>OW443329.2:28617500-33617500 GCA_937001555.2 Hypsopygia costalis
AAAAAAAGTCGTACTCACCCAATTTTACTCCATGCGTGTACGCTAATCGCTAGGCTTAATAGTCGAAACCATATCAATATGTAGCCATTCGAGTCATTGTACAATTATATTTAACTTAAACCACAAAACTAATCATTGTACAACAAGTCAGTCTATATTGATAGCCAGCCCTTTATCTCTTATCACGAGGCCTCGCCCGAACATTCAAAAGTAAAAGGCTCGTTAACTCCATATGCCCTCATTCAAATCTCACACGTGGTCATATTATATTACAGTTAAAATGTAGGCCTAACAACCCGGTCACTACATACATAAGCTACCGTGTATTGTATTACATAAACAAATGGCGATTGTGCACGGCACAGTGAGTTCGATGCAAAGAAATGGTTTCAGATTCGTCTTAAAGTGAGATTGGCTTCAGAGAGCTGCTGAGAGTACAGATACGAGAACATTTTTTTACAATTTTAAGGCTAAACTCTTTTCATTTAAATTAGTGCCGTTGCCCTTACATATGCGAGTGTTCTACTACAAATCATGAATTCGATCAAACAGCACAACATGTTCTCAGCAGGCCAATTATGTTTACAACCTATGATGTTATTTTGATGTCAGTTCAACATTACACGCTATTTCGTATAATACTCTCCGAATTATGCGACATAGAAATGATATCAACTTGACATCAACTTACTTGCGTATTATGCTCTACTTTTTGACGTAAAGCTGTGTCGGGTTAACGTCAATTACGAGATGTAGATGAGATATAGACTTAACAAGTTAAAGAGGTGGTTTTGATGTGTCATTTTCACGTTTTTCTTTTATTAAACGTACTAAATGGTTCATTTCGGTCTGTTTACGGACTACGTAGAACATGCTCATGCCGCGGACTAAATTAAAGCTTTTTGTTCAGGATGGGGGCCCCATCCTGAACAAAAAGCTTTAATTTAGTTTTATCGTAGTGCCTATGACATACATAGAGTTTTCTATGTATTATATGTATGTATTTACAAAAAAATAAAATTAATTAAATTTTTAGTACAAGTTTTGTCCAGGAATATTTATTTATTTATCAAAATAATAAATATACATACAAAATTAGACATACCATTGGCTAATCTGTTAATAAGGAGGGGAGAAAATTTTGCATAATTTAGCCGTGTATTTATAATATTGTCACATTATTATAAACGGCAAGTAAGTAATCTCAGAAAGAACTTGTTTTGTCGGCAAGCAACGATGTGTGAAATTGGCAAACACGAGCCAACGTTTGACCAAATATATAAAGAAATGATAAATGAACATTCTTTTGTACAAAAGCATATTGAAGGCCACATTACTTTTGAATTATTAATTTGTTGAAATTCAGGGTTCACGATTCCATTATTATTTACATCTGTCTATTTGGGACAAAAATAATGATTTGTGTGCATTATAAAATATAGTGTTGAAGAGCGTTTGTACTTTATACCACTATAGTGGCAAACAAGCGTTATGACCTACCGTATTTTATATCTCTAACTAGCGACCCGCCCCGGCTTCGCACGGGTGCAATGCTGATACTAAATGTACTACAGAAGGTCTTTGCGCTTTGTCCTATCCAGTCCTTCCCCAGTTATAGGCACACGCCGCCGGCTCCGCAGCCGGTACCGCCACAGCCGTTATGTCCCTGCATTTTAAATGTGTAATATCTTTTAAACTATTCATTTAAATTACATGCTGTGAAGGGCCATATTGATCTATATTAAATGCGCAATGTATTTAAGGTACTTAATTGGATAAGGATTAATTCTGTATTGCTTAAAATCGCTTCGTAAATAAGGCATTATTTCTTGTAAAAAACAAAGGATAAAATAACGGTTATTGTGTGTTACCACTAAGAGATAGACATATACCATCGCGAACTTTTTTGTAGACCATTTTAAGGTGAACAATACTGTACTACATTATTTTGATCTATCTCGTTGGGTTCAGCCAGCGTTTGCAATGAAAGAGCAAAAAAATGTGTTTATTTACGACATCACATTAGAAACCTCTAAATTATCAGTGTTTTTCTACTATGTTATGCATATATTATACATATAAACTTTCCAGTTGAATCACTCTATCTATTAAAAAAAACCGCATCATAATCCGTTGCGTAGTTTCAAAGATTTAAGCATACATAGGGACATAGGGACAGAGAAAGCGACTTTGTTTTATACTATGTAGTGATATAGCGTGGTGTGTTCAGTGTGAAAAGACATAAGTCTTTTTTTATGAGAGGTGGGCAAACGAGCATGTGGGTCACCTGGTGGAGAGCAATCACCACCGCACATGGAGATCAACAACACCAACGGGTTGCCGATCCGTTGCCAGCCTTTTAAGGGATAATAAATGAGTTGTATGAGAAGAAAGAAGAAGAATAAATGAGTACAGTAGAAGAATGTGTTATCAGATGATACACTATGGAAGATGAAAGAGAAAAAGAAGATTATACAAAAGTACGTTGCCCCAGCAACCTTAACACTTCAAATATTGCGATGTTTGTATCAAATTTTGTCAATAGTTATATATACCTAAATTACAAATACATTCCATATCTCAAATCTCACTCCGTAAGTGTACAAACTTGCAACAACTTTGGCCAACAAGTTGTTTTATATAAACCTAACTATAATATGCTCTTTTTCATAAATATCTGAATAAGTTTTCACCAAATGGCCCTAAAACTAAATCTTACCTCCATCTGTTTAAGTATTCATCGTTTTGAGGTCTTTGCCAGTGTCTATGTATACGATATCTTGTTGCCATGGGAAAAAAGTTTACGCGGACTAAGTCACGGCAGCTAGTATGTAAAACAAATTTACTAAGCTATCCCTTTTCCCTTCAGTTTCGTCGCAGTCAGTTAAACAGTTATTGTGTCATGACAAGCAACACAAATAACCAATGCCGTCACAAAGAAAGACCCCTCTTTTTTATTTTACGTCGGATAGCAGACATGCATACGCTTGATGTAAGCGATTACCGTAGCCATATTAATGCTCACAACATAAAATATTGGTCGCGCGCCGCCATCGCCGCAACTCCTACTTTCTGGCGACTAAACTCACTTGCAGGAACATAACAACTCTCAAGGGAATTGTTATTTAGCTGCGATCGTCTGTGAGGTGGAGGTACTTTCTTTCCTTGCATTGTTTCGATTCTTATATTCATCGTTACTACTAGCTGCAATGCACTTTCATTGTCCAGATGTATTACAAACGCATTCAGATTTCACAATAATGCATTGTCATAAATGCAATGGCTACTGATTGCTGATATAGTACTTTCTACTATCGCTATAACGGATTTGTCTGGATTAAGATTTTTAATCCCTTTTTACATGATTAAAATATTAAAAAAATATTGTATAATGATTAATGTTTTGCATAGTTTTATACGAATAATGCTGTTATACGGGTCTCCCATCAATTGAATGAATTTAAAAACATCACCCACCATGCTGACCCACTGTCAAGCTTTTCCTGTTTTGGAGGGTTTCCAAATCACCTTAAAAGCCAGTGACGAGACTGCATGATTGTCCTATAGTGACAAAAGTCAGAATCGATAGGTTAACGTATTCTCCGAAATATGATAAACAGACACATTCATAGATATGATGTATATAGTCTACCG
Organism: Hypsopygia costalis; assembly: GCA_937001555.2. Classification (NCBI taxonomy): domain Eukaryota; kingdom Metazoa; phylum Arthropoda; class Insecta; order Lepidoptera; family Pyralidae; genus Hypsopygia; species Hypsopygia costalis. The sequence goes on from OW443329.2 coordinate 28,621,155, forward strand.
CATGTAGACCGTAACACATTCAGCATGAGAGGGTCCCGCTACGAATGCTATGTTTGTCTAGTGACTCACAGGACCGTTATATACTGGAAGTGTTATGGCCTCCATGCAGTTGACTGTACGTGGCACTGAGTTCGTCGAATAAGTATTAATTTTGTAAACTTAATAGTTGTTGTATAACTTATTCATTTATTGTTTTCAGGTGGAAGGAGCGTCAAGAACCGGGAGAAGATTACCAGCGCCAACAGCACACGACATTAAAACTTCACCAGAAGGCGATTCAGCAGACAGCGTTTCATCCACCTTTAGGCCCAGAAGCAGTAGAAGACAGGAAGAATCAACTCGAGATATAAAAACGCGGTCTCAATCAAGAAGGCCATTACACAGAACAGAAACAAACCTGGAAGCGGCACAAACTCAACCGAAAGATGAACGTAACGAACGATATGATTCGAGAAGACTTAGTAGTCGAACGCGTGGTACGACTAGTGAGAATTCTGCTGTTACAGAAACATCTACTGCAAGAAAAGATTCTGTAATTCGAAGTAGATCGAGATCGAACATTAGAAGAACATCGACGACATCTACCACACAAGTACCTATTGACATTTCGTCTCCAGTTATTGATGGGAGCAAAATAGAAGTGTCTAATTCAGATGATAAATCAAAAATTGCATCCAAGGAAAATTATTCTGTTAACCAATTTCGAAGAAGAAGTTCCTCTGTTCCAAATATTGAAAGTATACAACCGAAAAGAACACGAGGACGTATTAACACACAACCAAATGCAAAATCTTTAGATCTTGATGTCTCTGGTACAACTAATACATTTTCTAATATAGATAAAGAGCCTACAACTGCAAGAAATTCCGCAGACTTAAAAAAATCTAGGAAATTACGATACAAACCGAGATTATCTGAAACTGATACCAATTTAACTGGCGAAGGAATTACAACTACGAATGAAGTCATTCAGTCTAGTCAGAAAAATGATAATTTTTCTAGTCAAAAAGAAAATCAGACAACCGCACCGACTTTACCTGATTTGTCTGAAAGCACTCAAAGTATACCACAAAGCACTGAAGCAACACCAATAAAAAGCACAACGACAAAAGTACAGAAAGTTGTGAGACGTCCATTGACTAGAGGAAATAACAATTTTAAACCAACAGCATCGGTGCCGAAAGTTTCTAAAACCAATGATGAGATAAGCGAAGACGATAATTATCCAGAAAGTTTTAAGGCTCTACTACAAGCTAAAAATGCATCGGTGCGTAAATTGCATTGTCATCATTGTACTTTCTGTTATATACAGTTCACTGACAGACGTTGCCTAATATCATAAAAATATGTAATAACACTTCATTCCATTTTCATTTCATAATTTTCAGACACAGGTTAACTCTCCAAGCAGCGAGAGTTTGACATTGAAAGCATCACAAGTATACAATACATATATAACATCGCCACAAACAAGTAACACTGGACCTGTCATAAATAAATATTCACGGGTAAAATAATAAAAAATGTACTTATAATACTTTCGTTTCAAATAATACGTACATAATAACATGTTACTACTAATACATATACATAGATCTTAATACAAATTAATTAATTCGTGTTCAGTTTATTAACATCAACACTAAATAGAACTCATGTTAACATCTTTCCAAGAATATTTTGTTAATTATAGTCAACTAATGTAAATTATTTTACAAACTAAATTATTTATTTTCACAGTTTCGAAGTAAATTAAGTGCACAATCAGATTCCAAAAAGGAGAACAAGGAAGAAGATCGTGTACCAACTGGAACACCAGAAACTCCAAAGTTAAAAAGGACGGAATTTCGGCCACGAGGAACTTACAATCCAAGAAGTAGAAAATTAACTTCTTCCACTCCTAGTGGGACTGTGACTACTGCTCAATCTACTGCTAAGCCTTCTTATAAATATAATAGAAAATTCAAGGCAACCACGACTGAGTCACCAAAAATAGAAAATTTGAACAAAACAAAAACTGTTGCGTCAAGTACGAAAAAGCCTTTCGTCAGACCGTCGCCGTATTCCCGTAGCAATTACAGTAGAAGAAGTACTACAACTACAGAAGTTACACCCGCGGCAGAAAACTTGAAAAATAATATTGACTCAGCCGTTCCTACCAAAATCAAGACTGTGACACCAAAACTTGGTACGTTACCTAGGACATCCTACTACGCACGGTCAAGAAACTTGAAAAATAAAATATCAACAACTACCGAGTCTGTCAAGGATATCACTACCGAAACCAAACCATCGGAAAAGAAGAGCGAAGATACGGCTGATATGCCATTAATTTTTACACTTCTGAAAAATTCCGCGAATAACGATGTTACTACCGAGGGTCAAAAAATTAAGAAGAGCGATAAAGATATATTTATAATAGCAGTTAGTAGCACAGAGTCCCAAGAACAGAATATTGTGAGCGATATGGGCGATACAGCTGAAGAAAGTGAAAGTAAATTAGTGGTTAATGATTCGCCAACAATGGTTAAATTTCATGCAATTTACAAGGATCCAGAAATGACTAATCAATTAGAAAATACTGAATATATTACAATGAATACAACTCCTGCTGTCAGAAATCTCAAGACACTAAAATCCTCACGTACACGCACGAGAACATATGATAAAGATGAAGACGTTTCAGTATCTCCCACACAAAAATCTCGTGAGAGAAACTTAAGGAAATATAGCGAAACAGTTTCAAAGACGACAGAGGCCTCTACTAATGGTGTAAGTATTCATAAAACCTTATTCTTTTGATGAAAATTATTGATTTTTATTGAATAATAATTTACAGATTACACCTGAACCCGATAAATCTAAAAGCAGATTCAGCTCCAAATTTAGAGCCTCATATTTAGATAAACCATTTTATAAACCCACTGTACCCACCATTACGTCATCAACTGTGAGTAATAAGTAATAATCATTTAAATATTTAAGTTTAATGATAAAGTTGAAGTTGATTTTATCAAAATTCAAAGCCCCTTTATACAATTGGCGTTAAGATTAGAATACATTTCACAGTACGTAATAATATGATTACATACGCACAAACTGATAGAGTTATATGTAATAAATTACGAATTTATAACATGGCAAAACTTTCCTAATACTGTAACGTCATGGCTATAAGGTGAGCCATTATTAGGCTTGTGCGTAGGTAATTTGACTTATAAATTATCTTAACGATAATGAATAAGCCTAATAAGAAGTTATCGAAAATGACAAACACAGATATCACATCATTCACTAACTTTCATAATCGGTTTCATAAAGTTTATTTCATATTCGGTAATTTCATTTTGTTTTCATCAACAATAAACTAACATAATCAAAGAAATTTGTCTTTGTGATACACCTGTTAATAGACTGTCAATAATTAAAAGTTTCTTGTTACTAAAGGCATGGCTGAAATTCTTCGTCACTGACCACGAATTGACAAAAACTATAGAAGAGCCTTATTGGTTCGACGGGGAGGACTTTCCCGATGTAACAACAGAGTCGATGACAAGACAGAACATCACTACGCCATCAATTAGTCACGAATCATCCATAGAGCTGGTTAATGGAATCATATAGTCTTAACATTAGTTGTTATCATTTATTCATTTCATTCATTCAAGTAACGTACGTTACAATACATTAGTTTTTTGGTTTAGTTTTAAAGAGATGTCACGACTATAATAGTTGCATTTCAATAATATGATATAACAAAGTAGTGTTTAAGAATATAAATATAGTATTGTTTAATGTATCTCTTTGAAACAAAACATTATATTTAATGCATGCAAAATTTTCTTTGCATTGAAATACTTTAGGTAGTAATATCATGACTAAATGTAAACAAACTTACAGTTAAGCACAAATGCATGAATTTTGTACAACATGTATAGTATGTAATGTAAGTACATTATGTATTATAAAAAAACTACTAACATAACATGGATACAATAAGAATTAAAATGTACAATTTTATCACTTGTTTTAATGCAAAATGCTTCATAATCATCATCTCTCATTTCATAATATAATTTCTAACATTTACTCTATTCTGTGTATCATCTTAATTCCAAGTATTATAAAGAGGCTTTGGTCTTTGCACGAGTTTCCATTTGCAACTCTATTTTTCTGTTTCAATTCATGTTACTCCACATAGCCATTTATGACTGTATTTTTACACTACAACAGCAATTTTTCTATTTATATGGGTGAGACTACTTCTTATTTCAGGTAGAGGGAGAAGAAATTGACTTAGGGTCAGACGTGAATGCTATCTCCTTTACAAAGACTAGAAGTAAACTAACCTCGGCGGACCTGAGACTTTCAGAGAGTCTGGTCAAACCATCGCAAATCTTGAATGTTGAGGCGTCACACCATTCACCTACAGTTACTGTATCAATTTTTGACGCTTTAGCTGAAATACTTACCTCTACACCTAAAACTCGACCATCCTCGACGACAGAAGCTCCGCAAAAACAAAACATTAATAACGATGTAATAAAATCTGTCAACGGCGTGAGTAACAAAGTTAATGTAAATAGTGTCCGAGGCTTAGCGAATCAAGACACAACTAGTACGACAAGTGCTGATGCAACCACAAATGCTAAAACTGTACAGAATACTGACCAGACACCAAATGTGATTAATCGTTTGTCGGTTGGGGAAAGTACTACACAACCACTAAACACAGAAGATGGCATTGTAACTCCTGTGAATATTGCACAACCCACTCCCACTCCTTTTCCTACAACTCCTATTTCCGCCAGACGACCATTTGCAATAAAAGTTTTATATTCAGAACAGCCTACAGACCAATCCACGACTACACCCGTATCTACATCATTTCAGGGATCGACTGACAACCCAACAACGGTATATCATACTGTATCTGATCTTTTAATGTCTAGTAACAATTTAGTATCATCAGAACTAACTAGCATGTTATCTAATAATATTAGAGATATTATAAAAAATATGGACGACACCAGTAGATCACGACTTTCATCAAATATGAATGAACTTTTAAAGACATTAATTCCTAGGGCTTTGGACAGACTTGCGACGGCAGTTGGTGATGTAGATATTATTCCCAATACTACTCCTTACAGTTTGGAGGAAATTATAGATACCGAAAACATTGATATTACTAATAACGTAGTTAATGACGGTATAAATAGCCTTCCAAATGTAGTGAGTAGAGATAATGTAAATAACACAAGTAGTACTGCTACCACTGTTACTGTAACGGATGCCCCCACTCAAGCTGTAAATAGCTCCGTAACTACACAAAGACCCACAAGCACATTATCTGTTACTGGTAGTCAGACGACGCCGACCGATTTTGATTCAGTAATAAATTTGAATACAGCCACAGTACCTAATTCTTCGCAAGGTCAAACTGCGGCGCCTTCTGATTTACGAGTTACAGGGGTAAACTTAGAAAGTAGTGATATTCCAGGTATTTTAGTAACTGACAATACTAACGCATCCGATCCTCGTCCATTTTTCACAAATTTCCGTTTCTTTGAGGATTCCACTAGAGCTTTGAAACAAAGGTCATCTACTAGAGCATCTCCACAAATTTTGTCCACTCAAAGAAATGCAAACATTTCTCCAATACAGTTATGGGTGTTGTCCAAAAAAGCTAGAGTATTAAAAATGATTGAAGATATAATACGCCAACATAACAATGAAATTGCGACAGCAACACCTGTTACTGATGTTATGCTAACCAATAATATTCCCCTTTCTGACCGTTTGACAAAAATTATAAATACTATGACTTCTACAACCCCATCGACTGACTCAACAAGTAGTGAAAATGACATAACTTTCCAAATGACTACTCCTTCTAATATTATCCTCAAATCAACACCTTTGGTGACGTCACGAAATGGAGAAACTCAATCAACAATCTCTACTGGTGCACCTTTAACCACAGTCGATTTATCAGACTTTTCTCGAATTCTTGCCACTGAAACAACAGGTGATCAGACATCAAATGGCATGGAAAGTACCACTGCTAACATATTCGAAGATTTGAATAGAAGTTTGGATGGATCTATTACAACAACTATTAAAGAAAACACGGAAACAACAACTGACTCAATGGCAACAGAATCTACAACACAAATAAATACAAATACTACACCAAACTCTGATACTACAACGATTAGTACTAGTAATGAGGCTAATACTACACCAACTATTCAAACAAGGCAAAATCTAAATTCAAGCACACCAACTGGTATTGTTAGTACAACAATCCCGAAAAAAGATTATGTAATATTTGGAATTTTACCCAATAATACAGTGGTACGTAAAGATCCTAACGATGACGTACTGGAATCATTAACAGAGGCAAGCCCTTACATCATTTATGGCGTACTACCCAATAACACAGTAATACGTAAATTCCCGAACGGAACTAGAGTACCACGAATCATGCAAAAAATTGACGTACTACCAATAAGCCCATGGAGTTTGCGAAATCCATATAGCCCCATCCATAACAACCCGGCTATTGTACGGCCGCAGTCTAACCCCATCCGAGTATCCACTAATACTATGACATCTACAGACACCGCAAATAACGGAACGGATCGTTTAACCACCGACACTGTAAATAACCTACAACTGATGGTATTGACTTTAAGTTGTTTAGCTTGAACGCCATGCTTGGGGCTTTGTTTCACGGAGCGCCTGGTGGAAGCAAAGACTGTGCATGTGGTGTGGAAACCTTCGGATCTGTCGTAAGCTATGCATGCATATCGCACTATAACTGCTTTAAAATTAACACTGCAAAGCATAACATTTTGTTTCATAATTGCAGATCTCTTCATCGGCACTTAATATAAAAGATAGCAGTTCATTGGGTATAACTACTGCCACAAATAAGCCGCCTGCTGATAAAAGCACTGCCTCGCATGTATTGAGTTTACGCACTACAACCATGCTACCTTCTGTTGATGAGATTCTGCTTAATAGTATATCTACGGCTGCTAAAGAGGAAATGGTCATATCTTCAATGACAAGTTCTACTGGTGAACCAAGAATATTAACACTGGATATCGATCCGGAGGTATAATAATTATTTAAGTAGGCACTTACATTAGCTACTAATATTATGTTTCTTCACATAAATAACTTCATAACTTACATATTTTTAATGGGCGAAATATGCACGAGGTTATTTGGCAGAATGTTCTATCATGACATAAGAACCGATGGGGTTTGAGGTAAGTGGTGATGGATAAGTATATATATATATATATGGTGATTCAGTTATGTTATTAAAGTATTCAACATTATACAGTATCAGAATTTTGAAACTCGTTAACATATTTTAATATAAATTACAGACAAGACAAATAAGGACAGAAAAGCCGGATGATGGCACAGGCAGTGCGGTGTTTAAATTTATACCAATCGATGAAGTAACAGTAGCACAACAAAATTCAAATGTTTTAAAGTTGGCAACAAAAGCCGCAATTATGTCGACTGATATGCAAGCCACAATGGCCACAGAAACGAACACACAGACTACACAAATACGAACAAGCGTTACCGATGCGCCAATAATACAGGGAATAACAGAAACTCCGGTCGCTTCCATTGAAACCAACCCACCAACAACGATTATAACGACAACAACTACAGAACAGACCACAATTACCACTACGGTGCCCACAACTACAACAACTCCTGTTCCAACGTTGGCACCAACAACACGAGCAGCTACAACAATAACATCAGCTTCTACAGTGACAACGACTTTGCCTCCTACAACTATCACTATTTCAACGGTCACTGCTGAAGAAGAAAACAAATATCAAGATGATGCCCGGCTTCTACAATTATTATTACAGGGTACACGAGATCCTAAAGCTTTAAACACACTCAGTACTGGAACTCTGTTTCCTGATCTTACAACAACGCCAGCGCCACCAAGTACTCCTTTAATAACTAAACAAAATGAAGAGGCCCAGTTACTACAAGCCTTACTTTCAGCTGCTGGTCAAACTACCAATCCAGCATCAATACCTAACATTGGAGGCAACATAAAACTAACTGATGGAAGAACAACGACTTCTCGTTCAATAGAAGATGATTTAAAACAACTTCAGGAAGACACTAAATTCTTAAAAGCTTTACTGGAAGCAACTGGACAAAATCCAGCAAATTTCAACTTACCTACATTTAATATTAATCCGACTGCTAGAGCAGCGGTTCCTAGTACAACAATAACGCCTACAACTACTAGCACAACAACAACTACTACTCCTAGACCAACAACAACAACAACTCCTAGACCAACAACAATAACTACTGCACAGACTACTACATCTAGACCGACAATATCATTCAGAAGCACGACATCAATAAGTGCAGATATAAAAGAAATAGAAGAAGACACTAAATTATTACAAGCCTTATTACAAGCAGTTGGTCAATCTCCTACCAATTTCAATCCTCCTATCATATCTGGAGTGACATCAAATGTCAGGATAGCCTCTAATCCGTTGACTACTTCTGTAGGATCTAACCCCACAACGCCAATAAACCTAAGGCCAGTGTACACATCCCAATCTACGGCATTGCCGCCTCCGTTGTTTACTTTGGCTCCTAGAACTGTTCCGAATACTTTGCAGCCCGAGACTACCACTGAACAAGTTAGGATTTCCACTACCTTCATTCCAAGAAGAACGACGACCGTGAGGAGTGTCCCAACAACACTTACTGCAAGACGTGCTCCAGCGTCCAGAGTTACGTCAACTACTGAGGTACCGAGTACTTCTACGTTCTCAGTTGAAGAGGACTTAGCATTCCTGAATAATTTGGTAAGTTCTATGGTATGAAAACAAAATAAAATCACTATAAGTATACGATATATTATGATATAACACAGAGTTGTTTATTATTTTGTCATGTCTATCAAAGAGGAGTGTCAATTCTCGATATTTTGGATCCAAAATACAGTATGAAACGCAGTTGCATAGAAATTTCTTCTTTTCATAAAATATACTCGTATATATACGAGTACCTATATATATCCAATTCTATATTTAATATTCTAATATACTTAGTTTAGCTCTCTCTTATGAATAAAACCCCTTGCCAGCCGTGGTTTTCTCTACAAACTATAACTTGGGCTTCTTAAGAAAAATCGTTTGGGGTGCTGCCTGCACATAGTGCACCCTGCTGACTGACAAACGTGGTTCTGGTGAAAAGAGACCTTTAGGTAGGTCATAGCGTATTTTTTAAGCTGCTCGACTGGGGAAGTACCTCCACCTCACAAAATACCGTAGCTAAATGACAATTCCCTTGAGGGTTGTTGGGTTCCTACGAGTGAGTGAGGTCATCAGAAAGAAAGAAAACGTATAGGTTGATGATCTGATCTTCTTGTGCGGTGGTGATTACTTTTCCTCAGGTGATCCACATGCTCGTTTGTCCGCCTCTCATATAAAAAAAGCGTTTAGGCATTATAGCGTTTTATAGGGCGCTTGATCAACGCTTGAGTGATGGCTCAGGTGTGCATTTTAGTAGTATATAAATAACTACTTTATTAACTTATTAACTTTAACTATACTATAAATACGAAAGAGATAAGAAAAAACTAATGAAACACCATAAATATAGTTGTCTTCTTTTGTCTCTGGTCAATATTTTTCAAAATTTAGATTTACAACAATAAATTTTAACAAAGTAGTATGTAACGTGTAACAGTATTTAGTATTACATAAAAATAAATTATGAAAATACTTATATTTTATTTTTAGTAGGTACATTTCAGCCGTTAAGTATAATGTAATACCTAGTATAATATTGTACCTATTATAATATACATAAAATATATTTTATACCTACTTACTTACTGCTGAAATAAAATATAAATTGACCAAAAAAGTTCCCTCATATCAGAAGATTTGGTTCATGAGATAATGTAGTTAGAACGTTATATTAGATAAAATTTAGTCAACCGTCACATTTACATCGTTTGAACATTTTGTAATACTGTATTAATATATTATTCGTATTTCGGTTATCACTTCTTGGTTAGAAAAGTATGAATTGTTTATTTTCAGAAATCTGTATTGAAAGCAAATCCAAACAATGACGACCCAGAAGGCGCGCTTGCTAACCGTATCATCGCTCTAGCGGTTGAAAGGAGTTTGAATGAGATACAGTCTGGTACCAGCCCTGAAACCCGTACAGGAAAAAAGATCGCAAATAATGTAAACAACATCATTCCTACCACAACACGGCGTACAGTGAACCGAATTACCACTACCACAACAACCACTACAACGCCACGTCCAACGACTACAACACCACGGCCCACGACTACAACGCAACGTTTTACAACGTTTCGCCCTGTAACTACTGTCAATACAAATACTCCATCGTTAGAAGATGATATAAAACAATTTCAAGAAGACACAAAACTTCTTCAAGCCCTTATTCAAGCAACGGGCCAAGATCCGTCTAAATTCAATATACCTACACTGCCTAACATAACTGGGAGAGTTAAAGTAAGTTCGAATTTAAAGCCTGGTGTAACTGATGACTTGAAGATGTTATCTAATTTGCTCGCATCGCCATCACCGCTGAATGAACAATTTGACTCAATAACACAAAACGCTAACAGACAGACGAAAACTGAGAATGTTGACTTGACTAAGCCTTTTGGTGCGAAAATAGCTGTCAAAGACAATTTAAAGACTGTACAAGATGACGAAAAATTACTAAAAACTCTGGTGAAATTGCAGGATGTCCAGGAGACGACTACACAAAGGAACAAGTTAGCTCTTACAGGTAAGTTTTTGTTAATTATTATGAAACATACATTACATATGTACAATACATGCATAATTAAGATTACAAAAAAATATAAACATTTACTTCTATAGAATTAAGTAAAATATATCTCAAAAATTTTAAACCAGTCAACCGCTAATCAATATTTCGTTAAATAATTTACATTTGCGTATTAAACAGTACTATAATAATGAATATTGTATCATTTATAGTAAGTAATTTAAAATATATGTTGAAAGGCGGTAATAAACTGCAAATCTCAGAAAGGTTGTATAAACTGCTTAAATAAAGTTCAGACAATTAAGATCAGACAGTTCAGCAAATTTATTAAGATTCATTTAGCTGTTTATTAGTATAAAACACTGTATATTGTCGTGCCGAGTAACGAATATCAAATTTTGCTACAAACTTTACGTATCATAATGTAGTGTGATAGCCTAAAAATGCACATCAGTCCACTATAAAAATAATTGATATTGATTGATACTTCTCATATCTATTGTTAAATGATGTCATTGTTTATATAAATGATTTCAGGACAAACATCAGACGAAGCTCTCAAGAAATTACTTCAACAGCCGAGACCAACGGGCATGGTTTCAGAAGCGACTCAAGCGCCTATGTCTTTAAGCACAGAATTTGGAAAGAGCAATGATGCTTTGCTAGCAGCACTACTCAAGGAGCAAGGCTTTGGTCCTACCACGGCAAGTTCTTTGGATGAACAGCTCCGACTCTCTGTTAGTCCTTACTTTTCTATATCACTTTTCTAATAACATATAAAATTATTCCCATTTTAAATATCAAAATTCCATCTTTTTGTAGATTAAACTTCACAATAATCAAAGCACTCCTTAATCACTTTAATTATAACTTTAAGCTCTGCTTTTCCAGTTCTTATCATCTCGTCTATAATCTAGCATAGAAACTGTTTCCTTTCGCTTAACCACTTACTTTTAATTTATTCCACACCCTAAATCACCAATCAAAATTTAGTTCTAACTGTAACCTCGTAGGCTTTACTCAACCAAGTGGTAGTAACGCCGAAAGCGAGACGGACTACGACGCCTGCACCACCACCGCCAGCTCAAAGAAGACCAATCCTTGATGGCTTGGCATGGCTGTGGCAACAGTGGAGAGAAACTGCACCAGGACCTACCTCTGCTAGACCTAACAGGCGGCCGAGTCCATCTGCCCAACCTACTATATCAGCATCGTCATCGGCGGCCACGAGTAACAGAGTCAATTGGTTTGGCTCTGGCCCTTTCGTTGGCAACGCTGATGAAAAACTATCCTCAAACAGAGTGGGTTTCGCATCACTATTACTTAAATTGTGTGATTGGGGTTGAGGTGAAGGCACCAGATCTTAGATTAAATAAAAGATTCACTAATTGTTTATCCTAACTGGGTGATATTAAATATAGTTTTACTCGTTCCTATTTAATCTAAGTCTGAAAGTGTACATTCCATTTAGAATGGGAAGGAGGTTGGAAGGGTTGTAAATAGATTTGTTATAGTAAAGAACTAGATAGAATTAATATGTAATTTTGTTCTTAGAATATTTTTGTACCTAAACTGTAATGTTTTAGATAAATTATTTATTAAAATTTGGCTTCTTTGGCTTGTACATATACACTGTGCCGCAAAACAAAACGTTTTTAAAATAAATAATGATTATTGTTTTTAGTATGTTTATTTGCAAATGACAATAATTTTAAGGCAAAGAAGTAAAATTTATCATTTCTTCGAGATAAAATGAAGCCTTGGTAAATTTTAGTTCCAATTTCTATTACAAATTTTGCATTGTGAATAGTTCCATTAATGCACTAATTAGGTTAACATCTTAAACTTGCATAATGCACCTGACCTTAGATATTCCACCCCAATTTTTGGATTTGGTATTATTAATTCCCTCAGTAAGTTTAATAACACACATCATTACGAATTAGCACAAAATTTGTGTAACCAGTAATGTAAATAATAATTTGTTAATTTGGCCCAAAATATTTTTTAAAATGATGAAAAAATCTTTTGGGCCAATCACAAGATTTTTAAAAGGATTTTCATTTTAAACTTCTCGGATGGTACTTACTTACAATGACATAGGGTGGTGATATGGGCTCTGATATATTGTGAATGTGTTGTAAAATAATTTGTAAAGTACATAATAAGTAAAATATTGTGTTGTGATGTAAATTTTTATTAGTTATAGATTCCGGTAAGTAAAATGTATTATTAAAATTAGTTAAAATATATTATCGATCCTGATAATGCTATAATGCTTTTAGACATTGTGATCATCAGATACATTAATACTTTTATCGTGACTAACTTAACGTCGTATTGTTATAAAGTAGGCATAGGTATTAGATATCTTCTTCTCTTAATTTTACTTGATTTTTTAAATACGTATTCATTTCTATACCTGTCTTGTTATTATAATTATCTATTTTATTAAATGTAAATACTATATATAAATAAATACATCTTATTACTGTATATAATGTATTATATTTACTGTTGTATATAATTTGCATGTTATATATTTTGCATGCACTTATTCACAAATACTTACATTAATATATATTTTTTATTTAATATTTTGTTTTCTTAATAATTTAGCTTTGTTTTACTATTTTAAATTAGGTATTTCTTAAATATATTCAATTACATAGAAATAGAACATTGCACTTAGCTTCAGCACTATTGTTATTATTAACAATGTCGTCTTCATGTCCATTTAATAGCACTAACTCATCAAACTCGTTGCATTGCGATTAGATACCCCTGGAACCTCCAGCTGCTGTAACGTCAGACCAGACTCCTGGAAGAGGGCAGCTGGTGTCAGCTGCTATTAATGTTACGAGAGCATTCTCACAGTTCCTAGGAGCAGCGATACAGGTAAATGTTATCATGTAGGTAGTATATGGTTGGTAGATATTAACTTCTTCTGAGGGTTTATTAAACTGTTAAATTTAATTGATGTGGTGTTAAGATTTTGAACAATAAGGTTATAAATGTCTATACAATTTCATTTCAGGCTACTTGAATTTCAGCACAAGTTTTTGAAGTTTTGAATTACATACTAAACTCATACGATACATTCATAATTACCATGAAACCTAATTACATCAACTGACTTTCATTTACAGTCAACAATGCGTTTTGACAATTGTCTGTTGTCAAAACATAACCAAACGGTTTCTAAGTTAACACATAAATTAATAAGACCACCGCTTAACAGCATCAAATCATTGCATACTACCAAAAAATTCTTATTTCGTTACAACCGTTTCCGTTGAATCGAATCTAGACTATTAGACTTAAACATATTGGTTGAATTATTGGGTTTTGTATTTGAAATAACTATATTAAGTCCAGTAGTCCAAATACACGACCATTATCTTCTTTTGTCAATAATGATGCTAATTCATGTACCCAATAATTACAAATTTTATTGAGATATTGAGAATACTTCGTCACATTCCTTGATAGACTATCAGATAGAGAAGACTGTTAGCTCTTCCCCAGAAGAGCATTTCAATTATAATTCGACTTCGGTGCATGTTTAAATGGACTTTTAACTAACGTCATATTTTTAAAATTCCAGGGTGCCGCTCAAACTGTCCAAAACGTTATTCGGGCTGGCCAACGGGTAGCAACTGATGTATACGTGAACGGCTCAGGAAGCGCAGGGTAGATATAGAACTTAGCCATTGGACTGAAAACTTTCTCGAAAGTGTCATAGTACGCACTATGTGTTGCAAGTGCTCTAATATTAGGCAATTGATAAGTAAGCTATAGACAGTGCCATTTGAGACGTTATGTATGAACTTAAATTACTACGATGGTAACATCGACTATATGTAAATACCGACTATTGTAGTTTTTCATAAAATATATATTTATCTCACAGACATTCAATTATATATTGAATGTCTGTGATTTATCTGCACTGTCTAAAGGTTTATATTATTAATAATCTAATATTAAAATGTAAATATTAGCTCCTTATTCATGTTAAGTAATTTGTTTCCATTAAATTTACCTCAAGCTTTAGGGAATTAGAGATTTGAACGAAATTATTTCTCAATTATTATTTGTTTTGGAGTCTTGAAATTTCCTGTATAAAGGTTTGCTTTTGAAATGTTCCTAAGTGGAGATAGTCGTTGGTCAATTTTAATGTTTTGATGGATTTCTGTATAAAGTTTTTAAACAAAATATTAGGTTGTCTAAAATATAGTATTTAGGCAAAGAATGTGATGTTAGCACTATCTTAGTTTATATTATTTAAATAATATTTAATGTTATCTGTTCTTTTAGAAACTTCATTGTCTTTCTATAGGGAAATCTATATTTTCGTGCCTTGTAAAATTAGAAAATATATCATTTTCTCTAACTTCTACTAGTGTTAAATTTGATGCGTCTATGCAAATTTGATTACTCATTGTCTGTAATCTTGATTTTGGAAATTAACAACAATTGTATGATTTGGTATCAAAATTATTAATTATTTTTAACGTCTGTGTAAATCGCGACTACACTATCTGACATAATTAGTTCATTTTCGATAAGAATGATTTCAACTTTAAATTCAGGGTTGAAATTAAAATTTAATAAAAAATTTAATACGATTAGTTTAAGTTTCATCTTTAACTTTAAGTCTACATGTGCCATTTAAGCACGTGCTTGATGTACTCGCTTCTCCGTTTACTGCTTCTATTTATTTATTTATAGTGATATTTTCTTTTAAATTGCAATTTTATTTTTATTTGTGAAAAATTTAGTCAGATTCATGAGTAAGTTTCTCCTCAGGAAAATCCCAAGTAATGCTTTTTGTAGGTATTTTGTTTATACATATATGTATTTTAATGACTTACAAATGAAGCTGACTTCTCATGGGGTTTTCTAAGCGTTACAGCTTGACACTGCCTTAAATTAATTAGGATATAAGAAAGGATCGGGGTTTAGTTATAAGACTGTAAAATTTGTAAAGCCCAGTTAGGAATTTCAAAGAACGTAGAATAATTTGAACTAGAATCGAGTCTTAAAATAATTTAATTATTATTTTAAGGCTCGCATTTCCTTTTCATTTCTTGAATAATATTGTTGTCTTTTTTATTAAATTATGTTTAATTGTTAGTAATTCTGTATACTTTGTTATAAATGTCACTAAATAAGTTTTACAGGACTAAAAGTAGACCAAAATTCTTTTAAGGTTACAATCAAATATTTTTTGACTCTGATGAGTACTATTGATGACTTTCCTTATTACCTTGTAAAGTATATGCTCAATACTCATTACCAGCAACATTAGAATTTTCTATGTGATTCTTTTTTGTTTCTAAATATGTAGAAATGAATGTGACAATTGTATAATTGAAACGATTGTAAATTTTAAATTGTGAGCAAGAATTCATGCGCCTTCATTAGAGCTTTCAATTTTATTATATATTTTTAATTTTATATGTACATGGGTCGATGTATCGACGCGAAATAAATTAATTTATAAATTGTACTATTTGTTTTATTAATACCCAATGATGTCATATTTCCAAAGATATGGAACCTATACTAAATTGCACCAGAAAATGGTTTCTGCTGTTGCAGACAACTAGCAATAAATAGTTATACGGACTATCGTCATCCTTATCATATTAGCGATTTTATCGGCGATTATATAAAGTAACTTTTCCAGTAACTTCCGGTCGCTACTTTCAGGTCATCGGACATAATCACATACAACTGCTTGTAGACCATAAACTTCCTGTATAAAATGATCCTGCGTAGTGCTACGAATGCTTGGCTACGACGGATCATCTTATTCTGGAAGTGTCTTGGTCTACAACCTTTCGCCTGTACAATTGAGTGTCCTGTGGAAGAATATTATACAACCTAAGTAAAACATAATTTTTATATAATCCATTTATAAAAGAGGAGACAAACGAGCATATGAGTGACCTAATGGTAAGAAATTACCACACCCATAGACATCAATAACATCAAAAATTTACTGATCCGTTTCCTACATCTTTTAACGTAAAATTATAGGTTCTTTTCTTGAAGATCCTAAGTCTTATTTGATTAGTAACACCGAGCAAAGTTGATTCCATAATGAACGGTAAAACAACATACCGTAGTATATCGTCAATCATCAAGGTGGAATGAGTCAAATTTATTTTTTTTGAGAGTGGTACGTTAGTCGAACTTAGCGATTGGGATTAAATGGTCCCGTAAATCCGATTTGAGGCTCTACCACCTAACCTGAAGCCGGTTTCCAACAGATTTTTTGATTACAAAAATCAAAACCCTGCTTAAATTACTTGTAACTTCACAAAATTAGTGTTAAGACTTTAGTTGTAGAGGACCAGTGGCGTAGTTTACGCTATACGGGGGTATCAAAATATGGTGACGGCCCTTCTACCAATTTTGAACCGGATATGCTGTTCCTTGCAACCCGAGGCCACCTTGTTATTGATACGGCTGATACGCTGGTAGTTACGCCCTTGAAGGAGAGACGCATTATCTGATTGAAGACACAGAAAAAAAAATAAGTTGTGTTTCGTATTGTCGTTATGTCTCTTAATAACCGGGCAGGCGTTGGCAAACCTGTGCAAAGCGAATGGAAGTACAAAGGTAGCTACGCTATTAATATGCGTTACCCCCTTTGAAGTGGCTGGATGCGAAGATCACATATGATGGAAAGCATCAAGGGATCACAGACTCATCATCATCATCATTCGTCCTCTGCTGAACATTTCGGGCTGTAGTTTTCTTGCAAAGCCATCAGCACTTGTTACGAACTAATAAAAAAAAATCACTAGTGTAAATGACTCCAAAATAACTGATTTGTGATTTTACTTTATTTATTATGTGTAATTTCTTGTAAAAAGTGATCCGATTTCATTAAAATTTGTTTCAACTGGTTATACATAAATTAAAAGATGCATAAAACTGGTTGATGCGTATATTTTTGTGATTCAATTAATTTTATTTGGATGAAATTTGATACATTGTAGCAATATATAAAGTGGTAAAGTTACTTATTCTATAAGTGTACTTAAACAACATAATATGGAACCGCACATTAAAACCCCGACGAGAAATGAATCATGTATTGACCAAATGGCTAGTAATCAAAAAGACATTGTTGCTGAAAACCACTGCCTGGGATTGTCCGATCACCAATCGGGTCAAACAATCACTTTAAAAGTAAATAAAACCAAAGTAGTCTCTTCTTGGTTTGAATATAAACGGGATTATAGTGATGACAACATAAAAAAATTCTCGAATTGCATTGCTGCACTATCCTTTAGTGAAGTATATAATAGTAATTGTGCTACAGAAGCATTTAACTTATTTTATAATGAGTAACGATTATTTTATGACCTATGTTTCCCTGTAATTAAGGTGAAAGTAACTAATAGAACATCAAAATTAAAGTGGATTACCAAAGGGCTAAAAAAGTCTAGCAAACACAAACGTAAATTATTTTTTGAATACGTTCACACACATATAAATAAAAAGCATCTGAAAATGAAATTAAACAATTACACAAAAATTTATAAAAAATGTTTGCTGACAGCTCAAAGAATAAATAATAAAAAGTACTTTTTACAAAATGGGAATAATCCCAAAGCTATTTGGAATCGGATATCTACATCAATTAAAAAAGATAACAATAATTCTGACATCGACTCAATTACATTTAATGACATAACAATCTCAAATCCACAGCAAATTTGTGACAATTTTAATAACTATTTTATTAACTTGACGAATGGTAACTCTACTCTGAACAATAAAAAAACTAATAATGTAAATACCACTAACGATTTTAATCACAAAACAATTTATCTAAAACCTGTAGACGAGGACGAAATATATAATATTATAAAAAAATTAAAAAACACAAACTCTTGCGGATATGATGGTATTACAACAAAAATTTTAAAACTTTGCGCTACAATTTTATGCAGACCAATAACCCATGTAATAAATTTATCTTTTCTCCAAGGTACTTTTCCAGAGGCACTAAAGTTGTCTGTGGTGAAACCACTATACAAAAAAGGAGATAAAACGGATCCTTCAAATTTTAGGCCGATAACCTTAATTTCGATTATATCAAAAATTATGGAAAAGGCAATGTGTACGAGGCTTAATAACTTTTTAACTGAATGTGATATTTTGCATCCTGATCAATTCGGATTTCGAAAAGGAAGCTCTACAACCTTAGCATGTTTTGAATTGATCAAGACGATAACAGACACCATTAATAGTGGAAAGCCAGTCGTTGCAAATTTTTTAGACATGAGTAAAGCTTTTGACTTTGTTAATCATGAAAAACTTATTAAAAAATTAGAGTCATATGGCATAAGAGGAAAAGCTCACGAATGGTTGAAAAGTTATCTAACAAATAGGAAACAATGTACAGAAATAACAAAAATGACATGTAAAGATGGGCAATATATCAAAGAAACGTATCGGTCTGATTTCAAACCAAATAATTTTGGGGTTCCTCAAGGCGGGGTGCTCGCCCCTATTTTGTTCTTATTATATATAAATGACATTCCAAGTAAATTAACACATAAAACTATTCAATTTGCAGATGACACAACACTAATAATAAAATCTAACGACAAGGAAAAATTTGAAGACAGTGTAAATAACGCTTTAAAAGAAATTATTGACTGGTTAAACCTAAATGGCCTTAAAATAAATATTGACAAAACCAATTTTATGACATTTCAATCGTATAACTCAAATTCGCCAATTCTTGACATTCGCTTTGACAACAAAAAAATTAAACAAGTAACTCATACAAAATTTTTAGGTTTCGTTATCGATGAACACCTTAACTGGAAAGAGCATACAAATCAAATCTGTAAAAAGTTAGATCGTTTCGTGTATGCTCTGCGAAGAATAAGACAAACAGTCTCAGTAGAAGCCGCATTACAAGCATATTACGGGTATGTGTCGTCGGTCCTCAACTATGGACTCATCCTATGGGGTAACTCTGTAAATGCAGACAGAGTCTTCCGACTGCAAAAAAAGTGCTTACGAGCAATATCTAACGCGTGGTATTTAGATAGTTGTAAGCCAATATTCAAACAATTAAAAATTTTACCAGTACCCTGTATGTATATAAGAGAACTGTGTTATTTTGTAAAACAACATCCTCATTATTTCAAATTATTCACACAAGTATCACAAAGACATGTTAGAACTAATTATCTTCATAAATTGTATCAACCAAAAGGGTGTAAGGATATATACAGGAAAAATGCTTACAATATGTGTATACAAATATTTAATAAACTGCCTAATAGTATAAAATGTTTAAATAAAAATAAATTTAAAACTACATTAACTAAATGGTTAAATGATAAGTGTTTCTATAGCGTCAAAGAATTCATGGACAGTAAATATTGAATGGGACATTCTCTAAGTAAACATCTATATATTAATACTGACATTTTAATTTAATTTACCATTTTGACAAGTGATAGTAGACTTTTTTTCGGCGGTAGGAAGACAAAAAGTAAAGAGTGCTCTCTCATAAATATAATATTTTAAAAATAATTTAAATTACTTACAGCACTTTATTTAGTATTATTCCGTATATATTACACAAATATATCACTGTCTAGTGTTATTAGCACTTGATATATGACATAAGTGTACTTTGACTTCACTGTCCTGCCGGTGCTATCACTTCACTATTATTTTGAATTCTGAACAACACTATGGCGAGCTATGCTGATGTTTTGGAAACGCAGAATGCGTTGGAAACCACCCTGCTACAAAAGATGAACGCCTTTGAAGCCCAATTAAAAGCGTCTACTCCACAGCCAAATGTCTCCGTTGCCCGCTTGCAGGAAGAATTCTCGGAGTTCAAGTCATTGGTGGGGTCTGTAATATCTTTATTACGACAACAGATTGCAGAGCTTGCTAAAACTGTTGACAATATAGAGATGAGACATCGACGGAAGTATTTACTTGTAGCTGGCATCCCTGAAGATATTCCAGATTTACAAAAGTTCGCCACCGGCCTCTTTCATGAAAAAATGGATCTGGATGTATCAGTGGAGCAGCTCACGGTTTGTCATCGTCTCGGTAGACCGTCGGAGGGAAGATGTCGTCCTGTGTTGGTGAGATTTGCTGACCTGGCGTTGCGATCTTCGGTGTGGAGCAAAAAGACAGCACTGAAAGGTACACCACACACAATTTTCGAGTTCCTCACTCGTCAGCGGCAAACACTTTTCCTTCAGGCACGTAAGCGGTTTGGCATGGGGAGGTGTTGGACCATGGATGGTAATATTATCATCAAGATGAAGGACGGTTCTAAGCAGCGTCTACATAATGAGACTGAGCTTTCTGCTGTGGCTGCGTCGGAAGATGAATTGCAGCCAGCTGAGCCGGCCTCTTCGGGCTCGACGGCTCCCACAGACCTAACTACTAAGTCGAAAAGGACAGCCAGAACGAGGAAGTAATCATTGTTCGTATATTTGCATCTTCATTTCCTTAATTATTGATAATTACAGTTCTTATATTTATAACTTTAATCAGAGACAGTATTTTATTCTATTTACTTGTACCTCCAACATTTTTAATTTGAATACCCTTCTTTGGTTTGTTTTTAATTTGTTTTGGTATTGTTATTGTTCAATTCAACTCAATCACATTGTATACATTGTAGAACACAATCACAGCAAACAAATGTCACTGTCAAATATTTCTTTTTTTTTTTTTCGCTATTGGCAACTGTCAACCCTTTTTAGGAAATGTTCTTTCTTTTTTTTTTTTTTTTATTGTAAATGGTTCTGGCTTCCTGCACAGCGGCACATTGAGATTATTGTATGTTTTTATTGTGTTGTTCTGTTTCTTTAAATTATAATTATTGCAGTCAACCGGCAGGACTTGCAGGTCACATATTTACTTGTATATTGTAAAATATTGTTATAATATTCCTATATTTATTTATTTATTGTAATTATATTATTGTAGATATTATTTATATATTGTTATGTCGGATGATGATTCGTTCCATTCTGCTTTGAATTTAAGCTTCTCTTCAGGAGATAGCACGGGGTCGTTTAATGAACCTGAAACGCTAGGCACCCTTCTTGAGACTGCTATTATAGATACTCCCTACTGCTTCAACACCTGCCACCTTAATGCTCAAAGTATACCCTCTCACTTCACTGATCTTCTTGAAACTTTCTCTTCAAACTCTTTTCATGCTATTCTCGTGTCGGAAAGCTGGCTTAAGCCATGCCTATCTTCTCTCTCTTACTCTCTTCCTGGGTATATTTTGATCCGTAATGATCGTACTGGTAAAGGCGGTGGAGGTGTTGCTATTTATTTACGTAGTGACATACCTTATACGATCTTGACCTCGTCACCGTCACCATATTCTGGTTCTGCTGAGTATCTTTTTCTCGAAATCTCTATTAAGGGGACTAAAGCAGTTCTCGGAGTCGTATACTGTCCACCTTCCATTGATTACTTTTCTCACTTTGAATCTATCTTAGAGCCACTCTGTTCGGATTACAGGCATCACATTATCATGGGCGATTTCAATACTGATCTCTTAAGCGATACTGCGCGTTCTCTTAGACTATTGAATATTATTAAGTCAGTCAATCTTTCTGTTCTGCCTTCTGAGCCTACTCATCATAACCCTACTTCAAATGACACTTGGCTTGACTTAATTATTACTTCTTCTCCTGAACTTGTTACAAAACATGGTCAATTCCCTGCACCTGGCTTCTCCAAACATGACCTTATTTTTCTCCAGTACAAATTAAGACCGCCGAAACTTAAACCTACAATCGTGTGGATGCGAAGTTACGCGCGAGTAGTTCATACTAAATTAAAGGAAGACGCATCTAAGATTGACTTTTCCTCGGTTTTTGCAGCGTCGACAGTGCATGAGAAAGTCTCTCAATTTAATAACAATTTGCTCAAGCTGTTTGATGCTCATGCTCCATTAAAAGCTGTTAAGGTTAAGAGGCCGCCCGCACCCTGGATCACTAGGGATGTACGCTTGGCCATGACAAAGCGTGATCGCGCATTTCGAATCTTCAAGCATGACAGGTCTGACAATAATTGGACCTTATACAAAACTGCGCGTAATAGCTGTAACTGCATGGTAAGAGCAGCCAAACGGCAATATTTCCATAAAAATGTCATTAATTCTTCTTCAGCCAATATATGGAAGTTTCTGCACTCTCTAGGTATGGGTAAATGTCCTTCTCAACCGCACGTAACTTTTTCTCCTAATGACTTTAATAATTACTTCGTATCTTCTCCTTCTTTTGACCCTTTACTTAAATCTGCAACTATTGCTAAAATATCTTCCATGGCTCATCCTGACACCGAGTCTTTTGCTTTTTCTCCAGTATCAATGGATGAAATACGTAAAATAATCATGTCAATCAAGTCAAAGGCAGTTGGCTGCGACGATGTGAGTAGGGATATGATTATTTGCATTTTAGACTTAATTCTACCTATAATTACTCATATTGTTAATTTCTCATTTTTAGAAGGTGATTTTCCTATTTTATGGCTAAAAGCTTTTGTTATTCCTGTTCCTAAAATTCCCACTCCTATCCTGCTGAAAAATTACAGACCTATCTCAATTTTGCCCTTCCTTTCGAAAATCTTAGAAGCCGCTGCTCACAAACAAGTATCTTCCTTTGTCTACTCTAACTCTCTGCTCTCCCCTCATCAGTCTGGCTTTCGCTCAGGGCACAGCACTACTACTGCTCTTCTCAAAGTTACAGAAGACATTAGGTTGGGTATGGAGGATAAAATGGTCACCATAGTCGTTCTTATTGATTTTTCTAACGCATTTAATATGGTTGACCATGACATTCTACTTGCCATCCTGAAAAACCTGAACTTCTCATCAATCACGTTGGATTGGTTTTCCTCATACCTATGTGGTCGCCAGCAAGCAGTGCGTCTGGGTCGAGAGTTATCTGATTGGAAAGATCTGTCTTCTGGCGTGCCGCAGGGTGGGATCCTATCGCCTTTAATGTTCTCTTTGTTTATTAATTTCCTTTCCTTGTCGTTGTGCTGTTCTTACCATTTCTACGCGGATGACCTCCAGATTTATGTTC
The DNA here is from genome assembly GCA_937001555.2 of Hypsopygia costalis. Lineage (NCBI taxonomy): Eukaryota > Metazoa > Arthropoda > Insecta > Lepidoptera > Pyralidae > Hypsopygia > Hypsopygia costalis. Next base: position 28,645,142 of record OW443329.2, read on the forward strand.
AAACTACTGCAGATGATGTAAACCTAGCAATTGCTCGGCTAAATTGTGATTTATGCAGCATTAGTAACTGGTCTAAAGACTTTGGAATTTCTGTGAATCCTGCCAAATGTCAAGCCATTGTTGTGGGCAGTTCTAAGCAAGTCGCAAAAGTGGATTCCAGCTCTGTCTTACCTGTCATGTTTGAAAAATGTGTAATTCCTTTTAGTCATAGTGTGAAGAACCTTGGGCTACACATTGATTCCACATTGAGTTGGACTACACAAATCGCAGAGGTGAGTCGCGCGGTCATATCTTCTTTACGATATCTCAATCGGTTTCGAAATTTTCTCCCCATCAATATTAAGGTCACTCTTGTCACATCTCTCATATTCCCTATCATTGATTATGCTGATGTCTGCTACCCTGATCTAAATGAAGATCTTCTTAATAAGCTGGACCGGCTTATCAACAATGCTATTCGTTTCATATTCTGTCTTCGTAAATTTGATCATGTCTCTTCCTACCGGTCACAGCTCAAATGGCTTCCTATTCGTCAGCGCAGGCAAAAGAGGTTGCTCTGTTCACTTCACTCTATTCTGAATAACCCTCTCTCCCCTGAATATTTAAAATGTAAGTTTCAATATCTTTGTGACTCTCATGAAAGACAGCTTCGATCTGGCAACTCCCTTGCGCTTTCTACCCCGCTCTTTCGTACTGGCTTTATGTCAAACTCTTTCACTTTACAATCTTCACGACTCTGGAATGCGCTACCCGATAGCATCAGAAGAATCGAGAATAAATTTAACTTCAAAAATAAAGTTCATGCTCACCTCTTGGACAAATTGTCAAAACTATGAATCATCCTCCTATTGATTAAGTATATGTAAGTTTATATTATTTTATATGTATCATATATTTTGTATTTATGTAATGTGTATGTATGTATATTGTTATTAATTTATTTTGTATGCCGCATTCGTGTATATCTGCACTTCCCCAAGGTTGTCTGGTAGAGAATGCTTTTAGCATTAAGACCGCCTTTGTACCCTTAAATTGTGGTAAATAAAGTTTAAATAAATAAATAAATAAATAAAATAACTATTGACTTAAACCTAGACTGTACTACTCTATTATTTTATATGTTATCAAATTGTTTTTAGATTTAATTAATATTTGTGCGCCTGCAAGCAGGCTGATTACATGACTACATAGTTTAAGATCTATATTATGTATTAATGTACTCATTGCAAATAAATGATGATTATGATTATGATTATGATTATAGAAGACTTTATTTATCTTCATGGTATTCTAGCAGGCGAAGTTATTTTCCAAGCTTTCATTTAGTTTCAGCGCGGTGTCTATAATCAAATCTTCAAAATAAATTTGACCCACTTCTCAGCGTCATCATTGAATATTGCACATTCGGGTTCTCGTGGCAATGCATTTGTACCTAAATACCACCTCAAAATGCGATTATAATTTCCACATTTACCCATCTGATATGGGTATCAAATGCCAGCCTAGAGAGCTTGATGAAGCGAATTACAGTAAGTAAATTTTGATAAATAATATTAAAAGGAAAATAATGTGGCTCAAGCCACAAAAAATACTAAATGAACCACAGAAATACTAGGTTAGGTTAGGTTTGGTATGTTTTATATCAACTTTAGTCGCTAAGTCAGTATAAAAGTCGCCCAGTTTCACAATTTTAGATGCTGGGTTTATTACTACCAATATTTAAATAGATGACTTCGACTAACTTGCCAAGGTCGAGCCTTGTGCTACCCCAGACGGAAGAAGCATAAACCCCGCAAGACAATAGCTTGACTTCGATTTTCTATGTAAGATGTAAACCAGCGTAATAAATCACTGTATACACCTGCTGTGTAAAGCTTATTCAATAGTACTGTTCCCTTACCACCATCTCTTATTGTGATTCAATAACTGAATAGAATGTTTATGTTTGCAGTTATAAAATTATTAGCCAATAAAAGGTTAACCGATTCTTTAGGATCCCACGCTGCTCCTCATTAAAGGAACACTTTAGGAAGATAATATAAGTCATTTCAAACTAGCCGTTCAAAATTTTTGGCAAAGATACATGCTATGGGCCTAGGAAATAATTTTCGACATTTGATTTATCACCTTCCTTTAAAGCCGCAGCGCCAATTTTCTAACAAATCACGTTAGCAAAACCGCCCGTCCGCTGCGCCTATCGTTATTGTTTTTGTTTCAAACAATTCAACATACAATCTTCGTACGAAATTTACGAAAATGACGTCTTCTTTTAGTGCGAACACAAAATGCGTTATTTCCCCTCCCCGCAGGCGACCGCGGGGGATGTTATCCATTCGTCTCGGTAAACATATTATTGTATTTTCTCTAACATAACTGTTAGACCACGCCCCTATTCGGTTAGCTAACACGAAAACATATCGTGTTTATCGTAACGTATCGTGTTTGCAAACACGAAAATACGTCGCAGCGGACCCGGCTTAACACTGAAGTAACAAATGTTGATTTCCAGATTTTATAAACATGTCTCCAGTCATAGAGCGTCTATAAAGTATACACAATGGTATCATAAGTTCGGCTGCGCATTACTTAATGAAGATGGGTGGGATCCGGTTTAGACTAGCGGATTTCGAGATTTCCAGTACTTTTATCAGTGACAAGACTTTAGCAGGTCAAACTTCTATTGATGAGATACTACTACTACTGGCACTGAGATCACTTTATGATTAATATCATTGCTATCCATAAAAGTGGAATGAAAATATTTTGCAAACACTACCGCCCTACCGCCGAAGCTGAAGCCTATTACCATTGGTTTTTTTGATTGCACATATCAAACTTCAGCTTAGATTCGCGGTAATTACGTTTAGCTTAGCTGATAGAAACCCTAGAGCTCTACCGACTGCGCTGAAAATGTTTGTGAAAAACTAAAACGTAAGAGCTATTTTTCCAATCAAAATATTCGATGGTAATCGGCTTCAGCTTCGGCGGTAGGGCCCCAGGTTACTTATGTCTTCCCCGGTTTTGGCCTATGTATCTTTTGTAGTGGACAATGATTGGAACTGCACGAGATGCTCTTTTCACTTTAACGTAAGACCAGAACGACTTAGGGTTGTCTCGGATGGATTCCTCCAACCTAGTTATATAATTATCAAAACATTCCTTTTTCACTTTTTCACATGTTAAAAATAGCCTGAAGAGTAGTGAATGAGTTCTAATCTGAGTTATTGCCATAGGTTTTAAACTTACCCTGAAATTTACTCGTATTTATTACTTTCAAAACTTTTGTCAATGCTGATGAATATCATGGCGGATATGTTTTGAATTACTCTTGCAATAAAGTTATAAAAAAAATAAGGTAATCTCCTCTACTATCTAAGCTTTGCCAACAAGAATGTAGCTCTTAAGTGTTGCAATTCTTCTAGACCTTACACTGATAACCAAATAATAATAAATGAATATTACAAGCAAATTACCTACAGCACCATAGTCAAACGACCCAAAGTTATCGATACTAAATATGTGAAATACATACTGTACGGCCCACTGCAAGGATCCGTACATAAAAAAAATGTCAGGATGTCAAACATGATGTCAAATGATGTTAAAGGAAACCACAGGTGTTTGAGAGCGCGTTTATTTGTTGCACGCCTGATTTAATATGACGTGCATGAATTGCATAGCCGGAGGGCTGACTGCCCTTTACATAATTGTGCGAAATGTTCGTGATTGCTCGAACACATAATTAAATACATTCTTTTTTGTAAATACATAGCAGCTATACCAAAATGCTAGAAGACCAAAGTGATCAATCAGTGCGTCTTCCCCGCTACGACCAATTTGGACGCTGGCCGTTGGGCTGGTTCACAGACTAAGAGTCGCACAGCGAACGATGGAGAGACCAATACTTGGAGTTTCTCTAAGGGATCGAATCCGGAACGAAGAAATTCGACGGAGAACCAAAGTGGTAACATAGCTTTCAGAGTCAGCGAGTTGAAGTGGCAGTGGGACATCTGCCGAGTCAGTGATGGCAGATAGGGGATGACCAGATGAGACTGGTATCGGAAAGCAGAGGATCGCATAAAATATGGTGGAAAGCATTGGGAATGGCTTATATCCAGCAGAGGTAGTTACAGGCTGATAATGATGATGATACACATAGTACATAAAGCACTCCTAGATCATGTCAAACAGATATATTCATGCTGACATAACATTCAGGACTCGGCGGGGATCGAACCCGCGGTCTTAGGAGTCAAAATCAGTCATTCGACAAGAACAGAAGTTTTTTTTTTTACTTGGCTGATTAAAATTTGGAACTGGTAGGTAGAAGCGTTTGGCCGATTTATTAATTCGCCTACGCATTTATTACAATGCCGATCTATAAATAAGCTTAGATCTGATAACAATTTTTTTCAACAACCTTGAGACGGCGACAACTTACTACCAATGTCGTACAAGTTTTTTTTTCATTGTCTATCTTTGGCTATACATAAATTACATATATTAAAACGTTGTGTTGTTTATTTCCAGTACCTGCACACGAAAGAAAAAAAGTACTACCAGTTTTTTGTTGTAGCATGAAAATAAAGAAGTTGTACTGAGATTATGTTTGTTCGGATTATTCTCAGAAATTACTGTACGGATATTCACAGTTCTTGTTATAGAAAGGAGGATTATAGAACCTTCTTGGTTCCAAGCTAATATGTGAACAGTATAGGAAAATAAGATGGTACCAGTATTCGAGGCTCTGGCGAAAAGAGAGATAGGGCATTGCGTATTTTTTAAGCTGCCTGACTGGGGAAGTACCTCTACCTCACAGAATACTGCAGACAAATAACAATTCCCGTGAGGGTCGTTGTCTTCTTGCGTAAGGTTTTTTTTTTTTTTTTTATACTACTTCGGGTGGCAGACAAGCATACGGGCCGCCTGATGTGAAGCGGTTACCTTAACCGTATCAACGCTTGCAACATAATACATTACTTGCGCGCCGCCACCCCCGCTGCCAACGCAGCATCTCCATCTTTTCTGGTGACCTCACTCACTCGCAGGAACACAACAACCCTCAAGGGAATTGTTATTTGGCTGCGGTATTCTGTGAGGTGGAGGTACATTCCCCAGTCGGGTAGCTTACAATTACGCTCCCTGCCTCTCTTTTCGCCAGAGCTTCGTTTGTCAGTCAGCAGGGTGCACCACGTGCAGGTGAAGTTGGCTTTGGTTCAAAGATGTTGATAAACTACTTACACCCCAAAAATTGAAACCGACTTTAGTTGGCGAGCGCAGCTTATCGGTGGAATACCCTGGCAGACGCTGCTGCCCGTCTTCCGGAAGAAAAGTTATCGCGTGACACAAGATGACAAGATTCCTTAGTCGCCTTGTACGACATTAGGTCACCAGAAAGCAAAAAAGAAAAAAAGGAAGGAGTATAGGCTGGTGACCCCTTGGACCTCTTGGTGTTGCTGATCTGACCGGTGGCGGTGGTGATGACTTTCCACCAGGTGACCCACATGCTCGTTTGGGGGGGGGGGGGGGGGGGGCTAACTCATATGAAAAAGTATGATAATATTAGTGACTGAATTAAAAAATCATTTCTTCTGAGAGCTTGCATAGTCACGTACCGTAGTACGTAGACTCTCTTAATCTATTTAAATAAATAAAAATTAAAATTTCAGGATGAAATACACACCGCCATCTAGTCCTAACTAAGCAAAGCATGTACTAGATAACTGAAATAAGTGATACACTTAAATATTTTGTTTTATATCAATAAATACAATGCATAGAACATATTCAAAACAAGACAGACAGACATGTTCATGCATACACAAACAGTCTGTATTGTACGGGGTTCGAACCCGTCACAACCTCAGACAAAGTATCCATTCTTGACCATTCGAGCACCGGGCTCAACATGAAACATATCAACGTTTATCCCCCGAAGCAAAAACGACGGGGTGTTAAGTTTGACGCATGTTTTATACACACACACATACACACAAGAGACGTATGACGTAGAGATCGTATGCGGGCGTGTGTGTATGTGTATACACACACACACACGCGCGCCCACATACGATGTAGCTCCATGATAGCTCCATGTGTAGCTCCGGAACGGATGAACCGATTTAGATCTTTTTTTCATTTGAAAGGTGAATTAGTCGGGAGTGTTCTTAGCATTACATATTTTTTCACAACCCCTTCAATATGGGTAGCAAATGGGAAAGGGTTTGACTAGTAGCATACTATACAATATAATCAATTTAAAATCCAAGATGGCCGTCACCACATAATGGTGAATTAAATATATTTTTTTTCACAACTCCCTCAATATGGATATCAAATGTAAGAGCTCGACTAACTAGAAAGTCGGGGGTTTTTAATTGAATTGTCTTATCTTGTATATTGCTCAGTTACATGAAATAATATATAGTGCAGTTACATGAAAATAATACATAGTGGAACAATGTATATACTCTTCTTAAAATAGCCATTCATTTTGTCATGCACCTGCTTTGTTGATGGTAAGCAAACATCGCAGCATGAACGCTCGCAACACCAGAGGCATCACTTACGCGTTGCTGACGCTGTAAAAACCCCTTCACATCTTTGAAGAATCCGTAAAAAAATATCTATATTTTAAGGTTGTAGCTTTTTTTAACGATCACAGCTTAAGGTTGACTCACCACGACAATTTATGTGTTTTTGTAGTGTAATTGACCCACCACCATCTTCACAGCCAATTTCACCTGCTGTGCGTATAGCATACTGCTGATTTATTAATGAGGTTGTAAGCCAACAAAAGAAAAAGTGAAAAAGTTGATTTAAAAAAAAATTGAAACCGACTTTAGTTGGCGAGCGCAGCTTATTGGTGGAATACCCCGGCAGACGCTGCTGCCCGTCTCCCGGAAGAAAAGTTATCGCGTGACACAAGATGACAAGATTCCTTAGTCGCCTTGTAAGACATCCAGCGCAGAGCAATGGAGTGGCACAATTTTATTCTGCCGCTACCATAGGACAAATTTAAAGGTTTCCCTCGATTTTACTGTGATACCTTCTTGAGACCCTGACTTGGTGAATAGGGAACCATCTTGCAATCATACCCTTTCAAATAAAAAAATAATTATGAAAATCGGTTCACAATTCGCAAAGATATCGAATAACATACATACAAAAAAAATATTCAGTCGAATTGAGAACCTCCTCCATTTTTGAAGTCGGTTAAAACGAGTTGGTATTTATATTAGCTGCCCGACTGGGGATGTACCTCTACCTCACAGAAGATAAAAAGCAATTTTCTAGAAGCCTAGACCTAAATTATTACGAGAAAACATTGGCATCAACCCATAAACATAAACATCCCACTGTTGGGATACGGATCTCCCTTCAATCTAAGGTGTTTAGAGCGTACTATATCACGCTGCTCAACTGCGGGTAGGTTTTCAAGCCGCCCAAAGGCCGCTGACTTGGCTTAACGACTGTCATCTTATGACAACAGCAGAGACCCCACGGGGCTTAACATGCCCTCCAAAGCACGGAGGAGCTCCAGATAAATTAACCCATCCATGGACTGGCTATGGTCGACGTTGCTTAACTTGCGTGATCGATTAGACTGACACGCACAACGACGCCATCAAGCTCCTCATAAGAAAAAGTATCTAAGTAAAATTATATGAGCAAATAAATATTCTTCTTTCTGGTTTTGAGATGAATGATTTATTTTTATTTCATTTTAAAGGTCAGGATATAACAATAAATTATAATGACTAATGTAGAGTTGAAATTAATAAACTATTAATTCTAGTTTTTAAAATATCTTTTATCATTATGAAGCTCATTTGAATCGCATTACAAATTGTATGTATACTAATATTATAAATGCGAAAGTGAGTTTGTTTGTTCACAAAATTTAAATGGTAAAGTAATATCATATATGACATATTTATGCAGCATTGATTGTAATAATAGTATTAGTTGACATAAATATTTACCCGACTGCGGCGAAGCCAAAAAGGAAGGTTATTTGTCCGCAAGCAGACGTGCAAAACGTATGTGGCGACTATATTTACCTGACTTTGTCGCCACATTACGTTACGAGTAACAACTTATGTAATTATATCCTGCAAATAAAGATGATTTGGTTTGATTGTCCCGCTTTAACTACTGAACCGATTAGCAGGAAAGATTTATTTTTCTTCTTCTTCAACCTTTATTTATCCCACTGCTGGGATAGGGTCGTTACTCAGTTGTGGGTTGGCGGAGCCCAGTGTTTACAAACCGCCTAAATTAAACCATCGAGCTCCTTTGGATGGCACAAGAGGGGATGAAAGACTATTAAACCTACAATTAAAGAAACGAGTTACCATCAGTTACTCCCAGGCATTAGTTGACTGAAAGACATCCCTATACGGTTTCGTCAAAGTTATTAATATAAAAATGAAAAACACGACCTACCCTTCTTAACGAGTTTTTAATAAAAACAAACAAATTAACCTTTTATTTTAACGCCCTTGTGAAAGCGGTGATAGTGCAGAGTGCAGAACATACAAAGGGTCTAACGAGACCATGAAATACTTGATTTGTCAATATGCCGCCCTTGCCAGCAAATGAATGAAAATCCTAGGAAAGGTATATCTGGACCTGGAAGACTACAGACTCTTCCCAATAAGCGGCATACTGAAGTACATAGAACATGTCCCCAGGCAGTGAGGGGGAAGTGACTAAAGGATTAGGGAGAGCACAAAAGATTCACGAGGGTCGACGTGTTACCGGTGCTGCAGCACTGGACCCCTTCTAAGATAAGATAAGATAAGATACAATGCCTAAAATATAAAACTTTTGTTTCGTGGGACTAAGATGTTTCCCCTGGATAAAAAAACCGGCCAAGTGCGAGTCGGACTCGCGCACGAAGGTTTCCGTACCATTGTCTATAAAAACGGTAAAAAAACACATTTGTTGTATGGAACCCATCTTAAATATATGTTTTATTTTAATTTAATTCTTTATTTTTAAAGTGAATCTATAACTAAATATTCTGTGAATATTTCAAGCGTCTACCTGTTGCCGTTATCAATATCATGCAAAAAATCACGTTTATTGTATGGGAGCACCCTTAGATATTTATTTTATTCTATTTTCTAGTATTTATTGTTATAGCGGCAATAGAAATACATCTGTGAAAATTTCAACTGTCTAACTGTCACGGTTCATGAGATACAGTAGCCTATATCATTCTCCAGACCTGATTGATTCCTTTCGACGCGAAAGAAGGACAAAGAAATCAACACACTTCCATATTTATAATATTAGTATGTATTATGACCTTTACAAAAAGGAATAATGATTATAATTGGCGTTTCAGGGACATTGTAGATACTTGTCAAAACAAATTACACCCGTTGTGCACCTTTAGGAAATGGTGAAGGTCGGCGAAGTTCGCCTTATAAGGCGAGTAAAAGCGAAGCAAATCTCTTCCGCATGTCGTAACTGGATTTTTTTATAGATAGTCTAAGGGCTTAATTGCATAAATTATCGCATTTGCGTCATTAATTAGGGTTCCAGAAACATCAGACTGAACTAAACGAATGTATAAGAATAATACCGAAAACATTCACTCAATGCGATATGTCGCCGACGTTTTCAAAAAAATAAAAATACGAAAAGTACTGCTGCCGTTATATGATGGTTAGAAATGGTTGTCATATAAATTAATTTGATTATATTTATTTCTTTAATTGACGAGCTCGGTGGTCGAATGGCTAGCAAAGGTTACTTTGACTCCGAGGGTTCGATCCCTGCACAAGATAAACATTTGTGTGCATGAACATGTCTGTTTGTCTTGGTCTGGGTGTTTTTAATGTATTATAAGTATGTATTTGCACAAATAAATAATTAAGTACATTTATCAGTTGTCTAGTACCTATAGTACAAGCTTTGCGCTTAATTTGGGACTAGATGGCGCTGTGTAAATTGTCCAGAAATATTTCTTATTTAATATAATTTGTTTTAATATTTATAAGCAATACAAATGTTTGTATTGCTTTGTAAGATTTTGTTAACATCACCAACCAGAAAAGAAGATGCTACATGTATGGTACAGTAAATAATAAAAAAATAGGAGTGGAGCTCGATGGTGTCATTGCTCATGTCCGTCTAATCGAACACGCAAGTTAAGCAACGTCGGCCGTAGTCTGTCCATGGATAGGTTTATTTATTTCGACCTTTTCCGACGTTCGGAGTGCACGAGTGAGCCACCGGTCGCGGCTATTATCATTAGATAATAGTCGTTGAGCCTTTAGGCGGCTTGAAAACAGGTCACAGCACAGTCAGTCAGCAGGGTGCACCACGTGCAGGTGAGATTGGCTTTGGTTCAAAGATGTTGATGAACCGCTTACACCCCAATTGTATCTTGTTTTATTGTACCTTTGTATTTAAGGCATAGTTAATATTTTTTTTAATTAGTTTTATTTTTTTATGAAATTTTAAGATTATTTTTTTATATGATATATTATAAAGAGCCGTAGCGGAATTACCCGTAACTAAAATTACCTTCATTATAATTTATTTGCGTTAAGTTTAGAAAGAGATAACTCGGAGTCGTAAGCCATTAATAACTTGCTAACTAGAAGTTAAAATTGGAAACGGTTGATTACTCGTTGCCAGTAGCCGCAGGGCCGCAGGGGCATTGCATACCCATATGTTAGTTTTATTACTGGAGAATATTACCCTCAATGAGTGCCCATTTAATATAGGTCTTTGGAGTTCAGCTCAATCAAGGTTTTTTTTCTAGAGGCTTAGAAAGTTCTTGTGTTACTGTGAGTGAGTGTGGTTAAGAAAAGAAGGGTTTGTTTTGTTGGCAGCAGGGCTGGCGGCGCGTGAGATAGATGTTTTTAGAGTTCCGTACTTAAAGAGTAAAACTGACCTTATTACTGACACTCCGCTCCGAAATATTTAAGGGGGTTCCCATACCACAAACGTCATTTTTTTTTGCTCGATATTGATTACGGCAACAGGTAGACGCTTGAAATATTCATAGAATATTTAGTTATATAATCATTTTAAAAATAAATAATTAAATTAAAATATAAAAAATATTTAAGGGGGCTCCCATACAGCAAACGTGATACTTTTGCCGTTTTTATTAATAATGGTACGGAACACTTCGTGCGTGAGTCCGACACGCAGTTGGCCCGTTTTTTTTATCACATTTTATCATAGATTTTTTTCTTACATAAAACGTGCTATAGTGCTCAGTGTAATAACATTTGTGACCTAATGCATTTAATTGAATAAGTGAATAACTCAGACGAACTTGATGGCGTTGTTGCACGGATCAGGCTAACAGAACAGAACACGTAGCTTAAACAACGTCGACCACAGCCTGTCCATGGATATTTACCCCTCCCTACTGCTTTGGAAGGCACGTTAAGCTATCTGTCCCGGCTGTTGTCATTAGATGACAGTCGTTAAGACAAGTCAGTGGCCGTTTGAGCGGCTTGAAAATACTGCCCAACTCTCAGTTGAGCAGCGTGGTCGAGTACCTATGCCGTAAACCCCTTCAATTGAGGAGAGACCCGTAATCCCAACAGTGGAATGATTAGGTAACAATTGAATAAATTGCATCGTGACCTTAGTAGGTACACGAATTCTCGAAATTTATGGATAATATCCATATGTATGTTAATTACCGTAGGCCGTGTGGTTTCCGGCAGACTAAAATAGAATCACTCCGTTTCTTCCCGTGGATGTCGTATAAGGCGACTAAGGGAAATATATTTTCAAATATCGATCAGGCCTACCCAACCTGTCTGGCCAGCGTGGGGAGTGTAGACCAAATCCTCCTTCAGTCTAGGACGGACGAGAGAGGGTCGTGCTCCCATAATGGAGACTAAAATGGACCTGATGATGATGATGATGTTAATTACTATACTCTTAATATAAATAAAGTAGTCACTCTTCTAAGCGATTGAAATACAGAATGTCTGAATCTGGTTCTGGCACTTGTATGTCTTGATATTTATAAAGTTGTTTTTGAATAAAAAAATGGCATCGACACATTCTTTACTCGCCTCAAATTCTCGACAGCTCTTGTCATTTTAATAGTTATTCTTTATTAAGACATTTTTAGGGATCCGTACCTCCAAAGGAAAAAACAAAACCTTTATAGGATCACTTCGTTGTCCGTCTGTCAAGACCCTTTTTCTTAGGAACGCGTAAAGGTATCAAGTTGAAATTAATATACATATACTCAGGTCTCCAATCTCTTATAGCAGTGAAAAAATCAAGCTTTTAAATCTCGGCAAAAAAAAAAAAAATACGGCCGTTCATGTTCCATTTAAGTCGCATATTTTGACATTTGCAAAGGGAATCAAAATCTATAGGGTACTTGCCGTTCACTTAGAATCATGAAATTTGGCGAGAAGCAATGTAGCACAAGTAAAGGAAAAATCCGAAAACCGTAAATTTGTAGTAATTAAAAAAAATTTTTTTTGATGAATTTAGCTGCACATCATATAATTTGTTTGTATGGAACCCTCGTTGCGCGAGTCCGACTCGCACTTGATAGGCTTTTTTTTATTCTAGTGCATTATTATCATTTCACCTTGCAGTGTTGTTGTTGCTATAAGTTGCGAGATGTCTTAAAGGAACATGTACAGTTGGAAACTCTATCAGGTAAAATTATAAAAGTAACGGTTGTCAATATTTACTGCTTCCGTCAACGACATCTGGATTATACAAATATGTATGCAATACATCTCCTTGTGCTCCTTAATGCACCATACAAAACAAATACATCAATAGTTATGAGGGTAAGTAAACAGTACAAAGTCGGTCTTATCGCATGGCGATCTGGAAGAGCCAGACAACCTTAGGGTAGAGGACAAAATATTCAATAAAACATTGCAAACATTAATAAATTGTAGCAACTAGCATTGACCCTTTAAAAAGTCGTATTAAAAGTCCAGAATAAATAATAGGATACCTTTGATCCCGGAAAAATAGATTGTTCCCGAAGGATGACCAAAAGTGTGTCGTTTTGGGGCGATAAAAGTGTGTTTATTTGTTTTGCTTTCACGCCTTAACTACTAAACTAAAAGTGAAATTTTTCATACTATCATAAATATACATAATATAACAGACAATCACAGGCAGAAGCTAGTAAATTAATAATTATTACTCGTACAAAGTGTCCGGCGCGAGAGACAAAGGGTGGACGTGTCTGGACATTCGCCCTGATGAAGGTCTTCTTTTGAGATCGAAACTAGTCGGCTTTCCCGAAAAGAAGACGTGAGTAACGCGTTTAATTTATTTAATTAATTTCGTACAAAGCCAACCATGTTATTATTTCTTTCAATGTAAAATAAATACATTTACTTGTGTATTACGACGAATTACACATCCGTATACAACCGCTGATTACGATGGAAAATGCGAGTAATAGCGCTAATGACAACCTACCGCCCAAATATAAATATTAATACGGGCTTTTCCTATATTTTTTTCTTCGTAAGGATAAGTACGCGGATGCATAAGCTCGAATTGTAATGTGTTTTAATGAGTAACTATTGTAACTCGATTTGTTTTCACTTGGGGCAATGAATATATATGATTCAATACATACTGCACGTTCTAACGTCAATCTTTTTCAGAACTTTTTTTTTTATATACACTACGTCAGGTGGCAAATAATGTGAAGCGGTTACCGTAGCCATATGGTGATATAAACGCTCGCAACTACAAATATCAAATTCATATTTTATATTATTCAATATAAAATTCATATTTTATACTCCGACACCGTGAAAAATCTTGGAGTGGTCTTTGATAAAACATTATCTTGGGCAGCTCAAATTGGTAATGTCAGTAGGAAGCTTTTTGCTTCCATTGCCTCCCTTAGAAGACTGCAAAATTTTTTACCCATTGATACCAAAATTGCTCTTGCACAATCCTTGCTCCTCCCTATTCTTGATTACGCTGACTCCTGTTATCTTAATCTCACAGAGGAGCAATTAAATAAACTTGAGCGCCTTCAAAACCTTTGTATTCGGTTCATATTCGGATTGCGTAAATATGACCACGTCTCTGAATTTCGTTCTCGGCTCAAGTGGCTTCCTATTCGACTTCGCCGTAATCTACACATCCTTTCTCTTCTTTACTCTACTCTTTTCAATCCTGCTACTCCTGGTTATTTAAATGAGCGATTCTTGTTTCACAGCGATGTCCAGGAGCGTGCTATGCGCAGCACCCTTTCCCTTCGTCTTGTAACACCATCTCACTCTTCTCAATATTATGCAAAATCATTTACTGTGCAGTCCATAAGGCTTTGGAATGCTTTGCCGTTAACTATCCGTAACGCGCAATCTATTGTCACGTTTAAAAATCTCGTTAAAACTCACTATATGTCACTTATCTCTATTTAACTTCTTTATTTTTTATGTTATTATTATATTTATATATTTATGTAGTGTATGTATGATTATGTGTGTATTTGTATGTTTGTATTGTATAATTATGTAGGTATATAGTATATGCTGCGCCATCTACCTATAGTTCAGGTCTCCTCTACCCAAAGGTTGCCTGGAAGAGATCGCTAAGCGATAAGGCCGCCTTTTGTACTTAATTTGTTTATATGTTTATTTTTAAAACTGTACTGTATTTTTGGTGCAATAAAGAGTTTTGTATTGTATTGTATTGTAATATCGTTTGCGCGCTGCCACCCCCGCTGCCGAGGCAGCAACACTTTCCAACCTGCCCCCTTACCACCTTATCTATTTCAAATGGAATAGAGTCGCTTATTCATTGGTATGAATAAGCAATTTATTCAATTATTGAATCGCAATAAGAGATGGTGGTAAGGGGGCTGGTGACCTCACTCACTCTGAGGAACACAACAACCCTCAATGAATTGTTATTTGGCTGCGGTATTCTATGAGGGGAGGTACTTCCCCAGATATAAAATTACGCTATGCCCTACCTGAGGCCTCTCTCTTATTTTTTGATTGTGATACAAAATATTACTATATTATTTTTACAAGTTTTTTATTATTTTCACTGCTTTGTCAAATTTAGCTTTAGCTTCCAAGATTAGGTATGTTTGAACCTAAATTTGACCCACTTGCCAGTGTCCGATTGAGCTGAAATTCGCCACACTCGTTGGGTTCTCGTGACAATGCATGTTTTTAAGCCAATATGGTCGCCGCCACAAAATCGTGATCTATAATCTTCACATTAACTCCTATGTATATAACTTTTTGACATCATTCAGCGAATTGGGTTAATGTAATGCCAATAAATTGTATGAAATAAATAAATAACTTAAACTATTAAACAGAGTTTATTTGGTGACTCATTGTCACGTTCCACCTGAGCCGAGCGTGCAAGCGAGAGCACGCAACAAGCGATAGAGAGGCACGATCGGCCTAAGCGTTCTGTTTGTGACGCATTTATCTCTCTTCCAATCTATCGGCCGATGTTTTCTTATGACGTTATCAATTATCGTCCGACTTTACACAAAACCAACCTCTTTTTGTTAAGTTGACCTTAGTAGGGGTTCATGTCGTCAATGTTATCTCGATCGATCATAATTTGACGTAACGGGTCAAACTATTTGGTAAGCAGCGTCTTAGGACATTTCTTAGAAGCATGTATTGCGTCGTTGCTATGTTCCGCGTACATTTTGGAGGTTTTTGGTTGTTTGAAATGTCATTCTCTTTGTTATGCAGATGATAATATTTCTTCGATGGCATTTTAAAATTTGAGATGTACGTTCATCAATATCTTTGAACCATAGCTAAGCTTACCTGCACGTGGTGCACCTTGCTGATTGACAAATAAGGCTCCGGCCGAAAGAGAGGTACATGCTCGTTTGCATCCTCTCACATAAAAAAAAGGTTATTCTACTTTCAATGTTTTTTTTTACTGCTTCGGGTGGCAAACACGCATATGGCCCATCTGATGTGAAGCGGTAACCGTAGCCATATTAACGCTAGCAACATGAAGTATCGTTCGCGCGCCTTCACCTTCACTTCCAACGCAGCAATCCCTTCCTTTCAGGTGATCTCATTCACTCGTAGGAATACAACAACCCTTAAAGGAATTGTTATTTGGCTACGGTATTCTGTGAGGTGGAGGTACTTCCCCAGTCGGAAAAGAAATACGCTGTACCTAACCTTTTCTTTGCCAGAACCACTTTCACTAGTCGGCTGGGTGCACCACGTGCAGGTGAGGTTGGCCTTAGCTCTAAAGATCGTGGTGAGCCATTTACACCAATAATACTAATAAATTGTATTAATGGATGTAAATTATTTACCATTCGTAAGATCCCATGACATCAAATTCCAAAAGCTTCTTACTCCTACCAATTTCTTCTGATTAAATTCGTTATGAGTTCCAAGGCAGGTGTAGTCTTACTCTCGAGACTGCAATGGACTTCATTGTTCATTGCATTTTTTTGGCTGCGGTAATCCTGGCTACACAGGAGACACAGCGGTGGAAATGTCTGGTGGGCTGCCTGTCTCCAGAACGACATAGTACAAGTTACGTCACAGACAATACATGGCAACATTACGACCATTAGCCTTCCTGTACCTGCGTCAATTTTTATGACAGCTATATCCGCGCACGGTCTCACAGACCGAGATTTCCGAATTTTGTTTTGTGAAATTTTATTAAGAAACGCTATATGTGTAATATATATATTTTAAGTACAAGGTATATACAAAAAGAAAATACCATTTGGGCACTTATTTATTTATTACTTTGTCAGAAATCAACTAATCAGACTTGCAACACAGCCTTCTAAATTCCAGTTTTTTTGTTATTACTACAAAACAGAACACAAATTATATTTTTACTTCATTGAAATAAAAATAAACTTCTAAAATATAAAAAAAACATACGTTATTTAAAATATAAATGACATTCGTTTTCTCAGGTATGAGCATTACCATAGCAATCAGAGCACACCATAACCGCGTGTTCCAAACAAAAACAAACAATTGACGCTATACACGACTAGACGTAGGTCGCCTACGAACGCGCTACAGGCACTAAAATGAAGCTAGTAACTGATTCGGCAGCTAGCAAAAAAAGGGGTCCTCAATGCTCATGGGAAAAGAAATAACTTCATATAAGTGTTCTGCCGGTCTTACAGACCAACGCGCGGGTATAGGAAGGTTAAGAACCAAAAGAGCGGGTAAAACCGCGTGGCACTGGTAGTGAAATATATAACGACCTGCGGCGGGAATATCTGGAGGGTCACAGTCTCAAGAAAGACATAGTACACGTCACTAGTCGGCAGTGTTGCGGTTACTTAAAAAAAAGTATGCAGTGGTGTGACCCAGTGGTGTCCCTGATAATACATGGCAACATTACGACCATTAGGAACCGAAAGAGCGGGTAAAACCGCGGGGCACTGGTAGTGAAATATATAACGAATCAAGTTAATCTAATTTGGGTTCTCAAACTACACATTTCCAAAGCGGTTGTTACCGAAGGCCAAAGTGTTCACTTCAGCCTACGATTATTTTAATAGCTTTGTAAATTATAGCGTAATTTATCATTTGCGGCCACTGTTACGGAACCTTACATTTAGTATAGCTGTATTATATTAATCTGTGGTATAAACGACATCCTCGTGATCAGTTATTTTAATGATACACAAATACTGCAAATAACTGTTATTAAATGAGCACGTATGAGTATTTTTTTATACGTGATACGTCTTATAAATCGATGAACGCCGGCTGCACGCACGAAAAAGCATGACTCATTGTCACGTTCTGCCTGAGCCGAGCGTGCAAGCGAGAGCGCGGATACTTGTGACGCATCTTCCACTGTACAAACAACCTATTTTTTATGTGAGAGGAGGACAAACGAGCATCTGGGTCACCTGATGGAACTCTTGCGTTATGAAATAAACCGCCGCCATCATCGCTGCCAAAGCAGCTACTCCTTCCTTTCTGGTAACCTCACTCACTCGCAGGAACACAACGACCTTCAAGGGAATTGTTATTTGGCTGCAGTATTCAGTGAAGTCGAGGTAATTTTTTAGGTTACCCGGTCGGGCAGCTTACAAATACTCTTTATCTCTCTTTCGCCAGAGGCTCTTTCGTAAGTTGGCTGGTGCACCACGTGCAGGTTTGGTTGGCTTTGGCTCTAAAGATCGAGGTGAGCCACTTTTACACCTCACTATGTGAAATATTTCGAGTTTTTTTTATTATCAGAAATCGTTTTATGTACATGAGGTTTCATCAACATCTTTGAAACAAAGCCAACCTCACCTGCACGTGGTGCACTGCTGTTTGACAAACGAGGCTCTGGTGAAAAGAGAGATAGGCCATAGCGAATTTTTTAAGCTACCGACTTGAGTAAAGTTCGACACCGAGTTCGTCAAAAAGATAGATGCGTCACAAGCGTTCCACGCTCTTGCTTGCACGCTCGGCACAGGCGGAACGTGACAATGAGTCATGCTTTTGCGTGCGTGCATCTTACCCTTCACAAAAAGTACTTCCCCTTCACAAAATACCACAGCCAAATAACAATTCCCTTGAGGGGAGGAGGAGAATGAGGTCACCAGAAAGATTAGGGTGCGGTGGGGTGCGGTGGGGTGCGGTGGGGTTGGAATGTCTATATATCAATAATGTGTCGTTTTTTTTCGAGGAAAAGAAAACAACACTTTCTGCGAAGCCGGGGCGGGCAGCTAGTATAAAATATACGTGTTTTAAAACGAAGTTTACTTAAATTGAATAAAGGCTAATTAAATTTTATACGTTTGATTCAACTGACTGTGTAAAGTCATTTTCATTGCTTTGTTGTTGAGAATATTCTGACTCACGGACTGGTCGACATATTGCATACTTTTAACCTTTACAGCTTTAAAAATAAATAAGGACTAGGTATGTTATCATCACCATCATAAAATTCGAAGGACTTCTTAGACTTAGGTCTTCCCCTTAGACATAATATGTCACTGCAGTGGAAGATGTTTTCAAACTTCTTTGAAGCCGAGCTCGGTGGTCGAATGGTTAGCAATGGCCACTTTGACTCCGAGCTCGCGGTTTCGATTCCCGCACAAGACAAACATTTGTGTGCATGAACATGTCTGTTTGTCTTGGTCTGGGTATTTTCTATGTATTATAAGTATATATTTACAAAAAAAAAAAGTATTTAAGAACATTTCGTCGATGTCAAACCAAAATTTTTTATGATTTTAACATTTTGACAATTGCGACTGCTAAATGAACCAAACTATCGTATGAACAAACTGCTATGTGCTAGTTGTCATAGTGCGCCGTATAGTACTTATATAAGTATATAGCAGTTTTTTCATACTACAGTTTGGTTCATTTACCAGTCGCAATTGTCAGAGTGTAAAAATTATAAAAAATGCACATAGCAGATTTTGTTTTGACAACGACGATTTATCAGATATCTAGTACCCATAACACAAGCTTAGCGCTTAATTTGGGACTAGATGGCGCTGTGTTAATTGTCCAGAAATATTTATATTTTTATATGTATACGATAAAGGTGTATCAATAATAATTTATTTAATTGTCTCTTCATAGGTTGTATCGTCAACACTTATTCATCTCACTGCTGGGATACGGATCTCCCCTCAATCGAAGGGGTTTAGAGCATTCTCCACCACGCTGCTCAACTGCGGGTTGTCGGAGGCCAGTATTTTCAAGCCCTCTAAAGGCCACTGGCTTAACTTACCGACTGTCATTTAATGACAACAGCTGCGATCGACGGCTTAACGTGCGCGAAGCACGGAGGAGCTCGAGATAAATAAACCCATCCATGGATAGGCTGCGGTCGATCTTGCTTGACTTGCGTGATTGATTAGACTGCCACTATGTTCTATACATATATATCACGTATCTCTTTCTACCATACAGTGAGACTGCTAGTGATATCTCATTCGCACAGCCGTTTGTTGCTCTATCCAGCCGAGTATTTATTTATTTATTTATTATTGTTTGAGTGACTTACAGCGAAATAGGTGTAAATATATAACACTTATGAGTAAAACTATGCTAATTACAAGTATATTTATACTTTATGTTCATAGTTAATGGTGTCCATAAAAAAATATTAACTGTGTTATCATTTTTAATTTTGTTTAAATTTTACTCCTTTCTTAATATTATATTAATATATATATTAATATTTAATTGTTATTCTTATAGCTAGCCAAGCATACCTGTCTAAATATAAAGTTTTTTTACACTTTTTCATAAAAAAAAAATATTTATTTTGGGCATTAAAGAAATAAATATTAAAATATGAATACCTCAATTTACTGTAGAAACAAATATGTCTCTACATCTTATCTTATCGTATCTTATCTTGAAATTGGTCTAGCGCTACAGCACCGGTGCACGTCGACCCTCTTGGATCTTTTGTGCACTCACTATTCTTTATTAACCTCTCCCCTGACTGTCTGAAGACAAGTTCCATGTACTTTAGTACGCCTTTAATAGGGAAGAGCCTGAATTCCTCCAGGTCTGGGTACGCCTTTCACCTTTAGAATATCACATTGACACACAAGTACTTCATGGTCTCGTAAGGTTCCTTGCATGTTCTGCATTCCGGGCTATTGACAAGTCTCATCTTGTATGGGTGCCCACGGTAGGCATAATGCCCAGTCAGTGCACAAGGATGAGACGTATGCGTTTTCTGTCGTATTTCTGTACATGTTTGTACCGATTAACTGTGCCTTCGTCGATGGTTTCCTTAGAGTGAAGTATTCCACTCACCTTCCTCCATTCAGCCATATGCCTAGACTTGGCTGTGTCATTTATGGCCGTAATGACTGTCCCATATGAGAGACCTACAAAGGGTTCAGGTCCCCTGAAATATCTGCTTGATCCCTCCCTTACCAGTTCATCAGCCTTCTCATTGCCCTCAACACCTGTATGTCCCAGAACACGGACCATTGTCTCTACATTAAGCAATACCCAAACTCAGTTAATAAACTGCGATTTGTTTAAATTACTATTTTGACTTTTTACGGATTATCATGGAATATATTCATGATACCATCCACCATGTATACTATATGAAAATATATACAGGGTGGAATTTTCTAATACCGCTCTTGGAGGATTAAGTACTCTTAATACTGTAGATACAAAATTTTATTCAAAGAAAACATTCCTTTATTTCTGAAAAGAATAAAAACTGCATTCAAAGATTTTCAAAAATTATCTTGCCGCACCCGGCGGGAATCGAACCGACTAGAATCTGTAAAAATTACATTCTATACTTTTATTGCATCGATCGTTAGGGTCAATTATAAGGATGAAATCTTTGTAACAAACTTGATAAATTAAATTAATGGAAACCATGAAATGTTAAATTATTTTTATTCTTTACAAAAAAATATGTCGCATCTAGGAAAGGAATCTGGACCCCTACCGCCGAAGCTGAAACCGATTATCATCGGAATTTTAGAATGCGAAAATCAAACTAATGCTTAGATCGTTGATAATTATGTTTAGCTTAGCTGGTAAACACCCTAGAGCTCTACTGACAAAGCTGAAGATGTTTGCCAACCTATGACCAATTTTTGGAATCAAAATGTTCTATGGGAATCGGCTACAGCATAGGCGGTAGGGCGCCTGTATTACAAACACAATCTATTTTCAAATGTAACATTCCATATTTAAACTATCCATACACGCAGTTATGTCGCATTTAAAAAAGGAGTCTGCGTTACAAACACATCTTATCCATTTGGATAAGACGATTGCAATTTGCACGTGTTTTTTGCAATTTGGATTTATCCACAAAAATGACAAATTATTTAGTAATTTGTAATTTTAGTGGATAAATAATGCCAATGATAATTATTAATTAACTAGCGGCCCGGTACGTGCTTCGCTACGTATAAAGTGAAATAATTTGTACATGTCAACAATGAAAAAAGTTTCAATTTGACAGCACAATCCCCATCTGAAAAAAGTATAAATTTGACGGCAAAATCCCCATTAACAAAATGATCCGCCATTTATTGAATTCATTTGTTACAAAAAATGTGATAAATGAAGAACCGCTCTACCGATTTTGTGCAAACTTCACATAAACCATCTATTAGATAGTCCGAACAAAGCCTAAACATTTGGTTTGGATAGGTGAGCCCCTTCTTAAGTTATAAAATTACAACGAAAAGTGGCATTGATTTTTATATATATAGATAACACAAGTAAACATTGGAACTTTGAGTAAAGGTGCTTTACTTGACCCATTGCATTTATAAGTCCAGATTTCATGGTTTTCTTTCATTTAATTTATTAAATCTGTTATAGAGATTTCATCCTTATAGTTGACCCTAACGACTGATGCAATAAAAGTACAAGGGCTAATTTTTACAGATTTTACTTGGTTCGATTTCCGGGTGTGGCAAGCGAATTTTCGAAATTCATTGAATGCTAAAATGCTTTTCTTTCTTTTTAAAAATAAAAGAATGTTTTCTTAGAGTAAAATTTTCTATCTACAGCATTAAGAGTACTTTCTCTCCAGGTGGCATTAGAAAATTTCACCCTGTTTATATATAGGTACTCACTTTTTAAGTTGAATTTTAAATTTACTGAAAGATATCTAAATGCGCCGGCACATATTAAATTAAGTAATTTTTTTTTCTTAAGCAAAACAAAATGTCAGACCATTAGATTAAACCATAATTTAAAAAATTCTATAGATAGAGTCGGCTGTCGATCAAGCACATTAAATAGTTTTTGGACCGCATTTATGTCCCCGGAGAATATTATTATATTATAAATAAACATTTATTATATTAATCAATCTTGTATAACAAATAAACTTCAATATTCAATCATATAATAAATTTATTGCATATAATAAATAATATAGAATGTTTTTTTGGTCATTCATTCCTGATATGCATTTGACGAATAAAGATTTAAATTTTCACGAAAACAAGTTAAAAGCGCATTTTTTTTTCAGAACACTAATTATTTTGTCGCTAAAACGTTGCATAGGTATTATTTATTCTTTTCGATTACGTCGTGTTATTAAATCGATTGTAATCGATTGAATGCTTTCTTTCGTTTTAATAATACAAAACATTCAAAACAAAAAAAAAAAAGATTAAATGAAAGACGGCGCCATTTACATCCAAGTTAAATTAAGTGACAGTATTACATATCTCGTAACAAGAACTTTAATTGGACAATAAAATAAATCATATCTACTCTATATAAGACTATCGCAAACCCATGTACATGTTACAAGACGGTATATGTTTTTATATCAACGGTTAAAGAGAATTCTATCATATATGTCCATGAGTAGGTTGTATTTCGTTGGAAAATGTGAAAAAAATCGCGGCTCGACCACGACTTCGAAGTGGCGCAAACTGGGTCAGCGGTCGGGTAACTTCGGAAGTGGTCGGGGGTCTTCGTGCTCGCTCGGAGATCGGCGCAAGCGCACACTGCTCTGATACACCGCCCCGCATCGTCGCGTCAGTGCAGTAAAGAGAAAACGTTTTTCCAAACTCCCCTTGCGTCACGGGAAACGTTTGTGAGCAAACCCGCGTCGGTATGAACTGAAATTGAACGATTTAATTGATTTTTAACACGTCTTTTCCATTGTGTTTCGTGTTGGACTGTTTGAACAAAATTATGTTGTGGGAGAACACATTACTCGAGGAATCAGACACGGTGAGTTTTTTTACTTGTTTTCGATTTTCCTGTATGATTTAAGAGGATAATTTTAGATATCTAAATGTCTTTAAGCAGATAATTTAAGATTACTAATGTGAATTTAAATTATGAAACCGAGCCGGTTGCACACAGAGGTTGTTACGTAGCGTGTGTACGTGACGGTGTATGTGTGTGTAACTTTCTAGTTTTCGCTCGACGATCGACGTATTTACATAGAACGTGAACAGTTTTTCATAATATAAAACACATGGAAGCGCTCATTGCGTATTATAATGTGTAAATATTCATTCTGCATCACTAACTTCTGTGACAAGATTGGGAATTGCACTGTTGTATTGTAAGGAATGGTACTGTTGACGTTAATACCACAATGTTAACGACCTTACATTTTAATGTAACAAGAAAGCAGTTTTAATGGCAGTAAAGAGATTTGTACACACATTGCATGATGCAACATTTTAGGCACCCAGGAAGGTTGCTTTTTCATATTTTGCATCCAATAGACAAATCACAGATGAATGTTTTTTCATGTTATGTTATGTATCCACGTTACATTTTAATCTTCTCATAATTGTATTAATATTTAGGGCATAGTATTTCATCTTATATACAAATGTGTTTATTAGGTTCGCCTTTCATGATTAAATGCTGAATCGAGTTTGCTGAATTTTATTTTGGTATGAAGTAGCAGATAGGGTTGGCTGGAAGAGTCGGCCATTGTACTTTCTCCTTTAATTTACTATGTTGTACATTTTATTTTATGTACAATAAAGATATTACGAAAGAATTAAGACTGTCCCAAACTCTACACTACAGTAGTAGAACCGAGGGCAGAATTAAATAAATAATGATAAAAACAGAAACAACAAGGTTTAAGTACAGTTTACAAAATGCTTAGAAATAAAAACGGGTTATGTTTGTTCAGAGCTAGCTAAGTAATAAAAAACATATAAGAAAAAACTACGCAACGGTGATGGGTCATGTTCATGATGTCAGCTCATCACTTAAATTGTATAAAAAAACATATTTTATCAAGTACAAACCTATAAAATATTGTTTAGATAACCAAAGGGGCGTATCCATAAAAGTAATTCTGTGTCCATTTGATAAGTTATCGTGTAAGAAAGAGACGATAAATAGAAAGAGATGGCAAATGACGCGTGATCTAACGTATATTTTACTGATTAGCGATTTCATTAGTTTCTTTGGAAAAGCAAGCTGTGAATATAAAATATGGTCTCAATGAATTGTTGTATATACCAATTGGCTGCAGTCCAAATGTTTTGTTTATGTATGACGCTCGCACATCTGCAAATAGGTTTATACAGACGCGCGCAAAAGCGTTATGTGATTATTATAAACTTTACCGTACCTAGTCTACAATTGCTTTTTATCAAATCACCTTTTGCATGTGATTTAAAGACTTATTATTATACAGAAGATATTATACTTTGGGTAAAAGTAATATTGTGTTTATTTATTTTTTAACAAAGACAGCTAAATACTGTGATAAAGCGATTATACAAATTTTTCGTAATAGATTATGAAGACAGCAATCATAATCATTATCGTTGGCTTTTCCCACCTATCAGCCCTGTTCAGACGTCATATCATCTCTCACAGAATTCGATCATCTTTTTCTTGCTCTTCTTCTTTCGTTATATCCATAAGAAAGCGTCTGTTCATCAGCCCCCTTACCACCAACTCTTATGGCGATTCAATAACTGAATAGATTGCTTATTCATACCATTGAATAAGCGACTCTATTTCAAATTGGTTAGAGTAGCTTATTCATTGGTATGAATAAGCAATCTATTCAGTTATTGAATCGCAATAAGAGGTGGTGGTAAGGGGGCAGGTACCTAATCAAGATTTACGTTTGTTTGCCAGGCAGGTATGTATACCCTGCCTGGCAATCAAACGTAAATCTTTTTTCATGCAAAAAGCATGAAAAACGCAAAAAGCAGACCCAAACGAGACCAGAGGTCTCGTTTGGGTCTGGTTTTTCAAG
Source organism: Hypsopygia costalis (assembly GCA_937001555.2). Lineage (NCBI taxonomy): Eukaryota > Metazoa > Arthropoda > Insecta > Lepidoptera > Pyralidae > Hypsopygia > Hypsopygia costalis. Next base: position 28,670,837 of record OW443329.2, read on the forward strand.
GTCTCATCGTTTCAAAGTATGTACGGCAGGAATAAGGTACCTTCGCCAATGATTTCCCCTCGTCTTCTTGTAAACAGCCTGATGCTTAGTCTTAATGTACAAACATCAAGCCCACTACTTACTTCTTATTAAACAAAACTGTAAAAAAATAGACAATTAACCGCACACAGGCTGCATTTAGTTACATGCAACAAGTGTTTTCTAATTGCTGCTCTATAATGGCGTTTTCCTACAAAGATAGTAGTATAATTTAGTAATTACTTTTTAATGCAGCTAAGATGTAACTTAATTTGTATTAAAGTTAGTAAATAATTTAGTTATTTTAGAATATATTGATACTTAGATTACTTTTTCATGCACCAAAGATGTAAATTAATTCGTTTAAAGTTAGTAAATAATTTAAAGTTATTTTAAAATGAAATAATACTAGTAATTAAAAATAATAGATATTAGAAGTATAATAGACTTTTGCAAGCTATTAAGCTCTTGTACATAGCTGTAAGGTTCCCAAATATTATATAATAAGTAAATCAATTACATTACATATGGGAGGATACGTAATATAAAACTACGTTTTAGTAACTCTAAATATCAGCATGGAATAAAATTTATTATAAAAATAAATAATATTCCTGAAATTTTATCCAACTTCTTTGATCCAATGTAAATTCAAATTACTACCATATTTACATAACCATTATTTTATTACGCATAAAGAAAAATTCTTGAAAACTTTTGTTTGCACTTGTACTTCAAAACTGACATGCCAAATAGACGTTTCATGTGAAATCTAATTTATACTTTATTTAAATCTTAAAAATACGTGAGTTTATGAATGAAAATTTAAATGTGATTATACAATTTTTTCACAATGAATGTGTATAATATTTTGTCAAAGTATACTCGTACATACTTATAACCAATATTGGATAAACAATAAACTGTTGGAATCCTATCTTTCCTCTTCTATCTTTGATACAGTACATATAATACATAATACCTTTTTATAGAGTTACAGGGATGATTAAAAACTTTCAGTTTGACACTCGTTTGTAGCCCTTAAATGTATGAAATGATTTCAATGTCTTTTTTAATTATTTATTTCAAAATAAGGGCCTACTCTAAAATTAAATGTTTGTCGTAGATACAGCAAATAATTTTAAATTTAGCAAGAACTTTTTGTTAAAATTAAAAATTATTTGTTTTAGCAAAAACTAATTTCAAAAAAAGAAATAGCTTTCTGTGATGTTATATTTAAATGGCAGTATTATAATTACATAATTGTCCTTTAAATAGTTAGGCAATGCCGAAGTCTGTACTTGCAAACCGAATAGAATTAAATTCGCATCTGAAAAAAAATCTACCTGTAACTTCGGATTTTTTCGAGACTGCAGTTTAAAATGTAAACTGCAATTTAGAGTCGGAGTTTTCCTTAAAAGTTACATGTAATTCAAAAGAAGGTTTATCCTTCTTTTAGATTACATTTTGGTAACATGTTTATAAAAATGTAGAATTAATTCAACAGTTACTCTGAACTCTGATTACAAAGAAGTACGAGATTAATTGAGGTTTTCGAAGGAAGTCCAAATAAAAAGATTCGTTTTTCGTATGCATAAGAAACTTGCATATCACGCGGTTGCAGATATCTGATCAAGACGTGTATTTTTTTATCTGTGTATACTTAAAAAGTAAAGTAAACAGACGTTATGAATCATTAGGCTCTTTCTACGAAAACTAATGTAAAATAAATTCGCCCACTTGAAAAACAATTTATGATTTGATCTGTTACGCGTAGAGGAAATAATATATGATAATGTATTAAAATTAGCTTCTTCTTTCTTTTCCTTATCTGCCTTCTTTCTTTTCTTGTATATATTCATAAATTATTTCCATCTCTTTGTAATAATTTTATGTCTCTGAATTCTTTTTTGTTCTTTTTTTTTCAATCTCCTTAGTATCTTATTTCCCCTACTCCTACTATTTTTCTCTGATAATAATATATTAAGTGATTATTACTATGATACTATCCACTAAAAGGGGCATTTCGAAATATCGAAATCCTCTATTGAGATGCGTACGAAGCCATTTTTCTTATACTTCTCCTTTTTGCTTCAATTCCATCTTTTCTCTCTACTTGCTGTTTTTGCTCCTATTCTATCTTTTCTCTATCACTCTACTTAAAAAAAATGTGATAGCTTCTTTTCTGTTATATTCCTCTCGACTCTGATCCTCACATTCTGTGACCATCTCCAACCCCTTTACGCTTTTATTGAAGAACTCCATATAATAATCTCCTGGGATAACCTTGGCCGGGAGTTCATTCTACAACTGGAGAGCTCGAGGTAGAAAATTCCTCTGGAGCTGTACGTGACCCGTTCGGCCACATTCTTGTTTCTAACTCGTGTTTCTTATCTTTCTCCCTCTTCTGTAATATCTTCTTTACTGGTTGCTATTTTATATCTATCCTCTTGATATTTTCACCCTATTTTCATTCAGATCAAGTATCTTAATTTGCCAATGGGCTGTGTTGCGGGTGTTTAGACACGTCATAGATTATTCTTTAGGAGTTAATTCCCTATATATTGTAATTCTGTTCAAACAAACATACGGACGAATTTTTATACAAAAAAATACACCAAGTTTTAATATACGAACAGCTATTACAGGGGGATAAATTTTGGATATTAAAATTTGATAACTATTGATACATTCTGTGCAGCACGTGACATGTAAGTGATTAAATTCATATTAATTGCTCCTCCACATGTATGAAGTCGACATATTATTAGAACTGTTAATTAGTATTCTAATTATGATATCTAATTAAACTTGTTGTTAAATGCATTGATAGATATACAAAGTAATCATCGTAATATACTTAATATTAGATTTATGACGCACAATGATACTATGGCACTGGCCACATAGTTAAAAATAAGTTTATAATTATGAGTATTATATAAAATTGTAGTTTTTTATACGAGAGGGGCGGGGGGGGGGATGCAAGCGAGTATGTACGTCACCTGATGGAAAGCAATCACCACTGTAAATATCTACTGGTCTACTGCACTGAAAACAAAATGTCACATTACAAGATATACATTTCAAGTCATAAAACACACATCTAAAACAGCTCGAGCCACTTATGTGTCAAGCGAGTGCGTGATTACGCGTCATTAGTCTCGGTGTAATTAGCCAGACTTTCTCAAATAAAAGCGTATAGCTCGCTGTGTAGAAACACCTTAATTGAAACTAGAACTTGCCATGGATAGTAGAAACTATGGAATTATGTTTCGTATATATTTCGAATCCGGAACAAAGAAATTCGACGGAGAACCCAATTAGACGACATAGCTCTTAGAGTCAGGGAGTTGAAGTGGCAGTGGGCTGGCTACATCTGTGGAGTCATCGATGGCTGTATTGATTTATATCGGATAGGTCTGAGAATCGACCAATATCTATTTTTAGTATCCCTAAATGATAACGCTGATTTAAATATATTTTTGATTTTATTGACAATTTATTTTATTTTTATTTTATTATGATATAGCATTGAAAAATTAATGCAACTTAAAATTTTTGCCCTTCTACGATCAACCCCTAAATTTATAAGGCAAAACAACGTTTGCCGGGTTAGATATAGTATAAGTATATATATTACTTATACTGTGATTATAGGAAAATGTTGCTCAATAGCAGTGTCATAAATATTACGATAATGAAGTCTATAACCTAGTTGCTGGTCATTTCATAGAATTGCAGTCAAAATATAACATGTATCATGTTACAGTTTACGAACTGCAGGGGACATGCATAGAACTTGTAAATCTGTCGTTAAAATGTAATAAGATACACTTATTACATTTTAACGACAGATTTACAAGTGAAGTTAGGTCGATGTGTGGCGAGATCTCAAACTTACTTGCGTAATGCCTGTACCAACAACACTCACCCTTTAGAACTTTAAACTGTACTGCTCTGTACGATTCTTGAGAAAAAAGTAAAAGGCCATTTAGACTATTTTATGCCACGCTAGATGTAAAAATGGCGTGTCGTACTCTTATGTAAAGCGGTTAATGTAGTCTATAGATGAGTTTTGCTCGCGCTCTGATACCCCAGCTACAAACATAGTATCTCTTCACGTTTAATGCCCTACCTAATAACTTACAATTTAAGAGCCTTTCTCAGGGGGCTAAAGCACGGATTTTTTTAAACGGCACAAATCGAATCAAACGAAGCCTAGCTTATTGAGTATGTCTCTAAATGCTAAGGTTTAATAAGAAGCTTGTACCGAACGGACACCGAAGTGAGGTTAAATATGTTTTTTTTTTATATTTTTATGTGATAAAACTAATGTGGCAAACCGAACCGTCTGGGGGCGTGGCGACGCGTTGCTACGCGCTCGTAATGCTGCGACTCTCTCCCCATTTTATTCGACAATCCCCTTCTCTCTCTCTATCACCGCATATTTGTATGCAGTGTTGTTGTTCCCCTAAAATAGATTCGATGTTTCGTTTCAGTATTTTAAATATTATCTACTAATTAATTAATGAAATTTCGAATCTATTTTAGGGGAACAACATTCCCCTAAAATAGATTCGATGTTTCATTTCAGTATTTTAAATATTATCTACTACATTCATTGATCCATAACATATGTACCTGTATCTCCCGTCTAATGCCAATGGACGTCATTTGTCAGAACAAAAGTCGGGGTTGTGATAAAATCTGATATTTTACTTCCGACACGGCGTGCGTCAAATTCGGGTTTCAGTCGTGATGGAGGCCACGACAACAAAGAACTTAGACCAACTTCACACGTTATCTAGTATCAAGTAATTGTATATTATGATGCAATATGCTACTGAGTAGGAAGTAAATTAGTTATTACTTGATATTAATTTGTAATATCTGAATGACATTTTAGTTTTTAAAGCATAGAGCCATTGTAAGGAAATAATTTGTGTTTCTTTAGATAATAAATCGTTGGTAGGAAATGCAATTATGCACAACCGAAATAATCGCGTAGGTCATACATGGTTATACAGGGAGATTTTCTTCAGCTAACTATAGTTGAAGAATGAAATTAAATTACTGCCGAAACATTCATTGGCGACTATACAAAAAATGTCGTTGTAAACAGTGACAATATACAGCGTCCACTATATAGCAACAACCACATTACATTGTAACAACTTATAAAGTAACGGATCATACGCTTGTTTGCCATAACGCCTGTCGCTTGTCTGACAGTAATAGGAATCTGTGAATTCATTTTATTTTATTGCAAGTAATAATAAGTATCTATATATTACTTAAAGTTGACCCGACAGACGTTGCCCTGTCTAATTCACATATAAAAAAAACTTGTCCGACTCGGCTCTTCTTGGCCCAATCTACCCAAAAGTAATATAAATTAGCCCGATATTTCCAATTTTCTTGATAAATTTTCCAATTTTACGTTTCACAAATTAACATAGAAACAAACGATATGCACATACATAAATACTATAGCAAAAGTAGCAAAAGGATGTTCACTTTTGAAAATATTCGGGAAACATTGTCCTTGCACGAATACAACAAAAAATACATTCAGTAAAATCGGTTAGCCCGTTTTCAAGTGCTGCTCCGTACACTTATTACATCTCCATACATTAGTAAATACGTTTTACATAAAATATAAATTATATTATACCGATTTTGGGTATTAAAAAGTGAAACTATAAGAACGTTACGAACAAGTCTATTTCTGTTCGCCAGCTGCTTATTTGTTAACTTACTATTTTAATCCGATAATAGACAAAATTAATTGCCATTGGATAACTTATTGGCCCCAATTAACTATGTGAATTAAGTGTTGTTGTTTAATAATCACACAAGTAATTACGAGTAGGTATTACAAATAAGAACATGTATTTATACCAAAAATATTATTAAAGTTAAAAAAAAAATAAGTTGTTTTCCATCTTTCATTATGTTGTATCAAGATGTGAAAAACAATTTGAAAACAATTTGAAAGCTGAAGTCAACACTTAACGTTGACGCAAAACAACGGCGCAATACCATGATCATTCGATCGCATTATAAAAAGTATAAGCCTCCATTGCCTCAAGACATGAGAACTCGGAAGCGATCCCTTTGAAGGCTATTCGTGAGGCAATAATTATTTAAAAAAATATCTGAACCAACAACATATCTTCGACTTTATGAATATAGGCTTGAAGTGGATTTTTAAACGATATTTATACCATATTTTTGTACTATTATGTACACATTTGTTGACACTCTGAGTAAATTGCCTATTTAAAGTAATTGGGGTGACTTCGCTGTTATTTCAGTTCAGTCGTAATTTGATAGTTATTTAAATTTGAAATTATAAAGGAAGTTTACATATTGTGATATAAGGAAACTTCTATATAGCTAACCGCCTAAATACAATCCTTAAAACTGTATAAATTGAGAAGATTTTTTTTTCTCTTCGGAACAAATTGTACACAACCCTACTAATAAAGATGGTGAAAGTGTTAAAATAAAATGGCTAATAATTAACGGAGCAACTAAAATTGTAGAAATAGGCAACTTTTATACTAACTTGGCAACTAAAGAAGATATAAAATATACCAAACCTAACCTAACCCAGTATTTCGGTCGCCCATTTAGTATTTTTTAGTCGCTCGATAAATTATTTCCTAAATAAAATTATTAATGTAGAAACGAAAAAAAAAAAAATAGCAAATAGAAATAATATAACGCATCTGTGCAAATTCAATTATACCAAAATTTTTAATTTCACATAAAGCAAAGAGAATTAGTTTGTTACGGCAAGACAATAATGACCGAGTATGAAATAAATACCTATATATAGATATAAAATATATGAGAATTTTCAATTAAACTATTTCAATCTAAATTGATTAAAATAATATCAAAAGACCAGAAAACACGATACGGTCATAAATAAATGTAAATTTAAAACGTCTTCGTATGAATAATTTATAAAATTTAAATTGCTTGTTTTAAATTGTTTCAAAATCTGGTCCAATCCGACACAGCCGTGACTTTTGCTCAGTGTAATGGGTAGTCATTAATCTGACTTTTTTTGTTTTCAAAATAGACTATACCTTTTTTTGGACAAGTTTTTACTTGGACGCCTAGCCTTAAAATTTTATCAGTCATGGATCATCACTATAAATGTTTTAAATTATTTTGAAACATGTTTAAAACTTGCTGCATAAAACTGGCATGATTCGTATACCATATCAGTTTATTCGAAGAATCTACTCCATTTTTTTTATAAATTCGTAAAAAAATCAAGTTGGTCCAAGACGAAATCATTAACATAACCTAAACTTTAATATTTTTAGACTTTGATGATAACTTGAAAACAAAACTAAAATATTATTACCAATATTAAAATAAAACATCGAATCGTTTAGTTTATTATTATAAACTAGCAGCCTGGACAGACTTCGTTCTGTCAAAAGTTAGGTTTTTTTTTACTGTAGTCCATGCAATATTCATATTTTCTCTTTATTAAAACTATCTGTGTGCTTTTTTTTTTTTTATATGAGAGGGGGCAAGCGAGCATGTGGGTCACCTGATGGAAAGCAATCACCACCGCCCATAGAAATCAGCAACACCAAAGGGTCACCGATCCGTTGCCAGCCTTTAAAAGGAAAATAAGAAAAAATATAGCCGAATTGGTCGAGCTGCCTCCTTACCACCATCTCTTATTGCGATTCAATAACTGAATAGAATGCTTATTCATACCAATGAATAAGCGACTCTATTTCAAATGGAACCACCATCTCTTATTGCAATTCAAGTGGTAAGGGGGCTGTTATCGAGTTTTGCGCTTAACTTTTTTATTAATATAGAAATTTCATGACTTGCTACTTGATAGATGCTACTATAACATCACAAGTGATTATCAGAATTACAAGAATCTGTATAGTGCAATATTGTTTTGTTGTTTCAAATGTGTTAATAATTATTGTATGCCTAAGTGGTGGAACACAGAATAAATAAATAAATATTTCTGGACAATTTACATAGCGCTGTCTAGTCCCAAATTACTAGATTGATAAATTTACTTATTTTTTTTTAAATACATACTTATACATAGAAAACACACATACAAACAGACAAGACATGTTTATCACACAAATGTTTGTCTTGCGCGGGGATCGAACCCGCGACCTCGGAGTCAAAGTCGGATCAAAGAACGAGCTCGGTGGTCGAATGGTTAGCAATGGCCACTTTGACTCCGAGGTCGTGGGTTCGATTCCCGCACAAGACAAACATTTGTGTGCATGAATATGTTTGTTTGTCTTGTCTGGGTATTTTCTATGTATTATATATAGGTATGTATTTACAAAAAAAATGTATTTAAGTACATTTATCAGTTGTCTAATACCCATAACACAAGCTTTGCGCTTAATTTGGGACTAGATGGCGCTGTGTAAATTCCCATCTGTAAGACCTGTTGTTCACAATAAATATATTTTGTATTTGTACAGACGGCGGGAAGCGTCTTTGTTTTATACTATGCAGAGATTAGATTTCTTATTTGAAAATTAATTTTATGTTATAATATAGTCGTTTTTCTCAAATGACTCATTTGAATAATTATTTTTTTAAGAAACTACTGTAAATTGTTCATAATTTTATTTAAAGTAGTTAATTAATTTTGTTGGAGAGAAATATGATTTACATTTTTATCTCATAATTGTAGATAAATAATAAGAGGTATATGTATAAAAAAGTTAATTTATTTGTAGATGTAGATAGTATGTCATATATCATGATTGAGTACTATTAACTTTTAGACTTCCTATTATGAATAAACTAGGTAATTATCTAATGAATCGACGCCATTACACATAAAAAAATATTTGTTCATAGGGTAGATAAGCGATCTCACTTGATTATGTCTAAACCCTCATATATAGCTCATAATGTTCGTTTCTCGAAATGTTCTTTCTCAGAATGTCCTTTCTCAAAATGTCCTTTTTTTTTCAAAATGTCCCTTTCTCAATAGATACACGATATTGGTTACTGATACTGAAAATACTTAAGGTGGTGGGTCCTATTAGCTTATTATGTTTGGAAGGAGCTTTCATTAAACCAATCATTTTTGGCTTAGATGCAAATTTTGAGTGTAAGGGGTCTCATATTTAGAGCCTTAGCCAACCTCACCTACTCGTGGTGCATCCTGCTGATCCAGTTGTAACAAGTGGATTAAAACTTATTTAATTGTTATTTTGCGACAACAATTCATATACATCTTTATATGTATAAAACACTTACACCATCACGCTGTTCTATATGCGGCAGAAAAGTCTTATTATATTCTGATGTTGCGAGCGACCCTAGGCTGCGATTCCTACTTACCATCAGGTAGGTCATATTCTTGTTTGTCACTTTAGTTACATAAAAAAATATTACGACGATACGTGCCATCTTCGAAGTTTGATGGAGACTACATACTTAACTAATGCTAGCATTATTTCATAACATTTTTCTCAGAACGGCAAAGAATAGGATTCTTATTTGCGTTCCGATTTTCACTTTTGTCTATTCAGGTCGAGGACACACAACTTCTAGCGTTACGTGAATTGAAGCACTAAGCATTGAGATGTGAACGGTGAACCATTGGACGCGACATTAGTCACTATATGCAAAGTAAGAGGCGTGAAAATAATTATGTATGTTAAAAGATTTTTGTGCTAAATATAATTACAATAGAATTAGTATGTTGAAAGATATCTTTATTGGTTCTGGTTAATTTTGGGAAAGGAAACATTTTGCAATCATTTGGATAAAAAAGCAGACACAATCAATGTTCGAAATTACGAGGAACATTATTGGGTCTGTTGTTAATTTATTAAAAATACAAAAGACAAACTTAAAACAATTGTAGTCTTGCAAGTATGTATTGTAGAAATAAAATACCTACACAAGTGTTATTGCTGTTTGAGCAATCGATTTGTGTTTTTTTATTTATGTTTTGTGTTTTTTTTTAACTTTTTAATAAGTCAGCATTATCCTCAAGAAACCACAATACCTTAATTTTCCTCATTATTATTCTGAGAAATGATTATTCTAAGTAAATATAAGTTTTGTAGAATAATTAATTCAACTATAAGAGTTAAAATTATATATAGAAATATTAAGTAAGCCTTTTATCCTTAATGCCTTATTAGCAAATGGGAGTTCCCAACTGTGAAAAAACTACGATTTGCTTTCGAAATAATTGGTAATTCATTACTTTGGTAATCTCTTGGTCCAGTCCAACTCAATGCAGATTTAATACCTCCTCCGTTTACGCAATGTCATTATAGTTCCGTAGCGAACTTTGAACATTCGTGGTCTGAATCATAGTGTTTCGAAAGTCGCCGACTTAACAGGAAAATGTGAAAGAATCGATTTAGTGGCAAACTTGGGCAGTCCCACTTGAGAAACTCTGACTCAGTTTATTAAATTTTGTAACGCAATCGCAATTCTTTTATTTTCCTAATTAGTAACTTTAACTGATGTAAGTTTAAGATGTTGTAACCGAGAATCGAAACTTAAATTTGCGAAGAATTTGGTTTATTATAATGGTTCCGCGACAAACGCTATAGGTGCCAGAAACATTCCGTGTATTTTTTTTTCTTATGAAGTGATTTCTTTTTCGTGAGCACTCTTCGAACTTAAACTTGCGGAGGACATGGTATATTTGTTTATGGAGTAATCTCTTTTTTGCTAACATTCTGCGCAGCAACATTCTTTCAACAACATTCGCCGAATCCTCCGTTGTTCCTCTGAAGTTCGGTTATGACACTAGTCAATTATTTGTTTTGTCTGGATAATCCACCTAGATGTTGATCTTGTAACCTAGAATACATTACAAGCAGGGTCAATTTAAGATCTGATGTCAACTACTCCAAATAATATTAATAGATATATTGAGATGTTAGTTTTCAAATCATTAAATTATTTGGTGGAATTATTTTACAAAACGAAATTTAGTTTTTAATAAAATTTCGTTTTGTAAAATAATTCCACCCTACCTTTACTAGATGTACTGAAAACACACTCTCCAAATACAATACGAGAGACTTAGCTATAGAAATTAACACCTCAGTCACTTCAGTACATTAAAATGTTAACGGCAACCTGATGCTAATTTGAGACAAATGTCGGAATTTTTTCGTCTAGTCTTAAACACGAATGGGGCTTGGTTGGTTTGCAGAAATATTTAAAATTTAAATTTTGTATGCAAATTTTAAAATATAACATGATTTAGCTTTAAAGGTAGGTGAAGAAATTTTAACATTTTTCGTGTACTTAGTTACTTTTTTATGTAAAAAAGTCAAATGTTGTCCAGCAATATCTCTTTATGTATGACTATTTTTAATACTCTAATATCCATTTTTTATTATAACTACAAAAAAAAAGATATAAAAAAACGCAGTTAATATCCAAACTCTCAACACCATTAAAACATGATAGAATAAATATTTCCTTTATGATAAATATACTCAACGATTATTACCTGTTTCCTAATGAAATGTTTGCAATACCTTTAAAATCAAAGAAAACCTGTGCATAGTCATAATATTTATATGACAACATAGGTGCTCAATAGATGGCGTAACAATATTCTATTTAAACAGTCTATAGATTATTTTTTATATTTTAATAATATAGATGGCGCTATGTGTAAATAAAATAGAGCATTTTATGCTCATATAGGTAATTTTTAATGAACTTCGTTTATTAAAAAGTTGCTTTATAAATAACTTGTTTAAAAAAATCAAATTTTCGACTAACAATAAGTAAATACCTACGTTACATGATTATTTATTGAAGTTTCGTTCGTTTTTAATTACCTTAGAATCAAAGTTCAATAATCATTAAACTAACTGGTCAAAGAAGTAGATACATAGTTGCTAACGAAACAATTTATTCTATAACTATACCTTATTATAGTTTCCCATAAATTATTGCGTTTTAATGTAACTTATCGATGTAAATAAATCGATTGTGGGCGTTCATAACGATTTATTCGACGTAAATGCGTATGCGCAGCTGTAGGCCAATAGCATTGGTGAAAGGGAAACGGCTCGCGTCACAGGCATTATGGTTAAGATTGGTTGGCCTTGGCAGGTCGTGATTATGTATCGGTTAGTGAGTTGTACCTAATTATTGGCACCGAGTTACTAGTTTTTGTTATTTAATTGATTGAGATATTATATAGACTGTTTGTAGATTGAATTTTATTAAATTTAATTGTTTTTATCATAAGTCGAAGTTGGGTAGTGTGATTTAACTACTTACGTTTCTTAATATAGTTGTTCTCGTTATGTTCGGAATAAAAATGACTAAAATAGAGATAATCATACTATATAATTTAATTAATAATAAATATTACTTGTCCTGTATTTTTGCTCATTATAAATGTATAACTTCTGAGATACGTATTGAAAAAATAAGATTATTGGTTATGTGCCTAAATTAAAATTTATCTACTTATCATTTTATTGTTGGTTAAATCGCAAAATCTTGACCATTTTTTTATTTAATCAAATAAATTAAAGTTGTATTTGTTATAAGTACAAAACCGACAAATTAATTTTGAATATAAATAAAAGCAAAATTAAAGCTAAAATATATATCAACCATGTTACCTAAAGCATAGCTATAACTAATTTGAGACTCTTAGCGACCTCTGTTGCTCTTTAGAATACCTAAATTCCGGTATACGCAATTTTCTATGAACATTGCTGGTCCTTTATTTCTCTAGTCCCTGCCTAAACTGCCTAGTGTTGATAACAATTTACGTCATTTTATTTAATAAACAATTTAAAGTTTATGGCAATTATTATTAACTTTTTTTTCACTATACATTAATGAAGTCAAGTTATACAAAACATACCTTTTCAAATAAGTTAATGTAGGCAATTACCATTCAATGTTTTGCGTTTTGAGATAAATTGCTTATTTTGTTTTGAATAACATTATATTAAGTTAATTAGTTTTTTTGTGGTTCAACGGCAGAACAAGATAATTAAGTTTATTGACTTGACAAATTCGAGTTTAAAGTACTTGTTCTCATTGAGGAAATTGAACTTTAAAATTAAGGTGTGTAAAAAAATTAACAATCTAAATGATTAAAAACGAATTTGAGACATACTTCATGCATTTGACGAGCTCGGTGGCGTAGCGGTCAATGACGCGGCTTCGACACCAACGCTCGTGGGTTCGATTCCTACACGGGACAAACATTTGTGTGCATGAACATGTCTGTTTGTCTTGGTCTGGGTGTTTTCTATGTATCATAAGTATGTATTTACAAAAAAAAAGTGTATTTACGTATGTTTATCAGTTGTCTAGTACCCATAACACAAGCTTCGCTCACTTTGGGGCTAGATGGCGCTGTGTAATTTGTGTGACAATATTTATTTATTTATTATTTACAGTCACCTACAATAGGCATACTTAGTGATACAAAATGCTGGAGCAATATTGCAATGTATCAAGAAAATATAATTATCTTAAAATAGGAATCCCTAAGAAAATTCATTGCTACAATAAATTAAGCCAATTACTAATATTTAAGAAGTCGTACATAACGCATTTATTTCTTTTTTACTGATTGTGTTTGTGAATTTTTACTGATTGTACTTCTGTTGATCAGAAGTACAATCAGTAAAAAATTTAAAATAAACACAAAACATTGAAAATAAACATAGCGTCTCTATGTTTATTAATCGTTTGCAATTATTCAAGATTCCACTTTTCGGATACTATATGATCGAAAAAACTGCTCCGGCTAATTAAATATGACATAATACGTATACTCTCTCTCTCTCTCATATGTGTAATTTAAAAAGAAATGACACATATCACATGTATGGTAATGACGATGACACAAAATGTTACTAAATTACTAAGTAGATAAGGTAAATTAAGAGCATCTATTTAATATTAATTAATAAATATACCTTCTTCTATTTAAAATGAAATAAATAGACTTTAATGAAGGCAAACTGAAAGGTAATCAATTATAAATGTTCTAATACCATTTGTAATTCTTGCTGCCAATTTTTTTATTGTTCGAGTATTTCATACTGGTCCATAAGCACTAATAAATATTATTTTAGGCATTAAAAAAAAAGAGACTAATGCTGAACACATGTCTTATGACGCAAAAGAAACGTATAATAGAAACATTAATATGCAAAATGCCTTGCCTTATACAGAGTTATCCGACTAGTTTTTCATAATTTTTAATTTTTTTCTTAAAATTTTATATAGTATTAATTAGTAGGTACCTACTATGTTAATAAAAATCATCATTCACTTATTCTTTTTGATAGAGTAAGCATACTTTTGCTGTTATGTTTTGTAATATAATATTATCACAAAATATAGTGCAAAATATGTAAAACAAAAAAAAAATATGTATTCACTGTTTAAAACGACACTCGTGCGCATACTAGTCCGAGTTATTGTTGTCAATGTATGCGTTCTTGAAGAGCATTTTGTACGTACCTTTACTTCTGTATGTTTCATTTCAATGGATGTATGTATGTATACTAGTAAATTGATTCATATGAAACTGATTGTTATGAAAGTCTAAGGAAAGGAACTAGTTCAGCAATAGACTCCCAAATCAATCAGTATGTGATAAAGCAATGTTTATTGTTTATTTTTTTATTATACTTACATTCATATTAACAATTTATCAATTTAAATATTTGCACACCTGCATGCAGGCGTGCAAGTGTGTAAGATATTGCAATAGGAATCAACAATTGATAAAGTGATTATTTTTTACCTATAAAAAATCCATGAAATATTAGAACAAAAAATGACAAAATGACAACAAAATGACGTCTATCTAACAAAATGATTTAAAAAAAAACTTTTTCGTTTACCACGGTACATGTATCTAATAATACCACACGACTTGTAACCAAATTTTAATAATTAGCATACAATAGGAAAACTTAACAAACTTAACAGTGCTACGAGTATCACACTACAGTACTGTGTAATAGCAAAAATAAGATCCAATTATATATAATTGTTTTTAGGTAGGTATAATAATAAATTCGCAGAATCATAGTAGACAGATGTGACTTATTTTTAGTAAACACAATTTGTAAAGAAACAGTGACAGTTTCTATGTATTACTAGATACAAGGTCGATATCAAGCTATGATTTTTAATTGTTAATGTAATTGGGCAAGACATTTCTGTCTATATACATATGTAGCACTGCTCTTGTACAAATTGTGGTTGGAAAAGACGCTATTATGGTATTAACATTTTGGAGGGTTGTCTCCACATAAACCCGCCTGTTACTAGTAGGACAGGGTACCCTGTCAAAAGAATCAAGTATTTTCTACCATGAACGGTGAAATTACAGGTTCAAATTCTTTCAGTGGTGATCCCAAACAAATACGACATGGGAGACGAGAAAAGCGTCTATATTTCGCTTGGTGTTGCTGATCTTTATGGGCAGTGTAGATTACATTCGCATAATTTGTCTAATTTAATGTTTTCGCAATATTAACATAAAATAACATTTTATTTATTAAATTAACACATGTTGTAAGTTCATTGCACTAACTCGTTATTGAGTAAATCTATCATATTTTTAATTTTCATTTTATAAATAATAACAATAAATAATTACTGTATATATAAATTCAAACACCATAGCAACAAAATTATTGCTAACAATAGTAAGCATATAAAGTTGCACGCTGATCCTCGGGCGGGAAAACCGGAGACCTTGGTATCTACTTAACCGGTTTCGATCAGACGTCGCGCACGACTCGAGCTTCGACTCGATCAAGCCACTCAATAAAGACCAAAATTAACTACACTTAATGCAATTTGTTCATAAAGAACGCTTTTTAACTCACATTATGCAGTTTAAATATTTTTTGTCGCAATGATTTTTAATAGTATTGCTATTTGTTCATTAAATGGCGGGAAATAACCAGTTATTATTCTGAATTAAATAGTAAGAATGACAATGGCACATGCTTTAAGGTATTGTTACCAAATTGACATTATAACAATGCTTATAAGATCTATTTAGGATGTAAAAAAATAAATTAAAGTAAATAATTTAAGATAGTAAGTAAGTTTTATGCAACATTATGTAGTAACTCTGGTTATTATCTACTCGTAATTTGTCTAAAGGATGTAGCATAAATACAGCCACGTAACGCCATCTATATTAGTGATCTATTAACATAAGATGACATCTAACGGAAAATGAGTGAACTAAAATAAATTAAACGCTTGTGACATTTTAAATGACGCCAAACATTTTAAAAATTTTAACTTTTATTGAATATTTTAAATTTTATTGAAAGTACGGGGCAGGACATTATGTACAATGTTTCTAAGTGACTGCGACAAAAATGTTTTCAGGTGTGTATGTATGTATGTTTGTGAGTATAATAAACATGATTTTTAGAACGCCTGAACGAATTTAAAGGATTGTGGTGTCATATCTTCAAAATCTTTATATTATTCAGGCAATGGTTGTCGATATCAGGAGCAATTCTTTAATACTTATGTATCATAATATTTAGTTGAGATTAGATTTAGATGAGATCATTAATTAATTGCAGCTGGGCCGGGGTAATTTCAACAAAGAGATCGATAGAAGCATTCGACTGGGCTGGGCAGCTTTTGGGAAGCTTCGGCACATCCTCACCGCAGATATACCCCAATGTTTGAAGACCAAAGTGTTCAATCAGTGCGTCCTCCCCGCTATGACCTACGGTGCAGAAACTTGGACGCTAACCGTTGGGCTGGTTCACAGACTAAAAGTCGCACAGCGAGCGATGGAGAGAGCAATGCTTGGAGTTTCTCTAAGGGATCGAATCCGGAACGAAGAAATTCGACGGAGAACCAAAGTGGTCGACATAGCTCTCAGAGTCAGCGAGTTGAAGTGGCGGTGGGCTGGCCACATCTGCCGAGTCAGCGATGGCAGATGGGGGAGGAAAGTCCTGGAGTGGAGGCCACGTATGGGACGACGAAGCATAGGGCGCCCCCTCTCTAAATGGACCGACGATCTCAAAAAAGTGGCTGGTAGCGGTTGGATGCGGAAAGCGGAGGATCGCATATGGTGGAAAGCATTGGGAAAGGCCTATATCCAACAGTGGGTAGATACAGGCTGATAATGATTAATTAATTATGACATAAAGTTATATTCAGCACAATTTGGCGATCTTGTTTTTTTTTTTTAAAGGACGCGGCAACTCCTTCCTTTCTAATGACATCACTCACTCGCAAGAACACAACAACCCTGAAGAGAATTGTTATTTGGCTACGGTATTCAGTGAGGTCCGGCAGCTACAACTTAACTACAAATTAATTATTTTTTAGCTCATAAGTCATAACGTTATAACTTGTACTCGCCATTTCAATAACTTATTACACTTGAATTTCATTACAATTTACCTTATAAGGAATAAACTTTACGTATCTTATCGACAAATATGCGAACTTTGTTCGTAAGATAACTTCTTGATAAGGGCTTATCATTCGTAAATGGTATTTATGTTAAAGTTTGTTGGACATATTGACAGTCGAATACCACGAGTCAAGTGTAAAGTGTGTTAGCTGAGTGATTTTTTTAATATACTTATCTAAGAGATTATTCTAAACTCATTTTAAGGTCAAAAGTGTTTAGTTCACTTGTAGCAGATAAAATGTATAAGCAAAGCATGCTGTTTGGTACCAATTTTGGATATCATTTTTGCGCAGAAGAATGCTGCCAGGTAATTAATATTTTATTGCAATCACAAGAACTAATATTGATACTTGTAATCAAGAATTAGACTGATATTGGAACTGGATACTGATACTGATATAGGGTCATAAAAGATCGAATTAATGCTAAAATCATTCTCTAGTAATCAATTTTAGAAAAGTAAACACATTTACGAATTACTTTGCTCTATCTTTGCGAATACTTCTTCTTCTAGTCTGTTTTCAGACGTTATTTTCGTTACGGTTCTAAAAGTTGCTAAATAGTTAAAATGATAGTAATTTAGATTACATATATATTATTCCTGTACCTCCAAAGTGTTGCCTGAAATACTTATATACAAATCTTCACGTCATTTAAGTGCATTTTTTTACACTTACTATGTCGGCAGACAGGTCACCGTAGCCTATAAATGCCTACAACAGAACGTATCTCTATCGCGCAAGGAAAACTGGATGCCTTCAGCAATATCAAAAATAAATCGTCTGTTATTCAAATTTATTACATTTCTTTTGTTATAAACACGTATTACGGTATTACTCTATTATAGTAATATATGACATTAGTTATCTACGTTATTAATATTTATATTGTTTTCAATATTTATTTTTATTATTATTATGTTTTTTTTCAGGCAACATTACGGAGGAGGAAAACTTCTTCTGTAAAGTTGCTTGAAAGAAATTGCGTACCCATACTAGCCGCGTTTTGTACTTTCTTCATATACATGTTATTGTTATTTATATATTTATTGCACAATAAAAAGTTTTATATGGCACAGTATATATTTCTAATTGTCAGAATATGTTTCTAAGAGATTCATCAATAACTCATAGCTATTGCAATTCTGGAGAATGGGCTCTGCTTGGCGCGGATTAGCTGAGTTCAATGTTTCCAAGTCGCTCAAAGGTCACTGACATAACAACTATTATCTAATAAGAACAATCGGACCCGACGGTTTAACTGCTCTCCAAAGCACGGGAGAACTAGAGATAAATTACACCCATAGACAGACTTGCGGTCGACGTTGTTTGACTCGAGTTTTTGATTAAAATGGCAAGTGCGCATCTAACCCTCTAACACTCGCTGGTATTCCTACAATATTATTTAATTAATTAACAGATATAAAGAAGATTAAAATTTGACTATATATATATTTAGATGACGCGTCTATGACGGCTTCCACTAGACGAAGGAAGGAAAGGACGATCTGGTAAAGCGCATTAGTAGGAAGAGACTAGGTATGGTCTTCCTGTCTTGCCATGCCCATGTCACGAATTTGCTTGTTACAATCTGTCATATTCCATTTAAAATAAAGCAGATGACGTAGTTGAGGTGAAGTCACGTGACCACATTTGTCGCTAAAAACATACCTTGGGTTTTTGTATCATTGCAAAGATTACAGGCAGTCGATGGATGTAAACGCCATTAAATCATTATGGAGGTATTATAAGGAGGTGCTTCTGTGTAGGTCCAATGATCTACCTGCAGTTGAATTGATGATGATGACATATCTAATATCATAATTGCGAGATTTGTATGCTTTGTATGGTTTCTCGAAAGAGTTTTTTGAAGTAAAACTTCTTTAAGCACGCTTGACTCGAAGAGTAACCTGGTGAATGCGTGACGAGGGCGTTACGGAAACGGCGAATGGAAGTTGAGAGGCAGATATAAGTTAGTAGTTAGTAAGCACACTCGATTTTTTTGTTTTTTCTCAGGTACTAAATATGTGTATCTTTATTGTATCGGAACAAAACAAAAAACTTACTCAGAAAACAAAGCTGTATAAGGAAGGACTTATCTCTATAAACTTCTGCCCGCCCTCTTATTACTCTTAGGACAACAAAAAAAAATATCTTTTGTCCGCCGAACAAAAAAAAATGTGTGTTGAGTATGTGGTACCTAGTTTATTTTCAGTAAACATTAGAGTCATATCTAATACATCGAAAATTTCACGGCGAAATTCAGAAAAAAATATCTGGAATCGTTAAGAACCTCTTCCAGTCAATCAATACCAAAATTCACTGTATCAAAGGCTTAAAACAATGATTGACTGAAATGAATGAACGAAAACAGTAACAAAGTATTTTAAAATCCGAATCCTACGCGACTTCACGCTAGTTGAGGCGGCAACTGCAAGTATTTGCATTATTACGTCTATTTATAATCTTAGTAACTTATGTAAGCGGGAATGCCGACTGACTAACGACGCCTTATGTCACTACGAAAACCCATTCATAAAGCCTTCGCCCACACGCACATTGTATTGCAAAGGACAAAAAAACTGTTGTGATCATATTCATGGCTTAAATGTAGTATAATGAATCTTCTAATGTAAGTTTTTAATAACCCAGATAAATGATACAATACTTTGACTACCAGCTTAACCCATCCAGTGCTGAAGCCGGACGGACGTTATTTGCCGGCTATGGTACCCCTCCGCAACGGCCCATAAGGAACTTCGTTCCAAAAATATACAATTAAATTAAAAACTAAATATGGCTAACTACCTATGTATACAAACAAAACGGAAATAACAAAAAACTGATTAAAATGTAATAATCTAAATAGCGTCAAAAAATTGTTGCTACGATACGAGTTAAATTTAAATTCCTCTCGGTGTATAATGCCACGTTCGCAGAACGTCACAATCAGAAGGTCAATTCTCGTAATTTTTCTACGAACGCAGATTGAAAGTTGACCGAATCGAGATTGAATTGTGAATTGTCTAAAATTATATACTTGATTTCATTAATTAATTATTATCAATTCTTGTTGTTGGCAAAGTAACATTCTTAGTTTGCTTAATTTTCAGTCATATTTCGATACAATACCGCTTAAATTTAATTTTGAAGTTACGTACTGTGTAACAAGAATACCATATGTGACATTTATGAGATCGAGACTGGATCGAAACTGAATTCTGACTATATTTTAATTAAGAGAATTGCCCCTCAGATTTTACACTAGCACAATGGCACATTCGCAAAATTCGGCAAATGTGACTATATTTGTATAATGTCACACTCGCAAATAATAAATTAACATTAAGTGCTCAACAAAAACGTCAACCAATCAGGTGCGCGTAACTCTATATCACGTTATGAACAGTGCTGCTGATTGGACGATTGTTAGTAGCTCTTAAATCATCCAATGAGATCTACAAGGCTATAATTAGACCTCTGCTTTATTCAACAAAACGAAACTTACATAATTTCCCTCGCTTACTTACATAATTTATTAAATTTCGCTATAATGTACAATTTTATTAGGTATGCTCATGGAGTATAGTTTCTAGTACTGAAGTACGTAAGTATGAATTATCTGCCGAGATTTTCCCTAGATACTACAGCATGGGGACTTCAAGCAAGGCGCGAAGAGGTTTTTACAAGATCGACAACGCCGGAATGATGTAGCGGGCGTCCATAGGATGCTGACTGCTTACCATCTGGCGGGTTGTGTTCTTGTTTACCATCTTGGTAGAATGAAAAAAAAACACTATTTCTTATTCTGTGGTATAGTTAACTTTTCTGTCATCAATAGGCTTGTTGCCCATGTCACAAAATTATAAAAACTATCTAACAGTAACGTAAAATACATAAAACTAGAACGATCTGCGATCTTAAAATTTTAATAACTTATGTACGACGTGTTTTATGTTCGGTCAAAGTTTGATGGGAAAGTCTATTTTAAAGGTATGAAATTATAAAAAATAAATATTACCATTGTAGAGTTACTTACTTAAATGTTACTTTGCCATTGTGTAAACAATAAAAAATACTATAACTTTTGTTACGGCACTGGCTACATAAACGCAATATTTAACATAGCTGTCGTACAAATTTCTGATTTAATGCATATAAAATAGCACGGTGTGACGTCATATCGTGATGGCCTTTTATATGGAGCGTTTTCGGGATAGTCCAAAATTGTGATCTTCAAGTTATCATATCTCGAGAAGTTTTTATGCAATCGAAGTAATTATTTCACATATATTTATATTATTGTGACGTCTTTAAATAACAAATCGAAAAAAAAAATGGGATACAAGCCTATTATAGAATTACATATTTTCCAAAAAAAAAAGCCTCCGACATTTTTCTTAATAATCCAGCTCTTGGCTATAATTGACGTGTTAATGGCTTTATTAAGTATCTAATAGTATTTGGTGCCGATAAACGGAGTTATCCATTTAAACTCGTCGTCAACCCTTATTCACCCCACTGCTGATACCTACGGGTCTCCCCTAATCGAAAGGGTTTAGAGCATACTCCATGCTGCTCAACTGCGGGTAGGCGGAGATCGACAACAGCCGGGACCGACGGCTTAACGTATCCTTCGAAGCACGGAATAGCTCGGGATTAACAAAACCCATCCATGGACAGGCTAACGTCATCTTTGCTTGACTTGCGTAATCGATTAGACTGCTACGCGCAACGACGCCATCCAGCTCCTCCATCCATCCATTTAAACTCACTAAAGGTGAACTTTTTAACAGTTTAAAGTATAAAGCAATTAATACCAAGATTGAAAAAAACGTTGCATTACTGTAATTGAGAAGTAAAAAATCCGGCTATTCAAATTTACAGTTTTGACATTTTGACAGTGCTGAGAGTTAAGGTGCACGTTTTGCGAGCGTGAGTAAGTTTCTAATTCTGTTGTGGCATGGAAAACAACCAGTATCTCTTGTTCTTTAGTACTTTGATTGACTCCAGGTGGCTCCAGGAGACTTACTCCCTAAATTAAATCCGATTCTTAGGGTATTTTTTGAATGCGAAAAGATTTTTATACACAACATGTCCCAATGATCAAGAAAAAAACAAAGAACATAATAAATACAAGGACGAAAATAGATTTGTAGTAGAAGTTTGTATCTAGCAGAATTTTGTTACACCACACCTTCTGATGTAATATGCACTATTAAAACTTTGCAACTTGATATTTGCTTATATAATTTGTAGTGATTCATAATATTATGTTATTTTTTATTAGTCATCCTGTATTGGTTGTATTTTGGTGATAATTTGAAAATGGGTGCAGACATTATCCACACCTATGTGATGTAAAGAAACTGCTATGTTTTTTTATAACGCGAATTTCTGCTTTTCTGAAAACTTAATTGTATGTCCTCTTATTGTATCATTAAATAATTTTGTGCTCGATAAAGTTTGAAAAAGAAATATAATTTGTCATCCTTTCCTTAGATACAAGGTGTACAGCCCGCTACTATATTGCTCAAGTCAATAGGCGTGAGCAATGTTGCTTATAGCTCCATCTATTGAAATGTTGCAAAATAGTTAATTGCAATAATTTTTGTAGGACTTCCTTACAAATAACTTATTATGCTATTTGTGTTTTGTTAATGTACAAATTGTTTAGTTATTATTAGCTACTTGAAAAAAAGCAAAAACAAAAAAGTACGGAATATCTTTTTTTTTTGCCTTTTTGACAACAGTTTTCATAGTAAAATGTTTTCGTGAACTCTTTTTGCTCCTAAAAAGAATGCAGTAATTGTAGTTTATATCTTAATATATAAAATCATTGTATAACTATTAATGTAGTACAAACAAACACGATACACATAGGAATCTATTTGCTCAAAGCAGTGCACTGTCTATTATATTTTAACTCTGTGCGTGTGAGAGTTGAACTCTAACCTATCGTTGTTGTTGTAAACTTAAATGTAATTATTTTTGTATTTATTGTAAGGAGTAAAAGAATTTTAAGTTTCTAAAGTAACTTACGAGTAGTAGAGTAGCGAAGTCGTTGATGTCTTTCTTAGGGCACTACTTGTTATATGAATTACCTAGCTTGCACCTACAACTTCGTACGTTCAGTCCGTCTGCGCAGGGGTCTCTTGCGGTGGGGAAGCAGCCGCTTGCGGTGGGCCCTCTCCAGGGGAATCCATTGCTGTTTTCAGTGCCGGAATCCTCACGGTCGGGAGATCCCTGCTGAACCGCCGCGGGGGCTCACTGGTGCTTTATCCTTCGGGCTGAGGGCGCTCGCCCTCCCACTCACTAGGTTAATTTTCGCTTTCAAAGCCTTTGGGCTAAACGCACAGCATTCCATTTCGAAAAAAAAAAGAACTTCGTACGCGCGTATCCCAATATTCAGTTGTAATTAAAAAAAAAAAAACTTACCGAATACCTACATCTTAATCGCATACAGGTAATGCCAAGTTTCAACCCAATCCGTCTAATGGTTTGAGCTGTGCGTTGATAGATCAATCTGACGGGGAGGACACACGGGAGGACTTTAGTCTTCAAGCAGTAATGTGATTTTGCAGTAAGAATGTGCCGAAGCTTACCAAAAGTGCACATCCTCATAAATAACGTTGCATTTTTCAAGCCGTCACAAGGCATTACTTAGCTTAACGTACGAGGGTACGTGAAGCACGAAGGAGATCGAGATAACTAATCCCATCCATGGACAGGCTATGGTCGGCATTGCTTAACTTGCGTATTTGATTAGATTGACGCGCACAACGACGCCATCGAGCTTCCCTTACGTTTTCCGTTTACTCCTTTAAAGCTACGTGGCAGATTCTGTTGCTGTACGTAAATATCAAAATCAATATTTAAAATCCAAGCCCCTCAAATTTTGAGCTGGAGCGGTCGCTAGTGGTAAATAAACCTAAAAATAGTCAATAGTCACGACTGTTATTAAATATGTAATATCTACATAATTGTTACGGTGTCTTCAAAAAATCAATGTTCATAATCATGTATACTTTGATCTAAGCCTCAGGCAAGAACTTATTATAAAATACCTAACAACTATAAAGTAAACATTAACATGACGGAGTTAACATTTTCCCACGTGCACGAATCAACCGTCATGGTGTTTAGGCGGTGTTTCCATCCGCTAGGATTAATACGACAAGTCTATTCATTTATAGCGAACATACATTACATTTTACTCGTAAATATGTAGACATCTAAAAGTAGCGACTTAAGACAAAAAATCTAAAATGTAAATTTAAAATGATCTATATAAATCTAAGCTTTGATTTGTTTTGTCGCTTATGTGATATTCTGCCATCGTATCTCAGAAGATTCTCTTGTAAAAACAGGTGCATTTCGTATTATTGCAAGCCATAGGTACTTAGTTACAGCAGTCGTTTGTAGCTTAATTGTTTTAGATGATGATTTTTGGTTCAGATAATATTTTAGTCGAACAACTATTGCTTAGTCTTGTTATGTATTAGATTGTCTTTTCATAAAGTGTGAACTTGTCGCAATTATACTAGTTAACGGAAACAAACTGTTAATTATGTAAACATGCACAGCCATATAAAATATGTGTATATACATTTTATAGGTATAAAATAAAAGTGTGTGTGTGTGTATGTGTGCACATTTACCTACTTCTATTAATATACTATAAATGGATGTAAATACTATGGATGGTGGGATTTTGCGTCATGACACAGTCTAATAGTTATCGAACGTCACTGATGATAGGTATAACATAAAAGTGTGTGTGTGTGTATGTGTGCACATTTACCTACTTCTATTAATATACTATGAATGGATGTAAATACTATGGATGGTGGGATTTTGCGTCATGACACAGTCTAATAGTTATCGAACGTCACTGATGATAGGTATAAAATAAAAGTGTGTGTGTGTGTATGTGTGCACATTTACCTACTTCTATTAATATACTATGAATGGATGTAAATACTATGGATGGTGGGATTTTGCGTCATGACACAGTCTAATAGTTATCGAACGTCACTGATGATTCAATGAATTTTTCATCATGAATGAATTTATCAATCCATGTAGTTTCCCGATTTTCAATCATGATTATGTAGTTTTTATCTAGAAAACGGAATTCCAGAGTGCATTGGGAAACCTATTGATTTAAATACTATGATGCATTGCTTGATGATTTCTAGGAGCGTTTTCCAGTGTTTTCCCGTGATCCATATTTTTATAAAGTTAATATAATTGACTTATATATTATCAATACGAAGGAATAACTTCTGTACAAAAATCGAATTCGTGACTTTTTCAGGTTTTCGTAATGTCAAACGAGTCAGTAAATATTTAAATACTTCACAGAAAACATTTTGTCAAACACGTTTTGCATTGGCATTTTAAATCATCTTTAGGGTTAATGCATATTGCTTAATGGTTGCCTCAAACTATACATAGAAACATACTAATAACGCGGAATCGCACTTAAAAATACCTTTTAATTTAGTTTTTTTTAAATTTAGTTTTAAGTTTAAAGCAGAAAAAACTTTGTTGAAAATAAAAAAATATTAAGTGTTGGCAGGCTATTGGAAAATTTTAATAAATAAGATATTTTAATTAATTTTAAGTTTGAAGCAGAAAGAAACTTAATATTATTTTCTTTTCAAAAATGGTCTCTGCTGGCAGGTTATTGAAAAATTAACGATATAACACCAAGTTTTTTTATTAAGTAGGACCGTTTGGTCTTTTCGTTTAGTAAGCTTGATACATTACCGTCTCTCACGTTGTCAAAAGGGAATCAAATTTCAAAAGCTTCCTACTCCTACTAATTACTTCAGAGTAAATTCGTTGTGAGTTCTAAGACAGCCGTAGTCCCTGGGACCGCAGTGGGCAGCTGTTCATTGTCTTTTTGATGATCACCGCTGTTAATCCTGGTTACACAGGAAACACGGTGGTGGAAATGTGTCATAAACCTCTACCACTAGGCTTGACATATCCGCTGTGGCAAATAAGCATACAAACAATTACTTATTCTATGATAGAAGATTATTTTCGGAAGACAATTAACACGCTTCTATTGCACCATGCTTCCAGAAAGTCTGGCGACCTTACTCGGAATCCGTAATTCAACAAACACTAGGCTATTGTTATTTGGCAGCGGTTCCACATGGCAAAGGTACTCTACCAATTACCCTGCTTCAATGAATATTTTTTTGCAAAATAGTGTCGTACAATGCATGGAACTGTATTTCCTTTATGAACAAAATTGCGTGACTACCAAGAGCTCGTTCTTGGTAGTCACGCAATTTTGTTGTTTGGTGTGCAGTAAAGATTTTGTCATTAAGAAAACATTTTAGTACAAAAATATTTTTGAAGTGAACACTTGTTTTGACGTGACAACGTCTTATAAATTGGTTAGCCGGGTGACACTTCAAGAAACTGGCTCACGTTATGCGCTTACAATGAGAGCGAGTGAAAGGCACGCGTCCCTTCTAAGAGCGAGAGAGACAGACATAAAAAGTGAAAGGCATGCGTCCCTTCCACTCGAAAACATTTTACCACTCAAAGTCGTTGTCACGTAAAACTTTCGCCCGTATACCGACTTTACAGGCAACCAATTTTTTTTTTGTTGTGAGTTTGTAAGCTGAAGTGGCAATGGGCCGATTACATCTGCCGAGTAAGTGATGGCGGATGGGGAGGAAGGTATTAGAGTTGGGCGCTCTCCTTCTAGATGGTCCTGTGACTGCGCTAATGATGTTGAAAGCGGCTGAATGCGGATGGCGGAGGATCTTATTTGGTGGAGCCTTCCCCAATACTTTCCACCTTATCTGCTGCCTGCCTGCTGTATCTACCCACTGCTGGATATAACCAGCTGTGGGTAGATACAGCAGGATGATGATGAACACTTGTTTAGGAGAGCTGTGCACATATTTTGTCCATATTGAATAAGACTGAGGCATTACGGTCGGGTATGTTACGTTCGTCTCTGTAACGTTCATTTGAGAAGAGACAGCAGCCCCCTTACCACTATCTCTTATTGCGATTCAATAACCGAATAGATTGCTTATTCATACTAATGAATTCCATTTGAAATAGAGTTGCTAATTCATTGGTATGAATCAGCATTCTATTCAGTTATTGAATCGCAATGAGAGATGGTGGTAAAGGGCCAGGGAGGGATCACGACAGAGCGAGAGATAAAGTTTTCACTTTTGTCGTGTGCGTCAAGCACACCGTTTTTGTCCTAAAATTCGATTTGACTCTACACCAATCCATACTGTTGAAGTCTTGAATGCTCTCAGTTTTACAAACACATTATTTTGCAATAAAAAAATTCAGATTAATTATTTTGTCCAAAATATACAGCGCATTTACAAAACATTAAAAAGTAATTCTTGACGTCTATTGTGCTATATTTGGAAGTAATAGTAAACCTCCAAAAATACGGATGTTATTCTAATTACCGTACCATCAACAGTGGAAACAACTAAATAATTTGGACATTAATTTCTACGATAGACGTCAACAGCACCTAATTTATTTAGCGATGACGTTTCGATTTGTAGTTCCGATGTAGGCTCTATTAGTTCGATATTAGTTTAGTTGGAGCGTACTTCCCGTAGTGACGCAGGCGTTCATTCATTGAGGCAAAGGCTTCGTGCGCCGGCGCTCAGCTCATTCAGTGGCTGTGTGAACTATCCGTCGAGCACACGCACTCATGGACCAATCGGGCTGTCGTGATTCATAAATTATCTCGATAACGAACTGTTCCTGCCTTGGTGTCTCTGTAATATCTGTAATACCACGTAACCCCGCGGACCTAGTTGCCGGCCGGCGAATCTAACCTCGAAATTTTGACGTTTCAAGACATGGGCGCGTCAAAGGTGCATCAACCTCACAGCTTTGATATACGGAGGTGACTGTGTGAGTGCGGTTTTTGCTACAGTTTTGTCCAACATATCGAACAGTGACGGTTTCATTGACTTAATATGGAGGGTGAAAGTGGGCAGTATCAAGTGAGTTGATCAGTTTACGTTAGGTAAGATAGACGCTGTTATGGAGAGATAATTAACGGACTGTTTTTTTATATATTATATGTTACATACACCATTTATTTGCCTTCTTTTAGGCACTAACATACGAGAGATTTGTTTTATCTCAAAAACTTTAAGATGTCATATAAAAATGATTCTTATTCGCTCTTTAATAAGGAATTGGAATTCAAATATTTTTGGTCGATTTAGACAAAAACAACAGTCCATAAAATAAATATGCCGCATACGTAGGTATAAAGTTTTGATAGCGTGGAAAACCCAGACTCAAACATGTTTGTTGACCATATTTGAAGATGGCAAAATGACCATGTTCCAAATGTTCAACGCGAAGTTTTGCCTGCAAATAGAATAAAACAGGGTATAATTCAAACTAATGGGCAATTAACTTTAATCGTTGGTAGACATCTCGCAACGAGACCTGACTTCATATAGCAGCATTATTTAAAATTCTGGCAAGGATGTGATGCGCCTTCTTAATATTGTGACTAGACAATCTAGATTGAATGAAACTTTTTATAATCCCTATCGCATAATCGATTAGAAACGTCAGTGTCAGGTTGACACCTGTCAAATATGGCAGTTAACAAGTTTTGAATTAGGAACTTGGACTATCGTAACTTACATTGTATTTTAAATTGCGTTTTTTTGTTTAAATAATTCATAAATCCGTTTCATTAAAGTTGAGAATGAGGTTGGTTTGATTGCCGAATATTTGAGCATGGTTCAGCGGTCTCGCGTACGTGAAAACCCCAAGGTCTTTGTCGAAATTGTAACAGGAGGCTGCAATTTGAGCAGTCACGCAGGCATGCGTTACTCTACTATCGAGTGTCGATGTCGAGACAATGAAATTACGTCACGAATGAGCGTTTCATTGTCATTTTTTTTGTTCGATATAAGTCGTGCTTCCTTAGTCTTGTCTATTCGGCATGAATGATCTAGGTACGAGGATTTTATATTTAACCTTGTTCATAGCATGAATTTCTACGGATTCTAATTTTAGTATCGATTGGGTACATCACTATGTTTATTTTTATAGAGTTAGGTATTCCGTTATGGAGATTCTCAGACTACATGTCAAATAATTTTATTGTCTTCATATGCATACCTACCTTAAAAACATCCTGTACATTATATTAATATGTACATCTATGTACATATTAATATAATGCCCATATAGAATAATGTACTATTGATTGAATGAATGAATACTTTATTTGCACATTTTAGAGTCATACCTATATTATTTTTAAATGTTGTGTCTTGTACTTTGGTAAAATTATTTAAATAGTCATGTTCTTTGTACACATATTGTATAGTTTTCCAGAAGATTATCTTCCACATGTATACACACTCATAAAATTAAGACTCTCTCTAATCAACCCTATGCTAGTTAATGGCTCTCCCCTCAATCGAAGGGGTTTAGAGCATACTCCACCACGTGGCTCAGCTGCGGGTTGGCTGGGGCTAGTGTTTTCAAACCGATATATTGTTTTAACAAACACATGTACGTACGAAAACACACATCTATGAACTCAAAATCGACGGAAATGTACTTTCCATCCATTTTGAGTTGAACTGGAAATGGATTGAAATTCTTGCAAGCATTAATGCTCGGAGAGTGGGTGTAGATACGATGAAATCTCACTATGCTTTATGTATATGAATGTGTATGGAATATTCGGTAATATTAGAATATGGGCAGTTAATCAAAATGTTATTTGATATTTCGTAAAAGCCCAATCGTATTCAGTATTAACTGGTCCTAATTATTTGCGAGTAACATAGATGTGCTAATATACACCTTTTGATATTTATGACTCACTTTGTATGTTAATAAGTAAGAGGACTATGTACAATTGTACTTTATTGAGAGATACCTGGAACTAACGGGTCCTTTACTTCACGAATATATAAAAATTTACATCCTTTAATTACGTTACTATATATAGCATTCCAATGTAAATGTGATCTTTGGAACAATCGGTTTTACATCTTATCTCAAGGTCATAAAACATAAAATAGCCAAGCCTTTGAAATTGTCAATATAATGCTATAGACAAGAGATTAATGAACCTAGAACCGAAATTGGGAACAGTCTATTGCAATGTTAATATGATCTTTGGAATGTTCATTTTCTGCCTTGAAAGCATGAAGCACAAAATAGCCTTCCCAAACCTAATATTGGTAGTAGAATCATAAACAGAATTATTCAATCTACCGCTTATCCCATAAAGGGACCTTTTCTAGCTGACATTTCAGTATCTAAAATGGCACAGTAAAGAATCACATAAATGTACAAGTGCAGATGCGTTATATATTATACTAGCGACCCGCCCCGGCTTCGCACGGGTGCAATGCTGATACTAAATGTACTACAGAAGGTCTTTGCGCTTTGTCCTATCCAGTCCTTCCCCAGTTATAGGCACACGCCGCCGGCTCCGCGGCCGATACCGCCACAGCCGTTATGTCCCTGCATTTTAAATGTGTAATATCTTCTAAACTATTCATTTAAATTACATGCTGTTAAGGGCCATATTGATCTATATTAAATGCGCAATGTATTTAAGGTACTTAATTGGATAAGGATTAATTCTGTATTGCTTAAAATCGCTTCGTAAATAAGGCATTATTTCTTGTAAAAAGCAAAGGATAAAATAACGGTTATTGTGTGTTACCACTAAGAGATAGACATATACCATCGCGAACTTTTTTGTAGACCATTTTAAGGTGAATAATACTGTAGTACATTATTTTGATCTATCTCGTTGGGTTCAGCCAGCGTTTGCAATGAAAGAGCAAAAAAATGTGTTTATTTACGACATCACATTAGAAACCTCTAAATTATCAGTGTTTTTCTACTATGTTATGCATATATTATACATATAAACTTTCCAGTTGAATCACTCTATCTATTAAAAAAAACCGCATCATAATCCGTTGCGTAGTTTCAAAGATTTAAGCATACAAAGGGACATAGGGACAGAGAAAGCGACTTTGTTTTATACTATGTAGTGATATTAATGCAAAAGTAAAAAAACAAACAGACTCAGTATACAAGATATGATAAAAATAGATAAAAGATAATTTTAAGCTTAGTGAATTTGAGAATAAATAAATAAATATTCCTGAACGAATTACACAATGCCATCTAGTCCCAGACTAAGCAAAGCTTGTACTATGGGTACTAGATCACTGATATTATACCTACTTAAATTCACATTTTTTTTGTAAATATATACATATACGTATAATACATAGAAAACAGTCAGACCAAGACAAACAGACATATTCACGCATACAAATATTTATATTGTGCGGGAATCGAAGCCGCGACCCCGGAGTATAAGGTGAACATTGCTAGCATTTCGATCACGGAGCATCATCGCAGAACGGATATCGTAATTTCTTAAGAGTCGATTCACTAACTTCTCCTGCCCCCTTACCACCATCTCTTATTGCGATTCAATAACTGAGTAGATTGATTATTCATACCAATGAATAAACGACTCTGTTCCATTTGAAATAGAGTCGCTTATTCATTGGTATGAATAAGCAATCTATTCAGTTATTGAATCGCAATAAGAGATGGTGGTAAGGGGGCTGTGCTGACTTGAAGGAATAAATTAAGCCATGCTCCGCTATATTTCTGAAACTTTATTCTTACTGACTTGAATATAGTTCTTTATCTTGATGAGGGAAATGTTTTTTGAACGGCAACGTGTGCAATATAAAAGTTATTAATAGATTAGTTAATGCAAGTCATGTGGTCACTACGAAAATTTCAATTCATGTAGACGTTTCCGTGTATTTTAGTGGCGCCACTAAGTATTTCGATTAAATTATTCATATATGTACATACATGTACACACTACATCCTCCTCAATAACTTAGAGGATTAAAAAAACATATTACCATTAAATACTTTAATATATTTGGCCCGGATATAATAGTATTCGTTGCAAAAATCAGACTATTTGTCATTTAAAATTCTTGTTCGTCGCTGTTGGCAAACGTTTTTGTTGTGTTTGCTATTTGATAAATAAAAACTTGACTATAAATACTACCTGTCGATTCATAATTTGATGTGATTTTTTGTGTTTATTCACTTGAAACAATTAGTGAGTGAATTAATTGATCATGTTAGCGATCTTTACAAATTTGGATAGCTAGATACACGTATACCTACTTTTGTTTATAATTGTTGTTGATGAATGAATTGAACCTTTAGCATTCCGTGAATATTATGGTATTCTTATCGTTGATACTTCGCTAAGTACACTTAGCGAAGTATCAACGATAAGAATACCATGGGACCGTGTCAAGCGAGGAGTTTAGCAAATTAGTATATTTGATAACGTTACTTACGTAGACAACAGTATAACAATGTGATGTTAAATATTACTCTGTGTGAATTTATTCTAATATTGGCAATCGACGTAACCTACTCGTATCAACTTATACTTAGTGTAACGAAAAGTTTATTTATTTTACCATTAGTTAAATAAAACAAATATTTGTTCACAATATGTAGTAAATTATATATATCGTAATACTATAGTTGGACTTCCAACAAATAGAATGTAAAAAAACATTTTTTTCTGAAATCTTAAGGTTTAAATGGGCATTTTTAAAAAGCGAACTTTTTTTTTTTATTCGTTTTCTGTTCAATCAGTTCAAGAGATACACCAGAATAGTTTACCCTGGATAGAAGATGTAATTCCCTTGTCTATGCAACAATTTCAAGGGATAAACTTTAAGTTTGGTATAGGAAGTAATTTAAAAAACTAATTAACTGATTTTCAAAATTATTCCTCTACATTTAGTATGAACCTTCAGGGTGGACAGGCAAAGCCACGGGCACAACTAGTTCTTAACAAACTTAAAAAAAAAAACTTAAACCGTGCTGCGCCATGTTTATACTCCCCTGAGATTTCGGCTCGTTTTCGATGCATCACACATTATAATAAACTCTACTTAACCTATAAGATAAATGTTTATGCCCTGTTCGTATTTTAACAATCCATATGCGAGTAAAAATATATATTTTGCTCTCTTTTTACTTTACGTGTTTGTTGGAGATGTCGAATAATATAATGCAGTTTCATTTTAATTTCAACTAATGAACTGCTTCGTTGAACATATTCAGAAAATGAGCAGCTTCGTTCACGTGGTTAGTTTGCAGTGACCAGATATAATGATCACTTCTTTATTTGTTATGCTACAGTACATTGGTTCAAGCATTACTAAATAATCAACTGATTGAATTCAAATTAAATTTATGTTCGATTTAATATTTGTATGAATGTGTCATCATAGTTTATCTAGTTTTTTTTTTAATTTTGGCCCACCACACATTCCCACCACTGTGTCTCCTGTGTAGCCAGGATTAACAGCGGCGACCGCCAAAAAAGGCAATGAACAATGAAGTCCATTGCAGTCCCAGGAGTAAAACTACGGCTGCCTTGGAACTCACAACGAAATTAATCAGAAGAAATTAGTAGGAGTAGGAAGCTTTGGGAATTTGACTTCCCCTCTTAGCAATGTGAGAGACAGCAATATGGCAAATAAGGCATTAAAAGCCTAAAGAGATGGCTAGTCAAGTGAAGCTCAACAAATCTTGTTTATTAAAAAACTTCAGCTAATCAAACTTAAGTTAAACTTCTTATTATATTCTTCTTCTGCTTCTTTTATGTACATACATAAAATCAACCATTACTGACTGATCTATCTATGCAAGGTATGCTATCATTATGTTGCGATCTTCTCCCATCCTTTCTAAATTGTCCAAGCCAGTGAATTGAACTGTCAAAAAATAATCTAAAAATTGTTCAAAGATTAGCGAGTACATTAACAAACAAACAAAGAAATTGCTCTGTAGAAAACAAACTCATTATTACATTATTATAGATTTAACTATAACGATTCAATTCGGATTTACATAGTAATTAAAGGAAGCTAGTCTAAATAGGTATATGATGGCAGTAAAAAAATGCAATATTTTATCTTATAAATAAATCTGCAGTTTTGTCGTATGCTGATTATAACTATTATAGCGGAGTTATAGGTCATTCGCCTGGCCTATGTACCGTACTCGTGCCTAAAGACTATTTATGAATAGATGAAACAATAAGTTACTTGTTTTATTTTTTCCTTTTTTTATATATATATACAAAGGAACTTTTTGATAGTGGATAGAAAATTAACAATATACTAATTGAAGAAGCGGGTAGATACGGGCTGGTGACGATGAAGTAAACGTACACACGACAGACAAACTCAGTTGAATCATGAATAATGAACTACAGTGATAGGTAGCGAAAAAAGTGGTAGTCAGATTAGTATGTCATTTACAGGGTCTTTATTTCCCTTAAAAGGCTGGCAACGGATCGACGAGCCCTTGGTGTTGCTGATCTCCATGAGCGGTGATGATTGCTTTCTACCTGGTGACTTATGTGAGTCACCAGGTAGAAATGCTCGTTTGCCCATTCATATAAAAACAAAAACACCTATGTCGACTTATCTAATACAAAAGTCAACTCCAATTAAACTTAAATCAAGTTACTTTGAACACAATCTTATAATTGTGGGAAGTGTATAAACTTGTTAGCCATTGTTACAAGAAGTTAACTAGACAACACTTGCACCTGATTACCTGTACCGACCGGTTGAACCTGAAATATTTTCATGAAGGAAAACGCTCTCCATCTTCAGTTAAGTTTAACTGCTGGTGGAGATGGGTCTTTCACTACTTAGAGTGAGTTTTTAAATCTAATTATTTTTAGAGATCTTATTGTTAGTTCCTTAGTTAATAATTAGTTTATGGTCGGCAACGTTTGAGGTTTTTTTATATGATTGGGAGGCAAACGAGCATGTGGGTCACCTGATGGAAAGCATTCACCACCGCCCATAGAGACCAGCAACATCAAGGGGTCGCCGATCCATTGGCAGCCTATACTCCTTCCTTTCTTTCTTTATTTCTGGTGACCTCACTCACTCGCTGGAACACAACAACCTTCAAATGAATTGTTATTTAGCTGCGGTATTCTGTGAGGTGGAGGTACTTCCCCAGTCGGGTAGCTTAAAAATACTCTATGCCCTACCTCTATTTTCGCCAGAGCCTCGTTTGTCAGTCAGCAGGGTGCACCACGTGCAGGTGAGGTTGGTTTTGGTTCAATGATGTTGATAAACCACTTACACCCCACTTACTCTTAGTTCTTTAATTTAGTGTTACAAGGGTTCGTAGTCCGGCAGGTCGTATTTATTTCGTTATATAGTTAGGTAACTGAATCTAACGCAATTACAAAAAGAAAACTCATAGGTATACAAAGATATTAATTAAACTTATGATTAGTAGAATTTATTACAGTATTTTTTACGCTGACAAGCATTTAAAATGATTTATTTAGTTGTTATAAGCGAAAGTATCAGAAACGGCTATTTTGAACACTTTTGGTTGGAACAGGTAATGTAAAACAGTTTAATTGCTGGCTAAGTTACGTAAAATGACTTTATTATCATTTTGGTAAATTTCGCTTGTGATAAGGTTTATTATATTCGTTCACTAACTTTGGTGCACGTCAAAGTTTCTGAGGAGTTACTGCGTTAGCAGAGGATGAAATAGCCGAAAAGCTTCGTTGGATATAAACTGTATTCGAAAAAAAAACAGTTAATAAGAGAAATGATTAAAAGCTTCAATATTTTAATTAAAAGCTTTTATTATTCATAGCTGCTACTTTATTTACCGTATTTTGAACATCTAACTTACGTAATATTATTAATGACCACGTTTATGGCACCATCATTATCATCAGCAGTAAACTGTATGAATATTCAATACGGCTTCTTTCAGTGTGCTTGGATTGGAAGGCTTCCATCACATCTAAATATAGCATGCTTTGACGGTCACGTACACACGATGTCTGAAAATGTTTGGTTTAGGGCATCTGGTTTAACGTTGATTTGTGACGTCATACGACGATGACGCCACGCTTTCGGGCTAGGCGCGTCAAAGGTTTGCCAAATATTTGTCTCAACATGAGACGCTATTCCTAACTTCCAACAAATCAAACTTGACTGATTTATTTGGCAAACAATTCTGTCAAATATGTGACATGTACATTTTTGATCAACTTTTAATAGAATTTTTCATTTGTCAACAGATGCCACAGACAGTGCCAAGGTCCGGGTGCAGCCCACCATCAGCATCACAGGGCGAGAGAGCAGTTCCTGGATCACCTGCAGATTTGCATCATCTTTTACGTCTTCTCGGCGCTGCCTCCCCACCAGAATCGATGCTGCATTCTCCACCAACATATAGTAAACCGCCCCCACCCTACCCTGAAGATAACAATTTCCTTGAACGTTTATACGACTTCGAGGGATACCACACACCCTCTCCTGCATCAGATGAAAGTTCAATCCCCACAGTGGCTCTCCAACCGCCTTCTCCGTACGACTCTCTTCCATATAACTCTCCACCAGTATATATAAAAGAGGAACCGAACAGACTGGTGGTACCAGGTTTTGCATCTCCATATCCCCTCTCTCCTTCTGGATCTTGTGCATCATATGGCAGCCAAAATCACTACTCATCCCCTGTACCACAACATGAAGAGTACATTGACATAGAAGAGCTACTAAAAGAGAATCAGATACTACAGGAAAGTGTACAACAGACATACATCACACCAAAAATTGAAGTCGAAGAGCCCAGAGACCATATTCTCCTAAGGTCAGCACTAGAAGACACGACATTTCAAAAGCGATTAAATTTAAAACCTATCCCATTGGAATTAGGGACAATCAAAATGGAAGAAAGTAGCGGAGGTGACGAAGCTTTAGTAGCACCCGACATAGACCATGTGCTGTCTATGGCTATTGAACAGTCCAAGAGAGATGTAGACAACACCTGTACAGTACTGGGAATCTCCCCAGGTGAGTCAGATGTTAATACTTATTAGTCATGTGAAACCTTGTATATTATATAATAAATTCTAAACAGTCTATTAGCGCAATCTATGGACACATTCCAACTTGATGTATACTTGTTATGGCATGTCATGAGAACAACGTAATCATATTCGTCTACATCAGTACGAATGGGTAAATGATTATCAATGACGTCATTTCAATATGAAGTTGGTAAAAAATCAAGTGTTTCCACGTAGATAACATGTCAGCTACTGCTTAAGCACATCGCCATTATAAATGGATTCCGAGAACTCGCAATGATTGCTTACGTAAGCCATCATCTACCGTACGTGCGGCGAAGATGACTGACTAAAGATGTTGATTAATTATACGAAATTTTTTGAGTTGTAACTAAAACTGAGTGAATAAAAATGTTGAAACTAAAATTTATTTTGATTAGTTTAAAAA
Organism: Hypsopygia costalis; assembly: GCA_937001555.2. Taxonomy (NCBI): domain Eukaryota; kingdom Metazoa; phylum Arthropoda; class Insecta; order Lepidoptera; family Pyralidae; genus Hypsopygia; species Hypsopygia costalis. Next base: position 28,708,762 of record OW443329.2, read on the forward strand.
AAATATTCATTTTAAAAATAATGCTTTAAAACTTTTGTTCCTAAACATAAAGAGAGAACATTCAGAATTAGTAACAAAGAAGTTCGTTAAGTCAAGTTAAACTAAACGAAACCCCTTCGATTGAGGAGAGATCCGTATCCCAGCAATGAGAAGAATAAGGGTCGACGACGGAAGAGGGACGTCTATGTTTAACAGTAGACGCTCTTTGACTGAAAAAGTGATGATGACGAAAGGTCTTCTCGAAATATTTTTGACACAAAATATTTGTTTCAGATCCAATGCTCTGGAGCACCGCTGACGTGAAAGCGTGGGTGATGTTTACACTACAACATTTCAACTTACCGATGGTTCCAACAGAATACTTTGCTATGGACGGAGCTGCCCTTGTTGCACTGACTGAAGAAGAATTCAACCAGAGAGCACCACAGGTAAAAAAATATATTTTAAGAAAAAAAATATAGAAGTAAATAAAATGTCATATGACAACATATTTGCTATAGGAGTAAATAATGTTGATGATATGAGAGATATGTTGAACGAAACTCTTATAATAAATAAATGCGATTATTGTACGTTTTAAGACTAATAATTGCAAGGTCATAATGATAAATCAACAGGTGAGATGATAATTTGTGGAAAATAAAATATGTTGAGCTCGCGTTAATTGTAACGTTATTTTGTTATTACATGTTACGATTCTTCACTGGAATAATCAGTTAACCCTGAGACCGATAGAGGGCGTGTGATATAGGGTCAAAGTCCACAAGTCTACTTGTAACTGATAAACAATATGTTTACACAGATCACATTGAAGTAAAGTGATGACCTCTATGAGTAACGACATCGCAGGTACTCATAGACTAATTTATTGACTACTAGCGACCCGCCCCGGCTTCGCACGGGTGCAATGCTGACACTAAATGTACTACAGAAGGTCTTTGCGCTTTGTCCTATCCAGTCCTTCCCCAGTTATAGGCACACGCCGCCGGCTCCGCGGCCGGTACCGCCACAGCCGTTATGTCCCTGCATTTTAAATGTGTAATATCTTCTAAACTATTCATTTAAATTCCATGCTGTGAAGGGCCATATTGATCTATATTAAATGCGCAATGTATTTAAGGTACTTAATTGGATAAGGATTAATTCTGTATTGCTTAAAATCGCTTCGTAAATAAGGCATTATTTCTTGTAAAAAGCAAAGGATAAAATAACGGTTATTGTGTGTTACCACTAAGAGATAGACATATACCATCGCGAACTTTTTTGTAGACCATTTTAAGGTGAACAATACTGTACTACATTATTTTGATCTATCTCGTTGGGTTCAGCCAGCGTTTGCAATGAAAGAGCAAAAAAATGTGTTTATTTACGACATCACATTAGAAACCTCTAAATTATCAGTGTTTTTCTACTATGTTATGCATATATTATACATATAAACTTTCCAGTTGAATCATTCTATCTATTAAAAAAAACCGCATCATAATCCGTTGCGTAGTTTCAAAGATTTAAGCATACAAAGGGACATAGGGACAGAGAAAGCGACTTTGTTTTATACTATGTAGTGATCTACGCCTTATTTTATAGCATACTCAACATAATCGAACAAAAGATATTGGCTGTGGTTAACATTAAAATCAAGTGGTTCATTTAAATGAGTCCGCTCATTTTGTGATTCAAAATTTATGGCTTTATCAAAAACGTCAATTTAGTCGGTTCGAATTTGTCCAATCGGACCTTAGATAATAAACGACTATTTCAATAATTACCTCCTGTGTTTTTGTCTTCGATGGCTTACATCATTTTGCGTGCTTATATCTTATTTACAGACTCGATTGATAGTCATTATAAATGATGATTCAATTTGCGGTGGTTGCACCTTAACATTATACTGTGCTGTGCCACTTGTGCTGATTTCTAAAATATCTTAACAATAAGTAGGCGTAAATGAGAATATAATTATAATATTTTGTATTGAATTGAAATAATCTGATATTGCTAAAGCAACTTCTTCTGTTCTGATATTGCTTTTAAACATTGTATACCTACTCGTATGTTCGACTTCATGTATTCGGACTGGGCATCGGTATTCTTTTGTTTTTTTAATATTACCCCAGAAATATTAGTTTATCAGCTTTTTCAATAACATTCTGACGTTTACATTGCATGTTAACTTCGGCCTTTGAATTGATAATCAGTATTTGGTGTAACAGAGGACAATGCCGATAAATTTGAATATTTTTGTAATAACAGTGATGCAATCTTAAATGCTTATTTTTTTAATTTATCGTCGGGTCACTTAACTATTTTACTACTATCAGTCAAGTGATTGAAGCTGCAATTGTCACAGAAAATAAATAATGGGCCTAGTAATATTTAAAGTTTCATTCTAGGTGTGTTCATTGCGATCTTTAGTAGGCATCGAATTTTATAGTATGTATTTAAAAAAAAACACACTACGTGCTTGAAGAAAATTGTGATTTCTCACCTGAACGAAATTATGGACTTCATGCATATGATGTAGCTGAGAGAATTGTTATCATATTCAATAGTAATATTGATACGGTCATGTAAATTGTAAAAATAGTCAAGAATTGCTAATTATTGCAATATCTTTATAATAGAGTCAGTAAAAGAAAAGTGTTACATAAATACATCTTTTACGGTCAGGTTGTTAAGGAAATCCGTTTAGGGTAACGTTACCGACTCATTATGTAAGGTGATTGCATTGTGACTTGTTTACCAACATAGGCGGCACATTTTGCAATAACTATGTCGGCCAACGTAATAAAATATATAGTTATGGTTATGATTAAAGTTTAAAATAATTAGTGATTTCAAAAATTAAGTAATATGTTGGGTGATTATCCAACTTGTTAAATTATCTTAGGTAACCCGTATTAAAAATCTCATTCTCCTCTACATTTATTAAAACTAACATTTTCTAATGAAATATCAAGTTACTAAGAATGTTTATGAGGCAGTCAGAGAATAAGAATTTTACTTCTTATATTTTGATAGAGATTGTCGCAGCATATTCAAGATAATCTTATACAAAAATAAAAAAGATATACTGGGTTACAAATAATCAAAGTACTAGGGTATAGCACCAAGTGACTTTATGGAAACACCAGTAAAATTAGCTATTAACGTCTTAAACAGTCTTAACTTGAGCCAGTACTTACATTTAACATTCATGGCTCTATTACCATTTAGGCAACTAAAAGACGATGATCAAAGAGAGCTAAACCCACTTGCCGATTTTGATTTATAGCTCTGTTGTGTCATTTTTGTCTAAAATTATGATTTGAATTGTATCAATGACCTGAATTAAAAGTATAAGAACAATAACACTTGTGAGCTAACAGCAATTCAGACCAATTATGTAACGCAGCCAATTTGAAAAGGCAGGCGTAGTAAAGAGGCAGGTAATCAGCAAGTACACTCGTTCAAGTGGGCAAGTAATTGTCAACGCGCCGGTGCCTCGCAGACTTTCTCCAAGGCCGATGAAAGTCTCGTGGTGACAACGCGCCCAACACGTTCCATCGCGACTAGTACTTGCCTGCATACAAATTCTACTATCATGTTTATTTTCGAACTACAAATCTTCGTCACTCTATGTATATTGACATATATGGAGGTTGTTTTGCTGTTAGGAGTGAAAGGAAGAAGCTAAAGGAAATGATCTCATAAGCATTACGTCATGTTCAACTGATTTATCATTTAGATAATGTCTGTAGAATGTTTTATATATGTATAATCAATTAAGTTTTAATTTAGTAGGCATTCAGTTGAAATTCCACTTATGTTAATCATTTTTAAGTGCTTATTATTTTTATGAAGATTTATATTTCTGGTTTGTTACAGGCTGGAAGCACGTTATACGCTCAACTGGAAATATGGAAGGCTGCTCGACATGAACCTTGGAGGACGTCATGGCCTGAACAAGAACCTTCTCCTAAACCAACACCCGCTGGTCTACCCTCAGCTGACGACATGAGTGATGGTACGCTTATTTTAATTGATTAACAATACACATAAGGAAATAATTTATCGGTAAAGAATTATGTCGTGAATTTGACGTAAATATATTAACTAATTCCCGTTTCAATGAACAAGTAAATAAACAAGAAGTGTAGACTTTTTAAGAAATGCAAAAAGCAATTGAAGAGCCGTCGCGCGTCAAAGCGATGTAGAACGGCGATGCATCAGTCCTCGCATGCATTGTGATCAACCGTTAGCCGATACCGACGGCACACATACGGTTGATGTTCGAGACAAACTAGCTAATGATATATGGACAGGTGTAGTAAAGAGCAGGCCTGCAAAGTTGCTATATGAGGAAATTGCAAATGCCAAAGCGTCGGACTCGGCGGAGACAAATGTTTGAAAGTACAAAGAGATAAAGTAACATCTTTAGTATGTAGATACAAGTATAAATTAATAAGAAAAGAGGGAAGTGAGTGAACAAATATACTTGAATAATTTTGCCAAATTAGTAATTGATACATATTTTTATTTAGCTTAAAATATACAATTAAAATAAATACTAAATATGACTAACTATATATACAAACAAAAAAAGAAACAGAAATAACAAAAACTAATTAAAATTAATAAAATATAATATCTAAATAGCATCAAAAAATTCTTCCGCATTGCCATCACAGGATAACGTGGCCAGAAGGCTAGCAGCATTGGCACGCTGGATGGCAATGCTTATTCGCTGAGAGAGAAATAGGCCAATAATAAGTAATTGATTGATTTGTCAGATTTTATTAATTGCTGGGGAAAACTTACTATAGATTTTAAACGTTGGATAAATATATATATATCAAGTCAAGTATTATAATATAGTCAGAACTATGGTAGGAGAAAATCCTAGTTACAGTAACATGTATATGTGAGAGATTGTTAATTACTCATTTAAATAATCATCTAATTTATCTCAACTGTTATAAGAGGAAGAAAAAATATCCAAGGCTCCACAATTCCAGATGTGGAATGAGACGGTGGATTATTGTATGCCTAAGTGGTGGAACACAGAATGGATCGATATAAACTTGTAACATCTGTAAAACCTGTTGTTCACAATAAAGACAATTTGTTTGTTTGTTTGTTTGATTGTATTGGGCGGAGGGTAACTTGTTCGTAATATTTGAAAAATAAAACATAGTTTGTCCGTTTAAAATCTATAGTAAGTAATTTAGTGATTATATTTTTTTTTTGTATCTAAATGACGGCTTGTTTTTGTGCATTAGGGAAAAAAATACTTTTAATGATATTGCTTCAACTTTCTTCAGACTTGTAAATTCAAATTTCAATTCCATATATGCTCATAAAACTAGTCCTTTTAGTCGAGCGCAAGTCACTACTAATAAATAAAGACTAAACGCAAGTGGCCCATACGGCTCTGATACAGGAAATAGCAGTCTACAATTATCACATAGCATGGTTGACAGACATTATGCGGATAATTTTCTTTACACGACATTCATATAATTAGTTGTAATTATAAAAGCCTAAGTCATTTGTCACAAATACTAACAAAAAGATACTTTTACGACTCAATCTGACTATCGCAGATATTTTAAAAAAAACTTGAATAGATTACTTGAATAGATAGAGAAACTGAAACAAATTTATCAATAGTCAAGTGCAAAGAGTGATTTAAAATCAATGACCAACAATTTAAGAGTAATATGGATTCGATTCTAAGTCGTCCAATCGAGCACCACGCCCCGTTACAGTCCATCAATCAGCCTCTCGACGTCTTATTGCTATTCTGTCGTCCCTTACTCGAAACCCTTATATGTCAAGTCGAGTTTTTGTATCGTTTCCCGACGACCTAGTTTATATGAGTTGTACCACTGGATCTGCAAGGTCGTATGTACCGTCCAAGATAGAGTTGCCGTCTAGGCGTCTGTCATTACATTTTTTACTAGTGCTGTCAGATACGTCTCAAAATGCATCGAAACTCGCTTTTCCCGCAAATTGCATGTAGCTGACGACTTTGAGCTGTGAGTTCTACTTTATCCTACGTTTCTTTCGTTCATTTCTTAAGTACTTCAGTTAGTATTGCAGTTCAATGTCCATGATAATATGAACTTTATTGCATTTGTCTTACATTTCAAAATATTATATTTCTTTAGTTTTCTAGTATGTAAGCATTCTTCATCAATTGGCTTTCTTTAAATATAATGTTGCTATTTAACTGTTTTGAGTACGAGTATCTGTAGCATTCCGTTTATCTGCTGGAGCTGTAATGTCAGTTTGTTTGTGTATGTATCTTACGATAGGTAGTTTAAAAATATTCGTTGTTTATTTCTACGTAAAATTAACTCTTAAAGTAAACATTTTCATACATGTATCTTTCACACTAGATATTTTGAAATTAAACGTATACATTTCTCGGCCTTTCTGCATATTAGCGAGATTGTCATTAGATGAAGCAGTCATTATAACTTCTATAATCATTTATCGCTTTGATCTTCTATCTCTTGCGTGATTTTAAAAAATATGTTTTGCAAAAGATTTCTAATTATATCTACGAAGTCAAAAGTAGTGCTTGTAAATGCGCCTACTTTTCCTGCTTCAGGGGAGCTATAAATTAAAACGATATGGTTCCGAGAATCTGCTGTGCAGTGCCCTCTTTTTGCACTATTAGCCACTGTTAATGATTCTAAATTGTTTGCCATAATGCTTATAATCCTTAGCTAATGCTCGTTATTATATGCATATAGGTCACATACGGCCTGACAAGCCATTATACTGCCACCGTAAGTTTAGTTGTACGTGAAAGTCATTTCGAATTCTGAAAAAATGGTGCTATTGGGATTAGGGCAAACATTTTTATTGGTCGTTAAGGTTTATTATCTATAACAGGAATGCACTCAGGGTTGGTAATTGTTCTAAATAATTGTATGCGTTACACGTTAGTAACAGTTTCTGATATGAAATTTAAAATACGTGTTGTCTTATTAACCATCTTATTATGAAGTATTAACTCAATCATTACAAGTAGATGCATAATTTTCAACATAAATGTATGACCGTTTGTATCAATCGACTAGTTCTTTATACAAATTATTGGTAAATCATGAACTGTGTTAGTACTTATGTTTTCGATTCATCAGTCATCATCAAAAATCGATACTTATTCCACTGCTGCTGCACTGAATACGGGTGTTCTTTTGATTTGTTTATTCAATGTGGTTTAAAGCATATTCCGTCGCGCTGTTGTAATGCGAAATGGCAGATAACAAGTTCACCTTATAGGCTTACTAACTTAAAGACTGTCATCCTAATGGCCTCAAATAGTCTCAACGATATAAATACCATCTGAACTACGAACATGCTTAGATTAATTCACCATCCATACGATTCGTTAATTATTAGATTTTCTAATTTTGTTGTTCTTCTAACAGACGAAGACTCAGAATCAGCGGGCACGAGTACTGCAGTCACGGCTGGTGGTAAAGCCAAATCTGGCAGCACGCACATACACTTATGGCAGTTCCTGAAAGAGCTGCTGGCATCTCCCCATATCCATGGATCTGCTATCCGATGGCTTGATAGAAGTAAGTAATATATTGTTTAATAATCATGTATCAAATTGCTCTCATACTTTATACATAGGTATTTAGAAGTTTTTTGAATTATATGCCGACGCATATGAGGTGTGTAATGTAAGTGAAAGTTAACCTTTGGTTTAAATTGATCCGCTAGGGAATTGTTGATTGTCTTTTTAGTTGGTTCTTGAACAACATTGTTTTTCTTTAACAGATATAGTTATTTTTTACTAAGTCGGTACAAGAGATAGATTGATTTAAAATCGCTTCATATCAAGCGGGCTCTGTATGTTTATCTGCTATGTATGATCATTTTTAGTAGTTTTGGCCAAATATTACATTCTAATACAGTGATTCATACAAACACCTGTAAAGTCAAATAAAAGGCATCAAATGTCAACAACTCGATATATCTTGTATATTGTACAAACTTTTTGTTAGTCTATAAAGATTTTCTAATTATAGCTGTTTCGTTACATATGGTCAAAGTAATAAAATTTCAAGTAGAATTTATGTAATAAAAATCAAATAAGACATGTGCAAAATCAACGCATTGATAAAATTAAGTAAATAAAAAAAGATGAAAGAAAATGTACCAAATATTAGTCTTAATTATAATAAAAAAAACAAAGTTATTGTCTATATTCTATATTTTCATTGACGAAATTAAAATACACGAGATATTGTTATTGCAAAAATCAAGAGATATTGTTAAATGTATATAAAATTGAAGAGAGTGCAAGTATAAGTGTTTTTAGATATAAAGTAGTACACAAAAATATCAATAATATTACAATTTTTCCCTTACATTTTGTGGTGTAAGTGGTTCATCAACATCTTTGAACCAAAGCCAACTTCACCTGCACGCGGTGCACTCTGTTGACTGACAAACGAAGCTCTGCCGAAAAGAGAGGTAGGGAGCGTAATTGTAAGCTACCCGACTGGGGAATGTACCTCCACCTCACAGAATACCGCAGCCAAATAACGGTTCCCTTGGACTGTTATGTTCCTGCGAGTAAGTGAGGTCCCCAGAAAGGAAGGAGATGCTGCGATGGCAGATATTTTATGTTGCGAGCGTTAATATGGCTACGGTAACCGCTTCACATCAGGCGGGCCGTATGCTTGTCTGCCACCCGACGTAGTATAAAAAAAAACATTAATTGATATCTCCACTATCGACATGCTACACTTTACTGCAGATTGGAGTAGTCTAAAATGCTATCATAAACATTCTCACCTAGACGACAGGTGTAACTACATTATCAGCCTTAATATCTGTAGAGTACATTACATTACCAGTTATAAATTTACCGATGACATCAGTTTTAAAATAATCATAACAAGTGGCCCTTGAAGTTGGAAAATTTGTACCGATAACATTATCAATGATTTATTTACCATGTAAGGCATTTTTATCATTCTATTTCGTATTTGTATCTTTGATAACAACATAATCTTATCAAACGAATCCATCATTCTTATTTTTATTTCGGTAACTTGTTATGACTGCTATTACCTTTTCAGCGAAATTTATTGAGTTTATAAAATTGTCTGGTCGTTCTGTCTGTCCGTCCGTTGCTATGAAACTAAAAATTTCGAAATTCTGACTTCGGATTCGTGTAGAGCATCAAAAAGTAGTAATGTAAAGTGACCTTGGTTTTCCGATATCAATTCGGGAAAGTGGCCAAAATAAATAAATTCGCTATGGTGGCGCATGCTGCGCGTCCGACGTTTTCATTTCATATTATTATTAACAGTTCTTGTCAGTTAATGTTTCTAGTTATTTAAACTAGTCTTTCATTGCGAAGTAGAAAGAAGTTACGTGATTTTTTCAAAATCATCATCAATCTTATACGTTCTTGAATTTTTTTTCATACAAAAATTCTCATCGAACTGACTTGCCAATTAAAACAATTCATTTAAACTGAATTCAGACCTGCTTAAGTTCTATAACGTTTTAATGTATGTCAGGAAACGAACCTCTTGGCACCAGCCCCCTTCTCATACCCATCAGCCCCATCTCTTATTGCGATTCAATAATTGAATAGATTGCTTATTCATACCAATGAATAAGCGACTCTATTCCATTTGAAATAGAGTCGCTTATTCATTGGTATGAATAAGCATCCTTACCAGTTATTGAATCGCAATAAGAGATGGTGGTAAGGGGGCTGGTGCCAAGAGGTTCGTTTCGTCGGGCTGGTGCCAAGGGGGCACAGCTGTAAACTCGACAAAACGAATACTCTTATTGAAAATATTATTTTTCGTAGTTTTTTGCTCATAAATCATTGTTTGCGGTATTTTTTAATACCATAATGTTTTGTTTCATTTCGCTTTAACGTTTAATGGGTTAATATCCGTTTTGGCCATGTTTTTACCTTAGTTTAGCACTTTTTACCTACACTATATACGACAACTATTGATGCCGGGTTATCTAAAACTAATTAACTATTACACGGCCGATTCTCAGGAGTATGCTAATAAACAATATCAACATGCTGCTGAGCCAATCGGTATTTTCAGCTGCTCGTTACTCGCAATTTATTGCCAGAATATACATATATAAATCATACGTAGTTTCTAATTTACGAAGAGAATTATTGCAACATGTCAATGGTTTTAATTAAGGGCCGATACGAATATGGGAATAGATACGGTTATTTTAATGAGATAGAATACCGAAGTTAAAGGGATAAATAAGATAGTCTTTGTAAATACGACGTTGGAAGACCGATTACTTAATTGTGTTTAAATTACACACACATATATACATATAACCCAATATATATATGTAATATATAAAATTCTCCTGTCACAATGTTAGTTACCATACTCCTCCGAAACAGTTTGACCGATTTTTATGAAATTTTGTGTGCATATCGGGTAGGTCTGAGAATAGGTTATTATCTATTTTTTATGGCAAAAGAACGTTTGCCGTATATAGGTATATTATAAGTCAAATTCCAAAAGCTTCCTACTCCTACTAATTTCTTCTGATTAAATTCGTTGTGAGCTCCAAGGCAGCCGTAGTTGTACCGCCGGGACTGCAATGGACATCACTGTTCATTGCCTTTTTTGGCGGTCGCCGCTGTTAATCCTGGCTACACAGGAGACACAGTGGTGGGAATGTGTGGTGGACCCCCGCCCCTATAGGTATATATAATTGACATACGCCATTTAACGACAAACTGTCGGAGTAGAGCCAATCCCATACAGAGTGCTTAATACGAGTTTTCAGGTCACATTCGTACGTGTTAACGTTTACAAGTCAAACAAATTGAGAAAACGTTTCATATTATGAATTTACTAGACGCGTGTTACATATGCAAATTAGCCGGGTTGCTCTCTTCAAAATGTGAGCAAGTAAGCCACATAATTTTGAAATGTAACATGCGTCTTATAAATTCACAACATAAGAGTTCTTCTCTATTTGATCGGTTTGTTTACGTTGACATGATTGAATGCGAAACTCGCACTAATCACTCTGAAATGAAGTTAATATTGTCGACATCGACTAAATTATAAAACTCATACTTGGCACCCGGCTTGCAAAGGATCTCGTTTTAAATAGTACCGAAAATGCTAAAAACGGTCAGTTTTTGTACTTTTACGCTACTGCTTTTTAATCTCGAGCAAGTAATGCATTGGGGATGCCGTTTTGTGTCAAACGGACCATGTAATAATTTACCACTCAAATGATGAGTAATGCAGATCTTTAAAACATTATTTGTTCTTCGCTAACGCTACTTTATAGTAAACGTGTGCATAGACCAGAAACCGTGCTTAATGATGCCGATGATGGATATTTTTTCCGTCCAATTAAATTAAAATCATAAAAAAAAATCATTAGTAAGTTCGATATGAATTCTACGATTCTGTGATTCTACAAAATTTCAAGTTACATCAGTGATTTCAGCTAGGCGTCGATAAATTTGTCAAAGTATCGGAAAATTTCCTCTTTTATGCTTAAATAGTTTTAGCTTAAATAATTATGATTATAAAATAGACTAAATAGATAACGAAAAAAATAATCCTAAAAGTAATATTTAAGTCATAAACTAAAATAAATTAATACTCACCTTCAGTTTAATTCAACGATTAAGATAATTGTTTCTAAGGGAGCCAATAGATATGTTATCGAATTAGAATACAAATATTAACCAAAATCTTCCACTATAACTCATACTCACAGATGTAATCGAATATGTGTCGTTATCATTTACAAATTTTCCTTATAAAATTATCAGAGTAGACATTAAAACAAAATACAGCTTTATAACAACAGGAAAATGACAATTTTGAAACATGTCCATTAAAGTTTAATCTTTCAAGAGAATGACGATATCTAGAGATAAATATCAATATTAATATGCACACCAATTATTGATGAAGCTTTTTTATTGATAATAGCTGCCGATTACCATCGAATATTTTCGAAATGTGATTCGAAAAATATGTCTTACGTTTTAGTTATTGGCAAACATCTTCAGCTCAGTCGGTAGAGCTTCAGAGTTTCTACCAGCTAAGCTAAACATAAAAATAAATACTTATTTACCAAGTTGAAGTTTGATTTTCGCTATTAAAAAATCCGACGGAAATCGGCTTCTCCATTTCCCTCTATATACAATACAATACAATACAATACTCTTTATTGCACCATAAACAGTAAAAAAAAAAAAATATGACAGTAATCACTTAAAATAATAAGTACAAAATGCGGCCTTATCGCTTAGCAATCTCTTCCAGGCAACCTTTATATAATGAACAGTGAAGTCCATTGCAGTCCCGGGGGTAAAACTACGGCTGCCTTGGAACTCACAACGAATTTAATCAGAAGAAATTAGTAGGAGTAGGAAGCTTTTGGAATTTGACTTCCCCTTCTTAGGAATGTGAGACTCTGTGCTCTACATATATCAGATTTGTGTAGTGTGTGCCTCGCTTTATGCGTAGGTATTAATAAAATATACGCGTCGCATTAAGAACCTCCTTTTTTTCGTCGGTTAACAAACGAGTTATTCTTCATGTCATATATTGTGAGATTGGAACCACTCATCAAACTGGTTCTTAATCAACTTGATCGATAAAATTGTTTCTATATCTGGTCTACTTGGATACCTACTTGAATGCGTATCGTACGATTCCTTTGTTTAATCTCGTTTCTACGTTTCCACAGCCATTGTGTTTAAGTATAATTCTAATTGACCATTGGCACGGAATCGTCTTTACGCGTCACCGCGTTATTTTCCACTTATAATTTTGCTCTACATTTTCGATTATTTTAACTTAATATATTGTTTGTGGAAAATTCATTCGCATAGCGGCATTCTGAGCAGCCAAGGTGAGCAAGCCAGTTACTTGCCATCTGTACTGTACGTAATAAAATGTATTAAACTACGCTAAAGGTTAATTTTCTGCTTCGTGACCAGTCTTTGATAGGCACTAACACATTGTTACGTTTTATCCATTATGGCCGAGACATAAGGCTTTGTCCTTTTCATACAGTGAACCATGGGGGGGTCAGATGAAAGATATTTTATTTGCATTTAAATGTTACTCTATTGTCAGAGCTTTTGTATACGAGCTATGAATATCGTTATCCAAAAAAAAATGTACGTTATTCTGATAAATGCGATAAATGAAAATGCTGACAGTTAGATGTAAAGATTTTTAAGAATTATGTATACCTTTAGACTAGAATTGCACGCGTATCCATTCATTTGGTATTAAATCTGTAATGTTTCCGCTTTATGCTTGTACATTTAGCGCCATCTATGATCAGTGTTGTAAACTATATAATCATATATGTGGTGTTATATACATAAGTATAAATATACCAACTTACATTAAATTCTATCCAACTACTTGATGGTAGAGTTAGCGATAAAATTAACTCACAGATAGACCAAAATTCCAATAACTATCAAAATCTATCGGTTGTCTAAAGTTTTTAGGAGGTTTTTTCTTAAATTTCTTCAATGTAATGATACTGTTTCTGTATTGTATTGAAATTTAAACTTTAAAGAATAAATAATGTACGAACATAGTTTAGAAACAACGACTAGCTGTTCCCAGTCTCACTAAAAATGATTAACATTTGTATATTTAACGAGCAATGACTAATTCATGGCGTGCTTTCGCAGGTAACGGTGTATTTAAGATTGAAGATTCAGTGCGTGTAGCCAGGCTGTGGGGAAAGAGAAAGAACAGGCCAGCGATGAACTACGACAAACTTTCCAGGAGTATCAGGCAATACTACAAGAAGGGCATCATGAAAAAGACCGAGCGAAGTCAGAGGCTCGTCTATCAGTTCTGTCATCCATACTGTTTATAAATTATGAGTAACTCCATTGCAATACATAGTTTTTAAGGTAATTGTAAATAGGTATTTATAAATTGTATATAAGGGTATGCGTGTGCCGCGGTAATGCGGACATGACGACAACTGGTTGAGTTTTGCGAATCAAACGCAAAACTAAACGCAGTGCTCGAGTTTGTTGACGGCCGAACTTTCGTCAGTCTTGTGACTGACATTTATTAGGCGTCTCTATCCCTCCTTAGAATTCGAGAAAGGTAATTTTCTCTAGAATTCTATAGGACGGGACTATTCGCTGTTTGCGTTAGTTGTTAAGGTTTTTTTTTACCGGCGATTAAACGGTGGCGATCAAATTGTTGTAACTATATCGATTTGCTATCGCTATCGTTGAAAGCTGGTAATGTTTATCCCATATATCTATGATATATTTCTAGTACGTTCTATGAACTTTTAGCATAAGTGTTCTGTAAATATACTGAACATAATTGTAAAAGAAAAATATAAAAAGTTATAAAAATACTTGCCTGCTTTAGGCAATCGCCTATACTCATGTAAGTGATATGAATGAGATTAATCTCGAGCAATGTAAGGTAAAATTAGTTGTATGATTATTTTTAATATTATAAGACGAGTATCGTCACATTGAAGTGTATAACGTTTTTTTAAGCTCGTACGTAGCCTGCGGCGGAAACGGTTGAAATTTTGGGATTCGAATGAAACTGATAATTTTGTGCCAAATAGACTTTTGATGAAATTTATTGGGGACAAAATTTGTAAAATGTGATTATTAGGAACCCGCCGATGTAAATATTGAATTGGATAACAATACTTGCAATATAAGGTGATGGTTAGCATTATGAATGATTATAAGTAACTTATAAGTTGCGACGCAGTTAGCTCGCTGACTTGGAGTAATGATTATATTGGACCAAACTAATATAGAGTAATAATTCATTGTAATGTCACAATAAAATTAAATGGCCATTTATATCTCGTTTTATTTCCTATATAATATCTAATTACCACTATTATACCTGCCTCTATACCTCCATACATCATCATCAGGTCATTTCAGTGTCCACTACAGGAGCACGACCCTCTCTCATCCGTCCTTGACAGAAGGAGGATTTGGCCTACACTCCCCACGCTGGCCAGACGGGTTGGCGAGGCCTGATCGATGTTTTATAATGTATTTCCCTTAGTCGCCTTGTACGACATCCACGGGAAGAGAAAAAGTGATTCTAGTCTGCCGGAAACCACACATACCTACATACATAACCATATATTACATAATATTACATACACTATTATACCTGCTGCTATACCTACATAAATAAGGCATTAGAAGCCTAAAGTGCAAACATATACGGCTGGTTTGTGAACACTGTTTTCAGTAGAGAGAGAAGCTGCCCGACTGGAGAAGTACCTCCGTCTCACAGAATACTGCAGCCAAATTCATATCACGAGTTTACCTTTCATTCATTTGGGTTGTAAATGGTTCATCATCATCTTTGAACCAAAGCCAACTTCACCTGCACGCGGTGCACCCTGTTGACCGACAAACGAAGCTCTGGCGAAAAGAGAGGTAGGGAGCGTAATTGTACCCGACTGGGGAATGTACCTCCACCTCTCAGAATACCGCGGCCAAATAACAATTTCCTTGAGGGTTGTTGTGTTCCTGCGCGTGAGTGAGGTCACCAGAAAGGAAGGAGATGCTGCGTTGGCAGCGGGGGTGGCGGCGCGCGAGCGATATTTTATGTTGCGAGCGTTAATATGGCTACGGTAACCGCTTTACATCAGGTGGGCCGTATGCTTGTCTGCCACCCGACGTAGTATAAAAAAAAAAATTCGTTATTTTTATCTATGAAACTGACACATACTCGTATATGAAGAAATGAAACGACAAAAAATTTATATACATTATATGAAACTTACACCATGTTTATGTACTAAATTCGTTCTAAGTTCCTGTAGGCTGACTTTTGAATATGATTTGATTCTGGTTTCGACTTTGATATGAGTTTGATTTGATTTCAATTCGATTCAAATTTCGAACTTTTGTACGGTATCGATATCAAATTGATGTATATTGTATTTGTTATTGCATTAACTCTGATTTTCATGTGACTTCAGCAATTTCATGAATGATAGAAAACCTGCCATGACGCTTTGTGAATAAAACTATGGTAGTGGTAGGGAATTTTCAGTGAAATTTATTGAGCTTATAAAATCGTCCGGTCTTTCTGTCTGTCCGTCCGTTGCCATGAAACTCAAAATTTCGAAATTCTGACTTCGGATTCGTGTAGAGCATCAAAAAGTAGTAATGTAAAGTGACCTTGGTTTTCCGATATCAATTCGGGAAAGTGGCCAAAATGAATAAATAAATAAATTTCGCTATGGTGGCGCATGCTGCGCGTCCGATGTTTTCGTATGAGTCTAATTAGCCAATAATAATGATAATAATAAAGTCACGGGAGTGAAAAATCTCCCATGACACTCAAAGTCAAAATTCTTTATTCTTACACACTATTTTCTTTATATGAGATGAGGGCCAACGAGCATGTGGGCTGCAACGCAATCACCACCGCCCATGGAGATCAGCAACACCAAGGGGTCGCCGATCCGTTGCCAGCCTATACTCCTTCCTTTCTTTCTTGCTGGTGACCTCACTCACTCTCAGGAACACAACAACAATCAAGGGAATTGTTATTTGGCTACAGTATTCTGAGAGGTGGTACTTCCCTAGCCGCGCAGCTTAAAAATACGCTATGCCCTATCTATATCTTTTCGCCAGAGTCTCGTTTGTCAGTCAGCAGGGAGGGTACACCACGTACAGGTGAGGTTGACTAATGCCTAGGGAAAAATTGATCAAAACTGCGGGACCAGTGTTTTAATCATCATCATCATCATCAGATCATTTTAGTCTCCACTACAGGAGCACGACCCTCTTTCGTCTGCCCCTGACAGAAGAAGGATTTGGCCTACACTCCTGGGAGGCCTGATCGATGTTTTATAATGTATTTCCCTTAGTCTCCTTGTACGACATCCACGGGAAGAGACGGGGTGATTCTATTCTAGTCTGCCGGAAACCACACGGCCAAGTGTTTTATTCATTGAACTTTAATTTGACACTTACAACCAATATTTAAGTAAGGAAGTTACGAGCATCTTTCGTAAGTGGTTTACCACAATCTTTAGAGCCAAAGCCAACCACATGGTTCACCTTGCCGACTAGCGAAAGAGGTTCAGGCAATAGATAGGTACAGCGTAATTTAAGCTGCCCGAGTGCTTCACCTCATAGAATACCGCAGACAAATAACAATGTTCGCAGCGAGGGTGGTGGCGCGCGAGCGATGTTTTACGTTGCGAGCATTAATTAGGTTACCATAACTGCCTAATATCAGATGGGCTGTATGCAGCACAGCTGGCATGGGAGAGACAAAGATGGAAATGTATTTTAGGGGTGTAAGTGGTCACGTGGTGCACCCTGCTGACTGACAAACGAAGCTCTGGCGAAAAGAGAGGTAGGGAGCGTAATTGTAAGCTACCCGACTGGGGTCACCGTACCTCACAGAATACCGCAGCCAAATAACAATTCCCTTGAGGGTTGTTGTCTTCCTGCGTGTGAGTAAAGTCACCAGAAAGGAAGGAGATGCTGCGTTGGCAGCGGGGGTTGCGGCGCGCGAGGGATATCTTATGTTGCGAGCGTTAATATGGCTACGGTAACCGCTTTATATCAGGCGGACCGTATGCTTGTCTGACATCCGATGTAGTATAAAAAAAAATGCCCGACGACAGATACATTAAAGGCTGCAATAGATGGGGGGATGGGTTGGCAGTTCTATTACGTGTTTTGTAGTTCACAGAACACATTAGTAAGTAGTGCATGTGTTAAACAATAAAGATGCGTGTGCCGTATTTCGGCACTGCCCAGGTCTCAGATCTTGATTTTAACTTGACAAAAAATTAGTCGTTAATTTGTCGCCCAAAAGGAAAAAAAATTGTCGCTCCGGGAGAGCACTGCCACAAAAAAAAACTTATAGCTCTTTAACGGGAGAGCGACAATTTTTTTCCTTTGGGCGACAAATTTCGACAAATTAACGACAAATTTTTTGTCTAGTTGAAATCAAGATCTGAGACCTGGGCAGTGCCGAAATAAGGCCAACTAAAGATGCGTGTTTAAAAATTTATACATCATATTTATAATAGTGTCGAGGAGCTCGATGGCGTCTTTGCGCGTGGCAGTCCAATCGATCACGCAAGTCAAGTAACGTCGACCGTAGCCTGTCCATGAATGGGTTTATTTATTTCGAGCTCCTCCGTGCTTCGAAGGGCACGCTAAGCCGTCGATCCCGGCTGTACAGTAGTCGTAAGATGACAGTCGTTGAGCCAAGTCAGACCCTTACCACCATCTCATTTTGCGATTCCATAACTGAATAGAATGCTTATTTATACCAATGATTAAGCGACTCTATTTCAAATGGAATAGAGTCGCTTATTCATTGGTATGAATAAGCAATCTATTCAGTTCAGGGCAGTGGTCGTTAGGCGGCTTGAAAACACTGACCTCGTCCAACCTGCAGTTGAGCAGCGTGACGGAGTATGCTTTAAACCTCTTCGATTGAGGCCCGTTTCCCAGCAGTGGGTGAATAAACACTGACGACGATGACGACGATCCTGCCTACTATCGATTTTTTACATGTAACTATGACTTACATCTTCAATATCTATGTTTATGTACCGTGGCCGTCTGGTTTCCGGCAGACTAGAATAGAATCACTCCGTTTCTTCCCGTGGATGCGGTACAAGGCGACTAAGGGAAATACATTATCAAATTGATCAGGCCTCCCCAACCCAGCCAGGCCAGAGTGTGGGCCAAATCCTCCTTCCATCTAGGACGGACGAGAGATGGTCGGGCTCCTATAGTGGATACTAAAATGGACCTGATGATGATGATGTATTTAGTAAAGTTTTAACTCACATCGCTTCACCAACATGAAAATCAACATGCTCGGTAAACCTATACATGGGGTAGAAGAGGCAAAGAATTTAGGAATAATTATATTATATTTAAGTAGGTATTTTATTTATAAGTTATTTATATTGTTTTAAATTTAGAAATAAAGGATCCATAATAATAAATAATATTAACAATAAAAAAAAAATTAAAAAAAGGAATAATTATAGATAGCCAACTACGCTTTGAGAGTCACGTGCACGTCAGGAACTTACCACCAACTCTTATTGCGATTCAATAACTGAATAGAATGCTTATTCATACCAATGTATTCAATATTCAATAACTGAATAGAATGCTTATTCATAGCAACGAGTAAGCTTTCAATTATGTGAGCCACTTATTTTATCTAGACTTAATTATGGGGATGTTATTTATGGACTTCGTTTGCTGAGTAGAACTCAACGTTTAATACAACGAGTACAGAACGCCTGCTGTCGATATTGTTTAGATGTTGCTCCTAGAAGTCATATATCGCCTTTTTTAAATAATACTTCTTTACTAAACATGGACTCGTGTAGGCAGCTCCATTTGGCATATATGTTATTTGGGATTATTAAATTTAAAAATATCTCCACTCCAAATTGATGCTCTTCGTTCCAAGAGCGATATGGCACTAGGTTTTGTCGCCGACCCAGTCTAGTCGTGCAGCATCACAGAACGGCTGCCTTTAGGGGCAGCTTCCACTACCAGGCAACTAAATGTTGAAACAACATACCGCCGCTAATCAGAAATATCACCTAGACTTACTTTTAAAAAACATTTGAGTTTTTTTTTCTATTAGACAAACAGAAATTAGGCATACCGAAATGTTACCAATCGCAGCGGTCTGCTATCATGGGTAGGTTATTGAGGTATTAATTTTATGTCTGTAATAAGTACATCCACTATTTTGAATATTGTAAATTGAATATCGTATAATTGTATTATAATATCACTATCTACTTCAATTGTTGACTATCATTAATTAACTATACTATCTATAAGTAAAGACAATTATAATTATTATTATATCGCCGCACTGCTATTGCGCATTTATTTGTTAAAATTTGTATTAGTCACACTATTTCATCATAATTGTATCTAAATTTTGCACATCTCATATATAAATAATAAATAAATAAATATTGTCAGACAAATTACACAGCGCCATCTAGCCCCAAAGTAAGCGAAGCTTGTGTTATGGGTACTAGACAACTGATAAACATACGTAAATACATTTCTTTTTTTGTAAATACATACTAAGACTTATGATACATAGAAAACACCCAGACCAAGACAAACAGAAAGCTTATGTATTTCCCCTTCCTAAAATTCCTACTCCTCTTCAATTGAATAATTTCAGACCTATTTCTATATTACCTTTTCTTTCTAAAATCTTAGAGGCTGCTGCACACAGGCAATTATCTTCTTTTGTTCACTCTAACTCTCTTCTCACTTCACTTCAGTCTGGCTTTCGTCCTGGACACAGTACAACTACAGCCCTTCTTAAAGTCACCGAAGATATCAGAATGGGCATGGAGAAAAGGTTGGTCACCATTATTGTGCTTATTGATTTTTCCAACGCTTTTAACATGGTAGATCATGACATTCTCCTTGCTATCCTTGAGTCACTAAATTTCTCATCCCTCGCTCTGGACTGGTTTAAATCTTATCTTCGTGGTCGTCAGCAAGCTGTACGAGTTGGTCATGACTTGTCTGATTGGAATGATCTCACTGCTGGCGTACCCCAGGGTGGGATATTGTCACCTTTATTATTTTCAATATTCATAAATTTCTTATCTTTCTTGCTAAGTTGCTCCTACCACTTATACGCTGATGATTTGCAAATATATGTACAAACACCTGTAGAGCAAGTAAATACTGCGATTGTACAGTTGAATATTGATTTGAATAACATTAGCTCTTGGTCTAAAGACTTTGGGATACCAGTTAATCCTGTAAAATGTCAGGCTATCTTAGTGGGTAGCTCTAAGCAGGTCGCTAACTTTGATTCTTGTAATGTATCACCTGTCTTGTTTGATAACTCTGTCATTCCGTTGAGTCTTAGTGTCAAAAATCTTGGTCTCCACATTGACTCTACGTTGAGCTGGATCACACATATTGCGGAAGTTAGCCGTGCAGTTACTTCTACGTTACGATTTCTTAATCGGTTCAGGAATTTTCTACCTATCTATACTAAGGTCACACTAGTCACATCTCTCATTTTTCCGCTCATTGATTATGCTGATGTTTGTTATCCTGATTTGAATGAAGATCTACTCAATAAGCTGGACCGGCTTATCAATAATGCTATCCGCTTCATCTTTTGCCTTCGAAAATTTGATCATATATCGCAGTATCGGTCCCAACTTAGATGGCTTCCTATCCGCCAGCGTAGACAACAGAGGTTACTCTGCACTCTTTTCTCTATTCTTTTTAACCCTCTTTCTCCTGATTACTTGAAATGTAAGTTTCAGTATCTCCGTGACACGCATGATCGCGAACTCCGTTCTAACAAATCTCTTGCACTCTATACCCCACTCTTTCGATCTGGCTTCATGTCGGATTCCTTTGCCTTGCAAGCTTCGCGTCTCTGGAACACGTTACCGGAGGCCATCAGAGAATCTTCGAGTAAATTCATTTTCAAAAAGAATGTTCAAACTTATTTACTTGAGAAATTGTCCAAACAATAATCATAATTGTCCTATTGTTTTTCCTTTGTGTTTCCGTGTATAATTATGTAGATGTGTATGATTATGTATTTATGTATATGATTATGTATGTGTGTGTGTTAATATGTGTATTAAAGCATATTTCTATGTATGTATGTAATTTTATGTTTTCATAGGTATGTATTGTGTGTACGTTCATAGCTGTTATTTTGTAAACCGCATTCGTGTGTTATCTGAATTTCCCAAAGGTTGACTGGTAGAGAATGCTCTTAGCATTAAGTCCGCCTTTTGTACCTTTACTCTATGGTCAATAAAGTTTAAATAAATAAATAAATAAAACAGACATGTTCATGCACAAATGTTTGTCCTGTGTGGGAATCGAACCCACGAGCGTTGCTGTCGAAGCCGCGTCATTGACCGCTACGCCACCGAGCTCGTCAAATATATATGATATAATATGATATGATATGATATAATAATTATTTATACTTGGACTGATACGCACTCGCACCTTCTCTGGGTAATAGCTGAAAATCAGTGTGTCGTATATGCAACATTCCCACTGAGCTCTGCCCCCTTTCTATTACTGCAACACACACCTAAAATCAAGAAAGTGTATGCTGTCATCTGTTGTCTAATAAACCTATAAATAGGCCTGTAAACCATTTTTTTTTTCGATTTGTTATTTAAAGACGTTTCAATAATATAACTAAAGGTGAAAGAATTACTTCGATAGCATAAAATCTTCTCGAGATATGATAACTTGAAGATCACAATTTTGGACTATCCCGAAAACGCTCCATACAAAATGCATACGGTATTATGACGTCACGATACGCTATTTTATATGCATTAAATAAGAAATTTGTACGACAGCTATGTTAAATATTGCGTTTATGTAGCTAGTGCCGTAACAAAAGTTATAGTATTTTTTATTGTTTCTACAATGGTAATATTTATTTTTTATAATTTCATACTTTTAAAATGGACTTTTCCACCAAACTTTGATCGACCATAAAACACGTCGGACATAAGTTATTAAAATTTTGAGATCGCAGATCGTTCTAGTTTTATGTATTTTACGTTACTGATAGAGAGTTTTTATAATTTTAGAACTTTGTTTACAGGCCTATTGTACGTGTGTGTAATTTGCTGTAATACGAATAAACTATCTATCTATCAAAAATAGCTAACGATATTCATACGATTCAACATATTTATTTTTGATTCATAGTTAGTAATGTGGGAAATCTATAATCTAGACAATTTTATTTATACCATTAATTATTTCAAGTAATACAAACTAAATTAACTAAAAATAAACTAATCTTAAAATGAATATTATTATATAAATAAAAAGAAAAAATAATAAAAACTAATCCGCGTCAAAAAATTCCTCCGCATCACTGTCAAAAGGCATCGTGCCCAGAACGCTGGCAGCATTGCCACGCTGAATGGCAATGCTTATACAATACTTAATAGTTAGTAATGTTACTTTTCTTTCGTCTTCTTTTTTGATGGGAATACTTCTAATGTGCTACCATACAGGGGCAATCCAAAAAATCGGGGATTCAGTTTGGCGTTGTAGTTTCAAATCTATGCTCTATATTCAAAAATCTTCATCTATCCAGTGTTCAAATATTTTTTTACGCTAAGTAAGGACTATTGAACATCGAGTATGGGGGAGAGGGGCAGCGCTGCCATTTTGAGATAATTTTAGTGCATATAACGTGTTCACATACAATACACGCTGTACTCCTTTGGCTGTGTTGGACACAGTCACACCTAATTTTTTATACTAGGCTGGCAGACAAGTATATGGCCAGCTGGATGTGAAGCGGTTACTGTAGCCATATTAACGTTCGCAACAGGAAATATCTCACGCGCACCACTACCACCGCTCAGCAACTTCTTCCTTTCTGGTGACCTCACTCATTCGCAGAAACATAACAACCCTCAAAGGAATTGTATAATTATTCTGTGAGGTGGAGGTACTTCCCCAGTCGGGCAGCTTACAAATATACCGTACCCTACTTCTAATATGCCAGAGCCTCTTTCGCTAGTCGACAGGATGCAACACACACAGGCGAGACGTTTGGCTTTGGTTATAAAGATCTTGATGAGCCACTTGCACCCAAAAAATCTTTTGGTAAAGTTACCTCACAACCAAAAAAGTCTGTTTTAAAATTGGTTCTCCGTTTGGGAGATACGATACTACAAACAGGTGCACACATAACCTGTAGTGTCCCTTTACAATGAGTATTATAAATTTTAAGGTCATGATTCCTGGGGCTCTAGTGCCGAAGCTGAAGCCATCAACCACCATCGGGTTTTTGATTCCAAAAATTTGTCTTAGGTTAAAGATATTGACAAACATCTTCAGCTTAATCGGTGGAGCTCTAGGGTTTCTACCAACTGAGCTAAACATAATTACCAACAATGTAAGCAGTAGTTTCATTTTCGCATTCGAAAATCGTGATGGTAATCACTAATCAGCCCCCCTAGCCAAGTGTAATTCGTAGCGTAACGAACGTTAGATTGATCACGTGACATTTGTCAAAATCGAACATGTTAGTATGAGAATTGACAAATGTCACGTGATCTATCTAACGTTCGTTACGCTACGAATTACACTTGGCAAGGGGGCAAGTTCAGCTTCGGCGCTAAGGCCCCTGATTATTAGTAGGTATTCTTAAAAAAATCGGTTTTGCACCAGGGTATCTTATGAGCCAGGATTCGGAACTTATGGCCTTAAAGAGTGGCAGGTGTAGAGCTTTTGAAATGATTCATATTAGCTGCCTGTAACAGGTTTAATAGATTTCAAAAATATGATAAATCATTAAGCTGTATAATATTTATTCGCTAAATTAATGAATTGTAAATGATATGCTGGAAATAAGATACTAATCATGTTGGATTTAACAAGCAGGTTATTATTACCATTATAGAATATATATTATAAAGAATAATTATTCATTTTATTACCTTATGTCTCCTTATGTCATTATATTACCTATAATCTTCGATCATTAATACTAGAACTAGATGCACAATGACGTATAAAAAGCAAGACAATGTCCGCAGTATGCAGAAGATGACATAAATCTTACTTATTTATGATCAATATTAAAAGAAACTATAATTTCATAACATGCATTGTAAATTCGCCCTTAGATTTCGGTTTAAGATTCATTCAGACTAGTTCTTATGTCATTTATAAACACAAGGTAAGACAAAGACTATCATTCATTTGAAAATACAATATCAAATAAGGAAGCGTTCGGATATGTTTAAGTGAAAAAGCTCCCAGATCGTCATTTGGGTGCTGTTTCGGTGAGGACGTTTTTTGAGTGTTGATTGTGCATCTAGTTTTAGTATTAGAAGCCTGTAAGTATACAATTAATGAATTCGATTGTGTTATAAAGAACTATAGCTAAAGTTAACCTCAATTCCCCGATTTTTTTTTAATTTTTTTTTTTATTTTCGGCTTTGCATGTTTACTCCTAAATTTATCTACTATTTGAGATGTTCACAATTTTGGAAACATACTGATCTACTTAAAAAAGTGGATAATCAGGCGGCGATGGGACGAGCCGCTCATCGATGCGGTTGGGAAACATCTCCTTAATATTACCACCACCGCTGTAGAACGCGCTGGGAATTGGGAGTCAGGTTTATGGCTTCAGGCCCTACCTTATAAAAATATAGGGACTCTTCTTGACAACCACACTTTTCGACTGGCGTGCTGTCTACGTTTAGGTGCCACAGCTGTAGTGGAACTTCGCTGCAGGTGTGGTACTATGGTAGACAGATATGGTCATCATGGTCTCTCGTGCTCACGCAGTGCAGGTAGAATTTCACGACACGCCAGCCTCAACGATATCATCCGTCGGGCCCTAATTACTGCTAATACACCAGCAATTTTAGAGCCTCCTGGCCTTAGTCGTAATGATGGCTAACGGCCCGATGGAATGACTTTGGTTCCTGGGACGATGGGAAAACCTCTGTTAAAGGATATAACATGTGTTGATACCTTAGCGGCTTCTCATCTCCAGGGAACCAGGTTTGAGGCTGGCTCAGCTGCACGCGGTGCTAAACGCCTTAAGTGTGGGAAGTACTCAGAAATTAGTACTTTCTATATATATTCCTATATATTTAAGGCGTTCGGTGTAGAAACGTTGGGACCGTGGGGGCCATCGGCACGAGAATTATTCAAGGAAGTTGCCAAGAAGCTGGTCTTGACTTCGGGTGACCAAAGGGCTGGCCAATATCTTGGCCAAAATATTTCCATCGCTATTCAGCGTGGAAATACGGCCAGCGTTTTGGCCACAGTCCCCGAAAATTGTCGGGACAATTAATATAAATAGGTAGATATTTTTTTTTCTGTGTATTTTGTTATAATTTTAGTTTTTAATGTAGTTGTATTAATTTTATTTTAAAATTTTCCGATTTTATAATAGCTATTCTGCTATTCGGGGCGGAAACAAATCCAACAAATTAAAGATCAATTATTATCAAATTTATGCTAGTCGGTGGGATGCACCATGTGCAAGTGAGGTTTGTTTTGGCTCTAAAGATACTATTGAGCCAATCCCAAATTACTTTATGTTGAAGATAATTATAAGTGCTTTTGCTTTATAATTATGAACAAATAATTTGCAATAAAAAAAATGCGACTTTAAATTGAGTTAAAGGCTTTCCCATATCTCAAGTTGGATCAAACTGCACACACTGGGCAAAATTTTATTAAAATCGGTTCAGTAGTTTAGGATTTCATCGCGGACAAACAACGTGACACGAAATTTTTATATATTAAGAAGATAATAGCAGTTATCTAAAACCCATAGTACAAGCTTTGCTTAGTTTGGGGCTAGATGGCCGTGTGTAATTTGTCCAGGAATCGAACATTGACCTGGCAGCAGTGAGGTAGGTCATTACGAGAGATTTTCGCTCGAATTAGTATACACACTGGGAATTCTCATCTTTACACAAACCGCAGTTAATTAACAATTTCTTCGTTGTGTTCCTAAAGAAGTCCTGACATGCTGCATTGGTAACGGTAACTTTTCAAGTTGTAATCGTCTAATTATTAGACGATTGCAACTTGAAAAGTTACCGTTAGTAAGTATAGGTATTAGACTCTAATACCTCGATAAACCATCAACGTCTAACCGCACTAAACAGAAACAACATATCAATTTTATTCACCTAGCACGAAATCTCTCTTGCATAGCAACGCTGTCTTATAAGTAAAAAAAAATCCTTAGTCATTTTCTCTGACCAAACGAAACTACATATAAAAAAATGCATACAAAATTTAGATCAAGTTGCATCAAGTTGCGCAAATGTGACGTCACGAGACGCCGGCCGCCGAATTCCAATAGTGAAAGTTCCTTTCGCCTGGAGAGGGGAGGACGACCTCGAGAGGGGAAAGAAGGGTGACAGGGGAGATGGTTGTGTAATATGCAGTCTTCATATTTTATTATCTCGAACAAATACAATACGTTCTCAGTATTTGCGTCAATCGTAAATGACATTCTCGATATCAAGGCATTATTATCGATAGTGGAAAACCCTACTAGACATTGTCTATACTTTATTAGGACCCTCTAGCTAGTAAATAAATATTTCTGGACAATTTACACAGCGCCATCTAGTCCCAAAATAAGCGCAAAGCTTGCACTATGGGTACTAGACAACTGATAAATGTACATAACATTTTTTTGTTAATACATGCTCATAATACATAGAAAACACCAAGACAAACAGACATATTCATGCACACAAAAGTTTTTTTTTGTGCGGGAATCGAACGCGCGGCCTCTGAGTCAAAATAGCCATTACTAGCCATTCGACCAACTGACTCGTCATTCGATCACCGGGCTAGCTGTATGTAAAATTTAAGTCTGTTGTTGAAGGCAATATGTATAGCGAAAGTGGACCCTTTGGACAAAAAAATCGTATCGTTGCTTAGAAGATAAATAAAAAAAACATATATAAATATGTTTTTTTTAATTTATCTTCTAAGCAACGATACGATTTTTTTAATATGAACAACGCACCCTATACCTAACAGCTAATGCGCCCCGTGTGCCAACCTTCCGGTTATATCACGGGTTGCGAGTCTCTCGTTCAGTAAATCAACCAGACGAGAGGACCTTTACCTGCACCGCTTTTGCGCTCAGTAAACCAACCGAGCACGTATGTATTATGAACAATATTAACAAAAAAATGTTAAATTTATATTAAGTTTGTTACTGAGACAATAAAGTATTATAAATGTCGCCCGAAGAGAGGAGGACCTCGAGAGGGGAAAGAAAGGCTAGTGGTGTAATATAATGGGATACGGGTCTCCCTTCAATCGAAGGTCTTAGAGGAGGCCAATGTTTTCAAGCCGCCGAAAGGCCACTTACTTGGCTTAACGACTGGCATCTAATGACAACAGTCGGGACCGACGGCTTATCGTGCCT
This sequence comes from Hypsopygia costalis, assembly GCA_937001555.2. NCBI lineage: Eukaryota > Metazoa > Arthropoda > Insecta > Lepidoptera > Pyralidae > Hypsopygia > Hypsopygia costalis. The sequence continues at coordinate 28,736,787 of OW443329.2, forward strand.
TCCGAAGCATGGAGGAGCTCGCGATAAATTGACACATCAGTAGGTAGGCTACGGTCACTAAGCTTAACCAGCTTGATCGATTAAATTGACACGCGTAACGACGCCATCAAGCTTCTCGACGTAATATATAAAGTCTTCATTACGTTTAAGTTTAATTTAAGTACTTACCGTAAGTAATTATTTAAATTAAACTTTTACCGTATATGCAAGTACTTAAGTTAAACTTACAGGTACCGTACAGGTAGTTTTCTCCGATACCGTATAGGTTCTCCTAATTTTGTTGAAAAACGACTTGTGACACTTGGTCGAAAAATGAGAATGAGTATGCAATGCAAACTCATTAATATTAAAACGTCTCGGGTTTAAAACCGATTTTTCCGTCCTAGTATCATAAATCACAATCAAATGTTAATTATGATTTAATATTAAACATTGTTTAAGTATAGGGTACATCTCTGAACGCTAGCAACAAGGACAATATACGTGAAAACTGCGGATTTTGAACGTTAAAACTCAAAAATGTCATCAGTGTTTTTATTAGTACTATTTTTTGTTCTATGACAAGATGGTTATTCGCAGCATTTGGGGGGAGTTATTTAAAACATTATTAACCCCGGACTATAAATGAATCCAAACTAGGACAAATCCGGGGAAACTCGGATGGATGGCAACCCTATCTTAATAAAATGTTCAATCATAACATATTTTCTTAATAAAATGATTAAAAAAAAAAATTAAACCGACTTCAGTTGGCGAGCGCAGCTTATTGGTGGTATACCCCGGCAGACGCTGCTGCCCGTCTTCCGGGAGAAAAGTTATTGCATATATATATAATATATATATGTATATAATATATATATATATATATATATATCGATGTAAATTATACAATATTTATTACTAGACCTACGGTTTTGCATTTGTCATTAAACGGGTCGAAATTAAACGCGGAAGAAATCGCGGGCACCAGCTAGTTTTTAACCAACTTCAAAAAAGGAAGAGATTAGAGGATATTTTTTTTGTATGCATCTTATTATCTCGAACAAATACATTCAGAGTACTTGCGTCAATGGTGAATGACATTCTCGATATCAATACGTAGTAGACAATTAATCATTGCCGATATTGTAAAACCCTACTATACTTACGAGTATGTTTAGGATCCTTTAGTTGTATATCCACTTTGACTCCGAGGTCGCGGGTTCGATCCGCGCACAATACAATTATTTGTTTGCATGAACATGTCCGTTTGTTTCGGTCTGGGTGTTGTAATATAATGTATTTAAAAAAAATGTATTTAAATATCATATCAGTTATCTAGTACCCATAGTATAAGCTTTGCTTAGTTTGGGACCAGTAGGCAGTGTGTAATTCGTCCAGGAATATTTATTCATATTTATTTTATTTTTATATCAATCATCATTCGGAACGGCTAATCCGATAAGGTGAATATTACATGAGAAATTATTATATAATATATATTATACCCTTAGCCGTGTGGTTTCCGGCAGACAAGAATAGAATCACTCCGTCTCTTCCCGACTAAGCGACTAAGGGAAATACGTTTTCAAACATCGATCAGGCCTCCCCAACCCGTCTGACCAGCGTAGGGAGTGTAGGCCAAAACCTCCTTCTGTCTGAGACGGACGAGAGAGGGTCGTGCTCCTGTAGTGGGGACTAAAATGGCCTGATGATGATGATTATACCCTACTGGTGAAATATATAATATATCAGTAGGGTGGAAAACGAGCGAGCATACGACCTCACCTGCACGCAGTGCACTCTATCGGCTAGCGAAAGAGGCTCTAGTGAAAGAGAGGTAGGGTACATAGTATTTGTAAGCTGCCCAACTAGGAATACTTCCAAATCTTTGCTTGTTATTTGGCTGCGGTATTCTGTGGAGTGGAGTACAGCCCCCTTACCACCATCTCTTATTGCAATTCAATAACTGAATAGAATGCTTATTTAAACCAATGAATAAGCGACTCTATTTCAAATGGAATAGAGTCGCTTATTCATTGGTATGAATAAGCAATCCATTCAATTATTGAATCGCAATAAGAGATGGTGGTAAGGGGGCTGGTCAAATAACAATTTCCTTGAGAGTTATGTTCCTGCGAGTGAGTAAAGTTGAGGTTGGCGGCGCGCGAGCGATGTTTCATGTTGCGGGCGCTAATATAGCTACGGCAATCGCTTTACATCAGGCGGGCCGTATGATTGCCTGCCACCCGACGAAGTATAAAAAAAACGAATGTGCTTTAGACCACACGACTGAATTAAAACCACTTAAAACTCCTTTAACTCTAGTAACTTAACTCCCTCTCAACTTCCGTTCGCCGTTTCCGTAACGCTCGCGTCACGCATTCACCTAATAATACTCCCCAAATCAAGCGTGCGTAAAGAAGTTTTACTTAAAAAAAATATCCAATAGTGAGCTATATTTTTTTTATAATATACTACACATTGAGAAATTGTTTGACGCATGCCATGTTTGGCATTTGGCAATACATGACGCAGCCAACACTGGGCGTCGTGCGTCATGCGCTTGCCCAAGTAAATAGTTGCCGATTTTTTGTCAGATATAGTTTTAAATAACTTGTTGGTAGGCGTTGCCACAGTCCGGTGTTTACTGTCCTTTAATAGTAAAGGTATTTGATATCAGTAGGTCAACCTTTTGTCTTCCAAAGCATTTTGCCATAAGTGAAGCGGTTAGATATACCCCAATGCTTGAAGACCAAAGTATTCAATCAGTGCGTCCTCCCCGCTATGACCAGGTACAGAGACTTGGACGCTGACTGTTGGGCTGGTTCACAGACTAAAAGTCGCACAAGGGGCAATGGAGATAGCATTTTTTTTATACTACGTCGGGTGGCAGACAAGCATACGGCCCGCCTGATGTGAAGCGGTTGCCGTAGCCATATTAACGCTCGCAACATAAAATATCGCTCGCGTGCCGCCTCCCCCACTGCCAACGCAGCATCTCCTTCCTTTCTGATGACCTCACTCACTCGCAGGAACACAACAACCCTCAAGGGTATTGTTATTTGGCTGCGGTATACTGTAAGGTCCGTACACTGTAACTTCCGGTTGACCTAGAACTATGAAATTTGGCAAGTAACATCGTTATAGACTACAAGTACAGGAATAAATCTCAAAACTATACATTTGTAAATAGATCTTAAAAAATAGGGGGTCTATATTTTTTATAGGGTGTCGAAATTTCAAATTGAAACTACTAGTTCAAATGGGGTATCATATGAAAGGGCTTGATGTACACATTGCAAAATATATTTTATTTATTTTTGTCGACGCATTATTTCTTATTTATAATGAAAAATATCAAATTTAATAATGATACTACGTAACTACGGAACCCTCGGTGGGCGAGTCCAACTCGCACTTGTCCGGTTTTTATCTATACTAATATTATAAAGCTGAAGAGTTTGTTTGTTTGTTTGTTTGTTTGAACGCGCTAATCTCAGGAACTACTGGTTCGAATTGAAAAATTCTTTTTGTGTTAGGTAGCCTATATTTCAAGGAAGGCTATAGGCTATATAGCATCACGCTACGACTCATAGGAGCGGAGCACCAGTGAAAAATAGGAAAAAAATATTCCTTTTGAGGGCTTACGTCGCGTGCGCTGCGTAAACGGTTGAAGTTACGCAAAAATCATGTATGACGGAATTGTTCCTCTTTAAAAGTTCTAAAAAAAAGTCCGCGACAGCATATGTCTATCTTTTAAGATTAACTCACTATAACCTTTTTTTACCTACTTTCTCCTATTGATTACCATGAAAAAACGTTATAGTGTGTCAATCTTAAAAGATAGACATATACTGTCGCGGACTTTTTTTTAGAACTTTTAAAGAGGAACAATTCCGTCATACATGATTTATGCGTAACTTCAACCGTTTACGCAGCGCACGCGACATAAGCCCTCAAAAGGAATATTTTTTTCCTATTTTTCACCGGTGCTCCGCTCCTATTGGTCGTAGCGTGATGTTATATAGCCTATAGCCTTCCTTAAAATATAGGCTAAGTATCTAACACTAAAATATTTTTTCAAGAGTAGTTCCTGAGATTAGCGCGTTCAACCAAACACACTCTTCAGCTTTATAATATTAGTATAGAATTCGATAGTATAGATTAATTTTATATATAAAACTAGCTGTTACCCGCGGCTTCGCCCGCGTGGTCCAGGGAAGCCTGCTGCCATTGATTTGTGTATATTTTTCTTTTGTTGTATTTTTTTTTACTTCGTGGGATAAAAAGTAGTACCAGTATGTACAAATTTTAATGATGATTGGCTGCATAGTTAAGGCATGAAGAAATAACAAACAAACGAATTTACTTTAACACTTATAATATTTGTATGGATGGAACGCCCACACTCAAGAGAAAGTAATTGTTCACCACATAAATGTTTGCCCTCTTTATTTTTCCGTCGAATAAAATATTTTTCCTGGATAAAAAGTGACCTATGTCACTCTCCAGACCGGAAACTATCCCCTGTTAAAACATCACATCAGTACTTACGTTCCTTTCGACGTGATAGAAGGACAAATGATTACAAAGTTTATTTTTTCCCATGGGATTAAATTGTTTTTCCGGGATAAAAAGTAGCTTATGTCACTCTCTGGATTACCCTATTAAAAATTCATGTCTGTACTTAGGTTTCTTTTGACGTGAAAGAAGGACAAATGAACTTTATTTTTTAATAACGTACGTTAACGGTATGGAGAGTGGCATAGGCTACTTTTTATCCAGGAAAAACATCTTATTTCTACGGGTAAATACATACTTTGTAATCATTTGGTCTTCTTTTAAGTCGAAAGGAACCTAAGTACCGACATGATTTTTTTTAACGGGATAGTTACGTAGTAGTGTACGGACATGACTTTTTAAAATGGGGATAGTTTACTGTTTGGAAAGTGACATAGGCTACCTTTTATCCCGCAAAAACATCTTAATCCCATGGGAAAAAATAAGCTTTGTAATCATTTGGCATTCTATCATGTCGAAAGGAACGTAAGTACCGACATGATTTTTTTAACAGGGGATAGTTTCCGATCTGGATAGTAAGTAACATAGGCTACTTTTTATCCAGGAAAAAACATTTTATTCCCACGGAAAAAATAATTCGATCCCCGCAGAGGGCAATCATTTACGTGGTGAACAATTTTTTTTGTCTTTGTCCATACTAATACTGTAAGTGTTAAAGTAAGTATTCCTTTGTTTGTTATTTCTTAACGCTCTATGTCAGCTGATCATCATTAAACTTTGTACCTATATTTCCTTTGTTGTATTTTTTTTACTTCGTGAGATATAAATCGTAATAACAAACGTTCCTTAAATAGTATTATCAATATTATATAAATAGTAATATCTCACGAAGTAAAAAAAAAATACAACAAAAGAAAAATAGGTACAAAGTTTAATGATGATCCGCTACATAGAGCGTTAAGAAATAACAAACAAACGAATTTACTTACTTTTAACACTTATAGTATTAGTATGGATCAAGACAAAAAAATTGTTCACCACGTAAATGATTGCCCTCTGCGGGTATCGAATTATTTTTTCCGTGGGAATAAAATGTTTTTTCCTGGATAAAAAGTAGCCTATGTTACTATCCAGATCGGAAACTATCACCTGTTAAAAAAATCATGTCGGTACTTACGTTCCTTTCGACATGATAGAATGCCAAATGATTACAAAGTTTATTTTTTCCCATGGGATTAAGATGTTTTTGCGGGATAAAAGGTAGCCTATGTCACTTTCCAAACAGTAAACTATCCCCATTTTAAAAAGTCATGTCCGTACTCTACTACGTAACTATCACGTTAAAAAAAATCATGTCGGTACTTAGGTTCCTTTCGACTTAAAAGAAGACCAAATGATTACAAAGTATTTACCCGTAGAAATAAGATGTTTTTCCTGGATAAAAAGTAGCCTATGCCACTCTCCATACCGTTAACGTACGTTATTAAAAAATAAAGTTCATTTGTCCTTCTTTCACGTCAAAAGAAACCTAAGTACAGACATGAATTTTTAATAGGGTAATCTAGAGAGTGACATAAGCTACTTTTTATCCCGGAAAAACAATTTAATCCCATGAGAAAAAATAAACTTTGTAATCATTTGTCCTTATATCACGTCGAAAGGAAAGTAAGTACTGATGTGATGTTTTAACAGGGGATATTTTCCGGTCTGGAGAGTGACATAGGTCACTTTTTATCCAGGAAAAATATTTTATTCGAAGGGCAAACATTTATGTGGTGAACAATTATTTTCTCTCGAGTGTGGGCGTTCTATCCATACAAATATTATAAGTGTTAAAGTAAATTCGTTTGTTTGTTATTTCTTCATACCTTAACTATGCAGCCAATCATCATTAAAATTTGTACTACTTTTTATCCCACGAAGTAAAAAAAAATACAACAAAAGAAAAATATACACAAATCAACGGCAGCAGACTTCCCTGAACCACGCGGGCGAAGCCGCGGGTAACAGCTAGTGTTAGTATAAGCATCATGCAAAAACTACCTACTCGACGAAATTGGATGTGGTTTCCACAGTTGTGATGCTGGCGGTTTAACTTAAGATCTGGAGCATGTGTCATCTTGATAGGATAAGAAGAAGCGGATTTATCGATGAGGACAAAGTAACGGGTCACCGCTTTATTTTATACTAGCGACCCGCCCCGGCTTCGCACGGGTGCAATGCTGATACTAAATGTACTACAGAAGGTCTTTGCGCTTTGTCCTATCCAGTCCTTCCACAGTTATAGGCACACGCCGCCGGCTCCGCGGCCGGTACCGCCACAGCCGTTATGTCCCTGCATTTTTTTTATTTTTATTTATTTATTTTTATTTATTTATTTCAACCAATTTTACACAATCATTACAGGTTCTAGCCTAATACGAATGTGTAAGTACTTATTACAATATGCAAATATATTATATTACCGTATAACATACCACAAATAGTGCCAACCTTGTGAATTCACTCAGGGGACAAACAAATAAGTCAATGTCCTCAGCTAACTTATTGAGAGTGCGCAGCGCCCTAGCCAACGGCGATTTGTTGAGCAGATTGGTGCGCCCAGCTGGAACCACTAGCAACCGTGGTCGACGACGACGCCACACGTACCGGTCGGGGACGCAAAAACCAACCACATCCAGTAGTTCTTTATTAATAACCTTGCCTCCAACAACTCCCAGTACATAAGATGCCAGATGCACCTCCCTCCGTTTAAATGTGTAATATCTTCTAAACTATTCATTTACATGCTGTGAAGGGCCATATTGATCTATATTAAATGCGCAATGTATTTAAGGTACTTAATTGGATAAGGATTAATTCTGTATTGCTTAAAATCGCTTCGTAAATAAGGCATTATTTCTTGTAAAAAGCAAAGGATAAAATAACGGTTATTGTGTGTTACCACTAAGAGATAGACATATACCATCGCGAACTTTTTTGTAGACCATTTTAAGGTGACAATACTGTACTACATTATTTTGATCTATCTCGTTGGGTTCAGCCAGCGTTTGCAATGAAAGAGCAAAAAAATGTGTTTATTTACGACATCACATTAGAAACCTCTAAATTATCAGTGTTTTTCTACTATGTTATGCATATATTATACATATAAACTTTCCAGTTGAATCACTCTATCTATTAAAAAAAACCGCATCATAATCCGTTGCGTAGTTTCAAAGATTTAAGCATACATAGGGACATAGGGACAGAGAAAGCGACTTTGTTTTATACTATGTAGTGATATGTATGAGAGGGGGGCAAACGAGCATGTGGGTCACCTCGTGGAAAGCAACAAATAATACCTCTTGTTTATAAATTAACTTTAACAAGCATCTACCAAAAAAAAAAAACAGAGCTCTAATAGCTAAATAATGAATAACCATAATATATTGCTAAAATTTCTTTGGGAAAACCAAACAACTTGTCTTAGGAAAATACTGATTTTCCACTGATTGTAACAGATCAATTAAATAATCTTTTAATATTACTATTTAATTTGGTTATTATGACTATGGTAAGCGCTTCACATCAGTTAGGCCGTATGCTTATCTGCTACCCGGCAGCGTAGTATAAAAAATACATACTTATTATATATAGATAATACCCAGCCCAAGACAAACACACAAGTTCATGCACACAAACGTTTGTCTTTTGTGGGGATCGAACCTGCGGCCTAGTCAAAGTGACTATTCAACGGCTAATTTGGATATGTAAATTCACAATATGAAACTTTTTCTCAATTTGGTCGGCTTGTAAATATTACCATGGTCGAACGCGAGCTTTTGGTCACTCACTTCTGTGAGTAACCCGGCTCGCATGTCCGGGTTACTCACAGAAGTGAGTGACCAAAAGCTCGCGTTCGACCGTGGTAATATTTACTTCTGTCTGTGTGTGTCTTGCGTTTACTGCTCGCTTTTAGAAAAAAGTGAGCAAGTGAGCCACATAATTTTGATATGTAACACGCGTCTTATAAATTCACAACATGAGAGTTCTTCTCTATTTGGTCGGTTTGTTTACGTGGACATGATCGAACGCGAACAAAAAACTCGCACTATGCACTCTGGGGTCCGTAACAGTCTGTTGAGTTCGTGGAGATCGAGGTAGGTATTCTTCTCGAGAAACAATCTTACGTGCATATTCACGCGTGCTCATAACTCACATTTAAAACATATTAATTAGTTTTATGATATCCAAATGTGTTAATTCATGTTTAAATTAAATAGGGGAATAACTACAATGTTATAGAATTAAGAGTGTTAATTAAGTAATTACATTTTTAATCATAATTAGCCATCATCAATAAAATAAACACGCTTTTTATCTACACTGTTTTGATAGGTATTTTGAGTTTATCGTCATAAGTAAAGCCTATTCATGTGAGATCGCCTTATCAAAACTCGATTTATCGCCATATGTCGTCGTAAATATATGTATATGTATATATATCATATCTTAAATATATGTATACATACTTATATGTACTAATCACCCAGTGATCGAAATTCAATCATAATTAATTTAAATTACGACTTTAGCAATAAACAAAAGAATTATATGCATGTGTGTGTCAAATACATAGTGGTGTGTGTAATGTTTTTCTTATTCTATACTATTTATTACATATATTTATTACAGATAATAGAGATTTATTAGTTAGTAAACAAGACTTAAAAATTATTGATTTAAGGCCGTGTGGTTTCTGGCAGACTTGAATAGAATCACTCCGTATCTTCCCGTGGATGTCGTACGACTAAGGGAAATACATTATCAAATATTCGATCAGGCCTTCCCAACCCGTTTGGCCAGCGTGGGGAGTGTAGGCCAAATCCTCCTTCCGTCTAGGACGGACGAGAGTGGGTCGTGCTCCTGTAGTGGAGACTAAAATGTACCTGATGATGATGATGATGAATGTATTTTGTGCATAATTTTAAAACAATATTAGCATTCGGCCATCCTTCTCTGTATAAACTATAAGTGTGCAAAATTTCATAATCCTGCGTCCGCACAATTTTGTCAGACAATAAAATATTGTCAGACAAATTACACAGCGCCATCTAGCCCCAAAGTAAGCGAAGCTTGTGTTATGGGTACTAGACAACTGATAAACATACGTAAATACATTATTTTTTTTGTAAATATATACTTATTATGATACATAGAAAACACCCAAAACAAGACAAACAGACATGTTCATGCGCTGTGTAGATTGTCCAGAAATATTTATTTAATTTTGTCATCTCGTACAAATTTCAATATATACACGAGGCCTCCCCAACCCGTCTGGCCAGCGTGGGGAGCAAAGAGAATGTAACCACTACGTTTTAAGAGACGGATGTGCCTTACAAATAGCGTAAATTCTAATATGTATGAAATGGAAAAACAATCAGAATTTGTACCAAATTCGCTTCCGATTCATAGAATCGTTTTTTTACCTTGAGTTGCGCCAGGCTGGTGGGGAGTGTAGGCCAAATCCTCCTTCCGTCTAGGACGGACGAGAGAGGGTCGTGCTCCTATAGTGGAGACTAAAATGACCTGATGATGATGAAATGAGGCCAACCAGTGTGCAGTGACCGGCTTTTCGCACTTTTATTATGTTCAATTTTTTTCTTGTGCTTCGTCAAATCCTTATTCATCTCACTGCTGAGATACTCTCATGCTGTGAATTTATAAGGACATCTTAAATACGCCGAAAAGTCACTCTTGGAAATAAATATGCTCCATAACTTCTGAACCGATTATGATGAAACTTGTCACAATTAAAGACATCGACATGCTTGACGTTTGTGTCGAAAAAAATTGAGATTGATCGTGTCCTTGAGGAATGATCACCAAATACATTTTACATTGAAATCAATAGAAAACATGCACTCAGCGAATCTACTCGCTCCAGTCAGCCTCGATTTCAGCCCCGTACGGATGAGAACTGCAGCCCCCTTACCACCAACTCTTATTGCGATTCAATAACTGAATAGAATGCTTATTCATTGGGCATATTCAATTATTCTTATTCAAGGGGCAGCTTTGAAGTTTGAATAGTGCGTATTAAACTTGATATATTCAATGTAATAAAAATCTTAGAAAATACTTACAATAATGGGAGATCTTAGAAAACATTTATTATAAATAAGTAAAATTCTAGCAGTTTTGTGTCGTAACGACATTGTTTCGGTTCACTTTTATTTTTCATTGGCGCCTTAATTATTCGTTATTTTTTATCACAGTTATTGTCCGGCGCCATGATGGATCAAAAGTAAAAGTAATCAAAACAAAACTATATCAGCGCCTCTAACGGTGGATAATGTAACTATTTATATTATTTAACTATGTGATCGATCACTGATATTTGACCATAATCATGAAGTAGCCGTGCGTAGCTCATATCGTCAAACGCTGTTATAATCATTAATCTGCCCAGGCCATACCTATCATGAAGTGGGCAGCTGATATTTTCCATTTCATTAAATACAACCGTATAATGAAAATGCCATGACGTGATCATTCTAAGATCTGCGGCCCTACCGCCGAAGCAGAAGCCGATTGCCATCGAATATTTTGATTAGAAAAATAGGACTTAAGTTTAAGTTATTGACAAACATCTTCAGCTTAGTCAGTAGAGCTCCATCATTTCTACCAGCTAAGCTAAACAAAAGTAGCTTAAATCTAAGTTCAAGTTTGATTTTCGCAATCAAAAAATCCTATGGCTTCATCTTCGGCGGTAGGGCCCCTGGCCACGACGTAAATATTTAATACCCTTGAGGCAGACGGACGCTTTACGTACTTTGATTGAGGATTGACATTATCCAGAAATTGAGTGAGCTTATAACTAGACGTAAGAAGCTTTGTTAACAGCGGGAGTGCAAGCACGCAAGCAAGCAGTACTCATTGGAATTGCAGGCGTTTTCAATTCTCGATTTATTCCGCCGCTGAATGGAATTGAAGGGAAGCGTCAATTTCGCCTCATGACGCGAAAAGGCCCGCGAATTCGCTGGAGTGCTCCAGTATTCTCGGGTTTGTTCGCGCCACTTCCCGCGGATTCCACAGGCAGCGCCGACAGAAGCTAGGGGAAGTCTCGAGAATAAGTACGCGAGGATTCCCCGGAAGACGCACGACCTTTTTTGGCTCGTATTTAAGTTCATATGTTATGCAATTGACATAAAGTTCATTATGCGATGTACAATTTCGTTGCAAAATGTCGCTTCCATTCCATTCCGCGGCGGTGTAAATAGAAAGCTGTGGCAACCGCTTTGTATCATGCGGTCCGTATGCTTGTACGTCACATGTTGTATAATCATAGTATGCATCGTCTGGTACCTATGTTATTTCTTCTATTGAGTTTTCCTTCTCGTCTCTTAATTTGGTTATTAAAGACTATACTTACTTGCCTACTTGACAAACAAACAGATTTCATTTATGTGTAGGTACTATAGATAACAACTTTTATTATATATATTTTATGTATACTAAATGTGTACTATGTTCGGTTCGTGGCGAAATTCTATACTTTTATGATAATTTTGAGAGCGTAGGCAGTATAGTCGTATTTACATTGATATTTCCTATTTTTTTTTTTTTTTTTTTTTTTTTTTTTTTATTCAGAAAACAAACAGCATTTTATAACAAAAATAAATAACAATATGCACAAAAACATGCCATTATATGTTTCCGCATATATGCATCAACAATAACCGCTTACAAGCATTTCAACATCACGAATCAGTTTTTACTCAGTATAGAACAATTAAATTTGGGTACACGCAGACCGCCCATTATAGAATTAGGAGACTGACTCAAACCAATGTTTAGACAAGATGTGCCTCATAGTAGTGATCCTCGTGTTAAACAGATCCAGTTGTGGAAAGTCAACCATATCATTAAAAGTCAATGGTGCTCGGATAAAGTATGAATTCTGTCGGTAATTTGTGGATACTAATGGAACAGATAGGCATTTAGGTTTTCTCACTGAAAAAGGTGGTATGTAAATATTTATTTTTGCCAGAAGCGAGGAAGAATCAATTTTAGATTGCGCAATATTTGCCAGAAATGATATATCCGCAATTTTACGCCTTTCTTGTAATGGAAGCAGATGATGTCTCTTACATCTTAAGTCGTAACTTTTATCATACTTTTTGCATTTGTATTCTATAAATTTTAAGAAACGTTTTTGTATAGATTCAAGCCTGTTAATATATATGTCATAGCGTGGATTCCACACTTGAGAACAATATTCGAGAGTACTACGCACGAAAGAACAATATAAGATTTTGATAACCTTGACGCCCATGAACTGAGAGCTGGACCTTATGACGAACCCCAGTGCTTTATTAGCTTTATTCGCGATGTAATCATTATGTTTATCATATAACATCTTTGAATCATGTATAACCCCTAGATCTTTAATTAAATCAACTCTTTTGAGAGGTAATCCCTTAAGCTCGTAATTATGATTCACAATATTTGTTTTACGAGAGAAAGTAATAGTAGAACACTTAGGCACATTAAGATCCAAATTATTCCCATTACAATATTGTTCAAAACGATTGAGATCCTGCTGTAAAAGACACGCATCATTGTAATCGAGTACCTTCTTGAAGATTTTTAGATCATCCGCATATAACAGAAATTGTGAGTGTTTGAAACAGTGACTCATATCATTGATAAATATGACAAACAAAAGCGGCCCCAGGAGTGAGCCTTGCGGAACACCAGAGGGGATAATATTCCAATTTGAAGTAAAGCCATTAACTGCAACTGATTGAATTCTATTATCAATATATGATGAAAACCATCTATACAGTACTATATACCTACTCCTTAGGTACTATATACCTACTCCTTAGGTCTTGGAGTAATTTTAAAGATTTTAGCGATTCGCTTTCGCCTCATTTCATATATATAATTACTAGCTGACCCGGCAAACGTTGTTTTGCCATAAAAATAGATAAGAACCTATTCTCAAAACGAATATACATATAAAATTTCATCAAAATCGGTCAAGCCGTTTTGGAGGTATGAGGAGGAGTATGGTAACTAACACTGTGACACGGGAATTTTATATATTTTATGCTATTGGCACCAACGTGAAACGAGAAATAGTTTTGAAATCTAACTATGTTTGTAATTCCTTTTATTATCGAGCAAAGTAAATCCATGATTGAGTCGTACAGGCTAGGTGGCAGATCGTGTGTCCGCAGTTTCAGGAGGAGGTTTTTGAAGGTTTCAGAGCTTTTGGGCCATAGCACGATTCGGCCATTCCATAAAAATTACGGGTTTTTTACTTTTACAACGTTAACAATAAAAACTCTGTGCTGAGTGTGAATGAGCCCGTGTGCGTACCAGATTCATCTTAGAGTTCATAGAGAGATTCAACGAAATAGTCGCAGAGAGTAGCCATACAGTACCTAATACTATTACATAAACTCAGTAGCGGACTAAGGTTAAAAAGGGCCTTAGGCAACATTGCAATTCCGGGCCTATTAAAGAAGTTTCCACTTCAAAAATAATTTAATTTTCGGGCCCCAAAAATTACAGGCCCTTGGCACGTGCCTAGGTTGCCTAGGCCTTAGTTCGCACCTGCTTATACTGTGTGGCTTACTATTCCGCTATCGCTTATGCCTTACAGTATTCGAGGCGTTGTCCGAAGGTCGGCGGCATTCCAAAATTCTGAATCCACTCCAATCGCCAACTGGTACGAACAGCGCGGCGCCTGTTACCGACTTAGAAATTATTATAAATAACTGGTTATGGTGCCTAATGTAACTAGTACCTAATGCTTAAAATCAATTTCAGTTTATGTGTTGACATTTTTATTAGTCCCTTCTCAAGAAATTAATGCAAATTTCTGTTTGGTTAGAAAACATTTAGTAGATCTTGTAAGTACAGTCATTTGTAAAAGTGCATATAGGATTTTCGAAAGATTTTTTTATATGAGAGGGGGAAGCGGGGGCGGGGCAAGCGAGCATTTAGATCACCTGAAGGAGAGTAATCACCACCGTCTATAGAAATCAGCAACACCAAGGAGTCGCCGATCTGTTGCCAGCTTTTTAAGGGAAAAAGTGATTCTGTTCTTGACTATTTATTGTTCTATTTACTTATTTGGGAATACTGCTTGGAAGTTTATCCCACAATTTCACAGTTCGTGGCAGAAAATGTCTTAAAAGGGTACTACTGTAGTAGCCAATTAACAAGATGATATGGATGGAATTTTAATTTATGGCGAGTTGTACGATAGTGGAATTTATCGGCAGGTATCAAACCAAATAGCTCATCCGAGCGCTCCCCGTGGTATAATTAATATAGAACGCAAAGAGATGAAACATCTCTTCGTGTAGAGAGAAAGACTCTAGAAATTGCTTGCACCTAGTAACATAATGAAATTTGTATTAAACCTTACGATGTAGCATTAAATGTGTTTTATAATATAAACCATATTACTACTAGCTTATGCCCCCGGCTTCACCCGCGTGAATATATAATATTTATCACCAAAAGGACAAACTTTTGGTTTAGCATCTCTCGGGAACAGCTCATTTTTTTTGCGATTAAAAGTTATCCTATTGTTTATCTTGGACTTCTAATATGATGTGTGCAAAATTTCAGCTCAAAGGTTGAATAGAAATGATCCCATATAGGGATAAGCCCGTCTTTGTACTATAAATATATATTCGTGTAAATCCCTACTAATAATAATATTATAAATGTGAATGTCCGTTTGTTTGTTACGCTTTCACGCGAAAACTACTCAACCGATCATCATGAAACTTTGTACAGATATTCTTGGAGGTATCAGAAGTAACGATACTTTTTATTAAAAAAAAATATTTTTTACGAAAAAGAATTTCACGCGAGCGAAGCCGCGGCCAAAGCTAGTGGTTCATAAAATGGTAACATGTAAAGATATTACAAACAAACAATCAAACAATTATTGTTATGCAATTTGGCATACATCAACAAACAAAATAAACTCACTTTCGGATTTATAAGATTAGTAGGTAAGATTGATAGGTACTTACAATTATGAGCACGCTCTTTTAGTCTGAACTTTTGCAAATGACTGTACATACCTACAAAGGCGGTGTTAAATAGAAAGAAAAACACTTACTTAAGTTGTAATGGAGTTCAAAATAGTAAGACGTTTATTTTTTATAAGATTTTTCTATACGAAATCAGGTGCCAAGTACCCTAGGAGGGTACCGTCACTGACAGTGAAGATACACTCTTGGGATGTTCTACTTTCTAGTATCGCTGCCATATCTAGGGTTGAGGGGATTAAATTGGGCTCCGAGTCTCAACAATCATCGTATGAAACGCAATAGCGAGCTATTACTTTACTTCACGCCGGTCTTCTGCGAGAGAGTGGTACTGCCCAGGACGAGCCGGCCCAATTAAGAGCTGCAATAATTCAATGAACGTCCACAACTTGTCTGCGATCATATCTTGAACATTTACCGACTATAGCTTGGCTCTAATAGGTACTTTAGAAAAAAGCTACTCGATTAGTACCATCCGGGGGTCACGTTTAGGGAAACTAGGGTAAAGCCTGCGGACGTGAGTTGTATCAACCCCCAAAAGAAATCAAAGCAAAAAAAATACCTATTAGCAGTGCCGTAAATAGGGCGATGCTACCGGTGCCCAGGAACAGGGCGTAGTTCTTGGGGGCGCAAGAAAGGCCAGTCCAGGCAGGACTATTATTTTTTCGGTAAGTTCCCGCTGCGCCCCTAGTGCTCAATTCCAACACTTATGTACCTACATACCAGTATCATCAAAAAAGTCTATTAAATTAGACAATATTTAAAAAAACAAGGGCGCCGTTAAAGAAGCTAAATAACTAAATAAAAAACTAAGCTAAATAAAAAAGAAGAATCGTATCTGTGACAATAAACGACACGGTAGTGCCATCTTTTGTCGAGTTTACGCACTTAATGTACCTATACAATCAGATCTACTTTTTAAAGAATTACCTTTTGTCATATAATTACATTATTTTAAAGTACATAATAATTATATAATGCGACATAAATATCTCTATATATTTTTAAATTATTTTCTTATATAAATAGATTATTAATTTTATGAAACGAAACCTCTAACGACTGACGTCACAATGAATGACGTCATTGCCTTTTGACACGACATTTGACATTTCGATTCAAATAAAAATAAAGCTATGAAGAAGCTTCCTTTCTTTGTAGATGTAGAAAATTCACATTAAATTAGTGAAAACAAAAATAAAAATGCATTGAAAACCAAAGGAAAGAAATATTACATTTATTTATTTAATTTGTAGTGGTTAAAATAGGTGTTTAAGTTCGAAACGACAAGGAGGAAAATTTCAGACCGGAATTGTCGCAGTGGCATTTCGTGAGTTCTTTGTGAAAATGAAGCCGGGAAAGAGTGTGGACGTGAAGGAGGATATAGCTGAAGTACATACAGCAGCTCGGTCACCTTCTCCTAAGCAGAAAACAAGGGGTAGATCAAGATCCAGGTCAGGTTCTCGTAAATTGTCAAATGGACATACAGAAGGGCCTGAAACCATCGAAATGACCCCAACGGAGGAGCCCGGCACAGAAAAATCTAAAGTAAAAGACAGTTGGATAAAATCGGAGCATGAATCTTTAGATATAGAATTACCTATACACGACCAAATTAAGCAAGGAATTTTAGGTTTTGTCGAGAAGGAAATTAAGAAATCTGACAAGAACCCTTCTTTTGTGTTCTATTCTCATGATCCAAATGGCTTGGATGAGAAATTTATGAAGACATTATCGAGGCCCTCTAGTGGTCATAAGGAAAAGCGGAGTCCGTCATACAGGAAGAAGAAAAGACACTCATCTCGGCATAGGGATAGAGAGTTGCATGATTTTGATATCCCGGGATCAAGTCTTAGTGCTTTGGAAAGGGTAATATTGTTTTTCTTGTAAATAATAATTTTATTTAGGTAACCAATATACAAATTGTGACTAGGCTATACCAGTACAGAGGTAAAACCTAAGTGCCAGCTACCTATACTTCGAAATCGAAACAATCTTTTTATTTTATTCAATCTCATATAATGTTAACAAAATAGGTTGCAGGGCCTTGCCAGTTAAGTAGAATACTTATTTTTGGTGAGACCTGCTCATAAAATCTTAACAGCATAGACAAACAATTCAACACAAGACAAACAAATAATAATAATACAGGGAATATTAATTTTAAATTAGTATTTATGTATGTATGTATCTGTAACTAAAATGTATGTTTAAATTCCTGGAAAAATTACACATGGCCATTTGTAATTACATTTAGTCACAAACTAAGCAAAGCTTGTACTATGGGTACTAGATAACTGATATTATACTTAAATACATTTTTCTTTGTAAATACATACTCGTACATATAATACATAGAAAACACCCATACCAAGACAAACAGACATGTTCAAGCACACAAATATTTGTCTTGTGCGGGGATCGAACCCGCAAACTCAGAGTCAAAGTGGCCATTGCTAACCATTCGACCACCGACATCGTCAAAGTGTATGAGTAATCTAAATTGTAGGTTTGATACCTTTAGTACACATTATACTGTTTACAACAATAATAAAAGATAAAAATATTTTCTAGTCCTGTTGAGTTATAAGTTGCAGTTTTTGCATCAAATTTTTGTTGTTAAACACGTAATGTGTATTGGTAATTGTAAATATAGTAAAACCACAGTATAAATAATAGTACTATGTATAGTATGGCCAGTTCCTGCCGCTCTCTCGGGACTACCTCACCTCCCCTCTGAGACAGATCGGAAACAGATTGTATGGCACCGCACGCACACACACTTATTCACCCTCTGCACAGACATCATTGTTTATGTAGTAGTTACAGACTCGACATTTGTATGAAGTGGCCGGGGTGTGGTAAAACTCTCAAACATAAAGGACCAATAAATATAAGCTTATATAAAATTATGTAATTAATTTTATGAATATTCGACCCTGTGTAAAATTAGGAAATTCCGGTCGAGAAATACATTATTCAACTTAAGAGTTTGTTTGCTGTAAAAAAACCCTTGCATACTCACAGAAAGGTTCCATTAATTTCAGTAAAAATAGACTGTAATTACTGCTTACTGTCAGGCAGGTCATGCTTGTTTGGTATCTTAGTAGTATAAAAAAAACTATAGAACATAATATTATTATGATTACTTTTTGTGTACTCGTCTCTGACATCTTGAGGGTGATAGTTGAAAATCAGTGGTTGATCCTTTACGGGTGACTTTACCCACTAAGCTTAAAATTGTGCTTTTGCAAAACACATTTGCTTATATTATTATCAGTACTGAATGTCATTCCCTTTATTTAGTTTATTGTTTAATTTAGTGTATATGTGTGTTTTAGTAGCAAAATAAATAACATATCTATAACATTTTTATTTAAATACATAGTTGATTTAGGGCAACTTGTCAGAATATTGTAAATATTCAAAAAAGGGAAGAATTTACCGTTCCCATCTAGAGTAATCCTAGGCTAATGTCGACTGGTAATCGAGACGTGGGTTCGAATCCCACCTAGGCGGGGGAGGTGAATTTTACCATTTTTAAAACATTTATAACCTATCTATTTATCCATCTATTATTATCTTAAGATTCTTAAGTAATTATTAGCTCACAAAATGCAATTTCACTTACTCCATTAAAACATTCTTCAGGTGGATGACTATTTAAAAGAGTACAATAAAGATGAAGTAGTTACTCTGAGTGGAGAACTAGAAATAGAAGCGAACGATGTGGAGAATAACAATGGTACTTCCAAAGAATTACGTCACAAACCTAGGAAGACTCGCCGAAAAACCAGAGATGAACGGCAAGACAGTAATGCGAATGGTAGAGACGTCAGCCCGAAGGTATTTAAGACAGGCACCAAGAACAAGTCTACTACTAAACCAGGTAATTAGAATTATTTAGAAAATAGCAGGGATTTTTAAAATTCAGAGTAATTTTTCTGAGCTCATATAATAATAATAGCTTTTTTTGTTTAGGAATAATACAGCTTACTTATTATTGATGAAACTCGTTCTGATACAATATGAATGATAACTATCTAAGTGAAAAAAAATGCCAATTATAATCACAACTTTACTTGTATAATATGGTACTACATGGTAAAAACTTGAATGAATTCTGTCTCTCTAAAGCATGCTGCCTGGCATGGCAGTCATTGCCTTTCTGTCAAATTGATTAAGGTCAGCTACCCTATTCGCATCAGAAGATGATTCTAATCAATCAATTGAATCGGGTTTGTACCACCACGATTCAAATCCATAAACCATCTTAATGGATTGTTGTTATTTAGTTATATATATAGATATAATGTTTTTTAAATAATAGACTCAAAGATTTCATGCCATTATTTTCCAGTTCGTCCTACAGATCTGACTACAATGTTGGAGAGCCTGGAATCTAGTATGCCGTATCACGACCAGTATATAGATAACCCGTTCTCATCACCATCTCCTCTTACCTCACCAAATGATGAACGGTTGAGACCTTTTGGATCTCAGAGGCCTGAGAAGATATATCTACAAGGAGGTGGAACCTTCCACGCGGTATCCAGAGACAGGATTCTGGAATCTCAGCAGTCAAGAGAGGGTGATAAATATTTGAGGTAAATTTTTTCAATAAATTTTTAGAACAATACAATATTATCAATACATATAATAAAATCGTAACTGGCCGCTGTCTGTACATTGAAGATATATAAGAAAAACTAGTATTGGGGGGCTTTATGAATGCAATAGAACCCAAAACAATGATTTTTAGAATTTTTGTCTGTTTGTCTGTATGTTTGTGCACGCTAATCTCCTATTTGAATGCGGTTTTCACTAATGCGTTAAGGTTTGCTCAATATAACATTTAGTATTTGTTTCATTTCCATATTTTCATAAATAAAAATGTTATATCAATCTAAAGAATCACATATAAAATGGTACAAAATAACCAATCAGTTGAATTGACGGAAACTTTTCAATTGACTTTTCAGCTGAAACTTTATGAACTTTATGCCACTGCACAATTTGCGAGATTTATCAACTGTAGCAGCCAAGCTGTTACGTAAATTAATCCAATGTAAATTTACTTGACCTTACAGACTAGGCGACCTGACCCCCCTAGACGTGGCCATAGCAGTCCAGAAAGCTTGGCGCAGCTGTGCCCCTTCCTGCCACGGAGTGCTTGGGGGGCTCTCCTTGATGCACCTGCTGCTCATCAGCTACTCGGACGGCCTGGACGCTGGGCACCTGTCTTTCCACGCTGTTGTCACAATGCCATATGTGGCTACGTATTACTTCTTTTGTGTGTTGTGCCTACTCTCCGTTTTGGATCGGTGAGTACCATTCTTACTGAAAAATAAAATGGGTTGCACTCCGGGAGTGCCGGCAGAAGTGAAAACTTGTACATTACCATTGTGCAATTTTTAATATTTTGGAATGGTTAGGGAATAATTTCGCACGAATTGCTTTATTTATCAGTAAAAAACTACTGTCGTTTATATGGTAAAATACAATATTCATTTATTGCGTTATCATCCTACACAAACATGACAATTTATATTACATTAAAAATAAACAGCAGGAGCAAGCATTCATTCTCGCCGCGCAGTAGAAAGAGAGGGGATATTACCTACTTCCTCTCCTACGCGGCGCCGGCGGTCTACTCTCCCGCGTTCTTACGAATTTTCGATCAGATCACGTGTCCTGACGCGAGTTTAACATTTTTTACCCATCCCAAAAAGTGCGCAACGCCGCTAAAGAAGTTTTCACTTCAAAAATAGTAATAATTTGCTGGAAACCTTAATGGGGTCACAGTAAAGTAAAAAAATGTACTAACCCACCACCTCCCATGGCTCCACCGAGCTCGCGGTCGTAAGAGCCGAATCGCGAGAGATGCGCGCAACACCGTTGCTACAAGGCTCTTTTGTGCCGCGGGCAATTCTTGACTCTCTACAAATTATTTAATGTATTTCCTTAGTCCCATTTGTGCCACCTCCCCCCTTCTGGGGCAGCGACGAATACGTTAATAAATTGTACTATGTATAAGTATGGCTACTCCATGCCGTTCACTCGTATCGACCTCACCTCCTCTCTGAGACGAATCTGGATCAGTTTGTATGGCGTCGCACGCACACACGCTCATTCTCCCTCTGTACAGATGTCATTGTTTATGTACGGTGAACGACGCGACATTTTGTATCGAGTCGCGGGTGTGATTGGGTTCTTCAAGAAAGGCGTGTAAGGGTTTTTTACAGTGTCGGCAACGCGTGAGTGATATTTCTGGTATTTCGAGCGTCCATAGGCTGAGATGACTGCTTAATATCGGGCTGATTGTATTCTTATTTGCCAACTTTGTAGTTTAACATAATGCCTCTGTGTTTAGAGTAAGAATAACAGAAGCTAGGATAGCGACGCGCTACTGATACTTCATGTCGCGAGCGTTAATATGGCTACGGTAACCGCTCCGCATCCAGCTGGCCGCATGCTTGTTTGCCACCCGATGTAGTATAAAATAAAAAAAAAATCAATCTAATAAAAAGGGTTGAATAATATATTGGCGCTATCATTCCAGATTGGACGTACCAAGCTTAGATTTCACCCGCGGCCTCCAGCCGTATTTCCAGCCCATAGTCCTGGTGATCCTGTACATGGCCTGCCTGCTGGTATGCACCGCCGCCAGGACATACGACGAGCTGATGGTCTACCAGTACATGCCGCTGGTTTCCAACGTCACTGCCCTTGGGAATGTTACTACTGTAAGTTATCATCTCATCTAACTACATTAATTCTTCCAACAACGCCAACTTCACCTACACACGGTGCACCCTGGTGACTGACAAACGAAGCTCTAGCGAAAAGAGAGGTAGGTAGCGTAATTGTAAGCTATCCGACTGGCGAATGTACCTCCACCTCACAGAATACCGCAGCGAAATATTCCCTTGAGGGTTGTTGTGTTCCTGCGAGTGAGTGAGACCTTACTGGTGACCACCAGAAGGGACGAACGTTGGCAGCGGGAGTGGCGGCGCGTGAGCGATGTTTTATATTGCGAGCGTTAATATGGTTACAGTAATCGCTTCACATTAGGCGGGCCGACTTAAACTTACCCAGTCGCACTTGTTATACTTTACGTCTCTTTTTGTCCAGAGCTTCGATTATTAATCTTCAAGGTGCACCACGTGCTGCTGAGGTATCTTTAGTTCTAAAAATTACGGTGAGCCCCGTTACACCTCAATAAACTTATTTTCATAATATTGTATTTTTTTTCAGCCAACCATACCAACATTCTACCACACGTGGACCCATTTTTCAATATGGCGGGCAGTTTTATCAATCCTTGGTTTGGTCTACTTCATCATATCAAACCCTCAAGATCAAGTCTACACGAATCTCAGCAAACTGCTGCAATTTAAACACTCCTTGCAAAGCATTGGATGATCTCTCTACAAACTATGGTATTGTAAATGTACTGCTATGCATAATACGCATTTAGCAATGCTTGCGCAATGTTCTTAGTTATGGTATTAGTTAATTAAAAGTAACTAGCTAGCTACTGTAGTTAGCTACTAGACAGCGACAGTAGCTAGCTACTAGACAGCGACAGCAGCTAGCTACTAATTAGCGCCAGTAGCTAGCAACAGTAGCTAGCGACAGTAGCTAGCTACTAGCTAGCCCCTGCAGATAGATACTAGCTACGGAATGTAGCTAGCTACTAGCTCGCGAAAATAGCTAGCTACTAGCTACCGCCTGCAAATAGCTACTAGTAGCTACTAGCTAGCGACTGTAGCTAGACCGTAGCTATTAGCATTTTCATTTGTTTTTAGACATCATTTCCACGAGCATGTATCGCACGCGACATTTACTATCGCCGCGAAAATATCGCCCTATTCATAGACGTATTAGAATTAGTTTGCACGACGATAATATCCGTCGCGATAAAGTCGCTCATAGAAATGTGGCTTAGGCATTTATTGTACCAAAAATAAATACCAAAGAATAAAATGATATTTTTAGTTATATTAAATTAGTAAACTGATTTTAAAATATTCTAGTCAAGATATCTCAAAACAATTTAATAGTTTAGTTGACGCCTTGGAAGAAGTTAAGTAAATATTATTTTAGATGTGTATTTGAAATAAGGATGCAATGGACATGTGAAATATTTCACATCATTTATTTCAGTGAAATATTTCAATTTGTGTATCCGTAAAAGATCCGTAAAAATGTCCATTCCTAATGTCCATCAAGATTCAAGAGTCTGGAAATTTTTGATTTTAGTTTGGTTTTAAGACAGAATTAGGGTTATTCAATATATTTGGTGTAGATATTATTCCATATTATGATTTTGATTGTACACCTAGCCTATTACTGCACTGGTACAGACAGCATCAAAATTCGATCGTTTTGCGGTTTAAGAATACTGCTAAATTTGTGCATTTCATATAAAATACATTTTTTTTTAAACAATAACATAGAATTATGCAATAAATCCGAAAAACTGCCGTTAATGGCGACTTTGCCTGAATATTTTATATATTTGCTGTATCAAATGACGTAATAATAGGTAATTGTCTTGAATAAACTGTTTTGTATTTTATAATTTTCGTTTTTATCGTTTTGCGACTTATGATTTTTATTTAGTGGTGGCGCTAGTGTAGCAGTACTTCGTTATCCACACTTATTCATTCCACTGATGGGATACTGGTCTCTCCTCACTCGAAGAGGTTTTCAACATTAATCGTAAAATCTATTAATATCAATTCAATATAAGCAGGATTTGAACTCACATCACTACACGGAGATCGCTCCCCAATCTCTTTCTCTATCAATTAAGCTATTTGTGGTGACCCATTAAGGAAATTTTATATTTAGGATATTTAATAAGTATATAAAAATAACGGCAGCTATGTAAATAACTATGTTTAATGTCTATATATAGTATATCAATGTTATCATAAGTATACGAAAATATATGCATTATATTTTATTCAATATGCATTCTGTAAAACATTATCATTTCGCATGCCGCGAATGTTAGCGCTGTACCCACCATGAGACCGTGGCATGCGACAGATTAATAATGTTATTCGAATATATGCTCTTAGTAAGTTTTACAAAGATTAACGTTTCTACGTTTGCATTTACAACTAAATCCTTAGCGTAAAATCAGTTATTGTGTCGCTAGATAAGTCAGTTACTATGTCTGCATACTAAAATATCCGTAAACAATTCTTTATATGCTATAAATAATTGTTTAGATGGGGCACTATGATAGTTAATTGAAGCATGTACACCTTAGTAAATTGATATTAGTAGTACACAATCAATTTATTTCAATGCATCTATAGATATTCTATGCGGAATACATACCAGACCTATAGAATCTCAAGGTGTAACGAATAACTTAATAGTTATTCGTTATAAATAACGTACATATGTACATAACGTTGACATAGTCGACGTCAACCCTTATTCATTCCACTGCTGGGTTACGGGCCTCCCCTCAATCTAAGGGGTTTAGGGCATACTCCACCAAGCTGCTCAACTGTTGGTTGGCGAAGGCCAGTGTTTTCAAGCCGCTTAACCCTACGCGTGCCGCGACTTGTCTATTCTGGTCTAAGCGCTGTACCAACGTTGTACCCACCATTGGACCACGGCACGCGAAAGGTTAAAGGTCACTGATTTGGCTTAACGACTCAACAGCTGGTACCGACGGCTATACATATTTTGCTATACATATTCAGAGGGCTGAAGCACGGAGGAGCTTTAGATAAATAAACCGATCCATGAACAGGCTACGGTCGACGTTGCTTAACTTGCGTGTTCGATTAGACCGACACGCTCAACGACGCGATCGTGCTCCTCATCGTTGAGATCATAATAGTAATTAGAATTGATCCTAAAAATACATTAAATTAATAAGCTGCTTTATAGGGCAAACGTAGTGACGTTATTTATTGTAAAAAAAAATACAGTTGCGATTTACTGGCCCAATTATAAAATAATATGAAAATACACATAAATATTTAAAATGGTCCTACTGGACAATGCATATATGTATTTTGTTTTCGCGGTTTATAATTATTAATCCTTATTATTAACTTTGGTCATATTCACAAATACTATCATGCGTTAAAATATCGCTTGTTTCGTCCCATACGCTATTCTTGCACAAAATTACTTTAAAATTGTCAAGCAACAGTTATCTTAAGTATCTACTAAGAATGTTTCATTGTATTTTTACATAAAAGGATGTTTCTTTTGTTGTATAAAAAGGAATATTAACTGAGAAATAACAATTTTAAATTGCATTAAAGAAAACAACCACGAGAATTAACGCGATCATGCATCAATCAATCAAGGCTGTTGTTACATGCCTTTAATAGGGCCTGTCGTTTCGACCAGTTTGCACCGGCCGTGGTCACAGTCTGGCTGTCTCAGCGATGTCACTCTGTCTCCGTTTCGAGGTCGATGAATCTTCATCTACCCCCATGTTGTTGAATATCCACGTATCGCTACACACTACTCTGACGACGTCCTATTCTGCGAAATAATCGACATATCATTATTCTGTAAATTACCCGACTGCAAACCAAGACGAGGAGGTTGATATTAATCACTAGATTCCATGTTGTTGATAATTTATAACCATTAGAATTGGTATCTGGAAATTGGTGATTAGTTCATTTCAATCACTTCACGCACAGCTCTAGAGAAGAAATGGCGATCCGTAGAGAGAACTTGCGTGCGATGGAATTCGATCCAGTGATTAGTTTCTGATCCAAGTATGTGTTCTGGAATCACTGATTTGCTAGTCTGGCGGTTCTTTACAGCAGCGGCGATGTGTTCTTTTACCCTTTCAGCGATGGTTCGCTTCGTTTGGCTTATGTAGGAACTACCCCAACTGCAGTATTGTAGACGCCTGAAGTTTGCAATGGCAAGACATCTTTCGGTGTACCGACTAAATCGTTGAATAACGTTGCTAAGTTAGCTTGCGGAATTATGAAAATAATAATACGGAAAGACTGTATCTAATTTTCGTCATTGATCTCACCATAAATCACACAGCGAGAGATGTACACAGGCGAACACAGTACTAAAACAGACGCATGTCAATGTGTGCAAGTGAGATGGAAAGTGCTTTCCATCTCACTTGCGCACATTACAAGACGCGTGAAATGCGTTGCGTGAATACTGTGTTTACCTCAACTCTCGCTGCGTGACCTATACTTATGAATTAATATATTCTAGTCACAAAACATTGCCAAATTATCCAAATAGTTGTCACAGATACCTATTTTTGAAACTAATGTACGACTAATTGTAACATTTCATGAAGTAATGTATTGGCTTTTAAATTATATTTGCTGTATTGTATATGTATGTTAGTATATAAGTTAGGATGTATTGTTTTCTTTGTAAGAATAGCAAACCTCCGTCGCTAAATATCATGTTCTCAAAATATCATGATCTTATAAGACCACATTCGCAAAACAACATTCTCCAAACATTATATTTCCAAAAAAAAAAATTAATAAAGGAAGACTGGGCTCATTGATTTTTTGTTTTGTTAAGATATTTTTTTGTTGTTTTGTTTTTAATAAAAATAAAACACCAGTGACTGTACTTTGAATGTAGTGGTATCACCAGAATATTGTGTTTTGCGAATGTGGTCTTTTAAAAATATGATCCAGCGACGGAGGGGAATATAATTATTAATATTTTAATTGTTCCATAATAGTACATTTTGATACAAAGGTCGTAAACAGGTTTTTACACACGAGTGACGTTTCTAACCCCGATTGCGAAGGATTTCAACCGTCACATGTATGTAAATCCTTTACGCTCATGTAACATACAGTACAGATTAAATCAACTCCTGAATAACTCCAAAATTGCTTAAATTTGTATCTAAAAACGCTGTGTATAACGAGAATAAGAATAAATAATTTATTACAATAGTCACAATAATAATAATAAGGGGCATAGGGGCCTCTACGCGCTGGATCCATATCACCGCGCACGCTTATCAAATGACCGGGTGTATCCCGTGATTTTAAGACATGTAATAATAATAATGTAATAATAGCCCATTACCTACTCTACCCAAATCTCATCTACATAGCCCATTTCATGTACAACACATTTTACAATATTCACAATGCCTGCCTGCTGATAAAAATATTGTTACATTGATATATCATAGAGCGGGTCATGGCGGATGTACAACATTACATGATCTCAAAGGGGCCTCTACTCGTTGGATCAATTAATTTGATAGGATAATTCGTTGGATCCCCGCGCACGCCTTATACATAATATATAAATGTAATAAATATGCAGGCTGGTCAAATTCAAGGAGACGATTGTGTTTTAATCACGAATCAATAAAAAATCCCAAAAATAAACGCGGTATGGTTATCGAAATATTTCTTGTTTATCTCCGTGACTCAAGTTTACTATGTAGGTAGGAGACACGTGGGGTTATCGCGCAAGCGCCCTCTGCGCGCTTACGTTGTGACAGCTTTCAGCGGTTATCAACATTACAGTATACGCTAAAATGACAGATACTACAAAAACTAAACAGATTTTGATGTTTTTTTAAGGTATAGTTTTTATATTGTTTCGTGATCAGTAACAGCTCCACAATCGCCTCTATCAATTTTACAGCCTGTATATTCAATATATCTCGTTCAGGTATAAACCTTTTTTCTTAAAAGCGTACGCAAACGACATAAGAATTGGAGATTTCAACGATGGTCAATCGTCATAATAATATGTATAAAGTTAATAAATGCAATATTATTTATTTTTAATTATATCAATAAAGATATTCTAGTCATTCCTTTCAGGGACCATTGCCAAATAATCCTTTAATCGACACGTATGCCGTTGAACCTCACATTAATAAATTAGTATTATAAAACATTATCGGCTTAAATAGATTATTGTAAATTAAAGAGATAAAATTAAGGGGTGAATAGACAATATGGAATAAGGTTTTTTCAAAATCAGTGTGGATCTCTTCTGTTTTATGCGTTTTGTTTCGATTCACCCCTTGAATCTTATGTAATAAGGTCCAGCAATGAAGCGTTTTAATGAAGGCAGTGACGGTGTAGATCTTTGTATTCTGTGAGGTGCAGGTACGGTGCAGTCGGAAGTTGTTTTATCGAAACTAATGAAATTATTGACTTGCATATTGAATCGTCACTTGATACAACCTCAAATCTGAAGAGCTCAAAGAATCCAGCTACGGCATACCAATGGTTCCCGTGTGCTTTAGGCACGGCACCCAACATCTGCTCGGTATGGCGGGGATTTTTTAGGTGACGAATTTATTAATTTAAATTACTTGTTTAAATTTAAATCTCAATTACATGATCGTAGCTACATAAATAAGCTGCTAAGTTGTAAAAGCCAGAGTGGGATTCGCTGAAGGAATAACAAAGATTAATTATTGTCGATAGATGGTTATTTTAATATTTCTTTTCATTTGACACTTCACGTAGTATAAAATCAAGAAAAGTAAAGAAACATATTTTGTGGAATAAGGAAAGACTTCGCTGGCGTATTGCCGCCGCTTAAAACCGTAAAATTTTTTCGTTCTATGTTTTTGAGGGAGAACCGCATTCTGTAGTTTCCTGGGAAAAATTTAACAGATGCGCCGGGGAAAACCTTTGTGAAATAGCACAGTATGTGACCATTTTATTTATAATTTGAGGATGAATTGCCAGCTGATGGCGAGCAGTGCAACTGTAGAAAGCCGTAGGCATATTCGGGAATCGGCATTGCATCGATATCTCTGCTTTGTTAAAGCTTCATTGCCAGGGGCCTTACCGCCGAAGCTGAAGCCGATTACCATCGAATTTATTGACTACGAAAATCAAACTTTAGCTTCATCATCATCATCAGGTCACTTTAGTCTCCACTACAGAAGCACGACCCTCTCTCGTCCGTCCTAGACGGAAGGAAGATTTGGCCTACACTCCCCACGCTGGCCAGTCGGGTTGGGAAACTAAACTTTAGCTTAGATTGGGGGAAATTGTGTATATCTTAAATAAGCTAAAGGTAGAAACGATAGAGCCCTACCTACTAAGCTGAAGATAATTGTCATTAACTTAAATCTAAGATCTATTTTCGCAGTCAAAAAACCCGATTGTAATCGACTGCAGCTTCGGCGGTATGATCCCAGGACCGATCGATAGTACCTACATATATCACAAAAACATTTCTCGAGTTTTGCGTAATCGATTAAATTAATATAGGTACCTAAGTCATAAATAAAATATCAAACAATAACATATAAGTAATATAAAGTATCAGAAATATAATAAATGTATGTAATTATTTGTATTAATCGTTGATATTATATTATGTGATTGATATGGAATTAAAATTGAAATTTACGTTGAATACGGATAATAAAATTCGTTTGTGATAAACAATAGTGTAGTTTCATTTTTACTCGAATGATGATGAAGAGAGGGTTATGTTCTTCGAGTGTAAGTTTTTTTTTGTACGAGTGTGTATGTAAGTATTTCGCCACAGCCCATGGAAATCAGCAACACCAAGGGGTCGCCGATCCGTTGCCAGCCTATACTCCTTCCTTTCTTTCTTTTTGGTGACATCACACACTCCAGGGACTCCTTGTTATTTGGCTTCGGTATTCAGTGAGGTGGAGGCACTTCCCGAGTTAGGCAGCTTAAAAAATACGCCTTGCTCTACCCCTAGGTATGTAAAAAAAAAATGTGTTAATACTTATAGACTACAAGCCCATAGCAAAAAATTACCTGTGAAATGAACCAACGTGAATAATGCTTAGAAGGCTGTTACTATATCAGAAAATAACTCTGAGCACTATGCCGTCATTTCTGACCGGTACAGGTGAGTACGTGAGTAAATGGAATTTCCCAGGTACAAGTGAGTTATTAATGTACGGCTTTTTTATAGTTTATAGATGATTAAAAATAAATATCGAAAAACCTAGTGCCGTTCTAAAGCGGTGGTGACGGAAGTCACTGTAAATTTTTAATTCGCCGATAATTGTAGAAGCTCGTAATCCGGTCATTTATTACTTACGGTTCATTTCACAGGTGTTTTTTTTTTCCATGGGCTTGTAGTCTATTATGTAATTAAGTATGTATATTTTTTTGACATGTTCTAATATGTTAAAATCCGTCGAGCGATTGTGGGTTCAAGCCCCATTAATTGATGGGAATTATTTTGATATAGCAGCATCTGACACTTGACAGACGAATTGTGTAAGTGACATAGAAGTGGAGTAAACGGTGAAAGTAAATCTAACAAAGTCACTAACTATTATTATAACAGGACGTTTGTGTCCAGGCTTGATGTTTCCCAAATTCCTTCGGTTGTTTGATGGCATATAAGTTCCTTGATTTACGTCGATCAAAATAATGGGAGTTATTCTTGATTCTACTTTATCCTGGAAGAGTCACGTGGCCGAGGTCAGCAGGAGGTTGTTTGCGGTTTCTGCATCTCTCCGTTGTCTCATAATTTATTTTCTACTCATTGCCAAAGGTCCTCTTGCACAATCCCTACTCCTACCTAAAACGTAGTACTTGCTCAGTGCTCCTACCTATCCTCGGCTATGCTTATGTTCCTTTTATAAATCTAATTCTCATTGGTTCACGGTGTTAGTATCATCATCATCATCATCAGTTTATATCTACCCTCTGCTCGATATAAGCCCGATGCTTTTCACCAAATACGATCCGCCGCCTTCCGCATCATGCCGCTTTCTTAGTGTCATTGGATCATCTAGAATAGTGGTTCCCAACCGTTTTCTATTCGCGGGCCACTACGAGGTTTTGATGCGTGTAGGGTCCCCAAGTGTCATATAAATCCATTATTCTATAACTTGAGTTTTGAGTATTTTGTATAATAGCGCTCAATCTCTTACATTATATGTTTGTATCACGGACCATAATTTACCTCTCACGGACCACTGGAGGTCCGCGTACCACCGGTTGGGAACCTCTGATCTAGAAGGAGAGAGTCCAACGCTTCGTCGTCCTACGCGCGGCACTTACTCGGCAGATGTGACCGGTCCATTTCCACTTCAGCTTGCAAACTCTGAAGGCTATGTAGCCCCCTCCATCGCTCGCTGCGCGACTTTTAGCCTGTGGACCAGTCTGATGGTCAGCGGTCCGGTCTCTGCACCATAGTCTTGGATCTTAATATAAATTTTCGAACAAACTTTAACGTCTCCCAAATTTGTGTCAGTCAGCAGGGTGCACCACGTGCAGGTGAGTTTGGTTTGGTTCAAAGTTGATGAACCATTTACACCCCAAACTGTCTGTGTTCTTGTCCTGTAATAAAAATAGATAGCATTGCAAATAGAACAAGCTGATGGCCGGTAGTGGATGACGTGGTAGCATTTGTTTTCATTTTTTATTTTATACGGTATGTTTCAGTTGTTTTTTCAGTTTCAGACTTGTTTGTTTCAGTGCATTTTACGGAGTTTTGTTTTCACATTCAGATGCATATAGTTTCATTAATTTAAGTTCAAATCGAAATAAATGGCAGTTTGAAACGTTTCTCTTCATTTTAACGTCTACATAAGTAGTTTTTTTGTCGTGATATCGTTTTATAAAATCGATGAAATGCACGCACGAAATAGCATGACTCATTGTCACGTTCCGCCTGAGACGAGCGTGCCTGCGAGACCGCGGAACAAGCGATAAAGAGGCACGATCGGCCTCGGATCGATAAGTATTTGGCCTGTGAAGCATCTATCTCTCTTCCACTCCATCGGCCAATGTATTCTTATGACGTTATCACGTAAAATTATCGTCCGTTAATCGACTTTACAGGCAACCAATTTTTTTTACCAAAATTTTCAAGATGGAATTTAAAAATTAAAACTCCTGCACTTGGTGCACCCTACTGACTGGCAAACGAGGCTCTGGCGAAAAGAGGGGTAGCGCATAGTGTATTTAGTAAGCCGTGCAGATAGACGGATATATTCTGTGAGATGGAGGTGTACATCTCCAGGTGGGTCAACGACAATCTGAAACATAGATTTCAGATGTTGGAGATTCGCCGAGACGACCACAGCAGCTGGAGCAGAGACGACCAAAGCAGCTACGGCAGTCGCATGCAACTACTAACGGTAGTGGGCGGGTGCCGGCCGGTAGTAGTTTACATGAACTAATTGGTGGCGGAAGCACGCAAAGTAGTGTAGATCAAATTGCCTTTAAACATAATAACCAAAAACTAAGCAGTAGTTTGATTGTAGCATTAAAAAAAACCGATGGTAATCGGTAAGCAGTAGTTTGATTGTAGCATTAAAAAAAACCGATGGCTTCAGTTTCGGCGGTAGTACCCCAGATTCCTGCCTTAAAAATCGACAAAGCGTCGGCGACCGTACCTTACAAGCCAACATAAAGAGCTTTAAGATGTCTTTTACACTTGAAAAAACTTCGTTATGTGTATACTTAACTTGGATTTGTTTGTTGAAGTAGATATATTTACTGAAAAGTTAATTTAATAAAATAAATACTTTAAACTGACGATATTCCAAATAATAATCGACATTCTACTCTTAAATTCCCGCAAAACACATTGAATTAGATATATAAAAAACCTGTCAACCCCAGGCAATCGACGGCTGATTATCAATTTGATTAAAAAATTTTTGTTCTCATTTGTTTTATATTGAGTATCTCACTGTGGGCTAGGGTTGCCAACCATATCTACTGTTAAAAACAGTTTTATACTGTTTTCTATGATTTAATACTGTTGAAAAAATCTTCATTTGACCATAGCACTGTTTATTGTACTGCTCCGCATGCACTGGGCCTTACTATACTGTTTGTTAATATACTGTTTTTCTTGTAAAAATAAGTTGGCAACCCTACTGTGGGCACTCCATTAGATATGTAACGATAAATCATTTTGGTTTAACCCGTTGACAGAACTGACGAGCACATGTGATATTCGGGTGCCTAATCTATTTACGATTTGAGAAATCCGTATTTTCCGCAAATTTTTACGAATATATATATATTTTTATGTGGTAGCGTCTGCAGTCAGTCGCCAGACTATAATCAGATGAGTTGTGTGACTTGTAGATCAGTATTGGCCAATGCCTACTGTCCCCTCAAAGCACGTGGTTTTGTTTTAATTTCTTCACCGCGTTGACAGTGTTCAGCTACCCAGAAGCGAGTGGGTTAGGATGGTTGCTAGGACGTTCAATGTGTAGTTTCTTATATCGCTTTATTTCTGAGGCAACTGTTGCAAGTTTCAAATACTCATGTATTTCGTCATTCCACGTGAACCATGGGACATTTACGATGTTCCTCAATAAGTATATTGTTTTGTACCCTCTAAAGGCACATGACGTTACTCTTGCTGGCAACTCCCCAGAGTTGGATTCCATATGTCCATATGGGTTTGAGAATGAAATTGTAAATTAGAAGTTTGTTGTCCAGGGAACGAATATTTTAAACGTGTAATTTTTTTAAAAGGATGAAGGTATATTATAGGTGTAACCGCATCACACAAAATCTACTACACGAAGTTAGGTGCGGTCTTCGCAGTTGTAGATTGTACTAGAGGCAATGACCCATGTTAGGGTTTCCTACTTGAGTGCGAAAGCCCTATCATCGAATTTTGTTAATTCGGAAACCTTTCAACGACATTTCTATACAGCGACGATTTGTTAAACCGACATCTTGTTATTGCGATGTTTCGTTACTTCGAAAAATTGTACTGCGAAAATATCATGCTTCATATCAAAGCCTTGTTTCATCGACGTCTTCATACTGCGATGTTATGTTGCTTAGGAAAATTTTCTTTGAACAATCTTACTGCAGAATCCAAATAAGTAAATTCCTGTGACCTGGATTGTCTTTTTCAAAACAATACCTAACATTCGTTTTTAGAATATTTTTCATTAACATCGTTAACGTGAAATATTTTTAATAACGGAATGTCCGGCACATTTATAAAATTCGGTTGTCTTGGTCCTGTAACACTGCTTCCTTTGCAGGAAACTCATAAAAATATAGATACGGCATGTCCATATTATATTGCGTTAGAAAGTGGTTCCAGGGTACTGCCGAAGCTGAAGCCGATTACCATCGGATTTTTTGATTCTAAAAATAGATCTTAGGTAAAGTCGTAAAGTTAATGACAAACATCTTCAGCTTAGTCAGTAGAGTCTAAGGTTTCTTTCAATTAAGCTAAAGATAGGTACCAACAATCTAAGCAGTAGTATCATTTTCGCATTCATAAAATACGATGGTAATCGGCTTCAGCTTCGGCGGTCCTGCCTGGGAGATCTATGACTATCGCTATCCATATCATCTCGGCTCTTTTAAACTTGCCATGTATTATGTAATTGTAAGTATACTCGTACTCGTAAATGGATAAATAAATAAATATTCATGGATAAATTACACACGGCTATATAGTACAAGCTTTGCTTATTTAGGGACTAGTCCCAAACTTGCAAGCAAAGCTTGTACTATGCAAAGCTTGTACTATGGATAAGTACCTACTAGATAACTACTTACACAGAAAATACCCAGACCAAGACAAGCAGACATGTTCATGCACACCAACATTTGCCTTGTGCGGGGATCGAACCCGCAACCTCAGAGTCAAAGTGGCCATTGCTAACCATTCGACCACCGAGCTTGTGTCTATACTCTTTCATACATAATAAAGCATATCTAATAACCTACGTAAAAACGAGCCAATTATAAAGTATGTCTGTGTTTATCTTTGTTTTTATGTAACCTCGGGACGAATATTCCTTTGATTAAAAAATGTCTACATTTCTAATATTTTTTGAATACTTCTGTAGTAACTTAGATTATAAATATATTAATGATTGAAGTGTAGTAACTTAAAAAATGGTGTGGGAATCCAAAATAGAGATATCTCTACCACCTTAAATATACAATGTACACTTTAAATGTGCATACATCTTGCTCGTCACCCATTAAAGATGGTAATGTAGTAATCTAGAGCACGGCAGTGCCCCCGCCAAGTCGAGCAAAAAGCGGCACGGCCGTACCATCCTTTTCTCGAAGCAATTCATCTCGTTGTCGACAACCCTTATCGAATCAAAGGAGTTTAGAGCATACTCCACCACGCTGCTCAACTTCGGGTTGGCGGAGGCTAGTGTTTTCAAGCCGCCTAAAGGCCACAAGACTTGGCTTAACGACTATCATCTAATGACAACAGCTGGGACCGACGACTTACCATGCCCTCCGAAACACGATCGAACTCTAAATGAACCCATCCATGGACAGGCTACGGTAGACGTTGCTTAACTTGCGTGTTCGATTAGACTGACACGCGCAACAACGCCATCGAGCTCCTCCGAAATGTAGCAATGTAGATCATGACTATGACTGTCTTGAATAGATATTATTATACTTACTTTTAAATAATTTATGCATTGTGAATAAAAGTTTATTTCTAATAGTTATATAAAAGTTATGAGTACAAAAAATATAAATTTTGTGAACTTGCATCAACGTGCTAATAAGTTTTTGAAGGAATAAAAAACGTTGAATATGAAAAAAAATACATAGAAAGATAGATTAAAAGTCACTTAAGAGTTCTTTGCTTTATCAAGAAGTTTTGAATATTTTTTGTTATAAGGTTTTCTCAGGCTTGTAATGTATGGGTAAGAACTATACAAAAACTTGTGCAAAATGACTTCATTTGTTACACTGGCTGCCCAGAAACTTCTCTTGTGTGATGAATGAAAAAAAAAATACCAGCTTACACCATGTGAATCAATTCAAAGGCGTACTGTGAAAATTGTTGATCATCCCAAACTGACGGACGGTTTAGAACCTTTAAGTCTGAGACGAGATTTTGCGTCCCTTTCCGTGTTCTACAGATTGTACAATGGGCTGTGTTCAGAGGAGTTGTTAGACATGATGCCCACGGCCTCCTTCTACAGTCGCACCGCTCGCCATCGACAGGGAATTCATCCTCACATATTGCAGCCTAAGTGGTCACGTACCGTGCGGTTCCAGAGAAGTTTTCTATCTCCCGCATACCTACTATCAAGCTGTAGAATGAACTGCCTGTTTTGGTTTCCCCACGAGACTACAGCACTTTACCAGGTCAGCAACGCGCGGGTGATGTCTCTAGTAGTACAGGCATTTAATACTTCAATAATTAACCATCAGACGGGTCGTATGCTTGTTTTGTCACCTTAGTGATATAAAAAAAACATTTCGACATGCTTGCATTCGGCACTTTTGACTTGCGCGAGAATCAGCTATTAAAGAAGCGTCACGGAAATTGTCCAATACGCCTGAAACAACCGACTAATCAGCTAGTCGGCTAGTCGGCCAAAGTCATAGTCGGCACATCTCTAATTTTCTTTAACAAGCTTTTATAAGGTGTTAGTAAAAAAGCTTACTTAGTATGTTTTGCTTAATCAAGAGTCCTTTCATTTGATACTCATATCGTAGGGGTTAATGTGGAAGGAAATCATAAATATTGGGGTGTAAGGGGTGGTTCATCAACATCTTTGAACCAAAGCCAATTTCACCTGTACACGGTGCACCCTGCTGACTGACAAACGAAGCTCTGGCAAGCTACCCGACTGGGGAATGTACCTCCACCTCACAGAATACCGCAGCCAAATAACAATTCCCTTGAGTGTTGTTGTGTTCCTGCGTATGAGTGAGATCACCAGAAAGGGAGGAGATGCTGAGTTGGCAGCTGGGGTGGTGGCGCGCGAGCGATATTTTATGTTGCGAGCGTTAATATGGCTACGGTAACCGCTTTATATCAGAAGGGCCGTATGATTGTCCGCCGCCCGACGTAGTATAGAAAAAAAATTGCCAAAGTCACTTATTGATTTTCCTAAGAACAATGATGTTATGAATACCATAGATATGGCATATTGTAACTTAATTGCATCAGAAAACAGTACCCTGTTGCCTGGGAGACGGACAATCGCTGTCCTTATCTTATTTATTATTTTATTATTTATTTGTTATTTTAAGTAACTTTTTTAGTTCTATTCGCTATTATAGCGTGATATTTTTACTTTTTTTTTTAACTATCATTTATTGTAAATATATGTTGTTTATGCAAATAAATTTAACTTTGTTCTGCATCAGGAACACCTGATGCAGAACAAAGTTAAATTTATTTGCATCAGGAACACCTGATGCAGAACAAAGTTAAATTTATTTGCAAAACTGATGCAGAACAAAGTTAAATTTATTTGCAAAATAAAAATTTTATTAGCAAAAGTTGTTCAGCCTGATGAGCATTTTTGTTGAGGTATAAAAATCCTAGATATGGAACACCATATCTTGGATTTTTATACCTCAACAAAAATGCTCATCAGGCTGAACAACTTTTGCTAAGGAGTAATTTTTATATTTCTTATAGTTTACCTGAACCATTATGGTTCTGCATCAGGTGTTCCAAATCTTGGATTTCTATACCTCAACAAAAAATGCTCTCCAGGCTGAAGAACAACTTTTGCTAAGGCGTCATTTTTATATTTCTTATAGTTTACTTGAACCATTATGGTTCTGCATCAGATGTTCCAAATCTTGGATTTTTATACCTCAACAAAAAATGCTCATCAGGTTGAACCACTTTTGCTAAGGAGTAATTTTTATATTTCTTATAGTTTACCTGAACCAATATGGTTCTGTATCAGGTGTTCCAAATCTTGGATTTTTATACTTCAACAAAAAATGCTCACCAGGTTGAACAACTTTGTTAAGGCGTCATTATTACATTTCTTACACTTTACCTGAACCATTATGGTTCTGCATTAGGTGTTCCAAATCTTGGTGTTTTATACCTCAACAGAAAATGCTCATCAGGCTGAACAACTTTTGCTAAGGCGTCATTTTTATATTTCTTATAGTTTAGCTGAACCATTATGGTGCTGCATCAGGTGTTCCACTTTCCAAAATCAATTATACCCTATATGTTGCCCAGGCTTAACAGCTATATAACAAAAAAAGTTTCATTCGAATCCGTCCAGTACTTCCAGAGATTAGCGTGTACAAACAGACAAAAAGACATACAGACAAACAGACAGACTTTTTTTTTTAATTCTTACTCTATTACTATATCTCCATCGCCTCCAATTGTTTTTTTTGTAAATATATGTACAGGCACATTATTTTTACTGTTTTATTATATGTATACATTATTAAATTTATTTTGTGATTTACAATGGTCAATGTATTCTTTGGAATAGAAACAATGTTCCAATAACCACACAGTCAATGTCGTCTCAAGGGCTTTACCATCCAGTAGTTTCATGTCATTGGGAAGCAGATTAAATAGGCATATGGACATATTGTATACATTTTTTTAAGACATGTTTTCTAGGACCTTCTGGAGATTCTTTCGACGGTACGACTTATAAATCGATGAACGCCGGCTGCACGCACGAAAAAGCATGAGTCATTGTCACGTTCCGCCTGAGCTGGGTGAGTGCGCAGATCAAGCGATAGAGAGGCACGATCGGCTTAAGCGTTCGGCCTGTGACGCATCTATCTCTCTTCTACTCCATATCACGTAAAATTATCGTCAGTAAAACGACTTTACAGACAGACTTTACAGTCAGGGGATATAATGTAACACTTGGCATTTATTTTATTACAAAGTAGTGGATGAGAAAGCCCGATACGTCGCAGTAGGTAGGTATGTTGTGTGCAAACAATGTCTTTACGTCGTTTGTTAGTAACTTCAGTGCGGTATGATAGAGTTGTGCGTTGTTTATTACTATGTATGTAATTACTGCGAAGTGGTTAAATTTGAACTTACAAAGTTTGTATACAGACACCGAGGAGAAACTAAAACTTTATTTACAAACCTTGCAAGTTAAAATTTAAGGTAAACTTATCGTAGAGATTCTCTGCTCTTATAGCATAAGAAAACTAAATAAGAAAACTCTTGTACTGTTTTACACGTACCTTATTAATTTTATTTTTACCGACTGATTTCGGCTTATGGCATTATCATAGTGGCAATATTAGTATTATAATAGTGGCAATGGGCCGGTCACATCTGCCGAGTAAGTAATGGCAGATGGGGGAGGTAGGTATAAGCCGCGCGTAGGACGACGAAGCGTTTGACGCTCTTTTTCTAGACGGTTCGATGACCTAAGACATTGTCTGACAGATATCCAGCAGTGGGTAGAAACAGGCTGATGATGATGATGATGATGATGGTATATAATTTTTTTTTTATGAGAAATTTTATTATATATCGATGCAATGATTTTGCGTGCTGTTGAACACATATGGAGCAATTCATTCGACAAATTTCAAATGCACAAAAGATCGTCCGGAGAGTAGGAAATTAATTAAGTAAATTATAAAAACATTTTGGGAAACATAATTGGTTTTCAGGTCAATTTACGCCCCGAAAATTATAGAGAATAATGACGGACTTTCTCTCCTATTGTTAGCACTAGGGAGGCGAGGGGCCCACCATACATTCCCACCACTGTATCTTCTATGTAGCCAGGATTAACCGCGGCGACGACCAAAAAAGGCAATGAACAACGAAGTCCATTGCAGTCCCGGGGGTTACGTCTACGGCTGCCTTAGAACTCACTACGAATTTAATCAGAAGTAATTAGTAGGAGTAAGAACCTTTTGAAACTTGACTAGCACTACGGAGAGTCTTTCGACGCGTAATACTACAAACGTAAAATATCAACTTCAAGGTTTTTGGCATTTTGCGGAATAAAATATATACGCGAATATCAAATGCGTAAAATGCCATCAACAGAAAATTTGGGATGTGAGTGGTTCACCACCATCTTTGAGCCAAAGCGAACCTTACCTGCACGTGGTGCATCCTGCTGACTGATAAACGGCTCTGGCGAAAGAGAGGTAGGGAGGCTCAGCGTATTTATTTGTAAGCTGCTTGTGTGGGGAATTCCATTAAGGGTTGCTATGTTCTTGCGAGTGAGTGAGGTTTCCAGGAAGGAAGAAGTTTCTGCGTTGGCAGCGGGGGTGGCATCGCGATATTCATGTTGCGAGCGGTTCTATGGCTACGTAGCTACGGTAACCATTTCACATCAGTCGGGCTGTATTCTCGTTAGCTACTCCGTGCGACGTGGTATAAAAAATACCATCTCGCTATTTTTCAATATTATAATTTTTCCTAAGAATTTCCCAAAAAAATATTTTTTTTAACAAATTAATGTAAATAGTAATAGGTATTTTATTTATAATATATAATAGTAATATTTTATTAAGTAAGTGGTCACTGAATAAAGTTACGTTTTGTTTTATCATGAGATTTAGTG
This sequence comes from Hypsopygia costalis, assembly GCA_937001555.2. NCBI lineage: Eukaryota > Metazoa > Arthropoda > Insecta > Lepidoptera > Pyralidae > Hypsopygia > Hypsopygia costalis. The sequence goes on from OW443329.2 coordinate 28,777,644, forward strand.
GTACATATGGGACTTGTGATATTAGTGGTGGTACAAAGCAAATGTAGTATAAACTCAATTACTTTACCTTAACGTAGTATTACAGTATCGAATCTAAAATTACATAACCGTACCGCCACAGGGAATCTATGTTCTACATTACTTATATATTTTGTCACAATATGGGTGAAGATTGGTGCCGAAGTAGGTAGGAAGAAGGTCTGCTATTCGGTCTGATTAAATTTGTTCTCGGTCGACCTTTCAAACCCTTCAGAGAAAACTAGTTTACAGTTCCCGACTCATACTGATTGATGCTTAGCCAGATTGAATATGATCCGGCGCTAACAAAGTGTGCCCATGCCCAGTACATAGAAAAAAAAATTGAGTTATTGTTACGTCATTTTGTGTTTCTTTGTCTGTGTCAGTAATAAGTCCTATACCATTAAACTACGAATTTTTGAAAATGAATAAATATATACAGGGTTACAGGCTAAGACGACCTAGATCCCGAGGGGTGGGGAGAGGGGGATTTTTTTTTTTTATTGAACAACACACCTCACTTCATACATTAACATCATATTATAATCCACAAAACAAAAACCTCGCAGGATTTACCCGTTTTGTTGGGAAATTTAACATGTAAAGTAACCATTTTTTTTTCTTGATAATAAATACAATCTACAGACCCCTGGGTCCTCTATTTTGATCTTCTATTTTTATCTTACAATATAAACTTGTATATGCCACTGCTCGTAAATGTCTCTAGCCATTTCTATGAAAATTACAATATAGTGATTTTACTGGGATGAAAAATAAAATTAGCTTCTTTTCAGTTATGGAACAATACGATAAGAAAAGAAAATCCGTAATAGACGGTTCTATATGTCAATTATGTGATTCTACGAAAAGCCTTTTCTCATAAAAACGCCGACCACAGCTAAGATATCCAGGTTTAGGATAACAGCTCACAGTAAAGACTTTTAGCAGTTATCCTAACTAACTTGGAAATTGTATTTATACCTTACAAATTACTAACTTACCATATGAATTTAAGTATCATTGAACAATGAGTATTTTGAAAGAAAGAATACCTTTTTCAATGTAAATTCTAAATAAAGATTTATTCATTCAAAATACTATTCCTTCTAAATACTCATTGTTCAATGAAACTTCAATTCATATAATACATATGTTAAATTCATATAGTAGGTATAAATATAATTTCCTTAGCAAAAATGGCATAAAGGCATAATATCATCATTCATCACAACCAAGGACGAAAATTGCAAGAAAAATACACTGTGTTTCGAACAGATTTTATTGACAAAAACCAGGTTTCGTATTCTTCTACTACTTACATCCGTTAATTCAGAACCAATTACAATAAAAAAAAATGACATTGCAAACAATCACTACAGCACAGCCCTAAGTGAAAGTGTGAATTAAAAAAGAAAAAGTTCCCTTTTAGTGTTCCGTACCCAAAGGGTAAAACGGATCCTATTACTGAGACACCGCTGTCCGTCCATCCGTCCGTCTGTCACCAGGCTGTATTATCAACTATTTTTTCCAAGAAAAACAGTACATGTTTATAGTTTTAAAAATTGTAAATATATTTTGGAGCTCTGCCATAACTGAATAATTGAATATTATCAAAAAAAAGTACAAGTAAAGTTGAATATTATTAAAAACAAAACAAGGGCTATCTAGCTATTTGCTTTCACATCTACATCTCTGTATCTACATAACTGTATCTTAGCATACTACACTGCATTGCTTCATGAATACTTCTTTTTATAACCAGAGAGGCATTTCTCGTAATTAAAATGTACTCAAATTCAGTTCCAATTCTCAATCACCATAAATCACCAATTATGATAGGAATGAAATTTCGAATTGTACATAAAGTATCCCACTTTAAGTACAATTCGAAATTTTAAAGTGGGATTATGTATATCGAAATATGATAGAAAATTAAACAAACTAAGAATCACATTTTGTTAGCAATAAGAATTTATAATGATTAATTAATTAAATCTAGTATATCATTTTTAATCAAATCACAATTCAGTTCAAAATAAAAAGAAAATCTTTTCAAACATTGCCTTTTTTATTAAATTTAAGTACACAAAGTCCTTGATCTCACAATCATTTATTTTATCCCTCTTCCCCCTCATATCGAAGCCTATTTCAATTATTCTATTTAAAGCTCCGGGGCGCTCCACCGAAGCTGAAGCCTACGAGGGGAGGTCAATAAGTTCGCGGAATGAGAGAGAAGGAGGTTGAAATTAAACACCAAATTATTTTTCCTTTTCAATATATTCTCCTTTAACCCTAATACATTTTTCGGATCTCTCAAATAGCTTGTTTATACCATCGAAAAAAAATGATTTGTCTTTGGTGTCAAAATAGGCCGAAATTGCCGACTTGACTTCATCATCGTCGTCAAATTTCTTTCCACGCAGCTCTTTCTTCATTTTTGGAAATAAATAATAGTCACTGGGGGCCAAGTCTGGACTGTATGGTGGGTGGTTTAATTGTTCAAAGCCGCATCGGTGAATGGCAGCCGTCGCAACATGGCACGTGTGGACGGGTGCATTGTCATGCAAAAGGAGCACACCTTTTGACAGTTTTCCTCTTCTTTTTTTCTTAATGGCTTCTTTCAATCTTTCCAGTAAAGAAGCGTAGTACTGTCCCGTTATAGTCGCACCACGTTCTTTATAATCGATCAGTAAAATACCTTCTGTATCCCAAAAGATAGTCGCCATGATCTTTCCGGCCGATTGTGACACTTTGAACTTCTTTGGAGGAGGTGTGCCTTTTTTATGCCACTGCATCGACTCTTGCTTCGACTCAGGTTCATAGTGGTGAACCCAGGTTTCATCTCCAGTAACAATCCGGGCCATAACTTCTTCCTTTCTCTCTCCACAGAGCTCCAGAAACTGGTGAGAGCACTCGACACGCTCGCGTTTTTGAAGTGGTGTGAGCATTCTCGGAACCCATCTTGCACTGACTTTAGTCATCCCAAGATGATGATGTAGGATATTTAAAATACTTGATTCGGATACTCCAACCATTGCTGCAAGTTGCTTCTTCTTCAGTCGGGCATCTTCCAATACAAGTTTTTCTACTTTTTCGACGATTTCCGGTGTGGTGGCCTCAATTGGCCGTCCGGAGCGGGGGTCGTCTTCAATGGACTCCCTTCCTTGTTTGAAAAGACCATGCCACTTGTAAACCATGGTTTTACCAGGGGCAGAGTCCGCGTAAACCGCTAACAGCTCTTGAAAAATCGTCTGAGCGGATTTTCCTTGCTTGGTAAGAAACTTAATAACGGCACGGTGTTCAATTTTCTCCATACTGGCTGACTTCTTCCCGATTTAGTTGTTTGCAGGTCGATAACTCAAAAGTTAATGACACGATTAGGTTCAAACTTGGTATATATACTCTTAATGAGGTGCTTAACTAGTGCCTACCTGGACGGGTAAATTTATCCCCATCAACCCCTCCATTCCGCGAACTTATTGGCCTCCCCTCGTATTACCATCGGATATTTGATAGCAAAAATCAAACTTCAGCTTATACTGAGGTAATTGTGTTTAGTTTACGTAATAGAAACCCTGGAACTTTACCGACTATCCCGAAGAAGCTTGTCATAATCTTTAATAGAAATTAAATAGACCTATGTAACATCGCTATTTGGACAGCTGATAAAAAGTACTTCATTGGTGTCCACACAGAACAAGGATTTCGCTATTCTTATTTAATCATAATGATGATGATAATGCCTTTGACTAAAAAAAATCCAGTGTCGAAACTTAATAAAAAAATAATAGATACATTTGTGTGAATAAAACCTAGGTAGTGGTCGTTAACCCTTATTCATCCCGCTGCTGGGATACGGGTCTCCCCTCAATTGAAGAAATTTAGAGCATACTCCACCACACTGCTTAACTGCAAGTTGGCGGAAGCTAGCTTGTACTTCCTCTTAATTACTTCTTGATTTCTCCACTATCTTTTCAATTGCTACATAGCAGCCACATATTAAAACTATAAAATAAAATATTAATAATAATAAATTCTTCCATACTAAATAGTACCATTTTCCCAGACCTCTATCCCACCTGTGGACCGTCTGGACTACTACTGGGATTAGTAGTCCTAGCGTTGAGAAAAAAACAGCGGCAACTAAACCTATTAAGAGTTCTAAATCGGGAACTGCTATTGCCAGGATAACTGAAAAAGAAAACAATATATTATTAAATGCTAATATTGAATTGTGGCCGTGTGGTCTCCGGCAGACTAGAATAGAATTGCACCGTTTCTTCCCGTGGATGTCGTACAAGGCGACTAAGGGAAATACATAATCAAATATCGATCAGGCCTCCCCAACCCGTTTGGCCTGCGTGGGGAGTGTAGGCCAAATCCTCCTTCCGTCTAGGACGGACGAGAGAGGGTCGTGATCCTGTAGTGGAGACTAAAATGGACCTGATGATGATGATGATGAATATTGAATTGAGTTAATGGCTCAGACTATGATAACTGTTTACCATCGGGCCGTGAACTTATTTACAATACAATTTATTTGCAAAAGAAAAGAAGAATCGTGTGTGGCTGTGTCATAGACACGGCCGTGTGTTATATACGTGAATACGTTATATGCACTAAAATTATCTCAAATGACAGCGCTTCCCCCTCCCCTGCACGCGATGTTCAATAGTCCTTACTTAGCGTAATAAATTCTTTGATCCTTCATCTATCCAGTGGTGTGATTTCCAATCTATGCTCTTCAATCGAAGAGCAAGCACTGACTCCGCCCAACGGTGAGTCAAATACAGTGACGTCGCCGTGGTAGCTGAGCTTCCACGGCGGAAGCCATATTGGCGATCATTTGTCAGTTGGTGATCCTCTAAATAGGCTACCAGCTGTTTGTTAATAATAGTTTCCATGATTTTGGAAAATATGGAAGCCTTTTTTAGGGATCGGGTGGACTAAAGCCTCTTTTCATGAGCAGGGGACCACGCCAAGTGAGTAGAAGTACCGAAATAGGCGTGTTTAAATCGGAGCCAACTTTAGAGCACATGTTTTTGAAACATTATGTGGAATGCCATACGGCCCCATATCGGCTTACGGATGTCCTAGGGAGAAGAGCGCTCTACGGACAGCTCTTTTCGGGAACATAATCTCTGCCATAGAGCTCTCACACCGTGGGATGGTTGGCGGTGTTGCTGATCATCGAGAGTCGAGTTCGACGCAAAGAGAAATCCCAGGAGAGTGACGATGAGTCATGCTTTTTCGTGCGTGCAGTCGCCGTTCATCGATTTATAAGTCGTTATCACGTCAAAAACAACATGAAAAAATAAATAATTATAATACAATTAAACAGTTTAAATCGACTTTGGTGTTTCTCACCTTTAAGCAACTGAGCGCAAGTATGTTCACGTGTTTCAAGACCGATAACGATTATTAACTTTGCTGGCTATTGATGCAGCCCGACGACTGCATAATTAATAGAGTTTGATTTGAATCCTCGAATCGAGGTCGCGTTTGAGAACTTTCTAACTTTGAATTGGAATTCTGTTTCGATTAAGTTTCCGTGTTCGAGGTAACCGTGCGTACCTATCAAAGGACACTTTTATCCTGTAATTTATTGCGAACCTACAAACGTGATACGAACTTTTTATTGCTGAACTGTAGTCTTTCTTCAGACTACAAGGCACAAGACCACGGGGCAGATCCCCATGCGTTGGACTGATCAGGTGAAGGCGGCATTGGGCGCCCCGGTACACGAATGTATCCGATTGACGACCAGCAGGCAGAGGTGGCGAGACGTCCGGAGGCGAGTCCTGTCTGCTGCATCATCATGATAACCACGACCACACTGGCAAGAGTGAAGCGACAAAGAAGAAGTCTTTCTTCATCATCTTTAAAGTGAAACTGAGAAACAAACTCGGCTCTGATAAAAGAGAGGTAGGCCACATCGACCCTGATTGGTGAAGAATTGCCACTGTATAGAAGATCATAGTCAAATAACAATTTCCTTATTCATTATTGCACTTCTGTGAGTGAATGAGGCTAACAGGCGGGAGAAGTAACTGCGTCAGCATTGGGGTTGCTTGATCGGGTAATTTAACCTACACGTCTTTTCGTGCTGTCGCCATTAGTTACTCTAAGAATATTAGTGCGGGCCAGCAGCTACCCACTACTGTGGAGTGGACACATGCGACTACTGCGTGGCTGCTTTGGTCATCTCTGCTCCAGCTGTTGCAGTCGTTTCTGCAATTCACCAGCTTCGGAAACAGAAGAAACATGCGCTGCTGCCGCAGCGGTTGCCGTGACCGTCTCTACGATACGTGAAAAAAAAAGTTTCTTCTATTTCAGATGTCGGAGAGTTGCTGAGGCGACCGCGGAAGCTGAGGTAGAGACGACTAATACAAAGCAGCCACGGCAATCGCATGCATTTACTAACAGTTGTGGATAGGTGCCTGGCGGTAATAGTTTGCATGAATTAACTGTTGGCGGAAGTACGCAAAGTGGTTTACATCAAATTCCGTGTATGAATGAATGAATGAATTTTATTTGCTATAAATATGATACAATATAGATGTTACAGTATTTATGAAAGCAACCCCTATATCTGGCTATTACTCGCATGCAAAATTTTCCCAGCAAAAAGATTCACAGACATATTTTATTAATTTGTATATAGATTACTGAATTAATGTCCTAATAACTTATACCTCTTTAGGCTAGCATTAAACTATTATTATAACATGGCAGCATTAAAACATTATTTTTAAAACATGTCAACTGATTTGTTGTCATGCACAAAATAACACCTGAATCAATTAACTATTTTCTAATGCTTCATTACACATAGTTGCCGAATAAAGCTGGTGTGAAAATTGGAAATTACGAAACGACATCGTCTTAAAGAATATATAAACATACTGGAAGATAAGCTAACCCAGCTTATCTTTCAGTAGCTTATAAACGCATGATAAACCATCTCCATTTTACCCTCTTTGTCACCAATAGACTCCCGAAATAAATCCGGGTAAATTTACATATAAATCCGTTGGGCGAAGGTTCTGTTTTCGGTGATGAAGAACACGGAAAATGTCTTTCAAGTCGGATAATTCAACGAAGGTTCATTGACGCATTGTCATGTATCCACTGTTAATTCTTTTGTCCCATATTTTATGTTAACTATTTTAAACATACACACACGGTGGCGTCGTAGCAGGTGCCAGTCTAATCGAAGACACAAGTTAAGCAATGTCGACCGTAGCTTGTCCATGGATGGGTTTATTTATATCGAGCTCCTCAGTATTTCGGAGGGCACGTTAAACCATCGGTTCCGGTTATTGTCTTATAATGACAGTCGTTAAGCAAAGTCAATGGCCTTTGGACGGCCTGAAAAAACAGGCCACCGCCAACCCGCAGTTAAGCAGCGTGGTGGAGTATGCTCTAAACCCATTCGCTTAAAGGGAGATCCGTATCCCAGCAGTGGGATGAATAAGCGTGGACGACTACGACAATACAATAGGCTTGTGAACCTATTTTTTTTTCGGTTTGTTATTTAAAGACGTCAGAGAATTACTTCGATAGCATAAAAACTACTCGAGATATGATAACTTAAAGATCACAATTTTGGACTATCCTGAAAACGCTCCATACAAGCGTCCATAAAAGGCTTTTTGGGGTGTAAGTGGTTCCTCAACATCTATGAACCAAAGCCAACTTCACCTGCACGCGGTGCACCCTGCTGACTGACAAACGAAGCTCTGGCGAAAAGAGAGGTAGGGAGCGTAATTGTAAGCTACCCGACAGGGGAATGTACCTCCACCTCACAGAATACCGCAGCCAAATAACAATTCCCTTGAGGGTTGTTGTGTTCCTGCGAGTGAGTGAGGTCACCAGAAATGAAGGAGATGCTGCGTTGGCAGCGGGGGTGGCGGCGCGCGAGCGATATTTTATGTTGCGAGCGTTAATATGGCTACGGTAACCGCTTCACATCAGGCGGGCCGTATGCTTGTCTGCCACACGACGTAGTATAAAAAAAAAAAATACAATGTCATGACGACCGACCACGCTATTTTATATGCATTAAATCAGAAATTTGCACGACAGCTATGTTAAATATTGCGTTTATGTAGCTAGTGCCGTAACAAAAGTTATAGTATTTTTTATTGTTTCCATATTGGTAATGTTTATTTTTTATAATTTCATACTTATAAAATGAACTTTGTCACCAAACTTTGATCGACCATAAAACACGTCCGACTTATGTTATTAAAATGTTAAGATTGCAGATCGTTCTAGGTAGTGTATTTTACGTTACTGATATAGAGTTTTTATAATTTTAGAACTTTGTTTACATGCCTATTGTATGAAAATAGCAAAGCTACAGCAACATCGTAAGCCACAGTTTTAGCGTACTCGTACAAAATTGGCTTTAGGCATTTATAATTTATAATTCGTATGCCTGTTAGTCGGTAATGTTACCGGCATTTTATCAGACGAAAAAGCTATTCACCCCCCTTACCACCATCTCTTATTGCGATTCAACAACTGAATAGAATGCTTATTCATACCAATGAATAAGCAACTCTATTCCATTTGAAATTTCCATTTGAAATAGAGTCGCGTATTCATTGGTATGAATAATCATTCTATTCAGTTATTGAATCACAATAAGAGATGGTGGTAAGGGGGCTGGTTATGTTGTTTTTACACATTTTTCAGGTCAAAGTACAGCGGCAACTCGCAGTATATTACATAACTGTCATGTATTATTATATAATAATATATATATATATATATATATAAATAAATATTCTTGGACAAATTACACACTGCCATCTAGTCCTAAACTAAGCAAAGGTTGTACTATGGGTACTAGGTATCTGATATTATACTTAATTTTTTTTTTTTGTAAATACATACATCATAATATGTAAAATTATTTTTTAGCAAATATCTTAAATTATTTTTTAGTATTTTTTCTAGTCGTGTGTCACAACACGTCTATGGCCCCTATAGCATTCTGCATATTATTATAGACCACCACGGCAGTAAAAATTGGCCATAAAGCGCTTACTACCTACATATTTCTACATCGTGTAGCTGATTTCTATGGGCGGTGGTCATTACTTTACAATTTTCATACACATGGTGGTTTGCTCGTGCGCGCATTAAATACATTAAAGTAGTAATTAATTTTATTGTAAATGACATAAGTGGCGGTTTATTGAAATAGTGATGCGTAATTAGCATCACTATTTGAATATACCACCACTGCAAATTACGCATCACTATTTGAATACGAGTAAACCGCCACTTATGTCATCTCTATAATATAAAATTGAAAAAAAAACAGCTGAACCGATTTCCCTAATTGTTTTTTTAGAATATTCCTTGAAGTACGAGGATGATTCTTACGCAGAGAAAAATTAAAAAATTTGCGAGGAAAATAAAACACCACTTTTTACCCGTGCGAAGCCGGGGCGGGCAGCTAGTTTACAATAAAATTAATTACTATTTTAATGTATTCCATGCGCGCACAGGTTTCTCGGAAAGAATAGTCGTCTAAGAAATTATTGAGAATCTTGGGAAGTCAAGACACATTTAAACTATTTAGACACTACGTGCAATTTGCAAGTATAGCACAAAGTACACCTACATTACTTTGTACTACTTTTGCAAAAAAATATAAAACTAAAAAACATCACTCGGGGGTAAGTTCAAATTACATCACTCGTGATGAAATTCGTACTTTACGCCCCTTGGTGTGTAAACTACTATCATTGGTTTAGACTACTATTATTACGATCCCGGTGGTTGAATTGAAAAGCTAATCATGTTCAATTTGACCGGGGTCGCGGGTTTGATCCCCGCACAAGACAAATATTTGTGTTCATAAACATGTCTGTTTGTCTCGGTCTGGGTGTTTTCTATGTATTCTAAGTATGTATTTACTATGTTATAATATACTTATGTTATTATTTGTATGTATTGGTAGTGCAGGGACTGGTCGAGGGCAAGAGAGCGCGCGGTCGATCGCCAATCAGATGGACCGACTTAATAAAATCTGTCACCAAAACGTCAGTGACAGAATGCGCTCGTCAAGCCACCATCAGAGACCGGTGCAGAAGGATTGTGGGAGCAGCAACCGTCATGGGGAGCGACAATGGGTGACCACGACCACTCTGTCAAGAGTAAACGACTAAGAAAAAGAAGGGTGAATTTACAAAAAAAAAGTATTCAAGTATAATATCAGTGATCTAGTATAGTATCCATAGTACAAGCTTTGCTTAGTTTGGGACTAGATGGCAGTGTGTAATTCGTCCAAGAATATTAATTAATTAATTGGTAACAAACTGTATATCGGAATTCCTGATATTCACCCATAGTTCTAAAATATGTAGTTTTATTAAAAACTAGCTGCCCACGCTTCGCTTCGCACGGGTAGAAAGTGGTGTTTTATTTTTCTCGCAATTTTTACATCTTTTCTCTCCATAATAACCTTCCTTAAACCTTAAGGAAAATATTGAAATAAAAATTAGCAGAATTGGTCGAGCCGTTCTTGAGTTTCGCGCTTAGTAGCATTAATTTTTATTTATATATGTAATATGAACGCGCCTTTCACGGGCTCACAAGGGCTTTAACAAAACCTTCACGAGAAACTTTTAGTCAGCATACTAACAGAACCCTCAAAAAGGGCTTTTTTATATGACAGATGCAAACGAGCATGTGGGTCACCTGATAGAAAGCAGTCACCACCGCCCATAGAGATCAGCAATACCAAGCGGTCGCCGATCCATTGCCAGCCTATACTCCTTCGTTTCTTTCTTTCTGGTGACCCACTCACTCGCAGGAACTCAATAATCCTCAAGGGAATTGTTATGTGGCTGCGGATTCTGTGAGGTAGAGGTACGTTATGCCCTACCTATCTTATTGCCAGAGCCTTGTTTGTCAATTAGCAGGGTGCACCACGTGCAGGTGAGGTTGTTTCAAAGATGTTGATTAACTTACATGTTTCCAAAAAAATGTAAATACTCACCAGTCAATGCAACGCAGATTGTTCTCAACGATATTTGGCTGATATTGTGGTATCGTTTACTTATTTTCAGTCTCACATTCGACCATATGATGTCCATAGGAGCATACATTTGAAGACAGTAGGTGAAGAATACAGCTATTGCTATTAAAAACTTTGCTATCATCGCTAATCTGAAATAAATTGAATGCAATTTTAATAATACATAATTTTACCAAAAAAAAAAATAACTACTCCGAACATTACTCTACATTTATGTATGTATGTACTTGTAGATACTGGCTGATGATGATGAAAAAAATATGGGACCAATCTGGAAGCATACTCTTTCAAATAAAAAAAGTTTATCTCAAATCGGTTTATAAATCACGGAGTAATTAACAATAATAAAAAAAAACACAGCAGAATTGAGAGAATTTGGGAGTCGGTTAAAAAATATCTTACATTTTATCGTGACGTACGTGCAGCCCTGAGATATGCTTGAAACACGTACAGTTAGCCAGATAAGTGGTCTATCAAGTTTTATGCCTTTGGATTTTGTCAAAACTGATAATAATAATTCGATTACTGTCGATTCAACAGTGATTGTTCCGAGTGAGTTGTGACGGTTAATGGATTTTTTTTTTTTTTTTTTTTACACAGCTCCATCCAGCCCCAAAGTAAGCGAAGCTTGTGTTATGGGTACTAGACAACTGATAAACATACGTAAATACATTTTTTTTTTTTTTTTGTAAATACATACTTATGATACATAGAAAACACCCAGACTAAGACAAACAGACATGTTCATGCACACAAATGTTTGTCCTATGTGGGAATCGAACCCACGAGCGTTGGTGTCGAAGTCGCGTCATTGACCGCTACGCCACCGAGCTCGTCTTTAATTGCCAAAAGCTTCGACCAACATCTCAAGAAGCTCGCGTTGGGAAGCTGGATCAAGGTTCAGATACAGAAGGCTGTCCTCCTCAGCACGGCACGTATTGTGAGGAGGTTTCTGTATCTGTAACCTTGACCACCGATAGTTTGGACCTTGTTGCCGCTATCTGTTTTTTATATTTTTTTATATTATATATTAAAAAATGTATGAAATAAGATGTTACAAATAAATAAATGTGATAATAATCTTTATTGCAGTCATAAATTGCCATGTAAAATACAAAATAAAATAATATAATAAGAAATTAAAATAATAATAAATATAATAGTATATATAAGTCCGCAGGGCAGCTTGTGTGGCGAGCTGTTGTGTGAGTAGCGACACCACGGACCCGAGTCTCCAGAGAGTCGGTCAGGGCCTTCGTCTCCGACGTGTCTTCATCGGTCGGAGTGTAAACACAAGAAGGCCCGCAGGACTCTCAGCTCTGGCTTGCCTTCATTGGCCGTCCAGAAAGGAGCCGCTAGAGCTATATGCTCCAGGGGTGGAAGTGTTAAAGGGCATCACGCCGCGAGTAACTTCGGAGAAAGCGCAGCACACCTCTCGACATCCCTGAGTCACTTACACCGGTGTTGCCCCCGGCCGTTTTCCTGGCATTTCGGGGGCCCATCTAGTGAGTGGCAAGCCACCGCCTGCCGCAAATAACTAGCAATAAAAGCAGTTATGGCAGGCGTCCGTCCCTCTTCTGTAATAGCCCGGTATTAAGTTCACCCAGATCTCATCTCCATAGCCCATTTATTTTCCATCACACTTCGCAATAGTCTCAACGCCTGCCGAGACCTGCTCATGGGTATATCGTTCCATTGACATATCCTGGAGCGGGTCACGGCGGGCGTACAACATCACATCAAACTTCTCAAAGGGGCCTCTACGCGTTGGATCCATATCCCCGCGCATGCCTATCAAATGACCGGGCCTGACCCGTGAGTTAAGAGAGATAAATATAATAGATAATAATGATAGGCCGACTATACACGCATGCGGATGTACCTACAGACTTACATCACAAAATAGAGACCGGCAGGGGCTGTCCATATTGAATGTACTCTACTATATATTCAGTATGGACATCCCCTGCCGCCGGTCTCTGCAAGCGACGTCGCCCCTTATCTAAATCGAATCTGGAACAGTTTGTTCGAAGTCGCACGCAGACGAACGCGCAAATACGATTTTTTTATGCAAGGACAAAAAATGACGTAATTAATAAGCGTTTATATGGCTGCGGTAATCACTTCACATCTTGCGGGCTATGTATGTTTGTTTGGCACCCGACGTAGTATATAAAAAAAGAGACCCGACGATCAGCAACTTGCCAGAGATTCTCTTGAAGAACAGACGAGACTCTGTTCCTCTTATTAACGCTCACAACATAAAATATCGCTCGCGCGCCGCCACCCCCGCTGCCAGCGCAGCATCTCCTTCCCTTCTGGTGACCTCACTCACTCGCAGAAACACAACGACCCTCAAAGGAATTGTTATTTGGCTGCGGTATTCTGTGAGGTGGAGGTACATTCCCCAGTCGGGTATACCTCTCTTTTCGCCAGAGCTTCGTTTGTCAGTCAGCAGGGTGCATCGCGTGCAGGTGAAGTTGGCTTTGGTTCAAAGATGTTGATGAACCTATTACACCCCAAAATGTTATTGGTATTGTAATAACGACCATTCTATGAATTATTATCAATATTTTTTTTTCTCACACAGAGAAAAGGTAAATGACCTCTGCGCTTTCGGCTTTCGGGCTTAGGTAGGACCGACGAAATTACTTCAATTTTATCGTCGCATTTTGCGATAGACAGAATCAATTACCTAGTTAATTTAGCTAAGCAATTTTGACGTATTTAAAAGATTGACTCTTTTTCGCCAGAGCTTCGTTTGTCAGTCAGCAGGGTGCATCGCGTGCAGGTGAAGTTAGCTTAAGTTCAAAGATGTTCATGAACCAATTACACCCCATAACACCTCGTTGTAAAAAGGCTCGCATGTCGTAATTGTTCGAAAATTCCGCTGAGGAAAGATGATTCCACAATTTTCACCGTCAGTGGTTAAACATTTCTTAAGAAACGCACTGTGGTAGATCGCCAATAACAAGATGATATGAATGGAACTTTAATTTATGTCGAGTTGTACGATAGTGGAACTCAGCGACAAGTATTAAATCAAACAGCTCATTTCAGCACTCCCTCTTATATAATTTGTATAGCACGCATAGAGACGCAACATTTCTACCCGTAGAGAGAGCGAGTCCAGAGAGGATCCAAGATCATTGGGTCACTGGCGATGGAAACTGCTCGTAGTTGTATATGGTCAAATGGAACAAGCAAGTACTGGGGCGGCCCAGAGGTGCGAAGAGTATTCCATGTGAGATTGGACCTGGGTTTAAATAGTTGAAGGCGATGTCGGACTGTAAAAGACCGCCTGGCTTTATTGTTGACACCGATCTTCCTAAATGCCAGTTTGGTTTTGCATTCCAAGTGGCCGCGAAACTGCATTCGACATATCGACACCCAAATCGTGCCTGGATGGGACTAAAATAAAGAGGAGCCCCGTCCAATCTAGGAGTTATGACAAACGGGAACTTTTAGCGGTAAACGCGCAAACCTGTGTATTTGAGGGATTTTTTTATGGAAAATATCAAATTTCGACACCCAAATTCGTAACGTGGACTACGCTAGCAACATACAGGAACATCGCCTGTGTCTTTCTACCATATCCTAGGCAATGCTCCAAAATCGTCCGAATCGTAAAGCTGATTCTTTGCGCAAGATCTAATCCTCCGGTCGTATTTTGTGTCGCTTATGTCGTCCAATCTTGTCGATATGAAATACAATCGTTCATCATCATCATCTCAGCCATTGCAAGTCCACTGCTGGACATAGGCCTCCCCTCTAGATCTCCAATAAGACCGGTTGGAAGCGGCTTGCATCCAGCGCGATCCTCCGGTCTTAATGAGGTCGTCTGTCCACCTTGTGGGTGGACGTCCTACGCTGCGCTTGCCGGTACGTGGTCTCCACTCGAGAACCTTTCGACCCCATCGGTCATCCGTCCTCCGTGCTATGTGCCCTGCCCACTGCCACTTCAACTTGCTAATCCGCTGGGCTATGTCGGTAACCTTGGTTCTTCTACGGATCTCCTCATTTCTGATTCGATCTCGCAGAGAGACTCCGAGCATAGCCCTCTCCATAGCTCGTTGGGCTACTTTGAGCTTGTCTATAAGGCCCATAGTGAGGGACCACGTTTCAGTGCCGTAAGTCATCACTGGTAACACACATTGGTCGAAGACTTTCGACTTGAGGCACTGCGGTATGTCGGACGAGAAGACATCACGCAATTTTCCGAACGCTGCCCAGCCGAGTTGGATTCGGCGACTGACCTCTTTCTTGAAGTTGGACCTACCTAACTGGACTGCTTGTCCTAGGTAGACGTACGAGTCAACAACTTCAAGAACCGAGCTCTCAACAGATATTGGAGTGGGTACAACATGGGCATTACACATTACCTTCGTCTTGTCCATGTTCATTTTAAGACCCACTTGTTGAGAAACTCGATTGAGGCCTTCGAGCATCGTGCTGAGATCTTCCATCGAATTTGCCATGACTACGATATCGTCGGCAAACCGAAGGTGAGTGATGTATTCGCCGTTAACATTGATGCCGAATCCTTTCCATTCCAGGAGCTTGAAGGCGTTCTCCAAAGTGGCCGTAAACAGTTTCGGAGATATCACGTCTCCCTGTCTTACGCCTCTTTTCAAAGGGATCGCCTTCGAGCTCTGTTCCTGTACTCGGACCGACATAGTGGCGTTATTATACAAACACTTCAACACTTCGATATACCGATAGTCAATACGGCATCGCTGGAGAGACTCAAACACAGCCCATGTCTCGACCGAATCAAAGGCTTTCTCATAGTCCACAAACGCTAAGCAAAGTGGCAAGTTATACTCTTCGGTCTTCTGTATAACCTGCCGCAGCGTGTGGATGTGGTCTATGGTACTGAAGCCTCTTCGGAAACCGGCTTGTTCGGAAGGCTGGAAGTCATCAAGCCTGCGCTCGAGACGGTTCGTAATGACCCTTGAAAACAGCTTATAAACATGGCTCAGAAGCGAGATGGGTCTATAGTTCTTTAATAAGGTATTGTCGCCTTTCTTAAAGAACAGCACCACCACGCCCCTGTTCCATGCTTCAGGCGTTATGCCCTCGAGGACGACGGTGTTAAAGAGCTTCTGAAGGACTTTTAGTACCGGTGTTCCACCCGCTTTCAGAAGCTCTGACGTGATTCCGTCATCACCCGGCGCCTTGTTGTTTTTAAGCTGATTCAGGGCCATTCTAATCTCGTACAGGCTGATGTCCGGGATATCCTCGGTGAAGTGTCGGGTCAGCTTGGCTCTTGGGTCTTTGGCCGCGCTGTTAGCAGGCTTGGCAACGGAAGCGTATGACTGTCCATAGAACCTTTCGATCTCCTCCAATACCTCGGCCTTGGTCGACGCTATACTGCCATCTTCTCTCTTCAGCTTGGTCAATTGGCTTTGCCCTATAGACAGATTCCTTGCAAACACTTTGGAGCCTTTGTTCCGCTCTATCGTCTCTTTAATATATTTCCTATTAAAGAGACGTATATCGTGCCGCAAGGATTTCGAGATCTGTCTATTGAGCAGCCTGTATGACTGCGCGTCATAGGAAGACTGCAGTCTCAGCGAGCGTCGTTCAGGCATGAGGTTTAGAGTGTGATCGGAAAGTTTCTGAGGTCTATTTGAACGGCGGGGTCTAAAGAACTTAGAACCTACCGTTTGAACAGTTTCTACGAGCCTGTTGTTAATCTCGTCCACTGATGCTAAGTTCTCCAGGCAATCAAAGCGATTAGAGAGTTCGAGCTGAAAGTTCTCGGGGTTTTGGATATCGACACGAGTAGGTCGGAGCGTGGACTTCACCAAGCGGGACCTTTCGAGTTTAACGTTAATATTCAATGTGCCTCTTACCATCCTGTGATCGCTACCGGTTTTCACCCTGTGGATCACGGAGACATCATTGAATATTCGTTTCTCGCTGGTCATGATGAAATCGATCTCATTTCTCGTGGAACCATCGGGACTTATCCAGGTCCATTTCCTGTGAGGCGGCTTCTGGAAGAAAGAGTTCATCATGAAGAGTCCCTCCTTCTCCAGAAAGTCGGCCAGCCTCTGTCCCCTAGGGTTCCGTTGTCCATATCCAAATTTCCCCACTTTCAACTCATCATCGCTTTTCTTGCCCAACTTAGCGTTGAAGTCCCCCATAACAACGGTGAAGTGGGTCTTGGTCGTATGTATGGCTCGACTTACGTCCTCATACATAGACTCCACTTCATCATCTGGGCGTGACGAGGTCGGTGCGTATACCTGAATGACCTTCATCGAATATCTCTCAGATATTCTGAGTATTAGGTATATAACCCTGCTCGACACGCTTTCGATGGTAATAACGTTGTTAATAAGGGCCTTGTGGACGAGAAATCCGACACCACCTTGGGACTGTTGGTCACCTTCCCGGTAGAAGAGGAGATTGCCGGATTGTAGGGTTATCGTGTCCTCTCCCTCTCTACGGACTTCGGACAACCCCACAATATCCCATCGCATCCATCTCAACTCTTCCTCCAGCTCAACAATCTTCTCGTCAGTCCTCATCGTGCGTACGTTGTGTGTTACCAGGGCCAGTCGTCTGTTGGGGTGGTAGCCGGGTCTCTGCCGGGGATTTTTAGCACCCCCTGCTCCGTCGTTTCCCTGGCCGCTACCGGAGCCAGGACTAGCGGAGCTGCCGGGGACTGGGGGCCTGGTCCTATTTAGAGTTTTCATTAGGGGGGGATTTGCCCATAATCGCCACGCTGGGCAGGCGTGGTGGCGATCGCAGAAACGTAGCTTCGCGACAGGGATGCTGCTGCCCATCCCTGCCCTGTGCCATTTGAGCTACGTTTGTTTTGGATGGTTATACCGCCATCAGTCAGTTCCGTTGTACCTCAGTCGGTTCCTACGACACCTGGTACTAGAGGGAGGTACTATTCTACTCTGCCGGTACCCCACGGCAATCGTTCATTATTCCAATTATTATTTTCAATTAAGTACCTATTTAACAGATAAAACCCCTTTTTTATTTGCTAAATAAAGATACCATTTTTATAGATCGGATACGCTGTTTTATAGATCGAGTACTCGCGAGGTGCCGCGATCTACCAAAGAGATCGTCGTCAAGCCTTATACATCCCACTGCTGGGGTACGGGCCTCCCCTCAGTAGAAGGGGTTTAGAGCATACTCTAACAAGCTGCTCCTCTGTGGGATGGCAGAGGTTCCCAAAGAAAACTGAAGGCCATTCTTGAAATTATTTCTTACGTCGCAGAATGAAAGTTGACCGCATCAAGATCCTACTTATCCTACTAATATTATAAATGCGAAAGTTTGTGAGGATGGATGTTTGTTACTCTTTCACGCAAAAACTACTGAAGGGATTGTGATGAAATTTGGTACACGGGTAGAATATAATCTGAATTAACATATAGGGTACTTTTTTATCTCGATATTCCCACGGAAACGCGAATAATGGTACTGAACGTGTAAATCACTAAGTACTGAATGGATTGTGATGAAATTTGGTACACGGGTAGAATATATCAAGATTTAATTATAAATTAAACGACAATTGTAACATTTGGTTTCATTCATTCAATAATTTCAATTTTTATTGCAGAATACCATTTTTAGTTTAACTTTGAAGTTTCATATTGTGATATGAGAATACCGAATGTGACAATTGTGAGATCGAGACTATGAAATTTTGAACATTACTTTAATTACGAGAATTGCCACTCTGATTGAGAACTTTTGGGCTATTGTTTGACTATGTGCGGTTCACACGGGTGGGTTTGTTTGCTGTTTGAGGTGCCATCAAAAATTTACTCCAGTGTGACAGTTTCAGTTCAATTTAATTCGTGCTCCTAAAATTCGTAAACTTCTCCAATCATTAACAAGTTAAATAAAAACTTGTAATGGAATCTTTGCTACAGTTGACCTGTTGACAAACTATAAGGAAAGCCCCAACCCCAAGTAGACATACCTGGTAAGTCCTTATCTTGCAACTTTAGGGTTTTCCTCATTCTAAAGTAAATAAGGGCTGGTCCTGGATTAGTTTTCTAACACAATGTTATGTGATTAGTTTTCTAAAACAATCCTGTTTTTTATCTTATTTTTTATTATTTTTAAAGTAAATCGATGAACGCCGACTGCACGCACGAAAAAGCATGACTCATTGTCACGTTTCGCCTGAGCCGAGCGTGCAAGCGAGAGAGCGGAACAAGCGATAGAAAGGCACAATCGGCCTAAGCGTTCGGCTTATGATGCATCTACCTCTCTTCCATTCCATCGGCAGATGTTTCCTTCTGACGTTATCACGTAAAATTATCGTCCGTAAACCGACTTAACAGACAATCATTTTTTTTTGTTTAAACAACAGCCCATAAACACACACTGATATAAATGTTAATAATTCAATCAGACGCAAATAGGGTAATCCATACTAATCTATACTAATATTATAAAGCTGAAGAGTTTGTTTGTTTGTTTGTTTGTTTGAACGCGCTAATCTCAGGAACTACTGGTTCGAATTGAAAAATTCTTTTTGTGTTAGGTAGCCTATATTTCAAGGAAGGCTATAGGCTATATAGCATTACGCTACGACTCATAGGAGCGGAGCACCAGTGAAAAATAGGAAAAAAATATTCCTTTTGAGGGCTTACGTCGCGTGCGCTGCGTAAACGGTTGAAGTTACGCAAAAATCATGTATGACGAAATTGTTCCTCTTTAAAAGTTCTAAAAAAAAGTCCGCGACAGCATATGTCTATCTTTTAAGATTAACTCACTATAACCTTTTTTTACCTACTTTCTCCTATTGATTACCATGAAAAAACGTTATAGTGTGTCAATCTTAAAAGATAGACATATACTGTCGCGGACTTTTTTTTAGAACTTTTAAAGAGGAACAATTCCGTCATACATGATTTTTGCGTAACTTCAACCGTTTACGCAGCGCACGCGACGTAAGCCCTCAAAAGGAATATTTTTTTCCTATTTTTCACTGGTGCTCCGCTCCTATGAGTCGTAGCGTGATGCTATATAGCCTATAGCCTTCCTTGAAATATAGGCTAAGTATCTAACACTAAAATATTTTTTCAACAGTAGTTCCTGAGATTAGCGCGTTCAACCAAACACACTCTTCAGCTTTATAATATTAGTATAGAATTAGATAGTATAGATTAATTTTATATATAAAACTAGCTGTTACCCGCGGCTTCGCCCGCGTGGTCCAGGGAAGCCTGCTGCCATTGATTTGTGTATATTTTTCTTTTGTTGTATTTTTTTTTTACTTCGTGAGATAAAAAGTAGTATATATTACTATATATATAATATATAGTAATATATACTACTTTTTATCTATATACTATATAGTATTGTATTACTATTTATATAATATTGATAAATACTATTTAAGGAACGTTTGTTTTTACTATTTATATCTCACGAAGTAAAAAAAAATACAACAAAAGAAAAATAGGTACAAAGTTTAATGATGATCGGCTACATAGAGCGTTAAGAAATAACAAACAAACGAATACTTACTTTAACACTTACAGTATTAGTATGGATCAAGACAAAAAAAAATTGTTCACCACGTAAATGATTGCACTCTGCGTGGATCGAATTATTTTTTCCGAGGGAATAAAATGTTTTTTCCTGGATAAAAAGTAGCCTATGTTACTATCCAGATCGGAAACTATCCCCTGTTAAAAAAATCATGTCGGTACTTATGTTCCTTTCGACATGATAGAATGCCAAATGATTACAAAGTTTATTTTTTCCCATGGGATTAAGATGTTTTTGCGGGATAAAAGGTAGCCTATGTCACTTTCCAAACAGTAAACTATCCCCATTTCAAAAAGTCATGTCCGTACTCTACTACGTAACTATCCCGTTAAAAAAAATCATGTGGGTAGTTAGGTTCCTTTCGACTTAAAAGAAGGACAAATGATTACAAAGTATGTATTTTCCCGTAGAAATAAGATGTTTTTCCTGGATAAAAAGTAGCCTATGCCACTCTCCATACCGTAAACGTACGTTATTAAAAAATAAAGTTCATTTGTCCTACTTTCACGTCAAAAGAAACCTAAGTACAGACATGAATTTTTAATAGGGTAATCTAGAGAGTGACATTTTTTTTTTTTTTTTTTTTTTTTTGTAAAGTATTATAACTTTAAAATATTACAATCTAGCTTATGGGCTAATAAGTAATTTAATTTTAACATAAACTTCTAAATATTATAGTCTAAGAATAATGTCCATTGACTTTTCTTAGTGTCTATTAAGGTGAAACACTTTCTTGTTGTGTTATATTTAATGCACTATCACTAGCATTGTCTCACTTATTACTACACTAACTCAAAAGGTTTTGTTCTTTTGAGTCTTCTCACTAGGTCTGTGTTATCGAGAAGTTTGACTACCTCTGAATTCACATGGTGATGAAGTCTAAGTTCATGAGCTTCAGCATATCTTTGTATCACTTTGTCCACAAACTCCACTTTAAGGTCCCGATGGAGATAGTCATTTTTGAAATACCACGGTGCATTTACAATGCCCCTGAGTACTTTATTTTGAAAGCGCTGAATAACTTGTTTGTTACTCTGTTTCGTACAGCC
The DNA here is from genome assembly GCA_937001555.2 of Hypsopygia costalis. Classification (NCBI taxonomy): domain Eukaryota; kingdom Metazoa; phylum Arthropoda; class Insecta; order Lepidoptera; family Pyralidae; genus Hypsopygia; species Hypsopygia costalis. Next base: position 28,799,313 of record OW443329.2, read on the forward strand.
CCATAACTGTACTCCATAAGTCCAAACTGGCATAAGGACTTGTTTATACATCAGTAATTTATTGTGAATCGACAAGCTAGAGTTCCTCCCGAGCAGCCAATACATGTTTTTGTATCGTATCTCTAGCTCCTCTCGTTTCTTCTTGACGTGAGCTTTCCAATGTAATTTCACGTCTAGGGTCATACCTAGATATTTGGCCGTATTGACATACGGGATCTGCTGATTATTTATAAACACTGGATGGTAGTGCGGATTTTTGTTTGTGAAGTCAATATGAACCGATTTTGACTCATTTAGTTTAATTCGCCATTTTTGTGTCCAGTTGTGAACTTTTGTGATGGCAATTTGGGTTTTCTCAACTGCTTCTTTGTGTGTGTTCCCAACAGACATTATGGCAGTGTCGTCGGCAAAAGTCGCAATTGTATTATTTTCTAATTTGGGAATATCACAAGTGTATAATAGATACAGGACCGGACCTAAGACACTTCCTTGAGGTACCCCAGCTTTAATTTCCTTTAGATCAGAGTATGCGTCTTCTTGTCTGATTCTAAACATTCGGTGAGAGATATATGACTCTATTATTGCAGCATACTGCTTTGGCAACATTTTGTTGATCTTATACATTAAACCTTTATGCCAAACTTTATCAAAAGCTTGTGCGACGTCCAGAAATACTGTGGAGCACACTTTCTTTTCTTCCAATGCTTTTTCTATAATATTTGTGATTCTATGCACTTGGTCTATGGTAGAGTGTTTCTCTCTAAATCCAAACTGTTGTTGCGGTATCAAACCTTTTTCATCTAGTATGAGTTTCAGTCGTTTGAGCAAAAGCTTTTCAAATAATTTAGACATAACTGGCAATAATGAAATCGGCCTGTATGATGTCGTTTCATGAGGCGGTTTACCCGGTTTTGCTATCATAATTACTTCAGCTACTTTCCAGATATCCGGAACTAATTTTAACCTGAACGCAGCATTAATGAGGTTCGTTAATTTAACCAGAGCCTTATGAGGAAGATTAAGTAGGACTTCTCCCGTTATGAGGTCGTAACCTGGTGCTTTCCTAGAATCAATATTGGTCTTTATTTCATTCGCTACTTCTTTTGATGTTACAAACTTTATGTCTGCCTCTTCTTTCGAAGTATCGTGGCATCTCAGGTCATCAGATCCTTCATTGGGTTGAAAAATTTTTTCCAAGTGCTCAGCGAACCTTTTTGCTTTTTGTTCATTACTTATGGCCCACTTTCCATTTTCTTCCCTTATTGGGGGTATTTGCATAATTGGACTTTTTACAGTTTTAGTAGCTTTCCAGAGAGAATAGTTAGTCTTGCTATCACTGGTTAATTTTTCTAAGCGAGTTTTAAGAGATTCGTCCTTGAAAGTCTGTATCACTTTTCTAAGCATTTTAGTGAGGCTATTCAATATTTGTTTATCGCGAGGCGATCGTGTTTGATGCCAAATTTTTCTTTGCTTCCTTTTTTGAGCTACCAAATTCATAATTTCTTCCGGATATCTGTTTCCTTTGGGTTTTCTATGGATGTCTGGAGTGTTTTGCCATGCCGACAGTTGGATATCGACAGTAAATTTTTCTACTTCGAAATTTAGCTGCTCTTCATTGCGGAGCGGTACATTAAGATTAATTTTATTTTCTAAATCTATTTGAAAACTCTCCCAATCAGTCCTTCTATTTACTAATGTTGGATTGTTTTCTTTATATATAACTGTATCACTTAAATTTAAAATAATAGGCGAATGATCTGAGCTCATATCATAACCATCTTCCACACTCATATAATTAGTAGATATATTTTTACAGATAAAAAAATCAATCAGGTCTGGAATTTTTTGTGGATCAGTGGGCCAATAAGTTGGCTTTCCAGTCGATAATACGTCACATTGATTTTCTTTTATAGCTTTCAGTAATTCTCGTCCTTTGGTTGTGGTTAGTCTCGAACCCCAGTATACATTTTTGGCATTTAGGTCACCTCCAAGGATAAACCTGGTTCCAAGCTTTTGTAAGAAGTTAATATATTGATCTTTTTTCAGCGAGTATCTGGGCGGGCAATATATTGCTGAAACAGTAATCGGGTATTTTTTAGTTTGAATACATACCGCTACAGCTTGTATTTCTCGTTCTTCACACTTGTGGCATTCGTAGTGGTAGAGATTTTCTTTCACGATTATGGAACTACCTCCTCTTGCGCAGTTATCAGGATGTAGTGCGTGGTATATTTTGTATCCTTTTAATTGAATGAATGACTGTTTAGTGAAATGTGATTCAGAAATTAAACACACATCAATAGAGAGTGACATAAGCTACTTTTTATCCCGTAAAAACAATTTAATCCCATGGGAAAAAATAAACTTTGTAATCATTTGTCCTTCTATCACGTCGAAAGTAACGTAAGTACTGATGTGATGTTTTAACAGGGGATAGTTTCCGGTCTGGAGAGTGACATAGGTTACTTTTTATCCAGGAAAAATATTTTATTCGAAGGAAAAATAAAGAGGGCAAACATACTGTTACTACTTTTTATTCCACGAAGTAAAAAAAAATACAACAAAAGAAAAATATACACAAATCAATGGCAGCAGGCTTCCCTGGACCACGCGGGCGAAGCCGCGGGTAACAGCTAGTATTAATATAAATGTGAAAGTGTGTTTGTTTCTCCTCTTTTACACGTCAAAAAGAAACCAAGGGATCGATATGTTTTTTTTTTTTTGAAAAGGTTAATTTTATTTTAACGGAATAAAGTTGTATTAAAATAATGATCACGCGGGGGAAGCCGCGGGTAACAGCTATCTATCGCTAATTTGTTGGTTCAGATTTTTTCGCGAAAGTAAAGTCAGTGATTTCTAAAGAAAAGTTTGATCTTCCTCATTAATCATTAGACGTAAATGGGAAGAGCTAAAATAAAATAACATTATATACTTCAACATTTCATAACATTCGGCCGCAAAAACGTGCGAACTAACGAATTGACTTTCATTGGAGAGTCCAAGGAAAAGAAAACGGTATTAACTGTTATATACACACAGCTAGATGGCAAATATATCTTTTGATCAACTGTTCGTCTTAAATAACTTCCTTAGTGTTTTTTCATTCGTCACACAGATAGCACTATTTCTAAAAATCGATCTAACTAAACATGTTATTTTTTTCAGCAACAATCGGCATAGCGCCTGTGATGCCCCTCGTGTTACATGCGTCCATAGGCTGCGGTAACTGATTTCCAGACAGCGCCATCTAGTCCAAATTAAGTGCAAAGCTTGGGTTATGGGTACTAGACAACCTGACAAATGCACTTAACATTTTTTGTTAATACATGCTCATAATACATAGAAAACACCAAGACAAACAGACATGTTCATGCACACAAATGTTTGTCTTGTGCGGGAATCGAACCCGCGACCTCGGAGTCACAGTGGCCATTGCTAACCATTCGACCACCGAGCTCGTCTATATTTGGTATCTATGGTATATAGGTATGTAAGACGTCCCGAGACGGCTCAATTTTTTTAAATATTCTTTCAACAGAAACAAAAAATATATATATTGAAAATTAACATTATTTATTTGCCACTAAGTCTTTGTGGCCACTAGACATATCTTGCCTTCGATTAATGGATAGGTCGCTCAAGTGTCCCCACTGTCCTTCCACATATCATTAATCTAAACATCTATCTATTAAACATGTAAGCATCTATAAATGTAATTCTCATTCGTTCACGGTTAGTATGCGATGATCATATCGTCCTGAGTTTTTTTTTTATATGAGTGGGTCCATAGAGCATGTGTATCACCTGATGGAAAGCAATCACCACCGCCCATGGAGATTAGCAACACTAAGTGTCGCCGATCCGTTGCCAGCCTATACGTCTTTCTTTCTTTCTTTCTGGTGACCTCACTCACTCTCAGGAACACAACAACCCTCAATGGAATTGTTATTTGGCTGCGGTATTCTGTGAGGTGGAGGTACTTTCCCAGTCGGGTAGCTTACAATTACGCTCCCTACCTCTCTTTTCGCCAGAGCTTCGTTTGTCAGTCAGCAAGGTGCACCGCGTGCAGGTGAAGTTGGCTTTGGTTCAATGATGTTTGATGAACCACTTATACCCCATTCACTTTAATCGAACACGCTAGATAGTATTGGGATATTTATCTCGAACGGCTCCGTATTTCCGAGAGCACGTTAAGCCGACTTTTGTCAGAAGATGACAGTCATCAAGCCAAGTCAGTTGCCTTTAGGTGGCTTGAAAACACTGTCCGCCAACCCGCAGTTGAGCAGCGTGGTGTTCTCTTCGAACAAGGAGAGATCCGTATCATCATCATCATCAGTGGGATCCACCTCATAGAATACGGCAGCCAAATAACAATTCCCCTTGAGGGTTGTTGTGTTCCTGAGAGTGAGTGAGGTCGCCAGAAGGGAGAGAGATGCTGCAGTTGCAGCGGGGGTGGCGGCGCGCGAGCTGTGTTTTATGTTGCGAGCGTTAGTGTGGCTACGGTAGCAGCTTCACATCAGGCAGACCGTATGCTTAGGGTTGCCAACTTTTTTTACAAGAAATAAAGTATGTTGAGGTCTGAGAAGAATATTAAAAAGTATTTTAGAAAAATGAACAGTATTTTATTTATTTAATATTTTAAATACATATTTGAGCTTCTCGCACAACTTATTAAAAACTTCATACGCCTCACCACAATTATAACTATAAATATAAATATGAATTATAAATTAAAACGAACGAGGAGCTCATTAAAAAAAATGTGTTAAGTGTTAGTGTTAAGTATTTTGATGCTGAAAACAGTATTTTGCATACTTTATTTTTGTTCAACAGTAAAAAGTATAATGTAGTGAAAAACAGTATAATACTGTTTTTAACAGTATAGTTGGCAACCCTACGTATGCTTGTCGGCCACCCGACGTAGTATAAAAAAAAAGGCAGACTTGGCTTAATGACTGTCATCTTCTGACAAAAGTCGGGGTCGACGGCTTAACGTGCTCTCGGAAATACGGAGCAGTTCGAGATAAATATCCCAATCCTATCTTGCGTGTTCGATTAAAGTGCCACACGCAACGACGCCCACGAGCTTCCCGAGAAAAGTTAGTATCGGATCTTATTTTACGCTACATAAACCTATCACTATATTAAATTTCACGCGAACGAAAGCAGCATAAAACCAAATTTCATAGCGGTATTTTTTATGAAACGTATTTTATACATAAATTGGCGCAGATTACCACACAACATGGAATGGAGCCGCGTCGTCGGTTTCCGGACTCTCTGAATATTTTAACGGATATGTACCGGAATGGTACCTTTATATAAATTTTTAGTGTAAATAGTCTTTTATATGTTGTAATTTGCCGTTTATTTTTATTTTGTTGTTATTGGACAAATTTCACACCTATCTAGTCCCAAACTAAGCAAAACTTGTACTCTGGGCACTAGATAACTGCTATAACACTTGTATACATTTTTTTTGTAAATACATACATGAAATACATAGACAACATCCAGACCAAGTCAAACAGACATGTTCATGCACACAAATATTCGTCTTGTGCGAGCATCGAACCCGCGACCTCGGAGTCAAACTGGCCATTGCTAGCCATTCGACTACCGAGCAAGTATATATAATTTATAATATCGACGCTTCCGGATACAAAGGTCGTATAAGCCATTTTGGCTTTTTGGCAAATGGCTTTTACGACCTTTGTATCCGGAAGCGTCGATATAATAACTGTGCCTCGCAGTTTCACCCGCCGCTTATACTCGTAGTAATTATTAAGTTTAATCTATAAAAACACAAAAATATTTTTTTTTAATCCGACGGGCGCGGGCGGTTAGAGATTTTTAGCAAAAAAAAACCAACTCTTCAACTTATTTTTTTTTTAATATATATATTAGCTCAGCATAGTTGCTCCACTTCCCCAGATGGTAAACGAAACGAACAGCCCAAATTGCAGAGGCAACTGATTAAAGAAACAACAGTGTCTGTCAACGACCCTATGCCTACTGTAGATGCTCCCCTGTGTACCAACTTTACGGTTATGTCACATATGGATTGCTCTGGAGCCAGGAGTCTCTCACCCAGTAAACCAACCAGGCAAGAGAACCGTTACTCGTCCCGCTATCGTGCCCACTGTATCAACCAGGCACTCAAGGACTCTCAAAAGAACAGATTCCCAAAAAGACAGATTCTCAAAAGGACAGTGAGCAGAATAAGAGAAAAAATAGCGGATTGGTAGCAGGTCTTACTCCTTTTTCGGGTACTTAGTCAGATAGACTACTTTGTCTGCTTGCAGGCGAAAACTAAACAGTGCTCTGATAGTTGACACTACTATGCTGGCCCGCGAGATGCTTCTTTACGCTTCGTTTGAAGTATCCCATGTGATAGAACACGTGTGCTCCACTTTTTAACGGTGCGACAGATGTAAAAGTTACCGAACCGTTTAATACTCTAAGATATTTTTTGTTCGATTCTGAAACTTAACTCCGACAAACATTTCTCCACCGAATGAGCCTCCGACAGAATGTTTCGTTTATGAGTAGTTCAACGACATAACCTTTTAACTACGAACTATTCGCCGACAGAACTATTCATTCATGGGCGAATCGACGACAGAACCTTTCCACTACGAACTTTTGGCCGACAGAACGATTGATTCATGAGTGAATCGACGACAGAATCTTTCACCAAAAACGATTCGTCGACAAACCATGCCTAAGCATGGTTTGACAATACTAGTAACTAAATCTAAAGTGTATGCACGTTTTGAAAGGTTAAATGAAAAAAATTTGAAATTAAAGTATTTTTTATTAACATTACAAAGTAATGTATTATATAATACATTACATTACTTTGTATTAATTAAATGATAATTGTTGAATTGATATTGTAAATCATACCTAGTAGATTTGTTGTTTTTTTCATGTTATATAAATGTTAATAAAAAATATTTTAATTTCAAAAAATTTTAATTTATGGTAAGTTCACAATATGAAACTTTTTATCAATTTGTTGTTTTATTGCATATTATTTTGCAATCGCACTAAGCACTTAGCCCCCTTACCACCGACTCTTATTGCGATTCAATAACTGATTAGAATGGTTATTTATACCAATGAATAAGCGACTCTATTTCAACTAGAATAGAGCCGCTTATTCATTGGTATGAATAAGCAATCTATTCAGTTATTGAATTGCAATAAGAGTTGGTGGTAAGGGGACTGTTCTCAACAGTGAAATAATGACATCGAAACCGCGGTTCTGTGACGGAAGGGAGAAGGTGGGATAAGGAAAACAGTTCTTCTTCACTTACAACGGTAGAGGCGATAAAATACGCTTAGCGAGCTAATGTACCTACAAAGGTATTATTAATAATAAAAATCTTAGATAACATTATGAAAGAATATGACGTCATTCCGTGCTTCGGAGGGCACGTTAAGCCGTCGGTCTCGGCTGTTGTCATTAGGTGACAGTTGTTAAGCCAAGTCAGTGGTTTTTGAAAATACTGTCCAATCCACAGTTGAGCAGTGAAGTGGAGTATGCTCTAAACCCCTTCGATTGAGGGGAGACTCGTATCCCAGCTGTGGGATGAATCAGGGTTGTCGACGACGATGACGTCATAGCGACTTTAGAAACGACATTCAACATTACCCAGGTATAAAACAAAATGGGTGTTAAAATATAATTTTCTTTTTACGATTTTCCTTTATGGCCGTCAAAATTGTAGTCGTAAAGATTGAAAATCTGGTTTAATGCACAACCATTATGTCTGCCTCAACGAGTGATAATAAAGGTTTTCGTGTAAACACAGTCATGTCATAAATAATGTAGATATGCTATAAGTGTCAATGTACACTCGAAAAGTGAGTTTGTTTTATATCGTTTTAACGCACAAGCAAGCCGACGAAACTGACCTTTGTGACAATTGTTTGAAATAGGTAAAAATATCATCTTCTGTATTTACGTTAGTACTATTACTTATACGAAAACATGTTAATAGTTTGTAGACTTTAATCGTTAATACTGTAATTAGTTTTTGTATACTGTTTGTTTTCCGAAGAAAATAAAGTAAAAATAAATAAATAAAATACTGTGGTATTAATAAAGATTTTACGGCAGTCTGTCATTTTTTCTAACATTAAAGTAAATAAATAAATATTTCTGGACAAATTACTCACGGCCATCTAGTCCCAAACTAAGGAAAGCTTGTACTATGAGTATAATATAATACTTAAATACATTTTTTTTTGTAAATACTTACTTATAATACATAGAAAAATACCCAGACCAAGACAAAGAAGACATGTTCATGCACACAGATATGACTGTGTCTTGTGCGGGGATCGAACTCGCGACCTCGGAGTCAAAATGGCCATTGCTAACCATTCGACCACCGAGCTCGTCAAAGTAACCTGATTTACTGCTTATAACAAGCTTGCCAGTGATATCTCCGTTAAAATCGTTCCAGTCGTTGAGAGAATTTCCGAGACAATACTACCTTATCAATTAACAGCTTTCATTACAATTACGAAGAGCCGGTGGTCGAATGGCTAGCAATGGTACCTTTAATTCCGAGGTCGCGGTTCGATTCCCGTACAAGACAAACATTTGTGTGCATGAACATGTCTGTTTGTTTTGGTCTGGGTGTTTTCTATTTATTATATGTATTTATTTGCGTAAGGAAATTTATTTAAATATATTTATCAGTTATTTTGTGGTGTAAGTGATTCATCAACACCTTTGAACCGAAGCCAACTTCACCTGCACGCAGTGCACCCTGCTGACTGACAAACGAAGCTCTGACGAAAAGAGAGGTAGGGAGCGTAATTGTAAGCTACCAGACTGGGGAATGTACCTCCACCTCACAGAATACCACAGCCAAATAACAATTCACTTGAGGGTTGTTGTGTTTCTGCTAGTGAGTGAGGTCACCAGAAAGGAAGGAGATGCTGCGTTGGCGTTTGCTGTGGAAGCGGGGGTGGCGGCGCGCGAGCGATATTTTATGTTGCGAGCGTTAATATGGCTACGGCAACCGCTTCACATCAGGCGGGCCGTATGCTTGTCTGCCACCCGACGTAATATTAAAAAAAATATATATCTAGTACTCATAGTACAACTTGTGCTTAGTTTGGGACTAAATGGCGCTATGTAATTTGTCCACGAATAAATAAATATAAATACAACTTGACAAATTACACAGCGCCATCTAGTCACAAACTAAGCAAAGCTTATGGGTACTAAATAACTGATATAATGTACATAAATACTTTTTTTGTAAATAAATACATTATAATACATAGAAAACGCACAGACCAAGACAAACAGACATGTTCATGCACACAAATGTTTGTCATTATGTTGGGGATCGAACCCGCGAACTCGGAGTCAAAGTGGCCATTTCTTCATTCGACCACCGAGCTCGTCAAGTTATTTATTAATTATTGAGATTAGTTATTTATTAATTATTACAAACAGCTAGACAGACAAAATTTGAAAACCTTTTTTTTTTATTATATTATACGTCTGTAAAATCATAGTTTTAAAATTTTTGTAATAATAACGTCTTATATACACCAAAACAACAACATCTTAAGTTTAAATTTTATTTATTTCTATAGATTTCATCAGAAATTCATCAGAGATTTACATCTAAAGTTGTAAATGTAGCTAAAAAAAAAGAACTTGACGTTTCAACATTATAATTTCAACTTTTAGGATTAATTCGACGACCCCTGGGAGATATTATGTTTTTAGCATATTGTCCTGTTTACATTAGAATGGAATTTAGTCGACCTCCCTCGAAAGGAAAATGGAAAATTCTTGGTGGTGAATTCGCAACCGGATTACAAATACGCCACAAGAATTTTACGTCCATAACGTTTTTAATATTATTTAATTAAAAATTTAGGCTGATGGCGTTGGCGGTCACAAGAATACTCGTTGGACAAACATTTTTAATATACAAGGTACTTAATATTAAGAGCCTTTTGTACATCTTTTTACACGTGCAGCCTGTGGGCCAATGGTACACGAAAAGCATATGACGCTCTTCGTATGCAATATAATAATGCGTTCGGGATGCTGCCAGGGCTGCCTCGCTATTGTAGCGCATCGGGGATGTTCGCTGAGACCCGCGTGGATTGTTCCTTTGCTACCATGCGCAAGAGGTGCTCTTCCCTGGTGCATGGAGTTCCCCCGCACCAACATCATCTTGAACATGATCGCCAGCAGACTTGACTGCTCGTACGTAAGCCGTTGCTGTGACATATCCGGTGGAATGGTGCAGAAATGGCTCACAATATAGACAAAGTATGATATTAAATGTAATATTACTAAAACGTAGTTCATAAGTATGCTTTACTAACAAAATGAGAGTCTTAGTTGCGTACTTGAATAAATAAATTTTATTATTATTATAAGAAGATACTTTTTAGGGATTGGTAAGTAGGGATTAGTACGAAATCCGTATAAGAGCACTCCTGTCAATCCGTTTATATTGTTATAGCAATATACCAACTACGATTAGGTTGTATATGAGTAGAAGAAGAAGAAGAAACATTTATTTGTAACATAACACAACACTATTACATATTTTAAAACATAGCATTATGTAACATAGATACAAGAAAGGACATAGTGCTGCGTGATGCCACAAATTGGACCCAACTCAGCATTATGCCGTGGTCTGACTATGTCAGACCCCATCGCTGATTTTCAGTTGGGACCATTTTTTTACACGAGTACACGCACTAATTTCTGTGATTTAAATATGAACGTGTACGATAAATAAATAAATGCTAATTGTACTATTCTGATTTGGCAACCAGAGATAATTTTAAACAGGTTTTAACAACGGCGTTTAGTAAAAACTAGTTTTAACTAGGGACGCGTTCTAACGACAAACGGGTTTTAACTGTAACATAAACATTTCGTAATTGAGATACCAAGTATTTGATTTAGACATTGTTATTTATTATATGTCTGTGCTCATTCATTCCATACATCGTTGTCACTTAGGTATTCATCAATTCTATTGAGATCAAAGATCACGCCTATCAAAGATCACCGATTGCTCTGTCTAGAGTCTAGACAGAGCAATCGTGCGTGTAATGCTAGACTCTAGACGTCTCGGTTGGACGACTAGCAGGACAAGAAGCGCTGAGCATTCTTTAAGTTGTGGTATTAGTATGGATGGCCGTGTGGTTTCCGGCAGATTAGAATAGAATCACTCCGTCTCTTCCCGTGGATGTCGTACAAGGCGACTAAGGGAAACACAATATAAAACATCGATCAGGCCTCCCCAACCCGTCTGGCCAGCGTGGGGAGTGTAGGCCAAATCCTCCTTCGGTCTGGGACCAACGAGAGAGGGTCGTGCTCCTGTAGTTGAGACTAAAATGACCTGATGATGATTAGTATGGATATGGATATTATGGATGTAAAACAAAAAGGCATAGCTTCGCTATTCTCATTATAGTGTAAAACAACCTTGGGAAAGAAGGTCTGTAAGAAGTTTAGAACGGGCTCAGCACTTACTGTTATTTCTCAGGAGTAATGATGTTACATTGTGTAGATATGTTACTAAGCACCCGTTTTTGACTTTAAATATCATGTAATCCGACAATGTAATCCGACCGTGATACGTTCTTGGGTCATTACCCAAGAACGTATCACGGTCGGATTACACGATGCGCAACTGCGAAAGATAGCTTTTACTCTCTTGTATAATTTCAAACTTTTACGGTTGTTTACATCACTATTGTAAAAATGGAACGTACCGCGATCGATTTTTGTATTTTCCCGATATTTCGGCGACGTTGCAGATGCCATGGTCACTGGACGATTGAAGTAAAACTGGTAGAAGGTAGATGGTAGTTTGTTACAAGCAAACATATACATTGGTGGAACAACTGAACATAATTAAAGATGTAGGAATTAAAATTCAGTAACGTTATTTGATGATAAAATAAATGGGAGAAATAACGTAAGCCAGTAACGCCTTTATTTCCCCCAACGTGCGATTATGCACGACTGGTTGACGTCGATCAGTGACCGAACAGTGCCCGGCGGACGCAATTGGTATCCACAAGTGGGGTAGTAGAAATAGAGCCGGCAACAACGCTTTAGTTTGAGGATGGGTAACGTTATAACATATCAGTATTAATAAAGTTGACGATGACTTCATTTCTGAAAATAAATGTATAATTTGCACAAGTATCGTTATTTTTGTGGTAACGTTATCAGTTCCTGACGGGGACCAATTTCCCATGCAATTTGCAACTAATTAACATATCTATGGTATAAAATATCATTCCTCATTATATCATAGAAGAGCGGGATCTTCTAACACAGGTATTGTCATACTTAAAAGGAAATCCCAATCACTTGTAAGTTAAGTGAGAATTGAATAAAGATTTTTGTATTTGTATTTGTATTTTCATTAGTAATTTCATTACACAATTTGTAATTACACCTATAAATTAGTAAGTAATTAATATTTATAATTGGTTGTATATATACACAAGGCTAAAATTAATATAATGTAATACAATCTAGAAAGAAATTGCCTATGGTAATGCTTAAAAGATTTTACCAACATCCCTGAAAAAGAAGCCTCCAAATTATCTCATTTAATAAAGCACTTCTACAAAGTAGAAGCCTAGGCTGGTTAGATACTTTAGGAAAATATCAAAGTTCGTGTTTCACTTTAAATTTTGGTACTTTCAAGTTATAACAGCTTTGCATAAATTTTGTAATGATATAATAACGTTGAAATCTGCGTTCTCTGAACCTAATCGAACGAAAAATATATATTTTTCTATAATAATTTATACTACGTCGGGTGGCAGACAAGCATACGGCCCGCCTGATGCGAAACGGTTACCGTAGCCATATTTACGTTCGCAACATGAAATGTCATTCGCGAGCCGCCACCCCCGCTGCCAATGCAGCGTCTCCTTCCTTTCTGGCTCTGGTGAGCTCACTCAATCGCAGGAACACAACAACTCTTAAGGGAATTGTTATTTGGCTGCGGTATTCCGTGAGGTGGAGGTACTTCTCCAGTCGGGCAGCTTACAGTTACGCTTCCTATCTCTCTTTAATTTTTCAATGGAAATCTTACAGAAAATAAAAGAGAATAGTTTGTATTGCAATAACAAGTTTTCACAATTTTAATGTTAATGTATTTATTTACAACTTTAGGGTATTGGTGACAAATAGTGGAATGTACTTCCAGACTCTAGCGAGAGAGGAATAAAATATAAAATACTTAAATAATTTAACGTAGATAAATATAATGATACATGCATACAAGAATAAGTACATACACATATATAATTTATCATCATCATTAGCCCGTATTTACCCACTGCTGGATGTAGGCCTTTCTCAATGTTTAATTACATTTTTTCTGTAAAAACATACATATAACACCTAGAAAACACCCAGACCAAGACAAACATACTTGTTTATGACAACACAAATATTTGTGTTGTCATAAACAGTAATAGAAAACAGTAATGAAAAAAAAACAGAAATAAATTCTTATTTTCGTAAGAGTGTGGTCTTACCAAAATAAGAATTTATTTCTGTTTTTTTTTCATTACTGTTTTCTAAGAAGAACAGAATAAGTATACAGTTTCAAACTATACCAGATAGAATGTAAGGTGTTAATATGAATAAAGTATATTACACCCCGGCCACTCCATACAAATGTCGCGTCATTCACTACTAAGTACATTAACAATGACGTCTGTGCAGAGCGTAAATAAGCGTGTGTGCGTGCGGCGCCAAACAAGCTGTTCCAGATTCGTCTCAGAGAGGAGGTGAGGTCGATACGAGAGAACGGTAGAGAGTGGCCATACTGTACTATTATTTATACTGTGGTATAATGTAGGCGTATGCAAACTTAGGCATCTAATGCTGCGGCTACAGTACCGTGATATGCCAATAATTATTGCCATAATTTTAACAACGCCTAGGTGTAACCACGATTTATGGCCATAATTTTACAATGCCAATCAATATGGCAAATGACGGTAGACAATAGCTCCGGCGGCGGTCTTTTTTCGCACATCAAAGAGAATTACCGCAGTAAATAATGCGTTTGTGGTCACACTACCGTTTGTCCAGTGTGCAACATGAGCTCAACGGCGACGCACGTATCGACCGACATGGAGTGGTCAAATGAAAAAAGCTTGAGTTTTGGAATTATTCCAATGCGAACACGAATGACGCCTTAGCAAAAGTTGTTCAGCCTGATGAGTATTTTTTATTGAGGTATAAAAATCCAATATTTGGAACACCTGATGCAGATCCATAATGGTTCAGCTAAACTATAAGAAATATAAAAATGACGCCTTAGCAAAAGTTATTCAGCCTGATGAGTATTTTTTGTTGAGGTATAAAAATCCAAGATTTAGAACACCTGATGCAGATCCATAATGGTTCATCTAAACTATAAGAAATACAAAAATGACGCCTTAGCAAAAGTTATTCAGCCTGATGAGTATTTTTTGTCGAGGTATAAAAATCCAAGATTTGGAACACGTGATGCAGAATCATAATGGTTCAGCTAAACTATAAGAAATATAAAAATGACGCCTTAGCAAAAGTTGTTCAGCCTGATGAGTATTTTTTGTCGAGGTATAAAAATCCAAGATTTAAAACACGTGATGCAGAATCATAATGGTTCAGCTAAACTATAAGAAATATAAAAATGACGCCTTAGCAAAAGTTGTTCAGCCTGATGAGTATTTTTATTGAGGTATAAAAATCCAATATTTGGAACACCTGATGCAGATCCATAATGGTTCATCTAAACTATAAGAAATACAAAAATGACGCCTTAGCAAAAGTTATTCAGCCTGATGAGTATTTTTTGTCGAGGTATAAAAATCCAAGATTTGGAACACGTGATGCAGAATCATAATGGTTCAGCTAAACTATAAGAAATATAAAAATGACGCCTTAGCAAAAGTTGTTCAGCCTGATGAGTATTTTTTGTTGAGGTATAAAAATCCAAGATGCAGATCCATAATGGTTCCGGTAAACTATAAGAAATATAAAATTGACGCCTTAGCAAAAGTTGTTCAACTTGATCAGCATTTTTTGTTGAGGTATAAAAATCCAAGATTTGGAACACCTGATGCAGAACCATAAAGGTTCAGCTAAACTATAAGAAATATAAAAATGACGCCTTAGCAAAAGTTGTTCAGCCTGATGAGTATTTTTTGTTGAGGTATAAAAATCCAAGATTTGAAACACGTTATGCAGAATCATAATGGTTCAGCTAAACTATAAGAAATGTAAAAATGACGCCTTAGCAAAAGTTGTTCAACTAGATCAGCATTTTTTGTTGAGGTATATAAATCCAAGATTTGGAACACCTGATGCAGAACCATAATGGTTACGGTAAACTATAAGAAATATAAAATTGACGCCTTTGCAAAAGTTGTTCAACTTGATGAGTATTTTTTGTTGAGGTATAAAAATTCTAGATTTGGAACACCTGATGCAGAACCATAATGGTTCAGCTAAACTATAAGAAATATAAAAATGACGCCTTAGCAAAAGTTGTTCAACCTGATCAGTATTTTTTAATTGAGGTACAAAAATCCAATATTTGGAACACCTGATGCAGAATAAAGCTAAATTTATTTGCATAAACAACATGGTGTATACAATAAATTATACTTTAAAAAAATAACTAAAAAACACGCTATAATAGTTAATACAACACAATAAATAGTTTCACAAAATATTGATTGTATTGTAAAAAAAATAACCGCGCAGTGCTACTTTTATGCTTATCTGCTACAAGTTAGACGCAATCGTTTTATTTATTTACAAAGGTAACGTGGTCTATTTAGTCAGTTTATTATAGACGTGTACGCTAAAATTGAAATAGAACGATTGGTATATATTCGCACAAACCAGAAGAATGCGTGCATTTGTGGGACGCTATGTAGCAAGATTTTGTGATGCAAAGTCTTTTAAACAACGAGGAGAAACTGTTTTTCTTAGATGCTTCAGGAGGGACTGGAAAAACATACTTGACGAGAGCAATCATCGCTGAAATCAGGCGCCAAAATAATATCTCACAGCAGCATTGCCAGGTATTGCAGCCATATATTACTTCTAGGCGGAATGACGCAAATACAATGTTCAATATTATACTCGATTTATACAGAACGGAAACACCGACATGCTTTGTGACACGAAACTGTGACAAAGCGAAAATGTTTCAGGATTGCTGTCTAATCGTTTCAGATGAATGCGAAAAAAAAACAACAAGGCAGTAGAAGCTGTAGATAGAACTTTACGTGCCCAAGAGTTTTCAAAAATATTATTAAAATTTGGGGAAGATCTCCTTCCTGAAGTAAAGTCAATGTTTAGCAGCGAAATTTGTATAATTGAAGCTGAGATTCTCACTGGGAGTGGTGCCGATGAAACTGTATAAATTTATTCCGCGTATACCACTCTTCCTTCTTACGGCCGTGTGGTTTCCGGCAGATTAGAATAGAATCACTCCGTCTCTTCCCGTGGATGTTGTACAAGGCGACTATGAGAATAGTTTTTGTCCCAGAAACTACCAATTATTGTTGTTTATTGTACCTGTAGGGCGGTTCTATTTTCGACTGTGTGTATTTTTTTAAATTCAATCATTTCTTCGTCAATTGTACAGCAATTTTAATAATTCTTATTCGTTTGAGAGGGTACACTCTCCAGGTGGCCCCATATTAAAATGAATGTTGCTAAGCGCACCACTCGAGAACGGCTCGACCAATTCTGCTAATTTTTATTTTAAAATAATAAGGAAGGTTCTTATGTACATAAAAATTGCGAGGAAAAGAAAACAACACTTTCTACCCGTGCGAAGCCGGGGCGGGCAGCTAGTAGAATATAAATTATGTTACTCAAATATGCGCGGGAATATTTTATGAGCCTGGTGGTCGAATGGCTAGCAATGGTTACTTTGACTCCGAGGTCGCGGGTTCTATCACCGCACAAGGCAAACATTTGTATGAATGATCATGTCTAGTTGTCTTGGTCTGGGTGTTGTCTATGTATTATAAGCATGTGTCTACAAAAAAAAAATGTATTTAAGTACATTTATCAGTTATCTAGTACCCATAGTACAAGCTTTGCGCTTAATTTGGGACTATAGATGGCGCTGTGTAAACAGTCCATAGAAAAACAAAATCCACTGCCGGCGAGCTCTTTGAATTAGGAATGAGAATACTATAAAAACAGGATCAATGAAAGATGTGTAAATACCCAGTTCGCCAGCAATGAAAGCTGCAGAAAACAAACTGGCAACGTTGTATGGAAATTAAATGAAAATCATTTAATTTCCATACAACGTTGCCAGCTTGTATTCTGAATTTGGAAGAACGCGCCTGCAATGTTGTATGGAAATTCATTGCCGACGATGTAGAGGCTCAGTGTTGAGGAGGTCGATGGCGACAGTTTTAATCGATCACGCACACATTAGACGACAGTCGTTAAGTCAAAAGATAAGGTCTTTAGGCAGCTTGAAACCATTGGTATCCGCCAACCCGTAGTTAACAGCGGGGTGAAGAACGCTCTAATCCGTTTCGATTGAGGGGAAGACCCGTATCCCCGCATGATGAATATGGGTTGATGCAGCAGCATCAACGCTGGGATTTTATTTGAATTTAGACCTCTTTCGTCGATCTTGTCTGTATAGCCATATATGCGTTTACCTTTCGGCACAGGCTAAAAAATAAAAATACATTTTTATTTCCGTGCATTTTTTTTGAGAAATTCACTGTATATGCCTTGTCAGAAATGGCATTTGCCTGTCTCACATCATTGTAGGCTTTCAAATTCATATTCGACCTGCAATAGGCTAGTAAAGTTTGCAGATCTTTGTAGTTTTGTGTATTTTACGATATTGTTAAATAATTTATACATTTATATAGGAGCGAGAGGTATACCAGCAAAATCTCTCTATAACCTGCTGAAAGACCTTGGCTTGTCCAGAAGTGCAGTAAGTTCTATACTAAAACGAGTATCTAAAGCTGCATTAGCAGGTTCATACCAGATTTGGCTGGGCAGGGAGAGAAACACAAGTAGTGAAGGTGAGTGTTGATGTACGTCGGAAAGGAGCCCCTTAAACCTACACCCGTGTCACAAGTCTCGGGATCTGCTTGGGTTTCTCTCTCTGCCACACGATGGACCCGGCACCCGCACGGTGAATCCATGGAAGCTAAGAAGTTCGTCTCATTTTTGAACATTGTCAAATAGCCTATTGCCTATTTGCTGGCTTTTGTAATAATGTATTACATCTGTTACGGTTTTATAACTGTTAAATATATAATATAGCATCTTTAGGCTTTCAATGCCTCAATTGCTGTCTCTCACATTGCTAAGAGGGGAAATTACAAATAGTTCTTACTCCTACTAATTTCTTCTGATTAAATTCGTTGTGAGTTCCTAGCCAGCCCTATTTTTACCCCCAGGACTGCAATGGACTTTACTGTTCATTGCCTTTTTTGGCAATCGCCGCTGTTAATCCTGGCTATACAGAAGACACAGTAGTGGAAATGTGTGGTGGGCCCCAGTCCCGTATAAAAAGTGTTAAGTATAAACTATTTGCGACGTTAATGCGCGAGGCCTGTTCGTTTACTATGTCGTAAATTTTGACAGATATTAGGATGCTTCGCAAACAAACTCCTTTGAGTTTGCTTTGCAATCAAACCCAGGGTAGTTTCCCTATGAACTCGAAACACTAGGGAGCCCCTTTGAGTGAATCCCCTTTCAATGCCGTTGCTAGACTATAGTTGAATGAAGGTGTCAAATTACGTTGACTGAATATTGCTCAGAAATAGTCGCCATGTTAAAAAGATATTAGATTTCATAAGTAAATAAATCTATATAGGAAATATCCTTATGTCAGTTTACTAGAAAGAAAAATTCTAACTAATAATAATTTAGATTCTACAGATGTACCTTTAGTAACAGCAATCGACGTTAACTCTTCTCCCACTGCTGGGATACGGGTCTTCCCTCAAACGAAGGGCTTTAGAACATACTCCACCACGCTGCTCAACTGCGGGATGGCAGAGGCCAGTGTTTTCAAGATCTAATGACTACAGCCGGGACCGACGGCTTAACGTGTCCTCCGAAGCATGGAGGAGCTCGAGAAAATAAATGCTGAGGCTGAGTAAAAGGCCGAGGAAAAGGCTGAGGCGCTGCTGCAGTGCATTCGGTATGCTTACAGAAGCGCATGTCGACAACTTTCGCACAGTACTCCGGAAACAGAGCGTCGACACTTGGCAGGTTGCGCAGTCCCAACAACGTTCTGTCCACTATAGGGGGTCGGCTGGTTAGTCGCTTTGTTAAGTACTGGGTGGGTTTACACCTAAATAAAAATTATTTGTATGCACTAAACTAATGTTAACGAAAATTTTTTGACATCAAAATGGAATCTCGAGTCTGTATAGAAATATATTTTATTTTATTTTTATTTATTTGGTTGGTACCGCTGTCGCGTAATGTTGCCAGTATTTGCATTGATTTTAATACGCTTCAGTAGGCAAACGATTATAAAGCTTCTAAGATATACTGTCTGTTGGTTATTATTTAGTTGTTTTTTGTACATATTATTTAATAATCTTGCATCGGTGTTGTCATATTTGACCTGCACAGAAAAACAGGGCTGAGATCACTCTGTGATCCCAGCAATGATACCTGAGGGTGGGCGAAAATTTCAACATCACATCTTCTGTCTTCATGTAATGTCGTATTTGTGTACAAAGGTACACAAAGCAAAGGCTTTATGTAATGTTGACATAAATATATTTCTATTTCTATTTATATATCCAGCAGCCCTACGCCGACTGACGCCGGTGCGGCCCACGCGATGTCACTTCACGATAATTGTCAACTACATGACTACACTGATCTCCCTTAATAGATATTTGCAAATAAAACTAAACCCTAGAAACAAAATACGTGTTATCACAAAATATGTATTTGAAAGAACAATCACTCAGTTTTAAGACCACTCACTTTGCAAAAGGAATCAAAATATTAATTTTATATATCACTAGCTGACCCGGCAAAATTTTGTTTTGCCATTGATTCTAAGTTTGCCATGTAAAAAAATACTTAAATAAATAAATAAATATTGTCAGACTAATTGCACAGCGCCGTCTAGCCCCAAAGTAAGCGAAGCTTGTGTTATAGGTACTAGACAACTGATATAAACATACATAAATATATTTTTTTTTGTAAATTCATACTTATGATACATAGAAAACACCCAGACCAAGACAAACAGACATGTTCATGCACACAAATGTTTATCCTATGTGGGAATCGAACCCACGAGCGTTGGTGTCGAAGCCGCGTCATTGGCCGCTACGCCACCGAGCTCGTCAATGTAAATCTAGGGGTGGATAGTAGAAGGGTAAAAATTTGAAGTTGTATGTATTTTTCAATGTCAATAAAATAAAATAAATATTTAGGAGTGGGCCACCCTTATCATTTAGGGGTATGAAAAATAGATGTTGGCCGATTCTCATGCACACAAAATTTCATAAAAACCAGCCGTTTCGGAGAAACTTGGTAACAAACACCGCGACATGAGAATTTTATATATTTAAGCACAATCCAAGCGTTCTTTCCGTTCGAGGAACGAGAGGGGAAATTGATTGGAAATACTTGGTCTGTTAGTTTCTGTCAGTTAGGGTTATTTCTACTTTGGAGGAAATTTGTCACCAACAACTTGTTTTGTGGTCTAAGAGCCAGTAATTTTCAGATCTTCATCATTTTATAAAAGCTGAAAAATTTCTTGTGCATGACTCTAAAATAGGCAAGTGTGAATGATGAGTTGGAGTTTAGACCATCGTGGCTTTGGCTAATAACAGTTAACAAAGGTGTAAAAAATTGCTCTCCTAAACCTTCAAAGTATAAAGTACAAAATTATTCTTGTTTTCTTCGGAATAATATTTCAACGCTCTGCGCATCCAATACAACCACACATTCAGGGCGGTGATGGGGCTGAGGCGCTGCTGCAGTGCATCCGGCATGTTCACTGAATCAAGTGTCGACAACTTTCACACAGTACTCCGCAAGAGGTGCGCGTCGGCACTTGCCAGGCTGCGCGCCAGCCCCAACACCATTCTGTCTACTATTGGGTGTAGCCTGGACAGTCGCTTTGTTAAGCACTGGGTGGGATTACATCTCAATAGAAATGAACGGTATGCATTAACATAATAATAAGGAAATTGTTTACTAACAAAATATGGATCTTCGGGTCGGAAATAAATATATTTTATTTTATTTTATTAGACATCACATGATTCATTACCAGACACTTTTTTACAATCTCCTGCCAGACACATTTAAACGATATAAAATTGTAGTTATGCTTACGTTATAGTATAAACACAGAATTGTATTGTACATGACTATCAAAAGATGTTTCTTTAGTAGTCGGACAGTTTCGATAGTTATATTTTTTTTTTACTCCTTTGTTATCTGTTATAGCCATGATGATGACGACTCCATAATCTCTGATCGTTCTTGCCTGTGGTAGGGGCATCCACAGAGAAACTTTCAGCTTTTGTAAAACGACGAAGGTCTAGCAGTCACGAGCTCTTACTCTATAGAGACAGGTTGAACAGTCGATGTCGGTTTTTATAAGCTTTAGCGTTGACAGTATATTTTTCACAAAAAGATTTCTTTGTTTAATGTTTTTGAACGGTAGAGATTGATAGCCTCGTTTTGCGTGTCTGTCTATTTTTTTGGGTTACCCGAGAGACTCTGCACATGGATCGCCAGCTTTCTCACTGGGCGGATCATTAAAATCGTGATTGACGGTGCACGCTTGGATCCATTACCCCTGAACGCTGGTGTGCCACAAGGCTGCGTTTGTCCCCCACATTGTTTCTTCTGCATATCAATCACTTGCTGCATGTATGCAGCATCCATTGCTATGCAGATGACAGTACCGTGGACACAAGATACAGTGGTCTATGTAATGTTTCTCGGGATTGCGTCGATGAGTACTGAACAAAAGTTGTGTCTGAGATTGAGACGTCACTTGGACACGTCTCTGATTGGTGTAAATTGAACTTAGTCCAGCTGAATCCCTCAAAGACACAAGTTTGTGCGTTTACCGCTTAGTTAACGCTTTTAAAGACATTTTCTACCACAAAATGTGAAGTTGTGGAATCAACTTCCTCCAGCGGTATTCCCAAATAAATACGACATGGGGGCCTTCAAGAACAGAGTATTCCCCTTAAAAGGCTGGCAACGGATCAGTGACGCCTTGGTGCTGCTGATTTATATTGGCGGTGATGATTGCTTTCCATCAGGTGACCCACATGCTCGCTTGTCCCCTCTCATATAAAAAAAAATTGAACCCACAAGTTAAGCAACGTCGCCTGTAGCCTATCTATAATAGTGAACGATGCGACATTTGTACGGAATGGCCGAGGTTTGTTGCCTATGGCCCATGTATATATAAAATCTCATAGACTAAACTTCTGCTGGAATACCGGTTTCATTCAACCGGGATTTCAATAGGTATATTACAATACGCTATTCAAGAAAGTTTGAATTGTATATCATAATTCCAATATTGTGTTAATTGGAATTTATACTAGATTGTTCAAAATCCATCCATATATAGTCGTCTATCATAATAAACATTTCAACAAATATTCGATACCGAATATTGTTTCAACTTATAATCTATTTAGATTTTCGAAGAAAATGTTATAATCACAGCCGCTAGTAAGCTAATTAATAGAACGAACTCGGTAGTTTAATACCTAGTAATGGCTACGTGGTTTAAGTACATTTATCAGTTGTCTAGTACCCATAATACAAGCTTGTTTGTTTGTTTGTTTGGTATAACTTTATTGTACATAAAAAATAAAATAATAAAAATAAAATGCAAAATAAAGTAGTACAAAGGCGGACTTATCCCTTAGAGGGATCTCTTCCAGTCAACCTTAGAGTATTAAAAGGAATTAGAATTAAAGGCGTGTAATCACAAAGTACAGTAATTACTGTGATAATAATGGACAAGACAAAAATTACAACATAGTTTAAATACGAATACCCATTAACACATGCTTCAATTATGATATGTGTATATATAAATAAAACTTAAAAATAAATCATCAATTTGCAGCCAACAAAGCGTTATTGAGAGACCTCCTTAGAGCCGATTTGAAGGAGCCAAGAGTAGGAGACATCTTTATGTCCAAAGGAAGTGAGTTCCACAGTTTCACAAGCTTTGCTTAGTTTGGGATTGATGGCGCTGTGTAACTTGTTCAGGAATATTTATGTATTTTTTATTATTTATATTTATTAAATAGTTGTGTTCGCGACTGCCCCGCATGTTAGTTCAAAAGGTACCATATGCCCAAGGGTTTTTAGTAATTAGGTAATTGGTATGACATCTTTGCCTATGTCCTTTCTCGGGACTGAACCTGCCTGAATTAAATTTGGCATTTGGATTATAAAATGCCAAATTTCATTCAGACAGACTTTCACATTTATATGTTAGTATAGATGGATATTGTTAGGGATGGAAAGTAAAACACGTTTTTAAATCAATTTGCGTGCACGATGAACCGCCGTTGTACCGATCCGCAAGCTACTAACTCATCGTGGCGCGGGGTTCTCACACCACTGAGAAATTATAAATTATGGCGGGTCATCGCGCATTCGTATGCATTTTTATTTTATAAAAACATTTTTGACATTCTAAATATTGTGCAATTGAAATGTAGTGCGTCGCTTACACTCTGCCTCCTTAGTGCTAACTAGTTAGCACTATCTTCTCGTGGGGCCAGTAGGGCGACGCGCGTGGCCGGCCGACGCAATATACCGGTACGTGTTCGTACGTCAACACTACGGACGCGTCCATCCGCGCCTGCATGGGCCGCACTAACAACTCCGTGTCGCCAGCAGCTACGCTCTAAATTAGGGTCTGCAATTATGACATAATCACCTAACTGCAACGATCGGGTTTCCTGAGTCCATTTGTGACGAGGTAATAAAGTAGGCAAGTATTCTTTTAGCCAGCGGGCCCAGAACATATCTGCTAACCGCTCTGCAACTCGCCATCGCTTCCGTAAGCTCAAATCACTGTTGTCGTATTTACCAAATGGCGCACTGTTTGAGGAAGTGCCAATCAAAAAATGATTAGGAGTAAGGGCCTCCGGATAATGTGGATCGTCGGAGACATGAGTGATAGGACGGCTATTCACTAATGCCTCCACTTCGGTTAGCAAGGTGGTTAAAATATCAGGGTGAGGTGCGCGCTCTTTTAGAGCGACTTTTAAGGCGGTCTTCACTGTCCGTATTAGACGCTCCCATGAACCTCCCATCTCTGGAGCCCCGGGGGGTATAAATCTCCATTCGACTCCGCGGATGGCTCCGTCTTGTCGAATGGCCACGGTGTTGAGTTCTGCTAAGCTGCGCTTTAACTCATTATCAGCCCCTCTCAAATTCGTGCCATTATCGGAGATAATGACGGACGGCATGCCTCTACGAGAAGCCATGCGTCTGAGCGCCATTATTGTGGAATCTGTTGAGATATCTTCCGTCAGCTCAATATGAATTGCTCTGACAGTGAGACACGTGAAAAGCATAGCATATCTTTTCTGCCTTTTGCGTCCGATAGTAATGTCCAGTGGGCCAAAAAAGTCAACTCCACAGAAACTGAATGGACGTCTATGGTGCTGCATTCTAGCGGCTGGCAAATCAGCCATTCGTTGTGGCTGCGGCTTCGCACGTCTGTAGTGACAAAATAGACAGCGAAAAGCAACCCCGCGTACAGTCGGCCGAAGCTTCAAAATCCAATAACGTTGCCTAAGTTCGTTTACAACGAGTTCATTAGATCCGTGAAGTGCTCGCCGATGATAGTGCTCTACTAATAAAATCGTTATCCTGTGCTTACCATCCAAAATTACAGGTCTTTGTGTTATATGGTCGACACCGACTACTTTGTCAATTCGACCTTCAACACGTAACATGCCAGACCCGTCGAGGTAAGGTGACATCTGTAGCAAACGACTAGTCGACGGCAAGGGCAATCCTTGTCTTAAATGCTGTAAATCGGCAGCAAACGAATCCTGTTGACATTTTTTTATGAGCAGTTCTTCTGCTTCCTTCATTAAGGAAATGTCAAGTTGTATGTCTTTGCGCTGACATCTTCTAATAAACAACAAAACCCTGGCAGTGGCGCGTACGAGGGTGATCCATCTCGAGATATTATCTTCATTAGGTAAAGATAAATCTGAGTTGTTGACGATCGTTGTTAGCACAGACCGTGCCTCACACGTAGCTTCTTCAGACTGTTTGGTGAACTTATGATCCCTAGGCCACTCGTTTTCAGGGCGGCGTAAGAATGTGGGCCCGTGAAACCAAGTGTCTGAAAACTCAAGTTGAGGAGCGTCCTCTCTCGTGGCTATATCGGCTGCATTAAGGTCAGACGGTACGTAACGCCACTCTCGAGACTTCGACAACTCATCTATTTCGCCTAAACGGTGAGCGACATAAGGTTTATAATTACGTGGATCACTCCGTATCCACTGCAACACTGTGCTGGAATCGATCCAAAAATATCGTTTTGTGGGCTGTACATCTTTGTGCTCACTCTGTATAGTGGCAGCAAGGCGTGCACCTAAAAGTGCGCCCTGTAGTTCCAGCCTGGGGATGGACAGAGGTCGGAGAGGACTTACTCTGCTTTTACTAGCTACGAAACAGACAAGTACTGTACCGTCCGATCGAATGAATCGCATATAAATAACCGCTGCGAATGCTTTCAAAGAACTATCACAAAAAATATGTAATTGCGTTTCCACAATATTACATTCGACATTGTCAATGCACATCCATTGCTCGTTTGTGTAGCACGGTGTCCAATCACACGTATTGGCGTAGCACCGTGGAATGCGTAAAGAGTGTAGCTGTTGTAAATCACATAACCAGTTCACCCATCGGGTGCGCTCAGCTGATTGGATGCGGCAATTCCATTCAACTCCACTTCGGTGGACGTTCTGAAAAATTATTTTACCCTTTATAATAAAAGGAGAAAGAAAACCATGTAGGTCGTATACTGACATAATAATGCCTAACATTTGAGCTTTAGTAGGCGGCTCGGAGCCGTCTAAAATGTTTTTCGGTATACGATCAAGTGATATTTTAAATCCAAACGAGTCATCATTGGGATGCCACATCAAACCAAGAGTGCGCTCAGTTGTATTCGTAGCTCCGAGTTTGAATTCAACTGCAGTCGGCGCGAGCGCATCGGGCGGGACAGTCTGCAACACTTCTTTGCTATTGCTCGACCAGCGCGCGATTTCGAACCCAGCCTTACTTTGGACATAAGTTATATCGCGCACTAATTGAATAGCCTTACTTTCACTGCTGCATGAATGTAAACAGTCATCCATATAATGGTTGTTTATAATTACGTCAACAGCCTCTGGATATTGATCCTGATACTTTAACGCATTTTTATTTCGTATATATAAAGCTATAAATGGTGAACATGTGGCGCCAAATATAAGACTTTGCATTATATATTTTTTCAAGGGCGCCTTCACATCAGTTTGCCATAAAAATCTTAACACGTGTTGGTCCTCAGGACGAACTTTTATTTGAAGAAACATATCTTTTATATCTCCAATCAAAACAAATTTATGTTCCCGGAATCGTAACATAATCCCTAACAAAGACGTATAAAGATCGGGGCCGGTAAGTAAGAAATCATTTAGGCATAACCCGTTTACCTTACCCGCACCATCGAATACTAATCTTAACTTCCCGGGCTTATTAGGATTTTGAACCCCAAAGTGAGATAAATACCAAACGCGATCAGCTGAGAGTTCGTTATCATTTAGTTCTCGAGCATAACCGTACTCAATAAGTTTATCTATCTCCTTTCTATATCGTTCTGCGTACGCGCTGTCAGATTGAAACTTTTTCAATGAACCGCGTAACCTTGACCGTGCATATTCATAACTATCAAAGCCAGCAATAGCAGCTAGGTAAATATTATCAAAGCCAGCAATTTTTGTACATAATTTTGGAGCATCAGATTGATACACCTCAATACCAAACGCATCAATAAACTTAATTGAGCTACAATGTAAACTTTTAAGACCTAACTCGTCAACCAAGTTCTTATCGATCATAGATATAGATGCACCATCGTCTAATAAAGCAAATGTACTCACGTTACCGTTGGGTCCACTTAGATTAACTTTTACCACTTTGAGCATCACATCACTGCACTGAGGTGTCGCCGCTGGCGGCGATTCGCACTGCCGCGCGACATGCGCGACGGTCGTGGCCGCCTCGCTCTCGGAAGGCAGCGGCGGCGGCGGCGGCGGCGGCGCGTGCGCCTCGCCAGCCAGCTGACTATGTGACGTAACAGGCTTCTTATAATGAAGTAGTGGGTGATGAGCGAGCCCACATCCGTCAAAGTTGCACACAACTGCCTTGCAGGCACCCCTGTCGTGCTTCAGCAAGCAACAATAACACAATCCCTTGGTCCTTGCGTACATCCAACGACTCTTTGTCATAGCTCGTTTGAACTCTCGACAATCAGGTAATGAGTGAGCGGCCTTTTTACAATAGTTACATAAACGGCTATCATCTGTAGATGCAGTTGTAAGCACCGGTCGACCGTAGTTAATGTTATAGCGTGATCGGTCGTCCGTTTTCTTAACATAGGGCATAGAATCGGTTTTTTTCTGTTCTCGAGGCTGTGATACTCCTACGGCTGTTATCATATCGGCTTCGTGTTTTAGAAATGTAGCTAACAGCTGTAATTTAGGTACACCTCTAGATAACCGTGTATATGCATAATCAGTCCATTTACTTAGCAATACACTTGGTAACTTCGATATAATAGCTGACAACAACTCTGGACTGCGTAGATAATCTTCTTGATTCAGTGCATGTAAAGTAGCTACGCAGTTATTTACTTTTATTGAGAAATTAATTATATCATATTGGTAAGATGTAGGCAATGGGCTTAGCTTTTTCATCTGTGTGGTGAGATGTAGTATTATAGTATCAGAGCGGCCGAATCTTCGTTCCAGCGAATCCATTACAAAGTCAGGTGATGTGTTGCCGATCAGCAGGTCGGTAACTGCCTCCTTAGCGTCGCCTCTCAAGGCTCGACGGAGTCTCCACAAGTTTTCGGAATCACTAAATTTGCACATGCGAGTTGATTCTTCATAAGCATTTTTAAAATGCAGAAATTCTATACAATCACCGGTAAATGCCGGTAGTTCCCGTGGTGTAGATAAGCGTGTCAACAAGCGCTCCTGCTGCTGGTTAGCCGGAGTAAGCATAATATCCTTAAGCGTGTGGGCTAGCTGTAGAATACTATCGGCGGGCATATTCATCTGTGAAGCTGCTGCGCGGCTGGTTTGTGAAACATTCGGTGCCAGCGCTGCCTCTGTTACCTCGCCCTTCATCAGTGCCGCCTCTGAAACGGTATTCCGTGACGGCTGTATATCGCTCTTCTCCAGCCATTGTTCCACATTAGACTGTGCTTTTTTTTGACTACTAGTTCTACTATCGGGTGATGGACATCGAGAAGCGTTGCCATCCTCTTCGTCGAGCATAGCTAAATCGACTTCCAGCTTCTTGTCAATCAGTTCCATCTGTAATTTTGCCTTAGCGTGAGCAGCTTCCAGCTCCAACTGTTTGCGTCGACGACGTGTTGACGATGTTGAAACCTTACTGGCGACAGACTCGTTTTTAACAGATATTCCCGGAAGTGTATTTTTACAATCACACAACATAATATCACTATGAGCCGTGCACACGCGAGTATTTCGATGTTCGCAGGGGCGGTTAGATTTTGCGAGCACATTTTCACTAGCCGTGTCCAATCTATCCGATATAAGTTGGCTCTTTAGCGTGAGCCTGTCCCGAGGAGGTGTTGTGAACATAGTTATATACTAAATAGGTACTAGTCCAGATTTGGTTCGAAGGCCAGATTGTTAGGGATGGAAAGTAAAACACGTTTTTAAATCAATTTGCGTGCACGATGAACCGCCGTTGTACCGATCCGCAAGCTACTAACTCATCGTGGCGCGGGGTTCTCACACCACTGAGAAATTATAAATTATGGCGGGTCATCGCGCATTCGTATGCATTTTTATTTTATAAAAACATTTTTGACATTCTAAATATTGTGCAATTGAAATGTAGTGCGTCGCTTACAGATATGGAAGAATGGATGGATCTTAGCAAACAGCGCAGGCAGTAGAATCGGACGAGTCATTTACGACAAAGTCTTTTATTTTATTATCAGCCCTGGTGTCAGCCAGGTAGCCTGTCGGCGCTTACAATATACAGAGTATTGTTTGCGCAAAAGTAACCTCGCTGCTATCATAGCATCTTCTTACGTCCGGTGACCTCACTCCCTCGCAAGAATATTTTTTAAAGGCTCACAATTCTGTGAGATGAAGGTTCTCCACATGCTATACTTCTTTTTTGCTAAAATCTCGTTAGCTAGACAATAGACAAAGGGAGTAATGAGCCCTAAACTACTTACTTTTCTTAGATATAAGTTGAACAGTGTACTACACACTATAAGTACATATAATGACCGTATTCATTTGATAGATACTA
This sequence comes from Hypsopygia costalis, assembly GCA_937001555.2. Classification (NCBI taxonomy): domain Eukaryota; kingdom Metazoa; phylum Arthropoda; class Insecta; order Lepidoptera; family Pyralidae; genus Hypsopygia; species Hypsopygia costalis. Next base: position 28,828,969 of record OW443329.2, read on the forward strand.
ACAGTTTTGTTAGCAACAAATTATATTATGTGACTAAAGGTAGGTATTACCTTTCTGCTAGTTTTAAGCGACAGATAGCACTTTCGCTATCCTATTTTTTTTATATTTTAGCCAAAAACTTGGCTACAAAATCCGCTTCTATTGAGCGGACTGTTGACATGGAATTTTCTATTAATGACATTTATAATCATTTAAATTGACTCATGAGACAACAGAGGTAACTACCTCTAGCACTAATTTATTACATTCACAATTAATTGACTTAGCAATACAATCAAACAGTAACTATAACATGTCACTATGCCCACAAAAATGTAATAATTACAATACAAATAATAATATTAACCTGGTACATCAAAATATATATTGTATGACTGAGGGCAAGCAACTAGAACTGGAATTATTCATGAACTCTGATAATATTAGTATTATGTGTATTACAGAGCATTGGTTAAAGGAGCATCAGCTCATGTTCAATTTCAGCAACCACCAGGTCGGTAGTTCATTCTGCAGGGTCAACACAATACATGGGGGGTCGCTAATTTTGCTCAATAAAAAACTTAAATTTAAAGAACGGAAAGATATTGTGTCCCTCTCTGTAGAATGTTCCATAGAACTATCTTGTGTACAATTAGAGCAGTTCATTATTATATGCGTATATAAACCTCCCTCCGCGGATCTTAATTTATTTTTAGAAATCATGGATGAAGCCCTATGCAAAGTTAGCAACTCAGGTAAAACCATTTTGGTCTGTGGAGATTTTAATATTAATATACTTACTAATACAACTGCATCATGTAAAATTTTAAGTCTTTTTAAATCCCATAATTTACTTATTTATGGAGCCTACTAGAATTAGTGCCACCACGGCTACCTGCTTAGATAATATATATACAGATATTAGTCCAACCCAAAAAAGTATTATTAATAAATTGGATTCTGATCATTCTGGGCAAATGATAAGTATTCAAATAAATAATAAAAATGTAGTCAAGACAAAAAATACTTTTGTGCCAGTAACAGTTAGTCGCTTAGAACGAATGAGAGTAAACCTAACTAGTAACTTACCTTTTTTAGATAATGACTTGGAACCTAACTTGATGTATAATTCATTTTTTAATGCATTTCTTCACGAATTTAATTCAATATTTACTTCCAGGGAAATTACTTTTACTAATAGCCTCGTCTTTGGTGACTGGGCAACCGTAGGTATTTATAAGAGTAGGCAAACTTTGTACATGTTATACTATGAAAGACAATTCAATAATAGTGAGGAATTTAAAGAACATGTAAAATCATACTCAAAAATTTTCAAACGCGTTTGTCAAGTAGCAAAATCTATGTTTATTAAATCAAAAATTAGAAATAGTAGTAATAAAATTAAAGCCACTTGGACGGTTATCAATGAAGAGACTGGGAAGGGCAGGACAAAGGATTCAGAGTTTAAATTAAGTATCGATGGTCATGTTACCAAGTCAGATTTAGAAGTTGCCAATGCTTTTGAAAGATTTTTTTCTGCTTTCCCTGTTACTTTAACTAGTGCTTTGGGCTCTTCCACCTCCGTTGCAGAGTCATTAATTAAAGATAATGTGCCTGAATTTTATAACGATTTTCATTTCCGTCATGTTAATGGGTCTGATCTTAAAGTCGCATTTAAATCACTTAATATTAAGAAAACGGCTGATCTATGGGGCATTTCTGTACATATTATAAAATCTTTATTTGACATTGTTGCTCCCGCTTTAATTGTGATATTTAATAGATGTATTGATTGTGGTGTGTTTCCTGACTTGATGAAATTGAGCAAAATTATTCCTTTGTTTAAATCAGGTAGTACATTAGACCCCACAAACTTCAGACCAATATCAATACTACCTACATTTAGTAAAATTTTTGAAAAACTAATTCTCGCACAGTTACTTAAATACTTTAACGAAAATAATCTGCTGCACACTAAACAATTCGGTTTCACTCGTGGACGGTCAACATGTGATGCTGGGGTAAAATTACTAGAATGTATATATGAGGCTTGGGAGGAGTCACGGGACGCCTATGGGGTGTTTTGTGACTTATCTAAGGCTTTTGATTGTGTGCAGCATGAAACTCTAGTCAGAAAATTACACCACTATGGTATAAGAGGCATCGCTCTTGATCTTCTTACTTCTTATCTAGGTGATAGGGTTCAGAAAGTAGATGTTAATGGAAAACGATCACATGGATCAGCTGTAGCGATGGGGGTGCCACAAGGCTCTATTTTGGGCCCTTTCCTGTTTCTCGTGTATATTAACGATCTACCTCATCTTGTAAAGAATAATCATGAAATAGTATTGTTTGCAGATGACACTTCTTTAGTTTTTAAGGTAAATAGACAACAATCAGAAATTGACGATGTAAACAATGCTCTTTCAAAAATAGTAAACTGGTTTAGTGCTAATAACCTGCTTTTAAATGGTAATAAAACCAAATATGTTAGATTTTTTACAAAAAATGTTAAACAAGTGAAAACCAGTGTGGTGATGGACAATGAGAGATTGGAATTGGTCAATAAGGTTGTTTTCCTTGGTATAACATTAGACTCTAAATTACAATGGGGCCCACATATAGAAACGTTATCGGCTAGACTCAGCTCAGCAGCTTACGCCGTAAGGAAAATACGTCAACTAACTGATGTTGACACTGCGCGTTTAGTTTATTTTAGCTATTTTCACAGCATTATGTCATATGGTTTATTGCTTTGGGGTAGTGCCGCGGATGTAGACTCAATTTTTGTGCTCCAGAAGCGAGCTATCCGTGCTATTTATATGATGAGTCCCAGGGAGACACTGAGAAATAAATTTAAAGAGATAAATATTATGACATTACATTCTCAATATATTTATGAAAATCTTATTTACGTTCATAAAAATCAAACCAAATTTAGGAAAAACAGTGATCTCCATCAATTAAATTTAAGAAATAAAAACAAACTCGCTATGCATATTACTAGGCTCCATAAAATCTCTAACTCGTTCCCAGGTCAATGTATACGCTTCTACAATAAACTTCCAAACGACGCGTTTAAATTATCCATGGGTAAATTTAAGAAATATATCAAAACTAGACTATGTCAAAAGGCTTACTATTGTATCTCGGATTACATAAATGATAAAAGTATTTGGAAATGAATTGCTCTTGTTATGTTATGTTAATGATTGTATTTGTATTTAATGTAACGATATTGGCAATTAAAAGAGTCGGCCTTGAGTTTCTTGCCAGTTCTTCTCAAGAAGCCCCGTCGCCGGAACTGGCACTTAAATTCACTTTCACATTCAAGATATTGTGATGAAAGTGAATCTAAGCTCTGCGGATTTAGAGTAGTAATGATTTATACATATTCTTATATTTCATTTGTATGACGTTTCTAAGTGCTTTATAAAGTCCAAGGAATAAAGATATTTTGAATTTGAATTTGAATTTATGAATTTAAAGAAAAATATTAGAAAACGTATAACGTTTATGTGAAGTCTTTATTCAAGCCAAATCGTTCAAAGCAAGTTCAAAGCAGTTTAGAGATATACAATCAAATTGTTTGTATATCTCTAAACTGCTCTCCAACATCTTTGAAGTTAAGCTCATCTGCACATGGTGCTATGACTAAAGAGAGGCAGAAAGTAGGGCATAGTGTATTTGTTAGCTGCCTGACTGGGGGATTACCTCCAACACACAGAATATCACAGCCAAATAACATATCCCTTGAGGGTTGTAGTAATCCTGCGAGTGAGATAGGTCACCAGGAAGGAATTTATGTTGACAGAGATGTCGATGCGCAAGCAATATTTTATGTTTCATGCGTTTACATGGTTACGGTCACTGCTTTAGCGGGCCTTATAGTTGATATAATATAAAAAAGTACTTACAGTTCACCCTCAGGCAAATTTAGCGTCACGCTGCCCATAACATGGTCTCCATACTTCAGATACCCGAAGAGTCCGGTGATACCATAGAAAACAGTCACAAAAATCATGGTGACGTTTAATACTCCAGGGCAGCTCAGGAATTGTTGAGGCTTTGCCATTTCGTTCTCAACGGGCATCACAACGTTGATACCTTCCATTGCAAACACCGCTGTGCTGAAAGTTAACCGGTAGTAAATGTAGATACTCATACAAACTTACCGCATCATATTGTAAATGAACGTGAGAATGCTAAGATGTTTGGCAGCATTAGAATGGATAAGATAAAGATTATGTTAGAGGAAGTTTGAAAAAAGGTTAACGATTAATTTGAATGAGAATGGATATAATGAGAGAGGACGACCAAGAAAGAGGTGGTTGGATTGTGATGCTATGGGTAAGAAAGGGGTAACTGTAGATATGACGGCTGATAGCGTTGAATGGAAGAAAAATACCTTCTGCGTCTACCCCAAATAACGGGAAAAGGACAAGCTAATAATGACAACAAAGTTACCGTATCAGACATAAATCCCCTTAAAAAGTCTGTAGTCATGATTTTACTTTCTATATGAATCATCATCATTAGCCTGTATCTACCCATTGCTGGAAATTGACCTTCACTAATGCTTTCCACCAAATACAATGCTCCGCTTTCTTCATCCAACAGCTTATGCTGCTTTTTTGGTACAATCGGTCGATCTATAAGGGGTGTCCTACGCTTTGTTCGCAAAGGTACTCAAGAACCTTCCTCCTCGATCTGCCATTGCTGACTCGGCAGATGTGGCCAGCCCACTGTCACTTTAGCTTGCTGATTTTGAGGGCTATGTTGTGGGTTCTACATGAATATACCCTGTTTAATCTATTTGTAGAATAATATTTTTTATACTACGCAACTATGAGGTCTGATGCGAAGCGGTGCCTGAGTCCTGTAGACCGTATATGCTATAGACGATTACAACATATAGTAACCCGGGTTCGCGCACCGCCGTGCCTTCCCCATGACCAACGTAGCAATACCTTTCATTTTGATTACCTGACACACTTCCATGAATACAATAACCTACTTGGGTCTTAATAAGACCCAAGTAGGGTGCGGTCAGACAGAAGGTCCATGTTGAGGCTCGTAAAAGTTGGTCAAGTTGAAATAGTTTCGTTCATTGAAGCAAAGCTGATTGGACTAGACCTAATCCTGTTAAATATCTATTACCGCTCACAGGCTTTGCGTCTATATAGATATAATCTTTATCTTGGTTGGGGCATAGTAGTATTTTTCTTAGAAATGAAGACTAATATTAAGTTATGTAAGTAATATAATATACATTTTATTAAATCATCATCAGGTCCATTTTAGTCTCCACTACAGGAGCACGACCCTCTCTCGTCCGTCCTAGACGGAAGGAGGATTTGGCCTACACTCCCCACGCTGGCCAGACGGGTTGGGGAGGCCTGATCGATATTTGATAATTTATTTCCCTTAGTCGCTTTGTACGACATCCACGGGAAGAGACGGAGTGATTCTATTCTAGTCTGCCGGAAACCACACGGCCAATTTTATTAAATGGAACAGTACAAATGTCTTCATTTATAAAAAAAAAAGAAAACAAAAATTTTTTATTATTTTATTACCAAAAATTTTTTTTATAATCAGATTGTACTTAAGTCTACTTATCAATTTAGTGGTAGTAAAAAAAGAACAAACTTACCTTAAAAATAGCGGCCATCCTTTAATGTCATTGAAAAGTACAACTCCTGCATCTTGTGGGATATCTTGGAATGTGTAGTAATATGTTATACACAGCGTAAGCACAAGGCATACGTTAGCTAAAAAGGAGAATGGTACTAGGAATTTAAGGAATCGAATCTGGGTTATTAGTATCAGAGGTAGTAGCAAGAATCCGCAGTATACTTCCACTGAAAATTGATAACCCGGTGCGAAATGGTCCACAATCTGAAAAAAACAAGGTTACCTATATATTTAAGTATATCATTATCAGCCTGTATTTACCCACTTGAGGATATAGTGTACCTACCATCCATGGTAGAAGAACACCAGATACATTCTTCCCGTGATAGATAGGTATACTGCCAAGACTACGTCACGAATTTAGCTTCTCAAATTTCATACAAAATACGTTAAGAGAAAAACATACCTTGTTTTATTCTACCATGTAACCTTCTAAAGCTAAACATAAAAAAAAGCGACATCTCGCTACTATAGGCCTACCGCTTAACTGAGACGGTTCCTTTGGTAGCTGCGCGAGAGCGGTGTGATTAACCTGAAAGTAAAGAGATTTTTGGGGGTGTAAGCAGCTCTCCACGATCTTTAGAGACAAAGCCAATCTAGCCTGTACGCGGTGCATCCAGCCGACTAGCGAAAGAGGCTCTGGCAAAAGAGAGGTAGGGTATACCGTATTTGTAAGCTGCCAGACTAAAAGTACCACCACCTCAGAGAATAACAATTGCTTTGAGGGTTGTTGTGTTTCTGCGAGTGAATGAGGCGACTAAAAAGGAAGAAACTCGCTGCCTTGGCAGCGGAGTTGGCCACGCGCGAGCGATATTGCCTGTTGCGAGGGTCAATATGACTACGGTAATCGCTTCACATTACGCAGACCGTATTTTTGTCTGCCACGCAAGATAGTATAAAAAAGGGACCGTCTCAGTTAAGTGTATTTATCTCATTAAATATTTAAATAAAAAGTTATTTCATAGTGAGAACTGGTGAACCGAGATACAGGCTTTATCTCACGCAATCTTTTAATTTAAATTAAATGTTATAAGTACTTAAAACATAAACTGTAAGGAATGCTACCTACAAATTAAATGTAAGATTGTGTGATACAAATGAAGGATTAATATTAATATTAATACAGTATTTTAATCTATCTATCTATATACTGTATTAGTAAAACTTTTAAGTATTTTAACTAAATTGAAATTACTTACGTGTAATGTACCGATATTTATAAAATAATAAATACAAGTCAACTATAAAACTAAAGTACCTAAAAATAAATAATACTTAAAATTAATAATTAAATAAATACATCTAAATTAAAACTAATTAAAATAAACTAAAAAAAAAACAAATCTAATAAATCCAATTAAGTTCCCAATATGCTGGCCCCGTTGCCTCGTTGGATCGCAACACAATCAATCTTTGTGCAAAGTAGAGGCCAGCATTTTCTCACGAGATGTTTCGACCAAATTTTAATCTATCTGTAATAGATAGATTAAAATACTGTATTAATATGAAGGTTGGTGCTGCCTTTTTGCAGGTCTTGCTGGCATTATTTATTAATTGAAATGTTCATACTTGTAGATAAGACAGCGGTCTATACCTAGACACTCGGACCCCCAGGGGTCCTTGGAGCACAGCTTAAGAATCACTGCCTTATAACACTGAAGTCGACCCTACTAAGGGTCGCGACCCCAAGTTGAAATACGATGTTCTGGTGGCTAATAAAATATGTATATTTACGATCTATAACTTAACCAAATCATTTCATCACTGTCGTTTAACTTTGTCGGGTACAGCAATAACTTAGCTAGTATGAGCGTCGTAAATCGTCGAGTTAAGTATATAATGGTTTTATACATTTTATCGTTTCTTATAACCGTTAACGTGTTTACAACCTTCATAACAGGGGGTAAGTAACTCACCATTAGCTTTGGAGCCAAAGCAAACCTTACCTGCATACTACTACTAGCGAACCGACTAGCGAAAGTGACTCTGGTATAAGAGCGGTAGGGTACAGCATATTTGTAAGCTGCTCGACTGGGGAAGTCATAAAATACCGTAGCCAAATAACAATTCCCTTAAGGGTTGTTGTGTGAGGTCACCAGAAAGGAAGTAGTTGCTGAGTTGGCAGCGGGGATGGCGGCGCGCGTGTGATATTTCATGTTGCGAACGCCAATGATTACGGTAACCGTTTCCCATCTCATTACAGGCGGGCCGTGTGCTCGTCCGCCACCTGACGTGATTAGTTAGTGATAAAAAAAATACGGGCCAGAAGTTTGTTATAAGATTGTACCTTCTTTTTATCGGATCTAAATCTTTTATTAACACCACTTTTATTATGTCGACCTGTATGTAACTAATTATGTAATGGAATCTAAGGTAACTTAATTTAACCATCTTCCAAGGATCGTAGCGTAATGAAATTTTGCAGCTGTATGTAGTTCTGATGACGATACAATAATATGGTACTACTCGAGCTGATCTGATGATGGAGCCGGAAGATATGAATTGGAACTTCATGATGGAACATCGTATCATAGCTGTTTTTGGATTTCTTAGAAAAATCTTGTAATGAATGACCTTGAAACCTTATCGTGGTCAAAGCACGATTAGGTTTCAAGGTCTGATGATGATGAAGCCGGAAGATAGGTGCTGGCATTCCGTGATGGAATATTTGAAATGATTTGAAAAAAAAAAAGAAAAAAAATATCGTATCATAGTCGTGTTTGCACTTGTGAGAAAGGTCACGTAATGGACTTTGAACACGATCAGGTTTCAAGGTTGTAACAAATCTATCGGAAACAATACAACCTCAACTGCACGTGGTGCACCCTGCTGACTGACAAACGAGGCTCTGGCGAAAAAAGACATAGGGCATAGAGTATTCTTTAAGGTGCTAGACTGTGGAAGTACCTCCACTTCACAGAATTTCACACCCAAATAACAGTTCCTTGAGGGTTGTTGTGTTCCTGCGAGTGAGTTTCATGTGCTTTAAAAGCGTGTTTTTTTTTAGTTTTTTTAAACTATATTTATTCTTGTACATATATCTACGATATATGTGATATAGTATGTATGTATTACTATGCTAGCGGCACGCCCACGCTCGTCTCAATCCTGTCGTTCCTATTTTCCCATACAACATACTGTCCTGACAATTACATCATTATTTTTTTTCGAAAAAAAAACACTTATTTATTAATAGCTATTCTACTGTACGGGATGGAGACAAATCCAACAAATCAAGGATCAAAAAATCGATCCAGCAGTTCTGGAGTTATAAATGGTGTTACTAACTCGACTTTGTTATAAATATATAGATTATCCTAGCTTATACCACAGACTAATATACCCGAAGCTTCGCCCAAGTTTACTTTTTTTTAATAATCCGTATCCTATGTCCTTTCCTTGAGAATTTGTGTACAAAGTTTCATGACGATCGGATGAGTAGTTTCGGCGTGAAAGCGTAACAAACAAAATAGGGTATTCGGGATTAGGAGGGATTAGTAAGGAAGCTCGGGGTTTCTCTGAGGGATAAAATCCGGAGTAAAGAAATTCGACGGAGAACCAAAGTTGTCGACATAGCCTTCAGAGTTTGCAAGCTGAAGTGTGAAACTGCGTGTGAAAATTACTGGGATAAAATGCACCATATCCGTTAATTCAGGTTATAAACTATTTGTGTAGCAAATTAATTCCTTTGAGGGTTGTTGTGTTCCTGCGAGTGAGTGAGGTCACCGGAAAGGAAGGAGATGCTGCGGTGGCAGTGGGGGTGGCGGCGGTTGTCTGCCACCCGACGTGGTATTAAAAAAACAAAGCAAATGCAATATTACTCTCGGTACGAAAAACAAGTCCCCCCCGGGGCGGGCTACTAATTTGGTAAAATAAATACCGGGCAAGTGCGAGTCATAATAATAGTGCGGGTTGTTGTGTACCTACAAGTGAGTAAGGCCACTAGACGGGAAGCAACTCGCTGCGTTGGCAGCGGAGTTGACGACGCGCGAGCGACATTTCATGTTGCGAGCATTAATAATATGGCTACGGTAAACGCTTCACATCAGGCAAACTGTATACGTAACTGCCACCCGACGTAATAAAAAAAAGTTTTGACATTGAAAATGTCTATCAAATCCTTTTCGGCCAATAAGCTATTTTCGCTATATCAAAAATTATTTTTGACATTGAAAAAAAATTAAAATTCTATTCGCAAGATTTGTTTTATTCTTAAATTCATTTTCAATGCCTCCGAAGATTGCAGGAACTGCAGGGTCTGTGGATTTTTGCTATATTTACGAAAAAAATTAAAACTGTAATAAAAATATACAGCGCTGAAATATTTACATGTGTCTTTATCAGTCTAATAATTTCAGATTTTTCGCTTTATAAACTTTGGAGATAAGGGGGAATAGGTCGAGGGGATAGTATTTATTTTACGGATTGCATAAAATCCAAGGCGGACAGAGTGATTCTATAAAAGTAAACACCCCTACTAATATTATGAATTTGTTTATTACACTTTCACGCTGAAACTATAGAACCGATCATCATGAAACTTTGTACACATATTCTCAAAGTATTAGGAATGACATAGGATACTTTTTTTTTATTCAAAAAAGTAGTAAACGCGAGCGAAGTCGCTAGTGGAAACTGGTAATTATATATTTGTGTAATACCAATTAATAATTGTATCATTTTGAGATATCCTGTTGAGAATTTCAATTAGCTAGAGGTAAATAGATTACTTGGAAATCATTAGTAGTAATTGTTTGCTGAAACCCGGTGAAAATAAATTAAATATGAACGAAGTAATCCACTTTGATGAAGTATGGCTGCGTACAAGAAATATTACCTAATTAATAATGGCCGTTCCCTTACCCTTTTGAGGTTATACCCCTTTTTAGGAAATATACCTTAGTCAACAAATAGCTCTTATAGTCCGTACTATTAATATTTTAAATGTGAATGTATGCTTGTTTGTCCTTCTTTCATTTCGAAATTAACCAAGGATTGACGTGAATTTTTTACGGGAATAGTCTTTAAACCTTAGTTTAAAACCTTAGTTTGGAGAGTGACATAGGCTACTTTGTATACCGGAAAATAATATGTCCACGGGGAAAACAATATTTATTAAAGGAATGCCCACACACACGTTTCCTAAGACATTTTATACCACGAATGGTGAATCTGCGGAAACAACTTCAGTCAGCGGTATTTCCGAACAATTACGATATGGGAGCCTTCAATAATGGTTTTTATCCCACTTAAAGGTACGCGCCCATTATGTCGGGTCGCAGCGCAAAGCAAAATGCTCACCTAGCACATTAGTAACGAGCCGGGTCGCAGCGCATTGACGGATTTTGAATACAGTGTACTTCCAGAAGTTGCGTGCAACTGTACGTTATGGATAGCTCTGACAAAGAACTTTCTTTTTTTTTTTGCCTGTTGTTAGAAGAAGAAGTTAATGATCAGTAGAGACAAAAATACGAAAGTACCAAAAAACGCAAATATCGTAAACACGTGCGCGCGTGCACACCAATCCGCTTGCCATAGCACACTGTTGACGGGGCACAGCGCGGCGGGGGCGGACCGCATCGCAAGCGCTAAAATCCGCCGCTCAAAATCAAAATCCGACACGCTGCGCCCCGACTTAGTGTGCGATAGTGCATATAAAATACATACAAGCGATTTGATATGATTTTTGCGCTCCGCCTCAACACGCTGCAACCGACACAATGTGAGCGTACCTTTAAAGGTTGGCAACAGATCGGCGACCCCTTGGTGTTGCTGATCTCATTGGGCGGTGGTGATAGCTTTCCACCAGGGGATACCAGTCTCCTCGCAATCGAAGGGGTTTAGAGGATATCATGTTGCTCCACTGCGGGTAATCATTTGAAACTTCTTGCCCTCCACCAGCAGTAGTTTCAAATAATTACAACACCCGGGAATATATTTCTCGCTTATTAGTCAGTTTTCTATGTCAGTACATTTTTAACTCAGTCGTTTTTTTTTTGTCCCATTCATTAATATCATATTTATATTAGTCTCGATAGTTGTTATACGATATAATTAAATTAGATAAGGTTATAGTTGAGGTATAGTTGTTTATAGATGCTGTTACTGCCATGACTCCCATGGCGCCCATGTCGACCCTCGTAATTATTTAAGGACTGAATTTCAAACGAACTGTCATCAAAGTAAAGGCTGAACCTTTTGGTTGTAGTTTTCTGTTTGTAATTTGTATAATTTTCTTACAGAGAATGTGTTTCTATTACCAAGATTTAAATAAATTTTGTTACAGGCTTCAAATGCTTTAATTTTCAGAAAATTAAAACATGTGGCAAGCTTTTCTATTTTACAAGCGTATATTTAGTTTAACCTGTCCCGGTGTCTGTAATTAGGGTTGGCAACATTTTAACAATTATAGTAGGTATTTTTAAAAAACTTTATTAATAAAAATCTGTGCTTTTTCTCTCTATGCATTCGTTTAAAAATTAATGTTTGTATGTTGGTTCTCTATGCATTCGTTTACCGCTCATCCGATTGCAAAGAAACCTTAGTGAGTTGTTCTGAGTATGCCGGATAAGGTGTAGACAGGACAAGTCTGTCGGGCCACCTAATATGCTATAAGAATACACTTAAAAAGACATGGGTAATAAGTATTTACTCGTATTTGCGTCGCGAATGTAGAAAAGGAAGACTGCTTGGAAAGCCAGCTCTAGCATAGTAGTTGCAAAAAAAAAAAAATTACTGTACTCATTAGGTAGTAACGAACCCTGCTTTTTTATCATCATCATCATCATCAGCTTGTATCTACGCACTGTTGGATATAGGTCTTTCCCAATGTTTTCCACCATATGCGATCTTCCTCTTTCCGCATCCAACCGCTACTAGCCACTTTTTTGAGGTCGTCGGTCCGTCTAGAGAGGGGGCGCCCTACTCTTCGTCGCCCTATACGTGGTCTCCACTTTCCTCCACCATCGGCCATCGCTGACTCGGCTTTTTCTTTCTTTACGGATGGCAAGCCTATTTGTAATCAAATCTTGTAAGATAGGTTGAAATTTGACTTACTCGTTTGGACCTCGTGATATGACTTTACTGCCACTTTTAATTCAATATGGCGGCGGCTACAAAATGGCCATTTATAACGTCCACTTTAACTCAAATGATATAAGTATCAAATGAAAGGGGTTGATAAGCGAAACACAGTAAGTAAAATTATTAGTTGCTTTTTTTTAAAGTTTAATTTTTTCTGTTCTTTTTTTATATATTTGTGAAATACTTACTTTCATGACTTTAGAACCTTTTCGACATTTGTTGGCGTGTAAGTCCGTTGTAATTACAATATGGTATGGAGATTCAAGTTCGGTAATTAATACCATTAAATAATACTGAAAGTATCGTACTGGGTGGAAAATATTGGGAAAAACCTATATTCAGCAGTTCTCTTGAGCCTTCCATAGCCTCAAAGAACCCAATCTTCCTACGGTACTATTCATACTAATATTATAAATACGAAATTTGTCTGTCTATTACCTTTTAACGTCTAAATGGCAGAATTGGGATCCTACCGCCGAAGCTGAAGCCGATTACCATCGAATATTTTGATTCCAAAAATAGGTTTTCCATTTTAGTTGTAGACAAACATCTTCAGCGTAGTTGGTAGAGCTCTAGAGTTTCTACCAGCTAAGTTAAACATAGGTACCATAAATCTGAGCTGAAGTTTGATATTAGCAATAAAATAAATAATAAATAAATATTCCTGGACAAATTACACACGACCATCTAATCCCAAACTAAGCAAAGCATGTACTATGGATACTAGATAACTGATATAATACATAGAATATTTTTTTTGTAAATAAATACATAAAATACATAGAAAACGCCCAGACCAAGACAAACAGACATGTTCATGCACACAAAACATAACCCGCGACCTCGGAGTCAAAGTGGCCATTGCTAACCATTCAACTACCGAGCTCGTCAAATCAGTAAAAAAAAAACAGTGGTAATCTGCTTAGCCGGAAGGGTCCCTGTGTTGAATGAAATTTGGCATGAACGTTGATTATCACCCAAGGAAGAACCTAGTGTACTATATTAAAAAAAATAAAAGATCTGTAAGTAAGTATGTAGTTAAAGAGGATGTCTTACATCACCCAAGAATATTAAAATAGGTTCGTAAATCTTAACGTATCGGCTCCATTTTTTATGAGCATCAATATAATGCAAAATAAAACCTTGACCTGACAGAATATCGCAGAATTTATGTACTCGCGTGCTTGCGACAGGTTTTGGAACCGGTATTTCAATACCGGTTAAGTACGCTTATTATCACATGAACGACGACGAAGACTAAAGTCTTCAACCAGTGCGTCCTCCCTGCAATGACGGTGCAGAGACTTGAACACTGACCATTGGACCACAGGATTAATAAAATGTAGGAATAATATACTGATTTTTTTTTTTTTTTTTTATACTACGACGGGTGGCAGACAAGCATACGGCCCGCCTGATGTGAAGCGGTTACCGTAGCCATGTTAACGCTCGCAACATAAAATATTGCTCGCGCGCCGCCACCCCTGCTGCCAACGCAGCATCTCCTTCCTTTCTTTCTGGTGACCTCACTCACTCGCAGGAACACAACAACCCTCAAGGGAATTGTTATTTGGCTGCGGTATTCTGTGAGGTGGAGGTACATTCCCCAGTCGGGTAGCTTACAATTGCGCTCCCTACCTCTCTTTTCGCCAGAGCTTCGTTGGTCAGTCAGCAGGGTGCACCACGTGCAGGTGAAGTTGGCTTTGGTTCAAAGATCTTGATGGACCACTTACTCCCCAAAATATTATATATTATTTATATTATATTTTTCTTACAAAAATTCAGACAGCTTTCAAATTGTACACAGAGTACAAGAGTTGTTAAAGAATCAATGACAGCAATATATAACCCAATTACTCGATATAAGTGTAGTTGTGACTATATTGCTACTTTATTATAATATGGTATATACTATACCATATTATTGGCCGTGTGGTTTCCTTCTAGACTAGAATAGAATCACTCTGTCTCTTCCCGTGAATATCGTACAAGGCGACTAAGGGTAATATACATTATAAAACATCGATCAGGCCTCCCCAACCCGTCTGGCCAGCGTGGGGAGTGTAGGCCAAATCATCCTTCTGTCTGGGACGGACGAGAGAGGGTCGTGCTTCTGTAGTGGAGACTAAAATGACCTGATGATGATGATGATGATGATACCATATTATATAACAATAGACGAAAATAACACACTTTGGGGTGTAAGTGGTTCATCAATATCTTTAAGTCAAAGCCAACTTCATCTGCACGCGGTGCACCCTGCTGACTGACAATGGAAGCTCTGGCGAAAAGAGAGGCCGGGAGCGTAGTTGTAAGCTACCCGACCTGGGAATGTACCTCCACCTCACAGAATACCGCAGCCAAATAACAACTTCCTTGATTGAGGGTTGTTCTGTTCCTATGAGTGAGTGAGGGCAAAGCTTCTACTATGTGTACTAGGTAACTGATATAATACTTAAATACATTTTTTTTAAAATACATCCATATTAGAAAATACATAGAAAATTTGCCGTGGGGTGCCGGCAGAGTAGAATACCTCCCTCTAGTACCAGGTGTTGTAGGAACCGACTGATTTACAACGGAACCGACTGATGGCGGTATAACCATCCAAAACAAACGTAGCTCAAATGGCACAGGGCAGGGATGGGCAGCAGCATCCCTGTCGCGAAGCTACGTTTCTGCTATCGCCACCACGCCTGCCCAGCGTGGCGATTATGGGCAAATCCCCCCCAATGAAAAATCTAAATAGGACCAGGCCCCCAGTCCCCGGCAGCTCCGCTAGTCCTGGCTCCGGTAGCGGCTAGGGAAACGACGGAGCAGGGGGTGCTAAGAATCCCCGGCAGTCGGCACTGAAACGTGGTCCCTCACTATGGGCCTTATGAACAAGCTCAAAGTAACGAGCTATGGAGAGGGCTATGCTCGGAGTCTCTCTGCGAGATCGAATCAGAAATGAGGAGATCCGTAGAAGAACCAAGGTTACCGACATAGCCCAGCGGATTAGCAAGTTGAATTGGCAGTGGGCAGTGCACATAGCACGGAGGACGGATGACCGATGGGGTCGAAAGGTTTTCGAGTGGAGACCACGTACCGGCAAGCGCAGCGTAGGACGTCCACCCACAAGGTGGACAGACGACCTCAATAAGACCGTAGGATCGCGCTGGATGCAAGCCGCTTCCAACCGGTCTTATTGGAGATCTAGAGGGGAGGCCTATGTCCAGCAGTGGACTTTCAATGGCTGAGTTGATGATGATGATGAATACATAGAAAATACTCAGAACAAGACAAACAGACATGTTCATGAACGCCAATATTTATCTTGTGCAGGGATCGAACCCGCGACCTCGGAGTCAAAGTGGACATTTCTAACCATTCGACTACCGACCTCATCATATTACGATGTATACAACATTGTATCTAACTATCTACTATACAATATGAACTATCCATTGGTATTTTACTATTACATGCAATAAAATGTTTTATACAAAATAAAATAAACCTCTCATGAAATACTTTCAAATTCAATTGAAGAGCAATAAATCAAACGCATATAAACATCGTATAAAAGCTAATTCTAGTTGGAAATAAGTTCACTTTGACAAAACACATTTATTTTCTTATTACAAGTGTTTTACTCACGTCTTTTAAAGAAAAGGCAATGAATATCACATAGACGCTGGTCCCGCCGAGGCACATTCCCGCCATAGTACAGTCGACGAAGCGTCTGCAAAATAGAATGCAATTAATCATCGACTACTTACTTAGAGCGTACGCCAGCGTTAGTCAAGCCTTTGTGTTTTAATTAAGTAGATCAATTTCACAAAATAGAGACAATTTGGTAAAGAACAATGTAAAACAATAAAAAAAAACAACAAAAACAACAACAATAAAAAATAGAAATATTTTTGATATCATCATCATCAGGTCATATTAGTCTCCACTACAGGAGCACGACCCTCTCTCATCCGTCCCAGACAGAAGGAGGATTTGGCCTACACCCCCTACGCTGGCCAGACGGGTTGGGGAGGCCTGATCGATATTGGATAATGTATTTCCCTTAGTCGCCTTGTACGACATCTACGGGAAGAGACGGAGTGATTCTATTCTAGCCTGCCGGAAACCACACGACCAATTTTTGATATGTGTCTTAAATATTTGTGTTATATGTATTAAATATGTGTCTTAAAAATTGACGGACGGTTTAGAACCTTTGAGTCTGAGGAGAGATTTTGCGTGTGAAGGATTTGTTTGACATGATGCCCACGGCCTCCTTCTACAGTCGCACCGCTTGCCATCGACAGGACGGAATTCATCCTCACACATTAGAACCGAAGTAGTCACGTATTGTGCGGTTCCAGAGAGGGAAATTTCCACGTACTACCAAGCTGTGGAATGAACTGCCTGTTGAGGTTTTTACAGGGTCGGCAATGCGCATGTGATGCCTCTGGTGTTACAGGCGTCCATAGGCTACGGTAAAGTGAAAAACTGCTTTCCATCAGGTGGACCGTATGCTTGTTTATCACCTTAGCGGTATAAAAAAATATAGTAGATGATCTATTTTGGTGTTTTACTGACTGTACAACAAACAGGTTGTAATTAAGGGAGTTATTGGATATGGATGGGCACTTTCTACAATCGCACAGCTCATTCATAGGTAGGGAAGTCATCCTCACATGTTGAAACCGAAATGGATGCGAACTGTGCGGTTCCAGAAGGAGTTTCTTCTAACTCTAACTAATTTTCGTAACTATTTTAGAATAGCGGATTGAACGTTGACTGAATCGAGATTGAATTGTGAATTGACAAAAATGATATACTCAATTTAATTAATTTCCTTATTGCTAACAAAATAATGATGTATTTTGTTAGCCATAACAATAATTAATTAATGATTTTAGTTTGTTTAATTTTTGGTCATATTTATTTTTACACAAGTAATCCTACTTTAAGGAAACTTTGAATAATGATAATGTGACAATAACTTTATTTGTTTTTGCAAATAAAGTTATGGAATAGAGTCGCTTATTCATTAGTATGAATAAGCAATCTATTCAATTTAAAAGTCTCTATTCCATTTGAAATAGAGTCGCTTATTCATTGGTATAAATAAGCATTCTATTCAGTTATTGAATCGCAATTTAAACTTTAAATTCGCCATTTTGTACGTGGCTAAAACGATATCATCCGCGAAAAGCCAAAAAAAAAAGAAAACTCATTCTTTTAGTCTATGGCAGATCGCCATTGTTAGATGCGCGCATAGGAAAACTGACAATTTTTTCCCGCCACTGCGAAAAAATTTTGACAGCGAATTTTCGTTTTATAGCTTTTTAATATTATTTTCTTCACAAGTGTATTGAAAAACGTCGTACGATTCACGTGTGAATTGATGATTATCGTCCTCGGCTCTCTTAAGACCCTCACCTACGGCTCGGGTCTCAATGGCGCCTCAGCGGTAATCACCAACATTACACCATAATGTACTATTACCTGACATGTTTGGAGAAATGCCTCATTCTTTCCGGGCCCCATTTGAATACTTGTTCGCACGTGTCCGTATAACTCAGGAAAGGTGATCGAACTACCCGACATATGTCACGTGAAGTTGCCACCTGAAATATCATATTATAACTTCAGTTATGTTATATGAAAACGTATAAAAAACTATAAACCCAGCTTCGAAATAAAATGCACAGTAAGAAATTACCCTTAGCTACAAATAAATAGCGCTTGGAGTAGGGCTTCCAATCCCGCAGCCTGTCTTCAATCTCGGTAGTTGCGGGACTGAATATTTTCAATCCCGCGGGATCCTGGTATTTGCGGGATTCCGCATGGCAATTAGTATAAATAGTAGAATAGTATCTACGAAAGGGAAATAAAGCAACGAAATAATTAAAATATATTCACATTTACTAAAGTTTTATGTTTATTTTTATTTAGGTATTCAGAGATAAATAAAATTATTGCACTTTTATAGAGATCATATGAATATGCTATTTGAAAATAAAAATTACCGAATGTTGACATTATAAATTAAAATTTAAATAATTTGGTAATTCAGTTAGAAATATTTGCGAAGTACTTCAGTTGCAAATATTTGCGAACAATCTATAGTATCGCGGAGATATTATAGTTACCAGCAGAAAAAGCCTTTTTCGCTTCCACACTAGTAAAGTTCATCGTCACTCATTTAACCCCTAGATTCATGAAAGAGTGAGTGCCCAAATAGTTGAGTATATGGTTCTCCACAGTCCCGCAAATCCCGTGGATCCCGCACTGGTAATCCTGCAATTGCGCCACTGATAAAATAGCGCGGGATCTCGGAATACCGGGATCCCGGCATACCGGGATTGGAAGGCCTAGCTTGGAGAATGCTCCAACTACAAAAAATTTTTTCCATGCTTCATGGGACGGAAAAAACATATGTAATATGAAATAAAAATCTTGCTTTTGGTATATTTTATATTAGAAATTATATATAATACGTAATATGGAATTTTCTACTCTTTTATTGGACAGAGAACAAAATCGTATACACTTTTTGAATATAGCTTTTGTGAAGTTTCATCGAGGAGCTCGATAGCGCCGTTGCACGTGTCAGTCTCATCGAACACGTAAGTTAAGCAACGCCGACCGCAGCCTGCCTAGGGATGGGTTTATTTACCTCAAGCTCTTCTGGGCACGTTAAGCCGTCGGTCTCGGCTGTTGTCTTCAGACGACACTCGTTAATCCAAGTCAGTTAAGACTTCAGGCGCCTTGAAAACACTCGTTTCCGCCAATCCGCACTTGAGCAGCGTGGTGGAGTATATCTAAAATTCTAAACCCCTTCGGTTGAGGGGAGACTCGTATCCCAGCAGTGGGATGAATAAGGGTTGTCGACAACGACGAAGTTCCATCATACTGATTTTGTTCAAATGTAAACCGTGTCGCCAAGCATGTATCAATAAGCAATCTATTCAGTTATTGAATTGCAATAAGAGATGGTGGTAAGGGGGCAGACCACAATTAGGAATTAATTGATTGACACCTCATTCATTGAATTAGACATGTAATATAAGCGCTGCGGTCGCATACGTACGTAATATCAAATTCAAATTAATTTATTTGCTAAATGTAGGTACAGGGATGTTTAACAGTTTAACATAGAAAGTATTGTTTACCGCTATATTTTACCTGTTAGCGTGCAAATATTATTACATTTTTATTATTAACTAGATGACCAGGCGAACTTCGATTTTTTGCATACGGCCCGCCTGATGTGAAGCGGTTACCGTAGCCATATTACGGCCATATTAACGCTCGCAACATAAAACATCGCTCGCGTCGCCACTCCAATGCCCACTCCAATGCACTGCCAACGCAGCATTTCCTTCTTTTCTGGTCACCTCACTCACTCGCAGGAACACAACAACCCCCAAAAGGAATTGTTATTTGGCTGCGGTATTCTGTGAGGTGGAGGTACATTCCCCAGTTGGGTAGCTTACAATTATGCTTCCTACGTCTCTTATAACTGCACCGCTTAACACTCAATGAATGACGTGTTACTTATTAGCTGAACTAAATGTATGATTTATGGAAGTAATACAATGAATATAAAATAAATATTTAGTTCAGTACTTATTAAGATAATAACACATTGAAAAATACAAAGGTAAGAAAATCCACTATGACATTTTTTTTAAATTAAGTCTTCTTCTTCTTTAGCCTTTCTCTACCGCTAGGGTGCAGGCCTCCTTCATATTATGGCATTTTCTTCGATCTTGGGCAATTTCAATCCGTTTCGTTCCAGCTATTCTCTTGACATCGTCGTACCAACGCATCTGAGGTCTTCCTCGTGGGCTATATGGGATGCCACGGTCGCCATTCTACCACATGTAGCCCGAAAGGCAGACTTGCATCACGAGCCTTCCTTTCGGGCGACATGGACTGCCCACTCCCACTTCATTTTTTTTTAAAGTCATTTGTTTTATATTAGCTCGATATAAATTCATTAATATGGCAGCGGATATGAAATTGAGGACAGTAGCGAAACTTAAATTGTGTAAAAATTGTTTATTTAAACATTCGAGCGATAAATGTATTTCAATTAAAAGGTGCAAGCATTGTAATAGCGGGCGTCATTCGATGTTACATGACGCGTGCACTGCGTCATCGCCCACGACTACAACGCCATCAGCTGACCACACGACACATCTGCCTGCAGCTACATCACGGGCAGTCGGTAACAAACCTCATGTCGGTTGGATATTACGTTTCATCGCAGCGTTACGTCACAAAGCTAAGGAACATTGACGCCTTTTTTTAACAAACTTTATTTTTAAACACGTTCAAGCTACCGAATTTGTGAGCGATTTGGAAAATATTAAGCATACAGATCATGTTCGATCCAATAGCAAATTAGCGACTCTTTGTCCTTATTTAGTCGAACCTGGGTTATTGAGCTTTGGGATAGAGATGCTTTTTAACAAATAATCCAGCCTCAAATAGAGCCTTAATAAACTCAACTTTTTGAATGGAGGTCTGCACGAGTCCATTGGATGAGCTCTACAAATAGCTCGAACGCATTTTTTTGTGTAATGAAAGCTTTATTAAAAAGAGTTGAGTTACCCCACAACAGTATTGCATAGCGAAGAACTGAACCAACATATCCGTGATAAGAGATTAAGGCTGTTTTTTCACATGTAGTCTTGCGTACTGTTTTGAGAGCATAAACGAATTTATTTAGCCTTTTACAGATATTATTTAAATGAGCTTTCCAATTGCAGTTACTGTCTATAGTAATTCCTAAGAAATTTATTTCAGTTATATTTTCAACTACGTCGTTATTTGATATAATATTAGAGGTATGTCTTTTGGATTTATAATTACCGAATTGTACTACTTTAGTCTTGGATATATTAAATGTCAAATTATTATTATTCTTCCATTCTGTAAATATGTCGATTGTTGTACTTAATGTATTGTCATAATTGGCAGATTTGCCATCATCAGGTATTACCACCGATATGTCATCTGCAAAGAGTATGCACAGATATTTGGTTATGTTGGGTATGTCATTGATATATGTATATTAAGAATAAAAGCGGTCCTAACACGCTCCCTTCCGGAACACCGCGGTTATTTAATTTATATGTGGATCTGGATGAAGTCAGTAAACGATTTTTATCGATTCGTGATATTTCCACGCACTGGTGACGGTCTCTCATGGCATTGCAAGCTCCGGAGAGATATTGGCTCACTTAGCGTATTTTATCGCCTATACCACGGAGAGTGCTCTGAAGAACTGTTTTCCCTTATCCCTTCTTCCCCTTTCCGTCACCGAACAACACGTACAGGCTTGCGATGCCACAATTTCACCGTTGGTATCATTCCGTCGCGTACTAAAAAGTTTGGCAACTCCTATCTATGTCGCACTATTAAAAAGTGGAACGCGTTGCCGGCATATGTATTTCCTCAATCATACAATATGGGATCCTTCAAGCGAAGCGTGAAGAAGCATCTTGTGGGCCAGCATGGCAGCGTCAACTGACAGGACATCAAGGTCTCTTGTCCGTTGCCGTTGCGATTGGGGCTCTTCTTTTCGCTTACCATCAGGCGAAGTGGAGCCAATACGCTGAGCTAATATAAAAAAAAAAAAAAAAAAAATTGAGGTAGTCGTTTACGTTGTCATTGTTCAATGAGCTTCCGTCGACGACGGAAACTAGTCGAAAATTAGACTGTTTTATATACTAGTTTAACGTTGAGGATGAAATGAACGGTCTCGTTTCGTTGACAGCAAAAGTGGCAAAACCGTCGACGACTGACGACACAGTTGAGTCGATACATCACTAGCTTAAGCCTATCTCTCTTTTTAATGATGCCGCCGGAAACAGCTAGTCAGTGTTGCCAGTCGGATCATGTCAGAAGTTACCTGAAATATAAAAAAATGTAACCTTTTTGTATAAAAAATAACCTTTCATATTTTTTTACTGGAAAGGTATTATAAGTTGATGGAATAGATTATTAGTTGTGTTGGCTTACAGAAACATCGATGATTATTTGAGCACTTGCCCGCATTTCTTGATTTATTCATATTGATTAATAAAATTGATTCATTAAGAATTGATATCTATTTTTGACATTCGATTCACTTTTGCTTTTTGTTCAATATATGGTTGGAGAAAGCAAACTTGAAGAAAAAAAATAACTGCCCTAGTTATTGGCAAAGTGCTCATACCCTTATGATTGTTCCTAGTAAAGGTCTATCTACTACTGCTAACGAAGTTTACCAACATGAAAAATTCTAAAACGAGTTCCCTTTCACGTTGCTTTTGTAAAAAAAATTATGTTAATTCTACAAATTCCGAAAAATCACCTAAAAGTAACCTTTTCATTAGTATAACCTAAAAGTAACCAATGCAGTTCAAAAATCACCTAAAAGGTTACAAAAGTAACCTTCTGGCAAGACTGCAGCTAGTATATGTATAAAAAGTTTTTATACATATACTAGCTGTTACCGGCGGCTTCACCGGTGTGATTCAGGGAGTTGCCATTGATTTCTGTATATCTATATACACAACCATAGCGCGATTTGGAAATGAGACAGCGCCATCTAGTGATCTAGTCAAAGAAGGAAAAACGATTATAAACTGTATTTTTTCCCGTGGGAATAAGATGTTTTTTCCGGGATAAAGAGTAACAATATCACTCGCCAGGCCTTTAACTATCTCCAAAAAAAAACATATCTATCTGTTATTTACTTTCGACGTGATAGAAGGACGAACAAAGAAACAAACACACTTTCACGTTTATAATATTATAGAATTTACTCAGCATGAGTGTAGCCATCCAATCAGCAACAGGCAACAATCAGAATACCAGAGGGACAATTCTCGTAATTAAAATGTATTCAAGATTCAGTTTCGATCCAGGCCCGATCTCACAAATGTCACATTTGGTATTCTCGCATTATACTATGAAATGTCAAAGTTTAATTATAGTTATAATTATATCGAATTATAGCCGTAAATTAAACAAAGTAAGAATGATTTCACTTTTAGCAATAAGACTTGATATTAGATACTGAAATCAAGTCAATTATTTTCACTCAATTCAAAATTCAATCTCGATTTGGTCAACTTTCATTCTGTGAACGTAAAATAATTACGAGAATTGGTCTTCAGAGCCTCGTTGGTTAGTCAACATGGTATAATACATGCAGGAGAGGTTGACTTTGGTTCTAAGATCATAATGAACCTTAATCTTGGGGTATAAAAGGTTCATCAACATCTTTGAACCAAAACTAACTTCACCTGCACGCGGTGCACTCTGCTGACTGACAAACGGAGCTCTGGCAAAAATATAGGTAGGGAGCGTAATTGTAAGCTACCCGACTGGGGAATGTACCTCCACCTCACCAATACCGCAGCCAAATAACAATTCCTGCGAGTGAGTGAGGTCACCAGAAAGGAAGGAGATGCTCAGTTAGCGTCAGGGGTGGCGGCGCGCGAGCGATATTTTATGTTGCGAGCGTTAATATGGCTACGGTAGCCGCTTCACATCAGGCGGGCCATATGCTTGTCTGCCACCTAACGTAGTATAAAAAATAAAATAATTAACCGCTTACACCCCTCACATACACACCTATAGAACCTATAAAAAGTGAAAAGGTATCCACGTAGCGAGTAAATTGCCTTTCCCGTCTGAAATCTTCAAGATGAGCCGGTGACAACTGAAGCTCATAAATTCTATTTGAGTTCCGACGCTTTGTATCCGTATTTACACACTCCAAATAATTAAAATCCGAATCATCAGTCACCGAATGAAAAAAATACTGTCTCAGGTTGGAGCGGAAAAAAAAATCGAGTTGCACTCCAGAAGTGCCGGCAGAATTGAAAACTTGAAAATTAACGTTGTGCATTTTTGAATATTTTGGAATGGTTAAGGAATAATTTCGCACGAATTGCTTTGTGTATCAGTACAAAAGTGAATATTGTATTTTACCACATAAATGATTACTATCATTTATGTGGTAAAATACAATATTCATTTATTGCGCTATCATACACAAATACGACAATTTATATTACATTAAAAATAAACAGCATATATTTTCAGAGACATTTCAAAGAGAGGGAGAAATTACTTCCTCTCCTACACCGCGCTGGCGGCGACGGTGTACTCTCCCTCCGTCTTACGAATTTTCGATCAGGTCACGTGTCCTGACGCGAGTTTAACATTTTTTACCCATCCCAAAAAGTGCACAACGCCGCTAAAAAGTTTACACTTCAAAAATAAATTTGTAAGATATCTTTACATGAAGCTATACAATGTATACCCGTACCACAGTATAAGTAATAGTACTACGTGCAATATGGCTACTCCCTGCCGCTCTCTCGTGTCGACCTCACCTCCCCTCTGAGAAAAATCTCGAACAGTTTATATGGCGCTGCACGTACACACGCTTATTCATGCTGTGCACTGACGTCATTGTTTATGTAGTAGTAAACGACGCGACATTTGTATGGAGTGGCCGGTGTGCCCGTATTATCCGCTAATGTATCCTACTTTGTTTATCCTTAGTATGGTTGGATACAATGAATTAAGGGTTAGAAGTGTAGGCGATACCTTGCCTTAACCTCAGTGATCAGTGGCGATAAATTAAAACCACGACAAATGCTTAACATCCCTTATAATTCTTCTTAAGTAATTATGAATCAGTACACAGTAAGAATTGTGAGACGTCCTCACTGCTAGTCGCCACAAATGGCTTCTGCAGCCGTACTTACTAACTTCAGTCCTCCCTTCCTACCCCACCACGTACAACTGTCACTTCAATACATAACGCCGGCTTATGGTGCGCGGCCAATGAGACGTACTATACTTGTTGTAATGATATCAACAATATAAGATTAGTGCTGCCATCTGTGGCGCTCATGTGTAAAATTATAAGGTTTAAATAAACCAGTCATTGTACTGCCTTTGAACGTGACGTTGTATTTTTTAGGTTATAAGTACAGTGTTAAATTAGGTGTTCGAGACAAGTCTTTGCCTTCGAAATGGCTGCGAACTACCTCATTAACGTACCAAAATTGAGAGGCAGAGAAAACTACAGTGAGTCGACTTTCGCCGCGGATAACTTCCTAGTGCTTGAAGGAATGCTTCACTGCATCAAGCCAGTCGTAGGAAAAGTGATTATCCCCGCTGATGACGAAAAAACAAAAGCTAAGCTCATAATGACTATCGATTCAACGTTGTACGTCCACATCAGAGATGTATCGACTTTCTGATTCTGTGGGATAAATTGAAAAGTTTATTTGACGACTCCGGATTTACGAGAAAAATAAGCCTGCTTCGTACTTTAACCTAGTTTCGTCTAGAAAACAGCGATTCAATGGCGTCATATGTAACACAAATGATAGAAACTGGACAAAAGTTAAGTGGAACTGGATTTCAAATTAGTGACGAGTGGATCGGATGTTTGTTACTGGCTAAATTAACGGAAAAATACATGCCGATGATCATGGCTATCGAACATTCCGGGCTCAGCATCACAACGGACGCCATTATAGCAAAATTGCTAGATTTGGCAGGAACAGATGTCGGCGGAAACAGAGAAGGTGGCGCTGCATTCACAAGTTCGCAGAAGTGGCAACCTAAGATTATCCGCTGAATTGCCCGTGTCGACCTACGGTCGACATGTGACGTCACGACCTTGAAACGCTTGAAATGCCCGTGTCGACCTACGGTCGACATTTGCAGTTTGGCGTTCAGTTTTGGCAGATTGAACAATACTCATCTGTCATACATTCAGGCCCATTTGTTTATGTTTTTTTCGTTTCTCCGCCATATTAGCTATCGGATTAAGGCCAAAGAATCATAAACTCAATGGAAAAAAAAATAAAAAAAGGGGTTTAAGAGACTCGCCTTAACGGCGCCAGATGTTCGGGCCGGTGTCAAGTGCTATAAAACTTATTTTGTTTAGGTAAGTGTAGGTTTTTGTTTATTAACATCGGGTTTTATCTCCCTAGCGTATTTTTAAATAAAAAACTATACGTTTTCGCCTTAGTTCATAAGGTATTTTTTTGAATACAAGTAGGGCTATGAAACACCACTTGAGAATGTTTAGACCATCGTAATTCTACACTATAGTCGAGTGTTGAACAACAAAAGACGGCATTGTATAGTGCTGTTCTTAGTAAACGTAAAAAACACCACTTGTAGGCACTCAATAACAAAGTTGCGTCTCAATGACCGTTTTTATGGGGCCCCGACCACCCGCGGGCAGGTGGGAACAAAAAACAAATGGGCATCGTTCCGCGCGTTTTTGCGCGGGGGGGGGGGGGGGGGGGGGGCGCGGGGGGCTCAACGTGGGGGGCAAAAGAGCGGTTAAAAAGTTTATGGTCAGTACCAAGCTGTTCACATGTCAAAACAAAGCCAACTGTTACAAGTGTAAACAACCCGGTCATTATCGAAACCAATGTCCAAATAATATTTCTATTCAGCGAAATGAAAAGGAAATTACAAGAAAACATACAAATGCGTTCAGTTCCGTATTTTTAAGTGGAAATTTCAATAAACAGGAATGGTATATAGACTCGGGAGCAAGTGCACATTTGACCGCTAATGAAAATTGGGATATCAACCCGTGTTATGATCAAACTGATGACATTGTTGTTGCAAACAGTAACAAGCTACGAGTTCTGTGCACTGGTGATGTGAATATTGTTACGAAGACAGATGAATGTGAATTTGAAGTGCCAATCAAAGGAATACTGTGCATTCCAGACTTGACTACAAACATATTATTGTCTGTAAGCCAGCTGATGAGAAATGGCAAAAAAATTAACTTTACTGAAAGTGGCTGTAGTATCTACAATAAGAATAACCAATTGGTGGCTGTAGCTGATGTAGTCAATAGAGTGTATAGGTTGAGGATGCCTAGATATGTGTTAGCAACTTCTATAGTACCTGGCAATGTGTGGCATCGTAGATTGTGGCACATAATCAGTAATTATTTAAATAAAATGACAGCAGCTGTGGAAGGTATGAACTTAGATGAAAAGGTTGACATATCTAAGTTAACATGCTCAGTTTGCTGTGAAGGTAAGCAATGTAGATTACCTTTTAAAAATGTTGGCTATCCAGAAAATGTCAAAGGGTATAGAGTCTACAATCCTGTCACTAAAACTGTGACAACTAGTAGAGACATTATAATTATGGAGCATGAGAAGAATAAAGTTACTATTCCTGGGAATGAAATCAAGTCTGTATTAGACTCTGAAGATC
This sequence comes from Hypsopygia costalis, assembly GCA_937001555.2. NCBI lineage: Eukaryota > Metazoa > Arthropoda > Insecta > Lepidoptera > Pyralidae > Hypsopygia > Hypsopygia costalis. The sequence goes on from OW443329.2 coordinate 28,856,992, forward strand.
TATGTGACATCGAAGTAGATGAAATATTCACCACAATGGAGTGTTTTGATGAAACTTATGTGCCGAATGATAGTGACTATGAAGATACTGAAGAGATATCTTTTTCATCTAGCCCCAAACCTGTAGGGGAGAGAAAGAAACCAGAGAGATATGGAGTCTCTAACATTTGTGTCAGTGAAGAAGCTCTTGATGATGTAAATGGCTTAACCCTCGAAGAAGCATTAAAAGGACCTGAAAGAGAAATAGAAGCTAAGTTAAATTTAAATAAAAGCCATTCACAGCTTCCTTATCAATAACTTGTTGGTAGTCTTATGTATATAGTAGTACTAAGTAGGCCAGACATAGCTTTTTCTGTTGGTTTCTTAAGCAAGTTTAACAATTGTTATAATTTAGAACATTGGGTATACGCGAAAAGGATATTAAAATATTTAAAAAAGACAAAACATTATGGTTTGATATACACTAAAAATGGAAATTCAAAATTAGAAGGTTTTGTAGATGCTGACTGGGGAAACAATGTTATGGATAGGAAATCATACACAGGACATTGCTTTACCCTATCAGGTAGTGTAATATCTTGGGAAACAAAAAAAACAGAAAACTGTTGCTTTATCAAGTAGTGAAGCCGAGTATATGGCAATTACCGAAGCTTGCAAAGAAGCAATATATTCGAGAAATTTACAGTATGAAATAACACAAAAAATGTACACTATTGATCTTTTTAATTACAATCAGAGTGCGCAGAAGTTAACTGTAAATCCAGTTTTTCACAAAAGAACCAAACACATTGACATTATATTACATTTTTGTAGAAAATGTGTAGCAGATAAAATTGTGAAGGCTAGGTATTTGCCAACTGCTGAAATGCCTGCTGATTTGTTCACCAAAAGTTTAGGTTCCATAAAACATTATAAACTTTTAGATAAACTAGGTGTGCAAAGTGTTTGATATTTAAGTATATAGTGAGGGTGTTGTAATGATATCAACAATATAAGATTAGTGCTGCCATCTGTGGCGCTCATGTGTAAAATTATAAGATTTAAATAAACCAGTCATTGTACTGTCTTTGAACGTGACGTATTATTTTAATACTCAATACTAGTTTAAAATTTAGACAAATTACAAATGAACAGCGGTGGATTTACATACGTACTGGGCACTAGCCCCGACTGCCCTAGGGGCAGTCGGGGCTAGTGCCCAGGGCAGTAAGGCTGAGGCTGCACTACGGTTAACCGCGGGCGGGTTTTAGCCGTATGATGTTGTGATCAATGAAACCGAACTCAAGCGCACGCACTGGCTGTTTTTTACCGCGACTGATTTTAAAACCGCAACTTTCTACAAATGACGTGCGGCAAAAAACCGCGCAACAATTTGTAACCTATTGAATCAGGTAGGCGCGGACGCATTGGCGGTTAACCGCGGGCGGTTTTTAGTGTTCGCCAGACCTTCGTAGACAGAGCCTGTGTCGCGTGTCGCCGTTTTTCAGGATTAAAAAAAAAATTCAGGATGTCCTCGTAAATCTTGATATTTCTTGTAAAAGAAACCTTTGGTCAGTGAGTGATGGATGTACCCAGTATTTGCGACATTGGCGTTGACGTCTCTTCTTTCTATTTCTTAATACTAGAGCAACCACACAAGCTGCTCTCATGAAGTCCATGTTCTACTGAGGAAAACGCAAGCGGTATTTAACCGTAGTGCGTGTACTGTTCGCGGTTTTGCGGTTACTAGCAATACCGCCCGCGGCAAAAATCCGTAGTGCGGCCTCAGCCTAAAATTTGGAAAGTGTAAAAAAAAATCCAGTCTTATCAAGATTTTTCAATATAATTAATCATTTTAAATTTTAATTAATCATTTTTTATTTAATTGTTTTTGTTTAATGTTTAATATTATTTTATTCAATATTTAACTAATTAAAATTTTAAAACTTCTTACGTTCTTCAATGAGTGCAAATAGAATAGCTTAGCTATTATAGAATACTAGCGACCCGCCCCGGCTTCGCACGGGTGCAATGCTGATACTAAATGTACTACAGAAGGTCTTTGCGCTTTGTCCTATCCAGTCCTTCCCCAGTTATAGGCACACGCCGCCGGCTCCGCGGCCGGTACCGCCACAGCCGTTATGTCCCTGCATTTTAAATGTGTAATCACTACATAGTATAAAACAAAGTCGCTTTCTCTGTCCCTATGTCCCTTTGTATGCTGAAATCTTTGAAACTACGCAACGGATTATGATGCGGTTTTTTTTAATAGATAGAGTGATTCAACTGGAAAGTTTATATGTATAATATATGCATAACATAGTAGAAAAACACTGATAATTTAGAGGTTTCTAATGTAATGTCGTAAATAAACACATTTTTTTTGCTCTTTCATTGCAAACGCTGGCTGAACCCAACGAGATAGATCAAAATAATGTAGTACAGTATTGTTCACCTTAAAATGGTCTACAAAAAAGTTCGCGATGGTATATGTCTATCTCTTAGTGGTAACACACAATAACCGTTATTTTATCCTTTGCTTTTTACAAGAAATAATGCCTTATTTACGAAGCGATTTTAAGCAATACAGAAATAATCCTTATCCAATTAAGTACCTTAAATACATTGCGCATTTAATATAGATCAATATGGCCCTTCACAGCATGTAATTTAAATGAATAGTTTAGAAGATATTACACATTTAAAATGCAGGGACATAACGGCTGTGGCGGTACCGGCCGCGGAGCCGGCGGCGTGTGCCTATAACTGGGGAAGGACTGGATAGGACAAAGCGCAAAGACCTTCTGTAGTACATTTAGTATCAGCATTGCACCCGTGCGAAGCCGGGGCGGGTCGCTAGTATCTTCTAAACTATTCATTTAAATTACATGCTGTGAAGGGCCATATTGATCTATATTAAATGCGCAATGTATTTAAGGTACTTAATTGGATAAGGATTAATTCTGTATTGCTTAAAATCGCTTCGTAAATAAGGCATTATTTCTTGTAAAAAGCAAAGGATAAAATAACGGTTATTGTGTGTTACCACTAAGAGATAGACATATACCATCGCGAACTTTTTTGTAGACCATTTTAAGGTGAACAATACTGTACTACATTATTTTGATCTATCTCGTTGGGTTCAGCCAGCGTTTGCAATGAAAGAGCAAAAAAATGTGTTTATTTACGACATTACATTATCTACCTCTAAATTATCAGTGTTTTTCTACTATGTTATGCATATATTATACATATAAACTTTCCAGTTGAATCACTCTATCTATTTAAAAAAACCGCATCATAATCCGTTGCGTAGTTTCAAAGATTTAAGCATACAAAGGGACATAGGGACAGAGAAAGCGACTTTGTTTTATACTATGTAGTGATAAGCTATTCTATTAGCACTCATTGAAGAAATATGCAATATCGAATCAGTCGTACTTCAACGTTTAGATTGCGAAGATTTAATCGACCAGCCCCCTTACCACAATCTCTTATTGCGATTTAATAACTGAATAGATTGCTTATTCATACCAATGAATAAGCGACTCTATTTCAAATGCAATAGAGTCATCTCTTATTGCGATTCAATAATCAATTATTGAATCGCAATAAGAGATGGTGGTAAGGGGGCAGTTTGCAATTGAAAAAGTCAGGCGTGTCGTATCTGCCTGTGAAAAAAATGATGTAATACAATTATGAGTGACCCTTAATGCAAAAATTTTTTTTTTTTTTTTTTTTTTTTCATTTATTTGGGTCTAACAAACAGTTTTACATTATGTTTATTAACAAAAGTGCACTTAAAATTACAGTAAATGCAAAACCAACACCGTTAACCACAGTTTAACATAACAATACATTGAGAGAGTTTGACCACTTCACAAATACAATATGATTGATGAACGAGAAAAAAAAAGGAAAATAAATTGCGAAATAATATTTCTTTTTTTAAATTGTGAAAAAGTATAAGAAACTAAATTAGGTATTAGCTATCTACAAACAAAGTATCAATCCAAACAAATGTTTGGTCATTTGCGATGTATCAACTGAAATCAGTTGATACATCGCAAATGACCATAACAACAAAATTATTTATAAACGTGTTGCATCTTATCAAGAACTAATTTCTTGTACGCACCAATACGTGTGGAAAATATATCAATATCGTTGAAGAATTCATTATGTTTAGCAAGTAGACGGCGCATTGGCGCACGTTTACCCACATTGGTTCGGGATCCTGCCACAAAAAATAATGGCATGTTCCGGCAAGCCCGCACATGAGGCTTGGTAGGTACACGTATACATATTTTTTTTGTAATGTCTATACAATCATATCTATTGTTGCAAAAACCATAGAGTAGTAATTCTTGTAAAAACAATCTTCTAAATGTGAGAGGAGGTAATTTATATTTGTTTAACAGAATATCATACGATAGAGTACAACGGTAACACTTGTAATGCATACATCTCAAGAACTTCTTCTGGACTTTTTCAATTGCGTCAGAATACTTATTGTAATAAGGGTCCCATATCACAGTAGCATATTCTAATTGTGAACGAACTAAAGACTTAAAAAGATGCAGGTATGTAGATGGGCGTTTAAAGTCATTACTGGCGCGGATCACAAAACCAAACATTTTAAATGCTCTATTACAAATACCATCTATATGTTTATTCAAAGTTAATTTACTATCAAGAATGACTCCTAGGTCCCTAATAGACTGTACTTTGTCGAGAATAGTGCCACACAAAGAATAACTAAAATTGCTTACTTTCTTTTTCTTAGTGAATGTGATGCATTTACATTTATTGACATTAAGTTTTAATTTATTAATATTACAGTAATTAGCGAGTTTATCCAAGTCCATTTGGAGAAGGCGATGATCAGAGGGGTCAGAAATATTACAATAAATTTTTAGGTCATCGGCATAACACAAGAATCTACTATGTTGGAAACAGTGCTTGATGTCGTTAATAAACAATACGAAGAGTAACGGCCCCATAATGGAGCCTTGCGGCACGCCAGAAGTCACCGTGACTGCCTCGGACTCATAACCATTGATGACAACTTTTTGTGTTCTATTTGTGACATACGATTTGAACCACCGCCAGAGGTTTCCACGTATTCCATTATACGCTATTTTGCTAAGCAATAGTTGATGGTCAACTCTGTCGAAGGCCTTGGCGAAATCGGTATACACGCTGTCTGTTTGTCCGTTCTCGTCCATATTAATAAACAGTTCAGTAGTGTAAATAGTAAGATTAGTTACAGTGGAACGTCCAAGAACAAAACCATGTTGTTGTGGTATTATTGAGCCTTGTAGAAGCGGGTACAATTGTTTATGTATCAACCTCTCTAAGATTTTAATAGGTACGTTAAGTATAGAGATAGGCCTATAGTTTGCTACATCAAACTTTGAACCTCCTTTGTGAACCGGAGTGATCCTAGCAGCCTTCCAATGAGTAGGGCATACACCATCTTGTAGACTTTTATTGAGAATAATATACAATGGTTTACAAATAGTTGAGGCAGTATTTTTATAGAAAATGGGTGGAATGTTGTCCAATCCTGGACCTTTAGTTATATCTAAATGTTTAAGTTCTTTTAATAGATTTTCAAATGATATATGTATTTCACTGATAATATTATCTGTATAAGTATTTTCATCTAAATACTCGATATTGTCCACACTATAACTATCTGTTAAAGTTGTGGGTTGAAAAACCGATTTGAAATATTTAGCGAATAGGTTACATATGTCATCAGGATTATTTGCTTCACTGTCATTATAATGTACACTACTAGGAATGTCAAGCTGATTTTTTCGGTTACTGATGTATGTCCAAAAATATTTTGTGTTGTCCCTAATACTATCTTCGACTCTGTTTAAGTAACTTCTATAGGCTGTCCGTGACTCCGTTTTAAATCTATCGCGATACATAGAGAATAAAATGTAATCTGAATGGTTTTTATATCGTTTCCACTTTATCCAAGCATTATTTTTATTTCTGAATATATGTTTAAGAGGGGATGTAAACCAAACTGGGAAGTGGGAATTAGTTATCTTTCTAATTGGAACGCGTTTCCGTATAATATTATATATGTTTTCATAAAAAATTTCAACACAGGTCTCAGCCGAGTTATTCATGAACAGTTTATCCCACTCGATTAGTTAAATATCCTGATTAATTAAATCGTAATCTGCCTCCCTAAAACAAATCCTAGTCTGATTTTTGCAAGGTATCGCCCTACTGGCGACGTCATCATGTGAAATTAATATATAAAAAGGGGGATGCTTATCGTCAATGGGGACAAGGGGCACTGGTGCAGGATAAGCCGTACTATTGCTAATATTCGTAATACAGAAATCTAATAATCTACCCATACTGTTTTTAAATGTATTAATTTGTATATAGTTATATGTTTCTAAAAACTCCAATAAATAACAATTAGGTGACGTTTGATTACCTGTTAATAAAGGTTTTACTTGTGCACCGCTCATACACCACTCAAAAGTAGGTAAGTTGAAGTCTCCGAGTAAACAAAAGTTACTTATGTTTGTGGTATGTAAATAATCACGAATAAAATTGAAATATGCCATATATGTGTTACTATCCATTCGTGGAGGTACATAAACAGCGCTTATAATAAAGTAAAATTCACCTACTTGCAGTTGCAATAATACATGGTCAATTATGGAAGGAATGTCAAAGGACGAGGTAAGCAAGGTCACGGTGAGCCCCGGCGTGGCGCGAAGCGATCGCAGCACCGCTATCAGTACTCCGCCGCCGTCTTGACGGCCCGTAGCCAGTCGGTTACGATCACTGCGATATACTTGGTATCGAGAATCAACGAATTCGTTATTGTTTATACCTGGATGAAGCCATGTTTCCGTTAAAACAATTATATCATAATTATGCGATAAAATATTCATAAAGACAGTATTAAGCCTGGTTCTTAGTCCGCGGCAGTTCTGATAGTAAATTGAAAAAGCACTACCTTGTTTACCATCGAATTTCACCACAGTTAATAAACAGTGTTTCGTAAGATGTATATAAGGATCCGTTTATGCTATTTATATCTATTCCTAGATCATACATACCCACATATATACATACAAATATATCCGGATGGACGCAATGATAACAATACATTGAACAGATTATGTATGAAGGGCTAAAGTACTCTTTGACATAATAACATTCGCTATATTTACTATTGTAAGATTTAAAATACAATGCACCTTTTTTAAGGAGCCGCTTCATGTGCAAATAATTACATATCACGTCCAGAAACACCCATATTATAACCATTCGGAATGTTAAATACTGCTTAGTAATATTAACTCCTGTAGATAAAGTGTTGATAAAAACATAATTGAATCGAAGATTTTTTTTAAAACATTTTTTAATGTTATTAACATATATCAATATTATATACTTAATGAGATATGAGTAACATTCAAAATAAAATTTGTTATTGTATAGAATAGTTTTAACAACCCACATTAAATAAAGTATCGTTTGTATTTGCAACAACAAATTATAACAGTAACTATGTCTTGTTACAATACAAAATATTGTGACAATTTCAATGTTGAACACGACTACAAACACTTGTATATTTTCATTAAAGATGTATGTAATAATAAGGAACCTTTCAAATACTATCATGTTTAGTGTTTCCAATGTAATCATCAACAAACATGAAAATACATTATGAAAAAAATTATGCTCACAAAACATACCCTCGTGTACGCATATTATTACACTATTTAATTTTTTCGATGTCGAGCTGTGAGCGGACGGCCAGCACGGGGGCCGTGTCAGACTTACGGACGAGAACAATGCCACTTTTGATCCATGTGTATTTATATTCAAATTTTTTAGCTCTGTCGCGGCATTCTCGAAATAATTTTTTGTTTTGAAGAGTCAAATGTTCGTTGACATACACTTTTTGCGAAGATCCCGTGGACACTCCAAGGTTCTCCACAAGCAAACCCCTGTAGGCGCGGCTGGCCGCTAAGACGTTGTCGCGTTGTATCCTGGTAGTAAATTTGACAATAATGTTTTTCGGGCGAGTGTCATTTTTATCGGCATGAGGAACGCGGTGGACCGCCACAATATCGGACGCAAGTATTTGTTGTTTTACTGCCACCCCCAAATTAGTCACAATGTTAATTAGGTTTTCGTTGCGCCTGTCCGGTATATTTACGATCTCAATGTTACACTCGCGTGATTGTTGTTCTATAGCTGCCAACTTAGATTCGAGTCTTACTACATGTTCAGGGGTGATAGTGGAATGAGACATTTTGTTTTCGAGCGCCTTCAACCGCTCATCGAAGGCGTCTTGACGCGCGGCGGTAAAAGTTAGAGATTTATCGATCTCGGCGAGATGGTTATTTATAATATTAAATGATTCTTTAAATGATGCGTTGTCGGTTCGCAAGCCAGTAACCGTCGCATTGATCGCATCTAGGGATGTCGAGATCTTTGACCACTCACTGTTCATAGGTGACGCATCCAAGAAGGCTTTTAGGGAAGTAGCTATCGTCTCCGATATGGATTGGTTTATTTTGCCCATATCTTCATTGTATTTTCGCTCAAGCGAGATCACACGCAGCTCAATATCGTTATCCGGTTGTTTTCGTTTACGGGTATGTACATAACTTAACGAATCATCCATTACCAACGTTGTACTTAAGTCCGGATTAGAAGAAAACCTCGGCGGTGTCCTCTCAGTCATTATAAATATCCGTAAAAAGCGATCAAGGTGAATTCAATATACTATAATTGTTACTTCTCTTATTCTTCTGGGTATGAGATATTATTTTTCCACTCTCGCAGGCAGAGGTACGTACCAAAAGGGTGCCCACTATATTTTACACTTATTTGAGTCACTGGTAAATAACTGTAACAACACATATAATTACACAATCAATTCTGTTAATCGCTCGAAATGAAATCACACGGATAGGTGAAGCACTTGTCCTCTCTCAACGAACTTCACACGTTCACGAAAATTATAATTCTTAGAAAAAAAAACAAATATTTTTTTATGTTTTTGAATTACATAATATAACGTATAAACTATAAGTTTGAGTAAAGTTTCAGTAATGGGGCGGCATTTTTTCCGGTGCCCAGGGGCGCCAAAAATTTAAATCCGGCCCTGCAAATGAATGAGTATTTAAATCATCTTTAATAAAATGTTGCATTAAAGTTACGAATTTACAACAGAAGGGAGCTCTGACTTGTTACTTATGTAATCAAGGTGCTTCGAGGGAAATAATACAACGCTTTGTTTCTGGAGCAAATGCATATTTGTACCTAACAAATACTTGTGGCAGCGAGACGTCAGTCTGTCAGCCGCAGTTGCTGTTGCTGGCTGTACCGTGCGCACGTACCAATCTACTGACTGAAGCTTCACTGACACGCACATTTCGTATTATTAATCTCATGGCTTACGATTTAGACCTATTCTGTTGTACTATGAGTGAACTCACAAGGACTTTTTATTATAAGCTATAAAATATAAATTACTTATTTTCATTTTATTATATTGCTACATTGTCGCATTAGGTTCTCATCGGTAGAGATAGTTTGGCTTAATAATAAATAAATATAGTATCTTTAATAAGGTACCTCACCTCTGTCTCCAAAGGCAAGTCGAGGCTCGCTTGCTTTGCTCGCTCGGCTTTTGTTGGTCACAAGCTTAACCTAACCTAACCAACGTCCTCGGTCAAAACTACTTTTGCCTGAACTGACTTCAGTTAAAAGTGATTTTGGCTAATGTAAAAATCCTAGGGAAGGCATACCCGGTTCTTCCCAAAAAGTGGCGTACTAAAGTATGTACATGAAACTAGTCTCCAGATAGTCAGAGGAGAAAGACTTAAAGCACGAGAGAGAAAAAGAGTGCAAAAGATCCACGGGGGTCGACGTATTACCGGTGCTACAGCACTGGATAAACGCCAACACAAGATAATTCGGGATTTTGAACTTTCGAATATTTAAAAATAGCTATATTGTGCTTCGGGTATAGGTATTCATGATACATTTGGTAGTTTGATTTTCGATTTTTTAACGTAGTTATTTTAGTTGTATGTATTATGAATTTTGGGCATTATAATACGTTCCCGTTCCGAGATGGCAAACCAACATAAATGGCATACAATTTCGGGAGCGAAACACAATCTCATCTGCACGTGATGTACCATATCGATTACTCAAACGAGCTCCTAGGGAGAGTGAGGTAGGGCAATCGATCTAATGGGTAGGGCACAGATTGTGCCTCAATTCAATTTATCTGATTGGAAAAATCGTAAGTAGGTTGTCGAATAATTCTTTTTAGGGTTCCGTACCCAAAAGGTAAAAAGGAACCCTATTACTAAGGCTCCGCTATCCGTCCGTCCGTCCGTCCGTCCGTCACCAGGCTATATCTCATGAACCGTGATAGTTAGACAGTTGACAGTTACTACAATACTAAAAAATAGAATAAAATAAATATTTCAGGGGGCTCCCATACAACAAACGTGATTATTTTGCTCGTTTTTGCTCGCAATTGATAACGGAAATAAGTAGATAAACTCACATTATATTTAGTTATTATATTCACTTTAAAAATAAATAATTAAATAAAAATAAAACAAATATTTATCCCATACAACAAACGTCATTTTTTTTTTGCAGTTTTTATAGATAATGGTACGGAACCTTTCGTGCGCGAGTCCGACTCGCACTTGGCCAGTTTTATTTTAAACCATTACTAACTATTACCTACCCGCGGATTCTTCCAGGTGTTTATTACTTTAATTTATTTTCCGTGGGATACAGTTTTTTTTTCAGGATAAAAAGTATCATATGTAGGACCAGTCACCTTTTTTTTATCACGTAGGGTGGCAGACAGACTTACGGTCCACCCGATGTAAAACGGTTACCGTAGCCATATGAACGCTCGCAACATGCAATATCGCGCTGCCACCCCCGCTACCAACGCAGTAACTCTTTCCTTTCTGGTGACCTCACTCACTCGCAGGAACACAACAACCCTCAAGGGAATTGTTATTTGGCTGCGGGATTCTGTGAGGTTGAGGTACTTCGCCAGTCGGGCAGCTTTAAAAATACGTTACGTCGTTTGTCAGTGAGCAGGGTGCACCACGTGCAGGTGAGGTTGGCTTTAGATCACAGAGATGTTGATGAACCACTTACACCACAAAAATAAACAGTTACTGTAGTAAAAAGACAATACCAGGAGTATACGGTCGAGCACTGACGTCCCCGCTGCTAACGCAATAACCCCTTCCATCCTGGTGACCTCACCATTAATCTGCATGGTTCATGCAGATTATGTCGCGCGTTTAGTACATATTTTTACTTATTTTAACGTGATTCATGCGAATACTGAGCCATAATATCTCAGTTTGATTAGCCTCGAGTATAGTGCGTGAACTCGGTTTCTAGAAGTTGTTATTCTAAGTAGGGATTGCAATCCGGCATCATTTTCAGTCCGGCCGGATCCGACCCGATTCCCATCGATCCGGCCGGATCCGACCGGATCCGGCCGGATCGATCAAATCAGAATGATTTTCGCTTTTCAATTCAAAATGAACTGTTAGTAAGTGAATCAAGTGTCATGTACATACTTTATATAGGTAGTTTATAAAAAATATATAAAATCAATTTTATTTCTAATCTAATGGTAAGATTAGACAACGAGCAAACAATTAAAAGTATAGGTAACCAGTAAAATTTTAACGATGTATCGACTAACGAATAGCTCAGTCTTCCTAGATTTCACTTTCACAGATAGATCCATTATTTTAGTAAGTAACTTTGATCTTTTTTTTTTTTTTTTTTTTTTTTTTATAGCACTAAAGTGGCAAACAAGCATACGGCCCGCCTGATGGAAAGCAGTTACCGTAGCCTATGAACGCCTGTAACACCAGGGGCATCACACGCGCGTTGCCGACCCTGTAAAAACCTCTTCACGCCCTTTTTGAAGAACCCCATGCTGTAGTCTCCTGAGAAAACCTCGACAGGCAGTTCATTCCACAGCTTGACCGTACGCGGGAGAAAACTTCTCTGGAACCGCACGGTACGCGACCACTTAGGCTCCAATGTGTGAGGATGAATTCCCTGTCGATGGCGAGCGGTGCGACTGTAGAAGGAGGCCGTGGGCATCATGTCAAACAACTCCTCTGAACACACTCCATTGTACAGACGGTAGAACACACAAAGGGACGCAAAATCTCTCCTCAGACTTAAGGGTTCTAAACCGTCTGTCAGTTTGGGATCGTCAACAATCCTCACAGCACGCCCCTGAATCGAGACACAAGGTGCAAGCTGGTATCTAGGCGCTCCCGCCCACAGATGGCAACAGTACTCCATATGCGGCCGTACTTGAGCTTTGTAGAGCAGAAGCCTTTGCCGCGGATTGAAGTACTGCTTGGCCCTATTGAGCACACCTAGTTTCTTCGACGCCAGCTTGACCTTCCCCTCCAGGTGACAACGAAACTGGACGTCGCTGGAGATTTCAACTCCAAGAATCCCAATGTTTTTGGCGATGGTAAGGGGTGTGTTTTGGAATTGAGGAACCACAGCAAAAGGGGTTTTCTTAGCGGTGAACGCGCAGACTTGTGTCTTAGAGGGGTTGAATCGCACTAAGTTCTGTTGCCCCCAATCGGACACTTTACCTAGTGTGCTCTCGATTTCCGACACAAGTCGTTCGCGGCTCTCCTCCACCAGAGAGCGGGAAATATTTGCGCGGCCCGTATAAAATGTGTCCCCGGTGCTGTCATTCGCATAGCAATGAATGCTGTCAATATTTAAGTAGATAGTAATGATTTAGATACATGTCTTATATTTAATTTGTATGACGTTTCTAAGTGCTTTATAAAGTCCAAGGAATAAAGATATTTTGACTTTGACTTTTGACTAATAGATAACATATCATTGATATGCAGCAAAAACAGCGTCGGGGACAATACAGAGCCTTGCGGGACGGCAGCATTAATGTCCATGCTATCGGAGCAACTGCCATCAACAACGGCTCTAATGCTTCTGCTGGACAAGAAGCTAGCGACCCATTCGCATAAACCCTCTGGTAGACCGTATACAGGCAACTTCGAAAGAAGACTACGGTGCCAGACCCGATCGAACGCCTTCGCCATATCTAGACTGACAGCCAATGCCTCACCTTGACTCTCCACGGCTGAAGCCCAGCGATGTGTAAGATACACTAGAAGATCACCAGTCGAGCGACCATGACGGAAGCCGTATTGATGGTCGCTGATTAAATCGTGATCTTCTAGGTATTTCAGGAGCCGATTGTTAATAACGCGCTCCATTACCTTGGAGAGAAGGGAGGTAACAGCGATAGGCCTGTAATTCGATGGGTCTGATCTGTCACCCTTTTTGGGCACAGGGTGCACGTTCGCAGTCTTCCACGATGATGGAACTTGCCTGGTGGAATAAGAGAGCGCGAAAAGGCGCGTAAGTACAGGGCACAACTCATCTGTTTTATAATTACAGTATAATCTTTAGTTTAATCAGCTTACGATAAATAATTATTTTAAGTAGAATTTTAAGTAATAATTGTCTTAATATTCATTATAGGTATATTATACGAAAATCATTTTTATTTTGAAAAAAGGATCGTAGAAAATAAATAGTGTTAATTGTGACACCACGCGCAATGCATTTAAAGTACTTACTCATGCAGAGATCTATTATTTTGCCAAAAATTGCTAGCACCGGATCATTGATATGCAGCAAAAATCCGGATCCGGTACATTAGTACCGGATCCGGTAACCGTTTAATAATGCCGGATCCGCCGGATTACCGGATCCGGTTTTCCGGATTGCAATCCCTAATTCTAAGCATATTTGGCAAGATTTGTCTTGCAAGAAAAAATCCATATAATTACATTTGGCCGGGTGCATGCACGAAAAAGCATAACTCATTGTCACGTTCCGCCTGAGCCGAGAGTGCAAGCGAGAGCGCGGAACAAGCGTTAGAGAGGCACGATCGGCCTAAGTGTAACTTGTGACGCATCCTATCTGTCTTCCACACCATCGGCCAATGTTTTCTTATGACGTTGTTACGTAAAATTATCGTCCGTATACCGACATTAGAGACAACCAAAAAAAAATAATCGTAGACCGCCGGCTGCACGCATGGAAAAGCATAACTCATTGTCACGTTCCGCCTGAGCCGAGAGTGCAAGCGAGAGCGTGGAACAAGCGATAGAGAGGCACGATCGGCCTAAGTGTAACTTGTGTTATTTTTTAATTTAATTTTTTTTTTTAAATATATCGCTTCTTAATCGTCTGACAATATAGCACATCACACTATGATAAGAGTTTATTTATTATCTGTCGCAATGACAGGGTTTCCACAAAGTTATGGTTTGATAAAAAAAAGTAGAATGTATTGAGATTTATTTCCTGCCTTTTGTCGGGATAAACCCAAGGATTCCCAACTGGGAGACATAATATATCTCAGTTTGATTTCAAGGACGTTCCGACAATTTTTTTTCTTTATGCATTCGCTGAACTGGATATCCAATCGGTCTTTCTGATTCTAATAAAAGAAAAATTATCTTGATATTTTTACACATATTATTTGTTGAATAAGGAAAGTGACCCATTTTATATACCTATTTTTGGAATGGAAACATCAATAATATTATATTTCTATCATTTCTATAAATACCAGTGGTTGAAATTCGACCATAATTAATTTTAATTATGACTTTTTAACATTAAACAAAAGAGTATATATGCGTGTGTGTTTGACACACACACGCATATATACTCTTTTATTACTTTATACATGGTAGTGTGTGTAATGTATTTTTTATGCATAATTTTAAAGAAATATTAGCATTATGTCGGCCGTGTGGTTTCCGGCAGACTGGAATTGAATCACTCCGTCTCTTCCCGTGGATGTCGTACAAGGCGACTAAGATACATTATCAAACATCGACCAGGCCTCCCCAACCCGTCTGGCCGGCGTGGGGAGTGTAGGCCAAATCCTCCTTCTGTCTGACGAGACGGACTCGGACTCGAGGGTCGTGCTCCTGTAGTGGAGACTAAAATGACCTGATGATGATGATTAGTATTATGTATTCCTTCTCTATACATATATAAACTAATAAGTGTGCGAAATTTCATACTCCTCCGTCCAAAGTTTTTGCTTCACGTACCTATTAATATATATGTATATTTTGTTTACTCTTATACTGAAATTTAGAGATTAAAAAACTGAACACAGAATCTTAACGTCAGTCTTTTAGGCACAAACCATCAAATTAAATTTAAAAAGTTACTTTTCGATAGGTATAGCTCTTTATTGACAACTGTATCGAAAAATAACTTTTTTTCCATCTCGATACAACTTCAGCGCTGGGTACAGCTATATTAAGCAGTTGCAATGCAAATGCATTGCAACTTTGCAAAAATTATTGCATCGTATGCGCACCACGCATGCTCGATCTGCAAGCGGATTTATAAGTAAGAAATAAAGCTGATAAATTAATTTCATTGTTTTATTTAAAATATTATTATCATCTATCTCATGAGATTAGATAAAGTAGTGTATGAAACTGCACATAATTAGGTCTTAAAATATTCATGTGATGCTATTATCTCATATTATCATAAATTCGACTCGTATTTTAAGAACCCTTATTATGCAACAGTTTCATATACTACTATAACATAATTGGGAAACGTAAATGAAGTATATTGTTTATTAATGTATTTCTTTACATTAAAATTGCTCAGTACATTATCTATCATGAGAATTAAATGGATTTAGATAAGTGTACTCACACAGTTTAATAATAGACGTACTTAGGTCTGGATAAGAAAATTTTATATAGCATTATATTACAATATGTTAGATCTTAAAGCATGTACACAGAGTCTGAAGGCCAATTCTCGTAATTTTTCTACCGCAGATTGAAAGTTGACCGAATCGAGATTGAATTGTGAATTGACTAAAATTGTATACTTGATTTCATTAATTAATTATTATCAATTCTTGTTGTTGGCAAAGTAACATTCTTAGTTTGTTTAATTTTCACTCATATTTCGATATAATCCCGCTTAAATTTAATTTTGAAGTTACATATTGTGTTACGAGAATATCAAATGTGACATTTGTGAGGTCGAGACTGGATCGAAACTGAATTTTGACTTTATTTTAATTACGAGAATTGCCCCTCTGATCTAGAGCCATGGTCGCTTAAGTCCCGAGAATATCAGCCGCCCCGTTCACAGCCAATCATTCACGAAATACCCGATTTTTTGTTCAAATCTTCTTCTTCTTCGTCAACCCTTATTCATCCCACTGCTGGGATACGAGTTTCCCCTCAATCGAAGGGTCCACCAAGCTGCTCAACTGCGGATTGGCGGATGGCTTCAAATGCATTGAAGAAATCAGTTGGACGCAAAGTTGAAGGAAAGAATCGTAAAACTGAATGCATTATACTGTTTTATACACACGTAGATACATATTCAATAAGCTTCGGACAAGTATAGTGCCACAAACTTATCTGGCCCGGTGGCGGGGGCGGTACGATCGACTTAAGTGTTGCCATTAAACCTAGAGTTTTAGAGGAAACATAAAAATCAAAGTAATATATACACTATTAAAATAATAGCATTGATATACTTATTAATTGTGTTGTGTGGTGTTTCAATTAAATATCATTTGCCTTCTATTTTTTGTTGATTAGTTTTAAAAATGTACCACGTTAAGCCGCGATCATAGCTATTATATAATATTAGAGAGTTATAATATTGCACAGAAACAACTCGTTGACGATTTTTTTATTGTAAGAAATGAAATATGTGTAGAAAAAAATAATATGTATTTAAAAAAATACACCACAATGGAATGTGCATACGCGGTAAATAAATATATTGTACCTGGCAATACTACATTTCAAGATGGCGGCTTTAGTTCTAAATTTGGCCACCGGGTCCGATAAGTTTGTAGCACTGTAGGTAGTTACTTAACCCCTTGCGTGCCGCGACCTGTCAATTCTGTACCCACCATAGACATTGTTATGATTATAACCTATGATTCATCTATTTTATGACGTGACAACGTCTTATAATTCGATGGAGCCGGCTGCACGCACGAAAAAACATGACGTATGCGGCGTTACCTCGCTCTGAGGCGTTCCATAAAAAATTTCTTTTGAAAAATGCAAACTTTCCATCAGAATTTTCTTATGACATTGTCACGTTCAACTATCGTCAGTAAACCGACTTTACAGACAACCGATTTTTTTTCATCTATTACTGCTATATGTATGTACTGAGGAGCTCGATGGCCTCATTGCGTGTTTTAGTTTAATCAACGTCGGCCGCAGTCTGTCCACAAATGGGTTTATTTATCTCGAGCTACTCCATGCTTCGGAGGGCACGTTAAGCCGTCGGTTCCGGCTGTTGTTATTAGGTGACTGTCATTAGGTAAGTGGCCTTTACGCGGCTTGTTGTGTGTAATTTGTCCAGGAATATTTATTTTAAAAAATCCTGGCATGTCCAGGTAGGTTATTTTTTTGGGTGGATCAGATGAGATAAAAATGTCCTATGATTAGATTAAATTCTAAGTGTTTTTAATTTCAGTACCCGGAATTAACAAATAAAATAAAATAAAAACATACAAATAAAAATGTATCGCTGAAATATATGTACGCGCATAACTTCCGAACGACTCTACCAAATTGGATAAGTAATTCTTTTTTTTTTTGTGATCGTTGTTGTCAGAACTGGGTTCAGGAAAGAATAAAGTGGTTTGTATAAAAAAATTAAAAAGACAAAATCGATCCATCAATCGAGTCGATATATGGAATTATTGATAATCCAACTGATTATAATTTCATCATTATCATCATCAGGTCATTTTAGTCTCCACTACAGGAGCACGACCCTCTCTCGTCCGTCAGAGACAGAAGGAGGATTTAGCCTACACTTCCCACGCTGGCCAGATGGGTTGGGGAGGAGATTATAATTTACCGGAAGTGTTATATTTCCTTAGTCCACGCCTGTACACCAAACGTGTGAAGCCGAGGCGGACACAGATGTATATCTGTGTTCAGAAATTTCCAAAATATTCACGAAAAACAAAATATAGCCGTACGAAGTTCGCCCTGCGAGCTAGTCATAATAATAATCAGTGAGGAAAAATATATAAAACAATACCACCCTGCAGGAAAAGTCTTATAATATTGAAAAATGATAAAAGCACCCACACACGTAAGTGTTTTTCGATGTCCTCCCTCTCACCAGGGTCATGTAGATATCTAAAATAAGGTACCTGAAGATAATACAAGAAACATATAACGTAACAATGGTAACAGGTGCGTTTTTTACCCGTCTGCAAAGAAGGGTTTTTGCGTTTAAGGATTTTGTGTGTATATAATATATGTAATATTCTTTATTACCTGGCATCATCCATACGGCTGGACGTATTTCTAAAAAGATATCATAGGATTTGTCTCAGTCACCCACGTATTCAAAGATAGGTAACAGCAGAAAGAAACAAAATGGCGGGATTTTAGGTTCTTTTTTACAATTGGGGTATTAAAATAAGAAATTTAAGAGGAGATCACGAATATGAAACACATATTATTTTAGTGTTATTTCAATATTTTAATTCATACCCATACTTCTATACCAATGATATTATATAAATACTCGGTTCCTGTCATCTGTGAGAGAGAGTATCGCTATCCTTATCATCTCAGCACTTTAATATCCTTGCTATCTCTTTCTCTCGCTGAGTAATCGGCGCAATGATTTCTTGTTTTCTTGCTAAAATATGAAATTACATTCAAATATTATTGTGTCTTTTAGTATGATATGTAATCCCTTGGGCTTTATTTACGTTAACAGCGTAAATTGTGCATTTTCGTAATACAGAAGACGGCATTTTTATCTATTTCAATCAGTCACCATAAACGTCAGATTCGTAGGTTTGTTTGTGAACTAATTGCGAGGTAAGACAATTTACCTCACTTTTCGGTTGTACGTTTTTGACGCTCGTAGCATATCTAAAGTATTTATAACATCACTAGCGACCCGCCCCGGCTTCGCACGGGTGCAATGCTGATACTAAATGTACTACAGAAGGTCTTTGCGCTTTGTCCTATCCAGTCCTTCCCCAGTTATAGGCACACGCCGCCGGCTCCGCGGCCGGTACCGCCACAGCCGTTATGTCCCTGCATTTTAAATGTGTAATATCTTCTAAACTATTCATTTAAATTACATGCTGTGAAGGGCCATATTGATCTATATTAAATGCGCAATGTATTTAAGGTACTTAATTGGATAAGGATTAATTCTGTATTGCTTAAAATCGCTTCGTAAATAAGGCATTATTTCTTGTAAAAAGCAAAGGATAAAATAACGGTTATTGTGTGTTACCACTAAGAGATAGACATATACCATCGCGAACTTTTTTGTAGACCATTTTAAGGTGAACAATACTGTACTACATTATTTTGATCTATCTCGTTGGGTTCAGCCAGCGTTTGCAATGAAAGAGCAACAAAATGTGTTTATTTACGACATCACATTAGAAACCTCTAAATTATCAGTGTTTTTCTACTATGTTTTGCATATATTATACATATAAACTTTCCAGTTGAATCACTCTATCTATTAAAAAAAACCGCATCATAATCCGTTGCGTCGTTTCAAAGATTTAAGCATACAAAGGGACATAGGGACAGAGAAAGCGACTTTGTTTTATACTATGTAGTGATTATTCCATACTAAATTATACACGTTAAAACGTGTTGTTTGTTTATTATTCTTTCACATCGAAAGGAACCCATGGATGGTCTGGAGAATGAACACAGCGCCATCTAGTCCCAACTTAACCGCAAAGCTTGTGCTATGGGTAATAGACAAGTAATAAATGTACTTAAATACATTTTTTAAGCTATTGCATAGCTTCTATCGCGGGCCTTGAGCGCGGGGACCGAATCCAGAAATTCCGTAACGAAAAAACCTCACGCTCCCCACTCCGACGGGCAAGGTGGTGTGTTTTCATAAAATTTTAACTTTAAATCACTACTAACAAAAAATTTCCGTACAACAGGTATATGAGTAACAAAGAAAATCTTAATAACGAGTTACAATTTTGCCACTAACGCCATCTCGTATCGAGTGACGATAAATTACCCTTAAGGTTTAACTAATCCTATATACACAACCATAGCGCGATGTAGAAATACCACTAGTGCCATCTAGTGGCCAGTGGCATCAAATAATTGGACAGGTTTGCTATTGTTGTTAGGTGAATGAGTGGGATAGAAAGTCTATCTATCCTGCTCATTACATCAATTTATTTATTTATCTACAAAATAACCATTGACCGCTCGCGCAAGGGTCCTGTTCAAACAACAACAACTCTTAAAGTATGACATCCATAGCAGTAATTTTGATACCGTTTTGTAGATAATCTCAAAATGTATTCTCAGAATACAAAAAACAAATACATTAATAGGGTTAGTTTTTGTAAAAACTTCGAAAAACTGGTAAATTTAGATAATTTTATGGAAAATTTTTAATACTTCAATTTATTTTTTGCTTTTTAGTTAAAATTTTGCTTTAAATGTTTGTATTAGTTCATAGGTCATATCATTACCTTTAAAACTAATCTTTTTAAGCTATTGCATAGCTTCTATCGCGGGCCTTGAGCGCGGGGACCGAATCCAGAAATTCCGTAACGAAAAAACCTCACGCTCCCCACTCCGACGGGCAAGGAGGTGTGGCTTGAAGGCCGTGCATCGTCTAACGTCGTTTCAGTTCGGCAGTCTTCGACACGGCGTTGTGTGCGTGCGATTAGACGTATTGTACGACTCTACGAAACTCGTTTTATTTATTTAATAATAGAAAAATTTGTTTTCTTATCGGTCACCACGCTCAAAAAGTGTAACTTGAATTAATATCAAAGAAAAAGCAATACTGCATGAATAAAATAAATAAATAAAATTATAATTGCATAAGTTGATACAAAATGCTATGCAATAGCTTTACCGCGGCAGTCCCCGAGTGCCACACGTCTTTTTTTTTTGTAAATACATACTTATAATAACATAGACAACCCCCATACCAAGACAAACAAACATGTTCATGCACACAAATACATAATAGGTAGGGGAAAAAGTCTTTTCGCATTATAGTATGTATGAACTTGTAATAAAATCTCTTTGGTTATACCATTTGTATCTAGCAGGTTTTGATATCTTTAAAAAGTTTAAATTTTAAAAAAGATAATTCCAAATTCAAATTAGGTAAATGTGTGATTTTCATTTGTTTTTTTTACTGTCAAGATGAGTGAATCTAATGAAGAAATTCGATACATTTTAAAATTTTACTACAAAAAAGGTAAAAATTCAACGCAAGCTGCGAAAAAAATTTGTGATTATTATGGACCTAGTGCAGTGTCTGTGAGAGTAGCACAAATTTGGTTTAAGCGTTTTCAATCCGGAAATTTTGATGTCAAAGATGCACGTCGCTCTGGTCGCCCTGTTACGGATAAAATGGATGCCATTTCTGAAAAAGTAGAGCAAGATCAGCATATCAGTAGTTACGACGTAGCTGAAGAACTAGGAATTGACCACATAACAGTTTTGGCGCATAAAAAGGTTGTGGTCAAAGACCGGCCAGGCTTCAGAGACTCTGGCGAAACCCGGGTTAACCCGCAACAAGGTGATGCTGTGTGTATGATGGGATTGGAAGGGAAGATATTCATTATGAGCTGTTACCGCCAGGCAGGACTATCGATTCTGAACTCTACTGTGAACAACTGATGAGATTAAAGCAAAAAGTTGAGAGAAAGCGGCCGGAATTAATTAATAGAAGGGGTGTGATTTTTCATCATGATAACGCTAAACCTCACACATCTTTAGCCACTCAGCAAAAAATAAGAGAGTTTGACTGGGAGGTGTTAATGCATCCGCCGTATAGTCCTGACCTTGCACCTTCTGATTTCCACCTGTTTCGGTCTCTTAAGAATTCTTTAGGCAATGTCAGGTTAACATCACGAGAAGACTGCCAAAACCACTTGTCGTGGTTTTTTGAACAGAAGTCCCAAAATTTCTATAGTAATGGGATCATGTCTCTACCTACAAGATGACAAAAAGTTATCGAACATAATGGCACCTACATACTTTAGTTAAATGTAAATAAACTTTATTAAAAAATGTTTTGAATTTTCATATAAAATACGAAAAGACTTTTTCCCCAACCTAATATTTGCCTTGTGTGGGGGTCAAACTCGCGATCTCGCTGTCAAAACAGCCACTGCTAGCCATTCGACCACCGGGCTCGCCCTGGTTACTTTTTATTCCGGAAATTCAATTTATTTTCACGGAACAAAAGTTTTATTAAAATAATGATCACTGGGCTTCATCGTATGGAAACCTCTCTGCGAGAGTTCAAGTTACACATTTCCGGTTTACTTCTTAGCTAAACTGTACAAGTTACGATTTATTCCAAGTCATGTTCAAATAAATTGATGTCATAAACATACAGATTTCTCCAAAACTCATTAGTGGAATTACCGAGCTACGAAATAAATTACTAATAGGTGGGGAAGGAAAATTCTTGACTGGAGGCCGCATATGGGGTGAGAAAGCGATGGGCGTCTCCTTTCTGGGAGGACCGATGATCTCAATGATATTTCATATACAAGATATGGCATATCCATACTAAATTACGTCAGAAAACGGTTCCCGTCACCTGGGAGATAGACTATTGCTATTCTTATTATCTCGGTGCTTCAATATATTTGCTATTCTGTCGCTGAATTCACAATTGGTTCAATGGCAGCATTTTTGATATATGATCTCTTGGGCTTTATTTTCTTTATCAATATAAATTGTGCATTTACATAATACAAAAGACGTACGGCATTTCTACCTATATCAATCACTAGTCACAAACATTAAATTCAAGTAACTGACGAGCTCGGTGGTCGAATGGTCAGCAATGGCCACTTTGACTCCGAGGTCGCGGGTTCAATTCCCGCACAAGACAAACATTTGTGTGCATGAACATGTCTGTTTGTCTTGGTCTGGGTGTTTTCTATGTATAATAAGTATGTATTTCCAAAAAAAAATGTATTTAAGTACATTTATTTAGGGGTGTAAGTGGTTCCTCAACATCTATGAACCAAAGCCAACTTCACCTGCACGCGGTGCACCCTGCTGACTGACAAACGAAGCTCTGGCGAAAAGAGAGGTAGGGAGCGTAAGCTACCCGACTGGGGAATGTACCTCCATCTCACAGAATACCGCAGCCAAATAACAATTCCCTTGAGGCTTGTTGTGTTTCTGCGAGTGAGTGAGGTCACCAGAAATGAAGGAGATGCTGCATTGGCAGCGGGGGTGGCGGCGCGCGAGCGATATTTTATGTTGCGAGCGTTAATATGGCTACGGTAACCGCTTCACATCAGGCGGGCCGTATGCTTGTCTGCCACACGACGTAGTAGAAAAAAAAAAAAATATATATATCAGTTGGCTAGTACCCATAACACAAGCTTTGCGCTTAATTTGGGACTAGATGGCGCTGTGTAAACTGTTCAGGAATATTTATTTAGTCATTAAATTCGTCAGCTTGCTAGTACTTAGCCTCTCTGTATTTTATGACCATGATTATGTACACTTGTGAAACACATAGACGGCATTTTTACCTAATTTCGGTCAGTTATCCCAATTGTCGCAACCCTCACATTCGCCTGCTTTCTTGACGCGAACTAATTGCGAGGTGTGACAATTGGGTCACTTTTCGAATGTTTGTTTTTGACGATTAGTGGCATATCCATAAAAATATAACAGTTTAATGGGGAAAGAAAGGTTATCGCAATAAAGTAGAAACGTGGAAAGTTTTCGGGAAGGCGTATTACTAGAATAGAATAACCAGGGGAATTGACGCGATCGTGAAAGTAACGTATTTTGACTGACATAAATTACGTCAATGCCCGAAGCTGCCAAGTGTAAGAAAGGTGGTGTAATATATTAGTTTTTAGTAAGTCGTTTCAACCGTTTCATCTCTTTGAGCAATCACGGGGAAAGTTATAGGGCGCCATGGGCTCGTAATTTGATTAATTTTCGAATATATTTGCATTTAACCGCCAGCCGAAGAAGTCAATATTTTATCATTAATAAAATTATTTGTATAGTTTCATTTCAATTCATTTCACTCGTATCTATCGGTTTCGCCTTTACGGCACTGCTAAGGTATCTAGATGGTATTTTTGTTTCAAGCAAAAAATGCCAACTGTTTATCCATATAAATAAAAATGAATGTTGCTAAGCGCAAAACTCGAGAACAGCTCGACCAATACTGCATTTTTTTTTATATTTTCGTTAAGGTATTCGTTCGGATTCTTATGGAGAGAAAAAATGTCAAAATTGCTAGGTAAATAAAACATCACGTTCTACTCGTGCGAAGCCGGGGTGGGCAGCTAGTCAAAAATAAAAATAATAAAAGGTTCAAAAAGTTGACCAAGTACCACTGTATATGCTTTACTTATAGCATTTTGATTGCTGTATGCCTATAGCCTATATACAGTTTGATAGATTTCAAGATATTGAGTACTTAGATATTGAGTACTTAGTCTCCGCCAACCCGCAGTTTTCGATTGAGTGGAGATCCGTATCACAGCAGTGCGATGGATATGGGTTGACGGAGGTATCATTGGACTTGTCTCAGTCAAATTTATACCCTATGTTTCAAAGAGTGACATTAATATTGACGAGCTCGGTGGTCGAATGGTTAGCCAATGGCCAATGGCCACTTTGACTCCGAGTTCGCGGGTTCGATCACCGCACAAGACAAACATTTGTGTGCATGAACATGTCTGTTTGTCTTGGTCTGGGTGTTTTCTATGTATTATAAGTATATATTTACAAAAAAAAATGTATTGAAGTACATTTATCAGTTGTCTAGTACCCATCACACAAGCTTTGCGCTTAATTTGGGACTAGATAGCGCAGTGTAAATTGTCCAGAAATATTTATTTATTTAATATGAAGGTACAAAGGAATATAAATAAGGTTATGGCATCCGCGACTAATCAGAGAAATAATAAAAAAAAATGTTTTATTTATTTATTAGTATTATGACGAGCTGTGGTCGAATGCCTAGCAATGGCTACTCATTTTGTCAGTTTTCTGTTCATTCTAATTATTAAAGATTAAGGCCCGTATCCCAGCAGTGGGATGAATAAGGGTTGACGACGATGGTATGTTTTGCTTGCAACACGACGACGGGGAGTTTCGCAGTTCGAACTGCGGGTCAGACTGTTTGGATCAGGGTATCTCGGGGACTGGCTGACAAGCTCTTAATTTGCCAGTCATGGGTCCAGATTGGAGGTAGCTTTATGTGCGTGTAATTACTCACGTAAATGTGGTTTAGCTTCAAAGGTTGAGGATGTTAGTAGCTGGATAGAGTTGCGCGAGTGGGTGGCTGCTGGCCTAAGTCGAAAGGACCATAAAGGCCCACGGGGCTCGGAGTAGCCTTAGCACGGCTGGCTTTCCCAAGTCGGCTGCGCAGCTCCGGTACTTGCCTGCTTAGTAAGAGGACGTCGGTCCGGTCACCTTACTGTAGGTCAGGGATAGGCGTTCTCCGGGCATCGGGAAGTCAGCGTGCCTTACAGCTCCGGTTATTGTGATGGACATTAGTTAACCAGCTCTCTGGTGCCCCAGTGTGATTACAATTACACTAGGCGTACAGAGTGTACCATCATGGAGATTGGGGAGCGGTGGTAGAGTAGATCGCCTCGAAGTACTCAACTTAAGAGTGCCTAAGTAGTCTGTTTTTCAGACTAAAGTGGAGCAGGACCTGCTACTAATCCGTTGGAGTGCCTGGGTGGTTTACTGGGCGCAATAGCTGAGCATGTAAAGGTCATCTTGCCTGGTTATTTACTGGAGAGACTCGCGATCCTATGATATAACCGTAAGGTTGGTGCATAGGGGAGCATTAGCTTAAACAGTTTGTACAAGTGTGATAAAAAACTGATTGGTCGGTAGTTATCTAGTCATTTTATTGAAGAGGAAGACTCCACATTAATTAATTACTACAACGCTCTTACTATGTCGTTTTATGAACGTGTCGGTTTATGGAATTTTGCTTCAGTAAAGACTATGATAATAGCGAAAAGTAATTAGTAGTAGTTCTTTACGGTTTATGATGTCATCAGCTTCGGTCAGCAACTTAAATATTCGCTTCCTAAAAGTACACAGTTTTGCTTTCAAAAGTTTCTTGTTAATTACTTGAAAAAGAAATTTCTTGTTAATGAGAAACCTTTTACCTACCATTTCAGGTTTAGGGCCTTCTCGGTAATACAATATATTCCTAGATTATAAGATCATAAGCTCCTCCCCCTTTTTCTTTTGTCTTTTGGTTTTGCAGATACCGAGGACATCCCATTAAATTATTCAATTCTAATTCCAGTTCCGCGAGTCTGTCGTCCAGTTTTATTTTGTTTCTGATGGCATTTATTACGTCATTAAAAATAATAGAATATACAAAGTGTATGAAATGAAATGTAAATGAAGACTTCAAAAAGTGAAATTGAACTGTCTTGAGACACATACATTTTCTTACGGCCTACACTTTATATGCTAAATAAAGTTATTTCTGAAACGTTAATGAATTGTACTGAAATAACAAGCAATGATGTTTTGTGAAACGCCTCCACGTGACGATAATAATAATTTGTTAGACTGGGGCCTGTGTGCCTGTGTTTGTCATTTTCACTTCCAAATCAAAGGACCAATTTCAACGAGGGTTTTGTCACATACTTGAAACTAGATTAATTTACACTTTATAAACGAAAAATTTATCGACGTCAACGAAAATTTCACTGATTTACTACAATTTTTTGGTGCTTGTTCATTTTCATCGACAAGTGATACAATGAGAACATTATTATCCCACCAAAAACATTTTCATGTAAAAATGTTGCCAAGACGAGTCTACATAGCTTACCCCGTGAAAAAGTAATCAGATCTCATGTAGAGCCAAGATTCTTGATCTGTGCGCACTTACTTTACCAGGCCTAACTTCATCTATTCTACATTTTAGTCAAAACGTGATGCGTGGCCGTTTTATTTCACACAAGATGAACGAATGCCTATGAAATCTTCGTAACGGTAGAAAAACGGCCAAGCATCATCAAGTAAAGTAAGTGCGCACAGATCAAGAATCTTGGCTCTACATGAGATCTGATTACTTTTTCACGGGGTAAGCTATGTAGACTCGTCTTGGCAACATTTTTACATGAAAATGTTTTTGGTGGGATTTCATTTATTTTTGTAAGTTGGTTAATAGACTTTTTTGGGTTTAAAAATAACCTATTGTGACCCCGGGCCTTTACTTTCGCCTTACCCTTCGTCTGTAATTTTGATCAATCAACCAGAACTCACCGGCCGGTAGTTTTATGAATTGTTAATTAAATTAAATCTAAGAGAATAGAAAAGAAATATTTAAAATAATTTGGACCAGTAACTAAAGTAACTTACCCTTCGTCTGTAATTTTGATGAATCAACCAGAACTCACCGGCCGGTTGTTTTATGAATTGTTAATTAAATTAAATCTAAGAGAATAGAAAAGAAATATTTAAAATAATTTGGACCAGTAACTAAAGTAACAAATAATTCGAACGAATTATAGAATTATTACGACGATACGTTACGACTACGAAATTACGAATATGAAATGCAAATATTTCCTAACAATCGATCATCATTCGCAGTAGAAAAATGTCGTATATGACTGAAAACTACCGGTGACCACTTCATTATATATTATATAAGGCTGACAGATGTATAAGTCGATAGCGCATTTCAAAATACAGTCAGCGCCATCTAGTGACGTCGGCTGATGCCACCGCCCCATTTTAAGGGTTAGGGGTGATTTTTTTATTTGTTATAAGTATTTTTTTTTTCATATATCTAGCTTTTCAATAGTTATTACTGCATGATTATGTAGTTAGTGCAAATGTAGTGCAAGTCTCATACAAACTTCCACCTCTTATTCCGAGGGGATAGGTTAGGTTAGGTTTGGTTTTTTAATTTTTTTGTTGTCTTTGTAGTAATATTAGCTTACATACCAAATTTCAGCGTTCTAGGACTTCAAGAAGTACCTTAAGAATTTTGATGATCAGTGAGTGAATCAGTGACGAAATCGGGGGTTTTTAAACATTAATAAAATCTAAAGTATAATAGCTACGACATTCAAACTTTGTACGTTTAATGATTGTACTGGTGTCATTATATCTTGAAATTTTTAACTATTTAGCATCATCCAAACCAAAGTTATGAGAGTTCAAAAAAACGACGAAACGTTTCGAGAAAAGGTAGGTAGTGCCCTTGCGCTCCGCTTGGCTCGTCTTGGCGGGGGCACTCCCGTGCCCCCAGATTGAGTATTATGTTATTCTGACAAAACGTACAATTATTACCAATTTAGTATCCCTCTAAAAGAGTTTATAATACTCCAAAGGTTAGATGGCCATACCAAAGGCGAACTTAATGCTAATATCATTAAGTTCGTACACATAATTTAATAATCGAACAGTAGTTCCAATTCATTCCATTCCATTTAAATTTAATATATTTATTATAAATTTATTAAATCTCAATGGAAGCATAATAGAAACACCGGTTTTCAAATAAAAATAGAATCATTAAAATCAGTTCGGAGGTAAAACACAAAGTATAGTCGAATATAGTGTACAAAGATGGACTTATATCTAATAGAGATCTCTACCCCTTTGCATACTGTATATAATACAGTGAAATGGGCAAGAGTGGGCAAGAGCTTTTTGGGGTGTAAGTGGTTCATGAACATTTTTGAACCAAAGCCAGGTGAAGTTGGCTTCCACCACCATTTGTGAACCAAAGCCAACTTCACCTGCACGCGGTACACCCTGCTGACTGACAAACGAAGCTCTGGCGAAAAGAGAGGTAGGGAGCGTAATTGTAAGCTGCCCGACTGGGGAATGTACCTCCACCTCATAGAATACTGCAGCCAAATATCAATTCTTTTGAGGGTTGTTGTGTTCCTGCGAGTGAGTGAGGTCACCAGAAAGGAAGGAAATGCTGCGATGGCAGCGGGGGTGGCGGCGCACGAGCAACATTTTATGTTGCGAGCGCTAATGTAGTTACGGTAACCGCTTTACATCAGGCGGGCCGTATGCTCGAATGCTACCCGACGTAGTATATAAAAAAAAGATCTCCCATGACCTCATGTACACGTACAAAGGAAGAAAAGTAGAAAAAAAAATATGATAACACCGCTAAAACAAATAAATACAAATTTTAAGAAGACAAAATATTCACCTATAAGAGATTTTCTTATTTTGTCTAGGAAAGCCATTTTGTTTTGATGGTACGTGACATCACATAAATCCAGTGTCTTTGTATCTTAACTTATCTTATATTAGAGTGGGTCCAGTGCTGCAGCACCGGTGACACGTCGACACTCGTGAATCTTTTGTGCTCTCCCTAATATTTGTACCTTCAATGACCATGTTTTATTTACGAGTGCCAAATAAGAGCCCGCTTGATAGCCTCAATTTATATATTATTTATATAATAAAACTTTATATTACAACATAAAGGTACAAAAGGCTAACTTAATGCCACGAACATCTCCAAAAATCTAACTTTGGGAAAAAACCACAAAATTCGTAATCGTAAAAATACCAGAAACGATCACACACACAATAAATCAATCATCATCATCATCAGGTCATTTTAGTCTCCACTACAGGAGCACGACCCTCTCGTCCGTCCCAGACAGAAGGAGGATTTGGCCTACATTCCCCACGGCTGGCCAGACGGGTTGGGGAGGAGGGAGAAACAATGTGTATTAAATATATTATTTAACACAAAATGCGATATCTAATTGTATTAAAAATCTTACTATGCGCTCTTTTAGACGTAGTGGACGTGGATTAAAAAATCGTTAAAGGTGATAAATATCAAGTCTGTAAATGAATTGCCAATAATTAAATAAATAAATGAAGCATACTCGTAATTTGCATGGCAAATTATCTGGCGAAATATGTTGCACCATTTATTTTATTTAATTAATTAGTATGACAGAAAAACGTTTGCTAATAGTCAGCTAGTATTTTATATTAAAAGAGCTTATACTATTTGAAATATTTGTACACATACAAATACGTAATCCTAAATGGAAATGGCTGTCGGAACGGAACACTCCTTATTACCTAGTTTTGTTTTGCAAAATAATTGGATTTTCTGCCGCAAAAAACATCGCTTTTTTATATTACGCAAACTTCAGTGTCTTTTTCTTTTTTTCCCACGTCGATTACGGTAAAGTTACCGGTCTGGCACCACTTAACGTAATTCCGAAGTTCAGCAAAGTTTTTACTAATGAAAAAATATACGTATTGTATTTGTATTTATAGAACATAATCCGAATTTTGTAAAGTATTTTATGTTTTGCCAATTATTTTTTCACGTTAATTCAAAAACATATATTTTATTATATTATAATAAATTAATTATATTATAAATATATATATAAGGTCCTAACCTTTTAATTGACAATACTATATGGTTGGCATCTATAGCTTGTATACATAGTATTGTGAATGAAATTTTGCATAAATAAAAATGTTTTTAAAATGATATTATTTTTCTGTATACCAAGAAAAAATATTCTAACTTGCTCCCTTACGCATTTACCATCACGCGTAAGAATGAAATTGTAATAATGGTTAGTTAGTTACGACGATACGTATACGACCAAGTACTGCCACATATGACAGCTACGGTGACGCGTGCGAGCGTTGAACTCTGTTTTTCCCTCTCTTTTTAACTTTTTTATACCACGTCGCGTGGCAGACAAGTATACAGTCCGCCTGACGTGAAGTAGTTATCTTAGAGTGGGTCCAGTGCTGCAGCACCGGTGACACGTCGACCCTCATGGATCTTTTGTGTTCTCCCTAATCCTTTAGTCACTCTCCCCTGCTTGTCTGGAGACATGTTCCATGTGAAGTAGTTACCGTAGTCGTATTAACGGTCGCGACGGTAACAACGCTCGCGCGCCCCCGCCAACCCCGCTACCAACGCAGCAACTCCTTTCATTTTTGTGACCTCACTCACTCGCTGGAACACAAGACCCTCAATGGAATTGTAAATTAGCTGCGATGTTCTGTGATGTAGAGGTATTCCCCACTCAGGCAACTTACAAATACGTTTTACCCTACCTCTCTTTCGCCAGAGTCTCTTTCGCTAGTCGGCAGGATGCACCACGTGCAGGCTTTGGATCTAAAGATCGCGGTAAGCCAAACATACCCCTTTACTTTTTTATAGGGCCGCAAGACTCATTGTTGCAAAAGATTCAAAAGAAACATTCAATAACATTAAAATCATAATAACAACTTTGTCAAAAAATTAGTTAGGTACCTAAAATTTCATCTAAACTCAATCGCGCCGTATTTAAATAAAAGAAGTCATCGCCCATATACGAGTTGACGGCATAGGTATGTAGCTAGCTTTCTAACTTCCGTACATACCCCAATAAGTAAAGTAGAGGGCCAGCCGTAACGGCCGATAAATAAATAAATAATAAATAAATAAATATTGTCAGACAAACTACACAGCGCCATCTAGCCCCAAAGTAAGCGAAGCTTGTGTTATGGGTACTAGACAACTGATAAACATACGTAAATACATTTTTTTTTTTGTAAATACATACTTATGATACATAGAAAACACCCTGACTAAGACAAACAGACATGTTCATGCACACAAATGTTTGTCCTATGTGGGAATCGAACCCGCGAGCGTTGGTGTCGAAGCCGCGTTATTGACCACTACGCCACCGAGCTCGTCAAATCTGTTGATTTCTCGGAAGTCGATGTCTGTTGATTTCTCGGAAGCACAAGGTCATCGCCCTCACAGCTGTCTTTCATAAGCGAGCGGCCATTAGTATCATTATTATCAATGCACTACCAATTACCTACTAGGGTTAAAGCTGATCTTTAGTGCACGTGGTGCAGCCAGCTGATAAACAGACGCGGTTTTGGCAAGATGTAGGGTATATCGAGACCAACGGTACAGTATTTATTTTTTCTTTCGATCTAATGAGGTCTCAATTCAATAGCGTAGATTGAAATGTCGAGAACTCGCAATCGCAGCTGATATGTAGATACGTCAGAGGTACTTGCCATCGGATGCTGACTAAAAAAGTCCAATATTTCCTCCTCAAGACAGCAGGATATCGAGTCCTACCAGCGTCCACCGCAGGTTGGTCGAACCGTCCATGTTCTCGGAAGGGTAAACAGCTGTGAGAATCGTGTTCCTGCTGACACGTGTTCCGAGCCTTCGCTCTAGTAGATTCTACGCTTGCAGAACAATCTCCCCACTATCACTTCACTATCACGGTACGCAATTACCATTGCCAGGTATTCCTGGTTGGTGTAACGTCGGTTTGGCATGGCAAATTTGAACAAATCACACTAAAACTAAAACGTACGAGCAAGAGCACTACGTTGTCGGGCGGTAGCGGCGCCGGCCGGTAATGCAGAAAACACGCGTGCGCTCACAAACTCAGTTTAGCGGCGACTGATTGTCTTTCGCCGTTCGCGCAGCGCGCAAGAATGAATGGTAGGTAGACTGCACATGCGCACATGATACTACCAACATTTGCACTGGTATGAACTCGTGAACAAGGACGGTTTTATGTAAAGATAAAAAAGAACATTTTAAACATGTTTTAATGATAAATAAATTTTGTTATACAAACACTTTTCTTCACTAAAGCGTTCAGTATATGGTATTTATTTGATTAAAATGATAATTTATTTTTTCTTAAAATAAAAAAATAATAATTGCTAGCCGTGAAATTCCATTAGTAATGTGATGTATTTAAGCAATACGCATCCTCAATTCAGTATTGTCAATTAATAAGTTAGGACCTTATACAGGGAGCTTTCGAGTTATCTGCCAGGAGAGAAAAGGGGGGTAGTATTACGTATGCCGATTTCGATGGTAAATGAAATTTGTGCACCAAGTGTTATTTTTTTTCTCTTAGGAAATAAAATCGCATCATAATAAGATTAGTTTACTTTGTATGAACCATCCCTGTGATAATAACAATATGACGCAGTCTAGACGTCGCGGTCAATGCGCCCGGACATGACACGTGCCGAAAGACTACGCGCGCCGCTCCGCCGCCGACAGTTCAAAATGCTTTCCGAATCCCGCGCGGTACCGTCAAAGTTTCCTCAATCGCCGGCGCCGCCCTTTGTAATCGCCGCGCCGGCGGCGCGGCGCCGCGGCCGCTTTGCACCGATGTCTATCGCCCTCCCGCACGCTCCCCGCGGCGCGGCGCTCGCGTCGCGAGAAAGAAGGAAGAAAGGATTCGATTCAAGGAAACAAACAGTTTTATCTGTGATTCGTCCGTGTGTTGACGTAATCATGTCTGGACGCCGCGCCGCAGTTTTACGAAAAGTTGTACGTTGTCGCGAAAGTACCGCGTTTGTTCGTACTACGAACAAAAGTTTGGTGTGCGAGTGAGCCATCACACAATCCTCGATGTTGTGTATAGGTTCCGGGAACGTGGACAGTTTGACCCGCCTCCGGTGGACGAGAATAGACCTCGATCAGTTCCAGAATACTTAATGTACTTGTGTGTGTATAAAACGCCAAGGTGTGCAACAACTTTGTAAATTAGTGGCTAATTGCGATTTTGTGTAAATAAGTTGAATGACATTTTAAACATGCCAAGTTATTGTAGAACATTTTATGTGATTGCATTATTTTTAATAACTAACATCGTATCGTATTTTTATGATGTTTCCTTAAACAAACACATACATTATTACATTAATTTGACAGTCGAAAACATGTGATAGTAAGTTCAATGACCTTGTTAACAACGATCATCTGCTTTCATGTAAGTGTATGTTATTTATTACCTACTTATGTTCAGTTTTACATTTGATTACATTTTTTTAGCTATCCCATTTTGATTACAACGCATTTTAATGAAAATATGATATTGGGACTACGCGCCCTACGTACAGCTGTTGTTGTTATTATCGACACATCATCTGATAGCGCGGAATGTGTTATGCTCTATGAAACCAGTTCATTGACTTCGTTATTTATTTTTTCAAACTTTAATAATGATATTGGGACACCATATTTCTTCACTAACGTAACAAGTAGGCTTAATACTATCTCCAATTTAAATCCTGGCTAATACGAAAAAAGCACCTTATATATCTGGAGAAGAGGCAATATCGCCGGTTGTCGAATACTTCCACCAGTTTCCGACCACAAATTTACCGGTTTCAGCCGCCATATTGTTGCGAAAGTTAGACATGAATTACAACAAAACAATATAATGCAATTATAAGAAAAAAAAAATATATAAAATTCGGTGAAATTATAATATTAAATAATGATATTATTAAAAAAAAAAATTAAACAATAACATTATTAAAAAAATAAAATAGTAAATTTTGATTCTAAAGTATCGTAAGTAGTAAAATAAATTTCAAATAAAATTTAAAACACAAGTAATATTCAAAGATTTTGAGCCTATGGCAGTAAACCGGTAAAAATTTTGAAATTTCTTGGCCGTACGACTGCTAAATTTGGAACGTTTCTGAATGTTGTAACTTTGAAAATGTCACATATTGACG
Source organism: Hypsopygia costalis (assembly GCA_937001555.2). Taxonomy (NCBI): domain Eukaryota; kingdom Metazoa; phylum Arthropoda; class Insecta; order Lepidoptera; family Pyralidae; genus Hypsopygia; species Hypsopygia costalis. Next base: position 28,891,688 of record OW443329.2, read on the forward strand.
GCCGTAGTCTTTCACAATTTCACAAAAATTTTGTAGTAAGACATAAATATTCTAAACCTTAAACTTATGATATTAAGCTTTCGGGAGCAATAGCGAAACAAAAAGTCATTGCTGATACCGACTTACGACCATCCAGTCGCAAATTGACAATGTATTTATCGGCCACCCTAAATGTAACTAATCGACCCTAGAATGTCACAATATAATGTGTTAACTACATGCATATAAAAAAATACGAATATACTGAAAAAAAAAAACTGTCAAAAACTGATCTCATTATAGTTACACATTTTTTGTACTTTACAGTTACAGTTTTTGGCATGGTTCCTGGAAACAAAATTTCAAATGACTCCTTCAGGAGATGATGAATACGATTTCAATCGTATTCATCATCAGGTCATTTTAGTCTCCATTATAGGAGCACGACCCTCTCTCGTCCGTCCTAGACAGAAGGAGGATTTGGCCTACTCTCCCGCTGGCCAGACGGGTTGGGGAGGCCTGATCGACGTTTTATAATGTATTTCCCTTAGTCGCCTTGTACGACATCCACGGAAATCGCATTATTCATATATTATGGTTGAATCTGTTGTATTGTAATTCATGAAGTTTAGCCGAATCAAAATTGCGAATTTTTTAAAATATTTTTTACTGTGATTCTGATTATTCAAAGAAATCTGTTAAGTGGCCGCAAACTGGTGAGGGCCGAGAAACCGTTAACTCTACCCTACCTCGGTTTTTATACATATTAGACAGTATCATAATTATTATTATCGTCCCAAGTTTTACTCTCGAGTGGGTATAGCGATGTTATGCAATCATGATATTTTATATTATAGATAAATTGTTTTGTTATAAACAGCGTCGGAAAATATTCCTCAGCTATTTTGAATTGTAACATATTAAGTTACAGGCGTTTTGCTACTAAAGCGTTTAACGTTCATATCTTTTTAGTAACTATAACGTTTTAATACTAAGACATCTGGGCTATACTCGTATCGTTATTTTACAACGTGGATATTCTCATAGTAGCTACAACTCTAAAGTTCACTTATTTTACCAATATATAACAATGATTTATTTTCTCATCACAATTTTTTTTTGGAACGCATGAGCGTTAAAGATATACTTGTACGAAATTAAGCTTCAAAAACATCCGCCGGGATACATTCAGGAGTCACATACTTCGGGACTCAATGGACGACTAATCGCGACTATCGGCCAAATATGGTCCAAATATGGTCACTGTATCTCCTGTGTAGCCAGGATTAACAGCGGCAACCACCAAAAAAGGCAATGAACAACGAAGTCCCGGGGATAAAACTACGGCTGCCTTGGAACTCACAACGAATTTAATCAGAAGAAATTAGTAGGAGTAGGAAGCTTTTGGAATTTGACTTCCCCTCTTGGCAATGTCAGAGAAGGTCAGAGACAGCTATATCGCAAATAAGGCATTAGAAGCCTAAAGAGATGGCTACTCAAGGGAAGCTCAACTGCCATTCACCACGGATTTTAAATATCTAACACTATTGGTAAGAACGGTTGTTTTATTATTGTTTCGGGATACAGAACCGCGCGTACAAAGTCGCAGGTTCAAGCTAATATAACGTAAATGATTGATCGTTGCAACCAATAATCACAGTCGCGTAGTACTCAACACGAACTGTGGAATGTAACAATTTTGATACCCTATTTATGTTTATTGGAAATCAAAATCGGTCGCTTAGCAACGTATTCATATAAAGTAATATCGTTATTTGCGTCCCTTTCCATATCCTAATCGAATCTGTTAGCTATTTCTATTTTGCTTCTAAGTGCGAATTTTCCACTGGCGTAATCATATTACCGGCCCTCCTGGCGAAAACGTGCTCGTTAACACTTAAAGGGCTACCTGGTACACTAGCACCATATGAGTGATTTTTTTTTTATAAAATAGAGAGGGGCAAACGAGCATGTGACTCATCTGATGGAAGCAATCAATTACACGAAAAGGTCACTGATACGTTGCCAGACTTTTTAAAGAAGTACTAAGTACTAAAAACTAACTTATATTTGTTAGAAATGATGTTAGTTGATTTTACAATTAACGTGTATTCACCATATCGTGGTTCGTGTTAGAAACGTACTGCTACTAGAAGTAATGTCTAAGCACAGAATGAATTAAAAAAACCGGACAAGTGCGAGTCGGACTCGCCCACCGAGGGTTCCGTATGTACGTAGTATCATTATTAAATTTGATATTTTTCAGTATAAATAAGAAATAATGCGTCGAAAAAAATAAATAAAATATATTTTGCAATGTGTACATCAAGCCCTTTCATATGATACCCTATTTGAACTAGTAGTTTCAATTTGAAATTTCGACACCCTATAAAAAATATAGACCCCCTATTTTTTAAGATCTATTTACAAATGTATAGTTTTGAGATTTATTCCTGTACTTGTAGTCTATAACGATGTTACTTGCCAAATTTCATAGTTCTAGGTCAACGGGAAGTACCCTATAGGTTTTGATTCCCTTGAGTGTGCCGAAATATGCGTTTTTTGCTGAATAAACGGCCGTAACTTTTTTCTACGTAAACTTAGCAGTTTGATTTTTTTTTTAACTTCATGGGACCGTAGACCTGAGTATACAGTTCAAATTTCAGCTTGATACCTCCACGCATTCTCGACATAGAAATTCTTGACAGACAGACAGACGGACAACAAAGTGATCTTATAAAGGTTCCGTTTTTCCTTTTGAGGTTCGGAACCCTAAAAATGATCTTATACGATTTTTGACATACAGCCCTATAGGTTTTTATTGCTTAAAAAATGACCAAACATACATTTTTTTCTCAACGCATCAACAAGTTGTGTAAAAGGGAATCAAATGTGCCCACGGCACAACCAGTTGAGCTTAGTAGTTGAGTCGTGGGTCTGGAAGGAGACTAACATAGTCTCTTTACAACAACTAAAGAGACTATGTTAGTCTCCTTCCAGACCAAGTTAAAGTTGCAGAAAACGGTAATTTTTGCCTTTAATTCTACAAATCAAATACTTGACGAGCTCAGTGGCGTAGCGGTCAATGACGCGGCTTCGACACCAACGCTCGTGGGTTCGATTCCCACACAGGACAAACATTTGTGTGCATGAACATGTCTGTTTGTCTTGGTCTGGGTGTTTTCTATGTATCATCAGTATGTATATACAAAAAAAAAAATGAATTTACGTATGTTTATCAGTTGTCTAGTACCCATAACACAAGCTTCGCTTACTTTGGGGCTAGATGGCGCTGTGTAATTTGTCTGACAATATTTATTTATTATTTATTTATTTAATTCTACAAATACATGTAATATTTCCTCAATTTTATGAGTTACTAGCTGACCCGGCAAACGTTGTTTTGCCATAAAAAATAGATAACAACATATTCTCAGACATACTGAATATGTATATAAAATTTCATAAAAATCGGTCAAGCCGTTTCGGAGGAGTATGGTAACTAACATTGTGTCACGAGAATTTTATATATTACATTAGCATGAGCTCGCGATCGCGTACGCATGTATCCCCCTAGCCCAAGAGAATTTTCAAAAAATCTTTCTTAAAGCACTTAAAGGATGCATACGTCGAAATAGTTACCTACCGAATATTCAACCCGATATGACAATACCATGACAGTAGTCTAAGCTGTGCGTTGATACTCGTAGATTTGTCAAAAAGGGTTGACTTTTATAGATACCTACAGATAATTTTTTTTTTTTTTTTGGTGGAATTTGATTTGTTGCGTATTTAGCGAATAAATATTTTTTTAGTTGAGTGGCTTTCGTTTTACCGCAGGGACCTTAATATTACAGGTAAAATGATTGGAGGAAATTTTGGTAATCTAATCTTCCTGTTTCGGAAAGTTTTGGGTATAGGTTATTGGGTATAGGTGATTTTACTACTATAGATTAGAGCCAAAGCCTCATTTCTTCTAACAAACAAAACTCTGATAAAACAGAGGTGTGTGGTCCCAAATAGATAAGTCTCCATCTGAAGAAGATCGTAACGTTGCTAAACAGAATTAGTGCAATGATGTGATGTGACGTCACCAGACGGGAAAAGCATTCAGCAGCGGGATTACCAACTCCGTGGAAACACGACAACCGCTTTACATCGAGACACAATTTGCTTCACATCCGGTCTAAAACGCTGGCCATTTTAGACCGGGTTTAAATAAGTTTTTTTTTTAAATCCCTTGGGAAGACGGCATATGCGCGTACGATATTGTAAATTCATCTCTTAGGGAGTTAAAATAAGGGATGAGTGTTTGAATAGAAAACCGCTTTGTAGCATTTTATAAATTTTCAGCTGCACGTTTCTATTGTGGTTGCTGCCATTGAAAAAAGATATCTACATCTCTTGAATGGAAATAGAAAAAGTAAATTCTGCTTTGTATCATATCATATCCTCCTTCTATCTGGGACGGACGAGAGAGGGTCGTGCTCCTGTAGTGGAGACTAAAATGGCCTGATGATGATGATCATATTATCATATACATGTCAAGGACAAGCTTTTGGTTTAGTTACATTGCATACAAAAGCCTGTAAAATCAGTAGAGTTGTTTAAATAAGCATTACTTTCTTTTATAACTTTATGTTTATTAACTTATTTCGTAAATTAACATTCTTAGCATGCTAGTAACTCTACCCGTGTACGATAGGCTTAACGGTCTTTACATTTCTAATCGCGATGAGTAAAGTATTCTTAAGACTGATAGCCTGAACATTAAAAAAATTGTTCAAGATTTTTTTTAAATGAGAAGAATCCAAAAGAATAACGTTTACAGTGGAGCAAAGTTATCCGACCAATCCGTGAGAGTTAAAGCATTATTTAAGGTAAGAAGGTGCTCTAGCATTAAAAAGTACAAATTTGATAACATTGCAATATTTGTAAAGTTCCCTGTCATCGTTGCGAAATGTGTCACCAGAAAATTTTACTCGTAAAGAGTTGCGGCGTAAGTATAAGAATGCTCGAGCGACAAATTCTTGTTTCAAGCATTCATTGGCTTTGGTAATTATTTCACATTTCATACATTTCAGGCCCTACTCCGAAATGAAAATTCCTTGGGGAAAAAATGACAACGTTTCATATTTATTGTATTAGACGTAAATTAGACAATACATTAGGGCCAGCTGGATAACAAGTCAATATCCAACAGCCCAATCCAAGCAAGTTCGTATTTAAAAAAAAATATACAAACCTTCACCCCATTGACGTACAATAGGCTAAATGACAATGATCTAAAATTATACAAATTATTTATCAGTATCGTAAAATATACAAAACTAAAAGTAACTGCGATCTTGAAATTTTTATAACTTATGTGCGACTTGTTTTATGGTCGATCAAAGTTTGGTGGGAAAGTCCAATTTAAAAGGATAAAATTATTAAAAAAAAATATTAACTTTGGAAAAACAATAAAAAATACTATAGCTTTTGTTACGGCACTAGTTACATAAAAGCAGTATTTAACATAGCTGTCGTACCAATTTATGTTTTAACATATACAAAATATCTAAGTGTCACGTCATAATTCAGTAGCCTTTGGTATGGAGCGTTTTCGGGAAAGTCCAAAATAGTGATTTTCAAGTTAACATATCTAGAAAAGTTTTTATGCTGTCGAAGTAATTCTTTCACAAAAAAAAAATCATCTAGCCTATTTAATGGTTCAGGTTTGCACTGTTAAAGTGTTCGAACCAAAAGAGATCCAATACGTTAAAAGAAGTTCAATGGGGCGGGAATATATTTAGACAAAAAATGGATTACAGGGGTTCAAACTAACCACCTAACCCTACGTGATCTGATAGCTGATACTGTATTTTGCAAGATCAAAGCCTTAGCGCGTTTCATAAAATCACAAACAATGAATAACACCATCTCTCATGACAAAAATTGTAACTATTTTCACTTTGTTTCAACGATTTAACTTTAAATACTTTTAATTAAATTTGTATTAAACCCGATGTGCATTTGGACGATATGCCAATGTTTCGCTCGAATGACACTTCGAATTTTCGATTTGAAGTAGGCAGGTAGTTTGATTTAGTAGAATCAATATTTACCAGTATATGTACACAATGCGTAGCAATAACAGCTACTAGTAGAGTACCGATACAGCCGGGCACTAGTCCTGTGTTTTTGAAGGCTGCCGGCATTGCCAGGGGTCCGGTACCCAATGAAGACTTCAGCAGATGTACTAATGATCCTATGGTCCTGTGAACAATATTACTTTATAGAGTTTACGGTGTCATAAACGTCATTAATATATTTTTTTGAGTCCACTGCAAGTACAAAAACTGTGGAGTCAAAATTGAATATTGATAACTAAATTACACAACTAAATACAATTAAATTTTTATGTACATTTATTAATTAAACAAATGTACATAAAAAATTAATTGTAATATTTAACATTTTTGAAGTGAAAACTTCTTTAGCGGCATTGTGCACTTTTTGGGATGGGTAAAAAATGATAAACTCGCGTCAGGATCGTGTACTGATCGAAAATTAGTAAGAGAAAGCTGCGAAACTACAAAATTCAACTTTAAACAAAGACGATACGATTGAGAATTCTTAGAATATTATAATGATTCGAAATGACAGTTAGTGAGACAAAGCTGCGAGTCTACAAAATCCAACTTTAAGCAAAGATTATATATATCTTTAAATAATTTATTTTAAAAAAATCACAAAGAAAAAAGTTAATTACAAATAATAGATGAATCAGGCGAATTAAGTTTACCGCACTGAATTTTGTTGAAACCTGGGGGCCTACCGCCGAAGCTAAAGCCGATTACATATCAAAGTTTAGCTTAGATTAGCGGTAATTATGTTTAGCTTAGCGGGTAAACCATAGAGCTCTACCGACTAAGCTGTATATGTTTGTAATTAACTTAAATGTAAGACTATTTTGGCGAACAAAAAATTAGTCATTGGCTTCAGCTTAGGCGGTACCCTGTACTTAATTCACCCTGGTACCGAGCGAATTCCTGCAGGCGAATTAGGTCTTGCGGGGGCTGAGATGTTTTTGGATATTGATGCGTTCTAACTGCCTACATTGTGGCAATGTGAGGGGTAAGCGGTTCATCAACATCTTTGAACTAAACCCAACCCCACCTCATCATCACAATCATCAGCCTTTGCTTTCCACCAAATACGATTTTCCAGCCACTTTCTTAAGTTCATCGGACTGTGTAGTGTAGAAGGAGGGCGTCCAAACGTCCTGAGCGCGGCCTCCTCTTTTTTTTTTCAGCATCTTTACGCTCCCTACCTCTCTTTTCGCCAGAGCTTTGTTTGTCAGTCAGCAGGGTGCACCGCGTGCAGGTAAAGATGGCTTTGGTTCAAAGATGTTGATGAACCACACTTACACCCCATATATAGCAGCATAGCGTATTTTGCTTGCCGGGGCCTGGCTAAGTATCTCCACTTCACAGAATATCGCAGCTAAATAACGATTCCCTTGTTGTGTTCCTACGAGTGAGTAGGTCGCCAGGAAGGAAACACTTCCAGCGTTGGCAGCAGGGTTGGCTGCGCGCCAGAGACATTTCATGTTGCGATCGTTTCCTCCACATCACGCGGGCCGTATGCCTGTGTGCCACCCGACATAGTATAATATATACAAATGTGAATATAATATCTGAAGTATAGCAGTTACCGTATCAATACTGAAAAGGTGTGCATAAAATGCCTTCCTGTGTATTCGAGCAATCACGAATATTTTGAAGAAGAAAGAAGGAAAGGAAGGAGTATAGGCTGGCAACGACCCTTGGTGTTGCTGATGTCCATAGGCGGTGGTGATTGCTTTTCATCAGGTGACCCACATGCTTGTTTGTCACCCTCTCATATCAAAAAATGCACAATTATGTAAAGGCCGCGACAGTCTGCATTCACTATGCAATGCATTCATGCATATTAAATCAGTCGTGTAATAAACGCGGTCACAAACACCCGTGGTTTACCTTAACACCATTTGACATCAAGTTTGACATCGTGACATTCTTTACCTTTCTTTGCGTACTGCATATATAAATGCGGCGGTATTGAGTAAGCACTATTTAGCAAATTTTTAATGCCGTGATGGTCGCTTATGGAGTACAAATATACCAATATTTTCATTAAGATTTTTTTTTACAAATATAAGATGTCACTATGATGAACTACAATTAATAGAGATGTTACAAGTTTTATATATATAATTGACATAGTTCCGTTCCATGTTCTTTTAATTAGGCATACAATAATTATATAGGGTTAATATCTATATATATAAAAGAGTAAATCACTGACTCACTCATCACGAAATCTCAGAAACCATAACACCTACAAACTTGAAATTTGGCAGGTAGGTTCCTTGTAGGGTGTAGACATCCACTAAGAACGGATTTTACGATACTCCACCCCTAAGGGGGTAGAATGGGGGTTGGAAGTTTGTATGAAAGTCCTATGTTTGGGGTGTAAGTGGTTCATCGAGATCTTTGAACCAAAGCCAACTTCACCTGCACGTGGTGCACCCTGCTGACTGACAAACGAAGCTCTGGCGAAAAGAGAGGTAGGGAGCGTAATTGTAAGCTACCCGACTGGGGAATGTACCTCCACCTCACAGAATACCGCAGCCAAATAACAATTCCCTTGAGGGTTGTTGTGTTCCTGCGAGTGAGTGAGGTCACCAGAAAGAAAGAAAGGAAGGAGATGCTGCGTTGGCAGCGGGGGTGGCGGCGCGCGAGCAATATTTTATATGTTGCAAGCGTTAATATGGCTACGGTAACCGCTTCACATCAGGCGGGCCGTATGCTTGTCTGCCAACCGAGGTAGTATAAAAAAAAAAAAAAAAAAAATGTTTTTGAAGCAAGAGACTTGAAATTTAAAATGTATGCTCTATAGATGGTGTGGAGGTGTATTAATAATGTATCTTTAGAAATCAACCCCTTTTTGGGGTTAAAACGGGGGTTGGAAGTTTGTATGAAAGTTCTATGTTTTTAAAGTAAGACACTTGAAATTTAAAATGTATGCTCTATAGATGGTGTGGAGGTGTACTAATAATGTATCTTTGAAAATCAACCCATTTTTGGGGTTGAAACGGGGGTTGGAAGTTTGTATCTAAGTTCTATGTTTTTGAAGTAATAGGACTTGAATTTTAAAATGTATGCTCTATAGATGGTGTGGAGGTGTACTAATAATGTATCTTTAGAAATCAACCCCTTTTTGGGGTTAAAACGGGGGGTTGGAAGTTTATATGAAAGTTCTATGTTTTTAAAGTAAGAAACTTGAAATTTAAAATGTATGCTCTATAGATGGTGTCGTGTACTAATAATGTATCTTTAGATATCAACCCCTTTTTGGGGTTAAAACGGGGGTTGGAATTTTTTATGAAAATCCAATGTTAATGAAGTTAAAGTAATTATGGCAGAAGGATTTTAAATGATATTTAAGTGTAAAAAATATTGAAAACAATTACATACTTACTATTATAAGGAGGGATGTTTTATTATAACAATAAAAAGTACTTTAGGGTTTAAAAAATAATATCCGTCGACTTCATTGATTCTAAAAATTCGTCTAGATATTGATTGTTTTTAACTTTTTTATTTTTTTCCTTTCATTAGGTATTTAGCTTTTTCGAATGTAATTAAAAATTATTTGCAAATAACTGACTCCACGCGTACGAAGTCGCGGGCGGCCGCTAGTACATTATAAATAAAAAAAATAGTATGTAATTTTTTTTTACATGATAACGAGCATGTGGGTCATCACTTGTATTTAGGGTTCCGTACCCGAAGAGTAAAAAAAACCCTATCACTAAGGCTCCGTCCGTCCGTCCGTACGTCCGTCCGTCCGTCACCAGACTGTATCTCATGAACCGTGATAGTTAGACAGTTGAAATTTTCACAGATGATGTATTTCTATTGCCGCTATAACATCAAGTACTAAAAACCGGATTCAAATAAATATTTAAGGGGGCTCCCATACAACAAACGTGATTTTTTTGCACGTTTTTACTCGCAATTCATAACGGTAATAGGTAGACGCTTGAAATACTCACATAATATTTAGTTATATATTCACTTTAAAAAAAATAATAATTAAAATAAAACCAATATTAAAGGGGGCTCCCATACAACAAACGTGATTTTTTGCCGTTTTTATAGATAATGGTACGGAACCCTACGTGCGCGAGTCCGACTCGCTCTTGGCCGGTTTTTTTCTTTCTTTCTGGTGCCCTCACTCACTTGCAGGAACACAACAACCCTCAAGGGAATTGTTATTTGGCTGCGGTATTCTGTGAGGTGGAGGTACTTCCCTAGTTGGGCAGCTTAACATACGCTTTGCCGTACCTATCTTTTCATCAGAGCATCGTTTGTCAGTCAGCAGGGTAGAAGGTGCGGTTGGCTTTGGTTCAAAGATGTTGATGAACCACTTTTATTTCTTAAAAATAATGTTAAGTATTATCTATATAAATTCTTGTCGTTTAATCATTTCTTCTATAGGTTGTTTATTCCTACTTTTTAACCAACTCCAAAAAAGGCGGAGGTTCTCAATTAGGCTGTATTTTTTTTTCATGTTTGTTACTTAATTACTCCGTGATTTATAAACCGATTTGAAAAAAAACTTTTTTTATTTGAAAGAGTATGCTTCCAGATTGGTCCCATTTTTTTTTCATCATCATCATCAGCCTGTATCTACATATATAAATATAGAATAATATTTGGAATCGATTTTTTTTTTGTTAAAATTATATTTCTACTACTAATACTATACCTATAACCTATTTGTTCCTACTAGTATACAATGTGAAAGTTTGTAATGTACCGATGTATGGATATGTGGATATGTGGATGGAGGTTTATTAATATTTTATGGGCAAACAGTTAAACGGATTTGCACGGAATTTGGCATGCATATATTAACCTATAGGATACATTTTACCGACTCGGGGCGAACCCGCGGCGCCAGTTATTCATGTCTACTCAAAATGGCATATATCCATTACAAATTACGTATGTATGAGCAAATATGTGTGTAGATGCCTTTGAGGTTGACTGCATAAGAAAGTAGGTACCTTGCGCTGTGACGTAGGATGTCATATTTTAGGTAATATCACAGTATAAGTAATAGTACTACGTAGTAATATTGTAAGAATAAAATTCTTCAATTTTTTTTATACTACGGCGGGTGGCAGACAAGCATACGGTCCGCCTGATGTGAAGCGATTACCGTAGCCATATTAACGCTAGCAACATATAGTATCGATCGCGCGCCGCGAACCCCGCTGCCAACGCAGCGTCTCCTTCCTTTCTGGTGACCTCACTCACTCGCAGGAACACAACAACCCTCAAGGGAATTGTTATTTGGCTGCGGTATTCTGTGAGGTGGAGGTACATTCCCCAATCGGGTAGCTTACAATTATGCTCCCTACCTCTCTTTTCGCCAGAGCTTCATTGGTCAGTCAGCAGGGTGCACCGCGTGCAGGTGAAGTTGGCTTTGGCTCAGAGATGTTGATGAACCTTTTACACCCCAAAAGTTTATTTTGACTGTTTGTGATATTAAGACTGCATTAAATCTAGTTACCTTACCGTGCTACACTAACTGCTTCACACGGGTTGTAATTGGTTATTATACAAACAAATGTCGTGGTTATCTACTTAAAATGCGGAATAAATATCCTATATAACTTCCAAAAATTCCAAAAACGTCGAATTGTTGAATCAAATCTCGAATCACCGATTTCGCCGATACATAAAACTAAATCTGTAAAATCCATTTGGATGCATAAAACTGGAAAAATAAATAAATATTACTGGACAATTTACACAGCGCCATCTAGCCCCAAATTAAGCGCAAAGCTTGTACTATGGGTACTAGACAACTGATTAATATACTTAAATACATTGTTTTTTTTTGTACATACATACTTATAATACATAGAAAACACCCAGACCAAGACAAACAGACATGTTCATGCACACAAGTGTTTGCCTTGTGCTGGATTCGACCACCCGAGTCCGATTCAAAGTGGCCACTGCTAACCATTCGACCACCGGGCTCGGAAAAAATGAATTAATTTTGTAATGAAAAAAAAACCGGACAAGTGCGAGTCGGACTCGCCCACCGAGGGTTCCGTAGGTACGTAGTATCATTATTAAATTTGATATTTTTCATTATAAATAAGAATTAATGCGTCGAAAAAAATAAATAAAATATATTTTGCAATGTGTACATCAAGCCCTTTCATATGATACCCCATTTGAACTAGTAGTTTCAATTTGAAATTTCGACACCCTATAAAAAATATAGAGCCCCTATTTTTTAAGATCTATTTACAAATGTATAGTTTTGAGATTTATTCCTGTACTTGTAGTCTATAACGATGTTACTTGCCAAATTTCATAGTTCTAGGTCAACGGGAAGTACCCTATAGGTTTTGATTCCCTTGAGTGTGTCGAAATATGCGTTTTTTGCTGAATAAACGGCCGTAACTTTTTTCTACGTAAACTTAGCAGTTTGATTTTTTGTTAACTTCATGGGACCGTAGACCTGAGTATACAGTTCAAATTTCAGCTTGATACCTCCACGCATTCTCGACATAGAAATTCTTGACAGACAGACAGACAGACAGACGGACAACAAAGTGATCTTATAAGGGTTCCGTTTTTCCTTTTGAGGTTCGGAACCCTAAAAAGAAGTAGTTTAATGGTAATGATTAAATAATCTACACTACTATTATAAAGAGGAAGGATTTGTATTTTTGTGTGTGTGTTTTTGTTTGTAATGAAATAACACAAAAACCACTGTGCCGATTTCAAAAATTCTTTCACCATTGGAAAGCTACATTCTGAGTAAAATAGGATATATAAAAAAAATCTCATGTCCACCCGTGCGAAGCCGGGACAGGCCGATAGTAAGAAATAAATCATTTTACACACCCACATTCTCAGAGCATTCACCCGCCTCCCCAACCCGTCTGGCCAGCGTGGGGAGTGTAGGCCAAAACCTCCTTCTGTCAGAGACGGACGAGAGAGGGTAGTGCTCCTGTAGTGGAGACTAAAATGACCTGATGATGATGATGATTCTCAGAGGGCAGGGAGCGGCCCTACTGTACGTAGTACTATTATTTATATTGTGGTACTACGTATTTTGCAAATAAATGCTAGGTATAAATACAAAATGGTTATCGACCCTTGCTGGCATGGCCATGACCGGTCTTCTTCACCTTTAATTTATTTCTTGCATTACTAGTACTTTGTTCTGTAACTAAATATCGTGTAAGGTCAGCCACCTTCAGATCGTTGCATCCTAGCATTCTCTAGCTTTTTATTTCAAGAATGCAATTATGTACTTACATACTTTTATTTTTACTTGTGAATGCCTTTGCAATTATGAGCGTGCTAAGTTCCTTTATTTTCTTTTGGACGTGTAACCAGGCAAATGTGTAGTTTCCGTTGCAAATTAAGCAGGTTATGAGATATTATGGGGTGTAAGTAGACCAGGTGAAGTTGGCTTTGGTTCAAAGATGTTGATGGACATCAACATCTTTAAACCAAAGGCAAGTTCACCTGCACGCGGTGCACCCTGCTGACTGACAAACGAAGCTCTGGCTAATTATATATAATTATAAATTGGTTATTATACATATTGACTTTCCATTGGGTAATGTTATATAACGTGTTTTGGTTAGATTTGAGTTAAGATTTGGGTAGGTTAAGGTTTTCTTGTTTCCTTTCACGGGAAAAATTAGCCCCACAAAGCGGTGCTCCGTCAACCGTGATGATGAATGATGTGGTGCCAAGTAAGCTTAATTATTAATAACTAGCAAAGTACCCGTGCTTCGCTACGGGATCACTGATTTGCGTCCATTTTTGTTAAGATTCCAGATATTTCATTTTTTCCCCTTAAAGGCCAGTTTCGTATTGATCATTATTACAAACATGTACCATTTAGGTTAAGACGTCCCGGTAAACAATATTTTTGGCATTCGCACCAGGAGCCAAAATTGCAAGGTTCCAGGATAACTTACTCCTGAGCAAGCTTCATACAACTGATCATGAGAGAAACAGTCCTGTCTCAAGTCAGCGCAAGCGACCTTTAAAGACTGCCCTCTGAGCTTTGTTAATGATCATAGCAAAACACTTTTATGTGAAATTTAAGTCTCTTAAATTGAACGGGGTGGTTTGATGGAATAATGGGAGCCTTCCCATATATGGGGTATAAAGAGAGATTCCTCAACAGCGCATCTCTTACTGTCCTCACTCAACAACTCATCGTTCTAGTTGTTTAATACGTGAACAATGGTGGCACGAACCTCCTGATTATACATCTCCGTTCCATGCAAGTGGTAGGAGATGGAGCGGAACAGGCCAGCTCCATCACCTTCCACAGCTATAATGGTATGGGGCATCATCACACCTTCCAGAAGTATAAATTTAGTCAATCTTGATGTCATTGTTTAAAAATACCGAAATTCGTATATTAAGTAGGTATACCCCATAAAGTCGGTACTTAGAATAAGTTTTTCAATTAGTTTTCTGCACCAAATGTAGCTTCATTTGAAAGGTGCATTTTTTTTACGCCCTACGTGCGCTATGGACAACCTCCGGGGTACTGGGATGAGGTGACCGATTAACCGTCATGGATAACCCCATGGTTTGAAATAAACTCTCGTATATACCCTTTCCTTAATAACGAAAGCATAGCGCGCTGTACAAATGCTAGGTATAGCGCCATCTAGTGATGAGTTAATTAAAATATAAATATAACATTTTTAGACATTTCTTGGCTTGGCGCTGGTCAAAAGTTAATCAGTAACCCATAAACCCTATTTTTATGAACAACTATTCCACCAAGTCTCAAAATCGTAGGTGAATAGATTTCCAAAAAGAGGGTTTTTTTTCAACCCCCTATTTTCAACCTCTTAGGTGTGAAATTTCGGAAAATTCCATCTTAGTGCGCGCTTACATTGTATAGAGAACACATATCCAAAGTCAGTGGTCTGGGCTGTGCGTTGACAAAGTCTTTTACTATGTAGCTTTTGCCCGCAGCTCCGCTGGCGTGAAATTTACGCATTTTAGATTATCCAAGTGAATCCTAACACGCAACGCAACTACCTTCAAGTAGTACCTTTAATTATACTAAATACGGATGCAAGAACGCCGCGCCGGCCGCCCGCGATGTACATATAAGCACTGATTAACGCCAAATACAAATTTAAAACCTATTAGGTAGGATAACACTTCAGTCAACACACAAGTCTTATTCCATCAGCCTAAAAAGGATAAATCAAAGTTTAAAAAAATTACATGATGATGGTCACGTTAGCCACGTTGAATTTTAAAATCGTTGTTGTTTTCGTAATCAACGACCCGATAAAATATAAAAACAATAATATCCTTGATGATTTTCAGACTTTTTGACTCCATTTTACTCCTTCATTTTGGGTTGAATTTAGAAAAATCCTGAAACACGTGTTCACTCATTTATCTATAGAAGTACTCATGTAAAGTTTAGGATAAAATGTGTAACTAATCTCATTTCCCTACACAAACTGTGGACCTCTGTTTCACCCTCTTAGGGGTAAAATTTTAGAAATCCTTTAAGTAATTTCGTGTCCACTATGTTATATTGTCAAATCGATTCCATTTTCGTAATTGACGTCCCAGAAAACCATATAATCAACACCCATATCGATATTATGACATTTCAACCCCATTGCACCCCCATAGGGGTGATTTTATGTCGCGTCGGCTATGTTGGATTATAAAATAGTTGTTGTTTTCGTAATCAGCGACCCGATAAACCATAAAAACAATACCCATGACGATTTTCAGACTTTTTCACCCCTTTTTACTCCTTTAGGGGATAAATTTTGAAAAATCCTGAAACACGTATTTATTCATTTATCTATAGAAGTACTCGTGTAAAGTTTCGAATAAAATAGTCCAAATAATCTTGTTTCCCCATACAAACTTTGGACCCCCATTTCACCCCCTTAGGGGATGAATTTTGAAAAATCCTTTCTTAGTGTACCTCTAGACGTCCTATGGAACCTACTTGCCAAATTTGGAATCTCTAGACCCAGCGGTTTGGGCTGTGCGTTGATTAGTGAGTCAGTCAGTCAGTCAGTCAGTCAGTCAGTGAGGACAAAGCCTTTTATTATTATAGATTGACAATTTATTACATTGGCTGGCCATTATGGATAATGTCTAGTATATTATATTGACCGTAATAGTCTAAATATTAGCAGGTTCAAGTAGTAGTGTATTTTCAATAACATATAATATCAATCTGGCATTAGCTCCCCACACGACAGTGAACTATCAACAATAAGATCGGACTTTCTTCAATGCATGACTCGCTTTCTTATTCTGAGGCAAAACTGGTTAATGGTTATTGGAACATGCCTATGATTATTGGACTTATAAGTTGCATTGGAGATTAAGTTGTAATATATATGTAACGATCACAACTGCGTCCCGGAAATCAAATCGCAAAGCAATAGAGAAGGACGCCATGATACGGGGCTAGCCAAATGGCAGTTTGCGAAGTAGAAAAGCGTAGCGATCGCTAATTTGAACTGTGGAGCTCATACTAAAATGTTCGAATTGACAAATGTCACGTGATTTATCTAACGTTCGTTACGCTACGAAATACACTTGGCTAGGGGGGCTGGGGCCCTACCGCCGAAGCTGAAGCCGATTACCATAGGCATTTTTGATTACAAAACTTGGTCTTAGGTTAAAGTTATTGACAAACATCTTCAGCTTAGCCGGTAGAGCTCTATTGTTTCTACCAGCTGAGCTAAACATAATTAGCAACAATCTAAGCAGTAGTTTTATTTTCGCATTTAAAAAATCTGATGGTAATCGGCTTTAGCTTCGGCGGTGGGGCCCCAGCTCAAAGAATCCCCACTCAGATAAGAATATCTGCCCTCCGAGCCAAGTGTAATTCGTAGCGTAACGAACGTTAGATAGATCACGTGACATTTGTCAATTCTCATATTAAAATGTTTGATTTTGACAAATGTCACGTGATTTATCTAACGTTCGTTACGCTACGAATTACACTTGCCTAGGGGGGCTGAGTGGGGATTCTTTGAGCATGGTTCGATTGGTTTCTAACGACGTTGTAGAAACAACGTCGTTAGAAACGCTATCAATCGAAACCAATAGCGAGAAAGAGTTCGTTCTCTGATTAAATCCGACAACTACGATCACCAGTCATGATGGACACGATCACGAAGAAGATAAGTTGTGAGAAAAAGACTCAGAAATGTTTTTTTTTTATTTTATTTACAACGTTTTGTGTACTTACGAAGTCGGATGAGGTAAGTTTCGATGTTCAAATGGATCGTATTCGACGTCCTTGTCATCGTGGTCTTGCCTGTGTAAAGTGGTGGTAGACTGGGTTTGTAACTCAGTTTCGCTGATGGCCTGCTTGCTGAAATTAAAAAATACAGAAAGATCTAAGAGCAATCTTGAGAGGAGCTTGATAGTGTCGGTACGCGTGTCAGTTTAATCGAACAAGCAAGTTAAGGAACGTTGGCCGTAGCCTGTCGATGGTTGGGTTTATTTCGTACTTCTCCGTGCTTGGAAGGCTACGTCAAGCCTTTCGTACCAGCTAATCTCATTAGAAGACAGCTGTTAGTGGTCTTTAGGCGGTTTGGAAACAGTAACCTCCACCAATACTTTTTTAAGCAGCGGTGTAGAGTACGCTCTACATTCTTTCGATTGATGAGAAACCTGTATCGCAGCAGTTGCGATGATAAGGGTTGATGTGGATATCACGTCTGATACTTGCGTTCGTAATTCTTGATACTACAAACTATACAATACAAACTAAACAATACTACAAAGTTAATAGTAGTTTATGAAACTGTTGCATAATAAGGATTATTAAAATACGAGTGTGAGTTTAAAACATGAGCCGAAGGCGAGTGTTTTAATAGACCACACGAGTATTTTAATACCTAATTATGTGCAGTTTCATACACTACTTTATCTAATCTCATGAAATATATGATAATAATATTTTAAATACAACCATGAAGTTAATTTAACAGCTATAATTCTTACCTATAAATCCATTTGCAGATCGAGCATGCGTAGTGCGCATGCGCGACGCGCCGCGTTCACAGATTATGTAGAAAAATTTTGCATAGTTGCAATGCAATGTATTTGCATTGCAACCTGTTTAAAATACCTGTATCCAGGGCTGAAGCTGTATCGAAATGGTAAAAAAGTTATTTTACGATACAGTTGTCCATAGAAGAGCTGTATCGAAAAATAACTTTTTAAATTTATTTTGATAGCTTGTGCGTAAAGACTGTCATTAAGATACTGTGTTCAGTTTTTTAATGTGTAAATTTCAGTATGAGATTAGATAAAAATCTTTATTTTACAAAGTTAACTTGACTCTTCGTAATTTAATGTATGTTTTCATTGTGGAACACCAGGAGATAGAGAAATATTGGTATTTATAAAATGGTACTGGCTATAATAATATTAGAAGCTCTAGCCGATGAGGGACATTTACTCGTGGAGGCCGAAGGCACTGTCAGCCGAGGCTGAATTACCAATAGAGGCAAAGTAATGAAGTGGTAAGTAGTTTCCATAGAGCTATTGAAAGGAATATGTAATCTACAAGTGAAAATGAGATCAGTACAGGGGCCTTTCTGCAGAAGGTGACCTTTGGATTTTTGTGAATGCGAAGATTATACCTTCGGCTTAGATTTGTGGTAATTTTGTTAAGCTTAGCTGGTAGTTCTACCGACTAAGCTGAAAAGTTTGACATTAAGTTTAACTGAAAACCTATTTCTGGAATTATAATATTCGATCGGAATCGGCTTCAATTTCTTGACAATTTACGGCGGTATTCGTAGAGCCCCTGGGGGCTCTACGAGTGCCGCCGTACAGCGGCATTTAGCCCCTGGGGGCTCTACGAGTACCGCCGAAATTAAAGCATTACCATCGGATTTTTTGATTGCATTGAAATATCAAACTTGAAGTTAGATTGGTGCTAATTGTGTTAGGCTTAGCTAGTAGAAATCCTGGAGCTCTTCCGACTGAGCTGTAGATAAGTAAATAAATAAATATTCCTAGGACCTATCAAAATCTTTGAACCAAAGCCAACTTCACCTGCACGCGGTGCAGCCTGCTGACTGACAAACGAAGCACTGGCGATAAGAGAGGTAGGGAGCGTAATTGTAAGCTACCCGACTGGGGAATGTACCTCCACCTCACAGAATACCGCAGCCAAATAACATTCCCTTGAGGGTTGTTGTGTGGGCGTGCGAGCGATATTTTATATTGCGAGCGTTGATATTGTTATGGTAACCGCTTCACATCAGGCGGGCCGTATGCTTGTCTTCCACCCTACGTAGTATAAAATAAAAATAAAATGTATTTACAAAAAAAGTATGAAAGTTCATTTATCACTTGTACCCATAGTTACAAGCTTTGCGCTTAATCTGTTACTAGATGGCGCTGTGTAAATTATCAAGAAATATTTATTATTATGAGTATGGTAATACTTCTTCTATGGTATAAGCTGTACCTACTATTTGTTTGTTTTGGCGTGTTATTTATTTATTTTTTTAACGAATTCACCGCCTTATTGTTATCGTTATAGCGCCTGGCACGCTATAATTTGATTATGCTTGTGACACTTAACAATAGTGACGTGAGTTTAGTCAATTTATTTGTGAAAGAACATAATCGCATCCATAAATTTTTATGACCAGTAGTAGACTATTTGTTTAATATAAAACATATTTTCATAAAATTAATACAATTACTTGATTTGAATGGAATGAATGAGTACTGGAGAACAGTCTTTGGGAGAAAAAAATGTATTTTTCTCCCAAAGATATTAAATAAATATCCCTGGATAAATTACACAGCGGCATTTAGTCTTAAACTAAGCAAAGCTTGTAACTATGGGAACTAGATAACTGATATATGTGCTTATATACATTTTTTTGTATATTATAGGTATATAGAAATCACCCAGGCCATCACAAACAGACATTTTCATACATACAAATGTTTGTCGTATGCGGGAATCGAACCCGCGACCTCGGAGTCAAACTTGCTATTGCTAGACATTCGACCACCGAGCTCTTCATATATTATATATTATTATTATTGTCTAAAGCGTAGGCCACAATTACGCTCCCTACCTCTCTTTTCGCCAGAGCTTCGTTTGTCAGTCAGCAGGGTGCACCGCGTGCAGGTGAAGTTGGCTTTGGTTCAAAGGTGTTGATGAACCACTTACACCCCAAAAGTAAAGTACGTCACCAATGATAAAGACTAATTAATCTCTGTAACATGAATGTGACCCCAAAACGTTTTAAACACAAAGTTATGGGCTTGATAAATGAAGTTTTACATCTCAATGTAAAGTTTCACTTGTAATTTAAATTTATATGTTATATTCACTCTTATTTTTTAAAGAATATCAAAAAAGAATTTGTAACTTTTTGGTGTGGAGCTCCATCATCTTTGTCACTCCACTGTTTTATCGGACACTCGAAGAATGGCTGATAGTATCTTTCAAAGACATTTTTCATAGATAGAGGAGCTTGATGGCGTCATTGCGCGTGTCAGTCTAATAGAACTCGCAAGTTAAGCAACGTCGACCGTAGCCTGTCCGCGGATGGGTATATTTATTGCGAGCTCTTCCGTGCTTCGTAGGGCACGTTAAGCTGTCGGTTCCGGTTGTTGTCATTAGATGACAGTCGTTAAGCCAAGTCAGTGACGATTTGAAAACACTGATCTCTGCCAACCCGCAGTTTGAGCAGCGTGGTGGTACGCTCTAGCCCCTTTGATTGAGGGGGACCCGTATCACAATAGTAGGATAATTATGGGTTGATGCCGATGATACCGATCTCTCATAGACACATTTTGTACTTTCTTTATTATCACCCAGTATCTAACCACTGCTGAATATAGGCCTTCCCTGGCGCTTTGTATCAAATATGATACACTGACTTTCGTATCTCGCCACTTCCAGCCGCCAGACGAGGACGTTCAATGGTTCGTCTCCCTCTGCTAACCTTTATCTCCCTGCTGCCATTAGATACTGATGGCAGATGTAACTGATCCACTGCAATTTGAGCTTATCAAGTCTAAAAGCTATTTTGACAACTTCCCACAGCATCCCAGGGAGGATGCGTTCTTTGGCAGGCTTTTATACATGGTCTGTGCAAATGGCTTTACGTTTTTTTATGTATTTAAGTAGGTATATTTATTTTTTATGTGAAACATCTAATGCAGTATGTCAGGGCCGCTCACATCTCAGCGACTCTTTCCCCGCTTGGCTCAACGATCTCCCGTCTTACTCAGGCATATTTTCTCTATGAAATAGTTATGTATCACATCTGCCACGCTTACCGCGATGGCCTGTTTTATATATACAGTAATGAGAACAAGCAATCAAATAAATATTTTGTATCCCTCTTAGTTACAAAACAATTTTTATATTTTAATTTATCTATATTTTATTATATAACTCTACATTTTTTTTAAATGTAATTATATTTTTTCCTTCAATTAAGAATAACAAGGTTGTAGTAATAAAAGATAACTATTCTTATAAATGAACGTAACTTACTATTTATGATCCACCTCCATTGTTGAAATTATTTCGGAGCACTTAAATAATAAACCTTATTAACACGGTAATAGAGAGTAACTTCCAATAACATGTTGCATTTTCTTTGCAATTGTTTCGCACTAGTGACTGAGAAATCAAGTATGGACGACTGATATCTTTTGAAGTGGAATAAGACTGAGTTTTCCGTGTGCATGTAGGGTGACAACGAGAAACAAATATCTGGGATGAGTAAATGTTTAATTAATGATTGCGAGCTCAAAGGATATATCTAATTGCTGAGATTTGGGTTATAAAATAAATCTCATGAATGTAAGTATGTGGTTTATCAAGCAAAAATAAAATATCTGCTATTTTAGATAAAAAAAAATACCTATTGCCTTAGATAAAAAAATATTTATATTGTTATGGATTACAGATAAAATAGATATTCTTATAGACGTGATAAAATAATTTATGTTTAAATGAAAAACAGCAAGTGCCAAGCGTTCTCTAGGATGTGTGTGGTACCATGAGCGAATTGTCTGTAAATATGACTCCTACAAAATAGCACCTGAAACAATTAACTATGTATTAGTAAAATTCAACGTTACATTAGGGTGTATTCCCATCAGCCACCACATGTTTGCTCTTACATGTTGGCAGATGAGAATTTTGTATCATCTGACTCTAATTTTACAATTGTTGGCATGGAAATTAAAAGTATCGTCTACATCCGAAATATATTATCTAATATAAATAGTGTAGAATTTTGTTCCGATAATGAATTATCTTCGACTGCCAGAAGTACCTATGCCTAAACTGTCTATAGTAATAATTCTTTCCTTCATATAAAGCCAAAATCTTTAATAAGAAAGACTACTTAGAAACGAACTAATTAAAAAACACTAATTGATTTTTGTAATAAATAAATATTTCTGGTCAATTTACACAGCACCATCTAATTAAGTCCCTAATTAAGCGCAAAGCTTGTACTGTGGATACACTATTATACGATTTAAACAAATACATTTAAGGACATTCTAAGGAATCTTTATTTCTATTATTTAGAATTTTAAATGCAAATTAATTATACCAACTAGTAATAAAATTGAAATTCCTATCCCCAATTCTTTAAATATATGTATAATTCCTAATTAAATTGTTTTGGCTTGGACATAGAAAGTTCAGTTTAAAAATATTATATCCAGGATGATTTTGCATTTGGATTTATTTTTTTATTACTTCTTTTTCTAAAATGACGTCATTTTAGAAAAAACCGGACAAGTGCGAGTCGGACTCGCCCACCGAGGGTTCCGTAGGTACGTAGTATCATTATTAAATTTGATATTTTTCATTATAAATAAGAAATAATGCGTCGAAAAAAATAAATAAAATATATTTTGCAATGTGTACATCAAGCCCTTTCATATGATACCCCATTTGAACTAGTAGTTACAATTTGAAATTTCGACACCCTATAAAAATATAGACCCCCTATTTTTTAAGATCTATTTACAAATGTATAGTTTTGAGATTTATTCCTGTACTTGTAGTCTATAACGATGTTACTTGCCAAATTTCATAGTTCTAGATCAACGGGAAGTACCCTATAGGTGCGTTTTTTGCTGAATAAACGGCCGTAACTTTTTTCTACGTAAACTTAGCAGTTTGATTTTTTTGTAACTTCATGGGACCGTAGACCTGAGTATACAGTTCAAATTTCAGCTTGATACCTCCACGCATTCTCGACATATAAATTCTTGACAGACAGACAGACAGACAGACAGACAGACAGACAGACAGACAGACAGACGGACAACAAAGTGATCTTATAAGGGTTCCGTTTTTCCTTTTGAGGTTCGGAACCCTAAAAAAGAATTCAGAAAGATTTAATATGGAATTTATTTATTCTGCTTAAATGCTATCTACTTAAATATATTAGATCACACTGAGAACTTAATGAATATTTGTCTGCCCCCACGAGGGGGCACCTGCCTTATAATAAAGGTGTCGGGTTTAGGTTTCAATGAAAGGGTTCCACATAAATGGTGATTATGGTCGAAAGACGGAGCAGAAAATTATTATTTTCTTCTATCGGAGGATTATTTAATTAGGTATAATGGTAAATATAAGTAGGTTAGGTATGTATATACACCTATACATACCTAACCTACCTAAGGTTAGGTATGTATAGGTGTATATATGGGTAGGTCTGAAGCTCTTCGATTCGAAAAATAGGTCTTACGTTTTAGTTATTTACATCTTCAGCTTAGTCGGTAGAGCTCCGGGGTTTCTACCAGCTAACCTAAACACAAGTACCATAAATCTAAGCTAAAGTTCGATTTTCGCAATAAAAAAATCCGATGGGAATCGGCTCAGCTTAGCCGGTACCCCTGATCTGTAACCCCAACATATAAATAGAATCTTCGTTCTGAAATTTTCTGATTGAATATGTTTAATAATTGATGACGACCTCGGTGGTCGAATGGTTATCAATGGCCACTTTGACTCCGAGGTCGCGGGTTCGATTCCAGCACAAGGCAAACATTTGTGTGCATGAACATGTCTGTTTGTCTTGGTCTGAGTGTTTTCTATGTATTATAAGTATGTATTTGCAAAGAAAAATGTATTTAAGTACATTTATCAGTTGTCTAGTACCCATAACACAAGCTTGACGCTTAGTTTTGGACTAGATGGCGCTGTGTAAGTTGTCCAGAAATATTTATTTATTAAAAAATATTTCATTTACTGCGAGATTGTTAGCTATGTACGGTAATAGACAGCTAGATTCAGTTTGGTTTAGCTTGTAACAGTAGCTCTACATTTTGTTACAACAAATATTACACCAGTTCGCTCGTTAGTTTCAAACTAACGAGCGAACTGGTGTACTATTTTATAGCGAAACGGAGTGCAGTGCGGCGGATAAAAGAGAGTGCAAGTGTCGTAATTAAAATGTAGTAAAAATTCAGTTTCGAATTCTTATATCAAAACTTTAAAGTTTCAATTTAATGCGATTATATCGAAATTAAACTGACATTTATACAAACTGAGAATAGCATTCTGCCTGAAATAAGTATTGACATTAATTAATTAATGAATTAAAGTATAAAATTTTCTGTCAATTCATAATTCAGTATCGATTCGGTCAACTTTCATTCTGCAATGTAAAATGATTACCTGAATTATCTTTCAGGGCTTACTGGTTCAAGGTTAGTCCATATTGTCGCACGTACATTGCTAATGTACCTACATGCGACAATATCCACGAGTTGTAAAAAGGAGTGTTAATACTCATTTTTCTTTGCTTTTACTGTTGGCCAAAAGCCAAAAATAATGTCATTTACAAAGTGAAAATTTTTTTCAATGATAATACAAAAGCTTTCCAATATCACTCTTCAATACTTGTGAGACCCTACTCCTGATGCAGAATGATAAAAAACATGCTCTTTGTATAAGAATTTTGCCAATTATTCGTAGACACCACCTGCTCACCGAAAAGTCTTTATTCGAATTCGAATTCGAGTAGTTATGTCCAGAAGTGTCGCTGGATCTAAAGTACTTTTTAAGTACTTTAGATCCAGCGAATGTCTGTCTTAATTAAAAATCATGGGCACCCTAGTATTGAATAAGAATCATGCTAATTAATTCAGGTTTTGATCCGATCAAGAAGTTACTACATATATCGCAGCATACGGCTCAAAATTGTTTAAGTTTTTGTGTACATAGTAATTAGTATAATTACCGTTATACTTTACCTTTTACTTTGTTGATTTCGCATTTCAAGCGGCGTGGATGGCGGTCTATTCAAGGATGCTCAGATATTTTTAAAAATAGATTTATAGTTTACAAATAACTGACTGACTGACTGATGTGCTGATGAGCTCGGTGGCGTAGCGGTCAATGACGCGGCTTCGACACCAACGCTCGTGGGTTCGATTCCCACACAGGACAAACATTTGTGTGCATGAACATGTCTGTTTGTCTTGGTCTGGGCGCTTTCTTTGTATCATAAGTATGTATTTACAAAGAAAAAAATGTATTTACGTATGTTTATCAGTTGTCTAGTACCCATAACACAAGCTTCGCTTACTTTGAGGCTAGATGGCGCTGTGTAGTTTATCTGACAATATTTATTTATTTATAACTAAAAATCATTTTTTTAAATATCTGAACTGCACGAGCGGCGAACGCTTCGGCAGCGCCGGGCAACAGCGCGCGTTTACCGAAGCGCGCGACTTTGAAACGCAAATACTAAGCCCATACAAACAAACAAACATCTTTGAGTGCGCGCGCTCCAACGGCGCTGCCGACACGTGTGACAATAAAATGTAGCGTACATTATATTTATCATATAATTAGTATCGCATTGCTGTAATTAGGGTTTATTTACAAGACGGTATTGTCACTGTCACATGACATTGACATTTGTCACCATTATTCGCGCGGCGTTTTAGTGCGGCGACAGTTTGCTATATTTTCCACTACGCAATGTCGTTGTTAATGAGTAATTATATTCTTGATTGATTCTCTTGTGATCTTGGTTGAGTTGATCATGTGTAGACACTTAGCGATCCGAGATTGTCATCGCACATTAAAAGGTGGTTGATGAAATTGTAAGAATAATTTAAGTACCAATTATCGCGTTTTATATAGACGATCATATCTATGGTTGTTGGAGAATTAGTTTTATTGTTTATGGTTTTATTGATGGCTGAAAAACATAGTGACATTGTAGGAATTTGAATTTAAATAAAAGAATGTATTTTGTTTGGGGTTTGAGAAAATTTAGTTAAAAAGAAGTTGTCAAGAAGAATCAGGGAAAAGATGTGGTAGATTGTGGTTTATTGTTTTAAGTTTTATTTTGATGAAATATATTTTATTATGAGAAGATGAAGTTTTTAATAACATTTTAGATAGTGTGTTCCCAAAAGGTGATAGTGAATCAACCCTGAAGGAAACCCCTCTCAACACGATGTGATTCAGCAACAGGTCATGGGCCTTGCAAAATAAAATATTTTTTTGATTAAAAGTTTATATTAATAAATTAACATGGATTCCGAAAATATGGGTGAGAAATTTAAAACTGATTTTTATCCTAAACTAAACAGTGACTGTGGTTATACCATATGGAAGAAAAAGATGCTTATTCTTTTACACGCTAAAGATTTGCATGATGTTTTGACTGTCGAATCAAAAGAAAAGGTATGTACAAAGAAAGACAATAAAGCAAAATACCTAATTATTAATAGTTTGCACGACAAATATATTAATCATATTATAGAATGTAATACCGCTAAGGATATGATTACAAAATTAGATAATTTATTTTTGGGAAATAAAGAAACACAGATTTGCACTTTATTGGAAGAATTTTATAATTTCAAAATTACAGAAAACATCATGAATGACATTAGTAAACTGCAAAATAAAGTAACAAAAATTAGGAGCCTTGATTTTCAAATGGAAGACCAGCAAGTCATATCAAAAATATTAAGCTGTTTACCTACAAAATTTGACTACTTTCGAACGGCGTGGCAATCAACTGGAAAACAAGATAGGAATTTAGATAATTTGATTTCAAGAATATTAGTGGAGGTAAATCATCAAGACAGAAAGGAGAATGATGAAAGTGAAACAACTGCCAACACATTTTATATTAAAGACTGTTACAACTGTGGCAAGAAAGGACATGTTGCTAAATTTTGCAGAAACAGAAATACACATAACAGGATGGAATACATGGGAAATGCATTACAATGTTTTAAATGTTTAAGAATTGGACATAAACATACAGCTTGCAAAGAAGAAAATAACTGTAGTATTTGTAAGAATGACTCACATTATACAAAATACTGCTTAGATAGAGGATCAAGTACTGTAAGTAATGTCAAATCTTTAACATTCAGTTCACATGAAATAGTTGAATTTATAATGGATTCTGGAGCAAGTAACCATATAATTAATAATGATAAATATTTACAAAATTTAAGCAATAAACAATATAGAATAGCAACAGCTGATGGTAACATACATACTGTTAATAAAGTAGGAAAACTGTACAGTAGAAATAACAATTGGACCTTCAGTGATGTTCTATATGTTCCAAAAATGATAAAAAATATTATTTCAATACCGAAGCTGACAGATTATAATTATGAAATTAAATTTTTCAGAAACCAATGTAAGGTCTACGATGATGGGGTCTGCTTTCTTACTGCGACCAGGGGCAGTGACGACCTGTACTACGTAAGAATTCCTATTGAATATGTTAACCACATAGGAAATTCAAGGTCAGTCAACTTTTCTAGAATATCAAAAGAGGAATTTTGGCATAGAGCATTAGGACATTCCTCGATTAATAATACTAAAGGCTTAGTACGTGGTATTAATCTTGATATTAAAGATAGTTTGGACATCTGCGAAGTCTGCACGCAATCCAAGTTATGTAGAAAACCTTTCAAAACAGAACGTCATTGGGCTACAAAGCCATTAGAAATTATTCATAGCGACATCTGTGGGCCAATAGGGGTTCCAACTTTTGACGGATATAAATATTTTATCACATTTTTAGATGATTACACACACTTTATGAAAGTTTTTCTCATTAAAAGAAAAGATGAAGCATATTCTAAAATAATTAATTATATTAATGTGGCAGAAAATCATTTTAATACTAAAATTAAAACTTTTAGATGCGATAATGGGGGAGAATACTCTAGTAATAGATTAAAGAAATTTTTTTGAAGAAAGGGGAATTCAAATAGATTATAATATACCATATACAACCCAACTTAATGGGAAATCTGAGCGATTATATAGAACAATTATGGAAAAGACTAGAGCGTTACTATTTGATATGAGTTTACCAAAACAATTATGGGGTGAAGCGGTACTTACTGCAGCATATTTAACTAATAGGTGCTCGAATAGAATTAATAGTAGAACGCCGGCTGAAATGTGGTTCAACAGAATTCCAAATTTAGAACATTTAAATATTTTCGGTTCTTTGGCTTATTTTAAAAATAATAAACCTAATGTTAGTAAATTAGATTCAAGGTGCAATAAGGGTTTATTAATTGGTTATACGAATAACGGTTATAAGATTTGGGATCCAATTAATTTAAAAATACATTATTCTAGAGATGTTAAATTTGATAATAATAAAACAAAAGTTACTGAATTTTTAGAAGAATATAATTCGAGTGATAACATGATGGATTTATATAGAATTTTTTGTGATGAAAATGTTAATGAGTGTTCGGTGGATAGTGATTCTCACTTTGAGAGGGGAAATTATAGATATAGTCATGCAGGGTCGAATAGTGATGGGAATACACAAGTGATAGATATTGTCGATGATTATAATTTAGAAAATTGTGATGGAATTCGTGCGGTTAATAATAATGAAGAATTTTTAAATAATAATGAAGAAAGTTTAAAGAATAATGATGAGGTTTTAAATAATAATGATAGTGAAGATGATAATGGTGTTTGTGTAAATGAAATAGTGGAGCCAGAGATTTTAAATGAAAATGTTCAAGAAAATGAAGATGAAGATGATGAACTATTTGAAGATGCAAATGAAATAATTAATGAACAAATTCCTAGAAGAATTTTGCCTAAAAGAGAGAGAAGATTACCAGAGAGATTGAAAGATTATGATTTAGAAAGTTCGTTTTTAACTTATGGTGAAGCAATTAAAGGTGATGAGAAGTTGTTATGGCAAAAGGCCATTGATGAAGAAAAAGATTCTTTGGAAAAGAATAAGACATGGGTTATTGTAAATAAGTCAGAAGCAGAAAATAGAAAAATAATTACAAGTAAATGGATTTTTACAATTAAACCAGGTGGAAAATATAAAGCTAGATTAGTAGCAAGAGGTTTCTTACAGAAATATAATATTGATTATAAAGAAACATATAGTCCAGTGGTTAATACTACAAGTATACGTTTACTGTTGGCAATTGCGGCTCAAAGAGGATACAAGATGAAGCAATTTGATGTGAAGACAGCATTTTTATATGGAGATTTGGAAGAAGAATTTTTTATGGAAATACCAACAGGCTATAATATTGAAAATAGTAAGAATAAAATTTGTAAATTAAAGAAGAGTTTATATGGACTGAAACAAGCACCACTTATGTGGAACAAGAGAATAACCGAATATTTAAAAAAGTTAGGTTTTATACAATTAAAATTAGATCCTTGTTTGTTTTTCTGTAAAGAGAAAGAAATATATTTAGCAATTTATGTTGATGACGGAGTTTTAATCGGAAATAATATTTTACAATTAAATAATATAATAACAAAATTAGAAAAAGAATTTGAAATGAGAAAGTTTGATAAAGTTGAAAAGTTTCTTGGTATTGATATAGACGTTAGAGATAATTTTGTAAAAATATATCAAAAGACATATGTAGAATCATTAATTAATAAATATAATTATGAGAATTTGAAACCAAGTGTTTATCCGGATATTTTGATCGATACACATCAAGAGGGGAAAGGGAGTATTGATGATGTGCATCGTTATAGGACATTTATAGGTTCTTTATTATATTTAGTGAATAAAACTCGTTTAGATCTTGCTTTTCATGTTGGGTATTGTAGTCGATTTCAAGAGAATCCTAACTTAAATGATTTTCTAAATATCAAAAATTTGTTTAGGTATTTAAAAAGCTCTGTTTCGAATGGTATTACTTATTTGAGAGGGAATGATTTAATTTTGAGAGCGTATTGTGATGCAGACTTTGCCGGTGATCCTGATACTAGGAAAAGTACGACTGGCTTTGTCATCCTGTACAGTGGTGGACCTGTTCATTGGTGTTCGCGTAAACAGTCCGTGACTGCTCTGTCCAGTACAGAGGCAGAATACATCTCAGCTGCCGAATGCATTAAAGATCTATTATACGTTCAAAAATTAATTCATGAAATAACTGGTAAAATACCAAAAACGGAACTATTTGTTGATAATCAGTCGGCTATTGTATTAATTAAAAATGGAATCTTGAATAGAAGAAGTAAACATATAGACGTTAGATTTCACTTTATTAAAGAAAAAATTCAAGAAAATAAAATTGAGATATTCTACTGTCCAACAAATTCAAATTATGCGGACATATTGACAAAAGGATTAGACAGAACAAAGTTTTTAAGACTAAGGAAATATATAGTTAGTGACACTTAATTAAAAATGAACATAGTGAAGTGATTTAATGTAATGTTATAGATATAATGATAGGTTAAGGTTGTTTGGCTGATTAATTGGAAATTTAGTTTTAAGGTTGTTTTGATTGATTAATTTGAAATTTATATATTAAGGTTGTTTAGGTAGAATTATTTTAAATTAATATTTATGGGGTTATATTTATTTAGATAGATTTGTTAAGTGGGGAATATGTGTATGGGATTTAATAAGTTAGGTAATATTAATTTAAGAGGGGATGTTGGAGAATTAGTTTTATTGTTTATGGTTTTATTGATGGCTGAAAAACATAGTGACATTGTAGGAATTTGAATTTAAATAAAAGAATGTATTTTGTTTGGGGTTTGAGAAAATTTAGTTAAAAAGAAGTTGTCAAGAAGAATCAGGGAAAAGATGTGGTAGATTGTGGTTTATTGTTTTAAGTTTTATTTTGATGAAATATATTTTATTATGAGAAGATGAAGTTTTTAATAACATTTTAGATAGTGTGTTCCCAAAAGGTGATAGTGAATCAACCCTGAAGGAAACCCCTCTCAACACGATGTGATTCAGCAACAATGGTTTCTTTTTATGTGTTGTGACTTAAGGACTGGCAACATTATACATGGACTGTCAGATGGAACTGGGGACGTGATGATGGAAGTGAACAAAGAAAATGTAATAAGGTGTTAGATGAATTGGATCTGTAGACATCCCGGCTCTGGTCCTTGAAACAGGACATATCTTTGGACGGCAGTTAATATAATCGTCATATAGCAGTCGGTGGCGGGCATATTTCCGTCCCAACCCTTCCCGGTGTCACGCGATGGCGTGGTGCTAGTAAGCTACGACGACCCTCGGCTAGTTTCTCCGAAGGTCGATTGGTTTGAGGAGGCCAATCGGTCGCGTGTGGTATCTGCACGCGACGACGCCAAGGAGTTCCACCTTCCTCTCCTCCTGCAGCTCCACGTAAGTGTGCACACACGTTTCGTTTTTTTTATGGCCAAGTAGAATCAGTGTGCGCGTTATGGTTTCCGCGTCTTCGGTAGTGCCGGACTTATCACATTAAGAATAAATAATGTAATTTGTAACTCTGTTCTTTTATTGAGTATGTACAAGCCCAGCAATCCTGAATAGAGCATGCAAGAGGTCCTTGAAGTAAAGGTCCAGTGCAACCTTCGAGAGACCTATCCGTGAGCACTCTCCAACCTCTTTTTATATAACTTGTTCGTGTGTAGTAATTCTCCTCTGCATTTATATGGTGATGGGGTTCATTGCCAAAACCATCACCATATAACATTAACAACTTAAAATCTTTTTTTTTATTTTTCATTTTTTTTATATATCGCTTTTTGTATATACTCGTACTGATAAAAAGTTTAGGGGTGTAAGTGGTTTATCAACATCTTTAAACCAAAGCCAACTTCACCTGCACGCGGTGCACCCTGCTGATTGACAGACGGGGCTCTGGCGAAAAGAGAGGTAGGGAGCGTAATTGTAAGCTACCCGACTGGGGAATGTACCTCCACCTCACAGAATACCGCAGCCAAATAGCAATTCCCTTGAGGGTTGTTGTGTTCCTGCGAGTGAGTGAGGTCACCAGAAAGGACGGAGATGCTGCGTTGACAGCGGGGGTGGTGGCGCGCGAGCAAATATTTTATGTTGTGAGCGTTAATATGGCTACGGTAACCGCTACACACCGGGCGGGCCGTATGCTTGTCTGCCACCCGACGTAGTATAAAAAAAAAACAAACCTATTGTAAGTATTTAACAACATACTATGAACAGCTCTCAAGAACCTTTAATGGAACCAATTAACTTTCTGTATACATTCTACATTCAGATTTGTATCGGGTTACCCGACTGTCGCAGTGTGTAGGCATTGCATGTCCCTTTGACATTAACTCTGGATTGATTTTGTTTGTAAACTATTTAAATTCACTGTTGCAAAGAAATAAAAGCTTATTTATTCATACTGTATATTTATTTTTAGAGTTTTTGTTATTTTTAGGGTTCCGTACCTCAAAAGGAAAAACGGAACCCTTATAAGATCACTTTGTTGTCCGTCTGTCTGTCTGTCTGTCTCTGTATCAAGCAGAAATTTGAACTGTATACTCAGGTCTACGGTCCCATGAAGTTGTAAAAAAATCAAACTGCTAAGTTTACGTAAAAAAAAGTTACGGCCGTTTATTCAGCAAAAAACGCATATTTCGACACATTCTCAAGGGAATCAAAACCTATAGGGTACTTCCCGTTGTCCTAGAACTATGAAATTTGGCAAGTAACATCGTTATAGACTACAAGTACAGGAATAAATCTCAAAACTATACATTTGTAAATAGATCTTTAAAAATAGGGGGTCTATATTTTTTATAGGGTGTCGAAATTTCAAATTGAAACTACTAGTTCAAGTGGGGTATCATATGAAAGGGCTTGTCAAACACATTGCAAAATATATTTTATTTATTTTTTTCGACGCATTATTTCTTATTTATAATGAAAAATACCAAATTAAATATTGATACTACGTACGGAACCCTCGGTGGGCGAGTCCGACTCGCACTTGTCCGGTTTTTTTATACTACGTTGGGTGACGGACAAGCATACGGCCCGCCTGATATGAAGCGGTTACCGTAGCCATATTAACGCTCGCAACATAAAATATCGCTCGTGCGCCGCCACCCCCTTCCTTTCTGGTGACCTCACTCACTCGCAGGAACACAACAACCCTCAAGGAAATTTTTAAATAACAATTCCCTTGAGGGTTGTTGTGTTCCAAGGAAGTTGTTATTTAGCTGCGGTATTCTGTGAGGTGGAGGTACATTCCCCAGTCGGGTAGCGTACAATTACGTCCCTACCTCTCTTTTCGTCAGAGCTCGCGGTGCACCCTGCTGACTGACAAACGTGTCAGTCAGCAGGGTGCACCGCGTGCAGGTGAAGTGGGCTTTGGTTGAAAAATGTTGATGAACCGCTTACACTGTACACACAGTAGCAGTAATATGTATATATTTGCGACTCCCTAAGCGATTATTAGTTTAGTTGTTGTACGTTCAAAACGTTATCACACTGTTCAACTTTATGCCATATTTGTAAGCTACCTGACTGGGGAAGTACCTCCATCTCACAAAACACCGCAGCCAAATAATTCCCTTGAGAGTTGTTGTGTTCCTGCGAATGAGTGAGGTCGCCTGGAAGAAAGGTGTTGCTACATTGCCAGCGGGGGTGGCAGCGCCGAGCGTTATTCAGCGAAATTTATTGAGCTTATAAAATCGTCCGGTCGTTCTGTCTGTCCGTCCGTTGTCGTGAAACTCGAAAATTTCGAAATTCTGACTTCGGATTCGTGTAGAGTATCAAAAAGTAGTAATGTAACCTTGGTTTTCCGATATCAATTTGGGAAAGTGGCCAAAATAAATAAATAAATAAATTTCGTGGCGCGTGCTACGCATCCGATGTTTTTCAACAGTTGAGCCGTATGCTTGTCTACCACCCGACGTAGTATAAAAAAAACCGGACAAGTGCGAGTCGGACTCGCCCACCGAGGGTTCCGTAGGTACGTAGTATCATTATTAAATTAGATATTTTTCATTATAAATAAGAAATAATGCGTCGAAAAAAATAAATAAAATATATTTTGCAATGTGTACATCAAGCCCTTTCATATGATACCCCATTTGAACTTGTAGTAGTTTTGAAATATCGACACCCTATAAAAATATAGACCCCCTATTTTTTAAGATCTATTTACAAATGTATAGTTTTGAGATTTATTCCTGTACTTGTAGTCTATGACGATGTTACTTGCCAAATTTCATAGTTCTAGGTCAACGGGAAGTACCCTATAGGTTTTGATTCCCTTGAGTGTGTCGAAATATGCGTTTTTTGCTGAATAAACGGCCGTAACTTTTTTCTACGTAAACTTAGCAATTTGATTTTTTTACAACTTCATGGGACCGTATACAGTTCAAATTTCAGCTTGATACCTCCACGCATTCTCGATCTAGAAATTCTTGACAGACAGACAGACAGACAGACAGACAGACAGACAGACAGACAGACAGACGGACAACAAAGTGATCTTATAAGGGTTCCGTTTTTCCTTTTGAGGTACGGAACCCTAAAAAATGCCAATTTCCTAGTTGAGCAAGGGAACTATAAAATTGGCGCTTTAATCACAAATGTCGCATTCTGCTGTGACGTTAGTGATTTCTGCGTGCCCCAAGCTAATATAATTCAGGGGGCGTACTTAGATATTAAATCCAGAAGTTTCGGGTAAAAGTGTTGAAGTTTTTAATATCTTTTGTTGTGAGTCAAAACAAGCGTTAACCTGTCAACTTTATTATTCAAGTTAGACAACAAACTATCAAATAGAATGAAATGTGAAAGATTCCATACTTTAGACCAAAACAGCGGAATTTCATTACGGAGTAGGCCCACGCAGCAGGTGCGATTGAGCATAATGTCACTTTTATTTGCAATATTTTTCGGTATCTGATAAATCAATGTACACAGATATTTTCGATGATATATGTTCTATATTGTACTACCATCTTTAAGACATATACAACCTTACCTGCACGTGATGCATCCTGCTGGTCATCTAACGAGGCTCTGGCAAAAGATAGGTAGGGCATAGCGTATTTATGAGCTGTAAAAATATCTTCTCCTTACAGAATACCGCAGACAAATAACAGTTCCCTTAAGGTGACTGAGTGAGATCAGCAGAAAGGAAGGAATTGCTGCATTGGCAGTGGGTGTGATGGCGCGCCAGCGATTATACCTATAGCTTCGGTAAACGTTTCACATTAGACTATTTGTTATTCTATGACATCAGGCGGACCGTATGCTTGGCAGCCATCCGATATAGATGAAAAAATCTATGTTCCACGGATGTTTTATAATAGACAGTTAAGAAGAATTCTTCCAGGTACTATCAAACTGTAGAATAAACTGCCTGACGAGGTTTTCCCATTAGTACAGCTTGGAGTTCTTCAAAAAGAGCGAAATAGGTTTTTACATGGCCGGCAACGAGCATGTAATGCCCCTGGTGTTACAGGCGTCAGAAGGCTACAGTAACTGCTATCCATTAGGCGGGTTGTATGCTTTTTGCCACCTTAGTGATATAAAAAAAAGGAATGCACCAAAATGTGGTCCTTTGCGTGCAAACGCAAAGGACCTATTTGTACCTATTTAAAAAAAAAACTAGGTTTTTATTTGAAATATTAGTTGTTTAATGTATGATATAACATCAATATGTAATTTGAAACAGATTGAACAACACTGGAATTTGGACAAATTTTTGTTGCAAAGTTGCAGCCTTAAAACAGTGATAACACAGAGAGAATAACTGTGGACACTATGGATAATATTGCATAGGGTAAAACAAGGATAGTTGCCTCACTTTTTGAAATTACTTTATATCTCTTTGTACAAAAAGCAAGATTCTTTATTTCTAAAATGGGTAGATACTTTGGATTATTGTCTTCAAATTTATGAAAGGAATAAAAATTATCTTTGACATTTTCAGAGTAATGGCGATTTTTACGGACCTCTAAATTTTAGGCCAACTATCCCATATAGGGGATAGTTGCCTAATCCATGTGAATTACGTTTAGGATAGACGCCCCGTCGAGAAAGAGGACATTTATCCCGCCAAAACTTTGATCGCACCTAGCCGTCCCATGTAATCGCACAGACATGCAACATGGTCAACTTACTCGTAGTTGTAGATGCAGAGTCTCTCCATAGATAAATAAAATAACATGTGTTTCATTCGCGAATCTAGAGTAATTGCAATCAAGGCAAATATACCTCCGGGGCGACTATCTGGGTTTCACCCTATTATTGGATAAAATAAATTATGCGCCTGCTGTGGCTTCATATACGATCTTAATATCTAAAATCATACTACATTTTCACTACTTTTGAACACTGTCTGAATTATTTTATTACACTCAATTTGTTCATCTCTATCTAATTTGTCCATATCACATCAGACTACCTACAAAGCTCGTTTCATTTCAAACTTTACTTCGACAAATTAGAGATCACATTTGCACGACACCTAGGATAGGTAATTTCTAAAGTTACTATTTACTATATACAAAATCCGCATTTGAATCTAGTTTCAAATTGTTGTTCAGATTTATCAATGTCAACCTTCGTGTCCAGATAATATGGTTTATAGTTGAACAGTTCATTCGTATAACGGCTGTGAGGGCGTCGTCCCTTTATACTGTCCTGTTCTTGCCCATGTGATCCGGTAGAGAAATTGGCTTCCTTCTTCTCCGGTTTCTATTACCTGGGGAAAAACGTAAATCATTCAATTTTATAATAATAATAATGATTATTGTTCCGATAGTCGTGTCAGTAAATGATTTTATAGCGAAGAGCCTCGACCGACTAAATTGATTGATTGATTGATTGATTGACACCTTGAGAAGCTCTGGCTCGGCAGTTGAGTCAGGAATCAGATGCAGAAGGCGGTTCTTCTGGACACAGCCCGCATTGTGTGGAGATTCCTCACTCTGGAGCCCTGCCCGGTAGTTTGGGTCTTCGCCCCGCTATCGACGGGTGCCCCTTTTTTAGATTTTTAAATGAATTTTTTTTATATGATTTATATTTAAAAATGCAAAAAATTGGAGAAATATAAGAAATAAATATTAATAATAATAATAATTCTTTCATCATCATCATCTCAGCCATTGAAAGTCCACTGCTGGACAAAGGCCTCCCCTCTAGATCTCCAATAAGACCGGTTGGAAGCGGTTTGCATCCAGCGCGATCCTACGGTCTTAATGAGGTCGTCTGTCCACCTTGTGGGTGGACGTCCTACGCTGCGCTTGCCGGTACGTGGTCTCCACTCGAGAACCTTTTGACCCCATCGGTCATCCGTCCTCCGTGCTATATATATATATATATATATATATATATCCGTCTTACGGCACTGAAACGTGGTCCCTCACTATGGGCCTTATGAACAAGCTCAAAGTAGCCCAACGAGCTATGGAGAGGGCTATGCTCGGAGTCTCTCTGCGAGATCGAATCAGAAATGAGGAGATCCGTACAAGAAACAATGT
The DNA here is from genome assembly GCA_937001555.2 of Hypsopygia costalis. Taxonomy (NCBI): domain Eukaryota; kingdom Metazoa; phylum Arthropoda; class Insecta; order Lepidoptera; family Pyralidae; genus Hypsopygia; species Hypsopygia costalis. The sequence continues at coordinate 28,929,554 of OW443329.2, forward strand.
TACCGACATAACCCAGCGGATTAGCAAGTTGAAGTGGCAGTGGGCAGGGCACATAGCACGGAGGACGGATTAAATAAAATAAATTAATTAAATAATTCTTTATTTGCTCGAAACATGGTTACATACAGGTGACACATTAAGCTAAGTATATGACATATTTCGCCAATTTATTAGGCATGCATATTAGAAACATTCCATTATATTAAGGAATGCATTAAATTATAGGCCCCCAACCCGTCTGGCCAGCGTGGGGAGTGTAGGCCAACTCCTTCTTCCGTCTAGGATGGACGAGAGAGGGTCGTGCTCCTGCAGTGGAGACTAAAATGGGCCTGATGATGATGATTAAATTATAAATATTATTACATTATGTCAAATCTATATTTTATGTCCGTTATCTCATAAGAATGTCATCAACTGAATATATATTTTTGTTTATGGATATAAAAAAGACTGCGTCCAAAACGATGCGTTCACAGGAAAAGGCTACATGACGTTTTTTTTAATTCTTACTAAAAGAAATAAAAACAAATCTTATTACAGGCAACATAGTTTCACCTCACTGTTTGTAATCAATTGTTGCAAGTTAAACTTGACCGACTTCCCAGTGTCCCATTGAATTCAAATTTAGCATAATCGTTTAGTTTACGTAACACATGATTACCTATTATCGTTATATATTATCGTTGAATCTGTACATAGTATTCACGAAATTTGTTTGTGTTAGGGCTGTAGATAAGGCATCAGTGTAAGGTGGAGAATGAAGACAAGCAAAACTTAGTTGTATAATACATACTAATATTATAAATGCGAAAGTAACTCTATCTGTCTGTCTGTCTGTTACCTTTTCACGTTAAAACCGCTGAACCGATTTTGATAAAATTTAGTATGGAGATAGTTTAAGACCCGAGTAAGGACATAGGATAGTTTTTATCCTGGAAATCCCCCCCAATGGGGGTAAAAAGTATTTTTTCTACTATAGAGGGCACTGTATGATGGGCTATCGGCCAACAAATGGCGCCATAAGTCGTGCTATAGGATGTTTTGTTTATATATGGCGCGTGTCCGCGTCTGTATGTGGTGAACATTTTTTTTTGTTTTGAGTGTGGGCGTTCCATCCATACTAATAATATTATAAGTGTTAAAGTAAGTAAATTCGTTTGTTTGTTATTTCTTCACGCATTAACTATGCAACCGATCATCATTAAAATTTGTATATATTTTATCCCACGAATAAAAAAAAAACCAAGAAAAAAAATATACATAAATCAATTGCAGCTCCCCTGGACCACGCGGGCGAAGCCGCGGGTAACAGCTAGTAATTTTATAAATGTAAGACAGTGAGTAGCAAAAATAGATCATCGACATTCTTTTTATTTAAAAGAAGTGTCATCAAGTTTGTTTCACAAACTCTACTACATAGGTTGCAATTACCAAACTTTCTTCTTTAATTTATACAATGTGAAATCATGACTGTGGCAATCATACGCATAAATACATACTTTGATCCAAAACGGCGAATTTTAAGCTATTGTATAGCTTTTATCGCGGGCTTTGAGCCCGGCGTCCGAATCAAGAAATTCCGTAACGAAAAAAAAATTGGTTGCCTGTAAAGTCGGTATACGGGCGAAAGTTTTACGTGACAACGACTTTGAGTGGTAAAATGTTTTCGAGTGGAAGGGACGCCTGCATGCATGAGAGCGAGTGAAAGGCACGCGCCTTTCACTCGCTCTCATTGTAAGCGCATAACGTGACCCAGTTTCTTGAAGTGTCACCGGCTAACCAATTTATAAGACGTTGTCACGTCAATAAAACCTAACACCCCCCACCTAATAAGCATACTCGTATTTCGCCAGTGAGTATTATCGAGTCAATGGCGCAGTTGTAAATGTGTGACCAATTTGAACTATCATTTCTACGTTCGCGCCTCGATGTGGTCATTAATCTTTTTGTAACTTTATTCGATGTTGGTGAATGACTAAACTTGACTAAAGACTTTTTTTGAACTATTTCGCTATTATTATTTTTGACATTCGATTTTGACATCATTATTTTTGACATTATTACTGATTTTGGGATAAAATTTTAGTTTAATAAAAAATACATACGATGGCATAATATTTTAATTTAATAAAATAGCTTTTATCGCTAGCTTTGAGCGCGGCCACCGAATCAAGAAATTCCGTAACGAAAATAAAACCTAACACCCCCCCACTCCGCCTACCATGTAGCTCGACTGAGCGTTCGCTTAACGTGTATGTATATGGTACGACTGTACGAAGCTCGCACGGATCGAGACGAGCTGGAGGCCTAGTATGAACACACGAAACCCGAACGAACTCCGTATTTTCGGGCTGTTTCTTACCACGACAATACTACGGGCCCGTCAACGGAACGAAATCTGAGTTTGACGTTTACTGTTTCGGGTGACTTACTATGATCATACGAGCCCGACACGAAAATTCGAATTTGACGTATAGTTTTTCGGGCGTTTAACCTTACGGTAGCACTCTTACGGTAGTAACCGTAAGAGTTTCGGATTAACATTTTATTTTAAATTTATGTATGTTATTATCAATTCTATATCAGTTTGGGTTTTGTATGACTACTGAGAAGGTGTAAATGTCTTATTAAAAATACTGCATAAATAAATAAATAATTATAAGTTGATAAAAAATGCTATGCAATAGTTTTACCGCGGCAGTCTCCGAGTGTTATTTTTTTCGTACGGTAACGTAACGGTGACACTACCCTACCAAGCAACTAACTAGTGATGAAGCAATCTGTACATATTGTATGTTGTTTGTATTGAGATTGATCTACATTTCCATATCGCCGAGACCCGAGGCGCAATTCTCAGAATTACCTACAATGTATTCAAAATTCAGTATCGATCCAGTCTCGATCTCACCAATGTCAAATTTTGTACCTCGTATCACGTTATGAAACTTCAAAGTTTAAGTGGGATTATAACGAAATATGACCGAAAATTAAACAAACTATGAATATTATTTTGCCTACATTAAGAATTGATAATAATTAAATAATGGAATCAAGTATCAATTTTTTTTTTGTCAATTTACAATATCTCAATTCGGTCAACTTTCATTCTGCTATCGTAAAATAATTGCGAGATTTTGGCCTTTAGGATTTTTTGGTGCATAGCATTTTTATTTATATAGAAAATATGTCTCGTCTATCTTTGTTTGGTTGAACGCGCTAATCTCAGGAACTACTTGTTCGAATTGAAAAAATATTTTAATATTGAATAGCCCATTTTCCGAGGAAGGCTATAGGCTATATAACATCACGCTACGACTAATAGGAGCGGAGCACTAATGAATAACGTTGTAAAACGAGAAAAAAATATTCCTTTTGAGATATTCTGTTGTGTGCGCTACGTAAACGGTTAAAGTTACAAAATAATTATCTATGAATTGTTCCTCTTAAAAAGATCTATAAATAAAACCGGCCAAGTGCGAGTCGGACTCCTAAATCACATGGGTGAATATTAATTTAGTTGTGTGAATTATTTACTTAGTTTATTCTCTTGTGATAAATCACATAAAATAAACACTACCTATTTCATTATAAAATATAAGAACGGGAATTACCGCGATCATGCTTATGCATGATCTTATGAGGGTATTTACAACTTATATTTTATAAATCATGCAACGCGAAAGTTTAAAAGTTATTACTACCTATTGCTATTAAATTATTATTAGGCATTAGGCACTATTTATAAATTCGCCTTGTGTAATTATTACGATATCATGATCTTATCTATTAGTCCGTGAGCCAGATAATATATTTTGTCAGTCGTTTCCTCTCATGCGATAACACGTGAAATACTTCAGAGTGCTATGCAGTAGGACCTTTCCACCAACATAGAGGAAGCTGACGTTTTTATTTATTCAAAGTTGCATGTAAGCTATCATCTGGCAAATTTTAAAATGAGAGGACATCACTGAACGTAATTTTTTTTTTTGCGTGTTCGTGTGACCAGCCGACGTATAATCCACCACGGTACGGCCAGCTAACTTTTTGTTATCTTCGAATAATTGCGTTAACTATCATTTAACAAATTTTCAGTCGGGAGGAAATGATTGAAAACAATTTTTTTTTACGTGATTTGAACAATTTTTTTTAAGTGGCTACCGCTTCCCCACCTACCCACGGACCGGCAGCTGAAGTTCACCTTACTGCATAATACATCAGCTGACGTATTTAAATAAGCGATGTGTGTGTGAAAGTGGTCAGTTATCACAGGGAAATGAATGCACGTGCTATCACAGAAGATTATCCGGCGTGGTCTAGAGGTTTAGTTATACTCACCTGTGTGACGGGTCGTGCATTGGCGACAGGCGCCGGCAGCGCCGGGTGTACGCCGCTTCCCAAAGCAGTGCTTTGGGAACCGCTGCTAAACACAATCCTCTCCTTCTAGATCTAAAACAAACAGTAATATGAAGCATATATATAGCAGGACGATAATGTTGAATTAGGCCTCCAGAAGAAGGTTTAAATCGCTTTTAAATTTAAACGTTCTTGGCTAAGGGGTGTATTGGGGTGTAAGTGGTTCATCGACATCTTTGAATCAAATCCATCTTCAGCTACTCATCGTACACCCTGCTAACTGACAAACGAGGCTCTGGCGAAAAGAGAGGTAGGGCATAGCGTATTTTGCAAGTTGTCCACCTCACAGAATACCGCAGCCAAATAACAATTCCCTTAAAGGTTGTTATGTACCCGTAAATGAACGACGTCACTAGGTAGAAAGGAGTTGCTGCGTTCGCAGAGAGCGTGTCATAAAGTAAATAGTTCATAAAGTAAATAAAGACCAATGGATCACATATCGCATTAGAGTACACCATAATAATAAATTTTAACGCGTATTTTAGGTTCATTTCATATTTTTGCAAGAAAAAAGGCGCCATTGCATCGATTGTGTTATTACGGAAACCGTTGTCTGATGCAATATACTATGCCATATCTACAGTATTTATAACATCACTAGCTGTCCCAGCGAACTTCGTACCGCCTACAATCAATGAATATCGTGGTACATATTAGCTGATTAATGACTAATGATTTTATGGAATTAAAACAATGAATAATAGAAAATAATAGAGAAGCTCGATGGCATCATTGCGCGTGTCCGTCTAATTGAACACGCAAGTTAAGCAACGTCGACCGTAGGCTGTACACGGATGGGTTTATATTACCTCGAGCTCCTCCGTGCTTCGAAAGACACTTTAAGCTGTCGGTCTCGGTTGTTACATTAGATGACAGACAGCCAAGTTAGTGGCCTTTAGGCGGCTCGAAAGTGGCTTCCGCGAACCCGCAGTTGAGCAGCGTATTGGAGTATGCTCTAAACCCCATCGGTTGAGGGAAGACCCGTATCCATAAAAACTAAAGATTTCATAAAAATAAAGATTTCCCTATTGTTTAATCAAAAAAATTAAAAAATCGTTTCGTTTTATTTTTTAGTATCGAAATCGGTTTAATCGTTTTGGTGATTTGTAATTGTCATTTCTTTTGATGTTTACTCTGATTTGATTCTTGCGCTCGTTCCTCGCTCCTTGGGCCAAGCGTTTCCCCCAATCGATTTGACATTTTTCAATTTTCAAAACAAATCATAGACATCTTTCGCGACATAAAAGTGACACCAATCAATTTGACATTTTAATATTTGACAACCAATTAATATCGCAATCCTTTTTCAACTGACCCTTTCATTTGTATGGGAAAATGTTTATCCTTTTATTCTATTTTTTCGTCAATTTTCCAATGTTTTTCATAGTTATTCTGCTATTCGGGACAGAGAGAAATCCAATAAATCAAAAACCATGAGAATCGGTCCTGCGGTTCTCGAGTTATAAGTGTTCGAACAAACCCGACTTTGTTTTATATATGTAGATTATCTCGAGCTCGTCCGTGCTTCGGAAGGCACGTTAAGCCGTCGGTCCTGGTGTTTATCATTAGATGGCAGTCCTTAAGCCAAGTTAGTGGCCCAACCCGTAGTTGAGCAGCGTGTTGGAGTATGCTCTAAACATCTTCGGTTGAGGGAAGACCCGTATCCCAGCAGTGGGTAAATAATAAGTTTTGACAACAATAAATATTTCAATCCACAAAACAAATCACAGACAACATTCGCGACGTAAAAGTGAGACCAATCGATTTGACATTTACATAACAATCAATAAATATTCCAATGCTTTTTAACTGGCACTATTTGTATGGGAAAACGTTTTTTCTTTTATTTAATTCTTTCGTCAATTTTTCAATGTTTTTAATACTTTCCCGACCAAGACACGACATTATTTTATATATTATATAGATTTATGGAGCTTGATTTAAATTTCTGAACGCACGCATAAATATTTTAGAACCAATAAATATTTAAATCCACAAAACTGTTTTCAAAACAAATCACAGTGGTGATGAAAGTTGGTTTCAAGACGTAAAAATGAGACCAATAGAGTTAACATTTGTTTTTAATCTATGACATTTGTTCTATAATGAGCTTAATATACATTTCTGAACGCACGCATACATTTGGCGTACGCACGTACGACAACGTCACATTTGACAGCTACGACAACCACGAACATTTTGTATGGGAAAATGTTTTTTCTTTTATTTTATTTTTTCGAGAATTTTCCAATGTTTTTAAGAGTTATTCTGCTATTCGGGACGGAAACAAATCCAACAAATCAAAAACCATGGCAATCGGTCCAGCCGTTCTCGAGTTATAAGTGTTGTAACAAACACGACTTTCTTTTATATATATAGATTGCTAAGACCCATCACTATATTCGCGTGATATTAATTTTATTATGGCTAATTAGATATTATGACGCAAATTTCAGTATCTATTGCGCCAATCCTGTTTATGAGAATTTGTATGTGAAAAGTGGTTTAATGAGCTAATAGTGCAAAGCAAATTTTATTAACGGTTTTTTTTGTATAGGACGGGGGCCCACCATTTCCTGTGTAGCCAGGATTAACAGCTAGAACCGCAAAAAAAGGCAATTAACAGTGATGTCCATTGCAGTCCCGGTGGTAAAACTACGGCAACCTTAGAACTCACAACGAATTTAATTAGAAGAAATTAATGGGAGTACGAAGCTTTTAGAATTTGACTTCCCCTCTTGGCAATGTGAGAGACAGCAATATGGCAAATAAGGCATTAAAAGTCTAAAAGAATATAATTTTTAAATTAAAAGGCTAGTCAAATGACACTCAACTGCCGTGCACCACGCATTTTAAATATCTAACACTATTGGGGACCTAAAACATTGAGTTGTTACCTAACACATCTATTCCAATAATAATTGCAAAATCGTCTGAACGCTTGGTAATTCTATTGACAAGTGCTGCTTAATCCTATAGATAATAACTCACTTGACTAGATCAAAGGCAGCGATTTGATTTATAACGACGCAGATGGAGATAAGGAAATCCCCTTTGTAGTCTAAGAGGTGGTAACGGATTGACTAAACTATCGTTGGACCGGCTGATTTGGTATATATAGCGTGACGATACCAAAATCATGCAGACATACCAGCTCCATGTAATTATGTGAATTACATGGAGCTGGTATGTCTGCATGATTTTGGTGCATTTAGTAGGTACAAGGACTCTATGCCTACAGCTAATGCTCCCCTGTGCACCTAACCTAACCTAACCTAACCTAACCTAACCAACCTTTTCGTTATATCACAGGATTGTGAGTCTCTTGCCCCGTAAACCAGCCAGGCAAGCCGACCTTTACCCGCCCCGCTATCGCGACTAGTTAACCAACCAGCCACTCAAGTGGATTGGTCGTTTAGCACGAATGTGCACGAATCTTCCGGCTATCAGCACACCAACCAGACAAGAGCACCTTTACGCGCACAGTTATCTTGCCCGGTAAACCAACCAGGCACTCAAGCAGATTTGTAGCAGGTCTTACTCCCCTTTCCTCTGCAAGCAGGCTACTTGAGCACTCTTAAGTGGAGTAGCTCGTGGCGAACCGACGCTCGAACTCCCAAACATCGGGGCCCTTCCACCACTTCCCAATCTCCATGATGGGTACCGGAGCTGTAGACAGGTCACTTCCCGACGTACAAGAACGCCTAGTGTTGTGTGTAATTGTACCCACACTAGGGCGCCAGATAGCTGGCTACCAGATGTCCATGACAGGTACCGGAGCTGTATGAGGCACGCTCACTTCTGACGCCCGGAGGACGCCTACCCCAGATCAAAGGTAAAGATAAAAGATAGGGTACGTTTAGTAGAAACATGTACCTTATACCTAACTGCTAATGCGCCCCTGTGTGCCAACCTTCCGGTTATATCACAGGATTGCGAGTCTCTAGTCCAGTGACCCAACCAGACGAGAGGACCTTTACCCGCTTCGCTCTTGCGCTCGGTAAACCAACCGAGCACGCAAGCGGAACGTAAGCAGGTCTTACTCCCTTTTCACCTGCATGCAGGCTACTTAGGTAGGTACATACTATTAAGTCGAGTAAGTAGCTCGTGGCGAACGGACGCTCGGCGAAACATGCATCGGGGCCCTACTACCACTCCCCAATCTCCATGATGGGTACCGGAGCTGTAGGCACCCTAACTTCCCGATGCAAAAGTACGTCTAGTGTTTCTGTACCCACACTGGGGCGCCAGTTAGCTGGCTACCTGATGTCATGACAGGTACCGGAGCTGTATAAGGCACGCTCACTTCCCGGCACCACTTCAAAGAAGGGCGCCTACCCCAGGCCTACGGAGGGTGACCGGGGTGACGAAAGCGATCGCCCGCCACCCATCTTGCTCAGCAGGCAAGTATCCGAGCTCCGAATGCCAGCTTGGGAAGCCGACACCGCTATAAGGGCCGCTCCAAGCCTCTTTGTGAACCACTGTGGCGCCCTTCGCCTTAGGCCAGTGATCCCCAACTCGCTACGCGCGAGGTTGAATGCCCGCCGACAAATATGGCAAGGCAGACGAACATGCCCAATCTCTGTAGCTGACCCACATGCACGTGAGTGATTACATGCACATAAAGCCCCAGTCCCCGCGGTACCCTGATCCAAACAGGCAGACCCGTAGTTCCACCTGCGAAACTCCCCACAGTCGGGTACTCTGTGGGGAGTATTGGTAGTTTAGTAGGAAAGACAGCTTCGATCTGCCAACTCTCTTGCGCTCTCTACCCCACTTTTTCGTACTGGCTTTATGTCAAACTCCTTCACCTTACAAGCTTCACGACTCTGGAATGCACTACCTGATAGCCTCAGAAGAATCGTGAATAAATTTAATTAAAAAAAAGGTACGCATGAACTTTTTTTTTTAATTAAATTTATTCACGATTCTCTTGGACAATTTGCCAAAACTATGAATCATTCTCATATTCATATGTATATGTATGTATATAATTTTATATATTTTGTTATTTATGTAATGTGTATGTATGTATATTTTCTGTTGTACTATTTTTTTTTTTTTTTTTTTCATTTATTTGCAGACCAAAGACATAGTACAAATAGAGAAGTAGGAGAACTCAAGCCCCGAGCGGGAGATAATAGCCTAAACACGTAGGGCTGTCGCTTAATAGTTTATTCAACCGTCAAAAATACTTAGTCAATCTCTATTATACAAAATTAAGTAAGGTACAAAATACAAAATTAAGTAGGGTAAGTGTTAGCGATCTGTAACAAAAAGCAGGCCAAGTGCGAGTCGGACTCGGTCACGAAGGGTTCCGTACCAAAAACGACACACAATCACGTTTGTTGGATGGGAGCCCCCCTTAAATATTTATTTTATTTTGTTTTTATTATTTGTTGTTATAGCGCCAACAGAAATACATCATTTGTGAAAATTTTAACTGTCTAGCTACCACGGTTCATGAGATACCTACAGCCCTTGGTGACAGACGGACAGACAGACGGACACCGGAATCTTAGTAATAGGGTCCCGTTTTTACCCTTTGGGTGTGGAAATCTAAAAAGAATAAAAATAATTATTTTTGTACATACACCAGGAGTGACTGCAATTTTTTCATTACCTACATTTTAATGCATGCTTACTCAGTGACAAACGAGCAGACAGCCCACCTGATGGGAGCGGTAACTGTCGCCCATAACATCCGATACACAAGACACAAGTATGTGCGTTTACTGCAAAAAAGTCCCCATTTGTCGTGGCTCCTAGATTGGAAGGTACTCCCCTTACTATTAGCTCCAGCATTGGTATCTTGGGTGTTGACATATCCAGAGATGTACAGTTCCGTGGTCACTTGGAGTGCAAGGCCAAATTGGCTTCTAGGAAAATTGGCATCATCTGTAAAGCCAGAAGGTATTTTACACCACAGCATCGCCTTCAACTGTATAAAGCCCAAGTTAGGCCTCATATGGAATACTGTTCACATCTCTGAGCTGGTGCGCCTCAGTACTTACTCGCTCCATTTGACCGCATACAACGAAGAGTTGTTCGAATTGTCGGTGACCCAATGATTTCTGATCGGCTGGATTCTCTCTCTACACGCAGAGATGTTGCATCTCTTTGCGTTCTATATAAATTGTACCACGGGGAGTGCTCGGATGAGCTATTTGATTTGATACCTGCCGCTGAGTTCCACTATCGTACAACTCGCCAAAAATTAAAATTCCATCCACATCACCTTGATATTTGGCGATCTACTACAGTACGCTTTTTAAGGCATTTTCTACCACGTACTGTAAAGTTGTGGAATCAACTTCCCTCAGCGGTATTCCCAAATAAGTACGACATGGGGGCCTTCAAGAACAGAGTCAATATTTCCCTTAAAAGGCTGGCAACGGATCGGCGACCCCTTGGTGTTGCTGATTTCTATGGGCGGTGGTGATTGCTTTCCATCAGGTGACCCACATGCTCGCTTGCCACCCTCTGTTATATAAAAAAAAAAAAACACGCATTCAAGCTGTTGGCAACAAAAATGCAGAATCGCAGGTGCGTTGTCCTTCAAACCGGAACACAAAACACAACAATGCAAGCATTGTTGCTTGGCGGCAGAAATAGATAAGGCAGTGGTCCTCACCCAGGCGGACTCCTACCATTTGATAAAACCTACTTCATGTTATCTGTTTAGTGATTTGAAAAATTACGGTCTAAATAGGAATAGGATTAATTAAAACGTAGCTTTACTGAATCATAATATTTATTCAAATAATCTAAATTATTATGAAAATATATTTTTATTAAGTACCTATTATATATTATTTTTTACACTAAACTATTCTTTAATACTTTTTAATTTACACACTTATCATGTGATTATTAGGAGTGTCGGTGGCCGAATAGTTAGGGTATCCGACAAATTGTTATTGAGACATCCATGAACACTGCAATGTTTTTATGGCTAGTCGACTTTGTAGCCATCTTTAACGAATTTGTAGTTATATACGACGTAGGTAGGTACCTAAATGTTCAAATTATTAACGAACGTCAGCGCAGGCGCGAATCTTGCGCGGTTTTGCGTACGGCGCAGCTCCGACCCCGACTGGCGCTCCATTTATCCTCCTATAAATGTTGTCAGTGTGTGCGTGCGACGGCCATACGTACGGGCGCGCTCACATACAAACCGCGCTCGGTGCGTTTGTATGAAGTTACCTTACTTCTCTATTTGTACTATGCCAAAGATCCATACAGATTGTTCATAAAAAATCCAACACAAAATAAAAATAAAAATACAACATACACAAAATCAATTAAATAATCAATGAAATACATAATCATATTAAATGTCACATAAAATATAATACCTATCGTTGTTAATTTATTTTTGTATGCCGCATTCGTGTATATCTGCTCTTCCCGAAGGTTGTCTGGTAGAGAATGCTATTAGCATTAAGACCGCCTATGTACCCTTAAATTGTGGTGGATAGCCGGCTCCCTGATTTCCTTGACAGGTACCGGAGCTGTATAAGGCACGCTCACTTCCCGGCATTCTTCAAAGAAGAAACGCCTACCCCGGGCCTACGGTAGGGAAGTAGTTTAGTAGGAACAGTCGTTGAATTGAAACACGTGGTGTATTTTAGTGAGCTAAATTATTAACACATCGGCTGATTCAAGGATAATGTGATTGTCGTTATCACGGCTGATATTACTTCCCAGACTGAATGGCTTAATACCGTTTATGAGCTTGGTATCGCCTATAATCCTCAGATCTCGTTTCTGAACCGAGCCATAAGGTGCAAGCTGGTATTTGAGTGCTCCCGCCCATTGATGACAGCAGTATTCTATGTGAGGCCGCACTTGCGCTTTATAAAACAGAAGTATTTCAACTCGCGATATAGATATCGCGAGTTGAAATACTATTTTGCTCTATTAAAAACACCTCAGATAATTCGATGCGTACTTGACCTTCTCCTCCAGGTGTCTGCGGTACTGGACATCACTGGAGATATTGATGCCGAGAATCTCAACACCCTTGGCGATATTTGCTCCGACATGTGGTCAATATAGTACAAAAGATATATTTTCATCACGAAATAAAATAATGAGAATACCAATGAATAAGCACAACACAGTTCCCGGTTATATGCTCCTGACATAATTATTTTCCTCTCCAGAAGACGCGGTATGTTCCGTAAATGATAAATTGGCATCTAGTTTCTTGCGTTATTACTTATTTAATTACGTTGAGATTACATCGTCGTAAACATGTTATTCATCAAATAAAGAATACTTACATAATCAGAATCATAATCGATCACGCAAGTTAAGCAACGTCGACCGCAGCTTGTACATGGATGGGTTTATTTATCTCGAGCTCCTCCGTGCTTAGGAGGGTGCGTTAAGCCGTCGGTCTCGGCCGTTATCATTAGATGACAGTCGTTAAATCAAGTCAGTGGCTTTTAGGCGGCTTGAAAACATTGGCTTCCGCCAACCTGCAGTTGAGCAGCCTGGTGAAGTAGGTATGCTCTAAAACCCCTCAAATTGAGGGGAGATTCATATGACAGCAGCGGGATAAATAAGGGTTGACGACGACGAAATTATACCGTGGGCCGTAAACCTGTTTGCCATCCGAAGTACTATAAAAAATATACTACATCAATGAGTCCAAAGTTATGGCTATGAAATTATAACATACTAGCTGTCCCGGCGAACTTCGTACCGCCTAACAATAAATGAATGTCGTGGTACATATTAGCTGAACTAAATTTATGATTTTATGGAATTAAAACAATGAATAGTAGAAAATAATAGAGAAGCTCGATGGCGTCATTGCGCGTGTCAGTCTAATTGAACACGCAAGTTAAGCAACGTCGACCGTAGCCTGTACACGGATGGGTTTATATTACCTCGAGCTCCTCCGTGATTCGAAAGACACGTTAAGCCGTCGGTCCCGGTTGTTATCATTAGCTCATCTTGAGCTCCTCCGTGCTTCGGAAGGCACGTTAAGCAGTCGGTCCCGGTTGTTATCATTAGCTCATCTTGAGCTCCTCCGTGCTTCGGAAGGCACGTTAAGCCATCGGTCCCGGTTGTTATCATTAGCTCATCTTGAGCTCCTTCGTGCTTCGGAAGGCACGTTAAGCCATCGGTCCCGGTTGTTATCATTAGCTCATCTTGAGCTCCTCCGTGCTTCGGAAGGCACGTTAAGCCGTTGGTCCCGGTTGTTATCATTAGCTCATCTTGAGCTCCTCCGTGCTTCGGAAGGCACGTTAAGCCGTCGGTCCCAGTTGTTATCATTAGCTCATCTTGAGCTCCTCCGTGCTTTGGAAGGCACGTTAAGCTGTCGGTCCCGGTTGTTATCATTTAATGACAGTCGTTAAGTTAAGTCAGTGTCCTTTAGGCGGTTCGAAAACACTGGCCTCCGCCAACCCGCAGTTGAGCAGCGTGTTGGAGTACGCTCTAAACCCCTTAAAAAACGTTTTGTTTTATTTTTTTTAGTTTTGAAATAGGTTTTATCATTTTGGTGATTTGTAATTGTCATTTCTTTTGATGTTTACTCTGATTTGATTCTTGCGCTCGAACCCCATGGGAAAAGCGTTTTCACCCCTATCGATTTGACATTTTTAAATTTTCATAACAAATCACAGACAACTTTCGCGACATAAAAGTGACACCAATCGATTTGACGTTTTGATATTTGACAACCAATAAATATAGTAATCCCTTTTTCAACTGACACTTTCATTTGTATGGGAAAATGTTTTTTCTTTTATTTTATTTTTTCGAGAATTTTCCAATGTTTTTAAGAGTTATTCTGCTATTCGGGACGGAAACAAATCCAACAAATCAAAAACCATGGCAATCGGTCCAGCCGTTCTCGAGTTATAAGTGTTGTAACAAACACGACTTTCTTTTATATATATAGATAACAAGTTATAGCACAACAGAGTTGCTCAAACTCTTTGACAACTAGTTAGCTGCTAGTGAGGTTGATAGTATGATATGTAGGATTGATCGGTTTGATATAAGGGACGTCTCAACAATATAACCATAGGTGAAAGAATTACTTCGATAGCATAAAAATCTCTCGAGATACGTTAATTTGAAAATCACAATTTTGGACTTTCCCGAAAACGCTCCATACTTTATAACATCACAGGTTTGTATTTTGTATGCATCAGATCAGAAATTTGTACGAAAGCTATCTATCTAAATATATAAAAGAAGAAACTGACTGACTGACTGACCGACTGACTGACTGACTGATATATATATCAACGCACAGCCCAAACCGCTGGGTCTTGAGATTCCAAATTTGGCAAGTAGGTTCCTTATGATATCTACGGGTGCACTAAGAAAGGATTTTTCAAAATTCATCCCCTAAGGGGGTGAAACGGGGGTCCAAAGTTTGTATGGGGAAAGAAGATTAGTTGGACTATTTTATCCGAAACTTTACATGAGTACTTCTATATATAAATGAATAAACACGTGTTTCAGGATTTTTCAAATTTCTACCCCAAAAGGGGTAAAATGGGGCGAAAAAGTCTGAAAATCGTCATAGGTATTGTTTTTATGGTTTATCGGGTCGCTGATTACGAAAACAACAACTTTTTTATAATCCAACATAGCCGACGTGTCATAAAATCACCCCTGAGGGGGTCCGATGGGGTTGAAATATATAAAAGAAGAAAGTGACTGACTGACTGATATATATATCAACGCATAGCCCAAACCGCTGGGTCTAGAGATCCCAAATTTGGCACGTAAGTTCTTTATGATGTCTAGGGGTGCACTAAGAAAGATTTTTTCAAAATTCAAACCCTAAGAGGGTGAAACGGGGGTCCAAAGTTTGTATGGAGGAAGAAGATTAGTTGGACTATTTTATTCGAAACTTTACATGAGTACTTCTATAGATAAATGAGTAAACACGTGTTTCAGGATTTTTCAAAATTCAACCTCTAATGCGGTAAAATGGTGCGAAAAAGTCTGAAAATCAAAATTCAAAAAAAAATTCAAAATATCTTTATTCCTTGGACTTTATAAAGCACTTAGAAACGTCATACAAATTAAATATAAGAATATGTATAAATCATTACTACTCTAAATCCGCAGAGCTTAGATTCACTTTCATCACACTATCTTGAATGTGAAAGTGAATTTAAGTGCCAGTTCCGGCGACGGGGCTTCTTGAGAAGAACTGGCAAGAAACTCAAGGCCGACTCTTTTAATTTCCAATATCGTTACATTAAATATGAATACAATCATTAACATAACATAACAAGAGCAATTCATTTCCAAATACTTTTATCATTTATGTAATCCGAGATACAATAGTAAGCCTTTTGACATAGTCTAGTTTTGATATATTTCTTAAATTTACCCATGGATAATTTAAACGCGTCGTTTGGAAGTTTATTGTAGAAGCGTATACATTGACCTGGGAACGAGTTAGAGATTTTATGGAGCCTAGTAATATGCATAGCGAGTTTGTTTTTATTTCTTAAATTTAATTGATGGAGATCACTGTTTTTCCTAAATTTGGTTTGATTTTTATGAACGTAAATAAGATTTTCATAAATATATAGAGAATGTAATGTCATAATATTTATCTCTTTAAATTTATTTCTCAGTGTCTCCCTGGGACTCATCATATAAATAGCACGGATAGCTCGCTTCTGGAGCACAAAATTTGAGTCTACATCCGCGGCACTACCCCAAAGCAATAAACCATATGACATAATGCTGTGAAAATAGCTAAAATAAACTAAACGCGCAGTGTCAACATCAGTTAGTTGACGTATTTTCCTTACGGCGTAAGCTGCTGAGCTGAGTCTAGCCGATAACGTTTCTATATGTGGGCCCCATTGTAATTTAGAGTCTAAGGTTATACTAAGGAAAACAACCTTATTGACCAATTCCAATCTCTCATTGTCCATCACCACACTGGTTTTCACTTGTTTAACATTTTTTGTAAAAAATCTAACATATTTGGTTTTACTACCATTTGAAAGCAGGTTATTAGCACTAAACCAGTTTACTATTTTTGAAAGAGCATTGTTCACATCGTCAATTTCTGATTGTTGTCTATTTACCTTAAAAACTAAAGAAGTGTCATCTGCAAACAATACTATTTCATGATTATTCTTTACAAGATGAGGTAGATCATTAATATACACGAGAAACAGGAAAGGGCCCAAAATAGAGCCTTGTGGCACCCCCATCGCTACAGCTGATCCATTTGATCGTTTTCCATTAACATCTACTTTCTGAACCCTATCACCCAGATAAGAAGTAAGAAGATCAAGAGCGATGCCTCTTATACCATAGTGGTGTAATTTTCTGACTAGAGTTTCATGCTGCACACAATCAAAAGCCTTAGATAAGTCACAGAACACCCCATAGGCGTCCCGTGACTCCTCCCAAGCCTCATATATACATTCTAGTAATTTTACCCCAGCATCACATGTTGACCGTCCACGAGTGAAACCGAATTGTTTAGTGTGCAGCAGATTATTTTCGTTAAAGTATTTAAGTAACTGTGCGAGAATTAGTTTTTCAAAAATTTTACTAAATGTAGGTAGTATTGATATTGGTCTGAAGTTTGTGGGGTCTAATGTACTACCTGATTTAAATCCTGATAAAAATCGTCATGGGTATTGTTTTTATGGTTCATCAGGTCGCTGATTACGAAAACAACAACTATTTTATGATCTAACATAGCCGACGTGACATAAAATCACCCCTGTGGAGATGGGATGGGGTTGAAATATATAAAAGAGGAAACTAAGTGACTGACTGATATAATATATCAACGCACAGCCCAAACTGCTGGGTCTAGAGATTCCAAATTTGGCATGTAGGATTTTTCAAAATTCATTCCCTAGGGGGGTGAAACTGGGTTCCAAAATTTGTATGGGGAAACAAGATTAGTTGGACTATTTTATCCGAAACTTTACACGAGTACTTCTATAGAAATGAGAAAACACATGTTTCAGGATTTTTCAAAATTCAACCCCTAAAGCGGTAAACCGAGGTGAAAAAGTCTGAAAATCGTCATGGGTATTGTTTGTATAGTTTATCGGGTCGCTGATTACGAAAATAACAACTATTTTATAATCCAACATAGCCGACATGACATAAAATCACCCCTGTGGGGGTGCAGTGGGGTTAAAATGTCATCATATCAATATAGGTGTTGATTCTATGGATTTCTGGGACGTCACTTACAAAAATGGCATCGATGCCGTAAAACGGGGTGAAAACAACAACTGTTTTATGATCTAACATACCCGACGTGACATAAAATCACCCGTGTGGAGATGCGATGGGGTTGAAATATCTAATAGAGGAAACTGAGTGACTGACTGATATATATCAACGCACAGCCCAAACTGCTGGGTCTAGAGATTCAAAATTTGGCACGTAAGTTCCTTATGATGTCTAGAGGTGCACTAAGAAAGGATTTTTCAAAATTCATCCCCTAAGGGGGTGAAACGGGGTCCAGAGTTTGTATGGGGAAACAAGATTAGTTGAACTATTTTATCCGAAACTTTACACGAGTACTTCTATAGATAAATGAGTAAACACATGTTTCAGGATTATTCAAAATTCAACCCTTCAAGCGATAAAACGGGGTGAAAAAGTCTGAAAATCGTCATGGGTATTGTTTTTATGGTTTATCGGGTCGCTGATTACGAAAACAACAACTATTTTGTAATCCAACATAACCGATATGACATAAAATCACTCCTGTGGAGGTGCGGTGGGGTTAATATGTCATAATATCAATATAGGTGTTGATTCTATGGATTTATGGGACGTCAATTACAAAAATGGCATCGAATTGAAAATATTAACCCCTTAAAGGGTAAAATGGGGTCAAAAAGTCTGAAAATCGTCATGGGTATTGTTTTTATGGTTTATCGAGTCGCTGATTACGAAAACAACAACAATTTTAAAATTCAACGTGGCTAACGTGACCATCATCCACTATTGAGGTGCGATGAGGTTGAAATGTCTATATCAATATATTGTGTCGTTTTTACGGGTTTACGGAATGCCAATCCATATTATAAATGCGACAGAATGTCTGTTACCTCTTCACGCTTAAATCGCTGGACCGATTTAGATGAAATTTGGTTGAGAGATACCTTGAGTCCTGGGAACGGATATACCTATGATAGTTTTTATCCCAGAAATTACCTGTTATTGTTATTTATTGTACCTGTATGGCGGTTCTATGTTTGACGGTATGTATTTTTTAAATATAGTTTCAATGATTTCTCCGTTAATTGAACAGCAATTTTAATCATTCTTATTTGTTTGA
Organism: Hypsopygia costalis; assembly: GCA_937001555.2. Taxonomy (NCBI): domain Eukaryota; kingdom Metazoa; phylum Arthropoda; class Insecta; order Lepidoptera; family Pyralidae; genus Hypsopygia; species Hypsopygia costalis. The sequence goes on from OW443329.2 coordinate 28,948,284, forward strand.
AAGGCCACACTATTCAAGTGGTCCCATAGTAAACAAATCAGAATCTGATGATGGACTCCCTGGAAATTCGTGAGAAAGGGTTGAAATTTAAAGGCATGGACATGGATACAGTAATTAACGAGTTTTCTGATGTTATTAGGTTACATAATTTGCATTTAGAAGTCATAGTGTGACACTGCTGAGCTGATGAGCAACGGTAGGGCAATAGTGTTGAGTGCTTCTTAATTAAATTAATGTATTTTCGTCTAGAAGGCACCACGTCACTACTACTTACCCATTATTATAATAAATAGTTAAAAAATATTCACTAAAAAGAAATAAACTTAAAAAAAAATAAACTAACTACAAAATCCTGACAAGAAAAAGCCAGCAATAACTAAACTACTACCTACCTTCTGAGATTTTTGAAGTCGGTATTATTTCTTTTAAGTTGGATTAATCTGTTTTAAGCTGATGGATTAAGACTTGTATAATCCTAATAGGATTTTAAATTTGTATTTGGCGTCAATCAGTGCTTATGCGATCGCGGGGGGTGCGGCGGGAGCGAGGTGTAGTAGTTATCGGGAAAGTTCTTGCATCCGTATTTAGTACAATTAAAAGTACTTTAAGAAGGTGGTTGGGTGTATTCATCATCATGAAACTTTGTACACATATTCTTTAAGATATTAGGAAAGACATAGGATACTAAAAAATGTAAACGCGGGCGAAGCCGCGGGTGAAAGCTAGTGTTAAATATTATTTCACACTTTTAAAATAGACTTTCCCGCCAAACTTTGATCGACCCTAAAATAAGCCGGACGGAAGATATTAGAATGAAAGTTTGCAGATCTTTATAGTTTTGTGTATTTTACGATATTGTTATATAATTTATACATTTTTTGAACATTGTCAAATAGCCTATTACGTACGACATTTTAGGATAATATCAACTCATTAAGGCAGCTTGTCGAAAATTTCTCGGTCACAGGTCACATAAAGCAATTTCTTTTACTTATTCGTCAGATCTGATTTTCGTTTCCAGACGACACTCGCTCAGTTTCTCCACTATCTTGGTTTAAAACTCCATTAAGGATAAGTCGTTTGGGTTGAGAGAATTTCCGCGATCGCTGATTATTTAAGTTGCTCGGAGTAAAGAATTGGTTTAACAGTATGCTACGTGGGATCGGCATTTCCGATGTTCCAGTTTCTAACAGTAATTCGAGATTGTGATTTGTGAGATTCGCAAACATACTTAAATTCAAATATTTTTTTTATTTAGATAGGATTTACAAGCACTTTTACATCGTCACTTATTTACTAGGTTTATTACTAGCATTTCAGTATAATCATACATAATTTTGACGAGCTAGGTGGTCGGATGGTTAGCATTGGCCACTTTGACTCCGAAGTCGCGGGTTCGATCCCCGCACAAGACAAATATGTGTGTGCATGAACGTGTCTGTTTGTCTAGGTTCGGGTGTTTTCTATGTATTATAATGTATGTATTTACAAAAAAAAATGTATTTAAATATATTAGTTAGTACCCATAGTACAAGCAATGCTAAGTTTGGGACTAAATGGGCGCATGTGTGATTTGTCCATGTTCAAAATCGTACAAATAGAAAAAGTCGGTTTCTAATCTTACACAAGTAAGAGCTTAAGCATGGTGTCAGCCCTACTGCATAAGCTGAAAACGATTACAAGTGGATTTTTTGTTTGCGAAAATCTAACGTCGCTTTCAATTAGTGCTAATAGTAAAAGTTTTGGGGTGTAAGAAGTTGCACCTGAGTGAGTCACCAGAAAGAAAGAACGAAAGGAAGGAGTATAGGCTGGCAACGGATCGACGACTACTTACTGTTGCTGATCTCCATGGCCGGCGATGATTGCTTTCATCAGGTGACCCACATGCTCGTTTGCCCCCCTCTCATATGTAAAATATATATAATAAGCTTGGACGGGACGGAGGCGCTGTACCGATTTAATGAAGATGTTAATGATAAATTTAAATAGAAGTCCGATTTTAACAATCAAAAAACCCGATGGGAATGGAATTCAGTTCAGGCGGTAGGCCCCCATGTGGAATCAGGCGACAAGACCATCAGACTTACACCGACAGGGCGTAGGATTAGGTAGGATGTAGGAGGTACGTACAAGTTTGTGACAATGTCTGTTCGTATCATTTCAAGTATATTGATAGTGAGTAACTAATGGTTGAAGAGAATTGAAATAAAAACACTATTATTAAATTATTACAAATGTTCAAGTTATTTCATCCTAAAAAAAGTTCCCGTTTGTTGTAGCTCCAAGATTGGAAAGTGCTCCCTTTAGTGTTAGTCTAAGCATTGGCATCGTGGATGTCGACATATCGAGTGATGTTTTATGCTGGATTTAAAATGCCGCATCTGGGAACTTATTATTTTCATCAATATCTATGTGGGTATATTGCGGACGCGTTCGGCGTCGAACGAATCGCAGAGACACTAATAGGCCCTTGGAGTGATGCGACGCGGAGCATTTTTGGCATAAATCACGTCTGAAAACGTTTAGTGCTTTACTTTTATATGTTATTTAGACACTCGCTCGGGAGAGCGGTTAAGCCATTCTTGGCCGGAAACATGGTTACGCCACGGGCGGGCGTTTTGGTTTTTTGTATCGCCAGACCGATACAATTACCTTCTGGATATGTTTAGGGATTCTAAGAATCTGGTTAGATTGTATATTTGGATAATTAGTGGATGTCGCGTTCATAATTGGCCCGTATCTGGATTGTGCGGTCGCGCTCAGGACGCGTAACCGGCGCGAGTAGCCATATTGCTGCGTAATGCATATTATCTGAACAGTGAAACTTCCTTATTTATTATATCCGGAGTCTAATAGGACTTCAAGGGTGCAGTGACACTTTGGGATGAGAGCGCGGTTAGGTACACAACGTTTTCCATCCAGTCTCTCACTTAAAATCAACTTCCCAAAGGACGTTTGACTTGGACTCGGCGTGGGACCACGACAGGCACCATGGTCACATCTGCACCTATGTGTATATCGAGTGATGTTCAGTTTCGCAGTCACTTGAAATGCAACGCCAAACTGGCTTCCAGGAAGATTGGTGTCATTAGTAAAGCCAGGCGGTATTTTACACCCCGACACCGCCTTCAACAATACAAAGCCCAGGGAGTCTACCGCGCAACGTGAATACGATTACCATTTGGCTAAAATGACACCGTTCGTCCACTAAACGGATATCGTCGCACCGGTGAAACGATGTCCGCCGGTCTTCAATTCCTTTACCAGTGACACGTGTTCGAGGGATCTTTGAATGAATGATATGCTTAGACTTTGACATTTGTAGTTACCGCCGAAAAAACGAATATCGATGGGTGAAGATCCACCGGTAATGAGAACTGTCAGTTGAAACAGTCTACCTTACTGTGGTCGGTTTGAACTGAATATTCGTATTTCTACCAACTTTTGCTAGTTATTACTTATTTTTTGTTTCTATTTGTACAAATATTATGACCTCCTAAACGAATTAACAAAAAGCGGCTATGTAGTTAATCTATACGATGTAAAAGTAGGAGCGAGAGGTATACCAGCAAAATCTCTCTATAACCTGCTGAAAGACCTTGGCTTGCCCAGAAGTGCAGTAAGTTCTATACTAGAACGAGTATCTAAAGCTGCATTAGCAGGTTTATACCAGATTTGGCAGGGCAGGGAGAGAAACACAAGTGAAGTGAAGGTGAGTGTTGATGTACGTCGGAAAGGGGCCCCTTAAACCTACACCCGTGTCATAAGTCTCGGGATCTACTTGGGGTTTCTCTCTCTGCCACACGATGGACCTGGCACCCGCACGGTGAATCCATGGAAGCTAAGAAGTTCGTCTCTCTTTAAACCCTTCTACTATAGTGTATTGTGTGTGTGGGCAACTAATAAAACCCATGACAGGAAACTGGATACTTGCCAGAACGCTATGGAAAGGAGCATGATGGGAAAAAAGCTATCAGATAGAATCAGGAACTCAACCATAATAGAACAAACGAAAAGAACAAACAACGTTACAGTAATAATAAGAAAACTAAAATGGAAATGGGCAGGCCATACCATTAGAGGTAAAGACAAATGGTCAAAGACAATAATGCACTGGTTTACTGGACACAGGAAAAGGAAAAGAGGCAGGCCATTTCGAAGATGGGCCGATGAAATAAGGGTTACAGCAGGTGTAGGCTGGACAACAACGGCAATGGATAGACAAAAATGGAAAAAGTTGGGGGAGGCCTTTGCCTATAAAAGGCAAACAGGCATGGTTATCGATGGAAAAAAACAAGTGGACTTGATACTGCCAATTTAAATGGAAACATGCAACAAATGTGTTGAAGAAGTTATTTTTATTTTTATTTCATGTAATATGTCTGAATAAAGGCTTTTATTATTACTATAGTGTGTTAGTGCAATATTGAATGTTTGTGTCTTGTAATCTGTGTTTTACACGAACTATGGCGTTAGCGGCATTATCTGCTGCAGCGGAAGAGGAACGGCTCAAGAAGCTCGAGACCTTAGAGCGCAGGATGCTACGTGATAGCAGCTAGCCTATGCTCTTGTCAGAGAGCAGTTTTATTGATAATTTTAGGTTATCAAAGTCGCATTTTCTGACTTTGTGCAACGATTTGGCTCCGTTTTTGTCAACGGCCCAACGCTCATCAGCAGTGCACCCAGAAATCAAAGTAGGTTGATTTATCACGAGAGCTATAAAAAACCTGATGGTCGATGGAAAGTAATCACTGTAGCCTATAGTAATACAAAACAGCGAGCTTCTATTTTTTTTTATACTACTTCGGGTGGCAGACAAGCATACGGCCCGCCTGATGTGAAGCGGTTATCGTAGCCATATTAACGATTGCAACATAAAGTATTGCTTGCGCGCCGCCACCCACGCTGCCAACTCAGTATCTCCTTCCTTTTTTTCTGGTGACCTCACTCACTCACAGGAACACAACAACCCTCAAGGGAATTGTTATTTGGCTGCGGTATTCTGTGAGGTGGAGGTACATTCCCCAGTCGGGTAGCTTACAATTACGCTCCCTACCTCTCTTTTCGCCAGAGCTTCGTTTGTCAGTCAGCAGGGTGCACCACGTGCAAGTGAAGTTGGCTTTGGTTCGAAGATCTTGATGAACACCCCAAAACGGCACGGTCGCAAACACTATAATTTAAATAACTCAAGGAAAATAAATAGTTCGTTCGTAATAACATACATTTATAGAGAATTAAATCATTTATTTAACAGTAAGTACATATATAAAAACAAGAATGTACGTAAATCACAGAGTTAGTTTTAAACCACAGCATAAGTTATAATAGTACTACAAACAGTATGGCGACCCCACCTCGAGTCGAATGTGGAACTGCGCCGCCTATTACGAAAATTCGTTCGTAGTATATAATCTATCCTCAACTAAACTTAAATGGTAAAATGATTTATTTCTTATTTTTAATCAATACAATTAAACTATTTGTTTTTAAATTATTTTTTTCCAGTTTTAACAACGAATTTTACACATTATATCAATGTAATCGTTGATTTGACAGGTCAACATTTTTGGATTTTTATATTCCACAATTTTTATAGATAACTAATAATAATAATAAAATAATAAAATGTTTTATTTTCTCACTAATCAATACAAACACAACCAATGCGACAATAAACATTGGTAGTATCGACTGCGTGAGACTGGAGCCTATGAACTAGGCATAAGCCTGTATCTCAGCGCACCAGTGCTCACCTCTCGGTCAAGACGGAACAATTTACATACCATACATAAGTCACGGAACTTTAAGTATAGACAGGCACTATAAAATATAAGATACGTACATATAGCAGTTTGCAAAACAAATCAAAGGGAAGAAAGAACTGACATTAGATTGTACAATAACCAATTACAAAATGTGTGAAATATTTGTTGTATCAGGGTAACTGTATTTAATGCAGTCTCATAATCACAATCATTCAAAATAAACGTTTAGAGATATTTATTAATACAATATTATCAAAAGTATAACATCTTACGTTACAGCGCAAGGTGCATATGCAGTCAACCCTAAGGCTTCTTCACACACATTTGCACAAATGCAGACGCGGTCTGTTTCTTGTATGGAGTGACCGGGGTGTGTGTGTGTTACAACATACGTTTGCACCCATCTCCGTTTTTATTTCAAAATTAATGTATTTATTAACAATTCGTATTATGCTAAACAACATTCTAAGCTGACGATAACCATACATTTCAGAATGACAATTGTATCTTTTTTATTACAAATATAATACGCTCAATTTACATAAAATAATTAGAGGAATTCCTCTGTCATGTATGCTTATAAAATACTAAAATAAATAAAAAAGGTAAATTGCGATTTATAAACTAAAATAGGTAAACAAACTACTTGGGCACGCTGTCACAGTACTACGTATAGTACGAATCACAAGTTAAAGGATTGGCGAACTTGCGGCCGCGGACTTGCGAAGGCGTTCACCAGTCGCTGCAACATTTGGTTGTTGGCAACAGCAGCATCTGCGAGGTCTTCGGCGGCTACAGCTAGCCGCTCCAGTGTCGAAGCAGTAGCTTGAGCTACCCTGTTGTTCTCTTCGGCTGCTGTTGCTAACCGGTCAATTGCATTCGCCAATCTATTTTCATCCTTCCGGGGCACCAACATTAAAACGGTTGCCTGAAAAAAAAAAGTTAAATTGTATAAACTTTATTGGTGCATCCTGAAACATAACACATACCGTTGTATATTTTTTCATTAGTATTGAAGTAATGATGACATTTGGCCTACCCTCTCCTTCCCCGGTGTATTTTTGAAATAATGTATTGTATGATAATAATATGCCTTGTTACATCAGATAGTCAGTGCTGTCATATTGGTGGTGTTATAGGGAATGAACCAAAGTAGAAATTATTGTCATAAGATTATTAGCACATAAACAAAGACAGGAAGAAAGTAACAAAAACATGCGTAAGCCTTGTTATACCATAACCCTGGCAGTCATTAATAGATGTAACTTGTCAGTATTTTTAGTTTTGACTAGATACATACCTATAGTAGGTACAGACACTTATAAGAGATACGTATGAACTGCCTAATGACATGGATTAAACCATTTCAATAGGTAGTCCACCTATTGTTTTGTAGGTATACCTACAGTATCAAACAGAAATTATTTACTAAGATATCTGTACGTCTGATTCTCGGCTCCTGATTATATATCTCTTTTGTTGACTGTATGTTGTTTACATAATGCAAATTCATAACAAAACATCAGAAAAGTACTTACGTCTCTCCATTTTATGGGGGGTTTGGTGGTTCCAGACCCCACCGCGTTCAGCCTAGCTGCAAGTGACACCCACTTGTCGTTTGGACAAGGGTGCCGCATGCGAGGAAACACGCCCAGTTGCCAGCGCAGGATTCGCGTGCATATAATCCAAGAGCAAACGCTCTTGGGCATTTGATACAACCATAAGCGCTGGCATCTAGAAAAATATAAGTCGACCGTAGTCAGTCACTTGTACACTTCACCTCTTATGTTATTTAATTACAGATAGATGTTTAAAAAAAGCCGTGAAATATCACCTTCTTCAAATAATTTCAAATAAAAATAAGAATTTAAATGTAGGTTATGTAAACAAAGACACACAGTCTAAAAATACTTCGTTTACCACAGATTATAAATTATACCCCACAACATTGTAGTTTTGCGTTTAGTTGTGTTTAATTTGCTTTATTTTTTTTATCAAAGTAATAATCACAATTTAAAATAATAATTTACAGTAAAAATAAAAACTATATTTTCTTAAAAATTATATATTATAAGTATTTCTCAAATTCTAGACAAGCTACAACATTATTACGAAACGCAGGTCTTAAAACTAGATAAATCATTCGTTTAAGAACTGTCCGCACTAATACGTCTAGAATTTTGTCTATGGCGATACCCAGTGATTACCACCCAGTTGTCCAACGTTTCCCCGGTTCCAATTGGATGAAATTCCATGGGTGGGAATGGACATAAATACCAAGAAATTGAATGAAATTCACTGATTTCCCCGGTAGGCCCCCAGGTTCGACTTCACATGGAGTACTTTTCGTATCTCTGGTCCGGTGCCCAGTACTTGCTAGCTTCATTTGACCGCATACAACGAAGAGCAGCTCGAATCGTCGGTGACCCAATGATCTCGGATTGATTGGACTCTCTCTCTACACGCAGCAGAGATGTAGCGTCTCTTTGCGTTCTATACAAATTATATCATGGGGAGTGCTCGGATGAGCTGTTTGATTTGATACCTGCCGCTGAATACCACTATCGAACAACTCGCCATAAATTAAAATTCCATCCATATCATCTTGTTAATTGGCGATCTACAACAGTACGTTTCCTAAGACTTTTATACCACGAACAGTTAAACTGTGGAATCAACTTCATTCAGCGGTATTTCCGAACAACTACGACATGGGTGCCTTCAAGAACAGAGTTTTCATTTTCCTTAAAAGGCTGGCAACGGATCGGCGACCCCTTGGTGTCCATGGGCGGTGGTGATTGCTTTCCACCAGGTGACCCACATGCTGGTTTGCCCCCCTCTCATATAAAAAAAAAATTGTTTCACCGTAACTGTAACGAAATCTTGCAAGTTTAAAACAAAGTTTTCAGGGGCCAATTATGCTGAAGTTTGCCACGAGTATTGTAATTTGATGAGTATGAGTATTGTAATTCTCGATGACGTCGTTGTGCGTCTGTCTAATGGAATTCGCAGGTTAAGTAAGTTGACCGTTGCCTGTCCATGGATGGGTTTATTTATCTCGAGCTCCTTCGTGCTTCGGAGGGCATGTTAAGCCCTCGGTCCTGGCTGTTGTCATATACAACGTGTAACTTCAAGTACGCAAAACCTAAAAATAGTTTGTTCAGAATCATTTGTTGACCCCTTGGTGTCGCTGGTCTCCATGGGCGGTGGTGATGGCTTTCCAGCAGGTGACCCACATGCTCGTTTGTCCCCCTCCTCCCCCCACATAAATAAACTTTTCCTTTAGGTAAACAAACAATAACACAAGGGTTTTACTAACATACACAGTTTAAAAGATAACATTAATTGTGCCATCAGCCACATTTTACTTCACAAATAATAATGAAAGCAATGAACATGGTAAATTGACATGACATATACGAGTTCACTTCAGCAAATACTGAGAACTACAAATTAACGATAACTATCAAAATTGCCGTAACGATCCACAGTTTTAAATTTGAAACCAGGTAATTCTTTTATATTAATAGTATGTAGGCTGTGTTCAAAATTTCGAATGTTTCCTTTTTGATGTTACTAGCACGTGTAACCATGATATCTATATTATTAAAATTTATAGAGGAGAGCGTTTGCCGGCGTCAGTACGACAGGGGACAAGAGCAAACAATGGACATTGTCTACAGATATGTATAGTCAGTATATATAGTCATTGTCTACAGATATGTATAGTGTCCTGGTAGGAACTCTGTAACACAATCTATTCATGAACTATTATTATTTCATGTTGTTGTATCTATGTTGAATTTGTATCGGCATCGGTGTTGTCACTTTTGGCCTGCACTGAAAAGCAGGGCTGAGATCACTTTGTGAACTCAGCAATGATCCCTGAGGGTGGGCCAAAATTTCAACGTCACTTCTTATACTATGTCTTGTTGTATTTGTGTACCATTGTATGTGTGAAGTTGGAATAAAAATATTTCTACATTTTTCTATATTTCTACATTCTATTAAATAGAGAATGGCAACAATATCTATTATGACATAGATCATAGAGCATTCTTGCCTCCAGTTGCACCCAACGGTGCGTCTAAGTTCAATGTTTAGGATATTGTATTTGTCTAATAGCTGTTCATAGGATGAATCACTATGGAAGCATTTGTAATGCATATAGCGCAAGAAATTGCGCTGCACTGCTTCGAGAGCATCAATATATTTACTATTATAATATATATCTTAATCTGTAAGTTATTTTACATACCATTTTGTTTTAATTTTATTGTTAATTAAATATAATTTAGTGTCAGGGTGAAATTCAGGGGCCCAGCACACCCTTGACACACTGGTGGTATAAATATACCCAACACCACCGTTACGGTAACTGCTTCACGTCTGGCGGGCCGTACGCTTGTATGCCACCCAACGTAGTCATCAATACATACATATAATAAAACAGTAGGAACCGCGTGTCTGTACATTTGATAAAATTAACAAAAAATGAGTGTGGGCGATAAAAAAAGAGTAACAGAACACAAAAAAGATTTTTTTGATTTTTTTGTCTGTCTGTCTGTCTGTCTGTATGTACTCGCTAATCTTTAAAACTACTGAACAGATTTTTACGCGGTTTTCACTAAAAGATTAGGGTCATCCCTGAGCAACATATAGGCTTTGTTTCATCGAAATCTGATGTCAGATTAAAAAGTTATTGTCATTTAAAGTTTAAAGAAAAATTTTCTTTATAGAAAATCACTCATCACAAAATCTAAGAAACTACAAGTGCTAGGAGTCTCAAATTTTGTATGGGGGTTCCTTTCAGGACGTAGATGCTCACTAAGACGGGAATTTGGAAAATTCAACTCCTAAGGGGGAGAAATGGGGGTCCAAAGTTTGTATGGGGAACCAAGATTAGTTGGACTATTTTATACGAAACTTTACACGAGATCTTCTGTAGATAAATGAGTAAACACGTGTTTCAGGATTTTTCAATATTCAACCCCTAAAGGGGTGGAATGAGGTGCAAACGTCTGAAAATCGACATGGGTATTGTTTTTATGGTTTATCGGGTCGCTGAATCCGAAAACAACAGCTATTTTATAATCTAACATAATCGACGTGACACAAGAGCACTCCTGTGGAGGTGCGATGGGGTTGAAATGTTACAATATCAATATGGGTGTTGATTCTATGGTTTTCTAAAATGTCAATTACGAAAATGGCATCGATTTGAAAACGTGGACACGAAATTTCCATCTCGGTATAAAAATCCAAGATTTGGAACGCCTGATGCAGAACCATAATGGTTCAGCTAAACTATAAGAAATATAAAAATGACGCCTTAGCAAAAGTTGTTCAGCCAGATGAGTATAAATAGTTTAACAAAATATTGATTGTATTGTAAAAAAAATAACCACACGCAGTGCTACTTTTATTCATACCTGCTACAAGTTAGACGCAATAGTCTTATTTATTATATACTAGCTGTCCCGGCGAACTTCGTACCGCCTAACAGTCAATGAATGTCGTGATGTACATATATATATGAACAAAATTTATGATTTCTTGAAATTAATACAATGAATAATAGAAAATAATAGAGAAGCACGATGGCGTGAGGCACGTGTCAGTCTAATTATACACGCAAGTTAAGCAACGTCAACCGTAGCCTGTTCATGGATGAGTTTATGTTATCTCGAGCTCCTCCGTGCTTCGGAAGGCACGTTAAGCCGTCGGTCCTGGTGTTTATCATTAGATGGCAGTCCTTAAGCCAAGTTAGTGGCCCAACCCGTAGTTGAGCAGCGTGTTGGAGTATGCTCTAAACATCTTCGGTTGAGGGAAGACCCGTATCCCAGCAGTGGGTAAATAATAAGTTCAGTACTTTACAAAGTCACAAAAAAAGTACCAATTGACAACAATAAATATTTCAATCCACAAAACAAATCACAGACAACATTCGCGACGTAAAAGTGAGACCAATCGATTTGACATTTACATAACAATCAATAAATATTCCAATCCTTTTTAACTGGCACTATTTGTATGGGAAAACGTTTTTTCTTTTATTTAATTCTTTCGTCAATTTTTCAATGTTTTTAATACTTTCCCGACCAAGACACGACATTATTTTATATATTATATAGATTTATGGAGCTTGATTTAAATTTCTGAACGCACGCATAAATATTTTAGAACCAATAAATTTTGCAATAAATATTTAAATCCACAAAACTGTTTTCAAAACAAATCACAGCCGACTTTCAAGACGTAAAAATGAGACCAATAGAGTTAACATTTGTTTTTAATCTATGACATTTGTTCTATAATGAGCTTAATATACATTTCTGAACGCACGCATACATTTGGCGTACGCACGTACGACAACGTCACATTTGACAGCTACGACAACCACGAACATTTTGTATGGGAAAATGTTTTTTCTTTTATTTTATTTTTTCGAGAATTTTCCAATGTTTTTAATAGTTATTCTGCTATTCGGGATGGAAACAAATCCAACAAATCAAAAACCATGGCAATCGGTCCAGCCGTTCTCGAGTTATAAGTGTTGTAACAAACACGACTTTCTTTTATATATATAGATATATATATATATGTATATATATATATATATATATACTAGCGGCCGCCCGCGACTTCGTACGCGTGGAGTTAGTTATTTGCAAATAATTTTTAATTACATTCGAAAAAGCTAAACACCTAATGAAAGAAAAAAGATGAAAAAGTTAAAAACAATCAATATCTAGACGAATTTTTAGAATCAATGAAGTCGACGGATATTATTTTTTAAAACCTCTTTGTAAAACCTAAAGTACTTTTTATTGTTATAATAATACATCCCTCCTTATAATAGTAAGTATGTAGTTGTTTTCAATATTTTTTATACTTAAATATCATTTAAAATCCTTCTGCCGTAATTACTTTAACTCCAATAACATTGGATTTTCATACAAATTTCCAACCCCCGTTTTAACTCCATAAGGGGGTTGATTTCTAAAGATACATTATTAGTACACCTCCATACCATCTATAGAGCATAGATTTTAAATTTCAAGTCTCTTACTTCAAAAACATAGGACTTTCATACAAACTTCCAACCCCCGTTTTAACACCAAAAATATGTTGATTTCTAAAGATACATTATTAGTACACCTCCACACTATCAATAGAGCATGCATTTTAAATATCAAGTCTCTTACTTCAAAAAACATAGAACTTTCATACAAACTTCCAACCCCCGTTTTAACCCCAAAATGGGGTTGATTTCCAAAGACACTTTATTAGTACACCTACACACCATCTATAGAGCATACATTTTAAATTATAAGTCTCTTACTTCAAAAACGTAGAACTTTCATACAAACTTCCAACCCCCGTTTTAACCCCAAAAAGGGGTTGATTTCCAAAGATACATTATTAGTACACCTCCACACCATCTATAGAGCATACATTTTAAATTTACACCTCCACATTATCTATACATTTTAAATTTCAAGTTTCTTACTTCAAAAATATAGAGCTTTCATACAAACTTTCAACCCCCATTTTAACCCCAAAAAGGGGTTGATTTCCAAAGATACATTATTAGTACACCTCCACACCATCTATAGAGCATACATTTTAAATTTACACCTCCACATTATCTATACATTTTAAATTTCAAGTTTCTTACTTCAAAAATATAGAGCTTTCATACAAACTTTCAACCCCCATTTTAACCCCAAAAAGGGGTTGATTTCTAAAGATACATTATTAGTACACCTCCACACCATCTACAGAGCATACATTTTAAATTTCAAGTCTCTTGCGTCAAAAACATAGAACTTTCATACAAACTTCCAACCCCCTTTTTAACCCCAAAAGGGGGTTGATTTCTAAAGATACATTATTAGTACACCTCCACACTATCTATAGAGCATGCATTTTAAATATCAAGTCTCTTACTTCAAAAACATAGAACTTTCATACAAACTTCCAACCCCCGTTTTAACCCCAAAATGGGGTTGATTTCCAAAGACACTTTATTAGTACACCTACACACCATCTATAGAGCATACATTTTAAATTATAAGTCTCTTACTTCAAAAACGTAGAACTTTCATACAAACTTCCAACCCCCGTTTTAACCCCAAAAAGGGGTTGATTTCCAAAGATACATTATTAGTACACCTCCACACCATCTATAGAGCATACATTTTAAATTTCAAGTCTCTTGCTTCAAAAACATAGGACTTTAATACAAAATTCCAATCCCCATTCTACCCCCTTAGGGGTAGAGTATCGTAAAATCCGTTCTTAGCGGATGTCTACACCCTATAAGGAACCTACCAGCCAAATTTCAAGTTTGTAGTTGTGATAGTTTCTGTGATTTTCTCATATATATATATATATATATATATATATATATATATATATATATATATATATATATATATATATATATATATAGATATATATATATATATATATATATATATATATATATATATATATATATATATATAATATATATATAGGCGGAAGGACGCAAATACAATGTTCAATATTCTACTCGATTTATACAGAACGGAAACACCGACATGCTTTGTGACACGAAACTGTGTCAAAGCGAAAATGTTTCAGGATTGCTGTCTTATCGTTTCAGATGAATGCGAAATGGCCAACAATGTGGCTTTATCGAGGATTAGTAACGTGAGGTCTTTTCATATTAGCTCCCGAAGGAAATACTCCCTTCATTTTTTTTTTTTTTTTTTTTTTGAAACTATGGTGATTATCTTAAATAAAAATAATAATTTGTTGACTTTTAACGTATAATACTGCCCCAAATATTTTCTTATGTATCTACTTTAGTTCGTATTTGTATTAATATGCCGGAATCATAAAGTCCACGCGAACGAAGTCGCGGGCATCAGCTAGTATAAAATAAAATTGAAATCGTAAACTTACCAGAGCGCCCGGTTTGGCTTCCCCTTACGATGGCGGTCACTTCTTGACTGGACGGAGGGGGAGTAGCGTGTTTACACTCCGACTCTTCAGAAAAACATCCCCTGAAAAACTGAATATATTTAGGTTCTTCTAGAATATTATGTGAATAAGTGGAAAGCAGAAGTAGTGGGGTGGAAGTGGTTCATCAACATCTTTGAACCAATGCCTACCTCACCTGCACGTGGTGCACGCTGCTGACTGACAAACAAAACAAAAAAGAGAGGGCATAGCGTATTTTTTTAACTGCCCCACTGGGGAAGTGCCTCCGCCTCACAGAATACCGCAGCCAAATAACAATTCTCTTGAGAGAACACACATCATTGTACAATCAGTAGAACACACAACGCGAAATCTCTTCTCGGACTTATAGTTTGTAAACCTCTCAATTTGGAATCGTCAACAATCTTTACAGCACGCATCTGTATTGTTTAAGAAGAAGTACTTTGTATATGATTAATATTATACTTCAGACGTAGACACTAATATCAAGAATAATGTATTACTTTTTTTTTTTTTTTGCTGATCACATCCACGTCCAACAGTCCAAGATAGAATGTTCAAAAGGCCGCTTTCGCGTCTCTTAGTCTCGGTCTAATTTTCGCGGTAAAAATCAAGTATTATGATTGGTTGTTATTTACCAATCACAAACGACTGAAATCTAGCTTGTACAATAGATTAAAAGAATTAGTTGCCAGTGCAAATAATTTAAATTAAACATTAGAAAATGATACAAAAACTAACAAACCCTATCACTTGCAAGGTTAAAAATTTCATTGGTAAGATTTTTTGTGAAAGGGACGCTCATTAACATCGTATGATCAGAATATACTTAATCTTAATTAGAATTAGTCATAATTAAGTATTTAAAGTTTTTGTAATCTGCAGATGAACTAAGATAATATATATTATGGTTGCTTTTTGCAATGTCATCAACAGGCTCCGATCATTAATTTGATGAAACTCTTTTAATTAGTCTCTAGAAATTCAGTGTTACTGTTTCTTTTGTAAAATTTCTATTTTATCACGGGTCAAACCAAGTCATTTCATAGGCGTGCGGGGGGATATGAATCAAACGCTTAGAGCCCCTTTGAGAAGTTTGATGTAAAGTTGTACGCCCGCCGTGACCCGCTCCAGGATATATCAATGGAACGACATACCCATGAGCAGGTCTCGGCAGGCGTTGAGATTTTACAAAGTGTGATAGAAAATAAATGGGCTATGGAGATGAGATCTGGGTGAAGTAAATACCGGGCTATTTCAGAAGACGGACGAACGCCTGCCATGCCTGCTTCTATTACTCGTCATTTTCGGCAGGTGGTGGCTTGCCACTCCCTACATAGGCCCCCGAAATGCCAGGAAATCGGCCGGGGGCAACACCGGTGTGGGTGACTCAGTGGTATAAAATTATTATTACATATAATATTATTTTTAGTAATCTTTAGTTTTACTCATAGCCTGTACGTGTTTATACACGTACAGGCTAGCGAGATTGCAAGCTTTATTACAGACGAGCCCGGTGGTCGAATGGCAACCAATGGCTACTTTGACTCTGAGGTCGCAGGTTCGATCCCGCACAAGACAAATATTTGTGTGCATGAACATGTCTGGTCTTGTCTGGGCTTGACCCGTGACAAGACCAGATCCGTCTTGGTCTGGATTTTCTATGTATTTTAAATTATAAATATGTGTTTACAAAAAAAAATGTATTTAAGTAAGTACATTTCTCAGTTTTTTAGTAGCCATAGTACAAGCTTTGCGCTTAATTTGGGACTAGACCGCGCTGTGTAAATTGTCCAGAAATATGTATTTATTTATTTATTTAAGTTTCTTTTTTATAAATTTTTAGAAACCTATATAATATGTTACAAAACATGTAATATGCTGTTATAATTACTATAGATATGCAACAAGCGAAAAAAACATACACCCGAAAAGTGACCCAATTGTCTCACATCTCAATTACTTTACACAAGCCGACAAATCTGACGTTTGTGACAATTGGCTATTTGACTAACATTTTTTTCTGTTTGATATGTAGGGACGTCTCCATAATATAACCATAGGTGAAAGAATTACTTCGATAGCACAAAAATCTCTCGAGATATATTAATTTGAAAATCACAATTTTTAGACTGCCCCAAAACGCTCCATACAAAAGACTACCGAATTATGACGTCACAGTTTTGTATTTTATATGCATCAAATCAGAAATTTGTACGACAGCTATGTTAAATATTACGTTTATGTAATTATTATCATAATAAAAGTTATAGCATTTTTTATTGCTACTCCAATGGAAATATTATTTTTTAATAATTTCATACTTTTAAAATGGACTTTCCCGCCAAACTTTGATCGACGCTAAAAAAAGTCTGACTGAAGATATTAGAATGAAAGTTTGCAGATCTTTATAGTTTTGTGTATTTTACGATATTGTTAATTTATTTGTACAATTTTTAAACATTGGAAACAACCCAATTGATTCAAGTAGGTAAAAATGTCGTCTTCTATATTAAGAAAATGTACAATTTATGTCTATTACTTATGTACCGGATGATGAAAACATTGCTCTTGTACCTTTAACACTTGGTTGTTTCTTGCATGCCATGCCGCAAAGCAATTTTACTGATTTACTGATTTAGATGAAATTGATCAAAGTAATTTAAATATTCGTTTTAAGTTTTTACAGAGGTAACGTCATGATTTTGGCAACGTTTGGAAGTGGAATACTTAACTTCTCTAATACAATAACGGAATGATAAACTAAGGAAAGTTAGTACCTAAAGGTGATATTGTACTACTAGAAACCAATAACAAAAGATTGCAATGGCCTCTTGGTATTGTTATTAAGATGTTTGAAGGTAGGGATAAAAAGTATCGGACAGCTGAGGTTAAAATAGCTACTGGGAATTTTATACGTCTAATACAAAAACTTTATCCATTAGAGTTAGGCTAAGTTCAGATGGCCGCGCGGTACCGCGCGGAACTGTTAACGCGCGGTACAAGATTAAAGTAAACGGTGGTTATCGTATAGACCGCGCGGCAGCGCGCGGCGCGCTCCGACCCTCGCGCAAAATCTTGAACCGCGCGGCACCGCGCGGTTCTAGATTTTGAGAACGAATAATATTTCTACAAATCTGCAACGACCTGTTCAGGTGAGCCGCGCGAGTTGAGATATACAGACGCATAGATGTAGGAAAAATGAATAGCAAAGTGGATATCGTATCTATCGATTTACTTATTTTAACTTGAAGAAAGTCTTTCACTTAAAGGATGCACCCAGTATCGTCCTTGTCTTCTTCTCAGCCTTCCGTATTTTTTTTTATACTACGTCGGGTGGCAGACAAGCATACAACCCGCCTGATGCAAAACCCATATTAACGCTCGCAACATGAAATATCGCTCGCGCACCCCCACCCCCGCTGCCAACGCAGCATCTCCTTTGTTTCTGGTGACCTCACTCACTCGCAGGAACATAACATACCTCAAGGGAATTGTTATTTGGCTGCGGTATTCTGTGAGGTGGAGGTACTTACCCAATCGGATAGCTTACAATTACGCTCCCTACCTCTCTTTACGCCCGAGCCTTGTTTGTCAGTCAGTAGGGTGCACCACGTGCAGGTGTGGTGGGCTTTGGCTCAAAGATGGTGAGGAGCCACTTATACCCCTAAATACCGGTATAAAATCCATAAGCAAATTGCCACCTCCACGTCCATCGTTAAGCAATGTTGATCCCAGACTACCGAGAGTACATGCCGACCGCGCGGCGACGCGCGGTGCCGCGCGGTCATGTGAACTTAGCCTTAACATCAAACGTTAGGCAAAATTTTCTCAACGATACCAAAAATCGGAAGTATAGTCAGTGGCAAAAACTCCTGTCGTAACCAGGAGCGGGCGAGTAGTCCACCACGGCCACCCGACACATTCAGTTCTCAGTGAGTATTTTAGTACATTAGTGAGTAATGTCATAACTGTTATGTACGAGTAAGTTTATAATTGATTTATGTAATTTATTTCTGTTTTTTTTTTGGTTGAGAGGATGTTGAAATTTGTCTATGACGAATGTCAGTAGTCATTAGGTACATATGAAAAATAAAATGGTTTAACAAGCGAACGTTGTCGCTATAATTTTTTTTTTCTCATTTTTCCACACGGTATAATTTTTACAGATTTTAGTCGGTTCGATTCCCGGGTGTGACAAGCGAATTTTCGAAAATCTTTGAATGCAGTTTTCTTTCTTATCAAAAGTAAAGGAATGTTTTCTTTGAGTAAAATTTTCTATCTACAATGTTAAGAGTACTTTCCCTCCAGGTGGGAAAGGCCTATATCCAGCACTAGGAAGATAACGACTTTAAATCAAGTAAACTCTAAGCTTGTTTGCCATCCTACGAAGTAAATAAAACCGGCCAAATGCGAGTCGGACTCGTGCACTAAGGGTTCCGTACCATTATCTATAAAAACAGCAAATAAATCATGTTTGTTGTATGGGAGCCCCCCTTAAATATTTGTTTTATTTTTATTTAACTATTCATTTTTAAAGTGAATATATAACTAAATATTATGTGAGTATTTCAAGCATCTACCTATTACCGTTATCAATTGCGAGCAAAAACGAGCAAAAAAAAATCACGTTTGTTGTATGGGGGCTCCCATACAACAAACGTGATTTTTTTGCCCTTAAATATTTATTTTATTCTGATTTTTAGTATTTGTCGTTATAGTGGCAACAGAAATACATCATCTGTGAAAATTTCAACTGTCTAACTAACACGGTTCATGAGATACAGCCTGGTGACAGACGGACGGACGGACAGCGGAGCCTTAGTAATAGGGTTCCTTTTTACCCTTTGAGTACGGAACCCTAATAAAAAGGACGTTATGTAACACTTCACTTTATCAGCTTATGAGGTGTATAATAATATCATGTCATTTTTTTTCCATTTACTCTCGCGATCCCTGACCTTTCTTATCAGATTTCAGTACCTGATTTATAAGGGTGTGACAAACATGATCAAATTACAAGGGTTCCACGTGTCAGCCCTTTGAAAATGAAATTGAGCGAATAATAACACAACGCTATATACCTATAACAAGAATAACCCGAATATTATGTTTTTGTTAGAAACAAGAATTTATACGTTGGTTGGTAAAAAAAAAAACGGGTTGCACTCCGGGAATGCCGACAGAAGTGAAAACTTGAACATTAACGTTGTGCATTTTTGAATATTTTGGAATGGTTAGGGAGTCATTTCGCACGAATTGCTTTATTTATCAGTACAAAAGTACTATCATTTATGTGGTAAAATACAATATTCATTTATTGCGCTATTCAACACAAACATGGCAATTTATATTACATTAAAAATAAACAGCAGGAGCAGGCATATATTTTCGCCGCGCGGTAGAAAGAGAGGGGGATATTACTGCGGTCTACTCTTCCTCCTTCTTACGAATTTTCGATCAGGCCACGTGCCCTAAAGCGAGTTTAACATTTTTTTCCAATCCCAAAAAGTGCACAACGCCGCTAAAGAAGTTTTCACTTCAAAAAAGTTAACTTACTGTGTGTTTTGTTACTATTGTATTGCCCATCAAGCTTTTTCATTTGATTCTCATAACCTGTACGTGTTAAAGCGAGATTGCAAGCTTTATTAGCAAAATCCCGCTGAAAGTCGTCGTGTAAAACTTTGCTAAATCGTAGGACTACCTAGTTTAAATTATAGAATACCTATTATTATCTATAACAAAATTCCACTAATTATTCATACAGATCAATAAATGACTGTAAACGTTTTAAACCTGTACTCAATGGCTTCCTTGCTGAAAAAGCACATATAAATAACATCAGAATATTTTTAAGTAATAAATTAATTTAACAATTATACTGTATATTACATCTATAATCTTTGTCAGTCTTTATAATTTAATATTTAATCTCTACTAATATTATAACTGTAAATCAACCGATCATCATGAAACTTTGTACACATATTCTCAACGGTGTTAGGAAGGACATAGGATACTTTTTATATAAAAAAAAGACGTGTGGCACTCGGGGGCTGCCGCGGTAAAGCTATTGCATAGCATTTTGTATCAACTTATGCAATTATAATTTTATTTATTTATTTTATTCATGCAGTATTGCTTTTTCTTTGATATTAATTCAAGTTACACTTTTTGAGCGTGGTGACCGATAAGAAAACAAATTTTTCTATTATTAAATAAATAAAACGAGTTTCGTAGAGTCGTACAATACGTCTAATCGCACGCACACAACGCCGTGTCGAAGACTGCCGAACTGAAACCACGTTAGACGATGCACGGCCTTCAAGCCACACCTCCTTGCCCGTCGGAGTGGGGAGCGTGAGGTTTTTTCGTTACGGAATTTCTGGATTCGGTCCCCGCGCTCAATGCCCGCGATAGAAGCTATGCAATAGCTTAAAAGTAAATGCGGGTGAAGTCGCGGGTGGTAGCTAGTAATCAAATGTATAAGTAATCAAGAAATTATTAAATTGTTTAACTTTATGTTAAAAAGCAACAGAGCGTGAGAAGGCACAAAAAACTAAAAATATTTTTAAAACTTCTATTATACTTTTTAATACTTCTATTTTTTTATTCGCCGAAATATGTTATGTCAGTTGAGAAGCATAGAAAAACGTCTCACCATCATCAGTTTGACCTAACGGATGGCCCATACTATTTTGACCATTTAATCTTTCTCTAGACTCTCGAAGCGACCGAACAACAGAAACGACTCCGAAGAGAAATCCGAAGTTTCGAGCGAAAGTTCGGAATTTTCCAGCAGGGCAGGGCTTTATTTTTGTTTAAATACTATTATTTTTGTATAAAAAATTAAACATTGACAATTGTTTTCTCGAAGACATTACAAAATAATAGGTAGGGGAAAAAGTCTTTTCGCATTATAGTATGTATGAACTTGTAATAAAATCTCTTTGGTTATACCATTTGTATCTGGCAGGTTTTGATATCTTTAAAAAGTTTAAATTTTAAAAAAGATAATTCCAAATTCAAATTAGGTAAATGTGTGATTTTCATTTGTTTTTTTTACTGTCAAGATGAGTGAATCTAATGAAGAAATTCGATTCATTTTAAAATTTTACTACAAAAAAGGTAAAAATGCAACGCAAGCTGCGAAAAAAATTTGTGTCGTTTATGGACCTAGTGCAGTGTCTGTGAGAGTAACACAAATTTGGTTTAAGCGTTTTCAATCAGGAAATTTTGATGTGAAAGATGCACGTCGCTCTGGTCGCCCTGTTACGGATAAAATGGATGCCATTTTTGAAAAAGTGGAGCAAGATCGGCATATCAGTAGTTACGACGTAGCTGAGGAATTAGGAATTGACCACAAAACAGTTTTGGCGCATTTGAAAAAAGCTGGGTACACTAAAAAGCTCTATATTTGGGTGCCTCACGATCTCACTGAATGAAACCTAATGAACCGTGTACTCATTTGCGATTCTTTACTACGACGTAATGAAAGCGAACCGTTTTTGAAGAAGCTTATAACTGGTGATGAAAAGTGGATCACGTACGACAAGAACGTGCGAAAAAGGTCGTGCTCAAAGGCCGGTCAGGCTTCACAGACTCTGGCAAAACCCGGGTTAACCCGCAACAAGGTGATGCTGTGTGTATGGTGGGATTGGAAGGGCATTATTCATTATGAGCTGTTACCGCCAGGCAGGACTATCGATTCTGAACTCTACTGTGAACAACTGATGAGATTAAAGCAAAAAGTTGAGAGAAAGCGGCCGGAATTAATTAACAGAAGGGGTGTGATTTTTCATCATGATAACGCTAGACCTCACACATCTTTAGCCACTCCGCAAAAATTAAGAGAGTTTGACTGGGAGGTGTTAATGCATCCGCCGTATAGTCCTGACCTTGCACCTTCTGATTTCCACCTGTTTCGGTCTCTTCAGAATTCTTTAGGCAATGTCAGGTTAACATCACGAGAAGACTGCCAAAACCACTTGTCGTGGTTTTTTGAACAGAAGTCCCAAAATTTCTATAGTAATGGGATCATGTCTCTACCTACAAGATGGCAAAAAGTTATCGAACAAAATGGCACCTACATACTTTAGTTAAATGTAAATAAACTTTATTAAAAAATGTTTTGAATTTCCATATAAAATACGAAAAGACTTTTTCCCCAACCTAATATATTCTCGGCTGAAGCTTCAGATATTCACTTTTAGGCCCCCTGAGAGTTAGAGGCATCTGAGAACGCGACATAAATTAATTTCGCTAATGTTCACTCAGTCAAGATTCCACTTCATCATTATTAAGCACACGTTTACTGCGTAATTTTGCGTACGTCAAGTCAAATAAATGCTCCAGTTCTCAGCGTTCCAGCTCAATATATATGTCACTCTTATTCCGCGTCGCCCGCGATAGAAAGTATGTTATTATTCATAGAAATTACAGAAGCAATGCTTTTAAAGTTGTGGACACTGAAGGGAATATTAAATGCAATCCGGTGATAAAAAAAATTAAACTAGCATTTTCTTCGAAAATAGAATAATAAGTCCATAATAACATCAATAAATAATAAAATATTCAAACCACTCACCTGAATAATTTACATGATTTGAGAAGATTTATGAAAGCCTGCCTGAATTTTCGGTTCATGAAACAGTACGTGATAGGGTTGCAGCAGGACGCGCAATATGCGAGGAGTTGAAGACATACCACTCCTTTTGACCCTATGTACTTGTATAGTTCTTCTGGGGCAAACAGGTATATCTGTGAACAAAAGTATGTAATAAATATTCAATTCGTCAACAATTATTAGCAGCCTTTGCGGTATGCAAATCTAAAGTTACTTTTTATAACATTATAATGTTATAAAAAGTAAAATAATATTATAATATGCGCTTGAAATTTTAAAATAAATTTTACGTTTGATTTTCGACCATTAATAAACGTTTCAAAAATCTCTTAGTGCACCCCTAGACTTCTTAAGGAACATATGTGCCAAGTTTAGAATCTCTAGACCCAGCGGTTTAAACTGTGTGTTTATAAGTCACTCAGTCAGTTTCTTCTTTTATAGATAATGATGATGCAGCAATACCTATAACGATTGATGGCTGTCAGTTACCAGTTCCAAGTGGCCAGATAGCTGTGTGTTTGTATTATCAGCTGTGAAAGATACTCACCTGTAGAATTCGTACAAGTCCATGGTAAGTGTGCTCGCATAAAGAACCCGATTACCTGTTTTCAGGTAGTGGTACGGATGAATACAAAGCAAATTATAAGTTATTGCATACACTCATTTTATCATACCGAGAAGTTGAACTAGTAAGTCACTATATGTTGGCGCCCTAATGCGAGAGTCTGGTCTGATTTAGGTACATTCACATACAACACCAGCATTCTATCTCATTATAAATTCACGAATACGTTCAAACCAACTTACTACAAACTCGTAACTTACTACTTAGGTACTACAAAATCTTAACTTACTCCAAACGGATGGAGCACTAGACGAGGCGAATAACTATTTCAGGAGTAATAATATTAACAACGAAGGTAAATTTAATCTAAGTATATTTTGCATACGGCTGCTGATGTATGTACAACATACCAAATCACAGGAAGTTTCACATACTTAATAATTATTCTAATGTGTAAGAAATTATGTTTGTTATGTGGTTTATTTTCATCTACTGTCTTGTCAATTGCGTGATATGTTAATTTGTAATGAACTCAGAGCTCTAAGATTGGTTAAAAAAAAATCACATGTGCTAAAAGTCTAGCTCTATTTCACGGGACGGGGGCCAACCACACATTCCCACTACTGTGTCTCCTGTGTAGCCAGGATTAACAGCACAGACCACCAGACCACCAAAAAAGGCAATGAACAATGTAGTCCATTGCATTCCCGGAGGTAAGACTACCGTACGGTTGTTTTGGAACCCACAACGAACCAAAGTTAATAAGACTTTTAAGAATAAGTTTTACCGTATTTATAACATGCAGCGGTGTCCAACACACGAAGAATTCTAGGATTATCACAAACAGCATCCGTATTACCTGAAACAAATAAATTGTACATGAAATTAGAAGAACGTTCAAGCGCCCTTTTCCCATGTTTAGAGCAAAAGTCACCCTGACTTTAATGCGGTGTCTGTCGTGTTACGGACTGTCTAGTTTCTCCTGTAGAAAAAATATTGCCGCGTGGTTTCCGGCAGACTAGAATAGAATCACTCCGTCTCTTCCCATGGATGTCGTACAAGGCGACTAAGGGAAATACATTATCAAACATCGATCAGGCCTCCACAACCCATCTGGCCAGCGTGGGGAGTGTAGGCCAAATCCTCCTGTCTGTGACGGACGAGAGAGGGTTGAGCTCCTGTAGTGGAGACAAAAATGACCTGATGATGATGATATCTGTAGATAACTGGCAGTCGGATAATTAACCGTTAAGGCGTATACAGTGGCCAACATTCGAATAATAGGTTGTTATAAAACCATTTTCTCGCTAAATATTAAGCCTACTGATCTGAAAAAAATATATAATATTTTGCAAGATATACACAATAGCATGGTTTGATCAGAATTTAAAATAATTTAAGAAGCACATAGAAAAAAAATATTAAAAATCACTATAATTTCCAACATAAAACCATTTATTTTCTACAATATGTATCGAAATCATCTAAAATTTTGTATACTTTTTCATTATATGTAATTACATAACTTGGTTTATTCAGTTAGCGAAAAAAAATATTTTTCACTAATCAAGAAAGATAAATCGATTTTGCAAGGTTCGACTTCGAATTCCCCTCGCTCGTCTAAAATATCAGTGCGGGCCGAGACGTGTTGCTGAACGGACCTACGTTACGTTGCTTGAGACGCCACCCCCGCGCGCCGCTCCGTCCCGCTTGTGCATTGTGCCCTGTCGTCGCATTGTTTTTTTTATCAGTGCCTTTGTAGGAGAAACAAAGATCAAGTTACTAGAAATGGGCAATAAGGGCCGCAAACTCATAACTGGTATTACCAGGTGCAAGGGCAGATGCATGTCACTAAAAAATCTAAATGTCTTTTTGGTCTTTGGTAAAATATGGCACAAAGCGCCTCACGCTTTCTTCACAATAATGCTAGTATTGATGTGTTTTAAAAGCGTGTTTTATTAGTTTTTTGCTTCCAGAGAAGTTTTCTCCCGCGTACGGTCAAGCTGTGGAATGAACTGCCTGTCGAGGTTTTCTCAGGAGACTACAGCATGGGGTTCTTCAAAAAGGGCGTGAAGAGGTTTTTACAGGGTCGGCAACGCGCGTGTGATGCCCCTGGTGTTACAGGCGTTCCTAGGCTACGGTAACTGCTTTCCATCAGGCGGGCTGTACGCTTTTAAGAAAATATTTTGTGTAATTACAAAATATTTTATTTCAATTTTAATATTTTTTTATCTACTATAAAATAAAAGATGATGATTTTATTATTGAAATTCGGGTTCTTATTTCACTATGTGCCTACCAAAAACATGTTAATAAAAATATGTTTTCATAATTAAAAAAAAAAAAAACAAATGTTTTCACTACATAATTATGATGAACCACGCGGTGAGGCTATTCATGTCCGTTTTTCTCTCGCTCTGATCAAATATACATTTATAAAAAAATAAAAAAACTACACTTCTATGCAATAGATAGAGTCTGCTGCGCTCTGCTGCTAGTAGGGTGTTCAGTACAGCCCCCTTCCCACCGTCTCTTATTTCGATTCAATAACTGAATAGATTTCTTATTCATACCAATGAATAAGCGACTCTATTTCAAATGGAATAGAGTCGATTATTCATTGGTATGAATAAGCAATCTACTTAATTATTGAATCGCAATAACAGAT
Organism: Hypsopygia costalis; assembly: GCA_937001555.2. Taxonomy (NCBI): domain Eukaryota; kingdom Metazoa; phylum Arthropoda; class Insecta; order Lepidoptera; family Pyralidae; genus Hypsopygia; species Hypsopygia costalis. The sequence goes on from OW443329.2 coordinate 28,974,902, forward strand.
GGTGGTAAGGGGGCAGAATCACTTTTACAATCGAAACCCACATTTTAGAATCCCTCTATAAGAATTTAGCTAGGAGGCTTCTGGATTAACTTTCAATAATGCCCTAAGAAGAAATCTATATATATAAAAGAAAGTCGTGTTTGTTACAACACTTATAACTCGAGATCGGCTGGACCGATTGCCATGGTTTTTGATTTGTTGGATTTGTTTCCGTCCCGAATAGCAGAATAACTCTTAAAAACACTGGAAAATTCTCGAAAAAATAAAATAAAAGAAAAAATATTTTCCCATAGAAATGAAAGTGTCAGTTGAAAAAGGGATTACGATATTTATTGGTTGTCAAATATCAAAACGTCAAATCGATTGGTGTCACTTTTATGTCGCGAAAGTTGTCTGTGATTTGTTATGAAAATTTAAAAATGTCAAATCGATAGGGGTGAAAACGCTTTTCCCATGGGGTTCGAGCGCAAGAATCAAATCAGAGTAAACATCAAAAGAAATGACAATTACAAATCACCAAAATGATAAAACCTATTTCAAAACTAAAAAAAATAAAACAAAACGTTTTTTTTTTTTTAAATTAACAATAAGGAAATCTTTATTTTTATGAAATCTTCAGTTTTTATGGATACGGGTCTTCCCTCAACCGAAGGGGTTTAGAGCGTACTCCAACACGCTGCTCAACTGCGGGTTGGCGGAGGCCAGTGTTTTCGAACCGCCTAAAGGCCACTGACTTAACTTAACGACTGTCATTAAATGATAACAACCGGGACCGACAGCTTAATGTGCCTTCTGAAGCACGGAGGAGCTCAAGATGAGCTAATGATAACAACCGGGACCGACGGCTTAACGTGCCTACCGAAGCACGGAGGAGCTCAAGATGAGCTAATGATAACAACCGGGACCGACGGCTTAACGTGCCTTCCGAAGCACGGAGGAGCTCAAGATGAGCTAATGATAACAACCGGGACCGACGGCTTAACGTGCCTTCCGAAGCACGGAGGAGCTCAAGATGAGCTAATGATAACAACCGGGACCGATGGCTTAACGTGCCTTCCGAAGCACGGAGGAGCTCAAGATGAGCTAATGATAACAACCGGGACCGACGGCTTAACGTGCCTTCCGAAGCACGGAGGAGCTCAAGATGAGCTAATGATAACAACCGGGACCGACGGCTTAACGTGCCTTCCGAAGCACGGAGGAGCTCAAGATGAGCTAATGATAACAACCGGGACCGATGGCTTAACGTGCCTTCCGAAGCACGGAGGAGCTCAAGATGAGCTAATGATAACAACCGGGACCGACGGCTTAACGTGTCTTTCGAATCATGGAGGAGCTCGAGGTAATATAAACCCATCCGTGTACAGGCTACGGTCGACGTTGCTTAACTTGCGTGTTCAATTAGACTGACACGCGCAATGACGCCATCGAGCTTCTCTATTATTTTCTACTATTCATTGTTTTAATTCCATAAAATCATAAATTTAGTTCAGCATATGTACCACGACATTCATTGATTGTTAGGCGGTACGAAGTTCGCCGGGACAGCTAGTAAGAAATAGATTAGATTAGAAGAATAATAATTTATCAGAAAATTACTCCCTGTCGAATGATCAGAAAGGTATTAAAACGTTTAGAATACTCAGACGAATGCTAATCGATAGGTTGTACGTAATACAGATAATGTAGGATTAAGTACTTCTATATGTCTCTAAGCGACCAGTTTCGCAAAGGTATAAATGTACGAGACAAGTTATGACCCAACTGCGCTTTACTATTCTTACAGCGCGCAAAGCGATGTTACACTGCGGTGAGGTGCGGGCGGTTCGGGGACAGCGCGCGGGGTACTCGCCAAATGCCCAAGGTCGTTGACGGCTGTAATCGCCTTAATTACATTGCATTTTATCGGTAGCTAACCATAAATTTGGTTAATTAACGGTAGTTAACGGGTTTTTTACAACTACAATCATCATACATCCAGAATAGTCCCTCATGAAAACGTTTTCAAACAAGAGAAACGCATTTGCAGTCAATGTATTTTTTATATACTACTAGATGACCCGCAAACGTTGTTTTGCTATAAAAAATAGATAACAACCTATTCTCAGAGCTACTGAATATATATATATATTAGGTTGGGGAAAAAGTCTTTTCGTATTTTATATGAAAATTCAAAACATTTTTTACTAAAGTTTATTTACATTTAACTAAAGTATGTAGGTGCCATTTTGTTCGATAACTTTTTGCCATCTTGTAGGTAGAGACATGATCCCATTACTATAGAAATTTTGGGACTTCTGTTCAAAAAACCACGACAAGTGGTTTTGGCAGTCTTCTCGTGATGTTAACCTGACATTACCTAAAGAATTCTGAAGAGACCGAAACAGGTGGAAATCAGAAGGTGCAAGGTCAGGACTATACGGCGGATGCATTAACACCTTCCAGTCAAACTCTCTTAATTTTTGCTGAGTGGCTAAAGATGTGTGAGGTCTAGCGTTATCATGATGAAAAATCATACTCCTTCTGTTAATTAATTCCGGCCGCTTTCTCTCAACTTTTTGCTTTAATCTCATCAGTTGTTCACAGTAGAGTTCAGAATCGATAGTCCTGCCTGGCGATAACAGCTCATAATGAATAATGCCCTTCCAATCCCACCATACACACAGCATCACCTTATTGCGGGTTAACCCGGGTTTTGCCAGAGTCTGTGAAGCCTGACCGGCCTTTGACCACGACCTTTTTCGCACGTTCTTGTCGTACGTGATCCACTTTTCATCACCAGTTATAAGCTTTTTCAAAAACGGTTCGCTTTCATTACGTCGTAGTAAAGAATCGCAAATGAGTACACGGTTCATTAAGTTTCTTTCAGTGAGATCGTGAGGCACCCAAATATCGAGCTTTTTAGTGTACCCAGCTTTTTTCAAATGCGCCAAAACTGTTTTGTGGTCAATTCCTAATTCTTCAGCTACGTCGTAACTACTGATATGCTGATCTTGCTCCACTTTTTCAAAAATGGCATCCATTTTATCCGTAACAGGGCGACCAGAGCGACGTGCATCTTTCACATCAAAATTTCCTGATTGAAAACGCTTAAACCAAATTTGTGCTACTCTCACAGACACTGCACTAGATCCATAAACGTCACAAATTTTTTTCGCAGCTTGCGTTGCATTTTTACTTTTTTTGTAGTAAAATTTTAAAATGAATCGAATTTCTTCATTAGATTCACTCATCTTGACAGTAAAAAAAACAAATGAAAATCACACATTTACCTAATTTGAATTTGGAATTATCTTTTTTACAATTTAAACTTTTTAAAGATATCAAAACCTGCCAGATACAAATGGTATAACCAAAGAGATTTTATTACAAGTTCATACATACTAAAATACGAAAAGACTTTTTCCCCTACCTATTATATATATATACTGAATATATATATAAAATCTTATAAAAATCGGTCAAGCCGTTTCGGAGGAGTATGGTAACTAACATTGTGAGACGAGAATTTTATATATATTAGGATTTAATATGTATTTATTGCACGTATTAGATATTCATTATTATCATTTATTTATCTAAATGTCTATATTTTACAAAACTGTTATGTTGGTGAATTTAATTAATATGAAACTATACATTATAAATTTAAATTCTGATACATAAAATGTCCCTAAAGCATTGATGATTATATTGATTGACGAGTTCGGTGGTGAAATAATTAGCAATGTCCACTTTGATTTCGACGTCGCAGGTTCGATCCTCGCACAAGACAAGAATATTGTTATGATTGTAATAGTAGATGCTTGATGTGGATCTTGTTGCATTTGTGTCAAACCTTAGTGGTTTATGAAATGCGTCAATATTGTTATGTTTAATGTCTTTTGTAAACTGGTGTAATAAATAATAATAAAAAAAAATTGTGCAAGAACATTGTTTCTCTTGGTCTCCCACTTTTAGGGTTCCGTGCCTTAAAAAAAGGAACCCTTGTTAAATTACTTTGTTTTCTGTCTGTCGGGCCGTCAATCAAGACCCTTATTAGTGGGGTCGCGTGGAGGTATCAAATTTACTTAGATCTGCAAGCACATAGATTTAAAAAAAAAATAACTTTTAAGTCAAAGCATTCAGGAAATGGCTGTATATACCGCATATTTTGATATTCGCAATAGAATTTGATCCTATCATAGAATACTTCCCATTGGCCTAGAATCATGGCAACAAGCAAGGTTTCACAGCGCAAGTAAATAATATAAAAAAAAAAAAAAAAAACAGGCTGGCCGCCTGATGTGAAACCTTTGCTGCCGACGCAGCATCCCCTTTCTTCCTGGTGACCTAACGCACCCGTAGAAATACGACACTCCTCAACCCTGCGGTATTCTGTGAAGTGAAGTTAGGTACTTCCCTATACGGGCCAGTATATGAATACCTCTCTTTTATCTCGCTGATAAACAACTTACACTCAAGTTTTCACAAATTTATGGTTCCGCAGATAAAGAATGTTTGAACCCGTCTCTTAAGTTTGGCAAAGAAAACTGAAACCTTTGAAAACCCTTGAAAACCTTGAAACATTGTTACTGAAAAATTATTGTCTTCCTTAACCAGAATAACAACTGAAGCTTTGTTGGCGATAACAAAAGCAGTTTATGTGCCAAAATTCCAAATTTAATTTGAGTAAGTGACAAACTTGCTGAATTTAGGAGTTTAATATGTTATTAGATTTATGCAACAAAACCTAGGTTCTTCTCTTTATTAGTGACATAATATGCATTTAGGGATGAACCCTGGGTTGCGAAGTTATTTAAACTATCATCATAAGTTGATATTTAAAAATATAAAAAAAGCTGGTCAAGTGCGAGTCGGACTCGCGCAACGTGTGTTTCGTGTAAGCAGTTAGACAAAAATATAGGTTTTGATTCTCTTTGCGAATTTCAAAATATGCGATCTATATGGAACATAAACGGCATTATATTTTGATTGCGTCGATTTAGAAACTTGATTTTTTCACTACTTTATGGAATTGCAGACCTCAGGTCGGCAATTCCGTAAATGCTATGCGATATTAGTTACAACTTGATACCTCCACGCGTTTCTAAGAAAAAGGGTCTTGACAGACTGACGGATGGACGTACATACAGACGGACGGACAACGAAGTGATCCTATAAAGGTTCCGTCTTTTCTTTTGGGGATACGGAACCCTAAAAAGAACTCTATATTTCTGCCGGGAACAAACGCAGAAATAGGATAGTGACACTTCCTCCTGAGCTCTGCGTTAAGCTTTATAACATTAGGGGACTTAATTCCAATACCAAAGCTGTCCACCATCAGATATAGACAGCTAAGCCAGCCATGCTATTTTTGATGGAGACTCAGATATTCCCCCTGCTAACATTTCGTATCTGCGCTACCCGGGGTAAAACTAGACCATCACTTTGTGCCACAAGCCGGTGGTTGCGCGTACGTCCGGGAGTACGTCTGTTGCCGACGTCTTGGTAGTCTTGCAGCGACGGACCTGTCAATTATAACGTCTTTTTCTCAATGTCCTCCAATTTCGATTCTTCCATTTCTTTCTAAGATTCTAGAATGTGATGTGCATAGATAACTTCATGCTTATCTCCCTCTACTTTACTATATCTTATCTCCTCCAGTGATCGCTTGGTTCAATTCTTATCTTCATGTCCGCTGGCAACGTATTATGGTTAATAAAATCTTTTCGAACTGAACTCAGTTAATTGCTGCGTCCCATAGGGCGGCGTATTATCTCCATTACTTTTCCTCAATTCCAAGCGATTACCCTTCCACCTATATGCTAACGATCTACAAATTTATAGTATTTTTTCCATATCATGAAACTTTTGAGGCTATTGTGTCTACAAATAGCGAGCTTAGCGCAGTACAGAGATGGGCTGAAAGCTTTGATCTTTTAGTTCACCCAACGATCCCAAGATATTATTGTTGGTGTTCGCCAATTGAGAAGCAGGATCAATTTCGGTGATTTGCTACAGCTGTATTTCAATGGTCTACCCTTCTCAAACAAATATAGAAAGAATAATAGATGAAACGCTATCCCAGACGGCTCAGGTTAATGATGTTAGTAAACGGATGTACACATTTCATCACTCAAGCGATTCCAGAATTTTCTACCAATCAAAACCAAAGTTAAAAATCTTAACGCTCTTCTTGAAAACCTATATAATTTATGAACCCTTTTATATTTTTCCAAAAACTTAACTGGGAGAATTAGGTAATTTCTTTTTAAAAGTAGCGACTGTACCGCAGTCACTAATATGCACAGGCAGTTTATTCCAAAGCGTTCGTAAAGTCTTTTGTGAATAAAGAAATAAATTAACATGCGCGTGATTGACGGTACAATATAGTCTAGGTTTGGAACCAACCTATCACGACTCAAGCCATCACTACTTCAACTTCCGCCTTCGCGATTTCGTGAAATGAAAAATACGTCACGTGTGTGTAGAGAGTTCAGAAAGCGAACCTACGGAATTCTTTTCTTTTCAGTGTCCGAATCCACCGAAACATGAGATGTACAAAAATGTCTATTATGTAAATTTAAATCCAGAAACCTGCTTGTATTCTCGGAAGGCTTACCCAAATCAACTGAATGAATGGATATTTTATTTATTTTAGTAACAAAGACTCATGTCGTAATACTCATAAACTATGTTACTAAAGATAATTGCGGATTAGATAATTATAAAGTAATATCCTTTTTCTATATACAGGCTTGGGGGTAAATTTTCTAAAGAAGATCCCTACATAGATACATTCTATTGCAGATGCTTCTTAGTTTTTTTTTTATATTCTAAAGAATGATTTCGCTTTATTTCGCCTAATTAGCGTAGATAACCAAGGTGCCGGTAGCAGCTGAACCCTGACTTAACCCTGTCTTAACAAAGCCTGTTTGGCAAATAGTGAAAATTGACGAAAAAGTTTATATTTTAACTCCATTCGCGATTTAAAATATCAACATTATCGTCGTAGATTATTATTCGTAGAATCGAAGTTGGAGTAAAAATTTTGTAAATGTCAACCACGAATCCAAAAAAAAAACCACAAGAAGGCCTCGTACTCTCGTTTAGATGGATTTTCGATGTGACAATTGCAGAAACGAACGCAAGCAGTTCATAATACTAAGTTGTGTCACTTGTACCATCAATGGTACTACTGATCCGGAGGGAATATATCGGGGACATGGAACTATCATCTATTACATATGAAATAATATAAACTAAATAACGTATTGCGTAGTCCAATATTAAGCATCGTCTTTTGGCTGAAATAATGACGAAATATTATTTAGTTCATAAAATAAATAACCGACAAAGTGCGAGTCGGACTCGCGCTCGAAGGGTTCCGTATCATTATCTATAAAAACGGCAAAAAAAAAATCACGTTTGTTGTATGAGAGCCCCCACAAAATATTTGTTTTATTTTTATTTAATTATTTATTTTAAAGTGAATATATAACTAATTATTATGGGAGTATTTCAAACGTCTACCTATTGCCGTTATCAATTGCGAGCAAAAACGAGCAAAAAATCACGTTTGTTGTATGGGAGCCCCCTTAAATATTTATTTTATTCTATTTTTTAGTATTTGTTGTTATAGCGGCAACAGAAATACATCATCTGTGAAAATTTCAACTGTCTAACTGTCACGGTGCATGAGATACAGCCTGGTGACAGACGGACGGACGGATGGACCAACTTGTCAATCAACTTCTCTGAACACACTCCATTATACAATCGGTAGAAGACACAAAGGGACGCAAAACCTCTTCTCACACTGAACGATCCTATATCTAGTTATCTATAGCTAAATATATTGCTTTAAGACCTTTTTTTATTATTGTACTTATATTTCGCTGTCGTTATTACTTTCCTATTTATTCTAACAAATTATTTTATATACAATAATGCTACTCAGTTATATGACACCTCATGCCCAAATTTAATAAACTGTAATTTTTGTGATTAGATTTAAAAGTTGTTTTTTATTTCCACCAAGACCTCTTTTATAAGAGGAAATAATTACGTTTTCTTTAATATTTAAAACGCACAAGGCAAACATTTGTGTGCATGAGCAGGCCTGTATGTATTGGTATGGGCATTTTTTATGTTTTTATTATCTTATTTTTATAAAAAAATAATTGGGTACTTATATCGGTTATCTAATACACAAGCTGTCCTTAGTTTACGATTATATGACGATTTGTAGTATGTCTAGGAATATTCATTTATTAGGGTTCCGTACCCAAAGGGTAAAAAGGAACCCTATTACTAAGGCTCCGCTGTCCGTCCGTCCGTCCGTCCGTCCGTCTGTCACCAGGCTGTATCTCATGAACCGTGATAGGTAGACAGTTGAAATTTTCACAGATGATATAACAACAAATACTAAAAAACAGAATTAAATAAATATTTAAGGGGGCTCCCATACAACAAACGTGATTTTTTTTTGCCATTTTTATAGACAAAGGTACGGAACCCTTCGTGCGCGAGTCCGACTCGCACTTATCCAGTTAGTTTTTAAATAACAAAGAATGAAAACGTCTACTCACGTCGTGTGTTTAATCTCATTAAGCCCTTTCATTTGATATCCATATCATAGGGGTAAATGTGGAATTTATAGTTAAATCGTCATTTTGTGGCGGCCGCCATATTGGAAAAAAATGACGACATTTAGGTCATTATGCATTGTTACGAGAACCAGCCATTGTACCAAATTTCAGTTCAATCAAACACTAGATTTTTTGATTGCGAAAATCAAACTACAGCTTAGATGCATGGTATTTGAGTTTAGCTTAGCTGGTAGGTTTCTGCCAGCTAAGCTAAACTCAACCCAACCAACCCTGGAGCTCTACCGACTAAGCTGAAGATGTTTGTTATGCTTAGGCCGCACTCATCGCGATAACGCGAATATTCGGGTTATCGCGATGTATGTAGCCAAGTATTCGCGAATACTTCGACACTTCGGGCGTAGCTTCGGGCACATCGCTCCGCTGTCGGTAAACCCTCGCACATCAAAGGATTTTATCGCGATGAACTTCGCTTGCGCGGCCACACTTCAATCGGCCCGCACCCATCGTTCCTAGCGGACGTGTTAAATGTAATTACAGTGTATAATATAGCTGAAGTGTAACATGGATTGGAGTAACGATAATTTTTTTCTCCTTTTTCTAGCCTTTAATTTGTTTTTTAGATGACATTAATGTAAAAATAATTATTTGCTGCCATAAAATAGGTAGAGAGTAACCGCGGCGTCCATGTTGTTTTTTGTGTTCATACATCGCGATAAACTATACAACGCGCATTATGTGGCCACGAAGATTCGTCGTAGACCGAATACGAAGTTTATCGCCCGAATGTTATCGCGATTAGTGTGGCCCAAGCATTAATAACTAAAACGGAATCCCTATTTCTCGAATCAAAATACTCGATGGTAATAAGCTTCAGCTTCGGCGGTAGATCCCCGGGTATTTAATTTGCAAAATTTGATTACCGCCTGTGTAATTAAAAGTGTGTAAATAAAAGGTTGTAAAAATATCCAAGATTGTTGCCCTTCGGCAATGTTCCCAAAATACCGGCAACATTGTATCACTGTTATTATTATGTCGTTCTGTTATTCTTTCGGCAATAGCCAGCCCTCCAGTCACAGACGTCTCGACCAATCTTTTAGACATTTATTTAATAAGCTTTGCCCCTAGGCCTCTAATATTTATTTTTCATTTATTACAACGGACAAGATTGTTATGAAGAGTTTTTTATTCTACTAGGGTGACAAACAAGCGTACGACCAGCCTGATGGTAAGCAGTCATTGCAGCCTATGGATGCTTTCTATACCAAAGACATCACTTAAGCGTTGGTGTTAAAACCCTTATACGCATTTCTTAACGAACCTTATATTGCAGTCTTCTGGATATTCTTACCTACCTACTAAGTTCAAAACATATTAAAAGTAATGGTTTTTATTTCGAGTGATAAAAACGGGGCGATGGCCCACCACACATTCTAACAACTGTGTCCCCTGTGTAGACAGGACCGCCAAATTTCGAGCGATAAATTAATTATCCGCAAATGCACATCGAACCAAAATGTGTTATCCTTACTTTTTAAATTTCTACTTCTGAATATCAATCAGACTTGTGTTTAAATTTGTAATAAACATCTTTAGTTTAATCGGTAGATCTCCTCGGCCTCTACCGGATAAGATTATTACTTTTAGCACTAATATAACGTGAAGTTACATTTTCTCAATAAAAAAAAATCTTTGATAATTCTCACGGAACACCGGAATATGCAGGAAAGTCGTGGGCGCAAATTATATATATATTATATATATATATATATATATATATATATATATATATATATATATATATATATATATATATATATATATATATATATATATATATAATAGGTAGGGGAAAAAGTCTTTTCGCATTATAGTATGTATGAACTTGTAATAAAATCTCTTTGGTTATACCATTTGTATCTAGCAGGTTTTGATATCTATAAAAAGTTTAAATTTTAAAAAAGATAATTCCAAATTCAAATTAGGTAAATGCGTGATTTTCATTTGTTTTTTTTACTATCAAGATGAGTGAATCTAATGAAGAAATTCGATACATTTTAAAATTTTACTACAAAAAAGGTAAAAATTCAACGCAAGCTGCGAAAAAAATTTGTGATTATTATGGACCTAGTGCAGTGTCTGTGAGAGTAGCACAAATTTGGTTTAAGCGTTTTCAATCCGGAAATTTTGATGTCAAAGATGCACGTCGCTCTGGTCGCCCTGTTACGGATAAAATGGATGCCATTTCTGAAAAAGTGGAGCAAGATCGGCATATCAGTAGTTACGACGTAGCTGAAGAACTAGGAATTGACCACATAACAGTTTTGGCGCATAAAAAGGTCGTGGTCAAAGACCGGCCAGGCTTCCGAGACTCTGGCGAAACCCGGGTTAACCCGCAACAAGGTGATGCTGTGTGTATGGTGGGATTGGAAGGGAAGATATTCATTATGAGCTGTTACCGCCAGGCAGGACTATCGATTCTGAACTCTACTGTGAACAACTGATGAGATTAAAGCAAAAAGTTGAGAGAAAGCGGCCGGAATTAATTAATAGAAGGGGTGTGATTTTTCATCATGATAACGCTAAACCTCACACATCTTTAGCCACTCAGCAAAAATTAAGAGAGTTTGACTGGGAGGTGTTAATGCATCCGCCGTATAGTCCTGACCTTGCACCTTCTGATTTCCACCTGTTTCGGTCTCTTAAGAATTCTTTAGGCAATGTCAGGTTAACATCACGAGAAGACTGCCAAAACCACTTGTCGCGGTTTTTTGAACAGAAGTCCCAAAATTTCTATAGTAATGGGATCATGTCTCTACCTACAAGATGACAAAAAGTTATCGAACATAATGGCACCTACATACTTTAGTTAAATGTAAATAAACTTTATTAAAAAATGTTTTGAATTTTCATATAAAATACGAAAAGACTTTTTCCCCAACCTAATATATATATATATATATATATATATATATTCCCATAAAACTGACAAAACATTGTACTTTGTTGAAGTATAATGTGCCAAAAACTGCCATCTACTGCAAATTTCGTGTCACTAACTGTTACGGTACTGTTTCATAAAATTTTGTTATAAAAAAAACATCGGATGCGTAGCATGCGCCACTATAGCGATTTTTTTTTTTTCGAAATTTCTAATTGATATCGGAAAACCAAGGTCTCTTTACTACTTTTTGATGCTCTACACGAATCCGAAGTCAGAATTTCGAAATTTTGAGTTTCATGGCAACGGACAGACAGAACGACCGGACGATTTCATAGGGTCAATGAATTTCGCTAAAAATACGAGACATAATAAATACGCGTGTACACAGTTTATGACGTGATACCGTCTTATAAATCGATGAACGTCGGCTGCACGCACGAAAAAGCATGACTCATTGTCACGTTCCGCCTGAGCCGAGCGTGCAAGCGAGACCCCAGAACATGCGATAAAGAAGCACGATCGGCCTAAGCGTTTATGCGCTTTCTTATGACGTTGTCACGTAAAATTATCGTTCGTAAACCGACTTTATAGGTAACAATATTTTTTTCATCTATGTATTCACAGTTTTTTTTATTTATAGTCATCATCACCTGTATCTACCCACTGCTGGATATAGGCCTTCACCAATGCTTTCCACAGGCAGATGTAACCGGCCCATTGCAAGCTGAAGTCGGTCACATCCTACTATCCTACTTCCTACTATCCTACTTCCTACTATCCTACTTCCTACTATATACTATATTACTATATACTATATATTACTATATACTATATTACTATATATACTATATAACTATATTAACTATATCCTTATCCTTATCCTTACTAATATTATAAATGCGAAAGTAACTCTGTCTGTCTGTCCTGCTTTCACGGCAAAACTACTGAACCGATTTAAATGAAATTTGGTACACAGATAGTTTAGAGCCTGAGGAAGGACATAGGCTACTTTTTAGTGCAAAAAATGGGTTGTAAGGGGTTAAAAAGGGGGGGTGAAAGGTTGTATGGAAGTATCGTTAATTTTAGAGCTAGAAGCTTGAAACTTATTTTTTAGGCTGTTGATTCGATATAAATAAATATGACATTCAAAGTTTGTAAAAGTTTTACCCACACGGGGGTCAAATAACAATAGGGAATAGGGGATGAAAGTTTGTATGGAAATATTCGATTTGCTTACTTTAGTAGATAAGTTATTAAATATTTTTTTTATTATTATTCATTGTTTTGTTTATTTCAATCGTTAAAAGTAGATTACTTTCGAATTTAATTAGATGTTATTACGTCATTATTTTTTGTTGCACATTTGGATGCTAGGCAAGTACCTAAGAACGGTAAGTTAATTGCCCTCACCAAATAAACAGTACTCTTTTGAGCGTTGTACAAACAAAGCATTTGACCATCTTCGAATGTAAACAAAAGATAAGAAAGCTTAATAGTTTTATGAATGAGTCTTTATGCCTTCGCATGCCGACTCAGTCAGAAGTCGCAATATCCGAAAGGGGTTTCTAGGAATCGGTTACAAATGGTTCATAAAAACAACTTCTTAAGTACAAGTGTAAAAAGTTATACTTAGTATAGAGATTTTGTTTATTTGGGTCAATAAAATTATTTAAATTTAATTCATTTGGGTTAATAATATTTTTTTAAATAGGTTTTTATACAATTAAATAAAATACTTAAATACGTTATTTTCATAATAAGAAGTTTTGTTTTCTGTGTTTACGGTTAAAAGCAAAATAAAGTGTAAATTGTTATAGGGGTATAGCGCACTCGGTTCTAAAACTACTACCATTGAACTTAGCTCATGAGGGCATGCCAGTATGTAACATTAGCAAAAGCAGTGAGCGCGGAAGAAAGTTGCAGCAGTGTAAGCTGTTGGTTGGGATGAATGTACAATGTTCCACAAAAGAGATATATAAGCACTAGATCGCACACTGCAACTCATATAAGTATTAATACGTATGTGTCTTATTTGTAAAATAATTAGCCGAATGCCCAAAGACACTATTCCACGCGGACGAAGTCGCGGGCACAGCTAGTATATAAATAAATCTTACTTACTTTCCTTTTTGCTTTAATACTTTTGTCGATATGCGTAGATCTGACGACATGGCGAAACTCCATGTCGGTGTGCATGCAGTACGATTGAGTTGCTTTGGTCTCGTCCAAAGCCACATCATCATCCTGTCAACAAAATAACTATATAAACGAAATTATTCTTTACTACATACAATTAGGGCAATTTACACTGCCGCGTAATGGAATGGAATGGAGGCGTCAATTTCGCTTCATGACGCGCGTATTCGCTGGAATACTCGAGCATTCTTGCGTATTCCATTGCTGTGACCAACCCGACAGTGTCCTCGTTCGCGCCACTTCCCGCGGATTCCATAGGCAGCACCGACAGTAGCTAAGGGAATTCTCGAGAATGCGCGAGGGAGGATTCGCCGGAAGGCGCACGACCTTAATTGCCTCGTATTTAAGTTTATAATTTATACAATTGACATAAAGTTCATTATGCTATAAAATTTCGTCGCAAAAAGTCGCTTCTATTCCATTTCGCGGCGGAATAAATTGAGCCATAAGCACATGCAGAATATATTTTTTTATTTATACATCCACAGGAAAATGATTGTGTATCATTCATATTCGACATAGAAAATTTGGAGTCACGGATTGCAACGCGGGACCCCGTTAAAATTGAATTACTGGAAATTCACCTCCATTTTGAGATAGGTATTTGAATGTTTGACGAGCAAATATTTCAGATTTTTAAGTGAATCTTCTTTAGCGCTGTGAACAAATTTTGTGGGTAGTGAATGAGACTGAACCGTATTGGTGTATCCATACATGCTCCGCGGCACGGCCGTCGGTCAAGCCGGTGGCCGTGCCGCCGGTACGCGCGGCTTAAGGGCCGAAACACATAACCACGTTGCGGTGCCGCGCCGCAACTCAACGCGTCATCGAGCGTTGCGTTGCAGTGCCACGAAACAAAGCGTTCTACTACCGTATGTAGGGCAAGTATTTTTTGTGATTTTTGAATGTTGGTGGACGTATGTAAAAAAATAGCAAAAAGTGTGTTAAAACACTTTGTTAACGTTAAAGTTTGATTAATCGTTTACGTTTTATTACTTTTTGTACACTATTTGCGGCGAGGTGCACGCCGCAAAATTCTGCGTAGCGGCGCGAATGGCACTGCTGATTTTCGCGGTGCGGTGCCGCAACATGGTTATGTGTTTCGGCCCTATACTGCGTCATGCGCCGTAAGGGTATGCCGTCTGCGCCGCACATAGTGTACAAAAAGTAACATAAAGTAAGCGTTTAATCAAACTTTAACGTTAAGGAAATGTAACATTTTTGATTATTTTTCTTACATACATTCAACAACATTAAAAAAACACAAAGAAATGGTTGCCATGTATGGCAACGCTTTATTTAGCGGCGCCACAACGCAACGCTCGGTTGAGCGTTGCGTTGCGGCGCGTCGCCGCGACGCGGTTATGTGTTTCGGCCCTAGGTCAGCGCCAAGACGGTCTACATGTCAGCGGTAATGCCGGCGGCAAAACCGGCGGCATGTGTGGACACCATAATGCTCGGCTCGAGTCAGCAGAGAGGGAGGGAGACTGATCGAGATATAAACTTTTCACTTTTGTTGTGTGGTCAAGCAAATGCCATTTTTGGCGTGATAACGTTTTATAAATCCATGAACGTTGGCGGCACGCATGTAAAAGCATGACTCATTGTAACATTTGACTAGCTCGGTGGTCGAATTGTTAGCAATGGCCACTTTGAGTCCGAGGTCGCGGGTTCGATCCCTGCACAAGACAAACATTTGTGTGCATGAACAATAATGAACATGTCTGTTTGTCTCGGTCTGGGCGTTTTCTATGTATTATATGTATATATTTACAAAAAAAAATGTATTTAAGTATTATACCAGTTGGGATGGGGGCCCACCATACATTTTATTTATTTATTTATTTAAAATCTTTATTGACCACAAATGATTAATAAGGGTACAAAAGGCGGACTTAATGCTAAAAGCATTCTCTACCAGTCAACCTTCGGGACAAGCAGAAAATCACGAATGCGGTTCTGAAGAATCGAAACAAAATCAGATTTAACTACTAAAATATAATACTACAACTAATAAAATAGAATTAATAATTGCTACAGAAAATATTATAAACATACATATCATAATTATATATTTAATAAACATACATATACATACATAGAAATACATAAATTCAGCGATGATGATGAGGATGATGATGATGAGTCAGTGTTTAGTTAGACCGTCTAAAAGATATGCATGGGTTTTCTTTTTGAAATTAAATTTGCCCGAAATTGCCCTAACAGACTCAGGTAGCGCGTTCCAGAGGCGTGAAGCTTGTAATGTGAAGGAGTCAGACATAAAACCAGAGTGGTAAAGTGGAATAGAAAGTAGACGTGTATTGTCAGAACGTAGTTGGAGACTATGAGAATCACAAAGATACATTCCCAAATTAATAATATGAAAAAATACATTCCCACCACTGTGTCTCCTGTGTAGCCAGGATTAACAGCGGCGACCGCCAAAAAAGGCAATGAACAATTAAGTCCATTGCAGTCCCGGGGGTAAAACTACGGCTGCCTTGGAACTCACAACGAATTTAGTCAGAAGAAATTAGTAGGAGTAGGAAGCTTTTGGAATTTGACTTCCCCTCTTAGCAATGTGAGAGATAGCAATATGACAAATAAGGCATTAAAAGCCTAAAGAGATGGCTAGTCAAGTGAAGCTCAACTGCCGTGAACCACGGATTTTAAGTTTCTAACACTATTAGGGACCTAAAACATTGAGTTCTTACCTAACACATCGATTCCAATAATATGAATTGCAAAATCGTCTGAACGCTTGGTAATTCTCCCTTGTTGCTACCAAATCTGAATAGTATACTACCCCGTATGCAACTTGCAATGAATTCAACATGTCATCCCGCTCCCGCCGCCAAAGATCACACTCCCAGTGAACATGGTGTGCTGTTTGATCGAATTCAGAATTAGCAGTAGAACATTCGCATAATGGCGACGGCACTAACTTAAACGAAAAGAGTTTAGCCTTAAAATTGCCATGTCTAGTTATCGCAACAGGGTGGTCGACTTCTAACCACTTTTTCTTTAATCTATCTCTTACCGATTGAAAGAACAGATACAAATGGCGTCCTTTGGTAGAAGTTTCCCACCTTTCCTGCCATTCAGACAGCAATGTTTCAAATACTTCATTAATAGGTTTGAACAGTCTAAATATTTTTTCACGATCACGCGTTTTCAAGAAATCAGGGACCATATTTTTGAAATTGGTAAAACACCTGATAGCACGGGTAGTGCCTCGGTGCTTACAGTTCTATGCAAATTACATAAAAATATCAGAGCAAGGCGCTGGCTTTGAAGCAATTTACGACGTGCTGCACCTATAGTAGCCCTATCTGCCCACGCAGGTGAACCGTACGTAACACAACCTAAGTATGTGGCGGTATAAATAGTTTTTAACGTTTTGAAAGTTAATCCCCACGTAGAGGTAGAAATTCGTGTTAAGGCATAGAAAATCTTTTTTGCTTTTTCACCTACTTGCTTCATGTGCTCGATATAATTAAAATTTCTATCCAAAAGCAAACCTAAGTAACAAACCGAACTTCTATTAGCAACAGATACTCCATTAAAATGAAATCGCGGTGAAACCTGTAAATTTCCCTTAAGCAAGAGTTGATATGTTTCATGTGGCGCAAAATCGAGACGATTACGATAACCCCAATCTGAAATTAAGCCTAGGCTAGTGTTGGCTAGTTTCTCTATGCTAGATCTTGAATTAGCATTGATTAATAAGAGACCATCGTCGGCGTAACCAGTTAACGAGCACCCTTCCGGTAAGGGTAGGCAAAAAAAATCATCAAAACCGATATTCCAGAGATACGGTCCCAACACTGAACCCTGAGGGCAGCCCTGCGTGAGCACCTTTGAAGCAACATAATGTCCAAGTTTTAATTTTGTTGTACCATTAAAAAAGTACGATCGAATGAGAGAGTAGATATTGCTAGGGCAACCTCTTACCTTAAGTTTCAGCAACAACATTGGCCACCAAGCATTATCAAAGGCACCTGAGATATCTAAGAAAATAGCTACAACATACTTGCTCTCCGAGAGTTCAACAACTTTGCGCACTGCGAGCGCATCATCAACAGTAGACTTGCCAATGGTGAAGTCGTACTGATTTTTATGAAATTGCGGGCTACCTGGCAGCAACCGTGGCACAACCAAGCGCTCAAGCAGCTTACCCAACGACGGTAGCAGAGTAATAGGACGGTTATTTTTATAACGCCACTTCGCAAAATGCCAGGGAAATGACCTTCTACAATACACCGAGTAAGTATTGTTAAGATAGGTTCAGCGGCTACTTTACAACCTTCTTTAATCATTCTATTCGAAATCTTATCATCACCGGAGGCTTTATTTGTAGGCAAAGCTTTAACAATAGACATAAACTCATCCATAGACGGTACATTTTATATTGGAGTGGAAGGGCACAAATCCGCCGCGCTCCTAACCTCACGATGGTAGTCACTGTCACTATCGGCGCAATCATCAGGAATAAACGCATGCAGAATTGTCTCAGCATTCTCTTCTACACCAAGGGTATGTGAATTATTAAATTTTATATTGGATACGTATGCCTGATCAATCCGCCTATTTCCTTTAAATTCGTGATATAGGGGAGACCACGGGCCCTTACTATTTCTATAATACGTTTTAGTAAATTTCTATAATACGTTTTAGTAAATTGTCTTTGGATTTTTCAACAGCAGCGCGATTGTGAGATCTAGCA
Organism: Hypsopygia costalis; assembly: GCA_937001555.2. Taxonomy (NCBI): domain Eukaryota; kingdom Metazoa; phylum Arthropoda; class Insecta; order Lepidoptera; family Pyralidae; genus Hypsopygia; species Hypsopygia costalis. Next base: position 28,993,359 of record OW443329.2, read on the forward strand.
ATACGCAAGTCACTTAGAGCGGTTTGATAAATTTCTCTTTCGATGTTACGTATCTTTAACTTTGAGATTTTACGTCTAGCGGCACGGAAATACCTACGCAACCTAACAAGGGTATCATTCCACCAGTCGCATCAGTTATTCACTATAGGTTTTCTACCTAATGCAACGTCAGCGCAATATACGAATGTGTCAGACATAATTTCAACACTTTCCGTGACTGTAAGTTCACTACGAGTAAAATATTTGGCGCGGGAAGCGAAAAGTGAAGCAAAGCTTGCCCAGTCGGCGTTCCTAGTTTTATATTGAAAACCTATTAACTGTTGCGGATGTAAGTTATCAACAACTGGGGAGAACTCACACACAATCAGGCGGTGATCACTACAAGAAGCTTCAGGAAGAACGCGCCAGTTTTGTATTCGGACGTCTGCACTAGAAAGTGTGACGTCAATAAAAGACTCGCCCATTGGGCTACTAAAATTGTATTGTGAATATGACGATGCATTTCAGCAATAAACTCTTCAACAGCAGAGCGTCTGTCGGCATCGGTCGCTATTATACCAGTTATCTAGTACCTATAGTACAAGCTTAATTTGGGACAAGATGGCGCTGTGTAAATTGTCCAGGTATATTTATTTTTTTATTTAACGTTCCGCCTGAGCCGAATGTGCAAGCGAGGGCGCGGAACTAGTGATAGAGAGGTACGAAGTTCGCCGGGCCAGCTAGTGTTATAATAAAGCACTTGTACGTAATTATAAAATTATAAAATTAAATAATATAATATTTTAAAAAAGTATTTACGTTAAATTGGCCGTGTGGTTTTCCAGCAGACTAGAATAGAATCACTCCGTCTCTTACCGTGGATGTCGTACAAGGCGACTAAGGGAAATACATTAGCAAACATCGATCAGGCCTCCCCAACCCGTCTGGCCAGCGTGGGGAGTGTAGGCCAAATCCACCTTCCGTCTAGGACGGACAAGAGAGGGTCATGCACCTGTAGTGGAGACTAAAAGGACCTGATGACGATGATAATGATGAAGGGATAATTCTACATTCTTCCTTCACATATCGTGTGGCGTGGATTATGAAAATTCCTTTGTATAAAAGAAAGGAGATAAGCTTATAAAAGGCGATGAATTTCTAAAGGAGCTGTTTGATAAGCATATTAATAACCTTCAAGAATATTGTAATTTCCACCAAGGAGTCTAATATACTTTTACGAGCGACTGGCACGTTGCTGAAACGTTGAGATATGTATGAAGGACGAAGGAACCTGGATAAAACTTGTTTTAGGAACCTAAAAGAATAAGTCTGTTTATTTCAGATTATGATCCTTATTATTTTTATGTGGGGATTCTGAAAGCCCGGCACCTCCGCTGAAGCTTATGTGGCTAAAGCCGATTACCATCGAATATTTTGATTCGAAAAATATACTTACGATTTAGTTATTGTCAAACATCTTCAGCTCAGTTGGAGTGCTACAGGGTTTCTACCAGATAAGCTTAACACAGGTACCATAAATATAATGTGGCTGAAGTTTGATATCAAAAAACGCAAGAAGATATAGTATAAAATATTATTATCATTTGTACATATTATGTGAATATTATGATACATATAGATAATTATACCTAAAATAGATCAAACACTACGAATTTACTTGAACTCATATTCATGACGGATTTGCTTAGGCAGTCGTGGGCGTGAAAAATAATTTTGACGACCTACCTACGTAGGTAACGACGTAAAAAAGCTACTCATCTTGTAGGCAGGAGGCACAGATTGAATGTCTGTGCTTGTGGGCCATAAATCACTAGTTCTCGCGAAGGAAGCAAAGACTATCATTCCTGTAATTTTGACGTAAACCACATTTTAGGGAAAACTATCGGACAGAATTAATTTTATTTCGTTATAAAATAAAATATAAATAAATACCTATTCCATGACAAATAACACAGCGTCATCTAGTCCCAAATTAAGCAAAGCTTGTACTGAGTACTAGATAAATGATGTATGTATGTATGAAAACACCCAGACCAAGACAAACAGACATGCGCACAAATGTTTGTCATGTGCGGGGAACGAACCCGCGACCTCGGAGCCAAAGTGGCCATTGCTAGCCATTCGACCACCGGGCTCGGCAAATCAGATCGAAAACCGGGTTATCTTTTGTTATGATTGCTTATGAACGAAAAATTGGTACCTACTATAGGAAACAAAAATATTACACTTTTATAACATAGTACCTACTTTGGAAGTACCTATATATGAGTACCTATCAGATGGTTTCTCAATGAAAACATTCGCGTGTAATGTATGTTTACAGATTCGAATATAACATCCGTGAAGGAGGAGTATTTGGCTGTGTGGTTTCCGGCAGACTAGAATAGAATCACTCTGTTTCTTCCCGTGGATGTCTTACTAGGCGACTAAGGGAAATACATTATCAAATATCGGTCGGTAACATGTTCGTTCTCTCCCCTCTCATTTACGTCCATAGGTACCAACCAAATGTTCGCGTTCGAAGTTTGTGTTCGCGATGTTCATGCGTACACGACTTTAGAGACGAATGCCCAGGCATTTTTTTAAAATTACTTATTTATGTAGGATATATTGTACGTCGCATGTACTTAACAACTGTATAAAAGATGAAGAAAGTGACATCTTCCATGCATAAGAGCACAATGCTAGTTCCAATAGTAAATAAGCAACGGCAAACAAAGTACAGGAGAGGTGTTGTAGTAGAAATTTAAATGTCGTGCCTAAGCTAATATTTAACAGAAAGTTACTATTAACGCATTACAACTCAATAGACATAGTGTTATTTGTAACTGTTTGTACTGTAAATTGGTGTACATATTTACTTACCTTCTTACCCAATGAGATTAATAGTACCTAGGTAAAGTATTATTGATCTGAAACCTCTTAACGGCCTCTGGCACATGGTCGCAACGACTAACTATTTCACAACGAATCCTGGACAAATTATTCGTACATAGTCATCTGGTCCAAACTAAGCAAAGCTTGTACATACATACTTTGTAAAGGCATAAGTGTAGACAGAAGCATAAAGTTAAGACCGTGCAAGTAAATGCCCGCCATTTTGCCCACCTCTAATCACTGGTCGCATCGTGAGTGGTGTTGAATGTATTATAATGTACATGGTTAGCTGCTACCAATGATTGCGATTGCGGTCGCCCAGCCAAGTAATGCGGCGGGTCTGGTCAACTGGCTGCTGGCGGTGCAACGCGACATCACACGGTCTTAACTTTATACCTCTGTATACACCTATGTCTTTACAAAGTATGTATAAGCTTTGCTTACTTTGGACCAGATGACTCTATGTAATTTGTCCAGGAATCGTTGTCAACCATTTTTAATCCCACTACTGGGATAGGGGTCTCCTCTCAAACTATGGGGTTTAGAGCGTACTCCACCACGCTGCTCAACTACGAGTTGGCAACTTGGCTTAACGACTGTCATCTAACGACAATCATTAATTTATTTTCCTTTTGGTGCAATAAACTGTATTGTACTATGTTCTTACCTTTTTTGTTGTGTTCCAGGTGTTACAGCAGATTTCTGTAGAGTTGCCCTGCAGGATCGGAGTACTTGCAATATGATTTGCCTTCACGCTGTTTTGTCCAGCCACTACAAAATAAGTTAATTTTAGCAACAGAATTACAGTAAGCATTGGTAGTCATCAGTAAGTAGATACGGATCTACTAGACGGGGGGGTTTCAATAGTGGTAATCCTAAAAAAGGCGTACCCAGCACTAGAGGACTACAGGCTGTTCCCAATTAAAAACTAACTAAAGTACATGGAACATATCTTCAGATAGTCAGGGGAGAGGAATAGAGAGTGCACAAAAGATCCAAGAGGGTCGACGAGCCACCAGTGCCGCAGCGCTGAACCCATTTCAAGATAAAGGGGGTCGCAGACCGCTTACCATAGTATAGACCAGTGTTTCCTAACCTTTTACATAGAGTTACCCCTATGACCAATATAGGAAACTGATTTTACCCCCTCCTTATCTTATCTTATGGGTCTGAAGCTGAACTAATTTTTTATCTTTCATCAGCTTTACCCCTTACAGAAACCCCGTTTTACCCCTGTGGGGGTAATTACCCCCAGGTTCGGTAACACTGGTATAGACTATCTGGAAAGTCGTATAGCTGAATCCGGGGCGGACAGCTAGTGTAATAATAAAAATGTACCTAGTAATGTGTTATTGTGATTCACGTATTCGTTACATCCCACAAATGTTTGGTACTCCACTTGCCTATTCATGAAATCCTCTCAAATACTCTAAGGTTGGCCGGAAGAGATCCCTATGAGGGATAAGTCCACCTTTATACGTTTCCTTTAACTTACTGTGTTGTAATTTTCTTTTATGTACAATAAAGATAGGAAAGTAAATCAATTACGCAATTTAAATGATTGGCTTATTATGTAAGTACTCGTACATCAAATTGTAATAATAGAGTAAATCATTAAAAACCAGCCCAGTTTTACCTTAAACTTTCCAAAAATTGCTCGACAGAAATTTACTATTTAGTGAATTTTAATTGCTTGTTCAATAATATAACCACCTTTGAGATATCTTCGGCTCGTTTATTATTTAATGGAATTCTGCCCACGGTTTTCAATCCTTTGTATAAAATAGTTGGTATACAAGAGTCGAAATTAATTGACTATCACCCGTGTTAAACACCCAAATTTTCAATTCTAATATACCTACTCGTTAACAAAGTAAAAATAAGGTATGATAATTTTGTAAACATGAACTGAAAGGTTCTGCGACGAAAAATTAAAGATTTTTGCATCTTATGGCCGATCAAAGTTTTGGTCATAAAAATCCATTTTAACACCATGAAATTATTATAAATTACTTAACAATAACTTTTGATACGACACTCCATAACCGAAATTTTCAACATAGCTGTTGAATAAATTTCTGATTTAGGGCACACAAAATACGAAAGTGTGTTGTCATTATTTAGTAGCGTTTTGAGTGGAGCATTCGGGGAAAGCAACGGGAAAGACCAAACTTGTGATTTTCAAATTAAAATATTCAAGAAGAAGAGAGCGGCACGGCTGGTATTCCACCTAATAGAACATTGCAGCCAAATAACAATTCCCTTGAGGGCATCGACCCTGAAGGGAATTGTTATTTGGCTGCGATGGTTCTTGCGAGTGAGTGAGCTCGAAAGGAAGGAGTTGCTGCATTGGCAGCAGCAGAATGGCGACGTGAGATCGATATTTTATGTAGCGAGCGTTAATATGGCTACGGTAACCGCTTCACATCAGGCGGTCATACGCTTGTCTGCCACCAGACGTAGTATATAAAAAACGGATATTTAACTACCCATCTATGGTAGCACTAATATATACTGTTGTGCAAGCAACATTCACCTTAAATGTCAGTTCAATTAAAATATCCCCATGTTTTCCCATGATAGTCAAAGAGCCAAACATTTATTGGTCACAAAACTTTTTAGAAAATTTCAGTCAGACCCGAAAATTATTAATCTGGATCTAGATCCAGATATATAGGATAGGCCTAGGCCCAAATATATAGGATATATATATAGAAATCAAGATTGTACTCGTAGTCGGTCTTATATGCCCTTCGATCAATAGAAACACAATTATTGAATCTGCTCACTTCGTTCTTAGAAGTTTCCTGTGAAGCTGGAACTTTTCGTATGTTGATTTATCAGTTCAAGATGAATTTGATGACAATAATCTTTATAATTTTCACAGATTCAGCTTTACAGAAAACTTCTAAGTACGAAGTGACCAGAAATAATTACAAATTTGAAAACGATACCATATAAATATTGCACAAGTTAAAGCAAAGCCAGTTAATTTAAAGTAAATGATATAAAGTATACTTACAATGTCTTTGCCAGTTGAAATTATGCTGTATCTCATGCCTCATTCCTCTCCATAATTTAGTAACGATGAGAGAATACGCGAATGACATAATGAAGAATGGAATGAGCAGCAGTGCGGCATCCAGTCCTAAGTTAAATGCTCTCTCTAGCTCTAAACTGGTCCATACTTCTCGGCACTTGAATGCTAAAATATAAAAATATTTCGGTAAAACATCTGATCATAAATAGATAAATATTCCTGGATAAACTACACACGGCCATCCTAGTTCCAAAATAAGCAAAGCTGTAACTGATAATAATTTATACTTAAATACATTTTTTTTTGTAACTAAATACATAATAATACATACAAAATACTCAGACCAAGACAAACAGACATGTTCATGGACACAAATTAATGTCTTGTGCGGGGATCGAACCCGCGACCTCGGAGTCAAAGTGGCCATTGCTAACCATTCGACCACCGAGCTAATCATTCTGTCGTTTATTTGATCATATCTGATTAGGTATAACAAAATATTTTTTTTTTTCGGTAAAACATCTGATTATATCAAATTAGAAACAAAGAAGTTCTAAAACGGGTAAACAGTTTGAGTCACGCAAGTTCACTTGCGTAATAAAAATCCATTTTTATTTGAACCGGGCATGTTTGATAGACTGAGAATTAATGCCAAGTCTAATTTTCACTAGTTGGTCTAAAATATTCTCTCATAATATGTATTTACCAAACAAATGCCAGAGGGGCAATTCTCGTAATTAAAATATAGTCAAAATTCAGTTTCGATCCAGTCTCGATCTCACAAATGTCACATTTGGTATTCTCGTAACACAATATGTAACTTCAAAATTAAATTTAAGCGGGATTATATCGAAATATGAGTGAAAATGAAACAAACTAAGAATGTTACTTTGCCAACAACAAGAATTGATAATAATTAATTAATGAAATCAAGTATATAATTTTAGTCAATTTAATCTGTGTTCGTAGAAAAATTACGAGAACTGGCCTTTTGCAGTAGCGTTTTTTTCTGTGCGTATACGGTTGTTTTGACATTCGCGCTTACACGTATTCACTAGGCTCAATCATGCTCGGCTCAATTACGCCCTCGCCTTCGGCTCGGGCTGAAATTCCGCCTCGCATGTTATAACCATCATAACGCACTAATATCGTAATGTACTATAAAAAGTATTATTATTACGATGGTTTTTCTAAAAAAAATTGGTTCGATTTTTGTGCAAAAAATAACATCCAAAATTTCCATTTTGTTGTCAAAGAAAATGTTGATACTTTGTAATGCCGAAATTTTGTTTACTTATCTTAGTTGACTGGTATTATTGAATTCAAGTAACAAATGCTAACTACACTCTTTCGCTAGGAAATATTTGTTTTAAGTATCCGTTCACTTGCAATTAGATGCAATTGTTTGTTTAGTTTCCCGTCCATTAACATTTTATGATACTACCTCTATCTTAGCTGGGATAGAGATAAGCTCATCTTTGGATCCGTCTGATAATACTATGTTACGTAAACGTTTATGTGTAATAAAGAGTACTAGCTAAACACAATTAGCAAAATCTAAGCTCTAGTTTCATTTTCGACGAGCTCGGTGGCGTAGCGGTCAATGACGCGGCTTCGACACCAACGCTCGTGGGTTCGATTCCCACACGGGACAAACATTTGTGTGCATGAACATGTCTGTTTGTCTTGGTCTGGGTGTTTTCTATGTATCATAAGTATGTATTTACAAAAAAAAAGTGTATTTACGTATGTTTATCAGTTGTCTAGTACCCATAACACAAGCTTCGCTTACTTTGGGGCTAGATGGCGCTGTGTAATTTGTGTGACAATATTTATTTATTTTCGTATTCAAAAGATCCGATTGTAATCGGCTTCAGCTTCGACGGTAGGGTCCCGGGTCTGCTTTGACTCCGGGTTTTGTACCCACTCCCTGACACGTATTTCAAAGTGCAAAATATTTTTTTTATACTACGTCGGATGGCAGACAAGTATACGGCCCGCCTGATGTGAAGCAGTTACCGTAGCCATTAACGATCGCAACATAAAATATCGCTCGCGCGCCGCCACCCCCGCTGCCAACGCAGCATCTCCTTCTTTTCTGGTGACCTCACTCACTCGTAGGAACACAACAACTCTCAAGGGAATTGCTATTTGGCTGCGGTATTCTGTGAGGTGGAGGTACATTCTCCAGTCGGGTAGCTTACAATTACGCTCCTTACCTCTCTTTTCGCCAGAGCTTCGTTTGTCAGTCAGCAGGGTGAAGTTGGCTTTGGTTCAAGTATGTTGATGAACCACTTACACTCAAATAATTCCTATTCTAGGTGTGTATAGACATGTAACCGGACAGAACAGCCAGGTTTTCAGCTTTGTGCTTTCTAACACGTAACACCAAAAATCTAACTTACTAGCAAATCATTTTATCGCCATTTGTTTTTTTTATTATATGATCGAAGTTCCATCCGCTTTGGATAACTTGTTTGCTATTACTAAAGCCATGCGTGCACGGCATTAGGCAATTGCAATCAAGAACTTTGGCCGTGTGTTTTCCGGCAGACTAGAATAGAATCATTCCGTTTCTTCCCGGGATAAGGCGACTAAGGGAAATACATTATCAAATATCGATCAGGCCTCCCCAACCCGATTGGCCAGCGTGGGGAGTGTAGGCCAAATCCTCCTTCTGTCTAGGACGGACGAGAGAGGGTCGTGCTCCTGTAGTGCAGACTAAAATGGACCTGATGATGATGAATTAGTTGCATTTCATGAAACGCCACAATTTTATTTGTACTGCTAACGGACATCAAACATTGTGTTCGTCGTCAAAAATGTTTGTCGTTGATCCGTTTTTGTACTTCTTTGAACGATATTTGATAAACGTTACGTATCAAGAATCGAATGTCCATAAGTACAAACCAAATGTTTGTCGTCCATGTTCATGTTCGTTCGTGCGTACACGGATTAACAATACACGCCTCATGCCATTAGTATGTTAGATGTTTGATGTACATAGATAAAAGAAAACAGTGTCGCTGAAGAGCAGCTTAAGGCTGCTCGGTCCGGTAACCTTTCCATACAAATGTAGAATAGGAATTACTTCGCACTTTGATGGTGTACGTCCAAAATTATGGATAATATGGATTTGTCCCAACATAATTATTGATTTTTCGAGACTTGAAAAATCAATTTTTGACACCGATTTTGTCGCAACTTTAGATGTCACTAAATACAATTACAAGTATAAAAACTAAAAAATAATTAACACGCGCAGTGCTGAGTTCAGATGGCGCGGTAGATACGTTGTATTATATTACAATTTCGCAGTTGCAATAATTGCCATTTAAACGTTTTAAACTAAATATGTTTATTCCAGTAAAAAAATATGTATTACCTATGATTGCAGTAAGGAGAATTTCACAGTTCAGTCTGAGCGTTTTTTAGTTTTATGGTTCTGAATGTGATTTTGTTTCTAGATATTCCATATAGGTATATATTATATTAAATTTCTGAGCCCGTTATGAACTTGAGTACTATTTAAGAGATATTATCCTCACTACGGTAGTTCAACCATGGAGCTGAAATATCACCGTCGAATATGCCGACGCGCATTTTATGAAAAACGTGCTTCGGAATTTTGGCTTTATATATACATATAAAAAAATATATAAAAAAAGCGAGAGCGCTACGAACGTATCCAGTAATGATTCTTTACCATTCAATAAGTCAAAGTTATCGAATTCCTTCAGTTTCTTAGATTACGGACGTTTTTGGCCAATTAATGTAAACATCACAGTCGAATTGTAATACGCCTCTTAAGCATCAGGCATAGTTTATTTATTGGAAACTTTTGTATAAATTTACTTTACGCAATATATAAATACATTGAGTAGGTAATTCCATTTTTTTTTCTGTAATTCCAATCCTCCTAAACAACTATTCAATTTACTCACAAAATAGAAGTTTATTATTTTTTTTAATTATTTCTTATCTTTCTATTTTCTAATTCTTTCTCAATACTAATTCTTTATAAAAAAAATTTTTTTCTTTCAAAATACAAACCCCATTTACTATGTTTTTTTTAAATAACATAATAATTAAACACAAGGCTCGTGTAATATGTGAACAAGCTAATTAATTGTTCATTACTGAAACTATCTCTTTCTCACAGACCGCTTAGTGAAATAATAATCTTCACTAAGCGGTCTGTGAGAAAGAGATAGTAGTAGTAAGCAGTAATAACATAAAAATAATTAACCATTTAGAAATACCTACCGACGAGTTGGTCAAACCTTACTGCGTACTCTTAATAGTTCAGTTTAGTTAATAGTAAGAACAAAGGCATTGTATTCTAATCATAAATATTAATTATATATTATTTTGAATTCTAATTATTAATTTATATTATTGTATTGTATTATATTCAAAGGTATTGTATTCTTCAAATCTGTAACTTTAATTAATCGTACCCTTAGCAGTTGCTTATTTAACTTCAGAAATTTGTGCTTGGGATGACAGTCGACACATAGTTTTGAAGCAGAACCATTTTTATATAAGCATTTCATACTGCAATACATAGTATAATCACATGTATAATTGCACTCTCAAAGGAAACTGTGGTTCCGTATGAGAATGCAGTTATGCTGGTTTCCCTTCGATTGATTGAAAACTGTTGTTCCCTTTGATTACAGAGTTAGTTCATGAGGATGTTTATAACATATTTAATTTGTTTTTTATACTACGACGAGTGCAAACAAGCAAGCATACGGACCGCCTGATGTAAACCTTGAAGTTTCTTTATGGGATCGAATCCGGAACGAAGAAATTCGACAGAGACCAAGGGATGAAACTAGATGGTGGAGGAAAGTGATTGAATGGAGCCCATGTATGGGGCGATAAAGAGTGGGGCACTCCCTCTCTAGATGGACTGATGACAAGAAAGCAGCTGGAAGTGGGTGGATACGGAAAGCGGATGATAGCATATGGTGGAAAGCATTGGAGAAGTCCTATGTCAAGTAGTGGGTAGATACAGGCTGAAAATGATGACTGTATTCACGCGAGGCGAAGCCGCGGGTAGAAGCTAGTATTTCATATGAATAAGTTTAGCGAACTTATTTTAACGCTTATCAAATACTTTTTATCTATGGAATAAAACTTTCACAAAATAATATATATAAATAAAAAAAAATAAGGCGATAGTATATGTCCATTGATGAAGTTTGATATTCTAAGGGTCTTAAACACAAAGGATCGCATATGGAATTGAAAGCATTTGTATACAACAGTGGGTAGGTTAAGGGTAGGTACTGTTGTGGGTAGTCCACTTGTATGAGGTTGTGGGTACTTTAATAATAAAGACAGTTGCTATCTTGACCTGGCGTTTGCATTACACTACATGGTGACAGCGGTGATTTTAATAGTTAAATTAACTTTCAAGTGTTGTGTATGGTCTGAATATTGGATATATCGTGTTGTTATATTATTGTTGTAAAAACAATGGAGCACGCGAGACCTCCGCCGGATCTGTGTCTCGATGGCAGCCCCGTCAGCCGGGCTGACGCATGGAAACGATGGAGAACGCAATTTAATTTGTTCTTGAAGGCGTCGGGAGTGCACAAGGAGGAGCCAGCTGTTCAAGCTAGCTTGCTTATCAACTTAATTGGCACCGATGGCTTTGATATCTATCAAACGTTCACATTCGAGAATGACAAAGAACGCGATGACGTGAACGTAGTGTTAAAAAAGTTCGATACCTACTTCGGTGTAAAAATCAATATAACGCTAGCGAGATATAATTTCTTTTCCCGAAATCAAGAACAAGGAGAAACTATCAGCCAATACGTAGTAGCATTGAGATTGCTTAGTAAAAATTGCTCGTTTTCGTCGTTAGAGGAGGAATTAATTCGCGATCGTATCGTGTGTGGAATCCAAAATGCAGTCGTGAGGGACCGACTATTGCGGGCGGATGATTTGAATTTGGATAAAGCGATCAAGATTTGTGAAGCGGATGAAGTGTGTACAGACAGCAGCCGATGCTTGGAGGCACGCGGTGCGGCGAGCGGTGCGTGCATCGAGGCGGTGACGGTGCGCGACCGCGCGCTCGCACGCGGCCGCCGGGGCGGCGTGCGCGCCCGTGCTGTGGCAGCGGGGCCGCGCGGGCCGCGTGCGGGGCCGCGCGGGCTCGCATCGCACGGGCTTCCGCCGGCATCATGTCGTAGTTGCGGGCGGCAGTGCTCTTCCGGGACATGCCCGGCACAAAGTGTACAGTGTTTTGTGTGTCACAACTACGGCCACTTTGCTAGAATGTGTGAATCGAAAAGTGTAAAGAAAATGTATGATATCGACGTGTGTGATTATGTCACGGAGGGTGAGGACGAGGACAACAGTGAGTTATTTTATATTTCTATGTTATCTGATATTTCTATGACTAAGAACGTGTTCATGGCGACACCACATCACGAATGGTATGAACGCTTGCGATGTGACGGGGGGTTTGAAAAATTTAAATTAGACTCGGGAGCTGATATTAATGTTATGTCATATGAACGGTTCAAGTCGCTAGGGTTTGTCGACTCCATATTAATTTATAAACATAACTTAAGGTTACAGTCGTATGGAGGAAATATTATACCAATAAAAGGTGTTTGTAACTTGATTTGGAGTTTTAAAAACATTAAATATGAGTTATTGTTTGCTATAGCAGATATGTCTTGTGAAAGTGTGCTGGGTCGGCAGACATGTTCTCGGTTAGGTCTTATTAAACGTTGTCATGAGGTACGCGTGAGCGATTACAGTGATTTGTTTGATGGTCTAGGTTGTTTACCGGGTGAATATCATATAGTTGTAGACAGTTCGATTCAACCGGTTGTGAGCGCGACACGTAAGGTACCTCTTGCACTGCGTGACAAATTACGTATTGAATTAGACAGAATGACGAAGCTAGGTGTGATAAGAAAGGTTACTCACCCTACACCCTGGGTCAATGCCGTAGTAATTGTTGCTAAAAAAAATGGGGACTTAAGAATTTGTTTAGACCCGCGGCCCTTAAACTGTGCGATTCGAAGAGCGCATTTTCAATTGCCAACAGTAAGTGAATTGGCTTCTAAGTTACACGGAGCTAAGTATTTTTCAGTTTTAGACGCTAATTCCGGTTTTTGGGCTATAAAATTAGATGAAGCAAGCGCGGACCTTTGCACCTTTAGTTCACCCTTTGGCCGTTTCCAGTATGTGCGCTTACCATATGGTCTCAATTGTGGGCCTGAAATATATCACGCTAAAGTGAAACAGCTGTTAGAAAATTTGGAAGGTGTAGACTCATTTATTGACGATATTATTTGCTGGGGACGAACAAAGCAAGAACATGATGCGAGACTACAAGCATTGTTCGAAAGATCGCGTAAAATCAATTTAAAATTTAATAAAAATAAATGTAAAATTTGTGTAGAGGAGGTCACGTACCTGGGGCATATTTTTAACAAGGAAGGGATGAAACCGGATTGTTCTAAAATTAGGGCGATCAAAGATATGCCCTCCCCAACTGATAGAAAGGCTCTAGGAAGATTTTTAGGTGCTATAAATTATTTGTCTAAATTCATACCAAATTATTCTCAGAAATTTTTTCCTTTAACTCGTTTGTTGAAACGAGACAGTGAATGGATGTGGGAAGCGAGCCATCAACGTGCTGTTGATGAGCTGAAAGAGGTGATTAGTAGCGCAACAGTTTTAGCTTTATTTGACGTTCGCGCCCCCTGTGTCATATCGGTCGACTCGAGCGCAGTGGCTATGGGAGCTGTGCTGTTGCAGGGCGGCCGCCCGGTTGAGTATGCCTCGCGCACTTTCACTGAAACTCAGTCTAGATATGCACAGATCGAAAAAGAATTGCTCGCTATCGTTTTCGCTTGTGAAAAGTACCATCAATACATTTATGGCAAGAAAAATGTAGTAATAGAAACCGATCACAAGCCGTTGGAAAGCATTTTCAAAAAACCTTTGCAGTCGGTCCCAGCACGCTTACAGCGAATGTTATTACGGCTTCAGGGCTATGACTTGAATGTTACTTACAAGCCCGGTAAATATATGTATTTAGCGGATACGTTATCGCGCGCGCCTCTGCCAATTCTTTATGATGACTCGGTAAGTAGGGGTATTCGGTATCAAATAAATCTTTTGATGAGTCAAGTTAAAATGTCTCAAAGTAAACTACAGTCCGTTCGAGACGAGACTGAAAAGTGTGCCACTTTCAGTCAATTAATAAAATATATTAACCAAGGTTGGCCGCCATATAAGGGTGATGTAGCAGAAAATTTAAGATACTATTGGTCAATTCGAGAAGAATTGTTTGTTGTTGATGGAGTCATTTTCAAAAATAATTTAGTAGTTATTCCGCAAAATATGAGATTACAAATGTTAAACATTATACATGAGGGCCACCTTGGTATAGATCGCTGTAAGAGGCGGGCGCGAGAGGTATTGTTTTGGCCGGGAATTACGAAAGATATCGAAATGTATGTGAGACGCTGTGCAGTGTGTCAGGAGTGCTCAAATGCACCGAATAGAGAACCCATGTTGCCGGTTGAAATCCCAGTACTACCTTGGAATAAACTAGGGGCGGATATTTTCGAGTACCGAAAAAAATATTATTTATTAGTTGTGGATTATTATTCAAGTTACGTAGAGGTTGCCAGCTTAAGTAATATTTCATCGGCTACCATTATACGTGCCATGAAAGAAATCTTCTCTAGACACGGCATACCAGAGGTGTTGGTTAGTGATAATGGCACACAGTTCACTAGCAGGGACTTTAAGACGTTTGCTTCTGAATGGGGCTTTGAACAAATCACCACTTCTCCCTACTATGCTCAGGCAAACGGGAAAAGTGAGCGCGCCGTGCAAACAATAAAGAATATTTTAAAGAAATCTCTGGCTAGTGGAACAGATTTTTACCTAAGTCTATTAAGCTACCGTAACACACCGCGTGAAGGTTTGAGCTCTCCTGCACAGATGTTAATGGGACGTCGGCTTAAATGCAGGTTGCCTGTGCACCCTGACATATTAAAGCCAAAAACTGTAAGCCCAATGGAGCATAATATGTTGATACAAAAACAACATAAGAGTAAGCTATATTATGATCAACATAGTAAAGTTTTGCCTAAGTTAAATTCGGGCGATAATGTTATAATATTGGATAAGAACCGTAAAATGCGTGGGCAGATAGTATCAGAATCACATACTCCACGTTCGTATCTGGTAAAAAATAAGATGGGTATATACCGCCGCAATCGCAGGCATTTGCTTAAATGTGTATCTCCAGGTGTAAGTGATTCTGATAGTATAAAAATTACTAAAAATGAGACTCAGCCAATAGAGTTATTAAGTCAGAATACTGAGTTAATTGAGAAGACTGATTCCTCATCAACGGAATTTGATGAGAGCAACGATTCCATTCGTTCCGATTATACTATTGCTGAGTCACATTCTCCCATGGTAACCGTTAGAAAAGGGTTACCTTCAAAGACTCAACTATTTAAATAAAACCATTATGTCTCAGTGGTTGAGAACTTGTATAAAAAAAAAAATCATTTTGCTTACATATGTGGTATACATATGTACTTGTTTGTATACTTATTTCTGTAGAAAATAGGTTATATTATTGTTTGTTTCTTATTTTTTTTATTGGGGGAAGATGTTGTGGGTAGTCCACTTGTATGAGGTTGTGGGTACTTTAATAATAAAGACAGTTGCTATCTTGACCTGGCGTTTGCATTACACTACAGGTACAGGCTAATATTAAACGCTGTTTAGTAGCTATAGGGTATTTATACAATAAATGAATATATTGCGATAAG
The DNA here is from genome assembly GCA_937001555.2 of Hypsopygia costalis. Taxonomy (NCBI): domain Eukaryota; kingdom Metazoa; phylum Arthropoda; class Insecta; order Lepidoptera; family Pyralidae; genus Hypsopygia; species Hypsopygia costalis. The sequence continues at coordinate 29,009,112 of OW443329.2, forward strand.
AACGCATGGGCTAAAACAATCCAGATACAAGACACTCGAAAGAATCACTTTCGAGTGTCTTGTGTCTGGATATCTTGAATATTTGGATAGATGGATATCTTGTGTCTGGATATCTTGGATATATATTGGAAAAAATCACTAGTAAGTACTAGTGATTTTTTTATATATAAAAAATATGTTATGTTTGTTGACCTTATGTTAAGTTGCTAACATTGAAATTTAATGACAATTAAGCACAAATCTTTTAATATAAATCAAGTAATATATTGTTATTTATTTAAAATTATAATTCTGACATGAGAGAGTGCCTGAGAAGGCCTATTCTTAGATTAAAAAGTTTGAGTTTAATAATGATGATGATATAAGTTAATAAGAAAAATCTCACCGTTTCCTTTCATCGGCTGCAACTTAGAGACCACTAAGATTGGCCAGTTGAGTGTTATCGACAGGATCCAAACGACAGCTATCATTTTGTAAGCATGACACTGCGTCTGCCATTTCCTGGACTTAAGTGGTCGGCAGATTGCGAAGTACCTCTCCAGGGATATGGCCACCAATGTCCAGACATCCACGGATACCGACACAGCTGAAACAGAGGTAAATAAATTAGTTTTTATAAAATTTATTAAAGAATAAGACATAGATCAGATTAAATTAAACTTATTGTAAACTTAGAATAGATAAAATTAAATAAATACATCTAAATTAAAACTAATTAAAATAAACTAAAAACAAAACTAATCTAATAAACCGCTGCCCGTAGGCAAAGTTCCCAATATTTTTTTTTTACAATAGATTTGAGTGTGTAAGAGATTCATCAACACCTCTAAACCAAAGTCAACCTCACTTAAACGTGATGCACCCTGCTGACTGACATACGGAGGCTCTGACGAAAAGAGACTAAGAGCGTATTTTGTACGCTCCCCTACTGGGTAAGTACCTCTACAACTTTGAACCATTGCCAACCTCACCTGCACGTGGTTCACCCTGCTCACTGACTGGCACTGGCGAAAAGAGAGGTAGGGCATTGCGTATTTCGTAAGCTACCTGACTGGAGAAGTACCTCCACCTCACAGAATACCGCAGCCAAAAATAAATTTCTTTGAGGGTTGTTGCGTCCCTGCGTGTGAGTGAGGTCACCAGGAAGGAAGTAGTTACTGCATTGGCAGTGGGGGTGCGGCGCGCAAGCGATAATTTATGTTGCTAGCGCTTATATGGTAACCGCTTCACATCAATTCGTCGTTGAATTGTAATTTTCCTCTTAATATCCACAGTACGTAGTTAATATTTTTAGCATGGTAGCGTTCTGGGTCCCCACCACCCACTTTGATGACCGGCAAACTCTGATGGCTATGTCGACAAGTTTGGTTCTCCGTCGAATTTATTCGTTACGGATTCGATCCCTCAGAGAAACTCCGAACATATCCCTCTCCATCGCTCGCTGCGCGACCTTTAGCATGTGGACCAGTCCGGTGGTCAGTGTCCTAGTGTATGCACCATATGTCATTGCAGGGAGGAGGCACTAGTTGAAGACTTTAGTCTTCAAGCATTGGGTATCTGTGTGGCGATGATGTGTAGAAACTTTTCGAAAGCTTATTGCAGATATAATTTTGAAAAGTAAATATCGTATTCTGATAACACGCTTGACGACGTGACTGACTGTACGACTTCAGTGGTTGCCTATTAGAGAGCGAAGGAATATCCATTTACTTAGACTGCTGTACAAAGTTTTATTCCATCCATTTACTCCTGTGTATCTTAAAGAGTAGCATATGCGAGACGTGACAGCAGACTACGCTCCTGTGGCAATCTCGTTCTCGACATCCCTATTCACAGTACTCATGCGTATAGTCAGTATTTCGCGGAGAAATCGGTGAATCCGTGAATAATATATATATATATATATATATATATATATATATATATATATATGTGTGTGTGTGTGTGTATATATATATATATACATTTATATATATTATATATATATACATTTCACAGTTACTATTTCTTGAGCTTCGGCTATAGTTTCAAGCCCACTCCTAGTCTCTATGGATTTTTTTATCGGAGGCTTTTAATATTCAGAGCCGCACTCGTCAAACGTCAATTAAAGTTAATCCTTATAGTTAAAGTTAATCCTTATGTAAAATTGTTATCTCTCATCCACTATAAATACTGTCAATGTACCTAACAGAAAATTACAACATTAAGCTTGACAGAGAATTAACTTGAACTACGGTATTCGCTGTCGCAAAGATTTTTTTCAAAGTTTTTTAAATAAATAAATTACGATTTAGATATAGATACACTTTTATAGATATTTACATAGAAATAAAATATAGAAATAGATTATTTAATTTTTTATATCCATACTAACTGATACAATTTGCGTAAGTTAAATAAAACGTGGTTTGTGTTTGTGTATCTGCGATATTGCAGTAAGACCCAAAGGTTGCCTGGAAGAAAGTGTAACAGACTGAAGCGTGGAAGCCGCGGCGCGGGCAAGCCATCTCTGCCGGTTATGATTATTACCGTTTTTCTTTTGTAGCAATTTCGGCTACTTAAGTAATACTTTGCGGGATTTTGGTACAACTTCATTAAATATTCCCATTCTTGCTTTTTCATTCCGTTGACTATTTTACCCCAAAAAAGTTACTTTTGCACTTGTTTATTACCGCAGACATAACCCCAATGCTTGAAGACCAAAGTGTTCAATCAGTGCGTCCTTCCCGCCATGACCGACGGTGCAGCCTTGGACGCTGACCGTTGGGCTGGTTCACAGACTAAAAGTCGCACAGCGAGTGACGGAGAGCTTGGGAGTTTCTCTGAGGGATCGAATCCGGAACGAAGAAATTCGACGGAGAACAAAAGTGGTCGACATAGCTCTCAGAGTCAGCGAGTTGAAGTGGCAGTGTGCTGGCCACATCTGCTAAGTCAGCAATGGCAGATGGGGGAGAAAAGTCCTAGAGTGAAGGCCACGTATTGGGCGACAAAGCGTAGGGCACCCCCTCTCTAGATGAACCGGTTGGATGCGGAAAGAGGAGGATCGCATACGGTGGAAAGCATTTAGAAAGGCTTATAACCAGCAGTGAATATATATAGGCTGATAATAATGATGATGAAGTTACTTTTAAACATAAATTATATCTAGGTACCCATCTACACCTATGATTCATTCACTGCAAATGTAACTTTGTAATCATATATATTTATATGGGATTACAAAGTTATTTATGCAGTTGGTGTATCTAGAAAACTGGACCGAAGTTGTAAAATATTTTTGTTTGTTCCTTAATTTATACACTAAACACTAATTGTATTCTAAATTTGAAGCTTTTATGTCCGCTAGAAGTGCCTTAGAAATTTGATGATCAGTCAGTCAGTGAGTGACAAAATTAAGAAAATTAAGAAATTTTGAGTAGTTATAATTTTTAAACTACTGAATCAAAATGAATGAAATTTGCAATATACTGTGTTTGTATAATGCCTGATTGGTTACTAAAAATTCATGTTTCTAGTTTTATCCACAACGAAGTTATAGTGGGTCGAAAATGGCCTGAATTGCTTCGAGAAAAGGATGGTACGGCCGTGCCGCTTTTTGCTCGACTTGGCGGGGTCACTGCCGTGCCCCCAGATTTTATGTAGAACACCTGCACATTTTTTCTACATTTCCAACTAAACGTGGATAGCAGTGCATTTTACTAACGTTCTTTTAAAAGAACAACATTTGCCTGGTTTTACAGGCGTAGCTTTTTTTCCTTTTTAACGTCTTACATGTTGCTACAACAAAATGTAAAATTCGATGAGATCGAAAACAAAAAGTTGTTTCAGTAACATGCAGGTTAATTTCTTCCTAAAATTGTGAAAAGAACGAACAATTTTTAAGATAGTTAGTTGAAAGGCTTAGAACCCAAACTGAACTGAATGAACGATGTGCACAGTATTCTATGGTTAATGGCAACAGTAGATATATATTGTACCTACTGTAAATTCCAAAGCGTATTTATTAAGCTGCGCAACTGAGGAAATACCTCCACTTCACAGAATACCGCAGCCAAATAACAATTTCCTTGGGGGTTGTAGTGTTCCTGCGCGTGAGCGAGGTCACCAGAAAGAAAGGAAGGAGTATAGGCTGGCAACGGATCAGCGAACCCCTTGGTATTGCTGATCTCCATGAGCGATGGTGATTGCTTTCCATCAAGTGACCATATGGGTCACCTGATGGAAAGCAATCACCACCGCACCTGTCACCTCTCGTCGCGTCTTTATAATAGCCAGAGTCTTGCTAGACGGCAAAATACACTTTGGATGGCAGCTTGTGCTGCCGTCCAAAGTTTATTTTGTACATTTTGTCCGAATTCGTGTATGACTTTCTGTATTTGGTCTGCTGTCTCGTTCATATCTGCAGTAATTTCTAGCGAACTGAATCGGGTATGAAGTTCCAGTTGGAACTTCTCCGAATTTTTAGTGATCTGTGAAAGAGTCGTACATAGACACGACCTCATTATGCAGGCTCTCACGAGTTTGATCACTGAAACGTCCCAAATTATTTGGGGTGTAAGTAGTTTATCAACATCCTTGAGCCAAAGCCAACTTCACCTGCACGCGGTGCACCCTGCTGACTGACAAACGAAGCTCTGGCGAAAAGAGAGGTAGGGAGCGTAATTGTAAGCTACTCGACTGGGGAATGTACCTCCACCTCACAGAATACCGCAGCCAAATAATGGTTCCCTTGAGGGCTGTTGTGTTCCTGCGAGTGAGTGAGGTCACCAGAAAGGAAGGAGATGCTGCGATGGCAGCGGGAGTGACGGCGCGCGAGCGAAATTTTATGTTGCGAGCGTTAATATGGCTACGGTAACCGCTTCACATCAAGCGAGCCGTATGCTTGTCTGCCACCCGACGTAGTATAAAAAAAAAAAAAAAAAATTCGCCTCTTATCTATTATGATGAAGTCGATCTCATTCCTAGTCACTTTATCGGGGTTTTGCCCGGTCCATCTTCTCTAGGGCTTCTTTTTGAAAAACGAGCTATCAAAAAGAGCCTCTTCATCTGGAGAAAATTTACCAGCTTTTGCCTCCGGTGATTTCTCGACCCCAAACCAAACCCTCAGATTACCGACTCATCGCATCGCATCGTATAATGTCATAGAAGTGGCCAGGGTAAACTAAAATGTAACACGACTGGAAAAATGAATAATTTTGCATTCAAATGGTATCCCAAGAGACGAACTTCTTAGCTTCCATGGATTCACCGTGCGGGTGCCGGGTCCATTGTGTGGCAGAGAGAGAAACCCCAAGTAGATCCCGAGACTTGTGACACGGGTGTAGGTTTAAGGGGCCCCTTTCCGACGTACATCAACACTCACCTTCACTACTTGTGTTTCTCTCCCTGCCCTGCCAAATCTGGTATGAACCTGCTAATGCAGCGTTAGGTACTCGTTCCAGTATAGAACTTACTGCACTTCTGGACAAGCGAAGGTCTTTCAGCAGGTTATAGAGAGATTTTGCTGGTATACCTCTCGCTCCTACTTCTACAGCGTATAGATTAACTACATAGCCGCTTTTTGTTAATTCGTTTAGGAGGTCATAATATTTGTTTTGTTTTATCGCGTGGTCTTTGGGTATGTTAGTTTCCCACGGAACGGTAAGCTCTACAAGTACTATGCGTTTTGTAGCTCTGGAAAAAAGGAAAATGTCCGGTCTTGATGTCGAAACACTCACATCCTCTGGGATTTTATAGTGCTTTTCATACGTGTCCATTAAAATAGTCCAGTCAGGTGCTGCACTCAGGATTGAGTAAGGCTTGTTTTTGGAGTTTGACGTTGAGCCTTCTTTTATAAAGTTAATTTGTCTTTTGTTTGTCGTTAATCCTTTTTGTGCTCTAGCTATTGAATGACTTATGGCTTCACGTATGATTTGAAGTACTCTGTTATGGCGATGTGAGTAATGACGCCTATTAACATTTTCGGCGGTAGTTGTGAAACAACAAACACAGTGCTCTTGAAAATAAAATATATTTAAAATACTTAAGTTTAACTTACATAGTTGTTGCATTGAGATATTGTATTTATTAGATATCCACAACACACACTAGTGTTATCTACAGTATATTAATGTCCTGAGTGGAGTTTTTAATGCACTGTCCTGTCGGCCATTTTTAACACTATCACCACAACAAATATCACTGCAATGGCGACCTACGATGATATTCTGGAGACACAAAGGGCCCTGGAGAACACTCTGCTGAAGAAGATGAGCGACTTTGAAGCCAGCCTGAAGGCCTCTGCACCTCGTCATCAAGTGAGCGAACCGGCCAGTCACCTGCATGCAGAGTTCACCGAGTTTAAGTCCCAGGTTTGGTCTATCATAACTCTTCTGCGTCAACAAATCACTGGTCTCTCTAAGGTTATCGATGCTATTGAAATGCGGCATCGCAGGAAATATCTTCTTGTCACTGGTGTCTCGGAAGATATAAAGGACGACCTGCATAGGTATATAGTTGATCTATTCCGAGACACATTGCAGCTGGATGTATCCCCAGACAAACTCACTGCTTGCCATCGTCTGGGCAAACCTTCAGACGGGAGATGTAGACCAGTATTGGTGCGTTTTACTGAGATGTCTTTAAGAGCTGACATTTGGAGTAAAAAGACTGCCTTCAAAGGTACCCCGCACACAGTCTTTGAGTTCCTTACATGGCAGAGGCAGTCTGTTTTTGCACAAGCACGTAAGAGGTTTGGCATGCGGAGGTGTTGGACAATGGAGGGAAACGTCTTGGTGAAGCTTAAAGATGGTACCAAGCAGCGATTATTCTCTGTTAGTGACCTCTCTGCACTTGCGGTATCAGAAGATGAGCCCCAGCCAGCTGGACCGAGTTCTCCGGCATCAGAAGCTGCGCCAGAGTCAAGTCCTCGTCGCGTCAAGCCGAAGCGGGCCAGGGCAAGGAAATAATTGTATGTAATTTATTAGGTACGCCGTTTCGTAAGCTTTACTCTCTGTTATTTTGCTTCTTTCTAAATATTTGTCGATATACATGCATTTATTACTATGTACCTTCAATCTGTGATAACTTTAACATTTATTTTTCTGTGTCAATTTGTAAATTATTTCCATTTTCACTTCGTGTGTCATACAACTAAAATCATAATTATAATAATCAAATATACATAACTAAAATCATAAAATCATAATAGTCATTGTACTATCACTGTCAGCTGCTAGACATTTGGAATGATTAAATTTACAATATTTTTTTTATTTATTAGTCTGTCTCTTTGCCCTGGAATCTTGCGTATTTGTACAAAGCATTTTTTTTTGTCATTGTAAAATGTGTTTCGTCAACCGGCAGGACACGTAGGGATGCTTAGGTTAATGTAAGTTATACATAGTTATATAGATATACATTTATTTATTTATCTGTATTTAATATATTATTATTGAAAAATATTATAATTATATATGTCAGATAATGATTCGTTCCATTCTGCTCTTAACTTCAGCGTTTCTTCGACGGGTAGCATTGACACTTTCGACGAACCACTGTCACTGCGCAATTTACTTGAACAAACTATCACTGGCGCACCTCATTCTCTCAATGTATGCCATCTAAATGCTCAAAGCATACCCTCTCATTACACTGACCTTTTTGACACCTTCTCTTCGAATTCTTTCCATTCTATCCTAATCTCTGAGAGCTGGCTGAAGCCATGCCTCTCATCTTTATCTTATGCTCTTCCAGGGTATGTCTTAATTCTAAATGACCGTACTGGCAAAGGCGGTGGGGGTGTAGCAATATACCTGCGTAGTGATATATCTTATAAAATTCTGTCCTCTTCTCCGTCAGTGTATTCTGCTTCTGCAGAATATATTTTTCTTGAAGTGTCCATCAAGGGCACTAAGTGTGTTCTTGGAGTCGTTTATTGTCCGCCCACTATAGATTATTTCTCTCATCTTGAATCTATCTTAGAGCCCCATTGTTCGGACTACAGACATCACATAATTATGGGTGATTTTAATACCGATCTCCTGAATAATTCTACACAGTCCCTAAAACTTCTAAATATTGTCAAGACAGTCAATCTGACTATTCTACCTTCTGAGCCTACTCATCATAATCCTACTACACCTGACACATGGCTTGACTTAATTTTAACCTCTGTCCCTGACCATGTAATTAATCATGGCCAATTAGACGCCCCTGCTTTCTCAAAACATGACCTTATCTTTCTCCAACACAAACACCGACCACCAAAACCTAAACCGACTTTAATCTGGATGCGCGATTAGAGCGCACTAAATTAAAGGAAGACGCTGGTAATACTGATTTCTCTGTAGTTTACACAACTTCAACGGTTAATGAGAATGTTTCTCAACTTAATAACATTATTATTAAACTTTTCGATTCTCATGCACCGCTTAAAGCTGTTAAAGTAAACCGGCCGCCTGCCCTTTGGATTGGCGCATCTGTCCGCATGGCTATGTCTAGGCGTGATCGGGCTTTTCGTAATTATAAACGCGACAGGTCTGATGCGAATTGGAACTTGTATAAACTGGCACGTAATCGATGTAATCAGATGGTAAGGTCAGCAAAACGGCAATATTTCCATGAAAACATCCTTAATTCTAGTTCAGCCAACATATGGAAGTTTCTTGGTGTAGGCAAATGTGCCGCCCAAACTAATGTTCCCTTATTCACTCCTGATGATTTTAATAATCACTTTTCTGTTACTCCATCTCTTGACCCTTCCACTAAATCCACAACTATTTCATATATATCTTCCATGGCTTCCCCTCATCTTACGTCATTTTCTTTTTCTCCAGTATCAATAGATGAGATACGTAAAATCATTCTCTCCATTAAATCAAAAGCAGTTGGCTTGGGAATTTTATCTCCATTACTGTTTTCCATCTTTATTAACTACCTATCTTTTTCGCTCTGTTGTCCTTATCATTTTTATGCGGATGATCTACAAATATATGTTCAAAGTACCGAGGAAAATTTTAACAATGCAATAGCCGAATTGAATAATGATCTCTGCAGCATTAGATCATGGTCCGCAAATTTCGGTATACATGTTAACCCCGCTAAATGTCAGGCTATTGTTGTGGGTAGTTCTCGACAGATTGCTAAAATAGACTTAAATTATGTATCTCCAGTCATGTTTGAAAACTCCATTATACCTTTTACGATCTCTTAATCGGTTTAGGAATTTTCTCCCTATTACTACTAAGGTCACTCTTGTCAAATCCCTTATTTTTCCTATCATTGATTATGCCGATGTCTGTTATTCTGATCTAAATGAAGATCTTCTTAACAAACTGGACCGACTTATTAATAACGCTATTCGTTTCATTTTCTGCCTTCGTAAATTTGATCATGTCTCTTCATATCGGTCTCAGCTAAAATGGCTTCATGTTCGTCAACGCATACAACAACAGTTGCTCTGTACTCTTCATTCTATCCTTACTAGTCCCCTTTCTCCAGAATACTTGAAAAGTAAGTTTCAATATCTATGTGATTCTCATGACCGTCAACTTCGATCTGATAATTCTCTTTCACTCACTACTCCACTTTTTCGCTCTGGTTATATGTCTGATTCTTTCACATTACAGGCGTCACGACTCTGGAACGCACTACCCATCCCATTGAGAAAAATATCGAATAAATTTAACTTCAATAAGAAAGTTTATGCTCACCTTTTAAACAGCTTAATTCAGTACTGAGTAATCTTATTTGGCATATTTATGTATGTATGGATATGTATGTATTATAGAATGTATATGTATATGTATGGATATGTATGTATTATAGAATATGTGTGTATAAATGTAATATGTATATGTTTAAATATAGTTTATGTATAGTATATTAGTCACTTTTTATTCAAATTCCAAAGTTTTTTGTTAAAATATTTTTAAACCGCATTCGTGGATGTCTGCACTTCTCGAAGGTTGACTGGTAGAGAATGCTTTTAGCATTAAGTTCGCCTTTTGTACCATTGGTCTTACTGTGGTCAATAAAGAATTTAAATAAATAAATAAATATTAAGGAGCACCTTGCATCCCACCAATAGGTGCCTTGCTGTACATATCGCCTCTCCACAAGTATAGCAACATTTTAGAGGCTTTTTCCCACCTAACTAAGTTACTCTGGTCAGGGAGGGTCATTTGAAAGGCATTAAGATAGAATTTTAATAAGGCAGGAGACCAGTCGTATAGCAAGGTGCGCCACTTCAGAGCTAACGGGATGCAAAACTCGCCTATGGTTAACCACTCACTTTGCATTTCTAAATTCATAGCGTGCACTTTGTAACAGTAATTTTCGTCTTGTTGTAGAAAGGTTTTTACTATGTCTTGGTCTTCCCTTTTCTTTCTCGCGCCCAACCCAGCTCTATTTGCCTGTGCACCTACCATAAATTGTATGAGGAATTGAAGTCTAGATTCAAGGTCTGTGGCATTTTTGTCTTTTGGGAGAGATTTAACTAATTCGTCTTGCGACTTTTGCAAAACATGCGTTTTTGTAACTCTCAGGTGTTTATAGAGTTCAGAAGGTTTCTTTAATTTCAGCCCAAAACTATTGTGATCCATAAATAGAGTCGAGGGATCAGCAGCATAATATTAGTTAATTATATACGAAATAAACTTAAATTTGTATATACGCGCACTGCGTTTACAATATACAAGTTTAAAACTTGAATTGTGTTAAAGTGCGCTCTTTAAATTTTAACGAATGTTCCAAACTTCTCATATTTCTCGTACTTGTATGATTATAATTTTGCGAGTTTGCAGTCAATTTCAGAACATTTCTTTAAGTGATCCATAATTGGTTTGCGCAATTTGTACCAATCGACATCAGACCCATCCTCACCTCCACTCACTCGTGTAGCTTTAATGACAGTACGTTATAGGACGATTTCGTACGGATTAATTAATTTTCGTTTTAACGGACTGGGTATGCACTGAAAATGCAAAGGGGTCATTTTGAAAGCCTCGGAGAGGATTCCGAAAATTAATGCTATTCTGATGATGAGTATAATGAGCAAACTCATTTCCTGTAGTCAAGAGCTTTTGTCAAAAAGCTGAGCATACACAATTCTACGTAAGACTTTATTTACTCGGCCGCAACTTGATGTCCATTTCCTTTTTTATCAGTACCTTTTCCTGAAATAGGACTGAAAAAAAAGGAAATGAACATCAAGTTATATCAAAGTATATCAGGATATTACAGAAATAGTAAATGTTTAATAACATATTGAGTTTTTCGAACTTGTACAATAATGCTGTGTATATTTTTTATTCATTCCATTAGAATCATCTCAGAATTGCGAATGGTCTTGCATTCAATAATTTTCATTAGTATCTTGAGCTAGATTTATTTAATTGTACAGTGCACTAGTTTCGCAGAATAGCAATAAAGTGCTTAGAAAATGATAATTGAGATATGAGTATGTACTACCTATTATATGTGTATATGTAAAATAGTAATAGTAAGATTTTGAGAAAATTGCACATTACCACAACACATTACCAACCTTTTCTTTCAGCACTTAATTATTAAAAAAAAATATATATTTTACTCCGGTACTGTTCAGAAATATGAAGTTATAAATAGACATTAATTTCTAAAAAATATCTTACTATAATATATACTACAGTCCACCATACATAAATACGATACATATTATTAATAATAAATATTAGGTCTTTACCTATGAAATTGCCGTTTTGTATGAAAAAAATTAAATAATTTTTTTTCATGTATTTTTTATTTGTATTAATCGAAGTAATCACCTATGCAATCAATGCATCTTTGCCAACGCAGTGGCAGTTTATTGATGCCCTTCTTAAAGAAATCAGCTGGACGGGAGGCAACAAATTCTTCAAAGGCATTTTGTACTGCCTCTCGGGTATTAAATTTTTTTCCCGCCAAGAAGTTATCCAAATTCTGGAAAAAGTAGTAGTCTGCAGGCGCATGGTCTGGCGAGTAGGGCGGATGACGGAGAGCTTCCAACCCCAGTTCTTGCAACTTGGAGACCGTCTGCTGTGCAGTATGAGGTCGCGCGTTGTCGTGCAGGAGCAACGGAGACGAGCGATTGACCAATGTGATGCTGGTTGGAGACGTGCCAGCTTCTCCATCATTGTGTTCAGTTCTTCACAGTACACATCTGCAGTAATGCTCACCCCGTTTGGTAAGAAGCTGTGATAAATCACACCGGCGCTAGACCACCAAACAGTGACCATCTTCTTTTCTAGGGGTAAGTTTTCGTTTAGGGCATTGTTTAGGTGCTGAACCAGGATCCAACCAACTTGCTGAGCGCTTGCGGTTATCAAACAGAATCCATTTTTCATCGCAGGTAACAATGCGGTTCAAAATTCCTTCATTTGTGTGTCTGTTGAGCAGTGCAAGGCACGTTTCGACACATACTTCACGCTGGCGATCATTGAGTTCGTGGGGCATTTGTCAAGCTTTTTTACCTTGCCGATTTGACGCAAATGGACCAATATTGTTTTGACGCTAACGTCGAAAGCTGCTGCTAATTCAGCCGTAGATTGTGTATCATCAGCTTCCACAATCGCCTTTAATTCGACATTGTCGACCAAAGTCTTCAGACGACTGCGAGGTTCATTTTTCAGGTCGAAATTTCCAGAACGGAAGCGAGCAAACCAATAACAGGTGGTGCGTTGGTTTGTAGTGCTAGTTCCGTAAACGTCGTTGATGTTGCGTGCCGCTTGTGCCGCGTTGCTGCCACGACGGTCTCATGTTCCATAATTACTCGAATTTTTAACGTATCCACGATGACGAAAAAGATTGAAACGCGACGAAAATGTAACACTAATCAATAAACAAATGACTACTTTTGGAAAAATAATTCCATGTTTTTAAAATAAAATTAATTTGAAATTAGAATTCTTAGCCAAACAAAAATTATTTTGATTTGAAATGGCCAGTACTGCAGAACGGCAATTTCATAGGTAAAGGCCTATTATATATGAAAACTTCGTGCTTCGAAAGGCACGTTATGCAGTCGGTCCCGTCTGTTGTCATTTAATGATTGTCGTTAAGCCAAGTCAGTGGCCTTTGGGCAGCTTGTAAACACTGGCCTCCGCCAACCCTCAGTTGAGCAGCGTGGCGTGTGCCCCTACCCCTTCGATTGAAGGGAGACTCGTATCCCAGCAGTGGGGTGAATAAGAATTGACGACAACGACGTATGAAAACAATGAAAAGGCTTATTGCGGCTTGCGATAATGATGTCGCATTGAAATGAGGGTACCAGGGATTTCGCGAAGTTCCTACAGATAACATGAAATCACAGTAATCGTCGAATATCCTTATTTATTATGTCTTTTTACTAAAAATGTTTACTGAAGCAGTCCTTCTGAATAAGCTAGAAATACCTAATTCTTGAACGAGACAAAACTGCTACCTAATTATAGACGTAATATAGAAATTCGGTTGGGTTGCGAATTCGATATAGTTGGGTTAGGTGAGGTTAGCCTCTTGCTAGATACGTCCGGTGAAAACGACTTGTCAGCAACAGCCTGAGCCTGGTGCACCCTGGGCAACAACGGTCAGTAACTTCTCTTCGTGGAGATCTTGCTGACCGTTGGCCAATGCCAGAAGGCAGTGGAGGAAAGCGCAGTATTTACTGCGCTTTTGGACGTCTGCGCCTCCCGTCCTTCTAGCAGAGGTCACGGTGAGGCGCACAGTGGAGGAGCGCTCCCCAGTGTAGCGATAATACACTGGGTTGCCAATCGTCGAGGAAGAAAACCTCGTTAAAAAATTACAGAGGAGGAAGGAGGTGAAACCAAGGCCGGGAGCAGACGCTCCACTGCTCGCGCAGAGCAGTCAGCAGACGCTCCCGGAGAGCCGGTTTCACCAGTCCCAAACAGTCGAGGAAGAAAACGTCGTTAAAAAATAACCCTTGTTGTCGGCGTGCCGTATGTCTCCCGATGCGCCACTAATCGAGGAGGGGGAGAAACTCGGGTTCCCCAGGAGGAGGGTCCCCAGGGACAACATCCGGCGGGGTCGCGGAGGTTATGCTATCGCAGTTCCAGAGTCCGACATAACCACGCTTGGGCGGCGTGGTATCCTTAACGGTTTTCCCCACGTGGCTCATTTGTCTTGCTGGATACGTCCGGTGAAAATGACTTGTCAGCAACAGCCTCAGCCTGGTGCACTCTGGGCAACGGTCATTAACTTCTCTTTGCGCAGATCTTGCTGACCGTTGGCCAATTTTCTGGCAGTGGAGGAAAGCGCAGTACTTGTACTGCGCTTTTGAACGTCTGCGCCTCGCGTCCATCTGAGCTGACAGAGGTCACGGTGAGGCGCACATTAAGGGAGCGCTCCCCAGTATAGCGAAGGGTAGACTGGGTTGCAAATCGCCGAGAAAGAAAACCTGCTGAGGCTACCTCTTCCACATGGCAGCAGACGACATTATAACGCCAAACCGTGCAAATGCATGTATGTGCTGCAGCTGCGCAAAAAGGCCCTAACTCAGTGTTGTTGACTCTGTGCTTGTTTGAGCTAACCTCCACAAATCCATTATAGTAATAAACTGAGGCAAAGTACAAGTAATGTCAGTATGTATAAATTTGTTTGCAATCTGTACTCACTGGCTTGTTGACGATATACAAAATAGATGATTACTTGTTACTTACCCTACATGTTCCAAGTTTCATCACACATAACATGGATAGGTAATTTATTCACTAATGTGAAGCCGCCATATAACCTTTTTGAATTTTAGAGCGCTTCGTGGTTGCAGGCCTGAGATTGACACGAAGTTTATAGATTTGCTTAGGAAATTTTAAATCTCTTGAGCTGCACGCGGCACAGTATTGAATAGATAAGCTAATCACGCTTATAATACTCTTATAAACTATTATTTGTAAACATATATTTTTTTTAAAGCAAAATTTTGTTGTTTTGTTTGTTTACTCGAAATGATTGAATGGAATGATTGGTTGAATGAAATGAATGAGTGATGGAACGGAATGTGAGGATCAGTGATGGGACGTAAGTCGATTATCGATTGAGTGATAGATTGGAATTTCTGATTGTGTATGAATGATTATTGTTTTGTTTTTTAATTATTATTTTTATTTATGGTAATGGGAACCTAATATAATGTTATGTTTTTATTATTATTGTTGTTTCTTTTTTTTGTGTATAAATCTCTTTATTTGTTTCTTGTTTGTTTCTAAGATTGTATGTCCGTGATGTCGCAACTGGTCCTAACTGAAAATCAGTGCCGAGTCTACTGCAGATTTCGGTTTTCATACTGAGTTGGGACCATTTTGCGACATTGCACAGTGCTGTAAATTTTCTTATGTTTTAATCTTATTGTGTGTATTGAACTTGTTTGTATAGTACTGTGTAATGTGTGCAAATAAATGTTTTTTTCTTTTTCTTTTTCTTTTTCTTTTTCTTTTTCTTTTTCTTTTTCTTTTTCTTTTTCTTTTTCTTTTTCTTTTTCTTTTTCTTTTTCTTTTTCTTTTTCTTTTTCTTTTTCTTTTTCTTTTTCTTTTTCTTTTTCTTTTTCTTTTTCTTTTCTTTCTTTCATCTTTCTTTGTTGTAAGGTACGATAAGCAGCAGTACACTGATTTTCAGTTAAAGCCTGAAGCTTAGTTTAATTTTTAGTTACCATGTTTAGTATATTGTAAGACCCCAAAGAATAATAAATGAATTGACGAGCGCGGTGGTCGAATGGCTAGCAAAGAACGCGGGATCGATCCCGCATGAGACAATTATTAATGTACATGAATATATCTGTTTGTCTTGCTCTGGGTGTTTTCTATGTATTACATGTATGTATTAAAAACATATTTAAGTATTTTTATCAGTTTAGTAGTATGAATACCAGATTTGCTTAGTTTGAGACTAGATGGCGCTGTGTAATTGGTCCAGAAATATTTATTTATTAAATGAAAAACAAGAATATACAAGATAATTATTTTGAAACAAGGTTTTATTACTAGTTAATAAAGAAAATAACTAGACAGTTAACTTCATGTGTTACGGTCATCAAGGACGTTCATTTGATACCCATATCATTGGGGTTGAAGTGGAAATTATAAATCACCATTTTATGGAAATCGCAATAAAACAAAAATGATGATAGTGGATAGACCAACTGACAATGCCCCAGGCACCACGACAATCGCGGACTGTGAAGTGGTTCGCAGTTACATTTACCTGGGCTCCACGATCATCAACTACGGAGGCTTGGAGGAGGACAAAAGCTTGACAAGATTTGGAAGGACCGACGTATTACAAAAAACACTAAAATACGTCTTATGAATAGCCTAGTCTTTCCGATCTTTTTGTATGCAGCAGAGACCTGGACACTACGGATGCAGGACCAAAGCAAAATCGATGCCCTGGAAATGTGGTGCAGGAGACGCCTCCTCAGAATTAGTTGGACTGCTCGACGAACTAACATGTCCATCCTCAAAGAACTTGGTATAAGGCAGAGGCTTTGGTCGCTTGTACAACTACGAATCCTCAAGTTCTTTGGACACGTTAGCAGAAATCTTGGCGCCATGGAAAGATTGGTAGTGCAGGGACGAGTCGAGGGCAAAAGAGCGCGAGGTCGATCGCCAACCAGATGGACCGACTTAATAAAATCTGTCACCAAAACGTCGGTGAGAGAATGCGCTCATCAAGCTACCGACAGAGACCGAGACCACTCTGTCAAGAGTGAACGACTAGGAGGAATGGCGACAGCCATAATTATTGAATTCAAAATGAACAACGTACATGACAATGTACGTTGATCTAAATGTTCAATGTTATATGACAATATAACCCAGCGAATGTGTCAAATTGCAGGTCAATCGGACACTGGGAAGTGGGTCAAAATAATTTTGATTTACTTCTCAGTCAGTTTTTTTCTGACAAGTAACTGCCATAACGACAATGTCAAGCTATCACCTGTTAAATTTAAAATTAAGAACGCTTTACACTAATATATCATACAATTGTTAATGGTTTTATCATGAGAAACTCGAAATTAGATATATCGGTTTTTAACAGAATTAAATGAGTCAACAATGAAAAACCTGTTCCGATCGCCATCATTGTTTGATACGATTGATGTAATTATCGGTTTATGTAATAGGCCCTACCGCCGAAGCTGAAGCCGATTACCATCGGAATTTTGAATGCGAAAATAAAACTACTGCTTAGATAGTTGGTAATTATGTTTAGCTCAGCTGGTAGAAATCCGAGAGCTCTACCGAGTAAGCTGAAGATGTTTGTCAATAATTTTATTCTAAGGCGAATTTTTGGAATAAAAAAACCGATGTAATCGGCTTCAGCTTCGGCGGTAGGGCCCCAGATCCGGGTATTTCACGGACGGATTTAGAGCGGATTTATTTATTAAATTTCGACCAGGTTTCAGTAATCATAGATCAAGATATGTACGAGAACGACCAACTGGCATCATGGAAAAGAAAAATGTCAAAATGTGATTTATCGATTTTTATTCTGACGCTCCTTAATTAACTTTCGAGATTTGATTAAAGATTAAACCAAACGGTTAAACCAAATAAAATGTTCATGCTTATTATTCAGAATAATGAACTTCCAAATGAAAGGTTCACTTTTCTGATAAGGTACAGTCCTTTTTATCTGCGCTCATTTCATTATTTTTATTTCCCATTCCTTTAATCAGTAAGAAAAATGACAATTATTATTTTTGACTCAAAACGTCGTTCTTTCACGAAAGAAATGTAAATTACACAGAGTAAACTAAAATAAATGAATCCGGGAATGAGACAGACGAGCCCCGGCGTTGTCAGAAAATTGTCATCTGAAGGGAAAGTTTTATTGAAATGCCGAGTGAAGGATTGGGTGTCATGAATCGGGAGAGATAATGAATACAATTTCCTGATTTTTTTTTACTACGTCGAATGCCAGACAAGAGAAGAGCCCGCTTGACGTGAAGCGGTTACCGAAGCGAATATAGACGTTTTTAACATCAAGTATTGTTAGCTCGCTGTTGTCCCACTGCCATCGCAGCAACGCCTTCTTTTCTAGTAACCTTACTCACTCGTAGAAAACAACACCCCTCTAAGCCTCTACGAATTGTTATTTAGCTACGATTCTCTCCGAGGTGGAGGAACTGCACCACTTAGACAGCTTAATAATTTTAACCCACGATCACGGTCACGAATCGCATAGAAATCGCCTCGAACCCCACGGGTAGAAGATGTTTTAGGATGTTTTTAGCATTAAATCCGCCTTTTGTACCATTGGTCTTTCTGTAGTTAATAAAGAGTTTAAATAAATTACTAAAAATACCTGGAAAGTAAAGTTAAAACACAGAAATTCTCTTTCAAACCTAAGGTACGAATGAAACAATTTAAGAAATTTCAGAAAAGGGAATAGACAACGGATCCTAAATTGTTTCAACGAAAATAGAATAATTAAGTACGATTTGTTTTGTATGTTCATTTCAACGAATAATTATGTTGTTTCCTCTAGAGAAGATTACTAGGCTTACTTTGTAAAATAATGAGAGAGAAGCCATTATCAATAACAAAAGTAATTTATTCCGGGATACACTATGATTAATAATAGAACGGTATAAATTACATAACGTCATCCAGTTCCATATTAAGCAGAGCTTGTACAAAAGTTAATTAACAACCGTTAACAATTTTAAATACATTTTTTTAATGAGTTGAAATTATTTTATGAATGTTTAAATTTTTATTTATTTTGTGATTATATTTTTTATAATTATTAATTTATTGATACCATATAATTATGTGATTAAGTATTACTACACTAACGCATTGGGCTGAAAGGCCTGTAAAGATAATTGTGTGTGTGGAGAAAAAAAAAAGTTTTATTCTGCCATTGGGCCCTTATGGGCATTTAGACTTTTTATAAATAATATTTTTATTTTTTGTCTTTTTTTTCTAATAGCATTTCGGAATTGATAATTGGCGTAGAAGAAATGCTTGAAAGAAACTTGCTAATATGGGTCCTGTTTTTAAATACATACGATAACTTAATGATATTATGTAATTAAATGAAATTATTTATAATGCTATTGGGCCCTTGTGAGCACTAAGACACGTCTTGTACATTCTATAAAAAATATTCTTTTTTTTTATACTACGTCTGATGTGAAGCGGTTACCATAGCCATTTTAACGCTCGCAACATAAAATATCGCTCGTGCGCCGCCACCCCCGCTGCTATCGCAGCATCTCCTTCCTTTCTGGTAACCTCACTCGCAGGAACACAACAGCCCTTAAGGGAACCGTTATTTGGCTGCGGTATTCTGTGAGGTGGAGGTACATTCCCCAGTCGGGTAGCTTACAATTACGCTCTCTACCTCTCTTTTGGCCAGAGCTTCGTTTGTTAGTCAGCAGGGTGCACCGCGTGCAGGTGAAGTTGGCTTTGGTTCAAAGATGTTGATGAACCTTACACCGCAACTTATTCCTATCTTTTGTGATTGTTTTATCTACTAGCATTTCGGAAACTTGCCAACTCACTTTCTCATTTATAAACTCGCCTATCTTTGTCGAAAATGCAGACTAGTTTCGATCTATAAAGGGGATCTTCACCAGGGCGAGCACCACTGAACACCAGAACGAAGACTGGACACCAGCGGATCAGAATTTATCACCATTGAATATTAGCTCTAGCTGTATTTAATTATTTTTTTCTACTGATAAATAAGTAATAAAAACACTCGTCGACAACCTCTTGTTCATCCTACTGCTGCGATACGGGTCTCCGCTTAATCAAAGTGGGTTAGAGCATACGCCACCACTGGAAAACACTGACCGTAGTTTCAAGCCGCCAAAAGGCCACAGTTATCAAATGACAACAGCGGATACCGTTGGCTTAACGTGCTATCCAAAGCACGTAGGAGCTAAGAATTAAATAAACCCATCCAAGGACAGGCTACTGTCGACATTGCTTATGACTAAAACACTCACCTTGCAGAAATGGTATAAGCTTGCACAACACCGCTCCAAAGAAAAATCTTCTGTAAATCTGTCCAACCAGAGTGAAAGGGAGACAGAACACTCCAAGCAGGAAATCTGATATTGCCTGTAAACAAAGAAATAAAACACAATAAGTACTAAAGCCGGGCTTATGTTACTTCGCAAACGGTATGAAACGCGTATTGCGTCTCGACGGCATCTTTTATAACTACACGCGCCATGAAAGGTCTAGACGCGTCATACATTATCTACTAAATATCTTTGAGGCCTACTTGAATCATAAAGATAATATACCTATTAACTTTACAATTTGGATAGTGCCCTGTTATTTTTTTGCCTCTCAAACATTGGACTGTTTGGCTTTCGATTGATAGTGTTTTTAAATCCCGCTGTTGATTTGTTCTATAATGTCGCGCAAAATCGCTTTAAGATTGCACATTCAGTTTTGCTGTTGAATAATTGAGAAACTAGTGAATTCCTGGTGATATTTTTCGACATATCCCTGAACGCGGGATGATGAAATTATATAAATTAAAACATTAAACGCAGGAGCGAAACAAAACAAACAATTTTTTTTTGTCTACAATAACTGATCACAACGCTGTGTACACAACAACAACCTTAAATCGTAAATTACATAAGAAAAATCGAATGAATCAAAACAATTTCTAAATTAAACAAATACAACTTATATTGTGTATAAATAGATATATGTTCTTTATGTACAATAAAGATACTACAAACAAACAAACAAACAAACAACGTTGAAAACGATTTGTGCAGTATTTAGTTTGGCCCAGTTTTCTGCTCTACTGACACGGTAGTTACACTCATGGACAAATTTAGAGGAACGCAAAAAAAAAGTGTGTATAATATCATGGATATCAAAATATCATGGATGTTTGTGACAATTATTATTATTTATTTGGATTTTGCCTATTAAACGATAATTTAAAATTGTAAACGTTGAAAAAAAAGAAACGATTGTAAAAAGGACACCAAAACACCAATAGCAGTTTCAACGTATTTTATTAATTATCACTTGTTCGTTTTCGCTTTGTACTGACAACTATAAAATGCCAACTTGTGGCTCGTTGGCCGCTCTCGAACTGACTGCCCTGCCGCTCGCCAGCCGACCGATGCCCAGTATAAGGCTCCCCTCCATTCAACCGCCTTTCTAAAAATCTTTGAGTGACTTTTAAAATAATAATAATTGAGCGACTTTTTAAAGTAGAATAATTGCAAAATTCGTTGAGCAACTTTTTAAATTAATTGTTGAGTGACTGTTAAGGTAAAAAAATTCAATAATAGCTTGTAAAATTGGACCTTATTGATATGCGAAAATAGATTTAACCTTACACGATCTAACGGCCAGAAATAAACATATTAAAAAAAAAAGATTAATTTTATTGGAAGGAAACAGTTTCAAACATTTTTTATTTTGGAAATGTTTAGAATATGCCATAACGCGGGCATTTCGATGATCGGTCAAACAGTGAGTGAGTGACAAAATTAGGAAACTTTCCGTAGTTATAATTCTTAAACTACTGGTTGAAATTGAATGAAATTTACAATATACTATCTTTGTACAATGTCTGCTTGGTTACTAAAAATCCAACGGATTCGGGAAAAGGATGGTACGGCCGTGCCGTTTTTTGCTCGACTTGGCGAAAGATAGATTAATAACATACAGTGTGTAATACAGAAAAATACGACAGTATTAAACAATAACATCACGCCATGAACATAAACACTTGGGCTTATACGATGTATGAAGCACAGAGACAAAATAACACAAAAAAGGGAAACAAAAATTTAATTTATTACAGATAAAATACAAAAGATATCACAACTTTTGTAATAATGTTCTAAAAAAGTATAAAAATAGCTATGATAAAACTGATATAGAAAGAGCTGGAAAGATATTTAAAAAATTTGGAAATTTATATAAAATGTTACGTACGAGTATACGTCGAAGACTGCATCAATTATCGTCAGATTTGTACAATCACACCCATCACAGCTCGCAGCAGCAAATAGTATAAATATATATCTTTTGTAAATATAGATAAAATTCTAGCGGAAAAAGTACAGAATAAATTGCTATCGTCCCAAAATGACAATGTTTGTGTTGCTAGGGAAGGGCCATGAGGAAATTGAAAGAATTATAATGGGAATGAAGGATATTTTTTTAGTTTATCCAGTTGGGATAATATATCCAATACCATATTAAAGAAATTCAACCATAATTATGTTGATTTCTCGACTCACTCATATTTTCCAAAAATGCCTGTTAGTTTTTTCCAAAATGTGTGAAAAAAGCCATTGTGATTCCTGTATTTAAATCTGGTAATAAAATCGAAGTAACTAATTACAGTCCAATCTCTTTAGCTTCCCTCAATTTTGAAAATATTAGAGAAAATCATAAACAATACATTACTTTATTACTTAGAAAACAGTAAATTTTATCGGAAACAGACTAAAGCTTCAAGTCCTTTGTTCAACAAGTTGTTGCTCCAAGTCCAACTGACTGACTCTATAGTACAGGTGTAGTCAGACGTTAGAAGTATTCTTTGTACTTTCCAAAGCTTTCGACACAGTTTCTATTCCTATCCTGTTAAAAAAGTTGGATGCTATAGGTGTAAGGGTCAATCAGCTCAAATTACTGGCAAGCTACCTAGATGAGCGTACTCAATGTATGAAAATAGGCTATGTTATCAGCGATGATCTAAAACATACCTCGTTCCGTATCCCATAACGAAATGCGCTGTTTGAGTCTAAACTGTTTTAATGCTCTTTTTTAGGGTTCCGTACCTCAAAAGGAAAAACGGAACCCTTATAAGATCACTTTGTTGTCCGTCTGTCCGTCTGTCTGTCTGTCTGTCTGTCAAGAATTTCTATGTCAAGAATGCGTGGAGGTATCAAGCTGAAATTTGAACTGTATACTCAGGTCTACGGTCCCATGAAGTTGTAAAATAATCAAACTGCTAAGTTTACGTAAAAAAAAGTTACGGCCGCTTATTCAGCAAAAAACGCTTATTTCGACACATTCTCAAGGGAATCAAAACCTATAGGGTACTTCCCGTTGACCTAGAACTATGAAATTTGGCAAGTAACATCGTTATAGACTACAAGTACAGGAAATATATTATTAAAAGGAGTCCCTTTAGGCAAGGTTCCGAAGATACTGGCAGCGTTCCCCCTTTGAATAGCTAGACTAATTCTTTGTCCGAGGTAGCTGCCAGCTCTTCGGTCTCCTGTGATGTCGACTAACCTTTTTGCTATTTCCCTAAAAAGCCTTATAGCGCTAGGACCCCACGGACCAAGGGTCTCGACACCGAATGGGACAAAATCATATTCGGAGCCTAGACCTCTATATTTATATGCTTTAATTTTTTCAGCCGCTTCACAAGCCGCACCAGCTCTGTAGTTGGTTCCATGTAGATGGGAAGGGGCCAGCGTGTCTGAACAGGTTGCATCCCATACCAGCACCCGGCCCATCTTCCATGGAATCAAACTCATACCATCCGGTCTCTTGCCATCATCTCTTGCAATACCAGTCGGCTCAAGTAGACTTGGCACGTTGACGGTGGCAAGGGATCGGCGTATGATATCGTTAAGTGCGGCATGTCTCGAGAAGCGGCCTGCACTTTTTTGGCATGACAGTCCGTGATGTCCTAGCTTGTCGACATCACTGCCACAGGGACATTTATGAGGAGCGCAGACCGGGACCCCAAGCCGTAGACAGGTAGCGATTCGAAGCGTGTCAGGCTCAAGAAATGTTCCTGTATTTGACGAAGGGTACGCGTGAAGCCAGTAGCCGGCCTCATGCGTACCCACGGCCAAAAGCCTAGCAACGGCCGAACCTGTACTACAGCTCAAAAGATTGTCATAAGTCAATTTGCAGTTTATGTCGTCCCAGCTCCTCTGTGAATTTGGAGAAAATGGAAAATTTTGACCTGGGCATGCAATTAAGAAAGCGTTTCTAGCTTCTTCCAAGCCAGCAATCTCAAAGTTTGAAGGGGATGCCCTTAAAATTTTACTTATGAGATTTGCTGAACTATGGACAGAAGATAGGAAGGCTGGTAACGCAACACTGGAAATTTTGCGAATCCCTAAACCACCATAACGGATGGGTAGGGATGCTTGGGTCCAAGATTGCTCGTTCAACTGCATATTAAGAATCGATTCTAAGCTAATTTTGATTAAGTCATCTACTTGTGTCAAAAGATCTGGATGATTCCAAAAGGAGCAGCAACGGAGCACATACGTAAATTTTGGGACGAAAAGGCAGAATTTTAAGATGCAAAGTGCATAATGTGGACTAATTTCAAGGAGACGGTCAGCAGTATTTTGAAATTTAGTAACTGAATTATTAATATATTCAGAAATAGATTCATCAAAAATTGGAGAACCTAAAAGGTAAAGGGAATTACTGTTAATTATTTTAATGTTTGGAGCCAAAATATTAAATTTTTGTTTTACGGCATTTAAATTTAAGTCGCAGTTATTTATAAAAAGTTCGCATTTGCTAAAATTAAGCTCCAAACCAATGGCTTCGAATTTAGTTTTGATTAAAAAAAGGTCCGAAAACACAGTATCCACATCACCTCCTAGGGTTCCGTCGTCCAAATACCAAACGTTGAATTTAGAATTTAAATTTTTTATTATCGGATTTATAGCCAAACTAAAAATTGCAGGCCCAAGGGGATCACCCTGCTGACAACCTACTTCCGAGGAGAGTTCATTAGAACGATCTAACAATTTTGTTGGATCAGCGTAACTGAGAAGAAGATAATTGTATATTTCCGGTATATGTTGTTTTATTTCCGTCAGCAGGGTATCCCTATTTACCGAATTGAAAGCATTTTTGACATCAATTTTGAGCAACACGTCAGGCTGTCCGTAAGTTAGGAAAGAGCGTAGGGCATGGACGGCTGCCTCACACCCTCCTTTTACACCGAAGCCTAACTGTACGGGTTCAAATTCCGAATTTAATTTTGGTAAAATATGTCGAACAGCAATTTTGGAGGCCAGACGTCGTAGTGTTGATCCAACAGCAATTGGTCTCACCCCTCCGTCCTTTTTGGTGAGGGCAATGAGGTTCGCGCCGAAAAGAATAGGAACAATTTCTGGATTGACATTACCGGAATACATAAAATTAATTAATTTAGTGATCGAATTTACAAGTTGCTTGCCTGCATCACCCACAGAATGCGAAGTTAAATCTTTCAAGTGTTGGGGTGAGATTCCATCCAAACCTGCAGCCGAACCTGGTTTAAAAGATAAAATGGCATCCGTAACATCTTTGTTTTGAATTTGAAGGCATGCTTGCCCTGCTGTTGGTGGGTCGAGAAAATATGGGTTTACTGGAGCTGGAGGATGTTTTGTCTGTAAGGCCTGAAGGGTGTCAGGGGTATCTGGTGATAGCACGTCGTTGGAGAACAAAAGGCGAGCGGCACCTTTGAGATCTCCGTCACAGATTTTGTTTTCAATGAGTTTGTTGCGATTACGAGGGGCATCATGTTTGATTAGAGGTGCGGGAGAAGGCGAGGAGCTTACAGCACAGTTATTCTTAATCTTTTGTGTCAAGGATAAATTCGGTTCATCAGTTTTTATTATATGTAGTGTGCTGTATGAAAATAAAAATAGGTTCTGCCAGTCTTGAGTACAGTTGCTTATGTAACATTTCTGGATTAATTGTGACAAATGTGTAGCAACGGTTATTCGAGCTCCTCGAGGGATTCTTTTAACTATGGGTATACTATTTTTCAAATGGCTAAGATATATGTGGAAAGGAGTTGGATCGTTGGCTACATAAGTAGGCGCACTCGGAATAATGGGATGGATGTCTAAAGGTGAACTGTTTTGGCTAATACATTTCCTGTGTGTTTTTGTAGTATGTATGTTGAGACCTTTCAAAGATTTGAATGCCTTGTTGCACTGTGTACATGTATGGGTCGCGTTCGACGTGCCATCACAAGATTGGGTCACGGACTGCATTCACAACAGATAAATAAATTAACAAAAAGAAACACTTAAAACAAATTAAAAAAACACAATAAAGTTACTTAAAATGTACACTGTAAACATAAAAAAGTCAAAATATGACGGCTGCTTGATTTGTTGACAAGACGCATGCGTTGTTACGTAGGTGCGTCACAGGATGGTCTTGCAATTGGACGCTGCAGTGGAAGAGACCTAGCAACGCATGTCGTCGCTAGGACAACCGATGGCGGCCTTAGCAACCGCGTCTTGAAATTATCACACGCGGATTGGAAATTTTTAAAGACTGAATAGGCACTGTGGTGGGAACAACGATAAAATCCCCATGCGTATGAAAAATATCTTGTAAAATTTTTATATACAGGTTTAGGAATAAATATCTTAAGCGACCCGAGCCTGCTTGTCACTTCTGTTGATTTCTTGTTTTTCTTCGCTATTGTACGTCCATAGATTTATTATTAAATTTCTTATACTTATAATATAAGTACTTTGGCACAAACACTCTCTCTTAGTTATTGCACTGTTGTTTATATTTATTTGATGATTTTTATTGACTTGACGCACTTTTACAATTTTAAAATAATTTTAGCACAGAGACATTGTTTTTCGTAACGCGCCATCTTGATAGTATTTTTGATTATTATTATTACTATTATTATTATTCCTTTATTTAATTTTAACTCTTATTTTATTACATTTTTAAATATATTCATATAAAAAATAAAAATAAAAATACATTTAAAAATATAAAAAAACAGGGGCACCCGCCGGTAGCGGAGCGAAGACCCAAACTACCGGTGGTCAGGGCTCCAGAGTGAGGAACCTTCTCACGATGCGGGCCGTGTCCAAAAGAACCGCCTTCTGTATCTGGTTCTTGACCCAACTGCCTAGCGAGAGCCTCTCGAGGTGATGGTCGAGGCTCTTAGCTATAAGTCCGTTTACTGACACGACTATCGGAACAATAATCGTCGAGTCCACATGCCACATGTTGGTAACCTCGTGGGCCAAGTCCAAGTACTTTGAAAGTTTCTCTTTCTCGGCCTTAACGAGGTTCTCATCATGGGGAATGGTGACGTCAACGAGAATTGCACGGTTCGTCACCCGGTCTAATACCACTATATCAGGTCTATTTGCGAGAATAGTCCTGTCAGTGATAATAGACCGGTCCCAGTAGAGCGTGACACCACCGTTCTCGCGAACTGGCGCAGGTGCATACCTATAGTATGGTACTTCAGAGCTCACAAGGCGATATTTAAGAGCAAGTTGCTGGTGTATAATCCTAGCTACTTGGTTGTGTCTATGCAAGTACTCGCCGTTAGCAAGATGAGAACAACCGGAAACAATATGCCTGAGTGACTCACCGGGACGGTGGCATGCTCGACAGATGTCGACCGTACCGTCCTTCAGGATATATTTCCGGTAGTTATTCGTCTTGATAACTTCGTCCGTAATTGCACAGACAAAACCTTCGGTTTCCCCAAACAGGTCACCGAAACGTAGCCAGGCCACCGACGCGAGCGAATCTACATCAGGCCCATTAAGAGCCCGGTAGAATCGCCCATGTAGCTCCTTGCTCTTCCATATATCCTTGCGGCCCTGAGTGGTAAGCACAGATGGTTTACGCCAATTCTCGTTTGCCAAGGATAGTGGTGTAAGGCCCTTATCAACTGCTACAACGTCGCAATGCATCCCACTTTCACAGTTTAAGAAATATTCCCTGAGATTGCACACCTCACGGTTGTGTAGGTTTTTGGCATTTAAAAAGCCACGACCCCCACACTTCCGTGGGATGTACAATCTCATCACTGACGATCGTGGGTGATGCATGCGATGCGTTGTAAGCAGTTTTCGGACCTTTACATCCAGGGCGTCTAATTCAGTCTGAGTCCACCTTAGTATGCCGAAGGTGTATATCAACAGGGGCATAACCCAACCGTTGAAGGCCCGAACCTTATTACCACCTGACAACAGACTTTTTAAGACTTTTGTCAGGCGACCAAAGAATCGGTCCAACACCGATTGTTTTATGTCCCCGCCGGCTATACCTAAAGACTCCGACATACCAAGATATTTGTAGGTTTCGACTTCAGAGAGAGATCTGAGGAACATTGTCTCTGAGAGTTGCAAACTCTCCGAATTTGCAACTCTACCCCGCTGTACATGTATGACCGCACATTTGTCAACACCAAACTCCATACCAATGGCGCTACTGAAAGTTTCGGTTACTTTCAGCAACTCCATAAGGTCTGGTTTGTTTGGTGCAAACAACTTGAGATCATCCATATACAACAGATGAGAAATGATCTCACCCTCTTTACGAAGTCGAATGCCTAACCTTGAATCCCTTAACAGTGTGCTAAGTGGGTTCAGAGCTAGGCAGAACCACAACGGGCTCAGGCTGTCACCCTGGAAGATACCACGTTGAATCCTTATAGGATCCACCAATACAGGAGAAACTCCGCAACCCGGTTGACAAAGGACTGTGGTCCACTGCCCCATACATGAACCGAGAAAGGAGCATAGAGTTGAATCTATTTTATACAACTCCAGCACCCTTCTCAGCCATGAATGAGGCACCGAATCATAGGCCTTTTTGTAGTCAATCCAGGCGGCAGAGAGATTCTTCCTGTTTCGGCGGACCTGTTGGCAAACGGCTATGTCAATGAGAAGAAGCTCTTTAGTACCACGGGACCCAGCCCTACACCCATTCTGAGCAATGTCCAAAATTTTATTACACATAATGTGTTTAGTAATTTTAGATGTCAGAATGGATGTAATTATTATTATTATTATTACTCCTTTTAATAATATATTTTAGTTATAAAATTATATTTTTTAGGGTTTTTAGTTTTAGTTTCAATACTTATTATTATTATATACTAGTTGCTTCTTAATTACATTGTCTCTGTAGTCTTTTTCATAAATAAATAAATAAATATTTAAAATCAGTACAGGAATAAATCTCAAAACTATACATTTGTAAATAGATCTTAAAAAATAGGGGGTCTATATTTTTTATAGGGTGTCGAAATTTCAAATTGAAACTACTAGTTCAAATGGGGTATCATATGAAAGGGCTTGATGTACATATTGCAAAATATATTTTATTTATTTTTTTCGATGCATTATTTCTTATTTATAATGAAAAATATCAAATTTAATATTGATACTACGTACGGAACCCTCGGTGGGCGAGTCCGACTCGCACTTTTTTTATACTACGTCGCGTGGCAGACAAGCATACGGCCCGCCTGATGTGGAGCAGTTACCGTAGCCATATTAACACTCGCAACATAAAATATCGCTACCATCGCAGCATCTCCTTCCCTTCAGGTGACCGCAATCACTCGCAAGAACACAACAACCCTCAAGGGAATTGTTATTTGGCTGCGGTATTCTGTGAGGTGGAGGTACATTCCCCAGTCGGGTAGTTTACAATTACGCTCCCTACCTCTCTTTTTGGCCAGAGCTTCGTTTGTCAGTCAACACCGCGTGCAGAAGAAGTTGGCTTAGGTTCAAAGATGTTAATGAACCACTTACATCTCAAACTTAGCTCGCTTCCAAACAAATATATTCAATATTTATATAAAAGTACAATCTCTTTGTGTTAGAAAGTAGAGGTCCGTATCCGAATCCGTATTCGTGGATCTCGACACTACCTGTATGCCACATTTTAACCTGTTCCGTTCCGTCGTTTGAGCTGTGCGTTGATAGATCAGTCTTGTAACGGTTGTGTTTTAGGGTTCCATAATGGCAAAAAACGGAACCCTTATGGATTCGTCATGTCTGTCTGTCTGTCCGTCCGTATGTCATAGCCACTTTTTTCCGAAACTATAAGAACTATACTGTTGAAACTTGGTAAGTAAATGTATTCTGTGTACCGCATTAAGATTTTCACACAAAAATAGAAAAAAGAAACAATAAATTTTGGGGCATACTTAGAACTGAAACTCAAAAATTTTTTTTCATCAAACCCATACGTGTGGAGTACACGTATGGGTTTGATGAAAATGGTATTGAGGTTTCTAATATCATTTTATTCTAAACTGAATAGTTTGCGCGAGTGACACTTCCAGAGTGGTAAAATGTGCTCCCCCCCCCCCCCCTGTAACTTCTAAAATAAGAGAATGATAAAACTAAAAAAAATAATGATTTATATTACCATGCAAACTTCCACCGAAAATTGGTTTGAACGAGAACTAGTAAGTAGTTTTTCTTAATATGTCATAAATCGTATACCGCAATTTACCTTTCATTCAATCAACTCAAATATAATAATAAAAGAAAAAAACATTTAATTTCATAAACCTAAACCTTATGCATAAACCGTGAACTATTACTTGTCCAACTACGAGAGGTGGCACACAAATTGATAATATTTTTGGAAATATATCTTGTCAAACTGGAATATATATTAGCTTGTTTAGCTATCACAAGCCTATATGGGCTCGCATATAGTTAGATCTAAATCCCATCATTTAGGTACCTAATTATAATGTTTACTTATCAATAACTTAATTTAAAAAAATACACTATTATTAAAACATCGATCAAAGTTACAACGAACTACAAGAACTTTTATATTATATTACTTGCTGCTACGGAATCCTTCATAAGCGAGTCCGACTACCACTTGGCCACTTTTTATTTAAATGAACGATACATACAGGCAATGAACAGGGAATGTCACAATTTTTATTTTTTTTATTGGAAGCAAATGTTTATCAATGGGAGTTTAATGACCAATCCCAAACTTTTTAAAAAGTAAACAGATGGCGCCAAGAAAAAAGTAAAAGTTAATATAAATTAGTTTCTTAGTGTACCTCTAGTCCTAATAAGGAACCTACGTGGCAAATGTGGAATCTCTAGCTAGACCGTGTGGTTTGAATAGTGCGTTGATATGTCAGTCAGTCAGTGTCTTTTTTTTTAATAAATATAGATTAGTTTCTACCCCTGGCTTCACCCCACGTGAACACAGTATCGACATCAACCCATAATCATCCTATTGGTGGGATACGGGTCTTCCCTCAATTAAATTGGTTCTCAACTGCGAGTTGGCGGACGCCAGTGTTTTCAAGTCGCCCTAAGTCCACTGACTTGACTTAACGACTGTCATCTAATGACAACAGCCGGAGGCCCTACCGTCTAAGCTGAAGGCGATTCCCATCAGAATTTTTTATTTGGAAAATCGGACTTCTGTTTGAATTTGTGATAAACATCTTCAGCTTAATAGCAGCATCTCCGTCCCTGTCGGCTAAGCTTATTACTATTAACACAAATTTGAAAAATGAAATTAGATTTTCACTATCAAAATACCCGATGGGAATCGGCTTCAGCTTAGGCGGTAGGGTCCCTGGACCTACGGCTTAACGTGCTTCCAAAACACGGAGGCGTTCGAGATAAATAAACCCATCCATAGACAGGCTGCAGTCGACGTTGCTTAACTTGCGTGTTCGATTAGACTGATATGCACAACGACGCCATCGAGCTCCTCCGAGCGGGAACGCAGGACCGGAATAAAAATATCCTGTGTATAAAGTCAGAACATATATTTATGTCATATTTCAACCGAATCCATGTATCTTTTTTTTTATACTACGTCCGGTGGCAGACAAACATACGGCCCGCCTGATGTGAAACGGTTACCGTAACTATATTAACGCTCGCAACATAAAATATCGCTCGTGCGCCGTCACCCTCGCTGCCAACGCAGCATCTCCTTAGTTCTTTCTTTCTGGTGACCTCACTCACTCGCAGGAACAAAACAACCCTCAAGGGAATTGTTATTTGACTGCGGTATCCTGTGAAGTGGAGGCACATTCCCCAGTCGGGTAGCTTACAATTACGCTCCCTACCTCTCTTTTCGCCAGAGCTTCGTTTGTCAGTCAGCAGGGTGCACCGCGTGAAGGTGAAGATGAAGATGGCGTTGGTTCAAAGATGTTGATGAACCATATACCTACACCCCAAAATATATCTGTGAAAGACGAACAAATATCCATCTAATTAGGTAAAGTTTTATTTTTAACTTGCAAGGTTTGATTACAGATTTCGCAGTGAAACTAAATAAAGGCTTGTAACAAGAATAAACAATAAAAAAGTTTTCGAGATAAGCTTTCATTTGTAATAGAAAAAGAACTATGAAGAATTTCACTGTATTTCGTTCATCAAATTCTTTCATTTGATACCTATGTCAAACGTAGTGACTGAATGCCAAATTCAACTTGCAAGATTTTATTGTAATAAAATCTTGCAAGTTGAATTCTGTAGATACCTCTTATTAAAAGTTTGTAAAAGAAGTGAATTGGAAACAGAAAAAAGTAAAAGTTGATACTGTTGATTGTTGGCACTTGGTGGAACATTATTATCATAATGTACTTGTACTGTTCCACGTAATTATATTTATTTTTACCGACCGGTTTTTCCGCTAAGGCATTATCAAGGTAAGCACATGGTGTTTTGTTTACAAGTGCTTTATTATCATCATCATCATCAGGCCCATTTTAGTCTCCACTACAGGAGCACGACCCTCTCTCGTCCGTCCTAGACGGAAGGAGGATTTGGCCTACACTCCCCACGCTAGCCAAACGGGTTGGGGAGGCCTGATCGAAATTTGATAATGTATTTCCCTTAGTCGCCTTGTACGACATCCACGGGAAGAAACGGAGTGATTCTATTCCAGTCTGCCGGAAACCACACGGCCAAAGTAAATTAAAAAGAATAGAACATAAAGCAAGGCACTGAAAAATATTTAAAGAATACATGTAATAAAACCATAATAATGGTAGGTTTTAGTGTGAAAATTATTTTTAGGGTTCCGTACCTCAAAAGGAAAAACTGAACCCTTATAAGATCACTTTGTTGTCTGTCTGTCAAGACCCTTTATCTCAAGAATGCGTGGAGGTATCAAGCTGAAATTTGAACTGTATATTCAGGTCTACGATCCCATGAAGTTGTAAAAAATCAAACTGATAAGTTTACGTATAAAAAAGTTATGGTCGTTTATTCAGCAATAAACGCATATTTCGACATATTCTCAAGGTAATCAAAACCTATAGGGTACTTCCCGTTGACCTAGAACTATGAAATTTGGCAAGTAACATCGTTATAGACTACAAGTACAAGAATAAATCTCAAAACTATACATTTGTAATTAAATCTTACAAAATAGGGGGTTAGATTCCTGAACTATTTATAATGATTCTACGTGCGGAACCCTCGGTGGGCGAGTCCGACTCGCACTTGTCCGGTTTTTTTTGACGTGAACACCAACCCCCCACCACCCTTTCCAGTCGTGCGGCGCGCGCATTGGCGCGCAGTGTCCTGCGCGAGAGACAAAGGGTGGACGTGTCTGGACATTCGCCCTGATGAAGGTCTCCTTTTGAGATCGAAACTAGTCGGCGTTTAATTTATCTAGTTAATTTAGACGTGAACACGTCTTTAAATTTGCTACCATACGGGGGCAATCCAAAAAATCTAATGCTAACAAAATCGGGGGATACAGTTTGGCGTTGTAGTTTTGAATCTATGGCTCTACAACCAAAATTCAATTACACCACTGGATATATGAAGGATCAAAGAATTCATTACGCTAAGTAAGGACTATGGAACATCGCGTGAGTGGGAGGGGGAAGTGCTGCCATTTTGAGATAATTTTAGTGCATATAACGTATTCACGTACAACACACGGCCATGTCCATGACACAGCTACACCCCAATTTTTTCTTAATATCTGAAATAGGTAGTTAAAATTTTTCATTTTCTCCTGAACGACAGCTATACAGAGTAGCACCTGGGCCAAACAGTTTCGATGGATGAAACTTCCGGAAACTTTTAATAAAACTTTTGAGGAATTGTCGAGCAAACATCTTATGGCAAAATGAACATTGGAACATTTTAAACACTTTAATTTTATTTGCCGACTATCTATTAGATAATAAAACATATACATTACGTATTTAAAATGTTAATTATTATATTTCGATATTGATATTTACTAGTTATATTCGCCTGCATGAATGGCGGTTATCGCGCTAAAAGGCAGATTCTTTTTCGGAATATAATCTATCCAGGCAAATCATACAAAGTTTTATGCATATCGGTAAAGCCATTTAATTGTAACATGGTAACAAACAGACAGACACAGATCGTAATAATACTAATGTTGAAGACTTATCTACAAATTATATTTTGAAAAATGGAAAAATTCACCTGCCCCCCCTAGGTGGGATTTGAACCCACGACCTCTCGATGACTGGTCGAGTGCTGGATGAGAGGTCGTTCCAATCCCACCTAGAGGGGGCAGGTGAATTTTTCCATTTTTCAAAATATAATATTCTGGCTAGTTGGCCAAGACAACTATTTAAATAATAATGACTTGCCTACAGTAGTACAGTCCTCAACCTTTAGAGATGTGACCCTAAATAATGTTTTAATAAATATATTAAAGAAGAGAAGAAAATACGTTTTAGAAGCATGTCGAGCCCGGTGGTCGAATAGCTAGCAATGTCTACTTTGACCCCGAGGTCGCGGGTTCGATCCCCGCACAAGACAAACATTTATGTGCATGAACATGTCTGTTCGTCTTTGTCTTGGTGTTATGTATGTACTTACAAAATAAATGTATTTAAGTACATTTATAAGTGGTCCAGTACCTACCCATAGTACAAGCTCTGCGCCTAATTTGGGACTAGATGGCGCTGTATAAACTATCCAGAAATATTTATTTATTTTATTTTATTATTTATATTGTAGATAAACAAAAACACAGAATAAATAAAACGTTAAGTATTTCTAAATCTTATTTGTCATTTTAACAGGAAGCCATGTTATAAAACACGCCAACCGGTGCCCTCAATTTGTATCTTATCGTGAGGCGTAGCTACGGAGCCAATCTTATCATCATGCAGGCCATGCGTTTGTTCTTCTTCTTTGCGAAAAGGAAACTTTACCCACTAGGCTGATAGAATGCCACTGGAATTTCAAATTAAGTCGAGAATAGGTATAATGTCTATTTTATGGCCGTTTTATGACTGTGTAAGCTATAAAGCTGACTAAATATCTTCGTAAAGTATTTGAAGTACATGTCGTTGGTATGTGTTACCTGATTCTGCGGAAATGTAATAGCTATATTTTATTTACCATGTAAGAAAATAGAAGAAAGAAAAATATTTTATTTCAACGTTCCCATAACATTCTAGTACACAATAGTAACAGACGGAAAAAATGGTGCTACATACACATAAATCATAGATATATAAAAGCTGTTGCTATAAGAAGAAATAGAATAATTACTCCTACTATTCATGTGTAAATTAAGTTAAAGGATTCATAGTAAATTCCTCGACCAATATGAATATAAACACAAATAAAAAAAAAGAAGCTCCGTTAGCATGTAGAGTACGAATAAGTCATCCATAGATTATATTTATGACAATACCTGTGTATATATGATGATATTATACCATGTGTTTGTTAATCTAATTATCTTACTGCACCGCCACGATTACAGTCATCATGTTTTTTTGTGAACAACTCTGTATTTTTCTTGGCGAATATTAATATTTCATATATGTATGTGTTACATTGGAGTGGTAGAGCAATTATGAAATGGGCTTGCTCGACCGGGGAAGTACCACCCTCTCACAGAATATCGACGTGAAGCAGCAATGCGTTTCGTTCGGTGAGTGAGAGATCCGGAAGCCCAACTCCTTCCCTATCCCCTCCTTCCTTCCTTCCCTTCCTCCAACTCCTTAGTGGACAACGCATTGGTAGCGCCCCTTGTGTTACTAATGTCTATAGGCGGCGGTGACCACTTTCCATCAGGTGGCCCGCTTGCTTGTTTGTCTACTGTATGACATAAAAAATAAAAAAAATGTATAGCGATGGCAATGTATAATTGTTCAACTCTATTACACTATTTATAAAGCAATTCCTAACAATTTTAACCATTTATATATTCATATATTTTCTACATCTACATAACTAGAAAATTTCAGAAGACTATCTACAAGGATCAAAGTAAAACTCGGAGCTTTGTGCTTTCAAGCACACGTGAAGTTTCAAGCACATTACAAGATTCAACAACTCGATTTAAAAACATCGCTAGCCTCGTTCGTTTATTCAAATAACTCAATTATAACGTACTCGTGTGAAAAGGCAATGTATAAATAATAAAAATATGTACTCAAAGAAGTTTTTATTACATAAAAAAAGTAATTAGGTAAAAAGTTTACTCACTATTCTTATAGTGGTTATATCTTATAGTGGTTAAAGTGAACTATAAATTGCCATTATGAGCGGCCACCATTTTGGATTTAATCAGCGGCGTAAAAGTCAACGTACATTGTCACGAACGAGTGCAGAGTGAGCCAAATTTCAGAAGGCCAATTCTCGTAATTATTTTACATCGCAGAATTAAAGTTGACCGAATCGAGATTATATTATGAACTGACTGAAAATGTTTTTCTTTTTTTTTATACTACGTTGGGTGGCAGACGCATACGGCCCGCCTGATGTGGAGCGATTACCGTAGCCATATTAACGCTCGCAACATAAAATTTCGCACGCGCGTCGCCTCACCCGCTGCCATCGCAGCATCTCCTTCTGGTGACCTCACTCACTCGCAGGAACACAACAACCCTCAAGGGAATTGTTATTTGGCTGCGGTATTCTGTGAGATGGAGGTACATTCCCCAGTCGGGTAGCTTACAATTACGCTGCCTACCTCTCTTTTCGCCAGAGCTTCGTTCGTCAGTCAGCAGGGTGCACCGCTTGCAGGTGAAGTTGGCTTTGGTTCAAAGATGTTGATAAACCACTTACACCCCAAATTTCTTGACTTCCTCAATCATATTATTATCACTTCTTTGCGACCTGATTCCTATTCTTAGTTTGTTTAATTTTCAATCATATTTAGTATGTTTAGTTTAGTATTGTGTTACGATAGTACCTAATGTGACATTTATGAAACCGAAACTGTAACGAAACTGAATTTTGACTACATTTTAATTTGCAGAATTGCCCCTCATATCAATCTCACATTGAATAGAAGTTAAATTTAACTTGCTAGATTTGATTAGCAGACACCGCGGGTTGTAAAAAAACAAATATAAAGTCATGTTTGACTGGCTTTTAAAACCATTTAAAAGCTCAAACTAAAGTGGTTAAATTTATAATTTTCAAAACAGTTTAATGCGAATTTCCTGTTGCAATCTAATTTAATTATACAAAGTTTTATGTTTTCCTGAAACGTTGTGAAGGTAAGAGCAAGTTACGCTTGACCTTTGTACCGCACGAAGGTTAAAATCGGCTTGCTCAATGACTGTCTGAATGACACATTACTATAACTAAATTAAATTTTCACATGAGTAGGTAAATGACAATTACGAATGAAGAAATGTATACCTACTGGTTATATTTATTTATCCCGACTTTAGGCTATTTGACAATGTTCAAAAATTGTATATTTAACAATATCGTAAAATACACAAAACTATAAAGATCTGCAAACTTTCATTGTAATATCTTTCGTCCGACGTATTTTACGGTCGATCAAAGTTTGGCGGGAAAGTCCATTTTAAAAGTATAAAATTATTAAAAAAATAATATTTCCATTGGAGAAGCAATAAAAAATACTATAACTTTTATTATGATACTAATTACATAAACGTAATATTTAACGTAGCTGTCGTATAAATTTCTGATTTGCTGTATACAAAATACTTGCTTGTGACGTCATAACCTAGTAGCCTGTTGTTGAGGGTTTTCGGGAAAGTCCAAAATTGAAATTTTCAAATTAACATATCTCGAGAGATTTTTGTGCTATCAAAGTAAATCTTTCCCGTTTGGTTTTATTATTGTGATGTCCTTACATATAAAACAATTATGCAAATAAATATATCTTAATCTTTAAAACCGAAAAAACGTTGGTTAAATAGCCTATTCTAAATTATTGTATTGTGTGACTTTATAAAATTTATAACCATGATATTACCATGAATCCTGACATTATTATAATAAAAATATAGAGCACAATCAATATTGTTAACCAACACCTAATTATATTGTTGATACCACCTATGTTTTAAAAATAAATTATTCTATTCTGTTCAGTTATATTTTATTTGATTAGATTGCAACGACGCGCTATCGAGCTCATGTACACTTAGGTGTATTTATTATGTATTCTGTAGTAGGTAGGACCCATTGACCCATTATGTCATGCGACTGTAGTTATTGCCTAGTCTTTAATCACCTATAATTTTGAAATACGTATTTATGGTATTAAAATATATTATATACGCATTTATGATAGTAGAATATTTATGATATTAAAATTTCCATAAATTAATTTGCATAAGCGCTACAAAATAAATTATATTTTTTTTTATATCGTATCATATCATAATAAATAAGTATTTGTTTGTTTGTTTGTTTGTTACGGTATCGTCCTACATGAAGACCGCCGACGCAGCATAGCATTGCACACGGCACCGATGCATGAATATTTCGCAAGTGCGGTAAACCGCTGATACAGCAGCACGTGTTCGCATTGGCGCCTGGCCTCGCCGCCGCGTGGACTCGGCCACTTGGGCTTCATACTTCGACCCGTTAGGATTAATATTATGTAGTTGTAATTAATTTTGTATAATTCTTTTCTTTTCTTTAATAAATTAGTGATAAAATTTTGGTTTTTTTTTAGACCTCCGGCTGGCAAATCCATATTTTGTTTGTATTATCTTTATTGTTCAAATTACATATTGAATAAGTACATGAAAATAAAGTGGTTCAAAGGCGGACTTATCCCACATGGGGATCTCTTCTATTAGTATTTTGTTCAAAGCTAAAGAAAGGTGCTATATATATGACTGCCCTTGACTGTATTATCATGTATAAGGTATATTTCATGCATGGAAGAATATATTATATTGAAAAGGTATTTTAGTCCCTATCGAAATGTAACCATATGAAATATCTCGCATATTACGAGTCAATCTTTTACAAGTACAAGCAACAAAAGGAATGAATATGAATGAATAGGTACTTATTTGTTCAATCTACCATCGAATAAAATACGCAGAATAATTTATTTGAATAAGGTTCAAGTTTCCTTTCAACTGATGTGTTTACATAATTATTACAATTTTTGGGATGTAAGTGGCTCACCACTATCTTTATAGGCAAAACCACCATCAATTTCACGTTATGCACCTTGACGACCTCACAGAATACCGCAGCTAAATAACAATTCCCTTGAGGGTTGTTGTGTTCCTGCGAGTGAGTGAGGTTACCAGAAAGGAAGGAAGGAGATACTGCTTTATAGCGGGGGTGGCGGCACGCGAGCGATATTTTATGTTGCGACGTAGTATAAAAAAAATTGTTCAACCAAGTGTGTATCCGCATATCAAATGTTCTATCTCCACTCAAGTATCCAATCACGACGTCGCATTCGAATGATAAGGAAATGCCATGTTCACTGCATGTCAGATGCCCCTTACAGTTCTGTAACAATAACTACCAGTTTGTGTTACAGTTTGTCTGTAATATCGATATCATAACAAAAGAGTTAATAACATGTCTAGAACAGGTTACAAAATAGAAATATTATCAATGTTGTACAAAGAGATCGGTAAATTGCATTTGGATATCTATTATAGTTGTATGTTATTCCTACGCTTTGTTTATCGTACTAGAATATTATTGTTCTAGAACTTACATTATTATAATTTCATTTCAGCATCCATTAGAAAAATAAATAGTCTGTGATGTAAAACATAAAAAAGTTCCTAAGAAAAATAGAATACTAAGAAAAACAGTTGTGTAAAACAGATTGGTTACAGGTGACAGATATTATAACGTTGTCACACATATTTAGTCTCAGTAGACATGTAATACACTTTTAAAGTCACTTTGTTCTAGAAATAGGATGAAAATTTATTGAAAATATTATCTAGAAACCCAGACCTTACAATAATACTATTATTTATTGACTATTATATATTGACGAGCTCGGTGGCGTAGCGGTCAATGACGCGGCTTCGACACCAACGCTCGTGGGTTCGATTTCCAAACAGGACTAACATTTGTGTACATGAACACGTCTGTTTGTCTTGGTTTGGGTGTTTTCTATGTATCATAAGTATGTATTTACAAAAAAAAATGTATTTACGTATGTTTATCAGTTGTCTAGTACCCATAACACAAGCTTCGCTTACTTTGGGGCTAGATGCCGCTGTGTAATTTGTCTGACAATATTTATTTATTATTGTAGGGTTGTATTATATCTATTCATATATTTTACAATATACTATTCAAACAAAAATTTACATGAATTATTGTATCGGTCTATACAATAATTACAAACATCATTCAGTTAAATTTGGGTTCACTACGCCTTTTCGAAACACGCTTAATCTTGTTTTATTTCTACTATTACGAATCACCATAAGCTAAATTGAACTAAGCCTTATTATATCAAATTATAAAACACCGATACTTCATTTCACCTAATGACGTTATAATAATGGCTTATATTGCCTACAGTTCAGCTATTCAAATGATGTTTAATCTACGTGCTGTTCGATCAAGGCTCGTTTAACCATCTTAATATTTGATCTCACTCCTAAGATAGGCAGTTAAGTATTGGTACTAACTAAACACCTATGTCTATGTCTATCTAAATACCAGTATGTAATAAATGCTAGAGATAGGGATGAGAACTGACTGCGATGGGGACAAGGAAGGTATATTTGATGGGAAACACCTTAGAATGCAGTTAGAGGAAAGTAAGGGGCAATGAGTGGAAATAAGGCGCATTTAAAGAAAATAAGGGGAAATGTAAGGGAAGTAAGGGTAAACGAGGAGAAAGGGAGGGGAAATTATAGGAAACATGATCAGTAAAACTAACTGAAGCCGATAATTCCTAGTGCAAAAGTAATGAGCAAAAACCTACTTACTACACTGCATAAATTCATATGTTAATTT
The DNA here is from genome assembly GCA_937001555.2 of Hypsopygia costalis. NCBI lineage: Eukaryota > Metazoa > Arthropoda > Insecta > Lepidoptera > Pyralidae > Hypsopygia > Hypsopygia costalis. The sequence goes on from OW443329.2 coordinate 29,050,060, forward strand.
TTTGTAACTACCCACATTTTTTAATGTAGTATTGCAATATCTGTCAGAGTTGCGTTTTGTTGACGCGATAGCAAGTGTAAATAGTACTTCAATTAAATATATTTTGTATAGTATAGTATAGTGTTTAGGTTAAACGTAGCACTGAACAAATGGTTAAAGGCATATCAAACATCCTATGAAATAAACGTAAGGTTTTCTGGATAGTCGATGATTCGTCATAATAGAAATGTAACAAGGTTAAGCGTGTTTCGAAAAGGCGTAGTGAACCCGTTAAATTTACATGAAATATATAGGTATGTCAAAATAATAATTATACAATAATAAATTTATATGGCAATAAGGAGCAAATTATGATAATTATCAGGGTCAATAAACAGGGTCAAGCCCGATCATTTGATAGGCGTGCGCGGGTATATGGATCGAACGCGTAGAGGCCCCTTTGAGAAGTTTGATGTAATGATGTATAAAGATCAGGGTAGGTTTTTACAATTTGACTAATTTTATGAATATACATACTGGGCGAGGTCAATAGATTAATCTCTCTGAATAATTGTTTGCAGCTTGTAGTTGGCTTAATATCAAAAATTGTAATTACCGTCCATCTCTAGCAGAAAGGTCTGCGGTATTTCTGTTTCGCCAGAACCAAGTCGGCAAAGAGCAACCACATATAGGCTTGGTTGGGTCTGGCTCTATTTAGCTCTTATGTCTAGCGTACACGGGTAGAGTTAAACCGTACAAATTAAAAAAATACCAATACGAGAGGTAGGCAGAACGAATTTAAGAGGAGTAGGGAGCGTAATTGTAAGCTACCCAACTGGGGAAAGTACCTCCACCTCATAGAATACCGCAGCCAAATAACAGTTCCCTTGTGGGTTGTTGTGTTCCTGCGAGTGAGTGAGGTCACCAGAAAGGAAGGAGATGCTGCGTTGGCAGCGGAGGTGGCGGCGCGCGAGCAATATTTTATGTTGAGAACGTTAATATGGCTACGGTAACCGTATCACATTAGGCGGGTCACTCGTCGTAGTATACATGTAAAAAAATAAACATTGCGGAGCTACCATCATGCTAAGATTTGTTACTTTGAAACCAATAATCAATGTAACGTTGCTCGCGCAATTTAACCTTAACAAAAATATATGTATTGTAAAACTAAGACTTACCAAATTCAACAAATATATATTTGTTACTGTCCTCATTCGTTTGTTGCTAGCTAGTGTTGCTATCACCATGCAGTTTCCAGATATCGATAGCAAAAATATCAGAAAATATGGGGGCAGGATAAACCTCCACTCGTATGCATTCGATGCTGTTGTGTTCCGTACAGTTACAACAGTTGTAATTGTTGTTTGTATATTTCTCATCCGTAACAAGGAACTGTTGACTATCGATGTCAGGTTTAAGTCTTCCATTTTTCGACTGTTGTCAAATTTCTGAAAAAAAAAAATGTAAAGTTTAGATATTGTACAACGAAGGTCTTACTTGGTTGAAGGGCTTATTGGGAATGGAGAAAAAGGCCTAGTAAGGTCTATGCTTCAGTGGATTCAGATCGCAATTCTGGTTAGTAGAATCAAAAATATCCATCTCAATATGCTTTCTACTGCGTTGCCCCAGGTTCTAAAATCATACATTTATAGAAATATCATTGATGATGATGAGAGTTATTGTTATCGGCCTTTATCCACCCATTGCTCGATATAGATTTTCCCAAATGTTTTCCATCAAATACGATCCCAGACTTTCCGCATCCAGCAGCTTCCAGTCACTTTCTTGAGGTCCTCGGACCATCTAGAAGGAAAGCGTCCATCGCTTCGCCGTCGCACGCGCGGCGACCTCTCTTATACCTTTCTCTCCCATCTGCCATCACTGACTGCAAATGTGGCCGGTCCATTGCCACTTCAGTTTGCAAACTCTTCAGAATTCATGCACACAAATGTTTGTCCTATGTGGGAATCGAACCCACGAACGTTGGTGTTGTAGCCGCGTCATTGACCGCTACGCCACCGAGCTCGTCATTATTAACATTTTATAATATAACATTACAATCAATGTCTCTGTCTATTTCGCCTTCAGGCTATGTTGTTAAGTTAAAAACCTTGTTTAGATATGCACTTTAGGAATAGTCATAAAATTTTCGGGATTTCTGTTCAGATGATCGTGAGTGTTCATGATAAACAGTAGACATAGAACTATATAACACTTGATCGAAAAACTTAACTATTTTTTTTAAATGGCATGTAAATAAAATATAATGAACTTATTTATTTAAAACTTCACACAGAGCCTATATAGAAAAACCTTTAAAAAGTATTAAGGTAACAACGATATCTCAATCACAATGTGTATTTCCTTACTTCAGATACACAAAGCTACGATGTCATATTAAATGTGTCAAAGGTCATAAGTACAGTATCACCTATCTCACTTTTAATATTGAATAAATATGTATTAATTACTATATAAAAAATGCCTTTAATTTACTTTGTAGGGCTAATTTATTCTCTAGAAATTAATTTAAGGAAGATTTTATAATTACGTTACCATTTAAGGTATCTATATAAAAAAGTGATACAGAAAAGAGTAGAAATTAAATGAAGCCGCCGCTATCTTTTGGCGGGCAACATCGTTTACGAGGAAAATATCATTTTGATATTTGAACATTATTTATTTAGTTCGGTATTTGTTATGACTTCTTTTGACCCAAGGAAACTCTAGAGCGAATTTATTAGTAACAGAGTTTAATGTGAAATTAATAATATTATAGAAATTGAAGAGCTATTATTCTATAAAAAAAATATGAAGTTATTAATTGATTGTACAATGTGTATATGTTTTTTGTACGCTCAAAAAGTATAATTTTACGTATAGACTTTTTGTTTTCCAACAAAAACAAAAATAAACAAATTGCAGATGCTCCCAGTAGGCAAATTAAAAAATATTTCACTTCTTCATTTTCGACGCTGAGGCACGCCCGTGTAATTTTGTAAATTGCTATTGTGAGCTAATAAATATTCTGAACATCTGGGGGTATTTCAGAAAACATTAGGCAAATATTTTCTCGTAACATTCGTTAATTAAATATCATCATCATTCATATCATTTTTAAAATTGTCATATTATTAATTAATTTTGTGATTGTTACTAATTATTATTTATAATGGTTAATTTTGAATATTTTTTTTCTTTTTAATTGACATTTAATGTTTATGATTACTATGAATTTGTTCCTAATTCTTAATCAATTTATTTGGAATTCAAATTATTTTTTGTTTTTTGACATTGTTAATAATTTAATTTTATTATTGATACTTCATATAATTATCTAATTATCATGTCTTTATTTCATGCATGAATCAAAATTATTTAATTGTTATGCGCATTGGGTGACTGTAATGCATAATAATTGTAATCGTAAATAAATAAATAAATATTTCATATTGTTATAATAAAGCACTTCTACTATTCCACGTTATTATATTTAATATTACCGACCGGTTTCGCCGCTAAGGCATTATCAAGGTAAACAAATGGTGTTTGTGTTTCTACAAAACATTATAACATTATGATAATAATGTTCCACCAAGTGCCAACAATCAACAGTATCAACTTTAAATAAATATTTATTTGTAACTACTCGCAAATATTAACTAATATGGGTTTTATTATTATTAATATTTATTTTATCGCATAACTTTTTTTTTGTCTAGATAAAATATATAAAACGTTAGATTAGTTTTAGTTTAGTTTACATAATAATTTAAAATCATGATTTAAGATTTTAGTCAAATATGGTACATAATTCAAATAATATTTAATCCAGGTGACGGATGTAATTTTGAGATAACCTATATATTTTATAACCATCCGATGTTTTCACAGAAGTATACTATATAAAGTTCAACAAGAAAGGCGGGAATGGTTTTTACAGGGTCAGCAAAGCGTGAGTGATCGGACGTGGTCAATGGTATTGCAAACATCCATATGTAACGATGATTTCCACAGCCAGATAGATGGGGTAATAATGTTGATACTGGTGATTGTAAGTACTTGGCGGAACTTTTTCAACATTTTGATATAATAAAATAACTTATAATACTATTCCAATTAATTATTTTTTTTTTGCCGACCGGTTTCGCTTTTGTGCCATCCATTAAAGTATTCTCGTTGCTGTCTTGATTCTTCTCGTTTGAGAAATTCGGTTAGTTACACCGTTTATATCTCAAGAACAGCTGGACCGATTTTGATAGCTGGATAGATTTGTCCCGAATAACAGAATAGTTATTCATATATCAAAAAAATAATACGATGAAATTGTCAGAACGAGGCTTGTGTGTGAAATCCACGGAATTGTGATGGGAACAGGAAGATTGTGTCACAGCAAAGCGTGGGTGGGCCGCTAGTACCGAATAAAATTGTTATTATTTTGTGTCAGTGATCATTTGAAGAAACGAGAATTTCAGGTGTTAGTCTACAATGACGATATTTATTCCTTTGAAAACATCTCTTAATGATTCTCTGAAATCCATGTTATAAATAGAACGGATTTTTTTTTGAAAATAGAAATTGTTACAATATCAGCTGCCTTTCCACACATCAGTACAATACTAGTAATAATACTGTAACTGTAATAGCTACTTTAGCTAAAATAGACACGGCGCGCGGCAGCTACGTTCGTCAATTCTATAATTTTCTTCTATCAGCATATGTGGCGGAGCTAAGTTTAAAGGATAAATTATATATTATGGGGGCCCTACTATAATTTTGAGTCCATTGTAAGTCCAAAAACTACCGTGTCATTGATAAATTATTATTATTTTATATAATAAACAATTATTGCAAAATTTATTATGATATTATTGCTAAATTTATTATTATCTATCAAGACTTCTATATCGGACGAGATTAAATTTGTTCGTTCGTTCGTTTTAGCCTAATTAAACAAAAGATTATTGGATGTAAACCAATCTAGAATCGCAGACAGAATACTATTCGCACCGGCGAGCCACTTTAAAAATTAACGAGGTATCATCAGCAAACGGCATCATATATGGTACAGAAAAAGGCGGATTTAGTGATATCCGCCATTGTCTGCATCACATGTAGCAGATAATTTTACATATACTAAAAATAGAAAGGGATCCAAAATGAAACCTTGGGGCACCCCAATTTTCACATCTGTCTCTTTGGACTTAACACTGTTTATATCAACAGTCTGAAATCTGTTGTTTAGATAAGATGCAATCAAATTTTGTGTCATGTCTCTAAGTCCATAGTGTTCTATTCTGATGGTCGACACAATCAAAGGCTTTCTAAAGATCACAGAAAATACCGGAAAATACCGATTGCCTCCTGCGCTCCCTACCATGCATTTAGAATAGGCTTTACATTGGTAAAGCTGCATTGGCAGCTCACGTGTCTGAAGTGGATCTACTTGCAGTACAACCATTTTGCGCATTATGAAATATTTAATTAGTCTTAAAATAGAGCTGCATTTGTTTAAACATTATCCTTTCGAATATTTTACTCAAAACTGGCAATATACATAGAAATGGATCTGTAAATCTTCAACTCATTTTTCCTGACTTGAACAGAGGTATTAATGTACTATATTCCATTAAATTTGGGAACACACCCGTATCTATGCACAGATTAAAGATGAGAGCCAAGTGTGGAGCGATAGTCTTAACAATACAATAAAAAACGTTAATTGACATCCCCCAATGATCTCCTAAATATTTGATATTCAACTGTTTAAGAGTTTTAATTATATCATTAGGCTGAATATATGAAAATTGGAATTTTTTACACTAAACTGTATATTCTCATTCAATAATTTATTAGCATTATGTGAAGATGAATGAAGAGAGTTAGTGGTAGTGTAGGTAACAGATATTGGCAAAGAAATCTTCAAATACATTGGCTGTTTGTGTAAGGGATTTTATAATTTCGTTTTTATAGTTCAGATCGTAATGTTGTCCGTTCGTTGTTTATGGCTACTTCTTTCTTTATTAACAACTAGCTGTCCTGGCGAACTTCGTACCGCCTAACAGTCAATGAATGTCGTGATGTACATATATATATAATATGAACAAAATTTATGATTTCTTGAAATTAATACAATGAATAATAGAAAATAATAGAGAAGCACGATGGCGTGAGGCACGTGTCAGTCTAATTGTACACGCAAGTTAAGCAACGTCAACCGTAGCCTGTTCATGGATGAGTTAATGTTATCTCGAGCTCGTCCGTGCTTCGGAAGGCACGTTAAGCCGTCGGTCCTGGTGTTTATCATTAGATGGCAGTCCTTAAGCCAAGTTAGTGGCCCAACGCGTAGTTGAGCAGCGTGTTGGAGTATGCTCTAAACATCTTCGGTTGAGGGAAGACCCGTATCCCAGCAGTGGGTAAATAATAAGTTCAGTACTTTACAAAGTCACAAAAAAAGTACCAATTGACAACAATAAATATTTCAATCCACAAAACAAATCACAGACAACATTCGCGACGTAAAAGTGAGACCAATCGATTTGACATTTACATAACAATCAATAAATAGTCCAATCCTTTTTAACTGGCACTATTTGTATGGGAAAACGTTTTTTCTTTTATTTAATTCTTTCATCAATTTTTCAATGTTTTTAATACTTTCCCACACCAAGACACGACATTATTTTATATATTATATAGATTTATGGAGCTTGATTTAAATTTCTGAACGCACGCATAAATATTTTAGAACCAATAAATCAGCCTGGCGCAACTCAAAGTAAAAAACGACTCTATGAATCGGAAGCGAATTTGGTACAAATTCTGATTGTTTTCGCTTCCATTTCATACATATTAGAATTACGCTATTTGTATGGCACATCCGTCTCTTAAAACGTAGTGGTTACATTCTCTTTGCAATAAATATTTAAATCCACAAAACTGTTTTCAAAACAAATCACAGCCAACTTTCAAGACGTAAAAATGAGACCAATAGAGTTAATATTTGTTTTTAATCTATGACATTTGTTCTATAATGAGCTTAATATACATTTCTGAACGCACGCATACATTTGGCGTACGCACGTACGACAACGTCACATTTGACAGCTACGACAACCACGAACATTTTGTATGGGAAAATGTTTTTTCTTTTATTTTATTTTTTCGAGAATTTTCCAATGTTTTTAAGAGTTATTCTGCTATTCGGGACGGAAACAAATCCAACAAATCAACAACCATGGCAATCGGTCCAGCCGTTCTCGAGTTATAAGTGTTGTAACAAACACGACTTTCTTTTATATATATAGATATCCCATACAGCCTTGATTACATTTATTGATTGCTTTATTTTATTTTTAATATAGAGAGAGTAGATGATAGTGTATCTGAGATCGAATAATCTGATTGTATTAGATAATAGGTACGCCTAAACTTAGTTACAAGTTTGTACTTTAATTAACAACGTACCACCGGAATTTCAGAACACGGCTCTTACCTTAGCTAAGGGAGAATTAAATTTCATTGCGAAGAAACACGGCTTTTACGACTTATATATTACTACCGCACAACTCAGCAAGTCCAACTTATGGTGTACCAAATTATGCGGGATACAGAGATAACACCTACAAAGCGAAAGCACCGGATATATTGGGCCATTTGATTCGGTTAGGATGCGTACTGTAAGAATTTATTAACGATCTTAAGCTGTGGATAATGGCTCAATTTAAGCACACCATTTTATCTAAATCTTTATAGGAGATTCTGCCTTCTTTTATGTTTTGTACCGATGATGAGGTGTAAGTGGTTCATCAACATCTATGAACTAAAGCCTACCTCACTTACATGTGGTGGACCCTGATGATTGACGTAGTAGGACTCTGGTGAAAATATGGCAGCCAAATAACAATTATGTTTAGAGATGTTGTGTACCTGCGAGTGAATGAGCTACCAGGAAGGAAAAAGTTTCTGCATTGTTAGAGAGGGTTGCAGCGGTGATAATAATATTTCATGTTGCGAACATTTATATGGCTACGGTAGCCGCTTCACAGCAAGCGGGCTCTATGCTTGTGTCTCACCTGATATAGTATAAAAAATAAAGTTTATACACTTCTATAAGTAATGACTAATGAGTTCGGAGGGGTTACTTGATAAGCCCTCCTTATAAAGTCACATTGCTTGCCGTCTGCTTATGCGTTCGTAATCACATACTGGGGCCCTACCGCCGAAGCTGAAGCTTATCATCGGATTATTTGATAGCAAAAATCAAACTTCAGCTGATGACGTACTTGTGTTAAGCTTAGTTGGTAGAAATCCTGGAGCACTACTATCTAAGCTAAGCCGAGTAGCTAAGATGTTTGTCAATAACTAAAAGGTAAGACCTATTTTTTTAATGAAAATATTCGGTGGTAATCGGCTTCAGCTTCAGCAGCCTTGGTCGCGGCGTATTTCCATACGGGGTTTCTTCAGTTAGTGTTTCACACACTCTCCGGTTATAGAATGAATTCCCAAGCGAGGTGTTTCCTAGATACTACAGCTTGCAGTTTTTCAAGAAAAGCGTGAAAGAGTTTTCACAGGATCTGCAACGCGTGACTGATGCTTCTGGTGTTGCTGCAAGTACGCATAGACTGCATACAATGAAGCAGGTTGTATGCTCGTTAGCTACCTTAGCGGTACAAATAAATATTGTTCAGCATGAACTGGTTATTTTAAATCTACTGGTGCCATTATTGAAAAAAAAAAGAACAGAAGTTGTAGACCACGAAAATTACTAAGTTCGCGCTTTGGGGAATTTTAGTTCGCGTAATACTCAAAATGGCCGTGTGGTTTCCGGTAGACTAGAATAGAATCACTCCGTCTCTTCCCGTGGATGTCGTACAAGGCGACTAAGGGAAATACATTATAAAACATCGATCAGGCCTCCCCAATCCGTCTGGCCAGCGTAGGTAGTGTAGGCCAAATCCTCCTTCTGTCCGGGACGGACGAGAGAGGGTCGTGCTCCTATAGTGGAGCCTAAAATGACCTGATGACGATGATGAATACTCAAAATATTGTCGTTCTGTTTTAATGAATAATATTTCTAAATCCAGCCACTTTTAGCAATAATAGAGAAGATGATAAATACTAAACAACAACATATCATTACATATATCTATTTTCTAGATACGGTTCTAATTTTTTTTATCTGTTTTAGAACCGCATTCGTGTATTTCTGCTATTCCCAAAGGTTGACTGGTAGAGAATGCTTTTAGCGTTAAGTCCGCCTTTTGTACCCTTATGTAATTTTATGGTCGATAAAGTTTAAATAAATATTGACTAATTGGCCCAAAAATACTTTATTCTACTTCTTTTGAAGCACTATAAATAGTTGAATGATGTAAAACTTACCTCAATTCTGTGATGATTATAAATGAGTATGTATATATAAATTTTATTTGTTTCGATATGTACCTAAATTGATCATCATTACGATAGTTTATGTTTATTACGTAAATTTTCATGGGTTGTTTTGCGAAGGATTAAAATCATTGATTAAAACTCAAAATATTAATTGAAAAGTTTTGGGAAACATTACTTTAATCAGACCTACATTATATATACTTGTGTTTATGTATAAACACAAGTAAAAATTTAATTTACTATCTTGAGAATTAGTCTCTGAAGATGCACTCGTAACACGGACCAAGTATAAAGTACACATGGGATGTATGCTTGGCGCGCGTGTCAACAGGAAGTATTCAAACGTTTATCTACTTTAACTTAGGTTTAACTTAGTAAGGGTTTCTATCTGACGCATACGTATTAAATCATGGTTTGTATTACATATTTTAATCTGCATTATGACACAATATTCCACAACCAATTTAGGGTGTAAATGGTTCATAAACATATTTGATATTGAACCAAAGCCAACTTCACTTGCTTGTCGTGCACCTTGCTGACTGACAAACGAATCTCTGGCAAAAACAGAGGTAGGGCATAGCGTATTTTTTAAGCGGCCTGACTGGGGAAGTGTCTCCACTTGACAGTCTACCGCAGCCAAATAACGATTTCCTTGCTGTGTTCCTGCGAGTGAGTGAAGTCACTAGTCTGAAAGAAAAAAAGGAAGGAGTACAGGCTGGTAATGAATCGGTGACCCCTTGGTGTTGCTGATCTCAATGGGCGGAGGTGATTGCTTTCCATCAGGTGACCAACATGCTCGTTTGCCCCCCTCTCATATAAAAAAAAACAAAGTTAAATAAATTACAGCACTAAGCTATATTACAGCCCTAAGCTATTAGTAGTATTATCATACTTAATGCTTGTTTGTCGTGTAAGTTTGGCACGCTTGGAATCCTTTTCCATTTGAGTTCATTTCCGTTACTCATAATTTCTTTAGTTATCATACACAGTGTGACGACAGTCATATATTAAGGATTTTTCTGCCATTTTCACATGCAAAAGTATGTTTTGTCCAGTTACTTATTGCCACACTTATTATTATTAGGGGGATGAGTATTATTTAGACCAGTCATCAGTAACATTAAAATTCAGACACATGTCGGAACTAACATTTGAAGGCTTTTTGGGTTTAGGTACGCACTACCTGGATGACCGTGTTTCGCTTAGCGTTTATTTGTGGAGATAATAGTTTTCCCAGAAACAATATCTGGCTAAATCGATTTCTCGACAACTTGTAAATTTCATTACTGAGATCGTCGTGTTATCTATTTACATCTATATATTTGTATGTACATATATGACGATGATTTGTATGGTATGATGGTAGTAGAAGTACAATGTCGAATAATAGAAGTGGTAGAAGAATAAAAAGGCCGGCAGGGTATAGGAGACCCCTTAGACAGTGGACGGACGGATTTTATTCTTCTTCTAAAAATTCAAAAAACACTACCTCAAGTTACATAAGCGCGCATCTTGTTCGATTATTATTAGGCCATTCATTTACCTCATCTTCATTCTCATTTTACTTATTTTATCTTCTCTTGTAGCTGTTATAGGTATACCCTCACAGTAATTAAGTTCACATTTGGCGGGGTAACATACATTTACACATCTCTATCTATTACTACTACTACTATCACTACTACCATATGACATAAGTCCTGGACAGATTATTCTGGGATGTCACAGTAGAATATACTGTGCTCCTCTTAATACTCACTCCTGAACGCCTCCTAACCAGCAGAGTACCAACTCGCCTAGTCTGGACGGATGAAGTCAGGATACTATGGGCATACACCTGTTAGTGGTAGGACTTCACTTAGGCCGGTTTTTACGTCGCGTTAAACTGAGATTAGATAAGCAACTCTTGGTAACTTTCGATTTAGGAAACTTATAAATATTTCTCGACTAAATACATTTTATTTTATCAAATAAACAAGGCTAACGAGATAATTTTCTAATAATTTGTTTAAGTAACGTGATAACATTTTAAATATTTTATCGTTAACTAATGAAGGGGTTATTTTCTTGTGTGCTGTATGTATAAAATAGTAACTATATATAATAATATTATCATCACGAGCGTGTCATCATTTCCATCCGCTTTATCGTGGGGTCGCGGCTGACCCGCTACTTCACCTTCGCCTCCGTGAGCCTCGGCAGGCCTTCACCGCAGAGGCCTTACACTCTGGACCAACTTCACCCGGACCTACATTTGAACTAAATGCGACTTTTTTATATTATCAATTGTAAATTCGTAAATTCTATTTTGTTTTGTAATACACTGTTACTATACAAATTTTACTTGTAACGTTACAATATTTTGTAGGTATAACCATAGGTTTGACGAGCTCGGTGGTCGAATAGTTAGCAATGGCCACTTTGACTCCGAGGTCGTGGGTTCGATTCCCGCACAAGACAAACATTTGTGTGAATGAACATGTCTGTTTGTCTTGGTCTGGGTGTTTTCTATGTATTATAAGTATGTATTTACAAAAAAAAATGTATTTAAGTACATTTATCAGTTGTCTAGTACCCATAACACAAACTTTGCGCTTAATTTGGGACTAGATGGCGCTGTGTAAATTGTCCAGAAACATTTATTTATTATTTATTTATTATTATAGGTCGTAAAGTATATATTATTTAATCCACAAGACAGCTGTGAATTCTTATTCGCTTTAGTTACCGAAACGAAAGTAGCGCAAAGCAATTATACAATTTTTATATCTCTTGTTCGAAATAATATATCTTATCTTATATTATCGAGTTTTCGTTGTAAATAATTTAATTAGTCCGCGAGAGAGTGAACTCGTTAGCATTCTAATTTGTTAGCATAAAAATCGTTACTCCCATTCCTGTAATAATAAATCACTGCCTGATTTTCTTGCGTGTAACAAAATCTGATAAAAAATGTAAAGGGCTCCATTAAATATTCCGTAAAACTGGTAAAGAACGCATTGGACATACTAGAGGAGTTCAAATTACAAACTTAATGCAGAAGTTTACAGAAGAAAATCCTGTAAATGTTTAGCGGGTTCTAAAATATTATTACTATTTATATTAAGTGGTAGCAGGACTTATATTTTAACTTGTTCCTATGTCAAATCGAACTTAAAAAAACCTGGTAGCATAAATGTGCCTTGTGTTTTCCTTTACATGTATTTGAATATCTATTATTATTACATTCATTTATTGCTTATGTTTTGTTATGTGCACACACAAACACACTTTGCTTGCGTTGATAATATTTTGCGTATTTTGTATGATACTTTTTTGATAAATAGAATAAATAGTGTAGTGATTAAGAAGACAGAAGATGCTATGAATTGACAGATGATTGGACCCTACGCTACAGTGCTGCCAAAAGACCCTCCTAAACCTCAAGGGAACGGCCGGAAGCGGCTGGATGCGGAAAACGGAGGATCGCATATGGAAGGCATTACGGAAGGCCTACATCCAGCAGTGGATAGATACATGCTGATGTATCCCTTGGGATACCGGGATAGGCGTGTATGAAGTTGTAGAGAGCAAACTTAACATAAAGATCTTAGAGTGTGGTATTAATCGAGTACATAACATAAAAGATGATTACACAACCCTTACATATCTCCTTAATGGGAATCATAGTCCCTTCAATTCCCTCAACATCACAGATTATTACGAAATAATTAATTGATAATACAAATTCCTGGGTTTATAGTTTAATCTTATTAGCTATCCGTACCGCGGTTTCGATCGCATGCTAGTTTTTGCTTGTCTTTTCTATTTATCATCTCTGCTTCGACCCATTATCATCCCACTGATGGGATATGGGTCTCCCCTCAATCGCAGGAGTTGGGAGCATACTCCATCACGCTGCTCAACTGCGGGTGTGCCAAGGCCAGTATTTTCAAGCCGCACAAAGGCCACTGATTGGCTCAACGACTGCCATCTAGTGACAATAGCCGGGACTAATGACCAATTAACGGGTCCTCCGAAACACGGAGGAGCTTGGGATAAATAAATCCATCCACAGACAGGCTGTGGTCGATGTTGCTTAACTTGCGTCTTCAATTTGACTGACACGAGCAACGAAGCCATCGAGTTCCACATTGATCACCTCATCTACTGTATTTATACCTACCCAATAATTTTGGGGTGTAAGTGGATCATCAACATCTTTGAACCAAAGCCTGCATGTGCTACACTCTGCTGACTGACAAACGAGATACTGGCGAAAAGAGAGGCAGTGTATAGCGTATTTTGTAAGCCCGGTTCAGCCCGGAGAAGAAGCTCCACCTCAAAGAATACCGCAGCCAAATAATAAATCCCTTGAAGGTTGTTGTGGTCCTGCAAGTGAGTAAATATCACCAACCATTAAATGAAAAATATTTTTTATATGTCCCACAGCCCAACCAGGTTGTAAGTGATCGCGTACTATGCGGTTTCCTTAGAAGTTCATTCCACAGCATGACAGTACGCGGGAGAAATCCCGCGTACTGTCAAGCTGTGGAATGAACTGCCTGTCGAGATTTTCTCAAGAGAATACAGCACGGGGTTTCAGTTCAAAAAGGGCTTGACGAGGTTTTTACAGGCTGGACAACGCGCGTGTGATGCCCTTGGTGTTACAGGCGTTGATGGACTACGGTAACTAAAGTGGCAAACAAGCATACCGCGCGCCTGATAGAAAGCAGAGACTCTTTGTAGTCTGATTGGAACGAACACTCGACCTCATCTAAGACGCGTGGGTTCAAGGGTCACTTGGTGAGGAGGGCTCTATTAATCGGTCCAAAGTGAAGTATTAAATCTTATTTATTAGGTCTAGTACTGCTAAGCTATGTTAGATGCACAAATAAGTCTACCAATAGGTAGAATGATTTATTTATTTATTATAAGATGCTGGCCTACAAGATGCTTCTTCACGCTTCGCTTGAAGCCCTCTTTGGTAGTTAGGCAAAAACGTAAAAATTATATATAAGTAGTGTAATATAGGTATATAATGCCCTAAAGGTAAAACCAGTAAGTACGAATAAAATGTAATAGAAATTGTATTACTAAATACAAAATGTCTACAAAGTTGTACCAAACATGAACAATTAACACCAGTATCAGAAAATTGTGAATTAAAATTTATAAATTTTAAACAACTGCCAACAACGTACTCAAAGTTTGAAATACGAGTATATACAGAGTTATAAATAAAATTTAGTGGCGGGCATGTTGTAACTTTTTAGATAAGTATTTAAAATTAAATTTTAGATGTGAAACATTTAATGCGGCAGATAAGACCAGCTGTTGGCGTGGCGACGTATTCCCATTACACTGACACTCTCTGTCATTTATTATTTCACAAGTGCAGCAATTTAAATAATAAATATTAACTTTATGTTCGGGATACAGCTTGTACACGTGAGTCAGTGAGATTGGTGTGAAGGTAGTATTGCTATAAGGTTTTATTACCTTTATAAACCTTTTTATTAGTTTCACCACAGTACGTGTTATCCAATTTTGTAAGTTAAATTTGGCCCACTTCCCAATATCTGATTGAGCAGTAATTTGGCACAACTGTTTTCTTCTCGTGATAATGTACGATTATCTAAATGCCGCCATTTTTAATCCAGAAAGAAAGATAACATCACAATATGAGACAATAATTGAAACAATACACAATAGCATGTACCATTTCAAACACAATGTACATAATCATGATGATATATGATTGATGTATAATGGGGACTATGCTCGGGGTATCTTTGAGAGATCGAATCCGGAACGAAGGAATTCGACGGAGAACCAAAGTTGTCTACATAGCCTTCAGAGTTTGCAGGCTGAAGTGGCAATGGGCCGGTCATATCTGCCGAGTAAGTGATGGCAGATGCTGGAGGAAGGTTTGTTTGTTAGTTTGTTTGTAATCTTTATTGTACTAAAATATACATGTAGATGATACTAAAGAAATATCATACATAATACAGTAAACCATAGAATGCTTGATAGGTAACATTGACATGAGTTTGGTAATTGGTACAGTGCACGAGTACAACATAGAGCTTTAAAAAAAAAAAAAAACATGTAAATCCTTATTACACACGCATTATAAATATTATTAATATCAAATTTACACTAGCATGCAACAATGTATATCCACATCACATAAATGCAAAATGTAGATACACATACTACATACCTATTTTGTATACAATTGAAATATATAGCTCAAACATCAGGAGTACAACCAAAATGCTTCCGAAGTTGAGATTTGAAGGAGTAAAGTGATTGTAACATTTTGATATCCACAGGCAGTTTATTCCAAAAGCGAGCAGCGAGGACAGCATGGACTTTAGAATAGCACTGAGAGCTGTGATGAGGCATTTCCAGGTAAGGAATTTTGCTAGAACGAAGCCGGTCATCAGAGCCATGAAACTTGATTTTTTCTCAAAGATAAATAGGCGCTGTTGGATGAAAGAGAACTTGAACAAGGAGGGAAAGAATATGAACACTTCTACAGAGTCTTATGGGCAGCAAGTTGAGTTTTGCGCGATACTAAATATGTAGTCAAACTTCCGTACACCATAGACATATCTTATTCATAGTAACAAGGCAATGTGATTAATAAAGATTGAGAAAAGAATGGGAGCTGATACTCCACCTGGTGACTCTAGATCTGACTGGTGTTGTCTTACTGCGGGTGTACCCCAGCAGTAAGACAGCATCAGTCAGATCTAGAGTCACCAATTTTCACAATATAGCGGTGATCAAAAGGTAAGACTTGAACCATGACAAAACCAATGGATATATTGAGAGCACGAAGCATTCCAAGCATAATGTCAAAATCAACCGTGTTAAAAGCATTAGAAAAGTCTAGTAGAACCAGCAGTGTTATTTTTTTGGGTTTTAGAGTAGAGGCCGCGCGTACGACGACGAAGCGTTGCCCTCCTTCTAGATGGTCCGATGACCTTAAGAAAGCGGCTGGATGCGGCTAGTTGCGGAAGGCGGAGGACAGTATTTAGCGGAAAGCATTGGGGAAGGCTTATATTCAGCAATGGGTAGATACATGCTGATGATGATAGCACATGTTCTGGATTAACACGTTGAATATATTCTATCTGTGAATCTGCGGGTAGCAGCTACTTTTCAATAATAACGATATGCTGTCTCTGTATCTATATTCGACTAGAAAGAAATTAAATTAATTTATAGTCATCTCTTAAATTCCAATGATTTTATTCCGGCTAATTCCTTTTTACTTGATTAAATTTATCATTAGTTCGAAGGAAGCTGTTCTACCCACGGGATTTTGCAATGAATACCGCACATCGCTGTATATTACAGTTATTTTCCTCATTGCTGTTAATCCTTAGGGAATACTTCGAAATCACATCTTATATTTAGAACGAAATTTTGTCTTTTTTCTGACATGAATAATAATAAGGTTTGATGGAAAAAGATCTCCTAGGCCTGTATTTCACTCATGCAGAGACGAGCGCAGAGGGGATATGTTTTCACCCAAAGACACCGCGTGCGGCATCAAGCACAGCAAATTTTCTTTACAGTAAAAATCTTTCTGTAAATTTTCTTTACAGAAAAAACCTTTCTGTAAATTTTCTTTACAGAAAAAAACTTCCTGTAAATTTTCTTTACAGAAAGTAAAGAAAATTTCAAGTTCTATTCGACGTATAATGAAAATAATTATTCGGGTAAGTATACATTTTTTATTATGATTTTTTATCGATAAAAATAAATAAAAAACTACTTTACAAAATTATCTTTTATTTTTTTTACGGTGATTTATAAAAAATATATAATAATAGCAAACTGCAACAATAATAACACTCATTACGTAGACTATACATTAGACACTGTATAGCCATCATGCATAGACTATACATAAAAATCTTACGGTTTTTTTAACGTTACGGACGTTTTTTGCCGGATATACCCTTCCGCAACGCCCCAAAAATTAAATTATAAAATTTTAATTCGGGTTTTTATTATTCGGGTGTTTGCAGGGTCGGCAACGCATGAGTGATGCGTCTGGTGTCACAAACAATTTCTAATTAAAATCGAGTTTTCGAGTAGTGTTAGATATTTATTTTTACGTAAACTAATAATAGTAATATTTTCTTGTTTTGAACAAAAGGTGACTGACATTTATTTAAGTGTACTCCGTTCATCAAATTCGAGAAAACTGTTGGCAAATCGAAGATGATTTATCCAAATTAATGTATCAAATAAACAATATAATTAGATTCTTTCGTCCGAATTGGAATGGTCTTTCATAATGTTTAATCAAATAAAGTGTAGCATGTATACCTAATTGTATACTTGCTGGAAAACAAGAGGAAAAAGTTAAACAATTAGTTACGAAATCGGCGCAATTTCATATACGGGCTCTTCAGCAGAATATCACCAGGAAGAAAGGAGCTGCTGCACTATACACTACACACAGCGGAAGTAGCGGCGTGTGACTGACTTTTCATTTTGCGTACGTGTTTAAGGCTTCGATAATGTACTATAAAAAAAATACTTACTTCCTTATAACTATATTATAACATCACAGATATTATTAATTAACCACGCACAACACTTTTTTAACACTTTTAAAATCTTACCATTATATATAATATTAACATTTTGTCTAAAACTTTTTGAACGTTGATAAGAAAAGTTTTTTTAACGATTTAATTACTTTTTATACGTCTACTTGTACACTACATGAATTAAGTTAACACTACATGTTAAAGTTTAACATTAAGCAAGTTCGCGTACTTTCGAAACTCCTCCGGGTCCAACCCACCGTTAGTTCCGAACACTCTTGGCAAACTGGTCCCTTCATAATATAAGGGTTCGGTTGCAATGCGCATGCTCCAGTGAAAAATATTTCAGCAGAACGTTTTTGTAATCCTACAACATTATACTATTTGTTGGAATAATTTTAGTATAGGATAGAGAATATTAAATTATTAAAATTCATCGAAAATCATTCTACTGGTTACCACTTAGTGACTAATTTGTTTCACAAATATTCGCTACGAAATCGACTAGACCCACTATAATATATTAGTTTATTCTAAAACTGCTCAATGAAAGTAAATGTTTACTTTGTAATAAGGGTAACACATATATAAAGAAACAAATTATTGGATGAAATTATGGTTTATTATTCCATTTTAAAAGTTACAAAATGGAACATAATTTCGCAAAATTTTTACTGGTTTTAGGATAATCGTTTTAGTTCTTACTTGTTTTATATTTTATACGAAATAACAGTAAGTGGTTAATCATTAATAGAAATTAATAGAGAAATTCACATATTTGTGATTATTATATATTGTAGGTTCGAATAATTACAGAGTATTAATTGTATTGAACGTTTTCGCATCTAAATATTATGTATAAAACTTTTGTAATAAATGTGTAATGTTGTAAAAACAATAAAATGTGTGAAATGTAATGTATTTACGAAAAAATGCATAACATTTTTTTTAGTTAATATCATACTCGTAATTATGACTAAACATGGCACATGCATGTATGTTAAATTACTTTTCTTTAAACACAAATCGATACTAACATTCCATTTTAAAAGTTACAAATAATTTAAAAATAGTCGGGAACTTATATAATAACAAAGTCAAATGAAATAAAGTTGATGTAAAAAAATAAAATTGAAACAGACTTCAGTTGGCGAGCGCAGCTTATTGGTGTAATACCCCGGCAGACGCTGCTGCCCGTCTTCCGGGAGAAAAGTTATCGCGTGACACAAGATATTCAGTCGAATTGAGAACCTCCTCCTGTTTTGAAGTCGGTTAAAAAATAAAGCAGCACGTGAGTTATGTCTGCAATATTTCATGTTGCCCTTTGTGAGGGTTAATATGGTTTTGGAAGCCGCTTCTCATCAAGCAGGCCGTATGCTTGTCTACCACCCGACGTAATATAAAAAAAAACCGGACAAGTGCGAGTCGGACTCGCCCACTGAGGGTTCCGTACGTAGGAACATTATAAATAGTTCAAGAATCTAACCCTCTATTTTTTAACATTTAATTACAAATGTATAGTTTTGAGATTTGTTCTTGTACTTGTAGTCTATAGTGATGTTACTCGCCAAATTTCATAGTTCTAGGCCAACGAAAAGTACCCTATGAGTTTTGATTCCTTTGAGAGTGTGTCGAAATATGCGTTTTTTGCTGAATAAACTGTCGTATCTTTTTTTTACGTAAACTTAGCAATTTGTTTTTTTTACAACTTCATGCGACCGCAGACCTGAGTAGGTATACAGTTCAAATTTCAGCTTGATACCTCCACGCATTCTCGACTTATAAGGTCTTGACAGACAGACAGACAGACAGACAACAAAGTGATCTTGTAAGGGTTCCGTTTTTCCTTTTGAGGTACGGAACCCTAAAAATCCAGGGAGCCTATTCCAAACACACACAGGAGACACAGTGGTGGGAATGTGATCACGTCCTTTTCAGAATAGGCCCTTCTGTTCTCCTGAAAATACTTTTCCTATATTGTTCGCTGTACATTTGGTTCTAATGACGGAAAAAAAATGGTTTCATTCTCTGTCTCGTTTTAACATACGCGTATACTCTTTCTTTCTCTTTTATAGAGCGTAACGAAGAATTCTAAGTATATTATTGGACTTATTGACGATTTCTTAGTGTTAATAAAATAATTAACAGGTTGAGTATAGGGTCTGTTCTACCTAAACCTAACTGACTACCCCAATCAGTTAGGATACGTGATATTTTATTCAAGGCTTCCCAACAACAACACGGAAAATTATTTGTTTATATATAGTTTAAGATAAATATGATTTGACGTTATTTTACAAATTTTGAAATTAAGCGTAATCCTACACGAGCACATTATGTAAATAAACTGCATGCTGTAATGTATGTGTGCTTATAAGGGGTAATAGATATAAATGCGAACAAAGTAAAGGTGATACTCACAATAATTCGGGCGCCAGGAGGTTTAAGGCTAACCAACAACCAGAAATATGCGGATTAGCTACTAAGCGGGGAGTTGGAACATTTAATCTTCAGAGTGGGACAGAATAAATGAAATAAAGCCTTAGGAAGTTCACTTTGCTTTATTTCTCTGCATAGAATGTAGAACAAGATGATCAGAAGGAGCATAAAGTGTTACAATTCCATTTAGAATAGAACCTTATAATTATCATATGATCAACTTAGAAAATATAGGAAATAAGATAATTCTTCAAATATGCAAATATATATTTTAGGATTCTATGATTAATATGATTCTTTATGATTCTTTGTGATTCTTTGCACGCTTCTACTATTAAGGAACATAATAATAAATATAAAATCCGATCTTAATCATCCGGAATATGTTATTTAGTTTAAAGCAGCGCTAAGCAATGCCACGTTGGTGTTTGGGTAGCCGCAAGCCACGCCCACGATGGTGTATAGACCGCGAAGCTTCCCTCCATAAAAACGTTTATAGAAAAATCAGTAAAAAAACGTTTTAGAGAAAATCCTAGAAAAAAAACGCCAACATTCAGGCTGAAACAAGATATTTTTTTTAAATTAGTATTAAGTTATAATAAAACGCTATTGCTTTGAAAGACAATGTGGATTTCGTGGCAACAACTCACCGTTTTTCTATTATATAATCAATCTGTACACATCAGGAGGAAATTAATAACAAATAAATTTTAGTCAGCATAAATCTGAAACAACAAATTGTACGATGAAACATGCGGTTATCCAAACGACATATTCTCACCAAATCCAATAGGAATCATACGTACCAATAAACAATACAGCCCCATAATTATGGATTAACCAAATAAAGGATGATCTATAAGATATTTCTCGATTTTATAAAAATTAGGACATCGATAAAAGGTCCATGATCGTTCTACAAAGTTGGGTCGTCAGTGAATCTGTCAAAACTGAGAAGTCGCCTTTATCCATAAATCGATTAAAAAAGTAAAGCGAAAATTTATGGCTCGGAACCAAAGCGATTTGAGATAATCTTTGGGCTACTGTTGGACTATCGAAAACAGCGCCCACAAGTCCATGATACTTGAAAAATACTACCAAAATTTGATTTAAAGTACGAATGCATTCCATGTAACGAGGCATGACAAATACGACGTTACAATGCACATAAATGTAAGACGGCCCTATATAAGAAAAGCGTGTTAAGAATGGCAACTAATATTTATAATAAAATACCAGCTCAGATCACAACGTTAAAATTAGAACTATTTAAACAAAAATTACTATACTTATTGATAAATGCTACTATTTTTTAAATGACTATTTGAATGACATAATTTAATGATTGTATAATAATTTTTTTTCCATGCATACTATTTTTTGTAATTTAGATTCATGACCAGAAATCAATTGTAAATGTATTGAACTAGTTTTCTATACACACAAAATATTTGTATGCCTACACGGCAATAGCATAGTGAGACTATTTGTATTTATCAAAACACCTGCTGTATCAGAACACATGTGTTATACAAATAAATGATATTCTATTCTTACCCTTTTCTATATGGAGAGCAAACGCGCATGTGGGTACCTGATGTAAACCAGCGCCCATAGAAATCAACAACACCAAAGGAAACGAGAGTGCATAGTTTGTATAGGGAGACAAGATTAGTTAGACTACCTTATTCGAAACTTTACATGAGTACTTCTATAGATAATTGAGTAAACACGTGTTTCAGGATTTTTCAAAATTCAACCCCTAAAGGGGCAAAATGGGGTGAAAAAATCCGATAAATCGTCATGGGTATTGTTTTTATAGTTTATCGGGTCGCTGATTACGAAAACAACAGCGATTTTAAAATTTTACGTGGGTAACGTAATAATCATCCCCTATTTGGGTGCGATGGGATTAAAATGTCTATAAAAAGGGGTTAAAAAGTCTGAAAATCGTCATGGGTATTGTTTTAATGATTTATCGGGACGCTAATTAAGAAAAAAAACAACTAGGTATTTTGTAATCAAACGTAGCCGACGTGACATAAAACTACCCCTGTCGGGGTGCGATTGGGTTGAAATGTCATAATAACAATATGGGAGTCATACTATGATTTTCTGGGACGTTAATTACGAAAATGGCATCGATTTGAAAATATAACATAGTGGACATGAAAATATTTAACAGGATTTATCAAATTTTACCCTTAAGAGGGTGAATCGGAGGTCCAAAGTTTGTATGGATAAACGAGATTAGTTGGACTATTTTATCCTAATCTCTATACGAGTACTTCTATTTTTCAGGATTTTTTTAAATTCAACCCCTAAAATGGTAAAATGGGTTCTAAAAGTCAGGAAAACGTCATGGGTGTTGTTTTTATGGTTTATCGGGTCGCTGATTACGAAAAAAACAACGATTTCAAAATTCAACGTATCTAACGTGACCATCATCCCCTATTGGGGTGCGATGGGGTTGAAATGTCTAAAATGGGGTAAAAAAGTCTGAAAATCGTCGGGTATTGTTTTTATAGTCTATCAGGTCGCTGATTACGAAAAACGCAAAAATTTTGAAATCCAACATAGCCGACGTCACATAAAATCACCCCTGTAGGGATGCGATGGATAACACCAATATGGGCGTTGATTCTATGGTTTTCTGGGACGTCATATACGAAAATAGTATCGATTTGAAAATATCACATAGTGGACATGAAATTACTTAAAAAGATTTATCAAATTTTACCCCTAAGAGGGTGAATCGGAGATCCAAAGTTTGTATGGGGAAACGAGGTTAGTTGGACTATTTCATCCTAAACTTTACACGAGTACTTCTATAGATAATTGAGTAAATACGCGTTTTCCCCGAATTTCATGCGAGCGAAGCCGCGCGCATAAGCTAGTATTACATATAGGCGGTATACGCGTGTCGGAGTGGGTTAAACGAGTACGTGTGCGCACACGTACGAGAGCGCTCTCGTGTGATTTTGCAACGACTGGGGCATAGTATAAATAGAGAAGTAGGAGAACTCAAGCCCCGAGCGGGAGATAATAGCCTAAACACGTAGGGCTGTCGCTTAATAGTTTATTCAACCGTCAAAAATATTTAGTCAATCTCTATTATACAAAATTAAGTAAGGTACAAAATACAAAATTAAGTAGGGTAAGTGTTAGGGATCTGTAACAAAAAGCCGGCCAAGTGCGAGTCGGACTCGGTCACGAAGGGTTCCGTACCAAAAACGACACACAATCACGTTTGTTGTATGGGAGCCCCCCTTAAATATTTATTTTATTCTTGCGCCAACAGAAATACATCATTTGTGAAAATTTTAACTGTCTAGCTACCACGGTTCATGAGATACCTACAGCCCTTGGTGACAGACGGACAGACAGACGGACACCGGAGTCTAAGTAATAGGGTCCCGTTTTTACCCTTTGGGTGTGGAAATCTAAAAAGAATAAAAATAATTATTTTTGTATATCCACCAGGAGTGACTGCAATTTTTTCATTACCTACATTTTAATGCATGCTTACTCAGTGACAAACGAGCAGACAGCCCACCTGATGGTGAGCGGTAACTGTCGCCCATAACATCCACGATTCACGCATTCAAGCTGTTGGCAACAAAAATGCAGAATCGCAGGTGCGTTGTCCTTCAAACCGGAACACAAAACACAACAATGCAAGCATTGTTGCTTGGCGGCAGAAATAGATAAGGCAGTGGACCTCACCCAGGCGGACTCCTACCATTTGATAAAACCTACTTCATGTTATCTGTTTAGTGATTTGAAAAATTACGGTGTAAATAGGAATAGGATTAATTAAAACGTAGCTTTACTGAATCATAATATTTATTTAAATAATCTAATTATGTACCTATTATATATTATTTTTTACACTAAACTATTTTTAATACTTTTTAATTTACACACTTATCATGTGATTATTAGGAGTGTCGGTGGCCGAATGGTTAGGGTATCCGACAAATTGTTATTGAGACATTCATGAACACTGTTTTTTATGGCTAATCGACTGTGTAGCCATTTTTAACGAATTTGTAGTTATATACGACCTAAATGTTCAAATTATTAACGAACGTCAGTGCAGGCGCGAATCTTGCGCGGTTTTGCGTACGGCGCAGCTCCGACCCCGACTGGCGCTCCATATAACCTCCTATAAATGTTGTCAGTGTGTGCGTGCGACGGCCATACGTACGGGCGCGCTCACATACAAACCGCGCTCGGTGCGTTTGTATGAAGTTATCTTACTTCTCTATTTATACTATGACTGGGGTGAGCCGCCGTATGAGAGTACCCTTGAAATCCAGTCGCATTAGAAATACTAACCGCGGATTGTGAACCACGGCGCGTCCAATATACATATAATCATATATCACTGTTTGCTGGTTTTCTGAATCGCCGTTTGTCAAAAGAAAAACACTCCAACTCTATCCGGAGACCTTGTTAACTTCACCGGCTCTGTAAATATGCATTGAAATAGATAAATGTGAATTAGCATACGAATAGAATAGCAAAGTGATTCAAAACATGATTATTTTGTATCAGTCCCATCACGTGTGGCTAAACGTTACATTTCTAATTAAAATATTCCCAGTGTACAGGGTGGTGTGAGTAAATAGAATGAAGAATTTCAACCAATTTGTATCACAGAATCACCAGGCCACTCCATACAAATGTCACGTCGCCGTCGTGTTCACGGACGGCAGTAAGATTGAGGGCCGGGTAGGTGCCGCTGTGTCAATTTGGAACAGCGATGCCGAAACCAGGGCCGTCAAGCTTACTTTGTCGTCCTACTGTACCGTCTACCAGGCCGAACTCCTCGCTCTCTGCACCGCGGCAAAGTGCGCGTTGAGCTGTAATGGATCCAGCGTGGGCATCTTCAGCGACTCCATTGCGGCGCTCCAGACGATAGGTAACGTTGATTCTCCTCACCCCCTTGCGGTACAGACGCGGGACGCTCTTAAACTGTGCAAAGCGCAGGGTAAGAGCGTCTCGATGTTCTGGATCAAGGCGCATGTGGGTCTTGAAGGGAATGAACGCGCCGATGAACTCGCTAAGAGTGCGGATAGATTGACAATAAATAGAATAAAAGTTTGACCAAGCCATCACCTCAAATTCGTCGGCGTCCATAAGAGTAGATACAATGTGTTTAATTTAATTATGGATATAGTGACAATTTTAAACAATTATTGTAAGCTATTGCTACATTATGTTAAGTATATAGTTAGTTTAATTCGCTATTGCGCCATTGATTTATATTGTTTTAAGTGTATATAGTATAAGTACGATGTAAAGTATATAGATTTTAATTATATAGTAAATAAGAGCCTTGTCCATGACAGGGGTGTGCGCTATTTACGAAGTAAGCCGATCTGCGCACACTCAGCGGCACTTTACACCGCTGAGTGTGCGCATATTGCGATTGGCTTCGTAAAAAATAAAAAATAAAAAAAAAAATAAAAATGTCACGTCGCTGACTACTACTGCTACTACATAAACAATGACGTCTGTGCAGAGCACGAATGAGCGTGTGTGCGTGCGGCGTCATACAAACAGTTCCAGATTTGTCTCAGAGGGGAGGTGAGGTAGACACAAGAGACTGGCCATCTTATCTTATATATCTTATCTTTTGTGCACTCCTTAATCTTTAGTAACTCTCCCCTGAATGTCTAGAGACATGTTTCATGTACTTCAGCACATCAAAGTCTGAGACTGGCCATACTATTCGTAGTACTATTACTTATACAGTGACATAATACTGTTATTTGTGTTATTTTGTATTTTATATTTATCATAATTTTTACTTTTATTTTCTATTTTTTATATTTACATATAATAATTTAAAATGTTACAAAGGCGGGACTATCTCTCTACCTTTATAACTTTGTGTGTGTGTATTGCAATAATTAAATTACCCATACTCCACTTTTAATGAAACTTCGTATTGCATGTTTCATATTTACTGAGCATTTTAATTAGCCTGGTAGTAATTGAGATATTAAAATTCTGATGCCATCAGAGAATCGTCATTTACCTACGTTCATTTTTAAGAAGAGTGTTCAAGCTTATTTACTAAAAAATGTATCTATGCAATAATCAGCATTGCTGTATTAATTTTCTTATGCAGCTCTTTGTATAATTAAGTATATTGTACACTAGCTGACTCGCGCAACTTCGTCTGCGTGAGATAGAGCTTTGAGAGTGGCGCGTAAGCTTACCATGTGAAAGGTTATAGTGAGCCAATTTTAGAAGATAGACTCACATGCTATCACGGACTTTTTTTTTTATTTTTTTAAGATGAATAATTCCGGCATTTCCGTCGTATATAATTGCTGCCTAACTTGAACCGTTTACGCAGCGCACGCAACGCAATCTCTCAAAAGGATTTTTTTTTCTCATTTTTGCAACATGTTTCATTGGTGTTCCGCTCCTATTGGTGGTAGCGTGATGTTATATAGTCTATATAGCCTTCCTTGAGATATAGGCTAATGAACACTAAAATATTTTTTCAATTCGAATGAGTAGTTCCTGAGATAAGCGCGATCAACCAAACAAACTCTTCTGCTTTATTAATATTAGTATAGAAGATTGCGCGCTATTATAATAATATTATGTATAGTCAGAGGTCACGTTCGATCCCCGTACAAGACAAATATTTGTGTGCTTGAACATATATGTTTGTCTTGGTTTGTGTATTTTTTATGTATTACATGTATGTATTTACAAAAACAAAATGTAATTAAGTTATCAAGTACCCATAGTGCAATCTAAACTCAGCAAGTTTGGCACCAGATGCCAGTGTATAATTTGTATTTATTTAATTTATATCTCTCTTAATTCACGGGTCAAGCCCGGTCATTTGATAGGCATACGCGGGGATATAGATCCAACACGTAGAGGCCCCTTTGAGAAGTTTGATGTTATAATAATATACTATAATAATATATTATAATAATAATATACTATATAAACTATAATAATATACTATAATAATAATTTATATTATTATATACTATATATAATATACTATAATAATAATTTATATTATTATTATAGTATATGTCTATGTATCATATGTATATTTATGTCTTCATACTTATTTATTGTGTGTATGTTCATTATTGTTTGTGAACCGCTTTCGAGTTTTGTCTGCTTTTCTCAAAGATTGACTGGTAGAGAATGCTCTGAACATTAATTGCGCCTTTGTAAATCCCGAGGTCTTACTAATATATAAGATTTTATGTTAATCTTCCATTCGTTTTTTTTTATTCCTCGAATGGCCGATGCCGATAATATGAAGTGACAGCCAGCCAGCCAGAAATCACAGCCTGTCTATAGATGCTTGCGACACAAAATATAGCTTGCGCACTGCCGCTCTCGCTCCTTTCCTCCTGGTGACCTGGTGTATTATCGCAAAAACACAATAATCTATGTATATAAAACTAAGTCGTGTCAGTTACACCATTTATAACTCAACAACGGCTGGACTGATTGTTATGATTTATGTTAAAATAAAAGACAAAACATTTTCCCATACAAATCGTGTCCGTTGAAATAGGATTGAGATATTTGTTGGTTGTCAAATATTGATTGCCGGTGAACAAATCACAAATGAACAAATTACTTAATAAAAAAAAAGTCAAATCAATTGGTCTCACTTTTAGGTCACGAAGCTGTGATTTGTTTGAAAATTGTTTTGTGAATTAATATATTTATTGATATAGTAGGTTTTAGTATCTTTGTATATATTTTTTTGTGTTATTATTTTAATAAAGTACTGAACTTAATATTTAGTTTATATTCATTGTATTACTTCCATTAAATCATAAATTACACACGACATTCATTGACTGTTAGGCGGTACGAAGTACGTCGGGTCAGCTACTCTTTATAACTCCAAATTGGCTGTTATTTGGTAACTTTTCTGCGAGGAAGTACTTTTCCAGTCAGATGGCATATAAATACGTTATACCCTAACTATATATTGCTGTCTCTATGTTATAATTCTATGTCTTTTCGCCGTTGTGAAATGTTATATGTTGACGAGCTCGGTGGCGTAGCGGTCAATGACGCGGCTTCGACACCAACGCTTGTGGGTTCGATTCCCTCATAGGACGAACATTTGTGTGCATGAACATGTCTGTTTGTCGTGGTCTGGGTGTTTTCTATGTATCATAAGTATGTATTTACAAAAAAAAGATGTATTTACGTATGTTTATCAGTTGTCTAGTACCTGTTTAGCCACTAAACAGTAAGATTTTGTATTGGTAACACTGCGACGTAATGTCGTCACTTCCTTTTGATGTACTATTGCGTGTGTGAGCCATTGTCACCGTTGCAGCACGTTATTTTAATATTTATATAGTTATATTATAGTTATTTAATACAGTCCATTGAAAAGAACACTTGTGGGGTTTCATTTATACCAGCGGCCCACAGTACCCATAACACAAGTTTCGCTTACTTTAGGGCTAGATGGCGCTGTGTAATTTGTCTGACAATATTTATTTATTTATTATTATTTATAAACTAGCAGGATGCACAACATGCAAGTGATAATGAGCGTCGTACACCACTAAAATATAGTTTCATACTTTCTCCGGAGTTTCCAAACTAAACCATATCCGTACAACACCTTGTATACGGGATTTTATTCCATTTGAACAATCATGAATTGTGTTATTATGCAGTAGAACATTGCTCTAGAGGTCTTTATATGACGGAAGTTAATTGTTAAAGTAACACTGAGCGTTATTTCTATAGTACTCATCACGTGTTTATTACTATTCGTCTAATGAGAAACACAACGTAATAATCTAACATATATGAATATAACGTCATATCTATATAAAATTCTACACTAGTTTTTGCCCGTGACTTCACTCACAGACCATCATAGTTTTTATGTTAATTTATTCATTGGCAAAATACACTATCGCTGCGTGAAATCTTAATTTTTTTTTTTAATTTGTACTTACTGGTTGTCAAAACTCGAAGCTCAAATGTAGTCAAAAGTGGTCAAATGGCCAGGCTACTCCGAGTCGCAGTCGCGGGACCTGCTAATATTATCAATAGTTAGAATATACAATGTTATATATTAAACTAGCTGTCCCGGCGAACTTCGTACCGCCTAACAATAAATGAATGTCGTGGTACATATTAGCTGATCTAAATTTATGATTTTATGGAATTAAAACAATGAATAGTAGAAAATAATAGAGAAGCTCGATGGCGTCATTGCGCGTGTCAGTCTAATTGAACACGCAAGTTAAGCAACGTCGACCGTAGCCTGTACACGGATGGATTTATATTACCTCGAGCTCCTCCGTGATTCGAAAGACACGTTAAGCCGTCGGTCCCGGTTGTTATCATTAGCTCATCTTGAGCTCCTCCGTGCTTCGAAAGGCACGTTAAGCCGTCGGTCCCGGTTGTTATCATTAGCTCATCTTGAGCTCCTCCGTGCTTCGGAAGGCACGTTAAGCCATCGGTCCCGGTTGTTATCATTAGCTCATCTTGAGCTCCTCCGTGCTTCGGAAGGCACGTTAAGCCGTCGGTCCCGGTTGTTATCATTAGCTCATCTTGAGCTCCTCCGTGCTTCGGAAGGCACGTTAAGCCGTCGGTCCCGGTTGTTATCATTAGCTCATCTTGAGCTCCTCCGTGCTTCGGAAGGCACGTTAAGCCGTCAGTCCCGGTTGTTATCATTAGCTCATCTAGAGCTCCTCCGTGCTTCGGAAGGCACGTTAAGCTGTCGGTACCGGTTGTTATCATTTAATGACAGTCGTTAAGTTAAGTCAGTGGCCTTTAGGCGGTTCGAAAACACTGGCCTCCGCCAACCCGCAGTTGAGCAGCGTGTTGGAGTACGCTCTAAACCCCTTCGGTTGAGGGAAGACCCGTATCCATAAAAACTGAAGATTTCATAAAAATAAAGATTTCCTTATTGTTAATTTTTTTTTAAAAAAACGTTTTGTTTTATTTTTTTTAGTTTTGAAATAGGTTTTATCATTTTGGTGATTTGTAATTGTCATTTCTTTTGATGTTTACTCTGATTTGATTCTTGCGCTCGAACCCCATGGGAAAAGCGTTTTCACCCCTATCGATTTGACATTTTTAAATTTTCATAACAAATCACAGACAACTTTCGCGACATAAAAGTGACACCAATCGATTTGACGTTTTGATATTTGACAACCAATAAATATCGTAATCCCTTTTTCAACTGACACTTTCATTTGTATGGGAAAATGTTTTTTCTTTTATTTGATTTTTTCGAGAATTTTCCAATGTTTTTAAGAGTTATTCTGCTATTCGGGACGGAAACAAATCCAACAAATCAAAAACCATGGCAATCGGTCCAGCCGTTCTCGAGTTATAAGTGTTGTAACAAACACGACTTTCTTTTATATATATAGATAAATAAAAAATTGAAACGTTTGCTTATTGTGTTTCGCTCATCATTCATTCATTCATTATTTGAGAAATAAGTAAAAGAATAGTTATTTAAAACCACAGCTATTAATTATTATTATGTTGGTAATATAAAACTTGAACCTAAAGACGGGAACAAATAAATTTAGAAACTTGTGCGAGTTGTTACAACCTCGATTTTCCACCTATGGATGGACGTTATATGAAAATCGAGATTGCAAAGGGGTAGTATTAAAACGTGGGATTTGATTAAAAAATCCTATATGCGCAGGCTAGCTCTTTTTTATTCGATACACGTAAGCGGGTAAATACAGTTAACCTTAAATTTATCTCTTATAGAATTTTACAGCCACGTGACCTCCTGTACTCAAATGGGTACAGACTCCAATTATTTATGAAGGGGAATGGCGTCCAGGGATTGCCAGCTGTCGGGCGTTGTCCAAAATTAAATTTGAGTAGTTAAAAAAAATCGGAATCTGGGTATAAAATACCCGAAGCCAAAAAAAATTCTAAACGTAACCGGATGGGTCTGATGTTAATGTCCGACCACGGTCGACCACACAGGCGCGACTTACCTAAAATAAAAAATAAGTACACAAATATTTCCGAGGGTCAGTAGTGACCCTTGTTAAAAAAAAAAAACAAAACTCGCTTAGCGAGGTTTCATCAACTACAAAAAATAGTAAGCCCGTTATCGCTTAATACGCTAGTTAATGCCTGAGAAAATGTGGCGTTCAAACACCTTTTCTTCAAATCACTATATATACTCGTATATTCTAAATGGAAGTCGCAGGTGACATTACCGCATAACAAAAAATATAAATCAGATTATTATTTATTTATTTATTTATTTATTCAATAATTGCATTACATGTGTTACTGATTACATACTGGTTACATAGTATTACACAGCACATACACACACATGTACCTTTTCAGGCATAGCAATATGGATATTATGGTTTAAAATAAAATTAAAACTTTTAAAATCTCATAAAATAAGCTCAAAATCTCTGGGTTACATGTGTGTCGGATCTCAAACGGGTAATTCCGGGGTAAAAATTATAAAAATTTAGAACGGCATAACTCCTAAACCGGGGGACCGACCTTTTTAGTCACATATGTTTAATAAAAAAAACTTCTGTTGGCGCCAGCTCGCTTCTCAGCGTGCAATGAAAATTAATCGAAGGGTAAAATTACTTCCCTGAACGTTTGTGGTGATCCGATATATGTCTTCGAAGCTTGATACTTCAAGATGATGAAAATTACTCCGTCATCATTTCCTTGCTAATCCACAACTAATCCATCAATAATCCACTTATAATCCGGTACTAGTCCGGGATGCCGCCTCCAAACTCCGAAATCTGGAAACACATGAAGGCACCCAGTTTAACAACCATTTAAGGCCAACGAATTCCTAACCGGCACGGGGTTAAGAAGAGAAATTTAGGAAGGGAGAACCATTCGCGTAGCGGAATATCCATTGTCACACTACTGAAGTAAGGAAATACACATACCTTTTGCACTATGGCATCGCTGTCAATAATATCACTTTCACCAATCAACACGTGTCACGCGGGTTATGTCTCGGATCGCCTAAAAAATGAAAAATACCGGAGTTAACTTACGTAGACATAAACTAGAAGCACTCCTACTGTGAAATAAGGTCACTAAAATCACCCACGAGAACGCCGCCGCGTCGCCGCCCACACGTGATCCCAATAAAGTTTTGGGTCCCTTACATCAGCTAACTACCTTTAGTAGAATTCAAATGACGCTGTGATGTTTCCTCCGGCCTTATATTTTGAAGTTTCAACAATATTAATATCTAGCGGCCTAACTACTCGTATACAAATTTCCAAACCAAACCTCATTTTGACAGCTGACCTCTCAGGCTTAACAACAGGCTGGAATTTCTCCAAATGTCAGACCAAAGACAAGAATTAGAGCGCCCTCTGTCGGTTGGACTTGTCGGCTCCTGATGACAAGTCTGACAGCCAGTGACAGCTGACGTTCAGTCTCTTGTCTATTTACAGATGTTCCAGCAAAAGCTCTTGTAGGGCTCAAATTCATAAAAAAAAATGTAATTAATATTCTTAGTATTTGTGGTAAGTGGATATTAGTTCGCCAACAGTTTTACGGCTATGCAAATCTCACAATACAGAAAACTAAGTAAAATGGATGAAGTGATTTAGTCACCAACATCACACAAATTGTGCATTCAAACTTCAATGTTAGACCGGTAAGTAGTCTGATATATTTTGAAATGTTTTCAAAAACTAAAGGTAGGGGTCGAAAAAAATGTTGTAACAGAGTGGTAGATAAAGAGAGGGAGTGGAAGGGGGATAGAAGTAAAGATTATCAGAGAAGAAAAAGAGTAAAATATGAAAAAATAAATCAGGATATTGGAGAAAATATAGGTAATTTTTTTTTGGGGTGTAAATAGCTCATCAACATCTTCCGAGCTAAAACCAACCTCACCTGCACGTGGTGCACCCTGCCGACCAGCTAACGAGGCTATGGCGAAAGAGAGGTAGGAAGCAGCGAAACATCATACTGTGCTCCCCTTTCACTGGTCAAATTGGGAGGGGGGCCTAGTGCGGTCGTTCGCTCCAGGCTTGGCCAGCATCCTACTGGGGAAGTGCCTCCACCTGGCAAAAAACCGCAGCCATAATGGCTATGCTGTGTTCCTGCGAGTGAGCTAGGTCACCAGGGCTTTTTAGAGGAGTTGTTGTGCTGACGGCGGGGAGACCAGCGGCTGTCGAACCGCCGCTAGCGGTGTAGGCGCGGTGTGTTGGCGCGGCGGTCAGGGAGACCCGGTGAAACGGCTGTCCGCTGGCCGCCCGCAGGTCAGTAGGGTTCCCGAACCCGGGGATCACTTAATCTCCGCCCCGGGAGGCTGAACCGCCAGCCTGTGTAAAGTCCCTATTGTAGTAGTCATGCCGGAGGAGGAGACCGGAGTGGACCCGGCTGCTGCAACAGGGGGGGACCGGAGGCCCTTCCACCCGCCACCCTAGTAAACCGCACAACCTACACTGTACTGAGGGGGTAGACACCGCGCTTTTTTGTCCCTCGCGTCGTCAGTGAAACAGCTTCTCATAATCCTCTGACACCTTTTATATGGCCATGAAGAAAAAAAGAAAGAAGTTTTCTCCAGCGGCATCCCCTTCCACACTTAACGTGGATTTCTGTAATATTAGGGGACTTCACTCAAATATAAAGAAGCTAAACTCCGCAAGCAAGCTGCTTACGAGGCTTGGACCACGGCACGTATTAACGGAGCTCATAATGTTTCTGACTTGAAACGCGAGTTTAATGCTGCCTCGAGGTTCTGTAAGAGAGTAATTGCCAGGGCAAAATTCGAGTTCATCGGCAGGATTGGTGAGCGCCTAGCTAAGCACCCATCTGGGAGCCGTGCGTTTAGGTCGCTCGGTAAGGCTGCCGAGGGAAATTTTTGTCAGTCGTCCTTTCCACCACTTCGAAAACCGGATGGTAGTCTGGCGCACAGTGCTAAAGAGAAAGCCGATCTGTTGGGGAATCTCTTTGCCTCAAACTCGACTTTGAACGACGGGGGTGCCGCACCGCCCTCCATCCCGCGGTGTGGGGATTTCCTGCCGGAAATCTCATTTTCTCAACGAGATGTTCGGCGGGCATTATTATCTTTCGATGTTCATAAGTCGAGTGGGTCAGATGGCATTCCAGCAGTGGTGCTAAAGCTGTGTGCTCCTGAGTTGTGTCCTGTACTTACGCACCTTTTCGCGCTCTCTTATTCCACCAGGCAAGTTCCATCATCGTGGAAGACTGCGAACGTGCACCCTGTGCCCAAAAAGGGTGACAGATCAGACCCATCGAATTACAGGCCTATCGCTGTTACCTCCCTTCTCTCTAAGGTAATGGAGCGCGTCATTAACATCCGGCTCCTGAAATACCTAGAAGAGCACGATTTAATCAGCGACCATCAATACGGCTTCCGTCATGGTCGCTCGACTGGTGATCTTCTAGTGTATCTTACACATCGCTGGGCTTCAGCCGTGGAGAGTCAAGGTGAGGCATTGGCTGTCAGTCTGGATATGGCGAAGGCGTTCGATCGGGTCTGGCACCGTAGTCTTCTTTCGAAGTTGCCTGCATACGGTCTACCAGAGGGTTTATGCGAATGGGTCGCTAGCTTCTTGTCCAGCAGAAGCATTAGAGCCGTTGTTGATGGCAGTTGCTCCGATAGCATGGACATTAATGCTGGCGTCCCGCAAGGCTCTGTATTGTCCCCGACGCTGCTTTTGCTGCATATCAATGATATGTTATCTATTGACAGCATTCATTGCTATGCGGATGACAGCACCGGGGACACATTTTATACGGGCCGCGCTAATATTCCCCGCTCTCTGGTGGAGGAGAGCCGCGAACGACTTGTGTCGGAAATCGAGAGCACACTAAGTAAAGTGTCCGATTGGGGGCAACAGAACTTAGTGCGATTCAACCCCTCTAAGACACAAGTCTGCGCGTTCACCGCTAAGAAAACCCCTTTTGCTGTGGCTCCTCACTTCCAGAATACACCCCTTACTGTCGCCAAAAGTATTGGGATTCTAGGAGTTGAAATCTCCAGTGACGTCCAGTTTCGTTGTCACCTGGAGAGGAAGGTCAAGCTGGCGTCGAAGATACTAGGTGTGCTCAACAGGGCCAAGCAGTACTTCAATCCGCGGCAAAGGCTTCTGCTCTACAAAGCTCAAGTACGGCCGCATATGGAGTACTGTTGCCATCTGTGGGCGGGAGCGCCTAGATACCAGCTTGCACCTTGTGACTCGATTCAGAGGCGTGCTGTGAGGATTGTTGACGATCCCAAACTGACAGACGGTTTAGAACCTTTAAGTCTGAGGAGGGATTTTGCGTCTCTTTGTGTGTTCTACCGTTTGTACAATGGGGTGTGTTCAGAGGAGTTGTTTGACATGATGCCCACGGCCTCCTTTTACAGTCGCACCGCTCGCCATCGACAGGGAATTCATCCTCACACATTGGAGCCTAAGTGGTCGCGTACCGTGCGGTTCCAGAGAAGTTTTCTCCCGCGTACGGTTAAGCTGTGGAATGAACTGTCTGTCGAGGTTTTCTCAGGAGACTACAGCATGGGGTTCTTCAAAAAGGGCGTGAAGAGGTTTTTACAGGGTCGGCAACGCGCGTGTGATGCCTCTGGTGTTATAGGCGTTTATAGGCTACGGTAACTGCTTTCCATCAGGCGGGCCGTATGCTTGTTTGCCACTTTAGTGGTATAAAAAAAATATTCCAATTTTTTTCTATATAAAATGTGTATTTCTTACCACATTCAATTTTGGAAGATTGTGACAGACAAATGAATAGATGGATATCGAGGTGAGATGATAAATATTAACTTTTCCTAATCCTCACTGCACACACATCACATTTACACAAGTAAACACAGACTTGCTAAGGCTGAATTATTCCAATGTACAAATATTAAAAAAAATATCAAAAAGTCAAAAATGTTTATTTCAGTAAAATTAATTATTAATAATTAATTCGACGAGCTCGGTGGCGTAGCGGTCAATGACGCGGCTTCGACACCAACGCTCGTGGGTTCGATTCCCACACAGGACAAATATTTGTG
Organism: Hypsopygia costalis; assembly: GCA_937001555.2. Taxonomy (NCBI): domain Eukaryota; kingdom Metazoa; phylum Arthropoda; class Insecta; order Lepidoptera; family Pyralidae; genus Hypsopygia; species Hypsopygia costalis. Next base: position 29,086,489 of record OW443329.2, read on the forward strand.
TGCATGAACATGTCTGTTTGTCTTGGTCTGGGTATTTTCTATGTATCTTAAGTATGTATTTACAAAAAAAAATGTATTTACGTATGTTTATCAGTTGTCTAGTACCCATAACACAAGCTTCGCTTACTTTGGGGCTAGATGGCGCTGTGTAATTTGTCTGACAATATTTATTATTATTATTATTAAAAATCATACAAAAACAGAGGTTCACTCCTTCTTTTAAGTGCTTTATAAAATGTACAGAATTTACAGTAGAGATATATTATTTTTGGGCTCATGTTAAAGATTGCGCATTGCAGGGTCTGATGATCGAACAGAAATTTGTTATTTTGACTGTTCTTATTTATGTTTATTTTCATATTGATACGGAACAGTATAAATAAAAGCAACTCTAACAAGTGAATGAAGATATTTTGATATAAGTACACTACGTCTACGTAGCACATTATGTCATTAACTTATTATATACTGATGAACAATACGAGACATTCGTGACTATATAGCTATATAAAAGGAAGCTATGAACGGAAGCAAGTAATTCTTCGACAGGTATTTTCTACACAAGTCGTCTCATATACTCCTGTATAATTATGACGATCTTAACAAATATATACTTTTTCTTGGCATTATGTACGTGTCTAGCTAAATCAGATGTGGTGGATAAATATTATCCACGGTATCATCTTGCTCCACCTCATGGCTGGATGAACGATCCTAACGGATTCTGCTATTTCAAAGGAGAATATCATTTATTTTATCAATACAATCCAGTAACAAGCCAAGTACCTGGCATAGCACATTGGGGACATGCTAAAAGTAAAGACCTTTTCAATTGGCAACATCTTCCAATCGCGATGTATCCAGATCAGTCCTACGACAAGTCAGGAGTATTTTCTGGCAGCGCTCTCGTAGAAGACAACACAATGTACCTTTTCTACACAGGAAATGTTAACCATCCTAATGAAAATCCTGATCATAACCAATATCAAGCTTTGGCATGGAGCACTGACGGTGTGAATATTACCAAATATGAAGGAAATCCAATTATATCAGCACCTGAACATCAACCAAATATCAGAGATCCAAAAGTCTGGAAATACTCAGATACGTATTATATGGTACTTGGAAACTCATTTAATAATGACAGTTTGGGTCGAGCGTTATTATATTCATCAAAAGATAAAAAGAGTTGGGAACAAGTATCGGTTCTGGATGAATCAGATGGTTTTTTAGGTTTTATGTGGGAGTGTCCAGACTTCTTCGAGATCAATGGAAAGTTCGTTTTACTGTTCTCACCCCAAGGAGTGAAACCAGAAGGTGATAAGTACAAAAATCTGTATCAAACAGGTTATATCGTAGGCGATTTTGACTATAAGACACATCAATTTACTCCATTAACTAAATTTGTTGAATTAGATTTTGGACATGATTATTATGCTACGCAAACTATTCTCGGCCGTTCGAATAAACGATTACTGGTGGCATGGTTTGACATGTGGGAGGAAAATTATCCTGAGAGAAACGATGGTTGGACGGGTCAAATGACTATTGTCAGAGAACTATCCTTAACAAAAGATAATCGCCTGATTCAGAAACCTGTTGCAGAAACGAATACTGTAAGCGGAAAGTTGTTATACTTTGGCAGAAATGTTCGTAGTGGTAAAGTTATTGAATTGACTGATAACACTGCAGATATTAGAATTAAGGCGCAAAGGTTGGCCGACTTAAATTTATATATTGAATCGAAGAATGAGTCTACGACAGTTAAAATATCTTATAATCATATAGATGGTACTGTTACATTAGATCGTGGCGGCGAGGACGGAGTAAGGCGGACAGAATGGAAGCCTAAAGGGCAACTAAGATGGAGAATATTCATCGATGCCAGTTCAATTGAATTGTTTTGCGGAGAAGGTGAGGTAACATTTTCCAGCCGATTTTTCCCAGCAGGAAAAGTATCAGTTAGAACAGGCGAAAACAGTAAAGTTGATGAAATGTTCGTAAGATCAATGAAACAAACTGTTCCAAAACCCAGTGATCAGATTCCGTAAAACTTTGTATTATTTTCGATTCTTGTCTATAATATCACGTCTCTGTATTATTTTTAATTCCTTTGGTAATCCAGACCTTGTCTCATATAATGTTTTCATTGGTCCCACAATTTTTAATTACATAAATAAATATATGTGATACGTCGATAAATTATTTTAATAATATTTATTAAATTTGCGAGTATGCTGGTTTTTTTTTCTATTTTAATGAAATCTAAAAGTATTTTTTTTACGGGACGGGGGTTCACCATACATTCCCACCGCCGAGTCTCCTGTGTAGCCAGGATTGACAGTGGCGACGACCACCAAAAAGGGCAATGAACAATGAATCCCATTGCAGTCCCGTGGGTAAGACTACCGCTTGTGTTGTGAGTATGTGAGATCCAAGGCAGCCGCCTTGGAACTCGCATCGAATCTAATCAGAAGAAATTAGTAGGAGTATAAAGCTTTTGGAATTTTACGATAATTTTTTCCTTGTATTTTATGAACTGAAGAAGCTCATATTGGTCGTTTCTCATAATTTGACCTAAACAACCTATACAAAAGTCTACAGGCCAGGAAAGCTGCTTTATGTCAGGCGAATTATATGATATAAGATCTGAAACTAAAACTTTCGTGCCGATGTAATTTACTGAGAAGTTTCAAGGCCAATGGTACTACTGATCTGGTAGGGTTTCAATCATAGATCCCGCTAAAATATAGAGTTGTTGCGTGTCATGATAAATTAATAACCGTGTCATGATAAATTAATAACTAATAACGCAACAATCTTTGTAAATTATTATGCGTCCCGCTTTTGCGGGCAAATTTACGTCCATAATAATAATATCGAGCAAATTTACGTCCATAGGTACAAACTAAATATTCGAGATCAAAATACGTGTTCGCTATATTCGTGTTTGTTGGCGCGTAGACGGCTTATGGATTTCAGGTAATACGATTAAATTTAAATATCTTTATTTGCCAATGGACTCTCGAGGGCTTAAATGTAATATTAAATATTTACCGCTGCTGTGGAAGAGTTTTATAAAATGTCGAAGTGAAAAATATGAGGTAAATGGCATGAGACTCGCCATTTACCTCATATTTTTCAGTTCGACATTTTCTTCGGTTCCTTCCTTCGGTTTTCCGATAACGTGGTCACAGTTCAAATCTATTCAGTCTATGTTCAATACAGATCAGTGGTCATTTGTAATAAAGTGATGATACTAAAAGGACATGCTACATAAGAATGGCTGAATCGCTGGAGGATCTCAGTTGAATCTTGAATGATCTCAATGCTGCGTTTGATCCGTTGGGCTGGGGACGAATGGGCATGAGTTTCGATAACACGAAAGTCGATTTTGTCATCTCTAGTCTGGTTAACATAGAGAATACAGCTATTGAAATGGTGAAAGACTATCAGTCTTATTCATAAAAATTTCTTAATACACATTTACAGTTTAAAACGTTCACTAAAATGCTCACAAAGATATGCTGATTTTAAGTTTAGTATTATTCATAATCATTTTCTTCGGTTCCTTCCTTCGGTTTTCCGATAACGTGGTCACAGTTCAAATCTATTCAGTCTATGTTCAATACAGATCAGTGGTCATTTGTAATAAAGTGATGATACTAAAAGGACATGCTACATAAGAATGGCTGAATCGCTGGAGGATCTCAGTTGAATCTTGAATGATCTCAATGCTGCGTTTGATCCGTTGGGCTGGGGACGAATGGGCATGAGTTTCGATAACACGAAAGTCGATTTTGTCATCTCTAGTCTGGTTAACATAGAGAATACAGCTATTGAAATGGTGAAAGACTATCAGTCTTATTCATAAAAATTTCTTAATACACATTTACAGTTTAAAACGTTCACTAAAATGCTCACAAAGATATGCTGATTATTCATAATGAGTATTATTCATAATCGTTTCATAAACCTCTTATTATACGTATATCATCATCATCAGGTCCATTTTAGTCTCAACTACAGGAGCACGACCCTCTCTCGTCCGTCCAAGACGGAAGGAGGATTTGGCCTACACTCCCCACGCTGGCCAGACGGGTTGGGGAGGTATACGTATATTTATAATATACGACAACATAACGACGTTATATATACGTATATAACGTCGTTATGTTGTCGTTTTGATAAATCCATAGATAAAGTGACAAAAATACCAATTTTGCACTCTGGTAAGGTTGACGCGATTATATATAAAAAAAATATTACATGACATTTCTTTCGATTTTGTTTTGACATGATTTCGTGAGGTGAATGTAGTTTGTATTTATAATTTTTTCAAAGGGCATAAAATCTCTAAAGCAAATGACAAACACGCGCATAAGTTATTCATGTCCACCTGGGACGCGTTTTACGTGGGACTACTTTCTCAAGTGGAAGAGAGCCGCGAACGACTTATCTTAGAGATCGAGAGTACTCTAGTTAGAGACCAGGGACCCTACCTCCTAAGCTGAACCCGATTACCATATTTTTTCTTTATTCCAAAAATTGGTTTTACGTTAAAGCTATTGACAAACATCTTCAGCTCAGTTGGTAGAGCTCTAGGGTTTCTATTAGCTGAGCTAAACATAATTAGCAACAATATAAGCAGTAATTTCATTTTTGCATTCAAAAATTCCGATGGTAATCGGCTTCAGCTTCGGCGGTAGGGCTGATTGGGATCGACTGAACCTAGGACCCTACCGCCTAAGCTCTTCAGCCGATATCGATCGGATTATATATCAATTATATAATATTATTATAATTAACGGATTATATATCAAATATATAATATATCAATTAAATATAAATTAAAGTGTATGCTTTGTAACGTTAAATTATTGGTAAATAAGTGGTGGTATTCTGTGAGTATAGCATTCTTTATAAGCTCCTCGACTGGGGAAGCACCTACACCTCACAGAATACCGCTGCCAAATTACAGTTACTTTGAGTGTTGTTTTGTTCCTACCGGTGAGTGAGGTGACCAGGAAGAAAGAACTTGCCTTTTGCCTTGGCAGCGATGCGATGGCAGCTGTGCGAGAGCGATATTTCATTCTGCGAGTGTGTATATATCTATAGGGTAAACGCAATATATCAGACAGGCCCCCTTCCGACCCATGGTTACACTGATTTGTTACACTGCTGTAAGCCGTATGCTTGTCTGCCATCCGAATTAGTATAAAAAATAAACGTAGTATTAAACATCATTTTAAATCGAAAACAATGCGTTTTTTTCTTTTTGTTGTATCCAACAAGCCAATCAGAGGAGAGTTGATGAATGCTGATCCGGACTAATGTACTGCGGATTAGTTTAGTACCCATACAGGTTCATATATGAATAACTGACTTCACGTGTTACAGAACACGTCCCAGAAAAACTTTTTTACTAGCCCCATTAGGATCTTTTTAACTATCAACTATTTCTATTTTAAATGTGACCACTGGTAATAAGTGTGCTCAGTGGTTACACCGGTGTAACAAATCAGTGTAACCATGGGTCGGAAGCGTCCAAAACATGGAAGTTTGAACGAAAACATATTTCAGAATTTATTTGTAAATTTAACAACTGTGATTCAATTTTCGATTCAATTGACGAGCCCGGTGGTCGATTGGCTAACAATGTCTACTTTGACTCTGGGGTCGCGGGTTCGATCCCCGCTCAAGTAAAAATTTGTGTGCATGAACATGACTATTGTCTTGGCCTGGGTGTTTTCTTTGTATTATAAGTAGGTATAATATCAGTTATCTAGTATCCATAGAACAAGCTTGGCTTAGTTTGGAACTAGATGACTGTGTGTAATTAGTCTATATTATATATATTTATTTATTTTCTCTCTTATATAAGTTAGTTAGATAGCATTGATGGATACTCGTAAAGGTTCAACAAATTTGACGTGGCTGGCCCACTGCCACTTAATATTCCTGATTTTGAGAGCAATGTCGACAACTTTATTCTTTTTTGACGTGATAACGATAAATCGATGAACGCCGGCTGCGCGCACGAAAAAGCATGACTCATTGTCACGTTCCGCCTGAGCCAAGCGTGCAAGCGAGAGCGTGGGTTGCGACGCATCTATCTCTCTTCCACTCAATCGGCCGATATTTTCGACGTTATCACGTAAAATTATCGTCCGTAAATCAACTTCACAGACAACCAATTTTTTTTATACTACGTCGGGTGGCAGACATGCATACGGCCCGTCTCATGCGGAACAGTTACCGTAGCCGTATTAATGCTCGTAGCATAAAATTGTACTCGCACGCCACCACCCTAGCTGCCAACGCAGCAACTTCTTCCTACCTGTAACCTCACTCACTCGCAGGAACACGACAACCCTCAAGTTGTCATTTGTTATTTGGCTGCGATATTCTGTGAGGTGGAGTTACTTCCCCAGTCGGGCAGCTTACAAATGCGTTGTACCCTACCTCTCTTTTGCCAGAGCCTTTTTCGCTAGTCGGTAGGGTGCACCACGTGCAGGTGAGGTTGGCTTTTGCTCTAAAGAGGGTAGGTATGTAGCGTTAATTTTTCTTTGGAATTTTATACCGAATTATATTAATATGTATAAAAGACCTCATATAGTGTCTGTTAAATATTCCGAGACCGCATAATAACATTTTTCCATCAGTAATTGTGAGAGTCTACTTTTAAATACATTTATTCGCAGTTCTTTAATAACATTCGGCAATTTATTATAAATCCGGATAGCCATAGGATAACAACTATCGCTGTACTGAGTTGTTGACATTGTAGGCATAATCATTTTATTTGGAAACCTTCCGCGGTAGTTTTCAAATACATCACAGCGTTTTTCAAAAAGGTGTGAATGTGTTTTTACAAATAGACACATTTCATAAATATATATATGCACGGCTACGTTAGTAATTTCATTTTTTTTTAATCTTTACAGCTTGTCCTGGGGGACAGATTGTAAATTGCTCGAATACATTGCTTTTGGGCGATAAAAACTTTAGTAAGATCTATTGAGTTACCCCATGTTATAATACCGTATCTCAGATTTGACGCCACATATCCATGGTAAGCTAGCAAGGCCGTTTTCTCGTCGGCTATATTAACTAGTCGCCACAAAGCGTACGAAAAACTGTTTATCTTTTTACATACTTTATGAATATGTGGTTTCCAGGTACAATGGCTATCCAATATGATTCCCAGGAATGACATTTCATTACTTTCATTTATAATTTGGCCATTATGCTGAACTATCAAATTAGCTGTTTTATCATTTTTTTGATTATGAAACTGTATATATTTTGTTTTATTTATGTTTAGTTTCAAATTGTTGTTATTTAGCCAATTAGTAATGTCAGATAAGCATGTATTAATTTCACAGTTATATTCAGATATTGTATTAAATGTATTTGGTATCACAACAGCGAGATCGTCGGCACATAAAGAACAGAAATATTTGGTGCATTTTGGAAGATCATTTATGTATAACATGAAATCTTCATGAAACGCGTTAAAAGCTTTATTTATATCGCATTCATTATAAACTTCAGACCAGTGCAAGCTGTGTAAACATTCTCTGAATTCATTTATATATTCAGGACAAAAATCTCGTTTCTTTATAAAGAAGCAACTATTTTTATTTTGTTTCACATTGATAGGTAATTCCTATGACTGTGCTGTATTATGGTCTGATAGGCCTAGTTGATGTACTTTTCCTGTAGCATCAGAAGCATTGCTAATAATCAAATCAATACAAGAATTTTGTCTTGTAGGTTCAGTAATATATGATTGATAATTATAATTTTGCAGTAATCGCAAAAAAATACTTTGTATGTTGGATACTTTCAGTATATTTATGTTAAAGTCTGCAGCTATGATGATTTTTTTTTTAATTTATGTAACAAACTTTCAAATTTTTCGCGAAACGCGTGTAGGTTAGATGCTGAATTTTTAGGAATTCTGTATAGGCAAATAACAATGCAGTTATGCTTAGGTATTTCTATACCGCAACATTCAAAATAATTTTCCACCGACATATCTTTTATGTAAGGTATTATTTTATATTCTATATTATTTCTACATAAGTCACAAACTCCTCCTATTTTTTGATTTTCTCGGGAGTATGAGGCTGCAAGCTCATAATCTCGCATGTGTAAGTTCCTTTCATTACCCGACTTAATAATTTCTGAGAGGCAAATTATATCAATATCCCTGTATTTTTTTGACAGTTCATCGAGTGTAATCGAAAATATATCTTGTATACTAATTATTCCGGCAATATTTTGGTGTAACACTACTAGCGTGCTTTTTGCGAAAAAGCTGTAAATTTTGAGGAACACCAGAGGATGAGTTTACATTATTATTAGTATTTAAAGGTTCTTTGTTACTTTGGATAAAATAGTCTGATATAGTCCTTTTCTTTATGTTTTCATTTGACTGAGTAGTGATTTTTTTCACAGGAAAATAGTCAGTAATATATTTACGTCGTAGGTTGGATGCTGGTTCCAGTTTATGTTTACATATTGATTTACAATTTCTTTTTAGTTTTGAAAAATTTGTAATAAACTCATTTACATAGTGTGGATAATCGATTTCAACATTCAGGTTCATGCAAATTAGATCAAGTAATGAGATGTCATTTATATTAGAATAAGAGTCAATATTTAAAAATGTAGAATTTGAATAATTTCTTACAATTAATTCTAATTCATAATTCAATTTCTCAAAATTAAAATAACGGTTATATGGTATACTAAGTAAAATAATCTTATTATTCTTAAACGTAGTTATAAAGCTACACAATTCTGTCATAATTTTATATGGGTTTCTGTCGTTTGTGCCATTGCACAGCACAATAACATCATCATTTTTTAAGTCTCTTAAGCAATAACTACTTTTCAAAATTTGTGATGTGATACCATTTGGTTTTAAAAAGTTGCTTATGTCATAAATGTCATTCCATTTTCCCGAGCGCGTTCTTATTATTTTTTCTGTCAATCCACGTAAGTACGTGGATTGACAGAAAAAATAAACCAAAAATTCACATATTTGGAGGGGAACAAGTGTTCCCCTCTAAATATATGAATTTTTGGTTTTCGATTACGCGGTGCTGGCTCCGGAAGTTTATTAGTGTTTACTTGTCGAATTAACTCAGTCGACCGCTCTAACGTTACTTGTTTAGTACTAGCAGCGCCATCTGTGATTTCTTCATGCGATTTCTGATGCAATGAAGCATGCGTTTTATTATAAAAAGTAGGTTCTGTACTTTGCATGCGATCGAAGCATAATTCAGGAGATAAATCTAATTTCGTTTTATTTAAACGTCGCTTTTTTTCTTAATGGTCGTGTCATGAGAACTTGACCTATGTAAAAGTTGTTAAAAAAATATATACTACGAGTAATTTTATAATACCGTATCAATATTTGTATGGTGATTCCTGAGATTATTTTTAATTAAAAAATAACCATCAGCTGTAGCGAAGAGAGGGGATTATACTTCAGTTACGTATATGAACCATATTAAAAATGACCTAGTGTAAAGTAATTTTATACATTATGAAATTTATACAGTTGATTTATCATACTTTATAAACAATAAAAACCGGACAAGTGTGCGTCGGACTCGCCCACCGAGGGTTCCGTACGTAAGATCTTTACAAATTTTATATTTTTCATTATAAATAAAAAATAATGCGTCGGAAAAAATAAATAAAATATATTTTGCAATGTTCACAGTAGAATCAATTTGAAATTTCGACTCCCTAAAAAAATATAGATCCCTATTTTTTAAGATTTAATTACAAATGTACAGTTTTGAGACTTATTCTTGTACTTGTAGTCTATAACGATGTTACTTGCCAAATTTCATAGTTCTAGGTCAACGGCAAATACCCTATGAATTTTGATTCCCTTGAGAATGTGTCGAAATATGCGTTTTTTGCTGAATAAACAGCTGTATCTTTTTTTCACGTAAACTTAGAAGTTTGATTTTTTTACAACTTCATGGGACCGTAGACCTGAGTATACAGTCCAAATTTCAGCTTGATACCTCCTTGGCATTCTCGACATAGAGAGTCTTGACAGACGGACAGACAGACGGACAACAAAGTGATCTTATAAGGGTTCCGTTTTTCCTTTTGAGGTACGGAACCCTAAAAATAATAGTCAGAACACTAATACAAACAGTTTGTCAAAAGTCCGAATCGATCCGACTTGTGAAAAAAATAATATTCAAGGTTTAATGTTGCAAAAATCAGTTTTTTGCATTTTTCAGCTAAACGAACTACTTTTTGATTTCAACCATAATCATGGAAAATGAAATTTTATCGCGAGTGCCGGGGGTAAAAGCCAGGCTCTAATATTTCTCCGAAATCCTATTATATGAATTGAGTATGTATCATCATCATCAAAGGACTTCCACTGTTGAACATACGTACCAGCGGCGAGTCCGATTCGCACACTCTCACACTCTCGTTACAAACGTACATAATATCAAATCTAAATACCGATAATTTATTACTCTGAGTGAATCCGCAGTTAAAAAGTACTCATAATAATTATTTATATATTATGTAGAACTGGAATATTAATTAAAATCACCGAATAATATTATCTTGTTATAGTTATCACAATACTGTTCAATTATTCTAAACAACATCAATATTCGTTGTTATTACTACCCGACGAACTATATACAACGCAACATAAAAATAATAAATTATTTTGCTGGTAAACTGCACTGCAGACCAGTTCGAATATGCATTTGTGGATATTGATATCACTCGGCGCGGGTACTTTCCGCAGCTCGATGCGCGGCGTGGCCACTAAACACGCGCCGCCTTGTTTTCGCCCATCCATTTGATCACACCTAATAATTGCATAACCATGTACCACTAATTACGCATCGTGTATAGATTTGCTGCAACCTGTTTCTGTTATAGCAAATAAGTCTGCAGATGATAATGGCAGACTTGTGTAGAATGTCCCTAATTTCGTTCGAAGTCCTCCTACATTTTGATAGTATTTTTTATTGATTTACTAGGAATTTTGAATTCTATGGTTTACGAACCACCCCATTGCGCAAACTCAATATTGACAAGCCAATTTTCAGGACAACACAGTTTTTCAAATTTGGTTTCTTGAACGCCGACGATGAAAGATGAATAATCCTGCTCGGTCTTCCGTCTTATGTTTTCAATCTTTATTGGTACTTCCTGTCCACAGATATTCTTTACATATTTTTTCAGATTTTCAGCAGTAGGTAGTTTCCTTTTGCAGTCTCCAAACCTGTATATACTTTTTAAGGTTCCGTACCCAAAGGGTACAAAGGAACTCTATTACTAACGCTCCGCTGTCCGTCCGTCCGTCCGTCCGTCTGTCACCAGGCTGTATCTCATGAACCGTGATAGTTAGACAGTTGAAATTTTCACAGATGATGTATTTCTGTTGCCGCTATAACAACAAATACTAAAAAATAGAATAAAATAAATATTTAAGGGGGCTCCCATACAACAAACGTGATATTTTGCTCGGTTTTGGTCACAATTCATAACGGCAATAGGTAGACATTTGAAATACTCACATAATATTTAGTTATGTATTCACTTTAAAAATAAATAATGAAATACAAATAAAACAAATATTTAAGGGGGGCTCCCATACAACAAACGTGTTTTTTTTTTGCCGTTTTTATAGATAATGGTACGGAACCCTACGTGCGCGAGTCCGACTCGCACTTGGCCGGTTTTATTTATCTCAGTCTTGTTTCCTGATTTTTTTTTATTATTTACAATTTCTGTCCATTTTTCTTTCTTGTTTCCCTCTCTGATTCACTTTCCTTATTTTCAATAATATTACCCGATTTATTATTTACTTTTTAACAAAGAAGTACGGGAGAAAGAAGTGGCTAACAAGCCACATCGTTCTCAACCCGTACAACCCGTACTGTCGCCAACTTTGTGGCTACACTTTGTTTTGTTGAGATTGTTTCAATCGCCTTTTCTTGATTTATTGTTACTACCTTTGCAAATGACAGTGACGACCCGTTGGAATTGCAAGGGAATTTATTTGTGTTTTTCAAAGTGTCTTTAAATGGAAGTCGGGATTCAAGCTGATGATTTTTTCGGTTAAGGCCTTTATTTTTTTACCCACGACGGAACGGAGATGGTATATGCGTTTAGGGTGCTAGGATGTTTGTGCAACCAATGTTGCCATTTATCTCCAAAAGTACAAGTCCGATTTTGTTGCGGTTTTCAGTGATGGGTTCGGGTTTGATTGGAGCACGTTCATAGATAGGTGTTATAGTGACAACTCACCAAAGGGCGCTGCAGTAAACATTTGTTTGTGCAAAACCAAAATTACTAGTCTAATTCTGATGCGGTTTAATTTAGAGAGCAAGCAATACCTATGCTTACTCCCTAAAAGTTTAAAACCCACGACAGTTAAAACGTAGTTGAAAAAAGGTAAAATAATTTTGACTTAAAAAAATTATGCTATGAATTTAATTAAAAAATCCAAGAAACTCCGTCGGGGGCTGCCTTCTCTATTTTAAATTTCAACATAAATAAAAATAAGTATTCAAGTTACTATAAAACTGCTAAACTAGTTCATTTAATGGCAGCCCCAACGGATTTTCTTGAGTTTTTTTATTAAGTTCATAGCATAAATTCTTAAAGTCGGGGATTTCAAAATTATTTTATTCTTTTTCAACTACGTTTTAACCGTCGTGGGTCTTTTCAAAATTTTTAATTTTGCTTTTATATTCAACGATATTATAAATACTATAGACGACGGTCCCTACGTATAAAGCGACATGTCAAAAATGTCAATTTTTTTTATTGTATAAATTGCTATAGATTGCCCCTAAAAACATTTTATTTTTTATTTTATTGATTGTATATAATTAAAAAGTAAGAAATTAACTCATTTGTCCAATAATAATATTCTTTTAATTACCATATCGTAGTATAAGCAGACATGTCTGAAATGACATGTCGCTTTATACGTAGGGACCGTCGACTGATATGGCATGTCCATACCAAATTGCATCAAAAAATGGACATGGACAGGAACCATTTCCTGACGCAATTTCGTATGGATATGCCATGCCTGGAAGAAAGACTACGCGTGTCAGATTATTGTAAGTAAATCTAATATTAAAAAAATCACAAATTATTATTCCAAAGACTGGCGTATTAATCGATAGCTGGCTTGCTATTTTGTGTAGTTTGTGTATCATCGATAAGCGATTTTTGTTTTTTTTTTTTAACAAGGGTCACTACTGACTCCTGGAAATATTTGTGTACTTAATTTTTTTTTGAGGGGAGCCGCGCCTGAACGATCGACAGTGGTCGGACATCAACATCAGAACCATCCGGTTACGTTTTGAATATTTTTTGGCTTCGGGTATTTCATACCCGGATTCCGATTTTTTTTTTTGAACCGCTCACATTTTATTTTGGATAACGCCCGATCTAGCGATCTCTGGACGCTATTCCCCTTCATAATTGGGGTTCGTACCCATTCGTGTACAGGGTGTCAGGTGGATGTAAAATTCTAAAAGTGATAAATTTAAGGTTAAGTGTTTTTACCCGCTTACGTATATGGAATAAAAAGAGCTATAGTACTTTTACATTTATTGATACGTTTGTATTGGCAAACGTATCAATAAATGTAAAAGTTTTCGATCTATTTTCAAATTCTTATTTTCTTTTTTTTCTTCTTCTTTTTTATCTTACTCTTACTATTACAAAATTAGAGAGTTTGTGGAAGAAAACACAGAGAGGCAAAGTCTCTGCTTAGGCTTAATGTTTCAATAACATGTGTAAATTTAGGATCGTCGATGATTGTCATAGCTCAATCAAGCTCGGTCTGGGTTGGAATATTACTCCATATCTCCATAGAAGTCCAACTTGGCACATGTACAATAAAAGTTTTTGTGGCGAATAAAAGCAGTACTTCAGACTGCTTTGCTCTGTTGCGCAAACTGACTTTCTTGGACGACAGTTTGAAAGAAGAAAGAAAATATGTTTATTAACATCACAACATGAGACATTAAATTGATACAATACACAATAACATAAAATATTTTAATAGAATTATTCATGAAACATGTACGAGTATGTACTCGTACATGTTCTTTTGAAATATTAATTTATAATTATGATGTTAATTTGGCCATCGTTCGGCGTTAATGCTGTGTAAATACACGACATGACATAATGACACGAACCTCGTCGAGGTATGTGCCTTTTAAAACAATCGATGCATCTAGGGCCGTTAGGCGATCCAGCATTTATAATGAGGACAGTTCCCCACAACACATACGGAACAGAAGTTTGACCTTCTTCTCCAAGTGACTCTGGAACGTTTCTAGAGATCTCGACGCTGTGAATGATCTGTGCTTTCCAATTGAGGAGCCAGAGCAAATGGTGTTATTTGCGGTGGTGATATTGGCGGTAAACGCACAGATGGAACAAGTTTAGTCGCTCCCAATCGGATAACATATTGATATGCAACAGAAACTGCGTTAGGTCCCAACGCTTCTTTCACATTATGACCTTTTGCTCTTGTTTATGTACCTTTTTCCGTTACTGATGGAGTGACGAGGTATTAATCCTGCGGAATCTTGGAATTAGCAATTGCCGAGAACTGAACCAAGATCGAAAAACGACATCTTGTGTCGTTGCCGCAGCAGTAAATAAATAAGTATTAATATCTATGCTAAAATAATAACTAAAAATAAAAACTATTTATCTATAAATAAACAATTACCCAAGTTCGCTGCCTCTAGAGCAGTGATTTCCACGGTCACGGGGGAAAAAACGCAAATGTTTGTAGGTCATACGCTACAATAAAAAAAAGTAAATAGGCCTGATTATCATTCAATAACTCGTCAACTAAATCTTTAAGCAAATCTTTTTCCAATAGAAGCCTATTTCTCTTCTTAATTTTTAATTTAACAAAATCGAAAGATGAAAAAAATGGGGCAATAACAATTTTAAAGCTTTAATAGCCAGCTGAATTGAAAAAGTTTGGAGGTGGAGGAAGAGGAAAGGCAGGAGGGGGGTCGCCAGAAATTTTTGACTTGCAAAGGGGTGCCGTATTCAAAAAGATTGAAAAACACTGCTCTAGAGAATGTTAATAGAGAGACTATTAGTAGTACTATTACTTATACTGTGCCATTAGCATTACCTAGATAGCAATACTTATTAAATTAATCCATTTCCTACCAATCAGCTCCCAAGGCTCGCATCGCTAATTTGAAGTACGGTATTTAGTCATTAAAACAGGAGAAACTTTACCGCCCTTTGTGTATTCTACCGATTGTATAATAGGCTGTGATCAAAGGGGTTGTTAAATATAATTTCTCCCGCATACTATTAAGTTGCGGAATAAACTCTCAGTCGAGTGTTTCCCGGGAGACTGTAACATGGGGTACTTCAAAAAGGGTGTGAACTTATTACGTGAAGAGATTTACGGTGTCGGCAACGCACGAGTGATACCCTAGCGTCGCGTCCATAGGCGGCACTGCTTCCCATTGTCAGGCATGGTTATTTGCCACCTTAGTGGGTTAAAAACGTAGTTTGTATTGGGGTGTAAGTGGTTCATCAACATCTTTGAACCAAAGCTAACTTCACCTGCACGTGAAGGCCGACTGACAAACAAAGCTCTGGCGAAAAGAGAGGTAGGGAGCGTAATTGTAAACTACCCGACTGGGGAATGTACCTCCACCTCACAGAATACCGCAGCCAAATAACGGTTCCCTTGAGGGCTGTTGTGTTCCTACGAATGAGTGAGGTCACCAGAAAGGAAGGAGATGCTGCGATGGCAGCGGGGGTGGCGGCGCGCGAGCGATATTTTATGTTGCGAACGTTAATATGGCTACGGTAACCGCTTCACATCAGGCGGGCCGTATCCTTGTCTGCCACCCGACGTAGTATAAAAAAAAAGTAGTACTAATGTGAATTTAAGCAGAAGTTAGTAGAGAGGTAGCATTTCGACCAGATCTGAAACTGATCAAAGATTTAGTTTTGCCGAAGAACATGGTCATAAAAGAAAATATATTATAACTTCAGAACAACGAAAGGCAGTTCTGTTTTCTGACGAATCAAAAGTACCTATTTATTGGCAATTTGATCTACACTACTTTGCGTGCTTCCGCCACCAATTAGTTCATGCAAACTACTGTCGGCCGGCAATCAAATTGCCTGTAAATTTGACTTCCGCAAAATAACATCTGAATTAATTAATTTTAAATGTTGTTTAAACCACAAAATACAACGTGTAACATTAATCAAGTTCTGCCAAACTGTAAATCAGTTTGTCGGCTGACCTTTGCGTGATGCTTTTGGATGAAAGCGCGTGTACAGACGCGGTAAGAGGTTTGCTGAAAATACTGGAATAAGATAAGGGTTCTTTATGTCGTTATTTAAACGGCATGCGGCGGCATTTATCACGATGCCCCTATAGAGTTGGTTATCTCCGACAGTGGTAGCGTTAATGGTCCTAAGTATACGGAAAAACTTTTAGAATCACATGCCATACCATTTTCGCCATTGACAAAATATGCATGAATAAAAAAATAATTTACAAATAAATATTCCTAGACAAATTACACACGGCTATCTAGTCCCATATTAAGCAAAGCTTGTAATATGGAGAATAGGTATTGTTGGTACTTATTTATTTTTAGTAAATACATTCTTATAATATAGAACACACTCATACCAAGACAAACATGACAAGATATCACAAGACATGTTCATGTATACAGATACGCCTTGTGCGGGGATCGAAGCCAAGACTCAAAGTAAGTCAAAGTAACCATTGCAAACCATTGACCATTTTCCTCGTCAACAGAAAATAATGAAAAAAAATCATATTATTATAATTGTTTTTAGTCATCATCAATTCAGCGAAAGGATGTGCAGTGTTGTATGTAAGCCTGCCCAAATTATTACACCATCAAGGGATACCTCGAAGATAATACTCTACAGATATCAGTAGGTATCCGTTTTATCCATATTACTACGCCTGAAAAGGTACACGTGTGTATTGGTGTTGTGGAAACATTATGTTTATGACGTACCAAAGTCACAAATACATAAATATAAAATAAATATTTCTGGACAATTTACATAGCGCCATCTAGTCCCAAATTAAGCGCAAAGCTTGTGTTATGAGTACTAGACAACTGATAAATGTACTTAAATACTTTTTTTTTTGTAAATACATACTTATAATACATAGAAAAACACCAAGACAAACAGACATGTTCATGCACACAAATGTTTGTCTTGTGCGGGAATCGAACCCGTGACCTCGGAGTCAAAGCGGCCATTGCTAACCATTCGACCACCGAGCTCGTCATAGACACAAAAGTTGCACAACTGAAGTGGCAATGGGCCGGCCATGTGTGCCGAAGAGACGATGACAGGTGGTCGTACAGAACTCTTCTTTGAAGACCTCGTGCAGGAAGTAGAAGTGTAGGAAGACCAAATGCCAGATGGTCGGACGACATAAAAAAGTCGGCAGGACCCACCTGGACGAGAATCGCCGCGTCAAGATCTTCTTGGAGAGCCATGCAAAAGGCATATGTCCAACAGTGGACACAGAAATGCTGAGAAGAAGAAGAAAAAAGAAACATTATGTAGTTAGTAACACATGGAATGCAATTATTGAATATAATAAATACTCAAAGATTGGTTTTGTATCGTTTGTATCCTTCGGGTCGCTGCATTATTCATGAAATCTTCAGTACATCTCGTGGAATGCTATCCTATGCTTATCCAGTCCGTGATTGCTACTGCACTCTATGCATCAAACATGCAAATTGCAGCTCTATGTGGCTTCTGCACTTTCATTTCAGCGATACTTAGAGCTATGTCGTTAACACAAGTTCTACTACGAGTATGCCTACTCATTCCTTAGTTTATCACTTAGATACTTGTTTGGTTTTAAGTGGAAAGGGCGTCAGCTGATGCAGTGAAAGGTGGCGCATGGCCCAGGCATGAGCGCCGATCGCTTATTTAAATATGTCAGCTGACGACCTTTCCACATAGTTGCAGCTGACGTTTTTATTTGTTAAAAGTTGCATGTAAGCTATCATCTGACAAATTTTAAAGTGAGAGGACATCACTGACCGTATTTTTTTTTTTTGCATGTTCGTGTGACCAGCTGACGTATAATCCACCACGGTACTGCTAGCTACTTACTTACTTACTTTAGCACGCTACTTTTTTATTTTCGAATAATTGCGTTATCTATCATTTAACAAATTTTCAGTCGGGAGGAAATGACTGAAAACAATTATTAAACCAACCTACCCACGGAGCGGCAGCTGACGTTTACCATACATCATAATACAACTCTTAGAAGTATTTCACGAGTTATCGCTTGAGAGGAAATGACTGACAAAATATACTATCTGGCTCACGGACTATAGGTACAGGGGCCCTTCCGTCGAAGCTCAAACCGATTACCATCGGATTTTTTGAATGCGAAATAGAAACTAATTTTTAGATGGTTTGTTAATATGTTTAACTAAGCTAGTAGAAACCCTAGCGCTCTATGTACTAAGCTGACGATATTTGTCAATAACTTTAAGCTAGGACCAATCTACCAAATCAGAAAATCCGATGGGGATCGGCTTCAGCTTAGGCGGTAGGCCCCCTGTTTATTTTTATCAATAAGGCCGCCTTGTCGCATTTACATGTGTGTAACAAATTAAATTATCTCAGGCTTCTTGTCACCAGTAAGGTAAAACCACGGGGCCGAAGTCCGATACGTTGGTCCGACCAAATACGCACTGCTCTCGATACCAGTTTACATGATACAGTTCACGCCGCAGAAGACAGGAACAAGTGGCGGAGCATCATCCGTGCAAAAGTGAGGCCATGGGGTCACGACCCTCAGCAATGAGGAAAACGACGCAAGGAGGAGGAACAAATTAATATTTTGATTGACTGCAAGTAAAACATGTTCTATCTATCTGCTTCGCTCTATTGAAAACACCCATGTCAGTCGACGAACTAGACCTTTTTCTCCGGGTGAGTAAAAAACTAGAAATCGCTGGAAATCTCCACGCTGAGAATCCCAAGCTCTTGACAACAATAAGACGTGTGTTCTTGCTCTTTCTTCCGAATGAATAACTTGGGTTGAAAGTCGTACGATATAAGCTAGACTGCCCATTTCCTTATACTTTTGACATAGAAATTCAATCCCATTTGTATTTTTGGTTAGCTGCTTTTGAACCTTTTCTTGTTGGAATGTTGTATTAGAGATTGTTACAAAATCCTTAGTCGACACATGTATGGCACGCAGATTGCGGGTATTAAAAATTCTTTCTAAATACAAGCTTTGGGGTGTAAGTGGTTCATCAACATCTTTGAACCAAAGCCAACTTCACCTGCACGCGGTGCAAACAACTGCTGACTGACAAACGAAGCTCTTGGAAAAAGAGAGGTAGGGAGCGTAATCGTAAGCTACCCCACTGGGGAATGTACCTCCACCTCACAGAATACCGCAGCCAAATAACAATTCCCTTGAGAGTTGTTGTGATCCTGCGAGTGAGTGAGGTCACCAGAAAGGTCGGAGATGCTGCGTTGGCAGCGGGGGTGGCGACGCACGAGCGATATTTTATATTGCGAGCATTAATATGGCTATAATAACCGCTTCACATCAAGCGGGCCGTATTATCTGCCACCTGACGTAGTATAAAAAAACTACTGCTTTAATAAAGGCCTATTAGTATTGGGGGGTACAATGTATCGACACCTGATCTGTGGCTTCCACTCTAGAACCTTTCTCTACTACCTGTTAACACATTGGCGTTGGCTACGGTAACCGCTTCACATCAGGCGGGCCGTATGCTTGTCTGCCACCGGAAGTAGTATGAAAAAAAAGCTGCTCATAGGACACTGACTTAACGATTAACATTGATGACCGAAGGCAGAATGTACCCTTCGAAGTTCTGAGGAGCTCAATCAAATAAAAAAAATTGGACGTAGCTTTGTCATGGACACGTCCATGTGTTGTACGTGAATACGCACTATAATTTAAAGGCTGGCAACGGATCGGCGTCCCCTTGGTGGCGCTGGTCTCCATGGGCGGTGGTGATTGCTTTCCACCAGGTGACCGACATGCACGTTTGCCCCCCTCTCACATAAAAAAGGCAGCGTGTGCATAGTAAAGGGGGGGGGGGGGGGGAGTACGCGATGTTCCATAGCCCTTACTTAGTGTAATAAATGCTTTGATCCTTCATCTATCAAGTGGTGTGATTGAATTTTAGATGGAGATGATAGACATGCAGTTGCAAAACCAAACTGTATCCCCCCATTTTGTTATCATTCATTTTTAGGGTTCCGTACCTCAAACCTTATAAGATCACTTTGTTGTCCATCTGTCTGTCAAGACCCTTTATGTCGAGAATGCGTAGAGGTATCAAGCTGAAATTTGAACTGTATACTCAGATCTACGGTCCCATGAAGTTGTAAAAAAATCTAATTGCTAAGTTTATGTAAAAAAAAGATCATCATCATCAGGTCCATTTTAGTCTCCCCTACAGGAGCACGACCCTTTCTCGTCCGTCTTAGATGAAAGGAGGATTTGGCCTACACTCCCCACGCTGGCCAAACGGGTTGGAGAGGCCTGATCGATGTTTTATAATGTATTTCCCTTAGTCGCCTTATACGATATCCACGGGAAGAAACGGAGTGATTCTATTCTAGTCTGCCGGAAACCACACGGCCAAAAAAAAAAGATACGGCCGTTTATACAGCAAAAAACGCATATTTCGACACATTCTCAAGGGAATCAAAACTCATAGGGTACTTTCCGTTGATCTGGAACTATGAAATTTGGCAAGTATCATCGTTATAGACTACAAGTACAAGAATAAATCGCAAAACTGTACATTTGTAATTAAATCTTAAAAAATAGGGGGTCGAAATTTCAAATTGCAGCTTACTAGTTCAAATAGTTTATATGAAAGAACTTGATGTGCACATTGCAAAATATATTTTATTTATTTCTGACGCATTATTTATTATGAAAAATATCAAATTTATAATGATCCTATGTACGGAACCCTCGGTGGGCGAGTCCGACTCGCAGTTATCCGGTTTTTTTTTAATTACCTCTCTATGGAAGCAATTGTAAAGAAGCATTTACGTCAAATCTATCAAAAATAAACCCATTCATAGATATGCTATGGATGACGCTGCTTAACTTGCCTGTTCGGTTAAGTTTGACTGAGTAGCACAATGACGCCTAAAAACAGCGTGTTCTTTTTTTTATATTAGCTGAAATAATTTTCTCGTCACGTTCACGTAACGTCAAATAATACTTTACGGTGCGTACGTGTACGAGTATATACGAGTATATATAGTCTTAGTGTATAAGAAGTTAGTATTATGGACTTCACAAAATGTTTAGAATACAAAACAACATATTCTTTATTATTATTCTTGGCTGAAATAACCTTTGTCATGTATCACTTTACTGTACTTTTTAATTTATGTTATGTGGGTAGTCATCGTCAACACTTACTCATCAGAAGGGAGTTTAGAGCGTACTCAACTGCGGGTTGGCGGAGGCCAGTGTTTTCAAACCGCCTAAAGGCCACTGATTTTAACTATTGTCATCTAACGACAACAGGCGGGATCGACGGTTTAACGTGCTCTCTGAAACTCGGAGAAGCTCGAGATAATATAAACCCATCCATCCATGGACAGGCCAGGACATACAGTTGATGTTGCTTGACTTGCGTAATCGATTAGACTGCCATGCGCAACGACGTCATCGAGCTCCTCTAATTCTAGAATTATGTACTGATTTGCAATTGTACTCTACCTCTCTTTTGCTAGAGAATCTTTCGGTAGTTAGTAAGGTTCACCACGTGCAGGTAATATTGGTTTTGTTTCTAAAGAACTTCCATCCTATTACACACGTTCTTCTTTATATATTACTAGCTGTTACCCGCGGCTTCGCCCGCGTGGTCCAGGGGAGCTGCCATTGATTTGTGTATATTTTTTTCTTGTTGTATTTTTTTTACTTTGTGGGATAAAAAGTAGTACCAATATGTACAAATTTTAATGATGATCGGCTGCATAGTTAAGGCGTGAAGAAATAACAAACAAATGAATTTACACTTATAATATTAGTATGGATGGAACGCCCACACTCAAGACAAAAAAATTGTTCACCACATAACATACATATGTTTGCCCTCTGCGGGGTTCGAACCCGCGGCCTCTGACGCCGAAGGATCGAAAACCAAACACAAAACATATATCTTCAATATTAATTATTAATCTTCAATATTATTATATATATACACAATATAGCGTATTATACACAAACTATTATTGCATATAATACACAAAACGCGTCTATGTCAAAATACCCTATTGTAAACAATGTTGTATGTCTTTCCATTTTCATTTGGTAAAATGTACAAATTCTGGGCATTGGACACACTCACACATGCCACATATAGTTGGCCATGGGAGAAGCCAAGAAAGAAGGACAAATGATTATAAACTTTATTTTTTCCTGTGGGATTAAGATATTTTTCCGGGATAAAAAGTAGCTTTTATCACTCTCCAAACCGTATACTATCCCCGTTAAAAAAATCATGTCAGTACGTAGGTTCCTTTCGACGTAAAAGAAGGACAAATGATTATAAATTTTATTTTTACCCGTGGGAATAAGATGTTTTTCCGGGATAAAAAGTAGCCTATGTCACTCTCCAGGCCTTAAACTATCTCCAAAAATGATATCATGTCAATCCGTTCGTTACTTTCGACGTGAAGAAGGACTAACAAACAAACAAACAAACACACTTTCATTTATAATATTAGTATGGATTTTTTAGATAGATACTATAAATTCATGATTTGAAACATACTTAACGATTGTCTACACACATTTTCATCCAAACACCTTAATCTGATAATTTTTTATCTTAAAAAATAGATTCTATCAGATTCTGTATTGATTTCCACTTAGAACGCAACAATATAACTTGAGTGGATATTATGAAACTAGGTAGCATCGCAATCTGTTACAGATAAAAGACTATGACAAAATGTCTAATGTCACTCAATGTTACGAAAAACCTATTTTCCACTTTAGACACAGTTGCTTTTGCGAGCACAATTTTTAAGGTGATAGATCCTTGTAGGTTAATCATAAATTATTTTTGAAAGCATCTTTTTAGGGTTCCGAACCTCCAAAGGAAAAACGGAACCCTTATAAGATCACTTTGTTGTCCGTCTGTCTGTCTGTCTGTCTGTCTGTCTGTCTGTCTGTCTGTCGGTCTGTCTGTCTGTCAAGAATTTCTATGTCGAGAATGCGTGGAGGAATCAAGCTGAAATTTGAACTGTATACTCAGGTCTACGGTCCCATGAAGTTAAAAAAAAATCAAACTGCTAAGTTTACGTAGAAAAAAGTTACGGCCGTTTATTCAGCAAAAAACGCATATTTCGACACACTCAAGGGAATCAAAACCTATAGGGTACTTCCCGTTGACCTAGAACTATGAAATTTGGCAAGTAACATCGTTATAGACTACAAGTACAGGAATAAATCTCAAAACTGTACATTTGTAAATAAATCTTAAAAAATAGGGGGTCTATATTTTTTATAGGGTGTCGAAATTTCAAATTGAAACTACTAGTTCAAATGGGGTATCATATGAAAGGGCTTGATGTACACATTGCAAAAATCATTTATTTATTTTTTCGAAGCATTATTTCTTATTTGTAATGAAAAATATCAAATTTAATAATGATACTACGTACCTACGGAACCCTCGGTGGGCGAGTCCGACTCGCACTTGTCCGGTTTTTTTTATACTACGTCGGGTGGCAGACAAGCATATTAACGCTCGCAACATAAAATATCGCTCGCGTGCCGCACCCCCGCTGCCAATGCAGCATCTCCGTCCTTTCTGGTTACCTCACTCACTCGCAGGAACACAACAACCCTCAAGCGAATTGTTATTTGGCTGCGGTATTCTGTCAGGTGGAGGTAAATTCCCCAGTCGGGTAGCTTACAATTAAGCTCCCTACCTTTCTTTTCGCCAGAGCTTCGTTTGTCAGTCAGCAGGGTGCACCGCTTGCAGGTGAAGTTGGCTTTGGTTCAAAGATAAACCACTTACTCCCCATTATTTACCAGCTGTTCGCTTTCTAATGGTGTAAACACTACTTTACAATTCTACATATAGTCGACTTTAAAAAAAAAAGTGACACACAGATTGATTAACAAAAGGAATATCTATAGACGAAACAAACATTCAAATATTTTGATTAATCAGTCAAACAACAACAGATATATGTATACATACTTTTCGTTGAACAGTTAGATTGCAGACATTAAATCATTAATTAAAAACTCAACCATTTGTATAATCAATGCAAAGTAATTGCTATATAATATGTTTGTCTATGCACATATATAACACATCTATTATTATTACAAAAATACACTGTTTATTCTATAAATTGCTTATTTTACGACTAAAGAATATAACGAGTAGAATTGTTCATTTACATAATTGTATGCCTAGCGGAAAAACGTTTTCGAGTCGAATGATAAAATGTGACTTTGTTCAAAATTATACTTAAGTATTTCCTTTTAACAGACTTATAATATGTAAGTAAATATTCCTGGACAAATTGTGATGAATGAACATGTCTGTTTGTCTTGGTCTGGGTGTTTACTATGTATTATATGTATGTATTTACAAAAAAAAATGTATATCAGTTATCTAGTACCCATAGCACAAGCTTTGCTTCGTCTGGGACTAGATATTTATTTATACTGACATCTAGGCATGAACTAAGCAAAATAGTATGAAATGAAATGAAATTATTTATTCTGCCATTAGCCTTTATGAGTACTTAGAAACGTCAAACTTTTTTATAAATAATAATTCAAGTTTTTTGTATTTGTTTCTTTTAGCATTTTCTTTTTTTCTTTTTTGTAAATACATACATCTAACACATAGAAAACACAAAGACCAAAACAAACAAAATATTTGTTCATACCCACAAATATTGGTCTATAATGTCTTTAAAAAGAATATTCACATCCACGCACATTTTATTCATAATATTTTCTCTGTATTACCTTCATACACCTACCAGTGATTTTGACGAGCTCGGTGGCGTAGCGGTCAATGACGCGTCTTCGACACCAACGCTCGTGGGTTCGATTCCCACACAGGACAAACATTTGTGTGCATGAACATGTCTGTTTGTCTTGGTCTGGGTGTTTTCTATGTATGTTAAGTATGTATTTACAAAAAAAAAATGTATTTACGTATGTTTATCAGTTGTCTAGTACCCATAACACAAGCTGATTTTTGATTGTGAAAATCAAACTTTAATCTGTGCTTTCATTTAGATTTGTGGTACTTGTGTTCAGCTTAGCTGGTAGTAACCCTGGAGCTCTACTGACTAAGCTGAAGATCTTTGTCAATAACTTCAGAACTTATTATCGAACCAAAATATTCGATGGTAATCGCCTTCAGGATCGGCGGCAGGACCCCTGTTCCGAATTGAGCAGCCCCCTTACCACCATCTCTTATTGCGATTCAATAAATGCGATTCAATAGAATGCTTATTCATACGCATGAATAAGCGACTCTATTTCATATGGAATAGAGTCGCTGATTCATTGGTAGGAATAAATTGGCCTACTATTAACACACGAAATCCGAACGAACTCCGTATTTTCGGGCTGTTTCCTACCACGACAATACTACGGGCCCGTCAACGGAATGAAATCGGAGTTTGACGTTTACTGCTACGGGTGACTTACTATGATCATACGAGCCCGACACGCAAATTCGAATTTGACATATAGTTTTTCGGGCTTTTCACCTTACTTTTCACGAGAGCTTAAGTGCTACCGTAAGAGTTTCGGATTAACATTTTATTTGAAATATAAGTATGTTATTGTCAATTCTTTATCAGTTTGGGTTTTGTATGACTACTGAGAAGGTGTAAATGTCTTAATAAAAATACTGCATAAATATTTATTTATTAAAAATATATACGCATGAATAAGCGACTCTATTTCAAATGGATTAAAGTCGCTGATTCATTGGTATGAATATGCATTCTATTCAGTTATTGAATCGCAATAAGAGATGGTGGTAAGGGGGCAGGAAACATTTCTGCATTTTATCTCCTCCATCAGTTCCATCACGACCTCAATCCACGGATTCACTACCGTACGTCCAAAACATGTTGGTTTCGATTCTAGCGTCGACGGTGAAACTCTTTGCTACAAAAGTTTCAAGATCTTTATGTACTCGGTGAAAAAAGTGTAAACTTGAAATTTTTTATGTTTTCTTCCCTTCGATTTTTTTTAACCGGATTACAGTAATCACACAATCTCTCTGTATATCTGTGGCTCTATCTCCCTGCATCAACCCATATTCATCCCACTGCTGGGATAGGCGTCTCCCCTAAATCCAAGGGTTCTAAAACTAGAGCATAGTCCACCACGCTGCTCAACTGCGGTTTGGCGGAGGTCAGTGTTTTCAAGCCGCCTAAAAAGCCACTGACTTAGCTTTAAGACTGTCATCTAATGACAACCGGACGGACCGATGGATGAACTTGCTCTTAGTCGAAGTAGTCATACATTTAATATTAATTTTATAGAAGTATGTATGTAGGTATGTATGTCATTGCATGTTATTGTATAAATTAATCTCATCGGCGCTATCTGATCTCCCATGTCATTGATAAGTTATATTTTACTTGCTATCTCACTGTTCTACCAAATAAAAATAAATACATATTTTTGGTACAACAAGTTAGACACTTAAAACAGATTAATTCTAGATCTTATTACTACTAGACAACCCAGTTATAAATGAACGCACCATTCACATGAAATATTTTTCCTATATTATAGCCATAGTAAATTAATTAATTAAATTAAAAAGGTAAAGCAGACCAATTTCGACATCTTTCTTTACAGATATTTTCATCAGGGTGAATGTCCAAATGCGCACTCCCTGTTTCTATCGCGACGAACATTATTATAGCCATATTTTATTTCTACTATCTCTGAAGCTACATCACCTACATAGTATTTTAGAGAAAGAGAGAACTGTGAAATTGTGGAATCGACTTCCCTCAGCAGTATTCCCAAATAAATACGACATGGGAGCCTTCAAGAACAGACTCAATTTTTCCCTTAAATAGCAACGGATCGGTGACCCCATGGTATTGCTGATTTCCATGGCCGATGGTGATTACTTTCCATCAGGTGACCCGCATGCTTGCGTGCCTCCCTCTCACATAAAAAAAAAGAAATATTGAATTTGTTCACAAGTATGTTACGTATGTTTTAATATAACTCAGTTAAAATCAAAAGCAGCAAACAAACTTCTTGTACTTTAAGTGTCTATAAACAGGTCGACAGCATAGATACATAATCCCATACTATGGTCGTAGAAACCTCAAAGTTGGTTGATGATAGGCTTATAAAAGAGTATTCCCTTGTAGAGGTTCAGTAACTAACATAGGCTTTTAGAATCAGCAAGCTGATGTGGCAGTTGGTAGTATGCATAGCTCACAGAACTAACGGCTATTGGGGTAGAAAGTTTATGGAGCGGCGACCATGGAATGAAGAGCGCAGTAAGAAATTTATATGGATCTTCCGTGATTTTTGACAGCGAAAATAGACCTTCTTAAGTCCATAAATGCTACCACGGAAGCAATTCGGGACTACAATTTGCAAATAGCGATCTGGAGTCGGGATACACCCGTCGTGAAAGAATTGGAAAAGCAATGAGAGCGCGCTTACTCAGCTCCTTAAAGAACTGATGGTATTGAAACGAGATGGTGCAATATCAGTGACAGCGACAAACGGAATATGCTGGGTCAGACAATGTAAGTATCTGGTGGGTGGGGGAGTAAAGAAAGAGAAAGACCATAGGGAAATAAATAGAGGTTTTACTGTGCCACCCTGACAGCCCAGGTAGTCATGCTCACTAAAGAGTTCAAACTGGTGGTAGTATCGTGTCAACGTGTGGCGGGTCACTGCAATCCCAATAAAATGTTTGAATGCGGCGATGGCTGCCCCATGCATCAACTCGTGAACGGGTACTACCAGAAGGGACTGGTCTGCCGTGGCTGTCATGGTTGCAAGGTAAGCAATAGGAGGATTTAGGTTAAGTAGTATTAGACAATAGTATGATTAGTAGTATAACGACGTGCAATTAATA
Organism: Hypsopygia costalis; assembly: GCA_937001555.2. Lineage (NCBI taxonomy): Eukaryota > Metazoa > Arthropoda > Insecta > Lepidoptera > Pyralidae > Hypsopygia > Hypsopygia costalis. The sequence goes on from OW443329.2 coordinate 29,114,745, forward strand.
AATTGTTAGAAACTTGTGAGATAAAAATAAGATTGTTAATAAAAGCTACGGACCCCTGGGTCTGTAGTTTGTAATTATTATCACTCAAAAATTTTTTTAAAAGTCCATAAATACAGACGAGTGCCAATCTAAAGGAGTAGATTACTTATTTGGTTTACTGTACATGTTTACCATCTGGGGGCTGACTTTTGAATTTGATTTGATTCTGATTTCGATTTTGATTTGAGTTCGATCTGATTTCAATTCGATTCAAGTTTTGTACTTTTGAACGGAATCGAAATCAAATCGAAATCGAATTTAGGATCGTATTAGCATCAAACGCTGACGTAACTTCCGGCATATGGGCAAAAGTTAGACTGTTTTCGTTGACAATTTCTTGTAAAATAATTTTATCGATTTACCGAAATTAATAATAATTAAATTGTATTAATACGTATTTCTCTAGACTCGAAGAAAATAAGTTCACTTATAGTGCATAAGTCACGTAAAAGCCTTTTATATTTGAAAAAAAAAATGTACAACACACGAAAAATGTGAATTAAAAACAAACAAATGTCATGTTACGAAATGTCAAAATAAAGTTTCTTTCCCGCGAAATTTTAATTTCTTGTTTGTTTGGTACAAGTGTATGGTGAGCTTTTGTAAAAAGGTAATTATATAGTTATTGTAGTTATGATCTCCATTAAACTTTTAAATTGGGTTATCATCAATGTTAATATTTCAATAAAACATATGTTTTTTTGTAGAAAATGCAACCCACCCAGATACAAATGCAATCTTTGCTGGAATACTAGGAAACAAATCCAGGAATTTCTAAAGGACATTTGCGCGATGGGAAAGTAAGAGGCAAAGAGGGAATGGCAGGAGTTCTCCAAGATCTTGAATTCATTAGGATGTGCAGTGAAAAATGGGGCGAGGTGAGCTAAAGTAAGTTCATTTAGTAAAGACTATCATATTTCTCTCCATTCCAAATGGTAGACTAATACAGAATGCAATTACCATATCTTCGTCTATCGTACAGTTGGTTCCCTAAGATAACTGACTAGGAAGGTGAAGTGGTCCGTTGTCTTAGGGAACCAACTGTATTAACTGACTTCGGTTAAAATAATCTGCAAGTTTAATGAAATCTATTAAAAGCTTTAAAAGTGTGCGAGGATGGTGAATCCACTAAAATGATTGAATGAAACTTGGCGCATAGAATGAATATACTCTGGATTAACATGAAGGATCCTTTTTATCCCAGTAGTGTCAAAAGGTAGTTAATATATATTCATTTTTAATGAACATAATCCTATGTTAAAGACCGCTTTCCTTTGCAGTTTTGGAGAGACAAAAATTATGCTGTAAACTGGCCGAGGAAAGGACTTTCTTCCCACTATAAGCCCAATCGAGGAGAGGATGTTAGCTTTGTTGTGTGGCAGTTGCTTTGCCACTACGTGATATGGGATTTTCTGTCCCTCTTGTTGTAACTCATACTTTTTCAGGTATAATATTTTTTTTATGCATAGGTGTTTTCTCTTCTTTCTTTATCTTTTGATACATTTAAGTTTCTATTTATTAGAGCACCCAGATACAGATGATATTATTCCTTTTGAGGAAAACAAAGTGATGGAACTCTTGCAATGTAGCCTGTCCATGGATGGGTATATTGATAGCGAACTCCTTCGTGCTTCGTAGGGCACATTAAGCTGTCAATCCCGGCTGTTCTTTTAATGATAGTCGTTTCCCCCAGTGTGTGAGTTACCAGGAAGCCTTCCTGGAGGAGGTAGCATGATTATGTTACATGTAAACTAGCATACTTACAACTTTGTAATAATAGTGGTACAATTAATTGATATTTATTTTGTTAACAGATTCTCAGCCTGGTAGTTCACAATGAACTGTCGACCTGTCTACCAAGACCTTTACAACCCTTTGGGTTCACCAATTCTTCCATTACTCAGCAACGCATCGACACCATCCCATCCTACAAATATTACTCGACGTCTTCGGCAGCCCAACAGAGCACAGAGACCTGCTAAATAGTCAAGAGAAAGGGCCAGACAAGGGTGTGAGACTGGTAGACATTATACATCAGTGGCCGCTCACATCTGCAAGATGAGTGGGATCGCCTAGTAGATATTGAGGCGAAAATAATAATTGCATGTGTGTTATGCACTCAAAATAGTGCTACTACAAGGATAAGAAATAGTAATTTGTTTTTAGCATAGTAATTTTGTTAAATAGTATTGATTCTATCAACAACTAAGATGTATGATTGGTAATATGAAAATAAATAATGCTATTACAAAAAATATTGATTCTGTTAAAGGGTATATTAAATGAGTTAATAATAAAAACATAACAGTAGTTTGAATATTTATTTATGTATTAAACCATTTGGTCTGCCATAACGGGTCCATATATGTGCTCTAGCAAGATTGCCACTTTTTAACTCATCAGTTTATCTCTGCTGCTGACTCAAACCGCTTGCATGACATATTCTGTGCGACTCCTGTAATTCTTGCCTATGTTCCTCTTGTATCTGCCGTATTTCACTACTTGGTGCAACAATACGACCTTGGTTGCATATATTATGCAACACAGTGCAAGCATTAATAATTTTTTCCACTCGGTCTGGCTTATAATGCATTACGGTTGTTTCAATAGACATCACTGAGCATTAAGAAGATCGATGGTCCCCTTCACTCTATTACAAGCAGACAAGTAATGCTTTTGTGTGATGCTCTTAGGATCATCATAAACTCTCTTTGTGCATAACCAGAATCACCTGAAATGACGAAATTATTTTTGTTAGTCAAGTTAAATATTCATTGTAAACTTTCTAGTTTCAGTTGTAGGAATAAAATAAAATTTTATAATGAAGACTATTAAACAAAATACACATTTAATAAGAATTGACTGATAAAAAGTATATACATATAACACATAAACTCACCAAATAAACACACCATTTCCTCTTGGTCTGTGACTGCAATAAACTTTTCACTTCATGGTTGTTGATATGTATGAATCATGCGTGACACCAGCATGATATGTACCTATGCTGATTATATTTAAATCAAAATCACATCTGTAACAAGAAACAAGTTGTTAATAAAAAAAAATTAAAACTGATGTTTAACAAATTCTAATCCAAAAGTAAATTCAAAGACCACTATGCGATTGCCATTTAAAACTCTTAATAGGTTTGTAAGATATTTTTCTTCATGCTGCAATATAAATTTATTGAATTAAGTTTAAGGCTTAACTTTGTCCATGTAAACTGTTTCACATATCTTATTATAAGCCACACAGAAAAAATATAAAATCAAATAACAGATGCAGTTAGATTTGTTTAATAATATTTAGTGACTCTGTTAGTTCACAAGATAAATTTTATATAGCCCAATAAAGGAGTTGCAATACAAAAATAATTACTTACAATTTGAACATTTTGAGACTGGTAATGTTGTTTATTGAAATACCACTCTTCATTTTCTGATGGCCGAACCATAGCTACTTGGGTTCCATCAATACACCAAATAGTTTCTGGCAATTGGTATTTTTCATAGAACCTGAGGCATAAAGCAAAATAAGAAAAAAATAAATATAATTACTTAATATAAAGTGTAATTTTACCAACTTCTTTAGAGAACATTATAATTACTTAGTAGACTGAAATCTAATATGTAATGAAAAGGTGTAGAAAAAAATATTCAAATTTAAAAAAAAATAGAAAAATTCACCTCCCCCCGGCTAGGTGGGATTTTTCCATTTAAAAAAATATTTATAATATCCTGGCCAGTTGGCCGAAACAACTATTTAAAATAATAATAAGAAAATGTTCTTACTTCAATTTAATTGCATTGTTTTCTCAAGTGCCAGGAACCATAATAATTTTAATATATCAGAATGATTTAGTGCAACCGTAACTTCTCTTGTGCATTTTGAGACAGATTGCAGAGACATTGTACTGCCATTGCTGCCTGCCTGTGGCTAAAATGATACCTGTAAATAAACAAGAAATATCATGAGAGGTTTTGACTAAATGCTGCTAGATTACATGAAGCTCAAAAATGAGACTATAATGTAAATTACTAGAAAGTTACAAAAACAGAGATTTAGCTATTCTATTCCTTGCTTAAAAGCATGCAGGTACAGATACTATTTTAATACGTATCCTATAGTAAAAGTGCTAAAACTTAACTTACTTTGTACATAATTGATAGATCACTTGATATTTTTGGTCATTGTAAATAAGGCATCAAGTATCTCACTAGAGTCCAAAAGAGGCTTTTGTTTAATCTGTAATTCTTCACAAATTCACAGTCATCCATCCAGTCCAACACGCTCACATAGTGAGCTATAATCATAGCCTTCCTGCGATGTCGTTTGTCGAGACGACTAGCTTCTTCAATCAAGATAAACATACTATCAAATCTTGCCATTTTAATTTTTAACGCTATATAAATACACTTTACTCAATAAACAAGCGAAAACTTAATAAACTTTGAGAAAACTATGAGAAAACCATACAACACGACACCAACCGCGGAATCGAAAATTTTGACAGATGAATTCGATCTCATTCTCGATTTTGGCGCGATCTCAAACTTCAAAAGTACCATTCAAAAGTGACATTTGAGTTCAAGTCGATCTCATTTCGATTTGATGCTGATTTCAATCTCAGGAGTACCATTTGACATCTATTCGATCTGATTTCGATTCGATTCTAATTCGATTGCGTCAAAAGTCACCCTGCTGATCGATACCAAAATAAATCTCATTACTTAGTCAATGCCCATTCAGTTTCAATTTAATTTAACCAGGTAAAGGCTTAATTTCCTAACTTTAATCTACGTTTACTTTGTAAATTGACCTTGGCAAACATTCATCAGCTGATGAATTTACGCCTTTATCTCGTACCAATAAAGTTCATTATTGATAAGGATAAACACTGTCATTTAACACAATATGCAATAGATGGACTCAGTCGCGTGCTGTCGGTCAGTCGAGTTTCAAATGTCATACAAATGCCATTGATTTTTTATTATATTTTATGTATATATATCATGTCAGTGCGTGTGTAGTTTGTTTTTTTTTATGAAAAAGGTTTGTACAATATTCATTTATTTAATACAATCAAATACATTTTCATAACTTCGCTACGTGCGTACCATCATTGCCAAGCGGTTTTTTCATATACAACTAATGTGGCAAACAAGCATGAGATATAAGTTCTTCTTTAGGCGGCACGTCCCGTTTTGGATCAGAAGGCCAATTCTCGTAATTTTTCTACGAACGCAGATTGAAAGTTGACCGAATCGAGATTGAATTGTGAATTGACTACAATTATATACTTGATTTCATTAATTAATTATTATCAATTCTTATTATTGGCAAAGTAACATTCTTAGTTTGTTTAATTTTCACTCATATTTCGATATAATCCCGCTTAAATTTAATTTTGAAGTTACATATTGTGTTACGAGAATACCAAATGTGACATTTGTGAGATCGATACTGGATCGAAACTGAATTTTGACTATATTTTAATTACGAGAATTGCCCCTCAGAGGATGACGCGGACATGCTTATTTGTGACTTAACTACTTTAAAACTTTGATGCAGTGTCCGAGTCCCTAAGCCCGTTTTTTGGTTCAAAGTGCTTCCCATTTTTTTTTCTTTTTTGGCAGTGGTCGTCAAAATTTAGTTAGATAGTAATTTATTCCCAAGAATATGGTAGTATACAAGATGTTTCGTTCAGTTGTGCATGCATATTCTGCCATTATTGACGTAGGAAGATATAAAATATTATTAAAATTATGATTTTATCAACTAAATATCATGGTTTCAGGTATAAAATTTTAGTATTAAAGCACTTTTTCTCTGAACTCGGACTCGTTTTTTTCTGAATAGTAAATAGCTGCGTATATTACTATTCAGAAAAAAACTAATTATACTCATTTTCGTTTATTCACTTGTTATTAAGTAGATATACAGTGCAGTTATTATAATAAGTGAATAGTTTAGTATATCTAGACAGACAGACGTAATGATTGAATTTGATTTGACCCCACGATGCCAGCTAAGGGTTAAGAGGACCTTTAGCTGGTATTTATTTATTTAAACTTTTTTGACCACAAAATTACATAAGAGTACAAAAGGCGGACTTAACGCTAAAAGCATTCTCTACCAGTCCACGTTTGGGAATAGCAGAAAAACGCGTAGGTACGTTGGCCGTGTGGTTTCCGGCAGACTAGAATAGAATCACTCCGTTTCTTCCCGTGGATGTCGTACACGGCGAATATGGGAAATAGATTATGTCTGGCCAGCGCGGGGAGTGTAGGCCAAATCCTCCTTCCGCCTAGGACGGACGAGAGAGGGTCGTGCTCCTGTAGTGGAGACTAAAATGAACCTGATGATGACGTACGTATGCGGTTCTAAAGCATATAATGTAGGTATCGTCTGGTCAAATCAAATTCAACCACACAGAATACATATTTCTATTTTCTCTACAGTCTAACAAAAGTACATTTCTGATATTTTAGGCAATCTTATTTAACTTATTCCCACTTTAAACATATTTATGTAAATCTAGAGTTTCTATAGAGGAGCTCGATGGCGTCGTTGCGTATGTCAGTCTTATCGAACATGCAAGTTAAGCAACCTCGATTGTAACCTGTCCATGGATGGGTTTATTTTACTTGATATCTTCCGTGCTGCATTAAGCCGTCGGTCCTAGCTGTTGTTATTAGATGACAGTATTAAGTCAAGTAAGTGGCCTTTAGGCGGCTTGAAAACACTGGTCAACCCGCAGTTGAGCAGTGTGGTGGAGTACGCTCTAAACCCCTTTTACTGAGAAGAGACCCGTAACGTAGTAGTGGGATGAATAAGAGTGACGACAGAGTTTATATACCGGAAACCCGCAACAGGTAGTCATTTTCATTGTGACAGTAAAGCCTTTTCTCACTAAGACTAAGTAGTCTTAGCTTTGTGAAATTCGGTGAAATTTATTTATTTGACGAGCTCTGTGGTCGAATGGTTGGCCACTTGGCTCTGAGGTCGCGGGTTCGATTCCCGCATAAGACAAAATTATTTGTGTGCATGAATATGTCTGTTTGTATCTTCGTATATACGAAGATATAAACAGACATATAAATAAATAAATATTCCTAGACAAATTACACACTGCCATCTAGTCCCAAACTAAGCAAAGCTTGTACTATGGGTACTAGATAACTAATATAATACTTAAATACATTTTTTTTGTAAATACAAACATATAATACATATAAAATACCCAGACCAAGACAATCAGACATGTTCATGCACACAAATATTTGTCTTGTGCGGGGATCGAACCCGCGACCTCGGAGTCAAAGTGGCCATTGCTAACTAGTGGGACTAGATAGCAGTGTGTAATTTGTCCAAGAATATTTATTTATTATATTTTAATTAGTTATATATTAAAACAAAAAGCCCAAAAACGATTTTAATGTTGCTTTCATTATATTACAATTAACTGTGGAAAAATAACTAATGACAAAACCTATCATGATTTGTAATTATTTAATTATCGTCTTATACAAGGCCGTCCTTCCGTAGGTGTATTGACAATAAAGTCGATCTCTTTTTACTAAATTGTTTACATAAATTCAACTATTTTTGCTATTTGTTTAATTATATTGTCACAACACGGAATTGCACTTGACATTTATTAAATAATTTGACATTTTACTGATTTGAAAAATTAAGAAGAGGCAATATTTGGTGCAGAGTAACATTTGATATATTTTTTTATACTACGTCGGGTGGCATACAAACATACGGCCCACCTGATGTGAAGCGGTTACCGTAGCCATATTAACGCTCGTAACATAAAATATCGCTCGCGCGCGCCCACCCCCGTTTCCAACGCAGCATCTCCTTCTTTTCTGGTGACCTCACTCATTGGCAGGAACACAACAACCCTCGAGGGATCTTATTTAACTTAATTTTAAAATGTAATTTGGTTGCGGTATTCTGTGAGGTGGAGCATTTCCCAGTAATAAATAACACTAGACAACTGATAAACATACGTAAATACATTTTTTGACGTGACAACGTCTTATAAATTGGTTAGCCGGGTGACACTTCAAGAAACTGGCTCACGTTATGCGCTTACAATGAGAGCGAGTGAAAGGCACGCGTCCCTTCTAAGAGCGAGAGAGACAGACATAAAAAGTGAAAGGCATGCGTCCCTTCCACTCGAAAACATTTTACCACTCAAAGTCGTTGTCACGTAAAACTTTCGCCCGTATACCGACTTTACAGGCAACCAATTTTTTTTTTGTAAATACATACTTATAATACATAGAAAACACCCAGACAAACAGACATGTTCATGCACACAAATGTTTGTCCTGTGTGGGAATCGAACCCACGAGCGTTGGTGTCGAAGCCGCGTCATTGACCGCTACGCCGCCACCGAGCTCTAATTTTCACTCGAGAGTAAATTCATTTTTATATTTATATAGATATGTTACCATACATACCATACCATACATACTACAAAAAATATGTAGTTAAATACATTTGTTAACAGTATCTATCACAATATAATATCTATATATTATTATGCAATGTGGTGCCGCGTACATGTTTCTGATTATCTATACATTATTATTATTATTTTTTTTATACTACGCCGGGTGGCAGACAAGCACACGGCCCGCCTGATGTGAAGCGGTTACCGTAGCCATATTAACACTCGCAACATAAGATATCGCTCGCGCGCCGCCACCCCCGCTGCAAACGCAGCATCTCCTTCCTTTCTGGTGACCTCACTCACTCGCAGGAACACAACAATCCTCAAGGGAATTGTTATTTGGCTGCGGTATTCTGTGAGGTGGAGGTACATTCCCCAGTTGGGTAGCTTACAATTACGCTCCCTACCTCTCTTTTCGCCAGAGCTTCGTTTGTCAGTCAGCAGGGTGCACCGCGTGCAGGTGAAGATGGCTTTGGTTCAAAGATGTTGATGAACCACATACACCCCAAAATTATGTATACTAGCTTCGACCCGCGGCTTCGCCAGTTTTCGTTTTTTTTTAACACGCTTTTATTAGTTTCACCTGTATGTTTGCTTGTTTGTCAGTTTGTAACCGACTTCATTAAACTTGATTTTGACCTACTTTGAACGATTAGATTTTGTATAATTATCAAGGACTGATGGTGATGAGAGTGATGACAATACAATGCCATCAAAAATATAACTTGTAAAAAGTTGTGAGATCCATGTAATACCAAGTCGGTTAATTCATTTAGTCCCTACTTAAGGGACCTTCCCTCTTAACTTATTACGTAATTAGCTAACCAAACAACATCTTAAATACTGACCATACCAATATTAAAAATCTTTTATGTTTTAAATAAGCAGATTGACTTGGCGATCGCACTAAACAATCTAATTTAATATAATATGTATCACTTGTGAGATACATTGTGTTTTTATGCAATGGCCAAGTGATCTGTTTATTTAAAACATAAAAGATTTTTAATATTGATATGGTCAGTATAAGATGTTGTTTGGATCCTAAACTCACATTCGCATTTATAATATTAGTAGGTACAGTAGGGATAATAAAATTGAATATTCAATTTTATTTGCAGGGTAATTTTCGGAAATGTAATTTATTTTTGTACTACGTCGGGTGGCAGACAAACAACGGCTCGCCTGATGTGAATAAGTTACCTTAGCCATATTAACGCTCGCAACATGAAATGTTGCTTGCGTGCCGCCACCTCCGCTGTCAATGCAGCAACTCCTCCCTTTCTGGTGACCTCACTCACTTTGGAACACAACATCTCTCAAGGGAATTGTTATTTAGCTGCGGTATTTTGTGAGGATGACGTACAGGTGAGATTGGCTTTGGCTATAAAGATCATTGAGAGACCCTTACATCCCATTTCAATGGATAATAATTCCATTTGAATGGAATTTTCACTCGAGAGTAAAATAATTTAGAAGAATAATTTTATGACTGAAATATTTATACCGAAATGAGCATGAATTTCAACTGAAAAAATACAAGTTAAAATTTTCGAGCAAAGTTATCTACGGATACTTACAAAAATCTGTATTTTCCAAGTTCCTTTGATGAATATTTCATTTCCGTGTTTTAACATTGAAATAAAAACTTGATTTTCTCCTGTAGTTTATAAAGGAAGGAAAAAAAATTTTTCAAGCTTTTATTTTTTCTCAGAAGGTTGCATGAGATAAGTACAAGGAAAATAGAAACAAAATTTTCCTAAAAGCCGTTAGAGCTATATGCTCCAGGGGTAGAAGTGGTAAAGGGCATCCGAAGTTACGCCGCGAGTAACTTCGGAGAAAGCGCAGCACACCTCTCGACATCCCTGAGTCACTCACACCGGTGTTGCCCCCGGCCGATTTCCTGGCATTTCGGGGGCCCATCTAGTGAGTGGCAAGCCACCGCCTGCCGCAAATAACTAGCATTAAAAGCACTTATGGCAGGCGTCCGTCCCTCTTCTGTAATAGCCCGGTATTAAGTTTACCCAGATCTCATCTCCATAACCCATTTATTTTCTATCACACTTTGCAATAATCTCAACGCCTGCCGAGACCTGCTCATGGATATGTCAGTCCATTGACATATCCTGGAGCGGGTCACGGCGGGCTTACAACATTACATCAAACGTCTCAAAGGGGCTTCTACGCATTAGATCCATATCCCCGCGCACGCCTATCAAATGACCGGGCTTGACCTGTGAGTCCAAGAGTTAATAGTCAATTCGTATAAATAAATTTGGCAAGTTGAACACGAGTAGATGCGATAAATTAAGAAGAGCGGTGCGAATTTTTAGATTTTGCGTCCCTTTGTGCGTTCTACCGATTGTTCAGAGGAGTTGTTTGACATGATGCCCACAGCCTCCTTCTACAGTCGCACCGCTCGCCATCGACAGGGAATTCATCCTCACACATTAGAACCTAAGTGGTCACGTACTGTGCGATTCCAGAGAAGTTTTCTTCCACGTACTAGCAAACTGTGGAATGAGCCTCTTTTCCTAAGAGACTACAGCATAGGGTTTTTTAAAAAGGTCGTGAAGAGGTTTTTACAGGTCTGGCAATGCGCGTCCCTAGTGTTGCAGGTTGCATACGCTGCGGTAAGTGCTTTCCATCAAACAGAACTTATTGTTTTCCACATTAATAATATAAAAAATATTATTATCCCCACAAAGATCATCAGTGTTTTACAGCATATATCCAACACATATAAGATCATCAATTATACGCGCCGTAAAGGGGGAGATGTTTATAAAACAAGACAATTAAATTACAAATTAAACACGCACGTACACACACACATAAACACACAACTATTTTTATCGATAATTATAACGAGTGGTGTGCCTGACGCAAATATTTCCCATTCATTATTTTTATTTTTTACACTACGTCGGGTGGTAGGCAAGCATATGATCCGTCTGATGTGAAACGGTTACTGTAGCTATATTAACGCCCTCAATGAAAAATATCACTCACGCGTAGAGATGGGCAAAATGCTGGGCATTTACGATTAATGCCCAAGAAATGCCTTATTTTTGGGCATAAATAGGGAATTTAATTAACTTATGGGGCATTTATCATGAATGCCTGGCATTTTGCCCATCTCTACTCGCACGCCGCCACCCCCGCTGCCAACGCAGCACTCCTGCCGTTGTGGGTTTGGTGTTGAGGGTTGTTGTGCTCCTTGCGAGTTAGTGAGGTCTCACTAACTCGCAGGAGCACAACAACCCTCAAGGGAATTGTGTTACTATGATATTACTTTGTTATGTCTGCCGTATTCTGGGAGATAGAGTTACTTAGTAACCCCAGTCAGGCGGCTTACAAATATTTTATTTAATTATTTTCTGATCAATTTTACACAGCGCCATCTAGTCCCAAATTAAGCACAAAGCTTGTGTTATGGGTATTAGACAACTGATAAACTTCCGTAGGTGTATTGACAATAAAGTCGATCTCTTTTTACTAAATTGTTTACATAAATTCAACTATTTTTGCTATTTGTTTAATTATATTGTCACAACACGGAATTGCACTTGACATTTATTAAATAATTTGACATTTTACTGATTTGAAAAATTAAGAAGAGGCAATATTTGGTGCAGAGTAACATTTGATATATTTTTTTATACTACGTCGGGTGGCATACAAACATACGGCCCACCTGATGTGAAGCGGTTACCGTAGCCATATTAACGCTCGTAACATAAAATATCGCTCGCGCGCGCCCACCCCCGTTTCCAACGCAGCATCTCCTTCTTTTCTGGTGACCTCACTCATTGGCAGGAACACAACAACCCTCGAGGGATCTTATTTAACTTAATTTTAAAATGTAATTTGGTTGCGGTATTCTGTGAGGTGGAGCATTTCCCAGTAATAAATAACACTAGACAACTGATAAACATACGTAAATACATTTTTTGACGTGACAACGTCTTATAAATTGGTTAGCCGGGTGACACTTCAAGAAACTGGCTCACGTTATGCGCTTACAATGAGAGCGAGTGAAAGGCACGCGTCCCTTCTAAGAGCGAGAGAGACAGACATAAAAAGTGAAAGGCATGCGTCCCTTCCACTCGAAAACATTTTACCACTCAAAGTCGTTGTCACGTAAAACTTTCGCCCGTATACCGACTTTACAGGCAACCAATTTTTTTTTTGTAAATACATACTTATAATACATAGAAAACACCCAGACAAACAGACATGTTCATGCACACAAATGTTTGTCCTGTGTGGGAATCGAACCCACGAGCGTTGGTGTCGAAGCCGCGTCATTGACCGCTACGCCGCCACCGAGCTCTAATTTTCACTCGAGAGTAAATTCATTTTTATATTTATATAGATATGTTACCATACATACCATACCATACATACTACAAAAAATATGTAGTTAAATACATTTGTTAACAGTATCTATCACAATATAATATCTATATATTATTATGCAATGTGGTGCCGCGTACATGTTTCTGATTATCTATACATTATTATTATTATTTTTTTTATACTACGCCGGGTGGCAGACAAGCACACGGCCCGCCTGATGTGAAGCGGTTACCGTAGCCATATTAACACTCGCAACATAAGATATCGCTCGCGCGCCGCCACCCCCGCTGCAAACGCAGCATCTCCTTCCTTTCTGGTGACCTCACTCACTCGCAGGAACACAACAATCCTCAAGGGAATTGTTATTTGGCTGCGGTATTCTGTGAGGTGGAGGTACATTCCCCAGTCGGGTAGCTTACAATTACGCTCCCTACCTCTCTTTTCGCCAGAGCTTCGTTTGTCAGTCAGCAGGGTGCACCGCGTGCAGGTGAAGATGGCTTTGGTTCAAAGATGTTGATGAACCACATACACCCCAAAATTATGTATACTAGCTTCGACCCGCGGCTTCGCCAGTTTTCGTTTTTTTTTAACACGCTTTTATTAGTTTCACCTGTATGTTTGCTTGTTTGTCAGTTTGTAACCGACTTCATTAAACTTGATTTTGACCTACTTTGAACGATTAGATTTTGTATAATTATCAAGGACTGATGGTGATGAGAGTGATGACAATACAATGCCATCAAAAATATAACTTGTAAAAAGTTGTGAGATCCATGTAATACCAAGTCGGTTAATTCATTTAGTCCCTACTTAAGGGACCTTCCCTCTTAACTTATTACGTAATTAGCTAACCAAACAACATCTTAAATACTGACCATACCAATATTAAAAATCTTTTATGTTTTAAATAAGCAGATTGACTTGGCGATCGCACTAAACAATCTAATTTAATATAATATGTATCACTTGTGAGATACATTGTGTTTTTATGCAATGGCCAAGTGATCTGTTTATTTAAAACATAAAAGATTTTTAATATTGATATGGTCAGTATAAGATGTTGTTTGGATCCTAAACTCACATTCGCATTTATAATATTAGTAGGTACAGTAGGGATAATAAAATTGAATATTCAATTTTATTTGCAGGGTAATTTTCGGAAATGTAATTTATTTTTGTACTACGTCGGGTGGCAGACAAACAACGGCTCGCCTGATGTGAATAAGTTACCTTAGCCATATTAACGCTCGCAACATGAAATGTTGCTTGCGTGCCGCCACCTCCGCTGTCAATGCAGCAACTCCTCCCTTTCTGGTGACCTCACTCACTTTGGAACACAACATCTCTCAAGGGAATTGTTATTTAGCTGCGGTATTTTGTGAGGATGACGTACAGGTGAGATTGGCTTTGGCTATAAAGATCATTGAGAGACCCTTACATCCCATTTCAATGGATAATAATTCCATTTGAATGGAATTTTCACTCGAGAGTAAAATAATTTAGAAGAATAATTTTATGACTGAAATATTTATACCGAAATGAGCATGAATTTCAACTGAAAAAATACAAGTTAAAATTTTCGAGCAAAGCTATCTACGGATACTTACAAAAATCTGTATTTTCCAAGTTCCTTTGATGAATATTTCATTTCCGTGTTTTAACATTGAAATAAAAACTTGATTTTCTCCTGTAGTTTATAAAGGAAGGAAAAAAAATTTTTCAAGCTTTTATTTTTTCTCAGAAGGTTGCATGAGATAAGTACAAGGAAAATAGAAACAAAATTTTCCTAAAAGCCGTTAGAGCTATATGCTCCAGGGGTAGAAGTGGTAAAGGGCATCCGAAGTTACGCCGCGAGTAACTTCGGAGAAAGCGCAGCACACCTCTCGACATCCCTGAGTCACTCACACCGGTGTTGCCCCCGGCCGATTTCCTGGCATTTCGGGGGCCCATCTAGTGAGTGGCAAGCCACCGCCTGCCGCAAATAACTAGCATTAAAAGCACTTATGGCAGGCGTCCGTCCCTCTTCTGTAATAGCCCGGTATTAAGTTTACCCAGATCTCATCTCCATAACCCATTTATTTTCTATCACACTTTGCAATAATCTCAACGCCTGCCGAGACCTGCTCATGGATATGTCAGTCCATTGACATATCCTGGAGCGGGTCACGGCGGGCTTACAACATTACATCAAACGTCTCAAAGGGGCTTCTACGCATTAGATCCATATCCCCGCGCACGCCTATCAAATGACCGGGCTTGACCTGTGAGTCCAAGAGTTAATAGTCAATTCGTATAAATAAATTTGGCAAGTTGAACACGAGTAGATGCGATAAATTAAGAAGAGCGGTGCGAATTTTTAGATTTTGCGTCCCTTTGTGCGTTCTACCGATTGTTCAGAGGAGTTGTTTGACATGATGCCCACAGCCTCCTTCTACAGTCGCACCGCTCGCCATCGACAGGGAATTCATCCTCACACATTAGAACCTAAGTGGTCACGTACTGTGCGATTCCAGAGAAGTTTTCTTCCACGTACTAGCAAACTGTGGAATGAGCCTCTTTTCCTAAGAGACTACAGCATAGGGTTTTTTAAAAAGGTCGTGAAGAGGTTTTTACAGGTCTGGCAATGCGCGTCCCTAGTGTTGCAGGTTGCATACGCTGCGGTAAGTGCTTTCCATCAAACAGAACTTATTGTTTTCCACATTAATAATATAAAAAATATTATTATCCCCACAAAGATCATCAGTGTTTTACAGCATATATCCAACACATATAAGATCATCAATTATACGCGCCGTAAAGGGGGAGATGTTTATAAAACAAGACAATTAAATTACAAATTAAACACGCACGTACACACACACATAAACACACAACTATTTTTATCGATAATTATAACGAGTGGTGTGCCTGACGCAAATATTTCCCATTCATTATTTTTATTTTTTACACTACGTCGGGTGGTAGGCAAGCATATGATCCGTCTGATGTGAAACGGTTACTGTAGCTATATTAACGCCCTCAATGAAAAATATCACTCACGCGTAGAGATGGGCAAAATGCTGGGCATTTACGATTAATGCCCAAGAAATGCCTTATTTTTGGGCATAAATAGGGAATTTAATTAACTTATGGGGCATTTATCATGAATGCCTGGCATTTTGCCCATCTCTACTCGCACGCCGCCACCCCCGCTGCCAACGCAGCACTCCTGCCGTTGTGGGTTTGGTGTTGAGGGTTGTTGTGCTCCTTGCGAGTTAGTGAGGTCTCACTAACTCGCAGGAGCACAACAACCCTCAAGGGAATTGTGTTACTATGATATTACTTTGTTATGTCTGCCGTATTCTGGGAGATAGAGTTACTTAGTAACCCCAGTCAGGCGGCTTACAAATATTTTATTTAATTATTTTCTGATCAATTTTACACAGCGCCATCTAGTCCCAAATTAAGCACAAAGCTTGTGTTATGGGTATTAGACAACTGATAAACTTCCGTAGGTGTATTGACAATAAAGTCGATCTCTTTTTACTAAATTGTTTACATAAATTCAACTATTTTTGCTATTTGTTTAATTATATTGTCACAACACGGAATTGCACTTGACATTTATTAAATAATTTGACATTTTACTGATTTGAAAAATTAAGAAGAGGCAATATTTGGTGCAGAGTAACATTTGATATATTTTTTTATACTACGTCGGGTGGCATACAAACATACGGCCCACCTGATGTGAAGCGGTTACCGTAGCCATATTAACGCTCGTAACATAAAATATCGCTCGCGCGCGCCCACCCCCGTTTCCAACGCAGCATCTCCTTCTTTTCTGGTGACCTCACTCATTGGCAGGAACACAACAACCCTCGAGGGATCTTATTTAACTTAATTTTAAAATGTAATTTGGTTGCGGTATTCTGTGAGGTGGAGCATTTCCCAGTAATAAATAACACTAGACAACTGATAAACATACGTAAATACATTTTTTGACGTGACAACGTCTTATAAATTGGTTAGCCGGGTGACACTTCAAGAAACTGGCTCACGTTATGCGCTTACAATGAGAGCGAGTGAAAGGCACGCGTCCCTTCTAAGAGCGAGAGAGACAGACATAAAAAGTGAAAGGCATGCGTCCCTTCCACTCGAAAACATTTTACCACTCAAAGTCGTTGTCACGTAAAACTTTCGCCCGTATACCGACTTTACAGGCAACCAATTTTTTTTTTGTAAATACATACTTATAATACATAGAAAACACCCAGACAAACAGACATGTTCATGCACACAAATGTTTGTCCTGTGTGGGAATCGAACCCACGAGCGTTGGTGTCGAAGCCGCGTCATTGACCGCTACGCCGCCACCGAGCTCTAATTTTCACTCGAGAGTAAATTCATTTTTATATTTATATAGATATGTTACCATACATACCATACCATACATACTACAAAAAATATGTAGTTAAATACATTTGTTAACAGTATCTATCACAATATAATATCTATATATTATTATGCAATGTGGTGCCGCGTACATGTTTCTGATTATCTATACATTATTATTATTATTTTTTTTATACTACGCCGGGTGGCAGACAAGCACACGGCCCGCCTGATGTGAAGCGGTTACCGTAGCCATATTAACACTCGCAACATAAGATATCGCTCGCGCGCCGCCACCCCCGCTGCAAACGCAGCATCTCCTTCCTTTCTGGTGACCTCACTCACTCGCAGGAACACAACAATCCTCAAGGGAATTGTTATTTGGCTGCGGTATTCTGTGAGGTGGAGGTACATTCCCCAGTCGGGTAGCTTACAATTACGCTCCCTACCTCTCTTTTCGCCAGAGCTTCGTTTGTCAGTCAGCAGGGTGCACCGCGTGCAGGTGAAGATGGCTTTGGTTCAAAGATGTTGATGAACCACATACACCCCAAAATTATGTATACTAGCTTCGACCCGCGGCTTCGCCAGTTTTCGTTTTTTTTTAACACGCTTTTATTAGTTTCACCTGTATGTTTGCTTGTTTGTCAGTTTGTAACCGACTTCATTAAACTTGATTTTGACCTACTTTGAACGATTAGATTTTGTATAATTATCAAGGACTGATGGTGATGAGAGTGATGACAATACAATGCCATCAAAAATATAACTTGTAAAAAGTTGTGAGATCCATGTAATACCAAGTCGGTTAATTCATTTAGTCCCTACTTAAGGGACCTTCCCTCTTAACTTATTACGTAATTAGCTAACCAAACAACATCTTAAATACTGACCATACCAATATTAAAAATCTTTTATGTTTTAAATAAGCAGATTGACTTGGCGATCGCACTAAACAATCTAATTTAATATAATATGTATCACTTGTGAGATACATTGTGTTTTTATGCAATGGCCAAGTGATCTGTTTATTTAAAACATAAAAGATTTTTAATATTGATATGGTCAGTATAAGATGTTGTTTGGATCCTAAACTCACATTCGCATTTATAATATTAGTAGGTACAGTAGGGATAATAAAATTGAATATTCAATTTTATTTGCAGGGTAATTTTCGGAAATGTAATTTATTTTTGTACTACGTCGGGTGGCAGACAAACAACGGCTCGCCTGATGTGAATAAGTTACCTTAGCCATATTAACGCTCGCAACATGAAATGTTGCTTGCGTGCCGCCACCTCCGCTGTCAATGCAGCAACTCCTCCCTTTCTGGTGACCTCACTCACTTTGGAACACAACATCTCTCAAGGGAATTGTTATTTAGCTGCGGTATTTTGTGAGGATGACGTACAGGTGAGATTGGCTTTGGCTATAAAGATCATTGAGAGACCCTTACATCCCATTTCAATGGATAATAATTCCATTTGAATGGAATTTTCACTCGAGAGTAAAATAATTTAGAAGAATAATTTTATGACTGAAATATTTATACCGAAATGAGCATGAATTTCAACTGAAAAAATACAAGTTAAAATTTTCGAGCAAAGTTATCTACGGATACTTACAAAAATCTGTATTTTCCAAGTTCCTTTGATGAATATTTCATTTCCGTGTTTTAACATTGAAATAAAAACTTGATTTTCTCCTGTAGTTTATAAAGGAAGGAAAAAAAATTTTTCAAGCTTTTATTTTTTCTCAGAAGGTTGCATGAGATAAGTACAAGGAAAATAGAAACAAAATTTTCCTAAAAGCCGTTAGAGCTATATGCTCCAGGGGTAGAAGTGGTAAAGGGCATCCGAAGTTACGCCGCGAGTAACTTCGGAGAAAGCGCAGCACACCTCTCGACATCCCTGAGTCACTCACACCGGTGTTGCCCCCGGCCGATTTCCTGGCATTTCGGGGGCCCATCTAGTGAGTGGCAAGCCACCGCCTGCCGCAAATAACTAGCATTAAAAGCACTTATGGCAGGCGTCCGTCCCTCTTCTGTAATAGCCCGGTATTAAGTTTACCCAGATCTCATCTCCATAACCCATTTATTTTCTATCACACTTTGCAATAATCTCAACGCCTGCCGAGACCTGCTCATGGATATGTCAGTCCATTGACATATCCTGGAGCGGGTCACGGCGGGCTTACAACATTACATCAAACGTCTCAAAGGGGCTTCTACGCATTAGATCCATATCCCCGCGCACGCCTATCAAATGACCGGGCTTGACCTGTGAGTCCAAGAGTTAATAGTCAATTCGTATAAATAAATTTGGCAAGTTGAACACGAGTAGATGCGATAAATTAAGAAGAGCGGTGCGAATTTTTAGATTTTGCGTCCCTTTGTGCGTTCTACCGATTGTTCAGAGGAGTTGTTTGACATGATGCCCACAGCCTCCTTCTACAGTCGCACCGCTCGCCATCGACAGGGAATTCATCCTCACACATTAGAACCTAAGTGGTCACGTACTGTGCGATTCCAGAGAAGTTTTCTTCCACGTACTAGCAAACTGTGGAATGAGCCTCTTTTCCTAAGAGACTACAGCATAGGGTTTTTTAAAAAGGTCGTGAAGAGGTTTTTACAGGTCTGGCAATGCGCGTCCCTAGTGTTGCAGGTTGCATACGCTGCGGTAAGTGCTTTCCATCAAACAGAACTTATTGTTTTCCACATTAATAATATAAAAAATATTATTATCCCCACAAAGATCATCAGTGTTTTACAGCATATATCCAACACATATAAGATCATCAATTATACGCGCCGTAAAGGGGGAGATGTTTATAAAACAAGACAATTAAATTACAAATTAAACACGCACGTACACACACACATAAACACACAACTATTTTTATCGATAATTATAACGAGTGGTGTGCCTGACGCAAATATTTCCCATTCATTATTTTTATTTTTTACACTACGTCGGGTGGTAGGCAAGCATATGATCCGTCTGATGTGAAACGGTTACTGTAGCTATATTAACGCCCTCAATGAAAAATATCACTCACGCGTAGAGATGGGCAAAATGCTGGGCATTTACGATTAATGCCCAAGAAATGCCTTATTTTTGGGCATAAATAGGGAATTTAATTAACTTATGGGGCATTTATCATGAATGCCTGGCATTTTGCCCATCTCTACTCGCACGCCGCCACCCCCGCTGCCAACGCAGCACTCCTGCCGTTGTGGGTTTGGTGTTGAGGGTTGTTGTGCTCCTTGCGAGTTAGTGAGGTCTCACTAACTCGCAGGAGCACAACAACCCTCAAGGGAATTGTGTTACTATGATATTACTTTGTTATGTCTGCCGTATTCTGGGAGATAGAGTTACTTAGTAACCCCAGTCAGGCGGCTTACAAATATTTTATTTAATTATTTTCTGATCAATTTTACACAGCGCCATCTAGTCCCAAATTAAGCACAAAGCTTGTGTTATGGGTATTAGACAACTGATAAACATACGTAAATACATTTTTTTTTGTAAATACATACTTATGATACATAGAAAACACCCAGACCAAGACAAACAGACAAGTTCATGCACACAAATGTTTGTCCTATGTGGGAATCGAACCCACGAGCGTTGATGTCGAAGCCGCGTCATTGACCGCTACGCCACCGAGCTCGTCAAATTTGCATTGATTGGATATTCTCGATGCATAGTTTTATACGTATTCTCGAAGCAATTAAGAAAAAAAATACATTATAAAACTCTACATCGACCAATGCCATAAATATTTCGATCATTTCAACTGAAAAAAATAAACAGCGTTTATTTCGTGTGGTCGATGACTAAGAGCTATGAGTCGTCGTACACAGGACGTACTGTATCTATATCAAATTGAAATGTGTTTAAACTTGTGCCAGATATTTCTGTTCAAATCTATATCAAGGTGTTTTAGATTTCAACAGATGTCAATGACAACAACCGATAAAGATAACGAGAGATAATGTCGTTTGTATTTCGGGAATTATGACTTCTGAATCAGCCGGTGGATTGGAATCCTCATAATCTACATGCTTAGACTTATTGAAGTTATTTTTTCAAATATTTCATGAAATTGCTAAAAAAATAACTCCAAAGACAGGCTTAATTTGATATCAAAATCCAAATTGTGACAATTCTATATTAAGGTACATTATTGAATAATGTTTATATCTAATTCGATATCTATAAATATAAAATTCAAAGTCCTGACTGACTGACTGATATATCAACGCACAGCCCAAACCGTTGGGTCTAGAGATTCCAAATTTGGCACGTAGGTTCCTTATGACGTCTAGGGGTACACTAAGAAAGGATTTTTCAAAATTCATCCCGTAAGGGGGTGAAACGGGGGTCCAAAGTTTGTATGGTCCAAAGTTTACACGATTACTTCTATAGATAAATGAGTAAACACGTGTTTCAGGATTTTTCAATATTCAACTCCTAAAGGGGTGAAATGGGGTGAAAAAGTCTGAAAATCATTATGGGTATTGTTTTTATAGTTTATCGGGTCGCTGATTACAAAAATAACAACTATTTTCTAATCAAACGTAGCCGACGTGACATAAAATCCCCCTGTGGGGGTGCGATGGGGTGGAAATGTCTAAAATGGGGTGACAAAGTCTGAAAATCGTCATAGGTATTGTTTTTATGGTTTATCGGGTCGCTGTGGCTAACGTGTCCATCATCTCCTATTGGGGTGCGATGAGGTTGAAATGTCTAAAATGCTGTGAAAGAGTCTGAACATCGTCATGGGTACTGTATTTATTGCTTATCGGGTCGCTGATTACAAAAATAACAACTACTTACTAATCAAACGTAGTCGACGTGACATAAAATCCACCCTGTGGGGGTGCGATGGGGTTGAAATGTCATAATATCAATATGGGCGCTGATTCTATGGTTTTCTGGGACGTCAATTACGAAAATGGCATCGATTTGAAAATATAACATAGTGGATATAAAATTAGTTAGGATAAAATAGTCTATATATAACTATATATATATATATATATATGTATGTGTGTGTGAACCCAAAAAGGGTAAAATAGGGATAAAAAGTCTAAAAATCTTCGTAGGTATTGTTTTTATGGTGTATCAGGTCGCTGGCTACGAAAACAATAACGATTTTGAAATTCAATGTGGCTAACGTGACCATTATACTCTATTGGGGTGCGATGGGATTGAAATGTCTAAAATGGGGTGAAAAGGACTGAAAATCGTCACGGGTATTGTTTTTATTGTTTATCGGGTCGCTGATTACAAAAACAACAACTATTTTGTAATCCAACATAGCCGACGTGACATAAAATCACCCCTGGTGCTGGTGCTGGGTGCGACGGGGTTGAAATGTCATAATATCAACGGTTTTCTGGGACGTCAATTACGAAAATGGCATCGATTTAAAAATATAACATAGTGGAAATGAAATTACGTAAAAGCATTTTGGGGCCGTCCATAAATTACGTCATCGATTTTTTCAGATTTTAGACCCCCCCCCCCCCCTATAATCATCCTATCGTCATTTCTTAATGACCCCCCCCCCCTTCTCCCAAAATTGACGTCATTACTAGTTTGACAAAATAAAACATTGCAGATTTGAGAAAAATAGGGTATTATATGATTAAAACACTTGGTTATAGAATCACCTTTTATTATTTTTACTTTGGCAATAATCATTGATATAATATAACTACTTATTTTTTACTTTTCTTTGGATAACTCCCACGGAGTTTTCACCCATTCTTTTAATTGGACGGATTTTGATGCGGTTTTTTTAAATAGATAGACTGATTCTTAAAGAAGGTTTATATGTATAATAGATGTAAGTACCACGGGCGAAGCCGGGGCGGGCAGCTAGTATTTTACTAGGTGTGCTGGAAGAAATTTCTTTTTAGAAATAATCTTTTTGTACGTGAAAAATAAACTATAAATAAATAAATAAGAATGACGTCAATTTCGAAACACCCCCCCCCCCATCTATCATTTACCGTCATCCGCAGACCAACCCCCCCCCCCCTAATTTAGAATGACGTAATATATGGACGGCCCCTTTCCAAATTTTACCCCTAAGAAGGTGAAACGGAGGTCCAAAATTGTATGGGGAAACGAGATTAGTTGGAAACGAGTTTATTTTATCCTAAACTTGATACCAGTACTTCTATAGATAAATGAGTAAACACGTGTTTGCCCCGAATTTCACGCGAGCGAAGCCGCGGGCGAAAGCTAGTTTATCATATATTGCAATGTTTTTAATAATCTTTTATGAAATAATTAATTACAATTGTTTGTTGTAAAATTGTCAAAATATTTTTTTTTATCAGAAGAACTTTCTCTCGGAACTCTGGAACCCTAACCTGGACTTTTCTCAGATAGAAAGAAATGCTAGCAGTCCTTACGGTCTCATGCCGTATCTGTATTTTGACACTCGCAAGGAAATCAAAACCTATGGATACGTACCATTGATCTAGAATCATGAAATTTGTCAAGAAGCAGGAGCGGTACCCTACTGCGGAGATGGTGTGTTTGGGGGACTTTAACTGCCACCACGACTCGTGGTTGGGTTCCTTCACAACCAACCATGCAGGAAGGACCGCTCATGCGTTCGCTCTGTCCCACAGCCTGACGCAATTTACCAATTGCGATTCTGGTAGGTTGATCTGCCGATCAACCTACCAGACCATACAACCACCAACTATACTTCCAGTGGTTCTAACATGCCTGATATTCATATCAGACAGTGTGACGTGCGATCAGAACTACAATCACTCGATGTCCGAAAAGCCAGTATTCCGGCGATTGTACTAAAAAAATGTGCAGCAGAGTTGTCTCCGGTGTTAACGCGCCTCTATCGTCTTTCGTACTCAACCGGTTGTGTTCCGGAAGCTTGGAGAGAAGCTAATGTGCAACCGGTCCCAAAAAAGGGAGACCGTTCGGATCCATCAAATTACCGCCCCATAGCCGTAACCTCAGTACTGTGTAAGGTCATGGAGAGGATCCTAAATAACGAACTGATCCGCTACCTAGAAGATCGTTCCCTAATTAATAACCGTCAATATGGTTTTAGGCCGAAACGATCAACGGGTGATGTTCTAGCGTATGTGACGCACCTCTGGGGTGAGGCAATCGATAAACATGGTAAATCTATGGCAATCAGCCTAGATATTCAATAGATTATATGCCAAAATAGATTTTATGCCAAAGCGTTTGATCGGGTTTGGCACAAAGCACTTCTCTCCAAGCTTCGGTCTGCCTGTCCAGCTTTGTGACTGGATTGCTAGCTTCCTGCATGAGCGTAGAATCCGCGTACTTGCAGATGGTTGCGCTTCGCGGTTCATGCCAGTGAATGCGGGGGTCTCCCAGGGCTCCGTTCTATCGCCCACCCTCTTTCTGCTTCACATCAATGACATGCTACCTCTAGGAAACATTCATTGCTATGCTGACGACAGTACGGTTCATGGGCGTTATTCCGCCGACCTGGTGCTGGTAGGACAGAAATCGGTGAGAAACGGGAGACTCTTTTTGTTGAACTGGATTGGGTGTTGGATCTCATTAGTAAACGGGGTTTCAGCAATCTGGTCGAGTTCAATGCTAAGAAAACCCAAGTGTGCGCGTTTACCACAAAAACATCTCCATTCCTTCCTGCCCCCAGCCTTCAGAGCACTTCGCTCAATTTGCGAGAGAGTTTGCTCTCTTTCTCGAGAGAGTTATCTCAACAGCCTCAAAGAAACTCGGGATCCTGAACAGGGTGCGGCGGTTCTTCGCGCCGGACCAGCTTTGTCTTTAGAATAAGACTCAAGTTCGAGCCTGCGTGGAATACTGCTCGCATCTCTGGCATGGTTTCGCCCAGTATCTCCTCGAGGCTCTCGACAGGTTGCAGCGACGAGCGGTCCGCATAATTGGTGACGAAGAGGTCACCAAGAATTTTGAACCTCATCAGCTCCGGAGAGATATTGGCTCACAAAGCGTTTTTTACCACCTATACCACGGAGAGTGCTCTAAAGAACTGTTTTCCCTTATACCTTCCTCCACTTTCCGTCACCGAACAACACGTACAGGCTTGCGGTACCACAAATTCACCGTTGGTATCATTCCGTCGCGTACTAAAAAGTTTGGCAACTCCTATCTATGTCGCGCTATTAAAAAGTGGAACGCGTTGCCGGCATATGTATTTCCTCAATCATACAATATGGGATCCTTCAAGCGAAGCGTGAATAAGCATCTTGTAAGCCAGCATGGCAGCGTCAACTGGCAAGACATCAAGGTCTCTTGTCCGTTGCCGTGATTGGGGCTCTTCTTTTCGCTTACCATCAGGCGAAGTGGAGTCAATATGCTTAGCTAATATTAAAAAAAAAAAAACAAAATGCAGGAAACGAAAAAAAAATTCAAATATCATGTGAAATGGGAATAAAATAAGGGACTATCTTAAACTTACTGTTTCATACTAAGTGTATTGATAGGGTGTAAGTAACATTTTAAAATTTCTAATGATTCCAAGGCATTTTTTATGGATAAGCGAATCTACGCAAATATTGGCGACGATCTGCGTAGACCCGCAATAACTTTTCCATAAAAAATGCCTTGGTAACTTGTGTCTCCTTAAAGATAAAAACATTTTAGTAGAGTATTAAGACTTAAATGTGTAGGTGTACCTACGTACTTATGTCTAAGAATTTTATTGACATAGCGAAATACTTATACAATGAAGTGAAACCTATTTATAGAAATGACTAATGGGTTTCAGTGGTATTGTGTATAAATATTAAGTATAAGCTGTATAAAAATAAATATTAAAATGGCGCGCGTAAATATAAAATTGAGCAATTTTATGTAAGCAGGGCTGTTTCACTCGGCATTTTAGGTACTCGTATATGAAAAAAAGTGGTTTCCGGTCGCCCGGGCAAAGCGTTCGGTTGTCAATCGTTCACGCGCTCAGCGTAAAGTTTTTAAAATAACAGAAAAATCTGTCGAATAAAAAATAATAGACATGTTTTTTTATGACTTTGTTGTCTGAAATTATTTTAATCATTTATGTATTAAAACGCAAGGTACACACTTAAGTTATTTTGCTAACCTACGTAAAGTTCATTATTCACAAAATTATATTAGTAGATAAAAAATACCTACTTAAAATAAAATTTGAACTAGCCAATGTTTGTACATATGAAATACTAGCTGTGCCCCGCGGTGTTACCCGCGGTTTATTAGGGAAAATAAATTGTGTACTGACGTGAAATAACAACTATTCACATTTTTAGAAGCAAAATAATTTTAATTTGAGCATCGGAAAGATCAATTTACAAAATTTGATGACTGACAGAACGGGAGAGTTGATTATGCTGTCTTATATAATTGTTTTTTGTCTCGGGTCGTAGAGAGCTACGAGTATCAATCAAAATCATTTTACTGCAGCACATCCCGGAAAACAACATTGAGGGACTTATTGTTTTCTGCGAGTCTTTCGAATAAAATAGTCCAACTAATCTTGTTTCCCCATACAAACTTTACTGTAATTTCCCACGGGAATAAGACATTTTCCCGCAGTAAAACGTAGCATATATGTTAATACAGGGTGTCAGCTAACTCCATACCAAATTTTATTAAAATCTCTCCTGCCGTTTAGACGTGAAGAAGTAGCAAACATACACACACACTCACTCACAAACTTTCGCGTTTATAATATTAGTGTGATCATCTAACAAATTAATGTGAGGGGTATTTTTAAAAGTCATTTTAGATCTTTTGTCTGTTTGTATGTTTATACGAGCGTCACGCAAAAACTACTTGGTACCTACATAAAATTTAATGCGATTTTCACTGCCGGAACGTTGTAGTGTAATTTAAAATCTGGTGCATGTTTAATTGATACAATAGGCTATTTGACCAACATTTTTTTTGGTTTGATATGTAGGGACGTCTCCATAATATAACCATAGGTGAAAGAATTACTTCGATATCACAAAAATCTCTCGAGATATGTTAATTTGAAAATGACAATTTCCTTACCGAAAACGCTCCATACAAAAGACTACCGAATGATGACGTCATTCGGTCATTTGATTACAAATCAGAAATTTGTACGATAGCTATGTTAAATCGTTAATGTAATTAGTATCATAAACTAAAACGTTTATGTAATTAGTATCGTAATAAAAGTTATAGTATTTTTTATTGCTTCTCCAATGGAAATATTATATTTTAATAATTTCATATTTTTAAAATGGACTTTCCCGCCAAACTTTGATCGACCCTAAAATAAGTCGGACTGAAGATATTAGAATGAAAGCTTGCATATCTTTATAGATTTGTGTATTTTACGATATTGTTAAATAATTTATACAATTTATGAACACTGTTAAATAGCCTATTACGGGTAGAAACGGAGTTATTAATGATGATAGTTTATACAATAGTATACAAATAACAGTTTGTCACATTAGTAGTGTTAAAAAATATTGTGTGCACGCGGACGAAGTTGCGGTCGACCACTAGTATAGGCTTTGATAGTCACACAAGGAGCGAATCCAACTTTCGCGAGAAAGAGACGGAGTTTTACAAACGAAGAGGAAAACTATGGGTGAGATCATGTACACATTGTAGACAAACAAGTTGGGCGCACCGCGCTGTGGAAATTAAAAAGTTCTTTATTACTTCGTGTCTAGAGTCACTATTTATTTAATGACCTTATTTAAGTGAAGTTTCTATTACTACTATTACTTATTCTGTGATGTAGGTAGAAATAAAAACAGCCTTGGAAATTCAACCAGTACTAATGTCCTTATATGTGTTTTTAAATGAAAACTGAATTTCGAAATCATTGCTTAGTTTTCAATTAACGTACATACAGAAAATTAAAAAAAAAACACTATGTAGGTACATCGAAAACACTAGGTTATACTAATTCGACTGATTCGATCCAACGTGTAGAAGAAGTTTTATGTAATGTTGTACGCCCGCCGTGACCCGCTCCAGGATATGTCAATGGAACCATATACCCATGAGCAGTCTCGGCAGGCGTTGAGACTATTGCAAAGTGTGACGGAAAATAAATGGGCTATGAAGATGAGATCTGGGTGAACTTAATACCGGGCTATTACAGAAGAGGGACGGACGCCTGCCATAACTGCTTTTATTGCTAGTTATTTGTGTCAAGCGGTGGCTTGCCACTCACTAGATGGGCCCCCGAAATGCCAGGAAAACGGCCGGGGGCAACACCGGTGTGAGTGACTCAGGGATGTCGAGAGGTGTGCTGCGCTTTCTCCGAAGTTACTCGCGGCGTGATGCCCTTTAATACTTCCACCTCTGGAGCATATAACTCTAGCGGCCCCTCTCTGGACGGCCAATGTATTTACACTTCGACCGATGAAGACACGTCGGAGACGAAGGCCCTGACCGACTCTCTGGAGACTCGGGTCCGTAGTGTCGCTACTCACACAACAGCTCGCCACAAGCTGCCCTGCGGACTTATTATTATATGACATCGTGTGTTCTGGGCTTAAGCGTCACATCAAACGGCACGTGTCGTCGCGTCATATTGTATACCTTTTGTTTTCTGCGTGCAGTACGGGCATCACACGCACATTGCCGACCCTGTAAAAAACTCTTCACGCCCTTTTTGAAGAAACCCATGTTGTAGTCTCCTGAGAAAAACTCGACAGGCAGTTCATTCCACAGCTTGACAGTACGCGAGAGAAAACTTCTCTGGAACCGCACAATATCATCATATACGTGGTCGCGCCACGTAGGCTCCAATGTGTGATGTAACTCAAAAGTGAAGAAACTGAAACTTCAGTTACTTTTGAGTTTCATGCCATATTCTCTCACATCAAAACACACATGACGCAACAGTTTGAAACTTTCAAAGGGGCAACTTTCGTAATTAAAGTGTAGTCGAAATTCAGTTCCGTTCCAGTCTCGTTGTCACAAGTGACACATTTGGTATTCTCTTAACACAATATGAACATTAAAGTTTAATTTAAATTTAATGTAAATTAAGTTTATTGTAAATTAAACAACTTAAGAATATTCATTTGCAAATGATAGGACGTCCAAGGCGGTTACCGGTGTGTCTAAGAATTTAATGCGGGTAACGTCCAGTGCGGTAATGGGTGTGCCTAAGAAATTGTGCGGGAATGAATGGTTCATAGGGCCGTTCGTAAACGTCGATTGTACGAAATGAAATTTTAATTAATAAAATTTCATTAATAAAATCAATGATTTTTTTCTGCATCAATCCACATTTCTGATCAGTTGCATTGAAACCGTCCTGCGATAATTACGTGACGTGAATGAAACTTATTTCATTTAATGAAACTTTATTGATGAGTTTCATTGTATAAATCTTACGTCACTTCTTTCTTCCTCAATGCTTTCCACTATATACGATCCTTCGCTTTCCGCATCCACCTGCTTCCAGCCACTTTCTTGAGGTTGTCGGCACATCTAGAGAGGGGGCGTCCCACTTTTCGTCACCCCATACTCGACGTCCACTCTAGGACCTTCCCCCATATTCTGCCATCAGTAACACGTCAGATGTAGCTGGCTCACTGCCACTTAAGCTTGTTGACTCTGAGAGCTATGTCATAATACTTAGTACACGTTGAAAGTACCTAAGGTAAACACGTATACGTTTCGTGCGATTTAATATACAATTTTTATAATTTATTATTATTCTGAACGTGTATATTTATTATTATGATCCAAAATAAATAGATGTAATGACACCATATACGACAAAAATATGCCTCTCAAAATTTTTCAGCAAGAGATTTTTTTGCGAATACCAAAAATAAGAGTAGCTTCATAGATGTGTTACGAAACACACTTGCAGAAAATCTAATATTTTCTTAAAACCGCAATAAATTTACAATCCGAAAATATTGTTGTACTTTCCGAGGATGTCGATGTTATAGTTTTGCTGACTGCGCTCTCACCAACAAATCGAGAAATTAATTTAAAAAAACCAGCAAAAGGTAAAATCCCACAAAGAGTGTACTCATCTAAAAGTTTGGAAACAGTATTACCAAAGTCTAGATATTAGAACTGTTAGATAACTTTGACATCTGAGATGATACGATCGTGTCATCCTCTGAAATTATTTGCTATCCACAACATGGTAATTCTTAAGATACCTCCAAATAAAAAAAAGAAACATATTTTGGATTACGGTCATTATGTCAAGGCCAGGAAAGTTATTACATACCTTATCAATTTATGTCAGCTGTTCAAATTATACAAAACTTTGAACAGATTACTTAAGTTTCGTTGACAAACAAACTGAGAACAGGTTGAGATCGGTTACGGATAAAATATTGTTGTCCCTTTGAAAAGTGTACTTCGTGTTGTTGACGACGTAATCCAAGATAAAACGAATTACATTTTCATAATTTTCTTAGAACTACTTACAGAAAATTATTAGAGATATTTTTTGTTAATGTTATCATTATTTTTCAGACACATCTGTTGGCTGTTAAGATTATTGTAAAAAATTACATAAGTAGCTGTCAGGGCATTTTAGTTTGATATATTTTGTAAATTTTATATATCTGTAATGATAATACAAATTAACTATTTACAAATTTATTATATGACTATTAATAAACACAATACGAAAACGAACAAAGAGAGGATTCATTTTCCCTTTGAGCGTTGTAGAGCCTTTCTCTGAATATTGTTCTTGTGTATAATTTATAATATGACAGACTTATTTATTTTATCATTTGCTCATTGTTTACGTCTATGAATTCGTCTAAGGATCTTCAAAACAATATTTATATTAGACGTTTAATTGTTATTGTATTATATTGAAGAGATTGAATGATGACTTAGATGATTTATATAAATAGACTAGCTTAGCCTGTGATTTCGTTCACGTGGGAATTTTCAAAACCGGCCAAGTGCGAGTCGGATTCGTGCACGAAGGGTTCCGTACCAGTATGTGTAAAAAAGAAAGCGTCTATATATATTTTGCGATCACCGCTTTACATCAGCCGTATGATTGATCAAACGAAAATGAGGATTGTTGTGTTCCTGCGAGTGAGTTAAGTTAGTAGACGTGAGGACATTCTGCGTTAGCAACGGAAGTGTCAGCGTGAGGGCTTTACATCAGCGGGCCGTACGGTAGTTTGACACTACGCGTTGTATAAAAAGAAATATCTGTACTCGTAAAATTGATAAAACTTATATCCTTTTACTGTATTGAAACAAAATGTGTTTAAAAAAATAAGATTATGTACAATAAAATCGTTTGCTGTAGACAGTGTATTCCAATTAGTGGTACGCGTACCCCCGGGGGTACGTGAGATTGCATCAGGGGGTACGCGCAGCAATCACTTAACTAAAATATTAAATCCTTAAAAACAATAATGCAATAACAATTGCCAAAAAAATATTCAATTTAATTAAACGATCAGTAGGTAAGTCAAAAGTTTGCATCGAGAGCTTTAGTATGTCTTTAGAATGTCTTTTGATGATAATAAATATAAAATACACCTGATTTCATTTTTTATTTAACGTTCCGGCAATAAGGGGTACGCAAGTTTGAGGTCTTTCTTGAAGTGGTACGTGGAAAAAACTAATTGGGAACCGCTGCTGTAGGATATTATGAATTAAAAAAAACTGCATTACCCTTTATGCAAAAACGTTAAAAGCTCAAGAAGTTTAAATTTTCTTGAGTCCGTGTTCTATCTGTATATATAAAAATGAATCCCTATTTCCCTTGGTCATGTCATCACGCGTGAACAGCTGGACATATTTCGCTTATTCTATATTTTTTTTATTTGTTATTGTCAGAAGAAGGTTCTTATAAAAGAAAAAAAAAGAAAGTTGCGCGGAAAAATTGAAAATTTAAGAAAATTCAACGACAATATCAACTTTTCTAATGTAACTTTATGGCGTTTGATAGAACTGTCTGTCATTTGACAGCTTGCGCGGAACCAATTAGCATTCAATATTCATAGTTAGACAGAACAACGCCTGTCGGGTCAGTTAGTTTTGAAATATTTATGTATTTGAAGAATAAATGTATATATTATATTATTAAGGAGCTCTGCACTGTTTAACATAGCATAGAACTGCCCCCTTACCACCATCTCTTATTGCGATTCAATAACTAAAATAGCAGGGGGCAGAACATACACATGAAACCACTTTTAGAACCGTGCATGTTTATTATACAAAAATAATATCTTCTAGATCTTTCGTTTAACATATTTATTTTAGCATGCCACGCAATTCGCACACAATAGTACGACACGTAGGATTTCCTTATATGCAAATCCATTTCAAATCTTTTGTTTTAAGTACGTTGGTAATTAGTATGTAAGTTGGTCCAACAACGTCAATATACAATTGGATCCAGCACACTAATCTTATTGTCTCTTCCCACAACATAGACAAGACAGGAATAAATATTTTTACTATTTAATTTCGAGCCAACTTCGGATTTACATTTCGGAGTAGTAGGCAGCTTGAGTTCCATACCTAGGGGTAATAGTTTCGCTCCACGTTTTTTACTCGACTGCCAAGGAAGGGTTATGTTTTTAGGATTCCGTACCCAAAGGGTAAAAAGGAACCCTATTACTAAGGCTCCGCTGTCCGTCCGTCCGTCCGTCCGTCTGTCACCAGGCTGTATCTCATGAACCGTGATAGTTAGACAGTTGAAATTTTCACAGATAATGTATTTCTGTTGCCGCTATAACAACAAATACTAAAAAACAGAATAAAGTAAATATTTAAGGGGGCTCCCATACAACAAACGTGATTTTTTTTGCTCATTTTTGTTCGCAATTGATAACGGTAATAGGTAGACGCTTTAAATGCTCACATAATATTTAGTTATATATTCACTTTAAAAATAAATATTTAAATAAAAATAAAACAAATATTTAAGGGGGGCTCCCATGCAACAAACGTGATTTTTTTGCCGTTTTTATAGATAATGGTACGGAACCCTTCGTGCGCGACTCCGACTCGCACTTGGCCGATTTTTATGTACCTTATTTGTTTCTATGTTTGTAATTTTATTTATTACCCCGTATCTTCCAAACGGTTGGATGGATGGCGATAGTTAAGATTTCGTTAGATTCGTCTTAAAAACATAAGCGCCCTAGAATAAGTTGTTCCACCTGAACGCTGAAATCTTAAGTTAAATACGAACATTAAGTTTGGTAGCCGGCGGGTGCCATTTGCAAATTATAAGCCGAAAGAAAATTAATGGAACCTGCCTACCGAACTTAATCTAAGGCACTTAGGTTTTTAATGTAGTCAGTTAAATCGATACAGAGTTTACTTTGTATTTAGTGTATTTATTTTGCGATCACTGTGATAGAGTGGATGTGTGTCGTGTTGATTGGTCACAGGTTTGGAACTCCGTTGATGTCGACTCAAAACTTGATACTTTTACACGCTTGCTGACTGATTTATATGATGTTCATGCTCCTGTTAAATCTATACGAGTTAGACACTTACCTGCACCTTGGCTCACACCTTCTATCAAGAAAGCAATGAAGCGGAGGGACAGAGCAAAAGCTCAATATAGAAAGGAACCTACGGATGCCAATCTTCTAGTATATAAAAAACTGCGGAACATCTGTAACAGGCTGTGTAGAGATGAGAAACGTCGTCATATCCACATATCTCTTAAAAACAAATCATCTTCTCAAACTTGGAAATTCCTGAGGTCTATTGGCGTGGGCAACAATTCTAAATCTTCTTCTAACTTAATTCTTGACTTAGACGCCTTAAATCGTCATTTCTCTGAGCCACCCACCAGTCTTGATGATACTGTTAAAGCGTCATCTCTCCAAATTCTGTCCAATACGCAGCGACCTAAGTGCTCTCCCTTCTCGTTTCGTAGTATTGCGGAGGAGGATGTTAAGAAAAGCATTCTGTCAATTTCAACTAAAACTGTGGGCAGCGATGGCGTGAGCCTTGATATGCTTCTGTTCATTCTGGATTATATTTTGCCGGTTATCACATACATTCTTAACTTTTCCTTGGCATCAAACATCTTTCCGTCAGCGTGGAAAAAGGCTCACGTTATTCCTTTTCCTAAAGTTACTAACCCTTCTTCTCTGTCTCAATATCGCCCCATCTCTATTCTGCCCCTTCTGTCAAAAGTATTGGAAAGCGCTGTCCATAAGCAATTTCAATCCTATTTAGTTGCAAATGATAATTATTAGTCCATTTCAATCTGGATTCCGTCCCTCTCACAGCACAGTCAGTGCTTTGCTCCATGTTACTGAGGACATTCGACATGCAATGGACAATCAAGAGCTGACTGTCATTGCGTTGTTGGACTTTAGCAGTGCCTTCAACTCAGTTGATTTTGACATCCTTCTCGGTATTCTTGGCGCACTTAACGTCTCTTCCTCCGCAATCTCATGGTTTGATTCCTATCTTCGAGATCGATACCAATGTATTAAAGTGGATGACACTTTCTCTAGTTGGTCCACATTAAAAGCCGGTGTACCACAGGGTGGCGTATTATCACCTCTCCTTTTTTCGGTTTTTATCAACCAAATTGTCCATGTCATTTCTTCATCATATCACCTTTATGCGGATGACCTACAGATATACCGACATTTTGCACCATCTGACGTTTGCTCGGCAATTCGTTCACTTAATGCAGATCTTGATGCCATTGGGGAATGGTCTAAATCATTTGGCTTGTTAGTGAATCCTCTAAAATCACAATCAATGATAGTTGGAAGTAGCCGGTTAATGCCTAAACTTTGTACGGTTCCAAAGGTACAATTCAATGGCATCGACATACCATACTGTTTAAAGTCCAAAAACCTAGGTCTTGTTCTTGATTGTAACCTATCCTGGTCTGCTCATATTAATGAGGTCAGCAAGCGTATGCATCATTCTTTCCACTCTCTTAAACGTCTCCAAAACTTTCTGCCTTTCTCGACTAAAGTCATGCTCAGTAACACTCTCCTACTTCCCCTCCTCGACTACGCTGATATATGTTATCTTGATGCGAATGAACAGCTCTTAAACAAATTAGAACGCTTGCAGAACCTTGCAATCAGGTTTATATTCGGACTGAAAAAGACTGACCACGTTAGTGAGTAC
Source organism: Hypsopygia costalis (assembly GCA_937001555.2). Classification (NCBI taxonomy): domain Eukaryota; kingdom Metazoa; phylum Arthropoda; class Insecta; order Lepidoptera; family Pyralidae; genus Hypsopygia; species Hypsopygia costalis. The sequence goes on from OW443329.2 coordinate 29,150,100, forward strand.
CGCGCCCGACTCAAGTGGCTTCCCATCCGCAGTCGCCACAATTTCCATATCCTGATCTTTCTTTACAAGATCCTTAATAATTCTTCTGCTCCAGTCTATCTCCGCTCTCGTTTTAATCTCCTTCCCCCTACCTCGCGTCCTCGTCGTCCGTGCCACACCAAGACGCTGCTCCTACCTACTGCGCATACCAAATTTTTTTACAATTCATTCACCTACTGCGCTGCTCAATTATGGAATAAATTGCCCTTACAAATTCGAAACAGCCAATCTGTCTACTCTTTTAAGAAAAAATTGAAAGATCACTATTTATCTAATATGTCTGGATAGTATGTATGTATGTGTGTATTTATATAAGTATTTATGTATTTAGTATGTGTGTATGATATGTATTATAATATGGGAATATGTAATTATGCTTAGGTGTATATCGTGTTATATAACATAATTAATAATTTCAGGCACATAGCTACCTAACCGCTACTTAACATACTGTCCCACTGCTGAAGGTTGGCTGGAAGAGATCTCTATTAGAGATAAGCTCGCCTTTGCATACTACTTTCGTAAACTCTTGTAACCTTTTTTTTTATAATGTGCAATAAAGAATATATAATATTTTAACTTTTTCTCAATCTTGATTTGGTCTTTTTGGTGCATTGCTTATAAGTCTTTTTTGCAGTCGGGTTTTTAGATTTATTATTAATTTTCCTTACTTTACTTAGAACAATAAGCAGCAGTACATCATCATTATAGAAGTAATATTTTTAATATACAGATTAGATGTTTTATAAGGATCCACTCGCAAGAATTTTGTAAAGTTGCCGATGTCCTTTCCGTGGGATTAAGTTATGACTAATATAATATATGTTATGGTCAATATAATAAATTAGGTATTATATATACTGACTGATACTTGGACAATGTAATAAAACATGTTTTGGTTAGATTTGAGTTGATTTTTGATGTGGTTAGAGTTTTCTAGTGACCGGTCACTAGAAATAACCTCCGCGAAGCGGAACTCCTTCAACTTAGATGATGAATGATGTGGTGCCAAGTAAGCTTAATTATGAATAATTGACAATTTATTACATTGAGTGTAACAGGTATATATATATAACACATGTATATACGTATATATATAATACAAGTTAAGTTTCATGAAATGATTTATTTCAAAGTCGGTAAATATCAAATTAAAACAGTTTTACAAAATACGTTTATTTTGTGAATCGTCTTCAAGCGTATCAATGATTAATTAATTTTCACTATTATTTTTATTGATTATTATTACTATTGATATGCCAAGCGTGAAACCGTAGATCCGAAATGTGAGGTAATTGTCTTACCTTGCAATTAGCTCGCACAAGCAAGCCGACGAGACTGATGTATGTGACAAATAATTGTAATAAACAAAAGTACCGTCTTCTGTATGACTACAAAGTATTTTTTCTTCAAAGTTCTTTTTATTTCTTTGCATATACATGCGTACTGCTTGTATAAATGCGTATATATTGAGTAAACGTTTTGTAGCCAACTTTTACTGCAGCAATGTTCGCTTATGTCCCTTTTAAAAATATAATAGGTAGAGATGGATTTTTACACAACGTATATTCAATTTTCTTTTTTGCAGGTACTACATAAACCATAACAATGTCAAAGGAACAAACTCAAAAGAAGGATAACTTTAGTTCTACGTAAGTATAACAGTTAATATTTAAATTTCTTTCATACTACTTCTGATAACAAATAATTCGATTCAATTTATTTATTACAGATAACAGTGATCCATTAGTTAGTAAACACGACTTAAAAATATATTAGTAGGAGTAGGAAAAAAATAACGGGTTGCACTCCGGGAATGCCGGCAAAAGTGAAACCTTGAACATTAACGTTGTACATTTTTGAATATTTTGGAATGGTTAGGGAATAATTTCGCACGAATTGCTTTATTTATCAGTATAAAAGTACTATCATTAAGTGGTAAAATACAATATTCATTTATTGCGCTATCTTACACAAACATGACAATTTATATTACATTAAAAATAAACAGCAGGAGCAGGCATACATTTTCGCCGCGCGGTAGAAAGAGAGGGGATATTACTTCCTCACCTACGCCGCGCCGGCGGTCTACTCTCCCTCCGTCTTACGAATTTTCGATCAGGCCACGTATCCTGACGCGAGTTTAACATTTTTTTACCTATCCCAAAAAGTATATACAACGTTGCTAAAGAAGTTTTCACATAAAAATATATTATCTCGTCACAAACATACTTATCAATCTACCATGTACTTAAGAGGCATTCTGTGAGAACCACGAACCACGGAGTTATGATCTTCTTTTTCAGACATCGTCCGCACGAAATGCCTCAGTACAGGTGCATTTATATCTTCCTCAACCAAAATAAGCATAATATAAATAAATAAATATTCCTGAACAAATTACACATTGCCATTTAATTCCAAACTAAGCAAAGTATATATTATTGTCACTTACTAGACTGCTAACTAGTAACTGGTAAAATTACGAATACTTTCTTGTTTTTATAAATATTAAAGAAATTTGGCAGTCAGGTATCTATTATGACGTAGCCTTAGAATACGGAGCCGTAGAATAAAGGATTTGAAAACTCCCACAGCGAACCAGGATATGGGCCAGAGTACGATATAATACTCTGTAATGCAACTAATTGTGATAAATAAAGATAAATGTTTTAATAATTTAAAAAAAAAACCGACTCCAAACATTACTCTACATTTACGTATGTAGGTACAGGCTGATGATGATGATAAAAAAATAGGGGACCAATCGGGAAGTATTATACGTTTTCAAATAAAAAAAAGTTTTTTTCAAATCGGTTTATAACCTAACCTAACCTAACAATGGGTAGATACAGGCTGTTGGTGATGATGATGATGATGAAAAAAATATTAGACCAATCTGAAAGTTTACTCTTTCAAATAAAAAAAAGTTTTTTTTTAATCGGTTTATAAATCACGGAGTAATTAAGTAGTAACAAACATTAAAAAAAAGAATTGAGAACCTCCTCCTTTTTTGGAGTCGGTTAAAAAATACAAAAGGCAGTCTATTGACCGAACGATGTTTTCCAAGCACTTTAGTGGTATATAAAAGAATGGCGTTTAAAAAATTGAGCCTATTCATGTTATGCTAGAAAAACATGGTGGAGTATGTTACGTTCCGGCCATTTACGACTGATCGAACGACGCCCGCATTATATCGATGCCTTCGGGTTATTCTATACAGCTATATAAAATATTCTAGCCACAATTTATCGGTTCATGAATAGCTGGAGCAACAACAATCGCGTCGAATTTTTTTTTTTTATATCATCAAGCTAGCTAACGCTCATTTGATATCTTTGTTCAGGCTCAGTTGCTAGCGGCCTAAATTTTTTAATGCGATTATTATATGGACATTAACAATACAAAGAATACTTTATTGCTCCTGCAATAAGCCCGGTGGTCGAATGGCTAGCGATGGCTACTACAACTTCGAGGAAGTTCGATCCCAGCACGAGGCATACATTTGTGTGCATGAAAATATCTGTTTGCCTTGGACTGGGTTTTTATATCGTATATGTATGTATTTATAAAAACGTATTTATCAGTTATCTAGGTTCCATAGTAAAAGCTGTTGTTTAGTTTGGGAATAGATGGCGCTGTGTAATTTGTCCAGGAATATTTATTTATTTATGCAAGTTACTTTCGTGGATCATTAAGTCACCTTCGTGGGATCTAGAACCTCAAAACATCGTGTAATTGAAATAAGGTTCACTATTTGATTGATTTGATTTACATAATTTTCCTTGATTTACATAGATTTGATTTCCTTCTACTTTTTTTTCCTTTGAAATAAATCTTATTTTCCTACCTTTCTGGGATTAAAATTAAACTATGTTACTCTCCAGAATATCCCTGTATAAAATAAACGTTTAATTTGTTCCGTTCAACGTGAAATAAGGGCAAATAAATACAGTTTTACATTTGTAATGTAGAAAATAAAAACATGAGCCACTGAAAATTATTAAATGGGCTACTGAAATATAAGATTAGGTTAGGTTTGGTATGTTTATATTATATTTATAATATAAACATACCAAGTTAGTATAATAGTCGCCCAGTTATATAATTTTAGAAGCTCGGTTTATACTATCCTTAAAATATTATTATGGATAAAGCGACCATTTTAACCCTTAATTACTCGCACCCAAAATCTTACACAAAAAATATTCGCGTGTAGTCCACATGGATCTCTTTTAAAGCTAATTTTTTTAAGCTTCTTAAGGTAGTAAATCAGATATTTAAAAAAAAGTTTTATTTAACGCAAAACCAAATATTGGGTGTTCAAAAAATGTGGATGATAAAGTAATAATCATAATGATCATTCTCGTCAATATAGGTTTAGCTTTTTTTCTTGGAAATGTTTACATAGCATAACCAAAAAGTCCTTGCAGACTAATTTAACACTAGGTACTTCACTTCAAAATAAAACCGAAACCTTGTTTCATACGACTTCGGTTGCCAAACAAGCGCACAGCCTATCTGATGTTAAGCTGTTACCGTACCTATATAGTCACTAGTAATACATGTATTTCTTGCTCGCTGGTACCTCCACTGTTAACGCAGCATCACCTGACGTCTGAAGGTCATCAGAAACATCAGAAATCATTGTGTACCTGAAAGTGAGGTCTCACTCACTTTCAGGTACACAAGAATGTTAAAAGGCATTGTCATTCGGCTGCGATATCCTGCGGAGGTACTTCTCCAATCGGGCTTGACATGCCCTATCTCTTTTACGTCAGAGCTTTGGTAGCACATCGGCAGGGTGTACCTATACAGGAGAGTTTGGATTGGATATAAAAAGACCGTATAGCACATTGACCCTTAAAATAGAAAAAAAGAGTAAACCTCAGAATAAATTATGTTAATACTCGCACGGGAACCCTGTCCTATACTGCATAACCACACACTACTGGTGCATATTCGCTCGCAACTATTTCATGACGTGGCAAGTATTTTAGGCAGCTACTAAGCGCGTAACTTTAAATGTCGAAATATGGCAATCGTTTAAATTTGCATTAAGGTCCAAACGACCTACTGCACGAGTAATTAAGGGTGAATTAAACGACGCCCCGTAGTGAGTTCCTTTCTCTAATAAATCAAACTCGTCTTGTCTAACAAATGGTGGCAACTTTCTATTATCTCCTGTTACAACAAAAGCCATTAACCTTATCCCCGTATCTTGGGTGACTAATCACTCACTTGCGCATTCTCCCGTATCATTACCGAAAGTTGAAAGTTGTAAGTGGTTCATCAACGTCTTTGAACCTAAGCCAACTTCACCTGCACGCGGTACACCCTGCTGTTTGATAAACGATGCTCTGGCTAAAAGAGAGGTAGGGGGCGTAATTGTAAGCTACCCGACTGGGGAATGTACCTCCACCTCACAGAATACCGTAGTCAAATAACAATTCCCTTGAAGGTTGTTGAATTCCTGCGAGTGAGTGAGGTCACCAGAAAGGAAGGAGATGCTGCATTGGCAGCGGGGGTGGCGGCGCGCGAGCGATATTTTATGTTGTGAGCGTTAATATGGTTACATACATATGGTTATAAACATACATAGTCATTCATAAATACAGCGATGATAATGATGATTTAGTGCTTAGATAAATCGTCTTAAAGAATTATTTTATATTAGGTTTTCTTTTAGAAATTGCATTTATTCGAAATTGCCCTAACAGACTCCGATAGCACGTTTCAGAGACGAGCTTGTAGTCTGAAGGAGTTCATAAAGCCAGTGTGGAAAAGTGGAATATTAAGTAGACATAAATTGTCAGAACGAAGTTGGATACTGAAATTTTACAATTTAAGTATTCTGAAGATAGAGGATAAGTTCGAATTGAGTGAAGTACACAAAGCAATCTCTGCTGCCTGCGCTGACGAATAGGAAGCCATTTAAGTTGAGACCGGTATGAAGAGATTAAATTTTTGAAGGCAAAAGATGAAGCGGATAGCGTAAAGGAAAAATAAGTCTTAATAAAAATTATATTACATAAATCAATAACATTTTAAAAGGCGGATGCAATGCGATTTTTGTGTTTTGACCAAACATACATGCAAGGCTAAAACCACAAAACATCAAAATATTTTCGGCATATAAACTTATTTTAATCCATAGTTCATATTAAAATTATAAATGTGAAAGTTAGTTATCTATTCTCGCTTAAACTGCTGCTGAACAGATTTCACGTAAAAGTTTTCAACATTTCGTGACGGGCAAATACGGAACATTAACACTGTGGTTGGTTTGTTGTTATTAAGTAGTGATATACTATACGAGTACAATGTATAATAATAATAATATGCCCGTAGGGCACCTTGTTGCGAGCTGTTGGGTGAGTAACGACACCACGGACCCGAGTCTCCAGGGAGTCAGGGCCTTCGTCTCCGGCGTGTCTTCATCGGTCGAAGAGTAAACACAAGAAAGCCCGTAGGACTCTCAGCTTTAGCTTGCCTTCATTGGCCGTACAGAGAGGAGCCGTTATATATGCCGAGTTATATGCTCCAGGGGTGGAAGTGTTAAAAGGCTAGTACCTTTGGAGAAAGCGCAGCACACCTCTCGACACCCCTGAGTTACTCACACCGGTGTTGTTGTTTTCCTGGCATTTCAGGGGCCCATCTAGTGAGTGGCAAGCCACCGCCTGCCGCAAATAACTATCAATTAATGCAGTTATGGCAGGCGTCCGTCCCTCTTCTGTAATAGCCCGGTATTAACTTCACCCAGATCTTATCTCCATAGCCCATTTATTTTCCATCACACTTCGCAATAGTCTCGACGCCTGCCTGAGACCTGCTCATGGGTATATCCTTCCATTGACATATCCTGGAGCGGGTCACGGCGGGCGTACAACATTACATCAAACTTCTCAAAGGGGTCTCTACGCGTTGGATCTACGAGGGGAGGCCAATAAGTTCGCGGAATGGAGGGGTTGATGGGGATAAATTTACCCGTCCAGGTAGGCACTAGTTAAGCACCTCATTAAGAGTATATATACCAAGTTTGAACCTAATCGTGTCATTAACTTTTGAGTTATCGACCTGCAAACAACTAAATCGGGAAGAAGTCAGCCAGTATGGAGAAAATTGAACACCGTGCCGTTATTAAGTTTCTTACCAAGCAAGGAAAATCCGCTCAGACGATTTTTCAAGAGCTGTTAGCGGTTTACGCGGACTCTGCCCCTGGTAAAACCATGGTTTACAAGTGGCATGGTCTTTTCAAACAAGGAAGGGAGTCCATTGAAGACGACCCCCGCTCCGGACGGCCAATTGAGGCCACCACACCGGAAATCGTCGAAAAAGTAGAAAAACTTGTATTGGAAGATGCCCGACTGAAGAAGAAGCAACTTGCAGCAATGGTTGGAGTATCCGAATTAAGTATTTTAAATATCCTACATCATCATCTTGGGATGACTAAAGTCAGTGCAAGATGGGTTCCGAGAATGCTCACGCCACTTCAAAAACGCGAGCGTGTCGAGTGCTCTCACCAGTTTCTGGAGCTCTGTGGAGAGAGAAAGGAAGAAGTTATGGCCCGGATTGTTACTGGAGATGAAACCTGGGTTCACCACTATGAACCTGAGTCGAAGCAAGAGTCGATGCAGTGGCATAAAAAAGGCACACCTCCTCCAAAGAAGTTCAAAGTGTCACAATCGGCCGGAAAGATCATGGCGACTATCTTTTGGGATACAGAAGGTATTTTACTGATCGATTATAAAGAACGTGGTGCGACTATAACGGGACAGTACTACGCTTCTTTACTGGAAAGATTGAAAGAAGCCATTAAGAAAAAAAGAAGAGGAAAACTGTCAAAAGGTGTGCTCCTTTTGCACGACAATGCACCCGTCCACACGTGCCATGTTGCGACGGCTGCCATTCACCGATGCGGCTTTGAACAATTAAACCACCCACCATACAGTCCAGACTTGGCCCCCAGTGACTATTATTTATTTCCAAAAATGAAGAAAGAGCTGCGTGGAAAGAAATTTGACGACGATGATGAAGTCAAGTCGGCAATTTCGGCCTATTTTGACACCAAAGACAAATCATTTTTTTTCGATGGTATAAACAAGCTATTTGAGAGATCCGAAAAATGTATTAGGGTTAAAGGAGAATATATTGAAAAGGAAAAATAATTTGGTGTTTAATTTCAACCTCCTTCTCTCTCATTCCGCGAACTTATTGACCTCCCCTCGTATATCCCCGCGTATGCCTATCAAAGGCTTGACCCGTGAATTAAGAGAGATACATAATAATAATAATTTGTCATCTGCTATACATGGATGACCTCAAATTGTTCGCACCAAAGAAACCAGACCTGGTGGAATTACTGAAAGTGACTGAAAATTTCAATAATTGCAGTAATCGGTATAGAGTTTGGTGTTGACAAAGGTGCGGTCATGCATGTGAAGCAGGGAAGAGTTGTAGACTCTGATAGTTTACAACTCTCAGAGACAGTTTCCCTCAGATCCCTCTCAGAAGCCGAGACATACAAATACCTTGGTATGGCGGAGTCATTGGGCCTAGCTAACGGGGACATAAAACAATCGGTGACGGAACGTTTCTTTGGGCGACTGACAAAAGTACTGAAAAGTCTTTTGTCAGGTGGTAACAAGGTGCGTTCTTTCAACGGTTGGGTTATGCCCCTGTTAATCTACACCTTCGGCATACTGAGGTGGACTCAGGCCGAATTGGATACCCTGGACATAAAGGTCAGAAAGCTGCTAACGATGAATCGCATGCATCACCCACGAACATCAGTAATGAGACTGTACATCCCACGGATGTGTGGGGGAGGCTTCTTAAATGCCAAGAACTTACATAACCGGAAGATGTGCAATCTCAGGGAATATTTCCTCCACTGTGAAAGTGGGATGCATCGCAACGTCGTAGCGTCGTAAACCAGTGGTGTTTACTACCCGGAGCCGCGAGGACATATGGAAGAGCAAGGAGCTACACGGGCGTTTCTACCGGGCTACTCTTAACGGGCCTGATGTAGACTCGCTCGCGTCGGTGGCCTGGCTACGTTTCGGTGACCTCTTTGGGAAAACCGAAGGTTTTGTCTGTGCAATTATGGACGAAGTTATCAAGACGAATAACTACCGGAAATATATCCTGAAGGACGGTACGGTCGACATCTGTCGAGCATGCCACCATCCCGGTGAGTCACTCAGGCATATAGTTTCCGGTTGTTCTCATCTTGCTAACGGCGAGTACTTGCACAGACACAATCAAGTAGCTAGGATTGTACATCAGCAACTTGCTCTTAGATATGGCCTCGTCAGCTCCGAGGTACCATATTATAAGTATGCACCCGCACCAGTTCTCGAGAATGGTAATGTCATGCTCTACTGGTATCGGTCTATTATCACAGACAGGACTATTATTGCCAATAGACCTGATATCGTGGTGGTAGACCGAGAGAGAAGGCGTGCAATTCTCGTTGATGTTACCATTCCCCATGACGAGAACCTCGTTAAGGCCGAGAAAGAGAAACTTTTAAAGTACTTGGACTTGGCACACGAGGTTACCGCCATGTGGCATGTGGACTCAACGATTATTGTTCCGATAGTTGTGTCAGTAAACGGTCTTATAGCGAAGAGTCACGACCGTCACCTCGAGAGGCTCTCGCTTGGCGGTTGGGTCAAGAGCCGGATACAGAAGGCGGTTCTTCTGGACACGGCGTGCATTGTGAGGAGATTCCTCACTCTGAAGCCCTAACCACCGGTAGTTTGGGTCTTCGCTCCACTACCGGCGGGTGCCCCTGTTTTTTTTATATTTTTAAATGTATTTGTTTATTTTTTATATCGATATATTTAAAAATGTACTAAGATGAGAGATTTGTTGAAATAAAGAGAATAATAATAATAATAAGTCCGCATGGCAGCTCGTGGCGAGCTGGTGTGTGAGTAGCGACACCAAGGACCCGAGTCTCCAGGGAGTCGGGTCCTTGGTGTCGCTACATGCTCTCAGGGCCTTTGTCTCAGACGACGTGTCTTCATCGGTCGGAGTGTAAACACAAGAAGGCCTGCAGGACTCTCAGCTCTGGCTTGCCTTCATTAGCCGTCCAGAGAGGAGCCGCTAGAGCTATGCTCCAGGGGTGGAAGTATTAAAGGCCATCACGCCGCGAGTAATTTCGGAGAAAGTGCAGCACACCTCTCGACATCCCTGAGTCACTCACACCGGTGTTGCCCCCGGCCGTTTTCTTGGCATTTCGGGAGCCCATCTAGTGAGTGGCAAGCCACCTGCCTGCCGCAAATAACTAGCAATAAAAGTAGTTATGGCAGGCGTCCGACCCTCTTCTGTAATAGCCCGGTATTACGTTCACCCAGATCTCATCTCCATAGCCCATTTATTGTCCATCTCACTCTGTATCTACTTACTACTTACAAGTACTTAAAAATTTTGCTACGTATCTAACACATTTTGTTAAATTTTTGTTAGTGTCAACAATATTATTATTAAAATATATAATTTACATTTTTTCTAATAACGTAAATTGAATGGATGTATACAACAAAAACAATTCGTTCACCATAAGTCCCATTGAAATACAAGCCTTGCCTTGATCACAGCATTGAGCCGTGCGATGTGACCGTTCAACCAGAACGGTGTTTTCAATGGTTACCGAGTTAGTTGAAGTGGGTACATAATTTCCATTGTTGTAACCGACAATATTGTTCAATACCAATTGAGACATGAAAAACAAAACAATATTGCGTTGTTGTGACGTTTTTACTCTATAGATTTTTTACACTACGAGTTGTGACTGTGAGTAAACATGCAATAAATAAATAAATAAATATTTTTGGATAATTTACACAGCGTCATCTAGTCCCAAATTAAGCGCAAAGCTTGTGTTATGGGTACTAGACAACTGATAAATGTACTTAAATACATTTTTATTAATACATACTTATAATACATAGAACACACAGACCAAAACAAACAGACATGTTCATGCACACAAATGTTTGTCTTCTGCGGGAATCGAACCCGCGACCTCGGCGTCAAAGTGGCCTAACCTAACCTAGCCATTAGACCACCGAGCTCGTCAATGCAATGGTTTTTATGTCACTTGTAAGGCTTCTAATCCCGATATTCCGAGATCTCGCACTATAATCGATTCAATCCAGTCGCGCTTCTTGTGGATCGGAGAGTTCGGGGTTTAGCGGGAATTGCGGGACTGCTGAAAATCACTCATAACTAGAGCTATATTACTCTTTATAAAGTTGAGGGTCAAAGGGTAATTAATAATTATATGTATGTCGTAGCCAATTCGTAGAACCCGCCGCATTACATAACGGCTGTTTTATAAAATTGCCATGCCATTATTTCAAACCGCCCTTTTATCATATTAGTGAATTATCACCACATATGCGGCCAGCTATCTGGTGACAATTCACTTGGGTATCCACCAAGTTTGTGGAACCTCATGTTTCTAATTAATCACAAAACAAACCTAACCGAAAGATTATTTAAAGACAATCCGCCTTAAATTAGCCATTATGTAATGTGGCGGTTCTACGAGTTGGCTGCGACATATACATAAAATAAAATTAAATATCGCCGACTAGTGCAGAAGCTGATAGAGCTTTTTCTCATTACGACTACTTTGTCTCTAGCTGTCCGACGTCATATCAAAGTCCCATAGGTTGGCTGAAACAGATCTCTTAGAGAGATAAGCTCACCTTTGCAAAACTACAAATCTCTTTAATACTAGTAAAACCTTGTTAGAGAGTAAAATTATATTTATTACTTCATTGCTTTATTTACCTTGATAAATAGAAATTATTTATTTGCGGGATCCTGGAAATATCAGGATTGAATATATTCAGTCCCAAGCGTTACCGAGATTAAATATATAGAGACCTAAAAATATAAAGGAAGAGACTAAATATAGACACTTTGATAAAAGACTATCTAATCCTAAAATGTTTCTATTCAGTAAATGAATATCTAGAAATGAAATAAAAATGTAAGGAAAAATTGTACCTAATTATTCTATTAAAATAATCAATACTAAAAAAAATATTACATATAATACTAGTACATTTAAATTAAAACATGACATTAAAATAATAAGTAGTGACATTAATCCAATACAATTATTAAAATTAATGTTGATAAATTGAAAGGTAAATAATGATAGTTGAATGAACGTTTATAAAAATAACTTTTTATTTAAATGTATATTTTAGTCATGAAATAGAAACAAAGTTAATTACAACAAAGTTAACAGAATAAGTCTTTAATGTTCTGAAATTCCGAGATAGTAAAGTTTTTTTTGTACGGCATATTTGCTGTTAACGGAGCGTTTCCCCGCGTTTTAGTCATTCATTCACACGGGATGAAACTGTATATTGCGGAATATTCTACTGCAGACAAATAACAATTCCCTAGAGGTTTGTTGTATTCTTGCGAGTGAGTGAGGTTACTAGAAAGGAAGTTAATATAGCTACTGTAACCGCTTCATACCAGGTGGACTTCTTACACGTATGCTTGTCATCTGCCATCCGGCGTAGTATAAAAAAAATGCTGCTCTACTGCGGATTGGCGGAGGCCAGTGTTTGAAGTCGCCTAAAGGATGGCTCACGCAACGCCGAGCCGGGCACGAGCCGAGCAATGAAAAATAAACCTCATTACCAAAGAAATACACTAAACAATGATTGGCTCGGTCGTGCCACGGATATGACTAGTCTTGGCCACCCGGGCGGGACTGCCAGCAGTGCAATCCGTTGTTTATGTATTTGTAATAAGATATATTTTTCATTGTACTCGTGCGCTCGGCTCGTGCCCGGCTCGGCGTAGCGTGAGCCATCCTTAAAGGCCACTGACTTGGATTCACAACTGTCATGTAACGACAACAGCCGGGACCGACAGCTTAACGATCCCTTTGGCATATAAACATAAAATTTCAAACAAAAAATTAATCAACCTTTTCTTTCAGAGCCGAGTTAACAACTAATACGGGTTTCCAATCAACATTGAGCGTAGCTTCAAAACATGTGGACGATAAAACATACAACCCCTTCGAACATCGCACTTTGGACCACCCCAATACGTAAGTACTTAAGTTTTATCGCACGTTCGCTCAAATAACTTTTAATTTCAGGGTGAATGAACCTAATTAAGTAAAGTATGCCTGTACATGAAAATAGGACTTCTGCAATATTATTTGATGACTGTGCATGTAACTATAACTTCTACTTTAATTGATTCTAAAGCTAATAATATCTATTAGAATTTTCAACTTAAGTATTTTTTTTACCACTAAGGTGTCAAACAAGCATACGCTTCGCCTGATGGAAAGCAGTTACCCTAGTCTATGGACGCCTGTAACAACAGAGGCGTCACATGCGCTTTGCTGATCCTGTAACAACCTCTTCACGCCATTTTTGAAGAACCCCATACTGTAGACTCATGGGAAAATCTCCTCCTCCCTCTCTCCGCTGAGTGTGCGCTGTAGATCGACTTACTTTGTACACAGCGCACACCCCTGTCGTGGACAAAGTCTTTGCGCATCCTTTATTGATATCTATAATAAAATTGTGTCAACGTGTCCATACTCCAAGAATTGGGCATCACACAGCGTTTGTCTGCCGTAGTACAGTCGCGCATTTTGCAGTACTTCGGACATGTCTCTAGGCGGGATAACGATTCCATAGAGCGCCTGGTCGTTCAGGGAAAGGTGGAAGGGACAACACCACGCGGAAGATCACCTATGCGTTGGGTTGACCAGGTTAAATCTCAATTTGTATAAGACTTAAGTTCGGGCCTGCGTGGAGTACTGCTCGCATCTCTGGGACGGTTCCGCCCAGTATCTCCTCGAGGCTCTCGATAGGTTGCAGCGACGAGCGGTCAGCATAATTGGTGACGAAGAGGTCACCAAGAATCTTGAACCTCTTCAGCTCCGCAGGGATATTGGCTCACTAAGCGTATTTTACCGCCTATATCATGGTGAGTGCTCTGAAGAACTGTTTTCCCTTATCCCTTCCTCCCCTTTCCGTCACAGAACATCACGTGCAAGCTCGCGGTATCATAAGTTTACCGTTGGAATCATTCCTTCGCGTACTAAAAAGTTTGGCAACTCCTATCTATGTCGCACCATTAAAAAGTGGAACGCGTTGCCGGCATACGTATTTCCTCATTCATACGATATGGGATCCTTCAAGAGAAGCGTGAAGAAGCATCTTGTAGGCCAGCATGGCAGCGTCAACTGACAAGATATCAAGGTCTCTTGTCCGTTGCCGATGCGATTGGGGCTCCTCTTATCGCTTACCATCAGGCGAAGCGGAGCCAATATGCTGAGCTAATATAAAAAAAAAAAAAAAAAAAATCGGCAATGGGAACCCGTGTATCTGACTGCGCCAGACAGTCTTCCAACAGGGAGAGATTGCGGGAGATCGTGCGGAGAGCTATGTCCGCCTCCACCACCGATGTGGATGCCTCTACGTGACCACGACCGCTCTGCCAAGAGCGAAACGACAGAGAAGAAGAATAATAGAATATATTCTCTGCAGCCAGTCCATTGATGATTATTTATTAAAACTGTTTTTCTTGCACCTAACATTTTCCTCGCTTTAGTGAGGTGAAAAGTTGTGTGTTGCGCTCGGCAGCAAAGTTATTTAGCGTCTCGTACCTTTGAAACCCTCGCTACGCTCAGGATTCTATATTTGAACCACTCGCTTCGCTCGTGGCTCAATCCTAGAATCCTTCGCTTGCTCAGGTTTCAATACAAGGTACTCGCGCCAAAAATTAACTTTGCAGCCTTGCATAACAAATAACTATTATCGTTTGTTATTGTTCGACATAACATACGGGGGGGGGGGGGGGGGGGGCAAGAGAAAAATCATTTTTATATACCATACTACGCTGGGTGCTGGACAAACATTCGACCTGATATAAAGTAGTCACCGTAACCCATGGACGTTTACAATATAAGTAGAGTAAGCACGCGCCTGTACACCCGATGATGCAAACGTAGCAAATCCTTACAACTGATGATCTCATTCGCTCATATGAACTCAAAAATCTTCAAGGATTTGGGTGCTACTTCCTGTGAAGTACTTCTTTAGTCGAACCCAACGTGCCTCACCTCTCTTTTGTCAGGGCCTCGTCAGCTAGTCGGCAGGGTGAAACCACGTGCAGTAGAGGTTAGTTTTAGGCCTTTAAATTACTATGTACTATAGTCGACAGTGTTCCACCTCATAGCTTGGTCACGCCATTTTAGCATTTTTCATTTGGGCTTTATAATCACACTGTGTGAATGTAAATAGAGAACATAGATTTTTTTGTACATATATTATTAAATTGGAAGTTATAACCATTCGTATGTAATAAACAAAGTTGTTAGTAATTAAACTGATAATAATATTTATTATAAAAACGTGTTAGAAAACACGTCTTATCGTCTTTATTACTTTTGCATCCATTAATTTCACAATACAGTGTTGCATATTTTCTTCATGATGTTTTGTATATATGTACAAACATTACACAGTTTCGTGGGCCAAGTAACAGCCTTCAGCATTAATAATAATATGATGTAAAAATAATGAATAAGTAGGATAATCTTAAGTGTGCTAATTTAAATAAATAAATAAATAAATATTGTCAGACAAATTACACAGCGCCATCTAGCCCCAAAGTAAGCGAAGCTTGTGTTATGGGTACTAGACAACTGATAAACATACGTAAATACATTTTTTTTTTTTGTAAATACATACTTATGATTCATAGAAAACACCCAGACCAAGACAAACAGACATGTTCATGCACACAAATGTTTGTCCTATGTGGGAATCTAACCCACGAGCGTTGGTCGACACCAACGCTCGTGGGTCACCAAGGGCACCAAGTCGCGTCATTGACCGCTACGCCACCGAGCTCGTCTTTAAAGAAGTGATGTTACTTCTGCAATGTTATGTAGTCAAATAAATTAGATCTGAAAGAGAGAACCCCATAGTGTAGTGTATTGGAAAACCTTGGCAGGGAGTATCAGATTTTACAACTTAAGAGTTCGAGGTAGAAAAAACTCCTCTAGAACCATAACCACAATATGCGCTCAGTTAGGTTCCAATGTGTGAGGATGAAATCTACGACTGCGACTATTTTTTTTATATGAGACGAGGGCAAACAAGCCGACGAGATCACCTGATGGAAAGCAATCACCACCGCCCATGGAGATCAGCAACACCAAGAGGTCGCCGATCCTTTGCCAGCCTACCTATACTCCTTCCTTTCTTGGTGACATCACTCACTAGCAGGAACACGACAACCCTCAAGGGAATTGTTATTTGGCTGCGGTATTCTGTGAGGTGGAGGTCGGGCAGCTTAACTTACTTTCCAAGTCGGGTAGCTCCTCCTAACTTCTGAGGTAAGTCCTCAAAACCTCTCTTTCATCATCAAATCAAACAACTCCTCTGAACACAACCCATTGTACAGTCTGTAGAATAGCCAAAGAGAGGAGCAAAGTATCTCCATACATTAAATGATTCGATACGTCTGTGAACTTGGAATCTGCCACTGTCTTCAGAGCTCGTCGCTGAGCTGAGTCACAAGGTGCTAGCTGGTATTCAGGTGCTCCCGCATAGAGGTGTCAGCAGTAGCAAGGGGTGTAAGTGGTTCATCAACATCTTTGATCATAGCCCTTCACCTGCACGCGGTGCACCCAGCTGACTGACAAACGAAGCTCTGGCGAAAAGAGAGCTAGGGAGCGTAATTGTAAGCTACACCCGACTGGAGAATGTACCTCCACCTCACAGAATACCGCAGTCAAATAACAATTCCTTTGACGGTTGTTGTGTTCCTGCGAGTGAGTGAGGTCACCAGAAAGGAAGGAAGGAGATGCTGTGGCGGCGCGCGAGCGATATTTTATGTTGCGAGCGTTAATATGGCTACGGTATCCGCTTCTCGTCAGGCGGGCCGTATGCTTGCCACCCAACATAGTATAAAAAAAAACCGGACAAGTGCGAGTCGGACTCGCCCACCGAGGGTTCCGTAGGTACGTAGTATCATTATTAAATTTGATATTTTTCATTATATTAGGTTGGGGAAAAAGTCTTTTCGTATTTTATATGAAAATTCAAAACATTTTTTAATAAAGTTTATTTACATTTAACCAAACCCCGGCCACTCCATACAAAAATGGCGCTTTTGCATGTAGTAACCAAATGACGTCTGTACACGTGCCTATGTTTGAGTGACGTTCTCTAGGGCTGACATTATTCAATTATTAGTCGGACATGTAAGGGGGTGTAAGTGGTTCATCAACATCTTTGAACCAAAGTCAATCTTACCTGCACGGGGTACACCCTGCTGACTGACAGACGAGGCTCTGACGAAAAGAGAGGCCAAGACTGCGTCTGAGGAAAAGACAGCCCGACTGACGAAGTACCACCACCTCACATAATACCGCAGTCAAATAACAATTTCCTTGAGGGTTGTTGTGTTCCTGCGAGTGAGTGAGGTCACCAGAGAGGATGGAGTTGCAGCGTTGGCAGCGGGGATGGCAGCGCGCGAGCGATATTTAATGTTGCAAGCGTTAATATGGTAACCATATTCCCATATAAGGTAACCGCTTCACATCAGGTGGGCATAGTGAAGAAAAAAAAAACGTGTGACACTCGGGGACTGCCGCGGTAAAGCTATTGCATAGCATTTTTTATCAACTAATGCTCGTTTGCTCGTTCATCCATCCATCCATCCATATCCATTCATCTATCCATCCATCCATCCATCCATCCATATCCATTCATCTATCCATCCATCCATCCATCCATCCATCCATTCATCCACCCATCTACCCATCCATCCACCCATCCATCCATTCATCCATCCATCCATCCATCCATCCACCCATCCATCCATCCATCCACCCATCCATCCACCCATCCATCCATCAATCCATCCATCCATCCATCCATCCATCCATCCATCCATCCATCCATCCATCCATCCATTCATCCACCCATCCACTCATCCATCCACCCATCCATCCATCCATCCATCCACCCATCCATCCATCCATCCACCCTTCCATCCATCCATCCACCCATCCATCCATCCACCCATCCATCCATCCACCCATCCACCCATCCATCCACCCATCCATCCACCCACCCATCCATCCATCCATCCATCTATCAATCCATCCATCCATCCATCCATCAATCCATCCAACCATCCATCCATCAATCCGTCCGTCCGTCCATCCATCCATCCATCCAAATTGTTTTTTTTTACTTTCCATGTGTTGAGACATCCATCCACTGCACAAATAACTCTCATCTTTTACATACTCGCATATTATTTTAAACTGAATGGAGAATAAAATACAAGCGACGTCAATTCGTACGTTGTGGCATTCCTTACGAACGGTTCCAAATCGGTTCCATAGGGGAGGTGAGGTCGACTAGTGAGAGCGGCAGGGAGTGTCCATACTGTACGTTAGTACTATTACTTATACTGTGATTTAACTAAAGTATGTAGGTGCCATTTTGTTCGATAACTTTTTGCCATCTTGTAGGTAGAGACATGATCCCATTACTATAGAAAATTTGGGACTTCTGTTCAAAAAACCACGACAAGTGGTTTTGGCAGTCTTCTCGTGATGTTAACCTGACAATGCCTAAAGAATTCTGAAGAGACCGAAACAGGTGGAAATCAGAAGGTGCAAGGTCAGGACTATACGGTGGATGCATTAACACCTCCCAGTCAAACTCTCTTAATTTTTGCTGAGTGGCTAAAGATGTGTGAGGTCTAGCGTTATCATGATGAAAAATCACACCCCTTCTGTTAATTATTTCCGGCCGCTTTCTCTCAACTTTTTGCTTTAATCTCATTAGTTGTTCACAGTAGAGTTCAGAATCGATAGTCCTGCCTGGCGGTAACAGCTCATAATGAATAATGCCCTTCCAATCCCACCATACACACAGCATCACCTTGTTGCGGGTTAACCCGGGTTTTGCCAGAGTCTGTGAAGCCTGACTGGCCTTTGACCACGACCTTTTTCGCACGTTCTTGTCGTACGTGATCCACTTTTCATCACCAGTTATAAGCTTCTTCAAAAACGGTTCACTTTCATTACGTCGTAGAAAAGAATCGCAAATGAGTACACGGTTAATTAAGTTTCTTTCAGTGAGATCGTGAGGGACCCAAATATCGAGCTTTTTAATGTACCCCGCTTTTTTCAAATGCGCCAAAACTGTTTTGTGGTCAATTCCTAATTCTTCAGCTACGTCGTAACTACTGATATGCCGATCTTGCTCCACTTTTTCAAAAATGGCATCCATTTTATCCGTAACAGGGCGACCAGAGCGACGTGCATCTTTCACATCAAAATTTCCGGATTGAAAACGCTTAAACCAAATTTGTGCTACTCTCACAGACACTGCACTAGGTCCATAAACGTCACAAATTTTTTTCGCAGCTTGCGTTGAATTTTTACCTTTTTTGTAGTAAAATTTTAAAATGTATCGAATTTCTTCATTAGATTCACTCATCTTGACAGTAAAAAAAACAAATGAAAATCACACATTTACCTAATTTGAATTTGGAATTATCTTTTTTAAAATTTAAACTTTTTAAAGATATCAAAACCTGCTAGATACAAATGGTATAACCAAAGAGATTTTATTACAAGTTCATACATACTATAATGCGAAAAGACTTTTTCCCCGACCTATTAAATAAGAAATATTGCGTCGAAAAAAATAAATAAAATATATTTTGCAATGTGTACATCAAGCCCTTTCATATGATACCCCATTTGAACTAGTAGTTTCAATTTGAAATTTCGACACCCTATAAAAAATATAGACCCCTTATTTTTTAAGATCTATTTACAAATGTATAGTTTTGAGATTTATTCCTGTACTTGTAGTCTATAACGATGTTACTTGCCAAATTTCATAGTTCTAGGTCAACGGGAAGTACCCTATAGGTTTTGATTCCCTTGAGTGTGTCGAAATATGCGTTTTTTGCTGAATAAACGGCCGTAACTTTTTTCTACGTAAACTTAGCAGTTTCATTTTTTTTTAACTTCATGGGACCGTAGACCTGAGTATACAGTTCAAATTTCAGCTTGATACCTCCACGCATTCTCGACATAGAAATTCTTGACAGACAGACAGACAGACAGACAGACGGACAACAAAGTGATCTTATAAGGGTTCCGTTTTTCCTTTTGAGGTTCGGAACCCTAAAAAAGTACATTATTTTTCTTATTGTTCACAGAACGATAGGCTCTGTCCTGCATCTTCTAAAAGCATGCATAGGAACGGGAATACTAGCTATGCCGGCAGCTTTCAAGAATTGTGGACTCCTCTCCGGGACTATAGGCACAATAATAGCTGGATTTATCTGCACTCATACTGTATATATCCTGGTAAGTCATTTTATTAAAGTTACATATTACGAGTATCTTCAGAGGAGCTCGATGGCGTCGACGTGCTTGTCAGTCTGATCGATCACGCAAGTTAAGCAACGTCGACCGTAATCTGTATATCATCATCATCATCAGCCTGTATCTATCCACTGCTGGATATAAGCCTTTCCCCAATGCTTTCCACCAAATACGATCCTCCGCCTTCCGCATCCAGCCGCTGCCAGCCCTTTTCTTAATGTCATCGGACCATCTAGAAGGAGGGCGTCCAACGCTTCGTCGTCCTACGCGATAATTAATAATAATCTACGCGTAATCTGTATATGGATGGGTTTATTTATCTCAAGCTCCTCCGTGCTTCAGAAGTTATATTAACCGGTTGTGGTCATTAGACGACAGTCGTTAAGCCAAGTTAGTGGTCTTTGGATGGCCTCAAAACACTGGCCTCCGCCAACCTGCAGTTGAGCAGTGTGGTGGATTAGGCTCTAAAACCCTTCTAAGTAATATCCTAACGGTAGGATGATTATGGGCTGATGCTGAATCTTCAGTAAAATTGCAAGAATGACTAAACTACATAATTATTATTGGAGGCATTTTTGCATGTAAGTCGGTATCTTTCTAATAAGCTTATTACTCAGTCAGATCGACTACCACTATTATAACATTATTTTTTGTGACAATGAATGTTGAGAACCTTATTATGGTTATAGGCTGACCATCATATCGCTTAGCTATTATTATTCTTTCGCAGTCAATTTGTCGGATGATTTATCACCAAAAATAGCTGCGAATATTTAATTATAAAGCAGGCAAGAAATATTATTTAATGGGCTTTTGAATCAGTTACATTATTTACACTACAAATTTACATTACAAAACGGTTGAACAACTAACAGTCTTAACACTTTATTAAAACAGTTGAACAATTATTTGAAAATCAAGTTTATATATATATATATATATATATATGTCAAAATACAAAATGATGTCGTACACTATTTTCCAGGTCAGAACATCTCAAGAGGTATGTGTTGATGCTAAGAAGCCTTCGATGAGCTTTGCCGAGACTTGTGGCGCAGTTTTTACTTATGGACCAAAGAAATTACAAACTTGGGGAAGTTTCGTAAAGTTCGTACTCGTATTTACTTTAAAAAAAAAGAGTTGTTAGCGCTTTTTTCCCACATTTCATCTTACATGACAATGTAAATCAGCATTTCATGCCTTGTCATCTCTAATAGTTCTTTTGAGCTATGATAAGTGTCTTTTTATTAAGATTGTATATTTAAAGTAATACTAATAATAATAATGACGACCCCGGTGGTCGAATGGCTAACCATGTCCACTTTGACTCCGGGGTCGTGGGCTCGATTCCCGCACAAGACAAATATTTGTGTGCATGAACATGTCTGTTTGTCTTGGTCTGGATGTTTCCTATGTATTATATGTATGTATTTACAAAAAAATGTATTTAAGTACATTTCAGTCAGTCAGTTGTCTAGTAACCAAAGTACAAGCTTTGTGCTTAATTTGGGACTAGATGGCGCTGTGTAAATTGACCAGAAGTATTATTTATTATTTATAATACTCATTATAATCTTGGAATTTTTTGCATGCGAAATTGTAAAATATATTTTAGGTACCTATACACAAGAACATCCTTTATTTTTCAGAAGTGTAGTGGATTTTTCTATGACTCTGACATACATAAGCGTGTTGTGCGTTTACGTGGTATTCATCGGATCGTCGTTCAAAGAGGTAAAGTTACTTGAATACACAGTAATAATGTTCATACTGAGTACCTTACATACCTCACAATCACAATATTGTCATCTTTACTAATTAGTTCTTCTAAAAGTTTATGCAAATGTGAAAGAAATGGTTGCAAAAATGGCGCTTGCTCAAAATGCTGCTCTTTTAGAAGCATTCTAGTACCTACCAAGGACAAACTGCCTGGTACTGCCTGTAAGAATTAATGGCTGAAAAATTACATTAAATTCTAGTATAATTATATATGTAGATCGAAGCATTAAATTCTAAATTCAAGTAAGATTGTAATAAATAAATATATTGTAGCTGAATTATGTGCAGAAATATATGCATATAAGTATATATATGCGTATAATATATGTTTATACAAATAAATAACTTTTTGTATGCTCAAAAATTTCATTATATTTCACTTGACTAGGTTATGGAATCCTGTCGCACGTGATATGTTTGTGATGCTGTGTGTATTTTTATTTTGGTAACTAGACCTTATGCTACTTAAATGAAAATTGTTATATTTCTTGTGAGACTGTTTGTACACCTATAAATAAATAAATAGGATTCCATCCAAAAGTTTGGTTAGGTAAGTTTTAAAACTCGATATCTTAAGCAGACTCACCGGCTTAAATTCCCGGTACTACCTAATCATGAAAGGTGATTCGTGCAATAATGTCTTTTGATATTTTAGACCTCATTTAACTTAATGGGTTGGCTATTTGTGTTGGGTGGATTATTGGATGAAAATTGTTAACCAAATTTCGCGCGCGTGACAGACAGATTAAATACATGCTTGTGCAAGTCATACACTCACGCGTTGAGTCTAATTATGCCGGCTCCATATGCTTGGTGTTTGTCGCAAACACCATACACATTTTGGGGTGTACGTGGTTCATCAACACCTTTAAACCAAAGCCAATCTCACCTGCACGTGGTGCACCCTGCTTACTGACAAACGAGGCTCTGGCGAAAAGAGAGGTAGGGTATAGCACATTTTATAAGCTGCCCGACTGGGGAAGTACCTCCACCTCACAGAACACGACAGCCAAATAACAATTCCCTTGAGGGTCGTTGTGTTTTTACGAGTGAGTGAGATCACCAGAAAGAAAGAAAGGAAGCAGTATAGGCTGACAACGGATCAGGGACCCCTTGGTGTTGCTGATCTCAATTGGCGGTGGTGATTGCTTTCCACCAGGAGACTCACATGCTCGTTTGCTCCACTCTCTTATAAAAAAAAACATGCCAAACTACCGACGTGGTAGTTTGTGTTGAGTATTTTTTTGGTAGTCGGTGGCTAATGCTCCGACTACCAAAAAAATACTCAACACAAACATTGCTCCATCCGTTTTTGCCAAATAGAGACACAAACAGCAATATTTTATTATTTATTACTTCATCGTCTTGACTTTAACATTTTTAAAGTACTTTAATACTTTCTTGTTTGTACTATAGCAACCACAGCTTACCATTGTCTTTTATCTCTTTACCCTCTCACAGCTGTTATATATCTTTCAATATCTATACGTTCAGTATGAAATATAAATTAAATTAACCACTGAATCTTTATTGTGTTTGTACATTTGGACGTTTGGAATACCTTTTTAGGGTTCCGTACCCAAAGGGTAAAAAGGAACCCTATTACTAAGGCTCCGCTGTCCGTCCGTCCGTCCGTCCGCCGGTCACCAGGCTGTATCTCATGAACCGCGATAGTTAGACAGTTGAAATTTCCACAGATGACGTATTTCCGTTGCCGCTATAACAACAAATACTAAAAAACAGAATAAAATAAATGTTATATAAACAACAAACGTGATTGATCTCAAAAGGAGACCTTCATCAGGGCGAATGTCCAGACCCTGATGAAGGTCTCCTTTTGAGATCGAAACTAGTCGGCTTTCCCGACAAAAAGACGTGAGTGACCCGTTTAATTTATCTAATTAATTTATTAACAAATAAGTTGGTGGCAACTTGCCTGATCACAGTATAAGTAATATAGTATGGCCTCACTTCTTTTCTGACACGAATCTGGAACAGTTTGTATGGCGCCGCACGCACACATGCTCATTCTCGCTCTGCACAGACGTTATTGTCTATGTAGTAGTTACCGACGCGACATTTATATGGTGTGGCCGCACTGATCTAACAAAATATTTACTCGACTATTGATCAAGTACTTATTACAAATTCTACCATGTTAGAGGTATAATGATTAAGTTCTGTGGATAACAAATTTTTCATTGTTTCAGGCTCTGGAGGTATATATTCCTAATTATGAAATATCCGTTCGACTCTACTGCGTTATGATGCTGGTACCACTCGTCCTAATCTGTCAGATCAGAAACCTGAAGTATCTCGTGCCGTTCTCAGCAGTAGCCAACGTTTTGGTTCTGGTTGTCCTGGGAATAACCATGTACTACGTGTTTGCGGATTTGCCGCCGGTCAGCGAAAGGGACCTGGTTGCTCCAGTCACCCAGTGGCCTCTGTTCTTCAGGTGAACTGAATTTATAGCGTTTTCTGACTTTAGTATTACTCAGTCATTTTTATTGGGTTGTTTTTTTTATTCTGTAAGCAAATTTTTATCTCGAGATTTAGGGGTCTCTACTGTTGTCACTAGAAGACAGTCGTTGAGCCAAATTAGTTTAGGGTTCTGTAGTGAACAAGAAACCCTTATAGTTTCGCAATGTTCGTCTGTTTGTCCGTCCGCGGCTTAGTTGAGAGACTTATAATACTGGTGAAAAGAGTGAAAGCTGAAATTTAGCATAGGTAAACATATTATTCATGCCGCCTATACGTTAAAATAAAATTTAGAAAAAAAAAAGAAATATTTAGGGTACCTGCCCTCACGTATATGCGGGGTTGATTTTTTCCCCTGTCTATCCTACGGTGTGAGGTAACGTTGGATAAGTATTTCAAAAATATTATGTATTTTTAGATTCAATGCTCCGTTTGCGAAATATTGAGCTTTTAAATGCTAAATTTTATTCGAGACAAGTGACACATATAAATAAGAGTCACGTATTAATAAATATAGTGCGGTGCTTTGTCTCATATTTTTCATTTATGGAGCACCTTTTTTCACAATAATACTAATCATTTCCGTTCATTTATATTTTCTGCCTATTAAAAAATATTTTTCACTAGCTGATGCCCGCGACTTCGTTCGCGTGGACTTTATGATTCCGGCGTATTAATACAAATACGAACTAATGTAGATACATAAGAAAATATTTGGGGCAGTATATACGTTAAAAGTCAACAAATTATTATTTTTATTTAAGACTAGCTGATACCCGCGACTTCGTTCGCGTGGACTTTATGATTCCGGCGTATTAATACAAATACGAACTAATGTAGACACATAAGAAAATATTTGGGGCAGTATATACGTTAAAAGTCAACAAATTATGACCTGAAGCGTTACTAATCCTCTATAAAGCCACATTGTTGGCCATTTCACATTCATCTGAAACGATTAGACAGCAATCCTGAAACATTTTCGCTTTGTCACAGTTTCGTGTCACAAAGCATGTCGGTGTTTCCGTTCTGTATAAATCGAGTAGAATATTGAACATTGTATTTGCGTCCTTCCGCCTAGAAGTAATATGGCTGCAATACCTGGCGATGCTGCTGTGAGATATTATTTTGGCGCCTGATTTCAGCGAGGATTGCTCTCGTCAGATATGTTTTTCCAGTCCCTCCTGTAGCATCTAAGAAAAACAGTTTCCCCTCGTTGTTTAAAAGACTTTGCATCACAAAATCTTGCTACAAAATTTTGTCCCGCAAATGCACGCATTCTTCTGGTTTGTGCGAATATATACCAATCGTTCCATTTCAATTTTAGCGTACACGTCTATATTAAACTGACTAAACAGACCACGTTACCTTTGTAAATAAATAAGACTATTGCATCTAACTTGTAGCAGGTAAGAATAAAAGTAGCACTGCGCGGTTATTTTTTTACAATACAATCAATATTTTGTTAAACTATTTATGCTCATCAGGCTGAACAACTTTTGCTAAGGCGTCATTTTTATATTTTAGTTTAGCTGAACTATTATAGTTCTGCATTAGGTGTTCAAAATCTTGGATTTTTATACCTCGACAAAAAATGCTCATTAGGCTGAACAACTTTTGCTAAGGCGTCATTTTTATATTTCTTATAGTTTAGCTGAACCATTATGGTTCTGCTTTAGGTGTTCCAAATCTTGGATTTTTATACCTCAACAAAAAATGCTCATCAGGCTGAACAACTTTTGCTAAGGCGTCATTTTTATATTTTTGGACCCCCGTTTCACCCCCTTAGGGGTTGAATTTTCCAAATTCCCGTCTTAGTGAGCATCTACGTCCTGAAAGGAACCCCCATACAAAATTTGAGACTCCTAGCACTTGTAGTTTCTGAGATTTGGTGATGAGTGAGTCAGTGATTTTCTCTATAGAAAAATTTTCTTTAAACTTTAAATGACGATAACTTTTTAATCTGACATCAGATTTCGATGAAACAAAGCCTATATGTTGCTCAGGGATGAGCTTAGCTTTAATCTTTTAGTGAAAACCGCGTAAAAATCTGTTCAGTAGTTATAAAGATTAGCGAGTACATACGACAGACAAAAAAATCTAAAAAATCTTTTTTGTATTCTGTTACTCTTTTTTTATCGCCCACGCCCATTTTTTGTTAATTTTATCAAATGTACAGACACGCGGTTTCTACTGTTTTATTATATGTATTGATAATTGATGATTTGAATTTTCGATTGATCATTACAGCGTGTTTTTTATTTTTTTTTAGACTACATTTATTTTCAACTTTTTACTTTAAGATACATAAATAAACTTATTAAATTATTGTATTGTCATCGATCTTTGATTAGTAAAAGTTTAAATTACATCTGACCATTTAAAGTGGATCATAATGAATTTCAAAGAAGTCGGTTACAAACTGACAAGCAAACATTCAGGTGAAGCTAATAACTATAAAAGAGTATTAACAAGTGTTACATTTTAATTTTTTATAAAATGTAAAAAAAATATGTTTATTGCTTTAAAGAAAGAGAAGAGAGAAAGAAGAAAAATTTTGAGAAGAAAATAGATACCAAAATTTCGTCATAAATATGTTTAACTTAATACGATTTCAATTCTAATTTTAACCTCGGCCATCGGCAATATTCCCTCTGGAATAAGGTCACCAATTTACCTTAAACCTGAAATTGGCAATATCAGTAAACACCTCTAAGCTCCTAATGAAATGTTAATACCAACAAAGAAGGACAGTTAAATTGCAGCGTTCTTTTCTACAGGGTGAAATGTTCTTAGCTTGGCAAGTCCGTAGTTGGTAAAACTAGTTTGTTGAATTAACTATAAGAACACGCAAGAATTAACCGTATTGGCTAAGTTACTAATTCAATATTTTATTAAGAGGACGATTTTTTTATACAACTAAGACAGAAAACAAGCATACGACCCGCTTATTTTTTTTTTTATTTACGCAGTGCCATCTAGTCCCAAATTAAGCGCAAAGCTTGTGTTATGGGTATTAGACAACTGATAAATGTACTTAAATACTCGTACATAGAAAACACCCAGACCAAGACAAACAGACATATACATGCACACAAATGTTTGTCTTGTGCGGGGATCGAACCCGCGACTGGAGTCAAAGTGGCCATTGCTAATCATTCGACCACCGAGCTCGTCTAAAATTAATGATGAATTGATGGTAAGTAACATAGCAGCCTATCGACGCTCGCTTCACCACAGCCATCACTCACGCAGTTCTGTAAAAACTTTCTTCAAGAAAGACGTGAAGAGGTTGCTGTAGTCTCTTGGGAAAACCTCGGCACAGAATTTATTCAATAACCTAAGAGTCCGTGGAAGAAAACCTCTCTGGAATCGCAAAGTTCGTGACTGTCTTGGCTCCATTGTGTGAGAATGAATTTCCTGTCAATGGCGAGCGGTGCCTGTAGAACGAGGCTGTAAGCTTCATACTAGTACTGAGGCTGTAGGATATTAGGTCAGGTTAGCCAATGGTAAAGTGTGTAGCGGTAACCAGTTTTGTGTAAACTGTGAATTGATATGTCATGCATTTTGTTTTATTTATTAATCTTTTTTTTTGAGTTATTTTCTAAAAAAAAGTATTGACTTCTAGAACTAAAAAAAATGAAATAGGTGTTAATAGCACCAAATCTTGCATTAGCCATGAGATCGCTTATTGTACGATACGTTTTTGTCGTTACGTGAATAATGGTTGTTTATTTGTGTTCAGTGTTTGTTTTATTGCTAGTGCCATAAATAAATATTGTAATGATAAGTTCAATGAGGCAGAATGAGTTACGCGACACCATAAATTCTCCCAATTCACTGAACTTGTTGAATTTATTATTGCAGACAGATTCACACATTACATTAAGCAGAATCAAATTAGTTAATATTTTTGGACCAATTCATAATTATGTGCTTCGGAGGGCACTTTAAGCCGTCGGTCCCGGTTGTTGTCATTAGATGACAGTCGTTATGTCAAGTCAGTGGCCTTTGGGCAGAGGGTCTTTTGGCAGCACTGTAGCGCAGGGTCCAATCGTCTGTCAATTCATAGCATCTTGTCAAAAGTCTTGTTGATGTCTTGTGTTGTCTTGTCGTCTTGAAGTTTCACTGTCAAAAAATTCAGTACAATTTGACAATCTGGACCCGATGCCTACCTAGCGACATCTGGTGTCAGAAAAAATATCAAACACCATTCGCCAACTCACAGTGGAGCATCATGGTATGCTCTAAACTTCCTTCGATTGAGAGCAGACCCGTATCCCAACAGTGGGATCATTATGGGCTGATGCCGATTTTATAATTAACTCATAGAATAATTCACGAAAACTAGTGCATACGATGAAATACTTAATACTCTATTACGAATTACCGATCAATTTTTTTTAAAGTTTCAAAATTTTAATGAAGAAATATTTAATCAAAATAAATAAATAAACATATATCGCTATGGCAATTGGCCGTGTCGTTTCCGGCAGACTAGAATAGAATCACTCCGTCTCTTCCCGTGGATGTCGTACAAGGCGACTAAGGGAAATACATTAGCAAACATCGATCAGGCCTCCCCAGCCCGTTTGGCCAGCGTGGGGACTGTAGGCCAAATCCTCCTTCCGTCTAGGACGGACGAGAGAGGGTCGTGCTCCTGTAGTGGAGACTAAAATGACCTGATGATGATGATATCGCAATGAATTCGTGAAATTGGGCGTATGGGCCTATAAGGCGTAACGACACTAACATGCATGGTTCTGTGTAATTAATTGTACGGTTATTTTACAAACGTTTTATTTTTTGGGATCATTAGAATTAGGTAATTCAATGAGTCTACGCGCGCTAAATAAGCTGCTGTTAGATATTTCCAGATATTTCTAAGGAAACTTATCATTTTTCAAAATGATTTAAATCACCGTAATTTGGAAAGTTTCGGGAATATTTTTTATAAGTATTTTTTTATACAGCCACATAACTATACTTCATAAGTTCAAGAAGGCATTAGGTCATGCTTGTATAACTTTTTTGTAAATCGTTGGATGATTTGTAAAGAATTTATTGTGAATAGCAGACATTAAAAGAGGTAAATAATGTACTTTTTTACTACGCAACAATTAGAATTGATTCGCTTCGTCTAACATATAAATTCAACGAACTATAAACTATATAAAGTAAAAAGAGATGCACCATTGCACATGTATCAAATTACGATAATTGACTATGTGGAAATTTTCTAAATAATTCTACAATACAATATTATAAAACTCAAAACAAAAACGGTCTGCGATCTTTCATTTTGACTAGTTTTACAGGCGATCTAAGTTTTGGTTTGAAAATCCATTTTAAAAGGATGTAATAGTTTAACAAAATATGTTACGTATCATTGGAGAAACAATCTAGAATACTATAATTTCTCTTAAGGCACTAACTACATAAACGGAATATTTGACATAGCTGTCATACAATTTCTGATTTATTACATACAAAATACGACCTGCCTGCCTTTTCTATGCAATGTTGTCTGAAAAGCAACGGGAAAGTCCAAAATTGTAATTTTCAAATTAAAATATATCGAGAGGTGTATATGCTATCGAAGTAAATCGTTCTCCTGTAGTTATTACTGTGGTGTTCTTAATTAACAAACTGAAAAAAATGGTCATAAAAGCGTCGATTAACATGCCCTAATCAGAGGGTGAAGGAAAAATTATTTATTTATTTACTTCCACTCTTACTGATATTGTACAGGCGTCAAACCTTATACAATAGTGTAACTATTTTTTTTTATCACGATTGTTTTAATTAGATTAAACTCTTGGAAATAATGAACAACGCTACTTTTGTGAATTTATTCAGAGAACATGAAAACATATAAATTCTCTCCGTTATTTCTTTGAGAGTTCGTTAAGTTGAGTTTCGTTAAGAGAGAAATTGACCGAATGAAGATTACATTATGATTTCACTGAAAATTCTCATTGCGAACAGAATACCGTTATTAGTTTAATTTTAGATTATATTTCGTTAGAATAGTGCAGTTTAACCACAGTATGTTAAACTATGAAAATTTCATTTTGTGTCACGTGAATACTAAATATGACATTCATGAGATCGACACTAGATGGGAACTGAACGAGAATTAGCTTTTGAGTCAGATGCATGAATATATTAATCTGTTTTCAGTACTGTGGTATTCGCAATGGAAGGTATCGGCGTAGTGATGCCTATTGAAAACGAGATGGCCAACCCTCGGAGGTTCCTCGGTTGTCCTGGTGTACTGACCGTATCCATGGTCATCGTAATATCTTTATATACGATTGTTGGTTTCTTTGGATATCTACAATTTGGCGATGAAGTCAAGGGGAGCATCACGTTGAATCTACCTCAAGATGAAATGTAAGTACTTGATTTTTTCAAGAAGCTGTTTCTGTGAGTAACGCACCATGATCTTTAGAACCGAATTTTACCTTAACTGTACGTACCTACCTAACGAGGCTGTTGCGAGAGAAGGGCATGTAGAGCCTGACTGGGGAAGTGCCTCTTCATAGAAGACCGCAGAAAGACAAACCTTTGAGATCTGTTCTAATTTGGCGTGAGATTGAAGCATCTACATGCTACATTACCAACGAGATTGTCAACCCACAAGCTATACTCCTTGCAAGCATCTATAGGCTACGGTAACCGCTTTCACTAGGCGAACTCTATACTTATTTACTGCCAGGTTTGGTAAAACAAAACGTTTAACCAGCCTTAGCTCGAGGCAAGCTGTTCACCCTGTGGCAGAGTCAAGATTGGTGACGACGATGACTTTTTATATCCCATTAACTGATCCATTTAGAGAGTATTTTGTATGGATTAAGTAACCTGCCTACGACAAAGCATAGTATCTTAAGAAATATGTGACAATATATCAAGGTATAAGTCTGTGGAATTTCCTCGTTCCGGATTCCATCCCTTTGATAAATCGCGAACATACTGGGAGCTCTATCGCTCGCTGTGCAACCTTAAGCCTGTGAAACAGCCCGACACTTCTATCTCGTATTTTTATGAGCCGACGATCAACATGTAAGTAGCTTTCAGTGTAGGACATGGCGGAAGATGCATTAGATTAAGAATTTGAGTGGCGTGTACTACTATTAAAACTGAAAAACTAGTTTGAAGATTTTTAGACGTAACAAACCTTAACCAAAGATATAAAGGTTACCACAAATATAAAATTACTAAATAAGGTTTGTGCTAGAATGCGCACATTCCTTAACAACTTCAAGATAACTACGAGTATAAATATTTTAAAAAATGGAATAATTGACTTCCTCCGCCTAGGTGGGAATTGAACCCACGACCTCTCGATTAGCGGTCGAGTGCTCTTCCAACTGAGCTACCAGGAAGATTTGCGATGGTGGCGAATTTTTGCATTTAATATTTTACTGCTGTAAAGTCTCAGTGTGGCGCCATCTACCTATTAAGTATTATACTACTAAACAATGCATAGCAGTACATCGTTGCAGATGAAATTCGGCTATTTTTTGATAACACCAAACTTATTAAATAATTATTAAAATGAATGGAGGTGAATATTTCCATTTTTAAAACATTTATAATATTCTGACAAGTTGGCCAAAATCAACTATTTAAATAATAATAACTTCAAGATCATTTTTACATTTTACAGCATCGCTCAAAGTGCGCAGCTGCTGATGGCTTTAGTGATGTTCCTGTCCTACGCTCTGCAATTCTACGTACCAATGGAGATGATCACGAGATTATTGAAGAAGAGACAATCAAATAGTTACGAGAATATAATCCAGGTCACCATCAGAACAGTTCTAGTCGCCATAACAGGTAACCAGGATTTTTGTAAAATTTTGACATGATAACGTCTTATACACGCACGAAAAAGCATGACGCATTGTCACGATCCGCCTGAGCCGACCGAGGCACGATCGGTTTTATTCATGTTCTCTGATGTTCGTTCGTTCGACCGTATTGTACTTTGTTTCTAATAAATAGCCTTAGGACCATAATCTACCTACAGGTAAAAACGGAGAATCGCATTTAGTGGACAGTCTATATCCAATAATAGGTAGATAGGGACTGATAATGATGATGATGATTCACCAATGTATTTTGCTACAATTAATTCTTTTACTTTACAAAAAATATTTAAACTACTTTCTACTACCACATTGTTAACATGAATCAGGGAACGGACGACAGTGTGGCACGATGCAAAGACAAATGGACCACAGATTAATATACAAAAGAACAATAAAATTTTATTTAATTCTCGTCGTTTTAATATTTATGTATGTACCTATAAACAGCAATTTAAAATTATACGAGTATGTTTGTTATTCCAACACGCAATTTAAATGAAATTTGACATGATGTTTTTATAATATCCCGTGAGGGATATTATACTTTCAAACATCACTCTTAGTGCATGCGTCTATCTATATACGTCTTAATACGAGTATATGCCGAATTCCAACTCGATCCGACTAGTAGTTCGATCAGTCCGTAACGATTGCCTTATAAACAAGTGTGTTCACGCAGACAAAACCGCGAACGGAAGCTAGCTTTTATTGTTACAGTTTTATACGCAATCGAATTGAGAAGTAGAGTATGTAACTTAAGTAAACAACCAAGTATAGTTTTAGGCATATATATCCGGGTACTCGCCCCAGATATTATGGTTTGTTGCATGCATGCATGTTATTTGTTATATAAATTTTATTATCGGCAGTCAAGTATTGAACCACAGAATACTTAAAGAGCAGTAAGAAAGTTATAAATTATGACTACTCAAAAACCGCTAGTTGGATATGCACAGGTTTGGCCGTCATGGAGATCTACCGCCGAAGCTGAAGCCGATTACAAAAATGTGAGTGGATTTTTTGATTGCAAAAATGTGAGTGGTTGAACAAAAAGGGAAAATAATTGATTTCGAGTAAATCGCGTTTGAAGTTTCGTGTAGAAACAAGTTTAAGTGTAAGGTGTAAGTTTTCCAAAACTGCCTCGGATCACAAAAAAAAATATAAAAAACAAAATACGGCACCTAAAAATATTCTGGTTAGACCAAAACAAAGCTAAAAGACCACAGATTCAAAAAAAAAAAAAAAAAATACGGTTTCTAATCCCTCCGGTCCCATTTTGGTCAACCACTCAAATAAACCTTCAGTCTAGATTGGCGGTAATTGTGTTAAGCTTAGCTGGTAGAGACCCTAGAGCTCTACCTAGAGCTCTATTTTTGGAATCAAAATATTCGATCGTAATCGGCTTCAGCTTCAGCGGTAGGGCCCCATGACGGCCAAACCTGTGCATATCCAACTAGCGGTTTTTAGTAGTCATAATTTATAACTTTCATACTGCTCTTTAAGTATTCTGTGGTTCAATACTTGACTGCCGATAATAAAATTTATATAACAAATAACATGCATGCATGCAACAAACCATAATTATCTGGGGCGAGTACCCGGATATATAAGCCAAAAAATAAAAACGAACATTTTAGTATGAGAATTGACAAATGTCACGTGATCTATCTAACGTTCGTTACGCTACGAATTACACTTGGCTAGGGGGCTGGTCGGTTTGAACGCAAAGGTTAATTTCGTTAAGTCCGAATATATCAGGCTTTTGACAGACATCGAGTAGGTAATATTATTTGGCTCAAACAGACGAAATGTCCATAAATGTGGCAGATGGATAAATTGTGTAGCTGTAAACGCATAACTAGTCCTAATATGGCTGATCACTTCTTGTTCTTCATTTTTAATCACCAAGCAACAAATTCTAGGCTTAAGATATGCCTAGAATTTGAATGGAGTGCATCTTTAAAACGAATGTTCATTATTCGAAACTTTTTTATTTAAATTAAAGTTCGTAAACGAAAATGATTGATTACGCCAATGCTTACTGCATAATGTAACATGGATGCAACTTTTAAGTTGTATCGCACTTTTATGTTATATTTTTTATAATGTTAAACTACATTTTTTTTTTATACTACGTCGGGTAGCAGACAAGCATACGGCCCGCCTGATGTGAAGCGGTTACCGTAGCCATATTAACGCTCGCAACATAAAATATTGCTCGCGCACCGCCACCTCCGCTGCCAACGCAGCATCTCCTTCCTTTTGGTGACCTCACTCACTCGCAGGAACACAACAACCCTCAAGGGAATTGTTATTTGGCTGCGGTATTCTGTGAGGTGGAGGTACATTCCCCAGTCGGGTAGCTTGCAAATTACGCTCCCTACCTCTCTTTTCGCCAGAGCTTCGTTTGTCAGTCAGCAGGGTGCACCGCGAGCAGGTGAAGTTGGCTTTGGTTCAAAGATGTTAGTGAACCACTTACACCCCAAAACATAATCTACATATTCTTTAAGTAGAATAAATTTTATACTTGAAGAAATAAATTGATAAATATAATTAAATAGATAAATAGATATTGATAGTAAATTTCGTCAATTTCTAATATAGATTTGATATTATACTCTTCTTTAAGTCTACTGTGACAACCAGCTATAAATTAAGTATTTTAACCATAAACCCATATTTTATTTCACAGTTGGTGTTGCTGCAGCTTTTCCGAACTTGGAGCTGGTCATCAGCTTTGTTGGAGCCATTTTCTTCTCAACCCTCGGTCTACTCGTCCCTGCTGTGGTCGAAACTGTTTACCTTTGGGACAGGGATTTAGGAAAATGTAACTACATATTGTGGAAAAACGTGATAATATCCATAATTTCAGTTATATGTCTCGTTTCTGGTTCTTATTCATCTGTTGTTGGTATGATTGAGGATTTCTCTAGCGGCCATGATGATTTGGATATTTATGTAAATGCAACTTCGACTCAATTATAATTGGAATTAATAGTAAAACAAAAAAAAAAATGCTTGATCAAGAACCACCCCTTGGTTCTTGATCAGTCATTTTTTGTTTTTGTCTACCGGCTAAGCTGAAGCCGATCTCCTGTTTTCCGAATAAAAATATTCGATGGTAATCGGCTGCACCTTCGGCGGCAGGGCCCCAGAAGAACCACCTTCCGCAGAAGAACCACCTTCCGCAGAAGGTGGTTCTTCTGGACACGGCTCGTAGTACGAGGATCCTCACTCTCCGTAACACTGTTGGGTCTTTGTTACTGACACATGCACCCTTTATCACAAGTTTTTTTTTTATAAATTTACTTGTTTATTTATTATACTTTAACATATTTTTGGTATATAAAATAGTGCATTAATAAATAAATGAAACAATAATAATTCAGAGGTTAAGAATTATATATGTTATGGTCAATATAATAAACTGGTAATTCTTGATAATGCCCGGGCAATTTAATAAATTATCAATTATTAAGCTTACTTGGCACCACATCATTCATCATCTGGGTTAACGGAGCTCCGCTTAGCGAAGCTCCTATTTCCGACGACAGACACAAGCAAACCCTAACCCAACAAAAAATCAACTCAAATCTAACCAAAACATGTTTTATTACATTGACCAAGTATCGGTCAGTATGAATAATGACCAATTTGTTACATTGACCATAACATATCCATGTCAAAAGTGTCGTTTATGTAGACGCACGCTTTACGTAATTTGATTATGTTCTAAGCGTAGAACTTTCAAATAATATCGTATATACGTAATCGGTCCCCATTGTTAAATATAATTTGACGTCAAAATTGGCAAAATTGACACTCGACCTGTTCTATGAAGGTTGCGTGAGTGAATTTGCATTTTTTTATACGTGGTCCATACAATTAATATTTGACATACGAATGTAAATTATAATTGCAAAGTTTATTTTAATGCTATAACCATCAATTAATTTTAAAGTCGACCTAAATTCATAATTACTTAATATTTTATTTCAATTGCTTTATTATTTATGCGTTTAATAAATACAATTTAGGGTTAGATTTTCAGAATGATATATTACTGCTGGATAAAAGCATTGAGGTAGGTGGGTTATATATATTTTTAATATAATATATATTTTTAAATAAAGTAATCTACTTTCTACGGAGCCTATTCAGATTTTGTAGAAACGAAAAGACTATTTGAGATATAGGTATATAAAAATGTATTTTATGCCTGAAATGGTATATTATACTTAAGTTTATAATAATTAGATATTTTTTTATACTACGTCGGGTGGCAAACGAGCATACGACCGCCTGATGTGAAGCGGGTACCTTATCCATATCAGCGATCGCAATAAGAAATATCGCGCGCGCGTCGCCGCCCCCGCTGCTAACAGCAGCAACTCCTTCTTCCTTCCTGGTGAGCTCACTCACTCGCAGGAACTCAACATCCCTCAAGGCAACAATCGTCCATTTCCCTAGTCCAGAAGTTTATAATTATGCTGCCCTACCTCTCTGTGTGCCAGAGCCTCATCAGTGACTCAGCAGGGTGCACCATGTACAGGCGAGGTTGGACTAGGTTCTTGAGATGGCAAGTGTCATAAACTCTAAAATAATGCCATAAAGGTATAAAATAAATTATTTTAATTAAGTGTAAAAGTAAGTAAAG
Source organism: Hypsopygia costalis (assembly GCA_937001555.2). Taxonomy (NCBI): domain Eukaryota; kingdom Metazoa; phylum Arthropoda; class Insecta; order Lepidoptera; family Pyralidae; genus Hypsopygia; species Hypsopygia costalis. The sequence goes on from OW443329.2 coordinate 29,187,370, forward strand.
ACGAACCCGGTGGTCGAATAGCTAACTATGTCCACTTTGACTCCGGGGTGGCGGTTTCGATTCCCGCACAAGACAAACATTTCCGTGCATGAACATGTCTGTTTGTCTTGTTCTGGGTGTTTCCTATGTATTATGTGCATGTATTTAGGTACAAATAAAAATATATTTAAGTATAATATCAGTTATTTAGTACCCATAGTACAAGCTTTGCTTAATTTGGGACTAGATGGCAGTGTGTAATGCGTCCAAGAATATTTATGTATTTATTTAAATAACAAAATACTTGCAAAGCATGAAGTGCCAAAAAGCACCAATGTCAATATTAATAAAGTTCTATTACCTTGACAATACCGTAAAAGCAAAACTGGTCGGCAAATATAAATATAATTAAGTAAAATACAATTGGCGAGCTCGGTGGCGTGGCGGTCAATGACGCGGCTTCGACACCAACGCTCGTGGGTTCGATTCCCACATAGGACAAACATTTGTGTGCATGAACATGTCTGTTTGTCTTAGTCTGGGTGTTTTCTATGTATCATAAATAATGTATTTACGTATGTTTATCAGTTGTCTAGTACCCATAACATAAGCTTCGCTTACTTTGGGGCTAGATGGCGCTGTGTAATTTGTCTGACAATATTTATTTATATTTCCAACTACATACATCTATACATACCTTTCCCAATGCTTTCCACCATATGCGATGATGACCATTCGAGACTTGGACGCTGACGGTTGGGTCGGTTCATAGAGTAAAAGTCGCACAGTGAGCGATGGAGAGAGCAATGCTTGTTGGAGCTTCTCTAAAGGATCGAATCCAGAACGAAGAAATTCGACAGAGAACCGAAGTGGTCAATATAGCTCTCAGAGTCAGCGAGTTGTAGTGGCAGTGGGCTGGTCACATCTGCCGAGTCAGCAGTCTAGCCGAGTGTCCTATGTGGGAATCGAACCCACGAGCGTTGGTGTCGAAGCCGCGTCATTGACCGCTACGCCACCGAGCTCGTCAGATACATGCTGATAATGATGATGACATAGGACGGCACAAAATATATATTCAGTAAATAGATAGAGGCATGGTGTTTAAGCTTTGCAAATTATAATAACGGAATGCCGGTTGGATATATAAATAAATAAACGATTTCTCGGAACGCAAGAGCAGAGCAGAATAGAACGCAAGTGCATGCAACAACTTATAGTAAGTTGTTCTAACTGATTGTCAGCGGTTAACTAAATAAGCAAACGCAATACGCGATTATTTTAACAGAGTAAAAGAAGGGTCTTTATACTCGGTTTATTCTTATTATTATTTTTATTGTCTTATACGTTTACGGTACGTTTCCGGTTCCTTTTCGCACAATAACGTACAAGATTTGCAAGATCTCTTATTGCTTATTACATGGGTTACACACGAAAGTTCTAGATTACACATAAAATCTGTAAATTTTCGCTGTGTAGCGCGTCCCTTTCCACTCGGCTTATTTTTATTGTTTATATATTCACGGCGCGATGTACATCGCGTTGTGCGTTTATCATTTGGCATTAAACTTATTACTTTGACAAATTATCAAGAAAGTAATAACGCACTTTCTTTTCATTTGAAAAGGACTACATTACTGAGGAATTTCCAAATAGATTCCGCTCCATTGCAGAGCCGTGAACCTTGTGAAGGAATTACATATATAACTCTAATGGAAAAGTGAGAATTCAGAGTAAAAAGGCACTATTTTAACGACGTTAAAGATACTATAATTTTACTAGAATAGGGGGATATTGAAAGTCGCATTTCAAATATTGAAGGATTAGGGTGAACTTCCATACATATGAACGCGTGGCCAGAATGTAACAACGAGTATGAGAATGAGTTTGTCGTCAAGTTTTATTCATCCCACTGCTGGGATACGGGTTTCATATCAGTCGAAGGGATTTAGAGCATACTCCACCATTTTGCTCAACTGCGGGTTGGCCGAGGTCAGTGTCGTCTTCTTTCTCTTGTGCTAAAGGCCTCTGATTTAACGAAAACAAGCGGAACCGAGGGCTTAACGTGCATCATAAGATAAAAATGAATTGTGTTGGATTGCCTTCTTCTACCTTGCATGTAATATAGTTACTATACTTCCGATGCATACTACTATTTAGATGTGAAGAAAAACACTGAAGAAAGATGTATTATATTACTTTTAATTTATATTATAACCTTCCAATTCAATAGTCCAACGAAGAATGTCCAATCGGCCATTTCCCCGCTAAGTCTCGGTCTAATTTTTCGCGGCAAAATCACGCACTGTGATTGGTCAAAGACAAATTGTCGTTAACCAATCGCAAATGCCTGAATGTTAGTCTGTGATTGATTAGCCATTCACAAGCCAGCAATTTTAAGATTAAAAGAATTAGTTGCCAGTGCAAATATTTAAAATTGAACTGTACAAAGTGTTACGAATTAATGAACCCTAACAAATGCAAACAAATTATGTTAAAATTACTTTAATTAAGATAAGAAATAATAAAAATATTAAGAATGTATTAACGCAAAACGAAGTACGCATCGTCTCGCGTCTCTATTCGCATTTAGAAATTACCACTTTTAAAACGTAATGAATACAGACATTTTGACCAATACTACTTTGCGTACTTCCGCCACCAATTAGTTCATGCAAACTACTACCGACTGGCACGCACCCGCTACCGTTAATAGATGCATAATAATTATCATTGGTAACTTACGTTGCTCTTACAAATAGGCGAAATATAATTTATTTATTTATTTTATTGTGTTAGAAAATAATTGTATCTAAATATTAATTTATTTATTTATTTCTGAAATGCAAGTAGAACAGTTTATACGAGTAAGTATCAATAGTTCTTGATCTTTGTTTGTAGATGCAACGAAACGTAATTCTTTATTCAGCCGGTGGGTCATCGTGGCCGCTTAGGCACGTCTTACACTTTCATAGTTACATTAATACGCCTATTTTTTAAAATCTACCAGCATTGAACTGACCATTGGCGAACAAGAAATGTTTGAAAGAAACTTGCCGATACATTATTAGATCCATATTCGTTCCAATGTTTTTTTTTAATCTTTGTAGCAGATTTGCAGCTAGATTCATAACAAGGGATGCAAACAAGCATATGATGATATGAATGAGTGTGATTGTATGAAGTCATCGCGCATACCCATACATTTTTTCCATAATAATTATGTCGACTGAAGAACAAATATAATAAAAACCTTTAGAATGTTTTATGTTTACAATAATTTTATTTCTAGGTGATTTAGTGTAAATATTACTACTTTCCATCTAGCTAGAAACCGATTGAAATAATAATTTTAAATATGACACGTCGTTTGATTTACTCTCCTCCTCTTTTATACTGTGCCGAATCTAAAATAAGTATCAACATACCCGAGGTACTCGTCCAGGCATTTCATATAATGTCTAAGCATTGAAATTGATTACGTAGGCAAAGTGTGTAATAGTTACGAGTACCATACCAAAGTATTCAAAGTAAAATATATAAAGCCCAAGTAAGGCCTCATATGGAATACTATTCACATCTCTGGGCTGGTGCGCCCCAGTACTTACTTGCTCCATTTGACCGCATACAACGTAGAGCTGTTCGAATCGTCGGTGACCCAATGATTTCTCATCGCCTGGAGTCTCTCTCTACACGCAGAGATGTTGCATGTTGCATCTCTTTGTGCTCGGATGTGCTATTTGATTTGATACCTGCCGCTGAGTTCCACTATCGTACAACTCGCCACAAATTAAAATTCCATCCACATCATCTTGATATTTGACGATCTACTACAGTACGCTTTTTAAGACATTTTATACCACGAACTGTGAAGTTGTGGAATCAATTTCCTTCAGCGGTATTATAGTAGTAGTAGGATTAGTGACCCCTTGGTGTTGCTGATTTCTATGGGCTGTGGTGATTGCTTTCCATCAGATGACCCACATGCTCGCTTGCCCACACTCTCTATATATATATATATATATATATATATATTTAATTCTGGAATGAAATCCCTATCAATATTTGGTTTTGCCAATAGACATGAGGTTCTTCAAAAAGTTGTGAGTGGTAAGAGGTTTATATAGATCAGGCAATACGCGACTGATGCCCCTGATATTGAACGCGTCCGCTGCAAGCATACTTGTTAGTTTAATGGTTAAAAAACATGGCCTAAGCCACTTATTGTATCTACAGATAAAATTTTAAATATATTCCTGGACAAATTACACACGGCCATCTAGTCTCAAACTAAGCAAAGCTTGTACTATGGGTACTAGATGACTGATGTATATTATACTTAATTTTTTTTTTATAAATACATACGTATTTTTTTTATAAATAATACATAGAAAACACCCAGACCAAGACAAACAGACATGTTCATGCACACAAATATATGTTTTGTGCGGGGAGCGAACCCGCAACCTCAGAGTCGAAGTGGTCATTGCTAACCATTCGACCACCGAGCTCGCCCTTTCTTCTCTCTGATGCATGGCCTCATTCAATTTTATTTTTTACATTGGCCGATTTATCCACTTCGACGCTAACGGAGAAGATCGTTACGTTTACGTACCTAGATCATTATAATGAATGGTAGCGTGATATATTTGTTTGAGATTTGATCCAAATATTTCTCATTCCACCATATGGGTATAGGTCGCGACCCGTGACATCTAAATTGCCAAAACATCCCGATCTTGTGGAAAAAAAAGAGGAAATTTGTCATAACTATGTGTAAGAAATCGCCCTACAGTTCAAGAAGTCTGCTGCCCTTGAGACGGAACGAGAGATGCAGTTTTCACTTTTGTCTTCTGGTCAAGGTAGAGAAACCGTTTGTTTATTATTATTTTTTACACGACGCCTTTTGTTAGGTTATGAAATGATGTGAATCGGTTACCGTAACCTATTATTTACAAATAATATTACTCGCACGTTGATACCTTAGCTGCTAACACATCATATCTCGTCATCTAATGACTTGTACGAACACAACAATCCTCGAGGGTATGGTTATTAGGCAGCGGGATTCTGTAAGGTGGTGGTACTTGTCCAGTCGAACAGCTTTCATAATACTCTATACTCGACCTCTCCTTTGCCAGAGCCTCTTTCCTTCGACAGGATGTACCACGTGCAGGAAAGGTTGGCTTTAGCTCTAAAGATCATGGTTCAGTTACACCCCAATATATGGTCATTATCCTCTTATTATTTCAAACAACTGTGGAAATATTTTATGCCCAAATTTCGTAAGTAGAAACTGCCATTATGGACGCACGTCACGTTATCGCCCCGTCTGAAGTTCTGTCTCGTTAGGTGTAGGTATTATGCGACAACCTGAAAAACAATCTCAGAAACAGGTAGCAGCCTTTCATCCTAGGGATTATTTTCTCGTCACGTAGCTCGTCCACGAACTCCTCGTTAAATTTGTCAGGGCATTAACGAAAAACGTATGGCAAAACTAACTGTCTGTGGACTAAACTCTAAATTGTCGACCATTATCTTTATTGTACGTTGAATGAAAGTGAAAAATCAACACTTTATGACGTCACCGCTTTCTCTGTAGCTTTTGTTGTATATCTAACTTTTTAGGTTCTTTGTCACTCTAACATACGTCTATTATATTCACAGTAGTGTCAATTAAGATGAATGTGGAAATAAAATTATACTTATAGATTTTTGTTATATAAATCATGTTTAATATTACTATTTACTGTACTTTGGTACTCCATTCGTGAATTTCGGTTTTCGCAAGTGTTGACTGGTAGGGTAGATAATGTTTTTAACATAATTTTGTATCCTTAGCTAAATAAACAAATTAGACTAAGCCGTCTAATTTGTTTATTAGAAAGTAAAAAAAAACATTATTTTTGGCACTTTAAAATGTATCGGTATTAATATCATATACAAGCATAAAGAGTAAATAATTTTCAAAGTTTGTATAGTTATTGCTAATTACAATATTATAAAATATAAGGCGTTAGGTACACAACATACAGCTAAGCAGAAATGTCATAAAAAATACGAAAAGGCACATGAAGATAGATTGCTTCACCGTGTAAAAGTACCCTAATAATAAAAAAAACCGGACAAGTGCGAGTCGGACTCGCCCACCGAGGGTTCCGTACGTAGTATCATTATTAAATTTGATATTTTTCATTATAAATAAGAAATAATGCGTCGAAAAAAATAAATAAAATATATTTTGCAATGTGTACATCAAACCCTTTCATATGATACCCCATTTGAACTAGTAGTTTCAATTTGAAATTTCGACACCCTATAAAAAATATAGAGTCCCTATTTTTTAAGATCTATTTACAAATGTATAGTTTTGAGATTTATTCCTGTACTTGTAGTCTATAACGATGTTACTTGCCAAATTTCATAGTTCTAGGTCAACGGGAAGTACCCTATAGGTTTTGATTCCCTTGAATGTGTAGAAATATGCGTTTTTTTGCTGAATAAACGGCCGTAACTTATTTTTACGTAAACTTAGCAGTTTGATTATTTTACAACTTCATGGGACCGTAGACCTGAGTATACAGTTCAAATTTCAGCTTGATACCTCCACGCATTCTCGACATAGAAATTCTTGACAGACAGACAGACAGACAGACGGACAACAAAGTGATCTTATAAGGGTCCCATTTTTCCTTTTGAGGTACGGAACCCTAAAAAGGCACATGTGTTTAAAATTTTATTCATTTCAAAAGGATTTTTTTTATGACGTGGAACTTCAATAAATTGGAATATTCAACTTCCTTCCCTTGATTAAATAAATATTCAAGAAAAAATAATTTTTTACTACCTCGTCTTCGTCAGTCTGGAAATTATGAGTCTTAATCGTAAATAGTAGATTTATTTTCAAACTTATTAATCTGACTCTGAAAAGTATATGGGAATGAAACATATAAGAATAATAATGAAAGCCTACTTGTGAGATGGTATATTAAAATCAAACACATACATAGTATTCGAAATACATCAACGATTGTATCGAGCTCAGTCGAGGGGCAGCCTTCTTAGGGATTATCCTCTACTTACGAAACTACAGGAAACTTTAAAAATTTCCAGACTGAAATTCTATGAAAATAACATGCCATGCGTTGTAAAAGGCTTTGTAAAGGTTGAAAAGGTAACTCTTTAAAGAATTGCAAACCTAGAGATGTATAAGAAAATAAGAGCATCTTTCTATACCTACATAAAATGAAAACCTGTAATTCACTTAATGGTCAATGCCAAGCTTTAGTTTTTCAGATCATACAAAATAGAAATTTGATAAAAGTGTTTATTTTAGCTGTACTCGCAGGTGATATAGAAATATCGAGAAGTCGTCGCCGTATCTGAAGATTGTCTTATCGCCGTATCTTAAACTCACATCATGATATGGTAGACCATTTCATGAAATGATAGACAGATAGCACATGCTTTATTTGCATAATACAAATTTAAAGTACAGTGAACCAATACATTATACAGACTTGTATATATGCAACAAGGCGGCCTTATTGCTGAGAGCAATCTTTCAAGTCAACCAACCAAATGAAGAAATGGGCAGAATTTCCAAATCAAAAGGAGATAATGAATGAGGTAATGAAAATTAGAAGTATAGTAATATTATCAGAATCTTTATTATGTATAGACGAAGCTATGTAAAATATTACTGATAAATAATTGAATAATAAATAAAAATACATACACTACATGTAACAAATAAATAACTAAATAAATATTAATACTCACGCAGAGATGTAGCGTCGCTTTGCGTTCTATTACAATCTATATCCAGTGTTGCCAATTTAGCGACTTTGTCACTAGAAGTGACGACTTTTGCTAGTCTTAGCGACAAAAAAAAAAATATCGCTAAAAATGGTTTGTCTCGTTACAATGATTATAATATAATTATTTAAATAAAAGCTAGATATTATACGTTATTGCGCTGATAAGTATTTCAATTATAATCGAATTACTCAATACATTTCTTAACTTTTTTTTCACCTATCCTAATGTTTCACAGCGCCAGTGACCTCTGGCACCTCTCCCGGACAGTTTTAGCGACTTTCTAGCGACTTTTGATTTTGAGTCTAGCGACTTGAACTTCTAGGAGTTGGCAACACTGTCTATATCACGGGGAGTGCTCAGATGAGCTGTTTGATTTGATACCTGCCGCTGAATTGCACTACGTACAACTCGACATAAATTAAAACTCCATCCATATCATAATTGGCGATCTACTACAGTACGTTTCCTAAGACATTTATACCACGAACAGTGAAACTGTAGATTCAACTTCCCTCAGCGGTATTTCCGAACAACTACGCCTTCAAGAACAGAGTTTTCATTTCCCTTAAAAGGCTGGCAACGGATGGCGAACCATGGGTGGTGGTGATTGCTTTCCACCAGGTGGCTCACATGCTCATTTGCCCCCCGCTCATATTAAAAAAAAATGTTGGTTTACTAAAGTTGGAATTAAAGAGCAAGGAAATGATATTTTACTTGTTTTTTGAAAATATCAACAGGTAAGGTATTACAAAGTCTGATGATACAAAAGATAGTATTTTATGATATAATCGTCGGTACATCTAACAAGAAGCTTTCCTGCGTTCAGTTTCCTGGTTAGTGGTCGATATTCCTGGAATTGTCTGCCCTATCGGCTATCATTTCTGTTATAGACGTTTGCAATGCACATCAAGTGACCTAACATACTTACAGAAATACAACTATTTTCAAAGGTATTGTTATTTGGTTGCAGTCTGTGAGATGGAGGTACTGTCACAGTTAAGCTAGACTATCCCTACCGTCTCTTTCATCTGAGCATCGCTAGATGGCATGATGGACCACGTGCAGATGAGATTGACTTTGACTTTAAACATAGTGTCTATTTATAATAATCTACTTTGGGGTGTAAGTGGTTGATCAACATCGTTGAACCAAAGCCAACTTCACCTGCATGTGGTGCAATCTGCTGACTGACAAACGAGGCTCTATCGAAAAGAGAGGTAGGGCATAGCGTATTTTTTAAGCTATCCGACTGGGGAAGTAACTCCAACTCATAGAATACCGCAGCCAAAAACAATTCCCTTGACGATTGTTGTGTTCCTGCGAGTGAGTGAGGTCACCAGGAAGAAAGAAATAAAGAAGCATAGGCTGGCAACGGATCGGCAATCCCTCGGTGTTGCTGATAGATCAGCTGATAGAGAAGCTGAAGCATCCGCTTCGATGGGAATCGTCCCATCGTATATTTTAATTGCGATAATCAAACTTCAGCTTAGATTAGCGGCAATGAGGATCTTTTGGCATCACTGTAGCGTAGGGTCCAATCATCTGTAAAATCATAGCATCTTGTCAAATGTCTTGTGTTGTCTTGTCGTCTTGAAGTTTCACTGTCAAAAAATTCAGTACAATTTGACAATCTGGACCCGACGCCTACCTAGCGACATCTGTTGTCAGAAAAAATATAAAACATCCCCATTGTGTTTACCTTAGCTGACAGAAACCGTGATTCTCTAACGACAAAGTTAAAAATGTTTATTGATAACTTAATCTAAGACCTATTTTTGGTAATCATAATATTCAATGGCAATCGGTTTCAGCAGATGATCCACATGTTCGTTTGCCCCCCTTTCATATAAAAAAATCCTAATAGTAGGGGTAAAAACAGGCGGGCGTTACTAGACAATGTACAAATTTTCGAAAACAGAAATCTGGGTTAAAGGTAAACAAAAAATGATTGGCGTAGACCGGTTTAGGTTGCAGTGTTGTTTGAAAGCAGGTAGCATTTTTTCACCTTTCACTGTACTAAGGCGCTGTATGGGATTTTGGATTCAAGCGTTCATACAATTTCAAACTTTCACGGTATGTCTTAAGAGCTATTATTGATTAGAGTTTGTGCTATGTGTGCAATTATGTCATTATGTTGTCGCCGTTCACAATGTTACATCACTGGATTGCTCTGATTCGTCGGAAATATTAAATAATTGACCGTGTTTACTTTTGCGGTCAGTGCAGTGGTCAGATTTTGCGTCATTTTCACTTTTTACGCGACTGTTCTAAGAAAGGTTTACCTAATGCTTTTACTTTATATACCTTAGTAGCTGTACTCGCGACTTCGTCCGCGCGGAATAGCATTTTTTTATAAATTTATTTATTTATATTAATAAAAATAAATAAAATTTCTAAAATAAAAGTAGCCGCAGCCGCGAGCGTACCTCAAAAGGAAAAACGGAACCCTTATAAGATCACTTTTTCAAATTCAAATTCATTTATTTCAGCAGTTATAGCCTTTGTTGTCCGTCTGTCTGTCTGTTAAGACCCTCTATGTCGAGAATGAGTAAAAGTAGCAAGCTGAAATTTGAACTGTATACTCAGGTCTACGGTCCCATAAAGTTGTAAAAAAATCAAGCTGCTAAGTTCACGTAAAAAGAAGATACAGCCGTTTATTCAGCAAAAAACGCATATTTCAATTTAAATCTTTAAAAAATAGGGGGTCTATATTTTTTTATAGGGGGTCGAAATTTCAAATTGAAGCTACGAGTTCAAATGGGGTATCATACGAAAGGGCTTGATGTGCACATTGCAAAATATATTTTATCTATTTTTTCCGACGCATTTTGTCTTATTTATAATGAAAAATATCAAATTTATAATGATCCTACGTACGGAACCCTCACTGGGCGAGTCCGACTCGCACTTGTCCGGTTTTTTTAAAACAGGAGGACCACAGATCTGAAGGCATGTTTTTTACGTGCTGATTGAACGCTATCACTGCCTCTTCGGAGTTGGTAAAAGTGAAACCGGAGCTCGGGGTTATGTGCAGGATGGGTGACGAGTTGACTTTTTCGGAAGCTAAAAATGACTTTATTTTGTTGGCCGTGTGTGAAGAAGCGTTGTCATGATGTAGGAGCACGCGACTTTTTGGTCGTCTTTCGCAAACTTTTTCTAACACCTGGGTAAACAAATGGTAGAATACCACTCGGCATTAACACTCTTTTGATCTTTAAGTGGAATTGTGCAGATGGGACCCGTAGCTGAGAACAAAAACGCGATCATTTTTTTACCAACGTTTCTCGCCTGCCTCACTTTTGTTGGCCTGTTCTCATTTTCAAACACCCATTCACAAGATTAGACAATAAATCCACGTTTCGTCTCCTGTGACAATGTCATAAACAGCATTAGAATGTCCGTGGTCGTACTTCAGTAGCATCTGTGAGCTCCATTCCACTCTCACTCCGCTGACAGTTTATGAGGGATCCAACGACAACAAAGTTTCCCAACTTTTAATTCTTCGTGTAAAATTATCGGAATTTAGCTCATACCAATCCCCAATAGTCCTCGAATTGTCTCATAGGTAATACGCGGGTTTTCTTCAATTAGCCGCTTAACAGTAGCCACATTATTTTCGTTGACCGCAGTTGAAGGCCGCCCTTCACGAAATTCGTCATGTAAAGAAACCCGACCTCTCTCAAATTCAGCAAACCATTGTCTCACGGTGCTTAAACAAGGTGCTTCTCTCCCAAAAGCATTTTGAAGACGAGCGGCACAGTCTTGCGGAGAGAGAGAACTTTTAAAATCAAAATCATCGCTCTAAAATCTTTTCGACTTAATTCCATTTTCGTTGCGTACTTTGATGTGTGATAAAAAATGATTTCCCGCCATTTTTTTTTTATTACTAAGAAGGTTGCAAGGCGTTTCAAAAAATATTACATTCGAAATTAAAATAGTTCCGATTAGCTAGAAGTGCAAAACTTTTAGTCTGCCCCATGTATCAAAAAATGTGATGATATTATAATAATAGCAAACAAAAAAATCAAAATGAGAGTACCGGTCGCTCATGCTCCAGCTTGATCCGAGTGTCGAGACGGCACGTTTGCAAACTACTCGAGTATTTGCACACGTCACACGTCAAACACTTATAATTTCTATCCAGTTTAATAGAGTTTGCGGAAATAAACATTTTTTTTTGTAGAAACTAACTCAATCTAAACTAATGCAATATTTTTGGAAACACTCATTCATTTGCTTCTATTTAATGCATACAAATTGGATTGAACTGAATACATTATTATAATAATTCCTCCAATGATTCAATTAACAATCTAAAGGGAAGAATCAATATTTCGGTTGAAACGATGATGAAGATGATGATTAATCCATTCAATGCCATACATAAGCACTGAATTTTAATAAATAGGTTACGTAGATACATAAGAGTCAAAAACATTTGTAGATAAGTTAATTACGGACCGTGCTGGCTGTTGGTTGATTTCCTGGCTTATTTCAGAAACATGACATTTCCTTTAGTTACTACAAACAAACTTTTGAAGTATAAGGAACTGCGGAAGTAAATATTGGTGATAGAGAAACAACTGTGAGGTCATCGGAAATGTGTTTGATCCGTCATTTACGACGAAAACGAGAGGTGTTATCTGTTTGTCCGTTACATCGCTTCTGACATTTACGATAGGGCTGTCCAATGCATTTTTCTATGACATTTTTCGATTTTATGACGATCTCGGTGGTCGAATGGCTTAACAATGGTCACTTTCACGCCGAGGTCGTGGGTTTGATCCCCGCACAAGACAAACATTTGTGTGCATGTTTGTTTGTCACCTTAATGGCATAAGAAATGAAATTACTTTGCGTGAAGCCATGCTTAATAATAAGTTCACGTCTTTGATATAATGTTTGACGAGCTCGGTGGCGTAGCGGTCAATGACGCCGCTTCGACACCAACGCTCGTGGGTTCGATTCCCACATAGGACAAACATTTGTGTGCATGAACATGTCTGTTTGTCTTAGTCTGGGTGTTTTCTATGTATCATAAGTATGTATTTACAAAAAAAAAAGTATTTACGTATGTATGTTTATCAGTTATCTAGTACCCATAAAACAAGCTTCGCTTACTTTGGGGCTGGATGGCGCTGTGTAATTTGTCTGACAATATTTATATTTATTTATTTATTTAATGTATTAACACTGAAAATGGAAAATGTAAACCTTGTAGTCCTAATAATTTCATCCATCCTTTCTAATGGTCCAAATTACGTTTGACTTAACATCTTAACGTGAAATGTTTGTAAAAAGCTTTTTTATTTATTTAGATCCCATTACTCTTGCGCTGACTGTCTTCTATGCAAGTCTTATAATATATTGTGTCAGCATATCTCGTTTACTGAAAAGCACATGGAAATCTTAGTAGAGATACATCCTAGTCTGGAGGTCTTCCCCCTTGCCACCAACTCTATCTAGCTAGTTGCGCTGACTGTCTTCTATGCACGTCTTATAATATATTGTGTCAGCATATCTCGTTTACTGAAAAGCACATGGAAATCTTAGTAGAGATACATCCTAGTCTGGAGGTCTTCCCCCTTGCCACCAACTCTATCTAGCTAGTTGCGCTGACTGTTTTCTATGCAAGTCTTATAATATATTGTGTCAGCATATCTCGTTTACTGAAAAGCACATGGAAATCTTAGTAGAGATACATCCTAGTCTGGAGGTCTTCCCCCTTGCCACCAACTCTATCTAGCTAGTTGCGCTGACTGTCTTCTATGCAAGTCTTATAATATATTGTGTCAGCATATCCCGTTTACTGAAAAGCACATGGAAATCTTAGCAGAGATACATCCTAGTCTGGAGGTCTTCCCCCTTGCCACCAACTCATAATGCGATTCAATAACTGTATAGAATGCTTATTCATACCGATGAATAAGCGACTCTATTCTAGTTGAAATAGAGTCACTTATTCATTGGTAGGAATAAGCATTCTATTCAGTTATTGAATCGCAATAAGAGTTGGTGGTAAGGTCGCTGGGCTCTTCTCTCTGAGCAGTGTAATAGAGTGCTTACATTACATCTTTGAACACCACGTAATCTTGTATTTATGAATGAAGAAACGACTGACTGACATGTGAACGCACAACGATATTTGGGGTGTTGACAAATCCAACCAATCAAAGATCATAATAATTTTAACAAAAAAAAAAACCGACTCCAAACATTACTCTACATTTGTGTATCTATGCAGGCTGATGATGATGATGATGATGAAAAAAATATGGGACCAATCTGGAAGTATACTATTTCAAATAAAAAAAGTTTTTTTTCAATTCGGTTTATAAATCACGGAGTAAATAAGTAAAAAACATTTAAAAAAATACAGCCGAATTGAGAACCTACTCCTTTTTTGGAGTCGGTTAAAAATCGGTTCTGCGTTCTTGAATTATCAATGGTGTGACTAACTCGACTTTATTTTATATTTGTACATTAATGCACATACGTAACAAAATATGTATAGAGATATATATAAAGATATTCTTTGATCACTGCTTAGACAGACTTTTATAATAAGTCAAATTCCAAAAGCTTCCTACTCCTAATTTCTTCTGACTAAATCCATTGTGAGTTACAAGACAGTCGTAATGTTAACTTCAGGACAGCAGTGGACTTCATTGTTCATTGCCTTTTTTGTTTGTTGATTGCCGCTTTTGATCCTAACTACACAGGAGACACAGTGATGAGAATGCGTAGTGGGTCCCTGTCCCGTATAAAAAACACCCTTGAAAGTAAATTAGGTAATGTGATATATTTAATTAAAAACCAAATAAATAAATATTCCTGTACAAATTACACACTGTCATCTAATCCCAAACTAAGCAAAGCTTGTACTATGTGTACTAGATAATAATATAAATATACTTAAATACATTTTTTGTAATACATACATACAATTCACAGTAAACACCCAGAACTAGACAAACGGACATATTCATGCACACAAATATTTTGTCCTGCACGGTGATCGAACCCACGACCCCGGAGTTAAAGGAGCAATTGCTAGCTATTCGGCCACTGGGCTCATATTAATAAAATAAAATTAAAACATCGGACGCGCAGCATGCGCCACCATAGCGAATTTTTTTTTTTCATCGAAATCCCGAATTGATTTCGGAAAACCAAGGTCACTTTACAGTACTACTTTTTGATGCTCTACACGAATCCGAAGTCAGAATTTCGAAATTTTGAGTTTCATGGCAACGGACGGACAGACAGAACGACTTTATTTCGGAAAACCAAGGTCACTTTACATTACTACTTTAGATGCTCTACACGAATCCGAAGTCAGAATTTCTAAATTTTGAGTTTCGTGGCAACGGACAGACAGAACGACCGGACGATTTCATAAGCTCAATGAATTTCGCTGAAAATCTATAGGTACCAAAACGTTTTATGCGACTGTCAGTTTGCCACAATTGACAACCCTGGTATTAAGTATGTGCTCAGCGTAAGTTGTTGCCTAAAGCCCCTCGAGAAATATGAAAGTTTGCTAATTTACACAACATATGCCAGCCTATTGTTGTTTATAGAGGACATTACAAAGTAAATGTTTACGATACGGCTAACGAATCATTTAAATAAATACTACCCTGTACACGTAGTACTACCGTACGGGTCTATTATGGGTACCTACCTAAATATAAGTCTGAAGAAGTGCCTCCACATTACAGAATACCACAGCCGTTCTCATCAATTCGTTCTGACCGCGCAGGGGTCTTTTGCGGTGGAGAAACAACCGCTTACGGTGGGCTCTCTCCAGGGGAAACCAGTGCTGTTTACAGTGCCGGTATCCCCACGGTCGAGAGGTCCCTGTTGAACCGCCGCGGGGGCTCGCTGGTGCTTTATCCTTCGGGCTGAGTGCACTCCGCACTCGCCCTCCCTCTCACTAGGTTAGTTTTCGCTTTTCAAGCTTTCAGGCTAAAAGCATAGCATCTATTTCGAAAAAAAAATACCACAGCCCAAATAACAATTCTATTGATGAAGTTGTAGTGTTCCTATGAGTGAGTAAGGTCAGTAGGAAGGAGTTGCTGCGTTGGCAACGATCTATCTTTTGGGGGGTATAAGTGGCTCACCATGATCTCTAGAGCCAAAGCCAACCTAGCCTTCACATGGTACACCCTGCCGACTAGCAACAGAGGCTCTGGCCAAACAGAGGTTACAATATTTGTAAGCTACACGATTGACAATTAATATAGAAAAAAATCTACTTCTTCCCGTGACAGTGAGGTCACGTGATTGGAACAAGCTACGTCATAAGCTATGTATATGTTATATTGTACTTTGGATGAAAAGATAGAGAGGTCACCGTACAAATTCAATGGTTACGATCGTTTCTATAAGTCATTACTTTCACAAGTCGCACTTGGTTGACTCTACTTAAACTTTAATAGTTCATAGTTAGCTAGCGACTCGACCCGGTGTCACACGGGTGCAATGTAGATACTTGGGCACTATCATCACCGTCATTATCAGTCTATATCCATTGCTGGATACAGGCCTTCTCGTTTGCTTTCCACCATATACGATCCTCTGCTTTCCGCATCCACCCGATTCCAATTTCCAGCGGGAAGTACCTCCACCTCACAGAATACCGCAGCCAAATAACAATTCCCCCGACAGTTGTTATGGTCCTGCAAATGAGTGGGGTCACCAGGAAGGAATGTGTTGCTGCATTGTCAGTAAGGGTGGCGAACGATTTTTCACATTGCGAGGATTTATGTGACTATGTAAACCATACACATCATGGTGGTCGTCTATTTATTTCCTATACGACGTAGTTAAAAAAAAATGTAGTTTTCTGAGAAAACACCGACATGAAGTTCATTCCACAACACACAATAGAATAGAACACTAATCGAAAAATATTTTATTTATATTTCGCCTAATAACCCAGCCTTATAGCCCAATTCAAAATTGTTTTATAACATGTTTTTTTTTTACAAAACTAAACTTACTAAAAGAAAGCTAAATTGCTATCATTTTCAAAATTATAATGACTAATTTTGACTTTCCTTTTGTCTAGACCGCTCTTTCGAAACAAAATATTTTTTTAATATTCCACGCCCACAAAGAAATTTGGTTACATCTCTTCGCATTACGTATATCAGACCTCGCATCTTCGCGGAACATGCAGCATGCAGTAATGACTGTCATTATTATATAACATTACACTATGCCAGTGAAAGCATGCGAGTGACGCGAGTAATAGCAAGATAAACAGAAAAATGACATGTGTCGACTTTTCAAGCAGGTTGGGGGTCAATGAACTTATGATTATTTCGTAATACCATCGAATTTGATGTACCTAAAATTCTTGTAAATAATATATAGTATAATTTGAGACCTAGTATAATAATTACTATCATCACTCATAGATTTCCTAAAACTGCTCTAATAACAGAGGAACCTATTTAAGATGAGATTAGTCAATAGCCCGCACTGTGAGGCCACAAATATTAGAATGAAACCATAAGACACGTAATTTTACAAACGTGACTTCTAAGCCGGAAAATTCATGCACAAACTATATTTTCCTTTCCTTTCGGAAAAGAATCCTTATACAATCAATAAGCTACTATACAACTGTTTTATTTTCTGGTTTATGTATATTTCTTTTGTATGTTTCTAACATACAAAAGAACTATACCTACATAAACCAGCAACATATTATTGGAGACGAAATCATGTAGGACTATAACTACACGTAAAGTAGGGTGAATAAAAGAATAGACATAAAAAAAAAGAATTGAGAGGACCAATGTGTTATTAATGATAGATTTCTTATATGCAGCTACGGACTTGTTATCTACATTTATAAAAGGCAACCGTTACAGGCTGCGCTATCAACGCACAGCTCTAACTACCTACCTGTATACCAAATTTCATATAGGTAGCTGAGAAAGGATTTTCGAAAATTCCCACGAGATACCGGTATACGCAAGTACGAAGTCGTGAGCACAAGATTGTTAGAGAAATAAAGCAAACTTATTAGCAAAACCGTACATACCTGCATACTTTTACCTTCATCATCCACAGTGGCAGTGGAGTATGTCGTACTCATCTGCGGAGATTAATAATTTAAAGAATGCTGACTGATAGTATGTATTTCATTGAGAGGAGCTAGCGGAAGATTTATATACGCCGAAAAGTCATTCTTAGAATATTTTTTTTTATACTACTTCAGGTGGCAGACAAGCATACGGCCGGCCTGATGTGAAGCGGTTACCGTAGCCATATTAACGCTCGCAACATAAAATATCGCTCGCGCGCCGCCACTCCCGCTGCCAACGCAGTATCTCCTTCCTTTCTGGTGACCTCACTCACTCGCAGGAACACAACAACCCTCAAGGGTATCGTTACTTGGCTGCGGTATTCTGTGAGGTGGAGGCACATTCCCCAGTCGGGTAGCTTACAATTACACTCCCTACCTCTCTTTTCGCCAGAGCTTCGTTTGTCAGTCAGCAGGGTGTACCGCGTGCAGGTGAAGTTGGCCTTGACTCAAAGATGTTGATGAACCACTTAAAATCTATGGCTGTCGTAAATGAATAGGCACCGAAACCACCACACCGATTTTAATTAAACATGTCACAATTAAACACCTCGAAATGCTTGAGGTATGTGCTGAAAAACATGAGAACAATCCTTGAAGAATGATCATCAAATACATTTTCCATTGAAATCAATGGAAAACTTAGCAAATTTACTCGCTCCACTCAAACTCGATTTCGGCCCCGTGGACTAGAATTCCGCCTAGTATAAAAAATTGATCCATTAGCTCTTTTGCTCTAATAGACAAATAAGTTTGTTAACCATGATAAACATTAGGTTACAATAGAAATTGTAGCACGGTCACCATTAAACTGATTATTACTAAAAAATCTAGTATATTGCAGCTCATTATTGAAAACCATGCACTAGCACCGTGTACGATGAACGTTACATCTCTGCAACTTACAGTCAACGTGCGGCGCGCAGTGCTATGGGCAAGCGTAGTTACCTCTCGAAAATCGTACCATGCGCACATGCAGTTCTGCGCATGCGAAAACAGTGACCGCGGTTTACTAGTGTTGTGCGAAAAAACCTTTATAAATATAAATATTTGGTAAGTTTCTCTATTTATGTGTAAATTTCTGCAAGAAAAAAAAAATAGGAATTTTAACATTAGAATAGTGAAGTTTACGTATTGATACAGAAATGGCATCAGATTCAGTAAAATGTATTTATAATAATGAAACAAACTATTCGTTTTTTTTAAATAAAAATATATCAATCGTGTCTATAAAATAATATACAGTATTAACAAATAAAAAAGTTATTTATGTTTTCACAAGTAATTCTAATTATATATGTTAAAAAAAACAAACTGTTTAATTAATAATTACCTATGATGTTTTTATTACAGTTTATAATATATATACAGCATAGTAGACTTAAGAGAGTAGTACATTACCGACAACATTCGAAATCGATGCACTTACTAATGCAATCGCCGCCGGCTGTTACCGCTCCATGCGCTATCGTAAATGGGGTGCATCGGAAGCTCACTTAGGAGGGTACAGTTAGGCTATTGTAGTTATAAATGTGTCGATATCAGACGCCTGTAAAATTTAATGTACTGCTATGTACTGTATATAAATATATAATATGTAAAAAACAATCCGTGTATAATTTTCTTGGTACTAACAAATGGTTTTTCACAGTCAAACCTGTTGACGATTCAGTGTCTGTACTGTCAGCTTTCTAAAAGTACGTAGTACTATTACTTATAATGTGCTGAAAGCTCACTACATACAATATACCTCTGAAACAATCTTTCTACAAAATCTATCCATACATTCTATGTCTAACAAAAAAGATAAAATTGAAGAGGCAGATTTTGTTGTTTTACTGTATTTTTCACTGCAAGATTAAAATATGAGTTTATTTAGATCTGCGTGCCGAGAAATAATAAAAAAAACCTGACAAGTGCGAGTCGGACTCGCCCACCGAGGTTTCCGTAGGTACGTAGTATCATTATTAAATTTGATATTTTTCATTATAAATAAGACATAATGTGTCGAAAAAAATAAATAAAATATATTTTGCAATGTGTACATCAAGCCCTTTCATATGATACCCCATTTGAACTAGTAGTTTCAATTTGAAATTTCGACACCCTATAAAAAATATAGACCCCTATTTTTTAAGATATATTTACAAATGTATAGTTTTGAGATTTATTCCTGTACTTGTAGTCTATAACGATGTTACTTGCCAAATTTCATAGTTCTAGGTCAACGAGAAGTACCCTATAGGTTTTGATTCCCTTGAATGTGTTGAAATATGTGTTTTTTGCTGAATAAACTGGCCGTAACTTTTTTCTGCGTAAACTTAACAGTTTGATTATTTTACAACTTCATGGGACCGTAGACCTGAGTATACAGTTCAAATTTCAGCTTGATACCTCCACGCATTCTCGACATAGAAATTCTTGACAGACAGACAGACAGACGGACAACAAAGTGATCTTATAAGGGTTCCGTTTTTTCCTTTTGAGGTACGGAACCCTAAAAATGCTGAAAAATAAGACTTTCAGGAAAGTATCCGTCGATTATAAAGGGCAGTAGAATGATAGGCAGTGACTTGATTAGTGACTTAGGTCAATATTGGTAATTATATCAATATTGACAAGACTTTTTAGGAATACCTGTATTCCTAAATATATAAATAAATAAAAATAATTTGCCATAATATAATTTTACAACTAAAATATAATTAATAAAATAAATTCAAGTCCACGTGAAATAAGTATTGAAATAACCCTCAAGGGAATTGTTAGTTGATTGCGGTATTCTGTGAGGTGGAGGTATTTCCTCAGTCGGATAGCTTACAAATCCGCTGTGCTCTACCTCTCTTTTGCTATACGGCAGAGTGTATCACGTGCATGATAGGTTGGCTTTGGCACTAAAAATCGCGATGAGCCACTTACACCCCATACTACACATAATATCCACTTATAATAAATTGTGTTTATTTGTCACTCTTTGACGTCGAAAGGAATCAATAAATTGCCATGATTTTTTTACGGGGATATATTAAAGTCTGCAGGCGACTATTTATCCCGCAAAAACATTTCACAGGAAAATAAAGTTTTATTAAAATAATGAGCACGCGGGCAAAGCCGCAGGCAATAGCTAAATCAATAAATCTCGGACTTACATTTTTACTTTAATACCACAAAGATCTTCTGATTCAATATAACAATCTTAAGTGGATGATCTGCTAAATTCTTTTACTCCCACTGTTCTTCAAAAAGGACAGCGGGATAAATACATTTAGATAAATCAATTTATAAGACCTATATAAAGCATATACTAAAGAGAAAATAAATATGTATAGAATGTAGGGGTAAAATAAATAATATTAACCCCTGCTACCTTCTTAGTTATTTTACACAAATAGATAAAGGCACTGACTCAACCGAAATAATAAAGGACTTAAACTCTGTATTGATTAGAGGGGAAAGTTCAAGTGTTTTATGACCTCTCGATATTGAAGAATAATATTTTTTGGCTTGTCATTGAATTTTAAATTTAAATTTTCAATAATTTGTATGCGTTGCCTTAGTAAAATATTTTTTGTACCCGGCTGCCCAAGAAGGGAGGGTAATAATATTTTTACTTTTCCGTACCTACCCAAAGGGTAAAACGGACCCTATACTATTACTCATACTGTGCTATTAGCCTATTACTGAGACTCCGCTGTCCGTCCGTCCGTCACCAGGCTGTATCTCATGATCCGTGATAGTTAGACAATTGAAAATTTCACTGATGATGTATATCTGGTGCCGCTATAACAACAAATACTAAAAAACAGAATAAAATAAATATTTAAGTGGGCTCCCATACAGCAAACGTGATTCTTTTTGCTCGATATTGATAACGGCAACAGGTAGACACTTAAAATATTCACAGAATATTTAGTTATATATTAACTTCAAAAATAAATAATTAATTTAAAATAAAACATATATTTAAGGGGGACTCCCATACAACAAACGTGATTTTTATAGACAATGGTACGGAACACTTAGTGCGCAAGTTTAGACTTTCGCGTAGCATGATTAAAATTCATCATCATCAGACGAGCTCGGTGGTCGAATGGCGGTCGAATGGTAGCAATGGCCACGTTGACTCTGAGGTCGCGGGTTCGATTCCCGCACAAGACATCTCTCTGTTTGTCTTGGTCTGGGTGTTTTCTATGTATTATAAGTATGTATTTACAAAAAAAAATGTATTTAAGTACATTTATCAGTTGTCTCGTACCCATAACACAAGCTTTGCGCTAAATTTGGGACTAGATGGCGCTGTGTAAATTGTAAAAAAAAAATACAATCCACGTACAGTGTCCCCGAGTTGGATGACCTCGCTAGATAATTTATAGACTTAGGGGTAGATCAACGCCCTGGTGTCGCGCGTAGGCGACATTCAAAACCCATTGTTCATAAAAAAAATCGGTTGTCTGTAAAATCGGTTTACTGTCGATAGGTGAACGTGACAACGTCATAAGAAAATACTGATGGAATGTTTGCATTTTTCAAAAGTAAATTTAAATGGAACGCCTCAGAGCGAGGTAACGCCGCATATGTCATGTTTTTTCGTACGTGCAGCCGGCTCCATCGAATTATAAGACGTTGTCTCGTCAAAATAATTTCTTATATACTTAGTTCCAACAACCTTAAGTGTAACAAAATAAATAACCCCTTTTGCTGTGGCTCCTCAATTCCTAAACACACCCCTTACCATCGCCAAAAACATTGGTATTCTTGGAGTTGAAATCTCCAGCGACGTCCAGTTTCGTTGTCACCTGGAGGGAAGGTCAAGCTGGCGTCGAAGAAACTAGGTGTGCTCAACAGAGCGAAGCAGTACTTCAATCCGCGGCAAAGACTTATGCTTTACAAAGCTCAAGTACGCCCGCATATGGAATACTATTGCCATCTATTGGCGGGAGCGCCTAGATACCAGCTTGCACCTTGTGACTTGATTCAAAGGCGCGCTGTGAGGATTATCGACGATCCCAAACTAACAGACGGTTTAGAACCTTTAAGTCTGAGAAGAGATTTTGCGTCCCTTTGTGTGTTCTACCGTCTGTACAATGGGGTGTGTTCAGAGGAGTTGTTTGATATGATGCCAACGGCCTCCTTCTACAGTCGCACCGCTCGCTATCTACAGGGGATTCATCCTCACACATTGGAGCCTAAGTGGTCACGTACTGTGCGGTTTTTACAAGAAGTTTTCTCCCGCGTACTGTCAAGCTGTGGAATGAACTGCCTGTCGAGGTTTTCTCAGGGGACTACAGCATGGGGTTCTTCAAAAAGGGCGTGAAGAGGTTTTTACAGGATCGGCAACGCGCGTGTGATGCCTCTGGTGTTACAGGCGTTCATAGGCTACGGTAACTGCTTTCCATCATGCGGGCCGTATGCTTGTTTGCCACACTGGTGGTATAAAAAAAAAGGGTCCACGCTATGAAAAAGAAAACTCCATGCGAAGAAAATAATATTTATCTACATATTTCGCACATCGAACAAAATCAGGAGCACTATGGCGAGAGGGGATCGATGGCGACGTTGCGAGTGACTATCTAATCGATCATGCAAGTTAAGCTACGTCGCCAGTAGCCAGTCTTTGGATGGGTTTATTTATCTCGAGTTACTCCGTGCTTCGGTGGGCATACTAAGTTTCCGGTAAAGGCTTTTGTCATTAGATTATAGTCGTTAAGTCAAGTCAGTTACCTTTGGGCGGATTTAAAACACTGACGGCCAATTCTCGTAATTTTTCTACGAACGCAGATTGAAAGTTGACCGAATCGAGATTGAATTGTGAATTGACTAAAATTATATACTTGATTTCATTAATTAATCATTATCAATTCTTGTTGTTGGCAAAGCAACATTCTTAGTTTGTTTAATTTCCACTCATATTTCAATATAATCCCGCTTAAATTTAATTTTGAAGTTACTTAGTGTGTTACGAGAATACCAAATGTGACATTTGTGAGATCGAGACTGGATCGATACAGAATTTTGACTATATTTTAATTACAAGAATTGCCCCTCTGGTCTCCGCCAATACCCAGTTGATCAGCGTCGTGAAGTACGATCGAAACCCTGCCAACTGAGGGGAAACTCGGATCCCAGCAGTTTAATGTACTATGGGTTGATTATACGATAGATACCGCAGTAAAACTAAATAAGAATTTATTAAAAATGCAAGTAGTAGATAATAGTAAATAACAAAAAAAAAAAGCTATACTCCCGGGTTTTTCTTGTGGTAATTTATTATTAATAAAACCGGCCAAGTGCGAGTCGGACTCGCGCACGAAGGGTTCCGTATAGATAGTAATCTATAAAACTGGCCAAGTGCGTGTGTTATACATATTATCACCAATTATCACGATAATTTTATTATCAATGGGCATATTTATCTAGACAATTTCAAACCCTGATTTCTGACAAATATGTTCAATGTACCATCAAGGACGTCAAGGCCTTACCAGTTTAAGAATATCCTTGAAAGTAAATCCTCAATGTTCCTAAAAACTTATTACGTCGTGAACGATATGTACCATTTCAACTTCATTGGTTTTGGACCTTATCTCTGCGTCGTAAGGTTCAATAGCGAACGGCGTGTTTCGGTACGAGAATTCTATTCGAATTGCAGTTCGTCGGCTATTACTCAGTAACTTGTAAAGTCTGCTTCGTCGTGATAGTTTTCCTTTTAAATTCACTATATGGACTACTTCCATGATTTTTTTCACAGTTCTAAATATAACAGTTTCGTTGAAACGGGGGGGGGGGGGGAGGTGCACTTGAGTCTAACAAAAAATTGCACGTTAAATGTAAATAATTCGTAATGTTATAATAAAGCACATGTACTATTTCACGTTATTATAATTAATACGACCGGTTTCGCCGCTAAGGCATTATCAAGGTAAACAGATGGTGTTTGTAAATAATTCGCAAACAGATTACTATATCGAAAAATGATCTTCCCACACTCCCAATGTTTCTACCAACGACACCCCACACCATGGGGTAGGTGCAGAAACAAAAATTCATCCCCATTTTACGTATAGGGGAGGTACCCCGAAAAAAAATATTTTTCAAAATTTTATTCTACCACTTTGTCAGCATAGTTAATATGTGTCTACATGCCAAACTACAGCTTTCTAGTATGAAGCGTCTCTGAGCTAGGCCGCGGAAGGACGGACGGACGGACAGACGGGCATGGCGAAACTATAATAAATATAGAAAATATAATATATATCCTTGTGTAAACAAGGAACCCTAACTAAGGAACCCTAAAAATCAAAACATTGATAGTTTGACAGCACATCAGTTTAACATAATAGATAATCATATGCATTTGTCACACACGCCACTTATTAAGATGTATTTACATAAATAATAATGTTTTTGTTCTATTATCTCTATTGTACATTAAGAAAATCAATATTACAATAGAATATAATATAATAACATAACGTATATAAAATAATAACAGCTAGTTAGCTGTTCCCCGCGGCTTCGCTCGCATGGTCATTACTTGTATAGCATGTTTCTCCGGGATAAAAGTCCAACATGCTATTCGCAAGGGATAAAATACTTTTTATCCCGGATTGATCGTAATTCACAGTATAAGTAATAGTAAATAACTGAATAGAATGCTTATTCATACCAATGAAAAAGCGACTCTATTCAATTCGGAAAAGAGTCGCTTATTCAGGGGGCTGGTGAGAATAGATTATATATTCTCACCAGCCCCCTTACCACCAACTCTTATTGCGATTCAATAACTGAATGGAATGCTTATTCATACCAATGAATAAGCGACTCTATTTCGAATTGAATAGTGTCGCTTATTCATTGGCTTATTCAAAAACACGATTTGAGAGTGTAAGAGATTCATCAACATCTCTAAACCAAAGCCAACTTCACCTGAACGTGATGCCTCCTACTGATTCAACCATATGAGGCTCTGGCGAAAAGAGAGTTAGAGCGTATTTTGTACTGGAGAGGTACCTCTATCTCATAGAATACCGCAGACAAATAACAATTTTCTTGAGGGTTGTTGTGTCCTACGAGTGAGTGAGGAGCAAGTAGTTACTGCGTTGGCAGTGCGTAAAGCGCAGCTCCATTCAACATCATTCTGTAATTTTACTGTTATCCTAAGTATTTAAGATTTTGTAATTCACATCTTCTAAGGTAAACTCTTTTTAAAAAAAACGGATAAGTGCGAGTCGGACTCGCCCAACGAGGGTTCCGTACGTAGGATCATTATAAATAGTTCTGGAATCTAACCCCCTATTTTTTAAGATTTAATTACAAATGTATAGTTTTGAGATTTGAGATATATTTGTAATCTATAACGATGTTACTTGCCAAATTTTATGGTTCTAGGTCAACGGGAAGTACCCTATGAGTTTTGATTCCCTTGAGAATGTGTCGAAATATGCGTTTTTTGCTGAAAAAACGGCCGTATCTTTACATAAACTTAGCAGTTTGATTTTGACAGACCTGAGTATACAGTTCAAATTTCAGCTTGATACCTCCAAGTATTCTCGAGTTAGTGGATCTTGACAGACAGACAGACAGACAGACGGACAACAAAGTGATCTTATAAGACTTCCGTTTTTCCTTTTGAGGTACGGAACCCTAAAAAGCTTACTCAGACTTAATTAACTAGCTCAGCTCCCATATGTGCTACATTTCCTATTACGGACCTAAGATCTCGTTAACTTAATAAAACAAACTTTAACAAACTTAATAAAAAAAACTTTAACCTAATAAAACAAAATCTCGCCGTAAGGCCCGAGATTTTATTAAAGCTTCTATTTAACTGCTTTGAACAACTTTTTCTCAGCTGTCATTTATTTGCTTTATTTTTACAGTAGGTTTTTAGGACATACTGGGTGCAATCCGAACTAGTATGATGGGTGAACAACTACAAAATTTATGTAATGTTAAAAATAATATTCTAATATTTACGAATAATTGACGAGCTCGGTGACGTAGCGGTTAATGACGCGGCTTCGACACCAACCCTCGTGGGTTCGATTCCCACACGGGACAAACATTTGTGTGCATGAACATGTCTGTTTGTCATACATGTGTGTTTTCTATGTATCATAAGTATGTATTTACAAAAAAAAAAAAAGTGTATTTACGTATGTTTATCAAGTGTCTAGTACCCATAACACAAGTTTCGCTTACTTTGGGGCTAGGTGGCGCTGTGTAATTTGTGAAAATATATATATATATATAATTATAAAATTCTTGTATCGCAATGTTAGTTACCACACTCCTCTGAAGCGGCTTGACCGATTTTTATGAAATTTTATATACATATTCAGTAGGTCTGAGAATCGGCTACTGTCTATTTTTCATATCTCAAAATGATAAGGGTGATCCACCTCTAAATATTTTATTTTATTTTATGTACAGATTTAGCATTGAAAAATACCTACAACTTCAAATTTTCACCCTTCTACCATCAACTTACTTTTGGGGTGTAAGTGGTTCATCAACAACTTTGAACCAAATCCAACTTCACCTGCACGCGGTGCACTCTGCTGACTGACAAACGAAGCTCTGGCGAAAAGAGAGGTAGGGAGCGTAATTGTAAGCTACCCGACTGGGGAATGTACCTCTACCTCACAAAATACCGCAGCCAAATAACAATTCCATTAAGGGTTGTTGTGTTCCTGAGAGTGAATTAGGTCACCAGAAAGGAAGGAGATGCTGCGTTGACAGCGGGGGTGGCAGCCCGCGAGCGATATTTCATGTTGCGAGCGTTAATATGGCTGTGGTAGCCGCTTCACATCGGGTGGGCCGTGTGCTTGTATGCCACCCGACGTGGTATAAAATAAAAATCAACCCCTAAATTTATATGGCAAAACAACGTTTGCCGGGTCATCTAGATATATTATATATATATTATATAAGAAACAAAATAATGCAATACTATTTATATGAATGATGATAGGTTTTTTTTATTCTATGTCGGATGGCAGACAAGCATTCGGGCCGCCTGATGTGAAGCGGTTACCGTAGAAATATGAAGGCTCGCAACGTGAAATATGCCAACTGCTGCGTTGGCACTCCTTCCTTTCTGGTGACCTCACTCACTCGCAGGAACACAATTTAAAGATTTAAGTTCTTATTAGATTGCGTTAGTGGTATGAAATGATGCGAAAGATGTATTTCAAAATGTTACAACCTATCATCGCATTTTTAATTCAACTAAGTTGGTTAACAAGCATATGAGCCTGATGGTAAGCATCTATCGTTACTTATAGATGCTAGCAACATCAGAGGCATCACTCACGTGTTGGAACAAGTAAAAACACCTTCAAGTGTTTGTTGAAATGGAGCTCTTTAACAAAGACATGAAGGGGTCTTTCGAAAGTAGTCTCCTGGGAAAACCTTGGCAGAAACTTCATCCTAAAGCCTTTGTGAAACCGTTAACCGTACGTGACCATTTGTGCTGAATTAATACATAAAAATCTTCCCGGAAAACCATTTCACTTTCGAAATTGGCGCGAACGTGCGCTCGACCGGGGACTTCCTTATACGGTATATTGATATTATTTAATAATTCACTGATCTATAATATATGAAGTGAAATACACAGGCAAATAACAGAGAATGTAAAAAAATATATTTTTTCTATTTTATATTGGAATTCAACCTTTATCTATGCTAGTTTAATTTTCAATGACTAACCGTTAAAAAAGTAAATAGATGGCGTCAAAAAGGCAAAATAAACGTTACTACATACGGTGATCTCACTGTAAATTTTAATACTTATGAACTTTTAATTGTGTTTTACTCAAAATCTATTAATTTTGACATTCCCTGTTATTTGCCTGTACCCATCCTTCATATAATACTTTTAACAAGTACAAAATACATAATTGGAGAAAGGCATTTGCATAATCTGAATACAAATAGTCGATGATGCAACCTTACTGCCAAAGGCCGGTAAGTTAATATTTAAAAAAATACAATCAACACTAACACTTAATATAAGGAAACACCTCATTGCAACGGTACATGATTCATAGTTGTATACCTTTCTCTTTCATTCATATGTCGATGGCAGTCGATGCACATTTTTCGTCTCGACAGATTTCACTTTCTCTTTGAATGGCCATTCAGATACAGTAACAACCAAGGATGTTATAAATATTATAGATGCGGCATATCCATACTAAATTGCTTTATTGCCATGCTTGTACTTTTGTATCTGATATTTTACTTAAATACAATCTTTTTTTTTTGTAAATACATACATTTGACGAGCTCGGTGGTCGAATGGTTAGCGATGGCCACTTTGACTCCGAGGTTGCGGGTTCGATCATCGCACAAGACAAATATTTGTGTGCATGAACATGTCTGATTGTCTTGGTCTGGGTGTTTTCTATGTATTATATGTATGTATTTAAAAAAAATGTATTTGAGTATATTATCAGTTATCTAATAGTAGTACAAGCTTTACTTAATTTGGAACTAGATGGCCGTGTGTAATTTGTCCACGAATATTTTACTTATTTATTTATACATAATAATATAATACATAAAAAAACACCCAGTCCAAGACAAACAGACATTTCCATGCCTACAAATATTTGCCTTGTGCGGGGATCAAACCGCCATCCCGAAATCTAAGAAGGGTATTGCTAGCCATTCGACCACCGGGTTCATCCATCATAATATCGCTCTTTCCGCCGCTAAGTACGTAATTATGTGTACTTTGGTGTGATATGTGATCCCTTTTATTTACTTTATCAAGATATGTGCATTTTCGTAATACGGAAGACGGCATTTTTACCTATTTCAATCAGTTGTCACAAACGTCAGTTTCGTCGGCTTGCTTGTGCGAACTAATTGCGAGGTAAGACAATTACCTCACTTTTCGGGTGTACGTTTTTGACGCTTGTGGCATATCTATAGAATTTATAAGATCGTTGGTAACTTCATAATAAATAACACAGCAACTAATCTAAGTTGCTGTGTTATCAAGAATAAAGATAATATTTGTACAGTTTTTTTGTCTGTGGGTGTATATTTATATTTTGCATGTGGCTCTATCTGTGTATAAAAACAAGCACCGCAAGCTAAAATAAAGCATATTTTTGGACTAATTACACACCGCCGCCATCTAGAAGTATTTTTATTCCTTACTGAATCCAACTGCCAACACCCTTTCCAAAAGCAAGAATGCTTTTGGAAAGGGTGTTGGCAGTTGGAGGATGCGACCATCAAGATTGATGGTCGCATATATTTGGCGACAAAATAACGACTAATTTTCTGTCTAGTTAAAATCAAGATCTGAGACTTGCCCCCTTACCACCATCTCCTATTGCGATTCAAAAACTGAATAGAATGCTTATTCATACCAATGAATAAGCGACTATATTCCATTTCAAATAGAGTCGCTTATTCATTGGTATGAATAACCATTCTACTCAGTTATTGAATCGCAATAAGAGATGGTGGTAAGGGGGCTGGGCTGTGCCGAAATAAGGCACGGCTCCGCTGTCCATCACCAGGCTTACACTGTCACCAGGCTGTATCTCATGAACCGTAATAGTTAGACAATTGAAATTTTCACAGATGATGTATTTCTGTTGCCGCTATAACAACAAATACTAAAAAACAGAATAAAATAAATATTTAAGTGAGCTCCCATACAACAAACGTGATTTTTTTGCTCGTTTAGCTCGATATTGATAACGGCAATAGGTAGATGCTTCAAATATTCACAGAATATTTACTAAATATATTCACTTTAAAAATAAATAATTAAATTAAAATAAAACAAGTAGTTAAGGGAGGCTCCCATACAACAAACGTGATTTCTTTCCATTTTTTTATAGACAATGTACGGAACCCTTCGTGCGCAAATCCGACTCGCACTTGGCCGGTTTTTAAATCAAATAAATATTCATCGCCAGGTTCCGTAAAAATCCTTAAAATAGACGCGCTCGCTACTGACCGCCTGGTCAAAATCGGTCCCCGCCACACAGACCGGCTCGGAGAGGAGAACAGATTTTGGTGGCGTTTAAACAAAGCTTTAGGTCATTGGTATAAGCCGATGTGGATTTTTAAAGTAAACCTTATGCCAATGACATAAAACTCTATTTTAAACGCTACCCAAAATCTGCTCTCCTCTCCGAGCCGGTTTGTTTGAACGGATCCTTAGACCTTCAACTTTTTAAATTTTATTTTAATTAATCATTTGATAGATCAGGCAATAACCGTTGCCGTTATTTTTAAACCTGAAGGCCAATATTTTTAAGCCTGAAGTCACAGATTTAATCAGCTTTTAAAGGTTGTTAAACTTTGGTATTTCATCGGACTGACGAGCAACGACACACAAAAGGCAACAAATTTCTTTTCCGAAGATGGATTCCGGGGTCAGTATCAATCAAAATAACTGATTGTTGAGTAGAAAGTTTATTATTATTGTTTGGAACAACGTTTCACTTTTGTTACTCGTATAAAATATTAGTACAAACCTTAAGAGACAGTCATTGTTGAGTGGAGTGAGCGGGGCAAGCGGAATGCTTATAATAAATAAATATTGTCAGACACAGCGCCATCTAGCCCCAAAGTAAGCGAAGCTTGTGTTATGGGTACTAGACAACTGATAAACATACTTAATTACATTTTTTTCTGTAAATACATACTTATGATACATAGAAAACACCCAGACCAAGACAAACAGACATGTTCATGCACACAAATGTTTGTCCTATGTGGGAATCGAACCCGCGAGCGTTGATGTCGAAGCCGCGTCATTGACCGCTACGCCACCGAGCTCGTCATAATATACGCCGAAAAGTCACTTTTGGAAATGGATAGGCTACAAAACCACCGATTTTGATGACGCTTCTCACAATTAAAGACCACAAAATGCTTGAGGTTTGTGTCGAAAAAAAATTGAGATCGATCATGTCCTTGAGGAATAATCATCAAATACATTTTTCATTGAAATCAATGAAAAACTTATACTCAGCGAATCTACTCGCTCCATACCTCGATTTCGGCCCCGTGGGCTAGAATCCGGCCTAGTAAATTTATACAGAAGTATAGGCTTAAAAATTTTGGCATCTGCCAAGCCGCCGTAGAGCAGCGTGGCGTATTTATCCTACACACATTTGGGGGACGGAGCGTTGTATTTCAGTAGTAGCACAATTAATATGGGTTTATAACTTTATTTCTGGGGTGTAAGTGGTTCATCAACATCTTTGAACCAAAGCCAACTTCACCTGCACGCGGTACACCCTGCTGACTGACAAACGAAGCTCTGGCGAAAAGAGAGGTAGGGAGCGTAATTGTAAGCTACCCGACTGGGGAATGTACCTCCACCTCATAGAATACCGCAGCCAAATAACAATTCCCTTGAGAATTGTTGTGTTCCTGCGCGTGAGTGAGGTCACCAGAAAGGAAGGAGATGCTGCGTTGGAAGTAGGGGTGGCGGCGCGCAAGCGATATTTTATGTTGCGAGCGTTAATATGGCTACGGTAACCGCTTTACATCATCAAAAAAAAAACTTTCGCCGTCAACTCTTATTCATCTCACTGTTGGGATATCCTGATGATGAATATGGGGTCTTCCCTGAATCAAAGGACATACTCCAACACGCTGCATAACTGAGAAGAGAACTTTATTTTAATAGTAATAGAGTTTTCTCTTTTGTTTTTCTCTTTTCTCTTCCACATGAAAAGTGCAATTTCAGAAAACTTAACTTACCTAATATTTATTTTGTTGCAAAAGTGAGAAAATAAAACTGTTCATGGCCACGGATACGTTATATCTATATAATTTAGAGCATAGAAATTAAGAAGTGCTGTAACACGTATCCAGGGTAGCAGAACTATTAACTAGAAGAATTATTAAGAACAAATACAGGAAACTAGTGGTAACTTATAAACTTTCGTGTTGCATGATTAAAATAATAATAACCACAAGAATTAACGCGATCATGCATGTACGGTACCTATATTATTGTGTATCTCTTTTTAATCACGGGTCAAGCCCGACCATTTCATAGGCGTGCGCGGGGATATAGATCCAACGCGTAGAGGCCCCTTTGAGAAGTTTAATGTAATGTTGTACGCCCACTGTGACCCGCTCCATGTCAATAGAACGACATACCCATGAGCAGGTCTCGGCAGGCGTTGAGACTATTGCGAAGTGTGATGGAAACTAAATGGGATATGGAGATGAGATATGGGTGAACTAAATACCGAGCTATTAGATTATATTATTGTCATTATTAGTGAATTATAGAGTTATATTTAGCCCTTATGCTTTTATTGGTAGTATATTTCTTTTTTCCGCAATAGACTGGTTTTGCAGTTATTATTAGCAAAAATTATATATTTTACAACGACAGTGACGAAAATGTGTTCTGTAATACCCAATGAATTGAAAGAACAAGTGTCTAATATCGTAGATCATTTTCTAAGCAGCTTTTTACATTTTACAAGTGAACTCAAGTGAAAAATGTCTTAAAGTGTATGAATTATTGTTTTTACGGTTAATAACAAACTTTTCTTCCAACTATGCTTTAATTTCATCACAATCACACTAAAAACTCAGTACAAAACGAGTCTTTAATGCTCTAGAGCAATAAAAATGTATGAAATTTCATTATTGCACAGTTTTTTTTAATCGCACCAAAAGGTGCCAATCTCAATGGATTAGCTCTATTCAGCCAGCCGATATTAATACTTTTTTCTTCCAACTATGCTTTAATTTCATCACAATCACACTAAAAACTCAGTACAAAACGAGTCTTTAATGCTCTAGGTCTAGAGCAATAAAAATGTATGAAATTTCATTATTGCACAGTTTTTTTTAATCGCACCAAAAGGTGCCAATCTCAATGGATTAGCTCTATTCAGCCAGCCATTCATTTTTTCGTACGTATTATTCGTTTCTATCCTACTTGTTCCAAATTTAAAAAATGATTGCTGCTAACTCTGAGTTAAAAATGAAAGAAATTTAAAAAAGTGATTTGGCGGGAACTTTGTTAATTGACAATATTTTTGGAAACGATAAAAGTGTGATACTATCTGATTTTGAGTACTTCGGCTTCGAATTAAAATGGAATCATCTAGCGACACATTAACTCCGGAAAACATTCTAAATGAAGCCGACACTGTTATAGAAACTTCTATTTTAACTGTTTGATATGAGTTTCTTTTATCTACTATTCCTATAGGTATTAGTTGAAAGAAAAGCAGATTATGCACCTCGCCTTAAGTAATTTATATTGCCCTCGTGCCTGTTAGATTAGAGCCCTCGCTAACGCTCGGGCTCTAAATCAGGCACTCGGTGCAATAATAAATTACTTTGTGATCGATGGCAATAATAAATTACTTTGTGATCGATGCAATAATCTACTATTACTTTTCATTAAGACATACATTTCGCTTACATGAAAACCTATTCTATAAATACAGTGAAGAGAATTGCTCAATAACTCTCTGCCAAACATCTAACAACAAAAACCATAGTGATGCTGAAACAGAATAAACGTGGAGTAGAGACGACCAAAGCAGCCACGGTAGTCGCATGCATCGACTAACGGTAATGTGCGGTTGCCGGCCGGCGGTAGTTTGCATGAACTAATTGGTGGCGAAGGCACGCAAAGTAATGTACCTAGATCAAATTGCCTATAATATAGGCAATTTGATCTAGGTTCTCTCTCTCTTCATTACTTTGCGTGCCTTCGTTCGTTCAATTTGATCTAGGTACATTACTACATATTAAAGCGCTGAAGAACCAAAGAAAAAATATATTGTTATATACGAGTACATGTTATATATGTTTGTTATATATATATGAAAAACTTTTTTTATACTATGTCAGGTAAGCAGACAAACATACGACCCACCTGATGTGAATACGGTAACCGTAGCCATTAACGTTCGATGTACGTACTATGATAAATAAAATAAAATAAAAATTTCTCGACAATTTACACAGCGCCATCTAGTCCCAAATTGAGCGCAAAACTTGTACTATGGGTACTAGTCCCAAATTTAGCGCAAAGCTACTGGATACTAGACAACTGATAAATATACTTAAATACATTTATTTCGTAAATACATATTTATTATATAGAAAACACCAGACCAAGACAAACAGACATGTTCACGCATACAAATATTTGTCTTGAGCGGATATCGAACCCGTGACCTCGGAATCAAAGTAGCCATCGCTAACCATTCGACCACCGAGCTCGTCAAAAGATTATGATTACAGGCCACGTATTTAAATAATTAAGCTTTGTCGGAATGTTTGTTTAAAGGCAGTAGAAATTCTTAGTACAAAGGACTGAAATACAATAGGGTTAAGTGAGCGTACACTTCACATTCCCATTGTGAGTACCTAATTATTTGTTGTGCGACTTAATCCTGTTCCGAAAGTTCTTGAACACTCACGGTAAGCCGAGAACGCTTATGAGTGTAGAGTATGACTTGACATACCTAATCATTAGATGGGACCAAAGCCTCCTTCCCGTGGCCGTGTGGTTTTCGGCAGACTAGAATAGAATCACTCCGTCTCTTCCCGTGGATGTCGTACAAGGCGACTAAGGGAAATACATTATAAACATCGATCAGGCCTCCCCAACCCGTCTGGCCAGCGTGTGGAGTGTAGGCCAAATCCTCCTTCTGTCTAGGACGGAAGAGAGAGGAAATGGCCTGATGATGAAAGCATACTTCAGTTGTATGTACCTACCACCACCACTTAAAAGCATTCCGATTTTTTTTATATGAGGGGGGGGCAAACGAGCATGTTGGTCACCTTCACTACCGCCAATGGAGATAGGCAACACTAAGGGGTCGCCGATCCGTTGCCAACCTATCCTCCTTTCTTTATGGTGACCTCACTCACTCACAGGAACACAACAACCCTCAAGGGAATTGTTATTTGGCTGCGGTATTCTGTGAGGTGGAGGTAATTCCCTAGTCGGGTAGCTTAAAAAATGCGCTGTGCCCTACCTCTTTTTTCACCAGAGCCTCCCTCGTCAGATTTCCGGTTGATCAAATTTTTTTTTGGTACCAAAAATCGGAGTTTTGTTTATTTAATTATTTAACTTCCTTGGCCAAGTGCGAGTCGGACTCGCGCACGAAGGGTTCCGTACCAGTTATCTATAAAAACGGCAAAAAGATCACGTTTGTTGTATGGGAGCCTCCCTTAAATATTTTTTTATTTTTATTTAATTATTTATTTTTAAAGTGATTATAAAACTAAATATTATGTGAGTATTTCAAGCGTCTACCTATTGCCGTTATCAATTGCGAGCAAAAACGAGCAAAAAAATCACGTTTGTTGTATGGGAGCCCCCTTAAATATTTATTCTATTCTGTGTTTTAGTACTTGTTATAGCGGCAATAGAAATACATCATCTGTGAAATTTTCAACTGTCTACCTATCACGGTTAACATGAGATACAGCCTGGTGACAGACGGACGGACGGACGGACAGCGGAGCCTTAATAATAGGGAACGCTAAAAACATAACAGTATAAATAATCATTAAAATACTTTAAATTAAATTACATAAGGAATATTATAAATTAATTAAATTAAAAGAAACTAAATTAAATTAATCAAACTAATTTAATATAATCAAATTAAATAAAATTAAGTTTAAGGTGACGCACTGGTGAATGAAATATTCCTTACTGATAATACCCAATATTTCATGCGAAAATATGCGATGCTCCTGGTTTTCTTTTTCTCATGAAAAATCTATGACCTATTTAAAATATCCAATTGGAATTGTAAGATTTCATGACTCGCCGCTCGCTTGAATGGACTTTGATTCCACAAAGGCTGTCAGTCTGTAAAAGGCTTTACAATTCAAAATATATAGTTATTTACATTTCGGTTCGTGGTTTAACTTCATTACTATTGTACTCGTCGATTGTCCATTATCCGTCTTTGTTAGTTCTTTGCCGATGGCCAGTTGAAAGGATGCCCACTAAAGAGTTCGCAACAGGAATTTTGAAGTGTGTGCTTACACTAACATTCATAGGAGAATTTCTCAGTGCCTACAAAATACTTTGCCAATATAATACTTTTAAGAGAGGTAGGGAGCGTATTTGTAAGCTACACAACTGGGGAATGTACGTACGTCCACCTCACAGAACACCGCAGCAAAATAATAATTCCCTTGAGGGTTGTTGTGTTCCTGCGAGTGAGTGAGGTCACCATAAAGAAAGGAGGATAGGTTGGCAACGGATCGGCGACCCCTTAGTGTTGCCTATCTCCATTGGCGGTAGTGAAGGTGACCAACATGCTCGTTTGCCCCCCCCTCATATAAAAAGAATCGGAATGCTTTTAAGTGGTGGTGGTAGGTACATACAACTGAAGTATGCTTTCATCATCAGGCCATTTTAGTCTCCACTACAGTAGCACGACCCTCTCTCTTCCGTCCTAGACAGAAGGAGGATTTGGCCTACACTCCACACGCTGGCCAGGGGTTGGCAGCAGGGGTGGCGGCGCGCGATATTTTATATTGCGAGCGTTAATATGGCTACTGCAACTGCTTCACATCAGGCGGACCGTGTGCTTTTCTGCAACCCGACGTAGTATAAAAAAAAAACAAAAAAAAGGACAGGGATACTATAAAAAAAAACCGGACAAGTGCGAGTCGGACTCGCCCACCGAGGGTTCCGTAGGTACGTAGTATCATTATTAAATTTGATATTTTGACGTGACAACGTCTTATAAATTGGTTAGCTGGGTGACACTTCAAGAAACGCGCTCACGTTATGCGCTCACAATGAGAGCGAGTGAGAGGCACGCGTCCCTTCTAAGAGCGAGAGAGACAGACATAAAAAGTGAAAGGCATGCGTCCCTTCCACTCGAAAACATTTTACCACTCAAAGTCGTCGCCCGTATACCGACTTTACAGGCAACCAATTTTTTCATTATAAATAA
Source organism: Hypsopygia costalis (assembly GCA_937001555.2). Classification (NCBI taxonomy): domain Eukaryota; kingdom Metazoa; phylum Arthropoda; class Insecta; order Lepidoptera; family Pyralidae; genus Hypsopygia; species Hypsopygia costalis. The sequence continues at coordinate 29,225,227 of OW443329.2, forward strand.
GAAAAATGCGTCAAAAAAATAAAATAAAATATATTTTGCAATGTGTACATCAAGCCCTTTCATATGATACCCCATTTGAACTAGTAGTTTCAATTTGAAATTTCGACACCCTATAAAAATATAGACCCCCTATTTTTTAAGATCTATTTACAAATGTATAGTTTTGAGATTTATTCCTGTACTTGTAGTCTATAACGATGTTACTTGCCAAATTTCATAGTTCTAGGTCAACGGGAAGTACCCTATAGGTTTTGATTCCCTTGAGTGTGTCTAAATATGCATTTTTTGCTGAATAAACGGCCGTAACTTTTTTCTACGTAAACTTAGCAGTTTGATTTTTTTTTAACTTCATGGGACCGTAGACCTGAGTATACAGTTCAAATTTCAGCTTGATACCTCCACGCATTCTCGACATAGAAATTCTTGACAGACAGACAGACAGACAGACAGACAGACAGACAGACAGACAGACAGACAGACAGACAGACAGACAGACAGACAGACAGACAGACAGACAGACAGACAGACAGACAGACAGACAGACAGACAGACAGACAGACAGACAGACAGACAGACAGACAGACAGACAGACAGACAGACAGACAGACAGACAGACAGACAGACAGACAGACGGACGGACGGACGGACGGACGGACGGACGGACGGACGGACGGACGGACGGACGGACGGACGGACGGACGGACGGACGGACGGACGGACGGACGGACGGACGGACGGACGGACGGACGGACGGACGGACGGACGGACGGACGGACGGACGGACGGACGGACGGACGGACGGACGGACGGACGGACGGACGGACGGACGGACGGACGGACGGACGGACGGACGGACGGACGGACGGACGGACGGACGGACGGACGGACGGACGGACGGACGGACGGACGGACGGACGGACGGACGGACGGACGGACGGACGGACGGACGGACGGACGGACGGACGGACGGACGGACGGACGGACGGACGGACGGACGGACGGACGGACGGACGGACGGACGGACGGACGGACGGACGGACGGACGGACGGACGGACGGACGGACGGACGGACGGACGGACGGACGGACGGACGGACGGACGGACGGACGGACGGACGGACGGACGGACGGACGGACGGACGGACGGACGGACGGACGGACGGACGGACGGACGGACGGACGGACGGACGGACGGACGGACGGACGGACGGACGGACGGACGGACGGACGGACGGACGGACGGACGGACGGACGGACGGACGGACGGACGGACGGACGGACGGACGGACGGACGGACGGACGGACGGACGGACGGACGGACGGACGGACGGACGGACGGACGGACGGACGGACGGACGGACGGACGGACGGACGGACGGACGGACGGACGGACGGACGGACGGACGGACGGACGGACGGACGGACGGACGGACGGACGGACGGACGGACGGACGGACGGACGGACGGACGGACGGACGGACGGACGGACGGACGGACGGACGGACGGACGGACGGACGGACGGACGGACGGACGGACGGACGGACGGACGGACGGACGGACGGACGGACGGACGGACGGACGGACGGACGGACGGACGGACGGACGGACGGACGGACGGACGGACGGACGGACGGACGGACGGACGGACGGACGGACGGACGGACGGACGGACGGACGGACGGACGGACGGACGGACGGACGGACGGACGGACGGACGGACGGACGGACGGACGGACGGACGGACAGACAGACAGACAGACAGACAGACAGACAGACAGACAGACAGACAGACAGACAGACAGACAGACAGACAGACAGACAGACAGACAGACAGACAGACAGACAGACAGACAGACAGACAGACAGACAGACAGACAGACAGACAGACAGACAGACAGACAGACAGACAGACAGACAGACAGACAGACAGACAGACAGACAGACAGACAGACAGACAGACAGACAGACAGACAGACAGACAGACAGACAGACAGACAGACAGACAGACAGACAGACAGACAGACAGACAGACAGACAGACAGACAGACAGACAGACAGACAGACAGACAGACAGACAGACAGACAGACAGACAGACAGACAGACAGACAGACTGACAGACAGACAGACAGACAGACGGTTAGCAAAGTGATCTTATAAGGGTTCTGTTTTTCCTTTTGAGGTTCGGAACCCTAAAAAAACACGCTGGTCTATCACTGTCCCGATGTCAGTCTGTAGATTCATTTAGAATTTCTAGCAAAGGCTAATTTTAACGTAAAAATCACGAAATATCGAAAGGGGGTGGGGGGTGTAGTAAGATATCACGTGTATTTATTTTTTTGTCAAACGCACGATTTTTAAACCGAAAAGCGGCATGTTGAAGACCTTGACTCGCCAACGAACGAAGTTGAAGACGATGACGGCCTACAACTCCCTGCGCATACAGCATAATTATGGTTATTGATGGAGCTGCCACGATTCTGTAGCGCGTCTGGCTTCAAGCTTGCACGAACAGATAACTTTTATGCCACGATAAGGAAAAGGCAGCATCCTTTTCTTCATGACAGCATGCTTTTCAAAGGCTTCTGCTTTACAAAGCTCAAGTGAGGCCGCATATGGAGTACTGCTGTCATCTGTGGGAGCATCTAAATACCAGCTAGCACCTTGTGATGCCATTCCCACGCGCACTGTGAGTGCGATTGTTGACGAACGGATGGTTTAAAACCTTTGAGTCTGAGAAGAGATTTTCCGTCCCTTTGTGTGTAACTACTACCGATTGTACAATGGGGTGTGTTCTACTGATTGTACAATAGGGTGTGTCCAGAGGAGTTATTTGACATAATGCCCACGGCCTCCTCCTACTGTCGCACCGCTCGCCATAGATATTCTAAAAAAATTTAAGATTCTTTGTAACTACAAAAAATACACGTGATTTGAGGGGGGGGGGGGGGGTTAGACTTACACCTCACCAAGTATCACCAAGGGGATGGGAGGGTGTTAAAAATGCAAAAAAAAACCTCACGTGATTAATGGACGGATACAAATTACATCACTAAGATACAAATTACATCACTTTCATGCGCCTCGTACGCGTGCATCATTAATTTTATACCACTATATTTTTAGCGCGCCAAAGCAGTCTCAGTATTAGAAATAAGCGCCATCTACAACATGTCAACAAGAGAAAAATAATTTTCCTATTTGGTCAATAATAAGTCAATAATAGTTGACGCTATTCAGGATTTTTCCCGGACCTTTTAATATTGCTAAAATTTACGGTTACAGAATCTGGCTATTCGTTTCATTTTTGGTTGGCGCAAATAATGTTCATGTCTCTGAATTTTCCACCCAGTTGAAATGGCTCCCTATCTGCCTTGTCAGAAATGTGCACATCCTGTCTTTCCTTTAGAAATTAATTAAAAATCCTGATTCACCTCAGTACCTTCGTTCCTGTTTTCCTCCTTTACCACCTTCTACCCGCTCCCAACGTCCCTGCCTTACGAAAATATTAAATTATCCCCCTTCCAACACAACTTTTGTCTTTATCTCATTTACTGTTCGTGCAGCACTGCTCTGGAATAAATTACCAGTGGGAATACGAGACAGTATCACTGTGACCACTTTCAAAAAAAAAATTAACAGAGCACTACTTCAATCAAATTAATTAATTATGTAATTGTATAAATCCATAAAATGTCAACTTACATATTTGCATATGTGGCCTTAGCCAAATAATATTTGCACACTATTGTTAAGGTTGGATGGAACAAATCTCTTTCGCTCGCCCTTGTACACCTCGTTTATACTGTTTTTTATGTATCCATGTTATATGAAACTAGCTGTTACCCGCTGCTTCGCCCACGTAGTCCAGGGGTGCAGGATTATCCGCTGGGTCAATCTAAAGATTGTCCGAAAATTCGTTGAAATCGGTCCAGCCGTTTCGGAGTCTATACGGAACATACATACATACTAGAAGATAGAAGATAGATAGAAGAAGATAGATAGATAAAGAATTTTTTTTTTTTATACTACGTCGGGTGGCAGACAAGCATACGGCCCGCCTGATGTAAAGCGGTTACCGTAGCCATATTAACGCTCGCAACATAAAATATCGCTCGCACGCCGCCACCCCCGCTGCCACCGCAGCATCCTTCCCTTCCTTCCTTTCTGGTGACCTCACTCACTTGCAGGAACACAACAGCCCTCAAGGGAACCGTTATTTGGCTGCGGTATTCTGTGATACATTCACCAGTCGGGTAGCTTACAATTACGCTCCCTACCTCTCTTTTCGCCAGAGCATCGTTTGTCAGTCAGCAAGGTGCACAGCGTGCAGGTGAAGTTGGCTTTGGTTCAAAGATGTTGATGAACCACTTACACCCTAAAAATATATAGTTAAAAGCGGCATCGCCTTTATCCCTTAGTGAAGTAATTTGTTTACAGACCAATTTTACGTAGGATATGGTATCTACCGCATATTACGGTAATAAACTATATCTCACATTGGTTTGATTCACGCTTTACATCTCTAGTCATATCTCAAGTATTATTACTGCAAAAGGACACTATTGAAACCCTAGTCACTTGTCCAATAGCTTTCATAGTCAAGATTCAGTACCGAGAATTGCAACTGGCTGATTTCTCCGATGATATAGCATTTTCATTCAAGTCCTTAACAGTTATACTGTGTTGCTTTCTATTTTGTTACTTTTCACAAGTGTAACTTATCTAAAGCAAAGCAGCTGACTGTATATTTGCTTTGCTTTAATAACGGTATGTATAAACACACTGCAGAGAGCAGCCACTTTGTCTAAAGCACAATCAAAATCTACGAAACGAAAACTGGACTTCGAAGCGCAATTTTGAAATATCTGGCGAAAATTAAGAAATTTTTAAATACATATTATGTATTAGATTCTCTTGGTGGATGCGGACTTTTCATTCGGCAGTACCTATATTCTCTGAATAAAAAACACGAAATAACTATGGACACAATAAATATTAAAATTTGTTTTATTGTAGACATAACAAAACAATAAGCGGAAAATTCCGACTTTTGGATCGCAACTTAGAAAAATCATCACTGAGTAGGACCCTGATGTTATTGTATTGACTTTAGAACATACACTATTCTGTAGTGATTATTGTATGTGTCTTGATAATACGGAATCAATACACAGTATCACATAGCCTCCAGGCGTTCATTGGGAGGGTACCTACTCAAGTGTGCTACACTCTTTTGGAAAAAATCTTAATAGCCGAAGGATGTGGTGCATTGGCGCTTCCATTTTTTATGCCAGGAGGCAAAGAAGCACACGACCTGCCTGATGGTAGACAGTCTTCGGAGCCTATTAACGTCTGCGTTATTAGAGGCGTCAGTCACGCATTACCGAACTTGCCCTTTTACGCTTTGTCATGAAAAACCTCATGCTGTAGTTTCAGGCAGGTAGTTTGTTTGTTTATAAAATTATTGTTCAAATAATACAATACAATGGCGGACTTATCTCAGCAAGGATATCTTCTCACAAATTAAATAAATATATAAACAGAAATTACATGTACGTAAAAGAAAAAATAAACAGAAGACAAATTATAAATAAAATATTCTCCTATTATAAATAATCTAACAACTATCATCAATAGTAGAATCATTGATGTTATCATGAACATTGTATTTATTGAGTTAAACAATTTTTATACTCACTTTGTGATAATCCTTTGAGAACATCATATTTGCGACAGTAAGACGCCGTCGTATTTTCCCCCAACTTCAAAAGCGATTTCTGACAGTTTAAATTGTGCGATAAATTGCTCTGTAAAATTACATTAAGGAAGGAGGATAGCAATGAAAGGCAGGAAAGCAAAGAGTTGTGGCTTTAACACGGAGATATAAACACACTTTAAAGGCTTTCCTAACTTCAAAAAGGCTATGAAGATCATGAATGTTTTACGGAAATTCGTTTTGAAAATTTCGAGACATAGTCTTATGTGGATTTTAGACGTGCCTTGGAAGAGATTACATGTAGGATCTTTGTGAATTGAATGTGAATCGACTTATGTTCTTTATAGTCCCTCAAGTAGACAATTATTTTTTTAGACACGCACCAAAATATCCGCCAAGAATACTCTGGATCACACTGATTTGAATGAGGTTCTATCGACTCATCAGCAGAACAGAGTCCGATCGCTCAACGCTTCGTCGCCTCTTACGGGGTCACCTCGCTAGGACTTTCCTCATCACTTCTACTATCATTGACTCGGAAGATGTGACTGATTCACTGCCACTTCAGCTTGCTATGTCGACTAAAGTAAGTAGTTGACGTAAAAACCAAAGTTGTTGACATAGCTCTCAGAAGCTATGTCAACAACTTTGGTTCTTCGTTGTTTAATTATTCGTTCGGGATTCGGTCCCTTAGAGAAATACTGACCATAATTCTCTCCCTCGCTGTTAACGACGAAGAGTGGACAATTTAAAGGCAAAATAAATGGAAAAATACTATAATAAATTAATAAACTGGTTTTACAATGTTTCATGTAGTGGGCTTACGTGACAACTAAAAATTTAAAAACATATGTCAAATCAAAAAGAAATATAGAAAAACAAATATGTACAAAAGGTTTGTGCACAACCAGCCAGTCGCCAACACTCGCTTACTGTGAAACTTTCAAGTAAAGGTCAAAAACCAAGTTGGAGCGGAGGACGCACTGGGGCCGATTCCCATCTGAATTTTTGATGCGAATATCATACTTCAGCTTAGATTTGTGGCACTGGTGTATATGGTAAGGTAGGTAAAGAGAGGTATTTCCTTTCTCCTCTCCTCTTCCGCTAGACGGCAGGGCGTGCCCCGAGCAGGCGAGGTTAGCTTTAGCCCTAAAGTTCATAGTAAGTACATCTGAACTAAATTAAATAAATAAACATAACTATTTAACGTAACATGAAATAAATACATTGCTAACCTAACCTAAGCTATTCTGCACATCAAAAAAATACTTATTGCACATCAAATGCAGGATTTGATGTGCGATCAGATTAATTTGATGTGCAAATCATGTTTTTTTGTGAATGGATTTAATATTTTCCATGAATATATACCTAGATTAGTTAATAATCATAAAGTAAGATAATGTTATTGTTGATAAATGTCACACAATAAGAAAAAATCATTCTGAGAGAACATGATACAAATATGAAAGAAAATACTGGTGCACACAAGTTACAAAAGTAGTGTGTAGTAAAGTGGTTAAAAAATCAAAAACCCGACTGCACCTACAACAGATTTATTAATCACGCGTAACAATAATATAATTCCATACAAGCAAAGCCGCAGGCAAAAACTAATATATCAAAAATATATTTGAAATCAGGTCATCGAGACTTTTCTTTTGAAACCCATATCGACATATTTAGAAGAAAAAAAAATTACTGCTACGACAATTTTGCGGCTCACAGCCGCCATATTGATTTTTTTTATATTTGATGTAGCCTATGTCACTGTCACAGCAAATACGAATCTAACGACACCTCTCAAGCTAAAATCCATACAGCCGTTCAGGCTGCAGAGCGTGCCAAACAATTATACATACATACTCTCGAAAAACATAACCCTTCTGTCGCAGTCGGGTAAATACGGAATTAAGTATATTATGAAAGATAACGTTTTTGGTCCAAGGTTATTGAATTAAAATTATTTTCAATATCGGTCGCCCTGAGAAGCCCTGTCGCCCTTTATACGGCTTTAACAAGGTAAACACAAAACAAGCGATACTGTTAAAAATAAATATTGCTGTTTTTTTAAATAAATACATAAATAAATATTGTCAGACAAATTACACGGCACCATCTAGCCCTAAAGTAAGCGAAGCTATGGGTATTAGACAACTGATAAACATACGTAAATACTTTTTTTTTCTAAATTCATACTTATGATACATAGAAAACACCCAGACCAAAACAAACAGACATGTTCATGCACACAAATGTTTGTCCTATGTGGGACTCGAACCCACGAGCGTTGGTGTCGAAGCCGCGTCATTGACCGCTACGCCACCGAGCTCGTTTTTGATGTGAATACGTCATTAAAATTGCTTCCATAGAGAGGCATTTAAAAAAAATGAATGATAAAAAAATCGGGGGGATACAGTTAGGTGTTGCCGCTACAAATCTTGATAGATTTTGCCTCTCCATCCAAAATTCAATGACGTCATTGCATAGATGAAGGACCAAAGAATTTATTACGCTAAGTAAGGACTATGGAACATCGCGTGCGAGGGAGGGTGAAACGCTAACCCCTCGATTGAGAGGAGACCCATATCCCAGCAGTGAGATGAGTAAGATATATACACGCATATTTCTTATTCTATGATACAGGTTTATTATGGCATCAGCTAAAAAAGGATTTTTGAAAACCCCCACAGGATACCGGGATAGGTACATACGAAGTAGCGATCGCAAATCGAATGGGATTTATCAAACGTGCAAGTAAAACATTCTCCAAAGATTATGGATTAAAAATATAAATAAATATTAAAATATTTCTGGACAATTTCATCTTCATCATCTTCATCATCAGGTCATTTTAGTCTCCACTACAGGAGCACGACCCTCTCTCGTACGTCCTAGACGGAAGGAGGATTTGGCCTACACTCCCCACGCTGGCCAGACGGGTTGGGGAGGCCTGATCGATGTTTTATAATGTATTTCCCTTAGTCGCTTTGTACGACATCCACGGGAAGAGACGGAGTGATTCTATTCTAGTCTGCCGGAAACCACACGGCCACTGGACAATTTACACAGCGCCATTTAGTCCCAAATTAAGCGTAAAGCTATGGGTACTAGACAACTGATAAATGTACTTAATTTTTTTTTGTAAATGCATACATATAATACATTTAAAATACCCAGACCAAGACAAACAGACATGTTCATGCACACAAAATGATTGTCATGTGCGGGGATCGAACCCGCGACCTCGGAGTCAAAGTTGCCATTGCTAACCATTCGACCACCGAGCTCGTCAAAAAGGATAGGTACATACGAAGTAGCGGGCGCAAATCGCACGGGTGATTTATGAAATGTTTAAGTAAATCATTCTCCAAAGACATGGATTTAAATAATTTTCTTAATGTACTGCAAAAGTAACCAAAAGCCATTTGTATCTCATAGACAGGTGCCAGGTGGATACTTCCAGACTAGACGTTTTTTATTAAGAGCCTGCGCACACAGAGAGCGGTCAGAGTTCTGCAATCTAGTGACCGTTGACCGTCCAAGAGTTTCAATGCACACAAGCGGCGTCCAAATTCTCGCGTTCTACATAGTTTCGTTTGGGTCTTTGCACATGCAACATGTCTGTCAGTTCGTCATCCGATGAAGAATTATTGCTCTTGTTGAGCTTAGCAGCTTCTAAAAAGAAAAGTAAGTATTGGGTGCATCCAATTAACACAACGCGAGAAGAACTACTTAAATCGTAAATATTATAAATAATAATCGTAAATAAATAAGAGGCATACCCGGACCTGGAGGACTACAGACTCTTCCCAATAAGCGGCATACTGAAGTACATGGAACATGTCTCCAGACAGTCAGGGGAGAGTGACTAAAGGATTAGGGAGAGCACAAAAGATCCATGAGGGTCGACGTGTCACCGGTGCTTCAGCACTGGACCCACTCTAAGATAAATAAATAAGAACTACTTAAATTACTTAAATCGTATAATAAACTCCTTTCCCTAACCAATTCAATCCGTGTTTGCTAACTCAGACATCGCGGCGTTCCGGCGTTCCCTGTCTCGGCTGGAAAAGAACTCTTGGAACGCGACGTTCCGCTTTGACCGCCGCAGTCAGACAGCCCGCTGTGTGCGTTGTTGTTATAGACTCGGTACATTCTAATGAACGCCGAACGCGGAACTCGGAACTCGGAACCAGGAACTCCTGACCGCTGCCTGTGTGCGCGGGCTCATATCTAAATAAATACTTCTGGTGAGTTTACACAGCGTCATCTAGTCCCAAATTAAGCGCAGTGTTTTGGGTACTAGACAACTGATAAATGTACCTACATCATCATCATCATCATCAGGTTCATTTTAGTCTCCACTACAGGAGCACAACCCTCTCTCATCCGTCCTAAACGGAAGGATAATTTGGCCTACACTCCCCACGCTGGCCAAACGAGTTGGGGAGGGAAAAAAAAATGTATTAAGAATGTACCTACATACTTAAATACATTTTTTTTTTGTAAATACATACTTATAATACATAGGAAACACCCAGACCAAGGCAAATAGACACGTTCATGCACACAAATGTTTGTCTTGTACGGGAATCGTACCCGCGACCTCGGAGTCAAAGTGGCCATTGGTAACCATTCGACCACCGCGCACGTCAAAACATTATTCGTATTAATTATTTGTGGTTAACACTGACTGGTTTTAAATCTTTGGCTCTGAAATGGTTTAAACACAGCCTAGCTGACACGTTCTTCAGAACCAAGTTCAACACGTTCTTCAAGGATTTTGATACAAAGAAATTTAAACCTTATGCTGATAGGATAAAAGTTACAAATTTCCCTCCATGACAGAATCATACAGATAACACCCGGTAGAAGGGTAGTTGGTCCCTAGTATAATAAATGAAAGTAGCAAATTACATGCGTGAAGACTAAAGTCCATCAGTGCGTCCTTCCCGATGTGACTACTGTGCAGAGACTAGGACACTAACCGTCGGGCTGGTTCACAAGTTAAATCGCAATCCATAGTCACATACCGAGCTATGTAAAGAGCTATGCTCGTAATTTTTCTCAGGGATCGAATCCGGAACCAGGAAAAATAAGAAGAATATGACCATGTCTCACGTTTTCGGAAGCAGCTCGGTTTGCTTCCTATTAGGCTTCGGAGATACTTCCACATACTCACTCTTCTTTTTAACGTGCTATTTAATCCATCTGCTCCTCTATATCTAAGGGAACGATTTCGGTTTCGTGAGGTTGATTGCCGTCTGCGTTGTTCGGGGACTCGATTTTGGAAATACCTACTCAAAACACCAATGCGTATACAAATTCTTTCACAGTAAGATCGACAAAAATGTGGAATGCATTGCCTATTGATGTTCGGATGTCTCCTACGTTATTGTCCTTCAAAAGTGGATTAAGAGGATTCTTTACTGATGAGACTTGAAGTTACTTAATATTTTTATTGCCTATGTACTATTGTTTTATAATTTAGTTATTTGTGTATTTTATTTATTTATTTATTTGCAAATTACCTTTTCTAATTTATTACTCGATGTTCTACTGACTTGCAAATCACTGTAGTATCCACTCCACGCAGTTACTCTAAGGTTGACTGGAAGAGATCCCCATGTGGGATAAGTCCGCCTTTGTATCGCTTTATTTTACATGTACTTATTCGTTATAATCTGAACAATAAAGATAATACAAACAAACAAACAAGAACGTTTAGAACGTCACAAGATAATCAATACAGCTAAATCCTAAGCGATTATGACCGGCAGTCCATACTTCATATCCAGATTGGAGTCTATGGAGAAACTTAACATTGTTTTCAACGGCACTGTCATACCCTTTATCACCACCGTAACGAATCTAAGGATTATCATGCATGAAACCTTGTATTGGGTACCTTAGAATTTTGGTGAGATCAGCCGCAAGCTGTTCGCCTCTCTACACTCACTGAAGCGTCTACAGAACTTCCTTCCTGTGCCTGCTCAGACGATGCTGGCCCACTCCCTTTTGCTTCCTCTTATTGACTATACTGATGTGGCCTACATAGATCCGCCAGAAGAGTTGCTTGATAAATTAAAAAGATTACTGACAGATACTGTAAGCATTAGGTACCTATATATGTGGTCTACGAAAATATGACCATATCAAGGACACAATGCAAGGACAAACATTTTTTTCCCAATATCCCAAAAAATATTTAAAATAAGCTTATTTTGTATGTAAATAGTTAAACGTCAGATTTGTAAATGTGTCAAATATTATGTAGTAATATTTTAATGTAATATTATAATAATGTTTGTCAATTACTGTGATGTATTTCTTATCCGTCTTTAACCCATTAGAGGTCAAATGACAACAAACAACGTTTTATTAAAATTATCTCTATTTTCATTTTCAATTATGAATAAAAAGAACACGAAATACACAAAAAAAATTAAAAATAGTATTTATCATGAAATTACAGGGGTGTACTCAATTGAGTACACTGACCACCTAAGTATGAAAATTTTCGAAACAAGCTTTTTCGAAGCAAAGTGTCTTTAGGCACTTCTTACATTACCAGCGTACTCTAGAATGACAAATGACACACCGCAGCTGTTTTTCAAATTTTACTGGATAATGTCCAACTCCATCTTGAGGCAGACCTTCCACTATTGATGCAGCTTGGCGCGATTTTCTTGGTTCGCCTTGTCGTATGACGGCGGAACATGAGTTGATACATAGTCATTACTCATTGTCATTACATTACATGTAAACGCCAGGAGTTAGCAACAGTCATGTCTAACAAGTAGGTAAATAACACCCACCACCACTTTTTACCATGAACAGCAATTCGATATAATGAGACTGACTGGTCGAATTCATCCACACCTCCCATATTTTTATTGTACGTTTGGAATAAACGTGGTATCGCTACGTCTCTCTTCTCCTTCTTTATTGGACACCATCGCTTGACAGTTCCTAGCGGTCGAATAGTTCGACGTTGCTGCTAAGTCGTTGTCTAAAAGATAAAGGATTATTTTTATATCTCGAAACCTATGCCTCGACACGGCTTTGCTGACCAATTCTACACTTACATCTTCATCTAGAGACCAGTACATTGGTTCTCGAGGTAGCTTATGATACCCAGATAATATCAAAACCCCTAAAAACTTTTTCAAATCCGAGGAATCCAGTTGAAACTCATATCTATTGTATTGATTAGCGTATATATGCTATTAGATATAATCATATCAATAATATCATAATCAAACAATTTTTCAAATATTTGTAAAGGGTTGAGGCCCTGCATTTCTTGACAAATAGTATTCTTCCTGTCAGACACTTCGGAAGTACTCTGCGAAGTAGACGAGTATCATGGGGCACATTCCGCCAAATTGGGTTCGAATCTGAAGTGGATTGGCGGTTAGTATCTTTTCGTCTTCTTTTTGCCGCCAGCGGTTCATTATCACTGTCGTCGTAAGAACTATTTTCGCTACTACTATCCTGACGATTCATAAACACCTCAAGAGTACCAGGGACGTCTTGGGGTATGAAACTTGATGAAATATCTTCATCGATACCTTCCTCTTCATCGGTCAATGCACTTGGATCAGGTGGTATGATAGCTAAGTCACATTCATCATCATTGCTATGCTGTAAAATAGCTTCAATAGCTTATTCAAGCCCCTTGTAGCTCATTTGAGCTGTTTATCCATTGCAAGGAATCTGAAAAAAAAAATCATTCATTTTACTTACGTATGTTGTCATTGTACTCAACCGAGTACAGTAACATTTATGAGGCCCTAGTTTTATTTTAGTTATACAAAAACAATTATATTTTTCTTTATTTACTTACTCTGACTTCTAATTTACAACAATGAAATAAATAAAACAAATTATAAGCAGTAATTATTAAAAAAAATCTAAAATCATATACTTACCTCCACAGTGTTTCGGTGTCAAAACTTCAACTGACACATTTATTAAGAAAAGTAACACTACCCGCTTAATATCTATAAATATACTTGAACAGTATTATGACGAAGTAAAATAAACAAAGTAACCCACTTAAACTTTAAGATTTTGTAAATAATACTTAAGGATACGGCTGTACTCGAATGAGTACAGTGACTTCTAATGGGTTAAAAAAATTGGCAGAACATCGGATTATCTGTAGATGTTCAAACGTAGACAGAGAAATTTCTAGACAATTAATTTTGTTAGTGTATTTTACGTGTATTTATTTTATTTGAGACTTTATGACAGTAATATAATTTCACTATTTATAATATAATGTAATAAAATTTAATAACTTTTTAGTTTTTACTTTATACACTACTAAAAATTTAATAAAAATATTGTTATTAAAATTGATTAACAAAGCAAATCACTTAACATTGCAAGTAAATAAATACCCAAAGACAGTTTCTCCACAGTCTACTGTGGTCTCGTTCTTTACAATTACTATAGCGACGTAGAAGAATGATATTAATTAAATTTCCTTTTGTTACAGATAAGACGGTTCAAATAAAACCAAAATGGCGACGTTACTTGTAAATTCTACAAGTGTCCTGAAGGATACTTACGATTATTATCTGTGGACCTTATCACTGTCAGGTATGGTATTATTTTTTAATTGTTGTTTGTCACCCGATATAATATAAAAAATGGGTAGTAACAAATCTATTATATCTATATTTATTATATTAAGATATTTTTTGTATGCTGAATAAATTGTTTCTGTAGCTTGTAGTGTAAATAAAGCATATTCTATCTATATATCTATCTAACTTTCAGATAAAAAACAGTTTTTTTATCTAAAACACATGCACCAATTAGACAGATTGAACTGTAAGAGGTTCATCAACATCTTTGAACCAAAGCAAACTTCATCTGCACGCGGTTCACCTGCTGACTGACAAACGAAGCTCTGGCGAAAAGAGAGTTAGGGAGGGGATAGTCAAAAACATATATGTACAATATGAATACATACAGTTACTATGTCTGTAAATAACTACATAAACATAGGTAGTTACTTAATATAATAATACCCCATGTGCATAAAATAGTGCTTATATTTTAAAAGTTTTTAAATTTGACCACTCTCTAATTTGTATTAGTCTGTTCCAAAGGTGTAATGCACGAACAGTGAATGAATTGAAAAAAAAAAAAATCTGTAGGCTTGAAAAATAAATTTGTGCCTGAATGAGGAAAATGGAACCTTTGAAATTTTACTTTTATGTAAATCGACATCTACATAATAAATTATTTGAATTTTCTGTTTTGAAAAAAAATTAATCGTAAACGAGCTGAGTGGTTAATGCGATTTTTTTGTTTGCGTTCGATCATGTCTACGTAAACAAACCGACCAAATAGAGAATAACTCTCATGTTGTGTGTTCATAAGACGCGTGTTATCTACTATATAAAAATACTAGCGACCCGCCCCGGCTTCGCACGGGTGCAATGCTGATACTAAATGTACTACAGAAGGTCTTTGCGCTTTGTCCTATCCAGTCCTTCCCCAGTTATAGGCACACGCCGCCGGCTCCGCGGCCGGTACCGCCACAGCCGTTATGTCCCTGCATTTTAAATGTGTAATATCTTCTAAACTATTCATTTAAATTACATGCTGTGAAGGGCCATATTGATCTATATTAAATGCGCAATGTATTTAAGGTACTTAATTGGATAAGGATTAATTCTGTATTGCTTAAAATCGCTTCGTAAATAAGGCATTATTTCTTGTAAAAAGCGAAGGATAAAATAACGGTTATTGTGTGTTACCACTAAGAGATAGACATATACCATCGCGAACTTTTTGTAGACCATTTTAAGGTGAACAATACTGTACTACATTATTTTGATCTATCTCGTTGGGTTCAGCCAGCGTTTGCAATGAAAGAGCAAAAAAATGTGTTTATTTACGACATCACATTAGAAACCTCTAAATTATCAGTGTTTTTCTACTATGTTATGCATATATTATACATATAAACTTTCCAGTTGAATCACTCTATCTATTAAAAAAAACCGCATCATAATCCGTTGCGTAGTTTCAAAGATTTAAGCATACAAAGGGACATAGGGACAGAGAAAGCGACTTTGTTTTATACTATGTAGTGAAGTCGGGTTTTCCTTCCTGACGCTATAACTCCAGAACGCACGAACCGATTTTCACGGTTTTGCATTCGTTGGAAAGGTCTCGGGCTCCGTGTGGTTTATAGCAAAGAAAATTCTGGAAAAATTTGAAAAGAAAAGCGGGAAAATCTTGAAGTCATCTGGTGGCGAAACGGAGTTCGCCGGGTTTGCTAGTATATCATAATTATGTGGCTTACTTGCTCACATTTTGAAGTGAGTAACCCGGCTTATTTGGTAAATATCGCGCTTCTGGTAAATTCACAATATGGAACTTTTTCTCAATTTGGTTGGCTTATAATCTTGTAATTGGGGTGTAAGTGGTTCATCAACATCTTTGAACCAAAGCCAACTTCACCTTCACGCGGTGCACCCTGCTGACTGACAAACGAAGCTCTGGCGAAAAGAGAGGTAGGGAGCGTAATTGTAAGCTACCCGACTGGGGAATGTACCTCCACCTCACAGAATACCGCATCCAAATAACAATTCCCTTGAGGGTTGTTGTGTTTCTGCGAGTGAGTGAGGTCACCAGAAAGGAAGGAGATGCTGCCTTGGCAGCGGGGGTGCGGCGCGCGAGCCATATTTTATATTGCGAGCGTTAATATGACTACGGTAACAGCTTCACATCAGGCGGGCCGTATGCTTATCTGCCACCCGACGTAGTATAAAAAAAAAAACGTTAACACGTTCGAAAGTTGACCAAAAATCTCGAACTAGGCACTATGTATATTTCATATTTAAAAAATAGCGAAATCGTTTCGGCTGCTCTCGAGATTTGCGCTTAGCAACACATTCAGCGATTCATTTTTAGGGTTCCGTACCTCAAAAGGAAAAACGGAACCCTTGTAAGATCACTTTGTTGTCCGTCTGTCTGTCTCTCTGTCTGTCAAGAATTTCTATGTCGAGAATGCGTGGAGGTATAAAGCTGAAAATTGAACTGTATAATCAGGTCTACGGTCCCATGAAGTTGTAAAAAAATCAAACTGCTAAGTTTACGTAGAAAAAAGTTACGGCCGTTTATTCTGCAAAAAACGCATATTTCAACACACTCAAGGGAATCAAAACCTATAGGGGACTTCCCATTGACCTAGAACTATGAAATTTGGCAAGTAGCATCGTTATAGACTACAAGTACCTACAGGAATAAATCTCAAAACTATACATTTGTAAATAGATGTTAAAAAATAGGGGGTCTATATTTTTTATAGGGTGTCGAAATTTCAAATTGAAACTACTAGTTCAAATGGGGTATCATATGAAAGGGCTTGATGTACACATTGCAAAATATATTTTATTTATTTTTTTCGACGTATTATTTTTATTTATAATGAAAAATATCAAATTTAATAATGATACTACGTACCTACGGAACCCTCGGTGGGCGAGTCCGACTCGCACTTTTTCGGTTTTTTTTTTATATTCTAGATAATGTTAAATTAAACGTATAACGTGGTACTTTCGTTCCCGACGACAAAAATTTTGTTTTCAGAATTTTTGTCCGTTTGTCGGTTTTGTCTGTGCATTTGTGCACTCTAAACTTAGAAATAACGAATTAACGGCTTAACCGATTTCAATGTGGTTTCTACTGATGTATTGTGGCAAAGTTGTGGTAAATTGCATGACATTCTATTAAATAAATGTTTTTTACTCTATTGGCGAATACTTGCGACATACATTGTAATTAACTTCAATAATAATAAATAACATGGACATTGCGACTTAAACTGAATTTTAATAATATTGATAATTATGTTTAGTTTTTGTGAATAAGGGAATTTTATCTTTGTCTTTAAAAAGTGTCCCCGAAGCTTTACTATTTGTTTCAATGTAATCGGTTTTCAAATAAAAATGTTTAATAACTGTCTCCGCGGGTACAGCTGTTAATTCCAATAGGTGACATGGAGCAATGTGACATAGAGATGAGCAAGAAATAGACATGAGCAATACGGGGGGAGGGGGGGGGGGGGTCATGACGCGGATCATGCTCATGAACCCTTCCCCCTGAGCTGATGCGACCAATAATTGATCGAGCGAGCAAAGCGAGGGAGAGGTTTGTCTTAATGATATCATTAAACGAGGAAGCAAAGTACTAAATGGTTATTTTTCAGCCGGTCTTGAGTTATTACTCGATATTATATAAAACGACACAGTTTGCCCCAACTAATAGAGCTATGAACGAGTTCAATGCTTTGACTGCTCAGTATTCTGATCTGGGACCCTACCGCCGAAGCTGAAGCCGATTGCCATCGAATATTTTGATTCTAAAAATAGACCTTACGTTTTAATTTAATTGACGAGCTCGGTGGCGTAGCGGTCAATGACGCGGCTTCGACACCAACGCTCGTGGGTTCGATTCCCACACAGGACAAACATTTGTGTGCATGAACATGTCTGTTTGTCTTGGTCAGGGTGTTTTCTATGTATCATAAGTATGTATTTACAAAAAAAAAATGTATTTACGTATGTTTATCAGTTGTCTAGTACCTATAACACAAGCTTCGCTTACTTTGGGGCTAGATGGCGCTGTGTAATTTGTCTGACAATATTTATTATTATTATTATTTATTATTAATTATTGACACACATCTTCAGCTCAGTCGGTAGAGCTCCAGGGGTTCTATTAGGTAAGCTGAACACAATTGCCACCAATCTAAAGTGAAGTTTGAAATTTGCAATAAAAAAATCCGATGGTAATCGGTTGACCATCGGAATTTTTAAATGCGAAAATGAAACTTCTGCTTAGATTATTGCTAATTATGTTTAGTTCAGCTGGTAGAAACCGTAGAGCTTTACCGACTAAGCTGGAGATGTTTGTCAATAACTTTAAACTACGACCAATTTTTGGAATAAAAAAAACCGGTGGTAATCGGCTTCGGCGGTAAGGGCCCCTGGATATAATTGGTCTCAATACTACACAATTCATAATAAAGTTGATTTAAAAAAAAATTGAAACCGACTTCAGTTGGCGAGCGCAGCTTATTGGTGGAATACCCCGGCAGACGCTGCTGCCCGTCTTCCGGGAGAAAAGTTATCGCGTGACACAAGATTCCTTAGTCGCCTTCTACGACATCCAGCGCAGAGCAATGTAGTAGCACAATTTAATTCTGCCGGCTACCATAGGGCAAATTTAAGGGTTTCCCTCGATTTTTCTGGGATCCCATCATCAGACCCTGACTTGGTGAATATGGAACCAACTCGCAATTACCCTTTGAAATAAACAAAATTAATTTGACCATACGTGCTTATAAAATTTAAGGGTTTCCCTTGATTTCCCTGGCATTCCATTATCAGATCCTGACTTGGTGAATATGGGACCACCTTGCAATCATACCCTTTCAAATAAAAAAAGAATTATGAAAATCGGTTCACAATTCGCAAAGATATCGAATAACATACATACAAAAAAAAATTGTCGAATTGAGAACCTCCTCCTTTTTTGAAGTCGGTTAATAAAAATGTTATTATTTGAGTTATTTATAATTAATGCAATGTGTATTCAATCCATACACACATCTAAGTTTATTATTATTGTTATTGTGTATTTTTACTGTGGCTTGCTGTACGTTTTGGCACAGTTTTGGGTCAAACTGTTAGTACAGCAAGCAATTGAATGAATGAATAAATAAAAACGAATATCTTGATGGCGTAAGTTTTTTTTTTATACTATGTCGGGTGGCAGACAAGCATACGGCCCGCCTGATGTGAAGCGGTTACCGTAGCCATATGGCTCGCGAGCAATATTTTATGTTGCAAGCGTTAATATTAACGCTTGCAACATAAAATATTGCTCGCGCGCCGCCACCCCCGCTGCCAACGCAGCATCTCCTTCCTTTCTTTCTGGTGACCTCACTCACTCGCAGGAACACAACAATCCTCAAGGGAATTGTTATTTGGCTGCGGTATTCTGTGAGGTGGAGGTACATTCCCCAGTCGGGTAGCTTACAATTACGCTCCCTACCTCTCTTTTCGCCAGAGCTTCGTTTGTCAGTCAGCAGGGTGCACCACGTGCAGGTGAAGTTGGCTTTGGTTCAAAGATGTTGATGAACCACTTACACCCCAAAGTTGAAAATAAAAGAAAACATCTTTCAATAAATTTTATTTTAATATGTAATTGCAGAACCCATCAGTGCTTGAATACATATGATTGGGTGTATTCAAGCATAAGAATGAACAAATTGGGTATTTATTGGGTACAATGGATTCAATATACCCAAATTGTTCATTGTTGTTCATTTATTGTTTCAGATACCAGAACAAAAGGATGGCCGCTGGTAGACTCCCCAATGCCAACAGTATTCTATACAATGCTTTACCTTTTCATCGTGTGGATCGGACCAAAGATCATGAAGAACAGAAGACCCTTCAAGTTGACCGGGCTGCTGTTGCCTTACAACCTGGCGATGGCGGCATTAAATGCATATATAGCAGTTCGATTATTGACAGCATCGTTTAGACTAAGATATAGTTATATTTGCGAACCGTGCAGGGAAAAATATGATCCTGACGAATTACAGGTAAGAAATCATAATCATCATCATTATCATTATCAGCCATTATCGAGCTCGGTGTCGTAGCGGTCAATGACGCGGCTTCGACACCAACGCTCGTGGGTTCGATTCCCACATAGGACAAACATTTGTGTGCATGAACATGTCTGTTTGTCTTAGTCTGGGTGTTTTCTCTGTATCATAAGTATGTATTTACAAAAAAAAAAATGTATTTACGTATGTTTATCAGTTGTCTGGTACCCATAACACAAGCTGCGCTTACTTTGGGGCTAGATGGCGCTGTGTAATTTGTCTGACAAAATATATATTTTTTATTACTATTATCTACCTACTGCTGGAGATAGGCCTTTCTCAATGCTTTCCACCATATGCGATCCTCCGCTTTTCGCATCCAACTGCTACCAGACACTTTTTTTTGGTCTTCGGTCCATCAAGAGAGGGGCGCCCTACTGTTCGTCTTCCCATACTTGGCCACCAGCTTTCCTCCCCCATCTGCCATCGCTGATTGATTCGTCGGATATGTACACTTGGACAGCCCACTGTCACTTCAATCATAATATTTTTTGACGTGACAACGTCTTATAATTCGATGGAGCCGGCTGCACGCACGAAAAAACATGACTCATGCGGCGTTACCTCGCTCTGAGGTGAGGTTCCATTAAAATTTTCTTTTGAAAAATGCAAACATTCCATCAGTATTTTCTTATGACGTTGTCACGTTCAACTATCGTCAGTAAACCGACTTTACAGACAACCGATTTTTGATCAGTATATTGGCTGCGCTTCGCCTGTTGGTAAGCGAAAAGAGGAGCCCCAATTGCAACGGCAACGGACTACAAAAGAGTTTTCGTTAACACTGCCACGTTAGCCCGTGAGATGCTTCTTCACGCTTCGTTTGAAGGACCCACATTGTAGAAAAGCGGCAAGGCGTTCCACTTTTTAATGGCACTACAGAGGTATAGTACTCGTTAGGAAACAAAACAACCCTCAAGAATTTTTATTTGGCTGCACTGTGTGTTAAAAATCCCTTCACTCTTTTTGAAGAACCCAATGCTGTAGTGGAGGTGGAGGTACTTCCCCAGTCTGGGAGTCTAAAATTACGCTGTGCCTCTTATGTCACGTTTTGTTAATCGTTCCGCAGGGTGCACTACGTGCATGCCTCGTTAACTTTGCCTCATAGGTGCCACTACACTCTAAAATATATTAATGTGTACATACGAACATACGGTCAGTTTATAAACTCTAATAAAGTGGTTATCGTAAACTGTAGGTATTTGCAATATGTTTCATAGTAACTAACGCGCTTAAATTAAAAATAATATTTGTCTATAATAAATATTGTACAATGTAAAATTGTTGTAACATAATACGATAGTACATCGAGGTTGGGCTTTCGATATCGACACCGATGATTGTACTGTATCATCGATCATCCCTAGCGCGGAATGCGATGTAGTTTGTCTTGCCTTGTATGTCTGTGGCCCGACCGCCTAAGCTGAAGCCCATTCTGATCGAATATTTCGTTTCCAAAAATTTTGCAATGTGTCACAGAAGCCAATGTGCGAATTCATACTACACTGTATGTTTCCATGGACAATCTTGTCACGTCGAGTCGAGCGGCGTCGTGACCGACGACGTCTGCACGCGGCCTTATTGAATTTATACAAGACCGTAACGGATTCCATCGTGCGGGAGCGGGCCTAATCGGCTGGGTGCGGGGGCCCTACCGCCGAAGAAAACCATTGAATATTTTGATCCCCAAAAATATGTGTCAGGTTTGGCAAATATTTTTAGTTGTGTTGGTAGAGCTTCATGGATTCTACCAGCTAAGCTAAACACAATTGCCACTAATGTAAGGTGCAGTTTGATTTTTGCGATCTAAAAATCCGGTGGTAATGGCGTTCAGCTTAGGCGGTAGGCCCCCGGGTCCGTTTCGCTCCGCGGGCCCTACCGGCTAAGCTGAAGCCGATTCCCATCGGATGTTTAATTGCCAAAATCAAACTTTCAACTTAGATTTATAGTACTAATGTTTAGTTTAGCTGGTGGTAACCTTGGAGCTCTACCGACTAAGCTGCAGATAGTTGTCATTAAATTATTCTTAAGACCGAATTATTAGAAAGATTTATCGAATCTAAATATTCGATGATAATCGGCTTCAGCCTCCGCGGTAGGGCCTCGTGTCCCCGCAACGGTGAACTTTTGTATGGAACCGGGCGTCCATTTCAGCCAGTTTCAACCCTAAAATCGCACCGTAACAAAATCAATTCATATTTACTGGGCAATATTGGACACTTTACGCGTCGTTAGTCAAAGGGTACTCTAAGAGCCTATTATACGAGTATGTATATGTTCAATAAGACCCTGACGTGTTTTTACGGGTTGGATATGACGCTATCGCTATCGTATATAATGTAATATATCTTTTAGTTATTTTAGTAGCTGCCGGTCCGGCTTCGCACAGGTAGAAAACGGTGTTTTATTTTCTTCGCAATTTTTACGTCTTTTCTCACCCTAACAACCTTCCTTATACCTCTATGAAAATATTAAAACCAAAATTAACAGAATTGGTCGATCCGTTCTCGAGTTTTGCGTTTAGCAACGTTCTTTTTTATTTATATAGATATATATATTTAGTTAGTTATATAACTGAGAGAAGAAAAGTTGATGCGTTGGAGATGTGGTGCTGGAAACGGATGCTAGGAGTATCATGGACAGAGTTCCGTACAAATGATTCCATACTAAAAGAACTCGGCATCAGGCAGCGCCTATCTACCACAGTACAGTCACGCATTCTAACCTTCTTCGGCAATATAACTCCATGGAGCGTCTCGTAGTCCAGGGTAAAGTTGAAGGCACCAGACTGCGTGGTAGGTCACCCATGAGATGGACGGACCAGATCAAGGCTGCAACTGAGTGTTCGGTTTGCGAGTGCACCAGGAATTCGACGAGCTCGGTGGCGTAGCGGTCAATGACGCGGTTTCGACACCAACGCTCGTGGGTTCGATTCCCACATAGGACAAACATTTGTGTGCATGAACATGTCTGTTTGTCTTAGTCTGTGTATTTTCTATGTATCATAAGTATGTATTTACAAAAAAAAAAAATGTATTTACGTATGTTTATCTGTTGTCTAGTACCCATTCCACAAGCTTCGCTTACTTTGGGGCTGGATGGCACTGTGTAATTTGTCTGACAATATTTATTATTTATTATTAATAATGCTGCAGTCCGCGATGAATGGCGCTTATCTAAATGATCACGCTTCATAATGATGATGATGATCGTGATTCATAATGATGACCACGACCACAATGGCAACAGTGCACCGACTATGAAAAAGTTATATACATATGCTACGTTGCAGCAGCATTAAATTAGTACATATATAAAAATATAAATTTAAATAATATTTTTTTGCATAACCGTTGAGAAATTTGATGAATTGGTGATCAGTGCTATTGAGAATTAGTTGAATTCGCAGGCAGGCAGGCAGAATCGCAAAATGAAATTATTCATGCGAGCTACTGAAACTTAATGTCAGCCTGCGAATTTAAATATTATTCATATTTTTTTATAATATAAAAATGTTGACATTTTTAATGAATCTTAAATAATTTAATATTTTCTTAATTTTTACTAGTACACAAATTATACATAAAGACTCTGTAATAATTTATTTAATTCAAATGAATGAAATGTAAATGAATGGCTCACGATTAATGCAGTGCAATCAGATTGCTTAACAATTAGTGCCTTTAATTAAATTAATAAAAAAATACTTCAATATGAAGTCATTTTTTATGAATTGCACCTATTATACGTACCGCCATTTGATAGAAAATGACGTGGACAATCTAAACTACTGTCTGTGTGGCAATGGGCCGGACATATCTGCTGAGTGAGTTATGGCAGATGGGGGAGGAAGGTATTAGAGTGGCGGACGCGCGTATGATGACGAAGCGTTAGACGCCCTACTTCTAGATGGTCCGATGACCTTATGAAAGCGGCTGGAAGCGGCTGGATGCGGAAGGCGGAGGATCGTATCTGCTGGAAAGCATTGGGGAAGGCTTATTTCTAGCAGTAGGTAGATACAAACTGATGATGATGATAAATCTAAACTACAATTGTTGACAGTTCTTAGTTAGCCGCCTTTGGACATATAGGGTACACAGTCGACTATATAGATTACAAAGCACGGTTTAAAAGTTAATACCTCATTTAAAAGTTCCCTTAGTGTGCCGTATGTAAAACGTGGGTCTATTGTTACGTTCGAGTAAAAGTAAATCCGGGACTATTTCGGACTAAGATGAGATGTGTTCTGAATCCTAAGTATATGTTTCATAGTTTATTTATCTCTCTCTCTACATGATGAGATGAGTGATGTAGCGTCTCTTTGCGTTCTATACAAATTATATCAAGGGGAGTGCTCGGATGAGCTGTTTGATTTGATACCTGCCGCTGAGTTTCATTATCGTATAATCTAAGACATTTTATACCACGAACGGTGAAATAGGCTATTTGACCAACTTCTTTTTGGTTTGATATGTAGGGACGTCTCAATAATAAATAACCATAGGTGAAAGAATTATTTCGATAGCACTAAAATCTCTCGAGATTATGTTAATTAGAAAATCACAATTTGAGACTTTCCCGAAAACGCTTCACACAAAAGATTACCGAGTTATGACGTCACAGGTTTGTATTTTGTATGCATCAAATTGTACGACAGCTATGTTAAATATTACATTTATGTAATTAGTATCAGAATAAAAGTTATGGTATTTTTTATTGCTTCTCCAATGGAAATATTGTTTTTTAATAATTTCATACTTTTAAAATGGACTTTCCCGCCAAACTTAGATCGACCCTAAAATAAGTCGGACGATAATAGAATGGAAGATATTAGAATGAAAGTTTGCAGATCTTTATACTTATGTGTATTTTCCGATATTGTTAAATAATTTATATAATTTTTGAACATTGTTAAATAGCCTATTGTGGATTCAACTTCTCTCAATCGTATTTCCGAACAATTACGAAATGGGAGCCTTCAAGAGTCTTTATTTCCCTTAAAAGTCTGGCAATGGATCGGCGACCCCTTGGTGTTGCTGATCTCCATGGGCGGTGGTGATTGTTTTCGACCAGGGCTAAGCTGAAGCCGATTCCGATCGGATTTTTTGATTACGATTATCTAACTTCAATATAGATTTATGGTACATGTATGTGGGATAGATTTTTGAACGTGAAGTATGAACGTCTGATTGTTTCGGAACGCAGGTGTGTGACAGGAAGAGATGTAATGTATGAGTGAGTGAGAAAGAAGATAGCCACGACGGACGGACGACGACGCACGGCACGGCATGTTACTTTTGCTTTGTTCTTTTTCAATTTATCATAAAATAAATCAGTATACGGTGAAATCCGTGTTTTTCTCCAACCTCGACCCCACATGTAGTTAGTTTATCTGGTAGAAACTCTTAAGCTTTACCGACTAAGCTGAAGATGTTTGTCAATAACTAAAAAGTAATCAAAATATTCGATGGTAATCGTCTTCAGCTTCGGCGGTAGGGCCCCTGTTGACACACAAACACGTTTGCCTCCCCCCCCCCCCCCCATAAAAAAACAGAGCATTACTTTACTCAAGTTAGTTGATTGTTCATTATAAGTATGCGTTGATATGATTCAGACAATATATAATCACTACATAGTATAAAACAAAGTCGCTTTCTCTGTCCCTATGTCCCTTTGTATGCTTAAATCTTTGAAACTACGCAACGGATTATGATGCGGTTTTTTTTAATAGATAGAGTGATTCAACTGGAAAGTTTATATGTATAATATATGCATAACATAGTAGAAAAACACTGATAATTTAGAGGTTTCTGATGTGATGTCGTAAATAAACACATTTTTTTGCTCTTTCATTGCAAACGCTGGCTGAACCCAACGAGATAGATCAAAATAATGTAGTACAGTATTGTTCACCTTAAAATGGTCTACAAAAAAGTTCGCGATGGTGTATGTCTATCTCTTAGTGGTAACACACAATAACCGTTATTTTATCCTTTGCTTTTTACAAGAAATAATGCCTTATTTACGAAGCGATTTTAAGCAATACACAATTAATCCTTATCCAATTAAGTACCTTAAATACATTGCGCATTTAATATAGATCAATATTGCCCTTCACAGCATGTAATTTAAATGAATAGTTTAGAAGATATTACACATTTAAAATGCAGGGACATAACGGCTGTGGCGGTAACGGCCACGGAGCCGGCGGCGTATGCCTATAACTGGGGAAGGACTGGATAGGGTAAAGCGCAAAGACCTTCTGTAGTACATTTAGTATCAGCATTGCACCCGTGCGAAGCCGGGGCGGGTCGCTAGTATTCTATAAAATCATTAAATATGTCACAAATTTGGTTGTATAGACTGGACAGGTTTAGTAAATTACACTTATACCACAGTATAAGTAATAGTACAGTATGGCCACTCCCTTCCGCTCTCTCGTGTCGACCTTACTTACCTCCCGTCTGAGACGAATCTGGAACAGTTTGTACGGCGCCGCATACACACATGTTCATTCACGCTCTGCATAGACGTCTTTGTTCATATAGTAGTTCACGACGCAACATTTGTATGGAGTGGCCGAGGTGTGCTTATAGAGTGTTTTACATGAAATCAAAACAATAAAATATATTATGTACAATCAACATTTATCACAGGTACCGGGTATTCTCATTTTGTAATAAATATTTACTTCATCATCATCATCATTTCAGCCTATTGCTGAACAAAGGGTTCCCCAATTAATTTCCAGCGTGACATTACTTAATCATATTTTTCTTTCATAAATTTTTCTGATATATCTATACTGCTGTTAGGGATGGAGACAAATCCAACAAATCAAAGATCATAAAAATCAGTCTAGTTGTTCTTGAGTTACAAATAATGTACCTAATTAACCCGACTGTGTTTTATATACATAATTAATATTTCTAACAAACAAAGACATAAATATATTCAAATTTAATTAAAATAAGTGAAACAAATTCCCGCATAAACAAGTTTAATGACTTCGCAATAACTTGACAGCTTTATACAAAACTTTTCGCATATTTATTATTCTATCCAAGTTAGGAAGTTTGAAGACGTCTATTGTGTTTTGATGCGATATTATAACATCTTTTATAAATTATAATCCTTATTTATAGCTATTTATTACCTGAATTGAATAGAAGAAATATTTAAATTAATTTATAATAACAGAATTCCGAGGATTGAGATTCTTAACGTAATACTTTCTAAACTTTAATTTATGAATAGGGCTGCTCATGAAAGTATCTAGTCTTTGACAATAAAATAGTAAATGAACAATTTAGGGGCCTACTTCAAAATTAAATTAGGGTGTAAGAAGCTCATCATACTTTTCGAGCTAAAGCCAACCTCACCTGCATGTGGTACTTGATGACTAGCCAAGGGGGCTCTGGTAAAAGAGAGGAGGGACCCAATGAGAGGAAATGCTGTGTCTTGCTCATCACAGCGATTCTTAGTCAGGGTGAGACATAGCAAGACTTCTTGCTCAAAGCCTGGCTAACATCCGCCAGAAGAAGTACCTCTACCTATAAGAAGACCGCTAGTTGTAACGCTTTCAAAACTAATTAACCAATTAACGAATGGTAACTAAGCGATTCCTTCAGAATCTTATCGTGGAGTGCTTAGGGAATGAACATGCTAAAAGTCCGGAGTGAGATGGAGTGTTTAAAGTGCTCACTTTTGGGATTTTCGTTAATATCACCAAAATGGTGAGTCGTAGAGAAAATAGTTCTTGTATTAAAGCTGATGAAATTCTCTATAAATTTTGTTACATACATTTTTTTCCATTTCATAATAATTAGCTCAAAAACTACGCACGGAGATAGTGAAAATTAACAAAAACCACCGGCGGCATAAGGTTATGAGTGACCATGCACTTTAGGGCACGTGAAATTTATCGGTCGCAGTTGTTGTCTTTATATGATAGCAATCTTTAAATTTCGCTTTAGGTCTCGCAAAGGTAACGGGACGGGGGCCCACCACACATTCCCACCACTGTGTCTCCTGTGTAGCCAGGATTAACAGCGGCGACCGCCAAAAAAGGCAATGAACAATGAAGTCCATTGCAGTCCCGGGGGTAAAACTACGGCTGCCTTGGAACTCACAACGAACGAGAGACAGCAATATGGCAAATAAGGCATTAAAAGCCTAAAGAGATGGCTAGTCAAGTGAAGCTCAACTGCCGTGCACCACGGATTTTAAGTTTCTAACACTATTGGGGACCTAAAACATTGAGTTGTTACCTAACACATCGATTCCAATAATATGAATTGCGAAATCGTCTGAACGCTTGGTAATACTCCCTTGTTGCTACTAAATCTGAATAGTATACTACCCCGGATGCAACTTGCAATGAATTCAACATGTCATCCCGCTCCCGCCGTCAAAGATCACACTCCCAGAGAACATGGTGTGCTGTTTGATCGAATTCAGAATTAGCAGTAGAACATTCGCATAAGGGCGACGGCACTAATTTAAACGAAAAGAGTTTAGCCTTAAAATTCCCATGTCCAGTTAAAAATTGTGCAACGGGGTGGTCGACTTCTAACCACTTTTTCTTTAATCTATCTCTTACAGATTGAAAGAACAGATACAAGTAGCGTCCTTTGGTAGAAGTTCGCAAAGATAGTTTCAAAAACATTAAACTACCAACGGCCATTTTCTTTCTTACATTCTTACACGAAATCATTTAAAATATTATCTGTAATTTTAGTCGATTACACTTTCATCATAATCATTAGGACTGAAGAATCAAGAGAATCAAGAGAATCTTGGGAAAAGCTCGTTCTCCATGGGTTCCTCCCATCCACTTCATGTATATTTTTACTACACGGAACCGTCACCCAGCGAATTCAACTCGCGCAAATGTTTTAGTAAACCTTTTTATTGCGTGTGTTATTTATTTAAAGGCTTTCGCTTGGGGCTTGAGATAATATGTTTTTTTTTTTTTATATTTTTAAAATTGAAATAGTATAAATTAAGTGTTCTTACGTTCCAAGCGCCACAAAAATTAAAGAAATCGCATTGCAATAAGACCGCCTTTTGTATGTACTGTAATTAAGTACTTATTGTAAACTTTTTATGGGTGAAACAAATTTTGTGTTCATCTACTTTCAAGAGACTTGTCACAATAAAGTAACGAATTAGAACTTAAGAATTATAAGAATTATAATTAGAATTTAAGAACGCATTTAACTCGTCGCAGTCAATACTATACAAAATTTAAATCGAAAATTAAATCTATTGTTTCTGCGATGTTTTTACCCAAGAGAGTTCAGTGAATTCCTCAACACAGGTGCGAAGGGATGTCTCTGGTTTATACAACTCAAGTTATGGAATAAATTACTTGCAGAGGTTCTCCCAGGAGACTACAGTATGCGATTAATGTTTTTACAGGGTTGGCAAGACCTCTGATATCGCAAGCGTCTATAAGCTGCGATGATTGCTTACAGGTCGTCATCGCAGCTTCTAGATATGCAGGTTGTACGCATCTTGTTCAGTGACTCGGGTGGTGTGATATCGTAGTTGGACATTTACGGGAATCATCTTTGGGATGCAAGGTGGTTCCACAACATCTTTGAACCAAAGGCAACGTCATTTGCACGTGGTGCACCCTGCTGACTGACAAAAGAGGCACTTGCGAAAAGAGAGGTAGGGCATAGGACATTTTTAGGCTGACTGGGGAAGTACCTCCACCTCACAGAATACCGCAGCCAAATAACAATTCCCTTGAGGGTTGTTGTATTCGTGCTAGTGAGTGAGGTCACCAAAGTAAGGAAGGAGTATGGGCTGGCAACGGATTGGCGACCCCTTGGTGTTGCTGATCTCCATGGGCGATGATAATTGCGTTCCACCAGGTGATCCACATGCTCGTTTGCCCCCCCCCCCCCCCTCTCATATAAAAAAAAATATACGTATTGGCCTGTCCTGCGCGTTTTAGTTAGACTTCTGCAATATTAATCGTGATGTCATTTATTTCAGATAGCGAATGCTGTGTGGTGGTATTATTTCTCCAAGCTGCTAGAGTTCTGTGATACATTCTTCTTCATATTGAGAAAGAAGGACGAACAATTGACCTTCCTGCATGTTTACCATCATTCAACAATGTTCAGCTTCTGGTGGATTGGAATCAAATGGGTGCCTAGTGGATCAAGTAAGTAATGACTTTAGATAGTTGTTCAATAAAATAAATAAATATTCCTGGACAAATTACACACGGATATCTAGTCCCAAACTAAGCACAATGCACTGGCATTGAAAAATATATATATAAACAATAATACATTTTTGTAAATACATACATATATAAAATACCCAGACCAAGACAAACAGACATGTTGATGCACACAAATATTTGTCTTGTGCGGGGATCGAACCCACAACCTCGGAGTGAGTCAATGTGGTCATTGCTAACCGTTCGACCTCCGAGCTCGTCAAATTATTTAAAAATCATCATCATCATCATCTCAGCCATTGAAAGTCCACTGCTAGACATAGGCCTCCCCTCTATATCTCCAATAAGACCGGTTGGAAGCGGCTTGCATCCAGCGCGATCCAACGATCTTAATGAGGTCGTCTGTCCACCTTGTGGGTGGACGTCCTACGCTGTGCTTGCCGGTACGTGGTCTCCACTCGAGAACCTTTCGACCCCATCGATCATCCGTCCTCCGTACTATGTGCCCTGCCCACTGCCACTTCAACTTGCTAATCCGCTGGCCTATGTCGGTAACCTTGGTTCTTCTACGGATCTCCTCATTTCTGATTCGATCTCGCAGAGAGACTCCGAACATAGCCCTCTCCATAGCTAGTTGGGGTACTTTAATAATATTATAAAAATCATTTATATATAATAATATGTTAAGTCACAGGCTACAGTTTTTTTGGAAATATTACCAATATTGTGGCCGTGACGTCAAAAAAAGGACGGAAAAAAAATTGGATCCTACCCTATCGAGTTGGATTTTTTTTTATATCAGAGGAGAGCAAACCAGCATGTGGGTCACCTGGTGGAAAGCAATCATCACCGATCATGGAGATCAGCAACACCAAGGGGTCGCCGATCCATTGCCAGCCTTTTAAGGGGAATAAATACTCTGTTCTTGGAGGCTCCCATTTCGTAATTATTCGGAAATACCGGAAGGGGGGGAAATAGGGGGGGCAGGTGAATTTTTCCATTTTTCAGAAAATACCGGAAGGATTTTAAAGGAACCTGAGGGAAGTTGATTCCACAGTTTCACCGCTCGTGGTATAAAATGTCATGATTTCAAGTTATAATTCAAAAGGGCTTTTTTATTTTTTATTTTTTTCTTATATGAGAGGGGGGCAAGCGAGCATGTGGGTCGCCTGATGGAAAGCAATCACCACCGCCCATAGAAATCATTAAAATTAGTTTAACCAGTACCTACTGTAACTTATACTGTGTATAACTATAAATAAAAAAAATATATTATTATTCCAGTGTGAATGCGATGGAAACTGTCAATTTGTCTATATAGCTTTCCCTGTCTACTTAGTACGCATAGAGTGAATGATTGACATTGACGTCACATAAAATGGTTACGTAAAGCCGAAATAACCTTTAACATTGTCATGATTCAATCAAACTCTTATTGTCTTATCCAACAGAATAAATAAACATCATTTTGTTTTTCTTTTATACTACGCACAAGGTCGGGTGGCAGACAACATCTTTTCCTCTTCAAAAACTCTTACTTGAACTAAATCTGATGGGAAATGGTGATAGCAGCCTAGAGGCGCTTGCAACACCACTAGCATCTCTCGCTCGTTGCCGATTCTGTATAAAACCTTCACACCTTTTCCGAAGAATCATAAAAGGTCTACTAAGGTCTCTAAGGACTTAATATAAGAAATAGTACATATATACATTATATAAATGTTGTTTTGACCACAATTCAGTCAGCATTTTTACATTATTTTATATTCAATGCCAAGCACTATGCAGCAGTGAGCCAGTAACGTATATAATAATTGATCGCGGCGACCGGCGGCGCGTATATAATAGGAAGCCCGTCTTTTACAAATTTTTGAATTGATGCTATTATTTGCATTTATCCGCTCCCAGTGAACTTTATCCGATGGCCCATCCATCTAAGAGAAAAATAATGTTTGCCCCAAAAACTTCAATTACAAATTTATATAAATATTCATCTCTTAATAGAATAGTCCCCTTGTACAACAATGTATAGGTACTTGACATTGATATATTTTTCAATGCCCAGTGCATTGAAAAATATTTTTAATTTCGACGTTTCATTGAACGAATTTAGTGTAGATATTGTGTAAATGTTGATAGAGTTTATTCGATTGTTGTTTTTCACTTTTACAAATATTTTTCTGCAAAATATAATTATGTATACCTAAAATTTATGTGATACGTAGGTAGAAAGGCTTATTATTCGTAGGTAGAATAATAAGCCTTTGAAGGCTTACGTATCATTGTTACGTTATATGTTTACGTCTCATTGTTATTTCTTTGAATAACCGGGACCAACCTATGCAGGCCTTTTGAAATCGCCGCTCCAAAATCTGCCTATCCTAAACACCGCCTGTTCTGCGGGCTATATGGCTCATTACCACTTCAGTCTGTTAATCGTAATATATATCGGTAGTTCTAGTTTCACAAGGGATATCTCATTTCTGAGTCTATTACGTAGATACATCAATGTTAGGCCTTTCCATCTCTGTGCAAGTTTTACTTTTCACTTATTATTTACTTGCTTATTTGACGCAGCGACCCAAAGTGAGTATTGGCCTTCGACATAAGAATCCTCCACTTGTCCCTGTCTTGTGCAAGCTCTTGCCGATTGTTGACATCAAGCTTGCACAGATCAGCCTCCTCTCTGTCGCTCCATGTGATATTTTGGTCGAGCGATAGGAAGTTGCCCTACAGGTCGACCACTATATGCTCTTCTATTCTTCTATTTAAGCATTCTTTCTGATCCTCCAGCCACCGTCGTTTGTTGTTAAAGGTCCCTCGATTTTATAGAGGACTTTTCACTCTGCTAACGGAAGCTTGTTCTCTTCCTTTAGTGTTAATGGGTTTTACTACGGTTTTGTAATTTAAAATTTTTGTTTTCTACACAACAACTCTTTATGCTGCGCTGCATATCAAAGCATTCTGGATGTGGATATCAATTTATTCCTTCCGAGTGTTCGTAAAATATTTTCATGTGATAGTTTCGGTCTAGATTTTTTTTAATACGTAATTTTTTTTTCTAATAAGTTTTCGCTTAGGTATTGGAAATAGCTTACTAATCGAACGTAACGTTATTGACTCAATCTATTTACAAAATATATTTTTTTATAAATATATTAAATGTAAAAATGGTTATGAAACAATTAAAGAGTTGTTGTAAAGAGATGTTTTTAAAAGTTAAGAGCCAATGCAAATTTTGGTGCCGGGTTTTATTCATTAAAAAAAATTAACATTTTTCCGAGGGTTATCCAACCGACTGTAAAAAACGTACGAAAAGTTTTATTAATTCCAGTTTTTAGCGTTCTAAACTTTATGTATTATGGGCTGTGCCAGAGAATGGTCCAAGTTACAGTCCGTGAAATAATGTTTCTTCACGCGCTGGGAAGATATATTTTGGGGTGTAAGTAGCTTACCGATGTTTAGAGCCACAGCCAACCTCACCTGCACGTGGTACACCTTACCGACTAATGAAAGAGGCTCTGGCGAAAAAGAGGTTGGTTACAGCTTATTTGTAACTCACCTCATCGAATACCGCAGTCAAATAACAATTCCCTTGAGGGTTGTTGTATTCGTGCTAGTGAGTGAGGTCACCAAAGTAAGGAAGGAGTATAGGCTGGCAACGGATCGGCGACCCCTTGGTGTTGCTGATCTCCATGGGCGATGATAATTGCGTTCCACCAGCTGATCCACATGCTCGTTATTATTGTTATTATTTACTTTTTTACACAAATGGCAACCCACAAATTGTCTATGCTTGAAAACAAAACACACATGTCGGGGATTCCCACAAATAATGAATACGTTATAGGTACTCGCTTAGAAGCGAGTGGCGGAATTACCGCGCGCTACTCACTTGTCACTTGTCTAAATTTCTTCCGTCAATCTATTGTTTCGTTTCGATTCGAATGACCATTTGACTGATTTGACGATTTGACTACCAATGATTACGTAAGCATTGGGGAAGAGGTTAGCTTACTTATAATTGTAAAAAAATCTGCTTACGCAATACTTGAATGCCCCCCACGAGACGGGGCGTATACTTGTCTGCCACTCGACGTAGTATAATTAAATATATAGGCCGAGTAAACGGAGAGAGACATTGTTTTTGTTTACCACTCATGCGCCTAGCATTTATATTTAATTCGTCTCTAAACGATGGCTCATTTTTAAGGTTCCGTACCTAAAAACGAAAACTACGGCCCCATAAAGCTGTAAAAAAATCTAACTGTTAAGTTTACGTAAAAAAAAGTTATGGCCGTTTATTCAGCAAAAAACGCATATTTCGACACATTATCAAGGGAATCAAAACCTATAAGGGTACTTCCCGTTGACCTAGAACTATGAAATTTGGCAAGTAACATCGTTATAGACTACAACTACAGGAATAAATCTCAAAACTATACATTTGTAATTAAATCTTAAAAAATAGGGAGTCTTTATTTTTCGAAATTTCTAATTGAAGCTAGTTCAAATGGGGTATCATAATAAAGGGCTTTATGTTCACATTGCAAAATATATTTTATTTATTTTTTCCGACGCATTATTTCTTATTTATACGTATTATTCCTAACGGAACCCTTGGTGAGCGAGCCCGACTCGCACTTGTCCGGTTTTTTTTTATTATTTACTGACACAAATACTATACTCTTGGATCCTATCATGCAGAATAGATCCAACCGACAAGCTATGCCCAATCGAGATATACATAGCGAAAAACTTCAAATTGAGTTTTATATATTCGCAACAGATTCTAGCAGATTGATGACATATGCTTCCCAAAACTTATACTGCATGATATTTTTATTCCTATTAAACTTTAAATAGCTTTAACTTCATCATCATCATCAGGTCATTTTAGTCTCCACTACAGGAGCACGACCCTCTCTCGTCCGTCCTAGACGGAAGGAGGATTTGGCCTACATTCCCCACGCTGGCACACAGACGGGTTGGGAAGGTCTGATCGAAGTTTGCTAATGTATTTCCCTTAGTCGCCTTGTACGACATCCACGGAAAGAGACGGAGTTATTCTATTCTAGTCTGCCGGAAAACCACACGGCCAAACAAGCTTTAACTTAAAAGTAACGAAATGTAGAATGAATCTATTCTGCATAACAATTTTCAGACCAAAATGGTTCGCCCTTGTTTCATCGAACAAGTTTTTACATAAATACACTTGTACTAACAACGTACCAAAAAAACAAAAAAGGTACCAATTCTTCGACATGTACTTAGCATGGAATAAAGCTTTTTATTATTGTTATATAACAACTTGGTATGATTTTTATTCTTATTCTATATATTTTTTTTTATTATTATTTTATTCTTATTTATTATATTTTTTATTTGAAATGACATTGGTTTGATATTACAACGGTTATGTTGTTATTTTTGGGGTATTGTATTTACTATTACACATATTTTTTCCTTAATCGAACTTTCTTTCATACAATAACTAGCTGCCCGCCCCGGCTTCGCACGGGTAAAATGTGGTGTTTTATTGTCTTCGCAATTTTTTTAATTTTTCTCTGCGTAAGAACCATCTTCGTACTTTAAGAAACATTCCAAAAAAAGAATTAGCGAAATCGGTTCAGCTGTTCTCGAAATTTGCGCTTAGCAACACATTCAGCGATTTTAATATTATAGATGATTTTATCGTCTTTTTATGTAATGATCAGTCAACTTGAAAATGAAAACTTACATGAGGAGCGCGATGTCCATGGCTGGGTTTATTTATCTCGAGCTCCTAGGTACTGCTGGGATACGGGTCTCCCTTCAAACGAAGGGGTTTAGAGCATACTCCACCACGCTGCTCAACTTCGGGTTGGCGGAGGCCGGTGTTTTCAAGCCGCATAAAGGACTTGGCTTATCAACTGTCATCTATATATGACAACAGCCAGGACCGACGGCTTAACGTGCCCTCCGAAGCACGAAGGAGATCGAGATAAATAAACCCATCCATGGACAGGCTACGGTCGACTTACTTAACCTGCGCATTCAATTAGACAGACGCAAAACGACGTCACCGAGAATTACAATACTCGTGGCAAACTTCAGTATAATTGGCCGCTGAAAAATTTGTTTTAACTTGCAAGATTTCGTTACAGTTACGGTGAAACAATTTTTTTATATGAGAGGGGGGCAAGCGAGCATGTGGGTCACCTGGTGGAAAGCAATCACCACCATGGAGATCAGCGACACCAAGGGGTCGCTGATCCGTTGCCAGCCTTTTAAGGGACATAAAGACTCGCTTCTTGAAGGCACCCATGTTGTAGTTGTTCTGAAATGCTACTGAGAATTATCAAGATGATAGATGGATGGAATAAATAAATATATTATACTAGCGGCCCGGTACATGCTTCGCTACGTATAAAGTGAAATACTAAAAAAAAAATTGAAACATCAAATTCATTTATTCACACAAAATAGTAATTTATAAACCAAAAAACAATAATATTGACTATTATTCTTCATTTGGCGAAATTATATTAAAAATATATCATTACCTACATTTAGTTGCAAGCACAAAATTGTTTGGTTATTTACAACGCCATCTACAAATTGCAACAACATACTTGTGAAAACGCCATCTATCGTATAAGTATGATCCTGCTAATAAACTTGATAAAAAGGCCTAACTCATACCTAAGAGGAGGACATTTTCAACAGTCATACTAAATAGTCGTTTGGCGTTACAGTAGAACAGCAGCCAATCACTTACTACTGAACCTCAGTTCGATCCCTGGCGCTAAAAACTTTTTGGATTGATATTTATATTTGACAATATTAATAATAAATTGAGAACACGCATTGGTATATTCACCAGTATTCAGAACTTGAGAGTATAACAACACGTTTTACATTATCCGACACGATATCGGAGTCGGATAAGACGTCGATACGACATCGGGTCAAGTACAATCACATAGATAAAATGTCTCAGGACTGCAAAAAATGCAAAAAAGCAATTGTAAACAAACAGTTTCTTAAATGCTCTTCATGTGATAAAGATTACCACCTGGACTGCACTAGTATATCCTTTCAACGTTTTCGGATTATGTCTGCGGAAAACAAAAAATCTTTTAAATGCAGTGACTGCTTAAATAAATCTAACTCTAGTATTAAAACCACTATAGAAACGCCAGCAGGACATTTGCGTCGAAAATTAGGAACTATGAAGTCCACTGTAAAGGATGACATAGAGACATCGATAAACAGCTCGCATCATGAAAAAGAACATGTTACCTATCGCGATGCCCACAAAATTAATATCCCGACACAGAATTCTTTTGAAGAGCTGTCAAATGAAATTGATGAATTCTCATCGGTAGAATCAACACCAGTCGGAAAAACAAACAGAAGCTATACCGAATTACATTCAGATAGATCATACATAGGTGAATTAAAAAATAGAATTGTAAAACTAGAAGAGAAACTTGAGATTGCAGAAAATGAAATTACTAATCTAGTTACAGAAAATCATAATCTTTCTAAGCGTATTGCTGACTATGAGTTAACAGTGAATAAACTTTCTCACATTTGCAAATCTCCTAGGACAATCCGCAATAGAAAAAGTCGCAGCAGCACTCCAAATAAAAAGATAGACTTTACAAAAAATAAACAGAACATTGAAGAAACACAAGTTGTGCAAGAGACTACAACCGTCACAATATTACCTACACAAATTACAGAAAACACAAAGACCGACGACAAATTAATTGACGATTCATTAAAAATGCCAATAAACGACGCCACGAGTTGCAACTTAAACACAGCTAATAAAAATAAAAATATATATATCATTGGAGACGAACATGTGAGAGGTCTGGCGGCGACAATACTAAAATCGAGAAGAGGTGCATGGAATGACGTATACCAACCCTCGTCATTTATTATACCTGGTGGAACAAGCACAGAAATATTAACTTATTGTGACTCCATTTTGCATAAATTGACTAATGATGATGTAGTTATATTGGGAATTGGCAATAATGATAAAGATTTGCACAAATTACACTCGAATATATGTATTGCTATAAATAAATTAAATAAGGTCTCTGTATATA
The DNA here is from genome assembly GCA_937001555.2 of Hypsopygia costalis. NCBI lineage: Eukaryota > Metazoa > Arthropoda > Insecta > Lepidoptera > Pyralidae > Hypsopygia > Hypsopygia costalis. Next base: position 29,263,963 of record OW443329.2, read on the forward strand.
TTGCACCTATCTATTATAATTGTTATTTTAATGAAAATATGCTGAATTATAATATAAATTTATGGACCAAACATTTTAAAAATTGTACGGTATTAGACATTAATAACTCGAATAATTATAATTATGTAAAAAAAATTTCAGACAAGATTAATTTATGCATTGACTATATGGAATATAAAATTCAATTCTTATCGACGCACAACATAAAAAAACATATTAACAAATGTATCAAGCAAACAAAAATATATGACAAAAATGATGTACAAAAGGTGACATCCTCTCCAAAAAAAGGAACAATACCGTATTATTTTAGTAAATTATCCTTACGTAATACATTACTTTTGACAAAATGCAATGAAAGCTTAAAATCTATACAATTAAATAGTAACCTGAGCCCAAAAACGGGTAGCCCGAGCTTTTTTCGATCCCAAAACTAAAAATATGTTTATAATGTTACACCAAAATATACAAGGGCTACGGTCAAAAAAAGAACTAATAGAGCTTACCCTAACAAACCTTAATAAGGAGCTTAGTCCTGATGTTATATGTTTCACAGAAACATTTGTGAAAACCGGCGATGAAGTCCATATAAATATAGATAATTATGAACTATGTGCCAACTTTTCACGACCTAAAAGGAGAGGTGGATCTTGTATACTTGTCAGGAAAGGACTAGAATATGCACGGATTACTTCTTTTGATGAACTACAGATGATGTATCATTTTGAATGTTGTGCAATAAATTTAATATCTAACAATATTATAATAGTCTGTATATATAGAATACCATCAAAAACACAACGACACATTGAATATTTCCTAGAGAAATTTGACTTGCTGTTATATAAATGCCTACAAAAGTTCTCTAAAAAGAAAATAATCATTACTGGGGATTTCAATATAAATATGAATGATACAAAAAGCAAAAATTGCTCACGACTAAATGAAATTATAAACACCTATAATATGCAACAACACATAAATAAACCAACAAGGGAAAACTCATGTATTGACTTAATAATAAGCAATATAAGGCAGGCGTCTGGGTATGCTATTCCTTTATGTTTGTCTGATCATAACACGGCACAAGTACTCAAATTTACAGTAGATGATAAAAAACTAAAGAGAAAATTCATTTTTATATATAAGAGAAACTATTCAAGGGAAAATATTCAAAAATTTCAAACATATCTCAAAAGTTTATCGTTTTCAGAGGTATATAAAAATAATGACTTTAATTCTGCATTCAACGAATTCTATGACTTATTCTGTCTTCTCTACAATCTGTGTTTTCCACTAATTAGAATAAAAACTAACTTATCGAATAAACCCACTTGGATATCCAAGGGACTGAAAACAAGCTGCAAAACGAAAAGAGTACTGCGACAAATATATTATTCCACTAAAACAAAAATTGACAGAAATAAATACATAAATTATGACAGACTGTTAAAGAAATGTACAAATTATTCTAAGAAAATAACAAACATGAAATACATAGGAAAAAGTAGAAATAAAAGTAAAGCCACATGGACTGTAATAAAAAAAGAGACGAATAGTATCCCCACAAAAAAATATATTAGTAAAATTATTAAAAACAACAAGGCCATAGAAGATCCAATGGAAATTGCTTTAGAGTTCAATAAGTATTTTATTGACCTATCTAATAAAATAAACTCAAATAAATTAAATACATGTGGTAATAACATTGTACCGAACACAATCTTTTTAAAACCTGTAAGTGAAGACTATATAGGTAAATTAATAATGAACTTAAAAAATACGGAAGCAGTGGGATATGATTCTATCTGCACTAAAATAATCAAATCCTGTAAAGATCAAATCAGTCCAATATTGACATTTCTGGTTAATTTATCGCATGAGTCAGGAACTTTTCCAGAAAAATTAAAAATACAAGTTGTCAAGCCTGTATATAAAAAAGGAGATACAACTGAAATGAATAACTATCGTCCTATCACTATGACATCCATATTTTCAAAAATATTTGAAAAGGCTATGTACGATCAACTAAAGTCATTTCTGGATAAATTTAATATTATTAAAGAGAATCAGTATGGCTTTCAAAAAATGAAGTCAACGACAACAGCAGCATTTAATTTAGTAAAGGACGTGTTGCACAATGTAAATGAAAAGAACTACACAACTGGCCTATTCCTTGATATGTCCAAGGCTTTTGACCGGGTCTCCCATGATCTGCTATTGTCAAAATTGTCACGTTACGGGATTAGAGGGCCTTCATTGAGTTGGTTTAAAAGTTATCTAGAAAATAGATTACAGTGCATTGAAATAAATCGATTAGACGCTAAATACACTGTACAAACCTACAGATCAGACCTCGAACATAATCCCTACGGAGTTCCCCAAGGTAGTGTACTAGGACCACAACTTTTTCTTCTTTATATAAATGACCTACCTGAACCAAGCCATGGTAGAACAATCTTATTTGCAGATGATATCACGATTATAATTTCAACGAATAAAAATGGTTCATTACAACAACATGAAATTGACATTAAGAATAGTTTGACATTTATAACGGAATGGTTGACAACAAATAATTTATTAATTAACGTGGACAAAACAAAATTAATTAATTTCAATAATTTTCAAAATCAATTCATTAATATAAATACAAATGGACATGTGTTACGTAGTATTGCTAGCACAAAATTTTTGGGACTGATTATTGACAGTAAGTTAACATGGAAAGAACATATTGAAAAGGTATGCTCAAAAATAAACAAATTTCCATTTGCATTATATAAACTGACAAAAGTAGCCTGCAAAAATGTTGCAATTACAGCCTACTTTTCATATGTGGAAGCAATAATTAGATACGGACTTCTGATATGGGGTAATGGAGCAAATATAAATAGTATATTACTTGCTCAAAAGAGATGCATACGTAGTATTTCTAACATCCCACCTGATGTTTCATGTAGGCCCTACTTTAGATATTTAAACATTCTGCCTCTTCCATGTTTATACATATTAGAGGTAGGAAAATTTGTAATGCAGAATAAAAATATATTCAGGCATAACAAAGACATAACATCAAGAAGTATAAGATACCCTGGCAAACTTATGCATAATATAATTCCTAAAACTACGCGTTATCAGAAGAATGCTTATTTAATGTGCGTAAAAATTTTTAATAAAATACCGGAAGAAATAAAATGCCTACACTTTGATAAATTTAAAACAACATTGCGCAAGTGGCTTTTGGATCGAACTTTTTATTCGATTAATGAATTTTTAGAATACAAAACATGAGCTAGGTATGTTGGTATTTAAAAAGTGCAAAATCTACACGTATAAATAACATGTTGTCAATGCATGAGTTAATTTTAGAACAATGAATGATAAAAAAAAAAACATTGTATTTGCATGCTATTATTATTTATAGCTAAGTAGGTATAAGGACATTACTTTGTTTATCCATCAGCATCTACTGCACCAACCCTATTTATGAGCAAATAAAGAAATTTGTATTTGTATTTGTATTTGTAAAAAATATTTTATTGATTGCTATCTATTTTAAAACTTAATCCAAAACATTAGGATAAACAATATTTTTTGTTTTTCCATTTTGAGCATGAATAAACAAACGGCTTTCCTACCTGGCTACCGACTCTGGATCAGGCAACATAAAGTTGAAGCACGTCCAAAATGAAATGACCGCATGAATGACATAATAACATGCTTGTACTGTCAACACTGAAAAAAGTTTCAATTTAACAGCACAATCCCCATCGGAAAAAAATTTCAATTTGACAGCAAAATCCCCATTAACGAAATGATCCGCCATTTATTGATTTCATTTGTTACAAAAAATGTGATAAATAAAGAACCGCTCTACCGATTTTGTGCAAACTTCACATAAACCATCTACTGAATAGTCCGAACAAAGCCTAAACATTTGGTTTAGATAGGTGAGCCCGTTCTTGAGTTATAAAATTACAACGAAAATTGGCATTGATTTTTATATATATAGATAGATACTAGAATAAATATTTATGGCTAGTACGATAGTGGAATTCACCGGGGGTATCAAATCAAACATTTAAAAAAGAAGAACTGGTAATAAATAAATAAATAAATAATAATAAATATTTCATGACAATTTCCAAAACGCCATCTAGTCGCAAATTAAGCGCTAAGCTTGTGCTATGAGTACTAGATAACTGATATTATACTTAAATACATTTTTTTTTTGTAAATACATACATATAATACATAGAAAACATCCAGACTAAGACAAACAGACATGTTCATGCATACAAATATTTGACTTGTGCGGCGATCGAACCCGCAACCCCGGAGTCAAAGTGGACATAGCATGGTTAGCTATTCGACCACCGGGGTCGTTAAAGTGTATATAAACTAACAGTGAAATTTTATTTTCAGCATTCCTACCTGCTATGGTCAACAGCGGCATCCATGTCCTCATGTACACGTACTACGGCCTCTCAGTCCTCGGCCCGACGGTCGGCAAATACCTTTGGTGGAAGAAATACCTGACAATCATGCAACTGGTAAGATTTTGTAAACCGTGGGGTGTAAGCGGTTCAACATCTTTGAACTAAAGCCAACTTCACCTGCACGCGGTGCACCCTGCTGACTGACAAACGAATCTCTAGCGAAAAGAGTGGTAGGAAGCGTAATTGTAAACTACCCGACTGGGGAATGGGAAATATGGCTACGGTAACCGCTTCACACCAGGCAGACCATATGCTTGTCTACCACCCGTCGAGTATAAAAAAAACCGTGGGGTGTAACATCTTTGAACTAAAGCCAACCTCACCTGAACGTGGTGTACCCTGCTGACTGACAAACGAGGCTCTGGCGAAAAGAGAGGTAGGGATAGCTTAATTTCTAAGCTGCCCTACCTGCGGAGGTATCTTCACAGAATACCGCAACCAAATAGCAATTCCTTTCAGGGTTGTTGTGTTTCTGCGAGTGAGTGAGTAGGGTCACCAGAAAGGAAGGGATTTTGCGTTAGCAGCAGGGCTGGCGGCGCGCGAACGCTTTTTCGTGTTGCGCACGTTACTATGGCTACAGTAACCGCTTTACATCAGGCGGGCTGCGTGTTTGTAGTATATAAAAAAAATATGACAAAAAGGCGGTTTGAAATATTGGCTCGGCCATTTTTTATAACAGCAAGCCTTTATGAGGTAATTATATTAGATTATATGTAATAGTACTACGTACAATGCATACATTGGATCCCTGTCACTCTCTCGTACATACCTTACCTCCCCTATAAGATGATTCTGTTTGAATGGAGCCGCATGCATACACGGTACTACACTCTGTACAGACGTCATTAATTGTTTATATAGTAATTAACAATGCGACCTTTGTATAGATTGAACGGGCTAATATCAAGTCAGAAAGGCGCGATTTACTATTTCAAACAATATATTTACATATATATATTTTTTTTTTTTTTTATACTACGTCGGGTAGCAGACAAGCATACGGCCCGCCTGATCTGAAGCGGTTACCGTAGCCATATTAACGCTCGCAACATAAAATATCGCTCGCGCGCCGCCACCCCCGCTGCCATCGCAGCATCTCCTTCCTTTCTGGTGACCTCACTCACTCGCAGGAACACAACAGCCCTCAAGGGAACCGTTATTTGGCTGCGGTATTCTGTGAGGTGGAGGTACGTTCCCCAGTCGGGTAGCTTACAATTACGCTCCCTACCTCTCTTTTCGCCAGAGCTTCGTTTGTCAGTCAGCAGGGTGCACCGCGTGCAGGTGAAGTTGGCTTTGGTTCAAAGATCTTGATGAACCACTTACACCCCAAAATTTCTTTAAAATTTATTTTCTGTATTTGTTATTGATTGATTTGTATCAATTTCCCAACATTCCCAAAGCATTGCAGAATCTAGGCAGCCTCAAAATTTAATATTAGTTCGTGGCAGAATTTTCCTCTGAACGACACTGCACGCAACTATTTCGCTTCCATAGGACGCGGATTACTTCCCTGTCTACGAGCGGTTGTAGTCGGTCGTTGACATAATGTTAAACAATTTCTCTGAACATAGCCCATTTACAATTGGTTGAACACACAAAGGAGGTAAAATTGCTCCTGAAGCTTAAGAGCTTTATAATATTGAACGGTTTGTGAGCTTGGTATCGATATATATAATAAAATTGTAACTGACGGATGTCTGTGCTGTGAATGATAAATAAATAATGATATGAGATATCAATAAAGGTGTTATACGTGTCACAGCTAAACAGTGTTAAAAGGTGGTTTTAAAAAAAAACAAGTAAAAAGTCATTCTTTGCTCTTTAATTCCAACTTGTAAACTGACATTTTATAGTATTAATATTTATTTATTTATCACTAGCTGATGCCCGCGACTTCGTTCGCGTGGACTTTATGATTCCAGCGTATTAACACAAATACGAACTAAAGTAGATACATAAGAAAATATTTGGGGCAGTATTACACGTTAAAAGTCAACAAATTATTATTTTTATTTAAGTTATGTAACCATAGTTAAAAAAAATAAATAAAATAAATGAAGGGAGTCTTTCCTTCGGGAGCTAATATGAAAAGACCTGAAGCGTTACTAATCCTCGATAAAGCCACATTCTTGGCCATTTCGCATTCATCTGAAACGATTAGACAGCAATCCTGAAACATTTTCGCTTTGTCACAATTTCGTGTCACAAAGCATGTCGGTGTTTCCGTTCTGTATAAATCGAGTAGAATATTGAACATTGTATTTGCGTCCTTCCGTCTAGAGGTAATATTATGGCTGCAATACCTGGCGATGCTGCTTTGTGATATTATTTTGGCGCCTGATTTCAGCGAGAAATGCTCTCGTCAGATATGTTTTTCCAGTCCCTCGTGAAACATCTAAGAAAATCAGTTTCCCCTCGTTGTTTAAAAGACTTTGAGTCACAAAATCTTGCTACATAGCGTCCCGCAAATGCACGCATTCTTCTGGTTTGTGCAAATATATACCAATCGTTCCATTTAAATTTTAGCGTAAACGTCTCTATAAAACTGACTAAACAGACCACGTTACCTTTATAATATATATAACGTTATATATATATATCTATATATATATAAAAGAGAAAATCACTGACTCACTCATCACGAAATCTCAGAAACTATAACACCTACAAACTTGAAATTAGGCAGGTAGGTACCTTATAGGGTGTAGACATCCGCTAAGAACGGATTTTACGATACTCCACCCCTAAGGGGGTAGAATGGGGGTTGGAAGTTTGTATGAAAGTCCTATGTTTTTGAAGCAAGAGACTTGAAATTTAAAATGTATGCTCTATAGACGGTGTGGAGGTGTACTGATAAAGTATCTTTGGAAATCAATCCCTTTTTGGGGTTAAAACGGGGGTTGGAAGTTTGTATGAAAGTTCTATGTTTTTGAAGTAAATGGCTTGAAATTTAAAATGCATATGTCGAGGTGTACTAATAATGTATCTTTGGAAATCAACCCCTTTTTGGGGATAAAACGGGGGTTGGAACTTTGTATGAAAGTTCTATGTTTTTGAAGTAAGAGGCTTGAAATTTAAAATGCATGCTCTATAGATGGTGTGGAGGTGTACTAATAATGTATCTTTAGAAATCAACCCCTTTTTGGGATTAAAACGGGGGTTGGAAGTTTGTATGAAAGTTATATGTTTTTGACGCAAAAGACTTGAAATTTAAAATGTATGCTCTATAGATGGAGTGGAGGTGTACTAATAATGTATCTTTGAAAATCAACCCCCTTTTGGGGTTAAAACGGGAGTTGGAAGTTTGTATGAAAGTTCTATGTTTTTGAAGTAAGAGACTTGAAATTTAAAATGCATGCTCTATAGATGGTATGGAGGTGTACTAATAATGTATCTTTAGATATCAACCCCTTTATGGGGTTATAATGGGGGTTGGTAGTTTGTATGAAAGTTCTAAGTTTTTAAAGTAAGAAACTTGAAATTTAAAATGTATGTACTAATAATGTACGAGTATCTTTAGAAATCAACCTCTTTTTGGGGTTAAAACGGGGGTTGGAAGTTTGTATGAAAGTCCTATGTTTTTGTAGTAAGAGCCTTGAAATTTAAAATGTATGCTCTATAGATGGTTTGGAGGTGTACTAATAATGTATCTTTAGAAATCAACCCCTTTTTGGAGTTAAAACGGGGGTTGGAAATTTGTATGGAAATCCAATGTTATTGAAGTTAAAGTGATTATGGCAGAAAGATTTTAAATGATATTTAAGTATAAAAAATATTGAAAACAACTACATACTTACTATTATAAGGAGGAATGTTTTTATTATAACAATAAAAAATACTTTAGGTTTTACAAAGAGGTTTTAAAAAACAATATCCGTCGACTTCATTGATTCTAAAAATTCGTCTAGATATTGATTATTTTTAACTTTTTTTATTTTTTTTTCCTTTCATTAGGTACCTATTTAGCTTTTTCGAATGTAATTAAAAATTCTTTGCAAATAAATAACTCCGCGAAGTCGCGGGCGGCCGCTAGTATATATATATATATATATATATATATATATGTATATATATATATATATATATATATATATATATGTAACGTAAATAAATAAAACTATTGCGTCTAACTTGTAGCAGGTAAGAATAAAAGTAGCACTGCGCGGTTATTTTTTTACAATGCAATCAACATTTTGTTAAACTATTTATGCTCATCAGGCTGAACAACTTTTGCTAAGGCGTCATTATTATATTCCTTATAGTTTAGCTGAACCATTATGGTTCTGCATCAGGTGTTCTAAATCTTGGATTTTTATACCTCAACAAAAAATGCTTATCAGGCTTAACAACTTTTGCTAAAGCGTCATTTTTATATTTCTTATAGTTTAGCTGAACCATTATGGTTCTGCATCAGGTGTTCCAAATCTTGGATTTTTATACCGAGATGGAAATTTCGTGTCCACGTTTTCAAATCGATGCCATTTTCGTAATTGACATTTCAGAAAACCATAGACTCAACACCCATATTGATATTATGACATTTCAACCCCATCGCACCCCCACAGGAGTGCTCTTGTGTCACGTCGATTATGTTAGATTATAAAATAGCTGTTGTTTTCGGACTCAGCGACCCGATAAACCATAAAAACAATACCCATGTCGATTTTCAGACGTTTGCACCTCATTTCACCCCTTTAGGGGTTGAATTTTGAAAAATCCTGAAACACGTGTTTACTCATTTATTTACAGAAGTTCTCGTGTAAAGTTTCGTATAGAATAGTCCAACTAATCTTGGTTCCCCATACAAACTTTGGACCCCCGTTTCACCCCCTTAGGGGTTGAATTTTCCAAATTTCCTAATGTCTTAGTGAGCATCTACGTCCTGAAAGGAACCCCCATACAAAATTTGAGACTCCTAGCACTTGTAGTTTCTGAGATTTCGTGATGAGTGATTTTCTATAAAGAAAAATTTTCTTTAAACTTTAAATGACGATAACTTTTTAATCTGACATTAGATTTCGATGAAACAAAGCCTATATGTTGCTCAGGGATGAGCTTAATCTTTTAGTGAAAACCGCGTAAAAATCTGTTCGTTAGTTTTAAAGATTAGCGAGTACATACAGACAGACAGACAGACAGACAGACAGACAGACAAAAAAATCAAAAAAATCTTTTTTGTGTTCTGTTACTCTTTTTTTTATCGCCCACACCCATTTTTTGTTAATTTTATCAAATGTACAGACACGCGGTTCCTACTGTTTTATTATGTATTGATTGATGTATGTATTTTATAATGTACTGTATCCGCTGAATTGCCCGTGTCGACCTACGGTCGACAAGTGACGTCACGACCTTGAAACGCTTGAAATGCCCGTGTCGACCTACGGTCGACATTTGCAATTTGGCGTTCAGTTTTGGGCAGATTGAACAATACTCATCTGTCATACATTCAGGCCCATTTGTTTATGTTTTTTTCGTTTCTCCGCCATATTAGCTATCGGATTAAGGCCAAAGAATCATAAACTCAATGGAAAAAAAAATAAAAAAAGGGGTTTAAGAGACTCGCCTTAACGGCGCCAGATGTTCGGGCCGGTGTCAAGTGCTATAAAAACTTATTTTGTTTAGGTAAGTGTAGGTTTTTGTTTATTAACATCGGGTTTTATCTCCCTAGCGTATTTTTAAATAAAAAACTATACGTTATCGCCTTAGTTCATAAGGTATTTTTTTGAATACAAGTAGGGCTAAGAAAGACCACTTGAGAATGTTTAGACCATCGTAATTCTACACTATAGTCGAGTGTTGAACAACAAAAGACGGCATTGTATAGTGCTGTTCTTAGTAAACGTAAAAAATACCACTTGTAGGCACTCAATAACAAAGTTGCGTCGTCACACTCAATAACAATGACCGTTTTTATGGGGCCCCGACCACCCGCGGCGCCGGGCAGGTAGGAACAAAAAACAAATGGGCATCGTTCCGCCGCGTTTTTGCGCGGGGGGGGGGCGCGGGGGGCGCGGGGGGCTTTTTTTTTTTTTTTTTTTTTTTTTTATACTACGACGGGTGGCAGACAAGCATACGACCCGCCTGATATGAAGCGGTTACCGTAGCCATATTAACGCTCGCAACATAAAATATTGCTCGCGCGCCGCCACCCCCGCTGCCAACGCAGCATCTCCTTCCTTTCTTTCTGGTGACCTCACTCACTCGCAGGAACACAACAACCCTCAAGGGAATTGTTATTTGGCTGCGGTATTCTGTGAGGTGGAGGTACATTCCCCAGTCGGGTAGCTTACAATTACGCTCCCTACCTCTCTTTTCGCCAGAGCTTCGTTCGTCAGTCAGCAGGGTGCACCACGTGCAGGTGAAGTTGGCTTTGGTTCAAAGATCTTGATGAACCACTTACACCCTACTCAACGTGGGGGGCAAAAGAGCGGGTATGTATTTTTATTTATTATTCACTTATTTATCAGTGATAGGTTACACATCTTCATCTATACATAATATTGATTTTATTATAATATACTTCTAATTTTCATTAATTTCTTTTGATTTACGTATCCTGTCCACTTTACCCAGCACAAATTCATTACCGTAAGATTACCTTGAAAAGATTGCACTCAGCAATAATACAAGTCTCTAACAATTTACTGATTCATCATCATCAGGTCATTTTAGTCTCCACTACAGGAGCACGACCCTCTCTCGTCCGTCTAAGACAGAAGGAGGATTTAGCCTACACTCCCCATGATGGCCAGACGGGTTGGGGAGGCTGATTCACTATACTTTAAATTTGTATTGTGCCTATAAAGCATATTCTATCTATCTTTATGCTGATAGCGTTACCAGATTTATTTTTGATCAAAGCGAAATTTTAACTTTTGAAAGGAAAAAGCTGAAGTAGTTTGCAAGTAGAGGCGCTACAAGGAAAGTACATATTCATTAGATACAGTTTTTATATAAAGAATGGAAGTGTTTTTGGCATGACCGTACATAATCAAAAGTAAAAATATAAATTTTGTAAACTGCTTATATTTTTCCAAATATTAAAAGTTTATCGTTCCGTCCATTAATTTTAGTTAAGGAAATTATGTTTTTTGGCGTCCTTGTTGCCTTTTACCAAAATAAATCAGAAATGTGAGCAATAAATTGCTAAGCATTTAAAGTGGATGTTAAAATACAAAGAGTTTTGTTAACTGACTTTTATAGCGTACTAGCTGGCCCGGCGAACTTCGTACCGCCTAATTGTCAATGAATGTCGTGGTATACATATTAGTTGAACAAAATTTATGTCTTGAAATTAATATAATGAATAATAGAAAATAATAGAGAAGCACGATGGCGTCATTGCGCGTGTCAGTCTAATTGTACACGCAAGTTAAGCAACGTCAACCGTAGCCTGTCCATGGATGAGTTTATATTATCTCGAGCTCCTCCGTGCTTCGGAAGGTACGTTAATCCGTCGGTCCCGGTTGTAATCATTAGATTAACTCGAGATCCTCCGTGCTTCGGAGGGCACGTTAATCCGTCGGTCCCGGTTGTTATCATTAGATTATCTCGAGCTCCTCCGTGCTTCGGAAGGCACGTAAAACGTCGGTCCCAGTTGTTATCATTAGATTATCTCGAGCTCCTCTGTGCTTCGGAAGGCACGTAAGCCGTCGGTCCCGGTTGTTATCATTAGATTATCTCGAGCTCCTCCGTGCTTCGGAAGGCACGTTAAGCCTTCGGTCCTGGTTGTTATCATTAGATGGCAGTCGTTAAGCCAAGTGGCCTTTAGGCGGCTTGAAATTACTGGCGTCCGCCAACTCGCAGTTGAGCAGCGTGGTGGAGTATGCTCGAAACATATTCAGTTGAAGGAAGACCCGTATTTAATATTACCCAGCAGTGGGTAAATATTACCCAGCAGTGGGTAAATATTAAGTTCAGTATTTTACTATGTCACAAAATAAAGTACCATGACACTTGACAACCAATTAATATTCATTTTCAAGCATTCATTCATAAACAATTTTCAAAACAACAACGGACAACTTTCGCGACGTAAAAGTTAGACCAATCGATTTGACATTTAATTGAAAATCAATAAATATCCCAATCCGTTTTCAAATTTAATTTTTCGACAATTTTGTCAATGTTTTAATACTTATTATCCTATACCCACATTTCTGAACGCACGCATACATTTGACGTACGCACGTTAACGTCACGTTTGACGGGTCCGACATCCACGAACATTTTGTATGGAAAAATGATTTTTCTTTTATTTTATTTTTTTCGTAAATTTTCCAATGTTTTTAATAGTTATTCTGCTATTCTGGACGGAGACAAATCCAACAAATCAAAAACCATGGCAATCGGTCCAGCCGTTCTCGAGTTATAAGTGTTGTAACAAACACGACTTTCTTTTATATATATATAAGATATATATGGGGTATAAGTAGCTCACCAATATTTTAGAGCCACAGTCAACAACACCTGAACGTTGTGCACCCTCCGGGCTAACGAAAAAGGCTTTGACGGAAGATAGATGGGGTAGAGCGTATTTGTAAGCTGCCCGACTGGGAATATACTACCACCTAACAGAATGCCGCAGCCACATAACAATTCTGTTGAGGGTTGTTGTGTCCAACTGGAGTCACCAGAAAGGAAGGAGTTGCTGCGTTGGCAGCGGGGGTGGCGGCGCACGAGCGATATAACATGTTGTGAACGTTAATTTGGCTACGGTAACCACTTCACATACAATATCAGGTGGGCCAAATGTTTGTCTGCCACTCGTCGTAGTATAAAAAAAAAAATAAAAAATCCCTCATCGGGCATGCTAAGGATTAAATTATTTTTGATATTTATCTTGTTATTAAATGCATCATCATCATCAATCTGCTGGATGTAAGCTTTCCCCATACCTTTCCTCCACATACGATCCTTCGCCTTTCGCTTCCAGCCGTTATCAGCTGCTTTCTTGAGGTCATCCGATCATTTAGAAGGGGAGCGTCGAACGCTTCATCATCCACACTCACCCTTCGCTCTTATACCTTTCTTACCCATCTGCCATCACTGAGTTGGTAGATACGGCCCATTGACAGTTCAGTTTGCAAACTCTGAAGGCTATATCGACATCTCTGGTTCCCCGTCGAAATTCTTTGTTCCGAATTCAAACCCTTAATATTAATCTATACAAATAAAAATCTCGTGTCAGAGTGTTTGTGGTCAACGTCATTCGAAACGGCTCGACAGATTTTCATGATTTTTTAATGAAGTATGAATTTTAATGAAGTAGAAATGTAGGCATGAAAATAGGTCGTAAAGTATATTTCATTATAATGTCAGAACTATAAACAGTAGAGAAGCTCGATGGCGCCGTTGCGTGTGTCAGTCTAACCAATTACGGAAGTTAAGCAACGTCGACCGTAGCCTGTCTATGGATGAGTTTATTTGTCTCGAGCTCCTTCATGCTTCGATGGGCACGTTAAGCCATCGGTCCCGGCTGTTGAGCAGCGTGGTGGAGTATCCTCTAAACTCCTCCAATTGAGGGGAGACCCGTATTCCAAGAATGGGATGATTATGGGTTGATGTCGTGCGTCAGAACAACGTTTGTTGGGTGAGCTAGTATAATTTAATAGTACCTACCTTGCATTTAAATTTTTATTAATTTATTATTTACATATGATTAAAATTTAAGTTTATTTCTTATAACATTAATTGCAATAACGTCAACATTATACATAACTTTTTTATTGTCTGACGTAAATAAAGGTACCTATACATATAAATTACTTATATGAACAGACATAGATACTACCACAGATAATACAAAACTATACTAGCAATATCTTGTTGCAATTGTTGTTATCATCACCAACGTCACCCTGTAACTATCCACTGCTGGACATAGGTGTTCCCTAATGCCTTCCACCATATGCGATCCTCTACTTTCCGCACCCACCCGCTTCCGGCAGTTCATTGTGGTCATCGGTATATCTAGCCTTAAGGCACCCAACGATTCGTCACTCCACACAAAATCTCAGGTATTCGTTGGTTAACAAGATCTCAACTAGACGAGCTCGGTGGTCGAATCGCTAGAAATGGCCACTTTGACTCCGAGGTCGCGGTTTCGATGTGTGATGTGAACATGTGTGTTTGTCTTGGTCTGGGTGTTTTCTATATATTTTTTGGATAAGTTTACAATAAAAAAATGTATATGTTAAGTATAGTATCAGTTGTCTAGTACCCATAGTAAGCTTTACTTAGTTTGGGACTAGATGGCAGTGTGCAATTTATCTAGGAATATTTATTTATTTATCGGCATATCGGCTATAATCATCCCACTGTTGGGATACGGGTCTCCCCTCAATCAAAGGGGATTAGAGGATACTTCACCACGCTTATTTCGTACATTTTCGTTATAGTTCGGCAATATATATAATATATATTTCTATGCTTCTGGGGTTATGATTTCACGGAGAAATTAAGGGGCATGAAACTTACAACAGTTTCCTTTTAAACTGTCAAACAAGTTCAAACTATTCAAGTTTCAACAATACTGAATATTTGAATTTTAAGTCATTATCATTATTTATATATCTATGCATATCTATAACACTTATTTATATTTTGGATATTTGTTATTATTATTTGTAATGTTTATGTATCTTTATTGCTATTGAGTTAAAATTCCAGTCCTGTTTTTTTGTCGGTACCGCATTTGTGAATTTCTGTTTTCCCAAAGGTTAACTGGTAGAGAATGCTTTTAGTGTTAAGTCCGTTAAGTCCTCCTTTTGTATCCTTATGTAATTTGTGATCAAATTTATTAATTAAGATCGAAATTATTATATTAAATGTTTTATTTTTTCAGATCCAGTTTACCTGTGCCTTGGTCCTCGGTATTAACGGCATCAGGACAGGCTGCGAATTCCCTCTCTGGATGCACTACGTGCTTATCATCTATATGATCTCCTTCATCGTACTCTTCGGAAACTTTTACATGAAAGCATATCTTGCGAAGGTAAGAATCAGCTTTTAAATTATGATGAAATAGGAAAAAAGGAAGAAAAGAAAGAACAAAATAAAAATTATAGGTTAAAAATTTCCCCAAAATCGTTTCCAGTTGGTAGCGTACCAAGAATGCTGGCAGCATTACCTCGCTGAATAGCAATGCTAATCCTCTGAGCAAAGTAATGGCCAGCCCTCTGGTCGCATGAAGCCTCGACCAGCCTCCCACATATCTCTTTATAAAGATTGCGGGCTGATGGACCTAACGTCTCTACTCCAAATGGTTCAAATAGGTATGTAAGTGTTAGTGAGACCAGCATGTTTGCTCTGTTTGAGTGACTCTGCTGACGCCACAGCCTTACCGACCTTAGACTCAATGACCAGTGGTGGGAAGGAGCCAGAGTGCCAGCACAAGTGGTATCCCACACTTAGGCACGCCCCAACCTCCAGGGCACTTAGTTATTAATATACTGTAATGTTCTGTTTTGAACTATTGTCTCATATAACATTTTTAACGTTTATAGCTTCAATATTGACCAAATTTAAATTAAACTTTCGGCCCTCATTTTAACCCCTTAGGGTATGAATTTGCAAAAATGCCTTTTTAGTCCGAAATTTATTTTTTTTTATACTAGGAGACAAGCATGCGGCCCGCCTGATGTGAAGCGGTTCCCGTAGCCAAATTAACGCTCGCAACATAAAATATCGTTCGCGCGCCGCCATCTCCGCTGCCATCGCAGCATCTCCTTCCTTTCTGGTGACCTCACTCACTCACAGGAACACAACAACCGTTATTTGGCTGCGGTATTCTGTGAGGTGGAGGTACATTCCCCAGTCAGGTAGTTTACAATTACCCTCCCTACCTCTCTTTTCGCCAGAGCTTCGTTTGTCAGTCAGCAGGATGCACCGCGTGCAGGTGAAGTTGGCTTTGGTTCAAAGATGTTGATGAACCACTTACACCCCAAAATCATTCATGCTTCTAAACCCACAGGTTTCAGCTTTGCTTTCTTTAGTTTTTTTAGTAAATTTCGCCCCCTATTTTAATCCCTTGATGAATGATCTTTTTTTAAATAGTCATACGGTAAACTTTTGTTTTGAACCATAAGCTCATATACATTTCTAACTTCTTAATTGACCAAATTTCATTTAAACTTTCAACTCTCATTTCAACCCCTTAAGGCGAAATTAGACGGATCATCAAAAGTGATTCATTTTTACAATGAATTGTGAATGATGAACAGTGAATTGCGTTGCAAGCTTGCATAAATGAACAAGCAAAAATGAACCGTTTAGACGGTTCATTTTTGCAAGCTGCGTCAGGCGATATTAGTATCGCCTGATGAATTTCCAAAAATCTCTTCTCAATACACACTCACGTCATTTAAGAAACATTTGTGAAACAATTTCATGCTTCACCTAGCGGTTTCAGCTGTGCTGTGTTGTCAGTCACTGTCACAGAATCTTCTTTTTTTGTATGTTTGCACAGTATGGACACTGCTAAAAGTAAGACAAGAGAGGTAATATCACTGTCTTTGTATATGCATATGGCAGTGTCTCGCTCTAAATACATAGCGTCTGCTTAGTTTGTGACACGCTTAATTCACATATAATTCCGCAAACTGTATGTCAGTTTCTTGTAGAACGCCGAATAGAAATTTATGTATATCAACGTAGCCGACCCATCTTTAGTAGTTTATATCATACAAGTACAGTACGAATAGTACGTACAATAACCTTAATGTGTTCTAATTAAAACTACTAAAGATGGGTTGGATCCGTAGTGTACATAAATGTATTAAATGTATTAAAAGGGTTAATTCCAAACATGGCTTAGACATGGGAAACTAGATGGTATATAAAAAATGATTTAAGATTTATTAGATCACTATATAGAAAATAATGATTGTTACAAATGCACTGTAACTATTATTAATGAACGGGAGAGGTCTCTCGTTCCGTATTGCGCAATGGTTCCGAGAGAAAGCTCGTGATGTAACACTGGACGGTTCCGTTATGTCGCCTTACTTTCTTCTAGTACACTCAACTGCAACCGACAAAGGTTATTGTGATTTGACTAGCGCCATAATTGTCGCGTCGAATAATGTCACTGATTTCTAGTTTTTTAATGTTAAA
This sequence comes from Hypsopygia costalis, assembly GCA_937001555.2. NCBI lineage: Eukaryota > Metazoa > Arthropoda > Insecta > Lepidoptera > Pyralidae > Hypsopygia > Hypsopygia costalis. The sequence goes on from OW443329.2 coordinate 29,281,584, forward strand.
AAAATTGCATTGCATTATGACTGTGCCGATTTCACTGGACACTTATGAGAGCAAGTTTGTTTACTTGCTTGTAAAAAATTTATATAACAGAAATAGAAAATACAAAAAACATAAATTTATTATATATAAAATTAAATTATATAAAAATATTATATTACAAAAAAAAAAAATTAATAATATACATATAATATAAATTTTAAGGTCACACAATGCTCAAAATATACGTTTATAAAAACAAACGGATATCGGGACGGAACTGGAACATCGGGTACTTGTGTTTAGCTTAGCTTGTAGAAACCCTGAAGCTCAACCGACAAAGCTATAAATGTTTGTTAATAACTTAAACGTAAGACCTATTTTTTGGACTCAAAATATTCGATCGGCTTCAGCTTAGGCGGTAGGGCCCCTGAATCAGCCTGTGACCACCACGGCCGGTGCAACCTGGTTGAAACGTCAGGCCATAAAGGTATGTAGGTAAATACCCTTATGCATGATCGCGTTAATTCCCGTTCTTATATTTCATAAGTTGAAATGAGATTTAGAAGGATGGGCCGATAGATGTGTCCGGGAGATTATATATTGAAGCGTGTATATACTTCGGTAAGCATAGCAAGATTGTTCTGAACCCGATGTTCCGTCCCGATATCCGTTTGTTTTTATAAACGTATATTTTGAGCATTGTGTGACCTTAAAATTTATATTATATGTATATTATTAATTTATTTTTGTATTATATATATATATATATATATATATACACCACTAAAGTGGCAAACAAGCATACGGCCCGCCTGATGGAAAGCAGTTACTGTAGCCTATGAACGCCTGTAACACCAAAATTATTTCATAAACTTTTTCAACTTTTTCTCACATTGCATTAATGTGATGAATTTAGTATCGTAAGGCCTACCCCACATCGAAAGGGTGCGGGCGCTCGCATACATCGTAGTAGCCCCGTGCACGTTCACTATGAATGAATGTATTCGCTCGATTCCATACTACCTCAAATAGTTTAAATTTGTCGCGGCCGTCGCCTCGCCGCTCTTAGTTTTATTTGTTTGTTAATGCGATTAAATGCTAACTTTTGTGACTTTCAAACAACACTAACTCAGATAACGAGATGACGTTAAATTTGATAAGATAAAAAGTCTCGCTGAAGTATGAGTATGAAATTTCGTGCGGGGGGCAGCAAGCTGTGTTCGAAGTATGTTATAGATTTAGGTCTTGCTCACGCGCTGACACCCTCGCTAATATATCGTAACATGTACTCACTTCTAGTAACTTCTATAACATGTTGTCAGAATGGAGGTTACTGAGTCAAATCCTAAACATAGTCACATATCTACTGTGGTATATATACAACATTACAAAAAAATTGTTAAGTTTGGCAACTGCTATGTCGCACCATTAAAAAGTGGAACGCGTTGCCGGCATATGTATATCCTCATTCATACAATATGGGATCCATCAAGCGAAGCGTGAAGAAGCATCTTGTAGGCCAGCATGGGAGCGTCAACTGAGAAGATATCAAATTCTCTTGTCCGTTGCCAATGCGATTGGGGCTTCTCTTTTCGCTTACCATCAGGCGAAGCGGATCCAATATGCTGAGCTAATATAAAAAAAAAGTTTTCGTTAAATAATACATTGCCCGAACGTCATTACTTTTGATCCCGGCATGACCCTCATATCCCATCTGTGCTGTGCAACAATCAGTACAACTCAGTACAACAAATCAGTACAACAGTGGATGTTGCGAATTTGCAAAAGGTCATTTTATATGTAGAAGAATGGGGTTCTTTCCCCTGGGAGACGCCAGCGTGCGCATGCTTGAGCTCAGACGTATACCCATCGACCATGACTCGAATACTACATCCATTCAGAAAGCTAGTAATCCATACACAGGCGGTCGGAAAAGCCCATAAGCCGGCAGCTTAGTGAGTAGTGCTTTTGTGATTTTGAGACGTTGCAATATTTTAGTATTATTCACCTGCAGAGTAGCAACGTTACATAATATTCGAGTAACACGTGTAAAAATTAAAGAAAATAATGAATAAATAACAATCCCTGGACAATTTACACAGCGCTATCTAGTCCCCAAACTAAGCATAGTTTTTACTATGGGAACTAGATAACTGATATGTACTTATATACATTTTTTTTTTAAATACAGACCTACTTATAATACATAGAAAACACCCAGACCAAGCCAAACAAACATGTTGATGCACACAAATGTTTGTCTTGTGCGAGGATCGAACACGCGGTTCGGACTCAAAGTACCCATTGCTAGCCATTCGACCACCGAGCTCGTCAAATAATAACAAAATCATAGAAATAATAGCTTATTATTATTTAAATCATAACGAAATAATAACAATAAGTAATTAAAAAGGTTCACCTAAAATTTTCTCTGGTTAATACAAAAAAATCGATAGAAAATTTACAGTAACATTCATCATCATCATTATCAGCCTATATCTCCCCACTGTTGGATATAAACCTTTCCCAATGCTTTCCACCATATTCGATCCTCTACTTTCCGCATGCAACCGCTAGCAGACACTTTTTTGAGGTCGTCGGTCCATCTAGAGAGTGGACTCTAGGACTTTCATGCCCCATCTGCCATCGCTGACTCGCCAGATATAGCCAGCCCACTGGCACTTTAGCTTGCTGACTCTGAGAGCTACGTCGACCACTTTGGTTCCCCGTCGACCACTTCGTTTTGGATTCGAGCCCTTAGAGAAACTCCAAGCATTGCTCTCTCCATTGCTCGCTGTGTGACTTTTAGGCTGTGAACCAGTCCAACGGTCAGCGTCCAAGTCTCTGTACCGTAGGTCATAGTAGGGAGGACGCACTAATGAAACTTTGGTCTTCAAGCATTTGGTTACTTTTGCGGTGAGGATATGCCGAAGCTATCCTAAAGTTGCCCAGCCCAGTCGAATGCATCTATTTGTCTCTTGATCTTTTTGTTATTCAACTCAAATCCAAGTTACAAAATAATTAAATAAATCTACTTATATCTACCTATTTTCTGGGCGTACTCTATGCCTATGCCATGTCCTGTTACGTCTTCGTACTGACGGGCCGCTTTCTTCTTCGTGTCTTCAAGGCGCGTGGCGAAATTTGGTGGCAGTACCGCAGACTGTACAGCGGCGATTTGGTGGCAGTAGGCAAGCTGACTTGTACGCTTCTTTCTTCGTATGTTGGTCTTCTATATATAGTTTCTATGTTCTATAATACTCGGTATGCGTATAAAGCCTGCTCTCGGTATGCGTATAAAGCCTGCTGGCTTTTTAGCATATTGTAATATAAGATCTAATGTAGTAATGTTATATGTTGTGATTAAATAAATAAAATAAAATTCTTGTCTTTTAAAATCTATTTTTCTATAATAAAACGTATTAGCTTCTATGTTTAACATTTCTAAGTGTTCATTAATTTGTTTCAAAGCCCCCGGACTTCTATAGAATATCAATTCCATAGAATTCAATCTTGTCATTTTTTTTTACTGTCGTTGAACTTCAGTATTTTTTCCAGTACTTCGACGTAACAATGGTCGCCATGTAACATACAAATACAAATAAAAATATTGTACAATAATAAAATACAAATATTCAAATATTATAACACAAATTGCCTGTAAATACAAATGTCTTTGTTGTTAACAACAGGTTATTATAATCAACTTAAATAAACAAGCAAGGGAATTGTTATTTGGCTGCGGTATTCTGTGTGCTTATCCAGTCGGGCAGCTTGCAAATACGCTGTACCTTACCTCTCTTAATCTCTTTCTTCGAACGCATGCAAAATCGGGACGTGTAGATGATTATATCCTTTTTTGTGGTGCGTTTTGGCGAAAGTCCGAAATTTCTATACAATATGCAGTAATTATTTCATCTATAATTATATTATTGTGACGTCCTTACATAACGCCAACTACCCTGTTTTTCCGCTCTGATATCAAATATAATTTTTACTTATCCCCTTGCGTGGCGCGACCTGATAATTCTGTACCAACGTTATACCCACCATAGGACCGCGGCACGCGAAAGTTTATACACAAGTTCTGTTCTTCTACAATTAATAACTGTCATCATCATCATCAGCCCGCATCCATCCACTGCTGGATATAAGCCTTCCCCAATGCTTTCCACCAGATACGATCCTCCGCCTTCCGCATCTAACCGCTCCCAGCCGCTCTCTTTAGGTCATCGGACCATCTAGAGGGAGGGCGCCCAACACTTCGTCGTCCTACGCGCTGCCTCTACTCTAATACCTTCCTCCCTCATCTGCCATCACTTACTCGGCATCAATAACTATAATATACTAATATTACATATTCCACAATTCACAAGTTTTCCAAGTTATAAAAAATCTATAGGGCTCAATATCGTGTAACACAGTTTCTGATTCAATGTGAATTTTGTGATATTTTTTTTTATTTGCATTTGCAGCCTTAACTTTCATATATACGGCATCAACCCATATCATCCTACTGTTGGGATACGGGTCTTCACTCAATCGAAGGGGTTTAGAGCATACTCCACCACGCTGCTCAACTGCGGGTTGATGGAGGCCAGCGTTTTCAAGTGGCCCAAAGACCACTGACATGGTTTAACAACTGTCGTCTAAAGACAACAAACCCATCCATAGACAGGCTACGGTGGACGTTGCTTAACATGCGTGATCGATTAGACTGACACGCGCAATGACGCCATCAAGCTCTACCTCTACTTTTCACATATAATAAATGTGGCGAATATTTAATATGCATCTTTTTTTTCATTACAGGGAAGCAAATGCATGGAGGTCAGGTATGGCCAATGTTTGGATGATGAAGAAACCATCGCCCAACGAAAACTGAAAAACAACTGAACAATTTAATATAAATCTATTTATTTTACCATTAACTATTGTTTGTATATTATAGCTTTTTTGATATTTGAAATGGATTAAAGCTGTTATGTTTGGGAATAACTATTGTGTTTCATCATCATCATCATCAGGTCCATTTTAGTCTCCGCTACATGAGCACGACCCACTCTCGTCCGTCCTAGACGGGAGGAGGATTTGGCCTACACGCCCCACGCTGGCCAAACGGGTCGGGTTCGGACATCCACGGGAAGAAACGGAGTGATTCTATTCTAGTCTGCCGGAAACCACACGGCTAATTATTACACGACTATTGTGTTTATTATGGCATCAGCCCATCATCATCATCAGATGGTAGTTTTTGATGTTTAACGTACGGAGAGGTATTGTACAGATCGTAAACTCAATAACTTGATACTGTTTTTTTTATATTATGTGGGTCACCTGATGGAAAGCTGTCACCACCGCCCATGGAGATCAGCAACGCCAAGGGGCCGCTGATCCGTTGCCAGCCTATTCTCATTCCTTTCTTTCTGGTGACCTCACACACTCGCAGAAACGCAATAACCCTCAATGGAATTGTCATTTGGCTGCAGTATTCTGTGAGGTGGAGGTACTTCCCCAGTCGATCAGCTTAAAAAATACGCTATTCGCCGCCTCTCTTTTCGACAGAGCCTAGTTTGTCAGGGTGCACCATGTGCAGGTGAGGTTGGCTTTGGTTCAAAGGTGTTGATGAACCCCTTACACCCCGCACACATTCACACACTCGTTAGAATAGAATATGTAGCGGAGCCATTTTGTGTTACTGCGGCGCACGTAATGTGATTCTTCTTTGTGTTTTTTTTATTAAAGTGTGATGCCCGTGGTGTTACGGGCATACATAGGCTACGATAACTGCTTTCCATCAGGCGGGCCGTATGCATGTTTCGTTCTTCTTTAGTGGTATAAAAAAAGCGGGCCCAGCAAGCTTCGTATCGCCATATTTTTATTTTCGTGAAAATTACTGAACTATTTTCGCCCGCTTCGGTTTCACACGGTTGGTGTACAGTCATGGACTAAGGAATGTAACACATCAATTCGACACACCAAACGTATCAATTTGTTATATTGATATGTTTGATGTATCGAAAGTTGCAAGAAGTTGTTCTCAATATCTTGCAACTTTTATACAAGAAAATTCGATGAAAGAAGCGGTATTTTCATCTATCACATATATTAATGGAGGAAGGGTATTTGTATATGACTGACATTAAAACGTATGGTCTGTTAAAAGCATAGAATTAATAAGTGCTGTCGGTTTTTATTAAACCAATTTAAAGTTATCAATTGCTTGCTGAACTACTGTACATAAATCTGTTAATGTTTTGTCAATTTTTCAAAAACATTCAAGATTTTATTTAAAAAAAAATATTTTTTTATAATGTTATAATAAAACACTTGTACTGTTCCACTTTGCCGCTAAGGCATCAAGAGATCTGTGTTTCTACCAAAGCCAACCAAAATGGTATTTGTGTTTTTTTTTTTTGTTTGCTATATACAAACCTTGTCATGACTATAGCGTACAAAAAAAAAGAATTATCCAATTTGATGCAGTCGAAGAAGTTATGGACATACAGATATTTGGGTGATTCATTTTATTTAAATAGATTGCATTTAAACTTAAAGTAATTTCTATTCATTCACTGGAGCGCAACAACCAATTATTGAACAATGTAAGCAAATGTAAGTTCATTAATTACAATTGCCCAATGAATGAACACCATAAATAAATGTAAGTTCATTTAGTAGATATTATAGAATGAACGTATTAAAAATTCGACAGTTAATTTATTAAATTTCATATTATCCAGTAAGAGAATAAAGAGATATTTCATTTATTTATTTATTTAAACTCTTTATTGACCACAATAAGACCAATGGTACAAAAGGCGGACTTAATGCTAAAGCATTCCAACCAAAACCAGTCAACCTTCGGGATGTGCTGACATCCACAAATGCGGTTTAAAAATATAAGAGATAATGTTTGCATTGTAAGTTTCTTGAATTGATTCACTAAAAACTCTTGAATCTTGATTATGGTTAATTTGATTTTATAACAATTATAAATGAAAAATATAACCAAGAAAATTAGAAGCAGTTTTAGATATAATAGACGTTCACGGTCGAATCGATTCCATAGATTGTAGTGAAGTGCGTTCCAGAGACAAGACCAGAAGGTCTTGTCTTGTCTTCCCGGCAGGGTTGCCATTCCGAAACTTTAATTACTCCTTAACACATTACAGGACAGTAACGGCGATACCAGGGTTCTGACAACACAGGAGTTTGACAGTACGAAAATCGCAGTAACTACAAAAAATACTGTATAATGCACACCGGTGCTTACGGTGCTATGATCATATTATCATTGTAAAGAACAAGATTTACTGTCTACCTACAAGTTAATCAATTCTTTGTACTGTCAAATATAAGATCTAAAATATATACATTTCTACATCGCATAGAAACACAAAAAAGTTACTGATATAGTGATACTACGGCTTAGTTTGCCTAGAGAATTCATAGAATCACCAAGTCAGTGTCGCGCCGACTGGAAGACCATCGTGACGGCTTAACTTTGCTACTTATAATAATTGCCGTTGTATCCGTACACCGGTAATGCCCGTCGTTACTGACGTAGTTTGGTATAATGATATTTATTTTGATAAGTAAGCTATAAATGTAGTGGTTTTTTGTATGGAAAGTCGTAGTGACAACCTCTGAAATTTGAATTCAGCCTTCTGTTCCGTAAAGTGTTAACAGACAAGATTGGAAATAACTAATTATGTAGAAATAAAGGTTTCATTCACTCAATCATTGTTTAATCGCATTTACACGGGAATAAGCGAATTTCTCCATCATTATGTAAGGAAATAGACAGATTGATATAAATAAATAAATAAATATTCTTGGACAAATTACACACGGCCATCTAGTCCTAAACTAAGCAAAGCTTGTACTATGGGTACTAGATAACTGATATAATATTTAAATACTGTTTTTTTTTGTAAATAAAAACGCCCAGACCAAAACAAACCGACATGTTCATGCACACAAATGTTTGTCTTGTGCGGGGATCGAACTCGTGATCTCAGAGTCAAAGGTGGCTATTGCTAACCATTCGACCACCGAGCTCGTCAATATGATATGATGTTATTGTTTTGCGACGCATGTCGATTATTTTTAAAAACACAACATTAAGCATTGAGCTACACTGTTACGTGACATCACTATATGAGAATAACGATTATTAATTCATGTCGCATCACCAAACCTCTGGTCCATAAAACTTAGTTATTTAGTCTATGGCTCTTACCTTTCCACTGTTGGCAAAATTCAACGCCGTCACACTACGCTAACACATAAGGGCGTATCAGATTAAATATTATAAGATGAGAATAGCAAGACGTGCCTCAACCATCCGTTTACTTGATGAAATATATCTTATTTATTTTTTTTTCTTTTTTTTTTATACTACTTCGGGTGGCAGACAAGCATACGGCCCGCCTAATGTGAAGCGGTTACCGTGGCCATATTAACACTTGCAACATAAAATATTGCTCGCGCGCCGCCACCCCCGCTGCCAACGCAGCATCTCCTTCCTCTCCTTCTGGTGACCCCACTCACTCGCAGGAACACAACAACCCTCAGGGGAATTGTTATTTGGCTGCGGTATTCTGTGAGGTGGAGGTACATTCGCCAGTCGGGTAGCTTACAATTACGCTCCCTACCTCTCTTTTCGCCAGAGCTTCGTTTGTCAGTCAGCAGGGTGCACCGCGTGCAGGTGAAGTTGGCTTTGGTTCAAAGATCTTGATGAACCACTTACACCCCTCATATCAAATTTAATGTGTTAAAAAATTTATTGCCATAGGCCTATTCGGCCTAAAAAAATGGAATGGAAGCCTAAAAAAATCCCCTTCCGACCCATGGTTACACTGATTTGTTACACTGGTGTAACCACTTCCTGTCAATATGATTACAAGTATTTACGTTCAGATTGAATATTGTATCATGTGGTTAAAAATAAATAGATAAGTTTGTAAGTAAGGCTTTTTCGATGCTAAAACAAAAATCAAAATCAGTTAAGAAATAAAGGTATAGCGATGTTTTAAAGTTCGGGTGCCGATAGTAGTACTTAACCGTTTATGCTTTCTAGCATAACAACGATTCGTGTAGAGCATCAAAAATTAGTAATGTAAAGTGACTTTGGTTTTCCGATATCAATTCGGGATTTCGAATAATAATAAATAAATTTCGCTATGGTGGCGCATGCTGTGCGTCCGATGTTTTTTATATGAAATACTATTCATTGCGTAAACAGATGGATGAGGGATGTCTTCCTTTCCGTAGTATTGCTTTAATCTATATGAATGACAATGTAATCTTTGTGATTAATCGCAAAAGGAGCTACCAGCAATTTCGTATATTAACTTTGAGGCAATGCCGTAAATAATTGAGGATTTAATTACTCGAATGTTTTGTGAATGAATCATATCAAGAAATGGCGCGCACATTCACAATGTAATCCTTTCGACTAATGATACATTAATATGCATTCTTTGACGTCGCTAATGAAGATGTGTGATTAAGACTGGATTAGGCAGCTAAGTTGTTAGTCGTACTAGCTTTGAAAAACTACAGTTTACCACATATAGAAATATATTCTGTGCTCAGAAAGCTATATGGACACGAACATTGGCGTGACACGTGATTTAGATTCAGATTGACAGTTTTTTTTATATACTACGTCGTGTGGCAGACAAGCATACGGCCCGCCTGATGTAAAGCGGTTATCGTAGCCATATTAACGCTCGCAACATAAAATATCGCTCGCGCTCCGCCACCCCCGCTGCCAACGCAGCATCTCCTTCCTTTCTGGTGACCTCACTCACGCGCAGGAATACAACAATTCTCAAGGGAATTGTTATTTGGCTGCGGTATTCTGTGAGGTGGAGGTACATTCCCCAGTCGGGTAGCTTACAATTACGCTCCCTACCTCTCTTTTCGCCAGAGCTTTGTTTGTCAGTCAGTAGGGTGTACCTCGTGCAGGTGAAGTTGTCTTTGGTTCAAAGATGTTGATGATCATTCACACAAAAAAGAGTACCCAACTTTACGCCATTATAAAGTAAGGAAATGAGACAGACTGATACATACACTTTTTGTTTCGCGTCACGTAGTATTATTAAAAGAAAGCACAATAATGTGTGAAACAGGTTTATGAAAGCGCCATATAAAATCTGACACATTCTCTATCTCATGTTTGTCACACCAACCAGGCGTCTATAAAACGTAGTGTGTCTGTAGACATACCACATAGTACAAGTCACATACGATGACAGCGGGGGTGTTTTTGCAGACTAAGAGCGCTTCTTTCCCGCTGCGATCGTATTATGGAGCAGTATGTACCGATTAAGCAAGGGATATTGAATACGTCCGATAACGGATCGTATTCGGATGCAGAGCGGAAGCGCTCTAACAAATATTATATTAGTCAGCAAACACACTCCCGCTGGTTTGATATTAATTTACCATTATATTAGAATACTAAAATCGGAAAATACACAATAATCTCAAGTCTACAGTCGTATACAAATTATATGCATCTGCATCAACCTACATTTATCCTACTGCTGGGGTTCAGGTCTCCTCTCAATCGAAGGTAGTTTAGAACGTACTCCAGCACACTGCTCTACAGCGGGTTGGTGGAGGCCAGTGTTTTCAAACTACCCAAAGGATTTAACGACTATCATCTAACGCTAACAGCGTGAACCGACTGCTTAGCGTACACTCTTTGGAGAGTACGCTATGCACACTCCAAAGAGTACTTAGTGTATAATCCAAGTACGTTAAGTACACTCTTATGGCTACTACTTAAGGTTAGGTTAGGCTAGTAGTTAGGTGGAGAGCTAAGGCCGGAAAACCTCCTCGTGTACTCGTGACTGACTATTTTTGAACATGGGTTTTCAATTTCTCAAGCATTGAAGAGCTTGAGAAAAATAAACACATCCATATGGGCTTATTGGTGACATTGCATAACTTGCGTGTTCCATTAGACTAATACAGGCAGCGACGCCATCTACTTCCTGAAGAGACGTTACGCGTTTGTCAAAAAAAAAATCAAACTTGTCAACTTTGAATTCTTAAACGTTTATTTTAAAAAACATGGAATTACATCTGTTGACATTGGGCTCGGGCCATATATGCTACTTTCTGGGCTCGCTGCACTACTTCTGGGCAACGCTTCCGACGCACCAATTTGCAATCTTGGAAGAAACCTTCGTTTCTTGGAAATCCGTTGCTTCCGTCGCTGAATGTGACAAGACCTGAAATAGTAAGAGCGTTTACTGTTAAAACTTAACTTACCCAAGATACAGTTTGGCATCATTAATCTTCAAATGCTTTTTTCAATACTGGCGACACATATACAAAATTTCGTAACGTTTTTTACATAGCACCGAATTTTGTCCTTGTAATTTTAACATTCTTCACACCGACTCCCTGCAATGGCTTATGGTACAGAGAGTTGGAAACTGACCATAGGGCTGGTCCACTAGCTAAAGGTCGCGCAGCGAGCGATGGAGAGTGGATAAACTCGGGGTTTCTCTAAATGATGGAATCCGGAACGAAGATTTTCAACTATGTGAACAAATGTTCTAATGAACTAGCCGAAGTGGCAATGGACCGGTAACATCTGCCGAGCCAGTAATGGCAGGCGAAGGAGGAAGGTATTAGAGTAGATGCCGCGCTTGGGATTCTGTATATTCTAAATTCTAGATTCTAAATTCAAGAAAGCGCCTGGTAGCGGCTGGATGCGGAAGGTGAACGTTCGTATTCAGTGGAAAGCATTGGGGAAGGCCTATATAGAGTGGAGGCTGATGATGATGATGAATTTTGCAATAGTGTTGGTAAATTAAACATTTAAACGGCCAATGTACCAATATGTCGCTGATAAACAAAGCGCCAAACAATAAAAAATTTAAATATTGTTGTTGAAAAACTTTTTATTTAATCATCAAATCTTTATCAAATTTATATGGGACGACTTTCCAGCTGGAATATACACTTTCCAACGTCGGAAGAATGATCATAATCGGTTGAGAAATGACTGTGTAATGCGCGAATATAAAAAAGAAATACACAGACGAATTGAGAACTTCCTTCTTTTTGGAAGTCGGTTGAAAATTACCTAAATAATGATGAAATAAGGGACACCACAAAATCGCAGTAGATATTCTTGTTTATTACGTCTTCTTACAAAAATGTTAGTTTACTGTAGCAGAAGAAGTACTTATGATTATGCTTGTGATTATCTGGGGTGCTAAGGTCGGAAAACCTATTCGTGTACTCGGGACTGTTGTTGGCTTGAGCCTGGTGCACTCTGGGCAAGAACGGTCAGTAAGTTCTCTTCATGAGGATCTTGCTGACCGTTGGCTAATATTCTGGCAGAGGAGGAAAGCGTGGACTCTGCGCTTCCCGTCCCTTTCAGCAAGCCGAGATCACGGTGAAGCGCACAGTGGAGGAGCGCTCTCCAGTGTATCGAGGGATACACTGGGTAGCGGAATAAAACTTCGTTAAAAATATTGAGAAGGGAGAGGTGAAAGCGAGGCCGGGAATGTTCGCCGATGCCCGAGGAGCCGCTTGCATCAGCCCCAAGCAGTCGAAGAAGGAAACATCGTTTAAAAATAACTCTTGGTGTCGGCGTGTCGTAAGTCAGCCGGTGCGCTACTAATCGAGGACGGGGAGAAACTCGGGTTCCCCAGGAGGAGAGTTCAAATAACCACGCTGTACCAATGGGCAGCATGGTATCCTTAACGGATTTACCCACACCCACAAAAAAAACAGAAAGCAAAAGGCTTGACGACAGGTAATTATAGATACTTGGATTGTAGGACTAGAAGTACTAGGAGCGTGGGATCTATTGTCAAGTCGTCGTCGTCAACCGAACGAAGGGGTTTAGAGCATACTCTACCACGCTACTCAGCTGCGGGTTGGCGGAAGCCAGTGTTTTCAAGCCGCCTAAAGGCCACTGACTCGGCTTAACAACTGTCATCTGATGACAACAGCCGGGACCGACGGCTTAACGTTTATTTATCTCTATCAACTCCGAAGCACGGAGGTGATCGAGATAAATAAACCCGTCCATGGACAGGTTACGGCCGACGTTGCTTAACTTGCGTGTTTGATTAGTCTGACACGCGCAACGACGCCATCGAGCTCCTCTACTATAATTTTGTCAAGTATTATTTATGTATTCGATATTATCCACATATAAGATAATAAATGAAACAAGAAAGAAATAAAATAACATTAAACGAAAGATATGAATAGTATCAAAATCAATATTTTAATTAATTATATCTCGGCGATTTATCCACTTCCGATACACATAATCATAATTGAAACGTAAATTCTATTGAAGTAAAGCTTTTGAATATCATAAATGTAGCTCATTTAATTATTGAAATTAAGAGGCAATTTTACCAAATTATTCTCATTTAGTTAAAAGCTACAAATTATAAATAGTGGTGAACTGTTTAATGGTTTTTCAATATAATTAATTGTAACCACGTACCTATACAGAATAGTTATTAATAGTAGTTTATGAAACTGTTGTATAATAACGGTTCTTAAAATACGAGTGTGAGTTTATCACATGAGCCAAAGGCTTATAATAGCATCACACGAGTATTTTAAGATCTAATTATGTGTAGTTTCATACACTACTTTATCTAATCTCATGAATATCTAATCTCATAATGATATTTTAAATCAAACCATGAAGTTAATTTAACAGCTTTATTTCTTACTTATAAATCCATTTCCAGATCAAGTTAAGATCAGATCAATGCGTGGTGCGCATGCGCGACACGCCGCGCGGCGCCGCGTTCGCACATTATGTAGAAATTTTTTGCAAAGTTGCAATGCATTTGCATTGTAACCTGCTTAATATAGCTGTACCCAGGGCTGAAGCTGTATCGAAATGGAAAAAAAGTTATTTTTCGATACAGTTGTCCATAAAGAGCTGTATCGAAAAGTAACTTTTTAAATTTATTTTGATGGCTTGTGCGTAAAAGACTGTCATCAAGATTCTGAGGTTAGGTTTTTAATCACTAAATTTCAGTATGAGAGTAGATAAAATACTTATATGATCTACGTATATTGTTAGTGTATCACCTTATTTTACATTATTTTATACTACGTCGGGTGGCAGACAAGTATACGGCCGGCTGGTACCGTACTGATGAAGCTGGTACCGTAGCCATATTAACGCTCGCAACATAAAACATAGCCACCCCCGCTGTCAATGCAGCATCTCCTTCCTTTCTGGTGACCTCACTCGCTTGCAGGAACACAACAACCCTCAAGGAAATTGCTATTTGGCTACGGTATTCTGTGAGGTGGAGGTACATTCTCCAGTCGAGTGGCTTACTATTACGTTCCCTACCTCTCTTTACGCCAGAGCTTCGTTTGTCAGTCAGCAGGGTGTACCGCGTGCAGGTGAAGTTGGCTTAGGTTTAAAGATATTGATGAACCACTTACACCCCATTTAACATAAGGTAACATTGATTAAATTTAACTAGGTGATAGGAAACAGAATCTATTAATATTATAGAGGTAATAGAAAACAGAATTTAATATATGCTTATTAATAAATTTAATTAATATTGCGATTGCATGAACTAATTGGTGGCGGAAGCACGCAAAATAGTGTAGATCAAATTGTACATTTGAATACCCGTAAATTTGACTTCCGTAAAATAACACCTGAATCAATTAACTATCTAATATTATAGAGTTACAATATTACGATTCATCCATAGACCAGAAGGCCAATTCTCGTAATTTTTCTACGAACGCAGATTGAAAGTTGACCGAATCGAGATTGAATTGTGAATTTACTAAAATTATATACTTGATTTCATTAATTAATTATTATCAATTCTTGTTGTTGGCAAAGTAACATTCTTAGTTTGTTTAATTTTCACTCATATTTCGATATAATCCCGCTTAAATTTAATTTAGAAGTTACATATTGTGTTACGAGAATACCAAATGTGACATTGGTGAGATCGAGACTGGATCGAAACTGAATTTTGACTATATTTTAATTACGAGAATTGGCCCTCAGGGTCCCTACCGACGAAGCTCAAGCCATTACCATCGAATATTTTGATTCGAAAAATAGGTTTTTTTTTTTTTTTTTTTTTTTTATACCACGTCGGGTGGCAGACAAGCATACGGCCCGCCTGATGTGAAACGGTTACCGTAGCCATATTAACGCTCGCAACATAAAATATCGCTCGCGCGCCGCCACCCCCGCTGCCATCGCAGCATCTCCTTCCTTTCTGGTTACCTCACGCACTCGCAGGAACACAACAACCCTCAAGGGAAATGTTATTTGGCTGCGGTATTCTGTGAGGTGGAGGTACATTCTCCAGTCGGGTAGCTTACAATTCGGCTCCCTACCTCTCTTTTCGCCAGAGCTTCGTTTGTCAATCAGCAGGGTGCACCATGTGCAGGTGAAGTTGGCTTTGGTTATAAGATCTTGATGAACCACTTACACCCCATTAATTACGAGAATTGGCCCTCAGGGTCCCTACCGGCGAAGCTCAAGCCATTACCATCGAATATTTTGATTCGAAAAATAGGTCGTATGTTTTTTTTATAGTTTATATTGACAAACATCTGCAGCTCAGTCGGTAGAGCTCCAGGGTTTCTACCAGCTAAGCTAAACACAGGAATCATAAATATAAGGTGACGTTTGATATTCGCAATCAAAAAAACCGATGGTAATCGGCTTCAGCTTCGGCGGTAGGGCCCCAGAGTGATCATGGAACAACGTGTTAAGCTAGCTAGACTAGACATCACCATCATCATCGTCATCATCATCATCATTTTTACATCGTCATCATCAACATTGGGGTGTAAGTGGTTAACTTCACCTGCACGCGGTGCACCCTGCTGATTGACAAACGAAGCTCTGGCGAAAAGAGAGGTAGGGAGCGTAATTGTAAGCTACCCGACTGGGGACTGTACCTCCACCTTACAGAATACCGCAGCCAAATAACAATTCCCTTGAGGGTTGTTGTGTTCCTGCGAGTGAGTGAGGTCACCAGAAAGGAAGGAGATGCTGCGTTGGCAGCGGGGGTGGCGGCGCGCAAGCGATATTTTATGTTGCGAGCGTTAATATGGCTACGGCAGCCGCTTCACATCAGGCGGGCCGTATGCTTGTCTGCCACCCTACGTAGTATAAAAAAAAAAAAAAAAAAAAAAAAATCATATTCCCACAATTTGTGGTCGGCGCAGTATGTCTTTTTCTTCCATTCACGTCTATCAGCCATCATATGACGTTTGACGAGCTCGGTGGTTGAATGATTAGCAATGGCCACTTTGACTTCGAGGGTGCGTACAACTCTTTAAAAAAAAGTGTTGTGTACAGCATGGATTCTGGGTCAAACGTAAAGTAGGGACAGATTTTCTGTATATAAAATACATACAATGAATGTAAAGACACTTATACGATCTCTGTTTTATGATAGATAAAAAAGATACCTAGTCCCCAAACACGGCCTCCTCGGAACTCCCCTTCAAATTTCATCCCATCAGCTCGCCAGAATACTCCATGGCCATGAAACCATCCCTGCATGAATTCTCCTTCATATCTGTAATACAAAAAAATATTCCGGTGAGAGATCATATTAACAGCTTATCTGCATCAACCATATTCATCACAATACTAGGATACTCTACCACACAGTGTGGTATCACAGTATCACAGCAGCGGCTGCCCAACTGCGGGTAGGCGGAGGTCAATATTTTCAAGTCGCCCAAAGACTTCTGAGTTGGCGTAGCATCTAGAGCAGTGTTCCGCAAAGTGTGTGCCGCGGCACACTGGTGTACCGTGGTCATTAGTTTGTGTGCCTCGGAAAAATAAGGTTATCTCATATAGCTATATAGACGGACGGAATAAAAAATTCTTACAAAAATAAAAACTGATTTTTAGGGTTCCGTACTCAAAGGGTACAAAGGAACCCTATTACTAAGGCTCCGCTGTCCGTCCGTCCGTCCGTCCGTCTGTCACCAGGCTCATAGTTAGACAGTTGCAATTTTCACAGATGATGTATTTCTGGTGCCGCTATAACAACAAATACTAAAACACAGAATAAAATAAATATTTAAGGAGGCTCCCATACAACAAACGCGATTTTTTTTGCCGTTTTTATAGATAATGGTACGGAACCCTTCGTGCGCGAGTCCGACTCGCACTTGGCCGGTTTTTTTCATTTATGGTGTACCTCCAAAAGTTTTCGTTTTCCTAAATGTACCTTAAATACAAAAAGTTTGCGGAACACTGATCTAGAGCACAGTATAAGTAATAGTGCTACGTACAGTGTGACCATTCCCTGCCTCTCTCTCGTGTCGAACTCATCTCCCCTCTGAGATGAATCTGGAACAGTTTGTGTGACGCCACATGCACACATGCTCATTCATGTTCTGCACAGACGTTATTGTACATGTAGTAGTTGCCGACGCGACGTTTGTATGGAGTGGCCGGGGTGCGTCTGAAGATAATAGCCGGGATGCACAGAGGAGTTCGAGATAAATAAACCTGTCTATAGACAGGATGCGGTTGACATTACTTAACTTGCGTGATCGATATGATATCGGATATTCTTCTAATATTTATGTAATGCAATCAATTATGTGTGCCTTTTTTATTAAATAAATCAAACGTGTTGACCAGTCCCCATCTCTTATTGCGATTCAATAACTGAATAGAATGCTTATTCATACCAATGAATAAGGGACTCTATTTCAAATGGGATAGAGTCGCTTATTCATTGGTATGAATAAGCATTCATACCAATGAATAAGCGACTCTATTTCAAATGGGATAGAGTCGCCTATTCATTGGTATAAATAAGCATTCTATTCAGTTATTGAATCGCAATAAGAGATGGTGGTAAGGGGGCAGACGTAATATAAAACAAAACATAAAAAAAAAAATTGGTGTACTTCTCAAATTCTCGTAACTAGGTACTTTACCCCGTAAAATGAAAGTAGACCGAATTGGTGGTTCCATTAATTAATAAATGTCAATTCTTATTAAATTGTATGGGGATGTAAGTCGCACACTACCATCTCCGGAGCCAAAGCCAACCTAACCTGCACGTGGTACACCCTGCCGATCAGCAGACGAGGTGCAGTCAACAACCTGCCTGTCCTAGCGTGTCGTCATAGGGGCATTACTCTCCAATGTGGCGGTATTGCTTCTGGCAGGGCGGTGGGTTCCAACAATCTCCGGTGGATACCCATTGCGTCCTCTCGACACAGTACGACTGATAGTCGTCAACCAGGCTGGCAAAATCGCACGTAGGAGAAAACGTTATTACATACAGTCCATTTCTCAATAAAAAATAACATTATTATGATTAGTATCATTGACTAACGTTATTTCTAGGTATTATTATGGTAAAACTACGGCTGCTTCAGAATTCACAACGAATTTAATCAGATGAAATTAGTAGGAGTGGAAACCTTTTGACAGATAGGTAGCGAATTTAGTGGAAGTAAGCTATTACGCAAATAATATAATCGATAATTTCAATAAACAGAATCAGATATGAGTGAGTGATACAACTGGTATACAAGCTTTCATTGGCTACAATGACTGCTTACAATCCATGATTTGGGTTGTTTAAATCGAGCGGTGTTTGCATAAATTCCCGGGAAAGGTGTATACAATTGTTTGCTGAAATGCTCTGAAATTATGGCGAAGTTATTACTCATAATTATTCAATTGAAATTCATTATAATCTAGGGTTCCTCATACAAACAGAAATTATGAAAAGAAAATTATTTTCATTGTTAACACGAAAACCAGCCGGCCTGTTATTATATTTCATATAAATAGAGCTTCCTTGATTATGAGCATATAATATACTTTACTAGTATTACAATGCTTTTGTATTGAAATGTGGGTTTTCGGAACCATCCACAAGTATGTGGGTATTAAGATATTAGAATCAAAACATGTGTTTATGTTTACAAGTATATGCGCCGGCGGAGTATAAAACGGCCGGAGGCAACACCGGTGTGAGTGACTCAGGGATGTCGAGAGGAGTGCTGCGCTTTCTCCGAAATTACTTGCGGCGTGATGCCCTTTAACACTTCCACCCCTGGAGCATATAGCTCTAGCGGCTCCTCTCTGGACGGCCAATGAAGGCAAGCCAGAGCTGTGCGTCCTGCGGGCCTTCTTGTGTTTACACTCAGACCGATGAAGACACGTCGGAGAAGAAGGCCCTGCCCGACTCTCTGGAGACTCAGGGGAGTATTATGACGCCGAAGAATGTTTGTACGTTATATTTACAACTTATGCTCAAGTAGTGCATTAATACTGTAAAAGTTTTTGTCGTTAAGCCATTTAAATAATTTCTTTTTGAATTGACTAGTATTTAATTCTTTGAACTCGCCCGGAATTTTATTATATATAAAAACACACATCGCTAGGCAGCTTTTGACATATTTAGCTGATCTAGCTACATCCTTTAGTACTAATCTACCAGGATCTCTCTGCAGTCTAGCATTTCTATCACCTGCTTCTATAAACAGTTCTTTATGTTTAATAACAAAAAAAAAAAAGACATGATATCACTTATATAACAGATCCTTAGAAATTATAATAGGAGATAAGTTAAAATAGATTTACAATTGTATTAGTATATAAGCTTCTGATTGTAGAAATAAATTGTCATTCGTATACGGAAGATCGACGTTTCATTTTAACCACATCAAAGTGACGCACCAGTGGTGACCCTGAAACGTCACGCAGCCATCCACGAGTGACCCTAGTTATTTAAACAATTAGTCAACTACCAGGATGGCCCGCCCTATGCCAACGAAAAATATCCACTCGGAAATGGAAGTTGCAGCCGTCAGCATATCTGAACAAATACCAACCTTTTGGAGAGATCAACCCAGGCTTTGGTTCAGCCAGTTTGAAGCCATCATCGCCTCTCGAAAGCTAGGGGACGAATGCAAGTACAATCTTGTAATCGTTCACCTCACAAACGAAGAAATACGGCAAATTAGTGACATCATCACTAACCAACCTGAAGGTAACAAGTACAACACCGTGAAAGATCGTCTCATTAGTTGTTATGAAGAATCGGAACAACAAACGTTTAGAAAGTTGTTAAACGACACGGAATTAGGCGATCAAAAGCCATCACAATTATTGAGACGAATAAAAGCGCTCAGTAAAGGACTACGCTAACCGGATGCTATGGATCAAACAACTCCCGAGCGCAATCACCACAGTTCTGGCAGTAACAGAAGATGTAACGACCAAGAAGCTAAGTGAAATAGCCGATACAATAATGGATAGTTCTCAAAGCAGCAACAAGAGCGGATATTCGATAAATAAAATAAATTTAATAACTACAATGGAAAACCAAATGGCTGACTTGCAAAATGAAATTGCCGCGCTACGCAACACAAACAGCTCGTATGTTCGGTCTAGGTCAAGGTCTCGGAGTCGAACTAGACAGTACATTCAGCATAATAACAGCGTTTGTTATTTTCAAAATAAATTCAAGAACAGAGCGTACAAATGTCAACAACCCTGCGCATGGAAAAATCGAGTGTAGTCACTATCGCAATAACAGAATCTACAGGTACAATAAATAACAATAACAGGTAATTTCTGGAACAATAATTATCTTGTGTCCTTTTCCAGGACTCAAGGTATCTCTGAACCAAATTTCATCTAAATCGGTCCAGCGATTTAAGCGTGAAGAAGTAACAGATTAAAAAAACGACACATATATTGATGTATAGACATTTCAACCGTATCGCACCCCAATAGGGGATGATGGTCACGTTAGCCACATTGAATTTTAAAATCTTTGTTGGTTTCGTAATCAGCGACCCGATAAACCATGAAAACAATACCCATGACGATTTTCACACTTTTTGACCCCATTTTTCCGTTTTAGGGTTTGAATTTTGAAAAATTCTGAAACACGTGTTTACTCATTTATCTATTATTATTGTATCTCTCTTAATTCACGGGCCAATAGGTGTGCGCGGGGATGTGGATCCAACGCGTAGAGGCCCCTTTGAGAAGTTTGATGTAATGTTGTACATCCGCCGTGACCCGCTCCAGGATATGTCAATGGAACGATATATCCATGAGCAGGTCTCGGCAGGCGTTGAGACTATTGCAAACTGTGATGGATAATAAATGGGCTATGGAGATGAGATCTGGGTGAACTTAATACTAGGCTATTACAGAAGAGGGACGGACGCCTGCTATAACTGCTTTTATTGCTTGTTATTTGCGGCAGGCGGTGGCTTGCCACTCACTACATTTTCCAGTTCCACTACACTACATTTTTACACATTTCCAGTGACATTCACACTTCTGGAAGCAGAAATTTAAAATTTTGAGGAGTGGGGGGGGGGGGGGGGGGGGAGTTTTATGACGCAGAAGAATGTTTGTACGTGATATTGGCGTCAGAAAGATATGATATTACTTAGATAACAGATTGTTAGAATATCTAACAGGAGATAAGTTAAAATAGATAATATTTGTTCGTATAAAACTTTTACAATTGAATTAGTATATAAGCTTGTAATTGTAGAAATAAATTGTCAGTAAGACCAAATCTACAAGTAATCACATAATTTAATGAAACATTCAGCAGTGGCTCATATCGATCCATTTCCAGATAACATGCATTCTAATGTTTTTACCATATTATTATGCAACCCTTGCTTTTGGCATGTCGTATTGTTCATCATCTTATACGGGGCTCCTGTTTCCTACACCATTTGCTATCAATGACTCGATAGATGTGGTCTGCTCTTTTTTTTATACTACGTCGGGTGGCAGATAAGCATACGGCTCGCCTGATGTGAAGCGGTTACCGTAGCCATATTAACGCTCGCAACATAAAATATCGCGCCACCCCCGCTGCACACGCAGCATCTCCTTCCTTTCTGGTGACCTCACTCACTCGCAGGAACACAACAACCCTCAAGGGAATTGTTATTTGGCTGCGGTATTCCGTGAGGTGGAGGTACATTCCCCAGTCGGGTAGCTTACAATTACGCTCCCTACCTCTCTTTTCGCCAGAGCTTCGTTTGTCAGTCAGCAGGGTGCACCACGTGCAGGTGAAGTTGGCTTTGGTTCAAAGATGTTTATGAACCACTTACACTCACGGCCACTTCGGCTTGCTGGCTCTGAGAATACAACGTTCTTTCCCCAGTATCTAGTATCCAGATTAAGCAGCTTGCCGAGGTCATTGTACATAAAAGTAGGCACGTCCTCAGGGTCGGTCTCCTTCAGAAGCAAAATAATTTCTTAGTGACACCATCTGGTAACTCTTGTTTACTCTTGTCTTCTTAACTGGAACAGAAGTACCTTCGCTATGTCTTCCTGAGTAAAGCTGATCGAACAAACTTGAAACGCACTGACTTCATCAATGACATCCAGCTTTCACTGCAGATACGTAAGGACCTCGATGATCCCAAGTTTATCGCTCATGGCTACACGTGCGACGGTCAGCGCCGCGCTCCATTTACTATTGACAAATTATTTCGTAATACGCGTGTGTAAGAATGTTCTGAAGATTTCTGAATGTTACCCAGCTCCGTCGAATGCGTTTATAGATCTCATTGAAGTTACACTTGCCAAGCTTTGTCACTATTATCTTTTAATATACATTATTCTTAGATAGCATAATATATAAATTTATTTATTCTCATCTCACACAGTCTTCGTATTACAAAGTAAGATAGCCATTTAACAGTTTAATATTGTGTGAGAAGCTGGTGCCTGATGTAGGCTTTAAGAAGCCTGTATTACAGGTCACCAGGTTCTCACCTCTCAGTGCACAAAAATCAACATAAATCCCTTATATTACGAAATGTACTGGTGTTTGCGCTATACAATAAAATGACTTATATCAAATATATAGTTAAATATTCGGGGTTTTAAGCGATCGAATTCATACCGATGAAATTCGACAAAGAACCAAGGTTGCCGATATAGCTTTTAGAATCAGCAAGCTGAAGTGTCAGTTGCCAGTCACATTTGCAAAGTCAGTGATGGCAGATGCGGAAGAAGGTTCTAGATTGGCCGCATGTAGGACGATGAAGCATTGGATGCCACCCGTATAGCTAAATGGAACGATGACCTCAATAAAAGCAGTTTTTTTTTTTTTTTTATATTAGCTCAGCATATTGGCTCCACTTCGCCTGATGGTAAGCGAAAAGAAGAGCCCCAATCGCAACGGCAACGGACAAGAGACCTTGATGTCCTGTCAGTTGACGCTGCCATGCTGGCCCACAAGATGCTTCTTCACGCTTCGCTTGAAGGATCCCATATTGTATGATTGAGGAAATACATATGCCGGCAACGCGTTCCACTTTTTAATAGTGCGACATAGATAGGAGTTGCCAAACTTTTTAGTACGCGACGGAATGATACCAACGGTGAAATTGTGGCATCGCAAGCCTGTACGTGTTGTTCGGTGACGGAAAGGGGAGGAAGGGATAAGGGAAAACAGTTCTTCAGAGCACTCTCCGTGGTATAGGCGATAAAATACGCTAAGTGAGCCAATATCTCTCCGGAGCTGAAGAGGTTCAAGATTCTTGGTGACCTCTTCGTCACCAATTATACGGACCGCTCGTCGCTGCAACCTATCGAGAGCCTCGAGGAGGTACTGGGCGGAACCATCCCAGAGATGCGAGCAGTACTCCACGCAGGCTCGAACTTGAGTCTTGTACAAAAGACAAAGCTGGTCCGACGTGAAGAACCGCCGCACCCTGTTCAGGATCCCGAGTTTCTTTGAGGCTGTTGAAATGAGGCTCTCAATATATTCCCTTTGGTTAAGGTTGCAGCGAATATCCATGCCTAGCATGTTCAAGCTCTCTCGTAAATTAAGCGAAGTGCTCTGAAGGCTGGGGGTAGGATGGAATGGAGATGTTTTTGTGGTAAACGCGCACACTTGGGTTTTCTTAGCATTGAACTCGACCAGATTGCTGGAACCCCATTTACTAATGAGATCCAACACCCGATCCAGTTCAACGACAAGAGTCTCCCGTTTCTCACCAATCTCTGTCCTACCAGCACCAGGTCGACCGAAATATCGCCCATGAACCGTACTGTCGTCAGCATAGCAATGAATGTTTCCTAGAGGTAGCATGTCATTGATATGAAGCAGAAAGAGGGTGGGCGATAGAACGGAACCCTGGGGGACGCCAGCATTCACTGGCATGAACCGCGAAGCGCAACCATCTGCAAGGACGCGGATTCTACGTTCATGCAGGAAGCTAGCAATCCAGTCACAAAGCTGGACAGGCAGACCGTATGCCGGAAGTTTGGAGAGAAGTGCTTTGTGCCAGACCCGATCAAACGCCTTGGCAATATCTAGGCTGATTGCCATAGATTCACCATGTTTATCGATTGCCTCACCCCAGAGGTGCGTCACATACGCTAGAAGATCACCCGTTGATCGTTTCGGCCTAAATCCATATTGTCGGTCATTAATTAGGGAACGATCTTCTAGGTAGCGGATCAGTTGGTTATTGAGGATCCTCTCCATGATCTTGCACAGTACTGAGGTTACGGCTATGGGGCGGTAATTTGATGGATCCGAACGGTCTCCCTTTTTTGGGACCGGTTGCACATTAGCTTCTCTCCAAGCTTCCGGAACACAACCGGTTGAGTACGAGAGACGATAGAGGCGCGTTAACACCGGAGACAATTCTGCTGCACATTTTTTTAGTACTATCGCCGGAATACCGTCTGGACCACTGGCTTTTCGGACATCGAGTGATTGTAGTTCTGATCGCACATCACACTGCCTGATACGAATATCAGGCATGTTAGAACCACAGGAGGGTATAGTTGGTGGTTGTGTGCCACAATCATCGATCCGGGAGTTAGCCGCAAAGAGGCTAGCCATGAGGTCGGCTTTCTCCTGCGGCCGATGTGCCAGTGAGCCATCGGGGCATCTCAGCGGTGGCAGCGACGGTTCACAAAAGTTGGCCTGCACAGTTTTAGCTAGGCGCCAGTAGCTGCGTGACCCAGTGGGATGCGACACCAACTCCTGTCCCACTCGTGCAACGCGCTGTGCGTCCGCTCTGATGTATGCCCTCTTGCATACCTTGGTGGCAGCGTTGTAGGCTGATTTCAGCGAGTTGATGTTGGGATCATTGTGGGCGCGGCCCCTGGTCCAAGCACGGTACGCCGCCTGCTTGTTACTAACGGCATCGGCGCACTCGCGATTAAACCACGGGCGTCTCCGGCTCTTGATGGCGACATCGGAGTAAGGGATGTAATACTCCATCCCAATGCCAATCTCGCCAACAATAGCCGCAGCACTCGCCGTAGCATCCTTCTCACTGAAACAGCACTGCCCCCATGGGACGGAAGCAAAGTAGTCGCGCATACCGTCCCAATCTGCTGACGAGTAGTGCCATACACGGCGCTTGACTGCCGCGGGTTGCGGCAGGACTACGCTTGGCACTGTTGTGGACACCAGGCAGTGATCAGAGGTGCCCAGGGGTGCCTCAACAGAAACCCGGTATCCCTCAGGGTGGGTGGTCAGCAGTAGGTCGAGCAAAGAGGGCGCCTGATCAGCAATGTCAGGTATTCTGGTAGGTTGATCTACCAATTGCGTCAGGCTGTGGGACAGAGCGAACGCATGAGCGGTCCTTCCTGCATGGTTGGTTGTGGAGGAACCCAGCCAAGAGTCGTGGTGGCAGTTAAAGTCCCCCAAACACACCATCTCCGCAGTAGGGTACCACTCCTGCGCTTCATCTGCCGTCCGACTAAGGTACTCGAAGAGTCGAGTTGTCTCCATATCCCCATTGTGTGAAGTGTGCAGTTGGAAGTGGCTGATTGAGAAAGACGGAAGATAGTATTTGGGATTGGGGATTATTACATTGGGGAGTGCCTATATCGAGTTGTGGGTAGTGGGTATTGGTGAGTAGAAGGCCGATAATGATGATGATGATAGTTAAATATAACCCTCTCCAAATTAACTATAAAATAAATAAATAAATATTTCTTGACAAATCACACAGCGTACTCTCACTCCCAAACTAAGCAAAGCTTGTTTCAAAAACAGATATGTTCATGTACACAAATATTTGTCTTGTGCGGGGATCGAACCCGCGACCCCGCAGTCAAAGTGGCCATTACCAGTCATTCAACCGCCCAGCTCGTCAAACCATAAAACCATATTCAATACTCAATATTTATTACCACTTACCAAATAATTATCTATAGACTGTTGCTACTTAGTGCCTTGTTAATCTTCGTAAGCCGGTAAGCCTACGTAACTTTTAAACAGAGTTGACGCATAATAAATCTATCAAAATAATTTATCGCAACTGTTAAACAGTTGAGTAAATAACGTGGGCAGTCTAAAAGTTTCTGCAAACTCAATTTAAGCCTAATTCCACATGGACCAATTCATCTGTCCCATAAATAAACCTGAATCGCCAACTGTCCGAAACTCAACTGCCCTAGGCTCGATGCGCCTAGAAACATTTTTTTATACTATGTCAGGTGACAATCTCGCGTACGTTCCGCCTGATGTGCAATGAAGCTGAAACGCAAACTGTCCTCTACATAACTGCCATAGACCAAAAGGCCAATTCTCGTAATTTTTCTACGAACGCAGATTGAAAGTTGACCGAATCGAGGTTGAATTGTGAATTGACTAAAATTATATACTTGATTTCATTAATTAATTATTATATTCTTGTTGTTGGCAAAGTTTAGTTTGTTTAATTTTCACTCATATTTCGATATAATCCCGCTTAAATTTAATTTTGAAGTTACATAATATTGTGTTACGAGAGTACCAAATGTTACATTTGTGATCGATACTGAGTAGAAACTGAATTTTGACTATATTTTAATTACGAGAATAGCCCCCTCAAACCTATTTCTCTCCGAACTTTAGGTATGAAAAGACGCGTAGCCCAGTCGACGGGACTGAGCAGTCGGCTATCACTCGCTCACGTGTTCAGCGTAAAAGCACGAAGTTTGTGTCGTGTGTTTGAAACAGATGAATTTCATGTAAAGTTATCGAAATTACAAAAAAAACTGACGAATAATAAAGTTAATTTAAACCTATTAGTCTTTTTTATTTCTTCCAATTTTGTTATCTCAAATAATTTTTATCATTTATGTATTAAATCGCGCAGTACACTTAAGTTATTTATTTAGATACCCTATGTAAAAATTACAAAAGGATAATAATTGTAGACAAAAAATCAAAGTATTTACATAAATATTTTCTACTTACTTAGCCCCATCAGGAAACGCCATAACGCCAAGCCCAGAACAAAGTCCTCCGATCATGGATCCATCGTAACGTGTCCCATCAGGCAGAACTAGATGTCCCATCCCATGTTTCTGTCCCTTACTGTTCCATTCTCCTACATAACGTGTCCCGTCTTCGTACTTATACGCTCCTGTCTTTACTACTCCGGGATCTACAACTGAAATAATAAATCAGTGAGTCTATAACCGCTCCACATCAGCATACTTTAGAGCCGAAGTGGTCGCGTACTGCCTGGTTGCAGAGAGATTTCAGATATGAGCTCCTTGTCAAGGGTTTCACAATCTAAATATACTAAAAGAAAACTTAACGATTAACAGGTTACTTTCGGGTCATTCAAATAGTATAGGGGCTTACAGTTTTTAAAGAAGATAGAGAAGCACACAGGCTTCACAATCAAAATCGTTCTTTTGAGCGAAAAAGGGTTTTGGATATCGACGCTTCCGGATCTTCGGACGATCCGGATTTACGACCTTTGTCGTAAAAGCCATTTTGGCGAAAATGAGTTTTTAAGAAAGCCACACCTAATTGTTAGAGCTCTGTCGATTTAAAAACATAAAATTTCGGTTCGTCGCAAGAAAATCCTTTTACACCCAAATTTTTTACAAGTCTAAACAAGATCTTTTACAAAATAAGGTACGTATATCTTATATTACTATTGAACCCGTTACCCTACAAGGCGTATTTATAATTAATCATTAATTGCCGCACAGTAAAATGGCGTAAAAACATGAATTGTTTACACCCAATAAACTTTTGACATTGAAAATGTCTATCAAATCCTTTTCGGCCAATAAGCTATTTTCGCTATATCTCCGAGGATAATTGATATTTCGCCGTGGAACAAGTGTCCCCAGATTCGGAATTTAATTGTGGATCTGATAGTGAAATTTTGAAAATTGGCTGGATAGTTTTTGAGAAATTTTGAAAATTGTAAAAAAACGGAGAAAAAACATCTTTTTTTAGTAAGTTAAAAAAATACTATTACATATATCGAAAAAATGAGGAAAACGCATCTTCGAAGATAGATTGCGCGTCGATTGAGACCTCTCCTAGTGAAATTGGTTAATAATTGTGTCCTGTAGGTGTGGGCCTTTACGAGCGTGAAAAAAAATATTTTGACATTGAAAAAAAATATATATTTTCGCAATATATTTTGTGACATATAGAATTTGTTGTTGTTGTTGTAAAATCTTTATTGTACACAAAAAAATACAAACATGTTATAAAAATAGGATAGTTACATGTACAATGGCGGACTTATCCCACATGGGATTTCTTCCAGCCAACCATTTAATATTTAAAAGGAAAACATTATGTAACATGGCGAACTTAGGTACAATACGCTTACATGGTAACGATAAAACAAAAAATAATAATGTAACATTCATTAAGAATAGACTTAACTAAGTACTAAATACACGAAGCATCACTAATTAGATGCACCGTCCAGATGCTTCCTCAGGTGCAGCTTGAACGATGCGATACTTTGCGACATCATCACATTAAGCGGGAGCGAATTCCATAAACGAGCTGCTTGCACAGTAAAGGATTTAGTGTAGGAGTAGGAGTTTGGGACAGGAATATTCAATAAAGGAGTGCTGCAAGATCTAAGACGATCATCAATAGTGCGAAATTCAAAACGTTGACGTAGATAGTAAGGAGCCGTGGGATTAAATAGAAGATGATAAAGAAAGGAAAGGATATGAAGGATTCTCCGTTGTCTTACTGGTAGTATATCCAGGCGCGCGCGGAATTCCGAAATATGATCCGATTTACGCAATCCAAAGACAAACCTAATACACATATTTTGGATACGTTCTAGCTTATTAACTAATTCTTCCGTAGGGTCCAAAAAAGCCACATCCCCATAATCAATGAGTGGAAGGAGAAGACTACGTGCCAATAGTGCCTTGGTGTTGACAGGGAGAAATGCTTGAAGTCGTCTCAAGGAGTGGAGAGAGGCAAAAACCCTGCGGCTAACTTCGCTTATGTGTGGGGCCCAAGACAGGGTTTGATCGAAAATTATGCCCAAGTTTTTAACGGTGGAAGAGACAGGAATGATTTTATTATTTAAAACGATATCGGGGCATACTACATTCAAATTATGCAATTTAGATATAAAATATGGTGTGCCAATAATAATAGATTGCGATTTGGAAGGGTTGACCTTCAACCCAAATTCATTAGACCATTTAGCAATGGTGGAAAGATCTTTATTGATTACGTCAATAGCATCATCAAGATTATCAAGCGAAGCAGCCGCATAGATTTGGAGATCATCAGCATAAAGATGATATGAAGAAGACAGCAAAGAAGATATATTATTAATAAAAATAGAAAAGAGAATAGGAGAAAGTACTCCCCCCTGAGGAACACCGGAGTTGAGCTGACACCAGTCAGATTTGTTGCCTTCAACCTTCACCAATTGGCGGCGATTAAGAAGATATGAACTAAACCAAGACAAGGCCAATGGTGATGGGTTTACCGCACGCAGCATGCCAAGCAATATGTCAAAGTCCACCGTATTAAATGCATTTGTGAAATCGAGTAAAACCAGGACTGTTAATTTTTTGTTTTCCATGTTGAGCCTAATGTCATCGGTGACCTTAACAAGTGCAGAGACAGTGCTATGCCCTGCGCGAAACCCATTTGTATTTGTATTGTATTTGTATTGTGCACTAGCGAAATTAAAACCGCACGAAGACAATTCCGAATCTTTCGTGCAGAATTTATCGTACCGTGACTAGATTTGAATTTGTGCGAATATTTTGTGGTCTTAGAAGCCTTTGCTGCTGAAGAATGGCGTAGGCTACTTTTTAATCCGCATCTTATTTTCGCGAAAAAAAAAGTTTTATTAAAATAATTACATGCAGGCATAGCCGCTGGTAACTGCTTGTACGAAATAAATGTAAAAGAGTATCTGTTCGGTTGTTACATTTTTATCACTAAACCGCTGAATTGATTGGCACGAAAGGATGCCCATTCGTGTATGGATAAAAGTACTCATAATAAAATTGTTGTGTCATCACTAAATAACCTTCACATAGTTCTATAATAATATCATAACTAGATATGTGGGTTCTAAAAAGTTTGGAGGGTATTGTTTTCCGGAGTTCAGAAACTATTTAAGAAATTAAATGCGTTTGATTTTAGGTTATATTTGTCCATACCACAATATACATCTACATCAATCGTAAATACATCATCCAGCGAATTAGCAGTCTTAGTGTACTGTGCCTTTAAAGTGTGAACCCTTTTTAGCTTAGATCTGTAACTGTATGTTAAGTTGGAATGTTGAAGAATAAGAATGACAAATTAGGCACTTAGATTTAGCATGATTATTTTTTGAGATCTCTCTACACATCTCTCTACACATTATACGAACCCGAAAAAGTTCTGAACAACTTATCCCCGAAGAGAACTTTTATGAAAACCTACTGTAACATCAATGTTTTATTTTAAAACTTTGGCAGTAAACTGTTCCCTAAGACACAACTAATAATCTAAGAGTACTGTCCGTGGTCAATCCCTTTTGGGGTGAAAGTTGTCTCGTTAGATCGCGAGAAAAGGCCACAATATAACGCGATAATCGGCTTTAATGTGAACGAAATTGCGGGCACAACCAGTAAAAAGAAATAAAAGTAAATAACTCACCATCCACCATTGTAGAGACGGCTATAGATACTGGAACAGTAGGATGGCTTCAGTCCCACATCAGGGCGGTAATTTAATTACGTGAAGGGCGCATGGTTCAGACAAGGGTTCACAAATGGGAACATTGTATTGAATGTGCGGTATTTCTTAGAGGTATTTGAATAAAAAGCCGCCCATTACGTGAGATATTGCATTTGTGGGAAACGCAATATATACCAGAGGCCACTCGAAATATATTCCTGAAATGAAAGTAGGTATTTTGAAAATGCGCGTATAGACATTTGTAAATGGAAATAGGTATGTTTTTTTAATTAAAGTTTACACCACGATCATCAGAAAGAAAGCCAACAACATCTGCACGTGGTGCACCCTGCCGAAAAGAGCTAAGCGAAAAAAGAAGAGAAAAAGTAAAGAGCCCTGCTGAGTGCAAGAGGGTCTGGCAAAAGAGTGGTAGGGTACAGCGTATTAGAGTATTTGTAAGCTTTCCGATTAGGGAAGTACCTCAACCTCACAGAATACAGCAGCCAAATAACAATTCCATGTCGACTTTACCTGAAAGAGCGTTACAAAGCTGAACGTGACACATTACATACCATCATATATGTTGAAATGAACCTTATGGAAAGTAAAATCGTTGTTTTTTATACCAAGTCGGGTGGAAAACAAGCATACGGCCCTCCTGACGTAAACCGGTTACCGTACCCTATAGGCGCTGGTAATAAATAAGTTATGCTCGCGTGTTAGTACCCCTGTAGATAACGCAGGATCTCCTCATGTCTGGTGACTTCGCTCACTCGCAGGAACACAACCATTTTTACTTATGGGTATTGTTATTTGGCTGCAACTATGAGGTGAAAGTACATATTATTCTTCACATAAATTATTATAACATTGTTACATTAAAAAGTGTACCAAGGATCTCTACAAGAGATCTCTTCCAGCCGACCCTATAGGTATAGGCAGTAAGAACAATAGTCACTTGACGGATAAATACAATATGTGCTATTTATTAATAAATTAATAGTGAGAGAAAAAAAAAACAATACAATCAAACGATATTTTGACTCTTTAATGAGCAGTAAATTTAACTGAAAAAGGAAAAAAAATATGTGCCCAACAAATAATAATAAACACAGATGTACATATATACATACGCATTCATAACTGAGACAAATAGTGTTCTTCTTTTAAAACTAATAACGGATGTACAATCTCTTATTTGAGGCGGTAATTTATTCCAAAGTTGCGCTGCGCGGACAGGAATGAATTAAAAAAGAATTTAGTGTTGGAAGTCTAGTGTTTTTACAGAAGCGTTGGGGTCTAGATGAGGGTGTTAATAGAGGAAAGCAAAAAGTGAGGTACTGAGGAGAGCTAGAATTTTTAAATAATTTATACATAAAAGATAATAAGTGTACATTTCTGCGAAAGCGGACCAGGAGCCATTACCTAAAATGGCTTTAAAATTCCACACTTAATTAAAATTAAGTGTGGAAATCAGAAACATGATCAAATTTTTTGAGAACAAACACGAACCGATTAGCTAAATTATGCTTTTTGCTTAGATAAAAAGTATGTAATTACATTACATACTTTTTATGTAATGTAATTACATACTTTTTATCTAAGTAAAACAAAAAAAAGAATAAAGAATTTAACTATCGATTAATCAAAGTATTGATTATTTAATGCGATCTCGTTATGGTTGCCCGCAACGAAAACAATTCGCAAAACAACAGATGCTGTCAACTGTCATGTCATGTGTGTACCTAGTAAAAATAAATATATTATTTTTGAGAGAGTGAAAAATATAATATTATTGACAAAGTTAAAAATGGAAATTACCTACATACCTACTTTTTATATCGCCTACCTGATGTGCATAGACAAAACTACGTGTGGTGATATTAATAAAACAACACCAAACATGAACGTTACAAAACCAGACGATATCACACATTCATGTCACCCTGCTCCAGCCGCCGCAGGCTTATTGTTCGCGGCGACGCGAAGCGGTTACAAAGTCAAAGTCAAAATTCTTTATTCTGTGGGCCCTCGCGGGCACTTAGACACGTCTTTTACAATTAGGTATATTTTTTTATCTACCAGCATTTCGGAATGACCATTGACGAGAAGAAATGCCGAAAGAAACTCTGTCAATATAGGTCTTTTTTTTTTTAAATAGCCATACAATATTATCATAATACAATAAAAAAGAATGTCAATGTACAATAAAAAAAAAATGGTATGTCAACCAAAATAAGAGAGAAAATAAAAAATAAAAAATAAGTAAAATAAAATAGTAAAAAAAAAATATATATAAAAATCATAGTATAGAGTGTATATACATATTGTATAAAGTCTAAATATGTATATCCACAATACTACTTGTAAAGATAAGACGCCTGTGCCGAGAATTTGCCATACATTTTTATCATTAAGGTAATCGTCGGTCCTGTAGTAAGCCTTTTTACATAAGGTGGTCATAATAAGCTGTTTGAATTTAGTGTCGGGTAAAATCAGGACCGATTCCGGCAACTTATTGTAGTAGCGGATGCAATTTACTTACCGTTCGCAAGACCTCTCCGATGGTAGTGAAGCACTGCTTGGATATTTAGACGGCAATTGTTGAAACTCAGCTAAAGTAGTAATTTTCACACGTGTGTTATCAGGCAGAAGAATGACTATACTTCCATCAGAAGACCAGAAGTTCTTCACGCTAGAAAGTTTTTTAGCTGCCACGAATACCTCCTGCCGCGACGTCGTGAGGAATTCAGAGATGGAAATTTTTGTGTCATTTCAAATCTGTTTTGCACTCCAGACCGCAGAACGGTGGGTAAAGCTAGTAAACCTCACTAAAATAGACCGTGGAGTGTCCTTCTTTGCACCCAAGCGGTGTCAAGTATAAATAAAAGAGAACAATAAAATTTTGATGTCACTAATTCTGTAGCTACCCGCAAAAAAAACGTATTTCCCCGATCGAGCGCAAAATGCCATAAATCTCTGAGATCCTCTTTTGTTTATTAGCAGCACAGTATAAGTAATAGTACTATGTACAGTATGGCCACTCCCTGCCGCTCTCTCGTATCGACCTCACCTCCCCTCAGAGACGAATCAGGAACAGTTTGTTTGGTCGCACGTACACACGCTCATTGTCGCTCTGCACAGATGACATTGTTTGTGTAGCAGTTACCTTTCACTTAGACTGATACCAGTTATCAATTATATCATTGTACTATATAATCCATATAATCAGTTTATTTATTATTACTGAATGACCGCTATCATCCACTATGGTCTTTTTTTTTTATATTATGTCCGGCTGGCAGACAAGCATTCGGCCCGCCTGATGTGAAGCGGTTACCGTAGCAATATTAACGCTCGCAACATAAAATATCGCTCACGCGCCGTTACCGCTGCTGCAAACGCAGCATCACCTTTCTGGTGACCTCACTCACTCGCAGGAATACAACGACCCTCAAGGGAATTGTTATTTGGCTGCGGTATTCTGTGAGGTGAAGTACATTCCCCAGTCGGGTAACTTACAATTACGCTCCCTACCTCTCTTTTCACCAGAGCTTCGTTTATCAGTCAGCAGGGTGCACCTCAGGTGAAGTTGACTTCAGTTCAAAGATGTTAATGAACCACTTACACCCCATTTTCAATAATGATAAGACGTTTCGACCAGATGGTATCGGGCAACCTGGTCGAAACGTCACGCAATAATGCATGTATGTAAAAATACCTTACATGCAAAATCGCATTAAATCCCGTGGTTATTATCCTTTTTGTCTTGCAACGCGAGATTTTAAAGTTTTTTTTTATACCACTAAAGTGGCAAACATGGTCCGCCTGATGAAAAGCAGTTACCGTAGCCTATGAACGCCTGTAACACCAGGGGCATCACAAGCACGTTGCCGACCCTGTAAAAACCTCTTCACGCCCTTTTTGAAGAACCCCATGCTGTAGTCTCATGAGATATTGAGTTTTCAATTATTAGTAAGAGTACACAACATTATTATAAAAGATAAAGATAATTTATTTGCATAAAATATGGTTATACAGACTTTGAACAAAAAAGCAGTAAAAATTACTGTAGACTAACTCTGTTCACATCCCACTGAACAGTTAAGACGTAACTTTCAAAATGTAACAGCGGAGTAAGCTTCACTATTGTTTCTTAATAATGTAGCTAAAATAGAATCCTAATCTTGACTCACAATCCTAATTTATATGTGCTCATCTTGTATGCGAAAGGGATTGTTTGTTTTGAAATTGAAGACTGTAGAGCATGCTCTACGTCCCTCGATTTAGGGAAGACCAGTTTTCCAACAGTGGGATAGACTAGGGAAAAATTGTTTCTCAGCAGTCTGTTCTTGCTCTCGCCCTATAAAATTAACATAGAGGATAGCTCCTTTATGTTCATTTTAAAGGGCGAAAATATTTTCATAGTCACTTTTTTTTTATATACTACGTCGGGTGGCTGACAAGCACGCGGCCCGCCTGATGTGAAGTGGTTACCGCAGCCATATTAACGCTCGCAAAATAAAACTTCGCTCGCGCCCCGCCATCCCCGCTGCCAACGCAGCATCTCCTGCCCTTCTGGTGACCTTTCTCACTCGCAGGAACACAACAATCCTCAAGGGAATTGTTATTTGGCTGCGGTATTCTGTGAGGTGGAGGTACATTCCCCAGTCGGGTAGCTTACAATTACGCTCCCTACCTCCCTTTTCGCCAGAGCTTCGTTTGTCAGTCAGCAGGGTGCACCGCGTGCAGGTGAAGTTGATTTTGGTTCAAAGATGTTGATAAACCACTTACACCCCAAAAAACATTGTTCTATATCCAGCAGTGGGTAGATATAGGCTGATAATGATGATGATGATGATAATAGACATAATTCCGAATAGTTGGGCAATACTATCGGGCACATAGAGAATACTCACATAGTACTAAAGTGCATACGTTACAAGTGGTCCTACAAACAGGGGTTAAGGCACCGCATATTTCTGGCATCCGCATATTACTAGGCATGCCCATAATCATCCCACTATGGGGATACGGGTCTCCCCTCAATCGAAAGGGTTTAGAACATACTCCACCATGATGCTCAAATGCGGGTTAGCTATATTACTAGCACTTGGGATAATAACTGTAACATTAAACACAATTCGAGGTTAAACACGGGATTAGCGCTATAGAGCTTCAACAAGGCTAAAAAGCGTTCTGTTTGACGAAGCCTTAAATGTAAATTTACATAATATCTCGTGGTATCGAATTATAACGTACGAATTAAGTAGCTGGGAGTTACTGCATCGAATAAAACCTATTTGAATACCAGACATGTTTGTGCCAACATCGGCTCCTCTAAATCTTATATTAATTTATACAAAATCAATATTTGCTCGTATACGGTCTGAGTGTTGTTGAGCCCTTATGATATAAGCAAGCATAGTTCTGAGATGCGTAGCATTGTATGTTTTTTAGTGTTAGTAGGTTAAAAAAAACTTGATGGAACGCGCAGGTGGACGGGACGGGCGGCCTCCCACACATTCCCACCGTTGTGTCTCTTGTGTAGCCAGGATTAACAGCGGCGACCGCCGAAAAGGGAATGAACAGTGAAGTTCATTGCAGTCCCGGGGGTAAAACTACGGCTGCCTTGGAACTCACAACAAATTTAGTCAGAAGAAATTAGTAGAAGTAAGAAACTTTTGGAATTTAACTTCCCCTCTTAGGAATGAGAGACAGCAATATGGCAAATAAGGCATTATAAGCCTGAAAAGATGATTCATCATCAGGTCCATTTTAGTCTCCACTACAGGAGCACGAGCTTCTCTCGTCCGTCTCAGACGGAAGGAGGATTTGGCCTACTCTCCCCATGCTGGCCAAACGGGTTGGGAAGGCCTGATCGATATTTTATAATGTATTTCCCTTAGTCGCCTTGTACGACATCCACGGGAAGAGACGAAGTGATTCTATTCTAGTCTGCCGGAAACCACACGACCAAAGAAGACCAAAGAGATGATTAGTCAAGTGAAAGTGCAGGTGAAGACTAAACGAACCACCATCACTGTGATGAACGCAACGCTGACGGTCCATCTCTTGAAATATTTCTTCACGCTTCATCTAAATGACCCTGGATTATAATCTTCTATCGGAAGAGAGGGAAACACGTGTGCCGGCAGCGAATTAAACAACTTTATGGTTCGGCTGAGAATCGAATTACCAAACCTTTTGCTGCAGCAAGGCAATAACAGCTTTTTTTTTAAATGGAAATATTCACCTGCCCCCCTAGGTGGGATTTGAACCCACGACCTCTCGATGACCGGTCGAATGCTATTCCAACTGAGCTACCAGGAAGGTTTGTGTTGCTGATGAATTTTTCAGCTGAAAAACAAACCTTCCTGGTAGCTCAGTTGTGGTTCAAATCCCACTTTGGGGGCAGGTGATTGACAACTATTTAAATAATAATAAAATAACAGCTTTATCCTATGAGGAGTCTTTTTATTGCAGGCAATTTTTTATTTTTTCTCTTAATTTTATTTAGGGACTTTGGGGTTTAGAGTCTTAAAAAGACATGTCAGTCCCATCGTTCAGCGGCAATTTGATATACATTACTTTGCGTGCTTCCGCCAACAATTAGTTCATGCAAACTATCAACATCTACAGATCGCATAAGGTAGCTTCGCGTAGGCGGCGGCGAAACACGTGTCACAGAGACGACCACGGCAGTCAGGGCGCCAGCAGTCGCACATTTATTCTGTTTCAGATGTTGGAGATTCGCCGAGACGACTGCAAGACAAGCAGCTAGAGCAGAGGCGACCAAAGCAGCCACAACCATTAGCACGCACGCAACTACTAACGGTAGTGGGTGGGTGCTGGCCGGCAGTAGTTTGATTGAACTAATTGGTGGCGGAAGCACGCAAAGTAGTGTAGATCACATTACCTGTAAAGACATTCAATATTACTAATGTTAAATATTTTTATCTACAGTGGGGTGTAAGCTCACCACGTTCTTTAGAGCCAAAGTCAACCTCACCTGCACGTGGTGTACCTTGCCAACTAATGAAAGAGGCTCTGGCGAAAGTATTATACCTCCACCTCACTTAATACCGCAGATAAATAACATTTGCCTTGGGGGTTGGTTGTGTTCCTGCGAGTGAGTGAGGTCACCAGAAAGAGACGAGTTGCTGCATTGGCAGCGGGGCTGGCGGCGGATATTTCATATTGCGATCGTTAATATGATATACGGTAACAGCTTCACACTGTATTTAAATAAAAAAACCGGACAAGTGCGAGTCGGACTCGCCCACCGAGGGTTCCGTACGTAGGATCATTATAAATTTGATATTTTTCAAAATATAAATAACAAATACTGCGTCGAAAAAAATAAATAAAATATATTTGGCAATGTGCACATCAAGCCCTTTCATAAGCTTCTAAATGAAATTTCGACCTCCTATAAAAAATATAGACCCCTATTTTTAAGATTTAATTACAAATCTATAGTTTTGAGATTTATTCTTGTACTTGTAGTCTATAACGATGTTACTTGTCAAATTTCATAGTTCTAGGTCAACGGGAAGTACCCTATAGGTTTCGATTCCCTTGAGAATGTGTCGAAATATGCATTTTTTGCTGAATAAACGGCCGTAACATTTTTTTACGTAAACTTAGCAGTTTGATTTTTTTACAACTTCATGGGACCCTAGACCTGAGTATACAGTTCAAATTTCAGCTTGATACCTCCACGTATTCTCGACATAGAGGGTCATGGCAGACAGACAAACAGACGGACAATAAAGTGACTTATAAGGGTTCCGTTTTTCCTTTTTTAGGTACGGAACCCTAAAAATAACGGGTTGCACTCCGGGAGTGCCGGCAGAAGTGGAAACGTGAACCTTAACGTTGTGCATTTTTGAATATTTTGGAATGGTTAGGGAATAATTTCGCTCGAGTTGCTTTATTTATCAGTACAAAAAAGGAAGGAGGATTAGGATTTATGTAGGATTTAATGTATGTAAAATACAATATTCATTTATTGCGCTATCGTACACAAATATGACAATTTATATTACATTAAAAATAAACAGCAGGAGCAGGCATACATTTTCGCCGCGCGGTAGAAAGATTTGGGGATATCACTTCCTCTCCTACGCAGCGCCGGCGCCGGCGGTCAACGCACCCTCCGTCTTACGAAAAAACTGTGTTTAATAAATTAGGTATATAAATTTCGTAAAAAAAATTTTTTGCGCTAAGTTGTAATGAGTATTTTGACGAATGGAAATGACATAATCTCGATACATTTTGCGTACAAAGTGGAATTGGAAATTTAATTACGCAACCACAACGTGTGCCTTATTTCGGCACTGCCCAGGTCTCAGATCTTGATTTTAACTAGACAAAAAATTAGTCGTTAATTTGTCGAAATTTGTCGCCCAAAGCAAAAAATTTGTCGGGGTCCCGTTAAAAAGTTATAAGGTTTTTTTTGTGGCAGTGCCGAAATAAGCTTATTTCGGCACTGCCCACTCGGGATCTATTAAACTACAAAACATAGCGAACATATGATTTTCCCCAGAATTAGTCGTCAATTTGTCGAATTCAGACACCAAGTATCAGAATTAGTCGACCTCCCGTTAAAAAGTTATAAGTATTTCTTTGTCGAAATAAGCCTTATTTCGGCACTGCCCAAAAAAACTACACCACCTAGCGAAAATCTGATTTCACCCAGATTACGCGTAATTAAAAAGTTACACGCATTTTAATAATTCTCATAGTAAATATAGTCCGAGATCTTGCATCAAAATTATATCATGCACAAAATGCAACAGTAAACGTTTCATTTTCTTCCTTTTTCAGAGTCTGGCAAAGTTTGTCAATGCATGCAACTGTTTTCTGATCTACGAATGCTTTAGGTGTTCTTTAGCACTACATTACTTGCTTTTTACGATAGCCATATGTGAATGGGGTGGTGTTATTCTACTCTGCCTACGTTAGGCTCTCTGACTACAACGCGAATTATTAAAATGCGTGTAACTTTTTAATTACGCGTCGACCAGTTGTGTTTTATATCCGACAAATTTCGACAAATTCAAGGCAACATCTGGGTGAAATCAGATTTTCGCTAGGTGGTGTAGTTTTTTTGGGCAGTGCCGAAATAAGGCTTATTTCGGCACTGCCACAAAGAAATACTTATAACTTTTTAACGGGAGGTCGACTAATTCTGATACTTGGTGTCTGAATTCGACAAATTGGCGACTAATTCTGGGGAAAATCATATGTTCGCTATGTTTTGTAGTTTAATAGATCCCGAGTGGGCAGTGCCGAAATAAGCTTATTTCGGCACTGCCACAAAAAAAACCTTATAACTCTTTAACGGAACCCCGACAAATTTTTTGCTTTGGGCGACAAATTTCGACAAATTAACGACTAATTTTTTGTCTAGTTAAAATCAAGATCTGAGACCTGGGCAGTGCCGAAATAAGGCACACAACCACAACACGGCAATGCTCTTTACATGTTCATGTAATTTGAAGGGTGCATTAATGCTTCAAAACTCACAGGGGACTGTGCGTTTTGAAGCATTTGTAACGTATAGGGAATATTGAACCTAATAACTTTGTTTTGTAATAAACAAAAGGTTGTAGTGGATTGCAGCCAAATAAATATTGTATAGAGCAATTTTTTCGGCTGCAGCGCCCTTTCGAAAAACTAAATCCAAGAGTATGTCAAATTTGAAATGCTTTCGAAACTGTACAACTATACCCCCTATTAAACAACTACTTAATCTATCTTATGTATATGATATGGTCAATGTAATAAATTAGTTATTATGCATACTGACTAATACTTGGTCAATGTGATAAACCATGTTATGGTTCGACTTGAGTTGATTTTTGGTTAGGTTAGGGTTTTCTTGTGTCCGGTCAACGGAAATACATCCTCAACCTCCAATATGAATGATTTGGTTGCCAAGTAAGCTTAATTATTAATAATAAATAAAGACCAATTTATTACGTTGACTGTAA
Organism: Hypsopygia costalis; assembly: GCA_937001555.2. Lineage (NCBI taxonomy): Eukaryota > Metazoa > Arthropoda > Insecta > Lepidoptera > Pyralidae > Hypsopygia > Hypsopygia costalis. The sequence goes on from OW443329.2 coordinate 29,322,538, forward strand.
CATACTTATATAAATATGAATCTCTATTTCCCTTGCCCACGGCATCACGTGTGAACGGCTGGGCTGATTTCTCTATTTATTTTCACGTTGTATTTGTTATTGAGAAGGTTCTTCATCATCATCAGATCCATTTTAGTCTCCACTATAGGAGCACGACCCTCTCTCGTCCGTCCTAGACGGAAGGAGGATTTGGCCTACACTCCCCACGCTGGCTAGACGGGTTGGGGAGGCCTGATCGATATTTGATAATGTATTTCCCTAAGTCGCTTTGTGCGATATCCACGGGAAGAGACGTTGTGATTCTATTCTAGTCTGCCGGAAACCATACGGAGAAGGTCTTATAAAAGAAAAAAAATAAGAGAATTGCGTGGAGAATTAGAAAAATTAAGAAAACTGAACTACTATACTAACTTTTCTATTGTCCCTTTATTACTATTATTTGACAGAACAGTCAGTCATTTGACAGATTACCCGAAACCAAATCGAATTAATATTCATTGTTCAAAAGACAGGACGGTCAGCTAGTTCTTTATAAAATTTAACAATTTGAAAGTTTTAATTGGTGATTTAACTAAGAAAACTGACTACGCCGCTCTGTATAACTCAAATACTTTGAAAATTATGAACTTGTTACCTCTAATAATTTATTACGATATAAATTATGAATACGCTTGTTTAATTTGCTAATAATATTGAATAGTTGTTAAGTAATAGAGTTTTAAGTTCAAAGTACTTTGTACATGTACTCGTAATACCATAAAACGTACCTACTCTTAACAAGGAAGTAAAGAATTGAATTGAAATAATTGAAATAATGTCGTAAACTAAAAAATGTCATCACATAAAAGATGTCATCGTTAAGCAAAGTCGACCGTAGCCTATCCATGGATGGGTTTATTGATCTCGAGCTCCTCCGTGTTTCGTAGAGCAAGCTATGCCATCGTCTTGGCTGTTGCCGTTAGATGACAGTGTTAAGCCAAGTCAATGCCATCTCGGGTGCCCTTGATAATGCCTGGTGGCCAATGTTGTAGCTGAAACTTAAAGTGAGAGGTTGCCCTAGCAATATCTCATTCTCTCTCATTCGATCGTACTTTTTGAATGGTACAACTAAATTAAAACTTGGCCAGTTCATGCCATGCTGCTTTAAAATTGTTCACGCAAGGCTGCACTCAGGGTTCGGTGTTGGGACCGTATCTCTGGAATATCGGTTTCGATGATTGTTGAGCCTATCCTTACCTACCGGAAGGGTTCTCGTTAACTGGTTACGCCGACGATGGTCTCTCATTAATCAATGCTAATTCAAAATCATAGAGAAACTAGCCAAAGCTAGCTTAGGCTTAATTTCAGACTGGGGCTATCTACCGTAATCGTCTCGATTTTGCAGCCCATAAAACATATCAGCTCTTGCTTAAAGGAAATTTACAGGTTTCACCGCGATTTCATTTTAATGGAGTATCAGTTGCAAATAGAAGTTCGGTTTGTTACTTGGGTTTGCTTTTGGACAGAAATGTTAATTATATCGAGCACATGAAACAAGTAGGTGAAAGAGCAAAAAATAATTTCTATGCGTTATTACGAATCTCTACCTCTACGTGGGGATTAACTTTCGAAACTTAAAAAAAATATTTATAACGCCACATAATATATTTAGGTTATGTTATATACGATTCACCTGTAGGGGCAGCTAGGGCTACTATAGGTGCAGCACGTCGTAAATTGCTCCAAAGCCAGCGTCTGGCTCTGATATTTTTATGTAAATCATATAGAACAGTAAGCACAGAGGCACTACCCGTGGTAGCAGGTGTGTAACCAGTATAGACTTAGAAGTACAACGCCGCGCTTCAATGTACTAAACTAACTAAGAAAAAGTGGTTAGAAGTCGATCAGCCCGTTGCGCAATTTTTAACTGGGCATGGCAATTTTAAGACTAAACTCTTTTCGTTTAAATTAGTGCCGTCGCCCTTATGCGAATGTTCTACTGCAAATCATGAATTCGATCAAACATCACATCATGTTCTCTGGGAGTGCGATCTTTGGCGGCGGGAGCAGAACGACTTGTTGAATTCGGAACATGCCGCATCCAGGGTAGCATACTATTCTACGATTTGGTAGCAACAAGGGAGGATTACCAAGCGTTCAGACGATTTTGCAATTCATAATTATTGAAATCGATGTGTTAGGTAACTAAGGTAACTTTAGGTCTAGGTTTAGGTCGCCAATAGTACTAAGAGGGGAAGTCAAATTCCAAATGCAAGAAGCATTTGGAATTCTAACAGACGCTAAATTTTAACTTGCAATTTAGCTTCTTACTCCTACTAATTTATTTTGATTAAATTCGTTGTGAGTTCCAAGGCAGCCGTAGTTTTACCCCCGGAACTGCAATGGACTTCACTGTTCATTACCTTTCTTGGCGGTCGCCGCTGTTAATCCTGGCTACACAGGAGATACAGTGGTGGAAATGTGTGGTGGACCCCTGTCCCGATACCATGTAACTCATTACTTTTACATTGCTAAGAGGGGAAGTCAAATTCCAAAAATTTCTAACTCCTACGGTCTGTCACACGCAAACGAAGTTGCGCGAGTCAGCTAGTACTAATTTCCCATTAGAAAGATAATAATAGTTACGAAACATTCCCCTCCGCACAAAATCAACGGTAAATTTTCCCCTACCATTAAGCTTGTGCGTGATAAAGTCACGTCGATTATTTCTCGTAATTGTTAGTTAATAGTAATGACGCGGCGTGTACGACATATCCTTATTCTGACGGCGCTAGCGTAATTGTTCGTCATTGGCGTGCTTGGACTATTTAACTACAGACATGCATGTAGGTATGTACTATAAATGATTTTTTTAAAATAAATATTGTCAGACAAATTACACAGCGCCATCTAGCCCCAAAGTAAGCGAAGCTTGTGTTATGGGTACTAGACAACTGATAAACATACGTAATTTTTTTTTTTTTAAATACATACTGATGATACATAGAAAACACCCAGACCAAGACAAACAGACATGTTCATGCACACAAAATGTTTGTCCTATGTGGGAATCGAACCCAGGAGCGTTGGTGTCGAAGCCGCGTCATTGACGGCTACGCCACCGAGCTCTTTATATTAGTAATTGCAAATTAGTGACCCGTTTTATTGTAACGTGTGCGACGAGCAGTGTGCGGAAAGCCTTAAGCTTATTATTATTTTTTATACCACGAAAGTGACAAACAAGCATACGGCCCGCCTGATGGAAAGCAGTTACCGTTGCCTATGAACGCCTGCAATACCAAGGACATCACACGTGCGTTGCCGACTCTCGTTGCTGTAGTCAGCATGAGGTTTTTCAAAAAGGGCGTGTAGACGTTTTTACAGGGTTTTTACAGGGAAGAGTACTTGGACAACAAAAGGATAGATTGATTTTAAACTACATAATGAAGATGATGAAGAAAATGAAGGATTGCATATTATATGTAGTAATAATATTCCATCATGTAATAATCAATAAGTCTAAAATCAATCTATCCTTTTGTTGTCCAAGTACTCTTTTACACATAAATGCAATGTGTCAAGAACGAGTGCTGAGTCAGTGCTGGCAGATGGAGGAGGAATCATTCCTCGAAGCGTTGGACGCCTCTCAGCAACACCAAAGGGTCACCGATCTGTTGCCAGCCTTTTAAGGGAAATATTGACTCTGTTCTTGAAGGCCCTCATGTCGTATTTATTTGGGAATACCGCTGTAGGAAGTTGATTCCACAACTTCACAGTTCGTGCTAGAAAATTTCTTAAAAAGCGTACTGTAGTAGATCGCCAAATATCGAGATGATGAGGATGGAATTTTATGGAGGAAGATGCTTCTATGACCCGAAAACAGCGGCTGGAAGTGGTTGCGGGAGGCGAAGGATTGCATTTGGTGGACATAATTGGAAAAGAACTCCAGCAGTGTGTAGATCCTGTCTGATGATGATGATAAATTGTCGTCAAACCTTATTCATCCCAACTGAGATACGGGTTTCCCATCAATCGAAGTGGTTTAGAGCATACTTCATGCCATGTGATACGAATTAGTTACCGTACCCTATTGCATCGACCAATATTAATAATTGCACTATTGGTGTACGGGTCTCCTTTCATTCGAACGGGTTTAGAGTGTACTCTATCACACTGCTCAACTGCGGGTTGGCGAAGGTCACTGTTTTCAAGCCGCCTAATTGCCACTGACTTGGCGTAAAGACTAATGATTACAGCCGGGACCGACGACTTAATGTGCTCTCCCAAGCACGGAGGAGCTCGAGGTAAATTAATCCATCCTTGAACAGGCTACGGTCGACGTTGCTTGACTTGCGTGTTCGATTAGACTGATACGCACAACGATACCGTCTAGCTCCTCATAAATACCCAAATTAAAAATTTTGACTATCTCGTCTAATTTAATCTATGACCAGTGCCACATAGGTACCAACCGCGTGCCTTTAACCAACAGCAATCTAGCGCTTCCCGTCGCCGGCCGCCGCAGTTCGCTGCAAAACTAGTGCAAGTTCAAGGACGACTGTACATGGGCATTATCAAGCGCTTTAGCTGCATTTTGACCTATAGACATTGCATCAAACGTAGTAACTATTATGTAATCTGTGACCAAACTAGAGATTAAAAAAAGCCACCGGACAGTCTTTGTCCTATGGGGAATCCGAATGTTTAATTACGAATGAATGAAATACGGAATTCTTAATACATTCTGCAGTGTCTACGAGACAATAAATATCATATTTCATATTAATTTGTTGTTTAGATTTTTTTGTATTTTTGGGTACAGATAAGAGGCAATTTGATCTATACTACTTTGCGTACTTCCGCCACCAATTAGTTCATGTAAATTACTACCGGCCGGCACCCACCTCTCTCCAGCTGCTGCTGCGGTCGTCTCAGCGAATCTCCAACATCTGAAACAGAAGAAACGTGCGACTGCCGCCGCCTCGACTGTCGTGGTCGTCGCGTGGTCGTCTCTGTATTCTCGCTAAGCTCCTAGTATAAAACGAGCATAGGGACCGCCTGATCTTCATCAATTAAATTTAAAAAATAAAAACAAACTCGCTGTGCATATTACTAGGCTCCATAAAATCTCTAACTCATTCCCAGGTCAATGTATACGCTTCTACAATAAACTTCCAAACGATGCGTTTAAATTATCCATGGGTAAATTTAAGAAATATATCAAAACTAGACCATGTCAAAAGGCTTACTATTGTATCTCAGATTACATAAATGATAAAAGTATTTGGAAATGAATTGCTCTTGTTATGTTATGTTAATGATTGTATTTGTGTTTAATGTAACGATATTGGCAATTAAAAGAGTCGGCCTTGAGTTTCTTGCCAGTTCTTCTCAAGAAGCCCCGTCGCCGGAACTGGCACTTAAATTCACTTTCACATTCAAGATAGTTGATGAAAGTGAATCTATGCTCTGCGGATTTAGAGTAGTAATGATTTATACATGTTCTTATATTTAATTTGTATGACGTTTCTAAGTGCTTTATAAAGTCCAAGGAATAAAGAAATTTTAATTTTTGATTCTGATGCAAAGAGTAATCCAGACAAGGAGTCTTACTCGCACGCTGGCTCGCCAAGGTATTACCCTAGTTAAGGTCGACATACCCTACCTCTCTACCTCTGTTATACCAGAGCGCATCGTGCAGGTGAGGTTCGCTTTGGCTCAAAAGATGGAGTGGAACTACTTATACCACAATCATACGTTCCAGCCATCCAAATGTAGAAAAATGGGGTGTGGCTGTGTCATCGACACGGCCGTGTGTTGTACGTGAATACGTTATATGCACTAAAATTATCTCAAAATGGCAGCGCTTCTTGCGATGTTCCATAGTCGTCATAGCTCTGGCGAAAAGAGAGGTAGGGAGCATAATTGTAAGTTACCCGACTGGGGAATGTACCTCCACCTCACAGAATACCGCAGCCAAATAACGGTTCCCTTGAGGGCTGTTGTGTTCCTGCGAGTGAGTGAGGTCACCAGAAAGGAAGGAGATGCTGCGATGGCAGCGGGGGTGGCGGCGCGCGAGCGATATTTTATGTTGCGAGCGTTAATATGGCTACGGTAACCGCATCACATCAGGCGGGCCCTATGCTTGTCTGTCACCCGACGTAGTATATAAAAAAAAAGTCTTTACTTAGCGTAATAAATTCTTTGATCCTTCATCTATCCAGTGGTGTGATTGATTGATTGACTGTATCCCGCGATTTTGTTATCATTCGTTTTTAGGGTTCCGTACCTCAAAAGGAAAAACGGAACCCTTATAATTTCACTTTTTTGCCCGTCTGTCTGTCTGTCTGTCTGTCAATGTCGAGAGAGATTTCTATGTCGAGTATGCGTGGAGGTATCAAGCTGAAATTTGAACTGTATACTCAGGTCTACGGTCCCATGAAGTTGTAAAAAAATCAAACTGCTAAGTTTACGTAAAAAAAAAGTTACGGCCGTTTATTCAGCAAAAAACGCATATTTCGACACATTCTCAAGGGAATCAAAACATATAGGGTACTTCCCGTTGACCTAGAACTATGAAATTTGGCAAGTAACATCGTTATAGACTACAAGTACAGGAATAAATCTCAAAACTATACATTTGTAAATAGATCTTAAAAAATAGGGAGTCTATATTTTTTATAGGGTGTCGAAATTTCAAATTGAAACTACTAGTTCAAATGGGGTATCATATGAAAGGGCTTGATGTACACATTGCAAAATATATTTTATTTATTTTTTTAGACGCACTATTTCTTATTTATAATGAAAAATATCAAATTTAATATTGATGCTACGTACGGAACCCTCGGTGGGCGAGTCCGACTCGCACTTGTCCGGTTTTTTTTAATTGCCTCAATATGGAAGCAATTTTAAAAAAAAATTCACGTCAAAAGCATTGGTAAACTTTACCCTTGAAAAGTTTCCCGGCCATTTGAATTCATCCGCATTTGTTGGAAGGTTATATGCAAAACTCATGGTCACGTATGTAATTTATTCGCTGCAGACTGACTTCAGTATCCAGATAAGTATAACATATTCTTTGTCGAGTAAACAACCATTTGTCTTCGATGTACGAGTAAGATAGCTATAGAGTAGGATGGATATCTTTGGTTTGTAAGTAACTTATCAACCTCACATTTATGTGGTCTTAAAAGACAGATAGATAGGTAGAATATGGATTATTTGCAGTTTACATTTTTTTATACTACTTCAGGTGGCAGACAAGCATACGGCCCGCCTGATGTAAAGCGGTTACCGTAGCCATATTACCGCTCGCAACAAAAATTATCGCTCCAGCGCTGCCACCCCCACTGCCGACGCCGCTTCTTCCTCCTTTCTGGTGACTTCACTCACTCGCAAGAACACAACAACCCTCAAGGGAATTGTTATTTGGCTGCGGTATTCTGTGAGGTGGAGGTACATTCCCCAGTCGTGTAGATTACAATTACGCTTCCTACCTCTCTTTTCGCCAGAGCTTCGTTTGTCAGTCAGCAGGTGCACCGCGTGCAGGTGAAGTTGCCTTTGATTCAAAGATGTTGATGGACCACTTACACCCCGTAGTTGTAGGGTGCCATCCAAGTTGTTGACGAAATGTGGTCAAATTTGCGAAGGCCAAAAATAAAGCGGATGCCCATGTTATGGAGCGCTTCAACTTGTCGAATAATTCTTCCGAAAGGTCCAGCCATGCTACCTAGATCAAAGTCAACTGAATTGAAGGCACTGTAGTATAAAAAAAAAACTGGTGAAATCAAAGAGAACTAAAATTGAAAGTTGTTTGTTATCAATATTGTGCCTGATGTCATCGGTAATCTTCACCAAAGCTAAGACAGTGCCATGACCGCTACGAACACGGATCGGTATGGAGATAAAAGATCAATTTCCCTTAGGTAACTTGTGACACGCCGATGGACATAGTGCTCCTTTAAAAGGACGGGAAGAATAGATATTGGACGAAAGTTGGAGAAGGAGGTAGGATTAGGTTGTTTGGGGAAAGGGATAACGTGAGCCAGTGTCCACAGTAACGGGAAGACACCTGTGGAAAGAGAAAAGTTAAGAATATTAGAAATTATAGGGGCTAATATTTTTATCATATTGAGACAAATGCCGTCTTCTCTCACAGCTCTAGATTTAAGTGTGCAAATAATTTTCATCACATCTGCCATCATCATAATGTTGATACATTGTTTTGGGGTGCAAGTGGTTCATCAACATCCACCTGCACGTGGTGCACCCTGCTAACTGACAAACTAGGTTCTGGCTAAAAGAGAGGTAGTCCATAGCGTATTTTCTTAAGCTGCCCGACTGAGTAAGTACCACCTCATAAAATACCGAAGCTAAGTAACAATTCCCTTGAGGGTTGTTGTGTTCCTGCGTGTGAGTTAGGTCCCCAGAAAGAAAGGAAGGAGTATAGGCTGGCAACGGATCGGAGACCCCTTGGTGTTGGTGATCTAAATGTGCGGTGGTGATTACTTTCCAGCAGTGACCCACATGCTCGTTTGTCCGAATCTCGTGTAAAAAAATGCGGTGATTATACTGTGATTCGTTGCCAGCCTATTATTATTATAGTTGCTAGCCGTAAAGTTAAAAAATACCTAACTAAAAACTTAATATTTGATAATTGGCAAAAACATGCTCGATTCTATATGTGGATATAAAAATAGATGTACGTTAAAACAGTTTGTGACAAGCTGAATGAAAAAGAAAGAAATAAAGGACCACAGCATAATTTTAAGTTATTAATTGTAACCAGTTATCTTTAGCTTCCTATTGTTAATTCGTAAGAAGAGATTAGTACCAGGAAACAATTAATATAATTAAATAGGATATATGTACGGTGATCATTCCCTCTCTAGTAAATTCAATTTGGAATAATTAATGCCATGTATTTTGATATACTCGTATAAGCGGGCTGCTAATGGAATATATTAATCCCATACGTAATTTATATTACAGTGACATAGATATTATATTGTTGTTTATATTAAATAATATCTATTTAAGTACTCCTATTCAGGCACCGTGGTCCCCAGCTCATGGCAGAAGACTTTGGCCCACCCGATCCCTAAAGCACTTGCTCAGATCCAACCAAGTATTGCGATAACTTCCATATTTTCCACAAGTCGGGAAACTTTAACCTACAGCTGGTAGCATACTTGGAAAAATATCACCGATAAATGATCGCAAAAATGGCTTCTGCTGTAGTCGCTCAGCTGGTGATCTTCTGATATATTTGACTCACTCACTCAGTTAGACGGTGTCAATAAAAAGCAAGGGCGAGGCTTGGACTGCTAGTCTAGACATAGCGAAAGCTTTTTATCATGTGTGGCATAAAGCATTACTTTTCAATCTTCTTTCTTTTAGGCTGCCTGAGAAACTTTGTATATCTTTGTTTTGTATAATTATGTAATACAAAATTTAATTGAGACATCCCTTGGACACGTCTTCGATTGGGTAAATTGAATTTGGTACAGTTAAATCTTTGTATTAGCTTAGTTTGTCGTAGCTCCTAGATTGCAAGGTGCTCCTCTTAGTATTTGTCCTAACATTTGCATCTTGGGTGTCGACATATTGAGTGATATTCAGTTTCGCAGCCATTTGGAATGCAAGGCCAAACTGACTTCTAGGAAGATCGGTGTCATCAATAAAGCCAGGCGGTATTTTACACCCCGACACCGCCTTTAACTACATATATAAAGCCCAGGTTCGACCTCACATGGAATACTGTTCGCATCTCTGGGCCGGTGCGTGCCAGTACTTGTTTGCACTATTTGACCGCATAACACGAAGAGCAGTTCGAATAGTCGGTGATCCGATTATCTAGTGTCGACTGGACTCTCTCTCTCTCTCTACACGTAGAGATGTAGCGTCTCGTTGCGTTCTAGCAAAGAGACGCTACATCTCTACGTGTTCAAATTATATCACGGAAAGTGCTCGTATGAGCTGTTTGATTTGATACCTGCCGCTGAGTTCTACTATCGTACATATCGCCATAAATTAAAATTCCATCCATTATCATCTTGATAATTGGCGATCTACTACTGTATGTTTCCTTTTATACCACTAACGGTGAAACTGTGGAATCAACGTCCCTCAGCGGTATTTCCGAACTATTACAACATGAGAGCATTCGAAGCCTTCAAGAACAGAGTCTTTATTTCCTTTAGAAGGCCGGTAACGGATAGGCGACCCCTTGGTTTTGCTGATCGCCATGGTCGCTTGTCGTTTGCACCCCTCTTCTATAAAGAAAAATCTAGAATCTTACTTAGAGAAGTAATAACGTCAGGCTCTGATCTCAATAAACAATGCGATTCAATCATACCTTTTTATTATTCTACGTAGAGTGGCACACAAGTATACGGCCCGCCTGATGTGCGGTACCGTAGCCATATTAACGCTCGGAACATGAAATTTCGACCGCACGCTGCCACCCCCACTGTAACGCAGTAACTTCTTCACTTCACTTCACTCACAGGAACATAACAACCCTCAAGGGAATTGTTATTTGGCTGCAGTATTCTGTAAATAACAACACTTCGAAAGTTCAATATCACGGCCCATTGAAAAATCTCCGTATTATAGAATAAGCATGTTTCTCGGTAACTACAGCACTAGTTTCGTTTTGTTTAGTTTTCAATATGGTGTTATATTAATAGCTAAGTACCTAATTTGTTTTGATTGTTAAAAGTTGATCTTGAAAACCAGGCAAGTGCGAGTCGGACTCACGCAACGAGGGTTCCATAAAATGTACAGCTACATTTACCATTTCCAGTTTTCGGACATTTTCCTTTCCTTGTACTAATGACATTGCTTCTTGCCAAATTTCAGCATTCTAGGGCAACGGGAAATACCTTTAAGATTTTAATTCCCTTTGCGAATGTCAAAATATGCGATATAATTAATGAAACATAAATGGCCGTATGTTTTGATTGCGTCGATTTAGAAGATTGATTTTTTCACTGCTTTAAAAGATTGTAGACCTGAATATGTGATATTAATTTCAACTTGATCCTTGATTGAACTTGTCCTCCACGCGATCCTAAAGCTGGGGATACACATGCTGGTAAATCGGGAAAGTAGCTGGTATGAAAGTTACTGGCATGTACGAGTAACTGGCACACTGCGGATACATTTGCAAGTAATACTGGCATGCATACTGTGCCCTTGCATGCCAGTATTACCATCGCGTATACACAGGACAGTTCGTGAGAGTATTTCGTACCTGCCTATTCTTGCGCGCTAAACATGGAAAACAATCGAAGTGAATTAAACAAAATAGTGTTGTTATTAGCAATTGAATGTGTAGCTAAATTAATGAGAGATAAAAAGAAAAAACGAAGACGGGTTTGGGTAAGAGATTGGATTAGTAGAAGGAAAGATTTTGGAGCAAGTAGTTGTCTGCTTAAAGAAATGCGTCAAGAAGATCATGATGGTTACAGAAACCATTTGAGAATAAAACAAAAAACGTGCACCTACGGCCACAATGAGTCGGCTACTGGCATGCCCGTAGCTGTCGCGTCTGTTCACACGTGCCAGGTTAGCAGCCCCCCGCGTCCCCTCCCTCAACGGGCATGCAAGGAAATCAAATGTTGTGCTAGCTACTCGCAACTAGCTAGCTTCCAGTTACAGGCATGCCAGTTAGTGAATACACATGACTGTAGCTGGCACCTGCAAGGAGCTGGTATGCTAGTGTGCAAGCTACGGGCATGTGTAACCCCGGCTTAAGAAAAAGGGTCTTGACAGACGAACGGTCGAACGGATAACGAAGTGATCCTATTAGGGTTCCGCTTTTTTAACCGACTCCAAAAAGGAGGAGGTTCTCAATTCGGTTGTATTTTTTTTAATGTTTGTTACTTAATTATTCCGTGTTTTATATACCGATTAAAAAAAAACTTGATTTATTTGAAAGAGTATACTTCCAGATTGGTCCCATATTTTTTTATCATCATCATCATCAGCCTGTATCTACCCACTGTTAGGTTTTTTATTTCATTACTTCGTCATTTGTAAACCGATTTGAAAAAAACTTTTTTTGTTGAAACAGTACACTTCGAGATTGGTCCCATATCTTTTTCATCATCATCATCAACCTGCATCTACATACATAAATGTAGAGTAATGATGGGAGTCGGAACAATAATAATTATTCATCATCAGCCTGTATCTATCCACCGCTGGATATAAGCCTTCCCCAATGCTTTCCACTAAATACGATCCTCCGCCTTCCGCATCCAGCCGCTTGCAGCCGTTTTCTTAAGGTAATCGGACCATCTAGAAGGAGGGCGTCCAACGCTTCGTCGTCCTACGCGCGGCCTCCACTCTAATACCTTCCTCCCCCATCTGCCATCACTTACTCGGCAGATGTGACCCGCCCATTGCCACTTCAGCTTGCAAACTCGAAAGGCTATGTCGAAAACTTTAGTTCTCCGTCGAATTTCTTCGTTCCGGATTCGATCCCTCAGAGAAACCCCGAGCATAGCCCTCTCCATCGCTCGCTGCGCCACCTTTAGCCTGTGGACCAGTCCGACGGTCAGTGTCCAAGTCTCTGCACCATAGGTCATTGCAGGGAGGACGCACTGGTTGAAGACTTTAGTCTTCAAACATTGGGGTATCTTTGCGGTGAAGATGTGCCGAAGTTTTCCAAAAGCTGCCCAGCCCAATCGAATGCGTCTATCGATCTTTGTTGAAGTTACCCCGGCCAAGCTGTATGGAATGTCCGAGGTAGACATAGTCTTTAACCACTTCAATCTGTGTACTCTCTACCATAACCGGGCTAGGGATAATTATTAATAATAACTAATTAATTAATTTGGGGTGTAAGCAGCTCTCCACCATCTTTTGAGCCTGAGCCAACCTTATCTCCATGTGGTGTTCCCTGCCAATTCACTGACGAGGATCAGGCACAGAGAGAGTTATAGGGCATCGTAATTTGAAGTACCTGTTAGTGAGTGAGGTCACCAGGAAGGACGAAGGAGTAGTAACTCTAAAGGCAGTAGCTTTGGCAGCGGGGGTGACAACGAATTTTTATGCGTTTTCACCCCCGTTCATATGCGTTTTTTTGTACACGTTCTTACGCGCGACCATGTGAAAATGAATTCCCTGCTCGCGACGAGCGATGCTAAGTAAGGAGGCTTCATATAAAAACTCTACCAAACAAAACCAATAAATAAATATAAATATTTCTGGACAATTTACACAGCGCCATCTAGTCCAAAATTAAGCGCAAATCTTGTGTTATGGGTACTAGATAACTGATAAATGTACTTAAATACATTTTTTTTGTAAATAGATACTTAAATATTCAGAAACGTCCAGACCAAGACAAACATGTCTGTTTGTCTTGGTCATGCACACAAATGTTTGCCTTGTGCGGGGATCGAACCCGCGACCTCGGAATCAAAGTCACCATTGCTAACCATTGGACCACCCAGCTCGTCATTGTATTGGATTAGTTCCCAAAGATAAGGAAATGTGTAATAAATCATAGTTCTGCAATGCACTGACAGTGTAATTTGCTGCTGTGACCTTTGTTATCAGCATTCAGCGAACCCTGACCTTGGGCTGATCGATCGCCTGGTGTCATGGAACACGGCACCACTAACTTTATCGCTCGGCTAAAAGCGGGGTTTAACTTTCTTTTTTATGCCCATCGTTTTAATAAAATCGTTAATATAGTAGTAAACAGTCGGTTCAGTTGAATTTGTGTATTTATTTCGTCATTGCGTTTGTCAGTTTCGATCACGCAAGTTAAGCAACGTCGTTCGTAGACTGTCCACAGATGGGTTTATTAATCTCGAGCTCCACCGTGTTTCGGCAATTTGATGCCATGTTAATCAGTTGGTCTATGTTGTTGTTAATAGATTACAGTCGTTAAGTTAGTGGCCTTTGAGTGGATTGAAAAGATTGGCCTCCGCCAACCCGAAGTTGAGCACCCACACTGCTCCACTGTGGGTTGGCGGAAGTACCTACGCTCTAAACCCCTTCGATCGCGAAGATCAGCATGTCTCTCTCATCAATGGAGTGTATATTATAAAAATAATTGTATGAGACCTATATTTTAATTATCTTGTACCTATTTAATATTAGTAGTTTATGAAACTGTTGCATAATAAGGGTTATTAAAATACGAGTGTGTTTATAACATGAGCCGAAGGCGAATGTTATAATAGACCACACGAGTATTTTAATACCTAATTATGTGCAGTTTCATACACTACTTTATCTAATCTCATGAAATATATGATAATAATATTTTAAATACAACCATGAAGTTAATTTAATAGCTATAATTCTTACATATAAATCCATTTGCAGATCGAACATGCGTAGTGCGCATGCGCGTCGCGCCCCGTGGCGCCGCGTTCACAGATTATGTAGAAAAATTTTGCATAGTTGCAATGTATTTGCATTGCAACCTGTTTAAAATACCTGTATCCAGGGCTGAAGCTGTATCGAAATGGTAAAAAAGTTATTTTACGATACAGATGTCCATAGAAGAGCTGTATCGAAAAATAACTTTTTAAATTTATTTTGATAGCTTGTGCGTAAAGACTGTCATTATGATACTGTGTATAGTTTTTTAATGTGTAAATTTCAGTATGAGATTAGATAAACAATATTTTTATTAAATTTATTAACTATATTACTAAACTTAATATTTACAAATGAAATATTTACAAAGAGATACAAAAAAAAACGAAGAAAAGAAATAAAACAAAAATTATAAGTAAAAATCGTTGCCCGTCGGTAGCGTACCAAGAATGCTGGCAGCATTACCTCGCTGAATAGCAATGCTAATCCTCTAGCTCGTCTGTATATAAACCACTCAAACTGCTAACAAGACACTTGAAGACAACGGAAAATACATCAAATCGGACGGATTGTAGAGACAACTTAAATATGCAAATAAGTCTGTTTACATGGATCCACTACGAAATCACTGCATGTTTAAAACAATTTACGTACTAAGATGATGTACTCAATGTAAATACACGTACGCAGCCGAAGTATATCTGAGTATTATGTAATTATGCCTACTGACAGTGAACAGACAGCAGACATTTCGATTAAAGTTTATTCAGTGCCGCAATTTAAACCAAACGTTGCTTTTCGCGCTGAAATCTGGGGATTACATTTGATTGACTAAAATGGATATGTCAGATATTAAACCGTTTATGCTAGGTAGGTGCCATTCATCTGGGTCATTTACCTTTCCTTTACGCCAATGGTTCTTAAACTATAGTCCGCGGACCACTAATGGTCCGCTAGAGCACCCCAAGTGGTTCGTGAGTACACTGAGGAAGTTATTAAGTGTTTGTTTGTTTGTTTGTAAAACTTTATTGTACAAATACATAAAACTTCAAATACAGAATAATACACAATGGCGGACTTATCCCAGCAGGGATCTATTCCAGTCAACCAAAGAATGCTTGTAAGTGTTTTTTTTAGGTCAGGATTAGGTACATTAAGTACAGTAGATAAAAAAACAGTTATTACAAACGCAAATATAGACAAATACATACTAATACACATAAACACCTACAATAGGCTATTTGACTAACAATTTTTTCGGTTGGATATGTAGGGACGTCTCCATAATATAACCATAGGTGAAAGAATTACTTCGATAGCACAAAAATCTCTCGAGATATGGTAATTTGAAAATCACAATTTTTAGACTGCCCCAAAACGCTCCATACAAAAGACTACCGAATTATGACGTCACAGGTTTGTATTTTGTATGCATCAAATCAGAAATTTGTACGATAGCTATGTTAAATATTACGTTTATGTAATTAGTATCATAATAAAAGTTGTAGCATTTTTTTTTGCTTCTCCAACGGAAATATTATTTTTTAATAATTTCATACTTTTAAAATGGACTTTCCGCCAAACTTTGATCGACGCTAAAAAAAGTCTGACTGAAGATATTAGAATGAAAGTTTGCAGATCTTTATAGTTTTGTGTATTTTACGATATTGTTAAATAATTTATACAATTTTTAAACATTGGAAAACAGCCTATTAGACATATCTTAGTTAGATACAGTGAATTCAAACGTCGAAAACATACAACACTATAAGTGTATTCTTAGCTGGCTCTTAAAAGAAGTAATAGGTTGAGCCATCATCACATTATTTGGAAGTGACTGAAAATTTCAGCCGATACAAAACAGCCTCGAAATTATACGATAATACATTAAATAGATATCAAACTGATACGGAACCAAACCTAACCTAACAAACTGACACCAACACGAATCCAACCAAGAACAGACCGAAATAAGAACGAAACATTTTAAAAGAGTTACGCTACTATCCTTTGTTCCATAACTTACGAGAGACAAATTATAGTGGTCCGTGACATTAAAAAAAAAACCGGACAAGTGCGAGTCGGACTCGCCCACCGAGGGTTCCGTAGGTCGTACGTAGTATCATTATTAAATTTGATATTTTTCATTATAAATAAGAAATAATGCGTCGAAAAAAATAAATGAAATATATTTTGCAATGTGTACATCAAGCCCTTTCATTTATGATACCCCATTTGAACTAGTAGTTTCAATTTGAAATTTCGACACCCTATAAAAAAAAACAATTGGTTGCCTGTAAAGTCGGTATACGGGCGAAAGTTTTACGTGACAACGACTTTGAGTCTCTCTCGCTCTTAGAAGGGACACGCGTCCACGACACGCTTACAATGAGAGCGAGTGAAAGGCACGCGCCTTTCACTCGCTCTCATTGTAAGCGCATAACGTGACCCAGTTTCTTGAAGTGTCACCCGGCTAACCAATTTATAAGACGTTGTCACGTCAATATAGACCCCGTATTTTTTAAGATCTATTTACAAATGTATAGTTTTGAGATTTATTCCTGTACTTGTAGTCTATAACGATATTACTTGCCAAATTTCATAGTTCTAGGTCAACGGGAAGTACCCTATAGGTTTTGATTCCCTTGAGTGTGTCGAAATATGCGTTTTTTGCTGAATAAACGGCCGTAACTTTTTTCTACGTAAACTTAACAGTTTGATTTTTTTTTAACTTCATGGGACCGTAGACCTGAGTATACAGTTCAAATTTCAGCTTGATACCTCCACGCATTCTCGACATAGAAATTCTTGACAGACAGACAGACAGACAGACAGACAGACAGACAGACAGACGGACAACAAAGTGATCTTATAAGGGTTCCGTTTTTCCTTTTGAGGTTCGGAACCCTAAAAATGAATACAAGGTCCACCAGCAAAAAAAAAAACGTTAAGAACCACTGCTTTACGGCTTATGTAGACTTACAGTCTTATTCATAAAACTCCTTTAAAATACGTTTAAAACGTTCACTAACTAAAATAAGCTAAGGTATCATTAACCTCTTATGGCCGCAAAAGACGTTTTAACATTGTGATGTTGTCGTTTTGATGAATCCATGGATAAAATGACCAAAAGCACCGGTGTTGCTGTCTGATAACCCTCAATGGAATTGTTATTTGGCTGCGGTATTCTGTGAAGTGGAGGTACTTCCCGAGTCAGCCAGTTCAGAAATACGTTGTACCTACTCTACCTCACTTTCGCCTGACCCTCTTTCGCTAGACGACAGGGTGCCTCTAAAGAACGTGGTGAACCTCTTACACCCCCAATTCATCATATTTGTCGCTAATAAAGGTTTATAGTAGGGTCCACCGTTATCTACTATATAAAAATAAGTCGGGTTTTCCTTCCTGACGCTATAACTCCAGAACGCACGAACCGATTTCCACGGTTTTGCATTCGTTGGAAAGGTCTCGGGCTCCGTGAGGTTTATAGCAAAGAAAATTCTGGAAAAAATTGAAAAGAAAAGCGGGAAAATCTTTTTTCACATACAGCGCCATCTCTAAGGAAATGGATGGAAACGAAAAGATTGAGCCACAGCGAAGCGTGGTCGGGCCGCTAGTATAACTTATGAAACTGTTATTATAAAAGGTTTTAACCATAAAGCTAATATCCGCTAGGTATATTAACTTTACGGTTTTAACGCCATATATCGTTTATGAATAGGTAGTGATTTTTGGGATGTCTGTTTTAACAGCTTATATTTATAAGGACCTTTTATTTATAAAGAGCTCGATGGCGTCTTTAGGTATGTCAGCCTGATCGAACACGCAAGTTAAGTAACGTCGATCGTAGCCTGTCCATGGATGGGTTTATTTATCTGTAGCTCCTCCGTGCTTCCGTCGGTCCTGGCTGTTGTCATTAGATGACAGTCGTTCAGCCAAGTCAGTGGCCTTAGAGCGGCTTGAAAACATTGGTCTCCACCAACCCGCAGTTGAACAGCGTGGTTGAGGGGAGACCCGTATCCCTACAGTGGGAGGATTATGGGTTGAGGGGAGACTCGTATCCCTACAGTGGGAGGATTATGGGTTGAGGGGAGACCCGTATCCCTACAGTGGGAGGATTATGGGTTGAGGGGAGACCCGTATCCCTACAGTGGGAGGATTATGGGTTGAGGGGAGACCCGTATCCCTACAGTGGGAGGATTATGGCTTGATGCCGTCAAACCTTATATAACATTTTATGAATAAATAAATAAAATATTTTTAAATAAATATTTCTGGATAATTTACACAGCGCCATCTAGTCCCAAATTAAGCACAAAGCTTGTGTTATGGGTACTAGACAACTGATAAATGTACTTAAATACATGTTTTTTTAAATACGTACTTATAATACATAGAAAACACCCAGACCAAGACAAACAGACATGTTCATGCACACACATGTTTGACTTGTGCGGGACTCGAACCCGCGACCTCGGAGTCAAATTGGTCATTGCTAACCATTCGACCACCGAACTCGTCGTGAATAAGACTGTTATAATTTAAATACGTTCATAAACCTACAAAGTTTAGTTTTAACGATTTGGTGTAACCACATTAGATAGAGACTAATGTAGATTGTACATAGTGCTGTCATATATCAGTGTGTTACCACACCACAACCACAACATGCTTTCTTTGGAAAAAAAAAACAAAAACAAGCGGCATGCGACGACAAATAAATAAAATTAACAATTAAAAAATAAAAAACCGACTCCAAATAAGTCAACTTACTGGACGGAGGCCCACCGCAGTGAAACTAAATAAAAGGTTTTTTTACGGGATGGGACTCCACCACTGTGTCTCCTCTGCAGCCAGGATTAAAAACAGCGACCATCAAAACAGGCAATGAACAATGAAGTCCATTGCTGTTCCAGGGGTAAAACTACGGATGCCTTGGAACTCACAACGAATTTAATCAGAATAAATTATTAGGAGGTAGCTTTTGGAATTTGACTTTAATATTTAGACTTAAATTTAATTCGAAATAGGTCAACTTGTAAGCAATAAATAATAAAATGTATTTAAGTATATTATCTAGTTCTCATAGTACAAGCTTTGCTTAGTTTGGGACTAGATGGCGGTGTGTAATTCGTCCAAGAATATTTATTAATTTACTCAAAAGACCGAAACAAGATTGAGAATAAAAAAGTAAAATTAAAATAAACTTAAAACAAAGTAAAATCTGCTTCGGTTTAATAGACCATGATTAGCCGAACTAGTCAATAATTTAGCTTCTTTACAAGGCAATTTAATGGTGAGCTGACTCTACTTACAATTCCACTGGGGTTGGTCATGTGTAGCATAGGGACCGGCGGCAGTCTAATGAGCGAAACAGCGCATCCACTAAAATGAACGCACACTTATCCAAACCGCGCCGAACGAATCGAATTTTAGAATTTTTTATATGAAATCTTATGACTTTTCGCACACCTACCCGCCCTTCCTGATTCGGACGAATTGGCGTGGATATGTGTGCGAGATGTCATAAGAATCTATATGAAGTTGCCGGCATATGTATTTCCTCATTCATACAAAATGGGATCCTTCAAGCGAAGCGTGAAGAAGCATCTTGTAGGCCAGCATGCCAGCGTCAACTGACAAGACATCAAGGTCAAGTGACCTTTGTGTGACGGACAAGTGTCCGTTGTCGATGCGATTGGGGCTCCTCTTTTCGCTTACTATCAGGCGCAGCGGAACCAATATACTGAGCTAATATAAAAAAAAGAATTCGAAAATACATTTTGTTCGATTAATTCGGCCTATTATGTTCATTCGTTCGGGATATTACGTTTATTCAGCTGCGTGGTCCATAGAAATTTATTAAACTACATTACATTTTACTTATTTCTTTTGTGAAATTTGATATTTTTATAACGTAGCGAGAGCATTTATAGCGGAACCAAATTTCGCGTGATAGGCACACAATACAGGCTTTCTGGCGTAGAAAGGTAGTTAATATGCATACTACCTATGTAAAGTTACAGTGATTGATGGATGAATGTCACGGTTAATGGAACTTTTGCGATCACTGAACTTCTTGAACATTGTATAGTTTAATGAACAGCTACAATAACCCTTAACAGTACAGTAAGTTAAAAAAAAGTACCGTCAATCTTGTCCAATCTTGTCTTGTATCTCAATTTCATGTAGCCGTAAAAACACTCCATTTTATACTATTAGCAAACAAGAATACGGCCCGTCTGATCGAAAACAGTTATTGCAGCCTATGGCCGTCTGCAACACCAGGGGCATTAAATCACACTTGCGTTGTCAACTATGTAAAAATCTTAGCTGTTTTTAACAGAAGTTTATTACATGCTTTTATTACGTTTTACCGCGGTGTCTGTACTGACATATTGTTTTTTTTTTTATATACTACGACGGGTGGCAGACAAGCATACGGCCCGCCTGATGTGAAGCGGTTACCGTAGCCATATTAACGCTCGCAACATAAAATATCGCTCACGCGCTGCCACCCACCACTCTGTTAATTGTTACAGGCCTATGCGCTGTAGCCGTTGTGCTAAAGAGCACCTTTTAAAGTACTGTCCTGTAGGCAAAGAGGCGCCGCCGACGTGCGCGAATTGCGGGAAGTCGCATACGTCGAATGATAGACGCTGTCCCTCTCTTCGTAAAGAGGCGCGAAAGAGAGGGATACAAATATCGGGCCCGCCGCCGCCGCAAATTATTTCTCAAAATTCTCAACGTACCACTCGCCCTTCTCAAGTACTCACGGAGGAGGAAAGGGCTGAAGGGTGGCAGGTAGCGGGGGAAGGACGAAATCACCCTCCTCGGAGTAATTTTAATATTAATACCCACCCCAGAGTAGAGGGTGAAGAGAGCGTAGGGCAAATGCCCACTACATTAGCGCCACCCGCAAACCCCGCGCGCCCTAAGCGCAAACCTAGGTCGCGTAAAAATAAAAACAAAAAACCAAACCAAGTTTCTCGTCCGGAGTCGCAGGTAGGCTCGCGTCCGGAGTCGCTCCCGAGCTCGCGTCCGATATCTACGACTTCCCGTCCGTCGTCGCGTCCCTCAACGCGTCACTCATCGCGTCCGGCGTCGAGATTTCCCTCACCGTCGGTGCATTTTTGCGCCGACACATTATCAAACACCCTCAATGGGCTTAATGCCGCGCCCTCTTTCCCCTCGTCGTCTAGACAGAGCCGTCGCGACGCTTATAGTCGCAGTAACATGCCTCCCACGGCGCAAGACGCTAACATCCCTTCGCAGGCGTCCTCTCGCGCGCAGTCCATCTCCACTAGGGATCCTATAGCGACAATTGTAGGAATCCTAGTGGAAATGCTCCGTGAAATTACCTCAGGGGTCGAGGTCTGGACAGCGGCCACAAACGCCCTGATGCAGATCTTGACCCTTCACAGTCAAGGTTTGCCCTAGAAAAAACAAAAAATCTGTATTACTATTTGTAAATTAACTGTAGATTTGGGTTGTTGTACGGGCGCCCTCTATAGGGACGTCCGTGCAACAACCTAAATCAACATAATCAAAACTTAACCTTATTCCAAATTTCAAAATTGCAATTGAATTTAACTTAAAAACCTAAAAATAAGTTATTATAACTTAAAAATACTACCAAATCATATTTGGCGTGCTACGCCTTGAAATATACCAAATCACTTTTGGCGTGCTACGCCTTGCTTTACCAAAAATGTGCGTTTTCTTTATGTGTCAAAATTTACCAAAAATAAAACAAAAACATAAATGTCGGGTTTTTTCGGTCAAAAAATGTCTTTGTGAATGTTATCTGTTTCTATCTCTTTCTGTCGTAAAAAGTCTTGGTGTTGCATTTGGTCATAGTGTCGCATATGGTCATAGTGTCGCATATGGTCATAGTGTCGCATTTGGTCCGGTGTCATTGAGATTTATTTCCTTGTTTATTTCAACCGGTAAGTTATATACGTCTGTGTAGACATCGTCTGGCAAATGTTTCTCGGTGCCTGCTCGTTTCAGTTGTTGCATCCCCACATGCAACAACTGAAGGGAGCAGGATTGCCGGGTGCATAGGCTACGGCGGGTTGGCATGGAAGTGTATAATAATTACCTTTAGTGGTTCAGCATGTGTTCTGATACGCCTTAACCCGAGTGTCGGAACATATGCTGTCTCATCGTGTTGTCCCTCTCTAGCATTCATGCGTTTATTTCCCCGAAGCGGCGTATACGTGCACTGCGGTGCATTTATACGCTTGCAGGTTAACTCTTTACTGTATGTTAAACATATTTGTCCTGGGTATTTGTGTGTGTGTATGCGCATATATACAATTATGTATGCGCATATACACACATACTACTGAGGCAGCCGTATGCATGCGCCTAAGTGCATACATACGGCTGTAGGTTTATCTTTTTCAGTGGTGTAAAGCATATGTCTGGATTCGCCCAACCCGGGATTCCAGACATATGTAGTCCCTACGTGTCGTCCTCGTTGTTAGTTGTTATTGTTGTGCGGTGTGTATGGACGTATGCATCTCTAGGGGTGCATACGTCAATACACACAGTACCTATATATGCAGTGGTGTTTCGCCTGGTTAATGTCGACTTCGGTCCCAGGCAGGCACCACTGTATATTGTCCGTGTTGTATGGGAAGAAGTTGTATGTTGTTGTTAATGTCCTTCATTCCATAATTTCAACCATTCAGCCCTTAAGTGGCTATATTAACCACCTGATTGGCCGACCTGCTTCTCACAAGCAACGCCGCATTAGAGCGGTTCAAAAATTACGCGGGGGTGTAATGCACCCTTGAAGACTGCCCGGGCAAAGAGCCACTCGCTCGAGGCCCGTACGTACCCCTCGAGGGTACATGTACCCAGGTCAGGTCAGGCGCTGCCACCTCCGCTGCCAACGCAGCATCTCTTTCCTGTCTTCCTGGTGACCTCACTCACTCGCAGGAACACAACAACCCTCAAGGGTATTGTTATTTGGCTGCGGTATTCTGTGAGGTGGAGGTACATTCCCCAGTCGGGTAGCTTACATTTACGCTCCCTACCTCTCTAATAGTCCATGGAGATTAGTAAGGGTTGCCGATCCGATTCCAGCTTTGTAAAGAAAATATTATTATAGACTCTGTTCTTGATAGCTCTCAAGTCGTAATTGTTCAAAAATATCGCTAAAGGATGTTGATTCCCCAGTTTCTCTATTCGCGGTATAAAATGTTTGTAGTAGATCACCAATTATCAAGATGATATGGATGAAATTTTATTTTATGGCGAATTGTACGATAAATACATCCTTGGACGCATTACACGCTGCCATTTAGTCTCAAACTAAGCAAAGCCAAGAAAGACTTCAGTAGTTACCATAAGGCCCTTACAGAATACAGCAAGGCTGTAAGAAGGGCGAAGCGAAAAGCTTGGAGGAGCCATTGTGACGACATAAATACGGCCCCAGAGGGTATGAGATTGGCGAAAGCAATGTCTACTATTAAGGCAAGTCCTCTAACAGCAGTGCGGACTGAGAATGGAAGACTCACGGAAACTGGTAAAGAAACATTGAAACAAATGTTCGAAACCCACTTCCCAGGTTTTAATGAACTTGATAAAGATGACATTGAGTACATCAATGGTGCAGATACTAACACTGTAAGAACGCGTAGATATGATTGGGATGTAGCTAAGAAGGTGGTGGACGACAACAAAATCAGATGGGCCATCAGGAGCTTGCAGCCATACAAGTCTCCGGGTCCTGACGGCATCTACCCCATTATGCTGCAACAAGGAGCCTCCATACTTATACCACACCTATGCAGGCTGTATAGAGCCAGTTTAGCATTTGGATACACGCCAAAAGCGTTGGGCAGGGTAAAGGTGACGTTTATCCCGAAGCCGGGTAAGCCCACATACGAGGATGCCAAATCGTATCGGCCTATAAGTCTACAATCATTTGTTCTAAAAGTACTAGAGAAAATGGTAGACAGATATGTAAGGGATGGGCCTTTGAGTAGACATCCACTACACAAGCTGCAATGTGCATATCAATCAGGTAAGTCGACGGAGACTTCCTTACACCATGTTGTTAGCAAAGCGGAAAAAGCAATTGAAAGCAAGGAAATATGTGTAGCAGCATTCCTTGACATTGAAGGAGCCTTCGACAGAACCACATTCGACTCCATCAATAAAGCGGCAGCAGCGCACGGTATTCCGAATACAATATGTAAATGGATACAGAGCATGCTCAAAGGCAGGATTATTAATGCCGAGCTTATGGGCGAAAAATTATTCGCCAGTACCACAAAAGGTTGTCCTCAAGGAGGCGTCCTATCGCCGACGCTATGGAGCCTTGTAGTCAACTCACTTTTGATTGATTTAAATAAGGGACCCATAGTGGCTGTCGGATATGCGGATGACATAGTCATCCTAATCAATGGAAAATTTCCCAATATAGTAACGGAACTTATGAGGGTAGCTCTTAAGGTAGTCGAGAATGGGTGTCAAACAAATAGCTTGACTATCAATCCAAAGAAAACCACATTAGTTCCGTTTACAAGGCTAAGGAACCTAACAGGTCTAAAAACAGTATCATTGTATGGGAATGAGTTGCAATGGTCTGATGAAGTTAAATATCTAGGAGTGACATTGGATAAGGGACTCAGTTGGAATGCCCATATGAACAATGTCCTTCAAAAGGCAACACGAGCCTTCAACATGTGCAGGAATGCCTACGGGAAAACATGGGGGTTAAAACCAAGCATTCTGCGCTGGCTATATATAGCAATGATAAGACCCATGGTGACTTATGGCTGCCTAGTATGGTGGCCAAAAGTACGACAAGTGACAAGTAAGATGTCCCTGATGAAACTGCAGAGATTAATCTGCTGTGCAGTCACGGGAGCATTCCCCACTACACCCACAGCAGCTATGGAAGTGATCCTCGATCTCTTACCATTACATATATTCATTGAGGCGGAGGCTTGTAAAGCCTTATACAGGATCGAAACGGCTGGTCTATGGAACAGATATTTGCCTCAGACCAGGCATACACATATGGAGTCCGATTTAGAACTCAAGAGGAAGATGGAAATGTGCAGTGATAAGATGTTGCCGAAGTACATCTTCAAGAGAAACTACAGAATACATCTTCCAACCAGAGATGAGTGGAAGAACAATGAATTCAAACCCAAGGAGGAAAATAGCCTCATATGGTTTACCGATGGCTCCAAAACTATAGAAGGTACAGGAGCAGGCATTTTCTCTAAGGACATACAACACAGCCAGAGTATGGGGCAATACGCTACTGTATTTCAAACTGAAATGTATGCCATAACTGCTTGTGCGAAAATGAATCTAGAAAATAGGGTCGCAAATCAGTACATCTATATTCTCAGCGACAGCCAGGCAGCTCTTATGGCCCTGAGCTCTGACAGGGTGGAATCTAGGCTAACTCTTGCGGGTATGGATGCCCTTAATAAACTGGGCAGAAATAATCGGCTGGAGTTGGTCTGGGTTCCTGGACACACAGGAGTTGAGGGCAATGAGAGGGCTGATGAATTGGCAAGGGAGGGATCAAGTAAAAACTTTTTAGGACCTGAACCCTTTGTAGGTCTCTCATACGGGACAGTAATTGAGGCTATAAATGGCAGAGCGAAGTCTAGGCATCAGGCTGAATGGAGGGAGATGAGTGGAATGCTACACTCCAAGGAAACCATTGGCGAAGGCACAGTGAATTGGTACAGACATGTACATAAATGTGACAGGAAACGGATGCGTCTCATGCTTGGTGCACTGACCGGCCATTATGCCTGCCACGGACACCTATACAAGATGAGACTTGTTGAGAGCCCAGAGTGCAGAACATGCAAGGAGTCTTACGAGACCATGAAACACTTAATGTGTCAATGTGACGCCCTAGCGGGCAAACGAATGGAAATCCTAGGAAAGGCATACCCGGACCTGGAGGACTACAGGCTCTTCCCTATAAGCGGCATACTGAAGTACATGGAACATGTCTCCAGACAGGCGGGGGAGAGTGACTAAAGGATTAGGGAGAACACAAAAGATCCATGAGGGTCGACGTGTCACCGGTGCTGCAGCACTGGACCCACTCTAAGATAAGATAAGATAAGCAAAGCTTGTCCTATGGGAACTAGATAACTGACATCATACTTTTTTTTTTTTTTTTGTAAATACATTATAATACATAGAAGACATCCAGACCAAGACGAACAGACATGTTCATGCACACAAATATTTGTCTAGTGCGGGGATCGAACCCGCGACCTCGGAGTCAAAGTGGCTATTGCTAACCATTCGTTCACCGAACTCGTCGTATGATGTACGTGTATCCAACGAAAACATAAATACATGTATGTTTTCGTATTAATACGTGTACTACAAAACATCACACATTTTTAGCATTACAAAATTCATAATACAACACACAAAAGTGATAAACTAGCGTCACAATTTGTATGACGGTATATTTGGCATGTAAACTTTGTATGATGGTTTATTTGACATGTAGACCTGTAATTTTTTGTGAGGTGGAGGTTCTCCCTCAGTAAAGAACTAAAGACCGCAAAGGGCCATCGTACAGCCAGAAGGACGGTTAGGCTCTAGACAGACGGACTGCATTTCAACTGCAATTCCACTACAAATTTGCAGCTTGAACGCAGTTAGTACGACTGCAATGAAACTTCATTTCAACATCAAGGTACCCAGTTGAGCATAGTAATTGTGCTCTGGGTTCGGAAGGCATATGAAGGTCTAGTACGGTCCTGCACGCTCACTGCACACCGACTGCAATCGGGCGGCACGGTTGATTTGCAATTTCATTGCAGTCGTACTAACTGCGATCAAACTGCAAATTTACCGTGCAGTTGCAGTTGAAATGCAGTCCGTCCGTCTGTCTAGACCCTTAGGGGTACAGTGGGTTTGAAGATTTGAAGGGTATACGCCGCGCCTTACCTCTCGAAATTCGAATTGTTCAAACTAAAACTATTTCACAAAACACAGTGAGCGATAAGACGTAGTACACCGACCTCGTGATATTTTGCCCTTAATCTTGATAGCGATACAATTATTTTACCTTAATTATGCACTCGTAGTAGATGACTTTAAGGTTAAATAAACAAAATTTCTGTTTACTTCTAACGCTCGTAAAATTAAAGTTCTTATTGGGTTAGTGTTAGCAATTAGTCCCTGAATATGAATGAGTGTATTCACTGAAAGTATTTCATTATCTCGCTTGTGAAATCACAAAAAAATTCGTTAACAGGATTTAAGTAATAAAATTAAAAATTTGGAACCAACTGATGACAATTTTGTATTTTGTAGCAACAAAAATCGTACAACCCGCACAACGGTACGCAGTTATCGTGTCCTGGAGATGCTAGCAACACCAGGTGGGGCATCAATCACGCATTGCTGATCCTTTAAATACCCTTTCACGCCTTTTTTGAAGAACCCCATACTGTAGAATCCTGAGTAAATCTCGGCAGGGAGAATAATTATTCCACAACTAGTGCCACCACAACACAAAAATAATAGTTTTCAAATTAAATTGAAATATGATAAAGTGCCATTAACAGCCGCTTTTAGTATTTTTAACCGTCTCCAAAAAAGGAGGAGGTTCTCAATTTGGCTGTAGTTTTTTTTTAATGTTTGTTACTTAATTCCGTGAACTCCGTGATTTATAAACCGATTTGAAATTTTTTTTTTTTATTTGAAAGAGTATACTTCCAGATTGTTCACATATTTTCATCATCATCAGCCTGTATTTACATACATAAATGTAGAGTAATGATTGGAGTCGGTTTTTTTTTTGTTAAAATTATTGCATATTCTTTCAACTGTGTTTATTTACATTTGAGATGTTGATACTTGGTAGTAAGTGACCGACTTGAATTCGCTGTCTTCACATAGAGATGCCGTATCACTTTATGTGCTTTTCAAGTTATACCACGGGGAGTAAACGAAGAGCCGTTCAATTTAATACCAGACGCTGAGTTCCACCGTATTGAATTCCCACTATGATGGCATTACCTTGATGTTTGACCGTCTACTACAGCAGTGTTCCGCAAAGTGTGTGCCGCGGCACACTGGTCTACCGTGGTCATTAGTTGGCCTCGGAAAAAAAAAGGTTTTCTCACAAAGCCAAATAGACGGATGGCAGAAAAATTCTTACACAAATAAAACATGATTTTTCATTTATGGTGTAACTCCAAAAATTTTCGTTTTCCTAGATGTACCTTAAACACAAAAAGTTTGCGGAACACTGTACTACAGTACTGTTTTTATCATCATGCCTGGCTCAAATGCTCGTTGCCCCTCCCCACCCCCTCCGCTCCCTTACCCCAATTATAAAAGAAGCAATAATATTTACAAAGACGTAATGACTTACTATATGTATTTCATATATACTACTATACTATAAGTATTTTGCCTTGCCTTTCCAAAATTATTGAAAAAGTAGTTTCTATACAGTTTATCTGGAGAGTGAGGGAGTACTGCCAGGCCTCCAATCTGGGTTTCGCAAAGGACGCAGTACCTCCACAGCGTTACTTGATGGCATTGATAATATTCTTACTTCAATGGATCATGGATTGGGAACCATTCTGGTTCTGCTTGATTTTTCAAGGGCCTTCGAAACAATTAATACCAAACTGTTACTCTCTAAACTCTCTTATTACGGCTTTACTCCAGAGACAATTAATTGGGTTGAGAGTTACATAAATCAAAGATTTCAATTTGTACAATTACGCAGGGATAGTGATTCTGAGGGTTCTACTTCTTCTTTGATGTCAGTGAATAGAGGTGTGCCTCAGGGTTCGGTGCTGGGTCCACTTCTGTTTATTCTGTACAGTGCAGATATAGTCAGTAACATCCATCATTGTAAGTATCATTTGTTTGCAGACGATCTTCAGATTTATTGTCCATGTGATCCCAAACAATCTCTCATAGCTGTCAAGATGATTAATGATGATTTGAAGGGTATAGTCTCGTGGGCAGATAAAAATGGGATTGTTCTTAATGCCAGTAAATCAAAATTCATGTTGCTTGGTACACGTAGACAAGTATTGGATTTACGCCGCACGCAACCTATGGTTGTGGTTGGTGGGGAGCCGATTGATCTGGTATGTGAGGCACGAAACTTGGGTTTGGTTATGGACTCCCATCTAAAATTTGAAAATTGGTGAGAAATTGTTTCTATCGCTTAATTCTACTATATAAAATACGACCTTACATCAGTACAGAAATAAGAGTTATATAGGCTATGCGAATCCCTAGTATTATCTAAATTAAATTATGAAAATGTTGTGTTTGGTCCATGTCGATTGAAGAAGACAGAGCGTTTAATCCAGCGAGTGCAAAACGCATGTGCTCGCTTTTGCTACAACATCCCTCCTCGAACACATATTACACGTTTTCTTAATAAGGACAATCGATTGAAAATGTCTTGTCGCATGCGTCTCCATCTTGCCTGTCTACTTTTTGATGTCATTATTACAAAAAGCCCTAGTTACCTCTTTGAGAAACTGCTGTGGGCAAAGAATATACAGAATTATCATACGAGGGCCTCTTATCATCTTTTGCTCACACCTCGCCATAGAACGACGGCATTTCGTGGTAGTTTTAGATTCAGTGCTTCTAAATGTTGGAATGATATACCTTCTCCGCTGCGTACGCTAAAACATAAAAATACATTCCGATTACATTTCCGGAACAATTTATTGAATATACAAAAATGTGGTTATATTTTGTAGTATAAATAGTACTAACCTGTGCTTCTGCACGACATGCGGGAATTCCACCATTGAGTGCACTGTAATCCTCTAGCATAACAGTTCTAAACGAATTTTGTAAGAATCTAGTCGTTTGAAACGAATTTTGTAAGAATCAATATGCAATAGGGTAGATATGTCGCGTGGTGCGGTTGAATGTTTTAACTGTCTCTACACGGCATACAAGTTTACAATGGTATTTGTAATAGAACTATAATACTGTAAGAACTGTGCTGTAATGCTTCAACATGTGAGATTCTTCGGCATTTTGTAAGAATCACAGTGATCTAGTAACATGAAAGTGTGGTTATGTTTCGGGATGTTGATAATTTTCATACCTGTCTCTGTATGTGAGCACTGTGGCGGATTAGGCACTAGTTTGTGCAGTAGTTCTATGTTATTCTCCTGGATTTAACAAGAATCCTAGCCTTATTGTAACATAAGTCAGGTATTGATTCTGATAGCGTAGCTCTGTGGTACTGCTTTGGTGCGTTTTCATTTTATTTTTGCAAACACTTTAAACACGCGCCGTATAGTTACATTATATAAATACTGTATTATTCTATATTTGCATCACTTCCTTGTAATTATAAAGTTGAACGGTGGAAAGAATTAACTGATAGCTTATGCTCATATGAGAAACGTTTTTGACAATGAATGAAATGATGACATATGGATGATATGTTGGCTTGATTTGATTAGACTGTCATGTTGGTACCGCTGTCGCGTAATGTTGCCAGTATCTGCATTGAATTTAATACGCTTCAGTAGACAAAACGATTGTATAGCTTTTATGCCTTATAAGATACACTGGCTGTTATTATTATTTAGTTTTTTTTGTATTATTGAATTATCGTGTATTGGCATCGGTGTTGTCACTTTGGCCTGCACTGAAAAACAGGGCTGAGATCACTCTGTGATCCCAGCAATGATACCTGAGGGTGGGCCAAAATTTCAACATCACATTTTAATTTTATTTAGTTATTTAATCTTCATGCACATAAAAAGAATGTACAAAGGCGGACTTAATGCTATACAAGCATTCTCTACCAGTCAACCTAAGGGTGATGCAGAGATAAGACATGGTAGGTGCTCAAGGCGAATAGTAATATTAAATTAATGACGTGTCAAATATAAAACAGTTAAGAAAGCATTATAAATGAATAGTACTTCACAACATAAATACATAGAGACCTGAATACATAATAGATGAAATACATAACATACATATGAATACTTAATCATATACATAAATATACACATACATACACATATATATACATATATATACATACAAAATATATATCCGCTTAGAAACATATTATGTCTGCAGATGCTTTGATGTTTTAAAGAAATAGGTACGTGTCATAGATTTAAATGAGTTCCGAGTTCAACAGGTAGCGTATTCCAAAGACGGATGGACTGGATCTGGAAAGATTGGTCTACAAAACCAGAGTGATGAGGAGGGCAAAACAGGAGTAGATTGTCTTCAGAGCGAAGGTTCTTAGAGTGAAGAGAACAGAGGGGTTGGAATTTGGTTTTTAGATAAAGCGGAGAGGCATTGTCATTGAGAATAGAGAAGAGGGTAGTGATGATGCGCACACTTCTACGCTGACGAATAGGCAGCCATTTTAATTGAAGTCGATAAGCTGAAACGTGGTCGTACTTCCGAAACCCGAACGCGAAACGTATGCAGCTGTTGAGAAGTCGTTCCAGCTTGTTGAGCAGGTCTGCGTTCAAATCGGTGTAGCACACATCACCATAATCGATTATAGGAAGACTTTGTACAAGCAAGATTTTTGTCTTAAAAGGGAAAAAGTTTTTAAAGCGATAGAGACTGCGCAAAGTACCTACAACCTTCTGACATATGGTGGAGACCTGCACTTGCCAGCTCAGAGTGGAGTCGATATGCAGTCCTAGGTTTTTTACACTACGGGAATACGGGATAGCCGCGTTATCGTAAGTAATAGGTGGTAATGAAGATATATCAAGCCTATTAAGCATACGGGAACTACCAATAACTACTGTTTGACATTTTGCTATATTAACAGTACCCCGAACTGCGCAGACCAGTCTCTAATTCGAGATAAATCTCGATTGATGTTGCTGATAGCTACCGACAGACTACTCAAATCAGCATGACAATAAAGCTGCAAGTCGTCAGCATACAATTGAAACGAACACTGGAGATTAGAAACAAGCTGGTTGATGAAGCCATTTTCTATTATATGTAATGTTGTATTTGTGTTGTTTATGTGTACTCTGTTATGTGATATTTCTATTTCTATTTCAATTGATTTTTTTTTCAGTACTATTACGTTTATTTCATTTAATTTAAACCTGTCCTCAAATCATCAAGGAATTTTTAAAGACTGTCTTCGTTAGCCTCCTGATGTGTTCGGCACTTACACTCATAAAATTGGCTGTCCACAATAAACTTTTATCTAGCCGGTCACATATGTGATGTACCAAGTGCTCTTGTACACGAGGCTCTACCCGCGTCCTATAGAGTTCTCTGTTCGTTTTGAGACTTTTTTTTATACTACATCGGGAGGCAGATAAGCATACAGCCGGTTTAATATGAACTGGTTACCGTAGCAATATTTCATCATCATCATCATCAGCAGGTCATTTTAGTCTCCACTACAGAAGCACGACCCTCTCTCGTCCGTCCCAGACAGAAGGACGATTTGGCCTACACTCCCCACGCTGGCCAGACGGGTTGGGGAGGCCTGATCGATGTTTTATAATGTATTTCCCTTAGTCGCCTTGTACGACATCCACGGGAAGAGACGGAGTGGTTCTATACCAGTCTGCCGGAAACCACACGTTCATTTTAGTAGCTATATTTACGTTCGCAGTATGAAATATCGCTCACGCGTCGCCACGTGCAGCCAATTCACTTACGCGCAGGAACTTAACACCCCTCAAGGGTTATTTGGCTGCGGCATTCTGTGAGGTAGACATACTCTTTCTGTCGGGCAGCTTACAAATACGGTGTACTTCACCCCTCTTTCGCCAGAGTCTCGCTAGTCGGCAGGGTGTACCACGTGTAGGTGATGTTGGCTTTGGCTCTAAAGCTGTGAGCCACTTACATCCCACGCCGTGATGTAGCCAAAGACCTTCATATGAGCATATGATATGTATGTCATAATTATGTGGATATTACATTATGCTATATTTATATGACGAGCTCGGTGGCGTAGCGGTCAATGACGCGGCTTCGACACCAACACTCGTGGGTTCGATTCCCACACAGGACAAACATTTGTGTGCATGAACATGTCTGTTTGTCTTGGTCTGGGTGTTTTCTATGTATCATAAGTATGTATTTATAAAAAAAAAATGTATTTACGTATGTTTATCAGTTGTCTAGTACCCATAACACAAGCTTCGCTTACTTTGGGGCTAGATGGCGCTGTGTAATTTGTCTGACAATATTTATTTATTATTTATTTATTTGCATCGTAGATCTATGATGATATTATACAAGTGATAGCGTAATATAGCGGCCTAAAATTACGATTAGCGTCAAAACAAGAGTTTTGACACATTTTCTTAGATGTCGATGTAGTTGGTTAGTTTTTCGCATTTCACGAGTCCGGTGGTCAAATGGATAGCAATGTCCACTTTGACTCCGGGGTCGCGTTTTCGATCCCCGTGCAAGACAAATATTTGTGTGCATGGACATGTCTGTTTGTCTTGGTCTGGGTGTTTTCTATGTATTATAATGTTAACATTTACAAAAAAAAAAAAAAATGTATTTAATTATAATATTAGTTATATAGTATACATAGTACAAGCTTTGCTTAGTTTGGGACTAGATGGCAGCGTGTAATTTGTCTAAGAATAATTATTGACGTGACAACGTCTTATAAATTGGTTAGCCGGGTGACACTTCAAGAAACTGGCTCACGTTATGCGCTTACAATGAGAGCGAGTGAAAGGCACGCGTCCCTTCTAAGAGCGAGAGAGACAGACATAAAAAGTGAAAGGCATGCGTCCCTTCCACTCGAAAACATTTTACCACTCAAAGTCGTTGTCACGTAAAACTTTCGCCCGTATACCGACTTTACAGGCAACCAATATTTTTTTTTTATTAATCTTCTCATTTGGAAACTCTAACTTTCAACCCCGTGTCGAATTTCGAGACCGCGCTAATGTTGCAATAATTCATATTAATGATGTCTTGCCCTCGTGAGCCTCACTTATCAGCTCTGTCTGAAATAGCTTTGACTAATAATCAAAACATAATCAATTTAATTTTAAACTAAATGTAAGAAAAATCAAAGATGTGACTCATGCCAAATTTTTAGGTATTATTATAGACCTAAATAGGAAATTGTTTTAAGCAATAAATGAATTGTATTGTATTGTATTATAATAAACAATATTATTTCAAAACCTACTTATTGAAACTTTGTACAGAAGACTTCGTAAATTTTACTACGATCGTAGATTGAAAGTTGACCGATCCGAAAATTAAATAAACTTTCTTAATCTGACTTTGTCAAAAATAGAATTGTTAATTATTAATTAATGAAATCAAGTACATAATTTTAGTCAATTCACAATTCAATGAATTGACTAACATTATAATAATATACTTGATTTCATTAATTAATAATTATCAATTCTTATTTTTGACAAAGTAACATTTCTTTCTATAAGTTACTTAAATTAAACTTTGAAGTTACATAATGTGATACGAGGAGAATACCAAACGTGACATTTGTGAGATCGAGACTGGATTGGAACTGAATTTTGATTACATTTTAATTACGAGAATTGCCCCCTGTAGAGTATCCTTTCGGTTCATAAGGTCTAAACCTAATTGTGAATAACAAATTTTGTGATCATGATACGGTTTCAGTATAAAGTATGTACTTTGACGACGAGGAATTCAGATAGTATCTTATATTCTCGTTTCGTTTGCACCTGCTCGTGGTGCACCCTGCCGACTAACGAAAGAAATACTGACAAGAGAGAGTTAGTTTGGGACTAGATGGCAATGTATAATTTACACCTTAATATGTAAATTGGAATGGAAATGGACCCTCGGAATACATCATAATGTCTTTATTTCATTTGCCAGTAAGTTTAGATCTAATAAGGATATTCACACGACACGACTTGACGTCACAAATGACTTCCCAGACTTAGGAAATTTAATTCTTCCGAGGTCGTTTCCCACTGGTCAATGTCAGCATTGGTCGCTCGTCACGTAATCGTCGCGGTCTCGTCGAATGCCGCAGTCGAATGTCATATTACTAACCAACCGCCGTTACTTATAACAGCGGTTGTGAACATTTTCGTAAACAGTTTTAATCGAAACTTTTGCAACTTTTGTAAGCATTGGATTTTTTTTATATGCCTCGGAAAGTTGGTTGTCGAAAAAATGTAAGCCGCTTGATGTAAAGCGGATATCGTGGCATATTCCTTGTAAGTACTCCGTATATTACTCCAGTAACATAAGCGTTGCTAAAAAAGCATCTCCTCGCGTCACATTTCCAAGATAATTATTAAACGTAGTTGATTAAAATGTATGGAATAAAG
Organism: Hypsopygia costalis; assembly: GCA_937001555.2. Taxonomy (NCBI): domain Eukaryota; kingdom Metazoa; phylum Arthropoda; class Insecta; order Lepidoptera; family Pyralidae; genus Hypsopygia; species Hypsopygia costalis. The sequence continues at coordinate 29,358,198 of OW443329.2, forward strand.
TATATTCTTTGCGGAATATAAATCAGGTATTTTGCTTAAACAAATTTCACATTATAACAACTTTTATTATTGGTCTTTCTGATAAGCTCCTAGCAGGAACAAATAGTCATTTATTAAATTATTCGCACCAACGGTAAAATAAAATTCAAATTATCTACAACCTTCATAATTAGTTGCTCATTTGTATACAATACTTTTTTTATACCACTAAGGTGACAAACAAACATACGGTCCGCCTGATGGAAACATTAGAGTCACCACACTTATTTTCATAATCTCTTAAAGGGAAAACAACACTTCGTTAAGTATTGTTACGTACAAATCACTATAAAGTTTCTTGTAACCTACACTGCAGTGCAGTTCATAGCCAGTTGCTATGACAACGGATGTATACAAACAAAACGATTATTTGAAGTATCCTGAAAATTATCTATTATTAACGTATTACTAGTACGTCTAAATTATAACTTACTTTATACATAATGAAGTATATATTTTTTACGAGATATTAAGTGAAACGCATTTAATATCTCGTAAAAAGTATATACTTCTTTATTAGTTATTTTTATAAAGTTCTCAAAAATCTGAGAAATATATATATATTTTCAAAATACATAGTTTAAGGAATCAACCAGCTGGTGACTGGTATAAAAAAAGTTGACCACCACTGGAAAATGAACGGTGGGTGTCTACCATCGGTTCGAACACGCAACCCGTGCTCGCCAACGACTTTTCAGTTAAAACGACCGCGGAGGCCGAGCTACCGCGTCTACCATTTCATGAAAAATAAAAAAGTGGCATCCAAGAAAAGTGTGTGTAAAGTGTTGTGAAGTGTGCGCAGGTGTCGGATTTTTTTTATTGCGTTTTGGTGAAAAATGATATTTTTCTGCTGGTAAGTTGAAAAAGTTTTCTTTATATACGGTTTCTTTGTTTGTACTTTTTAAGATTTTTAAGGATTTGATGAAAGCATATTATTTCTATTTTTTTAATACAGGGTTCTGTTGTGTCTATAAAAAAAGTTATTCAACTGTTTTTTTTATACTACGTCGTTCGGCAGACAAGCATACGGTCCGCCTGATGTGAAGCGGTTACCGTAGCCATATTAACGCTCGCAACATAAAATATCGCTCGCGCGACGCCACCCCCGCTGCCAACGCAGAATCTCCTTACTTTCTGGTGACCTCGGTCACTCGCAGGAACACAACAACCCTCAAGGGGATTGTTATTTCGCTGCGGTATTCTGTGAGGTGGAGGTATGTTCCCCAGTAATGGTAAACTGGCGGCCCGCCTGTTGAGAAGCAGCTCCTGTAGTTACTTGCAATTACAATTCCGCATTGCCATACTTGTCACCGCCGATACTATAGCAGCACCTCATCAAAAACTTTAGTCGATTTACTTACAGGAACACATTAAAAGCAAAAGAAAAGCTATAACTTAGGATTTCAGAAAGCTGTTTTCATATCACGCAGGGTACCAGACACGCATTCGACCAGCCTAATCGTAAGCGGCTACCATAGCCAATACAGACGCTTATGGTGTATCCAGACTACCTTCGCGCTGGCTTACCAAATGGAGGGACTTCATCTGATGAGCTCGTTCTTTTGAAAATAGACTCCAGACGAAATGAACCTGGCAAATTCCCGACAAAGTGACGGCGGATATTTTGGGATGATGGGATTAGGGATGTAGACGAGTGGAATGATGTGGAAGAGTTGGACTGTTTCAAGGTTACAGCTGATATTTAGGGTACCTCGTACAGCGGCAGCACACGCTAAGCTCACTAGCAAAACCCTGACTCCTATACAGAAGCGACAAGAGGCGATGACATCTGTTAGGGCTTCAACAGAGTATGTTGCTTTAAATAAGTAGGTCAGAAGGATGATATGGCGGGACTGTCGTATCTTTAATGCTAAACGAATTGAGGACGTGATAGCGCGCACAAAGGGCTTGAAGTATTTTCTCAGCCTTCTGAAAATGCTTATCTGTCGAAGTTCAAGCTAGAGGATGGTTGAGCCGTATCTTCGAAGCCAGAGATCTTCGCAGAGGTGGAGAGATTCTATATCAAAATTTATGCTGCACATGCATCTGTCCTTACATTAGCTGTTTGTGTAAGTGATCGTCGAGCCCCGCTAATCCGACACGAAACCGACGATATTCAGTGTAGGTGAGATTCGGATAGCCCTTGAACAATGCGAATGCGGAAGGCAGAGGATTGTATGGTGAAAAGCATTGGGGAAGGCCTATATCCAGCAGTAACTAGATACAGGCTGATGTAAAAGAAGAAGATATTATCAATCATCAATCTGGATATATTAGTTATCTAGAACGCGAAGTAACAAGCTTTCCTTAGTTTGGGATTAGATGGCACTGTATAATTTGTCTAGAATTTTTTATCTTCATTTCGGTAATAATGACTGTATGTTTATCAGTTGTCTAATAATGTCATTATTAATGTTTAATTTTAAGTCATTTTAATAAAACTACATTTCTTCCCTTAAAAATAAGATGTTTTTCCGACATAAAAAGTAGCCTATGTCTCCTACGGTAAAAAATCAATATCGGTATGTCAATCAATTGGTACCTTTCGACATACAAACAAACAAACTCATTTTCACATTCATAATATTAGTATGGATATGGAATAAAGAACTAGCTTGAAGTAATAAAACTAAGACCAGTAAGACACATTTTTATATAAAGCCCGACGTAAGTACCACAATCCTTCAGAACAAATAATGGGCATTTGCAAACATTATAACCACTCGTTGTGAATTTCAGACGATTGACATAAGTATTTAAGTCTTAAAAACATTTGAAATTTCAACCTTATCAGAAACGCATAAAGTCTAACTCATATTTAAGAACTGTATCTAATCACTTGCAAGCAGTGCGAGCTATACAGAAAATGTGTCAGTAATGACAGAGGTTAAACACAGAGAGGATATGCGTCTTAGGTTTGTGGATTCGTAGAGGGTTATACATCTCTACATGAATCCACAAACCAAAGATTTTATTTGCATATTGTAACATCAACATCTATATACTCTTTATTAACCACTTGCGTGCCACGGTCCCATAGTACAGCATCGGTACGGCGCTTGGTACAGCGCTAAAATTCGCGGCATACGTCTGTCGTGTTCGGAAATGAGAATTGTAAGCAAATACTCAGTAAATACTATGAAATACTGTCTGTTATAATAAATGTCGCTCTCTCACTCTATCATGGCGTCACAAAAAGATCGAAAGTTCTTTAAAAAATACTGCAGGGCTTCGTTCTTTTCATAATCTATTCTAGTTATATTTGTGTATAGTAGACAAGTCTAGTCCATTGGGACTCAAGCCGCAATTGCGTGTTGTTCACTATTAAAGTAACTCGGATCTACGTAAATTATTTGACGTTAACGGTGCCTGAAAACGGCGACATTTTAATGACGTCAGACAAAATTGTATTCAGTAGAAAATTTTACTGTTCTGTATACAATGTGAGTATTCATACAAATAAATAAATATATCTTGACAAATTACACAGCGCCATCTTGTCCCAAACTAAGCTAAGCTTGTACTATGGGTACTAGATAACTAATATATACATACATACATATATATTTTTTGTAAATAAATACATATAATACGTAGACAACACCCAGACCGAGACAAAAAGACATGTTTATGCAAAAGTTTGTCATGTGCGGGGATCGAACCCGCGATTTTTTTTTGTTTGGGGTGCAAGTGGTTCATCAACATCTTTGAACCAAAGCCAACTTCACCTGCACGTGGTGCACCCCGCTGACTGACTATTGCAGCTCTGGCGAAAAGAGAGGTAGGGAGCGTAATTGTAAGCTACCGGACTGGGATATGTACCTCCACCTCACAGAATACCGCAGCCAAATAACAATTTCCTTAAGGGTTGTTGTGTTCCTGCGAGTGAGTGAGGCCAGAGAAGAAGTTACAGCCACAAAAAAATGTAAAATAAAACCTTTTGACAAAAAAATTAAACCGCCAAAAAAATGAAAAGCAAAAAATAATAAACTTTGTTTTTATTGACCTTAATAACTAAGTTCCTAAACTAATTTAAGTACACCTAAGTAATTTTGAGTCGGCGCCAAACAATCAATAAACAAAGATCACTAAATTACCAAATTTAAAAAAAAAATAACCAAATCAAATTAACAATGCAACGTGAAATCTCCAACGATTTATCGTTGTTTGTTATTATATATTACTTATATTTGTTTACAAAAATATTCCAAAAAATCCGTGTTTGTCGCCGACTCAAAATTACTTTCATTTTTTTCGGCGGTTTAATTTTTTTGTTAAAAAGTTTTATTGTTGCAGCATTCTGTGAGGTGGAAGTACACCTTACTCGGTATCATCTTCTATCTTATAAATACGCTGTGCTCTACCTTGCGTCTTTCGCCTTGTTTGTCGATCCACAGGCTGCACCACGTGCAAGTGAGGTTGGCATTGGTCAAAAAGGATAATGTACCACTTACACCTGACATTTATAATAAATAAATTATATATATATATATATATACATATATATATATATCCTCCCCAACCCGTTTGGCCAGCGTGGGGAGTGTAGGCCAAATCCTCCTTCCGTCCAGGACGGACGAGAGAGGGTCGTGCTCCTGTAGTGGAGACTAAAATGGACCTGGTGATGATGATGATGATATATATATATATATATAAGTAAGTGGTTCATTATTGAAGACAAGATCATAAAGGGTATGTATAGAAGAAAAACGTGATTCCAACTTATAACTATCAGTAGCTTTTATCATGGGACGGTAGTACTAATTCTCCTCGTTATTAAGTGTTCATCTTTCTTTTTGTATCCAACTTGTTTCATAGTAATTTATATTGATGAGTTCAATCATTTTTACTTGATACATCTCTTATAATACATAGTATAAGTGTGTGCATAATAGCAGAATTAAAGACTTCCGATATCTGTCAGTTGTCGACATTCGTCTATAGAAGGTTTGCGATTATAATGCCGTTATTCATTCATCAATCGTTGGCCCATTGACATCACTCATGTACGATTACCGTCCGTAAAGAGTTAGCAAAATATAGATAGATAGATAGAATATGCTTTATTTACAAACTACAGAAACAATTTAGTCAGCATGCAGAAAATATCCACTTATAGAGTACGTATGTGCAACAAGACGGCCTTATTGCTAAAAGCAATCTTTTCAAGGCAACTTTAAGGTATCGGATACATTAAATGAAGTAGGTAAGGTTCGCATGACAACGGAAAGATGAAAATATCTAATAACAAATTTGTAATATCATACAATATAATTAATAAATATAATATGATATTTACTATTACATACATAACATACATTTAATATTATACATATGTAAACATAATACACATATATAATATAATTTCATGTCTACGCTACGATAAATAGGAAATCAAAGACCAAGGAAATTATTTTTTACTTCTCTTGAAAACGTCTATAGAGTTAGCAGTTCTGATACTCACGAGTAAAGCATTCCATAGTCTGATAGCCTGGACAGTGAAAGATTGGTTGAAAAAGTTTGAAATATGAATCGCTTTCTCCAATCACTTACTGACACACAAAAGAAACATATATTTTTTTTTCTCCATGACCACTAAAATACCACCATATCTGAAAACTTAACTAATTAAAATATTTGAAAACCAGTGCGTCCCTGTCATAACTTACGGTGCAGAAACTTTGACTTTAATCGTTTAAGTTGTACACAGATAGCTCTCAGACTCAGTAAGCTGAACTGGAAATGGGCGAGCTAAATCTCCCGGACAGTTTGGGTGCCGCTAAATGGCCGGATGATATAACGGAGCGGGGACAGATACAGAAAACGTATGACTACAACTAATGCTCCCCGAGCACCAGCTTTCCAGTCATTTCACAGAATTACGAGTCTTTCATCCAGTAATGGGGGTTTACTGCAGCAGAATCTTTACCCTTCCCGGTCTTGCGCTCACTAAACTACGGAATACATGCAGGTTGACGTTGGTGAAATAATCACCTGTGTCCATGCAGTACAAGTTGAAGTGGCATTGGGTGGCTAGGAAGGTTCCCAAAACCCCCTCTTTCTCTATATGGACCAGTGACCTCAAAGATCTCAAAGAATAAGGAATAAACACAAGCTAGGATGATTGATGATGAGACCAAAGCCATCTGGCCAAACAAGCATAGATATAGACCGCCTGAAGTAAAGCGATTAAGTACCTGTAGATGCTATATGAGTAGAATTACACAACGTTAATCCTTCATTATATGCCTTGAATATGCACCCGAGTGCTTGCTATGACGAAACGAACACTCACGACCACATAGCATAAAACATACTAGTGGTCGCCTAGTGGTCGAAATTCGACCATAATTAATTTGGTTATGTTTGACATTCAATAAGACTATTTAAAAAAAAAAAAAAAAAAAAAAAAAAAAAAAAAAAAAAAGACTATATAGAATAATGTTGGTGATTATCGCTGAGGCGCTATTGAGACCCGAGCCTTCTAGGCGAGGGTCTTAAGAGAGCCGAGGACGGTAATCATCAATACACACGTGTATCATACGACGTTTTTCAACACACTTGCGAATAAAATAATACAAAAAAAATATAAAACGAGTTGTGACAATTTTTTTCGTACCTAATGGCGGGAAAAATTAATCAGGTTTTCCTATGCGCGCACATCTATCATGGCCGGACTAAAAGAATAAGGTTTCTTTTTTGGGTTTTCGCGGATAGCGTTTTAGTCAGTCACGTACACAATGGGGAATTTAAAGTTTTCTTTATTACAGAGAAAACAAAAGTTATATTTCAGTGAAAGTTTTATGTATTAAACACATACAAGTTGAAATTTTCTGAAGTTGCATGAAATGAGCAAGCAATTGGTACCTACATTAATTTATTTATACTATTGAACGCGATCTCTTTTGTATCGAAACTTTTTTAAGAACAAAGCAACTCAACCAATAAAAAAAAACTTTATAACTCACTAGTGAATAATAGTAGGTAATGAAAAAGTCACAGTTTGATTATAGGTGTCATTATGTGCCTAATTGCGGTGAAATAAGAGCCACTTTATGAGCAATTGTATTAAAAATAATATATATCAAACAATATTAATCTATTCTCAATTTGACCACCGACTTTGGCAATAAACAAAAGAGTTATATATTATACTTGTGTTTGTCAAATACATGGTAGTGTGTGTAATGTTTTTTTTTATTTAATGTATTTTTATGCATACTTTAAAAAAAATATTAGCATTCTGCACTTCTTCATACTCCTCCGTCCGCGGAATTTTCGTAAAAAGGGGTACAAAGTTTTTGCTTCATGTATTAATATATAGACACTAAGGGTTCGTTCAAACAAACCGGCTCGGAGAGGAGAGCAGATTTTCGAATGCGTTTAAAATAGAGCTTTGTATCATTGGTATAAGGTTTACTTTAAAAATTCACTTCGGCTCTCGTGCATTCTCATATAAAATTTCTTAGGCATAAATATAGACTCCAATCTAACATGGAAACAACACGTAGATGCGGTTTGTAAAAAAAATAACCGATTCGTGTATGCGTTGGGTCGATTAGCGTAAATCTGTGATTTCCAAATTGCAATGATGGCATATCATGGATTTGTGTGTTCCAACTTAAGGTACGGCCTTATTATGTGGGGAAATTCGGTCGACATGAATCGCGCATTTTTAATTCAAAAGAAGTGCGTAAGAGCGATGTGTGGGGTGGGACCATTTGAATCTTGCAGACCACTATTTAAAAAGCTTAAATTATTGACATTACCATCTATGTATATTTTTGACATGTGTGTTTTTGTAAAGAAAAATTTAAATTTATACAAAAGAAAACAGGACGTTTTGAAGTTCTTGACTAGATATCCAAACCAACTGGTTGGGTCCTCCCATAGTACCACTTGCTACGCCAGAAATAGCTATCATATGTCCGTAAAGCTGTACAATGTCTTGCCTGAAGAGTTGACAAATCTTCCATTACATGTTTTTAAAAAAGCTTTGTTTGGATTACTCTGCGACAACTGTGTCTATAGCGTAGAGGAGTTCAAAAAGATTAAATTTAATTAAGGACATTTTATAATTTATTATTTGTTATTTTTTATTGTAATGTTATAATATTTAGATCATGTGACTATTGTTTATAATTTTTAATTAGGTAATGTTTGACAACTAATATTTTTTTTTTATTTATTTTTTTTATTTGTATTAATTTATTTTGACATTTTAATTTTTATTATCTTTTGCATGCCAATGTTTGGTGCAACACGCTTGCACTTTTATAGTTGTACCACCTTTGTACCGTGTTTGCTTGCAAATAAATGATTTGATTTGATTTGATTAGATTTAACAAAAGAAGTGAATTTGAAAAATAAACCTTAAACCAATGACCCAAAACTCAATTTTAGACGCCACCAAAATCTGCTCTCCTCTCCGAGCCGGTCTGTGTGAACGGACCCTAAGGGATTGACGTCGCATGATTCCTGCCTGTGGATACCTTAAGCATGCAACTGAATCCGATATCGCTCGTGTCCTCAAATAAACTTTAACTTGGCAATTTTAATAAATAAATAATGGGCGCTCTAGATACAAGAACCGATGCTCAAAGAACTGTGCCCTGTATTCAGGTTATAATAAAATTTGCAGTTTGTGCACTCAATATGTAAAAATGTGGAGCGCGATGGCGTCGTTGCACGTGTCAGTCTAATCAAACACGCAAGTTAAGCAACGTCATCCGCAGCCTGTCTATGCATGGGTTTATTTATCTCGACTTCCACGAGGGCACGTTAAGCCGTCGGTCCCGGCTGTTGTCAGTAGAAGGCAGTCGTTAAGGCAAGTCCTATAAGCAGCTTGAAAACACTGGCCTCCAACCAACCCGCAGTTGAGCAGTGTGGTAGAGTATGCTCTAAACCCTTTCGATTGAGGGGAGCCCCGTATCTCAGCAGTGGGATGAATAAGGGTTGTCGTTGATGATGATGATACACTCAATGTATATGGAAGATATTTTAAATAATAATCATACGAAATGTTTAAATTGTTTTTGTCTTCAATTTCGTTTCAGAAATGTAGAAATGTCGAATATTTATATTATGATTGTTGACGAATGAGAGCATATTATTTTTTATTAATGTAATTTAACGTATGTACCCTCAAAATACTTTTTGGCTGAAGTGCCTAGCATAATTTGTTATTGTAACATATCTTCTGTTTTGCGTGTAATTGTTTATATTGTCTTTGTGCTTTTGTAATGTACTTGGGCTGCACGCGCTGCACCCTGCTGACTGACAAACGAAGCTCTGGCGAAAAGAGAGGTAGGCAGCGTAATTGTAAGCTACACGACTGGAGAATGTACCTCCGCCTCATAGAATACCGCAGCCTAATAACTCCCTTGTGGGTTGTTGTGTTCCTGCGAGTGAGTGAGGTCACCAGAAAGGAAGGAGATGCTGCGGTTGCAGCGGGGGTGGACACATCAGGCGGACCGTATGCTTGTCTGCCACCCGACGTAGTATAAAAAAAAAAATGTCCGTGATGTCGCAACTGGTCCTAACTGAAAATCAGTGCCGAGTCTGTTACTGATTTCTATTTTTATGCTGAGTTGAGACCATTTTGCGACATTGCACAATACTTTCATTGTTTTTTTTTATACTACGTCGGGTAGGCAGACAAGTATACGGCCCGCCTAATGTGAAGCGGTTCCCGTAGCCATATTAACGCTCGCAACATAAAATATCGCTCGCGCGCCGCCACCCCGGCTGCCTACGCAGCATCTCCTTCCTTACTGGTGACCTCACTCACGCGCAGGAACACAACAACCCTCAAGGGAATTGTTATTTGGCTGCGGTATTCTGTGAGGTGGAAGTACATTCCCCAGTCGAGTAGCTTACAATTACCCTCCCTACCTCTCTTTTCGCCAGAGCTTCGTTTGTCAGTCAGCTGCTCCGCGTGCAGGTGAAGTTAACTTTGGTTCAAAGATGTTGATGAACCACTTACACCCCAATCATTATTTTTCTTATATATTATTTGTGTCTGTTTGACTTGTTTATACAATCACCGCTGAGTAATGTGCAATTATATGTTTTTCTTCTTCTTCAAATACTAGTTTTTACCCGCGGATTTGCTCCACGTGAATACTGTATCTGTCTACAAAATATCTTATATGTTAATCTAGAACATTTTCTCAGGAGAATACAGTATGGGATTCTTCAAGAAAGGTGTAAAGGTGTTTTTACAGGGTCAGCCAGCAACGAGTGAGGTTTACCACGAGGCAGGTCAAACGCTCATTTGTCACCCTAGTCGTAAAAAAATCGGGTTGCACTCCGGGAGTGCCGGCAGAAGTGAAAACTTGAACATTAACGTTGTGCATTTTTGAATATTTTGGAATGGTTAGGGAATGATTTCGCACGAATTGCTTTATTTATCAGTATAAAAGTACTATCATTTATGTGGTAAAATACAACATTCATTTAATGCGCTATCGTACACAAACATGACAATTTATATTACATTAAAAATAAACAGCAGGAGTAGGCATATATTTTCGCCGCGGGGGTAGAAAGAAAGGGGGATATTACTTCCTCTACTACACCGCGCCGGCAGTCTACTCTCCCTCTGTCTTTAGAATTTTCGATCAGGTCACGTGTCTGGACGCGAGTTTAACATTTTTTACCCATCCCAAAAAGTGCACAAAAGAAGACTAAAGAAGTCTTCACATCATCATCATCATTGATCATCTTCATCAGTCATCCATCAGCAGTGTAGTAATGTGGCCTGCCCACTGCCAATGTTGCCTACAGATTTTTGGAGCTATGTCGATATTGATTCCACGACTACTGACAAGTGGGGCAAAGTTAACACCGTCACAGCTGAAATAAAAGCTTGTAAAAATAGAAGAAACTTCATATAACATACTTTTGTCGAGGTCAGTGGTCGAATGGTTAGCAATGGCCACTTTGACTCCGAGGTCGCGGGTTCCATACCCGCACAAGACAAATATTTGTGTACATGAACGAGTCTGTTTGTCTTGGTCTAGGAGTTTAGTATGTATTTACAAAAAAAAATGTATTTTAGTATAATATCAGTTATCTAATACCCATAGTACAAGCTTTGCTTAGTTTGGGACTAGATAGCATTGTGTGTATATCCAGGAAAAAATATTTATTTATATAACTTCAATGCGCTCATTGCATATTTGCACTGCGTAACTTCAATTTATCCTCATGACCTTGAAGTTCATTTCTTATTTAAGATAAATAAATCCATCTATGGACAAGTTACGGTAGACATTGCTTAACTTGCGTGTTCGATTAGACTGGTATAAATAAAATAAATAAATAAATAAATATTGTCAGACAAATTACACAACGCCATCTAGCCCCAAAGTAAGCGAAGCTTGCGTTATGGGTACTAGACAACTGGTAAACATACGTAATTTTTTTTTTTTTTTGTAAATACATAGACTAAGACAAACAGACATGTTCATGCACACAAATTGTTGTCCTATGTGGGAATCGAACCCACGAGCGATGGTGTCGAAGCCGCGTCATTGACCGCTACGCCACCGAGCTCATCTATGGTATGCGAAATAAGAACATCTAGCTCCTTATAAATCATACTCTCGTGGTCACAGGCTGACTCAGTCTGAGTCAGCCTGTGACCTGGCGTCCCACCGCCGAAGCTGAAGACGACTACCATCGAATATTTTATTCCAAAAATAGGTCTTACGTTTTAGATATTGACAAACATCTACAGCTCAGTCGGTAGAGCTCCAGGGTTTCTACCAGTTATGCTAAACACAGGTATCACAAATCGAAGCTGAACTTTGATACAAATATTAAATAAATCCGATGGGAATTGGATTCAGCATAGCCGCTAGGGCCCCAGCCCCCCTAGCCAAGTGTAATTCGTAGCGTAACGAACGTTAGATAGATCATGTGACATTTGTCAATTCTCATACTAAAATGTTCGATTTGGACAAATGTCACATGATCTATCTAACGTTCGTTACGCTACGAATTACACTTGGCCAGGGGGGCTGGGGCCCTACCGCCGAAGCTGAAGCCGATTACCACCGAATATCATGATTCGAAAAATAAGTCTTACGTTTAAGTTATTGCCAGGCACCTTCAGCTTAGTCGATAGAGCTCCATCGTTTCTACCAGCTAAGCTAAACATACGTAGCATAAATCTAAGTTGAAGTTTGATTTTCGCAATCAAAAAGTCCAAAGGTTCTACGGCGGTAGGGTCCCAGGTCGAAACGTCAGGCAATAATAAAGATATACTCTTAAGCATGTATAACCCTTAAGCATGTATTGTATACCCTTAAGCATGACCGCGTTAATTCCCGTTCTTATATTTCATTTATTTATTTTACCTTCTAAATTATACTTGTGAAAATTATAAATTTAATTAAGTCTAGCCTGTAACAAAACTATATAATATAATGAAATGTTTAATTGACATTATTCAAAGGTCGACGCCTAGAATTCAAATAATATTAAGCGTAATTCATGTATATTTAATTGTATTGCAATAATAAAACGATCTCAAAGCTCAGATTTTACCAAGCATATAAAATAAATTACCAGCAATATACGAGTTAATTGGAATGTAAATAAAGTTATATATAGTTTGCATAAAGTGTGACGTTATTTGTTATTATACTACAAAGTTTTTGAGCATAAAATCATTGTAAATCGAGAGCAATGAAGTAATTAAAAATAACAGAGAACGAATAATATAATTCTCTTTGTAGCCCGAGAGCCCATAGACATTTTTGAAAGGTAAACAAACCCCTTCGATTCAAAAGAGACGCACCTAGCAGTACTAACATCAGTCAATATACACCCGTATATTGATTGATGTTAGTGCAATTTATTTGCCAGCCTTATTAGGCTTATTTATATTTATATATTTTTAGCATACTTACTGATTGCTTTCCATCAGGTGACCCACATGCTCGCTTGCCACCCTCTGTTGTAAAAAAAAAAAATACATACCTAAATATAGACCGTCTCTCATTTAACTTTTATTATTAACTAATCCTTATCCTTACTAATATTATAAATGCGAAAGTAACTCTGTCTGTCTGTCTGTCTGTCTGTCTGTCTGTCCTGCTTTCACGGCAAAACTACTGAACCCATTTAAATGAAATTTGGTACACAGATAGTTTAGAGCCTGAGGAAGGACATAGGCTACTTTTTAATGCAAAAAAAGGGTTGTAAGGGGTTAAAAGGGGGGGTGAAAGGTTGTATGGAAGTATCGTTATTTTTAGAGCTAGAAGCTTGAAATTTGTTTTTTAGGCTGTTGATTCGATATAAATAAATATGACATTCAAAGTTTGTAAAAGTTTTAACCACACGGGGGTAAAATAACAATAGGGAATAGGGGATGAAAGTTTGTATGGAAATATGTAAGGTATAAGTGAATGTTTTATAAGTTTGCGACAAGAGACAAAATATTAGTGCTATCCTGATGTAGATAACATTTACGCAGTCATTACAAAATGAGAAACTGAAATTAACGCGAGTAAAAAACTTGCCAAGCATCGCGCCGTACTAAAGATGGGCAAAATGCCGGGCATTTACAATAAATGTCCAAAAAATAGTTATAAATTCTCTATTTATGCCCAAAACTAGGCATTTATTGGGCATTAACATGTACTTACTGGACACTTATTGTAAATGCCAGGCATTTTGCCTATCTCAACGCCGTACACCACCCGTACACATTGAAAGGCAGCTTTCAATGTGTACGGGGGTCAAGGAGCGGGCCGGGGGTCGTTACGCGGCGTGGTACCACATGAGTAAAAAACGGTGGTACGGCACAGAAAAAATATGCCCAAGTGGGCTTGCCCAAACGTGCAGACACGTGACAATTATTATTTTTTCCGCTACAAATGCATTATTATTCACTGCACATTGTTTACAATTCGATTTGCTTACTTTAGTAGATAAGTTATTAAATATTTTTTTCTTTAGTTGGGTCATTGTTTTATTTATTTCATTCGTTAAAAGTAGATTACTTTCGAGTTTAATTAGATGTTATTACGTCATTTTTTTTTTGTTGCACATTTGTATGCTAGGCAGGTACCTAAGAACGGTAAGTTAATTGCCCTCACCAAATAAACAGTACTTTTTTGAGCATTGTACAAACAAAGCATTTGACCATCTGTGAATGTAAACAAAAGATAAGAAAGCTTAATAGTTTTATGAATGAGTCTTTATGCCTTTGCATGCCGACTCAGTCAGAAGTCGCAATATCCGAAAGGGATTTCTAGGAATCGGTTACAAATGGTTCATAAAAACAAGTTCTTAAGTACAAGTGTAAAAAGTTATACTTAGTATAGAGATTTTGTTTATTTGAGTTAATAAAATTAGTTAAATTTAATTCATTTGGGTTTATAATATTTTTTTAAATAGGTTTTTATACAATTAAATAAAATACTTAAATAAGTTATTTTCATAATAAGAAGTTTTGTTTTCTGTGTTTACGGTTAAAAGCAAAATAAAGTGTAAATAGTTATAGGGGTATAGCGCACTCGGTTCTAAAACTACCATTGAAGTTAGCTGATAAGGACATGCCGGTATGTAACATTAGCAAAAGCAGTGAGCGCGGAAGAAATTTGCAGCAGTGTAAGCTGTTGGTTGGGATGAATGTACAATGTTCCACAAAAGAGCTATATAAGCACTAGATGGCACACTGCAACTCATATAAGTATTAATACGTATGTGTCTTATTTGTAAAATAATTAGCCGAAATATTTAAAAATGATGCCCAAAGACACTATTCCACGCGGACGAAGTCGCGGGCACAGCTAGTAAGTTAATAATAAAAGTTGAATTGACAACAAAACTTGAACATTCTTGTTTTTGACAAGTGCGTTCGTTTTCATTAACATTTATTTACAATAAAAGTTGAATGAGAGACGGTCAATGTTTAGGTTTGTATGCTGAAATTCATACTAATATTAAAAATGGGCAAAATTTGTATTTTCATATGTTTGTAATTTAGCTATTTTTGTTTTTAAGGTAGAAACTTAAAAACTACTTAAAAATTCTTTCGCTTAGAAAGTTACTTGATTAGCGAGTAGCATATGTTATTGCACACTTGCAAAGCCGAGGCGATCCCTAGTTCAATATAATAGACACAAGTTAGTTTTTAGGGTTCCGTACCCAAAGGGTAAAAAGGAACCCTATTACTAAGACTCCGCTGTCCATCCGTCTGTCCGTCCGTCCGTCCGTCTGTCACCAGGCTGTATCTCATGAACCGCGATAGTTAGACAGTTGAAATTTTCACAGATGATGTATTTCTTTTGCCGCTATAACAACAAATACTAAAAAATAGAATAAAATAAATATTTAAGGGGGCTCCCATGCAACAAACGTAATTTTTTTGCTCGTTTTTGCTCGCAATTGATAACGGCAATAGGTAGACGCTTGAAATACTCGCATAATATTTAGTTATATATTCACTTTAAAAATAAATAATTAAATAAAAATAAAATAAATATTTAAGGGGGGGCTCCTATACAACAAACGTGACTTTATTGCCGTTTTTATAGATAATGGTACGGAACCCTTCGTTCACGAGTCCGACTCGCACTTGGCCGGATTTTTTTAGGGTTCCGTACCCAAAGGGTAAAACGGACTCTATTATTGACACTCCGCTGTACGTCCGTCCGTCCGTCTGTCACCAGGCTGTATCTAATGGACCGTGATAGTTAGACAGTTGAAATTTTCACAGATGATGTATTTCTGTTGCCGCTATAACAACAATACTAAAAAACAGAATAAAATAAATATTTAAGGAACTCCCACACAACAAACCTGTTATTTTTTTGCTCGATATTGATAACGGCAACAGGTAGGACGCTTGTAATATTCACAGAATATTTAGAACTATATATTTTCAATTTAAAAATATAACTAAATTAAACAAAAAAGCCGTCGCTTTTGTACCGACTTTTCGACTATTTGGCTGTGTTTTAGGCAGTTTGAAAACACTGGCCTACGTCAAGCCGCAGTTGAGCAGCGTGGTGGAGTATGATCTAAAACCCTTTGATTGAGGGGAACCCGTATCCAAGCAGTGGGTTGAATAAAGAAGCCCGTATTCGTCTACAACTGAACATAGGTGTCAATAATGCAATGAGTTATTATCGATATGATCACAGACATTCAATATAGTAAGCAGACTAAACATTAGAAGTTTGAATGCACGCCAAAATAAACACACGTAAATACCACACAAACGCAAATACAGGGACGGAGTTACTAATCACGAAAAACATATTCACAAAAAAACGAAATTTAAAACAAATATTGCATTGTATCAAATCGCACATCGATCATTATAGGAATGTATCCTAATGCAATAGTGTAGTATTCCTAATATCACAACTTGTAATCTATTACAAATAATACATAGAACTATTTAATTGTTTTGAATCCACTCAGAAAACAGGAGATGAAGTCTAGCTCTTTCACTATAAGGTTTATTAAGCTAATTTATAAGGCTATAGCGCTGATTAATATTGAATCTGTCTACAGTTATAATCATTAATTATTAATAGCCTTATTTTATAGTTATTATCAATGACTATTAATGTATTTTTTTAATTATTTGGATTTAAAAAATTACTTAGCACTTAGTTAACTGTTGTATCACTGTTTTCCCACACACATTTTATTGTTAGCATTTAATTTAATTTTGCACAATGAATATAAATAATGTACAAATGCCTAAAAACGTCCCTATAACAATGACAAGTACATAACGGCATCTTAGCAAAATGGCGACCTTTCAAAACATAGCATGCGTCATTTTTTTAACTAATCATGTACAGTGTTGGTATACGTGTAAAATCGGGATAGCAACATTCACCTACCCCCAAGAGCGTGCGATACGGAAAGATCAACTCACACTAATATATTTTATGTTACGTCTGCTTACTATATTGAATGTCTGTGGTTAGGATAAACAAAAGTGTGTCATGTTATAATAATATATTAAAATTTTATACAAATGTATAAGAAACCATGCGGCATCCACTGTAATACTAATATTTTCCTCTTCCATCTGCTGTCACTAACCAGACAGATGTGGCTGGTCCACTGAAACCTCTTCTTTCGCTAGAGCCTCGTTTGTAAGTCAGCAGGGTGCGCCACGTGCACGCAAGGTAGGCTTTGGTTCCAAGTTCATGTTGATGAAATTCTCACACCTCAAAACGTTTGCTTTTAACTTCAGATGACGGTCACAGACGTCGTTCTATTATCAACAACCAGCTACGTATCTTACGTTCGTAAATTCATTGTGAGTTCCAAGGCATCCGTAGTTTTACCCCCGGGATTGTAATAGTTTATAGTTCACTGTTCATTGCTTTTTTTTGGCGGTCGCTGCTGTTAATCCTGGCTACGCAGGAAGTGGTGGGAATGTGTGGTGAACCCCCGTCCCGTAACCAGCTACCTAACAAGGAAGAGTTCGAGATTTACCCAACATGCTTCAAAGTAGTCCACTCACTTACGTCTTCGACAAGACCAACACGAGCAATAAGGTCGTAATTCCTCTGATAATTTATACGATGCCGGAAAATTAGACGATTGCGTGTAAACTGTCGTGTAAGGAAGTGACCAGTTTATGATGCTGATAACTCATCTTTGCATCTCTGTCTGACATTAGTACATATCAGAGAGGTAATATGAAATATGATATGACTAGACACTGAAGTGTCTAACAGTTGATTTAAACAACCTTCTATTAGAAATGACATATTTTTTGACGTGACAACGTCTTAAAAATCAATGAACGTCGGCTACAAATACAAAAAACCGGCCAAGTGCGAGTCAGACTCGTGCCAGAAGGGTTCCGTACCATTTCTATAAAAACGGCAAACAAATCACGTTTGTTGTATGGGAGGCCCCCCTTAAATATTTGTTTTATTTTTATTTAATTATTTATCTTTGAAGTGAACATATAACTAAATACTATGTGAGTATTTCTAGCGTCTACCTATTACCGTTATCAATTGCGAGCAAAAACGAGCAAAAAATCACGTTTGTTGTATGAGAGCACCCTTAAATATTTATTTTATTCTATTTTTTAGTATTTGTTGGTAAAGCGGCAATAGAAATACTTCATCTGTGAAAATTTCGATTGTCTAACTATCACGGATCATGAGATACAGCCTGGTGACAGACGGACGAACGGGCGGACGGACGGTCGGACAGCAGAGCCTTAGTAATAGGGTTCCTTTCTACCCTTTGGGTACGGAACCCTAAAAAGCAAGACTCATTTTGACGTTCCGACTGAGCCGAGCGTGCAAGCGAGAGCGCGGAACAAGCGATAGAGAGGCACGATCGGCCTAAGTGTTTAGCTTGTGATGCATCTATTTCTCTTCCACTCCATCGGTGTTTCGCATATATACGCCGTAAAGGCACTTTAGGAAATGAATAGGCTCCAAAACCACTCATCCGATTTTGATGAAGCTTGTCACAATTAAAGACTTCGATATACCTGAGGTTTGTGTCGAAAAAAAATTGAGATCGATCATGTCCTTGAGGAATGATCATCAAATACATTTTCCATTGAAATCAATGGAAAACATACATCAGGGAATCTACTCGCTCCACTCAACGTCGATTTCGGCTCCGCGGGCGCTAGCCACAACCAGGAAAAATGCATATAAAAAAATGTAATCTTCTAGTAGTTCACGTGAGCATTGCCATGAACGGTGGATAAATATTTATTTCTGTTTGTTCTCGGCAAATTGAATCGTGACGGATTTAGGATTCCGATAATTACTTTGTCAACAT
Source organism: Hypsopygia costalis (assembly GCA_937001555.2). NCBI lineage: Eukaryota > Metazoa > Arthropoda > Insecta > Lepidoptera > Pyralidae > Hypsopygia > Hypsopygia costalis. Next base: position 29,377,038 of record OW443329.2, read on the forward strand.
AGAATGATGTCAACGTACTCGTACACAGATGTATTAATGTTTGTTTAGTAAATAATATTAGTTTGATTGTAAAAAAATGTTTTCTTGTATTTTTAGCATTTTTAGAAAAGAAATTACAGTTATGTTTTGTACCACTACCTGTCGCGCAAGTGATGACTTAGGTGTTGCACGCGTCCAAAGACTGCGGTAACTGGTTTCCATCAGGCAGGCAGTATGTTTGTTTACCGCCATAAAATAAAACATTTGTTACATACGATACAATTTATAGTTTCTAATTTCCCAGGGTATCAAATAATAGGGCCTGATGAACGAAGCACGGTAAGTAAACATTTTTCGTCTTTTTTTTTTCAGTTTCAACAATTGAAGACCTCAATTGAAGACCATACTCATAAAGGAATTTAGAGCATACTCCACCACGCTGCTCAACTGCAGGTTGGTGGAGGCCAGTGTTTTCAAGCCGCCCAAAGGCCACTGACTTGGCTTAACGACTGTCATCTAAAGACAACAGCCGGGACCGACAGCTTAACGTGCCCTCCGAAGCGCGGAGGAACTCGAGATAAATAAACCCATACATAGGCAGGCTGAGATCGTTATTGCTTACTTTGCACAATCGATTAGAGTGACACGCGCAACGACGCCATCGAGCTTCCTAAATGACAATGACATAACTAATAAAAGTATGATAACTTAAAATAACATCGGGAATCAACGCGATCATACATAAGGGTACCCTTATGCATGATCGCGTTGATTCCCGATGTTATGTCAGACCATAATAAAGGTAATTTTTATATAATAATTATATAAATTTATACCTTTATTATGGTCTGACATTTCGACCAGGGGCCCTACTGCCGAATCTGAAGCCGATTTGGGGTGTAAACGGTTCATCAACACCTTTGAACCAAAGCCAACTTCACCTGCACGCGGTGCACCCTGCTGACTGACAAACGAAGCTCTGGCGAAAAGAGAGGTAGGGAGCGTAATTGTAAGCTACCCGACTGGGGAATGTACCTCCACATTATAGAATACCGCAGCCAAATAACAATTCCCTTGAGGGTTGTTGTGTTCCTGCGAGTGAGTGAGGTCACCTGAAAGGAAGGAGATGCTGCGTTGGCAGCGGGGGTGGCGGCGCGCGAGCGATATTTTATGTTGCGAGCGTTAAGATGGCTACGGCAGCCACTTCACATCAGGCGGGCCGTATGCTTGTCTGTCACCCGACGTAGTATAAAAAATAAAAAAAAAATTACCATCGGTTTTTTTTATTCCAAAAATTGGTCTTAGGTTAAAGCTTTTGATAAACACGTTCAGCTTAGACGGTGGAGCTCTAGGGTTTCTTCCAGCTGAGCTAAACATAATTAGCAACAATCTAAGCAGTAGTTTCCTTTGGCTAGTAATTAACGGAGCAACTAAAATTGTAGAAATAGGCAACTTTTATACTAACTTGGCAACTAAAGAAGATATAAAATATACCAAACCTAACCTAACCCAGTATTTCGGTCGCCCATTTAGTATTTTTTAGTCGCTCGATAAATTATTTCCTGTTTCCTTTTCGCATTCAAAAATTACGACGGTAATCGGCTTAAGCTTCGGCGGTAGGGCCCCAGGTTGCACCGGTCGTGATCTCAGGCTGACATTAGTCATGTGACCACGGCCTGATCGCATGATCGCGTTAATTCCCTTTGTTATTTTTCATAATAAAAGTATGATTCAAAAATAAATATAAATAAATAAATATTCCTGGACAAATCACACACTGCCATCTAGTCCCAAATTAAGCAAAGCTTGTACTATGGATACTAGACAACTGATATATAATAATACTTAAATACATTTTTTTTGTAAATACATACATATAATACATAGAAAACATCCAGACCAAGACAGACAGACATGTTCGTGCACACAAATATTTGTCTTGTGCGAGGATCGAACTCGCGACTTTGAAGTTAAAGTGGCCATTGCTAACCATTCGACCACCGAGCTCGTCATTATCATGTTTTCTCTATTATTACGTAGTTTCGCCCGCGCAATAGTTAACTCACTAAAAGCTTCCTTTGAAACTATAACCAAACCCCGGCCACTTCATACAAAAATGGCGCTTTTGCATGTATGTTTGAGTGACGTTCTCTAGGGCTGACTTTATTCAATTATTAGTCGGACATGTAAGGGGGTGTAAGAGGTTCATCAACATCTTTGAACCAAAGTCAATCTCACCTACACGGGGCACACCCTGCTGACTGACAGACGAGGCTCTGACGAAAAGAGAGGTAGGACATAGCGTATTTTTTAAGCAGCCCGACTGACGAAGTACCACCACCTCATAGAATCCTGCAGTCAAATAACAATTTCCTTGAGGGTTGTTGTGTTCCTGCGAGTGAGTGAGGTCACCAGAGAGGATGGAGTTGTTGCGTTGGCAGCGGGGATGACAGCGCGAGAGCGATATTTAATGTTGCGAGCGTTAATATGGTTACGGTAACCGCTTCACATCAGGTGGGCGTAGTGAAGAAAAAAATAAACAGTAAATACACTTCAGCCAATATTTACAAAACGCCTTGTATAATTGCCATTACTAATTTACCCAAAATTTTATATTTTCCAATCACAACTAAATCGAATGTTCGCCTTCCGAACACCAGCTCCCTTACCACCATCTCTTATTGCGATTCAATAACTGGATAGAATGGTTAACTTAACCAATGAATAAGCGGCTCTATTAGAAATAGAAATAGAGTCGCTTATTCATTGGTATGAATAAGCATTCTATCATGTTATTGAATCGCAATAAGAGATGGTGGTAAGGGGGCTGTTCATTGTAATGGTCAAACCAGTTCCATGTGAATATGAAAATGAATCAAATCATTACGCATGCATTTATATGAATAGAAAAAAGCTACAATTAGTGAGTTTCATTCTCACACTATGTTCTAAAACAAACGTAATTTAAAACTAATACCACACATGACATCACGCACAATAAACATTGAAATGTAAATATGAAAATTGTAAACATTAACAATAAACCAGCATAACTGAAGTAGTGACACGAATGTCACTTCCGCGTCTGCGCACTCACTTGCTCTTTTAGACATATAAATCTGCTATAATGCTATCCTTTTCTCATCTCGTATTAATTGAATCTTGTATGTATCCTACTTTTACAGACATGAATTAGTTATGATGAAACTATGGCTGCCACATGCTTTTTAGGTAATTTATAAAAAAATCAGTACTTTATTTCATCCAAAGGGATCGAATAAATTTCTTTTTTTTACTTTCCATGTGTTGAGACATCTATCCACTGCACATGTAACTCCCATCACATACTTCCATATTTTAAACTGAATGGAGACTAAAATACAAGCGACATCGTAATTTGTAGGACGTTGCATCCATTGCGAACGGTTCCACATCTGTCTCAGAGGGGAGGTGAGGTCGACTAGTGAGAGCGGCAGAGAGTGTCCATACTGTACGTTAGTACTATAACTGATACTGTGCTATAACAACATTCAATGGATGAGCTCCATCACAAAACACGACAAACATCGACAAAACAAAGAGTGACGCGTTCCTAATCTGTATTAAGTACATAAGTTCTCTACAAACGAACATTATCATTATTTAGTTCGATTTCTCTGCTAAGAAGCTTTCGTGTTCTCAACATGCTTTACAGAATCTACTGAAATAATTGGCTCTCCGGTCGACACTATTCTCCCGAGAGAGGTCGGATTCGCAAGTCACTTGATGCGACGTATTCAATTACATATAGGCGACTATATACGCGTAATAGACTAGATGGATGCCTATGTTCTAAAATTATTTTTTCATCCCACCATCTCGGAAAGAGTATTTTTGCTCTTCGATATCTGAGTGTAAAAGTCGTTTTTATCCGCTAGCTAGAGGATAAAGTAAATTTGAATTTAGAACACCGTGTGCACTAAGTTTGTGAATTCAAAACATCATTAAACTTATTTACTTCTACCTCCATGGTGCCATATTTATCATATTTTTTTTTAACTTTTTTTAATTTGCTAAAAACTCAGACTCGAAACCTCGTTGGTGTACATTTTTTTTTTAATTTGCATTGCGCGCGCAATTTTCTTTTCACGTTATATTGTTAAAACCTTATGTTAAAAACAAGAAACTTGAAAACAAGTGAAAAACTTAAAATGAGTGATTCTAGCGACGAGGAAGTTTATTTGACGTCAACAGAATTGACTGAAACTGTTAATATTGCGCAAATGAGCTTTCTCCCTCAATAATCTTGTGATTGTAAATGATTTTTTTGCATTTAGTCATTTCCTCGCTGAGGTGGGATGAAAAGTTACGTGTTGCACTCGAGTACAAAGAATTTTCACCTCGTGCTCTTTTGATTCCCTCGCAGGATTCAATTTTTTAAATCCTTCGCTTTCTCGGTCATCAAAATTGAGCACGCGGTTAAAAAGCAACTTTGCACTCTTGTATAACAAATAACAATTTTACTACTACTACTATTATAATTATATTATTTATTGTACATTACAAAAAAAACGTTACAAGAGTTTAAGTAATTAATATGCAAAGGCGAGCTTAACTCTACCAAGCATTTGACCCGCATGATGTGAAGCGGTTACCGTAGCCGTGTAAACCACCACATGAAATATCGCTCGCGCGCTCCCTAAAACTTAGTTTTCCGTCGCTTTTTTACTTCTTATGAATTATGTTTTTTTCGCCTGATATTATAATACAGCTCCATTTTTATCAATCTAATTTCCATTCGACCACCGAGCTCGTCAAATAGAAAATAACAGACAAATTTGTTGAGCACTTTATCCTAGATCAGTGTTTCCCATTTGCCGGGTCGCGACCCGGTACCGGTCCATCATAATAAAATACCGGGTTGCAACATTCCCGCCTCGTTTTGAAAATAATACCTACTATCGATGGACGCATCGTGAATATTCGTACGATACCAAAATGTTCAAATGTTTTGCAATTTGTCAGTCTAGGCCAGCCTATCGAGAATGGTCAGTGGGTCATCGTTTCTTCTAGTATCGATTCGTAAGCAATCGATTTATGACTAAATTATTAGCTTCCACGAACGCCAACAGTCGCATTAAAAGATTTCGTTTTATTTCTGCCTGTTTTATTTCGGAATCATGAGTCATAGCACATATACATCAATTTGTTATGAAGTACTATTTATACTGCGTTGGGTGGCAAAACTGGCAAAGCATACAATATAAATTAAATTAAATATTCCTGGACAAATTACACACGGCCGTCTAGTCCCAAACTAAGCAAAGCTTGTACGACTTGTACTATGGGTACTAGATAACTGTTATTTTACTTAGATACATTTTTTTTGTAAATACATACATATAATACATAGAAAACACCCAGACCAAGACAAACAGACATGTTCATGCACACAAAAGTACCACGTGCAGGTGAGCTTGGCTTTGCTTCAAAGATGTTGATGAACCACTTACACCCCAAAATTCATTAAATGTAATAGACTAAGATAAACACGTTTAGTTGGAAACGTATACATCTAATATACTTGGCATTACATTTGGCACCCGACTTCAGAACTTCCTAAATATGATGCCCCGGCCAAAATTCTTCCTTTATCCTTTCTTATGCCTGGTAGGCATGTCCTCCTCCTCCTCGAGTCGTGTTCCTCATTGTTGAGGGTCGGGACCTCTCATGATCCTCGTACGGACAACATTACTCCATTTGTGTCTGTCTGTTGTGATATGGATGTCCTCGCAGATGGTGGTATCGAGTAGTGATGTTACGATCTGGAATTTTGTCAAACCGAGTTGAATCGGTTAGACAATTCATGCAAGTCGATTCCAAACCGAATCGACGAAATCGCGATTTGAATCGGTTTGAAACGATTTGAATCGGTTTGAAGTCGAGTCGATACTCGACTTTTTAAACCGATTAAAAAGTCGAGTCGTTACTCGACTTTTTAAACCGATTAAAAAGTCGAGTCGTTACTCGACTTTTTAAACCGATTAAAAAGTCGAGTCGTTACTTGACTTTGTAAACCGATTAAAAAGTCGAGTCGTTGCTCGACTTTTTAAACCGATTAAAAAGTCGAGTCGTTACTGGAATTTTTAAACCGATTCAAACCGATTTGAGCATAAACCGAGTTGCGTCGATTAGCGCCTTTACTAAACCGATTTGGCCGAGTCGAAAGCGATGTAACGACTCGACTTTTTAAACCGATTTCAGCATAAACCGAGTTGCGTCTATTAGCGCGTCAGCGCGTCTTGCGTCTACTAAACCGATTTGGCTGAGTCGAACTTACTTACGCATCTCGCTCGCGTCGCTCTGCGCGCATTCGCCCGTTTGGCCGTTTGCTCGTTTGGCCGTTTGACCGTTTGCTTGTTTGGCCGTTTGCCCGTTTGGCCGTTTGCCCGTTTGACCGTTTGGCTGTTTACTCGTTTGGCCGTTTGCCCGTTTGGCTGTTTGCGCGTTTGCTCGTTTGGCCGTTTGCTCGTTGGCCGTTTGGCCGTTTGGTCATTTGCCCGTTTGGCCGTTTGCTCGTTTGGCCGTTTGCCCATTTGGCTGTTTGCGCGTTTGCCCGTTTGGCCGTTTGCCCGTTTGGCCGTTTGCCCGTTTGGCCGTTTGCTCGTTTGCCGTTTGGCCGTTTGCTCGTTTGGTCGTTTGCCCGTTTGGCCGTTTGCTCGTTTCGCCGTTTGGCTGTTTGCTAGTTTGCTCATTTGGCCGTTTGCCCGTTTGGCTGTTTGCTCGTTAGCCAAACGGCCAACCGGCCAAACGGTCAAACGGCCAAACGGCCAAACGGTCAAACGGCCAAACGAGCAAGCGGGCTAACGGGCAAACGAGCAAACAGCCAAACGGCCAACCGGCCAAACGGTCAAACGGCCAAACGGGCAAACGAGCAAACAGCCAAACGGCCAAACTTGCCCGTTTGGCCAAATGAGCAAACTAGCAAACAGCCAAACGGCCAAACGAGCAAACGGCCAAACGGGCAAACGACCAAACGAGCAAACGGCAAACGAGCAAACGGCCAAACGCGCAAACAGCCAAATGGGCAAACGGCCAAACGGGCAAATGACCAAACGGCCAAACGGCCAACGAGCAAACGGCCAAACGGGCAAACGCGCAAACAGCCAAACGGCCAAACAGGCAAACGGCCAAACGGGCAAACTTGCCCGTTTGGCCAAATGAGCAAACTAGCAAACAGCCAAACGGCCAAACGGCCAAACGGGCGAATGCGCGCAGAGCGACGCGAGCGAGATGCGTAAGTAAGTTCGACTCAGCCAAATCGGTTTAGTAGACGCAAGACGCGCTGACGCGCTAATCGACGCAACTCGGTTTATGCTCAAATCGGTTTAAAAAGTCGAGTCGTTACATTGCTTTCGACTCGGCCAAATCGGTTTAGTAGACGCGCTAATCGACGCAACTCGGTTTATGTTCAAATCGGTTTGAATCGGTTTAAAAAGTCGAGTCGTTACATTGCTTTCGACTCGGCCAAATCGGTTTAGTAGACGCGCTAATCGACGCAACTCGGTTTATGTTCAAATCGGTTTGAATCGGTTTAAAAAGTCGAGTCGTTACATAATGTAACGACTCGACTTTTTAATCGGTTTAAAAAGTCGAGCAACGACTCGACTTTTTAATCGGTTTAAAAAGTCGAGTCGTTACATTGCTTTCGACTCGGCCAAATCGGTTTAGTAGACGCGCTAATCGACTCAACTCGGTTTATGCTCAAATCGGTTTGAATCGGTTTAAAAAGTCGAGTCGTTACATCGCTAGTATCGAGTGTAGATCGAACATGAGGTAGGCATGTAAGGGTGACCAATTCGCTACGTTGAGTGACATCTACCTTAGTACAGTAATATACATTTGTTACAGATATCCTGGAGGCATTGGGATGACCCCCAACGCGATCACAGTGGCTTCAGCGTCAGGCTCACATGAAAATGACCCCCTGTACCTGGCCCACCACATTTTTCTTCTTGATATGGTGAGATTCGATTTAAATTAAATATATATCTATATATATAAAAGAAAGTCGTGTTTGTTACAACACTTATATCTCGAGAACGGCTGGACCGATTGCCATGGTTTTTGATTTGTTGGATTTGTTTCCGTCCCGAATAGCAGAATAACTCTTAAAAACATTGGAAAATTCTCGAAAAAATAAAATAAAAGAAAAAACATTTTCCCATACAAAATGTTCGTGGTTGTCGTACCTGTCAAATGTGACGTTGTCGTACGTGCGTACGCCAAATGTATGCGTGCGTTCAGAAATGTATATTAAGCTCATTATAGAACAAATGTCATAGATTAAAAACAAATGTTAACTTTATTGGTCTCATTTTTACGTCTTGAAAGTTGGCTGTGATTTGTTTTGAAAACAGTTTTGTGGATTTAAATATTTATTGCAAAGAGAATGTAACCACTACGTTTTAAGAGACGGATGTGCCATACAAATAGCGTAATTCTAATATGTATGAAATGGAAGCGAAAACAATCAGAATTTGTACCAAATTCGCTTCCGATTCATAGTCGTTTTTTTACTTTGAGTTACGCCAGGCTGATTTATTGGTTTTAAAATATTTATGCGTGCGTTCAGAAATTTAAATCAAGCTCCATAAATCTATATAATATATGAAATAATGTCGTGTCTTGGTCGGGAAAGTATTAAAAACATTGAAAAATTGACGAAAGAATTAAATAAAAGAAAAAACGTTTTCCCATACAAATAGTGCCAGTTAAAAAGGATTGGAATATTTCTTGATTGTTATGTAAATGTCAAATCGATTAGTCTCACTTTTACGTCGCGAATGTTGTCTGTGATTTGTTTTGTGGATTGAAATATTTATTGTTGTCAATTGGTACTTTTTTTGTGACTTTGTAAAGTACTGAACTTATTATTTACCCACTGCTGGGATACGGGTCTTCTCTCAACCGAAGATGTTTAGAGCATACTCCAACACGCTGCTCAACTACGGGTTGGGCCACTAACTTGGCTTAAGAACTGCCATCTAATGATAAACATCAGGACCGACGGCTTAACGTGCCTTCCGAAGCACGGACGAGCTCGAGATAACATAAACTCATCCATGAACAGGCTACGGTTGACGTTGCTTAACTTGCGTGTACAATTAGACTGATACGTGCCTCACGCCATCGTGCTTCTCTATTATTTTCTATTATTCATTGTATTAATTTCAAGAAATCATAAATTTTGTTCATATACATATATGTACATCGCGACATTCATTGACTGTTAGGCGGTACGAAGTTCGCCGGGACAGCTAGTGTATATATATATATATATATATATATATACGTCAGATCGCAAATGACCATATACCTTGTCTCCGATATTCTGTAAGGTAGACTGGTGGAGGTACTTCCCCAGTCGGGCAGCTTACAAATTCACTGAACCATGCCTCAAATTTTGCCGTAACCTAGTCTGTCAATCTGCAGGAATCCACCTCATAGAAGACGGAAGCCAAAAAAAAAACATTTAAGAGAAAATTATTTTGTTCCTGCGAGTGAATTAGGTCACGAGACGTGAGGAGATGCTGCGTTAGCAGCGGGGTTAGCACGCGAGCACTTCTCGTTTATTGCCACAGTCTAATAGAGAGTCTATAGGCCACGATGTCCGCTTTACAAAAGTTTGTTTATGACTGTTTGGCACTCGACGTTAATAAAAAAAGTTGACTTTGGCTTCAAGATGATGATGATGATACTTACATTATTACACATAATTTAAAATACATTTTAGATATAAATGCTTCTAAATCTGCTCGGAGTACACGTCGGCTATCTTTAAAAATAGCAGTGGATTTGAACGTGACATTTTATACCTTTTTTATGTGCACGAGCTAAAAAAACTATGGGTTTTCCAGTAATTGAATTGTCTAGGTTTTTCTATAATAAAAGACGTAATGTAGGTATAATAAATTATTATTTGAAAAATAAAACGCGTTTTAGTATCATTCGGGCCCCTGTATCTATTATAGTTTTTTTTTAATATATGAGAGAGGGAGCGTCCATGTAGATCAGCAACACAGGGGTCACCGATCCATTGCCTATACTCATTCTTTTCTTTCTTTCTCGTGACCTTGCTCACTCGCAGGAACACAAAAACCGTTAAGGGAATTGTTTTTTGATGCTGTGAGGTGGAGGTACTTCCTCAGTTGGGCAGCTTAAAAAATACGCTATGCCCTACCTCTCTTTTACATGTAGAGGATATTTGAAACTTATTACTACACTACACTTATTTATCTATCGTACACAGAAGAATATTTCATTTATTTATAAAACAAAGCTGAAGTATTTATTTGTTTGACTACGCTAATCTCTGGAACTACAAGACGGATTTGAAACATTATTGAAGTGAAAACTAAAGAAGTTTTCACTTCAATAATGTGTCATAGCAGCGGCGTTGTGCACTTTTTGGTGTTGCAATCTACTTGCTGTCACTGCGGGCACACCTGAGTTCAATTCTCAATTTGAATATTGACAGTATAGTCTTATAAAAATTGTCTATCATTGTCCAAGCAATAAAAACGTCTCCTGTGAAACACGCTATATTATTTCTCTCCATCTATCAAGTAATTTCAAGAGGTTATGGGCCTGCGCTTCTAGTAACGAAGGTAGAAGAAGTTACAGTAGTGAAAAAGTGCTATGGAAAATAATATTACTCCATCGGCAACGAAGCCGGCACAAACATCACAGGTACCACAAGGTATTTCCATTAGTAAATTAAATGGACGCAACTACGGCACATGGATATTCGCATTAGAATGTTTTCTGACCAATTTAGACCTATGGGATGTCACTAAAGAACCGGTTGACATTAACGACCCAGAGGCTAGGAGGAAAGATTGCAAAGCGCGAGCAAAAATATGCTTAACATGTGACGAGTCGATATACCCGGTAATACGATCTGCAAAAACTGCATACGACACGTTAAATTGTCTCAAGAAGGCATACGCCGACAGCGGTCTTATTAGGAGACTTCAGCTGATGAAAAAGCTACTGACAAACAAATTTCATGGCAATATCCAAGAATATGTGAACGCTTCATTAGCTACACAGCAAGAGCTACTTGCAATAGGAGCAGGAGTAGAAGACGAGTTCCTAGGAATTATAATGTTAGCTGGTCTACCCGAGAAGTACCAGCCACTCGTCATGACTCTTGAACATTCTAACTCCAAGATCACGTCGGAAAATATAGTGTCAGCGCTTCTTAAAGAAGATTCTCGTGTACACACTACCACTACCCAAAGACACGATGAACCGTCAACTTCGGCTCTAATAACCAAACAGAAGAAAAAATCGTTCTGTATATATTGTAAAAAGTTAGGGCATTTAGTTGGGGATTGTAAGAATAAAAACAAGAAAGTTTCGGCAAAGGTTTATTCTCATAATACAACAGAATTTACACTTTCATCTTGTTTAACTAACCCTTCATCCACAGGTTCACAAGATTGGTTCTTAGATTCCGGTGCAAGCTCACACATGAGCAATAGCAAAGATTGGTTTGAGAGTATCTCACCCCACATCGTACCTGTAACTGTCGCGAATAAGGACCACATACTCAGTCAGGGCAGAGGTACTGTTAGTATTAATATTTCTAATTGTGTGCATAAAATCAAAGACGTTTTATATATTCCCGGACTTGCCACAAATTTACTGTCTGTTAGTAAAGTAATGCAAAATGGTTACGATGTTTTGTTTACATCGTCAGGCGCGTCAATTACTTTGACAAATCATATGCCAGGAAAAGTCATAGCTAAAGCATCACTCTATAAAGGTATGTACAGACTAGATATAGACAAATCTAGTGTATTTTACACACCGACAAAAGAGTCTGCGGCACTTTGGCATAGACGCCTTGGCCATCTGAATGCCAACTCTATGCAAATTTTAAAAAATAAATGCATAGGTATTGACTTCAATGGTAAGTTTATGGATAAATGTGTTCCTTGCTTACAAGGAAAACTAACTAGAAAACCATTCAAAAGGTCTGTGAGTAAATCGAGTAAGGTTCTTGAAATAATTCATTCGGATCTTTGTGGGCCTATGAGCACACACTCGTGGGGCGGAGACCTATATTTGCTAACATTTACAGACGACTTTAGTCGCAAAACTTTTGGATATTTATTAAAATCAAAATCAGATGTTTTTAGTAAGTTTGTAGAGTTTAAGCACTTAGTGGAGAATCAGACTGGCGAACGTATGAAAGTTTTACGTACTGATAACGGAGGCGAATATGTCAACAAAGATATGAGTACTTTTCTGAAGGAGAATGGTATTATTCATCAGACTACGGTTGCGTACACTCCTCAACAGAATGGTGTCTCAGAACGCGCCAACCGGACTATCATAGAGAAAGATAGATCCATGCTGAAAGACTCTAAACTCTCTTTAGCCTATTGGGGCGAAGCTGTAAATACGGCAATCTATCTAAAGAACCGTATGCCTACACAAGCCCTACGGAACAATGTTCCTGAAGTAGTTTGGACGGGAAAGAAAATTGATCTCTCTCATCTAAAGGTATTTGGTTGTGAAGCTCATGTTTTGGTACCAAAAGAAAAACGCACCAAACTGGACTCTAAAACTCAAACCTGTATCTTCGTAGGTTATTCGACTGAGACTAAAGGTTACCGGCTTGTTGATCCCAATAATCCTCGCAAAATAATAATTGCGAGAGATGTCGTTTTCTTAGAAAACAAAATGCCTACATCTATGTCTAACCCGGAACATTCAAACAGTGAATTACCGTTTTTTCAGCCACAACAACAAGTTTATATACCCTTGGACGACGAATCAGTTCCGCTTCAGTCAGTTCCAACCAATCAGCTTCCTTTGCCACACCCAGATAAGTCATCTGCGACGTTGGACTCGTCACCTGCAACATATCTGCCAGATGCAGATGAATATATAACTCCTGCGGCTTCACCGAATGTTTCTGAGTCTGAACATGTAGAGTCTGAAACTAACTCTCAAAGGAGGTATCCAATGAGAGATAGACATCCACCTCAGAGATATGAGGAAAAGCTCTACGTTACTTCAGATCATGAACCGGAAACCTATAGGGAAGTCATGGATCATCCACAAAAGGAGAAGTGGCTTGAAGCTATGAAGGCTGAATTTGACTCTCTTCAGAAGCATGGAACGTGGATTCTCGTTGACCGGCCTGGTAGAAAAACTACCAAGTGCAAGTGGGTCTTCAAAATTAAAAAAGACACCAGTGGCAATATCACAAAGTACAAGGCCAGACTAGTTGCGAAAGGTTTCACTCAAGTCGCCGGAGTGGATTACGGTGAAACATTTTCTCCTGTCGCTAGATTGTCCTCTGTGCGACTTTTATTCGCATTCGCTGCTTACCGCGGTTTGACAGTAGAACATTTAGATGTCGAAACTGCTTTCCTAAATGGCGATCTAGAGGAGGAGATCTTCATGGAACAACCTGAAGGTTTTTCTACCGATGCAAAAGGAAAAGTTTGTCTTCTTAAAAAGGCACTCTATGGGCTAAAGCAAGCTCCACGTCAGTGGAATATTAAAGTGTGTAAAGCTATGCAAAAGCTCTCACTAAAACAGACGGCCAACGAACATTGTCTATATTATAGACGAGAAGGTAACGATCTTCTTATCGTTGCTGTATTTGTTGACGATTTTTTCATTGTTAGCACCAATGACAGTATGAAGGATCAGTTCAAAGTTGCACTTAAAGAGGCCTTCATTGTCAAAGATCTTGGTATATGTAAAGACTGTCTTGGCATGAATATAAAACAAAGTCGTGACGTCATCACTCTTGACCAGACTAATTATATAGAAAAACTTTTAAATAAATTTGGCATGATAGATGCAATTACAGTCACGACACCTTTAGAACCTGGCCTAAAACTGGAACTACCAAAGAAAGAGGATGAAAATGAAGATGTCCCGTACCAAGAGCTCATCGGCTCACTAATGTACATTGCGATATGTACGAGACCGGACATAGCCCATGCTGTCTCATACCTATCTCAGTTCAATGCACATTACGGGGGGGTACACTGGAAGGCCGCTAAGCGTGTCCTTAGGTACTTAAAAGGTACCAAAAACCTCAAACTGTCTTTCCGTCCCACTGCCCAGTTTTGCCCTATTGGTTATGTCGATGCGGATTATGGAAACAATCTTGTGGACCGACGTTCATACACAGGATTTGTCTTCCTAATGAGCAGTTCACCAATATCTTGGGAAGCTCGCAAGCAGCGGACAGTCGCGCTCTCAACCACAGAGGCCGAGTACATGGCTCTCGCTGATGCTTGCAAGGAGGCCATATACCTCCGGTCGCTCATTAATGAAGTTTTTTTCCATTTCATACCCCATTGACATTCACACAGATAATCAAAGCTCATTAAAACTAGCCCACAATAACACATACCATGCACGCACAAAACACATTGATATCAGACACCACTTCATTCGAGATACACTCACACATCACAACATAAAACTACACTACATACCTACACAATACATGATAGCCGACATACTCACCAAACCTTTGCCGAAAATTAAGCACGACAAATGTGCAAATTTACTAGGTTTAGGTTAGGTTAGTAATGTACAGAGATTTTTTTTTATCATGTTTATTTTTATACGTAGGTAGTAGTTATAAGGTGTGTATAGTTAATGTCAGGTGTATATTTTTCTTTTGTGTTTGAGTGTACAGTGTATTGTTTAGTGTATAGGTTAATGTTTTGATGCTTTTGTTGTTTATATACAGGGTGCCCACATTGCGGGGGGGTGTTGCAATCTACTTGCTGTCACTGCGGGCACACCTGAGTTCAATTCTCAATTTGAATATTGACAGTATAGTCTTATAAAAATTGTCTATCATTGTCCAAGCAATAAAAACGTCTCCTGTGAAACACGCTATATTATTTCTCTCCATCTATCAAGTAATTTCAAGATTTGGGATGGGTAAAAAATGTTAAACTCGCGTATGGACACGTGGCCTGATCGAAAATTCGTAAGACGGAGCGGCGCGGACCGGTGCGGCGGCGTAGGAGAGGAAGTAATATCTTCTCTCTTTCTACCGAGCGGCGAAACTGTATGCCTGCTCCTGCTGTTCATTTTTAATGAAATATAAATTGTCATGTTTGTGTACGATAGCGCAATAAATGAATATTGTATTTTACCACTTAAATGACAGTACTTTTACACTGATAAAGAAAGCAATTCGTGCGAAATTATTCCCTAACCAATCCAAAATATTCAAAAATGCACAACGTTAATGTTCAAGTTTTCACTTCTGTCGGCACACCCGGAGTGCAACCTGTTTTTTTTTTTGCATTTAATATCTAACTCGATTCTTGAGGAAAGCTTTTCAACATCAATATGCTTCTAATGGGCTGTGTGGTTTCCGGCAGACTAGAATAGAATCACTCCATCTCCCCGTGGATGTCGTACAAGGCGACTAAGGGAAATGCATTATAAAACATCGATCAGGCCTCCCCAACCCGTGTGGCCAGCGTGGGGAGTGTAGGCCAAATCCTCCATCTATCTAGGACGGACGAGAGAGGGTCGTGCTCCTGTAGTGGAGAGTAAAATGACCTGATGATGATGATGCGTCTAATAGGAGTCAAAATGAGACTGAAAGTGAAATAGCTAGTAACAACTAGTGCTTCTATAATTTCAGAAAATATTTTATGTAACTAAATTACTTTGACTTGTCTCGTATGGTCGGATAGCGCATTTATCTCTCTGCCGGAAGCGCCGGTCGACTGACACAAGAATGGATATTAAGACTAATGTAGTTCCTCAGCGCATGATAGTGTAGATCCTCTGCTGCTATATTTGGTAGTTTCCGTTAGATATATATTTTTTTATACTATGACGGAGAGACAAGCATATGATCCGCCTGATGTGAAGCGGTTACCGTAGCCATATTACAGCTCGCAAAATAAAATATCGCTCGCGCGCTGCCACCCCCGTATTCTGTGAGGTGGAGGTACATTCCCCAGTCGGGCAGCTTACAATTACGCTCCCTACCTCTCCTTTCGCCAGAGCTTCGTTTGTCAGTCAGCAAAGTGCACCGCGTGGAGGTGAAGTTGGCTTTGGTTTAAAGCTGTTGATGAACTACTTACACCCCAAAAAGATAGTTTGTTCTTGTAACATTTGCTACCTAAAAAGTATGAAATTTACTTTGAAGTATGGTATCGTGAAAACCTTCAAGATATTTTATTAAGCTCTAAAAAAGCAAACTTTACTGACTGGTCTATTAATAGGCACAGGGACCCACCCTACCGCCAAAGGTGAAGCCGATTACCATCCAATATTTTAATTCTAAAATTAGATCTTAAGTTTTAGTTATTGACAAACATCTTCAGCTTATTTGGTAGAGCTCCAGGGTTTCTACCAGCTAATCAAAACATCTTCTTTCTTCTTCTTCTTTAGCCACTATCTACCAATTGCTTGGTGTAGGCCTCCTTTAAACCCATTCAATTATCCCTGTTTTGGGCAGTTAAGATCCAGTTATTACCCGCTATCGCTTTTATGTCGTCTTTCCATCTCATTTGCGGTCTCCCCTTGGTCTTACGTGCTCGTACGGTCTCCATGTAAGGACTTTCTTACACCAGGAATCTTCCTTTCTCGCTACGTGACCAGCCCATTCCCACTTCAGTCTCGCTATTCTCTCGGCCACATCTGTCACTTTGCTATGTTGCCTCAGCCATTTGTTGGTTTTTCTGTCACTTAAAGTTACTCCAACTATAGCTAAACATATGTAGCATAAATCTAAGCTAAAGTTTGATTTTCGCTATCAAAAAATCCGGTGGGAATCGGTTTTAGCTTCAGCGGTAGGGTCCCAGACTACGACCCTACCGGTTTAAACCAGTTTAAACCACTGTATCGGGTTGAAATTTCATATAAAGGTAGCTATTATAATATAAATATTCGCTAAGAAGTGTTTTTTTTTTTTTTTACATAATACCGGGATACGCGCGTAGAAAATCGTCTACGAAAGCTAGTCTTTTTAACCGACTCCAAAAAAGGAGGAGGTTCTCAGTTCGGCTGTATTTTTTTTAATGTTTGTTACTTACTTACTTCGTGATTTAAAAACTGATTTGAAAAAAACTTTTTTTATTTGAAAGAGTATACTTCCAAATTGGCCCCATATTATTTCATCATCATCCAGCCTGTATCTACATACACAAATGTAATGTTTGGAGTTGGATTTTTTTTTAAAGTTGGATTTGTTAAAATGATGTATTTTAAAAGGCAACCGTTACTGACCGATCTATCAACGCACAACTCAATGGAAGTATCGAGTTTAAATTTAGCACATAGGTACCTAATATGACGAAGGCATTCGCTAAGAAATATTTTGGAAATTGCCTAGTACAAAGTCGCGCGCGCATGCTAGTATACAATATTTACTTTAATCATGCTGTTTGTTCCCAAGAGTATCCAAATTAACATTAACCTTAATTAATAGTACTATTTGAACAATCTACTACATACACTGACATGTCGTCACAGTGATGATATTATATTTTTTGACATAAATAATTTTATTTCTGATTTTTATTTCACGAAAGACCATTTACATCTTTCTAAAAAATCTAGATATAAGATTTCTTCTTTACTTGCCTACAACATTAATTATATAACGGGTTTACACTGTAAACCAAATAATTATAATGTAGGCAACTTGACTGCAGATTTAAACTGCTTCACAGGACAGAGGGAAAGCTTGCTGAATTAAAAATTGTACATCAAAACATACAAAGCTTTCCTGGCAGCGAATTGCTTGTACAATTATTTTTAGAATTGAAAAATGTTGACGTTTTGTGCTTAACTGAACATTGGTTAAACGATAGTCAGATGATCTTTCATATTAATAACTACAAAGTTGCTAGCTGTTTCAACAGGAAGTCGACTACTAGAGGCGGTTCATTAATTTTAGTTAAAGATTGCATGTTAGTCAAAGAGCGTGTGGACATTACTCGGCTTTCTGTTGAATGTACTATTGAGATATCTTGTGCCGAGTTAGACAAACATTTAATTATATGTGTATATAGACCCCCAAATAGTGTGTACAAAATATTCGAGGAAGTCATGGAGGATGTATTAAAGTTAGCATTTAAAAGTAATAAGAACCTAATTGTTTGTGGTGATTTCAACATTGATTTGCTTGTTGATAGTACTGTTAAATCATTTTTTTTAAATTTATTTAAATGTTTTAACTTGCATAACTTATTTCTTGAGCCCACGCGAATTACTCCAACCTCCGCTACCTGTCTGGATAATGTCTTCTGTAATTCGGAGTACTTAAATAAATGTATAATTAATGACTTACCTTCAGATCACTGTGGACAGTTAGTCGTGTTCAATAACGTAGTTGTGGAAAAAACCAAACTTATTTCGTTCAGACCAATTACTGGTAGTAAAATATCAAAATTCAAAAATGTTTTGAAGGATAAGTTGCCACTAATAGTATACACGGAAAATGATCCTAACAAACTATATGGTGATCTTTTTAATGTAATGTCTGAAGAATTTAATAACATATTTTAACAAAAAGTGGTTAAAGTCAGAAACAATATTAAATTTTGTGAATGGGCTACCAAAGGTATTTATAAAAGTCGAGATACACTATATGATTTGTATGCTCAAAAATCGTATAGACGGGATGGCAATTTTACAGAACACGTTAGACAGTATTCCAAAATCTTCAAGAAAGTCTGTAAGGTAGCCAAGTCTAACTACATAAATAATAAAATTAAAAATTCTACCAACAAGTGTAAAACTGTTTGGAACATTGTCAACAAAGAGACTGGCAAAATAAAAGTTAAAGAAAACGACTACTCTTTGAAATGTAATAATAATATATTAACTTCAAATCAAGATGTTGCTAATGCATTTGGAAACTTTTTTACCAATGTTCCCATTGATACGACTGCCTCTCTCAATTCATCAGCCTCAGAATCCATAAGATTACTTGAGGATAATGTACAGCCCTGTGAGCATGCATTTAAATTTTGTCACATTACCCCAGATGACATTATTCGAACATTCAAACATTTAAATATTAAGAAATCTGAGGATCTCTGGGGAATGTCCACTCAAATTGTTCTTCCTATTTTGGATACTGTTGCTGCTCACCTGGCTATAGTTTTTAATGAAAGTATAGAGAGTGGTATTTTCCCAGATTTAATGAAACTTGGCAAACTTATACCTTTATTTAAATCAGGAGATAATCGTGAGCCTGGGAATTACAGACCAATCTCTATTCTGCCAGTATTGAGTAAAGTGTTTGAAAAGATCATGTCAAATCAGCTGCTCGCACATCTTAATAAGTTCCACATTCTACATAAGAAGTAATACGGGTTCACCGCCGGAATGTCCACTACAGACGCAGGAATCGCGCTCGTGAAATACATATTTGAGGCTTGGGAGACGTCTCAGGACGCTATCGGTGTGTTTTGCGACCTCTCCAAAGCATTTGATTGTGTTGATCATCAGACACTGCTCCTCAAATTAAATCATTATGGTATTAAAGAGAAGGCTTTGCAAATGGTAGAATCATACCTTAGTAATAGAACTCAAACGGTGGATGTAAATGGCACAAAATCAAATGCATTTGAGGTAAAAATGGGCGTGCCCCAGGGTTCAATTTTGGGTCCTCTCCTATTCTTGGTATACATCAATGATTTGCCTGATTTGGTAGAAAAATTTGCCAACGTAGTACTGTTTGCCGACGATACCTCACTTATTTTTAAAGTTGCTAGGTATAAAGACAAAATTGATGATGTTAATAATGCTCTTTCTGCAATTTTGAACTGGTTTACTACAAATAATCTCCTTCTTAACTCATACAAAACTAAATGTATTAAATTCACGTTACCCAATGTCAGGCAAGTCCATGCTGATGTAGTCATAAAGGACACCACCCTAGTTTATGACAATGATACTGTTTTTCTTGGTATTACCATTGATTCAAAGTTGCAATGGGGCCCTCATATAATGAAACTAGCTCGCAGACTCAGTTCCGCAGCTTATGCGGTTAGGAGAATAAGACAGATGGCGGACGAGACAACTGCTAGGCTCGTTTATTTTAGTTATTTCCATAGCATTATGTCATATTGCTTTGGGGTAAAGCAGCTGACATTGATAAAATTTTTGTATTACAAAAGAGAGCCTGTGGCGTATTGCCGCTTAAAGTTTTAAATGTGGACTGTATTGCTGTAGGTTAAATTACGTCGAAACAATTTAGTTAAAGGACGAGCGATGTCAAGGGGTTGAATAAGTAAAATTTCCTGTGTCACCCGCTTTGATAACTAAAGCCACTTACCTTGACACGTGGATGGCTCCCGCGCCGGTTGGTGGATTGATATTTCTTCTAACAGACAAGTCCTGTAGCCAGTATTGTTCCAACACTACACACAAGGCACTTATATAGTTTTCAGACATATGTAAAAGGGTCACGGACCGAGGAAAGTAAATAATTATAATTTTATTGCATGCACATATTCTTGCATGTACCGGAGGTGGCGGACGACTGCGTTGCGCGCCCTACAGCGGCGATATTGCGAACCAATAATATGGTCTATGGCCGCTAAAAGGAAGTGACTTAATTAACAAATCAATGGTGAACACATAAGAAAATTATATATTCAACACCCCCCACCGAAAGCACCATGAGGCTTTCACATTAAAAGGAAAAAAAATGAATTTAATGACCTATCAAAGGGTCAACCCTAGCTTTGCGCCAGAGCACACAATATAATGTATATAACAAAGGAAAAATAACCTAACCTAGGAATTATCGCAGTAGGCGATTGAAAATTATCACTATTTAGTTTACAAAAGGTAAGAGGCTTAATTTATTTGTAGGCCTCTGAAAAACAGTTCGTTTGGTGCGTAAGGTCACCTTTCTAACAATACCATCCAAGCCAGGGTGAATTTTATCAACCACCGCAAGGGGCCAATGGCAAGGGTGACTTTGATTGTCTTTAACGAGAACTAAATCCCCTACTTTAAGGTTAGGCGGAGAGGTGAACCATTTTGCTCTCTGTTGCAATGTATTTAAATAATCTTGGCTCCATTTTTTCCAAAATAATTGTGAACAATTTTGCAAATATTGCCAATGTGACAAATTAGATATAGGAACGTCCTTAAGATCGATTTCTGGTACAGCAGTCAGACATTTACCTACGAGGAAATGTCCCGCGGTTAGAACGTTAAACTCATTAGGGTTGTCGCTAGCCGGTAACACGCCTAATGGACGTGAATTCATTATAGCTTCTATTTTGCAGAAAACGGTAGCAAGTTCTTCAAAAGTTAAGGCCTTTTGGCCGACCGCACGCACTAAATGGTATTTGGCCGATTTTATACCGGCCTCCCAGAGGCCTCCCATATGTGGCGCGCTGGGAGGGTTGAAGACCCAGTTGATTTTACGTTGGGCGCAACCGTTCAAAATATCATTCTGGTTGTGCTGGTCTGAAAGAAACCTTTGTACTTCGCTTAGGTGTTTACTAGCGGCAACAAAGTTAGTCCCTCGATCCGAATAGAGACACGCGCATAACCCACGACGGGCTACGAATCGATCGAGAGTCGCCAGAAAACAATCTGTGGATAAGGAAGACAAAACTTCCAGATGGACAGCCTTGGTAGAAAAGCAGACAAATATAGCCAAGTACGCCTTATCTACCTTTGCGTTACGACGCAGGCTTTCTTTAATAAAGAACGGACCCCCTAGGTCAACTCCTACGTTTTCAAATACTTTATTAGGTACCAAACGAGTTGACGGCAATTGGCCCATCTGAGGCTGGAGCAGTGGAGGGTTACATTTAAAGCACGCCCTACACTTAGACAACACTGACCGGATAACGCTACGAGCCGATAATATCCAGTAGTCTTGATTTATAATATTCTGTAAAGTACGAGGCCCCACATGTAAATATTTTTTATGTAAATATTCAATTAATAAGATTGTTAACCTACACCTCTTAGGTAACAACACTGGATGCTTTGCATTATACGGTAAATCAGCATGGGAGATACGACCCCCCACCCTGAGGAAGCCCCGTGAATCCATGAACGGAGATAATTTCCTTAAAGAAGGAACATAATTTTCACCTTTAGACAAGAGCTTGATCTCCTGAGGAAAGTAAGTACTCTGTACTAATTTAATCAGACAATCATGAGCCCGACTTAACTCAGCGGTTGTCAAAATCGCAGAATTTTCAACAGCAACGTTAGTTTTAGCACGGCTAAAACGTTTTAATATACGAGCTATTGTTCTCTGTAATTCTGAAAATGAAGAAAATTGACTGAACAGTCTTTCACAAAATTCCTTTCGAGTTTCCGATATATTATCTTGCTGTGCGAGAAGACTAAAAGTATTAGTATTCAATTTTAATTCCGGGATATCAGAGCTATCCCTGTTGAAGAAAGTTGTGATAGGCCAATTTTCCCTATCTAAATATAACCACTCAGGGCCCTCTAACCATCGAGATTTTAAAGCCAACAACTGAGTTGGAGTAGCTCCACGGGAGCCCATGTCCGCCATGTTATCCTCACTACGAACATGACGCCATGACTGTGGTGGTATATCTTCGACAATTTGTGTAACACGGTTACAGACAAATGTCTTAAGTTTATATGCTTCCGTTTGAAGCCACGCGAGAACTATCGTAGAATCCGTGAGTGCAGTGATGCGAGTAATTTTTACTCGTGATAAAATATTGCAGATGTACTTCATCTGTTTACTTAGCAAGGCAGCCGCCATAAGTTCCAATCTAGGAATGGTCATCACTTTTACAGGAGCGACCTTAGATTTTGCAAGTAGTAGTCGTACTTTCGTCTGCCCGCCGCTCCGAGAAACAATATAAATACACGAAGCATAACCACTTGACGAGGCATCACAAAACCCGACCAACTCGCATTCAGACTGCTCTGGAAGCAACGCATGGCGTTCTATTTGCATCTCAGACAGTAAGGGTAATTCAGTGATAAAGGTGAGCCACTGATGACAAACATCGGAGGGCAGTCGTTCATCCCATCCGATACCCAACTTCCAGAGATCCTGAAGTATGCATTTTGCTACGAAAGTACAAGGAGAGATAAACCCCACTGGGTCATATATCGATGCTAATAACTTTAACACCGATCTTTTAGTTGTAACGGCATCACGTTTATTTTCGGAAAAGTTAAACGTGTCGCTTAACGGATCCCACTGCAAACCCAGTAGTTTAATAGATACGTCATTTTTATCCTTTTCAAAGGTAATTTTGTTCTCGCGATGTTCAAGCGGTACGCGCGATAATAATTGCTCACAGTTACTCGACCACTTCTTTAAAATAAATCCACCGCAGTTTAATAATGCAATAAGTTCATCTTGTAACGTGCAAGCTTGTGAAAACGTCTCACATGACCATAGAATGTCATCCATATACACGCCCTGTCGTATGACGTCAGCGGCCGAAGGGAAACGTTCACCTTCATCTGAAGCCAACTGAAGTAGGGTTTTCAGCGCTAGGTAGGGCGAGCTACTAATACCATAACTTATGGTGTTGAGCCTATAAACCTGTATAGGTTCGACCGGTGATGTTCTATATAAAATATGTTGATAATTACGATCACTCTCTCGAACTAAAATCGCTCGATACATTTTACATATGTCACTAGCAAAGCAATATTCAAATAATCGAAAATTAATAATTATCGAATTTATATCACGGTACAAATTCGGTCCCGTCAATTGTATGTCATTGAGAGAAATCCCTCGACTGGTTTTTGCCGATGCATCAAACACGACTCGGAGAGGTGTTGTCGTACTGTTCGGGTTGTGTACTTTATGATGCGGTATTATGTACTTGCTCGGGTCACTGCCAGCATACAACTCCATATGCCCCAGTCTTTCATACTCCAACATGAAGTCGTTGTATGCTTGCCGCAACGCTGGCGTGCGAGCGAGTGAGCGTTCCATCGACAACAATCTACGCTCCGCGATAGCGCGTGAGTCACCCAACTCGGGGCGGTCTGGTGTAAACAATAGCGGAACAACATATCTACCCGTCTCATCGCGGCGATATTCTGTCGAATATATTTCCTCAGCTAGTTGATCTAATGGGCTTAAGGTAGGCTTGCACGGCAAACTATTTTCTACCTCCCAAAATTCACGCAAGATTTTGTCTAAGCTTTGTTCTTGGCTAAGTGACAAATGAAAATTCTGTGACATTGAGTTATTGTCGTAATATAATTTCCCACTCACGACAAACCCAAAAATAGTGTCAATGACAGTCGGAATATTCGGTTTAATAGAATATGGTTTATCTTTTATTACTTCCGACACGATGTCGTTGCCTAACAGAACATCCACTGACGACCTTTTATAGAAATATGGATCGGCTAAATTAATATTTTCATATTCTTCAATAACATTCTGAGGAAAAGAAATATTAGGCAATTCCGAAGATACCTTAGACACTACTACCATATCCACTGAAAGAATCGGAACGTCCGATTTGCACGGTTTTATTTCACATGTAACCATGCCGAAATTTTTTACGGCTTCACCTCCGAGTCCGTACACGGTAAACGGACACTTGTGTCGTCGTAAGCCCAAACGTTGAGCACAATCTAAAGTTATAAAAGAACTTTGTGCACCAGAATCAAGAACAGCACGGCAGTCTTGAGACTGACCTGCGACATCTAAAACATGCGTTCGCGCCGTGCCTAATACCACCCCGTAACTAGTGCCTTCAATCACGGAATGAAGGTTTTCATTGACGGACACGTCATTCACGGAATGCGCTTGAGGTATAGACGCGTGCGCGCTAGGGCGGGGCGGCATCAGCCCGCCTGATGGCCGCGCGCCCGTCCACGCTGTAGGGTTGGGTGCACTCGAAACGTTCGGCGTGCGCCCACCCATGTTAGTCGGAACGTCCGACTGAACTCCACGGGAGCTCATGTCGCGGTGTAGTAAATAATGGTGGGGTAAACCACATACCCCACAGGATAAGTTACTTTTACAACTATGTGAGTCATGACCACCTTTCATACAATTAGTGCATAATTTTAATGAATTAACACGGTTAATTCTATCTTGCGATGACAGTTTACGAAACTGTTCACAGCGATAAATCATATGGTTTCCCTTACAGTGTACACAAATAACCTTATTTTGACTCGAACCACAACTAGTGGTAGTTAAACCTATTTTATTTAAAGAATGATTAGGCTTTAAACCCGATTGCGAAATATTACCTTTATTATGATTGAAATTCCGTTGCGATTTCACTACATTCGTGTTATTATTCATAGTCCAGGAGCTAGTAGTCGGGGAAATATTACCGAGTACTTTTATTTGTTTATTTACGAAATGCATTAATTCTGAGAAAGTCGGTAATTTTGTAGGATCACGACCTTCCTCAAATAATTTTCTTGTGTGGGCATCTAGTCCACGCAAGGCTATATGACAGAACAAATAGTCATCCAAATTTTCAATATTTAATGCTTTAATCGCTTTTAACGAATGGTCAAAGGTTTCAATAAATGAAGTTAAGTTAGAAATAGTATCTTTTGTCAACGTGGTGAAACTCAGCATTTTATCTAAATACCTACCAGTCAACGCCCTAGTATCTTGGTACTTATTTACTAAGCTAGCCCAAGCTAATGGATAATTATTGGCGGTGATCGGAAAGCTTTTAACCAAATTCAGTGCTGGCCCTTTGACACAGGATAAAAGATAGTGGAATTTATTTATATTATCAAAATTATTATTGTGGACCAATGACACAAAGGTATCATAAAAGGTAGTCCAATTTTCTAGTAGACCATCGAAATCATATAATTTGAGCTGAATTAAAGACGGTCTGACTATATGTTCATTATTATTTTCTGAGGACACCTTATGTGAGGTGGGCTCCTGTACTAATTTTAAACAATTCACGTAAACACGTTTGCATTCAAAGAATAATTCATCATAATTTTCTATGGATGCCGTGGTCGGCTTATATTTAGAATTTAGTTTTAATTCCAGATCTATTATTTCATACACGATTTTTTCGAATAAGCTACGAGCATCTTCGATGTCTGAATACTGTACCAAAAATCTTTGAACAGCATCTATGTCATTAAATGCAATTGATTTAGATAAATTGTAAGCCTTTTGTAATTTGGAAAATAAATATTCCTTTTGCAACGTTAATTTACTTAGGCGCAAAACGACTTCACTTTCGCCTGCGTTTTGTGTCGGTACCGTCATTTTCGTTACGAACGAAATGTCGACGCCTACACAGTAATGTAAAATGGCCGGTTGGCAAAATGGACGAGTCTATTTTATGTACAACTGTTTTAAGTTTTTATGCCAGAAACTAGTATATTATGGAAATATCGTTAATAATTACGAATTATCACGATGTGCACTATGTGTGTATATAATTTAAATAGGAGATTTGGCTTCAGAAGGACCAGTAAATGTGGCGTATTGCCGCTTAAAGTTTTAAATGTGGACTGTATTGCTGTAGGTTAAATTACGTCGAATCAATTTAGTTAAAGGACGAGCGATGTCAAGGGGTTGAATAAGTAAAATTTCCTGTGTCACCCGCTTTGATAACTAAAGCCACTTACCTTGACACGTGGATGGCTCCCGCGCCGGTTGGTGGATTGATATTTCTTCTAACAGACAAGTCCTGTAGCCAGTATTGTTCCAACACTACACACAAGGCACTTATATAGTTTTCAGACATATGTAAAAGGGTCACGGACCGAGGAAAGTAAATAATTATAATTTTATTGCATGCACATATTCTTGCATGTACCGGAGGTGGCGGACGACTGCGTTGCGCGCCCTACAGCGGCGATATTGCGAACCAATAATATGGTCTATGGCCGCTAAAAGGAAGTGACTTAATTAACAAATCAATGGTGAACACATAAGAAAATTATATATTCAACAGAGCCATTAGATCAATTTACAATTTGGGTTCTAGGGATTCACTCCGTGAGTTATTTAAGGAGATAAACATCCTCACTGTCGCTTCTCAATATTATGTACGTCCGTAAAAATATTTCGAATTTTACAAAAGTATGTGATATAACTAATGTCAACTTGCGGAACAAAAACAAATTGGTTATTCCAAAGCATAGACTGGGGAACGTCAATAATTCGTTTGTCGTAAATTGCATCCGCTACTACAATAAGTTGCCGGAGTCGGTCCTGATTTTACCCGACACTAAATTCAAACAGCTTATTAAGACCACCTTATGTAAAAAGGCTTACTACAGGACCGACGATTACCTTAATGATAAAAATGTATGACAAATTCTCGGCACAGGATGTGAAGCACAGGCGTCTTATCTTTACAAGTAGTATTGTGGATATACATATTTAGACTTTATACAATATGTATATACACTCTATACTATGATTTTTTTTTATATTTTTATTTTCTTTACTATTTTTTTGGTCGAATACCATTTTTCTTTTTATTGTAATATGATAATATTGTATGGCTATTTAAAAAAAAAGACCTATATTGACAGAGTTTCTTTCGGCATTTCTTCTCGTCAATGGTCATTCCGAAATGCTGGTAGATAAAAAATATACCTAATTGTAAAAGACGTGTCTAAGTGCCCGCGAGGGCCCACAGAATAAAGAATTTTTGACTTTGACTTTGAGTATTAAAATGATATTACTTAACTTCACAGATTAATTCATGTTCATCATCATTAGGTCATTTTAGTCTCCACCACAGGAGCATATCCCTGTCTCGTCCGTCACAGACAGGAGGATTTGGCCTACACTTTACAGATTAATTAATAATCCGTTTTCACTGGAACGCTCGGAGTGCTAATCCAACTCGCAGTGGGTCGGCCTTTTTCTTTTTATGGCATTTTATTTTGCGTTCATTTTTTAACTCGTCAAAGTAATCGCTTGTAATACGCTTGTTCCAAGAGATAGTCGCCTGAATGAAATCATTGTGATTAGCGATAAGAAGTATTTAATCTGATAATAATTTAATATTTTTTAGGGTTCCGAACCTCAAAAGGAAAAACGGAACCCTTATAAGATCACTTTGTTGTCCGTCTGTCTGTCTGTCTGTCTGTCTGTCTGTCTGTCTGTCTGTCTGTCTGTCTGTCTGTCTGTCTGTCTGTCAAGAATTTCTATGTCGAGAATGCGTGGAGGTATCAAGCTGAAATTTTAACTGTATACTCAGATCTACGGTCCCATGAAGTTAAAAAAAAATCAAACTGCTAAGTTTACGTAGAAAAAAGTTACGGCCGTTTATTCAGCAAAAAACGCATATTTCGACACACTCAAGGGAATCAAAACCTATAGGGTACTTCCCGTAGACCTAGAACTATGAAATTTGGCAAGTAACATCGTTATAGACTACAAGTACAGGAATAAATCTCAAAACTATACATTTGTAAATAGATCTTAAAAAATAGGGGGTCTATATTTTTTATAGGGTGTCGAAATTTCAAATTGAAACTACTAGTTCAAATGGGGTATCATATGAAAGGGCTTGATGTACACATTGCAAAATATATTTTATTTATTTTTTTCGACGCATTATTTCTTATTTATAATGAAAAATATCAAATTTA
This sequence comes from Hypsopygia costalis, assembly GCA_937001555.2. Taxonomy (NCBI): domain Eukaryota; kingdom Metazoa; phylum Arthropoda; class Insecta; order Lepidoptera; family Pyralidae; genus Hypsopygia; species Hypsopygia costalis. The sequence continues at coordinate 29,405,631 of OW443329.2, forward strand.
ATAATGATACTACGTACCTAAGGAACCCTCGGTGGGCGAGTCCGACTCGCACTTGTCCGGTTTTTTTTTTACTTTTACCTGCTCTGGGCGATATTTTATACATAATGTATAATATATATATATAGTATATTCTCTAGGTTCTCCTAGGTTTGAGTAGTTAAACATAAGGTACCTCACCTACCTCTCCAAAAGCAAGTCGAGCCTTTTGTTGATCACAAGCTAACTTAACCTAACCGGTTAGGTTAGGTTAGAGTTAGCTTGTGATCGACTCGACTTGCTTTTAGATAGTCTAAACCAGGAGCGCCTAGATTTCGGATTATAAATCAAATCAAATCATCTTTATTTGCAGAATACAGTGACATAAGTTGTTACTCGGGTATATACAGACTATAAAACATTTACCAAAACGGTTACTAAGTGTTTACGAAGTATTATTACTATAATCCTTTTCAGCTCAAATAAAGCCTTTTCAGCCAGGAAACATATACCATACTTGGTATATGTTTCCTGGCTGATACGGCTGAAAAGGCTGATACGGCGGGACTATCGCGTCTTCAATGCTAAACGAATTGAGGACGTGATAGCACGCAACAAAGGGCTAAAAGTCTTTTCTCGGCCTTCTGAAAGGGCTTATCTGTCGAAGCTCAAACTAGAGGATGGTCGAATCGTGTCCTCTAAGCCAGAAATCTTCGCAGAGGTAGAGAGGTTCTATGGCAATGCTGCACATGCACCTGTCCCTACATTAGATGTTCGTGTAAGTGATCGCCGAGCCCCGCTAACCCGACACGAAACCGAAGATATTCCGGACATCAGTGTGGGTGAGATTAGGACAGCCCTTGAACAGCTGAAAAATGGTAAGGCTTCCGGTGAGGACGGAATTACAACAGAACTGTTGAAAGGTGGAGGAACTCCGGTTCTGAAGGAACTACAACGTCTGTTTGATTCCGTCATTCACAATGGGACCGCTCCGGTCGCGTGGACCAGGAGCTTGGTCGTCTTGTTCTTCAAAAAAGGTGACAAAACCTTATTGAAGAATTATAGACCGATCTCGCTCCTGACTCACGTGTATAAGCTGTTTTCAAGGGTTATCACGAATCGTCTCGCTGGAATGCTTGATGAGTACCAGCCACCGGAACAGGCTGAGCTTCGTAAAGGCTACAGTACCGTGGACCACATACATACATTGCGGCAGATTGTGCAGAAAACCACAGAGTACAATTTGCCGCTCTGTGTGGCTTTTGTGGATTACGAGAAAGCCTTCGACTCCATCGAAACTTGGTCTGTTCTGGAATCCTTACAGCGATGCCAAGTCGACCACCGCTATATCGAGGTGCTGAGATGGCTATACAGCTCTGCGACAATGACTGTCCGCGTCCAGGACCAGCAGTCTAAGCCTATCCAGCTGCAGCGGGGAGTACGTCAAGGGGATGTCATTTCCCCGAAACTATTCACCGCTGCTCTGGAAGACGTATTTAAAACGCAAACGGGGCATCAGTGTAAATGGCGATTACATCTCACACCTTCGTACCTCCACCTCACAGAATACCGCAGCCAAATAACAATTCCCTTGAGGGTTGTTGTGTTCCTGCGAGTGAGTGAGGTCACCAGAAAGGAAGGAGATGCTGCGTTGGCAGCGGGGGCTGCGGCGCGCGAGCGATATTTTATGTTGCGAGCGATGACACGGTAACCGTTTGACATCAGGTGGGTCGTATGCTTGTCTGCCACCCGACGTAGTATAAAAAAAATTCGCTTTGAGGCCTGTACAAAAGAAATATTTGTATGATTGTTTGTCTCGGTATGGATTTTTTTTATTTTTTTTTTTTATTGTTTATTAACATAACATACATGTTTTACATAGTAATTATATGCCAAACTAAAAGATAGTTTATCGGCATTCTCGTCGTAGGTACTTTTACATATATTCAACATCTTGCGCAGTTTCTTATTTAAAATTATCTTTTATTACATGTATTATTACATGTATACGTATACATGTACATACGTATACATACCCACATGTATACATATACACACACGCACACTCACATATACAATACTCATATATAAATAGAAGTAATAATAACAATCAAAACTTTATTCCGGATCGCCATAGGTACTCACACAAATATGTCGCTATAGCGACCCATAATTTCCGCTAACAACTCGACAACCCCGCTGATACATTCAAAGCCAAGCCACCGGAGCCCAGACTCACTCCGCTGTCGTCAGCCACACTACAACAGTCAGTCACTATTGCACCGTAGCTAACACCAACAGCACACGTCCGTACCCCGGCAGCCTAGCCTCGAATGCATCCAATGCCTATCACACGCTATGGACACAAAGACAAGTAGTGTTTTATAAGAATATTTTTATACATATTTTTTGTCTTTATGTCCACAGCCGCGACAGACGCCGGCAGCTCGTTATATAATACTGGTATTAACCATCTTCTCGTGCGCTTCCCATAAAAATTACATACTTTAGGTACAGCCATCATACGTTTCGTGAAAGCTCGGGTTGGGTAGCTATGCGCTCTTCTTATTTTATAAGTATTGTTATTATATTGTTCTAGTAATGTGATTATTTTAAATTTTAAATCTACAGGCAGAATATTAAGCATTTTAAAGAGTTTCTCGTATTCTTTCTTTAGGCCTTCTTTTGTTTTATTGTTTACCAATAGTTTTAACATACGTATCTGTAATGACTTTATTTTTTGCATATTAGTTTTGCACGTAAGCCCATAGCATCCCAGCCCATATGATATGATTGCATCAGCAAGTGCATAGTACAATGTAATCATGGTTTTTTTATTTAAGACATATTTCAGACTACTTAATTTACCTAAAACAGATCTTAGTTTATTACACACTATTTCAACATGCAGATTCCAGTTAAATGTACTGTCAACTGTAATTCCTAGGTATTTATAAGATTTCACTTGTTCTATTTTATTACACTGACAGTTAGTTTTATTATCGTGTAAACAGTCGTACGAGTGCCCTATTAAGTTAACTTTTATATTCTTGTTTCTGTTGTTTGGTGACTGAATAGTCATACATTTTGTTTTGTCTATATTAATTATAATTCCATTATCATGTGCCCAGCGGACGACATTATCAAATTCTAGTTGTATTATTTTTTGCGTTTTGTTGACATCTGTACCACTATACATTAAGCACGTATCATCTGCGTACATATACATTTTACACTCCTTTATTATATTGCACATACTGTTTACGTGAATTATGTATCCGACAGGACCGAATACCGAGCCAGTTGGCACCCCATATTTTATCGACCCTTCTTTACTTTCGGTACCGCATACACTGACTTTAAGTTTCCTTCCTTCCAGGTACCTCCTAAACCATTCATTCACAGGTCCACGTATACCGCACTCACTCATAGCTTGCAGCAAGTCCTCGTGATCAAGTGTATCAAAAGCTTTTTTGAAATCAATAAATATAACTATAACTGTCTTTTTCTCATTCAAACAATGATTTACATCATCAGCAAATTGTTTTAGGGCCGTCGCTGTACTCCTCTTGTTACGAAAGCCATGCTGCACATCACTCAAGATATTGTTACTTTCTAAAAACTTTGTTATTTGTTTAACAACTATCTTTTCTGTTATTTTATTAATTGTATTCAAAATAGCTATCGGCCTATAATTTGTATATTCGCTGTGAGAGCCCTGCTTATATACGGGTCGTATGATAGACATTTGTAATTTATCAGGATACATCGCTTTTTTAATACACATATTAATAAAATCCGCCAAGACAATACTTATTTGCTTTTTGACTAATTTTAATTCCCTTACTCTAATGCCATCTGATCCCGGCGACTTGCTGCAACTAAGATTATCTATTATTTGTGATACATGTGAAGGAAGAACTGTATTAAATCGGAAACTAACAGCCGCCTCTTTTACATATGTTTTTCTATTGAAAAAAGGTGTATTACATTTATGTTTCATTAGTAATGTATGTATTTCGTTTGTGAATGTTTCGCAAAAAATATTACGTACATTTTTATATGGCCGTTTCATATATTTACTTACAACGCTATCAACTGATAGTTTATTTCTACCTAGCCACCCATTGATAGTGTTCCATATTTTACGTAGATCCCCATTACAATTTTCGATGTTATAGCGCATATGTCGACTTCTCGCAACACTTATATGTTTATTTGCTTCATTTCTACACCTAGTATACTGTAACCTTCGATTATAATTGCTTGGATCCGATTTCCATTGTCTAAACAATTTATCCCTATTTTCCAATACCTGTTTTAAGTGTTGTGTAATCCATGGTTGTGTTTTTCGCTTATTACACGTTACTTGCTGTGAAGATGACTCATAAATATTGCGAAAAGTCTGACATATACAATTATATAATTCGATGGGATCATTAATTTCTGAAAATTTAGTCCAGTCAATACTTTGTAACATTCTATCTACCACATTGTTATTAATAATTGTCTTACTCACTTTTTCATCTGCCCGCACATCGATATCAGCTGAGAGTCCCGTTATATAATGATCCGATACCTTAGTTCGCAGCGTGTATGCGTGGAGAGCGGTTGCGCGCGCGCTCCGCACAAACACATGGTCGATGCACGAAGTCTGCAGTCGTCCCGCAGTAACCGTTTCCCGCGTTACGTCTTGTATGCCGCACTGTAGTCCATACTCTGATAACATGTCCAAATACTTTCTTGCAGTAGTGTCGACTCGATCTATCGATATGTTTATGTTATAGTCTCCCATCATAATAATATCTTCCGTTCCTTTTATGTTACCTAATATTTTTTCCAATTCTTCTATAAATCTTGTTTTTTTTGTGTGTGGTGGTCTGTATATAACAATTAAGTTCGTATAGTATTTACTATTCTCAATCACCAACTGTCCTTGCATTATTTCACAGTGTTGAGCGCATGTATGTTTTCTGTGAAATTGTATATTTTTTTTTTTTTTGATATTTTGTATGTAATGCTTAGGATTAGATAGCGCTGTATGATCTGTCCAGAAATATTTATTACTGGCTGTGCCTACGCCTCCGTCCGCGTGGACATCTGATAAGAACGGTTAACTTTTTTATTTGAATTTGAATGAAACAAACTAATATTTAGTATATTACGAAATGCTTGCATTAGTTAGTTGTAGCTTGATACATTACTGAAAACCAAATTTCAATCGGCTAATCGTTATCTGAGATTTGCGTGTACAAACGCACAATCAGATAGAAATACTAAAAACGAGGCCAAAAATTTTTTTGGTCTTTGTTACTTAATATTACAACGTGTGTGAATTGGTCGTTTAGTACTTTATTATACTCGTAATGTATACTCGTATGTTACAGTCAATGTAATAAATTGGTCATAATGGCCGGCCAATGTAATAAATTGTCAATTATTAATAATTAAGCTTACTTGGCATCACATCGTTCATCATCTAGGTTGACTCCTATTTCCGATGACAGGACACAAGAAAATTCTAACCTAACAAAAAATCAAGTCAAATCTAACCAAAACATGTTTTATTACATTGACCAAGTATCGGTCAGAATGATAATAACTAATTTATTACATTGACAATAACAAATATGTAAATTATTATATGTCTAAAGCTTTCTTGCTATTCAAGAAAATTACCTTAAAATAATTTATATAAATATTACCTTTTTCATTTTAACGGTTCACATCTGTTTACGTGTACCTATTTCACTAACTCCTTATTTCGAGATTCTATTCTTCCCATTTGGGCAACATCCGTTTTCGAGAAATTTATTCATGGAGAAGTTTCCCTTTTGACTAATTGGCTGCGGTACGACGTTCGTTTGGATGCATAGTCGGTGTGTACTAGCGATGTAACGACTCGACTTTTTAAACCGATTCAAACCGATTTGAGCATAAACCGAGTTGCGTCGATTAGCGCGTCTACTAAACCGATTTGGCCGAGTCGAAAGCAATGTAACGACTCGACTTTTTAAACCGATTCAAACCGATTTGAGCATAAACCGAGTTGCGTCGATTAGCGCGTCTACTAAACCGATTTGGCCGAGTCGAAAGCAATGTAACGACTCGACTTTTTAAACCGATTCAAACCGATTTGAGTATAAACCGAGTTGCGTCGATTAGCGTGTCAGCGCGTCTTGCGTCTACTAAACCGATTTGGCTGAGTCGAACTTGCTTACGCATCTCGCTCGATTCGAGTTTATACTAGTGATGTGTCGTCGACGGGTTTGCCGTCAACGAAACGAGACCGTTTATCCACAACGTTAAACTAGTTTAAAAAACAGTCTAATTTTCGACTAGTTTACGTCGTCGTCGACTAGTGGTGGGTGGGTCGTCGACGATTTTACAGTCGACGCAACGAGACCGTTTACCGTCGACGATGAACTAGTTTAAAAAAAAACGTGTGGCACTCGAGGACTGCCGCGGTAAAGCTATTGCATTATTTATCAAATCGTTACATCGCTATCAAACCGGTTCAAACCGATTCAAATCGGTTCAAATCGCGATTTCGTCGATTCGGTTTGGAAACGACTTGCATGAATTGTCTAACCGATTCAACTCGGTTTGACAAAATTCCAGATCGTAACATCTATAGTGTGTACCTTTACAAATTATTATTATACAAATTCTTATAATTTTTGAAGTGAAAACTTCTTCAGCGGAGTTGTGCACTTTTTGGGATGGGTAAAAAATGTTAAACTCGCGTCAGGACACGTGGCCTGATCGAAAATTCGTAAGACGGAGGGAGCGTAGACCGCCGGCGCAGCGTAGGAGAGGAAGTGATATCCCCCTCTCTTTCTACCGCGTGGCGAAAATGTATGCCTGCTCCTGTTGTTTATTTTTAATGTAATTTATATTGTCATGTTTGTGTATGATAGCGCAATAAATGAATATTGTACTTTACCACAAAATATATTACTTATAAACTGGTAAATAAAGCAATTCGTGCGAAATTATTCCCTAACCATTCTAAAATATTAAAAAATGCACAACGTTAATGTTCAAGTTTTCACTTCTGCCGGCACTCACAGAGTGCAACCCGTTTTTTTTTTGCATTTAATATCTAACTCGATTCTTGAGGAAAGCTTTTTAACATCAATATGCGTCTAATGGGCCGTGTGGTTTCCGGCAGACTAGAATAGAATCACTCTGTCTCTTCTCCCGATAATGTTCAAGTTTTCACTTCTGCCGGCACTCCCGCAGTGCAACCCGTTTCTTGACGTGATAACGTCTTATAAATCGATGACTGCTGGCTGCACGCACGAAAAAACATGACTCATTGTCACATCCCGCCTGAGCCGAGCATGCAAGCGAGACCGCGGAACAAGCGATAAGAGTAATAAACAAATAAACAGAGGGTTAATGTATTAATGTATACAGTAATATTGTGATGGTAATTATATGGGTGAGGCAGATTACTGGGATTTATAGCTTGGATTATATCGTGACCCTAGCCCTGACCTTGTAGTATATGACGCAACGCTACATAAGTAACCCGTTTCTGGGCACGAAACTTCATCAATCAATTTGGAAGCGGGGCTGAAGGTTGCTTGCTACTCTACCATGAAAAGCCCGTGAAATTGAAGACTGTTTTGATTAAGTGACTTTTACTCATAAATGTTTCCCGTGTTTTTTAATTAATTTTTTGTGACTTTGGGGTTGAATTCTAAAATAGAAAATGTAAACTGAGTTTTTTGACGTGAATATGTCTTTAAAATTGCTAATATTGGGAGGCCATTCAAAAAAATACCGGACAAGTGCGAGTCGGACTCGCCCACCGAGGGTTCCGTACGTAGGATCATTATAAATTTGATATTTTTCGTTATAAATAAGAAATAATGCGTCGGAAAATATAAATCTATACTAATATTATAAAGCTGAAGAGTTTGTTTGTTTGTTTGTTTGAACGCGCTAATCTCAGGAACTACTGGTTCGAATTGAAAAAATCTTTTTGTGTTAGGTAGCCTATATTTCAAGGAAGGCTATAGGCTATATAGCATCACGCTACGACTCATAGGAGCGGAGCACTAGTGAAAAATAGGAAAGGAATATTCCTTTTGAGGACTTACGTCGCGTGCGCTGCGTAAACGGTTGAAGTTACGCAAAAATCATGTATGACGGAATTGTTCCTCTTTAAAAGTTCTAAAAAAAAGTCCGCGACAGCATATGTCTATCTTTTAAGATTAACTCACTATAACCTTTTTTTACCTACTTTCTCCTATTGATTACCATGAAAAAACGTTATAGTGTGTCAATCTTAAAACATAGACATATAGTGTCGTGGACTTTTTTTTAGAACTTTTAAAGAGGAATAATTCCGTCATACATGATTTATGCGTAACTTCAACCGTTTACGCAGCGCACGCGACATAAGCCCTCAAAAGGAATATTTTTTTCCTATTTTTCACCGGTGCTCCGCTCCTATAGGTCGTAGCGTGATGTTATATAGCCTATAGCCTTCCTTGAAATATAGGCTAAGTATCTAACACTAAAATATTTTTTCAAGAGTAGTTCCTGAGATTAGCGCGTTCAACCAAACACACTCTTCAGCTTTATAATATTAGCATAGAATTCGATAGTATAGATTAATCTATATATATAAAAGAAAGTCGTGTTTGTTACAACACTTATAACTCGAGAACGGCTGGACCGATTGCCATGGTTTTTGATTTGTTGGATTTGTTTCCGTCCCGAATAGCACAATAACTCTTAAAAACATTGGAAAATTCTCGAAAAAATAAAATAAAAGAAAAAACATTTTCCCATACAAATGAAAGTGTCAGTTGAAAAAGGGATTACGATATTTATTGGTTGTCAAATATCAAAACGTCAAATCGATTGGTGTCACTTTTATGTCGCGAAAGTTGTCTGTGATTTGTTATGAAAATTTAAAAATGTCAAATCGATAGGGGTGAAAACGCTTTTCCCATGGGGTTCGAGCGCAAGAACCAAATCAGAGTAAACATCAAAAGAAATGACAATTACAAATCACCAAAATGATAAAACCTATTTCAAAACTAAAAAAAATAAAACAAAACGTTTTTTTTTTTTTAATTAACAATAAGGAAATCTTTATTTTTATGAAATCTTCAGTTTTTATGGATACGGGTCTTCCCTCAACCGAAGGGGTTTAGAGCGTACTCCAACACGCTGCTCAACTGCGGGTTGGCGGAGGCCAGTGTTTCCGAACCGCCTAAAGGCCACTGACTTCACTTAACGACTGTCATTAAATGATAACAACCAGGACCGGCAGCTTAACGTGCCTTCCGAAGCACGGAGGAGCTCAAGATGAGCTAATGATAACAACCGGGACCGACGGCTTAACGTGCCTTCCGAAGCACGGAGGAGCTCAAGATGAGCTAATGATAACAACCAGGACCGACGGCTTAACGTGCCTTCCGAAGCACGGAGGAGCTCAAGATGAGCTAATGATAACAACCGGGACCGATGGCTTAACGTGCCTTCCGAAGCACGGAGGAGCTCAAGATGAGCTAATGATAGCAACCGGGACCGACAGCTTAACGTGCCTTCCGAAGCACGGAGGAGCTCAAGATGAGCTAATGATAACAACCGGGACCGACGGCTTAACGTGCCTTCCGAAGCACGGAGGAGCTCAAGATGAGCTAATGATAACAACCGGGACCGACGGCTTAACGTGCCTTCCGAAGCACGGAGGCGCTCAAGTTGAGCTAATGATAACAACCGGGACCGACGGCTTAACGTGCCTTCCGAAGCACGGAGGAGCTCAAGATGAGCTAATGATAACAACCGGGACCGATGGCTTAACGTGCCTTCCGAAACACGGAGGAGCTCAAGATGAGCTAATGATAACAACCGGAACCGACGGCTTAACGTGCCTTCCGAAGCACGGAGGAGCTCAAGATGAGCTAATGATAACAACCGGAACCGACGGCTTAACGTGCCTTCCGAAGCACGGAGGAGCTCAAGATGAGCTAATGATAACAACCGGGACCGACGGCTTAACGTGCCTTCCGAAGCACGGAGGAGCTCAAGATGTGCTAATGATAACAACCGGGACCGATGGCTTAACGTGCCTTCCGAAGCACGGAGGAGCTCAAGATGAGCTAATGATAACAACCGGGACCGACGGATTAACGTGCCTTCCGAAGCACGGAGGAGCTCAAGATGAGCTAATGATAACAACCGGGACCGACGGCTTAACGTGTCTTTCGAATCACGGAGGAGCTCGAGGTAATATAAACCCATCCGAGTACAGGCTACGGTCGACGTTGCTTAACTTGCGTGTTCAATTAGACTGACACGCGCAATGACGCCATCGAGCATCTCTATTATTTTCTACTATTCATTGTTTTAATTCCATAAAATCATAAATTTAGTTCAGCTAATATGTACCACGACATTCATTTATTGGTGGGCGGTACGAAGTTCGCCGGGACAGCTAGTTTTATATATAAAACTAGGGTCCGTCCATTAATCACGTGAGGTTTTTTTTGCAATTTTAACACCCAAATTTCGACCTCCTATAAAAAAATATAGACCCCCTATTTTTTGAGACTTAATTACAAATGTATAGTTTTGAGATTTATTCTTGCATTTGTAGTCTATAACGATGTTACTTGACAAATTTCATAGTTCCAGGTCAATGGGAAGTACCCTATAGGTTTTGATTCCCTTGAGAATGTGTCGAAATATATGTTTTTTGCTGAATAAACGGCCGTATCTTTTTTTTTTTACGTAAACTTAGCAGTTTGATTTTTTTACAACTTCATTGGACCGTAGACCTGAGTATACAGTTCAAATTTCAGCTTGGTACCTCCGCTCATTCTCGACATAGAGGGTCTTGACAGACAGACAGTCAGACAGACGGACAACAAAGTGATCTTACAAGGGTTCCGTTTTTCCTTTTCAGGTACGGAACCCTAAAAACGAATGAAAACAAAATCGCGGAATACAATTTGGAGTTGCTGCTACATATCTATCATCTCCATTCAAAATCAAAATCACACCACTAGTTAGATGAAGGGTCAAAGTATTTATTACGCTAAATAAGGGCTATGGAACATAGCGTGCGGGGAAGGGGGAAGCGCTGCCAATTTGAAATAATTTTAGTGCATATAACGTATTCGCGTACCTACAACACACGGCCGAGTCCTTGACACAGCCGCACCCTATTTTATTTATACTAACGTCTAGTACCAAACAAGCGCATGCGCTTGCAAAAGCATGCTTTACATTAACCGGACCATATTATGGTACGCCTGATGTAAAGTGGTATCGTAGTCTTATAGACGCTTGTAATAAAAGGAGTTCGTGCGCAGGAACCTCCGCTGCTCACGCAGCATCTCGTCACTTCTGATAACCTCACTCGCAGTAACACAACAATCCTGAAGTGTATTGTTATTTTGCCGCGGTCTTCTGTGAGGTGGTACTTCCCCAGTTCTCTCGACGTGCCCTAGGCAAGGTGTACCACGTACATGTGACATTGGGATTGACTCTAAAGATTGTTATGAGTCACTCACACTAAAATATATCAAACACGGAACTAATTAGTTAAAATATTAAAATAACATCAACATCGATTGAAAGATTAAACTGAATGGTCTGACAATTTCAGCCAATAATATTTATTGCTTGATATTAAATAGATTGATAAACAGAGTATGTGATCAATTGATGAAATATATAAAATTTATTTATTAGCATACAACACAGATTACAATCGACATAAAACCATTATAATAGCTTATTGTAGTAGTACAGAGCTTTATAATTCTATATATTAGGTTGGGGAAAAAGTCTTTTCGTATTTTATATGAAAATTCAAAACATTTTTTAATAAAGTTTATTTACATTTAACTAAAGTATGTAGGTGCCATTTTGTTCGATAACTTTTTGCCATCTTGTAGGTAGAGACATGATCCCATAACTATAGAAATTTTGGGACTCCTGTTCAAAAAACCACGACAAGTGGTTTTGGCAGTCTTCTCGTGATGTTAACCTGACATTGCCTAAAGAATTCTGAAGAGACCGAAACAGGTGGAAATCAGAAGGTGCAAGGTCAGGACTATACGGTGGATGCATTAACACCTCCCAGTCAAACTCTCTTAATTTTTGCTGAGTGGCTAAAGATGTGTGAGGTCTAGCGTTATCATGATGAAAATCACACCCCTTCTGTTAATTAATTCCGGCCGCTTTTTCTCAACTTTTTGCTTTAATCTCATCAGTTGTTCACAGTAGAGTTCAGAATCGATAGTACTGCCTGGCGGTAACAGCTCATAATGAATAATGCCCTTCCAATCCCACCATACACACAGCATCACCTTGTTGCGGGTTAACCCGGGTTTTGCCAGAGTCTGTGAAGCCTGACCGGCCTTTGACCACGACCTTTTTCGCACGTTCTTGTCGTACGTGGTCCACTTTTCATCACCAGTTATAAGCTTCTTCAAAAATGGTTCGCCTTCATTACGTCGTAGTAAAGAATCGCAAATAAGTACACGGTTCATTAGGTTTCTTTCAGTGAGATCGTGAGGCACCCAAATATCGAGCTTTTTAGTGTACCCAGCTTTTTTCAAATGCGCCAAAACTGTTTTGTGGTCAATTCCTAATTCTTCAGCTACGTCGTAACTACTGATATGCCGATCTTGATCCACTTTTTCAAAAATGTTTCCATTTTATCCGTAACAGGGCGACCAGAGCGACGTGCATCTTTCACATCAAAATTTCCTGATTGAAAACGCTTAAACCAAATTTGTGCTACTCTCACAGACACTGCACTAGGTTCATAAACGTCACAAATTTTTTTCGCAGCTTGCGTTGCATTTTTACCTTTTTTGTAGTAAAATTTTAAAATGAATCGAATTTCTTCATTAGATTCACTCATCTTGACAGTAAAAAAAACAAATAAAAATCACACATTTACCTAATTTAAATTTGGAATTATCTTTTTTAGAATTTAAACTTTTTAAAGATATCAAAACCTGCCAGATACAAATGGTATAACCAAAGAGATTTTATTACAAGTTCATACATACTATAATGCGAAAAGACTTTTTCCCCTACCTATTATATAAAAATCAATGCCAATTTTCGTTGTAATTTTATAACTCAAGAACGGGCTCACCTATCCAAACCAAATGTTTAGGCTTTGTTCGGACTATTTAGTAGATGGTTTATGTGAAGTTTGCACAAAATCGGTAGAGCGGTTCTTCATTTATCACATTTTTTGTAACAAATGAATTCAATAAATGGCGGATCATTTTGCTAATGGGAATTTTGCTGTCAAATTGAAACTTTTTTCAGTGTTGACAGTACAATCATGTTGATATGTCATTCATGTGGTCATTTCATTTTGGACGTGCTTCGACTTTATGTTGCCTGTTCCAGAGTCGGTCCCCCAGCCGTTTGTTTATTCATGCTCAAAATGGAAAAACAAAAAATATTGTTTATCCAAATGTTTTGGATTAAATTTTAAAATAGCTAGCAATTAATAAAATATTTTTTTGTTTGAATAAATGAATTTGATGTTCCAATTAAATTTTTTTAGTATTTCACTTTATACGTAGCGAAGCACGTACCGGGCCGCTAGTAGCTTATAATTAGTACAGAGCTAGATTATAATCCCAAATTATGTACGCCTAGCAGCTTTATAAATATTGGAATTAATAGCGTACGCTAGAGATCGCTGCTCATATGGAACAGCAATAAAAAACATTTTAAGTTAAAAATAAAAGTAAAAGTAAGAAAAAGATGAATTTACGAAGGAGAATGAAAGAACTACAAATACTATCCTCTCTCGTCCGGTTGTAGCTGGATCCTCAGTTGTCTCCGGAATTGACACAGTGTTGAGTGGAAGATATCAATGTTAGAGACAAGAATTTCGTTATAATGGGTGCACATCCTAACTATGCAGTTTTAGTACGATGTATTGTTGGTGAAAACTTGAAGACAAAAAATATTATAATTTCGGTTACGCGATCTAAATCGGGTATTGAAAGATAACAAAGAAAAGATTTGAGGAGTCTAGCTTATAGTGAATAATTTTATAAAGTAAAATAAGGTCGTTTTTATGACGTCGAATATATAGAGGTTCCAAGTGATAAAACTTCAGACGTTCATTGTAAGACCCGAGTTTACATCCCATGCCATATATATAGCTAAGAATTTTTAGGCATCGCTTTTGAACACCTTCGATTCGATTGCTATGTACTTTATAGAAAGGGGACCAAACAGCAGAATTATACTCGAGAACACTGCGTATGAGCGAGTAGTAAACTTATTTAAAGCTCTTCGCATGCCTAAAGTGTTTAGTTGATCTTGTAATAATACCAAGTAGACGATAGCTGCGTTCGACAACGTTATCATAGTAATCTCGAAAGGTTCATTTGTCATCAATAACCACACCCAGATCCCGTGCAACTCGATTACGAGCTAGAACTTCGCCCTATAAGTGATAGTCGAACATAAGCTTATGTGTTTTAGTGGTGAAAGTTATAACAAAGCATTTACCAATATTAAGCTGCATAAAGTTTCGGTTACACCAGTTAGCTAATGCGTGCAGGTCCGACTGTAATTCAAGTGCATCTAGTCTATTGCTTACAGTGCTAAATATCTTAAGGTCATCTGCATAGAGAAGGCACCGACAGGTAGGGTTTCAATTAAATCATTTATAAATATAACGAACAATAAAGGCTTCATATGACTGCCTTAAGGTACTCCAGACGTCACAAAGACTGGTTCAAAAATATAACCCTTCAATGCGACAAGCTGACTCCTACGACTTAGATAAGACCAACGAAGCAGACAGCCATTCACACCGAAATCTGCCAACTTTTTGGAACATGTTACTTACATGTGATTGACTTTGTCGAATGCTTTAGAGAAATCAGTGTTTAAGGAGTCCACCTGCAGTCTTTTGGCAAAAGCGCTACCATAGGTAATTTTTATACTCGAGTAGGTTGGAAGCAGTAGATCTATTAGCTACAAATCCGTGCTGTTGTGGGTGCAAAAAGGACTTAACATGGTTGTACAGAACATCATATACTACACTTTCCAATAATTTGGCGAGACAAGACAATATGCTAATAGGTCTATAATTTCGACAGTCAGTCCTATCACCTTTATATACAGGTATGACGTGAGCTACTTTCCAGAGCGTGGGAAACGTTCCAGATTTGATTGATTTATTGAACAATATCGTGAGAGGCAGGCAGAGTTCTGCTGCGCAGTTTTTAACAAATAGAGCTGGTATTTCATCTGGGCCGGGACCTATATTTATGTCTAGCTTCTTTAATTTATCCAAAATAATTTTATGTGTAATGTTTAAACCGCTCAAAGTATTGGCGTGATATTGTAAATTTGTGGAAGAGACGCCAACTGGGGTAGGAACATAATTTTTTTTTTATACTACTTCGGGTGACAGACAAACATACGTATTGACAAAGTAACATTCATAGTTTATTTAATTTTCGGATCGGTCAACTTCAATCTGCGATTGTAGCAAAATTTACAAGTATTGGCCTTTATTATTTTTTTTTACTACGTCGGGTGGCAGACAAGCATACGGCCCGCCTTATGTGAAGCGATTTCTGTAGCCATATTAACGCTCGCAAAATCAAATATCGCTCGCACGCCACCACCCCCGCTGCCAACCCAGCATGTCCTTCCTTTCTGGTGACCTCACTCACTCGCAGGAACACAACAACCCTCAAGGTATTTGTTATTTGGCTGCGGTATTCCGTGAGGTGAGGTGGAGGTACTTCCCCAGACGGGTAGCTTACAATTTCGCTCCCTATCTTCCTTTTCGCCAGAGCTTCGTTTGTCAGTCAGCAGGGTGCACCGCGTGCAGGTGAAGTTGGCTTTGGTTCAAAGATATTGATGAACCACTTACACCTCAAAAACCGAGCTAAAATACTTCGAAAATAGCTCACATACTTCAGAGGGGTTGGTTGAGGAAACACCTTCATATTTCATGGTTAAAGGAATCGAGTTCACATCTTTTTGCTATTGATAAATCTCCAAAATGCTTTGATATCACCATCAAGTGAACTCTCCACCGATGACACAAATGCCTTAAAACAAGTCTCAATCAAATGCTTACTTTTTGTTCTATAATGAGCAAATTCATCATAGTCACGAGGATTTCCAAATTTATTAAAACGTTTATGAAATTTGAGCTTCGTTTTAATACTATGTATAAGTACAGGACTGAACCAAATCGGGTATTTGTTGTTTTTTTTTTTTTTCGATACAGGTATTATAAAAATTACTTATATCAATGTCGATCTCAGAAGAAACCAATACAGATTACCAGTCCATTTTCGATAGATCAGATCTGACTTCGTCAAATTTGCATTTGCTAAAATTGTAACGCTTCCGGGAACTATTTTTTAAGCATTTGGCATCTAATCCGGGATTGTTGTTAGGGATATCAATTACTATAGCTGGATGATGATTATCCAAGCGACTAAGAGGATCGACGCCATATATTTGAACATTCATTGTGGACAGTACGAGGTCAAGAAAACGGTTCTTCTTCTTCTTCGTTACGCTCTTGACAGAGCGGTCGTGGTCCTCATGAGTGAGGATTCGGGGTTGTAGTTATTCGCCTCACAATATCCCGCCATCTCGTCCGATTTGAGGCACTTCTTGTGCACTCATGCAGTGGGCCGCCCACGGCAGATTTTATCTGGTCGGTCCACCGCATGGGAGATCTGCCGCGGGGTCTTGTACCCTCGACTCTACCCTGAACCACCAGGCGTTCGATGGAGTCACCTTCAGGTCTTGAGACGTGGCCGAAGAATTTTAGTATACGCGATTGTACTAGAGCAGATAGCCGCTGCTTGATGCCGAGTTGTTGAAGTATGGAGACATTTGTGCGATGTTCGGTCCACGATACTCCGAGCATTCGTCTCCACACCAGCACCACATCTCTAAAGCGTCTATCTTCTTCTTTTTATGAAGACGGTTATTTGTATTTAATATACTGTTAAATTGCCTAACATTACATAGTGACATGGTTTCACACAAAAGATGAGATTTACGATCATATGTCGAACTAGGTTTTAAAACCAATGAGTCGAGTTGCTTGTGCCATGTCAATCCGGGAACATTGAAGTCGCCAATACAAAGACGCGGTATCGCTACAATTTAATATCACTTTGTGTAAGTTTACATAAAAAGATTCAAGTAAATCAAATGGTAGATCCGGCCGCAAATAAGATAAACAAATATTATTTTTTTGCCATTTCCATTGCGAGACAGGACATTAATCCATCTTCGACAGCACTGTCCTGCGACGTTTGCCTAACAACTTCAATATCTTTTTTATAGCGATAGCAATGCTGGAGGCAATTTTGTTGATAGCGGTAGTAGAACGATCGCGGCGGTAAATATTATATCGGGAGTCAAATAGCTCAGCATCAAATACACTACTGTTAAGGTTGGTTTCCGTGAGACAGATTATTACATCGGCAATTTTAGAACTAATTCTGTTTACATTTTGATAAAGTACTAATATTTAGCACAGCTGGTAGAAACCCTAGAACTCTATTTACTAAGCTAAAGATGTTTGTCTATAACTTTAAGGTTGGACCAATTTATGGAATTAAAAAATCCTGTGGTAATCGGCTTCAGCTTCGGCTGTAGGACCTTCAAAATTTGCGCTAGCGGATTTTGTACTTGGCGTTCAGTAGCGCGCGCGTTGTTTTTGAAGATTTTTACGTAATCTGGCGACAAAATGTTTCTTTCTAATTGGCTGTGCCAGATACATCTAGCAGTGAGCAGATACACTAATTAGAGTCTTTTGGCAGCAGTGTAGCGTAGGGTCCAATCATCTGTCAATTCATAGCATCTTTTCAATTGTCTTGTTGACGTCTTGAAGTTTCACTGTCACTAATGATTTTTGAAAAAAAAATAAAAACCGACTTCAGTTGGCGAGCGCAGCTTATTGGTGGAATACCACGGGAGATGCCGCTGTCCGACTTCCGGGAGATAAGTTATTGCGTCACAAAAGATTCCTTAGTCGATTTGTACGAGATCCAGTGCAGAGGAATGAAGTGGCGCAATTTTATTCTGCCGGCAACCACACGGCAAATTTAGGGGTTTCCTCGATTTTTCTGGGATTCCATCATCAGACTCTGACTTGGCGAATATGGGACCACCTCGTAATCATACCCTTTCAAATAAAAAAATAGAATTTGACCATACGTGCTTATAAATTTTAAGGGATTCCCTTGATTTCTTTGGGATCCCATCATCAGATCCTGACTTGTTGAATATGGGACCACCTTGCAATCAAACCCTTTCAAATAAAAAAAGAATTTTGAAAATCAGTTCACAATTCGCGAAGTAATCTAATAACATACATACAAAAAAAAAATTCTGTCGAATTGAAAACCTCCTCCTTTTTTGAAGTCGGTTAAAAAATTAAGTACACTTTGACAATCTGGACCCGACGCCTATCTAGCAATATCTGGTGTCAGAAAAAATATCAAACATCCCCCAGGTGTCAGAAAAAATATCAAACATCCCCATTATGAGGATTTCGATTTTATTTTTTTTGCGGTGCCAAATAACGTCAACCGTAGCCAGTACGTGGATGAGTTTATATTACCTATCTCGAGCTCCTTCGGAGGGCACATTAAGCCCTCGATACCGATTGTTGTCATTACATTACAGTCGCTTTGCCAAGTGGCCTTTGGGAGGCTTGAAAATACCGGCCTCTGCCAACACGCAGTTGAGCAGCGTGGTGGTGTATGCTCTAAACCCCTTCAATTGAAGGGAGACCCGCATCCCAGCAGTGGGATGAGTAAGGGTTCACGACGAAATAAGCGTACGGCATGCCTGATGTAAAGCAGTTGTGTTCGCTCGCTCGCGTGTAGCAAGGGTGCCACCTTGCCGCTTATGCAATATTTCGTTATATCTTGTCATCTCACTCACTCGCAAGATCGCAACAATCCTCAGAGGTTTTATTCTTTTTCTCTAGTCTTCTATGAGCTGGAGGTACTTCCACAGTCGGGATCGACAAGCCCTTACTGTATTTTGCCTGAGCCTCTGCAGTCAATCGGCAGGGTGCATCACATGTAAGACAAAAGAAATTAGGGTTCCATTGCTTCATCGTCTAAATAGACATAGTTGAAAATTGCCTAATTCCTTTTGACTACACTTTTATGTATTTGAATGGCAATACATTTGACTGACATGATGCTAACACCGCAACCCGGTCACTCCGTACAAATGTCGCGTCGTTCACTGTTACATGAAGAATGACGTCTGTACAGAACGAAAATAAGCGGGTGTGCGTGGGACGCCATACAAACCGCTCCAGATTCGTCTCAGAGGGGAGGTGTGGTCGATACGAGAGAGCGGCAGGGAGTGGCCATACTGTAAGTAGTCCTCATACCGTGCTAATAACTCAAAACACAATAAATCCGAATTATATATATTATACTACGTCGGGTGGCAGAGAAGCATATGGCCCGCCTGAAGTGAAGCGGTTACCGTGGCCATATTAACGCTCGCAACATTAAATATCGCTCGCGCGCCGTCACCCCTGCTGCCAACGCAGCATCTCCTTCCCTTCCGGTGACCTCACTCTCTCGCAGGAATACAACAATTCTCAAGGGAATTGTTATTTGGCTGCGGTATTCTGTGAGGTGGAGGTACATTCTCCAGTCAGGGTAGCTTACAATTACGCTCCCTACCTCTCTTTTCGCCAGAGCTTCATTTGTGAGTCAACAGGGTGCACCGCGTGCAGGTGAAGTTGGTTTTGAGTCAAAGATGTTGATGAACCACTTACACCCCACTACAATATTTATATTAATGTTACTTAAATCATATTATTTTTTTGGATTCATGACATATGAAAACAATTTAACTAAAGTATATATTTGTCATAAAATCACGATGTTTATTGACAAGTTGATTGTCTCAGTACATTATAAATATTTACCGTGTGTATTTACAATATTAGTTATTTATTTTTTATGACAGACTATAAATATTTAAAATTGTTTGCAATTGGTCGAATGCTCTTTCCAACTGAGCTACCAGTTGGACGAGCACTCGACCGCTAATCGGTATAATGGAATGCATTCAAATGAGTCGTTCAATATAATCCCAATGGCCTCCTTCTACCATCGCAGCGCTCGACATCTGCAGGGCCTACCGATGGCAACCACTTTAGCAGTTTAGAACCGACAGGAAGGATGCTGTGTTGGCAGCGGGGTGTGGCGGTGCGCGAGCGATATTTCATGTTGCGAGCGTTAATATGGCTACGGTAACCGCTTCGTATCAGGCGGGCCATAGGCTGGTCTGCCTATCCGACGAATTGTATAAATGATTTAACAATATCGTAAAATACACAAAACTATAAAGATCTGCAAACTATCGTTCTAATATCTTCCGTCCGCCTTATTTTAGGGTCGATCAAAGTTTAGCGGGAAAGTCCATTTTAAAAGTATGAAATTATTTAAAAAAAAAAATCCATTGGAGAAACAATAAAGAATACTATACTACTTTTATTATTGTACTAATTACATAAACGTAATATTTCACATAGCTGTCGTATAAATTTCGGATTTGATGCATACAAAATACAAAACTGTGACGTCATAATTCAGTAGCCTTTTGTATGAAGCGTTTACGGGAAAGTCAAAAATTTAGATTTTCAAATTAACATATTTCGAGAGATTTTTGTGATATCGAAGTAATTCTTTCACCAATAATTTTATTATAATAACATCCTTACATAACAAATAGAAAGAAAACAATGTCATGTAGCCTATTCCCATTTGGAAAGATATAGGGTTTTTACCCGGGTAAATACCCAAAACGAATTACACTACTTTTACTGTATATAACTTTAACGCGATAAAATTTTGTGAATGTAGTCAATAGTAAACGTTTTGTACATTGTAGATTAAATTAAATGTTTTACTGTGAACTCGATACCAGTTTGCAACTTGTGACTCAATTCAAAGGCGTGCTGTGAGCATTGTTCCCTAACTGACAAACGGTTCATACATCGTATTTACCCGCTTGACAATTTACCGGTTATTTACTGGGTAAAATCCCAACTCTACTCCGGTGAGTAGATACAGGATTGTTAGTCATGTCATGTTTTATATTATGATGAATAGGGAGGGAGAAAGAATAAATAAATAAATATTCCTGGACAAATACATACACACGGCCATCTAGTCTCAAACTAAGCAAAGCTTGTACTAGGGGTACCTACTAGATAACTAATATTACATACATGCATTTATTTTTAGCTTAAATACATTTTGGTTTTGTAAATACATAGAAAACCTATACCAAGACAAATAGACATGTCCATGCACACAATAATTTGTTTTGTCGGCGGGGAACGAACTCGCAACCTCGAAGTCAGTAGTGGCCATTGCTAACCATTCGACCACCTAGTTATATATGAATATAAACGAATGAATTACTGAATAAATAGTATTGAAGTAACTAAGAGCGTTATTGCTTGGACCTATCAACGATGAACATCGAACACATGTACAATGAAATATCGAACCAATGGACGGATCAATTTAATATTGGTATACAGGTAGCTATTATGTCATAAATATCCGCTAAGAGTTTTTTTTTTTTAATTCCAACGTGATACCGGAATACGCATGTATAAAGGCGCGGGTGCAACCCAGTATGACGAATAATTATTTAAATTTTGTCTCCCAATCCAGGATAATCGTTGAAGTCGACGAACGAGACTAAATTGTATAAAATATAGATTGTATTCTAGGCAAAGATTTGGGCTTGAATTTTGAACTGCTACGGGAGGGTGACCCGCCACACATTCCCACCACTGTGTCTCCTGTGTAGCCAGGATTAACAGCGGCGACCGCCAAAAAAGGCAATGAACATTGAAGTCCAATGCAGTCCCAGGAGTAAGACTACAGCTGCCGTGAAACTCTATTGAGTTTCTAAGAAGCTGTACAATATAAAATGAATTTAATCAGAATAAATTAGTAGGAGTAGGAAGCTTTTGGTATTCGAATTCCCTTCTGAATGAGAGAGATAGCAATGTGGCAAATAAGGCATGAAAAGCCTAGAGAAAGGAGGCATTAAAATCCTAAAGAGAGAAGGCATTAAAAGCCTAGAGACTTGAAATGCTAGTGGGAAAACGGTGCGTGTTTGACCACACAATAGAAGTGAAAACTTCATCTCTCGCTTGCTCGCTGCCGTCTTTACCCGAACGAGCGTTACAGAGTTGAGCGTTACGTATTACATACCCGAGCATGACAAATCAGTCCTTCACTGGCCACAAAATAAAATGCTTCAGCGTGCCTAAAGAACTTTATACTTCAACAAAAAATAAATTACATGAGATTTGTAACTTTTTGTAACAAGATTAACAACATACGAGTACAGCTATTTTAATTGTTATGGTTTCCTTGACCGCCAGGGTTATCTAGTGTTTCTAGATAACACAGGGTCAGTTAGGTGTAATCTGAACTGACCTTCACTGATAGTGCCGGAAATATAGCCTACGGTGCACGCCACCTGTCAGCCTAGCACTTATCTCTCTTGGACATTTTCTAGGGGTAAATTTAAATTACATAAAGTTTTATTAGTTGCCATTGTTGCGCTTATCAGCTTTGTCACCCATTATTCACAGCGTATTTATATGTTGACCGACTGGGGAGTACATCACAGGATACGGCAGTTGTGTTCCTGCGAGTGAGTGAGGTCACCAGAAAGGAAGGAGTTGCTGCGTTGGCAAAAGGGGTTGCGGCGCACGAGCGATAATTCATGTTAGGATCGTTAATATGGCTGCGGTAACCGCTTCACATCGGGCAAGCCGTGTGCTTGTCTGCCACCCGACGTGATATAAAAACTTATAGAAAGAAAGAAGGACTTACAGACTTTGTCGCCTTTTCTTTTTCTTTGTCGACTTTGTCTCCTTTTTAGGGTTCCGAACCTCAAAAGGAAAAACGGAACCCTTATAAGATCACTTTGTTGTCCGTCTGTCTGTCTGTCTGTCTGTCTGTCTGTCTGTCAAGAATTTCTATGTCGAGAATGCGTGGAGGTATCAAGCTGAAATTTGAACTGTATACTCAGGTCTACGGTCTCATGAAGTTAAAAAAAATGGTTGCCTGTAAAGTCGGTATACGGGCGAAAGTTTTACGTGACAACGACTTTGAGTGGTAAAATGTTTTCGAGTGGAAGGGACGCATGCCTTTCACTTTTTATGTCTGTCTCTCTCGCTCTTAGAAGGGACGCGTGCCTTTCACTCGCTCTCATTGTAAGCGCATAACGTGAGTCAGTTTCTTGAAGTGTCACTCGGCTAACCAATTTATAAGACGTTGTCACGTCAAAAAAATCAAACTGCTAAGTTTACGTAGAAAAAAGTTACGGCCGTTTATCCAGCAAAAAACGCATATTTCGACACACTCAAGGGAATCAAAACCTATAGGGTACTTCCCGTTGACCTAGAACTATGAAATTTGGCAAGCAACATCGTTATAGACTACAAGTACAGGAATAAATCTCAAAACTATACATTTGTAAATAGATCTTAAAAAATAGGGGGTCTATATTTTTTATAGGGTGTCGAAATATCAAATTGAAACTACTAGTTCAAATGGGGTATCATATGAAAGGGCTTGATGTACACATTGCAAAATATATTTTATTTATTTTTTTCGACGCATTATTTCTTATTTATAATGAAAAATATCAAATTTAATAATGATACTACGTACCTACGGAACCCTCGGTGGGCGAGTCCGACTCGCACTTGTCCGGTTTTTTTTCTAATATATGAATGGCTATTCTTCTGTTTATATACAGCGTGTTAAGGAATAAATTGTACCTAACCCTGAAAGGAAACCTTATAAACCTATTAGATAAAAAAATATCGACAAAAATATATTAAAAAAAATAAAAACGTATGTTAACTATTTTTTTATCATGAATATTTAATTTTTATTTTTCACTAGTACTCTGTAATGTGAAAACTCGATTTCTGTCAAACTAATCGGCCGATTTCGTTGAAATAAAAAAGATAATCGTGTCAGTTAGTAAGCAATGAGAATAAAAGTACGATACCGAATAGCCAGCAACTGTCATTACCTAAACCTTGTTTTTAGTCATAAAAATGTTTTTACTGCACTGAATTTTAAAAACATACATAGAGTCCTTATCGTAGTGAAAAATTTTAATTCATGAAAAAAAATAGAAAGCATATATTTTTTTTTGTCGATATTTTTTTATCTATTTTCACTTCCCTTCAGGGTTTCACATTATCCCAGGACATACTGTATATAGATTACCTCGGCTTATCTGTATTGCCTGCCCGAGGCATTGTAGTCTACAGCCACTTCAATAGCTGCATTGTTTACGATACACGTTTCATTATAGAATTTAATCGATTAATTATATTCTATACATCAACAATGTATTAGATTCTAGCTTCCACAGAATAGGCTATTTTCCAATGTTTAAACATTGTATAAATTATTTAACAATATCGTAAAATACACAAAACTATAAAGTTCTGCAAACTTTCATTCTAATATCTTCAGTCAGACTTTTTTTAGCGTCGATCAAAGTTTGGCGGGAAAGTCCATTTTAAAAGTATGAAATTATTAAAAAATAATATTTCCATTGGAGGAGAAATAAAAAATGCTATAACTTTTATTATGATACTAATCACACAAACGTAATATTTAACATAGCTGTCGTACAAATTTCTGATTTGATGCATACAAAATACAAACCTGTGACGTCATAATTCGGTAGTCTTTTGTATGGAGCGTTTTGGGGCAGTCTAATAATAATAATAAATAAATAATTTTCAAATTACCATATCTCGAGAGATTTTTGTGCTATCGAAGTAATTCTTTCACCTATGGTTATATTATGGAGACGTCCCTACATATCAAACCGAAAAAATGTTAGTCAAATAGCCTATTAGGTATATTCGCGGTTTTCCCTTCATTGGCGCTCTCCTAATTATTATAATAATTTTATTATGTTATAGATGCGTTAGGAGCGTGGTAGATAATTATTTATAATGCGTCATGTAAGGTGAAGTTCAAGGTCAAATATGACATATATAAATTAGAATTCAGTTCATTTTTTATAAAAGATACATCCGTCTGTTTACACATAGTATTCCTAATGGATATTAACCCTTAAATGTTCTCGAGGGAGTCGCGTGACCCACCACGCTTTATGTATTCAGGCGTTTCTATGTACATAAACACTATTCTATGAACATAAACACTATGACGAGCAGTCTTCCACTCCAGTCAGTGTACCAGTCATGGCTGGTCCATAGGCATGTAAGTAGCTCATCAGATTCTTTAGAGCCAAAGTTAACCTCTGCACGTGGTGCACGCTACTGACGAAAGCAGCTCTGGCAAATGAGTGGTAGGACACAGCGTATTTTTTAAGCTGCCCGACTGGGAAAGTACCTCCGACTGATGTTGTGTTTCTGCGAGTGAGTGAATTTACAAGAAAGAAATATAGGAGTATAGTAGGAGTATAGGCTGGCAAGGATCGGCGACCCCTTGGAGTTGCTGATCTCAATGGGAGGTGGTGATTCCTTTTGCTGTATGTACCCCCCACTAATACCAAGAGATATAATAACTAATAAGAGGGGTCTTTATTGAAGCAGTAAAAGCCAAACCAATTATTTATTTTTAGAATTTTTATCTGTCTGTCTGATAAAAATTCTAAAAATAAATAATTGGCTTGGCTTTTACTGATGAATGATGTTTGTACACGCATCACACGAAAGAATCACGAAGTTGGATGCGGTACGAGTATAAACAGCTGTAATACTAGAGTCTCACTTAAATTGTTACTTTAGTTTTTTCTTGATATGCTGAATAGAAGAGGAATCATTAGCAATAATTTGTTGATTTTCTGAGGTGTAATTGTTTCTTTTTATTCAAATTAGCTACCATCCGTGACTCTGTCCGCGTACAAAGTCGCGCTGAAGAGTTAATAAGAAACAAAAAATATCCAACTTTTTAAACTTAATAGAAAAAAAAACCGGACAAGTGCGAGTCGGACTCTCCCACCGAGGGTTCCGTATAGGTACGTAGTATCATTATTAAATTTGATATTTTTCATTATAAATAAGAAATAATGCGTCGAAAAAAATAAATAAAATATATTTTGCAATGTATACATCAAGCCCTTTCATATGATACCCCATTTGAACTAGTAGTTTCAATTTGAAATTTCGACACCCTATAAAAAATATAGACCCCCTATTTTTTAAGATCTATTTACAAATGTATAGTTTTGAGATTTATTCCTGTACTTGTACTCAATAACGATATTACTTGCCAAATTTCATAGTTCTAGGTCAACGGGAAGTACCCTATAGGTTTTGATTCCCTTGAGTGTGTCGAAATGTGCGTTTTTTGCTGAATAAACGGCCGTAACTTTTTTCTACGTAAACTTAGCAGTTTGATTATTTTTTAACTTCATGGGACCGTAGACCTGAGTATACAGTTCAAATTTCAGCTTGATACCTCCACGCATTCTCGACATAGAAATTCTTGACAGACAGACAGACAGACAGACAGACAGACAGACAACAAAGTGATCTTATAAGGGTTCCGTTTTTCCTTTTGAGGTTCGGAACCCTAAAAACTAATTCATTACACAAAATGAGTTATTATATATATTTATCCAGTTACATTGTCCTTGCTTGCTAAACAAACTTTGTTCTAGGGTACATAGATACTCATAGATATATCTATTATTGAAACTTTAAGTTTAAGAAAATACTGCATCAGTCTCTTTGTTTCACCCCGCACAAGACAAACATTTGTGTGCATGAACATGTTTGTTTATCTTGGTCTGGGTGTTTTCTATGTATTGTAAGTATGTAATTATAAAAAAAATGTATTTAAGTACATTTATCAGTTGTCTAGTGCCCATAGTACAAGCTTTACGGTTAATTTGGGACTAGATGGCGCTGTGTAAATTGCTCAGAAATATTACAAATTAAATTTATTTTTACGGCCCAGTTTCGCCTTAACGGCCATGTTTGCATTTCTACAAAACATTTTGATACGGTGCAATCAATAACAACGATTGTCATTACAGGTGATACAAGTGCTTTATTAATAACAAATTGTTAATAATGTTCCATCAATTGCCAACAACAAAAGCATCAACAAGTGATTCATAAACTTTCGTTTTTCGATGTAAAATAATTAAGAAATTTGGTGTTCATAGTTGGTGAAACTCGATTTCCAAGAATTGTTTACAGGTATCCATGATAAAATTACTCGAAAAATTTTAAATTCATGAAATTTGCTTTGAAATCCGTTGGGATTTTTCGGGGAACTATCAAGCAGATATACTAAAAACGGTTATTTATATTTAGGCGTCGTATAAATAAATAACACTTTTCACTTATTTTAAACATTATAAAATCATTGGATTATTTATTTAATTGGATGATCTTTTACAGGTTCAACGATTTTATCTCTTGAGAAATAAAAAAATCTGTAAAGGACATAATTGGTTCAGGCGAATGAGAACAATGTGGGGTGTAAATGGTTCAACAACATCACTTGCACGTAGGGCAAACCCTGTCGACTGACACTGTGACACTAATGAGAATCTGGTGAAAAGGGAGGTAGGGCATAGCATAATTTTGTAAGCTACTGACTGGGGAAGTGCCTCCACGTCACAGAATACCGCAGCCAAATAACAATTCCCTTGAAGGTTATTATGTTCCTGTGATAGAGTGAGGTCACCAGAAAGAAAGGAAGGAAGGAGTAAGGCTGGCAACGGGTCGGCGACCCCTTGGTGTTGCTTCGTTTGCCCCCCCCCCCCCCCCCTCTCCCCCTCATATAAAAAAGGCGTCGTATAAATAACACTTTTCACTTATTTTAAACATTATAAAATCAAGACATTTAAATTAATTAATTTATTGATATATTTATTTCATTTTATCTTTGACAGATTCAATAATTTAATTTCTCGAGAAATAATCTGTAAAGGATATAATTGGTTCAATATAAGTGGCAAATAAGAACAATCTCTGAATTAAATAAGGAACAACGGTTTCATCGTCAGGGAACGGATTAGTTTCGTCCTTTAATGGAGATCTTTAATAAATCGATTGTCTTTACGTTTTTGCTATCGTCGCATCACGCCGAATACTGTCGAAATGCGTGCGTGTCTTATTAATTTGTGACCAATGTGACCTAATGATCTCTGATCTACTGGAATCGCTCTCTACACGATATGTTGCATCTCTTTGCGTTCTATATAAGTTATACCACGGGGTGTCGGAGAAGAAACGGGACGGACGGACAGACCACGGGAGACATCGGATGAGCAATTTTATTTGATACCTGTTGCTGAGTTCCACTATCTTACAACTCGCCATAAATTAAAATCCATCATCATCAGGTGTATTTTAGTCTCCACTACAGGAGCACGACCCTCTCTCGTCCGTCCTAGACGGAAGGCCTACACTCCCCACGCTGGCCAGACGGGTTGGGGAGGCCTGATCGATATTTGATAATGTATTTCCCTTAGCCGCCTTGTACGACATCCACAGGAAGAAACGGAGTGATTCTATTCTAGTCTGCCGGAAACCACACGGCCAATCCATAGCATCTTTATAATTGGTGATCTACTACAGTTCGTTTTCTAAGACATTTTATACCACGAACGGTAAAACTGTGGAACCAACAACTCTACGGTATTTCCGAACAATTACACATGGGGGCCTTCAAGAACAGGGTCGTTATTTCCTTTAAAAGTCTGGCAACTGATCGGCGACTCCTTGGTGTTGCTGAAGTCTATGAGCGATGGTGATTGCTTTCATCAGGTGACCCACATGCTCGCTTGCCCCCATCTCATATAAAAAAGTTAATTTAATGTGTTCTGTTATAATAATGGTGTGAAAATGGTCTCGGGTATTAAAAGCGCGGGCCGTATTTGCCGCCATGGTACCAATGACCTTGTCTGTCGTGCCGTCAGTGCTTCTGATATACCCACCTCACTCGAACCCTGTGGGATGTGCAGGGATGAAGGCAAGCGCCCTGATGGTTCTACATTGTTGCCGTGCTGCTTGCACGATGCTTAGTATGGGATACCAAAGACTACTATAATAAAAGGGAGATATATATATGTGGGATACTACTTGCTTAGATATACTACACTCACGACATCGCGTCGCGGTACATGTCGAAACGTCAGGCAATAATAAAGATATGTAAATACCCTTATGCATGATCGCGTTAATTCCCATTATTATATTTCATAAATCATGCAACGCGTAAGTTTAAAAGTTATCATAACAAATCGGTTGTTCGAAAATAACAAATAATCATTCAAATTGTGAACATCTGTGAGCAATATTCCGAGCTTCATATTCTGTGTAACGATCGCAATTAATCCATGACAAAATTTCAATCGTCAAATGGAAATTGTGACCAATTTTTATCGTGACGTACCTACTAATTCATTATCATTTTTTTGTATATGTATTAGAGGTGGGCAAATGAGCATGTGGGTTACCTGATCTAAAGCAATCACCACCGCCCATGGAGATCAGCAACACCAAGGGGTCGCCGATCCGTTCCCAAACTATTCTCATTTCTTTCTTTCTGGTGACCTCATTCACTCGCAGGACCATAACAACCCTCAAGGGAATTGTTATTTGTCTGCAGTATTCTGGAGGTGAAAGAGATGTTATTGATGGAGGTACTTCCCCAGTCGAGCTGCTTAAAATATACGCTGTGCCCTTCCTCTCCTTTCGCCAGTGCCTCTTTTGTCAGTCAGCAGCGTGAACTACGCGCAGGCGAGGCTGGCCTTGGTTCTAAGATGTCGATGAACCACTTACACCCCAAAGAAACCATTACTCACTCATTAAATTAACTCAAACACGGCAATCGATACGCATTTGAATACATAACATGTATAACTCTATATATAGCTGTATAGCGTGCAAGTAATATAACAATCGATGGTGTCGCCTTGGCCTGGCGAACCGTTTCCCACGGCATTCGCTCATATTTGTATTTACAATAATCTAAATAACTGAGTTCTAAACTAGGGCAATGCCTTGTTTTTGCACGAAAAAAAATGTACGTTAACTGTGAGTGTGACAGGAGGCTTTAGGTGCCTTTGTGTGTTCTTCCGATTGTACCGAAGATCTTATTTGTTAAATTTTCTTTGGTTGTTTAATGGAGTGTATTCAGAGTAGTTGTTTATGTAGAACAACTCCTCTGAATACACTCCATTAAACAACCAATGAAAGACATAATGCCCACGGGCAGATTTCTTTAACATCGTACCGATACCTGATATTTTGACAGGGTAATCACTCTCACACATGAAAGCCGAAGGGGTCACGTACTGTGCGGCTCCAGAGAGGTTTTCTCCCACGTACCTGGCCGACAGTTCATTCCACAGCTTGATAGTTCAAGCTGTGGAATGAACTGTCGGCCACGTACTTGTTTACCACCTTAGTAATATTTAAAAAAAGTCGCGAACAAGAGAGGCAGTTATGACAGTCGTCCGGCCCTCTTCTGCAATAGTCCAGTATTTATTATTGGCTGTCGCAGAATACCGGCTCTGTGTGTATTACGCAGCATTAATGCCGAACGATGGCCAAATTAACATCATAATAGGCTTGTTGCCCATGTCACAAAATTATAAAAACTCTCTATCAGTAACGTAAAATACATAAAACTAGAACGATCTGCGATCTTAAAATTTTAATAACTTATGTACGACGTGTTTTAAGCTCGGTCAAAGTTTGGTGGGAAAGTCCATTTTAAAGGTATGAAATTATAAAAAATAAATATTACCATTGTAGAAACAATAAAAAATACTATAACTTTTGTTACGGCACTAGCTACATAAACGCAATATTTAACATAGATGTCGTACAAATTTCTGATTTAATGCATATAAAATACCACGATGTGACGTCATAACGTGGTGGCCTTTTGTATGGAGCGTTTTCGGGATAGTCCAAAATTGTGATCTTCAAGTTATCATATCTTGAGAAGTTTTTATGCAATCGAAGTAATTATTTCACCTATATTTATATTATTGTGAGGTCTTTAAATAACAAATCGAAAAAAAAAATGGGATACAAGCCTATTATGTACATGTTATTTTAAATGTTAATGTCTATTGTATCAATTTATTGTCTCATGTTGTGATGTTAATAAACATATTTTATTTCTTTCTATTTGGTCCACGTCGATCATCTTCATAGCCCATTTACCCGACTGCCGAAGGAGGGTTATGTTTTTCGAGCGTATGTATGTATGTCTTATTATTTGGCACACTCTACAGCCTAAACCGTTTGACAAATTTCAACATAAGAGGTGTCGTTAGATTCGTCTTAATCACGCGAGTGACATAAGCTATATGTTGAGACCCTCAAACGGCGCAAATATTCAAACCTCATCGGTAATTATGTTTTTGAGCCGTTTGGGGTGGAAACACTTGGCCCGTGGGGTCCGAGCGCAAGAATTTTATTTCGAGATATCTCCAAACGTTTGGTCGACTCTTCCCGTGACCAGAGGGCTGGCCTATTTCTCGCTCAGCGAATAAGCATTGCCATCCAGCGTGGCAATGCTGCTAGCCTTCTGGCCACTTTACCTTTTGACGGCGATGCGGAAGAATATTTTGACGCCATTTAGTTTATTATATTTTATTACTTTTAATTAGTTTTTGTCATTACCGTTTTATTTGTATATATAGTTAGCCACATTTAGTTTTTAATTTAATTGTATATTTTTAATTATTGTTATGTAGTTTGTATTGAAGTTTATAGTCATCAAATAAAATATATTTTGCAATGTGCAAATTAATAGGTAGGTTAGCCATCTTTGCTGTTATGACATTCGACTATAGTAGGAACACTTTGTATGGGAAATTAAAATTTTTAGTTATATCAAATCACATCATATATATAAAAAATTCGACATGGCGGCTGTGAGCCGCAAATGGAGTATTTTTTTTTTCTTTTAAATATATCGATACGGGTATCAAAATAAAGGTCCCGATGATTTCAAATATATATATTTGATATATTAGTTTTTGCCTGCGGCTTTGCTTGTGTGGAATTATATTATTGTTACGCGTGAATAAATAATCTGTAGTAGGTGCAGTCGGGTTTTTGGAGCGGGTCACAGCAGGTGTACAACATTACATGATACCAATTTATCAATTGACCGGACTCGACCCCTGAGTCAAAAGAGAGATAAAAAATAATTAATCTGTTTTTAATCCTATTCAACCCCGAAATAAGAACCAGATATCCAAATCTCAGAGGTAAAATGCAGGTATTTCGATAGATCGGAGGATAGAATAAAATAAATAAATAAATAAATATTGTCAGACAAATTACACAGCGCCATCTAGCCCCAAAGTAAGCGAAGCTTGTGTTATGGGTACTAGACAACTGGTAAACATACGTAAATACATTTTTTTTTGTAAATACATACTTATGATACATAGAAAACACCCAGACCAAGACAAACAGACATGTTCATGCACACAAATGTTTGTCCTATGTGGGAATCGAACCCACGAGCGTTGGGGTCGAAGCCGCGTCATTGACCGCTACGCCACCGAGCTCGTCGGACGGATAAAAGGACGAATAAAAAGTAAAATTCAATGGCGCGTCAGATATGTCGTAACTGACATTTTCTCTTTTTTTTTCTTTGTGAATATTCCTCCTAAAAAGTCCCGGTAGGATATTTTTTATATTATGATTAGACCTGCTTCTGAAAAAGGCTGAATGGAATCATTTGGGACAGCGCCGTCGGAAGTCGTTTGCTATCGTGAATGTTTCCGTGAGACCGCTCTAGTAGCTATTCTTCAGCTTTCACAGCCTAATGATACCATGCTCGCTCACTCACAATATCCACATTTAGTTTGGCACAAAAAGTTTAATATTAAATTGTTAAGATTCACACAACATTGTTGTTGTGTTTTTTTAGATAGTAAGAAGTTCAGTAAGTATTTTTATAATTGTTTAGACAAATTCGTATATATTATGATTTAAAAAAATGTGTGTCTTCCTCAAGTAGTGAGAATGAAGGTATTATTCTTAAATTTTTAAAGTTGCATTTACTTATTTTCTCATAGAGAGTGATAAAAAGTAGAGTGTCCACCTCGGGAGCAACACTATTTTAAAGTTCGAGTGACGTACTTTGAATCCCTTGCTGCGCTTAGGATTTTTCTTTACAGTCCCTCGATGCACTTGGGATTCTATTCTACAATACTTCGCTCCGCTCTGGATTAAAAAAAACGCTGTCACCTTTATAATAATTCTTTGTTCCTTTAATAAATAATCTACTATTATTGTCTTGGTAACAAATATACCTAAAACTAAACATTTTGAGTGCTTGTATAATGCCTTAAAACGATTTAATTCATAATAATGTGAATTGAGAATTACTACTTGAAAATCTATCTAAACTTAATACAAACAGCTAGAAATACGTACAGGATATCTACTCAAACAAAACTGAAAAATAAATTTTCAGTTAAAGAAAAAATTTAATAAAGTGCGTCAAAAAAGTCTTCCACATCGACGTCTAGGGAGTAATGCGGCCAGAAGGCTAGCAGCATAACCACGCTGGATATCCATGCTTATTCGCTGGGCGAAAACGGTCCGCTACCATACTTAAGCACTCAGATATGACAATTGTATGAAATCTGTACCTAAAAATTCCGAACTTTCATCCGAAACTTTTCACTTAAGAGTGGCCTCCTGGCCCGCCCTTTCTGTGCCACATTTACCACAGCCACCACAGGTACATTGAAGTATATTTACATAAATAAAGTGAGAAAAGTATCTTTACATAAATGAAATGAAGAGCCTTTTGTTTGTGGGGTATTTTGGGACTTGGAACTTTGGAACTGCAAATGTGTTTTTAATGGGATTTTCGCTGAAAGGTAAATCAGTTTACTGCTCTAGAGGTTAATACTTTTTATCTTCTAAGTATTTCGGGTTCCCACCTGAACCCAAAAAATTTGGTATTTCTACTAAGTTCATTAACCCACGCGAGCATAGCCGCAGGTACAGTGCCACAAACTTATCTGGCCCGGTGGCGGGGGCGGTGCGATCGACTTAAGTGTTGCCATTAAGGCGATTACATCCGTCAACGACCTTGGGCATTTGGCGAGTTCCCCGCGCGCGGTCCCCGCACCGCCCGCACCTCGCCGCAGTGTAACCACGTGTAACATCGCGTTGCGCGCTTTATGAATAGTAAAGCGCAGTTGGGTCATAATTGGTCTCGTACATTTATACCTTTGCGGAACTGGTCGCTTAGAGACAAATAGAAGTACTTAACCTACATTATCTGTATTACATACAACCTATCGACTAGCATTCGTCTGACTATTCTAAACGTTTTGATCCCTTTCTGATCATACGACAGGGAGTAATTTTCTGATAAATACTTATTCTTATAATCTAATCTATTTCTTATTTCTTCTTAGGGCATTATTGAAAGATAATCCAGAAGCCTCCTAGCTAAATTCTTATAGAGGGATTCTAAAATGTAGGTTTTGATTGTAAAGGTGTCAGGATTCTGTACTGAACACTCTACTAGTACTGTAGGCCAATACGTAAACTACCCATTTCCGTTGTCGCTGACGCTGTGCTGACTCTTATCTATTGCAAAGAAATGCAGTTTTTTTATATATATAGGTATATTTGATCAGAGCTAGATAAAAACGGACATGAATAACTTACCGCGTGGTTCATCATAATGTAGTGAAAACATTTGTTTTCTTTTTTTAAATTATGAAAACATATTTTTATTAAAATGTTTTGGTAGTGAAATAAGAACCCGAATTTCGATAATAAAATCATATTCTTTTATTTTATATTAGGTAATTATAAAAAAATATGTATAAGTAAGTACCTATTAAAATTGAAATAAAATATTTTACAAAATATTTTTTTCATAATGGCGTAGCGTAAACTTGAGTTGATTGGATAGAAACACGGGCCCAACGATTTTATTATTTTGTCTGATCAATGCCTTAGACTGATGAGGGAGAGGGGTGTGATGACTGAAACCTCCGACCTACCGAATTATTTTTTAGCTTTTAGTACATTACTTTCAATAAAACTGTTTAAATTAAAAATGTTTTTTTTTCATAATTTTTATTTTCAAGTTTTTAGTTTATAATTTCATTACATAGTACTTCTCATTCAATTAAGTTTAGATTTGACTTATGTCATTTTTTTTCTTTTGTCTTGTATTAATTTTGTAACCGCCAACCGGCCATTTTGTTGACGGCCATCTTGGTTTTTATTATAATATTCATGAGAGCGACGAGCGACGAGCTGTGTTCTACTAGTCAAGCTCTTTCATTTGATACCCATATAGTGGTAGTCGTGACAAAATGTGTAAACCACCATTTTGTAGCGGCGGCCATCTTGGATTTACAATGAAACAGAATTTATTTAATTGTATTGTCACCAGAACTAAAGGTGTGTACCAAATTTCAGATCAATCTGTCAACAAACAGGAAGGGGGTCAAATTTCAATTACTAGATTTGACCCAAAAATATAAAGAAACAAATAAATAAACAAACAGGTCAAGCTAAATAAAACCGTTTAAAAACTAAAAAACCCGACTGCATTTTTGTGTAATTTGGAAATGAAAAACCCCTAAAACAAGAAAACATGTAGCAGTCTCGGGTCGGGACCCATTCTAGAAATGGAGGCTTAGTGAATTTAGAGCACATGTCCCGACTGCTACATGTTTTATTGTTTTAGAGGTTTTTCTTTTCCAAATTACACAAAAAAGCAGTCGGGTTTTTTTAGTTTTTTAAATTACCCACCGATTTTATTTTATGTTTTTTAGTTTTATTTATTTTGATATATGCACGACATTGCATATAGCAAAATAAATAAAATTAAAAAACGTAAAATAAAATCGGTAATTTAAAAAACTAAAAAAACCCGACTACTTTTTTGTCTCCACAGTAAATACATATCTAATGACACCCCTCAAGCTAAAATTCACTGAGCCGTCCAGACTGTGGCGCGCCTTTGAATTTGAACTTGGTGCCAAAAATCCGCCAATTTGATTTTTTTTTTATTTTGACACAGCAAATACGAATCTAACGACACCTCTCAAGCTAAAATCCATCCAGCCGTTCAGGCTGCAGAGCGTGCCAAACAATTATACATACATACTCTTGAAAAACATAACCCTCCTTCTGTCGCAGTCGGGTAAAAACAATGCGACGACAGGGCACAATGAACAGTGGGATGGAGCGGCGCGCGGGGGTGGGGTCTCACGCAACCTAACGTAGGTCAGTTCAGCAACATGTCTCGGCCCGCACTGATATTTTAGACGAGCGAGGGGAATTCGAACCTCGCGAAATCGATTTATCTTTCTTGATTAGTCAAAAATATTTTTTTTCGATAACTGAATAAACCAAGTTATGTAATTACATATAATGAAAAAGTATACAAAATTTTAGACGATTTCGATACGTATTGTAGGAAATAAATGGTTTTATGTTGAAAATTATAGTGGTTTATAATAATTTTTTTCTATGAGTTTCTTAAATTATTTTAAATTCTGATCAAACCATGTTCTTGTGTATATCTTGCAAAATATTATATATTTTTTTCAGATCAGTAGGCTTAATATTTAGCGAGAAAAATGGTTTTATAATAACCTATTATTCGAATGTTGGCCACTGTATACGCCTTAAACGAAATGCCGCCCGTTTTAGAGGAAACATTAAAATCAAAGAAATATATACATTGTTAAAATAATAGCACTGATATACTGATTAATTGTGATGTGTGGTGTTTCAATTAAATATCAATTTCCTTCTATTTTTTTGGTGATTAGTTATAAAAATGCACCACGTTAAGTCGCGATCAT
The DNA here is from genome assembly GCA_937001555.2 of Hypsopygia costalis. Taxonomy (NCBI): domain Eukaryota; kingdom Metazoa; phylum Arthropoda; class Insecta; order Lepidoptera; family Pyralidae; genus Hypsopygia; species Hypsopygia costalis. The sequence goes on from OW443329.2 coordinate 29,442,537, forward strand.
AGCTATTATATGATATTAGAATTATAATATTGCACAGAAACAACTCGTTGACGATTTTTTTATTGTATGTATAGAAAAAGATTGAAATACATTTAAGGAAAATAAATATACCTCAATGGAATGTGTATACGTGGTAAATAAATAAATTGTACCTTACAATACTAATATTTCAAGATGGCGGCTTTAGTTCTAAATTTGGCCACCAGGTCAGATAAGTTTGTGGCACTATACAGAGCGACCGAAAAGAGTAGAAATTAATTAAATTGGAACTAACATTATTCCACACCTGAAAACACTTGGAGTACCGCCAAAAATTGTAAACATTGTGGTTTGTGATTATTTTTCACTATTTTTTATATTTTATTATTTATATTATTTATATTTATTGTATTGTGAGTTATAATTTGTAATGTATCTGCCTTGTTTACAACGATTAAGATGATTCACAGTGGTTTCAGTGTAAAGTTAGAAAATGTTTAGTGGATTTCCATACCAGTAAAAGTTCATCGGATTTAGAGGACATTTACAAAAACAGAGATTCCGTACCATTATCTATAAAAACGGCAAATAAATAACATTTGTTGTATGGACGCTTCCTTAATTATTTATTTTATTCTGTTTTTTTAGTATTTATTGTTATTGCGGCAACAGAAATACATCATCTGTGAAAATTTCAACTGTCTAACTATCACTGTTCATGAGACCTGCTTGATGACAGACGGACAGCGGAGTCTCAGTAATATGGTACGTTTACCCTTTGGGTACGGAACCCTAAAAACAAGGCTGTAACTGGTACGTTCACATGTGCTTTTTAATACACACAATATTACAAACATATATGCAAAAAAGGTAATACGAGTAAATTTTAATACGATATGATTGATATTTTTACATAGTTTCCAAATGAAATGACGATCAATTATAGAGCGAACTATTAATCTTGATACTTACATGGATATTTTGATTTAGTTTTAGAACCAGAAAACATTATTAAGGAAAGATAAATAGATGTTTGTCATAAACAATAATGCAAAAGTCTTTCCAGGAAGATTAAGAATACATACTTACGCAAAAACCTATATATCCATGTCTTTTTTTATTGAATAATAAATAGCTCTTCAATTGCTTTACATTGCTTATAAGCTCCGTAATTTTAAATTTGCTCTATTTTTTTTGCTAGGATTGAAGAGTATTACAATCGTAACAAATACCGTATTAAATAAATAATCGTCAACTATCAAATTTTTATTGTATTCTTCATTTTTCGGTCGCACTATAATAAAGAATATTTAAAAATGATGAAGAATAACACACTCTCAGACATCTCATAGTTGGAGATTATCAAATTCAGTCATAGTTTGGAACTTTGTTACCGAAGTCGTTGAAGATTAAGTCCAATAAGAACAAACAGCCCAATGAGATAGTTCCAAATTAGGCAGAGAGGTCCCTCTTCAAATCCAACTCGAATTGGCAGCAATCTCGAAATTGTTTACAAAGAAGACCTAAATTCTCGTAATTATTTTACATCGCAGAGTGAATCTTAACCCATTAGATATGAAATTGATTGAAAATTGTATACTTGATTTCATTAATTAAATAATATCTATTATTATTGCGAACACAATTTGTGACATCGAAACTGTACAATGTCTTGTCTGAAGCGTTGACAAATCTTCCATTAAATGTTATTATGATAATATAAATATTCCTGTACAATTTACACAGCGCAAATTAAGCGAAAAAATGATGGGTACTAGATAACTGGTATAATACGTTACGTTTTCTATGTATTATACGTATTTAACATTAAAAAAAGTATTTAACATTTGTTTTTTGTAAACATATATATACATAGAAAACGCCCTGGCCAAGACAAACAGACATGTTATGCGCACAAACATTAGTCTTGTGCGGGGATCGAACCCGCGACCTCGGAGTCAAAGTGGCCATTGCTAACCATTCGACCACCGAGTTCGTCAACTAAAAATGCTCTACAATTACACGTCCAAAAGCCTTGTTTAGATTACTCTGCGACAACAGCATAGAGGAGTTCAATTAATGACATTTTATAATGTATTACTTTCTATTTATTATATATAATCTTTATATTAAGAGACTATTGGTTGTAATTTATAATTAATGTTTGACAACTGATAATTTTGTTTTCTGTTTCTATTAATTTATTCTGACATTTAAATTGTAATTTTCTTTTTGCATTATAATGTTACTCAAATGCATGCATTATAATATTAACGCTTGCACTTTTATATTTGTACAACCTTTGTACCGTGTATGGTCGCAAATAAAATGATTTGATTTGAAACTACCCTGGAACTGAATTTTAACCTTTAAGTATGGACGTCATTTTTTCTTAACACTAATGTGGACGTGGAGTCTCACAGGCTCCTATATGCACACACATTTTTTTTGAAAATTTGATGTAAGATCGCTTTAAAACTGATTGATAATTAAATATATGGGATTTACCAATAAAATAACATGCTTTTATAATTAACATTTATTAAAAAAATTATAGAAATTTCAAAAATAAACAATTATGGCAATTTTCGGTTTAAATCTCCATAGGTTACATTTTTAGTTATTGAAAACAGCCAAACGTATTCCTATAACAACTATAATCTTTTTTTCTCAAAATATAATATATAAGAAACGAAAAACACAAAACACCTACTTCAGGTAACAAATATAAAAATTTTTGACAACAGTCTAATATCGTAAATTTATTGGCAGTCACTGCACAAAGGTCTAGAACATTGGAGACATACAGGTTTGTTCCACCCAACACAAACATGGGTAGCCATCCTATGTATTTTCGTGGGACAGATTCTACATGCTCTTCTGGTTCCTTTACTGGTTTCTTGATCCTGGACATCTTCTGTAACCATATCATTACCTAAAACTCGAGTCATGGTTAACCTCAGCTTATTTCAAATCCTGTAGTGATCTTTACAATCTTCAGGAGACAATTTTGAAGAACTAGATGTTATCATATTATGTTTTGGGGTACGTACCCTATCGAACATGGCGTCTTGACCCATTTATACCTATTTTTGCCATAGTAATAGTTAGTTCTCACTAACTCCGATAGTGGGAATATTGTTCGAACTATCACTACCCGATTCTTCTCCTAGGTCCTGGTTCTGGCGCTGGTCCTGGTCCTGATGTTCATCATTGTATCAGTTCGGACTCCAATATAAAAAAAATCTTCAATCTCTTCTTTGTCAGATTGACCCGAAGCTAACAACAACTCACTCACTTCTTTTTCGAAATATAGATATACTACACGCGAAGTTTTTCTCGCAGGGCCCTGAACAGAACTCGTATATGTTCGTTTTTATTTAGAACTATCGGCTTTATTGTTTTTTTTACATTTTGTACTACCAAATATGAAATAAACATGATCGCCCTTACAAAATGTATCATAGGGCAACAATGGACGTGTAGCCTGACAGGCTCCGGTCAATATTTTGATGGTCATTACTTACAGGATATTCATCGGAAGACGGAACCACCTCCATCATTGGTAGTTTTACAACTAAAACTAAAGCTACTGAGCCGCCCAATCGCGGGGGTTGGGGGGAAGTAGGTGAAACTAAGAAAACGAAAACATCGAGTAGCCTGTGAGACTCCACGTCCATACTTAAAGGTTAACTACATTTTAATTCAAAGAATTGCCTTTCTTTATCGGTGATTACATGCGGCAGAAATGTATTGTCCCTTTTATTTAATTCTATTAACATAGGTTCAGAGTGTCTCTGCATGATAAACTAAGAAATTATTATATCCCTATTCGAGTTAGAGTTACTGTCATAGTGTTCTGAGGTTCTAATTATCAGTGCCCTGAAATTACAGTGGAAAAGCCACATAGTAAGCAGACCTGGCGGTAATTGACATCGACCGGTTCTGTAGTGACGACTCGCCGTTGACATGCTCGAGTTTTATGAACTGTCGATCTGATAAATATTGTCGTCAACCCTTATTCATCCCACTGCTGGGATACGGGTGTCCCCTCAATCGAAGGGGTTAAGAGTATACTCCACCACGCACCTCAACTGCGGGCTGGCGGAGGCCAGTGTTTTCAAGCCGCCCAAAGGCCACTGACTTGGCTTAACGACTGTCATCTATTCACAACAGCCGGGACCGACGGCTTAACGTGCCCTCCGAAGCACGGAGGTGCTCGAGATAAATAAACCCATCCATAGACAGGCTGCGGCCGACGTTGCTTAACTTACGTGTTGGATTAGACTGACACGCGCAACGACGCCTTCGAGTTCATCATACCTATAATACATAGAAAACACTCAGACCAAGACAAACATATATGCACAGAAATATTTATCTTGTGTGGGGATCGAACCCGCCACTTAAGTGTCAAATTAGCCATTGCTAGCCATTCGACTACCGGGCTCGTCTAATGTTTAATTTAATTTGAATCTTCTTCTTCTCCTCAGCTTTTTCCCATCATCTGGGGTGAGTTCTCCTTGTCTGTCTCTTCCATCTAGTTCTGATTAATCTAGATCTGTTTAATTTAATTTGAATGTTTGTTGTAAATAAAATTTGCTAGTAATGAGCAAATGGGCAAAGCCGCTAGCTAAAACTTGTTTACTAATGTTAGGTAAAACTTCAGACAAATAAGTAAAATTAGAAAATGATGGATCCTCAAAAGGATGGATTTACGCCAAACCTAAACGTGACTGCCAATAATTTTCCTAATCGTTATTAAAAGGCTCCATCTTTTAATATCATAGATTACTAAGAAAATATTTTTTACTCGTCCGGAAAAAATATTTTCTTAGTAATCTATGATGTTAAAAGATTTTTATAAGTTTTATTTCTTGTACAGTCAAGAACTCGTGAAGCCTTACATGGTGGACTCTGAGCCGTTATTATTACAATCGCTGTAGATGTAGGTAGATGTAAGGCTCGTACTACAAGTGAAGGTTCATGAGCTCGCGACTTTAGCTACAATATCAACTTGCCCCCCCCCCCCCCTTGGGCCATCGGTTGGCGACGACCTTGTTATGCAACTACTATTTTTACCCACTGGAGAGTTAAAAAGATAATTATATTTATGGTTATTTGCGCGTTTTAATCAATGTTACGTCACGGTGCTGAGTTTTAAATTAAATTAATAAATAAATATTCCTGGACGAATTACACACTGCCACCTGGTCCCAAACTAAGTAAAGCTTGTATTATGGGTACTAGATAACTGATATGATCCTTCAATACATTTATTTGTAAATACATAGATATATTACATAGTAAACACCGAGACCAAGACAAACAGACATGGTCATGCACACAAATAAATAAATAAATATTTCTGGACAATTTACACTGCGCCATCTAGTCCCAAATTAAGCGCAAAGCTTGTGTTATGGGTACTAGACAACTGATAGATGTACTTAAATACAGTTTTTTTTTGTAAATACATACTTATAATACATAGAAAACATCCAGACCAAGACAAACAGACATGTTCATGCACTCAAATATTTGTCTTGTGCGGGGATCGAACCCGCGACCTCGGAGTCAAAGTGGCCATTGCTTACCATTCGACCAACTGGTGCCGACACGAACCTAGTCGGCCGAGGTATGTACCTTTAAAAAAAATCGCTGCATCCAGGGCCAATATAGACTATCCAGCATGTATAATGGGGACAGTTCCCCACAACACATACCGAACAATCCGACGGCACCGGATGGCACAGTGTGTGGCACAGTGTTTTTTTTTATACTACGACTGGTGGCAGACAAGCATACGGCCCGCCTGATGTGAAGCGGTTACCGTAGCCATATTAACGCTCGCAACATAAAATATCACTCGCGCGCCGCCACCCCCGCTGCCAACGCAGCATCTCCTTCCTTTCTGATGACCTCACTCACTCGCAGGAACACAACAACCCTCAAGGGAATTGTTATTTGGCTGCGGTATTCTGTGAGGTGGAGGTACATTCCCCAGTCGGGTAGCTTACGATTACGCTCCCTACCTCTCTTTTCGCCAGAGCTTCGTTGGTCTGTCAGCAGGGTGCACCGCGTGCAGGTGAAGTTGGCTTTGATTCAGAGATGTCGATGAACCACTTACACCCCAAATGTCCAATTGACAGCTTGACACACCACCTCCCCTCCCCCTATCTCACTGCTTCCCTGACTCTAATGACCATTGGATACTTCCTTTATGACTTGCACTATTTTTATTACAGTATGCTCTAAACCGTATCGATTGAGAGGAGACCAGCAGTGAGATAAGTAAGGATTGAAGCTAAACGAACTTTACGTTATCAGCAGTGATCGGCGTTGGTAGTGCCATTACGCGGGAATTGTGACCGTTGTCTTTCTCAAATCCCGGCATTTTCATTAAACAATTTTGTTTAACTTTGAATTATTTTAGTACTATGTATTTGTATTTTACGTACCTATTTATATGTTTTACCATGCTTTTGTTTAACTAAACTTAACTTTTATTTTATTATTTTTCTTAACTGTTCGTCTGGAGAATTTATTTTTCTAATTTCTATATAATTAAATTTTCACGTATTACACTTAACGATACAGCGACAACTGGAAAAATATAATGTACTACTAGACTAAACGTAATCCCGGAATCCCGTGGTCATATCCATATTGTGCGAGATGCTGGGATTGTTGGAGAGAGTGTGATCGAGTAAAAATCCGATGCCAAATCACTAGGTACACAGCGTGGATTTATTTGCCACAAGTCTTCTTACAGAGTAACTATTTTCTACTCAGGAGCGCTTCAGTGTTTTCTTTCTTCTATTTTCTTATTCAGGAGCGCTTGAGTATTTTTCTTGTTTGCCCGTCGTCTTCAACTGGAGCTGGAACTGGAACTGACGAACGTAGGACATGCTCCGATTAATAAAATGAAATTAAAAGTAGGTCAATCTATAAGGTCGCGAAAAGGGTTGACCAATCAGAGCGATTGAATTATTTATAATCGACTCTATCTCTATCTCTTTCTAAAATTTGCTATCTCTTCCTATCGGCATGTCCTGACATTCGAAAGTTTTACAAATATTGTACAATCTATTTTTCTATAACGAGGGCTTATATAACTAACTTATTATAACAAGAATTATCTAAATACGATCATTATTTACAAAGTTATAAGCATTTTAGTGCAAAGTGCTTACGTCGCGGTAACGCCTCTTCAGGGCACCCTAGCGGGATATTGAAAAACGTCAATTTCTATCCTTTATTGGTTTAAAACTTACAATCTAATGTTAAACACGTAAAATATACATTATCATCTATTAACCAAAACAATAATTACACTTAAGGATCTATTACAAGCAAAGTTATACGACTTTCAAATTTTCATAATAAAAAGTGATTCTTACTATTTCTTACGAACTATCTTATAATTTTATAAACTTATAACTACGTATAACCGTTATCTATACATAATATCTATTAGTAATCGTTGTCCTGCACATTTCTCCCGCCGTGCATCGTAGTCGCCGCCGCTCGACACGATGCAGTAGATGCCTGTGCAGGCTTGCTGGTGTTCACCGGGATGACGATGACTTTCTTAGCTGGCCGTCGGAGCACTCCCCCTCTGGTAGCCACGTCGACTGTTCTGACGACTCCGTCGGGGCCCGGGTATGTGGCGCAGATTCGTCCACGTACCCAGGTGTTGCGTGGATGGTTGCCGTCGACGATGAGGACCAGGTCGCCGTTGTGCAGAGCAGGCCCTCGTCCATGGGGCTCCCGCCGGTTTCGGAGTTCAGGCAGGTACTCCCGGACCCATCGGGCCCAGAAGATGTCGGCAAGGCGCTGTGAGGCGCGCCAGCAGGCGCGCAGGTTCAGGTCGCGCTCGCTAAACTCGCCCGGTGACTGCAGGCGTCCTGGCCCGCCCAGGAGGAAGTGGTTCGGTGTGAGGGCTTCTGGGTCTTCTGTGCTGACGGAGACGTGCGTGAGTGGCCTGCTGTTCACCGTGTGCTCGGCCTCGACGAGCAAGGTCTGCAGGACTTCTTCCGACGGGTGGCGCTCATGCAGTGTGGCAGAGAGCGCTGTCTTTACAGAGCGCACCATACGCTCCCAAGCGCCGCCCATGAATGGAGCGCCCGGGGGTATGAAGCGCCAGTCGATGGTCTTCTTTGATGCTTCCTCTGCCATGGCCGAGTTGATCGCCTGGCGTAGTTCCTTGTCGGCTCCGTGGAAGTTGGTTGCGTTGTCGGACCACAGTTGCGTTGGACGTCCTCGGCGTGCGATCATGCGTCTCAGCGCCATGATGGCGGAGTCGGTGCTGAGGGAGGCGGCCATTTCCAGATGGACAGCGCGCGTGGTGAGACACGTGAATAGAGCCACGTATCGTTTCTGGTGGGTCCGTCCCACGGTGATTGTGAGTGGACCGAAGAAGTCCCACCCGGTGTAGGTGAAGCTTCGCTGATGGTGTGCGAGGCGACATGGAGGGAGGTCACCAGTCGCAGGGTGCGGTGGAGACGCCGTACGCATACGGCACCTGATGCAGCTTCTGATGACCGCCTTCACAGTGGGTCTGAGGCGTATGACCCATCGTTCTTGACGGCACTCGTTGACGGTTGCTTCGACGCCCGCGTGATGGAGCTGCTGATGAATGTGTTCAATCCACAGCCTTGTTGCACGGTGTTCGCCATGCACCACCAGTGGATTCTTCAAGTCTTCAGGTACACCGGTAGCTGCTTCTATTCGTGTTTTCAGCCGTAGTTCGTTGTCGGTGAATTCGACGGTCAGCTGATGCAACTTACTATTTTTCTGTAGTGGTCTTCCGATCTTCATATCGCCGATTTCTTCACCAAAGGAGTCTTCTTGTGATGCTCGGATGATTAAGTTCTCGGCGCGGCGTAACAAGTCAGCTGAGATCGGCCTATAGTGCCTTATTGAAGTTGCAGTGATTTTTTCTGTGTGTTTGACTGCTTGTTTCTTCTTATAAGTTCGGCGCCAATCTGAATCATCCGTAGCATTTTTCTTTGTTCGTTTATAACTCACTATTTGTTTTGGCGGTCGACATAGTTCGATAAATTGAAGTACTCGTGCCGTTGCGCGTAGATAGCGTTCCCATTTTGAAAATCGCTCGACTGTAGGTAGACTGTATACTAGGCTCGGCGACGCTTCTTTGGTTGTTACGGCGTATGTTCTTTCTTCTCCCGTGTCCTTCTGCGTACTTCTTTCTGCTTCCTGTGGCCATAATTCGGGTTCCTCGTACAAAAATTCGGGGCCACGGAACCAACGGTGAAGGCTGGTGAAGTCTGTAGGGACGTCTCTGGTAGCGTCGTCGGCGACGTTGATTTTCGTAGGTAGCCACCTCCATTCGTTCGCCGCGCTGTGTTCTTCGATTGCTGCGATGCGGTGAGCGACGAAAGGTTTGTAAGACCTTGAACCCGTGCGAATCCAAGTGAGCGATGTCCTGCTGTCAGTCCAGTAGTATGTGGCTTCGGGCTTCTGCTCGTGTTCCTTCCTTACAGCTGTTGCCATGCGTGCACCCAACACTGCTGCCTGTAGCTCGAGTCGCGGAATCGAAGTAAGCTTGAGCGGTGCGACTTTAGCTTTGGCCGTGATGAGTGTCACGTTAACGCTGTCGTCTTCAGAAACAGTGCGCCAATATAGCGCGGCGGCGTACGAGGCTTCGCTGGCATCCACGAAGACATGCAGTTGGAGTGATCTTGCCGTACTGTAGCCTGGGTAGCATCTTGGCACGGTGACGTCGCTGAGATTCTTGAGGTGTTGCATCCATCGGCTCCATGCTTCTGCCAGGTCTTGATCCAAGCATTCATCCCAGTCGGTGCCACGCCTCCAGACTTCTTGAAGTATCTGCTTGGCTCTAATGGTGATTGGCGACACCAGGCCGAGCGGGTCGAAGAGTGACATCACTATCTTCAATGCTTCTCTCTTGGTCGGCGTGTTGCTGTTCAGTACCGTTGCTGGGACGCGCACCAGGTCCAAATTGAAACCCAGCTGGTCTTCATTCGGTCGCCATATGAGACCGAGTACTCGTTCGAGCTGGCATCCATCTTCTAAGTTCACCATGGAGTCTTCCGATGCTGCTTCTCCCAGCTGTTGCAGTAGTTGGATGGAATTCGAAGACCATTTCTTGAGTTCGAAGTGTGCGTGTTGATGGATTCTTCGAACTTCTCGGGCGATGTGAACGGCGTCTTCGATGTTTCTGAAACTATCTAGGTAGTCGTCGACGTAATGATTCTTCTTGATGGCTTCTACGGCGTGTGGGCTTTCTTCTATGAACTTCTCAGCGTTGATGTTCTTCACGTAGATTGCAGTCGCAGGCGAGCTTGACGCGCCGAAAATCACGGATTTCATTCTATATTCTTCTGGCGGTTTGCTGTCACGTCGATTTCCACGCCACAAATAACGCAATGCATCTCTATCTTGTTCGCGCAGTTCTATTTGCATAAACATTTCCGCTATATCTGCAGTTACGGCGATCGGATATTGACGGAAACGCATCAGTACACTCGGCAGCGGCTGCAGTAAGTCAGGACCGATGAGTAGTTGATCGTTGAGTGAAGTCCCATTAGTCTTGGCTGCGGCATCATGCACTATTCTCATTTTCTCGGGTTTCTTCGGGTTGAAGACAGGAAAGTGCGGTAGGTACCAACTTCTATTAGCGTTTGTTCTTGTAGGCGGCGCAAGTTCGGCGTAGCCCTTTGCTACGAGTGCCTCCATTTGTTCGCAGTACCTCTTCCTGAACTCTGTGTCACGATCTAATCTTTTCTCAACTGTGTGAAGCCTCCTTAGAGTATTTTCGTAATTATCTGGCATCTTGATTTCTTCACTCTTCCATAATAAGGCGGTCTGGTACTTTCCCTCCGAAGTCCTCTTAGTGTGTTCTTGCAAAATACGAAGTGCCTTTTCCCCTGGGTCGCTGTTTGGTCTTCTTGGATCGATGTAGAGGTTGTCAGCTGTTATGAAGTTCTTCACTACTCGGTCCATGTCTTCATCAGCTGAGTGGTTGATGAAGTTGACTCGATGTCCCAAGGTTCGAGTGTGGCTGCCGTGTAACACCCATCCTAGTTGTGTACGCGATGCAACTGGCTGATTTCTTCTACCTATTCGGGATTCTGTAGACAGCAGAAGGTGCCAGTTATCCTGGCCGATGAGGATCTTTGGCTTCATGATGCCATGCTGTAGCTGATGAGAGATGTCCCGTAGATGTTCGCACCCAGTGATTGCTTCTTGAGGTATCTTCTGAGCTGCCAAGTCCAAGTTCTTCATGGTGCGCGCCTCTATCTGTAGCTTGTTTGCTCCATGTCCTCTTGCGTTGAAGGTTACACGATGAGACTTCTTGTAGGTGGCGGTGTCTCCATCGAAGGTCGAGATGTGCAGCGTTTCCTCCGGGCCGTTGGCTCCTATTTGTTGAGCTAGTTCTTCATCTATAAGAGTGATGGTGGAACCATCATCCAGTAGCGCGAAGGTGTCCGCTTCTCCCGCCGGTCCGGAGATGTGCACTGGTGCAATCTTCAAATACGAGGCTGGTTGCGGCGCCCATGCTGAGTTGATCTTCTCTTCGACTTCGGTCTTCAGGTCTTCCTTCTGTGAATGAAGCATTCGGTGGTGGTAGTGCTTGCAGTCGTTTACTTCGCATCTCTTGGGACGGCAGCTATGTGTACTTTTCCTATATCGCAAACATCGGAAGCAAAGTCGGTGTTTCTTCGCCATATCCCAACGGTCGTGCACTGTTGCGTTTTTGAATTTGTAGCAGTCAGCTGTGGCGTGTCCTTGGCGATCACACAGGTTACATTTCGGCTGCCACTGTTGATTCTGCATATTGTTTACTCGATGACGACGGCGAGTTTCATAACTGTCTGTTGATCCTCCTATGTTCTCTGGCGGTGCATACGGGCTGCATATTTCCGCTTCTCTTCTTATGAAACGGCTAAACTTCAACAGGTCGGGCTCTTCCCTCGGTTGGGTGGCTGCATATTCATACCACTGCCTCTTCATTGTTGGAGTCAATTTCTCAACTATATTCTTCGAGACTTCGGGGTTGTACAGATAATACACACAGTTGAGGGCTTGCATTGTTGCAACGATGTTTTCGACTTTCGTTGCGAAAGTGCAGATATCTCGTGGTGAGTCGGTGAGGCGTGGCAATGCTCGTAGTCGATCCATTTCTGCCATTGCTATTGAGTCTGGCCTCCCGAATCTTGTTTCTAACGTCTTCATAATGCAGTTTGCGTCTGCGTTCGCTATAAATAATCCTTGTACGGCTTCTTTTGCAGCTCCCTTTAAACTTCTTCGTAGTCTCGACAAGTTGTCCGTTGTTGAATATTGATGGGCCGACTCGTAGTACGCTGCTTTGAACGTCAAGTAATCTTGATACGCTCCATTGAAGTTCGGTAGTTCGTGCGTTCTTGATCCTGTGTGTCGGGCTGATAGGACGGCTTGTGAGATGGCTGCTGTTAGTTCTTGCAACTCGGTTCGCCGTTCTTGTTCTTGAGTAGGCGCGGTTGCATGCGGCGTGAAGCTGTTCGGCTGCCAAGAAGCTGCTGTGCTTGCTTGCGGCTGTGACGTCGCTGCGATGTTCACTGGTGACGCAGCGTTGTAGTTCGGATGCCAGGGCGCTGCGATGGCTGCTGGCTGTGACGGCTGCGTCATGTTCGTTGGTGGCAAGGCGGACGACGGAGCGTAGAAGTTCAAGTGCCAGGGAGCTGCAAAGGCTGCTGGCTGGAGTTGCTGCGTCGTCGCAAAGTTCGGTGCCACATTGACAGGCGGTGCGCTGGAGATCGGTGGCCACGGAGCGGCTGTGTCCGTTGGCCTGTAGGGCTGCATCGCTGTCTGGTTCGGTGTAGGTGCAGGCGTAGATCTTCCTGCTGGCGGCGGAGGAGGCGGCATCAGTATTGCGGCGTGTTCGTTCACGGAGAGACGCGGAGCCGACGGGAGTGCGGCGGTGACTCCCGCCGGTGTTGGCGCTGGGGTGCTCCAGGATGCGGCAGTGATCACTGGAGCCGGTTCAATAGTCGCCTCTGGTTCTGGTTCATGCTGTCCCTCTGTGATGGCAAGGTGGCTGGTCTGTAGCCACGTGCGGACGCGTTTTTCTCCTCCCTCGCTGTCGACTGCAGATGCTGCGTCTTCTTCATCACTTGATTGTGCTTCTATTTCTGCTATACGAGCTTTGGCGAGTTCCAGCTTCGCTTTGGCGAGTTCATGAAGGGCTTCGGCAAGACGACGGGTTTTCGCAGACTTATGGCTTGAGCTCTTGACACGCGACGGCACGGCTGAAGGCGCACGGAAGTGATGACCGGTGGCAGCAGGCGGCGCGGTGGGCTGCTCTGGACGCGGCGCGAAAGGTTCGGTGGCAGCCTGCGGAACGGCAGGTTGCTCAAGACGCGGCGCGTGTGAATCCAGGGCGGCCTGTTGCATGACTGGCCGCACGGCGCTGGACTCGTTGGCTGTGGCAGCCCGTGGCGATGATGTCTGCTCGGTCGTGGCGGATGTGGTGCCGGTGACTGTAGACTCCGTCGCGGTGGTGGCTTCAGACGACGTAGTCTTCTCTGCAGATGACCCTGTAGCCGTTGTTCCCGATGGTGTGGATCCTCGTGGTTTTCCACCATGCTGTGACCTGGTAACAGGCATCTTGGAAATCACTCGATGATCTCTCCCCAAAAGATCCGGCTCGAAGGACCACTCGATGTGCGAGATGCTGGGATTGTTGGAGAGAGTGTGATCGAGTAAAAATCCGATGCCAAATCACTAGGTACACAGCGTGGATTTATTTGCCACAAGTCTTCTTACAGAGTAACTATTTTCTACTCAGGAGCGCTTCAGTGTTTTCTTTCTTCTATTTTCTTATTCAGGAGCGCTTGAGTATTTTTCTTGTTTGCCCGTCGTCTTCAACTGGAGCTGGAACTGGAACTGACGAACGTAGGACATGCTCCGATTAATAAAATGAAATTAAAAGTAGGTCAATCTATAAGGTCGCGAAAAGGGTTGACCAATCAGAGCGATTGAATTATTTATAATCGACTCTATCTCTATCTCTTTCTAAAATTTGCTATCTCTTCCTATCGGCATGTCCTGACATTCGAAAGTTTTACAAATATTGTACAATCTATTTTTCTATAACGAGGGCTTATATAACTAACTTATTATAACAAGAATTATCTAAATACGATCATTATTTACAAAGTTATAAGCATTTTAGTGCAAAGTGCTTACGTCGCGGTAACGCCTCTTCAGGGCACCCTAGCGGGATATTGAAAAACGTCAATTTCTATCCTTTATTGGTTTAAAACTTACAATCTAATGTTAAACACGTAAAATATACATTATCATCTATTAACCAAAACAATAATTACACTTAAGGATCTATTACAAGCAAAGTTATACGACTTTCAAATTTTCATAATAAAAAGTGATTCTTACTATTTCTTACGAACTATCTTATTATTTTATAAACTTATAACTACGTATAACCGTTATCTATACATAATATCTATTAGTAATCGTTGTCCTGCACACATATTAACATCAACATTCAAGTCCATTGACCCCAAATGGCACTACTAACGCCGATCCCTGGTTATCAGAGATATTCTACTACATTTTTGTTTTAATGAAGCTATTTGCTTTAAAAATACTTCAAAGTAGTTTTTATTTGCTTCAATTTGGACACCACTCTGCAGTCCATCAACTATAAAAACAGTTAATCTCTAAAAGCGGCGCAAAAATATAACTGATTTAAATTCTTAATGCGGTAAAGCTGTGAAATATCATTTGTTCGGAGAACAGACACATTGAAGTGATTAATGTTTAAACAAGGTTTTAAAATAACAGACAACAAAGGCTGCTTCTTTGTACGCAGTGAATTTAAAACTATTTACAGAAAATAAATGAAAATTCTTTGTATCACTGTACCTGTCCTTCTATACTCGCGACTTAGACATGTCTTTATTAGGGTTCCGTAGCCGAATAGCAAAAAACAACGACGAACCCTTATAGATTCGTCATGTCTGTCTGTCTGTCCGTCCGTATGTCACAGCCGCTTTTTTCCGAAACTATAAGAACTATACTATACTGTTGAACTTGGTAAGTAGATGTATTCTGTGAACCGCATTAAGATTTTCATACAGAAATAGAAAAAAAGAAACAAAAAATTTTGGGGTTTCCCCATATTTAGAACTGACACTCAAAATTTTTTTTCCTTTCACACTCATACGTGTGGGGTATCGATAGGTCTTGAAAAATGTTATTGAGGTTTCTAATATATTTTTTTCTAAACTGTTATCCTTCGGGAACAGCTCAATTTTTCTGTACAAAATGTATCCTATTATTTATTGTAAACTTTAAATTTCATTTGGGGGCTTATAAAATACGCTATCCTCTACATCTCTTTTCGCCACAGCCTCGTAGCCATTCAGCAGGGTGCACCACATGTAGGTTAGGTTGGCTATGAATTAAAGATATTGATGAACCACTTACACCCCAAAACTTCTTCCCAAACCTTCCTATAAACAATAATAATAACGCAGAAATAACACCGGTGCCAATTAACCTGTTATATAAATTGATAATTACTATGTGACGCCCACGACTTCGTTCGCGTAGAAATTTATATGTGTATGTGACTGCATGATAAAAATATGGGCGATGCCTATGTTGGCTTCCTCTTGGCCGCTGCAATAGGCTATTTAATAATGTACAAAAATTGTAAAAAATATTTAACAATATCGTAAAATACACAAAAATATAAAGATCTGCAAACTTTTATTCTAATATTATAATTTTGAAGTGGTAGAGCAATTATGAAATGGGCTTGCTCGACCGGGGAAGTACCACTCTCACAGAATATGGACGTGAAGCAGCAATGCGTTTCGTTCGGTGAGTGAGAGATCCGGAAGCCCACTCCTTCCCTATCCCCTCCTTCCTTCCTTCCCTTCCTCCAACTCCTTAGTGGACAACGCATTGGTAGCGCCCCTTGTGTTACTAATGTCTATAGGCGGCGGTGACCACTTTCCATCAGGTGGCCCGCTTGCTTGTTTGTCTACTGTATGACACAAAAAAAAAATATCTTCCGTCTAAAGTTTCCGTAAAGTTTTAGTATTTTTTAAAATACTAAAACTTTTATTATGATACTAATTACATTAACGTAATATTTAACATAACTGTCGTACAAATTTATGATTTAATCCATACATAATACAAACCTATGACGTCATAACTTGGTAGCTTGTTGTATGGAGCGTTTTTGGGAAAGTCCAAAATTGTAATGTTCAAATTAACATATCTCGATTTTCGTGCTATCAAAGTAATTCTTTCACGTATGGTTTTAATTATTGTGACGCCCTTACATGAAAAACCGAAAAAAACGTTGGTCACATAGCCTATTCTTGGCTTCAGGAGTACGAAACAAACCTAAACTGTGCCTAAACAATATGGCATTCTACAACAATTTTTCATTTAAATAGAAAACAATATTATAATTATATACAATAGGAATCGTACATTTTTCGGGTATAAAAAGTAGCCTGTAGCTATATCTCAGTCTCTGACCCCTAAATAACTAAATATACAAAAAAAAACATGTTGATAACATCTCTTGCTCTATGAAACACGAAAACAAACTTATCTCACGGGAACGGTACATTTTCCCGGGATAAAAATAGCCTATGTTATTTATTCTCTGACCTGTAAACTACTACTGTATCATGTTGATTTGATCCCTTGCTCTATGGAAAACGAAAACAAATGTGTAGCACGGGAACCCTATATGTTTCTAGAATAAATAGTAGTCTATGTGCTATTTTAGTATACAATCTATCTCTGTGCCAAATTTCATACATATCCGTTCAGCTATCTTGACGTGATTGAGTAAGAAACACTATTTTTTTTTCTACTACTTCGATTGGTAGACAAGCATACAGCCCGCTTGATGTGAGTGATGTGAGTGAGGAGTGAGGTCACCAGAAAGAAAGGGAGGAGTATAGAGTATAGATAGTGGCAACGGATTTGTGACCCCTTGGTGTTGCTGATCTCCATGGGCGGTGGTGATTGCTTTCCATCAGGTGACCCACATGCTCGTTTACCCCCTCTCATATAAAAAAGACACATAATTAGGCTTTGTAAAAATAATATTAAAGCTAAATTTGTTTTCACACATACACATTCTGTATTCATCACATACTGCCATTATATGTATCATTTATCAAATAACTATTTTGAGTTAATGCTACCGTCAGGAATCGGTAGTTAATTAGGAGTAGTATTAACTATTATAGTCAAATCAATAATAATATACAATAATCAATCCAATATACTAAACTAGCTTTTGCCTGCGACTACGCTCGCGTGAAAATACATGAATAACTTAATTAAGAAAACTCAACACTATTGCCTAACTCCTAACCGTTCCTCATCAGCTCAGCACTGTCACATGATGACTTCCAAATGCAAATTATGTAACTTAATAACATCAAAAAACTCATCAATCACTGTGTCCATGCCTATAAACAATGAGACGGAAGAACTATTTAAAAAATTATACTAAATTATAATACTTGTTACCCTGATAATATACCTAAATATACATACCCACAAACATACCCACTCACACATATACTCCCACGTACGCACACACACGAATACACACATACATACACGCCCACACACCACCCACACCCATACACACACGCACGTTCGCACGCACTCATGCACGCTCGCACGCACGCACGCACGCGCGCGCGCACACACGCGCTCGCACACACACACCAACACACACACGCACAAACACACACAGACCATTCATAGCATAGTATATTACATATTATATCATTAGCCTTTCAAAACTTTCAAACCTTTCGCGTTACATATAAGGTACAACTAGGAATTATATAACTGATACATTATTTATAATTGGTAAGATAACTGTAATAGTCCATTGAAGAGCCTGACTCCCATAACACAGGGAAACCTAAAGTGGGAGCCAGTGCAACAGAAATTGTAACATTTTTGCTAAATAAAAAATGATTTGATTTGATTTGATAAATTTCAACCCCTTTCTCTCCATTTCCCAGGGAGCCCTGATTTGATTAATATGGGACCACCTAAAGAGTGTACCCTCTCAAACAAATAAGAATTATTAAGATTGCTGTACAATTGACGGAGAAATCATTGAAACTATATTAAAAAATACATACAGTCGAACATAGAACCAATACAGGTACAATAATTAACAATAACAGGTAATTTCTGGAACAAAAACTATCTTATGTCCTTTCCCAGGACTCACAGTATTTCTGAACCAAATCATCTAAATCGGTCACTCTGTCACATTTATAATATTAGTATGGATTGGCATTCCGAAAAAACATAAAAATGACACATGTATTCATATACATATAGACATTTCAACCCCATCGCAATAGGGGATGATGGTCACGTTAGCCACGTTGAATTTTAAAATCGTTGTTGATTTCGTAATCAGCGACCCGATATACCATAAAAACAATACCCATGACGATTTTCAGACTTTTTGATCCCATTTTATCCTTTTCGGGGTTGAATTTAAAAAAATCCTAAATACGTGTATCTCACCCGCATTTATCTATAGAAGTACTCGTGTAAAGTTTAAGATAAAATAGTCCAACTAATCTCGTTTCCCCATACAAACTTTGGACCTCCGTTTCACCCTCTTGGGAGTAAAATTTGAAAAATCTTTTTATGTAATTTAGTGTCCACTACGTTACATTTACAATTATATTTCAAATCGATGCCATTTTCGTAATTGACGTCCTGGAAAACCATGGTATCAACACCTATATTAATATTATGACATTTCAACCCAATCGCACCCCCACAGGAATGATTTTATGTCACGTCGGCTATGTTGGATTATAAAATTGTTGTTGTTTTCGTAATCAAATCGGGGTGTAAGTGGTTCATCAACATCTTTGAACCTAAGCCAATTTCACCTGCACGAGGTACACCCTGCTGACTGACAAACGAAGCTCTGGAGAAAAGAGAGGGAGCGTAATTGTAAGCTACCCGACTGGGAAATGTACCTCCACCTCACAGAATACCGCAGCCTAATAACAATTCCCTTGAGGGTTGTTATGTTCCTGCGAGTGAGTGAGGTCACCAGAAAGGAAGATACTGCGTTGGCTGCGAGGGTGGCGGCGCGCCAGAGATATTTTATGTTGCGACCATTAATTTCACTACGGTATCCACCAAACACATCAGGCGGGCCGTATGCTTGTCTGCCACCCGACGTAATATATAAAAAAGAATCAGCAACCCGATAAACCATAAAATCAATACCCATGACGAACATCAGACTTTTTCACCCCATTTTACCAAATCAAATGCCAAAAGCTTCCAACTCCTACTAATTTCTTCTGATTAAATTCATTGTGAGTTCCGAGGCAGCTGTAGTTTTACCCCTGGGGCTGCAAAGGACTTCATTGTTCATTACCTTTTTTGGCGGTCGCCGCTGTTAATCCTGGCTACACAGGAGACACAGTGGTGGGAGAAAAACAACACAGGTGTACTAGTTAACGAATATAAAATATTGCACCTGCCTGCATGTAACCATGCCATTTTTAGGTCTAATTCGTAAAGAAAAACTTTCAGTTTTACTCATTCTACAAATAGATTAGCTGCACGCTATCCCGCATAGCCTGGGCTAAATTTAAATACCCACGTTATGCCGGCATATTAAATATGTCATTGACGTCATGGTTTCCCTGCTCTATATTCATGTTTCATGTTGATGTATAATTGGAATCCATTTGTTTTCTTTTAAAGGAAGCAAGTTTTACTATAAAGTTGAAAGAAATATACATCATATAACATAACACAAATACATGTGTTAATGTATAGTTATAGATAATATAGGAGTGTTTCGTGCGGAGTTGTACTGTGTCAAAAAATATATATTCTACCTACTTAATAATACCACGGAATAGTACCTATCGAATAAACAATTAACAAGACTCTTAGCCATTGTTTTGTTACTGCGAGTGAG
Source organism: Hypsopygia costalis (assembly GCA_937001555.2). NCBI lineage: Eukaryota > Metazoa > Arthropoda > Insecta > Lepidoptera > Pyralidae > Hypsopygia > Hypsopygia costalis. The sequence continues at coordinate 29,462,536 of OW443329.2, forward strand.
TGAAGTCACCAAATCTGTGGATCTCCACAGGTTTGGTGACTTCACTCACTTACATCATGCAGGCCGTATGCTTCTCTACCACCCGATGTAGTCTAAGTAAAGATGGTCGAAAATGCAAACATAGTTTAACAGAATTAAAAATAAATTGTTTGTTTATAAAGTCGGTTTACAGACGATAATTTTACGTGATAACGTCATAAGAAATATAGGCCGATCGCCGATCGTGTCTCTCTATCACGTGATCCGCGCTCTCGATTGCACGCTCGGCTCAGGAACGTGACAATGAGTCATGCTCATTCGTGCGTGCAGCCGGCGTTCATCGATTTATCAGACGTTACCACGTCAAAAAATTCGTAGAAGGCGTAATGTCAATCAAATCAATACAAGCAAATGCAAAGTTCAGACGAATGGTCGACCTACTGTTTTTCAATTTATGTACATTTGATTCAGTCAATGCGGATTTTCCTTTCATCCAAACAAGAATTTATTTTGCAACGCGAACATCAAATGAATCCTTATTTAGGAATACAAAATAAATTTATATCTAAAATAAACTACGATTTGTGTACAAACTACTGCAGATGATGTAAACTTAGCAATTGCTCGGCTAAATTGTGATTTGTGTAGCATTAGTAACTGGTCTAAAGACATTGAAATTTTTGTGAATCCTGCCAAATGTCAAGCCATTGTTGTTGGCAGTTCTAAGCAAGTCGCAAAAGTGGATTCCAGTTCTGTCTTACCTGTCATGTTTGAAAAACGTATAATTCCTTTTAGTCATAGTGTGAAGAACCTTGGGCTACACATTATTTCCACATTGAGTTGGACTACACATATCACAGAGGTGAGTCGTGCGGTCATATCTTCTTTGCGATATCTCAATCGGTTTCGAAATTTCCTCCCCATCAATATTAAGGTCACTCTTGTCACATCTCTCATATTCCCAATCTGGACCGGCTTATCAACAATGCTATTCGTTTTGTCTTCTGTCTTCGTAAATTTGATCATGTCTCTTCCTACCGATCACAGCTCAAATGGCTTCCTATTCGTAAGCGCAGGCATAAGAGGTTGCTCTGTTCACTTCACTCTATTCTGAATAATACTCTCTCCCCAGAATATTTAAAATGTATGTTTCAATATCTTTGTGACTCTCACGAAAGACAGCTTCGATCTGACAACTCCCTTGCGCTATCTACCCCGCTCTTTCGTACTGGCTTTATGTCAAACTCTTTCACTTTACAATCTTCGCGACTCTGGAATGCGCTACCCGATAGCATCAGAAGAATCGCGAATAAATTTAACTTCAAAAATAAAGTTCATGCTCACTTCTTGGACAATTTGCCAAAACTATGAATCATCCTCCAATTCATTATATATATCATCATCAGGTCATTTTAGTCTCCACTACAGGAGCACAACCCTCTCTCGTCCGTCTCAGACAGAAGGTTTTGTCCTACACTCCCCACGCTGGCCAGACGGGTTGGAGAGGCCTGATCGATGTTTGAAAAGGTATTTCCCTTAGTCGCTTTATACGACATCCACGGGAAGAGACGGAGTGATTAGATTTATGTATATGTATGTTTATATTATTTTATATGTAGGTATCATATATTCACAAGACCTAGATAATGATATTACGGAAATAATTGCAATAATTTAACGTCCAAGCCGATAATGTAGTTGTTGCTACCGTTTTCCAAGACCCATGGAGCACTTGCAATTTATATAATAACATATTTAATTTAATATAAAATCTTTTTCATCTGACTACACAGCAGAAAATATATAATGCAAAAACTTGTCACCATCACAAACCTTCCTGCTGCTGCTAGCTCAGTTGGACGAGCACTCGACCGAGACATTTATTTTCAAAAATTCACATTTTTTTTTATTCTTCGTCGGGTGGCAGACAAGCATAAGGCCCGCCTGATGTGAAGCGGTTACCGTAGCCATATTAACGCTCGCAACATAAAATATCTACCTCTCTTTTAAAATTTTACTAATCATTTACCACAAAAAAATATACAATTTTCTTTTAAATTTAAAATGTTTTCTCGAAACTCGCGATAAATTTAGGAACGAAATGTTGCGAAAATTTTAAGCAAAGCGAACTTTGATAAGTTCAAGTAACTACATCTGTTTTGATTTTTAAGTGGACCAATGATTCGCGTAGTGTATATATTCTTATGTTGTATTTGTTATTGGCAGAAGAAACTTCTTATGAAAGAAAGAACAAAGAAAATTCCGTGGAAAATTAGAAAATATAAGAAAACTGAACGACCTTATTGTTTTTTCTAATCTAACTTTGTCGTTTGAAAGAACTGCCAATCGTTTAACAAATAACGCGAAACCAATTCGGATTCAATATACATTGTTTAGAAGACAGCACAACGTCTGTAAGGTCATGTAGTTATAAATAAAGTTACTCGGAGATTAAAAATAGCATCTTTTCATATATTATGCATGATATTATATCCGTTATAATCGGATAAAATAATATGATTATTATAAATTACTAGCGACCCGCCCCGGCTTCGCACGGGTGCAATGCTGATACTAAATGTACTACAGAAGGTCTTTGCGCTTTGTCCTATCCAGTCCTTCCCCAGTTATAGGCACACGCCGTCGGCTCCGCGGCCGGTACCGCCACAGCCGTTATGTCCCTGCATTTTAAATGTGTAATATCTTCTAAACTATTCATTTAAATTACATGCTGTGAAGGGCAATATTGATCTATATTAAATGCGCAATGTATTTAAGGTACTTAATTGGATAAGGATTAATTCTGTATTGCTTAAAATCGCTTCGTAAATAAGGCATTATTTCTTGTAAAAAGCAAAGGATAAAATAACGGTTATTGTGTGTTACCACTAAGAGATAGACATATACCATCGCGAACTTTTTTGTAGACCATTTTAAGGTGAACAATACTGTACTACATTATTTTGATCTATCTCGTTGGGTTCAGCCAGCGTTTGCAATGAAAGAGCAAAAAAATGTGTTTATTTACGACATCACATTAGAAACCTCTAAATTATCAGTGTTTTTCTACTATGTTATGCATATATTATACATATAAACTTTCCAGTTGAATCACTCTATCTATTAAAAAAAACCGCATCATAATCCGTTGCGTAGTTTCAAAGATTTTAGCATACAAAGGGACATAGGGACAGAGAAAGCGACTTTGTTTTATACTATGTAGTGATAGACATTCAACTACCTACATAAATAGACAAAATATTGATATTAACAATGAATAGACAATGATTGACATCAAAACTTATTAATTAAACGTTTAATTTTGTTCTAAATGTATTTTTTTTAACAAACACATTTTTTACATATATATAAGATTAATTGTCATATTTTTTTTTAATAAAAGTTAATAATCTGAGAAACGCCTAAATCCATCTGTCGTACCTCAAAAACCGCTAACACATCTTTGCAATGCCCAACAGGGTTCATATGTATGTAATAATCTGTATACTGTATAAACATCCTTATAACTATGTGCTACATATGAAATGCAATAAAGATATTGAGTATTGATAAATATCAAATAACGGATATTTTGATATTTATTATAAATATCGTGTATTTTTGCGAACCCTGATTATATTGATTCCATTATATTGATTCCAGGCTGTGCAATGACGTTGCGTCCAAGAGGAACCATACACTCAAACCAAGGGTGGTTCTACCTGAAAATTATGTCAAAGGTATAGTATGGCTTGTCGTAACTTAAGAAGTTTAAACTTTTAATGCAATGTTTAAACAATATGAATCAAAAGAAACAAGTAAATTTTGCGTACAATTCATGCAGTTGCGGTGTTCTCAATATCACCATAAAATCCAAAACAACCACGCTTGCACGTGGTGCACCCTGCTGATAGACCAACGAGGCTTTAGCGAAAGAGAATATCATATTTGTAAGCTGCTCGACATATATACTCATATATATATTATACTACGTCGGGTGGCAGACAAGCATACGGCCCGCCTTATGTGTAGCGGTTACCGTAGTCATATTAATGCTCGCAACATAAAGTATCGTTTGCGCTCCGCCACCCCCGCTGCCAACGCATCATCTCCTTCCATTCTGGTGACTTCACTCACTCGCAGCAACACAACAACCCTCAAGGGATAGGGCTGCGATATTAATATAATGTACTAGCGTGGTAATTTAAAATAACAATAAGTGATGATGAATGATTTTAATGTTAATGAAATAAAAAATGCAGATGTAAAAAATCGGCTAATGTGGTCGGGACGCGGGACACAGGGGCTCACTCTCGGGATATTCCGATTAAATCGGGGCAGGCAGCCCTAGATGGGTCGTGTGTTTGTTTGCCACCCGATATAGTATAAAAAAAAGTTAAAGATAAAGTAATTGTATGGGGTCGCTGTGGTGTGATGTGATGTGAACGTGCGGTGTGTTTATCTTGCGAGAGCTAAAGTCAAAGCAGCCATTGAGAGACATTTTAGTCAGCCCGCCCGATGTGAAGCGGGTATCGCAACCCCCGCTTCCATTGCAGCAACTCCTTACTTGCGAGTGAGTGAGGTTATCAAACCTCACTCACTCGCAGGGACACAACAACTCTTTATGCTTCTTAGAATTGGTTTTTGGCTTCGGTCTTCTGTGAGGTGGTGGTATTTCCCCAGACGGGCTGCTTAGTTATAACATGCGTCATCTGCCTACCTTTGCGTGCCTACTTTTCTTTCGGCCTCACTAGGTAATCAGCAGGGTGCACCACGTGAAGTGAAGTTGTTTTTGGTTCAAAGATGATAGTGTCCCAATAGTGGCTCGAAATTTGATCACTTGACCATTGGGTTGTTCAAATATGAAGTAAAAAATCATGGCCTCATAGAATACCGCAACCAAATAACAATTCCCTTGAGAACCCTCAAGGGAATTGTTATTTGGATGCTGGTGTTGTGTTCCTGCGAGTGAGTGAGGTCACCAGGAAGAAAGAAAGGAAGGAGTATAAGCTGGCAACGGATCGGCGACCCTTTGGTGTTGCTGATCTCCATGGGTGGTGGTGATTGCATTCTATTCGGTGACCCTCATGCTCGTTGCTCCACCTCTCATAAAGAAAATGGTCTGAAATCGCTTTCTCACTTATCTAATTTACATACCTTTTCAGAAGTGCGTCCACCAGCCACGAAAGGACAACCAGTCATCGTGGAGTTTAGTATATACGTCGTTGATGTCAATTCCATCAACGTTGAGGATATGGACTTCAGGTATAATATCTTTTTTCTAATGGTAATAGTATACTAAAGAAAAACTGTAAAAGTTAGTTCTTTTTATACTACGCCTACTAAGCCTAACAATCATACGGCCCGCCATAATTATGTAAAGCGGTTACCGTAGCCTTATAGACGTTTGCAATACCAGGAGTATTGCAAACGTCTATAAGGTCTCTATATTACGATTAGTCTTGTAATACAGTAATTCTCAATAGTGTTATTTGGCTGCGGACTTCTGAGTAGTAAAGTTACTTCTCAAGTTTCTTAGATTGACCATTCTGGGTCTAGAGGGTAAAATATGCGTATAGTTTGAGTTGCTTGTAAATATTTTTTCTCCAATCTAGTCCATCTAAACGAAATGAAAACAATGACAAAACATTGTGAATTTACTTGGTTTCAAATTCATATGTGAACAGCTTTGAAAGTAATTTTTATTTTGTCATCGCGGCAAAATATATTCAGAGACTATTGCAGTCATACAACCGCCTTTATTTATGCCCCAAAAGTTTCTAATTTAATGCTTCAGCGTTTAGAAAACAAAGTTATATATTATGTTACAGTCAAAAACCACAACCGGTCAGAACCAATTTTTACTGAAAAACCAGGCAAAAATGGTTTTGATTAACGTCTATATTGGGATACAGCTTGGACTATTATTTTTCTTTAGTCTAAAAAATGGTTTTGTCAAATTTAAAGTTCGGACTATTTATTTTATAGCCAATACACAAAGTCCAGCACTCCATAATTTGACTAGCCAAACTTAAGGCACCTCTCCACCTTACCAAATCATCGCCACCTCCCTCTCCAAAATCAAGTTGTTGATCACAAGCATAACCTAAGCTGTCCAACGTCCTTGGTCGAAACTACTTTTGACCGCATTGTTATGCGGTCAAAAGTAATTTAGGTTATAACCAGTGATCGGCGTTAGTAGTGTCATTTGGGGTCAATGGACTTGAATGTTGATGTAAATATGGATAAGACCACGGGATTCCTGGATTACGTTTAGTTTAGTTTAGTAGTACTTTATATTTTTCCAGTTGTCGCTGCATTGTTAAGTGTAATACGTGAAAATTTGATTACATAGAAATTAGAAAAAAAAAATTCTCCAGATAAACAGTTCAGAAAAACAATAAAATAAAAATTAAGTAAAATTAAATAAAAGCATGGTAAAACATATAAATAGGTACGTAAAATACAAATAGTAATACAATAATTCAAAGTTAAACAAAATTGTTTAATGAAAATGCCGGGATTTGGGAGGCATATCCATATTAAAACAACGGTCACAAATCCCGCGTAATGGCACTACCAACGCCGATCACTGGTTATAACTAAGTTTAGTTAAAAGCGATTCTCACCAGCGTCTTTAGTCAAAACTATTTTTGACTAATGTTTGTCTCCAAAAGTGGTTTTGACTGGTTATGTGTTTTGACTGTAACATATACATTATTTTTAATTTTTAAATTTAATATCAGTGACTTTGTTACAAAAGTCGTTTCCCTTCTTAGAGATTTAATAATTAATTTCGACATACAATATAACATTATTAGTTGGTAAGTTAAAAGCCGCATATTTGCGGCCTGGCGCCTTTTGGTTTTATTAAATCACTAACATAAACAAACTATACAGTATTTTAAACATTTTAATTTTTTGGTTTTAAATAAAGTTATCAAAATCAAGGAAAGAATTTGCATGAACTCATAATGAATGTTAGCATAATAAATAAGGCAAAACATTCCTTTATTTTTTCTCGGCACTAAGTAAAACATTGTCTTGAAATTTTTGAAAGTTAACAAACTCGTTGCTAATGCAACACATCGGCATGAACTGTTGACGATGATGATAATGTGATTTTACTTTACTCTCATAATATTTATACTTATTTCAGAGTGGACATGTTTATCAGACAAACATGGCGGGAAACCCGGCTGCAGCTTCCCGAAGACATATTCGAAGAAGGAGATGACCACGTGACGCTGCCACCAGAGTTCTTCGACAACTTATGGCATCCAGATCCGTATTTTTTAAATTCTAAAGTCACAGGTAATTTTTTTTTTATCATAGACAGCTTGACGCACCACAATTTGGTTTTCGACATAATAATATATATGTTATTGATACGTGTAACAAAATTTCATTTATTTGACTATTCTTAAGAAAAGTTTTATGAAATAGAAAAATAAAATAAAAGTACCCAGATCTCTAAACAACGTAGCACGTGTGACGTCACCGTGACAGTTTTACCTAATAAATTAATTACTAATAATTAGTTTTACATAATAAATTTACATTTTGATTTTAACTCTTTAATTATAAAAGGCTACTTGACAATTTTTAGATGTGTTATGCAAGGACGTCACAATAATATAACTATAGGTGAAATAATTAATTCGATAGCATAAAAAAAATTGAACATATAGATAACAAACAACAAACATTTAGAACAAACGGCATCGGCATCAATCCATAAATCATCCCACTGTTGGGATACGGGTCTCCCCTCAACCGAAGGGGTTTAGAGCATACTCCACCACGCTGCTCAACTGCGGGTTGGCGGAGGCCAGTGTTTATATGCCGCCCTAATTGATGAACGGAAATCCAACCAACAGGATGACTTGATCGCGGCATTATATATGAAATATCCTCGAAGTCGGCCGTGTGGTTTATACTACTAGAATAGAATCACTCCGTCTCTTCCCGTGGATGTCGTACAAGGCGACAAAGAGAAATATATATATAACCACCGTATTAACTTTTTTGATATAACTTTATGGCGTTTGTCAGAACTGTCAGTCATGTGAGAGCGTACGCGGAACCAATTCGAATTCAATATTCATAGTTAGGAAAATAGGACAACTTTTTCGGGGCAGCTACTTTATTTATATATTGTTCTTAACACAATTAATATCTCACTATGTTTAAATTTTCAGTATCAGTATCGATATCTCTGCTTTCATGAAAATTATATGGCTTTTCAAGAAAAAATTAATAAGTCTAAACTTTTTTACATTTTTTGCAAATAGTACTAACAAATTTGCAGATTTCAATTTCTTTTCTGCCTTCAAATATATTTACATTAACTGGATTAACGGTGCGTAATATCTCGATTACCTATATTTAATTTTATTTTCCAAGTCTCTTGAGATTTTTGAACTTATTTACTGTTGCTATTTTGGGTTTAATTTTATTTAAATACTTAATAACTTTGAAATTTTATAATTGAAGAATTACGCTCAATTGATAAAATTTAAATTTAAAAGAATTTTGAGTGAAATCCAGACCGCTCTGTCAAGAGCGAATGACTAAGAAGAAGAAGACTTACTGACTTTTTTTTATTACCATCTGAAGACGACCAAGCCAGCCTTGTTATTTTTATCAGAGACACAGATATGCTCACCTTCAGATATCTCATACCTGAGCTATCTCGGCTACAAATTAGTATATAATGTAGTAACGCGCGCCGATATTTGCGTTTGCTTTCGAAAGGATAGCTATTGATACCGCCTTGGCAGACTAGAAGACAAGGACCTGTCTACTCTATGGCTGCTCACAGACTTTGAGGATCACATCTGTGCCTACAGGTCCTGCAGTGGTTTTGCTTAAACGGAGCGTCTTGTGTAGCACCTACAAATGGCGACTAACAGTGTTCTCTAGCAGATCCATTCAGCTAAGATTGTGGTACTTGGCGACTTTATATATTTATTTAGAAACAAACAGTCTTACTGATTATATTATAAAATACACATCTTTAGTTTCATATATATATTACATATAGTAGGCCTACTAATAAAACATCTACAACCATCCATCAAGTAACAACATCTTATTGCTAAAATATTTTCAAACTGCAGGCTACAGGGACTCCCTAGTTTAGAGGCTGATATAAACATTGGCTTACTTCTGCGAACCAATCAGAGCCAATCAAAAACCAATCAGGTCTTGACGCCAAAGAACAACTCGCAAACAAATCGATTTGAAGAAAATTTTCATTAAAAATTTACGTTCTTCGAATAAGAGTATTTTGAATTACGAGTATTTAATATAATAAATGAATGTTTTTTAGTGCATAGTCGCTCACGTCTACGAGGTACACGAAAGAATATATTATGAAGTAATGAAGGGGCATCGACAATGTTGTTCAGGATTTTAAGCAATATCATAATGTCACGTTTTTGTTGTAACGACATCATTGTTGTGTCGCTTAGTCATTGTAGTGTAGTTAGTTAAAAAAGTCGGTTCTATTGTTATGAATACTTTCAATTCTATCGATATTAAATCTAAAATGAGGCTGCCAGACACAACACGTAAATTCCAAAGCGAACGAAATTGGTTATATAAAATTTTATAAGTCAAAAAATATTTGAAAGGTTTTCCAAAGTACCCTTTTTGGGGATCGGGTACTCCCAAGAATGTTACTTGTTCGGATCCGTCCAATTACAGGCCTACTGCAATTGCATCCATATTTTCCCAAATTTATGGAAAATATTATCCTTTTTAAGCTAGGAAATGATCGTCTAGATATGTCTTTCGCCTGCTCTGCTCGGCTCGTGATCTAATGGTATTCATGATTCACCGTTAGGCCGAGTCAGTGGAAAGCAAAGGTGAAATATTAGCTGTTAGTTTGGACATAGTAAAGGCCCTCGATCGGGATTAGCATAAGTCACTTCTTACAAAGCCTCCTTCCTTTGTTACTCGAGAGAGTTTGGCTACTCGAGAGATTTTGTACATGGATCGCTAGTTTTCTCACTGGGCGAAACAACAAAATCGTCGACGGAACTTGCTCGGATTCATTACCTCTGAATGCTGGTGTACCACAAGGCTGTGTCCCCCACGTTGTTCCTTCATCAAGTCATTGATATGCGCAATGACTTGCTGAATGTGTGCAATGTTCATTGCTATGCAAGTGATAGTGCCGTAGATGCACGATACACTGGTCAAGTCAATATTTCTCGAGACAGGGATGAGTACCAGAATAAACATGTGTCCGAAGTTGATATGTCACTTGGTCGATGAATATCATATGAAAGGACTTAATGTGCACATTGCAAAATATATTTTATTTATTTTTTCCGACGCATTATTTCTTATTTATAATGAAAAATATCAAATTTATAATGATCCTACGTACGGAACCCTCGCTGAATGAGTCCGACTCGCACTCGCACGTCCGGTTTTTTTCGAATTGCCTTCCTATGGCTATTCAATTAGATTTCAATTAGCATATTGTATGTTTCAGACATTCAAATTAGTTCAATTGTCTGTGAGTAATTAGCCGGTGCGGCGGCAATTACACAGAGAGGTCTAGAAATTTGAAAGTTAAGGGTTGAGAAATTAGGTAACATAGTTTGGGGCAACACTATTACGACAGTCGCAATTATACTATTGTGTACTCTGTAATTACACTTATTTTTATCTACGAAACAATTAGCCTTTACGAAACAAGGAGCTTAAGTGGTCACGTACTGTGCGGTTTCAGAGACGTTTTCTCCCGCGTACTGTCAAGCTGTGGAATGAACTGCTTGTCGAGGTTTTCGCAAAAGACTACAACATGGGGTTCTTCAAAAAAGGCGTGAAGAGGTTTTTACAGGGTCGGCAACGTGCGTGTGATGCCTCTGGTGTATGAACACCAGAGGCCTATGAAGGCTACAGTAACTGCTCACCATCAGGCGGGCCATACGCTTGTTTTTCACTTTCGTGGTATAAAAAAATACCAACATTGGCTAATAAAATAAAAACTTAAATACTGAACCGATTTTAAAAATTCTTCCCAAAAATTTTTTAACAAAAGTTATAAAGTTTAGAAAACAATAACAAATTATAATATTTCTTAAAAATGTTACTATAAGTCTTATTTATTGGTATCCATTCTTTGGTAGATATTAATTTAGTCATAGAATATTTTTTCGCTTACTCTACTTTTCAAATACTTCTTCTATTGGTTGATCGAATTCGTAAGACTAGTAGATTTCAGGTTAAAGTTTCGTTTTTTGAGTCGCAAATAATGCCATTTTTCCATTTACCTTAAATTAACCAAATAATTGATCTTATAATAAACAATATAATAAAATTAAGAATCTCTGTAATGTAAATGAGCTATGGCTCTAAGTTCCATACAAAAACGACCACTCCACCACGAGTTATACCGCTCCGTCACATTTTTGTGACTGAGGCGCCTCGTGACAGAGGTGTAAAATATTAACGTTCGAGATTCTCAGCATTCGCCTAATTATGATTCACACATAAAACTAAGCATATATGAAATATTTATCAGGGATCAATAAAATAATATTAAAACTCAGAAATTACAATAACATTTTGAAGGGACTTTCGTGACAGAGCGGTTGCTAAATAAACACATGCACATATTTTTACTGTTTGCGAGCGAATGACTTGTATTGCCGGGGTGGTGTAGGGATGCATAGCGTGGGTCCGGGGTGGAGGCGGACTATGATCTCGTCTAGTGACCAAGATCATAATTGCTAACGCCCATTGTTTTGTTCTATAAAATGAGTGACAGAAGGTTATAACAAAAATCATACACGTCGGGAGACAGCTAATAAAATATTTTTTTATTTTATAACAGAAACATTAAAAAATATTTCTTATTATTAATGTTAAACAACGGTTAAATAGTGCAGCCCGCTTACCACCAACTCTTATTGCGATTCAATAACTGAATAGATTGCTTATTCATACCAATGAATGACTTTATTCAAGTTGAAATAAAATCGTTTATGCATTTGTATGACTAGCAATCTATTCAGCCACTCTATTAAGGGACTCTATTCAAGTTAAAATAGAGTCGCTTATTCATTGGTATGAATAAACAATCTATTCAGTTATTGAATCGCAATAAGAGTTGGTGGTAACGGGGCTGTAAATGTTATTGGATAGAAACTTTCAATGTGTTTTTTTTTACGAGAGCTGATATACATCACTGGCAGATGTGGCCGGCCCACTGCCACTTCAGCCTGCTGACTGAGAGCTGTCGACAACTTTACTTTTCCGTCGAACTTTATGATTAACTAGAAAGTTTTTCAAGAACATTTTTTTTTTTTTTGTTATTTGGCACTTTGTTTAGGCTTCTTCTTCTTCATAGTTTATGATTCGATTTCTGTTTTTTTTTTTTATTGCAAAGAGTATATTCCTACGATGGTTCCATGTAATTTTTTTAAATATTCGATGGTAAAATTCAAAAAAATAAAATAAAATAATAATGTTATGAATGTTTCTCGATGGCCCGGTTATTTAAAATCCGATTTTGATAATTATGAAGAGTATATACTCGTACCTCCACAGTGATTCCAGATAAGTTTGGAAATGACAACGAAAATAGATTATTTTTATCACATTCAAATACATAGCTGTGTCTGACAAGCCCTCCCATTTAGGTTTATATGTATAAATCTGTGTTAGAAAGGACCCTCTATAGTATTAAAATAAAATCAATACATATAATAAAATCGTAACCGGCCGCTGTCTGTACATTGAAGATATTTAAGAAAAAACTAATATAGGAGTGCTTTATGAACGCAATAGAACCCAAAACAATGATTTTTAGAATTTTTGTCTGTTTGTCTGTTTGTCTGTATGTCTGTTTGTCTGTTTGTCCGTACGTTTGTGCGCGCTAATCTCAGAAACGGCTTAACCTATTTGAATGCGGTTTTCACTAATGCGTTAAGGTTTGCTCAACTTAACATTTAGTGTTTGTTTCATTTCAATCGGTTCATAAACAATAAAGTTATATCAATCTAAAAAATCACATATAAAATGGTACAAAATAACTAATTCGTTGAATTGACTGAAACTTTTCAGTTGAATTGACTGAAATTATGTTATCATCGTTAAAGTAAATTATACAATGATAGAGATGCTTAGAGATCGTAGCGCTAACGCAAGTTAAGCAACCCCTGTCGTGGTTCCAACTAGGAATTGACTGAAATTATGTTATCATCGTTAAAGTAAATTATACAATGATAGAGATGCTTAGAGATCGTAGCGCTAACGCAAGTTAAGCAACCCCCCTGTCGTGGTTCCAACTAGGATGTGTGCCCACAATTGGCGCAAAAAATATATCAAGTAGCTTAGTATAGGTCGCGCAATATTTTAAGATCGCTGGACGTGGTGATGGGGGTAGTTTCGCGCATACGCACTGACTATTAAAAGTTTAAAACTGCTCTACTGCGCATTCAAGGTCAGCGCTCTTTAAATACTGCGCGCGCGACCTGTAATAAATCTGTGTGCAGAAATTGATCATCGCCAAGCACGACCTGGTTGTTACGCTTTCACGCCTTAGCTACTAAACAAATAATAATTAAATTTTGATATGTATACATTGTTTAATTTCATTCGATTCCATAAATAAAATTTGTTTTATCGATTTAAAGAAACACGGAAAAAAATAATATAACTTCAAAATTATATTACATCAAGTAAATCCGTATATCAGAAGTTTTAACTCTATCCCACGAGGTCAAAATAACGACTGCAAAGTTGTCATTAAGGCTGATAGACGTACTGCAACAGAACATCGTGGATGGTATAATGCTCCTGTTGCAGTATAATACTCTGTATATGGAAACGCAATGCAAATAGCCAGCAACGAAAACTTCTGGTTATGCGAAAGAGTTATTTTAACTCCGCGATTAAGTGGCAGCAATAAATGCTGAAATTTTAAATTGTGTTTCGGGGGATAGTGTAGAGTGTGTTTCCATTAAAAGGGTAATGCAAGATGCAGAATATACGAACAATCCGGTAGAATTTTTAGAATCCCTTAGTGGTCCAGGATTGCCGGCTCACAAGATAAATTTAAAAGTCGGGGTACCTATAATGCTGCTTAGAAATCTAAGTTCCCCAGAACTTTGCAATGGTACCAGGTTAAAAGTTAATAATAAGCAGCTGTATGTCATAAAGGCAGAGGCTTTAACGGGATGTGAAGCTGGAGAGAGTGTTATCATACCTCGAATCCCTTCAATACCCAATAATTGCCCATTTACTTTCAAACGGGTCCAATTTCCAGTAAACCTATGCTATGCCATGACCATTAACAAAGCTCAAGGACAAACGCAGAAAGCTGCGAGTGTGGATTTAATTGTTAGCTGTTTTTCGCACGGTCAGCTTTATGTGGCTTTATCGCGCGTGAGCGATCCCAGAAACTTATATGCTTTGATCATCGACGGTAATATATCTAATGTCGCGTACAGAGAAGCGTTGTTGTAATTTTTATACTTAGCCACATCCGTGACCACATCGATATTCACATCCACATTCTCACCCACAACCAAGCGGACAAAGTCGCGGGCACAGCTAGTCTTTTAATAATATTACTCATAAAACAAATACAATCTCATAATTATACATGGTCGTGTATAATCATATGGTCGTCATAATTATACGTGGTCGAATGGTTACCAATGGCCACTTTGACTCCGAGGTTGCAGGTTCGATTCTCGCAATAGACAAATATTTGTGTGCATGAACATATCTGTTTGTCTTTTTCTGGGTGTTTTCTATGTATTATATTATTATGTTACTTACAATAAGTATGGTGAAAGGTTGTATGGAAGTATGGAAGTTAGTATAATAATCATAATAATCATAATCATCATTTATTTGCAATGAGTACATTAATACATAATATAGGTCTTAAACTATGTAGTCATGTAATCAGCCTGCTTGCAGGCGCACAAATATTAATTAAATCTAAAAACAATTTGATAACACATAAAATAATAGAGTAGTATAGTCTAGGTTTAAGTCAATAGTTATTTTGTCAACGTATCACTTGTCAAAATGGTAAATTAAATTAAAATGTCAGTATTAATATATAGATTTTTACTTAGAGAATGTCCCATTCAGTATTTACTGTCCATGAATTCTTTGACGCTATAGAAACACTTATCATTTAACCATTTAGTTAATGTAGTTTTAAATTTATTTTTATTTAAACATTTTATACTATTAGGCAGTTTATTAAATATTTGAATACACATATTGTAAGCATTTTTTCTGTATATATCCTTACACCCTTTTGGTTGATACAATTTATGAAGATAATTAGTTCTAACATGTCTTTGTGATACTTGTGTGAATAATTTGAAATAATGAGGATGTTGTTTTACAAAATAACACAGTTCTCTTATATACATACAGGGTACTGGTAAAATTTTTAATTGTTTGAATATTGGCTTACAACTATCTAAATAATAACTAATAGCGTTAGATATTGCTCGTAAGCACTTTTTTTGCAGTCGGAAGACTCTGTCTGCATTTACAGAGTTACCCCATAGGATGAGTCCATAGTTGAGGACCGACGACACATACCCGTAATATGCTTGTAATGCGGCTTCTATTGAGACTGTTTGTCTTATTCTTCGTAGAGCATACACGAAACGATCTAACTTTTTACAGATTTGATTTGTATGCTCTTTCCAGTTAAGGTGTTCATCGATAATGAAACCTAAAAATTTTGTATGAGTTACTTGTTTAATTTTTTTGTTGTCAAAGCGAATGTCAAGAATTGGCGAATTTGAGTTATACGATTGAAATGTCATAAAATTGGTTTTGTCAATATTTATTTTAAGGCCATTTAGGTTTAACCAGTCAATAATTTCTTTTAAAGCGTTATTTACACTGTCTTCAAATTTTTCCTTGTCGTTAGATTTTATTATTAGTGTTTAATGAAAAGTTTTCGTTAATTAAATTGTATTGTAATGTGTATAAGTAGTGGTGTGTAGTACTATTGCTAAAACTGTCATGTAAGTGTTGTCTCTACAATTTAGTTTGTAATAAGTGTCTAACCATAGCACATTCCTCCCCTGTAACGTTTCAAAGTTATTCAATATCTTTGTAATCTAAAGTTTTCAACAAATTTACACTATTTTCTTACATTTTCTATATATCTTCGAATAAATATTAAATGCTCTATTTATTTTATTATATATCATTATAGAATTAGACTCAGACTGTCCTGAAGCAAAAGTTGTTCTCCAATCGTGTTTAATGACATTATAGGGATTTCTTTTGTTTAAAATTCTTGAGTTATATAAACATTATTGTATCTCATTCACACACATCTGTGTATAATTAGATAATAATTGTTAGACAATTATATATAATTGTCTTATTATTTGCTTCTCTGTCAATTAAATTAAATCAATAGTTCTGAATCTACGTCTATTGAATACCATAGATTTTAATAATGGTCTTTGGGTACGTTCTAAAGTATTTAGCTATTACGTATCTTCATCAAATGAGGTGAAAATACATAATAACTAATAATGTTGAATAAAATAAGTGGTGTAAGTGGTTTATCGACACCTTTGAACCAAAGCAAACTTCACCTGCAAACGGTGCACCCTTCTGACTAACAAACGAAGCTCTGGCGAAAAGAGAGCTAAGGAGCGTAATAGTAAGCTACCCGACTGGGGAATGTACCTCCACCTCATAGAATACCGCAGCCAAATAACAATTCCCTTGAGGTTGAGTTGTTGTGTTCCTGCGAGTGAGTGAGGTCACCAGAAGGAAGGAGCTGCTGCGATGGCAGCGGGGGTGGCGGCGCCCGAGCGATATTTAATGTTGCGAGCATTAATATGGTTACTGTAACCGCTTCACATCAGGCGGGCCGTATGCATGTCTGTCACCCGACGTAGTTTAAAAAAAATGGGTAAACAATAATGTATGATAGATTGTACTAAAGTAATATAAATATAGGTAAGTAGTTTTTTGTCATTAATATGATGCCGATACATAGCCATGATAATTTTCTAATGCAGTTCTTTGTTATTTAAATTTGAGGGTATCAAGTAAGCTTGTTATCAATTAGAACACCTAGATATGTAGTTGACGTTTCTCTATTTATTTGAGAACATTCATTTCAGTATCACTATAGAAATGAGCAGTCAAAACTGATTAATGGTTGGGCAGATTACAATCTTTTAAAGAAAATGTAAGTAATATAATTCGTTTTAGTGATGTTCAAGGCAAGTAAGTTAAGATTTAGCCTTGTGATAATTTCTATAATCCCGTCTCTGCCAATTTGAACACATTTGGCCACGATTTGTCACGGAAAAGCAAAACTGTGTCAACTGCATACGAAAAGATTTGTCCATTTATTAATTTAGATCATTCATATACAATAAGAACAGGGTAGGTTCAACACTCGAAATTCAGTGGTATTTTCGTCGTTACTAAAAGTATTTTCATTAAACTTAACTCCTTGTGTCCTGTTACGTAAGTAATTTATAATCAAATCATAAAATTTGCGATGAATACCTACATTTTCAAATTTTAATAATAAACTGGGGATATAGACGCTATGAAAAGCTTTTTTAAATCTAAAAAGGTGCATGGTTTCTTTCTTTTATAGCTCTATTACATTTTAGTTAACATTTCAAGTGCATCTATACGGGATGTAAGTGATTCATCAACATCTTTGAACTAAAGCCAACCTTACCTGCGCGTGGTGCACCCTGCTAACAGACAAACGAGGCTCTAGCGATAAGAGAGGTAGGGCATAGCGTATTTTGTAAGCTGCCCGACTGGGGACGGACCTCCACCTCACAGAATACCGCAGCCAAATAACAATTCCCTTGGGGGTTGTTGTGTTCCCCGTGAGGTCACCAGAAACGCAAGAGTTGCTGCGATGGCAGCGGAGGAGGCGGCGCGCGAGCGATATTTTTTGTTACGAGCGTTAATATGGCTACGGTAAACGCTTCACATCAGACGGGTCGTATGCTTGTCTGCCACCCGAAAAGTTTTATTTAGCTCGTATTTTATTGTTTTTATTGTTCGCCAGATTAAATAATAGCAAAAACAAATAATAATCCATTATAAAGCCGGATTAATCCAACAATGGAGTTCAAGTTAATTCTGTATTAATTTGTTTTAATTCACATACATATGTAAATATATGAGGATTACACTGTTGTTCTTGAAAAGGCTTTAAAATATACAGAAATACCTACCGTATTTTTATAAAACTATAAAAGCTAATTTGACAAGCCCTGTGAACGAATAGTTCACAATTGTTATTTTAACTCCAAGGTCGCGGGTTCGATTCCCATACAAGACAAAAAATTGTGTGCATGTTTGATTATCTTGGTTTGGGTGTTTCCTATGTATTTACAAAAAAAACCGGACAAGTGCGAGTCGGACTCGCCCACCGAGGGTTCCGTTATTTTTCATTATAAATAAGAAATAATGCGTCGAAAAAATTAAATAAAATATATTTTGCAATGTGCACATCAAGCCCTTTCATATGATACCCCATTTGAACTAGTAGTTTCAATTTGAAATTTCGACACCCTATAAAAATATAGACCCCCTATTTTTTAAGATCTATTTACAAATGTATAGTTTTGAGATTTATTCCTGTACTTGTAGTCTATAACGATGTTACTTGCCAAATTTCATAGTTCTAGGTCAACGGGAAGTACCCTATAGGTTTTGATTCCCTTGAGTGTGTTGTAATATGCGTTCTTTGCTGAATAAACGGCCGTAACTTTTTTCTACGTAAACTTAGCAGTTTGATTGTTTTACAAGTTCATGGGACCGTAGACCTGAGTATAATACAGTTCAAATTTCACCTCTACGCATTCTCGACATAGAAATTCTTGACAGACAGACAGACAGACAGACGGACAACAAAGTGTTCTTATAAGGGTTCCGTTTTTCCTTTTGAGGTGCGGAACCCTAAAAATGCATTTAGTTTCGATAAAATCGATTATAACTGTGGTGTGTGAACACCTTTATATTTTATATTAGTATATAAGTCAAAACTTCAATGTATTAAAAGAGAGTAGTAATAAATCCGTTGCAATGAACACATCTTATTATTGACAAATTCCATACCTCATATGGCGACCGCTGCCATTTGAGATGCGGCGCGTGCATCTTCGAAATGTGTGATATAGAACAATTTGAAGTGCGGTGCAAACGAACACTTTCATACAGTGCAAATTTTTATATATCAAAAATAAAATAAAATAAATAATATGGGTTCGTCACAATCCGTCGAGGAAACCGTTGTTGCCCAAAATAGTGCCGGTGGAGGTACAAATAATGCGTCAATCGAGCAGTTAAAATCGCACTTGGACATTACTAATATTTTACTGGCGGTCCTCACCATCGTCGCCTTGGCGTTATTCATATTTGGTGGATGGTATTTGTACAAAAAGTGCCATAAACAATGGATAAGGAAAGAAGTCAACCAGGCGTTCCTGCGGCGAGTCTCGTGGAGGAGGAATCGCGAAAAGGTGATGTGTAACCACAATAGTGTACCATGTGCATAAAATGTGAGTAAAAATTTGTTAAATCAGTGAATTTGCGTGTGAAACCGGTAATCGATTTGCGGAACTATGAACATTTTCAATTATACTTATTTTATAATCCCACTGCCAGCGCGCCCCTAGCGCTTATGTTTACCTATTTATTTTTAATTAATTTCTATAACAAATGTATCAAGATAATTAAATAATGGGTATACATTATAAATAAACCCTATCAAAAAAAAAAAAATATGATAATTATAAGTTATAAGTAAGATTATTTCTTTAATGATATAAAGTTTATTTCAATTAATGGAGTCTATTTTAAAAGATTTTTATGAACTATTAAATAAAATTAAAGAATCTTTAATTAAAGCTGGTCCTAGCAGGCGAAGCTCGTCGAAGGCTTGCCAAGAGAAATATTTAGAATCTAATAATATTTATGACGAATTTAATTGTATATTAAAAGATATTAAGGTAATGTTAAAAATTACAAATCAAAGGATTTAGAGACATTGAATATTTTATCTGATAATATTGAATCATTGTTTTTAGTATTAAAAAATTGTATGACTCAGAAACTGAAACAATGGAAAAATTTGATTTAAAAACGGCTGTGGCCTTATTGCCGGTCATGAACGGTAAAGAAGAGGTCACAAAACAGCTGATCTCGGCAATAGAAATGTATGACTCTATGATAGGAGACGGTGATAAGAAGTTGCTGATCAAATTTATTCTTAAAACAAGACTCTCTGAGACAGCTACATTAAGGATGTCACAAAGTTATAACAATGTTAAATCATTAGTTGATGATATGAAAAAACATTTACTTGTCAAAAAATCATTTACGGCCTTGCTACAACAATTATTGCATGCTAGACAACATCATAGGAGTATAGATAATTACGGAAAAGAAATAGAATCTTTATTCTCTGAATTGACTATTTCGCAAGCAGATGGCGATAGTAGTAAAATTGATATTTTGAAACCACTGAATGAACAATTGGCGATTAAAAGGTTCGCCGACGGCCTGCAAAATAGTCATTTAAGAACAGTAATTGCAGCAAGAAATTATAGCACCCTAAAGGACGCTATAAGGGGTGCCAAGGACGAGGAATTATCGTGTGTGCCGGATGGTAGCATTATGAACCTTCAAAGAGGTAAGAGTAACAACCGCTTTTATTCACAGAAATTTACTGGAACTCGACAGCCGTCTTCGTTTAACAGTTCGAGAGGTCATGGATTTCACGGTCGATTGTACTATAATAATAATAACAATGGAGGACGTGGATACCCTACTCGTGGGCCGCGTGGGTCTCCAACGCGTGGCTATACACCGCGTGGGCATTCTACGCGCGGACAATATTATAATACGAATCGTGGAAGAGGTTTTAATCGGGATAATATGCAAATACATCATTATCAATCGGTACAGAATACAGAACAGGTAGAGGCTGAAAGTCAAAACATGCCTAATAGTAATAGTTCGGAAGCCCAGTTAAATCAGTTTTTTCGTGCCTAACAATAATTCTATTTGTCATTATAATAATTATAACTCAGTTCAGTTATATCTCAATGATACAAATTATACTTGGTTGGTAGATACGGGCGCATCACTCAGTGCAATCAAATATGATACGCTGATAAAGCATAACATTCCATTCCGTAATGAGCGTGTAAGAATATACGGAGTGTGTGGAGAACTTTACTCAGAAGGTTTTGTTTATCTAACTTTAACTTTTATGGGAAAGGAATTTCAAAACAAGTTTTATGTCTTTAAGAACCTATGTTGTGTGAGTGATGGAATATTAGGTCAAGATTTTTTAAGTAAATACAAAAGTATTTTAAACTTTGAGTTAAATACTTTACAGTTAACCCATTAGAAGTCACTGTACTCATTCGAGTACAGCCGTATCCTTAAGTATTATTTACAAAATCTTAAAGTTTAAGTGGGTTACTTTGTTTATTTTACTTCGTCATAATACTGTTCAAGTATATTTATAGATATTAAGCGGGTAGTGTTACTTTTCTTAATAAATGTGTCAGTTGAAGTTTTGACACCGAAACACTGTGGAGGTAAGTATATGATTTTAGATTTTTTTTTAATAATTACTGCTTATAATTTGTTTTATTTATTTCATTGTTGTAAATTAGAAGTCAGAGTAAGTAAATAAAGAAAAATATAATTGCTTTTGTATAACTAAAATAAAACTAGGGTCTCATAAATGTTACTGTACTCGGTTGAGTACAGTGACAACATACGTAAGTAAAATGAATGATTTTTTTTTCAGATTCCTTGCAATGGATAAACAGCTCAAATGAGCTATAAGGGGCTTGAATAAGCTATTGAAGCTATTTTACAGCATAGCGATGATGATGAATGTGACTTAGCTATCATACCACCTGATCCAAGTGCATTGACCGATGAAGAGGAAGGTATCGATGAAGATATGGCATCAAGTTTCATACCCCAAGACGTCCCTGGTACTCGTGAGGTGTTTATGAATCGTCAGGATAGTAGTAGCGAAAATAGTTCGTACGACGACAGTGATAATGAACCGCTGGGGGCAAAAAGAAGACGAAAAGATACTAACCGCCAATCCACTTCAGATTCGAACCCAATTTGGCGGAATCTGCCCCATGATACTCGTCTACTTCGCAAAGTACTTCCGAAGTGTCTGACAGGAAGAATACTATTTGTCAAGAAATGCAGGGCCTCAACCCTTTACAAATACTTGAAACTTTGTTTGATTATGATATTATTGATATGATTATATCTAATAGCATATATACGCTAATCAATACAATAGATATGAGTTTCAACTGGATTCCTCGGATTTGAAAAAGTTTTTAGGGGTTTTGATATTATCTGGGTATCATAAGCTACCTCGAGAACCAATGTACTGGTCTCTAGATGAAGATGTAAGTGTAGAATTGGTCAGCAAAGCCGTGTCGAGGCATAGATTTCGAGATATAAAAATAAATCTTTATCTTTTAAACAACGACTTAGCAGCAACGTCGAACTATTCAACCGCTAGGAACTGTCAAGCGATGGTGTCCAATAAAGAAGGAGAAGAGAGACGTAGCGATACCACGTTTATTCCAAACGTACAATAAAAATATGGGAGGTGTGGATGAATTCGACCAGTCAGTCTCATTATATCGAATTGCTGTTCATGGTAAAAAGTGGTGGTGGGTGTTATTTACCTACTTGTTAGACATGACTGTTGCTAACTCCTGGCGTTGACATGTAATGTAATGACAATGAGTAATGACTATGTATCAACTCATGTTCCGCCGTCATACGACAATGCGAACCAAGAAAATCGCGCCAAGCTGCATCAATAGTGGAAGGTCTGCCTCAAGATGGAGTTGGACATTATCCAGTAAAATTTGAAAAACAGCTGCGGTGTGTCATTTGTCATTCTAGAGTACGCTGGTAATGTAAGAAGTGCCTAAAGACACTTTGCTTCGAAAAAGCTTGTTTCGAAAATTTTCATACTTAGGTGGTCAGTGTACTCAATTGAGTACACCCCTGTAATTTCATGATAAATACTATTTTTAATTTTTTTTGTGTATTTCGTGTTCTTTTTATTCATAATTGAAAATGAAAATAGAGATAATTTTAATAAAACGTTGTTTGTTGTCATTTGACCTCTAATGGGTTAAATTATTATGATGAGTCAGTTATTTTACCTTTGTTGATGGGAAAAAGTGGCAGTAACAATTATTTAATTATTCCGCCCCGTTCAGAGTCGATTCATTACGTATCAGTAGGAGCAAAAAATGATTGCGTAGTATATCCTAAACAGCTGTGCGAGGGAGTTTTCGTAGCTGGAATGATATCTAGGCCGGATAAGGGCGTAATACCGATACAAATATTGAACACACGTGAAGATGAAGTACGGTTAAGCTATTTTAGCCCAGAATTAGGACAATTAAGCGATTACAATTTATTAACATTTCAACATGAAACTAACAACGCTAGTCGAGTACGAAAACTTTTTTCGGAACTTGATTTGAGTCAACTAAATAAAGAAGAACAAATAGAAATAGAAAAAATATGTGCTAAATTTAGTGATATATTTCATTTAGAGGGTGATAGGCTGACAACCACGAATATTTGCGAACAAAATATTTATTTGAAACCAAATTCGACACCCGCTTATACCAAACAATATCGTTTACCTAAAACGCAATTAGGAGAAATTAAAAAGCAAATAAATAAAATGATTGAAGACGATATCATTGAGGAGACCATCAGTGACTGGTCTAGCCCTATTCTTCTAGTTCCCAAAAAATCTGGAAAAGGCGAAAAACAGTTTAGGCTTGTGGTAGACTATAGGAAATTAAATAATAAAATTTCTGATGACCGATTTCCCTTACCGAATATTGTTGAAATACTTGATTCACTTTCAGGTGCAGTTTATTTTAGCCACCTAGATCTTCAGTCGAGCTATTATCAAGTAAAATTAACTGAAGAAAGTAGAAAATGTACTGCTTTCACATTTGATAAACAATATCAAATGAAGCGCCTACCTATGGGGTTAAAAATTAGCCCGAGTGCCTTTTCAAGAGTAATGACAGTTGCACTTTCAGGTCTTAATTACGACAAGTGTTTCGTATACCTAGACGACCTAATAATTTTCGGCAGAAACTTAGATAATCACAATAAAAACTTAATAGACGTATTTTCTAGGCTTAGAAAAGTAAATTTAAAACTTAACCCGCGAAAATGCCATTTTCTGAAAAAAGAAATTTTATATTTAGGACATACGGTTACGGCTGATGGTATTAAACCGGATCCGGATAAAATAAAAGCAATTAAAGAATATCCAGTCCCAAAAACTGCTGACGAAGTCAAGCGATTTGTGGCTTTTTCTAATTATTATCGACGTTTCATACCAAATTTTGCAGAGAAAGTAATTGCATTGAATAATTTATGTAGGAAAAACGTACCATTTATATGGACGGATGAATGTCAAAAATCATTTTTAATCTTAAAGCAATCACTCATGACCCCGCCCTTATTGCAGTTTCCCAATTTTTCATCGGAATTTCGACTTTATACGGACGCGTCTGGGAAATCAATCGGTTCTATATTATGTAATAGTGACAATAGGCCCGTTGCATACGCGAGTCGTAGCTTAAATAAAGCTGAGGTTAATTATCCTACTATCGAAAAAGAGTTACTTGCAATAGTATGGTCAATTAATTATTTTCGACCTTACTTATATGGCACAAAATTTAAAATATTTACAGATCATCGTCCATTGATTTATCTTTTTAATATGAGCAACCCATCTAGCCGCTTGACTAAGTTTAGGTTGAAATTGGAGGAATATGACTTTGAAATAAATTATATAAAAGGTAGAGATAACGTAGCTGCAGATGCGTTATCCAGAGTGATTCTGACGTCAGATGAGTTGAAAGGAATGAGAGAAAATATTGTGAATGTTATGACTAGAAAGCAGTATAAAAATAGTGAAAATCCAATAGATAACTCTTCTACTAGCGTTTCTAGCGATATACGGACTGATCACCCGAATATTGTGGAAATGTTAAGTAAGCCAAAGAAATCAGTCGAGTTAGTATTTATCGATAAGGAGGCAATGAAAAGTGTGAGGAATAAATGCAATGAGAGAAGTGATACCTTGTTTACTTTCTGTGATAAGGATTTGATAATATATACAAGTCCCGATTCCCGATCATGTTTAACGCGAGACGTTTTCGTGAGGGGTCTGGCAGATTTTTGTAAAGAAAAAAATATAGAAGAGATATATATCGTGAAAGATAATAATAATATGAAATACATACAATGGTTGTATGATATAATAAATAAAAATAAAATGTGGTCCGGGCCACGAGTTTGTTTATTAAATGGAAGACAAAGAATAATGAATGATGACGATAAAAAAGTAATTTTAAACGACTTTCATATTTTGCCGACTAGCGGCCATGCCGGCATAAGACGAATGACCAATAATATAAAGCGCTATTATTTTTGGTCAAAAATGGACAAGGATATAAATAACTTTGTATCGAAGTGCAGCAAGTGTCAAAAACAAAAACACTCTGCCACCTTAAAGGAACCGATGACTGTTACGACAACGGCTCAATCGGCCTTTGATAAATTATACTTAGATATAGTTGGGCCCATAGATAGAGATTATTATAATAAGGCATATATCTTAACAATACAATGCGAACTTACAAAATATATAGAAGCGTATCCATTAGAAGATAAGAGTAGTATTAGCGTAGCAAAAGCTTTTGTAGAAAACTTTATACTTAGGTATGGCATACCTCGTGCTATAGCGTCAGATAGAGGTACCGAGTTCATATCTTCAACTATGAAAGATGTCTGTAAGTTGTTAAATATCGATCACCTGACAGCAACCGCTTATCACCACGAATCGATAGGATCTTTAGAAAATACACATAAGCATTTAAATGCATACTTGCGTATACAAACAGATAATGAACCCAGGACGTGGAGCACGTGGCTACCATTCTGGTGTTTCAGCTATAATACTAGTGTGCATACATCTACGAAATTTTCTCCATTCGAGCTTGTATTTGGAAAGAAATGTAATCTGCCTTCTAATTTATGTAAACAAGCCGAGCCTTTGTATAACTGTGAAGATTATGCACCATGTTTAAAATATAGACTTCAAAAAACACAACAACAAGCACGAGAGAATTTATTATTGTCAAAACAAAATAGGAAAGAAAAATATGATATAAATGTAACTACACGTATCTATAGACCTAATGATTTAATTTTAGTAACAAATGAAATTGGAAATAAATTGCAAGAAATATATAATGGTCCTTATGTTGTATTAGAAGATATGTCACCAAATGTAAAAATAATAAAAAATGATAAAATTGACATTGTTCATAAAAATAGGACCAAACCATATAAAATGTAACCTAATAATAATTAATTTACTTTATTTTATTTTTATGTATACTTAATTATGAATGTAATCAAAATTTGTTTACCTTTTAAAATTATGTACTTATGTAAGTAAAGAAAAAAAAATATTAATTTATGTAATTATATTTTTTTTTTTCAATTGCTGTGGAGGTGTGGTGTGTGAACACCTTTATATTTTATATTAGTATATAAGTCAAAACTTCAATGTATTAAAAGAGAGTAGTAATAAATCCGTTGCAATGAACACATCTTATTATTGACAAATTCCATACCTCATATAACATTATTAAGATTTTTTTTTAATTACTATTTATAATATTGCTGAACACCTAATTTATACTAAACTATAAGTAATCTAAAAACTTTTATATTTTATCTATAAACAAAACAAAAAGATGCACGATTTGATTTGGAGTGTGTGGCTCATCGCAATCTTTAGAGACAAAGCCAACCTCACCTGCACGTGGTGCACCCTGCTGATTAGCGAAAGAGACTCTGACAAAAGAGCGGTAGGGTACAGCGTATTTGTAAGCTGCTCTACTGAGGAAATTCCTCCGCCACACAAAATACCGCAGCCAAATAACAATTCCATTGAGGGTTATTGTGTTCCTGCGAGTGGGCGAGGTTACTAGAAAGGAAGAATATGCTGAGTTAGCATCGGGTGTGGCGGCGCGCCACCGATATGTCAAGTTGCAAGAGTTAATATGGCTACAGTAACACATCAGGCGGGCCGTATACTTGTCTGCCACCCAACGTAGTATAATATATACAATAGGCTATTTGACTAACATTTTTTTCGGTTTGATATGTAGGGACGTCTCAATAATATAACCATAGGTGAAAGAATTACTTCGATAGCACAAAAATCTCTCGAGATATGTTGATTTGAAAATCACAATTTGAGACTTTCCCGAAAACGCTCCATACAAAAGGCTACCGAGTTATGACGTCACAGGTTTGTATTTTGTATGCATCAAATCAGAAATTGTTACGACAGCTATGTTAAATATTACGTTTATGTAATTATTATCATAATAAAAGTTATAGTATTTTTTATTGCTTCTTCAATGGTAATAATGTTTTTTAATAATTTCATACTTTTAAAATGGACTTTCCCGCCAAACTTTGATCGACCCTAAAACAAGTCGGGCGGAAGATATTAGAATGAAAGTTTGCAGATCTTTATAGTTTTGGATATTTTACGATATTGTTAAATAATTTATACAATTTTTAAACATTGGAAAATAGCCTATTGTATATATATATACAATTGTTTGTGAACTATGATTCAGTGGTAGGCAGCTCCTATAGTATTTTCTAAGTATTTAAGTTGTTCACCTAAATTGAGCGAATTTTCAATTCTGAACCTAACGTGCTGTTTAATTTTAGGAGGAGCCTTGCACTACCGTCACCAATTGGCTGGTAGGAATTCCTCTCATTTATTCTGGGCACACCATTGAGAATGTCATGTGCAACGTATATCACACTCGCATTCATTTGCTCATGCTCTAGCTGAGTACCCATTTTTTGCAAATTTGACACTCACTTTCATATTTCTAGCTACTTTGAAACTTCAAATAGATTTTGAACACCAATTTTAGCATTCTACAATGTACGAGTATCTCTGTATTATTTTTTATATAATAAATAACAGTATTCTAAGTCTACGTCATACTCGTAAATAGGCTTTAGCGGAAATCAAAAATTATATTCTTCTTAAGTTCTCAAGTTACTAAATAAATTCAATAGTATTTATTTTTCAGCTTATGTTTGTAACTTTATTCTTAACTTAAACTTATTTCTAGGTATAGCAAAAGATTTGCAAAGAAACTGATAGATGACTTCTTTATAGTCAATATTTTCAACAGAAACATTATCAGACGTTCATGTTCATGACGATCTCGACGGTCGAATGGTTAGTAATGGCCACTTTGACTCCGAGGTCGCGGGTTCGATTTCCGCACAAGACAAACATTTGTGTGCATGAACATGTCTGTTTGTCTCGGTTTGGGGGTTTTCTATGTATTATAAGTATGTATTTTAAAAAAAATATGTATTTAAGTAAATTTATCAGTTGTCTAGTACCCATAACACAAGCTTTGCGCTTAATTTGGGACTAGATGGCGCTGTGTAAATTGTCCAGAAATATTTATTATTTATTTATTGCCAGTGGTTCTAATTTAACGATATGAATACTATTACATAAATGATCTATGTTTGGGGTGTAAGAGGTTCTACAACATCTTTGAACTGTTTCAACCAAAGCCAACTTCACCTTTGTGGTGCACCCTGCAGACTGACAAACGAGGCTCTGGCGAAAAGAGAGGTAGGGCATAGCGTATATTTTAAGCTGCCCGACTAGGGAAGTGGCTTATACCAATAACCAAGGCCAACTTCGTCTGCACACGGTGCACCCTGCACTAGCGAAAGAGATTTAGAGCACAACGTATTTGTAACTTGACCGACTGGAAAAGTATCTGCACCTCACAGAATACTGCAGGCAAATAAGAATTCTCTTGAGGGTTGTTGTGTTCCTGCGAATGCGTAATATCATCAGAAAGAAAGAAAGGAGTTATGGGTTGGCAACGGATTTACGACCCCTTGATGTGCTGATATCTATGAGCCAATTTCCTTGACGGTTGTTGTGTTCCTGTGAATGAGTGAGGTCACCAGAAAGAAATGAAGGATTATAGGCTGGCAACGGATTGGCGACCACTTGGTGTTGCTGATCTCTATGGGCAGTGATAATTGCTTTCCATCAGATGATCCACAAGCTCGTTTGCCCCCTTCTCATATAAAAAAAAATCTGCAGAAGTATTTATGTCTGTGATAAAAATAAATATAGAATGAGACGGCTTATATTTCCTTTCTTTTAGTAAGTTTTGAAGTGGCTCACCACGATCCTTACCCGACTGCGACAGAAGGAGGGTTATGTTTTTCGAGAGTATGTATGTATGTATAATTGTTTGGCACGCTCTGCAGCCTAAACGGCTGGATGGATTTTAGCTTGAGAGGTGTCGTTAGATTCGTATTTGCTGTGAGAGTGACATAGGCTACATCAAATATAAAAAAAATCAATATGGCGGCTGTGAGCCGCAAAATTGTCGTTGCAGTAATTTTTTATTCTTCTAAATATATCGATATGGGTATCAAAATGAAGGTCCCTTCATTTTGATACGTGTTTTCAAATATATATTTGATATATTAGTTTTTGCCTGTGGCTTTGCTTGTATGGAATTATATTATTGTTACGCGTGATTAATAAATCTATTGTAGGTGCAGTCGGGTTTTTGGTTTTTTTAATTAACTTATAACTCGTTAGACCCAAAGCCAGAGCAAAGACGAGGTTTCATCTGCACGTGGTATACACTGCCAAGTAGCGAAAGACCTCTCTGGCGAAAGGGAGGTTGGATACAGCGTATTTCTAAGATGAAAATGAAGAAGCACTTCCACCTCACAGAATACCGCAAACAAATTCCCTTGAGGGTTGTTGTGTTCGTGCGCGTGAATGAGATCACGTCTCGTCGAATGTGCGCGTCAATTGGTAGTAAGGGTGATAGCCTGCGGGCAATATTTCATGTTGACGCAAGTATTCATATGGCTATGGTAATCGCTTCACATCAGGTGGGTCGTATGCCAGTATGCCAACCGACGTAGTATATAAAAAAAATATGAAGAATATTCATTGTTTTTTTAATAAAATCTCCAAAGACCTAGTTTGACAAACTTAACTGTTTGCGGCAACGGAGAGTTGCATAAAAGCATAGGGAGTGTGCAAATTTTCACTCAGCTTCGGCGAACTGTCAGCCGTAGATTAAAAGTTATGTCATATTACTTAGTCTAATGTAGTGAGTTTGTTTCATTACATTACATTACTAACTACACATGTTACTTAGACTAATGTAGTGAATTCCAGTATAAACTTAACACTTTTAATGTTTAATGTTAATTAATGTATCAAGTTATACAACTTAATAATATAATAATAATAATAAATATTGTCAGACAAATTACACAGCGCCATCTAGCCCCAAAGTAAGCGAAGCTTGTGTTATGGGTACTAGACAACTGATAAACATACGTAAATACATTTTTTTTTTGTAAATACATACTTATGATACATAGAAAACGCCCAGACTAAGACAAACAGACATGTTCATGCACACAAATGTTTGTCCTATGTGGGAATCGAACCCACGAGCGTTGGTGTCGAAGCCGCGTCATTGACCGCTACGCCACCGAGCTCGTCAACTCGGCTTACTTTTTAAAAGTAGAGCTTTACCAGGATGTTTTATTTGTAAGGTACATTATTTTGTTCAGCTAAATAATGGTTATATTTTCTTTATTTCCCTTAAAAGGCTGGGAACGGATTGGCCACACCTTGGTGTTGCTGACATCCATGGGCGGTGGTGATTGCTTTCCACCAGGTGACCTACATGCTCGTTTACCTCCTGCCATATAATAAAATAAATTGGTTTATTAACAGCTATGGTATACACATATTTTGACCTGATAATGTCTTATAAATCAATGAATGCCGGCTGCACGCACAAAAAGCATGACTCATTGTCACGTTCCGCCTGAGGCGAGCGTGCCTGCGAGAGCGCGGAACAAGCTATCTCTCTTCCACTCCATCGGCATAGTATAAATAGAGAAGTAGGAGAACTCAAGCCCCGAGCGGGAGATAATAGCCTAAACACGTAGGGC
This sequence comes from Hypsopygia costalis, assembly GCA_937001555.2. Classification (NCBI taxonomy): domain Eukaryota; kingdom Metazoa; phylum Arthropoda; class Insecta; order Lepidoptera; family Pyralidae; genus Hypsopygia; species Hypsopygia costalis. Next base: position 29,493,703 of record OW443329.2, read on the forward strand.
TGTCGCTTAATAGTTTATTCAACCGTCAAAAATACTTAGTCAATCTCTATTATACAAAATTAAGTAAGGAACAAAATACAAAATTAAGTAGGGTAAGTGTTAGGGATCTGTAACAAAAAGCCGGCCAAGTGCGAGTCGGACTCGGTCACGAAGGGTTCCGTACCAAAAACGACACACAATCACGTTTGTTGTATGGGAGCCCCCCTTAAATATTTATTTTATTCTGTTTTTATTATTTGTTGTTATAGCGCCAACAGAAATACATCATTTGTGAAAATTTTAACTGTCTAGCTACCACGGTTCATGAGATACCTACAGCCCTTGGTGACAGAAGGACACCGGAGTCTTAGTAATAGGGTCCCGTTTTTACCCTTTGGGTGTGGAAATCTAAAAAGAATAAAAATAATTATTTTTGTACATACACCAGGAGTGACTGCAATTTTTTCATTACCTACATTGCAATGCATGCAAGACAAACGAGCAGACAGCCCACCTGATGGTGAGCGGTAACTGTCGCCCATAACATCCACGATTCACGCATTCAAGCTGTTGGCAACAAAAATGCAGAATCGCAGGTGCGTTGTCCTTCAAACCGGAACACAAAACACAACAATGCAAGCATTGTTGCTTGGCGGCAGAAACAGATAAGGCAGTGGTCCTCACCCAGGCGGACTCCTACCATTTGATAAAACCTACTTCATGTTATCTGTTTAGTGATTTGAAAAATTACGGTCTAAATAGGAATAGGATTAATTAAAACGTAGCTTTACTGAATAATAATATTTATTCAAATAATCTAAATTATTATGAAAATATATTTTTATTAAGTACCTATTATATATTATTTTTTACACTAAACTATTTTTATTACTTTTTAATTTACACACTTATCATGTGATTATTAGGAGTGTCGGTGGCCGAATGGTTAGGGTATCCGACAAATTGTTATTGAGACATCCATGAACACTGCAATGTTTTTTATGGCTAGTCGACTTTGTAGCCATCTTTAACGAATTTGTAGTTATATACGACGTAGGTAGGTACCTAAATGTTCAAATTATTAACGAACGTCAGCGCAGGCGCGAATCTTGCGCGGTTTTGCGTACGGCGCAGCTCCGACCCCGACTGGCGTTCCATTTAACCTCCTATAAATGTTGTCAGTATGTGCGTGCGACGGCCATACGTACGGGCGCGCTCACATACAAACCGCGCTCGGTGCGTTTGTATGTGAGTTTACCTTACTTCTCTATTTATACTATGCCATCGGCCGATGTTTTCTTATGAAGGTCATAAGAAATCACGAAAAAATATCGTCCGTAAATCAACTTTACAGACAACCAATTATTATTTTTTTAACTAAAAATTGGTCTATAATTTTATTAGTCGAACTAAACGAAATTTACAAAATAATACGTAGGTATAATGTTAAAATTAAAATCTAAAATACCGTAACCTAAATATGAATATTATCAGCTAAATTGTTATCAGCAATTTTAAATGTACTTTATTATTTATGTCAATTTAATTACTTTTCTTTATTTATTATTTATCAACATATTTATTTATTATATAGAAAAACCTATCTAAACTTAATATGTACAAAAAAAAATATTTTCATAGAGATAGAAAAGGAATAAGACACGAAACAAAACAAAAGAAAAATTTAAGTAGTGGTAGGGACATCCAAACAAAAGCTTATTTTTCATGTTTTTGTTTGCCGTAATCACAGTAGAACTGTGTTTGACAAATAGATACACAAACAACAAACAACCTTCCACATGCTGGTGTTTGTGGTTTGGTGTTTGGCTGTTTTTTGCCAGGCGTGTGGACGTGATATAAGATTATAAATTATATATACTTCTAATACTACACGGGGGCAAACCATAATTATTTTCAAATGTATAAGGATACAAAACGGCTACCGCTTCATATTGTGATATGAAAATCTAATTTTGTCTACATTTCAATTATGAGAATTGACCCTCAGCAGAAAGGCAAAACCGATATTCTAATTATAATTGACTTTGACTTTGAGTTCTGACAGTGTTAATTAAACTTAAATCATTTTAAAATATCAAAAACAGACACTTCGTGTCTATAAATAAACAAAATTGGTTGAAATTATTTTGAAAGGTACATGCGTTCAAAATTCGATATAAAATAGCCATATTATATCGAATTTTGAAATAGCGAACGTTTCAAAATATCTACGATCATAATCTAAGTAATTTTTTTTCTTTTTAATTAAGAATTAAAATCTTTTTGATTGTTTAATGAGTATATGGTTTTAATTTATTTTATTTTGTAAGTATTTTAGAATCAATTGATTTTTAAAGTTTTTAAATAATGATATATATTATTACTTAACCCTAATCAAATAATTAAGCCCGTAGGATCGCGCTGGATGCAAGCAGCTTCCAAACGGTCTTATTAGAGATATAGAGGGGAGGCCTATATCCAGCAGTGGACTTTAAATGGCTGAGATGATGATGATGATGATGAATCAAATAAAGGGTAATAATTTCCCATCAGGGGCCAAAGATGAAACCGATTCCCATAGGAATTTATGACTGCAAAGATCAAACTTGAGCTTAGATTAGTAATAATTGTGTTAAGCTTAGTTGGTAGAAACCCTGAAGCTCTACCGACAAAGTTGACGAGGTTTGTCAATAACTTAAACCTATGACCTTTTTGAAATCAAAATATTCGGTAAGAATCGTCTTCAGCATAGGCGATATGATGAAATGGGATGTAAGTGGTTCATCAACATCCTTGAATCAAAGCCAACTTCACCTGCACGCGGTACACCCTATTGACTGACAAAAGAAGCTATGGCGAAAAGAGAGGTAGGGAGCGAAATTGTAAGCTACCCGACTGGGGAACACCTCACACAATACCGCAGCCAATTAACAATTTGGCTTCGGTATTCTGTGAGGTTGTTGTGTTCCTGCGAGTGCGTGAGGACACCAGAAAAGAAGGAGATACTCCGTTGGCAGCGGTGGTGGCGGTGCGCGAACGATATTTTATGTTGTGAGCGATAATATGGCTACAGTAACTACTTCACATCAGGCGGGCGGTATACTTTTCTGCCATCCAACGTAGGATAAAAAAAAAAGTTTAGAAATAATTGATTCGATTAATGCGGTACATATATTGAGATAAATTAAAATCATAGCACAATCATTTCTAGACGCAAAGTTAACCATATCTGTTCGTAATATAACCCGCCTATAAGCAAATGAGTTTTTATTAGTACGTTTTTCCGCTGAAATTATGATGATGACTAATGAATTTTAATTAAATATTCACGAATTTTAAAAAAAAGATGGAGCATGGATGCTTGCAACTCGGGTAGGGTTTCTAAAATTAAGACAAAAATGTCGTCAAAACGATTGCTTCGTTCTTATAACAATATAAATGTGGCAGTATCTCTGCATCAATTCATAATCATCCCCAGTGATACTTACGGGTATCCCCTCATTCGAAGGGGTTTAAAGCATACTCCATCACGGTGCTCAACTACGGGTTGACGGAGGCCCATGTTTTCAAGCCGCCCAAAGGCCGCTGAATTTAGCTTAACGACAGCTTAACGTGCCCTCCGAAGCACGGATGAGCTCGAGATAAATAAACCCATCCATAGACAGGATCGACGTTCCTTAACTTTCGTGATCGATTAGACTGGCGCAACGACGGCATCGAGCTCATCTTTTTTTTTATACTACGTCGTGTGGCAGACAAGCATACGGCCCGCCTGATGTAAAGCGGTTACCGTAGCCATATTAACGCTCGCAACATAAAATATCACTCGCGCATTGGCTTTGGTTCAAAGACGTTGATGAACCATTTACACCACAAAAGCATTTGAAATCTGATTCTGATTGATGAGCTCCATTGAAATCCATTGAAATAAATATTTAATCGAAAAAAAAGTCTAGTAGGTATATATAATAATTACAGCTGCTAGGGTTCCGCTAGGAAAAGTATAATCAATATTTATGGTTCCATGGCAAAGAAAAATGGGAACCTCTGATTTAGATTTCTGTGGTTTCCGTTGAAGTGTAACTGTGCAAAGAAGATCTGCGTTTTCGACATTAACCTAAGCTTACATCGAAGGTTTTCGCACATGTTAAATAAAGTTTAATTAAAACTTTCAAATATGATATTGATATTGATGCTGTTTATTTTGGGATTAACTTGTTTGAACTTAAGTTAGTAAATGCTAGGTCTTCGAAATTCGCAAAACTCAAATTATGTTTTGTCATCAAAATGGAATCAAGTTTAATAACTTAACTAGGATTTTAATATAACTGCCACGTTTTGAAATTTGTAATATTATATTCTATAAATTCTATAAATTAAAATTTATAATACCTGGTGTCAATAAATTCACTTTTGAACGGTTTCTACTTTGAAGTTTGCCGCTGTTAAATCCATAATACAACATGAAACTTCGTCTGGCATTAAATTATAACATTTATACTTGAATAAATCACTTTATAAGTATGGTATCATTTCATGCAATTAGTCTGTATTAATTTCACTATTTAAAATATTATTATCAGTGATCGGCGTTGGTAGTGCCATTACGCGGGATTTGTGACCGTTGTTTTAATATGGATATGCCTCCCAAATCCCGGCATTTTCATTAAACAATTTTGTTTAACTTTAACAAATTTTCACGTATTACACTTAACGATGCAGTGACAACTGGAAAAATATAAAGTACTACTAAACTAAACTAAACGTAATCCCGGAATCCCGTGGTCTTATCCATATTAACATCAACATTCAAGTCCATTGACCCCAAATGATACTACTAACGCCGATCACTGATTATTATCTATTACATGTCATTTTATAGTCTACTAGCTGACTCGCGCAACTTCGTCTGCATGAGACAATGCGTTGAGAGTGAAGCACCATTTGAAAGGTTGTAGTGAGTCAATTTATAAAAGATGGACACATGCTATCACGGACTTTTTTTAGATCTTTTTAAGATGAATAATTCCGTCGTATATCATTGTTGCTTAACTTGAACCGTTTACGTAGCGCACGCAACGGAAGCCCTCAAAAGGAATATTTTTTTCTCATTGTTGTTAAAAAAAGCTAAAAAATAATTCCGAGGTTTCAGTCGTCACACCCCTCTCCCTCATCAATCTAAGGCATTCAACAGACAAAATAATAAAATCGTTGGGCGTAGCGTAAACTGAGTTGACTGGACAAGGGCCCAACAACCCATTTTTTTGTTTTTTAAATAAACAAACAGGGCAAGCTAAATAAAACCGTTTAAAAACAGAATAAAATGAATATTGAAGGGGGCTCCCATACAACAACATTACAAACGTGATTGATTTGCTCGTTTTTGCTCGATATTGATAACGGCAAGGTAGACGTCTAAAATATTCAATATCTAGTTATATATTCACTTTAAAAATAAATAATTAAATTAAAACAAAACAAATATTTAACGCTCCCATTCAACAGCATTAAATTTTTTGCCGTTTATAAAGATAATGGTACGCAACCCTTCGTGCGCGAGTCCGACTCGCACTTGACTGGTTTTTAATTCCACATGACGGTCGCCACAAAAGGGCGATTTATATTTTTTGCATTAATTCTTGTGATTGAGTATCAAATGAAAGGGATTGACCTTACTACTAACAAAAACTTGTTAATTTTTTTTTTGAAGTATATTTTTGTTTATCACCAAGCATTATTAATTAATACTTTTAATGACACTGTAGTAAAAATCGATACTCGGAGGGCATATAGTGGATATAGGCTGATAATATAAAGATGGAGATAGTAAAAATTAAAACTTCATAATCACAAGAAAAATCCTCCGTCAACCCGAGGTTAATCAGCGTGGTGGAGTAAGCTTTAAATCCCTTCGATTGAGGGGAGACCCGAATCCCAGCAGTGGGATGAATAGGGGTTGACGACGACGACAATAAGAACTTAACTCTGCATTGACTATTTTTATTTTAATTAATATGTATTTGCATAGGTACGTTTAATATATTTATAGTATACTTTTTTTTTATACCACGTCGGGTGGCAGACAAGCATACGGCCCGCTTCATGTGAAGCGGTTACCGTAGCCATATTAACGCTTGAAACATGAAATATCGCTAGCGCTCCGCCACCCCTCCTCCCTTTCTGGTAACCTCACTCACTGGCAGGAACACAACAACCCTCAAGGGAATTGTTATTTGGCTGCGGTATTATGTGAGGTGGAGGTAATCGCCAGGCGGGCAGCTCAAGCAATACGTTATTCCCTACCTCTCGTTTCGCCAGAGCCTCGTCTGTCAGTCAGCAGGGTGAACCAAGCGCAGGTAAGGTTGACTTTGGTTCAAAGATGTTGCTGAACCACTTACACCCCAAAATTAACATTTTCAATTATACGCTCCCTGTGCACCTGCCATGTCTTATCTCTGCACCACCTTGGATTGACTGGTAGAGAATGCTTGTATAACATTTAGTCCGCCTATGTACAATTTTGTGCAGGCAGATTAAATATATAAATAAATAAATATATGATACGGTTTTTGACTATTCGAAAAATGTCACACAAATAAGGATTCGTAAATGAACATAAGTTAATGTAAGTGGATAATTATGTCAGTGATGGCAGATGGAGGAAGAAAGTCCTAGAGTATAGGCAGCGATTGGAGCGACGAAACGTGGTCTAGTGGCCGTGGACGGACCGACGCGACGACTTGAAAAAAGCGGCTGCATGCGGCAAGTCGTGGAAAGCATAGAGAAAAACCTATATTCAACAGTAGGTAGATATATAGGTTTAAAAATAAAAATAAATTAAAAAAATATAAACCTTTATGTCTTTATCCAAAATTATATTTATTATAATATATTTAAAAATATATTTAGAAATATATTATCACTAAATATATTTAAAAATATATTTAGTGGTTCATCAACATCTTTGAACCAAAGCCAACTTCACCTGCACGCGGTGCACCCTGCTGACTGACAAACGAAGCTCTTGCGAAAAGAGAGGTAGGGAGCGTAATTGTAAGCTACCCGACAGGTGAATGTACCTCCACCTCACAGAATACCGCAGCCAAATAACGGTTCCCTTGAGGGCTGTTGTGTTCCTGCGAGTGAGTGAGGTCACCAGAAAGGAAGGAGATGCTACGGTGGCAGCGGGGGTGGCGGCGCGCGAGCGATATTTTATGTTGCGATTGCGAGCGTTAAAATAGCTACGGTAACCGCTTCACATCAGGCGGGCCGTATGCTTGTCTGCCACCCGACGTAGTATAAAAAAAAATGTAATATGCTATGCTTTTTAGTTGTGTATTCATATTTTGATACACGGGGAAGAGTTCAGTTTATAGATAATGGCAGGAAAGGAGAACGCTCCCAAATGTATGAGAAAAAAACCCATACGGAACAGATACGAGACCTAGCCCAAAGGAGAATGTTCCCAAATGTATGAGATTAAACCCAGACGGAAAAGATACGAGGCCTAGCCCAAAGGAGAATGCTCCCAAATGTATGAGATTAAACCCAGATGGAACAGATACCTAGCCCAAAGGATAATGCTCACAAATGTATGAGAAAAAACTCAGAGCGATACGAGACCTGGCTCAAAAAGTTGTCATATTTAGAGATATAATTCTGTATATTATGTTTCGTTATCAGTTTCGATAGCTGAAGGTGTGATATTACCTTTTCTTTTTTTCGGGGGTAATCTCATAAGACTAATTCTTTGATTACATGTATGTATTGGATGATGTGAAATTCTTATTCATTCATTATTCAATGTGTGGCTGCTATAATATATATTTAATATTATATGGCTAAAATATAAGATAAAAATGAAACTAATATTTACTCACAAATATCAAATTTGGTATTCTCGTATCACAATATGAAATTTCAAAGTCGAATTTAAGTGAGATTATATCGAAAAATGATCAAAAATTACACAACCTAAGAATGTCATTCTATTAGCAATTAGAATTGACAATAGATTAATTAATGAAATCAAGTACATTAATTTTAGTCAATTCACTATTCAATCACGATTCGGTCAACTTTTGTTCTGCGATCCTAAAATAATTACGAGAATTGATCATCAGATCGTGGAGCCCAGATATAACAAAGGCGTATTGTTTTATGTGCATATTGTACAAATAAAACAAATGCTCTTCTCGTTACACGAAATGGAAATGAAGGATTTCTGTTATTGCTAGATAGAAGATATTTCCAGTATTTTTCTTTAAGCTTGTATTGCACTTGCGTTATTTTTAATACAAGCTAAAAGATGTAGAAAAAGAAATAGTTTGCTATTCTGAAATGTTGATATAATAGTTTATATTTTCTTATTATACTTTTAACTTTGGACTTTCAATTATCTACAAGAACTTTCAGAAAGCCTAATAATCATAGAACCATACTGTGGGCATGAGCATTTAATAACACTTAGGACTTACAATATGACGTTAATGGCATATTGTGTGTTGGAGCTCAAAAGGAAAATACATGAATTAGTTATCATCATTCATCGTCATAATTTCAGCCAATTTCTATCCACTACTGAAGAAAGGCCTTCCCAATTAATTTCCAGCGTGACCGGTCCAGTGCCACCTGAATCCAACGACTCCCCGCAATCCCTCGCAGGTCTTCAGTCCATCTCGTAGAGACGGACGTTTCTACTCCAGGATCTTTTTGCCCCATCGGCCAACTGATCTTCGCGCTATGTGGCCCGCTCATTCTTGCTTCCCGCTTCAGCTTGCTAATCCTGTCGGCTATATCAGTGACCTTAGTTCATCTACGGATCTCCTCATTCCTAATTCGATCTCGTAGCCTTCTCCATAACACGTTGAGCAATTTTGAGATTTTTAATGAGACCTATTGTGAAGGACCACGTATCTGATTCCTAAGTCATCACTGTTAACACATTTATTAAACTCTTTAGTTTTGAGGCACTGAGGGATTTTTGATGAGAAGACGTTGCGGAGTTAAATTCCTAGATCGACTTTTTTCTCGAAGTATCTACCTAATCGAACCATGACAGCTTCGAGAATAGAGTTTCTAACAGTGACTATGGGGTGGGTGAATTCCTCACTTACTAATTAGCTCTTAGCAATTTCACAGAGAATTCTGGAAATTGCTATGCTCTGTGAAAGTTGGATTGCGAAAGATTTAAAGTACTGTAATAATTTTATGCCTATGAAAAAATGAAAAATAGCAACACTGTTTTTAATTTCCTTTCTACGTCGATTTATTTAATTCTTGAAATAGAATTATTAATTAGACAACATTGGAAGATTGACAAATTTAGCAACAAAATTCTCAATCCAAAGTGACTCAAGCGTTAATGTTTTGGGCCTATCAACATAAAACAAACAAAATTGACAGACATTAATTAAGAGTAATTTCCAATTTTAGATGATGTTATTTTCATTTAAATATATACGAATCAGGCAATTATTAATATCGTAAGGGATTAAATATGCCTTTACAATTTGTTATAGAGATAAGCGTTGAATGAACGAACCGTTTTTTTAAATTGATTTTTTATGCGTGAACGATTAAACTAGTTTACAGTTCACAGATAAACTAGTTTATTCTTCGACTGGTTGATGAGTCCGTTGCGTCGCGTCGCGATCGTCTCGTCTCGTCTAGTGACTTGACAAATGAGATTTTCGTTCATTTACGTTTACCAATCGCTTAAGTGAAGAAATAGTCTTCGATCGACGACGACGTAAACTAGTCGAAAATTAGACTGTTTTTTAAACTAGTTCATCGTCGACGGTAAACGATCTCGTTGCGTCGACTGTAAAATCGTCGACGACCCACCACTACTTTGTTATTGTCATGGAAGGAGCTCAATGGCGTCGTTGCGTGTGTCAGTCTAATCAAACACACAAGCAACGTCGACCGTAGCCTGTATGGGCGACGTTTCTTAACATCCATGGGAATGGGTCTATTTACTTTGAGCCTCTACGTGATTCGGAGGGCAGGTTAAGCCGTAGGTCTCGGCTAATATTATTAGATGACAGTCGATGACAGCCAAGTTCGCCAACCCACAGTTGAGCAGCGTAGTGGAGTATGCTCTAAACCCCTTTGACTGAAGGGAGACCTGTGTAATACCAGCAATGGGGTGAATAAGGGTTGACGACTTTATTATTAGTGGAATCACATGTTAACTGAAAGAAAACATTAGATACGAAGTGAATTAATCCAACAGTACAGTTAAAGTTTTCTCTTTATTATTATTATGTACCTATCTCTTTTTTATCACGGGTTAAGCCCAGTCATTCGATGGGCGTGCGCGGGGATATGGATCCAACCCGTCAAAATTCTCAAAGGGGCCTCCTTTGAGAATTTTGATGTAATGTTGTACGCCCGCCGTGACCCGCTCCAGTGTATATCAATGGAACGATATACCCATGAGCAGGTCACGGCAGGCGTTGAGACTATTGCGAAGTGCGATGGAAAATACTTGGGCTATGGAGATGAGATCTGTGTGAACCTAATACCGGGCTATTACAGAAGAGGGACGGACGCCTGCCATAACTGCTTTTATTGCTAGTTATTTACGGCAGGCGGTGGCTTGCCACTCACTAGATGGGCCCACTCACTAGATGGGTCGAGTGGTTTACTGCGCTTTCTCTGTTAAAGTTATTCGCGGCGTATACCCTGGAGCATATAGCTCTAACGGCTCCTCTCTGGACGGCCAATGAAGGCAAGCCAGAGCTGAGAGTTCTGCCGGCCTTCTTGTGTTTACACTCCGACCGATGAAGACTCGCCGGAGACGAAGGCCCTGACCGATTTTATTATTATTATTCTGATGATTACGAAGTCCTTCTTGGAACGGCTATATATTATATAACCTAGAACCAAATACCTCGTAATAAAACTGTACTTTAATAAGTATTATGTATCTAATCTAGAATAAAATGTTCACCTAAGTTGAGGGAATTTTGAAAATTTTGAAATCTAACAAGCTGTTTAATTTTAGGAGGAGCCTTGCACTACCGTCACCAATCGGCTGGTAGGAAATCCCCTCATTTATTCTGGGCACACCATTGAGAATGTCATGTGCAACGTGTACTTTTTATCACACTCACATTCACTTTCTCATGTGTTTTTCTAGCTGAGTACCCATTTTTTGCAAATTTAACACAAACTTTCGTATTTTCAGATAGTTAGATTTTGAACACCTATTTCAGCATTCTACAGTTCAGTATATCTCTGTGTATTTTTTTTTTATATAATAAATAACAGTGTCCTAATTTTATTCTGCGGAAATGAAAAAATTATATTCTTCTTAAGTTCTCAAGATCTTAAATAAATTCTCTGTTTAAATTTTTTTCAGATTATATTCTTAACTTACAAAAAAAGTAACGATTAACAAATCGAAACTTTTGCGATTATGTGTAGTACATATAAGGAGAGGATAAACGTATTTTACAACTTTTCACTCAACTTCGGTGGACGCTCAGACATAGATTAAAGTTATAAAACCAAGTTATAAAAACATGTTACTTAGTCTAAAATAGCGAATTTCAGTTTAAGCTGACTAGTTTTAGTATTGAAGGTTAATTGATGTGTTACTTTGTTGTTTATTCAAAACACGATCTCCTATTATGTGCTTTAGTAGATAGTTTTATATTTTATAACAAAAATCTTTTCTTTCTTTTAAATTGTTGTTATCGGTTTCAAAATTTATTTTTATTGTTTAAGCGGTGCTTATGTTTTGTTATCTTTCTATTCTGAACTTTTTATTATAAAAAGTTATTTATTCACAACAAAGTATTTGCAACAAAACATAAGTTTCCTTCACAGATACACTGTAAAAATAAAAGACGCGAAAAAAATGTAACTTTATGTCAATTTACTAGTTTGTAGACATTTTTTTTTTACAAATAACTAATAATATACAAATAACTTATAAATAAAATACCTACTTAAAAATATAACTTACAATTAAATAACTATAAATAATCTCCCAGCATTTTTGTCTTCCGTTCATAGCGTTAAAAATCTTTTTACAAAAATTTGTACTGATTTAACTCCAGAAATATGTCATGTAACGGATGCCAAACATGCTTGGACGAGTCAAGATCCAAATTCAAAATTTCCAGATTTTCCATCATCACAGAGACAGTGGGACGAGCCGCTTTGCAGACTGTTACGAAATAACCTTTTACAAACATGTAGCAATTCTGCAGAGCGTGCCCGTCTCCTGGCTGTAGCGGAATGGGAGTCTGGATTATGGCTACAAGCATTACCATCTCCTAATTTAGGAACTCTGTTGGATCGCGATACCTTCCGTCTAGCGGTGTGTCTGCGTTTGGGCACTTATATAAACGCCCCGCATCGTTGCCCCTGTGGTGATACTGTCGATCAACTTGGTCACCACGGACTTTCGTGTCTCAAAAGTGCAGGCCGCATACCACGCCACGCTAGCCTTAATAATATCATCCACCGGGCTCTTGCTAGCATCCGTACACCCGCGGTTTTAGAACCGAATGGGCTTGCACGTGATGATGGGAAGAGACCGGATGGAATGACACTTGTGGCCTGGAGGTTGGGGCGACCTTTGGTGTGGGACGCTACCTTTAATTGTAAGTTATATTTTTAAGTAGGTATTTTATTTATAAGTTACTTTATGTCTATTAGTAACAAATTCGATTTTTTTTAATATATGATATTGTACAATTTAGTAACTCTCAGACTTAAACGATCAATGATCAAACTCGAAGACTAATACGAGATCTCATAAAGAATCTTAAGAAATAAGCTCGTCGTTGTACATAGATTTTCTTTTAACGTGATAACGTCTTATAAATCGATGAACGCTGGCTGCACGCACGAAAAAGCATGACTCATTGTCACGTTCCGCCTAAGCCGAGCGTACAAGCGAGAGCGCGGAACAAGCGATAGAGAAGCACGATCGGCCTAAGCGTTCAGCGTGTGACGCATCTATCTCTCTTCCACTCCATCGACCGATGTTTTTCATATGATGTTATCACGTAAAATAATCCTCCGTAAACAGACTTTTAAAAACAACCATGTTTTTTTATTATTTTTCGAATTTCGTATTACTATTTTTAAACATAACATAACAAAGATTACTAATGATAATTTTAAAATAGTCACACATGTTTATATTCTTTTCTGTTTTATTAAAGTAGATAATAAATATCAGACATTTTGTACTTATCTCAAAATTAAATTTTCATGTCTGACTATGACACGTTAATTAAATATTTTTTCTAAATAAATTCTCGCATATAAATAAAGCAAACTATATACCTATGTAGCTTGCTTTATTATGATGCGAGCGAATTGTGTACATATTTGCACAGACTGCTGTGTACTTGTATGTAATTCTCTCGAATGTGTTATTGATTTTTACGAGCATAAAGTCTCAATTATAAAGTGATCCAGTACAGACTATGCGAGTCTATACCAGTACATATATAGTATGGCAATACGCCATCAGGTGGCAAACAAAGATATGTCCTCTGTCATCACAGCAACAACGGCCTTTTAACATAGATACATAAAAACGTCTAGGGATCAAGTATGTTTTTGCCAATTATCAAAAATAAAGTTTTTATTTGTATATTTTAAACACCTATGAATTATTTTTGGTCAATTTCATAAAAAGTCCATATAAGTTTTTAACGAAGTTTAAGAATAGAAAGAACTTCTACATGATTTAAATTTTAATTAATAAAGTATATGTAACTGAAAACTTTTTAAAATATACGAAAACTTAAATTATATTATCTGATATCGTAGAAGTCGACTTAATTAACGAGCTAGAAAATGTGTATTGGAAATTGCAACAATCAGTAGATAGTAAACAAATAACAGCGTAGATCACATGAAATGCAAAAGAAATGGGTAGCGAAATGTATTTAATATTCAAAGAGATTTTCAGTAAGATTTGCACCGATTGAATCTAGATATTGCCGACACAAAATCACGTAGATTGTTTTTTTATGGTTTGAAAGCACTATTGGAACTTAAACTTGATGAAGTTTGGGATCAAACTTAACTCTTAAAGATTTAAACGAATGATTTAAAATGGAATGAAAATTGTTATTGAATTGTTATTGCAGAGATCGCCGAGTTGACGCACAAATTTTCTTCAGTGACCCTGTACAGGAATCAGACGGTACGATACGCAGCAAGGATGCATGCTATCATCGCTTGCCAGATGGAATTCCAGCTCTACCCCATGGACATACAGTCTTGCCCTATATATATTGAAAGCTGTGAGTAAATCGTTGCATTTTTCTAATGCCTAGGCCGCACTCATCGCGACAACGCGAATATCGGGTTATCGCGATGTATGTAGCCAAATATTCGCGAATCCTGTGACACTTCGGACGAAGCTTCTGGAACATCGCTCCGCTGTCGGTAAACTCTCGCACATCAAAGGGTTTTAGCGCGATGAACTTCGCTTGCACGGACGTGTTAAATGTAACTACAGTGTATATAATATAGCTGAAGTGTAACATGGATTGGAGTAACGATATTTTTTTCTTCTTTTTCTTGCATTAAATTTGTTTTATAGATGACATAAATGTAACAGTACATTGTGGTACAAGTGTGTAATGTTGGTGATTACCGCTGAGGCGCTATTGAGACCTGAGCCTTTTAGGCGAGGGTCTTAAGAGCCCTATTACATTTGCACGCTGACGGGCTCTCGCGCAGTACTTAACCCGCGAAGGCCGCCGGTGCATCGTTTTTTGTAGTAATTTTGAAGTTATATTTATTGTTTTTATTGAAATAAGATAATAAATTCATGCTACAAAGTTTATTCATTATGAAGTAACAATTATTCTCGTATAAATTTTGCTCAATAATATTATCGTTTATTCGAGAAATTAACAGTTTACTTAAAGCGATTTTCGATGTTTTTTTGGTTAAAAGAATGTTTTTTTTATATATTAAATCAATGATATTTCAAAATTCCGAGGCCGCTATGTACTATACGACTATCTATCAAATAACATTCTATTTTTTTTATTTCATTTGTTTGGAACAGTAGTACAATCCAGGAGCTCAAAATAGTGAATGCGCGCATTTTATGAAAATCTTTCCCTGCAATTTTGGGTTTATTTAAAAAGTTAAGCAAAATTTACAAAAAGCGAGGCCGCTATGTACTATGCCAATAGCTATTCTGTTCTATTCAATAAGTCAACATTGTTAATGTATTTTTGTTTCCGAGATCAAGAACGCCAAAATTGGCCATTTTACGCAAAAATCACAGTCAAAAGGCTCTTAAGAGAGCCGAGGACGGTAATCATCAATACACACGTGTATCAAACGTCGTTTTTCAACATACTTGCGAATAAAATTGTAACAGTAACAGAAGATAAGGTTTTGAAATAAATATATAAGAAGTTAATACTTATTTGACGAGCTCGGTGGCGTAGTGGTCAATGACGCTGCTTCGACACCAACGCTCGTGGGTTCGATTCCCACATAGAACAAACATTTGGACAAATTTTACAAGCCCATCCAGTCCCAAACTAAGCAAAGTTTGTACTATGGGTACTCGATAACTGATATTAGTTTTTTTTTTGTAAATACATACATCACTACATAGTATAAAACAAAGTCGCTTTCTCTGTCCCTATGTCCCCATGTATGCTTAAATCTTTGAAACTACGCAACGGATTATGATGCGGTTTTTTTTAATAGATAGAGTGATTCAACTGGAAAGTTTATATGTATAATATATGCATAACATAGTAGAAAAACACTGATAATTTAGAGGTTTCTAATGTGATGTCGTAAATAAACACATTTTTTTGCTCTTTCATTGCAAACGCTGGCTGAACCCAACG
This sequence comes from Hypsopygia costalis, assembly GCA_937001555.2. NCBI lineage: Eukaryota > Metazoa > Arthropoda > Insecta > Lepidoptera > Pyralidae > Hypsopygia > Hypsopygia costalis. The sequence continues at coordinate 29,509,545 of OW443329.2, forward strand.
AGATAGATCAAAATAATGTAGTACAGTATTGTTCACCTTAAAATGGTCTACAAAAAAGTTCGCGATGGTATATGTCTATCTCTTAGTGGTAACACACAATAACCGTTATTTTATCCTTTGCTTTTTACAAGAAATAATGCCTTATTTACGAAGCGATTTTAAGCAATACAGAATTAATCCTTATCCAATTAAGTACCTTAAATACATTGCGCATTTAATATAGATCAATATGGCCCTTCACAGCATGTAATTTAAATGAATAGTTTAGAAGATATTACACATTTAAAATGCAGGGACATAACGGCTGTGGCGGTACCGGCCGCGGAGCCGGCGGCGTGTGCCTATAACTGGGGAAGGACTGGATAGGACAAAGCGCAAAGACCTTCTGTAGTACATTTAGTATCAGCATTGCACCCGTGCGAAGCCGGAGCGGGTCGCTAGTATAATACATAGAAAACACCAGACCAAGCCAAACAGACATGTTCATGCACACAAATATTTGTCTTATGCGGGGATCGAACCCGCAACCTCAGAGTCAAAGTGGCCATTGCTAACCATTTGACCATCGAGTTCGTTAGCTATATAACTTGTTTGTTTATAAACCTTATAACAATAAGATACGATGGAAGTAAGCTATATATATATATAAAAAAAATAATATTTGCAAGGCGGACTTATTTCGTGAAGGATTTTTATCAGTCAACCTAAATGACTTAATGGTAATCAAACAAAATAATTTCGTATCTTCTTCTCCACAGTTTCCTATAGCAATCAAAAAGTGAGGTTTCGCTGGAGCGATGCAGGAGTGACCATCAATCCTGAATTAAAGTTGCTTCAGTACCACATCGGACAGCCGTTGAGGTTAGAAGAAACAAATGGATATATGATCGACAAGGACGGTAAGTTTTCATCTATAAACGGTAGTCAAATATCTTTTGCGGTGAAAAGTTTCTATACGAAGCAGTATCTCAGTTAGATTAATATCTACGAGTATATATTGATGATGATGATAATACATGAAGCAAAAACTTTGTACCCCTTTTTACAAAAATAGCGCGGACGGAGAAGTAGGAAATTTTATTATTTGTAGTTTATTTAGAGATGGAGCGCAGAATGCTAATATTTTTTTAAATTATGCATAAAAAATACACTAAATCAATAAAAAAATAACATTACACAGACTACCATGTATACACACACGCATATTAAGTATATTCTTTTGTTTATTGTTAAAGTCATAATTTAAATTATGACTTTAACAATAAACATACAATAACTTTAACAATAAAATAACTAGTTGTATATATCTATCTATACATACAATAAAGCAGAAGAAACCGCGTATCTGTACATTTAAAAAAAATATAAAAAATGAGGGTGGGTGATAAAAAATGAATAATAAAAAACAAAAAAAAAAGATCTAGATTTTCTGTATGTACACGCTAATATCTAAAACTCCTACACAAATTTTTGTTGCAGTTCATATAATATATAATGCTCAACTATAGACCAATATAGACTTTATTTCAATGAAATCGGATCTCAGTAAAAAAGAGAAATTCGCCTGTTAAAAATGCATAGCAAAATCACTAAAAGGGTAAAAATTTCACGCGGGTCGAAATAAGTTGCAGGCACCAGCTAGTAAATTACTTATATATTATTTGTCAGGACATAATGTCAAATAACAATTCCCTTGAGGCTTCTTGTGTTCCTGCGAGTAAGTGAGGTCCCCAGAAAGGAAGCAGCTGCAAGGCAGCGGGAATGGCGGCACGATTGTGATATTTAATGTGGCAATTAACGTTCGTCTATATGGCTACGGTAACCGCTTCACATTAGGACGGCCGTAAGTATGTCTGCCAGCCGATGATGTAGCAAAAAAAAACGACATTTTCGATTAAATTTACAATATGGGGTTTGTGTAGGCAAAAAATATTTAGCTAGGTATGAATCCTAGGAAAATTCGTCGGTAGTTTGCAATAAACAGAATGGCGGTATAAAAAATGTTTAAAAATTAATCTGTGTCAAAAACTTGGATAACAAACAATAAGTATTTTAAATTTAATAATTAATCATATTTAGTAAAATCGACGATAATAAGATTACCCAGTTCACGTTTCAATGATTCTTCTTATCTTAATTTAGTCGTAGTTGAACGTTGACGTTTCAATGATTCTTCTTATCTTAATTTAGTCGTAGTTGAACGTTGACGTTTCAATGATTCTTCTTATCTTAATTTAGTCGTAGTTGAACGTTGACGTTTCAATGATTCTTCTTATCTTAATTTAGTCGTAGTTGAACGTTGACGTTTCAATGATTCTTCTTATCTTAATTTATTCCTTTTCATTTTACGGAAAAAAAGAAACATAGGGTATATTATCGTATTCTATTTTATTTTTTGTTTTTGAATTTATTTATTCACTACATCTTAATAACTCCGGTGGTCGTGAATTATTTGTCGGCTTTCAAATATACGTCAGTGGTCCATATAATTTAATTAATTTATGCCTGTTTGGTCTGGGCATGATCTGGGAGTTCGCTGCAAAAAGTTTTTGTTTTATTTTGGAGTTTTTGATGGAGCCTCGAGGCCTACCGCCGAAGCTGAAGCCGATTACCATCGGTGTTTTTGATTGCGAATATCAAACTTCAGCTTAGACTTACGGTACCTGTGTTTAGCTTAGCTGGTAGAAACACTGGATCTCTACCGACAAGCTGAGTTGAAGATGTTTGTCAATAACTAAAACGTAAGACCTATTTTTCGAATCCAAATATTGGATGGTACTCGGGTTCAGCTTCGGCGGTAGACCCCCTGGTCCAGAGCGATCGCCGTGTATACTATATCTGGCGGTTTAACATCCAGAATCTTAAGTATGTACTTTCCTATGTCCTCATTCCATACTTGTTTTTTTTAACGGGACAGGCCCACCACACATTCCCACCACTGTGTCTCCTGTGTAGCCAGGATTAACAGCGGCAACCGCCAAAAAAGGCAATGAACAGTGAAGTCCATTGCAGTCCCGGGGGTACAACTACGGCTGCCTTGGAACTCACAACGAATTTAATCAGAAGAAATTAGTAGGAGTAGGAAGCTTTTGGAATTTGACTTCCCCTCTTAGCAATGTGAGAGACAGCAATATGGCAAATAAGGCATTAAAAGCCTAAAGAGATGGCTAGTCAAGTGAAGCTCAACTGCCGTGCACCACGGATTTTAAGTATCTACCTAACACTATTGGGGACCTAAAACATTGAGTTGTTACCTAACACATCGATTCCAATAATAAGAATTGCAAAATCGTATGAACGCTTGGTAATTCTCCCATGTTGCTACCAAATCAGAATAGTATACTACCCCGGATGCGACCTGTAATGAATTCAACATGTCATTCCGCTCCCGCCGCCAAAGATCACACTCCCAGAGAACATGATGTGCTGTTTGATCGTATTCATAATTTGCAGTAGAACATTCACATAAGAGCGACGGCACTAATTTAAACGAAAAGAGTTTAGCCTTGAAATTGCCATGCCCAGTCAAAAATTGCGCAACGGGGTGATCCACTTCTAACCACTTTTTCTTTAGTCTATGTCTTACCGATTGAAAAAACAGATACAAGTGGCGTCCTTTGGTAGAAGTATCCCACCTTTCTTGCCATTCAGACATCAATGTTTCAAGTACCTCATTAAAAGGTTTGAACAGTATTAACTAAGTTGTAACTAAGTATTTTCTCACGACTTGTTTATTATATTTAGGAATTATTTTACATAAACAGGAATGTGTGTCGCGAATTACTAAAACGCTTTCTTTTTACAATCTTTTATTTACTTCCACCACGATAACTGTATTCATTAATTCATTATTCATATCTTGCAAGTTAAATTTGACCAACTTCTTCATGTTCGATTGAGCTAAAATTTGGTACACTCATTTGAGTCTCTCGACAATGTACGATTACCTAAATGCCGATTAATTATTTCCACATTAATCTTTATGGTATGAGTGCCAAATGAATGAGTTTGATAAGCGAAACACAGCAATAAAATAAGTAAGTATTTTTTTGTCATTTTTAGGGTTGCCTAGTAAACAAGGAAAAGGCGAAACTATAATCACCATGTCCATCAGTCTATCTGTTTGTCTGTCCTTAGCTCAGAGTCTATTTTACTAGAAAGCTCGAATTTGGTAAGGGTATAGGTACATATTAATAATGCCCACAAAATAGTAAATTAAAATCTAGAAAAAAAAGATTTTAGGTTAAATTCCTCACACGTTTTTTTTTATACTACGTCGGGTGGCAGACAAGCATACGGCCCGCCTGATGTGAAGCGGTTACCGTAGCCATATTAACGCTTGCAACATAAAATATTGCTCGCGCGCCGCCGCCCCCGCTGCCAATGCAGCATATCCTTCCTTTCTTTCTGGTGACCTCACTCACTCGCAGGAACACAACAACCCTCAAGGGAATTGTTATTTGGCTGCGGTATTTGTGAGGAGGAGGTACATTCCCCAGTCGGGTAGCTTACAATTACGCTCCCTACCTCTCTTTTCGCCAGAGCTTCGTTTGTCAGTCAGCAGGGTGCACCGCGTGCAGGTGAAGTTGGCTTTGGTTCAAAGATGTTGATGAACCACTTACACCACAAATTTTGTGTTTGGTTTCTCGTGACATGTTATGTGACGTCCGTGTATCCAATCAAACTATAAATGTGAAGCTAGAGCTATAGGGCTAAGCATAACAAAATTTGCAATTGTAATGTTCAACAAATTATGGCGTGTTTATCTATTAGTTCCTGGGAGATCTAGTTTTGTTCGAATTAATGGAAAGTCCTAATTTTGAGTAAATAAATTAAGTATTAATTAAATTAATTATTTCAAGTTTCAATGGGTACTATACTATATTATATAAAATAAATTAAGTAAAAATAAACTAATCCTTAATTAACTAAAAATATACTAATCTTAAAATAAATATTATTATGTATCCTCTGCCTCCGTTTAGGCGTTCCTTGTGTTGCTCCGCATCGTTGTCAATGTGGAGAAGCTGTCGACCGTGTTGGACACCATGGGCTTTCATGTCGCAGGAGCGCTGGCAGAATCCCACGTCACGGCAGCATAAATGACATTATTCGTCGGGCTCTTGCCACCGCCGGCGTTCCAGCTGTATTGGAACCAAATGGTCTGGCACGCGCCGATGGTAAGAGACCTGATGGGATGTCGTTGCTGCCATGGAAGATGGGAAGGCCTTTGGTATGGGATGCAACCTGCGTCGATACCCTGGCGCCTTCTTATCTCCCTTACACGTCGGGATCTGCGGGAGCTGCTGCTGCATCAGCGGAGACACTTAAGCGGCGCAAATATTTAAATATTATAGGTAATTATATATTTGAGCCGTTTGGGGTCGAAACGCTTGGCCCATGGGGTCCGAGTGCAAGGCTTTTATTTAGAGAAATAGCAAAGCGCTTGGTCGATACTTCCCGTGACCAGAAGGCCGGCCTCTATTTGGCACAACGTATAAGCATTGCCATTCAGCGTGGCAATGCCGCCAGCCTTCTGGGCACAATGCCTGTAGACAATGATGCGGAGGAATTTTTTGATGCCGTTTAGTTATATATTTCTTTCTTTATTTATTTTTAATTACTTAAGTTTGTATTTTAAGATTAGTCTATTTTTTGTTACCTAGTTAATTTATAGTGTAAATTTGTATCCTAATATATATAAAATACTAATTATAGCAATAATAAACATATACTTACCATAAATAAAAAATTACTTATGTAAATAAAAAGAAAGAAAAAATAAAATTAATAACTAAACCGCGTCAAAAAATTCCTCCGCATCACCGTCAAAAGGCATCGTGCCCAGAACGCTGGCAGCATTGCCACGCTGAATGGCAATGCTTATACGTTATGCCAAATATAGGCCAGCCCTCTGGTCACGGGAAGTATCAACCAAGCGCTTTGCTAAATATCTAAATAGAAGCCTTGCACTCGGACCCCATGGGCCAAGCGTTTCGACCCCAAACGGCTCAAATATATAATTACCTATAAGGTTTAAATATTTGCGCCGCTTAAGTATCTCCGCTGATGCAGCAGCAGCTCCCGCAGATCCCGACGTGTGAGGGAGATGAGAAGTCGCTAGGGTATCGACGCAGGTTGCATCCCATACCAAAGGCCTTCCCATCTTCCATGGCAGCAACGACATCCCATCAGGTCTCTTACCATCGTCGCGTGCCAGACCATTTGGTTCCAATACAGCTGGGACGCCGGCGGTGACAAGAGCCCGACGAATAATGTCATTTATGCTGCCGTGACGTGGGATTCTGCCAGCGCTCCTGCGACATGAAAGCCCATGGTGTCCAAGACGGTCGACAGCTTCTCCACATTGACAATGATGCGGAGCAACACAAGGAACGCCTAAACGGAGGCAAGCAGCAACACGGAATGTTCCGTCGTCCAACATCGTACCTACATTGGACGACGGTAACGCCTGAAGCCAAAGGCCCGACTCCCACTCTCCCACAGCCAGTAGACGAGCACGCTCTGCAGAATTAGAAGCCGTAGTAATTAGGTTCTCACGAACCAACTCGCAGAGCGGGCTATCCCACTGTCTAAATTAAATTAATTAACTATTTTTATCTTTGTTCGTTAGTTATCTGAATGCAGAGTGCAAGATTTTTCATCATTTCAATTTTAAAACCATCTGTTATCAAGTAAGTAATATTTTCACGCGATGTCAGAAGCTGAATTTGCTCTGCATCCAGCAAAAATCCAGTTGGACTGAAAATTTCGCTGAAATTAAATTCCCTACAGGTAATATTAATCAACATACAGTGATTCACCAAACAAGAAATTATGAATCGAAATAAAAAACCCGACTAAACATTCAAACATGTATTTATTCTTAGATCTTTTATTTCGCGGACATCTCACCTCACACCTCGTACCTATGTTGAAATCTGTCAAGCAATTTAGATTGTAGAACATGTCTTTTATATATATATGTTACGGCTTAAGGTGGGCGTGGACATAATCTTAAGATTAGCCGGCTAATGTGCACATTATCCGAAACGAAACGGCTAAAAATGTATTCGATGGACGCGCCGGGCCGGCGGAGGGCTTGAGGGGGCGGTGGGGAAACAATGCGCGCACACGTGGCAATGAAACTTCCGAATATAATACTATTTTAATGAATTACGACGTAGGATGCAAGAGCGAGCGAAGGGCACCCCGAGATTAGGTTCTGTTAGGTTACTTTAAACCCTTTACACAGAAATAGGAGCCCCGCAAAGCAGGCTCCTATTTCTGTGTAAAGGGTTAATCTTAAGTTTATGTTCACACCCACCTTTAGCCGTAACATATACATACCTACATTCTAAAAACTTTACCCTCCTTTCTTTGTCAGTTGAAGAAGAAGAAGAAGAAGAAACATTTATTTGTAACATAACACAACACTATTACATATTCTAAAAGAAAAAAACATAGATACAAGAAGGGACATAGTGCTGCGTAATGCCACAAATTGGACCCAACTCAGCATTATGCCGTGGTCTGACTATGTCAGACCCCAGCGCTGATTTTCAGTTGGGACCATTTTTTTTAGTTGGGTAAAAATAAATATAGATGAGGTAGGCACAACGAATGTTTTGAATAATAAAAAGGACTATAGACATTAATATTTATTCACCCCTCAAATAACAAATACATTTTATGTGGCAGCTATTTTATATACGCTATTTGCTAGATTTAACATTCAGGTTCTCGCACACACAATACCGGGATGTGTTAAAAGTATTTAAACCCAAGTATATGCCAAACTGCATTTAGTTAGATACAGTTTGGCAAATACTACGATTTTGGGAGTTCGTATAAGAAATACACAAGCTTTCATAATATACAGGGATTACAAATACTATAGCTGTTATACTTAATAACTACGTCAAATCTCGCATTTTCAAAAAAATTTTTTTTATACTACGTCGGTTGGCAGACAAGCATACGGCCCGCCTGATGTAGAGCGGTTACCGTAGCCATATTAATGCTCGCAACATAAAATATCGCTCGTGCATCTCCTTCCTTTCTGGTGACCTCACTCACTCGCAGGAACACAACAACCCTCAAGGCAATTGTTATTTGGCTGCGGTATTCTGTGAGGTCCCCAGTCAGGTAGCTTACAATTACGCTCCCTACCTCTCTTTTCGCCAGAGCTTCGTTTGTCAGTCAGCAGGGTGTACCGAGTACAGGTGAAGCTGGCTTAGGTTCAAGGATGTTGATAAACCACTTACACCCCAATGTATTTTTTTTCAGGCAACTACTCAAGATTAGTGGTGTATTTCAAATTTGAGCGTCAAATTGGTCACCATTTAATTCAGACCTTCGCCCCATCGTCTCTCGTCGTAATGTTGTCCTGGTTTAGTTTCTGGTTGGACTTGGACGCAATTCCAGGACGGGTCACTTTACTGGTCACCTGCATGTTGACTTTAGTCACTATGTTTACTGGATTGAGAGCTGACATTCCTCCAGTTGCATATGTTAAAGTAAGTGGTAAGATTGTCATCTTTTTTACGACAAATGTGAATTTTCTTCAATGCCTTGAAACCAACTGGTGAAATTGTTCCGCTGGTGATAAAACTCCTGTTTCACTAATTTTATCACCAGCGGAAAAGTCAGTGATAATATAGCTCTGGTAGAGGTCGAGTTGTATGAAGCCATAGGTTATTATACGTATAGTACAATTAAAGTGACTACTGATACAACGCGTCTGAAATGAGGATATCTGCAGTAAAACTAAACTAACCAAGATAGCTGGTAATGATCATGATGATTTGAAATTTAAATTATTTAGAGGAAAGCGGCTCTCAGTCTATATTCATTATCATTGTGAACGTGTTACATAAGGTAAATAATCGATTGATGCAGGTCAGTCTTTTCTAGAGGATAAGATGTTTAGCAGTCGACGGATATGGACTGATATGACCATGACTAGATTATTACTTATAATTTTATTGACATCATATGATGTGGTAAATTAATTCGTTGTGTAAATTTTCACACCACCTCAATCCACATGGTGTTCCTAGACAGGATAGGTCCAGCAAATAATTGTCAGTCTCTCTAGTCAGGAGCCATCTTACCTATCCTGCATTTTAGTTTCGTGTTCGTCATTGCAAAAACAGAACCGTTGTGCCCCAATGGCTGCCGATTTTGAGTGCTATATGATTATCTCTAATTCTATTGCTATAGATTATACCAGCATAGTTCTTAGTGATATTTTTTACTTATTTAAGTTCACTCCAAAATAATTGCATTATCAATAGACAAAGATCAAATTGTCAATGTTATTTTTCCAGGCACTGGACCTATGGATGGCGGGTTGTATGATGTTTGTCTTCGCAGCCCTAGGTGAATTTGTGGTTGTGAAAGTTTTGGACAAGCAGTACCAGATGAATAAAAGCAAAGCGCAAGAAGCTATGCCACGGATTATTCCAGTGGTAAGTAATGATATAAGACAATACTGTTAAAAAAAAAACCTCCGATACAGTTACGTACTTTTTATATAAATACTTTCAATGATTATTACAAGCGATATATGGGACAATGAGACCAAAATCATTATGTTCTACATGTTACCTACTACATACAAGTGATACAACCGCTCAGTTAAGCATGGCAGGTCCACATATAGCGATATAGTACCGGTACAGCTTGCCGCAGCTCGAGATATAAAATTATAATATTATTAAGTATTATATTAAATCTCTCCGGTTATATACAATTGTAAATAATGCTTTATTATTAACCAAATTCTCAACATCTAAAAACCGATATAAAAATCCATAAGCTTTACATTTACAGCTTGGATTATGACTGGTTCAAGTTGTAAACGGGTAAGTGTTAGTAAAGCCGTTAGTGGAAATGTTATAGTCAATACGCGAAGTTTTGTCGCTCCTAGGTTTAACTAGTCAAACCTCAAGTACCTTACCTTCCTCTCCAAAAGCAAGCTAGGTCGGCTTTTATTAATAGCAAGCATAACTTAACCAACGTCATTGGTCAAAACGACTTTTGATTGATATTAGCAACACACAAACAAACGTAGTTTTGACCAATGACGCTGGTTAGGTTGGTTGGTTAGGTAATTTTGACTAAAGTCGTTCGTCAAAACCATTTTTAACTGACTTAGACGAAAGTAGTTTCGGAGAGGGAGGTAAGGTACCTGAAGTTTGATAATTTAATCCTAGATGCGCCAATGCGACTTTGGGTATTGACTATTAACAGATATACATTCCTTGAATATGACAGTTAAGATTTAGTCATCGCACAGCTTAGACGCTTTAAGATGCAGATCTCTTACGAAAGTAATTTCATCGATGTGAACTTTATGATTTTCATGTAAAGCTCTGGATGGAATAAAAGCTTGCAACGATTACAGCGCCTAAATGGTGAAAAAGGGTCCTGCGGCACAGTAGCCGCGTGGGACGGCGGTGGTGTCCGATGCCGAAAAGTGGACTTAACTTCTCCGACATCACCACCAGCTGCCACTCCAGCGGTTCACCCCGCTCCCTCTGCTCCGCATACTCCGCACTTGATCGGCGTTGAGAGACGCCAAAGTATATTGCAGGTAAGTATTTCTACCAATTACGAGCTAGTCTCCAATAATGTTATATGTTAAAAACCTTGCTTCACAGAAGTTGAGCTTATCTTGACTAGCTATCTCTTTAGGATTGATAATGCCTTATTTATCATATTGCTTTCCATCACATTGCCAAGATGGGAAATCAAATTCCAAAAGGTTCCTAACTAAAACATTAAGAGATGTGCATTTATTGTGAATAGTTTGATATTACTGTAGTGGTTCTACCAATATTATCCTAACAGTGTAATAGGCTACTCCTATCTGTCCGCGGGCGAGACCCTGGTGATCTGTGTTACAGGGTTATATCTAGCTCAGGCACCAGACTCTCACACACTCCAGCTTAAAATCAAAAATCACCTATTTGATAGTTCTTACGAATTTGTCCATGAGAGATTTTAATATTATTTTACATTTCTTTTTTACAAAAAATTGTATTTACAATATAAATATAAAAACATAACATTATAAATACAAATTACTATAAAAAGAGTTACCGCCGGCGCGGGACATATACCAGCGGCGCCGGTGGTCAGGGCGACAGACTGAAGAACCTCCGCACAATACGTGCAGTCCCCAAAATTGCCACCTTCTGTATCCTATTATCTTCTTACTAATTATATTCATTGTCAGTTCCAAGGCAGCCGAAGTTGTACAAGTATCATCGGCATTGCATTGGACTTCACTGTTCTTTGCAATTTTGTTGGTCGCCACGGTGAATCTTGGCTTCATAAGAGACACAATGGTGGGAATGTATCGTGGGCTCGTCTCCTAAAAAAGTAGATCAAGTACAATATTCAATTACATTAATAATCATCTATAAATGACCTTTTACTTTTACCAGCGCGAATTGAGCGCTTTGATTCAATATATATGTCGCAGCCGCAGTTAAAATAGCCATTCACTTGAATAGTTAGATCTTTAATTGAACAATGACATTAAACCACACGTCCAAACTTTTTGTTGGCGAGTGTTTGAACACAACGTTCAACAGTACAGCTGGACGACAATCAGCTAACTGATTAAATTAACCAATTTGCTAGATTACGAGTAACTATTATGTATTTGAGTCGATTCTTGGTTAGGTTAGGTTATTCTTGTGTTTTGTCAGTGAATATGGAAATAGGAGCCCAGCAAACGGAGTCAGTAGGAAGAAATAAATTCATGCGTTGCAGGAGACGGGCTAGTTGTGCGAACGGTTTTTGTGTTGTTACGAGCGCTTCACATAAGGCGGGCCGTATGGTTGTTTGCTACCTGACCTGGTAGAAACAAAAATATATTCTTGAGTACTGCAAAAATTTTACGTGTATAACGCTCACTCGGCATGGCAAATATATATAGAAAACTCGACATCGTGATTCAACTATGGTACATCTATGGTATATTTTAGATTATAACCAAAAACGTACAGTTTCATGTACAGTACAGTTTCAGTTCATATTTTCCAGAGCAGCTAGTATTAATCGTAACAAACATCACTGGTAGAATAATAAAGTAAATAAAAGCAGTAAATATGCCTATAAAGATAAATAAGTGATAAATTTCCTTTTTGGAATTCAAATACTTTGACGTTTCATATAACTGAAGCAACAGGCGTAAAAATAAACAAATCGTTACGAATGATTTATATAAATAAGGAATAATTGAAGCATATTCAATATAAGAAAAATTTCGATAAAATTCACAGGCGGGACCAAATTATTAAATTATACTATATTTATATGAATTATAGAAAAAAAATGTAAAAAAATTTTTAGGCCTTTGACCTTTTCTCGTTATCGACCCATCTCACCATCATCATTATCTCATCATCATCATCATGAGTTCTTTATGTAAAGCACCGAAAAAGCGACTTGCCACTTTGACTCCGAGGTCGCGGGTTCGATCCCCGCACAAGTCAAATATTTGTGTGCATGAACATGACTATTTGTCTTGGTCTGAGTATTTTCTATGTATTATATGTATGTATTTAAAAAAAATAAGTATTATATCAGTTATCTAGTAGATATATAGTGCAAGCTTTGCTTAGTTTGGGACTAGATGGCCGTGTGTAATTTGTCCTGAAATATTTATTTATTATTATTTATTTGTTTTCTAGGTAGCCTGGTTAGACGCTGACACAGGTCAAGAAAGAGTACTATGGAGAGAGATAGACAAACTATCCCGTGTAGTATTTCCAGCCTTGTTCCTCCTCTTCGTTACGATGTACTGGCCCGTGTTGCTGCTGAAGACCAAGACATCTTCATAACGATTAGAAGGTTTAGTACGCCATTGTTCAAGTGAAATTGTTATAGATTATTATTTCTGTTGTAATTTTCTTAATACCTAACCAAATCTTTAGTATAATCACAGTTTATGTAATTACTTCGTACAGTATGGCCACTCTCTGCCGCTCTCACTAGTCGACCTCACCTCCCCTCTGAGACCGATGGGGAACAGTTCACAAGGTATACCACAACGTACAAATTGACATCGCTCGTATTTTATTCTCCATTCAGTTTCAAATAAAAGATGGGAGTTACTTGTACAGTGGACGGATATCTCAACACATGGAAAGTAAAAAAGAAAATTATATTCGTTCCCTTTGCTTAAAGTAAGGTACAGATATTTTTTCATCATCATCATCATCATCAGGTCATTTTAGTCTCCACTACAGGAGCACGACCCTCTCTCGTCCATCCCAGACAGAAGAAGGATTTGGCCCACGCTGGCCAGACGGGTTGGGAAGGCCTGATCGATATTTTTTTAATGTATTTCGCTTAGTCGCCTTGGACGACATCCACGGGAAGCGACGGAGTGATTTTATCTAGTCTGCCGGAAACCACACGGCCAATTTTTTACATTTTATAAATTACCTAAAAGCATGTAGCAGCCATAGTTTCATCATAACTAATTCATGTCTGTCAGAGTAGGATACAAGATACAATTAATACGAGATGTGAGCAGGATAGCACCATAGCAGATTTATATGTGTCAAAAAGCGCGTGAGGGCGCAGGCGGTAATACAACAGTGCTGCTCGAGTTGTGGTTTTTTACAATTGTTTGTTTGTAATGTCATTGTTTTTGGTGTGTGATTACTATTAGTTTTAAATTACGTTTATTCTATGTGAATGTGAATATGAATTACTTTTTTGAATTTTCTATTCATCACTAAATAGAATTTCCGCCTTCCGAACACCGGTTCATTGTAAATGGTCAAAACATTTCATGTTCACTAATAGGCTATTTTCCAATGTTTAAAATTGTATAAATTATTTAACAATATCGTAAAATACACAAAACTATAAAGATCTGCAAACTTTCAATCTAATATCTTCAGTCAGACTTTTTTTAGCGTCGATCAGTTTGACGGGAAAGTCCATTTTAAAAGTATGAAATTATTAAAAAATAATATTTCCATTAGAGAAGCAATAAAAAATGCTATAACTTTTATTGTGATACTAATTACATAAACGTAATATTTAACATAGCTATCGCACAAATTTCTGATTTGATGCATACAAAATACAAACCTGTGACGTCATACGTCGGTAGTCTTTTGTATGGAGCGTTTTCGTTACAGTCTAAAAATTGTGATTTTCAAGTTACCATATCTCGAGAGATTTTTGTGCTATCGAAGTAATTCTTTCACCTATGGTTATATTATGGAGACGTCTCTACATATCAAACCGAAAAAAATATTAGTCAAATAGCCTATTGTAGATCTTTACTATCCATATAACTGCATGCGTTATTCTATACATAGAATACGGATTTCTGCTTATATTTTTATAAACAGAATACGGCATAGTCGAGTATGATGTAACTAATATGTCTAATTGACATGCCGCATGATTACTAATTGAGTAAATTTTTTAAAGTTAGTAAAATAATGTTGTCATTTTGTCGATAGTAAATTGCCGCATTCTAGGAGCTATTGTTCATAATCATATAGAGAACGGTATCTAGTCGGAACGTGGCGGAGAGTGGCGGAGACGCATCATAAATCTATGATTGTAAATTTTCGATTGATATTATGGTATCATAAGAATATTATATCATTTACTACATTTATGAAGCCGCACATCGCTGGACAATTTATAAATTTTTTGAGTAAATTTAATATAAAAATTGACAATTTAATCTGTTAAACTAATTTCATATTATTGCAAAAAAAAAAGACGGCATTGCGCCATTATGCATTCAGTGAGTGAAAGAATGCAAGAAAGAGAAAAGAAGCAAGTATATATTTTTATAGTATATTAAAGCGCAGAGATTATAAGGATTGCGATAGTCTCTCTCCCAGGCGATGGGAACCGTTTTCTGCCACAATTTTGTAAGGGTAAAGCCATATCTATAGTATTTATGAGACATTCAGTAAGTATATCGTTTCGTGCCTTTTCCTTCTCCGTCCAATATTCAAATATATCGTATATTCATAGTATATACTTATAATACCAATGAAATGTATTAGTAAGAATTTAAACTTCATCTTAAGCGTCACAAACTTACAGTTCTTCGTCTTACCTCACAATTGATTGAAATAGATAAAAATACCGCCTTCTGTATTTCGAAGATGCATAATTTATGTTGATATAATTTAAACAAAAAAAATCGACTAAAAACATTACTCTACATTTACGTAGATACAGGTTGATGATGATGAAAAAAATATGGGACCAATCTGGAAGAATTACTCTTTCAAATAAAAAAAGATTTTTTCAAATCGGTTTATAAATCACGGAGTATTTAAGTAACAAACATTTAAAAAAAAATACTGCCGAAATGTGAACCTCCTCATTTTTGGAGTCGGTTAAAAAGGTAATTAAAGCCCGAGGGATCACATATCACACGAAAGTCCGATACAGATTCATAGGGCGCGGTAACTGCTCTATATCTTTTAAAATAACCGAATCAGCGCCGAAGCTGAAGCCGGAACGGATTTTTTGATTGCGAAAATGAAACTTTAACTTATATTGGCAGTAATTGTGTTTAGCTTAGCTGATAGCAACACTAGAGCTCTACCGACTAAGCTGAAGATGTTTGTCAATAACTTAAACCTAAGATTATTTTCGCGATCAAAAAATCCGGTGGTAATCGCCTTCAGCTTCGGAGGTTGGGCCCCTGGTTAATGTAAGACGTTTGTAGATTTTAATTTCTAAAATATCTGTAACAATTTCACTTATAAATGGCTTGCATTTTTGTAGATATGGACTTAAATATAGTGCTTTATAGTTTTATGTCAAGAAATGTATTTAATACTGGTTTTAAGAGGGTTTTAATGCTGTTACTTTTTGCTGGATAAAATATTTTATAGCCCTTACGATACATCGCCATTTCAGTTTGCTACTTGCCGCTTGGTTCAGAGGAGTTGTTTGAAATTATGCCCACGGCCTCATTCAATAGTTGCACAGCTCGCCATCGGCAGGGAAGTCATCCTCATATATTAGAACTGAAGTGGTCATGTACTGTGCGGTTCCAGAGCGGTTTTCTCCCATGTACTATCAAGTTGATGAATGAATTGCCTGTTGAGGATTTCCTAAGAGACTACAGCACGGAGTTCTTCAAAAAGGGCGTGACAAGGTTTTTACATGTGTGATACCAGGGCTGCAATAACTGCTTTCCAGACGGATATGTTTATTTTATGTATGCTTCTATGCTTTCTATAAAATTTGACGAAGTTGCATTATCCATCTTATTATTTTTATGTTATTAAATTTATTTACTGAATAGAAATAGAATAAAAATGAAATGAAAATAGAATAGAAATGAAATGAAAAGTAACAGAATTAAGCCCTAAATTTTCATGATCGAGTATTGTGCAAAAATGCACAAATTTTATTTAAGCTTATTAAATGTAAAAAAAGAAACACTAAATTATAAAGATAATAATGTGAATGATGTTTTAATAATTTGTTTATTATTAATTTATTTTAGCATATAGTGTGGTGCTGATAATGTAGAAATAATATTGAAAAGCTATGTACAGGCTGTTTATGTATCAGATATTTTTTTAAACTTATGGTTCCGTAGAGGTTTTCATAATGTGAGAAAGTGATAGAAAAAGTATGTTACCTCACTGCGCAGGTATCGTTTGGCTATACAATGGTACTCTAAAGTCAGGAGGAGTTATTTGCTCCATCTACCTAAGAAGTGCTCTTTATATGGTGCCTGCAAACTAAAAAATATGATTGCTAAATATTAATAGAGTCATATTGACTTTTCCTCATAGCCACGGGTTGTTTCTATTATGGTTTAATTATTAATTTTCTTCTGTGTTAGTATAAAACGTTTTCTCATTAAATCATAGAAATATAGAATGTAAACATAAGGGAAGATAATTAAATAAATTCTTTAACTGGGTGATAGAGAGAGAGAGAGAAAGAAATGTGGAACATAGAGCATAGAAAAAGAAAAATAAGAGAACAGAAAAGGGCAAGCAAAAAAACTAAATTCAAATAGCATGGTGGGAGACGTTATGGGGAGAAAAGTGGGCAATAGACAAAAACTGATGCTAATTTAAAACCCAAACTTGAACTTGGAAGCGAAGGAATAGGATGGTTTGTAAGAGAAGAAGAAGGTTATAAGATATAGTAGAAGAGACAGGGAATAGAATAACGCTGTTGAAAAGAACTTGCGTTGTACAACACTAGTGTTGTCATCTTCCGCTATAATTAAAGTAATGGGTTTTTCTATGTTATTACACACATACATATACACGCTCTATATAAAATAATATTTTTTTAATTAGAATTTTTTACACCGTCAGCACTCGAGTGATGCAAACGACTATGAATAATTATCTTATCATCGAGGTCTATAAGAGATGTAGGGAATTTAAAATTATGTTTATGTTGACTAATCAAATCTTTGATTCATAATCACTTAAAGACGCTTGTGATCATCATCCCTGTAAGTCGCAAACATAAATCAGCTTTAATCATTGTGATAGTTTAATTAATAAATAGGTATAAATATTTATATATATAAAAACTTAACATAGTACATTGTATATACAATTATTTATATTATGTTAGTATAGCGATATTTAAAATTTTAAAAATATAATAAAAATAGCATATTACTATGTAATTTATATTTTAATTCAAATTAAAAATGCACATAAAATGTTCTTACCTATAAAATGATTTATATAAATACATATTTAGTATAAAATATACGTTCATGATTTATATTATCCAAAATTAAATCAAAATATGAAGATCATTGTTATGCAATAAACCTTTATTTGCATAATGCCGACACATACACATTTTGCACAATGGCATAAAATGTCAGCTAGTATTTTGTGTGCCAGTAAGTACACCTACATTAAATGGCATAAGATTATATATCCTACATCTACCCATTTTCATCCAATTGCTGGGATACATTTCTCCCCTTGAATCTCTCGTACTCTTGTACTCCACCACGCTGCTCAACTGCGGGTTAGTTCTGATCCCAACAACCGGGACGGGTGTTAAGGAGAATCTTGAGAGAAATAAACCCATCCATAGACAGACTGAGGTCAACGTTGCTTAACTTGTGTGATCGATTAGATTAACCCGCACAATAATTCTACAGAGTTCCTCATTTTACTGAATATTAAAAAGTGCATATTAAGTATTTCTATTTCAATATAACATAACACAAAATCTGCGTAGTAGAAAATCGACATAATAATTACATAAATATATAATTTGCTTTCATTTGTTAATATTATAAATTCAAAATCATTAGGTACTTAGCACAAATTTGACAAACATATTAAGCTTAACAAAATATAAGGACGCTTAGAAATGTTGATTACTTTTATTGTATGTATTAAATGTATGTTGATGAATAAATTATGTAGTTAATTTTTTTTTAATAATTCGTCTGGCAACCGACGTGGTATAAAAAGAAATGAAATAAAGGTAGACATAAAACATTTTTCATTTAAAAAATCTATAGTAAATAAGCCAGCAAATTTTTTGCGGTTTCAGTAAGCCTCAAAAAGTGCCAGCTATTAATATGTAACTTATACAGTAATAATTCGTGTATACTGGCATCGAGATGAAATACTAGTTGGCATATTTACTTAAAATTTTTCAATTCAAAAAGTTTTATTTCTCCCTTTTTTGAATAAATTACAGTTTTAAAGTCGGTTGTTTTAATCACTTTTTATTAAATGAAATGTCAATCCAGTTTTTTGTAGTGTATATGTCGCAGCCAATTCGTAGAACCCGCCGCATTACATAACGGCTAACTGTTTTATAAAATGGCCAAGCCATTATTTCAAATCGCCCTTTTATCATATTAGTGAATTGTCACCACTTAGGCGGCCAGCTATCTGGTGACAATTCTCTTGGGTATCCACCAAGTTTGTGGAACCTCGTGTTTCTAATTAATCACAAGACAAACCTAACCGAAAGATTATTTAAAAACAATCCGCCTTAAATTAGCCATTGTGTAATGTGGCGGTTCTACGAGTTGGCTGCGACATATATATACTACATAATTATATACAAAATATTTTTTTTTTATATATATTTTTTTATATGGTGTCCCTCTATATTATATTTTGTTACTTTGTAATATTATAAATATATTTTGTCACCTAAAGAGCTATGTTTGATATAGCCATGTGACTTTTTTTTATTTTAAAGAATAAAACGTCAAGTTAATTTAAGTTTTAGGTATTTATTTAAGTGAACCAAATGTTACACATAACAGACTTTGCATTTCGTTATGCAAAGTCTGATATGCCAATTTATAACAGGACAAGTAATGTTATGCCTTTTAAAAAATGTCCAAATGGCTGGCAAACAGGTAATAATATTTGAATATTTAATGTTAATTTCAGGGGTGAGGGTGACACTGAACTTATGTGAAAATCGAATAAAGCTGTCAGCGCGATCTTTTGAAATTTTAGTTCTATATAAATACTGCCATTAGGTTTGATGAGTTATGACAATTAGGTTTTCGGCTTAACAGGAAAACAAAATGCTAATTACCGTCATCATTGAATAAAAACTCATAGTCCGCAAACAAAAATTATAAACACTATTTTTCTCGGAAAGAAAATGAAGATTTTTTATATCATTTATTCAACAAATGATATAAGTTTAATAATGTTTTTGATTTTTTGCATAAATCTCTTCCTGTGTTACATTTTTTTAAGTTTAATAAGTGATAAAAATACTTCATCCTTTTCACGTGAGAATAAATAAATTTTCCTGGACAAATTACACACTGCCAGCTAGTATCAAACTAATCAAACTAGTTTTGTTGGTTTGATACAAGCTGTTGTGCTTGAACTATGGGTACCTACTAGGTGACTGATATTTTAATTATATATATTTTTTTCCGTAAATACATAAATATAATACATAGAAAAACGCCCAGGACAAAGAGACATGTTCTCAAATCACTCTACTCTTTGTCTCAAATGTTTGTCTTGTGCAGAGATCTACCCCACGATCTCGGAGTCAAAGTGGTTAATTAATTAGTTAATTAATTAATTAGCCATTCGACCATCGTGCGTGCTCACATATATACACGAATGTCAATAGTATTCTATATTTTTTTTTTATGTGATCGTTTATGAAGTAACGTTTTTTTGTTTGGTAACACTTAGCTCGCTCTCCTAAGCGATAAAAACTACTCTATTTTTTATCAATTAAATTGTACGCGAGTAGTCATGGGCAGAAGATAGATATTTGTATAAAGAATGTGCCATTTTGCAACTACGATTTTGCTATAATTTTAATTTAGGTAAGATAACAGACACACATATTTTTTAATCGTATTTATTAGCTTCTGTTTTCGAGTGGAAATTCGTAGAAAACCTAGTTTCGTTTAAGAAAAAAGAAAGCTTTTGATGCATTGTTTCTAAAAATAAAACGAGTGATGTTTTAAATATCGTTTCTAATACATTTTTTATTTTGTTACTAGTTTTATTAGTTATAGAATTTTAAGAAATGGAATTAATAACGTAAAATGTATTAATTAAATTAATAATTACGTAAATTAATAACGTTAAACGTAATAAAATAAATAAAGTGATAAAAATGCATCGCATTGTACAAATTACATAATGCTTAGATGTAAGAATCTCGCTCATTTTCAGCCATATTTTTAATTAACATTGGCCACAGGCGTATCAGTAGTGAGTGACTGTTAAAAATATAGATTTTGTCACAGTTAATGTTGTTTTATTTTAACCTTCGAGTAGACGTGAACTGTCGAGATTTTCTCAAGAGATTACTATGGGGTTCTTCAAGTAAGGTGAAGTTTTGAGGTTATAACAGGGTCAGTGGCGCGTGAGTTATGCTTCTAGATTTACGACCGTCCATAGGCTACAATGACTGCTTATCTCTGGGAGGTATGCTTGTTAGCCACCTTGTAGTATAAGAACGTGCTGTTGCTTGGTTTAACAGCATTAAAATAAATAAATAATCTTGTACATATTACACAGGTATTACTTTAGTCTAAACCTAAGAAAAGCCTGTACTGTGGGTACAAGATTATACTTAGATACGATTTTTACAAATCATCATCATCATCAGCCTGTATCTACCCACTGTTGTATACAAATACAACAACCAATTAGTTGTTGTGTTTGTGCGAGTAAGTGAGGTGATATACCCATCTGAAATAACATAACTTTCAAGTGGTGAAATTATTTTCCAAATTGTATTATGCATTGATGAACTTATTGCTTGACGAGCTCAGTGGTGGTATCAAAAGGGTTGTTGTGTTTGTGCGAGTGAGTGAGGTCACCAGACGTGATAGCCGTGTCTGGCATCAGAGGATCTGGGGCCCTACCGCCGAAACTGAAGCCGATTACGGATTACGGATTTTTTGATCGCCAAAATAGATCTTATGTTTAAGTTAATGACAAACATCTTCAGCTTAGTCGGTACAGCTCCATCGTTTCTACCAGCTAAGGTAAACACAAGTAGCATAAATTTATTTTTTATTTATTATTTATTTAGCCAAACTTACAACTATCTTTACAGGTGGGAACCTAATGCGACAGTGTAGCAATATAAATGAATGAAAACAATTACATTTTATAACTTACTAGCTGACCCGGCAAACGTTGTTTTGCCATATACATTAATCGTTTAGGGGTATAAAAAATAGATGTTGGCCGATTCTCAGACCTACCCGATATGCACACAAAATTTCATAAAAATCGGTCCAGCCGTTTCGGAGGAGTATGGCAACGAAAACTGTGACACGAGAATTTTATATATAAGATATTAAAAAGTAATACCCTTGTGAGTTCACTCATAGTACAACAGAATAGGTCTAAATCATTAGCCATGAGATTGATAATACGAAATGCGCGCGTCAGAGGCGCTTCACTCAGTAGATTGGTACGTGCGCGCGGTACAGCCAGCAACTGCGCTAACATGCAACATTTGTATGGAGTGGCCGGGGTGTGGTAAAATCTAAGTTGAAGCACAGTATAAGTAATAGTACTACGTACAGTATGACCTCGAACTGTCGCTCTCTTGTGTCGACCTCACCTCCCCTCTGAGACAAATCTGGAACAGTTTCTATGGCGCCGCACGCACACACGCTCATTCATTCTGTGCACAGACGTCATTGTTTATGCAGTAGTAAACGACCCGACATTTGTATGGAGTGGCCGGGGTGTGGTTGAAGTTTGATTTTTGCAATCAAAAAATTCGATGGTAATCGGCTGCAGCTTCAGTGGTAGGCCCCCAGCCACTTGCCACTTGCCACTGCTTGAATATCTGATATAGTATAAAATGTTATGAATGATTATCGTTTAGAAACACGTTGTAAGTATCAACTTCTACTAGTTTGTGTGCAGCAAGCGTGAAGTGTGAACCATTGTTCTGCTGACCATGACACGGTCCTCATTAGGACATCCTGAGCATCTCGAAACTGGTATAAATTATATTGCGCTGAACTGTTAAAGATACGCAATACCATAGCATACTTTTCATATTATTTATGCCACTACTAGCTGACCCGACAGACGTTGTCCTGTCTTCTGTTAATTAATTATCATCATCATCAAGTCATTTTAGTCTCCACTACAGGAGCACGACCCTCTCTCTTCCGTCCCAGACAGAAGTAGGACTTGGCCTACACTCCCCACGCTGGCTAGACTGGTTGGGGAGGCGTGATCGATGTTTTATGCATTGTATTTCCCTTAGTCGCCTTGTACGACATCCACGGGAAGCGACGGAGTGATTCTATTCTAGTCTGCCGGAAACCACACCGCCAGTTCTAATTGGTTCCGTGCAATCTGTCAAATGACATAAAGTTACATTAAAGCAGTCAATATGGTCGTTCAATTTTCTTAAATTTTCTAATTTTCCGCGCAACTTTCTTATTTTTTTCTTTTATGAGAACCTTCTCCTGACAATAACAAATACTTCATAAAAAGAAATAGAGATTCGAAAATATACATGAATAATGTATTATATTTTTTCCTCAAAGCCAAAGTCAATGTCAAAATTCTTTATTCTGTGGGCCCTCGCGGTCACTTAGACACGTCTTTTACAATGAGGTATATTTTTTCATCTACCAGCATTTTTGAATGACCATTGACGAGAAGAAATGCCGAAAGAAACTCTGTCAATATAGGTCTTTTTTTAAATAGCCATACAATATTATCATAATACAATAAAAAAAATGGTATTCAACCAAAATAAGAGAAAAAAAAATTTTGTAAAATAAAATAGTAAAAAAAATAAAAATATAAAAAATCATAGTATAGAGTGTATATACATATTGTATAAAAGTCTAAATATGTATATCCACAATACTACTTGTAAAGATAAGACGCCTGTGCTTCACATCCTGTGCGGATTCTATCACTTGACAGAATCCGCTCAAAATACTCGAGAGTGATCATAATAAAGCTCCACTTTTAAATAAAAAGCGATACGTCACGAACTCAAATTGTTGCTAAAATTATAATATTTTGAGATAACTATTTTGCTGTGCAATCAGTATTTTTGATTAGGATAGGGATTTTTTTTGTTAGACAAAAGCAAGATTTTGTGATTTGCAGTTAAATACCACCCTTTATTTATTAATTCTATACTCTCCACGCGGTGGCACAACTTGACCGAATTAATTCGTTTGTTATGATATTATTACATATTTAAGACTCAACTCGAAACAACGATATCCAAGTAGCTAGCAATAGCTTAACCACATCATTGCGTCTATTTTCTCTCACCAAAGAAAAGGAAATGTACTAACAAGCCATGACTAAGCGGAGGTGATAAAAAGTGACATCACAGCGTCTCGCTTTCGTTCGACAGATTTCTTATATCGAATCGAAATTTCATAATGTAAACAGATATATTTCGTAATATATTGTAGGTATATGCATTTTTCAGCCATCACCTTTGTTCATCCAACCTTGTGTTATTCCAACCAATGTTCATCGTACTGCTGGAATTTGAATCCAATCGAAGGATTTTGAAGTCCAGGTAAGCCACCATGCAACTCAGTTATTGGTTATGGAGCCTTCAAAGGCCTTTTAAAAAGTCACCCTATTCATCTTATTGCTGGGATATGGACCTCCTCTCAATCGAAGGGGTATAGGGTATATTCCACCAAGATGCTGAACTGGGGGTTGGCGGAGGTCTTCTAAAAAAAGTAGCATATTCTAATAAAATCAAAAACCAAAAATATATAGATTAAAATGATAACCGGCCTTGTGGTTTCCGGCAGACTAGAATAGAATCACTCCGTCTCTTCCCGTGGATGTCTTACAAGGCGACTAAGGGAAATACATTATAAAACATCGATCGGGCCTCCCCAACCCGTTTCGCCAGCATGGAGAGTGTAGGCCAAATCCTCCTTCTGTCTAGGACGGACGAGAGAGGGTCGTGCTCTTGTAGTGGAGACTAAAATGACCTGGTGATAATGATAAAAGGCCACTGACTTGGCTTAATGACAACAGCCTGGATCTCCTCTTGGCATATTATCTTTTGGCGCAATAATCACATTTACTCGAGGGAAGCAGCATGCACAGCTCGTTTGAAACAAAGAATTATTGGCGAAATGGTGATGTATTTAAGAAAAAATCCATTTTCATTAGTACTTCCCCAAATTGATGTATAACATTATATTCATTCTCGACGCGCGCTTTGTATCTTATTTTAATTAACAAAAAGCTTTTTGGTTGTGAATTTTGTTCTAAAGGTTTAACGGATGTTTATGGCACTGCACTGTTAAGGCGACGTAAGTTCGTAATTTCGAAACCAGATTTATTACATAACAATATTGATTCGAAGCATTGAAAAAATATATTTTATAAATTGAGCAACTGATATATCTTATTCCTCAATTTGTTATATGATTCGCTTTACATGATTGATTAATTGTTCATTTAATTGACGATAAAAAATTGACGACCAGACCTACTCGCACAGGTAATGACAATTATTATGATATATTTTTTATTTAATAAAAATAAACTGCACAAAACTAAACTAGTTTAGTAAGAAATAGTTTGGAAATCGACCTATGTTCGCGATTTCTTTTATATCGAGGAAAGTAAAGCTAGTCATGTAACGAATATAGGAATAAGATAGATCAAGTACTCAAGCATTGCTAAAATTTTGTAACATTAAATTTTTGTTCAATACTTCAGTATATATTCAGGTCATCGATTAAATTTAATTTGTGTAGGTACCTATGCCAAATTTCAACCCGATTCGACCAGTGGTTTGAATCGTGCGTTGATAGACCAGTCAGTTAATCAGACACGTATAAGTAAAAAATATCTATTGTGTTAGTAATTCTTCGATCAGAACATAAAGGCAGCAGTGTCGTTGAAGGGTTAAAGTCGAACCGTTCCAAAAACGAAAGATGTTTTGTTGAAAAGACTGCAAATGAAGGGTATTTTTGGCGAACAATCCATCGGTGAAAATAAATATAATATTGTCAGACAAATTACACAGCGCCATCTAGCCCCAAAGTAAGCGAAGCTTGTGTTATGGATACTAGACAACTGATAAACATACGTATATTCATTTTTTTTTGTAAATACATACTTATGATACATAGAAAACACCCAGACCAAGACAAACAGACATGTTCATGCACACAAATGTTTGTCCTGTGTGGGAACCGAACCCACGAGCGTTGGTGTCGAAGCCGCGTCATTGACCGCTACGCCACCGAGCTCGTCTAAATTAACATAGAATTACAATTAATGTCCTAAAAAAGTGTAGCATTTTTTTGTAGATTTTCCGTTTTTTTAGAACAGTTTGCGATTGAACTCTAGATTGATTGGACTCGAGATTATATTAGTAATCGGAGCTGCATAACCTTAACGAGTACAAATGGAAATTTGTTTTGATACGTTTATTATGTCTGTTGCAATCATTTTTAAAGGAATTCCAAATAATAAAATTTTATCAGAGCTTCGTGTCAGTCTGTCAGGAGGGTACAACACGTGCAGATGCGGTTACTTTAAATCACAAATCATGGTGAACAACTTTTAACCCAAAATGTTTTCCAAAAATGTTGTAAAAATGAAATAATATATTTTGATGTTGTATAAAAGTGGTCATAATTTGGACCGCTCCGCTTTCTAAAACAAAGTTTTTTGTGACAGGTGTAATGTGATCTATAGGAACACGTTGGTTTCAGCCATCTTATACGTAGCCCAAGAAATTTTTTTTTCGATTTGCGGTTGCAAATAGAAAAAAAAATTTGTTCTGATTTTTTTTTTTATACTCGTCGGGTGGCAGACAAGCATACGGCCCGCCTGATGTGAAGCGGTTACCGTAGCCATATTAACGCTTGCAACATAAAATATTGCTGGTGCGCCACCACCCCCGCTGCCAACGCAGCATCTCCTTCCTTTCTTTCTGGTGGACCTCACTCACTCGCAGGAACACAACAACCCTCAAGGGAATTGCTATTTGGCTGTGGTATTCTGTGAGGTGGAGGCACATTGCCCAGTCGGGTAGCTTACAATTTCACTCGCTACCTCTCTTTTAGCCAGAGCTTCGTTTGTCAGTCAGCAGGGTGCACCACGTGCAGGTGAAGTTGACTTTGGTTCAAAGATCTTGATGAACCACTTACACCCCAAAATTGATTGTACGGTGACCGATTTGAAGAAAAATAATATATATCTGGTATTGTACTAACAGAAGAAGGCTCCCTTACAAAAAGTCCTCACCTTGCACCTTGCATCTTGCACCTTGCATTTTGACGAGCTCGGTGGTAGAATGGTTTGCAATGGCAACTTTGACTCCGAGGTCGCGGGTTCGATTCCCGCACATCACAAACATTTGTATGCATGAACATGTCTGTTTGTCTTGGTCTGGGTGTTTTCTATGTATTAAGTATGTATTTACCAAAAAAAAAAATGTATTTAAGTACATTTATCAGTTGTCGAGTACCCATAACACAAGCTTTACGCTTAATTTGGGACTAGATGGCGCTGTGTCCAGAAATATTTATCATTTATTTATTTATTATCTTATAAACACACTTCACCTACATCGAAAATATACCCCATATTTTCGATTAATCCCAAAACCTCATATTTTCAAGATTATCTGACTGCTGTAAAATATTCAATGACTAATTTGATACCTAGGCAAAATTATATATTTTGAAGTGCTCTTTCCATCTAGAATACAACTGGCCATCTAATCGCTTTAGACTCAAATCCGGTCTAGGCTCTATGTCTAGAAGCTCTAATGAGCTGAAAAATATGCTTAAAATAGTATTATTTTTGTAAATAAAATATTTACAAAGAGGTAGATAAAGAAGAAAGAACAGAAATTAAACAAAAATTATAAGTAAAAAATTTCCCCCAAATCGTTGCCCGTTGGTAACGTACCAAGAATGCTGGCAGCATTAAGTACCTCGCTGAGTAGCATAGCTAATCCTCTGAGCAAGGTAATGGCCAGCCCTCTCGTCACATGAAGCCTCGACCAACCTCCCGCATATCTCTTTAAAAAGATTGCGGGCTGATGGACCCCCCCCCCCCCCCTACCGCCCCCCCCCCCAACGTCTCTTCCGCAAACGGCTCAAATATGTAAGTGTTTGTCAGTCCAGCATATTTGCGCCGTTTGAGTGACTCTGCTGATGCCGCAGCCATACCGGCCTTAGACTCAGGACTCAGTGACCGGGAGATGGGAGGGAGCCAGAGTGTCAACACAAGTGGCATCCCACACTAAGGAACAGGCATGCCCCAACCTCCACTAAAGTCATTCCATCTGGTCTCTTGCCATCGTCCCGAGTCATTATTTTTATTCCTTTTCATTTAGTGATAGTACAAAGACATTTTCTAACAAATAACTAAAACAAATAACAAAACTAAAATGTGGTAGTTAAACAAAGAATATTTTATCTTAATGTCTGCTACCTACATACAACCTACATAGAAACAAATTCGTGTTTTAGAAATGTACCCTAAAATTACAATCTGTAAAAGCCGCAATGTAGAAAAGATTGGGAACATCTGCTTTAAGTAAACATTAATTAGGCCAGACTGAGATTTGGAGTGGTTGTCTCTGGCCAAGTTTCATTAGTTATCATAACATTTGCACTAATTAGTACTACGTCTAATTACGTAGTACTACGTAATTAGACGTCTAATTAAGTAATACGACATAAAATGGACGACGATAAGGAAAATAATTTCAAGAATTTCATTAGTTTCTTTAGTCTTTACTCGACTAAACAGATTGACTATGCTTGCGGGAGCCTCACCCGTGTGACATCCTTTGTATAGTTTGGCCGGGATCCAATGCTTGAAGAGACTAAACTCAAGCAGTGCATCTTCTCCACTATTATCAACGTACAATGCAGAAATTGACCGTCGGGCTGATTGAAAGAAAGAAAGAAAAACATTTATTTGCTTATTACACAGCACAGTATGTATAAACAAGTCAACAAACACAGATAATATATAAGAAAGAAGAATATTAAAGTACTGTGCAATGTCGCAAAATGGTACCAACTCACCATAAAGACCGAAATCTGCAACAGATTCGGCACTTATTTTCAGTTAGGACCATTTGCAACATCACGGACGGACATATAAACACAAGAAAAAAAAAACAAATAAAGATACAACTAAACAATTACACACAAAATCAAAGAAGACTCAATAACAACTATTCTAAACACTTCATATAACAAATACATTAAAAATATTTTAAATAAATGAATAGGTACGAGTACATTGATAGGTCAAAAGTATTACAGCGAACGATGAAGAAAGCTACGCTCGGAGTATTAGATTAGCTAAGAAATTGCATCCGAAATTAGGAAATTCGACGGAGAAACAAAGTTATCGACGGATAACAGAAAATGGTCTATAGGAGAGAAAAGTCGAATGAAGGCCGCGTATTTGGTGATGAATTATTGGACCGATGAGACCGATGAGCTCAAAAAAGCGGTGAATGCGGAAAGTGGAGGATCGCATTCGGTGGAAAGCATTAGGATGGGCCTTTATAACGGGTAGATACAGGTTGATGCCGATGATTTTTTTTTATATACTTATACGGGTGGCAGACAAGAATACGGCCCGCCTGATGTGGAGCGATTACCGTAGCCATATTAACGTTGGCAACATAAAATATCGCTCGCGCGCCGCCACCCCCGCTGCCAACGCAGCATCTCCGTCCTTTCTGGTGACCTCACTACCTGCTGTAACACATCAACCCTCAAAGGAATTGTTATTTGGCTGTGGTATTCTGTGAGGTGGAGGTCATTCCCCAGTCGGGTAACTTACTTATATTATACCAACGCTTGCTACCTCTTATATTATACCAACGCTTGCTACCTCTCTTTTCGCCAGAGCTTCGTTTGTCAGTCAGCAGGGTGCACCGCGTGCAGGTGAAGTTGGCTTTGATTCAAAGATGTTGATGAACCACTTACACCTCAAAGTTTTAGTACCTTAATATGAAGTTCATGTCAATACGTTAATATTGACTCTATACATTATTTAGCAACTAAACAAGACATGGTCGGGTGGCAGACAAGCATACGGCCCGCCTGATGTGAAGCGGTTACCGTATCCATATTAACGCTCGCAACAAAAAATAACGCTCCCGCGCCGCCACCCCCGCTGCATATGCAACATCTCCTTCCTTCTGGTGACCTCACTCACTCGCAGGAACACAACAATCCTCAAGGGAATTGTTATTTGGCTGCGGTATTCTGTGAGGTGGAGGTACATTCCCCAGTCGGGTAGCTTACAATTACGCTCCCTACCTCTCTTTTCGCCAGAGTTTGTTAGTCAGCAGGGTGCACCGCGTGCAGGTGAAGTTGGCTTTGGTTCAAAGATGTTGATGAACCACCCACCCCTTACATTTAATCTCTAATGTGGAATTCATTTAATTTTCACATAATGTGATTTCGGATCCACGACTTTTATATTGCCTTCTATGTATAATTAATGAGATTTTATATGTTACGTTCAAAGATCGAAAACGGTCGTTGAGTGAAAAACCAGCTCACACTTTGTATTTTTAGGGTTCCGTACCTTAAAAGGAAAAACGGAACCCTTATAAGATCACTTTGTTGTCCGTCTGTCTGTCTGTCTGTCTGTCAAGAATTTCTACGTCGAGAATGCGTGGAGGTATCAAGCTGAAATTTGAACTGTATACTCAAAAGTCTACGGTCCCATGAAGTTGTAAAATAATCAAACTGCTAAGTTTACGTAAAAAAAAGTTACGGCCGTTTATTCAGCAAAAAACGCATATTTCGGCATTCTCAAAGGAATCAAAACCTATAGGGTACTTCCCGTTGACCTAGAACTATGAAATTTGGCAAGTAACATCATTATAGACTACAAGTACAGGAATAAATCTCAAAACTATACATTTGTAAATAGATCTTAAAAAATAGGGGTCTATATTTTTTATAGGGTGTTGAAATTTCAAATTGAAACTACTAGTTCAAATGGGGTATCATATGAAAGGGATTGATGTACACATTGCAAAATATATTTTATTAATTTTTTTCGACGCATTATTTCTTATTTATAATGAAAAATATCAAATTTAATATTGATACTACGTACGGAACCCTCGGTGGGCGAGTCCGACTCGCACTTGTCCGGTTTTTTTAAGTGAAAACTTCTTTAGCGGCGTTGTGCACTTTTTGGGATGGGAAAAAATGTTAAACACGTGTCAAGACACATGGCCTGATCGAAAATTCGTATCGTTTTTTTCATGTGGTTGGTCAAAATCCACCTTGCCTGAAGGTGGTGCTGAACAACACAGGTGAATACTAAATTTGAGGAACACCATCTCTGCGATAAACACAGACAGACAGACGATCCAAAACACAGACAGACGACCCAAAACTGTCACTGTAAAACATCCACCTCGCAAAGTTCGCGTTATGATTCTCATGAAAATGACTTGTGGTAACGAAGAAAACCCAAAACGCGTATTGGAACCATATTAAATGGATATACGGATAATGATATTTTCCACTCTAGTCTGCAAATGATCATAGAAGTGATGCAAAAATATATGGAACTTTTATGAAATTTATGTATAATTATTATGTCTATACATTGCAATTATTTTATTCAAATTTATTATTAATCTAATTCAAATGTAATATATTGTCTTATAGCATCGCATTGGTGTAAGCTGTAATGATGTTATAAATATTTTCAATAAATAAATAAATACGGCATAGTGACGATAGACGATAATGAAAATTCATTGTAGCTCAATCGATGTAACAGACATAAACATATTTTCTTTTTTATACCATACTATAGTGAAATTACGCCATACAATCTGTATAAAACCTTATCGAATTCGTAATATGTATATATGTATGTCTCTTTATAAATATATCTTAAGGCGAAGATCTGGCGAAAAGAGAGGTAGGGAACGTCATTGTAAGCTACCCGTCTGGGGAATATACCTCCACCTCACATAATACCGCAGCCAAATAACAATTCCCTTGAGGTTTATTTCTGTTCCTGCGAGTGAGTGAGGTCACCAGAAAGGAAGGATATGCTGCGTTGGCAGCGGGGGTGGCGGCGCGCGAGCGATATTTTATCTTGCAAGCGTTATGATGCGAGCGTTATATGGCTACGTTGACGGCTTCACATCAGGCGGGCCGTACCCGTCGTAGTATATAAAAAAAAGTACAATCTGTATAAAACCTTATCGAATTCGTAACATGTATGTGTGTATGTATGTCTCTTTGGTCTTTGAGCGTAACACATACATTTCAAATATCAAGGTTGGTTCGCGATCTTAATAGCGTATTTATAAAACCTTATCACATTTACGCAGGGAGACCTTTTCAGACGAGATTATATATTTAATCACCCTGGGGTGTGTACTGTGACCCGCGTGTATTCTTCCAGTTAATAAGCTTTTGGTTTATGACTATACAAGCTTCTGTCCTCGGGTACTTTTTACAATATCTAATATTTAAAATTCTCGTGTCGCAATGTTTGTTACCAAACTCCTCTGAAACGGCTGGACCGAATTTCATGAAATTTTGTGTGCATATCGGGTAGGTTTGAGAATAGGCCAAATTCTATTTTTCATACCCCGAAATAACAGTGACTCACCTTTAAAATTTTTATTATATTATGATTTAGCATTGAAAAATACATACACTTTCAAATTTTCACCCTTCTACCATCAATCCTTATTTTTTAATAGCGAATAATTTTATAGCTACGTCTAACCGCAACTTAACACACTGTCCCACTGCTGAAAATTGGCTGGAAGAGATCTCTATTAAAGAA
Source organism: Hypsopygia costalis (assembly GCA_937001555.2). Lineage (NCBI taxonomy): Eukaryota > Metazoa > Arthropoda > Insecta > Lepidoptera > Pyralidae > Hypsopygia > Hypsopygia costalis. Next base: position 29,541,881 of record OW443329.2, read on the forward strand.
GAAGAACTTATAGAGAGGTAGGTAGCGTAATTGTAAGCTACCCGAATGGGGAATGTACCTCCACCTCACAGAATACCGCAGCCAAATAACAATTCCCTTGAGGGTTGTTGTGTTCCTGCGAGTGAGTGAGGTCACCAGAAAGGAAGGAGATGCTGCGTTGGCAGCGGGGGTGGCGGCGCGCGAGCGATATTTTATGTTGTGAGCGTTAATATGGCTACGGCAACCGCTTCAAATCAGGCGGGCCATATGCTTGTCTGCCACCCGAAGTAGTATAAAAAAAAAAAGATAAGCCCGCCTTTGCATGCACACTTATGTAAAATCTTGTAACATTTTTTTAATCTGCAATAAAGAATTCTTTGGTTGACTGAAAGAGATCCTCTATGGGATAAGTCCGCCATTGTGTATGTTATTCTGTACTTGAAGTTTTATATATTTGTACAATAGAGTTTTACAAACAAAACGAACAAACAAAGATTACATAACAAGATGTTTGATGGCTAAGTCACTCGTTTGTTTTGTTCACTTAAACTTGGCTGTTTATTAAAATTTGCTTTCGCTATTCTAAGCAAAGTAAACTTAATTGAGCCTTGGCACGTTTTTTCAGAATGTTTTTAATGCGATAAATTATTCCGTAAATGGTCGTGACGTGACTGAATTTACTAACATGAAAGCGTGCCGACAGTGCAGAGTGTGCACAGTGTTCCGCGATTTTTTTGTGTTTTAGATACATCAAGGAAAATTAAATTTTTTGGAGGTACCTACACCATGAATGAAAAATTATTTTTTTATTTGTATATATATTTTTCTTCTGTCCGTCTATTTAGCTTTATGAGATAACCTTATTTTTCCGAGGCACACCAACTAATGACCACGGTACACCAGCGTGCCGCGGCACACACTTTGCGGAACACTGCTCTAGATCACGGAGGTTTGAATACCAGTGGAGACGTGCTTGAAATGGTGAGTCGTATAAAGGAATTTTATGTACTGAATGATCTAAGAATACCCACTAAATCAACCTATATTCATCTCCACTACTGGAATACGGGTCTCTATTTCAATCGAAGCGGTCTAGAGCGCATTCCTATTTGGGGTGTGAGTGGTTTATCAACATCTTTGAACCAAAGCCAACTTCACCTGCACGTGGTGCACCCTGCTGACTGACAAACGAAGCTCTGACGAAAAGGGAGGTAGGGAGCGTAATTGTAAGCTACCCGACTGGGGAATGTGAATGTGCCTCTACCTCATAGAATACCGCAGCCAAATAACAATTCCCTTGAGGGTTTTTGTGTTCCTGCGAGTGAGTGAGGTTACCAGAAAAGAAGGAGATGCTGCGTTGGCAGCGCGGGTGGCGGCGCGCAAGTGATATTCTGTTGCGAGCGTTAATACGGTTACGGTAACCGCTTCACATCAGGCGGGCCGTATGCTTGTCTGTCACCCGACGTAGTATAAAAAAAAATCCACCACGTTGCTAACTGCGGGTTAACTAGTGTTGCCAGATCGAAAAATCTAAATATCTGGATAACATTTTCACATCTGGACAACAAACTGTCGGGATTTTGGGGATGTTAACTAGAGAAGTGAAAATTTATGAGTCAAAACTTTACGCACGCTACGAGCCGCTCTACGATCCTAGCACCGCGTGTGCCATTTTCGAATTATTATTGCAGTAGAATATGATGATAAGACACGTATATTTATCGGGAGATTTTGTTATTTCGCGGGAGTTTGAACATCACATGTAATGTCGGGAAAATCCAGACGATTCCCGACTATGTGGCAACACAAACCTTCCTGGTAGCTCAGTTGGAAGAGCACTCGACCGGTCATCGAGAGGTCGTGGGTTCAAATCCCACCTAGGGGGGCAGGTGAATTTTTCCATTTTTCAAAAAATAACCCTAGGGTTGACCTTCTTAACTGACCTAGCTTAACGACTATCATCTAATGACGGCTTAACGTTCGAGGTACGGTGAAGCTCGAGATGAACCCATTCGTAGACAGGCTACGGCCGACGATTTTTTTTTTTTCATATTTTTTACAAATTACACAGCGCCATCTAGTCCCAAAGTAAGCGAAGCTTGTGTTATGGGTACTAGACAACTGATAAACATACGTAAACGTTTTTTTTTAAATACATACTTATGATACATATAAAATACCCAGACTAAGACAAACAGACATGTTCATGCACACAAATGTTTGTCCTATGTGGGAATCGAACCCACGAGCGTTGGTGTCGAAGCCGCGTCATTGACCGCTACGCCACTGAGCTCGTCAGACGTTGAGGTTAGGCTGACACACACAACGACTTCATCGTGCTCCTCACTCCACATCAATTTGTAATGAGGTATAGTATGGTACCTATGTACATACCATACCTCATTAGATTTTAGCTTGAGAGGTGTCGTTAGATTCGTATTTGCTGTGAGAGTGACTTATACTACATCAAATATAAAAAAAAAACAATATGGCGGCTGTGAGCCGCAACATTGTCGTTGCAGTAATTATTTTTTCTTCTAAATATATCGATATGGGTATCAAAATAAAGGTCTCGATAACCTGATTTCAAATATACATTTGATATATTCGTTTTTGCCTGCGGCTTTGCTTGTATCGAATTATATTATTGTTATGTCAGACTGTACGGTCGAAAAAGACAGTGACTATTATATAGGTATGTAGTATACATTTTCAAACCATGATACTTTTTCTGAACCTAATGCATTTGATACCTATACACATAATAAAGCAGTAGTCGTGTGTCTGTATATTTAATAAAAACATGTAATTGCCTTGCAAAATTAGTAAACTCCTGTGAGCATTCTATGGTAGACTGGAAGAGATCCCTGCCCCCTTACCACCATCTCTTAATGCGATTCAATAACTGAATAGATTGCTTATTCATGCCATTGAATAAGCGACTCTATTTCAAATGGAATAGTCGCTTATTCACATTATAGATATATGCAAAAAAATTGCGATTCAATAATTGAATAGTCTGCTTATTCATACCAATGAATAAGCGACTCAAAAAATCCGGTGGTAATCGGCTTCAGCTTCAGCGGTAGGGCCCCTTAATAAAAAAAGTAATTGATATATGCTACGAATTTTAAGGCATATCAAAAGTCACTAAAAAGGTTGAAATTTCACTCGGACGAAGTCTCGGGCACCAGCTAGTATATAATGGACAATAGGTCTCTACTATGAACTCTAGACAGCACTCAATCTGATTGCTGTTGAATCAAATGTAGACACTTAAAGAGAGTGCGCAACACTCACAGAAAATAAAATGACTTTGCCTGCCGCAATGATGTTATAAATACTGTAGATATGTCACAAGCGACAACAACGTATACCCTAAAAGTGAACCATCTGTCTCACCTCGCAATAGGCATGTGAACAAAGTTCTAAAATTATAAAAACTCTCTATCAGTAACGTAAAATACATAAAACTAGAAATATCAGCGATCTTAAAATTTTAATAACTTATGTCCGACGTGTTTTATGGTCGATCAAAGTTTGGTGGGAAAGTCCATTTTAAAAGTATAAAATTATAAAAAATAAATATCACCATTGTAGAAACAATAAAAAATACTATAACTTTTGTTACGGCACTAACTACATAAACGCAATATTTAACATAGATGTCGTACTGATTTAATGCATATAAAATAGCGTGGTTTGTAGACATAACATGTCTTGTATGTTTTGTATGCGTTTTCGGGATAGTCCAAAATTGTGATCTTCAAGTTATCATATCACGAGAAGTTTTTATACTATCAAAGTAATTGTTTCACCTATACCTAGTTATATTAATGTGACGTCTTTATATAACAAATCGAAAAAAAAAATGGTTCACAAGCCAATTAGTTTGCACAAGCACGACAACGAAACATTGTTTTTGACAATTGATTGTAATAGGTAAAAATGCCGTTTTCTGTAATACGAAAATTGTACAATTTATGTTCATAAAGTAAATAAAGACCAAGGAATCACATATCACACTAAAGTTACAACTACTACTGCTACGGCGCAACGACCCAAAGTGGATCTTGGCCTCCGACACCAGACGACGCCATGCCTTTCGATCCTGGGACTACTCTCACCAATTGCTAACTCCAAGGTTCCGCAGGTCCTTCAGCACCTCGTCTATCACACTAAAGTACACAATAATATTTGATGTTAACGAGTATTTTAAGTTGATTTCATATTTTTGCAAGAAAAAAGACGCCATTACGTATTCAGCAAGGGAAAGAGATAGCAAGTATATTTGATGAGCGCTGAAATGACTTATAATTTGCTAAGTTAGTTATAAGCCCTTAGGCAGCGATAGTCATGAATCTCTATATCTTATGACTATCGCTGCCCTTAGACAGCGTTAGTCATAAATCTCCCAACCAACCGGCACCGTTTTCTGACGCAATTTAGTTGGGTATGCCATATCTACAGTATTTATAAGATCATTGGTCTGTCCCAAAGAATGCTTATAATGTCTGTGGTATGCTCTTACTGCGGCGACCTTATCCGAACATTGAATGTATAATTCTACTGAAGAAGAACCAGTGCGTTACTCCCGTCACGTCTGAAATAAAAAATCATAGTTTGAAAATTATTATAAAGACGAAAATTATAGAACATTGTTACAGTTATATTATTGATATAACCCCCAATATTTTAACAGGCAAATTTCTACTCAGATTGATATTTTATACATAGACTTGTCATAATCAAAAATCACCGCAGTTAAAATTGTTGACTACAAATCCCTTATTCCCATATATAGCCGCTAGTCTATATATAATATACTCACGTTACGCTGTGGCTCTCTTTTCTCGTTCCAATCGCATTCCAGAGGATTTCTCATCAAACCTTGTTCTGATATCATATTTTTTTCTGGTATATGAACGAATGAACGTGAACGAAAAGAACCTGAACACACAGGATACCATTTTATCTACAACTTTTGACGTATAAAGTAAAAGGCGAGGGACTGAATGAATACCGGGCAACCTTGCTTTCTTCTTTCCACAATAGAGGAAGATCGAACGCATCTATAGATAAAAACATCAAAGCATTAAACGGCTTGATGTGAAACAGCTATCGCAGAGAATTTGTTCTACACTACTTCCTCCACCACTTAGTTCATGCAAATTACTACCGACCGGCACCCACCCACTACCGTTAGTAGATGCAAGCGACTGCCGTGGCTGCATTGGTCGTCTCTGCTCCAGCTGCTACGGTCGTCTCGGCGAATCTCCAACATCTGAAACAGAGAAGAAATCTATCTAAAACAGAAGAAAGCTATCGTAGACTCTTGCAACGTATTGGTCGGACGCCACCACCCCCCCGCTACCATAGCAGCAATTTGGAGTTACCAGGGTGGAAGGCATCCTGGTAACCTCACTCACTCGAAGGACTACAACAATTGTGTAGCCTACTAGAATTGTTAATTAGCTGCGGTCTTCTGTAAGGTGGAGGTTCTTTCCCAATGAGGCTGCCCTACCTCTCTTTTTGCCAGAGCCTCGTTAGTGAATCAGTAGGATGCACGATGGGCTTATGGCCCTAAAGTAAGTAGTGCCCCTTACACCTCAAAACGTAATAAGTGTAGCTAAATTCGTCCCGCGAAATCCTAATAGAGCTGAATATTTTATTATTTCCTAATTCTCATAATTTTCATTGAACCAGCCAAAAGCTAGGAAGGTGATAACTTCTTATAAATCGATTTACGCCGGCTGCACGCACGAAAAAGCATGACTCATTGTCTCGTTCCGCCTGAGCAGAGCGTGCAAGCGAGAGCGCGAAACAAGCGATAGGCCCGATCACTTCTGTGTGACGCATCTATCACTGTTCCACTCCATCGGCCGATGTTTTCTTATGACGATATCATGTAAAATTATCGTCCGGAAACAGATTATACAAACAACTAATTTTTCTGTTACAATAAAAAACCTTTCTAGGTTTTGGCTGTCACAATGAAAATTATGAGAATTAGGGGATCTAAATTTCCCAAATCTTGTTGGGCAGTTAAATAAAAAAAAACAATATCGGGCTTCCTTTGTTTTATTTACATTTAGGAACGTGCGTCGATTATTAATTCTACTTCGCCCGTTTGCGCTCCGTGTTTATCCGACTGACAAAAAAAAGTAGGGTTATGTTTTTCGATTGTATGTTTGTATGCATGTGTATATTTCTTTGGCATGCTCTACAAACTGATCCGCTTGACGGATTTCAACCTCTTAGGATTCGTGTCAATCTCCGTTGCGAGAGTGACATGCGGACAATTTTGTATTAGCACGCGATTTTTGCTGTTACGTTACATTTGCAATGAATTTTGTAATTTATGGAACGAAATTAAAGTTGGTATTTTTTTCACCGTTATTTGGAACATGACATACGTACAGGGCAACTGTTTTCACATTTCCGAATGTAATCGAATATTAGTTTCCATATCAGATATAAAAACACGAAATTATTTGTAACAATAAAAAACCCGACCGCATTTTAAAACACTAGGTAACTAATATAAACTCACTTCCATATTTGAGACGAGTTTCATGACATCTGAAATATTACAATCCGTCAAACAATTCAGATTGTACGGCATGCAAAACAGTTACATATTTAATCGAAAACCGGTATCCTCTTTTCTTCGGCTGTCGTTGGGTATGTAGTTTCCTGAAATCATGACATTGAACGTAATAAGTGACCGATGATTCGTACTAAGTATTAGTAATCAATTACCGATATTAGTACGTCACTATATGACGTATGCGTACAGTCATTGAAAAAGTACCTATAGGTGTTAAATATTCTTAAAACTGCCTATAAATATTTTTTCTATAATTCACTAGTTTGCCTATTGCATTTGCCTCTATAATGCAAAAACTCTTAATATAAATTAGTATAATAATATTTGTAAAATAATTTCACACGATTGAATACTACAATGTATAATAATTTGGGGTGTAAGTGGTTCATCAACATCTTTGAACCAAAGCCAACTTCACCTGCACACGGTGCACCCTGCTGACTGACAAACGAAGCTCTGGCGAAAAGAGAGGTAGGGAGCGTAATTGTAAGCTACCCGACTGGGGAATGCACCTCCACCTCACAAAATACCGCAGCCAAATAACAATTCCCTTGAGGGTTGTTGTGTTCCTGCGAGTGAGTGAGGTCACCAGAAAGGAAGGCGATGCTGCGTTGGCAGCGGGGGTGGCGGCGCGCGAGCGATATTTTATATTGCGAGCGTTAATATGGCTGCGGTAACCGCTTCACATCAGGCGGTCCGTATGCTTGTCTGCTACCTGACGTAGTATAAAAAAAAATCATAACAGTTCCGGGAAATTAACTAAAACATTAACAACATTAAATTAAAAACATTATGCTCCCTACCTCTCTTTTCGCTAGAGCTTTGTTTGTTAGTCAGCAGGGTGCACCGCGTGCAGGTGAAGTTGGCTTTGGTTCAAAGATGTTGCTATATATCGGCTAGCAATGGCTACTTTAACTCCGAGGTCGCGGGTTCGATCCCCGCACAAGACAAACATTTGTGTGCATGAACATGTCTGTTTGTCTAGATCTGTGTGTTTTCTTTGTAGTATGTATTTAGAAAAAGAAATGTATTTAAGTATATTTATCAGTTGTCTAGTGCCTATAGTACAAGCTTTGCGCTTAATTTGTGAATAGTTGACTGTGTAAATTGTCCAGAAATATTTGTTTATTTAAATCCTGGCTACATAGGTCACGCAGTGGTAGAAATGAGTTGTGGGACAACTCTGATACTCAGTCATATTATAAAAGTTCATCAGAAAAGAAGTGAACTTGGCCCTTCAGTTCACAGAAAATTTAAATATTATATACCTAAAAACGGTTCTTGAATTTGAACTCCTTAATTTAAACGACTTCAAAACTTAAGTAGGTACCTTAACGTTACAAGAATGCCTTTTGAATATATTACTATTGGAAACTTTATCTGAATAATAAATTAGGAAAAAAAACAATAAATCCTTTGAGAGGTTTCAGTCTCAAAGGGACGTTATTTCAAATCTTGTTATTTTTCAGTGGTTTTTCAAGCACACACTTAATTTATTATTATATATTTGTAGTCATGTAAATGTTATAGAGAACTTAACAAATTGTTCACAATTCGTAACGATCTTAACCTTTAGCACACCCCGGTCACTCCATACAAATGTCGCGTCGTTTACTACTACATAACCAATGAAGTCTGTACAGAGCGTGAATAAGCGTGTGAGCGTGTGAGCGTGCGGCACCATACAAACTGTTCCAGATTTGTCTCAGAGGGGAGGTGAGGTCGATACGAGAGAGCGGCAGGGAGAGACCATACTGTACGTAGTACTATGTATTACTTATGCCTTTATTCAACCCTTAGTCAATGTAATAAATCGTTTTTCGGTTAGATATGGGTGGATATTCGGTTAGGGTAGAGTTTTCTTCTGAAGAGCAATTCTCGTAATTAAATTGTAGTCAAAATTAAGTTTCGATCTAGTGTCGATTTCACAATGTCACATTCGATATTCTCGTATACAAATACACAATATGAAAAGAAGTTAAATTTAAAGTGTGATTATATCGACATATGACCGAAAATTTAACAAACTAGTAATAGGATTCTGCTGGCAATAAGAATTGATATTAATTAATCCATGAAATCAAATATATATGTAATCTTTAGTCATTTCATAATTCAGTCTCGATTCGGTCAACTTTCATTCTGCGATCGTAAAATAATTACGAAAATTGGCCTTCTGTTCTGGAAATGCGCTGCTCCTTCGACCTTGTGGATAAATGATCTGGTGTCAAGCAAAGTCAATAGGCTATTTTCCTATGTTTAAAAATTGTAATATCGTAAAATACACAAAACTATAAATATTTAACTATTTATTATAAATATTTAACTTTCATTCTAATATCTTATGTCCGACTAATTTTTGGGTCGATCAAAGTTTGACGGGAAAGTCCATTTTAAAAGTATGAAATTATTAAAAAACAATATTTCCATTGGAGAAGCAATCAAAAATACTATAACTTTTATTATGATACTAATTACATAAAAGTACTAATTAACATAGCTGTGGTACAAATTTCTGATTTATGCATACAAAATACAAACCTGTGACGTCATAACTCGGTAGCCTTTTGTATGGAGCGTTTTCGGGAAAGTCTAGTCTCGATTCGGTCAACTTTCATTCTGCGATCGTAAAATAATTACGAAAATTGGCCTTCTGTTCTGGAAATGCGCTGCTCCTTCGACCTTGTGGATAAATGATCTGGTGTCAAGCAAAGTCAATAGGCTATTTTCCTATGTTTAAAAATTGTAATATCGTAAAATACACAAAACTATAAATATTTAACTATTTATTATAAATATTTAACTTTCATTCTAATATCTTATGTCCGACTAATTTTTGGGTCGATCAAAGTTTGACGGGAAAGTCCATTTTAAAAGTATGAAATTATTAAAAAACAATATTTCCATTGGAGAAGCAATCAAAAATACTATAACTTTTATTATGATACTAATTACATAAAAGTACTAATTAACATAGCTGTGGTACAAATTTCTGATTTATGCATACAAAATACAAACCTGTGACGTCATAACTCGGTAGCCTTTTGTATGGAGCGTTTTCGGGAAAGTCTAAAATTGAGATTTTCAAATTAACATATCTCGAGAGATTTCTGTGCTATCGATGTAATTCTTTCACCTATGGTTATGTTATTGAGACGTCCCTACATATAACACCGATAAAAATGTTGGTCTAATAATAATAGCCTATTATCAAAAACTATTGTTATGGTATTGTTAAACGGTTGGAGCCTAGTCGTAATATGGATTTTAATTCAGTTGTGGGGTGAGTTGTATGCAAACCCTCCATCTATCGAACTTTCCAAAGGAGGAATTTTGATTGGAGGGCGTCGTATTTCGGAAGTTCCGAGGTCGGCTAACGAATGTGTCGCGATACACGTCGCTGAATCACCGTGTAATCTAGTTTAAATTAATTTAGTTATTGTATTATTTTTTGAAAAATGGAAAAATTCACCTGCCACCCCTAGGTGGGATTTGAACCCACGACCTCTCGATGACCGGTCGAGTGCTCTTCCAACTGAGCTACCAGGAAGGTTTGTGTTGCTGACGAATTTTTTCATCTTATATTTCTACTGTGTGAGTCACAGTGTGGCGTCATCAACCTATTAAGTAATTACAATACTAAAGTAGGCATAGCAGTCCATCGTTGCAGATGAAATTCAGCTATTTTTTGATAACACCAAACTAATTAAATTATTATTATTTAAATAGACAACTATTTAACATAGTAACTAATTAAATTATTATTATTTAAATAGACAACTACAACAGTAGTCACAGTGTGGCGTCATAAACCTATTAAGTAATTACAATACTAAAGTAGGCATAGCAGTCCATCGTTGCAGATGAAATTCAGCTATTTTTTGATAACACCAAACTAATTAAATTATTATTATTTAAATAGACAACTATTTAACATAGTAACTAATTAAATTATTATTATTTAAATAGACAACTACAACAGGTTGATGACGCCACACTGTGACTCACACAGTAGAAATATAAGATGAAAAAATTCGTCAGCAACACAAACCTTCCTGGTAGCTCATTTGGAAGAGCACTCGACCGGTCATCGAGAGGTCGTGGGTTCAAATCCCACCTAGGGGGGGGGGCAGGTGAATTTTTCCATTTTTCAAAAAATATTTGTCAGGCAAGTTGGCCAAGACAACTATTTAAATAATAATAGTTATTGTATTGTTCTAGCGACCGGCCCCGGCTTCGCACGGGTGCAATACTGATACTAAATATACTACAGAAGGTCTTTGCGCATTGTCTTATCCAGTGCTTCCACAGTTATAGGCACGCGCCGTCGCCCGGCCCTCCGGTGCCTTCGGCCGGCACCGCCTCAACCGTTATGTCCCTGCATTTTAAATCTGTAATATCTTCGAAAATATTAATTTAAATTACATGCTGTAAACAGTCATATTGATCTATATTAAATACACAATGTATTTAATGTACTTAATTAGATAAGGATTAATCCTGTATTATTAAAATCGCTTCGTAAATAAGCCATTATTCGTAAAAGTAAAGGATAAAAAACGGTTATTGTGAGTTATCTCTAAGAGATAGACATATTATGCTACTGTGGACTTTTTTGAGTTTCAATGCAGCCACAGTTTTACCGCAGGGACTGAAGTGAACATCATTGTTCATTACCAATTTGGTAGTTCCTGCGATCGATCCCCGCACAAGACAAACATTTGTATGTCTTGGTCTGGGTTATTTTTATACTACTTCGGGTAACAGACAAGCATACGGCCCGTCTGATGTGAAGCAGTTACCGTAGCCATATTAATGCTCGCAACATTAAAAATATCATTCGCGTGCCACCACCCCCGCTGCCAACGCAGCATCTCCTTCCTTTCTGATGACCTCACTCACTTGCAGGAACACAACAACCCTCAAGGGAATTGTAATTTGGCTGCGGTATTCTGTGAGGTGAAGGTACATTACCCAGTCGGGTAGCTTACAATTACGCTCCCTACCTCTCTTTTCGACAGAGCTTCGCTTGTCTGTCAGCAGGTTGAACCGCGTGCAGGTGAAGTTGGCTTTGGTTCAAATATGTTGATGACCCACTTACACACCTCCATCCAGAATAACATCCATATTAATAACGTCACTCACTGTATAAATAAATCCCAGATAAACGGTCACAAACCGAGACTTCGATTTTTCACGCAGTCTCTAAAGAGTTGTGCCGCTGAAGGGGCATACCGTGCACACTGCATTGTATGCTCTTTCAACTACTCTATAGAAGTTTCACGTTTTTTCACATTCTTTTAGTATTAAAAAAACATATCTATAATAATAAAAGGCTTTGTCCTCACTGACTCACTAATCAACGCACAGCCCAAACCGCTGGGTCTAGAGATTCCAAATTTGGCAAGTAGGTTCCTTATGACGTCTAGGGGTGCACTAAGAAAGGATTTTTCAAAATTCATCCCCTAAGGGGGTGAAACGGGGGTCCAAAGTTTGTATGGGGAAACAAGATTAGTTGGACTATTTTATCCGAAACTTTACACGAGTACTTCTATAGATAAATGGGTAAAGACGTGTTTCAGGATTTTTTTTTAAATTCAACACCTAAAGGGGTCAAATGGAGTGAAAAAGTCTGAAAATCGTCATGGGTATTGTTTTTATGGTTTATCGGGTCGCTAATTACGAAAACAACAACTATTTTATAATCCAACATAGCCGACGTGACATAAAATCACCCCTATGGGGGTGCAATGGGGTTGTAATGTCATAATATCAATATGGGTGTTAATTCTATGGTTTTCTGGGACGTCAATTACGAAAATGGCATCGCTTTGAAAATATATCATAGTGGACACGAAATTATTTAAAAGGATTTTTCAAATTTTACCCCTAAGAGGGTGAAACGGAGGTCCAAAGTTTGTGTATAGAAACGAGATTAGTTGGACTATTTTATACTAAACTTTACACGAGTACTTCTATAGACAAATGAGTAAACGAGTAAACAGGTGTTTCTGGATTTTTCAAAATTCAACCCGAAAAAAGGAGTAAAATTAAAAAAAAAACGATTTTAAACTTCAACGTGGCTAACGTGACCATCATCGTGTAATATTTTTTAAGTTTTGGTTTATCCTTTTTAAGCTGATGGAATAAGACTTCTTTCTGTGTTGACTGAAGTGTTATCCCTATAAGTTTTTAAATTTGTATTTGGCATCAATCAGTGCTTATACGATCGCGGGCGGCGCGGCGAGGGCGGTACGGGTGTAGTAATTATCCGGCAAGATCTTAAATCCGTATTTAGTACAATTAAAGGTGATACATGGAGGTGATTGCTTTGCGTATTAGACTTGACTTAGATAATCTAAAATGGAATTTCACACGAGCAAAGCTGTAGGCAAAAGCTAGATAATAAAAGGCTTCGTCCTCACTGACTGACTCACTAATCAATGCACAGCCCAGACCACTGAAGCTAGAAACCTAAAACTAACTTTGGATATGTGTTCCCTATACAATGTAGGCGCGCACTAAGACGGGATTTTCCGAAATCCCACCCCTAAGAGGTTGAAAATAGAGGTTGAAAAAAAACCCTCTTTTTAAAATTCGATTCACCTACTATTTTGAGACTTGGTGGAATGGTTGTTCATAAAAAAGGGGATGTTTATGGGTAACTGTTTAACTTTTGACCAGCGCCCAGACAAGAAATGTCTAAAAATGTTATATTTATATTTTAATTAACTCATCACTAAATGGCGCTATACCTAGCATTTGTACAGCGAGCTATGGTTTCGTTATTAAGGAAAGGGTATATACGAGAGATTATTTCAAACCATGGGGTTATCCATGAGAGTTCATCGCTCACCTCATCCCCGTAGTTACCACCGGAGGTTGTCCATCGCGCGCGTGGAGTGTAAAAAAACTGTTTCCCTCAAATGAAGTTAAGTAACGACTTTATGGGATATGCCTACTTAAAATCAGAATTTCGGTATGTTTCAAACAATGACATCAATATTGGCTAAATTTATACTTGTGGAAGATGTGATGATGCCCCATACCATTATAGCTGTAGAAGGTGATGGAGTTGGCCTGTTCCGCTCCATCTCCTACCACTTGCATGGAACAGAGGTACACCTCTGATGATGCACGAACCTCCTGATGACACTTCATCAGGAGGTTCGTGCCACCATTGTTCATTTATTAAACAACTACAACAATGAACAATGAGTTACAGTTGTTGAGTGAAGACGGTAAGGGATGCGGTCTTGAGGAATGTCTCTTTATACCCCGCATTCCCATTATTGCATCAGACCACCCCGTTCAATTTGAAAGACTTCAATTGACCATAAAGGTGTTTTGCTATGACCATTAACCAAGCTCAGGGGCAGTCTCTAAAGGTCGCTGGAGTTGACTTGAGACAGGACTGCTTCTCTCATGATCAGTTATATGTAGTTTGCTCACGAGTAAGTTCTACTGGAAGCCTTGCAATTTTGGCTCCTGGTGCATATGCCTAAAATATTGTTTACCGGGACGTCGTAACCTAAATGGTGTATGTTTGTAATAATGGTCAATGCGTTTCGCATTCTTCCTTTATGGGGGAAAAATGAAATATCTGGAATCTTAACAAAAATAGATGCAAGTCAGGAGTGTTCCCGTAGCGAAGCACGGGTACTTTGCTAGTCTATAATAATAAAAGGCTTTGTCCTCACTGACTCACTAATCAACGCACAGCCCAAACCGCTGGGTCTAGAGATTCCAAATTTGGCAAGTAGGTTCCTTATGACGTCTAGGAGTGCACTAAGAAAGGATTTTTCAAAATTCATCCCCTAAGGGGGTGAAACGGGGGTCCAAAGTTTGTATGGGGAAACAAGATTAAGGAAAGGGTATATGAAATAATCTCTCGTATATACCCTTTCCTTAATAACGAAAGCATAGCGCGCTGTACAAATGCTAGGTATAGCGCCATCTAGTGATGAGTTAATTAAAATATAAATATAATTTCTTGGCTTGGCGCTGGTCAAAAGTTAATCAGTAACCCATAAACACTTTTTTTATGAACAACTATTCCACCAAGTCTCAAAATCGTAGGTGAATCGATTTCGAAAAAGAGGGGTTTTTTTAATCCCCTATTTTCAACCTTTTAGGGGTGAAATTTCGGAAAATTCCGTCTTAATTACACTTTAGTTAGTCCGCTTACATTGTATAGGGCATATCCAAAGTCAGTGGTCTGGGCTGTGCGTTCATTAAGTGAGTCAGTCAGTCAGTCAGTGAGGACAAAGCCTTTTACTATCTAGCTTTTCCCCTTTGCTTCGCTCGCGTGAAATTCGCGCATTTTAGATTATCCAAGTCAAGTCTAACACGCAACGCAACCACCTTCAAGTAGTACCTTTAATTGTACTAAATACGGATGCAATAACGCCGCGCCGGTGCCGGCCGCCCGCGATTGTACATATAAGCACTGATTAACGCCAAATACAAATTTAAAAACCTATTAGGATAACACTTCAGTCAACACACAATTCTTATTCCATCAGCCTAAAAAGGCTAAATCAAAGTTTAAAAAAATACATAATGATGGTCACGTTAGCCACGTTGAATTTTAAAATCGTTATTGTTTTCGTAATCAGCGACTCGATAAAATATAAAAACAATAATATACTTGATGATTTTCAGACTTTTTGACCCCATTTTACTCCCTTTTTTTGGGTTGAATTTGGAAAAATCATGAAACACGTGTTCACTCATTTATCTATAGAAGTACTCGTGTAAAGTTTAGGATAAAACAGTCTAACTAATCTCATTTCCCTACACAAACTGTGGACCTTTGTTTCACCCTCTTAGGGGTAAAATTTGAAAAATCCTTTTAAGTAATGTCGTGTCCACTATGTTATATTTTCAAATCGATTCCATTTTCGTAATTGACGTCCCAGAAAACCATATAATCAACAACCATATTGATATTATGACATTTCAACCCCATCGCACCTCATTGGGGTGATTTTATGTCACGTCAGCTATGTTGGATAATAAAATAGTTGTTGTTTTCATAATCAGCGACCCGATAAACCATAAAAACAATACCCATGACGATTTTCAGACTTTTTCACTCCATTTTACCCTTTTAGGGGTTGCATTTTGAAAAATCCTGAAACACGTGTTTACTCATTTATCTATAGAAGTACTCGTGTAAAGTTTCGAATAAAATAGTCCAACTAATCTTGTTTCCCCATACAAACTTTGGACCCCCGTTTCACCCCCTTAGGGGATGAATTTTGAAAAATCCTTTCTTAGTGCACTCCTAGACGTCATAAGGAACCTACTTGCCAAATTTGGAATCTCTAGACCCAGCGGTTTGGGCTGTGCGTTGATTAGTGAGTCAGTGAGGACAAAGCCTTTTATTATTATAGATTTTCTTTACGGTATTTACCTTAAAACAATATCTTACAATGTGACTAAAATACGTGTAATATTAAGAGTCACGCCTTGCACCTATGACATTTTACAAATAGATGGGCCATAGGCGAACATCACGGCAGTAAAGGTTAATTACAAAACGCTTACTCAATATCTACGCATGTTTACATACAGAACGCAAAAAAAGGAAAAGATCGCGAACACACAGGAATGCATATTATCTACAAGTTCTTAATAATTATTTTTCACTAGCACTCCCGACAGACGTTGTCCTGTCTTCTTATCAATTAATATTGTATTCGAATTGGTTTCGCGTAGTCAGTCAAATGACTGACAGTTCTGTCAAATGACATAAAGTTACAATAGGAATATTACTATAGTCGTTCAGTTTTCTTAAATTTTCTAATTTTCCGCGCAACTTTCTTATTTTTTCCTTTCATAAGAACCTTCTCCTGCTAATGTCAAATATAATATAAAAAGAAATAGCAAAATCGGTCTAGCCGTTCACGCGTGATGCCCTGACTAAGGGATTTTTTTCCCCCCTGAATATCGTTGCAGTCTGTCGCACTTAGGACATTAAGCAATCCGTCATTATAAGTTAAATTTAAAGAATTCTTGTAGTCCAAGTTCAGTGTCTTGGCCACCTCAGTAGATTTTGGTATAGGTGTATGATTTCAGCTTAGTAGGTCAAAAGGTGACTTCCTTTGTAATCTCGAGGATACCACTCTTGGTTTTATGAGACTGATTGCCAGTTCATTTGTATATGTACAATACGGTACTTGTACTTTGGGACTCTATACTTGATTTCCTCTTTTATGTCGGGAATGTTTAGATCTCTATATAGACTCTTGTTAGTTATGTACCAAGGCGCATCAACTATAGTTCTTAGGACTTTCGATTGAAATCTTTGTAAGATTTCCAGATTTGAATTGGCTGAAGTACCCCAGAGTTGTATCTAATATGTCCTAAATGACTAAGGGAAATCGGGATTTATTTTTATATAATATATAAATTAGCGCTAATGTCAAGACGCAACAAGTTGCGTCGGGCAATGGCGCGTGACTGAGAAAATGTCAGCAATTTCTTCTTGCCACGATGGAGGCAGGTGGAACGCATCTATAGATAAAAACAACTTATCTTTTCACACAAATTATTAAGTATAAACGGAAAGTTCTTATGTTCACGTCAAGACTACGCCCAAAACCTATACACAAATTATTGGTAAATATCCGGTGAGTTATCTGTATAGAAACACTTATGATAATCGTTTCAAAATTGTTTATTCATGTCACTCGCATTTATCTATTGCAACCATGACCTACATAGGTTTAGCACTTGGACAATACTTAGAATTTGTTAGAATTCTAACTTAAAATTTCTACTAGACCGGACTCTAGCCCACGGGGCCGAAATAGTGGTTGAGTGGATCGATTAGTAGATTCGCTGAGTGTATGTTTTCCATTAATTTCAATGGAAAATGTACTTGATGATCATTCCTGAAGAACATGGTCGATCTCAATTTTTTTTCATGACAAGTTTCATCAAAATTCTGGTGTTTTTGGAGCAAGGGCGGATCCAGCTTCGGCGCCGGGGGGGGGGGGGGGGGGGGTCACGTAGTTGTGGTGAAGTCACTTCAAGTTATAATTTAATTTCGATAATAAGGAATACAGGTAAATAAAAGTAGGTATTTTATTGATGTGTGTACTGTACTTAATCTATACTGAAACAAAAAAAAAATATAAAAACATTAAGTTTAACAATTTTTATTAGTGGTCCATATAGGTCGTGGACCCAGCCCAGGGGGGAATCATGACCCCCTTGACCCTCGCCATGGATCCGCCCTTGTTTTGGAGCCTATTAATTTCCAAGAGTGACTTTTCGGCGCATACCGCTCGCTCCACTCAATGACTCTACTGATATTATAAATGTTTGTGAGGCCGCAGGATGCCTTTTGTCCATAAAGTCCCGTAGATACGTATATGTATACGTATTGTCCTTCGGCTTCCTTGTTTGTTCATCATCATCATCATCAGGTCCATTTTAGTCTCCACTACAGAAGCACGACCCTCTCTCGTCCGTCCTAGACGGAAGGAGGATTTGACCTACACTCCCCACGCTGGCTAGACGGGTTGGGGAGGCTTGATCGATATTTGATAATGTATTTTTTTTTTTTTTTATACTACGTTGTGTGGCAGACAAGCATACGGCCCGCCTGATGTGAAGCGGTTACCGTAGCCATATTAACGCTTGCAACATAAAATATTACTCGCGCGCCGCCACCCCTGCTGCCAGCGCAGCATCTCCTTCTTTTCTTTCTGGTGACCTCACTCACTCGCAGGAACACAACAACCCTCAAGGGAATTGTTATTTGGCTGCGGTATTCTGTGAGGTGGAGGTACATTCCCCAGTCGGTAGCTTACAACTACGCTCCCTACCTCTCTTTTCGCCAGAGCTTCGTTTGTCAGTCAGCAGGGTGCACCACGTGCAGGTGAAGTTGGCTTTGGTTCAAAGATCTTGATGAACCACTTACACCCCGTTATTTTATTTAGTATTTCCCTTAGTCGCCTTGTACGACATCCACGGGAAGAGACGGAGTGATTCTATTCTAGTCTGCCGGAACCCACACGGCCCTTGTTAGTTAAGCCTAAAAAATTTTTTGTTCACTAAAAAATCTGGTTCACGGTTTAGTAAGTATTTTCTAACGCATAACACCCAACCGGTGTTTTGCTCCATTCTATATTTTCTTGTTGAAGTTTCAATGCATTTTTTCCTGCTTTTCCGTGCTGACTATAATGACACATACCACATATACGCAGTTTACGTTACTTTAAACTTCCCTTTACCCACAATCGGGGAATCCCACAGCGCATGGCAATATTTTGTCGGATGTAACCAAGGTGTCATACTTACAAGTTGGAACAGGGTTATATCTCTTTGTTTTTTATACAACATTGGGTGGCAGATATGGCCCGCTTGATGTGAAGCGGTCACAGCAGTAATACAACCGCTCGCAAGTGGCAACATTAACTAGCAAATATAGCTTGAGCACCGTCACCCCCGCTGCTAACGCAGCAATTTCTTCAGTGATTTCAAAATGAAAATTTTCGTTCATTCGTGATTTCCTCTCACTCGAAAATTTGTCAGATGATAGCTTACATGCTTATCTTAATTACGGTAGTTTGAATGTCGGCTATCATACCAAAATGACAAATTTTTGATCATAAAAACTGAAAATTTTTCAACATAGAAAATATATAATTGTTTATTGTGGACTCTTAATACGATGTATGCAAAATTTCACAACAATCGGTTCAGTAGATAAAGGCGTGAAAGCGAACAAACAAACAAACTCATTTTCACGTATATTAGTAAGTATGTGTAATGTAATACAAAGCACGAGTTTAGAACGTTAAATATGAGAAACGATAATTATGATAAAAATAAATAAAATAAGGATCGTATCTGGTGGAAAGCATTGGGTTGATACAGGCTGATGATGATAAATAATAAATAAATATTTCTGGACAATTTTACACAGCGCCATCTAGTCCCAAATTAAGCACAAAGCTTGCTTGTGTTATGGGTACTAGACAACTGATAAATTTACTTAAATACAATGCAAAATATTAAGGATATAGAAATTATAAGCAAATTCTTTGTGACAACCATAAACAAACCTATTACTGAATGAAAGCATGAACCGCCGTTCATGATTCCATTCAGTAACTCATGGGCAATGGTTCAACATCATCATCATCATCAGGTCATTTTAGTCTCCACTACAGGAGCACGACCCTCTCTCGTCCGTCCCAGACAGAAGGAGGAATTGGCCTACACTCCCCACGCTGGCCAGACGGGTGGGGGAGGCCTGATCGATGTTTTATAATGTATTTCCCTTAGTCGCCTTGTACGACATCCACGGGAAGAGACGGAGTGATTCTATTCTAGTCTGCCGGAAACCATACGGCCAATGGTTGCCAATGGTTGGCTGGAAGAGATTCCTCAAGGCAATAAGGCCGCCTTTGCAAACCTTATATCACTTCTGTATATACGTAATATGTAATATGGGGTATAAGGCACTCACCAACATCTTTAGAGGCTAAGCCAACCTCACCTGCACGTGGTGCACCCTGTCGACTAACTAACGAGGCTCTGACGATAGCCGCTAACCCGCCTGCCCAGCGGCCAAATATATTACCACAATATATTTGCCCCCCAGTACCCGATAGTCTTGATATTCCGGACTAAAATGGCAGTTTTGGTTACCGATGCAAATCAAATCAAAATATCTTTATTCCTTGGACTTTATAAAGCACTTAGAAGCGTCATACAAGTTAAATATAAGAACATGTATCTAAATCATTACTACTCTAAATACGCAGAGCTTAGATTCACTTTCATCACACTATCTTGAATGTGAAAGTGAATTTAAGTGCCAGTTCCGGCGACGGGGCTTCTTGAGAAGAACTGGCAAGAAACTCAAGGCCGACTCTTTTAATTGCCAATATCGTTACATTAAATACAAATACAATCATCACATAACACAACAAAAACAATTCATTTCCAAATACTTTTATCATTTATGTAATTTGAGATACAATAGTAAGCCTTTTGACATGGTCTAGTTTTGATATATTTCTTAAATTTACCCATGGATAATTTAAACGCGTCGTTTGGTAGTTTATTGTAGAAGCGTATACATTGACCTGGAAACGAGTTAGAGATTTCCTCAGAGAAGCCCTCAAGAATGCGGCTGGAAGTAGATAGATGCGGTAAGCGGAGGATCACATATGGTGGCAAGCATTACGGAAGACCTCTAACCAACAGTGGATAGATACAGCCTGATAATGATATACGTAATATGTAATTTCGGATAGTGACTATGATATAATATATAAATAGCCTGAACTTTAGTCTAAACCACTTATGTTTTTGACTGAGAACATTCGTTAAAACTATTTTTGACCAATTTTTGTCAAAAGTAATATTGACTGGTAATGGATTTTGATTGTAACATATATCATAAATAAATAAATAATCCTGGACAAATTTCTTTCCGGCGATCGAACCCGCGACCTCGGAGTCAAAGTGGTCATTGCTAGCCATCCGACCACCGGGCTCGTCAATAAAGTAGTGCGAACAAACAAACAAACAAACTGTCGAAACATTTTTATATTTTATTTTTGCGCGGGGAATTAAATGAGATTGCAGAAGTATGAAACATATAGCGAAAATAGCGAAATGTACTGAGTGATCGTCAGGCATTGTCAAACTACTGTTCGAAATATAAATTTCGTGCACGGTTCTGCGCAAGAGTTGAGTTTTGCAACCAATTCAGTGCCGCGGCGATCGACAAAGGAATCGCACGCATCGCGATATAGTGAAGTGGTGTTACACATTTGCGCAATATCGAAAGTGATGTAGGTAGTGCGAAGGGCCTTAAGTGAAGGGAATTATTTCGACAGATATTTTTGTAAGTATTGTCTTTATATTATTATTATATTAATAAATACGTGAAGCAAAAACTTTGTACCCGTTTTTATGAAAATTGCGCGGTCGTAGGTGTATGAAATTTCGCACACTTCTAATTTATATATAGTTTATACAAGAGTGCAGAATGCATTTTTTTCAATTATGCATGAAAAAAACATTAAATCAATAAAAAAAAATACTATATACCATGTATGACACCCACACGCATATTATTCTTTGGCCGAATTTTTACTAGTGGGCGACCACTTTATGAATTATTTTCTTGTCATATATAGTTTATAATTGATAATTTTAATAGTTTGTAACTCTTTAAACGTTAAATATATTGTCATTGACAAAAATAACAATTTTATAAACTTATTGACTGTCCTAATGTGAACAATAAATATGTATTATAAGTTCAAAACAATATCACTTTCATAATGGGTTAAAGAAATTATTTATATTGATATTTTCATAATTTCATTATGAAAGTGATATTGTTTGTTGTCTGTTTCATTGCTGCTTTTTTATAAAATTTCAATTAAATAACAAACAAAGTTAAACACACAATATACAAAATAAAATAGGTTATACAGTTTTACAACCTACGGTGATGAAAAGAGTTCTGTAGTAATAAACACAGCATTGATTAAAAATGTAAGTATTTTTTTATTACTTTGAAGTTCATGAATACTGTAAGGTGATACCGGTCGGTAAAAATAAATTCAATTAAACGAAAAAGTACAATTAATTTAATTCTAAAAATAAATGTTATATTTCAATATAAAAAGAACAAAACGACACAACAATAGAAAACAATATAAGTATTTTAGCTCAAAAACAATAATGAAACAAAAGTGATCTATGACTGAGATACTTTTAAGTGGTTTAATTAATGTAGCATCAAACGATTAACTTCTGTAACTTTCCTGACTGTATAATTTATTTACAAAGTTAACTTGCCTACAGTTTGTTTCGTAAACAATTTTTCACCACGCAATAATGAAAGTGTAACGAACGTAAACGACATTTGAAACTGCTCAGAGAGTCTTCTTACATAAATAAAAACGTGGAATTGGCAATTATGTCTTTATTACAAAGCACCGGCTTTATGGCCGCATATTGCCGGTGCAACACTGACGCAACTATAGGTATACATATTGGGGTGTAAGTGGTTCATCAACATCTTTGAACCAAAGCCAACTTCACCTGCACGCGGTGCACCCTGCTGACTGACAAACGAAGCTCTGGCGAAAAGAGAGGTAGGGAGCGTAATTGTAAGCTACCGGACTGGGGAATGTACCTCCACCTCACATAATACCGCAGCCAAATAACGGTTCCCTTGAGGGCTGTTGTGTTCCAGGTGAGGTCACCAGAAAGGAAAGAGATGCTGCGATGGCAGCGGGGGTGGCGGCGCGCGAGCGATATTTTATGTTGCGAGCGTTAATATGGACATGGTAACCGCTTTACATCAGGCGAGCCGTATGCTTGTCTACCACCCGACGTAGTATATAAAATAAAAATACAACTAATTGTGATTCTCTTTTTTTACCATTTTGGTTCAAAGATGTTGATGAACTACTTCCACCCCAAATTCAGGATTCATGATTAAATTAGTTTATTATGTGTAGAGATATACGAAATGCCAGGCATTTATCCTAAATTCCGAATAAGTAAATACCACTGGGTATTTACTTATTCGGTGTTGAATCTTGTTATAGCAAGCAAGAATTCTTGGTAAGGGTATTAATGAAATAAATGATCTGATTGTTTGATTGAAGATTTTATTTTACCACTGGGTAAGTTGATCTTCGTCAAGTACAGTTCAAGTTAGCACCTATTTCAGGCACTGCAAATGATAACAGCAGTAATCATATTCTACGGATTATTTCATTACATATACACAATGTTATGTCAAAATACTTTCATTGCATTTCAACGGCAAATATTTCGTTTAAATATACAATACAATATACAATATACAATAATACTTTCTATAATATATATATACAATACAATATACAATATACAATAATACTTTCTTCACGTTTTCTGAATCCGTAGCCAAGTAGAGGATCCTGTGAGTGAATAAAGTCGCCAGGAAGGAAGGAAATGCTGCAAGGGCAGCGGGAAAGGCAGTATTAACGGCACTTCATGTTCCAAGCGTATATGGGCTAAGGTCACCTGTTCGCATTAAGTGGTACGAAGTCTTGCCTGCAAACCTATATAGAACAAAAAAAAAAGTTCAATACAAATAAATAAATACATCAATGACACCCAAAATTGTGTTCTATTAAAATTATTTATTTAAAAAAAGTAGCATATTCTAATAAAATCAAAAACCAAAAGTATATAGATTAAAATGATAACTAAATTTAAAATATCGTGAGCAGGCATTTTTAGAATAACTTATTTTTCATATTATACAATTTTATATAATTAAATTAATCTAAAACGAATCTAAAAACCTATATAATTTATCTATAAACAAAAGAAAAAGTTACCCGTTAAAAAAATAAACAGAAATTTACTTACAAATAAAAAATTATCCCCAAGATCGTTGTATATAGACAGTGTCCCCAGAAGACTGGCAGCAATACCTCGCTGGATAGCGATACTAATTCTCTGAGGTAGGTAATAACCAGCCTTATGGTGACAGGACGTGTCGACCAATTTTTGAATCTCTAATAAATTCTCTAAATAATTTGTGCCGCCGTTGCATCGGCTGAAGGAAAAGTGTATAATTTGAAAAGTCGTGAATGCACACATTGACGCATGTAATTTTATTTTTATTTTATTTTATTCGGAAGACCAACAGCTGAACTTATCACATATAATTTTACAGTAACAATTTTAGAGCCAATTGCAGGTCCTCACATATAGCACTATGTTAGCTTACTAGTGATGTGAACAATAAATTAGAACATTAGAACTTATTAAGAACTACATTCTGTATAAATAATATCTAATACAATATTTAAACCAACAAATTATAGTAAAAATGATGCAAAATCATTGCTACTCCTACGATTCTACTTAATATATTATTTTTTTTCTGATTTGAAGCCAATAGCATTGCTAACCTAGTACAAACTTAGCATTGTCTCTGTAACACTTGTGTTAAATAAGTAAGTAAACAAACATACTTTATAAACTTATTATATAGTCAAAACACAACCCGGATTCGATAAAAATAAGATTACATCACTAATATTGTCATTATACATTTTTTTATACACGTACTGCCATTTCTGAGATGACAAGGACTGTCCTTAAACCGGTTTTTTGTTTAAATGAATTCAATGTAAAACATGTAGGTACTATAAACTAACTAATTTGACCGAGCGAATGAAGGAAGGTTGCTGTGGACGCGAAAAAACATTTTATGTAGTTGTCTCTCTCAAACTTGTGACGGGCTGACGATGACGGCGCGTTGCGTCGCAGCACTGGCGTACTGATGAACTGACTTTGATTAAGTTTAGTAAGTCATTTCACTCATTCACTCAACGAGTTCCCGCCAATATGTCCCTGCCCGTTTGTGCTTCTAACCAAATTTTCATAAGTTTACTGTAGATATATATATTGCTCCATAATAATTATGTGTGGTATATTATGCAGCAAATAATCAATTTTTTTTTTTATATTCCTGGACAAATTACACATTTGCTTAGTTTGTGGCTATCTATCCCCAAACTAAGCAAAGCTTGTATGTACTATGGGTACTAGATAACCGATATTAAACTTAAATACATTTTTTTTTGTAAATACATATATACTCGTATAATACATAGAAAACAGAACAAGACAAACTGACATGTTCATGTACACACATATTTGTCTTGTGCGGGGATCGAACCTGCAACCTAGGAGTCAAAGTTATCATTGCTAACCATTTGACCACCGAGCTCGTCATTATATGTAGTACCTACGTAAAATTTTATTGTTTAGTTATATACGTACTATCGGTTTTGCTGATGAATTACCCACAGAAGTTGAGGATCGAGAGAATTCTTGACGATATTTTGCGCCAGGTCGTTGAAGACAGGATAACAACAAATAATGTAAAAGTCGGAAGTCGGGTTCTACAGGATTCGTATCCAGAGCCGTAAAACAAGCAATAAAAATAAAATAAAAATTTGATAAACAGGTCGCTCAGGTGTGTACAGACAGTAAAAAAGATAAATTACCCAGGCTGTGGATTTGTTGCGGATTTGCACATAATCGGGAAAGGCCTTAGAGTTTGCCATTTTGTAACATAGATACTTGTACCATCGCTCAGCTCTCGAGCGTGATCAAACGCGAAAAGATTTATTTGAAACCTCTTTGCAGGTGCCAGTTGCAAAGATGGACCGAAAGTATCCCTCATTCATATCATATCCCAAGAAAACATCCAACATCACACCCTAACAGCGTTGCCAGCTTTATTTTAGAGCAAAGCGGGATTTTAGACTTTTGAGGTTTTTTTTTTTTTTTTTATACTACGTGGGGTGACAGACAAGCATACGGCCCGCCTGATGTGAAGCTGTTACCGTAGTCATATTAACGCTCGCAACATAAAATATCGCTCGCGCGCCGCCACACCCGCTGTCAACGCCGCATCTCCTTCCTTTCTGGCGACCACACTCACTCGCAAGAACACAACAACCCTCAAGGGAATTGATATTTGGCTGCGGTATTCTGTGAGGTGGAGGTACATTCCCCAGTCGGGTAGCTCACAATTACGCTCCCTACCTCTCTTATTGCAAGAGCTTCGTTTGTCAGTCAACAGGGTGCACCGCATGCAGGTGAAATTGGCTTTGGTTCAAAGATGTTGATGAATCACTTACACCCCAAAAGTAAAAAAAAAGCGGCACACAAAAGGCGGGAATTACAAGAAAAATACATATTCGTTAGATATATTTTTTTATAGGATGAATGGGTAAGCGATTTATTATGAGTAAACATTCACAGATCAAAAACGTTTCAATCAGATTCTATTCTTTATCAACATTTATTTTGATTTTTTGGGCATTCAGAAGTTTATATTTTATTTTTACCCAGATATGGAATAATCTCTCATATAGGTAACTCCGGATCTCGTATTGGATGAGATGATCAAATTTATATAACACTATTGTTACTACCCACGCCTTTATTATAATTTTCTTCATAGTAATACCAATTTCATACTTATTATATTTGAATTTTAATAAAATTGTTATAACTACATAACTTAAAATATACAATTAAAATAAATACTAAATATGACTAACAATTTAGACAAACAAAAAAAACGAAAATAACAAAAGCTAATTAAAATAAATAAAATATAATATCTAAATAGCAACAAAGAATTCTTCCGCATCACCATCAAAGGGTAACGTGGCCAGAAGGCTAGCAGCATTGCTAAGCTGGATGGCAATGCTTATTCGCTGAGTGAGAAATTGGCCAGCCCTCTGCCCCCTTACCACCATCTCTTATTGCGACTCAATAATTGAATAGATTGCTTATTAATAACAATGAATAAACGACTCAATTCCATTTGAAATAGAGTCGCTTATACATTGGTATGAATAAGTATTCTATTTAGTTATATATATAGTATTGAATCGCAATAAGAGATGGTGGTAAGGGGGCTGGTCCCGGTAAGAGTCGACTAAACGTAATACCAATTATAATAGGAGGATTCGGTAATTGATTAGTCCCCTTAATTTTAAGTTCTACATTGCTTATATTTTTCCAAAGATTAAAATATTGCCATTCCCTCCATGAATTTCAGTTGAGGAAATTATAATTTTTGGTGTTCACTGCCAAAAGCAGGGACATGTGATGCCCCATGCGGGACCCGCCCGCCAAAATCGGGACGTCTGGCAACCCTGCACCTTAATATCCTATTCTACGTTTTTCAGTTTCAATCAGCCCAATCGGATCAAATATTTACTCGCGTGTGAGAGATTGATATTTTGCGCAGTTTGACATCCGTTCCAGCTGTTCACAATTATAACATACATGTCGTTACGATGTATTTGCACGGAAACACGAATGTCAAAAAACAGCTATCGAAATAGACGTAGGAGCACGTAGGAGTTATCTTAAGTTTCCGTGCATAACTTAACATGATTTCAACACTGTGTTCAAACATGTAGTAATCTATATATAATTAGAGATGGGCAAAATGCCAGGCATTTTCGATAAATGCCCAAAAAGTACTTATAAATTCCCTATTTATGCCCAAAACTAGGCATTTATTGGGCATTTACAGGTACTTATTGGGCACTTATTGTAAATGCCTGACATTTTGCCCATCTCTATATATAATGCATTTCATACCTATTGTAATACGATTATATATTCTGATGAGCCTGTTGGTCGAATGGCTAACCATACCCACTCTAGGGTCGCGAATTCGATCTCCGCACAAGGCAAATATTTGTGTGCATGAAAATCTATGTTTGTCTTGGTCTAGATGTTTTCTATGTATTATTCTATGTAATAAGTATATAAGGACTAGCTTCCACCCGCGGCTTCGTCCGCATTTGCTTTTTTTTTTAATAAAAGGTATTCTATGTCCTTTCTACTACGACGAGCTCGGTGGTCCAATGGTTAGCAATGGCAACTTTGACTCCGAGGTCGCGGGTTTGATTTCCGCACAAAACAAACATCTGTGTGCATGAACATGTTTGTTTGTCTGGGTGTTTTCTATGTATAAACCGGACAAGTGCGAGTCGGACTCGCCCACCGAGGGTTCCGTACGTAGTATCAAAATTAAATTTGATATTTTTCATTATAATAAGAAATAATGCTTTGAAAAAAATCAATAAAATATATTTTGCAATGTGTACACTAAGCCCTTTCATAAGATACCCCATTTGAACTAGTAGTTTCAATTTGAAATTTCGACACCCTATAAAAAATATAGACCCCCTATTTTTTAAGATCTATTTACAAAAAAGTAAGTTTTGAGATTTATTCCTGTACTTGTAGTCTATAACGATGTTACTTGCCAAATTTTATAATTCTAAGTCAACGGGAAGTACCCTATATGTTTTGATTCCCTTGAGAATGTGTCGAAATATGCGTTTTTTGCTGAATAAACGGCCGTAACTTTTTTTTACGTAAACTTAGCAGTTTGATTTTTTTACAACTTCATGGGACCGTAGACCTGAGTATACATTTCAAATTTCAGCTTGATACCTCCACGCATTCTCGACATAGAAATTCTTGACAGACAGACAGACGGACAACAAAGTGATTTTTTTTTTTTTTTTTTTTTTTTTTTTTTTTTTTTTTTTATACCACGTCGGGTGGCAGACAAGCATACGGCCCGCCTGATGTGAAACGGTTACCGTAGCCATATTAACGCTCGCAACATAAAATATCGCTCGCGCGCCGCCACCCCCGCTGCCATCGCAGCATCTCCTTCCTTTCTGGTGACCTCACGCACTCGCAGGAACACAACAGCCCTCAAGGGAACCGTTATTTGGCTGCGGTATTCAGTGAGGTGGAGGTACATTCCCCAGTCGGGTAGCTTACAACTACGCTCCCTACCTCTCTTTTCGCCAGAGCTTCGTTTGTCAGTCAGCAGGGTGCACCGCGTGCAGGTGAAGTTGGCTTTGGTTCAAAGATGTTGATGAACCACTTACACCCCCGTGTAGTGATCTTATAACGGTTCCGTTTTTCCTTTTGAGGTACGGAACCCTAAAAAGAAGCAAATGCGGGCGAAGCCACGAGTGGAAGCTAGTCCTTTATTTATTATGAATCATTATAGATTTTATAAGTATTATCTTAGCTGACGGACTGAGCATTAAGACTAATATAAGCAAGGTACTATGTGAAATTAATCAAAACATTGGATGGATGTGGGAAGTAAGGACCGCATATGGTGGAAAGCATTGGGGAAGATCTATATCCAGAAGTGGCTGATAATGATGGTGTAAAATAAATGATTGGAAAAATCATATTTACAGCGATATTTTTACTTCATCTATAATAATAAAAGGCTTTGTCCTCACTGACTGACTGACTGACTGACTGACTGACTAATCAACGCACAGCTCAAACCACTGGGTCTAGAGATTCCAAATTTGGCAAGTAGGTTCCTTACGACGTCTAGGGGTGCACTAAGAAAGGATTTTTCAAAATTCATCCCCTAAGGGGGTGAAACGGGGGTCCAAAGTTTGTATGGGGAAACAAGATTAGTTGGACTATTTTATCCGAAACTTTACACGAGTACTTCTATAGATAAATGAGTAAACACGTGTTTCAGGATTTTTCAAAATTCAACCCCTAAAGGGGTAAAATGGAGTGAAAAGTCTGAAAATCGTCATGGGTATTGTTTTTATGGTTTATCGGGTCGCTGATTACGAAAACAACAACTATTTTATAATCCAACATAGCCGACATGACATAAAATCCCCCCCCACCCCCCTTATCATCATCATCCCCCTATGGGGGTGCGATGGGGTTGAAATGTCATAATATCAATATGGGTGTTGATTCTATGGTTTTCTGGGACGTCAATTACGAAAATCGCATCGATTTGAAAATATAACATAGTGGACACGAAATGACTTAAAAGGATTTTTAAAATTTTTCCCCTAAAAGGGTGAAACGGAGGTCCAAAGTTTGTGTAGGGAAACGAGATTAGTTTGACTATAGATAAATGAGTGAACACGTGTTTCAGGATTTTTCGAAATTCAACCCAAAAAAAAGGAATAAAATGGGGTCAAAAAGTCTGAAAATCATGAAAGATATTATTGTTTTTATATTTTATCGGGTCGCTGATTACGAAAACAACAACGATTTTAAAATTCAACGTGGCTAACATGACCATCATCATGTAATTTTTTTAAACTTTGATTTAACCTTTTTAAGCTGATGGAATGAGACTTGTGTGTTGACTGAAGTGTTATCCTAATAGGTTTTTAAATTTGTATTTGGCGTCAATCAGTGCTTACCTATACGATCGCGGGCGGCCGGCGCGGCGAGGACGGGACGGGTGTAGTAGTAGTTATCTGGAAAGTTCTTGCATCCGTATTTAGTACAATTATAGGTGCTACATGAGGGTGGTTGCGTTGCGTGTTAGACTTGACTTGGATAATCTAAAAAGCGCGAACTTCACGCGAGCGAAGCCGCAGGCAAAAGCTAGATAGTAAAAGGCTTTGTCCTCACCGACTTGACTGACTGACTCACTAATCAACGCACAGCCCAGACCCCTGAAGCTAGAAACATGAAACTTTGGATATGTGTTCCTTAGACAATGTAAGCGCGCACTAAGACGAGATTTTCCGAAAGTTCACTCCTAAGAGGTTAAAATAGGGGGTTGAAAAAAAACCCTCTTGGAAACCGATTCACCTACAATTTTGAGACGTCAAAAAATGTTATAGTTATATTTGAATTAACTTATCACTAGATGGCGCTATACCTAGCATTTGTACAGCGCGCTATGGTTTCGTTAGTAAGGAAAGGGTATATACGAGAGATTATTTCAAACCATGGGGTTATCCATGATGGTTTATTGCTCACCTCATTCCAGTAGATACCCCCGGAGGTAATCCATCGCGCGCGTTGGGCGTAAAAGAAACTGCATCCTTCAAATGAAGCTACATCTGGTGTCGAAAACTAATTGAAAAAAAAAATTATGGGATATACCTACTTATTATAAGAATTTCGGTATTTTTCAAACAATGAAGTCAAGATTCACTAAATTTTTATTTGTGGAATGTGTGATGATGCCATATACCATTATAGCTTTGGAAGGTGATGGAGCTGGCCTGTTCCGCTGCTCCATCTCCTACCACTTGCATGGAACGGAGGTGTATCATCAGGAGGTTCGTGCCACCATTGTTCACGTATTAAACAACTGGAACGATGAGTTGTTGAGTGAGGACAGTAAAGGATGCGCTGTTGAGGAATCTCTCTTGATAACCCGCATTCCCATTATTCCATAAGACCACCCAGTTCAATTTAAGAGACTTCACTTCAATTTCCCATAAAGGTGTTTCGCTATGACCATTAACAAAGCTCAGGGGCAGTCTCTAAAGGTCGCTGGGGTTGACTTGAGACAGGACTGCTTCTCTCATGATCAGTTGTATGTAGTTTGCTCAGGAGTAAGTTCTCCTGGAAGCATTGCAATTTTGGCTACTGGTGCGAATGCCAAAAATATTGTTTACCGGGACGTCTTAACCTAAATGGTGTATGTTTGTGATAATGGTCAATACGAAACAAAAATAGACGCAAATCAGGAGTGTTCCCGTAGCGAAGCACGGGTACTTTGCTAGTCGGATATAAAACGTGCATGCGGCCTGTCTGACGTGAAGCGGTAACCATAACTTTAAACGTATTTATAAAAAATCGCTCACTTCGCCACGTACGATACTAAATTACTAACGCAGCATCACCTTCCTTCCTGGTAACGTCACTTAATCGCAGGAGCACAACAGTTCAACAGCTAATACATAGTTTAATTAGTCTATAAATGATTGATCTGAAAATTACCTAATCTCTTTTTTTTTTTACATCTGATCTTCAAAAGAGCTATTCGTCAGCGACCCATAATTATCCAACTGTTAGGATATATTTAAACTTGCCAACAACCAAGCCCACTGATAGATAAAAAAAAACCGGACAAGTGCGAGTCGGACTCGCCCACCGAGGGTTCCGTAGGTACGTAGTATCATTATTAAATTTGATATTTTTCATTATAAATAAGAAATTATGCGTCGAAAAAAATAAATAAAATATATTTTGCAATGTGTACATCAAGCCCTTTCATATGATACCCGATTTGAACTAGTAGTTTCAATTTGAAATTTCGACACCCTATAAAAAATATAGACCCTCTATTTTTTAAGATCTTTTTACAAATGTATAGTTTTGAGATTTATTCCTGTATTTGTAGTCTATAACGATGTTACTTGCCAAATTTCATAGTTCTAGGTCAACGGGAAGTACCCTATAGGTTATGATTCCCTTGAGTGTGTCGAAATATGCGTTTTTTGCTGAATAAACGGCCGTAACTTTTTTCTACGTAAACTTAGCAGTTTGATTTTTTTTAACTTCATGGGACCGTAGACCTGAGTATACAGTTCAAATTTCAGCTTGATACCTCCACGCATTCTCGACATAGAAATTCTTGACAGACAGACAGACAGACGGACAACAAAGTGATCTTATAAGGGTTCCGTTTTTCCTTTTGAGGTTCGGAACCCTAAAAAGAAAGAAAAAATAAGACTGTTTCATAAAACAGTGTAAGACGTGTCTAAGTACCCACAAGTACACCATAAAATAAAACCAAGTAACCAAGTAAAATAAACAATGTCATTTAATTTCATATCAGTAAATTCACTTGTACTGTTCCACTTAATTTAATTTATTTTGCCGACCAGTTTACGGCAATTTAAAGGTAAGCACATAGGTGTTATCGTTTTCTCAAAACATTATGCTAATTACCGGGCAATCTTTACATTTACATTACAGACAATCTTACATTACAGATAATTATTTATTCAGTAATATTATCTACTCAGTATTAAATTATTGACGCGATAACCTCTTATAAATCGATGAACGCCGGCTGCACGTACGAAAAAGCATGATTCATTGTCACGTTCCGCAAGCGATAGAGAGGCACGATCGGCCTAAACATTGATGAATGTTTTCTAATGACATTATCAGGTAAAATTATCATCCATAAACCGACTTTAGAGACATCCAATTTTTTTTTTCTTCATTTAAGTATATGCATGTAGTTGTACAAAACAGTTACCTGGCAATTGCGTAATTTACTGTGAGTCAGTGTGCAGTTGTCGTCAAAAGTGACTTGATAAAATATTTATATTAATACATTTATTAAAATGTGTATTACGAAAATTGACAACTTATAAAAATGCACTAATATTCGTAAATACATTACGTAAAGTTGAACATAAAACTAATAACATCGCTGTATGCTGTATCGCTATACCGTCCGTTCGTTTGTCGACAGATTTATTGTGGTTTTCATTATCTTAAATTCTATAAAATCTTTAAAATAGGGATGGTGATAAGTAGCATAAACAACGTTGCTAAAACAAAATAGCATAAAATTTACTTAAGGACTTTTTTTAAATATATTTTTGTAAAATAAAATTAATAATTTTAAATCAATAATACATAAAAATGGTACTTCAGATTTATTTTACGTGATAGGCGTTGATGTTATAACCATTGATAATATTTTTTACAGATGTATATGTCAGAAAAAGTAACAAATTTAACTAAAGTGTTACCTGCCCATTATCCCACATGGAAGAAGCCGGTGTGAATAGTTACTCTGTGATTACATGTAATAGATTCCTTTTTTTTTGTAACTGATTATGAAGTTAGATACTTACTACATTACCCGTTTGAGTTAAGTTTGCGTCGATGATAGCTTAAATAGTCCAAAAAACATACACGTGACGAATATTAAAAGGACGAATGCAGCAACAACTTTTAGCGATTTTCGTTGGTACTATAAAACGAAACATTTTGAATGCTGGTATAATAACGTAAAAATACTTTATTGTCTTGGCTTAGTTTATTGAACATAGGAATTTATGATGTTCAGCCTAAATGCTGGGATATGATTTTATTTTTTATTCAAAATGGCGCCACTTTCATCGTATTTATCCCTTTAATTCAACGGGGCTGTACTTTTGAGCATGAGTGTACTCCGCAGCCTCTCCCAATAGTTGAGTCATCCGCTATGAATCTGACCTCCAATCACTGCAGATTCTACAGTCACAATAACCTCGGATGTTTTTGTCAGCAAGACGCTGACTGCTGACTGACTGAGCCGTTAACCTTATTCAGTTTTTATACATTTACATGCAGATTTGTTTCCTTACAAAGTTTTATTACGACTATGAACCAAATTTTCTTTTAAGATTCAAATTTCAACTAATTTTTTTTTCGTAAATGCACCGTCATAGAAAGTCTTGAAAGGTTTCTTCGTAAAAAAATTTTTTTGTTGGTGTAAAGTAAATGGATGGCAGACATGCATATTCCTTTTTTTTCTGGTGGCCTTACTCACTAGTTGACCGATACAATAATTTGAGTTAATCTTTAATTGAATAGTCGGTTTTATTGTAGGATCTGAGTATTTAGATAATATTTTCTTTTGTTTTAGGACAAAGTGACTCTATATCTATTACATGTCAACTGAGACTAAATGTGTGTGACAACATTATAATATATTTCATCTGTAACCGACCACATTTACAGTATTAAATTCATTTCATTTCATTTCTAGTAGGAACACAACAACCCTGTTGTTATTTGACAGCGGTATTCCGTCAAATGGATGTCCTTCCCCAGTCATGCAGCTTGTTTTATTTATAATAATAATTACAATCTACAGACCCCGGGGTCTGTACCATTTGTTTACGTCTTCTATATTTATCTTTTTTTTTTAACGAGCTCGGTGGTCGAATGGTTAGCAATGGCCACATTGACTCCGAGGTTCGATTCCCGCACAAGACAAACATTTGTGTGCATGAACATGTCTGTTTGTCTTGGTCTGGGTGTTTTCTATGTATTATAAGTATGTATTTACAAAAAAAAA
Source organism: Hypsopygia costalis (assembly GCA_937001555.2). Classification (NCBI taxonomy): domain Eukaryota; kingdom Metazoa; phylum Arthropoda; class Insecta; order Lepidoptera; family Pyralidae; genus Hypsopygia; species Hypsopygia costalis. The sequence goes on from OW443329.2 coordinate 29,576,914, forward strand.
ATGTATTAAAGTACATTTATCAGTTGTCTAGTACCCATAACACAAGCTTTGCGCTTAATTTGGGACTAGATGGCGCCGTGTAAATTGTCCAGAAATATTAAAAAAATATATATATCTCACAATTTTCAAACAATTTATTAATTACACGTCGCTATTATGATAATAATCACACTATTGTTTAATATTACTTAATCTAAATCCTCTCATTGTTTACTTCGCAACCATGACAGCCACGGCAGGCCAGTCCTTTCTGGCAGCACCCATTAGTCGGGCAGCTTACAAATACGCTGTACCTACCTCTCTTTTGTAAGAGCCTCTTTCGCTAGTCGGCACTGTCGGCAGGGTGCACCACGTGCAGATGAGGTTGGAATTGTGGTGAGCCAGGTACACCCAAAAAAAACATGTGCTCTAAATGCTGTAGCTTTATATAAAGTAAGCAGGCTTATTATTACAATTTTAAGTTTCAACCGAAAGTTCGGTTATTTTTATACATAAGTTTTGATCTATTTACGACAAAATAACTGGCATGGTCTGATGCAATCTCAGTTTTATCGGGATAGGCTCACCACACAGCACATTGCCACCACGGCATCTCCTGCGTAGCCAGGATTTAATAGCGGCGACCATCAAAAAGGCAGTGAACAGTAAAGTAAAATTACAGCTGCCTTAGAACTCACAATGATTAGAAATTTAAATTAGTAGAAGTAGGAAGCTTTTGCAATTTGACTTCTTTATCTGATTGTGATTTAATGAGACATGGAGATTTTACAGATATGCCAATTATGATTGGAATCGATTTATTAGGTAACAACTCAATGTTTTAGGTCCCCAGTAGTGTTAGATACTTAAAATTTGTGGTGCACCACAGTTGAGCTTCACTTGACTCGTCATCTCTTTAAGCTTTTAATGCCTTCTTTGCCATATTGCTGTCTCTCACATTGTTGAGAGGGGAAGTCAAATTCTAAAAAATCTTTTACTCTTACAAATTTCTTCTGATTAAATTCATTGCGAGTACCATGGCAGCCGTAGTTTTACCCTCGGGACTGCAATGGATTTCATTGTTCATTGTCTTTTTTGGTGATTGCTGCTGTGAATCCTGGCTACACAGGAGACACAGTGGTGGGAATGTGTGGAAGGCCCCATCCAGTTTAAATATTAAAAGATATGTCTGTAAAATATCAGCTCTATCAAAACATTGGAAAATGTAGAACATTGCAAATAAACCGGATAAGATACGAAATAAATACGAAATATGAAATACGTTTGTAAAGTTGATATGACAGATATTCTACGAGTATCTGCCAAACGTGTTTGCTGTCTCTTCAAATTTTTCTGTTGATATATTCTTAAATATTGTACTTGTCGGATACATTCGAGAGTTAAACGCCTATTACGAGCTCGGTAGTCCAATGGTTAGCAATGGCCACTTTGACTCCGAGGTCGCGGGTTCGATCCCCGCACAAGACAAATATTTGTGTGCATGAACATGTCTGTTTGTCTTGGTCTGGGCGTTTTCTATGTATTATATGTATAAATTTACAAAAAAAGGACTATTTAAGTATTATACCAGTTATCTAGTACTCATTTGTATGGCTATTTAAAAAAAAAGACCTATATTGACAGAGTTTCTTTCGGCATTTCTTCTCGTCAATGGTCATTCCGAAATGCTGGTAGATAAAAAATATACCTAATTGTAAAAGACGTGTCCAAGTGCCCGCGAGGGCCCACAGAATAAAGAATTTTTGACTTTGACTTTGACTTTGACATAGTACAAGCTTTTCGCTTAATTTGGGACTAGATGGCGCTGTGTAAATTGTCCAGGAATATTGATTTATTTAATACATTACGTGGTATTCTGCGAGCAAAGACTGCCGTATGAATGAGATAGATTGCATTATTGTGGTATAAGCGAAACCAAACTAAGATATACAAGCCGTATATCTTAGTTTCGTTTCTAGATGACCTCTAGATGGACCAATGGATCTCTCTAGATGGACCGACAAACTCATAAAAGTGGCTAGTAGCGCTGGATGCGGAAAGCGGAGGATCGCATGTAGTTGGCATTTGGAAAGGCCTATATCTAGAAGTGGGTAGATACAGGCTGATAATGATGATGATACCTCATAGTGATGAAGAAGAAGAAGTCTTTGTTATTATAAAATAATACACATAATAAAAAAACGCATAATAACATTAACCGTATAGTGTCCGGCGATGTATTTCCAGCTCAAATGTGAACGATATTTGGTCCTTCACAAGGAATGACCTTATACGAGTAGGCCGGCGGACGTGGACGGCGGATAGTGGACGCGACGAGATGACATGAAGCGTGTGATTTCGTCGCTTCTATTTCTGGACTCCAGTGTATTGCAGCCAATCAAGCAATCGCTAGGTATCACATGCTGTATCCTAATCAAAAATCATTAAAAGTTCTTACTCTACCACTATACATATGGGTTCATTCCGTCTCATTCTGTCCGCGCAGGGGTCTTCCGCGGTGGGGAAGCAGCCGCTTGCGGTGGACCCTCTCCATGGGAAACCAGTGCTGTTTTCAGCGCTGGAATCCCCACGGTCGAGAAGTCCCTGCCGAACCATCGCGGGGCTCACTGGTGCTCTATCCTTCGGGCTGAGTGCATTCGGCATTCGCCCTCCCTCTCACTATGTTAGTTTTCACTTTAAAAGCCTTCGGACTGAAAGCATAACATCCATTTCGAGAAAAAAAAGGGGTTAAAAGTGCTCAGCTCGACAAATGCCACACTATCGCACAGTGCCAATTTACAACTGAAGCCTGCTCTAGTGACTCTGCTATAGCCTGCTATAGTGTATTATCGCAGTGCAATAGACCCTTTCTGGTAAATAGATAGCTATAAATAACTAGATGCCGTGTGGGCTCCGGCAGACTAGAATAGAATCACTCCGTTTCTTCCCGTGGATGTCGTACAAAGCGACTAAGGGAAATACATGATCAAATATCGATCAGGCCTCCCCAACCCGTTTGGCCAGCGTGGGGAGTGTAGGCCAAATCCTCCTTCCCTCTAGGACGGACGAGAGAGGGCCGTGCTCCTATAGTGGAGACTAAAATGGACCTGATGATGATGAAATAACTAGATGTGTAGAACTCACATATTTCCAATATCACATACTCACATATTCTCAATAGATAAAATTATATTTCACTATGAAATTTTAACCTATATACATTAATGAATCCCTACTTCCCCACTAATCCCTACTATTTTATAAATGTGAATGTGAGTTTGTTTGATACGTTATCACGCGGTAACTACTCAAACGATCCTAAGGAAACTATGTACACATATTCTCGTAGGACATAGGATACTTTTTATTTAAAAAAAAAGTAAATACGGGCGAAGTCTCGGGTGAAAGCTAGTAATATTATAAATGTGAATGTGAGGTTGTTTGTTACGCTCTCACGCCGAAACTATTCAACTGATCACAATGAAACTTTGTACACATATTCTCAAAGGTATTAGGAAGGATATAGGTTACTTTTCATAAAAAAAAAAAATAAACGAGGGCGAAGCCGCGGGTGGAAGCTAGTAATCTATAATTAAGGCCCGTATGCTGTCAAGTTTATGTGCATAAATAGCATGCTTTGCATAGAACGTGTATATATTTATCGTTAGATCAATACATCAAATTAGATGTATTGAACATCGTTAGTATAAATTAAATGACGTCATAGTGATGTAGGAAGTTTTAACTGATGGAAAAATAGTTAACAATGTATCCGCATTCCTTTCATAAGTGACCATGTCTGCTTACCAATAGGCAGGTCGTGTGCTTGATTATCCCTTTCATCGTGTACAAAAATCCTCCTTAAATATTTGCTATATTGTTCTATGAATGATAAAATATGTGTTTTAGTTTTTTTTATACCACTAAGGAGGTAAGCAGTTTTTTTTTCTAATCTGTTTTAATTTAGGGACTTTTGTCATAATTGACTATGTCAGTCCCATCGTAACCTATTCTAACTTTAACATCTGCTGGTATATAAAGAAAATAAATAAGGCTTTAGCTACAGGTGACATGGGATTAGCCAACACGTCGTGATACATTCCGACATCCAATCTGTTTAGACCAAATTCAGAGACTAGATACTCTCTTTTAGAGGCGTGCCGGACACACTCCACTAATATGTGGTACTTCTACTTTTCCACATACCTCGCAGTTGGGTGAGTTAGTTTTGCGCATTAAAAAAGTGAATGAGTTTAATGGGTAATGTCCGGAACGCATTCTAAGAGCTGTAACAATTAGATGTCTACTGAATTTAGTCCATACAAACCAAGGTACGTGAGGAGGCTCACATTGTAGGCTTTTATACCAGATGCCTTTACTTTTTGATCGTTCATCAAAGTAAGTTTTCCATTGAGTGAAACATTTGAACTTATATTTATGAAGCACCTCGAAGTACCGCAGCATATGACGCCTGCAAAGCGAGGGGCATCACACGCACGTTGCCGACCCCGTAAAATCTTCTTCACGCTCTTTTTGAAGAACCACATACGTCTCTTGGGATATCCTCGACAGGCAGTTCATTCCAAAGCTTGATAGCGCGTGGGAGAAAACCTCTCTGGAACCGTACGTTACCACTTCGGCTCTAATGTGTGAGGATGAATTCCCTGTCGTTGGTTATTTATATGTCTCCCTTCAATGGAAAGGGTTTAAAGCTTACTCCACCACGCTGCTCAACATGGGTTGGCGGAGGTCATTGTTTTGAAGCCGCCTAAAAGCCACTCACTTGGCTTAACGACTGTCATGTAATGAAAACAACCGGGACCGACGGCTTAACGTACCCTCCGAAGCACGGAGAAGCTCGAGATAAATAAATCCATCCATACTACGCATGCGTTGCTTAACTTGTGTGTTCGATTATTATGACACGCGCAACGACGGCAACGAGCTCCTCATTCTAATTAATTTAAATATATTTCAATATTATAGATTCTAGGTAATACATAAGCAGTACACCAAGTCCAAAGTATAGACATTCGCCGCATCACTTACCGAGATGTATACCATAGCACTTGTAGCAAGAATACTCTTTCTTCGACATAAAACATTTATCCCAATCTGCTCTGTAGCATGTCTAATACATATTTTAATTATAATAGCCCGTTACTAAGGTAAATGTACAACACTAAGGTCGTCTGGAAGAGATCGCTTTGCGATAAAACCGCTTTTCTACTGTTTCTGTAACTTTTCACTAAATTTAGTTTCATTTTCTTCTTTGTGGATTCTTTATGTTTGTATTGTAGAAATGACTACAAATCGAATGAATAGACAAACTTATATCACACTTATATAATTATTTAGCTCGCTTGTTATTTTTTTTTTATTTTAATTACCATCTATACAAATTATTTTACATTGATTTCTCATTCACAAAGATCCACAGAGGTTCAGAATAGGAATGAGTGTTCGACGATCATTCACACACATATTTCTTACAAATAAATGTAATTGTAATTGTGTTCTTCCTCCGTCCACAAGGATCCAGTTCCGGAGCCCTACCGCCGAAGCTCAAAAGCGATTTTGATTGCGAAAATCAAACTTCAGCTTAGATAAATAATAATAAATATTGTCAGACAAATTACACAGCGCCATCTAGCCCCAAAGTAAGCGAAGCTTGTGTTATGGATACTAGACAACTGATAAACATACGTAAATACATTTTTTTTGTAAATACATACTTACGATACATAGAAAACACCCAGACTAGGACAAACAGACATGTTCATGCACACAAATGTTTGTCCTATGTGGGAATCGAACCCACGACCGTTGGTGTTGAAGCCGCGTCATTGACCGCTACGCCACCGAGCTCGTCTAGATTGATGGTAATTATATATAGCATAGCTGGTTGAAACTTTAAAGGTCTACCGACGAAGCTGAAGGTGTTAATCATTAACTTTAACTTAAATACCTATTTTTATCCGACTCCAAAAAAGGAGGAGGTTCTCAATTCGGCTGTATTTTTTTAATGTTTGTTACTTAATTACTCCGTGATTTATAAACCGATTTGGAAAAAACTTTTTTTTATTTGAAAGAGTATACTTCCAGATTGGTCCCATATTTTTTTCATCATCATATATAAATGTAGAGTAATGTTTGAAGTAGGTTTTTTTATTTGTTAAAATTATTATCAAAATATTCGATGGGAATCGGCTTCTACTTAGGCCGTAGGACCCCTCGATCCGCATGTGTACCCTTATATAAATTATCTCATCGTCATATGGAGTCAGGATACTGTTCTAATTATCTACTGTGGTCGACCTGTCGAAGTGCTTGAATCTAACTAGGCCCGACCAATTTTTTGTCAGCAAACGCCCAAATAACGGCTCGATCATTGCTCCTTTAAATCTCTAGGTATTCTGACAACAGACCACTCGAAACAAGTCATTGACATGGCCATGAAAGTCGATAGATGACTAATATACGTCTCGAATTCGAAACGTGTTATTAGGATGTTAATTTTGAAAGGTCATTGCATACTATTTTGGGCACGATGTTATAAATGGCATCCTAATTTTGCAAAGTAGTTTCAACCGATATTTAGTAATACAAATATGTATAAACGAGCTATGAAGTGTTGTATCTATGAGGACCTTGAACGATTAAATTTGGGTTAAGTAACATGGTACCTTGTATATATATACAATAGGTTCCACTCGCGGGTTCGCCCGCATTATCTTTACTTTCTTTTTTTATGTATATATGTCCTTCTAAATACTTATGAGAATATGTGTACAAAGTTTCATGATGATCGATTGAGTAGTTTCAGCGCGAAAGCGTTACACACAAACTCACATTCACATTTATAATACTGCTACTAGTAGGGAAGTAGGAATTTATTTAAAATTCTCGTGTCTTTGACGCAAATGAGGTAGAGTCCGTCGAGACCAATTGGGTTTAATGAACTTTCCTTGCAAAAGATCGTAGCCAAACAACAATGCCCTTCATAATTGTCGTGTTCCTGCGAGTGAACGAGGTTACCAGATATGTAAAGATGCTGTGTAATGTTGGATTACCACAGATTATTTAATTGTTACTTCGTAAGCAATACATCTATTTTGGTTTCTATCCATTGCGAGTAAGTGATGGCAGATGGGGGAGGAAGGTATTAGAGTGGAGGTCGCGCGTAGGACGACGAAGCGTTGGACGCCCTCCTTCTAGATGGTCCGATGACCTTAAGAAAACGGCTGGAAACGGCTGGATGCGGAAGGCGGAGGATCGTATTTGGTGGAAAGCATTGGGGAAGGCAGTTATATCCAGCAGTGGGTAGATACAGGCTGATGATGATGATGATGAAGCAATATATCTTGTATTACACGCATCTATAGCTCCGGTAACCGCTTTAAATCAGGCGGCCTGTGTATGTTTGTTCGCTTTAATAAAAAATATATAAATAAATATTGTCAGACAAATTACACAGCGCCATCTAGCCCCAAAGTAAGCGAAGCTTGTGTTATGGGTACTAGACAACTGATAAACATACATAAATACATTTTTTTTTGATAGAAAACACTCAGCCTAAGACAAACAGTCATGTTCATGCACACAAATGTTTGCCCTATGTGGGAATTGTACCCACGAGCGTTGGTGTCGAAGCCGCGTCATTGACCGCAACGCCACCGAGCTCGTCATATACATATATACAAAAGGCAGTTTGCTTATTTAATTTCCCTGTATGAATAAATAATATTACAATGAGGAGCTCGATGGCGCTGTTGCGCGTATCAGTCTAATTGATGACGCAAGTTAAGCAACGTCGACCGTAGCGTATCTATACATGGGTTTATTTATCTCCAGCTCCTCCGTGTTTCAGGGCACGTTAAGCTATCGGTCCCGGCTGCTGTCATGTATGACAGTCGTTAAGCCAAGTCACTGGCCTTTAGGCGGCTTGAAAACACTGGCCTCCGCCAACCCGCAGTTGAGCAGCGTGATGGAGTACACTCTAAACTTCTATGTTTGACTCGTATCCCAGCAGTGGAATGAATAAAGGTTGACAACAAGCATAATGTCCAAGCAAACAAAATAGCTGGCACTAGTACGTAATATGATAACACTGGTTTCATAACCGGATTTGCGTGAGCATGTAGGTATGTTCAAATGTCAAGGTTTCCGGCATAACACTTATTTTATTACTTGTTTAAAATAGTTATCCTGTTTACCCGACTGACGAAAAAGCAAGGGTTATGTTCTTCGAGAATATTTTAATATATAAAATTCTCATGTCACAGTCTTAGTTACCATACTCCTCGGAAACGGCTTGAACGGATTTTGATGAAATTTTATATGTACATTCAGTAGGTCTGAGAAGAGGTTGTTAACTATTTTTATCTACTAAAATAATTCTAGGAATCATTTATCTATTACATATTTATATATATAGACGAACTCCTTTATTCGCATAAGGACATGTGGTCGAATGGTTAGCAATGGCCACCTTCACTCCGAGGTTGTGGGTTCGAGTCCCGCACAAGACAAAGATTTTTGTGCATGAACATGTCTGTTTGTCTTGGTCTGGATGTTTTTGTATTTTAAGTATGTATTTACAAAAAAAATATATATCTAAGTACATTTATCAGTTGTCTAGTACCCATAACACAAGCTTTGCGCTTAATTTGGGACTAGATGGCGCTGTGTAAATTGTCCAGAAACATTTATTTATTTATTATTTATACTCCTCCGAAACGGCTTGGCCGATTTTGCTGTAATTTTATATGTATGAGATAGGTAGGATATTCAGTAGGTCTGAGATATGGTTGTTATCTATTTTTGTCTACTAAAATAATTCTAGGAATCATTTATATGGTAAAACAACGTTTGATGGGTCAGTTAGTGTATTATATTTCTTTGGCACGTTCCACCGCCTAAACCACTGCACGGATTTCATTTTTTTTTATGTGAGAGGGGGGGCAAACGAGCATGTGGGTCACCTGGTGGAAAGCAATCACCACCGCCCATGGAGACCAGCGCCACCAAGGGGTCGCCGATCCGTTGCCAGCCTTTTAAGGAAAAATGAAAACTCGGTTCTTGAAGGCACCCATGTCGTAGTTGTTCGGAAATACCGCTGAGGGCAGTTGATTCCACAGTTTCACTGTTCGTGGTATGAAATGTCTTAGGAAACGTACTGTAGTAGATCGCCAATTATCAAGATGATATGGATGGAATTTTAATTTATGGCAAGTTGTACGATAGTGGAATTCAGCGGCAGGTATCAAATCAAACAGCTCCTCGGAGCATTCCCCGTGATATAATTTGTATAGAACGCAAAGAGACGCTCCAAGAAATATATATGAGATGTAATTCGATTTGTATCAGCCGTGAGAGTGTCCTCGTGTTCCGCAAAGTGTGTGCCGAGGCACAATGGTGTACCGTGGCCATTAGTTGGTGTGCCTCGGAAAAATAAGGTTATCTCATAAAGCTAAATAGGCGGACGGAAAAAAAAATTCTTACACATATAAAAACCGATAATCTATTTTTATTTAATTAGCTCAGCATATTGGTTCCGCTTCGTCTGATAGTAAGAGAAAAGAGGAGCCCCAATGGCATCGGCAACGGATAAGAGACCTTGATGTCTTGTCAGTTGACGCTGGCATGCTGGCCTACAAGATGCTTCTTCTCGCTTCACGTATGAATGAGGAAATACATATGCCGGCAACGCGTTTCACTTTTTATGGTGTACGTACCTCCAAAAATTTTCGTTTTTCTAGATGTACCTTGAACACAAAAGTTTGCAAAACACTGGTATAGGGTATATCATTTTAAGATGACCTTCTAGCACAGACCTTTCCTTTAACCTTTAGCATTGGCATTGACTTTAGTACAGGATATTTTAATTTATTAGTATAGGATAAGTACGTATAAGACCTTCAAAGTGTTTGGAGTGGTTATATATTGACGAGCTCGGTGGTTGAATGGTTACTTTGTGTCTGAGGTTGCGGATTCGATTCCCGGACAAGACAAATATTTGTGTGCATGAACATGTCTATTTGTCTTGGGCTGGGTGTTTTCTATGTATTATATTGTATGTATTTACAATAAAACTGTATTTAAGTATATTATCAGTTATCTAGTCCTCGTACAAACTTTGGTTAGTTTGGGACTAGTTGGTGTGTAATTTGTCCAGGAATATTTTATTTATTTTATTATTTCTATTTCCATGTAAGTTTAAAAGAGGCAGGGTATACACCGTATTTGTAAGCTGTCCGCTAAAAATTAACAGCAGGAGCAGGCATACATTTTCGCCGCGCGGTATAAATGTATAGAGGGGGATATTACTCCCTCTCCTACTCTCCTCCGTCTTACGAATTTTCGATCAGAAGGCCAATTCTCGTAATTTTTCTACGAACGCAGATTGAAAGTTGACCGAATCGAGATTGAATTGTGAATTGACTAAAATTATGTACTTGATTTCATTAATTAATTATTATCAATTCTTGTTGTTGGCAAAGTAACATTCTTAGTTTGTTTAATTTTCACTCATATTTCGATATAATCCCGCTTAAATTTAATTTTGAAGTTACATATTGTGTTACGAGATAACGAAATGTGACATTTGTGAGATCGAGACTGGACCGAAACTGAATTTTGATTATATTTTAATTACGAGAATTGCCCCTCAGGTCACGTGTTTTGACGCGAGTTTAACATTTTTTACCCATCCCAAAAAGTGCACAACGCCGCTAAAGAAGTTTTCACTTCAAAAACTTACGTAAAAAAGTAAACGACCTGAAAATGCACTTCGCTTTAACACTAAAATGCAGCACGACCTTCAGTCTGTTGCAACTCTTGATGCATTCGATTTATTGCATTCTATTTTCGTCGATCGATTTCAAGTTGGTGCCGACATTCTCGAAAAAGGCGTTGGACTTTAATGGGCGTTGTTTAAAATGTCAATATCCAATAATGTCCAGCATTTTTATCTCAAAAAAAAAACATTAATAATTTAATCTTTACTTGTTTAAGATGACCATAATATATATATATATATATATATATATATATATATTGCGAAAGTTGGCCTTTTAAATAATGTATGTTGCATCACTTATTTATATTATTGGCTGAGTCTAGGTCAAGACATTTTTTTCGGCAAATATAAAAACATACGCCTACGACTTTAAGTCATAAAAAATATTTTATTTTATTGCTCCGAAAAGTTTATAGGTATTTTGGTATTTCTATACCAATGGTGGTCGAATAGCTAGCAATGGCCACTTTAACTCCAAGGTCGCGGGTTCGATCCCCGCACAAGACAAATATTTGTGTGCATGAACATGTCTGATTGTCTTGGTTGGGTGTTTTCCATGTATTATATTTATGTACTTACAAAAATAAATGTATTTAAGTATAATATCAGTTATCTAGTACCCATTGTACCTACATGCTTTGCTTAGTTTGGGACTAGGATTATTAAACTTCTGGCCAGAGGCCCTACCGCCGAAGATAAAGCCGATTCCGATCGAATATTTTGATTCCCAGAAATAGATGTTTAGGCACAGTATAAGCACACCCCGGCCACTCCATACAAATGTCGCGTCGTTCACTATTACATAAACAAACAATGACTATACAGAGCGAAAATTAGTGTGCGGCGTCTTACAAACTGTTCCAGATTTGTCTCAGAGGGGAGATGAGGTCGATCCGAGGGAGCGGCAGGGAGAGGCCATACTGTACGAAGTACTGTTACTTTTTACTGTGGTATAAGTAACAGTCCTACGTACATCAAATGCAGGATTTAATGTGCTATCAGATTAATTTGATGTCCAAATCAGGTTACTTTAGCGGACCAATTTAATATTTTCCGTTATCATTTACCATCCTATTAAATATATAATTATATTACGGATGCGTTTCCACTGAAGCTGAGCTGAGTGCAGATGGGCTATGTTTTGTGGGAAGTAATAAACCGAGCATTTAAAATTGTGAAACTAGGCGACTATTATATTGACTTGGCGACTAAAGTTAATAAAAAAACATACCAAACCTAACCTAGTATTTCTGTAGTTCATTGAATATTTTTTGTGGCTCATGTTAATATTTTCATACATTTCACAGTTTTTTTTCTACCACGAACTCTTTAGTTGTGGAATGAACTACCTGCCAAAGTTTTCCAGCAGATTACAGCATGGGCTTCTTCAAGAAAGACAGACGCAAAGGGGATTGTACTGGATCGGCAACGGGTGATGCCTCTGGTGTCGCAGCTTAAATGACCCCGCATTGCACTTTTAAGGCATCGAGGCCTCACAGGCCTCGCCTATCACCCGGGTGTATCTATCCACGATCACCTCCAGATCCTCACACCCTTCGAAAGCCTCCACGCGTGCAGCGGTGAGATTGCCTCTGAGCATGATTGAGGCGAGTTACTTCATGAAATTTACCATAATCAGCCTTTTTGGTGTTGAAGATCCTGGTGGTCCTCGTGATCGATACCTCCTAGGTCTTGGCCGCGATGACTGGTTACCATCAGGCAGGTCGTACGCTTGTTTGTCACCCTAGTCGTATATAAAATAAAATGCGGTGTGGCTGTGTCATGGATACGGCCATGTGTTGTACGTTAATATGTTATATGCACTAAAATTATCTCAAAATGGCAGCGCTTCCCCCTCCCCCGTACGGGATGTTCCATAGTCATTACTTGGCGTAATAAATTATTTGTATCTTCATCTATCCAATAGTGTGATTGAATTTTGGATGGAGCTAACATCCCCATCCAAAATTCAATCACACTACTGGATATGTAGCTGCAACAGCAAAGTGTTCCCCCCAATTTTGTTCATCATCAGGTCCATTTTAGTCTCCATTACAGGAGCACGACCCTCTCTCGTCCGTCCTATACGGAAGGAGGATTTGGCCTACACTCCCCCACGCTGGCCGAACGGGTTGGGAAGGCCTGATCGATATTTGATAATGTGCCTCCCTTAGTCGCCTTGTACGACATCCACGGGAAGAAACGGAGTGATTCTATTCTAGTCTGCCGGAAACACACGGCCAATTTTGTTATCATTCGTTTTTTTTCAATTGCCAATTCTATATGGAAGCAATTGTAAAAACGTAATCACGTCTAAAACTTGATTTTAAGGTACTCACAAAACACAGTTCGTCACCATCCAGCTTCGCTTCAGTGGAAACGCACCCTCAGGAATTATTACATTACGCGCTGCAATAATTGGGTGCAATAATGTATTCCATCTATGTAATTTGTGTTATTAATTCACAAATAGCTTTCAAACATTCAAAAATTAATGACTGATTAATTTGTGACGATTTTAAATTATATATTATAATCAATTCAAAAGCGATTTTTTTTTAATTTGCATTCATATTTTTATTAGTCTCTGAAATGTAGACAAGCAAGTAATTACAAATTTAAAATACATGAGCATTCATAAAATTATTGTTTCGAAGAGACACTTGAATCCAAACGTAACCTCTTTCGTATAATACAAAAAATATTTCTGAAGTGAAAACTTCTTTAGCGGCGTTGTGAACTTTTTGAGATGGGTAAAAAATGTTAAACTCGACTGATTTTCAGGACACGTGGCCTGATCGAAAATTCGTAAGACGGAGCGGCGCGGACCGGCGCGGCGTAGGAGAGGAAGTAATATCCCGCTCTCTTTCTACCGCGCAGCGAAAATGTATGCCTGCTCCTGACAATTTATATTACATTAAAAGTAAACAACATTATTTTTAATGTAATATAAATTGTCAGTTTGTGTACGATAGCGCAATAAATGAATATTGTATTTTACCACATAAACGATAGTACTAACTGATAAATAAAGCAATACGTGCGAAATTATTCTCTAACCATTCCAAAATATTCAAAAATGCACAACGTTAATGTTCTAGTTTTCACTTCTAATAATCTAGAGGGTAGCAGATTTTGATTCATCGAAGTTATGTTCTATAGTTTATGAAATTCATAAAAATAAATGATAAATGGGTCTAATTAATATTGTAAACTAAAAGTTTAGTCAAGCAAAATCGCCTTCACGAAATAGTAGGAAAAAATCTTATTTTTTATCGTGTTGACAACGGCATTTAGACTCCCAGTCAGGTGTTGACACACTCATCTGTAAATTGACAATATAGACACGACGTCCATACTAAAGATGTACTTACCACAAAGCAGTTCTTTTCGCTTCAGCAACAGTTAAAAAAATAAACAACTACTATTTTTCATAAGATAGTTGAGCTTCACCTGACTAGCCATCTCTTTAGGTTTTATTGCCTTATTTGTCTCTTATATCTCCTGTCTCACACATTGCCACGAGGAGAAGTCAAATTCCAAAAGCCTCTAACTCCTACTAATTTCTTCTGATTAAATTCGTTATGAGTTTCTAGGCAGCCGTAGTTTTACCCCGGGACAAACATGCAATGAAGTCAAGTTGTTGTTAATCCTTATTACATAATATGTAAAGAGGATTAACAACAACTTGGATTTTCAACCATACGGGGGCACAGAACTGTCTCATATTATGAGACAGTTCTGTCTCATATTATGAGACAGAACACACACACACAGGAGCCCAGAACTGTCTCATATTATGAAACAGTTCTGTGCCCCCGTATGGTAGAAAATTTAAAGACGTATTCACATGAAAAAGGCTAATGAATTCAAATGAATCATTTGATACAGAAATTGGAAGACATGGTGAAAGGAATTAAGCAGTTGACAGATACAGGCTGATGATTATGAGATTAATATCCAAAGGCAAAGATTGAAGTGTCTTTTTTGTATATAGGATTCCATTCCATTTGAAGATCATGATATCTGGTCTATACGAAGTAACCATGTGACAAACGTAAAGATACCATGACTGACCATTAAGCTGTCTACATTTGTAACTCATAAATAGATCATAACAATAAAGAACACAATACAAGTACCTAACTGTTTGCGTAGGTACAGTTAAACGTGTTTTATTTTATTCGGTATTACTGACGACCGTAACGCGATATTATAATATAAAGATTGGAGGCAGTGAGGACATATCTCGGAATATTTAAGGCTCATAATGTAAAATTAGAAGTACTAACTCCTGCAGAGACGGAAGCATACCACACATTACCACCATTGTATCTCCTGCGTAGCCAGGATTAACAGCGGCGACCATCAAAAAGGGCTATAAACGGTTAAGTTCATTGCAGTACCGGGGGTAAAACTACGACTGCCTTGGAACTCACAACGAATTTAATCATAAGAAATTAGTAGGAGTAAGAAGCTTTTGGAATTTGACTTCCCCTATTAGCAATGTGAGAGATATGGTAAATAAGGCATTAAAAGCCTAAAAAGATGCCTAGTCGTCGTAGCGTATTTTTTTAATCTGCCCGACTGGACATGTACCGTCGACCTCAGAGAATACCGCAGCCAAATAACATACCTCTTGAAGGCTGTTGTGTTCTTACTACCTTATTTAATGGTAAATAAATATTCATTCATTCATTCATTTATACATTCATACGAGTGAGTGAGCATAAATTCCTTCCTTTCCTTTTTTCTGGTGAAGAAAGAAAGAAAGGAAGGAATATAGGCTGGCAACGGATCGACGACCCCTTGGTGCTGCTGATCTCCATGAGCGGTGGTGATTGCTTTCCATCAAATTCCATCAAAAACAAATGATTTATTTGCAATAAATAGGGTGGATACAATAAATGCGGTTGGATCTTAAAAGTAAAGTTGCTTATGCCTATTTAGCCATATTATGCTCGTTGACCCCCCTTTAATATAAAAAACCGGCCAAGTGCGAGTCGGACTCGCGCAATAGTGGCTCCGTACTATCTATAAAAGTGTTTCGGTACCAGCGCCATCTAGCCTCTGGTAATGTACTACAAATTCTATTCCATTAGTAGGGGAGGTACCCCGAAAAAAATATCATATCATATAATATCTACCATTTTGTCAGCATAGTTAATATCTACATAATGTCTACATGCCAAACTGCAGCTTTCTAGTATCAAGCGTCTCTGAGCTAGGCCGCGGACGGACGGACGGACGGACGGACGGACAGACGGACATGGCGAAACTATAAGGGTTCCTTGTTTACTACGGAACCCTAAAAAAAGGGTTGAGAAATCTACGTTATTCTATTGGCTTTCTACTCAAACAGCTTGATTACACCAATTGTAAAACAGAACCATACGTCCTTACTGTTAGCATTTGTATTGTGACGATGTTATCACACACTTTTATGCCGGGGTACGTGCTCGTCCTTCGTAATTACTCTCCGGTTCTTTTATTACGAACAGGCAGTGCCACCTTGTTTGCGAATACCGCAATCTGCGACATGGAGATGAGTTGTCGTTTAGGGTTGCTCGTTAACATACTGTGTTTTAAAAAATAGCCATATCATATCACGTACAATTTACGAGGTTGTTAACTTTTTGTGAACAAATTGAGAGAGAACCACTGAGTAAGTATCATTTTTCTACCTAAGTGTAGGTACAGTTGATTAAACAGAAATATATCGCGGTGGATGTTTTTTTTTTATACTACGTCGGGTGGCAGACAAGCATACAACCCGCCTGATGTGAAGCGGTTACCGTAGCCACATGAACGCTCGCAACATAAAATATCGCTTGCGCGCCGCCACCCCCGCTGCCATCGCAGCATCTTCTTCCTTTCTGGTAACCTCACTCACTCGCAGGAACAAAACAACCCTCAAGGGAATTGTTATTTGACTGCGGTATTCTGTGAGGTGGAGGTACATTCGCCAGACGAGTAGCTTACATTTACGCTCCCTACCTCTCTTTTCGCCAGAGCTTCGTTTGTCAGTCAGCAGGGTTTACCGCGTGTAGGTGAAGTTAGCTTTGGTTCAAAGATGTTGATGAACCACTTACACCCCATGCTAGTATTTAATAAATTGTATGAATTTTATAAAACTATGGGAGTTAAACAATGCGTAACACAGTTTTTTGATTCGTTGTGGTTAGCTAATGGTAATTTTTAACTTAAATTAGTTTTGCAGTCAGCAGGTACGGCCTTAAAACAGGCCGACCGGATGCTTGCCCAAGGTATAAAAAACGTATTAATTGTGATTTTCACTGCAAGAAGAAAAAAAGGAAGTATAGGCTGGCAACGGATCGGCGACCCCTTAGTGTTGCTGATCTCTAAGGGCTGTAGTGATAGCTTTCCATTAGGTGACCCACATGCTTGTTTGCCCCCCTCTCATATAAAAGAAAATTGTGATTTTTCACTGCAAGCGTAGTACTATTACTTATACTGTGCTGCAAGGTAAAAAAAAATAAAGGTACTTATAAGATAGAGTAGGGCGCCGAAGTTGAAGCCGATTACCATCGGATGTTTTGATTCCAGAAATTGGTCTCAAGCTAAAGTTATTGACAAACATCTTCAGCTTAGTCAATAAAGCTCTAGGTTTTCTTCCAGCTGAACTAAACACAATTAGCGTAAATTTCAATAAAGGAAGGAGATACTGCGTTGGCAGCGGGGGGGAGGCGCACGAGCGATATTTTATGTTGCGAGCGTTAATATTGCTACGGCAACCGCTTCACATCAGGCGGGCCGTATGCTTGTCTGCCACCCGACGTAGTATAAAAAAAAATTACCAACAATTAAGCAGTAGTATCATTTTATCCTTTTTATCCTGGAAATAAGTTTCCTACATGAAAATAAAAAGAACCAATAATATAACGCAAAGAAGGAGAAGGTTGGACGCAGTCGTGATTCCTGGGTAACAGCTAGTTAGGGAATAAAATGTAACACGATTGTCGAAGTTTGGGTCGATGTTCTGAACCAGTTTTGATTTCCCCAGCTAGGCGTTTGTTGGTTGAAATTGCTCTTTTATGTCGAGGGAAGAACTAGAAATATGTAATTGGACTTATTCTTGTATTCTTCAAATTATTTTTTGTTTAAATCGTTCGTAATCATTTCGGGACTTGGCTGTTCACATGACTGAACGTACAGCGTCTCTCTTTTAATATGAAGTTTGGATTCAGGTAATAAGGTTTTTATAACTTACATCCTGCCGGCAAATATTGATCTGTCATATAAGTTATTTTAGCGATATGAAATATACTTTGCGATCTATTGTCATATCTACCATATATACATGTACCAAATATATATTTTGGGGTGTAAGTAGTTCATCAACATCTTTGAACCAAAGCCAACTTCACCTGCACGCGGTGCACCCTGCTGACTGTCAAACGGAAGCTCTGAAGCTCGGAAGCTCTGAATCAGTGTTGCAAAAGTTCCCGATTTATCGGGAGATCTACCGATTTCGACTATTCTCTCCCGATAACACGATTTAGTGACCCTATCTCCCGATTTCTGATTTGTTCTCTCCCCTGTGACCCCATCTCCCGATTTCAGACTTTTTCACTAAAGTGGCAATTAAAAATATTATTGTATACAGGGCAACACCCCTGTATAGAATAATATTTTTAATTGCCACTTTGCCACAAAGGTAACATGGTAAAACTAAATCAATGCACGGGGAAACCCTGTTACGCTATAGTAACTTGTAGATACCAAGGACCCCCCCCCCCCCCCGCAGATACCCCTTCCTTCCTTGATAGGTACCGCAGCATACGCAAAACAAATTGCACCGAAATGCCTGTTATTTATAACAGAGTTTATTAATGTTTGGTAGGTAAACCAAACAACGCAATAGACTTTCCACGGAATCCATGATAGGTCTTCTGCATACAAAAAGATGTATCGGAGAAAATAACCAAAGTTGCTTTAATTTTATTAATGATGAAAAAAAAATGTTCACAAAAATAGCCAGTAAGAAGTTGTATGAAGATGAAAATCATTAATATAATTAATTACTGTACAATATCATAATAAATCTGCCTTTTAGCTCTTGTTTTATTTCGAGTAAAAATCTCCCGATTTCTCCCGATTTTTAGCAGGCAAATTTACCGATTTAAAAATTTTCACTTTTGCAACACTGCTCTGAATACCGCAGTCAAATAACAATTCCCTTGAGAGTTGTTATGTTCCTGCGAGTGAGTGAGGTACATTACACCAGAACAGAAGGAGATGCTGCGTTGGCAGCGGGGGTGGCGGCGCGGGAGCAATATTTATTGTGCAGCGTTAATATGGTTACGGTAGCCGCTTCACATTAGGCGGGCCGTATGCTTGTCTGCCATTTAACGTAGTATAAAATATATAAAAATCCGTCTAACGGTTTCGGAGGAGTGCGACAACGACCACAAATACACGAGATTTATATTTAACTTTATATAGATAACTAGCTGAGCCGACTGACGTTGTCCTGTCTTCCTAACAGTGAATATTGCATTCGAATGAGGGTCTTTTGGCAGCACTGTAGCGTAGGGTCCAATCATCTGTCAATTCATAGCATCTTGTCAAATGTCTTTTCTTTTTTTTTTCTCTCTTTATTTTGGCAACAAACAGTCATATACAGAGAACAGTAAATAAAATTTTAAAACCAATATTAACAAACGACCTAATAGTGCCGAAAATAATACATTATTTATAACAAATATATTAAGTTCATGACTGAAGACGCGTATTTTTTAAAATACGAGTATACCTTGTTAGAAGGGTATGATCTATACGTGCAGGTAAATTTATATAAATAGAAGCTGTGTACACAACTAAGCTTTCTTATCTCATTAACGCTACAAAACTAAAAAAAAATGTACAAAATACTATACTAGGTATTCAACTTACTTATCAAAAAGTTTTTTAATTATTTTTTGTTTAAAAGGATTAAGAGAGTTGCTAAACAAATCAACATCTGTAAATTCTTTATTGTATTGTAAGTGTTGGTGGAACGGAAAATAAAAGTATTATTATTGTGTAATTATTATGTAATTGTGGAGGAACACTAGACACTTGAAACTTCAAGACAACAAGACGTCAACAAGTCTTGTTGTCTTGAAGTTTCACTGTAAAAAAATTCAGTACAATTTGACAATCTGGACCCGACGCCTACCTAGCGACATCTGGTGACAGAAAAAATATCAAACATCTCCATTGGTTTCGCGCAATTTGTCAAATGACTGACCCTTCCGTCAAACGACATAAATTTACATTAGAAAAGTTAATATGGTAAGTTAACATTCAGTTTTTTTTTTTTTTTCAATTTTCTAATATTCCGCGTAACGTTCTTATATTTTTATTTCTTAAGAACATTCTCCTGACAATAACAAAAACAACATAAAAAAAATAGCGAAATCGGTAAAGCCGTTCACGCGTGAAGCCGTGACCAACGGAAATAACGATTGATTTTTATATATATACTATCTAGTATATGTAGGTGAAACAAAGTTCACCAGGTCATCTGACCTGGTGAACTTTGTTTCACCTACATCTATTTACTTAATAAATATATACGATCTAAGATCTGTGTCTCTTTAAGAAGAGCCTACCCTGTGTGCCCGAACCTGGAGGATGTGCCGTTGCAAGACATTTGTTTCCTAACTTGCCGCTTTCTGAAACTGAAATCTCGCAGTCGATGCTATGCGATGATCGAAGAACAGATCCCAAGTACTTGAACCGTCCGTGCATTCGACCATATCCTTATGTGCACGGTCGTGGGATCTGTTGTTTTGCAGCCCAAGTACACGATCTTTCCCGTATTCGGATTCATAGTTCACAAGTGACCTCTTCCATTAATTCACTCATCGCACCAACTGCCCTCTATCCGCATCCACCAGTGCAATTATATCAGCGTACATCAACACCCGTCAACCCACCGCACAGAGCTGGTCCATGTGGATCCATGATACTACTTGACAATTAGTCTAATAGAATAGAAGATTAGAATGTCTAAAATATAAGAATATGCCTAATATGAACAAAAAAGGACTGATCGCTGGTGGTCACCGACGTTAATGGGAATGGGAACTTGATTTGGAATTTCGGTACATGTCTCAGAGGATGTCGATATAAACCTCTGGCAGCTCTTTAGACTTCAGTAAAGAAAGTTCTCGCCATATAAATTTATGACTAAACGACAAATGTGCATTAATTAAAATTAATGCGAATTACAGATTTAGGTACTTCAGAATAAATAATGAGAATCCGTTTTATTTTGTAATATCACCTTGGTTAACATGACAGACCTATATAATGTGATGTTGGTCTTGCCGCAAAGTTATACAACTCTATGTGAATCCACAACCTCGTTCTGTGTTCAGCCCACATTTTCTGGTGCTATTCGCATTGCTGACACTGGTTACAATTGCAAACATTTTTGTAATTTACAATGCGAGTGTTTATGAAATTTGCAGATTTCTATTATCTATTCTTAGGTACTATACAAAGAATGATTTACCATAAACAGTCACTACATATTTCAAGTCCATTCTTGATGTCTATTAGTGTTGTGTCATTTCTATGTCACTTCTGAGAAAGTCATAATATTTGACAACCAACAAATAACACGATCCTTTGTGACAATGACACTATTGATAGGTAGGTTAGCCATCTTTGTTGCCATGACATTCGCTTATAGTAGGAACACTTTGTATGGAAAAATAAAATTGTTTTTACTGTCTTTCTTGAAAATTTTCCACAATTTATCACCGTTTAAACCGTCCCTGGGCTACGACAAACGTTTTAAAACCAAAATCAGCTAAACCCGCCGAGCCGTTCTCGAGTTTTAGCGAGACTAACAAACAGCAATTCATTTTTATATATAAGATAGAAGTTATATATATCGTCGAGCTCGGTGGTCGAATTGTTAGCAGTGGCCACTTTGACTCCGAGGTTGCGAGCTCGATTCCTGCACAAGATAAATATTTGTGTGCATGAACATGTCTGTTTGTCTTAGTCTGGGTATTTTTTACGTACTATATGTATGTATTGACATAAAAACATGTATTTGAGTATATAATATCAGTTCTCTAGTACCCATAGTACATACCGAGCATCACATACCGAGAGTTCCGAGCTATATATATATATATATATATATATATATATAACTAGGTGCTCTCGGTATGTGAACCCTACTACACTCTTGTCTAGTTGTTATTTTTGTATTTACCATAATCTGTGATTGTATCTGAAGCCATAAAGCAGACTCATCTTTGTTCGTGCAAGGTCAATCAGGACAGTACATTACAATCACGATCTGAGCAACTGACAGGAAGTATACACTGTCGACAGACAATGACTAAGTTTATATACATCTCAACACAGAAACCTCTATATTGTATCTTTTTCTCCCTTGTTTAACCAATAAACCGTAGCCGATTGTACAATGGGATGTGTTCAGAGGAGTTGTTTGATAATAATAAATAATAAATATTCCTGAACTAATTACATACCGCCATCTAGTCCTAAACTAAGCAAAGCTTGTACTATGGGTACTGATAACTGATATACTACTATTTTTTTTTTGTAAATACATACATATATTACATATAAGACAAGACAAACAGACATGTGCATGCACACAAATATTTGTCTTGTGCGGGGATCGCACCCGCGACCTCGGAGTCAAAGTGGCCATTGCTAACCATTCGACCACCGAGCTCGTCATTATGATATGATGCCCAAGGCTTCCTTCTACAGTCGCACCGGTCACCATCGATAGGGAATTCATCCCCACACATTGGAGCCTAAGTGGTCGCGTACTATGGGGTTTTAGAGAAGTTTTCTCCCGCGTACTGTCAAGCTGTGGAATGAACTGCCTGTCCAAGATTTCTCGGAAGACTACAGCATGGGGTTCTTCAAAAAGGGCTTAAAAAGTCGGCAACCCTGTGTCATGCCCCTGGTGTTACAGGCGTTCATAAGCTACGGTAACTGCTTTTCATCAGGCGGGCCGTATGCTTGCCACTTTAGTTGTATAAAAAAAGCCACATAAATGCTCGCAACATGAAATACCGCTCGCACGTCACCACCCAACTCACCAACGCAGCAATTATTTTCTTCCTGGTTACCTTACTTACTCGTAGGAACACAACCCTCAATGGAATTGTTATTTGGCTGCAGAATTCTATGAGGTGGTACTTCTCCAGTCAGGCAGATTACAAATACGTTGTGCCCTACCTCTCTTTTGCCAGAGCCTATTTCGCTAGCGTACACCACGTGCAGGTGTGGTTGGCTTTGGCTCTAAAGATAGTTGTGAGCCACATATACACCAAACTCAACTTTGTCTAGTTTCGCTTCCAAAAATAATTGATGATCAACCTTGCGTTTGTTAGAGAGTTTTATCAAATAGACAACTTTCTTACGACTGTACGAGTACTCTCTTTTTCGACAATTAACACAATATTCCTTAATTTTGATTTTACACTCCAAAGCGTCTTACTTTCACTTTTCCTAACACTAATTTCGATACCTCCAATGAACACTACGCCAACTCAAAACATACACATACAGATACACACCGCTAATATGAGTTAAATATACGTTTACTTAGCGGTTTATATTTGTCGATTTTGTTGTCTGTGTGTCTTTTATAGATATAATTCAGGTAGCATAATGTTACTGAAGTAATGAATCGATTTATATAAAAAAAGAAAACTATCGAAATTTTAGTTGGCGTAGTGGTCCTTGGAGGTATTGATTTGCTCTTATGAATTATCATGTAGGTATCAAAAAATTCACTCTAGGTTTTTGAACAGATTCAGGTTAATATATCTACCGAAATAATTGGTCTGTGCATAGAAGCATTAACATTTGGATTACAAGTGTGCATGCATTAAAAATCTGGATATTTTTGAAATAAATAATAAATAAAGATTTCTAGACAACGGATAAATGTACTTACATACATTTTTTTTTTGTAAACACATACTTACAATACATAGAAAACACCCAGACCAAGACAAACAGACATGTTCACGTACACAAATGTTTGTCTTGTGCGGGAATCGAAACCGCGACCTCGGAGTCAAAGTGCCCATTGCTAACCATTCGACCACCGAGCTCGTCAATAGAACGAAGAAAGAAAAGAATAGAACAATAACATAGACAATAATATTATTAATAAATTTGTAATTTACGCCATGCAGTACTTGGCATCAACCAATCATCCCACTGCTGGGATACGGGTCTCCCTTCAATCGGAGGGATTTTAGAGCATACTCCACCACACTGCTCAACTGCGGGTTGGCGGAGGCCAGTGTTTTCAAGCCGCCTAAAGGCCACTGACTTAACGACTATCATCTCAAGGCAACAACCGGGACCGGCTAAATATGCCCTCCGAAGCACGAAGGAGCTAGAGATAAATAAACCCATCCATAGAGAGGCTACGGTCGACTTTGCTTACGGTCGATTTTACTAGTGATGTACTAATAGTACTCAAGAAATTTGTAAATTGGGTATTTGACTAACATTTTTTTCTGTTTGATATGTAGGGACGTCTCCATAATATAACCATAGGTGAAAGAATTACTTCGATAGCACAAAAATCTCTCGAGATATGGTAATTTGAAAATCACAATTTTTAGACTGCCCCAAAACGCTCCATACAAAAGACTACTGAATTATGACGTCACAGATCTGTATTTTGTATGCATCAAATCAGAAATTTGTACGACAGCTATGTTAAATATTACGTTTATGTGATTAGTATCATAATAAAAGTTATAGCATTTTTTATTGCTTCTCCAATGGAAATATTATTTTTTAATAATTTCATACTTTTAAAATGGACTTTCCCGCCAAACTTTGATCGACGCTAAAAAAAGTCTGACTGAAGATATTAGAATGAAAGTTTGCAGATCTTTATAGTTTTGTGTATTTTACGATATTGTTAATTTATTTGTACAATTTTTAAACATTGGAAACAACCCAATTGCACTATTGTTGTATAATATTACTACTGCATTAGTAAATTACTGTCATACATATACAAGAAATTTGAAATTAATTTTCATTTTTTTTTTATTACATTGGGTGGCAGACAAGCATACGGCCCGCCTGATGTGAAGCGGTTACAGTAGCCATATTAACACTCGCAACATGAAAAATAGCTCGCGCGCCGCCACCCCCGCTGCAACTGCGGCATCTCCTTCCTTTCTGGTGACCTCACTCACTCGCAGGAACACAACAACCCTCAAGGGAATTGTTATTTGGCTGCGGTATTCTATGAGGTGGAGGTACATTCCCCAGTCGGGTAGCTTACAATTACGCTCCCTACCTCTCTTTTCGCCAGAGCTTCGTTTTTCAGTCAGCAGGGTGCACCGCGTGCAGGTGAAGTTGGCTTTGGTTCAAAGATGTTGATGAACCACTTACACCCCGTATACTGTGATTATACACAAAAAATTGTACCTAAGCCGGATTCTAGCCGGGCCGAAATCGATGTTTAGTGGAGCGAGTAGATTCGCTGAGTGTATGTAAATAAAATAATAAATAAATAAATATTGTTACACAAATTACACAGCGCCATCTAGCCCCAAAGTAAGCGAAGCTTGTGTTATGGGTACTAGACAACTGATAAACATACGTAAATACACTTTTTTTTTTTTGTAAATAAATACTTATGATACATAGAAAACACCCAGACCAAGACAAACAGACATGTTCATGCACACAAATGTTTGTCCCGTGTGGGAATCGAACCCACGAGCGTTGGTGTCGAAGCCGCGTCATTGACCGCTACGCCACCGAGCTCGTCTGTTTTCCATTGATTTCAATTTAAAATGTATTTGATGATCATTCCTCAAGGACATAATCGAACTCAATTTTTGTCGACTCAAACCTCAAGCATGTCGAGGTCTTTAATTGTGACAAGTTTCATCAGAATCCGTTCAGTGGTTTTGGAGCTTATTCATTTCCAAGAATGACTTTTCGGCGTATATATGGCTTCCGCTCGCTCCACTCAATAATAGTGCCCCCTTACCACCATCTCTTATTGCGATTCAATAATTGAATAGATTGCTTATTCATACCAATGAATAAGCGACTCTATTCCATTTGAAATAGACTTACCACCATCTCTTATTGCGATTCAATAGTTGGGCGCCCTCCCTCTAGATGGTCCGATGACCTAAAGAGAGCAGCTGGGAGCGGCTGGATGCGGAAGGCGGAAAATCGTAAATGGTGGAAAGCATTGTGGAAGGCAGTGGGTAGATACAGGCTGATGATGATGATGATGAGTACTATTATTTATTATATAGTGCAGTTAGCTACAATAGATACGGTTACCAAGGGAACTAGTTTACATTCATAAGAATCTGAACTGTAATTATGACATGTAATTAACAGACTTAATGTAGCCTACATTACAAAATACCTACATGTACGTTATATGATACAAACTAACTGACTCACGCAACTTTGTCTGCGTGTGATAGAGCGTTGAGAATGAAGCATAATAAAACCGGCCAAGTGTGAGTCGGACTCGCGCACGAAGGGCTCCGTGCCATTATCTACTTAAAAGGCAAAAAAATCACGTTTGTTGTATGGGATTTTTTTGCCTTTTAAGTAAAAGGCAAAAAAATCCCATACAACAAACGTGATTTTAAAAAACAGAATAAAATAAATATTTAAGGGGGCTCCCATACAACAAACGTTATTTTTTTTGCTCGTATTTGCTCGCAATTGATTGACGGCTATAGGTAAACGCTTGAAATACTCACATAATATTTAGTTATATATCCACTTTAAAAATAATATAATTAAATAAAAATAAAACAAATATTTAAGGGCCCCCCTTAAATATTTGTTTTATTTTTATTTAATTATTTATTTTATTCTGTTTTTTAAATTTGTTGTTATAGCGGTAACAGTAATACATCATCTGTGTAAATTTCAACTGTCTATCTATCACGGTTCATGAGATACAGCCTGGTGACAGACGGACGGACGGACGGACGGACGGAAGGACAGCGGAGCCTTATTAATAGGGTTCCTTTTTACCCTTTGGGTACGGAACCCTAAAAACCATTTGAAAAGTTATAGTTTACTATTACTTATACTGTGGTTATAGTGAGCCAATCTTAGAAGATAGACATATTATGCTATCACAGACTTTTTTTTAGAACTTTTTAAGATGAATAACTCCGTCGTATATAATTGTTGCGTAACTTGAACCGTTTACGCAGCGCACGCAACGGAAGCTCTAAGAAAGAATATTTTTTTCCCATTTTTGCAACATTTTTCATTTTTCATTGGTGTTCTGCTCCTATTGGGTCATATAGCCAACAGCCTTCCTCGAAAAATAGGCTATCTAACACTAAAAGATTTTTTCTATTCGAATGAGTAGTTCCTGAGAATAGCGCATTCAACCAAACAAACAAACTCTTCAGCTTTATAATATTAGTACCTATAGATTTAATCCTTTAAGAAGTATAGGTGACACGTCGACCCTCTTGGATCTTTTGTGCACTCCCACAAAAGATCCACTCCCACAAAAGACCCAAGAGGGTAGACCCATTTCAAGATAAGATAAGATCCTTTAAGATAATAAAGCAATTAAAATTAAAAAATCTGCGATTGTTCATCGGGTTTCTTTATTCCACTATCTGAATACTTTATCTACTTTCGAAGTGTAGTTTAAATGATATAATTAGAATCCTTATGTAACATATATCATGTGTCATACATATTTTTGGGTGTAAGTGGTTCATCAATTATGAACCAATGCCAACCTCACCTGCACGTGATGCACCCTGCCGACTAACAAACGAGGCTCTGGCAAAAAGAGAGGTAGGGCATAGCGTATTTTTAAGCTGCACGACTGGGGAAGTACCTGCACATCACTGCCGCAGCCAAATAACAATTCCATTGCGGGTTGTGATGTTCCTGCGAGTGAGTGAGGTCACCAGAACGAAAGTAAAGAGTATAATCTGGCAACGGATCGGCGACCCCTAGGTGTTGCTGATCTCCAGGGGAGGTGATGATTGCTTTCCGTCAAGTGACCCACATGCTCGTTTGCCCTCTTCTCATGTGTCGTCAACCCTTATCCATCCCACTGCTGGGATACGGGTCTCCCCTCAATCGAAAGGGTTTAGAGCATACTCCGCCTCAACTGCGGGTCGGCGGAGCCCTGCTCTCATATAAAAATCATAAGATACCTAAAACCATGAATACTACAATATTATTAATTTAATCATTCAAGATAATATAAAAAGAAAAATATTAAAAAAATGCTTTGTGTTTTTGTTTCCGTGCTTAAAGCTTGTAATCTCTTTGTTTGATGTTATATCAATTTCAAGAAAAATACATTTAAAATAAATGTTCTTTATATTGCACTGACGCTTATTTCCGTTTCCTTTGTTCACAATTATCTTTTTTATATAATTTTCATTCAAAATTCTTTGAATACAAAGATACTTTTAATCTCCTGAACACAATGAAGCTGATTTCGCATATGCTATTTAAAATAACGATATTGAATATTTAAATAACACATACACATTGTTTAAATAAAAAAACCGCACAAGTGCCAGTCGGACTCGCGCACCAAGGGTTCCGTACTATTATCTATAAAAACGGCAAAAAGATCACGTTTGTTGTATGGGAGCCTCCCTTAAATATTTGTTTTATTTTAATTTAATTATTTATTTCTATCCACCATCTCAGCCATTGAAAGTCCACTGCTGGACATAGGCCTCCCCTCTAGATATCCAATAAGACCGGTTGGAAGCGGCTTGCATCCAGCGCGACCCTACGGTCTTAATGAGGTCGTCTGTCCACCTTGTGGGTGGACGTCCTACGCTGCGCTTGCCGGTACGTGGTCTCCACTCGAGAACCTTTCGACCCCATCGGTCATCCGTCCTCCGTGCTATGTGTCCTGCCCACTGCCACTTCAACTTGCTAATCCGCTGGGCTATGTCGGTAACCTTGGTTCTTCTACGGATCTCCTCATTTCTGATTCGATCTCGCAGAGAGACTCCGAGCATAGCCCTCTCCATAGCTCGTTGGGCTACTTTGAGCTTGTTCATAAGGCCCATAGTGAGGGACCACGTTTCAGTGCCGTAAGTCATCACTGGTAACACACACTGGTCGAAAACTTTCGACTTGAGGCACTGCGGTATGTCGGACGAGAAGACATCACGCAATTTTCCGAACGCTGCCCAGCCGAGTTGGATTCGGCGACTGACCTCTTTCTTCAAGTTGGACCTACCTAACTGGACTACTTGTCCTAGGTAGACGTACGAGTCAACAACTTCAAGAACCGAGCTCTCAACAGATATTGGAGTGGGTACAACATGGGCATTACACATTACCTTCGTCTTGTCCATGTTCATTTTAGGACCCACTTGTTGAGAAACTTGATTGAGGCCTTCGAGCATCGTGCTGAGATCTTCCATCGAATTTGCCATGACTACGATATCGTCGATATATTTATTTCTATAGTGAACTATAAACAAAAATTCTGTGAATGTTTCAAGCGACTACTTGTTGCCGTTATCAATATCGAGCAAAAAAATCACGTTTATTGTATGGGCGCCTAGTTACTTATTTTATTCTGTTTTTTAGTATTTGTTGTTTATACGTTAAACGGACTTTAGAGACAACTATTTTTTTTTCAATACGTGGGAAATAAATAAATAAATATTTCTGGACAATT
This sequence comes from Hypsopygia costalis, assembly GCA_937001555.2. Taxonomy (NCBI): domain Eukaryota; kingdom Metazoa; phylum Arthropoda; class Insecta; order Lepidoptera; family Pyralidae; genus Hypsopygia; species Hypsopygia costalis. The sequence goes on from OW443329.2 coordinate 29,606,415, forward strand.
TACACAGTGCCATCTAGTCCCAAATTAAGCGCAAAGCTTGTGTTATGGGTACTAGACAACTGATAAATGCACTTTTATACATTTTTTTTGTAAATACATACTTATAATACATAGAAAACATCCAGACCACGACAAACAGACATGTTCATGCACACAAATGTTTGTCTTGTGCGGAAATCGAACCTGCTAACCATTCGACTACCGAGCTTGTCACCATTTTCGCACCGAAATAATTTTAAGTTTTTATATTTATAATGTCTTTAAGGTACATATAAATATAGGTGTACGAGTAGACATTATTTTGTAAGCATTTGTCTGAAAACAGTGCCTGAATCAAATTATATTATTATTATTGTATTATAAAAAATATGTTTATACTGGCCTACTCGCGGATCGACCCGCATAACCACAGTTAACCTGTCGCCCGTCGCGCCGTCTCCAATGGCTGGTACAAATGAACAAATTTTATAGTTTTGTTTTAAATTAACTTTTTTAGATATATTTTTTTTGGCGGGCGAGTGGTAACAGCATCCTGAATATGATTGCTGGAAAATTAGACTGCGTATATGTCAACCATTCCTGTGCCACTTCGGGGGGAGTGGTGCAGGAATGGCAACTTTAAAATTTAATATATCAACTTAATATCTTTACTAACATAGTTTATAAGCATTACTAACAACATGAGTTTTTGTTACTTCATTCAATAAAAATATTCATTCATTCATTAAACAGTAAAGAATTTCTAAGAAATATAAAGATAAGATAATTCTATACTATGACAATGTACTATGCAAATGAGTGTATATACAAACTGCATTATTATGCATTCGTATAAATTATACATATAAAATTCATCATATGAATGGTAAATGATTATGATAAATTTATTATAATTCATTAAAATTTATTATTATTGTGTTATTATTAAACAATGTTGATACCTACTACATATATTATATGTAATTACCGCATACCACATACATATATGTAATTCATTTCACCATTCTTGAACTTACTTATGTACTACAAGGCGCAAGGTGCGAGGAGTTCGATGGCGCCGTTGCGCGTGTTACTCTAATCGAACACGCAAGTTAAGCAACCTCGACCGTAGCCCGTCCATGGATGGGTTTATATTATCTCGAGCTCCTTCGTGCTTCGGAGGGCACGTTAAGCCATCGGTCCTGGCTGTTGTCATTAGACAGTCGTTAAGCCAAGTCAATAGCCTTTAGGCGGTTTGAAAAGACTGGCTTTCGCCTACCCACAGTTGAGCAGCCTGGTGGAAACCCCCTTCAATTGAGGGGAAACCCATATCCCAGCAGTGGGATGAGTTAGGGCTGACGACGAAGGTGCAAAATCGTATTCTACATTACTTAAAAGAGCCGGTTCAGTAGGTATACGAAAATAAACTACTGTTACTATGGGGACTATTATCTAATCACGAAAAACTGTCAGTCTCCTACTAGATGATCCGATGACCTTAAGAAAGCAGCTGGTAGCGGCTGGATGCGGAAGGGGACCATCCATAAATTACGTCACACGAATTTCATGATTTTTGACCCCTCCCCCGTCCTTGTCACAGCTGGTCACATTTGTGATACTCCCTCCCTCCCTAGTGTGACATCACATATTTTGCAATTTTACATCAAGAGTTGCAAATGTTGAGTTTTTCGTTAATAGTTCAAAGTTCGTGTTTTAACACTTAGATTATAATAGATTTTGAAATGTTAGGTCACAAAATTTAGGACCCCTCCCACCCCCTTGTCACACAATGTCACACTTCGTCGACCCCCTCCCTCCCCCTTAACGTGTGACGTAATTTATGGATGGCCCCAAGGTGGAGGATCGTATTTGGTTGAAAGCATTAGCGAAGGCTTATATCCAACAGTAAGTAGATACAAGGCTGATGATGAAGATGATGACGAAATAATCAATAAGACCAGGATAAATTTGTAAACACACTTCTAGTTAAATATAACAGATCTACAATACACCGTCTAGATACCAAAGTTCACTGACCCGTTGTTGCTATGTTACGTATATCTAATTCTATTATCATCAATCATCTATGTACATAATACATAACTGTTATTAAATACAAAGCCAGATAACTGTTCATACAATGGCCTCAATTTTCATCATTATTACCCGACGGCAGAGCAAAAGAATGGTCTATTACCACTTGTTTATTTATTTATATTATTCTTTATTTTATTCTTGTTTATATATTTATTTAATTACTCGATCACGCTGCTCAACTGCGAGTTGGTGGAGGCCAGTATTTTCAAGCCGCCTGAAGGCCACAGACTTGGCCTAACCCATTAATATTACCCTCATGCCGTCATACATATTATTTAGCCTAGACTTCTTCTTCTCAGTCGGACACTCTTGGCAGAGTGGTCGTGATCATGGGCAGGTCACTACGAATGGCGGCTCCTGTTATATTTCTCCATTTGGTTCTGTTGGAGGCATTGTGGGAGCATTCGGACATGGAGGACCTTGTGAGAGACTTAATTAAATCTCCCCATCTGGTTGGAGAGCGGCCGCGAGGTCTCTTGCCTTCCACCTTGCCCTGGACTACAAGACGCTCCATAGAATTTTCTCTTCGGGTAATATGGCCGAAGAACTTCAGCCATATTACCCGAAGAGAAAATTCTATGGATCTTTAGCCTAGACATTGAATACAAAACCTAGGCGCCCTGGTGGGCCCTCCGTAGCCCTTGCTCGGAGGGCCCACTGCTTAATTAAATCCATCGATTCTGAATAAATCCATTCCTTTTCAAGAACCATTGATAAAGCCAACCTTGCCTGCACGTGCCGGCTAGCGAAAGAGGCAAAAGAGAGGTAAGCCACAGCGTATTTGTAAGTTGCCCGACTGGGGATGCCTCACACGTATTTGTAAGTTTCCCGACTGGGGAAGCCTCACAGGACATGGCAGCGAAACAACAATTCCTTTGAGGGTTGTTGTCTTCCTGCGAGTGAGTGAGGTCATCAGAAAGGATGGAGTTGCTGCTAGGGTTGGCGACGCGCGAGCGATATTTCATGTTGCAAGCATTAATGTGGCTACGGTAACTTCACGCTAGGCGCCCGGCTGCTTGTCGACCACCCGACGTAGTATAAAAAAACCGATATTTACTCGATATCTTTAAGTCGTATTGCATATACATCACTGATTTGTGCTTTAACGTAATTCTTATACTGTGGTAATGGTAACAAGGTTTCACTAATATTCACTAATATACAGCAGGTAGGTTAGGGTAATAACGAAATGCAAGTGACAAATTAAAAAATATACTGGATACTCATACAAAACGCATTCTTTGCGTATGCTAAATGATTTTTGAAAGATACATTTATGTATGTGACATTTGAATCACACCAAAATTGCCATCATTATACAAAATGTAAAAACAGCAAAAACACGTTTAATGTCTATATTTTTTTTATTGTAATTTACATGCCGTACACATATAACCGAGTAATTATTTAAGTATTAAAAAGTTTTTTCTCCCTGTGAGATGGGAGCAAATTAATAACTACCGGCGGCTAAAATGTTGCATCATTTTTGAAGACACAGGATTGTCGTTTTAATGTCTGCGTAAACTTAGTTGTTTCACATAGGCGAAACAACTAACATGACACAGAAAACATCATTGGAAAAGACATATCAAAAAAAGATCAAATTTTCTGCAACAAAACCAAAGTTTTATATGAAATCTATTTTATATAAAATTTTATATGAATAAATAAAAGTAAGTTCTCTGTTGGTTCTGTGGTCTGTGGTCTTTTTCAATGATTATCGGTTATGGAATAAACCTGGTTTAAAAATCGCTAATTACGAACTTATGCAGCAGACATAAACAGATGCTGCGTTAACAGCGGAGGTGCCAGCACGTGAACAATTTTGTAATGCGAGCCTCTATATGGTAACTGCTTTACCCCAGGTAGGCCATACACTTTTTGACATCGGATGTGATATAGAAAAAGCAGCATTTTACACGCCTTATTTCATGAACACACTACTTCTTTTTAATTGGACAAAAACGTCCCGGAATCTATAAAAAAGATACTCGTTTTTTTTGCCCGCACATTAAAACTATGTAGGTTTCCTAATTGTAACAGTTCGTTTGTCTGAATAATGGGCAAAAAATACTTTAGATCATAAAAATATTTAATACTCCGTACCAGAATGAACTTAAAAGTGTAACATTTATTAATCTGACGTTGCGTAATATACCATACAATAAAAGATAACAGGTGGTACTTTGTGTGCTTCCTCCACCAATTAATTCATGCGAACTATTGCCGGCCAGCACCCACCCACTACCGTTAGTGCGACTACCGTGGCTGCTTAGGTCGTCTCTACTCCAGCTGCTGCGGTCGTTTCGGTGAATCTCCAACACCTGAAACAGAAGAAACGTGCAAATGCTACCGCCCCGACTGCCGTAGTCGTCTCTGCGACACATGTTTCGCCTCTACGCGAGGTATCCTCAGGCGATCTGTAGATAATTATGGATGTGGATTACAAACTCTTAATCTCATCTCATCTTATCTTGAGTGGGGACACAATCTCCCAAACAACAGCATGAACCGACGATTTGATATAGCCTCGGAAGCACGAAGAAGCGCAAGTTATATGAACTGCCCAAGGACAAGCTTACGTAATCAATTAGACTGACACGCGCAATGACGCGATCGAAAATGCATTGCAGCTTGCACCTTCTATTATTTTAATTGTACTTATCATTTTTGCAGGTATTGACTGCTATATCTCTATTGGTTTACTACAACTTATGCTGTAATCAGGTACGCTATTGTGCTTTGGATAATTAAAGAGTTGTACAAGTATAAGAGTGTTGGGTCCTCCCAAACCCGTCTGGCCAGCGTGAGGAGTGTAGGCCAAAAGTGCCAAAACCTCCTTCTGTCTTTTGAACGGACGAGAAAGGATCGTGTTCCTGTAGTGGAGACTAAGATGACCTGATGATGATATACAAGTAGGTCTCCAAAAAACTGGTCTTGGCTTCGGATTACTAAAGGGCTGACCAAAATTTGGGTGAAAATATTTTCATCGCTATCCACCGTGGAAATGTGGCGAGCCTTTTGGTCAGGCGACGGTTGACGTTGCTTAACATGCGTGATCGATTAGACTAACACGCGCAACGACGTCATCGAGCTGCTCCGTCCATAGATACAGTCTTATATCATACGGCCATATTAGAATAATTCTCATAAATAAGCATTTGTTAACTTTAATCATGCCGCCCTATGGATCGGAATGTGTGGGCAATCTACTTATTTATCAGCTTAATCGATACAAATTCCATTAATATCATCTTGATAAGTGACGTTCTGCCACTGTACGATTTTTAAGATAATATTTTCTACCACGAACTGCCAGCCAGCAAGAACAGCCTTCAAGAACAGAGTCAATCAAAGAATTCCCTTCCCTTAAGAAGCTGGCAACGGATCCGCGACCCCATGGTATCGCATGTGGGTCACCTGATGGTCTAACATAAAAAAAAATGGGTTGCACTCCGCGAGTGCCGGCAGAAGTGAAAACTTGAACATTAACGTTCTGCATTTTTGAATATTTTGGAATGGTTAGGGAATAATTTCGCACGAATTGCTTTATTTGTCAGTATAAAAGTACTATCATTTATGTGGTAAAATACAATAGCCATTTATTGCGCTATCGTACACAATCATGACAATTTATGTTACGTTAAATATAAACAGCAGGAGCACGCATACATTTTCGCTGCGCGGTAGAAAGAGAGGGGGATATCACTTCCTCTCCTACGCCGCGCCGCCGGCGGTTTTCGCTCCCTCCATCTTACGAATTTTCGATCAGGCCACGTGTCCTGACGCGAGTTTAACATTTATTTTTTTACCCATCCCAAAAAGTGCACAACGCCGCTAATAAAGCTTTATCTTCAAAAAAAAAAAAAAAAATTAAAATTTACATTATAGTAGGTTAGCACGTATATGGGACTATATGCCATTGAGTGAGCTACAAAGCTCACTCAATGGCATAAAACTACAATGTGTATTTGGCTTTGAACAGGATTAGGTTAGGTTGGAACCTGGTTAAAAATTCAACCTGTGACCCAATGCAACAAAGGCTTAATAAAGGCAAGTAAAGACTGACATAACAATGTCTAGTAGGTATCTAAAAAAGTACAATTTTCAAGGATTTTCAAAGTACTTCGTTCTGAAGTCGACTTTATATTTTACTAGATGACCGGACAGACGTTGTCCTGCCTCCTTAACTATGAATATTGACTCTGCATTGGTTTCGCGCAATCTGTCAAATGACTGACCGTTCAATCAAAAGACACAAAGTAATCCTAATAGTTATAAGGATCGTTCAGTTTTCTTAAATTTTCTAATTTTCCTCGCAACTATCTTATTTTTATCTTTCATAACAGCCTTCTCCTGATAAAATAACAAATACAACAAAATATTAGTGAAATCGGTCCAGCCGTTCACGCGTGATGCCGTGACCCGTGACCAAGGGAAATAGGGTTTCATTTCGAGTAACATACATCACTACATAGTATAAAACAAAGTCGCTTTCTCTGTCCCTATGTCCCTTTGTATGCTTAAATCTTTGAAACTACGCAACGGATTATGATGCGGTTTTTTTTAATAGATAGAGTGATTCAACTGGAAAGTTTATATGTATAATATATGCATAACATAGTAGAAAAACACTGATAATTTAGAGGTTTCTAATGTGATGTCGTAAATAAACACATTTTTTTGCTCTTTCATTGCAAACGCTGGCTGAACCCAACGAGATAGATCAAAATAATGTAGTACAGTATTGTTCACCTTAAAATGGTCTACAAAAAACTTCGCGATGGTATATGTCTATCTCTTAGTGGTAACACACAATAACCGTTATTTTATCCTTTGCTTTTTACAAGAAATAATGCCTTATTTACGAAGCGATTTTAAGCAATACAGAATTAATCCTTATCCAATTAAGTACCTTACCAATACATTGCGCATTTAATATAGATCAATATGGCCCTTCACAGCATGTAATTTAAATGAATAGTTTAGAAGATATTACACATTTAAAATGCAGGGACATAACGGCTGTGGCGGTACCGGCCGCGGAGCCGGCGGCGTGTGCCTATAACTGGGGAAGGACTGGATAGGACAAAGCGCAAAGACCTTCTGTAGTACATTTAGTATCAGCATTGCACCCGTGCGAAGCCGGGGCGGGTCGCTAGTATATATATATATGTATGTTACTCGATGAAGTCAGTTTATGAACTGATGTTGTGATGATTTTTAGGGATTCCTGTGGGATTTCTATGCGAATTAACCTTACTTATCATCACGCCTGTCTGCCGTTGGGGTAGGCAGACTACGGAACACCAGGTGCACCGATCCTAACATAGTTGCTTAGCTTCTTCCATATTCATTACATAATGTCCTCATTTTTCCATAACCTCCTCACAATTAAAAGTATCCGAAATCGACGGGTTCCAACACTACAAAAAAAATATTGAAGCGAAATGATTCGGTACAAATACGAAAAGGTATTTTCTACGTATTTATTTTTATCAACTTTTTCGATGTTCTAACAGTTTCTGCTATTCTATTTGATTTGTGTCCAAATCAAAGTTCATACAAACTAGCCAACTAGTTCTAGAGTCTATATGGTGGAACTAACCCGACTTTGTTTAAATTATAGATAAGACAGTTTGTATACGACAATTTGTGAGAATGGATATGAACTCTTTGACAGTAATCAGCTAAACAGATTTTAATGAAATTTGGCATTTCCGGCAAATAGATAAAACAGACTTTAACTTGTTGAAAAAAATATATGCCAAGGATAGATAGGACAGGTGAATTAAAACTATTACAATGTTTCATCAATTTGTAAAGTTATAAAAATCTATGAGACTTAATAATTATTTGTTTAACAGTTTTAGATTAGATGTATATATTATGATTTTTTATTGTCATTTTAATAAAATGATTATAGCTAACTTAAAATATATTTTATGAATATATATATTTTTACGCCATTGCATCGACGCTAGTTTTGCTACAGGGAACCTCTTAAGGCGGTTTCTCTTTGTATTTAAAAGATTTATTTATCATAATTATTTCATTGCGTGAGTTACGCTATCTGTGTCACCCATCAGATACTCCATGCACAAGATAAATGGAAAATTGCTGCGTGGCACGTTATAAAGTAACGTACATTACATTTATCTTTGCCTTATCTATATACGTGGGTACAAATAATGTTATATTAGATCTGTTGTCTAATATACGTGTGAAAAGTACAATTTGAGAGCATGGTTGAGTTTAATATTGATTTCGTAATAAATAACAAGGCTAAATGAAGTCGCTGGAATCAAATAGCTATGCCTTTCTAGTCTCAAACTCTCCTCTACCCAAAGGTTGCCTGGAAAAGATTTCGTAGCGATAAGGCCGCCTTTTGCACTTTACCTAATATGCTACTGTCCTTCGTAATATTGATATTGTTGGTGCAATAAACAGTATTGCATTGTATGCCTATAATGATAGATAAAGAAGCAACTGTACCATAATTTTTACAAAAAAAAACACAGACTCCAAACATTACTTTACATTTATGTATGTAGATTAGATACAGGCTGATGATGATTATGATGATGATGAAAAAAATATGGGACCAATCTGGAAGTATACTTCCAGATTGGTCGCATATTTTTTTCTCTTTCAAATAAAATATTTTTTTTTCAAATAGGTTTATAAATCACCGTAATAATAAAAGATAAAGTTAAGTAAAGATTAAGTAACAAACATAAAAAAAAACCGCCGAATTGAGAACGTCCTCCTTTTTTGGAGACGGTTAAAAATAAGTTGAATTGTACGCTTTGATACTTGCCAAAGTCGGTTCTCAATTTGTCTAACATGTTGTTTATGCCTGACAATAGAAGTGAATATCAAAGGCTTCCTTTTTCGACCTCGGAACCCTAAATCTGCTTCCATCCGTGACTTTTGCATGACATCATCGCCATCAAGGAGTCTAGAGTATGGTAGACAAGACATCCTGTTACCGAATGACTCATATAATACCTTTCACTCGAAAACCTATGTAATGATAGGCGTGCAGCCGATGATGTTTTAAAATATAATACTATTGATATGCCACAAGCGTCAAAAATGTACGCCCGACATGTCTGTTTGTCTTGGTCTGGGTGTTTTCTATGTATTATATGTATGTATTTACAAAAAAGTATCAGAACTTTCCACACAATAATGTGTGATATTGATACTTATTTTAGGCTAATTTCATATTTTTGCAACAACAAAAGACGCGATATTTACGCACTTAGCGAGGCAAAGAGATATATTAAAGCGCGGAGATGATAAGGCTAGCGATAGTCATAGATCTCTTACACGAACCGTTTTCGAACGCAATTAGTATGAGCATTGTATTTATAACATCATTGCGTACAAGTCAACTGCCCTACATATTAGGTTGGGGAAAAAGTCTTTTCGTATTTTATATGAAAATTCAAAACATTTTTTAATAAAGTTTATTTACATTTAACTAAAGTATGTAGGTGCCATTATGTTCGATAACTTTTTGCCATCTTGTAGGTAGAGACATGATCCCATTACTATAGAAATTTTGGGACTTCTGTTCAAAAAACCGCGACAAGTGGTTTTGGCAGTCTTCTCGTGATGTTAACCTGACATTGCCTAAATAATTCTGAAGAGACCGAAACAGGTGGAAATCAGAAGGTGCAAGGTCAGGACTATACGGCGGATGCATTAACACCTCCCAGTCAAACTCTCTTAATTTTTGCTAAGTGGCTAAAGATGTGTGAGGTCTAGCGTTATCATGATGAAAAATCACACCCCTTCTATTAATTAATTCCGGCCGCTTTCTCTCAACTTTTTCCTTTAATCTCATCAGTTGTTCACAGTAGAGTTCAGAATCGATAGTCCTGCCTGGCGGTAACAGCTCATAATGAATATCTTCCCTTCCAATCCCACCATACACACAGCATCACCTTGTTGCGGGTTAACCCGGGTTTCGCTAGAGTCTGTGAAGCCTGGCCGGCCTTTGACCACGACCTTTTTATGCGCCAAAACTGTTTTGTGGTTAATTCCTAGTTCTTCAGCTACGTCGTAACTACTGATATGCCGATCTTGCTCCACTTTTTCAGAAATGGCATCTATTTTATCCGTAACAGGGCGACCAGAGCGACGTGCATCTTTGACATCAAAATTTCCGGATTGAAAACGCTTTAACCAAATTTGTGCTACTCTCACAGACACTGCACTAGGTCCATAAACGTCACAAATGTTTTTCGCAGCTTGCGTTGAATTTTTACCTTTTTTGTAGTAAAATTGTAAAATGTATCGAATTTCTTCATTAGATTCACTCATCTTGACAGTAAAAAAAACAAATGAAAGTCACACATTTACCTAATTTGAATTTGGAATTATCTTTTTTAAAATTTAAACTTTTTAAAGATATCTAAACCTTTCAGATACAAATGGTATAACCAAAGAGATTTTATTACAAGTTCATACATACTATAATGCGAAAAGACTTTTTCCCCTACCTATTATTATAAATAAATACATTATATAAAAAATTGGTTGTCTATAAAGTCGGTTTACGTACGAGAATTTTTAGATGATAACGTCATAAGAAAACATCGGCCGATGGAGTGGAAGAGGGATAGATGCGACACAAGCCGACCACTTAGGCCGATCGTGCCTCTCTATCGGTTGTTTCGCGCTCTCGGTTGCACCCTCGGCCCAGGGCACCTACCGACGAAGCTGACGCCGATTACTTGATTTTTTGATGCCATAAAATGGTCTTAGCTTAAAGTTATTAACAAAATTCTTCCGCTTAGTAGATAGAGCTCTAGGGTTTCTATCAGTTGAGCGAATTTTTCATTTCAAAAATCTGATGGTAATCGGTTTCAGCTTCAGCGGCAGGGCCCCAGGTCCGCCGAGTGTGACAATGAGTCATGCTTTTTCGTGCGTGCAGCCGGCGTTCTTCGATTTATAATACGTTATTACGTCAACAACGTGTATATTTTCTACTACAGGTATCTGGAACAGCCCCCTTACCACCATCTTTTATTGCGATTCAATAACTGGATAGAATGCTTATTTTTACCAATGAATAAGCGACTCTATTACAAATGGAATAGAGTCGCTTATTCATTATATATATAAGCGACTCTATTACAAATGGAATAGAGTCGCTTATTCATTGGTTTGAATTAGCATTCTATTCAGTTATTGAATCGCAATAAGAGATGGTGGTAAGGGGGCTGTTTAAAAAGGAAGTCAACCTGTCCTACTAAGTGATATTTATTAAAAAAATAAAATAAAAAATATTATTTTTGTATTTAAACAACAAGGCTGAAACAAGGCCAAAGAACAACTTATTATTGCTGAAAACAATATTTTCAAGGCAAGTTCAGAGTAATGAACTTACACATAAGGAGATTAAGTTATAAGGTTATATTATATCTTCGTGTATTAAAAAGCTCGTTAACTCCTACCTCTGCACCATTAAATAGTGGAACGCCTTGCCGGCGCATGTATTTCTGACTTCCAACAACATGGGATCCTTCAAACGAAGCGTGAAGATGCACCTCGCGGGCAGCATAGCAGTGTCAACTGCCACAACACTACGGGACGAGAGACTCGCATCCCCGTGATATAACCGGAAGGTTGGCACACGGGGCGCACTAGCTGTTAGGTATAGGGTACGTTGCCAGAACACTACTATCTAAGTCGTTAAACAGCCCCCTTACCACCATCTCTTATTGCGATACAATAATTGAATAGATTGCTTATTCATACCAATGAATAAACGACTCTATTGCATTTGAAATAGAGTCGCTTATTCATTGGTATGAATAAGCAATCTCATCAGTTATTGAATCGCAATAAGAGATGGTGGTAAGGGGGCTGGGCCCTACCGCCGAAGCTGAAGCCGATTACCACCGAATATCTTGATTCGAAAAATAGGTCTTACGTTTAAGTTATTGCCAAACACCTTCAGCTTAGTCGGTACAGCTCCATCGTTTCCACCAGCTAAGCTAAACACAACGTAGCATAAATCTAAGTTGAAATTTGATGTTCGCAATCAAAAAAATCGATGGTAATCGGGTTCAGCTCCGCGGCGGCGGCCCAGTTGCCGCTGCAATTTGGGCTCCTCTTTTAGCTTACCATCAGGCGAAGCCAATATGCAGAGCTAATATAAAAAAAACAGCCAAGTGCGAGTCGGACTCGCGCACGAAGGGTTCCGTACCATTATCTATACAAACGGCAAAAAAATCAAGTTTGTTGTATGGGAGCCTCCCTTAAATATTTGTCTTATTTTTATTTAATTATTTATTTTTAAAGTGAATATATAACTAAATATTATGTGAGTATTTCAAGCGTCTAACTAAATATTATGTGAGCAATTACCGTTATCAATTGCGAGCAAAAAAATCACGTTTGTTGTATGGCAGCCCCCTTAAATATTTATTTTATTCTGTGTTTTAGTATTTGTTGTTATAGCGGCAACAGAAATACATCATCTGTGAAAATTTCAACTGTCTAACTATCACGGTTCATGAAAACAGTTACCGCAGCCTATGAACACCTGGGATACCACACTCTCGTTGCCGACCCTATAAAGCCTCTTCACATGTTTTAAGCAGTAACACTACCTATGTATATTACAATATGTGTCTGTTTTTCTGTTCGCATTTTTTTTCTTTTCATAAATAATTTTGCTCATTAATTTGATGCCTGTAGATATTACTATATTTAAAGGTATTTTTAAACTCAATACTTATTTATAATTGTTGTTTGTTTTATCTATATTTACTTGCTGTATTTATTGCTACTTCTTCTTCCCTTCTATATCATTTATCGTGTTCTATTCTTTATAACTGAGAGCTCCCGCGACTCCACAGTTTATATCCAACACTCAAAGGCTGGCTGGTAGAGATCTCTTATAGAGATAATCCCGCCTTTGTACATCTATATTTTAAATGTTTTTATGTATATATATTTATGCTCAATATATACAATAAAGATTATATAAAAAATACAAATATAACTACAGTATCACTTCGTTTCGTTCCGGTGCGTCCTGCGCTTAATTTATGCCTTTTACTTTGCCTTTTTTACGCCATCTGTTTACTCTTTTCGAAAGTTAGCGTTTGGGAATTAAACTACCATAAGTAAAGGGAATTAAACGGCAATCAGTCTAATCGATTACGCAAGTTAAGCAACGTTGACCGTAGCCTGTCTATGGATGGGTATAATTTATCTCGAACTCCTCCGTGCTTCGGAGGCCATCTTAAGTTGTCGGTCCCGGCTGTTGTCACCAGAGAACAGTTGTTAAGCCAAACTCAGTGGCCTTTGGGCGGCTTGAAAACAATGGCCTCCCCCAACCCACAGTCGAGCAGCGTGACCCGTATCGAAACAATAATATGATTATAGGTTGATGACAATAGGTTGTTCCAATACAAAATATAAAAATTGTGACATTCCCTGTACCTTTTCCTCTAAGCCCTTCCTTTTGAGCCCTTCCCTTTGAGCCCTTCACTTCTCCTCGCGGCAAATTTCACATTAGCGAAATGTCTCATTTGAAATTTACACCGCTTAATGTCACCCTCGACTTGCATCATTAGCGACAGGTTTCACACATAAGGGTCTAACGCCTGAAGCTATCTTTTATACGTCAAAGGATTTTTTTTTGTGACACTCAAAGAGCAATTTTTGTTATTAACTTTTTGCGGCATCCTTGTGTGTTTAACCCAATTTTTCCATGTAAAAAATTCAATGCAATAAATTAATTTTAACGTTCCCTCTCGGCCCGCCGTAAAATTTGTTGCTAGAAATATAGGGAATAACATGTTAACGTATATTCATTTTCGTTATTTTGTGCGACAAAAGCGGATAAGTAAATAAATAAGTATTCATGGACATATTACACAGCGCCATCTAGTCCCAAACTAAGCAAAGCTTGTATTATGTATTATCTCTGCATCACCCTATGATTAACTGGTAGAGAATGCTTGCATAGCATTAAATCCGCCTGTGTACAATTTTATGCATGAAGTTTAAATAAATAATTAAATAAATTATGGATACTAGATAACTGATATGATCTACGTAAATACTTTTTTTTTTTTGTAAAATACATAGAAAACACCCAGACCAAGACGAACAGACATATTTATGCACACAAATGTTTGTCGTGTGCGGGGATGGAACCCGCAACCTAGGAGTCAAAGTGGCCATTGCTAGCCATTCGTCCACCGGGGCCGTCAATATACTACAATAAGTGGCAATAACAGTGCGTCCTCCCTGCATTGATCTATGGTGCTGAGACTTGGACGCTGACCATCGGGCTGGTCCACAGGCTAAAAGTCGCGTAGCGAGTGATGTAGAGGACTATGCTCGGGGTTTCTTTGAGACATCGAATCCTGAACGAAGAAATTCGACGTATAACCAAAGTTGTCGACATAGCCTTCAGAGTTTGCAAGATGAAGTGACAATGGACCGGTCACATCTGTCCAGTAAATGATTGCAGATGGGTGAGGAAGGTATTAGAGTGGATGCTGCGCGTAGGAAGGCGAAGCGTAGGACGTGCGTAGGACGCCCTCCTTCTAGATGGTCTGATGACCTTAAGAAAGCAACTGGATACAGAAGACGGAGGATAGTACTTGGTAGAAAACATTGGGGAATGCCTATGTCCGGCAGAGGATATATACAAGCTGACGATAATGATGACAGCAATAGGAGCGGAGCATCAATGAAACAAAATAAAAATTGGTTGTTTGTAAAGTTGGTTTACGGACGATAATTTTACGTGATAACGTCATAAGAAAACATCGACCGATGGAGTGGAAGATAGATGCGTCACAAGCCGAACGCTTAGGCCGATCGTGCCTCCTATCGGTTCGTTCCGCGCTCTTGCTTGGACGCTCGGCTCAGGCGGAACGTGATAATGAGTCATGCTTTTTCGTGCGTGCAGCCAGTGTTCATCGATTTATAAAACGTTAACACGTCAAAATGTTACAAAACTGTTAGTATGTTGTTTTTGCTGCATATGAATGATATGTTGTCTATTGACAGCATTCATTGCTATGCCGACGAAATCACCGGGGTCACTTATTACACGGGCCGCGCAAATATTCCCAGCTCTCAGGTGGAGGAGAGTCGCGAACAGCTTTTATCGGAGATCGAAAGCACACTGAATAGTGTGTCCGATTGGGGGCGAAAGAACCTAGTTCAGTTCAATCCCACTAAGACACGAGCCTGCGCGTTCACCGCTAAGAAAACCCCTTTTGCTGTGGCTCCTCACCCTCCTCCACCTCCACACCCCTTACCATCGCCAAAAACATTGGGATTCTCGGAGTTGAAATCTCCAGTGACGTCCAGTTTCGTTGTCACCTGGAGGGGAAGGTCAAGCTGGCGTCGAAGAAGCTAGGTGTGCTCAACAGGGCGAAGCAGTACTTCAACTCGCGGCAAAGACTTGAGCTTTACAAAGCTCAAGTACGGCCACACATGGAGTATTGTTGCCATTTATGGGCGGGAGCGCCTAGATACCAGCTTGCACCTTGTGACTCGATTCAAAGGCGTGCTGTGAGGATTGTTGACAGATCCCAAATTGACAGACGGTTTAGAACCTTTAAGTCTGAGTAGAGATTTTGCGTCCCTTTGTGTGTTCTACCGATTGTACAATGGGGTGTGTTCAGAGGAGTTGTTTAACATGATGCCTACGGCCTCCTTCTACAGTCGCACCGCTCGCCATCGGCAGGGAATTCATCATCACACATTAGAGCCTAAGTGGTCGCGTACTGTGCGGTTCCAGAGAAATTTTCTCCCGCGTACTGTCAAGCTGTGGAATGAACTGCCTGTCAAGGTTGTCTCAGGAGACTACAGCATGGGGTTCTTCAAGAAGAGTGTGAAGAGGTTTTTACAGGGTCGGCAACGCGCGTGTGATGCCCCTGGTGTTACAGGCGTTCATAGGCTACAGTGACTGCTTTCCATCAGGCGGGCCGTATGCTTGTTTGCCACTTTAGTGGTATATAAAAAAAGTATGTAGTAGTGCCGTAACCGCCTGTCTATAGATTACGTTAGTCTCTACAAATCAGATCAGCTAATACCTACTTCTTTTTTCATCCAATTACTAAAAAAAAATTAGGTCTACATATACATGATTGCATAAAAATTAACAACATTCTTTTTTAATTACGAAATATTTAAACAGTTTTTATTGCGTTCCAAATTTTGTGTCAACCAGTTTTAATGATTAGCAAATTATCTTTCACTGAGTTTAAATTTTAGTTTGTGTAATTATTTTTTTTTTTTTATCACATCTATTCGAAAAGACCTAGTTTGTACTACGTTAACAGGAAATAAAATAGCGGTTAAATCCCTAGGGACTAAAAGTGATTTGAATTAGGAATGTGGATATTGTCAGTAAAAGGTCCAATCACCAAAGAGGTCAATCGCGAACATTGTATAAACAAGTCACAGGCTGTGTAATAAATAAACCGAACGCTTGCCAAAATAAAATAAAAAAGTTGTTGCAAAAATAAAGCGTGAAAATACATGCCGTCTACGTTCATAATTGTTTATCTAAATTCGGATTTTATTTAGTAATTATAATAAATGAATGTGTTTTCTACAAGTATTGACAATGAAAGCTTTATTCTTATCCATTTATAGCTCCATATACTTATTTTCTCATAGAGGGTGATAAAAGTAGAGCGTACACCTTGGGAGTAACACTATTTTAAAGCTGGAACAACGTACTTTGAAACATTTACTCCGCTCAAAAATTGGTTGTAAATTCGGTTTACGGACGATGATTTTACATGATAATGTCATAAGAGAACATCGCCGTTGAAGTGGAAGAGAGATAGCTTTTTCCTTGCTCTCGCTTGCACGCTCGGCTCAGGCGAAACGTAACAATGAGTCATGCTTTTTCGTGCGTGCTGCCGGCATTCATCAATTTATATATGTTATATAAATTGGTAACGTTATCACGTTATAGAAAATGTTCTAGCTTTTAAAATAGTTTTTGGCTCCATTAGTAAACACACTACTATTCGGTTTTTTGCCGTATACAGATATGGTTACTAATAGGTCATACCTCAAAAGCTTTCAGCGAAATATGAATCATGTAACCATAAAATATACACTGAAAAATAGGCGCGATTTCCGCCTTGTTTAAAAAAATGGCGAAAAACGCGCATATTAGTCTTTTGTTGAGCAAAATTTATGGCTTATGGTAAATTTATTGCCTAAATCTGTTTTGTCAGTTGTATTGATATCGATTTTGGGGTGTAAGTGGTTCATCAACATCTTTAAACGAAAGTCAATTTCACCTGCACGCGGTGCACCCTGCTGACGGACAAACGAAACTCTGGCGAAAAGAGAGGTAGGGTCGTAATTGTAAGCTACCCGACTGGGGAATGTACCTCCACCTCACAGAATCATCATCATCAGGTCATTTTAGTCGCCACTACAGGAGCACGACCCTCTCTCGTCCGTCCCAGACAGAAGGAGGATTTGGCCTACACTCCCCACGCTGGCCAGACGGGTTGGGGAGGCCTGATTTTTTCATCGATGTTTGGTAATGTATTTCCTTTAGTCGCCTTGTACGACATCCACGGGAAGAGACGGAGTGATTCTATTCTAGTCTGCCGGAAACCACACGGCCCACCTCACAGAATACAGCAGCCAAATAACAATTCCATTGAGGGTTGTTGTGTTCTCGCGAGTGAGTGAGGTCACCAGAAAGGAAGGAGATGCTGCTTTGGCAGCGGGGTTGCGGCGCGTGAGCGATAGTTTATGTTGCGAGCGTTAATTTGGCTACGATAAACGCTTCACATCAGGCGGGCCGTATGCTTGTCTGCCACCCGTCGTAGTATAAAAAAAAGATGTATTTATGATACACGAGCGTAAAGGCATTGCAAATTCGGTAACGACTAAAAACATCAACTCGTTTCCTTAAGTCCCAATGCACTATTAAAGGTCTCTGCATACGCAATGGAAACTAGGACAAAACGGGCCGGGGCCGCATGTCATGTTGATATCGACCGAAAGTGACAATAATAAGACATTTTTTCAATCACTTTATTTCATCACGCCTCGTTCCGGACGGTCCGATGTCGGGGTGTGATATCGCTAGAAAAACATGCCTTATTACCGTCGCTTTAGTTCGTTATTAACTGGACATGCCCGGCTTGTACCATCATAATTTCCGTTACGTATGTCAAGAACTTTACTTTATATTATATAACTTATATAAAGCATATTTTATTAGACATGATAAAAGGCCAAAATCTCGATGGAATACTATCCTCGCCGTTTCACGTATCAGACATTTTTATAGAGGACTTCTGCTGAAATTATATAGCCATATAGTCATATTATCATATACTTTATTGTAACCATTCCCCGTTAAAAGACCTTTTAAAAGAACATTCTAGAGATATAAAATACTCTATAAATTCATTTGTGAACAATCTTTTTTCGAAGTTTACTTTCAGATATTTTTTGGACTTGAAATTACAATGAGTTTTATTTGTTTGTATAAACTGTTATTGTACACTAACTGACCCGACAGACGCTCTCCTGTATTCTTAACAATGAATATTGAATTTGGGGTGTAAGTGGTTCATCAACACCTTTGAACCAAAGCCAACTTCACCTGCACGCGGTGCACCCTGCTGACTTACAAACGAAGCTCTGGCGAAAAGAGAGGTAGGTAGCGTAATTGGGTATTTGACTAACATTTTTTTCTGTTTGATATGTAGGGACGTCTCCATAATATAACCATAGGTGAAAGAATTACTTCGATAGCACAAAAATCTCTCGAGATATGGTAATTTGAAAATCACAATTTTTAGACTGCCCCAAAACGCTCCATACAAAAGACTACTGAATTATGACGTCACAGATCTGTATTTTGTATGCATCAAATCAGAAATTTGTACGACAGCTATGTTAAATATTACGTTTATGTGATTAGTATCATAATAAAAGTTATAGCATTTTTTATTGCTTCTCCAATGGAAATATAATTTTTTAATAATTTCATACTTTTAAAATGGACTTTCCCGCCAAACTTTGATCGTCGCTAAAAAAAGTCTGACTGAAGATATTAGAATGAAAGTTTGCAGATCTTTATAGTTTTGTGTATTTTACGATATTGTTAATTTATTTGTACAATTTTTAAACATTGGAAACAACCCAATTGTAAGCTACCCGACTGGGGAATGTACCTCCACCTTACAGAATACCGCAGCCAAATAACAATTCCCTTGAGGGTTGTTGTGTTCCTGCGAGTGAGTGAGGTCACCAGAAAGGAAGGAGATGCTGCGTTGGCAGCGGGGGTGGCGGCGCGCGAGCGATATTTTATGTTGCGAGCGTTAATATGGCTACGGCAACCGCTTCACATCAGGCGGGCCGTATGCTTGTCTGCCACCCGAAGTAGTGTAAAAGAAAGAAAAGATTGAATTTGAATTGTTTTCGCGCAATCTATCAAATTACTAACAGTTCTGTCCAACGACAAAGTTCATCATCATCAGGTCCATTTTAGTCTCCACTACAGGAGCACGACCTTCTCTCGTCCGTCCTAGACGGAACGAGGATTTGGCCTACACTCCCCACGCTGGCTAAACAGGTTGGGGAGGGACAAGGGATATGTAAGTTACTAAAGTTATATTAGAAAAGAGAGACGAACTTCTTAGCTTCCATGGATTCACCGTGCGGGTGTCTGGGTCTATCGTGTGGCAGAGACAGAAACCCCAAGCAGATCCCGAGACTTGAGACACGGGTGTAGGTTTAAGGGGATCTTTCCGGCGTACATCAACACTCACCTTCACTACTTGTGTTTCTCTCCCTGCCCAGCCAAATCTGGTATGAACCTGCTAATGCAGCTTTAGATACTCGTTCTAGTATAGAACTTACTGCACTTCTGGGCAAGCCAAGGTCTTTCAGCAGGTTATAGAGAGATTTTGCTGGTATACCTCTCGCTCCTACTTCTACCGCGTATAGATTAACTACATAGCTGCTTTTTGTTAATTCGTCTAATATGGTCGTTAAATTTTCGTAAATTTACTAATTTTCCGCGCAACTTCCTTATTAATTTCTTTTATAAGAACTTTCTCCTGATAATAACAAATACAACATAAAAAGAAATAGTGTCGAAATTGGTCCAGCCGTTCACGCGTGATGCCGTGACCAAGGGAAACAGGGATTCATTTTTAGGGTTCCGTACCCAAAGGGTAAAAAGGAACCCTATTACTAAGGCTCCGCTGTCCATCCGTCCGTCCGTCCGTCTGTCACCAGGCGTATCATGTATCTCATGAACCGTGATAGTTAGACAGTTGACATTTTCACAGATGATGTATTTCTGCTGCCGCTACAACAACAGATACTAAAAACAGAATAAAAAAAATATTTTAAGGGGGGCTCCCATACAACAAACGTGATTTTGCTCGTTTTTGCTCGCAATTGATAACGACAATAGAGCGCTTAAAATACTCACATAATATTTAGTTATATATTCACTTTAAATAAAAAAAAAAACAAATATTAAGGGGGGCTCCCATACAACAAACGTGATTTTTGTGCCGTTTTTATAGATAATGGTACGGAACCCTTCGTGCGCGAGTCCGACTCGCACTTGGCCGGTTGATTATCATCTTCACCAGCTTACCTTTGAAAGTTGGAAACAATGATATTATATATCTAATATCAATAGATATCGTATAACCACAGTGATAACGTCATATAAATCGATGAACGCCGGCTGCACGCACGAAAAAGCATGACACTGTCGCGTTCCGCCTGAGCCGAGCGAGAATCGATAGCGCGGAACAAGTGATACCTCTCTTCCACTCCATCGGCCGATGTTTTCGTATGACGTTATCACGTAAAATTATCGTCCGTAAACCGACTTTATAGACAACCAATATTTTTTTTTTTATGATTACAAGTTTCTTTTCATCTATTTTAGGTCCACTGCTGGACATATGCCTCTTGATGGGATCTCCATTCCTCTCTTTGTGCGGCGATTCTTGTCCAGGTCGGCCCTGCCGTCTTTTTTTATATCGTCCGACCATCTGGCTGGTGGTCTGCCTACATGACGTTTACCGGTTCTGGGTCTCCAGTAAAGGACCTTTTGGCTCCACCTCTCGTCGTCTCTACGACACAAGTGTCCAGCCCATTGCCACTTGAGTCTCGTTACCCTTTCTCCAACGTCAATAACCTTGGTGCGCTGGCGGATAACTGAGTTGCGGATCCTGTCTCGCACCGAGATACCGAGCATACTGCGTTCCATTGCCCTCTGGGTTACTCTAAGGCGATCTAGCAACCCCTCGGTAAACGTCCATGTTTCACAAGCGTATGTCATGACGGGAAGTACACACTGGTTGTATAACCTTGTTTTGAGACATTGTGGGACCCTCGATCGGAAGACGTGTTCGAGCTTGCCAAAGGCGGCCCACGCAAGCTGTATTCGTCGGTCTATCTCTCCTTTTAGCGACTCTCTGCCGAGCTTGATCTTATGACCGAGATAGATATATTCATCAACTCGTTCGATGATATTATTTCCGACAGTTATATTTGTCTTTGTATCCATGCCCATCCATTTAGTTTTGTTGGAGTTTAATTTTAGACCAATCCTCGAGGATGCTTGGCTGAGTTCATTTAGCATTCTCTCGAGATCTTTTGGTGTCTCTGCTAACAAAACAATGTCATCTGCAAAACGGAGATGATGTTGAAATTCCCCGTTTATGTTAATTCCATTACCACTCCAATCCAGTGTTTTAAATATATCTTCAAGGGCATTAGTGAATAGCTTAGGAGATATAACATCCCCCTGCCGTACGCCACGTTGAATCGGAATGGTTGTTGCGCAGTTTTGGTGTTGTATGGTCAAGCAGTTTTATATAGGTTTTTTAGTAACGTAATATACCTGTAATCTACCCTACAACGCTGAAGTGAGTCGAAGACCGCCCAGTGTCTGTTACAAGTATTCGTGAGTAATTATTACATAATGGCTATCGACAATTCTCTGAGTTATTATAGTTACATGCATACAATTGTGTAATACATAATTACACATCTAGTTGCAAAATCTCACGGCACAGAAATTAATTCTACAAATGGCTGTCATTACGAGTACACGGAATTTTGCCAATTCGTCATGTGGTTTTAGGGACCCCGAGTAAATAATGTGGTTAAAACCTTAATGGAGTTTACTTATATTATCATTATCAGCCTGTATCTACTATTGGGGTGTAAGGGGCTCACTACGCTCTTATAGCCTTTCTCATCCAGCCACTTTCAGATACTTTTATGAGATCATACATACATGTATGTCATGACGAGCTCGGTGGCGTACATGGCGGTGGACAAACATTTGTGTGCATGAACATGTCTGTTTGTCTTAGTCTGGGGTGTTTTCTATGTATCATACATAAGTATGTATTTACAAAAAAAAATGTATTTACGTATGTTTATCAGTTGCCTAGTACCCATAACACAAGCTTCGCTTACTTTGGGGCTAGATGGCGCTGTGTAATTTGTTTGACAATATTTATTTACATACAGGTAAATACATACATATAATACATAGAGGTGACCAATATTTAACAACACCAGTAGTACCTTCCCCTGCCATCTGTCATCAATTACTCTATTTAACAACTGAGGTGATAAATAATCATTAGACCCGCCTGATGGTAAGCTGATATCGCAGCCTAGACACTCGACTGATGTGATTAAATAAAAATATTCCTGGACAAATTACACGTATCTAGATGCATCTAGTCCCAAACTAAGCAAAGCTTGTACTATGGGTACTAGATAACTGATATAATACTTAAATATTTTTTTTTGTAAATACATACATATAATACATAGAAAACACCCAGACCAAGATAAACGGACATGTTTATGTACACAAATATTTGTCTTGTCGGGTATCGAACCCGCGACCTCGAAATCAAAGTGGCCATTACTAACCATTCGACCACCAAGCTATTCATTGAATATAGATTTGTGATTATCGCATCGAAAATAGATTTCTACGCAGGGCAAAAGAAATAAGTAACCAATTTTAGTTACCTTCCAATTACCAGGAAACTACTCTAATAAATGACTAATGAACTTCGAATTAGTCGTAAACTTTAGTACTGTTTGTATTCTATGTATCTGAGAAGAAAACATTATCAATGCATATTATAAAACAAAGTCCCTCGCCGCGTCTGTCTGTCTGTCTGTTCGCGATATACTCAAAAACTACTGCACCGATTTTAAGCGGCTTTCACCATTCGATAGCGTGATTCTCGAGGAAGGTTTTAGTATATAATTTGTTAGTTTTTGTATTTATTTCTGTGTACATTAACGATATTTGTTGAAAATGTCGGGAAAAAATAAGCCGTCTGTGAAGTTTCAACGAAAACGCTGCCTAAACCCTTTGATATATAACAAAATAATGTATGTAGGTCTGAGAATAGATTGTATTTTTTTTTATAGCAAATCAACGTTTGCCGGGTCAGGTAGTATATGTATATAATGGCGTGGCTGCGTCATAGACATGGTCGTGTGTTGTACGTGAATACGCACTAAAATTATCTCAAAATGGCAGCGCTTCCACCTCCCCCGCACGCGATGTTAGCGTAATAAATTCTTTGATCCTTCATCTATCCAGTGGTGTGATTGAATTTTGGATGGAGATAATAGATATGTAGCTGCAACACCAAACTGTATCCCCCGAATTTTTTGTCATTCGTTTTTAGGGTTCCGAACCTCAAAAGGAAAAACGGAACCCTTATAAGATCACTTTGTTGTCCGTCTGTCTGTCTGTCTGTCTGTCTGTCTGTCTGTCTGTCTGTCAAGAATTTCTATGTCGAGAATGCGTGGAGGTATCAAGCTGAAATTTGAACTGTATACTCAGGTCTACGGTCCCATGAAGTTAAAAAAAAATCAAACTGCTAAGTTTAAGTAGAAAAAAGTTACGGCAGTTTATTCAGCAAAAAACGCATATTTCGACACACTCAAGGGAATCAAAACCTATAGGGTACTTCCCGTTGACCTAGAACTATGAAATTTGGCAAGTAACATCGTTATAGACTACAAGTACAGGAATAAATCTCAAAACTATGCATTTGTAAATAGATCTTAAAAAATAGGGGGTCTATATTTTTATAGGGTGTCGAAATTTCAAATTGAAACTACTAGTTCTAATGGGGTATCATATGAAAGGGCTTGATGTACACATTGCAAAATATATTTTATTTATTTTTTTCGACGCATTATTTCTTATTTATAATGAAAAATATCAAATTTAATAATGATACTACGTACCTACGGAACCCTCGGTGGGCGAGTCCGACTCGCACTTGTCCGGTTTTTTTTGAATCACCTCCCTATGGAAGCAATTTTAAATACTTCACGTCAAAAAATAAAAAATAACAATGAGATAAACGGGGGCCCTATGGCCGAAGCTGAAGCCGATTACTACTTGATTTTTTTGATCGCCTAAATAGATTTTAGGCACAGTATAAGTAATAGTACTACGTACAGTATGGCCTCTCCCTGCCGCTCTCTCGTGTCGACTTCACCTCCCCTCTAAGACAAATCTGGTACCGTTTGTATGGCGCCGCACGCCGACACGCATATTCACGCTCTGCACAGACGTCATTATTTATGTAGAAGTAAACGACGTGACGTTTGTATGGAGTGACCAGGGTGTTTCTTAGGATAAATCTTTTCAGCTTAGTCGGTAGAGCTATGGCTTCTATTAGCTAAGCTAAAAACAATTACAGCCAATCTAAGCTAATCTTTGATTATCGCAATCAAAAAATCCGATGGTAATCGGCTTCAGCTTCGGCGGTAGGCCCCCCGTTTATGACAATCTTATAACGTCATGAGAAAGTATTGTCTGAAAAATTGGAAAACCCGTTTGTTGAGCATTGGGTGCGAAATCATCCGCTTCAGCCACGTTGGTAACTATATGGTTCATAACCAGCTACGAAACAGTAATTTCTTCGCACTCAAGGCTCAATATCGCCGCGGCCGGGCTCGCATTGAAGTCTCCTCCCACTGTATAGTTATAGCTACTAACATAGTCTGTAAGTTTCTTTGTTACTAACATTATGGATTTTATATACAGTGTAAAAATATTGTCAATCTGAAATAAATACATAATAAAAATAATAATAATAAGAAAACCTCAGCCGATGGAGTGGAATAGAGATAGAAGCGTCACAAGCCGAACGCTTATGCCGATCGTACCTCTCTATCGCTTATTCCGCGCTCTCGCTTGCACGCTCTCGTTGCTTTTCAGGCGGAACGTGACAATGAGTCATGCTTTTTCGTGCGTGCAGCCGGCGTTCATCGATTTATTCATTGTTACACGTCAACAAAACACCATTAAATAATAATATTGTGGAGTGCAAGTTATTGTTTAAGTTTAAATTGAAAAGAAAGATCATGATTTCATTTCTTGAGAAATTTGATGAGAGGAGCTGGGTGGCGTAGCGGTCAATAACGCGGGTTCGACACCAACGCTCGTGGGTTCGATTCCTACATATGACAAACATTTATGTGCATGAATATGTCTGTTTGTCTTAGTCTGGGTGTTTTCTATGTGTCATAAATAATGTATTTACAAAAAGAAAATGTATTTACGTATGTTTATCAGTTGTCTAGTACCCATAACACAAGCTTCGCTTACTCTGGGGCTAGATGGCGCTGTGTAATTTGTCTGACAATATTTATTATTATTTATACTTCACTGTCCTACGGAACATTTATTACACATCTCGTACTTCACTGCTCGGATAATATTGCGGTAGTGTTTATTAGCCGCGAACGGAGGTTTACTACCTTTTTTATGGCTTTACATTTGTCATCTCATTCTCACTACTTGTGGTAGAGAGAGATGGATGACATGTTCACACCGCTGTGGTTTTGAGCAATGACAGCAACGATTATGAGACTTCGCATGATGTGATGAGAGTAATAAAAATGCAGTAAGTAAATTTCGAATCGATAGCAATGTAGTGACGGGGAATATTTGGGGTGTAAGTGGTTCAGAAACATCCTTGAACCAAAACTAACCTCACCTGCACGTGGTGCGCCCTGCTGACAGTCTGACAGTCGAGGCTCTGGCGAAAAGAGAGGTAGGGTAGACGTTTTTAAGCTGCCCGACTGGGGAAGTGTCTCCACCTCACAGAATACCGCAGTCAAATAACAATTCCCTTGAGGGTTGTGTTCCTGCGAGTGAGGTGAGGTTCAGGTGACCAGAATGGAAGGAATGAGTATGGGCAGGCAACGGATCGGCGACCCCTTTGTGTTGATGATCTCCATGGGCGGTGGTAATTGCTTTCCATCAGGTGACTCATATGCTCATTTGCCCCTCTCATAAAAAAAAGTATATATAAATAAATAATAAATAAATATTGTCAGACAAATTACACAGCGCCATCCAGCCCCAAAGTAAGCGAAGCTTGTGTTATGGGTACTAGACAACTGATAAACATACGTAAATACATTTTCATTGTAAATACATACTTATGAAAACACCCAGACCAAGACAAACAGACATGTTCATGCACACAAATGTTTGTCCTATGTGGGAATCGAACTCACAAGTGTTGGTGTCGAAGCCGCGTAATTGACGGCTACGCCACCTAGCTCGTCAATATAATATATCTTCAGCCCCCTTACCACCGTCTACCGATAACTAAATAGAATGCTTATTCATACCAATGAATAAGCGACTCTATTTCAAATTGAATAAAGTCGCTTATTCATTGGTATGAATTAGCATTCTATTCAGTTATTGAATCGCAATAATAGATGGTGGTAAGGGGCAGTTCACTATAACCCAAATTGCTCTTTTTGTTAAAGATTTTTATTCAACAATAATGTAATTTCAATGTGGTTTATGCAGATAGGATGTCCAGAGATCATTTTAATTATGCCTAGTACTTTATATTTTTTATTCACTGTTACAAAAATCTAACGGCATATCTGCCGCATTTGATATCAAGTGAGTCTACTATTTTCGGTACAATTTTGCCTTATTATTAATTTTGTTCTATTATTGGATCAAATACGTCAACAGGAAGACCGCAAATTTAGCGCAATGAGCTAAAAACAGCGGAAAAAATCATTCAAATATGAAATTATATAAATAATAAATAAATAAATATTCCAGGACAAATTACACACGGCCATCTAGTTCCAAACTAAGCAAAGCTTGTACTATGGGTACCAAATAACTGATATAATAGGTACTTAAATACATTTTTTTTGTTTATTACATACATATAATACATAGAAAATAGCCAGACCAAGACATACAGACATGTTTATGTACACAAATATTTGTCTTGTGCGGGGATCGAACACGCGGGGATTAAACCCATCCATGGATAGGCTACGGTCGACGTTACTTAACTTGCGTGTTCGATTAGACTGACACCTCCTCATTGATTTATTATTTATTTAATTTTCAATTGTTGGATCAAATTGATACGTCGGCAGAAGGTGAATTTGGCGCAATGAGCCCGGATATAATCATTCTAATATGAATACATAATGCTAATTATATGGCATGTGCTCAACAAACCCTACCCTTATACATTATAATGATGATAGGGGTCATTTGCAATGCTTAGAGTGCTGGTAGCTCCGCAATGTACTCGTACTCGCGCGATTTTACCGTGCCACCCTGGCACGGGTAGAGTAAAATCGCGCGACAGACAGATCTCAGATTGGGATAAAACGAATTTATGCTACTAGAATTTATCTAACTTAACATTATTATTTATACTATAACTTAACACCGTTTACGAGCAAATTTTTTTTTTTTTGAATGGCAGCACTGTTGAACAACATATATGTCCATTTTAACCTTTCGCGTGACGCGGTGCCATGGTGGGTACAACGTTGGTACAGCGCTTGATACAGAATTTACAGGTCGCGGCGCGTCGCGTGTGAATATAATATAATATAATAGTTTAGTAATTGAGTGAGTAGCGCTATCACGCCTTAACTGCACTGATTGCCATGAAATTTTGCATACGTCATATAGAAGACCAGAGTAAATAATATGATAGAGACGAACTTCTTAGCTTCTATGGATTCACCGTGCGGGTGCCGGGTCCATCGTGTGCCAGAGAGAGAAACCCAAGCAGATCCCGAGACTTGTGAGGTAAAAGGTGTCCTTTTACCTCACAAGTCTCGGGATCTGCTGGGTGTAGGTTTAAGGGGCCCCTTTCCGACGTACATCAACACTCACCTTCACTACTTGTGTTTCTCTCCCTGCCCTGCCAAATCTGGTATGAACCTGCTAATGCAGCTTTAGATACTCGTTCTAGTATAGAACTTACTGCACTTCTGGACAAGCCAAGGTCTTTCAGCAGGTTATAGAGAGATTTTGCTGGTATAACTCTCGCTCCTACTTCTACAGCGTATAGATTAACTACATAGCCGCTTTTTGTTCATTCGTTTAGGAGGTCATAATATTTGTTTTGTTTTATCGCGTGGTCTTTGGGTATATTAGTTTCCCACGGTACGGTAAGCTCTACAAGTACTATGCGTTTTGTAGCTCTGGAAAAAAGGAAAATGTCCGGTCTTGATGTCGAAACACCCATAATTTTAACTAAAAAAAGAACCGACTCCAAACATTACCCTACGTTTATGTATGTATACAGACTGATGACTGATGATGATGAAAAAAAAATAAGACCAATCTGAAAGTATACTCTTTCAAATGAAAAAAGGTTTTTTTAAATCGGTTTATAAATCACGGAGTAAATAAGTAACAAACATACAAAAAAAAATACAGCCGAATTAAGAACCTCCTCCTTTTTTGGAGTCGGTTAAAAAATTCGCTGTTCCCGAGGGATGACGAAGTTTGCTCTATTGGCGTGATAACCGGCATTCACGCGGACAAAGCCACGGGCGGATACTAGTGTAGAGGATATTTTAAAAATCATTTTGCACATTTAACGTGGTTTACGTCAATGAACTCGACTAGACGACTGACTTTATGGAATAATCTTTATTACATCTTTTGAAACGCAAATATTACAACATGTGAAAAGACATTCTAACTGGATGAACTTCTTTGAAACGTGAATTTGAACATTGTCAAAGAAATTCTTCTAGATCGGCTGATGACCTAAAAAAAGCAAATGAATGCGTAAAACGGCGGATCACACATCGTTCACTTGGATGAATCCAAAATATGGCGTTTATTTAATTCAACTTTATTGGCGACAAATTATATAAGGATCCCAAATGAATACTGAAAGCTAAGAGCATTCTCTGACAGAGGCAACCTTTGAGATGGTAATTGGTAATAAGTAATTCACACTGTATTTGTGTACCGACATAAAGAAAAATGTAGAACTGTAATTATAACTCAGTAGTAATAAGAACACATTTAAATATTACATATTATATTCCATATAATAAATATGCATAAAATAAGTATTATGAACGGACATAAACCATACATATTGTATATTTACATACATAATATGGTGACTGTATCACAAAAAAAAATATTCTTATCATCCTATAGGCTGACAATAAGTCAGCCTGAGATACGATAAGAATAATATTTACCTACTTTCGTAACAACAAAGATTTCGTTCACAAGTTGCTATTTTTCTTCGACCGCGGCGCTAGTATGTACGTTGCACAAAAAATCTGCCGCTACTAGCACCAAAAGTAACTAAAAAAAGCATAGCATCATAAAAGCATATCAGAGCGACATCTATTGGTAAGGGTAAAATTGAAGATTATTTTTCCACTCGAACGCCTGGGCCCCCGCGCCGATGTTGGCTCAAGCGTCCAGGGTTATTTTGTGCCCGAAATTCGCAAAAAATTCGCAAAAAAAAAATTCGCAAGTTGCAAAAATGGTCATAGCTGGCGCAATACTACAGCTATATTGAAATAAAAAATACCTATGGATAGCTTATAATATACAGAATTAGACTACATTGTCACAAATTGCTATAATTGAAGCTAAAATAAAAAATAAACAAAATAAAAGTCAAGTATATCAACATTTTGCTCGATAATTTTTTTTCGAACAAGTTTTTATCAATAAACTTTTCATTTCGAAGCAATCAGACTTATATTGAAATAAACTACACTATTTCAGCTTTAAAATGACATATTAATATCTTTCGTAGGTTTACACAGCGTGGAGAAATAAAATAAATAGTATCAGTACTACTCACCAGTCACGGATTCGCCTCCATACAAAAATCACGACGAAACCCGACGGCCGCGCTGACATAAAATGTCATTATTTACACATCCCATTATATTTCTGTTAAAACTATTTTTTATATATTCACAAGACACTATTATTCACTTTTCTTGCTTTTAAATCACTAAAATAGCATAATAATTAATGTAAACAAACAACCACAACACCGCCATTGATGCGCGCAAGTGTTGCGCAGTAACGCGGCCACTTTTCGTGTTCACAGATAAACATAAGTGTTTCGAAACTCATTTATCTAAACACACACACGAAGTACACATCACAACGATTCTTTTGATATATAATAACCGTAGAAAGAAACACTTTAATCACAATAATTAGCTAAAATACCCGAGCCGACCGCCAACAGTAATGGCGGCTAGCAAAAAACTTGACAATAATAAACAAAACTTTTGTTTTTTTTTTTAATTTTGTACTGCCAGTGTCACTTTTTAAATTTTTGACGTCTATCTGACTATATCCGCCTTATTTTTATTAAAAGTTTTAGGGCTCTGGAAAAAGCGAAGTGTGAACAAGAAATTTTTGAAAAATTGTTTTTTTTTTGGAAATTTCTCTGGGACGCGAGTTCCCCGGACGCCCGAAGCTTTTTTTTTTCGGGAACGCGCATCCCGGGGACGTTTTAGTGAAAAGCATCATTTGTTAACTTTATTATTAGTGTTAAATATCAGACAAAAACTATTTTGTGTAATTTTTAAAATTATTTTATGATTATGTATCAAATTTCGTTGAGAAATATTCGATATAAAAATTTTTCATGTCTTATTGCGAGCACCATCTAGATAAGAAATAATACGGAATTTTTACTTTCGTTCGGTGTACGATATTTTGTATGGGATTACGACTCTATATTAATTCCTTTACTCTATGGTAATGTGAAACAATCACCCCCTGAAAGGGATTGTCTCCTAAGCTGCTAAAACGGGATGAGCTGACATACTCTGATGTGCCTAAGTCTACGTCGTTGTGTAAGTAACCGCCGGAATTGGCTGGGAACCGGAATGACAGTTCAGGACAAGTTGTGTGGAGATCAGTTCAATGTTTTCACCGGCAATGACAAGTCAGGCTGGCTACTCTTCATTGAACTGGAAAGCATTCAGCGTTGTGATATATAACACCTGCAGCATCACCTTCACTCAGTTGCATCCCAGCAGAGCTGGTTGAATAGGAACTCTCCCTTCGCCTACATCAGTAGACTAGGTTGCAGGTTCCCCCGAATCACTTGATTCTTAAGTTTTCAAGTTACAATCCAAAAACCTCTAAAATCTCACTAATACAAACGATAAATTAATAATTTCCAAACAAGAAAATAAAACTCTAATATTGTAACTTGAAATATCGGCACATTTCATAAAATATTCGAATGCCAATTGTACGTACTTTACCGACGAAAATCGCTCGAGCAATCCCTTTAAAATTTCCCGCGAATCCTTATATACTCAAACACATCCCGCTCCAAAACTTTAGTGTTGTAACATACTAATTCCTGACATCGAATCAAAACTTTACTAATTTATTCAAATAACCTATATTTAACTATTTATCCTCCTGCTTCCCTTTCTCATTTTTCCCCAATCTCTCTCATGTGCATCGAAAATACTCACACCACAGTAAAATCATAGTATAAATAGAGAAGTAGGAGAACTCAAGCCCCGAGCGGCAGATAATAGCCTAAACACGTAGGGCTGTCGCTTAATAGTTTAGTCAACCGTCAAAAATACTTAGTCAATCTAGAGATTGACTAAGTATTTTATATAATAGATTATACAAAATTAAGTAAGGTACAAAATATAAAATTAAGTAGGGTAAATGTTAGGGATCTGTAACAAAAAGCCGGCCAAGTGCGAGTCGGACTCGGTCACGAAGGGTTCCGTACCAAAAACGACACACAATCACGTTTGTTGTATGGGAGCCCCTCTTAAATATTTATTTTATTCTGTTTTTATTATTTGTTGTTATAGCGCCAACAGAAATACATCATTTGTAAAAATTTTAACTGTCTAACTACCACGGTTCATGAGATACCTACAGCCCTTGGTGACAGACGGACAGACAGACGGACACCGGAGTCTTAGTAATAGGGTCCCGTTTTTACCCTTTGGGTGTGGAAATCTAAAAAGAATAAAAATAATTATTTTTGTACATACACCAGGAGTGACTGCAATTTTTTCATTACCTACATTTTAATGCATGCTTACTCAGTGACAAACGAGCAGAAAGCCCACCTGATGGTGAGCGGTAACTGTCGCCCATAACATCCACGATTCACGCATTCAAGCTGTTGGCAACAAAAATGCAGAATCGCAGGTACGTTGTCCTTCAAACCGGAACACAAAACACAACAATGCAAGCATTGTTGCTTGGCGGCAGAAATAGATAAGGCAGTGGTCCTCACCCAGGCGGACTCCTACCATTTGATAAAACCTACTTCATGTTATCTGTTTAGTGATTTGAAAAATTACGGTCTAAATAGGAATAGGATTAATTAAAACGTAGCTTTACTGAATCATAATATTTATTCAAATAATCTAAATTATTATGAAAATATATTTTTATTAAGTACCTATTATATATTATTTTATACACTAAACTATTTTTAATACTTTTTAATTTACACACTTATCATGTGATTATTACGAGTGTCGGTGGCCGAATGGTTAGGGTATCCGACAAATTGTTATTGAGACATCCATGAACACTGCAATGTTTTTTATGGCTAGTCGACTTTGTAGCCATCTTTAACGAATTTGTAGTTATATACGACGTAGGTAGGTACCTAAATGTTCAAATTATTAACGAACGTCAGCGCAGGCGCGAATCTTGCGCGGTTTTGCGTACGGCGCAGCTCCGACCCCGACTGGCGCTCCATATAACCAGGCCTGTGTCACTCCGCCATTCGGCCGAGTTATTTACCTACACGCCCGACGCCCCCGAGAGCAATAATTAGTCGAGTGTCACGCGCGCTCTCTTACGCACGCGGTATGCGATGACCACCACGCCTACTAAATATCTCGGTATTTATGGTCGGTTATTTTGTTTAGCGCTTAAAATACATACCTACATCTATTTTACAAATACTTTCCGTGTTAAAGATACATCCGAGTTATTATTGGGACAATGTGAATAGTAAACCTGATCTGTAAGTACGTACAGTCATGATTCCTGTTAAAACTTACTCTAAAATTATACATTTTACCAGTGTCAACATTACGTAACATTATTGTTACTAAGTACCTACCTATGTACTTAATAATCACAGAGTATGATATAGTAATATAAGTAATTACAGCAGAGTAATAAACATACACATACGTAAACCTACTACATTTTTTGGTAGTTTAAGTATATGTATTTTATTGATCATTAATAAACAAGCGTATGTATTTATACCTATCTACGCGAGCGCTTCATGTTCTACACGTGGTTCAACCCTATGAGTGATACGCAGCCCGGTTACGTCAACGGCGAGACAAACCATTTTGCAAAAGCAGCGGCGGTCGCTCGTAACTCGTTACATATAGGGGTTACTTTCGATTGCCCCTGCCGCTGAAAGACTTAGGTACGAATACAGCTGCAGAATTATTTTGGACCGTATTAGCGCGTATCGAAGGTTGATATTTTATTAATTTTTATTCCAATCGTGTCGTAAGTGGATCTTCTGTTAGAGTATATTATTCTGTGATATAACCTCCTATAAATGTTGTCAGTGTGTGCGTGCGACGGCCATACGTACGGGCGCGCTCACATACAAACCGCGCTCGGTGCGTTTGTATGAAGTTACCTTACTTCTCTATTTATACTATGGTAAAATTCCCCAATCTTTTTAAACACATCATTTTACATCACATTCAATCGATTTACTTTCACATTTCCATCTTTATTAAATATAAAATCTACCTTCATTACCTTGAATTCATCTAACCTTATTAGGTTATTTTTAACTTACATTTCCACTTCAATTTCCACTAATTAAACTAATGATTAAAAAGAAACATTCGATTATCGATATTTAATTTTCTATATACTTTTTCTCCATTTACTCTTTGAATTAAGTCACTAAATTAATTATTAATGCTATTAGTAACAAACAACGTTCATTACCTTCGAATTATCTTAGATATATTGTGCCTAATATTATTCCACATTAAGAGCCCTATTACATTTGCACGCTGACGAGCTCTCACGCAGTACTAAACCCGCGAAGGCCGCCGGTGCATCGTTTTTACAAGTACATTCTTTACATTTGTGGATAAAGTGAAAACAGGCTAATGTCTAATGTCTATTTCTTTTCTGCTATACAAATAATTTCACATAAATCCATATACGCAAAAACGCATTCCAGCCGGCAATGTAAACAAATTTGAATGGAAAAGAGAAATTGATAGCCTAAAAGAATTATTAGAACGAAATTTACGGTTATGAGAATCGCAAAAATACTGAAATTTACATTTCAAATAATCTGGAGTTTCAATAATAATGATAATAAATCCTTAATACAACAATTTATCCAAAACGCAACCTTGTATATTTTTAATATCGCCATAATGTTGCTATAATATACGCTGTATATTATGATAGGCATATCACAGAACAAATATTTTCCAGAAGGAAAATCCTTGCAACACAATAAGTACTGCCCATTTAACAATAGCCTTTCCTCCTCGTAATATTTGACCTCTGACGCAAGGCGGAATGGTGAAACACAATAACCTTTGCATAATTTGATAGACAGTAAAATTGTCAAGTTTTAAAACGGCGACTTCGAAAAACATTACACAACCATCAGCGTGAATCATTGAACAGTTAATTTTTAAAATAATTCCACCAATTTAAATAAATAATGGATACCGATAAACATCGGAAACGCTCATGTTGTTTATTAATTACATAAACGATTCATCATCATCATTATCATCAGGTCCATTTTAGTCTCCACTACAGGAGCACGACCCTCTCTCGTCCGTCCTAGACGGAAAGAGGATTTGGCCTACACTCCCCACTGTGGCCAAAAGGGTTGGGGAGGCCTGATCGATATTTAATGATGTATTTCCCTTAGTCGCCTTGTACGACAGGAACGGGTAAAAACATAAGCGATTGATCAAGTTAAATTTTTATTTATATTCTTTGTCGTGAAATTTCATGTTCGTATCTTTTTTATGCTGATGACTCGCAGCATTCGATCACTAATTTAATGATCGAAACTTGCAGCTCTATCACACAGATTAAGGATTGCCATCCGTCCGGGTTTCTCCGGATTTGTCCTAGTTTGGAGGGCGTTCGGGGAGCGTCCGGGCGGGGTTTCATTTGTAGACCAGGGTTAAAAGTTTTAAATCACGACCGCCCGTTCCATGCTGCGAATAACCGTCTTGTCACAGAATAAAAAAATGTACCTACTAGTACTAAAAACACTGATGACACGTCCGGGTTTTATGATTCACAATCCGGAGTTTTCACGCATCTTGTCCTGGTTGCTAGCGATTAAAGACGGCAAGCCTATACAGATACATTGTATGACATACACGCTCGCAGCATGAAATATCGTTTTCGGATTACCTGCGCCGTTGCAGCAACTCCTTTCTTCTAGCCCCCTTACCACCAACTCTTATTGCGATTCAATGAATGCTTATTCATACCAATGAAAAAGCGACTCTATTTCAAACTGCATAGAGACGCTTATTCATTGGTATAAATAAGCATTGTATTCCGTTATTGAATGGCAATAAGAGTCGGTGGTAAGGGGGCTGGTGACCTAACTCACTCGGAGGGACACAACAACCCTAAGGGAGTTAATCGGCTGCGGTAATTTGTAAGGTGGATGTACTTCCCAGTCAGGCATACGATGTGCCCAAGCTATCTTTTGACAAAGCCACGTTTGTTGAGCAGCAAGGTGCACCACAACCACTCAAGATCTAAAATCTATAGTTTAAAATATTTTACTGGGTCACGAATACGAGAGCATACTAATCGCAGGTCAGGAAATTTAAAAAAAATCTAGATACCATGAAATAGGCTATTATAAACCTCTATTTTTTACACCTTTTATTCCATCCGTCCTAAGGAAACTAAGCTGTAATTTTGTTCATTTAGTTTTTGCGTTTTAAGGATTCCAGAAAATCTTCAATCACCATATTTTAGCATTAAGGAGTTTAATTAACTTTAAGCTTTTGTTCATTAACTAATGAATTTTGCTGTAATTACTAATTTTAGAACGTTTTTTAGCAGTCTTCCCCATTAGTTTGAGAATGGAAGGAGACAAATTGCTTCATTTTTAGTCCATTAGTTTAAACGAATTCTATTGTTCTCCTTTTTTTTATAACACTAAAGTGGCAAACAAGCAAACGGGCCATCTGCCGGAAAGCAGCTATCGTAGCCTATGAACGCCTGTAACACCAGGGGCATCACACGCGCGTTGCCGTCTCTGTGAAAACCTCTTCACGCCCTTTTTGAAGAACCCCATGCTGTAGTCTCTCGAGAAAACCTCGACAGGCAGTTCAGTCCACAGCTAGACAGTACCACAGTATTACTATTTTTTAAAACTGTGACAGTACGCATGAGAAAACTTCCCTGGAACCGCACAGTACGGGACCACTTAGACTCCAATGTGTGAGGATTAATTCCCTGTCGATGGCGAGCAGTTCGACTGTAGACTCGCACACGAAGGGTTCCGTACCATTATGTATAAAAACAACAAAAAATCACATTTGTTGTATGGAAGCCGCCTTTAAATATTTGTTTTTAATTTATTTTATTACATATTTATTTTTAAAGTGAATATACATATCGCCCCTTTAGAGGTAAAACCGACTAACGTATACTTCTTTACAAAATGAGTTAAATATACCAATCGACTCGTCTTTCAATGCTGCGTATTCAGGTAAAACCGATTTTCGTCTACGACGCTTGGTTTAAAAGACAGCTTCGGTGAAAACACATTATTTGCAAGAATTTGCGTTACTTGTTCATTGAAAAACAACTACAGTATTTTATTTTGCATTTTTTTCTAAAATTATCTTCCAAAACCGTCTTCCGTGGCTTAATTTATTCTACTTGTAGCAACGGAGTTTTAAGATATTCAATAATATTTCAAACAAAAGAAATCAACTTACTATAACCTATTATAATTTTAACACAATATTATGAAATCGGGTTTTTGCTAAGATATATTACAAGTTAAATGCCCTTGCTTGCCCTTGCACGCCAAAATCTTTTCAGCTAATACAGATTATCGATACGTAATCTCTTCTCTCACTCGCACAACAGGCGTGAGCGCCGACCATTGAATCGGTCATTTGAGTTTTGGAAGGTCTCAAGCCTACGATGTCTTCATAACTCAATCCAATTCAGTGCAGTTACTCTCGGAAGATGATAATATGGAAGTAGATTCAATGCACAGCGCGATCGAAACAGCAAAAAAGAACTCTGATGTTTTTTGCATGAATGACTGGATAAATGACATATTTAAACGGGCAAGATCGAAGAATATTTACAAAAAGGGGGGGGGGGGGGGGGGGGGCAAAAAGTAAAAAAAAATCCTTACCATGTGAAAGAGTTTAAATATAACGAATTTAAAGATTTGAAGAAATTGGTGGATTGTATCATCATTAACAGAAAAAAAAACACAGAAAATGAGCAGGTTCAATGGCTTAAAATAAAGCGTATGAAATATGTTAAAGGGGACATGCATAATATTTACCACAATTATGACATGTCTAATAAAGATAAAACAACACAAAAATAAGGTGATACAGATGTCAGATTTATAAGCTGAGTTTCACTTATTCTGCCCGATTTTGGGCGTGTGAACTAATTGTTGATAACTAGCATAATTATTATAATTACTAAAATTAATACAGTTTAAGTCGCCAATATACAAATCATTATTATTGAAATTAATTACAATTTATGTCGCAAGTATTCGTCAATAGAATAAAAACATTTATTTAATAAAATGTCATGCAATTTTTTCTTAAATGTCAATAATTTCAGCTCTTTAAGATTGTCAGGAAGATGATTGTAAATTTTTATTGGCATGCAATAAACGTTTCTTTTAAATTGTGTATAACTATAAGACATTGAATGTTACCGGTGCTCAGACTCATACCAACACTAACGAAAGCATGATAATTCCTGTACCACTCAATACTCATGGCTACTCTACAAGGCACAAAACAATGAGGCAACAGGCGCCTGAAGTGTTACCAATACAGTCCACAAGTACAGAGCACACCTTACCCCGATTGCAACTGCTCTATGATAAATCTTTGCCTATATCGGTGGCGAAGAAAAGAGACCTGCTACTTCTCTGCCAAAAGCAAGTGATACCGGAAGAGTACCACGGCTGGTTTGAGTCTTTAACTACTGATACCTGTTGCATCGATCGTCTACCAGATGTGAATGTGTCCGAGTCAGAAGAAGAAAATGCAGTTTATTAATCGAGAATTTAAGAAATTTTGGAATTAAGTTGTGTCTTACATTTAATTTACCTCCAATCATTTTTTTTTCTCATAATGTTATTATAGGAATCCTTTGTAGTTGTAGAATATGACATCTGCAACTGGAACTACTTGGATGCTATTTCGGCTTTACGGAGATGAGAGTTTGCGCATATTTTTTCTGCTTTTGAAAAAATTGTACTTAGTTATGAAACGTTTTGTACCTGTTTTCTTAGGGATTGTCAAGACAGAAAGTGTTCGTTGAAGCGGTCGGCTCTCGTGGTCGAATGCCTGCTATGTATGAGCATGTAACGCATGAGTATGAGCATGTACATAATCTCATACGCAGCAGACATTCGAAAGCCGAGCGCTTGAACGCGAGACAGCTTACTGTCTAGCTAGACTTATTTTTAAGGCTATGAGTAGGTATGGTATGTGTTAACATTAATAGCTACAATAAAATACTTATCTAAAGTATGTTTTACATATTCGAGACTGTTTGGTAGCGTAATTTAAATGTAACCTTATCAGTTTAACTGCAAATTACTTTTATTGGCAAAAGAGGCTCTAATTTTATAAATAGAAGAGGTTTTATTAATAATTATACTGTTACTGGTCAAATAAAGTAATATTGAACAATTTTGATGTTTTATTAATGAGTTGTAGGCAGAAAAAAACGACAGAACAAACACTGGAATTGGGAAAAATTATGTCTACACAAGACATGCGCTTAACCGTATTTTTTCTAAGATTTTGTTCAGGTAAAACCGACTAACGTTTATAGCTTGTCGTATATGTCCATTTATTTGTGAGCTGTCTTGACATTGATCTTTAAAATTGTGTAATAAATTAGGAAAAGAAAAAGTTAAAAATACAAACAATACTATATACGCTTTATTTCACGAATTGTAGCCATTATTGGTTATTCAAGTAAAACCGACTAACTGCCGTACTTTGCGACAATCAACCTCATTTTCTTTTATTTGCTAGTGTATTTTTGGTAATATTATTACATTATGCAATAATTGAATAGGTTATTGTTTATCAGGAACTATTGACACCAAGGAAAACCTGAGCCTATACACTATTTTTTGTCATCAAACTTTCAAAACAAGATTACTCAAATTAAGGATTTAGTCAGTTAGTCGGTTTTACTTCTAAAGGGGCGATATAACTAAATATTCTGTGAATATTTCAAGCGTCTAACTGTCGCCGTTATCGATATCGAGCAAAAAAAATCAAGTTTGTTGTATGGGAGCCCCCTTAAATATTTAAAATATATTCAAAATTATTAAAATAGTTTTATTCTGTTTTTTAGTATTTGTTGTTATAGCGGCAACTGAAATACATCATCTGTGAACATTTCAACTGTCTAACTATCACGGTTCATAAGATACAGCCTGGTGACAGACGGACGGACGGACAGCGAAGTCTCAGTAATAGAGTCCGTTTTACCATTTGGGTACGGAACCCTAAAAACGATGTAACGAGTCTGAAAGTAAAACATTTTATCTCATTCCTTGTATTTGTAATAAATTAATGTGAAACTTAATTATCAATGGTTCTTACCATTCATAAAGCGGACCATTTACTTATGTTTAATAAAACCGAATTCTTTCATGTGAAACTTAATTCCATAATGATGTCAATTTAAAACTGCAATGGGTAAGGATGTGTTTTTACGTCGAAATTGGCGGACACCGGTTTCCACCGGCCAGCCGGTGTTTTACCCAAATTTTAAAATCAAGTCGAACCGGTTGTCACTACTGGTTCGGAAACTTGAGTCGAGACAATGATGTTTTTGACAACGTGTAATTTTATATACATACTAGCTTCCATCCTCGGCTTCGCCCCGTGTCACCTGGATAAAAAGTGTCCTATGTGTAATGCAAAACATATTCTGTTTCTGTGGAGTGTAAGTCGCCCACTACTATCTTTGAGCCAAAGCCAATCTCACCTGCACGTGGTGCACCCTGCTGACTAACAAACGAGGCACTGGCAAAAAGAGAGGTAAGGCATAGCGTATTTTGTACTCTGCCCGACTGGTGAAGTATACCACATGTATGTATCGCACAAAATACCACAGCCAAATAACAAGTCCCTTGAGGGTTGTTGTGTTCCTACGAGTGAGTGAGAGCACCA
Source organism: Hypsopygia costalis (assembly GCA_937001555.2). Classification (NCBI taxonomy): domain Eukaryota; kingdom Metazoa; phylum Arthropoda; class Insecta; order Lepidoptera; family Pyralidae; genus Hypsopygia; species Hypsopygia costalis. The sequence goes on from OW443329.2 coordinate 29,647,323, forward strand.
TAAGGAGTGTCTGCGTTGGCAGCGGTGGGTGCGCTTCATATAGAGCGGACCGTATGATTGTTTTCCACTCAATGTAGTATAAAAAGACTCTTGCAATTGAGATTGGCTTTAAATGTAAAGATGGTGTTGAGTCACTTAAACCCTTAAAGAGAAAATATTATAGAAAGAAAAAGTGACCATTTGTTAAATCGGAATTGGTAATAAGGCATTGCTTGTTGCTTACTTCTCGAGTAAGCAACAAGCAATGCCTACAATGAGGAGCTCGATGGCGTCGTTGCTCGTGTCAGCCTAATCGAACACGCTAGTTCAGCAACGTGGGCTGTGTCCTGTCCAAGGATGGGTTTATTCATCTCGAGTTTCTCCGTGCTTCGGAGGGCATGTTAAGACGTCGGTCCTGGCTGTTATTATTATATTATGATAGTCGTTAAGCCAAGTCAGTAGCCTTTAGGTGGCTTGAAAACACTAGCCTCCACCAACCCGCAGTTGAGCAGCGTGGTGGAGTATGCCCTAACCCCTCCGATTGTGTTGTGACCCGTATCTCAGCAGTGGGTAGAATAAGGATTATCGACGAACCACAAATAAGGCGAAATTGGTCAAATATTACTACTACGTCGGGTGGCAGACAAGCATACGACTCGCCTGATGTGAAGCGGTTACCGTATACCATATTAACGCTCGCAACTAAATATCGCTCGCGCGCCGCCACCCCCGCTGCCAACGCAGCATCTCCTTCCTTTCTGCTGACCTCACTCACTCACAGGAACAAAACAATCCTCAAGGGAATTGTTATTTGGCTGCGGTATTCTGTAAGGTGGAGGTACATTCCCCAGTCGGGTAGCTTACAATTACGCTCCTTACCTCTCTTTTTGCCAGAGCTTTCAGTCAGTCATCGTGGTGCACCGCGTGCAGGTGAAGTTGACTTCAGTTCAAAGATGTTGATGAACCACTTACACCCCAAAAATATAAATAATCACATCTGCCTGCTATTATTCACTTTAAATGTATATTTTGCCTTGATTTGGTGTATATTGTGACCGTGAAAAGGTTAAAACCTTAGATTTCAAAGTCACCCTATATAATTCCTCGAAGATGTAAATTTGGAAAGCGAAATCTGATAGGAATACTAATTCCACGTCCTATGTATTTAGGTTTCGCCCTGATAAAGATTCCTCCGTCCTAAATTTAGGCTCTAAGGAAATTGGGTCCCGACAGTATAAACTATTACCTAGATCTTAATCGCAATTGAGCTACTTTCGGGGCAGTCGGCGATTTTTTTTTTAAATTCAAAACAACTGTGCGTTCGTTTGGAAGTGTCCAAGGGACTGTGAGCCTTAAACGGGTTTATAATGGATCGCCTAATTTATTATACTCCTAATTGTCCTTGGCATACAAACTTTAGGCCCATATTATTTTCCCTCAATTTTCTTTCACTAGTCCTAAATTTATTTAGCCTATTTTCAATTTCCTTTTTTTTTTTAGTGAAAACTTCTTTAGCGGCGTTGTGCACTTTTTGGGATGGGTAAAAAATATTAAACTCGCGTCAGGACACGTGGCCTGATCGAAAATTCGTACGATGGATAAATTGTCATGTTTGTGTACGATAGCGCAATAAATGAATGTTGTATACCACATAAATGATAGTACTTTTATACTGATAAATAAAGCAATTCGTGCGAAATTATTCCTTGACCATTCCAAAATATTCAAAAATGCACAACGTTAATATTCAAGTTTTCACTTCTGCCGGCACTCCCGGAGTGCAACCCGTTTCATTATCCCTAGTCAAGCAGAATATTTCATTATCCCTAATATTTACAATTACACATTTTTTTATGACATTTTTTGTGATTTTCATGTGCTGGGCGAAGTCGTGCGTGTCGCTGTAAACTATAAACAAAACTTAATACCTTAAATATAGTACATTAACTATACATTAATATAGTATACATTTATTTCCAAAACCAATATTACACAATACTCGCAATCGAAGTGATAATATGTTACTTGAAAATAAAACCGCTTTTATCTTCTACTCACGTTCACAACAAACCTTCATCCGCAGACTCGACCGAGGAAAAGTACACATCTTGACAAAAATGGCTTTTTTATGTCTTCCGAGTACAATGTAATGTTCCTCAATTCTGCAGAGAACATGCTTCGGGCTATCAACACAGTGTAGCAATAAAGACGGTATAACAAGTAGAGCTGCCACGTCTCACTTTTTTGTTATAATAAAATAAAACATATTTTTAGGTAGGTATATTTTTTTTACGGGAGCCCACCACTGTATCTCCTGTGTAGCCAGGATTAACAGCGGCGACCACGGTTGATTTGATTGAGTTGATTGCGGTTGACGAGCTCGGTGGTCGAATGGTTAGCAATGGCCACTTTGACTCCGAGGTCGCGGGTTAACATTTGTGTGCATGAACATGTCTGTTTGTCTTGGTCTGGGTGTTTTCTATGTATTATAAGTATGTATTTACAAAAAATAATGTATTTAATACATTTATCAGTTGTCTATACCCTAAACACAAGTTTTGCGCTTAATTTGGAAATAGATGGCGCTGTGTAAATTGTCTAGAAATATTTATTTATTTATATTACAGCCAAAAAGGCAATGAACAGTGAAGTCCATTGCAGTCCCGGGGGTAAAACTACGGCTGCCTTGGAACTCACAACGAATTTAATCAGAAGAAATTGGTAGGAGTAAGAAGCTTTTAGAATTTGACTTCCCCTCTTAGCAATGTGAGAGACAGCAATAGGTATAATTTATTAAAATCAAATAATTAGGCTTTGATTTGAAATGTGGTTGACTTTCGCTCGCGGACATATCGATGTAAAACCCGTAGCCCGGATATGCACTATTCAAACCCGTATTACTCCGGGTCAAACCCGGAGTGTTGGCAGCTCTAATAACAAGTATGATGGAGCACGGTCGCGTAACAAAGTAAATAGATTGATAAAAGATATCATATTTCTTTCAACAGTTTATTTACTCTACTGACTTAGTGACAAGACTCGAACTTATTTTTAACCTCCAAAAAAGGTTCTCAATTCGGTTGTATTTATTTTTTAAATGTTTGTTACTTCATTACTCCATCATTTAAAAACCGATTTGAAAAAACTCTTTTTTTATTTGAAATACGAGTGGAAATATACTACTCGTATAGATTGAACCCAATTTTTCTTTCATATCATAAAATTCAGTTCTGATAGTGTTTTTAACTTTTTAGTGGTGTTTTCGATTGTAGAGTAATTTTTGGAGTAAGTGTTTAATGTTAAAATTATCAACGTCACAGATCACAAGATCATTTGGTGCATTCTATATTCATGCGACGAATTTATCGTTTATTTATTAAGTTAAATGAGAAGTTGAAGAATTCCCTCAGAACACGTGGTCCGACTGCTTTGTCCGACTAATCGGACCACGTGAACTTTTTTTTCCTGTTGGTTCGATTAATCGGACTATGAGGAATGGCAGTTCCGCTTTGTCCGACTAATTGGACCACGTGAACTTTACTAGCTTGCGCTCGCGAGCTTTGGACACGCATTTCCCCGTATCCCTTGGTTGTCGCTATCAACCCTTATTCATCACACTGCTTGGATACTTCATCATCATCATCATCATCAGGTCATTTTAGGCTCCACTACAGGAGCACGACCCTCTCTCGTCTGTCCCAGACAGAAGGAGGATTTGGCCTTCACTCCCCACGCTGGACGGTTTGGGGAGGCCTGATCGATGTTTTATAATGTATTTCCCTTAGTCGCCTTGTACAATATCCACGTATCCAAGCTCTCCCTCAAGTATCCAAGCTTGGATACTTGTCTCCTCTCAATCGAAGGGGTTTGTAGGTATGTATATATATATATATACATAGCTACAAATATTATTATACATACCTACATATATTTTATGGGTCAGACTTCGAGTATTAACAAAAGATCTCATAATTCAATATATTCTTTCCTTTGTTACAGACACAAAGACAAAATGGGACGCGAGGACAAAAAAGGAGGGACTATTGTCTTGGACAACTTTAACTCGACGTAAGTATTTATATGAAATGTTAATAAAATTACTAGGAAAATTGGTTTATGCCAAATCGAGTTCTAACCCCACTTGCGATGAAAGTAGGGTTATGTTTTTAGTAATCACAAGTTTGGTGATCACAAGCATAACCTAACCTAACCCTGATATATATATAGAGATGTATATATATATATATATATATATATATATATATATATATATATAAAATAAAATAAAAAAATATAGCGAAAGGGCTGCTGCTCCACTTGAGTTCAGGCGGCTAAACTTAAGTTTATGTTCACCTAACCTAAGTATCTTTATAGGTAGCTGTGAATATAAACTTAAGTTTAGCCGACTAAACTCAAGTTAATTATCCCGTTGCTTTCCCGCAACGATCAAATGGAGCAATCGAAATTCAGAACGAGATAAGATTTGTATGGAAATCAATACAAAATTCTTCTGTACATAAGTATAAATAAATATTTACACATCGCCATCTAGTCCCAAATTAAACGCAAAGCTTGTGTTATGGGTACTAGACAACTGATAAATATACTAAAATATTTTTTTTTATAAATACATATTTATAAATTTAACACGCAGACCAAGACAAACAGACATGTTCATAGACACAAATGTTTGTCTTGTGCGGGAATCGAACCCGCGACCTCGGAGTCAAAGTGGCCATTGCTAACCATTGGACCACCGAGCTCGTCCGTACGGCTATCTGCAAGGCCTTACTTTAAACTGTACAAGTCTTATTCATAAAAAATCCTTAAAATACGTTTAATCTATCTATATATATATATATATATATATACGAGTATACCTACTCGTAAAGCGAAATACCACTCACTGATAACACCCACAAACTTGAAATTTGGCAGGTAGGTTCCTTATAGGGTTTAGACATCAGCTAAGAACGAATTTTACGAAACTCCACCCCTAAGGGGGTAAAACAGGGGTTGGAACTTTGTATGAAAGTCCTGTGTTTTTTAAGTAAGAGACTTGAAATTTAAAATGTATGCTCTATAGATGGTGTGTGTGTAAGTGTACTAATAATGTATAGTTAGAAATCAACCCCTTTTTGGGGTTAAAACGGGGGTTGGTAGTTTGTATGAAAGTCCAATGTTATTGCAGTTAAAGTAATTATGGCAGAAGGATTTTAAATGGTATTTAAGTATAAGAATTATTGAAAACAACTACTTACTATTATAAGGAGGGATTTAGCTTTTTCGAATATAATTAAAAATTATGTCCAAATAACTAACTCTACGCGTACGAATTCGCAGGCGGCCGCTAGTACTAACTAAAATATCTTAATAAAATTGGCAACTTACCTAACATTCTGCCCCGACAGTGGATACATAATTGTCCTACATAGTACGAAATGAGCCTTAAACTTTGTGAACAGCTATTATCTGACAATGTCGCAAGACTAACTCGTTTGGACCATTTGAATTGCAAATACCGAGTAACTAGTTAGAAATTAACACAAGTAATTACACTTTGTTTCAGGGCTAACTTGGCTGCTAACCCTGGCTTCCAGTCCACACTCAGCCTCGGTTCCAAAGAGGTTATCAATGAGAAACCTTATAACCCATTCGATCATCGAAATGTGGAACATCCCAATTCGTAAGTATTTCATTATCATCAGGTCATTTTAGTCTCCACTACAGGAGCACGACCCTCTCTCGTCCGTTCTAGACGGAAGGAGGATTTGGCCTACACTCCCCACGCTGGCCAAACGGGTTATGGAGGCCCGATCGATGTTTTATAATGTATTTCCCTTAGTCGCCTTGTACAACATCCACGGGAAGAGACGGAGTGATTCTATTCTAGTCTGCCGGAAACCACACGGCCAATACAGCTGTCATTGTTAAACCGCATTCAATTTCGTGGAGTTGTTTATGCATGATGCGTGTGGGTCAGACAAACCGATATAGCAAGAGCCCACGACGGCCAGACCTTCGTTATTTTATAAAAGTTGAAAGTTTCTCCGTGTATGTCTCCAACACAGGCAAGAACGACCAGCGACTATAGAGTTTGGATTGTGGTTACTTGTAAAGGTGTATAAAATAGTACCTTGAATTATCTTTGATTAAGACTGTTATTAATACTATATCCTTGTTTAAGACTTATTATTTTCTTATCGCTGTGTTACTAAATCTACCATATTTGATCGACAGTACGATCGGCTCCCTGGTGCATCTCCTCAAGTCATCGCTCGGCTCCGGCATCCTGGCGATGCCAGCTGCTTTCAAGAACGCCGGGCTGGCTGCCGGCGCCCTTGGAACTATTATTGTGGGCTTCATTTGTACCCATTGTGTTTATATGTTGGTAAGTTATATTCTCTCTTATAAAGCAAAAAATACGTACGAATTCTACAACATATTGCTTCCGTTATTTCCTTTTTTAATTAAGTAGAGAGGCGAACAAGCACACGGTCCGCATGATGCTCGAACTCTCAAATTGTGAATGAACCTGCCAAGATTTACCCAGGAGACTGACTGGAGTTCTTCAAGAAAGGCGTAAAGAGGATTTTACTCTCTGGTGTCGCAAGTATCAATAGGCTGCAATGACTGTTTACCATCAAGCATGTCGTACGTGTTTACTCCCTAGTCGTATAAAAAAAGCTTAGGCAGTAAGGCCTCTAGACGGTGAACTACAGTTCACCGTCAAGGGTCTAGTGTACCGTGATATTCTATGCATGCCTCTTTTGTAAAAGAGGCATGCACAGAATATCAACACTTGCTCGCGGTGCTGCTAATACTCGTATATCTACCAAAAAACCGGACAAGTGCGAGTCGGACTCGCCCACCGAGGGTTCCGTAGGTACGTAGTATCATTATTAAATTTGATATTTTTCATTATAAATAACAAATAATGCGTCGAAAAAAATAAATAAAATATATTTTGCAATGTGTACATCAAGCCCTTTCATATGATACCCCATTTGAACTAGTAGTTTCAATTTGAAATTTCGACACCCTATAAAAAATATAGACCCCCTATTTTTTAAGATTTATTTACAAACGTATAGTTTTGAGATATATTCCTGTACTTGTAGTCTATAACGATTTTACTTGCCAAATTTCATAGTTCTAGGTCAACGGGAAGTACCCTATAGGTTTTGATTCCCTTGAGTGTGTCGAAATATGCGTTTTTTGCTGAATAAACGGCCGTAACTTTTTTCTACGTAAACTTAGCAGTTTGATTTTTTTTTAACTTCATGGGACCGTAGACCTGAGTATACAGTTCAAATTTCAGCTTGATACCTCCACGCATTCTCGACATAGAAATTCTTGACAGACAGACAGACAGACAGACAGACAGACAGACAGACAGACAGACAGACAGACAGACAGACAGACGGACAACAAAGTGATCTTATAAGGGTTCCGTTTTTCCCTTTGAGGTTCGGAACCCTAAAAAAGAACACATACACTTTGGCAACTATGTAAGATAGCCATAATTCCCCTCTTATTGATCTTAGTCAACCTTTATTCATCCTCCTGCTGGGATCTGTATCCCAGGAGAACGGGAGGCTTGTGCCTCCCCTCAATCGAAGGGGTTTAGAACACACTCCTCCCCGCTGCTCAACTGCGGGTTGGCGGAGGCCAGTGTTTTCAAGCCACCCAAAGGCCCCTGACTTGGCTTAACGACTATCATCTTTCTCTTGTCTGAGGAACTCGAAATAAACAAACCAATCCATAGCCTGGCTACGGCCGACGTTTCTTAACTTGCGTGTTCGATTAAAGTGAAACGCGCAACGACGCCATCGAGCTCCACAATAAATAAGAATTTTTCCATTATTTTCCAGGTAAAAACATCGCAGGAAGTATGCGTCGAAGCGAAGAAACCTTCTATGGGTTTTGCGGAATCTTGCGGGGCGGCCTTCGAATTCGGGCCAAAAAGGTTAAGGCCTTGGGCTAACTTTGCCAGGTAAACAACTTGCCCTACTTGTTCCGGTAAAGAGAGTGAGCTTTTGAGTAGAATACATATCGCATCTTTTGTTATGTTATATCTTTTTAACGATAGGCCCTTCATTGTAAGCTCCATGTATGCATGTAAGGTCCATGTATTGTAAGCGTTTACATGCAACGGTAATCGTTTTACATCAGGCGGGATGTGCGTTTGTAACTCACGTACAACCGATTTGATGTGGATATTATTGAAACTAGCTGATGCCCGCGACTTCGTTCGCGTGGACTTTATGATTCCGGCGTATTAATACAAATACGAACTAATGTAGATACATAAGAAAATATTTGGGCAGTATTATACGTTAAAAGTCAACAAATTATTATTTTTATTTAAGATAGTAACCATAGCTTAAAAAAATATATAAAATAAATGAAGGGAGTCTGTCCTTCCGGAGCTAATATGAAAAGACCTGAAGCGTTACTAATCCTCGGTAAAGCCACATTGTTGGCCATTTCGCATTCATCTGAAACGATTAGACAGCAATCCTGAAACATTTTAGCTTTGTCACAGTTTCATGTCACAAAGCATGTCGGTGTTTCCGTTCTGTATAAATCGAGTAGAATATTGAACATTGTATTTGCGCCCTTCCGCCTAGAAGTAGTATGGCTGCAATACCTGGCGATGCTGCTGTGAGATATTATTTTGGCGAGAATTGCTCTCGTCAGGTATGTTTTTCCAGTCCCTTCTGAAGCATCTAAGAAAAACAGTTTCCCCTCGTTGTTGTGCGAATATATATTAATCGTTCCATTTCAATTTTAGCGTACACGTCTATATTAAACTGACTAAACAGACCACGTTACCTTTGTAAATAAATAAAACTATTGCGTCTAACTTGTAGCAGATAAGAATAAAAGTAGCACTGCGCGGTTATTTTTTTACAATAAAATCAATATTTTGTTAAACTATTTATGCTCATCATTATGGTTCTGCATCAGGTGTTCCAAATCTTGAATTTTTATACCTCAACAAAAAATGCTCATCGGGCTGAACAACTTTTGCTAAGGCGTCATTTTTATATTTCTTATAGTTTAGCTGAACCATTATGGTTCTGCATCAGGTGTTCTAAATCTTGGATTTTTAAACCTCAACAGAAAATGCTCATCAGGCTGAACAACTTTTGCTAAGGAGTCATTTTTATATTTCTTATAGTTTAGCTGAACCATTATGGTGCATCAGGTGTTCTAAATCTTGGATTTTTATAACTCAACAAAAAATGATCATCAGGTTGAACAGCTTTTGCTAAGGCGGTATTTTTATATTTCCTATAGTTTACCGGAACCGTTATGGTTCCGCATCAGGTGTTCCAAATCTTGGATTTTTATACCGAGGTGGAAATTTCGTGTCCACGTTTTCAAATCGATGCCATTTTCGTAATTGATGTCTCAGAAAACCATAGAATCAACACCCATATTTATATTATGACATTTCAACCCGATCGCACCCCCACAGGAGTGCTCTTGTGTCACGTCGTTTATGTTAGATTATAAAATAGCTGTTGTTTTCGGAATCAGCGACCCGATAAACCATAAAAACAATACCCATGATGATTTTCAGACGTTTGCACCTCATTACACCCCTTTAGGGGTTGAATTTTGAAAAATCCTGAAACTCATTTATTTACAGAAGTGCTCGTGTAAAGTTTCGTATAAAATAGTCCAACTAATCTTGGTTCCCCATACAAAATTTGGACCCCCGTTTCACCCCTTAGGGGTTGAATTTTCCAAATTCCCATCTTAGTGAGTATCTACGTCCTGAAGGAACCCCCATACAAAATTTGAGACTCCTAGCACTTGTAGTTTCTGAGATTTCGTGATGAGTGAGTCAGTGATTTTCTATATAGAAAAATTTTCTTTAAACTTTAAATGACGATAACTTTTTAATCTGACATCAGATTTCGATGAAACAAAGCCTATATGTTGAGCTTAATCTTTTAGTGAAAACCGCGTAAAAATCTGCTCAGTAGTTTTAAAGATTAGCGAGTACATACAGACAGACAGACAGACAAAAAAATCAAACCTAACATAACACTTAACCGAATAGAATACAGTGGGTGCTGAAAGATAGGTAGGGTGCAGCGGATTTGTAAGCTGCCCGACTGGTACCGTACCTCCAGTTCTGAGAATACCGCAGCCAAATAACAAATCCCCTTGAGGGTTGTTGTGTTCCTGCGAGTAAGTGAGGTCATCAGAAAGGAAGAAGTTGCTGCGTCAATAGCAGGGGTGTCGATAGATCCACGCGAGCGATATTTCATGTTGCAATCGTTACTATGGCTATAGTAATCGCTTCACATCAATCGCTCTAATGTAATAACAATTCCCTTAAGAGGGTTGTTGTGTTCCTGCGAGTGAGTGAGGTCCCTAGAAAGAAAGAAAGGAAGGAGTATAGGCTGGCAACAGATCGGCGAACCCTTGGTGTTGCTGATCTCCATGGGCGGTGGTGATTGCTTTCCATCAGGTCGCCCACATGCTCGTTTGCCCCCTCTTATAAAAAAAAGACGGGCCTTATGCTTATCTGCCACGCGACGTGATATATTTTTTAACCGACTTCAAAAAAGGAGGAGGTTCTATGTTCGACTGTACATTTTTTTTTTTCAGAACTTTCATCGACTACGCTTTAACCTGTACATACCTAGCTGCCCTTTGTGTGTACGTCGTATTCATTTCGGAGAACTTCAAAGAAGTAAGTTAACTTTTTTAATTAGTAATTTTGAGCACCTAAGTTTAATTTTATGATTCTTGTACTAATTAGTAGATAGATTAAAAAGTTAGGTTTTTAATTAAAAGCTTGTGTTACAATGAAAAGTTATTGCTTTGTAACCATTAGGTTACTGTTATTCCCGCGAAAGTTAAGTTCGTAGCACAGTATAAATAATAGTACTATGTAAAGTATGGCTCCCTGCCGCAGTCTCTTGTCGACCTAACCTCCCCTCTGAGACTAATCTGAAACAGTTTGTATGGCGCCGCACCCATACACAAGACACAAGAAGGGCCCTTGTATGGCCCTTCCTCAAATCCGACCACCGAGATTAAACGTCTCTGGAACGCGCTGCCTGAATCGCTTAGAAGTATTTCAAACAAATTTAATTTTAAAAAGAAAATCCATGCTTACCATTTAGATGGTTTAATAAAGTACTAATCATCATCTTTCTATGTCTATGTATGTGTTTATGTAATGTAGTGTAGTGTTCTATGTAATGTATGTTTATTATTTTGATATAATCCAATATGTATGTTTATTTTATATGTAAGTATGTTTATTTTAATTAGAATTGAATAGAATAGACTATTCTTTTAGTTGTATAGTAACTCTATTTTTGAGGTGTTATTTTGTGTCATTTGCTTAGAACAACATTCATGAATTTCTGCTTTTCCCGAAGATTGACTGGTAGAGAATACTTTTAACTTTAAGTCCGCCTTTTATACCCTTATGTAATTTTGAGGTCAATAAAGTTTAAATAAATAAAAAAAATAATGTATATCAAAAATCTAATCAACTATTTATCACATTTCAGGTCTTAGACGAGTATATGCCCGATTACAAGTTATCAGTAGAAACCTATTGTGCATTGACCTTAGTGCCTCTCGTGCTAATCTGCCAGATACGGAACCTCAAGTGGTTGGTGCCGTTCTCGGCAATCGCCAACGTACTCCTGGTCATATGCTTCTCTATAACTATGTATTACATCTTCTACGATCTGCCAAATCCTGCCCAGAGGGAGATGGTCGCCAGTGTCACTCAGTGGCCGCTGTTCATCAGGTAAGCTGTGTATGGTTCTCCAAGAAATTAAGGTATAGACAAAATTGTACCCGACCAGAGGATTCTCGTAATTATTTCACCATCTCAGAATGAAAGTTGATCGAATCGAGATTGAATTATGAATTGACTGAAAGTTGATTACTTTCACGAAGTAATATTATCGCGACCGGCATATCAATCTTAGTTTGTTTAATTTTCAATCATATTTCGATGTAATCAAATTTTAATAACACTTTGAAGTTTCATATTGTAATACGAGAATACCAAATGTGACATTTTTGAGATCGAGGCTGAATCGAAACTTAATTTCAATTTTAATTAATTCTAATTTTAATTAAGATAATTAAAATTGAAATTCAGTTTGATATTAAATGCTACCTAATCAGCTACCAATTATATAAATTCTGGTACAAATATTTACCCAACCTGTTATTAAATGCTTGGATGCAACCAACTGGCTATTTAACCTGTAATGGTTACATTATTCTAATACGCTGTCTGAATTATTAAAGATGTCAAAACTTTAATCAGCACCTTTAGTTATGGTCCGTTCTTATGGCCAAAATATGAAGCTAGTTACCAAGACTGAGTCCATGAACATCTATTACACCTAACACTAGTACATTTACTACAATCTCTGTGTAAGGCATGGCTTACCGCCGACGCGACGATGAATGAGAAACGAATACAGCTAGCAGCTATAAATAAGTTGGTGACGATGAATGAGAAACGAATACAGCTAGCAGCTATAAACGATTAGCGAGTGTGTAACTCTGATAGTGTTGTCGCTGGGCTAGAAGCGAATATACAAAGGCGACCGACGATTACTAGTACCACTCTAGTTAGCCGAAACGGTATATATTGCAAATCGAAGTGTAAACCTGCATGCCTGCCTACTTGACGAGTTTTCTGATCGCCAAACGAGAATTGATCAGCGATTTGATATCTGACGAACGTTAGATAGATCACGTGACATTTGTCAAAATCGAACATTTTAGTATGAGAATTGACAAAAGTCACGTGACCTATCTAACGCTCGTTACGCTACGAGCCTACGAATTACACTTGGCTAGGGGGGTTGTTATCTTTGCGATAACTAGTAGAAGAAGTCTCCAGATAAACAGCGATCAACTATTCATATATGCATCTCTTTCATTCTCACGCAATTTATATCTATTGTACGTTTCTTGAGGGAGAAATAGTCGATAGTTAGTCCTAAAAGAACGAACGAATACGTTACATTCATGTAGACATCGTAGGCTCTATACACAGGTGTATAGAGCCTACGATGTCTACATGAATGTATGTCTCCATAAAATCATGAACATGGCAGTGTTCAAAAACACATTGCATTAGGTTTTAACCCAACAGCATTCCATATCAAAATAACAAGCCCGGTGGTCGAATGGCAATGTCCACTTTTACTCCGGGGTCGCGGGTTCGATCTCCGCACAAGACAAATATTTGTATGCCTGAACTTGTCTGTTTTTTTTTGGTCTGGATGTATAATAATGTATGTATTTACAAAAAAAAACAATGTGTTTAAGTATAATGTCAGTTATCTAGTACCTAACTAACTAGCTACCCAAAGCACAAGTTTTATTTAGTTTGGGCGTACCGCGTTGTCGATTCAACGTTAGGTATTTAGATGATAATATTAAAATTGAACTTTATTATCTTTCCAGTACAGTTATCTTTGCTATGGAAGGAATCGGAGTCGTCATGCCGGTTGAAAATGAAATGGCAAAACCAGAACAGTTTTTGGGATGTCCCGGCGTTTTAAACGTAGCTATGACTGTAGTCATATCTTTGTATGGAATTGTGGGTTTCTTTGGCTACATCAAGTATGGAGACGACGTGAGAGGAAGTGTCACATTGAATTTGCCACAAGACGAAATGTAAGTAGATATGGCAAAAAGCAATTTCGTAAATTGAGCGCATTATGAACGTAAGGAATCATAAATAAATTATTCAATTAAATGTTCCTCGTTTGTTACGGACACTGATGTTACACAGAGCCTGCAATTAATATTACAAGCCAGAGTTATGAATGTGCTCGGTAAAATTATTTCATAAAATTTATTAAAATAATGCGATAGTTTAATAAATTTTATCAACATTGTTAAATATTTTAAAATTGTATGAAATTTCCAATATCTTAACAAGGAAACCATATTACATAAAAAAAAATTGTCCATATAAAATTTTGCTCACTATTTAAATTATTAATTTTAATTAATTATTTAATACAGAAAGGAAAAAAACATTATATTATCTTATGTTATAGCCGGTCTGGTAGTCGAATGGCTAGCAATAGTCACTTTTAATCTGAGGTGGCGGGTTCGATCTCCACACATGACAAACATTTATGTACATGGACAACATATCTGTTTGTCCTCGTCTGAATGTTTTCTACGTATTACATCTCCGTATTTACAATAAAAAAATGTATTTTAAGATATATAGTTATCTAGTACCCATAGTACTGTTAAGAGTAGGTACATCAAGCTTGACACTTCGATCGCATAATAAGAGCTACAACCACAGTGTGACTGTCAAGCTTGATCTGCTCTTCACTGTATAAGTTTGCTTAATTTGGGAATGTATAGCACTGTGTAATTTGTCGTAGAATATTTATTTGTTTGTATTTTAAATCTATTTATTTAAATATAAAAAAAAAATGGAAAAAAATTATCTCCCCCACCTTGGTGGGAATTGAACCCACTACCTCTCGATTACCGGTCGAGTACTTTTCCAACTGAACTACCAGGAAGGTTATCTACCACGATTTTTTCCATTTCCATTTACTGCTGTAAGTTGTAGTGTGGCGCCATCTACTTATTAAGTATTACACTACTAAACTAGGCATAGCAGTAAGTCGTTACCAGTGATCGGCGTATGTAGTGCCATTTGGGGTCAATGGACTCGAATGTTGATGTTAATGTGGATATGACCACGGGATTCCGGGATTTCGTTTAGTCTAGTTTAGTAGTACATTATATCTTTCCAGTTGTCGCTGTATCGTTAAGTATACGTAAAAATTTGATTATATAGAAATTAGAAAAAAAAATCTCCAGACGAACAGTTAAGAAATAAAATAAAAGTTAAGTTTAGTTAAATAAAAGCATGATAAAACATATAAATAGGTATGTAAAATACAAATACATAGTACTAAAATAATTCAAAGTTATACAAACTTAAACAAAATTGTTTAATGAAAATGCCGGGATTTGGGAGGCATACCCATATTAAGACAACGGTCACAAATTCCGTGTAATGGCACTACCAACGCCGATCAATTGACTTGATTGTTGATGTTAATATGGATAAGACCACGAGATTCCGGGATTTCGTTTAGTCTCGTTTAGTAGTACATTATATCTTTCCAGTTGTCGGTGTATCGTTAAGTGTAATACGTAAAAAATTGATTATATAGAAATTAGAAAAAAAAAATCTCCAGACGAACAGTTAAGAAATAAAATAAAAGTTAAGTTTAGTTAAATAAAAGCATGATAAAACATATAAATAGGTATGTAAAATACAAATACATAGTACTAAAATAATTTAAAGTTTTTTTTTTTTTTTTTTTTTTTTTTTTTTTTTTTTTTTTTTTATACCACGTCGGGTGGCAGACAAGCATACGGCCCGCCTGATGTGAAACGGTTACCGTAGCCATATTAACGCTCGCAACACAAAATATCGCTCGCGCGCCGCCACCCCCGCTGCCATCGCAGCATCTCCTTCCTTTCTGGTGACCTCACGCACTCGCAGGAACACAACAGCCCTCAAGGGAACCGTTATTTGGCTGCGGTATTCAGTGAGGTGGAGGTACATTCCCCAGTCGGGTAGCTTACAACTACGCTCCCTACCTCTCTTTTCGCCAGAGCTTCGTTTGTCAGTCAGCAGGGTGCACCGCGTGCAGGTGAAGTTGGCTTTGGTTCAAAGATGTTGATGAACCACTTACTCCCCAAAAGTTATACAAACTTAAACAAAATGGTTTAATGAAAATGCCGGGATTTGGGAGGCATATCCATATTAAGACAACGGTCACAAATTCCGCGTAATGGCACTACCAACGCCGATCACTGATCATTACAGATACTTTTCATATCTCCTCTCTAATGATCTCATGTTTTTTTTTCTATACACACACAGCCTAGCTCAAAGCGCCAAAATCCTGATGGCTCTCGCGATCCTGTTCACCTACAGCCTTCAGTTCTACGTGCCCATGGAGATGATCTGGCGACAGATCCAT
Organism: Hypsopygia costalis; assembly: GCA_937001555.2. Taxonomy (NCBI): domain Eukaryota; kingdom Metazoa; phylum Arthropoda; class Insecta; order Lepidoptera; family Pyralidae; genus Hypsopygia; species Hypsopygia costalis. The sequence continues at coordinate 29,663,351 of OW443329.2, forward strand.
GATAAGATCGCAGTGAGATATCACAACATTACGCAAATTGCTATACGAACAGCCGCAGTCGTCGGATCAGGTGAATACATTTTAGTTTCTATAAATTTGACGAGCTCGGTGGTCGAATGGTTAGCAATGGCCACTTTGACTTCGAGGTCGTGGGTTCGATTCCCGCACAATATAAACATTTGTGTGCATGAACATGTCTGTTTGTCTTGGTCTGGATGTTTTCTATGTATTATAAGTATGTATTTACAAAAAAAAAGTACCTATTTAAGTACATTTATCAGTTGTCTAGTACCCATAACACAAGCTTTGCACTTAATTTGGGTCTAGATGGCGCTGTGTAAATTGTCCAGAAATATTTATTTATTTATTTATTATTTATAGATAGATAGGGATTTATAGATTTATAGATAGGGATGTAAAAGTCTAAAGCCTCGTGTACATGGGTAGAGCAAACCCGTGGTGAGTAGTAGTACATTGCCGAGCTACCAGCACCCTGAGAATAGTATCAATGAAACTAGTAATCAATTCTGTATGTAGCTCACCACCGTCTTTCGAGTCAAAGCCAACCTGCACGCGTTGCACCCTGCTGACTGACTAACGATACTCTGGCGAATGAGAGGTAGGGCGAGCGTATGTGTACTGTGGAATGTCCCTCCACCTCACAGAATACTGCAGCCAAATAACAATTCCCTTGAGGGTTTTTGTGCGGATTCCTGCTAATGAGTGAGTTCACCGGGAAGAAGGGAGTTGCTGCGTCGGCAGCGGCGGCGCGTGAGCGATGTTGCGATTAGATGTTTTCAATATGTCATGGCCGTGTGCTTGCCTGCCACCCGACGTAGTCTACAAAAAAGTCTTCTGCAATTTTTCGATGGTATAAAGAAAGAATAGGTATAGAGAGTATTTTATAGTCTTGGCTGCGAAAGATGCAGCCAATTAATGAGGATTGATGTGTTCCTGCACATAAGTGAGGTCGGTAGACCTGAGAAAATAGGTACTGAGTTAGAGATAGGACTGTTAGCGCGTGAGCAATACTCTACGGCTACGTTAACCGCTATACATAAGTCGTGCCGTACGCTTATTTAAAACAGCGTCGTATAAGAAAAAAAAATGTGACTTGACGTAAACGGCAATGTTTTTAACATGACAGTCAGAAGTTTAATTATGTATTTGTCGAAAGGAAAATTTTAATAGTTATTTGTTATTCAAGAGTGCAAAATTGCTTTTTAACCGCGTGCTCAATTTTGATGACCGAGCAAGCGAAGGATTCAAAAATTACAATCCTGAGCGTTAGCGAGGGAATCAAAAGAGCACGAGGCGAAAAATCTTTGCACTCGAGTGCAACACGTAACTTTTTATCCCACCTCAGCGAGGAAATGACTAAATGCAAAAAAAAAAAAAATTACAATCACAAGATACTTTTATTTCAGTTTAGGTATTAACTACTACATTATGAAATCACACAATTTAAGTTTTTTCATTTGTTTTCAAGTTTCTTGTTTTTAACCTAAGGTTTTAATAATAAAAGGAAAAACAAAAGCAAATAAAAAAAAGTACATCAAGGAGGTTCCGAGTCTGAGTTTTTAACAAATTAAAAAAAATATATGATATATTTAATTGGCACCATGGAGGTAGAAGTAAATAGGTTTAATTCAAATCATCAGATTTGAATTTACAATCTTAGTGCACACGATGTTCTTAATTCAAGTTTACCTTATCCTCTAGCGGTTAAAAACTACTTCTGCACTCAGATATCGAAGAGCAAAAATACTCTTTCCGAGATGGGGGGATGAACAATTATTTTACTATTCATTTGAAAGTAAAAGAAGTAAAAGGAGGTTTTTATTGCTTTTTTGAGTTTTTTTACGGGACGGGGGCCCACCACACATTCCACTGTGTCTGCCTAGGATTAACAGCGGCGAACACCAAAAAAGGCATTTAACAATAAAGTCCACTGCAATCTCTTGGGTAAAACTACTGCTGCCATGGAACTCACAACGAATATAATCAGAAGAAATTAGTAGGAGTAGGAAGCTTTTGGAATTTGATTTCCGCTCTTGGGAATATGCTTGTATATTTTATTAAATCAAAAGCCTACACGGAGCAAAAATAGCAGATAATTCTGAATTATACATACCGTCTTATTCCGCTCAAAGTTTGACAATATGACAAAACTTGACAAACCAGATATGAATAACAAAAACTTTTACTTAGCTCGTTGCGAACTCCACAATTCTCAAAATACATACGGATAAAATGTGGTCGTTATATAAATAAATATTGTCAGACAAATTACACAGCGCCATCTAGCCCCAAAGAAAGCGAAGCTTGTGTTATGGGTACTAGACAACTGATAAACATACGTAATACATTTTGTTTTTGTAAATATATACTTATGATACATAGAAAACACCCAGACTAAGACAAACAGACATGTTCATGCACACAAATGTTTATCCTATATGGAAATCGAACCCACGAGCGTTGGTGTCGAAGCCGCGTCATTGACCGCTACGCCACCGAGCTCGTCATATATCGTATATGTATTATATTGACTCTGTATACTGGAAAATATTATCAGCATCAACCCATAACCTCTCCTCAATCGAAGTGGTTTAAGCGCACTCCAAATCAAATCGGTGGCGTAGCGGTCAATGACGCGGCTTCGACACCAACGCTCGTGGGTTCGATTCCCACATAGGGCAAACATTTGTGTGCATGAACATGTCTGTTTGTTCTTGTCTGGGTGTTTTCTATGTAACATAAGTATGTATTTACAAAAAAAATGTATTTACGTATGTTTATCAGTTGTCTAGTACCCATAACACAAGCTTCGCTTACTTTGGGGGTAGATGGCGCTGTGTAATTTGTCTGACAATATTTATTTATTTTATTATATTTATATGCCCCCAAGCGTGCCCAACCTGACGTGTTTAGAGTATACTCCATCACGCTGTTCAACTGCGGGATCCGGAGGCCAATGTTTTCAGGCCGCCCAAAAGCCACTTCGACGACTTGGTTTAATGACTGTCGTCTTATGACAACAGCTGGGACCGACGGCTTAACGTGCCCCCCGAAGCACGGAGGAGCTCGAGTTAAATAAACCCATCCATGGACGGGCTACGGTCGACGTTGCTTAACTTTATTAGACTGACACGCGCAACGACGCCATCGCGCTCCTCACATCAATTTCTCAAAAATACAAATACTGAGTAATAATATTCTTGATCGCTTTATCGCAGGGGTTTCCAACCGGTGGTCCGCGTACACTCAGTGGTATTTGAGTGGTAGATTATGGTCCGTGGTACAAACTTATAAAGAAATAGATTGAGCACATACATAATACTAAAATCTCGAGAATATTGGATTTATATGACACTCAGGAACCCTACACCCAACAAAAACCTATTAATATTAAAAAAGACGTGTGGCACTCGGGGACTGCCGCGGTAAAGCTATTGCATAGCATTTTGTATCAACTTATGCAATTATAATTTTATTTATTTATTTTATTCATGCAGTATTGCTTTTTCTTTGATATTAATTCAAGTTACACTTTTTGAGCGTGGTGACCGATAAGAAAACAATTTTTTCTATTATTGAATAAATAAAACGAGTTTCGTAGAGTCGTACAATACGTCTAATCGCACGCACACAACGCCGTGTCGAAGACTGCCGAACTGAAACGACGTTAGACGATGCACGGCCTTCAAGCCACACCTCCTTGCCCGTCGGAGTGGGGAGCGTGAGGTTTTTTCGTTACGGAATTTCTGGATTCGGTCCCCGCGCTCAAGGCCCGCGATAGAAGCTATGCAATAGCTTAAAAAAAGGTTGGGGACCATTGTTTTATCGCTATAGAGTGGATAAATAAACTTGCGTGCACGTGACGTGAAACAACAAAATTGGTTCTCTGTAAAGTCAATTTACGGACTATAATTTTACGTTTACGTTTTACTTGATAACGTCATAAGAAAACATCGGCCGATGGAGTGGAAGAGAGATAGATGCGTCACAAGCCGAACGCTTAGGCCGATCGTGCCTCTCTATCGTTTGTTCCGTGCTCTCACTTGCACGCTCGGCTTAAACGGAACGTGACAAGTTTCGCATTTTCGCTTGTTCGCGCGTGCAGCCGGCGTTCGTCGCTTTATAAGACGTTATCACATCAATCATCTAAGCCTTTCTTCTACCGTGTTGGTATAGGCCTCCTTCAGTCTTCTCCACTCTGATCTGTTTTGGGCCACATTTATCCAGTTCGTGCCCACCAACTTCACGATGTCGTCCTTGAATCGCATTTGTGGTCGCCCGACAGGTCTTTTTCTGTCCCAGGGTCTCCATTCCAGAACCGTTCTGCACCACGAGTCCGACTTTCTGGCTATATGTCCAGCCCATTGCCATTTGAGCTTTGCTACACGGCGTGCGATATCAAAGACCAGAATTCTTTTCCGGAGCCACTTGTTGGTTTTCTTATCCCGGAGTGTCACTCCTACCAGTTTTCTTTCCATTGCTCTCTGTGCAACCCCTAGTTTGTGGACAACGGCCTTGGTTGTCACCCATGTCTCAGCACCATACCTAAGAACTGGTAGGACGCATTGGTTAAAAATCCGCGCTTTCTACTTTTTTGTGATCTTCATGTTAAAAGCAAAACCAAGTTTGGCAAATGCGGCCCAGCCTAAACGGATTCTCCTATCTATTTCGTTCTCCTGGTTCTCTTTACCCATCTTCAACTCTTGGCCCAGATAGACATATTTGCTGACGGTATCTAATGGCGTACCACCTACCGTTATAATATAGTTGTTGTCGGTTTCGGTAGTCATAATTTTGGTCTTATCCAAGTTCAACTCTAAACCAACTCTCCGCGAGGAATTATAGAGATCTTGCACCATACCTTGTAGTTCTTGTGGGTCGTTGGCAAAGAGAACTATGTCATCCGCAAATCGAAGATTACTCAATCTAGCGCCGGAAATATTGATTCCTTTGTCCTCCCAGTCGAGGCCTTTAAAGACGTCTTCGAGAACCAGGGTAAACAGCTTCGGCGAAATTGTGTCTCCTTGTCGGACGCCTCTTCCGATCCTTACCGGCTTTATGTGTTGGGGAATGGCTACTTTTAGTGTTGCGTTCTCGTAGATACTGGCTATAAGGTTGTTGTATCTGTGGTCTATCCTAGCATTCCGCAAAGATTCCTGGACAGCCCAAGTTTCTACACTGTCGAAAGCTTTCTTGTAGTCCACGAAAGCTAACCACAGGGGCATCTGGTATTCCGTGCTCTTTTCAATTAGTACTCTCATAGTTAGTATGTGATCCATAGTACTGTAGCCAATTCTGAACCCCGCCTGCTCTTTTGGTTGGTAGAAGTCCAGTCTTGAAGTTAGGCGATTGGTTATGACCTTCGAAAAAAGCTTGTATATCTGCGGTAGCGGACTGATTGGTCTGTAGTTATTCAAGTCAGCCTTACAACTCTTTTTGTACAATAGAATGACTATTGCATTTTCCCAGTTTTTCGGGATTTTTCCATGTACCAAACATTTGTTGAATAAAACAGCGAGATTGTCCAAAAGTGTATTACTTCCTTTTACTAGAATTTCTGGTATAATCCCATCTTCTCCTCCAGCCTTGCCGCATTTTAATTGTTTTAGAGCCTGCCTTATTTCTTCGCGCGTTATATCTTCAACGTCTTCAGAGCCTGCGTTCAGTATTATTTTGTCGCGGTTGGTATTGTTGGGGCGATCAGCTACAGGCGAGTATAGGTTTTTATAATACTCTTCCACCACCTCAAGCAACTTAGCGCGATCTGAAATAAGATTCGGTCTTTCAACGGTCTTTCAACTTTGTAATTTGCTGGCAGCCCTGTTTGAGGATCTTTGAGGCTACTTTAGGGCCTTGATGTCTATCAATTACCTCTTGTACCAATTTTTCCCTGCACGCCTCGACATCTTCCCCCACCGCAGCTCTAGCATCTCTACAAAGGAGCCTGAACTCATCAGTGTCTCTCAACCCGTCGTTGATCATAGCTCGTCTCTTTTCTAAAAGGTTCTTAGTTTCAAAAGTCAGTTTCTCCCTTTTCCCTTTAGTTTTCTTTGCTATCGTCAGTGCTGTTGATGTTGTAGCTTTGTTGAGGTGATCACTTAGTTCGTCAAGCGTAAGTGATTCAGGATCCACTTTTAAGAGTTCCCCTTCCAGTGCGCCCTGGAAAATGTCGGAATTTGTCTTCAGACAGAGCCTGTTAATTTTGTCAGAGTTCCTTTTCACAATCGTGGTGTATCGTTCCAGTTTTACATTAATGGCAATTTTAGCTCTAACAAGTCGGTGGTCGCTCCCAGTGTTAAAGTTATTCAGCACTGTTACATCCTGTACTATATATTTGTGGGTGGAGAATATATAGTCTATCTCGTTTTTTACTGTACCCCCTGGTGAGAGCCATGTCCACTTTCTTTCTGGCCGATTGTAGAAAAAGGGACTCATGTGATAAAGACTTTCTGAGTTTTGTCTTTTCTAGGTAATCCTCGAGAGTTTCTGTCGCCATAACCTAATGCTCCCATATTTTTTTCGGTGTGATCTTGTTTGATGCCGATCTTGGCGTTGAAGTCACCTATTATTAAGGAGTATGTAGTTTTTGTTGCTTTCAGCGCTTTATCTACATCTTCATACAGAGCTTCTACCTTAAGATCGTCTAAGAACAATAAAGGTTATTGTAGGATATGTTGGTGCATATCCTACAATAACCTTTATTGTTATGTTCTTTGCCACCTTCAAAACCGCGTACGTACGTATCACTCTCTCGGATATGGTATCCATTGATACAATATGGTTTTCAAGACGTCTGTGAATTAGTATACCGATACCATGTTCGCTTTTACCATCATCCCGTCCTCTGTGGTAAAATGTATGGCCAGACTGTAACTTCGTACACATTTCACCGGCCCTCCTCACCTCTGCCAGACCCAAGACGTCCCATTTTATTTTGTCAAGCTCATAGTGCAGTTCTTCCATTCTGTCGTCAGATAGGAGCGAGCGGGTGTTGTATGCTCCGATGTGGAGTATTGTTTTGGTGTTTTTATTATAGCAGCATTTTGACTCCCAGAGATTCTTTGCACCCCTGGCCAGGCTCTCGCTCACGCTGCTGCTGTTGCTGGGCACTGCCTGTCCGCTGGGAACTCGGGGCCATCTATTATTCCGTATTTCCATTTCTGAAGGGGTTAGGCCTGTTAACTCATCCGCTCGCCTACGACGTCTTGATGAGTGGGAGAGTAATCCAGCTTAGGACTGTGGGTGCTACCGTTGGCCCATATAGAGCTCCTCCGCTACCAACCCTAGGTGATACCTCCTTCCCTGAAGATCACCAAATCAGCGGGCCACAGAGTAATGCCCCACTGATTCCTCCTATCTCTCGTCAGTTCGTTGACCTTAATTCCCACTGGGGTTTTCACCCAATCTTCCTCAAGGTTGCTCAAATTAACGGGGTCCACCGTCTCTTCCGGAGTTCTTGTATTACGCATAGTTACCTATTATACTATACTTAAACCCTTGGGGGGTCCAAGGGTCCATCAATAAATGTGACATCAATAAATCACATCAATAAATGTATTAAACTGTCTCATTAACAAACCTTAAGTGAGGATGGCGTAAACATGAAATTAATAAACACTGTCTTCATCATCATCATCATCATAGCCTGTATCTATCCACTGCTGGGCATAAGCCTTCCCCAATGCTTTCCACCAAATACGATCCTCCGTCTTCCGCATCCAGCCGCTTCCAGCCGCTTTCTTAAGGTCATCAGACCATCTAGAAGGAGGGCGTCCAACGCTTCGTCGTACTACGCGCGGTCTCCACTCTAATACCTACCTCCCCCATCTGCCATCACTTACTCGGCAGATGTGACCCGCCCATTGCGACTTCAGCTTGCAAACTCGAAAGGCTATGTCGACAACTTTAGTTCTTCGTCGAATTTCTAAGTTCCGGATTCGATCCCTCAGAGAAACCCCGAGCATAGCCCTCTCCATCGCTCGCTGCGCGACCTTTAGCCTGTGGACCAGTCCGATGGTCAGTGTCCAAGTCTCTGCACCATAGGTCATTGCAGGGAGGACACACTGGTTGAAGACTTTAGTCACTAAACACTGTCTTGACCGTCAGATATTCTTTTTCTTGTGTGAATGCGTTAGAAACTACCACTATGTGTACGTAACACGGGCAATTAACTGGGACTCTATAAAAAAGGGTTACACTCCGGGAGTGTCGGCAGAAGTGAAAACTTGACCATTTACGTTGTGCATTTTTGAATATTTTGGAATGGTTAGGGAAAAATTTCGCACGAATTTCTTTATTTATCGGTATTAAAGTACTATCATTTATGTGGTAAAATGTAGTATTCATTTATTGCGCTATCGCTATTTATATTACATTAAAAATAAACAGCAGGAATTATACATTTTCGCCGCGCGGCAGAAAGCGATGGCCATATTACTTACTCTCTTACGCAGCGCCGGCGGTCTACTCTCCCTCCATCTTACGAATTTTCGATCAGGTCACGTGTCCTGACGCGAGTTTAATATTATTTTCCCATCCCAAAAAGTGCACAACGCCGCTACAGAAGTTTTCACTTCAAAAAGTTCACTGACCTTTCAATAAGTCACATACAAAGGCTATTATAAAAATAAAATATCTTTATAACAGCCTTTAAATATAAGTGTGCACTCTAAGACGAATTTCGCCAATATAATGGCGAACTGAACTTTATAAAGTATTTTTTATTTCATAAGCAAAGCAAGATATAAGTATCCTCGTGTGTGTAGTGTTCCAAAGAAAGATAAATATCCAAATATTTCTCAAAGCAAATTACAGCGACTATACGAAAATGTGCGTTAGAATATTTTCAAGTACAAAACAAATTACTTTTGCTATTTATTTCAAAAGCAATACTATAAATAAAACCATATACTAACTAAAAGAATATGTTGCACTATAAATACCGTTCTCATTCCCATTCAAATCCAAATAGACGTATGGTGGATTACGACGTATTGCGATTTTGTTGACGGGGTAATTAGTTCGAGACCACAGAAACTCTCAAATATTGATTTCGAGCAAGAGCAAGAGCAAGCAAGCAGTAATAGTTTCAAATGGCGGCCATTATTGTTCAATTCTAATGACAATGCTGTATTATTCTAATCCTTGTTCTCAGTACGTATATTGACTAGGCATAGCAGATCAGATACCACAAAAAGTTTCATAAAAAATCCACCCAATAATTTCGGAGTTTAGTACGTACAAATGAAAACAAAGCTCAAAGAGTTTTTGTTTCATTTTCAGAAATTCAATTTTTCTGTTATCATTTTTACATCACACAATGGGTCTTAGAAAAAAAACTTAGAGTCGCTTAACGTGCTACGGAGAGGGCTATGCTCGGTATTTCTTTCTCTACAAAAAAGAGTCAGCGTTGAGTTTCTTGCCAGTTCTTCTCAAGAAGCCCCGTCGCCGGAACTGGCACTTAAATTCATTTTCACATTCAAGATAGTGTGATGAAAGTTAATCTAAGCTCTGCGGATGTAGAGTAGTAATGATTTAGATACATGTTCTTATATTTAATTTGTATGACGTTTCTAAGTGCTTTATAATGTCCAAGGAATAAAGATAATATTTTGATTTGATTCGAATTGAATTAGGACTCAGGCGAATCAGGGACTCAGGTTGACGCGAAGCTGGAACGGAATTCTGGTGGCCGAGGTACATGCAAGCGCATCATGGGACGGCCGCCTATGAAATAGATTGACGACCTGTAAAGGATTGCGGGGAGTAATTGGATGCAGGGGGCTTGGACCGGTCACGCTGAAAATTAATTGGGGATGCCTTTGTTAGGCAGTAGACAGTATTAGGCTGAAATGATTTTGATAAACATATTTAGTGTACATACAGATCCCTACAATGACTTTTCTGTTTCATTACAATAATGTTTTGATCTCGTTTAAGTTAAAATTTGTATAAAATTTAATTTAATTTTTATACGCAATGTACATGTGGCATAAACATTATTAATTATTGTTTATTTCTTTCAGTTGCCCTCGCCGCTGCGTTTCCTGACCTAGAACTCTTCATCAGTCTTTGTGGTGCTATCTTCCTCTCCAGTCTCGGCCTCCTGACTCCTGCCATCGTTGACAGCGTCCACAACTGGGACAGAGGCCTTGGCCGCTTCAATTGGATCCTATGGAAAAACATGTTCATTGGCTTGATCTCTCTCATTGCCCTGTTCGCTGGATCTTACGTTTCTATAGAGGGTATGATTCATAAATATTCTACCCACCCAGTTTTAGAAATGTCTTTGAATATGACAAGTAGCTTTAATGAAACTGTTGTATAAGTAGTGATAATTATCCACCTCTGATGATTGTGTCTCTGTTGTGTCTAGGGATGGGACTATACTGCCCGATGATTTGAATCGATTAAAACTCCTCTTTTTTCGATTCGGGTCCCATCACTAATTGAATCTACTTTGGTTGTGCTTTCGATTTTGATGTTTTAGTAAGTGATGCGTAAAAGAGTATTATAATAAGACGATATTAAGGCCCTTGGTGCAGCGACAGTAACGCCAATTTGAATAAAAAATCAGCATTTAGGATGAACATAAGAAATTTTTACTCTCAATTTGTAACCAAAACAATAATGTTCCGAAAACGGTCGTTTTTACCTCTTTTTCTGACTATTTGTATTAAAAAACACAATGTAAAATGTATAATGCCGAAAAAAAAAATTGTATTACTTTCTGATATTCGTCCAGTGTGTTATCAGTCCAGAAATGACGCCAGTTTCGCGGCACTAAGGGCCTAAAACGTAATGTTCTCATTTCATTAATTTCTATGAAAAAAGCAGGCCATGATTTTAGATGTCTTTGTATGTTTAATTATGTACTTACTTACCTATTTTTTTCTTGAAATTTTCTAACAAGTTTTTGAAATAAAGATTCTAAGAAGCGTTTAGAAAAATATTTTTTATTGAGTGTTAGCTTTAAATATTCGATTATTTTTATAACATGACGAGATGTTCAATTTAATTATATTTGAGTTTCTTTTTATTCCGGACGTTATATATCAATGAAATGAAGTTTATGAGAGATTTTATATTTTATTTATACAAATGCATAAATAAAATATAAGCCCTCTAAACAGTTATATATATATTTATATTTTGAATCATAAAATGACATTTGAATGTATAGTTTCTAATTAACACAGCATAATTTTATTATTAATTTATTACTAAGTTAGTTAATAATTATACATACGATATACACGTATTTTTTCATTTATTAACGAATTTAATAACTTAGAAAGTCTTAAAAAAAATAAACGAGGTTGTGATGTAAACATTCCTAAAATAATAATAGTTGTGCATAATAATGACAAGGCTAGGTCGCGCAGCGAGAGTTGAAGGTGGATAGCACACGTAATCTCACGCAAAGGTTTGTGTGTTTTCAATTAATGTGTCGCAGCGTGATGTTTCGTAGGCGCGGAATATAAGTTGTGTACGTGTGTTTAGAACTTGCGATAGATAAGAATGTGTGTAGCAGCGTGAGAAACTGTGTTCACCTCAACTCGCGCTGCGCAGCCTATATTTGTTCCTCCTGAGCACAGTAAACTAATACTTGCTGTGTTTTGTGATAATATTTGTCAAAATATATTCATTTATTAACTAACCATTTACGTGGAAAGAATATATTATTAGCTAAGGTAATTTAGTGCTCGTAATGCCATTTTATAAAAGGAAAGAAACAGTACAACAAGACAGTTATAAATTATTTATTATAAATTCTAGATTATAAAAAATGTTTTAATATAATTGAAATTAATAATACTTAATTAATTAGGTTGTAGATTGAGACTTAGTTTCAATTAATTTAATAAGTGCCACTTAATTTTCTTAGATATAAATAACTATCAAAAGTAATTTAATATTAAGTTTCCAGTAAAAAGTTATAGAAATATTTTTTTCTTATTTATAATGTTTTTCTTACTTGTCCGTAATTTCATAATATACTTAACCATTTACTAACATGATTCCATTTTGTTGCCTACCAGCAATAAAAAAATATAACTTCCAAAAAAATATTCGCATTATATTATCTTTCTGAAGTCAACGCATAGTATACCTATGTAATAGTACTTGCTTATTTAGGGTTTTTTTACGAGACTGGGGCCCACCACGCATTCCCACCATTGGGTCTCCTGTGTAGCCAGGATTAACCTCGGCATCCACCAACAAGACAGTGGTTAATGAAGTCCATTGCAAACCCGGGGGTAAAACTAGAGCTGTCTGGGAACTCACAACGAATTTAATCAGAAGAAATTTGTAGGAATAGGAAGCTTTTGGAATTAAAATTATCCTCTTAGCAGTGTAAGAGACAGCTATAAGCAAATAAGGCATTAAAAGCTTAGAGAGATGGCTAGTCAAGTAAAGCTCAACTTGTGTGCATCACGGAGTTTAAATATCTAAAACTAAACCTAAAACATTGAGTTGTATTTAGGGTTAACGAAGTGTGTAGAACCGACTTATTTGACACTGAATGTGTTATCTCGTAGATCACTCTAGATATAGGACGAGATAGAGCTTTAAGTCTACTTACTTTCTAGCTGGAATTTCGCAGAGTTGTTATAACCACCTTACACGTTAAACTGTTTTGTAAAATACCAAAAAACAATTTATAATTAATAATTTATACGACAGATCCCTCCATCACATGATTCGTTAAAATTTTATAATTAAAAATCGATGTTTTATATAGGAACTCCAATTGTTATTTAGAAATTCCACTGCGAAAAGACATACATGTATGTATGAGCATGTACTCCAATTTATGTTTTATATTCAAACGAATATATTTCTATTCAAACGACCCACAATATTCAATACTATGCATTTTCTTTGACGATAATAAAACACCACATCAAAATACGACAAGTAAGAAAAATATATCTGACAAACTAATTTATAAAATCTCATTTTGCTTTGTCCTAGTTGGTCAGTGTAATGTAATACGCGATACATCGCGATGCAATTTCGCATCGATGCTAACTATTTTTACGACAAAAACATCAAAATATTTCTTTTATACTGTTCGATACTGAGTAATGAAACGCTCAATGATAGACTTATATACGTATATTGAAAAAGAAGCCAGTTAATAAATTTTATTGATGTCTATCGAAATAACAACTCTATCGATGAAAAATATCGAAATAACAACACAATAGATGAAATTGAACAATGACAATAACCTGTAAGGAAAAATTACAATGCTCCAATTTTGTTGGTTCACTATTATAAGTGATGGATGTAAAAGGCTGCTGATTTGATAGGCAAATAGTTTGTGCTGACTGTTATTTTACTCATAATGTTCATACAACGCGTGTTGTACGTAATTAGCGGCATCTAGCTTGTCGTTCTATTCAGTCAGCAGCCGATTTACTATAGTTTTTGCCGCTCATTCGACGTCACTGCATTTAAAGTGTATCCAATTTGCTGCTCAGAATTGGCTAGCCAATAGTCACCTGCAAACTATTTGTCTAATGTAATAAGCTATGTGCCTACAACTGAAGTACAAATATTAATGAGCATAATGTTAGATTGGCATAATATTTGATCGCATGCGTTAGCCCTTATTGCACCGCCTAGCTAGGACATGGTCTTGTTTAGTGAATTGTCCATGACGAAACGTAATATTTATAATAATGATTTTGTAATGGGATATAGAGATTATTTATATTAATTGTAATAACATTTCAGTTACAGTGCGACCAAAATGAGTAGAAATGGAACTAAATTGATTAGTAATAGCAACTTTCACTTTTTCCTTTTACAAGTGTTGATATGTAAAAATGTTCTAACGAAGAAACCAATTTTTGCCGAATTGACACTATTTTTGACTAAGTATATATTGTCGAGACTGCTAACAGATTTTTGAGACTTTACAAAAACAAATTAGTGTAAAACATCTTATTTATCTAATTCTTGACTTCATTTGAAAAAAATATACAGGCTGTTAACAAAATCACGCCCGCAAAAAAGCTGTTAAAGTATATTAATGACGAGCGTCAAATTAATATCTTGGTTTTATATTATTTTAGTTTCAATATTGTTTTTAATTTTATACAATCTGATCCGACAATAGTTGTCCGCTCTTTGTAACAATGAATCATCATCATCATCAGGTCATTACAGTCTCCATTACAAGAGCACGACCCTCTCTCGTCCATCCCAGACAGAAGGAGGATTTGGCCAACACTCTCCACGCTGGCCAGACGGGTTGGGGAGGGGAGGGGAACAATGAATATTGAATTCGAATTGGCTTCGCGCTATCTGTCAAATGACTGACAATTCTATCAAACGACAAAGTTACATTAGAAAAGATAAATTGGTCGTTCAGTGTTCTTAATTTACCTAGTCCTCTCGGGCAGCATCCGTTCACAAATTGATGCACGAGGCAACTACAATCAACCATTTCATTAACACTGGCGAATTGCCAAACGTTTCCTGGTATCATTATAGACACTTTAGTGAGCATGATCGACTGGGTTGTCAGGACTGTTCAGATAATGAGAAATATCAAACGTGGCCAGAAATCTGTTAGCGTAGCGAGTCGGCGCCATACGATTAACGAATTTTTTATATTAATCATATCACAAAGGTGATCATTTTTGGGCCTGTTTTAAAAGTTGGCCGGCCATTAAAAAATGACACATATCGTTGGAACTAACTGTGTAGAGAAATAGTATGGCACCAAAATTGTACGATTACTCTGTGACTTGATAGTGGAGTTCGACAAATCATTATTTTCATGCCGTTACAACAATCCTACAAATGGGGAAAAATAAGAATAATGATTATAAATATTTTAAAAATGGAAAAATTCACCTCACCTGCTTAGGTTGGATTTGAATCCACGACCTCTCGCTTTTTACTTTATTTTTTTTTATATTTTCAACTATTTTAAATAATAATTATTAGAATAATGATTGTTCGGATAATGAAAGTAATCGTACAGTTTCGGTGCCACACTAACTATTGCTCCATATACCTAGTATAATATAGTCATATAGCTGTAATGATAAGAACCCTTTTTGAGTTGGTCAGCACTTTTAAAAAGGGCCAAAAATTTAAGTAACCCGAATGGCTTTATTTTTTTTATCTACCAGATCCTTGTCGTCGTCGTCTACCCTTATTCATCCCACTGCTGGGATCTCCACCCGATCGAAGGGGTTTAGAGCGTACTCCACCACGCTGTTTAACTGCGGCTTGACAGAGGTTACTGTTTTCAAGCCGCCTAAAGGCCACTAACTTGCCTTAACGACTGTCATCTCTAGACAACAGCCGGGACCGACGGCTTAACATGCCCTCGAAGCTCATAGAAGTCCTTAACATGCGTGTTTTGATTAGACTATCACACGCGCAACAATGCCATCGAGCTCCTCATATATACCAACCCCCTTACCACCATCTCTTATTGCGATTCAGTAACTGAATAGATTGCTTATTTATACCAATGAATAAGCGACTCTATATGAGTTGAAATAAAGTCGCTTATTCATTGGTATGAATACGTGATCTATTCAGTTATTGAATCGCAATAAGAGATGGTGGTAAGGGGGCTGATCTACTAGATACTTGATTATATTTTATTAAACCTCGAGTAGTCTGTACATCTTGTCTATCTCTGTCACTGGCTGTGTGACCCAATGGACCGTCTCGATTCGATATTTATTGCTTAAATTAGGGTCGTCTTAATGTACAAACCTTTTAAATTATTATTGCTATTTTTTTTGTATTCTCTACAGTTTTTTTGTCTCTGAAATTTGGCTGATATTTTTGTTAACATCCTTAATGTTTTTAATTTGTACCTTTTTTAAATATAAAGTAATTATAATTAAATATTTACGTTTACTATATAATTTTGTGAATTCGTAAATTATTAAGATTTGAAGTTACCGAAATAAATAAACTATTTACATAATATTACCCATAAGGCCGCGTTTATACTTATAAGTTTTACTCGCGTAAGTAATTTAAGTAATTTACGTAACTAGCTTACGATAATTTTTTTAAGAGAGGTAGGGAGCGTAATTGTAAGTTACCCGACTGGGGAATGTACCTCCACCTCACAGAATGCCGCAGGCAAATAACAATTCCCTTGAGGGTTGTTGTGTTCCTGCGAGTGAGTGAGGTCACCAGAAAGGAAGGCGATGCTGCGTTGGCAGCGGGGGTGGCAGCGCGTGAGCGATATTTTATGTTGCGAGCGTTAATATGGCTACGGTAACCGCTTCACATCAAGCGGGCCGTATGCTTGTCTGCCTCCCGACGTAGTATAAAAAAAATAAAAAATAAATTACAGATTTAAAGTCTCTTTGTTCTCTTTGTTAAGTAGCTTACAGTAATTTGTTACTACTTGCTTAAGTTGCAACGTTACCCCAATCTAAACACGTTCGAGTTAGGTTACGGAATCGTCTTACAACTTATCGGATCAAATTGATAAGTTGAGAACTTAGAATAAATTATTTTGCAGAAATAAACAATGGCAAAACAAACAAAATACTGGCCACCTTGATTTGAATTTTTATTTCGAAATAAATCCTCAATCTAAAAGTCGAAGGCTGACCATTTTTGTATACAAACGTACGGTTCGCCTAATGTGAAGTAGTTACCATATCCATATAAGCGTTCGCAATAGAAAATATTTCTAATATATTAGCAAAAAATATATAACGTGTCTACTCAGCTTACGATTTTTCTATAGGTATAATTGATAATGGTTCACCCAGTATTATCTTTGCTTTTATCTGTTACTTGAAATCATAATAAATGGAGCAGTTGCCGCTTGAACTCGACAAGAAAATGTCTCATATTTTTGAATGTGTGTGTAATGTATTTGTAATAATTTACGCAAGTTAAACTTACAAAACTTACGTAAGCATAATAAATATTTTTTTTTAAATGGAAAAATTCACTTTCTCGCCCAGGCGGGAAGGAGAATCTTTCCATTTTAAAAAAATATTTAAATTATACTGGTAAGATAGCCGAAATCAACTATTTAAATAATAATTACGTAAACATTATTTATAGCAAGTATATTTTAATACGTTACCGCCGTAAGTCTATTATGTAAATTTTACGCAAGCAACTTACAAATGTAAATGCGGCCTAAGACTATAATTATCGTTCTATCAAATACTAACCAGATAACTTGTAAATAATATTTTGGTCTCAAGTTTTGGTATCTATTACTTCGACGTTATGAAAGACAAATATTGTTTGTTAATTTTATTTTGAATGTTAATGAAATTGAATTGTGATACGTAATTTTAATAATATAGATCTAATTATGAGAATAATAAATTTAATAATTAACATTATCTGCCATTTTATTTTGATATCTAACAGAACTGTCAAGTGGCATGACAGTTCTGTTAATGCATTGTGGTAATTTCAGTAAGTATATATTTCTATAGTTATATATATAGCTTATAATCTGTGACAAAGAGGCCCTAACGCCGAAGCTGAAGCCTATTACATCGATTTTTTTGAATCCAAAAATTTATCTTGGGTTAAAGTTATTGACAAACATCTTCAGCTTAGTCGGTAGAACACTAGGATTTCTAACAGGTGAGTTAAACATAATTAGCAACAACAATCTAAGCAGTAGTTTCATTTTAGCATTCAAAACTTCCGAAATGGTACGAATTTCGTCAATCATTTCTTCCCAGGCGAAAACTCGGAATGAAGCCTTAAAAACGTCGGCTGCGGCTGTGTGAGTGGGTTGAGCAGCAGTACCTTCGCACAGACGTAGAACAAAAAATAGTTATAGTTATTTCCGCCCCATAGAAAATAAATCAAATTATAGTTAACCCAATATTTTGAAGAAGGAACAAGAATACAAAAAACATATTATATGAAACAAGTTTTTGTAAGATGTTAATAAAAAAAAAACAAAATGTTTACTTACTGTGTTTCGCACATCAAGCCTTTTCATTGGACACTCATATCGTTAAATAAATATATTCAATATTCCTGGACAAATTACACACGGACATCTAGTCCCAAACTAAGCAAAGCTTGTACTACGGGTACTAGATAACTGATATTATACTTAAAAATATATATTTTTTTACATTCGTTCGGGTTAAAGTGAAAATTATAAATCGTTACTTCGTGGCGACCGCCTTAGTGAATTAAAAATGGCTATATATAAGTAGTCATACATTGTCACGCAAATCAAACGAGTGTGCCAAATTTCAGCTCAATCGGATACCAAAAGTGAGGCAAATTTAACTTACAATATTGAAAATAATTAAAAGCATGTACAAAAGTCAACTAGCTATAAAGTGTTAGCCGTATTGTAAATTCGTAACCTCAAAAAAGCAACTGGTTGCGGAAAATCACATATGGTAGTTAGGACATTGTGTAAAACATTTTTTTTTTTCATATTAGATCAGCATATTCGCTCCTCTTCGCCTGATGGTAAGCGAAAAGATTAGCCCCAATCGCATCGGCAACAACAAGAGACCTTGATGTCTTGTCAGTTGACGCTGCCATGTTGCCTACAAGATGCTTCTATCATATATATATATACAGCAGTGTTATAAATATTTTTAAAGTGGAAAAATTCACGTCCCCGCCTAAGTGGGATTCGAACCTACGACCTATCGATTACTGGTCGAGTGCTCTTTCCAACTGAGCTACAGGGAAGGTTTGTGAAATTTGCCACCATCACATGCAGGGGACTGAGGACCATCACAGACGGGGGAGGTCAATTTTTCCATTTTTAAAAATATTTATAATATTCTGAAAAGTTGGCTGAAATGAAATAATCGTTATTGAAAGTAATTTAACATAACAAATTGATAACTAAATCTCAAAGTTATTTTACCGCAGGCAGTCAGGCTTTTTAGCTTTTTCAATCAATTAGTTTTAATTTTTAATTAAACTTTAAATTTCACCCTTATTTGAGTTTGATATGACAAAGTTATTCAAACTTTAATCTCTATAGAAGCGTAGTACATTTACTTATACTGTGATAGAAGTTAACTTTAGTCTATTTGCTAACTCTATTAGTTTAATTTAACCAAATAATGCCTATCACATTTATAGTTCACATAGACTTGGAGCATGTATTTCAAATAATAATGGTGACTAATTATTCATTCTCTATATACCACTATATATGGTGCAGAGACTTGGACACTGACCATCGGACTGGTTCACAGGATAAAGGTCGCGCAGCGAGCGATGGAGAGGGCTATGCTCGGGGTTTCTCTGCGGGATCGAATCCGGAACGAAGAAATTCGACGGAGAACCAAAGTTGTCGACATAGCCTTCAGAGTTTGCAAGCTGAAGTGGCAATGGGCGGATCACAGATGCCGAGTAAGTGCTGGCAGATGGGGGAGGAACGTATTAGAGTAGACGACGAAGTGTAGGGCGCCCTCCCTCTAGATGACTTAGAGCATGTATTTCAAATAAATACTTGTAATAAAATATTCATTTAAATACTACTATTGTCTTGTCGTCAATCCTTATTCATCCCACTGCTGGGATACGGTTCCTCCTTCAATCGAAGAGGTTAAGAACATACTCCACCACGTTGCTCAAATGCGGGCTGACAGAGAGTTTTGCCAAAACCTCTTAGAGATAATCGACAGCATACACCACATGCATGCGAGGTTGGTTTCTAGGTAAAAAGATGACGATGTGACTCATGTAATATGCTAAAGTTACTGGCTACTAACTTTCAAGGGCGGATCCAACTTTGGCGCCAGAGGGAGGTCACACAGTTGTGGTCAAGTCACACTCAAGTTATAATTAAATTGTGATAATAATAGATACAGGTAAAGAGACGAACTTCTTAGCTTCCATGGATTCACCGTGCGGGTGCCGGGACCATCGTGTGGCAGAGAGAGAAACCCAAGCAGATCCCGAGACTTGTGACACGGGTGTACGTTTAAGGGGTTTCCGACGTACATCAACACTCACCTTCACTACTTGTGTTTCTCTCCCTGCCCTGCCAAATCTGGTATGAACCTGCTAATGCAGCTTTAGATACTCGTTCTAGTATAGAACTTACTGCACTTCTGGACAAGCCAAGGTCTTTCAGCAGGTTATAGAGAGATTTTGCTGGTATACCTCTCGCTCCTACTTCTACAGCGTATAGATTAACTACATAGCCGCTTTTTGTTAATTCGTTTAGGAGTAGGTATTTTTTTAATGTATGTAAATACTGTAATTAATTTATATTGGTCAATAAAGTACTGTAATTAATTTAAATTGGTAATATACATCTAGGTCTTGGACCCAGCCCAGGGCGTGGTCATGACCCCCAAGACCCTCCCCCTGCATCCGCCCTTGCTGACTTTAGGGTATATGCGAGTGATTACCATTGACCTAACATCCAAATGGAGGACGAAATAAGTGTCCAGAGGGGTTCTACTTCTAATTGAAATCTGAAGTTCAATTCCCGCAGTTATTTCACGATTGCAGAATGAAAGTTGAGCGAATCAAGACTTAATTATGAATTGTCTGAAAAGTGGTAAATTATATAATTGATTTCATTGATCAATTAATATCAATTCTTATTGCTAGCAGAATGCTATTCCTAGTTTGTTAAATTTCGGTCATGTTTCGATACGACTATTAATCACTTTGTAATTAAATTTTGAAGTTGCATATCGAGAATCGAAGTGAGATGGAGACTGAATCGGAACTGAATTTTGACTACATTTTAATTTCGAGCATTGCCGCCTCTCTGAAGTTTTGGCCGAAAGTTAGATTTTTTTTGTATTAGTAGTGTCTTTGAGAAAACAAAAGTCAAAGTTTTATAATTATTGGGTTATTTAAACAATAATTTTTGACCCTGCATAATAAAAGGCATACATCGATCCAATCGAAGGAAAATCGTATCTGAAAAATTGTTTAATAACTTTCGCCGGGAATTTATTTCCGAGTAGGCCGCCAGAATTAGCCGTATAAACTTCGCAACATTTATGGAAATATAAACATTCTAAAAATATGATACGCCATCAACACCTTTTCTCATTCGAACATTTTTTACAAGTTTTTACGATACAGTACAGAATGAACATTTAATCCGTTAATCGTCTAAATAAAGACTGATGCGTGATTGATCTCTTTTTACTATTTCTTTCCTATAGTTTGGACCCTTTTGATTGCAGATTCGAAGTCTATTGAATGGTAATTACCATATTGTTAGCTATATTAACGCTAGCAAAATAAAATATCGCTCGCGCGCTGTTACCCCCGCTGCCAAAGCACCATCTCCTTCCTTGCTGGTGACCTCACTCACTCGCAGGAACACAAGAACCCTCAAGGGAATTGTTATTTGGCTGCGGTATTCTGTGAGGTGGAGGTACATACCTTAGTCGGGTAGCTTACAATTACGCTCCCTACCTCTCTTTTTGATGATGATGGAGAAAGTGCACAATCAACCGAATACACATACCTTATCTACCCGCTGTCCATATACGGTTAACATCTATTTTACCTACCTATGTAAATATTGCAAGAGCTTCAGTTGCATATTCAGGCTCAAATTATTTAATCTCCAGGTATACCTAAATTTTCAGAATTGATTCTGCAAATTCATTACCGATTCTCCGAAAACGCAGTAATTTGTATGCAGACAACTAGTTGAATGTATTTGTGAATTTCCTGTTGAACATGTGGAAACAATCTTCGCAATGAAAATGTAATATTTCGAGATTCAAAATTTGATTACATAAGAAGCAACTGCGCGAAATTTTCTTCCTGAATCGCACTGAATATATTAAACAAACAAACACCTTGTAAATATATTAAACAAACAATTACGCTGTTTGCTTTTTTTTTTGTTTTGCCTTTTTTTATTTTATTTTTTATTTTCTTTTCTTTTTTAAAAAGAGGTAGGGAGCGTATAATAATTAATGTAGTTGACTGTATTATACATAATACAGTCAACTACATTCATTATTATGTTAAATTTTAGGACACACTGTAGTGTGTCCCGGGATAAAGTGGAACTCAATTCAGGATTATGGTTAAAAAATTCAGGTTTATGGTTGATTGTAGTTGACTGTCTTAGTAGCTTAATTTATCATTAATTAACGGTAAAATATATCATAAATAATATATAGCATAAATCACATTCCTGGGCGACGGACTACGAGTAATACCACAGAACTAATAATAAGTAGATTGAGGGACAGCCGTATCCCAGCAATGCGATGTATAGAGGTTGACGACGATTGAAATAAAATAAAATCATTATAATGATAAAACAATATAGATAATATTAAATACTTATTAAAATAGTAACGCTTGCTCTTAACTGAGAATACTAATAAAAAAGGTAACAAATTAAATAAAAGTATTCAATAGGTAAGAAATACAAACAAAAATGCATAACTGGCGTAAAAATTTACCCCAATGTCTTAGTTTAGGGTTGAAATAAGCTTACAGACAAAACAAATACTGAAGAATAATAATATAACTAGAGCTTTAATTACTCCAGACTTTTTAACTCAATCAAACATATCAAATAACTTTACCGCGTATTTCGAGGCACTTTAAGAAGCTTAATTATATTGTCTTAGTTAATTTTAGTGCTTGTTCTATATTAAACTCGGAGTACAAGTTTTATAATTAGAAAGTAAAAGTAAACAACATAATTATTAAACAAGTTTTTTTTATATCTCTACTTTCGTTTTATTATCGCAACATGAAAGAGTAAAAGAAATATGAAAAGTTACTTTCTGGCGAAAATAAAGCATGCATAGATATACAGACATAGTTATATATATGTAATATGTATATATACCTAAACCATCTGACTGGTATCCAGGTTAAAGGTCGCGCAGCGAGCGATGGAAAGGGTTTTCTGAGGGATCGAATCCGGAATGAAGAAATTCGACGGAGATCCAAAGTTATCGACATAGCCTTCTGAGTTTGCAAGCTAAAGTGGCAAAGGGCTCCCCCATCTGCCGAGTAAGTGATGGCAGATGGGGGAGGAAGGTAGTAGAGTGGAGATGTTTATTATTTAATAATGATATGCATGCTATGCTATTTAAAAATATGACTTTATAAATTTTAATAGTCGATATTATATAACTTCCGATTTGTTGAACTTTAATATTTGACTTGGCAAGTTGACAACTTAGTCGTTTAATTAGTTAATATATGTATCATTTTTATGTCACATACTTTTCATTTAATATTTTTGTATATTATGTGAACCTAGTCGTTTAATTAGTTAATATATATGTATCATTTTTATGTCACATACAATCTATATATATAAAAGAGAAAATCACTCACTCACTCATCACGAAATCTCAGAAACTATAACACCTACAAACTTGAAATTTGGCAGGTAGGTTCCTTATAGGGTATAGACATCCGCTAAGAACGGATTTTACGATACTCCACCCCTAAGGGGGTAGAATGGGGGTTGGAAGTTTGTATGAAAGTCCTATGTTTTTGAAGCAAGAGACTTGAAATTTAAAATGTATGCTCTACAGATGGTGTGGAGGTGTATTAATAACGTATCTTTGGAAATCAACTCCTTTTTGGGGTTAAAACGGGGGTTGGAAGTTTGTATGAAAGTTCTATGTTTTTGAAGTAAATGACTTGAAATTTAAAATGTATGCACTATATATGGTGTAGAGGTGTACTAATAATGTATCTTTGGAAATCAACCCCTTTTTGGGGTTAAAACGGGGGTTGGAAATTTGTATCAAAGTTCTATGTTTTTGAAGTAAGAGACTTGAATTTTAAAATGTATGCTCTATAGATGGTGTGGAGGTGTACTAATAATGTATCTTTAGATATCAAGCCCTTCTTGGGGTTAAAATAGGGGTTGGAAGTTTGTATGACAAGTTCTATGTTTTTAAAGTAAGAAACTTGAAATTTAAAATGTATGCTCTATAGATGGTGTGGAGGTGTACTAATAATGTATCTTTAGAAATCAACACGATTAAAACGGGGGTTGGAAGTTTGTATGAAAGTTCAATATTTTTGAACTATGAAACTTGAAATTTAAAATGTATAGATAGTGTGGAGGTGTACTATGTATCTTTAGAAATCAACCCATTTTTGGTGTTAAAACGGGGGTTGGAAGTTTGTATGAAAGTCCTATGTTTTTGAAGTAAGAGACTTGAAATTTAAAATGTATGCTCTATAGATGGTATGGAGGTGTACTAATAATGTATCTTTAGAAATCAACCCCTTTTTGGAGTTAAACGGGGGTTGGAAATCTGTATGAAAATCCAATGTTATTGAAGTTAAAGTAATTATGGCAGAAGGATTTTAAATGATATTTCAGTATAAAAAGTATTGAAAACAACTACATACTTACTATTATAAGGAGGGATGTTTTATTATAACATTAAAAAGTACTTTAGGTTTTACAAAGAGGTGTTAAAAAATAATATCCGTCGACTTCATTGATTCTAAAAATTCGTCTAGACATTGATTGTTTTTAACTTTTTTAGTTTTTTTCCTTTCATTAGGTATTTAGCTATTTCGAATGTAATTAAAAAATATTTGCAAATAATTAACTCCACGCGTACGAAGTCGCGGGCGGCCGCTAGTCTATATATATAAAAGAGTAAATCACTCACTCACTCATCACGAAATCTCAGAAACTATAACACCTACAAACTTGAAATTTGGCAGGTAGGTTCCTTATAGGGTCTAGACATCCGCTAAGAACGGATTTTACGATACACCACCCCTAAGGGGGTAGAATGGGGGTTGGAAGTTTGTATGAAAGTCCTATGTTTTTGAAGCAAGAGACTTGAAATTTAAAATGTATGCTCAACAGATGGTGTGGAGGTGTACTAATAATGTATCTTTGGAAATCAACCCCTTTTCAGGGTTAAATCGGGGGTTGGCAGTTTGTATGAAAGTTCTATGTTTTTGAAGTAAATGACTAGAAATTTAAAATGCATGCTCTATAGATGGTGTGGAGGTGTACCAATAATGTATCTTTGGAAATCAACTCCTTTTTGGGGTTAAAACAGGGGTTGGAAGTTTGTATGAAAGTTCTACGTTTTTGAAGTAAGAGACTTGAAATTTAAAATGCATGCTCTATAGTTAGTGTGGAGGTGTGCTAATAATGTATCTTTAGTAATCAACCTCTTTTTGGGGTTAAAACGGGGGTTGGAAGTTTGTATGAAAGTTCTATGTTTTTGACGCAAGAGACTTGAAATTTAAAATGTATGCTCTATAGATGGTGTGGAGGTGTGCTAATAATGTATCTTTAGAAATCAACCCCTTTTTGGGGTTAAAATGGGGGTTGGAATTTTGTATGAAAGTTCTATGTTTTTAAAGTAAGAAACTTGAAATTTAAAATGTATGCTCTATAGATAGTGTGGAGGTGTACTCATAATGTATCTATGGAAATCAACCCCTTTTTGGGGTTAAAACGGGGGTTGGAAATTTGTATCAAAGTTCTATGTTTTTGAAATAAGAGACTTGAATTTTAAAATGTATGCTCTATATATAGTATGGAGGTGTACTAATAATGTATGTTTGGAAATCAACCCCTTTTCGGGGTTAAAACAGGGGTTGGAAGTTTGTATGAAAGTACTACGTTTTTGAAGTAAGAGACTTGAAATTTAAAATGCATGCTCTATAGATGGTGTGGAGGTGTACTAATAATGTATCTTTAGAAATCAACCCCTTTTTGGGGTTAAAACGGGGGTTGGAAGTTTGTATGAAAGTTCTATGTTTTTGACGCAAGAGACTTGAAATTTAAAATGTATGCTCTATAGATAGTTTGGAGGTGTGCTAATAATGTATCTATAGAAATCAACCCCTTTTTGGGGTTAAAACGGTGGTTGGAAGTTTGTATGAAAGTCCTATGTTTTTGAAGTAAGAGACTTGAAATTTAAAATGTGTGGTCTATATGGATGGTGTGGAGGAGTACTAATAATGTATCTTTAGAAATCAACCCCTTTTTGGGGTTAAAACGGGGGTTGGAAGTTTGTATGACAGTTCTATGTTTTTGACGCAAGAGACTTGAAATTTAAAATGCATGCTCTATAGATGGTGTGGAGGTGTGCTAATAATGTATCTTTAGAAATCAACCCCTTTATGGGGTTAAAACGGGGGTTGGAAGTTTGTATGAA
Organism: Hypsopygia costalis; assembly: GCA_937001555.2. Lineage (NCBI taxonomy): Eukaryota > Metazoa > Arthropoda > Insecta > Lepidoptera > Pyralidae > Hypsopygia > Hypsopygia costalis. The sequence continues at coordinate 29,689,501 of OW443329.2, forward strand.
ATTTCTATGTTTTTGAAGTAAGAGACTTGAATTTTAAAATGTATGCTCTATAGATGTTGTAGAGGTGTACTAATAATGTATCTTTAGAAATCAACCCATTTTTGGTGTTAAAACGGTGGTTGGAAGTTTGTATGAAAGTCCTATGTTTTTGAAGTAAGAGACTTGAAATTTAAAATGTGTGCTCTATAGATGGTATGGAGGTGTACTAATAATGTATCTTTAGAAATCAACCCCTTTTTGGAGTTAAAATGAGGGTTGGAACTTTGTATGAAAATCCAATGTTATTGAAGTTAAAGTAATTATGGCAGAAGGATTTTAAATAATATTTAAGTATAAAAAATATTGAAAACAACTACATACTTACTTACTATTTTATGGAGGGATGTATTATTTTAACAATAAAAAGTACTTTAGGTTTTACAAAGAGGTTTTAAAAAATAATATCCGTCGACTTCATTGATTCTAAAAATTTGTCTAGATATTGATTGTTTTTAACTTTTTTATTTTTTTCCTTACTTAGCTTTTTCGAATGTAATTAAAAATTATTTGCAAATAACTAACTCCACGCGTACGAAGTCGCGGACGGCTGCTAGTTACTGTATAAATACAGAACCAAAACGATGTAAACATCGTTATGGTTCTATTTTTCTGATGAAAACAAATAAATATACCTATTTTTTAGACAATTTTGTTTACGAACATGAACCCAATTTTCGTCAGTGTCAAGAAAATCCCGTCAAACATTATTTGCACATCAATGAAATGAAAGACTGGTTTTTATTTTTCATGTTACATTACATTTCATGTTACTTATGCGGGCGCTACATCAAGCTGCAAACATTTGAATATTTAAAGACGAACTTTGCACACTTGTTTGTAGACTTATTGAAGCAACCTGCCACACTGCTTTGCAAAGTCATTTCTTTACAGTACGTTGATCAACCACAAACAAGATGGACGACGATTTTGTGGATGCAGTGTGCTTATACTATTTGAGTGCATGTCATTATTTATTAAATGTGCAGAAAAATATGAATCTATCAAAACGGCCAAAAAGAAGGCGTGAATGGTTGTTGTTGTTGTAAAGTCTTTATTGTACAAAAGATAATAGCAAAACATGACAAAAAATAGTTATGTACAATGGCGGACTTATCCCAAATGGGATCTCTTCCAGTCAACCATTCCAGATTTAAAGGTAAACATAATTTGGCAGAAAGTTAGGTACAATATGAATACTTAATGAATACATGGTGATAAAATAATGATAAATATAAGGAGAGTAAATTGTGACAAAAGAAAAGTAACGATTAGACATAAGTTTAGACAGATTGCATAACATATATAACAGAATAAGCAATTGAGTTTAATAGGACTAATTAGCTTTAAATTTAATTAACCTTAACTTATCTAAGGATACTATCAGTCACACCGCCCAGATGCCTCCTCAGGTGGAGCTTGAATGAATCCATACTTTGTGACATCATCACATCAATTGGAAGCGAATTCCAAAGGCTTGCTGCTTGCACAGTAAATGATTTAGTGTAGGAATAGGAGTTAGGAACAGGAATATTTAATTTAGGAAGGTTGCTAGATCGAAGACGATCATCCATAGTACGAAACTGGAACCGTTCACGTAGATAATAAGGTGCTGAGGGGTTAAAAAGTACGTGAAATAGGAAGGACAGGATATGAAGGATTCTTCTTTGCCTTATTGGTAATATGTCTAGACGCGAACGGTATTCCGAAATATGAACTGATTTACGCAAACCAAAAACAAACCTAATGCACAAATTCTGAATGCGTTCTAGTTTATTTAGTAACTCCTCTGTTAGATCCAAATACGCCACATCCCCATAATCAATTAGCGGAAGTAAAAGGCTACGTGCCAATAAAGCCTTGGTATTTAAAGGGAGAAAAGCCTGAAGTCGTTTCAAGGAATGGAGAGAGGCAAAAACCTTGCGGCTTACTTCGCTTATTTGAGGGCCCCAAGACATGGTTTGGTCAATAATGATGACCAGATTTTTAACTGTTGGGAAGAATGCTATTATTAAAAATAATATCCGGGCAAACAACATTCAAATTTTGGAATTTTGATATAAAGTATGGGCTACCAATAATAATTGATTGAGACTTTGAAGGGTTGACCTTCAATCCAAAGTCATGAGACCATTTAGCAATGACAGAAAGATCTTTGTTGATAACGCTAATAGCATCCTCAAGGTTATCAAGCGAAGCAGCGGTATATATTTGAAGATCGTCAGCATAAAGGTGATGTGAAGAAGACAGTGAGGAAGTTATGCTATTAATAAAAATAGAGAAGAGAATAGGAGAAACTCCCCCCTGGGGAACCCCCGAGTTGAGGTGACACCAGTCAGATCTGGTTTCATCAATCATCACCAATTGGCGACGATTGTGGAGATAGATATGAATTAAACCACGATAAGGCTGATGGTGACGGATTAACTGCACGCAGCATGCCAAGCAATATGTCAAAGTCTATCGTGTTAAATGCATTAGTAAAATCTAATAGAACCATGACCGTTAGCTGTTTATTATCCATATGGAGTCTAATATCTTCGGTAACCTTGACAAGAGCAGAGACAGTGCTGTGCCCAGCGCGAAACCCCGACTGGTGTTCACTTAGAAGATTATGCTTGCGAAGATGGTTGGATAACCGTTGATGCACAAAGTGCTCCAGAACCTTTGAAAGAACGGGTAATATAAAAATAGGTCGGAAGTCTGAGAAAGAAGAGGGGTTTGGTTTTTTTGGAAGAAGAATCACATGGGCACCCTTCCACAATGAAGGAAAAACACCAGAAGAGAGAGAGCAGTTCAAAATGTCGGCAAGAAAGGGTGCGATCTGATCTTTTATAGGGTGTAACATGCTAATGCCAATGTCATCATTACCTGTAGCCTTGGACTTGATGGAACCTAACAGTTCTGCCACCTCGGCTGCCGATATCTCACCCAGCTCAAACTGAGCGAAATCAGGTGCTACTGAGTTTAAATGTGCTAATGTTGACAGCTTCATAATAGGGTTAAAAGCGCTTGAAGAGGAGCAGAAATGTTTATTTAAGTCATTAATATCGACATTGGATGATATTGAAGGGTGATCCTTGCCAACACCATTAGATTTCAGGAACTTCCAGAGTTTATTTGGAGGACAATCTTCTATTGAAGAATGCATATATGCACGTTTAGCATCTCTACATGTTTTATTGCAGCGATTGCGCAATTCGACATACTTGTTTCGGTTTTCCAGGGAGGAATCATGGCGCAGTTTGATTTTAGCTCTATTCCGTTGGGCCATAAGCTTTTTGATCTCTGATGTGAGCCACGGCGCTGTTAAATGTTTAACACGGACAGGGCGAAGAGGCGCATGTTTGTCATACAAACCTAAAATAATATTATTAAAGGCCGTGAGCTTCGCATCAACCTCTACTGCTGAAAGGACGCATTCCCAGTCTGCATCGTACACGTCCCTCAACAGCTTGTTCCTATCTATCGCAGTAAAATTACGCATAAATAATGTTCTGTTTTTGCGCTTAGGTGGACCAACCCTGAACGAAGCATATATAAGATCATGGGCGGAAAACGCCGGGGCATAAACTAGCTCAGGTGATGAAGTAATCAGGTCTAATAGGGACGGAGGACCATTGTGAGGAAAGTGGGTAGGATTAAGAGCTAGGTGATGTAAGTTGGTGGTATTAAGAAGAGCAAGAAACTTCTTTGCGCGATAATCGTCCTTCAGGAGGCAGGTGTTAAAGTCGCCCATAACAATTGTGTGATCATATTGACCAGCAAAGTCAGTCAGTAGGTCCTCCAGAGAGTCAAAATAGTTAATGTGGAGGGATGGACTATAATATACGCCTAAAAGGACTTTAGTGTGATGAAGGGTAACTTAAAGAAAGAGGTGTTCAGGTGATTGGAACTGAGGAGAGGATTGGGATATAATTTGATAAGGAATATCACCACGCAGGTATATAGCAACGCCACCATAACCTACCATCCTAGCAGTACTATCATTGTTTCTACAGCATGTGCGATCATTCCTTATCAATTTAAAACCTGGTAAAGGATAAAGTGTAGAAGGAAGAGAGGGTTTAAGGAAGGTTTCGGAAATCAGGATAGCATGGATATTGTTAGACGTAAAAGTGGCCAGTAGATCCGCATAGTGTGCAGCAACGCTTTGTGCGTTGATGTGTATGACATTAAAGTTTTTGGACAGTGTTGTAAAGGTTACATCCAGAGCTTCACCCAAGGAAAGTGCATCAGAGTCATCACTCGAGCTACTAAGTCTATCAAGAGACGACGACAAAGAGTAATATTCCGAGTCAGAGCTGTGACTGAGAACATCCGTCATTTAGTTTACACTAAATGTATAGTATAATTGCTTATTAAATAATATAACAGACTACAAACAAATAATAATATGTAAACAATCCCCAAAACAAAACAAACAAAACTTTTTTTTTTATACGGCATTCGCCGACAGCTGTTACAAATACGAAATACACAAATACGATACAGCTGTAAAGAAACAAAATCAATCTTATAGATAATACGAGATAACATAAATCTTACATTTCAACATCTTGATCACAAAATTAGGCAACAAGTAAATTGATTTATAATACCAGCAAAAGTGCTGTTAACCACAAGGCGTGTGGTTAACTAATAATAAAAAATAAAAAAATACTTAGATATACTGGTTGCCAACAACAGGACCATGTCCTATGGCAACTGTCACTGTCAGATATTTTGAGGTTGCCATTTGTCATTTCTGTACACGAGTAAATGTCATACAAGTAAGTTTTAGAATTGAATCCTCATTATCTAAATTAAGTAAAACTACCTTTAGTTAGGAAAACATAATAAATTTAACGTCAAGAATTTCAGACAATACCTTCGAAATTTTGTATATATATTATAAGTTTCAACAAAGTGTACCTTCAACAATGATGTATAAATTCAAGCAAACAGTGACAGCAACCACAAGAAGCCGTACCATTACTAGCCATTCTTGTAAAAAAATAAAATAAAATATTTATATTATAAGAAATCATATCTCCATGAGATCTACTTAAGTTTATTATGACTTCTCGCAGAACGCGATCTGCCCTGTTGACGCACTGGTTGCTCAGCAGGCTTCACAGCATTCTCAGATGCATCATGGCGCGGAGAAGAGGGTGTCGTATCAGGGAGATCAGACTTAAAAGAATTAAATTCCCGCATTGTCGCAATCTTATGTCGAGACCCGCTGGGACCGACAACAACTATCTTGCCGTTACCATTAGTCCAGCAGCCATGTACACCCAAGATTTTACGAGCATCAACAAACACCGCATGCCTACTGCTAGTCAAGAACTCAGATACAGTCAAACCACTGCCTTTCAGTAACCGCTTCGCTGACCACAATTGATTGCGCAGTTGCATATCATGGAAATGCATTAAAATTGGCCGAGGCTTTCCTGCAGTCTTTGAACCTATCCGATAACAAGCAGAAAACGAACTGGAGCCGAAATCCTTCAAATCCAGTGTGTTGTGACAAATTTTCAGAATAGTTTGACATAGATCCTCGTTAGTAGCTTCTGGAGAACCATGGAGCAGCAACTTACAGGAACGGGATCTCATTTCAAAATCATCCAACATTTCAAACACTAGTTCCAGTTGATATTTCAGACCTGAGACTGCCTTCCAAATTAGACTTTTAAAAGTGTTATCACTTACATGCGATGCATAGTCCTGATCTTGGCCACGATTGATAAAAGAATCCTCGAATGAAGCCATCTTCGTGGTGAACATGTCTGTCATCTCTTCCATATTTTTCTTTAATTGTGATAGTAAATCCATTTAGCTGAGATGTTATAACGTTGAATTTGATGAAAGTGTGTGATTGTAAAAATGAAAAATTTGTGCAAATCCAAGGAGTTGTAGTAGGAGTGGATATTTCACAGCCGGCGACTAGTGCAATGTATTAAAACATGTGAGAGCTCAATACAGGTTATTTAGTAAAATTATATATATATTTTTAAAATTTGTTTATAATGTTATTTAGTATTTTTATTTATTTTAAATATATGGAGCAAATATTTTTATGTCTATACTATTTCGCACCTACCCGCCAAAAAACGGTTGTGTGAAATGTATCGTAACAGAACCGTCCACTCAACAACACTCGCGCGACTGAACTGAACTTTGCGCAAGTGTGGCAGACTACGCAAACATTGGAACATTGTCGACTTTGAACGCTTTGATGTAGGTACGCTAAAAAACCGACACCGCTTGGCAAAGTGCACTTCTTTGCGCACTTGTTTGAACAAAGATTTATAGTCCTGTGCCACACATAGCTCCATTCAAATGTTCTTATATTTGCAGCTTGATGTAGCGCCCGCATTATAGTAAGCTTCTTGCATTTTATGTATTAGGTACTAGCTGACCCGACAAACGTTGGAGGAATTATGGACGTTCAGTTTTTTCATAAAATGGCGGACGGACAGAGTGATTCCATGAGGGTTCCAAAATCGGAACCCTAAAAATATATATCACCAGCACAGAATGGTAAATTGATTCTAATGATGCTTGCACAGAATTTTAAACGATGAAATTTATACTTAAAGAAACTTTGTTGCCAATTAAAATATTATTCGCTTCAGAGAGTAACTCGATACGCACGATTAACTTCTCCTAGCTGACAATCTCATTAATTTAATTAATTAATCTCATCAATTTAATTAATTAATTAGTATACTAATTTTAAACCATTGATATTTATAATTATGTTGACGTGATAAGGTTTTATAAATCAATGAACGCCGGCTGCACTGACGAAAAAGCATGTATCATTGTTCCGCCTGAGCCGAGCGTGCAAGCGAGAGCGTGGAAATAAGCGATAGAGAGACACGATCGGGCTAAGCGTTCATCAATGTTTTCTCATGACGGTGTCTCGTCGAATTATCATCTTTATACCGACTTTACAGACAACCATTTTTTTACGGGTGGATAGTCAGAGATGGCCATGTCGGCCATCTTTGTCGCTGATTGGTGTTGAAAATTAAAAGTCAATCAATAGGGTTGGAAATAAAGTCACTCAATTGACTTTTGGAGCATAGAACGCAAGCCACTTGCTTGGATGACGGCTGCAACGAGGTGGGGCGAAGTGGGGCGAATAGATAATAGCGGACAGAGCGCCACTACGTGGATAGTCTTCGCTGCGCGTGCACCTCGAGTAGACTCATCTGTTCTAAGCATAGATGTATAGTCATTGTTATTAAAGTAATAAGTGCAACGTGTCTTTTTCTTATCTCGAGCTACCTTGTTGTTAAACATTGTCAATGTTCATGATGCGCCCTCAGTCGAGAGGAATCTCTCTCATGCGATATATATATATATATATATATATATATATATATATATATATATATATATATATATATATATATATATATATATATATACACAGGCTGGTGTTCGCCAGGTGTGCATTCTTTCTCCACTCATGTTTAACATCGACGACACAACCCTTCTCGCCCAATCAAGGGAGGACATGGAGCAGCTGTTGACATGCCTAGAGACAACAAGCCTCTCCTTCGGACTCGAAATCAACAGAGACAAAACCAAGATGATGATCGTGGACCGAGCAGAACTAAATCGACCCGACATTTCCACGGTTGGCAACTGTGAAGTTGTCCAAAATTAGGTGTACCTCGGCTCCACGATCACGAACACTGGAGGATGTGAGGAAGAGATTCGAAGGAGATGTGCTATTACAAGGTCTGCCGTGGATAAGCTAAAAAGAGTCTGTAGCGACCGCAACATCACCAAAACCACGAAAGTCCGCCTAATGAGAAGCTTAGTCTTCCCATATTTCTATATGGCGCAGAAACGTGGACGGTTCGCTAGAAGGACCAACGCAAAATCGACGCACTAGAAATGTGGTGCTGGCGACGACTGCTACGAATCGACGAAATATAAGGATAGATAATGTGGAACTACGAATCCTCAAATACTTCGGACACATTGTTCGGAACCAGAACTCCATAGAACGACTCATTATCCAGGGGCAAGTGGAGGGCAAGCGGTCCAGAGGTCGATCACCTACGCGTTGGACAGACTGTATAAAGGCTGCCACACAAATCACTATAGTCCAATGTTCCCGTAATGCTGAAAACCGCAACAAGTGGAGGCGCATCGCGAGGGCTGCGTTTTCCAGAGACGCGTCGTCATGGAAACAGGACCACTCTGTCAGGAGTGAACGACTGATGAGGAGTATTTACAAAAAAAGTTGTATTTAAGTAGTAAGTAAGATAATATCAATTATCTAGTAGTAGGTAGTAGTTGGTGGCAGACGCACGCAAAGTAATGTAGATCAAATTGCCTGAAAATTTAAGGAATAATATAGAAGTTATTGAATTTCATTTAAACTTTGTTGCACTCTCAAACTATTTTTTTTTTAATTTTAAACAATTTTATTACATACAACACATTTGCCTGTTGTTTATTACCTTTCTTTATTTTTTAACCAGTGCCCACAGTACACTAATCTGTATTGTGGGTACCGCACATCTGTATCTGTATTGTGGTATTTTACCTATTGGTTTTTAATACATTATATTATTGGATAATAATAGAACATACTTTTCGATTAAAGTTTGGCTTTTGTTAGAACTTAATTTTAGAAAGGATTTTTAACAAATATTAGCTTTTGAAACAATCCAAATTAAGCATTTTGTTAAAATTCTGTAATTTCATCGGAGTGAGATTTTTTATGGAATTATCAGTTTTTGAATAGACAATTCTAAAATATACTTAAAATTTATTATTTTTAAACTTCAAATATTTTCTGTTAAAAAACTTCTCATCTATTAATTTAACTTAAATACCTCTAACTTTTTTAATTAGTTATAGTAGGTAATTTTTACTTTTTATTTTTATTTTTATGTAGTAAGTACCTCTAATTATTTCTGAAGTTACAAATATTGTATCTACTCCAATAATTTATTTATTTTATTTAAACTTTATTGGCCATAGAGTAAGGGTCCAAAGGCAGACTTAATGCTAAGAGCATTCGGCACCAGTCAAACTTTGGGGAAAGCAGATAAGACTCGAATGCGGTTCAATAACAGTAATGAACATACACACAATAAATACATATGAAAACATAAAATTTGGCCTAAAAGTTGAAAGCCCTAATTTTAGAGTCCCTAATATTAAGGCTAATTTTAGAGTCCCTAATACGTCTAATACTTACTCTAACTGATGTTTTCGCACTATTGTAGTTTGGCCTAAAAGTTGAAAGCCCTAATTTTAGAGTCCCTTACATTAAGGCTCAATTTACACCGCCGCGGAATGGAATGGAAGCGACTTTTTGCAACGAAATTGTTCATAGCATAATGAACTTTATGACAATTGTATAATTTATAAATTTAAATACGAGCCAAAAAAGGTCGCGCGTCTTCCGGGGAATCCTCGCGCATTCTAGACAATTTCCCTAGCTACGGATCGTATTTAAACGTATTTAAGTTTATATGTTATACAAATTGACATAAAGTTTATTATGTAATGTTGTATTTCGTTGCAAAAAGTCGCTTCCATTCAATTCCGCGGCGGTGAAAATTGAGCCTTAATATTAGGGACTCTAAAATTAGGGCTTTCAACTTTTAGGCCAAACTACAATAGTGCGAAAACATCAGCTAGAGTATTAGAGTAGACAATAATTGTACGTTAGAAGTTTAGGCCGATGATTTTCAACCAAATTTGCCTAAAATTAGGACTAATTTTGGGTGTAAGAGGTTCATCAGCATCTTTGAACCAAAGCCAACTTCACCTGCACGCGGTGCACTCTGCTGACTGACAAACGAAGCTCTGGCGAAAAGAGAGGTAGGGAGCGTAATTTATAAGCTACCCGACTGGGGAATGTACCTCCACCTCACAGAATACCGCAGCCAAATAACGGTTCCCTTGAGAGCTGTTGTGTTCCTGCGAGTGAGTGAGGTTACCAGAAAGGAAGGAGATGCTGCGATGGCAGCGGGGGTGGCGGCGCGCGGGCGATATTTTACGGTACCCGCTTCACATCAGGCGGGCCGTATGCTTGTCTGCCACCAGACATAGTATTAAAAAAAAAACTAATTTTATGCGAATCAAAGGACCGGCGCTGGCGTATATGCTGTGTTTTACACGCCTTCAAGGATTCAACCTGGCTCCAGTAGACCCACGACTACAGTTCAAACACCGCATTATAGACGAGACATTTAGTTGTCGGCAGGTTTTTTCTCGTTGCCCTACTGTTTGCGTTTTATTTCTTATTTTTATCTACTTCGAGGTGATTGCTCCAATAAATGCCAGTGGAAATTTTCTATTTCTATATGTATAGAATATAAATCTATATATATAAAAATCAATGCCAATTTTCGTTGTAATTTTATAACTCAACAACGGGCTCACCTATCCAAACCAAATGTTTAGGCTTTGTTCGGACTATTTAGTAGATGGTTTATGTGAAGTTTGCACAAAATCGGTATAGCGGTTTTTCATTTATCACATTTTTTGTAACAAATGAATTCAATAAATGGCGGATCATTTTGCTAATGGGGATTTTGCTGTCAAATTGAAACTTTTTTCAGATGGGGATTGTGCTGACAAATTGAAACTTTTTTCAGTGTTGACAGTACAATAACGTTGTTATGTCATTCATGCGGTCATTTCATTTTGGACGTGCTTCGATGCCTGTTCCAGAGTCGGTACCCCCCAGCCGTTTGTTTATTCATGCTCAAAATGGAAAAACAAAAAATATTGTTTATCCAAATGTTTTGGATTCAATTTTAAAATAGCTAGCAATTAATAAAATATTTTTTTTGTTTGAATAAATGAATTTGATGTTCCAATTATTTTTTTTTAGTATTTCACTTTATACGTAGCGAAGCACGTACCGGGCCGCTAGTAAATTATAAAAATATATTCTTGGACGAATTACCCACCGCCATCTAGTCCCAAAGTTCCACAAACTAACCAAAGCTTGTACTATAGGTCAATTCGTTGTGAGTAGTCGTAGTAGTTAGAGTAGCATTGCCTTTTTTGGGTTTCGCTGCTGTTAATCCTGGCTACACAGAAGACACAGTAGTGGGAATGTGTGATGGGCCTCCGCTCCGTCCCGATAAACCCATTTATACAACTTAACTTTGAAATTTCTTATTGTCGTGCGAGAATACCAAATGTGACGTTTGTGAGATGAATACTGGATCGGATTAGAAATTTAACTACATTTTAATTAAGAAAATTGCCCCCTTAGACATAACACTGTCGAAATTTATGAACAAAGACGGAAGTCGTCAGAAAACATGAAAATTAAATACAAAATCGTCTATTTACTACTTACAGGATACAATAAACACAGTATCAAAACATCAGATATGTGAATAGATAGGAAATGACACTACCTAGTTAATTATAATACATGATATTGACAATTGATTCTTTTAGCAAAATTTTGCACACGCAAACTAATTTTTTCCATAAAACCTTGAAATTGACATTCATAAAATCTTGAAACTTTTAAGCAATTTTGTAGAACATGCAATCTAATTCGATAGTGGTCGTGAAGGTCAATCTCCTTATTTTGATGTCTATTTTTAGAAAAGAATCAAAGAGTAATATAATAGTACGTGGAAGATGGTAATGTGAATAAAAATATATTTTTCACCCGACTGTCGAAGAAGGTAGGGTTATGTTTTTCTAGTATATGTATGTGGATTTGACGGATTTGAACATAGTTGAGGAGTCTTTATAATTCAAGATCCAATCAAGAACAAAATGGGCATGATTGAGTAGTGTTAGGGTGGACTATGATCGTATGACTACCTGCTACCTTGGCCAGACGACCATTCTCCAGGTATCAGACAATCAAGGTACGTAAAAACACTATTCACCTCATCTAAATTTTGATGGGTTATTTTTACATATTGTTAAAAATCAGTAATCAATACTCTCAGACAGTTTCGGTAGGCAGTATTACTTTACAGACGCTTTAAACGTCTCAAGAAAATTAATAAATCTTACTTATATTCGCAGCGGCCTGTCAATTCTGTACCAACGCTGTAACCAACACTATAACCACCAAGGCACCTCGGTTCGCGAAACGTTAATATTATCAATTTTAACTGTGTCCTTTTCGATAGAGATCTGTGGGCTAAGCAGTGATATAAGCATTTACAATTCGTATTATTCTATATATTATATAAAGCGTCGCAAACTAACGAGACGGGGGCTCACCACACTTTCCCACCATTGTGTCTTCTGTGTAGCCAGGATTAACAACAGTCACTAAATACACCAAAAAGTCAATGAAATGAATACATATCTTTATATATATATTATACAAGAGGGAGGCAAACGTGTGGGACACCTGGTGCAAAGCAATCAGAAACACAGAAGACACAATGGTGGGAATGTGTGGTGAGCCCCCGTCTCGTTAGTAGACGTTAGCGATGCTTTATATAATACCTATATCAATACATATAATAAAATCGTAACTGGCCGCTGTCTGTACATTGAAGATATATAAAAAAAACTAATATAGGGGGGCTTTATGAGCGCAATAGAACCCAAAACAATGATTTTTATAATTTTTGTCTGTTTGTCTGTTTGTCGGTTTGTCTGTTTGTCTGTTTGTCCGTACGTTTGTGCACTCTAATCTCCGAAACGGCTTAACCTACTTGAATACGGTTTTCACTAATGCGTTAAGGTTTGCTCAACTTAACATTTAGTGTTTGTTTCATTTCAATCGGTTCATAAATAAAAAAGTTATATCAATATAAAGAATCACATATAAAATGGTACAAAATAACCAATCAATTGAATTGAGTAAAACTTTTCAGTTGAATTAACTGAAACTTTATGAGGGTATTATGTTATCATCGTTAAAGTAAATAATACAATGAGAGAGATGCTTAGAGGTCGTAGCGCTAACGCAAGTTAAGCAACCCCTGTCGTGGTTCCAACTAGGATGGGTGACCACAATTGGCATAAAAATATATCAATTGGCTTAGTAATAACTCTGTGTGCAGAACTCTGTGTCCGTGTGCAGCTTTATGAACGCAATAGAACCCAAAACAATGATTTTTAGAATTTTGATCTGTTTGTCTGTTTGTCTGTACGTTTGTGCACGCTAATCTTAGAAACGTCTTAACCTATTTGAACGCAGTTTTCACTAATGCATTACGGTTTGCTCTACATAACATTTAGTGTTTGTTTCATTTCAATTCAATTGGTTCTATCTATCTATTTATAATCATAAAATTCAAAGTCCTGACTGACTGATATATCAACGCACAGCCCAAACCGCTGGGTCTAGAGATTCCAAATATGGCAAGTAGGTTCCTTATGATGTCTACCCGGTACACTAAGAAATGATTTTTCAAAATTCATCCCCTAGGGGGATGAAACTGGGGTTCAAAGTTTGTATGGGGAGACAAGATTAGTTGGACTATTTTATCCGAAACTTTTCAAAAGTACTTCTATAGATAAATGAGTAAATACGTGTTTCAGGATTTTTCAATATTCAACCCCCAAAGGGGTAAAGTGGGGTGAAAAAGTCTAAAAATCATCATGGGTATTGTTTTTATAGTTTATCGGGTCGCTGATTACGAAAACAACAACGATTTTAAAATTCAACGTGGGTAACTACCCCAATAGGGGATGATTGTCAAGAATCATCCCTGGGGTGCGATGGGGTTGAAATTTCTAAAATGGGATGAAAAAGTCTGAATATCGTCATGGGTATTATTTTTATGGTTTATTGGGTCGCTGGTTACGAAAAAACAACTAAATTATAATCAAACGTAGCCGACGTGACATAATATCACCCCTATGGGGGTGCAATGGGGTTGAAATGTCATAATATGAATATGGGTGTTGATGCCATGGTTTTCTGGGACGTCAATTCTGAAAATGGCATCGATTTGAAAATATAACATAGTGTACACGAAATTACTTAAAAGGTTTTTTTATTAATTTTATTCCTAAGAGGGTGAAACGGAGGTCCAAAGTTTGAATGGGGAAACGAGATTAGTTGGACTATTTTACCTTAAAATTTACACGAGTACTTCTACATATAAATGAGTAAACACGTGTTTTAGTATTTTTCCAAAATTCAACCCCAAAAAGGGTAAAATGGGGCCAAAAAGTCTGAATATTGACATGGGTATAGTTTTTATGGTTTATCGGGTCGCTGATTACGAAAACAACAACGATTTTAAAATTCAACGTGGCTAACGTAACCATCGTCCCCTTTTGGGGTACGATGGGGTCGACATGTCTAAAATGGGGTGAAAAAGTCTGAAAATCGTCATGGGTATTGTTTTTATAGTTTATCGGGTCGCTAATTACGAAAAAGAACAAATATTTTATAATCCAATATAGCCGACGTGACATAAAATCACCCCTGTGGAGATGCGACGGGGTGGAAATGTCATAATATCAATATGGGTGTTGATTCTATGGTTGCCTGGGACGTCAATTACGAAAATAGCATCTATTTGAAAATATAACACAGTGGACACGAAATTACTTCAAATGATTTTTCAAATTTTACCTCTAAGAGTGTGAAACGGAGGTCAAAAGTTTGTATGGGGCAACGAGATTAGTTGGACTATTTTATCCTAAACTTTACACGAGTACTTCTATAGATAAATGAGTAAACATGTATTACCCCAAATTTCACGCGAGCGAAGCCGCGGGCGAAAGCTAGTAGAATAATATGAATTGTAAATGCTTATAATCACTGCTTAGCCCACAGATCTCTATCGAAAACGACGTACTATATGGCTTAAAATGTTGTATTACATTTATCTCAGCAGCTTTGCTCGTAGCCTTGTTCAGTTATGCGAAGTGGCTGCTATGGTAAAGGTCAAGAAAAGGGAACTGCGTTTAGCAATCAATATGGTAAGTACTAAACGTTGAGACATTCTAAGTTGAACGGCCTTTATACATTGGGTTGGGTTATTTATTTATACTACGTAGGGTGGCAAGCATACGGCCAGGCTGATGTGAAGCGGTTACCGTAGCTACAACGCTCTCAACAAACAAATATTGCTCGCTTGCTACCCCCGCTGCCAACACAGCAACTCCTTCTTTTCTAGTGACCTCACTCACTCGCAGGAATACAACAACCCTCAAAGGGATTGTTATTTGGCTTCGCTATACAGTGAGGTGGAGGTACTTCCCCAGTCGGGCAGCTTACTAATACCACAGCTAATACGCTGTACCCTACCTTCGCTAGTCGGCAAGGTGCACCACGTGTCGGCGAGGTTGCCTTTGGCTCTAAAGATCGTGTTGAGCTCTTTACACTCCAAAATGACATTGTCTATTTATATTTGCTTGCTAAATACTAACACTTACGCATGTATACCCATACATACTACATGTATAGGTATACATGCGTAAGTATTGAATAAGCTCTTTGTAGCCAATTTTTACTGCCGTTATGTTCGCCTATGGCCCGTCTATATATAAAATGTCACAGTCTGTTACGACAAAGCGGAACAGAAGTTACGTACAAAGACAATTAACTGAACGATGAAAAATCTCATCATCAACAGCCTGTATCTATCCATTGCTGGATATACGCCTTCCCCAGTGCTTTCCACCACATACGATCCTCCGCCTTCCGCATCCAGCCACTTCCAGCCGCTTTCTTAAGGTCATCGGACCATCTAGAATGAGGGCGTCCAACGATTCGTCGTCCTACGCGCGGCCTCTAGTCTAATACCTTCCTCCTCCATCTGCCATCAGTTACTCGACACATGTGACCCGCCCATTGCCACTTCAGCTTGCAAACTCTGAAGGCTATGTCGACAACTTTAGTTCTCCGAATTCTTTGAAAACTTGAAAAATTCTTTGAAAACTTTCAAAGAATCGGGACTATATTGAAATATGACCGAAAATTAAAGAAACTAAGAATGTTATTTTACCAGCAATAAGAATTGATAATAATTACTTATAATATAATCAAGTATATAATTTTTAGTCAATTCACAATTCAATCTCGATTCGATCAACTTTCTTTTGCGATCGTAGAAAAATTACGAGAATCGGTTTTCAGGACAAGTACCAGGTAACAGCCCCCTTACCACCATCTCTTATTGCGACTCAATAACTGAATAGATTGCTTATTCATGCCAATGAATAAGCGACTCTATTTCAAATGCAATAGAGTCGCTTATTCATTGCTATGAACAAGCAATCTATTCAATTATTGAGTCGCAATAAGAGATGGTGGTAAGGGGGCAGATATGCAATCTGAATCTGAACATTAAATATATAAAAATAGGAAACAATGCCGAATTGACTAGTAAAGTGTAAATTAGAGCCGTATTAATATATTTAAAAAGGATAATGTCGTATTTCACCAGTAAATATAAAATGAATAAGATAATTTTTAATCAAAGCAAGCAGAGTTCAAGTGATTGTTGTCACATCAGTTTGTCTCTTGTCTCTGTCTATTACGCGCTGCATCTCACAATTGCAAGGCGACACCAATGGGAGCTGGGAGATTTGTGTATATTTTTTTCTTGGTGAGGAGCATCTAAATTTCGCATAAGCATAACAGGGACACTAAACTTACTTTTTTCCCGTGGGAATAAAATGTTTTTTCCTGTATAAAAAGTAGCCCATGTCACTCTCCAGACCGTAAACTATCCCCATTAAAAAGCATCAGTACGGGGGTTCCTTTTGATGTGAAAGAAGAACAAATGATTATAAACTTTATTTTTTCCCGTGGGAATAAGATGTTTTTACGGAATAAAGAGTAGCCTATGTATGCCTCCAGGCCTTAAACTATCTATAAAAAAAAAACATGTCAATCCGTTTGTTCTTTCGACGTGAAAGAAGGACAAAAAACAAACACATTTTCACATTTGTAATATTAGTATGGATAAAACAATTGTCTTTAAAACAACGTACAACCGAGGTTAACAATAGGCGATGGACTTTTATGTTTTACATTGTCACTTTGTCGAACCAGCCAATATGAATTTTATTATTATGTTAATCGACAGTATTGTCACAATAATTTACTGTGCTAATGTTAATTAGTGTACGCTCATTACAAGTCTGCAAATATTACTTATTTTATTTTATACTATTCTTATACTCGTATTTATGACTAGCAACGGCCACTTTGGCTCCGAGGTCGCGGGTTCGATCCCCGCACAAGACAAATAATTGTGTGCATGTCATCCAGACCAAGTATGTTTCACTTGGTATACGTGTTTTCTATGTACCTATTATAAGTATGTATTTACAAAAAAAAATGTTTTTAAGTACATTTATCCGTTGGTTAGTACCCATAGTACTTGTACTATTTATTTATTTGCGCTATTTATTTATTTATACTACGTCGGGTGGCAGACAAGCTTACGGCCGGCCTGATGTGAAGCGGTTACCGTAGCCATATATATATATATATATATATATATATATATATATATATATATATATATATATACATACGCTCGCAATGTGATACATTGCTCGCGCGCCGCCACTTCCGCGACCAACACTGCTATTCCTTCTTTTCTGGTGACCTCACTCACTCGCAGGAACACAGCAATGCTGAAGGAAATTGTTATTTGGCTGCGGTATTCTGTGAGGTGGATGGTGTACATTCACTAGTTGGGCAGCTTACAAATACGCTTTTCCCTACCTCTCTTTTGACAGAGCCTCTTTCGCTAGTCGGTTGTCGCTAGTTCACCACGTGCAGGCGAGGTTGGCTTTGGCTCTACAAATAGTCGTAAGCCAATTATACCCCAAAATTACATTGCATATGTAATTTAATGTTTTCAGTCGTTTCAGGCCGTAGGGTAACAGACAGACAGACAGACGGACAACAAAGTGATCTTATAAGGGTTCCGTTTTTCCTTTTGAGGTACGGAATCCTAAAAAAGATAATTTAAATACAATCTGCCTAAAGTATATATATATATATATATATATATATATATATATACAACTGACAAAATGGTTACAGTTTGAGTCGGCGATCAGTTACAGCATCGTGATAGTGAAAGTGAAGTAATAAAAGTGGATAGTTTTCGTCGTGTTTCTACGAAAAAGGTCACCAGGACTCCCAAGGGTGCGCTATGTTAGCAGCGGCCGGCGGCGTAAAATAGCAATTCACAAAAGACAGCCTAACAAGTCCCTGTACGGCTATATAAAGTTTTATACTCGTAACTCGTATGTTTTGTATGTAAAGACACGTTTAACTTGTTATTTAAATTACATGATAATATATTTTATCGTTGCGCGTATCAGTCTAATCGATCACGCAAGTTAAGCAACGCCGATCGTGGCCTATCTAGCGATGGGTTTAATTATCTCGAGATCTTCCGTGCTTCGGAGGGCACGTTAAGCTGTCGGTCCCGGCTGTTGTCACGAGATAACAATCGTTAAGCCAAAGTCACGACAAGAAACACTGGCCTCCGCCAACCCGCAGTTGAACAACGTGGGAGTACGATCTAAACCCCTTCAATTGACAGGGAGACCCGTATCCCAACAGTGGGATGACTATGGATTGATGACGATCATCATCATCATCAGGTCCATTTTAGTCTCCACTACAGGAGCACGACCCTCTCTCGTCCGTCCTAGACGGAAGGAGGATTTGGCCTACACTCCCCACGCTGGCCAAGCGGGTTGGGGAGGCCTGATCGATGTTTAATAATGTATTTCCCTTAGTCGCCTTGTACTACATCCACGGGAAGAAACAGAGTGATTCTATTCTAGTCTGCCGGAAACCACACAGCAAAAAAAAATTGATGACGATGACATGATAATATCTTATATATATATCTTTCATCTAATACTATAAAGAGGTAAAGTTTGTGAGTTTGTGAGGTTGTAGGGGGTAATCTCTGGATCTACTGTACCGATTTAGAAAATTGTTTTACCAATAGAAAGCCACGTTATTTGTGAGTGTCATATTAATATATAACATAATAGGCTATATACTAACCTAAAACATGTAAAGTATACTTCGTAAAAATGTTTACTGCCTAACGAAGTGGGCACTCAGCTAGTAACATTTATATACTTAAATACATTTTTGACGTGACAACGTCTTATAATTCGATGGAACCGGCTGCACGCACGAAAAAACATGACTCATGCGGCGTTACCTCGCTCTGAGGCGTTCCACTAAAATTTTCTTTTGAAAAATGCAAACATTCCATCAGTATTTTCTTATGACGTTGTCACGTTCAACTATCGTCAGTAAACCGACTAGAGTCGATTTTTTTTTCTGTGGTTCAGACATAATACACCCAGACCAAGATAAGCAGACATGTTCATGCCGACAAATGTTTGTCTTGTGCAGAGATCGAACCCGCGACCTCGGAGTCAAAGTAGCCATTGCTGGTCATTCAGTCAATTGCAATTCAATTCTCGTAATTTTTCTACGAACGCAGATTGAAAGTTGACCGAATCGAGATTGAATTATGAATTGACTAAAATTATATACTTGATTTCATTAATTAAATATTATCAATTCTTGTTGGTGGCAAAGTAACATTCTTAGTTTAGTTAATTTTCAAACATATTTCGATATAATCCTGCTTAAATTTAATTTTGAAGTTACATATGGTGTTACGAGAATACCAAATGTGACATTTGTGAGGTCGAGACTGGATCGAAACTGAATTTTGACTATATTTTAATTACGAGAATTGCCCCTCTGATTTAATTTTAATTCAGTTTAACCCGAAAATGATGTTGGTATACGGATGAAAATACGTTCAATTTATAACTTAACTTATGATAGTAACATATTTGAACTTGAAGTAGGTACGTGGAGTGAGTATCCTCTTGAGAGTGTGCGTTCTTAATGGGCAGGGAGGTTCCCATCTCCCTCTCCATTCACCACGCACGTCATCACCTCCCGGTAAAGAATGATTAGTACGAACACCGATAGCTACTTATGTCTTATGTCTCTTATTAAGTAAACATAGTGACTAGGTGCCTACTCCGAAATTAAAATTCAACGCTTTACTAGGGTGTCAAACAAGCGTACGACTTGCCTGAATATTTTTACGTTAATTTTCCGATGAGTTATAAACTATCCTATCTCTCAAGTTGGATCAAACTGCACACACTGTGCAAAATTTTATTAAAATCGGTCCAGTGGTTTAGGATTCCATTGCGAACAAACAACGTGACACGAAATGTTTATATATTAAGATTGCAGCCTTGAACACATAATAAATAGCCATAAACACATTTAGACAATTCTATCGTACCAATAGTTTCACCTATCTATGATTTAGGCATGCAGATGTGTGGCGATCTATCTTTTCATGAACATATTGTTGGAGTCTGCACGGCAGCATTCCAAGCTTTGAGTGTTGTGCGGCAAACGCGGCAATTTGATAGCGTAACAGCTATCAAAACCCTTTCCAACGCGCTTGTTCGTAGTCAATTAGAGAGCAATGCAGCAATATGGAATCCGTTTGAGGCCAAATGGTCGAGAAACGACAAAGGAAATTTGTGCGGTGACTTTATCGCAATCAATATTGTTATAATGTCGGTTATTCCATTGTTTATCCCAGTAATATTATGCTTGGTACGAGTATGGTTGGATACGGCAGTCTTGAGGTTAGACGTAATGTCCGACTTCTTGAGGTCGTGTTTGATTTGCTTAGAGGTTACCTCTAAGCATTGATGATGATCATAAGCAATGATGATGAGTGGCATTATTTCTACTGAAATAATGCCACTCATCATCATCATCATCAGCCTGTATCTACCCACTGCTTGATATAAGCCTTCCCCAATGCTTTCCACCAGATACGATCCTCCGCCTTCCGCATCCAGCCGCTCCCAACCGCTCTCTTTAGGTCATCGGACCATCTAGAGTGAGGGCGCCCAACACTTCGTCGTCCTACGCGCGGCCTCCACTCAAATACCTTCCTCCCTCATCTGCAATCACTTACTCGGCAGATGTGACCCGCTCATTGCCATTTCAGCTTGCAAACTCTGAAGGCTATGTCGACAAATTTAGTTCTCCGTCGAATTTCTTCGTTCCGGATTCGATCCCACAGAGAAACCCCGAGCATTGCCCTCTCCATCGCTCGCTGCGCGACCTTTAGCCTGTGGACCAGTCCGATGGTCAGTGTTTTAGAGCAAATTAATTTTAATATACCTGATAATTACCATCGGTCCCGTTCCAGGGGCGGACTTGGCACGTGCCTAGGGCCCGTAATTTTAGGGGCCCAAAAATTAGGTTTATATTTTTTTATTAAATTATTTTTTTTTTTTTAAGTGAAAACTTCTTTAGTAGGCCCGGAAATACAATGTTGCCTAGGGCCCGCTTTAGCCTTAGATGGCCTTAGTCCGCCACTGTCCCGTTCACATAGATTGTTTACGATGCCTCTTTGTAGAACACAAATGGGTAGCCATGAACTGTCTCTAGCACTACATTTACTCAACGACATTGTGACTTTACACCCTTTCAATCTCTCAATCCTCTCTCGCTTCGATTTGTTTAGTTGTTCGCCTGCAGAATTTCACAGGGTGGCAACAGAATATTTAAAAAGCACTTTTTAAATATTCTTAATAATAATTACAATACATTAATAATTATTACAATACATTAAATTAGATATAAGGGGTGTTATCTAATTTAATGTATTGTAATTATTATTTATACAGTTATGTTTTTTAGATAAGTTGCCTTTGGCTTGCTGTAATGCTCGTCAAAAGGAAGATTGCAATAAATAATTTAATCAACAAGGCGGTGCCGAATGAAACGTTCATATCCTCCGGCGACGCTTTAAATAGAATGAAATTCGTACTCGATAAATTTCCATAATCCATCTGAATGATTTTCACTGCGGATTGGGCACTTTGAGACTGCCTCTGCCAGACGTCGTTGATTCTCTTTCGATTAAATGACCTAAGTCAAGCGACATAGAGCTTTATTATTACTTATGACAGTCTAGTCTATAGATGGGTCTAATTATCTTGCATCCATGCTTCAAAGAACACGTGTAACAGTTGGTTCCAGCTGTTACCATTAGATGAAACCATTAAACTTAATTCTATTTTTCGAAACATAAAATTCGGTAGTAATCGCCTACAGCTTCGGCGGTAGGGATCCAGGTCTGCGAACCCACAGTTAAGCAGCGTGATAGTATCATCATCATCATCATCAGGTCCATTTTAGTCTCCACTACAGGAGCACGACCCTCTCTCGTCTCTCCCAGACGGAAGGAGGATTTGGCCTACACTCCCCACGCTGGCCAGACGGGTTGGGGAGGCCTGATCGATATTTGATAATGTATTTCCCTTAGTCGCCTTGTACGACGTCCACGGGAAGAAACGGAGTGATTCTATTCTAGTCTGCCGGAAACCACACGGCCGATGCGTGATAGTATGTAGTCTAAAAACCGATTCAAATGAGGGGTATCTGTATCTGTATGCATCTGTATCCCAACAGTGGAATGATTATGGGTTGATGACAGTAAAGCGATAGTTATTATTTATATTACTATTGTTCAACAGAGCGTGTCATCATCATAGAGCGCCACGATAGAGCGGCCTTGAATATCGAGCCTTGTCGCTGCTTCTTCACTACATTGCGATAGGTATCAAGGTGAAATGACTTGTTCACTGATTGTATACTTTAAAAAAGTTATAAATAAATTGCTCATGTAAATTAGAATGCGTCTGGTTGTGTGAGCTATGCTCTACATTGATAGAATTGTCATGTTAGCGTAATTCGCCGTGACTTATTCTGAGATCCATAATTAGTACCGATAATAACGCCGTGCAATTAACAACAGTACGTTGATATTGGTGATTGTTCGCACTTGGTGGGACTAAGTTCTATATTTTGTATGAATTAAATCACTTATACTGTTCCTACGTGTACTTAATTTAGGGTCAAACCAAAATTTAGGTGCATATAAATAAATAAATAAAATAAATAAATATTTCTAGATTCCCAAATCAAGCGCAAAGCTGGTGCTATGGGTACTAGACAACTGACAAATGTATTTTTTTTTTTGTAAATACGTATACTTATAATACATACAAAACGTCAAGACCAAGACAAACAGACATGTTCAAGCACACAAATGTTTGTCTTGTGCGGGGATCGAAACCGCGACCTCGGAGTCAAAGTAACTATCGCTAGCCATTCGACCACCGGGTTCGTCGACAACAATATTAAGTGGAACAGTACAAGTGATTTCAGTCATACAAAAATAACGTTGTTTTTTATTATTAATCTATTGGTACTCAGGAGCGCATATACATATATCAATATTAACATATTATCAGAGACATATTTGATCCGTTTGGGGTCGAAACGCTTGGCCCATGGGGTCCGATGGCATGGCTGCTATTTAGAGAAGTAGCAAAGTGCTTGGTCAATATGTCTCGTGACCAGAGGGCGGGCTTTTATTTGGCACAGCGTATAAGCATTGGCATTCAGCGTGGCAATGCTGCCAGCCTTCTGGGCACGATGCCTTTTGTCATCCTTGATGCGGATGAATTTTCGACGCGATTTAGTTTTAATTTGTACTTCGTTTTTTTTTCTATTCTTTTATATAGGTACATAATAATAATAAATCTTTTAATATAATGTAATTTCTTAAGTTTGGTAGATTAAATTTGATATATTAGAGAACAATATAAATTAAATGGTCTCAGACCATACATTCTTTAGACTATTGTCACATCTTTGGATTTATCGGACTTATTTAGATACAAGGGATCAATTTTTATGACTTCTTAGGTGGCTGGCATTGTTAAGGTGTAGAAAGCGAAGGTTCTACGCCTTACCAAATCCGTGAAAGGTTGTATTTATAGTAGAATTACTAATGGATTTCACTGAAATTAATGCTTGACTCACGCTGAGTCCCCGAGAGAAATCCCGTTAATTAGATATGTACGACACTTCAACAAATTAGCATATTACTTCCTTATTACTTCCAGATTACGTTCTGTCTTAGAAATCTCATGTCACGGTTTTTGTGGTCGCACTCCTCCGAAACTGGTTGACCGAATTTTATGAAAATGTATATTTGGTAGGTATGAGAATTGGTCGGAAAGTATATTTCACGCCTCTAGGAAATTAGAGTATAAAATATTTCTAGTGAATTCTGGATAGGGACATCCATAATTCACAATAATAATTTATACGTTTACCGAGTCAGCTAGTAATGTCAATGATTTTATGTTAAAATGAAAATATTATAATTAAGTTCGTTGTATTGCTAACATAATATTTTTTCCATTGAATCCTTCATCACGATGGGACAAGGGCAGGACAACACTCCAGGAAGCCTATTCCAAAATGAAATTTTGATTCTGAATACATTATGCTGTGTCTGTGATTTTTGAAGACCAAAGATATTCAATATTTAATTATACGTCCCTCTTTTGAGCAATGCCACCATAAATAACATAGTAAGTTGTGTGATTTATGGAATAAAATTATGCTGTGCTAAATAAACTCGATATCTAGAGACCAAATTTTTATTTGAATTTCCAAAATTCCGAATAAAACGTCGGAATTTTTCAAATTCAAATTTGATACGGCGAATCATATATCGAAATTTTGGCCCGTAACTTCGAATTTTCACGTCAGTGTAATTCATCTGAATCATACCTGCCCTTCCATACATCCCCGAATGAGCATCATTCGAGCCAAAGTGAGTGTCTAAACAGTATGCAATGTTTGAGAGTTTAGTTCAATGTTTATGTACACGAGGCGACGAATGCACGCGCGATCGCGACCGACCATTCATTGTTTAATTGATTAGTTTTCGTTTACGTTTGTTTGTGTTCGGTGTTTTATACATAATTCGGTTTTATTGTGAATATCTGGATTTATTTAAAACCTACTGGATAGGTTCAAGTGAGTCTTTTTTTTTATTTTACTTAATTCGTAATTTTATTTTTAAACTACTGAATATGAAATATATTTAATTTCTAGATATTTCTCAATTACTTTTGTAAGATTATTAATTTCGAACTCTGCGCTTGGAATAGAGTACAAAAAATTATAAAATTATGATGATGGAATATTTATGAATTATAAAGATTATTCATTTTTGCCACCTTAGTGGTATAAAAAAATGATTAACAATTTTCCTGTAAACGAGTGCGATAAGTTACACAAACTTTGCATCTTATATTTCAAACGTGTAATAGGCTACGGTGTTTTTTTTTTTTTTATACTTGCGGAAGATGGTGCAGAAAATTCGAAAGGTTTGAATGTTGTCATTGAATTGACAATGGTCGCGCACCGTTATTCCGACAAATTTGTAGAATCAACTCTCTACCAAGATTATCCCGGATGGGACAACATATAAATACAAATACAAAAGCTTTATATTATACTAGCTGGCCCGGCGAACTTCGTACCGCCTAATTGTCAATGAATGTCGTGGTATACATATTAGTTGAACAAAATTTATGATGTCTTGAAATTAATATAATGAATAATAGAAAATAATAGAGAAGCACGATGGCGTCATTGCGCGTGTCAGTCTAATTGTACACGCAAGTTAAGCAACGTCAACCGTAGCCTGTCCATGGATGAGTTTATATTATCTCGAGCTCCTCCGTGCTTCGGAAGGCACGTAAGACGTCGGTCTCGGTTGTTATCATTAGATTATCTCGAGCTCCACTGTGCTTCGGAAGGCACGTAAGCCGTCGGTCCCGGTTGATATCATTAGATTATCTCGAGCTCCTCCGTGCTTCGGAAGGCACGTTAAGCCGTCGGTCCTGGTTGATATCATTAGATGGCAGTCGTTAAGCCAAGTGGCCTTTAGGCGGCTTGAAATTACTGGCGTCCGCCAACTCGCAGTTGAGCAGCGTGGTGGAGTATGCTCGAAACATATTCAGTTGAAGGAAGACCCGTATTTAATATTACCCAGCAGTGGGTAAATATTAAGTTCAGTATTTTACTATGTCACAAAATAAAGTACCATGACACTTGACAACCAATTAATATTAATTTTCAAGCATTCATTCATAAACAATTTTCAAAACAACAACGGACAACTTTCGCGACGTAAAAGTTAGACCAATCGATTTGACATTTAATTGAAAATCAATAAATATCCCAATCCGTTTTCAAATTTAATGTTTCGACAATTTTGTCAATGTTTTAATACTTATTATCCTATACCCACATTTCTGAACGCACGCATACATTTGACGTACGCACGTTAACGTCACGTTTGACATGTCCGACATCCACGAACATTTTGTATGGAAAAATGATTTTTCTTTTATTTTATTTTTTTCGTAAATTTTCCAATGTTTTTAATAGTTATTCTGCTATTCTGGACGGAGACAAATCCAACAAATCAAAAACCATGGCAATCGGTCCAGCCGTTCTCGAGTTATAAGTGTTGTAACAAACCCGACTTTCTTTTATATATATAGATATAGATTTATGGAGCTTGATTTAAATTTCTGAACGCACGCATAAATATTTTAGAACCAATAAATATTTAAATCCACAAAACTGTTTTCAAAACAAATCACAGCCAACTTTCAAGACGTAAAAATGAGACCAATAGAGTTAACATTTGTTTTTAATCTATGACATTTGTTCTATAATGAGCTTAATATACATTTCTGAACGCATGCATACATTTGGCGTACGCACGTACGACAACGTCACATTTGACAGCTACGACAACCAAAGAGAATGTAACCACTACGTTTTAAGAGACGGATGTGCCATACAAATAGCGTAAATTCTAAATGTATGAAATGGGAGCGAAAACAATCAGAATTTGTACCAAATTCGCTTCCGATTCATAGAGTCGTTTTATTACCTTGAGTTGCGCCAGGCTGATGACAATCACGAACATTTTGTATGGGAAAATGTTTTTTCTTTTATTTTATTTTTTCGAGAATTTTCCAATGTTTTTATGAGTTATTCTGCTATTCGGGACGGAAACAAATCCAACAAATCAAAAACCATGGCAATCGGTCCAGCCGTTCTCGAGTTATAAGTGTTGTAACAAACACGACTTTCTTTTATATATATAGATTATAGTATATAGAAAAAGATACATTATATTGTGGCCGGTGTCTCCTTTTAAGTATATATGCCGCAGCCAATTGGTAGAACCGCCACATTACAAAACGGCTAACTTTAGGCAGATTGCATTTAAATTATCTTTTAATTAGGTTTGGATAGGTTTGTGTTCTGATTAGAAATAGCCAAGCTATTTGATTATATCATTATAATTCTTGGTAATGCCACCATCAGGTAACAATTCATTCACTCATGTAATCATATGATAAAAAGGCGGGTTGAAATAATGGCTCCGTCATTTTTAAAACAGCTAGACGTTATGTAATGCGGCGGATTTTACGAATTGGCTGCGACATATATATAAACTTAAATACGAGCGCTTTGATTAAAAAAAGTCGCTTTCATGCCATTCCGCTGCGCGACGGTGTGAATTGAACTTATGTCTACGTCGCGTTCATAGGTTACAATGACGTGCATTAAGTGGTAAACTTATTTTCCTATGAATTATACATTTGGGTGGCTTGAAACAGAAGGCCAATTCTCCTAATTTTTCTACGATCGCTGATTGAAAGTTGACCGATTCGAGATTGAATTGTGAATTGACTAAAATTATACACTTGATTTCATTAATTCATTCTTAGCAATTCTCATTGTTGACAAAGTAACATTCTTAATTTGCTTAATTTTCGGTCATATTTCGATATAATCCCACTTAAATCAAACTTTGAAGTTACATAATCTGATACGAGAATACGAAATTTGACATTTGTGAGATTGAGACTGGATCGAAACTGAATTTTGACTTCATTTTAATTACGAGAATTGCCCCTCTGTTATCAACTAAGCTGCAGATGACTGGCACCGAATTTTCCGACTTCGAAATTTGAACTTTAGAGGTATTATTTTAATATGTAACGTTGGTTTTGAGGGTTCCGTACACAAAGGGAAAAACGAACCCTATTATTGTATTTCTATTGCTGCTATAACAAGAAATACCAAAAAAAAGAATAAAATAAATATTTAAAGGGCTGCATACAATACAACAAACATACAACAAACATACAACAAATACAACAAACATGATTTTTTGTTCGGTTTTGCTCGATATTGATAACGGTAACAGGTAGACGCTTGAAATATTCACAGAATATTTAGTTATATTTATTCACGTTAAAAATAAATAATTAAATTAAAATAAAACCAATATTTAAGGGGGGCTCCCATACAACATACGTGATTTTTTTGCCGTTTTTATAGATAATGTACGGAACTCTTCGTGCGCGAGTCTGACTCGTACTTGGCCGGTTTTTTAATTATTTCTTTATTTATTTACTTACTCCTTTGGCGCAGCGACCTAAAGTGCATCTTGGCCTCCGACATAAGAACTCTCCACTTATCGGAGAGCGGAGTCTGCTAATACTGGCAATATTCGCTTTCATTCCTTACTGTCTATTCGATAGGTATTTTTCCGTGGTACTATTAAGTAGGTAGAATATATATATTTATTATGAATACACATATTTATTATGTAAACTCTGCCGTGGGCGGCCCACTGCATGAGTGCACCAGAAGTGCCTCAAATCGGACGAGATGGCGGGTTATTGTGAGGCGAGTAACTACAACCCCGAATCCTCCATCATGACAACCACGACCGCTCTGTCAAGAGCGTAACGAAAAAGAAGAATTATGTACCTACTAACATCGTCATCATAAATATAAGCATCTCAGCCGATGGACTGCTAAATATAGCCTCGACAGCAATTGAACATAGAAATTATAACGAAATATACGAACGTGATGGACAGATACTTACTTACTCCTTTGGATCAGCGACCTAAAGTGAGTCTTGGCCTCCGACATAAGAACCCTCCACTTGTCCCTGTCTTTTGCAAGCTCTTGCCAGTTGTTGACATCAAGCATACACAGGTCAGCCTCCACTCTGTCGCTCCAGTTATATTTTGGTCGGCCGATAGGACGCCGCCCTACAGGAAGACGACTATTTGCTCTCCTGAAGCTCCGATCACTTCCCATCTACTCGACATGGTCAGCGGAGACCTTGAGCTTTAATTTCTCCAATAATATTGGGTTCGGTTACGAGATCTTCTATTTCGGCGTTCTTTCCAACCCTCCAGCTCCCGTCGTCTGTTGTTATGCGTACTATTACTTATACTGTGTTTACGCCTTTATTTATTGAACTTTAATTTTAATTACAAAGAACAAGCAGAATAAAAATTTAAATTATAACTTATACTGCTTGCATTATAATATAATAATATTTGGTGAAAACGTAATAAAAATGCGAAATTCTCGAAACTGGTCTGCAAAATGCAACAAGGAACTGCCTTGAATATAACAAATATGGTCGTAAAGGGCGAAACCGGTTAGTAAGAATAAAATAAGTGGTACAGTGAAGCGATTTTATGGTCGATGGAAATTTTATAACGTCAAGAATGTTACAAAGTCATGATCCGTTATCAACATGCGTATTTTCAACTTAATATACATAAATAATAAATAAATGTTCCTGAACGTGTTTCCGAAATTGTGTAATACACAGTGCCATCTACCCTCAAACTAAGCAAAGCTTGTACTATGTATACTAGATAACTGAAACTTAAATATACATTTTTTTTTGTAAATAAATAAATAACCATTTATTTTGGACGTAAGACATCCATGGAGGGGTTAGTAACCTCGAAAATCTTATAACTAGTAAATACATACATTATAATACATACGCAATTTTAGCCGTGTGGTTTCCGGCAGACTAGAATAGATTTTTTTTTTTTTAATATTTTTGGACAATTTACACAGCGCTATCTAGTCCCAAATTAAGCGCAAAGCTTGTGTTATGGGTACTAGACAACTGACAAATGTACTTAAATACATTTTTTTTTGTAAATACATACTTATAATACATAGAAACGCCCAGACCAAGACAAACAGACATGTTCATGCACACAAATGTTTGCCTTGTGCGGGGATCGAACCCGCGAACTCGAAGTCAAAGTGGCCATTGCTAACCATTCGACCACCGAGCTCGTCATCACTCCGTCTCTTCCCGTGGATGTCGTACAAGGCGACTAAGGGAAATACATTATAAAACATCGATCAGGCCTCCCCAACCCATCTGGCCAGCGTAGGGAGTGTAGGCCAAATCCTCCTTCTGTCTCGGACGGACGAGAGGGTCGTGCTCCTCTATTGGAGACTAAAATGACCTCATGATGATACATTATAATATATAAATGGATGTCTTATTTAAGGTCCATTCTCGCTGAAAGAACAGCGGTAGGCAGCGGCGGGAAGACCAAGTGACTATCTTAGGAACTAGGCTCGTGCTGCGGCGTACCGCCTCTCCTTTGTCTTCAAAAGACTTTGATCTTTTTTGATTATGTAGAGATTTTCAATTATTGTCAATTATTAATAATTAAGCATTGGAGTAGGGGTACTCCAATCTCACGTGAGAATTTACAAAATTTGTATTTTGGGTGTTAATGCGTTGGATTTAATTTTTTTTAAAAAGTAATTTGCTCAATTGTTTTTATTTAAGACTAGCAAAGACTAGTATTTGGGAATATTGCTATAATCTTAAATCACAGTAATAAAATTAGATAATAAAAACTTAAACGAAAATTAACTTATTTGTGAGCAAAAGTTTACTTATGACTTTAACTTTTGCTCTTAAAAATACAATTAAAATAAACTGTCGCTACTCAAACACCGAGAGTAATCACTTTGAATTACAATATGTGACAGCCTTGTCTATGTGGGACAAGGTTCGATGCGCTGGTGAACAAGGTAATATAGGAAAAAAAGACATCTGTTTTAACGTTCCTAATTGTATATATTTACTATCAACTTTAAATTAACATGTCTCGCTTGATTAACTTGATGGTGTCGTTGCGCGTGTCAGTCTAATTTATCACAAGTTAAGCAACGTCGACCGTAGTCTGTCTACGGATGGGTGTATTTATCTCAAGCTCCTTTGTGGGACGTTAAGCCGTCGGTCCGGTTGCAGTCTTTAGATGGCATTCATTAACCCCTGGCGTGCCGCGACCTGTCAAATCTGTACCAAGCGCTGTACCAACGCTGTACGCACTATGGGACAGCGGCATACGAAAGGTTAAGCCAAGTCAGTGGCCTTTGGGCGGCTAGAAAACACTGGCAGCCAACCCGTAGTTGAGCAGCGAGGTGGAATATGCTCTCAACTCCTTCGATTGAGAGGAGACCCGTTTTCCAACAGTGTGATGATTATGGATTGAGGCCGAAACTTGATTAACTCCGCCAGTGAAGCTCTGAATAAGAACACTGCCTACTTATCGAGTTCGAGATGATGATGATATATGATGATGATGACTATGCAAACATAACTAAACCTATGTTTGCATAGTCATCAACAGAATTACGCCGCACTATTGCGATCAAATAGAATGATGATGATGATGCCCACGTCAAGGCCATGGAGCACAGAAAGTACTAAGAGCACACTAGAATTATCATCTCCTGTTGACAATGACGAACAATCATTGTTACATCAACCATTGTTCCAACCAATGCCAAGTAACCTCCCAATGTTAGAATTAAAAACGTGACCTCTGACGCTATTCGGCCATATATAAAATTGGTCATTATACAAAATTACCGATTAATAATTGAGTACTACGTATTGAAATAATTTGAAAGAATACTAAATTTCAAATACCAAAAAGATTTTAAGTCCAATTTATTCAAAAGTATTCCATTCCCGATCTTTTCGGTGTGGCCCTCGTAGCAAACAATTTATAATGCAATCATTATAAATACTGTCTTGTCTTGATTTGGGTGTTTTCTATGTATTACATGTATGTATATTTTACAGTCAATGTAATAAATGGGTCATTATTTATAATGGCTGGCCAATATGATAAATTGACAATTATTAATAATTAAGCTTACTTGGCACCACATCATACATCAACTAGGTCTCCTATTTTCGATGACAGGACACAAGAAAACCCTAACCTAACCAAAAATTGACTCAAATCTAACCAAAGCATGCTTTATTACATTGACCTTAACATAATATACAAAAAATATATTTAAGTACATAGGTGTATCAGTTATCTAGTAAGGTACCTATAGTATAAGTTTTGCTTAGTTGGAAACTGTGTGTAATTTGGCCAGGAATATTTATTTATTTACTTAATAGCGCTCAATTAAAAACAAGTTATCACAAATCATTGGTCTGGTTGGTTGGTGGATGGTTGTCTGGAAGAAATCTGGTTGTCGACGAGCTCGGTGTCGTAGCGGTCAATTACGCGGCTTCGACACCAACGCTCGTGGGTTCGATTCCCACATAGGACAAACATTTGTGTGCATGAATATGTCTGTTTGTCTTAGTCTGGGTGTTTTCTATGTATCATAAGATAATTTAAAAAAAAATGTATTTACGTATGTTTATCAGTTGTCTAGTACCCATAACACTAGCTTCGCTTACTTTGGGGCTAGATGGCGCTGTGTAATTTGTCTGACAATATAAAAAAAAATAGCATCGCATTAATGCCGCCCTTTTTTGTATTTCTTTTTTTTTTGCAATACTGGTGCAATAAAGTGCATTGTATTATGCGGGGATCTCATATAATGAATGCGAGCGTGCAAAAACGTGCGTTCTTATTGATTTTGACTTTGTATTATTATTAATTTATTTTTATTGATTTTGACATTTTTGGCAATTTGAATTTTTTGACAATTTTGAATTATAATTGTTTAAATGGTTTTGTATTACTTCTTAGTGACATATTAACTGATAATGTTAATATTTCTGAATTTGTATATTTTAACATAAATTATAATTATATGACATTTTTAATTATAAATTGTATTTTTGTATGACTTGCCAGTGTGTTGGAGTCAATAGTACTCTGTGAACTGGCATGAAATGAAGTAAATAAATAAAAAATAAAAAAAAATCTACGTGAAGCCCAATTACTAACATTTTTACTATGATACCTATATTATGAGGTGATTTTGAATAACATTTTGAATATATTTTATTAGTCAAACACGTTCGGAGATTATAAACGGAAACTACTTTGTATTTAGATAAGTATGTATTATATATTTGTATGTAGATAAGACGCGTATTCGATGGCTGACAGGAAATTGTCTATTCTAAATAATGTCACGTACAATAACTATATATATAATTATTTTTTATACCACGAACTTACAAACAAACATACGGCCCGCCTGATGGAAAGCATATCCTATGGCTGCCTGTAACACCAGAGGCATGAGGATGAGAAGAGATGATCGTTGCCGACCCTGTAGAAATCTCTACTCGCCCTTACCTCAGAAAACCGGAAGGGGATCTGGGGCCGAAGCAAAGTGATTAACAAACATCTTCACCTTACTCGACAGAGCTCTAGGGTTTCAACCAGTTGCCCCCTTACCACCAGCTCTTATTGCGATTCAATAACTGAATAGTTTATTCATACCAATGAATAAGCGACTCTGTTCCATTTGAAATAGAGTCGCTTATTCATTGGTATGATTAAGCAATCTATTCAGTTATTGAATCGCAATAAGAGATGGTGGTAAGGGGGCTGAGCTTAACATAATTATGTCCCAACAATCGAAGTAGTAGCTTTATTTTCGCATTAAAAAAATTCGTTGGTAATCGGCGGCTTCAGCTTCGGCGGTAGGACCTCTAGACCTGGGGCCCTACCGCCGATTACCAACGGTATTTTTGATTCCAAAAATTGGTCTTAAGTCAAAGTTATTGACAAACGTCTGCAGCTTAGTAGATAGAGCTCTAGAGTTTCAACCAGTTACCATTTTCGCTTTCAAAAATTCCGAAGGTAATCGTCGAATTTTGCTAAACAAGTAAACTATACACGATTAAGGTCTCGCATAATAGATAATAATAGATAATATAACTATTTTAAATTTTTTTTTAAGAGAGGGGGGCAAACCAGCATGTGGATCACCTGGTGGAAAGCAATCACCACCGCCCATGGAGATCTACAACACCAAGATGTCGCCGATCCGCTGACAGCCTTTTAAGGAAAATAAGAAGTTTCTGTATTTGCTATGAAAGATTTTTTTTTATCGGGAAGGGGGCCACTACATATCCACCACTGTGTCTCCTGTGTAGCCAGGATTAACAGCGGCTAAAAACAGGCAATAAACAGTGAAGTCCCTTGCAGTTCCGGGGGTAAAACTACGACTGCCTTGGAACTCACAACAAATTTAATTAAAAGAGATTAGTAGGAGCTTTTGGAATTAGACTTCCCCTCTTAGCAATGTGAGAGTTGATATGGCAAATAAGGCACTAAAAGCCTAAAGAGATGGCTAGTCTAGTGAAGATTAACTGACGTGCACCACGGGTTTTATGCACCTGAAACATTGAGTTGTATATTACAGAAGAAATATAGACTATGAAAGAAATGTTAATATAGCAAAAGCATCTTGTTATCCAAAGAAATTTCTATCATTTCTAATATTATATTCGGATGGCGGCGGCGCGATGAAAGAAAAATAAAAGATAACGAACGCTTCCAGACTAATAATGAGATTCTGTTTTGATTCTTTAGCCGACAGCGGAAGGAGGGCTAATGAAATACAAGGAAAAATTATATTGAATGTGATACACCAATAGTACAATAATTCTATAAATAAATTTAAGAAAATCAGAAGATAAATATAAAACAGTAAGGAGAGATTTTAAGAGAGGTAGGATACAGCGTATTTGTAAGCTGCCCGTCTGGGGAAGTATCTCCATCTCACAGAATACCGCAGCCAAATAACAATTCCTTGAGGGTTGTTGTGTTCCTACGAGTGAGTGAGATACTGCGTTGGCAGCGGGGATGGCGGCACGTGACTCACGTGAGTGATATGTATTTCGAGCGAACGAGAATTTGGGTCACTTGGTGGAAAGCAATCACAACCGCCCAAGGAGATCGGGAACACCGATCCCCGATGCCATTGCCAGCCTTTGAAGGGAAATAAAGAGTCATTGGGGTGTAAGTGGTTCATCAACATCTTTGAACCAAAGCCAACTTCACCTGCACGCGGTGCACCCTGCTGACTGACAAACGAAGCTCTGGCGAAAAGAGAGGTAGGGAGCGTAATTGTAAGCTACCCGACTGGGGAATGTACCTCCACCTCACAGAATACCGCAGCCAAATAACAATTTCCTTGAGGGTTGTTGTGTTCCTGCGAGTGAGTGAGGTCACCAGAAAGGAAGGAGATGCTGCGTTGGCAGCGGGGGTGGCGGCGCGCAAGTGATATAATATGTTGCGAGCGTTAATATGGCTACGGTAACCGCTTCACAACAGGTGGGCCGTAAGCTTGTCTGCCTCCCGACGTAGTATAAAAAAATAAAAAAATAAAAATAAAAAAGTCTGTTTTTGAAGGCTACCATGTAATCGTCATCGTTTCAGTCAAAGGACATCTATTGCGGAACGTAGGCCTCCGCCTTAGACTTCCACAATAATCATTGTGTGCCGTTTGCATTATCGGCTCCCAGCGATCTTTATTAGATCGTCCGTCCATTTAGTGGGGGAGGGAGCATCTTACGCTGCGTTTTCCGACTCATATCATATCTATCAACAATGTAACCGCACTGATGCACATAAAAACCTATTTAAATATTAAAGTAACATATTTAACAGCAAGGCAGTACTTACAACTTCATGTTCATCAACTGGGACGTATCTGGGCTTCAGAATTATGCAAATAGTTGCTTTACCGTCTGGAACAGGATAACCGTAGGCTATTACGAAGACATAACGGTTTTCTCAACTGCACCTGGGTTTCCCAGCTTTCTTATATTGTTTTGCTATTCAATATTAACTTCATATTTTACTAGCGACCGGCCCCAGCTTTGCACGGGTGCAATATCTTCTCTACTATAATATGCGTGTATTGTACATATAAACATTACTACATTATTCTTGAACCACTCTGTCATCGTTTTTAGGGGTCCGTGCCTCCATAGGAAAATAAACGGAACCCTTATAAGACCGTCTGTCAAGACCCTTTTTCTTAGGAACGCGTGGAAGTATTAAGTTGAAATTAATATCACTTACTCACGTCTGCAATATATTAAAGCAGTGAAAAAAATCAAGCTTCTAAATCGACGCAATCAAAAGAGAAACGGCCGTTTCTGTTCTATTTATATCGCATATTTTGACATTCACTAAGGGAATCAAAACCTATAAGGTACTTCCCGTTGACCTAGAATCATGAAATTTGGCAAGAAGCAATGCCATGTGGTAAAGGAAAAAATCCGAAAACCATAAATTTGTAGGTATTTCACAAACAAAAATGTTGATGATGTAGCTGCATATTAAGTTACTTAGCTGGTTCAATATCGTCATTATTCAGAACAGCCGTTATTAGCTGGACTATGCAATAGCTCTTTCAGCTTTAAAATATAAGTTACAAGATAAACATAAACATAGATAAATATTTTGTATGTACAGAAAACATACATAAATTTGCCTAGTGCAGGGACCGAACCTACTACTGTCGGTAGCAATCACCACCGCCGATAGAGATCAGCAACACCAAGGAGTCGCCGATCTGTTGCCAGCCTATACTCTTTCCTTTTTTTTCTTTCTGGTGACCTCACTCACTCGCAGTAACACAACAACCCTCAAGCGAATTGTTATTTGGCTGCGGTATTCTCTGAGGTGGAGGTACTTCCCCAATCGGGCAGCTTAAAAAATGCGCTATGCCCCACCTCCCTTTTCGCCAGAGAGCCTCGTTTGTCAGTGCAGCACGTGCAGATAAGGTTGGCTTTGGTTCAAAGAGAAAAAGCATATTGTCATCGACGGTACATAGGTACTATCATTTCACCCGGTGGCCTCGTTTCAATATTTTCCGTGAAAATTCCATTGAAAATCATAACGGCGGCTTCCTTTTAAATATCAAGCTCTGAGAATGACAAAAGAAACCCAACCTTGAAGGCTACTTCGCGTGTAATAGGTATCATTATTATAAACAATTATTTATTTTTACGTAATTACTAGTTTCCGCCCGCGACTTTATCCACGCAGCGAAGGTGGAAACGTGGGGGCCCGTTTGGTTTTCATCTACATTTTCCATCAGAAGCTGGACACATAAAAAAATGCGTTTTCAATAATCTTTCTAAATGTCATATGCATAAACTACGTTTGGGGTGTAAGTGATTCATCAAGATCTTTGAACCAACGTCAACTTTACTGCACGCAGTGCATCCTGCTGACTGACAAACTCTGGTGAAAAGAGAGGTAGGGAGAGCAATTGTAAGCTATTGGGAACCTCCACGTCACACAATACCGCAGCCAAATAACAATTCTCTTGAGGCTTGTTGTGTCCCTGCGAGTGAGTGAGGTCACCAGAAAAGAAGGAGATGCTGCGTTGGCAGCAGGGGTGGTATATATATAAAAGCGAAATACCACTCACTGATTAATCACGAAATCTGAGAAACTAAAACACCTACAAACTTGAAATTTGGCAGGTAGGTTCCATATAAGCTGTATCCGGACATCATGACATCCGCTAAGAATCCGGATTTTACGAAAATTCACCCTTATGGGGGTAAAACGGGGGTTGGAAGTTTGTATGAAAGTCCTATGTTTTTGCAGCACGAGACTTGAAATTTAAAATGTATGCTCTATAGATGGTGCGATTTTGGGGTTGAAATGGGGATTGGAAGTTTATATAAATGTTCTATGTTTTTGAAGTAAAAGACTTGAAATTTAAAATGTAAGCTCTATAGATGGTGTGGAGGTACACTAATAATGTATCTTTAGAAATCAAGCCCTCTTTGGGGTTAAAACATTGGTTGGAAGTTTGTATGCAAGTGCTATGTTTTTGAAGTAAGAGACTTGATATTTAAAAAGTATGCTCTATAGATAGTGTGGAGGTGCACTAATAATGTATCTATAGAAAACAACCCCTTTTTGGGGTAAAAACGGGAGTTGGAAGTTTGTATGAAAGTTCTATGTTTTTGAAGTTAAAATAATTATGGCAGAAGGATTTTAAATGGTATTTAAGTATAAGAATTATTGAAAAGAACAACCTACATATTTACTATTATAAGGAGGGATGTTTTATTATAACAATAAAAAGTATTTTAGGTTGAAAGTCTAGAGGGGGTTTGAAAAAATAATATCCGTCGACTTCATTGATTCTAAAAATTCGTCTACATGTTGATTGTTTGTATCTTTCTTTCATTTTTTCCTTTCATTAGGTATTTAGCTTTTTCCAATATAATTAAAAATTATGTGCAAATAACTAACTCCACGCGTCCGAAGTCGCGGGGGGCCGCTAGTATTTTATATTGCGAGCGTTAATATGGCTACGGTAAGCGCTTCACAACGGGCGAGCCGTATCCAGTTCCATCCACCCAACCAACGTAGTATAAGAAAAACGTATTATAATATTAATTAATCGTGCAACACAAACAACCCAAATTTGTATACCTATATAATTTTTGGTTAAGTAACTGTGACATACTCCAAATCGTGAATCCAAAAAGGATGCCTTTTACTCACAAAAAAAAAATTATATGGACGTTGGACGTTATCGCGAAATGAAATCACTTCGAACCCATGTACATTTTTAAAAGCATAAAAATGTAACCCGTTTCTTGTTAAATTTATGTATGACATTCAAAATTTGGACAGTGACAACGGGGTTTTTATCAAAGCTTTTGAATCGCCTTTATTTGGAGCCCTCAACCAGAATGCAATAAAAAAAATAGGGTGCGGCTGTGTCATGGACACGGCCGTGTGTTGTACGTATATACGTTATATGCACTAAAATTATTTAAAAATGGCAGCGCTTTCCCCTCCCCCGCACGCGATGTTCCATAGTCCTTTCTTAGTGTAATAAATTCTTTAATTCTTCATCTATCCAGTGGTGTGATTTAATTTTGAATGGAGATGATTGATTTGTAGCTGTAACACGAAACTGTATTCCCCGATTTTTAAGGTTCCATACCTCAAAAGGAAAAATGGAACCCTTATAAGATCACTTTGTTTTCCGTCTGTCTGTCTGTCTGTCAAGACCCTCTATGTCGAGAATGCGTGGAGGTATCAAACTGAAATTTGAACTGTATACTCAGGTCAACAGTCCCATTAAGTTGTAAAACAATGAAACTGCTAAGTTTACGTAAAAAAAAGTTACGGCCGTTTATTCAGCAAAAAACGCATATTTCGACACATTCTCAAGGGAATCAAAACCTATAGGGTACTTCCCGTTGACCTAGAAATATGAAATTTGGCAAGTAACATCGTTATAGACTACAAGTACAAGAATAAATTTCTAAACTATAAATTTGTAATTAAATCTTAAAAAATAGGGGGTCTATATGTTTTTATAGGAGGTCGAAATTTCAAATTGAAGCTACAAGTTCAAATGGGGTATCATATGAAAGGGCTTGATGTACACATGGCAAAATATATTTTACTTATTTTTTCCGACGCATTATTACTTATTTATAATGAAAAATATCAAAATTATAATGATCCTACGTACGGAACCCTTGGTGGGTGAGTCCGACTCGCACATGGCCGGTTTTTTTGAATTGCCTCCATATGGAAGCAATTATATACATTACATATATTACATTAATTAAATATATTAGTGACGAGCTCGGTGGTCGAATGGTTAGCAATGACCGCGTTAGGAGGTCGCGGGTTCGATTCCCGCACAAGACAAACATTTGTGTGCATGAACATATCTGTTTGCCTTGGTCTGGGTGATTTCTATGTATTATAAGTAGGTATGTATTCACAACATCCAACAACCCATAACACAAGCGTTGCTCTTAATTTGGGACTAGATGGCGCTGTGTAAATTGTCCAGAAATATTTATTTATTTATATAGACGCATTCACGTCAAAAAACAATGTATTTTGGTATTTATTCGATGATGAAATAACTAAAACGTATAGAGATAAAGAATAAATATTATATAACGTATAAAAATAAAGAATAGAAATAATAATAAGCGTGCGAAGAAGAAATCCTCTCAGGAACTGCGCGGAACGTGACCATTTCGGTTCTAAGGTTGATGAATTCCAGGCCGACGGCGAGCGAAGCCATTATAGTCCTTTGAGTACAAACACAATTCATTGTACAATCGGTAAAACCTTGAATGTCATTCGATAGAACACACAATAGGAGCCAAAATCTCGCCTAATTGGAGTGTCTTGAGATCGTCAACAATCCTCACATAAATATATGAGTATTGTTGACGATTTCATGACCGGAGTGTCGTAAGCGGTTCATTTATACCTTAGAACCAGAGCCAATCTCACCTGTACGTGGTGATCTGCTGACTGACGAAAAGATAGGAATAACTGCAGCCAAATAACAATTCCCTTTAGGGTTGTGTTCCTGCGGGAGTGAGGTCACCAGGAAGAAAAGAATCGCTGCGTTAACAGCACGGGTGGCGGCTCGTGAGCGATATTTCATGTTGCGAGCGTTTACATGAGGGCCGCTTCTCATCAGGCGCATCGCCTCACATTTGCCACCCAATGGAACAAAAAGCTTGAGATCGTCAACTTTCCTCACATAAATCTACAAGTATAATTATTACAGTGGAGTTACCTATTTTGTTTTCCTTGGGGGGATGATGGACAGCATGATTTTCAAGGCAGATGCTGCATTTATTCTCCTTAATAAATAATAAATCTCTTTCTACCAAAGCGGCGGGTGGTAAGCTTTGCGCAAGTCATGTATCCAGCAGGTACAGGTTGATGATGATGATGATGAAATGAGCTCCCCAAAGGCACAATAATACTGTAAACAAATATAATCGTACTGCGGTGATTGATGGTAAATGATTAATTTTTATCGGACGAATCGAGTTTCGGGTCTTCGCAACTGAATGCTAAAAATAAATTTCAAAACCGGCTATATTGAATCGCAGTGGGTTTTGTATTTATAAGCGAAATATTATTAGTATTTCGGGATTATTTTTATAATCCTGTTCCAAAAGCGGGGTTGCCTCTTGAATAATTTACAATCAACTTTTATACATTAAGGTGAAGTCTATGAACAGGAATTTTCATTACTTATATTTGTTACACAAAGAAATCCCGGAAATATGTACAGAATTTGAAGGAGGAATTAAAAGTTTCCGTCGGGTGGTAAACAAGCATATGGTCCTCCTGATGTGAAGCGATAATCGTAACAATATTTTTATATTGTTGTGAGTGTTTACTCACCCCCACAGCAAAAGCAGAAACTCCTTTCTTCCCGGTAACCTCACTTACAGGAACACTACAAATCTCAATGGAACTGTTGTTTGGCTGCGGTATTCTGTGAGGTAGAAGTACTTCCCCAGCCGCTCTGCCTTACGAAATACGAAACGTAAAAGTAAAAATTTTAATTACAAGCTTTAATTACGATTTTTTTTTATTACGATTTTAATGACGATCTCAGTGGCCGAATGGCTAGCCGAATGGCACTTTGACTCCGAGGTCGCGGGTTCGATCCCCGCACAAGACAAATATTAGTGTGCATGAACATGTCTGTTTGTCTTGGTATGGGTGTTTTCTATGTATATATGTATGTATTTATAAAAAAATAATATTTAAGTATAATATCAGTTATCTAGTGCCCATAGTACAAGCTTTGCTTAGTTTGAGACTAGATGGCAGTGTGTAAAAAAAATATATATAAACACACGATAGTGATAGTCATGAAAAACAGCTAGTACATAAAGACAAAATTAAAAATTTTGAAAAAACCCACGACGGTTAAAAAGTACCTAGTTGAAAAAGGATAAAAAAAAATTAAAACCCCCGACTTAAAGAATTTATGCTATGAACTTAATAAAAAAAATCAAGAAAATCCGTTGGGGCTGCCATTAAATGAACTAGTTTGGCAACTTGTATACTTATTTATATTTATATTGAAAGCAGCCCCCGACGGATTTTCTTGGGTTTTTTTATTAAGTTCATAGCATAAATTCTTTAAGTCGGGGGTTTCAAAATTATTTTATACTTTTTCAACTAGGTACGTTTTAACCGTCGTGGGTTTTGTCAAAATTTTTAATTTTGTTTTTATTTCAAACTTTTTAGACAGCAAGCATAGGTATTACAATTGAAAACCGCATCAGAATCAGACTAGTAGTTTTGGTTTTGCACAAACAAATGTTTACTGCAGCGATCTCTGGTAAGTTGTCACTGTAACACCTATCTAAGAACATGCTCCAATCAAACCCGAATCCATCACTGAAATCCGCATCAAAATCGGACTAGTAGTTTTGGAGATAAATGGCAACATTGGTTGCACAAAAAATGTTTACTGCGGCGCACCCTGGTGAGTTGTCACCGTAACACCTATCTAAGAACATGCTCCAATCAAACCCGAATCCATCACTGAAATCCGCATCAAAATCGGACTAGTAGTTTTGGAGATAAATGGCAACATTGGTTGCACAAACAAATGTTTACTGCAGCGCACCCTGGTGAGTTGTCACCGTAACACCTATCTAAGAACATGCACCAATCAAATCCGAACCCATCACTGAGAACCGCATCAAAATCGGACTCGTAATTTTGGAGATAAATGGCAACATTGGTTTCACAAACAAATATTTACTGCAGCGCACCCTGGTGAGTTGTCACCGTCACACCTATCTAAGAACATGCACCAATCAAACCCGAAACCATCACTGAAAACCGCATCAAAATCGGACTCGTAGTTTTGGAGATAATTGGCAACATTGATTTGCACAAACATCCTTGCTTGGATGTACCCCAAACGCATATACCGTCTCCGTTCCGTCGCAGGT
Organism: Hypsopygia costalis; assembly: GCA_937001555.2. Classification (NCBI taxonomy): domain Eukaryota; kingdom Metazoa; phylum Arthropoda; class Insecta; order Lepidoptera; family Pyralidae; genus Hypsopygia; species Hypsopygia costalis. The sequence continues at coordinate 29,732,334 of OW443329.2, forward strand.
AAAAAATAAATACATTATTAAATCAAAATGTAACATTAAAAGTAAATATTTGTAAACCGTTTTTACGTATCTCAGTAATGTTGGACCCTAATAAAATTCTACCTTATACTAACTTCCAAGGGGAACTTAAAGCACTCTACTAGTGATACCCATCACTAGTAGAGTGCTTTAAGTTCCGATTATCTAAAAAATAACAATCGAATTACTCGATTGACTACTAGAAATATTGAAATCAAATGTTCATTCGACATTCAAATTATTTTGGGCATTTCCATTTTCGTCATTCCAGTTTCATTCGAATATTTTTCAGAAGTGGCCTTAATGATTGCAATATAATAATAATAATAAACAATAAATATTGTCAGACAAATTACACAGCGCCATCTAGCCCCAAAGTAAGCGAAGCTTGTGTTATGGGTACTAGACAACTCAACTGATAAACACGTATTTTTTTTTTTTTTAAATACATATTTATGTTACATACAAAACACCCAGACCAAGACAAACAGACATGTTCATGCACACAAATATTTGTCCTGTGTGGGAATCGAATATTAACGAATTTAAATTATAATTTAGTTGGTTTTGGTTTGTGTTCTACTATGGATTTTTAATAAATTTATATTCAGTGCTATAAACATTCACAAACATACTTTGCAAATGTGTTTGCATATACGTCGTAATAAAATGATTGATCGAAAGAAACACTTACAAGAAAAGTATTATCTAATGTGAATAGCTATTAAAGGCCACCATTCCTTTTTTGCCCAAGGGCCTACACACCACTAAATTTGCCCTTGGCCTACCTGAGCTACAAACTTTACTGCTATTTTAATAAACACTTTCAAGATAAATAAATGTAAATAAATATTTCTACGCAATTTACACAGCGCCATCTAGTCCCAAATTAAGCGCAAAGCTTGTGTTATGGGTACTAAACAACTGATAAAGTACTTAAATACATTTTTTTTTGTAAATACATACTTATGTAGAAAACACCCAGATCAAGACAAACAGACATGTTCATGCACACAAATGTTTGTCTTGTGCGGCAATCGAACCCGCGACCTCGGAGTCAAAGTAGCCATTACTAACCATTCGACCACCGAGCACGTCAATATTATTTATTTATATTTTTAATATTGATAATTATTACAATCTACAGACCCGGGGACCGTACCTTTTATTAACAATGTTCTATTTTTATCTTACAATATTCTTACAATTTATAAATTGCACGTCGCTATTATGCTAATAATTATATTATTGTCTATTACTACTTAACCTAAATGCTCCTATTGTTTACCTTGCAACCATGACAGCCGCGGCAGACCAGTCCCCTCTGGCAGCACCCGTTCACGAGTTGATGCATGGGGCAGCCATATCTATTATTTAACCAATTAGATAAATATTATTTAACCAATGTGCTAAGCTATTAAGGACCTCCATTTCTTTGTTGTCCCAAGGCCTCTCCTAAATTTGGCCCTGGCCTACCTGAGCTACTAACTGTATTATTATTCGAATGATTTTTCGAATGGATCATACGAATTCGCCCATCTCTACATTCTCATGTTTACTTTCTGAAGGTTAGTAACCTAAACGCAAACTACATAGTGAAGTTAATAACACATATTGTACAATATTTACTGTTTCATGAGATGAAACATAACAATTTGATGATATTGTGAGATAACTCAAACATTTTGTATTGTATGCATGTATATATTGTATTCACTGGAATGAGGAGCTTGATGGCGTCGTTACGTGTGTCAGTCTAATCGAACACGCAAGTTAAGCAACGTCGACCATAGCTTATCCATGGATGGGTTTATTTATCTAGAGCTCCTCCGTGCTTCGGAGGGCACGTTACGCCGTCGGTCCCGGTTGTTATTATTAGATGACAATCGTTAAGCCAAGTGAGTGGGCTTTAGGCGGCTTGAAATACTGGTATCCACCAACCCGCAGTTTAGCAGCGTGGTGGAGTATGCTCTAAACCCAATCGATTGAGGGGAGGCTCGTATCTCAGCAGTGTGATGAATAATGTGGGATGAACAACAATTTTCTTTCGATTATATTTGTTACATAAATTTCTAATTTCCCATTAAGCCGTCACGTTGGAAATTCATTAAAAAAGATCAAACAAATAAGACGAAAAAAGGGTCAAACCTCGAATGGAAATATGTGGAAATGGAAATGGAAGCGAATAAGCTGTAAATTTGTATAAACGTTTATTTTGGTGTTCTAATGACTGGTATTTCTATCATTAGAACACCAATACAAACGTTATATGTCCTATATAATCACGTGTCTGCGTCACAAGTTATTCAATGTCTAAGGTCACGAAAATCAGTTTTTCCCAATTATCTCGTTTCCTATGGGAAATACGCCATTTTAGGTTATTATGAAATTTGTGGATTATAAAATTCTCTACAATTTTTGTATTAAACATTTTTATGTATCCTACCGTTTACTACTTACGTCCTAATATACCACTAATAATATACAAATACAAATAATAACAATTATAGTTCGATAAACAATGTCAGATTTTTGTTAGGTACTCAAATTAGTTTCAAAAGTCTTATTTTCATTCTCCACTCGACGAGTTTGGAAATCAAAAAACCTAATGTACCGTCCATACGTTTCAAATTTCATCTAAAACACAACATGCAATACGAGATTTCTCGTTCGTTTTTCATATCCCATTTTCGATTTCACAGAAACTTCTAATCCAAATAGGTACGACTCTATCTGAATGATTCCCATTTTTTTAGAAAGCTATAAATAAATATACCCGAACAAATTGTGTATTTGTTCAGGTATATTTCATGTCCGTAAGCGTCGTATATGTGTGCGTTCTTGAAGAGCGTTTTGTACGTATTATTGTTATGCGGGCTCTACATCTGCGACGTGAAGCTCCGCGAACAGGCGTGAACGTAAATGTGGATGGTTTTCTCTAGGTTCACGGGCGTTCACGCCTGTTCCCCGATCGAAGTCGGTATTTTGTCCCGCGACAAAGGCGACGCGAACGAAACGCTAACGTTCACGCGTACACATACACATTCACGGCGCGGCGCCAGTTTTCTCCTGACTACCGATAACAAGTTAACAAGTAAGATAACAAGTCATTACAATTTCAGTCATCCACCATGTTCTTCTTCTCCAACGATTTCTAATTATTTTCTTATTTTTTATGGACAAATAATTATACGTTGCTACAGCAAACAAACTTATTGCAGCCGCAGCTTCCACGTCCATTTCGCGGCAGGTTTCACTCACGAATGTGTGAATGTAGAGGGGCACAAGTTCTGCCTTGAAATCACGGCGCGAATTCACGGCATAATTTCACGGCACTGATGTAGAGCACGCATTACACTGTATTTTGTGACTGACTTAAGTCACAAAATACAGTGTTACTTTTTGAACGTGAACGAGAAGGGACGTGACACTGTATTTTGTGGCTTATTTCAGTCACAAAATACAGTGTCACGTCCCTTCCGTAGTACGGAGGAGCACGAGAGAAATAAATCCATACAGGCTACGGTCAACGTTGCCTTTTCATGGTTGACGCCTAACCGAACACCCAAGTACTCGCGTTGACACGCGGTACGACGTCACCTTTGTTCTTTTTAGGGTTCCGAACCTCAAAAGGAAAAACGGAACCCTTATAAGATCACTTTGTTGTCCGTCTGTCTGTCTGTCTGTCTGTCTGTCTGTCTGTCTGTCAAGAATTTCTATGTCGAGAATGCGTGGAGGTATCAAGCTGAAATTTGAACTGTATACTCAGGTCTACGGTCCCATGAAGTTAAAAAAAAATCAAACTGCTAAGTTTACGTAGAAAAAAGTTACGGCCGTTTATTCATCAAAAAACGCATATTTCAACACACTCAAGGGAATCAAAACCTATAGGGTACTTCCCGTTGACCTAGAACTATGAAATTTGGCAAGTAACATCGTTATAGACTACAAGTACAGGAATAAATCTCAAAACTATACATTTGTAAAAAGATCTTAAAAAATAGGGGGTCTATATTTTTTATAGGGTGTCGAAATTTCAAATTGAAACTACTAGTTCAAATGGGGTATCATATGAAAGGGCTTGATGTACTCATTGCAAAATATATTTTATTTATTTTTTTTGACGCATTATTTCTTATTTATAATGAAAAATATCAAATTTAATAATGATATTACGTACCTACGGAACCCTCGGTGGGCGAGTCCGACTCGCACTTGTCCGGTTTTTTATTATATAAATGAAGTAATAGTTTTCACTTTGACTACAGAGTCGCGGGAGTGATCCCTGAACAAGACAAAAATATGTGTGATGAACATGTCTGTTTGTCTTGGCCTGAGTTTTTTATGTATTATATGTACGCAATAAAAAAATCGTATTTAAGTATTATATCAATTATCTAGTACACATAGTACAAGCTTTGCTTAGTTTGGAACTAGATAAAGCTGTATAGAGTGTCCAGAAATATTTATTTATTTATATACTTACTCGAAAAACATTAAGCAAGCATACACTCCCTGTTTAATCAGTCGGGTAAAACAAGTCGGGTACTCGGTGATAATCTTGTTTTGGTAGAGCTAAGTTGGAATCATTTAATGTCCATGACAGGGTCGCGATCAACTTATGGACATTGAGTGACTGCAGCTCGTAATTGGGCCGGCTCGTCCGGGGCAGTACCACTCTCACACAGAAAACCGGCGTGAAGTAGTAGCTCGCTATTGCGTTTCGTGCGGTGAGTGTTGAGACCCGGAGCCCAATCCAAAAACCTCAACTCTGGATATGGCAGTGGCATTAGGAAGAAGAATACCCCAGGACGGTACAGTCACCGTTGGTGAAGGAGAATCCCTTCCTGAGTTTCACTACTCAGGCCGCCCGACGTATTCTGGGGCGGGCACTATGCCACTCTGTATCTCTGCCAGGAGCAGGCGTAGGAAAAGGACGGTGGCACGTTACCCTGAGCTCTATATCGAGCTATGTAACATAAGGGGACTTCACTCCAACCAGAATGCCGTCCACCAGCATCTTGAGACGGCTAAGCCAGCCTTGCTTTTTTTAACTGAGACACAGATATCTCCACCATCTGACATCTCGTATCTGCGCTACCCAGGGTACAAACTGGAACACAATTTTGTGCCACGAGCCGGTGTGTGCGCGTACGTTAGGGAGGATATCTGTTGTCGACGTCTTGGCAGTCTTGAAGAGCGGGGCCTGTCAATTATGTGGCTGCGCGCAGACTTCGACGACCACATTCGTATCTACGCGTGCCTCTACAGGTCCCACAGCGGTAACGCCGAAACGGAGTGCCTTGTTGAGCACATCCAAACGACGACTGACAGTCTACTCCAGCAAATGCCTTCTGCCGAGATTGTGGTTATGGGTGACTTTAATGCCCACCACATCGAATGGCTTGGGTCACGCTCAACTGACCATGCTGGAAGATCTTTTCATGACTTTGCCTTGGCATATGGTCTAACGCAGCTGGTCTCTTCACCTACACGGGTACCGGATGTGGAGAACCATGTGCCATCCCTTTTGGATCTTCTGCTGATCTCCCACCCGGACAACTATCGCGTATCTGTTGGCGCCCCTCTTGGATCCTCAGATCATTGCCTGATAGAATGTGTGGTGCCACTCATACACCAAAAGCGACCGCGTACCGCAGGTATACGTCGTGTGTGGCATTTCAGGTCAGCAGATTGGGATGGGCTGCGTGACTTCCTGGCTTCCTACCCCTGGGGGCCAGTTTGCTTCTCGCTGGATGATCCCAGTGCCTGTGCAAATGCTGTCGCTGATGTGGTTCTGCAGGGTATGGAACTATTTGTTCCTAATTCTGCGGTGCCCATTGGCGGCAAATCTCGACCATGGTTCGGTGGGTCTTGCAGAGCCGCGTCGCGTCTGAAGCAAGATTCCTACCGTGCCTGGTCCAATGCTCGGGCCACTGGAGATCCAAATACCGGCGTACTAAAAAAAAAATACAACGCTGATTCCAGATCGTTGAAGGGTTGTATCGCGAAGGCAAAGTCCAGATTTATAAGCGAAATTGGCGAGAGACTAGTGCGCTTGCCATCTGGGTCTCGTGCGTTCTGGTCGCTCGCCAAAGCCGTACAGGGTAACTTCTGTCAGTCGTCGTTTCCACCACTGCAACGGATGGATTACTCGCTGGCCCATACTGCAAAAGAAAAAGCCGATCTCCTAGGGTTTCTTTTTGCATCTAACTCGACTCTCGATGACCAGGGAGCCACACCACCTACCATCCCTCGGTGTGAGAGCTCTATGCCAGAAGTAAAGTTCACGCAAAGAGCCGTGCGTAGAGCGCTTTGCTCCCTGGACATCCATAAGTCGAGTGGGCCGGATGGCATTCCGTCCGTTGTTTTGAAAATATGTGCCGCGGAGTTAGCCCCAATTCTAGTCCGCCATTTTCGGTACTCGTACTCGCTTGGCGTGGTCCCCAGCTCGTGGAAGGAGACTTTGGTTCACCCGATCCCTAAAAAAGGTGTTTGCTCAGATCCGTCCAACTACAGGCCCATTGCTATAACTTCCTTGTTTTCCAAGATAATGGAAAATATTATCAACCAACAGCTGATAACATACCTAGAGGATCACCAGCTGATTAATGATCGCCAATATGGCTTTCGCCATGGTCGTTCGGCTGGTGATCTTCTGATATATTTGACTCATTGTTGGGCAGAGTCAGTGGAAAGCAAGGGCGAGGCTTTGGCTGTTAGTCAGGACATAGCAAAAGCCTTTGATCGGGTGTGGCATAAAGCGCTACTATCCAAGCTTCCCTCTTTTGGGTTACCCGAGAAACTCTGCAAATGGATTGCCAGCTTTCTCACTGGGCGGATCATTAAAGTTGTGATTGACGGTGCACGCTCGGATCCATTACCCCTGAACGCTGGTGTGCCACAAGGCTGCGTATTGTCTCCTACATTGTTTCTTCTGCATATCAATGACTTGCTGCACGTATGCGGCATCCATTGCTATGCAGATGACAGTACCGTAGACGCAAGATACAGTGGTCTATGTAATATTTCTCGGGATTGCGTCGATGAGTACCGGGAAAAACTTGTGTCTGAGATTGAGACGTCTCTTGGACACGTCTCTGATTGGTGTAGACTGACCTTAGTCCAACTGAATCCATCAAAGACACAAGTATGTGCGTTTACCGCAAAAAAGTCCCCATTTGTCGTGGCTCCTAGATTGGAAGGTACTGCCCTTACTATTGGCTCCAGCATTGGTATCTTGGGTGTTGACATATCCAGAGATGTACAGTTCCGTGGTCACTTGGAGTGCAAGGCCAAATTGGCTTCTAGGAAAATTGGCATCATCTGTAAAGCCAGTAGGTATTTTACACCACAGCATCGCCTTCAACTGTATAAAGCCCAAGTTAGGCCTCATATGGAATACTGTTCACATCTCTGGGCTGGTGCGCCCCAGTACTTACTCGCTCCATTCGACCGCATACAACGAAGAGCTGTTCGAATTGTCGGTGACCCAATGATTTCTGATCGGCTGGATTCTCTCTCTACACGCAGAGATGTTGCATCTCTTTGCGTTCTATATAAATTGTACCACGGGGAGTGCTCGGATGAGCTATTTGATTTGATACCTGCCGCTGAATTCCACTATCGTACAACTCGCCAAAAATTAAAATTCCATCCACATCACCTTGATATTTGGCGATCTACTACAGTACGCTTTTTAAGGCATTTTCTACCACGTACTGTAAAGTTGTGGAATCAACTTCCCTCAGCGGTATTCCCAAATAAGTACGACATGGGGGCCTTCAAGAACAGAGTCAATATTTCCCTCAAAAGGCTGGCAACGGATCGGCGACCCCTTGGTGTTGCTGATTTCTATGGGCGGTGGTAACTGCTTTCCATCAGGCGGGCCGTATGCTTGTTTACCACTTTTTTAGTTTAGTTAAAAAATTCAGACTGTGGCAAATTTCACTCAGATCCATTTAGCTGTTCTGGCGCGATTATGTGACATACATCCATCCATTCTATAAACGCCTGTAATAACAGGAGCATCATACGCGCGTTGCCGACTCCATGCTGTAGTCTCCTGAGAAAGCCTCATTTTGTACATACGTATTTTTTATCCCAGGAAAATAATATCCCGGGAGGAATAATATTCCCACGTGAATGAAGTTCACGCAATCGAAGACACGGGCGGAAGTATTTTGATAAAACAATCACGTAATCTATTATAATAGTAATTTGGATGATATTACATGACAGATTATTAGCGGACCCGACAAACGTGGTTCTCAAAGCACCCCCGAGGGGACTGCCTCTAAAATTTGTAATATAATATTCGTACCTTCGATGGAACAAGGGTACAATTTGCTCCCTGTGCGATTTTACAGGATAGCCATTTTAATATATTTCTTTGCATACAACATCGTGTTATTTTGCTATGTTACTTCTGGAATGTTTAATATTAACATCATCATCATCAGGTCCATTTTAGTCTCCACTACAGGAGCACGACCCTCTCTCGTCCGTCTTAGACGGAAGGAGGATTTGGCCTACACTCCCCACGCTGGCCAAACGGGTTGGGGAGGCCTGATCGATATTAGATAATGTACTTCCATGGACGTACGTTGTTTATGGTACGTCAATTTCCCTTAGTCGCCTTGTACGACATTCACGGGAATAAATAAATAAATAAATATTGTCAAACAAATTACACAGCGCCATCTAGCCCCATAGTAAGCGAAGCTTGTGTTATGGGTACTAGACAACTGATAAACATACATTTTTTTTTGTAAATACATACTTATGATACATAGAAAACACCCAGACTAAGACAAACAGACATGTTCATGCACACAAATGTTTGTCTTATGTGGGAATCGAACCCACGAGCGTTGGTGACGAAGCCGCGTCATTGACCGCTACGCCACCGAGCTCGTCAAGAACAAGAAGAAAGGAAGAAACGAAGTGATTCTATTCTAATCTGCCGGAAACCACACGGCGGGTTTAATATTAACATAGTATATTATAATAGCCAAATAGCTTAAGAAAGCCAACCAACTGACAACACTATCAAAACTTCTGAATTAACTTCGCAATCCAATTCATTTGTACTTTTGGAAATGGATCCAGATAACGTAGACTCTGAACCTAGTCACAAAATCACGGGTCAAGCCGGGTCTCAATGACTTGCGTCTAAGTGAATGACTTGACTGCGGGTTATTATTATCTCTTTTTCATCACGGGTCAAGCACGGTCATTTGATAGGTGTGCGCTGGGACATGGATCCAACGCGCAGAGGCCCCTTTGAGAAGTTTGATGTAATGTTGTACGTCCGCCGTGACCCGCTCCAGGATATATCAATGGAACGATATACCCATGAGCAGGTCTCGGCAGGCGTTGAGATTATTTCAAAGTGTGATGGAAAATAAATGCGTTATGGAGATGAGATCTGAGTGAACTAAATACCGGGCTATTACAGAAGAATACCGGGCTATAATTATGCTCACAGACCAAGTATATAGAAAACATGGGATTAATGCGCGGCGCTTTATGCTTTTATAACACAATACTATGCAACCAAATTCAACCAATTACAATACAAAGTTTGTTAGTAGTATACTCATATTGCTTTCCTTGTATGAGTTTGGTGCGCTTGGTGCCCATACACATCTAATTGCATACCACTTCCATTTGATTTCGTTTCCTTGATCATGTCTTTACTCTACCGAAGGTACCATTGACTTGGACGATTGCGAACATGTACAAAAAAATACAAAATAAGTATTCCCAAGTTTTGCGCTTAACAACGAACAATATGTTATTTTAATTTAAACAGAAGACAGTATCGGCAATTTATCTTAAATTTCACGAAATAATTTATGACTATTTAAATGATCTTAAAAAGCTGAATGCTATACTTGTGTAAGATTATTTGCGCATGTGAAATTTGAAAAGAAACAATGTGACAATGGAATTTTGCTCTTGCGTGTACACTTGTTTACACTAACGGAATGCGACAATTTAAGCTTCTCACAAGAAATAAGCATGTATGTAAGTAATGTTCGTGGATACAGAGTTATGTCACGAGATGGAATTTATGTGATAAAAACGGCAATATATTATAATAATCGTGGGATTTGCGCAACGAAGAGAAATCTCGAAATTAAAAGCAGATCATTATTTTATAGAGGCTTCATTGTCTTTTTGTTTGGTCAAATTCAAAGTAGCGCCATAATAGAGATAAGTTCAGGAAGTCTGCTTCGAAGGAAAAATTCATACTTTCGGTCGAAATTTCGGAATTCGTTTCGGAGTGCCCCAAGTATGCACAATACAGACAGAAGCTTGTATTCTGTATCGAAAGGGACTATATCAATCAGTGAACACTATGTGATCAGTCAGTCAATTATCCTTAGGATATTATTAGCCTTCTGACTTTAAACTAAATTTTACTGAGAGCAAAAAATAAAAAAAGTTTTTTTTTTCCGATAAAATCTAACAGGTAACAAATTATAACATGCATCATTTTTATTGATAAATTGTCACATTTCCGCGAAAATATTTTAATCAATGAAAATCGATTTCTATAAGTACTTATTTATAGTAATTAGATTTCCAAATTAATACTTTTTTTTTAAATGGAAAAATTCTCCTGCCATAGCTGCATAGGGAGCAAGTGAATTTTTCCATTTTTCAAATAATATTTATCCGGCAAGTTGGCCAAGACATCTATTTAAATGTAATATGTTTTATTATTATTTTATTATGTAATTAGATTTGTAAACATACACACAACACAAGTTTATTCGAGATAAGTATAGCCACAGTACAAGTAATAGTACTACGTAGTATAGCTAAAGAAATAAATATTGTTATTAGCACAGTGTAACAATCCAATCATCATCATACGAGCCAAATTACGGAACTGTACGTTACATTGAAGTGTAATAATCATAACACAATCTACTTTACGGCGTTGTTTAGTCACGGTTGCTATAAAATCTTGTGGTATTGCGTTTAAGATTTCTATTTTATTGACAGAGTTATTGGCAAATAAATCTAATGCAGTTGAGAAATTAAATAAGAATACACGAGAAATCTGAGAACGAATATTATAAAGAAAAATAATATTTGAAGCGGTTACCGCAGCCATATAAACGCTTGCATCACGAAATATCGCTCGCGCGCCGCTATCCCCACTGTCAACGCAGCAACTATTCCCTTTCTGGTGACCTCACTCACTCGCAGGAACACAACAACCCTCCAGGGATATGTTAATTCGCTGTGGTATTCTGTAAGGTGACGGTACTTCCCTAGTCAATTTAATTACTTACAAAATACGCTAGCTCTACCTGTTTTTAGCCTCGTTTGTCAGTCAGCCGAGTGCATCATACCACTAAAGGGGCAAACAAGCATACGGCCCGCCTGAAGGAAAGCAGTTACCGTAGCCTATGAACGCCTGTAACACCAGGGGCATCACACACGCGTTGCCGACCCTGTAAAAACCTCTTCACACCCTTCTTGAAGAACCCCATGCTGTAGTCTCCTGAGAAAACCTCAACAGGCAGTTCATTCCACAGATTGACAGTACGAAGGAGAAAACTTCTCTTTTAATTTTATTTAAAATTTTCATCATGTCCAAGTAAAGTCGGCTTTGTTTCAAAGATGTTGATGAGCCACTTACACCTCATTTATATATTAAAAGCCGGTCACGTGCGAATCAAACTCACGCACCGTAGGTTCCATGATATAAGTTACAAATAACCTAATCCAGAAGATATTAAATATTGATATGCCTTTATACAAAGCCATTCAGCCGTTTATCAGTGAATAGAAATCAAATATCCATCAATACATTCTCACAAACTTTCAGTAATAATTCTTCAATAATAATATATTGAGTGAGTGAGGTAAAGAAAGGAAGGAGTAATAGGTAGGCAACGGTTCGGCGACCCCTTGGTGTTGCTGATCTCTATGGGTGGTGGTGCTTTCCATCAGGTGACCCACACGCTCGTTGGCCTCCCTCTCATATAAAATATATATATATCAGCAGAGGAAAGTAACAAGTGGAGAGCGTTCGTCCGTAAAACGTTACGTGGAGAGGTCATGTCCCTCAGAAATGAGGAGAATGTCGCAAGAAGAATAAAAATATATAGACGACGAAATATATATAGACGAGGAAATATATATAGACGAAGAAATATATAATAGGTAGGGGAAAAAGTCTTTTCGCATTATAGTATGTATGAACTTGTAATAAAATCTCTTTGGTTATACCATTTGTATCTAGCAGGTTTTGATATCTTTAAAAAGTTTAAATTTTAAAAAAGATAATTCCAAATTCAAATTAGGTAAATGTGTGATTTTCATTTGTTTTTTTTACTGTCAAGATGACTGAATCTAATGAAGAAATTCGATACATTTTAAAATTTAACTACAAAATTTGTGACGTTTATGGACCTAGTGCAGTGTCTGTGAGAGTAGCACAAATTTGGTTTAAGCGTTTTCAATCCGGAAATTTTGATGTCAAAGATGCACGTCGCTCTGGTCGCCCTGTTACGGATAAAATGGATGCCATTTCTGAAAAAGTGGAGCAAGATCGGCATATCAGTAGTTACGACGTAGCTGAAGAACTAGGAATTGACCACATAACAGTTTTGGCGCATAAAAAGGTCGTGGTCAAAGGCCGGCCAGGCTTCACAGACTCTGGCGAAACCCGGGTTAACCCGCAACAAGGTCAGGCTGTGTGTATGGTGGGATTGGAAGGGAAGATATTCATTATGAGCTGTTACAGCCAGGCAGAACTATCGATTCTGAACTCTACTGTGAACAACTAATGAGATTAAAGCAAAAAGTTGAGAGAAAGCGGCCGGAATTAATTAATAGAAGGGGTGTGATTTTTCATCATGATAACGCTAGATCTCACACATCTTTAGCCACTCAGCAAAAATTAAGAGAGTTTGACTGGGAGGTGTTAATGCATCCGCCGTATAGTCCTGACCTTGCACCTTCTGATTTCCACCTGTTTCGGTCTCTTCAGAATTCTTTAGGCAATGTCAGGTTACCATCACGAGAAGACTGCCAAAACCACTTGTCGTGGTTTTTTGAACAGAAGTCCCAAAATTTCTATAGTAATGGGATCATGTCTCTACCTACAAGATGGCCAAAAGTTATCGAACAAAATGGCACCTACATACTTTAGTTAAATGTAAATAAACTTTATTAAAAAATGTTTTGAATTTTCATATAAAATACGAAAAGACTTTTTCCCCAACCTAATATATATATATATATATATATATATATATATATATATATATATATATATCAGCAGAGGAAAGTAACAAGTGGAGAGCGTTCGTCCGTAAAACGTTACGTGGAGAGGTCATGACCCTTAGTAATGAGGAGAATGTCGCAAGAAGAAGAAAAATGTATAGACGACGAAATATATAGAGACGAAGAAATATATATAGACGAGCCCGGTGGTCGAATGGCTAGCAATGTCTACTTTGACTCCTAGGTCGCGGATTCGATCCCCGCACATGACAAACATTTGTGTACATGAAAATGTCTGTTTGTGTTGGTCAGGGTGTTTTTTTATATATTATATATATCATCATCAGGTCATTTTAGTCTTCACTACAGGCCCTCTCTCGTCCGTCCCAGACAGAAGGAGGATTTGGGCTACACTCCCCACGCTGGCCAGACGGGTTGGGGAGGCCTGATTGATGTTTGCTAATGTATTTCCCTTAGTCGCCTTGTACGACATCCACGGGAAGAGACGCAGTAATTCTATTCTAGTCTGCCGGAAACCACACGGACATACATTCTCTATCGTAATATCTGTACAGGTATCTGACCAGGTACATTTATTTATTCATTTCTTAAAACCGTTTAAACTAAGGGGGATCCCTAGTTATTTAAAATCATAATAATCGTACCTGCATTATCAAAGGAAAATATAATTAAAACCGCAGGTAATTAAACTGTGGAAAATTGTTTATCGTAATCTAAAATCCAATAAAAACCCACTTTACCTACCTTAAAACACTCACAGTTAATATTGGACGGCTACTAGGAAAATTTATTACCTACAAGATCGCCGAATAACTTCATCATCGATTGATTACATTATTTTGGGGTATGTGTGGCTCACTGACATCTTTAAAGCGTAAGCGTACCCCAGCCACTGCATACAAATGTCGCGTCGATTACTATTACATAAACAATGATGTCTGTGCAAAGCGTGAATGAGCGCGTGAGCGTGCGGTGCCATACAAACTGTTTTAGATTTGTCTCAGAGGGGAGGCGAGGTCGACACGAGAGAGCAGCAGGGTGTACGTAGTACTAATACTATATAATAAATTATAATATTACTATATAATAAATATATAATAAATTACCAGACAATTTAAAAATATTACCCAGGAATAAATTGAAATTATTTTTGATTGACAAATGTTACTATTCTATTAATGATTTTATAACTGACGTAAATATTATAATTTAATGCTAAATCTATTATTGTTTGTATTGAATGTATTTTAATGTAATTTTAAGAATTTGACTTTATGAATTTAATATTTAGTAATTTTGTTTGACATATAATTGCAATTGTTTAAATTTAATAATTATCAAGTTTTTGCATGTCTTATTTAAGACGAAATGTATAAGGGTTGAATTCTGTACATCACCTAATCATTGTACCTACATTTCTAGCAAATAAATATTTATGATTATAATTATGATTACTTATACCGCGGCGTAAGGCAACCTTCGCGATTATATAACGCGCCGTTTGGCCGTGTGGTTTCCGGACAGACTAGAATAGAATCACTCCGTCTCTTCCCGTGGATGTCGTACAAGGTGACTAATGGAAATACATTATAAAACATCGATCAGGCCTCCCCAACCCGTCTGGCCAGCGTGGGGAGTGTAGGCCAAATCCTCCTTCTGTCTGGGACGGACGAGAGAGAGTCGTGCTCCTGTAGTGGAGACTAAAATGACCTGATGATGAAGGCAACCTTATGTGCACCCTACTGGTTTGCCTCACGTACCCCCAGCCGACTTGCTAAGGAGGCTCTATCGAAAGAGTTAAGATTATGTCGAGTCCAAATCCGGAAATACCTCTACATCACAGAAGACCGCAGCAAAACAAAAATGCCCTTGAAGATTGCTGTCCTCCTGCGAGATGTAAGAACATACTGCGCTAGCAGTGGGATTACTATTATGCGAGTAAATCTACTTTTATTTTAGTTTTATATATGAGAGGAGGAAAACGAGCAGGTGGGTCACCTGATGGAAAGCAATCACCACCGCCCGTGGAGATCAGCAACACCAAGTGGTCGCCGAACCGTTGCCAGCTTATTCTCCTTTCTTTCTTTCTTTCTACTGACCTCACTCACTCGCAGGAACACAACGACCCTCAAGGGAATTGTTATTTGTCTGCGGTATTCTGTGAGGTGGAGGAACTTCCCTAGACGGGCAGCTCACAAATACGCTACCTCTCTTTCGCCATAACCTCTTTCGCTGTCGGCAGGGTGCACCACGTGTAGGTGAGGTTGGCTTTGACTGTAAACCCCAAAACGGTTGCCTTTTATACTTACAGAAAAAATGTAAAGAATTTTACATCAGACGGGGCATATACTTGTTTGGCATCCAGTACTTCATAATCTCAATATATAAAAATTTCGTGTCACGTGGTTTATACGCGATGGAATCATACTACTGAACCGATTTTAATAAAATTTTGCACAGTGTGTGCAGTTTGATCCAACTTGAGAGATAGGACAGTTTATAACTCATCGGAAAAATTGACGTAATGATTTTTAAGAAAAAATAAAAACCGACTTCAGCTGGCAAGCGCAGCTTATTGGTAGAAATGCCCCGGGAGACGCTGCTGCCCGTCTTCCGGGAGAAAAGTTATTGCGTCACACAAGATGCCTTTGTACGACATCCAGCGCAGAGCAGAGAGTGACGCAATTCTCTGCCGGCAACCACAGGGCAAATTTAAGGGTTTCCATCGATTTTTCTGGGATCCCCTCACCAGACCCTGACTTAGTGAAAATTGCGAGGTGGTCCCACCACCTCGCAATCATACCCTTTAAAAAAAAAGAATTTGACCATACGTGCTTACAAAATTTAAGAGTTTCCCTTGATTTCCCTGGGATCCTATCATCAGATCCTGACTTGGTGAATATGGGACCACCTTGCAATCATACCCTTTTAAATAAAAAAAGTATTTTGAAAATCGGCTCACAATTCGCGAAGATATCAAATAACATACATACAAAAAAAAAACAGTCGAATTGAGAACCTCCTCCTTTTTTTAAGTCGGTTAAAAATATTTAAAGGCGATACGAAGTTCGCCGGGCCAGCTAGTCAATAATAGTTTCCAATGCTTCAGTTCAATAAACTGAAGACATGAAGAGCACAGGTGGCATCATTATTATGATAATTAATCATATTATGTTACATTGGTACATAATAACATTCTACATGCACATTGACAAGCTCGGTGGCGTAGCGGTCAATGACGCGGCTTCGACACCAACGCTCGTGGGTTCGATTCCCACACAGGACAAACATTTGTGTGCATGATCATGTCTGTTTGTCTTGGTCTGGGTGTTTATATAAAATTACTATCATTTATGTGGTAAAATACAATATTCATTTATTGTGCTCGTACACAAACAGTAACAAATTTATATTATATTAAAAATAAACAGCAGGAGCAGGCATGCATTTTCGCCGCGCGGTAGAAAGAGAGGGGGATAATACTTCCTCTCCTACGCCGCGCCGGTCCGCGCCGCTCCGTCTTACAAATTTTCGATCAGGCCACGTGTCCTGACGCGAGTTTAATAATTTTTACCAATCCCACAGTATAAGTAATAGTACTAACGTACAGTATGGACACTCTCTGCCGCTCTCACTAGTCGACCTCACCTCCCCTATGGAACCGATTTGGAACCGTTCGCAAGGAATGCCACAACGTACGAATTGACGTCGCTTGTATTTTATTCTCCATTCAGTTTAAAATAATATGCGAGTATGTAAAAGATGAGAGTTATTTGTGTAGTGGATGGATGTCTCAACACATGGATGGGTGGATGGATGGGTGGATGGGTGGATGGGTGGATGGGTGGATGGGTGGATGGATGGATGGATGGATGGATGGATGGATGGATGGTTGGATGGATTGATGGATGGATGGATTGATGGATGGATGGATGGATGGATGGATGGGTGGATGGATGGATGGGTTTTTGGTGGATGGATGGATGGATGGATGGGTGGATGGGTGGATGGGTGGATGGATGGATGGATGGATGGATGGATGGATGGATGGTTGGATGGATGGATGGGTGGATGTATAGATGGATGGATGGATGGATGGGTGGATGGATGGATGAATGGATGGATGGGTGGATTGATGGGTGGATGGGTGGATGGGTGGATGAATGGATGGATGGATGGATGGATGGATGGATAGATGGATAGATGAATGGATATGGATGGATGGATGGATGAACGAGCAAACGAGCATTAGTTGATAAAAAATGCTATGCAATAGCTTTACCGCGGCAGTCCCCGACTGTCACACGTTTTTTTTCTGCACTACGCCCACCTGATGTGAAGCGGTTACCGTAACCATATTAACGCTCGCAACATTAAATATCGCTCGCGCGCTGCCATCCCCGCTGCCAACGCAGCAACTCCATCCTCTCTGGTGACCTCACTCACTCGCAGGAACACAACAACCCTCAAGGAAATTGTTATTTGACTGCGGTATTCTGTGAGGTGGTGGTACTTCGTCAGTCGGGCTGCTTAAAAAATACGCTATGTCCTACCTCTCTTTTCGTCAGAGCCTCGTCTGTCAGTTAGCAGGGTGTACCCCGTGCAGGTAAGATTGACTTTGGTTCAAAGATGTTGATGAACTACTTACACCCCCTTACATGTCCGACTAATAATTGAATAATGTCAGCCCTAGAGAACGTCACTCAAACATAGGCACGTGCACAGACGTCATTTGGTTACTACATGCAAAAGCGCCATTTTTGTATGGAGTGGCCGGGGTTTGCCAATCCCAAAAAGTGCACAACGCCGCTAAAGAAGTTTTCACTTTAAAAAAAACATATTGTCCTCCAGACAAACCTTATCTTTAATTAACTACTTCTATCATCTCAACTATCACATTTGACGTCATCATCTTCATTCATAGATGAAGCCTCACGTATCACTTTCAGTTGCAAGGCTCAATAGGTAGATAACAAAGGTGATAAGAGGCAGATGCCTGTACAATTGTTTTCAGTCCTCGAGTTAATTGTTTCGTGAGTGGTTTCGTTTGTGTTTTGTTAAGTGGTGTTATCATTTATTGGAGTAATTTATTTGGATAAGAATTGCGACGTAAGAATATTTTTTTTTATTGAGTTTTTTTTTTCGGAGGAGCTCGATGGCGTCTTTGTGCGTGTCAGTCTAATCGAACACGCAAGTTAAGCAACGTCGACCGTAGCCTGTCCATATATGGGTTGGTATTATCTCGAGCTCCTCCATGCTTCGGAAGGCACGTTAAGCAGTCAGTCCCGGCTTTTGTGATTAGATGACAGTCGTCAAGCCAAGTCAGTCACTTTTAGGCGGCTTGAAAACACTGGCCTCCGCTATCCCGCAGTTGAGCAGTGTGGTGGAGTACGCTAAAACCCTTTCGATTGAGGCGAGACCCGTATCCCAGCAGTATGATGAATAAGTGTAGACGAAAAAAATTGGTTGCTTGTAAAGTCGGTATACGGGCGAAAGTTTTACGTGACAACGACTTTGAGTGGTAAAATGTTTTCGAGTGGAAGGGAAGAGCGAGAGAGACAGACATAAAAAGTGAAAGGCATGCCTTTCACTTTTTATGTCTGTCTCTCTCACTCTTAGAAGGGACGCGTGCCTTTCACTCGCTCTCATTGTAAGCGCATAACGTGAGCCAGTTTCTTGAAGTGTCACCCGGCTAACCAATTTATAAGACGTTGTCACGTCAAAAAAAAACGTAGTATAAAAAAAAGTATAGTTTTTTCGAAGACATTTTGAAGATTATGCTTTTTAATAGCAATTATATGACAAACAAGCATTCTCACCAAATAGTAAGCGGTTAACGTTGCCAATGGACATTGGCAATACACGGTATATTGCTCACACGGTGGCAACTACACTACTAACCCAGCATCTTGCCATACATCACGTCATTTTATTCTTTTTTTAGGGAAATCACTCGCACGTTTCCGACCCTATAAACCCCCTTCACAACCTTGCTATAGTTTCCTGGGAAAGCAGCTAGCTTTGTTGCCAGGGGAATTATAAAGGGAAGCGGCTTATTATTATAAAATTATGGCTATGGATATTTCCCAACATTATCTAGGCTTGTTATTTAAAAACACATCACACACACACACACACAGTTAAAAGAACTTTACTTAGTTTGGTATTAGGGGCCATCCATAAATTACGTCACACGTTAAGGGGGAGGGAGGGGGTCGACCAAGTGTGACACTGTGTGACAAGGGGATGGGAGGGGTCCTAAATTTTGGACGTAACATTTCAAAATCTATTATAATCTAAGAGTTAAAACACGGACTTTGAACTATTAACGAAAACTTAACATTTGCAACTCTAGATGTAAAATTGCAAAATATGTGACGTCACACTAGGGAGGGGGGGAGTCTCACAAATGTGACCAGCTGTGACAAGGACGGGGGAGGGGTCAAAAAGTCATGAAATTCGTGTGACGTAATTTATGGATGGCCCCTTATGAGCCTCAAAAAAATCAATTTCTTAATATCAGTTTTTACGCAACTATTGTTGTAAATAAACACCATTACGAGTATAAAAACTTCATAACTACATAGTTTATTTATTCGAAAGTTTGAATAAGTTCATTTTATGTAACATATCAAGATGTGTTTCTGTAATTCCAGTTCTCCCAAACGACTATTAAATTTGATTCACTTTCTTTTTTTTTTTTCAAATAACATAATAATAAAATACGGGCCGCGTGTAATATGTGTGTAAACTAGCTAATAAATTGTTAATCATTGGAACTATCTCTTTGTCACATGGCGCTTACTGAACTAACAACCATTTTAGAAATACCTCCCGTCCCGACGAGTTGGTCCAATCCACAGTGTTCGGTGGTCCAATCGATAAATCGTACAATGCTTCGTTGCGATACACACGGCCTCCACTCCACCACAGGACACGGACAGGCAGGTAGAAAATAATTACGTTCTTTTAAAATGGTCTTTCCCAGCATACTTCGATCGACTATAATGTTCAAAAAAGATAAATCAGTCAGTAATTATACATACAAATATTTTTAGGGTGTAAGTGGTTTACCACAATATTTAGGACCAAAGTCAACCTCAGCTGCAACAATAACAACACGTGGCGCCTGCCGACTAGCGAAGAGAGGCTCTCTCAAGAGAGAGGTAGTGTACATACATCCTATTTCTAAGCTGCCTGACAGGGAAAGTACCTCCACCTCATAGAATACCGGAGACCGTAGATAAATAACAATTCTCTTGAGGGTTGTTGCGTTCCAGCGAGTAAGTGAGGTCACCAGAATAGAAGGAGTTGCTGCGTTAGCAGCGGGGGTGGCAGCACGCGAGCGATGTTTCATATAGCAAGCGTTAATATGGCTCTGGTAATCGCGGTTTACATGAGGCGGACCGTAAGGTTGTCTGCCACCCGACGACGCAATAAAAAACGTAAACTTACGTTGTCGAAAAATTAATTTAGCTGGGTAGGCAGGGTAGGAACACCATCCCGGTCCAAATCTGGGATAATCCAATAAAAAATTAGATCGTCATGGAAAAATGGAAGTAAGTTACTAGTGATTTATTGCGTATTAATTGGTAGCGACGGCGGGGTGTGTCTCCCGAGAATATAGAAGGTAGATATCAAAGGGAAGCCCTGCCGAGCTAATAAAATGGTACCAAGGACGTTGGGCTCGAATGTTATTGGGCTTTTCATTCAATAACTGTCGTAAAGTTATTGAATGAAATCATTTTTTGTTTTTTCTATTTTTGAAGTGAAAACTTCTTTAGCGGCGTTATGCACTTTTTGGAATGGGTAAAAAATGGCAAACTCGCGTCAGGACACGTGACCTGATCGAAAATTTGCAAGACGGAGGGAGAGTACACCGGGCGTGGCGTAGGAGAGGAAGTAATATCCCCCTCTCTTTCTACCGCGCGGCGAAAATGTATGTCTGCTCTTGATGTTTATTTTTAATGTAATATAAATTGTCATGTTTGTGTGCGATAGCGGAATAAATGAATATTGTATTTTACCGCATAAATGATAGTACTTTTATACTGATAAATAAAGCACTTCGTGCGAAATTATTCCCTGACCATTCCAAAATATTTAAAAATGCACAACGTTAATGTTCAAGTTTTCACTTCTGAACCTTTTATAATTTATGTACGTGGCACTTGGAACCCGTTTTTTTTTATTTAATCTTTATTGACCCTAGAATAAGTGCACAAAAGGCGGACTTAATGCTAAGAGCAGTCTCTACCAGACAACCTTTGGGAAAAGCAGAAAAAACTCGAATGCCGTTCACAAAATAACAGTAATGAACATACACAGAATAAATACCTATGAAAACATAAAATTATATATGATACATAGACATATCCTAATTATATACATATACTTAATTATACAAATATACATAATCAACTGCAAAAGCAGTAAATAGTACAAGGGTTCTACAATGATGATTATTGCTTGGATATGGTCCGGAGTAAATAAGCTTGAACATTCTTTTTGAAAGTGAACTCACTGGAAGATTTTCTGATGGAATCAGGTTACGTGTTTTCACTTGCCTGCAAGCCTGATATGGCAGATGCCAAATGAATGCAGAAACTGCAGGATCGCATATTTTAAAATAGATAGATATCTATTTTAAAATATGCGATCCTGCAGTTTCCGCATTCATCGGTCGATCTAGAGGGGAGGGGGCACCCAACGTTTCTTTACGTAACTTTCCTCCCCCATATGCCATCGCTGACTCGGCAAATACTAGCCTTCACAAGTTACTGATACTTATTAAGTGTGTAGTACAAATGATTAGAAAAAATGCAGTTTCACAATTTCGGTGTAGAATCTTTTTAAATATAGTTTATGTACTACAATTTCATTGACATTTTAAACTATCCTTCGCATACGGTTTCACCCGCATGAGTATCAGATTATGTACCCTCGTGTACTTTACTAATAATAACTAAATAAATATTTCTGGACAATTTACACAGTACCTTGTAGTCCCAAATTAAGCACAAGGCCAGTACTATGCGTACTAGGCAACTGATAAATGTAGGTACTTATTACATTTTTTTTTGTGAATGCATTCTTATAATACATAGAAAACACCCAGACCAAGACAAACAGACATGTCCATGCACACAAATGTTTATCTTATACGGGGATTGAACCCGAAACCTTTGAGTCAAAGTAATCATTGCTATTCGAGCACCGGGCTCGTCATAAACCGGGCAATAAATAAATAAATAAATAAATAAATAAATAAATAATAAATAATATTGTCAGACAAATTACACATCGCCATCTAGCCCCAAAGTAAACGAACCTTGTGTTATGGGTACTAACTAGACAACTGATAAACATACGTAAATACATTTTTTTTTTTTTTGTAAATACATACTTATGATACATAGAAAACGCCCAGACTAAGACAAACAGACATGTTCATGCACACAAATGTTTGTCCTATGTGGGAATCGAACCCACGAGCGTTGGTGTCGAAGGCGCGTCATTGACCGCTACGCCACCGAGCTCGTCAAAATCGAAATAGATACAAATGTTAATTGGAAATCACATGTCGAAAGGGTAGCTAAAAAACTTTCAAAACTGTTGTGCAGCACGGATTTTAAATAGCTAACACAATGGGGACGTAAAACATTGAGTTGTTCCTAACACATATTATAACTGACATCAATATATAATTTTAAAACATGTAAATTTTTAAGAAGACATCAACATTTTGTTTATGAAATGGATTTCATAAACAAAATGTTGATGTCCAACTATTCGCGTAATTTGCGACCTCGCGGTGATAGGCTGGCCCCAGCGGTCTACATATTAAATATAGTTCCAACAGGCACTCATTACATGTCAAGTGTATAACAAAATACAAAATTAAGAATATCAATAAGGAGATTGGTTTTTAAATTGCATTGAAAGAGTTTTTAATTGAAAAATGTTTTTATACTTTACATGAATTTTTTGATTATAAATGTTCAAATTGTACAATCAAGATGACAAAATTGTTGCGAAGCCATTACAGGGTTCATGTTACGGGTGTTACAAATGCTATTATGTGTTAACATTTAATGTACCACATGAAAATAGTAAATGAATATGATTAATTGACTATGAATGCGTGGGGAGTGTAGGCCAAATCCTCCTTCTGTCTGGGACGGACCAGAGAGGGTCGTGCTCCTGTAGTGGAGACTAAAATGACCTGATGATGATGATGATGACTATGAATGTCGGTTATATCGCGCCGCCTGTAGCCTTATAACCAACGTTTAACATTTAGTGTAGCACGGTAACCTAACTGGATTTAATGCTATCTCATAACCACAATCGTTCAAAACAAACGTTTAAAGATATTTTATATTACAATATTACCTAAAGTATAACGACTTAAGTTTTTTTATTTTTTATTTTATACTACGTCGGGTGGCTGACAAGCATACGGCCCGCCTGATGTGAAGCGGTTACCGTAGCCATATTAACGATCGCAACAAAAAATATTGCTCGCGCGCCGCCACCCCCGCTGCCAACGCAGCATCTCCTTCCTTTCTTTCTCGGTGACCTCACTCACTCGCAGGAACACAACAATCCTCAAGGGAATTGTTATTTGGCTGCAGTATTGTGTGAGGTGAACGTACATTCCCCAGTCGGGTAGCTTACAAAACTACCTCTCTTTTCGCCAGAGCTACGTTTGTCAGTCAACAGGGTGCACCACGTGCAGGTGAAGTTGGCTTTGGTTCAAAGATCTTGATGAACCACTTACACCCCAATATGTTCGTCACAGCGCAAGGTACCTACTTCGTTATGGAGACAACCCTAAGGCAATCTACACAGTAAATTTGCACGTATACGCTTCGATCAAGTATAAACAACGTTGTTTATACTTGATCGAAGCGTATACGGTCTATTTGTATTGTCGGTTTTTGTATGGAGTGGCCAGGGTGTGGTGATTGACGAGCCCGGTGGTCGAATGGCTAGCAATGGCTACTTTGACTCCGAGGGCGCGGGTTCGATCCCCGCACAAGACAAACATTTGTGTGCATGAACATGGCTGTTTTTCTTGGTCTGGGTGTTTTCTATGTATTATAATAAGTATGTATTTACAAAATAAAAATGTATTTAAGTACATTTATCAGTTGTCTAGTACCCATGGTAAGCTATGTGTTTAATTTGGGACTAGATGAAGCTGTGTAAATTGTCCAGAAATATTTTATTTTATACTAAAAATGAGACCTAGAAATAGTCATAAACGTCAAAATTATTTAGAAATTGTCGTCTTGCACAGCAATTAGATTGTAATTAGGCAAATTGACAATGTTCTGATATTATAAATATACATTTCTGTGCAGGATCTTCATTATTACAATGTAATTCTTTTGGTTACAGGTAATTTCATCGTGTGGAAATGTACGCGAAGGCACGGTAACCACAATCGTAACAATTACTTGGCCAATTCGATTACGCACACAATGGAGAAGGTGAAGCCTACAGCGCCCCCTATACGAGACGTCATGGATACCTACAGTTCCAAGTAAGTCACATTTAACTAAACCGTAGCCTTATAGCGCTCCACGCACTCATAATATCTATCAATATGTTCACATTTTTGAGGAGTTTCTTTCTATAATCCAGTTATGTATCATACATTTTTTAAATGTAAAAATTAATGCATCTCATAGGCAACAAGACAATTAAATTAAAAATTTAAAAACCCTTGACCTTCTAGTGTAGTCAAGCCCATTCATTTGATACCCATATTGAGGGAGTTGTGAAAAAATATATTTCATTCGGCATTTTGTGGGGCCGCCACCACAAAATGGCGAATGAAATTTATATTTTTCTTCTCTGTCTTGGATTTGAAACTTACCATAATGTATAGTATTCTACTAGTTTCAGTCCTTTCATTTGATACCCATATTGAGGGAGTTGTGAAAAAAATATATTTCATTCGCCATTTTGTGAGGCCGCCACCACAAAATGGCGAATGAAATATATTTTTTTCTTCTCTATCTTGGATTTGAAACTTACCATAATGTTTAGTATTCTACTAGTTTAACTCCTTTCATTTGATACCCATATTGAAGGGGTGGTGAAAAAATATGTAATCCGACATTTTGTGACGGCGCCCATTTTGGACTTATTTTCATCAAACATAGCAAAGCACAGTCCCGACTAATTCACCTTTCAAATAAAAAAAAATGGCCGTGTGTAATTTGTCCAGGAATATTTATTTATAATATAAAAATAAATTGCTAAATGTGTTGCTAAGCACAAATCTTGAGAACAGCTGAACCGATCTCGCTAATTCTTTTTATAGAACATTCCTTGAAGTACGAGGATGGTTCTCGCAGAGAAAATTTTTAAAAATTGCCTGAAAACGTCTAAAAACAACACTTTTTTATACTCATATACAAAAGAATCGTAATAATAAATATTGTCAGACAAATTACACAGCGCAACCGTCGTTGTGTAAGTTTGGCACATTTGGTGCCATAAAAATCTAATTATAAATAGTAACATTTCCATTTGAATTCGTTTTGGCGATCATTAACTAATTCATCTACTGTTGCTCTGCCGCTTCCGACCCGACTTTGATTTGAACCTTTTTCGCCGTTCTCGCTAGTAGCGCAAACAATTTTCCTAATTCAACATATTATTATGTATTTTCTTTTAAAAATATCTAATGTTTTGAAGTAAAACCACAGGTAAAACTTCTTTACGCTCCCGGAGTAAGCTGGTGAATATGCGTGACAAGATCGTTACGAAAACGGCAAACGGAAGTTGAGAGAGAGGTATAGGATATAAGTTAGTAGAGATATAGAAGACTTACTTCTGTCGTGTGGTCAAAAGCACACTCGTTTTTTTTTTATACCACGTCGGGTGGCTGACAAGCACACGGCCCGCCTGATGTGTAGCGGTTACCGCAGCCATATTAACGCTCGCAACATGAAAGATCTCCTGCGCTGTCAACGCAGCAACTCGTACCTTTCTGGTAATCTCACTCACTTCCAGGAACACAACAACCCTCAAGGGAATCGTTATTTGGCTGTATTATGTAATACAACCCTACTTCACTTTTTTGACGAGCTCGATGGTTAGCAATGGCCACTTTGACTCCGAGGTCGCGGGTTCGATTCCCGCACAAGACAAACATTTGTGTGCATGAACATGTCTGTTTGTCTTGGTCTGAGTATTTTCTATTTATAAGTATGTATGTATTTACAAAAAAAATGTATTTAAGTAGGTACATTTATCAGTTGTCTAGTACCCATAACACAAGCTTTGCTTTACACGGCGCCATCTAGTTCCAAATTAAGCAATTTGGAACTAGATGGCGCCGTGTAAATTGTCCAGAAATATTTATTTGTTTATTAGTTATTTATTTTCGCCAGAGCCTCGTTTGTCTATCAGCAGAGTGCACCTTGTGCAGATGAGTTTGCTTTAACCTTTTCGAGTTAATAAACCACTTACATCCTAAAAATCAGATGTTCGAGGAGACTACAAATAATGGGAATACAGACATACACATACAAATAAATACAGGGAATGATAAAGAATAAGAAATCTTTTTTCGCATGGTGTTTATTTGGTACCAACTTTAAAATTTTCTAGCATGTTTGTACTTCGGTTACGACACCTTAAATATTTCATATTGCGTACTTGCAATGTGTTATTATAAATAATTAAATGAAAGCCTTGCCTCGTTACGTGGACACGATGCATTTATCATACAAACAAATCGAGCCAATAAATTGATCAATTACGATAGCAGTCAATCAATACCAAATTTCATGGCTGTACGAGTATATAAGAATTCGTCACGTATTATGGAATAATGATGGTGTGATGCAGATAAATAAATATTTCTGGACAATTTACACAGCGCCATCTAGTCCCAAATTACGCGCTTATATTAGACAAAGCAATTCGTGCGAAATTATTCCCTAACCATTCCAAAATATTCAAAAATGCAGAACGTCAATGTCCAAGTTATCACTTCTGCCGGCACTCCCGGGGTGCAACCCGTTATTTTTTTTTCGATTAATAATTTCATTTTTGATATTGCTTTACTGGATCATTGTAGTGTATAGTCGTATTTTATAACTGATAAGGCAAAAGTAAATACACAGTTGTACACAGGCGGACTTATCCCTAAAAGAGATCTATTCCAGCAAACCTCACAGTTGTTAATAGCAAAAATCTCTACTAATAAGTTACTTCATGAAGTCGAGCAAAACATCAGTACCATATTACACTGTCGATTGACTACCTACTGTCGAGTTAGCTGGCTTATTTTTATTCGGGTACCAAACAAGCATACGACCCACCTGATTCAAAGCGGTTGCGGTAACCTGCCGCTGCTAATGCAGCACCTTCTTGCATCTAACTACAAATTACTACTACATGAAATTAAGAAACGAGATTTTTAACGTTATGTTTCGGTATATTCTGAAGCTATGGTAAAGATGAAGAAATGACACAAAAATGGGGCTCTAAAATAATCATCTCCTGGGCCGTAAAGCAATTAATAATAAAAACATAAAATAACTTGAGAAAGTAATAAAGAAATCATTTCCTTTTAC
Organism: Hypsopygia costalis; assembly: GCA_937001555.2. Lineage (NCBI taxonomy): Eukaryota > Metazoa > Arthropoda > Insecta > Lepidoptera > Pyralidae > Hypsopygia > Hypsopygia costalis. The sequence continues at coordinate 29,760,230 of OW443329.2, forward strand.
CTTAAGGGCTGGCAGACTATTTGGGACGAAATTAAAGGAAACGGAAATAGTCGTGTTTTATTGGATTCTAGGCTGAAAAGCCCGTAGTGAGCCATTAAACACTCAACTTTATTAACGTAGACGAAATTAATTTACGACTATTTGCTGGCCGCGGCTTCTCTCGTATGAAATTCGGTTTACCGCTTCCTTGGAGCCTCCGGTTCCCAAAAATCAGGTGTAATTTGTTGTATAAGTGATTCATCAACATCTTTGAGCTAAAGCCAACTTCACCTGCACGCGGTACACCCTGCTGATTGACAAACGAAGCTCTGGCGAAAAGAGAGGTAGGGAGCGTAATTGTAAGCTACACGACTGGGGAAGTATGTACCTCCACCTCACAGAATACCGCACCCAAATAACAATTTCCTTGAGGGTTGCTGTGTTCCTGCGACTGAGTGAGGTAACCAGAAAGGAAGGAAATGCTGCATTGGCAGCGGGGATGGCGGTGCACGAGCGATATTTTATGTTGCGAGTGTTTATACGGCCATGGTAACCGCTTCACATCAGGCGGGCCATATGCTTGTCTGCCACCCTAACAGCTAGTAAATAATTATAATAATATCTAATCCATATTATTTCTCTACAAGCTTTACAAAACAACACACAACTAAGTTAGACAGCAACATTCTTGACAAGGTTTTAGGGGTAAGTAGGTACCATGTTGTTCGGTAAGTTGCATTTTCGTAGCACAAACTAGTAAGCTGTGGAAAACTGTCGTCTGAACTGAGCTTATTAGGGAAGCCTGTTTCACAAGTCACCAAGTCTACATCCGGTTTGTTGAACATCAGTAAAGTTATAACAACGAGTAGAAACTAAGGATACTGTTGTTGTGTTAAATGAAGAACTTCCATACTTGCATACTACCTATATATACTATCTCAAATTCTCTACTTATATTCTAAATGTGAATGTGAGTTTGTTTGTTACTCTTTCACGCCGAAACTACTCAATCGATCATAATGAAACTTTGTACATAATGTTCTCAAAGGTATTAGGAAGGACATAGAATTGTTTGTATAAAAAAGTAAAGGCGAGCGAAGCCGCGGGTAGAAGCTAGTATATTCTAATTATAAATGTGAAAGTGTGTTTGTTTGTTTGTCTTTCTTTCACGTTGAAAGTGACACGATTTTTGTCCCCTGGGGATAGTTTAAGGTCTGGAGCTTGGCATAGGCTATTTTTTCTCCAGCAAAAACATCTTATAGCCATGACTCCTTTAAGGGGATAAATTAAAGTATTTATTAAATTGTATGCTTTTTTTTTATTTTTTTTTATTTTCCCGTAGGAAAAATAATAACCACGCAGGCGAAGCCGCGGGTAACAGCTATTCTATACATAAAAGAAAGCAGTAGAAAATGCGTGTCTGTACTGTTAATTAATTTATCAAAAAATGAGTGTGAGTGAAGAAAAGAGTTATTAACGGAAATATTTTTCTGTCTGTCTGTATGTACATGCTAATCACCAAAACTACGTAACAGATATTTTTACGTGTAAATACTTTTATATATATATATATATATATATATATATATATATATATATATATATATATATATATATATATATATATATATATATATATATATATATATATGTATATATATATAATCGGTCAAATGCCTGAAAGCACAGGTGAAGATAAAACGTGAGGACCACCATTACTGCAATTAACGCAGCGCTGACGGTTCACCACTCGACGACCTTCGTCTAAATACCCGTCTAAATAAATAAATATTTCTGGACAATTTACACAGCGCCATCTAGTCCCAAATTAAGCGCATAGCTTGTGTTATGGGTACTAGACAACTGATAAATGTACTTATTTTTTTTTTGTAAATACATAGGTACTTAAAATACATAGAAAACACCCTACTACAACATAGATAATACATAGAAAAATAATAAATAAATAAATATTGTCAGACAAATTACACAGCGCTATCTAGCCCCAAAGTAAGCGAAGCTTGTGTTACGGGTACTAGACAACTGATAAACATACGTAAACACATATTTTTTTTGTAAATACCTACTTATGATACATAGAAAACAACCAGACCAAGACAAACAGACATGTTCATGCACACAAATGTTTGTCCTATGTGAGAATCGAACCCACGAGCGTTGGTGTCGAAGCCGCGTCATTGACAGCTACGCCACCAAGCTCGTCATGTCTAAAATGTCTAAATGATGTCTAAATGGGTGTCTAAATGTCCATGGATTATAAAAAGAGGAAACACGTGTGCTTGCAGCGAGTTCCAAAACATTATGGTTCTATTTTAAGCTATGTTTCAAGCTACATAATAAGTTTCTTTGAAATCTAATCTCAATGAAAAAAGTAGTACTATCTTTTAAACTAATTGAAATTCGCATGTTAAAATATATATAGCAAAAGTCACCAAAAGGGCCGGAATATCATGCGCACTAAGTAATAAAGAATATTAAACTTTCAAGTATCACCTACCTACTAAGGTTTCTAGAAAATATAGAAGTCATTGCTTTTACAGGCAATCAGCTGATTTAGGGATGAGCACGCACGAAAAGCTTTTTGGGGTGTAAGTGTACGCAGCATCTCCTTCCTCTCTGGTGACCTCATTCACTCGCAAGAACACAACAACCCTGAAAGAATTGTTATTTGGCTGCGGTATTCTGTGAGGTGGAGGTACATCGGGTAGCATACAATTACGCTCCCTACCTCTCTTTTCGCCAGAGCTTCGTTTGTCAGTGAGCAGGGTGCACCACGTGCAGGTGAAGTTGGCTTTGGTTCAAAGATCTTGATGAACCACTTACACCCCAAATATGATGATAATGGACAAAAATTAAAACATACTCTTAGTTTAAATACGAATACCCATTAACACATATTTATATTATGACTAGCGGCCCGGCACGTGCTTCGCTACGTATAAAGTGAAATGCTAAAAAAAATTAATTGGAACATCAAATTCATTTATTCAAACAAATAAATCTGACAAAAGTTTCAATTTGACAGCACAAACCCAATCTGAAAAAAGTTTAAATTTGACAGCAAAATCCCCATTAACAAAGATCCGCAATTTATTGAATTCATTTGTTACAAAAAATGTGATAAATGAAGAACCGCTCTACCGATTTTGTGCAAACTTCACATAAACTATCTACTAAATAGTCCGAACAAAGCCTAAACATTTGGTTTGGATAGGTGAGCCCGTTCTTGAGTTATAAAATTACAACGAAAAGTGGCATTTATTTTTATATATATAGATATGTGTGTGTATACATATATAAATAAAACTTAAAATAAACCATTAATTTGCAGTCAACATAACGTTATTGAGAGACCTCCTCACAGCCGATTTGAATTTGAGGTGTTAGGGCGATAGTGGCAACATTTTTTTTATGTATATATTAGCTCAGCATATTAGCTCCGCTTCGCCTGATGTTAAGCGAAAAGAAGAGCCCCAATCACATTGGCAGCAGACAAGAGACCGACAAGAGACTTATCAGTTGACGCTGCCATGCTGGCCTACAAGATGCTTCTTCACGCTTCGCTTGAAGGATCCCATAATGTATGAATGAGGAAATACATATGCCGGCAACACGTTCCACTTTATAATAATGCGACATAGATAGGAGTTCCCAAACTAGTTAGACACTTTTTACAACATGAATCTTTTTACGTTATAAACATATCGTATGAACGTTTACATAAACACTTCCTTACATACGACTTTACCATAGTATAAATAGAGAAGTAAGATAACTTCATACAAACGCACCGAGCGCGGTTTGTATGTAAGCGCGCCCGTACGTATGGCCGTCGCACGCACACACTGACAACATTTATAGGAGGTTATATGGAGCGCCAGTCGGGGTCGGAGCTGCGCCGTACGCAAAATCGCGCAACATTCGCGCCTGCGCTGACGTTCGTTAATGTTTTGAACATTTAGGTACCTACCTACGTCGTATATAACTACAAATTCGTTAAAGATGGCTACAAAGTCGACTAGCCATAAAAAAACATTGCAGTGTTCATGGATGTCTCAATAACAATTTGTCTGATACCCTAACCATTCGGCCACCGACACTCCTAATAATCACATGATAAGTGTGTAAATTAAAAAGTATTAAAAATAGTTTAGTGTAAAAAATAATATATAATAGGTACTTAATAAAAATATATTTTCATAATAATTTAGATTATTTGAATAAATATTATGATCCAGTAAAGCTACGTTTTAATTAATCCTATTCCTATTTAGACCGTAATTTTTCAAATCACTAAACAGATAACATGAAGTAGGTTTTATCAAATGGTAGGAGTCCGCCTGGGTGAGGACCACTGCCTTATCTATTTCTGCCGCCAAGCAACAATGCTTGCATTGTTGTGTTTTGTGTTCCAGTTTGAAGGACAACGCACCTGCGATTCTGCATTTTTGTTGCCAACAGCTTGAATGCGTGAATCGTGAATGTTATGGGCGACAGTTACCGCTCACCATCAGGTGGGCTGTCTGCTCGTTTGTCACTGAGTAAGCATGCATTAAAATGTAGGTAATGAAAAAATTGCAGTCACTCCTGGTGTTGGTACAAAAATAATTATTTTTATTGTTTTAGATTTCCACACCCAAAGGGTAAAAACGGGATCCTATTACTAAGACTCCGGTGTCCGTCTGTCTGTCCGTCTGTCACCAAGGGCTGTAGGTATCTCATGAACCGTGGTAGCTAGACAGTTAAAATTTTTACAAATGATGTATTTCTGTTGGCGCTATAACAACAAATAATAAAAACAGAATAAAATAAATATTTAAGGGGGACTCCCATACAACAAACGTGATTGTGTGTCGTTTTTGGTACGGAACCCTTCGTGACCGAGTCCGACTCGCACTTGGCCGGCTTTTTGTTACAGATCCCTAACACTTACCCTACTTAATTTTGTATTTTGTACCTTACTTAATTTTGTATAATAGAGATTGACTAAGTATTTTTGACGGTTGAATAAACTATTAAGATGACGTGAGTCCAGGGCTTGGCCGTTTTCGAGGGGGTGAGGTTCGGGGCTTGAGAGGAGCCGGCGCGGGGTTGCCCCCTTACAAGCGCGCGCTCGCTGCCGAGATACCACAATATAGCGACTGTACAGTACAACAACCGTCAATACAATACAAAAGTTAAAAATACTTACTTTGAAATTAAAATGATTGGATATCGGAAATTTGATATTGAAATAAACCAAGTACCTACTTATTGTTTTTCTTATCCTTATTATAAGTGTGAAATTAAGTGTATTTATGAATGTACGTCTGATAATCTACTGAAAACGATGTACGAGTATGTAAATATTATTTATGCGAAGTATTTTCCAAGATTGTTTCATGCTTGAGTATATTTTATTTTAATCCATCTGGAAATATAATTATAATGAAAACAAATAAACTACATATAGAAAGATATTTTTTAAAATAATGTAGTATTTTTTTTTATATCACTAATGTGGCAAACAAGCATACGGCCTGCCTGATGGAAAGCAGTTACCGTAGCCTATGAACGCCTGTAACACCAGGGGCATACAAGTGCGTTGCCGACCCTATAAAAACCTCTTCACGCCCTTCTTGAAGAACTTCATGCTGTAGTCTCCTGAGAAAACCTTGTTCATTCAACAGCTTGACAGTACGCGGGAGAATAAAAACGTGTGGCACTCGGGGACTGCCGCAGTAAAGCTATTGCATAGCATTTTTTATCAATTTATGCAATTATAATTATTTATTTATTTCATTGCTCGACATATATATACATATTGAGAATTTAAACTATATGAGTGTGTGTGTGTGTGTGTGTGTGTGTCGTACCATATACATACCTACATACATGTTAAGAAAACGCTTGGCACAGCTATATGGTAGGCGGAGTGGGGGGTGTTAAGTTTTATTTTCGTTACGGAATTTCTTGATTCGGTCGCCGCGCTCGAAGCCCGCGATAAAAGCTATGCAATAGCTTAAAAAATCTCTGGAACCGCACTGTACGCGACCACTTAGGCTCCCATGTTAGGATGAATTCACTGTCGATGGCGAGCGATGCGACTGTAGAAGGAGGCCGTGGGCATCATGTAAAATAACTCCTCTGAACACATCCCATGATTAATCTTCAACATGCGAGCAAGTGATGCAACACTGTCAAGTCGATGTTTGGGTATATTATGAAGAAGTAAAGAAGAAAGAAAATAAAAAGAAAACTATATTTATTATTTGTCAAATTAAAATAGGTACTTAGACTAACTAACTACCACGCGCCGGCATACACTATGATTTATGGCGCCGCGGCCAGCGAGTCTTAAGAAAACATAAATATATATATATATATATACATTTTATTAATAATAGTTACAATCTACAGACCCCGGGGTCCGTACCTTTTGTCAACAATCATCTTTTTTTTGTCACAATTTTCTTACAATTTATTAATTGCTCGTCGCTGTTGTGCTAATAATTATACGATTGCCTAATACTACTTATCTAAATCCTCCTATTGTTTGCCTTGAAACCATGACAACCACGGTAGACCAGTCCCCTCGGCAGCACCCATTCACGAGTTGATACATGGGGCAGCCATTGCCGCGTTTAACCACTTTATTGGGAACGCGTCGACCCGCCACACGACACTACCACCAGTTTGGATACTTTAGTGAGCATGACTACCTGGACTGCCATAGCTGCACAGCAAAACCTCAGTTTATTTCCCTATTGTCCCTCTCCCCCCCTCCTACCCCACCTACCAGATACTTATATTGTTTGACCCAGCATATTCCGTTCATCACTGTCACTGCCTGATATTGCACTGGCGACATTCCTGTTTCAATGTTATCAGTTCTTTATGTCAGTTCCATAGTCGCGTTCCTATTGCTTTCCCATAAATAAGCTCGCTACAGTCTGTGTAATATACAGCTACAGGTGTGTCCCGAAACTGTTACCACTGCATGGCGGGGCGCTACTATACATTTGAAGGTTTATCATCGATGTTCTGATGATTACCACTGACTCGTAAGTCAGTTTGCTTCAAGAATGGTCAAAGTATATTGCCGTAACCTTGATCAGTAGCTCTTTCTTGGCCTGAGTGTACCATCAACAGCCAACACCGTGTACCAGGTACAAGGTGTTGGCTTTTGATGTGTCGATTATTATTATCTAGATTCATTTCTGCACAAGCAGTTACGGCATACATTTCAGGTTGAAATACAGTAGCATATTGATCCATACTTTGACTATGTTGTATGTCCTTAAAGAAAATTATTATTATTATTATTATTTATTTAAAATTACAAGTGACATGACTCATTATGTTAGTAAGTAGACTATTCTAAGGTGTTAGTAAATACAATTGACATTAATTGGAGTGTGCAGCTTACAGCAGTGAAGCATATAAGGGCTGTCCACTATGTCTGCAATCATTCTAAGAATGTTGTTGGGGCTGTCCCGGACCCTGCGCACCAGGGATGCACACCTTTTGCGCATTGTTGCAAAAAAGCAATCAACGCGTGCTTCGGCGAACATTCCTGATGCGCTACAGAAACGGGGCAGCCCCATCAACACCCGGAACGCGTCGTTGTATTGAATCCGAAGGGCCGAGTAAGCCCGTTGCGTATAATGCCTCCACAGGCTGCACGTGTATAGGGAAGTACAATATGCTCTAAATAATGTTAGTTTTACTTCCCTCGAACAACGCGCAAACCTGCGAGCAATCATATTCGCCCTGATCGACAGAGCCCTTCGTTCCCTTTCAATATCTATATTGTCCTTGAGGTCGGACGAAACTACGTGCCCAAGATATTTAAATGTCTCCACCCTTGACAATGGTGTCCCGTTCAATTTAATAGGGGGCACCTCACTGACACGGCTCCGTCCGGCCTCAAAGACCATATACTGACTTTTATTGGCATTGTATTTTAGCCCATGTCCAGCCACATAAGTTTCACACACAGACAGTAATTTACGCAGTCCACAAACTGACGCACTCAGCAGCACCATGTCATCTGCGTAACTTAAGTTATTGACACAAACTTCATCTATATGACATCCGACATGCATGCTGCCGAGAGTCCCAATTAGCTCATTTATATATAGGTTAAAAAGACTAGGTGAACTTAACCCACCCTGCCTCACCCCGCACTCAAGTTTGTAAGGGTCTGATAACTTATCAGCCCATCTAACACAGTTAACCTGGCCCCCATACCAATATTTGAAAATGCGTATTAAAGGTACAGGTAGTTTAATGCTCTCTAACTTGTTCCAGAGTATATTGTAGGATACCAGATCAAATGCCCTAGACAGGTCGAGAAAACAAGCGTAAACAGGTGTTTTCCGGCTAGTATAGTATTTAACAGTGTGCTTAAGACACAGTATTGCACTTTCAGTGGACAGACCGGACCGAAACCCGAACTGGTTTTCATGCAGTTTTAAATATACATTCAACTGTGTATTAAGCACACTGTCCAACACCTTAGCCAAAATTGTTGCCAAAGATATAGGTCTATAATTATCTTTGTCTGAAGCGTCACCCGTTTTGTTTTTAACTACTGGTATCACAATGGTTTTCATAAAATCTATCGGTAAGTATGAATGCCGTAAGCACATTGTATAAAACATTGCAAGCACCCTGTTCACGTGAGGGCCAGCATAGCGAAGATGTTCTACGCTAAGACCATCATGACCTGGGGACTTGCCTCCAGTCATAGATTTTATTGCTTTTGAAATATCTTTTGAAGTAATAATATCCCCTACTTCGTCACATCTGATCTCGTCATCGCTCTCCCTATATAAAGAAGTTCCCAAGGGAGATTTAACAGTGAAAAGCTCTTTGAAGAGGTTTGCAATGCTCTTAGGGTCACTCACGCCATCCACACTCACCGGTAAGCCAGACCGATACCCCATTTCATTAGTGCTCTTCCAAAAAGCACTAAAATCCTTTTTGGTATGCTGCGAGGCCATCATATCAATTTTAATTTGCTGTTGATGGTCCTGACACCACTTCAAGCGTGACTTAAATACTCTTTTACTATTACACATTTCGTAATAATAGGTAGGGGAAAAAGTCTTTTCGCATTATAGTATGTATGAACTTGTAATGAAATCTCTTTGGTTATACCATTTGTATCTGGCATGTTTTGATATCTTTAAAAAGTTTAAATTTAATAAAAGATAATTCCAAATTCAAATTAGGTAAATGTGTGATTTTCATTTGTTTTTTTTACTGTCAAGATGAGTGAATCTAATGAAGAAATTCGATTCATTTTAAAATTTTACTACAAAAAAGGTAAAAATGCAACGCAAGTTGCGAAAAAAATTTGTGACGTTTATGGACCTAGTGCAGTGTCTGTGAGAGTAGCACAAATTTGGTTTAAGCGTTTTCAATCAGGAAATTTTGATGTGAAAGATGCACGTCGCTCTGGTCGCCCTGTTACGGATAAAATGGATGCCATTTTTGAAAAAGTGGAGCAAGATCGGCATATCAGTAGTTACGACGTAGCTGAAGAATTAGGAATTGACCACAAAACAGTTTTGGCGCATTTGAAAAAAGCTGGGTACACTAAAAAGCTCGATATTTGGGTGCCTCACGATCTCACTGAAAGAAACCTAATGAACCGTGTACTCATTTGCGATTTTTCACTACGACGTAATGAAAGCGAACCGTTTTTGAAGAAGCTTATAACTGGTGATGAAAAGTGGATCACGTACGACAAGAACGTGCGAAAAAGGTCGTGGTCAAAGGCCGGTCAGGCTTCACAGACTCTGGCAAAACCCGGGTTAACCCGCAACAAGGTGATGCTGTGTGTATGGTGGGATTGGAAGGTCATTATTCATTATGAGCTGTTACCGCCAGGCAGGACTATCGATTCTGAACTCTACTGTGAACAACTGATGAGATTAAAGCAAAAAGTTGAGAGAAAGCGGCCGGAATTAATTAACAGAAGGGGTGTGATTTTTCATCATGATAACGCTAGACCTCACACATCTTTAGCCACTCAGCAAAAATTAAGAGAGTTTGACTGGGAGGTGTTAATGCATCCGCCGTATAGTCCTGACCTTGCACCTTCTGATTTCCACCTGTTTCGGTCTCTTCAGAATCTTTAGGCAATGTCAGGTTAACATCACGAGAAGACTGCCAAAACCACTTGTCGTGGTTTTTTGAACAGAAGTCCCAAAATTTCTATAGTAATGGGATCATGACTCTACCTTCAAGATGGCAACAAGTTATCAAACAAAATGGCACCTACATACTTTAGTTAAATGTAAATAAACTTTATTAAAAAATGTTTTGAATTTTCATATAAAATACGAAAAGACTTTTTCCCCAACCTAATATAATGGGCCATGCCTAGGCTGACCATGACTCGTCCATAAACGAAACTTATGTCTGGCCGCCTCGTGAGCTGCTCTAACATGACTATTCCAGCCCGCTAATGGTTTTTTCATTATACGCTTACTATACATACGGCTGACAGTCGCAGCCTCCCCAAGGGCAGATACAATGTCAATATACATTTTATCCAAAATTTTCTTATGACTACAATCAGTACAACATATATCAACACAAGACGCAAATTCTGGTGGAAAATCTATTAGTCGCAATTTTTTGTGACACTCATCTCTATAAACAGTTATCTGCTTCTTAGATCTCTTCCCCCATGTAACATTATGTTTAGTGTTTGAAGATGGCACACTACAGTTCAATTTAGGAGTCAAAAGTTTTAAGTCACATTCAATTACAAGTGGGAAGTGATCAGACCACATAACATCATATTTAACACAGACATTTTTCACAGATGATATTGTGGAATGTGTCACAAGACAATGATCCAGCCATCGCCTAGAGCCATGTGATTGGCTTATAAATGTGTATGTGTTAGACGATAAACCTAGCATATCTGTATCTATACAGCACCAGTTCTGTTCATTACAATAGTCTAAAAGTTCCCTATAAAATAACTCCTGCGGATGAGCATTGAAATCGCCTAATAAATACACTGAGTCTATGCCACTCTCATCTACAATAGCACTTACCGCACCGAGGCAGTCTGTGTACTCCGAAAGATTGTCTCTGCAGTCCGTTGGCATATATATACACATCACTATAACAGGACGGTCGTCCGTTAATATTTTTATTGCACATAGACGAGAACTATCACACTGTATTACTGATACATTTCGAAAGACCGCACTTCTCCATAGCAATGCTACGCCACCGTAAGGCCGACCACGCAGCATACCCTTCGTTGTATCTACGGCTGATACACCTGTAGAACAAAATCCGTCGTCGATGGAACTCAGAAACGAAGTCTCATCAGGTAAAAGCCAAGTTTCTTGGAGCGCAATTATATCTGAAAATTGACACAGTTCCCTGATGCTATCTATGGAACGTTTAACATTTTTGCAATTGAATGAAACTAGTGTATATGTCGATTTATCCATTATTCTCGCGTGTATTGCCGTTTAAAGAGGTAACTCTGTTCGTATTCTTATATTTGTAATGTACAAATTTTCTAAATATAATCCCTTTAGGCCATATATTTTCATCCAAAAATAACGACAATTTGTCATTATTTACAAAAAACTTATAGGCTTTATGACCCGTTTTCTTTTTAATGTCAATTTTTTCTAGTGATACCACTTCATTAGTTTTCATAGAAAGATAGTTAATTATATCGCTTTCTTCTGTATCTTTGTGTACGTTCGTTATAAATATTGGGGATTTTCGTTCAGCAGCTTTGAATTTTTGTCCTCCTTCACTTGCAGCCACGCCCATTTGTCCCCTGTATCTGTCGTGCATTTTCTTTTTCTTATACTGTACAGTCTGCCATCCGTAATTATTTTCCTTCGTTTGTACGTCCGGATTATTTAAATTCGAACGACCGGAATCAGTTGTAGCCGAGCCGACGTTTGTTTTGATTGCTATCCCTTTCTCACCTCGCGCCGAGGGTCGCACGCCATCGCATACCATAGTCGTGTTAGTCACAGACGACGTCATTATCGGTGGGCAACAGCTGTTAGTTGCATGAATCATCGTCATATCCCTGAGCGACGGTTGCGGCGATAAAATTTCGGAGGGTACATCTTTATTTACTTCGGCAGTTGGCTGGTTCACTATCCTCATAGATCGGTATTCTGGCGCTGTATAATCATCAGGAACTAATGATGATGTCATATTTTTTACAGAGCTGCAACCATTTATAGTGGAATTATGCATATCCGACAAACCTATCGGTCCGCTATCCAAACACCAAGCACCACGTCTTGTATTCACATTACATATTCGTGGCGGAGAAATATTTTTCAGTGTTTGCACTTCACTTTGCAGTTTGTGGTGCTCTTCCAGCGTGGTGTATGTCGATTTTATGTTGTCCAAATCGACTCGTAGTCTTGTAATCTCTTTTAAATATTTCGTATAGTCAAAATGATCTACTGTTATAGGTGGCAGCTTTTCCAACTCTCGTGCAACAAAAACAGGTATCACATCAGGTTCTGTTGTTTTAAATAGGTGAATAATGTCCTGTAGATCACGCTGCTCCTTGCCTTCCCTCTTGCGTGATATTTTTCGCTTATCCATGGGTATGGCATCGAAAAATAACGATTTCGAAATTTGAATTTCTGCACTGGTAAATGATGAAGAACACAATCGCACCATTGTTTCTTCATCCATCACCGATATTTTGTTTTGTATATAACATAACAATTCGTCTATAACGATATTACACACGGAACACTTTACCGTATTCGGCATTACGACACAAAAATGATGTCGTACGTATCGATAAATTACAATCGTGCGTCACTGCTGGCCGAGCGCGTGACAGAGACTGCCCGCTCCAGTACCTTCAAATGTTTTGGTTCCATATACTCCATATGCGTATGTCTGGTCTGAGTGTAATGTCGATTCCATGTTTCGATCCTGTATAAGGCTTTCAAAGCCTCCGCCTCAATGAATATATGTAATGGTAACAGGTCTAGGACCATTTCCATCGCTGCTGTAGGTGTGTGAAATGATCCCGTGGCTGCACAGCAGACTATTCGTTGCAGTTTCGTCAGTGACGTCTTACTTGCCACTTGTCGTACTTTCGACGCATCAACGACGGCGACCTGATTTTTTCTGTGTGTCTGAAATAAAATTTAAAACATTCATATTTCTCCAATAGACTACAAAACGTGGCCAGTTTCACTACTATTATAAAATAAAGTCCCCCTCCGCGTCTGTCTGTCGGGACGCGATAATTCAAGGAAGATTAATAATAAAGTTTTCACACGAAACATCTAGCATGAGAAAAATCCAAGAAACCGGGTCTCAGTAAAAAAAAAATGTAATTTCGCGGCGTCCAGGCCGGCACAAGTACACAAGAATATTCGCTTCTGTATTTACTTATATTATTGTTATATTATTGTTACGGAATAATCCAATCAATTATATTGTTTCTTTTAAAATTACATAAAATATAATATCAATAATATTATAAATACTTACTCATCTGATGTATTTGAAGAAATAGACATGGCTTCGTTATTTTCTTTATTGTGACTCGACCAACTAAAACAACGAAACAAAATATTACAATTAGAATAATCTTTATTGAAAACACAAAAAAAAAAAATACAGTACAGGCATTTGCCTGTACTGTATTTTTTTTTTTTGTGTATATATATATATATATAACTAATATATATATATATATATATATATATATATATATATATATATATATATATTTATTTATTTATTTATTTATTTATTATATATATATATATTAGACTATAAATAATAATAGATATTTGTTTAGGTGTCTAATAGAAATTAACTTTGTAACCTTACTTGAATACGGAACACTTACCGTAGTGCAGCAGTTTTCCTTCCATTGGCCCTCACTGTCGCGAGACGACGGCGTCTCGCACGTTTAATTTTATTTTTTTTGTTACCCATTATTTTAATTTAATGACGACTTCGACAACGCGTTGAGCGGACGCGCGGCACAGGTCCCACCTCGAACATAGCTCCTAGAGCACTGACGTGACGTTATTGTGAGCGATCGAGACACGGGGAGGGTGCGCGAACGCAAAACGTTATTTGTTTTTATAATTATATTTTTATTTAATAAAGTAATAGCATAACACTCTCCTAATTAAAATTATGAAAATTTTGGTATAATTTCCATGTAAAAAGGTGAGTGTATTAAATAGATATATCTTTTAATTAGTGCAATTTAGAGAGAAGTTCGCGATTTTTTTCTATCGAGCCAAAAATGATTGATTGTGTTTTCAATAGCTTTTAACCCTGCAGAAAGGACTCAAGATTTCATATTAAAATTTCTAGAAACCAATTTGAAATAGTTTAAATAAAAAAGTTATTTGAATAAGCGTGTTCTCCGGACTCACTTCACCTTAAGCGACAGCCCTACGTGTTTAGGCTATTATCTCCCGCTCGGGGCTTGAGTTCTCCTACTTCTCTATTTATACTATGACTTTACGTAAGATTAGTCATGTTTATTTGATACCCGGTGGGATATATACACATATCGACGGCGAAGTGCCAATACATCTTTATGCCATTCACTTTAAAATCAATTTCTATTTTATATTTCATTGAAACTTTAGCTTTCCATATTTTTATATTCACCATTCAAATGAATTTATTATTTTTAAAGTTTTCAGGAAACTAAACGTTTTTTTTTTTACTTTCTGTGAAATTTTGTCTGTGTTAGTTAGAAGATATTGGCACTTCGCCGTCGATATACATACGTGATATAGGGCGACGATATTGACAAGTCGAATGAATAAGTCTCAAACAGTAATGGTAAACCAACTTCCTGTCTGAGGTATCGGATACAATCTGACACTCAAACATCGTATTAAGCTCACTGAACTGATTGGATTCCGCATGCGAAATTTAGATGCCGAAATCAGACGAATGTTGACAAAGTAAATAGCATCCTAACACTCCATTACAAGCGTGGGGTACAATCTTACCCCGGCAAAAACGCCTAAGACGATTTTGATCAGATTTTTGAAGTAAAACTTCTTTACGCACGCTTGACTTAGAGAGTATGCTGGTGAATGCGTGACGAGAGCGTTATGAAAAAAAAACCGGCCAAATGCGGTCGATGTCGATTTGCGACCCTATTATCTAGATTCATTTTTGCACAAGCAGTTATGGCATAGATATCAGTTAGAATTTTTTTGTGATAGTGGAAAAAAAGATTCTAATACGTCTCAGTGACGCAGATGCAGCAAAGATCCTCCTGCTAACCTCGGTCACCGTACTGGTAATTACGAAACCATTAAATCACTGTTGGAGATATATTAACAGAAGACAAGCTCTTTATTTGTACCATTCCACAAAACTGAACTTCGTGCAAATTATTATCATAGCACAAACTGGGGTACCATCGTACCCCGTGCATATAAATCACGAGTGCTCGCCCTTGTGTGTTATTGTGACTGACTTGAGTAAGTTTGCCTTCGCACACAACGATAACATGACTGTCAAAACAACCAGCCAAGTGCGAGTCGGGGCTCGAGTTTACTATCAGTTATCTCGATGTTTTCGTTACGTATGTCAGTGTAATCAAATATGCAAGTTAAACAACGTAGACATAATCTATCTGTGGATGGATTTGTTTATCTCTCCTCCGTATTTCTGACTGCTATCCAGTTGTCGGGCAAAATAAATAAAACATGGTGATTTTGCCGCAGATAATAACTTTCCCTGTTTAAATGAAGAAAAACTAAGCTGAAAAGTATATGAAAGAATTGGGGGTGTAAGTCGTTCATGGACATCTTTGAACCAAAGCCAACCTCATATGCACGTCGTACATCCTGCTGACTGACAAACGAGGCACTGGCGAAAATAGAGGCATTTTTTAAGATGCCCGACTGGGGAAGTACCTCCACGTTTAACATCATATCATATTGACATATTGATGAGCTCGATGGTCGAATGGTTAGCAATAGCCACTTTGACTCTGAGATCGCGAGTTCGAATCCCGCACAATACAAACATTTGTGTGCATGAACATGTCTGTTTGCCTGGGTCTGGGTGTTTTCTATGTATTATAAGTATGTATTTACAAAAAAAAACATGTATTTATGTACATTTATCAGTTGTCTAATACCCATAACACAAGCTTTGCGTTTAATTTGGGACTAAATTGTCCAGAAATATTTATTTTATTATTATTTATTAATAATAATTTTATACATATTACTTCGACATACTACACGCTCCGCGAAAATCTATCCCATCACACAACCCTTGAAAAAAATATTACATGACATATTTTTTGGTTATACTAAATACATTAATGGTTAAATGAACAAGAACATACTACACTGAACCATAAACTCAATATTTAAAACGGGAGGGGGGCCCACCACACCCCCACTGTGTCTCCTGTGTAGCCAGGATTAACAGCGGCGACCGCCAAAAAAGGCAATGAACAATGAAGTCCATTGGAATCCCGGGGTTAAAACTACAGCTGCCTTGGAACTCACAAATTTAATCAGAAGAAATTAGTAGGAATAAGAAGCTTTTGGAATTCGACTTCCCCTCTCTGAGCAATGTGAGAGACAGCAATATGGCAAATAAGGCTTTGCAACTGGTTGCGAACAAAGAATGAAAATTCTTAATTTGCAACTAGTTGCGAACAAAGAATGAAAATTCTTAATTTGCAACTAGTTGCGAACCGCAGTTGCAACTACGGCCGGAGGGTTAAAAGCCTAAAGAGATGGCTAGTCAAGTGAACTCAATATGTCATTTGGGGTGTAAGTGGTTCATGAACATCTTTGAACCAAAGCCAACTTCACCTGCACGCGGTGCACCCTGCTGACTGACAAACAAAACTTTGGTGAAAAGAGAGGTAGGGAGCGTAATTGTAAGCTACCCGACTGGGGAATGTACCTCCACCTCACAGAACATCGCAGCCAAATAACAATTCCCTTGAGGGTTGTTGTGTTCCTGCGAGTGAGTGAGGTCACCAGAAAGGAAGGAGACGCTGCCTTGGCAGCGGGGGGGAAGTCATAAAAATTATTACAAGAATTGTGGTGCGGGATTGTTATATAATAAAGGTAGATAATTTTTTAAAAACCTTCTAATACGACAAGATTTGCCCATGATGCAAAGACAGATTAGACGTAGTGATTTAATCCTACTTGAGGCTGATAAGGTGGTCATAAACTATTACTTACTTTGTGATAGTAAGCATGACTCTGTGCCGAGCGCAAGTGGCGAAATTAATCCGCACTAAACATTCCTTACAATGTTTACTTGTGGCTTATACCTATACGAATCTAAATAGATGTACGAGTATACGGGACGGGGGCCCACCACAAATTCCCACCACTGTGTCTCCTGTGTAGCGAGGACTAACAGCGGCGACCGCCAAAAAAGGCAATGAACAGTGAAGTCCATTACAGTCCCGGGGGTACAACTACGGCTGCCTTGGAACTCACAACGAATTTAATCAGAAAAAAATAGTAGGAGTAGGAAGCTTTTGGAATTTGACCTAAATAGATGTATATTCGACTCATCCAGAGAACAAAGTATGATGTGATCATGGAACTAAAACGAGTAAAGCTAACGAGACCTAAGGCCCTACCGGCTAAGCTAAAGCCGATTACCATTGAATATTTTGATTCGACAAATAGGTCTTACGTTTTAGTTATAGACAAACATCATCAGGTTTGTAGAGCTCCAGGGTACTTACTCCAGGGGACCACAGAGCACTACCAGGTAAGCTAAACACAAGCACTATTAATCTAAGCTCTAATATAATTGTTGTGTAATAATTGGATTATTTGATCGCAATTTTTTTTTTATATTACTTCGGTTGGCAGACAAGCATACGGCCCGCCTGATGTGAAGCGGTTACCGTAACCGTATTAACGCTCGCAACATAATATAACACTTACGCTACTCACGCGCCGCCACCCCCGCTGCCAACGCAGCATCTTCTTTTCTGGTGACCTCACTCACTCGCAGGAACACAACAACCCTCAAGGAATTGTTTTTTTTTTTTTTAACCAAAGCCAACTTCACCTGCACGCGACCCTGCTGACTGACAAACGAAGCACTGGCGAAAAGAGAGGTAGAGAGCGTAATTGTAAACTACCCGACTGGGGAATGTACCTCCACCTCACAGAATACCGCAGCCAAATAACGGTTCCCTTGGCGGCAACGGCAGCGGGGGTGGCGGCGCGCGAGCGATATTTTATGTTGCGAGCGTTAATATGGCTATGGTAACCACATCACATCAGGCGGGCCGTAGGCTTGTTTTCCACCCGACGTAGTATAAAAAAAAAACGTTCGGTCTGAGTCGGACGTGGAAGCGAGAGCGCGGAACAATATCTATCTCTCTTCCACTCCAT
Organism: Hypsopygia costalis; assembly: GCA_937001555.2. NCBI lineage: Eukaryota > Metazoa > Arthropoda > Insecta > Lepidoptera > Pyralidae > Hypsopygia > Hypsopygia costalis. The sequence continues at coordinate 29,778,634 of OW443329.2, forward strand.
CGGCCGATGTTTTCTTATGACGTTATCACGTAAAATTATCGTCCGTAAACCGACTCTACGGATAACCAATATTTTTACCCGACTGCGACAGGAGGGTTATGTTTTTCGAGAGTATGTATGTATGTATGTATAATTGTTTGGCACGCTCTGCAGCCTGAACGGCTGGATGGATTTTAGCTTGAGAGGTGTCGTTAGATTCGTATTTGCTGTGAGAGTGACATAGGCTACATCAAATATAAAAAAAATCAATATGGCGGCTGTGAGCCGCAAAATTGTCGTTGCAGTATTTTTTTTTTCTTCTTAATATATCGATATGGGTATCAAAATAAAGGTCTCGATGACCTGATTTCAAATATATATTTGATATATTAGTTTTTGCCTGCGGCTTTGCTTGTATGGAATTATATTATTGTTACGCGTGATTAATAAAGGAACAATATTTTCTGTCACCTAATTTTAGATGTGTTACTAATCTGCAGTACCCTAATAATAATATCTATCCCCAAGAAATATATTAGTCATCATTTTAATCAAAACTGTCTCTAAATATAAATCATCAGCTTAACAAACTACTTTTATCATTTAATTCGTTTGATCATCAAAATAATAGATCTGTCACCAAATAAATAGATCAGCTCCATAATTTAATGAAAAAATGGCTATGGCGAAGTCAAATTGGCGTCATATTCACTGACGAGTCTTACCAATACTTGGTCAATGTAATAAATCATGTTTTGGTTAGATTTGAGTTGATTTTTGGTTAGGTTAGGATTTTCTTGTGTCCTGTCATCGGAAATAGGAGCTCCGCTAAGCGGAGCTCTATCAACCTAGATGATGAATAATGTGGTGCCAAATAAGCTTAATTATTAATAATTGACAATATAATACATACAAAAACATTTATTTGGTACTAGACCCTATATCTCTATGATTTTAGGTGATTTATTGTGGAATCGATTTTATATTGTTTAGTGACTACATTTTGGTGACAAATCTATTATTTTGCGGGCAAACCCTATTAGTTAAGAAACACAAAACTAATTAAATTGGTGATAGCTTAAATGATACTCATTAATAAATCTGTTGTAGGTGCAGTCGGGTTTTTGATTTTTTTATATAACTTAACTTATAACTTGTCCTTGTGTTTGTTTGTCGTCTCACTAATGGCGTGTATGTGGATTAATGGCCACTGAACTAACAAAAACGTATATTTGTTAATATTTACTTTTCCATGTCAATATCAAACGGATTTACATAAAATTCTGAGTGACCTTAATATAAAATTCCTTGTGCTAATTATGACACAAATACACAAAAATAATATTAGCTTAATCTTTCAACATTTTATGTCATAACTAGCTCGCCAGAAAATTTCAACTTGTAAAGGGTTCCCGTATTCAAAAAGATTGAAAAACACTGGTATAGAGCATAGTCCACCACGCTGCTCAACTACGGGTTTTTTTTTTTTTTATTATAATTCGTCGGATGGCAGACAAACATACGGCCCGCCCGATGTGAAGCGGTTACCGTAGCCATATTTACACTCGCAACATAAAATATCGCTCGCGCGCCGCCACCCCCGCTGCCACCGCAGCATCTCCTTCCTTTCTGGTGACCTCACTCACTCGCAGGAACACAACAGCCCTCAAGGGAACCGTTATTTGGCTGCGGTATTCTGTGAGGTGGAGGTACATTCACCAGTCGGGTAGCTTATAATTACGCTCCCTACCTCTCTTTTCGCCAGAGCTTCACCTGCACGCGGTGCAGGGTGCACCGCGTGCAGGTGAAGTTGCCTTTGGTTCAAAGATGTTGATGAACCACTTACACCCCTAAAGTTGGTAGAGGCCAAAGTTTTGAAGCCCAAAGGTCACTGATTTGGCATGACTGTCATCTAATATCAACAACCGAGGTCGACAGCTTATCGTGCTCCGAAGCTCCGAAAAAAAAAATTTTTACTTATAATTTTTGTTTTGTTCCTTTTACACCTTTTTACCTATCTCTTTATATATTAAGTTTAGTAATATAGATCATAGCCTACCATTGATTAATATAAATTCTTATTGAAACCTAGCATACCATTGACGACCTCGGTGGTCGAATGGTTAGCAATGGCCACTTTGACTCCGAGGTCGCGGGTTCGATTCCCGCACAAAACAAACATTTGTGTGCATGAACATGTCTATTTGTCTTGGTCTGGGTGTTTTCTATGTATTATAAGTATGTATTTATCAAAAAAAAAATAAGTACATTTATTAGTTATCTAGTACCCATAACACAAGCTTTCCGCTTAATTTGGGACTAGATGGCGTTGTGTAAATAGGCTTGTTGCCCATGTTACAAAATTATAAAAACTCTTTATCAGTAACGTAAAATACATAAAACTAGAACGATCTGCGATCTTAAAATTTTAATAACTTATGTCCGACGTGTTTTATGTGCGGTCAAAGTTTGGTGGGAAAGTCCATTTTAAAGATATGAAATAATAAAAAATAAATATTACCATTGTAGAAACAAAAAAAAATACTATAACTTTTGTTACGGCACTGGCTACATAAACGCAATATTTAACATAGCTGTCGTACAAATTTCTGATTTAATGCATATAAAATAGCACGGTGTGACGTCATAACGTGGTGGCCTTTTGTATGGAGCGTTTTCGGGATAGTCCAAAATTGTTCTTCAAGTTATCATATCTCGAGAAGTTTTTATGCAATCGAAGTAATTATTTCACCTATATTTATATTATTGTGACGTCCATAAATAACAAATCGAAAAAAAAAATGGGATACAAGCCTATTGTCCAGAAATATTTATTTATTTATTCTTTGTTTGTTTGCTTTCTGCCATATTTCCATTTAATCCACTTCAATAAAACTTGCAAGCTTCATATTGTGATACGACAATACTTTGGTATTCTTTTTGTTTGGTGGTTTAGTTTGGTGTCATTTTTAGGATCGAAACTGAATTTTGATTAAATTTTAATACGAATAATTGGCCCTCAGTTTTCCAAGCTGCTCCAAAGCCAACGAACTTGCTTGACGACTGTCATCTCGTGACTACAGCTGGAACTATACTAACTAACTAACTAATTTGGGGTGTAAGTAGTTCATCAACATCATTGAACCAAAGCCAACCTTACCTGCGCGTGGTGCACCCTGCTAACAGACAAACGAAGCTCTGGTGACAAGAGAGGTAGGGCATAGCGTATTTTGTAAGCTGCCCGACTGGGGAAGGACCTCCACCTCACAGAATACCGCAGTCAAATAACAATTCCCTTGAGGGATGTTGTGTTCCTGCGAGTGAGTGAGGTCACCAGAAACGCAAGAGTTGCTGCGATGGCAGCGGGGGTGGCGGCACGCGAGCGATATTTTTTGTTGCGAGCGTTAATATGGCTACGGTAACCGCTTCACATCAGGCGGGCCGTATGCTTGTCTGCCACCCGACGTAGTATAAAAAAAAACAAAAAAAAATGCCAACGAACTTGCTTGACGACTGTCATCTCGTGACTACAGCTGGAACTGACGACTTATATTATACAGCAATGAAGTCGTAATTTAGTTCTATTGTTATAAATATACAATAGATGATATGCAAGAGCTCTTGTATATCATCTAATAGACAATGTTATTATTGGCATGATTGTTTGAATGGTTGACGCAATAAAAAAAACATCTGACTAATTATTGTAATTAACAAAAAATTCTGAAGTATTTGTTAAAATATATTTGGTAATTAGGTAAAGATTAAGACTTCAACCAGTGCGTTCGCCCCACCATGACCTACGCTACAAAGGCTTTAGATACAGTATTACGTAAAGTATAGCCACTCCATGCCGTTCTCACGATTCGACCTCATTTCCATCTGAGAAGAATTTGTAACAGTTTGTACAGCCCTGCACGCACACACGCTCAATCACGCACTGCACAAACTGTGTTTATGTAATTGTTATCGATGCGTCATTTATATGGAGTGGATGTGAACGTTGTTTTTATGCAAGAAACAAACATGTACCCCCAAAAAATAAAGGCCCCCAAAAACTTTGATATTAGTATGGAGTTGGAGTTTAGTCAAAGTCAAAACTCTTTATTATTTAACTAAGTGTACTGAGGATCTTAGACTTGTATAAGGACTTACAACTAAATCACCTTTGTCAGGTAACGCAAAAGGCTATAGACATATAGTTTAGTAATAAATTATTGTTTTGCTGTGTGTATAATCATCTATTGACAGTAGTGATATTACTAACAAATTAAGAAATATCTGCCAAGCGCGAGTCGGACTCTTGCATCAAGGGTTCCAGTACAAAAAATTTAAAAATATTGCCCACATTATTTGAACCCTACCATCATAAACTAAGTAGGTACCTACGTAAAGATGGAACTTTGGTTGATGGTAAAGATGGAACGTTTATAATTCCACGTGATGTTAAAAATTGTAAATTTAACTTTTTTATTTAATGTAAATTTAACCTTTACTTGTGCTGTAGGATCTTCCAATTCGCCAAATTTCTTGATTCTAGGTTAACGTAGGGAATTACCCTACATGTATTGGTCCTTTTACGTATTGGTCATCACTGTTACATTTTTCAATTTTAATATTCTTATGAGAGTCTGGGGTCTGATCTAGGTCGAAACCTGTCTCCTGTATGATTAATTAATTATGGCAAATTACATTTATAATTTTGTATATATGCGGTAGCAAGTGTATACGTATGTACACATACGTATGTGGGTGGGTGCGTGTGTATATGATCGTTTAATTGTGAATGGATTTACGCTGATGCATGAATATATGCATACATTCGTTTACTCAAGTCATATCCAGTAATTTTTCAGTGTCCTCATACGACAAAGTTTTCAACCATTCTATTAAACTTTTTCTGCATTGGTGCTTGTTATTTAAATAAATAATATAAGTTTATTAATTATATATAATATAAAAATGGTCCCAGAAAGCCATAGAACCTATAAGCAAAAGAAGTTTGATACATTATGTTTTTGTCTGCAGACGTTATATTTGCGTTTTGTTCATTAGATCCGGATCGAATGTTAACTCTGTGTGCTGTTTGATTGTGGTTGTAAGAATGAAAAGTTGTCGTACCGTCAAAATCCTCATATAACCATTTAGTCGGATAAAGAAATGGATGAATGGTTGATACTTTTAGCATGACTTTTTGAACAACTTCGAGGCTTTTTAATGTGGTTTTATGGGAACCACACCAAACTATAATACAATATGAAAATAATGTAAAAATGTATACATAAAGCACGTTACATTTCAATATCTCTTTTGATAGAAATCATCAGGAGACCTTCAGATATAATGCATATTTTTACATCTTCATATCTTGAATACACAGTACAATATGAAAATATAAATACATATATACATCGTCATACGCTGTTGGAAAATTCATTCTACATTTAGAAACTGCATAATTTACGTTGACAAATTAAATACAGCTTTATTTACTTCGTAAATTGCACAAATAACACGAAAGTACAGAATAATATTTGATTTTAACGCGTATTTTATATTCATTTAATATTTCTGCAAGGAAAATACTCGTAATAACGGCTTGTACACGCCATTATGCGCTAACTGAGGGAATGAGATATTTAATCCACATCGTTCTGTTTTTGTAGCAATACGCGTATAAAATCCACTATCCGAATTATCTTTTGATGAAATATTTAGTAAATAAATATTAAAAAAAAAAACAGTATTAAGAGACGCGATATGTCCATACAATTTTACGACATTAAAAATAAAAACCGGCCAAGTGCGAGTCGGACTCGCGCACGAAGGGTACGATTATCTATAAAAACGGCAAAAAAAAAAAAACACGTGTGTTGTATGGGAGCCCCCCTTAAATATTTGGTTTATTTTTATTTAATTATTTATTTTTAAAGTGAGCATATAACTAAATATTCTGTGAATATTTCAAGCGTCTAGCTGTTGTCGTTATCAATATCAAGCAAAAACAAGCGAAAAAATCACGTTTGTTGTATGGGAACCCCTTTAAATATTTATTTTATTCTATTTTTTAGTATTTGTTGTTATAGCGGCAACAGAAATACATCATCTGTGAAAATTTCAACTGCCTAACTATCACGGTTCATGAGATACAGCCTGGTGACAGACGGATGGACGGACAGACGGACGGACGGACGGACGGACGAACGGACGGACGAACGGACGAACGGACAGCGGAGCGTAATAGGGTCCCGTTTTACCCTTTGGGTACGGAACCCTAAAAACACCGTATAAAAATAAGAACTCAGTAGGTGGGAAATGTGTTAATCGAGACGTACGCCAATAAAATGTAGGAAAATATACATTAAATTACCTGTTGCTTGTGTGATACTTTAAGATACACATCCCTATACCATAATATACATTATATAATAGGGGTGTAAGAGACTCGCCAACATCTTTAGAACCTAAGCCAACCTCACCTGCACGTAGTGTACCCTGCCGACGAGGCTCTGGCGACAGTCGCTAACTTGCCTGCCCAGCAGCGTGGCGACTTAAGGGCATTACTACCAAATGAGTTACACACCACAATACATGGTCCACAGTACCCGACAGCCCTGTCACTCGTTTTTTTTTTTTTTTTTGATTCTGGATATAGGAAGGCCTATATCCAGTAATGGATAGATAAGGATAATATACATCAATGTAAAAACTTTTAAACTTTTGCGTTGCAATAACAATGGCAATTAACGCGGTCGCGGTAATTGTTGTTTTCAAACGTTAATATAGGTAAATTATAATTGCCGTGTGTGAAGTGCTTTAGTTGTAATGGGAATGTGTGCTTAAGCGTATGCTACATGCGTTTAGTTGTCATTTTGCATATTGGTCATATGCGTCCGAAGGTTCCATGCGATTGTATAATTATACGGCAAACGACCATCTTTTGACTGCGTTATGTTAGAAATTAGATTTTTTCACAGCTCTAAAGGATTGCAAATCTATTATTGATATTAATTAAAATTTTATACCTCCACGCATTTCTGAAAAAGAAGATCTTGACAGACGAACAACGAAATGATCTTACAAGGGATTCTTTTTTCTTTTAGGTACGGAACCTTAATTTATTTTTATAGGGTACGTACAATTGTTTGGCACCAGACGTTGGTCAGAAGTGTGCGGCATGCCTATAGCTTACCCGTAAAGATACTTGCAATACAAGAAGTATTGCTCTGGCGTTGAAACCCCTGCTGCTGACGTAGCTTCTCACATCTGGTAACTTCACTCACCTGTAAAAACACAACAATCCTCAAGGGTGTTATCATTTGACTAGCGTCCTCTCTAATATATCTGTCACCTTAACCACTTTCTCTGTTTGGTAGGGTGCACGACGTGCAGATGAGGTAGGCTTTGGCTCTAGGGGTGCTGCACAGAATTCTTAATAACTGGCTTGAAATGCGATTGTTGCTCATTACCTACGAAACCGATGTCTGTATTCTAGACCCTACTATTTTACAACTACATATGCAAAAGCTTTCGCAAACTCGTCTATCTGTAATCTGTTTACATATGTATCTTGACATTATATTTTCTCTCGCTATACAATAGGTATATAAATATTACAAACAATAGTTGATTACTTTTATAATGGCTCAATATTTTCACACTTCAGCCATAAAAAAAAACTTATTGTACGTGTATATAATTGGTATTATACAGAAGACCCGCGTTATGTTAGAGTGATCTGTATACAGCACACACACACACACATCTGAGGCTCTACCGCCGAAGCCCACCATCGAATATTTAAAAAAAATGTTGCAGTCGAGTACCGGCAGAAGTCAAAAGTTGAACATTAACGTTGTGCATTTTTGAATATTTTGGAATGGTTAGGGAATAATTTCGCACGAATTGCTTTATTTATCAGTATGAAAGTACTATCATTTATGTGGTAAAATACAATATTCATTTATTGCGCTATCGTACACAAAGATGACTATTTATATTACATTAAAAAGATACAGCAAGAGCAGGCATACATTTTCGCCGCACGGTAGAAAGAGAGGAGGATTTTAATTCCTCTCCTACGCCGCGCCGGCGGTCTACTCTCCCTCAGTCTCACGAATTTTCGATCAGATCACGTGTCCTGACGCGAGTTTAACATTTTTTACCCATCCCAAAAAGTGCACAACGCCGCTAAAGAAGTTTTCACTTCAAAAATGAAAAATCCAAAAATGTTGAAGGTTTCAAGATTCTTCTTAATGTGAGCGAGGACTTTAAATAAGTTATTGAATGAAAGCCCAATAACATTCGTGACGGCCTTGGTACCATTTTATTATATTTCTCTTTGCCCATCCCAAAAAGTGCACAACGCCGCTAAACAAGTTTCCACTTCAAAGAAAAAAGTCTTACGTTTTAGTTATTGACAAACATTTTCAGCGTAGTTGCGTAGTTGATAGAGCTCCAGGGTATCTACCAGCTAGGCTAAACAAGTACCATAAATCTAAGCTGAAGTTCGATACTAATTTGAAACTAGCGGACGACTTCTATGTGTGAACTTCAGAAAATAATTAACTACTCTACTGCTACTCGATGTACACAGATTCCCCCAGCAACACAACTAAGAAACTGAAACCAATTTCGGCATTAAGTGACTAAGTTTCGCACACAAACAAACTTCTGACATATAGCATATCGTTGTAATATATTCAAAGGTTTCCATGCCAATATATCCATGCTATTACTTATACTGTGGTTCTAGAGAGGTTTTCCCCAACGCAAATTGCGGTATAAATTCCCTGTCGAAGTTTTTCCAGACTATGCACTAAATAAACAATTTACATGTAAAACAAATTATATCTAATGTGTGAAATGATTTCCTCACTTTTTTAGGATTCCGAAGGAAATAAATGGAACACTTATAGGATCACTTCGTTGTCCGTCCGTCCGTGCGTCTGTCAAGACCCTTTTTCTTGGAAACGCGTGGAAGTATCAAGTTGAAATTAATATCACATGAGGAGGAGATCGAGATAAATAAACCCATAGACTACGGTGGACGTTGCTTAATACCATAGAGCTCCTTAACCCTCTACGTATATTTATTATTCTTTAGTCTCTAGATAAAGTAATGAATCACAGTAATCTCATAATAACGTGTACAGTCGTATACACAAAGCCTGTTTAAGGCGATTTAAGCTAGCAATATAAAAATTTGGTTTGTCGACCTATTTCATTGTACACATTTCATTTAAATTTACATTTGTGTTGACTAGCTTATCTCTGTTATGCCTGTGTGAATTAGGTTCGCGTGGTGATACGAATATCTTTTTTTGATAATATAATTATATCGTTCATCATCCTGTATGCCTGTATCTATCCGCTGCTGGACAAATGCATTCTCTAATGGATACTATTTAACGTAACATCAAATATATGCATTGCTAATTAAACCTATTTTGTACTTCAAAAAATACTTATTGCATATCAAATGCAGGATTTGATGTGTTATCAGATTAATTTGATATGCAAATCAATTTATTTTGGTGCATCAATTTGATATTTTCCTTCTATGCCTTGCACCATATGCGATCCTCCGTTCTTCCGTATCCAACTTTGACTAAGAAACTGAAATTGGAAAACCTTACAGAGCGTCAGACAAAAAACTTGAGCGCATTTTTATACAGATAAAAAGTCTAAAACTGTCGGAAATTTTAATAGGATTTTCTCATATAGATGGTAACCCTACTCATCATATATCATGCGGGTTTCTAATTAGGATGTCATTGTAAGGAGACAACTTCGCGGCTGCAAGGAGCTAAACGATAAAAGATATAAAAATAAGCAGCCATAACTAGATCGTCGTGTTCTATTAATCTACTGCTATAGTGTTTTTACCTGAGCAAGGCAATTGCCCGACATTCACTCAGTACCACTCCTTAATGAAATAACTATATTCATTCATTCGTTCCTTGATTGGTTCATTCAATCGTTCATTCATTCGTTGTTATTTTATAATACAATTAAAATGAAATACTGTAAATGTCTAGTACACAATGATATTATAAATACTAGAGATACGGTATACTCATACTAAATTGTGTCAGAAAATTATTCCCGTCGCGGGGATATCTATGATTATCCCAATTCTTATCACCTCGAACGGAATTTTTACAACATTTTTAAAAGACGGCATTTTTCTTAATTTTATTCAATTATCACAAACGTCAGTTTCGTCGGCTTGCTTGTGCGAAGTAATTGCTAGGTGAGACAATTAGCTCACTTTTCGGGTGTACGTTTATGACGCTTGTGGCATATTTATAGTGTTTGTAACATCATTGCAAATACACAAAACACACAAATTAAATGTCTGTAAATCAACTAACTATTTTATTGTGTGTACAAAGTCAGGGACGTTATACACACAATAAAAAAGCAGAAATGGAAGTGGGCAGGACACACAGCAAGGATGGATTCAAATCAGTGGACCAGAAGAGTCATGGAGTAGCGACCGTGGGCCAACACGCGAGGTAGAGGATACCCCGCAATGTTGGATGGACGACATCAGGTGTCACGCAGGCCGCTACTGGATGCAAGTGGCATGGCAGAGGCAAGACTGGAAAGACATGGAGGAGGTCTATGTCCTACAAAGGATAAAGTAAAGGCTGCTATGGATGGAAATCGACTAAAAAATATATCTAACTTTTGGTCTACTTTATGTGATCTAAGGCAGAACGGTCACTGTTTACAGTCGAGGCGACGTACATCGCTGACGGATTGAGAGACTGTATGACTATATAAACAAGGTTTAGAATCAAACGGCACGGCTGTGATTTTGCCCTGGGTGAAAACTAAATCCAGAGAATAATTCTGGATGGAGCTGGTTGCGGAAGACGAACGACCGATTATGATGGAACTTATTAAGGAAGACCTAATGTCCAGCAGTGGGTAGGTAGGCTGATGGTAATGATGTTGAGGAAGTTTATGTCGCAATACTTATTACTATCCACGGGACCTTTTACCACCGTTTTCAGTAGTGCCTATTTCATTTTTATAGGACTAGAGATGTGCCGAGTCAGGCTGAGTCGAGTACTGACTCAAATATCTGATAGATACTCGGGTACTCGAGTACCTACTTTGAACACAGGATTCGGATACTCAGTATTCGAATACATTCGCGTTCAGTTATTCGCATTTCCTTGGTATAACATTAGACTCTAAATTACAATGGGGCCCACATATAGAAACGTTATCGGCTAGACTCAGCTCAGCAGCTTACGCCGTAAGGAAAATACGTCAACTAACTGATGTTGACACTGCGCGTTTAGTTTATTTTAGCTATTTTCACAGCATTATGTCATATGGTTTATTGCTTTGGGGTAGTGCCGCGGATGTAGACTCAATTTTTGTGCTCCAGAAGCGAGCTATCCGTGCTATTTATATGATGAGTCCCAGGGAGACACTGAGAAATAAATTTAAAGAGATAAATATTATGACATTACATTCTCAATATATTTATGAAAATCTTATTTACGTTCATAAAAATCAAACCAAATTTAGGAAAAACAGTGATCTCCATCAATTAAATTTAAGAAATAAAAACAAACTCGCTATGCATATTACTAGGCTCCATAAAATCTCTAACTCGTTCCCAGGTCAATGTATACGCTTCTACAATAAACTTCCAAACGACGCGTTTAAATTATCCATGGGTAAATTTAAGAAATATATCAAAACTAGACTATGTCAAAAGGCTTACTATTGTATCTCGGATTACATAAATGATAAAAGTATTTGGAAATGAATTGCTCTTGTTATGTTATGTTAATGATTGTATTTGTATTTAATGTAACGTTATTGGCAATTAAAAGAGTCGGCCTTGAGTTTCTTGCCAGTTCTTCTCAAGAAGCCCCGTCGCCGGAACTGGCACTTAAATTCACTTTCACATTCAAGATAGTGTGATGAAAGTGAATCTAAGCTCTGCGGATTTAGAGTAGTAATGATTTATACATATTCTTATATTTAATTTGTATGACGTTTCTAAGTGCTTTATAAAGTCCAAGGAATAAAGATATTTCGAATTTTTTTTTTTTTGCATACTCCCGGTATTCGAATGCTTTGCTTCGATTTTCATGCACTTAAACTTGAGAGGGGGGCATACGAGCATGTGGGTCACCTGATGGAAAGCAATGTCGCCCATGGAGATCAACAACGCCAAGGGGTCGCCGATCCGTTGCCAGTCTATACTCCTTCCTTTATTTCTGGGGACCTCACTCACTCGCAGGAACACAACAACCCTCAAGGAAATTGTTATTTAGCTACGGTATTCTGTGAGGTGGAGATACTTCTCCGGTCTGGCAGCTTAAAAAATACGCCATGCCCTACCTCTCTTATCGCCAGAGCCTCGTTTGTCAGTCAGCACGTGCAGGTGATGTTGGCTTTGGTTCAAAGTTGAATTTTACGTATACGGATATCTCACTAAAATCAAAACGATGTTAGCGCGCGGGGTGGAATTCGAGTACTATTTCGAGTTCAACTCGATACTTTTTTAAGGAATACCAAAATATTCGAATACCAAAAATAGGCGACTGGGCACATCACTATTTATGGCCGTTAATGTCCCACTTTAGCAATGAGTGTCGTATAATGTAATTACATAGAAACACTGTCGTTTTAGTAGATAGTTAAATAAATAAGGTTCTACTATAAACATTAATAAAATTGTGGACTGTTATGGTTCTCCATGGTCTTTAGAGACCAACCTAACCTCGCCTGTACGTGGTGCATCCTGCCGTGACGACTATCAAACCAGAGTAGCAAATGATACATCCTACATCCCCTTCACAGGAGACTGCAGCCCAATATCATTGAAGATTGTTGTATTCTGGCATGTGATTGAGGTGACCAATCGTAACAAGATGCTGCGTTAATAGCGGGGGTGCCAGCGCGTAGGTATACTATACTCCTGTGTATCAATAGATTACGGTAACCGCTTTAAATCAGGCTGAACAATATTTTTTTATACTACGTCGGTGGCAGACAAACATACGGCCCGCCGGATGTGAGGCGGTTACCGTAGCCGTACGCTCGCAACATGAGATCGCACAGGGGTGATTTTATGTCGCGTCGACTATGTTGGATTATATAATAATAGTTGTAGATTTCGTAATCAGCGACCCGATAAACCATAAAAACAATAATACCCATGACGATTTTCAGAGTTTTTGACCCCATTTTACCCTTTTAGGGATTGGATTTTGAAAAATCCTGAAACACGTGTTTACTCATTTATCTATATAAGTACTCGTGTAAAGTTTCGGATAAAATAGTCCAACTAATCTTGTTTCCCCATACAAACTTTGGACCCCCTAAGGGAGTGATCCCTTAGGGGATGAATTTTGAAAATCCTTTCTTAGTGCACTCCTGGATGTCATAAGGAACCTACTTGCCAAATTTATATATTAAATATATATCAACGCACAGCCCAAACCCAGCGGTTTGGGCTGTGCGTTGATATATATATCATTCAGTCAGTCAGTCAGTTTCTTCTTTTATATATTTAGATAGAGATCTCTAGCAGTCAACCTTACAGGACTTGAAAGGAGCTCAATCAAGGCGGGGGCCTGGCTTACAGAAGTCAAATGAGTTGTATCAAAAATTTCTTTGTTTGTTTGTTTGTTTGTATTATCTTTATTGTATATAACAAATATAACATGTACTAAAACACTTAAAAATAGAGATGTACAAAGGCGGGCTTATCTCTATAAGAGATCTCTACCAGCCAACCTTTGAGTGTTGGATATACTGTGAGTGGCGAGGGCCTCAAATATAAAGTGTAACACAAGAAATGATCAGGGAAGATGTAGCAATAAATACAGCAATCAATATCAATACATATAATAAATATAAAAAAAACTAATATAGGGGGGCTTTATGAACGCAATAGAACCCAAAACAATAATTTTTAGAATTTTTGTCTGTTTGTCTGTTTGTCGGTTTGTCTGTTTGTCTGTTTGTCTGTTTGTCCGTACGTTTGTGCACGCTAATCTCAGAAACGGCTTAACCTATTTCAATACGGTTTTCACTAATGCGTTAAGGTTTGCTCAACTTAACATTTAGTGTTTGTTTCATTTCAATCGGTTCATAAATAAAAAAGTTATATCAATCTAAAGAATCACATATAAAATGGTACAAAATAACCAATCAATTGAATTGACTGAAACTTTTCAGTTGAATTAACTGAAACTTTATGAAGGTATTATGTTATCATCGTTAAAGTAAATAATACAATGAGAGAGATGCTTAGAGGTCGTAGCGCTAACGCAAGTTAAGCAACCCCTGTCGTGGTTCCAACTAGGATGGGTGACCACAATTGGCACAAAAAATATATCAATTGGCTTAGTAAGAACTCTGTGTGCAGAAATGGAAGATATATAAGAAAAACTATTACAGAGGGCTTTATGAACGCAATAGAACCCAAAACAATGATTTTTAGAATTTTTGTCTGTTTGTCTGTTTGTCTGTACGTTTGTGCATGCTAATCTTAGAAACGTCTTAACCTATTTGAACGCAGTTTTCACTAATGCGTTACGGTTTGCTCTACATAACATTTAGTATTTGTTTCATTTCAATCGGTTCATAAATAAAAAAGTTCTATCAATCTAAAGAATCTATCTATATACATAAAATTCAAAGTCCTGACTGACTGACTGACTGATATAGCAACGCACAGCCCAAACCGCTGGGTCTAGAGATTCCAAATTTGGCACGTAGGTTCCTTATGACCTCTAGGGGTACACTAAGAAATGATTTTTCAAAATTCATCCCCTAAGGGTATGAAACTGGGGTTCAAAGTTTGTATGGGGAGACAAGATTAGTTGGACTATTTTATCCGAAACTTTACAAAAGTACTTCTATAGATAAATGAGTAAATACGTGTTTCAGGATTTTTCAATATTCAACCCCTAAAGGGGTAAAGTGGGGTGAAAAAGTCTAAAAATCGTCATGGGTATTGTTTTATATAGTTTATCGGGTCGCTGATTACGAAAACAACAACGATTTTAAAATTAATGGTGGGTAACTATCCCAATAGGGGATGATTGTCAAGAATCATCCCTGGGGTGCGATGGGGTTGAAATTTCTAAAATGGGATGAAAAAGTCTGAATATCGTCATGGGTGTTATTTTTATGGTTTATTGGGTCACTGGTTACGAAAAAACAACAAAATTATAATCAAACGTAGCCGACGTTTTTTTTTTTTTTTTTTTTTTTTATACCACTAAGGTGGCAAACAAGCATACGGCCCGCCTGATGGAAAGCAGTTACCGTAGCCTATGGACGCCCGTAACACCAGAGGCATCACGTGCGCGTTGCCGACCCTGTAAAAACCTCTTTACGCCCTTTTTGAAGAACCCCATGCTGTAGTCTCCTGGGAAAACCTCAACAGGCAGTTCATTCCACAGCTTAGTAGTACGTGGAAGAAAACTCCGCTGGAATCGCACAGTACGTGACCACTTCGGTTCCAATGTGTGAGGATGAATTCCCTGTCGATGGCGAACGGTGCGACTGTAGAAGGAGGCCGTGGGCATCATGTCAAACAACTCCTCTGAACACACCCCATTGTACAATCGGTAGAACACGCAAAGGGAAGCAAAATCTCTTCTCAGACTCAAAAGTTCTAAACCGTCCGTCAATTTGGATTCGTTAACAATCCTCACAGCGCGTCTTTGGATTGAGTCACAAGGTGCAAGCTGGTATCCAGGCGCTCCCGCCCATAGATGACAACAGTACTCCATATGCGGCCGTACTTGAGCTTTGTAAAGCTGAAGCCTTTGCCGCGAGTTGAAGTACTGCTTCGCTCTGTTGAGCACACCTAGCTTCTTCGATGCCAGCTTGACCTAAAATCACCCCTATGGGGTGCAATGGGGTTGAAATGTCATAATATGAATATGGGTGTTGATGCCATGGTTTTCTGGGACGTCAATTCTGAAAATGGCATCGATTTCAAAATATAACATAGTGTACACGAAATTACTTAAAAGGTTTTTTTATTAATTTTATTCCTAAGAGGGTGAAACGGAGGTCCAAAGTTTGTATGGGGAATCGAGATTAGTTGGACTATTTTACCTTAAAATTTACACGAGTATTTCTATAGATAAATGAGTAAACACGTGTTTAAGTATTTTTCCAAAATTCAACCCCAAAAAGGGTAAAATGGGGCCAAAATGTCTGAAAATTGACATGGGTATAGTTTTTATGGTTTATCGGGTCGCTGATTACGAAAACAACAACGATTTTAAAATTCAACGTGGCTAACGTAACCATCATCCCCTTTTGGGGTACGATGGGATCGACATGTCTAAAATGGGGTGAAAAAGTCTGAAAATCGTCACGGGTATTGTTTTTATAGTTTATCGGGTCGCTAATTACGAAAAATAACAAATATTTTATAATCCAACATAGCCGACGTGACATAAAATCACCCCTGTGAAGATGCGATGGGGTTGAAATATCATAAGGGTCATAATATCAATATGGGTGTTGATTCTATGGTTGCCTGGGACGTCAATTACGAAAATAGCATCGATTTGAAAATATAACTCAGTGGACACGAAATTACTTCAAATGATTTTTCAAATATTACCTCTAAGAGGGTGAAACGGAGGTCAAAAGTTTGTATGGGGCAACGAGATTAGTTGGACTATTTTATCCTAAACTTTACACGAGTACTTCTATAGATAAATGAGTAAACATGTATTACCCCAAATTTCACGCGAGCGAAGCCGCGGGCGAAAGCTAGTTAAATACATATGAATCATACAACAATTATAAATAAGTACTGTATCTACAAATACCTTTAAATATACCTAGTTATATTTAAATTTATATAAGAAAATATAAGAAATAAAAAAAAAAAACAATAACAGACACTTATCAATATATACATAATATATTATATATACATATAAAATACGGACATAAATACATTATACATATACAAAAATATATATATACTCGTACTATAAGCTCAACGTCACACGTTCAAGAACTTGTCAATACGGTCTTTAAAGGAGTCCACAGAGGTTGCCATTCTCACATGGGTGGGAAGTGAGTTCCAGAGCATTGCCGCCCTAACCGTGAAAGAGTTAGTATAAGTGTTAGAGTTATGCATCGGTATGTCGAGTCGCAGATTACCACAAGACCGAAGTCGTTCATCAACTACCCGAAGTTGAAGCCTCTCGTGTAAGTATGAAGGAGCGCCTGTATAAAACAAGATTTTATAAAGAAATGCCAGCAATTCCTGCGGATTCTGATAGGGTGCCATCCAAGTTGTTGACGAAATTCTGAAATGTGATCAAATTTGCGAAGGCCAAAAATAAAGCGGATGCACATATTTTGGAGGCGCTCCAACTTGTCGAGTAATTCTTCCGAAAGGTCCAGCCATGCTACATCGCCATAATCCATAATAGGAAGAAGGAGAGGTTGGGCCAATGTTATCTTTGTGGCCATTGGGAGAAATTTTTGGAGCCGTTTAAGTGAATGGAGAGACCCAAAAATCTTTCTGCTAACCTCATTAACCTGTGGAGCCCAGGAAAGCGTTTCGTCGATGGTAACACCCAAATTGGTAACAGTAGAAGTGAAAGTAATAATGTTACCATCATAAACAATGTTGGGGTGGTTGATAGCCTGAAGTTTTGAGATAAAATGTGGACTACCCACAATGATAGCTTGAGACTTAGCGGCATTAATTGAAAGTCCAAAGTTGCGAGACCACTTAGCAATAGTGGCAAGATCATTATTGATGCCGCTTACTGCGTTAGAAAAGTTTTCTAGAGAAGCCGCTGTGTATATTTGTAAGTCATCGGCGTAAATATGATAGGAAGAGGTTATTGAAGAGACTATGTTATTGATGAATGCAGAAAAAAGGATAGGGGATAAAATTCCTCCTTGAGGCACTCCAGTCAATGTCTCACACCAATTCGAACGCATATCATCCACCCGCACCAATTGGCGCCTACCAACCAAATACGAACGGAACCAAGTCAATGCTCGCGACGAAAAGTTAAGTGATTGTAAAATACCAAGTAAAATATCAAAGTCGACTGAATTGAAGGCACTGGTGAAATCAAGTAAAACTAAAATTGAAAGTTGTTTGTTATCAATATTGTGCCTGATGTCATCGGTAACCTTAACCAAAGCTGAGACAGTGCCATGACCGCTACGAAATCCGGATTGGTACGGAGATAAAAGATCAAATTCCCTTAGGTAACCCGCGATACGCCGATGGACATAATGCTCTAACACCTTTGAAAGGACAGGAAGAATAGATATTGGACGATAGTTGGAGAAGGAGGTAGGATTGGGATTCTTGGGGAAAGGGATAACGTGAGCCAGTTTCCACAGGAACGGTAAGACACCTGTAGCAAGAGAACAGTTCAGGATATTACATATTATAGGCGCTAATATTTTTATAACCGGGGTAATCATACTGAGGCAAATTCCATCTTCTCCCACAGCTCTAGATTTAAGTGTACCAATAATTTTAATCACATCTGCCTCCGATATCACTTTTGTTCTAGAAACATACTTACTTTACAAGTTCAGAAATATAATTCTCCCATACATTCCAACTACAAATATATTTTTTTACGGAATTATGCAATAACGGAGTTGCTGTGATGGCAGCGGGGGTGGCGGTGCGCGAACGTTACTATTATGTTGCAAGCGACTATAGGCTATGGTGGTAACTATTTCACATCAGGCGGGTCGTATACTTTGTCAGCCATCCAAAGATAAAATAAAATTATGGACTTCGTATATACTTTGCTGTGCTATGCTTCGTATATATATTGCTTTTTAACCATTCTATTACATAAAAAAATTTTCGGCTCGGCATCTACTACTATCGTTCTACTGTCAAGAAATTTACAAATTGTGAATATCAAATGATCTCTAAACGAGAATATTAATAAAAAAATATATATATAACCCTCATGTATCTCATAATTTGAACATGAACCCACATACACAACAAGTGTGGTGTACTTATGTTTAATGTGTCGTCACGTCTCTTTTTATTGCACATAAAACGAAAATATGACAACAAACATTCACAAAATCATTATTACTTTGAATACCGACGAGTCTTGTTATATGCACATAAAAATGTAATCCCACTTCTGAAATACTATTTTATGACGTATAATATGCTATGGATAAACAAGTTAACTTTTGATGTTGTTTATTATGGTATAATCATTTTAAAATTGCAGTGAAGTAAATTTACCCGACTTTAAAAAGCAGGAGATTCTCATTTTATTTTGACATCGTCAACCTTTATTCATCCCATTGCTGGGATACGGGTATCCATTCAATCGAAGGCGTTTAGATGATACTCCAACACGCTGCTGAACTGCGGGTTGGCGAAGGCCAGTGTTTTAATTATGATCATCGTCAGCTTTCCACCAGATACGATCCTCCGCCCTCCGCATCCAGCCGCATCTTAAGTTCATCGGACCATCTAGAAGGAGGGCAGCCAACACTTCGTCATCCTACGCGCGGCCTCCACTCTAATACCTTCCTCCCCCATCTGCCATAACTTATTCGGCAGATGTGACCGGCCCATTGCCACTTCAGCTTGCAAACTCTAAAGGCTCTGTCGACAACTTTGGTTCTCCGTCGAATTTCTTCGTTCCGGATTCGATCCCGCAGAGAAACCCCGAGCATAGCACCCTCTCCATCGCTCGCTGCGCGACCTTTAGCCTGTGAACCAGTCCGATGGTCAGTGTCCAAGTCTCTGCACCATAAGTGTTTTAATGCCGCCTACAAAAACAACAAATAAATTCGACGAACAAAGAAATTCGACCGAGTGCTAGAGTTGTCGACATAGCTCTCAGAGTCAGCAGGCTGAACTGGCACTGCCGGTCACATCTGCCGAGTCAGCGATGGCAGATGAGGAAGGAAGGTCCTAAAGTGGAGACCTCCTATGGGGCGACGAAGCGTCGGCCACCCCTCCTCTAGATGGACCGATGACCTCAAGTTATAATAAGTAATGGCCAGAAGCGGTTGGATGCGGCAATTGCATATGGTGGCAGGCATTAGGGAAGGCCTATGTCCAGCAGTGGATAGATACAGGCTGATGTTGATGATGATTCAAATCATGCTATGTATTTTGCAATAAAGTATCAAGGTTGGCACCGGTGTGTACAATGCAATATATTTTATGAATATTCTTTTAAATAATTTACAATGTCATTACATTATTAACTACCGATATTAACACTTACCTTTATTTTAGCACAAATGCTTATTTATCATTCATAGAAAATCACCGCAGTAGCATTGTTTAAATTATTTTTAAAGTATCAAAATGTATGGTGCAACTGCTTACGGTCTGCATAATGAGCAATATGCGTTGCATGTACTCTGTAGGTTTATGTGTATATAAACCTACAGAGTACATGCAACGCATATTCTATCTATATATCTAAGAATAGGCATCTATTAAATCCCAAAGTGGCGCAGCTAGGAGTAGAAAGGTCTAAGCTTGGAAATTCTTGAAGTGACAGACTGAGAAATTACTATATTCGTAGCACACCTAGAGTTACTGACATAGATATCTCTATGAAGACATCTATATCATCTATGAAGACATACATATCTATGTAGTGACAATGAAATGAAAAGTTTCTGTAATGGCAACCAATAATCGGAAAATGCAGCCTAAAACGCCCCTCTTCAGATAAATCGACGATCTGGTAAAGATCGCAGAAAGAGATGTTTGCAAATAAAACAAAAGTCCTCATTGTGGAATTCAAAAAGGGCACCCTTGAGTCCCCTAAGTCTTTAAAAGCACCCTGAGTATTAGTTTGCTAAACAAGGGCCCTACCGGCTAAGCTGAAGCCGATTACTGTCGGATTATTTGATTGCGAAAAACAAATTTCAGCTTAGCTTTATGATACTTGTGTTTAGGTTGGCTGGTAGAAAATTTATGGTACTTGTGTTAAGCTTGGCTGGTAGAAAATCTGGAGCTCTACCGACTAAGTTGAAGATGTTTATCGATAACTAAAACATAAGACTTATGTTTCGAATCAAAATATTTGATGGTAATCGGATTCAGCTTCGGCGGCGGTAGGGCCGTAGGTCCGCATTGGATGGTCCCCTACCAGATGGAGTGACCATTTGACAAGCATTTGTCAAAATAAGCTGATGGATACAAACGTTACAAAACCGATCATTGTGGAAGTCTAAGGGGGCAAGTATATTCAGCAGCGGACGTACTTTGACTGAAAATGATAACGATAATGTTATGTCACAGAAGGCAAACTCTCGTAAATTATTATACATCGCGGAATGTTGACCGAATCGAGACAGAATTGTAATTTGATATTATTTCATATTGACAACAGAAGACTATTCTTGGTTTGATTAATTTTCGATCATATTTCGCACTTAAAATTAAACTTTGAAGTTTATTATTGTGATAAGAGAATACCAAATATGACATTTGTGAGATCGAAACTGGGTCGGGACGGAATTTTGACAATACTTTAATTACGGATTTTTTTTTACATAACAGTTGTTATGTTTAAAGTAGACATTCTTTCATGTATTTCGTTGATTATTTAATTGATTTTGTGTATGTTGTATTTTTATTTTTATTTTGTGTTGGATTTTTTATGAACAATCTGTATGGTATCTTTGGTCTGCAAATAAATGATATTATTAGGTTGGGGAAAAAGTCTTTTCGTATTTTATATGAAAATTCAAAACATTTTTTACTAAAGTTTATTTACATTTAACTAAAGTATGTAGGTGCCATTTTGTTCGATAACTTTTTGCCATCTTGTAGGTAGAGACATGATCCCATTACTATAGAAATTTTGGGACTTCTGTTCAAAAAACCACGACAAGTGGTTTTGGCAGTCTTCTCGTGATGTTAACCTGACATTGCCTAAAGAATTCTGAAGAGACCGAAACAGGTGGAAATCAGAAGGTGCAAGGTCAGGACTATACGGCGGATGCATTAACACCTTCCAGTCAAACTCTCTTAATTTTTGCTGAGTGGCTAAAGATGTGTGAAGTCTAGCGTTATCATGATGAAAAATCACACCCCTACTGTTAATTAATTCCGGCCGCTTTATCTCAACTTTTTGCTTTAATCTCATCAATTGTTCACAGTAGAGTTCAGAATCGATAGTCCTGCCTGGCGGTAACAGCTCATAACGAATAATGCCCTTCCAATCCCACCATACACACAGCATCACCTTATTGCGGGTTAACCCGGGTTTTGCCAGAGTCTGTGAAGCCTGACCGGCCTTTGACCACGACCTTTTTCGCACGTTCTTGTCGTACATGATCCACTTTTCATCACCAGTTATAAGCTTCTTCAAAAACGATTCGCTTTCATTACGTCGTAGTAAAGAATCGCAAATGAGTACACGGTTCATTAAGTTTCTTTCAGTGAGATCGTGAGGCACCCAAATATCGAGCTTTTTAGTGTACCCAGCTTTTTTCAAATGCGCCAAAACTGTTTTGTGGTCAATTCCTAATTCTTCAGCTACGTCGTAACTACTGATATGCTGATCTTGCTCCACTTTTTCAAAAATGGCATCCATTTTATCCGTAACATGGCGACCAGAGCCACGTGCATCTTTCACATCAAAATTTCCTGATTGAAAACGCTTAAACCAAATTTGTGCTACTCTCACAGACACTGCACTAGATCCATAAACGTCACAATTTTTTTTCGCAGCTTGCGTTGCATTTTTACTTTTTTTGTAGTAAAATTTTAAAATGAATCGAATTTCTTCATTAGATTCACTCATCTTGACAGTAAAAAAAACAAATGAAAATCACACATTTACCTAATTTGAATTTGGAATTATCTTTTTTAAAATTTAAACTTTTTAAAGATATCAAAACCTGCCAGATACAAATGGTATAACCAAAGAGATTTTATTACAAGTTCATACATACTAAAATGCGAAAAGACTTTTTCCCCTACCTATTATTATTATATTATTATTCTTTAGGTTTAAATGATGATTGAAAATAGTAAGGCATGTACGATGCGACGTTTGTGATAACCCGCGAAGGTTGTGCTATTAATGATCTGCGTCTTCTCACTTATTGTCAGTTGACGTTTCAGCTCTTTAATATGCAAAATTGATAATGCACTTGAATTCAATAACGTGATGCAATGAATAACAGATATTTCATCACAACACTTGACATAGATTGAGGTTAAATTGGCAGTCGATTGATACCCTGAATGAATCGTTCTGTATTTATGATCTATGAAAAAAGCTCATTCGCAAGTAAGGGAGCTGAGAGGTCACAATTCTTGTTCTATAGTGAGGATTGCAGGGCGTCATGTTGGTTGTGTGCGTATAATTGACTTGCTTTCTCTCATGTGCAGTTTGTACAAATTTCGGCTTTTTTTTTTGTGAGAGTCTGGAATCCGAGCTAGGTTTAAAAACCTGTGTTACAGATCTCCAGGCTCTCTCACGGCTGGTGCTTAATATCAAGTAATTTTGGTTACTTTAGCATAAGAAAGCTTTGTCTTGTTGCTTTTCTATTCTCCACCTTCTCTACTATCTTATAAACTTCTCCTCTCAACCCTTCTTATCTTTTACCTTATGTTCAAATTTCACATCTGATTTCAGTAGTTTGCATTTTATAATAGTCTCATAACTATTTCTCCTTAACCCCCTCTTTTTCCCATTTTTATTCTTGAACTTCGTGATTTTTGACCTCATTTTCTTTTTTTGTTTATTTTCCTATTTCTCCCTTATTAAAGGCATTTGTTGGCAACTAGTATCTTAAGAAGAAGAATAGACAGCATTTTATTTTGAAAGGACAGATTTGACTTTTTATCGAGCTCCTCCGTGATTCAACGGGCACGTTAAGCTGTCGGATAGTCGCTAAGCTAAGTCAGTGGCCTTAGGGCAGCTTCCAAACACTGGCCTCCGCCAACCCGCAATTAAAACAGCGTGGTTGAATACGCTCTAAACCCCTTTGATTGAGAAGAGACTTGTATCCCAACAGAGGTATGATTATGGGGCGATGCCGAAAGAAAACTTACGTATAATATTAGCAAGACATCATTCACTTAAATCTTTCCAAATAAAGTACCCAAAAATTTCAGTAAATGACTCCCTTGTAACAAATTTAATTAGATCCAAAACAATTTAACGACCGTTCAAAAACAATTAGAGCTAATTAAAAAGACACAGTCGTTGAGTATTATTAGAAAATTTTACTCGAAAACTCTCCCTATTACCCAAAGATTGCCAGCGCTATTGAAAATATTAGCTGAAAATGCTGAAATTAAATTCGTATCAAGACGGTAATCTTACTTTCGAAAGCGGACTGTAAAATGCGAATGCTTTTCAAAGAAATTGTTTGTGAAACGTTGTATTTGGAAGTTATTTCAGATTATGTTAATTCAAGACTGAGTATCCTGTTTCTGTTTAACATTTTCTTTAATCTATTTGTGTTATTGCCATTAATCATCATCATCATCATTATCAACATGTATGCCCACTGCTGGCTTTAGGCTTTTCTCAATGCTTTCCACCATATGCTTTCCTTCGCTTTGCGCATCCAACCGCTACCAGTCACTTTTTTGAGGTCGTCGATCCATCTAGAGAGCGGGCGCTCTACGCTTCGTCGCCCCATACGTGACCTCCACTCTAGGACTGTCCTCTCCCATCTGCCATCGCTGACTCTGAGAGCTATGTAACTTTGGTTCTCCGTCGAATTTCTTCGTTCCGGATTCGATCTCTTAGAGAAACTCTTAACACTGCTCTCTCCATCGTTCGCTGTGCGTCTTTTAGTCTGTGAACCGGCCCAATAGTCAGCATCCAAGTCTCTGCACCGTAGGTCAGTAGGTACGTAACATAGGTAGGATTATTATTTGCTTTAATCTATTTGTGTTATTGTCCTTATTTTATGTTATTCATATCTGTCAAAACCAAAATAGTCGCGTACTGTGCGTTTCCAGACTAAGATATTTATATAGTGTAGGCGATACCTTGCCTTAAAATCAGGGATCATGGGCGATAATTAAAACCACGATAATTGCTTAACATGCTTTATAATTCTTCTTAAATAATTATGATTTAGTTCACAGTAAGATTTGTGAGACGTACTCACTGCTAGGCGTCAGTTTCTCGAATGGCTTTCGCAGACGTACTTATTAACTTCAGTCCTTCCCTCCTACCCCACCACGTCCAACTGTCACCTCATTGGCCAGCGTTATGGTGCGCGACCAATGAAATGTACTGCACTTAATACTAATACTGTTAAAAATTTATAAGACAAATTAATAAGTATTTAATTCGAATTTGTTGATGACGTCGTTGCGCGTTTCAGTCTAATCGAACACGCAAGTTAAGCAACGTCGACCGTAGCCTGTCCTTGTTTGGGTTTATTAATCTCGAGCTCCTCCGTGGGGCACGTTAAACCGTCGGTTTCAGATGTTGTCATTGGATGACAGTAGTTAAACCCAGTCAGTAGCCTATAGACAACTTGAAAACTAGCCTCTGCCATCCGCAGTTCAGCAGCGTGGTGGAGTATGCTCTAAACCCCTTCAACTGAAGGGAGACCCAGCAGTGAGATGATTAAGAGTTGACTACGATTGCGTGCGCGGGTATTCGCGCTGCTAAGACAGCCTTTCACCTTTTCGTCTGGTGACCTCACTCACGCGCAGGAACAAAATAATTCTCAAAGATATCGATCGATATTCGGCTGCGATTTTCTGTGAGGTGAAGGTACTTCCCTAGTCGATCTGCTTCCCTTTGCCTACAGCCTTGTTAGCTAGCTGGCAGGTTGCACCACGTGTACGTGACATTGGCCGCTATATATGGTGGTGAGCCCTTTTCACGAGAAAATTAGAATTTACAATTAAAAATACTATTGGTGATTATTGAAAAATAAAATTGAATTATTTGTTTGCAAATTCCCTTCTTTCATTTATTACTCGTTGTTCTATAACTTGCCATAACTTGCCAATCACAGTAATGTCCACTCCATGCAGTTACTCTAAGGTTGACTGGAAGAGATCCCCATGTAGGAAAGTCTGCCATAAAAATAAAGCCGTACAAATACCGCTGTACATGTACATATTCATTATGTAATTTGAACAATAAAGAGAATACAAACAAACGATACGATGGTAAAACATCACTCGCACGTTCCTGATCCTGTTGTATGCTAGTGGTATAAAAACTATTTAGCACATTATACCTTTCTTGAAGATTATTTCTTTTTTTTATTATTTATATATATGTATATGTTTGGTAATGGCGCTTTGTAATGTGATTATATGATGTGCCAATAAGTATAATAATTTGATATGTGATTATATATGATATTTATTTTGTTTCAGGGTAGAATTGGCGTGCAATGGGTCCAGAGAAGACTTAGATCCTTATGTGCCAGCTGATCACAGACCTCTGGAATCGAATACTTCGTAAGTAAACTTAACTTCGTCTTGTTTTTTACCACGTCGGGTGGCAGACATGCAGGCCCGCCCGATGAGAAGCAGGTGCCGCAGCCACTTAAACGTTCGCAACAGAAAATATTGCGTCATTAACTTAAACTTAATATCTATTTTTGCAATCAAAAACTCCGATGGGCTCTACCGCCGAAGCGGAAGCCGATTACCGGCTTCAGCTTCGGGGGTAGAGCCCCTGGGACCGCTTAAGCTGGAGCCGATTTCCATCGGGATTTTTCATTGCGAAAATCGGACTCGAATCTGTTTAAATTTGCTTCGGTTTCGGCGGTAGAGAATACTACGTTACTGATTACTTATTTTTTTATAAGGCAAGTCCGAATAGAATTAGGACGGTTTTTAGTATTTTTATACGGAATGCTAAACTTTATTGACAAAGGCGCCGCGCCACGATGGGATGAATTGCAAATAAAAGCGAATGAAGGACAGGAAATAAATTCCGATGATTTATTATTGATATTGACATTGTCACAGCTCCTAGTTGAGAACGAGGCCGCGATTCCAATCGGCACCGCTACCGTCTAATACGATTGCTTTCAATGAGGCTATAGCTTTCGAATTCAGGTGCTATATTTTAATAGCTTTGATTACAGACTTTAATTGTTTCGAAAAATTAAAACGTATAATAATCCCTAATGTAAGGATTCGAAATAAATAAGGATTATTATAAGTTTAATTTTTTCTCTAAATACGAAAGTGAGTTTGTTTGCTTTCGCGCCTTAACTGCTGAACCGATTGCAGTACATTTTGCACATATCAATAGAATCAATAAATAATAGAAAACCTATTATCCCAATAATGAACTTTTCCCGAGGGATGACCAAAAGTTTATCATTTTAGTGCAAAAACCGATATTCTCGTGGATGAAGCCGCGGCCGAGAGCTGCCTGTGTGTCTGAGCCTGTAGAGATTTTGCAATAGCAGCGGGAGTAGCAGCGTGTAGATAATAAATCCTTGTATGAACATAGTAACTAAAAATTAGTAAAATAGTAGTTAGGACAAATTGTTCCGTTTATGAAGGTATACAATATGACACAATAAAAAATAGATTTTGAACCTGTGATCGAGAAAAATTGACCCTTAGGACATGGGTTGACAACCAGCTGCCCACAAATCACATATGGGCCGCGGTCGGTGTGGAATATGATTTTAATTTCGCAAAACTCAAATATCTGCGCGAAGCGAGAACAAGGGGCTGTATATCATGTACTGTCATCTAAATTAAATCGCGGCCCATTTTACAAATCAAATTTAATCTAGCCAGCAAAAAAAATATTATTATATTATTAGATCTTTTTAAAGACTCAAACATCACACACAAGTTCACAATGAAATTGTGTACAAATTCTAGGGAAAAAGAGTAAATTCTTAATTAAGTAACAAGTCTGCCCCCTTACTTAACTTAATTAGAAATAGATAGTCTATTTAATTACTCTATTTAATTTGAAATAGATAGATAATTGCCCCCTTAGCACCAACTCTTATTGCGATTCAATAACTGAATAGAATGCTTATTCATACCAATGAATAAGCGACTCTATTTCAAATTGAATAGGGTCGCTTATTCATTGGTATGAATAAGCACTCTATTCAGTTGTTGAATCGCAATAAGAGTTGGTGGTAAGGGGACTGTACGGTGCAATGCAACCGCACAAATCAGAGACAGCGTTTTTCGCTATGTGCGACATTTATACATAGGTATTTTAAGTTAGTTCGTAATTCGCCAAGCAACGCGTCGTACGTGCTCCTATCAATAAATCATTATCAATTGTATCAATCACTATCAATTATCATCATCATCACTCACATAACTATAAGTTTGATATAATACAGACCGTTTCCCACAAATCCAATATATATTTATTCTATCCTATCATTTATTCTATCATGACAAATTATCATTCAAAGGTGTGTGTATGGTATCAATAGACCGTAAAAAGTCATTAAGACAAAAATTTTAAACAGATCGAGTTCCTAAGTTTCAGTGGCTTATTCCGTTTATCCACCCAGCCCCTTACCACCATCTCTTATTGCGATTCAATAACTGAATAGAATGCTTATTCATACCAATGAATTATATTCCATTTGAAATAGAGTCGCTTATTTATTCAATCAGTCGCGCATTCATTCATTGGTATGAATAAGCATTCTATCCAGTTATTGAATCGCAATAAGAGATGGTGGTAAGGGGGCTGAACTGAGTTGATAATCGGAATTCACATAATAATAATTAGTTATCAGGAGGGAGATATGGACAAGCGTATCCAGTATTCACGTTAGGATTGCTACTTAGAATGGATAAACGGAATAAGCCGTATTAAGTTTCACTAACGAATGAGTATATTCGACTTACCTTAGTTGTCAGTAGTTTTTTTTGTCTGTCATGTTTATACTACGACGGGTGGCAGACAAGCATACGGCCCGCCTGATGTGAAGCGGTTACCGTAGCCATGTTAACGCTCGCAACATAAAATATCGCTCGCGCGTCACCACCCCCACTGCCATCGCAGCATCTCCTTCATTTCATTTCTGGTGACCTCACTCACACGCAGGAACACAACAACCCTCAAGGGAATTGTTATTTGGTTGCGGTATTCTGTGAGGTGGAGGTACATTCCCCAGTCGGGTAGCTTACAATTACGCTCCCTACCTCTCTTTTCGCCAGAGCTTCTTTTGTCAGTCAGCAGGGTGCACCGAGGGCAGGTGAAGTTGGTTTTGGTTCAAAGATGTCGATGAACCACTTACACCCCAAAACTACTGTAGTCACTAAATATAAAGCAAACTTGTTAACAGTATCTTATCAAGTTTGCTTTAAATGAATTTCGACCTTAATGGTCGAAATTCATTTAAAGCAAACTTAATGTAGGAAATTAGTTTAAGTGGATCACGATTTCAATTAAGTCGATTGTACATAGCAGGGGTACTAAATTATGAATACTGCATTAGGTACGTGGTCACTTTATTTTGCCACTATGTGGCCCTAACCTGTATAAAGGCACAGCCATATAACAGGTAGAACCGACAACCGCTGAGCAAAGAAGGTTCTCGAGTGGCAACCATCTACTGGCGGACGCAGTGTGGACCGACCCCTACTAGATGGAGCGACGATCTCATGAAAGGTGCAGGTCGCACAGGATCGGGGTGTGTGGCTCTCTGAGGGTAAGACCAATGTTCAGCAGTGGACGAACAGGGGTGATATGATGAAGATGTATAAAGGTTACTGACACCAACCTTAGAAGATAAATAGCCCATACTCCAATACTGAAGAACAGAAAACGATGAATAAAGTTACTGTAATGAATGTAACACATTGCGAAAATAAATAACGCAAAGTTTCCCCACTGGAACACACGCGTGGCACCCTAGGCGGCAGTGCGTGAATGATAAATTGTGCACATTTGTTTCATTCAACCCCTAATAATGATGCAGTCGTTAGCTCTGCTGATGGCGGGTATTATTGTAGCTGTCGAACTGTACAAGACGGACTATAGAATGGAATATTATATCCTATTACATAAAACAAATATAATACACATGGAAAGGTGAGCTTATCACTTTAAGAAAGTTTTCCAGCCAACTTTAGTAGTAGGAGGATAGTCAAAAGAAGCTATGTATAATATTTGGATGTAAAATTTTAGCATTATTATTCAAAACATTGCATTGCTATATTAATTAATAAATATTACTGGACAATTTAAACAGCGATATCTAGTCCCAAACTAAGCGCAAAGCTTATATTGTGGATTAGACAACTGATAAATGTACTTAAATACATTTGTTTTGTAAATACATGTATGCAATATGTGTATAAAACACCCAGACCAAGGCAAACACACATGTTCATGCACATAAATCTTTATCTCGAGCTTCGTAGGGCACGTTAAGTTGTCGGGCCCGTCTGTTGGCATTAGATGACAGCCGTTAAGCCAAGTAGCCTTTAGGCGTTTCGATCAACAATAGACAACTTAGGCGTTTTGAAAACACTAGCCTCCACCAACCCGCAGTTGAGCAGCCTGGTGGAGTATTCTCTAAACTTTTTCGATGGTTGGAATTAATAAGCCCAGCAGCGGGATGAATAAGGATGAACCTTTTCTTAACAGAAGGTAAGCCCCTAACTGCCTTTTCTTTGATTTTCAGGAGCTCCGGTGCATTGGCTCATCTTCTCAAAGCGTCATTGGGGTCAGGTGTGCTGGCTATGCCGCTAGCTTTCAAGAATGCTGGTTGGCTGGTTGGCAGCTTCGGAACTGTGCTGATTGGATTTATTTGTGCGCACACCATACATATACTAGTAAGTAGCGGCGAAGTATTGACTTATAAAATAAAACAAAGGACCATTACAAATGACATTAGCATAAGTCACTATGTATTCACTATTGTATAGTCCCCAACCCGTCTGGCCAGCGAGGGGAGTGTAGGCCAAATCCTCCTTCCGTCTGGGACGGACGAGAGAGGGTCGTACTCCTGTAGTGGAAACTAAAATGACCTGATGATGATGATGATGATGATGACTATGTGTATTCAGGCTATAGCATAGTATAAATAATAGCACTATGTATTGTATAGTATGGCCGCTCCCTGCCGCTCTCTCATTTCGAGCTTACCTCCCCTCTAAGCCGAATCTGTATGGCGCGGCACGCACATTCGCGCACTGCATAAACGACATTGATTATGTAGTAGTAAACGGCGCGACATTTGTATGAAGTGGACGGGGTGTGTAGTAGGCGCCATATTAAGATAGAATCGTGTATGTATCTGTGATGCTTATTCACACACCTCTTTTGTTTCCACAACCTCCACGGGTATAATTTAGGATATTCAATTACTGACGAGCTCGGTGGTCGAATGGTTAGCAATGGCCACTTTGACTCCGAGGTCGCGGGTTCGATCCCCGCACAAGATAAAAATTCGAACCCATGAACATATCTGTTTGTATTGGTCTGGGTATTTTCTATGTATTTATAAAAAATGTGTATTTTAGTATTATAATATCAGTTGTCTTGTACCCATTGTACAAGCTTTGCATAGTTTTGAACTAGATGGGCGTGTGTAACTTGTTCAGATACACGAACACACAAACAACTTAAGCAACATCGTCCGTAACCTGTCCATGGATGGACGTTTATTTATCTCGAGCTCCTTCATGCTTCGGAGGGCACGTTAAGCCGTCGGTCTCGGCTGTTGTTATTAGATGACAGTCGCTCTACATCCCTGCGATAGAGTGGAGACCCGTACCCCATCAGTGGGATGAATAAGGCTTGACAAAGGAAAAGAAGGAGAAATTGGGTTTATTGTGCTGTGTACAAACCATCTATTATTATAACCAACCGGAGCAATATGCATAAATAAATAAATAAATATTTCTGGACAATTTACACAGCGCCATCTAGTCCCAAATTAAATAAATAATAAATAATTATTTCTGGACAATTTACACAACGCCATCTAGTCCCAAATTAAGCGCAAAGCTTGTGTTATGGGTACTAGACAAGTGATAAATGTACTTAAATACATTTTCTTTTTGTAATTAAATACTTATAATACATAGAAAACACCCAGACCAAGACAAATTCAGCGCAAAGCTTGTACTATGGGTACTAGATAACTGATATTATACTTAAATACATTTTTTGTTTTTGTAAATACATACATATAATACATAGAAAACACCCAGACCTAGACAAACAGACATGTTCATGCACACAAATATTCATCTTGTGCGGGAATCGAACCCGCGACCTCTGATTCAAAATGGCCATTGCTAACCATTCGACCACCAAGTCAAAACGAAGAAAAAGAACGAAAAGTTGGATTTACTGTGCTGTATGCAAACCATGTATTACCAAAACAACCGCAGCGATATGTATGTATGCCAAAGCTTTGTTTTTTTCCAAAAGAATACTTCCCATTTACACAACACTCATATTATGCTCTTAAAAAACAATTAACCTTAAACTCATTCGGGTCTGTTTAACTAAGAGAAGTGATCATACAGCGTAATTGACATTGTGTAAGCATGGTGTAACCCTTTGCATAATAGTTTCACTTTCTAAGAATTATGAGGTCAAGAGAGTTTGTTGACTTACTGGATGTATTACACTGGGTAAGATCCATGCTGTGATCCAAGGCCTTACCTCAGCCTACCTACCTCAGCGGATAATTATTTATTCTCTGTGGCTGTACCGGCTAAAGCTAGCTGAAGACAGGTGGAATCCGTCAGGCACTTGAGAATCGGTGTTTGTTTGTAATTTTTAAGCTATTGCATAGCTTTTATCGCGGGCTTTGAGTGCGGCGACCGAATCAAGAAATTCCGTAACAAAAATAAAACCTAACACCCCCCACCTAATATGACCTTTGGACTCGACCTGGCTTATGAACATTTCCTTATACAATACATACTCGTATTTCGCCATTGAGTATAATGTAGTCAATGGCGCAGTTGTAAATGTGTGACCAATTTGATCTATCGTTTCTACATTCGCGCCTCGATGTGGTCATTACTTTTTTTGTAACTTTATTCGATGTTGGTGAATGACTAAAGACTTTTTTGAACTTTTTCGCTATTATTATGTTTGACATTCGATTTTGACATCATTATTTTTGACATTATTATTACTATTACATTATTATTACTGATTTTGGGATAAAATTTTAATTTTATAAAATAGCTTTTATCGCGGGCTTTGCGCACGGCGACCGAATCAAGAAATTCCGTAACGAAAATAAAACCCCTAACTAAAAATGCTATGCATTAGCTTTACCGCGGCAGTCCCCGAGTGCCACACCTATTTTTTTTTTTTATATATTTTTTATACTACGTCGTAATATAAAAAAAAACGTACGAAGTATCGCTAAGGCGTGGCCGACCCTATGTAATTTCTTGTTAATTTTGTAGTTACCTACTTGTAGTTTTGTCTATTTACCAATATGTTAGATTACGCAGCAATCGATTTCGTGTCGCTGGCATTTATCGTATCCCTGATTTTATCCCTGAGAATCTAGTGGATGACGCTGTGTTTTACTGTCCTTGGTCGAAACTCCTGAATCTTTCTGCCGACAGTTCCGAGAACTATTTGTTCAGCTCACTGCAACTTCAGCTTGCTGAGTATACATATATTGCTTGCTAAGTATATAGCGATATTGACGAGCTTGGTTGTCGAATAGCTAGCAATGACAACTTTGACTCGAGGTCGGTTCGATCCCCGCACATGTCTGGGTGTTTTCAGTTTATTATATTTATGTATTTACAAAAGAAAATTTAAATGTTACGTACGTACGAAAATGTATATGGTACGTGGTTCATCAATATATTTGAACCAAAGCCAACTTCACCTGCACGGGGTGCACCCTGCTGACTGACAAAAGAAGCTCTGCCGAAAAGAGAGGTATCGCGTAATTGTAAGCTACCCGACTGGAGAATGTACCTCCACCTCACAGAATACCGCAACCAAATAACAATTCCCTTGAGGGTTGTTGTGTTCCTGCGAGTGAGTGAGGTCACCAGAGAGGAAGGAGATGCTGCATTGGCAGTGGGGATGGCGGCGCGCGAGTGATATTAATATGGCTACGGTAACAGCTTCACATATGCTTGTTTGCCACCCGAAGTACTATAAAAAAATTGAGCAGCGTGGTGGAGTATGCTCTATACCTCTTCAAGTGAGGGGAGATCCGTATCCCAGCACACAACAAAGAATATGTCTATATATTTGTTTATATTTACAGGTGAAAACATCCCAGCAACTATGTATAGAAGTAAAGAAACCATGTTTAGGATACGCAGAAACCTGTGAGTTAGTCTTTCAAAATGGACCACAGCCTACGAGGGCTTTCGCGAAGTTCTCTAGGTGAGAGACATTTTTATTAATAATTTTAACAAACATTACTCTACCTTTATGTATGTAGATACAGGCTGATGATGATGATGATGAAAAAAATATGAGACCAATCTGAAAGTATACTGTTTCAAATAAAAAAAGATTTTTTCAAATCGGTTTATAAATGACGGTGTAATAAAACAATAAACCTAACTGTTGGTAGATACAGACTGATTATGATGATGAAAAAATATGTGACCAATCTAGAAGTTCTCTTTCAAATAAAAATAGTTTTTTTCAAATTGGTTTATAAATCACGGAGTAATTAAGAAACAATAATTTTAAAAAAAAATACAGGCGAATTGAGAACCTCCTCCTTTTTTGGAGTTTGTTAAAAAAAGGACTATTATTACGTAACATAGTTTTATATTCTTATTAATCTAGAGATTTTTGATCTACTGTACATTCCAAAGACTAAAAACATTCAACATTTATTACTAGTTAAATTTATCTCTTAGACAAAAACGCAAACACAAGGTATGACATTTTATATATAGACGGGCCGTAGGCGAAAATCACGGCAGTAAGTTAGCTACAAATCGCATGTATACAACGGGTAACTTCAAGTACGCAAAACCTAAAAATAGTTTGTTCAGAATCATGAGTAGAACCAATTCCATAATTTTCATCCATTTTTAAAGTAACTGGTTTAGAAAAATAATGGTTATTATTTTTAATTGCCGTGTCTATTATTAAATTGCGCTCGACAATCAAGCGAGAAAATGTAAAGTAGGTAAACAAACGTAATACCGCCGCGACCAAAAAGTCTTAAGCGCCGTGCAGAGAGCGGCGCTTACGCGTCATTGACGCGATGCTCGCTCTTTAATATTAATATTTGCCTATCGTAGCCATTGGCGCGTCTTCTTGATAAGAAAGCGCCACAGAGCTCATAAAACAAAAAAGTGTTCATATCTCCGAGAAATATTTTTTTTCGAAATTATTACTTAGATATATCAATTCATAATAATAAAACTCAGTTGGGGTGTTTGAGGTTTTGCATACTTGGAGTTACACGTTGTATATGCTGTACCTAGCAAAAAAAAAGCGGCCAAGTGCGAGTCGGACTCGTCCTTGAAGGGTTCCGTAGGGCTTAAACAATATAGCGTAATAAACAAAATATATCTCCGCAGCAGCAGGTCGGGAACCTGCCCCCCGCACGCTCCGCACCCGCTACCGATCAAGGCACCTATTACAGATTTATTATTAGAAAATAATGGTTCACGATTGATGCATAAGCTTTATGTTTATTAAATTAAATGTTTTTCATTTTATTTTTATATTTGAGTTGATTGAATGAAACGTAAATTGCGGTTTACGATTTATGACGTATTAAAAAAACTACTTACTAGATCTCGTTCAAACCAATGTTGGGTGGAAGCTTGCATGGTAATGTACATCATATATTTTTTTAGTTTTATCATACTCGTATTTTGGAAGTTACAGGGGCGGGGGGGACACACATCTTACCACTCTGTTTCAGTTCTAAATATGGGGAACCCTCAAAATTTATTGTTTTTTTTTTATTTATGTGTGAAAATCTTAATGCGGTTCACAGAATACATATACTTACCAAGTTTCAACAATATAGTTGTTATAGTTTCAGAATAAAGTAGCTGTGACATACGGACGGACAGACTGATAGACGTGACGAATGCATAAGGGTTCCCTTTTTTGCCATTTGGCTACGGAACCCTAAAAAGGAAATGAACGTGAACACACAGTAAGCCATTGTACACACAGTAAGCCGCTGACGCGACTATTTTGTTTTGTAGGGTTCCGTACCCAAAGGATAAAACGGACCCTATTACTGACACTTCGCTGTCCGTCAGTCCGTCCGTCTGTCACCAGGCTGTATCTCATTAACCGTAATAGACATTTGAAATTTTCGCCGATGATGTATTTTTGTTGCCGCTATAACAACAAATACTAAAAAACAGAATAAAATAAATATTTAGGGGACTCCCATACAACAGACATGATTTTTTTTGCCGTTTTTATAGATAATGGTAGGGAACCCTTCGCGCGCGAGTCCGACACGCACTTGGCCGGTTTTAATGTTTCTTTTTAGTTTCAGTTCAAGCAATTAATTTTAAATCAATTAACCATTTACCCTGCATGTTCTAATGGTAATTTCTATTCTAATAAGGAATATCCTAATTTTTATAATTATTTAAGATGAAAACCAAATGTTCACTAGTCTATTGAGTGATTGAAGTACTTTCTATTATTAGTGCGTTTTTTTCTAATATTTCATTTCATTATTCACCTCGCAGGCATGTAATAAAAAAAACCCGGTTTTAATATAAACTGTTTAAATACCTGTTTTAATCATGCCAACCTGTTTTAATCATGCCAACTCTGAAATGAATACGTTGTTTAATTCTTTCCACTACGGGGACAGGTAGAACGTATCTATAGTTAAACACATCTTCGTCTAACTCAATGACTTTTCATCGAAATCAGTTAATTTTTCTTACAAAAGTTAATTAAGTCATTTACATAAATGAAAATGGAGTAGCATTTTCATTTATAATATAAATATTAAACAGTCTATTAGACTTCAACCATTCATTAAATAAAGATCTTAAGCTTGAAATTGGAGACTATTCTATTTTATTTCAAATCAAGATTATATTTCAATTTTAAATTGAATGCAAAATCTGAGTACCTAATCTAATTCCAAAAAAACTTCGAAAACTTTATTTTGTCACTGCCTTATAAATACCGCAGCCAAATAACAATTCCCTTGAGGGTTGTTGTGTTCCTGCGGGTGAGTGAGATCACCACAGAGGAAAGAGATGTTGCGTTGGCAGCGGGGGTGGCGGCGCGCAAGTGATATTTTATGTTGCGAACGTTATATGGCTACGGTAACCGCTTCACATCAGGCGGGCCGTATGCTTGTCTCCCACCCGACGTTGTATAAAAAAATACTTTACAGACATCCATTTTTTTTACAAGTAATGTACCTAAGCATGTTTCAATTTTAATTTTTTGTTTCTGTTTCAAATTACAGAGAATTGGCGGATTGGGCATTAGCATTGACGCATTTCGGCGCTTGTTGCGTTTACGTTGTTGTCATAGCGGAGTCATTTAGACAGGTAAGAGCATTGTGTGTAAGAGCATTGCGTGTAAGAGCATTGTGTGTAAGAGCATTGTGTGTAAGAGCATTGTGTGTAAGAGCATTGTGTGTAAGAGCATTGTGTGTAAGAACATTGTGTGTAAGAGCATTGTGTGTAAGAACATTGTGTGTAAGAGCATTGTGTGTAAGAGCATTGTGTGTAAGAGCA
This sequence comes from Hypsopygia costalis, assembly GCA_937001555.2. Lineage (NCBI taxonomy): Eukaryota > Metazoa > Arthropoda > Insecta > Lepidoptera > Pyralidae > Hypsopygia > Hypsopygia costalis. The sequence continues at coordinate 29,816,279 of OW443329.2, forward strand.
TTGTGTGTAAGAGCATTGTGTGTAAGAGCATTGTGTGTAAGAGCATTGTGTGTAAGAGCATTGTGTGTAAGTTATGTCATTATTTTCAGAGAAATCAACCTCACTTGCACGTAGTGCACTCTGCCGACTAATAAACTAGGCCCTGGCGGAAGGCATAGGTAGGGCATGTTGAGCCCGATTGGGTTAGTGCCTCCGCTTCGCAGAATACCGCCGTCAAATAATCCTTGACAGTCCTTGAGTTTCCTATAAGCAAGTGAGGACACCAGACGTGAAAAGGAGCAGCGTTAGTAGCGGAGGTATTAGGTTACAACTCATAATTTTGAATTCCTAGTAGCGTTAAATATTTAAATTCCGTTATGGACGGCAGTTAAGCTTCTCTTGGCCAGCCATCTCTTTAGGCTTTTTATGCCATATTTGCAATATTGTTGTCTCACATATTGCTAAGAAGTGACGTCAAAGTTTCGTGCTCCTACTAATTTATTTTTATTAAATTCCTTGCGAATATGCAGCCGTAGTTTTACCGCCGGATCTGCAGTGTACTTTAGATGAAATAAAACTTTTTTATATATTACTAGCGGCCCGGTACGTGCTTCGCTACGTATAACGTGAAATACTAAAAAAAATTTATTGGAACATCAAATTTATTTATTAAAACAAAAAAATATTTTATTAACTGCTAGCTATTTTAAAACTTAATCCAAAACATTTGGATATACAATTTAGTCAAGTCGAAGCACGTCCAAAATTAAATGACCGCATGAATGACATAACAACATGCTTGTACTGTCAACACTGAAAAAAGTTTCAATTTGACAGCAAAATCCCCATTAACAAAATGATCCGCCATTTATTGAATTCATTTGTTACAAAAAATGAGATAAATGAAGAACCGCTCTACCGATTTTGTGAAAACTTCACATAAACTATCTACTAAATAGTCCGAACAATGCCAAAACATTTGGTTTGGATAGGTGACCCCGTTCTTGAGTTATAAAATTACAACGAAAATTGGCATTGATTTTTATATATATCGATTACATAAAATGTGATAAACGAAGAACCGCTCTACCGATTTTGTGCAAACTTCACATAAACCATCTACTAAATAGTCCGAACAAATCCTAAACATTTGGTTTGGATAGGTGAGCCCGTTCTTGAGTTATAAAATTACAACGAATATTGGCATTGATTTATATATATATATATATATATAGAATATAGATTTGTTACAAAAAATGTGATAAATGAAGAACTGCTCTACCGATTTTGTGCAAACTTAACATAAACCATCTACTAAATAGTCCGAACAAAGCCTAAACATTTGGTTTGGATAGGTGAGCCCGTTCTTGAGTTATAAAATTACAACGAAAATTGGCATTGATTTTTATATATATAGATATCTACTAAATGCGTTGTAGACTTGTCTCGATGGTAGAAAATGCTTGGCTGCCAGTGTATATTCTTTTTTGTTCATAAAATTTAACTAAATAAAAAAATATATAATTTCCAGGTTTCCAACGAGTACGGAGGTCCAGACTGGTCAGTGTCAATATTCTGCGCTTTAACCCTTTTTGTGCTGATACCATTAACTCAGATAACCAAGCTGAAGTACCTGGTTCCATTCTCAGCGCTCGCCAACTTCGTATGGTTGGCATCCATCTTGATATCGATGTACTACTGCCTGCGAGATGAAGCTGACTTCTCCAAGATAAAAGCATCTAACTCTATCACTGGATTACCTAATTTTATAAGGTTGGTTTACTAGAGCGGGTGCTACCAGAGGGGACTGGTCTGCCGTGGTTGTCATGGTTGCAATGCAAATAATAGGAGGATTTAGATAAGTAGTATTAGACAATAATATAATTATTAGCACATAATAATGCAATTAATAAATCGTAAGAAATTTGTGACAAAAAAAAAATTTTTGACTATTGTTAATAAAAGGTACGGACACCGGGGTCTGTAGATTGTAACTAATTATCAATGAAAAAAATCCGGACAAGTGCGAGTCGGACTCGCCCACCGAGGGTTCCGTAGGTACGTAGTATCATTATTAAATTTGATAATTTTCATTATAAATAAGAAATAATGCGTCGAAAAAAATAAATAAAATATATTTTGCAATGTGTACATCAAGCCCTTTCATATGATACCCCATTTGAACACTAGTTTCAATTTGAAATTTCGACACCCTATAAAAAATATAGACCCCCTATTTTTTAAGATCTATTTACAAATGTATAGTTTTGAGATTTATTCCTGTACTTGTAGTCTATAACGATGTTATTTGCCAAATTTCATAGTTCTAGGTCAACGGGAAGTACCCTATAGGTTTTGATTCCCTTGAGTGTGTCGAAATATGCGTTTTTTGCGGAATAAACGGCCGTAACTTTTTTCTACGTAAACTAAGCAGTTTGATTTTTTTTTAACTTCATGGGACCGTAGACCTGAGTATACAGTTCAAATTTCAGCTTGATACCTCCACGCGTTCTCGACATAGAAATTCTTGACAGACAGACAGACAGACAGACAGACAGACAGACAGACAGACAGACAGACAGACAGACAGACAGACAGACAGACAGACAGACAGACAGACAGACAGACAGACAGACAGACAGACAGACAGACAGACAGACAGACAGACAGACGGACAACAAAGTGATCTTATAAGGGTTCCGTTTTTCCTTTTGAGGTTCGGAACCCTAAAAATAGTTTGGTATCCTAAGTTGCGTTATCGAAATCTTCTGTGATTGGTTCTACAAAAAATTGTTCCTATACGAATGTTGCACAAATATTTTATAGCTTTTTTTTAAAATAAAATAATATAAATTTAATAAGGATTATACACACAATTTTAATTGTATATCATCTAGCCTGCTTTAAATAATAATAATAATAAATAAATAAATATTTCTGGACAATTTACACAGCGCCAGCTAGTCCCAAATTAAGCGCAAAGCTTGTGTTATGGGTACTAGACAACTGATAAATGTACTTAAATACATACTTATAATACATAGAAAACACCCAGACCAAGACGAACAGACATGTTCATGCACACAAATGTTTGCCTTGTGCGGGAATCGAACCCGCGACCTCGGAGTCAAAGTGGCCATTGCCATGGTATGCTTACATAAATATCTCATAGTAGACCAACAAAACATTAGGTATTAGGATATAAATTTACACTAGAAACTAAATTAACTAAAAATAAAAGTTTAGTTATAATATTTTATATTTTTCATATATACGTATTATAATATTCATTTTAGATTAGTTCAGTTTAGATTAGTTTATTTTTAATTAATTTAGTTTGTGTGTAAATTTATATCCTGATAATGTTTTGTTTTTATTTTAATCGCAAATCTAGACATAATATGACACATGTAAGTACAGGTAAACTGAAAATTCTTGGAAATTCGTATGGTAGTCGTAGGAACACATAATATATAAAGTTTATAAAACATAATAATGTGTTTCGTTGTGACTAATAATGTGTACTTACATAGCGTAGGTACCTGTGTAATGTGATGTTGAAAAAAATCCTTTTCTTTCTTTATTTATGTTACGGTCAATGTACTGAATATTATTAATTGCAGAAAATGTATTCAAAGTCAAAAGTCAAAGTCAAAATATCTTTATTCCTTGGACTTTATAAAGCACTTAGAAACGTCATACAAATTAAATATAAGACATGTATCTAAATCATTACTACTCTAAATCCGCAGAGCTTAGATTTACTTTCATCACACTATCTGTGAAAGTGAATTTAAGTGCCAGTTCCGGCGACGGGGCTTCTTGAGAAGAACTGGCAAGAAACTCAAGGCCGACTCTTTTAATTGCCAATATCGTTACATTAAACACAAATACAATCATTAACATAACAAGAGCAATTCATTTCCATATTTTATAGTTAGTCTCTTTTTTTTATTAATAATTCCTTTGTGTTCAATATCATCACTACATAATATACAGACGCCACCTCGTTTATTTAGCCGCGGGTAATAATCGGCAAGTTTGCGCCTGGCACAGGTAAAGTAATTAAGTTATTTATTGCATGACACCCGAGGGGTTGGAGTATAAAGTAGTATATCGTACTGATTGTAATACAAATGATCGTTTAAGGAAATTTTAGTTTGTATAAATATTTAACGTAATTTTTGACGCGATAACGTCTTATAAATCGATTAACGCCGGCTGCACGTACGATAAAACATAACTCATTGTCACGTTCCGCCTGAGCCGAGCGTGCAAGCGAGAGCGCTGAACAAGCGATAGAGAGGCACGATCGGCCTATGTTTCTTATTATTACGTAAAATTGTCGTCCTTTAACCGACTTTACTGACAACCATATTTTTTAAAAGCACGATGTCATAATATTTGTTATTTCTACGTAATACTTTGCTGCAGTTGTCTACTCGTGTGCCTGCCATTCTAGTCAATGAATCAATTAGAGTAAATCTTGTCATGACTTCTAAATGGGTGACACCCCGGACCCCCGAGCATGGCCGTAAACTTGCCCTATATACCCAACCCGTTCGTAAGCCTTTTCCTGCGTTACACAAGGCGGATTGGATCATCCCGTAGCGTCGGAGCTATTTCAAATCTAAGGCGGCTTACATAAAAGAACTGATTACCCGCCCCAGCTTCAGATACAATAAAATAAATGTATGGAATAAGATACAGTGTACTTTGTATTCACTCGTACAGAATATAAAAAAACGTGTTACACTCCGGGAGTGCCGGCAGAAGTGAAAACTTGAACATTAACGATGTGCAATTTTGAATATTTTAAAATGGTTAGAGAACAATTTCGCACGAATTGCTTTATTTATCAGTACAAAAGTACTATCATTTATGTGGTAAAACACAATATTCATTTATTGCGCTATCGTACACAAACATGACAATTAATATTACATTAAAAATAAACAGCAGGAGCAGGCATACACTTTCGCCGCGCAGCAGAAAGAGAGGGGGATATTACTTCCTGTCTTACGCCGCGCCGGCGGTTTACTCTCCCTCCGCCTTACGAATTTTCGATCAGGCCACGTGTCCTGACGCGAGTTTAACATTTTTTACCCATCCCAAAAAGTGCACAACGCCGCTAAAGAAGTTTTCGCTTCAAAAACAATGATTGGATGTTTTATGAAAGCACCCTAAGTTTGTCTTATCTGATAAACATAATAATAAACTAATTTACTCGTATACTCGTATGGCGCTTAAACTGAAGCCCTTTTGTAATCGGAATATTTGAATGGGAAAATCAAACTACAGCTTAGAACACATATTGGTATTTGTGTTTAGTTGAACTGGCAGGAACTCTAGAGCTCTACATTAAGCTGAAGATATTTGTTATTAATATAAACCTCAAAATACAGATAGTTTGGGGTGTAAGTGGTTCATCAACATCTTTGAACCAAAGCCAACTTCACCTGCACGCGGTGCACCCTGCTGACTCACAAACGAAGCTCTGGCGAAAAGAGAGGTAGGGAGCGTAATTGTAAGCTACCCGACTGGGGAATGTACCTCCACCTCACAGAATACCGCAGCCAAATAACGGTTCCCTTGAGGGCTGTTGTGTTCCTGCGAGTGAGTGAGGTCACCAGAAAGGAAGGAGATGCTGCGATGGCAGCGGGGGTGGCGGCGCGCGAGCGATATTTTATGTTGCGAGCGTTAATATGGCTACGGTAACCGCTTCACATTAGACGGGCCGTATGTTTGTCTGCCACCCGAAGTAGTATAAAAAAAAAAAAAAAAAAAAAAATTCTGAAACAAAAAAAATGGGGTGTGACTGTGTCATGGACACGGCCGTGAATACGTCATATGCACTAAAATTATCTCATAAAAGTAAAGTTTAAAAAACTAAAACCCGACTACTAAAAACACCCTCTAAAAAGTACGAAACAAGAAAATAGTCTCCGTTAAAATTATATTATACATACTATAAAACAATTACCGACTTTTAAATAAGCAACTTACTTACATGTAGTATATTTTAACGTAGTTTTTTGTACATCATACTGATAGAGATATGTTTAAAAGATAGTCGTGGTCGTATGCCACCTACTGTAGCAAAACAGATTCGTTATAATAATGAAATTACTCGTAAATCAAAGTGCTGTGGGCAACAGCTAATAATATCTATATATTTGAAATGTGCTAACAAAGCTCTTTCATTTGATACCCCACACGACACCGTCAAGAAAAAATATTTTTTTACTTCTTTACTTTATGTCCCCTAGAGGGCGCTGTAGCAATTTTCACGTGACGTGATGTAGCCTATAACCAGCGGACGATCAAGAGGCTTCCAAGAACACCTCATTTGTCTAATAGTTTAGAAGTTATGAGGGAACTGATGAACATCCATAGCCACATACATACATACAGGTCAAAATCATAACTCCTTTTTGCTTCGCCGTAGTCGGGTAAAAATTATAACCCTCCTTTTTGTTTCTATCTATTATTGTTTGTATTGTATTCTATCGTGTCGTATGTTTTAACGGTGTTATACGTTTAATTTACATTTTTTAACTCTATAAGCCATCATCCTTGCCTAAACCAACATCTGCTGCACGTGGTGCACCCTGCTAATTGATTAACAACGCTCTGGCGAAAGAGAGGAAGGGCACAGGGTATATATAAACTGCCCGACTTACAAAGTACCTCCATCTCACAGAATACCACAACCACATACCAATTCTATTGTTGTTCTGGTAGTGAGTGAGGTCACAAAGGAAAGGGTTGTTGCATTAGCAGCGGGATGGGCGTTACGCGAGCGAAATTTCATGTTATGAGCGTTTATGGTTGAGGTAACCACTTCGCGTCGTTCACAAGCCGTATGCTCATTTTCCACCCGACATACGAGTAGTATGACGAAGGTCCGATTGTTGAAATCAAAAAAATCTAATCTATATCGGCTTCAGCTTAATTGGCTCCAGCAGTTTAGTCTACACCAATCTAATTAAACTTAAAAAAATATAAGGTTATAGATAAACTAATTAATCCATTGTCCAAAGACTAGGCCGGATCCGAAATCGAGGTTAAGTGGAGCGAGTAGATTCGCTGAGTGTATGTTTTCCATTGATTTCAATAGAAAATGTATTTGATGATCATTCCTCAAGGACATCATCGATCTCAATTTTTTTATACGCAAACCTCAAGCATGTATTTGTCTTTAATTGTGGCAAGTTCCATCAAAATCGGTTGAATAGTTTTGGAGCCTATTCATTTCCAAGAACGACTTTTCGGCGTATATAAGCTCCGCTCGCTTCGCTTGCTCCACTCAATAACTTTTATTAGAGTCCATTCAAATTCATTAGGATGGGGTGTAAGTGGTTCATCAACATCTTTGAACCAAAGCCAACTTCACCTGCACGCGGTGCAACCTGCTGACTGACAAACGAAGCTCTGGCGAAAAGAGAGCTACGGAGCGTAATTTAAGCTACCCGACTGGGGAACGACTGGGGAACCTCCACCTCACAGAATACCGCAGCCAAATATCGGTTCCCTTGAGGGCTGTTTAGTTCCTGCGAGTGAGTGAGGTCACCAGAAAGGAAGGAAATGCTGCGATGGCAGCGGGGGTGGCGGCGCGTGAGCGATATTTTTTGTTGCGAGCGTTAATATGGCTACGGGAACCGCTTCACATCAGGCGGGCCGTATGCTTGTCTGCCACCCGACGTAGTATATAAAAAAAAGTTTAAACTAAGGGGAGAACCAGTACTATCTAATCTAGGAGATAACATTAAAGACAGTGATCTTGTAAATTATTCTATTTATACGATTTCCAGCACTTGCCTCTTCGCAATGGAAGGCATCGGTGTGGTGATGCCATTGGAGAACGAGATGATCAAACCACAGCAGTTCCTTGGTTGCCCAGGAGTCCTAAACATAGCCATGGTCATCGTGGTAGCATTGTACGGCTTTGTGGGCTTCTCTGGCTACCTCAAGTATGGAGACGATGCTAGGGGAAGTCTGACGCTGAACTTACCCCAGGATGAGATGTAAGTATTTTTGAAGATTTAAATAGAAATATTGTCTCCATTAAATAAATAAATATTTTTGGATAATTACACAGCGGCACCTAGTCTCAAATTAAGCGCTAAGCTTGTACTATGGGTACTAGACAACTGATAAATGTACTTAAAGACATTTTTTTGTAAGTACATACTCATAAGAGTATATACTTACAAAAAAATGGCATTACAGAAAAAACCCAGACCATGACAAACAGACGTGTTTAGGCACACAAATGTTTGTCCTGTGCGGGGATCGAACCCATGACCTCGGAGTCAAAGTAGTTGCTAGCCATTCGAACACCGGGCACGTCAAATTAAAATAGTTGACTGATTGATTGATTATTTAGTTAAATAATCAATCAGTCAATTTTAACCAATATATTGAATCTGAAATAGGATAAGTAATAACATACTTGTAACGTTTCCTTCTTGTTATTTTTCTAACAAATTGTGGGTCACGACTTATTTTTTTTTTTTTTTGACGTGAGATTACGTCATAAAGATCGATGAACGCCGGCTGCACGCACTAAAAAGCATGACTCATTGTCACGTTCCGCCTAAGCCGGGCGTGCAAGCGAGAGCGCGTAACAAGCGATAGAGAGGCACGATCGGCCTAAGCGTTCAGCTTGTGACGCATCTATCTCTCTTCCACTCCATCGGCCGATGTTTTAACGTTATCACGTAAAATTATCGTCCGTAAACCGACTTTAGAGACAACCATTTTTTTTTAAAAGACCGCTTATAATCTTTTTTCAGCCTTGCACAAGTTGCCAAGCTTCTGGTAGCATGTGTCATGATGCTATCATTTGCGCTCATATATTATGTGCCAGTCGACGTTGCCTGGAGAAAAATGCAGGACAAAATTCCTGCAAGATCGCATAGAGTCGCCATTGCTATATTAAGATTTCTAGGCACTCTGCTGATTGGTACGTATTATCTGTTTAACTTCTGTAAATATTTTTTTAAAAGTAGTAATACTGCATTGGCAATATTGTATTGGCAGGGGGGGGGGGGGGGGGGGGGGATTACTACGTCGGGCGGTAGACAAGCATACGTCCCGCTTGATGTGAAGCGGTTACCGTAGCCATATTAACGCTCACAACATAAAATATCGCTCACGCGCCGCCACCCCCGCTGCCAACGCAGCATCTCCTATCTTTCTGATGACCTCACTCACTCGCAGGAACACAACAACCCTCAAGGGAATTGTTATTTGGCTGCGGTATTTTGTGAGGTGGAAGTACATTCCCCAGTCGGGTAGCTTACAATTACGCTCCCTACTTCTCTTTTCGCCAGAGCTTCGTTTGTCAGTTAGCAGGGTGCACCGCGTGCAAGTGAAGTCATCTTTGGTTGATGAAAGATGGTGATGAACCACTTACACCCCAAATTTTTATATAATATTTATTAAGTAGTAGTATTTTTTTATTAGGTATTTTAATTCAAAAATATTAAACGCAATAGCTGTTTCATAAATTTTATTCACAATAATTTGATTAATGAATATTATCTCAATCAATGGATTTTACATAATCAACTAAAAAGAGTATACAGAAAAATATTATCGACGTTTTAGACCGATATATCGATATTCAGTTCAATCGATATATATCGTTATCGATGTTATATTCACACTTCGCATCCAACATTTACATTTCGCATCTAATTTGGAAAACCGCGAAATTGTATACCGGTTAGCTATTAGCCGATTGCGGTTAGCTTAGTTTAGGTTTGCTTTATGATTAATTAGAGATAGTAGTCCAATTTGGTGGTGCGCCGCGCCATCAATTTGTCACCTAGGTTCACTTGGATGATAAATAATGGCCGTTATGTAATGCAGCAGATTCTACGAATTGCCTGCGACAATAACATTCTTGTCTAATGAGTCAGCTTGCCTTAATAACTTATATTTAATTAAAATTAAGATTCGTAATATCATTATAACTCGTACATATTGCAACCAAGACTTTATTTACTGAGATTGCAATTAATATTTTGTTGAGATTATTTCGAAGAGAGTTATTGCCTTTGTTTGCTTTCCTGGTTCAAAGAAAGAGAAAGTACACATTATGTAATTATACGAAGTATAATTTACTTTCAGTAATTATACGCAGTAACGTCGATTCGAACAAAATGTAAAACAGTACGTAAAAGACATACGCACAAAACATATACACATCCCAAATAAATGAACGCAAATAAAAAATAAAAAAAATCCCCGAGATGCCCTAAAACTAAAACGATTAGTCGCGGAATTCCCCAAGGTTCAGTGTTTGGTCCGCTATCGTTCTCCATTAAAATTATTAACGTTACCCAAATTTACTTGTACTGTCAAATCCTATTATACCCTGAGGATATGTTCCTTTTTAATTACTACTTTAGAAAAGTTTCATTCAATACCGTTCACTAGTTACAAAGAGTAGCGTGCATTTACATTGTATACAATTAGTTACATTTAGTAGTTTACAATTAGTAGCAGTTATTTGACATGATGCCCACGGCCTCCTATAGTCACACCGCTCGCCATCGACATGGAATTCATCCTCACACATTAGAGCCGAAGTGGTCACGTGCTGTGCGGTTTCAGAGAAATTTTCTTCCACGTACTACCATGCTGTGAAATGAACTGCCTGTTGAGATTTTCCCAGGAGACTACAGCATGGGTTTCTTCAAAAAGAGCGTAAAGAGGTTTTTATAGGGTCGGCAACGCGCATGTGATACCTCTGGCGTTACAGGCGTCCATAGGCTGCGGTAACTGCTTTCCATCAGGCGGGCTGTATGCTTGTTTGTCACCACTAATGGTATAAAAAAAATAGTTTTTAGGGAATACATGCATTAAAGGTACAGACACCCTTAATTTACTATTATTGTAAAGTCGCATAGCGAGCGATGGAGAGAGCAATGTTTGGAGTTTCTCTAAGGGATCGAATCCGGAACGATGAAATTCGCCGGAGAACCAAAGTGGACGACATAGCTCTCAGAGTCAGTAAGTTGAAGTGGCAATGGGCTGGCCACATCTGCCGAGTCAGTGATGGCAGATGGGGGAGGAAAGTCCTAGAGTGAAGGTCACATATGGGGCGACGATGCGTAGAGCGCCCCATTTCTAGATGGACCGACGCGACGCCCTAAAACGTGGCTGGTAGCGGTTGGATGCGCAAAGCGGAGGATCGCATATGATCGAAAGCATTGGGAGAGGCCTATATCCAGCAGTGGGTAGATACAGGCTGATAATGATGTACATATATGTATTGACGTAATGTGAAGAAGGTTACCTATCATTCATTATTCAAACAAATTTTATACAGGTATCAAGATTTTTATCACACGAGTGAAATTAAATAATTTTATCGGAGTACTTAGAAATAAATCCATTTATAATTCTGTAAGTGATGACCGTCATGTAATGCTTTTAGGAATATTAGATATTAATACCCTTACTTCACGAATATTTACGTATTAATGTCCTTTTTTATTAGTTTTAACGCCATCGTGACTTATCAATTTTATATAAGCTGTTTTAAGGGTACATGCGCTTCCTACTGTAGTCACGTACGAGGAAAAAAAAGTTATTCAATTATTCACTGAAATAACATTCATATTTAACAATGAAATCCAAAAAACTGTCTTAAGTGTTTTTTTTTTATGTGAGACAACATACACAGGGGGACAAACAAGCATGTGGGTTACCTTACGAAAAGCAATCACCACCGCCCATGGAGATGAGCAACACCAAGGAGTCGCCGATCCGTTGCCAGCCTCCTTTCTTTCTGGTGACCTCACTCACTCGCAGGAACACAACAACCCTCAAAGCAATCGTTATTTGGCTGCGGTATTCTGTGAGGTGGAGGTACTTCCCTAGTCAGGCAGCTTAAAAAATACGCTATGCCTTACCTCTCTTTTTGCCAGAGCCTCGTTTATCAGTGCAGGTGAGGTTGGCTTTGGTTCAAAGATTATTGAACCACTTACACCCCAAAATTTGCTGAATAAAAAAACACGAATCAAAATCACGAATGAAAAACTAATCAAAACCTCTCTTATGTGGTTCTTTGTTAAGTCCCAAGTTGTCCCAAGTGTCCTAAGTTTCTTACTCATAAAATTGATGAAATATAGTATCATTGCACAATAACGTCTACAGCACATGAGGCTTCAGTAACCACAATACATCAGATAGGTGGTAAGTTTATTTGGCACACAATGTTGTATAAAAGCTAATCTCAGAAAAATAATTTCTAAAATCTTTTATATATATTACATTAAAGCAAATGGCCTTGCTAAACTTTTAGCAAAGTCACTTAACTGGAAGTTAACTGTGGCTAGTTTGGAACACAATGGTAAACTTATTAATTGAAAGTAACTGGCTTCACTCGCCTGGAGTTTGGAAAAGTTAGATTCATTGCTATGCTGATGATAAGACACAAACGCAAAGTACACCGGTCAAGTTGATGTTTCTCGAGATTGCGTCGAGAATAACTTAAAAAGTTCTGCTTGAGATTGATAGTGCAGGCGCTAGTGGGAGTTGTGTATGCAAACTATGAGAACCGAACATCGCGAATGAACCAAAAATGGACCGGCAAGATGCGGTCTTATATATCTTGAAGCTATTTTTAACCCAAATAGGGTCCAAGATTCGGCAAAATCCGGATCTTTTTTTGGTTTTGGTCCATTTTTGATCCATATTTTTTTACCCTCATTCCTATTTGTAAAGGAAATGGATTCGGTACACGCTATAAAATCGTTTTAATGATAATTTCAGTTATTATTTATGGTTCTTTCTATTAGTCTAAGTGAGGATGGACGGTTGAATGAAAAGAAAAACAAAAACTTCTTAATCTTTTACTTTTTTTTATTATAACAAAAAGTTATGTGTTTATTATAAAAAAAAAACAAGAAATTTAAACAAATACGTACATATAATAGCGTGTATATAATATACATGAACATCTTTTTGATATCATCAGGCAAGATCCGATCTTGGTACTATTTTTTATTTGGATTTATTGATCCATTGGTGAAATCAGTCCTCATATTTGGCATACTCAACTATCTCCAGCGCCCGGCCTATGAGACGTCAATTGGACACGTCCCGGATAGATTGAATTTCGTCCGGGTAAATCAATTAAGGTAAAGATTTTGCGTTTACCGCAAAAAATCGCCATTTGACTTTAGTGCTATCTCCTAGATTAGATAGTACTGGTTCTCCCCTTAGTTTTACCTTTTTTTTTATACTACGTCGGGTGGCAGACAAGCATACGGCCCGCTCGATGTGAAGCAGTTACCGTAGCTATATTAACGCTCGCAACATAAAATATCGCTCGCGCGCCGTCACCTCCGCTGCCAACGCAGCATCTCCTTCCTTTTTGGTGACCTCACTCACTTGCAGGAACACAACAACCCTCAAGGGAATTGTTCCGGCAGACTAGAATAGAATCACTCCGTCTCTTCCCGTGGATGTCGTATAAGGCGACTAAGGGAAATACATTATCAAAAATCGATCAGGCCTCCCCAACCCGGTTGGCCAGCGTGGGGAGTGTAGGCCAAATCCTCCTTCCGTCTGGGACGGACGAGAGAGGGTCGTGCTCCTGTAATGGAGACTAAAATGGCCTGATGATGATGATGAGGGTGCACCGCGTGCAGGTGAAGTTGGCTTTGGTTCAAAGATGTTGATGATCCACTTACACCCCAATTAACTCTAGCATTGGTAACAAACCTAGGAGTAAGCCAGTGAAATTTTCATTGAATTCAAGACGTGTAACATAAGGCATAAGGCAAACGGCAGTTGGACTTCACTTGACTGGCCATTTCTCTAGGTTTTTAATACCTTATTTGCCATTAGCTGTTGTAGCATGTTAAGTGGGGAAGTCAAATTCCAAAACCTTCCTACTAATCAATACTAATTTATTCTGATTAAATTATGTGCGAGAACCAATGCAGCCATAATTTTACCCCCGGGACAGCAGTGGACTTTATTATTCATTGCCTATTTTGGTGCTCGCCACTGTTAATCCTGGCTACACAGGAGACACAGTCGTGTTAATGTGTAGTGGGTGGTCCCGTTAAAAAAACGCAAATAATATCGATCAATAGTTATTTTTTTTAATCATTGGCATCTAGTTTGCAGCAATGTATCATAAACACTTGATAAACCATCATCATCAGCCAGTATCTACTACAAGTTGAATATAACTCGATCCCAGCGTACTTGTATTATCAAATATTGTCTTATCACTTTGAAAAAACTTTTTTCGAACACTTTAAAAAAGAAATTTCTTTTGCAAAACTTCACTGCTCGCGGAGCGCAACTTTGGAACAAACTGCCAACAGAACTTAGAGAGTGCACAGATGCAAGAACTTTATAAAAAGGCTAAACGAACACTATTTGACTCACATAGAGTAATATAATAATTTTGTGTATCTTTTTGTAGATACCCGGTATATAATACGTAATATATTAATATAATATTGTATATAATACGTAATATATTAATATAATATTATGTATGTTACATATTGTTACATATGTTACATTATATGAAGATAGACTAGTTTCCTGAAAGAAGACTTTATTTTTAATAATAAGTAGAACTGCATTCACAGATTTGAAAATCGCCTGCCTCAACTGGGAATCGATGTTAAATTTCATGATCTTCCTTTCATTTAAGATGCTATGTTATTAAGAAAATAATCCTTTTGATTAACTCTTTCGAAGGTTATAATAAAATACGTGTAGTTTTTTTTTTCACAATTCACGACTTCGATTCCCGGTTGAGGCAGGAGATTTAAAAAAAAATCTGTGAATGCAGTTCTTCTTATTATAAAAAACAATTTGATGTCTTCTTTCAGTAAAAAATTCTATCTTCAATATTGAATATACTTTCCCTCCATGTGGCATTGCCGTGGGACGCCCTGTATATAAACTGAAACTGATGTTAGAGACGTTAAAAATATTTTAATTAAATATATACCGAAGAATGATGGTCTAGTATATAATAGCAATTATTTTTCTAATCTTTTCAGTCGGCATCGCATGTGCAGTTCCAAGATTGGAATTGTTCATGGAACTAGTTGGAGCCGTGTGCCTCTCCATGCTGGGGCTGTTCCTCCCCGCCGTCACCGAGACCATATGGAGGTGGGACAAGGGCCTGGGACCTTGCAACTGGATTGTCTATAAGAATGGTCTCATCAGCCTGTTTTCCATTGTCGCCCTGGTGTCAGGAGTGGCTTACTCCATCATAGCGATGCTGGAAACTTTGTGATAATTAGACTTAGGTATTTATTGTACATACTTTAAGTTCAGTGATATTATAATGTCTAATACTTATTGGAAGAATTTTTATTAATTCCTGCTATTTTTAGGGTTCCGTACCTCAAAAGGAAAAAGGGAACCCTTATAAGATCACTTTGTTGTCCGTCTGTCTGTCTGTCTGTCTGTCTGTCTGTCTGTCTGTCTGTCAAGAATTTCTATGTCGAGAATGCGTGGAGGTATCAAGCTGAAATTTGAACTGTATACTCAGGTCTACGGTCCCATGAAGTTGTAAAATAATCAAACTGCTAAGTTTACGTAGAAAAAAGTTACGGCCGTTTATTCAGCAAAAACGCATATTTCGACACACTCAAGGGTATCAAAACCTATAGGGTACTTCCCGTTGATCTAGAACTATGAAATTTGGTAAGTAACATCGTTATAGACTACAAGTACTGGAATAAATCTCAAAACTATACATTTGTAAATAGATCTTAAAAAATAGGGGGTCTATATTTTTTATAGGGTGTCGAAATTTCAAATTGAAACTACTAGTTCAAATGGGGTATCATATGAAAGGGCTTGATGTACACATTGCAAAATATATTTTATTTATTTTTTTCGACGCATTATTTCTTATTTATAATGAAAAATATCAAATTTAATAATGATACTACGTACCTACGGAACCCTCGGTGGGCGAGTCCGGCTCGCACTTCACCGGTTTTTTTTTTTACTACGTCAGTTAGCAGTCAAGCATATGGCCCTCCTGATGTAAAGCGGCTACCGTAGCCATAAACGCTAGCAAAATGAAATATCGCCGCCATCCCAACTGCTAACGCAGCAACTTCCTTCCTGGTGATCTCACTCACTGACAAAAAAGTAACCACCCTCAAGAAAATTCTTATTTGGCTGCGGTATTCTGTGAGATGGACGTGCTGCCCGGCCTCTCTTTTGCCAGAGCCTCTATCGCTGGTCGGCAGGGTACACCACATGCAGGAGTGTCTTTAAAGATCGTGGTGAGCCACTTATACTCCAAATGATGATAGTAAGATGCGTTACCGTCGTCTTTGTTATATAAGTTAACTTCATCTACGAGCACGGTTGTCGAATGCTTAGCAATGGCCACTTTGACTCCGAGGTCGCGGATTCGATCCCCGCAAAAGACAAACATTTGCGTGCATGAACATGTCTGTTTGTCTTGGTGTAGGCGTTTTCTATGTATATATTAACATAAAAAATGTATTTAAGTATTATACCAGTTATCTAGTACCCATAGTACAAGCTTTTCGCTTAATTTGGGACTAGATGGCGCTGTGTAAATTGTTCAGGAATATTTATTATTTATTATCAACCAGAGAAGAGTAGCTACCGAAGCAGGCGGAAGAGGAGGTAAATCATGTCGAGCCCGATTGTTGATGTACTGTCTTCCACAGAAGACTTCAGCCAACTGGCAATATCCTTAAAGATTGTTGTGTTTCTGCGAGTAAGTGAGAACATCAGATGTAAGGATATGCGCGTTACCAGTGGAGGTGTCAACGCGCAAACAATACACCTTTATATTCATGTTCTTTTTGGGGTGTAAGTGCATCATCAACATCTTTGAACCAAAGCCAACTTCACCTGCACGCGGTGCACCCTGCTGACTGACTAACGAAACTCTGGCGAAAAGAGAGGTAGGGAGCCTAATTGTAACTACCTGACTGGGGAATGTACCTCCACCTTACAGAATACCGCAGCCAAATAACAATTCCCTTGAGGGTTGTTGTGTTCCTGCGAGTGAGTGAGGTCACCAGAAAGGAAGGAGATGCTGCGTTGCAGGGGGAGTGGCAGCGAGCGAGCGATATTTTATGTTGCGAGCGTTAATATGGCTACGGCAACCGCTTCACATCAGGCGGGCCGTATGCTTGTCTGCCACCCGACGTAGTATAAAGAAAATAAAAAATTGGAGGTAATTGTGTTTAGTATAGCTGGTAGAAACTCAAGAGCTCTACCGACTATTTGTGAGCAGGAACATTTCTCTTTATCTTGGTCTGGGTTTTTTCTATGTATTATATGTATGTATTTACAAAAAAGTATTTAAGTATAATATCAGTTATCTATTACCCATAGTCCAAGCTTTGTTTAGTTTGGGATTAGATGGCAGTGTGTTATTTGTCGAAGAATATTTATTTATACCTACATGCACTACGCTATGAAAGAAAAATAGCGTAAACACGAAGCTATTTCATCCACAACTATTCAATAAATGTTTTAGATTATCGCTAGCATCTTGCCTTGACGCGACCGTACGTTGTGCGAGACTGAGCGAATGTCGGGTAATTACCTTCTTCTTGCCACAATAATGACAGAACGCCTCTATAGTTCAAAACATCTTAGGTAAGCGACAGTAATAAATTATGCTTGCAATTAAAAATAAAAACAACACAAAACCGGACAAGTGCGAGTCGGACTCGCCCACCAAGGGTTCCGTAGGTACGTAGTATCATTATTAAATTTGATATTTTTCATTATAATTAAGAAATAACGCGTCGAAAAAAATAAATAAAATATATTTTGCAATGTGTACATATGATACCCCATTTGAACTAGTAGTTTCAATTTGAAATTTCGACACCCTATAAAAATATAGACCCCCTATTTTTAAGATCTATTTACAAATGTATAGTTTTGAGATTTATTCCTGTACTTGTTGTCTATAACGATGTTACCCTATAGGTTTTGATTCCCTTGAGTGTGTCGAAATTTGCGTTTTTTGCTGAATAAACGGCCATAACTTTTTTCTACGTAAACTTAGCAGTTTGATTATTTTACAACTTCATGGGACCGTAGACCTGAGTATACAGTCCAAATTTCAGCTTGATACCTCTACGCATTCTCGACATAGAAATTCTTGACAGACAGACAAACAGACAGACAAACAGACAGACAAACAGACAGACAGACAGACAGACGGACAACAAAGTGATCTTATAAGGGTTCCGTTTTTCCTTTTGAGGTACGGAACCCTAAAAAAGATGGTAAAATGCCTTCATTTTCCCCCTTTACCACCTCCCATTCGCTCCCAACGTCCCTGCCTTACGAAAACATTAAATTATCGCCCTTCAACACACAACTTTTTTGTTTAACTGATTTACTGTTCGTGCAGCACTGCTCTGGAATAAATTACCAGCGGAAATATATCAACATACACATGTTTGCATATTTCGCCTACCAGCCAAATAATTTTTCTTCACTATTTAAGTTAACATTGGCTGAAAGAAATCCTCTTCGAGAGATAAGCTCGCCCTTGTACACCTTGTTTACACTGTTTTTTAAGTAACCAAGTGATATGCAAAAAAAAATTGCGATAATTGACCTTCTGTTCTTATTTAGTAACACATAGATATATACCAATCATAAAGTGGAAGTTAAATTTCACTTTTCAGAGTCTGATTGAGCTAAAATTTGCTGCAATTGCTAAAACAGTTACTTAAAAATGCCGCCAAGTTCAATCCAATATGGCGACCGCCTCATAAAGGCGATTATAATTTTCACTTTAGCCCCTATGTTAAGGGTATCAAATTTTAATGAAAGGGTTTGATGGGCGAACATGATACATATGAACTTTTTATTATCAACTGTTTTTTTTTTTTGTTTTTTTTTATATTATAAATCTGCAGTTGGTTCACCTGTAAGTAACTACACTTTAAGTATACAAATACAACTCGATACCGACAGAATACATTCCATAAAATATAACAAGAAAAAATATATCTCCATCCATTGGAATTTATTTGCGATGAGTTGAGTCGATTGAGGAAAGAGTTGCAGAAAAATATTGGCGTGACAACGACGTGACAACGACGGCACACGCTCGTCGCGTGTGCCGTCGTTGTCACGCCAATATTTTTTTTATACCACTAGAGTGGAAAACAAACTTACAGCCCGCCTGATGGAAAGCAGCTACCGCAGCCTATGAACGTCTGTAACACCAGGGGCATCACACGCGCGTTGCCGAACCTGTAAAAAGCTCTTCACGCCCTTTTTGAAGAACTCCATGCTGTTGTCTCCTGGAAAAACCTCGACAGGCAGTTCATTCCACAGCTTGACAGTACGCGGGAGAAAACTTCTCTGGAACCGCACAGTACGCGACCACTTAGGCTCCAATGTGTGTAGAAGGAGGCCGTTGGCATCATGTCAAACAACTCCTCTGAACACACCCCATTGTACAATCGGTAGAACACACAAATGGACGCAAAATCTCGTCTCAGACTTGACGGTTCTAAACCGGAATATATAAAATAAATTGCTTGACCCGCCGCTTTAGATGATACACAGCAAACCTGGGGCCCTACCGCCGAAGCTGAAGATGATTACCGTTGAATTATTTGGCCGGCAAAATAGATCTTACGTTTAAGTTAATGACAACATCTTTAGCTTAGTTGGTAGAGCCTAATATCTTTTAGCCAAATGAAATAAATAAATAATTATTTCTTTACAATTTACACAGCGCCATCTAGTTCCAAATTAAGCGCAAAGCTTGTGTTATGGGTACTAGACAACTGATAAATGTACTTAAATACATTTTTTTTGTAAATACATACTTATGATACATAGAAAACACCCAGACCAAAACAAACAGACATGTCCCTGCACACAAATGTTTGTCCTATGTGGTAATCGAACCCACGAGCGTTGGTGTCGAAGCCGCGTCATTGACCGCTACGCCACCGAGCTCGTCAATACAATACAATTTACTTTATTGAACCAAAAGCACCAAAAGAAGAGAAAATATTAGTATAGAACTATATTAGAATATTAGTATATATGTATAGATATATTATTACAGATATAGTTAATAAATTTTATCATAGGAAATATTTTTGATCTCTGAGGAGCTCGATGACGTCGTTTCGCGTGCCAGCCAGTGGATGGATTTATTTATCTCGCCATGCTTCCGAGAGCACGTTAAGCCATCAACCCCCTTACCACCATCTCTTATTGCGATTCAATAATTGAATGGATTGCTTATTCATACCAATGAATAAGCGACTCTATTCAATTTGAAATAGAGTCGCTTATTCATTGGTATGAATAAGCATTATATTCAGTTATTGAATCGCAATAAGAGATGGTGGTAAGGGGGCAGTCCTGGCAGTTGTCTTTAGATGACAGTCGTTAAGGCTTGACAGTGGCCTTGGCGGCTTGAAAACACTGGCCCCCACAAAGTCGCAGTTGAGTAGTGTGGAGGAGTACGCTGTACACCCATCCGATTGAGAGGAGACTCGTATCCCTGCAGTGGGATGAGCACATGACTTAATGTAGAAACATTTCTGCCTTACTTTAGGAAATTCCCTACTTAGGCTTTTGCGTTTTAGACGTCGCGCTCATGAGCCCCGCGGTCTTGTCTTATGTGAACGCTATATCGCGATAAATGGGTATACTTTGTATTAATCTATATTAGGGTTGTAATGGAACTTCGCTTCCGCCTCCGTTACTGCGGAAGTTCCGCAAGAAATCGTATCTTCGCCTCCGCCTCTGCCTCCGTACAATTTTTGCGGAGTCGTAACGGAGGTTTATTTACGTAATCATAGAGCAATTACGCGCGGTAAAAACTATTAAAAGACATCAACTCCAGATTTTGTGTTAATTTTGATTGACTTGAACAGTGGTTCTCTACCTTTTTTGTTCGCGGACCACTTTTTCTCGCGGAACACAAACGTGGTTTCTGTTGCATGCAGAGTCCCCAACTGTCATATACCTAAATCCATTATTCTATAACTCAAGATTTGAGTATTTTGTATAATAGTGCTCAATCTCTTTAATTACAAGTTTGTAACACGGACCATAATTAATTTACCTCTCACGGACCACTGGTGGTCCGCGGACCACCGGTTGGGAACCTCTAGACTACAAGGTAATGTTTATTTATATGTTCACTTAAGTGATTTAAAATGAAATCTTTGTAATTAGTTATAATGCACCATAAATATTATTTTTTTTCTACTTCCACTTTCACCTTCGCCTCCGCCTCCGTTAACCTCCGCATCCGCGGAGGTGATACAGGTCGCCTCCGCATCCGCCTCCGCATCCGCTAAGTAGGCCTCCGTTACAACCCTAATCTATATGTATACCAAATTTCATGAAAATCCGTTCAACCGTTTAACCTTGGAGTAGTAGCACATTATAAGTAATAGTACTACGTACAGTATGAGCACTCCCTTTCGCTCTCGTATTGATCTCACCTTCCCTCTGAGGCAAATCTGGAATACATAGTTTATATTGCGCCGCACGCACACACGGTCATACCCGCTCGACACTGATGTCTTTGTTTATGTAGTAGTTACCAACGCGACATTTGTATGGAGTGAACTCTTATTGCGATTCAATAACTGAATAGATTGCTTATTCATATATAAAAATATAACATTCGAAATTAAAATAGTTCCGATTAGCTAGAAGTGCAAAACTTTAATAGTGTGCCCCATGTATGCACTAAAGTTATCTCAAAATGGCAGCGCTTCCCCCTACCCCGCACGCGATGTTCAATAGTCCTTACTTAGCATAATAAATTCTTTGATCCTTCATCTATCCAGTGGTGTGATACCATAGTAGAACTACAAATTACTACAAATTTACTACCATAGTAGAACTACATATTCACGTCAAACAAATATATCTTCACACTCATGTGTGTCGCGATGATGGAATACCAAATTGCCATTTTCCCAATAAAACCAGTTCGAGACGCAGCTGTATTTTTCTTGCAATTTACGTAATGGGTAAGTCGTAAAACGTGATAAGGATAACTAATATATCGTCGTCGTCAACTTTTACTCATTTCACTGCTGGGATACGGGTCTCCCCTCATCTGAAGGGGGTTTAGAGCATACTCCAATTCTTTGTCTTGGGGTGTAAGTGGTTCATCAACATCTTTGAACCTAAGCCAACTTCACCTGCACGCGCTGCACCCTGCTGACTGACAAAAGAAGCTCTGGCGAAAAGAGAGGTAGGGAGCCTAATTGTAAGCTACCCGACTGGGTAATGTACCTACACCTCACAGAATACCGCAGCCAAATAACAATTCCCTTGAGGGTTGTTGTGTTCCTGCGAGTGAGTGAGGTCACACCAGAAAGGAAGGAGATGCTGAGTTGGCAGCGGGGGTGGCGGCGCGCGAGCGATATTTTATGTTGCGAGCGTTAATATGGCTACGGCAACCGCTTCAAATCGGGCGGGCCGTATGCTTGTCTGCCACCCAACGTAGTATAAAAAAAAAAAATATGACACCACGGCTCAACTGCGGGTTGACGGAGGCCAGTGTTTCAAGCCACCTAAAGGTTTATTTGGCTTAACGACTGTCATCTAATGACAGCAGCCGGGACCGACGGCTTAACGTGCCCTCCGAAGCACGTTCTATCTAAGATTTACAAACGTAATAATAAAATTGTAACTGGCCTCTCTCCATACATTGAAGATATTTTATGAGCTATTATTGCTCATAAATCAAACCATTCTTTTACCAAAACCAAAGTTATAGCGGCCGCTTTACGTACTTTGCCAAAACACTATACCTATCAAAAATATTTTTAAACGAAATGTATTTAATAATACAATAACTATTTATAATAAAATACCGAATAAATTAAAATTATTACAAGGAAATACATTTAGGAGGAATTTAAGTGACTGGCTAATGACTAATTGTTTTTATAGTATTAAAGATTTTATAGAATATTGTGACAAAAATGCTACTTAATATTTGCACGTCTGCATGCAGGCAGAATACATCTAGCAATGTACTGTAATAAGACCTCATATTATGATATTGTGTATTCTGGCAAATAAAATTATTATTATTATTATTAAAAAATAATTCTGAAATTTTAGTCTGTCTTTCTTCTTATATTACATCAGGTGGCAGTCAATCATAAGACCCGCCTGATGTGAACCGGTTACAGCGACCCCCGCTGACAACGCAGGACTCCCTTCCTTTCTAGTGAACTCACTCACTCACAGGAACACAAAAACTCTCAAGAGAAAAAAAACACGACAGCAAAATTAGTAAAGCGATATGTCATTTTTACGCACTTTGTTACTGCCGTGAATTATTTCACATCTCCATCCATACATACTCGTACATATACATACAAACGAGATAGGGAAATACTTAAACAAAAATTTGCACTTCAAAGCTCAATGTTTCGCAAACAGACCCTTAAATCGAAAAACGGTCTTTATTTAACCCAGTCGCATTATTTTTGAAAAACAGATATGCATACGCAACGTAACGCACCCCATAGGATAAACAAGAAAAATATCATCCCCATATTATGCGTAGGGGAGATACTTTAAATATATTGACGAGCTTGGTGGCGTAGCGGTCAATGACGCGGCTTCGACACCAACGCTCGTGGGTTCGATTCCCACACAGGACAAACATTTGTGTGCATGAACATGTCTGTTTATCTTGGTCTGGGTGTTTACTATGTAGTCAAGTTTTGGGCGATCGCGGCGTTCAATATAAAGATAAATATTAATTTCAAATTAAATGTTTTTGTTTATCAGTTCCTAGTACATGAACTAGGCGTGGTGACGACCTATGGCCCATAACACCTCCCTCCTTAAGTTCGAAATTGTCGGAAGATTTTGGCTTTGGACAATTTCGAGCATTATATGTTATACATAAATTACATTTTTTGTTTTTATAAAATACAACAATGATAGCGCAAACAATGATTAAAATTACAATAAGATACAGAATAATGGTCCATATGCTAACACTTTTCACAGTAACACTTTCAAGACTTTGCACTACACTTTCACTGGTTTTCTTTAATGCGTAGGACAGCAACTGCAGGTTGTCCATGTCGACGTCGTCGAGGTTGATAGGTTTATTATCCATTGGAGTTAGTTGTGGTAACTCAGGTAAACTAATTTTTAGTAATTTGGGAAATCGTATTTCATGACCATCAGAATGTCGTCTCTTTAGTGGAATGTCTTGTACTGTGACCTGGCAGTTTCTGTTAATTTCCACCAAGTAAGTACCCAGTAGATTTTGTCGTGTTATTTCTCCTTTGCAGGTTTCCTTTAAGGTAACTGGCTTGTTAGAATAGACTATCCATCGATTTTCATGAATAGGTCTCAATTGAAGAGAGTTAATTTCCACTGGAATAGGACGGCAAGTACTAGAGTCTGCTTCAAATGTTAATAAGCTGGCGACGCAATTATCTTCAATATGTGAAGTTATATCATCCTCGTAGCAAAGGTACATGTTTTCGTCGATCTCTTGACAGGGGCGAGCGAGCGACTGAGTTTTAACCTCTTTCACAAGTAGGTAAGGATATTTAGGTGGGATAAGGGTAGTAATATTATGGATATTCAACACAGGTAAAGGTAAGACTTTATAATAATTATAAATGTCTGTAGTTATCAAAGGAATACGCATAACGAACGTTATTTGTCTCTCCTTAAAATATGCTTGTAATTCTATAGTTTGTTCTATTTTTACAAGATTCTTAAGATTAGCAGGAAATACAAGTTTATCAGTAGTCTCAATTTCCTTAAGTACATGTAACAATTCTTTATTGTCTATTATAGATTGATGCAATACCTTAACCCTGCTGAAGGCAACAGCTGTTTCAATCTCATCCAATTGTACAAATATTGATAAAAAGTTATTAAAAAAGATAGTAAGTATTTTAAT
Organism: Hypsopygia costalis; assembly: GCA_937001555.2. Lineage (NCBI taxonomy): Eukaryota > Metazoa > Arthropoda > Insecta > Lepidoptera > Pyralidae > Hypsopygia > Hypsopygia costalis. The sequence goes on from OW443329.2 coordinate 29,841,222, forward strand.
GACTTTACTTTCCAATTTAAATTTATTTATATCATTTACTTCTTCTTTTATTTTAATAATTTCGTTCTGGATTTGGATGAAATTGCTTTTAGTAGACTTCGTATAATTTGCAAGTATACCCGCCATTTCGGAAATAATAGTTATCTTTTTAGAAATTAATTCTTGTTTATTTTTTATTTCGTTAATCATTTGTTCATATCGCATTGCGTCGTCATTATCCATGTTACCAGTTATAAATTTAACAAGGGAACCTAATGGATTTATTAATCCACGTTTGACTCTGTTATGTCCTGTAGGGACTAATTGTTTAAATCTGTCTTTAGTAAGTGACATCATACCTTCAGTTTGCGTTTGACTATAGCATAATTCCATAGAACTATTTAACTGAAGACTTGCAACATAATTTTTGAATTCCTTATATTTGTTTATATTAGATTCAAGTTCATCGGATATTATTGATAAATCTAAAGTTTTGATAATTGTCCATTTGTCAGTACTAATAACGGCTTGACCTTCCTTGATTGGTAATAATCCAGGATTCTTGTCAATTTTGATGAGTTGAAGGCCCAGGATTTGGACTATCGGGATCATCAGAAGAGCGTACCTGTGGAGGACGTCTAATATCTTTAATTGGTACTTTAGTTTGCCTACCTTTTGTTATTACAGGGACTATGTTACGCGTATTTTCTCCGGATATTTCAGCTTTTTGATAACGGGGTTTATCTTTACCGCGCCTTGTGTTAACACCTTTTATAAAGACAGTGTCTCCTACGTCAACGTCGAATTCATGTTCTCCGCCACGTTTGTTTTTAATTGTTTCCTTTTGCTTTATTATTTTATCAGTGAGATATTTGTATAAGTATTTTGTACGTTTTACATGTTCTTGGACTAATTGTTGTGTATAATGTTTACTAAAATCGACATTAAAAATGCTTGAGGCATCAGTATGACCGAATACTACTTCAAATGGTGTTAAACCTGTGGTACTATGTATGGTATCATTATATACCATGATAACGTAAGTCATTATAGATGCAGCATCAGTACATTTCTGTTCGTATTTAGCTAATCTATATAATTCTATAATGGTTGAATGAAATCTTTCTACTATTCCCATAGAGTTTGGACTATGCGGAGTTCCAATATGTAAGTCGATTTTATAAAATGATAACATTTCTTTAAGAAGGGCGTTATTAAATTCTGATCCAGGATCGGCACTTATTCTAGATGGGATACCGTAATGTGAGAAATAATCAATAAGTGCTCGAACAACTTCAGGAGTTGATCTATTAGAGATTTCTTTTGCTCTACCTAATTTACTGAAGGCGTCTACTATAGTTAAGTAGGTTTTTCCGTCAATACTAAATAAATCGATAAATATTTCTTGGAAAGGCTTAGATTGTGTTTGAGTTAGTTGTAATTCCGGTTTGAAAGGTTTTCTATCATATTTCATTTTCTTACATAGCTCACAAGAGTTTATGACACTTGCTACTGTTTGTTCCATGTTATGCCAAAAGTAAGTACGTTTTAATTTTAGTGTTGTTTCTCGGATACCTCTATGGCAAGTTCTACTTTGATGATATTTTATTATTATATCTCGTTGCTCGGTCTCATCTTCTACGAAAACTACTCGTTGGGTACATTCGAAGAATTTCACCGCATCTTTTTTAAACAATTTTATTACAGCTTCTACAAATTGTTTTCTATGTGTATCGTTTTCAAAATAAATGAAATGTTTTACTTTCGGCTTTGTATATTCTTTTAAGAAGTTTTTAATTAAATCAGGACGATTGGTAGGTAAATGTACTTCTAAAACTCGTTGTTTAGGTCTGGATAAATCTTTTACTGTAATATCATTTATATTCCAAGTAAATACTAAAATTTGATTAGGTTTTGTGTCGATTGCTTCATTTAATATTGGTATACCGTTAGTTTCTGTATCTTTAGCAGAATGAACAGTGTCTGAACCAGGATTTCTAGGAGTTTCAGGGGCAGAAATAGTAGTGCCTGTACTAGAACTTAAAATTGAGTAAGGCGATTTCCGACCTTGAAAAGTATTTGTCTTATCGGATTCAGATGAGAGGGTAATTATTTTGTCAGAACTAGATTCTGGCGAATTCGAAAGTGTACTTCGCGATCGATTAGAACTATTTGCATTCCCTATCATAGACGTATGCTCTAATGCATTTACTTTAACTCTAGACAAGGCATCTGCTACAGTATTTTGTTTTCCATTTTTGTAGCATATTTCATAATCGAATTCTGATAAACGCAACTTCCATCTTGTAAGTTTACTATTAGGTTCTTTAATTGAGTTTAACCATGCTAAAGGTCTATGATCTGTATAGATGGTAAATTTCCTACCATATAGATAAGGTCTGAAGTGTTTAACCGCCCACACTATGGCTAAAAGCTCTTTTTCGATAGTACTATATCGAGATTCGGCATTGTTTAATGTTCTGCTTGCATAAGCTACAGGTTTATCATTTCCTATTGATCCTTGGGATAGAACTGCGCCAATGGCATAATTAGAAGCGTCTGTTGTGAGAACAAAGGGCTTATCAAAATCTGGAAATTGTAATAAAGGTGCATTCGTTAATATTTTCTTGCATTTGAAAAATGCTTGTTTATATTTATCGTCAATAATTATTTTATTACGTTTTTTTAAACAATTTGTAAGAGGTTGAGTGATTTTCGCAAAATCTTTAATAAATTTCCTATAGTAGCCTATCATTCCTAAAAAGCTTTTAATTTCTGTAGTTGTTTTAGGTATAGGAAAGTCTAGGATTGTTTTGACTTTGTCATTATTAGGTTTTAATCCTTCTTTTGTAATTTTGTGGCCTAAGTATAAAACTTCTTTTCGTAAAAATTCTGATTTGTCTAACTGTACTTTTAAGTTAGTTTCACGGAGTCGATCAAAAATTTTTCTTAATTTTTGTAAGTGTTCTTGGAGACTTGAGCTAAAAATTATAATATCGTCTAAATAAACTAGACAATGAATTCCTTGTAAACCACGTAATATGCTATCCATGGCTCTCTGAAATGTTGCAGGGGCTGTCTTAAGACCAAAAGGCATTCTGAGAAATTCAAAATGGCCAGCTTGTGTGCTAAAGGCTGTTTTCGGTTGATCTGATTCATCAATTTCTAATTGGTGATAACCACTAGCTAAATCAAGTGTTGTAAAATAAGTGGATTTACCTAATTTGTCAAATAGGTCTGTAATATTTGGAAGTGGATATTTATCATCCGTTGTGATTTCATTTAAACGTCGGTAATCAACAACCATTCGATATTTTTGTTCACCTGAAGCGTCTAATTTTTTTGAAACTAAATGGACAGGGGCATTCCAAGGGGAATGTGACTCTTTTATAACATTGTCATGTAATAATTTTTCCACTTGTTTGTTTATTTCCTGATTTTGTGAAGGGGGTAATCTGTAAGGTTTGACATAGATTGGATCTTCATTTTTGGTACGAATTTGATGCTTTACTTTATTTGTAAAAGTTAAAGGTAATTTTTCGCAATAAAATATGTCTTTGTATTCTAAACACAATTGTTCAATAGCGTGCTTTTCTTCTCTATTTGTGTGATCTAATCTGAGTTTACTTAAATTTTGACGTAATAATTCATCTATTTCAATATCGTTTTGTTGTAAGGTAATTTTATTAACTGATATTGGTACATGTGTATATTTCTGAACCGAAAATGGTTTATTTATGGAAATTGTAACATGTTCATTAGATGTATTTTGAAAAATAGTTTTTGCAAAACCATCTTGGCATTTAATTAAGGCAGTAGGCATTCGAACTCCTTTACCAAAGTCTTTAAAATTTATAATCGCATCTCCATTTATTAGATTTGTAGGTATTTTTACTCGTGTTTCAGATCGAGGTGACAATTGAATTTCATTAGGGGGTTGGTATAAAATAGGAATAGATGTATGAAGTGTTTTTAATAATTTGTTCTTCATGTCAATATTGGCATTCAGTTGAATTAATAGATCACTACCGATTAAACCGTCGTATTTATCATCCACTGTGTAAACGTAAAATTTATGCATTCCTGTTGTTTTAAATGTTTTTAACATAGGAATTTCAATTACTTCATTATGTGCGCTTCGAGCATGAGTACTAATGACTTCAAATGGCTCATAGAATTTATGATTTCGGAAATAAGTGTTTGCTAATTCAGGGCTAATAAATGAGCGAGTACTTCCAGTATCAATTAAAAATTTTGCCTTTATTTCAGGTAATACTATATGTGGTAAACGCATGGCTGAATTGTAATTAATATTTATTATCTGGGGTTCTCTTCGTTGGAGGCTACTATCGAAAAATTTTGACATTCCGGATTTTCTTCATATTCGGATTGTGTGAATTCAGAACCGTATTGGGAAAACTCTGAATTATCAACTTCATAAGGATTTTCGTAATATAGGTCATTATCACTTGGATATTCATTATAGTAAGGATTTTCATCTAGGCTTTCATTTAATTTTTGTGAATCTTTAATCATGTTTTGTTTAATAGGTGGTACAGTACGCATTGATACATCTGCTGTTGCTAATGGACGAGGTACTTGTGTATGGTTAGGGATTCCAAATTTAAATTGATTTGTTATTGGATTTTTAAAATATGGAAGTGGCATTCTATTTTGTTGATTATTAAAATTAAAATTTGGATTTGAAATTCTATTTTGATTTGGGATACCAAATTTAAAATTATTTTGCATTGGTTTATGCATGTTTGCAGGTATTCCAAATTTAAAATTTGTGTTAGAATTGTAAGGTATTTTAAAATTATTGAACTTGAAGTTATTATTTGGTAAAATATTAGGAAAAGAGTTGGGTTTGAATTGTTGAACTGTTGTAGTAGGTATTGGTTTAGGCGTATTAATTTTAGATTTATTTTTCGAATTATATTGAAATTGGAAATTTTCTTCTTCAGTTACTACTGATAAAGCGCTTTCTAAAGTGGTGCATCCCTTTAATCGAATTATTCGGATCATATCTTCTGGTAAATTGTATAAAAACGAATTTAGAGCTGCATTATTATAAATTATCATTTTAGCCGCTTTAATGCCTTGATCTTGTAATAGATTTACTTTAGAAAATAATGTACTACGTATATTTTGGATTCTATGACAAAAATCTGTGAAACTTTCATTTGGTTTAATTTTAATGGTATCTAATTCAATAGCTATACAATGTTCTGAACGCGGATCTCCAAAATGTTGAGTTAAAACTTGCTTTAATTCATCCCATGTAGCTATATCATCACGTTCACTTAATAAAACTGCTGCTCTACCGGTAAGTCTACTGGTTATACTATGAAACAAATACAGTTCTTGTGTTGGGCTAGCTTGAGCGCCTCGGAAACTACGTAAAATGTATTCACATTTTTTAATAAATAAATTTAAAATTTTTCCATCACCTTCAAATTTTGGAATAATGGCAAGGACATCAGACGGAATAGTTCGTATTTGTTCCATTGTAATAAATGTAAAACAAAATTAAATTATAATACAAAAATACACAAAAATAAACACACAAAAATATAATACACACAATTGATTATGAAATCTTAACTAATTTCAAAATGTTTTAAATTAAAAATTTATTTTATTTTATTTTCTTTTTATGTCAATACAAAATATATTTTATTTTTATTTTTAATAATGATAATTGTAATTTTCTTTGTTACAATATCACATTTAATTCTTTAAATTTAACAATAATTTTCTTTTATAATGATAATTGTAGTTTTCTTGGATACAATTTTCACTTTAAAATAAGAGTAATTAAAACAACTTTTATAGAAGCAATAATTCTCTTTAAAAATCAAATAAAATATTCACTTAACTAATGGCCAGCGTAATCTTAATGGTAAAGAACTACGGGCAGACAAAGAACGTTCTCGCGATTTTGGCAAGGTAACGCTAAGTAAAAGGGGTTGGACGTTGAAGGGAGAAGGACAACAGTGAAGAGGTTTACTCACCAGTTGCTCCAGCCCATTCTTCCAGGATATGCAGGATCGCCGGGTTGACAAATTTATTTGTTCGAAGATTCTGCCGTTGTGATGTTGAAACACCAGCCGCTGAGTTCACGCAATTTTAGGCGTTTATTTCGCGACGCAGAATCCTGTCCGCAGCGCCAGTCAAGTTTTGGGCGATCGCGGCGTTCAATATAAAGATAAATATTAATTTCAAATTAAATGTTTTTGTTTATCAGTTCCTAGTACATGAACTAGGCGTGGTGACGACCTATGGCCCATAACAATGTATCATAAGTATGTATTTACAAAAAAAATGTATTTACGTATGTTTATCAGTTGTCTAGAACCCATAACACAAGCTTCACTTACTTTGGGGCTAGATGGCGCTGTGTAAGTTGTCTGACAATATTTATATATTTATTTTATTTATATAATGTTACAGCCAATGTGTTATATTAGTCATTATATATAATGACTGGCCAAAGTAATAAATTGTCAATTATTAATAATTAAGCTTACTTGGCACCACATCATTCATCATCTAGGTTGACCTAGCTCCGCTTCTTTCCGGTGGCAGGACACAAGAAAACCCTAACCTAACCAAAAATCAACTCAAATCTAACCAAAACATGTTTTATTGCATTGACCAAGTATTGGTTAGTATGAATAATAACGAATTTATTACATTGACCATATAATATGTATATTATTCTATCATTTTATCGGCGTGGGTATGTATACCGATAATAAATTTCAGCTTTCTAGTACTATTATTATTGAAATAGTTGTCTTGGCCAACTTGCCAGATAAATATTTTTTGAAAAATGGATAAATTCACTTGCACCCCTAGGTGGGATTTGAAGCCAGGACCTCTCGATGACTGGTCGAGTGCTCTTCCAACTGAGCTACCAGGAAGGTTTGTGTTGCTGACGAATTTTTGCATCTTATATTTCTACTGTGTGAGTCACAGTGTGACGTCATCAACCTATAAGTAATTACACTACTAAAGTAGGCATAGCAGTACATCGTTGCAGAAGAAATTCAGCTATTTTTGGATAAAACCAAACGAATAAAATTATTATTATTTAAATAGTTGACTTGGCCAACTTGCCAGATAAATATTTTTTGAAAAATGAAAAAATGGAAATTTCATCTGCAACGATGGACTGCTATGCCTACTTTAGTAGTGTGTAATTTACTTATAGGTTGATGACGTCACACTGTGACTCACGCAGTAGAAATATAAGATGCAAAAATTCGTCAGCAACACAAACCTTCCTGGTAGCTCAGTTGGAAGAGCACTCGCCCGGTCATCGAGTGGTAGTGGGTTCAAATCCCACCTAGGGGGGGCAGGTGAATTATTCCATTTTTCAAAATATATTTCTAGTACTAATACGAGTACTATAATAATGGTATCTGAGGTACACCGCGGACGCACATGGCGAAACTATAAATAAAAAAAACTGGACAATTTACTCAGCGCCATCTAGTCCCAAATTGAACGCAAAGCTTGTACTATGGGTACTAGACAACTGATAAATGTACTAAATACATTTTTTTTTTTCAAATACATACTTATAGTATATAGAAAACCAACCAAGGCCAAGACAAACAGACACGTTCATGCACACAAATGTTTGTCTTATACGGGGATTGAACCCGCCACCTCGCAGTCAAATTGGCCATTGTTAGCCATTCGACCACCGGGCTCATATATAAGGGTCTCTTGTTTACTGTGGAGCCATAAAAATCATAGCAATAATCAGTATCTTCATCATCATCTCAGTCATTTAAAGTCCACTGCTGGACATAGGCCTTCCCCCTAGATCTCCTATAAGACCGGTTGGAAGCGGCTTGCATCCAGCGCGATCCTACGGTTTTTTTTTATGTCATACAGTAGACAAACAAGCAAGCGGGCCACCTGATGGAAAGTGGTCACCGCCGCCTATAGACATTAATAACACAAGGGGCGCTACCAATGCGTTGTCCACTAAGGAGTTGGAGGAAGGGAAGGAAGGAAGGAGGGGATAGGGAAGGAGTTGGGCTTCCGGATCTCTCACTCACCGAACGAAACGCATTGCTGCTTCACGTCGATATTCTGTGAGAGGGTACTTCCCCGGTCGAGCAAGCCCATTTCATAATTGCTCTACCACTCCAATAATTCTTAATGAGGTCGTCTGTCCACCTTGTGGGTGGACGTCCTACGCTGCGCTTGCCGGTACGTGGTCTCCACTCGAGAACTTTTCGACCCCATCGGTCATCTTCAGTGTTTATTTATTTATTTAAACTTTATTAACCACAAAGGCCGTTGGCCGTGTGGTTTCTGGCAGACTAGAATAGAATCACTTCGTCTCTTCCCGTCGATGTCGTACAAAGCGACTAAGGGAAATACATTATCAAAGATCAGCCTCCCCAACCCGTTTGGCCAGCGTGGGAAGTATAGGCAAAATCCTCCTTCTGTCTGAGATGAACGAGGGTCGTGCTCGTGCTCCTGTAGTGGAGAATAAAATGACCTGATGATGAACCGCAAAGGCACAAACTAAGGGTACAAAAGGCGGACTTAATACTAACAGCAACACTACCAGTCAACCTTTGAGAAAAACGGACTAAGCTCAAATGCGTTTAACAAAAGAACTGTAACAAAATCTGTGATAAAAATACTTAAATATTCATTGTGTCGCAAATGTCTTCTGTGCGAAATAAGTGGAACAGATTCTAGTATTTTTGGGGTGTAAGTTCATCAACATCTTTGAACCAAAGCCAACTTCACCTGCACGCGGTACACCCTGCTGACTGACAAACGAAGCTCTGGCGAAAAGAGAGGTAGGGAGCGTAATTGTAAGCTACCCGACTGGGGAATGTACCTCCACCTCACAGAATACCGCAGCTAAATAACAATTCCCTTGAGGGTTGTTGTGTTCCTGCGAGTGAGTGAGGTCACCAGAAAGGAAGGAGATGCTGCATTGGCAGCGGGGGTGGAGGCGCGCGAGTGATATTTTATGTTGCGAGCGTTAATATGGCTACGGTAACCGCTTCACATCAGGCGGGCCGTATGCTTGTCTACCACCCGACGTAGTATAAAAAAAATAAAAAATAAAAATAGTAACGAGCGTAAAATGTATGCGACATTTTACGCCTAAGTAAGAGAGACAGAGTTGTCTAGAAACGAGTCTAGTATACAAGAAAACTATGTATAAGAAATAAATCATCTTCCAAATCACATTAAATATAAATAAATATTCCTGTACAACTTACACACTGCCATCTAATCTGTAACAATGAATATTTAAGTATTTTTATCACCGATTGTGTGTGGCAATGAATATTTAAGTATTTTTATCACGGATTTCGTTATGCTTTCATCAAATATTTAAATTAAATGTAGTATTCTCCCGGCATTATATTACGATTACGCGCCATTACACTTAAATTTATGTTGAGATTTTCAATTTTAAATTTAAATTGACTCTTTTTGATATTACAATCAAGTCTTAATCGAGACCTAGTCTAATCTGTGGACCTATTCTGGGGCAATATCTCGAGACGACTATTTGACCGCTTAAGTTTTTTTTTTATATTAGCTCAGCATATTGGCTCCGATTCGCCTGATGGTAAGCGAAAAGAGGAGCCCCAATCGCATCGGCAACGGACAAGAGACCTTGATGTCTTGTCAGTTGACTCTCCCATGCTGGCCTACAAGATGCTTCTTCGCGCTTCGCTTGAAGGATCCCATATTGTATGAATGAGGAAATACATATGCCGGCAACGCGTTCCATTTTTTAATGGTGGGACATAGATAGGAGTTGCCAAACTTTTAAGTAAGCGAAGGGATGATCCTAACGGTAAACTTGTGATATCGCAAGGCTGCATGTGACGTTCTATGACGGAAATGGGAGGAAGGGTTAAGGAATGGGGTGTAAGTGGTTCATCAACATCTTTGAACCAAAGCCAACTTCACCTGCACGCGGTACACCCTGCTGACTGACAAACGAAGCTCTGGCGAAAAGAGAGCTAGGGAGCGTAATTGTAAACTACCCGACTGGGGTATGTACCTCCACCTCACAGAATACCGCAGCCAAATTACAATTCCCTTGAGAGTTGTGTTCCTGCGCGTGAGTGAGGTTAATTTGGCTACGGTAACCGCTTTACATCAGGCGGGCCGTATGCTTGCCTGCCACCCGACATAGTATAAAAAAAAACCGGACAAGTGCGAGTCGGACTCGCCCACTGAGGGTTCCGTAGGTACGTATCGTATAGGTAAGTATCGTTATTAAATTTGATATTTTTCATTATAAATAAGAAATAATGCGTCGAAAAAAAAAAAAAATATATATTTTGCAATGTGTACATCAAGACCTTTCATATGATACCCCATTTGAACTAGTAGTTTCAATTTCAAATTTTGACACCCTATAAAAAATATAGACCCCCTATTTTTTAAGATCTATTTACAAATGTATAGTAATATTGTTTTGAGATTTATTCCTGTACTTGTAGTCTATAACGATGTTACTTGCCAAATTTCATAGTTCTAGGTCAACGGGAAGTACCCTATAGGTTTTGATTCCCTTGAGTGTGTCGAAATATGCGTTTTTTGCTCAATAAACGCCCGTAACTTTTTTCTACGTAAACTTAGCAGTTTGATTTTTTTTTAACTTCATGGGACCGTAGACCTGAGTATACAGTTCAAATTTCAGCTTGATACCTCCACGCATTCTCGACATAGAAATTCTTGACAGACAGACAGACAGACAGACAGACAGACAGACAGACAGACAGACAGACAGACAGACAGACAGACGGACAACAAAGTGATCTTATAAGGGTTCCGTTTTTCCTTTTGAGGTTCGGAACCCTAAAAAATGGGAAAAGAGTTCTTTAGAGCACTCAACATGGTATAGGCGGTAAAATACGTTAATTGTTAATATAATAGTTAATTTCACACTATTTATTAGCTAAAAAAGAGTGTTCATGTGGTTCAGATCCCTTACACATGCGCTTCAAACGTAAGATTAGTGAAGCACCCGGCCATTTTGAGTCCTAGTATAAATACATGGCTGAAATTAGATCAATGTTCACCGAAATTAAGCAGTAGCACGATACAATTCTTGAAAAATAAAACAAAAAATCTTAATATAAATAATAGATAAGCTAGCTTTAATTATTTACCATAGATGTCGTACAAATTCCTTATTTAATGCATACAAAACTGGAATATTTGACGTCATAATCAACAAGCCTTTTGTATGGAGATTTTCAAGTTTTTGCGCTATCGAAGTAATTGTTTTTCATCTATTGTTTAATTATTGTGATTGTTTAATTACTGCGTCCTTACGTAACAAACCGAATAAGGATATTGTCAAGTAGCAATGAGTGACATAATAAATATTCCTGGACAAATTACACACTGCCATCTAGTCCCGAACTAAGCAAAGCTTGTACTATGAGTACTAGATAACTGATGATACTATATTAAACATACTTTTTTGTTTTTAAATACATACATTTAATTCATAGAAAACACCCAGACCAATACAAACATACATGTTCATGCACAGAAATGTTTGACATGTGCGGGGATCGAACTCGCGACCTCGGAATCAAGTGCCCATCGCTAGTCATTCGACCGAGCTCGTCAAAGTGACAATAGGCTTTGTCTATAATAATCATTATGTTAAGACTATGTAACTATGTTGTTCTTGTATTTTTTTTATACCACTAAAGTGGAAACAAGCATATGTCCCGCCTGATGGCAAGCAGTTACCGTAGCCTGTAACACCAGGGGTATCACATGCGCGTTGCCGAGCCTGTAAAAATTTATATATTGTATGTTTTTATTCTGGCAATAAATGCTTTTTACTATTTACTACTACTATTTCTTAGTACTATTAGGTATCTAATAGTACTAAGAAATCTCATCAACAATGATGTCGTCGGCAAAGCTTATTCAACCCACTGATGGGATACAAGTGCCCTCCCGCCGAAGCTAGGGCCCCGAGTCTCCCTTCAAACGAAAGGGTCTAGAGCAGTGTTCGGTAAAGTGTGGTCATTAGTTGGTGTGCCTCGGAGAAATAAGGTTATCTCATGAAGCTAAACAGACGGACGGAAGAAAAATTCTTACACAAATAAAAACTGATTTTTCATCTATGGTGTACCTCCAAAAACGTTTTCCTAGATGTACCTTAAACACAAAAAGTTTGCGGAACACTGGCTTAGAGCATCATCATCATCAGGTAATTTAAGTCTCCACTACAGGAGCACGACCCTCTCTCGTCCGTCCTAGACGGAAGGAGGATTTGGCCTACACTCCCCACGCTGGCCAGACGGGTTGGGGAGGCCTGATCGATGTTTGATAATGTATTTCCCTTAGTTGCCTTATACGACATCCACGGGAAGAAACGGAGTGATTCTATTCTAGTCTGCCGGAAACCACACGGCCAAGGTTTAGATCATACTCAAGTATTTTCAAGTCAGCCACTGATTTGGCTTAACGACTGTTATCTAATGACAACAGGCGGCACCGACGGCTTTACGTGCCCTCTGAAGCAAGATCATGTAAAGGCATTATAATTATAGAATATCTGCATTAGTTTCGTAATACTTACCCAAGGTCCGCTAATGACAGCCGACCGCTGGACCGTGACAATAATTGCCGTGTCATGTGACACGACATTTCATCCTACTGTACCTTGATCCACGTGTATTGATCCGCCTGGACGATTTCAAATTATTTACAATTTCCAACCGAAACTTTGGCAATCATTTTGTAATTTAAATATTTGCCCATATGGTAAAGTTGGATTTGTTTCCGTTATTTAGTTTTATAAATTATACTAACTGCCCGCTATGGCTTCACACGGGTAATGATGTTTTATTTTCCTCGCATCTTTTTCTCTCTTTAATAACCTCTCTTATGCTTTAACGTAAATATTAAAACAAAAATTAGCCGAATTGGTCCAGCCGTTCTCGAGTTTTGCGCTTTGCAAAATTCTTTTTTAAATTGTGCCACTCCATTGCTCTGCGCTGGATGTCGTACAAGGCGACTAAGGAATCTTGTGTCGCGCGATAATTTTTCTCCCGGAAGACGGGCAGCAGCGTCTGCCGGGGTATTCCACCAATAAGCTGCGCTCGCCAACTGAAGTCGGTTTCAATTTTTTTTTTAAATCAACTTTATTATTTATATAAGAATAAAACGCATGTAAGTAAAACGATTCGTTAATCTGGTTAATAAGGTTGCCGAGAAGGCATTAAGGGTGGCAACAAGCGAGCGATATAAATGTTGCGAGCGTTTATATGACTACGGTAACTGCTTCACATCAGGCGCGCAATAGACGCAGTTATGGCAGGTGTCCCTCTTATGGAATAGCCCAGTATTAAATCCACCCAAATCACCTTAATAGCTCATTTATTTCTTTAACACGCAACTTTGCAATTGTTACATTGCCTGTCGAGACCAGCTCATGGGTATATTGTTATATCCTGGAGCAGGTCATGGCAGGCGTATACCATGACATTAAACTTCTCTAAGGGGCGTCTACATGTTGGATCCATATCCCCGCGCACGAATTTCAAAGGACCGGGTTTAATCCCGTGAATTTGATAGAAATAATAATAATAGCTTTTATTTCCCAATGTAAACAAACATCACTACATAGTATAAAACAAAGTCGCTTTCTCTGTCCCTATGTCCCTTTGTATGCTTAAATCTTTGAAACTACGCAACGGATTATGATGCGGTTTTTTTTAATAGATAGAGTGATTCAACTGGAAAGTTTATATGTATAACATATGCATAACATAGTAGAAAAACACTGATAATTTAGAGGTTTCTAATGTGATGTCGTAAATAAACACATTTTTTTGCTCTTTCATTGCAAACGCTGGCTGAACCCAACGAGATAGATCAAAATAATGTAGTACAGTATTGTTCACCTTAAAATGGTCTACAAAAAAGTTCGCGATGGTATATGTCTATCTCTTAGTGGTAACACACAATAACCGTTATTTTATCCTTTGCTTTTTACAAGAAATAATGCCTTATTTACGAAGCGATTTTAAGCAATACAGAATTAATCCTTATCCAATTAAGTACCTTAAATACATTGCGCATTTAATATAGATCAATATGGCCCTTCACAGCATGTAATTTAAATGAATAGTTTAGAAGATATTACACATTTAAAATGCAGGGACATAACGGCTGTGGCGGTACCGGCCGCGGAGCCGGCGGCGTGTGCCTATAACTGGGGAAGGACTGGATAGGACAAAGCGCAAAGACCTTCTGTAGTACATTTAAGTACCCGTGCGAAGCCGGGGCGGGTCGCTAGTTTACAATAAATTAAATTAATACATTTGAATAGTAAAACACTAATAGAATGATAAATAATAATTATTATTTAAACAACAACAATAATATTCATTATCACTAAATTACATTTATTATATTTTTATTAGGTACTTATTAGGTTTTTATAACCTACACAAATATATATTTTCATTAATTTCACTTTTAACATTAATTAATTTGGAATTATATCATATATTAATATTTTTAGAAACTAGTCGGGATTCCCGCCATAAATACGTTTAATTTAATTGAATAATTAATTAATCTATGATATCTCACGTGAGTTCTAATAATTTCATTCTCCTAGAATGGAATTTCCTACGAGACTATGATCGACTATAAAATAAATTGGACGTAAGTTATTAAAATAAGAGATCGCAGATCGTTCTAATTTTGTGTATTTTAAGATATTGTTAATTTTGATGTGAATATGTTTCTGATGTGAGTATGTCTTTAAAATTGCTCCCATATGGAGGGAATTCAAAAAAACTAATGATAACAATATCGGGGGATACAGTTTGGTGTTGCAGATACAAATCTATCATCTCCATCCAAAATTCAATCACACCACTGGATAGATGAAGAATCAAAGAATTTATTACGCTAAGTAAGGAGTATGGAACATCGCGTGCGGGTTAGGGGGAGCGCTGCCATTTTGAGATAATTTTAGTGCATATGACGTATTCACGTACAACACACGGCCGTGTGGGTCCAGGACACAGCCTCACCCCATATTTTTATTATAATTTCCGAACATTTTTTTTTTATACTACGTCGGGTGGCAGACAAGTATACGGCCCGCATGATGTGAAGCGGTTGCGTAGCCATATTAACGCTCGCAACATAAAATATCGCTCGCGCGCCGCCATCCCCGCTGCCAATGCAGCATCTCCTTCCTTTCTGGTGACCTCACTCACTCGCAGGAACACAACAACCCTCAAGGGAATTGTTATTTGGCTGCGGTATTCTGTAAGATGTAGGTACATTCCCCAGTCGGGTAGCTTACAATTACGCTCCCTACCTCACTTTTCGCCAGAGCTTCGTTTGTCAGTCAGCAGGGTGCACCGCGTGCAGGTGAAGTTGGCTTTGGTTCAAAGGTGTTGATGAACTACTTACACCCCAGAACAATGTCATTATTGTAGGTGATACAGAAATCAAAAGCTAGCATGTTTATTTTCATAATACCACCATTGTTTCAAAACCCTGAACCGATTTCAATTAACATTGAGCATTAAAATGTGTTCATGTTTACCCGGATACCTATATTCAAACACACGCGACATTGTTTATAGCACACGACACTAACGTGCATCAAATTTTATTATACAAATTAACATAGAATAATGGGGAATATTGTACCATAAGATAGCAAAATAAAATATTATTTTATTATTATTTAAATAGTTGTCTTGGCCAACTTTGCTACATTGCCTATCGAGACCTGCTCATGGGTATATTGTCATATCCTGGAGCAGGTCATGGCAGGCGTATACCGTGACATTAAACTTCTCTAAGGGGCGTCTACATGTTGGATCCAGATTTCAGATTTCAGATTTTTATTGCAAGTCACAAGTTATTAAAGATGTTACATACAATATCATGGTACAAGTGACGCCCAGTATGGGCACAGCATATCCCCGCGCACGTCTTTCAAAGGACCGGGTTTAAAAATATTGTATATTTACGAATTTTGTTGTTTACGAAGAGAACGCTATTCTAAATCCACAGCGAGAAATAATCCCATAAAATACATTTTCCTTTTATTTTTAGCCACGACGGACGGAGACGGTGTGAGCAGCACCAACGGATTTTCTTGGGTTTTTTTTATTAAGTTAATATCATAAATTCGGGGGTTTCAAAATTATTTTATCCTTTTTAACTACGTTTACTAACTACGTTTTAACTTTGGGTTTTCTTCAAAAAAAATAATTTTGTTTTTATTGTGATTGATTGTGAAACCTTTTCACAATTTCAGAAACTAACCTACTAAGATATTTTTTCGACGAGACAACGTCTTATAAATCGATGAACGCCTGCTACACGCACGAAAAAGCATGACTCATTGTCACGTTTCGCCTGAGCTGAGCGTGCAATCGAAAACGCCCAACAAGCGACAGCATCTATCGCTTCTTCCACTCCATCGGCCGATGTTTTCTTATGACGTAACATTATCAGTATCACGTAAAATTATCGTGCGTAAACGGACTTTACATAATACCAATTTTCTTTTATATATGTACCTATATATATTTTAAATTCAGCTTTACTCTTAGATGCAAACCTTTAGAACTTTACAAGCTTTTATTTAGTTCACCGCGGTGTGTGTAATCAAAATTTGCAAGTTAATTTTGACCCACTTGTCAGTGTACGACTGAGCTGAAACACTCGTTTGGTTCTCGTGACTGACGCCAATCTTAGTCCAATATAGTGGCTGCCACAAAATGGAGATTTCCACATTAACCCCTGTGACATGACAAGCGTATTAAAAGAAAGGGCGTTAAAATAATTATTTCTTTGTTGTATGTATATATTCTAATGTAGATTTTATATATCGCTGTCATTTATGCTCTTCTTTGAAAAAACCAGCACGACATAACAAATCGCATTACTCTGTCTCATTAATCCCTCGATAATAAGAATAATAAGTCCCTTGATAATGGCCTATATTACTTTTTACTTATATGAATGGAAACTATCAATTTGTCTATAGATTTCCAGTGTCTATGGTAAAATATTAAGTTAATAAATAACTTAGTGTTTTCAGTTTATTATACTATTAACTTCCACCCGCAGCTTCGCCTTCATTTGCATTTTTTTAATAAAAAGTATCTTATGTAAGGTCATATATTCTCAAAGGTTAGGAAGGCCTAACCTTTGAGAATATGTGTGCAACGTTTCATGATGATCGGTTGACTAGTTTGGGCGTGAAAGCGTAGCAAACAAACTCACATTCACTTTTATAATATTAGTAGGGATTATTTGATATTAAATCTTGGTTGCCTACCGAGTGAGACATTAGATATCATGTTTCAAATTACCTAGTGTAAAAATCTATAGTCTATATATATACATAGTGTTATTATCACAGGGATGGTTCATACAAAGTAAAGTAATCTTTTCATGTTGCGATTTTATTTCCTAACAGAAAAAAAAACACTTGGTGCATAAATTTCATTTACCATCGAAATCTGCATACGTAATACTACCCATTCCTTCGATCCTGGCAGATAACTCGAAAGCACCCTGTATATAAAAGACCTATTATCATTTTGCTCGCAAAATATTGGATAACAAAACCTCATTTTTCGAATAGATGGGTCGAGTCTCGAGATAAGATCATAACGTTTTTCCAGTTAACCCAATTAAAAATATTCAGTCATGTGCTCGCTATCCTCACTCAGTCAACAAAACAGACGTCATCAACAGGGATGATCCTACTTTATCCATGGATATTCGGAATTGGTAAAGTGGAGCAAGCTTTTTTTATGGCTTTATCATAAAGTCCATATCCATATTGACGAGCTCGGTGGTCGAATAGCTAGCAATGGCACTTTGACACCGAGGTCGCGGGTTCGATTCCCGCACAAGACAAATATTTGTGTGCATACATGTCTCTCTGTCTTGGTCTGGGTGTTTTCTATGCATTATATGTATGTATTTAAAAAAAACCGGACAAGTGCGAGTCGGACTCGCCCACCGAGGGTTCCGTACGTAGTATCATTATTAAATTTGATATTTTTCATTATAAATAAGAAATAATGCGTCGAAAAAAATAAATAAAATATATTTTGCAATGTGTACATCAAGCCCTTTCATATGATACCCCATTTGAACTAGTAGTTTCAATTTGAAATTTCGACACCCTATAAAAAATATAGACCCCCTATTTTTTAAGATCTATTTACAAATGTATAGTTTTGAGATTTATTCCGGTACTTGTAGTCTATAACGATGTTACTTGCCAAATTTCATAGTTCTAGGTCAACGGGAACTACCCTATAGGTTTTGATTCCGTTGAGAATGTGTCGAAATATGCGTTTTTTGCTGAATAAACGGCCGTAACTTTTTTTACGTAAACTTAACAGTTTGATTTTTTTACTACTTCATGGGACCGTAGACCTGAGTATACAGTTCAAATTTCAGCTTGATACCTCCACGCATTCTCGACATAGAAATTCTTGACAGACAGACAGACGGACAACAAAGTTATCTTATAATGTTACGGCTACACTACCGTGATATGCCAATAATTATTGCCATAATTTCAACAACGCCTAGGTGTAACCACGATTTATGGCCATAATTTTACAATGCCAATCAATACGGCAAATGGCGGTAGACAATAGCTCCGGCGGCGGTCTTTTTTCGCACATCAAAGAGAATTACCGCAGTAATTAATGCGTTTGTGACCACACTACCGTTTGTCCAGTGCACATGTTGCACAACATGAGCTCAACGGCGACGCACGTATCGATCGACATGGCGTGGTCAAATGAAAAAAGCTTGAGTTTTGGAATTATTCCAATGCGAACCGTATCTTTTTATGGGCTTTCAGTCGGGTATCCCCCATAAAAATCGCGGTGTACAATTGATGATTTGAAGAAGAAAAAATCCCGAAACCATTTAGATAAATATAACAGCTGCAGCTTCAACCGCCATCTTGAAAATGATATTTTTACCGCCTAAGTTATTGACATATCTAGGTAAACTCTAGTGTAACCACACCACTTCACGCAGTAATTTAGACGGTAATTTAATGCCATAATTATTGCGGTAACAGCCCGGTAGACGGTAAGGTAATGTAGCCGCAGCATAAGGGTTCCGTTTTTCCTTTTGAGGTACGGAACCCTAAAAATGAGACATATTACAAAGACAAAGAGACATATTTATGCTCCAAATAGTCGGTAGAGCTCTAGGGTTTCTACCAGCTACGCTAAACACAATTACCTCCAATCTAAGCTCGGTAGGCCCCCCTGACCAGGGGGCCCTTCGCCTAAGCTGAAGCGGATTCACATCGGGTTTTATGATTGCGAAAATCAGACTTTAGCTTAGATTGGAGGTAATTGTGTTTAGCTTAGCTGGTAGAAACCCTAGAGCTCTACCGACTATTTGTGAGCATAGATATGTCTCTTTGTATTTGCCTGGGTGTTTTCTATGTATTCATCATCATCAGGTCCATTTTAGTCTCCACTACAGGAGCACGACCCTCTCTCGTCCGTCCTAGACGGAAGGAGGATTTGGCCTACACTCCCCACGCTGGCCAAACGGGTTGGGGAGGCCTGATCGATATTTGATAATGTATTTCCCTTAGTCGCCTTGTACGACATTCACGGAAAGAGACGGAGTGATTCTATTCTAGTCTGCCGGGGACCACACGGCCATTTCTATGTATTGTATATATATATATAATACCTTTTCGGCTGTAAGGCATCGATATGTATATATAATACATAATGTATATATAATTAACTACAAAAAATGTATTTAAATATAATATCAGTTATCTAGTTTCCATAGTACAAGCTTTGCTTAGTTTGGGACTAGATGGCAGTGTGTCATATGTCCAGGAATATTTATTTATTTATTTTGCCGGATTTATTTTATTATATCCAGAACATATTCTCTAAGTAATATTCTTACAAACTCTAATATGAAGTACATATATATTTGTATTATAATATATTATGTAGTAGGCAATTCGTATAAATCGTCTGATTATAAACGGCGTCGTCAATTTCTAAACGCTCGCTGTTTTGCGATTTGCCGAATGCAAATTGTAGATGCGTTCGGCTTATTAACGACTGCGCCAAAACTGAGTTTTAGGTTGACCATGTCTTCCAATAAAATATATTTGTGTACTTGTTATGAGCAATGGTCATACATTGGTCATTATTAATTATATATTATTATGTCTATTAATTCTATATCATTATATCTATATTATATTGTTAATAATCACCGACCCTGGGTTAATATAATAAAACGTGTTTTGATTAGATTTGAGTTGATTTTTGGTTAGGTTAGAGTTTTCTTGTGTCCTGTCACCGGAAATAGGAGCTCCACGAAGCTTATGTATATATCCATAATATTTTATATCTAAATGGTATAACTGGGATTGTCATTGCGCGTTGAAGTGTGGCTAATTAAATTGTATGATTACTGAAGATACGGATAGCGAAAGGTCTACTTATGGTTTTGCATTTATGGTTCTGCATGGCATTTTTTTCAACGACAGGAAACACAAGATCCGTGGTAATTGATTGTATAATAGCCACTGTAACGGATTGATGATTCGTAGTTTTCAAGCACTTTGAAGAATACGCCATAATCACCATGACTTGAACTACTGATTTAAAAGTGTCGTTCATTTAGCAAGAACATTGTATTGCAGATTGATGCCGCTACTACAATCACTTACTTTACTGAAGCTTAAATCTTTATCTATTTTTATATACACACATAATAAATAATTATATTATATTCTAAAGAATATATGATAGGCCTTTCCAATATATGCAATAAATTGCATATATTGGAAAGGCCTATCTCCAGCAGTGGGTAGATACAGACTGATAATGATGACGCTTGCCCAACAAAGGGGCTTACACCATACACATTCGTCCATCAACCCTTATTCATCCCATTGCAGGGATACGGGAGTCCCATCAATCGAAGAGGTTTAGAGTATACTCCACTACGCTGCTCAACTGTGGGTTGGCGGAAGTTAGTGTTTTCAAGCCGCCTAACTTGACTTAACGACTGTCATTTAACGAACCGACGGCTTAACGTGCCCTCTGAATCACGCACATCCCAAACAGCAAACACCATGCACAAAACACAGGTGTTCTGTGTTTGCGGCAAACACAGTGCACCTGTGCTTCAGCTCCACAGTATGCTGAAGCACAGGTGCGCTGTGTTTGCCGCAAACACAGAACACCTGTGTTTACCTAACAGATACACAAATAGCAAACAACAAACACATGCTGGTGTTTGTTGTTTGCTTTTCGGCCGTTGTTTGTCAAGCATGTGCACGCGGCATAAGATATTGTATTAGGGATTAAACTAAATCGTTTAGTACATAACATCAAGCAAGTTTTAACTTATAAATTTTGATTTATAAGTTAAAACAATGTTAAATATGTTTTGACATTTTAGAATAAAAATATGGAAGTGTTCAGAGGAGTTGTTTGATATGATGCCCACGGCCTCCTTCTACAGTCGCACCGCTCGCCATCGACAGGGAATTCACCCTCACACATTGGAGCCTAAGTGGTCGCGTAGTATGCGGTCCCAGAGAAGTTTTCTCCCGCGTATTGTCAAGCTGTGGAATGAACTGCCTATCGAGGTTTTCTCAGGAGACTACAGCATGGGGGTCTTCAAAAGGGTCATGAAGAGGTTTTTACAGGGTAGGCAGCGCGCGTGTGATGCCCCTGGTGTTACAGGCGTTCATAGGCTACGGTAACTGCTTTAAATCAGGCGAGCCGAATGCTTGTTTTCCACTTTAGTAGTATAAACAAAACCTTTTAGTCTGAATGACTAGGATCTCAGGAGACGTAGGTTATAATAATCACTTACATTTAACCTTGTTTACTTTAGCTAATTTTTCATTTACTCAGTTTTTTAAATAGTAGTCCATAGAGGGTCGTACTAAGGGTTCGTTCACACAGACGAGACGCAAAATTCACTTCTTATAATATTTGAAAATGCTTAAGAGCCGATGTGAATTATAAAAATTAACCATAATATGTCAAAACTCCATTTTAAACTCGACCAAAATTTTGATACCTCTGTGTGAACGGATCCTAAGACAGTTCAAAGCATATTCAAATAGTATTCATAAGTTTAAACTCTTATTTCGCGGGAAGGGAACTGAAAGGAGGGTGCACTGAGACTCAGGCCTCGGCTTAGTTCAGTATCAATCCCTCTCTATTTAAACTTATGTAACATCTATGTACATGCACTTGTTGTAAAACTGTATATATAGACAGAGAAAATAAACGATTTTGAGTATGAATATGAAATTATTGCCAGTGCGTAAAG
Source organism: Hypsopygia costalis (assembly GCA_937001555.2). NCBI lineage: Eukaryota > Metazoa > Arthropoda > Insecta > Lepidoptera > Pyralidae > Hypsopygia > Hypsopygia costalis. Next base: position 29,863,602 of record OW443329.2, read on the forward strand.
ACTAAGATCACCATTTTACATCAGGCGGGCCGTATACTTGCTTGATACTCACGTTCAAGCAGCTTAAAAAAATGGCTTGGATGGATTTGAAGAAGAATTGAATTAAAGTAGAAGAAGATTCAAATGAAACTTAAATATCACAAAGAAAACTAGAGCTGTACGAGGATTTGTCAGTATAAGAAATAAACATGCAGAAATAGATAATGTGGATAAACAAAAAAACATTATTCCTTTTTTTTACGTCGGATGGCAGACAGGCATAATTTTTTTTGTTTATATGTTACAAAGTCTGATGTTCACCAAGGCGGTACTTATTGGTAAAAGCCAATGTAACGAAACAGTGTTCGAAGCAGAAGGTCTCTCAATGAATGAAAAGATACAACAAGTATATAAATATTTATAACACCATCATAACAGAATAAGTTTAGAATTTATTTTATTTATTTAAACTTCATGAAGAATAAAAAATGTTCTGAATTCTACTCGCACTGAAATCTATTCATACGTTTTCTATAAGTCAACCTTCATAAATAAGATATATTATGGTACCTACATGCACAAGATAAATAATGTAAAATAAAATAATAAAATGTTAATGTATACAACAGGAAAAAAATTAATATAATTGAAATACAATTATTTATTATAATTGAAGCTTGTCTAACATTTCATGGACAAATGTACATACTACATAATTGTTCTAAAAATGTAAATTGTTTTAGTAATGTATTACTTAATAGGTAGATGGCGCCACACTGCGACTTCACAGAAGTAAATATCAAATGCAAAAATTTACCACCGTGACAAACCTTCCTGGTAGCTCAGTTGGAAAGAGCACTCGACCGGTAATCGAGAGGTAGTGAGTTCGAATCCCATCTAGGTGGAGGAAGTGAATTTTTCCACTTCAATATTTATAATTTTCGCCCAAGTTGGGCGAAATGAACTATTTAATTAATAATTATTTTATGGACAATTTCATTGTCAAAATGATGAGGAAATGTTAAATGTTGCCTTTTTAACTTGAAAGAAAACATATAAACGACTAGCAAACTAAACAAAGCTTGTACTATGTACTATTCGACCGAGTTACCGAATATTCGATCGATTCGGCCTTGAGTTTCTTGCCAGTTTTTCTCAAGAAGCCCCGTCGCCGGAATTGGCACTTAAATTCACTTTCATATACAAGATAGTGTGATGAAAGTGAATCTAAGCTCTGCGGATTTAGAGTAGTAATGATTTAGATACACGTTCTTATATTTAATTTGTATGACGTTTCTAAGTGCTTTATAAAGTCCAAGGAATAAAGATATTTCGATTTGATTTGATTTATTGTTTTTAATATGGGTAGTTTTACCGAATAATACTAGAAAACGTTTTTTTTATACATACATACAATACATAGAAAAATCCCAGACCAATACAAATGTGCTTATGTAACTTTAATATAATATTTTTTATAATCCAGTATGTTCTTTAATAAAGCTTCTTATGGGGGGTGCGGCTATATTCGCAAATACACTGGGAGACAGGGGCTGGGCACATCCTCGGCCGAAGGACACGATGCCGAAGGCTTTCTCCTTGTATATGGCTGCACCTCCGGAATCACCCTGTGAAAAATCCTTGCCTTATAATGTGTTGAGATTAGGGTTGTTACGGAACTTCGCTTCCGTCTCCGTTACTGCGGAAGTTCCGCAAGAAATCGTATCTTCGCCTCCGCCTCCGCCTCCGCCTCCGTACAATTTTTGCGGAGTTGTAACGGAGGTTTATTTACGTAATCATAGACTAAAACGCGCGGTAAAATCTATTAGAATTCATCAAGTCCAGATTTAGTGTTAATTTTGATTGATTAGAAGGTAATGTTTATTTATAGAGTATATGTTTACTTAGGTGATTTGAAATGAAAACTTTGTACTTAGCTTTAATGCACCATAAGTTACAATATTTTCTACATCTACTTTCACCTTCGTCTCCGCCTCCGTTAACCTCCGCATCCGCGGAAGTGATACAGGTCGACTACGCATCCGCCTCCGCCTCCGCTAAGTAGGCCTCCGTTACAACTCTAGTTGAGATTAGAAATGGGCAAAATGTCGGGTACGACATGCTAACAAATGTCGGGTATTTGCGACCAATCAATACATATAATAAAATTGTAACTGGCCGCTGTCTGTACATGGATGATATTTAAGAAAAACTATTATAGAGGGAAGAATGATTTTTAGATTTTTTGTCTGTATGTCTGTACGTTTGTGCACGCTAATCTCAGAAAAGACTTAACTTATTTGAATGGGGTTTTCACTAATACGTTACGGTTTGCTCCACACAACATTTAGTGTTTGTTTCATTCCAATCGGTTCATAAATAAAAAAGTTCTATCAATTTAAATAATCACATTTAAATGCTACAAAATAACCGATCAGTTGAATTGACTGCTTCTATATGAAGGTATTATGTTATTAACGTTAAAGTAAATAATACAATGAATGTGAGGCTTAGAAGTCGTAGCGTTAACGCAAGTTAAGCAACCTCTGTCGTGGTTCCAACTAGGATGGGTTACCACAATTGGCCGTGTACAGAGAAGTATTGCTGAAATTTTTATACGTGTCCACATCGATATTCACATCCACATTCTCACCCTCACCAAGCGGACGAAGTCGCGGCCACAGCTAGTTCTCAATAAGTACATAAAAAATCCCTATCTATGCCCTAAAATTTGTCATTTATTGGGCACTAGCTGACCCGTGCCCACTTCGTTGGGCGGTAAAAATTTTAACGAAAATGTCTTTTAATTTTTCGGGTCAATATATAGCTTGGCACTCACAAATATGGTTTTCTGTTGGTATAAGAATTTTCAAAATCGGTTCAGTACATTCAAAGATTGCCCCCTACAAACTAACAAACTTTACCTCTTTTTTTAAATTCTTCGTCGGGTGACAGACAAGCATACGGCCCGCCTGATGTGAAGCAATTACCGTAGCCATATTAACGCTCGCAACATAAAATATCGCTCGCGCGCCGCCACCCCCCGCTGCCATCGCAGCATCTCCTTTCTTTTCTTTATAATATTAATATAGATTTATATGTATTTATTGGGAATTTACCGCAAATGTCCGGCATTTTGTCCATCCGTCGCTGGAATTGCATATGAGTATCAAATGAAATGGCTTGTTAAGCAAATCAAATTAATAAACTTATTACTTCTTTTTTTATTAACATGTACAAGCTTGTTAAAATAAAATATTTTTTTGTTTACTCTTGTTTTTATTATATAATTTCAGACGGCTAACAAGCATTAAGCCCGCCTGATATAAAGCGATTACCGTATCCATATAAAACATCGCAATATGAAAAGTCACTTGCCCGCCGCCATTCCAACGCTCCGATGCCAACGCAGCGACTCCCACCTCCCTGGTGACCCCACTCGCAGGAACACAACAACCCCCAACATAATTGTTATTTGGTGATACCTCCCCCAGTCGGGCAACTTATAAATACGCTGACCTACCTCTCTTTCACCAGAGCCTCTTCCGCTAGGCGGCAGAGTGCACCACGTGCAGGTGAGATTGGCTTTGGCTCTAAAGAACGTTCAGAGCACTTACACCCCAAATATCATAGATAATGTTCCTAAATAATACCTATTTCTATTGCTGAAAATCGTATACCAATCCGTAATAAGATTTCCCAAGTTCTGAGGTTAATTCAAACAAACAAACTCTGTGCGGCCTTAATAATGTACATGTCGCAGATAACTGGTTAAAACAGCCATTCAATTAAACGGCTAGCTGTTTCAATGAACGATGTAATTCAACCATACATCATCTAGTTTTGTAGTTGAATCATTATGGCACTTTATAACGTTCAATATCACAGCTGATTAGAACACTGTGTATCGAATTAAGAGCCATATTACATTTCGACTGTGATTTTTGCGTAAAATGGACGTTTCTCGGTCACCGCGGCGCTAGTTTTAATTTTTGTTTATCATAGTGGATGGCGCTGGCGCCGCACAGGCATACGGTCCGTCTGATGTGAAGCCTGTGAAGATGTCTGATGTGATCTTAACCATTAACACACAAAACATGATTAATGATGATGATGATGATTCATGATGACAAAAAACATGATTAATCTAAAGAATTGGCAAATATATAATAATCATTAAACTGAGCATCTTCCAGCCTTACTGTTGAACGTTGTGTTCAATCACTCGACTAAACGAAGTTTAACGTGTGGTTGAACGGCATTGTTCAATGAAACAGTTAGCTATTAAATTGAATTACTTTTTTTAACCATTTGACTGCGACATACAGGAATGTAGTGGTGAATAATAGACGTGTCTCTAATTAACTTTCGTTAGTATTCAAGGAACGCTTCCACTAAGTTGCACGAACACCTCTCTTCAGGGACCACCGTCTTGAGCGTCCATGTTTATTGTGAAGATTTGATGAAAGACAATTAAACTTGAAAGCTGATCGGTACATTGTTTAAATTAATAGTGATATTCCTGGACAAATTGCACACTGCCATACATATGAACCAAAACTAAGCAAATCTTGTACTATGGCTAGTATCCATAGTACAAGATCATCATTATCAGGTCATTTTAGTCTCCACTACAGGAGCACGGCCCTCTCTCATTCGTCCCAGACAGAAGGAGGATTTGGCCTCCACTCCCCACGCTATGGCCAGATGGGTTGGGGAGGCCTGATCGATGTTTGTTAATATACTACTACTAGATAACTGGCATTATATTTGGTGCGTGTGTATGTGTTGGACTCGGTGGCTTCCGGTCATCAAGGCATTTGCAGTAACTGCTTAACTTAATAGTAGCGAGTGTAGAATTTGAAATGTTAATTATTTCTATAATAATGATTATGTATTACCTGACAGGTTCCTTGCCCTCCGAGCCAGAAATTTCCACCACAGAACATGTTTCTAGTCAGGACAGAGTAGTATACTATCTTGCATCGGTAGTATGGCACCACAGGGATCTCCACATCCATCAGCCTCTCAGGTATTTGGTTTGCACCTTGCTGAAATTAAATATTTTATTATACCATGTTATAGCATACGGCCCGCCTGATGTGCCGCGGTTACCGTAACTAATAGACCAGTGGTTCTGAATCAGGGGGTAAGTACCCCAGCAGGGGTAAAACAACTATTCTGTAGAGGTAATAAAGCTGATAAAAGATTAAATCATCATCAACAGCTTAGATATATGCACATAATATAGAGAAGAAAGAAAAAAAAAGAACGAAAAGATACCGACTGATGAAAAACGTGATGTAAACAATCATACGATCCGCCTTATGTCCTTACAATACAAGGGATATTACTCGCACACTGGCACTCCTAAGTTAACATCTCCTTACATCTAGTAATCTCACTCGCATGAACGCAGCAATCCTAGACCCTCTTTCGCTAGTCGGCAGGATACACCACGTACAAGAGAGGTTGGTTTTGGCTCTAAAGGTGATGGTGAGCCACTTACACCTTTTCTTCCGCAGTCAGACAAAAACAATATCCATCAAATGGATCTCCATTCCTTTGTAGACGATCCTTCGTTCAAGGTAAAAACAAATAGCTTTGTTCAATATCGTAATTGGTTCTGGAACTAAATGATCCCATTTAAAGTTTAAAATATATTGCCCTTGTATTTCAATCTGATTTGACAAATGGTACCACTTAGTGATGAATCATTTGGTACCACTTTGGTACCTTAAGTCTCAATTTACACAGCCACGGAATGGAATAGAAGCGATTTTTTGCAACAAAATATTTTATTTATACCACCAGTGTGGCAATCAAGCATACGGCCCGCCTGATGGAAAGCAGTTACCGTAGCCTATGAACGACTGTAACACCGGAGGCATCACACACACGTTGCCGACCCTGTAAAAACCTCTTCACGCCCTTTTTGAAGAACCCCATGCTGTAGTCCCTTGAGAAAACCTCCACAGGCAGTTCATTCCACAGCTTGACAGTACGCGGGAGAAAACTTCTCTGGAAACGCACAGTACGTGACCACTTAGGCTCCAATGTGTGAGGATGAATTCCCTGTCGATGGCGAGCGGTGCGACTGTAGAAGGAGGCCGTTGGCATCATGTCAAACCAACTCCTCTGAACACACCCCATTGTACAGACGGAAGAACACACCAAGGGACGCAAAATCTCTTCTCAGACTTAAAGGTTCTAAACCGTCTGTTAGTTTGGGATCGTCGACAATCCTCACAGCGCGCCTTTGAATCGAGTCACAAGGTGCAAGTTGGTATCTAGGCGCTCCCGCCCATGTTCATAGCATAATGAACTTTGTGTCAATTGTACAACATATAAACTTAAATACGAGCCAAAAAAAGCAGCGCGTCTTCCGGGGAATCCTCGTGCATTCTCGAGAATTCCCCATGTTACTGATCGTATTTAAGTTTATAAGTTACACAATTGTCATAAAGTTCACTATGCTATGCACAATTTCGTTGCAAAAAGTCGTTTCCATTGTATTCCACAGCGTCGTAAATTGAACCTTATCTACGTATTTGATGTCTGTAATTTGTAAAACAACAATAACTCTGGAGAGTTTCAGAGATTGAGACAGAAAACATTCAAGTAGAGGAATTAAAGTAAATATTTATACAAAAAGTTCAATTGAAATACATTTATTTATTTTTCTTTGCAAAACTTACAGCCATTAATAACGAATATAAAACAGCTAATATTACCTTACGGAGAATAACAAGTTTTCGCATGAATAAATACTATGTTATTACTCAAACAAACTATGATAAAGCAAGGAGTAAATATTATGAAAATAAGAGTTTGTAAATCTTAGAATTCAAATAAGAATTGGTCATCAAACACTTGGCTATATTATATCGTATCATATCGATAGATAGATAGATAAGATAACATATATATATGTATACTGAAACACACATAATTTTAACAAAAAAAAACCGTATCCTTTAATAACTCTACAATCGGAAGCACCATGAAAAAGTTAAAACCACTATCAGAACTCAAAATATATATATTTATTTCTGTAACAACATAGGTATTTATGATATGAAACTAAAGAACTGAATTTTATGATAAGATAAACAAATGAGATCCATCTGGAAGTATACTCTTTCAAATAAAAAAAGCTTTTTTGCAGATCGGTTTATAAATACAACCGAATTGAGTACCTCTACAATTGTAAGTACCACTAGAAAGTTAAAAACACTCAGAACTGAATTTTATGATAAGAAAAACAAATGGGACCAACCTGGAAGTATACTCTTTCAAACAAAAAAAGCTTTTTTGCAGATCGGCTTAAAAATACTACCGAATTGAGAACCTCCTCCTTTTTTGGAGTCGGTTAAAAATACGGAAACTCTAATATAAATAATCTAATATAATAATCTAAGGTCGGCAACGCGCGTGTGTTGCCCCTGGTGTTACAGGCGTTCATAGGCTACGGTAACTGCCTTCCATCAGGCGGGCCGTATGCTTGTTTTCACTTTAGTGGTACAAAAAAAAATATTACTAGCAACACAACCTCAGTCCAACCGCGATATCGACAATCGAAATGAATCAATGCCACCAATGCAGCCACTAGGTCTGCAGATATCGTAGGGTTGCCAACACAAAATTTCAAAAACAATGTTTTGAAATTAAATGAATAATAATGAATTGAAAAGAAATTTGAAATTATTGAAATGAAATTATTTTTATTCTTTCCTTGGGCCCTTTTGAGTACTTAGACACGTCTTACATATTTTTATTAATAATATTCTTATTTTATGTCATTATTTTTATCTATTAGCAGTTATAAAACTTTAAGTTAAGAAACAGGACACAAACAATGTTAAGTATTGAATTTAGGTTCAATGAAAATGAAACAATTATTATTTTATTACCTTAAATTTTTTCTATGAAATTCGGCCGCCAAGGTAAAAAAACAGGCTTTAGGTATCATTGGTTGTTAATTTTGCTGTAAGATTCTCATTAATAATTAATTTAAGGTGTAATGTATCAACTTTTATCAATCAGGAAGCTTTAAAAATCAATGACGCCGCTTAAAATCTATTCAGGACATCCGAGGACACTCCAAAAGCCAGTACATATCCGTGGAAAACAGGACGGTTGACAACCCTATTGTATCGTCGCCAACTCTTATAAATTCCATTGCCGGGATACAGGCCTCCCTTCAATCGAAGGTGTTTAGAGCATATTCCACCACGCTGCTCAACTGCGGGTTGACGGAGTATGCATAGTCAGCTGATAGATAGCAATCTATATATATAATACAACTACACCTCATGAGTGATCCCCAAGCCTCTACAAAAGCGTGGCAGGAATTCGCGAAGATATAAAAAAGCAACGTTCAAAAAGACATTTTTCATCATTGAACTCGATGGGGAGACTCTTGACTGCTGAATGTAGCTTTTATATGTCCCTTTTATATTTCCCAAGTGTCGCAAAAGAGCTATCGAATCGTGGTAACTTAGCTTCTAATTCTTTACAAAAATAGTATAAACATCTTATCTGAGTTTGTCCTCATCCTGTTAATAATAGTCCCGCTTTCGATAGACTCTTCTTGATTTGGAAGGTCTATATCTATAGACTGAATTCTATCATTGAATTCGATGGGAGATTCTGTACACTGTTGTACGTAGCCGATAGGTCACAAGCACTCTCTGCTCTGCAATCTTGGTATTCTACTTCTGAAATATTTTAAAAAATCTTACCTGTGTACGTCCCCATCCAGAGACCATAATAGTCCCACTATCAATAGGCTCTCCTTCATCCGGAAGGCTTATGGGCTGAGTTCTGTCGTTGAATTCGATGGGGGACACGGTTTCCATCACAGCCACGTCCTTGTCAAAAGCTGGGCTGTCATACTGCGGGTGTGGAGTTACTTTAGCAATCGGTATCACGGTACCGTTTTTTCGCCAAGAGCTGCCTGCTCGTAACACTACGGTGGTTGGGTCAACACTGGGAAGAAATTAAATGATATCAAAAAATATTCTAAAATAAAGGTATGACTGATTAGGCGACAAATGTGAAGAACATTTTTACATAACTGTTAAAAAAAGGAGTTTCAGGGTAAATGGAGACGTAATTATTATTCAAATAGTTAATATCGGCCAACTTCCCAGAATATTATAAATATTTTTAAAAATGGAAAAATTCACCTCCCCCTCCTAGGTGGGACGCCCTCCCACCATCTCCCACGCCCTCTCGATTACCGGTCGCGTGCTCTTCCAACTAAGCTTCCAGGAAGGTTTGTGATGGTGGCGAAGTTTTGCATTTTATATTTTACTGCTGCGAAGTCGCAGTGTGGCGCCATCTACCTATTAAGTATTACACTACTAAACAAGGCATAGCAGTCCATCGTTGCAGATAAAACTCGGCTATTTTCATAAATGTAAACATGATTTTAATTTATTAAGTTGTTACGTTTGTTGTTGTAATTTGATTCTCGCCCGTATTTCGAAGTTACATGGATAATATGAATTATATAGACAGATAACAAAGTGTGGAAATATATGAGGGGAGCCCATAACCTTTTTGTGTTCCCTCCAAAATGCCTCCTTATTACGACGTATTATTGCGACTGATCCCGGGGACAATGGATATTGAGCGTAAGCTGAGGACTCTGTCGGTCAGATCAACCAAAATCTAATGTTAATTAGTATTCTGTGGTCAGAGTTAATATGATCATCCGCAGATTTGCGTTGTTTACACGCTGCTCACATGGTGTAAAAATACCGCAGTTTTCGGTACTCCAAACTGTATCATAGCGTGTTGGTGATGGCGGAGGCTATTTACGTTATCTATTAATGGGCTGTGGTTATTTATATACCTTATCAATTCTATATCAATGATTGTGACATTTTACGATAAACGTGTCTGCTATTTTAAAACGTTGCGTGGACTATTATATACCTATAAACTAATTATATTTTTCTTGTGAATGTTTTTCCGAATGGATCCTTATTATGATTTTATTATATGCATGTGGCATGAGTATGTGGGTCACCTGCTAGATAGCAATCACCACCACTCATAGAAATCAGCAACACCAAGGGGTCGCCGATTCGCTACCAGCCCACTTGGCATGAATAAGCATTCTTACTCAGTTATTGAATCGCAATAAGAGTTGGTGGTAAGGGGGCAGCTATATAAAATATGTACCCTATAATACAACAAATAATTATAGGAAATATAGGCTCTGTTCTTGAAGGCTCCCATGTCCTGAATGTTCGGAAACAACGCTGAGGGAAGTTGATTCCAAAATTTCACCCTTCATGATATAAAATATTTTAAGAAACGAACTGTGGTATATCACCAAATTATCAAGAAAATATGGATGGAATTTTAATTTACGACAAGTTGTACGCTAGTGGATCTCAGCGGCAGGTCAAAGTCAAAGTCAAAGTCAAAATTCTTTATTCTGTGGGCCCTCGCGTGCACTTAGACACGTCTTTTACAATTAGGTATATTTTTTATCTACCAGCATTTCGGAATGACCATTGACGAGAAGAAATGCCGAAAGAAACTCTGTCAATATAGGTCTTTTTTTTTAAATAGCCATACAATATTATCATAATACAATAAAAAGAATGTCAATGTACAATAAAAAAAAATGGTATGTCAACCAAAATAAGAGAGAAAATAAAAAAATAAGTAAAATAAAATAGTAAAAAAATAAAAATATATAAAATCATAGTATAGAGTGTATATACATATTGTATAAAGTCTAAATATGTATATCCACAATACTACTTGTAAAGATAAGACGCCTGTGCTTCACATCCTGTGCCGACAATTTGCCATACATTTTTATCATTAAGGTAATCGTCGGTCCTGTAGTAAGCCTTTTTACATAAGGTGGTCTTAATAAGCTGTTTGAATTTAGTGTCGGGTAAAATCAGGACCGATTCCGGCAACTTATTGTAGTAGCGGATGCAGTTTACGACAAACGAATTATTGACCTTCCCCAGTCTATGTTTTGGAATAACCAATTTGTTTTTGTTCCGCAAGTTGACATTAGTTATATCACATACTTTTGTAAAATTCGAAATATTTTTACGGACGTACATAATATTTACATAAATATATTGAGAAGCGACAGTGAGGATGTTTATCTCCTTAAATAACTCACGGAGTGAATCCCTAGAACCCAAATTGTAAATTGATCTAATGGCTCTCTTTTGTAATACAAAAATTTTATCAATGTCAGCTGCTTTACCCCAAAGCAATATGCCATATGACATAATGCTATGGAAATAACTAAAATAAACGAGCCTAGCAGTTGTCTCGTCCGCTATCTGTCTTATTCTCCTAACCGCATAAGCTGCGGAACTTAGTCTGCGAGCTAGTTTCGTTATATGAGGGCCCCATTGCAACTTTGAATCAATGGTAATACCAAGAAAAACAGTATCATTGTCATAAACTAGGGTGTTATCCTTTATGACTACATCAGCATGGACTTGCCTGACATTGAGTAACGTGAATTTAATACATTTAGTTTTGTATGAGTTAAGAAGGAGATTATTTGTAGTAAACCAGTTCAAAATTGCAGAGAGAGCATTATTAACATCATCAATTTTGTCTTTATACCTAGCAACTTTAAAAATAAGTGAGGTATCGTCGGCAAACAGTACTACGTTGGCAAATTTTTCTACCAAATCAGGCAAATCATTGATGTATACCAAGAATAAGAGAGGACCCAAAATTGAACCCTGGGGCACGCCCATTTTTACATCAAATGCATTTGATTTTGTGCCATTTACATCCACCGTTTGAGTTTTATTACTAAGGTATGATTCTACCATTTGCAGAGCCTTCTCTTTAATACCATAATGATTTAATTTGAGCAGCAGTGTCTGATGATCAACACAATCAAATGCTTTGGAGAGGTCGCAAAACACACCGATAGCGTCTTGAGACGTCTCCCAAGCCTCAAATATGTATTTCACGAGCGCGATTCCTGCGTCTGTAGTGGACATTCCGGCGGTGAACCCGTATTGCTTCTTATGTAGAATGTGGAACTTATTAAGATGTGCGAGCAGCTGATTTGACATGATCTTTTCAAACACTTTACTCAATACTGGCAGAATAGAGATTGGTCTGTAATTCCCAGGCTCACGATTATCTCCTGATTTAAATAAAGGTATAAGTTTGCCAAGTTTCATTAAGTCTGGGAAAATACCACTCTCTATACTTTCATTAAAAACTATAGCCAGGTGAGCAGCAACAGTATCCAAAATAGGAAGAACAATTTGAGTGGACATTCCCCAGAGATCCTCAGATTTCTTAATATTTAAACGTTTGAATGTTCGAATAATGTCATCTGGGGTAATGTGACAAAATTTAAATGCATGCTCACAGGGCTGTACATTATCCTCAAGTAATCTTATGGATTCTGAGGCTGATGAATTGAGAGAGGCAGTCGTATCAATGGGAACATTGGTAAAAAAGTTTCCAAATGCATTAGCAACATCTTGATTTGAAGTTAATATATTATTATTACATTTCAAAGAGTAGTCGTTTTCTTTAACTTTTATTTTGCCAGTCTCTTTGTTGACAATGTTCCAAACAGTTTTACACTTGTTGGTAGAATTTTTAATTTTATTATTTATGTAGTTAGACTTGGCTACCTTACAGACTTTCTTGAAGATTTTGGAATACTGTCTAACGTGTTCTGTAAAATTGCCATCCCGTCTATACGATTTTTGAGCATACAAATCATATAGTGTATTTCGACTTTTATAAATACCTTTGGTAGCCCATTCACAAAATTTAATATTGTTTCTGACTTTAACCACTTTTTGTTCAAATATGTTATTAAATTCTTCAGACATTACATTAAAAAGATCACCATATAGTTTGTTAGGATCATTTTCCGTGTATACTATTAGTGGCAACTTATCCTTCAAAACATTTTTGAATTTTGATATTTTACTACCAGTAATTGGTCTGAACGAAATAAGTTTGGTTTTTTCCACAACTACATTATTGAATACGACATATTGTCCACAGTGATCTGAAGGTAAGTCATTAATTATACATTTATTTAAGTACTCCGAATTACAGAAGACATTATCCAGACAGGTAGCGGAGGTTGGAGTAATTCGCGTGGGCTCAAGAAATAAGTTATGCAAGTTAAAAGATTTAAATAAATTTAAAAAAAATGATTTAACAGTACTATCAACAAGCAAATCAATGTTGAAATCACCACAAACAATTAGGTTCTTATTACTTTTAAATGCTAACTTTAATACATCCTCCATGACTTCCTCGAATATTTTGTACACACTATTTGGGGGTCTATATACACATATAATTAAATGTTTGTCTAACTCGGCACAAGATATCTCGATAGTACATTCAACAGAAAGCCGAGTAATGTCCACACGCTCTTTGACTAACATGCAATCTTTAACTAAAATTAATGAACCGCCTCTAGTAGTCGACTTCCTGTTGAAACAGCTAGCAACTTTGTAGTTATTAATATGAAAGATCATCTGACTATCGTTTAACCAATGTTCAGTTAAGCACAAAACGTCAACATTTTTCAATTCTAAAAATAATTGTACAAGCAATTCGCTGCCAGGAAAGCTTTGTATGTTTTGATGTACAATTTTTAATTCAGCAAGCTTTCCCTCTGTCCTGTGAAAGAGTTTAAATCTGCAGTCAAGTTGCCTACATTATAATTATTTGGTTTACAGTGTAAACCCGTTATATAATTAATGTTGTAGGCAAGTAAAGAAGAAATCTTATATCTAGATTTTTTAGAAAGATGTAAATGGTCTTTCGTCAAACAAAAATCAGAAATAAAATTATTTATGTCAAAGAATATAATATCATCACTATGACGACATGTCAGTGTATGTAGTAGATTGTTCAAATAGTGTATCCTAGAGTTTGCTTGTGTAGACTGGCAGCTACTGTATGGGAACGCACAGAATATGGTTTTGACTATATTTAGCTGTAAGAGTTTATTTGTACAGTATAGAATGTCTTTTTTCTGAACTTTGTTGCTATCACCAATCATAATAACAATTATAGTGTTCTCATCAATTCCTTGCGTTTCCAACATTTTGTTAATTATTTGCCTGTAGGAGGCATTTGGCATGCAATGGTTTATTATATGTCCTTATAAATTGTTGAACATAATTGTTCCTAAGTTGCAGCCAATGCCGTCCGAAAAAATCAAAGTTTTACAGTACTTAGCCGGTTTGTTAGCTTCATTTATTTTATTGACACTGACACAGGCACTAGATACCGGCCTGTCCGAAGTATTTAAATTTGAATTCTGTGACCCGCAGTTAGTTGATGAAACATTGACCTGATCACAGGCACAGCGTTTAGGTATCAAATCAAACAGCTCATTCTCAGTATAACATGGAAATACTGTACAGTTAACCATTTGGAGACCGAAACACTTTCAGTATAAGAATTTTCCGTGGTTAACATCTATAGTTTTACGATTGCAGAATGAAAGTTGATCCCATCGAGATTTATTTTGAATTAACTAAAAATGATTCACTTAATTTCAATCTTTAATTTAGTTTGCTTAATTTTTGGTCATAACTGTCATAACTCGAGATAATCACGCTTTTTAAATTTCATATTGTAATACGAGATATCAAAAGTGTCATTTTTGAGATCGAAGCTAGGGCCCTACCGCCGAAGCTGAAGCCAATAAATTGGATATTTTGATTCCCTATCGAATCAAAATATCCAATTTATTTTGTAGAGCTCCAGGGTTGCTACCATTCAAGCTAAGCACAAGTACCATAAATCTAAGCTGAAATTCGATTTCCGCAACCAAAAAATCAAATGGGAATTGGCTTCAGCTTAGCCGGTAGCTGGACCGGAACTGAATTTTGACTACATTTTAATTAGGTGTTTTGGGGTGTAAGTGGTTCATCAAGATCTTTGAACCAAAGCCAACTTCACCTGCACGCGGTGCACCCTGCTAACTGACAAACGAAGCTCTGGCGAAAAGAGAGGTAGGGAGCGTAATTGTAAGCTACCCGACTGGGGAACATACCTCCACCTCACAGAATACCGCAGCCAAATAACGGGTCCCTTGAGGGCTGTTGTGTTCCTGCGAGTGAGTGAGGTCACCAGAAAGGAAGGAGATGCTGCGATGGCAGCGGGGGTGGCGGCGCGCGAGCGATATTTTATGTTGCGAGCGTTAATATGGCTACGGTAACCGCTTCAGATCAGGCGGGCCGTATGCTTGTCTGCTACCCGAAGTAGTATAAAAAAAAAAAAAAAAAAAAAAAAATAGGTACGTGAATTGTCCCTCTGGTATTTAGTCAACTATTATAAGCCCGCAGGGCAGCTTGTGGCGAGCTGTTGTGTAGGTAGCGACACCACGGACCCGAGCCTCCAGAGGGCTCCAGAGGGTCAGGGCCTTCGTCTTTTATTATTATTTATTTAAAATTACAAGTGACATGACTCATTATGTTAGTAAGTAGACTATTCTAAGTAAATACAATTGATATTAATTGGAGTAAGCAGCTTATAGCAGTGACGCATATAAGGGCTGTCCACTCTGCCCGCAATCATTCTAAGAATTACTTACTTTTGAGCGCAATGACCAGCGGTGAGTATGTATTTCTCACTAACTATGAAGCCTCCACAGAAATATGAATTGTTCACTATGAATGACACTTGATAAGGATGGTCTTCTATGTCCGCTTCCTGACCCCCCACTATCCTATCGTCATCAGACCATGTGGGGGGCTCGTAAAAGCTCGTAAAAGGTAGGGGTATTCGTTCTGACTGGATTATTGAGTCTGAAAAATAATATGTAAATAAATAAATATTCCAAGACACCGCCATCTAGTCCCAAACTAAGCAAAGCTTGTACTATGGATACTAGAATAGATAAATAGAATCGAACCCGCGAGCTCGTGGTCAAAGTAATCATACCTAGCCATTCGACCACCTAGCTCGTCAATTAAGTGTTTTTGGACAAATTTCCAAAATAAAAATGACTATTGATCTGTAAAAGAAGAAACTAACTGAGTGACCGTCTTATACGTCAATGCACGGCTCAAACCCCATCCAAATATCGCAAGTCGATTCCTTGTGAGTTGTGATGAGGCAGGGATGCCTTAAGAAAAAAAAAACGAAAATTACCCACGGAATAACGGGATACGCGCGTACGAAATCGCGCATGCAAGCTAGTCTTCTGTGTAAATAAGGCAACCTTTATTGACTGACAACGCACAGCTCAAACCACTTTTCGATAATGACGTAAGCATCCGCTAAGAAAGGTTTTTTAAAACTCCTACTTGATACCGCGTCGATCATAGAAATCTGTATACGAGTATATATAAAAGCGACCTAGACCAAAAGAGACACCTACAAACTTGAAATTTGGCAGGTAGATTCCTTGTTTATTAAATAGATCATATGGACTCAGGACTTCATACATCAGTTTAGTAATAAATTCCTATGATTTAAGGGATACCGGGATAAGCGCATATAAAGTCGCGGGCTCAAGCTAATATACATAGTAACTTTGCCTCCAAGAATCGCGGATTCCATCCTCGCACATACCTGACATTTCGGTGTATGTACAATATGTCTATTTGTCTTGGTCTG
The DNA here is from genome assembly GCA_937001555.2 of Hypsopygia costalis. Classification (NCBI taxonomy): domain Eukaryota; kingdom Metazoa; phylum Arthropoda; class Insecta; order Lepidoptera; family Pyralidae; genus Hypsopygia; species Hypsopygia costalis. The sequence goes on from OW443329.2 coordinate 29,880,210, forward strand.
GGTGTTTTTTATGTAGTTATGTATGTATTTACATAAAAAAATGTATTTATGTATATCTATCACTTATCTAACACACATAGTATAAGGTTTGCTTAATATGGAGCTTAACGGCGGTTTGTAATTTATGTATCGTTGCTCGCCATTCGACCACTGGGCTCTAGAATGGGCTCTGGGATATAGAATGAAAACAGAATAGCGTCAAATACGAGTATGATAATGTCATATGTGGTCAAAGTATCAAGATGGTTTTTTTAGTCATGCTGTTTGTACTACTTTTCCTATATACCTATATACTTCTTCTATGTACTTCGTCGTCGTCAAACCCTTCGTCATCCCGGTACTGTGATACGGGTCTAACCCCAATAGAAGGGCTTTAGATCATACTCCTCCACGCTGCTGCGGATTGGCAGAGGCCAGTGTTTTAAAGCCGCCTGAAGGCTTGGCTTAACGACTGTAACCTAATGACATCAGCCGGGACCGACGGCTTAACGTGCACGGAGGAGCACGAGTAAACCCATCCATGTACAGGCTACGGTCGACGTTGCTTTACTTGCGTGTTTGATTAGACTGACGCGCTCAAAGACGCCATCGAGCTATTCAAGTCAATCTATGTACTTAAATAGTCTTTATACATATTTAAAAAGATACGTGACGCAAAGGACAAGTGTGAACTGAACTCGCATGGAGGCTTCTGTAAAATGATTACGAAGAATGACGAGTACCGCGCCTAGTTAAGTTGAACGAGCGGTAGGTACAGCTAAGTGCACGTCAATCCCGACATCTTTGTACCATGTGTTCATAGAAAAAAAAACCTTGATTAATACACACAGACGTTAAAGGTAATTTCTACTCGTTGATTTTTTTATATGAGAAGTGGCAAACGAGCATGTGGGTCACCTGATCTGATGGAAAGCAATCACCACCGCCCATGGAGATCAGCAGCACCAAGGGATCGCCGATTCATTGCCAGCCTATACTCCTTCTTTTCTTTCTTTCTGGTTACCTCACTCGCAGGAACACAACAACCCTTGGAAATTGTTATTCACATTCTCACACCTTCATTCATTCACACCTCACAGAATTGTGAGGTGGAGGTACTTCGCCAGTCGGGCACCTTAAAAAATACGATATGCCCTACCCCTCTTTTCGCCAGAGCCTCGTTTGTCAGTCAGCATGGTGCACCACGTGCAAGTGAGGTTGGCTTTGGTTGAAAGATGTTTGATGAACCACTTACACCCCAAATGATGATTAAAATATCACTGAATCGACTCGTAAACAATAAAATTCTCCACAATTATAACACAAAGTACAAATACTTTCTTTTTATCAACTTACCATAACATGAACATGGGTATATAAATACAAATAAAATAAAAACAAAATGAAACATGTTCGCCGTAGACCACACCTCGTGTAGATGAAACACTGATGTGTGCCTGGATGTCAACTATTTATTGCCACTCCCTCATTTAAATATCGTATATAGATTACCCACATGCTGTATATTGAGTTGTCATAACACCCGTTAGATATTCTACTCCAAGAGCTGTAACGATATATATAATAGATAATATATAATACGATACTGTAAATTATTTTTTGTAATGTTGGTGTTGTTGATTTTTGGTACTAAATTAATAGAGTCATTATTAAAAAATAAAAATAAATTATTAAAATTATTTATTTCAAGAATATTAAAAAAAAAATGTTATTAATAAAGCACTTGCACTGTTCCACGTAACTAAATTTATTTTAACGTAATTAAATTATTGCGAAACCGATCGGTAAAAATATATTTCATTATAAAGCACATGTTCCAGTGCATTATAATAAATATATATATAACAAAATATGTTTTGTATACTACGTCGAGTGGATGACAGCTCGCCTGATGTGAAGCGGCTACCGTTGCCATTATAACGCTCGTAATAGGAAATTATGAATAAATAAATAATCAAATAAATATTTCTGGACAATTTACACAGTCATCTAGTCCCAAATTAAGCGCAAAGCTTGTGTTATGGGTACTACTAGACAACTGATAAATGTATTTAAATACATTTGTTTTTTGTAAATACATACTTATAATACATAGAAAACACCCAGACCAAGACAAACAGACATGTTCATGCACATAAATGTTTGCCTTGTGCGGGAATCGAACCCACGACCTCGGAGTCAAAGTGGCCATTGCTAACCATTCGACCACCGAGCTCGTCAAAAACATGTCTTGAGCCTATTAGATAGTTCCAACTTCTGTATTATGTATAAACTCATGTTTACAAAAAATAAATGAGTTTGAGTTTCAATATATTTACGCAGAATAAAGTTATTCAATCTTTCGAACAAATAAACTATGCCTGTTGGTTAATCTGGGGGCACGGCAGTGCCGCCAATTCGAGCAAAAAGCGACACGGCCGTACCATCCTTTTCTCGAAGTAATTCAGGCCATTTTCGACCCCCTATAACTTCGTTGTGGATATAGAAACCTGAATTTTTAGTTTTTATACTCATAATGGTATTTATTTACGTCCAAAGTTGCATAAAAATTGGTATCAAAAAATATTTTATTCCTTTTAACACAGTCACTATTTTATTTTTTCAGTGTCTGGCTCCTGGGCTACGAACGTGCAATAATGTTTTACAATGGTGCCAAGTTCATGATAATGAGTTCATTCATTATATGGCTTCCAAGAAATTCGGAGACGCGCTGGCTGATTTTCAATGAATGAAAGGAACCGTGTCAAAAGGTAAGACCAGCATTATAAGTAGCTTAGTTGAAAATTTTCAAGCATATATTTACATACGAATTTTATGAATATGAAAGAAAAAGTAATTTTCCAAACCGCGAGCAACAGTCGATATAATAGCACAATTAAGTATCTGATGAAAAAATAGTTCTAATAAATAGAAAGACAAAGAATAAGTTTTTACTTATAACAAATCTATCGACGAAATTTATTTTATTTAATTTAAAAAAATTAAATAAAATTAATGGCGAAAAAAAAACTGCCGTTGTCACATTTATTTCCGTATAGATTCGTTCTAGCTGCAATTAGCTCGCCTTCTTGCCACAATGCAATTGTGGCAAGAAGGCGAGCTAATTGCCCGTTTCGGCAATTCAGCGATGTCAGACGTTCGATAATTATCGTACAGATACGATAATCCGACTCCAGTACGATATACGATACATTAATTATCGTACGATTTGCACGATAATTTGCAACTGTCCTCTGAACTCCGGTAGTAAGGCTTGACTATTTATGTATTTACTCAAAAGTTTTTGAGTTACCTAAAGTTTGATAAAACTTTAATACAGAAAAGGTCAATGCTCATCCCTAAACCAGCTGATTGCAATGACCGGCACTTTAGAGATTACTGGGGTCTGTGGTGTGGTGGCGCCTCTGTCATCTATGCAGTGAAACTTAAAATATTTAGCTTCTATTCAAAAAGCGTCTCTTAACCAGTATTGATAATAAATATGTAATAAATATTTCTGGACAACTTACACAACGTCATGTAGTCCCAAAACTAAGCAAATCTTGTACCATAGGTACTAGATAACTGATATTATACTTAAATACATTATTTGTAAATACATACAAATAATAAATAGAAAACACCCAGACCAAGACAAACAGACATGTTCATACACACAAATATTTGTCTTGTGTGGGGATCGAACCCGCGACCAAATCACACGAATCACACGAATGCGTAGCAATTGCCACTATGACTCCGAGTCATTGCTAGCCATTCGTGTGATTCAACCACCGAGCTCGTCTCTAATTGATAATTTAAGTACCAAGATTATGTGTTATAGAAAAATAGTTAATAAATAAACATTACTTCGTAAACGGTTTTTCTTGGACTTACAGTGGAATCGAAATTGCAGTGGGACCTTAATATAAATAAATTAGTCGGTGAACTTAGCTCCGCCGCATATGCTGTTAGTGTCAAACCACACTAATCCGAAATTCCGCGGCCGAAATTCCGCGTGATTAAGATTGATATGTAAAATACGCAACGTAATTTTGGTCAAATGTGTCGATAGTCATTGAAAAACTATTGCAGGCGTAACGGCGCCGAACTTCGGTCGCGTATCTCCGGTATAGTGTGTTTAGACACTTAACAGAATTAGACAATTGACTAACGTGGTTACTGCGCGCCTAGTCTATTATACTCGTAGCTACCTTTACAGTATTATGTCGTATGGTATACTGTTGTAGGGAAAGGCAGCTGATATTGAAACAATTTTTATTTTACAAAAAAGAACTCTACGTTTTATTTGTAACATGGGTTCCAGAGAAACACTAAGAGAAGTTTTCAAAGAAATAATTTATTCTCACTGTCGCTTCTCAATATATTTATAAAAATATTATTGTTATGTATTTTTAAAAATCTTAATACATTTCTTATGCACGTGAAAATCTTTATACATTTCTGAAATTCGTGGACTGTGTAAATCTTAGAACTAAACATAAATTGCATATACCTCAGATCACAGCAAACGTGATCTGAGGCGTATACCAATGCACCGCCGACTTGCTAGAACCTGTAGGTCTTCTGTTGTAAATTGCATTCGATTCTATAATAAATTGCCCGATACAGTCCTTTCCTTACCTGAAAATATGTTCAAGAAACATATCAAAAAGACTCTTGGTAAAAGGTACTATAGAATTGATATACCTTAGTGACAACGATGGAATGAATCAACACAGACATGTAATAAATAATAATAATAACAATATCTAAATCGAATACTTTATATCTTCATTACGAAATCTATATGTTATTGTCAATGTAATGAATTAGTTATTATTCATACTGACCGATACTTGGTCAATGTAATAAATAATGTTTTGGTTAGATACGAGTTGATTTATGTTAGTGTATTATGTTGTGAAGGTTAGGGTTTTCTTGTGTTCTATAAAGACCAATTATTAATAATTGACAATTTATTACATTGGCCAGCCATTATACGTAGGTCACTCAATAAGTTTTGAGATGCTCGAAATTTAAAAATGGAACGCATGTGTATTATATTTTTTTTAAAAGCAAATTTATTTAAAAATAGAATGCCATAAACCATTTTTTCAATTTAAAAAAAAATACGATATTTCTGTCATTTTACTACAATGCTTCCCGCGTTTTTTTGGCTGAAACGATGAAGCTTAACCGCGAACATTCGCGTGCTATGATCCATTGCGATTTTACATTTGGTTTAACGGAACAGTGAAGTTTGCAACGACTACAGTAGGCATTGGGAGAGTCTGCTCCTTCACAGGCAACAATTTTTAGGTGGTTTAGTGAATTTAAAAGGCAAAACTAACCTCGAAGACGATCAACGAAGCGAACGCCCACAAACAGCAGTAACTGCAGAAAATGTGTGGACTACTGAAATGTTGGTACGGGAAGACCCACGAATTACATACAAGGATATCGAGAAGATCCTGGGTATTACTTCGGGGAGTGTGAACACCATCCTACACCAACATCTCAGATCAGGAAGCTTTGTTGTCCCGCGATTGATCTCCGAAACTGAAAAACAGGCTCGTGTGGATTAGTGCCGTGAAATGCGTCAACGTTTTGAAAACGGGGCGTCGAGACGTGTTTCGGAAATCATTACTGGTGACGAAACATGAATCTATCAGTATGACCCCGAAAGTAAGAAGCAATCTTCGGTATGGGTCTACTCAGACGGAGAGTTACCGACAAAATTGCAAAGACCACGTAATGTTGGTAAAAAAAATGGTGGCTAGTTTTTTTGGTCGGAGTGGACACTTATCGACATCCATGCTGGAAAATTGTAGGTCAGTTAAGTCGGAATGGTACACAACAGTTGCATTGCCGAAAGTTATCCAAGCTGTGCGAGAGCGTAGACCAACAGCCAGGCTTCGAGGAATCGTGCTGCATCACGATAACACTTCTTCACATACGTCCCTCAGAACGAAGGCGTCTCTTAAGGAATCTGGTATTGAAACCCTAGCTCACCCACCCTACAGCCCTGACTTAGCTCCTTGTGATTTCTTGTTGTTCCCAACTGTCAAAGAAAAAATTAAAGAAAACTTTTTTTGTGTGCCCAAGAAGCCGTCACTGCCTACGAAGTAGCCATTTCTGACCTCTCAGATCAAGACTGGCAAAAGTGTTTCCAGAGTTGGTTTAGACCAATGGTAGTTTGTATAGATCATCGTGGAGAGTACTTCGAAAAAATGTAAAATAAATTGTGGTTATATGTTGGATACTTTTTATTTATCTCAAAACTTATTTAGTGACCCACGTAAATAATGACCAATTTATTACATTAACTGTAACATATATACAAATTAAATTGTAATTGTTGTTGAAAAGACAGCAGTACTTTTGCTAATTTACAAGGGCAATTTATTCCTCAACTGAGCAGCGCGGAAGGTGGATGAATTGTAAAAAAAAAATTGAATGCGCACACCACACTGCTACCACAATGCCACTTCAAAACGCATGATTCCTATGAGCATGGGTTTTGGTGTGGCGCGGAAAACACAGGCGCGAGGTAGGAGGAAGGAGCTTATAACGGAAGCGGAGAAAGACTTTATTAATGATTAAGTATGTTACGTTAATCCGCATCAATTAAGCGATATCAGAGTCTTAAGTGTAAGTTTCATGCACAACATCTAATTCAACATTCCATTATCGAGTGAAACATTAACTAATAGTTAAAGTTGGTTTGGTAATGTATCCAGTGTATCCGGTTGGCGGTCGCATGTCGCATCGCATCTCGTTAGCTCACAACTTTATGATTACGAGGGATCTCCAGGGATACATCGTTTTATCATTAAAATTGTCTTGACATTAGATATAAACATATTAGGTTGGGAAAAAAGTCTTTTCGTATTTTATATGAAAATTCAAAACATTTTTTAATAAAGTTTATTTACATTTAACTAAAGTATGTAGGTGCCATTTTGTTCGATAACTTTTTGCCATCTTGTAGGTATAGACATGATCCCATTACTATATAAATTTTGGGACTTCTGTTCAAAAAACCGCGACAAGTGGTTTTGGCAGTCTTCTCGTGATGTTAACCTGACATTGCCTAAAGAATGCTGAAGAGACGGAAACAGGTGGAAATCAGAAGGTGCAAGGTCAGGACTATACGGCGGATGCATTAACACCTCCCAGTCAAACTCTCTTAATTTTTGCTGAGTGGCTAAAGATGTGTGAGGTCTAGCGTTATCATGATGAAAAATCACACCCCTTCTGTTAATTAAATCCGGCCGCTTTCTCTCAAGTTTTTGCTTTAATCTCATCAGTTGTTCACAGTAGAGTTCAGAATCGATAGTCCTGCCTGGCGGTAACAGCTCATAATGAATAATGTCCTTCAAATCCCACCATACACACAGCATCACCTTGTTGCGGGTTAACCCGGGTTTCGCCAGAGTCTGTGAAGCCTGACCGGCCTTTGACCACGACCTTTTTATGCGCCAAAACTGTTTTGTGGTCAATTCCTAGTTCTTCAGCTACGTCGTTACTACTGATATGCCGATCTTGCTCCACTTTATCAAAAATGGCATCCATTTTATCCGTAACAGGGCGACCAGAGCGACGTGTATCTTTGACATCAAAATTTCCGGATTGAAAACGCCTAAACCAAATTTGTGCTACTCTCACAGACACTGCACTAGGTCCATAAACGTCACAATTTTTTTCGCAGCTTGCGTTGCATTTTTACCTTTTTTGTAGTAAAATTTTAAAATGTATCGAATTTCTTCATTAGATTCACTCATCTTGACAGTAAAAAAAAACAAATGAAAATCACACATTTACCTAATTTGAATTTGGAATTATCTTTTTTCAAATTTAAACTTTTTAAAGATATCAAAACCTTTCAGATACAAATGGTATAACCAAAGAGATTTTATTACAAGTTCATATATACTATAATGCGAAGACTTTTTCCCCTACCTATTATATTACGAAAAGTGGTGGTAAGGTTTTCCAATAAATAAAGTTATGCTGGTAATAATCGACTATAATTCGAGCAGTACGACGTCTACAAAGTCACAGAACGAATGAATGCATAATTACAAAGTTCCGTCTTTTTTAGCAAAATCAAACAATGGCGGCTACTTTGTTACTCATAACAATATTCCATAATACTGTAATTACATTATTTAAACCTAGCAAGTATTGAAAAAATTGGTTGCCTGTAAAGTCGGTATACGGGCGAAAGTTTTACGTGACAACGACTTTGAGTGGTAAAATGTTTTCGAGTGGAAGGGACGCATGCCTTTCACTTTTTATGTCTGTCTCTCTCGCTCTTAGAAGGGACACGCGTCCACGACACGCTTACAATGAGAGCGAGTGAAAGGCACGCGCCTTTCACTCGCTCTCATTGTAAGCGCATAACGTGAGCCAGTTTCTTGAAGTGTCACCCGGCTAACCAATTTATAAGACATTGTCACGTCAATAATTATTATAAATATCATAAGGAATTACTGATCTATAGTTATCTATTATATCACTATGGAAACTAATTCATCGGACTTATATCCGGTACTAGACGAGCCGGTGTTGCCATTGGTTGCTAACACATAGTTTCGGTAGTTTTTATGGTTCCGTACCTCCAAAGGAAAAAAACGGAACCTCTCGCCCTGTACAGACGTCGTTGTTTATGTAATAGCTTAATAGTGAACGACGCGACATTTGTATGAAGTGGTCGGCACCATTTGCGGTGAGTAGCATCAAGTAATGAGCATTGCTGCGCCGCGCACCGCTTATATAAGTTGCTCATGTTATTTTCAAAGGATCAGAAATTAAATTTAAATTAAATTACAATTTCTATGTATTCTGGGTTGTTATCTAGGTATTCTGTGAGGTGGAGGTACTTCGACATTCGGGCAGCTTAAGAAATACGCTAGGCCCTACCTCTCTTTTCGCCAGAGCCTCTTATGTTAGTCACCACGTGCAGGTGAGGTTGACTTTGGTTCAAAGAAGGTGATGAACCCCTTACACCCCAAAATTTCTCCCGTCTCATCATATGTCACTTTTGTACAATGGAAAAATATACACCCACTAAAAACAAATACTTTTTTAAATATAATTGACTCGATGGATGTACACTGGGTATTTTTATTAAACAATGTCAAATATTATTACAGAAACGATATTTTTACTGATATAATAATGGGAAAATGGTTTAGACCTTATTTACTCATCTCTACATTCATATTACTTCCTGTTTTATTCGTACGGATGTAATGATCAGACATTTATACAGAAACAAACCTAAATAAACATGTTAGGGAAGGTTTGATGATATGGAAAACATAGCACCGACCAAATGTTGTTTTTGAAAATAAGTTAGTTCATAGAGCAGTACTTTTGTTATATTTAGTACCGATCGTGAACCTTTTGTGCCATATTGAACATTAAATAGCCGAGCAACGAGGGTTCCGTGTAAGCAGTTAGGCAAAAAAAAATGTGCAGCTACACATACAAAAAAAAAAAAAAAATTGTGTAAACAAATTTATGGTTTACGATTCCTTTACTTGTGCTACATGACATTGCTTCTTGCCAAAATTTCATGATTCTAGGTCTTCAGGAAGTACCCTGCCTCCCTAGCCAAGTGTAATTCGTAACGTAACGAACGTTAGATAGATCACGTGACATTTGTCAAAATCGAACATTTCAGTATGAGAATTGACAAATGTCACGTGATCTATCTAACTTTCGTTACGCTACGAATTACACTTGGCTAGGGGGGCTGTAGGTTTTGATTCCCTTTGCGAATGTAAAAATATGCGGTATAAATGGAACATAAATGGCCGTATCTTTTGATTGCGTTGATTTAGAAGCTTGACTGCTTTATGAGATTGCAGATCTGACTACGTGATATTAATTTCAACTCGATACTTCCACGTATTCCTAAGAAAAAGGGTCTTGACAGTTGTCCGTCTGTCAAGAACATTTTTCTGTGACGGACGGACGGACAACGATGTGATCCTATAAGGGTTCCGTTTTTTTCCTTTGGAGGTACGGAACCATAAAAACTACCGAAACTATGTGTTAGCAACCAATGGCAACACCGGCTCGTCTAGTACCGGATATAAGTCCGATGAATTAGTTTCCATAGTGATATAATAGATAACTATAGATCAGTAATTCCTTATGATATTTATAATAATTATTTCAATACTTGCTAGGTTTAAATAATGTAATTACAGTATTATGGAATATTGTTATGAGTAACAAAGTAGCCGCCATTGTTTGATTTTGCTAAAAAAGACGGAACTTTGTAATTATGCATTCATTCGTTCTGTGACTTTGTAGACGTCGTACTGCTCGAATTATAGTCGATTATTACCAGCATAACTTTATTTATTGGAAAACCTTACCACCACTTTTCGTAATATAATAGGTAGGGGAAAAAGTCTTTTCGCATTATAGTATATATGAACTTGTAATAAAATCTCTTTGGTTATACCATTTGTATCTGAAAGGTTTTGATATCTTTAAAAAGTTTAAATTTGAAAAAAGATAATTCCAAATTCAAATTAGGTAAATGTGTGATTTTCATTTGTTTTTTTTTACTGTCAAGATGAGTGAATCTAATGAAGAAATTCGATACATTTTAAAATTTTACTACAAAAAAGGTAAAAATGCAACGCAAGCTGCGAAAAAAATTGTGACGTTTATGGACCTAGTGCAGTGTCTGTGAGAGTAGCACAAATTTGGTTTAGGCGTTTTCAATCCGGAAATTTTGATGTCAAAGATACACGTCGCTCTGGTCGCCCTGTTACGGATAAAATGGATGCCATTTTTGATAAAGTGGAGCAAGATCGGCATATCAGTAGTAACGACGTAGCTGAAGAACTAGGAATTGACCACAAAACAGTTTTGGCGCATAAAAAGGTCGTGGTCAAAGGCCGGTCAGGCTTCACAGACTCTGGCGAAACCCGGGTTAACCCGCAACAAGGTGATGCTGTGTGTATGGTGGGATTTGAAGGACATTATTCATTATGAGCTGTTACCGCCAGGCAGGACTATCGATTCTGAACTCTACTGTGAACAACTGATGAGATTAAAGCAAAAACTTGAGAGAAAGCGGCCGGATTTAATTAACAGAAGGGGTGTGATTTTTCATCATGATAACGCTAGACCTCACACATCTTTAGCCACTCAGCAAAAATTAAGAGAGTTTGACTGGGAGGTGTTAATGCATCCGCCGTATAGTCCTGACCTTGCACCTTCTGATTTCCACCTGTTTCCGTCTCTTCAGCATTCTTTAGGCAATGTCAGGTTAACATCACGAGAAGACTGCCAAAACCACTTGTCGCGGTTTTTTGAACAGAAGTCCCAAAATTTATATAGTAATGGGATCATGTCTATACCTACAAGATGGCAAAAAGTTATCGAACAAAATGGCACCTACATACTTTAGTTAAATGTAAATAAACTTTATTAAAAAATGTTTTGAATTTTCATATAAAATACGAAAAGACTTTTTTCCCAACCTAATATGTTTATATCTAATGTCAAGACAATTTTAATGATAAAACGATGTATCCCTGGAGATCCCTCGTAATCATAAAGTTGTGAGCTAACGAGATGCGATGCGACATGCGACCGCCAACCGGATACACTGGATACATTACCAAACCAACTTTAACTATTAGTTAATGTTTCACTCGATAATGGAATGTTGAATTAGATGTTGTGCATGAAACTTACACTTAAGACTCTGATATCGCTTAATTGATGCGGATTAACGTAACATACTTAATCATTAATAAAGTCTTTCTCCGCTTCCGTTATAAGCTCCTTCCTCCTACCTCGCGCCTGTGTTTTCCGCGCCACACCAAAACCCATGCTCATAGGAATTTATTTAACCCTAATCGAAATGTAAAGCAGAAGCTCCGTCATAACATGATTACGAAAGATAAAATGGGCTTTATAAAACCCATTTTACCTCCTGCAATTCTCGCCTGTAGCTTTGGGCGTTTATCTGAATAAATGGCTTGTTGTATTCTCCAATGTTCCACAATCTGTTATTATGTTATTTTATGTTTTATCTACGTCAAAATTATTGTAAGTCGGTGGTAATAATTGTATTTCTAGATAATAGTTTGCTGATACAATAAATCAACAATTCTCTTCATGAGAGTATTTTTTTATACCACTAGAGTGGCAAACAAGCATACGGCCCGCCTGATGGAAAGCAGTTACCGTAGCCTATGAACGCCTGTAACACCAGGGGTATCACACGCGCGTTGCCGACCCTGTAAAAACCTCTTTACGTCCTTTTTGAAGAACCCCATGCTGTAGTCTCCTGCGAAAACCTCGACAGGCAGTTCATTCCACAGCTTGACCGTATGCGGGAAAAAACTTCTGTGGAATCGCACAGTACGCGACCACTTAGGCTCCAATGTGTGAGGATGAATTCCCTGTCGATGGCGAGCGGTGCAACTGTAGAAGGAGGCCGTGGGCATCATGTCAAACAACTCCTCTGAACACACCCCATTGTACAATTGCATTAATTCTCGTGAAGATTATATTACAGACTAGCAGATATATATACCAACGTATGTTGGGTCAGCTAGTATATATACATATAGATATATATATATATATATATATATATATAATATATATATATATATATATATATGTATATATATTGGTTTCGCGCACGCTGTCAAATGACTGACAGTTCTGTCATATGGTGACATGTAATATGGTGATTCAGTTTTCGTAAAATTTCTAATATTCCGCTCAACTTTCTTTGTTTTAGGGTTCCGTACCCAAACGGGTAAACGGGCCCTATTACTGAGACTCCGCTGTCCGTCCGTCCGTCTGTCACCAGGCTGTATCTCATATTATATCTCATCCGTGATAGTTAGAGCGTTTTCACATTATCCGATCCGATATCGGTGTAGGACGACGACAGCCTATATCCGACAGCCGACACCACTGATATCGGATAATGTGAAAACGCTCTTAGACAGTTGAAATTTTCATAGATGATGTATTTGCCGCTGTTATAGCGGCACACATACTAAAAAACAGAATAAAATATATTCATACAACAAACGTGATTTTTTTTGCTCGTTTTTGCTCGATATTGATAAGGGCAACAGTAGTGACGCTTGAAATATTCACATAATATTTCGTAATATATTCACTTTAAAAATAAATAATTCAATTAAAATAAATCAAATTTTTAATTCCCATATAACAAACGTGATTGTGTTGCCGTTTTTATAGATGGTTTTTATGGATGGTACGGAACCCTTCGTGCGCGAGTCCGACCATATTAACGCTCGCAACATAAAAAGTCGCTCGCGCGCCGCCACCTCCGCTGCTAACGCAGCATCTCCATCCTTTCTGGTGACTTCACTCACTCGCAGGAACACAACAACCCTCAAGGGAATTGTTATTTGGCTGCGGCACAGTATTACTATTTTTTAAAACTGTGGCTGCGGTATTCTGATGGGTGGAGGTACATTCCCCAGTCGGGAAGCTTACAATTACGTTAGAGAAATCTTCTCAGGAATCTCACTGTTCGCCTTCGATTCCAAAATGTTAGGATGAATTCCTTTCCGATGGCGAGCGGTTGTCATAATATCAAACAACTTCTCTGAACACAACGGTTTATACAATCGCTTATTGATATTTGTATGTCACGTTTTTAGTTCCCAAAAAAACATGAGGCTCGCGGCTATTTTCTATTACGTGAGTTTAGGTAAGTTTCCAAAATTTCTCACCACGGCGAGTCAAGAAACAGTGGGAACTCATAAAGAACGTCAAGAGAAAATGCATATCTTGGGCATAATAAATGAATGCAATATATTATATTGCATGCATATTATTATATTATAATGCATATATATTATAATGCATGCAATATAGACATAAACGTTATTATCTTTTCGAGATAATAATGTTTGGAAAAATTTACATGTCGGAAGAAGTCTTGACTCCGAAACATCACAGATTGGGCCTGTATTACTAGCTTAGAACTAGATAGATAGATAGACATATAGGTAATATATAATGGGTTGCTGTTACAAAGTAAAGACACATACTTGAACAAATGGAAACAAAGATTGACAGATACGGAACATGTATAGAAATGCGCATGTGCTCCAGCAACACCAATTGGTTGGAGGCTCGGCTCAGTGACAATTATTGTCCCTAGAGGCAAACCACTGTTTTTCAGCTCCCAGTTTTAGGAAAATCAGAACTAGAACTGATCAAATCAATTTTTCAGGCAATTTGACCCACACTACTTTGCATGCTTCCGCCACCAGTTAGTTCATACAAATTATTGCAGAGTACTGGGACCGTTGGATCGCGCTGGATGCAAGCCGCTTCCAACCGGTCTTATTGGAGATCTAGAGGGGAGGCCTATGTCCAGCAGTGGACTTTCAATGGCTGAGATGATGATAATGATGATGATGACTGGGAGCCGACCGGCAGTAATTTGCTTGAACTAACTGGTGGCGAAAACACGCAAAGTAATGTAGATCAAATTTCCAGAATAGTTTCATCTGGCAAGAGGCAATATGAGATATGCTACCGGTCAACCTTCATTCGTGGAGAGGCGCCGCATGACGATCATGTTTTTTTTTTAATATGAGAGGGGGGCAAACGAGCATGTGGGTCTTCTAATGGAAAGCAATCACCACCGCCCATTATCCGTCAGCAGGGTGCACCACGTGCAGGTAAGGTTGGCTTTAGTTCAAAAATGTTGACGAACCAAAATGCAACCAAAATCACGGACATAGCTAGTATGTACGATCTTTTATATCGCATATACCTGAGGGGCAATTCTCGTAATTAAAATGTAGTCAAAATTCAATTTCGATCCAATCTCACAAATGTCACATTTGGTATTCTCGTAACACAATATATATCTTCAAAATTAAATTTAAGCGGGATTATATCGAAATATGAGTGAAAATTAAACAAACTAAGAATGTTACTTTGCCAACAACAAGAATTGATAATAATTAATTAATGAAATCAAGTATATCATTTTAGTCAATTCACAGTTCAATCTCGATTCGGTCAACTTTCAATCTTGCGTTCGTAGAAAAATTACGAGAATTGGCCTTCTGATATACCTCATGCGACCAATCGTAAAATAATAATATTATAAATTTAAGTAATATCATAAAAGTGTACATGAAATTTTAATTTTTCATTCAATAATAGTGACAGCTTAATCGTCATGAAGTTATAATGTCACGGTCATTAACTTTAATCAATGTGGGCAGGCGGTATCTATATCGGTATCGACAAATTACAACTATTGTACTCTTAACTCTAATATCGTAATTTGTGCCCATCAAATAAAAGTTGTTCAAGATGATATCGCGTCATATCGTTGATCGATTGTTCCGTAATTACTTCTGGGTAACCTCTGTCCATGGTATTTTAATATTTGGTATCAAAATAATAATGTATATTTCTTATTTCCATTTAAATAATTTATATTATTTTCAAGCATTTTAGCTAAGTTTGGGTGTCAGAGACTTTATAGGAAGTTTGTAATAACGATTATGCCAATAAATATTTCTTTATTATATTATTATCTCTTTTTCATCGCGACTCAAGCCCGGTCATTTGATAAGCGTGCGCGGGGACATGGATCCAACGCGCAGAGGCCCCTTTGAGAAATTTGATGTAATGTTGTACGCCCGCCGTAACCCGCTCCAAGATATATCAATGGAACGATATACCCATGAGCAGGTCTCGGCAGGCGGTGAGATTATTTCAAAGTGTGATGGCAAATAAATGGATGGGCTATGGAGATGAGATCTGGGTGAACTAAATAGCGGGCTATTACAGAAGAGGGACGGACGCCCGCCATAACTGCTTCTATTGCTAGTTATTTGCGGCAGGCGGTAGCTTGCCACTCACAGATGGGCCCCCGAAATGCTAGGAAAACGGCCGGGGCAACACCGGTGTGAGTAACTCAGGGATGTCGAGAGATGTGCTGCGCTTTCTCCGAAGTTACTCGCGGCGTGATGCCCTTTAACACTTCCACCCCTGGAGCATATAGCTCTAGCGGCTCCTCTCTGGACGGCCAATGAAGGCAAGCCAGAGCTGAGAGTCCTGCGGGCCTTCTTGTGTTTGCACTCCGTTTTATTTAACTTTATAAAAGACCACCGGCCCGCCCCGGCTTCGCACGGGTATTTAACAAAAAATTCATAAATTCTCTTTGACTTGCAAGACGATTTTCAGTTTCTGATGAAGATTCTCCATGACTACGAAACTTTGATGCCCTCGAAGAAAGTTGTGATCTTGATCTTTTCGGCATTTTAAAATGTTAAGAAATTATTTTCCAAAAAAACAAATTTTTGTTTAAATAAAAAAAAGGAATAATGGGGAAAATTATAGCAATGTTTACATCAAAAATTAACGGTTGTACAGGAATTACCTATATAAAATGTAATTGAAATATTATAAAAACTCGTCACTAAGCTGTTTAGATAGATAATACCAATACATATAAATAATTATTATCAGGTAGTACATACTTACTTACTGAATCTAATATATAAAAGAAGAAACTGACTGACTGACATATCAACGCACAGCCCAAACCGCTGGGTCTATAGATTCCAAATTTGGCACATAGGTTCCTTATGACGTCTAGGGGTGCACTAAGAAAGGATTTTTCAAAATTCATACCCTAAGGGGGTGAAACGGGGGTCCAAAGTTTGTATGGGGAAACAAGATTAGTTGGACTGTTTTATCTGAAACTTTACACGAGTACTTCTATAGATAAATAAATAAACACGTGTTTCAGGACTTTTCAAAATTCAACCCCTAAAAGGGTAAAATGGGGTGAAAAAGTCTGAAAATCGTAATGGGCATGGTTTTTATGTTGTGTGTTATGTGTTTATATTTTTATTCTATTAAAACAACAACTATTTTATGATCTAACATAGCCGACGGTAACATAAAATCACCCCTGTGGGGATGCGATGGGGTTGAATTATATAAAATAAGAAACTGAGTGACTGACTGATATTTATCAACGCACAGCCCAAACTGCTGGGTCTAGAGATTCCAAATTTGCCACGTAGGTTTCTTATGATGTCTCGGGGTGCACTAAGAAAGAATTTTTGAAAATTCATCCCCTAAGGGGGTGAAACGAGATTATTTGGGCTATTTTATCCGAAACTTTACACGAGTACTTCTATAGATAAATGAGTAAACACATGTTTCAGGATTTTCCAAATTCAACCCCTAAAGCGGTAAAACGGGGTGAAAAAGTTTGAAAATCGTCACGGGTATTGTTTTTATGGTTTATCGGGTCGCGGATTACGAAAACAACAACAATTTTAAAATTCAACTTGGCTAACGTCACCATCATCCTCTATTGAGATGCAATGAGGTTGAGATGTCTATATATCAATATACATATGTATCGTTTTTATGGGTTTTTGGGACACCAATTCATACTAATATTATAAATGCGACAGAATACCTCTTCACGCTTAAATCGCTGGACCGATTTAGATGAAATTTGGTTGAGAGATACCTTGAGTCCTGGGAAAGGATAAACCTAAGATAGTTTTTATCCCAGAAATTACCTATTATTGTTATTTATTGTACACATAGGGCGGTAACGTGACCATCATCCCCTATTGAGGTGCGATAGCGTTGAAATGTCTAAAATGTGGTGAAAAAATCTGAAAATCGTCATAGGTATTCTTTTTATGATATATCGGGTCGCTGATTATGAAAAAAACAACTATTTAATAACCCAACATAGCCGACGTGATAACTCTGTAGAGGTGCAATGGGGTTGAAATGTCATAATATTAATATGTGTGTTGATTCTATGGTTTTCTGGGACGTTAATTACGACAATGGCATCGATTTCAAAATATAACGTAGTGGACACGAATTACTTAAAAAGATTTTTCAAATTTTACCTCTAAGAGGATGAAACGGAGGTCCAAAGTTTGTATGGGAAAACGAGATTAGTTGGTTTGTATGGGGAAAGATTAAATTAAATTTTACATGAGTACTTCTATTGATTAATGAGTAAACACGTGTTTGCACCGAATGTCACGCGAGCGAAGCCGCGGGCGAAAGCTAGTAAAATATAAATAAATGGGTTTAGTTCCGAAAATAACTTTTAAAAAATCAATGCAAATAGGTATTTATTATCAGGTAACACCTACTTATTGAAAAAAAAATATATAAATGGGTTTATTTCTGAACATAAATTCAAAATATTTCCAAGCGAAAATTGTTTGTTTGTTTGTTTGTTTGTTATAACTTTATTGTACATAAAAAATTAAATAACAAGAAATAAAATGCAAAATAAAGTAGTACAAAGGCGGACTTATCCCTTAGAGGGATCTCTTCCAGTCATTTCAGAAAATTATTCTGCGCGACAGGGCCGCGCGGGCGCGGCACTTTATTTCTTAACATTGACTTCCCCTCCCGTACCCCAGTGACGCTCCTACATCGCATTTAGTTCACAGCTAACCGAGCGGGTTTTTTTTCTAATACTTACATTTTTAAACACGTGATATCTTTCGAATGGAATGTCAGAATTGAATAATTCAAAAAGTTATATAAAGGTATTGAAGCAGTCGTGAATATGAAGTAATTTATTTTGATAAGGATTAATCTGTTCTTATTGTTCGCAAAATAACTTTGTTAATTTGTTTAAATTTCAGTCATATTTCGATATGACTCTAGTTATATTAAACTTTGTAGTTTCTTATTGTGTTCCGAGAATACCAAACTAGAGATACAAAGTTGTGTCACTTGTACCATCAATTTACTACTGATCCGGAGGGAAATTCGACATTTGTGAAATCGAGACTGGATCGGAACTGAATTTTGACTACAAAACAATTAGGAGAATTGCCCCTCAGATGTATAAAAAATATACAAGTGTTCACGAAGGTGCGTGTTTTTTAGCCTGTGCCGACGGATTTATGCCGATACAAAAACTGTTTCTCGTTAATTATACTTAAGCTTGCACGATAATGAAGGTCATCTTGTGCTTGTAACAATGATTAGCCTGTCAAAATAATTGCATCAATGAGATTATCATTAAAAGATATAAATATCCATTAGTGCGCGGAATATGAGGCAGTGATATCAATAATTTTGGGGTGTAAGTGGTTCATCAACATCTTTGCCACCAAACCAACCTCACCTACACGTGGTGCACTCGGCAGGCGGACTATCGAGGCTCTGGCAAAAAGAGAAGTATATTTTGGAAGCTGCCCTACCTCCACCTCACAGGTTTTTCTTTGAGGGATGATATGTCCTTGCGAGTGAGTGAGGTCACCATGAACGACCAGGCGTACGACCTGCCTGATGGTAAGCGGCTACCGTAGCCATATAATCGCTCACAACATGAATTATCGTTCGCGTTTTCACCCGACGTATTATATAAAAATACACATCGGACGCGCAGCATGCGCCACCATAGCGAAATTTGTTTATTTTATTTATTTATTTATTTTGGCCACTTTTCCGCATTGATATCGGAAAACCAAGGTCACTTTACATTACTACTTTTTGACGCTCTACACGAATCCGAAGTCGGAATTTCGAAATTTTGAGTTTCATGGCAACGGACGGACAGACAGAACGACCGGACGATTGTATAAGCTCAATAAATTTCGCTGAAAATCTACCTAACATAACTAAAACTTGATCTCTTTTGAAATTTAACAAAATAAGATTCATAGACAAAGAAAACTGTAGCCAAATTGATAGCATTCATATCTACTAAGTACTTAGAGCAATTTACACCGTTGTGATGTAAGGAAATGAGACAGGTTTAAACGATTTTTGTTTCGCGTCACATGCTGGTTTTGTCGCAGGAGATCGGTAAAGTCTGTACCGCCGCCATACTATGCTCCTCGCGCTGCTCATCGCCATGCTCCACGCGCTGCCGCGATGTTTCCTCGCTCTGCCCACACACTGCTCTACTCGCGCAATTATTCGCGACGCTCCGCACTTAGACATTTGCTATACAATGGACGATGAAGCTGTGGCAGCGTCCGACAAAACAGGGAACGATGGGCAAGACGAAGAGCAAGACGAGCGGCATGACGAGTAACGTGGCCACACTACGTCTCTGCCTGCTATCCTCGCTACTTCCCTCGCCACTCGACGAGTGTGTGGCAGGGGTGTAAGACATTCTCTCTCTCTCTCATGTATGTACTCCAACCAGGGCCTTACCGCCGAAGCTGTGAAATTGCGTGCAGTGATTCGTGCTTGCTTCAAATATCAACGCCCAGCTCAAAGCACTAGAGAATTTAAAAAAATCCTTTTTTATAAAAAAAGGATTTTTTTTAATTCCCACGAGATATCAGGATACGCGAGTACGAATTCGCAGTCACAAGCTAGTAATTCTCTATGACTCCAAAATTATAATATTTCAGAAGCCGGATTTCAGGATGGTGTCGCATTAGTTAAATAGATATTTCTGGACAATTTACACAGCGTCACCTAGTCCCAAATTAAGCGCAAAGCTTGTAGTATGGATACTAGACAAATGAAAAATGTACTTTTTTTTTTTGTAAGTACAGGCTTATAATACACAGAAAACACCCATACCAAGACAAACAGACATGTTCATGCACACAAATGTTTGTCTTGTGCAGGGATCGAACCCGCGACCTCGGAGTCAAGGTAGCCATTGCTTGCCATTCGACTACCGGGCTCGTCTTTATAATAATAGTTTGCAATTGACAGTGTTACGTAAAATACCGCTGCTCATGCTGAGTCAGCACCTTTTGTATGAGGCGCTGCGACATTGGCATTGTTAAATGCTATTTTTATACCGTCCATACTAGCTGATACCCGCAACTTCGTTTACGATGTCCTTGTTTAACAAAAAACGTGGGTCAATTTCATATGATAACTTTAAAACATTCGCGTTGCATGATTAAAATTATAATAACCACGGGAATTAACGCGATCATGCATGTAAGGTAGTTGTACATCATCATCATCAGGTCATTTTAGTCTCCACTACAGGAGCACGACCCTCTCTCGCCCGTGCGATATAAAAGGAACATAAACGGCGGTATCTTTTGTTTGCGTCGATTTAGAAGCTTGATTTTTTCACTGCTTTAAAAGATTGCAGACCTGAGAATGTGATATTAATTACAACTTGATACCTCCACCCGTTCTAAGAGAAAGGATCTTGACAAACGGACGGACGGACGGACGGACGGGCAGGCAACGAAGTGATCCTATAAGGCTTCCGTTTTTATCCTTAAGAGGTATGGAACCCTAAAAATGGAGACGCAGCCTAAGGATTCCAAAATTAAGTAAATAGGGCATATATTATGCTTGACAGACGGACGGACGGACGGGCAGGCAAAGAAGTTATTAAGGCTTCCGTTTTTATCCTTAGGAGGTACGGAACCCTAAAAATGGAAACGCAGCCTTAGGATTCCAAAATTAAGTACTTGATAAACAATAGAAATTCTATTATACTTGAAAACTTTTTACATGTCTACTATAAAATTACATTAATAGCTAATCTAAACAATTTTATTCACAATAGTATTGGTCATGAAACCAACAGTTCATTATGGGCAATTACATGATGGCATGACCATAGGAAATTATTCAGTCTTCGACCACACCACCTGTGGATCGGTGTTTGTTGTGTGTCAAACCAGTTTTATAGTGAAGTGTGTTATTGCGGATTCGATATTTGTGCAAAGGTTTTTATATTGCAAAAAAAAAAAGATTTAAAAGTAATAAATATTTTAATAATGGAAAAATTCAACACCGTCTAGGTGGGATATGAACCTACGACCTCTCGATGAGTGGTCGAGTGCTCTTCCAACTGAGCTACCAGGAAGGTTTGCGATAGTGACGAATTTTTGCATTTACCCCACCTAGGCGGGAAAGGTGAATTTTTCCATTTTTAAAATATTTATAATATTCTGGCAAGTTGGCCGACATTATTATATAAAAGTAATATTTATTAATAAATTCAATTATTTATCAGTAATAGGTTACATATCTGACGAGCTCGGTGGCGTAGCGGTCAATGACGCGGCTTCGACACCAACGCTCGTGGGTTCGATTCCCACATAGGACAAACATTTTGTGTGCATGAACATTTCTATTTGTCTTAGTCTGGGTGTTTTCTATGTATCATAAGTATGTATTTACAAAAAAAAAATGTATTTATGTATGTTTATCAGTTGTCTAGTGCCCATAACACAAGCTTCGCTTACTTTGGGGCTAGATGGCGCTGTGTAATTTGTCTGACAATATTATTTATTTATTTATTTATATCTTCGTCTATACATAACAAGTACAGATAAACATTCATGCACTAAAGTCAAAACTTTCTCAGAAAATTATGCAGTCGAATAGGCTAATCGATTTGTATAAATCGGATAAGTGGTTCATGAGAAAATTGCGATCGTCAAACAGAGACCTTTTTGACGTGAAAAGTCTTTAAAATCACATAATATAAAAAGTATAAAAATAATACTATGCCCTACCGCCGAAGCTGTAGCCGATTTCCATAGGAATTTTTAAATGCGAAAATGAAACTACTACTTGATGTTAAGAGCCCTATTACATTTGCACGCTGACGAGCTCTCGCGCAGTACTAAACCCGCGAAGGCCGCCGGTGCATCGTTTTTTGTAGTAATTTTGAAGTTATATTTATCGTTTTTATTGAAATAAGACAATAAATTCATGCTACAAAGTTTATTCATCATGAAGTAACAATTATTCTCGTATAAATTTTGTTCAATAATATTATCGTTTATTCGAGAAATTAACAGTTTACTTAAAGCGATTTTCGAAGTTTTTTTGGTTAAAAGAATGTTTTTTTTCTATATTAAATCAATGATATTTCAAAATTCTGAGGCCTCTATGTACTATACGACTATATACGAAATAACATTCTATTTTTTTTATTTCATTTGTTTGGAACAGTAGTACAATTCAGGAGCTCAAAAAAGTGATTATGTGCATTTTATGAAAATCTTTCTCTGCAAGCAAAATTTACAAAAAGCGAGGCCGCTATGTACTAAGCCAATAGCTATTCTGTACTATTCAATAAGTCAACATTGTTAATGTATTTTTGTTTCTGAGATCAAGAACGCCAAAATTGGCCATTTTACGCAAAAATCACAGTCGATATGTAATATGGCTATGTCATACAACTTACTCCTAAACGGCTGAATCAAAGGAGTCGTCGTCGTCAACCCTTATTCATCCCACTGCTGGGATATGGGTCTCCCCTCAATTGAAGGGTTTAAGAGCATACTCCACCACGCTTAACTGCGGGTTGGCGGAGGCCCATGTTTTCAAGCCGCCGAAAGGCCACTGACTTCGTTTAACGACTGTCGTCTACAGATAACAACCGGGACCGACGGCTTAACGTGTCCTCCGAAGCACGAAGGAGCTCTATATATAATAAACCCATCTATGGACAGGCTACGGTCGACGTTGCTTAACTTGCGTGATCGATTAAACTGATGCGCGCAATGACACCATCGAGCTCGTCCAATAAATAAAATAAATATTATTATTACAAATTATTTAATTAAAAGGCCACTTTTAAAACATCATTGCTCTAAAGCTCAAAATAAATAGTAATTGACGCCGAATAAAATTTCATTTCATGTGTATGTATATCATAGATACTCAATGATATTTTATTTTAGTCGAAGTTGATAAACTATTCTAAATTAAGCTAGATGGACGTTGGTATTGGATAAGATAAATAAAAAGTAATTTTATTTTAATTGGGCGGTGATGATTGCCTTCCACGAGTAGATATATTAGTAGATTATTATGCACCAAGGGGATAAAGCAATGTCTTACGTCACGGGCGGCATATTGAACTCAGTGCGTAACGAAGGGCTCTATAGTTAACTCCCGAACGTAGCGAAGGAGTCAACTTTAACTTCTTTTTTAATAATTTATTTCTAAAACTCTCACACATACATTTCAACACATTAATGCCGTACCACGAAAACTTCACAGGGTTTATCTGGGTAGGCGACTTAACTCTTTTTGTTTGCTTCGCGCGTTTTTAGGGTTCCGAACCTCAAAAGGAAAAACGGAACCCTTATAAGATCACTTTGTTGTCCGTTTGTCTGTCTGTCTGTCTGTCTGTCAAGAATTTCTATGTCGAGAATGCGTGGAGGTATCAAGCTGAAATTTGAACTGTATACTCAGGTCTACGGTCCCATGAAGTTAAAAAAAAATCATACTGCTAAGTTTACGTAGAAAAAAGTTACGGCCGTTTATTCAGCAAAAAACGCATATTTCGACACACTCAAGGGAATCAAAACCTATAGGGTACTTCCCGTTGACCTAGAACTATGAAATTTGGCAAGTAACATCGTTATAGACTACAAGTACAGGAATAAATCTCAAAACTATACATTTGTAAATAGATCTTAAAAAATAGGGGGTCTATATTTTTTATAGGGTGTCGAAATTTCAAATTGAAACTACTAGTTCAAATGGGGTATCATATGAAAGGGCTTGATTTACACATTGCAAAATATATTTTATTTATTTTTTTCGACGCATTATTTCTTATTTATAATGAAAAATATCAAATTTAATAATGATACTACGTACCTACGGAACCCTCGGTGGGCGAGTCCGACTCGCACTTGTCCGGTTTTTTTTTTTTTGTCGTGTCTATGGTCGGTCCGTCAGTATGATTTTTCAAACAAAATATCCCTAATAATTACAAGTTCTCATAGGAATTTTAACGTTCCAAATTCAAACATAGGGAAATAATGTTGTTCCAAATTCAAACTGAGAAAGTTTCATACAACATTATTTCCCTGCGCGGGAGGGAGACAGGTAATGCTATGCCTTACTTTGAGATTACCTGCTATGTAATTGGACATTGTCGAGCTGGTGGAGTGTGATTATAGTAGTTTATGAAACTGATGCATAATAAGGGTTATTAAAATACGAGTGTGAGTTTACAACATGAGCCGAAGGCGCGAATGTTATAATAGACCACACGAGTATTTTAATACCTAATTATGTGCAGTTTCACACACTACTTTATCTAATCTCATGAAATATATGATAATAATATTTTAAATACAACCATGAAGTTAATTTAACAGCTATAATTCTTACATAGAAATCCATTTGCAGATCGAGCATGCGTAGTGCGCATGCGCGACGCGCCGCGCGGCGCCGCGTTCACAGATTATGTAGAAAAATTTTGCATAGTTGCAATGTATTTGCATTGCAACCAGTTTAAAATACCTGTATCCAGGGCTGAAGCTGTATCGATATGGTAAAAAAGTTATTTTACGATACAGTTGTCCATAGAAGAGCTGTATCGAAATAGTAGTTTATGAAACTGTTGCATAATAAGGGTTATTAAAATACGAGTGTGAGTTTAAAACATGAGCCGAAGGCGAGTGTTTTAATAGACCACACGAGTATTTTAAAACCTAATTATGTGCAGTTTCATACACTACTTTATCTAATCTCATGAAATATATGATAATAATATTTTAAATACAACCATGAAGTTAATTTAACAGCTATAATTCTTACCTATAAATCCATTTGCAGATCGAGCATGCGTAGTGCGCATGCGCGACGCGCCGCGCGGCGCCGCGTTCACAGATTATATAGAAAAATTTTGCATAGTTGCAATGTATTTGCATTGAAACCTGTTTAAAATACCTGTATCCAGGGCTGAAGCTGTATCGAAATGATAAAAAAGTTATTTTACGATACAGTTGTACATAGAAGAGCTGTATCGAAAAATAACTTTTTAAATTTATTTTGATAGCTTGTGCGTAAAGACTGTCATTATGATACTGTGTTCAGTTTTTTAATATGTAAATTTCAGTATGAGATTAGATAAAATAACTTTTTAAATTTATTTTGATAGCTTGTGCGTAAAGACTGTCATTAAGATACTGTGTTTAGTTTTTTAATGTGTAAATTTCAGTATGAGATTAGATAAAATATATTATATATCTACATACAAAGCAATAAGAAATAATCAAGGTACCTAACATTATAGTAAAGACAGAATCCACTTTTTATGTGTAATTAAAGTTTTTTTTTTTAATTCATGTAGCAGTCAACAAGAACACAGTGTGTCTGTAGGTCAATGTGGCCGTAACAATTAATTGCCACTGTATCTAGAAAATAAGACGGCTAGTACCATCATTAACATTAGCATTATAAATTAAACAAAAATAGTAAGTAATGTTCATTTATTGTGCCGATCAGTTGTTACAATCCATATTAGGAGTCCGTACCTCCAAAGTAAAAAAACGGAAACCTTATAAGATTACCTCGTTGTCCATCCCTCTGTCAAGACCCGTTTTCTTAAGAATATTTAAGTCTGCAATCTCTCAAAGCAGTGAAAAAATCAAGTTTCTAAATCGACGCAATCAAAAGTTACGGCCGTTTATGTTCCATTTATATTTTTTTTTTTTTTTACAAACTAATTTAAAAACTTTAAATTGAAACCGTTGGGTACTTCCCGTTGACCAACTGTCATGAAATTTGGCAAGAAGCAATGTCATATAGCATAATTAAAGGAAAAAATCTTAAAAACAGTAAATTTGTAATTATTAAAATTTCTTTTTTTGAGGATTTAGCTGCACATTTTACGTAACCCTCGTTGCACGAGTCCGACTCGCACTTGGCTGGCTTTTTTATAATTAATTTCGTGTGGAATAAATATGTGTCATTGCGGAGTAACGCAAGTCGACCCATTTATGGAGTGTAAATGTAATTATAATATGTGCAGTTAAAAACTTATGCACTAAAACTTTTCATAAAGAAGCATTTGTGGTTGACTTAACTCTCCCAGTATTATGCGTATCGAATCGAAAATTGCTACAACTTATTTACTGCTTAATGTGTTTACTATGGACTATGGTAATTTAATTAATAAATGCGCATAAATTAAATCAAACAGTGCAATTTATTGGAAGCCGTGATGTAGCGATGTCACTGTTAAAGACTTAAGATCTGTTATTACGCCATTTCATAATGTTATAATAAAGCACTTGTACTATTCCACGTAATTATATATTTTTTCATATGGTGTTTGTGTTCCTACAAAAATTAATGTTTTGTGAAAGTGCCTTGTTATAACGTTATGATAATAATGTTACAAATGCCAACAATCAACAGTATCAACTTTATACGCCATTTCATTTTCACTCATACGCTTAAACAGGAATGATGTATTTGCACTTTGCATTTAAATACCTTCAAGTTTATTAAATCATTAAACCAAAGCACATGTTACATTAATAAACAAACACATTAAAAAAACCCATAGCATAACTCGTTTGCCTTTCCTTGTAAAGGCGATCATTGAGCGAGTCAAAGTTTCCACCCGTATAAGACGGACCATATTATCTTGATCTCGAGTCGTACTTTACCTAGGGATGCTACAATATGTCGATAACCGTTAAATATCGATATAATGACTCCTAAAAATATCGAAAGACCCCGACCAAAATCATACACCCACTAATCAGGTAGAATACTGTTATACTCATCGACGTATTTAGTTATTGTTTTTGTTATACAAAATACTCGAGTATTTTGTACTAATCATCTAATAATAATATTTTAGATTATATATTACTAATATAGTATATAATAGGAAGAGATATGGCGGATAGTGTATGACGAAAGACGGGTCTGTTTTAAAGTGCCTGTGTTTTAAAGTAAAAGTCGAAATAAATTAGAAGAAGTGTAACAAGTCATTTAAAAATCTTATAAATCTCATAAGTATGTATATATATATATATATTATAAGATTTATCAATACATATAATAAAATCGTAACTGGCCGCTGTCTGTACATTGAAGATATATAAAAAAAACTAATATAGGGGGGCTTTATGAACGCAATAGAACCCAAAAGAATGATTTTTAGAATTTTTGTCTGTTTGTCTGTTTGTCGGTTTGTCTGTTTGTCTGTTTGTCCGTACGTTTGTGCACGCTAATCTCAGAAACGGCTTAACCTATTTGAATACGGTTTTCACTAATGCGTTAAGGTTTGCTCAACTTAACATTTAGTGTTTGTTTCATTTCAATCGGTTCATAAATAAAAAAGTTATATCAATCTAAAGAATCCCATATAAAATGGTACAAAATAACCAGTCAATTGAATTGACTGAAACTTTTCAGTTGAATTAACTGAAACTTTATGAAGGTATTATATTATCATCGTTAAAGTAAATAATAAAATGAGAGAGATGCTTAGAGGTCGTAGCGCTAACGCAAGTTAAGCAACCCCTGTCGTGGTTCCAACTAGGATGGGTGACCACAATTGGCACAAAAAATATATCAATTGGCTTAGTAATAACTCTGTGTGCAGAAATGGAAGATATATAAGAAAATCTATTTCATCTAAAAATCATTGTTTTCTATTGCGTTCATAAAGCGGGGGGCTTTATGAACGCAATAGAAAACAATGATTTTTAGAATTTTTGTCTGTTTCTCTGTACGTTTGTGCACGCTAATCTTAGAAACGTCTTAACCTATTTGAACGCAGTTTTCACTACTGCGTTACGGTTTGCTCTACATAACATTTAGTGTTTGTTTCATTTCAATCGGTTCATAAATAAAAAAGTTCTATCAATCTAAAGAATCTATATACATAAAATTCAAAGTCCTGACTGACTGACTGATATATCAACGCACAGCCCAAACCGCTGGGTCTAGAGATTCCAAATTTGGCACGTTGGTTCCTTATGACGTCTAGGGGTACACTAAGAAATGATTTTTCAAAATTCATCCCCTAAGGGGATGAAACTGAGGTTCAAAGTTTGTATGGGGAGACAAGATTAGTTGGACTATTTTATCCGAAACTTTTCAAAAGTACTTCTATAGATAAATGAGTAAATACGTGTTTCAGGATTTTTCAATATTCAACCCCTAAAGGGGTAAAGTGGGGTGAAAAAGTCAGGGTAAAAATCGTCATGGGTATTGTTTTTATAGTTTATCGGGTCGCTGATTACGAAAACAACAACGATTTTAAAATTCAACGTGACTAACGTAACCATCATCCCCTTTTGGGGTACGATGGGGTCGACATGTCTAAAATGGGGTGAAAAAGTCTGAAAATCGTCATGGGTATTGTTTTTATAGTTTATCGGGTCGCTAATTACGAAAAAGAACAAATATTTTATAATCCAACATAGCCGACGTGACATAAAATCACCCCTGTAGAGATGCGATGGGGTTGAAATGTCATAATATCAATATTGGTGTTGATTCTATGGTTGCCTGGGACGTAAATTACGAAAATAGCATCGATTTGAAAATATAACACAGTGGACACGAAATTACTTCAAATGATTTTTCAAATTTTATCTAAGAGGGTGAAGCTAAACCTATTTTGACGGAACTTGCAGATAGCTAATATAATAAGGAACTTAGGCAACTTTTATTTGAGAAATTTTATCGATTTTTATTATTATCATCAATATCAATATCAATACATATAATAAAATCGTAACTGGCCGCTGTCTGTACATTGAAGATATATAAAAAAAACTAATATAGGGGGCTTTATGAACGCAATAGAACCCAAAACAATGATTTTTAGAATTTTTGTCTGTTTGTCTGTTTGTCCGTACGTTTGTGCACGCTAATCTCAGAAACGGCTTAACCTATTTGAATACAGTTTTCACTAATGCGTTAAGGTTTGCTCAACTTAACATTTAGTGTTTGTTTCATTTCAATCGGTTCATAAATAAAAAAGTTATATCAATCTAAAGAATCCCATATAAAATGGTACAAAATAACCAGTCAATTGAATTGACTGAAACTTTTCAGTTGAATTAACTGAAACTTTATGAAGGTATTATATATCATCGTTAAAGTAAATAATAAAATGAGAGAGATGCTTAGAGGTCGTAGCGCTAACGCAAGTTAAGCAACCCCTGTCGTGGTTCCAACTAGGATGGGTGAC
This sequence comes from Hypsopygia costalis, assembly GCA_937001555.2. Classification (NCBI taxonomy): domain Eukaryota; kingdom Metazoa; phylum Arthropoda; class Insecta; order Lepidoptera; family Pyralidae; genus Hypsopygia; species Hypsopygia costalis. The sequence goes on from OW443329.2 coordinate 29,910,175, forward strand.
CACAATGGGCACAAAAAATATATCAATTGGCTTAGTAATAACTCTGTGTGCAGAAATGGAAGATATATAAGAAAATCTATTTCATCTAAAAATCATTGTTTTCTATTGCGTTCATAAAGCGGGGGGCTTTATGAACGCAATAGAAAACAATGATTTTTAGAATTTTTGTCTGTTTCTCTGTACGTTTGTGCACGCTAATCTTAGAAACGTCTTAACCTATTTGAACGCAGTTTTCACTACTGCGTTACGGTTTGCTCTACATAACATTTAGTGTTTGTTTCATTTCAATCGGTTCATAAATAAAAAAGTTCTATCAATCTAAAGAATCTATATACATAAAATTCAAAGTCCTGACTGACTGACTGATATATCAACGCACAGCCCAAACCGCTGGGTCTAGAGATTCCAAATTTGGCACGTTGGTTCCTTATGACGTCTAGGGGTACACTAAGAAATGATTTTTCAAAATTCATCCCCTAAGGGGATGAAACTGAGGTTCAAAGTTTGTATGGGGAGACAAGATTAGTTGGACTATTTTATCCGAAACTTTTCAAAAGTACTTCTATAGATAAATGAGTAAATACGTGTTTCAGGATTTTTCAATATTCAACCCCTAAAGGGGTAAAGTGGGGTGAAAAAGTCAGGGTAAAAATCGTCATGGGTATTGTTTTTATAGTTTATCGGGTCGCTGATTACGAAAGCAACAACGATTTTAAAATTCAACGTGGGTAACTACCTCAATAGTCAAGAATCATCAGGGATGATTCTTGACTTTGAATTGGAAATTTCTAAAATGGGATGAAAATGTCTGAATATCGTCATGGGTATTATTTTTATGGTTTATTGGGTTACGAAAAAACAACTAAATTATAATCAAACGTAGCCGACGTGACATAAAATCACCCCTATGGGGGTGCAATGGGGTTGAAATGTCATAATATGAATATGGGTGTTGATGCCATGGTTTTCTGGGACGCCAATTCTGAAAATGGCATCGATTTGAAAATATAACATAGTGTACACGAAATTACTTAAAATGTTTTTTTATTAATTTTATTCCTAAGAGGGTGAAACGGAGGTCCAAAGTTTGTATGGGGAAACGAAATTAGTTGGACTATTTTACCTTAAAATTTACACGAGTACTTCTATAGATAAATGAGTAAACACGTGTTTTAGTATTTTTCCAAAATTCAAACCCAAAAAGGGTAAAATGGGACCAAAAAGTTTGAAAATTGACATGGGTATAGTTTTTATGGTTTATCGGGTCGCTGATTACGAAAACAACAACGATTTTAAAATTCAACGTGACTAACGTAACCATCATCCCCTTTTGGGGTACGATGGGGTCGACATGTCTAAAATGGGGTGAAAAAGTCTGAAAATCGTCATGGGTATTGTTTTTATAGTTTATCGGGTCGCTAATTACGAAAAAGAACAAATATTTTATAATCCAACATAGCCGACGTGACATAAAATCACCCCTGTGGAGATGCGATGGGGTTGAAATGTCATAATATCAATATTGGTGTTGATTCTATGGTTGCCTGGGACGTAAATTACGAAAATAGCATCGATTTGAAAATATAACACAGTGGACACGAAATTACTTCAAATGATTTTTCAAATTTTATCTAAGAGGGTGAAACGGAGGTCAAAAGTTTGTATGGGGCAACGAGATTAGTTGGACTATTTTATCCTAAACTTTACACGAGTACTTCTATAGATAAATGAGTAAACATGTATTACCCCAAATTTCACGCGAGCGAAGCCGCGGGCGAAAGCTAGTAAGAAATAAATCTTTCAACAATATTAGACGCATTTTTGTTACATAATTTTGTTTACTGATTTCACACAAATAAGGTAATTATTACATAACAGATATGCTCTGAATACAATTAAAAGGACTAATTTGATTTATGTATCGGCAATCGGCAAGCATCGGCTGGCGTCCGCTTTGTGGGGCCTCGTCCCTGTTACCCAGTACACTGGACAGGGACGACGCTCCGCGGGGCTTGCGCTGCTCGGTGTGCGTGGTTTGCCGCCGATACTGGTACATAATTAATTACTTATACTTATTAAATTCTTTATAATACTGATTGTAATGAAGAGCAGTACCTCCTAATACAGGTATTTTTATACTTACAAGGAGGTACTAGAAACAAATACTTGTATATGTACTTTATAGAAAAATAAAGAATTTATAATATATTTATTTATGTATTTAAAAACATATTATTGAAGTATCAACGTTCTAGTCTAGACTATGAATATCGACTTGAACCGATGTATATCTTTATAGATATATCGATACTTGCTGTACACCTTGCATCCCTGATTTTAACACGTTATTACACGAATAAAAACGGTTGAATACTATAATATATTCTAATGTACAGGATGAATCAAGAATAACCTGTTAAAGACACAATCGGCAGCTACTAAAGATAAAGAGTATTAGCATAAATAGCGTTTGGCACATTTCACGCCTACCAAGTCATGCCATAACAATATATTAGGCCGTATTCAGAAAGAAATCATGCAGCCTGTGCCTGGATGGTCCCGTATAATACTATATTTTTTTTTACGAAAATTGAGGAACGTGACCCATCATCATCATCAGGTCCAATTTAGTCTCACTACAGGAGCACGACCCTCTCTCGTCCGTCCTAGAGGGAAGGAAGATTTGGCCTACACTCCCCACGCTGGCCAGACGGGTTGGAGAGGCCTGATTGATGTTTTATAATGTATTTTCCTTAGTCGCCTTGTACGACATCCACGGGAAGAAACGGAGTGATTCTGTTCTAGTCTGCCGGAAACAACACGACAAACGCGACCCAACCGGGATGAAAATCTATCTATTACCACAAACCACAGAATAAACTTTAGTTGTTCAAGTACCGTTTTAATAGCCCAAATTAAAATTAGCCGACATAAAGCTTGTACAGGAGCTCGGTGGCATCGTTGAGCGTATCAATCTAATCGATCACGCAAGTTAAGCAACGTCTAACGTAGCCTGTCTATGCACGTTAAGCCGTCGGGCCCGGTTGTTGTCTTTAGACAACAGTCGTTAAGCAAATCAAGCGGCCTTTGGGCTTTTCGTTTTTGTACTACTAAGGTGACAAACAAGTATACGGTCCGCCTGATGGCAAGCAGTTACCGCAGCCTATAGACGTATGCAACACCAGAGGCATCACATGCGCGTTGCCGACCCTGTAAAAACCTGCTTACGCCCTTTTTGAAGAACCCCATGCTGTAGTCTCCTGGGAAAACCCCAACAGGCAGTATTATATATATATATATATATATATATATATATATATATATGTATATATATATATATATATATATATGTATATATACTATAAGAGAATATCTCTCTTACACTTTTAGAGAATATCTCTCTGTCAGTTTTAGAACAAGGACACACTGAATATCTCCACTATGCTGTTGACGAGGTTCTATGGACTTCTTTCTATGGACTTCTATGGACAAGGAACCCAACACCACCCTGGGAGAGCTGGTCTCCTTCACGGTGGTAGAAGAGGTTGCTAGATTCAAGGATCACATTATCCTCCCCCTGTCGTCAGTCCCAGGATCTGCGATTTTATAGACTTCAATTCTACTTACAGCACATCCTCATCGCGCCTCAAAGTCCGGGCGTTGTATGTGCGAATGGTCAAAAGGTGGTGGTGGTTCACCGACCGGGGGATTCTTAGCACTAGCGTCCTGCCGTATCCGAAACATTGGCCCGGGATAACAGGGCTTTCGGGTACTGGGGGCCTCATAGATAGATTTCTCTGCATGAGAGGCAGGCAGGCAGAGGATTGCGGGAGAAAATGCCTGCTAGTCACCATGCTGGGCAGGCGGGTTGGCAAATAACACCAGAACCACGTTAGTGTGTAGTAGAATCGGCAAGGTGCACCATGCACATGTGAGGTTGGCTACTTACACCCCCCAAAATTTTATGAAAAATAAGAACTTAATTGCAGCCTCAAGTAATAGACCCTTGCCTTTAAGAGCCATATTACATATCGACTGTGATTTTTGCGTAAAATGGCCAATTTTGGCGTTCTTGATCGAAGAAACAAAAATACATTAACAATATTGACTTATTGAATAGTACGGAATAGCTATTGGCTTAGTACATAGCGGCCTCGCTTTTTGAAAATTTTGCTTAACTTTTTAATTAAACCCAAAACTGCAGAGAAAGATTTTCATAAAATGCGCATATTCACTTTTTTAAGCTCCTGGATTGTACTACTGTTCCAAACAAATGACATAAAAAAAATAGAATATTATTTCTTATATAGTCGTATAGTACATAGCGGCCTCAGAATTTTGAAATATCATTGATTTAATATAGAAAAAAACATTCTTTTAACCAAAAAAACTTCGAAAATCGCTTTAAGTAAACTGTTAATTTCTCGAATAAACGATAATATTATTGAGCAAAATTTATACGAGAATAATTGTTACTTCATGATGAATAAACTTTGTACCATGAATTTATTATCTTATTTCAATAAAAACGATAAATATAACTTCAAAGTTACTACAAAAACGATGCATCCGCGGCCTTCGCGGGTTTAGTACGGCGCGAGAGCTCGTCAGCGTGCAAATGTAATAGGGCTCTTAACCATTCTAATGACGTCGGAGAGGGCGTTCGCAGTCGTACGGCCGTGACCACTATTTGAAACACAAACAAGAATGGCACAAATGTTTTTTTAAACAAGTTATTAGTTGTTGATAAAAATAGAACTAAAAAGTTTCCTTGTTGTGTTTCGCTCATCAAAGTCTTTCATTTGATACCCATGTCATAGGTGTTTACGTTTATAATTATAATCCGCCATTTTGGAAGGATTAAAAATGGTGGCATTTAGGTTTTGTTGGTAACTATCTAAAGTTATGTTAGTAACTATTTAAGAAAAAAAAAACCGGACAAGTGCGAGTCGGACTCGCCCACCGAGGCTTCCGTTGGTACGTAGTATCATTATTAAATTTGATATTTTTAATTATAAATAAGAAATAATGCGTAGGAAAAAATAAATAAAATATATTTTGCAATGTGTACATCAAGCCCTTTCATATGATACCCCATTTGAACTAGTAGTTTCAATTTGAAATTTCGACACACTATAAAAATATAGACCCCCTATTGTTTAAGATCTATTTACAAATGTATAGTTTTCAGATTTATTCCTGTCCCTATAGGTTTTGATTCCCTTGAGTGTGTCGAAATATGCGTTTTTTGCTGAATAAACGGCCGTAACGTTTTTCTACGTAAACTTAGCAGTTTGATTTTTTTACAACTTCATGAGACCGTAGACCTGAGTATACAGTTCAAATTTCAGCTTGATACCTCCACGCATTCTCGACATAGAAATTCTTGACAGACAGACAGACGGACAACAAAGTGATCTTATAAGGGTTCCGTTTTTCCTGTTGAGGTACGGAACCCTAAAGTCTAGCCAGTTTCGTTTTAATTTTCACAACAGTTAATCTTAACGTTTTTTATTTTATTGTGAGAGCGGGGCAAACGACCATGTGGATCACCAATGGCCATGGAAAGCAATCACCACCGCCCATGGAGATCAGCAACACCAAGGGGTCGCCAAAACGTTGCCAGCCTATACTACTTCCTTTCTTTGTTGGCGAGCTCGGTGGCGTAGCCGTCAATGACGCGGCTTCGACACCAACGCTCGTGGGTTCGATTCCCACATAGGACAAACATTTGTGTGCATGAACACGTGTGTTTGTCTTGGTCTGGGTGTTTTCTATGTATCATAAGTATGTATTTACAAAAAAAAATTTATTTACGTATGTTTATCAGTTGTCTAGTACCCATAACAAAAGCTTCGCTTACTTTGGGGCTAGATGGCGCTGTGTAATTTGTCTGACAAAATTTATTTATTTGTGGTGACCTCACTCACTCGCAGGAACACAATAACCCTAAAAGGAATTGTTATTTGGCTGCGGTATTCTGTGAGGTGGAGGTACTTCCCTAGTCGGGCAGCTTAAAAAAAACATTATGCCCTGTCTCTCTTTTCGCCAGAGCGGTGGCGGACAACATTGTATTTCCGGGCATACTAAAGAAGTTTTCACTTCCAAAATAAAAATTGAAAACCTAACTAGCACGTGCCTAAGTTGCCAAAGCCGTAGTCTGCCCTTGCGCTAGAGCATTGTGTATCAGTCAGCAGGGTGAATGAATGAATGAATGAATAAATGAAACATTTATTTGTATCTCCAGCACACACATAATAAGTTCTTCCCAGTCTTATAATAATTAGTTGTAGTAATAGGGTGCAGTACCAAGTGCACGTGAGATTAGCTCTGTTTCAAAGATGTCGATGAACCACTCACACCCCAAAACGAGAGAAATAAATGTACGATGAGAAGCATATTTCTACACTGTTCTGCTGTTCGTGATGGAGACTAATTCAACAAATCATATCATAAAAATCGGTCCAGCTGTTCTTGAATAATCAATTGTGTAACCAACCCGACTTTGTTTTATATATCATCATCATCATCAGGTCATTTTTGTCTCCACTACAGGAGCACGACCCTCTCTCGTCGTCCCAGACAGAAGGAGGATTTGGCCTACACTCCCCACACTGGCCAGACGGGTTGGGGAGGCCTGATCGATGTTTGATTGTTTTATATATTTAGATGTAGAATGTACAAAAAACTGACTAATCACCTCATACATATAAAAAATCACGGCGTTGAGCTATTTTTACGAGAATTTTAAAATTACATTTTTATCTTTTAAATAGCTGACCAGAGAAACTAAGCCTGACTTCCTACCTATGAATATTCAATTCGAATTGGTTTCGCGCACGCTGTCAATTGACTGACTGTTCTGTCAAACGCCATTATGGTATGGTATTAAAGTTCAAATTGACTTTTAAGTATTCTTACGAATCGTTTGTATGGAAGGATAGAAAAGTGTTGTTTTTAGACTTTTCTGGCAATTTTAAAAAAAATCTCTGTTGTCGAACCATCCTCGTACTTCAAAGAATATTCTAAAAAAAGAATTAGCCAAATCGGTTCAGCTTTTCTCGAGATATGCGCTTAGCAACACATTCAGCGATTCATTTTTAGGGTTCCGTACCCAAAGGGTACAAAGGAACCCTTTTACTAAGGCTCTGCTGTCCGTCCGTCCGTCCGTCTGTCGCCAGGCTGTATTTCATGAATCGTGATAGTTAGACAGTTGAAATTTTCACAGATGATGTATTTCTGTTGCCGCTATAACAACAAATACTAAAAAACAATAAAATAAATATTTAAGGGGGCTCCCATACAACAAACGTGATTTTTTGCTCGTTTTTGCTCGCAATTGATAACGGCAATAGGCGCTTACTCACATAATATTTAGTTATATATTCACTTTAAAAATAAATAATTAAATAAAAATAAATTAAATATTTAAGGGGGGCTTCCATACAACAAACGTGATTTTTTTGCCGATTTTATAGATAATACTACGGAACCCTTCGTGCGCGAGTCCGACGCGCACTTGGCCGGTTTTTTTATATTATAGATTTGGCCAGGCATTGCCCTAATAGCGAATGTGTATTCGCTAAGAGAATTTACGATGGACGTGTGACCATCGTAAATTCTCCTGAATTTCATTAGTACCTAACTACCTACGAACTACGAATACGCGATCAAACATACTCGTATTGATGCCGAAATAGATGTCCTATTTGACATTCGCTCATAATCAAGGGCGTCTCCAAAATCTAGAGATTCTATTTATTTTATTGTACAGTCAAGAACTCGTGAAGCCTTATTTATAGAATAAATCCAACCGACATTTTGTTACTTTGAAATTAAAGCTATTTAAAGTTTAATAGGAATAAAAATATCGCGCAGTATACGTTTTGGGAAGCACATGTCATCAATCTGCTAGAATCTGTTGCGAATATCTATATATATAAAAATCAATGCCAATTTTCGTTGTAATTTTATAACTCAAGAACGGGATCACCTATCCAAACCAAATGTTTATGCTTTGTTCGGACTATTTAGTAGATGGTTTATGTGAAGTTTGCACAAAATCGGTAGAGCGGTTCTTCATTTATCATATTTTTGTAACAAATGAATTCAATAAATGGCGGATCATTTTGTTAATTTTGCTGTCAAATTGAAACTTTTTTCAGTATTGACAGTACAATCATGTTGTTATGTCATTCATGCGGTCATTTCATTTTGGACGTGCTTCGACTTTATGTTGCCTGTTCCAGTGTCGGTGCCCCCAGAGTACCAGAGCCGTTTGTTTATTCATGCCCAAAATGGAAAAAAAAAAATATTGTTTATCCAAATGTCAAAAAAAATGGATTAAATTTTAAAATAGCTAGCAATTAATAAAATATTTTTTGTTTGAATAAATGAATTTGATGTTCCAATGAAATTTTTTTAGTATTTCACTTTATACGTAGCGAAGCACGTACCGGGCCGCTAGTAAAGTATAAAACTCGATTTGAAGTTTCTGGTATATCTCTCAATTTGACATAGTTTATCGGTTGGATGTATGACAGGGTCCATTTAATCAAAGGCTTGTCCTTTAATAGAAGCAAAACAAACAAGTTAACAACCATGTAAAGTTATAATTGCAGCCTTAGCCTTATAGATCAATAGAACAGGGCCGGCAACAGATTCATTAAGTACATACTTAGGGCCGCAGCAGACGTGCTACTTTTAGTATCTGGTGGTTGAATGTGCAGTGGCGTAACTACAGAGTGGCAGAGCGGGCACAATGCCACGGGCCCCCGGACCAAGGGGGCCCCAGACTCGAGAGCTTAGTACAAAAATAAAATATTTTTAAAGATAGACTATAAATATACAATATACAAAATTTTAACAGATAGGTACATCATCATATTTCTTGAAAATAAAATTATAGATTATTAACCAAAAATGTTCAAAATACTTCTTTAGTGTTGGTTACTTAGATGATTTATTAGACGGGGTCCTGGGGGCCCCATTCTCTGAGGGGTCATCTGTTGGATTTGCCGCGGGCCCCTGATGGTATAGTTACGCCACTGTGAATGTGGAACAGTTTGTATGGCGCCGCACGCACACACGCTCACAACGGTCTGCCTCCCTTACGTGGACGGGGTGTGTGTTTAGTTCAGATCATAATGTAACATCACCATTTATAGGCTGGCAAGGGATCGGCGACCCCTTGGTGTTGCTGATCTTCATGGGCAGTGGTGATTACACGTCAGGTGACCCACATTTTCTTATACCACTAAAGTGGAATACAAGTATACGGCCCGCCTGATGGAAAGCAGTTACCATAGCCTATGAACGCCTGTAACACCAGGGGCATCACATGCTCATCACAAGGTGCAAGCTGGTATCTAGGCGCTCCCGCCCATAAATGGCATCAGTACTCCATGTGCGGCCGTACTTGAGCTTTGTAAAGCATAGGTCTTTGCCGCGAGTTGAAATACTGCTTCGCCCTGTTGAGCACACCTAGTTTCTTAGACGCCAGCTTGACCTTCCCCTCCAGGTGACAACGTAACTGGACGTCGCTGGAGATTTCAATTCCGAGAATCCCAATGTTTTTGGCGAAAACCGGCTCGTTTGCTCCCCTCAAATATAAAAAAAAACCGTATATCTCAACAGATGTTACTAAATCCGCAGTTGTTTTTCTTTCAAGAAATTGAGGGAATATTCACGTTATATTTTTAGGCGAAAGAGATGAGTAAATATACATTTAACCTTTGTAAGTTTATGTTCACATTGTAGGTATGATAATGGTAGAGTTACTATGTTTGCTGATTACTACTTTTTTTTCATTTTAGACAAAAAAAAAATAAGGTTTCATTTTCTTTAACTATTTACCTAATGTTGCAGTATAAGTAATAGTACTTACTACGTACAGTATGGCCGCTTCCTGCCGCTCTCTCGTATCGACCTCACCTCTCCTCTGAGACGAATCTGGAACAGTTTGTATGGCGCCGCACGCACACACGTTCATTTTCACTCTGTACTGACGTCATTTTTTATGTAATAGTGACTGACGCGCCATTTGTATGGAATGGCCGGGGTGTACTAATGTTAAATAACAAGTAAATTATTAAATAAAACAAAAAGCCTGACTGCTTGAGTAAATTCAAATAAAATGCAAAATAAATTATTAGCTTTTATTTCATGGCATAAAGGTTATTATTATTATTATTTTTTATTTCTTTTTCCACTGACGCCATATGAAATAATTATTTTCTATGGCACAACTGAAACGAACTGAAAGACCAATACATACGATTAAAAAACAGAACGTTCCTTCGATAATCGGGTAATTAAAATTTTTTACTTACTTTTTTCGACAATTAAAATGAGCAACGGACACCTACAGCTAATGCGCCCCTGTGTAGTGTATATTATTCTGTGCCTGTGCACCAACCATCCGGTTATCACAGGATTGCGAGTCTCTCGTCTAGAAAACCAACCAGGCGAGAAGACCTTTACCCGCACCGCTCTCGCGCCCGGTAAACCAACCGAGCACGCCAGCGGATTGGTAAAAATGAGCAAAGAAGCAGTGGGTATAACCACTTATAACCACTGCTTCTTTGCTGATTTTTACCAATCCGCTGGCGTGCTCGGTTACACCCCACGGTGTAAGTGGTTCATCAACCTCTTTGAAACAAAGCCAACCTCACTTGCACATGGTGCACCCTGCTGACTGACAAACGAGGCTCTGACGAAAAGAGAGGTAGGGCATAGTGTATTTTTAAGCTGCCCGACTGGGGAAGTACCTCCACCTCTCATAATACCGCAGCCAAATAACAATTCTCTTGAGGGTTGTTGTGTTCCTGAGGGTGAGTGAGGTCACCAGAAACGAAGGAGCAGCTATTTTGGCAGTGGGAGTGGCGGAGCATGAGCGATTTTGTTGTATTGCAACGTTAATATGACTACGGTAACCGCTTAACATCAGACGGGCCGCATGCTTGTTTTCTACCGGACGTAATGCAAAAAAACTACAAATGGAAAATGAGTTTTTTGTGAGCTTTCATGAAAGCGAAACAAACAAACTTAACTACCTACTGAACCGATTGCTATTAAATTATGCATACATCATAATATTAAAAGTCCAGAATACTTTTACCCCAAAAAAATAACAGTTCACGAGGGATGATCAAAAGTTTGCACGATATAAGTACATTCACGCGGACGAAGCCACTAGCGGAAGCTAGTATTCTACATGTATGCCATATTTCATGTAAATCCGTTCAATCGATTACTCGTAAATGTGTAATAAACATCCACACAGCTACACATCCTCACAAACCTTCACGTTTGTATATATAGTAAGATATATATATACAGGGGTTTTTGCAGAACGCAATGCGTGAACGATGCCTCTGGTATCACAAGCGTCCATAGACTACGAGGACTGCTTTCCATCGGGCGGGCCGTACACTTGTTTCTCCCTAGTGGTATAAAAATATACATTGAAAAATCTTAAAATATAAATGAACTAATACAACCTGTATTTTAAAGTCCGTTTTTATATAACTTTTTATAAATAAAAAACGTAAACAATAACTACAAAATAATACTGATACAAAAAATACAATACGGAAATAACAAAGCATACCGGTCGATCCATAATACGCACTCGGATACTTAACAATCATTATTTACTAACATTATAATTATTTAATAACTAGAGGCCTCTCGCGCTTCGCTGTGGCTCAATCTTCTCGTTCCCATTTTCATGAGGAAATATATTTTCTTCATAATGTTTTTTCGTTAATTTTACCAATGTTTTAATAGTTATACTGCTATTCGGAGCGGAGGGAGACAAATCCAACAAATCAAAAATCATTAAAATCGGTTTACGTGTACTCGAGTTATGAATGGTGCAACTAACCCGACTTTGTTATATATATAGAAGTGCAGGGTGCAAGTGGTGCACCCACAAAACGTGTTTTTTTTTGCAGGTAAAATAAAATTATGACTTCTATATATGAAATATATATTAAAATATGTTAATACGTATTTTTAAAGTTCATTACTTACAGTGTTTTTAGTTTTTGAAAAACTGTTTAGCAAAAATACTGTGTTGTGTAAAAATGCTCTTTTTTTGCAAATAACATTCTACAGGATTCGATACATGACTGACGCAACTAAAATATATAATTTTGTATGTTATTAAGAGAACAAAAAGATTCGATAGTTTTTAGCATTAAGTTTAAAAGTAACAAAAATCATAGTTTTTAGATACTAATTTATGAAACAAATCCGGTAAAGTCCAATTAAAAAGTAGTAACATAGGATTTTTTATTTATTAATAAACATTGATCGAAAACACAATCAACAGTCTAAGCAGTGCTGTCATGATACAAAAAACGGGAAATTTTGATGCCTTCCGAGCGTTTTGAAGCATCATTGAAAATAAATAGTGACCTTCAGTGCGTTTTTGCTTATGACAAAGCTATTTTATAATAAGGTATTAACGAGTACTTGTAGTACGGTACCGGTACCAACTAGGATTATGTACCAGTCGTCAGTGTAAACAAGACAACTTTGTACCATATACGAGACGTCATTTTACGTTGATCGGAAAAAAAAATGAGGAAAACTGCACGCGAGTTGCTAAGAAATAATCTTTTAAATGATGACGGACATGACGGACGGAAGACGGAGTTTTGCAATGTTTTAGTAAACGAAGTTGTGTTGAAATAAAACATTCTATATTTAACTATTTTTTTTTTTATTTGCACAAAAATCGAAAGCAATATAAATATATTACTTCATTATATATGCAATGTGAATAAAAGTAAGTTAATATGTATTATTAAATTCCGTTATTCAATTTTAAAGTGAATGAATTTGAAGAACTTTTAGTGAAATTAAACAAAAGTGTATTGATGTGAATTAATTTTAGTTTTTGAAAATCTGTGACAATGTTGGGTAAAAATGCTAAATTGTTTTTTGGGATATCCTTTGGATTATTGGTCGTAGCCGTGATACTGGCTGCTTGGGGGTTCTCCAAGATTGTCAACAATCAAGTTAAAAAGGTAAGTCCACAGAAATACGTCTTAGAGTAATAATATTATAATATACTTTACGTGCTCGGTGGTCGAATGGTTAGCAATGGCCACTTTGACTCCGAGGTCGCGGGTTCGATTCCCGCACAAACATTTGGGTGTATGTACATGTCTGTTTGTCTTGGCCTGGGTGTTTTCTACGTATTTACAAAAAAAATGTATTTAAGTACATTTATCAGTTGTCTAGTACCCATAGCACAAGCTTTGCGTTTAATTTGGGACTAGATGGCGCTGTAAATAAATAATAACTTAATTAAATTATAAATAATTAATAAATATTTCTGGACAACTTATGTCCAGAAATATTTATTTATGTAGCCGGGGCATAAGAATGCGTGGGCAAAATGCCGGGTATTTTGGATGGATCTCCAATAAGCGGTCATAAATTCCCTATGCCCAGTTGCGTAGCAATTATGGACGCTTATTGGAAATCTGACCAAAATGCCATCGTTAAACCATAAAACTAGCTGTACATTGTAAGACATTGTCTTGTGTCTTGCAAAAATATCTCACATCAGACGCTTTTCGTTTGGAATTCAATTAGTGATGTCTATCGAACATAAGGCCTAACTTATACGACACTATACATTTTCATTATCGTCATCGTCAACCCTCATTCATCCCACTGCTGGGATACGGGTTTCCCCTCAATCCAATGTGTTTAGAGCGTACTCCACCACGCTGCTAAACTGTGGGTTGCTGGAGACTAATATTTACTAGCCGCCTAAAGGCCACTGATTTGGCTTAACGACTGTAATCTAATAACAACAGCCGGGACCGAAGGCGTAACGTGCCCTCCAAAGCACGGAGGAGCTCGAGATAAATAAACCGCTCCATGGACAGGCTACGGCCGACGTTGCTTAACTTGCATGTTTCGATAATACTGACACGCGCAGCGATGCCATCGAGCTCCTCTACATATTCACTACCGAATACGAGATCTTTAATATGCAGGCGTCCTTAGTATTCATGAAATACGAGATCTATAATATGCAGGGATACGGGTCTCCCCTCAATAAATAAATAATAAATAAATATTTCTGGACAATTTACACAGCGCCATCTAGTCCCAAATTATGCGCAAAGCTTGTGTTATGGGTACCAGACAACTGATAAATGTACTTAAATACAATTTTTTTTGTAAATACTTACGTATAATACATAGAAAACACCCAGACCAAGACAAACAGACATGTTCATGCACACAAATGTTTGACTTGTGCCCCCGCACAATCGAACCCGCGAACTCGGAGTCAAAGTGGCCATTGCTAACTAAATAGAATTTAGATTAGAGCATACTCATCAATAGAAGGGTTTAGATAGAGCATACTCCACCACGCAGCTCAACTACGGATTGGTGGAGGTCCTTAGTATATCGTACACGTTTTAATGCTTAGCTTTGTTTGTGACTAGATGTCGCTTATTGACTTATCAAGAATGTTTATCACCTGATGGAATTGAGTAAAAAGCTTCATCTCAATCGGATACTGGGAGAGTGCTCCCAGCTTGCAGATACAGACATCGGGGCAGGTGAAACTAAATAAAAGCCTGTAAAAATATATATTTTATCTAATCTCATACTGAAATTTACACATTAAAAAACTAAACACAGTATCATAATGACAGTCTTTACGCACAAGCTGTCAAAATAAATTTAAAAAGTTATTTTTCGATACAGCTCTTCTATGGCCAACTGTATCGTAAAATAACTTTTTTACCATTTCGATACAGCTTCAGCCCTGGATACAGGTATTTTAAACAGGTTGCAATGCAAATACATTACAACTATGCAAATTTTTTCTACATAATCTGCACTACTCATGCTCGATCTGCAAATGGATTTATAAGTAAGAATTATAGCTGTTAAATTAACTTCATGGTTGTATTTAAAATATTATTATCATATATTTCATGAGATTAGACAAAGTAGTGTATGAAACTGCACATAATTAGGTATTAAAATACTCGTGTGGTATATTATAACACTCGCCTTCGGCTCATGTTATAAACTCACACTCGTATTTTAATAACCCTTATTATGCAACAGTTTCATAAACTACTATTATTTTACTTATTGTTCGATTTTTCTGCTGTCTGTACGGAAAAAACCAATGTGACGAATTTACAATAATCCAAATTAATATAATGACGAAATTACCTATTAAAAATAGAACTGTGGCGAATTTACAGATACTTTTTTCCGTGACGAATTTACTTTGTGGCGAATGTACAACAACCCTTGTAATTAATAAAAGCTTTTACAGACAGATAGATAGACAAAAAAGCTATAAAAAATTGGTTGTCTATTTACGGACGATAATTTTACGTAATAACTTCATAGGCCGATCGTGCCTCTCTATTGCTTGTTCTGCGCTCTCGCTGCACGCTCGGCTCGGGCGGAACGTGACAATGAGTCATGCTTTTTCGTGCGTGCAGCCGGCGTTCATCTATTTATAAGATGTTATCACGTCAAAATGCCTTTAATCCTACAGATGAACTCTGTAATTATTATATATTAAATTGATAAAGCAGATTTTAATAGTTTATACAAAGCCTTCCAGAATATTTTTCTTAAATATAATACCTTTTTAAGATTTTATCACCCTGCCGTTTTATTACTTTTACTTTTAGATAGATTTTCACATCACTACATTACTTAAGCTACACGATAGATACTTGCATTATAAATATTTTTAAAATAGAAAAATTCACCTCCACGCCTAGAGGACTTGAACCCACGACCTCTCTCTATTATCGGTCGACTGCCCCCTTACCACCAACTCTTATTGCGATTCAATAATAAATTCAATAAATGCTTATTCATACCAGTAAGCGACTCTATTTCGAATTGAATAGAGTCGCTTATTCATTGGTATGAAAAAGCATTCTATTCAGTTATTGAATCGCATTAAGAGTTGGTGGTTAAGGGGCTAAAGTTGGTGGTTAAGCCTCCCCAACCCGTCTGGCCAGCGTGGGGAGTGTAGGCCAAATCCTCCCTCCGTCTAGGACGGAAGAGAGAGGGTCGTGCTCCTGTAGTGGAGACTAAAAAAAAAAAATTACCTGATGTTGATGGTTAAGGGGCTGCTCTTCCAACTGAGTTACGAGAAAGGTTTGTGATGGTGAAAATTTTTTTAATTTCTTTTTACTCCTCTAAACTTTTAAGTTCAAGTCCCAGCTAGGTGGAGGAAGTGAATTTTTCAATTTTAAATATATTCATCAACATCTTTGAACCAAAGCCAACTTCACCTGCACGCGGTGCACCCTGCTGACTGACAAACGAAGCTCTGGCGAAAAGAGAGGTAAGGAGCGTCATTGTAAGCTACCCGACTGGAGAATGAAGCTCCACCTCACAGAATACCGCAGCCAAATAACAATTCCTTGAGGGTTGTTGTGTTCCTGCGAGTGAGTGAGGTCACCAGAAAGGAAGGAGATGCTACGTTGGCGGCGGGGGTGGCGGCGCGCGAGCGATATTTTATGTTGCGAGCGTTAATATGGCTACGATAACCGCTTCACATCAGGTGGACCGTATGCTTGTCTGCCACCCGATGTAGTATAAAAAAATCTGACAATTTGGACGAAATCAACTATTAAAATTATGTAAGTACCTAATACTTACATAGGTACCTATTTTTTTAATATAGCATAAATAATTATGGTCAAGGTCCTACGTTATAACGTTTTTAACACACGATAATTTTAACAAAAAAAAACTGACTTGTAACATTACTCTACATTTATGTATGTAGATACAGGCTGATGATGATGATGATGATGAAAAAAATATGGGACCAATCTGAAAGTATACTCTTTCAAATAAAAAAGTTTTTTTTCAAATCGGTTTATAATTAATGATGGAGTAATTAAATAACAAACCTAACAGTGGGAAGATACAGGCAGATGATGATGATGATGATGAAAAAAATATGGTACCGATCTGGAAGTCTCTTTCAAATAAAAAAAGTTTTTTTGAAATCGTTTTTTTTTTTTTATATACCACTAAGGTGACAAACAAGCATACGGCCCGCCTGATGGAAAGCAATTACCGTAGCCTATGGTTTATAAATCACGGAGTAATTAAGTAACAAACATTAAAAAAAAAATACAGCCGAATTAAAAACCTCCTTTTTCGGGGTCGGTTAAAAAGTGACCTTGATTTATAAACAAATAAATATTACTGGACTAAATACACAGCGCCATCTGTTCACAAACTAAGAAAAGCTTACTATGGGTACTAGATAATTGATAAATGATAAAACTGATATTTTTAGGGTTCCGTACCCAAAGGGTAAAAAGGAACCCTATTACTAAGGCTCCGCTGTCCGTTCGTCCGTCCGTCCGTCCGTCTGTCACCAGGCTGTATCTCATGAACCGTGATAGTTAGACAGTAGAATTTTCACAGATGATGTATTTCTGTTGCCGCTATAACAACAAATACTAAAAACAGAATAAAATAAATATTTAAGGGGGCTCCCATACAACAAACGTGTTTTTTTTTTGCCGTTTTTATAGATAATGGTACGGAACCCTTCGTGCGCGAGTCCAACTCGCACTTGGCCGGTTTTTTATTTTTATAATATATCGTCGTTTTTTTTAATAACAACCAGACCAAGACAAACAGCCATGTTCATCAAACACACAAATGTTCGTCTTGTGCGGGATTACGTTTATGTAATCTATACCTATAAAAGAGAAAGTATGTATGTATGTTCCGTATAGACTCCGAAACGGCTGGGCCGATTTCAACGAAATTTTCAGACAATCTTTAGATTGTCCCAGCGGATAATCCTGCTCCCCTGGACTACACAGGCGAAGCCGCGGGTAACAGCTAGTATATTATAATTTAGATGTCACCTTTTTATCACTTAGATTTTAATCTCGAGAAACCTGTGCTTGAACCGGTTGCACTGTCCTTGACTTTTTGGGTTTGTACCAAAAAAAGTGAAATAAAACCTTATAGTGCAAGCGACACATTGTAAGTTATTTATTAGTAACTTATAAGAGTTAAAATTACAATAGATTATAATGTTTTCAAATGTTTAGTAGCAATACGTAGTACTTACCTATCATCATCATCATCAGCTTGCATCTATCCACTGATAGATCGCCTTGCCTCCCCTCATAATATGCGATTCTCCGCTTTTCGAATTCAGCCGTTTCCGACGGTTCGCCTAAGGTCATCGGTAGATTTAGAAGCGGAGTGGGGGGGGGGGACGTTTCGTTGCTTCCTACGAGCTCTCCACTCTAGGACTTTCCTCTCCCGTCTGCCATCACTGACTCGGCAGATGTGGCCGACTCACAGCCACGTCAGCTTGCTGACTCTGAGAGCTATCTCGACAACTTTAGTTCTCCGTCGAATTTCTTCGTTCCGGATTCGGTCCCTTGTCCCGAAATGCCGAGCGTAGCACTCCCCATCGCTCTCGCAGTGCGACTTTCAATTTGTGGACCAGCCCAATGGTCAGAGTCCAAGGTTCTGCACCGTAGGTTATGACGGAGAGGACGCATTGGTGGATTGAAGACTTTGGTCTTCAAATATTGCGGTATTGCATTTTGTTCAACGATTTTTTTGGTTACAAAATAAACACCAGTGAAAAAAACTAGGCAAACGAATAATATGAATATTGCATACCGTAGTTTCTACTTTAGGTCGGGTGGTAGACAAGCGGCCCACCTGATTTGACGTCTATGCCTATAATAAAAAATGTAGTGGGCCGCCACCCTTGCTGCCATCGCAGCAACTCCTACCTTCCTGCTAAGAGCAACCTTCTAGGCCGCTAGGAATTGTTATATGTGTCATCATCATCATCATCAGGTCATTTTAGTCTCCACTACAGGAGCACGACTCTCTCTCGTCCGTCCCAGACAGAAGGAGGATTTGGCCTACACTCCCCACGCTGGCCAGACGGGTTGGGGAGGCCTGATCGATGTTTTATAATGTATTTCCCTTAGTCGCCTTGTACGACATCCACGGGAAGAGACGGAGGGATTCTATTCTAGTCTGCCGGAAACCACACGGCCAGAATGTTATATGTGTGCGATCTTATAATTACGCTGCGCCCTACGAGTTACGTTAGTTAATCATCACAGGGATTCACCACTTGCAGGTGGGGTTTTTTTTGACCCATTATATATTGCCAGTTTCGAGTAAAATATTTGAATGCATAATGCTTAAACAAATGCAGGTCTATTTTAAGACCACTGAAATCTTTCATAATGCGCAATATGCTTTTACACCAGGTAGATCCACTACAGACGCATTGGTAAAGCATACTCTTATTGCATGGGAGGGATCGCAGGTAGCTGAAGGTGTTTTCTGTGATCTTTCCAAAGCCTTTCATTGTGTTAATCATCAGACTACATATGAAGTTAGACACGTGGCCCAAAATTTGATTGCATCTAATTTTATGACCCACATCGGCAAGTTTCTTTCAGCATTTCTTCATCACCATAGGTCAATACCAAAATGCTACTACACAAAAAAATTACAAAAAAATAAAATATTATTTGTAAAAAGTGTAAGACATGTCTAAGTGCACACAACGGCTCAATGGCCGAATAAATAATTTCATTTTATTTGGCACAAAGATGATAGTGAGCCACTTACACACTAGATATAAGTATGAGCATGCAGTGTAAAGTATCATCATCATCAGGTCATTTTAGTCTCCACTACAGGAGCACGACCCTCTCTCGTCCGTCCCTGACAGAAGGAGGATTTGGCCTACACTCCCCACGCTAGCCAGACGGGTTGGAGAGGCCTGATCGATGTTTTATAATATATTTCCCTTAGTCGCCTTGTACGACATCCACGGGAAGAGACGGAGTGATTCTATTCTACTCTGCCGGAAACCACACGGCAGCGTAAAGTATGTATGTATATAATTAATCTCTCGTTTTGTTATATTCCCAATATAGGCTTAATTTGGCACTTTACGTACTTGGCTATAGCGACTACTATTTTTAGATAATTTACATAGCTTATCTAAAACATACAAGCCCACATTTTCACCAGCGTACTGAAGTACATCATACAATAGGAATACTTTGTAGTACATTCACCTTGACTTCCTGTTAGGTAGGTTGTAGATTCAAGTTCCTGATACAGAGGAGTTGTTTGACATGATGCGCACGGCCTCCTGCTACAGCCGCACTGCTGGCTGGCCATCAACAAGGAATTCATCATTGCACAATAGAGCCGAAGTAGTTACGTAGTGTGCTATTTGAGAGAGGTTTTCTCCCATGTACTATCAAGCTGTGGAATTAACTCTGTGTCGAGTTCCCAAGGGACTACAGCATGTAGTTCAAAATGGTTGAGAAGAATTTTATACAGGGTAGGCAACGCGCGTGTGATGCCACAGACACAGCATAGTGACCGATGTTAGAGGTGGTAAAATACAATATTCATTTATTGTGCTATCGTACACAAACATGACAATTTATATTACCTACATTAAAAATAAACAGCAGGAGCAGGCATACATTTTCGCCGCGCGGTAGAAAGAGTGGCGGATCACTTCCTCTCCTACGCCGCGCCGCCGGCAGTCTACGCTCCCCCCGTCTTACGAATTTTCGATCAGGCCACGTGTCCCGACGCGAGTTTAACATTTTTTACCCATCCCAAAAAGTGCACAACGCCTCTAAAGAAGTTTTCACTTCAAAAAGATATTAGTTCATTAGTAAAGTCAAAACTACACTGAAATGATTTCAGCGCCAAACAGAAAAATGGTTGTTCTGGAAAAAGTATCAAATGCTAATTAGGACAGTTAGCGATATATCCGAAAATATATTTAGTATTTAGTTTTAATGAAAAATGCTACTGCTGTATAAAATTTTTGAGTACTGTGTTTCAGGAAATAAAATAAACTGAACGTCCCAACATATTTGAATGACTAGCAACTTTCTCTCTATTTGTTATGGTTTCAGGCGCATTCAAGGTACTTTGTATGAATGAAATCACTGGTACTGTTCCACTTAATAGGCTACTTGACCAACATTTTTTTCGGTTTGATATGTAGGGACGTCTCAATAATATAACCATAGGTGAAAGAATTACTTCGATAGCACAAAGATCTCTCGAGATATGTTAAGGTGAAGTGAGTCCAGGAAACACGCTTATTGAAAGAATAGTTCTATTAAACTATTTCTGTTTGGTTCCTAGAAATTTAACTATGAAATCTTAAGTCCTTTCTGCAGGGCACAAAGCTATTGAAAACACAATTAATAATTTTTGGCTCGATAGAAAAAAATCGCGAACTTACTCTCTAAATTTGCCCTAAGTAAAAATTATAACTATTTAATACAATTTTTTTGTAAGGAAATTATACCAAAATTTTCATAATTTTAATTACGAGAGCACTATGCTATTACTTTTAAAAATAAAATAATTTAAATAAAATTATTAAAAGAATAACGATTTGCGGTCGCGCACCCTCCCCGATTCTCGATCGCCCTTTGCCAGCGCTTCGTTTGTCAGTCAGCAGGGTGCACGGCGTGCAGGTAAAATTGGCTTTGGTTCAAAGATGTTGATGAACCACTTACAGCCCAGATATAGTGATAACCCCAAAGATAGTGGAACAAACAGACATCCATACTTTCGCATTTATAATATTAGTAGGTAGATAGTTAATTGATTCAGATGTTATTTTGCGAAAGTCAAATTTACAGGCAATTTGATCTACACTACTTTGCGTGCTTCCGCCACCAACGTTTTTGGTGTAGGACACGACTTACGCTTAATATTTTTTTGGTGTAGGAGCTAGGACGTTGGATCATTAATATTTTAGGGTGTAAGTGGTTCATCAACATCTTTAAACAAAAGCCAACTTCACCTGCGCGCTGTGTACCCTGCTGACTGACAAACGAAGCTCTGGCGAAAAGAGAGGTAGGGAGCGTAATTGTAAGCTACCCGACTGGGGAATTACATCCACCTCACAGAATACCGCAGCCAAATAACAATTCTCTCAATCAATCATGAAATCAAATTAATATTTTTTTTTGTAAATACATACATACTAACTGTTACCCGTGGCTTCGCCCGCGTGGTCCAGGGAAGCTGCCATTAATTTGTGTATATTTTTTTCTTGTTGTCATTTTTTTACTTGATGGGATAAAAAGTAGCTTATGACACTCTCCAGACCGTAAACTATCCCCGTTAACAAAAATCATGTCGGTACTTAGGTTACTTTCGATGTAAAAGAAGGACAAATGATTACAAAGTTTATTTTTCCCATTGGATTAAGATGTTTTTCCGTGATAAAAAGTAGCTTATGTCACTCTCCAGATCGTAAACTATCCCCATTAAAAAAATCACGTCCGTACTTAGGTTCGTGTTTGACGTGAAAGAAGGACAAATGATTAACTTTATTTTTTCCCGTGGGAATAAAATGTTTTTCCGGGATAAAGAGTAGCCTATGTCACTCTCCAGGCCTTAAACTATATCAAAAAAAAAACATGTAAATCCGTTTGTTACTTTTGACGTGAAAGAAGGACAAACAACCTTTTACCTATATTATGCTATAGTGATTTAATCTTAAAAGATAGGCATATGCGCAAATTTACGCAGCGCACGCAACGTAAGCCCTCAAAAGGAATATTTTTTTCCCGTTTTTAGGGTTCCGAACCTCAAAAGGAAAAACGGAACCCTTATAAGATCACTTTGTTGTCCGTCTGTCTGTCTGTCTGTCTGTCTGTCTGTCTGTCTGTCTGTCTGTCTGTCTGTCTGTCTGTCTGTCTGTCTGTCTGTCAAGAATTTCTATTTCGAGAATGCGTGGAGGTATCGATCTGAAATTTGAACTGTATACTCAGGTCTACGGTCCCATGAAGTTAAAAAAAAATCAAACTGCTAAGTTTACATAGAAAAAAGTTACGGCCGTTTATTCAGCAAAAAACGCATATTTCGACACACTCAAGGGAATCAAAACCTATAGGGTACTTCCCGTTGACCTAGAACTATGAAATTTGGCAAGTAACATCGTTACAGACTACAAGTACAGGAATAAATCTTAAAACTATACATTTGTAAATAGATCTTAAAAAATAGGGGCTCTATATTTTTTATAGGGCGTCGAAATTTCAAATTGAAACTACTAGTTCAAATGGGGTATCATATGAAAGGGCTTGATGTACACATTGCAAAATATATTTTATTTATTTTTTTCGACGCATTATTTCTTATTTATAATGAAAAATATCAAATTTAATAATGATACTACGTACCTACGGAACCCTCGGTGGGCGAGTCCGACTCGCACTTGTCCGGTTTTTTTATCGGTGCTCCGCTCCTATTGGTGTTAGCGTGATGTTATATAGCCTATATATAGCCTTCCTTGAAATATAGGCTAACACTAAAATATTTTTTCAATTCGAACAAAGAAACAAACAAACTCTTCAGCTTTATAATATTAGTATAGATAATACATAGAAAACACCCAGACCAAGATAAACAGACATGTTCATGCACACAAATATTTACTCGTATCTTGTGCGGGGATCGAACCCACGACCTCGGAATCAAACTGGACATGGTTAGCCATTGGACCACCGGGGTTGTCAAATATAAATACTGTTAATATCAATACCGCTGTATGCTCGGGCATAGTAGCTAGGGACAGACGCGTGCTGTACGGCACATATCGATTCCTAGAAGGATGAAGAATAGTGTATGCTGGCGCGTGATAGTTAGTTAGTCTAAGTATGTACCTATTTTAGTTTGACCAATAATAAATATAATTGAATATAAAAGAATTATTGAATAGTTTTCTTTTTATTTTGAATTCTTTACTTTTTCATAATATACCAAAACATCACTTGTTTGCATGTTGAATATTATATACTTCATTAATAAAAAAAATGTATTTTTACATGTGGTTTATTTATTTTCATATAATTATATTTCCAGTAAGTACTTTTAACTATTGTATTGACGGGTGTAATACTACACGGGTGTAGATAGTCGCTTCGCTATACTGTGGCGTCTCGGCAGCGATCGCGCGCTTGTAAGCGAGTACCCCGCGCCGGCTCCTCTCAAGCCCCGCACCTCACCCCCTCGAAAACGGCCAAGCCCTGGACTCACGTCACCTTAATTTGAAAATCACAATTTTGGACTTTCCCGAAAACGCTCCATACAAAACGCTACTGAGTTATGACGTCACAGGTTTGTATACATCAAATCAGAAATTTGTACGACAGCTATGTTAAATATTACGTTTAGGAATTAGTATCATAACAAAACTTATAGTATTTTTTTTAATAATTTCATACTTTTAAAATGGACTTTCTCACCAAACTTTGATCGACCCTAAAATAAGTCGGACGGAAGATACTAGAGCGAAAGTTTGTAGATCTTTATTTTTGTATTTTACGATATTGTTACATAGTTAATTTATAAAATTTTTGAACATTTGCAAATAGCCTAATTACGTCAATTTTACCAACCGGTTTCGCTAAACGGCATTAACAATTCGTGAATT
Organism: Hypsopygia costalis; assembly: GCA_937001555.2. Classification (NCBI taxonomy): domain Eukaryota; kingdom Metazoa; phylum Arthropoda; class Insecta; order Lepidoptera; family Pyralidae; genus Hypsopygia; species Hypsopygia costalis. The sequence goes on from OW443329.2 coordinate 29,934,707, forward strand.
TTTACTTTTCCCGAAAATTTACTGATAGAGATTTCTTGCAATTCTAGCGGGCGACACACGTCACTTTCCACTTACAAAATTATGTTAGCAAACGGTGACCCTTTAAAACCAGTATGTCCACTATACCACCAGGGGCCCTACCGCCGAAGCTGAAGCCGATTGCCACCGAATATTTTGATTAGAAAAATATGTCATACTTTTAAGTTATTGCCAAACATAACAATCAAACAACCAAACATATCAAACATGCCAAATATATAAAACATCGTTTCTACCAGCTAAACTAAACATAATTACCGCCATTCTAAGCTAAGGTTTTATTTTCGCAAAAAAAAAAACCCATGATAATCGGCTTAGCTTCGGCGGTAGTGTCCCAGGTCCAAGGTACAAATATGTTGACACATTTGTATTGACAGCTTGTCTAGCCAACTATAAGTCTATGGTCGCTGTTTTACTAACTTTGTTCGTACAGCTTCGTACAGCTGTTTTACTTTGTTTACAGATGTCATAAATACTTGGACATTGTACAGGATAATAAAGCGAAACTATTAAAAGTACGTGCCTTCCGGGCTTTACATTTACATTACGAGAGTATTAGATAATTAAATTATCTTTACTATGCATATAAAACCCCTTTAATCATTGTGTCGTTCATATGCCGTAATGTACGGCATAGAAACGGACAAAAGAGTTCAGGGTTACTATACGGCATAATAGCAACTTATATGACAGTTATCAGTGGTTTAAGAGTACGTAGTACGCTAGTATACGGCCCGCCTGATGTAAAACGGTTACCGTAGCCATTTTAACGCTTGCGGCATGAAATAGCGTTCGCACACCGCCATCCCCGCTGGCAACGCAGCAATTCCTTCCTTTGACCTCACTCGCAGGAACATAACAACCCTCAAGGGAGTTGTTATTTGGTTGCGGTATTCTGTGAGATGGAGGTACATTCCCCAGTCGGGTAGCTTACAATTACGCTCCCTACCTCTCTTTTCGCCAGAGCATACAGTCAGGCAGCCACTTACACCCTTACTTAACTTCAATTAATTGTTAATTCATTAGGCCATCCATTCAATAATAATCCAATCAATAATAATCATTAATGTAATAAAATCAATGCGAGATATGACATTATTGTGACGTCTATGAATATCAACCCGCATCTTCAGAAGGACAGTTGGACGCATTATTCAAGGCGACCGACATTGACATCATTACATTATTTACTAACTGAGCCTGCGACTTCGTCCGCGTGGACTTTTTCATACTACATCGGGTAGCAGACAAGCATTTGGTCCGCCAGATATAAAGCGGTTAGCGTAACCTATAGTTGTAACTGTCAAGCATGATCTATTCTCCCCACTGAGTACTACCCGGTTCTGTTATATCGATGGGCTAATAAAAATTAAAATAGAAAAAAAGTAACTTCAATAAATATTTTTTGTGAGTACAAAATGTGTTTAATGCAGTTCGAACAAATATTACAACATTCAATCTAGTATAAAAATCTTTAAAAATTACATAAATGGGAGATCTTAGAAACCATTTAGTAAGTAAAATTCTATGTAGGAGTCATAACGACATACTTTCACTTCAGTTAAAATCTTCCATTGGCGCCTTATTATTCGTTTTTTTTTTCTTTTTTTTTGACGTGATAACGTCTTATAAATCGATGAACGCCGGCTGCACGCACAAAAAAAGCATGACTCTTGTCACGTTCCGCCTGAGCCGAGCGTAGAAGCGAGAGCGCGGAACATACGATAGAGAGGCACGATCGGCCTATCAGTTCGGCTTGTGACGCATCTATCTTCCACTCCATCTAGCGATGTTTTCTTATGACGTTATCACGTAAAATTATCAGTCGTAAACCGACTTTTCAGACAACCAATTTTTTTTTACCCCAGTAATACAATTAAATTACATTAAGTAATGATGGTAATGATGAAAAAATTGAACAATATAAGCGCCTCTAACGGTGGATAATGTAACTATTTTACTAATATTTCACTAAAATCACGACCATTATCATGATGTAGCTGTGTGTAGCTGTTCATATCGTCAAACGCTGATTTATTCATTGACCAGCCCCCTTACCACCATCTCTTATTGCGATGCAATATTTGAGTAGATTGCTTATTCATACCAATGAATAAGCGGCTCTATTCCATTTGAAATAGAGTCGCTTATTCATTGGTATGAATAAGCAATCTATTCAGTTATTGAGTCGTAATAAGAGATGGTGGTTAGGGGGCTGGCCAGACCATATCGTGATGTGCGCAGCTGATATTTTCAATTTCATGAAATAATTGATCACATCATGATGTGATCAATTCTAAGATCAGGGGCACCCCCGATGTTAAAGCCGACTACCATCGTATTTTTCGATTGCGAAAATTAAACTTTAGCTTAGAATGTGTTAAACTCAACTGATAGATACCCTAGAGCTCTACCGTATAAGCTGAAGATGTTTGTCAATAACTTTAACCTAAGGCCAATTTTCGGAAGCAAAAATCCGATGGCAATCGGCTTCAGCCTCGGCGGTAGGGCCCCAGGTCACGACATACATAGCTCGTCGTATATATGTATATATATATATATATATATATATATATATATATATATATATATATATATATATACATATATACGTATATGTATATATAACATATTATATATATGACGATACGATATAGCTTGCCGCGAATTATACTACTATATTTTTTTGACGCTGTGCACTTTTTGGGATGTGTAAAAAATGTTAAACTTCAGCGTCAGGACACGTGGCCTGATTGAAAATTCGTAAGACGGAGCCGGCGCCGCGCCGGCGCGGCGTAGGAGAGGAAGTATCCCCCTCTATTTCTACCGCGCGGCGAAAATGTATGCCTGCTCCTGCTGTTTATTTTTAATGTAATATCAATTGTCATGTTTGTGTACGATAGCGCAATAAAAGAATATTGTATTTATACCACATAAATGATAGTACTTTTATACTGATAAATAAAACGATTCGTGCGAAATTATTCCCTAACCATTCCAAAATATAAAAAAATGCACTGCACAACGTTAATTTTCAAGTTTTCACTTCTGCCGGCACTCCCGGCGTGCATCCCGTTTTTAGGGTTCCGAACCTCAAAAGGAAAAACGGAACACTTATAAGATCACTTTGTTGTCCGTCTGTCTGTCTGTCTGTCTGTCTGTCTGTCTGTCTGTCTGTCAAACATTTCTATGTCGAGAATGCGTGGAGGTATCAAGCTGAAATTTGAACTGTATACACAGGTCTACGGTCCCATGAAGTTAAAAAAAAATCAAACTGCTAAGTTTACGTAGAAAAAAGTTACGGCCGTTTATTCAGCAAAAAACGCATATTTCGACACACTCAAAGGAATCAAAACCTATAGGGTACTTCCCGTTGACCTAGAACTATGAAATTTGGCAAGTAACATCGTTATAGACTACAAGTACAGGAATAAATCTCAAAACTATACATTTGTAAATAGATCTAAAAAAATAGGGGGTCTATATTTTTTATAGGGTGTCGAAATTTCAAATTGAAACTACTAGTTCAAATGGGGTATCATATGAAAGGGCTTGATGTACACATTGCAAAATATATTTTATTTATTTTTTTCGACGCATTATTTCTTATTTATAATGAAAAATATCAAATTTAATAATGATACTACGTACCTACGGAACCCTCGGTGGGCGAGTCCGACTCGCACTTGTCCGGTTTTTTTTTTTATTACACGCGGTTTAAATCACGGGAAACAGCGTGTAGCTATTACAGTTTGCATTCCCTCTTTGGTTTCAGAACGTCCAACTAGAGAACTCTTCGATGATGTTCGAGAAATGGCGCGTGATGCCCATGCCGCTGGACTTCAAAGTGACCTTCTTCAACGTCACCAACGTGGACGAGATCAACAGCGGCGAGAAACCGCAGTTGACCGAAGTTGGACCTTACGTATATAAGTAAGAGAATTTTATTGTAACTGCGAGGAAAAGTGTACGAATCGGTTATTTGACATAAGATAGAAATGAAATATAATGATTGGGGTGTAAGCTGTTCACCAACATCTTTGAACCAAAGCCTCACCTGCACGCAGTACACCCTGCTGACTGACAAACGAGGCTCTGGTGAAAAGAGATGTAGGGAGCGTACTTGTAAGCTACCCGACAGGGGAATGTACCTCCACCTCACAGAATACCGCAGCCAAATAACAATTCATTTGAGGGTTGTTGTGTTCCTGCGAGTGAGTGAGGTCACCAGAAAGGGAGAAGATGCTGTGTTGGCAGCGGAGGTGGCGGCGCGGGAGCGATATTTTATGTTGCGAGCGTTAATATGGCTATGGTAACCGCTTCACATCAGGCGGGCCGTATGCTTGTCTGCCACCCGACGTATTATAAAATAAAATAAAATAAAAAACTTTATTTCAGATAATTATAATCCATACATAACCAATTCAAAATTACATATTTTTTTAAAATATTGGAACGAATTAAATTTTGTACACAGCTCAGTACTATTACAATCTATAATTTAATTTAATAATGGAATTTAATGTCAAAAATTAATTTATGCAATGTCAAGATTGCAATGTTAATTCAAATACATCAAATATGTACTTTCAAATACATCACTACATAGTATAAAACAAAGTCGCTTTCTCTGTCCCTATGTCCCCATGTATGCTTAAATCTTTGAAACTACGCAACGGATTATGATGCGGTTTTTTTTAATAGATAGAGTGATTCAACTGGAAAGTTTATATGTATAATATATGCATAACATAGTAGAAAAACACTGATAATTTAGAGGTTTCTAATGTGATGTCGTAAATAAACACATTTTTTTGCTCTTTCATTGCAAACGCTGGCTGAACCCAACGAGATAGATCAAAATAATGTAGTACAGTATTGTTCACCTTAAAATGGTCTACAAAAAAGTTCGCGATGGTATATGTCTATCTCTTAGTGGTAACACACAATAAGCGTTATTTTATCCTTTGCTTTTTACAAGAAATAATGCCTTATTTACGAAGCGATTTTAAGCAATACAGAATTAATACTTATCCAATTAAGTACCTTAAATACATTGCGCATTTAATATAGATCAATATGGCCCTTCACAGCATGTAATTTAAATGAATAGTTTAGAAGATATTACACATTTAAAATGCAGGGACATAACGGCTGTGGCGGTACCGGCCGCGGAGCCGGCGGCGTGTGCCTATAACTGGGGAAGGACTGGATAGGACAAAGCGCAAAGACCTTCTGTAGTACATTTAGTATCAGCATTGCACCCGTGCGAAGCCGGGGCGGGTCGCTAGTTTAATATATAATTAAATTTAATAATTGAATTTTAATGTCAAAAATTATTATAAACGATGTCAATTGTATTTATTTAATCCATGTCAAATACAGTTTCAAAATTCAAATTACTCTCCTCGCTAAACGTTTCCAAAGTGGGGAAGAAATAAAAAAACCGGACAAGTGCGAGTCGGACTCGCCCACCGAGGGTTCCGTAGGTGCGTAGTATCATTATTAAATTTGATATTTTTCATTATAAATAAGAAATAATGCGTCGAAAAAAATAAATAAAATATATTTTGCAATGTGTATATCAAGCTCTTTCATATGATACCCCATTTGAACTAGTAGTTTCAATTAGAAATTTCGACACCCTATAAAAAATATAGACCCCCCTATTTTTTAAGATCTATTTACAAATGTATAGTTTTGAGATTTATTCCTGTACTTGTAGTCTATAACGATGTTACTTGCCAAATTTCATAGTTCTAGGTCAACGGGAAGTACCCTATAGGTTTTGATTCCCTTGAGTGTGTCGAAATATGCGTTTTTTGCTGAATAAACGGCCGTAACTTTTTTCTACGTAAACTTAGCAGTTTGATTTTTTTTTAACTTCATGGGTCCGTAGACCTGAGTATACAGTTCAAATTTCAGCTTGATACCTCCACGCATTCTCGACATAGAAATTCTTGACAGACAGACAGACAGACAGACAGACAGACAGACAGACAGACAGACGGACAACAAAGTGATCTTATAAGGGTTCCGTTTTCCTTTTGAGGTTCGGAACCCTAAAAAAGCGTTTTCTATGCTGCTCGACTGGAGAAGTACCTCACAGAATACCGCAGCCCAATAACAATTCTCTTGAGGGTTGTTGTGTCCTGCAAGTGAGTGAGGTCTCCAGAAAGGAAGGACTTGCTGCGATGGCAGCGGTGGTGGTGGCGCGTGAGCGTGACCCGCATGCTCGTTTGTCCCTCTCTCATATAGAAAACTAGCTTTCGCCCGCGGCTTCGCTCGCGTGACATTCGGGGCAAACGCCTGTTTACTCATTAATCAATAGAAGTACTCGTGTAAAATTGAGAATAAAATAGTCCAACTAATCTTTTCCCATACAAACCAACTAATCTCGTTTTCCCATACAAACTTTGGACCTCCGTTTCATCCTCTTAGCGGTAAAATTTGAAAAATCTTTTTAAGTAATTCGTGTCCACTACGTTATATTTTCAAATCGATGCCATTGTCGTAATTAACGTCCCAGAAAACCATAGAATCAACACTCATATTAATATTATGACATTTCAACCCCATTGCACCCCTACAGAGTTATCACGTCGGCTATGTTGGTTTATTAAATAGTTGTTTTTTTTTTTCATAATCAGCGACCCGATATACCATAAAAACAATACCTATGACGATTTTCAGACTTTTTCACCACATTTTAGACATTTCAACGCCATCGCACCTCAATAGGGGATGATGGTCACGTTACCGCCCTATGTGTACAATAAATAACAATAATAGGTAATTTCTGGGATAAAAACTATCTTAGGTTTATCCTTTCCCAGGACTCAAGGTATCTCTCAACCAAATTTCATCTAAATCGGTCCAGCGATTTAAGCGTGAAGAGGTATTCTGTCGCATTTATAATATTAGTATGGATTGGTGTTCCGAAAACCCATAAAAACGATACATATGTATATTGATATATAGACATTTCAACCTCATCGCATCTCAATAGAGGATGACGGTCACGTTAGCCAAGTTGAATTTTAAAATTGTTGTTGTTTTCGTAATCAGCGACCCGATAAACCATAAAAACAATACCCATGACGATTTTCAGACTTTTTCGCCCCGTTTTACTGCGTTAGGGGTTGAATTTGGAAAATCCTGAAACATGTGTTTACTCATTTATCTATAGAAGTACTCGTGTAAAGTTTCGGATAAAATAGCCCAAATAATCTTGTTTCCCCATACAAACTTTGGACCCCCGTTTCACCCCCTTAGGGGATGAATTTTCAAAAATTCTTTCTTAGTGCACACCGAGACATCATAAGAAACCTACGTGCCAAATTTGGAATCTCTAGACCCAGCAGTTTGGGCTGTGCGTTGATAAATATCAGTCAGTCACTCAGTTTCTTATTTTATATAATTCAACCCCATCGCATCCCCACAGGGGTGATTTTATGTTACCGTCGGCTATGTTAGATCATAAAATAGTTGTTGTTTTCGTAATCAGCGACCCGATAAACCATAAAAACCATGCCCATGACGATTTTCAGACTTTTTCACCCCATTTTACCCTTTTAGGGGTTGAATTTTGAAAAATCCTGAAACACGTGTTTATTCATTTATCTATAGAAGTACTCGTGTAAAGTTTCAGATAAAACAGTCCAACTAATTTTGTTTCCCCATACAAACTTTGGACCCCCGTTTCACCCCCTTAGGGGATAAATTTTGAAAAATCCTTTCTTAGTGCACCCCTAGACGTCATAAGGAACGTATGTGCTAAATTTGGAATCTATAGACCCAGCGATTTGGGCTGTGCGTTGATATGTCAGTCAGTCAGTTTCTTCTTTTATATATTTAGATACTGCTTTGAAAAGTGTACGAATCTGTTATTTGACACAAGATAGAAATGAAAGAACTACTTATTGTATTATAATAAAACTGAATTTATTCAACATCATCTATTCGGAGAGAGCTACATAGTTTTGCTCTATGTGAACAGGGACTAAAATAACGTTTTAATCCCTAGTGACTACAAGAGATTCGAATTAGGAATGTGGATATTGTTAGTAAAAGTTCCAATAACCAAAGAGATCAATCACGAATTCACGAACATTGTATAAACAAAACACAGGCTATGTAGTAAACTAAAAGAGCGCTGGGCAAATTAATACATAAATAATAAATAAATAAATATTACTTGACAAATTACACAGCGCCATCTAGTCCCAAACTAAGCAAAGCTTGTACTATGGGTACTAAATAACTGATATATGTACATAAATACTTTTTTTTTTTGTAAATACATACATATAATACACAGAAGACGCCCAGATCAAGACAAACATACATGTCCATGCACGCAATGCAAAAAGCTGGGATCGAACCGCACAAGGCAAACATTTATGTGCATGAACATGTCTGTTTGTCATGGTCTGGGTGTTTTCTATGTATCAGTTGTCTGTTGCGCTTAATTTGAGACTAGATGACTCTGTGTAAATTGTCCAGACATGTTTATTTATTTATTTATTCCACTGTTGGATACCACTAGGGTTGCCAACTTTTTTTTACAAGAAATAAAGTATATTGAGGTCTGAGAAGAATATCAAACAGTATTTTAGAAAAATTAACACTATTTTATTTATTTATTGTTAATTACATATATTAAGCTTTTAACTTCTTGCACAACTTATTAATTTAGTCTTTTTTAAAAACTTTATATGCCTTATCACAATTACATCTAAAATTAAAACGAATGAGGAGCTCATTTAAAAAAAAATGTGTGAGCTCTAAGTCTAACACTAGTGTTAAGTATTTTGATGCTGGAAACAGTATTTTGTATACTTTATTTTTGTTCAACAGTAAAAAGTATAATGTAGTGAAAAACAGTATAATACTGTTTTTAACAAAATAGTTGGCAACCCTAGATACCACGCTGCTCAACTGCGGGTTGGCGGAGGTATTTTTAGTACCAGCGTCGTCGGACTGGCCATATAGTCGAGGTGGCATTTGCCAGCCGGGCCCCAGCCTGCACGGACCCCCCACGGGCCTGGCTTGCGGGGCTTGCGGCAACCGTAGGATAATATACCGTCTACCATCATCTAGTCTCGGGCCCTGGGCTTGTCAGCCACCCGGGCCCTTCCGGCCCAGTCCAACCCTGTTTAGTTCTAAACCAAATTTGTTTTTTATGAGTGGAGCGAACAGCCCCCTTACCACCATCTCTTATTGCGATTCAATAACTGAATAGATTCCTACTCCTACTAATTTCTTCTGATTAAATTCGTTGTGAGTTCCAAGGCAACTGTAGTTTTACCCCTGGAACTGCAATGGACTTCATTGTTCATTGCCTTTTTTGGCGGTCGCCGCTGTTAATCCTGGCTACACAGGAGATACTGTGGTGGGAATGTGTGGTGGGCCCCCGTCCCAAAAAAAACTGAATAGAATCGCTTAATAATATCGCTCGCTAAATAGAGTCGCTTATTCATACCAATGATAAGTGACTCTATTTCAAATGGAATAGAGTCGCTGATTTATTGGTATAAATAAGCAACCTATTCAATTATTGAATCGCAATAAGAGATGGTGGTAAGGGGGCTGAACGTTTATATACGCCGAAAAGTCACTTTTGCAAATGAATACGCTCCAAAACCACTGAACCGATTTTGATAAAACTTGTCACAATTAAAGACCTAAAAATGCTTGAGGTTTGTGTCGAAAAAAAATTTTGTTCGATCATGTCCTTGAGGAATGATCATCAAATACATTTTCCATTGAAATCAATAGAAAACATTCACTCAGCGAATCTACTCGCTCCACTTAAGCTCGATTTCTGCCCCGTGGGCTAGAATCCGGCCGAGTTAATTCATGTAATTTTCTACAAAATAGCTTCGAAGGCTCAAAAACGACCCTTTAGATTATAAAAAATAAAACATAAAATCTTTGTGTTATTTTACGAAATGAGAGGTTAGAATTAAATTATTTAAGTCGACGGTTACCCTGCGGTCGTAAAGTGGCCGTATTTAAATAAACTCCGTCTGACTGTAATGTTAAGATAACTGCCTTTTATAAAGCCAATGCTATTAAAGCTTGAATAATCATATTTAAAAATTTGTCTGTTGTTATGTCAGATTTAGTTCCAGTTGTTTCAAGCGGTCAGAGCGCGTATCTCCTTCCACCGGTATAGGCTGTTTCCTTTTATTTTATTTTTTTATACTATGTATATAATTCACTTTTTTATACTACCTGGGATGGAAAATAAGCACGCAGTCCGCCTGATATAAATCGGTTACGATAGCCATATAAAGTTTACACGACGGGAGCGGGTACGTTTATACGATACCTTATGTATAGTATAAACGTACGCAACATGATATATCGCTCACGCAACCCGCAGTTAAGCAGCGTGGTGGAGTATGCTCTAAACCCCTTCGATTGATTCGGGAGATCCGTATCCCAACAGTGGAATGATTACGGGTTGATGTCGATGTGCCATTACTGGCAATATTGTCAAAATTGCCAGGAATACTGCCAACTTCCGAAATATTCCCAAAATTTCCCATATAAAAATTTCGTCACGGTACTGCTGATATTCCCAATAACATCAACATGTATCTATATCCACCCATTACTGGATATAATCCTTCCCTAATGCTGTCCACTAAATACGCATCCAGCTGCTTCCAGTCGATTTCTTGTGGTCTTCGGATCATCTAGTAGGAGAGCGTCCAACCCTTCGTCGTCCTACGCGCGGGCTCCACTCTAATACCTTCTTCCCACATCTGCCATCACTTACTTTGCCACTACAGCTTGCAAACTCTGAAAGCAATCTCTAAAAATTTTGATTTTCCGTCGAATTTCTTTTCTCCATCTCTTGCTGCGCGATCTTTAGCCTGATTATTTATATTTATTAACATTGCAATGAGGACGCACTGGTTGAAGACTTTAGTCTTCAAGCGTTGTGGTATTTGTGATTTAATGTAATCAAATCAGTTATCTACCAGCGCTTTAATCCGCTCTCAAAAAACGAAAAAAGTAAGTTTATTTTCAAACGTCTTTGTTAAAAAGTATATGATCTTCCAGGGAATACCGGGAGAGGACAATACTGAGTTACGGAGAAAATGACACCATCAAGTACACGCTGAAGAAGACGTTCTACTTCGACGCGAAGGCGTCAGCGCCGCTGAGTGAGGACGATTATGTCACTGTCATCAACTTTTCTTATATGGTAAGTTTTTCATCACTCATCACCATATTTTTATGCCATGGTAAGGGCCGTACAAGCATCTTACCTTTGAGTGAGCCCAGTGCTGCAGCACACGTCGACCCTCATGGACTGTCTGGAGAATGTTCCTTGTACTTCAGTATGCCGCCTATTGGGAAGAGCCTGTAGACATAATATCTCAAAAATCTGAACTTTCAAGATGAAAGCTTTTCTTAATTTTAAGAATTATACTACCAATACCTACCAATATAAGTAAAGTACATATGTATGTCGCTGATTTGTTGGATAAAACATAGAGTTGCTGCGTTGGCAGAAAGGGTACAGCAGCGGCGCGCGAGCTAAATTTCATTTTGCGAACGTTTATATGGCTACGGTATTTGCTTCACATTAGGCGTGCCATATACTTGTTACCCACTCGACGTAGTATGAAAAAATAACAAAAAGATATATTTGATCCAATTATGTGTTTAAAATTAGATACGTCGGTTTGTCCCTTTAGACACCAATCGAATTACATATTATAATCGTATCGTATATGTTACAGTTAAAACCAGTTTTTAATAAACGCTGTTGTTAACCCTTTAATTCGCAATAGAAATTGTAGTAAAAATTGCTGTTGTTTTTTAACTATTCGATCTACGAATGTCATAAATTACTTAAAAAAAATAAAAATAAAAATCTGTAATTAATATTTTTTTGGAAACTGGATGTTAAAAATACATAACATTGCGAAGTAGCTAATATTTAAATATTAAAAAAATATGTTACGTATTCCTAACTTTGCGAAATGCGCAGGAAACGAAAAATAAAATTTTTGCGGTTGTTTTTAATACAAATTTTTATTAGTTAAAAAAAATTATAAAAGAAATTATTGCAAAAAGTACATACAATATTCATGAATCATTTATAAACATTTGCGCTTCCTAAATTCCAGAATTCGTCACGAGTAATATTTATAGACTTCAGTTTTTTTACACGGTGTACCTATATATTCGTATTTTGAATAATCATATCAATAACATCTAAAAAAATCATAAAAGTAATCGGATGGCGACTTTCAATCAGAACCAAATTCAATAAAAGTAATTTCTTTTAGTATTACACGATTTTAATATTTACCACTTTCCCATTTAAAATCCAACGGTTTCTAACAAACGGTTTATTTTTCTTTATCAACAATGTTGGTAAAGGATTAAATTTGTTTTTTTGAACGTGTTTTCTTGATAACACTAAAAACTACAGGACTTGATGGATCAGACAAAACAGAAGATATTGACTGGGTGGCAGGTAAATCTTGCGGTAAGATTTATTTACCGAGGACCTGACAAATTGATGGAGTGGGTGGTACCAGATCTTCAGGCAACATGGTATCATATATATCCGCCAAAAAGTTAAGTCGTTTCAATGAAGAATCGAAAAATCGAAGTTCAAAGCTATAATCATTATCGTCATTTATCATCTCCATCTCCTGATATGCTACTATTGCTAGAAGAAGCATTAAGCGGAGGCGTAAGTGCCAGAATCTTCTTTACACGTTCTAATTGTAGGTTATGCTACAACAAAATCAAGCTTACAATCATGTAAACACCCTCCAACACCAAATTTACCGAAATAAAAAGCCATTATTTACATCCCTTATCATTTCGCAATGTTAGTTATTCTTTACATTCATAACCTCATCTCAATCACCGGTATCTTCGCAATGTTAACTATAGCTAACATTCAACTTTAACGGGCTTTAGCACATACAAACTTGCATTTTTAATAATACTGTAATTGTACAATTATACAATGCGAACACAAAAATATAAATAACATACAATATTAAGGCAAATCGAGCAACTTAAGTGAAAATATTGATATTTCTTAACTTAAGCGCGGGAGCAGCTCGAGGTTGGGTCGCCATTTTGCACTTTCATGTCAGAATTTACAATACAATGACTTTTTTTTATTTTTTTATGCGTACGTAGTAATGTTCTTTACTTATTATTAGAAAAAACCGTAAGATAATCGATGTTGTATTGTAAGTAAAATTTTAGTTATATATAAGTTAAGTATACCTAACGTTGCGAATTAAAGGGTTAAAACTAGAAATACAACAAAACTTGAGGTGTTTGATTATTTTAGTCGCTTTGACTTCTGGCACTAGTTCGCTGTGTTTGTCAACCTAACCCGCTCGTCGCTTCGCTCCTCGCTAACATATGAGAGTTTATAAGCGACACTGTTCAATTATCGGAGTTGAAAATTTTGGTGAGGTTTGGCGCACCCTGTTTTCCGTCCCAATTTAGTTCTCTAGTTCTGGTTTTAACTAAAGCTCGGAGTGGCAACTAGTTTTATCTGAAAATCAAGTAATTTCTAGTTTTCATTGTTATTTCTTAACGTTTTAACAACGGCGTTTAGTAAAAACTAGTTTTAACTAGGGAAAACTCGATCTAACGGCAAACGGGTTTTAACTATAACATATATATTAATAATTGCATATTATATAGGTTAAAGTTCATTATATCTTACTTATCCCTGTTCAACTTCTTTACTTATGTTCCTTTGTCTGTCACTGACTGTTTTTCCGTAATAAGTACATTTACGTATTTATGTAGTTTATGTATGTATTATATATATTTATGTATGTCTATATTTATATAGTTGAGTAGGTATATAGTATATGCTGCACCATCTACCTTTATTTCAGGTCTCCTCCACCCAAAGGTTGCCTGGAAGAGATCGTTAAGCGATAAGGCGGCCTTTTGTACTTTATGTTAACTGAATATTGTTAAAACTGTACTGTTTTTGGTGCAATAAAGAGTTGTATTGTACTGTATTGGTACTTGTATTGTATTGGTGTATATTACGAGTATTCGACGAGCTCGATGGTCGAATGGTTAGCAATGGCTACTTTGACTCCGAGGTCGCGGGTTCGATTCACGCACAAGACAAACATTTGTGTGCATGAACATGTCGGTTTGTCTTGGTCTGGGTGTTTTCTATGTACTTATTATAAGTATGTACAAACATAATGTATTTAAGTACATTTATCATTTATCTAGTACCCATAACACAAGCTTTGCGCTTAATTTGGGACTAGATGGCGTTGTGTAAATTGTCATGAAATATTTATTTATTTATTATTCCTGTTTCTTCCAGGCGGCTATTCTCACAGTAAACGACATGATACCATCAATGGTGCCGACCATGAACGCAGGGTTCGAGGAGATGTATTCCAATCTGACCGATCCGTTCTACACAGTGAAAGTCAAGGATTTACTGTTTGATGGACTCTTCTTGAACTGCAAGGGAAAAAGTGCTTTAGGTAAGTCCATTATTATTTCTCTTAAATGTACGATATTATAAATATTTTAAAAAAATGGAAATATTCACCTGCCCAGTCTAGGTGGGATTTGAACCTACGATCTCTCGATTACCGGTCGAGTGCTCTTCCAACTGATCTAGGAAGGTTGAAGGGAGCGAGAAAATATCATCTAGGCGGAAAAGGTGATATTTTCCATTTTCTTTTTTAATATTTATAACATGCTGGCAAATTGGCCGTAATCAACTATTTAAATAATAATTTGGACGTGGAAAGCAGAGTAACGCATATGGTGGAAAGCATTTCGGAAGGCCTTGTTATATCCAGCAGTGGGTAGTTACAGTCGCTTTTAGTGTAAAAGATTGAAAGAAAAAATTTTGTTTTTTAATTAGAAATTTATTTATTTTTAATTAGTAATATCGTCCAAGATACACTTCTTTAATTCACGGGTCAAGCCCGGTCATTTGATAGGCGTGCGCGGGGATATAGATCCAACACGTAGAGGCCCCTTTGAGAAGTTTGATGTAATGTTGTACGCCCGCCGTGATCCGCCGGATATCTCAATGGAACGATGTACCCATGAGTCGGTCTCGGCAGGCGTTGAGATTATTACAAAGTGTGATGGAAAATAAATGGACTATAATAAGATATGGGTGAACTTAATACCGGGCTATTATAGAAGAGGGACGGACGCCTGCCATAACTGCTTTTATTGCTAGTTATTTGCGGCAGGCGGTGGCTTGCCACTCACTAGATAGACTAGGGCCCCCGAAATGCCAGGAAAACCGCCTGGAGTAACACCGGTGTGAATGACTCAGGGATGTCGAGAGGTGTGCTGCGCTTTCCAAGATACACTTATTATTATTTAAATCTATTCGTCTCACATTCGTTATATAAGTCCACGAAAAAATCACCGCGCTATCACTGTGAGTCGTGAGTTATACTGAATACAATACAAACAAGCGAGAGTGCCGGTTTCCATTACTCTATGCAATGCCCCTCCCCGGCCGCCCCGCCCGGCCCCGATGCAAACTTAAGGTCTTAGCGGCGAGCTGACTATATACGCTAAATAATGACATACGATTCATGTTTCTACGACTTATAGTTTTGTAATTATTAAGGTAAGACGATATAGACCAATTCGTTACAGTTCAGGCGCCCTACCGGCGAAGCTGAAGTCGATAAATAGGTCTTACGTTTTAATTATTGAAAAACATCTTCAGCTCAGTCGTTAGATCTCCAGGGCTACTACAGGTCTATCTAATATTTTTTTTGATTTTGACAATCAAAAAATCCGATGGGAATCGGTCGGGCCCCAGTTTTATGACCAGCCCCCTTACCACCAACTCTTATTGCGATTCAATAACTGAATAGAATGCTTATTCATACCAATATATAAGCGACTGTATGCATTTTGAAATAGAGTCGCTTATTCATTGGCATGAATAAGCATTATATTCAGTTATTGAATCGCAATAAGAGTTGGTGGTAAGGGGGGGGGGGGGGGCTACCGCCGAAGCTGAAACCGATTACAATCGAATATTTTGATTCGAAAAATAGGTGTTAGATTTAGTTTATTGTCAAACATCTTCAGCTCTGCTCGTCGGTAGAGCTCCATCGTTTCTACCAGCTAAGCTACTATTGTCTGAAAAATTGGAAAACCCATTTGTTGAGCATTGGGTGCGAAATCATCTTCGCACTCAAGGCTCAAAATCGCCGAGGCCGGGCTCACATTGAAGTCTCTCCCCACTGTATAGTTATAGTTACTAACATAGTCTGTAAGTTTCTTTGTCACTAACATTATGGATTGTAAATACAGTGTAAAAATATTGTCAATCTGAAAATAAATACATATTCATATAAATAAATCGAACTTCAACTTAGATTTATGCCACTTGTGTTTAGCTTATATATATATATAAGCTAAACACAAGTGGCATAAATCTAAGTTGAAGTTCGATTTTCGCAATAAAAAAATCCGATGGTAATCGGCTTCAGCTTCGGCGGTAGGACCTCTGGTACACGTATGTATTGGAGTGATTTTAATGACGTTTCAAGTACAAAAAAAATTGACCATTTTTCTAACCTCCACGCGATCGGAACCGCAGGCGGAAGCTACTTACGTAAGCAGAAAAAAGCTGAACAATGTGTAATAAATTACTGCAATTCAAGAACAGCTTGTCGACGTCAATAACAATGGGTGATGCAAATTGCACAGCGATGCTCTATTCACGAAGAAAATTGCTCTACAAAGACTGTTAAATACACTTACTGTACAAAGACGTGTCTAGGAAGGGTCCATATTGGCTCACCTAAATGGCACAGCTAAAAAATTCACCTCCGCCTAGGTGGGATTTGAACCTACGACCTCTCGATTACCGGTCGAGTGCTCTTCCAACTGAGCTAGGAAGGTTGAAGGGAGCGGGAAAATATCACCTAGGCGGAAAAGGTGGTATTTTCCATTTTCTTTTTTTAATATTTATAACATGCTGGCAAATTGGCCGTAATCAACTATTTAAATAATAATTTGGACGTGGAAAGCCTCTGCTTTCCACGTCCAAATTATTATTTAACGCATACGGTGGAAAGCATTTCGGAAGACCTAATCATATCCAGCAGTGGGCAGTTACAGTCGCTTTTAGTGTTAAAGATTGAAAAAATAAATTTCATTTTTTAATTAAATAAATAAATTTCACCATATAGATATAGATATTTCTGGACAATTTACACAGCGCCATCTAGTCCCAAATTAAGCGCAAAGCTTGTGTTATGGGTACTAGACAACTGATAAATGTACTACTGAAATACATTTTTTTTTGTAAATACATACTTATAACTAGTAAACACCCAGACCAAAACAAACAGACGTGTTCATGCACACAAATTTTTGTCTTGTGCGGGAATCGAACCCGCGGCCTCGGAGTCAAAGTGGCCATTGCTAGCCACTAAACCACCGGGCTCGTCACGTTATATATTTGCCATCCTCTTAAGGTAGTTGTAGCCGCGAAAGTGACGCCACTTTGAATAAAAAAAATCAAAACTTAGCATTAAGGATGAACATCTGAAAAATATGTACCGTGTGTTACCAAGACAATAATAGTAGATTGTTTGCTAAGGGAGCAAAAACTATTTTAAAGGCCAGAGTGAGTTTTTTTATTCACGTTCGAGTTTCGAGAACTAGTAGTAGTAGTAGCTCTAGAGGTCTATCTAACAATTTTTTTGATTTTGGCAATCAAAAAATCCGATGGGAATCGGTCGGGCCCCAGTTTTATGACCAGCCCCCTTACCACCAACTCTTATTGCGATTCAATAACTGAATAGAATGCTTATTCATACCAATATATAAGCGACTGTATGCAATTTGAAATAGAGTCGCTTATTCATTGGCATGAATAAGCATTATATTCAGTTATTGAATCGCAATAAGAGTTGGTGGTAAGAAGGGGGGAGGGGCTACCGCCGAAGCTGAAACCGATTACAATCGAATATTTTGATTCGAAAAATAGGTGTTAGATTTAGTTTATTGTCAAACATCTTCAGCTCTGCTAGTCGGTAGAGCTCCATCGTTTCTACCAGCTAAGCTACTATTGTCTGAAAAATTGGAAAACCCATTTGTTGAGCATTGGGTGCGAAATCATCTTCGCATTCAAGGCTCAAAATCGCCGAGGCCGGGCTCACATTGAAGTCTCTCCCCACTGTATAGTTATAGTTACTAACATAGTCTGTAAGTTTCTTTGTCACTAACATTATGGATTGTAAATACAGTGTAAAAATATTGTCAATCTGAAAATAAATACATATATATATATATAAGCTAAACACAAGTGGCATAAATCTAAGTTGAAGTTCGATTTTCGCAATAAAAAAATCCGATGGTAATCGGCTTCAGCTTCGGCGGTAGGGCCTCTGGTACACGTATGTATTGGAGTGATTTTAATGACGTTTCAAGTACAAAAAAATTGACCATTTTTCTAACCTCCACGCGATCGGAACCGCAGGCGGAAGCTACTTAGGGACCGTCCATTAATCACGTGAGGTTTATTTTTGCATTTTAACACCCCCCCCCCCACCCCCTTGGTGATACTTGGTGAGGTGTAAGGCTAACCCCCCCCCCCCCCCTCAAATCACGTGTATTTTTGTATTTACAAAGAATCTTAAAATTTTCAGAATATTAATAAGGATTTATGTTACACCACTAAGGTGACAAACAAGCATACAGTCCGCCTGATGAAAAGCACTTAAAAAAATATCACGTGTATTACGTGATATCTTACTACACCCCTCCTCCCCCCTTGTGATGTTTCGTGATTTTTGCCGAACCCCCTACCCCCTTTTTCGAGCCTCACGTGATTAATGGACGGCCCCTTACGTAAGCAGAAAAAAGCTGAACAATGTGTAATAAATAACGGCCATTCAAGAACAGCTTGTCGACATCAACAACAATGGGTGATGCAAATTGCACAGCGATGCTCTATTCACGAAGAAAATTGCTCTACAAAGACTGTTAAATACACTTACTGTACAAAGACGTGTCTAGGAAGGGTCCATATTGGCTCACCTAAAGTTTTTTACTCGAAATTGTTCTTCATACCGATTTGTAATCCGATTGATCATCCTAAAATTTTTCTACCTAGTTTTCATTCATATAATTTATTACTACAGGACACTCTTTATACTGTGGTACTACCGACGATGTCCATAACAGTCATGTTTCCGAAAATTGTAATTAATAATATGACTTACGTAAATATATTTATCTAATCTCATACTGAAATTTACACATTAAAAAACTAAACACAGTATCTTAATGACAGTCTTTACGCACAAGCTATCAAAATAAATTTAAAAAGTTACTTTTCCATACAGCTCTTTTGACAACTGTATTGTAAAATAACTTTTTTACCATTTCGATACAGCTTCAGCCCTGGATACAGGTATTTTAAACAGGTTGCAATGCAAATACATTGCAACTTTGCAAAATTTTTCTACATAATCTGTGAACGCGGCGCCGCGCGGCGCGTCGCGCATGCGCACTACGCATGCTCGATCTGCAAATGGATTTATATGTAAGAATTATAGCTGTTAAATTAACTTCATAGTTGTATTTAAAATATTATTATCATATATTTCATGAGATTAGATAAAGTAGTGTATGAAACTGCACATAATTAGGTATTAAAATACTCGTGTGGTCTATTATAACATTCGCCTTCGGCTCATGTTATAAACTCACACTCGTATTTTAATAACCCTTATTATGCAACAGTTTCATAAACTACTATTCAACTCCTACAGTTGTATTTTATAACGTTTTTATTCCTAAACATAATTTCAATAATATTTTTACCCTAATTTACTAAGCGAGTGCCAGTAACGCCCAAAAGTCGCTTCTGGCACTCGCCGGCCGCTGCCGCGGCAAGCTCGCTTCGCTCGCTCGGCTCCTGCGCTATCCTCGCTTCGCTCCTCGCTAACCTAAGCGATTTTATTTTAAACATATGTTAATAATTATGACAATGGTTGAATTGATGTTATGTAAAAAGAATCAAAACTGTAAAAGTTACGTAAAATTAATGTATATAATGCTGATAATAAAAACAAATCTAAATAAAAAAGATATGACTTTGAATAATAGTGTAAAAGACGGGTATGTTGAGAAAATATAGGAAAACAAATAATAGTATAAAGGAAGTTTATTGCTACTGATATTATGAAGTTGAACGATTCGGAATTATTAACGTTAGAAGCAGAGTACCTAGTTAGGAAATTGTGATTATTAGGAAGAACATTTTCGGAGTTCCAATCATCGGAGTTGAAAATTTTAGGTGAACTTTGGCGCACCCTTCTAGGAAAAAGGTAGATATGCGAGCAAAAGGACTAGTTAAAACTTGCATATCGTCAGCGACGGTTTTTCAAGGTGTTTATGGTGCAGTTCCCGTGTGGCCGTGTGCGAATTCGTTTTATTTAGCAAATGAATGTTAAGGACAGACAGACAGTCTGCTCTTGGCCGCGGTCCCGCGGTCGTACCTCCACGTATTTTTTTGTAATCTTAACTATGCCTTAACCGTCTATGAACTCAAATTAACTTTTCGATACATAATATTTATTATACATATTTTAAAGTTGATACTGTTGATTGTTGTCACTTGGTGGAACATTATTATCATAATGTTATAAAAAAGCACTTGTACTATTCCACGTTATTATATTTAATATTACCGACCGGTTTCGCCGCTAAGGCATTATCAAGGTAAACAGATGGTGTTTGTGTTTCTACAAAACTTTAAATATATTTACTTACTACTTTAAATATATTAGACGAGCTCGGTGGCGTAGCGGTCAATGACGCGGCTTCGACACCAACGCTCGTGGGTTCGATTCCCACATAGGACAAACATTTGTGTGCATAAACATGTCTGTTTGTCTAAGTCTGGGTGTTTTCTATGTATCATAAGTATGTATTTACAAAAAAATGTATTTACGTATGTTTATCAGTTGTCTAGTACCCATAACACAAGCTTCGCTTACTTTGGGGCTAGATGTCGCTGTGTAATTTGTCTGACAATATTTATTTATTTCTTTATTTATATCACCTTAATGCAAATATCTCAAATAGGCTATTTCACAATGTTCAAAAATTGTATAAATTATTTAGTAATATCGTAAAATACACAATCTGCAAACTTTCATTCTAATATCTTCCGTCCGACTTATATTAGGGTCGATAAAAGATTGGCGGGAAAGTCCATTATAAAAGAATTAAATTATTAAAAAATAATATTTCCATTGGAGAAGCAATAAAAAATACTATAAGTTTTATTATAATACGAATTACATAGACGTAATATTTAACATGGCTGTCGTACAAATTTCTGATTTAATCCATACATAATACAAACCTGTGACGTCATAACCCAGTAGCCGGTTGTATGGAGCGTTTTCGGGAAAGTCCAAAGTTGTAATTTTCAAATTAACATCTCGAGAGATTTTTATGCTATCAAAGTAAATATTTTAATTGTGGTTTTATTATTGTAATGTCCTTACTTAAAAAACCGAAAAAAAACTTTGGTCAAATAGTCTATTCTACTTGAACTAATTTCGCCCAGCCAATAATTATCGTCACTTTCTAAAACATAAAACTTAAAAAAAAGATAAAAAAAGATATAAGATCGCATTAATTTTTTTGAATATGACATTTAGTTTGTTTGTATTACTTTATTGCAATTTTCTTAGGTACAATATACTATTTTTTTATACTACTGCGGGTGGCACGCAAGCATACGTCCCGCCTGATGTGGGGCGGTCACTGTAGCCATATTAACGCTCGCAACTTGAAATATAGTTCGCGCGCCGCCACCCTCGCTGTCAACACAGCAAGTACTTCCTTTCTGGTGACCTCACTCACTTGCAGGACACAACAACCCTCAAGAGAATTGTTATTTGGCTGCGATGTTCTGTAAAGTGTGCGTTCACCAGTCGAGCAGCTTACTAATACGGCTTATACTAGTACTCTTTTGCCAGAGCCTCTTTCATTAGTAGTCATTTTGCACCATGTGCAGGTTTTGGCTCTAGAGATCGACTAAAACCCAAATGACATAAATACGTTATATTCAAAACTTCTTCTTAGTCGTGCACTCTTGGCAGAGTGGTCGTGGTCACAACTCGATCGGTTCTCGTGTAACCACTGTTCTTGCGATTCGCCGCCATGCAGAACTATGTCTAGAGGACCTAGAGCAATCATTGATATTGGAGTGCGTCACAGATGTAATGAGATCTGCCCCCTTACCACCAACTGTTATTGCGATTCGATAACTGAATAGAATGCTTATTCATGCCAATGAATAAGCATTCTATCATAATTAACCCACCATCATCCCAATATTCATCAATAAAGGCATCAACCCATAATTAACCCACAGTTGGGATATGGGTCTCCCCTCAATCGAAGAGGTTTAGAGCATACTCCACCACGCAGCTACAACTGCGGGTTGGCGGAGACCAGTGTTTTCAAGCCGCGCTAAGGCCACTGACTTGGCTTAACGACTGTGATCTAATGACAACAGCCAGGACCGACGGCTTAACGTGCCCACCGAAGCACGGAGGAACTCGAGATAAATATACCCATCCATAGACAGGCTGCGGTCGACGTTGCTTACTATACTGACACGCGCAACGACGCCAACGACGCCATCGAGGTCACACACAAAACATACTATAATAAAAGTGGTATGTGATCAACTGTAAAAGAACCGCAGCAACAATGAAATAAAATACAAAATTACTATTTTAATCAATGATGTAGATATAAATAAATAAATATCCCTGAGCAAGTTACACAGGTACTAGATAACTGATATGCGGTCATAAACATTACCTGTAAAAAACCCAAGTCTCGCAACTCATTTCTTCTACCGTAAAAAGTTGTGAGATCCATGTAGGTAATAAATACCAAGTCGGTTAATTTATTCAGTCCCTGCTGTGGAACCTTCTGTCCTAAGTTATTACGTAATTGGGTATTTGACTAACATTTTTTTCTGTTTGATATGTAGGGACGTCTCCATAATATAACCATAGGTGAAAGAATTACTTCGATAGCACAAAAATCTCTCGAGATATGGTAATTTGAAAATCACAATTTTTAGACTGCCCCAAAACGCTCCATACAAAAGACTACTGAATTATGACGTCACAGATCTGTATTTTGTATGCATCAAATCAGAAATTTGTACGACAGCTATGTTAAATATTACGTTTATGTGATTAGTATCATAATAAAAGTTATAGCATTTTTTATTGCTTCTCCAATGGAAATATTATTTTTTAATAATTTCATACTTTTAAAATGGACTTTCCCGCCAAACTTTGATCGACGCTAAAAAAAGTCTGACTGAAGATATTAGAATGAAAGTTTGCAGATCTTTATAGTTTTGTGTATTTTACGATATTGTTAATTTATTTGTACAATTTTTAAACATTGGAAACAACCCAATTGCGTGACCTAAGAACATCTTATAGTTTTTTTAGTTTTTCATTGATTTATGTTCTAAACACTACATGTATTCTAAATTTGAAGCTTCTATGTCTTCTAAAAGTGCCTTAGAGTTTTGATGATCGGTCAGTCAGTAAGTGAGTGACAAAATTATGAAACTTTGCCTAGTTGTATTTCATAAACTACTGGTTCAAATTGAATGAAATTTTAAATATATCATGTTTATGCAATCCCTGCTTGGGTACTAAAAAATCAGGCTTCTAGTTTTATCCACAACAAAGTTATAGGGGGTCAAAAATAGCCTGAATTGCTTCGAGAAAAGGATGGTACGGCCGTGTCGCTTTATGCTCGACTTGGCTGGGGCACTATTGTGCCTCTATATATATATATATGTATATATACAAATATCAGTTATCTAGTACCCATAACCTAGACTAGATAAGTATATACATATATATATATATACTTAAATATATATTTTTTGTAAAGACATACACATAATATGTACATACGAACATATTATATACTTACCTTCAATTAAATACCATGTGTCAGAATAATTTGCCTCGTTTTATATCCTAGATTTATTTTCCTTGATAAATTAGCATTAATTATAATATTCACAATAAATTGCAAAGTACTTGTCGTTAATAATCGTTATCAAGAGTTATTTATTATGGAATCATTTATTATAATTATTCACACTCCAGTATAATTAATTATAGTGCAAGAGGAAAATCACATACTTCATTGAAAACTTGACAATTATTATTATGTTTTCTATTATCGTACAACTCGCCATAAATTAATATTCCATCCATGGGGTGTAAGTGGTTCATCAACATCTTTGAATCAAAGCCAACTTCACCTGCACGCGGTGCACCCTGCTGACTGACAAGCGAAGCTCTAGCGAAAAGAGAGGTAGGGAGCGTAATTGTAAGCTACCCGACTGGGGAATGTACCTCCACCTCACAGAAACCTCACCTCAACCTCACCTCACAGAACTGTACAGTTCGCGACTATCTTGGCTCCAACGTATGAGGACAAGATACAGAAAGTATTGTATTGTGGTATGAGGATGAATTCCCTGTCGATAGCTAGCGGTGCGACTGTAGAAGGACGAAGGAAGGCTGTACACATCCTCCTCATCATATCAATCAACTCTTCCGAACACAACCATTGTATAATAGGTAGAGCATATTAAGAAGAATATCGTATAATAAGATTTAATTAACGCGGTGTCCCTGCTGTGCAACTTCTCTCGAGCACAGTATAGATACTACCGCATCCCGGCCACTCCATTCAAAAGTCGCATCAGCAACTATTACATATATATTACAATAACGTCAATAATGTCTGTGCAGAGCGTGAATGAACGTGTGTTCGTGCGGCGCAAGAGCGTCACCAAGAGGGAGCAGGCAGGGGCAGCTGAACCCCCCCCCCCCTAGAGATTCTATTTACTAATAAGTTTTATTGGCAACTTGCCCTCCCCCCCCCCCCCCCCCCGGGGTCATCGGCTGACGACGGCGACGACCTTGTGCGACACCATACAAACTGTCCCAGATTTGTCTCAGAGAGGAGGTGAGGTCGACACGAGAAAGCGGCAGAGAGTGGTCACAGCTCCAAATATCTATAGTTAAGCCTTTATTCAAGAAAGGAGATAAATCGAATCCGAGTAGCTATAGGCCGATTACAATTGCACCAATATTATCGAAGGTACTAGAAAAAGCAATGCATAAAAGGTTAAGTGCATTTTTAAATAAATTTAATATACTGGCACCACAACAATTTGGTTTCCGTGAGAAAAGTTCTACTACACTCGCTTGCTTTGAACTGATAAAAACGATCTCGGAAACCATAAATAACAATTCAGCAGTTGCTACACTTTTTCTAGATATGAATAGTGCATTCGATTATGTAGACCACTCAATACTTTTACGCAAATTAGAGTTATATGGCGTCAGAGGCAAAGCATGTGATTGGTTGGACAGCTACTTGAGGAATAGAATGCAATGCACCGAAATAACTAAAGTAACCAAAAACAGAACTAATTTGGTCAAAACAAAATACAGGTCCAATTTACTCACAAAAACAGCAGGTGTTCCTCAGGGAAGTATTCTCGGTCCAATATTTTTTTTAATTTATATAAATGACCTCCCGAGTGCTATATCACATAAATGTATACTCTTTGCGGATGATACGACCCTAGTAATAAAACCTGACGATAAAAATAATATGGAAACAATAGTTAATAAGGGGTTAGCTGACGTTATTGAATGGCTTAAGCATAATAATCTAAAAATTAATTTAGGAAAAACCAAAGGCATGACATTTACTTGTTACAATTCAATACAAATACTAATAAACTTAAACTACAATGACACAAAAATCGATGTAGTAGAAAAATTTAAATTTTTAGGTATAACCTTGGACACACACATTACTTGGAAGGGAACATATTGACGTAATATGCAAAAAGCTAGATCGGTTTGCTTACGCTCTTAGAAGACTGCGTCAAACAGTATCTACGGCCGCAGCCCTTACCACGGTTACGTTTCATCTGTACTCAATTATGGCATTGTGCTGTGGGGAAACTCTGTTGCAATAGACAAGGTATTTAAACTTCAGAAGAGATAGAGTATACGCGCTTTAAGTAATACATGGTATTTAGATAGCTGTAAGCCACTATTAAAAAAATTTAATATACTGCCTGTGCCTTGCATATATATAAAAGAGCTTTGCACTTTCGTTAAATTAAATTTTTGCTTCTACAAAAAGATGCCAGAGCTCAATATAAAAACTTAACAGATCAACCAACCTGTCATAAGATTATGTATACAAAAAATGTCTATAATATGAGTATAGTACTATATAATAATTTGCCAGAGGAACTCAAGAGCTAAATTTAAAGGTAATTTGACGAAGTGGCTCTTGGACCATTGCTTTTACAGTATTAAAGATTATTTGGAGTATAACAAATCACGAAAATAATGTATAGGTTGACATTAGTTACTATTATAATTATTCGCATTGTATATTTACTTGTATCGTAATTTAGCGCATCACAATTTCATTTTGTCTGATTTTGTTAATAAATTTTGCATGTCTGCACGCAGATTGGATACACGACCCGATATTATCAAAATGTAACAACTATTTCACTGTATTTTAGCAAATAAAATTTTTTGATTTGATTTGATACTTTACGTAGTGTTATTATTTATACTGTGGTACAGTATGGTCGCTCCCTGCCAGTCTCACGTATCGACCTCACCTCTAGGTACTCTAAGACGAATCTGAGACAAATTGTATGGCGCCGCACGCACACACGCTCATTCACGCTCTGCATGTCTTTGTTTATGTAGTAGTTCACGACGCGACACTTGTATGGAGTCGCCGGGGTGTGAATCGAGTAAAACTTAATTATTCGACTGTCAACTCAACATAGTTATTGTACGCGAGCTTTATAAAATGTTCCCGCGAAAATCAGTATTCAAATAATGACGTCTTGATTAAAGATTTTGTAATTTTTAGAAACACCGTTTTGCATTAAAAATGGTTTATGGTTTAAGACATTTATTTCTCAAAACAGAATACATTATTCACTTACAGAGAAATATCAGAATACATTAAAAAATTTGCAGCCGATCGCAAGGATCGAGAAACGGAGCGGTAGTACCGAATTATTACATTAATTATAATTACATTTAGAAATTGTATGTACTTACATAATAATAATAATATCCTCAAAAATTACACATGCGCTGGCGAGGTAGTTACCACAAACGTGTTTGTAACAAGTGAGGGTATTTGTCTTATTACTTCATTCTCATAACATTTATTCACTTCTAAATTTCTATTATATTTTCTATAATATTTATTAAAATGAACGATATTGTGTTGTCCTTCACGTCAGAATTTATGTCGTAAAAGTTAAATTATGAATTTTTAATATCCCTGTCGCATAAAAATACCAAGTCACTAAAAATATTCAGTTTTTAGGGTTCCGTAGTAAACAAGGAACCCTTATAGTTTCGCCATGTCCGTCTGCCCGTCGCGAGACGCTTGATACTAGAAAGCTGTAGTTTGGCATGTAGACACATATAAACTATGCTGACAAAGTGGTAGAATAAAATTTTTAAAAAAAAATTTTCGGGGTACCTCCCCCACACGTAAAATGGGGATGATTTTTTTTTTCTGCACCTACCCCATGGTGTGGGGTGTCGTTGGATAGGTCTTTTAGAAGCATTAGTGTGGGAAGATCATTTTTCAATATAGTAATCTGTTTGCGAATTATTTACATTTAACGTGCAAATTGTTGTCAGACGCAAGTGTCCCCTCCCTCCCTCCTTCCTGTATCAACGAAACTGTTAAAATATATTTAGAAATGTGAAAAAAATCATGGAAGTAGTCCTTATAGTGAATTTAAAAGGAAAACTATCACGGCTAAGTAGACTTTACAACGACTAGAATTGTATAGTACATTACCAGAGGCTAGATGGCGCTCGTACCGAAACACGCCGTTCGGTATTGAACCTTACGACTTTTTTAGATAATGTTTTTTGATAATGTTTTTATAGATAATGGTACGGAACCCTTCATGCGCGAGTCCGACTCGCACTTGGCCGGTTTTTGTTACTTAAAGCCTGAGCTTAAATATTTAGTTAAATAGGGTCGCATCCGCCTTCACGTCGCCGCCCGTCGCCTTTATGTAATAAATTTTTCATTACAAACGTTTTAAAGAGCAATTTGAACTTTTTTATATGGCTATAAGTCGATGTCGTCAACCGTTATTCATCCCACTGCTGGGATACGGGTCTCCCCTCAATCGAAAGGGTTTAGAGCATACTCCACCACTGCTGCTCATCTGCGGGTTGGCGGAAATCAATGTTTTCAAGCCGCTTAAAGGCCATTGATTTGGTTTGTTGTCGTAACAGCCGGGATCGACGGCTTTAACATACTTTGTAACGTGTCAACAAGGTGAACATCCTACTATCCTGCTAATATTATATCCTACTAATATTATAAATGTGAAAAGTGAGGATGTATGGATGTTTGTTACTCTTTCACTGGTAAACGGCTAAACGGATTTAGATAAAATTTAGCATACATAAAGAATATATTCTGGATTAACACATAGGATACTTTTAGTCGATTTATTATGACCACGCGTGGCGAAGCCGCAGGTAGAAACTAGTATTTCATAAAGGCCGCGACTGGCTGCTCGCTCGTTCAGTGTTCTCATGAAATTATTAACATAGAGAGATGGAGAAGAGTCGCGGCAGCTGCTGCCGATAGTGACAGTCAAACCATAACCACGACCGCTCTGTCAAGGACGAACGACTGAGAAGAAGACATTTGGACCCTTCTATTGCAAACTATTATTTTTCAATATTTCCCTTTCAAACATTTTCAGGTCTCATTTGCGCACAAATTGCCGCAGACTTGCCGCCCACCATGCGACCAGCTGAAGATGGCAATGGCTACTATTTCGCTTTGTTCTCTCATGTATGTATGATGACGTAAATTTATATTGTACTGGCATATACCATACTTACATACTAGCCTCCCCAACCCGTTTGGCCAGCGTGGGGAGTGTAGGCCAAATCCTCCTTCCGTTTAGGACGGACGAGAGAGGGTCGTGCTCCTGTAGTGGAGACTAAAATGGACCTGATGATGATGATACCATACTTATACTACAAAGAGATTCCTTGGTGCTGATGGACTCAAGGGTCCAGAGACTTGGACACTGTTTCGAACTGGTCCACACGACCAGCGTCACCGATTAGGACGATGCAGCGTTGGACGCCCTCCTTCTAGATGGTCCGATGACCTTTAATGAACCCATCCATAGAGAGGCTACGGTCGACGTTGCTGTACTTGCGCGTTTGATTAGACACTCATAACGAAGACGCCATCGAGCTTCTCTACCCCTCCTCTGTACCGGAGGGTAACGATTTAGGCGATTTTCTATTAATTTGTATGTTAATATTTTTAGTTTTGTACCACAGTATAAATAATAGTACTACATACAGTAATAGTCACTCCCTGCCGCTCTCTCGTGTCGACCTCACCTCCCCTCTGAGACAAATCTGGGACAGTTTGTACGGCGCCGCACGCACACACGCTCTTATCTGCTCTGCACAGACGTCATTGTTTATATAGTAGTTATCGATGCGACATTTATATGGAGTGGCCGGGGTGTGTTTGTACTTTGTAACTTTGTGTTATGCTTTTTCTAATTAATTAATACCTTTGTAAAAAAACATACTCCTAACTAGTATTTTTTTTTTATATGAAAGGGGGGCAAACGAGCATGTGGGTCACCTGATGTAAAGCAATAACCACCACCCATGGAGATCAGCAAAACCAAGGGGTCGCCGATCCGTTGCCAGCCTATACTCCTTCCTTTCTTTCTTTCTACTGAAATTAATACTCAACTGAAATTATAATTTCTTCATAACTTTTTCAGTTAAACAGAACAGCATCTGGACCATACGATATGGTGAGAGGTCTGAAGGACATCAATGAACTAGGTCACATCGTGGCCTACAAGGACTCCACGTTCATGAACCAGTGGGGGAGTGACCCGTACTGTGGCCAACTCAATGGTTCTGACGCGTCCATCTTCCCGCCGATTAATGAGAAGAACGTACCACAGAGGCTGTACACCTTCCAGCCTGATATCTGCAGGTATATTTACTAAAGTTACATTTTATCCCTATTATATATATATATATATATATATATATATATATATATATGGCTGAAGGGCTAGCAATGGCCACTTGACTCCGAGGTCGCGGGTTCGATTCCCGCATAAGACAAATATTTGTGTGCATGAACATGTGTGTTTGTCTTGGTCTGGGTGTTTTCTATGTATTATATGTATGTATTTACAAAAAAATGTATATGTTAAGTATTAGTATCAGTTATCTAGTACCCATAGTACAAGCTTTGCTTAGTTTGGGACTAGATGGCATTGTGTAATTTGTCCAGGAATATTTATTTATTTATTTATATATTACATCTACTTACTATCTTTACAAATATTCTAAATGTGAAAGTTAGTTTGTTTGTTTGTTTTCTTTCACGCCTTGACTATTGAACTGATTGTCATGTAATTTTACATGCTTCATATTAGAAGTTCAGAATAAATGACTGAAGAGCTTTTATCTCGAAAGAATGAGCTGTTCCTGAGGGATGACCATATTATTTTTCACTTGGCACGGGAACCAGGATTCACGCTGGCGAAGCCACGGGCGGAATCTAGTATTATAAAAAAATAGAGATAAATATCTATTTACCTCACTCACTCGTAAGAACACAACAACAGGGTAAGTACCTCCACCTCACAGAATACCGCAGCCAAATAACAATTCCCTTGAGAGTTGTTGTGTTCCTACGAGTGAGTGAAGTCACCAGAAAGAAAGGAAGAACTATGAGATGGCAACGGATCTGCAACCCCTTGTGGTTGCTGATCTCCATGGGCGGTGGTAATCGCTTACCATGAGAGCTTTCCACATACTCGATTGCCCCCCCCCCCCCCCCCCCCCCCCACTAAGTTTTAGCCGTAACAGATATCCATTAATTTATTTTTTCATTCGTTCTTCATTATGCTAATGTTCCTATTATATTTTCAGGTCCATATACATAAGTTACAAAGAGAAGACGACCATTTACAACATGACTGCCTATTACTATGAGTTCCCCGAGTCGGCGTTTGCTGCTAAAAGCGCTAACCCTGACAACAAATGCTTCTGCAAAAAGTTAGTAATTCGTTCCTTCATCATCATCATCACCATTTCAGTCGAACGAGACGTCCACTGCCGATACGCCTTTTGTTATACTACGTCGGGTGGCAGACAAGCATCCGGCCCGAGTAATGTGAAGCGGTTACCGTAGCCATATTAACGCTCGCAACATGAAATATCGCTCGCGCTCTACCAACCCCGCTGCCAACGCCGCTGCCAACACCGCTGCCAACCTCGCTGCCAACCCTGCTGCCAACCCCGCTGCCAACCTCGCTGCCAACGCATTCCATCCTTCTTAGGTGAGGTAGAGCGACTTCCAGTCGGGCAGCTTACAATTACTTTCGCCCTACCTCTCTCTCGCCAGAGCCTCGTTAATCAGCAGGGTGCATCGCGTGCACGTGAGCTTGGCTTTGACTCAAAAATAGTCGTGGCTTCCGTCTTTGATTTCCACAACGATCATTTTAGTGCCGTTTGCTTCCATCAGCTTTAGGCGATCTTTACCAAATCGTCCATCCAGTCTAGTTGGTGTACGTCCTGCGAAGAATTGACAAAAAAAACTTGTTCTTTTAGTTTTTTGAAGTAAAACTTCTTTACGCACGTATGACTTGGGGAGTAAGCTGGTGAATGCGTTACGAGAACGTTACGGAAACGGCGAACGGAAGTTAAGAAGGAGATATAAATTGGTAGAGCTAAAAAGTTTTACTTCAGTCATGTAGTTTTAGACCACGCTCTCGTTTTTTTTTTTAGTTTAGGCCGTTAGTTTCAAATCAAATAGACGAATAATATTTCATTTCTAAACTGTTTTCCAATTCGCTATAGTAAATATTTACAAAAATCTATCAATAAATAAACATTTATTTTTTGCGTTTCTCTTTACATTCGTACTGTATGTTCTAAAGTTAGTAAATCGCCAATATTTATATTTGTTTAAGTTTATTTAAGTTTAACCAAAGGGGCATTCCCTTTGGTTAAACTTAAATAATACCTACTAGTTCATTGAAATACCTACTTTCTTTTAAGAGTGCATTTTTTCCAATATTTAATGATAGATGTATATATGTACGAGTATATGGTATATGAGAGATGGGTTTAGCTTAGGCGTTAGGGTCTCTAGGCCCTACCGCCCAAGCGGAAGCCAATTACCACCGAATATTTTGATTCGAAAAATAGGTCACGTACGTTTAAGTTATTGCCAGACATTGGTGGAGCTCCATCGTTTCTACCAGCTGCAAACCTAAACAGATGTAACATGAAGCTAAGTTGAAGTTTGATGCAATCGGATGGTAATCGTCTTCAGCTTCGGCGTATGGGTCTCTGCCCTGCCCCCCTAGCCAAGTGTAATTCGTAGCGTAACGAACGTGACATTTGTCAATTCTCATACTAAAATGTTTTGACAAATGTCACGTGATCTATCTAACGTTCGTTACGCTACGAATTACACTTGGCTAGGGGGGCTGGGACCCATACGCCGAAACTGCAGCCGATTACCATCGGACTTTATGAATGCGAAAATGAAACTACTGCTTAGATTGTTGCTAATTATATTTAGTGAAAAATAGAAATATTCACCTGCCCCCCCTAGGTGGGATTTGAACCCACGACCTCTCGATGACCGGTCGAGTGCTCTTCCAACTGAGCTACCAGGAAGGTTTGTGTTGCTGACGAATTTTTGCATCTTATATTTCTACTGTGTGAGTCACGTGTGACGTCATCAACCTATTAAGTAATTACACTACTAAAGTAGGTATAGCAGTCCATCGTTGCAGATGAAATTCAGCTATTTTTTGATAACACCAAACTATTTAAATAATAATAATTTAATTAGTAAATAATAATAAGTTAAAAAATATTTATCGTCTTCAATTGAAACTACATTTACACACTCACTCTAAACTCATTAGTATCTTAGTAGTTACTAGGTAGGTACATGTGCCAACAAACATTGTTAGTAATGAGTTTTGTTCCTGATAGAATCTTGTCAACGTCGGCACAAAGAACCGGTGAATGAGATAGATAGTCAAAGTAATTTCATTGATTTATTTTGTGTTTATATTTGTAATGTGCTTCAATGTACGTTCTTGCCTCCATCTCGAAAATCAAGAACAAATATAACCGTCTTCCGTTTACGAACCGATTTTTTTGTCCGTAATCTCGTTCCCTCACAAAAAAAAGATCCCTTAGAAAAGTCTTTTCATCGCTCGTTGTTCGACTTTTATCCTGTGGACCAGCCAAACCGTCAAAGTCCAAGTCTTTATACACATACACAGGTCTTGAAGACTTTTATCTCCATTCAAGCATTGGGGTAGATACCCCAATGCTTGAATGGAGATAAAAGTATGTCACACAGATGTACGACGAGGATGTCACAAAGCTTTCCACAAGTTACTCGGCTCAATTGAATGCATCTATTGATCTTTAATCCGATGTAGTTATTTATAGTAAAGAATGTAGCTTTTCTGTGACCACATAAAATAGCTGCATTCTCTAAATAAATAAGAGGTAAGAAAGTTTAGGATGGAGATGCACCGATGAAGTAGTGTTTGATATATGATTGAATAATTTCCATTGAATTTTCTCAGTGTCTAATAAGGACCTCCCTATAATGCACCCATTATGTTCACCGGGCTGATATCCTCTAATCTTTGTTAAATTAGGAGTACGACAGGTTAGGTTACGACATATAAGTCCATTTTATTTACTTTTGTTTACAAAGTCCTACCGTTATTCTGATTCACTGTATTTTTTATACCACTAAAGTAAACTAATTTCTACGAATAACTCCACCAGTAATAACCACCGGCATTCAATACGCGCAAGTGACCCCAACATGGCAAACAAGCATACGGTCCGTCTGATGGAAAGCAGTTACCGTATGTGAACGCCTGTAACGCCAGGGGCATCACAAGCGCGTTGTCGACCCTGTAAAAACCTCTTCACGCCCTTTTTGAAGAACTCTATGCTGTAGTCTCCTGGGAAAATGAAGTGTCCTGTGAGGATGAATTCCCTGTCGATGGCGAACGGTGCGACTGTAGGGAGGAGGTGGGCATCATGTCAAAAAACTCCTCTGAATACACCCCATTGTACAATCGGTAGAACACACAAAGGGTAAAAAAAGTATGTGTCAAAGAACGTTTATTTCAGGAACTGGAGCGCTAACCATGACGGCTGTCTCCTCATGGGTCTTCTGAACTTGATGCCGTGTCAGAAGGCGCCCGCCATCGTCTCTATGCCGCACTTTTACCTCGCGTCGGAAGAACTGTTGGATTATTTCGACAGTGGCATCAAACCAGATAAAGAGAAACATAATACATACATATATTTGGAACCTGTGAGTATGAATGTAATGTCATGCCATTTATCTCCAAAACTACGAGTCCGATTTTGATGCGGATTTCAGTGATGGGTTCGGGTTTGAATGGAGCATGTTCTTAGATAGGTGTTACAGTGACAACTCACCAGAGGGCGCTGCAGTAAACATTTGTTTGTGCAAAACCAAAACTACTAGTCTGATTCTGATGCGGTTTTCATTTGTAATGCCAATGCTTGCTCACTAAAAAGTTTCAAATAAAAACAATTTTTTTTTTTAAACCCACTACGGTTAAAACATAGTTGAAAAAGGATAAAATAATTTAAAGCCCCCTACTTAAAGAATGTATGCTATGAACTTCATAAAAAAACCCAAAAAAATCCATCGGGGGCTGCCATCTCTATTTTAAATTTCAACATAAATATAGACAAACTGCCAAACTGCTCCAATGTACCTGGTCGAAACGTCAGGCAATAATAAAGATATGTAAATACCCTTACGCATGATCGCATTAATCCCCGCTATTATTTTCATAAATCATGCAACGCGAAAGTTTAAAAGGTATAATATCTATATTTATTTAATTTCATTGTTTTAATCGATGTAACCGTAATAATACGGTACGGTACGGGTCAAGGTTTTGTTTCAATTTGCGAAGAAATTTTGAGATAGCCCGCGGGCAATCGAGGGTCACTGCGGGCCGTCATTCTCATCTAATAGCAATCAGAATCAGACCCACGGCGCAGAATAAATAACTAGGCAAACTGACAGGCTTAACAAACTTCAGATAAATTAATTCATACAATCGCAGGCTCTCCGTTTGACTTGTCTATTATTCAGATAAAATTAAACACTAATTTTAGAAATCGCTGTAGGGTAATAATACGTAGGTCACACTAAAAGTTTTGCGTAACTTAAAAAAACAACATGTTATAACCAAAATATTATGTTTATTGCTTTTCAAAATACTCTCCTTTACATTTTAAACATTTTTTCATGCGATCGAACCATTTTCTAAGACAGGAGGACCACGGATCTGAAGGCATGTTTTCTACGTGTTGATTGAACGCTACCACTGCCACTTCGGAGTTGGTAAAAGCGAAACCTCTCATCAAATTTTGATTTTGGGGAAAATACAGAAATCACAGGATGCTAGGTCGGGGCTATGTGCAGGATGGGTGACGAGTTGTACTTTTTCAGAAACTAAAAATTACTTTGTTTTGTTGGCCTGTTCTCATTTTCAAACACCCATTCACAAGATTGCTCTTTTTTTTCGGGTTCAAAACAATAAATCCACGTTTCGTCTCTTGTGACAATGTCATAAACAGCATTAGATTGTCCGTGGTCGTACTTCAGTAGCATCTGTGAGCTCCATTCCACGCGAGCCCGCTTCTGCTCCGTTGTCAGTTCATGTGGGATCCAACGACAACAAAGTTTCCGAACTTTTAATTCTTCGTGTAAATTTTTTAAAGACAAGAAAGACCTATTTTTCGAAGCATAATATTCGATGGTAATCGGCTTCAGCTTCGGCGGTAGGGCCCATGTACATATACGGAGTCAGGAATATAGTGTGGACAAATGTACTTAATAATCATATATTTATTACAGATGACAGGCGTGGTGCTGCAAGGCGTTCAGCGTCTACAGTTCAACGTGGAACTGCGCAGAATGGATGTACCGCAGTTGGAGAAAGTACCTACCGGCCTCTTCCCGCTCTTGTGGATTGAGGAGGTAACTATGTGAAGCGAAGGAAGGGATTTATTTATTCAGCTAAAGGGTAACGTATAAGTGGATGTCCTCCTTCTATCTGGGACGGACGAGGGTCGTGCTCCTGTAGTGGAGACTAAAATGACATAATGATGATTATCATCATCATTGGTGGATGTAGGGCTGACCACTATTTTTGAAGCCAGAGCCTGCACGTGATACAACCTGCCGACTAGCTAGCATGTGGAGCCCGACTGTGGAAGTAATGCTACCTCACAAGAGCCGGCAGCCAAATAACAATCTTCCTTGACGAGTGTTGTATTTCAGCGAGCACGCGATTAATACAGAAGTATTCTCACGTACAGGCATCAACAGCAACCACTTTACATCAGGCGTGCCGTCCGCTTGTTTGACACCCGGTGAGGTATACAAAAAAGAACTTTGCTAAAAGCTGTAAAACATGTCGAGCTGAGCCGTCTACTACTGGACCTTTTACCACATGACTGAGAAATTAATATTTACTTCATTTCTCGCTCCGTCTCAGTCCCTTCCTGACGACTTTACCCGAACGAGCGTTATAGAAAGAGCCAACGTCACGCGTTACATACCCGAGCGTGACGGCTCGGTCTCATTCATCATTATCATCAACCTGTATCTACCCACTGCGGGATATAAGCCAATGCTTTTCACCAAATACGATCCTCCGCCTTCCGCATTCAGCCGCTTTCTTAAGGTCATCGGACCATCTAGGAGGGCGTCGCTTCGTCGCCCTACGCGCGGCCTCCACTCTAATACCTTCCTCCCCCATCTGCCATCACTTACTCGACAGATGTGACCGGCCCATTGCCACTTCAGCTTTCAAACTTTGAAAGCTGTCAACTTTGGTTTTCCATCGAATTTCTTCGTTCCGGGATTCGATCCCTTAGAGAACCCCCGAGCATAGTCCTCTCCATCGCTCGCTGCGCGATCTGTGGACTAGTCCGATCGTCAGTGTCCAAGTCTCTGCACCATAGGTCATTCAGTAGTCACAAAATAAAATGCACCGCACACCTTATTAAGATTTCACCATAAAAAAAAACGGCAACCCGTTTTTCACTCCATAGTGGGCAGAAGTGAAAACTTCAACATTAACGTTGTGCAATTTTGAATGGTTAGGGAATAATTTCGCACGAATTGCTTTATTTATCAGTATAAAAGTACTATCATTTATGTGGTAAAATACAATATTAAGTTATTGCGCTATCGTACACAAACATGACAATTTAATTTATATTACATTAAAAATAAACAGCAGGAGCAGGCATACATTTTCGCCGCGGGGTAGAAAGAGAGGGGGATATTACTTCCTCTCCTACGCCGCGCCGGTCCGCGCCGCTCCGTCTTACGAATTTTCGATCAGGCCACGTGTCCTGACGCGAGTTTAGCACTTTTTACCCATCAACAAACAAACAACAAGATTTCACTTCAAAAATATTACTTTTCCAGAGAGCAGAGTTACCAGAATCAATCCAGCAAGAGATCCGCGACTCGCACGCCCTCGTGAGGTACGTGGAGATAGCTCGTTGGGCCATACTAGCTATTGCGATAATCTCTGTCCTGGTGAGCATTATCTTCTTGGCCCGCTCGGGCGCCATTCCGATATGGCCGAGGAACAACAATTCTGTCACTTTCGTGCTGCGGCCCAGCAATGGGCATGGTATTGATGGGAATAAAGGGTAGTGTGTCCAACTGTTGCGTTTTATTCATCTTAGTTCCTTAAGAGTCCGTTGCTGATAAAGCGTCGATTTATAAAAAAAATGGTTCTCTGTAAAGTCGGTTTACAGACGACATTTTACGTGATAACGTCATAGGAAAACATCGGCCGATGGAGTGGAAGAGATAGATGCGTCACTTGTTCCGCGCTCTCGCTTGCACGCTCGGCTCAGACGGAACGTGACAATTAGTCATGCTTTTTTACTGTTATTACCACACTGTATTTAGGTATATATTATGAAAGACCATTTCAATTTGAATGGAAAAAAAAGTAATTATATTGTTTATTTAATAGGTATGTTTATTAAATTTGGATAAATCCACTTCGATTTGACAAAACTTTTCTCGAATTTGATGAAAAGGGCACAGAATAATATAAAAGGGTTCAAACAATGGCCTCGTAACCGTAACTATAGATATTATTAAGGAAACACTTTGAAAACAATACCAGAACTTGTTTATCTGAATAAACTAGTACGTTTTTGCCACCATAGCGAATTTTTTTTTTTCGAAATCCCGAATTGATATCGGAAAACCAAGGTCGCTTTACATTACTACTTTTTGATGCTCTACACGAATCCGAAGTCAGAATTTCAAAATTTTGAGTTTCATGGCAACGGACGGACAGACAGAACGACCGGACGATTTTATAAGCTCAATAAATTTCGCTGAAAATAACATCAAATTCAAAATAAATATTAGTCTAACGACTATTTATGTGCCAAACAAGAAAATATTATCAGTCCTGTTCCGTGATTTCAATCACGGAATAAACCCGGTCATTTGGTAGGCGCGGGGATATGGATCCAACGCGTAGAGGCCCCTTTGAGAAGTTTGATGTAATGTTGTACACCCGCCGTGACCCGCTCCAGGATATATATCAATAAAACAATATACCCATGAGCAGGTCTCGGCAGGCGTTGAGATTATTACAAAGTGTGATGGAAAATAAATGGGCTATGGAGATAAGATCTGGGTAAATTTAATACCGGGCTATTACAGAAGAGGGACGGACGCCTGCCTTATCTGCTTATATTGCTAGTTATTTGCGGCAGGCGGTGGCTTGCCACTCACTAGATAGGCCCCCGAAATGTCAGGAAATCGGCCGCGGGCAAAACCGGTGTGAGTGACTCAGGAGTGTCGAGAAGTGCGCTGCGCTTTCTCCGAAGTTACTAGCGGCGTTATGCCCTTAACACTTCCATCTCTGGAGCATATAGTATATATATAATAAAACGTTATTATTATTAGTTTTTGTAAAAATAAATATTTAATACTACTCGAAAACGCTGTGTAAATTAGAAATATTGTGTTATAATTTACAAACATAACACAAAAAATATGAGATTAGAGCCAAGTGCCCAGAAGGCCGTCACAGCCTTTTGTGCCAATCATATGTATAATGCCACCACGTTGCAGATGAAGTTGACTTTGGCTCCAGAAACGACGGTGAACCAATTACACCACATGTATTGAAATATGACCAGCTCGGTGGTCGAATAGGTAACATTGGCCACTTTCACTCCGGTATCGCGGGTTCGATCCCTGTACAAGACAAATATTTGTGTGCATGAACATGTCTGTTTGTCTTGGGCTGGGTGTGTTCTATGTATTATATGTATACATTATTATTATTTAAATAGTTGTCTTGGCCAACTTGCCAGATAAATATTTTTTGAAAAATGGAAAAATTCACCTGCCCTCCTAGGTGGGATATGAACCCACGACCTCTCGATGACCGGTCGAGTGCTCTTCCAACTGAGCTACCAGGAAGGTTTGTGTTGCTGGCGAATTTTTGCATCTTATATTTCTACTGTGTGAGTCACAGTGTGACGTTATCAACCTATTAAGAAATTACAATACTAAAGTAGGTAGTAAAGTAGATCGTGGGTTCAAATCCCACCTAGGGAGGGCAGGTGAATTTTTCCATTTTTCAAAAAATATACATGTATACATTTACAAAAAAAAAAGAATTTAACTATAATTGTTATCACAAGTTGTCGACATAGGCGTCAAAGTTTGCAAGCTGAAGTGGCAATGGGCGGGTCACATCTACCGAGTAAGTGATGGCAGATGGAGGAGAAACGT
Organism: Hypsopygia costalis; assembly: GCA_937001555.2. NCBI lineage: Eukaryota > Metazoa > Arthropoda > Insecta > Lepidoptera > Pyralidae > Hypsopygia > Hypsopygia costalis. The sequence goes on from OW443329.2 coordinate 29,974,859, forward strand.
ATTAGAGTAGAGGCCGCACGTAGGACGACGAAGCGTTGGACGCCCTCCTAGATAGTCCGATGACCTTAAGAAAGCGGCTGGAAGCGGCTGGATGCGGAAGGCGTAGGATCGTATTTGGTGGAAAGCATTGGGGAAGGTTTCCAGCAAGGAATCCAGCAGTGGTCTATCCACTGCTGGATGATGATGATGATCAGTTATCTAGTACACATAGTACAAGCTTTGCTTAGTTTGGCAGTGTGTAAAATAACCAGGAATATTTATTTCTTTATATTGAAATCAAAGACGCAACAATAACTTTTAATCAGTATCAGAGAAAGTCCCCCGGCCACTAGATTCGTTGTCACTGGTCTCCATCTCTTCGATCTCCTGCTTGGGCTTCATCTCGCCGACGCTCTTGATACACCGGATCGTGTACTTGTTGAAGTCGCAACTGTGAATAAGATAACAAAGTTAAAAACCCGCGACAGACGTATTTTTAAATGGAATCTAAAAATGACGGCGCTCTGCATATTTCCTTCAATGCCAATATTATTCATTCTAAAAAAAAATAAAGGATTATTTTTATTAAAGTTATTTACTTTCCCTTAACTTGATTTAATACAAATAAACCCTTATTTTTTAAAGGAATATGATAAATATAAATATTATTGTAATTTTATAATATAGCAAAGATTTAAAATTACAAATAGTTATTTGTTATGCAAGGCTGCAAAGTTAATTTTTGGCGCGAGTACCTTGTATTGAAACCTGAGCAAGCGAAGGATTCTAGGATTGAGCCACGAGCGAAGCGAGTGGTTCAAATATAGAATCCTGAGCGTAGCGAGGGTTTCAAAGGTACGAGACGCTAAATAACTTTGCTGCCGAGCACAACACACAACTTTTCACCTCACTAAAGCGAGGAAAATGTTAGGTGCAAGAAAAACAGTTTTAATAAATAATCATCAATGGACTGGCTGCAGAGAATATAAACTATTACGAAACCAATGAGGTTCTATATATATGTAATTTATTGTACGAAACCTTTATTGAATAAAAATATTCGAATTTAAAAAACACTTTCCACGCTAGCGGATAAAGTGCGATTTTCCACGCAGATTTCGAATGATAAACAGAGCTTTTAGGAGCTAGTGAGGTGAAAAAATATTTATCAGTGTCGTTGGTAGGTAGGTACGTAACCACGAAACTATACTAAGATAATACTAGAACTACCTGCAATTTAAATAACTTACGTCCGACTTGTCTGTTTTATACCACTATGGTAACAAACAAGCATACGGCCCGCCTGATGGAAGCAGTTACCGAGGCGATGGACGCCTGCAACACCAGAGGCATCACATGCGCGTTGCTGCCCCTGATTGTTTTATGGTCGATTAAAATTTGGTGGAATAGTCCATTTTGAAAGATTTTTTCTATATGAGAGGGGGGGTCAAAAGAGCATGTGGGTCACCTGATGAAAAGCAATCACCGCCGCCCATAACAAGGGGTCGCCGATCCGTTGCCAGCCTATACTCGTTTCTTTCTTTATGGTGGCCTCACTCGGAGCAACACAAGAACCCTAAAGGGAATTATTAATTTGCTACGGTATTCTGTGATTGTGTGTGAGATGAAATTATTTAAAAATAAGTTACCGTTTGGAGAAACAATAAGAAAAGGAAAGGAATCGGAAATTTGTACGACAGCTATCTTAAGCTGTCGTACAAATTTCCGATTCCGTTCCTATTTTGTATGTATTAATACAAAATAGGAACGTGTGATGTCATGATCTACCTTTTGTATTGAGCGATCTACCTTTTCTCCAGCAACCCGCAAATGAGCAGCGTGGTGGAGTATGGTCTAATCCCCCTTCAATTGAGGGGAGGCCCGTATCCCAACAGTAGGATGAATGTCCCCTTCTGTGGATTCTTTCAAATTGGCTTTATAAAGATCCTATGATAAAACCTTGAACTGCTAGTATCAAATATATTGAATTTAAATATTACTTAGTGTACCTAATAATTATTGTTACGAGCTAGGGTTCTAGATTTGGATGTAAAACGCCAATGACAACTTCCAAGGATTTATTCACGCAGGGTCTGGGCTGCAGGTCTTCACCACACGAAGATTCCAAATCGCAGGTCAAACCGAAGTCCAATAGTATCGCTGAGGTCGTAGGTTATCACTTGTCTCGCAGGTAGATTCGCTCGAAGTTTACTCTTCCGAAGTCCAAACTGAACTGCCTGTGCGCCGCGGCGGTCGCTATTTATATCCGCCGGCAAGGGTTCCCGAATGTTTTCGTATGTACATGTATGTACTTCGCATCGTAACGTGTCTAGAATAATTTCATGTCATAGTGTTATGAACCTTATGACAGTAGACATACGGGTCATTATTATATACTAGCAGAGAAGTATGCGGCGACTATTCTAGGTTTCATTCTAGATGATTCGCGGCAGGACTGCGACATTATAACTTGTTCTTCGTTTGTAGTGTCATTCCACCCTCGGGATATACATAGTTACAGAATCCTCTCAAATATTTAAAGGTTGACTGGAAGAGATCCCTTAGAGGGATAAGTCCGCCTTTGTACTTTTATTCTATGTAAACTTTTATATTATTATTGTTTTATTTAGCGCAATAAAGATATTACAAACAAACAAACAGGGGTTGAATGAGGACATCTGACGACAATCTACCTTTTCTATTTTGCATGATAGCCTTTTGTTGTAGCGTTTTCGGGAAGGTCCGAAATTGTGATTTCAAGTTATCATATCTCAAGCAGTTTTTATGCTATCGAAGTAATTATTTCACCTATAGTTATATTATAATGACGTCCTTACATAACAAATAAAAAAATGTCCAATAGCTATTGTCATGTATGATGTACTAATAACGTCCAAATATATTCAAATGGTTGCTAAAAGTTTTATTTTATGGCATATCTGCGACTTTTTTTCTACTAACCAACCAAGATTTATCAAAATTGGATCAGCCGTTTAAACGTAATAACGCATTTTTTTTTTATGAGTGGGGGCAAACGAGCATGTGGGTCACCTGGTGGAAAACAATCATCACTGCCCATGGAGATCAGCAACAGCAAGGATCCATTGCTAGACTTTAAGGGAAATAAAACTCTGTTCTTGAAGATTATGGGAGTCGTAATTTAATTTAATTTAATCCAGTTAAATTTAATTCAATTCAAATCAATTTAATTTAATTCAATTCAAGTAAAATTTTTGTAATCTAATTCAATTTAATGTAATTTAATTTAATTTAAATTTTATTTAATTCAATTGGAATCGTTTTTTTTTTTATTAAAATTATGTAGCAGTGCCAACCTTGAGTGTTCGCACTGTAGGCACATAGAAACACACGTGATTACTCTTGACCTTATTGCCGTTATATCAGGTAGATATTTTGTCAATGGCGCGCCGATCCATCTTGATAACGCACATATTTTAAGATTACGTTATTTCCAAATGTAGATCAATGGGTTTTATTAAAACGCCAGATGGTTTTTTTTATACTAAGTCGGGTGGCAGACAAGCATACGGCCCGCCTGATGTGAAGCGGTTACCGTAGCGGTAAACGCTTGCAACTTGAAATATCGTTCTCGCGCCGCGACCCCCGCTGCCAACGCAGCAAATTCTTCCTTCCTGGTGACCTCACTCACTCCAGGAACACAACAACCCTCAAGGGAATTGTTATTTGGCTGCGGAGGTGGAGTTTAGGTGGAGGTATTCTGTGAGGTGGAGGTCTCTCTGTTTTCTCTCTCTATTTTCACCAGAGCCTCGTTTGTCAGTCAGCAGGGTACACCAGGTTGGATTTGGTTCAAATATGAACGACTTACACCCCAAATTATTAAACTGATTATAAAACTACTAAATTCCCGTCTAAAGGGAGCATCCCCACTATATACAGGATGGAAACTTCTAATGCCATCTGGAGGGAAAGTACTCTCAATACGTAAGAACATTCCTTAATATTTGAAAAAAAAAAGAAAACTGCATTCAAAGATTTTCGAACTCGAACAGACTAAAATCTGTAAAAATAACACCCTGTACTTTTATTGCATCGATCGTTAGGGTCAATTATAAGGATGAAATCTCTCTAACAAACTTGATAAATTAAATTAAAGGAAACCATGCAACACAAAAAATGGTAAACTACCTAATTAGTTGCTCGAAATGGGCTATATTTTCTTGGATACACAAATTAATTCTTCTATTATTATACTACTTTTTTAGTTTATCACATTCAGACAGACAGACGGACTTTGTAATATAATATGAAGTCATTTTAATAGGAGGTACCTTAAGCATTATGGTACCAGTTATTATTTTTTAAATATTTCTAGTTATGTGTATTTGGGATGTAAGTGGTTCATCAACATATTTGAACCAAAACCAACCTCACCTGCACGTGGTACACCCTGCTGACTGACAAAAGAGGCTGAATATCGCAGTCAAATAACAATTCCCTTGAGGGTTCTGTTCCTGCGAGTGAGGTCACAAAGACTTCAGAAAGAAATAAAGAAAGGAAGGAGTACAGGCTGGCAACGGACCGGCGACCCCTTGGCTTTGCTGATCTCCATGGGCGGTGGTGATTGCTTTCCATGAGGTGACATATTTATGCTCGTTTGCCCCCCCCCCCCCCCCCTCATATATATAAAAAAAACAATCATTGCCGTTGCCAGAGTAAATTGACACGAGTTCTACCCGTGCGACGCCGGGGCAGATAGTGATAGATAAAATATTAAAAATACATATCAATGGAACGACGCGGAGGCAATCAATCTCGATAACACTGAGATATTATGTGACTAAAAGTTGCATTTTTATATCAAGAGACGTTTCATATTTCGTTGCATAATGTGGACTACACTTTACATGCGAATATTCTACAGCGTGGTTACTTCGTACAAAAACCACGTGCTCATAATCCTTGACTCCGTGCGAAAAATCTATACTAATATTATAAAGCTGAAGAGTTTGTTTGTTTGGACGCGCTTCATTTACATTCAAAAATTATTTTAATGTTAGATAGCCTAATTTTCGAGGAAGGCAATAGCCTATAGGCTATCTATATAACATCACCCGACCACCACTAGGAGCGGAGCACCAATGAAAAATGTTGCAAAAATGGGAATAAAATAATCCTTTTGAGACCTTCCAATGCGTGCGCTGCGTATATGGTTCATGTTACGCAACAATTATATACAATTATATTCATCTTCAAAAGTTCTAAAAAAATAGTCCGCGATAGCACATGTCTGACAGACATGTGCTATTGCATGTGATATGAAGGCATTGATTTATCCTGTGATTGTACTTATGAATTACTACAGTCTCTAACGGTGGAAAATGGCTATTATGGGCCACCCATAAAGTACGTTACACGAATTTCACGATTTTTTGACCCCTCCCCCGTTCTTGTCACAGCTGGTCACATTTGTGAGACGCCCCCCTCCCTTGTGTGACGTCACATATTTTGCAATTTTACATCTAGAGTTGAAAATGTTAAGTTTTTCGTTAATAGTTCAAAGTTCGTGTTTTAACTCTTAGATTATAATAGATTTTGAAATGTTACGTCACAAAATTTAGGACCCCTCCTACCCCCTTGTCACACAGTGTCACACTTCGTCGACCCCCCCCCCCCCTTAACGTGTGACGTAATTTATGGATGGACCCTTATAATAACTTTGTAAAGCTTAACTTACAAATTTTTGTTGCTATATCAAATAGTAAGTATTAATGAACCCTCTTATATAACTTTGTATGAACACACATGTTCGTGGATTACAACCTAGATTGTAACTTATTAAAGTTTTCGTATGTATAATTTGTAATAGTTGTAGTCTGTTTTGTGTGAATAAATGAATAAAAAAAAATAAGACATGTGCATGTCTGTCTTTTAAGATTGGCTCACTATAACCTTTCAAATGGTAACCTTACGGTTGACTCACAACGCTCTGTCACACGCAGACGAAGTTGCAACTCAACGCTCCCACGCAGTTAGGTATTATAATAGGTAGGGGAAAAAGTCTTTTCGCATTATAGTATGTATGAACTTGTAATAAAATCTCTTTGGTTATACCATTTGTATCTAGCAGGTTTTGATATCTATAAAAAGTTTAAATTTTAAAAAAGATAATTCCAAATTCAAATTAGGTAAATGTGTGATTTTCATTTGTTTTTTTTACTGTCAAGATGAGTGAATCTAATGAAGAAATTCGATACATTTTAAAATTTTACTACAAAAAAGGTAAAAATTCAACGCAAGCTGCGAAAAAAATTTGTGATTATTATGGACCTAGTGCAGTGTCTGTGAGAGTAGCACAAATTTGGTTTAAGCGTTTTCAATCCGGAAATTTTGATGTCAAAGATGCACGTCGCTCTGGTCGCCCTGTTACGGATAAAATGGATGCCATTTCTGAAAAAGTGGAGCAAGATCGGCATATCAGTAGTTACGACGTAGCTGAAGAACTAGGAGTTGACCACATAACAGTTTTGGCGCATAAAATGGTCGTGGTCAAAGACCGGCCAGGCTTCAGAGACTCTGGCGAAACCCGGGTTAACCCGCAACAAGGTGATGCTGTGTGTATGGTGGGATTGGAAGGGAAGATATTCATTATGAGCTGTTACCGCCAGGCAGGACTATCGATTCTGAACTCTACTGTGAACAACTGATGAGATTAAAGCAAAAAGTTGAGAGAAAGCGGCCGGAATTAATTAATAGAAGGGGTGTGATTTTTCATCATGATAACGCTAAACCTCACACATCTTTAGCCACTCAGCAAAAATTAAGAGAGTTTGACTGGGAGGTGTTAATGCATCCGCCGTATAGTCCTGACCTTGCACCTTCTGATTTCCACCTGTTTCGGTCTCTTAAGAATTCTTTAGGCAATGTCAGGTTAACATCACGAGAAGACTGCCAAAACCACTTGTCGCGGTTTTTTGAACAGAAGTCCCAAAATTTCTATAGTAATGGGATCATGTCTTTACCTACAAGATGACAAAAAGTTATCGAACATAATGGCACCTACATACTTTAGTTAAATGTAAATTAACTTTATTAAAAAATGTTTTGAATTTTCATATAAAATACGAAAAGACTTTTTCCCCAACCTAATATATAATGGATGTCACGTTTTATTATTATGTATGTCATATTTTATTATTATATAATATATGTCACGTTTCTAACACAGTGCTTAATGCAAGTTTTTATTTTTTGGTCACATTTCAACTTGTTAAAGTTCACAAGCCGACCAAATTGAGAAATAGTTTCATATTGTTAATATACCAGACGCGTGTTACATATCCAAATTAGCCGTGTTTCAAAATGTTGCTCACATTTTGAAAGCCACATAATTTTGATATGTAGCACACGTTTTATAAATTCACAACATGAGAGTTCTTCTCTATTTGGTCGGTTTGTTTACGTTGACATGACCGAACGCGAACAAGGTATGGGGGTATATTGTTCCAGCATTTCGTTGGCTGGTAGCAAACCTGCTCCTAATGACGATAATAGGCTCGCCGACAATTTTTTCTTTCGATTTGTTATGTAATGATGTCATTATAATATAACAAAAGATGAAAAAATTGCTTTGATAGCATAAAAATTTCTCGAGATATGATAACTTGAAAATCACAATGGACCTTCCCGAAAACGCTCCATACAAAAGGCTACTGAGTTATGACGTCACACCTAGGTATTTTGTATACATTCGAATATAAATTTATACTACAGCTATGTTAAATATTGCATTTATGTAGCTAGTGCCGTAACAAAAGTTATAGTACTTTTATTTTTTCATGTTTATACGTCTTTAAACTTACTACCATACAGGAGCAATTCAAAAAAATGTAATGATAACAAAATCTAAGGATACAGTTTGGCGTTGTAGTTTCGAACCTATGCTCTACATCCAAAATTCAATCACACCACTGGATAGATGAAGGATCAAAGAATTTATTACGCTAAGTAACGACTATTGACCATAGCGTACGGGGGAAGGGGAAGCGCTGCCATTTTAAGATAATTTTAGTGCATATAACGTATTCACGGCTGTGTCCATGACACAGCCACACCCATTTTTTTTTAATAATTTCATCCTTTTAAGTTGGACTTTCCCACCAAACTTTGTTCGACCATAAAACAAGTCGGACTAAGTTATTAAAATTATAAGATCGCAGATGGCTCTAGTTTTGTGTATTTTACGATATTGATATTTATTTTTTTATAATTTTAGAACATAGACTTCTAAGGCTATTGGTGGAGGTATATTGTTCCAACATTTCGATGACTGCTAGCAAACCTGCTCCTAATGGCGATAATTGTGTTGTGTGACAATGAGAATAAATTCCCTGCTGATATTTTTGTTACAATAACGTCATCATCATCATTATCAGCCTGTATCTACCCACTGCTGCATATAGGTCATCCCCTTACAACAGAGGGTCCTAACTGGTGGTCCGTGAGAGGTAAATTATGGTCCATGATACAAACTTATACTTTATTTTATTATCTATAAAGCATGATGCTTTAAATATTACGATCTAGCTTACGGGCTAATAAGTAATTTAACTTTAACATAAACTTCTAAATATTATAGTCTAAGAATAATGTCCATTGACTTTTCTTAGTGTCTATTAAGGTGAAACACTTTCTTGTTGTGTTATATTTAATTCACTATCACCAATATTGCCTCATAACAACTTATAATGAAAGATATTGAGCACTATTATACGAAATACTCAAATCTCGAGTTTTTATAATAATGGTTTTATTTGACAGTTTGGGGACCGTACACGCAACAAAAACCTCGTAGTGGTCCGCGAACAAAAAAGGTTGGGAACTACTGCCTTACAATAACGTAAAAATCGTCAAATTTCCTCCAATACTTACATTTTACTTAACTGCGAGTACTTCACAGTGAGTACTTTTTCAAGAGCGAGCAGCACGCTGGCGGGGAACTTCCTCCTCTTGACGGAGACCACCATTTTGACCCACAGCAGTAGATGTTCTAAATGCCTGCTATCTTCTAGAAGACGAGCGAGGGTGCTCAGGAGTCGGTCTGTGTAGTCATCTTCTAAGCTTGTTACAGTTAATTCGACTGAAAAAATAGGTTATGAATAAATAAGTAACCATCAGTGCATGCCAACCCCGAATGTGGAGGTACTTCCCCAATTAGGCTCACAGAAGACTACAGACGAATAATAATACTCTGAAGATTGTTGTTCCTGCGAGTAAGTGAGGTCACCAGATATTAATTATAAAAAAAATATATAAAAAAATCGACATAGTAATTTACTTTAAATAAATTTTCTCTTATTATTATTATTAAAATACAAATTCAAATTCTTATAATGTTATTACCATTCATAAAACAAATCTAAATAAATAATTTATTAAATTATTTATTTGAAAAATATTATACATTCTAGAATGTTTTTTTTATTATATTATGTATTCCTTGACCTCTATATATCACAGTTCACCCTATATTCTTTAAGAAATTTTATCTTATTTTTAAATAAAAATAAGTTACTCGCAGCGGGGATGCCTACAATACTAATTGCATTGTAATCGTCTATAGGTTATGGCAACTGCTTTTACATGGACAATAATATTACTCGGTTACTCCAAAATCACACACATACATTAGGAAGGCCGTATGCTTGTATGACACTCGCTATGATTTGAAATTTGGTGTCAGTCTGATCGATCACGCAAGTTAAGAAACTTCAACAGTATCCTGCCCATGGAGGTGTTCATTTATCTTTAACTCCTCAGTGCTTCCGAGAGCACGTTAAGCTGTTGGTCCCGGCTATTATCATTAGATGACAGTCATTGACCGTCTCGAAAACTGTTGAACTGTTCTCTGCCAATCCGCAGTTGATCAGCTTGGTGGAATATAAGTTCTTCCTTAAAGATGCGGATTTTACCAGAACCGGCGAGTTTAGTTATCTCGAGTTTCGACGTGCTTCGGATGGCACGTTAAAGCGTCGGTCCCGGTTATTGTTATTAGATCAGTCATTACATCACGTCAGTGGCCTATAGGCGGCTTGAAAACACTGGTCTCCGCCAACACGGAATTGAGCAGCGTGGTGGAATACATAGTCCAAGCAGGATTGGCAACTCCTAGCTATATCGCACCAAAGTGGAACGCGTTGCCGGTATATGATGAGCTCGGTGGTCAAATAGTTAGCAATGGCCATTTTGACTCCGAGGTTGCGGGTTCGATCCCCGCACAAGACAAATATTTGTGTGCATAAACATGTATGTTTGACTTGGTCTGGGCGTTTTCTATAAATATAAATAACTAGCGGCCCGACCACGCTTCGCTGTGGCTCAATCTTTTCGTTTCCATCCATTTCCTTAGAGATGGCGCTGTATGTGAAAAAAGATTTTCCCGCTTTTCTTTTCAAATTTTTCCAGAATTTTCTTTGCTATAAACCTGACGGAGCCCGAGACCTTTCCAACGAATGCAAAACCGTGGAAATCGGTTCGTGCGTTCTGGAGTTATAGCGTCAGGAAGGAAAACCCGACTTATTTTTATATAGTAGATAATAAATATTGTCATAATAATAAATATTGTCACACAAATTACACAGCGCCATCTAGCCCCAAAGTAAGCGAAGCTTGTGTTATGGGTACTAGACAACTGATAAACATACGTAAATACATTTTTTTTTGTAAATACATACTTATGATACATAGAAAAGACCCAGACAAAGACAAACAGACATGGTCATGCACACAAATGTTTGTCCTATGTGGGAATCGAACCCACGAACGTTGGTGTCGAAGCCGCGTCATTGACCGCTACGCCACCGAGCTCGTCGTCTATGTATTATATGTATGTATTTACAAAAAAGAAAAAATGTATTTATACAATGTACATACATAAGTTATCTAGTACCCATAGTACAAGCTTTGCTTAGTTTGGGATTAGATAGCCGTGTGTAATTAATTTGTCCAGGAACATTTGTTTGTTTGTTTATGTATTTCCTCATTCATACAATATAGGATACTTCAAGCGAAGCGTGAAGGAGCATCTTGTAGGCCAGCATGGCAGCGTCAACTGACAAGACATCAATGTATCTTGTCCGTTGCCGATGCGTTTTCGCTTACCATTAGGCGAAGCGGAGCCAATATAATGTAAAGGTTTACTGACGATAGTTGAACGTGACAACGTCATAAGAAAATACTGATGGAATGTTTGCATTTTTCAAATGAAAATTTTAATGGTACGCCTCAGATCGAGGTAACGCCGCATACATCATGTTTTTTCGTGCGTGCAGCCGGCTCCATCGAATTATAAGACGTTGTCACGTCAAAATAAAAAAATATATATATAGGTTAATGCCGAGGTGCCACTTACTGTCTCCAGGCGGCACAGCTTCCACACACTCCCGTATCATGTCATGTTCATTGAGCTGCAGAGCTCCAACAAGCGCAGGTCCCCAGGCCCGGTCCTGCAGCAGCCGCCGAACTCCGCTCGGGGTCGAACTCTCTTCGAGACGATACGGCCTGCAAAAACATCATCTATTTATATATCTATACATTGACGAGCTCGGTGGCGTAGCGGTCAATGACGTGGCTTCGACACCAACGCTTGTGGGTCTGGGTGTTTTCTATGTATCATAAGTATGTATTTACAAAAAAAAGAATGTATATTACAATATTATATTACGTATAATATTATATTACGTTTATCAGTTGTCTAGTACCCATAACACAAGCTTCGCTTACTTTGGGGCTAGATGGCGCTGTATAATTTGTCTGACAATATTTACAATTTACAATATTTACTACAACCACATAGAGCAAGAGCATATAAACATCGAATAAAAGTCCACACCAACACTCTAGCGACAGCATTATGTGAGCCAATGAATTGTAGAAGGCTCAAGAGACAACACATAATGGGATCTTGTTCACTAAGTTTGTAACATAATATGAGACAGTTTCGTCACTGGAGGAACAGTTCTCTCCTGTCACTTAACGCCTGAAACAGATCTGCTAAGGGCTTGATAAGCCGATCGCACGATTGTCAACCCAAAAAAAGAATAGGCTTGTATCCCATTGTTTTTTTCGATTTGTTATTTAAAGACGTCACAATAATATAAATATAGGTGAAATAATTACTTCGATTGCCTAAAAACTTCTCGAGATATGATAACTTGAAGATCACAATTTTGGACTATCCCGAAAACGCTCCATACAAAAGGCCACCACGTTATGACGTCACACCGTTCTATTTTATATGCATTAAATCAGATATTTGTACGACAGCTATGTTAAATATTGCGTTTATATAGCCAGTGCCGTAACAAAGGTTATAGTATTTTTTATTGTTTCTACAATGGTAACATTTATTTTTTATAATTTCATACCTTTAAAATGGACTTTCCCACCAAACTTTGACCGAACATTAAACACGTCGGACATAAGTTATTAAAATTTTAAGACCGCAGATCGTTTTAGTTTTATGTATTTTATGTTACTGATAGAGAGTTTTTATAATTTTGTAACATGGGCAACAAGCCTATTACCACATAATAATAGAATTGGAACTGGCCGATGTCTATACATAACAGAAGGCCAATTCTCGTAATTTTTCTACGAACGCAAATTGAAAGTTGACCGAATCGAGATTGAATTCTGAATCGACGAAAAATTATATACTTGATTTCATTAATTAATTATTATCAATTCTTGTTGTTGGCAAAGTAACATTCTTAGTTTGTTTAATTTTCACTTATATTACCATATGTCCTTTTGTCCACGCGCCGCACACTGCGCGTGGACAAACAAAACAAAAGACAAAGGGTGGACGTGTCTGGACATTCGCCCTGATGAAGGTCTCCTTTTGAGATCAAAACTAGTCGGCTTTCCCGACAAAAAGACGTGAGTGACCCGTTGTAATTTATTTAATTAATTTAGTATAATGTCTCACGTGAGTTTTAATAATATTATGATATAATCCCGCCTAAATTTAATTTTGAAGTTACATATTGTGTTACGAGAATACCAAATGTGACATTTGTGAGATCGAGACTGGATCAAAACTGAATTTTGACTATATTTTAATTACGAGAATTGCCCCTCTGATATTTAAAAAATAAAATAACCACAACTTTCACCCCCTGTGTACAATAGTGTTCTATATACATAAAAAGCAACCGTTATTGACCGATCTATCAAGCATGGGGCGTAGGGGGTTCATCAACATTTTTGAACCAAAGCCACCCTCACCTGCTGATTGACAAACGAATCTCTGGCTTAAAGAGATAGGGCATAGCGTATTTTTAAGCTGCCTGGAATACCGCACAAATAACAATTCCCTTGAGGGTTGTTATATTCCTTCCAGTGAGTGACGTCACGCCACCGCCGTGTGGTTTCCGGCAGACAAGCAGACTAGAATAGAATCACTCCGTCTCTTCCCGTGGATGTCGTACAAGGCGACTAAGGGAAATACATTATCAAACATCGATCAGGCCCCCCCAACCCGTCTGGCCAGCGTGCGGAGTGTAGTAGGCCAAATCCTCCTGTCTGTGACGGACGAGAGAGGGTCGTGCTCCTGTAGTGGAGACTAAAATGACCTGATGATGATGATGAGTGACGTCACTAGACAGGAAGGAGATGCTGCATTGGCGTGGCATTGGGATGGCGGCGCGCAAGCGATATTTCATGATGCGAACGTTAATATGACTACGGTAACCGCTTCACATTAGGCGAGCCGTATGCTTGACTATCACCCGATGTAGCATACAAAAACGACAATAGGCTGAAGAACATAAAGATAATAATATATTTAATCACCTGAACGTGCCATCGATGCCAGCATTCTGGCTGTAGATAAGGAGCCCCTCGGTGGCGGCTACAGCGAAGTTCTCCCCCGTCGGAGAAAACCTTATGCAGTGAACTCGCACCTACAACATAAATAAAAAAATCAATAAGTAATTTTATCTACACTCAATTACGAATTCAAAGACGGTTCTATAAAGACGCAGTTTATAAACGCATATACATAAAATCACTACATAGTATAAAACAAAGTCGCTTTCTCTGTCCCTATGTCCCTTTGTATGCTTGAATCTTTGAAACTACGCAACGGATTATGATGCGGTTTTTTTTAATAGATAGAGTGATTCAACTGGAAAGTTTATATGTATAATATATGCATAACATAGTAGAAAAACACTGATAATTTAGAGGTTTCTAATGTGATGTCGTAAATAAACACATTTTTTTGCTCTTTCATTGCAAACGCTGGCTGAACCCAACGAGATAGATCAAAATAATGTAGTACAGTATTGTTCACCTTAAAATGGTCTAAAAAAAAGTTCGCGATGGTATATGTCTATCTCTTATAGTGGTAACACACAATAACCGTTATTTTATCCTTTGCTTTTTACAAGAAATAATGCCTTATTTACGAAGCGATTTTAAGCAATACAGAATTAATCCTTATCCAATTAAGTACCTTAAATACATTGCGCATTTAATATAGATCAATATGGCCCTTCACAGCATGTAATTTAAATGAATAGTTTAGAAGATATTACACATTTAAAATGCAGGGACATAACGGCTGTGGCGGTACCGGCCGCGGAGCCGGCGGCGTGTGCCTATAACTGGGAAGGACTGGATAGAACAAAGCGCAAAGACCTTCTGTAGTACATTTAGTATCAGCATTGCACCCGTGCGAAGCCGGGGCGGGTCGCTAGTTAAAAATAAAACTCATTATAGTACCGCCAAATGTATCATAAAACTCATTATAGTACCGCTCTTCTTTTGTTTTAGGCTGAATATGAAAAAAATGGCGCACGCACGCGTAGTTTGAACCGCGCTTCCCATACATTTTTTTGCCGATCGTGTTTTTGTATTCGGGATTCCAAAAAAGTTTACTAAAATCCTGTAAGTGATTAAAATATGATTGGAGAAGAAAGTAGTGACGGCGAGACTTTCACTCCGCTAGATATTCTAGACGCGGCATCGGCAGCTTTAACTGAAAGTCTCCTGCCATAAAAGAACCTACCTAATTTGTTTAATTTCAATTTTACCTATGAGTGAAGATAAAGTAGTGTATGAAATGGTGTAGTGGTTCTTTTATGGCAGGAGACTGTGAAAGTTTTATTTATTAAACACATACAAGTTGAAATTTTCTGAAGTTGCATGAAATGAGCAAGCAATTGGTACATTAATTTATTTATACTATTGAACGCGATCTCTTTTGTATCGAAACTTTTTTAAGAACAAAGCAACTCAACCAAAAAAAAATACTTTATAAATCACTAGTGAATAATAGCAATGAAAAAGTCACAGTTTGATTATAGATGTCATTATGTGCCTAATTGCGGTGAAATAAGAGCCACTTCATGAGCAAGTATGTTGAAAAGAATATTATGCTCATGTGCTCCCGGCTTTTACACAAAAAAATATAATCAATTTACCTCAGGCTTGACCTTCCTGTCGGCCATGTCCCCCTGCTTGACCCCCGGCAGCCTGACCCCCACGTCTCCTCCCTCCAGCTCGGTCCGCTCCTCGATCAGCGCCATGTTACCGAACTCGGTCAGGTAACGACGGTTGATAAAGTCCTGCAATACATATAACATTTCAATATAATAATAAATCGATATATACAAAAAAGAATCCCTATTTCCCTTGGTTTTTTTCTGGAGCGGCTCACGGCAAGTTACAACATTATGTCAAACTTCTCTAAGGAACCTCTACACGTTGGATCTGTATCCCCTACACGTTGGATCAAAAGAACGGGCTAAATTGATGTTAGGTTGACCCAAGCGATACTCACATTGACGGCGTCCAGGGATCTGTTCTGCGTGATGACGAACTTCCTTATCAGTATGGCCTCCTTGACGCTGTACAGGCACACGTGCTTCGAGTTCCCGCCCCCGAGGATGTTGGTGCCGTCGGCGGAGTAACATATTGTTGTGAATGCCCTGGAAAAATTACAGAAAATATATACATATAAAAAAACACGGTCACTTTGACTCTTAGGTCGCTGGTTCGATCCCCGCACATGACAAACATTTGTGTGCATGAACATGTCTGTTTGTTTTGATCTGGCTGTTTTCTATGTATGTATTTACAGAAAAAAAAATGTATATAAGTATAATATCAGTTATCTAGTACCCATAGTACAAGCTTGGCTTAGTTACAATATTTGTAAGCTGCCCGTCTGGGGAAGTACCTCCACCTCATAGAATACCGCTGCATTCAAATAATAATTGCCTTGAGGGAAAGGAAGGAGTTGCAGCGTTGGCAGCGAGGATGGTGGCGCGTGAGCAATATTTCATGTTGCAAGCGAAGCGTTAATATGGCTACGGTAACCGCTTCGTATCACGGTAACGCGGACCGTATGCGTGTTTGCCAGGAAATGCAGTATAAAAAACTAGCTTCAAGAGGTTCTTGGACAGTGCGATGGCACCTACGTAAAACACCAAAACTTTTTCCGTAGTTTACAGTATAGCGTTTCGATGATAGATTAATACTTAAATACGAAAGTAAGTAAGTAATTCTTTATTTGTACTTAAACGGGGTAGATACATTACATGTTGATGTTCGTGCTGTTCTAACTAGCGTGGCTTAACATATGTCGCCATAATCAATGACATGCAAATATGTTTAGTACTTAATACTAATTAAAATACAAATAGCACAAATCTTGCATTTATGACAAAACAATTCATCATCATCATCATCATCGTCTCCACTACAGGAGCATAACCCTCTCTCATCCGTCCCAGACAGAAGGAGGATTTGGCCTACACTCCCCACGCTGGCCAAACGGGTTGGTAAGACAAAACAATTAATAAAATAAAATAAATTATCGTTTTTAATCAAAGTGTCACAATTGTAATAAATAACAATAATTGATCATTAACATATAAGAAGAAGTATTTAGAACATATTAGAGGTAGTATAGTCGTGTGGTTTCCGGCAGACTAGAATAGAATCACTCCGTCTCTTCCCGTGGATGTCGTACAACTAAAGGAACGAAAGGAAAAAGAAGGAAACGAAAGGCGACTAAAGGAAATACATTACAAAACATCGAGCCTCCCCAACCCGTCTGGCCAGCGTGGGGAGTGTAGGCCAAATCCTCTTTCTGTCTGGGACGGACGAGAGAGGGTCGTGCTCCTGTAGTAGAGACTACAATAAGCTGATGATAGAGGTAGTACTCACTTAGTTTTCAGCAATTTCCCAGGAGTGACGAGGTCAGTGTCAGCCAGCCCCGAGCCCAGGTCGTTCCTGCCCTCGATGCTGCCCGTTTGGTCGCAGGTCGTCGTGTTGAAGAAACTTATATTGCCGTCGAGGGTTGACACCGCTATCTATAAAAATACATTAATCTATACATTTTTAGGTTAGTTTTATTTCAGTGTTACAAATACACAACACACAAAATAGAACTATAAAACTAAATATAGTTTTAAAGTTCTATTTTGTGTATTGTGTTATTAGGTAAAGAAATAAACACCTCTATCTATACTCGTACATGTATATAAATAAATAAATAAATTTACCAAATTACACCATCGCAACGCATTTTTGTGTAGGGAAGCTAAATATTTCCAGTATTTTTTTATACTACACACATTTCCTGGGTATCCATTAATCTATACATTTTTAGGTTAGTTTTATTTTAGTGTTATTTAGTTTTATAGTTCTATTTTGTGTATTGTAAATAAATAAACACCTCTATCTATACTCGTACATGTATATAAATAAATAAATATTTCTGGACAATTTATAAACCATCGCAACGCATTTTTGTGCAGGGAACCTAAATATTTCCAGTATTTTTTTATACTATACACATTTCCTGGGTATCCATATAAATTCCAGTATCTTCCAATGAAAATCTAACTAAAGTCGACTTAGCCATTCTGAAGATTACCCCGGACAAATAAACACACATAAATTTTATATTAAGACAAGCCCGGTGACTCGTCGAATAGGCTAGCAATGACTACTTTGACTCCGAGGTCGCGGGTTCGATCCCCGCACAAGACAAATATTTGTGTTTATGAACATGTCCGTTTGTCTTGGTTTGGGTGTTTTCTATGTATTATTTATTATGTACGTATTTACAAAAAAATGTATTTAAGTATTATATCAGTTATCTAGTACCCATAGTACAAGCTATGCTTATAAATTAGCAAAAATATGAAATGCAAAAATTGGTCACCATCACAAACCTTCCTGGTAGCTCAGTTGGAAGAGCACTCGACCGGTCATCGACAGGTCGTGGGTTCAACCTCTCACCTAGGCGAGAGATGTGAATTTTTCCGTTTTTAAAAATATTTTTTAATACAGTTGCTCAAAAAGTGGCGTATTGCAGGGACGTATAGCGTTCGGGATGTGGGCTATTAGACACTCGTGCTTTTTCTTTGCCTTTTCCGAACTCGTGCGTTCTCTTTCCCAACTGTCAAAATGATGTCTATTGAAAAAAAAAACCAACCACGAAGTTTTTACTAAAAAAAAATCATAGAAGATTTTATGATTCATGCAAATATTTCTAAAAAGAAGCTACTAATTTGTTTCAATATCAGATTTAATGATTTGATTCAATGAATTAGGTTAGGTTTCATTTCATTTCATGTCATTAAATTTCATTTTCATTTCATATCAATAAAAAAAATCTACTGAAGACTTGGCTGTATGAGCATACCCAGAATGGGTGACGAAAACAAAAAAAATTCTCTGCATTATTTTACAGTTGGCGCCATTTTCCAAAAATTTTCTTTGCGAGTTTAGTTGTTTGTTGCACAAAATGAGTAATTTCGACGATATTTTTTTTTAATTAATACCGCCGGAACTCAGTATAATTGCACAAAATGCTTCGGATAACATTTTACCGGAAAAGTCAAAAAGTCGCTACATAACTACATACGACGAATTTATTGCGTGGAGAGAAGAGAAAAAGCAAATAGCATGAACAATCATACGAAATTAATAATAGTTTGTCTCAAACAGTAAATATGCAACCTAAAACTTTCCCAGTTAGTATAAAAAACTGTACCAATTTTAATGTATATGTGGAAAATGTGGATTATAACTTTTAAAAGAAATGATTAGTTAGTTGAGTTTATTGTGTTTTTATTATTTTATTAAATTGCTTCATTTTTTCGCAACTGTATTAAAATTAGTTGTTCAGTACACGTGCGGAACCATCATTGCAACTTGTTCCGACTGTCAACCCTCACCTTCGGCTGCGCCTCGGCTCGGGTAGACATTTGTCGGAACTCTTTGCAATGACAGGCTTTCCGCACTCGTAATGAAATATACTATATAAGTTTTGCTTAGATTGTTTTGCGTTGACTAGATGGCCGTGTGTAATTTGTCCAGGAATAATTATTTATTACCTATATTTACATTTCTAGCTCAACCCCGGCCACTCCATACAAAAATGGCGCTTTTGCATGTAGTAAACCAAATGACGTCTGTACACGTGCCTATGAACATCACGCAGTTCGCTAGCGCTGACATTATTCAATTATTACTCGAACATAGTAAATACACTGACTCCAGTCATAGTACAAATAGAGAAGTAGGAGAACTCAAGCCCCGAGAGGGAGATAATAGCCTAAACACGTAGGGCTGTCGCTTAATAGTTTATTCAACCGTCAAAAATACTTAGTCAATCTCTATTATACAAAATTAAGTAAGGTACAAAATACAAAATTAAGTAGGGTAAGTGTTAGGGATCTGTAACAAAAAGCCGGCCAAGTGCGAGTCGGACTCGGTCACGTAGGGTTCCGTACCAAAAACGACACACAATCACGTTTGTTGTATGGGAGCCCCCCTTAAATATTTATTTTATTCTGTTTTTATTATTTGTTGTTATAGCGCCAACAGAAATACATCATTTGTGAAAATTTTAACTGTCTAGCTACCACGGTTCATGAGATACCTACAGCCCTTGGTGACAGACGGACAGACAGACGGACAGGACAGGACCGGAGTCTTAGTAATAGGGTCCCGTTTTTACCCTTTGGGTGTGGAAATCTAAAAAGAATTAAAAAAAAATTATTTTTGTACATACACCAGGAGTGACTGCAATTTTTTCATTACCTACATTTTAATGCATGCTTACTCAGTGACAAACGAGCAGACAGCCCACCTGGTGGTGAGCGGTAACTGTCGCCCATAACATCCACGATTCACGCATTCAAGCTGTTGGCAACAAAAATGCAGAATCGCAGGTGCGTTGTCCTTCAAACCGGAACACAAAACACAACAATGCAAGCATTGTTGCTTGGCGGCAGAAATAGATAAGGTACGTAACGTAGCTTTACCGAATCATAATATTTATTCAAATAATCTAAATTATTATGAAAATATATTTTTATTAAGTACCTATTGGCTATTATATATTATTTTTTACACTAAACTATTTTTAATACTTTTTAATTTACACACATAACATGTGATTATTAGGAGTGTCGGTGGCCGAATGGTTAGGGTATCCGACAAATTGTTATTGAGACATCCATGAACACTGCAATGTTTTTATGGCTAGTCGACTTTGTAGCCATCTTTAACGAATTTGTAGTTATATACGACGTAGGTAGGTACCTAAACGTAGGTAGGCGCAGCTCCGACCCCGACTGGCGCTCCATATAACCTCCTATAAATGTTGTCAGTGTGTGCGTGCGACGGCCATACGTACGGGCGCGCTTACATACAAACCGCGCTCGGTGCGTTTGTATGAAGTTACCTTACTTCTCTATTTGTACTATGCTCCAGTCAATATTCACAAAACGCCTTGTTTAATTGCCATTGCTAACTTACCCAAAATTTAATCTTTTCTAATCGTCACTAAATAGAATGTTCGCCTTCCGAACACCGGTTCATTGTAAATGGAAAAACTGTTTACTATTGTTATTTTTAAAATAAAAAAACACATACCTCTTCTCCGTCAGGTCTGAACGCGACCTGAAGCCCATCGGCCGTCAGTTGTATAGACTCGCATTCAGAACTACTCTCGATGCAGTTCCACAGCCTGACGGTCTTGTCCCAGCTCGCGGACGCGAGTCGGGAACTCGCTATCGTAGGACTGAAGGTAACGCAAGCTACTGGCGCTTCATGACCGCCTAGTACCTGAAGATAAAATTGTCGATACAGATGGGGTCTAAGTGACGTGCATACACGTGTTGCACCCGCAGATCCGGGGAGGAGTAATTTTTTTTTTTATACTACGTCGGGTGGAAACAAGCATACGGCCCGCCTGATGTGAAGCGGCTACCGTAGCCATATTAACGCACGCAACATTAAAAATATCTCTCGCGCACCACCACCCCCGCTGCCAACGCAGCATCCTGATGTGAAGCGGTTACCGTAGCCATATTAACGCTTGCAACGTAAAATATTGCTCGCGCGCCGTTACCCCCGCTGCCAACGCAGCATCTCCTTCCTTTCTTTCTGGTGACCTCACTCACTCGCAGGAACACAACAACCCTCAAGGGAATTGTTATTTGGCTGCGGTATTCTGTGAGGTGGAGGTACATTCCCCAGTCGGGTAGCTTACAATTACGCTCCCTACCTCTCTTTTCGCCAGAGCTTCGTTTGTCAGTCAGCAGGGTGCACCACGTGCAGGTGAAGTTGGCTTTGGTTCAAAGATCTTGATGAACCACTTACACCCCAAATGTAATGGAGGCATTTTTTATATAATCCGGAATTTTTGTTTGAAGCGGGGGAGCGGGGGTTGGGGGAGCAACACCCTCTCTCGGTATATGCTCTAAACACCTTCGACTGAGGGGAGACCCGTATCTCAGCAGTGAGATAAGGATTGTCGACATATATAATACTAATTGACCCGACGAACTTCGTACCGCTTAACAGTCAATGAATGACTATAAAATACAAAAATCAACTAGTCATTTGTCATTTGTTTTATATTTACGAAGGTTGGTATAAATTTCTGAACGCAAGCATAAATATTTAACAACTAATAAATATGTCAAGTAGTGTTGGCCGTGTGGTTTCCGGCAGAATAGAATAGAACCACTCCGTTTCTTCCCGTGGATGTCGTACAAAGCGACTAAGGGAAATACATTATTAAATATCGATCAGGCCTCCCCAACCCGTTTGGACAGCGTGGGGAGTGTAGGCCAAATCTTCCTTCCGTCTAGGACGGACGAGAGAGGGTCGTGCTCCTGTAGTGAAGACTAAATTGAACCTGATGATGATGATGATGAAATATGTCAATCCTTTTTCAACTAACACTATTAGTATGGGAAAAATGTTTTTTCAAAACCACATAAATGTTTTTTCAAAACGGCTGGACCGATTTAAAAATCGGTTCAGCCTTCTTGAGTTATAAATAGTGTAACTAACACGACTTTCTTTTATACATATAGATATGAATGAATGAATGACTTATTTCTTTCTCTTTCTCTTCATAAGAATGAATAAAAGAATGTAGTGAATGAATACTTACTTCGAGAAGTTTCCCAAACTTGATAGACCAGAGGAATATATCGAAGACGTCGAGCCCGCCGGCCGCGCACAGCTCGCTGCTGCTGTCGAGCGCCACGCAGCTGAACTGGACTAGACTTGGCGATGTCAACGTGCGGAAGTTGCGGTACCTGCAAATCATAATATTTTTTTAAGAACACAACTTCACAATACATTGAATATTTATTGACGAGCCCGAGCACTTTGACCCCGAGGTCGCGGGTTCGATCCCCGCACAAGACAAGTATTAGTGTGAATGAACATGTCTGTTTGTGCATTCTAAGTATGCATTTATAGAAAAAAATGTATTTAAGTATTATATCAGTTATAGATAACTGATAATATTTAACTATATTTTTTTTCATTTGTGACCATAGTACAAGCTTTGCTTAGTTTGGAACTACACTTCTGGACACATCTATTGGCCCACCTTGTATTTTCAGTTTCGTTTGGTCCTAGCTAAAATTTTATATTAGGTCGAGCAAAAAGTTTTTATGCAGTTTTGAACCTGGCACATTCATAATTTCATTCAATAGTCTTTTTTTGAATTTCGAAATTAAAGAATTTAAAGAAACAAAAGACAATTTGGAGCCTGTTCGTTGATATCCAACAATCGAATACTAAGAAAACTTGATTTTATTGGTTTACTTGGATTTAATTCTTGAAAGTGTGATTTTTCTCTTTGGTTTTGCAACAAACATTACTTATTCTTAACATTAAAGTGAGGTTCTATCAATAATCTATGGATACTTCGCCTGAAGTCGCCGCCCAAGCTGTGGCACTTATCCAGGCCGGACACAGCCAAAGAAATGTGAGTGCTCAACTTAATTTAAATCGATCTGCGGTCCGAAATGTTTATCGGAGGTACCTAGAGACTGGCGGCTTTGTTCGTCGCCAAGGAAGGCCACGATTTCGGGTCACAACTGAAAGGCAGGATCGATTCATCGTGACGACCAGCTTGAGAAATCGTCACCTTACCTCCATTGAGATACAAAACCAACTTCGTGACTTCCACGGAGTATCTGTGAGCGCTCGAACTGTTCGGAGAAGGTTAAAAGAACGCGATATGGTACCACACAAGCCAGCTAATGGCCCCAAACTAACGCGAGCCCACCGAACAGCGCGCCTTCATTTCGCGCGCACTCATTTAAATTGGACTCAGCAGCATTGGAGCCGTGTACTCTTTTCTGATGAGTCTAAAATTGTGTTACATGGCAATGATGGAAGTAAGAAGGTCTACCGACGTAAGGGAGAGCGTTTCGCACAATGCTGCTTTGAAGAGAGGGTTGCTTATGGCGGTGGTTCATGGACTGTCTGGGGCGGTATATCCGCGAGCGGCAAAACTCAACTTGAGGTTGTTACGGGACCACGGCTGCCAACATTAAATGCTGAAAGGTACATTCGTGAGTGCTTAGAACCTCACGTGATGCCATACGCGGACTATGTGGGCCCAAATTTCCTTTTTATGCATGATAATGCAAGAGCCCATACGGCCGGCATCGTCAGGGAATATCTTCGGGATGTGAACATCACAGTTATGGACTGGCCAGCAAGAAGCCCAGACATGAACCCCATTGAGCACATGTGGGACGAGCTAAAAAGACGTGTTAGGGCTCGTCAGCCAGTTGCCCAGACGATGCAGGAGTTGAAAACTGCCATAGAAGAGGAATGGGGGAGGATCCCTCAAAATTTCATAGAGCGGTTGATAAACTCTATGCCTAATCGTATGAGAGCTGTGGTAGATGTCCATGGAGGCAACACGCGTTATTAAATTAAACTTTTATTTGATAAAAAATTTTTTTTATTCAAAAATCAACTGCCTTAATCAAGGCGCATACCCGACTTGTTAGGCGTAGCTCCATGTCGTGTGGTATTCTGAATTCAAATTTAAAACAATATGATCGAAAAAGATGGTAAAATGTATCAGGTTTAAAACTGCATCAATTGTTTTAGTTCAATCTATCAATCATATTTCGGTAGGGGCCATCGAAACCTAAACTCTAAGGTGGGCCAATAGATGTGTCCAGAAGTGTAGATAGCAGTGTGTAATGTGTCCAGGAATATTTATTTATTTATAATTTTTTTACCGCCTTCAGAATAACGGAAAACAGTGTAGACACTCGTATTACGAGAATAAATTACAAAAACGATTCAGCATCAACCCATAATCATTCCAATAGTGGGATACGGGTTCTCCTCTCAATCGAAGGGAATTAGAGCATACTCCACCTCACTGCTCAACTGCAAGTTGGCAGAGGCCAGTATTTTCAAGCTGCCCTGAGTCACTGATTTGGCTTAACGACTGCCATCTAATAAGACAACAGCCGGGACCTATGGCTTAACATGCCCTCCGAAGCACGGATCTCGAGATAAATAAACCCATCCATAGACAGGCTGCGGTGGACATTGCTTAATTTGCGTATTCGGTAGAACACGGTACTAAACGGGCAAAGCCACAAAAAATAGTTTCAGATATAACAATATAAATTTACCTTGTGAGATCATAACATCGAACAGTGCCATCTAGCGACGAAGACACGAAGAACTTCTTATTAGGACTGAACACAATGCTGGACACCGAAGACTTGTGTTCGTTGAAGGTCACGAAGCAGAATCCAGACAAGGTGTTCCACACCTTGACCTTGCCGTCGTACCCGCCCGTCACGATGTACAGCCCGTCCGGGGAGTACGCCAGGCAGGTCATGTCCTGGGAGTGGCCTTGCTGCTTCATCACATACTGTTCACCTGTACAGTAATCCTACACCATTAAATTATTATAATACTAGCTGAGTCGGCGAACTTCGTATCGCCTTTCAATATTTTTACGTTAGCTTTTCCGATGAGTTATAAACTATTCCATCTCTCAAGTTGGAAACTGCTGACACTGTGCAAAATTTAATTAAAATCGGTTCATTAGTTTAGGATTCCATCGCGGACAAACAACGTGACACGAATTTTTTATATATTAAGAATTAGATTAGCTGACCCGACAGACATTGTCATATTTTCTTAAGGGGCCAGATCGTGAAAACTGTGAAAAGAGTGTTACGATTTTTCATATTTAACCTATTTAGATATGATTGATATCAATGATAATTTGTATATATTACAATCAAAGACCAAAAATTATGGTATGATTATATTAAACTCTTAAAATCTAATAGTTGTTTTATAATAAAGGTCAACAAACGCACAAAATTGAGAAAAAATGCAAAAACATGCCTTCGTATTTTTCAGATTTAACCCAATAAATCAACACAAATTGATAAAAAGAAACACTTTTTGAACACTGAAGAAACCAATAAATATAACATATACTTTTTTTTTGTACCTTTACAAACAAAGACTTCCTCTTTTAAAGCCCTAAAATCTACATATGTTTTACGTAAATTCTCCATAGAAAAATGTATGAAAAATGACGCACATTCCGATATTACGAATTAGTACTCAGCGTCGCCACTAAATCGCCAGTGTGTTTTTATATGTCAAGGTGACACCACGCGCGTCGGATGCTCCAGCAAAATTACGTGTTGTGAATTTGTGTTTTTTGTGAAAAACTGTAAGTATAACTAATTTACCAATATAATGAATGTATATAAATCGTAAAAAATACAAAGAATGAATTAGATACTTTGTTGAGTAGGTTATTTTATGAACCTTGTAAAATATGTATCAATTCAGGCTTGAAACATGATTTCAACATGCTATAGCCAATATCATAAACGTATCTAGTCGGTAATCGAGGGTTTTTTTCGCAGGACTGATTGAATTTGAATTTGCCAGGGAAAAGAAAGTTTAGTACGCATTATAAAAATATGAAAGCCAAAAGATCTCGGAAAAAATGTAAGTTCCTTCCTACTTATTTATTTATCTGCCTACTTTACTACGTCTTGTCCTAAATACCTACCTAGAAAAAAAATACGAGATTTCTGTGAAAGTGTCATGTAAAAATCCTAGTTTTATTTGTGTGCTTATCCTGTATAAGTAGTAATAATAATATAATTTATTTGCATTTGAACAGGGTACATTACAAAGCTAATACAATACCTATGTCATATGATTTAGATCGCTTGATTCAGACATATACAATAGCATGTAAATATTGGTTTGTATTATATAGTAATAAAGTCAATTTCTACCTAGTATTCGTTTTCATGTTCATCATTATTGTCTAAATATCAGATTGTGGAAGTAGGTATGTTTCATAACAGAAATAGCACGGGCACGCGGCTTTGTCGACATACTTACCGCCAAAGAGACGCGACGCGCCTAGGGTCTGGTGTTGTACAAAAATTACAAAATAATTATAAAGTGGATAATAATGATGAATAATATTTCCAGTATTGAAAATAAAGAAAACCTTCAGGCCGAGACTCCAAGCAACACTGCTATGCTTAGACTACGCACTATAGACGTAAGTTGTTATACCACAGTATAAGTAATAGTACTAACGTACAGTATGGACACTCTGCCGCTCTCACTAGTCGACCTCACCTCCCCTATGGAACCGATTTGGAACCGTTCGCAAGGAATGCCACAACGTACGAATTGACGTCGCTTGTATTTTATTCTCCATTCAGTTTAAAATATTATGCGAGTATGTAAAAGATGAGAGTTATTTGTGCAGTGGATGGATGTCTCAACATGGATGGATGGATGGATGGATGGATGGACGGACGGACGGACGGACGGACGGACGGACGGATTGATGGATGGATGGATGGTTGGATGGATTGATGGATGGATGGATGGATTGATGGATGGATGGATGGATGGATGGATTGATGGATTGATGGATGGATGTATGGGTGGATGGGTGGATGGATGGGTGGATGGATGGACGGATGGATGGATGAATGGATGGATGGATGAGTGGATGGGTGGATGGATGAATGGATGGATGGATATATGGATGGATGGATGGATGGATGGATGGATGGATGGATGGATGGATGGGTGGATGGATGGGTGGATGGGTGGATGAATGGATGGATGGATGGATGGGTGGATGGATGGGTGGATGGGTGGATGAATGGATGGATGGATGTATGGATGGATGAATGGATATGGATGGATGGATGGATGAACGAGCAAACGAGCATTAGTTGATAAAAAATCCTATGCAATAGCTTTACCGCGGCAGTCCCCGAGTGTCACACGTTTTTTTTTCTTCACTACGCCCATCAGGTGGGCGTAGTGAAGAAAAAAAAGTTAAGCGGTTAACGCTCGCAACATTAAATATCGCTCGCGCGCTGCCATCCCCGCTGCCAACGCAGCAACTCCATCCTCTCTGGTGACCTCACTCACTCGCAGGAACACAACAACCCTCAAGGAAATTGTTATTTGACTGCGGTATTCTGTGAGGTGGTGGTACTTCGTCAGTCGGGCTGCTTAAAAAATACGCTATGTCCTACCTCTCTTTTCGTCAGAGCCTCGTCTGTAAGTCAGCAGGGTGTACCCCGTGCAGATAAGATTGACTTTGGTTCAAAGATGTTGATGAACCACTTACACCCCCTTACATGTCCGACTAATAATTGTATAATGTCAGCCCTAGAGAACGTCACTCAAACATAGGCACGTGTACAGACGTCAATTGGTTACTACATGCAAAAGCGCCATTTTTGTATGGAGTGGCCGGGGTTTGGTTATACGTAATTCTTGTAGACTTATTACATAAATAAACAAACTACCTTGGGGTGTAAGTGGTTCATCAAGATCTTTAAACCAAAGCCAAATTCACCTGCATGCGGTACACCCTGCTGACTGACAAACGAAGCTCTGGCGAAAAGAGAGGTAGGGAGCGTAATTGTAAGCTACCCGACTGGGGAATGTACCTCCACCTCACAGAATACCGCAGCCAAATAACGGTTTCCTTGAGGGCTGTTGTCTTCCTGCGAGTGAGTGAGGTCACCAGAAAGGAAGGAGATGCTGCGATGGCGATGCGAGCGGGGGTGGCGGGGATGGCGGCGCGCGAGCGATATTTTATGTTGCGAGCGTTAATATGGCTACGGTAACCGCTTCAGATCAGGCGGGCCGTATGCTTGTCTGCTTCCCGACGTAGTATAAAAAAAAAAAATACCTAGTTAGTGATGGACGAAGACAAAATCTCAGTAGGGTGAAGTCTTCTAGTATCGGCCTCCTCCTAATATCGGCCTTTGCGAGAAAATGGAATATAGGGTAAGTGCTCCATTGAATGAACCCTTAAGGGCATTCCAAACTTTGAAAATTACAGCCAGCTACTTATGAGATCCTAACCAAAAAATATTTTATTTTATTATGTTCACAATTTATTCATGATTGATACAGTATACATATTTTAGCAAAAATGCTGATAGTTATTGAGATAATCTGCATTTTATACAAATATGGGGTATATTTGTATAAAATGCAGGTTATCTCAATAACTATCAGCATTGAACACACAAATCACCAGAGAATGAACAAAAAATCCAGTGAATAAACCTTTTGAAACCCATTGAATGAACTACCACTTTTATATATCAGTTCTATATATAAATTATTATGTAAGAGTTTATTTCGGGTAATTGTTATTGTAAATATATATATTTTTTTATTATATTAAATAGACGATATGATTACTATTATAATTGCGTGTTACTTGATATTTTATAACCTAAAGAGAACTATCTAACATTTTTTTTTTATACCACTAAGGTGGCAAACAAGCATACGGTCCGCCTGATGGAAAGCAGTTACCGCAGCCTATGGACGCCTGTAACACCGGAGGCATCACATGCGCGTTGCCGACCCTGTAAAAACCTCTTCAAGCCCTTTTTGAAGAACCCCATGCTGTAGTCTCCTGGGAAAACCTCAACAGGCAATTCATTCCACAGCTTGATAGTACGTGGAAGAAAACTTCTCTGGAACCGCACAGTACGTGACCATTTCGGTTCTAAAGTGTGAGGATGAATTCCCTGTCGATGGCGAGCGGTGCGACTGTAGAAGGAAGCCGTGGGCATCATGTCAAACAACTCCTCTGAACACACCCCATTGTACAAACGGTAGAACACACAAAGGGACGCAAAAATCTCTTCTCAGACTTAAAGGTTCTAAACCGTCTGTCAGTTTGGGATCGTCAACAATCCTCACAGCACGCCTTTGAATCGAGTCACAGGGTGCAAGCTGGTATCTAGGCGCTCCCGCCCATAGATGGCAACAGTACTCCATATGCGGCCGAACTTGAGCTTTGTATAAGTCTTTGCCGCGGGTTGAAGTAATGTTTCGCCCTGTAGAGCACACCTAGTTTCTTCGATGCCAGCTTGACCTTCCCCTCCAGATGACATCGAAACTGGACGTCGCTGGAGATGTCAACTCCTAGAATACCAATACTATTGGCGATGGTGAGGGGTGTGTTTTCGAAGTGTGGAGCCACAGCAAATGGGGTTTTCTTAGCGGTGAACGCGCAGACTTGTGTCTTAGAGGGGTTAAATCGCACTAAGTTATGTCGCCCCCAGTCGGACACTCTACTTAGTGTGCTCTCAATTTGCGACACAAGTTGTTCGCGGCTCTCCTCCACCAAAGAACGAGGGATATTTGCGCGGCCCGTGTAATAAGTGTCCCCGGTGCTGTCGTCCGCATAACAATGAATGCTGTCATTATACAACATATCATTAACATGCAGCAGAAACAGCGTCGGGGACAATACAGAACCCTGCGGGACGCCAGTATTGATGTCCATGCTATCGGAGCAACTGCCATCTACAACGGCTCTAATGCTTCTGCTGGACAAGAAGCTAGCAACCCATTCGCATAGCCCCTCGGGCAGACCGTAAGGCTAAGATGCCAAATGCTTAAAACATAATATTAATACTGGATTATTATTATAAAATATTTAATATTGTTATTCATCACTTCTATGTTAGATTCTCCTTTCTCTTCTAAACTATTATATTTCTATAATAGAAGATTGGTTCTATATGTCATCATTATTTATTAATTTCTTTTTAGCTTGCATTTTGCTGTCTTTCCATGGTCGTTTTAGCTGAAAGGCACTTCTATGTGGAGATCTTTATTTATTTTATTTAATCAGTTCACTCCGTCTGGTTTTCGTCCTGGGCACAGTACTATTACTGCACTTCTAAAAGTTACTGAAGATATCAGGCTAGGTATGGAGGATAAACTGGTAATAATAAAAGAACACCTCGTTCGAATATTGGTCAAAAAATTGACAACCGTTTATAAAAGTTGTGTACAAAAAATTAGCCAATTGCATTAAGGCTAAGATGCCAAATGCTTAAAACTATAAAATAAGTCAATTCCTATGAATGAACCGTGTGTTCATTGACTAGATTTTCTTCAATTTCGTGATCCAATTATCGTACACCCCTATAATTTATTTATGATAATTAAAATTTTTGCAATCTGCTTTTTGTAAGATAAAACAGTCCTTTTTACATCCTACTACCAAATTTTGTTAACACTATCACACTTATAGTGTCTACAAAGTGAATATCAAAACACGAAGTCTCAGCAATGCCCTAAATTCTGCTCCATACAATCAAAAATACGACAGAATACTTTCATTTTAGGCGGTCGCGATTTTGAAACTACAGGTCACAGGCAAACACCTGTTTGCCTGTGACCTGTAGTTGACGTAATATAATGTTTCGATTGAGAAAAAAAATACTGGCTTGAGTAGAAAGGCTTAGATTTCTTATTATATTGAAAAATGTGTGTTTTGTTCATTCACTGGTGGGTGTTAATTCACTGGAGCACTTACCCTAACTATTAAAATAACCCTAAAATTATAATAGTTTTTATTCAAAAAGCGACTCTATATACGAATAATCCATATTTTGGTGCGGGTGCTTCAATATTTGAACGTTCAGTTGGCAATAGAGCACGCGCCGGTACCGACTTGTGTCGTTTAGTGGCAGTGGCGAGTCAAATACCGGTTGCGAACGCATTGAGTTAGTTAGTATTTCAATGGAATTAAACATACCTATGGTATTTTATATTGTTTTTTATTCAAGAAAAACACACGTTTTTACTTTTACTTGTCTTTTTTATGAAATAATCGCAGGGTCGAGGTTAGGGATCTTTATTTATTGATAAATCCCAATATCGGCCACCCGGCCGACATTAGGAAAATGCATGAAAACGCTAAACAACATGTTTAGCTATTTTTTATGTTAACAGGAATATTTATAAGGTTAAAAATGAAACAACAGCTTTTTTTGTTCACTAGATCCTGACGTTATCCCATAAAATTATTGTCCTAAACCAACTTTACAAACAACCAGTTTTTATTACGTTTATTTATATAAAACGTTCAAGATTTTGATCTAGTGTTATGTGTTTCAAAGATGTATTCTAAGGGAGTTCTTAGCTATGTTTGAAGAAATTTGGCCCATTCTTTTTTAATTATTTTTTATTAAAAAAATAAAGCCATTATCTTTCTTTACAGGAACTAGTTATTGAAAACAGTCAAGAGGGAAAGGTGGATGAAGTTGAAGTTGGGCGTAGAGTAATAGATATTTCTTTTTTTTTTAAGCTCTTCAGGCCATAGGGGACCACGGTCCAATGGATTGTAAGTTAAGTTACCTCAGTATAATAGGTGAAGTAAAAGTTGATCTGGACTCAAAACTCATCATGAAATGTAGTATGTGTAGTATGAAATTTACTGTGTGTTTGGTTGAAAAGAAATAAGATAGCATGGAAGTGAATCATCAAATTGTATCTGGTATCATATCGTCTGGTGGGAGCTACTCTCAGTTAAAAACATTAACTGCCGCAGTAGCCCTACCAATCATGTCACCTTCATTATACAATGGAATTAATAATACGGTTTGCGATTGGTGGGAAAAGACAGCAGCACATTCCATGGCAGAAGCTGTCAAGGAAGAAGCAGAGTACGCAGTGTCTATAGGTAGTGTTGATAAAAATGGTACACCATTAATATCTGTTGCTGTTGACGGTTGTTGGAGCAAGAGATCTTATGGTAAGAATTTTTCCGCCTTATCCGCAGCTGCGATAATTGGCATTAAAACTAATAAAGTATTGTTTTTTGGAGTTAACAATAAATACTGCGTAGTCTGTGTACGAGCCGCAAAGAAAAACAGTCAGCCCCCGGAACACCATTGTTTCAAGAATTATCAGGATCATCTACCGGGATGGAATTGACCATAATAGTTGAGGGGTTTAAACGTTCCATTGTTGATCACGGTGTAATTTATAATAAATTTGTAGCAGACGGCGATTCCAGTACTTATAAAAAAATATTAGATTCGCGTCCGTACGATAATTTAATAGTAGAGAAAATTGAATGCAAAAATCATCTTTTACGAAACTACTGCAATAGCTTGGAGAAACTGTCGAAAGACACTAAGTATCCTTGCGAATTGCGGAAATTCCTAAAAGAAAGGTATTTGCGTTTAAGAACGGGTGTAAAATGCGCGATTAAATATTGGGCGGATCAAAATCAGTCACTCGAAGAAAAAATAAAAAATCTTAGTGAAGATATCCTAAATGGTCCACAACACGTATTTGGTAATCACCAACATTGCAAGGAGTATTTCTGTAGACCTGATACTCGTCGAATAGAACTTGTTGGATTACTTCCAGCAATTGTTGGATGCGGATTAATGGACGCGGTAGAAATTTTAAGTAAAAGATTGTCATATCATTCTAGAAGTTTAATTCATAATTGCACAAGTAATATAGTTGAAAGTTTTAACGGAGTAATTGCCAAATTAGTTGGGGGTAAGCGTGTAAATTATTCTTCCCGTGGTTTTTATGCGGGCCGAGCGCAGCTGCTGTTGTGTCTTTTAATACGGGATCGATTCATAGTAAAACTCATGAAGTCATATTTAAATGTAGTCCGAATCCTTTGATCGCGAAAGTGGAAAATTGTAATCGTAGAAACCGTTTAATTGCTAAACCTAAATTAAGATTGAAAAAAAGCCACAACACTGTATCGAAAGACGCTCACTATGAACCAAACTGCGAAAAACCTGATCTGAGTCCAGAATTATATGAGAAAGCCAAGTCAGCTTTTTTAGCCGATTTAAAGTTGTCTTGTGCTGAAAGAGAGGAGCTTGAAAGGTCGACCCATTTACAAAGAAGTAGTGCTGAGTGGATGAGTACAAGGAGAAAATTACTAACCTCATCATCATTCGGGGAAGTTTGTAAAAAACGAGAGAGCACAAGTTGTGCTGCTCTTGTTGGTAAAATCGTTTATGGTAGTAATATCTCCAGTTTGCCTGCTGTACGGTACGGTATCGAAAACGAAGAAACCGCAATTAGACAGTTAGAAATTCAAGAGAATATTAGTATACAACGTTGCGGTTTGTTCGTCGACGATCAATATGAATTTCTTGGTAATACACCAGATGGCATTTATGCAAACGGTTTAATTGAAATTAAGTGCCCACATTCTTTAGCTGGCATGACTCTTGATGAAGCAATGGCCAAACATACCTTTTGGGTTAAGGACAAGGCTTCCAAGGGTTATGTCATAAATAAAAATCATAACTGGTATTTCCAAATTCAGGGACAGGTACATATTACTAAAAGAAACGTTTGCATGCTTGGCATCTGGTTTGGTGCTACTGTACCTATGAAAGTTTATATTATAGAAAAGGACGACAAATTTTGGAAGGAGAAAATGGAGATGAAATTAGTTAGGTTTTATTACGATTGTCTACTTCCAGAATTAGTTGATCCTCGGCAGTCACGAAGCATGCCCATTCGTGACGCGTCCAGTATCATAGAGGCTATGAAAGAGAGGAAAGAAAGAGCTTTACGTGTTTTGAAAGAGAAGAACACCTAATGATTTTGAAAGAGACTAAGGTAACTTAACTATCCAGCCGGTCGATTCACGTAAACACGCCAGTTCAAAAGTCGTTTTAACTTAGAAATCGCCTTTCGGTTTTCTGTTTTAAACGCACTTACTTATCTAGTCTTGGATTGTCATAAATCTTTCAATAGTTCAATTACTATACAATTCCTATACGATTTTGAAGAGTTACCTGGTGTAAAGAATCATCAAAATCGTTTCAAAAATACAGCGAATTGAGTATCTTCTTCTTTTTTTATGTCGGTTAAAAGGGCTTAATTTGCAAAAAACGAAGTGACATTTTTAAGTCCCTACGCTACGGTTTTTATTACGTGAATCGGGCAGCTGGTAACATTTTCATTCTGATAGGTTTTGCAATAGCAATTGATTTTATCATCAAATTAGCAGAAATCAGAATTTGATCAGTAATCGTTAAAATGAAAAAACATTAGAATTTTGAACTCATATTTTGTTATTGTTTACTTACTTTTAATTAGTATATTAATAAATAATTTATAAACTTGTGTTTCATTTATTTTTGTACAACCCTAGCACGCTTTTTAGATGGCGACTCATATTTATTATTGTTTACTTACTTTTAATTATATGAATCATTTTTATACTTTCGTATACTATCGTAGCAAAAGTTATTAACTCAAAAATTACAAGCAAGCAAAGTTGAAAAAAAGTTGACATGGCCGATAATTGGTGCCACCACCCTATTTGAGTTTACGCAATAGGCACATTTCCTTGCGTAGAGATATACACTAGCGAGGAAAGCTCGATGTTATTTCGACCGTACTTCCTACTGAATTTGCAATTATTTTGTTGAATGAATATTTTACGAAATAAGAATAAACTTTGGTAGTAAAATTACAAATAAATACATAGTTGGAATTTTTTGTAAGTAGAATACAAAAAGGTCAGTCCGGACCTGCTCTTGATTGTTTATTATAAATAGAAAAACATAAAAATAGTGTCTCAACTACTCTTATTAATCTAGTAATTAGGATCATTTTATGACGAAAAACTAGTCTTAGAATATTTTAGACTCGTCGTTTATTTCCAATTATTCAATATTTTTGTTATGCTGTAAATATTCAACTTCAATAACAATATAACTCAACGTGGAACGTTTGTCGCAAAACATTTTGAAAATCGCGCTGTCTTTAGGTCATTCACCCGCCCCGTCGGTTGTTTCAGTAAACAGTAGCGCTGCGGTCGCTCGAAATTGACGTCGCGCCTAGACAATCTGGGCCCTTAACAATTAATATTGAATTTAATTGACTGACAGTTCTATCAAACGACATAAAGTTACGTAGAAAAGTTAATATGGTCGTTCAGTTTTCTTAAAGTTTCTCATTTTCCGCGCAACGTTTTTATATTTTTCTTTCATAAGAACCTTCTCCTGA
This sequence comes from Hypsopygia costalis, assembly GCA_937001555.2. Lineage (NCBI taxonomy): Eukaryota > Metazoa > Arthropoda > Insecta > Lepidoptera > Pyralidae > Hypsopygia > Hypsopygia costalis. Next base: position 30,010,538 of record OW443329.2, read on the forward strand.
CAATAACAAATACATCACAAAAAGAAATAGTGAAATCGGTCAAGCCATATACAGGGTGGAATTTTCTAATGCCACCTGGAGGGAAAGTCCTCTTAATATTCTAAATAGATAATTTTACTGTCTAGAGGACTGTTTTCTTTGAGTAAAATTTTCTATTATCTATAAATTTTTGACAAGAAAGAAAACTATAGATGGATCTTTGAGTAAAAGTGCTTTAACTTGACCCATTGAATTTATAAGTCCAGCCCACTTACCACCATCTCTTATTGCGATTCAATAATTGGATAGAATGCTTATTCATACCAATGAATAAGCGACTCTATTCCATTTGAAATAGAGTCACTTATTCATTGGTATGAATAAGCATTCTATTCAGTTATTGCATCGCAATAAGAGATGGTAGTAAGGGGGCTGATTTCATAGTTTCCTTTCATTTAATATATTATGATGATGATATTAATTTCATTCTTATAGTTGACCGTAACGATCGATGCAACAAAAGTACAGAGTTTTTTGTCTGTTCGATTCCCGGGTGTGGCGAGCGAATTTTCGAAAATCTTTGAATGCAGTTTTCTTTCTTTTAAAAAATAAAGGAATGTTTTCTTTGAATATTTTTTTTTATCTACAGTATTAACACAGTATAAGTAATAGTACTAACGTACAGTATGGACACTCTCTGCCGCTCTTACTAGTCGACCTCACCTCCCCTATGGAACCGATTTGGAACCGTTCGCAATGGATGTAACGTCTTACAAATTGACGTCGCTCGTATTTTATTCTCCATGCAGTTTAAAAGATGGGAGTTACTTGTGCAGTGGATGGATGTCTCAACACATGGAAAGTCAAAAAAAGAAATTTATTCGATCCCTTTAGATGAAATAAAGTACAGTTTTTTTTATTAAATAATAAATTTACCTAAAAAGCATGTGGCAGCCATAGTTTCATCATAACCAATTCATGTCTGTCAAAGTAGGATACAAGATACAATTAATACGAGATGAGAAAAGGATAGCAGATTTATGTCTCAAAGAGCAAGTGAGTGCGCAGACGCGCGGAAATGACATTGCTGTCACTTGAGTTATGGTGGTTTATTGTTAAAATTTTCAATTTTCTTATTTACAATTCAATGTTTATTGTGCGTGATGTGTGGTATTAGTTTTAAATTACGTTTGTTCCATGTGAATATGAAAATGAATCAAATCATTACGCATGCATTTATATGAATAGTAAAAAGCTACAATTAATGAGAATGAAATGTTTGGACCATTACAGCGAATATTCGATTTAGTGGTGATTAGAAAATATAAATTTTTTGAGTAAGTTAGCAATGGCAATTATACAAGGCGTTTTGTAAATATTGGCTGAAGTCAGTGTAATGTATTACTATGTTTTTTTTTCTTCACTACACCCACCTGATGTGAAGCGGTTACCGTAACCATATTAACGCTCGCAATATTAAAAATCGCTCGCGCGCTGCCATCCCCGCTGCCAACGCAGCAACTCCATCCTCTCTGGTGACCTCACTCACTCGCAGGAACACAACAACCCTCAAGGAAATAGTTATTTGACTGCGGTATTCTGTGAGGTGATGGTACTTCATCAGTCGAGCTGCTTAAAAGATACGCTATGTCCTACCTCTCTTTTCGTCAGAGCCTCGTCTGTCAGTCAGCAGGGTGTACCCCGTGCAGGTGAGATTGACTTTGGTTCAAAGATGTTGATGAACCACTTACACCCCCTTACATGTCCGACTAATAATTTATAATGTCAGCCCTAGAGAACGTCACTCAAACATAGGCACGTGTACGTACAGACGTCATTTGGTTACTACATGCAAAAGCGCCATTTTTGTATGGAGTGGCCGGGGTTTGGTATTAATCATAAATCTATATACAGAGTGGAAACTTCTAATGCCACCTGGAGGGAAAGTACTCTTAAGTCAGTCAGTCAAATGTGACCTTGAACGTTTCTACTACTACTAAAAGTAATACTTACTTTGCCACTCCCAAACCAGCAGTTGTCCAATATTGGGGCATCCAAACGCGATCCAGTCGCCGTGGGAAGATATAGCTATACTGCTTATCCTATGCTCGGATATACTCAAGGTATGCACCAGGTTCACGTCTGGCATTTCGTGGAGGAAGAACATGCCATTGGAGAAACCTGGAACGTGGTGCAAAAAAAAGTTGAGTGGCGAGGTACCACTACCTCACAGAATACTGCAGCCAATAACAATTCCCTTGAGAGTTTTAGTTCCTGCAAGTAAGTGAAGTGAGTAAAGTCACCAGAAATTGTTTTATTTTACTGACATATCAGAAATCTATATAATATTGTTTGCCACCTGATATTGTATAAAATAATCTTGGACAAATTACAGGCCTATATTCAGCAGTGGATAGATACAGGCTGATGATGATGATGATCTGAAATAGTATAATTGCTCCGCAAACCCGCTGTTAAGTAGTCTGGTAGAGTACACTCTATAGAGCTATAATTGAGGGGAGACTAGTAAATAGATAGAAAATGCTTTATTTGCATCATCATCATCAGGTCATTTTAGTCTCCACTACAGGAGCACGACCCTCTCTCTTCCGTCCCTGACAGGGAGGATTTGGCCTACACTCCCCACGCTGGCCAGACGGGTTGGGGAGGCCTGCTCGATCCCCTTAGTCGCCTTGTACGACATCCACGGGAAGAGAAGGAGTGATTCTATTCTAGTCTGCCGGGAACCACACGGCCAATTTATTTGCATAATACTAATTTAAAGTACAGTGAATCAATAAATTATTACAGACAGTTGACTTGTATATAATGATATATAGATATATCAATTTATAATAAAAGAACTCAGTTGGGGTGTTTGAGGTTTTGCGTACTTGGAGTTACATGTTGTATGCAACAAGGCGGCCTTATTGCTGAAAGCAATCTTTTCAAGGCAACCTTAGAGTAACGAATTTGTGCATGGATTTGTGATGGAGCAGGATTCGCAAAACAATTTAATGAAAAATTTGAAGTATAGTAATATTAAACTTATAATTTTTCATTAAATTCTTAAATTTCATTCATTCATTTGGGGTGTAACTGATTCATCATCTTTGAACTAAAGCCAACCTCACCTGCACGTGGTGCACCCTGCTGACTGACAAACGAGACTCTGGCGGAAAAGAGAGAAAGGGCATAGCGTATTTTTAAAGCTGCCCGACTGGGGTAGCACCTCCACCTCACAGAATACCGCAGCCAAATAACAATTCCTTTGAGGGTTGTTATGTTCCTGCAAGTGAGTGAGGTTACCAGAAAGAAAGGAAGAAGTATAGGCTGGCAACGGAACGGCGACCCCTTGGTAGCAGATCTCCATTGCGGTGGTGATTGCTTTCCATCAGGTGACCAACATGCTCGATTGCCCCCTGCCCTTTCATATAAAAAAAATTACCAGTTTTTTTTTTACACAGCGCCATCTAGCCCCAAAGTAAGCGATGCTTGTGTTATGAGTACTAGACAACTGATAAACATACGTAAATACATTTTTTTTTGTAAATACATACTTATGATACATAGAAAACACCCAAAACAAGCCAACAGACATGTTCATGCACACAAATGTTTGTCCTATGTGGGAATCGAACCCACGAGATTGACCGTTACACCGAGCTCGTCCCGGCATTAGGTTGAATAAGGGTTGATGATGGTACAATTCACTTACCCGTGACTAACAACTTCGTGGCCTTGTGGTACTGAGCGGCAGTCAGCTTGACTTTATGGTGTGCGTTCCTAATGGCGTCTCCAATGTAATGCCGACCTAATTTCTTGTACAGAAGTCTCTTGCCGTCTTCTTTGTCGTCATCGGTAGTAGTTTCCTTCAATTCTTCTGCGCTGTCCTGGAATTTAAGTTGTTAAGGAGCTATATAGCTTTTGCTAATGCCGCTAACAAAATATCATTGCTTTACTAGCAACAGGGTTGAGATTGTAAATTTTAATGTTTTATATGTAACTTTCCTAAAGTATATTGAGGCCAGTTGCCTATACCCACCTAAAATGTTGTTGTTTAGTTATTGTTTTTAACAATAATAATAGCCGCTATAAGATTACGATATGCAGATACAAACACAAATAAATTTATTCAAAGAATAGGCCTTCACAGGCACTTTCGCATATCATTATTATACGAACTCGTACTTAATAAAATAGTCATTAAATTTAAGGTCACCAAATCAACATAACTATTATGTAATACAAATAAATAATAATATAATCGTTTTCATACAAATAATATAAACATAAACAAAATCAATTTCAAGTATCTTGTGGCTGGATTATTTTTGTCTATGCATTCTTATCATTTAAATATTCCTTTATGTATTTTAGTAACGAATCACTACATAGTATAAAACAAAGTCGCTTTCTCTGTCCCTATGTCCCTTTGTATGCTTAAATCTTTGTATGCTTAAATTTTTCTGCGACAGCCAACATGAGAGGACATGGACATTGTCGGACGAGATATGTACCTTTCAAAAATATGCAGGGATTTTTGAAAGGTACTATCTAGCACATATAATGGGGACAGTTCCCCATAACACATACAGAACAAACCAACGGCACCGGATGGCACAGACACTAGACGCAGTCAATGTACAATTGACAGCTTGACACATCACCTTCCTACCTCCCATCTCACTGCTTCCCTGACTCTAATGACCACTTGCACACTGCCTCTAAGACTTGCAATATTTTTATCTAATCTCATACTGAAATTTACACATTAAAAAACTGAACACAGTATCATAATGACAGTCTTTACGCACAAGCTGTCAAAATAAATTTAAAAAGTTATTTTTCGATACAGCTCTTCTATGGACAACTGTATCGTAAAATAACTTTTTTACCATTTCGATACAGCTTCAGCCCTGGATACAGGTATTTTAAACAGGTTGCAATGCAAATACATTGCAACTATGCAAAATTTTTCTACATAATCTGTGAACGCGGCGCCGCGCGGCGCGTCGCGCATGCGCACTACGCATGCTCGATCTGCAAATGGATTTATAGGTAAGAATTATAGCTGTTAAATTAACTTCATGGTTGTATTTAAAATATTATTATCATATATTTCATGAGATTAGATAGTGTATGAAACTGCACATAATTAGGTATTAAAATACTCGTGTGGTCTATTAAAACACTCGCCTTCGGCTCATGTTTTAAACTCACACTCGTATTTTAATAACCCTTATTATGCAACAGTTTCATAAACTACTATTATTACATCCCTGTAGCAGGGCCATTTGGGGTGTAAGTGGTTCATCAACATCTTTGAACCAAAGCTAACTTCAGCTGCACGCGGTACACCCTGCTGACTGATAAACGAAAGTCTGGCGAAAAGAGAGGTAGGTAGCGTAATTGTAAGCTGCGGTATTCTGTAGGGTGTAACAATTCCCTCGAGGGTCGTTATGTTCCTGCAAGTGAGTGAGGTCGCCAGAAAGGAGATGCTGCGTTGGCAGCGGGGGTGGCGGCACGCGAGCGGTATTTTATGTTGCAAGCGTTAATATGGCCACGGTAACCGCTTCACATCAGACGGGCCGCATGCTTGTCTACCAGTCTGCCACCCGACTTATATATAAAAAATACATATAATAACGGTGTGGTCGTTTGGCATGTAAAATAAAAAAACTTACATATTCCTTTTCCTTTTCAATAGCATCCTTCTCATCAACATCATCGTCACTATCCTCCTGTTTCTGCAGTTTCCTCCTCTTCTTGTGAGATATCTGCACAGTCGACGTCACCAGATCATCAGAGTCAATACTGGCTTCCCATAAACAAACCTGCCCGTTTCTGCTAACCGTTATTAAATCTAAACTTTTCTTTTCAAAGAACGTGCCAACAATCTTATCCGTGTGACCACTTAAGGAGTACATGCTGATGTTATCTAAGTATTCGACGGTGTAGATCTTTGTTGTTGTATCTTTGGAGCCGACAGCGAGGAGTTTGGAGCATGTAGACCAGTCTAGGCAGGTGACTTCATCGTGGGCTTTCTGAAAGACCCGCTTCATGATAAATGACCGAAATTCACCGGTGAAAGTACTCGGTGCTGTCATGATGAATACTGAAACATTAAAGTATTACTCTTTAGATGGGGTTTATATGAGGGGGGGGCAAACCAGCATGTCGGTTACCAGATGGAAAGCAATTACTACCGCCTATGGACATCAGCAACACCAAGGGGTCGCTGATCCGTTGCCAGCCTATACTCCTTCCTTTCTTTCTTTCCAATCTTTCCAAATAACAGTGCGGAGAGATACATGCTGTTTATTCTGCAGAGCTTACATAATATGACTGCGGTAACTGCTTTCCATTGAACGGGCCATATATGCTTGTTTCCAACCTTAGTGGTATAAAAAAACTTGCAGAACTTAGGGCGACATATTGTCATGATCTTTAGAGTCAATTACACCTGTATGTGGTGCATCCTGCCTTAGAAGTAACTGTACGTCACAGAAGACCACAGCCACATAACAATAATCTTGCGACTTGTGTTCTTGTGAGTGAGTGAGGTCACCAGAAAGGGAAGGAGATGCTGCGTTGGCAGCGGAGATGGCGGTGCGTGAGCGATATTTTATGTTGCGAGCGTTAATAATAGCTCGGCAATATAGTACAAGCTCGGTGGTCGACTGGCCAGCAAAGGCTGCTCTGCCTCCGGGCTCACAGGTCCAATCATTGCTCAAGACAAACAGTTGTGTGCAAGAACATGTCTGTTTGTCTTGGTCGGGGTATTTTCCATGTATTGTATGTTTACAAAAAAAAATGTATTTAAGTATATCAGTTATCTAATGCCCATAGTATAAGTTTTGCCCAGTTCAGGACTAGACGTCGTGTGTAATTATTCCTGGAATATTTATTTATACTAATTGTAAAGGCTACAGTAACCACATAACATACACGACACTTTTTTTTTTGGGTGTAGTGGTTCATCGACATCTTTGAAGCAAAGTCAACCTCACCTGCACGTGGTGCACCCTGCTGACTGACAGAGGAGGCTCTGGCGAAAAGAGCGTAGCGTATTTTTTAAGCTGCCCGACTGGGGAAGTACCTCCACCTCACAGAATACCACAGCCAAATAACAATTCCCTTGAGGGTTGTTGTGTTCTTGCGAGTGAGTGAGGTCACCAGGAAGGAAGGAGATGCGGCGTTGGCAGCGGAGATGGCGGTGCGCGAGCGTTAATATAGCTGCGATAACCGCTTCACATCAGGCAGGCCGTATGCTTGTCTGCCACCCGACGTAGTATAAAAAGAAATAAAAACGACACTTGTTCTAGTAATCGATTGCAAGCTTTACCTGTATCATCGCAACAAGCAGCGAAATACTTTCCATCAGGACTAAATTTGACTGCATTCACTTGTTGCCTAAATTTGTATTTATGTATGACTGTGCATGTCAGCAAACTTATCATTTGAGCTTCGCCCTCTGAAAAGAAAGCATTACGACTAAAATATATAATCAGTTCGTACTCGAAAATTTTAAATTGATCCACAAAAAAAAAACCTGATTTGCACAATTAATCTGATAGCACACAAAAATCGCAATGTATATATTTCATGTTACATTAAATAGTAAAATAGTATCCGTATTTACTCTACCATTGGTCCCTTGACAATGACAATATACCCATATAAATATATATATTGAAATCGACCCTTGACATAGACATGTCTTACACAATTAAATAATCCATATTTTTTAACTATTTTTTTTTATCTAGTAGCATTTCGGTATTGACCATTGGCGAAGGTTGAATTGGGCTAAGGGCCCTAACACACATACTACTTTAAGCACCAAGGATCGGCGTTTAAGACAAAAGTGTAGTGTATCACTTTTTTATGAAAACTCATTCTTTAATTTGTGTAAAATAGGAAATGAAAGTTTGTAATGACACTTGTTATATACTCATTTACCTACTTTGTTGATTATAATTAAAATGGATGATGTGGGTACTTCACTAATGCTTGTGACCTTCAACACTTATCACGCAGCTTGTTTTATTTACAATACTAAATACATATTTCTCGAACATATTAAAACTCCACAAGTTAAAAATATAAAATAATTTTATTAGTATCAGTCACTCTCTCTTGTGAGTAAATACATGAAAGTCGGTTATAAACTCTGACGTGACAATGATGTATGCGGGTGTATTTGCTAGTAATATAAATAAAAACTTACTTTCATTAACAGCCAATAGAATGGATCCATTTGGAGACACATCAACTGCCGTATAATTGAAATGACTCTCTACAGACAGTGTATTACTTTTGTTTCTGTAATTAAGAAAAATAAATATTTTAGAAAACTGAACAGTTTCTTTTAGTGAGGCTGCAGCATTTACAAAAACAGAAAAGCATTGAACAATTTTATAAATTATGTTTAATGAAATGAAATCATTGATTTTGCCATTGGACGCTTGTGGGCACTTAGACATGTCTTAGACATTTTTATTAATAATACATTTTCTTTGTCATTTGTTATCTACCAGTATTTCAGTATTGACCATTGGCGACGAAGATTGCTAGTTACATGCTAATTAGATACAATAAATAAATAAATATTGTCAGACAAATTACACAGTGCCATCTAGCCCCAAAGTAAGCTAAGCTTGTGTTATGGGTACTAGACAACTAATAAACATACATAAATAATTTTGTTTGTCTTAGTCTGGGTGTTTTCTATGCATCATAAGTATGTATAAATGTATTTACAAAAAAAAAATGCATTTACATATGTTTATCAGATGTCTAGTACCCATAACACAAGCTTTGCTTACTTTGGGGCTAGATGGCGCTGTGTAATTTGTCTGACAATATTTATTTATTATATTTATCATGCACACAAATGTTTATCCTATGTGGGAATCAAACCCACAAACCTTGGTGTCGAAACCGTGTCATTGACCGCTACACCACCAAGCTCGTCAACAATATATGTATTTAATGCGAGACATATGATAGGACAAATAAGTAATAAGGTGGGTTCACATAGAAAAATGCATTACCATATCAGAACCTCCCAAGGAGCACAATGCAATTTGGTTTGTTGTGCATGCACACAGACTGTCTTGCTCAAGCTCGGCTGTGATCAATACACGCAGGTTCTGACTATTCATGTTGTTCAAGATACATCACTTGTTTAATAAACACACTGATTGCACACCCTTTTTTTTGTCATTAAAAGTAAATATAAAATCACGAATTATTGTGTTACTTTGTATATTATAAATATTTTTGAAAATGAAAAATTCACCTCCCCCAACTATGTGGGATTATTTATAATATTCTGGCAAGTTGGCATAACAACTAATTAAATTAATGTTAAGCTGTGTATATGTTTGGTCTTCTTGATACTCTCAACTGAGCAATCTAAAGTCTCAGGTACGCTGTGCACATTACCTACTAAAGGTATATACCTACTATTGTGAAACAGCGAACAATACTATTGTGAAGGTATGTTTATTGTTTCCTATTAATATGTATTAGTAATGTAGAATACTAAGTACAAGTGGCATACATAGTGTAATCTTGTTTTGGCCTAAGTTTGTAGATTATATAAAATATTAAAAATGTATTTTGGTAGGCTGTTGATTACAAATAAATAAAGGTAGTAGGTACAAGGACTTGAAAGGCAATTTGACATGCACTTCTTTGCGTGCAACCGGGGGCCAGTTTGACCTCCGTAAAATTATAATTATATAAAATAACACGTGAATCAATTAACTACAGGTTAGTTAATTGATTCAGGTGTTATTTACTGCTAAGTGCTATTTCATACTTACTGTTTTAAATTATAAACGGTGATTCTGTTACCCACAGGGCTAATAACACAGTTCCCATCTTGAGAGAATAATATGTCACCTTTTCTATAAACTGTTCCTAAAAGATTGCTAAACTGCAAAAAATTTTAGGTTATTTATTTATAAACATTGTAAAACTTTCAAAAAGAATAGTCAAAATAATACAAATGTAGGCAAAACCAACATTTATTTGTATTATTTTATTATATATATAACACCAAATAGAACTACGAAAGCTTGAAAATTTTGCCAGCAATATAGTAGTAAGTAACTAAATGTATTGCTTCACTGAAGTTTCTATAAAGTGTTTGACCGTTTCGTCTATTACTCACCTTATAATTGAATTTCATTTTTATTGTTCATTAATTAAGATGCTAATTACATACTTGAAATAAATCATAAAGTCTACGAAGAAAATAACGACACTATTAATAAAGAAATAACAAACACGCGAAGTCGACTGGGAAAATGCCACCTGCCAGTGGCAAGGCTAACGCATGCACGTGAATATGACATTGACATATTTGACATATCACCATTTGATATGGCAAGTTCTATTTTTTAATGATTGGCGACGACTTTTCTATCAAAGATTATTTCGCCATTATCCCGATATTTTGTATAATTTTATTATTTGTCATTTAGTTCCCGCCCTGATACCACGGAGTACATCGCGGGCCAAGGCAACCTACAAACCAAACCCTAACCGACGACTCACTAGGTGCGCTAGTGAGTAAGCTAGACGCGACTGTGCGACACTTTCCTCGACTCCGGAGCGTCAGCTCGACGGAGGAGTAAACACGCGCGCGACGACAGCGGCTCTCGGCAGACAAACGCGACTTCGGAGCGCAGGCAAGTACCAGGAATCACGGTGCTGGAACTGCAGCGGCATTCGAAGCGTACGACGTCGCGACGAGAGTTGTACTACGCATTTATTGCTGCCACTTAATCATTGCGCGGAGTTAAACTATCTCTTTCGCAAATCCAGAAGTTTTTGTTGCTGGCTATTTGCATTGCGTTTCCATATACAGAGTATTAATTATACTGCAACAGGAGCATTATACCATCCACGATGTTCTGTTGCAGGCTTTGAGTATTGAGCCACTGGAGATGCCATACGCGGGCGACCCCCTCCGGCAAAGTATATTGGTCAACTGGTCATACACGTTATATAAAACTACTTAAAGTCGCTTCACTCACCGTCATTTTGCATCGCTCCGTGTCGCGTGACGTTTCTCTCGAAAAATGGTGAGTTGTGCAGTATTATCGTGCAAAAGACGATCTGATAGCTTAAATTCGCAACAAGATCGCGTTTTCTATCATAGATAAGTATTTTTACTAACTATTAAATGTGTATTATGTGTGTACAATCTCCATTTAAAGTAAAAACCGTTGCGATACGTAAACAACAGAGAAATGTAAACATGAATACAGTGGTACATGGGCGAATCGGCTCTATGGATGTGACAAAGTCAAAAAAGCGATTCAACATTTGAATGAATCATTCACTCATTCAATTACTGCAGTTCGTATAATACTCAGTTTTTTTAATAGATATTGAATTAAATAGTAGGTATAGATGTATGTTACATTTAAATCTTGTAAGGTGAATTAGAAAAAATACCTTTCTCTGGACATACGATGTTGAAATTTTGTCTGAAAATGAAAAGAATTGTTGGCTAAAAAAAAGTAGGTAAAAGCAATACATTTAGTGTGGGACTATGAGTGTATACGTTATACAAATACTATTATCTAAAAGCTTTATTTAATATAATTGTATGTCCTTTTAGATTTCCAAATTATCCCGTTAAAAAAGAAAAATGGAGAAAATTTTGTAATGACGAAAATGATTCTTGGAATCCTACACATACAAGTGTTATCTGTTCGGAGCACTTTACTCCAGAAAGCTAGAAAAATGCTAATAACAGAAAGACATTGATTGAATGTGCAATACCTTCTTTGCGACTCTGTCCTTGTATGGTGAGTCAGTATTTCTTTGTTTTTCTTAAATCTTTGACTACTTCAATATATGTAGTAGGTATACATTTAATTTTTAATCCCGGGTATTTTTCCGATAAAATCAAATCAAGGATAAAAATCTAAATATTGTCCCATTTTTGCCCCACAAATCCATTTCAAAATTTGAAAAAATAAAGTAGACCCCAAGAAATGTATTCGTTACGTATACAATAAACTTATTCATTTTATAAATCAATAAAAATACTAATTAATGAAAACCGTCTTATATTTTTTATACATATCGATAGTGGAAATATCAATTAACGTAAGGGACATTTTAGCTAAAATGAGTTATATATACCACTAGATTCAGAATCCTCTGCTCTATCTAATGGTATACTTGAAATTTTGATATTGCCAAAAAAATGACCCTTACCTTACACATTATTTGGTTATTTTTGTATGATTCTTCCAAAAAAAATGATGTATGGGACGTTTTAATCGTTGTAGTAAACCAATCTGTCCCTTACTTTAAATAGTTATCACCAGGTTGAAATAACATTTAATCTTACTTTGCTTTATTTAGTACAAAAAAACTGTGGAATATATAAAATAATGATACTAAGTAAGTATAATAATAATATGATATTATGTTTAAATAAATAAGTCATTATTACTGTTTTTCACTGTCTGAATTACATGCTTTTTGAGTTAGTTTGTTAACATTGGTCATTTGTGAGAATATTTATGAATAAGTATAATATAAAGAACAAGTTGATTTTTGTAGTTACTGTTGAAAGACTGGGATCAAGAGATCCAAAGATGGATAATATTGATATTTGTATAAACGAGTAATCAATAAACCTATCGGTAGGTAACTTTTTAAAGTTCCGAAGTACTTTTTAAAGTTTACTACAATTTTTTTTGAAATGAAATAAAATATCTTTATTTGCTGTAACACGGTGGATCGAAAACGGTTTTAAGTCATTAGAACAAGCGTGTCACACCAATACTTGGCATGCAAATGTCATAAACAATTATTAATTTATTACTACTATAAATTATGTCAGCTTACTAATAAAACAAAATAATATAAAATAAAAAATATAAATTAATACAGAGAATGTCCAAATTAGAAATGTCATATAAATCATATTAATATTTCAACAATTACATAACAAGTACACACAAAATTTATGAATATTTGTCATAATGGTAGTTATCTTTTAATAAACAGTAATCAGATTTTTTTTTTAATTCTTCAATACTATAGTTACATTCTTTTGAGAGAATATTGTATAGCGACTTTTTAAAAGTGTTAAAGGGCAGTGTCTTTATATACTCTTTTATGAGGACATAGTCATTTCTTTGTTGATATTTGGTATTGTTGAGATTTGATATGTATGATTGTTTCATTTAATATCCAGTAATAATAATTTAATATCCAGTATAATCAGTTATATGCTATAAATTTTCTAGATAACCTATTAACGAGGCTCTAGCTTGTTGTAAAAGATCATTGATATATGTTTATATCAACGATCTTTTAGAATATACATATTTTTATGTTAATGATCTTCCAGAATCTAAATATTGGTTGTTTTGAAATATTTTTGAATTAAAAAAATAGTATAAAAGCAGGTAAAGACAACGAGTAAAATTAACGTTGTTTGCTAAATAGGGCAACTTACATTAAGGTTCAGTATAAAAATTGGCAGTTTCATTAATATTAATACTATTTCCTATTGATGGATGTCCCTTACATCGCATGTAATGTATCACATTGTAAAATTTGGGTAATGTAAGGTACAATCAAGTTCAAAATTTTAATGTAAGGGTCAAGCTATCTTTGAAACTATAATATTTTCTTAATTTTAACGTTTATAACATGAAAGAAGGGAAAAATCTAAGATATTTTGCCATAGAAACTATTGGAATTAGATCTCTCTAGAAAAAGATACAGAGAGATGAACGAAAAAAAAAACGTTTTTAGGCTCTCTTGAAAAGTCGTGTTATGTACCTTACAGTAATTGACATTTCCACAATCGATATTCTATTTCTGTGCGAAATCTCATACAAATACGTACAGATATTTATTTCGCCATTATTAGGTAACCAGCATACAAATAAAAATATTATATACAGGGTGTTCAGCGGATGGAGCGTCAAAATATTTCTGAGTACCGGCGGGGTCATTTACTACGTACCTTTCCACCCTTGAACCAAGGGTCCTAAGAGTTACGGTTATGATATGATTTTTATTATTTAGTTCTAAAACTTAAATTCGGCATTTAAAACCTCATAACTTTTTTAGTTATTTGTGTAAAAGTACTAATTTTTTTATCGTGCTCTGTAACGTCCGTATACTAAGTCGAAATTATACTGTTTTTTTTTTAACTAGTTCATCGTCGACGGTAAACGGTCTCGTTGCGTCGACGACCCACCCACCACTAGTAGAGTTGGAAAAAACGGCTTAAAATTTATAAACGTTTAAACGTTGTACTTTTTATCAAAAACGCGCTTTTTAAGCGCGCTTTTTACTTAAACGCTTTTTTTGTCGTTGATGCTACTTGAGGCGTCTACTCTTATGGAAAACGTTTAAACATTTAGTCGCAGCTTTAAGACAATGCAATGGTTAACGATCACAGACAGTATCTATTTGCAGCCGATTTCTTTTCTCTATGTATTTAAAGTTTCGTATACGCATAAACATACTTAACACAGCAAAGCAAAAAAAATCGCATTAATCGACCGACGACAACAGCAAAAGCGTTAGCGCAAACATTCACACGCGCGCTTACCAGTTGACAACAAAAAGCGTACTGCTTAAAAAAGCGTAAGCGTTGTTTATTTAAACGAAAATCATTTTTGAAACTAAAGTGAAAGAAAATTAAACAACATTAATCCTAAGGCACCTGCGAATAAGGTTCAATATTGAATGAGGATTACTGACGCTTTTTTCAACGAAACGCATTTGTTTAAACGAAAATGAAACGAACGTTAATCGATAGTAAACCTAAACTTGTTGAGGTAAGGTTTATTATTGCATATATGGCTAGCTAATACAGCACGACGCGACGAGGCAGTAATTATGTGTATCAATTATAGATGGCGCTATATCAAATTTGTCAAATTATCAGACAACATTGTAAAAAATTTAAACGAAAAAGGCTTATTTTTATAAGCGTGCTTATCTGCTTACGCTGATAAGCAGACTTTTTTAAGCGCTTTTCGTTTAAGCGCTCAACTCTAACCACTAGTCGACGACGTAAACTAGTCGAAAATTAGACTGTTTTTAAACTAGTTTAACGTTGTGGATAAACGGTCTCGTTTCGTTGACGGCAAACCCGTCGACGACACATCACTATACCCCTCTCTTCTTGGAGTTGGGAGAATGGCAAATGGTGAAGTTATGGAACCAATGTTGCTATCCAATAATATTTTAGTTGAGTTTTATTTTATATTTTTGGAAAGCACCGTTCACTAATATTTTTAGGGTGCTTATTATTTGTAATTAGTTGTTTATTTATCATAATATCTTCTCTGAATGGATTCCAAAAAACTATTTGGCAAATTAATTTAAATTTCAATGATTTTATCAAATTATCGATTCAGAACATGAAATAAAGTCATCGAGGTTTTCTTATCGATGTTAGGTTTGCAAATATCGATTCTTAATTACTTTTAATTGTCTAATGATTTTATATATAATGAGCCACATTCGATCATGGCAATATAAATTAACTCTAAAGAGTCTATTCGGTAGATTTTTGATGTGATACATCTAATACTACAGGTGTGAAACCATCTGCAAGCGTGAGGACGCATCTCCGCGCGCTTTTTTCATAGAACTAAAAAAGTTTTACTTCAGTCGTGTGATATAATAAAATAAATAAAATGTATTTATTGCAGGCAAAATACCCATATAAAAGTATGTAAGAAATAAATAAAATTGCATACAGTATATAATCAGTCTTTTAACTAGTAGGCATATAAAGGTGCCTACTGTCAAATTGTAACATAATAATATTACAAAGTTATTTAATGTTTTCGTTCAGGTGAACAGAAATCCAATACTTGAATATAATCCAAAGCACACTCGTTTTTTTTATAAATTATTTTTACATTTTATCGAATATAGGGCAATATGAAGTGCGCCACGGAGCTCAGCGCTTTGAGTTCCCTCTGATATGCGTCTGTTGTGCTACCTTTTGTTAAATAAAAAATATAACTTTCAATGAACTGTTACATTATTTTTGCTTTTTATAAATTATTTTTACATTTTATCGAATATTGGGTAACATGGCGTGTACCTCGAAGCTGAGTTCTCTCTGATAATCTTCTTTCTTTATTTTTAAAATTCTTTTACTAGACTGCCTTGTTTTTCAATTTACTTTTAAATTTTCAAACATGGAACTATGTAAAAATAAAATGTCCAACCCGTAACGCTCGGTATAAACTATTAACATCTTTCTGCACCACTGTATAAAAACAAATATAGTTCTCGGAATTGAGGTCGCTCCTGCTATTCGTACTCAAGATATTGAGGCAATTTCTTGGGCTTTAATTACTTTATCAATATTATGCAATTATGAATTTTCAAAATACAGAACGTGGAATTTTTACCTATTTTGAAAAAGGTAAATTGTCACAAACGTTACCTTTGTCGGCTTGCTTGTACGAACTAATTATGAGGAGACAGTTGACTCACTTTTCGGGTGTTTGTTTTGACATTTTTGACATTGGTTAGTGGCTTAGATAGAGAAATATAACATCATTGTATAAACCCATTCTACTTACAGCCTAAAGCTGTTTATTATGCTTAAGCTCTTATATTATGAACTAAGCCTAGAAGAATAATTTCTACGCTTTCATGCAAATAGTGAACCGTTTGACGAATGACGTGAGCGTGGGTTTTTATGATATATAACGTAACGTTGTTAGTTACTCGTAATAATAATTTAATAAATATATCGATAATCGAATTTGGCCTTTCAATTTCAACATGAATGGTTTGATAAATCGATTAACCACAGCACATGCACATGCTGGCAACACATAATTTTAGTCATTACAACATTTAATAAACATTTATTATTATTTTTCTCCTTTTTGAAGTATTTTATACAATTAATTATATTAGAACTTCAAAAATATTTTTTTTGGAAATAACTAATATGTAAAATGTTTTACAATACACTACTTTTTTTTTAAAAAGTAATGAAACTACTCGTCTGTACATGCGCAGACACAAAGTGCTGGCCAGCGATCCACATCAATGTTGAACGTCATGAACGCTGTGAAATCTTTAGCTCACGATTGGTTGCGCATTTCGGATGTGACGTAACAAAACCAATCAGAACTTGGGCCATATCGAGCACTGCCTTGGACATCAATCGTCATATGACCCATTCTATCGAGTCTGCAAAGCTTGAGCCATATTTGTCTGTTCAAGTAGTTCCGTGGAGTGAGTGTGTGCAGATAGTCATCACAGTTTTTGGGACCTGTAAATACTCCCACATTTCAAGTTCAAAATGGCAGAAAACCCAATCTACGGACCTTTCTTTGGAGTAATGGGGGCGGCGTCAGCTATCATTTTTAGCGGTACGTATTGTGTGCTTCGTTCTTATTGAAATGGCTGTCCTAATTTTTTATCGATCTTCCAATAAAATACTTTCACTGTGGTTACTGGATCACGGAAATGAATGGCTGTAAACAAATTTGGAATTCATCTATTTACTGCATGGTAAAAAAGTAATCTGGATGTTATTTTAGGCGACCTATTATTAGTAGTAGCTGCGCCTTGCCGTATGTCTAAGCCCAACTTAATTATGTATGGCTATATCATGTCATCATAGAACCTAAAAAATATGGTGTACAATCACAGGTACAATGTAGAAAAGTAGAACAAAAGTCAAGATTTTACTTTTAGGGCGTTACAAGGGGGATAAATAAAATTGTGATTCATAAAGTCATGTGACCTAGAGTGAATTGGTAGCGGTTGGTAGCATTGCAAACTTAACCCATCCAACAATGAAAACCTTAGGGCATGTATGAGGGGTTTTCACATAGTAATAGGTGCCTAAAAACCACCAAGATATGTAAAATTACAAGGCAAGCAGTTGGTTAACTAAGTGTATACCTAACATCAATTACCACTATATAATATAGTGTCAAAACCTATATCTGAAATGTACTACCTAAGTGGGATCTATGTCCAGAACTGTTTTCCCAGAATACCATCAATTTGGTAATACTTGACCCCAAATGTAGTATTGGCTGTTGGACTTATAGGTAATCTTGCTTGTCCCATCTATATACCATCAGTTTACCACTAAGCTCATGTACTAGATAGAGACAGGTCTGAACATCTAAAATATGTAATTCATGACCTCTTCTCACTCATAACAATCCAATCTTAAAACTTATACTTACAATAGTGCACATTCAATCGACTGAAATCAATCGGTCAAACTAGTTAATATAATTATGTTTCTTTTATTATATGTATAAGTAATGTGAAGATATAAGTAATTACATAATTGAAAACTAAAATATCATCCAAGATAAAATGAAAAAAAATGTGCAAATCCCCATCACATGACATGATCACTTAAATCATGTGATCAGTCAGCTGTTTAGTGGTACTTGACTAAACTTAATGATTTTAAGTTATAACTTAAGTTTAGTACTAAGTATATCTGTATATACTACTAACTGCACTATATGATTTGTGCAATAATTGGTTATAACTGGAAATATATAAAAAGCATGTGATTCAAGTAATCACATGATTTATGCTCCTCATACATTTGTATAGGCTCTTATCAGCACTGATAAAGTATATCAATTAAATATTCAAGTATTTCTGCTATTTCCTACAGTTAACTTTAGCATGAAATGCAAGATATTCTCATATTGTTCAGATTATTAGACCAGTAGCAATTATTAAGACATACACAGTGGCCCAATCAAGTGGATATCAGTCCAGTGAAACTAAACTAGACCACTAGGGAGTCACTCCAGCATGTTCATAAATACATACATAAAAATACTTGATAACCTTCCCAGATATTCCCCCTTTGTGTTGATGAAAAGGGTATGAGAATCTGTTCAGTATCTTCCAAGATTAGCCTTAACAAACTCAGTGCAATGAGCTATTTATTAGGTAGAATGCTATTAACCGACACTAAACAGGTTTTCCATAACCAACAATTTGAATATTCAATAAGTACATATTATATTCCCGAAATTGTACTCCATAGTTGAATGACTTGACATTCCTGCATATTTAATTAGGTTTTTAAAGACATAGTGTCTCGATGATGTAACCTCGAAAACATTATCTCATGACTAAAGGACTACATAGTCTGTACAAAAAGGTGTCCTAGTAAAATGGTAAGTATAAATTCCTGGATCAATTACACACTGCCATCTAGTCCCAAACTAAGCAAAACTCGTACTATGGGTGCTAGATAACTGATACTATACTTAAATACATTTTTTTTATTAAATATATACATTATAATACATTGAAAACACCCAGACCAAGGGAAACACACATGTTCATGCACACAAATTTTTGTCATGTGCCGGGATTGAACCTGCAACCTTGGAGTCAAAGTGGCCATTACTAGCCATTCAACAATTAAGCTTGTCAAATAGTAAACACTATAATTATTATAATTAACAAGTTTTTATGACACACAAAAGATTCCATTAACTTACTATTCAATTATTTTTTGTCAAGTCCCTCAGCAGAACATAATGGAATTTGCCTTTATTATTGTGGTTTATTTCTGGTAATTCCAAGATATCAATGTTAGGAAGCTCTATAGTTTTACTCATGTGGAGTTTGCCAGTTTTGTGATATAATAAATGTTGAGCTCTTTGTGGTATAGAAAATGTTGGATATGAGCACTACGTGACTATGCTGACACTGCATACATACATGCACGTTCACTATGTAAAGTATAACCACTCAATGTCTGCAGGTTGACACTGCACTGAATGTGCATACTTGCACATTTAGTGCATTCAATCTTCTTATTTGTAAGGCATAAATATGGCTGTATAGTAATGTTGTATTATTGGCATACCTAAATAAAGATTTATTTCCTAGAACATTTATAACATGGCAGTATTTTGTTATAGTTAAAGGGCAACAATAATATGGTCCGCCTTATGTGTAGAGGTCTCTGTAACTTGTAGACTCATGCAGTATAAAGAGAATCTCTCATGCATTGCCTCACATTGCTGACCAATTCTTGG
Organism: Hypsopygia costalis; assembly: GCA_937001555.2. Taxonomy (NCBI): domain Eukaryota; kingdom Metazoa; phylum Arthropoda; class Insecta; order Lepidoptera; family Pyralidae; genus Hypsopygia; species Hypsopygia costalis. Next base: position 30,030,601 of record OW443329.2, read on the forward strand.
CATGACCTCACTTGTGGAGTACCCCGTTAATGCCAGAAGGCATTTTTAGTCCCGTAGCCCATGTTTGATGTAAATATTTTTTTACTTTTGCCTAACATATTCCCATACAATATTGCATTGTTATTGGGTTAAATGAATTGAGAATTTTTTGAGTGCTTCTTCAGATATAGCTATAAGAAACAAGAAAGAAGCATGTTTGTATAAATTTTCAATGTACACTTGATGACCATGAAACAAAATTATTTCTGTAATGACAAACCAATAAGTATAGTATAGTTAATAAGTGAATACCAAGTTAAATGTAAACATCTGACAGACATTTTTGAGCAGTAGTATGTTAATTGTGCTCTATAATATTAGTCGCGCTATAATACTTAAGATTGTATAACATTATTGATACAGAAAACTTAAGTATTACATTTTCAAGCACATTATTATTTAAATAGTTGTCTAGGCCAACTTGCTAGATAAATATTTTTTTGAAAAATGGAAATATTCACCTGGCTCCAGGTGAATCCAACCTAGGGGGGCCAGGTGAATGTTTCCATTTTTCAAAAAAACATATCTACAAGGTCACTGTATAAGTTATGTACAATACAGTATGGATCTATTGACCTTTCCAGCTAACTGCTCTGAAATCTGTTTTTTCCGACACTGCACTTCACATACACGCTTTCATGCTATACACAAACGCCATTTGTTTGTGTAATAGTAGTATGCATTAACATTAACATCATGAACTACTACATATACTAGGTCTGTGCAGAGCGTGAATGCGTGTGTGCGTGCGGCTTCATACAAACTATTTCTGATTTATCTCAGGGGTGGTGACAGAGAGCGGCAGGGAGTGGCCATACTGTACATAGTACTATTACTTATACTGTAGTATCACCCTCGACTCCTGAATGTTTGTATGGCGCTCCACGCATTCACTCTCATTCACAGATGTTATTGTTTATAACTATGTAATAGTTAACGCCGCGTCATTTGTATGAAGTAGTTGGGGTGTGAGATGTCACTTGCTACATGTAACATGATCTAAATTTGTTCACAGTTTCTTCACCGTATAATAAATTTTATTCTTTATCAATTCCAGCGCTGGGAGCGGCCTATGGCACGGCCAAGTCAGGCACGGGTATCGCCGCCATGTCGGTGATGCGGCCCGAGCTGATCATGAAGTCCATCATTCCCGTTGTCATGGCGGGTATCATCGCCATCTACGGGCTGGTCGTGGCGGTCCTGATCGCCGGTTCCCTGGAGGCACCCGCAAACTACACCCTTTACAAGTTAGTAAAATGTATCTGTTTAGATATAGTAATATGACATTTTTAGGCTTCCCTTAGTAAGAAAAGGCAATCCGTCTTCATACTATAAAACTAGGCCGGAGTTTAGCCCACGGGGCCAAAACCGAGGTTGAGTGGAGCGAGTAGATTCGCTGAGTGTATGTTTTCCATTGATTTCAATGGAAAATGTATTCGATGATCATTCCTCAAAGATATGATCGATCTCAATTTTTTGTGATAAGTTTCATCAAAATCGATTCAGTGGTTTTGGATCCTATTCGGGCCGAAATACATAACCGCGTCGCGGCGACGCGCTCGGTGGAGCGTTGCGTTGCGGCGCCGCGAAACAAGGCGTTGCCATACATGGCAACCATTTTTTTGTGTTTTTTAATGTTGTTGAATGTATGTAAGAAAAATAATCAAAAATGTTAACATTTCCTTAACGTTAAAGTTTCATTAAACGCTTACTTTTTGTACACTATGTGCGGCGCAGTGTACCGCTAAATTCTGCGTTGCGGCGGGCGGCACTGCTGATTTTGGCGGTGCGGTGCCGCAACGCTGTTATGTGTTTCTTCGGCCCTTAATGTCCAAGAATGGCTTTTCGGCGTCTATAAACGTTTCACTCCCTTCACTCAATAATTCGCAGCTATATCAGTCATCATTGTCATTGATGTAACTTCCCTTGAGAATGCAATAACTATGTAAGTCATTCAGTCAATACTCACGCTAAGAACTCACGATGCGGTTTTTTTCCGCATCCGCCGCGGCGGCGGGACAGCTGTTTTAGTAGTACCTACTCACGTGACCGCAGTTTTGGTCGGTATCGCAGCCACGGCCGCTGGTATTTACGATCGTAGATCATTCGTATAAATTCATATATGGTAAGAAGTTTAGTTCAAGAAAACTGCTCTTTAAAAATAACATACTACTATGCGATGTTCTATATCACCAGAGGAAATGTTTAGTATAGGATAATAGGCGTAGGATTTCGCCGCAGTCTCCCGCCGATTACATTGTAAAGCGCGCGGGCGACGCCCACTTTTAGCTTTATACTCGCATAAAAAAAGAACTAGCCTTAAAAAGGGTTATACATATTTGTATAGACTACTATTTATTCCTAGATGGACTTTCGCTTGATGCAGTGATTATCATGCAATACAATTTTTACTGTGGCACAGTATTAGGAATTGCTTGGCATGTTTTTACACTCCGCACTTATGTTCTCTGTCATACCCAGAATTTACTATCGTTCGTTAATGAAAAAGAAAAAAAATCTAAGCTGACAATTGTCTATTGAGTGAACTGAAGTTGCTCTTTGCAAATTAATTCCTATGACTCATCAGTCATACGAATTAATTTGCAGCATGCAAAGGTTTCATTACTGTGACTCACGCAATCAGTCTTATCCACAGTGAAAATGGGGATGAAACTTTTCGTTGGGGTTTTTTTATTTAGGCATTGCTTAATTAAAAAAAAAACCCACCGTGGGAAGCATGAAAAATACCTAATTATCAGAATACTTTGGGCATGTGTTCTCAAAAAGTGTATAGCAATTTTCGATAGTTTAATAGTCGATTTACGATTTCCGGTCGGATAGACGATGATGACGTCAGTACAATTTTATACCCATTAGGAAGCATAATTTTGTCGTCAATCATTTTGCGCTCCTAACACAATGAACATTACATATTGTGCTATGATCTTATAAAGTCTCAGCGTAACATTTTGTTCATTTGCGACAAAAATGACGTACCTAACTCAAAAACATTAAATTTCGAGATTTGTTTTTAAAACATAAATTTTCCTTAGCTTTAGATTGTTCGTATTAGTATTTATTTGGGGGTGTAAGTGGTTCATCAAGTTCTTTGAACCAAAGCCAACTTCACCTGCACGTGGTGCACCCTGCTGACTGACAAACGAAGCTCTGGCGAAAAGAGAGGTAGGGAGCGTAATTGTAAGCTATCCGACTGGGGAATGTACCTCCACCTCACAGAATACCGCAGCCAAATAACAATTCCCTTGAGGGTTGTTGTGTTCCTGCGAGTGAGTGAGGTCACCAGAAAGAAAGGAAGGAGATGCTGCGTTGGCAGCGGGGGTAGCGGCGCGCGAGCAATATTTTATGTTGCAGGCGTTAATATGGCTACGGTAACCGCTTCACATCAGGCGGGCCGTATGCTTGTCTGCCACCCGACGTAGTATAAAAAAAAAAAAAAAAAAAACTCCGAAAACGACATCTAAATTAGAAATAGGAAATAATAACATGAGCCACTAAATTAATTAAATGGGCGACTGGAAAACTAGGTTAGGTTTGGTATGTTCATATTTACTTTTATCGCCAAGTTAGTATAATAGTCGACCAGTTTTATAATTTTAGATGCACTGTTTACTTAATTACACTGATTCATCCATCATTGAGTTGTTTTTATTCAGATGTGATTTGGCAGTATGAGCTTTTGCTCATTGCTTATTAGAAAAGAAACACCGCCTCAACTCCTTAAGATATCGAATTGCATAATGATTGAAGTGACTTATTGAGAGAAACAATAGTTCCATATGTAGCGACATCAGCAATATTGCATATGCGCGTTGCATTCGATTGATTCGTGTCCATTACGAATATAGGTTGGATATACTTATTGTTATAAATATTAGTAGTTCTGTGTAACTGAAATTATTTGTATTCTAATTAAGTGAATACACAATAAATAGTGTCGACCACTAAGAACTTCTCCACACAAATACCATCTATCCATACATAAACTTCATACTTCTAAGCATATCTATACTAATATTATAAAGCTGAAGAGTTTGTTTGTTTGGTTGAACGCGCTAATCTCAGGAACTACTCATTCGAATTGAAAAATTATTTTAGTGTTAGATAGCCTATTTTTCGAGGAAGGATATAGGAGCACCAATGAAAAATGTTGCAAAAATGAGGAAAAAATATTCCTTTGAGGGCTTCTGTTGCGTGCGTTGCGTAAACGGTTCAAGTTACGCAACAATTATATAAGATGGAATTATTAATCTTAAAAAGTTGTAAAAAAAATCAGTGACAGCATATGTCTATCTTTTAAGATTGTCTCACTATAACCTTTCAAATGGCTAACCTTACGCTTCACTCTCATCGCTCTGTCACACGCAGACGAAGTTGCGCGAGTCAGCTAGTGTTTTGATAAAACTGCTGCTATGCAGACAGTAAATATTAAGAAAATATATCTGGATAAGATGACGCACAAGCAGCCAAGTTTTCAAATTTAGTTGGCGAAAACATGTTTGTATGTTGGCCTTGTGTCGTGATAATTCTCGAACCATTAGTGCCTCGATTTTTATGTGTTTTTTTTATATGTGAGGGGGTAAACGAGCATGTGGGTCACCTGATGGAAAGCAATCACCACCGCCCGTGGAGATCAGCAACACCCAAGTCGCCGATCCGTTGCCAGCCTATTCCTTTCTTTCTGGTTACCTCACTCACTCGCAGGAACACAACAACCCTCAAGGATATTCGCTGCGGTATTCTGTGAGATGGAGGAACTTCCCCAGTCGGTCAGGTTAAAAAATACGGTATGCCCTACATCCCTTTTCGTCAGAGCCTCGTTTGTGAGTCAGCTGCACCATGTGCAGGTGAAGTTAGTTGGCTTTGGTTCAAAGATGTTGATGAACTACTTACACCCACCCAACCAAACCCAACCCAAATTTAATAGGTAAAGGAAATATAAACACAATTTTTAAGTTTTGTGGTCGTCAAATGAGAATATTCATGTTAACATGAACGTCGAGGTTTCAGTTTGTGGTTAATACATATAGATAAAATAGTTTAGCATTGGTTTATAGTTGAACGATTTCGTTTTTCCCTACCGGCCATTCACAATGACATAATTACAAGGTCGCAGGAAAATGCTTTGTTACGCTCGCTAATGCAAGGTTTTGTCATGAAGATAATTAAACTGTTCAAAGCTGAGACTAGTCGGGCCTACCTTAACGAGGGGGCTACCGAATATTTTGAATCGAAAAATACGCCTTAAAAAGCTATTGATAAAGATCTTCAGCTTAGTCGGTCGAGCTCTAGGGTTCCTACCCGCTAAGCTACACACAGGTGCCATAAATCTAAACTGAAGTTTGGGGCCGTCCATTAATCACGTGAGATTGTAAGCAACGTTACATTACGAAATGTTAGGCTCCAACGTGTGATGAATTTCCTGTCGATAGCGAGCAGTGCGAGAGCCATTATGTCAAATCTCCTCTAAATAACCACAAAAAATAAAGACACGTGATATCTTACTACACCCGCCCTCCCCCCTTGTGATATTTCGTGATTTTTATCGAACCCCCTCCCCCCTCTTTGGAGCCTCACGTGATTAATGGACGGCCCCTTTGATAATCACAATAAAAAAATCTAATGGTAATCTGCTTCAGCTTCGGCGGTAGGCCCCTGGGTATATCCCTGTGTCAATGTCAAGCGGAAACTTCAAAATGCTTCTCTATTATGACTAGGCAATTTGAGTTATATTTGACTGCTGATCTCTGTCATTCTATGAGGAAACACGTAACAAATTTGTCCAAATGTCCTTTGTCCAAATGCCTTCAGTCTTCAAAAGGCTGGTTTATTGTTAGAAAATGAGTAAACAAGATAAATCTTATCACTGGCATAATTGAACCCGTCATTTCGAGAAAGGCACGAGTCACACTTTTTTCAAATATCACTTTTTGTCTTCAAAAGGCTGGTTTATTGTTAGAAAATTAATAAACAAGAGAAATCTTATCACTGGCATAATTGGACCACATTATGCATTATAGATCCAACCAACATTTTGTTACTTTTAAGTTAGTTAAAGCTATTTAAAGTTTAATTGCAATAATATTTTTATTACACGCAGTATAAGTTTTGGGATGTATATGTCATCGAACTGCTAGAATCTCTTGTAATAAAATACTCTATTTGAAGTTTCTCGCTCATTTTATGTACATCTCTGAATTTGGTATAGTGAATTTTTCCATTTTTTTAATATAACAATGAGATAACTCTAAATTCGCGTGCCACATAAATAATGTCGTCATCACAGTCAACCAATACGAACAATAAGAAAAGCTATGGTCACTGTAAATGATACAATACACCTATAACAACATATAATATATTCTCCTGTAGCCACTTGTGTTTGTAACTCTATATACCTTATGGTATATCCAATTAGGAAGGGCTCACTGGCCACTTGCCATGTAAATATTGCGCTGCATATTCATTCTCATTTTAAATTCGGAAATGTGTACTAATTACCACAAAAACTTGTCAAAACTAATAAGTAATACTTGGGTCTTCCATCTTTCTAACCACAACTTAAAGTGAAATAAATATCATTCGTTCATTAAGATGAAAAACTTGCATTCTTGAATATATATTTTTTTGAGTTGTCATCTTTTTTGCAAATCTCTACCGATTTTTAAAGTTAATTTGTTTTATGTATGGAAATTTCCATAATAAATTGTAAAACAAGCGCAATAAAATAAAATCTAGACATATTATTATTACCTTCTAGTTGTTAGCAGGTATTCAGTGATACAGATAAAGACGTGCGAAGATAAGACATTGTACTGAAGTGTTTTGTTATGACTGGGTTTCATCATCATCATCATCAGGTTCATTTTAGTCTCCACTACAGGAGCACGACCCTCTCTCGTCCGTCCTAGACGGAAGGAGGATTTGGCCTACACTCCCCACGCTGGCCAAACGGGTTGGTAGGCCTGATCGATATTTCTTAATGTATTTCCCTTAATAGTCGTCTTGTACGACATCCACGGGAAGGAACGGAGTGATTCTATTCTACCGGAACCACACTGCAATTGCAATGGCAATATGACTGGATTTACGTACTACTTATTAGTAAAACTTAGTTTATATAATTATCATCAAATACACATACCGTATGCCTTAAGAATTGTGCTTCGGATGGCACGTTAAGTCGGTCCCGGCTGTGTCATTAGATGACAGTCGTTAAGCCAAGTCAGCCTCAGGCGGAGTTGAAAACACTGGCCTCCGTCAACCCTCAGTTGAGCAGCGTGGTGGAGTATGCTCTAAACTCATTTGATTGAGGGGAGTCCCGTATTCCAGCACTGGGATGAATAAGGGTTGACGGCGATACTTTATAAAAAAAAATGTGAACTGTCTATCTCTTAGCCTTTAGTGGTGAAGAAACCGCTATTTCGAACTGTCACTTCAGTATAATCGCATTATGCCGAATTTTTTTTATACAACTAAGGTACGACAAGCATACGACCCGCCTGATGGCAAGTAGTCATCGGTAGAGGTATATTTTTATTTACTACTAGCGGCCCGCCCCGACTTCTCTCGAGTAGTAGAATAAAATACACAAAAGTCGCTTTCCTTGTAATTTTTCCGGTTTTCTCTCCATAAGAAAGCATTAACGAAAATATACAAACAAAAATTAGCCGAATTGGTTGAGATATTCTCGAGTATTGCGCTTAAGAACACATTTGGCGATTCATTTTTTTATATAGAAGATTAACAAAATCTAATTTATTTAGGGGTTTTGGTATATAGCCGCGACAATGGCGGCCCCATCGTTCCATACATAATAATGTTTAGCTCACGTCACAATTCTTCTAGGGATTGAAAGTTTAAGCCAGTATTGCTGACATACACTCAACTAAATTTGTAGACCAAGTATAAAAAAATATGAAATCATACTATTTTACTTAACAACATTTATGTTACTTATATCATGGGAAAAATAGTTGAAGTTTTATGACTTTCCATTATTATTGATGTGTATGTATGATGATAATTAAATAGAAATTGAAAATGAATTCTCAAATTGGAAGTGATATTAAAAAGTCATATCATTAATACGATAATGTTATAATAATAATGATATTACATTAATAATAATAATAATAACGGATTCAGAAGGCAGCAATTTTGGGCACTGCACGCATTGTGAGGAGGTTCCTCAGTCTGTCGCCCTGACCACCGGCGCCACTGGCATATGTCCTGCGCCGGCGGTAACTTTTTATAAATATTTGTATTTGTAATGTTGTATTTTTATATTTATATTGTAAATACAAATGTTGATAAAAAAGAATAATAAATAAATAATTGGTCATAATAATAATAATAATAATAGCAGGACTCTCAGCTCTGGCTTGCCTTCATTGGCCGTCCAGAGAGGAGCCGCTAGAGCTATATGCTCCAGGGGTGGAAGTGTTAAAGGGCATCACGCCGCGAGTAACTTCGGAGAAAGCGCAGCACACCTCTCGACATCCCTGAGTCACTCACACCGGTGTTGCCCCCGGCCGTTTTCCTGGCATTTCGGGGGCCCATCTAGTGAGTGGCAAGCCACCGCCTGCCGCAAATAACTAGCAATAAAAGCAGTTATGGCAGGCGTCCGTCCCTCTTCTGTAATAGCCCGGTATTAAGTTCAGCCAGATCTCATCTCCATAGCCCATTTATTTTCCATCACACTTCGCAATAGTCTCAACGCCTGCCGAGACCTGCTCATGGGTACGTCGTTCCATTGACATATCCTGGAGCGGGTCACGGCGGGCGTACAACATTACATCAAACTTCTCAAAGGGGCCTCTACGCGTTGGATCCATATCCCCGCGCACGCCTATCAAATGACCGGGCTTGACCCGTGATTAAAAAGAGATACAGAATAATAATAATTCTTTATTGTGGTACATAGGTATGTAAATGTTGTCATTTATACAAAAAATTTTTCGATCGGCTATGACCTGCCACTGGGCTTACAATATGCATAGACATAAATACGTATTTAAGTCTCTGAAATATGTGAAACATTAAATTATATTAAATATTATTAGAATCATGTCATGTTATAAATATTATTGAAAATTTGTCTGAATATAAATATAAGATGTCACTAAATTAATATAAATCTGTCAATGAATAATCATATGTCAGAAATCTTTATCCTTCAAAAAATTATCGACACGATAGTAGACCTTATCAATCAACATTGCTTTCAATCGTTTTTTAAACTTTATTAACGGTAGCTCCTTTATATAATTTGGTAGATGGTTATAGACTATTACAGACATTTGGAACACACTCTTGTTAAGAAGCGTTGTGTGAGACTGACCTAGACATAGCTTCATCGGATTCCTCAAACTTCGAGTTTGCATTTGGGAAGATAGCGTATATAGGTTTGAATTAGTTTTTGCAAAGATCGCTACTTCATATATATACATACATGGAAGAGTAAGCAAACTAAAAGATTTAAAATAAGGCTCACAGGAACTAGTTTTACTCAATCCAAATATCGCTCTTACACATCGTTTTTGCGCCGTGAACACCATATTTATGTTGGTAGAATTTCCCCAGAAAATAATTCCATAGCGCAGAATAGAAGCGATGTAACCATTATAAGCAGTAACTGCTGTATCTACACTTGATACTTTAGGTAGGGTTTTAAGCGCATATGTATACTGACTTATTTTTTCACACAGAGCTATAGTATGTTGTTTCCAATTAAGTGAGCTATCCAATGTAAGTCCCAGAAACTTAGTTTCATTTACCTGCTCAATTTCTGTGTTCAAGTAATTCACTTTAATCTGTATAGGTCTATTTATTCTTTGTCTAAAATGCATTATTTTTGTTTTATTTAAATTGATTAATAATTTGTTTGCGTCCAGCCATCGTATCATGTCCTTTATAGAATTATTAATGTCAATTTCATATGTTATAGGGTCATTAGCTTCAATAATTACTGTACTGTCATCTGCATACAATACCATGGAATGTGCTACAGCTTTTGGCAAATCATTAATATATATTAGAAACAGGAGTGGTCCTAATATTGAGCCCTGAGGCACACCACAGGGATTGTTTCTGTATTTAGAGCAGTAATGTTGTTCACATAGAAGTCGTTTATTAAAGTGATCTATTTGAGTACATTGCATTCTATTTTTAAGGTAAGATTTAAACAAATTTAGAGCTATTCCTCGAACCCCATAAGACTCCAGCTTCCTAATTAATATGTTATGATTTGTGTAATCAAATGCCCTTGACATGTCCATAAAGACAGCACATATGTCTGTTCTTTTGTCCATAGCATATGTAACTTTCTTCAAGAGGTCATAAATTGCTAGATTTGTACTGCTATTTTTTCTAAATCCCTTCTGTTCGTCAGTTAGTAATTTGTTTTTTACAAGAAATTCATAAAGTCTGTCATAAATTATTCTTTCGTAAATTTTAGCTGGAATTGGTAACAATGCTATGGGCCTATAGTTCATTTTATCATTACGATCACCTTTTTTATGTGCTGGTTTTATTATAGTAAATTTTAAGCATTCAGGGAAAAAACAATGGAAAGTCATATAAATTCGAATTTATTATTTTCCCCCATACTGACAAGCCTGGTAATTGAAAGGCTAGCAATGGTTACTGTCTCCGAGGTCGCGGGTTCGATCCCCGCACAAGACAAACATTTGTGTGCATGAACATGTCTGTTTGTCTTGATTGAGTGTTTTCTATGTATTATAAGTATGTATTTACAAAAAAATGTATTTAAGTACATTTATCAGTTGTCTAGTACCCTTTGTGCTTAATTTGGGACTAGATGGCGTATGTACAATATGTAAATTGTCCAGAAATATTTATTTATTATACTAAAATGGTGCACATTTTTCGTTTGTTTTCTAAACAAGTTAATTTTCTTTCTTTCCAGAGGGTTCATCCACTTGGGAGCTGGTCTCGCCGTAGGTTTTTCGGGTCTAGCGGCCGGATTCGCCATAGGCATCGTGGGTGATGCCGGCGTACGTGGTACCGCGCAACAGCCGAGGTTATTCGTAGGAATGATCCTTATCCTCATTTTCGCTGAAGTGTTGGGTCTATACGGTCTCATCGTCGCCATTTATCTATACACGAAACAGTAAATCTGCAGCGCTCACTTCTCTCCCGTCGCCAGTGCTCCGAGTGTCTATGCCGAAGTTAGAATCTGCTCAGTCGTGTCGCGCACAGGGAAGTCGTCGCCGGTAGCGAGGGCCCGCATAGGCCTCGGAGCACCCCACCTTGTATAGTAACTTGTTGAGTACTTGAACGTTAATCATATTTATATTTCGGCCGCGCTCCGGCCCGGCGCTGCCTGGATGCTGCGGCGCGCCGCGCCCCGAGCCGCGTCTTCTATAAATATTTTTTTCTATTTCAATTTTATAAAAAAAAACGATCACAACTTCGATCCAATCATGTTTTACGAACGCTACCGCGCGATGACGGCGTTAACTTTATTAATTTAATTTATTGCTGCAGTTGTATTTGTTTCGGTGACAGGGGGACTTCACCTCTCGACATATCAGCCTTATTTGCGCGTTCCACCCATCGCGAATACCATACAATCTGACGATATCACTTTTAGATTATTTTAGCGTTAAGGCGAAACTAATGTACAGTTAGAGTAGAAATTTAAGTCCAAGGAAAGTTATCTTAAATTAATTTATGAACCGTTAAAACCCCCAGGGTACTGTGTACCGGTATCTCTAATGCTGACGAGTTAAGGTCAAACCTGGCTTATGTATTACTGCTAAATAGCTTACAGTGTTACAGTGGGTGTATGTAACCCGATTTAAATTGTTATGGACCTGTGGATGTTTACTGTTCTCTCGTGTGACCATTGAGGAAAATTTGAAGCGAGTCACAAACATTGTATTGCCAGGAATCAGTGAATAAACATGATTTGTACATTCCATATTATTTTGTTTCTACTTTATTGTTTTTGTGTGTTTTATTTTCCTTTTTTTTCGAACTTTATATACGAACGAAAGTATTAAAAATATACATAGGGAGGCAGCTTAGCCGGATGCTTCACGACTTATTATGACAGTGTCGTAATCAAATTATCTATAGTAATAATAAATAATGGTACATTTCGAACGACTTGTAATGTGAAATATTTCCAATATATTTATTCTGTATACCTCATAGTCGAAATGATGTTTGAATGATTAAATTGGTAAGTATCGTATGTATAATTGTATTTTATTTTAGGTTCATGTTAGAGAATGTTATAATCTTGGTGTTATTGAATGAATTGTGTTAATAAAATATTTTGAAAACAACTACTGTAAATTATGATCTAGTTTTTCTATTAATTGAACATTTCTTTTGACGTGAAACGTCTTTAAAATCACTCCAATGCATACGGGTACCAGGGGACCTAACTAAGCTGAAGCCGATTGCCATCGAATTTTTTTATTCCAAAAATTGGTCTTAGGTTCAAGTTATTGACAAACATCTTCAGATTAGTCTGTAGAGCTGTAGGGTTTCGTCCAGATGAGTTAAACATAATTACCAAAATTCTAAGCAGTAGTGTCATTTTCGCATTAAAAAAATCCGACGGTAATCGGCTTCAGCTTCGGCGGAGGGCCCCAGCCCCCTTACCACCATCTCTTATTGCGATTCAATACATAACCAATAAATAAGCCACTCTATTCCCATTTAAAATAGAGTCGCTTATTCATTGGTATGAATAAGCATTCTATTCAGTTATTGAATCGCAATAAGAGATGGTGGTAAGGGGGCAGGTCAGAAAACTAGTCTATATCGTCTTACCTTAATAATTACAAAACTGTTAGTCATTGAAACATGAATCGTATTATTTAGCGTATATACTTAGCTCGCTGCTATGACCTTAATCTTGCATCGGGACCCGGCGAGGAGGGGCATTGCGTAGAATAACGGAAACAACATTAAAAGCGACTCGCTGATATAGACGTTTCACGTTAACCAACTACCGTGTGTACCGACACAGCCGCACCTGACTTTTTCGCACATATTTTTCTCTAGTGATCATGATTAGAGTCTCAAACAGTGCCATGAATATTCGAATTTATGACATCATTGGGTCGCATATATTTTGTATGCAACTGTAGTAAACACTTTTGCACTCGGATTCCCATCTACGACTGTAAACGAAAGACAAACACATTAGACGCCTAACAGCCCGTTCCCACTAGTCGTAAGTCGCATATGACTAAAAGTCGAATGCTCTGGTCACCATACACTTTATATGGAGCTGTTCACATTGGATGAGATGCGATTTTTAGTCTAATACGACTCAAAAAACCATCCGACGGGCCAGCGCCCGTTGTAAGACTAAAAATCGCGTCGAATCGTGCTCGCATAGGTGCCTGCTTGTTGCTGTTCACACTAGTCGTGCATCTAATCGACTCGAGCGCGTTGTTACCTCTCTCCCCGCCCCGCTTCCTAGATTGCTACACATTGTTTGCTCACTCCATTCGTGTTTTATTCGTCGTGTTGGTTGCGCGCGCGCTGTTTTTGTTTGTTGTGTGAAAATGGAGAAAGAAATAAAACCCGAAGAACTAATTCCATTAGTTCACGAAAGAGCAGTCCTTTGGGATAAAACTTTAGATGACTACAAAAATAATAATCTGAAACTATTGGCCTGGCGCGAAATTTGTACCATACTAATACCTAATTTTGAAAACATGGAAGAAAAAGAAAGACAACATTTCGGTAAGTGCCAGTAAAGTTTATTAACTATTATACTACATAGTTATGTATTTACAGTTGTATTATTAATTTTTAACTCATTTATATTATGCATATCGCGCATTAGTTTGCCAAGGCAGCGAACCAATCGGGGAAGTAAAATAGTCTGCAAAGTCCGATCGTATAACATTTGCAATCGGACCACCACGAGGATTATGTACTCTCTGTTGTTGATCTTGTTCTTGTATCGATTGTTCTAGTGCAAGTTGGATATCTTCAAAGTTTAGACCATCCCTTTCTCTTAAATAATTATGCAATACTGCACAGGCTTTCACAATATGGATAGCGGTGTCTGGGTGGACATCCAATGGTCGATGCAGTATTCTCCATTTATTAGCTAAAATTCCAAAAGCACACTCAACAAATCTTCTTGCACGGCATAATCGATAATTAAATATTCTTTTCTTATCATCCAAATGATTGCCTCCGAAAGGTCTCATTAAATTTGTCGTCAGGGGAAAAGCTTCATCGCCAACTAGTACATAGGGCATATCCTTTTCGATTGTTTCATGAAGAGGCCTTGGCTTTGGTATGTTTAAACTACCATCATTCAGTTTCTTCCAAAAGGTAGTCTCCTTGAATATGGAAGAATCGCATTCTTTCCCATATGAACCAACACTTATATAAATGAAACGGTATTCTGCATCAACAACAGCTAGTAAAACAAATGAAAAATAACCTTTGTAATTGAAATACATCGAGCCGCTTTGATTTGGTTTCACTACTCTAATATGCTTGCCATCGACGGCTCCAATACAGTGTGGGAAGTTAGCTTTAATATCAAAACCATTTGCGATGTTTTCCCATTTATTTTCATTGTCGGGCAAATTCATAAACTCTTCTTTTAATGTATCCCAGATAATTCAACTCATTTCTTTGATAATTTTACTAACAGTTGATACCCCGACTCTGAAATTGTAGTGCAGGTCTTTGAAGGAACATCCTGACGCACAATATCTGAAAATAATGTTGCAATATAATTTCAGGTAAATTAGTATTGACCAAGTGGACGAACTTACGGAATGTCTGGATCCGAACAAACAAAAATGATGAAAAAAAATCAGGATCAGGGGCAAAGTCGTCAAAGCCATATGTATATAAAGAGCAAATGGATTTTTTGCGTAAAGTTGCTAGACCTAATCCTCCTCAAGAGTCTGTTGCGTCGCGTATATCTCAACCAGGGACAGAAGGCAGTACTCAGTTGTCTGAGAATTCGCAACCAAGCACTTCTAAAAGACAAAAGACCATGCCACCAGAGCAACATATAATGGACTTAGATGTCAAAATGAGCGAGTTTTTAGACAGCAGGCTATCACAACAAACTGATCCCCCAATGTTATCATTTTTTAAAGGTATCCTACCCTCTGTTACGTCTTTCGACGATGACGAAACGTTGGAGCTTCAATCAGGTGTATTATCACTGATACAACAAATCAAAAAGAAACGTGAAAACAGACTTTATGCAAATAATTATAATTACGCGCGTGATAGCACACGGCGATCGGGGTATTCGACACAGAACTATAATTATTTATCTACCGATGAATTCAGATATTCCTCTCAAAACCAGGCTGTTCTTACCCCACATGGGTCTGGATCTGCAACACGTCAAACGTATGAGGAAGGATCGCCTGCTGCATCTACTTGGTCGGAAAGTACTGACTTAAATTTCTCCGATTTTTGAACGCTGTTTACCTACTTAAAATAAACAAGTTAAAATAACTTTTGTTTTAATTTCAATACACCTCAGAAATCACACTACAACTGCTACAATCAGACTACTATACTACAAATACAATCTGAATATTAGTAGCAGTTGTAGTGTGATTCTAAAAAAAAACACTTACCTAAGAAATATCGACAGTCTTTCTTCAGGACAAATGCAGTCTCTAAATGTCGTATTCCGATACGTGATGCTCGCAGAAACTCTTGACAGTAGGTCGTTGAAAGTTGCTTGTGACATTCTAAAATAATTAAAGAATTTTCGTTGGTCATTTTTTAATTCATGTATTAAATTTTTATAACTTCCCAAAGTCGATCTTTCTGTTAGGATTGGGTGCATCCAGTATTTTCTTGGAATTGACTTTTTTTTCAACTTTTTTAATTTTCTTCGTAAGTAGTAGAGCACAACAAGTTCTTCGTCGGCGTCCATCTCGCGAGTTCGCTACGTACCGAATGGCGCGAAACTACGACCTATACGACTCGCGACGCAGTGTGAACAGGTACATCAGACTTTCGACTTTTAATCATATGCGACTTACGACTAGTGTGAACGGGCTGTAAAGCTGCGCACTTCCAGTGTCGTAGTCTTGCGTAGTGCTATGCTACCTTTTTCGACATCACACGATTGTCTTATACCGAGTGTACGGGGGTCCACGACACATTCCCGCCACTGTATCTCCTGTGTAGCCAGGATTAACAGCGGCGACCGCCAAAAAAGGCAATGAACAGTGAAGTCCATTGCAGTCCCAGGGGTAAAACTACGGCTGCCTTGGAACTCGCAACGAATTTAATCAGAAGAAATTAGTAGGAGTATTTTGGAATTTGACTTCCCCTCTTAGCAATGTGAGAGACAGCAATATGGCAAATAAGGCATTAAAGCCTAAAGAGATGTATAGTCAAGTGAAGCTTAACTGCCGTGCACCACGGTTTTTGTGTATCTAACACTAGTGGGGACCTAAAACTATCTACCACATCGATTCCAATAATATGAATTGCAAAATCGTCAGAACGCTGGGTAATTCTCCCTTGTTGCTACCAAATCAGAATAGTATACTACACCGGATGTGGCATGCAACCAATTCAACATGTTCCGCTCCCGCTGCCAAAGATCACACTCCCAGAGAACCGAGAGTACACAAGATCATAAAGATCATAAAAGTGCCGCATCATACTTTAGGTAGATGTGATTGTTTAGAGCGAGACGTGCTATTTGTGTAAGAGTAGACACCCGGGCCACTCCATACAAATGCCGCGTCGAGAACTACAGAAACAATGACGTCTGTGCAGGGTGTAAATGGTGTATGCGTGCGGCGCCATACAAACTTCCAGTTTTATTGCGGAGGGGATGCGAGAGTTCGACACGAAAAAGCGGCAGGGAGTAGCCGTACTGTACGTAGTACTATTAGTTATACTGTGCTATGATATAGCCTGTATTATTTCACCTATAGCAGGGTCTCGCACAAAATATATCGTATCTGCTTATTGGGTACCTCACGTGCTGTTGACTACAATGCGACACAGAGTAGAAACTATTAGTGAGTAGCATGCAAAAACACATTTTCGTACAAAAGCGCTTAAGACCTCGCATCGTAATGTGTAAACCGTAGACAGAAGACGAGAAGAAAAAGAGTTGCTTACGCCATATTATGCAAGGAAATTAGACGGATTGATACGATTTTTTGTTTGGCGTCACGTGCTGACCCCTTACCACGTGTAACTTTTTAATTACCTACGCATCGACCAGTTGTGTTTTATATCCGACAAATTCAAGCCAACATCTGGGTGAAATTGTTGTATTTTAAGTCTAGGGTGTGTAAACGGTTCTTAAAAAGAAAATGGCTGCCCTCTACTATTGATTCATAAACAATAATGCTAATGTATCAAGCCGAAATTTAGTTTGTGCCGTTCAATATGGACACCCAATATATGAATGATTTTCTTTTACACAACAACATCTAGTCCTAAACTAAGTAAAGCTTGTAATGGGTCCTAGAAAACTGATAAATGTACATTAATTTGTTGTAAATACATGTTGCAAATACCTACATATTATAACCCTGATGAATACAAACAGACAAATGTTTGGCTTTTGCGGATATTGAACCTGTAACATTTGGTGCCAAATGTAACTTTTGCTAGACAATCAACTGCATGCTCGTCAATTTATAGAGCCAACTTGTATCGCTTTGTAAAATTTAAAATAATTTTAACTTTTTCATCCAAATATTTTGATCTGATTCATTTTTGTAGTCGACAATTTCTTTACAATAATGGTGTCAGTCTTTGAGTATTAATCGACTAATATTCAAATTCTCGATTAATACTCAAAGGGTGTCAGTCTAAGTCTAATAATAAAAGTTAATATTGATGACTAGAACTCCATTTTTGCTTGCTACATTCTATTGATACGCGATGCGCGATGGACATAATGGCACAAATGCCTTTTTGCATTATCACAAGCTATTTGACTAACATATTTTTCGGTTTGATATGTAGAGACGTCTCAATAACATAACAATAGCTGAAAGAATTCGTTCGATAGCACAAAAATCTTTCGAGATATGATAATTTGAGAAAATCACAACTGGATTTTCTCGAAAACGTTCCATACAAAAGGCTACTGACTTATGACGTCACAGGTTTGTATTTTGTAAACATGAAATCAGAAATTTGTACGACAGCTATGTTAAATATTACGTTTATGTAATTAGTATCATAATAAAACTTATAGTATTTTTTATTGCTTCTCCAATGGAAATATTTTTTTTTAATAATTTCATACTTTTAAAATTGACTTTCCCGCCAAATTTTGATCGACACTAAAATAAGTCGGGCGGGAGAAACTGGAATTAAAGTTTGCAGATCTCTATAGTTTTGTGTAAGTATTTTACGATAGTGTTAAATAATTTATACAATTTTTGTACATTGTCAAATAGCCTATTCTTGAGAGCAGAGACTTTAACTTCGACCTTTGCTTGGGGGCCAAACCCCTCCCACCTCGGCCACTCCATAAAAATGTCGCGTCGTTTCCTCGTATAGCAACAATGGTGTGCAGAGTGGGATGAACGTGTGCATGCGGCGCCATACAAACTGTTCCAGCTTCGTCTCGGAGGGGAGGTGAGCTCGACATGAGAGAGCTGCAGGGAGTGGCCATGCTGTACATAGTACTATTTATTACTTATACTACAGTCTAGGTAATAGTACTACTTATACTGTGATATCCTGATATGTCATGATAGTCAAAATGGCTATGGCTAGGCATGTAAACTCGCTATAAAATGTTTGTACTCTAAAACGAAATTATTTCGAAATCAAGGTAGTACATCCGCCATATTGACATCAAGATTAGTTGGTGTTTCATCATTAATATTTTTTTTCTATTCAACCATTGCACATGAAATGTAATTACCTACAACAAAAATACAATACTATATTGTATCATTTAATATCGATAATTAAGTAGGTAGTTAGTGTCATTAAACATCAAAATCCTGTAACAAGGCGCAAGTGCGACCGAGCATGGGATACTGCTATCATCCGTGTGCCTTATTTCGGCACTGCCCAAGTCTCAGATCTTGATTTCAACTAGACAAAAAATTTGTCTTTAATTTGTCGCAAGGAAAATCTGATTTCACCCAGATGTTGCCTTGAATACGTGTAACTTTTTAATTATGCATCGACCAGTTGTGTTTTATATCCGACAAATTCTATGAGATATGAAGATTCAATGAGGTGGAGGTACATTCCCCAGTCGGGTAGCTTACAATTACACTCCCTACCTCTCTTTTCGCCAGAGCTTCGTTTGTCAATCAGCAGGGTGCACCGCTACGTTGTTCCTTTTTAAACGACACTCTTTTTGTTGCAAGTTATTGATATACAATATCGACAACATCTCTTTCCCTGCTTTGAAATTTGTATACATTAGAAGTCTTGTAGCTGTGGTCTGTGTCCATAACCCAGCAGTGGGATGAATATAATGTTAATGCAGACAAGTTAAAATCGAAGCAAAATAATGAGGAAAATCGAAAGTTATTGCGTTCTACCGAATTTCTAGTATCTGTGGCTTTGCAAATTTTAGGACACGTCACTGATTACATTTTGTTTGACGTTGGCAACTGTCAATGTCATTGATTAAAAAGTGCTTTCGTCGAACTCTGAATTCGACGAACGAAATTGTCGAAAAATAAATAAAATTTGACTCGAATAGTCGCTATAAAATTAAATAATAGCGCGATGAAACATGTAACATTAATATGCCTTGCTTTAGTATTATTTTATTGCGGCGGGGAGGCCCAAACCCGGACAAAAGGGGTAAGATTATGTGTTACAATTGCATTGAACCGGTGTTTTATATTTTTACCATAATTTTTACATTGGTGTTCTATATTTTCTAGCTCGAGGAGAAAGTGCAACAGTTAACGGATCTTACCACTAAGAAGTCGATAATCTCACTTAATCTGAGTAAATTTAAGGAGTATGTAAAGAGCCCGCCGAGGGATTACTCTTTCGTGATAATGTTCACCGCTATGGCACCCTCGCGGCGCTGTACGATTTGTCAGCACGTTTATGATGAGTACTTAATCGTGGCGAACTCCTTCAGATTCTCACCCTCCCATAATAACAAATTGTTCTTTGGTATGGTTGACTTTGATGAGGGATCTGATATTTTCCAAATGGTAAGTATTCATGCACATCTTTATGTCTCACTCATTGTTGCTTGTAGTCATCTTTGTGGGCTTTCCACTCCAGTCTTACTTTGGCTATGCATATCTAGCACATAGATACCATTAATTAGAATTGAGAATTTAGGTACCATTTGGTTGTCCCTAAGAGTTATACAAACTAGGCCGGATCCTGGCCCACGGGGCCAAATTCGAGGTTCAGTGTAGTGAGTACATTTGCTGAGTGTATGTTTTCCATTGATTCCATTGGAAAATGTATTTGATTATCACTCCTCAAGGACATGAACGTTCTATTTTTTTTTCGACACATACCTCAAGCATGTCAAGGTCTTTAATTGTGACAAGTTTCATTAAAATAAAAAATTTGGGGTGTAAGTAGTTCATCAACATCTTTGAACCAAAGCCAACATCATTATGTTGCAAGCGTTAATATGGCTATGGTAACCGTTTCACATTGGGCGGACCGTATGCTTGTCTGCCACCGATGTAGTATAAACAAATAAATACAAAAAAAAAGATTCAGTAGTTTTGGATCCTGTTCATTTCCAAGAATTGCTTTTAGGCATATATAAGCGTTGCGCTCTCTCCAATCAACTATCACTTGTACATTGCATTAACCTCAACCTGTCATCAATAACAATATGTTATCTACTTACTTGGCCGTGTGGTTTCCGGCAGACTAGAATAGAATCACTCTGTTTCTTCCTTTCGTTCCGTATCGTTCCTGTGGAAGGCGACTAAGGGAAATACATTATCAAATATCGATCAGGCCTCCCCAACCCGTTTGGCCAGCGTGGGGAGTGTAGGCCAAATCCTCCTTCCGTCTAGGACGGACAAGAGAGGGTCGTGCTCTTGTAGTGAAGACTAAAATGGACCAGATGATGATCTACTTACTAAGAATGTTTTAAGTAGTTAACTGTAGTCAACAATAATTACCCTACACAAACAACAAAATAATGTTAGATGTAAAAAAAGTAACGCTTGGTAGCACTCCCTTTAGGAGTGCTAACAAGCATTACTTTTGAATAATAAATATTGGACAAAAGGTAGCCCAGCTATGGATGGGATTATTCCGTCATTGCAAGCTCCTCTGGTTTTTAAAAGATGCGACAATTGCAAATAATTTCATACTGAAGTTGATACAGTTGATTGTTGGCACTTGGTGGAACATTATTATCTTAATGGTATAATAAAGCACGATAATGCCTTAGCGGCGAGATCGGTCGGTAATATTAAATATAATAACGTGGAATAGTACGAGTACTTTATTATAACATTATAATTTCATACTAATTGTTTTTAAATGAAAAAATAATTACATAAAAAAAATTGATTGTCTGTCAAATAGGTTTATGGACGATAATTCTATGTGATAAAGTCAATGAAGAGAAATAGATACGTCATAAGCCGAACGCTTTCGTGCCTCTCTTTATCGCTTGTTCCGCACTCTCACTTGTACATTTGGTTCAGGTGGAACGTGACGATGAGTCATGCTTTTTCGTGCGTCAAGCTATAAATTGATGAACGCCGATCAATTTATAAGACTTTATCATGTCAAAAACTCATGCATATAATTTATGTGTTTTCAGCTTCGTCTAAATACTGCGCCTGTTATTATGCACTTCCCAGCTAAAGGGAAGCCCAAACCAGCTGATTCCATGGACTTTGAAAGGGCTGGTATTCATGCCGAGGCTATCGCCAAGTGGATTCAAGATCGCACTGATGTTCAGGTTTGGACTTTTTATCCTATAATGGCATTAAGTTCACCACGTTTCCTAGGCAATAGGCTATTTTCCAATGTTTAAAAATTGTATAAATTATTTAACAATATCGTAAAATACACAAAACTATAAAGATCTGCAAACTTTCATTCTAATATCTTCAGTCAGACTTTTTTTAGCGTCGATCAAGTTTGTCGGGAAAGTCCATTTTAAAAGTATAAAATTATTAATAAATAATATCAAAAATAATGTTTCCATTGGAGAAGAAATAAAAAATGCTATAACTTTTATTATGATACTAATCACATAAACGTAATATTTAACGTAGTTATCATACAAATTTCTGATTTGATGCATACAAAATACAAACCTGTGACGTCATAATTCGGTAGTCTGGTTTGGGCCAGTCTAAAAATTCTGATTTTCAAATTACCATATCTCGAGAGATTTTTGTGCTATCGAAGTAATTCTTTCACCTATGGTTATATTATGGAGACGTCCCTACATATCAAACCGAAAAAAATGTTAGTCAAATAGCCTATAGATAGGGTGGCAGACAAGCATGCTGTCCGCCTGATGTGAAGCGGTTACCGTAGCCATATTAATGCTCGCAACATAAAATATCGCTCGCGCGCCGCCACCCCCGCTGCCAACGGTAACGTATAATAATGTAACTCTAATGTACCAGCGAAGGGTTTAGGGGGTATTTGGTTCATCAACATCTTTGAACCAAAGCCAACTTCACCTGCTTGCGGTGCACCCTGCTGACTGACAAACGAAGCTCTGGCGAAAAGAGAGGTAGAGAGCTTAATGGTAAGCTACCCTACTGGGGAATGTACCTCCACCTCATAGAATACCGCAGCCAAATAACAATTCCCTTGAGGGTTGTTGTATTCCTGCGAAAGAGGTCACCAGAAAGGAAGGAAATGCTGCGTTTACAGCGGGGGTGGCGGTGTGCAAGCGATATTTTATTTTGCGAGCGTTAATATGGCTACGGCAGCCGCTTTACATCAAGCGGGCCGTATGCTTGTCTGCCACCCGACGTAGTATAAAAAAAACACCTGTTATTAAACATTTCTAATGTTTCCTGTACAGGTCAGGGTGTTCCGTCCACCAAACTACTCTGGAGCAGTCGCGTTTTCCATGCTGTTCATCCTGGTCGCTGGTTTCTTGTACCTCCGACGGAACAACCTGGAATTTCTATACAACAAGCAGATGTGGGCGGTCGCCGCTGTCTTCTTCTGCTTCGCGATGGTCTCGGGGCAGATGTGGAATCAGATCAGAGGCCCTCCGTTCTACCACAGGACGAAGAATGGCCCAGTTTACATCAACGGTGGATCCCATGGACAGTTCGTGCTGGAGAGCTATATTGTTGCCATTCTGAGTATCCTTTTTGTATATAAATATAAATATAAAAAAAATCAGAGCGTCTGTCTAATGTTCAGAATAGTATGCAGCTTTGACCACGCTCGATTTGGAATGGGGAGGATTATTAGCAAGCTCAAGTTTGTGGGCAGTTTTAAAACATTAAGTCCGAGGAGATTTTTTTTTAACGTAACGTTTATAAATCAATGAACGCCGTTGGCAACTAAATGACAGTAGTGACTTGTAACAGATTTCACAGCAAAGTATACGCTATGCCACTTGGTTTATCATCGTGAAGCGTTTGTTTTAATCCTGGCTTCATAGTAGACCCAATTATATAGTTAATTGATTCAGGTGTTATTTTGCGGAAGTCAAATTTACAGGCAATTTGATCTACACTACTTTGCGTGCTTCCGCCACCAATTAGTTCATGCAAACTACTGCCGGCCGGCACCCACCCACTACCGTTAGTAGTTGCATGCGACTGCCGTGGCTGCTTTGGTCGTCTCTGCTCCAGCTGCTGTGGTCGTCTCGGCGAATCTCCAACATCTGAAACAGAAGATACATGCGACCGCCACTGCCCCGACTGCCGTGGTCGTCTCTGCGACACGTGTTTCGCCTCTACGCGAGGCATCCTCAGGCGATCAGACCCAATTATGCCAATGTCTAGCTAGTGTCTGTCGAGTTCACATTTTGTCGATGTCAATCCTTGTACATACCACTGCTGGGATACAGCCCCCTTACCACCATCTCTTATTGCGATTCAATAACTGAATAGAATGCATAATCATACCAATGAATTAGCGACTCTATTTCAAATGGAATAGAGTCGCTTATTCATTGGTATGAATAAGCAATCTATTCAATTATTGAATCGCAATAAGAGATGGTGGTAAGGGGGCAGCTCTCCCCTCAGTCAAAGGCATACTCCACCATACTGCTCGACTGCGAGTTGGTCGAGGCCAGTGTTTTCAAGCCGCCTAAAGGCCACTGACTTGGTTTAACGACTGTCATCTAATAACAGCCGGGACCGACGGCTTAACGTGCCATCTAAAGCACGGAGGAGCTCGAGATAAATACCAGACCCATCCATGGACAGGCTACGATCAACGTTGCTTATGTGACTGATTAGAATAGTGCAACGACGCTATCGAGCTCCTCATTATTTACATCCTTATTAATAATGTGAGTGAGTCTGTTTGTTACGCTTTCACGCCCAAACTACTCAACTGATCATCATGAAATGTTTTTTTTTTGGGGTGTAAGTGGTTCATCAAGATCTTTGAACCAAAGCCAACTTCACCTGCACGTGGTGCACCCTGCTGACAGACAAACGAAGCTCTGGCAAAAAGAGAGGTAGAGAGCGTAATTGTAAGCTACCCGACTGGGGAATGTACCTCCACCTCACAGAATACCGCAGCCAAATAACGGTTCCCTTGAGGTTTGTTGTGTTCCTGCGAATGAGTGAGGTCACCAGAAAGAAAGGAAGGAGATGCTGCGTTGGCAGCGAGCGGGGGTGGCGGCGCGCGAGCAATATTTTATGTTGCAAGCGTTAATATGGCTACGGTAACCGCTTCACATCAGGCGGGCCGTACGCTTGTCTGCCACCCGACGTAGTATAAAAAAAAAAATGAAACTTTGTACACATATTCTCAAAGGTATTAGGAGGGACATGGGATATTTATTTATTAGTTCTTTATTGCATACAATCCATTAAACGATTATATACAAAAGGCGAACTTAATGCTAAAAAATTGTCTACCAGTTTATCTTTCGGACATGTATGCATTTTGTATACCTTTTATTAAAAAAAATTGTAAACGCGGGAGAAGCCGCGGGTGGAAGCTAGTGTTAATAAAAAATAACCATAATAACTTTTAAACTTTCGCGTTGCACGATTGAAATTATAATAACCACGGGAATTAACGCGATAAAGTTGATACTGTTGATTGGCACTTGGTGGGTAGAAACTCATATACCATCTGTTTACCTTGATAATGCCTTAGCGGCGAAACCGGTCGGTAAAATTAAATATAATTAAGTGGAATAGTACAAGTGTTTTATTATAACATTATGAATTAACGCGATCATGCATGTAAGGTTTCATACCTTTATTATTGCCTGACGTTTCGAGCAGGTTGCACCGGGTGTAATCTGGCTGGCTGACTGTCTCAGGAAGGCTGACTGTCTCAGCGGCGTCACTCTGTCTCCGTTGTCTAGGTCGATGAATCTTCATCTACCCCCGTGTTGTTGAATATCCACGTACTGTACCATTGTCCCCGATGCTTGGGTTCTCTGAGCGTCGGTCGCCACGAGCTACTCGACTCAAGAGTACGTAAGTAGCCTGCATGCAGGTGAAAGCGGAGTAAGACCTGCTACTGCTACGCTTGCGTGCTCGGTTGGTTTACTGAGCGCAAAAGCGGTGCAGGTAAAGGTCCTCTCGTCTGGTTGATTTACTGGACGAGAGACTCGCAACCCGTGATATAACCGGAAGGTTGGCACACGGGGCGCATTAGCTGTTAGGTATATGGTGCGTTGTACCATTGTATGTATAAAATAGCCATTTCCTGAACAACCGTTACCAGATGGCGCTGTAGTCGTCGGTATGATTTTAATGATAGAGGCAGCAGGAGGTGTGAAGAACGTAGATATACCTCGCACGCAGGCGGAGGGAAAGAGACGGCGGTTCCAATCCGTGGTCGGGTTGGTTCTCGTGTGCGTGTTCTTTTCGTTACTGCTGTCTGTGTTCAGAGCAAAGACTCAGGGGTATCCGTACAGGTAAGCAACATTTAGATTATACGATTTTGGGGTGTAAATGGTTCATCAACATATTTGAACCTAAGCCAACTTCACGTGCACACGGTACTGCTGACTGACAAACGAAGCTCTGGCGAAAAGAGACGTAGGGAGCGTAATTTTATTGTAACCTACCCGACTGGGGAATATACCTCCACCTCACAGAATACCACAGCCAAATAACAATTCCCTTGAGGGTTGTTGTTTTACTGCGAGTGAGTGAGTTCACCAGAAACGGAGATGCTGCGTTGTTGCGAGCGTTAATATGGCTACGGTAACCGCTTTACATCAACCGGGCCGTATGCTTGTCTACCACCCGTAGTATACTTATATTAAAAAAAATACTAGACACCCGCCCCGGTTTTACACGGGTAAAATCACAGAGCAAGTATATAGTACACATGGGATGTATGCGTGGCGTGCGTGTCAACAGTAAAGGTACTATTCCGTGGATCGCGACTTTTCGCAGCCGCGCGCGGCCTACGACTTCGGTCGCTCGCGACAATAGTCAGAGTATGGAAATGTATTAACACCGACGGACTTCGATTACTACTATTATATTATACTATTCCGTGCGTGTCTCGAAGTCAGTCGGTGTTGTTCGTCAGCTCCCTCTAGACGTGTGTCTACCGAAGTCATGGTCGAAGTGCTAATTGACATTCTTGAAGAAGAATGAAGAAGTAAGAACCATGAAATCCACGGTGTTACTGAGCGCCGAGCATGTCGAGACACGCACGGCCGCGCGCGGCTCACGACATTCGTCGGCCGCGCGCGTCTGTCGCGGGCCTCGGAAGCAGTGCCATACATTTCCATACTCTGACTATTGTCGCGAGCGACCGACGACAGTCGTAGGCCGCGCGCGGCTGCGAACGGTCGCGATCCACGGAATAGTACCTTAAACGTCCGAACGCTTAACCACACGCTCATTCAGGCTCTGCAGAGACGTCATTGTTTATGTAGTAATTAATGCATGTAAGTTTTTCTCGAATTGTATTTAACCTCAGTTTTCTTTTGTTTCAGCTTCCTATTTAAATAGAAGTCCGTCTGAAGATAGTTTATTTAAAATAATTGTTATATTTCCATGTTTGTTTTATCAGTGTGTGCAATTGCGTGTTTTTGCAGTATACAAATATAGGTAACAGATGTATGAATAAACTGATATACATAATAACTTTTTTTTAACGGGACGGGGACGGACAGCACACATTCCCACCACTGTCTCCTGTGTAGCCAGGATTAACAGCGGCGACCGCCAAAAAAGGCAATGAACAGTGAAGTCCATTGCAGTCCCGGGGGTAAAACTACGGCTGCCTTGGAACTAACAACGAATTTAATCAGAAGAAATTAGTAGGAGTAAGAAGCTTTTGGAATTTGACTTCCCCTCTTAGCAATGTGAGAGACAGCAATATGGCAAATAAGGCATTAAAAGCATAATTACATTATAATGTTTTAATTAACAACTTGATCCAAGATCGAATCGCTTCGGCCTTCTTCGTGATAGGTTACAGTTGGATATACGGCATCTACCCATAATTATCCTACTGTTGGGATGTGAGGTTTCGCCTCAATCGAAGGGGTTTAGAGCATACTCCACCAAGCTGTTCAAATACAGATTGGCGGAGGCCAGTATTTTCAAGCCGCCCAAAGGCCACTGACTTAACGACTGTCGTGTAAAGACTACAATCAGGACCGACAGCTTAACATGCCCTCCGAAGCACAGTTGGATATCTACAAAGTTCGTATTATAGTCAGTTAGTATTCGTATAGCTAGCTAGCTAGCTGACCTGTACTTAGTGACGCCACAGGTTCCATAAATGTTGAGTTAACATATAAGCCGAATTAGTCTTGAGTTTTAGTATAAATCAAATTATTACTTTGATTAAGGCTGACTGAAAACCAGCGTTGGTTAGTGTCGGCAGCCTGTTAGACTCCGATCAACCTACAGCCGAGTCAATGCTTTTTTGCTACACAAACTTCTCTGCATCTAATGAATTAAGTGATGTTCTTATTATTGTACCACGTGTGTTTGCCAATAAATTAAGGGTACTATTTAACGTAACATCAAATAGATACATTGCAAACCTAACCTAACGTATTTTGCACTTCAAAAAATACTTATTGCACATCAAATGCAGGATTGCAAATCAGGTTTTTTTTAGTGGATCAATTTAATATTTTCCATAAATTAATTTCATTTCATTTCACATGGATATGAAAAAAATATGAAATATGAAAAAAGAAAAAAAAAATCCCCAACCCGTCTGGCCAGCGTGGGGAGTGTAGGCCAAATCCTCCTTCCGTCTAGGACGGACGAGAGAGGGTCGTGCTCCTGTAGTGGAGACTAAAATGGACCTGATGATGATGAAAAAAATAGGAACCTGTATAAAAATATATTTATTCAATAAAATTCAATAATAAATAAAATAAACATTATAACATCTGTAAAAACTAACTTAATAAAGCCTCTATTTTAGTTTTATTTAAATAATTATTGAAGTCAGTCTTAAATTATATTTAAGACTGACTTCAATGCTATGAAGTCAGTCTTAAATTATAATAAGCGTGGAAACACGGCGTGTCTGTTCGTTGGGTAGTTCTTAAAGGTCTGCTTGTACCACTCGTGAGCTTGGATCGCGGTTTGAATCTGCAACAATATTAATGTGTGATGTTGATTTTTTTTGAAGTAAAACTTCTTTACGCGCGCTTGACTTCGGGAGTAAGCTGGTGAATGCGTGACGAGAGCGTTATGAAACGTGGGCGAGGCAAATAGAAGTTGAGAGGGAGATATAAGTAGAATAACTTTTTTTATACTATGCCGGGTGGTTAACAAGCATACGGCTCGCTTGATGTGAAGCGGTTACCGTAGCCATATCAACGCTCGCAACATGAAATATAGCTCACGTGCCGCCATCCCAATGCTTGTTGCATTCTTCTCTTCCTTCCTGGTGACCTTGCTCACTCGCAAGGACACAACAATCCACAAGGGTATTGTCATTTGGCTGCGGTATTCTGTGAGGTAAGTACTTGCATCTTACAGAGCAGAATTTAATTTCTGCAATCTTTCATTTTACTCGTTTCCGTTAGCAATATCCGGGACATGAAAATTTTGTCGTCCGGCTAGTAATCCAGTGCGCATCGATTGCAATCAGTGACTGAAGAGTGCTGGGCGGACGAAATGGGTGAGCTGGCAACCTTCTGCTTTCTAGTGAACTAGTGTCAGATTCTTTCTAACAGAACAGAAATTTCTGATAATAAGTGGCCGGGTTTACTTTTCCGAACACACACACACACACACTAACGGCCCGTTCACACAGATCGGCTAGGAGAGGAGAACACATTTTGGATCCATTTAAAATAGAGTTTTGTGTCATTGGCATAAATAAGGTTTACTTTAAACACAACACACACATTGGCTCTCGAGCATTCTGATGGCGATTCTGCAGATTTGCTGTGCGAACGGAGCCTTAATCATCTGAAATCAACCTCTTACCTGATTACCCAAAACCCACAAATAAATACAGAAGAACGTCTTCGTTGGAACCAACAGCAGCAGTACTGTATACATGACAATTTCGCACAGCCTGTGAGGACTTGACACGTGGTTGAAGAGTCTTCCACGCGGCACTCCATGGTCCTCCGTCACCACTACACCTGACTTCTTGTCTTTGCGTAAGTTTGCGAATATTATATTCGTTTTGAATTGTTCATACCAGGCCATTAGGAAGATGATGGAGACTGGAATTGCAAATATTGATGTACGGATATCATTCCATAATATATTGTCTCGGTTTGGGGTACCTGAAATTAAAAATAGAAGCCTTTTAAAGTTTTTATCAATATTTAATTTTTTTAACACTTAGGGGCCAATAAATTACGTCACACGAATTTCATGATTTTTTGACCCCTCCCCCGTCCTAGTTTGGCTGCGGTATTCTGTGAGGTGGAGGTACATTCACCAGTGGGGTAGCTTACAATTACGCTCCCTACCTCTCTTTTAGTCAGAGCTTCGTTTGTCAGTCAGCAGGGTGCACCGCGTGCAGGTAAAGTTGGCTTTGGTTCAAAGATGTTGATGAACCACTTACACCCCAAAAAGTATGTGTATTTGATTTATATTTGATACAGTGTATTTGAGTTTTTCATTAATAGTTCAAAGCTCGTGTTTTAACACTTAGATTATAATATTTTGAAATGTTACGTCACGAAATTTAAGACCACTCCCACCCCGTTGTCACACAATAACACACTTCGTCGACCCCCTCCCTCCCCCTTAATGTGTGACGTAATTTATGGATGTCCCCTTAGTCATTGGTAAACCAGCATAAAGCCTGCATCATTTTTTTTATGTGAGAGGGGGGCAAACGAGCATGTGGGTGGTGGTGGTGGTGGTGGAAAGCAATCACCACCGCCCATGGAGACCAGCGACATCAAGGGGTCGCCGTTCCGTTGCCAGCCTTTATGAAAACTCTGTTCTTGAAGGCACTAATGTAGTTGTGATTCGAAAGTTTGTTTGTTTGTAATATCTTTATTGTCCATAAAATAAATTTACAATAATAAATTTAAAACAACAACAATTTGTTAAAGGAAGAGTATAAAGACGGACTTATCCCTCACAGGGATCTCTTCCAACCAACCTTAGAGTATCTGAGAGGATTTCATACCATACCATATCATAGCAAGTGGAATACCAATCATTTGTGGGATATAACTACTATGTTAATTTTAAATACATATGTACACATATAATAAATAGTACAATATTATAGGAGAAATATACAATAAACATTGTGCAAATTAATAAAATTATAAAGTCCTAGGGTTCAAATTCGGATTCAAATAACCTTCTCAGGTATGAAAGTTGCTTCAAAACAGAAGGTCAGTGTTTTCAAGCCGTCTAAAGGCCATTGGCTAAGCCGGGACCGACTGCTTAGCGTGCCCT
Organism: Hypsopygia costalis; assembly: GCA_937001555.2. Lineage (NCBI taxonomy): Eukaryota > Metazoa > Arthropoda > Insecta > Lepidoptera > Pyralidae > Hypsopygia > Hypsopygia costalis. The sequence continues at coordinate 30,061,650 of OW443329.2, forward strand.
CCGAGGCACGGAGAAGTTCGAGATAAATAGACCCATCCATGGACAGGCTACGGTCGACGTTGCTCGACTTGCGTGATCGATTAGACAGCCACGCGCAATGACGCCATCTAGCTGCTCTTTATATTATAGAAACTATTAAATTACTGCTTGCAGAAATAGGTACTATTAGAAGTTAAATCTCATTTGTAAAACCATTTATTATTAATCAGTGTAATGAAACATATTTTTGTGTGTATTGTGCATATAATGTCTGTCATGAGCACATATAATACTGTCGCGGTCCTGTCTATAATTATCTAGAATGGAGCCTACTAGAATAGTCGCCGCATATTTCGCTGCAAGCAATAATGACCCGTATGTCTATTGTCATAAGGTTCATAACACTGACATGAAAATGTTCGAGATGTGTCTCGAGACACGTTAACGATGTGTACCGATGGGGAGTACATGCATGTACATACGGGAACATTCGAGAACCCTTGCCGGCGGATATAAATAGCGACCGCCGCGGCGCATAGGCAGTTCAGTTTGGACTTGGGAAGAGTAAACTTCGAGCGAATCTACCTGCGACAAGTGATAACCTACGACCTCAGCGATACTATTGGACTTCGTTTTGACCTGCGATTTAGAAACTTCGTGTGGACTTCGTGTTGTGAAGACCTGCAGACCAGACCCTGCGTGAATAAATCCTTGCAAGTTGTCATTGGCGTTTTACATCCAAATCCGGAACCCTAGCTCGTAACATTTGGTGTCAGAATTGGGGATTTGGAGATGCCACTGACTCCGAGGGAGGATACTCCTGGCGTGAGGACTAGGGCACAATGTGCTGCGGAGGCCACGCCTACTGCCCCTGAGGCCACGCCCACCGGCCATAGGGGCACGCCCACTGGCCCCGCCCACCAGGCCACGCCCACCGGTCAGGCCCAGCCCACCGGCCAAGCCACGCCCCCTAGCCCCGCCCTCCAGGACACGCCCACTGACCAGGCCCCGCCCACCAGTCAAGCCACGCCCCCTGGCCCCGCCCACCGGGACACGCCCACCGAGCAGGCCACGCCCACCGACCAACAGGCCCCGCCCTCTAGCCACGCCCACCGGAGACATTAAACCTCCGAAACTTTCAACGGAGGTTTTGGATATGTCGTGCCTGATGGCAATTTTGAAGGGCATGAAGGATGAGCAGACAAGGATAAGAGAAGAACAAAGCAAGCACATGAGGTGCCTGCAAGAAGAACAGAGGGGCCTGCGAGAAGAACAGAGGGGCCTGCGAGAAGAACAGAGGGGCCTGCGAGAAGAACAGAAGGCAGATCAACAAAGGATTATTTCTGCCGTTACCAAGTTTAGCGATACGGTAGCTAAGCTACATGAAGATGTAGAGTTAGTGAATGGACGGGTTTCCGAATTAGAGGAAGTCTTGAAAAATGTGAAAACTGGTCTCACTGGACTGGAGATGAAAGTTCGGCGTATAGAAGCTGCTGGAGCTACGACGAGCGGAGCTGTCGGCATAATCCAGGGACCTAAGGTGAAGGAACCTCCTTACGACGGTACTACGTCTTGGGCCGCCTACCGCCAGCAGTTTCAGACTGTCGCTGCTTCGAATGGGTGGACGGACGAACAGAGCCTGACAGCCCTCACCGTCGCGCTCAGAGGTTCGGCCTTGTCTGTGCTGGAGGCACTGCCTACCTCAGGCAGCGACTTTAAAGACCTGCTGGAGGCACTTGAGGCTAGATATGGGGAACGACACTTGGAACACGTTTTTCGTGCCCAGCTACGGGACCGGACCCAGCGCCCAGGTGAAGGACTTCAACAATGGGCGCTGGAGATCGAAAAGCTGGTTCGAAAGGCGTACCCTTCTGCTGATAGTAGGATGGTGGACACCAACATTCTTCAAGCCTTCGTTGACGGAATCAAGGATCTTGAAATTAGGGCTGCAGTGAAGCTTCGCCACCATGCCTCATTAAAAGAAGCACTCGCACACGCCCTGGAAGTTGAAGCTGTGCGACAAGATATCCGGCAAGGGTACAAACTTCGTGAAGTTACGGAGGATGTTAAGGAGATCAAGACGCCGCCGAAAAGGAACTCCGGGCCCATGTGCTACAAATGTGGGGAAAGAGGACATCTGCAGTTCAAGTGCCCTAAGAAGGAAAGACAACCGACCAAAACTGACGACAGGCTGGATGCACTTCTAAACAAAATGGAGCAGCGTTTTGAAGAGTTGGTAAAGAAGCATGATGCTGCGCCCTCTACCGTGAATCAGGGAAACGAGTAAAAGCCAGGACTGCGGGGCGGGTACTGGCTGGAGCGGAGGAAGCCCCAGCAACCGTAATCTCACAAGCATGGAATGGGAACAGTCTACTAATACGCGGTAGAGTGAACGAAATAGACTGCAAAATCACCTTAGATACAGGAGCCTCTAGAACAATAGTGAGATCAGATCTAGTGAAAGCTGTAGGGAGACGCAAAGACACCAGTTTATGCAGACTTCTCTCCGCTTCTGGCCAACAGATAGCCGTCCTAGGGGAAAGGTTGGTTACGATACGTGTTGGAGAGTCGACATATACTCATGACGTAATCGTAGCCGAAATTATGGATGATTGCATTCTGGGCCTAGACTTCATGAGGAAACACAACTGTCACATCGATGTCACTAACGGTGTCTTTAAATGTGGTGATGAGGAAAACTTCATACTTGGCGGTCCCGATGGAAAAGTAACGTGCCTGAAGAAAATCATAATACCTGGACGAGCACAAGCTCAAGTAAAGGTGAAACTGCCTTTGAGTCAGAAGAATCAGCCGGATAGATGTGTGCTGATTGAAGATACGCCCGGCAGTGCAGCCTGTAAGAAAGTGCTGACAGCGAGAACTCTCGTCCGTGGAGGTAAGACCGCTGTAGTAAGGGTTGTGAATTTGTGCGACCGAGAGATTAGCCTAAGCAAAGGTGAAGTTATTGGAAGATGTGAAGAAGCTGTTTGGATGAGAAATTGCCAATCACCTTCAAGCTCAACTACGTCGAACACCAGGAGCGAAATTATAGTCTCTAAACTACTTGAAGATTGTAAAAGTAATCTGAGCTATTCGCAGAGCATGAAGGCCAAGATGTTGCTACTGCGTTTTGGGGAAATCTTCTCTTCGGACGAAGGAAATCCTGGAAGAACATCTTTAGTTCAGCACAAAATTGACACCGGACACGAGCGACCTATCCGTCAGCGAGCAAGGCGCATACCAATTGCTAAAGAAAAAGAAGTTCAAGACATGTTGGAAGACATGCAAAGAAACAAAATTATAGGACCTTCTGCTAGTCCATGGTGTTCTCCAGTTGTGTTGGTCAAGAAGAAAGATGGTAGCACAAGGTTCTGTGTGGACTATCGGCGACTTAATGATGTGACAAAGAAGGTTATCAGTTATCCACTACCACGAATCGATGATACTCTGGACACATTGAGTGGTATGAGATGGTTCTCGACGTTAGATCTGAAATCCGGCTACTGGCAAGTGGAAATTGATCCGAAGGATAAAGAGAAGACAGCCTTTTCAACTGGTAAAGGTTTATGGCAATTTAACGTCATGCCTTTTGGATTATGCAACGCGCCGGCTACTTTCGAAAGACTTATGGAGTGTGTACTAGCAGGATTAGTTGGAGATGCTTGCCTTGTCTATTTGGATGATGTCATAATCATGGGCAGAGATTTTGAAGACCACTTACGGAACCTAGAGCAGGTCTTGAAAAAGATAAAGGGAGCCAACTTGAAGTTAAATCCGAAGAAATGCAGTTTGTTTAAGAAGAAAGTTAACTATCTCGGCCATGTGATAACCAGCGAAGGCATACAGACTGATCCAGATAAAATCGAAGCGGTACAAAAGTGGCCTACTCCCAAAGATAAGACAGAAGTGCGGGCATTTTTAGGTCTATGCTCGTATTACAGACGCTTTGTCAAGGGATTCTCCGAAATTGCCAAGCCTTTACACCGATTAACCGAAGACAAGCAGCCATTTCATTGGGATGAGACCTGCGAGGGTTCTTTTCAGAAACTAAGAAAATGTCTTTGCGAGACTCCAATCTTGGGATTTCCACAACCTAGCGGCCAATTCATTGTAGACACGGACGCCAGCAACACAGCGATCGGAGGTGTGTTATCGCAGAGACAAGGCGACAGAGAAGTGGTGATGGCCTATTTTAGTAAATCGCTGTCGAAACCTGAAAGGAACTACTGTGTGACAAGAAGGGAGCTCTTGGCTGTAGTAAAGACATTACAGCACTTCAGCAAATATCTCATTGGCATGCGGTTTACACTTCGCACTGACCACGCCGCCCTGAAGTGGCTATTACAATTTAAAAATCCAGAAGGTCAAGTTGCTCGATGGATCGAACAACTGCAAGAGTACGACTTTGTGATTGAACACCGCAGCGGAAAGGCGCATGGAAATGCTGATGCACTGTCAAGTAGGCCATGTCCTGAAGACTGCAAGCACTGTGCCAAACAAGAGACAAAGGAACTGCCATTGAGATTGAAAAGAATGGGCCCATCGAGATCCTGGGAAGATGAGGCGATGAAAGAAGCACAGGAAGATGACGAAGATGTACGGCTCATTGTCGCATGGAAGAAACGAGGCGAGGACAAGCCAAGATGGTGCGAAGTCGCCCCTACTAGTGTTATCACCAAGGCATACTGGGCTCAATGGGACAGTTTTATTCTTCAGAACGGAATACTTTACCGTAAATGGGAGAAACCTAACGGCAGAGAGTTCCATCTTCAGATAGTTGTCCCAAGAGATAAGGTACAAGATGTCCTTCGTGAAGTACATGATGGCGTGTCAGGTGGACATTTGGGCGTGAAACGGACGTTAACAAAGATTCGGGAAAGGTTTTACTGGCTTCATTGTCGAGAGGATGTGCAAGATTGGTGCCGCAAGTGCGCTACTTGCGCTGCGGTGAAAGGTCCATCAACTAGAAGCCGAGGAAACCTGCAACTTTATAACGTTGGTGCGCCATGGGAACGCATTGCAGTTGATGTGGCTGGACCATTCCCTGTAACGGAATCAGGAAATAAGTACTTCATGGTAGTTATGGATTACTTCTCTAAGTGGCCAGAAGTATTCGCCATACCTAATCAAGAAGCCACAACTGTTGCATCCAAGTTGTTTGAAGAAGTAGTTTGCCGATTTGGTGTGCCTTTAGAAATACACTCCGACCAAGGTAGGAACTTTGAGTCACAGATATTTCAAGAACTTTGCAAAATATTGGGTATACATAAGACTAGGACCACCCCATATCATCCTCAATCCGACGGCATGGTAGAGAGATTTAATCAGACACTTGAGAGACATTTGGCGAAACTCGTTGACAACCACCAGAGAGACTGGGACAAATACATACCGCCGTTTCTCCTGGCCTACCGAACTGCTGAACAAGAAAGCACAAAGGTAACCCCAGCACGTGTCAATTTTGGGCGAGAACTGAGAATACCAGTAGATCTGCTAACTGGAGGACCTCCTGACGATCCACGTACTCTACACGACTACATTTCCGAGTTACGTGAGAAAATGCGAGAAATTCATGCCATAGTTCGGGAAAATGGGTTGCAGTCGAGTGAAAAGATGAAAACTAGGTACGACCGTCGAGCAAATACAAACGGCTTCGAAGAAGGAGCACTAGTCTGGCTGCACAACGTAACTCGACGAAAAGGAAAATCTCCGAAATTACAAACGAGATGGGAAGGGCCCTACAAAGTGGTCACTCGGTTGAATGACGTGACATATCGAATTCAACGGCAGCCGAGAGGTGCACAAAAAGTGGTTCACATTGACCGCTTAGCTTCTTATCACGGCAGTAATGAAGATGCTCGGGACGAGCATTTCTAAGAGGGGAGCAGTGTCGCGGTCCTGTCTATAATTATCTAGAATGGAGCCTACTAGAATAGTCGCCGCATACTTCGCTGCAAGCAATAATGACCCGTATGTCTATTGACATAAGGTTCATAACACTATGACATGAAAATGTTCGAGATGTGTCTCGAGACACGTTAACGATGTGTACCGATGGGGAGTACATGCATGTACATACGGGAACATTCGAGAACCCTTGCCGGCGGATATAAATAGCGACCGCCGCGGCGCATAGGCAGTTCAGTTTGGACTTGGGAAGAGTAAACTTCGAGCGAATCTACCTGCGAGACAAGTGATAACCTACGACCTCAGCGATACTATTGGACTTCGTTTTGACCTGCGATTTGGAAACTTCGTGTGGACTTCGTGTTGTGAAGACCTGCAGACCAGACCCTGCGTGAATAAATCCTTGCAAGTTGTCATTGGCGTTTTACATCCAAATCCGGAACCCTAGCTCGTAACAATACATATGTCAAATTTTATTAATATTATTCAAAATGCTAAATATTTAAGAATGCATATTTATACCGTTTTAATTTTACTTAAATACAAAAAAATTATTTGCTAGCAAACACGGTACATGTAATAATAATAAATAACAATAGAAGGAAATTAAATCTGAAATGGATAATTACATTTAAATTATTCTAAATTAACAAAAATCATAATCATTATGAGAATGTAAACATTTATTTTAATTAAACATTTTTTTTTTTTTTTTTTTTTTTTTTGTAAAGTATTATAACTTTAAAATATTACAATCTAGCTTATGGGCTAATAAGTAATTTAACTTTAACATAAACTTCTAAATATTATAGTCTAAGAATAATGTCCATTGACTTTTCTTAGTGTCTATTAAGGTGAAACACTTTCTTATTGTGTTATATTTAATGCACTATCACTAGCATTGTCTCACTTATTACTACACTAACTCAAAAGGTTTTGTTCTTTTGAGTCTTCTCACTAGGTCTGTGTTATCGAGAAGTTTGACTACCTCTGGATTCACATGGTGATGAAGTCTAAGTTCATGAGCTTCTGCATATCTTTGTATCACTTTGTCCACAAACTCCACTTTAAGGTCCCGATGGAGATAGTCATTTTTGAAATACCACGGTGCATTTACAATGCCCCTGAGTACTTTATTTTGAAAGCGCTGAATAACTTGTTTGTTACTCTGTTTCGTACAGCCCCATAACTGTACTCCATAAGTCCAAACTGGCATAAGAACTTGCTTATACATTAGTAATTTATTGTGAATCGACAAGCTAGAGTTCCTCCCGAGCAGCCAATACATGTTTTTGTATCGTATCTCTAACTCCTCTCGTTTCTTCTTGACGTGAGCTTTCCAATGTAATTTCACGTCTAGGGTCATACCTAGATATTTGGCCGTATTGACATACGGGATCTGCTGATTATTTAAAAACACTGGATGGTAGTGCGGATTTTTGTTTGTGAAGTCAATATGAACCGATTTTGACTCATTTAGTTTAATTCGCCATTTTTGTGTCCAGTTGTGAACTTTTGTGATGGCAATTTGGGTTTTCTCAACTGCTTCTTTGTGTGTGTTCCCAACAGACATTATGGCAGTGTCGTCGGCAAAAGTCGCAATTGTATTATTTTCTAAATTGGGAATATCACAAGTGTATAATAGATACAGGACCGGACCTAAGACACTTCCTTGAGGTACCCCAGCTTTAATTTCCTTTAGATCAGAGTATGCGTCTTCTTGTCTGATTCTAAACATTCGGTGAGAGATATATGACTCTAGTATTGCAGCATACTGCTTTGGCAACATTTTGTTGATCTTATACATTAAACCTTTATGCCAAACTTTATCAAAAGCTTGTGCGACGTCCAGAAATACTGTGGAGCACACTTTCTTTTCTTCCAATGCTTTTTCTATAATATTTGTGATTCTATGCACTTGGTCTATGGTAGAGTGTTTCTCTCTAAATCCAAACTGATGTTGCGGTATCAAACCTTTTTCATCTAGTATGAGTTTTAGTCGTTTGAGCAAAAGCTTTTCAAATAATTTAGACATAACTGGCAATAATGAAATCGGCCTGTATGATGTCGTTTCATGAGGCGGTTTACCCGGTTTTGCTATCATAATTACTTCAGCTACTTTCCAGATATCCGGAACTAATTTTAACCTGAACGCAGCATTAATAAGGTTCGTTAATTTAACCAGAGCCTTATGAGGAAGATTAAGTAGGACTTCTCCCGTTATGAGGTCGTAACCTGGTGCTTTCTTAGAATCAATATTGGTCTTTATTTCATTCGCAACTTCTTTTGGTGTTACAAACTTTATGTCTGCCTCTTCTTTCGAAGTATCGTCGCATCTCAGGTCATCAGATCCTTCATTGGGTTGAAAAATTTTTTCCAAGTGCTCAGCGAACCTTTTTGCTTTTTGTTCATTACTTATGGCCCACTTTCCATTTTCTTCTCTTATTGGGGGTATTTGCATAATTGGTCTTTTTACAGTTTTAGTAGCTTTCCAGAGAGAATAGTTAGTCCTGCTATCACTGGTTAATTTTTCTAAGCGAGTTTTAAGAGATTTGTCTTTGAAAGTCTGTATCACTTTTCTAAGCATTTTAGTGAGGCTATTCAATATTTGTTTATCGCGAGGCGATCGTGTTTGATGCCAAATTTTTCTTTGTTTCCTTTTTTGAGCTACCAAATTCATAATTTCTTCCGGATATCTGTTTCCTTTGGATTTTCTATGGATGTCTGGAGTGTTTTGCCATGCCGACAGTTGGATATCGACAGTAAATTTTTCTACTTCGAAATTTAGCTGCTCTTCATTGCGGAGCGGTACATTAAGATTAATTTTATTTTCTAAGTCTATTTGAAAACTCTCCCAATCAGTCCTTCTATTTACTAATGTTGGATTGTTTTCTTTATATATAACAGTATCACTTAAATTTAAAATAATAGGCGAATGATCTGAGCTCATATCATAACCGTCTTCAACACTCATATAATTAGTAGATATATTTTTACAGATAAAAAAATCAATCAGGTCTGGAATTTTTTGTGGATCAGTGGGCCAATAAGTTGGCTTTCCAGTCGATAATACGTCACATTGATTTTCTTTTATAGCTTTCAGTAATTCTCGTCCTTTGGTTGTGGTTAGTCTGGAACCCCAGTATACATTTTTGGCATTTAGGTCACCTCCAAGGATAAACCTGGTTCCAAGCTTTTGTAAGAAGTTAATATATTGATCTTTTTTCAGCGAGTATCTGGGCGGGCAATATATTGCTGAAACAGTAATCGGGTATTTTTTAGTTTTAATACATACCGCTACAGCTTGTATTTCTCGTTCTTCACACTTGTGGCATTCGTAGTGGTAGAGATTTTCTTTCACGATTATGGAACTACCTCCTCTTGCGCAGTTATCAGGATGTAGTGCGTGGTATATTTTGTATCCTTTTAATTGAATGAATGACTGTTTAGTGAAATGTGATTCAGAAATTAAACACACATCAATTTTTTCTGTATCTAGGACTAACTGCAATTCATTTTGATGTTGGAGTAGCCCATTGGAGTTCCAAGCCATGATTTTGAGAAAATAATTCATGATTTGCTTTTAGTTATAGTCTTTTTAGTACTATTTTCCATCTTTTTAAGGCGCTCATCAAATGATGTCATTAATATGAGTACTTTATTTAATTTTTCTTCGATGTCAGTATTCGGCTGAGCATCTTTTACTTTTTTGGCGGTGATTTGAGCGTAAGTCGTTTTTTCAGTCTTACTTTTGTCTTGTTGCCATGGTTGTGGTACTGACTGCGTTACTACACATGTTTTGTTTATTTTTGTCATAGAGGATTGCTGTTGAGTATGTGGCTTTTTCTTCAAATTCTTGTTTTTGAAGCTTTGTAGCTCTTTGGCAACCACACACCCCCTGTAATTTGCTGGGTGTTGTTCGCCACAGTGTATGCATTTTGGTTTATCTTGTGGTGACTTTTGGCAATCTTTGGTTAGGTGCTTGCCAGTACACTTAACACATCGTGGTTCTTTAGAACAGTATTTTTGTGTATGACCGTAGGCCTGACAACGTTTACATTGAGGGACCAGCTTCGGTGTCTTAAGGGAATGGATTTCTACTCTACATCCTAGTATACTTTTTATGTCAAAGATTTTATTAATATCTTCTTCGTTCTTAAAAGTGAGCATAAACATATTTAATGGTTCTTTATTTTTCCATCTTAATTTGTTTACTGCACTTTCTATTTTATATCCTTTGAACTGTAATTCTTCAACTATTCTTTCTGGCATGCACGTATGGTGCAGTTTTTTAGCGATCACTCTTATAGGACGATCTTGCTTATTCTCATATGAGTGCCATGCACAGTTATTGGAGGTGAGACGTTTCGTGATTGACCTGTATGTTTCTTCATTGTCGGCGTTCACTTTTACACTATCCCCACTTAACATTTTTATTGTAAATGGGTCGCCTAATACGCCTTCTACCAAAAAATCATAAAATTTTTGGTAATCTTTAACTCCATCCACAATTATTGGCGGCGGGGACGGTATTTTTTTGTTTATTTTTAACTGGGGCTCATTTGTAATGCCCGGACTAGTAGTGGGGGACGGTGAGTTTATCATAATTAAACATAATTAAACATTTAATAATATATAAATAACTTACAAATAAAATAGATTAGAGGATTAGAATTGCCATTCAACGTGGCAATGCCACTTTTGGGCACTTTTCAAGTGGGCAACGATTTGACGGGGCTTCATTATTTATAGTTATTTATTTCTAAGTTATATTTAAGTAGGTATTTTATTTATAAGTTATTTATGACAATGTTAATTCAGATAATTCTAGTAGTAATAATAATTCAAATATACCTAATTTATTGATAACATCGATATAACAATATAACTCCTACAGTATCGTATATTTATATCATATATTATGGGGTGTAAGTGGTTCATCAACATCTTTGAACCAAAGCCAACTTTACCTGCGCGCGGTGCACCCTACTGACTGACAAACGAAGCTTTGGCGAAAAGAGAGGTGGGCCTAGCGTATTTTTTAAGCTGCCCGACTGGGGAAGTACCCCCACCTCACAGAATACCGCAGCCAAATAACAATTCCCTTGAGGGTTGTTGTTCCGCGCGCGATATTTTCGTTCGCAACAGAACGTTAATATGGCTACAGTAACCGCTTCACATCAGGTGGGCCGTATGCTTATCTGCCACCCGACGTAGTATAAAAAAAAAACATTAATCAGCTGTCAATTTAATACTAAGTACTATTACTTATACCTACTGCACTTATCCTACAGCCTTGACTGCTTCATGTTTTGTGATGTAACGATAATCAGTTTTAGTAGTCCTGCTTTGAATATCTTATGTGTTGTAGAGGCCTTATGGGTCAATGTTGTAAACGTGTTGAAACTTCTGTTGTCCTTTTGAAGGAAATACAGGCTAAATAGGCTATTTGACCAACATATTTTTCGGTTTGATATGTAGGGATGTCTCAATAATATAACCATAGGTGAAAGATTTACTTCGATAGCACAAAAGTCTCTCGAGATATGTTAATTTGAACAACACTATTTTGGACTTTCCCGAAAACGCTCCATACAAAAGGAGTTATGACGTCACAGGTTTGTATTTTGTATGCATCAAATCAGAAATTTGTACGACAACTATGTTAAATATTACGTTTATGTAATTAGTATCATAATAAAAGTTATAGTATTTTTTATTGCTTCTCCAATGGAAATATATTTTTTTAATAATTTCATACTTTCAAAATGGACTTTTCCGCCAAACTTTGATCGACCCTAAAACAAGTTGGGCGGAAGATATTAGAATGAAAGTTTGCAGATCTTTATAGTTTTGTGTATTTTACGATATTGTTAAACAATTTATACAATTTTTGAACATTGTCAAATAGCCTATTATATGAGCTTGACTTAAAGCCTGGTTTTATTTATATGCAATGTGGCAAAAATATATATAAAACAAAAGATTGAAGATCCTAATTAGCTTTACTGACAATCTGCTTTATTTTTTGTAGAGACATCTCTTGGTATTGTATGCACTTGATTTGTAATGCACAGGAAAATAACAGTCCACCGTTTTAAATCAGTTCTGAGAAGTTTCTTTGCCGAACTCTGATTTGAACCCCAGGACGATATAATTTTATTAATTTGCACAATGTTTATTGCATTCTTCTCCTATAATATTATATAATTTATTATATGTATTTATTTATAATTAACATAGTAGTTATATCCCGCAAATGTTTGGTACTTCACTTGCCTATTCATGAAATCCTCTCAGATACTCTAAGGTTGGCTGGGAGAGATCCCTGTGAGGGATAAGTCCGCCTAGGTACGTACTGTGTTGTGAATTTATTTTATGTACAATAAAATGCCGGTAAGGTTTGGTTTTCGCTCTAAACATGGTGCGTCGCATACACCCTTAAAGTTACTGAAATATATTTTTTGAAGCAAAAACTTCTTTAGGCATGCTTAGCATAGCTCACGCTCGGATATGTACCGCGTCACGCTCGACTCTGTAACGCTCATTCGGGTAAAATCGGTAGGAAGGGAACGAGAGCTGAAGTTTTCACTTCTGTTCTGTAGTCTTAAGTAGTACACACCATTTTTTTAATCGTCACAATGTATTTAAGCTGTGCTGAAAGGCTGAAAATATTTCTAAGCTATGATATTCAATGAAGTTTTCAAAAACTTACCGCAAAACAGAGGAGCATGTCCTATGATGGCTACGAAACAAGCGAAGTAGTGAATGATTCCAGCCAAGTAATGACTCAAGTTCATCTTACTAGACTTTGCGAATACTTGTACAAAGTATGTTTCATAGAATCTTCTAATACATTGTATTGTGAGTAGCGACATGGCGATGATGGCTGCTGTTACTGACACTGTAAAAGATTGTAATAAAAGTATGAGAACAAAATAAAATAAAATAGAATGTATGACTTACGTACTATTGACTTCAAAGAAACCTTCATAATTTTTTATTTTGTTTATTTAGAAAACCAACAGCTTACATAATTATGGCTAAATATACATGTTTTATTAGATCGTAATGCTAATGATACGTTTTCCTATTATAATATTATTAATCAACATTCAAATATTCTTGTCGTTAAAGCTTATAGCGCTTATTGTAGTTGGCAGTAGAAAAATAATGGGATCAAATTTAAATGGACAATAATTATTATTTAGGTAGTCGTTGAAGTCAACAATAGCGATTGCGTATGTACATTGCAAAGTGGTACTAACCGGCTCAACACCGGGTAACCATGTTTAAGACACATAACTACTTATATATATTATTTATTTATTTATTGTACAAACTATAAATTGTACAAATTATAATTGTACAACTTATAATGTTAAACCTTATATGTTGCATTTGTACAAACTACTCTATTTGTATTTCCACCAGCCTGCAGTTGAGCAGAGTGGTTAAGTATGCTCTAAACTAGGGGCCCTACCGGCTAAGCTAAAGCGGATTCCCATTGTATTTATTGATTGCGAATATTAAACATAGTTTAGTTTAGCTGGTAGGAAACCCTGGAGCTCTACCGATTAAGCTGAAGATTGGTCAATACCTTATGATTTATAAGACTATTTTTCAAATGAAAATATTCGCCGATAATCGGCTTCAGCTTCGGCGGTAGGCCCGCAACACACCCGCAGTTTCGACTAAGGAGAGATCCATATCTTAGCAGGAGGATGAGTATGACTTGATGTAGATGTCTATATGAATATAAATAAAAAATAAATAAAATAGGCTTTTATTCAGACAAAAAGTAAAACATCATTCTAACAATTTTTTGGTAGTCTGTTTGTCAGTTGGCATGTTTAAGTATGTAACGTCTTAATTATACCACTTTAGACAATAAGTAGACACATCAATGATCAGTACAGCTACGAGCAGATCATGCTTAACAGTTGTTGTTAAGTTAAGCCTTGCAATTGTTTAAAGTAATATGTTGACTATCTATGGTTTTATCTATGAATTGTTGTTGTGTAATGGATATGAATATCGCAACAAACTAATTAGTTAAATTATAGTATCGCAATAAACCAATTAATTAAATTATACTTGTTATTATGCAATTGTAATTCTGATCACTAATGGGGTACAAACAATGGAAAAGTTCGAAGTAGTTAAGCGAATCATATTTGTCCCTATGTGCATTAAAATATTGTTGCACTATGACCATGGTATATTCTGACTACACCTTAAGGGTGAGGCTGAACAAAAGTAATTTTATGAATTGTGAGTGGCGTAATTCATGTTACTATAATACAAATTATGCTTGTTTGGCCTCACCCTAAAGGACAAAATAAAATAGGCAGACATATTTTCATTATTTCCACGTCAGCCCTCCACACTTCCACAGCAAAACATAGACCTTTCCCTCAACTCGGACACCAGCAGAATACTCCAGCCGGCAAATGCCATTAACTAGTAAATGTATTATCATCTAAGTTTTGCTAACAGTAACATTCTGCCATGTTTATTAATAGCATTATGTATTGAAAATCAATTCCATTTTGATATATTATAATGGGGGACGAGTCAGGGCTAAATGCAGGTCAAAGTTTTTCTTAAATCTTTAAATCAAATATAAATCTCAATTATCACTTTAATTCAATACATACACGTTAGCTTTGATTGAATGAAAACCTTGGTGTAAAAATAAAATTTGTAACTTATAATATCTGTAAATTTTAGTATTTTTAATATGATTATTTTTTTAAAAAGAATTAGTTTAAGATGAATAAAGCTTTTCATAATTTGCCGGTATTATGTACCCAGTTTCCTTAGCCCACAGCAAGCAAAACTCAATACATGGAATAGACAAAATGAATAAAAAACAATAATATTTACCTGACGGTTCATCTTGCTCCAGGAAGAGTCTCAATACAACAGGCACATATTTAATTACACCGTAGTCAAAATAATATACCAATAACATGTATAACAGAGCCACTGTTCCAAACACAGTGGAAAACAAATAAAAATGTTTATACCATGCCTTTGGTATTTCAATTAACTGCAGGAAATTCGCTTCAGAACCCTTGTAAGCAAAGCTACCATACCTGTAGCCCTTTATTATAAAAGCCGGGACATGTTTCTCAAAATTATTAATTAAAACTCCGGTAAATGTAGCCGTAAAAGCTAAGCCCAAAAAAATAATATCGAGTATGTTCAACATTGTGACTGACACTAAGAGAGTGTTTAATTTTATTTACTTATACTTTCAGGTCACAGCTGACCATTAAAAGCAAATAACAAGCACTAACTGTACCACGTCCTACTTAGATGAAACTTTCTAAAATATTGCACGTTTACATTCCGGTTCATCTTTAAGTGCTCCACTCTACTTGTTATGGTACAGTGCCACAAATAAGCCCTAATAAACTCATGTATTTATTCACAAGACTCCTATCTTGTATAATGTTGTCAAAAAAAAGTTTCACGGAAAATATATCTAATGTAAATTCATTTCAAATTGCGATTGCGAAAAATGCGAAATGCGAAGCAACGAATAGTATCGAAGTGACTGGCGTGACTGCACAGGTGATTGTCAATGTCATCTGTTATGTCTTCGTCTTCAGTTTAGTTTTGGCAATCATTCTTTAGTCGAGGATGATTTCTACACAACCTCATTGTTCCCGCAAAAAAGACGACTGTCACGTCATTGTTATGGTTTCTTTTTTTTATTTTTTTTATATCATTATGGTCGAAACGAGCATACAGCCTGCCTGATGGAAAGCAGTTACCGCAGTCTATGGACGCTTGTAACAAGAGCATCACACGTGCGTTGCCAATCCTGTAAAATCCTCTTCACATTCTTTTTGAAGAATCTCATCCCATGCTGGAATCTCCTGGGAAAAATCTTCACAGGCAGTTTTGTTTGATTGGTAATTTTATTTCGTTTGGCAATCACTTTTCAGACAGATTATTTATCATTGTGCCACTAACAAATTAATTTGTATAATTTCATCGTTCCGGTTTCACGGCTATGCTGACAAATATTGTTAGAAGCTCCTATATTTAAATATATAAGTCAACAGCAAAGCCGCTAGTGCAATTTTACTGGTGTATTCTTCCACGACTTCTTGAAACGACGGCGACAACAGCGGCGATGTAAACACTTGCAATGAAAGGTTCCACTTATTTTATGTACTCTAATGATCACTTCCATCGTAATGAGCTATCTTTATTAGGAATCAATATCAATATACTTACATGAAATTATGAAAATTTTATTAGAACCACAATCACGCTCAACACAAGTTCGCGCCAAAAGTCGTCATTGGCAGCCTATTATGCAGATTCAGATTCCCAACGACGCGACATCTGCCGATTTAATTAAGTAGGCGATCGAACGGAACAAAGGCTCCAAAAGTCTTTCCGAGGAATCTGTCTATAAGGCAACGCCAATTGACGCAACTGAAGACCAGTAGGTACTGGCAATATGAAACTGAAGCTGATTACCACCGAATTTCTTGATTTGAAAAATAGGTCTTACGTTTAAGACGTTAGAGCTCTATTGTTTCTACCAGCTAAGCTTGTTTAGCTTTAGCTTAGCAAGCAGCATAAATCTAAGTTGAAGTTGGATTTCGCAATTAAAATCCGATGGTAATCGGCTTCAGCTTTGGCGGTAGGGTGCCAGGACCGTCTTGAGGGAGATTGAGATCTTCTATGGACAGCTCTATCAGATCTACAGAGCCCGCTCGTTGTCGCCTTCTGATCCTTAAGCTAGTGGTTCATCAATATCTTTGAACCAGCCAACCGCTCCTGCATGTTGTATGCATGCTTCCTATTCACTGACAAACGAGGCTCTGGCGAAGAGAGAGGTAGGGCTTATTGTATTTTTAACCAACTCCAAAAAAGGAGGGCTCCGTCATTTATAAACCGATATAAAAAAAAAGAATATTTGAAAGAGTAATAATATACTTCCAAATTGGACCCATTTTTTTTTCATATCAATAAATTCAGTTCTGGTAGTGTTTTTAACATTTTAATGGTGCTTACGATTATAGAGTAATTTTTGGGAGTCGGTTTTTTTTTGTTATAATTATTTAAGCTGCCCGACTGGAGAAGTACTTCCGCAGTCGGGCATAAATAGTTTTAACTGTACCTCCACCTCACAGAATACCGTATAAAAATAACAATTCCCTTGAGGGTTGTGGTGTTCTTGCGAGTGAGTGAGGTCATCAGAAAGAAAGAAAGGAGTAAAAAGGCTGACAACGGATCGGCGAACCCTTGGTGTTGCTGATCTCCGTGGACGGTGGTGATTGCTTTCCATCAGGTGACCCACATGCTCATTTGCTCCCCTTCATATGAAAAAAAAAAGCGAAATGTATCCGATGCTTCACCGATTATATCCCGGACGTGATACAGGGAGACATTATTTCTCCGAAACTGTATACGTATACGTCATTGGATCTTTAATTTTCTGGACTAGAAAAGATAAAGTATCAACATCTACGGCGACTATATCACACACCTTCGATTTGCTGATGATACTGGTCACAGCGATGGAGAGAGCTATGCTCGGCATTTCTATAAGGGACCGAATCCGTAATGAAGAAATCCGAAGAGAACCACACTGTTGTTGATCTGAGTCAGCAAGCTGAAGTGGCAGTGGACTGCCGTTAGTTAGTTAGTGTTGGCAGATGGGGGAGGAAAGTCCTAGAGTGGAGAACTCGTATGGGGCGAAGAAGTGTTGGACATTCCCCTGTCTAGATGAACTTTTTTTTTTTTTATATACTACGTCGGGTGGCAGACAAGCATACGGCCCGCCTGATTTGAAGCGGTTACCGTAGCCATATTAACGCTCGCAACAATAAATATCGCTCGCGCGCCGCCACCCCCACTGCCAACGCAGCATCTCCTTCC
Source organism: Hypsopygia costalis (assembly GCA_937001555.2). Taxonomy (NCBI): domain Eukaryota; kingdom Metazoa; phylum Arthropoda; class Insecta; order Lepidoptera; family Pyralidae; genus Hypsopygia; species Hypsopygia costalis. The sequence continues at coordinate 30,079,446 of OW443329.2, forward strand.
TTTCTGGTGACCTCACTCACTCGCAGGAACACAACAACCCTCAAGGGAATTGTTATTTGGCTGCGGTATTCTGTGAGGTGGAGGTACATTCCCCAGTCGGGTAGCTTACAATTACGCTCCCTACCTCTCTTTTCGCCAGAGCTTCGTTTGTCAGTCAGCAGGGTGCACCGCGTGCAAGTGAAGTTGGCTTTGGTTCAAAGATGTGGATGAACAACTTACACCCCAAATTCTAATTCATTGACACGCTCTACAGTTTCTAACTTATCATTAGATTTGTCTCAGCTTTGGGAGGTTCAAAATAGTTTCCTCGAAAAAAAAAAAAAAAACGAAAAGACAGGAAGAATTTCGAAGGTGGTCGAGAACCACTTACACCCCAAGACTGATGAACTCAAGGTAAGGGCCGGAATAGGCTAGGTGTGAAAAGTAGAGGATTGTATATGGTGGAAGGCATTAGGGTCCAGCAGTGGCTTTTCCTAGTGGAAGTGGCCTATATCCGCAGTTGAGCGGTGAGAGGCGCCAAATTACAAAATATTATTTTTGAGTTGAGCGATCGGACTGCATATACGCTGAAAAGCCATTCTTGGAAATGAATAAGGCTCCAAAACCACTGAACCGATTATGATGAAACTTGTCACAATTAAAGACCTCGACATGTTTGAGGATTGTGTCAAAATAAATTGAAATTGATCACGTCCTTGAGGAATGAATATCAAATACATTTTCCATCGAAATCAATGGAAAACATACACTCAGTGAATCTACACGCACCCGATTTCGGCCCTGTGGGCTAGAATCCGGCCTAGTGTAAACTAAACCTTTTACTTTATAGGTTATTTAAATAACGTTACACGTGATTTCAAGTTCAAATTACATATCTACATTCCGAATACGGTTAATAATGGTTATCGTTTAAATATTTCTAGTATATACCGATTTTATTTTTTCCTGATCCGATCGAATCCTGTGATATAACCGTAAGGTAAGAGTACAGCCCCCCTAGCCAAGTGTAATTCGTAGCGTAACCACAGTCTAAGTAATAGTACTAACGGTAACGAACGTTAGATAGATGACGTGACATTTGTCAATTCGAACATTTTATTATGAGCTCCACTGTTCAAATTAGCGATCGCTACGCTTTTCTACTTCGCAAACTGCCATTTGGCTAGCCCCCCAGGGGAGCATTTGTTGTAAGCATAGGGTTAGGTTGTTGCCAGTCCCGATGTTTCTCTCATTTTATCCCGAAATATTCATTAGAAGAGTTTGTTACATTATAACATACTAGCTGTTGAGGAGTTCGATTGGATCATTGCGCAGTCTAATCGCCAAGTTCAGCAACGTCGACTATAGCCTGTCCATGGGTGGGTTTATATATCTCGAGCTTCTTCGTGCTTCAGAGAGCACTTTAAGCCGTCGGTTCCGACTGTTGTCATTAGTTGTCTGTCGTTAAGCCAAGTCAGTGGTGTTTACGCGGCTTGAAAACACTGGCCTTTCCAACCCGCAGTTGAGCAGCGTGGTGGAGTACGCTCTAAACCCCTTTGATTGAGGGGAGGCCCGTATCTCAGCAGTAGGATAAATAAGGGTTGACAACGAAGACGATGACGATATTAGCTGTTCTGAGAAAAACCGGCCAAGTGCGAGTCGGACTCGCGCACGAAGGGTTCCGTACCATTTTCTATAAACACGGCAAAAAAAAAAACACGTTTGTTGTATGGGAGGCCCCCTTTAATATTTGTTTTATTTTTATTTAATTATTTATTTTTAAAGTGAATATATAACTAAATATGAGTATTTCAAGCGTCTACCTATTAGCGTCATCCATTGCGAGCAAAAACGAGCAAAAAAATCCCGTTTGTTGTATGGGAGCCCCCTTAAATATTTATTTTATTCTGTTTTTTAGTATTTGTTGTTATAGCGGCAACAGAAATACATCATCTGTGTAAATTCCAACTGTCTAACTATCACGGTTCATGAGATACAGCCTGGTGACAGACGGACGGACGGACAAACGGACAGCGGAGCCCTAGTAATAGGGTTCCTTTTTACCCTTTGGGTACGGAACCCTAAAAACGGACCATATAATGAAAACTTTTTCTTCCCGTTGTTATTTCTTAACTCATTCAGTACCAAGGCCGGCCGTACAGTAAATCATTAATCACATGCCAAAGCCTAGGTTTCGTACTTCAATGTCTAGGCTAAATTAGTATGTATGGCGGCATGACGGTAAAGTTCTTAATACCTAAGCCGGCAATGAATAGGGTAATAAAAAGTAGCCTATCTCATTCTCCAGACATTAAACTCCCCCCGAAAAAGCAACCAATCATTTGTTTCCTTTCGATGTGTAAAAAGGACAAACAAACAAATACACATTCACATTTATAATATTAGTATGGATTAATCTGTGTAAAAGTTAGTAACTGTACACAGTAAGTAAACTGAAACAAAACTTAGTTCTTTTATGCTTGTTGAAACTTAAATTGTTATTATTACGTCAAATTCCATAACTTAAAACAAGATCCTCCAATGTTAACTGGTGCGCAAGAGAAAGATTGTTCTACTAATATTGTATTGAACGTTAACAACATTGAAGTTGTTTACTGTAAACATGTCAAAACCACTGATCTTTATAAAAAGTGCAGCGAGATGGAACACTGGAACACATTCCAAGAACTTAGTAAGCTTCTACTTAAGTTGGAAAGTAAGTAAATTACATACAGACGCCTGACTCGTTCGCAAGACACGACCATGAAATTCTGTTTAGACCTGCTACCTATATGCTATTTTTACTTCTCAATACCATCCTTATTACTTTAAAATATTTAAAAAAATGGAAAAATTCTCCTCTCCGGCTAGGTGGGATATGAACCCACGACCTCTCGATGACCGGTCGCTCTTCCAACTGAGCTACCAGGAAGGTTTGTGTTATAGACGAATTTTTGCATTTTATATTTTACTGTTGTGAATCACCAATCAATCATGTGTCGCCATCTACCTATTAAAGTATTACACTACTAAACAAGGCGTAGAAGTCCATCGTTGCTGATGATCCCAGCTAGGCGGGGGAGGTGAACTTTTCCATTTTTAAAATATTTATAATATCTGGCACGTTGACTGATATCAACAATTTAAATAATAATTATCCTTATTCCTTACCATTTATAAGAAATATTTATATAAAATATAAAACTTTAACTTTTTTAAAAATATATAATTTTCAGTTAGTTTCGTTGTACAAACCCTGTACCGGTAGAAATCGGTATAAAAACCGGTAAATGAAAGACCCGTGCTTTGGACAGCCCTGATCTATGGTATGCCATAATAACACTATGGATAATTATTATTTAAATAGTTCATTTCAGCCATAGTCTATGGTATGGCGGATGTAATATTTCTCTTCAATACGTCTGCACTAAATTTTCGGAGGGTTTTTTTTTTGGCAGATTTTTTGGCTTTAACTCGTTGAGTGAGCTTGTACTATTGTGCGTCTCTTTTGGGACCTTTTACCACAGAATAAGTAATAGTCCTCTTCCACCCAGCAGTGGCGGATTAAGGCTTAAGCGGGCCCTAGCCAACATTGTATTTCCGAACCTATAATATAAAGAAGTTTTTACTTCCAAAATAAAAATTCTAAACCTAACTTTCGGGCCCCAAACATTACGGGCCCTAGGCACGTGCCTACGTTGCCTAGGGCTAAGGGTCTTTTTAGACTCGTGCGTTTATCGCACCGCGTGCGGATTTGTCATATTAAAAAACACTCATGCGGATAATTTACTATGACAGATCCCGCATGCTGGGCGAAAAACGCATGACTTTAAAAAGGCCCTTAGTCCGCCCCTGCCACCCAGCAGTCATTTAGTTAAATGATGATAAAGATTGAATTAATAAAACTAACGTAACATTGACGAGCTCGGTGGTCGAATGGTTAGCAATGGCCACTTTGATTCCGACGTTGCGGGTTCGAACCCGGCACAAGACAAATGTTTGTGTGCATGAACATGTCTGTTTGTATTGGTCTGGGTATTTTCTATGTATTATATGTATCTATTTACAAAAAAAAATGTATTTAAGTATAATATCAGTTATTTATTACCCATAGTACAAGCTTTGCTTAGTTTGGGACTAGATGGCCGTGTGTAAAAATCCTTTCTTACCCTACGCCATATTAGCTACAATATGCCAAAGTTCAACCCGTTCGTCCTGTAGTTTGAGGTGTGCGTTGATAGATAAGTTTTAAGGCGCGTTTCCATTATGCAAGTACTTGCATGCAGGTATGACGTCACACTTGCAAGCAAGTTACTTGAATAGCAAACATGATTGCTAGAATTTGCACCTCGCATGCAAGGTAGCATAAGACAAGTTCGAAACTACCCGCATGCAACGCGTCTTGCATGCATGTTTACGTTTCCATTAGTAAAGTTGTATGCAACTTGCACCTTGCATGAATGCTACTTGCATAATGGAAACGCGCCTTTACAGATATGGACAGATATGCGGGACTCAGCCAGCGTATTGAAGCCACAGCTTTACTGAAAGATTGGTTACTCCTCCGATAATGCTCACTTCGTCTTCCACCAACAAATGAAGTATGCCTCATGTTTGGGACGTCGCATCGAATGTTCCACTCGGTTTCATCTTATTTGACAGCTTAAGTGCGCCCTAGATTGGAAATCGCGGCGCGACGACGCTTACAAATTGGAGCACCGAAGCATGATCGAGCAACATGACGATTTAAATTTAAATTTTGCATACTTCTTTTGCGTATCCATAGCAAAACTAAAGGTGTGTATAGGCACAGTATAAGTAATATACTAAAGTATAGATCTAAAGTTAAGTTCAGGCACACCCCGGTCAATCCGTACAAATGTCGCGTCGTTTACTATTATGTAAATATTACTGCCAAATAATGAGAAAAGTAGAGGACGGCCACTGGCTACTTGATGATCCACAGCTTGCCCAAAGGGACCATCCATAAATTACGTCACACTTTAAGGGGCAGGGAGGGGGTCGATGAAGTGTGACATTGTGTGACAAGGGGGCGGTAGGGGTCCTTCATTTCGTGACGTGACATCTCAAAATATATTATAATCTAAGTGTTAAAACACGAACTTTGAACTATTAACGAAAAACTCAAAAATATTTGCAACTATAGTTGTAAATTTGCAAAATATGTGACGTCACACTAGGGAGGGAGGGGGAGGGGGGGGGGGGGGTTCTCACAAATGTGACCAGCTGTGACAAGGATGGGGGGAGGAGTCAAAAAATCATGAAATTCGTGTGACGCAATTTATGGATGGCCCCAAATAAGTGTTTCGACCACCCAGGTTAGGTTGTCCTGGCGCCGCAGAACGAGTAGAGTCGACCCCAAATAATGGGAAATGGCTTGGACAAAGAAGAAGTTTACTACTATATCAATAATATGACGTCTGTGCACAGCGTGAATGAGCGTGTGTGCGTGCGGCTCTACACAAACTATACTGTACTGTGTGTGTACTGTGATTTGTCTCAGAGGGAAGGTGAGGTCGACACGAGAGAGCGGCAGGGACTGGCCATACTGTACGTAGTACTATTATTTATGCTGTGGTTCAGGTTGAAGTAGCGTAGTAAAGACGGCGACGTTGAGATAGAAAGCGGCGATCGAGGGCCGAAAAACGCATGCATAGAACACTATGTGTCTTAGCACACTATACCGAAGATACGCAACCGAAGTTCGGCGTCATTACGCCTGCAATACTTTTTCAATGACTATCGACACATTTGACCAAAATTACGTTGCGTTTTTTACATATCAATCTTAATCATGCGGAATTTCGGCCGCGGAATTTCGGCTTAGTGTGATTTGACACTAAGACAGCTTTCCACTAGATGGATTGATGATTTGATAAAGAACTCAAGGAACCGATCGACGCAAACAGCTTTCAACCGATCGTTGTGGAAAACTGAGCGTGACGCCTCAAACCAGGGTCTGAGACTTTGATTAAAGCATACGGCTGCAAATGAACTCGGTAGATCTTGAACATAGCCACGAGATAACCTCCCATTCATAGCAAAAACATTAACGGGACACTGTAGTCTCAACAGGCGGAAACTGGGGCTGCAAACCTTCGACCTGGAGCTTCTGCGAAACCGAAGAGCGTCTACTACACATACTGTTCGAGTTTGACCCGTTAATGCGAAAACGTATGTAGCTACGAGTAAATCTTCTAAGATTTACTCGTAGCTACATACGTTTTCGTGTGTTACTAGTAACACTTTCTGCCAGAACGAGCTAAGCACACTATCGTAAAGACCCTACGATTTCTTATTGAAGTCGATCTGGAATGTGAACTATGGAAATGCCCTTTCTTATAATTATACTTTTTTTCCTACGTCCAGTGCCAAATAAGCTTACTTTCCCGCTTCTTATTGCTTTATATCTTGAAATTTGTATAAATAACACCACAAAAAAGTGTTAAATTCAGCAGTGATTGATTTAGTAGGTGCTTTTATATGAAAGAGAAAAAAAAAATAAAGCGTGAGAGCATGATTTCAAAGACACCTGTAGTGAGTGACAGTACTATCTTTATTTGCACGTGGTTAAAGTGGCAACTATGAATGAATGAATATCATGTAGTTGCTAGAACATACACTTATTTATTAAGATGGCATATTACAGTCAGGTTATAGTATGTTAATTTTGTTATTATAATTTTTAATTTTATAAATTTAAACATTGACATTATTAAACATTGAAATAATTTAATTGTAAAGACATGAATGTTTTAATTATTTATATTTAAAATTATATTGAAAATTTGCATGCATATAATTGTCAATGTTTAAATTTATAAAATTAAAAAGAATAATAACAAATTAATATCCAAATTCTCTCATTGAATAGAAGCATTTCACTAAAATGGCATCTCTGTAATCCCCTAATATAAATTTATAAATAAATATTCCTGGATAAATTGCATACTGCCATCTAGTCCCAAACTAAGCAAGGCTTGTACTATGGCTACTAGATAACTGATATTATATTTAAATACATTTTTATATACATACTGATGATACACTTAAATACATTTTAAATTACTTACTTAAATTTAATACAAAGAAAATACCCAGACCAAGACAATAGGAGATGTTTATATACACACAAATATTTTTCTTGTGCGGGGATCGCACCCGCGACCCGGGAGTCAAAGTGGACATTGATACCTATTCGACCACTGGGCTCGTCATCTTCTGATATTAATATTATACGTCCTAATTTTACTAAATAAGCAGTTTCGCTGTAATAGACTGCTATGACAAACTGACATTTGTTATTTCAAGGGACCCCTAGAGTTAGGTATATTTACTATTAGGTCACAGATATTTTTAAATAGTTCAGAGTCAAATATCAATTCCCTTGAGAGTTGTTGTGTTCCTGCTAGGGAGTGAGGTCACCAGAAAGAAAGGAAGGAGTATAGGCTGGCAACGGATCGGCGACCCCTTGGTGTTGCCGATTTCCATGGGCGGTGGTGATTCCTTTCCATCAGGTGACCCACTTGCTCGTTTGCCCCCCTCTCATATAACAAAGAGTGTTTTTTTAAAACTAGGTGTCTGAATTATATAATAATTGACACAAATATGTGTGCATTATTAATCGCAACTATTGGGCCAGAAAGTTCACATCTCAATACACATTGTCCTGACACGTTAATGAATAATTAATTTACCCTCCTATATAACCAGGGTGGTTGTCTTATCAATCTACATTCATACGGAAGGTTTGATTGAGTAATACGCTAAAATATTAAAGGTAAGCGCAGTTTCTAATTTTTAGAAAAATACATTTGTGTTAGAGGCTTATTTCGGAAAGTGATCGATATCACTTTCGGTTTATAAAACTTAATTAAAAAATTTTTTTACTGTTTTGATACATCAGTATACAGTAAAAAAAAAATACATTATTACTTAAAGTTTTCATACATAGTCGAAGAATTTCGTGTGGCTTATGTATATAAATTTACTATTTACTTTTATTTTTATATAAATTTACTACTGTTTGGAGGAATCTTTTTTTATTCTATGTCGTGAGCCCAATTAATTTATTTCAGATTTGAGTATCTATATAAAACCTTATCATTAGTATATATATGAATTATTTATTTAATATGTCAAAATTATCACCAAAATTATATTAAAATAGAGTGTCAATTTAATAAGTATCATGTCCAATAAAATAGCAATGTCAGAAATAGGAATAAAAATGAAATAAAATTAAATTGTCCAATTCATTTAAGTACCTTTTATAATTATCATGTCAAAATAATAATTAATTGTAGTATGTCAATTTATTATGATTATCAGTAAGCATACTTTCCCGCTTCTTATTGCTGTATATCTTTAAAACCGAATTTCATCAAATTTTACAAAATACTATCACGATTAAATTATTTTATTTATAAGCAAATAACACCGCATCAAAATCAGTTTATTTTTCCAGATAGGTAGAATTTTCGGTATGGGGGTTGAAATCGAGAAATCATCCTTTGTCTGGGAGTATCTTGGTCAACTTGAGCTATGAATATATTAGTACATATTTTTACTATGTCTTTGATATATTTATATTTTAAGTAAGCTACATGAGTTAGCTTAGTTCGTGATCTGTATTGTTGTAGTGCGGCCTGCGCTTAAAAATTGTCTAAAAAGTGTTTTGGGTGAAATTTGTTAATTTTAATTGAGTCGCCAACGCAATTGATCCGGAATCAGTTGTTATCTACGACTACGAGTAAGGTTTTGACATAATTAATAATAGACATGTTATCAAATTATGTTCATGAATAGTTAAAAAATTCCAAAAAAGTCCAGATTAACCGTAGAATTCACGAAATGATATTGAAAAGTCAAGCGTAGATCAGGAATGCTCAATCGCTAGCTTTGTTTTAAAATCTTGTCAAAATCCACTATATCTTACTATTCAAAATTTTAACCTCTACCTCATTAGTCTCATTAGTACTATACTATGTTTGTATAATTTGTGTGCATATGTGTATTTAAGTATGTAAGTATTTGCAATTTATTACTCATAGTAATGTTGTCATTTGGCCGTGTGGTTTCCGGCAGACTAGAATAGAATCACTCCGTCTCTTCCCGTGGATGTCGTACAAGGCGACTAAGGGAAATACATTAAAAAACATCTATTAGGCCTCCCCAACCCGTCTGGCCAGCGTGGGGAGTGTAGGCCAAATCCTCCTTCTGTCTGGGACGGACGAGAGGGTCGTGCTCCTGTAGTGGAGACTAAAATGACCTGATGATGATGACTCATAGTAATTAATAATATCTGTGCAGCACCACCTACCTAAATTTCATATTTTTTTTGGCAATAAAGTATATTGTATTGTATTGTAGCCATTTCTTTTAAATTTAAAAGGCTAGACAAAACCGGACAATCATCATCATCAGGTCATTTTAGTCTCTACTACAGGAGCACGACCCTCTCTCGTCCGTCACAGACAGGAGGATTTGCCCTACACCCCCCACGCTGGCCAGACGGGTTGGGGAGGCCTGATCGATGTTTTATAATGTATTTCCCGGACATTATTAACCGGACAATATTCCGTAAAAATATCCAAAGATTGACTGAGTGAGTAATATTTACAGATGAATCATCAGCAGTTGGCTGTTCTCGTATTTCTGGGCGTCATGTCAGCCTGCTCTGGACACATCGGTGGCAATCTAAATTCGTGGCAGAACATCGACCCACAGATCTACTGTGGTAGAACTCTAGCCAGAGCGCTAGCTCTCATATGCTACGGCGAACCGGAGAAGAAGAGATCCGAAACCGGAACCGGAACTATGTTCAGTAAGTTTTCGATTGTACATGTACATAATTACAAATAATACGGATCCCGATACGGGTCTCCCCTCAATCGAAAGGGTGAAGAGCATACTCCAGCACGCTGCTCAACTGCGGGTTGGCGGAAGCCAGTGTTTTCAAGGCGCCTAAAGGCCACTGACTTGGATTAACGACTGTCATTTAATGACAACAGCTAGAACCGACGGCTTAACGTGCCCTCTGAAGCACGGAGGAGCTCGAGATAAATAAGCCCATCCACAGGACAGGCTACGGCGGACGTTGCGTAACTTGCTTGTTCGATAAGACTGACACGCGCAATGGCGCCATCGAGCTCATCAAGGCAAGGCAAGACGTTAGCGCTATAATAATAAAGCGATTGAAAACTTGTAGATAAAATGCCTTTTTGTATGTTTACACAGTGTACTAATTATACTGCTATAGAATAGAATAGAACAGAATATCATTTATTTTCCAGAACATGCAACTATTTGGTAAGATGTTATTTTACAATCAGGTTACAGTATGTTCACCTTATACAGAGGCATGCAAAGGTTACGTATTATAATAACTAAACCCATTATAACTATTTTCGATATAACTACGGTCAAAAGACCTAGGTACTGTTTAAAATACCTAAAGATCGTTTCACATATTTTTGTTATAACTAATGGACGAAATTCATAAAGGAGAATTCACCTACGGTTTATTCAACTACAATTAATTAACCTAAAGTTGATTGAAGTAACGGACGATTCACCTACTGATGATTTATTCATAAATTTTCATTTTCGTTACTCAATAACTATGCAGTGCGCTAAGTAACTAAGTTTTTATTAATAAAACCAGGGGAGGGAGCGAGGGGGGCGCAGCCCCAAATTCCGAGGGGCTCGGGGGACGAAGCCCCCCGCCATATAAGAAAAATATTGCCAATCCCGACTTCACGTAGACTGTCGGATCGATACTAGAGCGTTTTTTGTAAGTCCGGAGGCGCTGAGGGAGTGCAGCCCCCGCCTGCCGTAACGAAGGGCAGGCACCATGCGAGCCGCAGCGGCGGAGGCTGGCCACCGTGGCCCAGCCGGAGATGCGAAGGCGAGCATGAGTGCCTTCCCTTCGATATGCAAAGGCGAAGGGTCTGCACGTCCCTCAGCGCCGGAGACGTCGCAGAGCTTGCGACGTCTCCAGCGGAGATTATTTATGTTAGTGCATTTCGATACACTTTCACTCCCCCTTTTTGCATTTTCAATAATTTCACAACGTTTTCAGCCATAATTACAATATTAACAACAATTTGTACTCTGTTTAACACAAAATGTATATACCTAACGTGTAGAGACAATTAACATTGTAACTACCTATACCACTTTAGAAATCAAACCAGCGCGCAGTATTAATAAACTAGGCGCTACCCTCGTTTTAGCGAACAATCCAGGGTGGCGCGCAGTATTGATAACCCTTAAGCGAGTCGTCCATTAGGTATTTCATACATAGTTGTAACATTCAATATCTTAAAAAAACATTATATTAATCGTTCCTTAGTGCGATTAACTTTAGTTTAATCAAAATTAGGTAAGTTAAAGAGTAGCTCAGTCGAATAATATGCGTTATAAACATTATGTGAATCGACCGTAGTTATATCCAGAATAGTTATAATGGGATTAGTTATTATAATACGTAACCCATGCAAATTTTCCTTTATAAACAAGGTACAAAGACATATAGAGGTATAGTAACCACTTGGTGGCTACTTTTTGATGCCGTGATGTTCACCTATGGTCCATCTTTTTATAAAATGTCATAGCAAAACCTGCGCAATGTTACACATACAAAGGTGTACCTCGTACATCAAAATCACATACTATAGGACTCTAGAGTAATCACGAAACATAAGTGACTGTGCAACTAAACCCATGTTGTTTCCGTTTGTAAATGTAACTTAACAGTAGTTTATGAAACTGTTGCATAATAAGGGTTCTTAAAATACGAGTGTGAGTTTATCACATGAGCAGAAGGCGAATGTGATAATAGACCACACGAGTATTTTAAGACCTAATTATGTGCAGTTTCATACACTACTTTATCTAATCTCATGAAATAGATGACAATAATATTTTAATAAAACCATGAAGTTAATTTCACAGCTTTATTTCCTACTTATAAATCCATTTGCAAATGGAGCATGCGTGGTGCGCATGCGTCCATTTGCATTGCAACCTGATTAAAGTACCTGTATCCAGGGCTGAAGCTATATCGAAATAGAGAAAAAGTTATTTTTCGATACAGTTGTCCATAAGAACTGTATCGAAAAGTAACTTTTTAAATTTATTTTGATGTCTTGTGCGTAAAAGACTGACATTAAGATTCAAGAAAAGAAAGAAATTAAGATAGATTAAGAAATTAATATAGTTTTTATGTATCGCTTTTTTATTACGGGTCAAGCCCGGTCATTTGATAGTCGTGCACGGGGATATGGGTCCAACGCGTAGAGGCCCCTTTGAGAAGTTCGATGTAATGTTGTACGTCCGCTGTGAATCGCTCCAGGATATATCAATGGAACGATAACCCATGAGCAGGTCTCGGCAGGCGTTGAGATTATTACAAAGTGTGATGGAAAATAAATGGGGTATGGAGATGAGATCAGGGTGCTAAAAAGTCAGAACTAAATACCGGGCTATTACAGAAGAGGGACGGACGCTTGTAATGTCTGTCGGCGTCTATTGCTAGTTATTATTAATTTTTATTATTTTTAATAATTATTAATTAAAAAATCGTCGTAAATCTCTCTAAAATGAAAGCATTCCAACAATCTCTGTCTAATGCTACACTTTTCATTGAGTTTTTCATTGAGTGATTGAGTTTGTACACGCTTTTACATTGAGCCGGCGCTCAATGTAAAAGCGATTCATTGAATATCGTTTCTTAACCCATATTTAATTTCAGATACAATTCTGTCACCATATTACAAAGATCAAGAGACCGGGTACCCGTGGCTAGAGCCTCACAGAGCCATGGGTTTAGGATCCCGGGGCAAACGGTACCCAGGCATCGTGAACGAATGCTGCGACAAACCATGTAGCATAAACGAACTCTTTAATTATTGCTAAGTTTTTTTTAGGGTAAATTCTTCTGGAATCTCTTAAATCTTGGCAGTTTGTTATTTGAAATTGCATTAACAGAAAGTGATGCATTAACCGCAACAGTAGACCTTGTTTTAATTGAAATTGTTTACACAGCTTTTGTTCAGAACTTCTACAAAAGTCTGTGACCGACCAGGGGCCTCACCGCCGAAGCTGAAGCCGATTTTCATCAGAGTTTTTGATTCCAAAAATATTTGTTAATTTAAAAGTACTTACAAACACCTTCAGCTCAGTAAGTAGAGCTGTAGGGTTTCTACCAGCAGTAATTTCATTTTCAAATACAAAAATTCCGATGGTAATCGGCTTCAGCTTCGGCGGTAGGGCCCCAGATCCAGGTTTCTAGGTTGTGGTCCAACTAAACTGTCCAACCAGTTGGACCTTGAATCTTCGGACCTGAATAGTGCTTTTTCAGTTAGATGTCAGTTTCTTTACTTGCGATTCGACCCGGTTTTGCTAGTGTGCGTTAATATCACTTACTTGCACCTTCTCTGGGTAATACCTGAAAATCAGTGTGTTACTTTTACTTATGCAAAATTCCCACTGAGCTATTGCCCCATTGTATTACTGCAACACACACCTACGATCAACAATGTGTATTCTGTCATCTATTGAATAAGCTTATAATACTTGTGTGTAATTGCTGTAATACGAATAAACTATCTATCTATCTATCAATGGACGCGTACTGGTCTCCATACAAAACTGGTATTTTCAACCTGAGGGGCAATTCTCGTAATTAAAATATAGTATAAATTCAGTTTCGATTCAGTCTCGATCTCACAAATGTCACATTTGGTATTCTCGTAACACAATAGTAACTTCAAAATTAAATTTAAGCGGATATCGATCGAAATATGAGTGAAAATTAATCAAACTAAGAATGTTACTTTGCCAACAACAAGAATTGATAATAATTAATTAATGAAATCAAGTATATAATTTTAGTCAATTCACAATTCAATCTCCATTCGGTCAACTTTCAATCTGCGTTCGTAGAAAAATTACGAGAATTGGCCTTCTGGTGTCAAAAACTGAGTTGAGCTGAATATATGTAAGTCAGTAATTACTCCCTTAGCGCCAGAAGACATTACTTGATATAAATAAATATTCCTAGACAAATTACCCACTGTAATCTAGTCCCAAACTTAGCAAAGCTTGTACTATGGTTGCCAGATAACTGATTTTATACTTGAATATTTTTGTAAATACATACATATACATAGAAAACACCCATATGAAGACAAACTGACATTGCACACAAATATTTGTTATGCGGGAATCGAACCCGCGGGTCAAAGTGGCTATTGCTAACCATTCGACCACTGAGCTCATTATTGTCGTTTTTAGATTATTTGAAGACTTAGTACCCATTAATAAATCATTTCTGCTCCTCACTTTGGGCAGTATTTATTTCTCTGCATCAACCCATATTCATTCTACCGCTGGAATACGCGTTACCTCTCAATCGAAGAGGTTTAGAGCGTACTCCATCACGCTGCTCAATTCTGGCTTGGCGGTGGCCAGTGTTTTCAAGTCATCTAATAACAACAGATTTGACCGACGACTTAAAGTGCCTTCCGAAGCACAACATGGGAATAAATAAAGCTGGGGTGTGAGTGCTATTTATTTATATGTACTAATAAAATTCTAAGTGCCAGATAAAGTCTGTACAACCTACTGTACAGACTTTACATAACTGTATAAATGTGATTTTTTGTGAGAATAAATGTATTGGATAGATGTATGTAACTAACTCTAGGTATGCTCAAGCCAGTTTTTATTTTAATAAAAAGATAATAGATTATCTTGTTAGTAAGAACTTGAAATTGCTAAATGATACATAAGTAAGATCTACTTGTTGATTCTCACACGATTTTTTAGACTTTTCTGGATAGTTGCAAATTTCTATCACGGAATGCGGTGCGATCGTTTTACTATTAAATTACAACACTATAAATAAATATTCCTGGACAAATTACAAACGGCCATCTAGTCCCAAACTAAGCAAAGCTTGTACTATGGGTACTAGATGACTGATATAATACTTAAATACATTTTTTTTGTAAATACATAATACATAGAAAACACCCAGACCAAGACAAACAGACATGTTTATACTCACAAATATTTGTCTTGTGCGGGGATCGAACTCGCGACATCGGAGTCAAAAGTGGCCATATTGCTAACCATTCCACCACCGATCTCGTCAATTCTATTTCGCACATAGCGAATATCTGTCTACGGATATGTTGTGAATGTCAGCAGATACCTATTTCAATTGATAACACGTCCAAGATGGGTAAATCTGTGACAAAACTACCGACCCCGCTAACATGTGAGCTAATGTATGGCAGCTTTTACTATTTTATAGGTAAACGGCAGAATGAATTTTGGATGATTGTCATACAATATAACATATACATATAATTATACCTGGGGTCCTATTGGCTAAGCTGAAGCCGATTCCCTTCGGATTTTTTGATTGAGAAAATCAAACTTTAACTAAGATTCTTGTGTTTAGCTTAGCTGATTTTGATTAGCAGAATTGGATGCGATTCTTAGTGTTATATTGCTCCTAGATTTTATTTAAATCCTGGTGTCTGTTTTAGCTTGATACATCGAGTAGAATTAATATTGTTTATTTCATTAAATTCGCGGGCGGCCGCTAGTTATGCCAACCCGCATTTGAGAAGCGTAGTGGAGTACGCTCTAAACCCCTTCGACTGAGGGGAGATCCATACCCCACCAGTGGGATGAGTAAGGGTCGACGATACGAATATTGCATTATCCTATTGCATTTATTATATATATCGTTATTCACTATGTTAAATTTAAAAATATATAATATACCTATCTATAAATGGTTTAATGTAAATCGCTCTGTAACAGACGTGCCAAGATATAGGAAGTTGATACTTACGCCAGTTACGCCCATATTGTAAGGTCCATTCACTAAGTTGGCTGGTTTTGTTATTTTTATACCTACAGTCTCAAATAATACTTGACATGTGTAGAATAAGTTTAGATGTGGCAAAAAATATAATATTGTTGTTGCACTCATTCAGAATTTTTATTTTTTTTATCATATAACTACTTGCGTCTTTAAAAAAACGAATGAATACGAAATGGGGGGGGGGGGGGGGGGGTACAGTTTGGTGTTGCAGCTACATATCTTTCATCTCCATCTAAAATTCAATCACACTATTGGATAGATGAAGGATCAAAGAATTTATAACGCTAAGTAAGGACTATTGGGGAGTTCATCAACATCTTTGAGCCAAAGCCAACTTCACCTGCACGTGGTGCACCCTGCTGACAGACAAACGAGGCGCTAGCAAAAAGAGAGGTAGGGCATAACATATTTTTTAAGCTGCCTGACTGGGGGAGTACCTCCCACCTCACAGAATACAGCAGCCAAATAACAATTCCCTTGAGGGTTGTTGTGTTCCTGCGAGTGAGTGAGGTCACCAGAAAGAAGGAAAGGAAGGGGAATTAGGCTGGCAACGGGTCGGTGACCCCTTGGTGTTGCTGTACTCCATGGGCGGTGGTGATTGCTTTCCATCAGGTGACCCACATGCTCGTTTGCAACCCTCATGTAAAAAAAAAAAATATAGCTGATTGACAAAAGAGGACCCGAAAAATGAGGCAGGGCACAGCGTATTCACATCACACACCCGGGCCACTCCATACAAAATAATACAAATGTTGCGTCGTGAACTATTACATAAACAAAGACTGTGCAGAGCGTGAATGAGCGTGTGTGCGTGCGGTGCGATACAAACTCAGTCTCAGAGGGGAGGTGAGGTCAACACGAGAGAGCGGCAGGGAGTCGCCATACTGTACGTAGTACTATTACTTATACTGTGGTATCCATATCCACGCTCAGCTGGGGAAGTACCTCCACCTGCGAAGACCGCAACCAATTACAATTCCTAGAAACCTAGAGGGTTGTTGCGTCCCTGAGAGTGAGTGAGGTTATTTTTGAGCCCCTTCACACCCTCACATTGCCAAGATGTGAAGTCAAATTCCTACTCCTTTTAGTTTCTTCTAATTAAGCATAAGTAAATAAGTATAAGTAAATATTCCTGGACAAATTACACACGGCCATCTAGTCCCAAACTAAGCAAAGTTTGTACTATGGCTACTAGATAACTGATAGTATACTTAAATACATTTTTTTTGTAAATACATACATATAATACATAGAAAACACCCAGACCAAGACAAACAGATATGTTCATGCACACAAATATTTGTCTTGTTTCTAACCATTCGACCACCGAGCTCGTCGTGATTTTGTTGTGAGTTTCAATGCAGCCGTAGTTTTTACTCCCGATACTGAAGTAGACTTTATTATTGATTGCCCTTTTGGTCGACCCACTCGCCGCTGTTAATCCTGGCTACACAGAGGTCAAAATGTGTGGTGTGGCCCTAATCCCGATTAACGAATACGCTGGATAAACGCTAGTGTGAGGGGCCCCTTATGTGCCCTTACTATGTAGAGGTATATAGTAAATCTAAAGGTATATAGTTTTGTCTCCACTACAGGAGCACGACCGTTTCTCGTCCTTCCCTGACAGCAGGAGGATTTGGCCTATAATCCCAACGCTGGCCAGACGAGTGGGGGTGGCCTGATCGATAGTAAATGTAAAGGTATATAGTAGTAAAGTACTTCCACCTCACAGAAAACCGCAGCCAATTAACAATTCCCTTGAGGGTTGTTGTGTTCCTGCGAGTGAGTGAGGTCACCAGGAAAACTGAGAAAGGAAGAAGTAGCTGCGTTGCGGAGATGGCGGCACGCGAGCGATATTCCGTGTTGCGAGCGTTAATCTGGCTACGGTAACCGCTTCACATCCGCCGGGCCTAATGCTTGTCTGCCACTCGACGTAGTATAAAAAAATAAAGGTACCATACCACTCAAAATAATAAACAAAACTGACCTATGCCCATCCAGCAATTTATATCAATAATCACCATTCATCTTATCCAATCGAAATGAATTAGATGTTTTCCTATCTGCAATTTAGGCGAATAAAATGAAATAAATAAAAAATAAATATTTCTGGACAATTTACACAGCGCCATCTAGTCCCAAATTAAGCGTAAAGCTTGTGTTATGGGTACTAGATAACTGATAAATGTACTTAAATACATATTTTTTTTTGTAAATACATACTTATAATGCATAGAAAACACCCAGACCAAGACAAACACACATGTTCATGCACACAAATTTTTGTCTTGTGCGGGAATCGAACCCGCGACCTCGGAGTCAAAGTGTCCATTGCTAACCATTCTACCACCGAGGTCGTCAAATTGAGAAAAATACGTTAAGGGGATTTACTTGCTTTTGTGTAAACGTTGAATAGGGGGCGCTTTGTCAATTATATCCAATAATAACACGTACACCCTCCCTCGGCGAGACGGGAGACTGTTATAGAAGTGGGTAGGTATTTAATCCTATTTATTCGCAAAAACGAGGAGCTCTATGGCGTTGCGCACGCCAGTCTAATCGAACACGTAAGTTAAGCAACGTCAGGCGTAGCTTCTCCATGGATGAGTTTATTTATCTCGAGCTTCTCCGTGTTTCGGAGGGCACGTTAAGTCGTCGGTCCCGGCTGTTGTCATTAGATGACAGTCGTTAAGCCAAGACATTGGACTTTAGGCGGCTTCAAAACACTGGCCTCCGCCAGCCAGCAATTGAGCAGCGTGGTGGAGTATGCTCTAAACCCCGTCTATTGAGGAGAGACCCGTGTATATATCCCAGCAGTGGGATGAATAAAGGTTGATAATGATTCGCAAATTACAAAACCAGCTATCTATGAAGGTTATTTAGGTCTAAAATTTTCTTTTCTTGAAATTAATTTGTAATTTTGTCATAAGTATTTAAAAGTCTATATACTCATAACTTAAAGACTAAATTAGCGTGCTCGCACTTGCAAGACATTTAAATAAATAAATATTCCTGAACAAATTACACACTGCCATCTAGTCGAAAACAAAGTAAAGCTTGAACTATACAAAGTAACTGATATTATACTTACTTATTTTTTTTCTGTAAATACATACATATAAAACATACAAAACACCCTGACCAAAACAAACAGAAATAATCAAGCACACACATATTTGTCTTGTGCGGGGATCGGAGCCGATGTCTCGGAGTCAAAGAGGCCATTGCTAGCCATTGGACCACCGAACTCGTTGATTTCTTTCTCAAATTCACAAACACTCTATGTTTATAATCAAATCTTGCAAGTCGCACTTCTCAGTGGTTTGGTTTGGTTGAGCCGAAATTTTGGCACACTCATAGGGTTCGCGTGACATGATCACCTAAATTCTGTCATTTTAATCCAATATGACAGCCAACACAAAATGGCGATGGGCGTTATAAGCGAAATACAAACCGAAAACTTTTTAGTGCTTTTTTTATCGACAACAAATAAAATCTTGTTTCAAGTAAACATTGCTGTTTGTTTATTGTTGTTTAAATTGCAACTAACTATCTATTAATAATCTAATAACTATCGGTTGGTGGTATAAAAACACAGAGCGTTGTTTTTAATTTTTGTGTGGGTTGGATTCTCAGCTTAACCCGTAATCAAAACAATAAAATACGTAATGAGAACAAAATTCCTAATAACGGTTTTTTTTTACACGAGTTTTGTTCGTCGAAATATTTGAAATTTAGATTTATTTTACACTGATCATTTGCATAAACACCTTCTACATACATCAAAGAACAATAAAATTGAACATTTACTTCCCTTTTACAAGATTTTACAAAAGAAATATCAGTTTTAGTGCACTGACCGCAGCAACACACCTACGTGACGCCATAATGAATGATGAATAATGGCCATAATAGAACGTACTTTGCACATGTGACTGTTTTCTTTTGTGACTGTATACATTCTAATTCGATTGAAGCAACTTTAAACACTATTCATTGACTCCTAAATTTTAAAATCGTGTGAACGTCCGCGACGAAGTCTCAGTACCGGATACGGTACAAGGCATACGAACGGTGAGCAAGGATACGTGACTAGCCAGTTGAGAGGTTAAGCAAGAGGCTTCTTAAAAAATTGAATGCAGTTTAACTAACAATTCAAAATCTTATGAAAATAATAACGAGAATTAACGCGATCATGCATAAGGGTATTTATATACCTTTATTATTCATTGTCAACCCTTATTCATCCCACTGCTGGGATACGGGCCTCTCCTCAATCGAAGGGGTTTAGAGCATACTCCACCACGCTGCTCAACTACGGGTTGGCAGAGGTCAGTGTTTTCATGCCGCCTAATGGTCTCTGACTTGGCTGAACGACTGTCATCTAACAACAACAACCGGACGGATGGCTTAACATGCCCTACGAAACACGGAACCTTAATTATTGCCTTACATTTATTATCGGTAACGGAGACTGGGGCACATCGCTGTGGAAGTCAGCCTGTGACCATGGCCGGTGCAACCACTATCGCCGAAGCTGAAGCCGATTATCATCGGTTTTTTGTTTCAAAAAATTGGTCTTATCTTGAAGTTATTGACAAACATCTTCAGATGGCTTAGTCGGTAGCGCTCTGGGGTCCTACCAGCTGAGCTAAACATAATTACAAGCAATCCAAGCAGTAGTTTCATTTTCGTATTTAATAATTCCGATGGTAATCGGCTTTAATAAAGATTAAGGTCGTTAGGCAGTAATATAGGTATGTAAATACCCTTATGCATGATCGCGTTAATTCCCGTTGTTATTTTTATAAATCATGCAACGCGAAAGTTTAAAAGTTGTTGGGGTGTAAGTGGTTCATCAACATCTTTGAACCAAAGCCAACTTCACCTGCACGCGGTGCACCCTGCTGACTGACAAACGAAGAAGCTCTGGCGAAAAGAGAGGTAGGGAGCGTAATTGTAAGCTACCCTACTGGGGAATGTACCTCCACCTCACAGAATACCGCAGCCAAATAACAATTCCCTTGAGGGTTGTTGTGTTCCTGCGAGTGAATGAGGTCACCAGAAATGAAGGAGATGCTGCGTTGACAGCGGGGGTGGCGGCGCGCGAGCGATATTTTATGTTACGAGCGTTAATATGGCTACGGTAACCGCTTCACATCAGGCGGGCCGTATGCTTGTCTGCCAGCCGACGTAGTATAAAAAAAAAAGTTAATTCAAAATCTTTGAGTAACATTTTCTACATACGTACATTATTTAACGTAGGTATTGCTGTAAATCCGTACTGTATATTACAAGTGCAAAGCTATGGACATAGCTAAGTTAAGCACAAAGTTTATCTATGGACTATAGGCAACGAAGTGGTTTATGTATTCACAACACTGGAAGTAGTTTAAAACCTCCGCCGAGCTAATTTGTATGGAGAGTGCGCGTTCTTCTCGGGAGGCACTTGGAGACGTCTTGTTTATTGTTGCTCGCCGCGTCGAAAATACTTACTTATAAATATGTACTTCATTCACTATGCGGCTTGAAGAATAAACTATCAATACCCAAGCTGGCATCCATCTGTCTACAAAGCTACAACCAGGCTGTCATCCATCTGTCTACAAAGAGTCCATGAGTTTTCGGTCACGTTGTCCGGAAAAGCAGTGACAACTTGGTAAAACTTATTGTCACTGGTAAGGTCGAGGGTAAGCGCCTACGAGCGAGAAGTCCTATACGATAGACAGATCAAATTCGCACCACACGCCTTTTCGCCTCTTCTTTTCTTTCGAAATGAGGGGTAGGGCATAGCGTATTTTCTAGGGGAAGTAAAGAAATGAAGGAGTAAATGCTAGCAACCAACGGATCGGAGACCTCTTGGTGTCGCTGATCTCCATGGACGGTGGTGATTGCTTTCCGTCAGGTGATCAACATCCTCGTTTGCCCCTCCTAAGAAAATAAATAAATAAATATTGTCAGACAAATTACACAGCGCCATCTTGCCCCAAAGTAAGCGAAGCTTGTGTTATGGGTACTAGACAACTGATAAACATACGTAAATACATTTTTTTTTTGGAAATACATACTTATGATACATAGAAAACACCCCAGACTAAGACAAACAGTTCATTCAAAAAAAAAAATCATGAAGTTTAAGTTCGAGTGTGGTGCGAATTTGATCTATTAAATTTTAAATTATAATTATTAACGATAATTTATTAAAAAGGAACGTATAACGTTACAACATATAGCCTTCTTCTGGATATAGTTAACTTCTAATGGTGAAAGATATGTCTCCGAGCGGGGACCCACCGCCGAAGTTGAAGCCGATTACCAGCGGTATTTTGATTGAGAAAACAAACTTTAACTTAGATTTATGCTACTTGTGTTTAGATTAGCTGGTACAAACGATGGAGCTGTACCGACTGAGCTGAAGGTGTTTGGCAATCACTTAAATGTAAGACCTATTTTTCGAACCAAGATATTCGATGGTAATCGGCTTCGGCTACGGCGGTAGGGCCCCTGGGGCAGGGGACGTCCACAGTACTTTTCCAATACTCAATATCTTTATTACATTCAGCCCCCTTACCACCATCTCTTATTGCGATTCAATAATTGAATAGAATGCTTATGCATACCAATGAATAAGCGACTCTATTTCAAATGGAATATAGTCGCTTATTCATTGGTATGAATAAGCAATCTATTCAATTATTGAATCGCAGTAAGAGATGGTGGTAAGGGGGCAGATCGCTCGTTCTTGAGCTTCGCGTTTCATTACAGCCCCTTTACCACCATCTCTTATTGCGATTCAATAACTGAATAGATTGCTTATTCATACCAATGAATAAGCGACTATATTCCATTTGAAATAGAGTCGCTTATTCATTGGTATGAATAAGCAATCTATTCAGTTATTGAATCGCAATAAGAGATGGTGGTAAGGGGGCTGCTCAGCATACGCAGAAGTTATCTATAACTAAACTGACCATTTATTTTTGAACTCAAACGGGACATAAGTTTTTTTCCCCAGTTAACAGGATAACAATGAAAATAAACACAACTTCTTAATTTTTTTTATTTTGAAAAAGTGTAACTTAATGCAATTAGTATTCACTATTATGTATAAAAATATTATTATGACACTAGCTGATGCCCGCGACTTCGTTCGCGTGGACTTTATGATTCCGGCATATTAATACAAATACGAACTAAAGTAGATACATAAGAAAATATTTGGGGGAGTATTATACGCTAAAAGTCAACAAATTATTATTTTTATTTAAGATAGTCACCATAGCTTCAAAAAAAAAAAAAAATGAAGGGAGTCTTTCCTTCGGGAGCTAATATGAAAAGACCTCAAGCGTTACTAATCCTCGATAAAGCCACATTGCATTCATCTGAAACGATTGGACAGCAATCCTGAAACATTTTCGCTTTGACACAGTTTCGTGTCACAAAGCATGTCGGTGTTTCCGTTCTGTATAAATCGAGTAGAATATTGAACATTGTATTTGCGTCCTTCCGCCTAGAGGTTATGGCTGCAATACCTGGCGATGCTGCTGTATGATATTATTTTGGCGCCTGATTTCAGCGAGGATTGCTCTCGTCAGGTATGTTTTTCCAGTCCCTCCTGAAGCATCTAAGAAAAACAGTTTCCCCTCGTTGTTTAAAAGACTTTGAGTCACAAAATCTTGCTACATCTCGTAGCGTCCCGCAAATGCACGCCTTCTTCTGGTTTGTGCGAATATATACCAATCGTTCCATTTCAATTTTAGCGTACACGTCTATATAAAACTGACTAAACAGACCACGTTAACTTTATATATAAATATATATATATAAAGTTAACGTGGTCTGTTTAGTCAGTTCTATATATATAAAAGAGAAAATCACTGACTCACTCATCACGAAATCTCAGAAACAATAACACCTACAAACTTGAAATTTGGCTGGTAGGTTCCTTATAGGGTGTAGACATCCGCTAAGAACGGATTTTACGATACTCTACCCCTAAGGGGGTAGAATGGGGGTTGGAAGTTTGTATGAAAGTCCTATGTTTTTGAAGCAAGAGACTTGAAATTTAAAATGTATGCTCTATAGATGGTGTGGAGGTGTACTAATAATGTATCTTTGGAAATCAACCCCTTTTTGGGGTTAAAACGGGGGTTGGAAGTTTGTATGAAAGTTCTACGTTTTTGAAGTAAGAGACTTGAAATTTAAAATGTATGCTCTATAGATGGTGTGGAGGTGTACTAATAATGTGTCTTTGGAAATCAACCCCATTTTGGGGTTAAAACGGGGGTTGGAAGATTGTATGAAAGTTCTATGTTTTTGACGCAAGAGACTTGAAATTTAAAATGTATGCTCTGTAGATGGTGTGGAGGTGTACTAATAATGTATCTTTAGATATCAACCCCTTTTTGGGGTTAAAATGTGGGTTGAAAGTTTGTATGAAAGCTCTATATTTTTGAAGTAAGAAACTTGAAATTTAAAATGTATAGATAGTGTGGAGGGGTACTAATAATGTATCTTTAGAAATCAACCTATTTTTGGTGTTAAAACGGGGGTTGGAAGTTTGTATGAAAGGCCTATGTTTTTGAAGTAATAGACTTGAAATTTAAAATCTATGCTCTATAGATGGTATGGAGGTGTACTAACAATGTATCTTTAGAAATAAACCCCCTTATGGAGTTAAAACGGGGGTTGGAAATTTGTATGAAAATCCAATGTTATTGGAGTTAAAGTAATTATGGCAGAAGGATTTTAAATGATATTTAAGTATAAAAAATATTGAAAAAAATCCGTCTAGATATTGATTGTTTTTTACTTTTTCATCTTTTTCCTTTCATTAGGTATTTAGCTTTTTCGAATGTAATTAAAAATTATTTGCAAATAACTAACTCCACGCGTACGAAGTCGCTGGCGGCCGCTAGTATATAGTATATATATATATATATATATATATATATATATAGTATATATATATATATATATATATATATAGTATATATATATATATATAGTATATAGTAGTGTGTATATATATATAAAATAAATAAGACTATTTTGTTAAACTATTTATACTCATCAAGCTGAACAACTTTTGCTAAGGCGTCATTTTTATATTTCTTATAGTTTAGCTGAACCATTATGGTTCTGCATCAGGTGTTCCAAATCTTGGATTTTTATACCGAGATGGAAATTTCGTGTCCACGTTTTCAAATCGATGCCATTTTCGTAATTGACATTTTAGAAAACCATAGAATCAACACCCATATTGATATTGTAACATTTCAACCCCATCGCACCCCCACAGGAGTGCTCTTGTGTCACGTCGATTATGTTAGATTATAAAATAGCTGTTGTTTTCGGAATCAGCGACCCGATAAACCATAAAAACAATACCCATGTCGATTTTCAGACGTTTGCACCTCATTCCACCCCTTTAGGGGTTGAATTTTGAAAAATCCTGAAACACGTGTTTACTCATTTATCTACAGAAGATTTCGTGTAAAGTTTCGTATAAAATAGTCCAACTAATCTTGGTTCCCCATACAAACTTTGGACCCCCATTTCACCCCCTTAGGAGTTGAATTTTCCAAATTCCCGTCTTAGTGAGCATCTACGTCCTGAAAGGAACCCCCATACAAAATTTGAGACTCCTAGCACTTGTAGTTTCTTAGATTTTGTGATGAGTGATTTTCTATAAAGAAAAATTTTCTTTAAACTTTAAATGACGATAACTTTTTAATCTGACATTAGATTTCGATGAAACAAAGCCTATATGTTGCTCAGGGATGACCTTAATCTTTTAGTGAAAACCGCGTAAAAATCTGTTCAGTAGTTTTAAAGATTAGCGAGTACATACAGATAGACAGACAGACAGACAGACAGACAAAAAAATCAAAAAAATCTTTTTTGTGTTCTGTTACTCTTTTTTTATCGCCCACACTCATTTTTTGTTAATTTTATCAAATGTACAGACACGCGGTTCCTACTGTTTTATTATATGTATTGAAGTTGTGAAAAATAAAAAATCAATCGCCAGTTCACCTGCATTATTAAAGCAAAGTTCCTCTGATAGTAATTATTAAATTATATGAAACAAATTTTGTCGGGCTTAGAGTAATTTTAAATTTTCGCGCGGTTTCGCAAAACGGGACTATTTTGTGCCCCGGCGGCGTTTTCGGCGGGACAACGGGACAAATGACCAAGAAAAGGGACAGTCCCGTTCAAAACGGGACGTATGGTCACTTTATCTATAAATAAAAAACATATATATATATACTATTAATTGTACCTACTTAGCGAGATGATTTTTTCTACTTATCAATCTGGAATTCTAGATCATATTCTATACCTATACTAGCAAGAAATCAATCGAAGAGGACTCCAAGATTTATAGATCTATAGATAATAGTATTCTATAGTTATGCCAATGGATGCGGTACAAATCTATAGATAAGGCACGACACCAATACCACTCATGCTTCAGTGGAGTGGCCTTTGCAGTGACAACACTCAACCGACGTCAGAATCTACGTAGCTTACTGCCACGGAGTGCAAAATGTAGCAGTTGCTAATATTATTATAGAAAACTTTTAATTTAAATAAATAAATATTCATGGACAAATTACACACACACAGTAATACAGTTCCAAACTAAGCAAAGCTTGTACCACAGTATAAGTAATAATACTTCGTACTATTACTTATACTGTGCTTGTACTATGGGTACTAGTCGTACTAGATAAATGATATTATACTTAAATACATTTTTTTTATATACATACATATAATACATAGAAAACACCCAGACCAAGACAAGTAGACATTTCACGCACACAAATATTTGTCTTGTGCGGGAATCGTACCCGCAATCTCGGAGCCAAAGTGGCCATTGCTAATCATTAATTCGACCAACGAGCTCGTCAACTTTTAATTGGTGAATAAACTAACTAACTTTCTTCAGAACCTTTACATTACGAGGTTCACAGTCATGGTTTTTTTATACTATGTCGGGTGGCAGACAAGCATGGCCCGCCTGATGTGAAGCGGTTACCGTAGCCATTAACGCTCGCAACAAGAAATATTGATCGCGTGCTGCCACCCCCGCTGTCAACGCAGCAACTCCTTCCTTTCTGGTGACCCCACTCAGTCGCATGAACACATCAACCATCCTGTGGGGTGAAAGTACTTCCCCAGTCGGGCTTGCAAATGGTGTTGTCTCGCTTGTATTAGTGAGGTGTAATCGAGACGACAATATTATAAAAGTCAGAAAAAACAAGTTTAAAAGCAAAAAAAGTTCTTCACGGAATCAACTTCCCTCAGCGGTATTCCCAAATAAATACGACATTCTTAAAGGTTTAAAAAGATCCTGTAAAAAGGGGGTTTTACAGGATCCACAACGCGTGAGTGATAATTCTGGTGTAGCCAGCGTCCATAGGCTGCGATGACTGCTTAACAGGCTGGAGTCTCTCTCTACACGCAGAGATGTTGCATTTCTTTGCATTCTATATAAATTATACCACGGCGAGTGCTCGGATGAGCTATTTGATTTGATACCTGCCGCTGAGTTCCATAATTAACTTGCCATAAATTAAAATTCCATCCACATCATCTTGATATTTGGCGATCTACTACAGTTCGCTTGTTAAGACATTTTCTAACATGAACTATGAAGTTGTGGAATCAACTTCCCTCAGCGGTATTCCCAAATAAATACGACATGGGTGCCTTCAAGAACAGAGTCAATATTTCTCCTAAAAGGCTGGCAGAGCAAACGGAGCAGCGACCCCTCGGTGGTGCTGATTTCTATGGGCGGTGGTGATTGCTTTCCATCAGGTGAACCACATGCTCGCTTGCCCCCCCTCTCATATAAAAATAATAATAATAACAACACCAGGCAGGTCATATGACCTGCCTGATGTTGTTATTATTCATCATTGATGATGTTGTTATTATTCATCATCATTAACAAGCATATGCTTGTTGTCCACCTGAGTTGTACATATTAAAAAAGCAACAGACAACGTTGTCGCATCCATACTTTCGTAGCTGCAGTGTGAAGCTGCGAAGTGAAGGCTTGAGATATCAGATCCAGGTTGAGCCTGCCGGTGCACAGCCAGCACTTCGTTAGTCACGTGGAACGGCAGATATTGACGGCTGCATAGTGCCGGAATTACACGTCCTGGTAGAAATGTAAAAATAATATCGGGCTGACATTGGTCAAGGAAGGTTACATCCCCATCCCCATATCTCGTTTTCCAGTGAGAATTTTCAACGAACTTTAATCCCTAATTTTAACCTCTTAAAGGGCTAGATTTTTATAAAATTCTTGCTTTCATATACCTAGTTACATAATACCTGTAGCGCATCCCGGCCACTCCATACAAATGTCGTGTTGGTTACTACCACAGAAACAATGACGTCTGTGCAGGACGTCAATGAGCGTGTGTGCATGCGGCGCCAAACAAACTGTTCCAGATTGTCAGAGGGGAGGTGAGGTCGACACGAAAGAGCGGCAGGGAGTGTCTTTACTGTATACGTAGTATTATTACTTATATTATGCCTGTAGGAAACATATTTTTTATCGATGTGGCTTCAAAGATACTTTCATACAAACTCAATATCTCCTTTTCTTTTTTTTTTCTTTGTATATGTTTAGTTTTTAGCAAATGCCTCTCCCCCATATTGCATTAATTTAGATTTTACAGTTTTTAAGCAGTTTACATATTAAAGATTTTGAGGAGTTTTTGCAAAGACAAAGACTTTCCATACTTATGACATCCTTAAAACACTTACAGAACGTCTTACAGCTCCGCTACCCGTTATGGAGATTGGGGAGTGGTAATAAAATAATAGTGTTTTTGGATCCCCACATCGAAGTGGCATATAAAAATAATATTGTCCTTGAATCCCCCTAAATGGTGGATTCAACAGATGATAAAAGTATTGTAGAATCCACATGGATCGAAGCTGTGGATTCAAGAGGAAAGTGCGGTGGTAGGGCTTGGGAAACCGAGCGTCGGTCGCGAGCTACTCGACTTAAGAGTACCCAAGTAGTTTGCTTGCAGGCGAAAGTGGAGTAAGATCTGCAACCAAGCCGCTTGAGTCCCTGGTTGGTTTACTGGGCGCGATAGCGGGGTGGTTAAAAGGCCTCTTGCCTGGTTGGTTACTGGGCGAGAGACTCGTAATCGGAAGGCACAGGGGAGCATTACCTGTAGGCTTAGGGCAGCGTTTCTTAACCTTTTTCAGTCCGTGGTCCCCTAGAAAATCAAGTACAATTTCCCCCTTAATACTACTTAAACCAATTCAACAAATAAAAACACAGGAATAAATTTAGGACAATTTATTTTAGTACTGATAAAAAACCTTTTTGTAAAAATTAAAAATACTGTATTAATGTAAAGGTTGGTGCTGTTTTTTTGAGAATCTTGCTAGTATTATTTATTAATTCAAATGTTCATAGATAAGACGGCGGACCCCCATACATATACTTGCGGACCCTCAGGGGTCCGCGGACCATAGGTTAAGAAACGCTGGCTTAGGGTATTGTCCATGAATGGATTTATTTACCTCGAGCTTCTCCGTGCTTCGTAGGTCACCTTAAGTATTCGGTTCTAGCTTGGTTGAAAACACTGACCTCAGCCAACCCGCAGTTGAGCAGCGTGGTGGAGTACGCTTTAAACGCCCTTAGTATATTAGCGAGTGCAAGTCTAAACATCGGACGCGCAGCATGCGCCGCCATAGCGAAATTTATTTATTTTGGCCACTTTCCCGAATTGATATCGGAAAACCAAGGTCACTTTACATCACTACTTTTTGATGCTCTACACGAATCCGAAGTGAGAATTTCGAAATTTTGAGTTTCAGGACGGACAGACAGAACGACCGGACGATTTTATAAGCTCAATAAATTTCGCTGAAAATATTAAAAATTTTCAAACAAAATTGCATTTTCAAACAAAACAGACGTCTTGTACAATATTTATGCATCTGCCCAAATAAATCTTCCAACACATTACTCAAATTCTTTAGCGTGACACGAGAATTCACAATTTTAAATTTAATATACGTATATAATGGCGCACAGCGCACTCTATATACTCGTATATGGTCATAGATTTTGAATAGTCTAGGATATAGCTTATTATCTATACTAATATTATAATGTGGTAAAGTTTGTGAGGTTGTAGGGGATAATTTCTGGATCTATGAATAGAAATTCAAGTTATTTGTGAGTGTCATAGGCTTATTAATTAATATGAAAAGACTTTTTCGTAAACGCGGTTGAAGTCGCGGGCGAAAGCTAGTTCCATAAAGTGTGAAATAGTGCATAACATTTTTTTTTTGCCTGATTTTATAACGTAGCGAATAATGTAACCCAAGTTTTGTCTTTGGAAAATCGTTTGAATTTTTTTATGATAGAAAAGTAATTATTTTTCTAAATGTTACACTATACATGTAACGTTGCCATTGTTCAGTCAATAGTAAAATAAAAATGAGTAAAATACATAACATAGCTGACAATATAAGAAAAAAAAGGGGCATAGATTTATTCTAGATCGCCGCTGCGTTCTAATTAGATAGCAATTAGGGGTGTAAGTGGCACACCACCATCTTTAGATCCAAAGCCAACCTAACTACTAACATTTTCTGCCACGAACTGTGAAATTGTGGAATCAACTTCGCTCAGCAGTATTCCCAAATAAATACGACATGGGAGCCTTCAAGAACAGAGTAATTTTTTTCCATAAGAGGCTGGCAGTGGATCGGCGACTCCATGTTGTTGCTGATTTTTTATACTACGACGGGTGGCAGACAAGCACACGGCCCGCCTGATGTGAAGCGGTTGCCGTAGCCATATTAACGCTCGCAACATAAAGTATCGCTCGCGCGCCGCCACCCCCGCTGCCGATGCAGCATCTCCTTCCTTTCTGGTTACCTCACTCACTCGCAGAAACACAACAACCCTCAAGGGAATTGTTATTTGGCTGCGATATTCTGTGAGGTGGAGGTATATGAAGATGATTACTTTCAGGTGATCCACATGCTCGCTTGTCCGTCTCTCAAATAAAGTAATAAAAATAAACAAAATAAACGTGCAAATGGTGCACCCTGCGACTAGTGAAAGAGGCTTTCGAAAGAGAGGTGGGCATGACAAGCCAACTGGAAAAGGACTTACTTCCACATTACAAAAAACCGTAGCCAAATGACAATACTTTTAATAATTGGTGTGTTCCTGCAAGAGAGTAAGAAAGGTTGCCAGATATGAGAAAATGTTGTATATATGCTATATATTTTTTTTTGGTATAAAAAAATATGTAATATAATATCCATAAGAGGCTGGCAGTGGATCGGCGACTCCATGTTGTTGCAGATTTCTATTGCCGGGATTTTGTTTTTTATACTACGTCGGGTGGAAGACAAACATACGGCCCGCCTGATGTGAAGCGGTTACTGTAACCGTACTAACGCTCGCAACATAATATATCACTTGCGAGCCGCCACCCCCGCTGCCAACGCAGCATCTCCTTCTTTTCTGTCTTTTCTGGTGACCTCACTCACTCGCAGGAACACAACAACCCTCAAGGGAATTGTTATTTGGCTGCGGTATTCTATGAGGTGGAGGTACATGTTGTGTTAGCAATTTCAATACGCGAATTACCTGTTGTGTTGTTAGCGTCTATATGACTATGTTACCGCTTCACATCTGGCAGGCCATATGCCTGTTGGGCATCTGGGCTTGTATAAAAAAAATATGTCTGTCGCATCTCGGCACATAAATTAGAATCATATTTGCCAGGTTGAAGTGTGTTCGGCTGACACACTTCTGATGACGGTTTTGCTCTATCTAGGCATGTTCAAGTCTGTGATATCTACTCTATCCCCCGCTATCTGTGCTATAACCCGGTTTCAATCTTGATACATTGGAGAATATTTGGTTCATTGCTTATACCAATCCACAATCTTGGCGCAGAGCTACACGGATTCTATTGAATTCACCCAATGTATACCGTCTATGTTGTACGTATAAAATGTAGTATATGTTCATATGAAAAGTTTGTCGGTTTGCCTGTAAAAAATAAATCTTTGATGTACTTACGAGTGATAAAATATTTACGCTTTCGCTCTTATATTTCGATATTATGTAAGGGTTTCTGAATTTCTGAAACATACCTATCATAAACACTCTCATAAAAAACATCAACGCATATTAATATTTGAAATGGGATGTTTCTTTGTGCGGAAAGCACATCAAAAACGCATTTGCTCGTCTACTCTTTAATTAAATCTATTCTTTAAAATTGAATTCTACGTTGAGATAGTTCATTTAGTAACGGCAGATAGGCAGAGCTGAAATAAAAAAAAATATAAAACCATACTAATAAATCGAAGGAATCCATGTCAGGAACATGCATAGAATGTCAGGCATCGCCGCGGGGCAGCATCTGTGCGTGACATGCCTCGCTGGGTATCACATAGGGTTGCATCTCAACTCGGTACTCTCGCTTCACATATTAACAAAAATATAGTGTGATATATTATATAAGTAATATTATAGATGCCATTCGGTAGTATTATAAAAAGAGAAAAAGCGAAGTAGTTGATCTTATAAAAAAAAAAATTAAACATTTTTATAATTTAAATCTTCTTTGTGAGTGCCTATGTAATGTAAAATGCGACAATTTGTTTTTAGGCAAGGAAAATTTAACCTTAATTTGATTTTAATGTTGAATGTGATTATTGAAGTAAATTTTGTGTTTGAATGAAAATATTTTTCTTATATTTTATTTTATTTTATTTTATAATGAAATATATTTCTATTTCTTTTCTCTGTTACCACATTTATTACATGCCATTTGCATCCAAAATATATCCAAAATAGCTACCTAAGTATATTTCAAAAGGGTAGTAAGTAATAAACCGGGTGTTTATAATTATAAAACTGGATGACTATTGCATTAACCTGGTGATGTCAACAAATATGTATATATAAACCGCACCTGAGATAATATGCCAGTTTAGATGCTCTGTGATGATAGTTGTTAATTAAGGTAGTAATTTTTACTGATTCGTGTTATTATTTACCTGCCCCCTTACCACCATCTCTTATTGCGACTCAATAACTGAATAGATTGCTTATTCATACCAATGAATAAGCGACTCTATTTCAAATGCAACAGAGTCGCTTATTAATTGCTATGAATAAGCAATCGATTCAATTACTGAGTCGCAATAAGAGATGGTGGTAAGGGGGCTGTATGCCAGGATTATTTATTTATCATGCATAACTTTATTACCCATGCACAATTAATAATAATTTATTTTGCTTAATAATTCATTATTGATATTTTATTTAGTTTCGTGTCGAGTAGAAGAGCTGGGAGTTGGGACTCCGAGCTGGTCTCCTCTGTTTCAAATATAATTCGGTTGCAGTTCACAAAGTCCCCTTGTTTCACGATGGATGTTATTGGATTACCTTCTCTAGATTTTTGAGATATTAGGTTGGGGAAAAAGTCTTTTCGTATTTTATATGAAAATTCAAAACATTTTTTACTAAAGTTTATTTACATTTAACTAAAGTATGTAGGTGCCATTTTGTTCGATAACTTTTTGCCATCTTGTAGGTAGAGACATGATCCCATTACTATAGAAATTTTAGGACTTCTGTTCAAAAAACCACGACAAGTGGTTTTGGCAGTCTTCTCGTGATGTTAACCTGACATTGCCTAAAGAATTCTGAAGAGACCGAAACAGGTGGAAATCAGAAGGTGCAAGGTCAGGACTATACGGCGGATGCATTTACACCTTCCAGTCAAACTCTCTTAATTTTTGCTGAGTGGCTAAAGATGTGTGAGGTCTAGCGTTATCATGATGAAAAATCACACCCCTTCTGTTAATTAATTCCGGCCGCTTTCTCTCAACTTTTTGCTTTAATCTCATCAGTTGTTCACAGTAGAGTTCAGAATCGATAGTCCTGCCTGGCGGTAACAGCTCATAATGAATAATGCCCTTCCAATCCCACCACACACACAGCATCACCTTATTGCGGGTTAACCCGGGTTTTGCCAGAGTCTGTGAAGCCTGACCGGCCTTTGACCACGACCTTTTTTGCACGTTCTTGTCGTACATGATCCACTTTTCATCACCAGTTATAAGCTTCTTCAAAAACGATTCGCTTTCATTACGTCGTAGTAAAGAATCGCAAATGAGTACACGGTTCATTAAGTTTCTTTCAGTGAGATCGTGAGGCACCCAAATATCGAGCTTTTTAGTGTACCCAGCTTTTTTCAAATGCGTCAAAACTGTTTTGTGGTCAATTCCTAATTCTTCAGCTACGTAGTAACTACTGATATGCTGATCTTGCTCCACTTTTTCAAAAATGGCATCCATTTTATCCGTAACAGGGCGACCAGAGCGACGTGCATCTTTCACATCAAAATTTCCTGATTGAAAACGCTTAAACCAAATTTGTGCTACTCTCACAGACACTGCACTAGATCCATAAACGTCACAAATTTTTTTCGCAGCTTGCGTTGCATTTTTACTTTTTTTGTAGTAAAATTTTAAAATGAATCTAATTTCTTCATTAGATTCACTTATCTTGACAGTAAAAAAAACAAATGAAAATCACACATTTACCTAATTTGAATTTGGAATTATCTTTTTTAAAATTTAAACTTTTTAAAGATATCAAAACCTGCCAGATACAAATGGTATAACCAAAGAGATTTTATTACAAGTTCATACATACTAAAATGCGAAAAGACTTTCTCCCCCACCTATTATAATACGACCATGTCAGGACCATGTCACATCTCCGGTTTTATAATCATTGGGTTATCTATATTGCATTTTCTAAACCCATTTTTTAGCATCGTATTACACATTGTTCTTTATTCTGTATATTCTTTTAGAGAAACTTCACATAATTTAGTTCGAAGTACTCACGATGATCAGTTTTATTTTCTTTTTTAAATTTATGTTAGCAAATGACTTCTTTTATGTGCGAATACTTTAAAAGATGAAAAGTATCACTCGTTCGTTGCCATTCGTGGAGACTTGAGAAGTGTTGTGCTTTTGAAAGTGAGTAAGGTCTACTAATGGGAAATATGAAAGCGTGAATACAGCTTTTTTATACTACTTCGGATGGCAGACAAGGACACGGCCCGCCTGATGTGAAGCGGTCACCCTAGCTATATTAACGATTACAACATGAAATATCGTTCGCGCGCCGCCAGCGGGCTGCTAACGCAGCAATTCCTTTTTTTCTCGTGACTTTCACTCACTTGCAGGAACACAATAAGTTGGATATAGGCCTTTCTTAATGCTTGTATTTCTGCATTTGCTTTTTGGGGTAATTAGGGCTATCTAGATGGGGCGCCCAACACTTCGTCGCCCCATACGCGGCCTCCATCCAGGACTTTCCATTGCTGACTCGCGGCCGAGTTGTAGTCGGCCCACTGCCACTTCAGCTTGCTGATTTTGAGAGTTATGTCGCTATACTCTATTAATATTTATTAAAAAGAGGTATGGTACAGCGTATTTATAAGCTGTCCGACTGGGGAAGTACCTGCACCTCACAGAATGCCGCAGCCAAATAACAATTTCCTTGAGGGTTGTTGTGTTTCTGCGAGTGAGTAACGTCACCTGAAAGGAAGGAGTTACTGCGCTGGCACCGGGGTTGGCGGCGCGCGGGTAATGTTTAATGTTGCGAGCGTTATATGACTACGGCAACCGCTTCACGTCAGGCGGGCCGTATGCCGACGTAGTATAAAAAAAGACGTGTGGCACTCGGGGACTGCCGCGGTAAAGCTATTGCATAGCATTTTGTATCAACTTATGCAATTATAATTTTATTTATTTATTTTATTCATGCAGTATTGCTTTTTCTTTGATATTAATTCAAGTTACACTTTTTGAGCGTGGTGACCGATAAGAAAACAATTTTTTCTATTATTAAATAAATAAAACGAGTTTCGTAGAGTCGTACAATACGTCTAATCGCACGCACACAACGCCGTGTCGAAGACTGCCGAACTGAAACGACGTTAGACGATGCACGGCCTTCAAGCCACACCTCCTTGCCCGTCGGAGTGGGGAGCGTGAGGTTTTTTCGTTACGGAATTTCTGGATTCGGTCCCCGCGCTCAAGGCCCGCGATAGAAGCTATGCAATAGCTTAAAAACTATTTTTTTTTATACTACGTCTACTTACGATTATTGGCAGCCCTAATTATTTATTTATTATAAATAACTTCTACAACAACCTCAGATATCTCTTAATTCTGTTCAAAAATCATTATTTGTTCTTAAACTTGTATACTCTTGTTACTAGTTTTAAAGTGCCTTTTGTAAGAAAAAACAACGTATTTTACAAGTAAGTTTTGTCTGTTAAACGAAATGGAAAAGTTAAATTGAATAGATGTCCGAATGCGCAATAAATTGTACTTTTTACTTCCACCATTTTAAAATATCGCACATTTATTGCAATATTGACAGTATCAATTTGCTAAATCAACCTTTTTCATGCCAACTGTAATAAATAATGTATCTACTAACTATCTTTAAATGTTTTCCACTTAAGTTAAAAAGGAAATATTTACGTAAAATTTAATGTTATTATTTCTCGATATGTACATACTCGTACATGTATCAATAAACTGACCATTTATTTTTTAAATCAAAACGGGACGTAAGTTTTCTTTATTTAGAAAAATTGTAACTTAATGCAATTAGTATTCACTATTATTATATTCATATTATGTATTTCTAATTATTTTTATTATAACAAGCTGTAAAATAAGTGTAAATAAAAATCAATCTGACAGTAATGATTAAATTATATGAAACAAATTTTCACGAGCTTCGTAATTTAACATTTTCGCGCGGTTTTGGAAAAGGTGACTATTTTGCGTCCCGGCGCTTTGTTTGAGGACAACGGGACAGGTGACTGAGAAAAGGGACAGTCCCGATCATGCACGTATGGTTACTTTATGTATCAATAATTGTGACCTGTAACACAGGTTTTTTTTCCAAAACCTACTTCAGGCACCAGCCTCTCACAAAGTTTTGGGGTGTAAGTGGTTCATCAACATCTTTGAACCTAAGCCAACTTCACCTGCACGCGGTGCACCCTGCTGACTGACAAACGAAGCTCTGGCGAAAAGAGAGGTAGGGAGCCTAATTGTAAGCTACCCGACTGGGTAATGTACCTCCACCTCACAGAATACCGCAGCCAAATAATTAAAATTCCTTTGAGGGTTGTTGTGTTCTGCGAGTGAGTGAGGTCACCAGAAAGGAAGGAGATACTGAGTTGGCAGTGGGGGTGGCGGCGATATTTTATGTTGCGAGCGTTAATATGGCTACGGCAACCGCTTCAAATCAGGCGGGCCGTATGCTTGTCTGCCACCCAACGTAGTATAAAAAAAAAAAAAAAAAAAAAAGAATGGCTTATCTATCATGAATGCAAACAAAATGTTAAGTTTAATTTAGGATTAGGATCTTAATTAAACTTAACATTTTGTGTGTGTTTCCATCCATGATAAGCCATTCTAAGTGAGTAATTATTATTAATAATAAATAATAAATCTTTATTTCCTCTCACAAATAAAAGGCTTAAAAGCCTTAAAGGCAATAAAGATTTATTATTATTAATAATTGGAATTATACATATAACCTAGGGTCGTTTAAACGAAGCGTGAAAAAATATTTAACATGCGTCTTCAAGTGGTGGACCGCCAGCGCTGCGCTAATCGCATTGACGGCGGTCCTCACATTTAATCTTCACTTGTGCTTCCCATCAGGCAAGGTGCAGACATTTTGATCGACTACATTAAAAAAAATATAGACAGTAAGTGCACGTGTAATTTTAAAAAACATCTAGATCAGAAACCGTTACCATTTGATAGAACTCGTGAAGCTCTCTCTCTCTGGATCAGTACTTAGTTTTTAGTTTAATGTATTTACTTTAGAAAGAATCGATTAAGATCACTAATCGTTTCCATCCTATATCGATCTAGATCACGAAAACTAGAAATAAAATTATCGAGAAAAATGATAATATTTTTTGAAATAACCACGTTATTAAATTTTTTGAAATAACAACGTTAGGCAATTTTAAAGTGACATTGAAAGTCACTTCAATAGGCCTTCAGGATAAAAAAACTGCTCTTTAACAAAAACAAATGTATTTTCTAGGTAAAACATACCAATAGCTAGCAACTAAAAATTAAAAATCAGGTGTTACGTCCTTCGAATGAAAAAAAAATGCAATTTTAAAAAATATTATTATTTTTCTCGATAATTTTATGTCTGCTTTTCATGATAAAAGTTTGGCCCTAAGTGAATGAGATACATTGTATAAGTATATACACATAATGCTCATTCGATTAACAACATAAGAAATTAATTTGGACATCACAGATTTCATAGCTTTCTTAACGGAGACTCGAAGGCCCTTGAAGGTACCGTAGTGTCGTTTACGTTAAACCTATGATTAATATATATTTATAGGTTACTACAATAGCAATACGGTTAAAAGAATCGCTAATACGAGCAAGATTGATAGACTGTTTCACGCTAAAGTTTTGTTGGTTGCATTAATCACATGATGTTAAAAGCATCTATGTAGGATATCGAAAAATGGAAGAAAAACAAAAACGAAAATTGTCAATGCGATTATTGTTATCGCTGGTATTGTCAATAAATGCATCAATAGCATACAAACCTTGTTAGAATTTCACAAACTAAACGAATTTTCCAAAATTATACGACCTATTTGATAGATGTAGACTCTGGTTTTTTTTATATGAGGGGGCAAACGAGCATGTGGGTCTCCTGATGGAAAGCAATCACCACCGCTCATGGAGATCAGCAACACCTTGGAGTCGTTGATCCGTTGCCAGCCTATACTACTTCCTTTCTTTCTGGTGGCCTCACTCACTCGCAGGAACACAAGAACCCTCAAGGGAATTGTTATTTGGTGTAGACATTATCCAAAAATGAGTAAAAAACGGAATCCACGATTGTGTAAAAATGGAGAAGTTTGAACTTTTATTTAGATTCCAATTTGGGCATAAAACTACACATAAAACAGTAGGCTCTATTAGTTTACTATTTATAGTCGACCAACTTACACCGTAGTTGGCTAGTAGCCAAGTTCATATAAAACCTATGTAATCAGAAGTGCAAAGATATCTTGTATTGTATTGCATGTTATATTTATCTATTTTGTTGCCACTGCACAACTCTTGTCTCCTGTCCGAAGTCCGAACCAACTCGACATAATAATATTTATTTTAAGATTAGTCTATTTTTAGTTAATTAAGTTTGTATTTTAAGATTAGTTTATTTTTACTTAATTTAGTTTCATATAATATAGTATAGTACCCATTGAAACTTGAAATAAATAAAAATTGTACTTTTTAGGGTTCAGTATTAAACAAGGAATCCTAATAATTTCGCCATGACCGTCCGTCTATCTATCTAACTATAAGAAGGCTATAATTTAGATCCGTCATTACAAGAATCTTTAATTTAGTGTCGCGGTGTCTGTAATTATATCTTGCAAATTAAATACCAACTTTCCAATATCCGATTGTGTTGAAATTTTGCATACACGTTTGGTTCTCACACAATGCACGATTGTCGAAATGCCGATATTTTTAATACAATATGGCTGCCGGTACAGAATGGCTAGGCTACAATATAATATACTTGAGACACATATACCACGCAGAGTACTATTTTACTATCAAATCAAATCAAATCAAACAAATCAAGTCAAGTCAAGTCAAGTCAGGGCAGGGCAGGGCAGGGCAGGGCAGGGCAGGGCAGGGCAGGGCAGGGCAGGGCAGGGCAGGGCAGGGCATAAAAAACAAAATTGCCATATTGCTGTCTCTCATATCATATTGCTAAGTGGGGAAGTCAAATTCCAAAAGCTTCCTACTCCTACTAATTTCTTCTGATTAAATTCGTTGTGAGTTCCAAGGCGTCGTAGTTTTACCCCCGGGACTGCAATGGACTTCACTATTCAATGCCTTTTTTGGCGGTCGCCGCTGTTAATCCTGGCTACACAGGAGACGTAGTGGTGGGAATGTGTGCTGGGCCCCCGTCCCTTTAATAAGGAATAGGCGCCCCCCGCCCCTCCCGTCCCGTTATTAAAAAAAATACTCGGTGTACTAGATTCTGAGCAATTCGACTGTGACAGAGGGACAGCCAGTCACACATGTTATCGTATAAGGGTTCTTATTATTCAGACGCACTATGGTTCGTGTGGAACAAGTTAGCTGGACAATATTATTTGCTTTGATTTTTATGTCTAAATGAGGTTATAAAGCATAAATGTAAAGTCCTCTGTACTTCTTGGAGGGCAATTTTTCATTTGAGTGAAAAAAGAACAAAGTTCAAGAATATGTACAGAATATCTATATTTTTATCAAGATTTTTACAAAATAATTTATCTCTAAATCTAACTTAAAACTAATAACAGATACATAAAACA
Organism: Hypsopygia costalis; assembly: GCA_937001555.2. Classification (NCBI taxonomy): domain Eukaryota; kingdom Metazoa; phylum Arthropoda; class Insecta; order Lepidoptera; family Pyralidae; genus Hypsopygia; species Hypsopygia costalis. Next base: position 30,119,847 of record OW443329.2, read on the forward strand.
CTCAGCAACAAAATCTATCTCTCATTATCATCACTATCCTCAGATGAATCATCCAATGAATTGTAATGATGATGATGATGATGAGTGGCAGAACTATGAAAACTATGAAAAACATTTTCTTCCTTACAGCAAGGTTGAACTATGAAATCTAAGACTTCACATTCACTTCACATGGTCAGATGTCAATAACACATTAAGTATTCACGAATTCTTCTGCAGTCCTTAGTCCGGCTCTGATGCTCCACTCCTGGACTGTAAGAAGTTTAGTTACCTAAGTGGAAGACGGGAAGAAGAGGTCATCTACGCGACGTCTTTTTGTTTTGAGACTGGAATCTTCAAACTCTTTAGTTGGTCGTCCAGGTCCCGGTTGGGTTTGTATCGATGTCCTTTGCATGGATAAATAAAAGGACACGGCGAAACATATGTCAACATCCTTTAGGTACGTCGAAGTCGTCTCTAGGAAGCGCTGTCGGCTTCTTCCGCAGCAGCTCCATTTTTCAGCCATTTTGATGAATATTTTGAGATGATAACCTTGACGTCCCTCACAGATTACTCCGTAACACCATCAAAATCTTGTCTCAAAGATACAAGCCGATGAAGCTCCTCATTCCGCATTTCTTTCGGATGTTTCAGCCATTCTTCGAAAAAATCTATTTCCGAGATGGTGAAAACTGTTAAAAGAAAAAAAATTAAAAAATATAGTTGTGCAAATAATTCGCAATATTTTTTTTTACCAATAAGTACATAGATACTTAGAGAATCATATATGATAGATTTTACGGAGTGGACATGAGTGGACATGTAATTATTCGTCCATTGAACTAAAAAAGACGGTTAAAAACATCAGTTTTATCTAAACATTTAATTTAATAAAATTATCGAATGAAGTTCCTGTGATAAAAACTAACTTAAACAAAACTACATACCTTTATGTACACAATCCATCATAAAAACACTATCACAAACTTCTTTTAGTAACGTAAATAATGCTTTCAATTATGGCGTAAAATTGCAAATGAATGCACTTTGAATTATCAACATTTTGTATACTTACCTCAATGACGCTCCTATTGACGAAAGTAACGACAATTAATAGGTGTATTCCTTAATGTATATATCTGATGAGTTCATCTTAATAAGTAATTACTAGAAATTTAAGGGTCGTTTTTGTCTAGCTAGCTTGTTCTATTCGAACCATAGTGAGACGTAGGGAACCCTAAAACAGTAAATTAAATATAAATAACACACGTTTCTTTCTGTTGGTCAGTTTTCCTTGTTGGTGACCCGCTATAAATCATTGTCAGCCGTGGGCACAGATGCAGTATCTGTCCGTCTTCACAACCCCTTGGTCAGGGACAAGTAATGCAATTAACTTGATTGAGGATAACTTAGTTATTATGTTAAGGTACAGTAGTAGGTAAGTACTACTACTTATAATGATCAAGTCTTTGACGGTAAGAGTATCATCGTCTCATTATACAAAGAAATACACTTTGGGGTTTTTAACAGGGTGTTTCAAAGTGTACGCCGCGGTGCCCCATTGCATTGGGAGTGATCATGGTTGCCTCAAGGCGCTCGTTTTTTTTCTTACTACGTCGGGTGGTAAACAAGCATACGGCCCACCGGATATAACGCAGATACCGAAGCCATAAAAGAAGCCACTTGCAACATAAAAAATCACTCACACCTCCGTAGGAAAAAGATCCGATGGGGATCGGCTTCTGCTCAACCGGAAGGGCGCCTGATGGCTGATAGGGCAGGGAAATTCTGGACTGGTAAACGCAGAATAGAAAGCTCTTCACTAGATGGACCGACGATCTAGATCACAGGGAGCCGATGGATGCATACTGCACAAACCTAATTGTATCTATAGTTGATCAAAGGGTTGATATAATAACATCGGACGCGCAGCATGCGCCACCATAGAGAAATTTTTATTTTTTTTATTTTCGAAATCCCGAATTGATATCGGAAAACCAAGGTCACTTTACATTACTACTTTTTGATGCTCTACACGAATCCGAAGTCAGAATTTTTAAATTTTGAGTTTCATGGCAACGGACAGACAGAACGATTTCATAAGCTCAATGAATTTTGCTGAAAAGGTCAATGATTTAACTCCGACTGTCGATGGTGATATCGACACCATCAATTTAACAAGTAAAGTGAATAAAACAACAGTTGGTTATCCCGCGGTCCCGTACGTAACATTATTCAAATGTATGCAGGCCCTAACAGGAGCGAACAAGATACCCATCTAATTCAAGATGTAAAATAAGTTGGGCAAAATTCAATATTCCCAAAACAATATCGCAACACCTGCGTTGGGCGATTTCCATTCCGTCCAGGTCGGTGCTGTATAAATTGAAAATTTATACACACCCTGCAAAATCTTGTTCGACATAAACACGTCCATTAATTTTTAAGTCACTTCAAACCTACTTAGACTTGGCTATAAAGGTTAATCTATTATATGTCATGGTCAATGTAATAAATTGGGTATTATTCATACTGCCCGATACTTGATCAATGTAATAAAACATGTTTTGGTTAGATTGAGCTGATTTTTGGTTAGATTAGGGTTTTCTTATGTCCTGTCATCGGAAATAGGAGCTCCGCGAAGCGGACAATCTAGATGATGAATGATGTGGTGTCAAGTAGATAAGCTTACTTATTAAGCCGGGTCCGCTGCGACGTGTTTTCGTGTTTGCAAACACGATAACATTGTTAGCTAACCGAATAGGGGCGTGGCCTAACAGTTATGTTAGAAAAAATACAATAACATGTTTGTCGAGACGAATGGATAACATACCCCGCGGTCGCCTGCGGGGAGGGGGAATATCGCATTTTGTGTTAGCGCGCAATAGAGGAAGACGTCATTTTCGTAAATTTCGTACGAAGATTGTGTGTTGAATGGGGTCGACAACTGTCAAAGTGGCGCTAGCAGCGCAAAGACCAATAACAAAGCAGTTTTTGTATGAAATTAGTAGTGAATTCATAGATAGAGACCATTATCACAGTATAAGTAATAGTACTAACGTACCATTATTGAGAAAATGCCTAGATGTTGTGTACCAAATTGTAAAGAAACTGGAGGCCACCAGTTTCCTCGAGATGAGAAACTTAAAAAATTGTGGCTCAAAGCGATAAATATTATTAACCATTTTATTTATTATTATTAACCATTTTAATTATTAACTCGCATATTTTCCAATTGAAATACATGTTTTAAATCGTAAAATTGTCAAGAAATCAACGCAACAAACAAATCCGAAACGTTTAATGATAAATGACAAAGGTTCTTATAGTGGTGGCACCATCTGAGATCAGCTTTAACTTGCCAACCCCATTGGGGAACAATATATTCTGTCACCTAAGTTTAGATGTGTCACTAATCTGCAGTACCCTAATAATAATATTTATCCCCAAGAAATAAATTAGTCATCATTTTAATCAAAACTGTCTCTAAATATAAATCATCGGCTTAGTGTAAATATGTATCTTAAATTATGGTTTGATCACTTTTTGCTATAGCCTGAATATAAGATCAGGGGCCTTACCACAAGCTCTAAACGCAGGAATGGAACTATGATGGTTGCGTATTTATCAATGAATTTCATTCATAAAATAACCATGATGGTTCCATTCCTGCGTTTAGAGCTTGTGGTAAGGCCCCTGTTCTCTAAAAAGTAAGTCACGAGCAGCAATAATACATTTGTACCCAAAAATAGCAAATCTTTCACCTTATAAATCTAATCAACAAACTATTAGTATCATTTAATTCGTATGATCATCAAAATAATAGATCTGTCACCTAATAAATAGATCAGCTCCTTAATTTAATGAAAAAATGGCTAATAGGGGCGGAGTCAAATTGGCGACATATTCACTGACGAATCTTACCAATACTTGGTCAATGCAGGGACTAGAGAAATAATTCCTTACTCTATGGTCAATGTAATATATCATGTTTTGATTTGATTTGAGTAGATTTTTGGTTAGGTTAGGGTTTTCTTGTGTCCTGTCATCGGAAATAGGAGCTCCTCAACCTAGATCATGAATGATATGGTGCCAAGTAAGCTTAATTATTATTAATTGAATTACTTTTAAGGTAAACATTTTCATATTGTTAGGTGATTCTGTTTTAGTGACAATTTCATTATTTTGAAATCCAATATAATTATTTGATGGTTGATATTATTTCCAAGTAATTATTAATTGATATTTAGGTAAGCGTTTTTATATTATTTGGTGATTCAATTTAGGTGACAGATCTACTATTACAGGAACAAATATAATTTATTAGGTCACTGAAAATGCATTTATTAGGTAATAGGCTTGTATCCCATTTTTTTTTCGATTTGTTATTTAAAGACGTCACAATAATATAAATATAGGTGAAATAATTACTTCGATTGCATAAAAACTTCTCGAGATATGATAACTTGAAGATCACAATTTTGGACTATCCCGAAAACGCTCCATACAAAAGGCCACCACGTTATGATGTCACACCGTGCTATTTTATATGCATTAAATCAGAAATTTGTACGACAGCTATGTTAAATATTGCGTTTATGTAGCCAGTGCCGTAACAATAGTTATAGTATTTTATATTACAATTTACAATGGTAATATTTATTTTTTATAATTTCATACCTTTAAAATGAACTTTCCCACCAAACTTTGACCGCACATAAAACACGTCGGACATAAGTTATTAAAATTTTAAGATCGCAGATCGTTCTAGTTTTATGTATTTTACGTTACTGAGAGAGAGTTTTTACAATTTTGTAACATGGGCAACAAGCCTATTGATAAAATCATACCCGTTGAATTGTGTGAAACAAAAACAATAACGATAGGTGCAGCGGACGGGCGGTTTTGTTAACGTGTTTTGATTGTTATCAAAACACGTTAGCAAATCGCCCGTTTTCTAACAAAACAAAACATGTTTGTTTAGTTAGAAAATTGGCGCTGCGCACCCGCCTTTAATAACTGATAATTTATTAAATTGCCTGGGCATTATCAATAACGCCCAATTTATTATATTGACCATAACTATATATATATATACTTGTGGTAAGGTATATATATATATACTTGTGGTAATTTATACCCTTTGTAGTATTTTTAAAGTAGATGAAGACAAATCCAAAAACTCAAAAATCTTAAAAATCGGTCTAGCCATTCTTGAGTTAATAAATAGTGTACACGACGAGTCGATTCTTGAGTTAATAAATAGTGTAACTAACACGACTCGTCGTGTTAGTTACACTATTTATTAACTCAAGAACGGCTGGACCAACTTTTTAAGATTTTTGTGTTTTTGGATTTGTCTTCATCCGGAATAGTATAATAAGTATTAAAAATATTGGAAAAATGACGAAAAAATAAAATAAAAAATAAAACATTTTCCAATACAAATAGTGTTGAAAAAGTATTGAGATATTTATTGGTTGTCAAATATTTATGCGGGCGTTCAGAAATTTATTTCAAGCTCCATAAATTTATTGAAAAATGAACAAATGATCTAATTAAAAAAAAATGTCAAATCGATTCTCTCTCTCTCTCTCGATCGAATCGAGTCGCACTTTTTGCTTTTACGTCGAGAAAGTTGTGTGTGATTTGTTTTGAAAATTGTTTTGTGTATTGACATATTTATTGGTTGTCAATTTGTAAGTACTTTTATATTTTTTTTGTGTAGGGTAAAGGCAAACCCCGGCCACTCCATACAAAAATGGCGCTTTTGCATGTAGTAACCAAATGACGTCTGTACACGTGCCTATGTTTGAGTGACGTTCTCTAGGGCTGACATTATTCAATTATTAGTCGGACATGTAAGGTTGTAAGTGGTTCATCAACATCTTTGAACCAAAGTCAATCTCACCTGCACGGCGTACACCCTGCTGATTGATAGACGAGGCTCTTACGAAAAGAAAGGTCGGACATAGCGTATTTTTTAAGCAGCCCGACTGACGAAGTACCACCACTTCAAAGAATACCGCAGTCAAATAACAATTTCCTTGAGGCTTGTTGTGTTCCTGCGAGTGAGTGAGGTCACCAGAGTGGATGGAGTTGCTGCGTTGGCAGCGGGGATGGCAGCGCGCGAGCGATATTTAATGTTGCGAGCGTTAATATGATTACGGTAACCGCTTCACATCAAGTGGGCGTAGTGAAGAAAAAAAACATAGTAAATACACTACACTGACTTCAGTCAATATTTACAAAACGCCTTGTAAGTATAATTGCCATTGCTAACTTACCCGAAATTTTATATTTTCTAATCACCACTAAATCGAATATTCGCCTTCCGAACACCGGTTCATTGTAATGGTCAAACCATTTCATTCTCACTAATTGTAGCTTTTTACTATTCATATAAATGCATGCGTAATGATTTGATTCATTTTCATATTCACATGGAACAAACGTAATTTAAAACTAATACCACACATGACATCACGCAAAATAAACATTGAAATGTAAATAAGAAAATTGTAAACATTAACAATAAACCACCATAACTCAAGTGACAGCAATGTCATTTCCGCGTCTGCGCACTCACTTGCTCTTTGAGACATAATAATATAAATCTGTTATAATGTTATCCTTTTCTCATCTCGTATTATTTGTATCTTATATCCTACTTTGACCGACATGAATTAGTTATGATGAAACTATGGCTGCCACATGCTTTTTAGGTAATTTATAAAAAAAACAGTACTTTATTTCATCGAAAGGGATCTAATATATTTCTTTTTTTGAAATCCTTTCCATGTGTTGAGACATCCATCCACTGCACAAGTAACTCCCATATTTTACATACTCCCATAATTTAAACTGAATGGAGAATAAAATACAAGCTACGTCAATTTGTAGGACGTTGCATCAGAGGGGAGGTGAGGTCGACTAGTGAGAGCGGCAGAGAGTGTGCATACTGTACGTTAGTAGTACTTATACTGTGGTAAAGGTACAGATTATATTTCATATTTTTTTTAAGCTTTTTAAAACTTTTTATATTATTTTCAATTACATAGGTAATGTCTAGCAACTACTTCCTAATAATTAAAAACATACAATTAAAATAAAAACTAAAGACAAAAACTAAACTATTTTTGTGTATATATATTTATTTTATATTCATTGTATTACTTCCATAAAATCATAAATTTAGTTCAGCTAATAAGTAACACGATTCATTGACTGTTAGGCGGTACGAAGTTCGCCGACTCAGCTAGTTGTTTCTAATGACTGGTCATCAATATGTGCAACATTTTTTGTATTAGCTCAGCATAGTGACTTCGTAACGCCTGATGCATAAAGAGAAAAGCGAAAAAAATTAAAGAAAAAAAAACCTTTTTAAAAACAAGCTTTTATTATTTGTTTATAAAATGAACTAAAAAGTTAAAAATAAATTAACTCTAAAAAGAAATATAACACTTTGTAACTTGATTGTAACCTTTAACGACAAATAAGCGTCTTCGTCTAGGACAAAATAATTCCATATTGTACAAATTTATTTTATTTTAACACTAAAACTTTTCACCATACATAATTATTCAATCTCGTCCCCTCTCTTTATCATAGTCCCCATTTATAAATGAAAGCGTGTTACATTGTGATAGCTTGAGGAAAATGTTGTGTTGTATTAAATGTAACACGCTTTAATTTATAAATGGGGACTATGATAAAGAGGTGGGACGAGATTGAATAATTATGTATGGTGAAAAGTTTTAGTGTTAAAATAAAATAAATTTGTACAATATGGAATTATTTTGTCCTAGACGAAGACGCTTATTTGTCGTTAAAGGTTACAATCAAGTTACAAAGTGTTATATTTCTTTTTAGAGTTAATTTATTTTTAACTTTTTAGTTCATTTTATAAACAAATAATAAAAGCTTGTTTTTAAAAAGGTTTTTTTTTTCTTTAATTTTATTTTTAACTTTTTAGTACCTCTATTTTTAATTCGAGATTTACTACGACGTAGTTCGCAGCGCGTAGCAGCGTTATTCCGTTATGAAGTCCGTAGTTCGTTCACATGATATGTAATATGTACTGATTTAAATATCAATAATGTTGAAATTATGTAATCACTTGTTAGTTATTTGCAACGTTTCTCATTCTATCCATTTCTTTTAATGCATCAACATTACAAGGTTTCTTCGACGTCAACTTGGAGCAGTCAAGTTCTTCGATTTGAAGACCTGCTAAAGACCTAACTCGGCTTAAAGCTACATAAGCTTGACCAGCAGCGAACAATTTGGAGCCTAGATAAATAACAGCATGATCTACAGTAGTTCCCTGCATTTTATGCACAGTTGAAGCCCAAGACAAGACAATCGGGAGCATTCTTCTTTCAGCTGTGCCGTGATTAAATTTAGCAGGAAATTGAACTGATTTAGGGTGTATTATGTGAATGCCATCGTTACCAAAGTCTACGCGAACCGATGGTACATCGCTATCGTATAGTTGAGCACGTCTGTAATACGGCCATATGATTTCAGTGATGTGACCTATTGCTCCATTCACAAGTCCCTTAGCAACGTCAACGTTAGACCTCAACATTACGGAGTTCCTATGGCCACCTTCCAACTCCAACATCAGACCCTGGTTACCATATAGTATCAAAGTACTCGTCAAGACTAATCCAATGAGCTCAAACTCGATAGGGTTGCATCGTTTAATTACGGAGTTTCTATGGCCACCTTCCGGCTCCATCATCAGACCCTGGTTACCATATAGTATCAAAGTACTCGTCAAGACTAATCCAATGAGCTCAAACTCGATAGGGTTGCATCGTTTAATTACGGAGTTCCTATGGCCACCTTCCGGCTCCATCATCAGACCCTGGTTACCATATAGTATCAAAGTACTTGTCAAGACGAATCTAATGAGCTCAAACTCGATAGGGTTGCATCATTTAATTACGGAGTTCCTATGGCCACCTTCCAGCTCCATCATCAGATCAGCTCTATGTCACAATAACATTGCATTGTCATCCGATTTATACATGCATTCTAAATTTCAGCTCAATCGGAAACCGGGAAGTGGATCAAATTTAAGTTGCAAGATTTGATTACAGACAACGGGACAGGTGAAACTAAATAAAAGCTTGTAAAAAGAAGCCGAAACTGCAGCGGCAACTGTCTAAAAGATTAGGCCTATAGGACTAGTGTTCTGTCAGGTAAAATTAACATGCTAGCCCACGAGGTGCTGCACGCTTCGTGTAGTATGGATACATCACTATGTATCATAGTATGTTGTAGAACACTAGGTTGTCAATAACGACAGATATATCATGTGAGTGCGCGCGAAATATAAACGTAGTAGCTCTTCATATAGTGGTTTTATTTAACAATTAAGAAGGATACCATACTGTAGGAAGGACGAATCTTATACTATGGGGTCGATGTTGAAATTGCACTTAGACATTGAGCCTTCAAGTATGGAGTCTTTATTTCCCTTAAAAGGCTGGCAACGGATCGGCGACCCCTTGGTGTTGCTGATATCCATGGGCGATGGTGATTGCTTTCCAATAGGTGACCCAAATGCTCGTTTCCCCTCTGTCATATATAAATAGAAAAGCATTGAATCAATTTCTGTGGGTTGTTTTTGTAAAATCAATTAAATACGCTGTTCTCTTTTACAGATCTTGTAACAACCTGTAAGATATAAATGGTTACGACCTTTTTTATGCCGTTGAGTTGGAAAACAAGCATACGGTCCATCCGATCGTAAGCAGTTACCGCAAATCATCTAACTCATTCATCTAACCAGTGGTGTTATTGAAATTTGGATGGAGATGATAGATATGTAGCTGAAACACCAAACTGTACCCCCCGATTTCGTTATCATTAGATTTTTTGAATTGGCTCGTAGCAATTTTAAAGACGTATCTATTCAAGTCAAAAAGAAAAGGATAGGAAGAATTTTGAAAGCGGACGAGCTTTTTGTTTCATCAAGTAATGTCTTGTTAAATAATTTCAAAACATTTTCAACTTCAAAAACATTGGGTTCCAACAACAATGATCCTCACTCAAAAGTACTCAAAACAGGTATTACTTCTAAACTTTATACTGTTCATCCAATCGGAGTCACTAAAAGGCGAAACAGTTTCCTATTCACCTGAAACTACTTCCATTTATTCACAACCTTTTACTTGCTATTACGATAAAATAGTGCGCAGAAGGTTGAGTTTATAATGTACTTGATTATAATCTACCTACACGCTGACTCGGGGTCCTAAGTTGAAGTCGATTACCATCGGATTTTCTGATTCCAAAAATTGCTCCTAGGTTAAAGTTGTTGACATATCTCCGGCTTAGTCAGTAGAGCTCTAGGGGTTCTAGGGGTTCTTCCAGCTGTGAGCTAAACATAATTAGCAATAATCTAAGCAGCAGAGTTATTTTCGCATTAATAAAATTCGATGGTAATCGAATACAGCTTCGGTGGTAGGGCACCTGGAGCGGTAATTGATCCCTATCATACCATTTCACACCCTTCGTCCACTTTGGTAACTAAATTACCTACCCAGTTACAAGAGAAGTATTTAATTTCGATGTTTGGTAACTAGATGTTTGTAAGAACTATTTTTCCACTTTCGTATCTTTTTGAGAGGTATATTTTTATTATTATTAGAGAAACAATGGTGTTGGTTAAGCGCATCTTCATAGATTCGCAGACTTTGTACATATATCTATATACTTACTTAATTGTTCAGTCAAATGTTGTACATAAATGTATATGTTGTATATATGTGTCTTGCCCTAAAGTACACTTACCTTAGTATGCAGTAGACCATCTGCGTGTACATTATTCTCTACCTTACCGACATTAACAAAACTTTTCAATAGCCATTCGTCGGTTGCGGTCTATGGAAAACTTTAGAATATTTCAACGAAATATTGTTTTGACGAATTTCGGTTTTGTTTTTAGCTTGTTATTCTCACTGGCCGCGGTTATTATTTATTCTATGGAGTCTGTTTGATGTAAAGTTTGGGTAATAGTGGTTACCGCTAATATTTGTTCGGTAGAAGTGTGGAGTAGCAATGTATTTCACATAATTTATATTTTTTTATACGCTACTTTACGAGAATAATCGATTAATCCATTAATAAGAAAAATAAAAACTAGCACATTGTACATAAACATCACGTACACTCTTATTTTATATAAGAGGGGGACAATCGAGCATATCAGGTGGTCACCTGGAGGAAAGCAATCACCACCGCCCATGGAGATCAGCAACACCAAGGGGTCGCCAATCCGTTGCCAGCTATATAAGGGAAATATAGACTCTGTATAATTATAGACAATAGAACACAATGTCAAACTAAAAGAGAAAATGCCAAAACAATGCCGCCAAAGAAGCAGTCGCTCACACGTAAAGCATGTTCACGAAACCCATTACATTATTAATTTTAAATTAACAGAATTAATTCTAGCGTTTTTTTCTTTTTAAACGGTTTTTATTAAACGGTTTTATTTAGCTTGACCTGTTTGTTTGTTTATTTATTTATTTGTTTTCATTTTTGGGTCAAATCTAGTAATTGAAATTTGACCCCCTTCCTGTTGACAGATTGATCTGAAATTTGGTACACACCTTTAGTTCTGGTGACAATACAATTAAATAAATTCTGTTTCATTGTAAATCCAAGATGGCCGCCATTACAAAATGGCGGTTTACAAATTTTGTCACGATTACCTCAATATGGGTATCAAATGAAAGGGCTTAACTAGTAGAACACAGTTCATGCGAAAAAAAAAATTAAATACAAGATGGCCGCCGCTACAAAATGGCGGTTTACAAATTTTGTCACGACTACCTCAATATGGGTATCAAATGAAAGGGCTTGACTAGTAGAACACAGTTCACATGAAAAAAAATGAAAATCCAAGATGGCCGCCGCTACAAAATGGTGGTTTACACATTTTGTCACGACTACCACTACATGGGTATCAAATGAAAGAGCTTGACTAGTAGAACACAGCTCGTCGCTCGTCGCTCTCATGAATATTATAATAAAATCCAAGATGGCCGTCAACAAAATGGCCGGTTGGCGGTTACATATTTTCTCAATTTTCAATATGGGTATCAAATTAATACAAGACAAATTTAAAAGTAAAAAAAAAATGACAAAAGGCAAATCTAATCTTAATTGAATGAGAAGTACTATGTAATGGAATTATAAACTAAAAAACTTGAAAATAAAAATAATGAAAAAAACATTTATAATTTAAACGGTTTTATTGAAAGTTGAAAGTAATGTACTAAAAGCTCAAAAATAATTCGGTAGGTCCGAGTTTCAGTCATCATACCCCTCTCCCTCATCAGTCTAAGGCATTGATCAGACAAAATAATAAAATCGTTGGGCCCGTGTTTCTATCCAATCAACTCAGTTTACGCTACGCCCAACGATTTTGTTATTTTGTCTGATCAATGCCTTAGACTGATGAGGGAGAGGGGTATGATGACTGAAACCTCGGACCTACCGAATTATTTTTGAGCTTTTAGTACATTACTTTCAATAAAACCGTTTAAATTAAAAATGTTTTTTTCATAATTTTTATTTTCAAGTTTTTTAGTTCATAAATTGAAATATACAGTTAGTACTGACACAGCATAGTAGTAATACAAGCAGGGGCCCAAGTCTGTAACTTTTAGTTAAGCAACACGCCATTGACACTCTATCGACACACTATAGACATTATATTGCCATTGTTACAAATCCCGTATTCTGCAAAAACTACAATGGCGGCTCAGTAGTGTGTCAGTAGTGTCTCAGTGGTGTCTCAGTGGTGTCTCAGTGGTGTCTCAGTGGTGTCTCAGTGGTGTCTCAATGGTGTCTCAGTAGTGTCTCAGTAGTGTGTCTTGACTGTGGCCGTACAATAGGTTTTCAGCGTTGCTTACCAAAACCTTGCGACCATAGATGTACACTAACCTACTGCTTTTTAACATCCTATTTTTCATCAATTAACTCTATTTATTAGAGGCTTTTAATAATTTAAAAACGTATTATTATCAAATGCATCAAATTTCACTAAAAACATGCGTAAAAATCTATAAAAAAAGTATATTATGACGTAATTTTTTTGTCTACGACTTTCGTAAAAAAAAAAACAAATAATTATATAATTGTAAGCTACCCGACTGCGGAACGTACCTCCACCTCACAGAATACCGCAGCCAAATAACAATTCCCTTAAGGGTTGTTGTGTTCCTGCGAGTGAGAGATGTCACCAGAAAGAAAGGAAGGAGATGCTGCGTTGGAACCGGGGGTAGCGGCGCGCGAGCAATATTTTATGTTGCGAACGTTAATATGGCTACGGTAACCGCTTCACATCAGGCAGGCCGTATGCTTGTCTGCCACTTGACGTAAGTAGTATAAAAAAAATCAACATTAGTTTTATAAGTTGTTGTCAAGCACGATCAAAAATATTTCTAAGTTGTCAAGTAACCTTCATAGACAAATCTTTAATTCAGGAGAGATTCCGCTTCGACATTGCTGTCTCCGAAACAGGGAATGAGCTCGTCAATTAGCTCCCTTGCTTGCACCTTCCCAAACCGAAACGTTTTCACAAACTCCGCCTACGAGAAGGTCATCGAAGGCACTCACATGCTGCCTCATTAATGCGCGAGATTTGCGACGCTGACGCCAATGACGACGTCGACACTGTTGGCTAATGCCAAAATACGCCACCGCAAAGTAGGTGCTATCGGCCTCATTGCACCTATAAAATACGTCCACTTTATTAACAGTGCCTTTAGGGGACTACCACAATACACTCCGACCGTTGCATACACACGGGGACACTTATTTATAATTAAAAAACCGAGTGTCATAGAAACGCAATACCGAAAAAGGGTGTTGTTGTTCGATGGTGTCACAATGGCAGTTCAATGGCCAAAACACTATTCAAATACGATAGACACAACTGTCAAATACACTTTAAATATTTGCAGACTACCGCAACTTCGGCCATCACGATGCCATTGAAACACTATAATGGACCAGACTACCATCATTACAATAGTCTTACTATGGCGTTTCAATGGCACTACAATGGCAAGTCAATGACCATAAATAATTTGTAGAATACCAAATGGCAAAGACAATTCTATCGAGACACTACTGACACACTATTGATACGTTGGTTATTTTACAGACTTGGGCCCCTGGGGCCCAATTCTGTAACTTTTAGTTAAGCAACACGCCATTGACACACTATCGACACACTATAGACATTATATTGCCATTGTTGCAAATTCCGTATTCTGCAAAAACTACAATGGCGGCTCAATGGTGTTTCAGTGGTGTCTCAGTAGTGTCTCAGTAGTGTCTCAGTGGTGTCTCAGTGGTGTCTCAGTGGTGTCTCAGTGGAGTCTCAGTAGTGTGTCTTGACTATGGCCGTACAATAGGTTTTCAGTGTTATTTACCAAAACCTACCATCCGACCATAGATGTACACTAACCTCCTAAAAATCCTATTTTACATCAATTAACTCTATTTATTAGACGCATTTTAATAATTTAAAAACGTTTTATTATCAAATGCATCAAATTTCACTAAAAACATGCGTAAAAATTTATATTAATGAATATTATGACGTAATTTTTTTGTCTACGACTTTCGTAAAAAATAACAACTGTCAATTGTCAAAAACTATCCGGCGGGAAGCTTTATTGGAGACGTTAGCCAAATAAAGTTTTGGAATATATAATCAAATTTAAAAGTGTACCTATTGCAAATTATTGAATTTTCAGGAGCATTTCGGTAATTCATCAGCATTCTAATAGTATCATTTTATCACTTACAAATTTAACAAACAATACACTTCAATCAAAGTGTAAGTGGTTCATCAAGATCTTTGAACCAAAGCTAACTTCACCTGCACGTGGTGCACCCTGCTGACTGACAAACGAAGCTCTAGCAAAAAGAGAGGTAGGGAGCATAATTGTAAGCTACCCGACTGGAAAATGTACCTCCACCTCACAGAATACCGCAGCCAAATAACAATTCCCTTGAGGGTAGTTGTGTTCCTGCGAGTGAGTGAGGTCACCAGAAAGAAAGGAAGGAGATGCTGCGTTGGTACCGGGGGTAGCGGCGCGCGAGCAATATTTTATGTTGCGAATGTTAATATGGCTACGGTAACCGCTTCTCATCAGGCGGGCCGTATGCTGGTCTGCCACTTGACGTAAGTAGTATAAAAAAAAATCAACAGTAGTTTTATAAGTTGTTGTCAAGCACGATCAGAAATATTGCCAAGTTGTCAAGTAACCTTCATAGACAAATCTTTAATTCAGGAGAGATTCCGCTCCGACATTGCTGTATCCGAAAAAAGGGAATGAGCTCATCCATTAGCTCCCTTGCTTGCACCTTCCCAAGCCGAAACGTTTTCATAAAATCAACCTCGGGAAGGTCATCGAAGGCACTCACATGCTGCCTCATTAATGCGCGAGATTTGCGACGCTGACGCCAAAGACGATCGACGGTCGGCACTGTTGGCTAATGTCAAAATACGCCTTCGCAAAGTAGGTGCTATCGGCCTCATTGCACCTAAAAAATACGTCCACTTTATTAACAGGGCCTTTAGGGGACTACCACAATACACTCCGACCGTTGCACACACACAGGGACACTTATTTATAATAAAAAAACCGAGTGTCATAGAAACGCAATACCGAAAAAGGGTGTTGTTGTTCGATGGTCTCACAATGGCAGTTCAATGGCCGAAACACTATTCAAATACGATAGACACAACTGTCAAATAGACTTTAAATATTTGCAGACTACCGCAACTTCGGCAATCACGATGCCATTGAAACACTATAATGGACCAGACTACCATCATTACAATAGTCTTACTATGGCGTTTCAATGGCACTACAATGGCAAGTCAATGACCATAAATAATTTGTAGAATACCAAATGGCAAAGACAATTCTATCGAGACACTACTGATACACTATTGACACGTTGGTTATTTTACAGACTTGGGCCCCTGTTGCGGAACGCCCGTGAAATGTGAAAAATCTAAGCAAGAGAGTCGTTGACGCGAAGATTTAGTAGCGCGCGGCGACGCGTCGCCATGCTAACGGTCGGCTGTTAACATGACTTTTTTTATATGAGAGAGCGGCACACGAGCATGTGAGTCACCTGATGAAAGCAATCACTAGCGCCCATGGAGATCAGCAATGCAGTAACACAACAACCCTCAAGGGAATTAATATTGGGCTGCGGTATTCTGTGAGGTGGAGCTATTTCCTCAGTCAGCCAGTTTAAAAATACGCCTTGCCCTACCTTTCTTTTCGCCAGAGCCTCGTTTGTCAGTCAGCAGGGTGCACCACGTGCAGGTGAGGTTGACTTTGGTTCAAAGATGTTGATGGACCAATTACTGTCATGTCTCACATCAAAACAAACAATCACGTCTATTATATGTTCAGTTCTAACTCTCAGCTGGCGATTACCGCGGTAATCCAGCTAAGTCTAATTAATACGTTATTCAGTAAATACCCGTCGACAAGATTAATTTATTCAGTTCTGTGCAAATAATTAATAGTGAACGGGAGATCAAATGTCCGCCACCGCTTGTTAACAACTTCAAATGATAGATCTACTCGACGAAACAATGCGACAGCTTTAGTTTTAATTAGGACAGTTGCCCACTGGAAGCTCCGATGAATAAAAAATATATTATTATGAAGTCATGAAATAACCACAGCCTATAGAACATTCGACGCTCCATTCCGCAACAGTCGTCCAACGTCATCTAGAAAGAGTAATCGTGTGTGCGGGGCATATGGGGCGAGGGAGGGGTAACCGCATCCCGAGTATACGTTGTGCTCTTACGCGTGGAGAAAAATATTGACAAAATGGAAGTTTCCATTGCATTCACACAAAAAACGAGTACCTAACTTCAGCCATCATCATAATTATAAGGAAATGAGACAGATCCATAAGATTTTATTTAACCAACACTTCAAACGTTGTTGTTTATAATATAATATATTCCGTAGGTAAAAAGTGACCGTTTTATAGGCTTTTATTCATTTTCACAAGCGCAGATATCTATAATGAAGTTTTACATGTCAAATTTCCACTTCCCAATGCCAGATTGAGTTGAAATTTGGCACACTTGTTTAGTTTTAGTGACATTGCACGATTTTTTTATTCGCAACTAATAAAACCTTGTATTTATAATTTATAACTTGTAAATACAATCTTCCTTCTCAATCTGTCATTACGGATTAGGCCGTTTGTTAACTTTGAGTTAAGTTCGGAGTGTCACTTACACTCCGAACTTAACTCAAAGTTAATCAATATCTTTGAACCAAATCCCCTGCGCGCGGTGCACCCTGCTGACTGACAAACGAAGCTCTGGCGAAAAGAGAGGTAGAGAGCGTAATTGTAAGTTACCCAACTGGTGAATGTACCTACACCTCACAGAATACCGCAGCCAAATAACTATACCCTTGAGGGTTGTTGTGTTCCTGCGAGTGAGTGAGTTCACCAGAAAGGAGGAGATGCTGCGTTGGTAACGGGAGTGGTGGTGTGCGAGCAATATTTATGTTGCGAGCGTTAATATAGCTACGATAACCGCTTCACATCAGGCAGGCAGTATGCTTGTCTGCCACCCGACGTAGTACTATATATGAAATCTATCCAAAACCTACCTAGCACAATCGAATGCGTCTATCGATATCCCTGTTGAAATTACTCCGGCCAATTTGTCTACCATTGTGCCACTGGCCTAAGCCCGAGGGTTGTTTTCAGGACCAAATTAATCAAATAGGCTAGAGTTATGACAGGCGGACAGTCGTCTGAGATTGATAGCCCCGCAGGCTATCTCGGACTTAGCCACCTTACTGTTTGTGGCTTCAAATGAAGGCCACTCGACTATTATATTCAATTGTTAATTGATTAATAGTGGAGATTTACATATTTTACAAAGTGTACTGTTATTGCGGTTCGTAATAGATTTTTGGGCTTAGTTGGTAATTGATGGCGTTAAGTTGTATTTATTAGAAACTACCGGCCGCCCCTCGAAAAAAAAAATAGGCCAAGTGCGAGTCGGACTCGCGCACGAAGGGCTCCGTACCATTATCTATAAAAACGACAAAAAAATCACGTTTGTTGTATGGAAGCTCCCCTTAAATATTTGTTTTATTTTTATTTAATTATTTATTTTTAAAGTGAATATATAACTAAATATTATGTGAGTATTTCAAGCGTCTATCTATTACCATTATCAATTGCGAGCAAAAACGAGCAAAAAAATCACGTTTGTTGTATGGGAGCCCCCTTAAATATTTATGTTATTCTGTTTTTTTAGTATCTTTTGTTATAGCGGCAACAGAAATACATCATTTGTGAAAATTTTAACAGTTTAACTATCACGGTTCATGAGATACAGCATGGTGACAGACGGACGGACGGACGGACGGACGGACGGACAGCGTAGCCTTAGTAATAGGGTTCCTTTTTACCCATTGGGTACGGAACCCTAAAAAGTAATATGTTAATTTCGATTCTATCCGTCGTTAAGATGAAACATTGATTGGGTTTTAAATTATACCTCTATTAATACGATTGTCAAAATCCCATCCAATTTCATTTCGTAGTGTTTGCATGAAGAGCAAACAAACACACAGGTAGATAGAAAGATCTCTTCTATCTCCACCTTATAGAAGGCTGCAGCCAAATAGTAACAGACCTCAAGGGAATTGTTATTTGGCTTTGGTATTCTGTGATGTGGAGGTATTTCCTTAGTCAAGCAGCCTACAATTGCGCTAATCCTTTCTCTCTTTCGCCAGAGCTTCGTCAGTAAGTCAGCAGTGTGCACTACGTGCAGGTAAGTTTGACTTTGGCCCAAAGACGGTTGTGAGCCTCTTAGACCCTACTTAGACTTAGCTACAAAGCGGTTACTTATGTAACCGCTTTGTAGCTAAGTCACTTAGTTACTTATGTAACCGCTTTGTAGCTCATATTTACTGCCGTAATGCTCGCCTTTTCACATCACTACAACTTTTCAATAATTGTTTTTGATTAGCGTTGCCTTCTTGCCGCGACGTTAAATGGCGCGTGACTGAGTGATGGCCAGACAATTATGTACCTTGCGTTCTTCTTACCTATAATGGAGACAGTTAGAACGTATCTATAGTTAAAACATCTTAACCTTTAGATAGTACATTTTAAACAGAGAATCAACTCGAAAAGCAAACACAAGTAACTAGCGTTTGTTCAAACAGAATTGACGTCAAACGGATCCCAATTTCAGCATTAACTCGGCATTAAGAGCGATCCTTGAACACGAGCGTGTTTGGTACGTAATTGGCTCTTAAAGTAGGGTACGTGGTACACGGTACATTGGACTACATCACCTGCAGACACGCCCCTTTCGTGTCCAATTCGTAAAATGTACCCCGGGGTGATATCTCATCCTCTCGGATGCCTCGATGGAGTAAATTCATTATGTTTTTCGGAATTAACTGTCAAGAGCGCTTTATATCGAATGATAGATTTGTCTTTGAGTTGAATTCAAAGATTTTGTTTGTTTGTAATAATTTTATAAACCATTTACGTGAATAAGGGATCTTTTCTCTTCCATCCAATCTTTGACAGGATTGCAAAAAAAGGATGTAAAGAGATTGCTAAAGATTGCAAAAGCTGGGGCCCTACCGGCTAAACTGAAGCCAATTACCATCGGAATTTTTAATGGCGAATATCAAACTTCAGCTTAAATTTATGGTACATGTGTTTAGCCCAGCTGGTAGAAACACTGGAGCTCTACCGACTGATCAGAAAATGTTTGTCAATAACTAAAACGTAAGACCTATTTTTCGAATCGAAATATACAATGGTAATCGGCTTCTGCTTAGGCGGAACGTGACTATGAGCTATGCTGTTACTCGCGTGCAGCCAGCGTTCATCGATTTATGCGACGTTATCAAGTCAAAACATATTTACGACCCCTGTGTCACAATTAATACACAACTTTCCAATCCGATGACTGATGATGATTTAAAATTTCAATGCCTGAAACTTAATTTAAAAATACCTATATATTGATAGTATTGAAGTAAGTAGGCAATAAATAAATAAATAATCTATATTTCTGGACAATTTACACAGCGCCATCTAGTCCCAAATTAAGCGCAAAGCTTGTGTTATGGGGCTAGACAACTGATAAATGTACTTCTTAAAAACATTTTTTTTTGTAAATACATACTTATAATACATAGAAAACACCCGGACCAAGACAAACAGACATGTTCATGCACACAAATGTTTATCTTGTGCGGGAATCGAACCCGCGACCTCGGAGTCAAAGTGGCCATTGCTAACCATTCCACCACCGAGCTCGAGCAATGGTTCCACGATATTTTTTTTCTAATCCTAGTTGGTATCAATCACGCTGCGCCGCGTAACATGCCGTGACTGACGGATCGGCCGATCTCGTCGGCGAACAGGGCTTTATATCACAGAGCACCTTTAAAAATAATGCTGTATCTATTCGTAATTCCTATAAGTGACTAGCAGGAGTTCACATTATTTTTATATGACCAGCCAACAAAAACAAGTGAGGCGACTGATTGAATTCATAGTTCGTAAACGAGTATAATACGAATACTAAAGAACACTATTATTCATTAGTATTAGTTTTATTTCCTTCATTCTTCGGAGCACACGTTAAGCCGCCGGATCCGGCTGTTATCAGATGACAGCCGTTAAGCCTTTAGGCGGCTTGAAAACACTTGAAGGTCCCGGTTGTTGTCTTTAGATGAAAGTCCAAGCCAAGTCAGTCAGATGTTTCCGAACAAATATGACTTGGGAGTCTTTTTCTTTTATACTATGTTGGGTGGCAGGCAAGCGTACGGCCTACCTGATGTGAAGCGGTTACCATAGCCATGTTAACGCTCGCAACATGAAAATTTGCTCACGCGCCGCCAATCCAGCTGCCAACGCAGCAACTCCTCTTTTTCTCAGTTCCTGCGAGCACCACAACAACCCTCAAAGGAATTGTTATTTGGGTGCAGTATGGCTGTTGTAGGTAGTTTGTGAGGTAGAGGTACTTCCCCAGTCGGGCAGCTTACAAATACGCTATGCCCTTCCTCTCGTTTACCAGTGTCTCTTAATTGTTTAAAGGGTTTAGAGCTTACTCCATCATTCTGCACCACAAGCCACCAAACCACTGAATAATCTTAACGATTGTCATCTGATGACGACTGCCGGGATCGTGCCTTCTAAAGCATGGAGCTTAAGATAAATAAATCTATGTATAGACGCAATAGAGGTAATGAAGCCATCGAATTTCTCACATAACCGATTAATGGATACCCATTGGTTACGTGAGGTGCTAGATTAAAAAGCAAAAAAGCCAAAAAAGCCGGTTAAGTGTCAGTCAATACTCGCTCAACGAGGGTTCCGTACCAACTTGTAAAATGTGCAGCTACATTCACAAAAATTTTTTTTAGTGAGGTAACTATAAATTTACGGTTTTCTGATTTTTTCCCTTTTCCTTTACTTGTGCTACCTACATGACATTGCTTCTTGCCAAATTTCATAATTCTAGATCAACGGGAAGTACCCTATAGGTTTTGATTCCCTTTGCCATATAAATGGAACCTAAAAGGTCGTATCTTTTGAATGCGTCGAGTTAGAAGCTTGATTTTTTTCACTGCTTAAAGAGATTGTCGACCTGAGTATGTGATATTAATTTCAAATTGATACCTCCATGCGTTCCTAAGAAAAATGTCTTAACAGACCGAAGGAAGGACGGACAACGAAGTGATCCTATAAGGGTTCCGCTTTTTCCTTAGGTACCTCCTAAAAAAGGAGTTTTGCTGAAGTAACAAACTCGTAACATTCGCTCTTTCTCTTCAAAATATGAGCACAGTGTAGGTAGCTACAACCCAATAGGTATGTTTATATTAAGTTTCAGGATAATTTGTTGTAATCGCGGCTGGTATCAATCACGCCGCGCGGCGTAATGTGCCGTGCCTGACGGATGGGCCGATCACAGGCCGAATTGGGCTCTATGTCACTCGCATCGTTGTTGCATACGTGTCTCCTTGGTTTCGCTTGATTTTGTCTCATTGTCCTTGGCGACGAGTGAAACAGTGTTGTACTCGTCGCCAGAGCACTTTAGGTGAACTTCCCGCTTTTCACATGAATACCTTCCATTGGGAGGCAATTCAAAAAAAAACCGGCCAAGTGCGAGTCGGACTCGCCCACCGAGAGTTCCGTACGTAGGATCATTATAAATTTTATATTTTTCATTTTAAATAAGAATAATATAAATTGACGCATTATGCGTCGGAAAAATAAATAAAATATATTTTGCAATGTGCACATCAAGCCCTCTCATATGATACCCCATTTTAACTAGTAGCTTCAATTTGAAATTTCACCCCCTTCAAAAAATATAGACCCCCTATTTTTCAAGATTTAATGACAAATGTATAGTTTTGAGATTTATTCCTGCACTTATAGTCTATAACGATGTTACTTGACAAATTTCATAGTTCTAGGTCAACGGGAAGTACCCTATAGGTTTTGATTCCCTTGAGAATGTTTCGAAATAGTCGTTTTTTGCTGAATAAATGGCCGTAACTTTTTTTTTACGTAAACTTAGCACTTTGATTTTTTTACAACTTCATGGGACCGTAGACCTGAGTATACAATTCAAATTTCAGATTGATACCTCCACACATTCTCGAGTTAGAGGGTCTTGACAGACAGACTTGAGGTACGGAACCCTAAAAACGAATGATCACAAAATCGGGGGATACAGTTTGGTGTTGCAACTACATTATCTATCATCTCCATCCAAAATTCAATCACACCACTGGGTAGATGAAGGATCATAGTATTTATTACGCTAAGTAAGGATTATAAAACATCGCGTGTGGGGGAGGGAGAAGCGCTGCCATTTTGAAATAAATGTAAAAAAAGTAAAAATAGGGGTCGTAAAGTCCAGTTTTTAGTACCGTACGTACTGCAAATTAGAGCCACTCGCTAGATTGTATAAAATCAAAAACAAAGTGCATAATTATATTTCACCCTATGTTAGAAATTAACCTTTATTTAATTGAGATGAAGTTTAATAACATATTTGTTATCTGTGTATAAGAACGTATAGGTATAGATAGATATTTCTGGACAATTTACACAGCGCCATCTAGTCCCAAATTAAGCGCAAAGCTTGTGTTATGGGTACTAGACAACTGCCAAGATAAACAGACATGTTTATGCACACAAATGTTTGTCTTGTGCGGGAATCGAACCCGCTACCTCGGAGTCAAAGTGGCCATTGCTAACTATTCGACCACCGGGCTCGTCGTATGTGGCGTAGGTGTGTGTGTGAGTACACATATGACATCTGTACATAATTATGAGACCATAATATGACTGTAATACTAGGTCGGATTCTAGCTCATTGGGCTGAAATCGAGGTTGAGTGAGCGAGTAAATTTCGCTGAAAAATTTATTGTTTTTCAATTAAATTATTCGCCACATTGATGAACATGTTCCATTGATTTCAATGGAAAATGTATTTGATGATCATTCCTCAAGGACATCTCAATTTGTTTTCGACACAAACTTCAAGCATGTCGAGATCTTCAAAGACATGTTAGTGATATATATATATCCGTATCTGCTTTTATAAAAAAATACTTCTTGCTATTTGAACAAAGTAACAAACTGGCGCTGTGTGAGAACAAGTGAACAATAATAACTTTAGTGAAAATTGAATAACACTAAAAGCAGTGCCGGCCATGACTCGAGAAGTTTCAGAGTAATTCACTGTAAACAAGTTAAGGGGGCGCCGGGGCGAGAGGATACCTCATGGCGGAATGCACGTGAAAGGAATTTCAGCGCACATTGTTTTATTTGTAGGTACATATAAAACCTTTAGGGAGGAAGCAACTGTTTCTGAAATTTTGAATTTGGTATTGGGGAACTTGGAAGTGAGTCATTCATTAGAGCCAAAGCCAACCTCGCCTTCGTCAGGTGTTTTATAATACGACGGGTGGTAAATAAGCATACGGCGCGCTTGATGTGAAGCAGTTCCTACTGTCATATAATTGATGGGAACATGAAATATCGCTACCAACGCAGTGATTCCTTCCTTCCTGGTGACCTCACTCACTCGTAAGAATACAACAACCCTCAATGAAGCCTTGACCAACCTCCCGTTGGTCGAGGCTTCATGTGACCAGAGGGCTGGCTAATACCTTACTCAGAGGATTAGCATTGCTATTCAGCGAGGTAATGCTGCCAGCTTCATGTGCATATATGTTTATTTATAGTTTAAAAACTCACGATTTTCAAGACAGTAGCAGCTGGTCGGAGAAACTTTCCATAATTCAGTTATCGGTTCCCCACTGGCCTGCCGTCTGACGGGCGATTAAAGTTAGCTGAGTCGAATTAGTTCGGCGACGATGTAGTTGCACATCTAATACGTGTAGTGTAGGATTTGTTATTTGTTTTTGTTTATACCACAGTATAAGTAATAGTACTAACGTATTTATACTATGTCGTGTGGTAAAGAAGCATACGTGATACCTGATGTGAAGAGCTTACTATAACCATAAAAGCGCTCGTAATATAACATATTACTCGTGCGCCAGCACTGCGGCTGCCAACGCTACTCTTTCTTTCCTCGCAACTTCACTCACTAGCAGGAACGCAACAACTGCGGTATTCTCTTAGGTGCCTCCACCTCAGAGAATCATCATCATCAGGTCATTTTAGTCTCCACTACAGGAGCACGACCCTCTCTCGTCCGTCCGAGACAGAAGGAGGATTTGGCCTACACGCTGGCCAGACGGGTTGGGGAGGCCTGATCGTTGTTTTATAATGTACTAGCTTTCACCCGCGGCTTCACCCGCGTTTACTTTTTTTAGTATCCTTGATGATTGATGAATACACCCAACCACCTTCATGTAGTACTTTTAATTGTACTAAATACGGATGCAAGAACTTTAACGATAACTACTACACCTCGCTCCCGCCGCGCGCCCCGCGATCGCATAAGCACTGATTGACGCCAAATACAAATTTAAAATCCTATTAGGATAACACAACTCTTAATCCATCAGCTTAAAAAGGATAAATCAAACTTTAAAAAAATAACACCCACGTCAAAAATCTCAGAAGGTAGTAGTTATTGGGTACCATTTAAGCTATCGCCAATTTAATTAGTTTTGTGTTTCTTAACTAATAGGGTTTGCCCGCAAATTTTGCGGCGCAAAATAATAGATTTGTCACCAAAATGTAGTCACCAAACAATATAAAATCGATTCCACAATATATCACCTAAAATCATGGAGATGTAGGGTCTAGCAGCAAATAAATGTTTTTTTGTGTATTATATTGTCAATTATTAATAATTAAGCTTAATAATTAAGAGCGGCACGGAGAGGCCATATTGTACATAGTATTCAAGATCACTGGAACCAGGAACACAGGATAAGCTGTGTGGTTTCCGGCAGATTAGAATAGAATCACTCCGTTTCTTCCCGTGGATGTCGTACAAGGCGACTAAGGCATTATCAAAATATCGATCAGGCCTCCCCAACCCGTTTGGCCAGCGTGGGGAGTGTAGGCCAAATCCACTTTCCGTCTAGGACGGACGAGAGAGGGTCGTGCTCCTGTAGTGGAGACTAAAATGACCTGATGATGATGATGATTCAGGATCACGTGTTTTTAGCTTAGAATGATAAGGCACAGTGGGCCTCCCGCGGCAGATCAGCACGCCTCGACCGCGCAGATTCCAGCGCTTAAAAATAGCTCTGGTCTCCCCTGGAGATGACTCACCGCAAACGGCAGCTTCCCCACCGCAGAAGATCCCCTGCGCCGACGCAACCACAGGATCCAGGCGATTAAAGTCAGCGGTCATTATAGGTACTATGGCAGTCATAAAAACCTACCAATCGTACGGTCGCATTTGCTATGAGTGCATTATGTTATATATATTAACCCTAATATGGCATTAGATATCCACGTCCTTTCTGCTACATCCTGTATAGCGGCACAGTGCAGTAGTTAATCAGTAAGCGAAATACGTTTCATGTCGCCGCTTAGAATTGCTCTCTGGAGGGCTGTATCGACAGCTTGGCAAATTCTCCCATCTGTGACATTGTAAACTGTCCATTGTCATCTATGACAAATAGTGAATATCTATTATTAGTTATTATATAGGTGCTGAAAGAAAAAAATGACACGAGATATCTCAATGCACAAATATATTTCTTAATTCGCCTGAGGCTTCTTTTTGAAGAATGAATTCATCAAGAAGAGAGAAAAAGAGTGATTTCTCACCTTAAAATTCATAAAAAAGAGCCGCTAAGAACGGATTTTACGAAACTCCACTCTTATGGGGGTAAAACGGAGGTTGGAAAATTGTCTGAAAGTCCTATGTTTTTAAAGCAAGAGACATGAAATTTAAAATGTATGCTCTATTGATGGTGTGGAGGTGCACTAATGATGTATCTTTATAAATCAACCCCTTTTTGGGGTTAAACCGGTGGTTGGAAGTCTGTATGAAAGTCCTATGTTATTGAAGTTAAAGTAATTATGGCAGAAGGATTTTAAATGGTATTTAAGTATAAGAATTATACTAAGGTACGAAGTCGCAGGCGGCCGCTAGTATTGTATATATACTCGTATGTATAGCGTATTACACTGTGTAGCACTACGTATGCTGCACGGCAATACTCATTATGTGTGTATTATGTACTTGATTCATCGCCTTCCTAAAAGGACAACTTCCTGAAACGTCTATTGCAAAATAGACAATTTTCGAAAATTAATACGCTTTAATTATACTGATACACTTAGATTAGAATTCAATTACTACGTTCCCGATTACATGTTCCAAACTGATCGGAAATAATATCTAAATATGGCAACACTAATAATATCTAAATATGGTAACATTAATTTTAATCTATAGTTGGCACCGTCTGATTGGAATCGATATTGGTCTAATCGATCATGTGGTTAAACGATTTTCGTTAGCTCCTCACTCGGGAAACTTAGGATAGGTTCACGCTAAAGAAATTAAAATCATTATAATATTTTTTGTCTGTATGGTTACAATGTATATATTATTATAGTCTTAGTCTATATGACGAGCTCGGTGGTCGAATGGTTAGCAATGGTCACTTTCACTCAGAGGTTGCGGGTTTGATCCCCTCACATCACAAATATTTGTATGCATGAACATGTTTGTGTTGGTCTGGGTGTTTTCTATTTATTATATGTATGTTACAAAAAAATATATATATTTATTATATATCAGATATCAAGTTCCCATAGTACAAGGTTTGCTTAGTTTGGGACTAGATGACCGCGTGTAATTTGCCTATTTACATTTATTTATCTATTTAGTGTAGTGAGAAAGACCTTGTATCCTATGGCTCGTCTGCTGTGAAGCGGGTACCGTAGCCATATCAACGGTCGCAACATGAAATATCGCTCGCGCGCTGGCGCCCCCGCTTCCAATACAAAATTTTATTGTTAGTTTAATTCGCTATTGCGTCATTGGTGTATTAATTAGATTTATTATTTATAGAATACTTAATTGTAAATAGAATTAAGACTATTTACAATTAAGTACTTTATATATCTCTATACTTTAATATTACAGATTTAATAGTAGGAAAAAAAAATAAGAACCTTGTCCACGACAGGGGTGTGCGCACGTCATTTCTAATGTAAGCCGGTCTGCGCATACTCAGCGGCACTATACACGGGTGAGTGTGCACACATTGCGAGTGGCGAAAAAAAAAATACAGCAACTCCTTGACCTCACTCACTCGTAGGGACACATCAACCCTCACGGGAATTGAAATTTCGCTGGGGTATTCTGTGAGGTGGAGGTACTTCCCCAGTCGGGCAGTTTAAAAAATACGCTATGCTACCTCTCTTTTCGCCAGAGCCTCGTTTGTCAGTCAGCATGGTGAACCAAGTACAGGTAAGGTGGATTTGGTTTTAAAATTAAATTTAAATTTAAAATGTGACGCTATTTCTGTGTTCTAATCAATTTAGTTCTCCCAGACTAAGTTTATACATTTAAAATGCAAAGTTTTAAATGCAAATGCAACTAGATTGATAGGTACCGCATTCAATGTCCCTTCGTAAGTAACAAGAGTGTGAGCGCAGCCTTAGGAGTACTGGATATGACTCAGTTTGGGGTGCATCACTATAAATGTGCCAAAAGCAACCCCTGATGTTACGAGTATATATATTTTGACGAGCCCGGTGTTCGAATTGTTAGCAATGACCATTTTAAATCCGAGGTCGCGGGTTCGATCCCCGCATAAAACAAATATTTGTGTGCAAGTGTGAACAAGTGTTTTTTATGTGTTGGGCTCGTACGTATGTATTTGCGAAAAAAAAAATGTGTTTGTATTTAAGTCTTATATCAGTTACCTAGTACCCATAGTACAAGCTTTGCTTAGTTTGGGATTAGATGGCAGTGTGTAATTTGCCTAGGAATATTTATTTGTATATAAATATTCTTCGACTAATAATACAGCGCCATCTAGCCCCAAACGAAGCACACTTTGTACTATAGGTAGGTAGCTCGTCTCCTCTTGACATTGGAATGGTTCTTGGCACCTTGCTGCTAATGCAGTATATCTTCAGAAAATACAGCAGGAACACCTCGCCGTAGAAAGAGCGGGGATATTACTTCCTCTCCTACGCCGCCGCGGCGGAGGTCTACTCTCCCTCCGTCTTACGAATTTTCGATCAAGTCACGAGTCCTGACGCGAGTTTAACATTTTTTACATCCCTCCCAAAAAGTGCACAACGCCGCTAAATAAGTTTTCACTTCAATAAACTAATTATAATATAAATAATTGCACAAATGATAAATAAGTTCACATAAATTTAAAGCAAATGAACAACAAAATGTATACGAAAATTGTATCTAAAACGTAATTATATGCACGTCAAACAGAATTTGTGAGTTTGCCGGGGGACCATTTCGTAATTCTTGCATTTAGAGCGACGCTAAATTAACTGAAAACTTTAATAAACTTTGCCTGCTTGTTCTTTGATTAAGCCTACGACGCTAATTAGTAATTTGTTTATTTATCGTGCTGGAATATTCATAAATCATTATTAATTAAGGACGCCTTATGTTTTACACAAACACATTGATTTTTTTTTAGGTTTTACAGATAAGGAAAATATTTTGTAATTGTATCGCCGTTTCATATTTGTCAGGCGTCGAATAACGTTTCTTGTTATGACAGTTGCATGTTTTTTTTTACCAGCAACGTGGTAAACAAGTGTATGACATGCGTGATGGTAACCAGTTATCGCAGCCTCTGGACAATCGGGACACTTAGGGCTGGTCTCTGGAGTAACAGGGTGATAGCTGGTTTTTTGGGTGCTTCCAGAGATGACCACTCAGCACACCATGTGATGTCGCACTTGCGTTTTTGAATATATATTGTGGTGTCACTATAGTATTATCATTGGATTGTCCTTTTCCTATTATTTGAGGGGTAGGCACTAGTGATGTAACGAATGTCAATTTCTAGACATTCGCGAATGCGAATGCGAATATCTGCCGTCGACATTCGTGAATGCGATTACGAATATTGACTTTTGTATTTGGCGCCATTTGTCTATGGCTTTATTTTGACAGCTTAGTTGGCGCGCGAGTTACACGCACACATTTGTAATTATTTGCATCTACTTCCGAGCATTGTCGAGCCGATCCGAAGAACGCCGATTGCTGTTTGATTTACGAGTGATGTTTATTGTTTAGATAACAAAAAATCCTAACAGAAGAGGTTTTGAAATAAATATAAAAGAAGTCGATACTTATTTCTCTATTTAATTTACCTTTTTGTAATTGAAAATCTTTATTACTTTTAGGACGTTTATATTCGCAAAGCATTCGCATAAAATTGTTATTCCTTAACCTTATGGATTATATATGGGTATGAAAGGGGAGGGGAAAGTATAGTAATAGCACTACGTGCACGTAGTGCTATTACTATATTTTCCCCCATGCTGCAGCATGACCTTTTCCTGCCGCTCTCTCTAGTGTCGACCTCACCTCCCTTCTGAGATGAATCTGGAACAGTTTGTATGGCGCCGCACGCACGCATGCTCATTCACGTTCTGCACAGACGTCATTGTTTATGTAGTAGTTCTATATTCCTTTCCTTCTTTCTGGTGACCTCGCTCACTCGCAGGAACACAACAGCTCTCAAGGGAATTGTTATTTGGCTGCGGTATTCTGTGAGGTAGAGATACTTCCTCAGTCGGGGAGCTTAAAAAATACGCTATGAACATGTCTTTCAATCCCTCCGCATTACATGCACAATGCACATACTACGAAAGGCGATTTCCTCTCATAATTTTCATCAAATGTATTATATTTTTTTTATACCACTAAGGTGACAAAAAAGCATACGGTCCGTCTGATGGAAAGCAGCTACCGTAGCCTATGGACGCCTGTAACACCATAGCCATCACATGCGCGTGGCCGACCCTGAAAAAACCTCTTTACGCCCTTTTTGAAGAACCCCATGCCGTAGCCTCCTGGGGAAACCTGAACAGGCAGTTCATTCCACAGTTTGATAGTACGTGGAAGAAAACTTCTCTGGAACCGCACAGTACGTGACCACTTCGGTTCTAATGTGTGAGGATGAATTCCCTGTCGATAGCGAGCGGCGCCACAGTAGAAGGAGGCCGTGGCTTCATGTCAAATAACTCCTCTGAACACACCCCATTGTACAATCGGTAGAACACACAAAGGGACGCATACGCATATACTAATAGTGGTCACATCTAGAATTACAAATCAATTCCATCACATCCTTGTGCACACGAGGGAACTAATCTGCTAATGTGTCTATACTTAGTGCCGCTATCGTCCGCTGTCCTGCTCCGCGCCGTTTTGGACCCATTTCATTGGAACGTCAGGACTGAAGTCACGAATTCGAATAGCTGCTATTTCCAGATCACTCTAACTTGTTTGAGTGGACTCTGTGGTTTTCTATTCGTGACACTGACTAATATAGTAAAACATATTCATGTATTTTAAGCTAATTCATTCATTGGGGACCGAATAGATATGGTGGACAGGTTAATTTGAATGAAAGGATTAGTGTTGACGAACGATACATGTCGATAATCAGACTGTCGAAAGTATTAATAATGGGACGGTGGTCCACAACACATTCCCGCAACTGTGTCTCCAGTGTAGCCAGGATTAACAGCGGCGACCACCAAAAATGCAATGAACAATGAAGTCTACTGCAGTCTCTGGGGTAAAATTACGGCTGCCTTGGAACTCACAACTAGTAGCTGTAGGAAGCTGTTGGAATTTGTTTTCCCCTCTTGGCAATGTGAGAGACAGCTATATGGCTAATAAAGCATAAAAAGCATAAAGATTTATAGTATTAATAGTATTATAGCATAGTTGTTCAGACAACTCCCGTCTTCTGACCGTATAATCTCTGTACATATATGAAACGGCTCTTTTTGTTAAACATAACTCACATTTACTTGAAAAAATTGACGATGTAATAAAACGATCAATCAGACGTACGAGTAAATATAATTTAATTTATCCTAATACAAAATTAAAATATAAGAGCAACAGCTTATACTGTATGTGCATTAAAATTTACAATATGCTACCAAACTCATTGAAATGTCTGACATTATATACTTTTTTTATTATTTCCTGGTTACAAATTGTTTTTATTCCATAAATTACTTTTTTAATTACAATTTCTAAAATTATGACGTAAACTTTATTTATTGATAGTATTGTTTAATGATTTATTTACAATGGACAATGTTACTCATTTTACCAGAAGAAATACGTGGCATTAAGGAAATTACTGATTTTAAAAAGAAATTCCATGCTCTGTTAGTTGATAAATGCTACTATAGCGTTAGTGATTATCAGAATGACAGAACTCTGTATAGTGCATGATTAGTGTTTGGTTAAAGTTAATAATTATTGTATGCCTAAGTGGTGGAACACAGAATGGATCGATATAAACTTGTAACATCTGTAAAACCTGTTGTTCACAATAAAGACAATTTGTTTGTTTGTTTACTTTTTTTTTATACTACGTCGGGTTGCAGACAAGCATACGGCCCTCCTGATGTGAAGCGGTTACCGTAGCGATATTAACGCTCGCAACATAAAATATCGTTCGCGCGCTGCCACTCCCGCTGCCAACGCAGCATATCTCCTTCCTTTCTTTCTGGTGACCTCACTCACTCGCAGGAACACAACAACACTCAAGGGAATTGTTATTTGGCTGCGGTATTCGGTGAGGTGGAGGTACATTCCCCAGTCGGGTAGCTTACAATTACGCTCCCCACCTCTCTTTTCGCCAGAGCTTCGTTTGTCAGTCAGCAGGGTGGACCGAGTGCAGGTGAAGTTTGGTTTGGTTGAATGATCTTGATGAACCACTTACACCCCCAATGTTAATTTAAATATATCATTCTACCACATATGATGGTAGGTAATATAGTTCTATGAATCCACAAATCTTTGACCCATGTCCTGTCAGCGTTGAACCTGCGTCATTAGTGGTAAATATCGTAATGAGGGATATCGTGCATAGGTAAATTGGCCACTAGGGACGCTAGACTAGAGTGAGGTCTCCGAAATGTCAAATCTCACTGTTTGTGAATGGGCTACTCGGGTTTATTTTTATTAAAAAAAAATCCTGGTCAAATTACAAACACCGCTATCCAGTGGCGGAATAAGGCTAAAGCAGGCCCTAGGCAACATTGTATTTCCGGCCCTACTAAAGAAGTTTTCACTTCAAAAATAAAAATTAAAAACCTAATTTTCGAGCCGCAAAAATTACGGGCTAGAGCACGTTGTCTAGGTTGCCTAGGCCTTAATCCGCCTTTCGTCCGTTTTCGTCCGGATTCGGTATTCTATGAGGTGGAGGTACATTCCCCAGTCGGTTAGCTTACAATTACGCTCCCTACCTCTCTTTTCGCCAGAGTTTCGTTTGTCAGTCAGTAGGGTGCACCATGTGCAGGTGAAGTTGGCTTTGGTTCAAAGATCTTGATGAATCACTTACACCCCAGACTGAGATTAATTATGGCAAATATGAGTTTTGGGTCAATGAATATTAGTGCTTTGAGACAGTTTTATCCTTCGGAAACTTATGTCCACCTTTTTTCCGAACAAAACGTGATTGCAAGACCACTGCGGCGTGCTCGATACTTTTGCGATACGGTTGTTAAGATTTATTTATTTATTTATTTTTTTTTATTTATTTATTTATTTATTTATTTATTTATTTATTTTTATTTGGGAGTCTAACAGCTTAATAAAAATGATAAACATAATTAAATGTGCAGCCTTATTGCTAATAATAAGACTCCACCAATGTATAAATACATATTGAGTTGAGCAGCGTCTGGGCCATTAATCAATTTAAAATAAATATAAAAAAGAAGTAGAGTGTTGGATCGATTTTTAGGGGGAGAAGAAATCTTTTGCCATGGAAGTTTTAATAGAAGTAGTGCTGGTGCAGAAGAGGTCAATGTCCATATCGTGGTTGTTAATGTAAGTGGATGCTCTGTGTATGAATGCATTACGTCTGTAGTTACTGTATACAGCGGGCACATTAACTCGGACGCGCTGCCGCAGTCGTGGATCGCTACAGCGTATTCCAACCATTGATAGTAACTCCGAACTGTCTACTGAGCCATTGGCAATTTTGAGTAGATAGCATATATCACTAACTTGGCGACGTGTACTAAGCGGTAGAAAGTGATAACGTTTACATCTATGTTCATAATCCTCGGATGATTGGCGAGTTTTAAAATCAAGATATTTTAAAAATTTACGTTGTAGCATTTCAATACGTGTTTTGTAAATTTCATATTGCGGGTTCCAGATTTGAGACGCGTATTCAAGGTGGCTACGCACGAAAGCACAATAAAGTATTTTAATCGATTTTATGTTATTGAACACAGCTGAAGTCCTCATAATAAATCCAAGTGCCTTATATGATTTATTTATTATGTGATCAATATGTTTATCAAATAATAATTTACTGTCGTGTATAACACCAAGGTCTTTGAACTCGTGGACTTTAAGTAAATTTGTATTTTTTAGCGTATAGCCTTTGTCCAAAATTGATAACTTACGTGAGTATGACATGTAAAAGCACTTGGAGGTATTGAGATCTAATCTATTTTTTTGACAATATTCTTCAAACCTTAATAGATCAGCCTGTAGGTTATCAATGTCGTAATTGCTTCGCACCATTTTTAGAATTTTCATGTCATCAGCGAACATGAGTATTTTCGAATTTAGAAAACATTTGTTAACATCATTTATAAATATATTAAAAAGTAATGGGGCGAGCAAAGAACCTTGAGGTACTCCCGAGGGGATTTGAGACCAATCCGACATGTACCCGTTCAAGACCACAGCTTGTGTACGATTATCGACGTAAGAGCTGAACCATCTGTGTAGGTCTCCATGGATGCCAGCCACGGCCAATTTACGCAGTAATATACAATGATCGATTCTGTCGAAACATTTGCTGTAATCGGTGTAAATGACATCCACTTGACCCACGGTATCCATTCCCTTTGTGATAAAATCATTAGCCAAGATTAAATTGGAAACAGTCGAACGTTTACATAAAAAACCGTGCTGATCATCTACGAATGAGGACTTCAGTGCGGCATACACTTGTTTATAAATTACTCTTTCTAGTACCTTTGCAAAGAGACATAACTTGGATATTGGGCGGTAGTTTTCTATATTTGATTTGTCTCCTTTCTTATGTATAGGTGTGACGAGGGCAGATTTCCAAGGTGCAGGCATGGAGCCTTCAGACATGCATCGCTTATATAATATACAGAGAGGGGTAACGAGACTATCAGCGCAATTAACTATAAATACGGCGGGTATACCGTCCGATCCCCCCGACTTCGATAAATCAAGCCCTTTTAGTAATTTGAGTATTTCAGAGGGTTCAAATTCAACCGTACTAATATCACAGGCACTTGTATCAATTATATTCTGGCGGGTTTGCGTGTGTTGGGATGAAGGTAGGTTGGTATCACGAGACAGAAAGGTGGAATTGAAATACTGCGCGAACAGCTGACTAATTGATTGGCCTGTGTCTGCAGTTGAGTCCTTATAAGTCATATGGCTGGGATAATTACTAGTTTTCTTTTTACTCTTAACATACGACCAGAAGGCTTTTGGATTTTTAATAATTGACTCCTCTATACGTACTATGTAGGCATTAAAACATTGCTTCTCTAATTTTACCACACGGTCGCGAAGTAATGAAAATGTGGCGTAATCCGATTTGTTACCATATACTTTGAACTTGTTATGATATTTTGATTTTTCTTTTATGGCTTTAATTAAAGCGGAATTGAACCAGGGTGGATAGAAGCTAGATTTTAATGGTTTCTTAGGTACGTATTGATCTCTATACTTATAAATTTTATCATAGAAAACCGATAAAGCATGGTCGACATCTCCCTCAGACAATATTTGTGGCCAGTCAAGTTTATCAAGAGAAGAGCAGATTGCCACATAGTCACCACGATTATACAGATACTTTGACACTGATTTATATTCTAATTCATGGATTTTTACAAAATCCGTTTGAATACATAACGCCTTATGAAGAGGATCTTCAGGTACAAGCGGCTGAGCGCATGCCGTTACTGTCACAGGGGCATTTGACAAGATTAAGTCTAATATTCGACCCATATTATTTTGTTCTGCGTTATACTGGCTAAGACAGCATGAATCCAGCGTGTCAAAAAAATCGACAAGGTGGCCGCCCTGTATATTGGTAGGGATAAGTTCTGGTATGTTGATATTATTTGCCCATGATACGTAGCGGCCGAAGTTAAAATCACCTAAAATTATAAATTTATCAAGCGGATTAGTTGTTACGATTTCAGTCAACTTATTTTGGAAGTTTAGTAATTGTGTCTTATATGAATTACCTAAGTTTTCTTCCAAAAGATATAGTACACAAATATGAGTATTGTATGACACATTGGGTTGCCGCTGCCGCATAGAAACCGTAACCCATAAGTCCTATGCGGAGCTGCGCCATTCTTTCCTTTCGATAACTGTTAAGTCGCGCCTCGCAGCTATCATTACGCCCCCGCCCCTAGTCTGACGAGTGTGACAATAATTCCGGTCTCGTCTCCATAGCAGATAACGATTATCTACAAGTTCCGAGTCATTTATACCGTCCAGTAGCCATGTCTCAGTAATTACAACAATATCGTAGGAATTTAAATAAATATTTCGGGAAAAATTAATTGTCTTCGTGCGCAGGCCCCGGGCGTTCTGGTAATATATGTTAAGTGGCATTGCGATATGCATTAACTACAACAAAGCATGTAATAATTATTTGAATAATATTAGATACTCGCCAAATCATTATAATTCTATTTTTTAAGCGTGTTTTAGACCCGCGTAAATTATAAGTGCATATTAAATATTGTATTAATAATAGTAACTTTGAGTAAGATAAAATAATATTTCGATGGCAGTTAATGTTAAATATTGCAAAAATAAGGTAGACTACAATAATTTTGAATGAGCTGTTGAACAAAGAATGGACACGTCGCAGGGTCAATGTCAATAACACGTGTACTAAATGCGACCGACGTCTACGTGTATTAGAGCTCATTTCTGTATAGTAAATTAATCTACATACCACGCACCAGCGACATACTTCACTAACAGGTTTTTTAGCGCAGATGCTTCTCAAACTACAACCATACAACTTGGATATAACAAAGCATATTGATGAAATTTGAAAATTAAAAACACAGATACATATATAAACTGACCAAATTATTGTGAGTATTAAAATCACAAAGCACTTGCTTCCAGTTTGCATAGATCCTTTTCTGATGACACTATGATTACGGGTGAGTTGTCGCATCTTCTTATAAATATTTTGCAGTGTTTCACCCATAAATACTGAAAAGAAAGCTCCTTTTTCAGTTTTTTCGCTTTGGATAGTAGAAGTTTATTCTGGATGGTAAGATGATCGTTGACATATATATTCCCGCCCGTTCCGAGGTTCAGCGAGGCAGCCGATAGTGGGGAGTCTTTCATACTGGATCTAGCTGCAGCGATAAAGTCTACAGATATGATCTAAGATACAGATATGATCTTTGTTTTCATTCCTGTGTTTAACAAACTTTAACAGCTGCACTTCAACACCTCACTCGACAGTGGCGCCAACTGGTGAGCACAAAAACGCTAGCCCATTGAACTAACTTGTTTGCTGTGCACTACTAAGCATCTTACACCGCTTGCAACTAGATACTGTTCGTAAAATGACATAAATTCTGTTTTTTATGATGTTGAAATTTGGAGTGTTTTTAGTACCTAATTACTTTAGTAAGTCGTTTTTGTAATTTACAATGCCAGTGTTCATCGTGGTGCCAAAGCCTAGTAATTCTTCGAAAAGTATAAAATAATTAGAATATTAATAAATATTCCTGGACAAATTACACACGACCATCTAGTCCCAAACTAAGAAAAGTGATGCTAATGGGTACTAGATTACTGGTATTATACTTAAATGCATTTTTTTTTGTAAATACATACATATAATACATAGAAAACACCCAGACCAAGACAAACAGACATGTTCATGCACACAAATATTTGATCGCGCCTAAACTTCGGAGTCAAAGTGGCCATTGC
The DNA here is from genome assembly GCA_937001555.2 of Hypsopygia costalis. Lineage (NCBI taxonomy): Eukaryota > Metazoa > Arthropoda > Insecta > Lepidoptera > Pyralidae > Hypsopygia > Hypsopygia costalis. The sequence goes on from OW443329.2 coordinate 30,157,588, forward strand.
TAACCATTCGACCACCGAGCTGGTCAATAGTCATTAGCTACAAATATTTTTATTCTGTGTCAATAGTCGTCAAACTTTACTAATTACTAGGTATAGTTTTCAAGCAATAGTTTGCATGGTATCGATTTTATTTATATCGGTGAATAAAATACTATCGATATATAGTCAATATACATATACAACAGTAGCATAATATCGATAAAAGGAATTGTTAAATAGACGCGACGAAAGCTATTGTCAGGTAAAAACTATAGTTATTAAAGTTTATTTAAAAGACCCTTCGATCATTAATAAGGGGCCATCATAACATAGATAGATTTTTCAGAGGTTTTCAGGAGGTCAAGAGGTCTCTTTTGCAATATTACTTCCCCTCTTCGCAATGGCAAATAAGGCATTAAAAGCCTAAAGAGATGGCTAGTCAAGTAAAGCTCAACTGCCGTGCACCACGGATTTTAAATATCTAACACTATTGGAGACCTAAAACATTGAGTTTGTTACCTAACACATCGATTCCAATACTATGAATTGCAAATTCGTATAGTATAGTTACTAGATTTATTTACTTTTGCTAAGAGAGTACATTTCTTAGAACTACTAGTCTACTGATATAAACAATGATGGTATTATTAGTAATTAGTAAATATAACAACATTATACTCGTACAAATGAACAAGCACAGCAGTACAATATTCTTAGTTTTGTAACAACTCTCTTGTACTCTATACTCCACTGATCTTCATGCCGATGTTCATGTCCGACTCCTTAATTTTGCAAGCTTCGCGTCTCTGGAACACGTTGCCTGATGCCATCAGAGAATCTTCCAGTAAGTTTATTATCAAGAAGAATTTTCAGGCTTAACTACTCAATTTATCCAAGCATTAAGAATCATCATTGGCCTTTATATGTGCATGCATATAGTATATCCTGTGTAATGTAATGTTACGTTTTCATAATATATTTATATATATTATGAAAACATTACATTAATATATTTATTACAGTTCTTTTGTTAATCGCATTCGAGTTTTGTTTGCTATCCCAAAGTTTGAGTGAATGCTCTTTAGTAATATTTTACTGACGTGAAACGTCTTTGAAATCACTCTAATACATACGGGTGCCAGGGACTGAAGCTGATTGCCATCGAATTTTTTGATAGCAAACATCAATTTTAGCCTTAGTTTAGTGGTGTTTGTCTTAGCTGGTAAAAACTCCGAGGCTCTACAGACTAAGCTGAAGATGTTTGTCAATAAGTAAGACGTAAGACCTATTTTTCGAATCAAAATATTCGATGGTAATCGGCTACACCTTCGGTGGTAATGCCCCAGGTCAGAAAACTGGTCTGTAACGAATTGGCCTAAATCGTCTTACTAAACTATAAGTATAATAATAATTACAAAACTATAAGTTATAGCAACATGAAGCGATGTCATTATTTAGCGTATATAGTCAGCTCGCTGCTAAGACCTTAAGTTTGCATCGGGGTTAGAGTATATTATTCTGTGATCGGGGTCGAACGGAGCGGCGGCGCGGCGGGAGAGGGGCATTGCGTAGAATTAAGGAAACAATGCTAAAAGCGACTTACTGATAAGACGTTCCACGTTAACCACCGGCCGACACAGCCCACCTGATTCTTTATACACTACGTGAAATGAAATATTCATTATTAACTGCAAGTGCTACACCTAGTAGTACTATGACCCCACACTAAGCTAGGCCTGTATCGTGGGCGCCAATACAGTACGACTTAAAATTATAAACAGTTTTACGGCGACCAGTAAATATATACAAGTTATGAATTATAACGCTAAAATATATGAATATTAAATTAACATAAAATGATAATAGTACGTCGGGTGACAGACAAGGGGGTTGTTCCTTACTCATCCTAAGGGATTCATCCTATGAATTATAAAATTCTTTACTCAACCGATATTGTATTCACAACTCAACCCATAGCAATATTTAAAAGTATTTTCTTAATTCAATCGAAATGATACGGCCCAGCTGATCTGGTCTTAACATCAAGTCTGCCTTTTGTTGCCTTATTTTGTGATCGATAAAGATTAAATAAATAAATATCAAATACCGCCTCTGTCTCTCTAATACCTGAATCGCTTAATGCACGAACACTTAGTATTCATTTGTACTAACTACGTGACAGAAGGTGCGCGTTCCGTATACTTAAACTGATTGAGATGTCCTATCGTTTTATTGCGGAGCCATAGGCATGATAGAAATAGACCGCTTAATAAATGTCGTTATAAAAATATGTTTTTTTTTTGTTGGACATTATTATGTATGACCGAGAAAAGTTTGTCAACAGTGACAAACTCTAATAATAAAAATACATATTTTTTTTTAATATGAGAGGGCGTAAACCAGCATTTGCGGTGGATTGCTTTCCATCAGGTGACCCCTGATGGAAAGCAATCAACCGCCCATGGAGATCATCAACGCCAAGGTTATTATTATTATGTATGGCCGAGAAGAACCTGAAGGCCTATTCTCGTAATTATTTTACATTAAAGATTAACAGTTGATCAAATTCATTTACTAAATAGTATCAATTCTTATTGCGAGCAGAATAAAATTCTTAGTTGGTTTAACTTTTGACCATATTTAAACTTTGAAGTTTCATATTGTGATATGAGAATTTCGATTGTGATATAAGAATGTGATATTTACGAGATCGAGATTAGACCGAAACTGAATTTTGACTACACTTTAATCTATATGCTGCTGTATTTAATTGACTATACAATTAAATACAGCATTTCTGTATATCAGGAGGGGGCAATACTCGTAGTATTGCCCCGTCCTGATATACAGAAAGAAATGCTGCACAATCTACACACATTATTAATTATTAATTGACAATGTGTCCTCCTGCTTCCGTCTAGGACGGACGAGAGAGGGTCGTGCTCCTGTAGTGGAGACTAAAATGGACCTGATGATAATGAAAATAGTAGATTATTAGTGTGATGATAACAGTGAAACGACGCTCTCTCTCTCACTCACAATAAAAATATTGGATGAAATGAGGAAGTTTTGCAATTTGACAATCCCTTTTGTCAGTATGACAAATAGCAATATGACACATTAAAAGCCTAAAAAGATGATTATAACTGTGTTATTTTTATGACGGTATAATCACTTTATTATTTTAGCTCTGCGAAAACCCGTGCGGCCTGTCTTCCCTGTGGTCTGTTAAACTTGAATTTGACATTTCAATAAATGAGTACCTTGTACCTCAGAGTATATGGACAGTCTAAGTTTTAAACAGTCAATGTATCGTACTCACTAATGGGTATTTTATTGCGGGATGCCCAGAGTTGCTCCCTTTGGCACCGTTTGCCTGATGAAATCGATTTTTAAATGGACTCACGTATATGTTTGATTAGAAATAGTGAGGCGCGCCTACATACCGCGCTTACTCTTGGTTTGTCGGAAGCAAGTTTTGGAAATAAACTACGCGTTGCGTCTAAGCTTTCTTCTTTAGGTTATTCTGTCCTAAACTTACACGGTCTTTCAAGTGTTTCTTTATTTTCTATTTCTAAAACTACGAAGGTAAGTTTCAATCGAAGGGGTGCAAGTAGCTCACAACGATCTTTAGATCTAAATCAACCTCACCTGCACGTGGTGCACCCTGATGATTAGCGAAACAGAGATAGGATCCTCTCCTCCACCTCACAGAATATCATAGCCAAATAATATTTCCCTTGAGGGTTGTTGTGCTCCTGCTAGTGAGGGCACCAGAAAGGAAACAAAGGTTGGCAGCGGAGTGGCGGCGCGCGTGCGATATTTCACATCAGGCGGGCCGTATGCTTGTCTGCCACCCGGCGTAGTATAAAAAAATCCCCATCTGTCAAAACTTTAAAAAATGTGTAAGCTGTACATACGTATATGTAAAACAGGACATACATGCGATATGAATACGCGCCTACTTCAATGAAGTCGATTATCTTTTTTATTTATTACATCATTTTTAGTTTCTAATTAGGACCTTCCGTTTTGAAGTATGTTAACAAAAATGGGTTAATTTTCTTGTCATTTTTATACAAGATTAAAAATTTCCATGTTTTTTTTTACTCGAAAATTACTATCAAATTCGATAAAAGTTTTGTGGGAATAGTCCAGAGCTATTTCAAGTTGAATGCAAAATGTTTATTTTATACTACGTCGGGTGGCACAGAAGCATACGACTAGCCTGTAGTGAAGCGGTTACCGCAGTCTTATAAACGCTCGCAATCGCAACTTAAAATATTGCTTGCGCTGCTAATCCCGCTGCCACAAAGTACGCGATCTTTGGCTCTCCTGGAGGATGAATTCTCTTCCCTGCCGATGGCGACTGTAGAAGGAAATTCTTATTATAGATTAGATATCTTAATCAATTTACATCTCGACTTTGCGTAGGTACCCTAGGGGTACGGGTAGGGTTACCACTAATTGAGGGTTCCTATTCGTCAGAATCACTTCACACTATTCTTAATAATCCTCTCTCCCTAGAATATTTGAAATGCAAGTTTCAATATCTCTGTGACTCTCACGAAAGACAGCTTCGATTTATTTTATTTATTTAAACACTTTATTGACCACAATAAGATGAATGGTACAAAAGGCGGACTTAATGCTAAAAGCATTCTCTACCAGTCAACCTTCGGGAAGTGCAGACATCCACGAATGCGGTTTACAACTATATTTACAAGAAACATAAAAAGTGACTAATATACTATACGTAAACTATACCTAAGCAGTGTATGCTTAGGTATAGTTTACGTATAGTATATTAGATTCATAAATAAGCACATACATATTCTATCATACATACACATACATATACATTCATACATACATATATTTATATATACAGACATATATACACATAAATATGCCAAATAAGATGACTCAGTGCTGAATTAAGCTATTTAGAAGCTTAGCATAAACTTCCTTTTTAAAATTAAATTTATTCGATATTTTTCTCAATGGGATAGGTAGTGCATTCCAGAGTCAGAGAGCCTGTAATGTGAAGGAATCATTCGATTTGACAACTCCCTAGCGTTTTCTACCCTATTTTTTCGTACTGGCTTTATGTCAAACTCCTTCACTTTACAAGCTTCACGACTCTGGAATGCGTTACCTAATCTAATAGCTTCAGAAGAATCACAAATAAATTTAATGTCAAAAAGAAAGTTCATGCTTACCTCTTGGAAAATTTGCCAAAACTATGAATCATCCTCCTATTCATATGTATTATGTATGTTTATATATAATTTTATATGTATTATATATTTTGTTATTTATGTAATGTTTATGTATGTATATTTTCTGTTGTACTACGTGTATATTTTATGGTATTGTTATTAATTTATTTTTATATGCCGCATTCATGTATATCTGCTCTTCCCAAAGGTTGTCTGGTAGAGAATGCAATTAGCATTAAGACCGCCTATGTACCCTTAAATTGTGGTAACTAAAGTTTAAATAAATAATTGGGGAGAAATAGCTCTAGCTTGTTTCATTACATATCGTATGATTTAAACTAAAACCATCAAACAGCTAGTATTTAACGTTGATTAACTACTACTCAACAGTAGTTCCACATTGTATCCAAGTGCGACTGTCATAAGTGTCACAACCGCATATTACGTGTACATCACTGTACTAGGGTATCATAGCGGGCGCACAATCGGGCGCACTAATTGAAAGCAAACAGTCGCAGGCAGCGACGTAACACAAAGGCTGGCGAGGACAGCCGTTGAATTGTTAACGTGCTGTCGACGTCTGCTAGCCTGGTACCTACTACATAATGCATACTGATGATCTGACCTAATGATGTGCCACTCACCTTGCTTCATGTGAATAATCATGTCGCCAATAGGAGTGACGACATCAGTGACGTCGGCATTTGTGTATATATCAATGTATATGTTACAGTCAAAACTCATAATCGGTCTAAATGCAAAAATCTGGCTTAAACAGTTTTGACTGATTTTTGTGGTTAGAAGTGGTTTTGACTATCGTATAAAAATTATGTAAAAAAACTTTTAATTTAACCGTACCGTAGGCGTACCGTAAACTGAGTTGACTGGATGGAAACACGGGCCCAACGATTTTATTATTTTGTCTGATCAATGCCTTAGACTGATGAGGGAGAGGGGTGTGATGACTGAAACCTCCGACCTACCGAATTATTTTTTAGCTTTTAGTACACTATTTTCAATAAAACCGTTTAAATTAAAAGTTTTTTTTACATAATTTTTATTTTCAAGTTTTTAGTTTCTAATTTCATTACATAGTACTTCTCGTTCTATTAAGTTTAGATTTGACTTTTGTCATTATTTTTTTTACTTTTAAATTTGTCTTGTATTCAAATGAATACCCATATTGAAAAAATGGGTATCAAATGATACCCATATTGAAAATTGAGACGATATGTAACCGCGCCAACCGGCCATTTTGTTGACGGCCATCTTGGATTTTATAATATTCATAGTGAACTGTGTTCTACTAGTTAAGCCCTTTCATTTGATATCCATATTGAGATAGTCGTGGCAAAATTTGTAAACCGCCATTTTGTAGAGGCGGCCATCTTGGATTTTCATTTTTTTTCATGTGAACTGTATTCTTCTAGTCAAGCCCTTTCATTTGATACCCATATTGAGGTAGTCGTGACAAAATTTGTAAACCGCCATTTTGTAGCGGCGGCCATCTTGGATTTACAATGAAACAGAATCTATTTATTTGTATTGTCACCATAACTAAAGGTGTGTACCAAATTTCAGATCAATCTGTCAACAGGAAGGGGGTCAAATTTCAATTACTAGATTTGACCCAAAAATATAAACAAACAAATAAATAAATAAATAAACAAACAAACAGGTCAAGCTAAATAAAACCGTTTAAAAAACGTTACGAATTTTAAATCAGACAAAACCACTCTTGAGTAAAAACTCAACAGTGATTTGTCTGATTAAAAGTTCAGACTTTGTTGGCCGTATGGTTTTCGGCAGACTAGAATAGAATCACTCCGTCTCTTCCCGTGAATGTCGTACAAGGCGACTAAGGGAAATACATTAGCAAACATCGATCAGGCCTCCCCAACTCGTTTGGCGAGCGTGGGGAGTGTAGGCCTAATACTCCTTCTGTCAGGGACGGACGAGAGAGGGTCGTGCTCCTGCCCCCTTACCACCATCTCTTATTGCGATTTATTCGACGAGCTCGGTGGCGTAGCGGTCAATGACGCGGCTTCGACACCAAAGCTCGTGGGTTCGATTCCCACACAGCACAAACATTTGTGTGCATGAACATGTCTGTTTGTCTTGGTCTGGGTGTTTTCTATGTATCATAAGTATGTATTTACAAAAAAAAAATGTATTTACGTATGTTTATCAGTTGTCTAGTACCCATAACACAAGCTTCGCTTACTTTGGGGCTAGATGGCGCTGTGTAATTTGTCTGACAATATTTATCTCTTTTCAATCACGGGTCAAGCCCGGTCATTTGATAGGCGTGCGCGGGGATATGGATCCAACGCGTAGAGGCCCCTTTGAGAAGTTTGATGTAATGTTGTACGCCCGCCGTGACCCGCTCCAGGATATGTCAATGGAACGACATACCCATGAGCAGGTCTCGGCAGGCGTTGAGACTATTGCGAAGTGTGATGGAAAATAAATGGGCTATGGAGATGAGATCTGGGTGAACTTAATACCGGGCTATTACAGAAGAGGGACGGACGCCTGCCATAACTGCTTTTATTGCTAGTTATTTGCGGCAGGCGGTGGCTTGCCACTCACTAGATGGGCCCCCGAAATGCCAGGAAAACGGCCGGGGGCAACACCGGTGTGAGTGACTCAGGGATGTCGAGAGGTGTGCTGCGCTTTCTCCGAAGTTACTCGCGGCGTGATGCCCTTTAACACTTCCACCCCTGGAGCATATAGCTCTAGCGGCTCCTCTCTGGACGGCCAATGAAGGCAAGCCAGAGCTGAGAGTCCTGCGGGCCTTCTTGTGTTTACACTCCGACCGATGAAGACACGTCGGAGACGAAAGCCCTGACCGACTCTCTGGAGACTCGGGTCCGTGGTGTCGCTACTCACACAACAGCTCGCCACACAAGCTGCCCTGCGGACTGACAATATTTATTATTATTATATTATTCAATAATTGAATAGATTGCTTATTCATACCAATGAATAAGCGACTCTATACTATTTGAAATGTCCGTGGTGTCGCTACTCACACAACAGCTCGCCACACAAGCTGCCCTGCGGACTGACAATATTTATTATTATTATATTATTCAATAATTGAATAGATTGCTTATTCATACCAATGAATAAGCGACTCTATACTATTTGAAATAGAGTCGCTTATTTATTGGTATGAATAAGCATTCTATTCAGTTATTGAATCGCAATAAGAGGTGGTGGTAAGGGGGCTGTAGTGGAGACTAAAATGACCTGATGATGATGATGATGATGATGAAAGTTCAGACTGTGTCTAGTTAATAGCCGATGTCTATGCCCCCCTATGTTTGACAAGTCAAGGCTCTGCTACCTACTTCCTCTCCCTCTACTTCACGAAAAGCAAGTCAAGTATTTCAAGTATTAATTGCTTGCTTTAATAATGTATTATACGAACTGTCGCACACACGGGTATTCACAAATTGCAAAGACTGTATTGTCTATATATAAATAAATAAATATTGTCAGACAAATTACACAGCGCCATCTAGCCCCAAAGTAAGCGAAGCTTGTGTTATGGGTACTAGACAACTGATAAACATACGTAAATACTTTTTTTTTGTAAATACATACTTATAATACATAGAAAACACCCAGACCAAGACAAACAGACATGTTCATGCACACAAATGTTTGTCCTATGTGGGAATCGAACCCACGAGCGTTGGTGTCGAAGCCGCGTCATTGACCGCTACGCCGCCACCGAGCTCGTCAAAACACATGCATTATATGTGTAAGAGGAGGAATCCTTCTGGATACCAACTGTATCCAGAATGATTCCTAAATCACACCACATCCATAATCAGAGTAAATAGTTTCACAAAGAAAAACATCAATTATTCCATTGTTCATTCACCCTGTTCATCAATATCAAATTACTTTCAAAAACTACTTCCTATTGACAGAGTATTCTACCTTAATTTTGTTTTACCAGCAACCATATAATTTTCCATTGTTTACCATTAGTGCACTTCACTCAATTATCAACAGGTAGGTATGTCTGCCAGGATATAGAGCATATTATGCATTGAATGGTAACATAGCATGCCCAAAGTACCCTTAATACAATTGTCCCGCTGGTCAAGTTAAGTAGTTTGGGAGCTCTCAGGCGTGCTTCCGGAACAAACCTTATTTGGTTAGGTACGAGTTCGGAAAGGCTGAGCGACCGAGTAGAAACACTTAGCTATATATACAACGTACCTACAAAGTTATAAATAGAATTATGTAAAGAATCTTCTATGTATCTATAAAAGGCAACTGTTAGTGACTGATTATGACGAGACGGAGACACTACTATCATATATTTGGGTAAGTGTGTAAGTAGTTCTTCAACATCTTTGAACCAAAGCCAACCTGGACGAGGTACAAGCTGCTGACTGAGAAACGAAGCTCTGGCGAAAAGAGAGGTAGGGCATAGCGTATTTTTTATGCTGCCTGACTGTGAAAGTACCTCACAAAATAACGCAGAAAAATAACAATTCCCGTGAGGGTTGTTGTGTTCCTGTGAGTGCGTGAGGTCGCCAGAAAGAAAGCTTGGTGTTGGTGGTTGGTGGTGTTTCTGATCTCCATGGACGGTGGTGATTGCTCATCAGTCAGGTGGTGATTGATCAGGTGACCCACATTCTCGTTTGCCCCCCTTACATTACTAGCTAACCCGGTTACGAACTTCGTACCACCCAACAGTCAATGAATGTCGTGGTACATATTAGCTGATATGTATTTATGATTTTATGGAATAAATACAATGAATGATTGAAAAATAATAGACAAACTCGATAATAATTCATCATTCGCGTCATTGCGCGTGTCAGTCTAATTAAACATGCGAGTTAAGCAACGTCAACTGTAGCCTGTCCATGGATGTGTTTACATTATCTCGAGCTCTTTCGTGCTTCGGAAGGCACGTTAAGTCGTCGGTACCGGTTGTTATGGTTAGACGACAGTCGTTAAACCAAGTTGCCTTCCCGGCCAACCAAGTTAGTGGAACCGGCATCCCAGCATTTGGTTTACCAAATGCTAGGATGCCGGTTTTAATATTTATATTAAGTTCAGCCCCCTTACCACCATCTCTTATTGCGATTCAATAACTGAATAGATTGCTTATTCATACCAATGAATAAGCGACTCTATTTCAAATGCAATAGAGTCGCTTATTCATTGGTATAAATAAGCAATCTATTCAATTAATGAATCGCAATAAGAGATGGTGGTAAGGGGGCAGTACTTTATTAAGACACAAAAAAAAATTAAGTACTAATTTGACAACCAATAAATATCTCAATCCACAAAACAATTTTCATAACAAATTTCAGACAACTGTCAAATATATGTACGAGTATATATTTTACTGACTACACACATACATAGCACACACATCTCACGATATGATACACGAACACACAGCACCCGTGCCACACAACATGCATACAAAACACATTTACAACCATAACCATCCTACACATACATACACACAATTAGCTTTGTCTTTAAAGCACAACGATTATAATATTAGTAACGTTAGTAGAGCAGCCCCCTTACCACCATCTCTTATTGCGATTCAATAACTGGATAGAATGCTTATTCATACCAATGAATAAGCGACTATATTTCAAATGGAATAGAGTCGCTTATTCATTGGTATGAATAAGCATTCTATTCAGTTTTTGAATCGCAATAAGAGATGGTGGTAAGGGGGCAGGTGGTGGTGCGCGAGCGATATTTCTTTATGCGAGTGTTAAAACATGTAATTAAAAAAAATGATGACTGTAAAGTAGGTGTACGGATGATAATTTTACGTGATAACGTCATAAGAAAACATCGACCGAAGAAGTGGAAGAGAGATAGATGCGTCACAAGCCGCGCTCTCGATTGCACGCTCGGCTCAGGCGGAACGTGACATTGAGTCATGCTTTTTCGTGCGTGCAGCCGGTGTTCATCGATTTATAAGACGTTATCACGTCAAAACAATCTTGGTACTTTAAATAAATATAAATAAATAAATATATATAATAAAAGTTCTTTTCTACGCTTTTTGTTCGCACTGTACTGTGACTTTGTCGAAGTGGACCACATACAGTGTTGCCATACCCATACACGGATCAAGTTTAATTGCAGCAGTAAGAGCTTCCCCGCGGAGTCGTGTTAATAACTAGCGACAGGCCACAAACTATGCATATAGGGAAATCAACAGACCGACATAGCTTTAACAGGATTTCATACAAATTTTACTAGTGTCACTAGATTTCATACTAATGTTTACTAGGTAACTAAACGCATCACTCGCGTTTAGTTACCTGCTTCGCGTATACGCGAGTGATGCTTTTAGTTACCTGTTTCGCGTATACGCGAGTGATGCGTTTAGTTACCTGTTTTACGTATTTTAAAATTTGTGCGGCCCGTATGTATGATTATTACTATAACTAGTATTAAAAGTCCTTGAGCGTGGCGACGCGTCACCTGTCAAAATTCGGGCCCAATCGCCGCATTAGACGTTTCACATCTAAAAAAGTTTTTCATACAAATCTGAGTGGCAATTCTTGTAATATAGATGTAGTCAACTCAGTTCTTAATTCTTGTAATTAAAATGTAGTCAGTTCAGTTCAGTTTCGATTCAGTCTCGATTTCACAAATTTGGTATTCTCGTATCAAATCAAATCGAATCAAAATATCGTTATTCCTTGGACTTTATAAAGCGCTTAGAATATGAAACTTAAAAATTTATCGAAATATAATCGAAAATTAAATAAGCTAGGAATTTTATTTTGTCATCAAAAAGAAATGATAATAATTAATTAATGAAATCAAGTGTATGACTTTTAGTCAATTCACAATCCAATCTCTGTTAGGTCAACTTTCATTCTGCGATCGTAAAATAATTAATAGAATTGGCCTTCTCTATTTGTGTAGAGCATAGTACTCGAGAACCTTACATTTGCAGGATTGATTTGTTTAAAACACCCTTTATCCTTTAATTCTGTTGGTCAGTAACGATAATGACTCCTTCGCCCCCAAAGGCAATTTCCCTCCCTAAGTATGACACGTCAAAATATTTTTTTGCCCCAGTTGGCGCCCACATTTGACGGGGTACCGTAACCCGAGCTGGAAGTACAACTTAATTACCCTTATTTTTGTTAGGGATCATTTTTGGTCGCATGCATTAAAAATTTGTTAAAAAAACAAAAGCTATGAGTGCGGTGTTGTGTGATGTGGGATTAACTGGAAAGTTTATATTTTTTTTATATTATGTCGGGTGGCAGACAAGCTTACGGCGCGGCGCGCCTAATCCGAAACGGATACCGTAGCCTGCATATTAACGCCTGCAACATGAAATCTCGCTCGCGTGCCGTCAGTCCTGCTGCCAACGCAGCGACTTCTTGCTTTCTGGAGACCTCACTCAATCGCAGGAACACAACAACCCTCAAGGCAATTGTTATTTGCTGCGGTATTTTGTGAGGTGGAGGCACCGCCCCAGTCGAACAGTTTGTACGCCGTACCCTACATCTCTTTTATCATATTATGCATATTGCATATTATGGATATTTGGAAATGGAATACCCATAAAACCTTTTAATCAAAAAACGAAAACGATTTCATTATAGTGGATGCTTCACGGATTTACACCGATGTTTAATTAATTTATTTCACCAAATGAACACAAGTATTGATATTATAATATTTGTGAAATTGAAAACTGTCTAGCTTAATATCATTATATGATATAAATATAATGTTAACTAGTTATACTGTTAATAGCATAACTAATATTGAGGATAATAATATATTAGTTATGCTATGAGAAAATATTCTCCGAGCTCGTCCTACTAATAAGTAGGACGAGCTTGGTGGTCGAATGGCCTTTTAGAGTTCGAAGTCGTGCGTTCGATCCCCACAGAATAACAAACATTAGTGTGCATGAATATGTCTGTTTGTCTTGTACTGGTTGTTTTCTACGAATGAAATATACGTTTCTGTTAAAGTAGTTATTATTAAAATATAAAAAATAAATCCTTCACCTGAAAAAAAATCGAGTTACCTACACATTATAAAAAAAATACAGATAAAGGCAACAGGTGTATCTCTTTCAGCTTTTAATGCCTCATTTGTCATATTGCTTTCTCTCACATTGCCAAGAAAGCAAAACCAAATGGCAAAAGCTTCCCACTCCTACTATTTTTTTCTTATTAACTTTTTTTCCAGTAACGGTGAAACTGATCAACTTCCCTTGGCGGTATTTCCGAACAATTATGACATGGGAGCCTTCCAGAACAGAGTCTTTATTCCCCTTAAGAGGTTGGCAACGGATTAGCGACCCCTTGCTGTTGCTGATCTCCATGGGCGGTGGTGATTGCTTTCCACCAGGTGACCCACATTCTCGTTTACCTCCCTCTCAATATAAAAAAAAGAACTTCATTATCACGTCAGCGGTAGTTTTACAGGAAATTAGTAGATTTCATTGTTTGCACTGCCACTGCCTTTTTGTTGGTTGCCGTTGTTAAATCAGGGGCCCTACCGCCGAAGATGAAGCCGATTACCATCGAATGCTTTGATTCGAAAAATAGCTCTTAAGTTTTAGTTATTGACAAACATCTCAGTCGGTAGACCTACAGGGTTTCTACGAGATAAGCTAAAGAAATGTACCATAAATCTAAGCTTAAGCTAAGAGTTTGGTATTTGCAGTCAAAAAATCCAATGGAAATCGGCTTCAGCTTAGCCGGTAGGGCCCCTGTCAACAGTCTTCTGTGAGTGTCACAATTAGGGTTGCCACCCGTACTTTATAATAAAGTATTGCACGTTATTTCAAGTAATTGTACTCTTACTTTATGAGAATAATAAAGTACACGAAAATACTTTATTTCGCATGATTTGATTTCATTTAGATTTTGAAAAGTTTAAATGAATTACTTATTTACTTTAACTTAAGCAATAAAAAATATGTAAAAACATACATAACAATAAAGAAATATAAATTGTACTTTATTTTGATACTATGTATTATTTTTTTATCTTACCTACCTATAATAACCAATATACTTTAATTACATAGAAAAAAAGGTGGCAACCCTAGTCACAATGTATGTTATGCCGGTCCCGATTTATAACAGGTGCATAAATATAGAATACATGAAATATAGACGACCTCCGTTTCGTTTCGAAGCTTGTGTTATGGGTTCTAGACAACTGATAAACATACGCATTGACCGTTGTCAATGACGCGGCTTCGACACCAACGTTCTGGGTGTGTTCTATGTATCATAAGTATTTACAAAAAAAAAAATGTATTTGCGTATGTTTATCAGTTGTCTAGAACCCATAACACAAGCTTCGCTTACTTTGGGGCTAGATGGCGCTGTGTAATTTGTCTGACAATATTTAATATTTATTTCTTTATTATTTAATATATAATCAAAAACACTATTTCTATTTAAGAAATCCAAAATTATAATACGTATCTTTATCCTGTACTAGTCTGTTTTGTGTTGTGTTTTGGGTACCTACACCATGAGGCCGTTTGACCTTATTCACGGCAGATGAGCCAAATCGTTGTTGACCACTACTCAAGTAATTATTTCGATGTGTCATATCATATTACATTACGGAGCCAGTAGGGAACGCCAACGCAGGAGGTAAGAAAATAAAATACATGGATAGTACGTATAAAAACAAGCCTGACTCGTGAATGTGACTGAAGTAAAAAAGAAGTTATACTTGTTAGTATAACTTCTACTTTGAAAGTTTTAGCTTAGTTTTAACTAGTTAGTCTTAAAACTGAATCTTTTCTAAAAATATATAATTGTCAGATATGTTGTAAAAAACCTGTAGCGGTAAAAAAACTGTATAAAAACCGGTAACAGAAAAACACGTCACGGGCCGCACAAATATAAGACGAGGGTCGCACGCGGCCCGCGGGCCGTGCTTTGGACAGCTCTGGTGTAGTGTATAATGTTGATCAGGGTCTGGTGATGTAAAGTAAGAGATACTATTTTCTTGGTGGGTGTAAATTTTTAAATTTGCTATCTCAATACATAGATAACCGTAGTACTAATTGGGAAACACTGCCCTAGGGGATTGTTATCAATGGCTATAAATTTAGGTAGGCCGCCTGCATCTGTGGTCAGATTGCATTGTTAAATTGCATTGTCAGATTGCGTGCATTCTTGTGTCCATGGTCAGATTTCAATAGTCTAGCTAAAGACATTTATGATATCCTGATAGCATATGTAATTAGGTACCCTACCGCCGAAGCTGAAATCGATTACCATAGAATATTTTGATCCCTAAAAATATGTGTTAAGTTTGAGTTGTTAACAAAACTTTTTCAAAACAAAACAAAACTTTGATATTTGCAATCAAAAAAGCCGACTGGTAATCGACTTCAGCTTAGCCGGTAGGCCCTGTTCATTGAGATCATTACATACACAAAGAATGCCCCTACCTGAAGGAAATACTTGTAGTTGCTCCATTTACCCGCATACAAGGTTTTTACAGGGTCGGCAACGTGCATGTGATGCCTCTGGTGTTACAGGCGTTCATAGGCTACGGTAGCTGCTTTCCATCAGGCGGGCCGTATGCTTGTTTGCCACTTTAGTGGTATAAAAAAAAAATATATATTTTTAGCCACTAAGCTAAACGCAATAGCCACTAATGTAAGGTGAAGTGTTATTTTCGCGATCAAAAAATCCGGTGGTAACCTTTTTTTCGGCTTAGGCGGTAGGCCCCTTGATTGCTAATCTAAAGAGATATACGATTTATTGAACTAGGCAGTATGCTTGATTGATACCTGACGTGGTATAAAAAAATGAGACGTCGCGGACCGCCTGGCAGATGCCAAAAATCGAAATTATTTAAACTAGTGGTCTCCCTGTAGTCAAAATTCGAACATAAATTAATTTAAATTATGACTTTAACAATAAACAAATGAATACACTTTTGTTTTGTTTTATTTTGTTGCATATATTATATACATATGCGTGTGTAAAGTAAAGACTAGTTTAAATAATTATTTAAACTAGTGGTCTCCCTTTGGTCAAAATTCGAACACAAATTAATTTAAATTAAGACTTTAACAATAAACAAAAGAATTAGGTTTTGTTTTGTTTTGTTGCATATATACATATGCGTGTGTGTGTCAAATAGTGTGTGTAATGTTTTTTTTTATTGATGCAATATATTTTATATGCATATTTTTTTCAAAATATTAGCAATTTGCACTCCTTCTCTATATAAACTACTAGCTGGCCCGGCGAACTTCGTACCGCCTAATTGTCAATGAATGTCGTGGTATACATATTAGTTGAACAAAATTTATGATGTCTTGAAATTAATATAATGAATAATAGAAAATAATAGAGAAGCACGATGGCGTCATTGCACGTGTCAGTCTAATTGTACACGCAAGTTAAGCAACGTCAACCGTAGCCTGTCCATGTATGAGTTTATATTATCTCGAGCTCCTCCGTGCTTCGGAAGGTACGTTAATCCGTCGGTCCCGGTTGTAATCATTAGATTAACTCGAGGTCCTCCGTGCTTCGGAGGGCACGTTAATCCGTCGGTCCCGATTGTTATCATTAGATTATCTCGAGCTCCTCCGTGCTTCGGAAGGCACGTAAGACGTCGGTCCCGGTTGTTATAATTAGATTATCTCGAGCTCCTCTGTGCTTCGGAAGGCACGTAAGACGTCGGTCCCGGTTGTTATCATTAGATTATCTCGAGCTCCTCCGTGCTTCGGAAGGCACGTTAAGCCATCGGTCCTGGTTGTTATCATTAGATGGCAGTCGTTAAGCCAAGTGGCCTTTAGGCGGCTTGAAATTACTGGCGTCCGCCAACTCGCAGTTGAGCAGCGTGGTGGAGTATGCTCGAAACATATTCAGTTGAAGGAAGACCCGTATTTAATATTACCCAGCAGTGGGTAAATATTACCCAGCAGTGGGTAAATATTAAGTTCAGTATTTTACTATGTCACAAAATAAAGTACCATGACACTTGACAACCAATTAATATTCATTTTCAAGCATTCATTCATAAACAATTTTCAAAACAACAACGGACAACTTTCGCGACGTAAAAGTTAGACCAATCGATTTGACATTTAATTGAAAATCAATAAATATCCCAATCCGTTTTCAAATTTAATTTTTCGACAATTTTGTCAATGTTTTAATACTTATTATCCTATACCCACATTTCTGAACGCACGCATACATTTGACGTACACACGTTAATGTCACGTTTGACAGGTCCGACATCCACGAACATTTTGTATGGAAAAATAATTTTTCTTTTATTTTATTTTTTTCGTAAATTTTCCAATGTTTTTATTAGTTATTCTGCTATTCTGGACGGAGACAAATCCAACAAATCAAAAACCATGGCAATCGGTCCAGCCGTTCTCGAGTTATAAGTGTTGTAACAAACACGACTTTCTTTTATATATATAGATAAGTGTGCGAATTTCACACTTCTCCGTCAGCGCAATTTTCGTAAAAAGAGGTACAAAATTTTTGCTTCACGTATTTTTATTTTTATTTTATTATGACGTTTTCACATAGTCTTTAAGTATACTTACGTATAAAGGTATGAGTCCGAGCTAAGCAGCACGCTGCACTGCTGCCGCTGCATTTCTGCAGCAGCAATACTGGTCCGTATATATTGTCTAGAGGTTTATATGAGAGTATATTCCGAGCTACGCAGCAATGTCGCGGCAGCACTGCAGTGGCAGCACTGCTGCGCGGAAGTATCGCCACACCGCCGCGACAGACCACTAGTGACACAGCCGCCACAGCGACAGTACTTACCTACGTGAAAGTTTTGTTTGACAAGTAAATTGTCACCAAAAAAAAATTGGTTGCCTGTAAAGTCGGTATACGGGCGAAAGTTTTACGTGACAACGACTTTGAGTGGTAAAATGTTTTCGAGTGGAAGGGACGCATGCCTTTCACTTTTTATGTCTGTCTCTCTCGCTCTTAGAAGGGACACGCGTCCACGACACGCTTACAATGAGAGCGAGTGAAAGGCACGCGCCTTTCACTCGCTCTCATTGTAAGCGCATAACGTGACCCAGTTTCTTGAAGTGTCACCCGGCTAACCAATTTATAAGACGTTGTCACGTCAAAAAAGATGAATTTGTTTCAAATTTAAAAAAGTCGGTCGTCAATCGATATCTTGTCTACTCAACAACTGTGAATGATCACGAACAGCGCAACACTGCCGCCTTGCTCGAAACAAGTACGGCAGGCAGCTTTACCGCGCAGCACTGCAGCGGCAGCAATGCAGCGGCAACAGTGCAGCGTGATGCTTAGCTGGGAATCATACCTTTAAAGTTTTACGTATAAGTCTTTACGTATTTATAGTTTTAGTGAGGTGTAAGCGAGACAAAACCATTATAGATTGTCTGAAAACATCATAATGTAATAAAAGCCTTAAAGCGCGTAGCGATAACTTGCCAGACGAAGTCGTAACTCTCCAATAGTCGATTAGACCCGTTTCGCAATGTTTCACATCAAAAAATAACTGGTTAAGGTGGTTAGGTACGTACAAGTTGTAACATTATAGAGCAAGTTAGAACATCTCATTTTTTTCGTAAATCCTAGTTGATCACTCTCCGGGCGCAAGTTTTAATAGCATTATATGAGTTTCGGAATATGTAGTCGCAAACTCTGCAAAAGGCTTATTTATTTTGTAAACATTTCGTGTTACATTATATTCGGCGAGTTGAATTCAGAAACCATTGGAATTTATGGCTAAATGTAATATTAATAACGTTGTTTTTGTAATAGCATTTGCACAAGATTTTTCACGTGGAAAATATACTTTGACGGTGATAACTTTTTTTGTAGGTAGATATTCGAGTCAGATAGACTTTTGTTATATCGATGGTTTATGGTGTAATATGTAGGTTTTGTGCCTAAATTCACAGTTTGTCTGCGACTCCATAACAAGTGGTGCTACACTGACGAATAAAGCAGTTGCAGACCAGAAGGCCAATTCTCGTAATTTTTCTACAAACGCAGATTGAAAGTTGACCGAATCGAGATTGAATTGTGAATTGACTAAAATTATATACTTGACTTCATTAATTAATTATTATCAATTCTTGTTGTTGTCAAAGTAACATTTTTAGTTTGTTTATTTTTCACTCATATTTCGATATAATCCCGCTTAAATTGAATTTTGAAGTTACATTGTGTTACGAGAATACCAAATGTGACATTTGTGGATCGAAACTGAATTTTGACTATATTTTAATTACGAGAATTGCCCCTTAGAAAGATGTTCTTAACTGGCTGTATATCATTTGAAGAATGAGCTAAATTGTTTTTGTCTTTCAGCACGCTTATAATATCTTGATCATTATTAGTCTGAATCTACCCCCTGCTGAATATAGGCTTTTCACGATGCTTTCCACCACCTATGTGATCCTCCCAAATATTCTTGGATCCTCCGTTCTCCGCTTCGTTCCTCTTTTAGCCGCTTTTGAACTGATCGGCCCATCTAGAGAAGAGGCGCTATTATCTTCAATTATAACTAACTAACTATAGTTTAGGCAATAGTCTTCCACAGTACATAATAAATTATGGAATCCAACAGTTTCGGCTTACATTTTAAGCTTATTTTTAATCTAATTTTATTGTCTCGCTTATTGTCAATGTTATCAAAAATGTAATCAAATAGAAGAAAGCTATTTTAAGTTACTTCCGATATTATTAACATATCGAAATCGAAGGAGTATACCAAATGTGACATTTGTGAGACCGAAACTAGATCGGAACTGCATTTTGATTATATTTTAGTTATGAGAATTGCCCCTCTGTGTGGCGGTAGGTACACCTCTATACATCACAGTACTCAATGAAATGTTATTTTTTTAATGTAAGTACTTGTACATTGCATAGCTGTTATTATCGTAGATTGCTATTGTTGTGTAGTACCATCACCGAGATCATGTGACGGCTGATTAAATAAAAAATAAAACCTGTATACCTTGGATCTGATGATGGAGATGTATGAGAACTCAGGAATATGTGGATACGAAGACGCCAGAGAAAGTTAGTTTTTAATTAGATAAGATATAAGCGTATATACCTAAGCTTTTCCGATTTTCTTTAGTAAAGGTTACTTTGATGGAATCTTCCCTTGAAAATCTTCAAACAAGTCTTAATTGGAGCCCTGAGGCGCGATATCGTGACGAGACCGTTATAATTATTAAATTCGTAATAGTTGTGTGTGCCCACTGATTTCAAGTTTTTCAAACAAACTTAAATCAAAAATAAAAATAAATCTTCGAAATGTTTAATGGGCATAACCTCCGAATGACTGCACAAATTTTCTTTGTTTCTGTTCGTTATTGTCAGGACAAGGACAAGAAAATTAAAAACCGAATAGATTTTTTTTAATTCTCATAATATGAAGAGTGAACAAATGAGGCAGAAGACTGTGAGAGGTCTTCAGTATACTTTTTGACAAAACATTGACTTTTTGGCGCGAACGCAAATTTTCATAATTGAATGTACCTTATAATGACATTGATTCATAATAGAGATAGTGTAGTGGGGGGAGGAGGGGGGGTTGGGGGGGATTACTGATATTTTTAGTCGAACAACAATCGTTTAATTCTAAATATATTCTTAACCTTAATATTACAAAATTAAAATGATAGCAGTTACAATATTTTCAAGGCATAGAAAATGGTTCTACTTACGTATTTTTTCTTAATAGGTATATATAGTTCTAGGGTATGTAAATTGTATACAGTTGTTCGGAGCGATGAGTCGTGGGTGGATATTCTGTACGGTCTATATGCTCCCAACTTTAATGTTTTGATAGTGACTGTAGGTCAGACTATTTATATATGTCACAAAAATTCAAGTATTAAATTAAGTATTAAATTAAAAGTTCAAAAAGTACAAAATATTCAATTCCTTTGAATATTTTGTACTTTTTTCAGGAGAATTACTCCTGAATTTTAGAATTTGAAAGTCTAATCTTTGTTTTGTGTAGTACACGCAGGCGCGGATCCAGGGTTTCTTTTTAGGGTTCCGAACCTCAAAAGGAAAAACGGAACCCTTATAAGATCACTTTGTTGTCCGTCTGTCTGTCTGTCTGTCTGTCTGTCTGTCTGTCTGTCTGTCTGTCTGTCTGTCTGTCTGTCTGTCAAGAATTTCTATGTCGAGAATGCGTGGAGGTATCAAGCTGAAATTTGAACTGTATACTCAGGTCTACGGTCCCATGAAGTTAAAAAAAAATCAAACTGCTAAGTTTACGTAGAAAAAAGTTACGGCCGTTTATTCATCAAAAAACGCATATTTCGACACACTCAAGGGAATCAAAACCTATAGGGTACTTCCCGTTGACCTAGAACTATGAAATTTGGCAAGTAACATCGTTATAGACTACAAGTACAGGAATAAATCTCAAAACTATACATTTGTAAATAGATTTTAAAAAATAGGGGGTCTATATTTTTTATAGGGTGACGAAATTTCAAATTGAAACTACTGGTTCAAATGGGGTATCATATGAAAGGGCTTGATGTACACATTGCAAAATATATTTTATTTATTTTTTTCGACGCATTATTTCTTATTTATAATGAAAAATATCAAATTTAATAATGATATTACGTACCTACGGAACCCTCGGTGGGCGAGTCCGACTCGCACTTGTCCGGTTTTTTTTATATGAAATGGGGGTTAAACAACCTATGGGTCACCTCATATAAAGCAATCACTGCCCATGGAAATCAGTAACAACAAGGGGTCGCCAGCTTTTTAAGCAAAATTAGACTCTATTCTTGAAGGTTCCTATATCGTAAATGTTCGGAAACACCACTGAGGGCAAGTTTAGTTGGTTCCACAATTTCACCGCTCGTGGTGTCTTAACGAGATCATTGGGCCACCGAGAATACGAATTATTCTTCGTTGTATTTTTTTTTATACTACTAAGGTGACAAACAAGCATACGGTCCGCCTGATGGAAAGCAGTTACCGCAGCCTATGGACGCCTGCAACACCAGAGGCATCACATGCACGTTGCCGACCCTGTAAAAACCTTGTATGCGGGAAAATGGAGCAACTACTAGTATTTCCTTCAGGTAGGGGCATTCTTTGTGTATGCAATGATTTCAATGAACCGGCAAGGCTGAAGTCGATTACCACTCGGATATTTAGATTGCAAATATCAAACTTGGGGTGTAAGTGGTTCATCAAGATCTTTGAACCAAAGCCAACTTCACCTGCACCCTGCTGACTGACAAATGAAGCTCTGGCGAAAAGAGAGGTAGGGAGCGTAATTGTAAGCTACCCGACTGGGGAATGTACCTCCACCTCATAGAATACCGCCTGTGATACCACAGCCAAATAACAGTTCCCTTGAGAGTTGTTGTGTTCCTGCGAGTAAGTGAGGTCACCAGAAAGAAAGTAA
Organism: Hypsopygia costalis; assembly: GCA_937001555.2. Taxonomy (NCBI): domain Eukaryota; kingdom Metazoa; phylum Arthropoda; class Insecta; order Lepidoptera; family Pyralidae; genus Hypsopygia; species Hypsopygia costalis. The sequence goes on from OW443329.2 coordinate 30,180,243, forward strand.
GGAAATGCTGCGTTGGCAGCGGGGGTGGCGGCGCGCGAGCAATATTTTGTGTTGCGAGCGTTAATATGGCTACGGTAACCGCTTCACATCAGGCGGGCCGTATGCTTGTCTGTCACCCGACTTAGAATAAAAAAATATATAAAAAAAAAACTTCAACTTACATTTATGGTACCTGTGTTTAGCTTAGTTGGGAGAAAGGGCCTTTACCAACTGTGCTGAAGATGTTTGTCAATAACTTAAACGTTATACTTATTTTTGAATTACCTACTTGATGTTTTTTTTTATACCACTAAAGTGGCAAACAAGCATACGGCCCGCCTGATGGAAAGCAGTTACCGTAGTCTATGAACGCCTGTAATACCAGGGGCATCACACGCGCGTTGCCGATCCTGTTAAAACCTCTTTAAACCCTTCTTGAAGAACCCCATGCTGTAGTCTCCGGAGAAAACCTCGACAGGCAGTTCATTCCACAGCTTGACAATACGCGGGAGAAAACTTCTCTGGAACCGCACAGTACGCGACCACTTAGGCTCTAACGTGTGAGGATGCATTCCATGTCGATGGCGACCGGTGCGACTGTAGAAGGAGGCCGTAGGCATCATGTCAAACAACTCCTCTGAACACACCCTATTGTACAATCAGTAGAACACACAAAGGGACGCAAAATCTCTTCGCAGACTTAAAGGTTCTAAACCGTCTGTCAATTTGGTAATCGACTTCAGCTTCTGTAGTTGGAACCCTGGTTATAGAAAAATGCAAATCAGTGATGGACGATGCAACAGAACAGAGACTTTGTTTTGGTCAATACAATATTATAAATTTACAGACAAGAAATTGTCCATTTTCACGTTCTATATCTTTAAAATCACGTAATTACCAAAATGGATAACTTGTAAATAAGTTATTTGTTCGCCATTTCACGAAACAGGAAGTAAATATTGCAAGCGGATATTTCTAAGAAACGGAAAAGCTCTCAAACTTAAGATATTCAAGCTGCATCTCCGTCTTGGAAGGAGGGAAAAGCTTTTTACTGCGGTATACATAGTCTTGAGCTTTTAAAGGATTGCACAAAATTTTACTTCGATTCTCAGCGAGATATAAATAATTAATTAAAATTACAAATTTGTCACATTTTATCGAATTGTATACTACACATATAATAATGTTATAACAAAGCATTTGTACTTAAAATCAAGGTAAACACATGTGGTTTTTGTATAAGACTAACTGTTGACAAAAACCATCTGTTTACCTTGATAATGCCTTAGCGGCGAAACCAGTCGGTAAAAATAAAAATAACTGTAATTACGTGGAATAGTACAAGACGTACAAGTGCTATTATAACATTATGATAATAATGATATTTATATTATAACATTATAAATAAATATATATTGTCAGACAAGTTACACAGCGCCATCTAGCCCCAAAGTAAGCGAAGCTTGTGTTATGGGTACTAGACAACTGATGAACATACGTGAATACATATTTTTTTGTAAATACGTACTTATGATACATATAAATCACCCAGACTAAGACAAATAGACATGTTTATGCACACAAATGTTTGTCCTATGTGGGAATCGAACCCACGAGCGTTGGTGTCGAAGCCGCGTCATTGACCGCTACGCCAGCGAGCTCGTCGGTGATATAAATGTTCCACCAGCTGCCAACAGTCAACATTATCAACTCGTATAATACGCACATATGAAATCTTAGCTATTATTCCAAATATAGGTACATTCAAGGGTTGCAAGTACAGTACGATCCACGTTACCTTTAATTTAGAATGACGAGCTCGGTGGCGTAGCGATCAATGACGCGGCTTCGACACCAACGCTCGTGGGTTCGATTCCCACACAGGACAAACATTTGTGTGCATGAACATGTCTGTTTGTCTAAGTCTGGGTGTTTTCTATGTATCATAAGTATGTATTTACATAAAAAAAAGAATAAAACTCGCATTTATTATGATATTCAAATTCCTTTAAATTAATTTGTAGTATGCGCGCACATATACCTATATAGTGTTTGTGATGTCACTACTCCGAAAAACGGCGCGACCGATTTTAACATACAATTTTTGACAAAAACGATATATGGTCACACAATGTTTACGTGGTCAGCTACTTAATATTATAAACGCGAAAGTGTGTCTGTCTGTATGTTTGTTAACTTTTCACGTTGAGTGAATTTGAATGAAATTTGGTATGCACATAGATTTTTTTTCGAGTAAGAATATAGACTACTTTTTTGGCGTGTTATATATGGATATAACCGACATACAAATGAGCGAAGCCGCGGGCGGACGCTAGTAGGCTTATACGCACAATTTTGATCATGACTCCAAATTATTACTGGGGCGTTTCAAGAAAACTTTTTTATTACGTTTATTCTCTGAATAAATAGGAAGTAACGTAAAACTCGTAGGATACAATTTAGAAATGTAATCGCCAAGTGAACAATACGCTTTAGAATTGAACTTTTTCCGTGTACAGATAATAAAAAGTATCAAAGTTTTTAATGACGTTTTTGGCGATGCGGTCGTTAGTACTTTTGTTTCGATGTCAATTTTCGTGGATTTAACAAGATTTTTATTTTAACAGCACAAAAGAATGTGTTAATTTAGGCAATTGAGTTTCTTTTGGTTTTATATATTTTTGGATTCAGTTAGCGGGGTAGTTATGAAGTTGTTTTTTGTTCTTTTTATGGTTCCGAACCTCAAAAGGAAAAACGGAACCCTTATAAGATCACTTTGTTGTCCGTCTGTCTGTCTGTCTGTCTGTCTGTCTGTCTGTCTGTCTGTCAAGAATTTCTATGTCGAGAATGCGTGGAGGTATCAAGCTGAATTTTGAACTGTATGCTCAGGTCTACGGTCCCATGAAGTTAAAAAAAAATCAAACTGCTAAGTTTACGTAGAAAAAAGTTACGGCCGTTTATTCAGCAAAAAACGCATATTCAAGACACACTCAAGGGAATCAAAACCTATAGGGTACTTCCCGTTGACCTAGAACTATGAAATTTGGCAAGTAACATCGTTATAGACTACAAGTACAGGAATAAATCTCGAAACTATACATTTGTAAATAGATCTTAAAAAATAGGGGGTCTATATTTTTTATAGGGTGTCGAAATTTCAAATTGAAACTACTAGTTCATATGAAAGGGCTTGATGTACACATTGCAAAATATATTTTATTTATTTTTTTCGAGGCAATATTTCTTATTTATAATGAAAAATATCAAATTTAATAATGATACTACGTACCTACGGAACCCTCGGTGGGCGAGTCCGACTCGCACTTGTCCGGTTTTTTTATATGAGAGGGGGGCAAACGAGCATGTGGGTGTCCTAATGGAAAGCAATCACCACCGGCAATGGAAATCAGCAACACCAAGGGGTCCAATACCCCTTCGGACTCCTGTCTCTCGAAGGCTGAGGAGACATCCGACCTTACTTTTAAAATTATATTTTAGTACTCGTATTGCAAGTGGCCAGTTACAGGGGAAATATCCCCTGTAACTGGCCACTTGGTAACTGGCCACTTGCGATACGTTGCCAGCCTATATTCTCCTTTCTTTCTTTCTTTCTTTCTGGTGACCTCACTCACTCAGAGGAACACAACAACCCTCAAGGAACTTGTTATTTGGCGGCGGTATTCTGTGAGATGGAGTCCCTCCCGGTCGGTTGGTATACTGTGAGGTGGAGGGAAAGTATCCCCAGCCAGCTTTAAAAATATGCTATGCCCTACCTTTCTTTTCGCTAGAGACTCGTTTGTCTATCAGTAGGGTGTCCTACGTGCAAGTGAGGTTGGCTTTGGTTCAAAGATGTTGATGAACCACCTACACCCCAAAATGTGTTCATATTATACATAGTTATTTCGGTCGTCAGGGGCTGAAAACCTACAATATCTAGTTGCATTTCAATTGTTGCCAGAACGAGGGTGATTTTTAAAATACATGAGAACATACAGCATCTCTACTAGATCACGTAGACAGTAAAGAAACTATATTGAATTCATAGATCCTTACAAAATATTCATGCAGTAGGCAACCGGAACGGCATGAGGCGGGCATATCATGCATATCCATTTACCCGGCCGGTGTTTTATTATGTAAGAGCCTCTTTGTTTTACTGTGCCTTGCCCCGTCTTTATTTCACAAAAGGGAACAGTGTTCAATTCGCGCTAGCGAATCCACGGCGCATATTTTAAGTGCAAAATTAAATGACTATCATATAATATAAAGATTTTATATGTAGATAGATGTGTTATTTATTTTGTATCTAAAACACACACATCCTCTAAATTACTGCTTACAATCCAAACAACGAGGGAATGGTATATTTTTTGACGTGATTGCCATCTTCTAAATCGATGAACGCCGGCTGTACGCACGAAAAAGTATGACTCTTTGTCACGTTCCGTTTGAGCCGAGCGTGCAAGCGAGAGCGCGGAACAAGCGATAGAGAGGCACGATTGGCCTAAGCGTTCCGCTTGTGACGCATCTATCACTCTTCCACTCCATCGGCCGATGTTTTCTTACCATGTTATCCGGTAAAATTATCGTCCGTAAACCACCTATACAGACAACCATATTTTTTACGGGACGGGGCTTACCCCACGTTCTCACCACTACGTCTCCTGTGTAGCCAGGATTAACAGCGACGACCACAAAAAAAGTCAATGAACAATGAAGTCCATTGCATTCTCGAGGGTAAGCATACAGCTGCCTTGGAACTCGGTAATGTGGTTTAGACAAATGATAAAAGTAACCAATTTGATCAAGGTGTCACCGACAGCTGTCACCATTCCATTACAAAGAGATGGATAATATGTCAAGTCAAAAGGAGACTGTGCAAACTGGGTCGCCGTAGTTACTAGAGATGGGCGTTGAATGAACGAACCGTTTTTTTAAAGTGATTTCTGTGCGTGAACCACAGAACATAAAAAACTACTAGAAATCGTATGATGACCTATTAAGTATGAAAACCTTTGTCGCCAAACTCACACATGTAAAGCAAAATATTAACGTGTTACTACATGCATGTTTGTGCTATGATTGGTCTAAAAATACTGTAAAAAATGACATATATACAAAAAAAAAGTTAGTTCAAATTCAACCTAATGCAGTCATAAACAATTGAATCCCGAAAAAGCATCTAGTGAGCAATAGCTGTACTTCTTATTATGTCAGATTCTAAACAGTATAGCTACTCGACGCAAGGTGGCGCTACTCATATTGATTTTAATATTATGACTTCTATCCTTGACTTAAGTCCGATATTTGAATGACTGTACTACACGAATGTCGCTGTCACTACTTTTCGAAAGTGATGTAGTAACGAGGAACACCAAGTAACACCGAATACTACTACCGGAGTAATGAATATCTACCTATTACAATTTTTGGTACCATAAAATTGTATATTTTTACAATCTTTTCTTCAACTTACAATGTATGTATGTATGTCTATATGTATGTCAGTGTGTAACAATGTTTGTTCGGGTGGAATCTTGCAACTCAATTTTGAGACAGATCTTCACGGATTGAGCTGAAATTTTGTAGTACACGTTTAGTTTGGACGACAATGCATGATAAACGTAAAAGCTGTCGTAGAAGCTTGTCCCAAAAATGTTTTTTTAAACAAACTTATTAATTATGATGATTCAAGGTAATACTTCACACTAATAATTATAAATGCGAAAGTTTGTGAGGATGTTTAGATCTTTGTGGCTCGATCAGACGTAAACGGCTGAACGTATTTAGATGAAATTTTGCACAAATATAGATAATCTGGATTAATATATAGGGTACTTTATATGTGCCAACGAAGTGCTACGTGAGCGGAGCCTCGCGCTACAGCTAGTTTATTATAAGGGGCCGTAAGTTTTACGTAAGCAGATTTATTACAATTATTTACCCCCAACGCTCTTATCTATGCAGAATAGCAAGTAATCAAAGCTCTTATGGATATTATCGGAAGTAGACTTTTAATAGTGTGCAGTAATTCGAATCGTCAAATTCTAAGTTATATTTTATTTATATTATATCAAAGCTACAAACTACTAGCGTTTCGGAACAACTACTGATGAGATGAAAGGAAACGCCGAAAGAAACTCAGTCAGTTCAATATCGGTCCCTACCATGCCTGCCTATATTTAACATTTCTTACAATTATATTATGTTCATATGATATAATATTGTTTTCACAATTATAAAATTATACTGTTCCAATATCATGAGGGAGTAAATAATCAAGTAAATAAATACTGACGATACATGAGTCACATCACTAATCGATTAACGCTAGAATGTTCTAAACAAGCGAAGTGAAGTGCGTTAGAAATTTGACTTTAAGAATAAACACATAAGGGTTATTTTAGTTTGTTCGCATTTGTGCATTCTAATGAATATGTTTAAATTCTATTAAATAATAAAAATAATGAGAAATATTACTTACCGATGGTATGAAATGCCACCATTAGACACATTATTTTTGCTACTATTATTCTTACACGATATTATGGCACAAGAAGGCATTTTTATATTTTTTTTTTGTTTTTTTGCCATGATCGTTTCCGCGGCTGTGACAAATGACGACTGAGATATGCGACGATCGAGATATGCCAAATTGGAGTATATTGACCTACGCGGGTAACGCCCACTTACTATTTCTAGTGTTTTTTGTGTTCGGTGGCGTGAACGATTAAACTAGTTTACAGTTCACAGATAAACTAGTTTATTCTTCGACTGGTTGATGAGTCCGTTGCGTCGCGTCGCGATCGTCTCTTCTCGTCTAGTGACTTGACAAATGAGATTTTCGTTCGTTTACGTTTACCAATCGCTTATGTGAAGAAATAGTCTTATCGACGACGACGTAAACTAGTCGAGAATTAGACTGTTTTTTAAAGTAGTTCATCGTCGACGGTAAACGGTCTCGTTGTGTCGACTGTAAAATTGTCGACGACCCACCACTAGTAGTTACCGCCTTATCTAATGCCTAGTGATAGATAGAACAGCCAGCGAGTTCGATTCGGAATTTATGCAGGTTCGTTAGCATTGTTACTGTCGAGGTTTGATAGGTAGACAAGAAAGTCTGGACATATAGCGTCATATGTACTTGAATCGAAGTATTTTTTATACCACTAAAGCAATTATTAGGTTATTTATTCATCTGTTGGGTATTTTTATATCACCCTGAGTGTCAAGGGCGTGCTATGCCAGTGAATTGAGCAATGACACTAAACTATATTTGAAATAACTTACAGATTAAGATCCTAGATGTGTCCAACGCGGAGTCCAAGTCAAGCGCCCAATGGCAAGTGGAATTTTATGGGTGGGATTGGATGGGAAACGCTGTATCTATAACTTATCTGGATTTGTGCGGTCGCGCTCCGGACAGCGCGCATAGTCATATTGCCACGTGGTGCACCTGGGGCCCTAACGCCGAAGCTTAAGCACACTTCAAAACAGACCATGAATTATTTTCAGACCAGACAGACAGACAGACCAGAATTATTTTCATGAAATTTAAACACTTCACAACATTTTATGTACATTTCAAAACACTAATTACGATTACCTATTACCACAGACTAATATTACACGAGCTCGATGACTAGTTGCACGTGTCAGTCTAATCGAACACCCAAGGCAAGCAACATCGACCATAGCCTGTCCATGGATGTGTTTATTTATCTCGAGTTCCACCGCGTTTTGGAAGGCACGTTAAGCCATGGCGTCGGGTCCCGTCTGTTGTTATTAGATGATAGTAGTGAAGCCCAATCCGTGGCCTTTAGGTTGAGCATCGTGGTAGAGTATGCTCTAAACCCATTCTATTGCGGGGAACGTATCTTAACAGTGGAATGAAGAAGGCTTATCGACGAACATAAGATCCAAAGTTAATAATTATCGTAAATATATCCAAACTTACAGCTGAGTTTCAGCCGCGACTTACAGTGCTCTAGAGAGCAATATCATGAAATATACATAGCAGTAGGTGAACATGACTCAAGTGTGCGCATAAAACGTGCATTAGATATTTCGAGCCCGGCCCTATATATTTTATTCAGTAGTTTGTTCGCGCACTTTTGATTTTTTGATGGCATTCTCTTGTACCGGTAAACAGAATCTCTCCTGCTTACTGTTCTAATAATTTTGTGTATAGTTTCGCATTTTTAGACTTCTGTACTTCAAAAGGAAAAAATAAATAAACCAATATTCTCTGACAGCGCCATCTAGTCATGACCAGATGGCGCTCTGTAATAAATAAATAGTAAATAAACTTTGTGCAAATATTCTTTGACAGAGTAATATGTTAAAGAATATTTGTTTATTTATTATTTATTATTTTTTTTCCTTTTAACATTAGATAACTGATATATGTACATAAATACATATAATACATAGAAAATACCCAAACCATGGCAACACAGACATGTTGATGCACACAAATATTTGTCATGTGTGGGGATTGAATTCACGATCTCGCAGTTATAGTTTCCATTGCTAGCCATTCGAGCACCGGGCTCGTCATATACTTATGCATTCTTATAGGCTTACTTATGGTCCGTCTGTCTGTCAATTTATCAAGATTCTTTTTCTCAAAAACGTGTGGTGCCAGTCTTCTGTAAATTGTAGGTCTCACGTACCCAATTGGGGTATATACTAGATGCTATGCTCGGTGGTCAATCAAAGTGCAGGTGAGTTTGGCTTCGGCTCGAAGATAGTGGTGAGTTGCTTACATCCCAAAAATATACTTATCTGCCATACCAAGTAGTATAAAGAAAATAAACAAGGTTGTTAAATTTAGTTACCAATTTTTCCCCTCTAATCATACCTCTTCGACAGTCAATACGTAGCTAATTACAGACGAAGATCAAAGATATCTTAATTACAGTTAATTGCGGCACTCGCATTAATATATTAATAGTGGCTTTGAACTATTTCAGCTCCATTGAACTGTCTCAGTTGGTGCTAGTTTGAAAACACAACCTACGGTAAGGCAGAGGCCTTATTGATGACGAGAGTTGCGGTGCTGATGAATGACAACTCCCCGGAAATCGAAATAGTAAGTAAATAACCTACCAGAAACTGACAACAAACTAGAACACTGGTACCATCAGAAGATGGTGACATCCATGGTACAACAAGACAATTAAATAAAAAAATTAAAAAAAAAAACCTCCGACCTTCTAATCTAGTCAGCCTTTTCATAGAGAGAGTTGTCAAAAAAATATATTTAATTCACCATTATGTTGTGGCGGCCATTTTGGGCAGACTCATATTCCAACAGTGGGATGAATGAGGGTTGACGACGACGACTTCCATTATGACACAGTCAAAATACTCGTACTTACGTAATATTTGTAGCACCGTACGGGAGCCTCTTACACAGGACGTATACTAATTACACTGTACCTGATAGTAATTCCGCTCTATAAAACGTTGACAGTAAGACTGTAGCCTTAAGTAGCAAGTGAAGCGGTAATTCGAGACGGCTGTCTCACAGTACTGAGTAATTAGGGGAAGATAAATATTTGCGGGCGAACTTAGAAATTTAGCATATTTGTTATCGTGAACGTTAAGAAGATCTATCTAAGTTTAGGTTGTAAATTTGTTGCTAATAGTGACTTATGAGAATGTTATAATTAACGTCCATAAGTATAGGATAAAGATTGGCAATCGATAGAACATAATTTATAATTATAACAAAACTAAAACCGACTCCAAACACTACTGTATATTTATGTATGTAGATACAGGCTGATGATGATGATGATGATGAAAAATATATGAGACCAATCTGGAAGTATACTCTTTCAAATAAAATAAGGTTTTTTCAAATCGGTTTATAAATGACGGAGTAATTAAGTAACAAACATTAAAAAAAAATTTGGAGTCTGTTAAAAATGAGACCAAATATTTTATGTTTTAGACAAAAATGGAGGGAAATTTATACAGAAACTAGCTGACCCGACAGACCTTGTCCTGTCTTCTTATCAATGAATATTGAATTCGAATTAGTTTCGCGCGATCTGTGTAATGACTGACAGTTCTGTCAAATGACAAAAGTTGCATTAGAAAAATTAAGCACGCGCAACTTTCTTATTTTTTCCTTTCATAAGAACCCTCTCCTGACAATAACAAATACAACCACGATTGAGCTGTGTTGATAGATCAGTCAACGAGCCAATTTCCTCTTTTATCCATACTGATATTAGAAATGTGAAAGTATGTTTGTTTGTAATTTTTTCACATCAGCCCTCTTACCACCATCTCTTAGGAAGGAAGTAATGGATCGATATGTTTTATTTACGGGGATAATTTAAGGTCTAGAGTGGTAATGGGTTACTTTTCACTGCAGATGGGTCTTATTCCCACCACGGGAAAAATATATTTATATAAATTAATGACCACTCGGGTGAAGCCGCGGGTAATCCTTGATGTAATATAAAAGATAGATAAATTCTTGAATGTTATCATAAATATAGTTTTCAATACAAAATACAGACTCAGCAGATTCGTTAAAACATATTTTTCTTTGAACGAACCAACGTATCTTCTAGATAGTATCGAGCGAGCGTCCTTTGAGTATTTCCCGGTACCACTTTTCCTGATATCATTGTGTATTCCAGCTCTATTTACTATTTTTCTTATTTGTTTTAAATGATCAAACAGATATTTTTATAATATGTTTTCATATTCGTGGGCTAAATATAAAGATGTTTAAATAACAGAAATTAAATATATAAAGATGTTTAAAAAACAAATGAGAAACTCACTCACACTCCCCCACCACCCTGTTAAAGGTGGAGTTTGCTAACATCCGCGGACTCCACGCAAACCTCAACGCCGTCCATCAGCACCTCGAGACGGCCCGGCGTGCCTTGCTGTTTCTGACGGAGACACAAATCCAGCGTCCAGCGGACACTTCTTACCTGCAGTACCCCGGCTATGTACTCGAGGAGAACTTCCACGCGAAACGCCGGGGTCGGTGTTTGTTTATCCGTTCGGATGTCTGTTGTCGCTTTTTTCCTGATATCATTGTTTGAATATCGGTATCTGAAATAAATATTGGTTATTTTCAAAATTATTTAGATTTAGACAATAAAATTGTACTTTGCCTCCAGAAAATTTTAGACCTTTTGACCTTTGAACCTGTTATTAATCTATAATCTAGATAATGAACAGTATTTTTCAATACTATACTTTAACATTATAAAATTTAACAATAATTTGGCCGTGTGGTTTCCGGCAGACCAGAATAGAATCACTCCGTCTCTTCCCGTGGATGTCGTACAAAGCGACTAAGGGAAATACATTATAAAACATCGATCAGGCCTCCCCAACCCGTCTGGCCAGCGTGGGGAGTGTAGGCCAAATCCTCCTTTTGTCTGGCACGGACGAGAGAGGGTCGTGCTCCTGTAGTGCAGACTAAAATGACCTGATGATGATTGTGTATTCCAGCTCTATTTACTATTTTTCTTATTTGTTTTAAATGATCAAACAGATATTTTTATAATATGTTTTCATATTCGTAGGCTAAATATAAAGATGTTTAAATAACAGAAATCTCATGCTTCTTTTATTGACGATAATCATACAATAAGGGATCCTTCAAGCGAAGCGTGAAGAAGCATCTTGTAGGCCAGAATGGCAGCGTCAACTGACAAGACATCACGGTCTCTTGTCCGTTGTCGATGCGATTTGGGGCTCCTCTTTTCGCTTACTTCAGGCGAGGTGGAGCCAATAAGCTGAGTTAATATAAAAAAAAGTTAACCTTCCGTATACGAGGTGGGGTATGACATACCCCAGTGGTAAAAAAAATTGATACAATTTTTAAACGAAAAAGGCGCGCAAGTTGTTTTTTTCAGTAGCTGCAAATGCGACGTTGCCGCTCCGATTCGTGCGAAACATTTAGTCCGGCGTCTGCCACAAAACGTGTGGCACATGCCTAAAGTGCGCTTGGGTATCACACACCCCACCTTGTATGGCGCGTGGTCCAAAATGTAAGTGTAACTACTGTTGTTTTTTATTTATTTATATGATTATTTCGGTGTTTAACGTGATGAAATATTGTTTGCAGGTAATAGTTTAACTAAAACATGACCTCTCAATTGTCGAAAGAAGATAAAACTAGTATAAGAGAAAAATAAAACTAACTTGAGAGGAAAATTCATTCGGGATTTAGGTTTGTCGTTAGAAAGACCCCATCTCGAAACAAGAGGGCAGAACCAAATACTTCCTAGGAAACTGCGCCACAGAATTGGAAAGTATTTTCAAAAACCCCTTGAAAACTTACAAGAACCGCCGTCAATGTATAGAACATGCAGATTTTTATTGTCAAGACTGCAGAAACTTAAGTGATTAAGATCTAATTTATTATTTTTTGGTTTTTACTTTAAATTATTAATAGTTTAAAACTAGATATACTGTAGTCGTATAAATTGACAAGACTGTAATTGTAATCTGTGCCATTTGATTTTAGTGCCTAAGAAAAAACCTTAATAGTTTTATAGTTTGAAGAAAATTTAAGTTTTTGTACTTTCATTAATAAAAGTCTATTCGAATGTAAAAATAGGATTTTTTTTACTTAAACCAATTCATTATAAGATATAAAAATATATTTCTTATTATTTAACAATCATAAAGAACAAACTTGCGGATTTTACTACCTTTTATAATTGGGGTATAGCAAACCCCACATAGTATAGCATGATGAGATTAGTCACCTAGTATACGGAGGGTTAATATCTAGATGTCCCGTCCCATCTTCGCTTGGCGTTTTTAAGGGCATTAACTAAGTATAGATAATATATATATATTTTTATTATAAAATAATTAAATTGAAATACTGTGTATTTTTATTACAGTAATAACTCACTAATGCACACATTAAAAAATCGAGATAATCGTTGCAATGTGTTCGATATCGTACCGGACTATCTAGCTGCGGGACGCCGAGGCCTGCCGGGGCCCGGGGGCATATGTTTGCATTCGATTACACCCCGTTGTGCCCACTGTGCATAATTTAAACACCAATTCTGTACTCACTGTTTTATTCAGACCATCCTTTACAGTTATCTCAATGTTTATAAGGGACCTTTTATTTGCTTTTGTAAAGGAAGTAGAGAAACAGGGAAAATTTTAACCAGAAAATACTTTATAGATAACGTGCAGACCGCCGAAGCTCAAGCCGATTACCTTCGGATTTTTTGATTGCGAAAATCAAATTTCAGTTTAGATTTGTGGTACTTATGCTCTACCGTATAAGTACGTTAGTACTATTACTTATACTGTGGTACAAGTTAAAGATGTTTGTCAATAACTAATGGGGTGTAAGTGGTTCATCAACATCTTTGAACCAAAGCCAACTTCACCTGCACGCGGTGCACCCTGCTGACTGACAAACGAAGCTCTGGCGAAAAGAGAGGTAGGGAGCGTAATTGTAAGCTACCCGACTGGGGAATGTACCTCCACCTCACAGAATACCGCAGCCAAATAACGGTTCCCTTGAGGGCTGTTGTGTTCCTGCGAGTGAGTGAGGTCACCAGAAAGGAAGGAGATGCTGCAATGGCAGCGGGGGTGGCGGCGCGCGAGCGATATTTTATGTTGCGAGCGTTAATATAGCTACGGTATTCGCTTCACATCAGGCGGGCCGTATGCTTGTCTGCCACCCAAAGTAGTATAAAAAAAAGAAAAAAAAAAAAAAAAAAACTAAATAATAATAATAATAATATCTTTTTATTTCGGAACATGTCCATAGCTATGTTAGTAATACAAATTTTATATATCAAGGGGTTAGTATTAATTCAATCATTATAATAATCACAATAAATTCAATGTCATAACAAGATATACCAATTAAATACAATAATTAAATATGTCATTACCCAATATACAAATTAAAAATAACAAATTAAATTCAATAATGTTTGGATGGCGGCAAGATATTTTGCTGTCCTATTGGATGGTATGACATGCGTTGCCATCCAGTGTCGGAGGACCGGTCCATCCACTCTTTCGGCTATTGCTGTCAGGAGACTGTTGGAGCTGTCACGCACCCGCCGCATGAGAGACGCGGTTCTCTTTCGTATTATGGCGGCGAATCCATCAATGTACGCCGCGGCAAACATACCTGACGCACTGCAGTGACGCGGCAGTCCCATCAGCATCCTGAAAGCATTATTGTATTGGACGCGTAGGGCGCTGTAAGCCCTTTGAGTACAGTTCATCCACAAACTTGCAGTGTAAAAAGATTGGCAGTAAGCCCTAAAAAGGGTGAGTTTTACACTTTCTGTGCACTTACCAAATCTGCGAATAACCATGTTACTTCTGACTGCCAGCGCCCTACGCTCTCTTTCAATATCCAAGTCGTCGTTTAGTGATGCGGTGACCCAGTGTCCCAAGTACTTAAATTTCGTAACTATTTTAAGTATGGTACCCCCTATCGTGACAACTGGTGTATGAGCGTATTGTTTGGTACCTGCTTTGAACACCAGCAGTTCGCTTTTGCTGGCATTGTACCTGAGACCATGGCTCTCCGCATACCTTTCGCAGATGTGTACTAGCTTTCTAAGCGCTCTGACTGAGGGGCTCAACAAGACCATGTCGTCTGCGTAGCTGATGTTGTTTACAAAGTTACCGTCTATAGAGCATCCGACCATGGCCTCATTGAGCTCCCCAATCAGTCTGTTAACATACAGACTGAAGAGCTTAGGCGAAGTTCTGCCCCCCTGCCTCACCCCACACTCCAGCCTATATGTCTCAGAGAGCGAACTCGACCATCTAACCTGATTTTCCTGGTGGCTATACCAATATTTTAACAACTCTATAAGCTCACCAGGCAATGATGTATCATTGTACAATTTCTCCCATAACTTTTCATAGGACACTAAGTCGAAGGCCTTGGAGAGGTCGAGAAAACACGCATAAATGGGTGTTTTCCTGTCCGTGTAGTACCGGACAGTATGCTTAAGACAAAGAACTGCTGTCTCTGTAGATAGACCTGTTTTAAACCCAAACTGAGCGTCGTGAAGGAGAAGATGTTTATCCAGTTCCCTGTCAAGCAAACTGTCCAACACCTTTGCTACAATGGTTGCCAACGAAATAGGCCTATAATTATTTACGTCAGAGGCGTCACCAGTACGGTTTTTAATAATTGGCACTACCAATGTTTTCATCATGTCATTAGGCAAATATTTATGACGTGTGCAAAAATTAAAAAGCATCGCCAGCACTCTGGGGAGGTGAACACCAGCATGTTGCAGGTGTTCAATAGAGAGAGAGTCGTGTCCCGGTGACTTGCCGCGACTCATGTTCTTTAAAATGTTACCAATATCTTTTGCAGTAAACTTCACCTGCAACACACCGTCGTGTTCACCCGGTGGCGTGCTACACGGTGATGCACTTAAAGGAGACTCTACCTTAAAATGTTCTTTAAAAAGGTTAGCAATTCTCTCAGGTTCGCTAACACCCCCGACACAGGCAGGCAAACTCGATTTGGGGTTCAATTTATTGGTTTGTTTCCAAAATTTCTCAAAACTTTTTTTACTATGAAGATCAGCTAATATGTTCATTTTAATTTGTTCCTCATTGTCTTGACACCATTTCAATTTACTCTTAAAGTTCCTTTTGGTTTCTAGCATTTTGTTGTATATATAGCCGAATTTAGGTTTACCATGCCAAACCCAATTTAGAAACCCCGATCGAGCTTCTTCATGTAACCCTTTTACATGTTTATTCCACCCTTTCACTTGCTTTTTCCCATTTTTAGAAATTTTCTTATAACTGTAACTTGCCGCATCCTTCAATATGTCAATCATATTATTATACATTTTGTCAATGATTAGCCTATGATCTATATTTGTACATTGAATGTCACAACAATCTCTAAATTCTAATGGAAAGTCAATATCTTTTAACCTACTATTACAGTACTCTTCATACATTTTAATTTGACCTAAGTCACGCTCTCCCCACACTACCTTATTATAATTACATTCCTTAGGTATTGCTTTGTTCGTGAGTATGCTTAAGTTACATGATATCTGCAAGGGTACGTGGTCAGACCAGTATACGCTGTATAGTATTTTAGCATTTTTTACTGTCGCCCACGCACTCTCTGACACAACACAGTGATCTAACCAAGTCCTAGAACCATTAATATCACTTACATAAGTGTAGCAGTCCGAAGTAGTTCCCAACAGTTCCATATCAGCACAGCGCCACTTTTGTTCGGCGCAAAAATCCCTCAACTCGTTACCAAAGCGAGTACCAGGATGCGCATTAAAGTCACCCAGTATAAACACAGAGTCAATATTACACTCATTCACAATAGCAGATATTTCACCAAGGCACTCCGTGAACTCTGTGAGGTTATCCTTCGAGTCCGTAGGCATATACACAGAGAATACTAAAATCGACCTATCTGATGAAACTATCTTTATGGCTGCAATTCTAACACTGTTACACTGCACTATTGAAACAGTTTTAAATATATTTTTCCGCCAAAGTATTGCTACGCCACCATACGGTCTTCCCCTAAGAATACCTGCACCGGTGTCAACTGCTGAGTTACCCACAAACTCGAACTCCGAGTCTATGCTGCCTAGAAATGGGATATCCTGTGTTAATAACCACGTTTCCTGGATCGCCAAGACATCGTTTTCTTTACATAAACTTCTTATGCAATCAACTGAACGAGTTACCGATCTACAGTTGAAACTGACTAGTTTAATATTGTTAATATTCTTTGTTTGTCCGTCCATAATTGGGGTCATTTGTGTTCATGTCATTATTAACTTTTATTTGTTCTTTATTTTTTTCATAGTTATTTCTATTAAAATATACAAATCTTCGAAACTGAATTCCCGTCGGCCAAAAATCATCGTCAAGAAAGATAGACAATTTTTCTTGAGTTTAAAGTAAACTTCACCTGCGTATTGTGTACCCTGCTAACTAACTAGGGTCTGGCAAAAGTGAGCTATGACACAGAGATGTAGCGTATCTTTGTTCTATACAAATATAGAACAAAGATACGCTACATCTCTGCGTGTAGAGAGAGTCCAATCAAAATATATACGCTGTGCTATAGTTTGCTATATCACGGGGAGTGCTCGGATGAGTTGTTTGATTTGATACCTGCCGCTGAATTCCACTATCGTACAACTCGCCATAAATTAAAATTCCATCCATATCATCTTGATAATTGGTGATCTACTACAGTACGTTTCTTAAGACATTTTGTACCACGAAGGTGAAAATGTGGAATCAACTTCCCTCAGCGGTATTTCCGAACAACTACGACATGGGTGCCTTCAACAATAGAGTCTTTAATTCCCTTAAAAGGCTGGCAACGGATCGGCGACCCCTTGGTGTTGCTGTTCCCCATGGGCGGTGGCGATTACTTTCCACCAGGTGATCCACATGATCGTTTGCCTCCTCTCTAATATAAAAAAAATTAAATAAAATAAGGTGCCCAACTGGGGAAGTATTTCCATCTCACAGAAGACAGCAGCCAAATTACAATTTGATGATTAATTTTTTTTTATACCACTAAAGTGGCAAACAAGCATACGGCCCGCCTGATGGGAAGCAGTCACCGTAGCCTATGAACGCCTGTAACACCAGGGGCATCACACACGCGTTGCCGACCCAGTAAAAACCTCTTCACACCCTTCTTGAAGAACCTCATGCTGTAGTTTCCTGAGAAAACCTCGACAGGCAGTTCATTCCACAGCTTGACAGTACGCGGGAGAAAACTTCTCTGTAGTGTGAGGATGAATTCCCTGCCGATGGCGAACGGTGCGACTGTAGAAGAACGTTGTGTTCCTTCGAGTGACTTAGGGCCAAGTAGACATGCTTTAGTATCGGCGATTGTTTTTATAGTTGCTATTCGGAAGCTGGATGCAGCGACAGAACGCTCCGGCCTCGCAAACGAAAAAAAAAACAGCGATCGCGGCAATTGAGTTGCTTAAGGCTGGCAACGGATCTGCGACCCCTTGGTGTCGCTGATCTCCATGGGCGGTGGTGATTGCTTTCCACCAGGTGACCCACATGCTCGTTTGCCCCCCTCTCACATAAAAAAAAACAGCTACTGAATGCTGCTCCTTCGAATGCCCCGCACACCTTCGAATGTCAGTCGCGAATACCGCAGCCGAATAACAATTCCATTGAGGTATAGTAAGCTTTCACTTCCACACACAGTTCTGTACAAATTTCTACCATCAATCCAGCCTATATAATACATACACCCCACAGAATCCCGCAGCCAAATAACAATCCCCATGAGGGTTGTCGTTTACCTGCGAATGAGTTAGGTTACTAGATTAGGAAAGAGTTCCTCCGTTGGCAGCGGGGGTGGCGGCGCGCGATCGATATTTCATGTTACGAGCTTCCTCGAGTGACCTCACTCACTCGCAGGAACACAACAGCCCTCAAGGGAACCGTTATTTGGCTGCGGTATTCTGTGAGGTGGAGGTACATTCCCCAGACGGGTAGCTTACAATTACGCTCCCTACCTCTCTTTTCGCCAGAGCTTCGTTTGTCAGTCAGCAGGGTGCACCGCGTGCACGTGAAGTTAGCTTTGGTTCAAAGATGTTGATGACCCACTTACACCCCATTGTAAGTATTCTTCCGTACGTTTTCTTTAAAATTCCATGCGATACAAAAGTCAGAAATCGTTCTTCCGAAACAGTACAGATTCTTTTAAAAGCTTCCTGACTTGTGTTCGTATGTGTGCCAAAAGGCACCGCCGAGTTCCGGCGCTGGGAATACGGAACCCCGTCGCGCCAGATTGGTTCAAGATCACGTGGCGTGACGCCAATTTCCTGTACGCACTGAAAATACTCGCTGAGAAAAAAAAATCGTTCGGTTTAAACACCAATACACAAAACCTTAAAGTAGTTATATGTCATGCGAATTTTCTAGTTTGCTATATTTCAATGAAAAATATAGTTTTTGACAACCCTTATTCATCCTACGGCTGGGATACGCGTCTCCCCTCAATCGAATGGGGTTTAGAGCATACTCCATCACGCTGCTCAACTGCGGGTTGGCGGAGGCCACTGACTTGGCTGAACGACTATCACCTAATGATAACAGCCGAGACCAATGACTTAACGTGCCCTCCAAAGCACGGAGGAACTCGAATAAATAAACCCATCTATGGACAGCCTACGGTCAACGTTGTTGTCAAGTTATATCCTCCGCTAACCCACCGTTGAGCAACGCTAGTAAACGTGAAGTGAAATGTTCGGTGCAGTACAACCCTTACCCTTGCAAGGGTTGTACTGCACCGAAACTAATATTACCATTGTGAACAATATAATTATCGAATAAATAATAATAACCCCGACAGCATCTCTAGGCATACGTGGTGGAGTATGCTCTAAACCCCTCCGATTTAGGGGAGACCCGAATCCCGACAGTGGGATGATGGGTTGATGCCGCCGATTCTTATATCCTTGTGTACGGCTTATAATCGATTAATGGCTGGTTGTATATGATTTTTTTTGTATGTTTGTGTAGCTCCGTAGATACGGTAGTTTTAGATTGGCATTAACATGAAATTATAGCACCATAACTCCACATTATATATTATACAGTTGGAAATACTCGTAAGCAGCTAATCACAAAACGCACAAGATTACTCGGAACAGTCTCGTGGCTTCCAGCCAAGTGCTTGCACGCACCGAAGGAGAGGGACCCATGTGGTTTCTCATATATCACAGTCTAGTTAGATTTATCAACTACATGCTGAAATTTTATCACTGTTAATATTAATTTATCTTTTCTATAACTATATATATGGATGGCTCTTGAAAAGTGAGTATTTGAACGACCGATTTATTGATATAAAATTAAATTATTAATTAAATTATGTCTTGTTTTGGTGTGAATTAATTTATTGTATAAAATGGAAGTAATTTTCTGTTTTTTAATGTAGTGATAATGTATTTCATTTAATATTCTAATAAATTGACCAAAATATTTGCACGCCCCTGCGAGGGTAGAATAGGTTGGACATGTAATCTGTGTAACATGTTTGTTGTACCTTATTTTCGCAAATAAATTATCTTATCTTATCTTCTTGCTTTACTTCTTTATCTATCTTGGTAAGTATTTTACGGAAAAGCCAACAAACATAACATTATTTAAACTAAGCATAGCAGTTTGTGAACTTATGTACAGACTTTGGTCGTTATTGACCAGTAGATGAACTCATTTATGAGCAAGGACGTTTAATTTAAAAAAAAAGAGTGTGGTTTAGATCACACGACTGAAGAAAAGCTTCTTTTTTCTCCCTCATATCTTCCCTCTCAACTTCGGTTCGTCATTTCCATAACGCATCCCCATCTGGTCACGCATTCACCAGCTTACTTCCCAAGTGAAGCGTGTGTAAAGAAGTTTTACATCAAAATATTATTATTTTGTCCAAATGACAAAAGTTTACGGGGACAATGTACCCTATACCTAACAGCTACTGCGCCCCGTGTGCCAATCGTGGTTATATCACGGGGATGCGAGTCTCTCGTCCAGTAAACCAACCAGACGGGAGGACCTTTACCCGCTCCGCTCTTGCGCTCGGTAAACCAACCGAGCACGCAAGCGGAACAGTAGCAGGTCTTACTCCGCTTTCACCTGCATGCAGGCTACTTGCGTACTCTCTAATCGAGAGTTTACGGGGACAGTAGATACATCTAATAAGCAGTATTCCAACTCGAAACAAATTTAGAGGCTGGCGCACATCCTCACGCTGGCCGCTACACAATTGGTGGCCGAGTATTGGTAGAGCAGTTGCAGCGTAGCAAATCGTCGCAGCTATTCGACTGTTGTATTTTTTGACAAGCACATTACGAGTTTAAACAAAAAAAAAGTTTTTTTTATACTACGGGTAGAAGACAAGTATATGGCCCACCTGATGTGAAGTGGTTGCCGTAGCCATATTAACGCTGGAAACATTAATGATATCGCTTGTGGGCCGCCACCACCGCTGCTAATGCGGCAAATCGTGAGGAGATTCCATATGCATCGAATTTGACTGTCGAATTGGAAGTACTGCTTTTATGTTTACTGTGTTATCGGTATATGCAATACGTCACACCGTGCATTTAATAAATCATGAAAATCGCCCGTCGCTCGGTCTGTCATCGGCGCGGTGACAAATTGCGAAATACATACGCTGCCTCCATGTGCGTTTCGATTGATGACTCTTCACGTTGCATACTGTTTATTCTATAGCCTGTGCCTGCAGGTTAGTTCACGTTATTACTGGAGATTTTAGAGTTTCCACTAATTGTAGTTCTTGCATTAGAATTGCATCACCCCTTCTCATTCCACGAATAAAAGAAGTGGAACGCGTTGCCGGCATATGTATTTCCTCAATCATACAATATGGGATCCTTCAAGCGAAGCGTGAAGAAGCATCTTGCATCTGCATGTAGGCCAGCATGGCAGCGTCAACTGACAAGACATTTAAGTCTCTTGTCCGTTGCCGTTGCGATTGGGGCTCTTCTTTTCGCTTACCATCAGGCGAAGTGGAGCCAATATGCTGAGCTAAGGGGATTCTACGATACCGGATGATAGACAGCAGCGATTTCTCGCGTACGGTGATTAAGCATGGTGATTATGGCAAGTTCATCCCAACAGTGTACATGACATGATGTCTAAGATCTAAAGGGGGGTCTATGAGTGGTCTTTCAGCTGAAATGATATGCTAGCATACGTCATAGTAGAAGAAATAGTACTTACATGCAACATGGCTCATGACCTTGGAGCTTCCTTGATTTTTTTATGCTACGTCAGGTGGTATATAAGGTAATGAATGAAGTGTTTATTTACAACAAGTATACAAGTCGGCTGCCCTGGAACTCACAACGAATTTAATCAGAATTAATTGGGAGAAGTAAGAAGCTTTTAAAATTTGATGTATATAATATGAAGATATACAAAAGTCGAAATCAATGCTAATATCTTAAGAACATTGTGAACATGTGTACTAAAAGAAGCCTTTGTACGGCTTTTATTCCATTGTTTTATTTAGTAAAATAATGATATTACAAACAAAATAAACGAAAAATTGGGATGTAGCTGTGTCATAGATGCGGCCGTGTTTTATCCGTGAATACGGTATATGCAATAAAATTATCTCAAGATGGCAGTTCTTCCCCCTCCCCCGGACTCGATGTTTCATAGTCCTTAGCATTACATAGTACTTAGCGTAATAAATTCTTTGATCCTTCGACTATCCAGTGGTGTCATTGACGTTTGGATGGAGATGATAGATTTGTAGCTGCAAGACCAAATTATATCCACTATATATACATATATATATATATATATATATATATATATATATATATATATATATATATATATATATATCTATGCATACTGTACTATATATATATATTAGGTTGGGGAAAAAGTCTTTTCGTATTTTATATGAAAATTCAAAACATTTTTTACTAAAGTTTATTTACATTTAACTAAAGTATGTAGGTGCCATTTTGTTCGATAACTTTTTGCCATCTTGTAGGTAGAGACATGATCCCATTACTATAGAAATTTTGGGACTTCTGTTCAAAAAACCACGACAAGTGGTTTTGGCAGTCTTCTCGTGATGTTAACCTGACATGGCCTAAAGAATTCTGAAGAGACCGAAACAGGTGGAAATCAGAAGGTGCAAGGTCAGGACTATACGGCGGATGCATTAACACCTTCCAGTCAAACTCTCTTAATTTTTGCTGAGTGGCTAAAGATGTGTGAGGTCTAGCGTTATCGTGATGAAAAATCACACTCCTTCTGTTAATTAATTCCGGCCGCTTTCTCTCAACTTTTTGCTTTAATCTCATCAGTTGTTCACAGTAGAGTTCAGAATCGATAGTCCTGCCTGGCGGTAACAGCTCATAATGAATAATGCCTTTCCAATCCCACCATACACACAGCATCACCTTATTGCGGGTTAACCCGGGTTTTGCCAGAGTCTGTGAAGCCTGACCGGCCTTTGACCACGACCTTTTTCGCACGTTCTTGTCGTACGTGATCCACTTTTCATCACCAGTTATAAGCTTTTTCAAAAACGGTTCGCTTTCATTACGTCGTAGTAAAGAATCGCAAATGAGTACACGGTTCATTAAGTTTCTTTCAGTGAGATCGTGAGGCACCCAAATATCGAGCTTTTTAGTGTACCCAGCTTTTTTCAAATTCGCCAAAACTGTTTTGTGGTCAATTCCTAATTCTTCAGCTACGTCGTAACTACTGATATGCTGATCTTGCTCCACTTTTTCAAAAATGGCATCCATTTTATCCGTAACAGGGCGACCAGAGCGACGTGCATCTTTCACATCAAAATTTCCTGATTGAAAACGCTTAAACCAAATTTGTGCTACTCTCACAGACACTGCACTAGATCCATAAACGTCACAAATTTTTTTCGCAGCTTGCGTTGCATTTTTACTTTTTTTGAAGTAAAATTTTAAAATGAATCGAATTTCTTCATTATATTCACTCATCTTGACAGAAAAAAAAACAAATGAAAATCACACATTTACCTAATTTGAATTTGGAATTATCTTTTTTAAAATTTAAACTTTTTAAAGATATCAAAACCTGCCAGATACAAATGGTATAACCAAAGAGATTTTATTACAAGTTCATACATACTAAAATGCGAAAAGACTTTTTCCCCTACCTATTATATATATATATATATATGTATGCTTGAACATGTCGGTTTGTCTTGGTTTGGGTGATTTCTATGTATTATAAGAATGTATTTACAAAAGAAAAAAATGTATTTAAGTACATTTTTTTTTTGCTATCATATTTTTAATAATATACAAATAACTTAGAAATAAATAACTATAAATAATGAAGCCCCGCCAAATCGTTACCCACTTGGAAAGTGCCCAAAAGGCTGGCAGCATTGCCACGTTGAATGGCAATGCTAATCCTCTGGCCGAGATATTGGCCAGCCCTTTGGTCATGTGATACTTCGATCAATCTTTTTGACAACTGTTGAAACAGTTTATGTGCTGATGGTCCCCACGGACCTAGCGTCTCTACCCCAAACGGCTCAAATATGTAGCTCTGATCCAAGCAACTATATTTTCGCTTTTTGAGGTTTTCAGCAAAAGTTGCAGCCGCACCAGCCCTAACTTCAGTGACCCGAAGATGAGACGGCGCAAGGGTGTCGACACAGGTCATTTATCAGTTGTCTAATACCCATAACACAAGCTTTGCGCTTAATTTGGGACTAGACGGCGCTGTGTAAATTGTCCAGAAATATTTATTTTATTTTAATTATTTATATCCCTTATATATGTATATGTCATAATTCGTTTATTTTGAATTGCCTTAAAAATGCTTCTATACTCAGGCAAAATTGTAGAATGCAAGGTCCGTAACAACTATGCACCTCGTACCATACTAATAAACAAACCACAGATCATAATTTGTAGTATCTACCATGATATAGGTACTACCCACACTACAGACCGTTGTCAGCAATAGTTCGCCCACCCATCTCTATCGGAACAGATTACTGCCGCCAATATCGTTCCCGAGATTTACAGAGGCGGCCGCGTTGAGTTATAGAGCTCCAGCGTGGCCCTATGTGACACATTACAGTAATTGGGCACAGGGACAAACACTAGTTTGTTTCTCCTGTAACAATTTTGGAATCAATGTGTTAGGTAACAACCATCAGTTTTTTTAAACAAGCATACGGCCCGCCTGATGTGAAGCGGTTACCGTAGCCATATTAACTCTCGCAACATAAAATATCGCTCGCGCGTCGTCACCCCCTCTGCCAACGCAGCATCTCCTTCCTTTCTGGTGACCTCACTCACCCGCAGGAACACAACAACCTTCAAAGGAATTGTTATTTGGCTGCGGTATACTCGTACTGTGATGTGGAGGTACATTACCTAGCTAGGTAGCTTACAATTCAAATTTCAAATTCAAATTCAAATTCATTTATTTCAGCAGTTATAGCCATAGTAGTCATATAAATTATAAATTATACAGTTTTTTAAAATTTCTAATAAATTAAAAGTTCACATAAAAATAAAATAAAATTTCAAAATTATCATTAAATTATAACATATGATTAAATTTTTGATTAAATTTTGTATTATAATATTAAAATTCAAAGTTAATAATTTTTATTGCAGATAGTTGTTTGTTTGTTTGTCCGTACATGTACCATACAACAATGGTTCATGTACTGACAATCAAACCTGTTTGCAAATGCATTTAGGATGGTGTTGGGGCTAGCCCTGAGCCTGCGCATCAGGGACGTGCACCGTTTCCTGATGGTTGTGTAGAAACAATCAACCCTCCACTCAGCAAACATCCCAGACGCACTGCAGTGCCGAGGCAACCCCATCAGCACCCTAAACGCATTATTGTACTGAATTCGAAGGGCGTTGTACTGTTTTTGAGTATATGACACCCACAGGCCGCCAGTGTACAAAATGAAGGACGTACAAAATGCCCTAAATAAAGTAACTTTGACGCCTCTCGAACACCGTGCAAACCTGCGTGCAATCATATTTGCTCTTACAGACAACGCCCTTCGTTCCCTCTCAATGTCAGCATCGTCCTTCAAGTCAGTTGTCACGACGTGTCCAAGGTATTTAAACTCATCAACTCTTTTAAGTTCTGTCCCGTTTAGTCTAATAGGTGGGACACTATCTGGACATTTGCGACCCCTGGCCCGAAAGACCATACATTCACTTTTGTTTACATTGTAGAGCAAACCATGACTTAGAGCGTATCGCTCGCATATGCTTAATAACCTAGATAGGCCGCAAACTGAGGCGCTCAGCAGCACCATGTCATCTGCGTAGCTGATATTATTAACACAGGCACCGTCAATGTGGCAGCCGACACGTGTGCTGCTAAGCTCCTCTATCAGGGCATTTACGTACAGGTTAAAGAGCCTTGGAGAGGTCAACCCCCCTTGCCTCACCCCGCACTCCAATCTGTACGGATCCGAGAGAGCACTCGACCACCGAACAACGTTGATCTGATTCAAATACCAGTACTTGATGATTTGTACCAGTTCTCCAGGCATGGAAATGTCATTTAGTTTTTGCCATAGAATATCATAACAGACCAGATCAAACGCCTTCGAGAGGTCGAGAAAACAAGCATAAATAGATGTGCTTCTATTCGTGTAGTACCTGACAGTTTGCTTTAAACACAGAATAGCTGACTCTGTAGATAATCCAGATTTAAACCCAAATTGGTTATCATGAATATTTAGGTACTTATCTAGTTGAGTGTTCAGCAAACTATCAAGCACCTTAGCCATTACAGTAGCCAGTGATATAGGTCTGTAGTTATGCTTATCATTTAAGTCTCCAGTTTTATTTTTCACCACTGGCACCACCACAGTTCTCATCATATCAACTGGTAAGTGAGAGTGCGTTATACACAGAGAATAAAACATGGCAAGTACTCTTGGAAGGTGATTTCCAGCATGCTTTAGATGTTCAATACTAAGAAAATCATGACCAGGAGACCTCCCTCGCGACATAGATATGACAACCTTTTTAACATCCTTCGCCGTAAACCGGGTATGTATCTCCTGGCCATGTGACCTGTCCTCACTAGTGGACTGTGGTGGCCCCATTGGTGACTTCACAGTAAAGTGGTCCTTAAATATATTTGCAATAGATGTTGCCTCATTTAAACCACTCACACATACCGGTGCACTCTGCTTACTCTTCAACTTATTCGTTGTTTTCCAAAAACTACTGAAGTCCTTCTTAGAATGCTGAGATGCAAGAATGTCCATCTTTATTTGTTCGCAGTTATTCTGGCACCATTTCAAGCGTGATTTAAAGATTTTACGACTTTCCCGCATCTCCTCCCAAGCAGGACCACTTCTCGGCTTACCACATAACAACCACAGTTCATATTTGGACCTAGCCACCCTATGCACTTCCCGGACATGTTTATTCCACCCTATTACGCATTTTTTCTTTTTAGGTTGACTAACAGAGTGACTCTCAGACGCTGCCATGCATAAAGCATCTATAATACTTCGATACATTTTGTCAATTATATATTTATGGTTTATGTCGTTACATTGATTATCACTACATTTACTAAATTCAGTCGGAAAATCTATTTTACTTAATTGATCATTACATACTTTATTATACAATTTAATTTGTTCAGGGTTTCTCTCACCCCATCGTACTTTATTGCACTCTAAATTCAAATAGTCTTGCAATATTTTAGGACCAATTATATTTATATTACATTTTATAATGAGAGGTAAGTGATCAGACCATACAGGGCCGTATTCAATATGTGCGTTTACAACAGTTTGATAGGCTGCCTTCGTAACAACACAATGGTCTAACCAACTCATACACCCATTAGCATCACTAATAAAACTATATGTATTCGAAGATAACCCTAATTTTTCTATATCTGCACATTTCCATTCTAAATCACTACAAAAGTTTGACAGTTCATAATAAAATTGCTTACCAGGGTGGGCATTATAGTCACCAAGCATGTAAACACATTCAGTACCTTCACTGCTGATAATAGCACTCAATGATCCCAGACAATGTGTAAATTCAGCTAAATTTACTGACTGATCCGTAGGCATATACACACTAAACACTAAGAATGACCTTTGACCTTCCACTATTTTGATCGCGCACATTCGTGTATTGTTACATTTCACTACAGACACATTTTGAAAGATTTTCTTGTTCCATAATAACGCAACGCCTCCGTATAGACGGCCAGTAACCATTCCGTTCGAGGTATCAATCGGTGAAACACCCGTGTATGCGAAATCATCATCTATACATCTTAAATAGTCAATGTCATCCGGCAGTAGCCAATGTTCTTGTAGGGCTATTATGAGGGCTATTATGAGGGCTATTACAATTACGCTCCCTATCTCTCTTTTCGCCATAGCCCCGTTTGTTAGTCAGCAGGGTGCACCGCGTGCACATGATTCTTACGACTACTATTTTTTACTGATTAAATTCGTTGTGAGTTCCAAGACTGCCGTAGTTCCACCCCTGGGACTCCAGTGGATTTAATTGTCCATTGCCTATTTGGTCAATTTGGTCGCCGCTGTTAATCCTGGCTACACAGTAGACACACTGGAGGTAATGTGTGTAAATACATTTTTTTTGTAAATACATACAAATAATACATAGAAAACACCCAGACCAAAACAAACAGAATAGAAAACACCCAGACATGTACATGCACACAAATATTGGTCTTATGCGGCGATCGAAACCGCGACCTCAGAAGCAAAGTGTCCATTCCTAAGCATTTGACCCGTCTGGTCGTCAATTTAAGTATCAAATCAAATCAAATCAAATCAAAAAGTTTATTTGCGAAGAATATGGGTAATATACAGGTGATATTAATGTTACATAGTCCATCATATTCTGCTGTATATAACAGCGTGCAAAAATTACAATAATGTCAATACATATTTAAGTTAATAAGTATACATTTGCAAAAAGTAATATAATATACAATAATGTGGCTAGATCAATAGATACTGCCGTTTATACAATGTTGCTTATACAATGCTTTTCAGATATCTATAAGATTTTATCATCCAGAAATTCCTGTACATCATAATATGCTTTATCAATAAGAAACTGTTTGAGTTTTGTTTTAAAATTGACACTCTCTTTTACAGCGGTAGGTATTCGGTTGTAGATTTTAGGACCCATACATAATATGTTTTTGTGAAATGTTGCGGTTTTTGTCGGAGGTACTTGCAATTTACCTTTGAGGCGTTTGCTATGTTTAAATTCATTATATAGATGAAGATTAGATTTGACGAACAAAGCGGTTTCCAAAATATATATAGAAGGCATTGTCAATATTCTTAACTTTATAAAATAAGGCTTACATGAGTCTGTCTGTTTAATTTTACATATAGCACGTATACACTTTTTCTGTGCTTTAAATATGTCCTGTTTTTGCGAAGAATTTCCCCAGAAAATGATGCCGTATCTTAAGGTTGATTCGACATATCCATAGTAAGCTGTCAATACCGCAGTGCGGTGAACTACTTTACTTAACATATATAAAGCATAAGAAAACTTGTTAAGCTGTTTACGAACATGCATTGTGTGGGTTTTCCATGTCAAATCTCTGTCAATATGTACACCTAAAAATTTTGTTGAAGTAGTTTCTTGAATAATGTCATTGTTATAAGTTATATGGAATAATTGATTATTATAATTATTTAGCCGATATTTAAATGTCATGTAGTTTGTTTTATTTAAATTAATTAATAAATTATTTGATTTAAGCCATTCTATTATTTTTCTTAATGTTTCATTTATATTACTCTCTAATTCGTCTCTATTTATACTTTTATCCTGTATAACAACAGTACTATCGTCAGCAAAAAGAATCATTGGGTGGTCTACGCATCTTGGAAGGTCGTTTATATATATCAAAAACAGTAGAGGCCCCAGCACACTACCTTGAGGCACTCCGAAAGTAGTAGTACGTGGACTTGATACATAATTTACTTCATGTTTAGATTTTAGGCATATTTTACTAATTGTTGTCACTTGAGATCTGTTTTGCAAGTAGTCTTTTAAAAGATTGCTAATGCTGCCTCTAATACCAAATCGTTCCAATTTTTTAATAAGGATATTATGATCAACAAAGTCAAAAGCTTTGGTCATATCCATAAATACTGCGGCTGTTGGAATTTTGTTATCAGTATTTACCATCACATTTGATAATAGAGAGTATATAGCCATATCAATTGTCATATTTTTCCGGAAACCTTTTTGTTCACTAGCCAGCATATTATTTTTCTCAAAATAACTGTATAAGGCATTATAAATTACTTTTTCAAAAATTTTCGCTAAAATTGGAATTAGTGCAATCGGTCGATAATTTTTCATTTCCATTCTATCATCCTTCTTAAAGAGTGGTTTAATTACTGTTTTTTTAAGAGCTGTTGGAAATACACCTTCTTCTATACACATATTGATGATATGGCTAATTACTGGAGCTACAATATCACTAACATATTTCAAAACCTTAGTACTTATATCATCATAGCCTGTGCTGTGAGTATTTTTCAGCGACATAATTATTAGGTATATGTCATCTGCATTAGTAGGTGCCATAAAAAAGGATTTTAAATTATCATTAATTAATTTATAGTTTGGGCTAGGAGTATTGTCAGTCTTAATTTGATCAATAAAATAATCGTTGAATGCCTGTGCAATTTTCATTGGATTTTTTATTACGCGGCCATCAATCTTTATTTGTAATGGGTTTGGATATTGTACTTTATTTTTATTGATTATTTTCCAGGTTGCTTTGGACTTATTCTCTGCATTATTTATATAATAGCTGTTCTGAGATTTTTGTGTAAGCTTAATAATTTTTTGCAAACGTTTAGAATAAGATTTAAATGACGATTTATTAAATTTGTTGGGCTGTATTCTATATCTCCATAACAGTTCTCTTTTGCGTTTAGTGCAGATTTTTATTCCTTTAGTAATCCATTTTGGTTTTGTTTTCGTAAATATTTTAATTTTAATCAATGGGAAACAAAGATTATAAAATAACATTAAAAGCTCATGAAACTCATCAAATGCGTCGTTTGCGTTAGTCTTACTGAATACCACTGATTCGAAGTTTATGTTTCTTAAGCAATCTCGGAATTTCATCATATTTGCGCGGCTATAATCTCTACGCGTGATATACCAGTGCGAAAGAGCGCAGGTTTTTTTCACAAGTATAATCACAGTATAAGTAATAGTACTAACGTAGTGTAATATCAGTTATCTAGTACCCATAGTACAAACTCCTCTTAGTTTGGGACTAGATGACAGTGTGTATTGGTCCAAGAATATTAAAAAAATATATTTAAAAATACTATTCATTATCTAGATTATAGATTAATAACAGGTTCAAAGGTCAAAAGGTCTAAAATTTTCAGGAGGCAAAGTACAATTTTATTGTCTAAATAAGGGCTGTCCAAGGCACGGCCCGTGGGCCGCATGCGGCCCTCGGCTTATATTTGTGCGGCCCGTGATGAGTTTTTAATTTATAGCTACAGTTCTTGTACAACGAATCTGACTGAAAATGATATATATTTAGAAAAGTTAAAGTTTTATAACTAAACTAACTAGTTACGAGTATATATATACTAAGCTTAAACTTTTGAAGTAGGTACTAAAAATGTCAAGTAGTTATTTGTTGCTGCGGCCCGCTAATCTATTTAGTAATTTGTAATGGCCCGATATTGTACATGGTTTGGACAGCCCTGGTCTAAATCTAAATAATTTTGAAAATAACCAATATTTATTTCAGACACCGATATAAAATAACGTTCACATAGAAAACGAAATAATTCTTTAACGCATTTTATAGAGCCCAGGCTACGTTCGCCATTGTACACTAATATTTTTATTAAAAACCGAACTAAAAGGGCTTCAAAGCTCGCACGCTAGACCAAAGTACACAATATCCACTGTAAAAAATTGAGTCTCAATGACTTTCGAACCGCAGGTATATTCCTCTCTACTGAAATACCGAATAAATCGAGCAAAACTTTTGCAAAATCTATTTCGATCTCACGTTTTACACATCATAATTGAAAACATTGTATAAATAAATATAAAAAAATGGTTGTATGTAAAGTCGGTTTACGGACGATAATTTTACGTGATAACGTCATAAGAAAACATCGGCCGATGGAGTGGAAGAGAGATAGATGCATCACAAACCAAACGCTTAGGCCGATCGTGCCTCTCTATCGCTTGTTCCGCGCTCTCGCTTGCACGTTTGGGGTGTAAGTGGTTCCTAAACATCTGTGAACCAAAGCCAACTTCACCTGCACGCGGTACACCCTGCTAACTGACAAACGAAGCTCTGGCGAAAAGAGAGGTAGGGAGCGTAATTGTAAGCTACCCGACTGGGGAATGTACCTCCACCTCACAGAATACCGCAGCCAAATAACAATTCCCTTGAGGGTAGTTGTGTTCCTACGAGTGAGTGAGGTCACCAGAAAGAAAGGAGATGCTGCGTTCGCAGCGGGGGTGGCGGCGCGCGAGCAATATTTTTATTATTGCGAGCGTTAATATGGCTACTATGGTAAATATGGTAGTGTAAAAAAACATTCGGCTCAGGCGGAACGTGACAATGAGTCATGCATTTTCGTGCGTGCAGCTGGCATTTATCGGCTTATAAGATGTTATCACGACAAAAAACAAACATCGCTTTTGAGTTTTTGAATAATGAAATGAGTACATAGTTATAATGTTATAATAATGCACTTGT
The DNA here is from genome assembly GCA_937001555.2 of Hypsopygia costalis. Lineage (NCBI taxonomy): Eukaryota > Metazoa > Arthropoda > Insecta > Lepidoptera > Pyralidae > Hypsopygia > Hypsopygia costalis. The sequence goes on from OW443329.2 coordinate 30,212,574, forward strand.
ACTGTTACACGTAATTACTTTTATTTTTACCTACCGGTTTCGCCGCTAAGGCATTATCAAGGTAAGCATATGGTATTTGTGTTTTTACTCTCTGTTTCTTCTTAGAGTAAAAACACAAATACCATCTGCTTACCTTGATGCCTTAGCGGCGAAACCAGTAGGTAAAAATAAAAGTAATTACGTGGAATAGTACAAGTGCTTTATTATAACATTATGATAATAATGTTCCACCAAGTGCCAACAATCAACAGTATCAACTACATAGTTATTGTTTTTTTATAGCAGGGCTAATTGGAGTGAATAAAATCCATCGTCTTGTAGTACAGCGTATTATTTCACTAACATAAATATTGCTAACACTCTATTATTAAAATAAGGTGTAAAACAAACAGGCACTTTACCGCCGCGCTGCTCGACGACGCTAACAAATGACCGTTGTAGCGTTGCATTGCACTTGAAATATTGTTCCGGTTAAGCTTAGTCTGCACCACAGGACAGAATTAAGATGGAGAATATAGTCTTAAGGAATTCACACTTATTAACACTTCATTTGTGAACAAGTTGTCCAATTTGTGGCGACTATTTCATTTAAAAAGAAAGTATGTGAAGCATTGATATATTTATTATATCAACATCTTTTCTACGACAGAAATTACAATGGTAATCAAAAACACTTGAAAAAAACACATTCTTCGTGATGTAATCAAAATTCAGTTTGGAACTAGTCTCGAAGAAATGAAATGAAATTATTTATTCTGTCATTGGGCTACACATCTACACATTTTTATTAATAATATTCTTCTTTTTTGTCACTATTTTTATCTATTAGGATTTCGGTATTGACCATGGCAAAGAAGAAATGCTTGAAAGAAACTGGCCAATATAGGTCTTTTTTTGAAATAATAAATAAATATTTCTGGACAAATTACACACGGCCATCTGGTCTCAAACTAAGCAAAGCTTGTACTATGGCTTGTATAAGCTTGTATTAGATAACTGATATAAGTAATACTTAGATACATTTTTTTTGTTAATACATACATAGAAAACACCAAGACCAACAGAAATGTTCATACACACAAATATTGTCTTGTGCGGGGATCGAACCCACGACCTCGGAGTCAAAGTGGCCATTTCTAACCATTCGACCACCGAGCTCGTCAAAAAATTATAATCAGATAATACAACATATTACAACATAGTTTGTATTACGTGTATTATTTGACATACATATTACAATATATATGTCAAATAATTACTTGCAGGTTGTATATACGAGTATGTATCATACTTGACGAGCTCGGTGGTCGAATGGTTAGCAATGGCCACTTTGACTCCGAGGTCGCGGGTTCGATTCCCGCACAAGACAAACATTTGTGTGCACGAACATGTCTGCTTGTCTTGGTCTGGGCGTTTTATATGTATTATAATTATGTATTTACAAAAAAAAATGTATTTAAGTACATTTATCAGTTGTCTAGTACCCATGACACAAGCTTTCCGCTTAATTTGGGACTAGATGGCGCTGTGTAAATTGACCAGAAATATTTATTTATTTTTTATTAATTTATGTACACACAGCATATTACTGTGTAGCACTACGCATGCTACACAGTAATACACATACGAGTATGTGTGTATTATGTACTTGTAAACACAAATCGACGCACATTAAGCAATACTTCGATTAGGTTATCGATACAGAACTCTGCGCTTGACATCCAGTATTGAAGTTTTCATCATGCATCAAAAAGCATCAAAGTGACGATATAATTTGCTAACCAGTGTACCCCGACACTAAGGCGCTACAACCGTGATACATCACCACAGGTGCAGCTCGGCAGTTGCTTCTGATAAAGACGGAGCGCTGGTGTACTGCGATTCCGTCATCATATATACTGTTTATATTAATTTCCAATGTGTAATTTACATGTGTAAACGACGCACTATGCAATCTTTTGTTTTTTTTTTTTAAATGCGAGGGGGGCTAACGAGAACGTGGGTCACCTGGTGGAAAGCAATCATCACCGCCCATGGAGATCAGCAAGACCAAGGGGTCGCCGATCCTATGCCGGTAGGTAAATATAACATTAATTACGTGTAACAGTACAAGTCCTTTATTAATAACAAAATGTTTATAATGGAACATTAGTAAACAAGTACCAACAACGAACAGCATCAACAAGAGTGAGTTTTGTATTTCAAGTGTATGCCATCATCATCATCAGGTCCATTTTAGTCTCCACTACAGGAGCACGACCCTCTCTCGTCCGTCCTAGACGGAAGGAGGATTTCGCCTACATTCCCCACGCTGGCCAAACGGGTTGGGGAGGTCTGATCGATATTTGATAATGTATTTCCCTTAGTCGCCTTGTACGACATCCACGGGAAGAAACGGAGTGATTCTATTCTAGTCTGCCGGAAACCACAAGTCCTTTATTATTTACAAAATGTTTATAATGGAACATTAGTAACCAAGTGTCATTCGATTCGTTCTGAGTGCTGAGTGCGAGTTTTTTATTCCCGTTCGGTCATGTCAACGTAAACAAACCGACCAAATAGAGAAGTACTCTCATGTTGTGAATTTACCAGACGCGTGTTACAAATCCGATTTAGCCGGGTTGCTCACTTCGAAATGTGAGCGGGTAAGCTGTATAATTTTGATATGTGACACGCGTCATATAAATTCACAATATGAGAGTACTTATCTATTTGGTCGGTTTGTTTACGTTGACATTATCGAACGTGAATAAAAAACTCGCACTCAGCACTCAGAGTGCTTAATGCGAGTTTCTTTGGTCAAATTAGAACCTGTTAACGTTTACAAACCGAGCAAATTGAGAAAAAGTTTTATATTGTTCACACTATGAAACTTTTTCTCAATAGGCATCTGAACAATATTATATTATATAAAAGCATTATATCAATAACGTAAAATACATAAAACTAGAACAATCTGTGATCTCAAAATTTAAATAACTTATGTCCGACGTGTTTTATGGTTCGATCAAAGTTTGGTGGGAAAGGCCATTTTAAAAGTATGAAATTATAAAAGTAAATATTACCATTGTAGAAACAATAAAAGATACTATAACTTTTGTTACGGCACTGGCTACATTAACGCAATATTTAACATAGCTGTCGTACAAATTTCTGATTTGATGCATATAAAATAGCGTATCGAGACGTCATAATGCTGTAGCCTTTTGTATGGAGCGTTTTCAGGATAGTCCAAAGTTGTGATCTTCATGTTATCATATCTCGAGACGTTTTTATGCTATCGAAGTAATTCTTTCGCCTATAGTTATATTATTGTGACGTCTTTAAATAACTAATCGAAAAAATAATGGTTATAGATGCCTATTTGCTCGGCTGTGTTCGAAGTTATTGTAGAACATGCATGGAAGAAGAAGTGTAATTGATCACATGAGAGTTCTTCTCCATTTGGTCGGTTTGTTTACGTTGACATGATCGAATGCGAACAAAAAACTCGCACTCAGCTGTTAGAGTGACGTAGGTATATATATTATTAAGCTATTGCATAGCTTCTATCGCGGGCCTTGAGCTTAACGTCGTTTCAGTTCGGCAGTCTTCGACTAGACATCTGTCTATCTGTCTGTCTGCCTGCCTGCCTGCCTGCCTGCCTGCCTGCCTGCCTGCCTGCCTGCCTGCCTGCCTGCCTGCCTGCCTGCCTGCCTGCCTGCCTGCCTGCCTGCCTGCCTGCCTGCCTGCCTGCCTGCCTGCCTGCCTGCCTGCCTGCCTGCCTGCCTGCCTGCCTGCCTGCCTGCCTGCCTGCCTGCCTGCCTGCCTGCCTGCCTGCCTGCCTGCCTGCCTGCCTGCCTGCCTGCCTGCCTGCCTGCCTGCCTGCCTGCCTGCCTGCCTGCCTGCCTGCCTGCCTGCCTGCCTGCCTGCCTGCCTGCCTGCCTGCCTGCCTGCCTGCCTGCCTGCCTGCCTGCCTGCCTGCCTGCCTGCCTGCCTGCCTGCCTGCCTGCCTGCCTGCCTGCCTGCCTGCCTGCCTGCCTGCCTGCCTGCCTGCCTGCCTGCCTGCCTGCCTGCCTGCCTGCCTGCCTGCCTGCCTGCCTGCCTGCCTGCCTGCCTGCCTGCCTGCCTGCCTGCCTGCCTGCCTGCCTGCCTGCCTGCCTGCCTGCCTGCCTGCCTGCCTGCCTGCCTGCCTGCCTGCCTGCCTGCCTGCCTGCCTGCCTGCCTGCCTGCCTGCCTGCCTGCCTGCCTGCCTGCCTGCCTGCCTGCCTGCCTGCCTGCCTGCCTGCCTGCCTGCCTGCCTGCCTGCCTGCCTGCCTGCCTGCCTGCCTGCCTGCCTGCCTGCCTGCCTGCCTGCCTGCCTGCCTGCCTGCCTGCCTGCCTGCCTGCCTGCCTGCCTGCCTGCCTGCCTGCCTGCCTGCCTGCCTGCCTGCCTGCCTGCCTGCCTGCCTGCCTGCCTGCCTGCCTGCCTGCCTGCCTGCCTGCCTGCCTGCCTGCCTGCCTGCCTGCCTGCCTGCCTGCCTGCCTGCCTGCCTGCCTGCCTGCCTGCCTGCCTGCCTGCCTGCCTGCCTGCCTGCCTGCCTGCCTGCCTGCCTGCCTGCCTGCCTGCCTGCCTGCCTGCCTGCCGAACATGCCGAACATGGCACATGACACATGATTAGACGTATTGTACGACTCTACGAAACTCGTTTTATTTATTTAATAATAGAAAAATTTGTTTTCTTATCGGTCACCACGCTCAAAAAGTGTAACTTGAATTAATATCAAAGAAAAAGCAATACTGCATGAATAAAATAAATAAATAAAATTATAATTGCATAAGTTGATACAAAATGCTATGCAATAGCTTTACCGCGGCAGTCCCCGAGTGCCACACGTCTTTTTTCAATATAGCAACAGCGAAAAAAAATTATGTGGGATAAATAAAATTAAAAATGTTTGAATTTTCAGTGGGGTTTTTTGGTTTTTGGTTAGTAATTTCTTGTACAAAGTCAAATTTGCAGTTGAAAGTTAGTGTTGTTAAAGCAGTCGACTGTAAACTGCGGTATATTTAACTAATTAAGTATTAATAATGTATTTACAGTCGACGTGGCCAATGTTTTAATTCAAAATGAGTTAATTCAAAAATATTTACCCACCGAAACTATAAATGACAAATTAATTAGGATATTTTAAAATTAATTAACGCATGCTTTGGAGCGAATGATTTTGTAAGCAATTAATTATTTAATCATTTAGCAAGTATTGTTGTTACGTTAAATGAAGCTTTGTTTGAAGGGATGTTTACGAAACTGAAAAGTATGTAAATATCGGGTCATTTTAAACCGTATGTTAGTTGTATGAATATTATGAATATTAATGTAGAATTTATTATAAAATCATTTCATGTTGCGAGCGTTAATAACCGGTAACGCTTCACAATAGGCAGGCCGTATGCTTGTCTGCCACCCGACGTTGTTTAAAAAAAAAACCGGCTAAGTGCGGACTCGCGCACGTAGGGTTCCGTACCATTATCTATAAAAACGGCAATAAAAATCACGTTTGTTGTATGGGAGCCCCCTTAAATATTTGTTTTATTTTAATTTAATTATTTATTTTTAAGAAGAAACTATAACTAAATATTCTGTGAATATTTCAAGCGTCTACCTGTAGCCGTTATCAATATCGAGCGAAAACGAGCACAAAAGATCACGTTTGTTATATGGGAGCCCCCTTAAATATTTATTTTATTCTGTTTTTTAGTATTTGTTGTAGCGGCAATTTAAATACATCATCAGTGAAAATTTCAATTGTCTAACTGTCACGGTTTATGAGATACAGCCTGGTGACGGACGGACGGACGGACGCACGGACAGCAGCCCCGTTACCACCATCTCTTATTGCGATTCAATAATTGAATAGATTGCTTATTCATATAGTAGTCGCTTATTCATTGGTATGAATAAGCATTCTATTCAGTTATTGAATCGCAATAAGAGATGGTGGTTAGAGGGCAGAACCTTAGTAATAGGGTCCGTTTTACCCTTTTGGTACGGAACCCTAAAAATACTTTTCAAGTAAAAACTTTCTTTAAGCGCACTGTGCACAAATTTTGTGGGTAGCGATTGATACTAAGCTGCATGCTGAGCTGAACCGTAACGCTCGGTCGGCATGAAGGGGGCGAGACGGAGCGAGAGATGAAGTTTTCACTTCTGTCGTGTGATCAAGTTCACACTGTTTGTTTTATTACTTCGGGTACCAAAATCAATATCGCTCCCACAATGTCACCACAGCAATCCCCCAAGCATTTCTATGCTGTCTGTAGACCTCACTCACTCGCAGGAACACAACAACCGCTGCAGATATCGATCACTAATATTTATTAGTGGTCGATGCCCCCAGGGAATGCTATTTGGCTGCGGTATTCAGTGAGGTGGAGGTACTTCCCCAGCCGGGCACTGTGCCCTACTTCTCTTTCGCCAGAGCCTCGTTCGTTCATCAGCAGGGTGACCACGTGCAGGTGAGGTTGGCTTTGGCTCTAAGGTAGTGGTGAGCCACCTACACCCCCTAAACGAAGAGTGCTCGCACCCTGGCACCTTCACTGCTAATGAAGCATTTCCTCACGTTTGGTGAACTCTCTCAATCCCAGGATCATAACTATCCTTGAGAATTGCTGTGTTCCTGGGATTGAGCAGGTCAGAGGTGGGGGTATATGACTTATATATATATACAAATATAATAAAAAAAACCACACACACATACACACACTATGTATACATATATATGACGCGTGTCATGTAATAAACTAACAATAAACACTGTGTTCGAGAGTCGCGACGTGATCTGTTCCGCGGAGGCTCATGGGATGGCACACGTTCTTAAGGAGCGCTAAGATTGTGCACGTTGTCGTTTGCACTTACTGAAAATAAATTATTGATTAATTGCAAAAGCATATCAAAAATATGTCTCGTCAGTATACAATAAATCAAAACATATTTATGAACTAATTCAACAAATTATAATACTCATACCTACATATTTATATAACATATTAGATATTATGGAATGCATCGAAATGCACGAAAGCAAAAAAAAAAATATGTGTATATTTTTTATTTTAATATAAGGAGTGTCACAACTCGGCCAACAGGGTATTTCAAACGGGTCAGACGCAGGTAGTCCCATTCGCAACTCGTCACGCATTCGGAACTAGTCCCATTCGCAGCTTGTCCCATTCTCAATTCATCCCATTCGCGTCTCGCCCCATTCGCAGCTCGTCCCGTTCGTAGCTCGTCCCGTTCGCATCTCGTCCTATTCGCAGCTCGACCCATTTTTATTTTTTTACAACTTGTGGTATCGTTAAAGATAACCAGGATGTTAATTTGAATGTATGCCATAGCCCAGGTAGTGATTGTCAAACGGCTTAATGTTTTTTTTTTATGAATTAAAGAATTTGAATATTCTTATTTTGTAAAATGTTGTGTTAGCACGGTCACCTAGACCGTGCTAACACAAATCCCCATAGGTTCCTGTGCTTACACAACATTTTACAAAAAAAAAAAATTATTATTATGGGGATTTTTGTTGTATTTTTAAAAATAATTTTGTTTGCCCTTTTACTATATATAGGTAATTTAGAAAAATCAGGATAATTTTGATTAAAGTCATTGCTTTTCACCTCAACTATATATATAACGCAAATCATTTATTATATATACTATATAATAAATGATTTGCAGTATTTTTTATTATTTAGTTAGTTATATACCCAATGCGATCAAAGAACGTACAAGTAGCGAATGGGACAAGTTGCGTAAAAATATAGAGGATAGGACGAGTTGCGAATGGGACGAGACGCGAACGGGACTAGCTGCGAATGGGACGAGACGCGAACGGGACTAATTGAGAATGGGACAAGTTGCGAATGGGACAAGTAGCGATATGGAGGGGATGTATTTTGAAAAATGCTTGCTTAGTGCATCCCTAGACGTCATAAGGAACCTACTTGCCAAATTTGGAATCTCTAGACCCAGCGGTTTGGGCTGTGCGTTGATTAGTGAGTCAGTCAGTCAGTCAGTCAGTCAGTCAGTGAGGACAAAGCCTTTTATTATTATAGATTCGTTGCACTAGTTTGTTTAGTCTGCCGCCCAATAACTTTTTCTGTTACTATCTCTAGGTTTAATACTTATTGGAAAGCATTGGGGAAGGCTTATATCCAGCAGTGGGTAGATACAGGCTTATGACGATGACGATCTCTAGGTTAGCTGGAGGAGATCTCTTGTAGAGATAATCTCGCCTTTGTATACATCCCATATTACTACGTTATGTAACTGTTTATGTTATGTGCAATAAAGAGTAATAATAATTTCAGCTTGGGTTGATAGATCAGTATAGACAGATACAGAGAAGAATTCATCAAGGAATTTTTAGAACAGCATCGTTTTATCTGCCCGCTAAACTCCAGCAAATTCGCTTATGGCGTCACTAACAGCAAACAACTCGAGGGACCTACGTGACGCGAACAAATAAAAACTACTTCTTCAAGTTTGATAGCGGGAAATTGTTTTAAGCAACGTAAAGAGGAGATTTTGTAGGTGGACTCCGGCGTCCCAGACGAGTGGAACTTTGCCTCCCTCTTGTTTCTTGTTTTAGCGATGCGCAGCTCTTTGTTGTTCACTTTAGTACGTTAGATTGGTTAAAATTTTCAAATACTTGTAACTAGACTTGTAAAATACTAGAAAAAAGTAGACTCCGACCTTATGATCATTATTTAATTTTATTTCAGGTTACGAAATGTATAAAACACATTAATAGACCCCAGATAATTCAAAAATATATATGTTGCAGTTAAGGGTAGGTGTGAGGATAAACTTAAGTTTAGCCGCAGTCTCTTGCCTAAAAATGTAGAAGCAATATAATGAACGGTTCTTCCACATAGTTGGATTAGGTTAGGTTATACTTGTGATTACCAAAAGCAGCACGAACGAAGCGAGTGAGGTTCGCCTTTCTATTGCTTTTGGAAATGGTGTGGGTGCCTCACCTCCTCAAACTTTAGTTCATCTTCACACTTATCTTCTACAGTCGCACCGCTCGTCATCGACAGGGAATTCATCCTCACACATTGGAACCTAAGTGGGCGCGTATTGTGCGGTTCCAGAGAAGTTTTCTCTCGCGTACTGTCAAGCTGTGGAATGAACTGCCTGTCGAGGTTTTCTTAGGAGAATACAGCATGGGGTTCTACAAAAAGGGCGTGAAAAAGTTTTTACAGGGTCGGCAACACGCTTGTGATGCCCCTGGTGTTACAGACGTTCATAGGTTGCGGTAACCGCTTTTCATCAGGCGGGCCGTATGCTTGTTTGTCACTTTAGTGGTATAAAAAATATCTTAAGCCATGACTTATATAACTTGAGACTAATATACAGTGGATGGAAGTGTCAAAAGTGGATAGCAAACACGTTGGGTTCTTCACAATTAACGCTTTGAAGCTAGCGTTGCGGGTTGACTCCATATGTTGCACACTCAACTTTAGGCTGCTCAATACTCAATCATTTATTTAATGTATACATAGATCTAATCATAATGTACAAATAAGTAGCTCTGGCCTACCGGCTAAGCTGAAGCTGATTTCCATCGAGTTTTTTGAATGCAAAAATCAAAACTCACCATAGATTTATGGTAATCGTGTTAAGTTTAGTCGGTGGATTTCCATCCAGTGTTACTATCAACTAAGCTAAACACATTAATAAGGGGTGTAAGTGGTTAATCTGGGGTGTAAGTGGTTAATCAACACCTTTGAACCAAAGCCAACTTCACCTGCACGCGGTGCACCCTGCTGATTGACAAACGAAGCTCTGGCGAAAAGAGAGGTAGGGAGCGTAATTGTAAGCTACCCGACTGGGGACTGTACCTCCACCTTACAGAATACCGCAGCCAAATAACAATTCCCTTGAGGGTTGTTGTTTTCCTGCGAGTGAGTGAGGTCACCAGAAAGGAAGGAGATGCTGCGTTGGCAGCGGGGGTGGCGGCGCGCAAGCGATATTTTATGTTGCGAGCGTTAATATGGCTACGGCAGCCGCTTCACATCAGGCGGGCCGTATGCTTGTCTGCCACCCGACGTAGTAAAAAAAAAAAAAAAAAAAAAAAAAAAATCTAAGCTGAAGTTTGATTTTTGCATTCAAAAAACTCGATGGAAACCTACGCCGCTGTGGTCGACTTAGCGGTATGCAGCAGGAGGTTGGGTTCCGTTGGCGCAGTACCGCAGCGGTTCCTGTTGTGTACGCCTGTTCTATTGTACTGTGTTGAAGTCATCCTTGTTATTGTTGCCAGGGTGAAGCAGCGAATAATCACAGTGACACACACATTATAGTACAGGATACGTAATAGATGTCGACGATGGAATCGAAGCTTTATCGTAATCCACATAAGCCATACAGAACGGCAGATTGTACTCAGTAGTTTTCTGCACAATCTGTCGCAGTGTATGAATGTGGTCTACGGTATTGTAGCCTTTACGAAATCCTGCCTGTTCCGGTGGCTGGTAGTCATCAAGCCTTCGAGCGAGACGATTTATGATAACCCTTGAAAACATAAGCTGTTTTACACGTGGGGCAGGAGCGAGATCGGCCTATAGTTCTTCAATAAGGTTTTGTCACCTTTTTTGAAGAACAAAACCACTAAACTCCTGGTCCACGTGGCTGGTGCGGTCCCATTGTGAATGACAGAATTAAACAGACGTTGTAGTTCCTTTAGAACAGCAAGCAGTTCTTCCAGCTTTCAACAGTTCTGTTGTAATTCCGTCCTCACCAGGAGCCTTATCATTTTTCAGCTGATCAAGGGCCATCTCAATCTCAGCCATGCTGATGTCAGGGATGTCTTCGGTGTACTGGCAAGTTAAAGGAGCTCGGGGATCACCTACACGATATACACTCTCTCTCTCGCACACTTTCATACGCTTTAATTTTTAAACTTAAAAGCCTTACAACCCTGACTCTTGAATGGTTTTTGGCAAGCAACCTCATACCATTGTATTGGGAAAAAAATAAGCTTTATTTTGATGTATGATTAATTGGTTACTCGATCGGTGAAGATACTTGTGAAGATACCTTGAACATATTTTATTAGGCAACTCATCTGAGTTACATTCCTTAACATATTTTCTTTCATAAAAAACACATTTCATTCGGTTACTTGATCGGTGCAGGTCGACATTTCGGGTATATTTGCAAATCGTCCGCATACAGGTGGTAGGATGAAGAAATAACTTTCATGATTTGGTTTAGAAATACCGAGAAGAGTAATGGGGACAGCACGCCACCTTGTTATCAGCACATTTGTAGTATTGTAGTTTTTTGAAGGGTTGAAGATTTGAAAATTTGTTCAGCGAACAGACATCTTTCTGCTAGAATGAAACCCCAGAATATAATAATAATTTTCTCATTCCTTCCATGACATATAAACCGAGTTACAGATGTTCCAGTACCGACAATAATAGAATGTGTATCCTTAAAACAGAACGTTTTATTCCTTTGCGGATTTTATAGCACGGGGAGAACACAATGTTTCACGGTAGTCATAGATTCAAAGTAGAGTAGATACCGCTTGTTCATCTAAAAATCTGACAACTGAACATGCCTGATCTGATTTCGAATAGTCTTGACATCATAATTTGTTCATATATGAGCGAAAGGTAACTTACTCACTAATAAAATACGAAATTTCGAAAACTACCTATGTCGGGTGAAAATAAGCATATGGTCCAGGGTAAAGCAGTTATTGTAGCCATATAACGCTCGCAACATGAAATATCGCTCGAGCGATGCCACCGCTGCTGACGACGCAGCAACTCCTTCCCTCCTGGTGACCATACTCACTCATAGGAATAAAACAATGTTGAGGATTGTTATAGATAACTGGACATTATATTTTATAGATTGCTATTTCCCTTCAGTATTCTGTGAGATGGAGGTACTTACTTCCCCGGTCCGGCAGCTTATAAATACACTGTGTATATATAAGCTGCCGGACCTTTCTCTCTTTTATCAGAGCCTCGTTTGTCGATCAGCAGGGTGCACCAAGTGCCGGTGAGGTTGACTTTGGCTTGAAAATAATCAAGAGTTACTTCATTCATACAAGATAAAGAGTAACTTACGCCATCATCATGTAAGGAAATGAGAGAGATTTGCAGGGTCGGCAACGCGCGTGTGATGCCTTTGGTGTTACAAGCGTTCATAGGCTACGGTAACTGTTGTCCATCAGGTGGGCCGTATGCTTGTTTGCCACTTTAATGGTATAAAAAAAGATAATACGATTTATTGTTTCGCGTCACGTGCTGGTTCTTTCAAAGCACAATAATATGCGAAACAAGTATGTAACAGCGCTATATAAAATATCGATTTTCTTTATCTCATGCTTGCCACGCCAACAAGGCGTATATAAAACGTAGTGTACCTATATTGTAATGTAAGTTTATGGCTGATACGCTTTGACACAGCGTGCGGTATCTAGCATTCTCTAAATCTTTGACGACATTGCTCAACATGTAACAATATTGATACAGTCTATCGGAAAATGTTCACGTTCTTCAAGGAAATTGGATTTTGGAATGTCACACGTGAGACGTGTCGCGTAACGTAATAATAATACCTGTGATAGACGTGTTTAGTCGGAACTGTAAGAATATTTCTTTATATCCTATCTATATCGATATTGATCTATGTTATAAACACTCCCATACACAAAAAATAGCGAGGACGATAAATGGAATATTTTTTTAAATAGTGATGTTGGAAGTGAAGACACATAAAGTATTAAATTTTAACTGGTGATAGTTTATGTTTCGTGTCAACATTTTTTATTTTATAAAATAAAGCTATTAAATTGAGTTATAAATAATACAGTTATAAATAAATACTGTTTTATTTTTTAATTTATAAATTCAAATTAGGTCTTAGGCGAATTTACATAAAACTATTTACAAATTTTGTAAATAGTTTTATGTAAAGTCGCTTAAATGAGATTTCAGTAAATCGTCAAAAGAACAATCCGTGCGAGCGAAGTCATGTGAACAACTAGTTATAAATAAAACAGCAATAACTGTTGAATTTTTTTAAACAATACGCTGCCGCGCTTTTTTAAATCGTACTCATCGTTTCTTGCCAGATTTTTCATCGATTTCTGTGTGGCGTTCTTCAAGAAAGACGTAAAAGGACTTTGAGGGCCTATTATACTATGACGTTTACAGACAGTCTAACGTCGTGTTGTCTCGCTAGTTTTAGTAAGATATAAGCGAGACGACACCATGATACTTGTCTTAAAACCTCGTAATGTAAAGAACCATTAGAGCCAAGTAACAATTCCTTTGAGGGTTGTTGTGTTCCTGCGAGCGAGTGAGGTCACCAGAAAGAAAGGAGATACTGCGTTGGCAGTGGGGGTGGCGGCTCGCGAGCGATATTTTATGATGCGAGCGTTAATATGGCAACGGTAGCCGCTTCACTCCAGGCGGGCCGTATGCTTGTCTGCCACCCGACGTAGTATAAAAAAAAAGACGGCGCCGCGTGGCTGATGCCTCTGGCGTTGACATTTGTAATATCCATAAGATACGATGACTGCTTATTATCATGACTGATCGATTAGATTATAGACATTTCGTATGCTTGTTTTCCATATCAGTGGTTTAAAATTAATTGTATCGTTGCTAAAAGTAGGGTAGGCGAAATATTGGCCTGAGTTTTTGTTCTATTGCCAATGGAGAATCATCTACAGAAGCAGTCTACTATCGATTGAAATTTGTACATCACTATTCTCGTGATTACATCGTATCTTACCGACCACAGGCAACGTTATCAAAAAAAAAAAAAAAAAACAAAGATATAATTTATTTGAAACTCTGGTCTTGACATTGCGATTTTTAAAATAATTATAATAAAAAAAAATATACGAGTACTTCATTAAAACTATGGCTTTGACATTCAGATTTTAAAGTAAACCTTCATCAAATTATTCGCGTTGTAACTTTTACAAAATTAAAATGTGATACATTTCTTCGTCAGCAATGTTAAAAAAGGGACATTAAATTAGGGGTGAATTCTGATTACATCGGGATTTCTAGTTAAATGTGCGATAAATTTAATTTGAATTTCTCATAATGAGCTTTATAATAATTTACCCTTAAATAAGGCAAAGCCAAGGGTGGCCGGTGACTGTTATATAACGTATTTAGGGAATTAGATATCAGCCTAACAAAATGGTTTTTTATACCACGTCGGGTAGCAGACAGGCCTACGGCCCGCCCGATGTGAAGCGGTTGTCGTAGCCATATTAACGCGCGCGACATGAACATGAAGAAATATCTTATATTTCTACTGTGTGAGTCACAGTGTGACGTCATCAACCTATTAAGTTGGTTCAAATCCCACCTGGGGGGGGGGGGGGGGTGAATTTTTCCATTTTGCAAAAAATATTTATCTGGCAAGTTGGCCAAGACAACTATTTAAATAATAATAATGAAGAAATATCACCCGTGCATCGCCACCTCCGCTGCCTACGCAGCAACTCCTTCCTTTCTGGTGATCTCATCGCTCGCAGGAACACAAGCATTCCCTCAAGGGAATTGTTATTTGGCTGCGGTAGTCTGTGAGGTGTAGTACTGTATATTGGGGCTTTACAGCTTAAAATTATAATGACCACGGGAATTAAGAGATCGGAAAGAAAGGAATAAGTTTAGGCTGGAAAACGGATACTATTATATATTGCTGATCTCCATTAGCGGTGGTGATTGCTTTCCTTCAGGTGACTCACATGCTCGTTTGCCCCCTCACATAAAAAAAAATCCGTTTCACCTAAAAAGACTTCCTCTATCCATCCACCGGTACATTTTTTTTTAAACTACGTCGGGTGGCAGACAAGCGTGCGGCCCGCCTGATGTGAAGCGATTACCTTAGCCATATTAACACTCGCAACATAAAATATCGCTCGCGCGCCGCCACCCCCGCTGCCAACGCAGCATCTCCTTCCTTTCTGGGTGACCTCACTCACTCGCAGGAACACAACAACCCTCAAGGGAATTGTTATTTGGCTGCGGTATTCTGTGAGGTGGAGGTACATTCCCCAGTCGGCCAGTAGATTACAATTACGCCCCCTACCTCTCTTTTCGCCAGAGCTTCGTTTGTCAGTCAGCAGGGATGAACCATTTACACCCCAAAATACATCTACAATGTCACTAATATGCCATAAAATGTTATTTGTTTAGTTTTAGTATAATCCTAATAAAGAAAACGCAATACTATTTTACTCAAAATAGTAAATGCTATAATGAATTCAGCATCGGTACCGAAATAAACCATATATTTTTATATTCCACAAAACCCTAGAAAAGGCACAAAACCTTATCTATGCCTGACAATACACTTTTGACGGCGCGGGCGATATTTTGTTTTGTGTTTTTAAAATAAAAATCTAAAGGTGTCATGCCACTGAAACCGATATATTTTGAAACTATGTTGTTGAGAAGTACTCTTCTTTCTGGATATAGTAATATAAGTATAATAGTAATATAAGCGGAATATTCGTCGCCGCCCCAAAAGAGGGCCAATATGGACAAAGGATGTAGAGTTAAAGAATTTGTATGGAGTCAAGCATTGCCCGCGGCACGAAAGAGCCTCAGAGCAAAGTGTCTCGTGCATCTGCGCACCGCGATTCGGGTCATATGACCGCGCGCTCGGTGGAGCCATGGAAGCTGGAGGGTTTATTCAAAATATACCGGTTAAGCATAGATTAAGTTCAGGTTAAGGCTTTAAATGCCTATCTGTCAGAGCAAACGCGCCAGTGAAGGCATGAAATGCAATTTACTGTGTTTCTACTTTAGCTTCAAAGTTCCATTGGAAACGTTTGTTGTTAAAATGAGGTTAGGTCATCGTCGTCGTTAACCCTTATGCATCCCACTGCTGGGATATGGGTCTCCTTACAATCGAATGGGTTTAGAGCATACTCCACCACTCCTGCTCAAAGTCTACTTGGCTTAGCGACTGTCATGTAATGTCAACAGCCGGGACCGACAGCTTAACGTGCCCTCCGAACCACGAAGGAGCTCGATATAAATAAATCCAACCATGGAGAGGCTACAATCGATATTACTTAACTGGCGTGTTCGAGAAGACCAGGACGCGCAACGTCGCCATCGAGCTCCTCACCAGACTAGATCGCACAATAACGTTAGGTAGTCTGCATTAAAAATACAAATTAATTAGTCACAAAATCGTCATGGTTTTGCTGTGAAAATATGACTTAATAGCGTGCGTGTCGTTAAAAAATCAGGAAACCCGCAAAAATTATCCTAAAGTAACTCTGAGGCGTAGCTTCTTCCGTTCCATTATCATACTTTCACCATAGGTCCATTTGTCCAAACGGTCAACATTCCTCATCGGTCCATTTGGCCAAACGGTCTACAGTCCCCTATCGGTACATTTATTACAGTCGTTATAATTAATTATATGACTATATATTTATACTCCAAATTTGAACCTAGGACTTAGAAATGAACATTAGAGAAATTCAGTCGAGCCCGATATGCCCTACATCGCTTTCGCTACAGCCCAATTTGCTTGTATGCATGGTGCATCACATGCATTTGGTAACCACCTTGGCTTCATAATAGATGGCGATAGAATCTTACATCCTATAAAACTTTTTTTTTTCTTTTTGTTTTTATATTAGCATCAGCATATTGGCTCCACTTCGTCTGATGGTAAGCGAAAAGAGGAGCCCCAATCGCATCGGAAATGGACAAGAGACCTTGATGTCTTGTCAGTTGACGCTGCCATGCTGGCCTACAAGATGCTTCTTCACGCTTCGCTTGAAGGATCCCATATTGTATGAATGAGGAAATACGTATGCCGACAACGCGTTCCACTTTTTAGTGGTGCGACAAAGATAGGAATTACCAAACTTTTTAGTACGCGAAGGGATGATCCCAACGGTAAACTTGTGATATCGCGAGCCTGCACGTGAAGTTCTGTGACGGAAAGGGGAGGAAGGGATAAGGGAAAACAGTTCTTCAGAGCACTCACCATGGTATAGGCGGTAAAATACGCTCAGTGAGCCAATATCCCTGCGGAGCTGACGAGGTTCAAGGTTCTTGGTGACCTCTTCGTCACCAATTATGCGGACCGCTCGTCGCTGCAACCTATCGAGAGCCTCGAGGAGATACTGTGTGGAACCATCCCAGAGATGCGAGCAGTACTCCACGCAGGCCCGAACTTGAGTCTTATACAAGAGACAAAGTTGGTCCGGCGCGAAGAACCGCCGCACCCTGTTCAGGATCCCGAGTTTTTTTGAGATGGTTGAGATGAGGCTCTCAATATATTCCCCTTGGTTAAGGTTGCAGCGAATATCCATGCCCAGCATATTTAAGCTCTCTCGCAAATTGAGCGAAGTGCTCTGAAGACTGGGGATAGGAAGGAAAAACGTAACCATCTTCATTACGTTCTATGTATATCTTCTATCTATTTATAGAACTCAATGCTATAAGATATAGATTTAGTGTAGCACTAACCTTACATCGAATTTTGAGATAAAATAGTGAACTGTTAGGTTTTATCGAAAAGTTTTGGCAAAAATCCGTGCGTTTGTTCATATTTTTTTTTTTTTTGCAACTACTGAATGCATTTGCTCATCCGTATAAAACTAACGTAACATCGCTTCGGGAATTAACTAAAAACTATGTTCCACTGGGATTAAATAACTAAATAAAATGTAACTGTCACGCTATGTTAACTCTACACTGGAAACTCTGTATACATATATGGAGAGGTGTGAGGCACAATTTATTACAAGACAAATACTCTATGCTGTACCAAATGACAAGAGTAGAAAAGCGTTCTTGTTGTTAAGAGATCTTCAGACAAACTTAAAGCTTAGGGCGGCCATCGCAATGACGTCATTAATATAAACAATGACGTCTGTGCAGAACATTAATGACCATGTGTGTGTGTGTATGGCAGCATGCAAACTGAAAAAAAAATGAAAAATATTTATTCCCGGTATGATCTGTCAGTTTCACATAAGTGGTTGAGATCAGCCTATTAAGTATACAAGATATTGTGTCAGAAGGTCTCGCTCTTCCATAACTCATTAACATAACATGATTTTAAACTGTGTCTCGAGAAGATAAGACATTAAAAGTGTGTGTGTGTGTGTGTGTGTGTGCGTGTGTCAAGAGTCTGTTTGAGTGTGTGTGTTTTGAGTGTATGTTTCAGCGCGTACGTGACAGAATTAAAGCAAGATAACCGGAGTATATATATATTCTATGTTTATGATTTTTATTATTAATTATATTTTAATTAAATTAAATTTTATAAAATAACATTGTAAACAAATTTCAATATCATCATAAATGTGGGCCGATTGCCTAATGACTTGATGTTTAGCGAAAGCTGTACCACATCTCTGTATATGTGCAATCTTGTCGTTCTTTCTTTTTTCATGTCATAATCTCTATATGGCCACAGTATAAGTAATAGTACTACGTACAGTATGGCCAGTCCCTGCCGCTCTCTCGTGTCGACCTCACCTCCCCTCTGAGACGAATCTGGAACAGATTGTATGGCGCCGCACTCACACACGCTCATTCCCGCTCTGCACAGACATCATTGTTTATGTAGTAGTAAAAGTAGTAGTTCCATGTTTATATATATATGAAATGTGTCTTTTTGTTCAAAAATAGCAATATCTGTTTATATAAGACATGGTGACTGTGTATCTTCGAGAAGTAGACATAAGAACCGATTAGTTGTTCCTAAACAGAGGCTAGCTTTGTATTCCGACAATGTGCACTGCATGGCAATAAAAATTTTCAATCATCTACCTGACCATTTTAAAACTTTAAGAATGACATTGTTTAAAAAGAAATTATGTGAATGGCTATTGAATAAATGTTATTATACTGTTAAGGAATATTTAAATGACAAATTTATTGAAATGTAATTTTAACTTTAAAATATATAAGCTAATTATTATTATTAAAATGATGTTAAGAAATAAACTCGAACAAATGTAAGTAAATATTTGCACGCCCCTGCGAGGGTAGAATAAGTTGGACATGTAATTATATAACACCTTATTTTCGCAAATAAATTATCTTATCTTATCTTATAAACGATGCGACATTTGTATGGAGTGGCCGGGGTGTGATATGGCAATGATTTATGTAACCTTAAGTTGCTGCCAAAATGTACAACTTTCTGACCGATATTCCGAATTTGCTTAATAGGTGTCAATTGGTTTCATAATATGGTCCGGGTAACATAGGCAATATTTCCACCCACTTCAAGTCAAAGTCAAGACTTCAATTAAAGGAGGAGTCGATTTACCGTATAGCGGTTTGGCGTGAATAAGTCTTAAAAATGGTGTGTAAATGGTTCATCAACATCTTGAACCAAAGCCAACTTCACCTGCACGCGGTGCACCCTGCTGACTGACAACGAAGCTCTAGCGAAAAGAGAGGTAGGGAGCGTAATAGGCTATTTGACTAACATTTTTTTCGGTTTGATATGTAGGAACGTCTCCTTAATATAACCATAGGTGAAAGAATTACTTCGATAGCACAAAAATCTCTCGAGATATGGTAATTTGAAAATCACAATTTTTAGACTGCCCCAAAACGCTCCATACAAAAGACTTCCGAATTATGACGTCACAGGTTTGTATTTTGTATGCATCAAATCAGAAAATTGTACGACAGCTATGTTAAATATTACGTTCTTAGTATCATAATAAAAGTTATAGCATTTTTTATAGTTTATCCAATGGGAATATTTTTTTTTAATAATTTCATACTTTTAAAATGGACTTTCCCGCCAAACTTTGATCGACGCTAAAAAAAGTCTGACTGAATATATTAGAATGAAAGTCTGCAGAACTTTATAGTTTGGTATATTTTACGATATTGTTAAATAATCTAAACAATTTTTAAACATTGGAAAATAGCCTATTGTAAGCTACCCGGCTGGGGAATGTACCTCCACCCCACAGAATACCGCAGCCAAATAACAATTCCCTTGAGAGTTGTTGTTTAAAAAAACGAATGATAACAAAATCGGGGGATACGGTGGAGCAGCTACATATCTATCATCTCCATCCAAAATTCAATCACACCACTGGATAGATGAATAATCAAAGAATATATTACTTGTAAGTAAGGACTATGGAACACCGCGTGCGGGGTAGGCGGAAGCGCTGTTATTTTCAAATAATTTTAGTGCATATAACGTGCAACATACGGCCGTGTCATGACACAGCACATCCCATTTTTAAATTTTTTTCGTGTTAATGACACAGCACACCCCATTTTTTTTTCTGGTTGTATGTATATATTTTAATAACAAAATCTCATCCACGTAAATTGTGTAAATAATGTTAACCACGCCGAATGTTCCTGAACACAAAATCAGATTAGATGTAATTGAATCGTGTTACTCGCATCTCTGTAAATACGTGGTTATTGCCTACAGACGAGCTGTAAAGAGGTAATTTCACATAAATTATACCTTACATTATAATTGCACATGACAAACATTTGTGTGCATGAACATGTCTGTTTGTCTTGGTCTGGGTGTTTAAGTATGTATTTACAAAAAAAAAAAAATGTATTTAGGTACATTTATCAGTTGGCGCTGTGTAAATTGTCCAGAAATATTTATTTATTTATTATTATTAAAATTTATTATAATTGGATGGATTTAATTTATATTTATAAGGTTACTAAAAATAAATTTGTCTTAAAATGAAATTATTATATATATAAAAAGAAATGAAATCTAAATAGAAGCCCTAAAACATATTCAAAATTAACATTTTTCTTTCTTGCGAACCTTGAGGTAACGAAACAATGCACGAAATAAGTAGGCTACTTCATGCATTGTTTCGTTACCTCAAGGTTGCCTTGAAAATATTGCTTTCAGCAATAAGGCCGCCTTGTTGCACAGAAACGTTTTGTTAATAATTTTAGTTGTAATCTCTGTACTGTTATCGTGCAAATAAAGCATATTATATGTATTTATCTGTCTATAATTTATATAAACGCATATAACATGACCATAGTTATATATAATAAACTGCCCAAGGAATTAAAATGTCTTCAAGGCACTGCATTTAAGAGTAATTTGAAGAAATGGCTCCTAGACAAATGTTTTTATAGTGTTAAAGAATTTTTAGACTTTAAACAGCAATCAAGATTATAAGCATGACATGTATAAATTAACGATGAATCAATAAATAAATTAATTGTATAAATTTTGCTATTGTATGACATAAATATGTATAATAATAATAGTTTTAATAATTGTGATAATTAATTAATGATATTATTATTGATGAATGTATGTTATTGTTTCATAAATTAAAATTTTGCACGTCTGCGCGCAGACTGAATACACGAACTGTATTTTATAGTATAAGAACTTTTAACTTGTATTCTGGCAAATAAACTCTTTGACTTTGATTATACAATACTAGCTGAGCAGGTAAAGATTGTCTTGCCACATAAATGAACGGGTTAAGAGCCATATTACATATCGACTGTGATTTTTGCGTAAAATGGCCAATTTTGGCGTTCTTGATCTCGGAAACAAAAATATATTAACAATGTTGACTTATTGAATAGTACAGAATAGCTATTGCCTTAGTTCATAGCGGCCTCGCTTTTTGTAAATTTTGGTTAACTTTTTAAATTTAAACCCAAAATTGCAGAGAAAGATTTTCATAAAATGCGCATATTCACTTTTGAGCTCCTGGATTGTATTATTGTTACAAACAAACAAATGAAATAAAATTAAAACCGGCAAAGTGCGAGTCGGACTCGCGCACCAAGGGTTCCGTACCATCCATACTAATATTATAAATGTGAAAGTGTGTTCGTTTGTTTGTTTGTCCTTCTTTCACGTCGAAAGTAACGAACGGATTGACATGATTTTCTTTTGGAGATAGTTTATAGCCCGGAGAGTGACATAGGCTACTTTTTATCCCGGAAAAATCATCTTATTCCCACGGGAAAAAATAAAGTTTATAATCATTTGTCCTTCTTTTACGTCGAAAGGAATCTACGTACGGACATGATTTTTTTAACGGGGATAGTTTACGCTCTGGACAGTGACATAAAGCTACTTTTTATCCCGGAAAAAACATCTTATTTCCATTAGATTAAAAATAAACTTTGTAATCATTTGTCCTTTTATCACGTCGAAAGGAATCTAAGTACCGACATGATTTTTTTAACAGAGATAGTTTACGGTCCGGAGAGTGACATAAGCTACTTTTTATCCCGGAAAACATCTTATTTCCATGGGATAAAAAATAAACTTTGTAATCATTTGTCCTTCTATCACGTCGAAAGGAACCTAACCATGACCATGACCTTTCCCAGATTTAAGCATGACGAGGTAACAGACAGCCACTCCGACGTTTTATAATATTAGTATGGATTGGCGTTCCGAAAAACCGTAAAAAGGACGCATATATTGATATATAGACATTTCAATCCCATCGCACCCCAATAGGGGACTATGACCACGTTAGCCATTGTTGAATTTTAAAATCGTTGTTGTTTTCGTAATCAGCGACCAGGTAAACCATGAAAACAATGCCCATGACGATTTGCAGACTTTTTCACCCCATTTAGGGGCTGAATTTTGAAAAATTCTGAAACACGTGTTTACTCATTTATCTATAGAAGTACTCGTGCAAAGTTTCGGATAAAATAGTCCAACTAATCTTGTTTCCCCATACATACTTTGGACGCCCGGTTCATCCCCTTAGGGGTTGAATTTTCCAAATAAGTCTTAGTGCACCTACGTCCTAAAAGGAACCCCCATGGAAAATTTGAGACTCCAGCACTTGTAGTTTTTGAGATTTCGTGATGAGTGAGTGAGTGAGTGAGCGAGACAGCGATTTTCTCTTTTATATATTTAGAAGTTAGAAGATAGGGCAAAGCGCGGCCTTCGACGCGCAATTTATAGGCATGCGCCGCCGCGCCGGCCGCGCCGCCAGTACCGCCGCACTACGATATCCCTGCATTTTAAATCTGTAATATCTTCGGAAATATTAATTTAAATTATATGCTGTAAAGGGCCATATTGATCTATATTAAATGGACAATGTATTTAAGGTACTTAATTGGATAAGGATTAATGCTGTATTGCTTAAAATCAGTTCGTAAATGAGCTATTTTTTCCCGTGTCCGTAAAATGTAGAGGAGAAAAAATGGTTATTGTGGGTTATCCTTAAGTGATAGACATATACCATCGCGGACTTTTTTGTTGATCTTTTTAAGGTGTACAATAATGTAGTACATTATTTTCATTTATCTCGTGGGGTTTAGCCAGCGTTTGCAATGTAAGCGCAAAAAAATGTCCTCTCTTTCTAAACCTCTAAATTTATCAGTGTTTCTCTACAATTATGCATGTATTATACATATAAACCTTCCTCTTGAATCACTCTATCTATTTAAAAAAACCGCTTCAAAATCCGTTGCGTAGTTTTAAAGATTAAAGCATATCTAAGGACGGACAGACTTTGTTTTATAATAAGTAGTGATTAGTATAGAGGAGCTCTTAAAATTTGTACTGATGAGAAATCGTCTTTCGTGGTATGGTCCTATTCGGAGGGATGACAGACATGTGACAAAAAGAACGATAAATTTCAGTGTGAATGGTTATATTTTTTTTTATATGAGAGGGGGGCAAACGCTCATGTGTGTCACCTGATGGAAAGCAATAACTACCGCCCATGGAAATCAGCAACACCAAGGGGTCGTCGATCCGTTGCCAGCCTATACTCCTTTCTTTCTGGTGACCTCACTCACTCGCAGGAACACAATAACCCTCAAGGGAATTGCTATTTGGCTGCGGTATCCTGTGAGGTGAAGGTATTTCCCCATTCGGGCAGCTTACAAAATACTGTATAATATAACAGCAATACATAAAATGCAGGTGAGGTTGCCTTTGGTTTAAAGATACAAGAACTATTTACACCCCAGCGTCTGCTTATTGTTATTGTTATATTGTTATTACTAAATATTATTTCTACTTATTTATTTCTGGTAACTTAATGCCTATGACGCAAGCTAGGGCAAGTGTAGACAGGCGAGTCACGTCGCTATATCAAAGTAATTTACACCGTTCGCATGGTAACTCCATCTAACTTGCGGAAAGTTGCTTGATTAGGCGCGTGCCCGGACTGTGCGGCGCGTTCGCTAATTGTTTCGTGTGCGCGAAGCTTTAGTTTAAGGAGTCCTTTGCTTAGGACTTTTATTGGTGTTGCTGGTTATAGTGTTTGGACGGTTGGTATTGTTTATGGGGTCTGGAGCCCTACCGCTGAAGCTGAAGCCGAATACCATCGAATTTTTTGATTGAGAAAATTACAATTTAGCTTAGGTTGGAGACAATTTGCACAATTTAGCATATTTAGCATTTTGACAATTTAGCTTAGGTTTTGGGGTGTAAGTGGTTCATCAACATCTTTGAACCAAAGCCAACTTCACCTGCACGCGGTGCACCCTGCTGACTGACAAACGAAGCTCTGGCGAAAAGAGAGGTAGGGAGCGTAATTGTAAGCTACCCGACTGGGGAATGTACCTCCACCTCACAGAATACCGCAGCCAAATAACGGTTCCCCTGAGGGCTGTTGTGTTCCTGCGAGTGAGTGAGGTCACCAGAAAGAAAGGAGACGCTGCGATGGCAGCGGGGGTGACGGCGCGCGAGCGATATTTATGTTGCGAGCGTTAATATGGTTACGGTAACCGCTTCGCATCAGGCGGGCCGTATGCTTGTCTGCCACCCGACGTAGTATAAAAAAAAAAAGACAATTGTGTTTAGCTTAGCTGGTAGAAATCATGGAGCTCTACCGAGTAAGCTGAAGATGTTTGTCATTGATTTAAACCTAAGATCTATTTTCGCGATCAAAAAACCCGATGTTAATCGGCTTCCCCCCGGATCAGAAGTATATTACTACTGAGAAGTACTACTGGTAGAACAAATGATACAACCTTGTGTCACTAGTACTACCAGTAGTACTAGAGACCAATCCCATCATTGCTTCAGCTTCGGCGGTAGCGCCCCAGGTCGAACGGGTCAGGTGAGAAGTCGACAGGAAAATAGTAATTTTTACTATGAACAGCATCAACACACTGCAACCATTACTAGCTTTCTTGTAATGCGGCAGACAAGCATACGGCCCGCTTGATGTGAAGCGGTTACCGTAGCCATATTAACGCTCGCAACATAAAATATCGCTCGAGCGCCGCCACCCCCGCTGACAACGCAGCATCTCCTTCTTTTCTGGTGACCTCACTCACTCGCATGAACACAACATCCCCCAAGGGAATTGTTATTTGTCTGCGGTATTCTGTGAGGTTGAGGTACATTCCCCAATCGGGTAGCTTACAATTACGCTCCCTACCTCTCTTTTCGCCAGAGCTTCGTTTGTCAGTCAGCAGGGTGCACCGCGTGCAGGTGAACTTGGCTTTGGTTCAAAGATGTTGATGAACCACTGACACCCCAAATGTTTAGTGTAGTAATGTTTAGTGTTTAGTGCATGTGTGCGTGATTTTTCTACAATAAATAAATAAATATGCGTGGAAAAATTACACATCCTATATAGATACACAAGAGCATCAAGACTCAAAATAAGTCCTAAAGAATAGTCAAAGGACATAAATTTTGGATAAAATTTAAGTAACAACATTTCGAAACCTCTTTTATTGTTGTATAGTACTTTTATAAATAAAGCAATTCGTGCGAAATTACTTATTCCCTAACCATTCCAAAATATTCAAAAATACACAACGTTAATATTCAAGTTTTCACTTCTGCCGGCACTCCTGGAGTGCAACCCGATTTATTTTTTGTTGTTAGTCTCTCACGTGAATTTTGAGTGCGTGTCTATTCTCATCCTTACGTAATTTATTGTGAAGTGAATATAATATATCTGTGTAGACTTATGTAGTTGTTTTCCTCGTATTGTGTTTACTTAATTTGACTTGTTATTGTCCGCTGTTGGATTTCCATGAATAAATAAATAAAAAGGAAATCATTGAAATAAAAACAATGTAATAGACAAACATTAAATATTCAGATACAGAATTTGAAATAAAAACTGAAATGGGGCCCTACCGGCAAAATTGAATCGGATTCTTAGAATTATGGTAATTTTATTTAGCTTAGCAGGTAAAAACTTTGGAGTACTACGGAATAAGCTGATTATGTTTGTGAGTATCTTAAACGAAAGACATATTTTTCGAATCAAAATATTTGATGGAAATCGGCTACAGCTTCGGCGGTAGGGCCCTAGGTAAAGATCAAATTGTTTTGCTACAAATTAAAGTTCTTACTCGCAAGCAGTACACACTAGCCACAAGCGGAATACGACTATGAATAGTTTTATTATTCTGCATGATCTAGTCTGAACATCATAACATATATATATATATATATATATATATATGTGTGTTATATGTATGTATGTATGTATGTATGTATATATATAATCCCTTGGTCACAGCATCATGCACTGTTGTTATTGAAAAAAATAAGAAAGTTGCGCGGAAAATTAAAAAAAAAAAAGAAATCTGAACGACCATGTTAATTTTTCTAATGTATGTATGTCGTTTGAGCACTGTCACATAGACTTGCGCAAAACAGTTCACTGAACTGAAAAGAGAGATGCAGTTCTTTTGACGCAAATGAACTACATCACTCATCTAGTTCATTTAGTTCATTTAGTTCAATTGCTTCATTTAGTTCAATTACTTCTGTAGTTCTTTTGACTCACTTAGTTCGTTTAGTTCAATGTATCTTTGATTCAATCTACTCTGTTGACTGTTTCTTTCTACATTCTTCTCAGTTCTATTGCATCATTTTGATGGCATTGTATTTTTGTATTAAGTAAGTACCTATAACTAATTAAATATTTTATAAATTCCCTTACAAATATTGATTTTCCTTCAAACTTTTCACAGGCTTAGGACTGTCAACCTTGAGTAAAAAGAAATTACTTAGTAGTTAAAATAATAATTAATATAAAAATTTAACCTATTTTCGCTAACAGCTTATGGTTCTTATGTCCTTAGCCTTCGAGTTCTAATTCGGTCAGTCAACCACGCACGAAACTATCTGTCTCGTTTTATCTCGAACAATTTCAGAATCTTCCGTCCTTTTCGCTCTCTATTTGGCATTACAACGTATCTCTCTCATTCTAGCTCGTACGCTTTATGTATTTCCGTTCTTTTTACTCTTTGTCACTCGATTGAACTAAATGACGCAGTGAACTACATGGGACAAGAAAGAGTGAGTGACAAGAACCGGCTTGTATGGTGAACTGGTACAATTGAACTACTCACTAAGGAACTACACAAGTCTACTGTCACAGTCATTTGACAGATTGCGCGAAACCAATTTGCATTCGCAATTCAATATTCATGGTTAAGAAGACAGGAAAACGTCTGTTGGGTCAACTAGTACACATTTATATATATATTTGTGATAATAAGCTGGTGCTTCTATCGAATAGGAAGCAATATAAGTATGTATTTAAAGTAAAATGTTTTTTTTATTTTCTGTGAATATAAGCGCAACCGATCTCTCTTTTACTATACTACACTCTACATGGTTCCCTCAAAAGGAAATAGCTTAACCAAAATGCTGCTGCAGCGCTGCCTCCCCACATTTCTCTATTTTTTTATATATGAGTGGAGGGCAACAAGCATATGGGTCACTTGATCGTAAGCAATCATCACCGCCCATGGATACTCCTTCCTTTCTTTCTGGCAACCTCACTCACTCGCAGGAACACAACAAGGGAATTGTTATTTGGCTGCGGAATACTGTGAGGTACTTCCCCAGTCGTGCAGCTTAAAAAAATACGCTATGCCTTTCTTTTCACCAGAGCTTCATTTGTCAGTCAGCAGAATGCACCACGTGAGGTTGGCTTTGGTTCAAAGACATTGACGAACTACTTACACCTCAAACAACGTACATTTTTTATCGGTAATCTCCCATTATCGTATTTTTTATTTGCCTCCATCCCAGCAGTTTTTTTTCTTTTACGGTACTCCAGAAACACCTACAATTTATTATGGTACCATAATATCTCGGAAGTGCCTCGGAAACTAGTAGGAAGTGAAGATGATCGCTTTTCCAATTTAACTTATCTGTGCTTTTGTGCCTCCGCCCGGAATAACCGTAATAAGGCTTTGAAATATACCGCTTGACAAGAGGTACATTCATTTTTACTTCAGAACTTAGCGCTTTAAGTCCGAGGAGAGACGGATTATTTTTATACTACTTCTCTCGTCTTGGTGGTCGAATGACTTACAATGATTTGATTCCGATGTCGCGTGTTCGATCCCCGCACGATACAAACATTTGTATGCATGAATATGTCTGTTCATTTTGGTTTGGGTGTTTTGTATATATTGTATGTAGGTATGTATTTACAAAAAAAACTATGTACATATTAGTATATTTTATAAACTAATCTATGTATATATTATATATGTATATATTCATCTAGCCATTATACTTAATGATACTTAATTTCATCTGCCTCGCAAAAATTTCGGTTTCCTATGGGTATTCTATGGTTGACTGGAAAAGATCCCTGATGGAATAAGTCCGCCTATTGTACAATAAATGTTATTAACACTATGCATATTACTTTTATAGTACAATAAAGTCTTTACAAACAAAAAGTTTTTAAATAATTCATCAATTATCTAGTATCATAGTATTAAGTAAGTATAAGTTTTGCTTAGTTTGGGGCTAGATGGCGCTGTGTAATATGTTCAAGAATATTTATTTATTCATTATTACTTCTGGTGGAAAAAAACCCACCAGCCTGTTTTGAAGTGGTTACCGCAGCAGCTTGTGGATTATTGATTTAATATCTATAGTAATATTATAAAAACTTTTAAACTTTCGCGTTACATTATTAAAATTATAACAACCACGGGAATTAACGCGATCATGTATGGAGGTATGTTTACATACGCCTGACATCCAGTGATTAATATCACTCAACCTCATTTTGGTTAAAGTTAAATGTTAGAAGTTACCCGAAGTTACCCGACTACAACCAAAACGAGGTTCTCTTTTTACCCGACTGCGATAGAAGGAGGGTTATGTTTTTCGAGAGTATGTATGTATAATTGTTTGGCACGCTCTGCAGCCTGAAGGGCTGGATGGATTTTAGCTTGAGAGGTGTCACTAGATTCTTATTTCCTGTGAGAGTGACACTGGGTACATCAAAATAAAAAAAAAACAAAATGGCGGATTTTTGGCGCCAAGTTCAAATGCAAATGCGCGCCGCAGTCTGGACGGCTCGATGGATTTTAGCTTGAGGGGTGTCATTAGATATGTATTAACTGTGAGAGTGACATTGCATATATCAAAATAAATAAAACTAAAAAACATAAAATAAAAATGGTAATTAAAAAAAAACGAAAAAACCCGACTGCTTTTCTGTGTAATTTGGAAATGAAAAACCCCTAAAACAAGAAAACATGTAGCAGTCGGGACCCTACATTGTGCTCTAAATTCACTAAGCGTCCATTTCTAGAATGGGTCCCGACTGCTACATTCACAACAACACGCAAATTAACAAACGTCGTAGCCTGCCAATGGATGCGTTTATTTATTTCGAACTCCTTCGTGTTTGGAGGAGGAAGAGTTCGTTGGTGGTGGTGGTTCGTTAATCTAAGTCAGTGGGCTTTGGGCGGCTTGAAAATGCTGGCCTTCGCCAACACCCAGTTGAGCAGCGTATTGAAGTATGTCTAAACCCCTTAGATTGAAAAGGAGACCTGTTGAATTTAATTAATTTACAATAAATATTACTAGCGCATTACCATCCTCGCTGTTAATTAAGCACCTCCTCAAGAGCTTCTTGGAATGCTTAGTTACTTTCAAGATACATTGCCTTACAAATTGATATTTGACTGTGATATTCTATTAGATATACTACTAGGCGGGCTGTTCTATTCGAATATACTTGCCGTATCTCGTTCAATAGACCTTACTTGCTAATCGACGTATAGCTAAGCATCCCCCCCCCCTCTATATTGAGCGATGACGTCAAGGGAACGGCCGGAAGCGGCTGGATGCGGAAAGCGGAGGATCGCATATGGTGGAAGGCATTAGGGAGGACCTATGTCCAGCAGAGGATAGATACAGACTGATGATGATGTATGATTAGAGGTTGACTTGTGTGGAATGTCATTGCAAGCTAGAATTTTCCACTTAAGGAATTTAATTAACGCTAGCGGTGTAGGTAAAAGGCACTGACGACGACATTTTAAACTAAAACCATTAAAATGTACGGTGAGTTAAGGGTCTACCACAAATATGTCACGGTTAGATTTAATTAAGCATCACCACAGAATAATATACACTATATCACCCTTGAAAGTCTGATGTTCATAACAGTTTTAATAGTATTTATGTGAACTCTAATGCTCCTCCACCAAGCCGCAGTTGAGCAGCATAGTGGAATATGCTCTAAACCCCTTTGTTTGAGGGGAGACCCGTATTCCAGTAGTGAGATGAATAAGGGTTGACGACGATGATCTCTCTGAAACGACATTACCTTACATATTTCTCACAATAAAAGACTAATTCCCGACTTCTAGAGATAGGATTGTTGGACATAAGACAATATTTATTATGTCAAATCAATTGGTCAAATTCAAGCATTGTTTATCTATATATATATATAAAAATCAATGCCTATTTTCGTTGTAATTTTATAACTCAAGAACGGCTCACCTATCCAAACCAAATGTTTAGGCTTTGTTCGGACTATTTAGTAGATGGTTTATGTGAAGTTTGCACAAAATAGGTAGAGCGGTTCTTCATTTATCACATTGTTTGTAACAAATTAATTCAATAAATGGCGGATCATTTTGTTAATGGGAATTTTGCTGTCAAATTGAAACTTGTTTCACATGGGGATTGTGCTGTCAAATTTAAACTTTTTTCAGTGTTGACAGTACAAGCATGTTGTTATGTCATTCATGCGGTCATTTCATTTTGGACGTGCTTCGACTTTATGTTGCCTGTTCCAGAGTTGGTCCCCAGCCGTTTGTTTATTCATGCTCAAAACGGAAATACAAAAAATATTGTTTATCCAAATGTTTTGGATTAAGTTTTAAAATAGCTAGCAATTAATAAAATATTTTTTGTTTGAATAAATGAATTTCCATTTTTTTTTTAATTATTTCACTTTATACGTAGCGAAGCACGTACCGGGCCGCTAGTTGTCTATAAAGTGGAAGTCGTACACACTCTACCATTGTCCATCTGTAACGAATTAAAAACATTCAATTGTACCAAACCTTAGACACCCTTAGGGATGAAAGAAGAATACATGCCGGTACGTAAGCTGTACAAAGTTTCTTTGATCTAATTTTGTTTAGCTGATAAGTCCTAGAAAGAAGTGTAATTTAAACTAGTACTAATGAAAAGTACTATAATTATAGGGTGTCGTCACATTGCACTAAAAGCGAAATAGCTTGGAAAATTAGTAGAGAGAGATAGGGCACAGCGATATTGAAGTGAATACGTTTTTAAAATTGCTTGGCTCTCTATCCTCTCAATCGTCGAGACCGTATGTCTCGACGATTGAGAGGATAGAGAGCCAATTCAAAAAAAAAACCGGACAAGTGCGAGTCGGACCCACCGAGGGTTCCGTCCATAGGATCATTATAAATTTGATATTTTTCATTATAAATAAGAAATAATGCGTCGGAAAAAATAAATAAAATATATTTTGCAATGTGCACATCAAGCCCTTTCATATGATACCCCATTTGAACTAGTAGCTTCAATTTGAAATTTCGACCCCCTATAAAAAATATAGACCCTCTATTTTTTGAGATTTAATTACAAATGTATAGTTTTGAGATTTATTCTTGTACTTGTCATTCATTACTATGTCGTGTATAACGATGTTACTTGCCAAATTTTATAGTTCTAGGTCAACGGGAAGTACCCTATGAGTTCTGATTCTCTTGAGAATGTGTCGAAATATGCGTTTTTTACTGAATAAACGGCCGTATCTTTTTTTTACGTAATCTTAGCAGTTTGATTTTTTTACAACTTTATGGGACCGTAGACCTGAGCATACAGTTCAAATTTCAGCTTGATACCTCCACGCATACTCGACATAGAGGGTCTTGACAGACAGACGGACAACACAGTGATCTTATAAGGGTTCCGTTTTTCTTTTTGAGGTACAGAACCCTAAAAACGAATGATAACAAAATCGGGGGATACAGTTTGGATGGAGATGATAGATTTGTAGCTGCAACAACCAGCTACAATTCTATCATCTCCATCTAACATTCAATCACACAAAGTATTTATTTCGCTAAGGACTATGGAATACCGCATGCGGGGAAGAGGAAGTGCTGCCGTTTTGAGATGATTTTAGTGCATATAATGTATTCATGTGCAACACACAGTCGTGTCTATGACACAGTCACGCTCCATTTTTTTAGCTATGTGAAATCCTTACGCAAAAGGAAGCATGGGGTCCTTAGTGGAGTAACTTTAAGAAATTTAATTCAGTTAATTCAATAGAATTAAACAAATTGAATTCGGTAATTGGTTTCGAATTAAATTTGTTATTAGGTATCTATTTTATTTATACAACATACATACAGTTGTATGTAGGTACTTTTGAATAAATTCAGTTCCAGTTGTATGAGTTTCATAAAGATTTAGTTACGGGTAGATTACGGGTATAAATCAAATAACAATATCCTAGCATTTTGCTGTGTTCCTGCGAGTGATTACTCACTTGTCAATATACATAATACTCTCTTGTAATAATACTCGCTTCTCAATCTAAACTTTCTTTTCATATTCTTCTTTTCATCAATATAAAGTTTATATTGACAAGCTATGTTGACAGCGGGGGTAAAAACTTTGGTCTCTGTGACCAATAGATGTTATCAGAGAAGAAAGCTCGCGCGGGCACTCCCGCTAATACAGCACCTTACCAAGCTATATTTTTTATATATAATTTATAGAAGGTACTATATATAATAAGATGGTATATATTATACATATAGCTTTTCGCTTCAGTTCCACTGGTGTACGTACCTAAAGAACACATAAGTCTTAAGCCAAAGTTCCACCATTAAGATAAGACAAATCGTTCGCTAGATATTACACTTACTTATTACAAATGGATTTTTAATGTCGCGATAAATATGTTTACTAACTCGAACAGTTCCATGTTGTAATTAAATCTTTTAAGTTGACAAGATTAATAGATTTAAAGATTATTTCTAATGTGTGTTTTTGGGATAATTTGTTTCATATGTGTTTTGAAAAGTAAAGTTTATTAACCCATAAGAGATTACTTGGGCGTGAATGGCTTATCATCATTTTTGAGCCAAAGCCATCAAAAAGGCAATTTAAAAAACAAAATCGGAGGATTTGGTGTTTCAGCTACATATTTATCATCGCCAACCAAAATTCAATCACACCACTGGATAGATGAAGGATCAAAGAATTTATAACTTAAATTAAAACTATTGAACATCGCGTGCGGGGGAGGGGGAAGCACTACCATTTTGAGATAATTTTAGTGCATATTACATATTTACACCCCATTTTTCTTAATAATCTGAGTTACCGTAGCCATATAAACGGTCGCCGCGCTTCGCTGCTACCCCCATTTCTACCTCACTCACTCGCAGGAACACAACATTGCATCAAACGCTTACAATACAAGGAGTTTTGTTTGCACGATGGCATCTCCATTGCTAACTCATCTTCATCCTCCGCTAAGCATCTCCTTACGTAGATCTCACTCACTCACAGGAACAGAAATTTGGCTGCACTACTGCGAGGTACTTTCTCATAACCTGACCTTTGTTCTCCAGAGGCTCATCACCTAGTCGGCAGGGTGTATCACGAGCAGGTAGTAAGATTAGCTTAAGCTCTAAAGATGGACGGGGGTAATTCTCCTTGCATCATGAGCATAATGTATCGCTACTGTAACTGCTTTCCATCAGGCGGGCCGAATGCTTGTTTAGCACTTTTACACGTTTAGTGGTATAAAAAAAAGAAAACAATAACTTTGAGAAATGTGTTACCTTATCAGACGTGAGGAGATAGTGTGTTGGCAGAGGCGGCAGGCCAGCAATGTGTTACGTTGAAATCCTCTATAACC
Source organism: Hypsopygia costalis (assembly GCA_937001555.2). NCBI lineage: Eukaryota > Metazoa > Arthropoda > Insecta > Lepidoptera > Pyralidae > Hypsopygia > Hypsopygia costalis. The sequence continues at coordinate 30,246,753 of OW443329.2, forward strand.
TACAGTTACCGCTTCATATCAGGCCGTATGCTTGTCTACCACCCAATGTAACATAAAAAAACACATTATCTATAGATGTTATTTCCGTCTACCGTAAACCTAACACAGGAGGCAGTAAATCGAGGAATTTGGAAGCTTGCCCATTGTTTCCGCTGCCATTCCTCTTCCTGCCCGCTTATACCATGTTATTATTATTACAGCTATCTTCCGGCATCTACTTATTAAAACAATAAATATTAATAAAAGGAAATCGGGCAATTGTTGTGATTAATTTGCTAACTTGTGATGCCCCTGGTATTACAGGCGTTTATTACGCCTGTAACACCAGGGGCATCACACGCGCGTTGCCGACCCTGTAAAAACCTCTTCACGCCCTTTTTGAAGAAAGAAGATAAAGACATTATGCGGGAGAAAACTTCTCTGGAACCGCACAGTACGCGACCTAGGCTCCAATGTGTGAGGATGAATTCCCTGGCGATGGCGAGCGGTGTGACTGTAGAAGGAGGCCGTGGGCTTCATGTCAAACAACTCCTCTGAACACACCCCATTGTACAATCAATAGAACACACAAAGGGACGCAAAATCTCTTCTCAGACTTATAGATTCTGAAACGTATGTCAGTTTGGGATCGTCAACAATCCCCACAGCACGATTTTGTATTGAGTTTTTTTGTAGTAGTAAACATTGCGACAAAAGTCGCATTGTTTACTACTACAAAAACAATCGCGTCTGTGCAGAGCGTGAATAACCGTGTGTGCGTGAGGCTCCATACAAACTGCTGCAGATTCGTCTCAGAGGGAGGTGAGGTCGACAGGAGAGAGCGGCAGGGAGTTTACTGTGGCTCAATCTAACAATGGGAAGTGGAAAGTCGGGCGAAAAGAGAGGTAGAGTATTGCGTTTTTTGTAAGCTGCCCGAATGGGGAGGTACCTTCTACCTCACAGAATATTGCAGCCAAATAACTATTCCCTTGAGAGTTGTTGTGTTCCTGCGAGTGAGTGGGGTCACCAGAAAGAACGGAAGGAGTTGCAGCGTTGGCAGCGGGGGTGGCGGCGCGTGAGCGATATTTCATGTTGCGAGCGTTAATATGGCTACAGTAACCGCTTCACATCAGGTGGGCTGTATGCTTGTCTGCCACCCGACGTAGTATAAAAAAAAATCATCATCATCATCAGATCATTTTAGTCTCTACTACAGGAGCACGACCCTGTCTCATCCGTCCCAGACAGAAGGAGGATTTGGCCTACACTTCCCACGCTGGCCAAACGGGTTGGGGAAGCCTGATCGATATTTGATAATGTATTTCCCTTAGTCGCCTTGTACGACGTCCACGGGAAGAAACGGAGTGATTCTATTCTAGTCTGCCGGAAACCACACAGCCAATAAAAAAAAAAACTACCTACGTAGTGACATCCCAAGCCAGACTGTCTCATTTTCTCCCCCGATATTTCAGGGCCCTGAATATCTATTCCTTGAAGTTACCCTCCACCATATTAAGGTTTTACTCGGAGTTTACTATAGCCCTTCTCTCCATATCAACTATTTTAATTCTTTTGAATCCTCCCTGTCTGATCTTCGCTCACAATACGATCATGTTATCTTCATGGGTGATTTCAACACCTGCTTAATCAAAAACGATCGCAGAACCAAAACCCTCCTTTCCTTACTTCATGCCTTCGATTTATATAATCTCTCATATACCCCTACTCATTTTCCGCATAATGGTGCCCCTTCCTGCCTAGACCTGATTATTACGTCGTCTCCTCACCTTGTAGATGCTTATGGTCAACTCAAAGCGCCAGCGTTCTCTGCACACGATCTTGTCTATGCGTCCTTTAGACTTCGACCTCCTAAACGGCGACACAAAATAATTTCAGTTCGAAATATTAATGGAATTAACAAGGATAAAATGCGTGAAGACCTCGCTCACACCGACTGGGCTCCTGTTCTTGCTGCGCAAGATGTAAATACCAAAATTGAAGCTTTTAATGCTGTTCTTATCTCCTTGTTTGACAAACATGCCCCAATCAAAGATATTCGCGTGAAACATTTCCCAGCCCCGTGGCTGACTCCCGAACTGAAAAGAATCATGGCTAAGCGCGACAGGGCAAAGATCAAATTACGTCACGATCATTCCGCTGTGAATCTAGAAATGTATACCGAATTACGGAACCGGTGTAATAGGATGTGCAGAGCGGCTAGACGTAATTATATCCACACCACAATAGATAATTGTGCCCCTGACAAAATGTGGAAATTCCTCAAGGGCTTGGGAGTGGGTGGGGGTGATATGAGCTCTAATTTCAACTTAGATGTTAATGGACTCAACAAACATTTCTGCTCGGGTTCGGACTGTATTGATCCACTAACCAAACACCGCTCGCTGGTCCATCTTACCAATTCTAAATCCGCGGACTGCCCTCAATTTGATCTCCCCCAAATAACGGTAGATGATGTTATTAAAATAATAGGTTCCCTCAAATCCAAAGCTGTTGGGAATGATGGTATCTCTCTCAACATGATACTATTAATCAAAAACGAAATTGCTCCGATTTTAGTAGATATACTCAATTGCTCACTTTCGACTGGTGTTTTCCCCAGTGTATGGAAAGATAGTGTCGTTATTCCACTTCCCAAAAACCCTAACCCTTCCGCATTCTCCCAGTTTCGACCCATCTCAATATTACCTATTTTATCAAAAGTATTAGAGCACTTTGTACATCAGCACCTATCCAAACACTTGCAGCAGTTTCATTTACTCAGTCAATATCAGTCCGGATTTCGAAAAGGACACAGCACTGTTTCGGCTCTGGTTAAAGTCACTGACGACATACGCTATAACATCGACAACAAAAAGCTAACTATTCTTGCTCTTCTTGATTTCTCCAGCGCGTTCAACTCAGTTGACTACGACCTACTGCTTGAATTCCTTAGGTTATTTAATATTTCATCTTCCTCGCTCAGCTGGTTTGAATCCTATCTTGTGGGTCGTCGCCAGTTGGTGAAGATCGGTGAAAGTCAATCTGACTGGTGTGAGCTCAATGCTGGGGTTCCCCAAGGCGGAATACTCTCTCCAGTTCTCTTCTCCATTTTTATCAACTACATTACCACCTCTATTTGTTCATCGTATCACTTGTACGCCGACGACCTACAGATTTATACTGCTGCACCTCTTGATGACTTCTCTCAAGCTGTTAGTATTATCAATGCCGACCTAGCGAAAATAGCGGAATGGTCTCATAACTTCGGTCTAAAAATTAACGCGGCTAAGTCGCAGGTCATAGTGTTGGGTAGCCCTTTCTATATATCAAAGTTGAGTGATTTAGTGATTCCCAATATTGTTTTCGCCGGTACTGTTATACCATATTCCTCTTCAGTTAAGAACTTGGGAATCACTATGGACCAAACTTTCTCATGGGCACCCCAAATTAATGAAGTGAGCCGAAAGTTGTATGCGTCCCTTCATTCTTTAAAGCGGCTGCAAAATTTCCTCCCTGTTTCCACTAAGTCCTTACTTGCCCGCTCCCTCCTCCTCCCTCTCCTTGATTACGGGGATGTGGCTTTTTTGGATCCGGCAGAGGAGTTGGTTGACAAACTGGATCGTTTACAAAACCAATGTATCCGTTTTATATTCGATTTACGCAAATACGACCACGTCTCGAATTTTCGTTTGCTACTTGGTTGGCTGCCTATTAGATCCCGTAGGAATGTCCACATTCTCTCCCTCCTATATAACGTTTTATATAATCCAACTGCCCCTCAATATCTACGCGAAAGGTTTCAGTATCGGGTGAGAGATAGTCGTCTGCGTTGTAAAGGTGATATGATCTTGGAAATCCCTCTTCACAGTACTAATACTTACACTAACTCGTTTACAGTGAGGGCCGCAAAGCTCTGGAACGCATTACCCAATATTTTGAGAAAGGCTCCTACAATCCATTCCTTTAAGTCGGCACTGGAGAAGTTCGCTTGTGACAGGTCCTAAAAGCTACGAGTTCGTCACTTTTCTTAATTGTGATTGTAATTTACATTTATATAATTAATATCTTCAAATGGTACGAGTGTGCATATGGTGAGGTATAGATTTGGTGATATCGGCACTTCTACAAAAGTAGAAGGCTTACTTATTCATGATGTTCTCTTACTTATTATACTTACTTATATGTCCTAACATAGTTCTGACCTTATGGATACTCCTCCTATTATTTTTGTTGTATCATTTAATATGCTCAAAGGTTGGCTGGAAGAGATCCCTTTATGGGATAAGTCCGCCTTTGTACAAATTGTATGTCAACATTTCTTATTATTCTGTGTACTGAAATATGTTTTGTACAATAAAGATATTTACAACAACAACAACAACAAAAAATAAGTAGGTCAAATTTAATTACAGACACCGCGGTGAAACTAAATAAAAGTTTGTTAAAGGGGTGTCTTTTAAAGTCTAAGAATATCTTTTGTACATTTATTTTATAATTTTCCGATCCTATTCTCTATTGTATCTATTGTAAAAAGTCATTCAGTGTACACAAATGGCAGAGAGAGTGACAAACATTATTCAAAATTGTTGTTTCGCCACAAAAGACTACGCCATGGTATGGTACGGCGCTTACCGAGTGTTCTTATCACTTCTGTTCAATGAACGAAACGGGAAATCTGGAACACATGCAGCGAAAATGTTTTTATTTTTTCCAATACAAAAGATTTCGGCATATAAATATGTATGGAAATAAGTAAATATTTTATATATCAATGATTTACATCATTAGATTTTCGTGTGTTACTTCAAAGCTAATTTGTATGTATGACTCATCCTGGCATAACTATATAGCACACAGTAGAAATATAAGATGCAAAAATTCGTCAGTAACAGAAACCTTCCTGGTAGCTCAGTTGGAAGAGCACTCGACCGGTCATCTAGAGGTCGTGGGTTCAAATCCCACCTAGGGGGGGCAGGTGAATTTTTCCATTTTTCAAAAAAATATTTATCTGGCAAGTTGGCCAACAAGACAACTATTTAAATAATAATAACTATATAGCTGTTTACCGAATTGTAAAACTGAACAAGTCACACCCACAGCGCAGCGTGATCCGAGGCTCGTCGCACAAAGAGTTGAATTTCTTTGCAAAACAATTTAGAGTTTCGATTAGTTATCAGTTCGTTTGTTTTGGAAATGTTTGTAAAGCTTCACCTTTGCGAGGCTTACCTTCATTTATGCTATTAGAGTCTAAGAAATCGTCGCAATATTTCTAGTTAAATAATTGATTCAGGTGTTATTTTGAGGAAGTCAAATTTACAGGCAATTTGATTTACACTACTTTGCGTGCGTATTGATGGCGGAAGCACTCAAAGTAGTGTAGATCAAATTGCCTATTTCTAGTTAACTTTTTAAATTATATATATTTACACAATATACAATTACTTATAAGCAATACTATTCAATTTACAAATTGGCACAATTTCATCATCAACACCATCTTCATCAATTTATCATGATGATGATGGCGAGCTCGATAGTTGAATGGCTACTCCAAAATTACTTTAATGCCAATCGCGGGTACGATCCTCGAACAAAACAAACATTGATATTTAGCATTTGTGTAACTATAGATACCAGTGTGTGGTAGTATCTATAGTACAAACACAGAGTAAAGTAGTAGTAAAGTCTATTTCAAAGGCAGGCGAAAAAACGGTTATTGACCTTTACGTATGCCGAAGGGATCGCCAACCTTTTTTGTATTTCAATCTAAAAATTCAAAGTCAATAAAATTAAGCAATGACTAATGAAAACATGCATTTTTTAATTATCATTGTCCTTTTTTCCGCCTGCCCTAGAAACAGACTTTAGTAGTAAGTACTTAGTTTATACTAGATGACGATATGTAATCGATCCACTGGTAAATAGTAGGCTTTTTCTATTGCCTTTCAACATATGTTACGCTTTCCGCATTCAGCCAGCTGCTTTAAGGGTCTTGGTCTATTTTGAGGAGGAGCACCCAACACTTTATCGCCTCATACAAACCTTCCACTCTAGGACTCGTGTCGCCTCATTCATTTGTCCTCACTGCCACTTCAGCTTGCTGACTCCAAGATCTATGCCGACAATTTTTTTTTTTACGTCAGATTTCTTAGTTTTGGATTTGGTACTTTCGGCATCAACCAATATTCATCTTAATGCTGGGATACGGGTATCTGTTCAGTCGAAGGATGTTTCAGAGCGGTACTACACACGCGCTATGGGTGTTTCAGAGTGTTACTAGTAGCGCAGCCGCTACCACGACTTGGCGGAAGTCAGAGTTTTCAAGGCGCCCAAAGCCCATTAACTTGGCTTAACATTATCTAATAACAACAGCTTAAGTATTCTTCTAAATACAGATTCGTCGCTTAGACCTGTCAAATAGAATTTAGAGACGTTAATAGTTAATGTATGTAATAGATTAACTTAACTCCTAATCATTCGATTGCAGCGATTCGGCTACAATGCGCTATTTTCATATATTCTCTATCTTTTCTGCATCAAAACTAGTTTATCCTCCGCAAATACACTAAAATAGATATAACCAACCAACAGGGATATTCGTGTCGCGTCAAAGGAATAACTTATTGTGTTTAATTTTATACTCGTACCGTACTCGTACCTCGGATGACAAAAAAAAAAGGCATACGGCCTCATTGGTGTGAAGCGGTTACCGTAGGACATGCATATTTATTGCAACTGGTAACTGCAGCCACTTACAGGATATTTTGATTATGCCGTCATTGCATCAAGAAAGATGTGCACCACTTGTTTTGTTACATTAATACTTTCAATAAATTTACAAGCATAATAATTTTCTTGGTCCAATTAATGTTTTACCACTAAGATGACATGATGGCATACGGCCCGCAAGATGTAAAGCGATTACCGTAGCCTAAGCTACAGTTATCACGCCTATAGACGCTTGCAATACAAGGGTTATTTATCGCGCGCTGTGATATCTGGTAACCTTACTCACTCCCAGGAACACAAGAATCCTAAAGGGTACTGTTAATTTACATATTCATGGAATACATAAAACAAACAAACAAATAAAACGTGTTCTATGATGTTGAGTATTTTGAGACGGGCTCTCAGACTAACTGATTTTGAAGTACGTTTAAATACTAAACTAAGTTAATTACTGTTTTTGTTTTCGGCTTTTGCGTGAGCTTGTTTGAACACGTTAATATAAAATAAGGAGATCAAAGGTGTGCTTGAAACTAACTACGGAATTTTAGGATTACGGTCATATAGAACAATACATAAAAATAATGTTTCAGTTAACTAATTAATCCCTCAGTTCATTATATAAGTTTTTAATATCCTTATCATTATGCCCGTATAAGCGATAACGATATAGGTGTAGTGGAATATGACTATGAGGAGCACGATGGCGTCGTTGTCAATCTAATCGAACACGCAAGTTAAGCAATCTCGACCACAGCCTGTCCATGGATGGGTTTATATTAACTTCGTACCAATTGCATTGAAAATGCGATAGTGCGCAATACAGGTCCAAAAGTCTTTTCGAAGCCTACAGGAAAAGAGCAACTGTCGGCGCTCAAGCTAGAGGATGGCCGTCTGGCCTCTTCGAAGTCGGAAATATTTGCGGAAGTAGATAGATTCTAAAGCAATCTTTATGCTGCTATGCACCGGCTACTCGTGTAAGTGATCTCCGGGCTCCGTTAACAAGCTACTACACCGAAGACGTTTCTGACATCGGCCTAAAGTTATGTACAACGATTTCATCATCCCTAATCAGGGGCTCTACCGCCGAAGCTGAAGCCGATTACCATCGGATTTGATGATCGGCAAAATAGTTTTTTAATTTTTTTTATACTACGTCGGGTGGCGGACAAGTATACGGCCCGCCTGATGGGAAGCGGTTATCGTAGCCATATGAACGCTCGCAACATAAAATATCGCTCACGCGCCGCCACCCCCGCTGCCAACGCAGCATCTCCTTCCTTCCTTTCTATATCCTAGGTTTAAGTTAATGACAAACATCTTTAGCTTAGTTGATAGAGCTCTATGGTTTCTACCAGCTAAGCTCAACACAATTACCACTAATCTAAGGTAAACTTTGATTCTCGCATTCAAAAAATCCTATGGTAATCGGCTTCAGCTTCGGCGGTGACCCCCTGGTTATCGTAGAGAATGCAGCTACTGAAGTGGTTAAGGACTGCGACTACTTCGGGGCTGGGCTTCGGCTTCAGCTTATACGGTGGGGCTCAGGATTTGAATGCTACAAAGTACAAATTCAATCAAATTTTATGACACGATTACTATGTATATGTTATGATCAATGTAATAAATTACTTATTATTCATGCTGACCGATGCTTGGTCAATGTAATAAAACATGTTTTGGTTAGATTTGAGTTGATTTTTAGTTAGGTTAGGGTTTTCTTGTGTACTGTCATCGGAAATAGGAGCTCCGCGAAGCGGAGCTCTGTCAACCTAGATGATGAATGATGTGGTGCCAAGTGAGCTTAATTATTAATAATTGACAATTTATTAAATTGGCCAGCCATTATAAATAATGACCAATTTATTACATTTACTTTTTACATTTATTTACATATAAGAGAAAAGTTAGTTTGTTAACAAAGTAATAGTATTGATAGCTCAGTGATAATAAAAACGCGCGACGAAGTACGTCACTAAAAGTACAGAGTACAATGATAATAATATAATTATACATATAATAGAAAGTTTCGTTATCAAAGTAATAGTATTGATAGCTCAGTGATAATAAAAACGCGTGGCGACGCACGCCACGCCAACAGTCGACCTGATTCGCCGCATTAGATGTTTCACATCAAAAATGTTTTTTTTTAGCCATGGTAAAGGTAAAAGAAGCAGATATAGTAATCCGACAAGGAAATCAGACAGTGGTGGCAGCGTCCCTCGATTTAGGCAACCGAGTGGAGGTTAATACTAGCTGTATTAATTAACTGCCACGTGATAATTGGTGCTCGTGAATGATGGGCAGAACGGAAAGAGCCGAAAGTAGGGTATGCATCGTATTTCCTTTCAGCCAAAGCTTATGCTATAAAAAGGTAGAAACACCGTTACACTATTGTATTAGGATTGACACATGTTAAAATAGATGTAAGAGTGGAATAAATAAATATAAATATTCCTGGACAAATTACACACGGCTACTGTGTACTGTACTAGCACAGTATAAGTAATAGTACTACTTACAGTATGGCCACTCCCTGCCGCTCTCTCGTGTCGACCTCCCCTCCCCTCTGAGACAAATCAGGAACAGTTTGTATGGCGCCGCACGCACACGTGCTCATTCACGCTCTGCACAGACGTCGTTGTCTATGTAGTAGTCTCCAACGCGACATTTGTATGGAGTGGCCGGATAACATCAGTTACTAGGTAACTGATGTTATACTTAAATGTTTAATTTTTTGTAAATACATACATTCAATATGTAGAAAACAACCGGATCAAGAGAAACAGTCATGTTCATGCACACAAATATTTGTCTTGTTCGGGGATCGAACCCTTGGCCATTGGCCAATGGCCATTGCTAACTATTTGACCACCGAACTCGTCAATAAATAAATAAATAATCATAATAGATAATAAACATATTTTGGTGCTAGAACTGTTTTAATTTTAATTCATAATACCTAACTGATTATTAATACATTAATAATAACTTCTTCTGATAAGCCTTGATACGCATGAAAGGCGTAAATTCAGTCTTAACAAACTAAGCTATAAAATTAATACAAAACAGTGAACTTTATGAACACAGAATACGCTCCAAATTCAGAAACATAAATAATTAGAATCATTAAATAAATAAATATTTCTGGACAATTTACACAGCGCCATCTAGTCCCAAATTAAGCGCAAAGCTGGTACTAGACCACTGATAAATGTACTTAAATTCCTATTTTTTTTTGTAAATACATACTTATAATACATAGAAAACACCCAGACTTAGACAAACAGACATGTTCATGCACAGAAAAGTTTGTCTTGTGTGGGGGATCGAACCCGCGACCACTGGGCTCGTCGGGGAGTGAAAATATTAAATCTATCTAAAGAACTAAATGCAAATACAAATTGAATTCATATATGACAAGTTACTGTAGCAAAGACGTGGAGTTAAAAAGAGAAAAAAAAAACCGGACGAGTGCAAGTCGGACTCGCCCAGCGAGGGTTCCGTACGTAGGATCATTATAAATTTGACATTTTTCATTATAAATAAGAAATAATGAGTCGGAAAAAATAAATAAAATATATTTTGCAATGTGCACATCAAGCCCTTCCAATAAATCTCGACCCCCTATAAAAAAATATAGAATCCCTATTTTTTAATATTTAATTACAAATGTATAGCTTTGAGATTTATTCTTGTACTTTATAACGATGTTACTTGCCAAATTTCACAGTTCTAGGTCAACGGGAAGTACGAGACCATATGAATTTTGATTTCCTTGAGAAGGTGTCGAAATATGCGATTTTTGCAGAATAAACGGCCATATCTTTTTTTTTTTGTAAACTTAGCAGTTTAATATTTTTACAACTTCATGAGACCGTAGACCTGAGTATACAGTTCAAATTTCAGCTTGATACCTCCACGCATTCTCGACATAGCGAGTCTTGACAGACAGACTGACAACAAACAATAACAATATCTTATAAGGGTTCCGTTTTCCCTTTTGAGGTACGGAATCCTAAAAAACGATATAAAAATAGTCAGAGTGCTTCTGTCTGAGTAAAGCGAAACTGTAAGAATTGCAAATGATGTGTACTGTTCGGACCTCTTGAAATGCAATAGAAACATGCCATTCTAGGCATACTGTGCACTTGGAATTCGTGACCGTACATAAATATTTAGTAAAAGTAAAATATATGCCTCTACTATGAAAACTCAATATTTTTGCTTTTTATCTTTTTATTATTCGACGAGCTCGGTGGTCGAATGGTTAACAATGGGTACTTTGACTCCGAGGTAGCGGGTACGATTCCCGCACAAGACAAACATTTGTGTCCATGAACATATGTCTAGACCAAAACAAACGGTCTGGGTGTTTTCTACGTTATAATACGTAGTAGTACATTTCGATGGTCCCTACGTATAAAGCGACATGTCATTTCACACATGTCTGCTTCTACTACGATATTGTAATTAAAGAATATTATTATTGGACAAATGAGTTAATTTCTTACTTTTTAATTATATATACAATCAATAAAAAAAAAGAAAATATTTTTTTTACGGACAATTCTATAGCAATTTATGCAATAAAAAAATTGCCATTTTTGACATGTCGCTTTATACGTAGGGACCGTCGATTTATCAGTTGTCTAGTAGCCATAACACAAGCTTTGCGCTTAATTTGATTATTTATTTATTTCAATATATAGAAGAGACAAGGTTTTACTGCAAATGTACGAGTATGTTAAATGACCGCCAAAATATCGCACCGTCTTAACAACAAATTTGATTGGAAATTTGTTTTTTTTATACTACGGTTGCAGACAAGCATAAAGCATACGGCCCGCCTGATGTGAAGCGGTTACCGTAGCCATAGATAGATAGATAGATAGATAGATAGAATATGCTTTATTTGCATAATACAAATTAGAAGGACAGTGAATCAATAAATTATTACAGAGTTGTATATATGCAACAAGGCGGCCTTATTAGCCATATTAGCGCTCGCAACATAAAATATCTCTCGCGTGCCGCCACCCCCGCTGCCATGACAACATCTCCTTCCCTTCTGGTCACCAGATCTCAATCACACGCAGGAACACAATAACCCTCAAGGGAATTGTCCTTCCCTTCTGGTCACCAGATCTCAATCACACGCAGGAACACAATAACCCTCAAGGAAATTGTTATTTGGCTGCGGTATTCTGTGAGGTGGAGGTACATTTCCCAGTCGGATAGCTTACAATTACGTTCCTACCTTTCTTTTCGCCAGAGCTTCGTTTGACAGTCAGCAGGGTGCACCGTTTGCAGGTGAAGTTGGCTTTAGTGCAAAGATGTTGATGACCCTACAATTACACCCCAAAAATTTGGTATTGGAAAGTGTATTTGTGTTCTACCGACATGATTTTTGTAACAATAGTTTTGGACAGACATATTTAGTTTTTGAATATTTAAGATTATTATAAATATATATTTTTTAATGGAAAAATTCACCTAGTCTAGGTGGGATTTGAACCTGCCTTGAATATTCTGGCAAGTTGGCCAAGACAACTATTTAAATAATAATTATTTAAGATAATAGATATACCTAACAAGTAACTTGTAAGATAAAACTAAATTAGGGGTGTAAGTGGTTCATCAACATCTTTGAATCACAACCAACCTCACCTGTACGTAGTGCACCCTGCTGACTGAGAAACGAGGCCCTGGCGAAAAGAGAAGTAGGGCATAGCGTATTTTTAAGCTGCCCAACTGGGGAAGTACCTCCACCTCACAGAATACTAAGGGTTGTTGTGTTCCTGCGAGTGAGTGTGGTCACCAGAAATATAGGCTGGCAACGGATTGACATCACGTAGTGTTGCTGATTTCCATGGCGGTGGTGATTACTTTCCATCAGGAGATCCACATGCTCGTTTGCCCCCTCTCATATAAAAAAATCGAGTTGCACTCCGGCAGAAGTGAAAACTTGAACATTAACGTTGCACATTTTTAAATAAATAAATAATAAATAAATACTCCACCAACCCGCAGTTGAGCAGCGTGGTGGAGTATGCTCTAAACCCCTTCGACTGAGAGGAGACCCATATCCCAACAGTGGGATGATTTTGGGTTGATGCCGAAATAAATATTCCTGGACAATTTACACAGCGCCATCTAGTCCCAAATTAAGTGCAAAGCTTGTGTTATGGGTACTAGACAACTGATAAATGTACTTAAATATTTTTTTTTTTGTATATACATACATACTTATAATACATAGAAAACACCCATACCAAGACAAACAGACATGTTCATGCACACAAATGTTTGTCTTGTGCGGGAATCGAACCCGCTAACTCGGAGTCAAAGTGGCCATTGCTAACCATTCGACCACCGAGCTCGTCAAAAAATATTTTTAAACCCCTTGGTGTTGCTGATCTCCATGAGTTATGGTTTGCTTTGCATCTTACATGCTCGTTTGCCCATCTCTCACATAAAAATACAATATAATTTTACATCTTTGTGACTTCGACAACCAATAGTACTGCAAGAAACATTCAGTCTAAAAGCGTCAGGGACGTCTCCACGAGCGAAGCGATTGTTTATTCAAAGGACGCCTGTTTTAAACTTTGCTCGACTCTTGATAAAATTAAAGTTAAGTACTGCACGTGAATCTGTAATGAGCTGTCGTTTACGGCGATGAGAGCCTCTGATTTACAAGTGTCTTGTAAATTATGAGGACATCATACACATTAATGTAACGGCTTTCTCAAGGGTTGATTACCAAGGCTGGTTTTATTGCTGTAAATTTTAACGAGTTTAATTAAAGTTCTTTTGTGTTAACGATTGTTGAATATTAAGTAGTGATACAGGATAATGAGATACGAGCTTTCTGCCTTGCGGTATCGATCGATTTGTAGCATACCCCGGCCACTCCATACAAATGTTGCGTCTGTAACTACTACTTAAATAATGACGTCTGTGCAGAACGGATATGAGCATGTGTCATGTGTCATGTGCCAGAAAGGGAGGGCAGATGCTGCATTGGCAGAGGGGGTGACGGCACGCGAGCGATATTTTATGTTGCGAGCGTTAATATGGCTACGGTAACGGCTTCACATCAGGCGGGCCTTATGCTTGTCTGTCACCCAACGTAGAATAAAAAAAAATGTGTGCGTGTAGCGCCATAGAAACCGTTCCAGATTTGTCTCAGAGGGTAGGTGACACGAGAGAGCGCCAGGGAGCTGCCCTATTATACGTAGTAAGCACTATTACATGCTGTTCTTGTAGTTTGTCATATTTCACGATTATTGCTTGTAGTTTTCTATTCTCCTCCTCCTCTAGTTAATTTTGCGTTTCTCCCCTTCTTTATCTACCCTTTCTCTCCTCCTACCATGGTGTACAAATTTCGTTGTTCTTGTTGCTCTTTTACTGTTCTCTGCTTTTTCTTTTCTATTTACTTTTCCGACTTCTACCTGTCCGTGGGGTTTAGGTATTTTCAGTGTCCGAAATTCGTATTTCCTGCTGCACTTTTAATGTTTGGTCTTCTCTTATTCTTTTCCATTGCCCTTTTTACTGTTCTACTTCTCCCCTTCTGTCTTTCCAAATTCTTTCTTTTCGTCTTCAATCTTATGTCCATCTATATATATAAAAATCAATGCCACTTTTCGTTGTAATTTTATAACTCAAGAACGGGCTCACCTATCCAAATGAAATGTTTAGGGTTTATTCAGATTATTTAGTAGATAGTTTAGGTGAAGTTTGCACAAAATCGGTAGAGCGGTTCTTCATTTATCACATTTTTTGTAACAAATCTATCTATCTATATATATATAAAAATCAATGCCACTTTTCGTTGCAATTTTATAACTCAAGAATGGGCTCACCTATCCAAACCAAATGTTTAGGGTTTATTCGGACTAAGTTGTTTCTAAAAATCGGTAGAGTGGTTCTTCATTTATCACATTTTTTGTAACAAATGAATTCAATAAATGGCGGATCATTTTGTTAATGGGGATTTTGCTGTCAAATTGAAACTTTTTTCAGATGGGGATTGTGCTGTGAAATTGAAACTTTTTTCAGTGTTGACAGTACAAGCATGTTGTTATGTCATTCATTCGGTCATTTCATTTTGGACGTGCTTCGACTTTATGTTGCCTGTTCCAGAGTCGGGGGGTACCGACTTGCCGTTTGTTTATTCATGCTCAAAATGGAAAAATAAAAAAATATTGTTTATCCAAATGTTATGGATTAAGTTTTAAAATAAGCTAGCAATTAATAAAATATTTTATTGTTTATTAAATTTTTTAGTATTTCACTTTATACGTAGCGAAGCACGTACCGGGCCGCTAGTAATTTATATTTCTAACGTAACTTCAGTTGCTGAATGGAGAGTTTCAGCTTTTTTAAATTTTCATAAACGCATGACTATCTACGCGTTTCATATTTATCGAAGAGTATGTGTTTTAAAGTCCAGGTCAATAGACTTATTATCAATAATCAAACAAAAAATATTTTTATCATACAACGTTTCAACCCACAAGAGAACCCTTAGGAGTAAAGTTTTGTCATTCATTTCATTATTGCTCGCTTGGGCTATAAATGGAACTTATTGGTCTTAATTTCATAATTGTAGCTTCGGGGTACTTTTGATTTTATTGTGATGCGTAATCGCGTTCGTCGTACGTACATCACAATGTCACGCAAAAAAGACTAGAAATATGCTCACTTGGTGTAACCGCCTTGGTCACAGATTCACTTCGTTTATTTTTTACCTTACGCTCCCTACCACTCTTTTCGCCAGAGCTTCGTTTGTCAGTCAGCAGGGTGCAACGCGTGCAGGTGAAGTTGGCTTTGGTTAAAAGATGGTTGATGAACCACTTACACCCCAAAAAAGAAAGAGGTTAGAGTCAAATATGATACGTTTAAAAGTCATCATATACTGTACGGGTTACTCGAAGTCAAATTCTAAAGAATCTTTTGAAGAGGAAGTTCGTACGTAAGAAATTAAGGAATTATGCAGACGTCGTGTCCTAACATCGCACCCGTATTCATTCGCTCAAAATGTAAATGCTCCTAATGCCGGCACCAATTTTGGAGACTAATGACGTTACCGCTCAGCTCTGTCTTCTTCAGACAAGATTGTTACAATATTTTGATGTTATATGTGGATATGTTAGTAGCAATTCGTCGTTAACTTCTATGATATATATGGATGGAGTTTAGGTGAACATCATGACAATAAAAGTTGGTTACTAAGCGCTTATTCAATACCTATGTATGCAGTATGCAATGAAAGGTAAGAATGTGAACACACAGGAAGGCGTTATATCCACAACTTGTACAACAAAATATCTTTGTACAAGAGTTCTTTGCATATTTGTCCATGAACGTGTGCTAATTTCAGCTCAATTCGACACTGGGAAGTTGGTCCAATTTAACTTGTAATATTTGATTACAGTCACCGCAGTGAAACTAAATAAAAGCAAACCGACAAATATCATAAACAGTATTAACAACGAACGTAAACAAACGATTGACAAATGTAATTTCATTGATAATACAGAGTTTCGTGGTGGGAGTCTTCCTTTGAGCAAGTTTTGCTGGTGTTACAGGACTCCGCTCTTCTATATCTTTACAAATACATCGAAAAATCGTCAATAGGTATATAATTAATAGAATAAAATTAAAATTATAATCAAAACTAATTGCAATATTAAAACTAATTGCAGCGTTCATGTTCTCAGTTTGTGGTGGTAGTTTTCGATGAACTGAAGACCGGTTTTTATTGCGTGTAGTTCTGCTGAAAAGACTGTGATAGACTTATTAAGTTTATATTTTTTTGTTATAATTATGTTATCCGGTAGGTAAATCACGGTTCCGGAACCGATCTTCCCATGGTCTTGTTTACTCCCGTCGGTGTAAATTGTTATGTCTGCATCTTTGGTGTATTCATTGGTTTCTTCTTTGGTAGTTGGGCCTCAGTAAAATTAATAGATATAGTCAACGGGCTGGGTGAAGTCTCGGGTGTGTCTGATTATGATGTCATCGGGTAGTCCGGGGTATATTCCAATCCTTTTTTTTAATGAATTTGCCTGTATATGTCGATTAATAGGTACACGTACCCTAACTGCTAATGCGGGGCGCATGTGTTCCAACCTTCCCGTTATATCACAGGATTGCGAGTCTCTCGTCTAGTAAACCAACCAGACGAGAGGACCTTACCGGACCCATAGTTCCAGCTGCGAAACTCTCCACAGTCGGGTACTCTGTGGGGAGTATGCGATTAATTGGTACAGGGGGGAGAATCAGACGAGGGCCGCGACTATAACCGCGATGGCCGACGCTGTTCGAAATGCTCTGGTTGTTCGTGTTGCAGTGACTTCAGGTCTTTTTTGATGCATTGTATACTTCATTGCGCTTCCCCATACGCCGCCCCATACACCCCATATACCGCGAAGGTGAATATAGACTGGACAACATGGTTGAATAAATAAATAAATAATAAATAAATATTTCTGGACAATTTACACAGCGCCATCTAGTCCCAAATTAAGCGCAAAGCTTGTGTTATGGGTACTAGACAACTGATAAATGTACTTAAATACATTTTTTTTTGTAAATATGTATATACTTATAATACACAGAAAATACCCAGAACCAAGACAAACAGACATGTTCATGCACACAAATGTTTGTCTTGTGCGGGAATCGAACCCGCCACCTCGGAGTCAAAGTGGTCATTGCTAACCATTCGACCATCGAGCTCGTCAAATAAGAATATAGTTGCAACGTTTTGAGGATGGGCGCCTCAAGACGGATTAATCATCGAAGAGGTTTAATGCATACTCCAACAAGTTGGTCAACTGCAGGGTAGCGGAGGTCAGGGTTTTCAATCTGCCTAAATGCCACTGACTTGGCTTAACGACTACCATTTAGTGGCAACAACTAGAACCGACGGCTTAACATGTCTTCCGAAAATGGACAGGATAAGGTCGATGTCGCTTAACTTGCGTGTTAGATTAAACTGACACGCGAAACACGAAACGATAGAAGGAGCTTTACACGTCTTCTGTATGACTTTTAGAACTTCTATGAATAGTACTTCTATATTTAGTCGGAGTTAAAGTAATTGATATATTTATGACCATTATCCAAATTGCAATATCAACCCTGTGGCTAGGGGTGTGGGAGACAGTAATTTATCACAATAATTATATTGGATTACGGATATCATACCGCAAATTATGTCAAGCAAACACCTTGTAATCCAATTAGGGAGGGTTCATCGATTCATGTGATTAGGCAGCTACCATCTAAGTAATTTCCTATTTTGGCTGGGTTTGGAAGTGAATTATTACAGCAAAAATTATATTGAATCATTAGATATTTTCAAGGAAACAAAAAAAGCGCCCAATATATTTTTACAAGCAATCAAATCTAGCAAGTTAAATTTGTCTCTCTCTGGGGCGATTGGACTCTTGCCTGAGTTATTTGCCAACCTGTTAAAGAACACAATGTGAAACAGCGAAAAAAAATGTTTCTTTTTGTACCAAGCTTACAAAATGCCTGATGGTAAGCAGTTATCACAGTTCATGGATGCTCGCAATGCCAGAGATATCACTTGTGTTGCTGGCCCTATAAAATCCCCTTTACATATTCTTGAATTTTCAATTTAAAATCCACAACCTGTGATTTGACGACAAAATACCTATCTGGGACCGCTCAGTACGTAACAATTTTGGACCCATGAGAATGATTTTTTTTATACCACTGAAGTGGTATAAAAAAATCATACAGCCCACCTGATCAAAAGCAATTACCGTAGCCTATGAACGCCTGTAACACCAGGGGCATCATATGCGTGTTGCTGACCCTGTAAAGACCTCTTCACGGTCTTTTTGAAGAACCCCATGCTGTACTCTGCTGAGAAAACCTCGACAGGCAGTTCATTCCACAGTTTAACATTACTTTTTTTTTTTTTTTTTTTATACCACTAAAGTGGCAAACAAGCATACGGCCCGCCTGATGGAAAGCAGTTACCGTAGCCTATGAACGCCTGTAACACCAGGGGCATCACACGCGCGTTGCCGACCCTGTAAAAACCTCTTCACGCCCTTTTTGAAGAACCCCATGCTGTAGTCTCCTGAGAAAACCTCGACAGGCAGTTCATTCCACAGCTTAACTGTACGTGGGAGAAAACTTCTCTGGAACCGCACGGTACGCGACCACTTAGGCTCCAATGTGTGAGGATGAATTCCCTGTCGATGGCGAGCGGTGCGACTGTAAAAGGAGGCCGTGGGCATCATGTCAAACAACTCCTCTGAACACACCCCATTGTACAAACGGTAGAACCACAGAAATAAAAAAGGACTAGAAATAACAAGTGGGCGTTACCCGCGTAGGTCAATATACTCCAATTTGGCATATCTCGATCGTCGCATATCTCAGTCGTCATTTGTCACAGCCGCGGAAACAATCATAGAAAAAAAATATAAAAATGCCTTCTTGTGCCATATTATCGTGTAAGAATAATAGTAGCAAAAATAATGTGTCTAATGGTGGCATTTCATACCATCGGTAAGTAATATTTCTCATTATTTTCATTATTTAATAGAATTTAAGCATATTCAATAAAATGCACAAACGCGAACAAACTAAAGTAACCTTTATGCGTTTAATTTTAAGGTCAAATTTCTAACGCACTCCACGTCTCTTGTTTAGAACATTCTAGCGTTAATCGATTAGTGATGTGACTCATGTATCGTCAGTATTTATTTACTCCCATCACGATATTGAAACAGTATAATTTTTGAATTATGAAAAAATATTATATCATAATTATGAACATAATATAATAAATTGTAAGAAATGTTATAAATTATAAATAAATATAGGCAGGCATAAGAAACCAGCTGTAGCGCGAGGCTTCGCTCGCGTAGCACTTCGTTGTCACATATAAAGTATCCTATATATTAATCCAGACTATCTATATTTGTGCAAAATTTCATCTAGTCTGATCGAGTCACAAAGTTCTAAACATCCTCACAAACTGTCGCATTTATAATTATTAGTGTGAAGTATGATTTCACCTATCATCATCATATATCATCATAATTATAATTTAATGTAACGTTATTGGCAATTAAAAGAGTCGGCCTTGAGTTTCTTGCCAGTTCTTCTCAAGAAGCCCTGTCGCCGGAACTGGCACTTAAATTCACTTTCACATTCAAGATAGTGTGATGAAAGTGAATCTAAGCTCTGCGGATTTAGAGTAGTAATGATTTATACATATTCTTATATTTAATTTGTATGACGTTTCTAAGTGCTTTATAAAGTCCAAGGAATAAAGATATTTTGAATTTTGAATTTTTTTTTGAATTAATAAGTTTTTTCAAAAAAATATTTTTTGGCTTTTACGTTTATCATGCATTGTCATCCAAACAAACGTGTACTACAAAATTTCAGCTCAATCGGTTGAAAATCTGTCTCAAAATTAAGTTGCACCACCCGAATGCATTCCACCCGAACAAACATTGTTACATACTGACATACATACATTGTAAGTTGAAGAAAAGATTGTAAAAATATTCAATTTTATGGTACCAAAAATTATAATAGGTAGATATTCATTAATCCGGTAGCAGTACTCGGTGATACTTGGTGTTCCTCATTACTACATCACTTCGAAAAGTAGTGATATCGACATTCGTGCAGTACGGTCATTCAAATATCAGCCTTTAGTCAAGGACAGAAGTCATAATATTAAAATCAATATTAGTAGCGCCACCTTGCGTCGATTAGCTATACTGTTTAGAATCTGACAGAATAAGAAGTACAGCTATTGCTCACTAGATGCTTATTCGGGATTTAATTGTTTATGAACCGTGTCATAACTGCATAAGGTTGAATTTAAACTAACATATTTTTGTATATATGTCATTTTTTACAGTATTTTTAGACCAATCATAGCACAAACATGCATGTAGTAACACGTTAACATTTTGCTTTACATGTGTGAGTTTGGCGACAAAGGTTTTCTTACTAATAGGTCGTCATACGATTTCTACCTGTTTTTTTTATTTCTGTGGGTAGAACACACAAAGGGACGCAAAATCCCTCCTCAGACTTAAAGGTTCCAAACCGTCTGTCAGTTTGGGATCGTCAACAATCCTCACAGCACGCCTCTGAATCGAGTCACAAGTTGCAAGCTGGTATCTAGGCGCTCCCGCCCACAGATGGCAACAGTACTCCATATGCGGCCGTACTTGAGCTTTGTAAAGCAGAAACCTTTGCCGCGAATTGAAGTACTGCTTGGCCCTGTTGAGCACACCTAGTTTCTTCGATGCGAGCTTGACCTTCCCCTCCAGGTGACAACGAAACTGGACGTCGCTAGAGATTTCAACTCCTAGAATCCCAATACTTTTGGCGACAGTAAGGGGTGTATTCTGGAAGTGAGGAGCCACAGCAAAAGGGGTTTTCTTAGCGGTGAACGCGCAGACTTGTGTCTTAGAGGGGTTGAATCGCACTAAAAAAAAAACGTGAAAGAAAATTTCTCTGGAACCGCTCAGGACGCGACCACTTAGGCTTTAATATGTGATTAAGAATTGGGATGTCGATTGCGAGCGGTGCGACTGTAGAATGAGGCCATGGGCATTATGTCAAACAACTCGTTCAGAAGAGTTGTTTGACATCCCATTGTACAATCGGTAGAACACACAAAGGGACAAATTCTCAGCCGATAGTGATCATTGCGACTATAGATGACGACCGTTGCATTGGTATCATATCGAACGATTCCTCCGAACGCAAACCATCACCCGTAATAAGAAATAATACTAGTGACTATTGTACAATCGGTAAAACACAGAAAGGGAGGCAAGGTTTCTCCTTAAATTTATACTATTAACTCTGGGGATTTTTTCACTACATTTTCTCCGGTTGGACTCTTACTTGAGTTGTTTGCCTACTGATATAAACATCATGGAATATTCGTAAAAACAGTCTACGAATGAGGCTTGATTGCCACAACTAAAAAAGAAGAATTTCCCGACGAACATTTTATAACTTAGTTTCCTAGTTAGGATTACAATTCCTTCCTGCTCCTTTGAGAATTTCCCAGCATGTTTAAAAGTAAACACAGCCGTCATTGTGGAGTCGCGGAAGATGTCTACAAAGTGTAAGTCTAATTTTAAGTCCCAGCTAACCCATTTAGTCCCGACGCGAGATGGGATGCTAAGGCACTTTCACAACAATGCGTCATTTTAATTTATTGTTCTAAGGACTTTGTAGAATGCTGTATTGTGTTGATAAGTAGCATCATTGTGGCGTTTCTAATGGATTTTGTAATAGATAGCTGCCTATTTAAATTTAATAGGAACTCTCACATTCAAAAAAGTTGATCTCACGAGTTATTTATAAAAAAAGATAAAGTGTAAAAAGAAATGTCTTCTACTAAACCTTCATAATAGTTTATAATATTCGATGACTACTTGTTTATTTATTTATTTAGAAAACCAACAGCTTACATAATTATGGTTAAGTATATACAGTATTATTAAAACGTATTGCTAATGATAGGTTTTTCCTATTAAAATATAAATCTATTACATTTTAATATTATTGCGACAATTAAAGCTTATAATGCTTAGCGTAGTTGGCAGTGGATAAATAATATGATCAAATTACATCAATAATAATACTATGTAGGTAGTCGTTAAGTCAACAATTTCCATTGCGTAAGTACTTTGCACAGTGGTACAATACTAACCCGCTTAACACTCATGGGTAACCATATGTTGATTATGATTAAGTATATTGATTAAAGTATGAAAAAATTGCCTGCCTTATTATTAAAATCTCTAAGAGATCGAATCCAGAACGAAAAAAAAATGACAGACAGCTAAAGTTGTCGACACAGCTCTCCAAATTAGCAGGCTGAAGTGGCAGCGGACTGGCCACATCTACCGAATTAGCGATGGCAGATGGAGGAGGTAAGTCCTCGTGAGGTGGCCGCCATGGTTATTTTTAAAAAGCGTCTGGATGTGGAAAGCGAAAGTTAGGGGTTTAAGTGGCTCACCATGATCTTAAGAGCCAAAGCCAACGTCAACGAGGGTTGCTGTGTTCCTGCGAGTGAGTGAGGTCACCAGAGAGGAAGAAGTTGCTGCATCGGCAGCGGGGCTGGCGGCGCGCTAGCGATATGGCTATGGTAACTGCTTCCGATCAGGCGGTCCGTATGCTTGTCTGCCACCCAAAGTCGTATAAAAAAAAGCGGAGGATCGCATATGGTGAAAAACATTAGAGGAGATCTATATTCAGCAGCAAGTAGATACAAGCTGATAATGACGAATTTAAAAGAGTTGTTCGTACCACAGAAAAGTTGTAGGTATTCAAAACCTTCAATTGGCCTTTTTCCAGGTCTAGTCTGGCGGGGTCTTAATGTACTAAGTTTTAAAATAGATAATCAAATATCAGGGGGTAACTTTTGCCGAGGTGCACTTAGAGAAGTCTCAGGAACTTGCAATTTGCTTTACATTTTTAGTGGAATTTCAACTTCATTTGACTGGCCTAGATACATTTAGTTGCTAATTTTGTGAAGCTTGGAAATTTACTGCCGAGATATATCTCTATGATTTATTTGTATGAAATGTGTTTGTATGGTATATACATTGTTGGTCTTGTAGATATCCATATTCATTTATTCACATAGATTTGTAAAACCACATGATATACTTCGACGGTAGGGCTACCGTCGAAGCTGAAGCCGATTACCATCAGATTTTTTTACTGCGAAAATCAAACACTTTTGTGTGTATTTCGCATAACTGGTAGAATTCATCAAGCTCTGCTGACTAAGCTGCAGAAATTTTTCATTAACTTACAACTAAAATCTATTTTCGCGATCAAAAATCCAAACTATCTATTCTCGCGACCGTAACCGGCTTCATGATGAAACCGATTACCAAATATTTTGATCCCCAAAAATATGTGTTAAGATTGAGTTGTTAACAAATATTTTAGCCTTTGTCGGTAGAGCTTCATGCTTTCTACCAGCTAAGATAAACACAATAGCCACTAATGTAAGGTGAAGTGTTATTTTCGCGATCAAAAAATCTGGTGGTAATCGGTTTCAGCTAAGCCGGTAGGCCCCCTGGTCCCGGTTAGGTGGGAAATAGCTGTTTACAAATTACCTTTACAAGGCATTCGTGAAGTATGTAGGAACTATTAAAAACAAAAAAAAAATTAAGTTATACAATATTAAGATATAGATATACAGTACATAACAGATGTTAAAACAATAAAGTTTATTTATATCATCATCATCATCCGGTCATTTTAGTCTCCAATATAGGAGCACGACCCTCTCGTCCGTCCCAGACAGAAGGAGGATTTGGCCTACACTCCCCACGCTGGTCAGACGGGTTGGGGAGGCCTGATCGATGTTTTTTTATGTATTTCCCTTAGTCGCCTTGTACGACATCCACGGGAAGAGACGGAATGATTCTATTCTAGTCTGCCGGAAAGCACACGGCAAAAAGTTTATATATAGTATAAAGTTTATCTATATATACTCGTACGAATAAAATTGGGGAACAATGATCTTAAGAGCTAAAGAAGGAACTGTGAAATTGTGGTATCAACTTCACTTTGCAGTATTCCCAAATAAATACGACATGGGAGCCTTCAAGAATATAGTAAATTGTTCCCAATTTTGGTTATTCTTATTTACGATAAGTACGTAACGTAACTGTACGGGGGCTAAGCTAATCTCGATCTGTTTATATGAACTCGCAGAATGGTTCACGCTTTAGATACATTGTTGTGAGGCCTGCAAAATGTTTCGCCTGATGAAAACACACATATAGACCAAATGTAAGGAGCGACATCATTGCGACTAGCGCTGTGCTGCCGGTCTCCCTTTAACTTGTATACTATACGTACTTCCTTGCTTTACCTGAAAATAAGTTCATAAATATAAAAAAGACTCTTATCAAAGAAACGAATGGATGAATGAACGAAATGAATGAATGAGTGAAACATTCATTCGTATCTAAGAAATCTATCTAACGAATCAAATAAAATGTAAATGAATATTTCATTCATTCATTCGTTTCTACTTTGTCAATGGTCAATTCCGAAATGATAGTAGATAAAAAAAAAAACCGGACAAGTGCGAGTCGGACTCGCCCACCGAGGGTTCCGTAGGTACGTAATATCATTATTAAATTTGATATTTTTCATTATAAATAAGAAATAATGCGTCGAAAAAAATAAATAAAATATATTTTGCAATGTATACATCAGCCCTTTCATACGATACCCCATTTGAACTAGTAGTTTCAATTTAAAATTTCGACACCCTATAAAAAAAATAGACCCCCTATTTTTTAAAATCTATTTACAAATGTATAGTTTTGAGATTTATTCCTGTACTTGTAGTCTATGACGATGTTACTTGCCAAATTTCATAGTTCTAGGTCAACGGGAAGTACCCTATAGGTTTAGATTCCCTTGAGTGTGTCGAAATATGCGTTTTTTGATGAATAAACGGCCGTAACTTTTTTCTACGTAAACTTAGCAGTTTGATTTTTTTTTTACTTCATGGGACCGTAGACCTGAGTATACAGTTCAAATTTCAGCTTGATACCTCCACGCATTCTCGACATAGAAATTCTTGACAGACAGACAGACAGACAGACAGACAGACAGACAGACAGACAGACAGACGGACAACAAAGTGATCTTATAAGGGTTCCGTTTTTCCTTTTGAGGTTCGGAACCCTAAAAAAGAAAAAAAAAAATAATTCATTTTAATCTTCTTTTGGGCACTTGCCCACAAGTATCCAATAGTAGAATAAAGAACTTTATTTTATCAACTTTACTTAACAGAAAATGTTAATCTATCCATCACATACCAACCTCTAATTCGTGGTAACTAATGACAGTTATGGTGTTAATTCCCTATGCCTATACAGTTGGAGTGTCGCCATTTAATTGCGTCGCTAAATGAATGGTCTTCTATGGAATCGCGTTTTAAACTTTAATAAAGCCCTTCGGTTGAGTTCTATGCTTTTTTAGAATTCCGCAATGCGAAACTAAAAACCGAGCCTTTGTTGCACCCGTTTACTGAAGTTATAGGTATTTAGTAATACCTGAACTTAATAATACACTTAGTAAACAATACGTATGTACTTACAGTCTTATTCATAAAAAATATGGTTGTCTGTAAAGTCGGTTTACGGATGATAATTTTATGTGATAACGGCATAAGAAAACATCGGCCGATGGAGAGGAAGAGAGATAGATGCATCACAAATCAAATCATTTTATTTGCAATAGGTTAACAGATCTTAACATAATATTACGTGAGTGCTCTATTCTGCTAACATACATTAACATGCAATACTTTTAGGTTTAAGAATTTAAGAATTCATGCACACTATAAAACAGGAAGTTATAAGCCACTGTTTTAGCTTCTTACACATGAGTCTCGAAGGGTCTCACGTGTAAGAAGGTCTCACAAGCCGAATGCTCTCGCTTGCGCACTCGGCTTAGGCGGAACGTGACAGTGAGTCATGCTAATTCGTGCATCCGGCGTTCATCTATTTATAAGACGTTATCACGTCAATAGTTATAGAAGGTTTAATAAGTTGCTGAAAGGAAGATCCGAAAACTCGTAATTAATAAACGTTCTATAGCGTTAAAACGTTCTATATGTTCATATATTAACGGCTTTATATCTTATCTTTTTTTTTGTTAGGCAAATTACATAGCGCTATCTAGCTCCAAAGTAAGCGAAGCTTGTGTTATGGGTACTAGACAACTGATAAAGATACGTAATCAATCAATCGGGTGGTAGACAAGCATACGGCCCGCCTGATGTGAAGCGGTTACCGTAACCGTATTAACGCTCGCAACATAATATATCACTTGCGCGCCGCCACCCCCGCTGCCAACGCAGCATCTCCTTCTTTTCTGATGACCTCACTCACTCGCAGGAACAAAACAACCCTCAAGGGAATTGTTATTGGGCTGCGGTATTCTGTGAGGTGGAGGTACATTCCCCAGTCGGGTAGCTTACAATTACGCTCCCTACCTCTTTTCGCCAGAGCTTCGTTTGTCAGTCAGCAGAGTGCACCACGTGCAGGTGAAGTTGGCTTTGGTTCAAAGATGTTGATAAACCACTTACATCCCAAATAATAGTAGTAAATACATTTTTTACATAAAATAGTAAATACATTTTTTTTTGTAAATACATACTTATGATACATAGAAAACACCCAGACCAAGACAAATAGACATGTTCATGCACACAAATGTTTGTCCTGTGTGGGAATGGAACCCACGAGCGTTAGTGTCGAAGACGCGTCATTGACCGCTACGCCACCAAGCTCGTCAATCTTACCTTATCTTATACGATAAGATAAGATAAGTTAACGGCTTTAGAAGTTATACAACTTTGGACTCTACTATAAATCTTTATTAGCGACAAATATGACCGACTAGTTGACAGAAAGCTGACTGATGAATGACTGGGTGATACAAAATTGGACTTCTTTGTCGTTTGCTGTAGAGGTTTCATTCTCATTATCCATAATTTCTTGAAAAGTTTATAAACTACACTCACCTCACGAAATCAGTTCAAAATCAAAATAGAAAGAAATGTCATGTAATATTTTATGTCAAACATCAACTTTAGTAGAGTGCGGAGCCTGTGTTTTTTGTTATTTTACCTGTGGATCGACAACATAATTACTACATATCATATACATCTTATTATTGGACATGTGGTTTCCGGCAGACTAGAATAGAATCACTCCGTTTCTTCCCGTGGATGTCGTACAAGGCGACCATGGGAAATACATTATCAAATATTGATCAGGCCTCCCCAACCCGTTTGGCCAGCGTGGGGAGTGTGGGCCAAATCCTCCTTCCGTCTAGGACAGAAGAGAGAGGATCGTGCTCCTGTAGCGGAGACTAAAATGGACCTGATGATGATATACCTCTTATAGCAACATGTCCGATAAAAAGTTTTAACGTTTTTAGCGTACTTGAAGCTATAAGAGGTATATGATTCGATTCTTAATTATTATTATTGAATGATTAAGTCTATTAAAGCCATATGATAATTTTATTTAGTGTTTAACGTTTTAAAAGTGTTTTATGGGATTTTTAAGAATTAAGACTGTTAGTGCATAACAAAATTATATTTATCGTCAATAAAACACTTAGTCTGTTTGTAATGTCATTATTGTACACATTCAACAAATTACTATTAATAAATTAAAACTAACGGACACATTTAATAGTATAAATGCGGCGATTTCTTTTAACTTAGCTTTTAGTATTTGAATGATGTGCGTTAAGCTTTATGAAAATACATAAATCTTTTATCAAATATTTTCATGAACTATGAAACATAAACAACAAGTTTTTTTTTCTAAAAAAACACAGTTTTAGTATCGTTTCTCACGCTTGACCATTTTTTATTGGCACTCGTAAAATAAAATGAAGTTTAAAATATTAACAGCCAGTCGCGAATACTCTAGGGGCATGCGTGCAGTCCGTTTACACTTTACGATTTGCATTTTATTTATATTTTTTAAACCACTTTTTAGTTTTCTTTTATGAATACAATTTTGATTAATAATAATTGTATTTTTACTTAATCGACTTCTAAAAAAGAATAGGTTCTATGTTTGATTGTATAAATAATAAATAAATAAATAAATATTACTGGACAGATTACACACGGCCATCTAGTCCCAAACTAAGCAAAGCTTGTACTATGGATACTAGATAACTGATATAATACTTAAATATTTTATTTCGTAAATACATACATTATAATACAAAGAAAACGCCCAGACCACGACAAACAGACATGTTCATGGACACAAATGTTTTGTCTTGTGCTGGAAACGAACCCGCGACCTCGGAGTCAAAGTGGCCATTGCTAACCATTCGACCACCGAGCTCGTGATAACTATCTTTTTAATTAAAAGCTTTTATTCTACTTGCCCTGTGTGACAAATCTTGCGAGTTAAATTAGAACCACTTCCTGTCGTCAGATTAGGTTGAAATTTGGTTTACTTACGTAACTTCGGTGACAATGCAATAATATGGTACCTTGAAGCTGGTCTCATGATGGAGTCGGAAGGTGGCCATAGGAACTCCTAAACTAAACAAGATAAAACCGTCGAGTTTGAACTCGTTTGAATAGTCTTGACAAGCACTCTTATGCTACATGACAGCCAGGGTCTCATGATGGAGTCGGAAGGTGGCCATAGGAACTCCTAAACTAAACAGATAAAACCGTCGAGTTTGGACTCGATTGAATAGTCTTAACAAGCATTCTTGTGCTACATGACAGCCAGGGCCTCAAGATGGTGTCGGAAGGTGGCCATAGAAACTCCTAAACTAAACAAGATAAAACCGTCGAGTTTGGACTCGTTTGAATAGTCCTGACAAGCACTCTTGTGCTACATGACAGCCAGGGTCACAAGGTGATGTCGGAAGGTGGCCATAGGAACTCCTAAACTAAACAAGATAAACCGTCGAGTTTGGACTCGTTTGAATAGTCCTGACCAGCACTCTTGTGCTACATGACAGCCAGGGTCTCAAGATCGTATCGGAAGATGGCAATAGTGTGTCAAATAATATATTCTCGCAAACGTAGCACCTCAGGGAACCAGGGCGCACCCTATTGTAATGAAGGCCTTGCCCTTCTATCCGGGCTTTTAATTGAAGAACTGGACAGTACAAAACTAATTGGTACAATACTGTGTAACAATGACGCAATATTAGAAATGTAGAAATTAAGACGAAACTAAAAATTTAAAAAATTTAAAAATAAAAAAAAATTACAGTTGCCTAACTATGTGACATTGGCCTAATATCTACAATAACGACTGTAAATGAGCAAATAAAGAATTTCATTTCATTTCATTTCATTTCATTTCATTTCAAAAAATAAAATATTAATTAAAAAAATATTTTTAAAAACAAGCTTTTATTCAATGCTCTAAAACGAAGAAAATAAATTTTGAATGCAATCATCGCAAGTCTCGCGACAAGCTTTTATTTATATCAATATAAATTTTATAATTTAATAAAATGGTGGGATTGATTGCATTCAAAATTTATTTTTCTTCCAACTATGCTTTAATTTCATCACAATCACACTAAAAACTCAGTACAAAACGAGTCTTTAATGCTCTAGAGCAATAAAAATGTATGAAATTTCATTATTGCACAGTTTTTTTTAATCGCACCAAAAGGTGCCAAGCTCTATTCAGCCAGCCGATATCAATACTTTTTTTTTCGTACGTATTATTCGTTTCTATCCTACTTGTTCCAAATTTAAAAAATGATTGCTGCTAACTCTGAGTTAAAAATGAAAGAAATTTAAAAAAGTGATTTGGCGGGAACTTTGTTAATTTTGCTTGACAATATTTTTGGAAACGATAAAAGTGTGATACTATCTGATTTTAAGTGCTTCGGCTTCGAATTAAAATGGAAACATCTAGCGACACATTAACTTCGGAAAACATTCTAAATGAAGCCGACAGTGTTATAGAAACTTCTATTTTAACTGTTTGATATGAGTTTCTTTTATCTACTATTCCTATAGGTATTAGTTGAAAGAAAAGCAGATTATGCACCTCGCCTTAAGTAATTTATATTGCCCTCGTGCCTGTTAGATTAGAGCCCTCGCTAACGCTCGGGCTCTAAATCAGGCACTCGGTGCAATAATAAATTACTTTGTGCTCGATGCAATAATCTACTATTCTTCGTTTTAGAGCATTGAATAAAAGCTTGTTTTTAAAAATTTCTCCGGCAATTAAGAACCGATTTTCAAATTATTTTTTTTTATTCAAAAGAGTATACTCCTGAGATGGTTCTATTGTCGCCAAGACAGGAGCTGATAATGGAATCCAAGGGAACTCGACGGTAACCTTTAAATTTTCTAGGCTCTTACAACGTTTTTCCTTTCATTTTCTTTTATTTATTTTACCATTTGAGTTCACTTCGGGATCATAGCTGGTGGCTTCGCTTCGTGTGTGTTGATAGACGCCCCCACATTTTACTCTTTGTTACCCCGCACTCACGACCGTGACAACTTGACATAACGACTGTCATCTAATGTAATATTAATAAAAAAAGTCTCAAATTCTGACTTCGTAAAAATCGTACAATGTAAATACGTTTCAGACCAGACGCGCTGCGTTGGGGATCCCCAACCAATTTGTATGAATTGTACGGACCTCGTAAATGATTGTTGCTTACAACCGGCCGTACGTACGATCCGGTCCGAATACGGCACGTGATAAGGCACGAACCACATTGTTAATTTGTTTGTGTTGCAGACGCTGCCTTTTTGGAATTCTAAATTAATGGGTCCTATGTATTCTGTATGAAATATCATATGTGAAGCTTTTGATTGCATTGAGTTAACATAAAGTGATTATTTCAAAGTCAGTGAGGCGTCCTTGGTTAACTATTATGTAATTATAAGCATAGGTCATATTAGTAACTATTAATCTTTCGCGTTGCATGATTTATGAAAATAACATTACTGAGACAGTCAGCCTGTGACCACGGCCGGTCCAACCTCAGCTTCGGCGACAGTCAGCCTGTGACCACGGCCGGTCCAACCTCAGCTTCGGCGACAGTCAGCCTGTGACCACGGGCGGTCCAACCTCAGCTTCGGCGACAGTCAGCCTGTGACCACGGGCGGTCCAACCTCAGCTTCGGCGACAGTCAGCCTGTGACCACGGCCGGTCCAACCTCAGCTTCGGCGACAGTCAGCCTGTGACCACGGCCGGTCCAACCTCAGCTTCGGCGACAGTCAGCCTGTGACCACGCCAACCTCAGCTTCGGCGGTGCCTGCGGGGGCACCGCCGAAGCTGAAGCCGATTACGTCGGTCGGATTTTTTGGTCGCGAAAATAGATCTTAAGTTTAAGTTAATTACAAACATCTTCTTCAGCTATGTCGGTAGAACTCTATGATTTCTACCAGCTAAGCTAAACACAACTACCACCAATCTAAGCTAAAGGTTGATTTTTGCAATAAAAAAACCCGATGGTAATCGGCTTCAGCTTCGGCGGTAGAGACCCTGATCGAAACGTCAGGCCATAATAAAGGTATGTAGATACCCTTATGCATGATCACGTTAATTGCCGTTGTTAATTTCCTAAGTCATATTTTTTTTTTTTCTTTTTTTTTTTCTTTTTTTTCGCCAATCGCAATATGCGCACACTCAGCGGTGTAAGAAGCCGCTGAGTATGCGCAGATCGGCTTACTTTCGAAATGGCGTGCGCACACCCCTGTCGTGGACAAGGTTCTTTTGTAGTTAACTTAAATTTTTACATACAAGTTTAAAATGTTAACTAAAATAACCTATATATAATTTCTAATACATTAATATTACATTCATGACGCAAAAGCGATAAACTTAAAATTATAATAGATAAAACAAATGGAGCAATAGCTTAAAATAGAATTAAATTAAATTGTCACATAAATTACACTTATTTAAATAATACTAAATGTTGTGTCCAATTATAGGACGCCGACAAAATTAAGGTGATGGCTTGGTCACACTAAATATCTAATTACACTAAACACTATCTCCTACTCTCTCACACACACACACACTAAATCCTAAGTCATATTATCTATATATGTACTTAATTTTACAAAGAGGAAAGATTATATTTGTTATTACAAACAAATATGGTTTGGTATACTGAGCTCGACTGGGGAAGTATGTATCTCTACCTTATAGGAGACCGCAGGCAAATCTATACATATAAAAAAATTGGGTTAGTTATATTCTTGAGGTATGAATATACCTCAAGAATATACCTCAAGAATAGCTGGACCGATTGTTATGATCTTTGAGTTGTTTGATTTGAGCAGCAGAAAAACTAACGAGAAAAAAAATGAAATTGTCAACACAAGATTTGTATGGGAAATCCACAGAATGAGATGCGAATGGGAAGATTGTGCCACAAGCGTGGGCGGGCCGTAGTACACAATACGAGAGAGTGGTTATAAACGTGTTCTTGCGAGTGAGTAGCTCCGCTGCTAACGCGATATCTACGAACTGACCGCGAGCAATTTCCCATAGTATTGATTTTAAAGCAATCTATTGGCTACCTAGACTGATTACCATTAGGCGGGCCGTATGCGTGTATCGCACCTGACGTGACATAAAAATAAAACCGGAATCTTTCTGGCTGCTTTTATAGGAAAACTAAAACTAGACAATGGAACTATGTTTCGTATCTTATATCACAGTATAAGTAATAGTACTACGTACAGTATGGTCACTCCCTGCCGCTCTCTTGTGCCGACATCACCTCCCGTCTGAGACAAATCTGGAACGGTTTCTATGGCGCCTCACGCACACACGCTCATTCGCGCTCTGCACAGACGTCATTGTTTATGTAGTAGTAAACGACGTGACATTTGTATGGAGTGTCCGGGGTGTGCTTATATTCAACTAAGTAGTTTGCGCCTGCGGCTACGCATCCCGATATCCCGTAGGGTTTTCAAAAATCCTTTTTTAGCGAATATTTAACTTATAATAGCTACATGTATGCCAAATTTCAACACGACACGAGCCGAGACAACACGAGAGCTTGTCGAATGGCTAACAATGTCCACTTTGACTCCGGAGTCGCGGGTTTGACATCCGCACTAGACAAATATTTGGGTGCATGAACATGTCTGCTTGTTTTGATCTGGGTGGTTTCTACATATTATATGTATGTATTTACAAAAAAAAATGTATTTAAGTTAACAGCAGTTATCTAGTTCCCATAGTACAAGCTTTGCTTAGTTTGGGACTAGATGACAGTGTGTAATTTTGTCCAGGAATATTTATTTATTTATAACACGATCTGTCCAGCCCCCTTACCACCATCTCATATTGCGATTCAATAACTGGATAGAATGCTTATTCATACCAATGAATAAGCGACTCTATTTCAAATGGAATAGCATCGCTTTTTATTGGAATGAATAATAATAATAATAAATAATAAATATTGTCACACAAATTACACAGCGCCATCTAGCCCCAAAGTAAGCGAAGCTTGTGTTATGGGTACTAGACAACTGATAAACATACGTAAATACACTTTTTTTATGTAAATACATACTTATGATACATAGAAAACACCCAGACCAAGACAAACAGACATGTTCATGCACACAAATGTTTGTCCCGCGTGGGAATATATGCTAGATGAACGCTAGATGGCGTTGCACGTAAACATTGGCTCTGTATCAAATTTATTCAAAATAATAGAAATACCAGTAAAAACAGTGATAATATTGTTTTAAATCATTTCTAAATACCCAAGAAACATACACAAGTGTTTGCATAAACTAATGCGTAATAATAAAAAATTCAAGCAAATAAATATACGTGACATGCAAGTGAGGAACCATTGGAAGTATTGTGACGATATATGTGCTGTGTTATGACTCTTGTGACTGTGTTATTATGTACATGGATACTGGACATCATTAAGTACAAATATTTAAATAAATACAACGTATACAAACCCAAATAATTACAAGACAGTCTCTGACGACAAAAGTGTTATCATTATTTTGTAAACAAAGAACTGACATTTATAATTTACAAAGTTTTAAACAAGATATTTTGAATTTAATAAAAAAAAAACAAACGAAGAAAACTACTTTATCGCAATTAAATCTAAAAACCAATAATTTATTATTATAAGTGAGAACTAAATTATTAAGTTCAAAAAGTGACGGTGCGTTCAAGTTTCGCAATATTTAAATGATGACCTTGTCAACGAACTTAATTCTTTATATAAACTAGATAGTTCATTTCATCAGTGAATAACAACTCAAATTTGGCTCGGCGGTATAAACCTTACGCTTGTCGAACCTATATTCGAGAGTTCGATTCCACATTGAGCTGAAACTTTTCGGAACTTCTTTTTGTGCATTATTTTTGATTTATAAATATTATTTTATCAAAATGAATAACATAACACTGAGGAAAAATAATTTAAGGAGGATAAAATCACATTTAGACATGTCAACCAGTTTGATTAATGATTCTTCAGCCATACTCACTTCTACAATTTTGGATGCAACATCTCAAAGTCTTCCGTTGGCATCGGAGGCTGATTCAACACTGGTTTTAGATTTAAAGCAACAATTGGAAGAACTTCAAAATGACCTTTCCATCGCGCATGAGGAAATAACCAACTTGAACTCGGAAATGACAGAATTAAAGCAGGAGTTAAATGACAAAAATAAAACAATAAGTATATTAAAAAGACTTACAACAGACCATGTATCTACATCTCCTAGGCAAAGTAAATGCACTCCTATAAAGCAAACAATTACAAATATGAACATTAGAATAAGAACATCACCGGTGCACTTCACTTTACACAAATATAATAACAGCCAACGAAACAGTGACACAACAATAACATTTCGCAATCAGGAGTTACAAAGGTGTCAAATGGAGGCGAACTTAGAAAATAACAATAAGCAAACGATTCAATCTATAAATGACTTACCAAAAGAGACAAGAGATGGCGCTAGTAGTACAACCAAGCCAAGAATCGTAATAATAGGTGATCAACAAATACGTGGGCTAGCAATAAAATTAAAGGCATCAAGACAGAATAAGTGGAATGATGTATATGAAGTTACGGCCACTATTAAACCGTATGCTACGAGCACCCAAATTTTAAAAAATCTTGACAGCTTGACGACATCATTAAATAGTAATGACATTGTTATTCTTAGTATAGGTTCTAATGACAGAAATCCTTATTTGTTTTATAATGACTTATGTAATGCACTTAACAAACTAAAAAATAATTTGGTATTTATGATAAGTATACAATCTAATCCTTATTTGAATTGTCGTCTATTAAATCAAAATATACGTTCATTTTTAAATTGTTACAATAATTGTAAGTTTATGGATATATGTGCATATAACATTTATAGTGCCAAGTCATACTCTGCCCAACGCATTGAAAATCTATGTAATAAGATTAATATTGAGGTAAATTATATGGCATATGATAAATTATTCCTCAAAAACTATAATTTGATGAGAGAAAAATGTAAACAAAGTAATTCTCAGATAAACACTGACTTAAATACACATAAGAAAGGTACTATACCTTATTATTTTGCAAAACAGAATCTCTCTGCAAACTTAAACTCACCAAAAACACAAAATACTCTTTTTCGAGACTAGTTCAATAAATATTACATTGCTCCATCAAAATATTGCCGGTGTGCTAGGTAAGAAAGACTTGCTGGAAATCTCAGTAAACGATTTAATTAAAAACATAGGAGATATAGACATAATCTGTCTAACTGAGACTTTTATAAAAAAAGGAACAGAAACTAATCTTACTCTTCAAAATTATAAACTGGCGGCATGTTTCTCAAGGCCAAATGAACGTAGAGGGGGATCTTGCATATTAGTAAGGAAAGATCTTGAATGTACTGACTTATCGAATATAGTAGAATCCGTACTTTATAATTTCGAATTTTGTGCTATTGAAATTTTGACATTAAATTTAATAATTATTTGTATATATAGAGTTCCAAATTCAAATGTTGACATATTTTTTAATAAATTAGAAAACTTATTACATAAAATTACACGGCGAAGTAACAAAAAAATAGTCTTATGTGGAGATTGGAACATAGACTGGCTTAAAGTTAATAAACCAGCAAATGAATTGAGATCTATACTAAGTAATCACAACATAAGTAATCATATAATTAAACCTACAAGAAAGCTGTCCTGCATTGATTTGATTGCAAGCAATATGGCGGAGGTTCAAACGGGTATTCATTATCTCGCCTTATCCGATCATGAAACGGGACAAACACTATCCTTTGAAGTCAATTCAACAGAAAATAATTGTACTCATATGGTTCAGCAGTACTGGTACGAAGAAAGAAGGGACATGTCACAGGATAACATTTGTAAATTTCGCGAATGTATTGAATCTTTATCTTTTCAAGATGTTTTTGACGAAACTGATGTGGATAATGCATTTAATAAATTACATGATACATTTGTCCTATTTTATGACTTATGTTTTCCTGTCCTCAAAATTAAAGTCAGTAAAAAGCCAATTAAAAACAAATGGATGACTAGAGGTTTGAAAAGAAGCTGCATAAAGAAAAGAGATCTATATCTTAGATATCATTTAATGCCGGGTAATAAATTAAACAAGAAAAGGAGGTATATGACATACTCAAAAACTTTAAAAAAATGTATAAAAGCGGCACAACAACTCTCTAACACAAAAATTATACAAAAAGCTCAAAATAAATGTAAGGCAGCCTGGCAAATAATTAAAAATACATCCTCTAAACCTATTCCTAATGAAATAAAAGAAATAAAATATAATAATATTACTTACACTGACCCAGACAAAATTTGTGAACTATTTAACAAACATTTTTTACATTCCGACAGTTTAACAAATACTAATAACTCTAAATATGTTGACATTAATTTATATAATCATAATAGTAATAGCATATTTTTGACACCGGTAGACCAAACTGACATTTACAAAATCATAATTAAACTTAAAAATACCAACTCGACAGGATATGATAATATTAACGTAAAAATGTTAAAAATGTGCGCTAAATCGCTAAGTGGGCCTCTCGCGCATATAATTAACTTATCCTTTACGGAAGGAAAATATCCTGCTAGGCTAAAACGGTTTATTGTTAAACCATTATATAAGAAGGGGGATAAAAATACAATCAAAAATTATAGACCTATCACGCTTTCACCGGTGTTATCAAAAGTAATAGAGCGAGCAATATATGATAAAATATATTCATTTTTAACTAAATATGACATATTAAAACCGGAACAATTCGGATTCAGGAAAAATATGTCAACTAGCTTAGCCTGCTTTCATCTTATAAAAACAGTTACACAAAAGTTAAATGATAAGGTACCAATAATGGCTATTTTTCTTGATATGACCAGTGCTTTTGATTTTGTCTCTCATGACATTTTATTGAAAAAGCTTTGGAATTACGGCATTCGAGGTAAAGCTCACATGTGGATGGAAAGCTATCTTCGCTGTCGACAACAATGTGTAGAGATCACTAAACTGAGAGGTCATCATAAACATGTATATAGATCCCAATACTGTCATAACGAAAGCGGCGTACCGCAGGGAAGTATCCTGGGACCGCTCCTATTTCTCATATACATAAATGATTTACCGTCTGCTACAAATCATAAATGTATATTATTTGCTGACGATACTACACTCTTAGTTGAAAAAAGAAATGACGTTGATTATCAAACTGACATTAATGAAAATTTAAAATATATAATTAATTGGTTAAATAATAATAATTTAAGTATTAACATGACCAAAACGAAAATAATTAATTTTAGGACTACAATTAACCAATCTGTAGTGCCGCTAAACGTTACATAAAATAATAATAAACTCGAGGAGGTAGAATCAACCGTATTCTTGGGCGTAACTGTAGATAACCTCTGTAGTTGGAAAGCTCACATTGACACGCTTTGTTGCAAACTGGATAGATTTGTTTATGTGTTGGGAAGAGTAAGATGTATAGCCTCAATGCAAGCTGCACTCATGGCATATCATGGATATGTATCATCAATACTGCGATATGGTTTAATATTATGGGGTAATTCTGTCGATATTTCTAGAGCTTTTGTGTGCCAGAAAAAATGTATACGAGCATTAAGTAATGCAGAACGAACAGACAGTTGTAAACCTTTGTTTAGAAAATGTTCGATTTTACCACTTCCATGTCTGCACATTTACGAATTATGTGTTTTTGTTAAAAAAAATCTAAATCTTTTTACTAAACATGGAGAAATTCAAACTTCTAGAACAAGACATAAAAATAGACTGATTACACCCAAACAACGTCTAACGCAGTTTAAAAGAAATGTATATTGCATGTCAATAAAAATTTACAATCATCTTCCTGACAATCTAAAAGAGCTCAAATTATCGACATTTAAGAAAAAATTGCATGACATTCTATTAAATAAATGTTTTTACTCTATTGACGAATACTTGCGACATAAATTGTAAATAACTTCAATAATAATGAATGGACATTGCAACTTAAACTGAATTTTAATAATAATGATATTATGTATATAAATTTTAATAATAATTTTAAATATAATGATAATTATGTTTTCACACGCCCAAAATCGGGCAGAATAAGTGAAACTCACTTTATAAATCTGACATCTGTATCACCTTATTTTTGTGAATAAAGGAATTTTATCTTATCTTTTTATCTTATCTAGAATCGAACCCACGAGCGTTGGTGTCGAAGCCGCCAATGACGATTGACCGCTACGCCACCGAGCTCGTCAAATAAGCATTCTATTCAGTTATTGAATCGCAATAAGAGATGGAGGTAAGGGGGCAGTGGTTTGATCTGTGCATTGATAGAACAGTCTCTTTATAGAGATGCAGCATATGCGTTATTTAAGTGTCTGATATTTTTACATTGTTACACAAAAATATTTTACCTCACAAACTTAAATAAGCAAATATTTAGTCTGGCGCCAAAACGAATGGCGAAAGGGGACGGCGCGGGAAAATAAAACAGACAATCAAATATTTAAAATTATGAAGGAGTCTTTTATTTCCCTTGGGGGTTGCTTTTTGAGAACGGTTTGTTATCTTTAAAAGGTAACCAAATGATTAATTGGGGGGTGTAAGTGGTTCATCATAATATTTTTGAATCAAAGTCTATCTCACCAGCACTTGGTGCATTCTGCTAATTGACAAACGAGGCTCTGGCGAAAAGAGAGTTAGGCTTCAAACAGTAATGGTAGGGTATTGGGCATTTAGTATGTTGCCCGACTGGGGGTCTCACAGATGACCGCAGCCAAATAACAATTCTCTTGAGGGTTGTTGTGTTCCTGTGAGTGAGTGAAGCTAATAGAAAGGAAGGAGTTGCTGTGTAGGCAGCGGAGGTGGTGGCGCGCGAGTGATATTTCATTTTACGAGCGTTTATATGGCTACGGTAACCGCTTCTCATCAGGTGGGCCGTATGCTTGTCTGCCATCCGGCGTAGTATAAAAGCATAGTTATCTATTAAAATATGAAACTAATTGGTTGCCGTGTGGTTTCCGGCAGACTAGAATAGAATCACTCCATCTCTTCCCGTGGATGTCGTACAAGGAGACTAAGGGAAATACATTATCAAACATCGATCAGGCCTCCCCAACCCGTCTAGCCAGCCTATCCACCACCACTGAACGCTTTTTAATACATTTTCTACCACGAACTGTGAAATTGTGGAATCAATTTTCTTCAGTTGTATTCCCAAATAAATACGATATATAGGAGCCTGCAAGTACAGGGTCAATTTTTCCCTTTAAAAGGCTGGAAACGGATCGGCGATAAAGTGACCCTTATGCTCGCTAATTTGCCATTGCTTACCATTCGACCACCGAGCTTGACACGAATATAAAATGTCAATAGATAAAACATCGGACGCGCAGCATGCGCCAACATAGCGAAATTTATTTTTTCGAAATCCCGAATTGATATCGGAAAACCAAGGTCACTTTACATTCATTTCTACTTTTTGATGCTCTATACGAATCCGAAGTCAGAATTTCGAAATTTTGAGTTTCATGGCAACGGACGGACAGACAGAACGAGTTTTTTTTGGAAAACCAAGGTCACTTTACATTACTACTTTTTGATGCTCTACACGAATCCGAAGTCAGAATTTCGAAATTTTGAGTTTCATGCAACGGACAGACAGAACGACCGGACGATTTCATAAGCTCAATGAATATCGCTGAATATCATTGAACTTGATAGAAATTATTCGGGAACACTGCCAAATGAAGTTGATGCTTTCACCGTATTCCATTATTCCATAATTACTGGGTAGTGAAATATTAAAATCGATATTGTCGAACATTGTCGTTGGACTACATAAAGTTGCAGCCGCAGCTGTAGGTGGATTCAGCTCAAGTGATCAAAATTGCCTCTTCAGCAAATCCAGATAGCACCTAATGCATACCGTTATGAGCTGCCTTTGTTTGCGCCTATGTTTACCATTGTTACACTTTTAATTCTGAGTGATATGCTAGCGAGTTTGAAGTGAAAGGGACCTTTCACTTAGACACACAGAGTTTCCCAATTTTTTTTTGCCACGGAACACTAATTGATTATACTTTTTCTAGCGGAACCTTAGCAGCTGTAATTTTTATATAGAGCCTAATTAGTCTTTTTCAACGAATGTTTTGTTAATTTTTGGATGGATCGCGGAACCCTTGTGGCCCTTCCACGGAACCCCAGGGTTCCGTGGACCACCTTTCGGGAACACCTTGGTGTGAGTAATAGTACTACGTACAGTATGGCTGCTCCCTGCCTATGGATCGACCTCACCTCCCCTCTGAGACAAATCAGTTTGTATGGCGCCGCACGCACACACGCTCATTTTCGCTCTGTACAGACGTCATGGATTATATTGTAATAGTGAACAAAGCGACATTTGTATGTAGTGGCCCGGGTGTGACAATATTATAACACTGGTCTACAAAATTCTAACTTATTTTGTCACACGAAAATTTATATCAAATATTGAATACACTATGGTACCAAACAATTATACCTACATGAATGAAAAAAAATACATATCCTTTGTGCATTATCAATGCATTATATATTATATCAATGCATTATATTTTCAATAAAAGTAAAAAAACATAGACAAATTTATTACCTAACGTTACAATAAAATTATGATTTTTGTGGATGTTTCGCTTCTGGTGCGGCGTCGCTTTATTGTGGCGCAAAAGTGTGTTTAACTGTGTATCAGTGGTGCAGTGTCAAAGTGTGCGGTTGACGGCCATAAAAATAACTCTTTTAAGTCCTCAGCAGTAATCTGCAGCATTCCTAGATTCCGTTTCTCTTAATAACGCTTCTCTATTAAGGAAACTCTCCTCGTCCTCTCGTCTTGTTCACTCACACCACGCACGGCAAGGTAAGTGGTAAAGAAATCCAGATGATAGTCCAACATATGTGTTATCAAAAACATGTTACACTCCAGAGCTTTGTATAACATTATAAAGTGATTAATAAAATTTTACTTTTCCAGACAAAGAGACTAAGTCAAGAACTTTGAAGTAAAACTGAATAATCACGAAAAATCACCTGGACATGTGTCATGAAGCTCGTCCGCAATTTTCTGGGAATTCACAATTGAAACGAAATTATAAGAACGATATTTTTATCCAAATTATATATGTCATATATGTATGTATGTTTCAAGGTGTGATTGTGAGCAAAAAAAATATCAGTTTGTGAGATAAAGAAACGCTTTCTCATATTATTATTTGTCAGTTGATTCTAGGCAATTAAGCTGAAATTGTCCAAGTATCGATAAGTACCAAACCTCGATGTAAATTTTTATTGAAGTATTTGGAAAACACACTATCGAGTTTATAAGTGAGGAAAATTTAATGTTCGAGTTTCAATAGTAGGGGCGATGACACGGCACCTCTTATACAAATATTTGCTTATACCTGACCAGGAAAGCCAGCGTGAGCTTGTTAGTGTTGTTCATATAAGCACAACATTATCAACATATTTTACTTTATACGATACGTATAGGGTATATCAAATTAATTTGCTCTGCTATCTTTGCATTTTTGAGCTGAATATGTCTTTAAAATTTGCTTCCATAAGGAGGCAATTAAAAAACCCGAATGATAACAAAATCGGGGTATATAGTTTGGTGTTGCAGCTACAAATCTATCATCTCTTGGCTTTGGCTGAAAAGATGGTAATGAGCCACTTACACCCCTATGATATTATAATGAGACAATACAATACAACCAAATTCAACCAATTACAGATACAGATACTTAATTATTTTTTATAATTAAAATTAAAACCACAAATAATTAAAAATCAACTTCTGTTTTATTTTAGTAAATTCACGCCCCGTCAAAAGCACTAGTCGGCCACCGTGACATTGTAACGTAAAACGTTCGGAAGTCACCGGCCACGCGTCACAGTGACGTTACATAACGTCACCCTGATTTATGGTATCCGTGACAAATGACTACACTTTTTACACGAGAGCATACCATTGGAAAAAAGGCGTCTGACTTTACTCGTGTATCATCATCATCAGCCTGTATCTATCCACTGCTGGATATAAGCCTTCCTAGTGCTTTCCGCCATAAGCGATCCTCCGCTTTCCGCATCCGTCATCTGCCATCGCTGACTCAGTACATGTGGCTTGTCCACTGCCACTTCAGTTTGCTGATTTTGAGAGCTATGTCAACAACTTTGATTCTTGGTCTGATTTCCTCGTTCCGGATTCGAGTTCCCTCAGAGAAATTCCGAGCATAGCTCTCTCCATAGCTCGCTGTGCGACTTTTCTTATAATGGGGAGGACGCACTGGTTGAAAACTTTAGTCTTTTAGTATTAGGGTAGCAGTGCTGTGAAGATGTACTAAAGCTGAAGAATATACTGTTTGTATGTACTGTTTTAAATTACTCAAGTGGAACGAAGAATACGACCCACCTGCCTGATGCAAGCTGAAACTGGAGTATCTCTGACTACATTATTTTCAAATAGATTCGTTGGCACTTCCGCTACTGACGCAGTATTTCCTCGCGTCTGCTAACCTAATTCACTCGAAGGAAAATAACAATACTCATTTATGGTGTTAATTGCCTGCGGTCTTTTGTGAGGTGGAGGTACTCTCACACACACCTCAGTCAGGCGCAACATACCCTGTCTCCCTTTTCGCCAGAGTCTCTTTTGGTTATTGTAACCGCTTCACATAGGCCGAGCCGTATGCTTACGAGTATACCCGACCAATTAAAAAAAAGTGTATTTAAAGTAAAAGGCAAGGAAGGTACTGCATTTATGAACTTTTACTGTACCTATCTAGTAAAACTCGCCTTATTTAGAGCCCTGTACGCACGAGCGAAAGCGAACATCCCGAATACGAACATTTCGTTTGTACGTATGGACGTAAATTTGTTGTTACGTAACGATTATCAAATATCGTTTAATGAAGTATAATATTGAATCACCGTTGAGCATTTTCGACGAACGTAATGTTCGATATTCGTTAACGGTACGCAAATGAATTTGTTACGTATCACGGAACGCAACAAATTTAATCACACGCGCATACACAGTTTAATGACGTATAATCTATACAATCTGAGATAAATCCAACGACATAATTAACTCAAAATAGGTTCAGTCATTCAGTAATTAGGTATGACAAACAGGATCCGACATAATATACAGGTATATAAAGGTTTGAAGGAACATTAAAATAATAAATTATGACATTAATCCAATGCAATTATTGAAAAAAAAAATCGGGTTGCATTCCGGGAGTGCCGGCAGAAGAGAAAATTTGAACATTAACGTTGCGTTTTTTGAATATTTTGGAATGGGGAATAATTTCGCGCGAATTGCTTTATTTATCAGTATAAAAGGACTATCATTTATGTGGTAAAATACAATATTCATTTATTGCGCTAGCGTACACAAACATGACAATTTATATTACATTAAAAATAAACAGTAGGAGCAGGCATACATCCTAAAAAGTGCACAACGCCGCCTAAATAAGTTTTCACTTCAAAAATGATGGTTAATTAAAAGTTAAATCATTATAAGTAATGATGGACGAATGAATTTTGCAGCTGAAAATACTATTTATATGATTATTTATATGAAGAAATGCTTCACGTACGTAAATAGATAGTCACGCTCGCGCCTGAAATCTTTTGCAATACCTGACGAAGGTGACTAAGTTTTAGGTGCTTATACAAGTCTTAAGATCCTCTGCACACTTAGTTATGCAATAAATTATTTTGACTTTGACTAAGTCAATACAT
The DNA here is from genome assembly GCA_937001555.2 of Hypsopygia costalis. Taxonomy (NCBI): domain Eukaryota; kingdom Metazoa; phylum Arthropoda; class Insecta; order Lepidoptera; family Pyralidae; genus Hypsopygia; species Hypsopygia costalis. The sequence goes on from OW443329.2 coordinate 30,291,408, forward strand.
AACATAACTCTTTGCATTTCGCCGCAGTCGGATAAAAATATGGTTCGCAAATTAATCTTTCGATCCCTTACATCTAGGTCACTTTCGCTACCTGCGATCAAATTATTCAATATGGCGGATTTTCCATATTTCATCAGTGAGATTACGATCACTCAATCGCACAATAAAGTCTCGATTTCACGTATTTAATTTGTGAAGTTTGCCGTTAAAACTCGGCGCGGCCAGATGTCGCTTTAATAAAACCGAATCAATGTTCACTCAGCGACTGTCGCCAAGAGCTACGAAACGAATTGGATTCACAGGAAACAGCCTGCTTTATAACTTGTAATTTAGTGGAAATTATTATTTTACAGACTTTAACTTAATAGTTTAATAATTAGTCCATCAACTTCAAGTAATACTCAGCAACTTAATCCTGCTAAATTCGCACGATTTGGACGCTGACCGTTGGGCTGGTTCACAGACTAAAAGTCGCACAACGTACAATGGAGAGAGCAATGCTTGGGGTTACTATAAGGGTCGAATCCAGAACGAAGAAATTTGACAGAGAACCAAAGTGGTCGACGTAGCTCTAAGAGTCAGCAAGCTGAAGTGGCAGCGGGCTGGCCACATCTGCCGAGTCAATGATGGCAGATCGGAAGGTCTTAAAGTGGAGAGCATGTATGGGGCTACGAAGTGTAGGACGAATCTCTCTAGATGGGCCGACAAAACCGATCGAAAGCGGTTGGATGCACAAAGCGGAGGATCGCATATGGTGGAAAGCATTAGGAAAGGCCTATATATTTTGGGGTGTAAGTGGTTCATCAACATCTTTGAACGAAAGCCAACTTCACTTGCACGCGATGCACCCTGCTGACTGACAAACGAAGCTCTGGCGAAAAGAGAGGTAGGGGGCGTAATTGTAAGCTACCCGACTGGGGAATGTACCTCCACCTCACATACCGCAGCCAAATAATAATTTCCTTGAGAGTTGTTGTGTTCCTGCGAGTGAGTGAGGTCACCAGAAAGGAGGGAGATGCTGCGTTGGCAGCGGGGGTGGCGGCGCGTGAGCGATATTTTATGTTGCGAGCGTTAATATGGGCTACAGTAACTGCTTCACATCAAGCGGGCCGTATGCTTGTCTGCCACCCGACGTAGTATAAAAAAAAAAAAAACCAGCAGGCTGATGATGACAATGAACTCTATCTTGAGCATCAGAATGATTCGAAATATTTTATATACCTCCTGTAACCATTCCGAAGCTATCATAGGGCTGGCCAGTGCACTTAAATCAGTTTACCTGCCACCTAGGTCGCCATTGCCACTATTTTTTATTACTGTACGTGTACCACCATCTAGATTATTGGTACCATGAATATTCGACAACGACTATTCGGTATTCGGTCGAATAGAGCATAGAATTTCATATTCTGACAATGCTACAGAGTTATAAATTGGTGGCAGCTGTAGGAGAATATAAAGGAAGAAACAAAATTTATACTTTTTTGTTCCCTTCTTAGCTCCACGTAAATAAAAATCCATCATGCGAAGATTTCATCAATGCGACGAAAACGAGCTGTAATCGATACGAATCATTATATGCCGACATCAACAGAGCACAAAGAATTACCTTTTGAATGAAATTGCTCTTTTTAAGTTGATATTACATAATTATCATCATCGGCATAACATCAGCCCGTAGTCCTCCCTTACGTATCGATCGAGCGATGTTCAGTTCCGTGGTCACTTGGAGTGCAAGGCCAAATTGGCCTCTAGGAAAATTGGTATTATCTGTAAAGCCAGACGGTATTTTAAACCACAGCATCGCCTTCAACTGTATAAAGCCCAAGTTAGGCCTCATATGGAATACTGTTCACATCTCTGGGCTGGTGCGCCCCAGTACTTACTTGCTCCATTTGACCGCATACAACGAAGAGCTGTTCGAATCGTCGGTGACCCAATGATTTCTGATCAGCTGGAGTCTCTCTCTACACGATGTTGCATCTCTTTGCGTTCTATATAAATTATACAACGGGGAGTGCTCGGATGAGCTATTTGATTTGATATCTGCCGCTGAGTTCCACTATCGTACAACTCGCTATAAATTATAATTCTATCCTCATCATCTCGATATTTGGCGATCTACTACAGTACGCTTTTTAAGACATTTTCTACCACGAACTGTGAAATTGTGGAATCAACTTCCTCCAGCGGTATTCCCAAATAAATACGACATGGGGGCCAACAAGAACAGAGTCAATATTTCCCTTAAAAGGCTGGCAATGGATCGGTGACCCTTTGGTGTTGCTGATTTCTATGGGCGGTGGTGATTGCTTTCCATCAGGTGACCCACAAGCTCGCTTGCCCCCTCTCATAAAAAACCACTTAGAGATTCACTCGTCCTGATTCTGAATATATAGAAAGTCGACTATAGTTCTTTGTCATTAGGGCCGGCAATAAGTAGTTATTACGGTCGAAATAATATTGTTATACATTTTTGTCTCACCTCTTTTTTCTATCCCTATTCTTCCAATGTCCTTTTTTAAAATTTCTTTTTCCATTTTCCTCGCTTTCCTTCTCTAATTTCAGGCCTTTATTTGCGTATTTGAAATTTGTTTTATTTTACATTTCTAACGTAGTTGGTTTTCATATTAAGTAAAGTAACTTCTTTGCGTATTCCCTTGTTCTCCTCTTTCTCTCTTCCCACGTCGTCAACACTTAATCATTTCACTGCTGGGATACGGGCCTCTAAAGGCCACTGACTTGGCTTAACGACTATCATCTAACGACAACAGCCGGGACCGACGGCTTAACGTACTCCTTGAAGCATCCGAAGCAAGATCAGTCAGTAACGATTGCATTTTATAGATACTATATGTATATAGGATAATAAAGAAAAAATCAAACCCGAAATCACTACATTTCCCACTCGTAAAAAACCTCATCATTGGTATCACGTTCGCCACTCCCCAACTAATTCTCTCGCCCGTTTACTCAGCCGATTTGACTGGTTCTATCAACTTTCCACGCCATAAGCGTCCCGCGGGAGCATTGATTGTCGGCGAATTTGCATTTTATAATTAAAGAATTAGATCCGGCCGGAGAGCACGGCCGAATGTTTATTTACATCGCTGTTCCGAGAGCTACATTTTAATGATGTTCTTATTTGGTCCTTCTTAATGCTGTTGGCTTTTTACGGGTTAGCGGTTACATTTCATGAGTTTTTGTTTAGGAAGGGATCTTCAAGGTGTTTATTATGCATTAGCTGCTGGGTTATTTGTCTTTTTTAATGTGCTTTCAGGTTAAAGTATAATTAGCTTACTGGCAACTTTGTCATGTAAATGTTTTCTTTGTTTAGAGTTAATTGTATCTGTGCTTATAATCTGCTTTACAAGTTGTAAAAATCGGCCATATAATACGTGACTCCATCAGAGAATCTTCCAGTAAGTTCACTTTCAAAAAGAATAAATATGTTTATATTGTCACTTTCTTTTATTAATTCTGGAAGAGCGGTCACTACTAACACAAACACTTGTTCTGCTTAAAAGGAGTACCTACCCAAACAATTGTAAGGATTATGTTTTGCAATAATAAAATATTTTCATTTTCATGTTTCATGTTCAAGCTTATTTACTTGAGAATTTATCCAAGCAATAATCATCATTGTCCTATTTAATTTTCCTTTTCAGTTTCCGTGAATAATTAAATGTATATGTGTTAATCAGGCATTCAGAAATAGTGAATAAATCGTACAGTCACTAGAAATGTTAGGCATCAACCCATAAAAATTTCTTCTTCTTTTTTTTTATACAACGTCGAGTGGCAGACAAGCATACGGCCCGCCTGATGTGAAGCGGTCACCGTAGCCATATTAACGCTTGCAACCGAAAATATCGCTCGTACGCTGCCACCCCAGCTAGGAGCTAGATGCAACGCTGGCAATCGTAGCATCTCCTTCCATTCTGGTGACCTCACTCACTCGCAGGAACACAACAACCCTCAATCCTCTTCTTTTTTATTATTTTCTCTTCTTCCCTTTTTTACTATTTTTTTCGTATTTATTCTTTATATCTGAAGGTAAGCCACTCCATAGTTTATATCCAACACTCGAAGGTTGGCTGGTAGAGATCTCTTGACTTTGACTTTGACATACTCCAGCACGCTGCTCAACTGCGGGCCGGCGGAGGTGGTTTTATTATGCGCCTTTCAATAACCCTTAATAATTTAATCCATAATAAGAAATAAAATCCCCTAATATAGAAAGAATGTTTCGTAAGTAAACATACCAATTTATTTCCCAGACAAATTGTGAAGAAAAAGTTTTACGCAGTTTCTGACTTCTCTAGAAGTCAGAATTCAATTGCTCTCTTAGAAAATTTAGAATATTGAGAAGATTCTTGTAAGTAATCAGTGTGAAAAGTTATACGAAACATGCTTTTTTCCTATATTATTAGAATTCGGCTGAAAAGACATACCCCGGCCACTACATACGAATGTCTGGTCGTTTATTACTATATAAACAATCACGTCCGTGCAGAGCGTGAGTGGGCGTGTGTGCGTGCGACGCCATACAAACTGTTCCAGATTTGTCTCAGAGGGGAGGTGAGGTCGACACGAGAGAGCGGCAGGGAGTGTCCATACTGTACGTAGTACTATTACTTATACTGTGCCTACACATTACTACAGTACTTTTACAGCGATAAACAACAAACGGAGGGGGGACCCTCCACACATTCCCACCACTGTATCTCCTGTGTAGCTGTTGGGGTGTAAGTGGTTCATTAACATCTTTGAACCAAAGTCAACCTCGCCTGCACGTGGAGCACTCTGCTGACTGACAAACGAGACTGGCGAAAAGAGAGGTAGGGCATAGCGTATTCTTGAAGCTGCCCGACTAGGGAAGTACCTTCAACTCGCAGAATACCGCAGCCAAATAACAATTCCCTTGAGAGATGTTGTGTTCCTGCGAGTGACTGAGGTCACCAGAAAGAAAGTAAGGAGTATAGCAACGGATCGGCGACCTCTTGGTGTTGCTGATCTCCATGAGCGATGGTGATTGCTTTCCATCAAGTGACCCACATGCTCGTTTGCCACATATGTAAAAAAAAGCCAGGATTAACAGCAGCGACCACCAAAATGGCAAAGAACAATGAAGTATATTGCAGTCTCGGGGGTAAAAGTGCGGCTGCCTTAGAACTCACATTTAATGAGAAAAAATTAGTAGGAGATGGAAGCTTTTGGTATTTGATTTCCCCTATTATGGGAGACAGCAATATGGCAAATGGCCATAAACAAAAAGGAAATAGCAATAAACAAATGAAATAAAAAATTCACAACACATCAACTTTTTTAATAAAAAGATCATACCGGATTTCCATCTCATTCGCCTTAAATGGGTTAGAAAAAAACAATGTGTACGAAAAAACATATACACAAAAACCTTGTAACCCCTCATCGCATTATGGGGACAATTTAATCGCACCGTGCCGTTTCTCGGATGTACCCTACCCATATATCACGATTTATTATTTAAAACGCAACGCATATGAATAGTTCCAAGTGTGCCCCTAGGGTACCTTTCGGGCAATGCAAAGATATAGCGAGTGCCGCCTACCATTAATATTTTATAAGACATTTCATGCTTGTGATAAATTCTCTTAACGTGAATTATTTAGGGCTGCCTCAAAGAAAAAGATTTGCCATTAACATTATGCGTAGAGGTGATAAAAGACCGAATGCGTGTTTTCTTAGTGAGTAGTTTTTTTAAAATAATACTTTGATATTATTTTTGTATGTCATATCATAACAAATATCTTCTAATTGTATATGCTTTCAATGGTTGTACATTGTTTTATACTTGCTCATGTTTCTCATATTTTAATTTCATAGAATAATCAGTTCATAGTATACTCTATTTCAATAATTCGAACTCACAGATTTTTGTTACAAATAAAATATTATTTACAATTTTCATATAATATTGATATTAAATGTAAATATAAATAAAATGTTTTTCTTTAAGTATTCGTTTTCCGGTGGAGTCGCAGTTCTACCCTAACCTACTTTTCCGGTAGCAAGTAGTTTCTGTCAGGGTCGCAGTTCTAGCTTAACCTACTTTTCTGATAGCGAGAATTATGTATAACATATCGTTTATTTTTACATTTTCGTTAAAACAAAACACTATGATGTAATATAAAAAAATATCAACAATTTATATTGATATAAAATTCTTTGAATTGTGTTTCTAATCATAAAATCACAATATAATAGTCTTTAAACATTAATAAACTTTTAAACAATAATAATTGAAATGAAAATTCTAGAAACAAATATTCTGTGAAGTAAAACTCGACAATGTTTGGTAACCACTCACTTGTAGGAACATAATAATTTTTTATTTTTATTTATTTTATTTTATTCAGAAAACAAACAGCATTTTATAACAAAAAATAAATAACAATATGCTCAAAAACATGCCATTATATGTTTCCGCATATATAAATAATAAATCCTTTGCATTGTTATAGGGTTGCGATATTTTATGAGGTGAAGGTACTTCCCCTTTCGGGCTCGACATGCTCTACCTCTCTTTCGGCAGAGTCCAGGCTGCACCACGTGCAAATGAGTTTTGTCTCTAAAGGTTGTGATGAGCTAGTTACACTCCGTACGTATACGTTTATGTAAAAGTACTCCCAATTTTTTTGAAGTAATACTTCTTTACGTACCCTTGACTCGGAGGGTAAGCCGGTGAATGCGTGACGAGAGCGTTACGGAAACAGCGAACGGAATTTGAGAGGGAGATATAAGTTAGTAGAACTAAGGAAGTTTTACTTCAGTTGTGTGGTCTAAAGCACACTCGTTTTTTTGTGTAACAAATCGTTGCTATACATATTAATCATCATCATCATCAGGTCCATTTCAGTCTCCACTACACGACCCTCTCTCATCCGTCCTAGACGGAAGGAGGATTTGGCCTACACTCCCCACGCTGGGCAAACGGGTTGGGGAGGCCTGATCGATATTTGATAATGTATTTCCCTTAGTCGCCTTGTACGACACCCACGGGAAGAAACGGAGTGATTCTATTCTAGTCTGCCGGAAATCGCACGGCCAAATACATATTAATAAGCCTCATAAATACACTGAAATATTTTTAACAAGATGTTATGTAGATCTACCTTCAAATAAAATGAGTAACTCCCACGACATTTGAAATCTTAAAGGGCTGGTAACGGATCGGCGACCCCTTGATGTTCCTGATCTCCATGGGCGGTGGTGATTGTTTTCCATCAGGTGACCCACATGCTCGTTTGCCCCTTCTCATATAAAAAAATGGGGGGTGGCTGTGTCATGGACCGGCCGTGTGTTGTTGGTGAATACGTTATATGCACTAAAGTTATCTCAAAATGGCAGCGCTTCCCCCTCCCCCGCACGCGTATTCCATAGTCCTTACCTGGCGTAATAGATTCTTTGATCCTTCATCTATCCAGTGGTGTGATTGAATTTTGGATGGAGATGATAGATTTGTAGCTGCAACACCAAACTGTATCCCCCTGATTTTGTTATTATTAGTTATTTTGAATTGCCTCCCCATGGAAGAAATCTTAATGAGATGTTCACGTCAAAACAAAAGCATTTTTATCAAAATAGCTAGGTACATAATAAGCCATTTTTACTTTAAATTTTCATCTACGTAATACCCTCCTACGTCATACAATAACGCCCTCTATATAAAGAGTAAACTAAAAAAATAATCATGCGTGTTTACAAGGGAAAATTAAAACTTAAGAAACAATATAAGTGGCAGTATCTAAACTATATCAACACCGATTAGGCATCCTTAGGGAGCTTCTTGGCAGCGTTGCGCGTATCAGTCTAATCGAACACGCAAGTTAAGCAACGTCGACCATAGCCTGTCCATGGATGGGTCTATTTATTTCGAGCTCCTCTGTGCTTCAGAGGGCACCTTAAGCCGTCGGTCCCGGCGGTTGTCATTAGATGACAGTCGTTAAGCCAAATCAGTGGCAATTAGGCGGCTTGAAAACACTGGCCTCCGCCAACCCGCAGTTAAGCACCGTGGTGGAGTATGCTCTAAACCCCTTCGGTTGAGGGGACGCCCGTATCCCAGCAGTGGGATGAATAACGGTAACGACGAAGTATCCATAAATCGCGCTGTATGGTTTTTCTGATCAAAAAGAACACAAAACGATAGAAAAAGCCAGCAATTCTTAGACTTGATAGATCCATCGCAATCTTAAAGTGAAATAAAATTCTTTTTTCTGCCATTGAGCCCTCGTGTATGCATTTAGGCACGTTTTACACTTTTTTTTACCTAAATATTATCTATTTTTAACCGACTTCAAAAAAGGAGGAGGTTCTCAATTCGACCGAATATTTTTTTTTGTATGTATGTTATTCGATATCTTTGCGAATTGTGAACCGATTTTCATAATTCTTTTTTTATTTGAAAGGGTATGATTGCAAGGTGGTCGCATATTCACCAAGTCAGGATCTGATGATGGGATGTCAGGGAAAAAAAGGGAAACCCTTAAATTTTATAAGCACGTATGGTCAAATTCATTTTTTTTTATTTGTAAAGGTAATTACGAGGTGGTTCCATATTCACCAAGTCAGGGTCTGATGATCCCAGAAAAATCGAGGGAAACCCTTAAATTTGCCCTATGGTAGCCGGCAGAATAAAATTGTGCCACTCCATTGCTCTGCGCTGGATGTCGTACATGGCGACTAAGGAATCTTGTGTCACGCGATAACTTTTCTCCCGGAAGACGGGCAGCAGCGTCTGCCGGGGTATTCCTATATAAGCTGCGATCGCCAACTGAAGTCGGTTTCAATTTTTTTTAAATCAACTTTTTTATTTAAATTTACTAGCATTTCGGAATAATTGACGATTGGCGAAGCAGTTTAGATGCCGCAATTTGTAGTCCAAGTATATCAGCGAAGCTTGTGAAGTGCTCGTTGTGTTCAAAACAACACTCCAACGCCTGTGACGTTTCAAAAGTCAGAAAGCACGTTTCTCTTAGGGAAAATACATAGAAATGCTGTTTTTTAGGGTTCCGCACCTCAAAAGGAAAAACGGAACCCTTATAAGATCACTTTGTTGTCCGTCTGTCTGTCTGTCTGTCAAGAATTTCTATGTCGAGAATGCGTGGAGGTATCAAGCTGAAATTTGAACTGTATACTCAGGTCTACGGTCCCATGAAGTTGTAAAAAAAATCAAACTGCTAAGTAGAAAAAAGTTACGGCCGTTTATTCAGCAAAAAACGCATATTTCGACACACTCAAGGGAATCAAAACCTATAGGGTACTTCCCGTTGACCTAGAACTATGAAATTTGGCAAGTAACATCGTTATAGACTACAAGTACAAGAATAAATCTCAAAACTATACATTTGTAATTAAATCTTAAAATACAGAGTGTCTATATTTTTTATAGGAGGTAGAAATTTCAAATTGAAGCTACTAGTTCAAATGGGTATCATATGAAAGGGCTTGATGTGCACATTGCAAAATATATTTTATTTATTTTTTCCAACATTATTTCTTATTTATGATGAAAAATATCAAATTTATAATGATCCTACGTACGGAACCCTCGGTGGGCGAGTCCGACTCGCATTTGGCCGGTTTTTTTTATTGTATGTTACAAAATTGGGACGCTACTGCCGAAGCAGCCGGTTACAAAATAACACTACTGCCTACATTGTTGGTAATTAGGTTGGATGAAATCCTAGAGCTCTGCCGAATAAGCTGGAGATGTTGGTGAATAAGACGAGCTCGGTGGCGGTCAAACACGCGGCTTCGACACCAACGCTCGTGGGTTCGATTCCCACATGGGACAAACATTTGTGTGCATGAACATGTCTGTTTGTCTTAGTCTGGGTGTTTCTATGTATCACAAGTATGTATGTACAAAAAACAATAAAAAATGTATTTACGTATGTTTATCGGTTGTCTAGTACCCATAACACAAGCTTCGCTTACTTTGGGGCTAGATGGCGCTGTGTAATTTGTCTGACAATATTATTAATAACTTTAACGTAAGATCAATTATTAGAATAAGAAAATTAAAAAAAAAATATTAGAATAAAAAAAATCGATGGTAATCGCTTCAGCTTCGGATGTAGGGCCCCAGATCCTGAAATAGCGTGAGTTTGCTTAAAGAGTATGTTTGTGTATCTTCACATGCCATTTTTATATGACCAGCTGACCCGTTGTTCTGTCTCCTTAACAATGAATATAGAATTCGGATTTGTTTCGCGCAATCTGTCAAATGATTGGCAGTTCTGTCAAATGACATAAAGTTACATTAGAAAAGTTAATATGGTAACTTTTCTAATTTTCCGCGCAACATTCTTATTTTTTTCTTACATAAGAACTTTCTCCTGACAATAACAAATACAACATAAAAATAAATAGCGAAATCGATCTAGTCGTTCCCGCGTGATGCCGTGACCAAGGGAAATAGGGACTCTTTTTATATATATATAGATTTTTATATATGTGAGACTAAATACGACTCTTATGGCCCTGAACTCTGACAGGCTGGAATCTAGACTAGCTCTTGCGGGTATGGTTGCTCTTAATAAACTGGGCAGAAATAATCGGCTGGAGTTGGTTTGGGTTCCGGGATACACATGCGTTGGGGGAAATGAGAGGGCTGACGAACTGGCAAGGGAGGGCTCAAGCAAAAACTTTTTAGGACCTGAACCCTTTGTAGGTCTCTCATATGGGACAGTAATTAAGGCTATAAATAGCAGAACGAAATCTAGGCAGAAGGCTGAATGGAAGGAGATGAGTGGAATGTTACGCTCCAAGGAAACCATTGGCGAAGGTACAACGAATTGGTACAGACATATACATAAATATGACAGAAAATGGATGCGTCTCATGCTTGGTGCACTGACGAGCCACTATGCCTGTCAAGGACACCTGTTGATAGCCCAGAGTGCAAAATATGCGAAGGGTCTAACGAGTCCATGAAACACTTGATGTGCCAATGTGACGCCCTAGCCGGCAAACGAATGGAAATCCTAGGAAAGGCATACCCGGACCTGGAGGACTATAGGTTCTTTCCATTAAGCGGCATACTGAAGTACATGGAACATGTCTCCAGACAGTCAGGGAAGAGTGACTAAAGGATTAGGGAGAACACAAAAGATCCATTGAGGGTCGACGTGTCACCGGTGCTGCAGCACTGGACCCACTCTAAGATAAGATAAGATAAATACGACATTACACAGCAATATTAGGATTAAGGTAGATTATGTAGGAATATTTTTTGGCATAAAATAAATCTATGTTTTACATATTATGTTGAACAATACCTACTGTTACGAATATTATTTGACCTACGCAGGTTTTTTGAGACACCATAATTTAACAATTGTTTTTCTGAATAAGGGAATCTTGTTGCTTTTACCCGCGGAAACTGAGTTAACCTGTTTTTATTATTAATTTCTTTGTTTTGTTAATTAACGTTGGGTTAACTTTGTACATTTTTATGGAATATACAGTTTTGTAATTTTATCTGATTACGTAAAAGACAAGAATAATATGTATTTTTTAGATATATTCTTGGGGTATATTTGGCTCTCTGTCATTTTTGAGCCAAAGCCAACCTCACTTGCACGTACACCCTGATGATTAACTAAGAGGCTCTGGTAAAAGGGAAGTACGGCAGAGCGTAACGTTAAGTTGCCCTGGAGAAATACCTAAACCTCAATGAAGACTGTAGCACAGCATAGAAATACGACCAGTACTTTAACTTCATACTAGCGCCCAAATCGGCGCACGCACACAGCCAAGCGTCATTTACACGATCGCTCAGGACGTAGAGTGTAGATATATAACAATTTCCTACTGGCCCAAATTGTTCCAGCGAGTAAGTGAGATTATCAGAAAGGAACAAGTGGTTGTGATGATAGATAGAGGTAGCGGCGCGTGAACGATACAATTTTTTTCAAGCATCTATAGGTCATAGTCACCGCTTTACGGCAGGTGGGCCGCATGCTTGTCTGTCACATGATATAGTAGAAAAAACCTAATAGAATAGATTTTTTATACCACTAAAGTGGCAAACAAGCATACGGCCCGCCTGATGGAAAACAGTTTTTTGTTTATACGAGAGGGGGCCAAACGAGCATGTGGATGTGATGGAAAGCAATCACCAGTCCATGGAGATCAGCAACACCATGGGGTCGCCGATCCGTTGCCAGCTTACACACCTTCTTTTCGTTAGTCGGATGCTCCGAATACCATGGACGGCCAAACGCACAACTGTATCTGTTCTTTCTCAACTCGGCATTGAGACCAGATTGTCCACCACGTGTATGCAACGCATACTTTCTTATTTCGGCCATGTGATGAGGAGAGGAGATGGCAGCCTGGAAAGGCTTGTTATTGTTGGCAACACCGAAGGCAAGAGAGCACGTGGCCGTTCACCAACAAGATGGTCTGACCAGGTGAAGGGGCCGCCTCCTTTTCTAGATTCTATCAGGCAGTGAGGGCCACTTCGGACAGGAATCGATGGAGACAGATTGTCCGTTCGCGAGGTTCCTGTGACCACGATCCTCAGCAATGAGGGACCGAGTGAAGAAGAAGAATAGTTTAGTTACCGTAGCCTATGGACGTCTGTAACACCAAAGGCATCACATGCGCGTTGCCGACCTTGTTAAAACCTCTTCACGCCCTTTTTAAAGAATCCCATGTTGTAGTCTCCTGAGAAAACCTCAAAAGGCAGTTCATTTGCTTGAAGGATTGTCATTCATATAAGCCACACGAGATGCGTCGCTGATTAAAAATGGAAGGCTGGGGAAGCTGCCCCGAGGTAAGTATCTATGTTTCAGGAGGCCGCAGTCAAATAACTATCTGTAGAGTTTGTTTGTTTGTAAATACTTTATTCATCAACATCATCATCAGCCTGTATCTACCCACGGCTGGAGGCTGGATATAAGCTTTCCCAAATGCTTTCCACCAAATACGATCCTCCGCTTTCCTCACCCAGCCGCTTCCAGCCGTTTTCTTAAGGTCATTGGACCATCTAAAAGGAGGGCGTCCAACGCTTCGCCGTCCTATGCGCGGCCTCCACTCTAATACCTTCCTCCCCCATCTGCCATCACTTACTGGGCAGATGTGACCCGCCCATTGTTACTTCAGCTTGAAAACTCTGAAAGCTATGTCGACAACTTTAGTTCTCCGTAGAATTTCTTCGTTCCGGATTCGATCCCTCAGAGAAACCCCGAGCATAGCCCTCTCCTTGCATTACAACAATAACCAATAGGCATATGTCAAAAATATGTACAATGGCGGACTTATCCTTTCAGGGATCTCTTTTGTTGGAGGTGTGTTCTTGCAAACTACTGAGGTTACCAGGAAGCTCCAGATCCTGTGCTGAATCGATCAAGCAGATTTTTCGTGAGATCATCATTACGGGGTACGGGGGTAAGTACGGATATTTTGAGTTGTAAGGGGTTCATGAACATCTTTGAACCAAAACCAACTTCACCTGCACGCGGTGCACCCTGCTGCTGCTGCTGCACGAAAATAGAGGTAGGGAGCGTATTTATAAGCTACCCGACTGGGGAATGTACCTCCACATCACAGAATACCGCAGCCAAATAACAATTCCCTTGAGGGTTGTTGTGTTCCTGCGAGTGAGTGAGCTCACCAGAAAGAAAGAAAGGAGTATAGGCTGGCAACGAATCGACGACGCCGTAGTGTTGCTTATTTCCATTGGCGGTGGTGATTGCTTTGGCCGGAAGGAGATGCTGCGTTGGCAGCGGAGGTGGCGGCACGCGAGCGATATTTTATGTTGCGAGCGTTAATATGGCTACGGTAACCGCTTAACATCAGGCGGGCTGTATGCTTGTCTGCCACCTGTCGTAGTATAAAAAAAAAATACGTATGCGATATCGTTCCTTCACTCTCCTGTCCATACAGACAGTGAGGGACAGGCGAAATCTCAAGTTCAAAATAATTAAAAAACAGGAACTTCATACTTCCCTACTAATATTATAATAAGTGTTTAATGTTTAACAAGTGTTTGTTACGCTTTCACTCTATAACTACTCAACTGATCATCATGAAACTTTGTACACATATACTCAAACGTTAGGAAGGTTAGGTATTAGCGTTAGTACTATTACTTATACTGTGGTATTAGGAAGGACATAGGATAGTTTTTATTTAAAAAAAGGTGATGTCGCGGGTGGAAGCTAGTCTATATACGAAAATCTCGCGGTGTTTGTTTTTTTTTACCGCGCGTAGCGTAGCGGAAGCGGAAGTTTGTCCATCGCGAGGGTAGGTCACGCGCGCGATGGACAACCTTCCGGAGGTAACTACGGGAAGGAGGTGGTGAATCCTCATGGATACTAACGTAGTAAAAGGATACGTTGATTATGTCGGACTCCACCACACCACACCACCTAGGGACTGCTTTTAGCGTTGAGGGGCCTTAAAAGCTTCATCTAAGCGATCGTCTCGTGTGGTGTCTCGCTGCTTTATATCAGGCTGAAGACAGAGTTACAAAAGAAGTAGGGTACAGAATATTTCGACGGTCCCTACGTATAAAGCGACATGTCAAAAATGGCAATAATTGCTATAAAAAACAGTTTTCTTTTTTATATTATTGATTGTATATAATTAAAAAGTAAGAAATTAACTCATTTGTCCAATAATAATATTCTTTAATTACTATATCGTATTATACGTAGGGACCGTCGATTTGTAAGCTGCCCGTCTTTTTATACTACGTCGGGTGGCAGACAAGCATACGGCCCGCCTGATGTGAAGCGGTTACCGTAGCCATATCAACTGGAGATATAGGATTATATCCTCTTGAAAAAATACCCCACCCAGAAACACAACATTATTATTATAATCCTGCGATTGAGTGAGGTCACCAGAAATGAAGGAGCGTTGGCTGTGTGTTAATATGGCTACGGTAAGCGCTTCACATGAGGTGGGCCGTATTTTTGTCTGCTACCCGACGTAGTATAAAAAAAAGGTTGTTCCGTCTTACGAATGTTCGATTTGGTCACGTGTCCTGACGCGAGCTTATCATTTTTTACCCATCCCAAATAGTGCACAACGCCGCTAAAGAAGTTTTCGCTTCAAAAAGTTTTATAATTTTAGATGCTCGGTTAATCGCCATGCAATTTAAATTGTTTAGAAGTGTTTAATTAATGTCCCAATTTAATCAAATAAACCAGAAAATGATGTCGCGGGTATTTGTATTCAATCCACATAATCTCACTTCCCCTAATTTAGGGTAACGCCTATGGTCTATAAATCCCCTACGGGTATCATTATGACCCCATGCTTTTCCCCCTCAAGTCATCACCTCGTTAAATCGCTGCGAGGGCTGTTTTGGTTCGTAGATTTTTTTTATGTTAAAATCATTAAAAGATGTGAAGCTCGCTGGCGTCATTGCACGTATCAGTGTAATCGAACATGCAAGTTAAGCAACGTCGGCCTGTCTATGGATGGGTTTATTTATCTCGACCTCCTCCGTGCTGCGGACGGCACGTTAAGCCGTCGGTCCAGGTTGTAGTTAGATAACAGTCGTTAAGCTAAGTCAGTGGCCATTAGCGGGGCTTGAAAACACTGGCCTCCGACAACCCGCAATTGGGCAGCGTGGTGGAGTATGCTCTAAACCCTTTCGATTGAGGGGAGACTCGTATCCCAGCAGTGGGATGATTAAGGGTTGACGACAATATATTTTAAAATACCAAATTGCTTTGAAAATTTTAATAGTAGAGTCGGTCTTATCACAAATCGGTTTATCTAGAGCACACCCCGGTCACTCCATACAAATGTAGCCTCGTTTAATACTACATTAACAATGAGCTCATTACTACTAGTCCCTGTAATTTGTCCAGGAATATTTATTTATCTATTTATAACCTTGATTTTTGAAACAATCAAAGTCCTAGATATCAAAAATCAAAATGGAACTATAACATTGAATTTAATACGTATAAATAAATAGCTTATGCATGAGTTGTCTAAGCTGGCCGAGACACTGGGGACCGAAGGGCTTGCGGCTCCCTCGCACAACGCACCACCATGTCACATCCGTGTCAGAGGGGAAAACGTTCCCTCAGCATCTTCGCCATAATGGCAAGGCAGCATCCCATAATACCATTACCAATTTTAGATTATATTTATTTGTTATTTATGGTTTTTAGGTTACAATATTAAATATTGTAAATTATAATAATTTAAATGAATAAACATAGTCTGCAGAAAGAAAGTAAGAAAATAGCAATTAAAAAACAGTTTCAAGTTTTTCAATCGGCTTCGAAATCAGTTTTAATTTTTTTCAGTAAATTAAAGAATTTACTAATAAAAATGGATACTAAAATAGTTAATTGATTCTGGTGTTATTTTACGGAAGCCCAATTTACATGCAATTTGATCTACACTACTTTGCATGCTTCCGCCACCGTTTAGTTCATGCAAACTACTGCCGGCCGGCACCGTTTAGTAGATGCATGCGACTGCCGTGCCAACATTTTTTTTTGAGTTCTACATATATACAACATATACACACAAACATACACATATGAAATTTGGTTCACATGTTTAGAAGTTGATATAAACTAACACATACAAAAACTGTGCAATTCTAGTAATATTACATACATACGAATCGAACTAATAACCTCCTTTTTTTAAGTCGGCAAAAAAACGATATGTTGGAAGTAGGTTGTCCAAGGGAATGTAAATCATATGAATTGCTAAAGAAAATGAACCAATTCTTGAAAATTGACCCTGAACATGAAACTAAAATATAAGATAAGATAAGATAAGATAAGCATTTATTTGTCATAACTGCTACACACAATAATTATTAAACACAGGAGTTACACAATTATTAGCACTTATGGGTAATCTTAGTTTGTTTATAAGTTGTAACTAATTATAATGGTAATACACGAAGGAGAACGTGTGTGTTGCAGTCATACAAAGAGGTAAGAAGCTCAGTGAAATGTATGCTCATTGAGCAGACCACTGATTTTCAGCTTCTACCTAAAGAAAATCGCAGAGGACGTATCTATTAGTTGTGTGAGTCGTTCCTTATAATGTCGCGGTTCCGAAGTTTTTTTCTCTGAAATGATGGATAATTATGAGTGTTGGTGTATGTAGAGTGATGATGAGTAAATGTTGAGTTGGTGAATATTAATTACATAATGATATATTAATTTAGAATAGGCGCACCACCAGTGCGACCTTGGCTTATACATAAGTTTTGTTCTTTTAATAGTGATATTTTTAATTTACTTTTAAACGCATATTTAGTTAGTGAGTTTCGTATTGGAGGAGGTATATTGTTCCAGCACTTGGTCGCCTGGTAGCGGAAGCTTCCCCTAAACGCACTGCACCCATGACGATGTACGGATAATGGTGGTCTCGTTGATCTAGGGACTCCAGGTCCATATTTATTGTGAAAGGTAGAAAAGTTCAATTTCTCATATAGATAAGTGGGATTTTTAAATTTTACTAGGTCAAACATGAGAGCCGCCATATGCAGTTTCCTGCGTGACTCCATGTTTAACAAGGACGCATCATTCAAGAATGGAGAAACGTGTGTTCGCGGGGGAATATTAAAACAGAACCGAGCGCAAGCATTCTGTATTCTTTGTATTAGCCGCTTGGATTTGTCCAACAGGCGTGGTCCATATACAAGATCGCCATAGTTGAGCCGTGACAGTACCAGTGCTTCGCAGAGAGTGATTCGTGCTTTATCATTGAGATATTTTCGGACATTGTAAATTATATTTAGTCTGTAAAAGCAGCTCCTGACAAGACCCAGCACATGGCTCTCAAAACGTAATTGGCTATCAAGGACGATGCCTAGATTTCTCGCCTCGTTGACCCGTTCAACGTTGGTACCCATTACCTGCAGAACCGGATAGCTGGTCCCAATTTTTTCTATTTGTAATTTAGTGCCCAGAACCATAAACTTGGACTTGGACGGGTTAAGCACAAGAGCATTGTCCTTAGACCAGTTGGCAATATCCAGATCCTCATTCATGGCTCGTAGAGCTTCGGCGGTGTTATTCGGCTTTATAGGGATATATACTTGTACGTCGTCCGCAAAACAATGGTACCGGCATGATTTAATCACTTTAGGAAGATCTGTTGTGTAGATAATGAAGAGTAAAGGTCCAAGTACAGATCCCTGAGGAACTCCTCGTTTTACTGGTTTAGGACTTGATAATGAGCATGTACCATCAATTTTTTGGAGTTTGACGGATTGAGATCTATTGTTTAGGTAGCTGCTGAACCATCTAATGGCGTTCTGGTCAAAACCATAGTAAGAAAGTTTGGAAAGGAGCAGTGGAATATTGAGACAGTCAAAAGCCCGAGAAAAATCTAATAGTGCTAACACGGTTCCATATCCATTATCTTGGTTTGTCAGGATGTTGTCAGTTACGTCAAGTAGGGAAGTCACAGTACCCCTACCCTGCCTAAAACCAGATTGATGAGTCGGTAGAATATCATTACCCTCAATATACGTAATAACCTGATTGTACACAGCTTTCTCTAGTATTTTGGATAGAAAAGGCAGAATGCTTATGGGTCGTACATCTTTAAGTTCACTAGGATTATCTACTTTAGGTTTAGGAGTAACTAGTCCTTTCTGCCACTGTGGTGGTACAATACCTGTAACAATTGACATGTTAACTATTTTGGTAATAACAGGCAATGTATGTGGAAGAGTGAGCAAAACCATGTCTCTGCTGATACCGTCGCTGCCAATGGCATTCGATTTAATGGAAAGAATATATTTGGCAACGTCATTTTCGGTTACAGGTCGTAATGTAAATGGTGGTAACGAGGGATTGAATCGGTGATATTCGAAGTATGATAGCTGTGAGATGGGAACATAGGCTGCCCCAGGCACATTTAAGAAGTGGTCATTAATCTTTTCGGGGTCAGTGAAACAATCTGGTAGATATTCATTTTTGCTGGGGTCAGTGATAATTTTTTCTTTTACGTTTTTCCAAAAGACTTTGCCATTATCGGTATTGGAATTGATGTAGTGATTAAAGTATGCACTCTTTTCATTATCAATACTTTTTTTTACTAATTTTTTAAGGTCCATATAAGATTGTTTGTGAATATCCGATTTAGTCCGACGATATGTTTCATGAGCTTGATTACGAATGTCAATCATAAGTTTAATTGTTTCTGTTATCCACGGGAGTGATTGTTTGTGTTTTAGCCTTTTAGAGATGAGCGGAGCATGCTTGTCGAAAAGAGTTAGAAGGTAAGAGTTAAATTTATCAACCATATCCTCCACATTAGATAGCTCAGATATACACCCCCAATCCAATGCAAATAAATCATTATTGAATTTGTTTAAATTTATGTTTCTTATGGATCTGAAGGTTAGTAATCTAGACAGTGGCTTATTTTTTTTTAATAGTAGATTTACATTAATCATAGAGTGACCCAAGGATCCAGTGATGTTATTAATAGATACACTTCGAACTGGGCAGTTAGTGCACACAAGGTCTATAAGAGTGTCCTCTTTAGCAGTAACTGAGGCATGTGTTGGCCCGTTCACTACTTGCTGGAGATTTAAGTACTGTAGGAACTGATTGCATTTTGAAACATTATTATCCGACTTGTTAAGCATATTGATATTAAAATCGCCTAATAACACAATATAATCATAATTAGAGAAAGTGCTAATGGTGTCAGTTAATGCATCGATGAAATGATCTACATTTAACCATTGCGGCCTGTAAGCTGTACCTATGATGAGGCGGTGTCTGTTAACTTGTGTTGACAACCATAATTGCTCAATCCCTCCGTCAGGATGCTTTAGGATCCGTACACGCAGATCACGCCTGATGTAAAATGCAACACCCCCTCCCCTCCCACGACGCATATTGCTCGGACGGGGTGCATTGCAAAGCCGATAACCAGGAGGGGCTGGCGCTCGAGCCTCTTGCCCGGCAAGTATCCATGTTTCATTAATAGCGATAATGTCGGCGTTAAAGCGATTCATTGCAATTAAGAAATTGTCACGACCCGTATTCAGAGACCCAGCATTATATAGAGCCAATTTAAAAAAAAATGTTTTGTTCACCATGTTTTAGAAACTGAGATAGGTATAAATGTGTGTATTGTGTGTGAGTTGTTTATACATAATGATACGCATTTTTCATAAGACCTCGTAATAATGACATATATGATATTAGAATCAGCATAAATAATGAAATAAAATTGTATGACTGAACTACACATGTTCCTATGTATATAATAGTATCTATTTATTGCATGCAGTGCATAGAGATATACGAACAACAGAGTAAGTGACATCAACAAAGAAAAGGCTATATCCACTTCACAGATGTAACAATATCTGTTTGCTGCGTTCAATGTACAAAAATATAAAAGTGGCAGAGTGAGCGATATTAACAGAGGAAATATACTATTATTTTCTGAGATGATAGAGGAGACATACGCCACATAAAAATATTGTACAGTTTTTAAATTGATATAAGGCTTGGATATGTGAAAAACTACACAACAAAGAAACCAAAAAAAAGAATTTACAATTAAAAAACACAGGTTGTGAGGTTCAGGGACCAACAGCACTACGACCAAAAACACGGGCCAGGTCGGCCTCTGTCCGCAGTCGGTGACGTGGTGCCTCTACACCATGATGCTGTCGTGCGAAGACACGACCATCTCGTGTCCATATATAGCGCCATCTATGTAGGGCTCCCTCCTCCCGTGCTCTCCGAAACAGCTGTCTGTTAGTTTTCGTCAGCCTTTCATTTATATAAAAGCGACGCGGCACGCCCGGGAGTTCTAGGCCCTCAGTAGTGACCCCACGTCTCACCCTGGCGGCCTGCAGCAACTCATCACGAAGAACCCGCCGAGCCAACCGCACGACTATAGGTCGCGGTCGTGACGAGGTCCCCTTCTCCGGTAGTGGGAGGGGCTCCGATGCTAAGGCCACCCCCGCTGATGGTTCAGATGCAGCCGATGTTACACGACCCACACGCACCGCGCTTACCACATCCTGTATGGCTAAGTTAACACCCAGCTTGGTGCCAATGGTCGATATAATGTGTGGTAAGCTCTCATTTTTCTGTTCCGGAATGCAACTTATTTCAAGATCATTCAACAGTGCTTCTTGATCCCGTTCATTCAGCTCAGCTCTCAATTCCCTTATAGTTGCCGCCATTGTATCGTCGACCCCATCCCCCCGAGCGACCCCTTCGGTGTCACGTTGCTCCAAGGATGATAGACGTTCATCTATTTTGTCAATGCGGCTTTCGCAAGTGATAACTCTACCAGTGAGAGTCGACAACGTGGCATTAAGCATCACCAATTGTGCTCTATTAGCTCTCATTTCTTCCCTCATCTCATTACGGAACTGTCGCATTTCAAATACGAGTGATTGTATGTCAGTCATTTCCACTGTCACGTTCAGCGCGGTGTTATCTAGATTTTCGATTCGTGACTGCGACCCCTTCTCCGCCTCACTGCCGTCTGGCTGGTTGTGATTGGATACGATGCTGATATTTTCATCCTGGACTTCATATGAGACATTCATAGACATGTCGTCCACCGGCACTTGACCCCGCCTCACCGGCGTGTCCGCGTTATTTCTTCGTCTGTGAGATATGTGACAGGACGGGCACAACCATGTAGCTTTGTATGTCATCGATAGCGTCCTATAGTGATCATCCGTAATATTGAGACACCCATTATGAAACCGTGCATTACATCCCTGGCACTGCAGAAAGCTCTGAGATTCGACAATGGGGTTCAAGCAGGCATTACATGCAGCCATCACACCAGTTATATTATAATTATACGTACTGCAAGATTGCTTACATACAAGTAGCGCCCTCTAGTAGTATAAATCGGCGTTAGGACGGTATAGTACAGCAGCAGTCTCACCCGCCACTTCTATCAAAACAATTAATTGCAAAGCAGCAAGCAACAAGTCAAAGCAAGCAGTCAAGCACTACCGATATGCTGTTCTTAGTAGTTACAAGCTTCTACCGGCAGATGTCACCACTCGTCTCGAAAGTTAGCCAGAATGACGAAGCAATATCGATTTTTTGTATCATTAATAGACAAATAGTAAAAGGGAAAAATAGCACTAAGTTATTGATAATTTCCCCACTGAACATATAGACAGTCCTTCCGGTCACTAAAAACATTCGTGTATTCAGCAAACAGCAGGGTCTTGAATGTTTTTGTACGACACTGAGTTTATATCACTATCAGATATTTACGTTGTCACTGGTTGAAAAAGTAAATTTTATAGTAATACATTAATATTGACACACATATGACACAATTTAAATGTTTTAGCAAGAGAAAGTCACTGAGAAATATTTTTTTACACTAATATTTGCGGAAGCTTTTTAGAACCGCCTATACAGCACAGCGCCCTCTAGCGATGTCCATATATATTTTTTATTAATATAACATATTGGGAACTTTGCCTACGGGCAGCGGTTTATTAGATTAGTTTTATTTTTAGTTTATTTTAATTAGTTTTAATTTAGATGTATTTATTTATTTATTAATTTTAAGTATTATTTAATTTTAGTTTTATAAATTTTATCTAAATAATTATATAATATAAATAAATTATCTTAACACAATAAATTTATTTTTTATTAATAAAAGAAACGAAACTGATTTAATTGAATTTGACGCTTTTAGATATTAACGATATCAAAACAGTCAACTTATTAAAGCTATTGGTTTCTACTATCTATGATATAGATCCTAATGAAATGTACATAAAACCACCGCGTGGAACGGCCGTGCCCTACAAATATAGCGCTGACTCGTAAAATGCCTAAAAATATTCACAATTTATAAGTTAAAATCAAAATGTTTTCAGCCTCTATAATCGAATCCTAAACTATAATCCACTCGAGACCACTGCACGAGCAACCGTTATTGGAGAAAAAAGATTTTAGAAAATTCGTTTGCGAACGAATTTTCTCCGGCTCCGGCTCTATAGAACGACTTGCATTAAAAACATAGAGTCGACTTCTTTTCCTTTCTCTTCGTCTCTCAGATGTCTTATTTTTTTAAAGACAGCTAAAAATCCTCACCCGAAACACGTTCATCACGTGACTGACAACTCAAACTGTTTACTTAGTCCAAGCTTCTAAACTTTCTTTAAAAGATTTCCCGCTGGATACAACTGCATAAGTACACGCCACTTAACCGCCACATCATTGGGCGTTATTGTCATGCAATAAACGTCAAATTCCCTCGTTTTACAAGGTCGAGGATTCGAGGGTAGATGCACAACGCATGCGTTGTTTCTACTGCAGCTCAGTTCCTTGCACGCTGTGTTGATTGTCGGATACGCTCTGTCAGTCGATAGCCGACTACGGAGCGGGACGGCCGCGCGCTCGCTCCCATAGAACTATCGTAACAGATAATCACGATTTCTGTTCTGTGAAAAAAAATTTAGACTATTTTAGTGATTTGTCTTAGAAGTACTTTGTATTAACAGTAATTAAATATTTTTTATGTGTATTTTTAAATGAGTTTTATCGTTCGAGGCTGGCGATAGGAAAACGATCAAGCCAGGTAAGCCCAAAATTGTTTGGAAAGAAAGAAAAATTTAACAAATGACAGAAAAACATGATTTAGTGGGGAAAGCAATTTGAAATTATTAGTAGGCGGGATCCTTAAGGGACTGCGTCTTACGAAAGGGAAAATTTCGTTTCCGAGCTTTTAATCCGACTCCTGAAATTTGATTTGTTTCGTTATTAATGTCGGGTCAGATGAAATTTCTTTACCGTTTTTATTTTAACGATGTTTCATCGGCCGCAGTTTTTGTAGATAATCAAAATTTAATAACATGTTAGTAGAGACGGCCAGTACAATATTTTGGAGTTTAATTTGTTTTTGTTATTAAATAAATTAAAATAATATGATAGTGTTTCCAAAAGTAATCTAATTTTATTATGTTTAGTGTTAAGTTAGTCTATTACTCAATACTGTATTTTGATTGCTATGGTTTAAGATATAAGTTTTTCATTGGATATTTTGTATTACTTAACTCGTATTGAATTAAATTATTGTTCTTTCACTCTACGACAGTCAAATATATGTTTTTAAATAATATTGCTATATATTTTCCCGCAGCCTGAAAACATTGAACACATTATTAATTTCAAATATACCTACTTATAAGTGACCACAGGACACATTCATTATTTTCATTTATGTTATTAAATTGTCGCTTTAGCAACATTTCCATTTCAACATTGAGCATTTCTTCTTCGCCAATGGTCAATACCGAAATATTAGTAGACAAAAAAAAAAAACTAAAAATATAAACATTATTTATAAAAAGTTTAAGACGTGTTTAAGTTCCCGTAACGGCCCAATGGATGAATAAATAATGTCATTTAATTTAGTTGTATGTAATTTGTTAAATTTTGTAAGTAACTTTTGCGTCTAGTTAAAATAGAAGATTAGGTATGAAAATCTGTATATTCAGAAAATTAGTTAAAGTAACATTATAATTTTATTACGTACATTGTGATATCGCTGTTTCTCACGTACAGTCGATCAAAATTACATAGACATTTTTCTTGTATAAATTTATATAACAAACTACGATTCGGTTTTTACGTAAAATAACTCATATTAATTTACAAGGGTCAGCCCGCGGCTTTGCCACGCATAAATACAGTGCCAGAATAAAAAGTACTCTATTTTTCAATCTAGCTCATATTTTTATATCCCTAAGGTGGGAAATAAACATACGGCCCGCCTGATGGAAGTGGTCACAGCAGTCTATGGACGGTTGCAACACCAGGGGTATCACTAGTGCCATGTATTTTTTTTTATACTACGTCGAATGGCAAACAAGCATACGGCCCGTTTGATGTGAAGCGGTTACTATAGCCTTATAAAATAGTTACAACATCAAATATCGTTCGCGCGCTGCCACTCCCGCTGCCAACGCAGCAGGTCCTTCCATCCTGGTGACCTTGCTCACTCGCAGGACACAACAACCGTCAAGGGAATTGTTATTTAGCTGCGGTATTCTGTGAGGTGGAGGTACTTCCTTTTTTGCCACACCAAATTTACGCTTTGTCCCACCTCTCTTTCGCCAGAACCTCATTAGTAAATCTGTAGAGTGTACCCAAGATAGTGATGAATCACATATACCCCGATATTTAATAAATTACATTCGATACTATAATCTATTCCATACTCACAAAATTCTTATTTATATAATTAGTAGAGCTTGTTGACTGAACTGAGTCTTATCAACATAGTAAAATATATAGATATATAAACACATAAAAAAACGAAACAAATTTACTTTCAAAAGTTTTACCTTATTTATTATGTATATTGCGTTATTTGATATAAATATTATATTTCATTACGCCGTGTGGTTTCCGGTAGACTAGAATAGAATCACTCCGTTTCTTCCCGTGGATGTCGTACAAGGCGACTAAGGGAAACACATTATCAAATATCGATCTGGACTCCCCAACCCGTTTGGCCAGCGTGGGGAGTGTAGGCCAAATCCTCCTTCCGTCTAGGACGGACGAGAGAGGGTCGTGCTTCTCTAGTGGAGACTAAAATGACCTGATGATGATGATGATATTTCATTACAATTACTAAAATATTCCTAGACAAATTACACACTACCATCCAGTCCCAAACTAATCAAATCTTGTGCTATGGCTACTAGATAACTGGTATTATACTTAAATATTTTTTTTTTCTAAATACATACTTATAATACATAGAAAACACCCAGACTAAGACAAACAGACATGTTCATGCACATAAATATTTATCTTGTGCGGGGATCGAACCCGCTACTTCGGAGTCAAAGTGGCCATTGCTAACCATTCGACCACCGGGCTCGCCATAATAATAATTATATATATTCTTTCTTCTAGCCGTAGTTTATTCTGCGGATTATATAATGTGCTGTTGGCTCGAGACTGGATGTAAACTTTGCCACGTGGTTAAACCAAATAGCGGTTCTAATGAAAACAAACAAGCTTCACGCTAAGAGAGACACAGAAATTAAAATATATATTTGACATTTGTTTTCTTGTATAAATAATGAATATGCAATCGTTTCCTTTTCTCTTTATATCCTATATCTCTATATTATCTTTAAATTCTCCCGAGCCTCGTTTCATCAACAGGGTGCACCACGTGCAGGTGAGATTAGCTTAGGTTCAAAGATGTTGATGAACTACTTTTTTATACTACGTCGGGCGGCAGACAAGCATACGGCCCGCCTGATGTGAAGCAGTTACCGTAGCTATATTAACGCTCGCAACATAAAATATCTCTCGCGGGCCACCACCCCCGCCGTCAACGCGGCATCTCCTTCCTATCTGGTGACCTCACTCACTCGCAGGAACACAACAACCCTCAAGGGTATTGTTATTTGGCTGC
Source organism: Hypsopygia costalis (assembly GCA_937001555.2). Lineage (NCBI taxonomy): Eukaryota > Metazoa > Arthropoda > Insecta > Lepidoptera > Pyralidae > Hypsopygia > Hypsopygia costalis. Next base: position 30,317,862 of record OW443329.2, read on the forward strand.
GGTATTCTGTAAGGTTCCCTACCTCTATTTTCGCCAGAGCTTCGTTTGTTAGTCGGCAGGGTGTACCGCGTGCAGGTGAAGTTGGCTTAGGTTCAAAGATGTTGATGAACCTCTTACACTCTAAATAAAATAGATTATAAGCTAAACTAAAAGAAATAGTTTTGCCAACCCGCAGTTGAGTAGTGTAGTGGAATATGCTCTACACCCCTTTAATTGAGGGGAGACCCGTATCCCAGCAGTGGGATGAATAAGTTGATGACGATATTGCTCTCTTTAAAGGTGTCCTTTGCGACCACTGTGTATTGAAATAAATATTTTTTCCGTCTCAACTCAATGTAGAGTTGCATGTTCAGCTCGCTTAGTTAATTAAATTCTTTATTTTATTACGCATTTTTGTATCACCAGTTGGTTAATAAATATACGGGCCGCATGATAGAATATTGAAATCAGTAATTAAAGGGAGACGGACAATTATTCTAGAAATTAAAATGTAGTCAAAATTCAGTTCCGAACCAGTCTCGATCTCACATATGCCAAATTTGGTATTCTCGTATTACAACATGAAAATTTAAACTTTAATGAAAGCGGGATTATATCGAAATATGACCGAAAACTCAACATGCTAAGAATGGTTTTTTATAGTAACAAGAATCGATCGATAAATAAAGAATCGATAATAAATAAGTAGGTACATCATTTCAAGTCAATTCATAATTAAATCTCGATTCTGTCAACTTTCATTCTGTGTTCATAAAATAATTACGAATGAAACAATGAATGAATGATATTTATTTCACATTAAATACAGAAATGTAACACGTAATAACATAATACGTCGCACACTCGGTTCCGGCATGCAAAATTAAATTTAAATAACAAATAAATTATATCAAAGAAATAAAATTCGATACGAAAATACGTTAATGCTATGCCAATATAAATTGTCCAAATTCTTTGGAATACAAAGTCAAACAAAGTATAACGATATATGTCAGAACGTCATTATACAGAGTGGGGCAGAAAGACCTCCTCATTTTGGTATGTTAATAAAAAAATAATTAAATAAGATGTAGTGTAAATAACTTTCTTTAAAAATAGTAAACATCATGCAGTTTTCAGGATTAAGTTTTAAAAATCACATCACTTCAATAGCGGCCACCGTTGTCGATACACTGAATAAGTCTTTCTCTAAAGATTTCCATTACTCGACGAATCGTATCCGGCGGATGTTAGCGACATCCTGTGTTATTGCATTCTATGGAGCTTCCAAAGTTTGCGGACGATATTTGTACACCTGTGTTACCACATAGCCCTAGAGAAAATATCGCAAGGCGTCAAATCAGGGGATCGAGGTGGCCTGGAATGCCCGCTGCATCGCAATCGACATCGAATCGGCGACCCGCCATTTTTGATAAATTCCTCGACAACAAAAGCACGATGTACTCCCATCCAAACCATTGCGGCAACTAAAAACCGCACGATTGCCGCTGTCTATGGCCACGTCCCACGCTCTATTCTATTCTTCTATCCCCACTCTAATCTGAACTACGCTATTTTTGAATCAGGGAGTTCTTTCAGCCCCACCCTGTTGTACACGATATTATTATGTCAATACAATACAAATTACATCAGTGTTGCATTAATGTCACAATTATATGACAATTAATGGCCTATTTATAGCCTCATTAATTGGCCTTCAGGAAGAACGGAGTCGCAGTTTGGAAAGGTAGCGAGGGTGGCGGCGCGCGATCGATGTTTTATGTCGCAAATATATATAGGGTACGATTACTACTTCACATTAGACGGGCCGTACGCTTATCTACTATCTGACGTAGTATAAAAAAATACTAGTTAATTGATTCAGGTGATATTTTGCGGAAGTCAAATTTACAGTCCGATCTACACTACCATGCGTACTTCCGCCACCAATTAGATGTTAAACATCTACAGATCGCCTAAGGATGCGCGTAGATGCGAAACACGTGTCGCAGAGAGGAGGAAGGCAGTCGGGGCGGCAGCAGTTTCTTCTGTTTCAGATGTTGGAGATTTGCAGAGACAACCACAGCAGCTGGAGCAGAGACGACCAAAGCAGCCACGGATGTATCTACTAACGGTAATGGGTGGATGCCGGCCGGCAGTAGTTTGTATGAATTAATTGGAGGTGGAAGCACGCAAAGTAGTGTAGATCAAACTGCCAAAAAAATACTGTCCCTGCACACAAAAATGATGAGAGAGCCGACATTTTAAAATATTACTCAATATTACGTTGAATAAGTAACATTCCCTTTGAAAACTAACATGAATATATAATACCGTATATGTAGTTGTAGGTCCATAATATATTTATAGCCTGTCATCTGATTTATTACAAGTAAAACGTGTCGTTAAACTGTCAGTGCTGATACATATTGATTCTTAAACAACTTTTTTATACGACTTGTGATTAGCTGCCCAGTTGAATAGAGTATGCACGTCATGAATTTAAAATTTTATGATGTACTTATTCAGTTCAGTGTTTTTTTATACTACATCGGGTGACAGACGAGAATACGCCCGGCCTTATTTAATTAAATTTTAATTATGCACTATGGCACACGAATGAAAACACAACCAAGAGCTAAAAATGACAAATGGGACATTTGTCATTTTTAGCTCTTAAGGCGGGGTGGTACCAGTGGTACTGCAAAATCCACAATTTAGAATTCATCTTTGAAGTAATAAACAGAGAATTGAAATCTAGGAAAATTATATTGATATTGTTGAGGATATATACTAGGGAATATATCCGATGGAAACATGATTTGATGAAGTTGACTCGATAAAATAATTTCACAAAGTTACCTCTTTTCGTATCATTTTATCTTTTATTTTCGGTTTTATTCTTAAAATAAGTAATTTGACATTATAAGTCATACACTAAAAAAAAGGTACATAAATAACTGGAGGTATTACACCCGATAGATTTTTTTATACATCTTAAAAAAAATTAATCGATTATTCAATAGATTTTCAGCTCGCCAGAGTCGCGCCCGTGTCTCGCGGAATTGTCATATTGTTTCTAGCGCTGGCTCACCTCGCCTTAAGGGAATTGTTATTTCGCCGCGGATTTCTGTGAGGTATTTCCCCAGTAGAGTAGCTTACAAATACGTTGTACCCTTCTCTTTTGCTAGAGCCGCTTTCGCTTCTCAGCAGAGTGCACCACGTGCAGGGTTAGGTAAGGTTGGTTTTGGCTCAAGAGATCCACCGTGAAAACTCATTTGGTAGTGTTACTTTGAAGAACATAACTTAGGCAGGGAAGTCATCCTCACACATTCGAGCTGGTTGATTTCAGCTCAATCGTACGCTGAGAAGTGGGCAAAGTTTAAAATGCAAGATTTAATCACAGACACTGCGATGAAACAAAATTTTTATTTAAACGAGGTTTTCCTCGTAAAAATGTTAATACCTGGACATTTCACCAAAACATTGAAATTTGTACCTACACATTGCGTGTTCAAGAACTTCGAAACCAAGCGAAATATTTCAATATTTGTTTTCTAACTGAACTACAAATTTTATAAAATTATTTTACATAAACACTAAAATGCTTTTATAGCCTTGTTCGTGATATTTCAAAGGCAAGATTTCTGCGAATGTTATATCATGTTTTATTGGCTGAGTTACTTGCGGTGCTGACAAAAATGTCTCGGGAAATAGTCTACAATATTTTTCGGCATTAATAGAGAAGCTCGATGGCGTCGATGCGCGGTTCAGTCTAATTGAACGCAAGTTAAGCAACGTCGACCGTAGCCCGTCCACGGATGGGTTTATTTATCACGAGCATCGGAGCATGGGTTCTCCGAAGCCCGGAGGAGTCATCTTTCCATTTTTTATTCACTAAAAAGTACAAAATACGACCATTTCTTCATTTCATTGACGAGCTCGGTGGTCGAATGGCTAGCAATGGCCACTTTGATTCCGAGGTCGCGGGTTCGATTTCCGCATAAGACAAACATTTGTGTGCATGAACATGTTTGTTTGTGTTGGTCTGTGTGTTTTCTGTATATTATATGTAGGTATGTAAAAAAATGTATATAAGTACATACGAGTATATCAGCTATCTATATATATAGTTCCCATAGTACAAGCTTTTCTTAGTTTGGGACTAGATGGCGCTGTGTAATTTGTCCAGATATTTATTTATCTATTAGGATATTTATTTCTTACATTGAAGTGAAGTGAAGTCAAGTCGCTTTCCCCATACAAAATTGCCGCTATAATAGTAGTTTATGAAACTGTTGCATAATAAGGGTTATTAAAATACGAGTGTGAGTTTGAGCCGAAGGCGAATGTTATAATAGACCACACGAGTATTTTAATACCTAATTATGTGCAGTTTCATACACTACTTTATCTAATCTCATGAAATATATGATAATAATATTTTAAATACAACCATGAAGTTAATTTAACAGCTATAATTCTTACTTATAAATCCATTTGCAGATCGAACATGCGTAGTGCGCATGCGCGACGCGCCGCGCGGCGCCTCGTTCACAGATTATGTAGAAAAATTTTGCATAGTTGCAATGTATTTGCATTGCAACCTGTTTAAAATACCTGTATCCAGGGCTGAAGCTGTATCGAAATGGTAAAAAAAGTTATTTTACGATACAGTTGTCCATAGAAGAGCTGTATCGAAAAATAACTTTTTAAATTTATTTTGATAGCTTGTGCGTAAAGACTGTCATTATGATACTGTGTTTAGTTTTTTAATGTGTAAATTTCAGTATGAGATTAGATAAATATAATTATGTTATGTATACATACAATAAATGTATGAGACGAACTTCTTAGCTTCCATGGATTCATCGTGCGGGTGCCGAGTCCATCGTGTGGCAGAGAGAGAAACCCAAGCAGATCCCGAGACTTGTGACACGGGTGTAGGTTTAAGGGGCCCCTTACCGACGTACATCAACACTCACCTTCACTACTTGTGTTTCTCTCCCTGCCCTGCCAAATCTGGTATGAACCTGCTAATGCAGCTTTAGATACTCGTTCTAGTATAGAACTTACTGCACTTCTGGACAAGCCAAGGTCTTTCAGCAGGTTATAGATAGATTTTGCTGGTATACCTCTCGCTCCTACTTCTACAGCGTATAGATTAACTACATAGCCGCTTTTTGTTAATTCGTTTAGGAGGTCATAATATTTGTTTTGTTTTATCGCGTGGTCTTTGGGTATGTTAGTTTCCCACGGTACGGTAAGCTCTACAAGTACTATACGTTTTGTAGCTCTGGAGAAAAGGAAAATGTCCGGTCTGGATGTAGAAACACACACGGTATGTAATATAGAAATACGTATATCTAAAACTATCAACATTGTCAGGTGTGTCCACACGCCTAATATAAAAGGATTCACTCAGTATAAACCACGGCATGAGAAAGGCACTGATTTTCAGTGAAACCCATCAGTGAAATACGGGACACGGACGGTCAGAAACTCATTGTGCAGCTAATGTAATTATTTTTAAACAATAATAATGAGATATTAAAATACTGACAATGAAATTATATTAAACTTCAATAATCACTAAAATAATTCAGTCGTCAGTGATCCAATGATCTCTGATCGACTGGACTCTCTCTCTACACGCTGAGATATAGCGTCTCTTTGCGTTCTATACAAATTATATCACGGGGAGTGCTCGGATGAGTTGTTCAATTTTATACCTGCCTCTGAATTCCACTATCGTACAACTCGCCATAAATTAAAATTCCATCCATATCATATTAATAATTGGCGATCATACAGTACGTTTCATAAGACATTTTACGCCACAAACGGTGAAACTGTGGTAACTTCCCTCAGCGGTGTTTCCGAACAATTACGACATGGGCGCCTTCAAGAACGGAGTCTTTATTTCCTTTAAGGGACTGGCAGCGGATCGGTAACCTTTTGGTGTTCTTTATGGGCGGTGGTAATTGCTTTCCACCAGGTGATCCACATGTTCGTTTGCCCCCGCACTCATATAAAAAAAATTTAATAAAGTCAAAAGCTTCTCATAAAGCACACAGTGTCATAAAGTACATCATAGTTACAGGTTTATAAAGTGCAGTTATTTCATTCCTATTCGAGAAGTAAAATGGCGGTGTATTTTTACGTTTGTCGGACCTGGAAAAGTTTTCAGACTCGTTGATAGATCGATGAAACTTAAACAAGTTGGATGAAAAATAGAACTTTCATTTTGTGTCAGTTAAGTGTCAGTTTTATCTAAATTTATACTAGTTTGTAATTTTATTAGGAAGGTATGGCTTTTTTTCGAAATAACAAAACGTCTATAGCAGTCCGGGGTGTAAGTGGTTTATGAACAGCTTTGAACCAAAGCCAACCTCACTTGCACATGGTGCGCTTGGTCGACAAACGAGACTCTGGCGATAAGAGAGCTAGTGCATTACTTGACGAGCTCGGTGGTCGAATGGTTAGGAATGGCCACTTTGACTCCGAGGTCGCGGGTTCGATTCCCGCACAAGACAAACATTTGTGTGCATGGACATGTCTGTTTGTATTGGTCTGGGTTTTACTATGTATTATAAGTATATATTTACAAAAAAAAAATATGTATTTAAGTACATTTATCAGTTGTCTAGATTTCATAACACAAGCATTGCGCTTAATTTGGGACTAGATGGCGCTGTGTAAATTGTCCAGAAATATTTATTTATTACGTATTTTATAAGCTGGCCGATTGACTCCTAGGAACACAACAATTCTCAAGGGGATTTATTTGCTTACAAATACTACCTACTACTACTACCTACCTACCTCTCTTTTACCGGAGCGTCATTCGCAAGTCAGCAGGGTGCACGACGTGCAGGAGAGGTTCGCCTCTAAAGATCGTGGTGAGCCACTTACACGCCAAAACTCAAATCAAGGGAATAGTTATTTGGCTGCGGTATTCTGTGAGGTGGAGGTACTTGCCCAGTCGGACAGCTTAAAAAATACGCTATGCCCTACCTCCCTTTTCGTCAGAGCCTCGTTCGTCAATCGGCAGGGTGCACCACGTGCATGTGAGGTTGGCTTTGTCTCTAAAGATTGTGGTGGGCCACTTACACCTCAACGGATGGGTGAGGGTCGGTTTGTTATTCGTATCCTCTACGATAATAACGTAATCTCGAAAGACTCTGTACACGCTTTATTTAACTGTTCTAAATCAGTACCTACGTCAAACAAAGGAAGCTTATGTACTAAGGATTCTACGTAGATAATCTCTTTACCTTTTATTTAAAAGTTCTAAGGAATCTCAGCAAACATAATTGGCATGAGGCATAATATTTCTCGAAATACATTGTCAACATGAAGAGAGGAAATCGATGATGTCGTAACGCGTAAGCTAGTTAAGCTAGCAAATGAAGCTATGGCGAAAGAGAGGTATGGTACATCATCATCAGGTCCATTTTAGTCTCCACTACAGGAGCACCGACCCTCTCTCGTCGGTCCTAGACGGAAGGAGGATTTCGCCTACACTCCCCACGCTAGCCAAACGGGTTGGGGAGGCCTGATCGATATTTGATAATGAATTTCCCTGAGTCGCCTTGTACGACATCCACGGGAAGAAACGGAGTGATTCTATTCTAGTCTGCCAGAAACCACACGGCTAACTTCCTGACATACCTTTCTTTAATAATAATATTATTATATAAGTAACAATAGAAGCGTATTTGTAAATTCCCTTAAGAATTGTTGTGTTCCTGTAAGTGAGTGAGGTCACTAGAAAGGAAGGATGCTGCATTGCTTGGGTGGCGGCGTGCGAACGATAATTCATGTTGCTAGCGTGAATATGGTTACGGTAACCGCTTCAAATCAGGTGGTACGTATGCTTGTCTGCTACCCGACGTAGTATAAAAAAAACCAGCGATGTTTCAAATGTCGATGGGAAGTCGCGAGGCGCGATGAACTATGGGGTTTTGCGGCGTTCCTCTGGTTACAGCTTGACAACCGGAATTTTAAACATATTTTAAGTAAACAATCTTGTATGTAACGGCAAGGCCGTGTGGTTTCCGGCAAACTAGAATAGAATCACTCCATCTCTTCCCGTGGATGTCGTACATAGGCGACTAAGGGAAATACATTATAAAACATCGATCAGGCCTCCCCAACCCGTCTGGCCAGCGTGGGGAGTGTATGCCAAATCCTCTTTCTGTCTGAGACGGAAGAGAGATGATCGTGCTCCTGTAGTGGAGACTAAAATGACCTGATGATGATGAATCTTGTATGACGACATGGCACTAAGCTGGATGGTCTTCTAGTAGTTAATAAAGTAAAGAAACTTACCTTATACTCACCGATCGAATCATATAATTTTCTAATACTACTGAAATGAAATGAACTAGATCTTCGTGATATATTATAGAACATATTTAAACTGACTGATTTGAATATATTTAACATATATATAAGAATTTCTTGTCAATAAAGTACTCGCAATACAGTCAACTACGTCATTACTAATCCATATTCATCTTATTGCTGGAAACCGGATCTCACCTCACCCGAAGGGGGTTTAGACCGTACATCATCATTCTGCTTAGTTGCTGTGGGTGCGGTGGGTGGTATTTCCTTGCCGCCCAAAGACTACTGACATCCTTAACGGCTGTTATCTAATGACTAGCTGACCCGACAGACATTATCCTGACTTCTTAACAAAGAATATTGAATTCGCATTGGTTTCGCGCAATCTGTCAAATGAATAACAATTCTGTCAAACGTCATAAAGTTACATTAGAAAAGTTAATATGGTCGTTAAGTTTTCTTAAATTGTCTAATTTCCCGCGCAACTTTTTTCTTTTTTTCTTTCATAAGATGCTTCTCCTGACAATAACAAATACAACATTAAAAAAAAATACGAAATTGTTCCATCCGCTTACGCGTGATGCGAGGAAATAAAGATAAATTTTTGTATATTATTACATAGATAAGCCGGGTCCGACAATTTAACGTGGGCATGTTAAGTTGTCAAGGACGTGTAGCTTGAAATAAGAAAACCCATCTATAGACAGGCTATAGTTTACGATGCTTGATTTGCATGTTCGATTATACTGACACGCGCTATGACTACATAAAATCTGTTTCAACATAGTACCTATAACACAAAGTTGTTTCCCACCGTCTCTACGCTTAGATCTTTTAAACTTTCATCAATAGATATAATGATATCAAGAGGAAGGTTTGTGTGTATAATACATCCATAATATGGAAGAGAAGTGCGTTAACCAGAAGTAGTCGTAATAACAAGTGGATGCCAAACGTCAAATGGATGTCGTATCTACATTGCACCCTAGCGAAGCTTGGGCGGGTCGTTAGTTTGAAATAATTTACTAGGCCGGATTCTAGCCCACGGGGCCGAAATCGAGGTTGAGAGGAACAGAAGTAGATTCGCTGAGTGTATGTTTTCCATTGATTACAATGGAGAATGTATTTAATTATCTCAGTCAGTTCTCATGGATATGATCGATCGCATTTTTTTTTCTACACAAACCTCAATCATTTTGAGGTCTTTAATTGTGACAAGTTTCATCAAAATCGGTTCAGTGATTTTGGAGTCTATTCGTTTCTAAGAGAGACTTCTCGGCGTATATGTATAAGCGTACCGGTCGCTCCGCTTGCTCCACTCAATTAAATCACATGTGTGTGATTTAATTAAGTGGAGTGGAGTTAAATCACACACATGCTCAACTCTTTATGACAACACTAACCAATCAGCACACCAGTACTCAAAACTCGAATAATTTGTCAAAGCGTAGACGAAGAAGCATTCACAAAAACCTATCTATGTCACTAATGAACCGTCCGTTTATCTCAAACGGATCAAACGTAAGCTTCTCCAGCGATCCCCGTTTTTGCACGGAGCGAAACTTAAAAAAGAATTAGGAAGCTGTTAGCGAAAGAGCAGGGATTGCCATGCGAGATCCCGCTAATCCCGGATTGGATCCCGGATACACGTGTGATTTGTTTAATTAAGTATTTAGTATTTGTTTACGGATGGTTACGACACTATTTAAAAGGATTTCGCGCAGATGCATAAGGAATTAAGGCGCCGGACACAGTGGGTCGGGAAAGTTTCGTGTTATTTTGCGTATATTGGAAATAACTTCGATGAAATATTATAGACAACATAATTCCTGTAATGTAAACGCCTTAGAAGTAGGATTTTTCTGCTAGAATTCAGTTTTTTATTCAATAAATATTACTAAAATGATCGAGTTTTAAATGACGCGATAGATGCTAGAATAATGATTTTGCATCATTTTTACTATAATTTATTGGTTTAAATATTGTATTAGTTATTGTTTATAATAATAATAATATTTTTATTTGCCAGAATACACAATATCATAATATGAGGTCTTATTACAGTACATTGGTAGATGTATTCTGCCTGCATGCAGACGTGCAAATATTAAGTAGTATTTTTGTCACAATATTCCATAAAATCTTTAATACTATAAAAACAATTAGTCATTAGCCAGTCACTTAAATTCCTCCTAAATGTATTTCCTTGTAATAATTTTAATTTATTCGGTATTTTATTATAAATAGTTATTGCATTATTAAATACATTTCGTTTATAAATATCTTTATGACACCGAGGTTGATATAGTAAGTTAGCAAACTTTACTCGTTTTTGTCGTGGACAAAATTCACTGCGCATTTTAAAATATTCTGGATGTGCCTTGACAAAAAGACAGATATTTTTTATGTACATGCACGCCAAAGGCAATATGTTGCATGCCTTAAATAGCGGTCTACAACTGTCCAAAAACCATGCTTTGCTTATGGCCCTGATACAACGCTTCTGTATTTTAAAAATTCTCTCAATATCAACCGATTGCCCCCATACAATGTGACCATAGCTGAGATTTGATGCTACAAATCCATGATATGCTGATAATGCTGCCTCCATCGACACTGTCTGCCTAAGTTTCTTCAAAACAAACACATATTTACTTATTTTTTTACACAGCAGATCAACGTGATTTTTCCAATTAAGATGTCTGTCTAGTGTAATTCCTAGAAAATTCAGACTATCAACTTCTTCTACTTTATCGTTATTATAACAAATATCAAGGTTTGCACGATTAGTATGGTATGAATTGAATTGAATGAATTTAGTTTTTTCAATATTTATATTCAAATCGTTGTCTTCCATCCAGCAGATTACATCCTGGAGTGCTTTGTTGACAATTGGTTGTAGATGTTTTTTGTTGTCACCTTTAACAACAATTGTTGTATCATCTGCAAATAGTGTACACATATGCGAAACTGCTTCCGGGAGGTCATTTATGTACACTAAAAAAAGCAATGGACCCAGTATACTGCCTTGAGGAACTCCAGATTTGTTTGATAGAGGGTCTGATCTTACTTTTTCTTTAATGACCTTATTTTGTGAATTACGTGTAGTTTTTGTTAGTTCCGTAAATTGTTTTCTATTTTTTAGGTAACTAGACAACCATTCTAGTGCTTTGCCTCTGATTCCATAATATTCTAATTTATATAAGAGCTTAGCGTGGTTTACAAAATCAAAGGCTTTACTCATATCTAGAAATAAAGATATTATTGGGATGCCAATGTTTAAATTTTCAGTTATAAATTTTATAAGATGAAAACAGGCTTGTGTAGTTGAGCTACCCTCACGAAAGCCGAATTGTTCCTTTCGAAGTATTTTATATTTGGTGAAAAAATCATTTAATCTCCTGAGCATAGCCTTTTCAAATATCTTTGCTAAAGTGGGAGTAATAGTTATTGGACGATAGTTATTTGGATCCATTTTATCACCCCTTTTAAATAGAGGTTTAACTATCATCATTTGTAGGGTTTCTGGAAATAGATTAGTTCTTAATAAATTCTAACGATTTGATTCATTGCTCACATCACTAGTACGCTAACATAGCTCTATAAGTGAGGACCTGTAACTGGCTCTAAAATTACTATTGTAAAATTATATTATGATAAGTTCAGCCGTTGGTCTTCGGAATAAAATAAAATAGTTGTCAAATTATCAGCTAATTACCTAATATGTCGGTATTAGGTAATTAGCTGATAATTTGACAACGACAAACTAAGTGTAAAAGATACACTTAGTTTGTGATTGGCATGAGGACGTCTAATCTATCCAGAAATTTCATTAGAGATTATTGCAATTATTTTCGAAACGTAGTTTGCAAATTTTCTGCTTTTTTTTTTTAGCATAATGTATATATTTTTCTTTACATTTCATCGTGGTTTAAAAATGTTATGTATATACGCAAAAAACAACCGTTACTGACTAATCTACGCATAGCTCAAACTCGATTGAACGGATCAGGTTGAAATTTGGTATATGGATAGCTATTATGATGTAGGTTAAATTCTTGTGGAATACTGGGACACGTGCGTACGAAGCCGCTCGAGCAAGCTGGTAAAATAAATATATAATAAATAGATATTTCTGGACAATTTCATGCACACACGTTTGTCTTGTGCGGGGATCGAACCCGCGACCTTGGAGTCAAAGTAGCCGTTGCTAGCTATTCGACCACCGCGCTCGTCTAAACTGAAAAATATAAAAAAAAAGACGTGTGGCACTCGGGGACTGCCGCGGTAAAGCTATTGCATAGCATTTTGTATCAACTTATGCAATTATAATTTTATTTATTTATTTTATTCATGCAGTATTGCTTTTTCTTTGATATTAATTCAAGTTACACTTTTTGAGCGTGGTGACCGATAAGAAAACAAATTTTTCTATTATTAAATAAATAAAACGAGTTTCGTAGAGTCGTACAATACGTCTAATCGCACGCACACAACGCCGTGTCGAAGACTGCCGAACTGAAACGACGTTAGACGATGCACGGCCTTCAAGCCACACCTCCTTGCCCGTCGGAGTGTGGAGCGTGAGGTTTTTTCGTTACGGAATTTCTGGATTCGGTCCCCGCGCTCAAGGCCCGCATAGAAGCTATGCAATAGCTTAAAAACTAAATTTCGATATACAATGTCAGTTACATTAAAAGAAATCCGAGTTCTAACAGTCCTATATTAGATCAATAACCTAGAATGTGATGGCGTAATTAAATATTTAATTGTATTATTTCGGGTAGTTTAAATAATCCCTTTAAGCAAATACTTGTCGAGTTTCATTAAGCACTGTTTATTTTAACTGATGATGCGTTTTACCGTCCGGAAATTGTAAACCTGGTAAGGAAATAGTAGAGATCAAGGGAGAATATTTCTAATCTTTGCTAATCCGATTCTTGTATCAACGGACACGCTCCTTGTTTTATTAGCTACTGAAACTCTTAAATTGTATGAGAATAAGATTTTTGTCTTGCAATAGAAATGTTTTTGACAATTATATTTCCTTAAATTTCTGAAATAATTTGAATCTTAACTTACAACGTACGATACCACAGAATATATAATAATACTAAGAATATATAATAATACTTGTGTTTGTAGAAACACAAACACATCTGTTTACCTTGATATTGCCTTAGCGGCGAAACCGGTCTGTATAAATAATTGGAAGATTTTTGTACGAGGAATATTTCAAGTTGAGAGCGTTTATATGGCTACGGTAACCGCTTCATATCGGGCGGGCCGTGTGCTTGTCTGGCATCCGACGTAGTATGAAATATATATTATATACGAGTATAACATCGGCCAGTTAGAATTTTACCTTATATGTAAAAGTTTACTTAAATCACGCAGCGGAGAAATTCGACAGAGACCATGGTTGTTGACATAGCTCTGAGAGTCAGCAAATTTAAGTGCCAGTGGGCCGACAACATGACACATCTGCCATGGCAGTGACGGCAGACGCAGGAGAAAGTTCCTAAAAAATGAGGCCACGTATGAGGCGATGAAGTGTGAGCGCGAAACAAGAAGCAGCTGGAAGCGGCTGAACGCGGAAAGTGGATCGCAAATGGTGGAAAGCATTGGGGTAGTCCTATATCCTGCAGTGGGTAGATACAGGCTGATAATGATGATGATGAATGATTACTGAAATCACATGGACGAAGTCACGGCTAACAGCTAGTTCTAACTGCGAAATATTGTACGAAACAGCTTCTGTTTATTTTATCTTGATTGATGTTAGCCGATAGATTGCAAAAACTAGTGACAATATTTTTGTTAGCTCGCCGGTTCACGCGAGAGTAAATGTTTTCCTATCGAATATTTTGTTTGGTTTCGTGTAATATAATATATTTTAACTAGCTGTTCCCGCGACTTCGTTCGCATAGACTGCAAGGAAAAATGCCCAAGATATAAATGACCTATGGCGTTATTTATTACCTATCCAGTAGCTCGATCAGGAGTCATCCAATTGTGAATGACAATACGTTGAACGCATTAACATCATAAACTATAGGTTCGAATTTGAATTCTTTTATTTTTGAATAGCCTATTCATCGAGGAAGGCTTAGGTATATAACATCACAAATAGTAGCGGAGCATCAATGAAAAATGTTGCAAAAACGGGGAAAAATTCTCTGCCTTTTGTGACGCAGGTGAAGGCCTTATGTTGCGCGGGTCTGCTAGAGTTAAATTGTTAATATTAAGATACTTATTTAGCTTGTTTTTGTTTAATTAGATATTATTTCAAATTGTACTTATATATATATTAATAAAGCACATTTATAATAAAATAGTTTTATTCACTTATATATTTAATACATTCAAAATTATTAATATTATTTGGGGTTACTAGTGACCCCATGGGGCAGTTATGTAATTTTCCTCATGCGAGTAACTAAGCTTTAATTTAAAATATTATAAACCATTAACAGTTCTTTACAAAAACCACAAAAGGTTCATCGATATAGCGTGACTGTCGGCCTAAATTATAAAAACATTACCACTAATAAACGCCCCAAATCTACCCATCAAAATAAGGATTCGATACACATCAACGACCAAATGAGGTGAAATATTTTACCGGAAACAAAGTCACATTGAAAAGCACAATAGTAGCGATGCAATCTTAAAACACCTACTGACCGAATAACGTATAAAATATAAATGGGAGTATAATGGAAATTGTATAGATTAAACTGAACAATGAAATGCATTAGCGTAACAATACAAATTCACAAAAAATAAAAACATGGTATTCTTATTCTTAGTGCTCTAAGTGCAGGCTACACTACGAGCGAAATAAGATTCGCTTCGCTTCGCTCTTGAATCGCTCAACTTGAGATGAGAGAGGTAACGTCGGTTTCGCCAGCTGGCTAGTTTGCATCGCTAGCGTTGTTAAATTATCTAGGAACCTGATATCACTTTCATTCACACAAGAGTGAAGTGAACCATATCTCGTTCGCAGTGTAAATTGCGCTTAATAGAAGTGCTCTAAGCGTAGGCTACACAGCGAGCGAAACAAGATTCGCTTATATCGCCCAACTTGAGACGAGAGAGATAACGTCGGTTTCGAGAGTTGGCTAGTAGTAGTTCGCATCGCTAGCGTGGTTAAATAGGTAGGCTAATGAACTTGTTCATAGTTTGGCGACAAGAGCGAAGCGAACCTCAATTCGTTCGCAGTGTAACCTGCGCTTGATTCACAACAAATAAAAACACGGTATTCTTCAAAAGTGTTTACATTTGAACAAATGGTTCCCAAATATCTGCGCTATTCATTGAGTTAATTTTACTTATAATTTCGGGAGATTCGTGTTAAGTGCTTCGGTTTTGTTAGAGCCCTTTTAGAATGTTGCTTTTCGTAAATGGGTTGCTCTTGCTTAGCGGGATATGGACGTGATTGTGCATGATCGAGCATTTTGTTTATGTATAGAGTTCTTTTATACGGTTCACACGTTGGACCTTTTGTGTGGGAATGTGTTATGGTAACGCAGCATTATCTGTTTTATGTAATGGTTTCGGTTTGTTACATAATGTATTTTTGCGAACTTTTATTCATAGCGTCGCGGTTCGGGATCTTTCACTTCACCCTTTTATTTTTTTTCAACTTCGTAAACAACTTAGGACTCGCGTGCGTTGTTGAGGGCATTTACAATGCCAGGGTCATCACTTTCGTTTATAGAGATGTGTAAGGAAGCAAAGTTGTGCAATAATGGAGAGCAAGTCGCGATAGCTACAACTTTTTACCCTATAAATGGTGTAACTTGTAGTATTTATGGTAGTACAACTGATAGTCCTAACCGACCTCGTACACATTCTTCGCACTAATACTTTTCATACCTCTCTATTGCTAACGTCCTTTGTAAATTTCTTCTTCGTCTCTCGCATGTTTTGGATCAAAGAATTGAAAGGCCTTGTTCTGTAAAGTTTTGTTCCACCAGACCAGGCCTGGTACCCTACCGGCTAAGCTGAAGCCGATTCCCATGGGATCTTTTGATTGCGAACATTAAACTTCAGCTTAGATTTATGGTACATATGTTTAGCTCAGCTGGTAGCCTGAAATTGTTTGTCAACAACTAAAACGTAAGGCCTATTTTTCCAATCAAAATATTCAATGGTAATCGGCTTCAGCTTCGGCGGTAGGACCCCTGAGCGAATCTAGTAAAATGAAGTAATCCTCCTATCCTATAGGTTAAGCACTACGCGTATTCCTCGCCCATCCCTGGTGTAAAAGTATACCCGTAATGTTCAACCGCTAGATATCATAGCGACTACCCCTTTGACTACGTTCACACAATGACTACTCGATTCGATGTTTTCACGTATACTTTGTTTATGTGAGAGGGGGGCAAACGAGCCTGTGGGTCACCTGATGGAAAGCAATCCCCACCGCCCATGGAGATCAGCAACACTACGCTGATCCGTTGCCAGCCTATACCCTTCCTTTCTTTCTGGTGACTTCACTCACTCGTAAGAATACAACAACCCTCAAGAGAATTGTTAATTGGCTGCAGTGTTCTGTGAGATAGAGGTACTTCCTCAGTCGGGCAGCTTAAAAAATACGCTATGCCCTACCTCTCTTACTTACACTTAACATATACTTTTTCTCGTATATTTGACACTCATTCGCTGCAATGTGTAGACCAACCATGAACACAAAGGCCATACCTGTGTGAATATAGGCAATGGGATCGTCGCTACGATGTGGTAAAGGTTTGAACATTACGGGAAATGGACCACTGGAAAATTTACAGAAGCTTTAAAAAAATATTTTTGAAATAAAATTAAAATAAAAAAAAATCATTTTTAAAAACAAGCTTTTATTACTTGTTAATAGGTAGAAAAGAACTAAAAAGTTTAAAATAATTTTAACCATTTACTAAAAACATTTAATAAAAGCTTTCGTGTGATTGCAAAAGAAAAATATTGAATATGCTAAATATTCTTTAATGTTCCATCACAATGTAACACGCTTTTATTAAATAGTTAAAATTATTTTTAACTTTTTAGTTATTTTCTACCTATTAACAAGTAATAAAAGCTTGTTTTTAAAAAAGTTTTTATTTTATTTTAATTTGATTTTTAACTTTTTAGTATATTAATAACTTTACGTATCAATTAGAGATGTAATTACTGGTTAGTTGTTTGTAGCATTTCAGTAATACGACCTAACACTCCATTCACAAGTCCCTTGGCAACGTCAACGTTAGACTTCAACATGACTTTAGCGCCAACAAAAAACCGAGCGAGTTCCCATGGTTATCTTCCCCCTCCATCATCAGACCCTGGTTACCACCTACCACCAAAGTACTCGTCGAGACAAATCATGCGAGTCCAAACTCGATGGGGTTGCGTCGCTTAATTACCAAGATTCTATGGCCATCTTTCCCCTCCACCATCAGACCCTTGGTTGCCAACATGCACCAAAGTACTCGCCAAGACGAATCAAACGAGCCCAAACTCGATGGGGTTGTGTCGTTTAATTACCGAGTCCCTATGCCATCTTCACCCTCCATCATCTGACCCTGGTTACCATCTAGCAGCAAAGTACCCGTCAAGACGAATCATACGAGCCCAAACTCGATGGGGTTGCGTCGTTTAATTACCAAGTTCCTCCGTCATCCGATTTATATACGCATGCCAAATTTCAGCTCAATCGGTAAGCGGGAAGTGGATTAAATTTAACACGCAAGATTTGATTACAGACAAACATCGGGACAGGTGAAACTAAATAAAAGCTTGTAAAATGGAAAAATTTCTCCCCCCTAGGTGCCCCCTAGTGGTATAAAATTCTGGCAAGTTGGCCAAGACAACTATTTAAATAATAATAATTTACAGGAGCAGTTTTGTAAAATACACAGAACCGTAATTCAATTATGATGTTCCTATCAATAGCTGATTTTTCACTAATCCACATGCGTATTAATTTCATGTAACCATTAAATATTATATGTTAATAAAATTTAATAGACTTGTTAACAATGTTACCGAATCCTACTAAAAATCTGAGCTTACCACGAACTCTGTTTTCCGCTATAGAATTTAAACCACAAATGGTTTCAATATAGAGATGTATTATATTGATAAGTTTCACATTATCAACATTGAAATACAATATTCAGAAGCTCGATGGCGTCGTTGCGCGTGGCGGTCTAATCGATCACACAAGTTAAGCACCGTCGACGGTAGCCTGTCCATGGATGAGTCTATTTATCTCGAGCTCCTCCGTGGTACGGAGGGTCGTAAGCCGTCGGTCCCGGCTGTTGTCTTTAGAGGACAATCGTTAAACTAAGGCGGCTTGAAAACACTGACCTCCGCCAACCCGCAGTTGAGCAGCGCGTTGGAGTATGTTCTAAATCCCTTCGATTGATGGGAGACCCTTATGCCAGAATTTCTAAAGGTAGACGACGAGGATTTACTAATGTATACTGATTCAATAGATTTATACGAAATATACTAAAAACATATTTGCCGTTGTCCGGGTTGTCTTTACACTTACATAACACGAACAGTCGACGTTTATGAGCGTTTTAGGGTTAACTATTTAAGGATCGTTTATATCTACAGATGTCTGTAGTAGCGAGGAATTATTTTACAAGCTTTTATTTAGTTAAATGATTCACGTGTTTTTTTGCGAAAGTCAAATTTATAGGCAATTAGATTTTAAGCTACTTTGTGTACTTTCGTCACCAATTCGTTCATTCAAACTACTGCCGGCGGGTGCCGACCCACCCATATAAATGCATGCGACATGGCGTGGCTGTGATGGTCTTCTCTGGTCCAGCTGCTGCGGTCGTCTCTGCGACCTGCCCCCTTACCACCAACTCTTATTGCGATTCAATAACTGAATAGAATGCTTATTCATACCAAGATTCATTTCTATGAATAAGCATTCTATTCAGTTATTGAATCCCAATAAGAGTTGGTGGTAAGGGGGCTGGTGTGAAGTGTGTTTCATTTCTGACGGTACATGAAAAAAAGGTGCAAAAAAATGGTTCACTGATCGACAAAAGCACAGCTCAAACCTCTGGACAGACCAGACTAAAATTTGGCATACATGAAACTATTACAACGTAGGCATCCGCTAAGAATGGATTTTTGAAAAAGTAAAGAAATATGCCAAATTGTAAAAAAACTTCGACCAATTTCTCTGTATAATATGTTCAAAATGAAGATTATGGATTGATGCCGATGGTGCTGATTGTTGAAGTCAAAAAATCTGTTCACTGGTTTTCGAGATAAGCGTGTACGTATGTACAACCAGGGGTACGACCTTATTTCAGACAGACAAGCAATAAAAAAATTAAATAATCTTTTTTCTTAACACCCAAATTTTTTTTTTTTTTTTTAAACTACGTCGGTTGGCAGACAAGCATACGGCCCTCCTGATATGAAGCGGTTACCGTAGCCATAATAACGCCTGCAACATAAAATATTGCTCGCGCGCCGCCAGCCCCGCTGCCAACGCAGCATCTCCTTCCTTTCTTTCTGGTGACCTTACTCACTCGCAGGAACACAACAACCCTCAAGGGAACAATTCCCTTCCCAATATTTGGCTGCGGTATTCTGTGAGGTGGAGGTACATTCCCCAGTCGGGTAGCTTACGATTACGATCCCTACCACTCTTTTCGCCAGAGCTTCGTTTGTCAGTCAGCAGGGTGCACCACGTGCATGTGAAGTTGGCTTTGGTTCAAAGATCTTGATGAACCACTTACACCCCAATATTTATTAAATGTACAGACGCGCGGTTTCTACTGCTTATTGTTATGTGAGAGGAGGCAAGCGAGCATGTGGATCTGATGGAAACTAATCACCATAATGTAATAATAATAAAGTAATCACTATAATAGGCTATTTTCCAATGTTTAAAAATTGTACAAATAAATTAACAATCTCGTAAAATACACAAAACTATAAAGATCTGCAAACATCCGTTCTAATATCTTCAGTCAGACTTTTTTTTAGCGTCGATCAAAGTTTGGCGGGAAAGTCCATTTTCAAAGTATGAAATTATTAAAAAATAATATTTCCATTGGAGAAGCAATAAAAAATGCTATAACTTTTATTATGATACTAATTACATAAACGTAATATTTAACATAGGTAACGTACAAATTTCTGATTTGATGCATACAAAATACAAACCTGTGACGTCATAATTCGGTAGTAATTTGTATGGAGCGTTTTGGGGCAGTCTAAAAATTGTGATTTTCAAATCAACATTTCTCGAGAGATTTTTGTGCTATCGAAGTAATTCTTTCACCTATGGTTATATTATGAAGACGCCCATATCAACTACATATCAAACCGAAAAAAATGTCAGTCAAATAACCTATTGTACATAACATAATAGAGCAGAAGAAACTATACAGGGTATCGATTAAATTAAATTGTCGGTAATCGTTGGTCTCAATCACGTATCAGCAAAAAATATAAAATTTTAGCAATTTTCATTTTCAAGCACAAAATTTAATTTCTACCTCAATGTCGCACCCTCCCCATTATTAAGTCTGCAAATGTGAACGATCCTTTATCGTGCAAGGCAAGGGGTTGCCCTCCCATCGCGAGTTTCAATTGTAATCAAATATGTCTACACGAGGGCTGCCGTCTGAGTAAACAAGATAAAGCCCCGATGTGTAGCCGTGTAAACGTGTAATTCTCGGCTTTGA
Source organism: Hypsopygia costalis (assembly GCA_937001555.2). Classification (NCBI taxonomy): domain Eukaryota; kingdom Metazoa; phylum Arthropoda; class Insecta; order Lepidoptera; family Pyralidae; genus Hypsopygia; species Hypsopygia costalis. The sequence continues at coordinate 30,338,903 of OW443329.2, forward strand.
CAACCCTAGCGCGGTACAAATGATGAGTGAAATTGTTAGCGGTTATGGGATAAGCAACGAGCGTTTCAATTTACTACTGTTTGTTTAACGGGAATGTAAAATTTATTTTAATAAAGATTTGCTTTCTAGCATTAGGATGCAAAAATAATAACGGAGATTGCCCATTCGTGTATGTGATACAGTCAATGTAATAAATTGGTCATTATTTATAATGGCTGGCCAATGTAATAAATTGTCAGTTATTAATAATTAAGCTTACTTGGCACTACATCATTCATCATCTAGGTTGTCGGAGCTCCGCTTCGCAGAGCTCCTATTTCCGATGACAGGACACAAGAAAACCCTAACCTGACCAAAAATCAACTCAAATCTAACCAAAACATGATTTATTCATCATCGTCATCATCAGGTAATTTTAGTCTCCACTACAGGAGCACGACCCTCTCTCGTCCGTCCTAGACAGAAGGAGGATTTGGCCTACACTCCCCACGCTGGCCAGACGGGTTGGGGAGGCCTGATCGATGTTTTATAATGTATTTCCCTTAGTCGCCTTGTACGACATCCACGGGAAGAGTCGGAGTGATTCTATTCTAGTGTGCCGGAAACCACACGGCCTTTTAATTATTACATTGACCATAACATATGGTTAAAAGTACTGATAACAAAATTGTTTTGTTATTAGTACTTTTATCATAATCACTATTTTTAATGTTAAGGTTATTACCTTCACTTAGTTCTCTGTCATCACTAGATACTCGTACATTCCAGTAAGTTTAGAGGGCATTATTTTCCGGAGTTCAGAAATATAAAGAAACAAAATGCATTTGATTTTAGGTTATATTTGACCTTACCACAGTATAAGTACTTATAGTACTACGAAAATATACATCCAGCGAATTAGCTGTCTCAATAGAATATGCATTTAAAGTGTGTACCCTATTTAGCTTAGATCTGTAACTGTATGGTTAAGTTGGAATGTTGAAGAATAAGAGTGACGAATTACATATAGCATGATTACTTATTGAGACAATATTAAGCTATCTCTCTATACATTATAATGAACACTAAAAAATTGTGATAATAAAGCTTTGATTTTTAATAAAGCCTTGAAAACAAATAAAGCTTTGATTGATTGATTGAATGTGACAAACTTATCCCCGAACTTATGAAAACCTTTATGAAAATCTACTGTAAAATCAATGTTTTATTTTAGAACTTTGACAGTAAAGTTTTTACAGACAATTTGATCTACACTACTTTGTGTGCTTCCGCCACCATTTAGTTCATGCAAACTTTAGCAGCGGGAGCACCGGCATGCCAGTAATACTGTACGAGCGTCTGTACGGTTATTTCATTACATAAGACGGTCCGTACATTTATTTGACACGCTCCATTGTATCAAAAAGTACAAAAGGCTCTTGTGGACAAGGCAATATCTTCCAGACAACCTTCAGACAATCAATACACAATCAAAAGGTTTTATAGTGTTTTCAGATCACCTGAAGAAATCTAATATAAACAAACTTAAGTACCATTTACTGAAGCAAGACTTCGAGTACTTCAGAGTACTTCAGACTGATCTTTTAATTTACTTTAATATTTTTTATAAGATCCAATCCCCAAGACGGTTAGTTCGTGACTTGTGCCTGGACTCATGGATTATCGAGCGTCGCCGTTCTTAGATTTTCTGCTTGCGTCGAGTTAATGACATTATTATATTTATTAAAGCAATAAATTACCAAAAGGTTTTCGTTTTTCTATTTAAAGCAGTCTTAGCGCGGCTGGTCTTGCCAAGCCGGTTGCGCAGCACGTGAACCCTGCCTGCTTTACAAGAGGATGACGGGCGATCGCTTTCATCGGGTCGGTCACCATACTGTACGTCAGGGGTCCTAGCCCTGACGTACAGTATGGTGACCGCCTAGGTAGACGTTCTTCGGGGGTCGGGAAGTGAGCATGCCTTACTGCTTTGGCACCGTGCGTCGGGAAGTGACCGAGCGACCCTCTTTAGGGGAGGGCGCCTTACAGCTTTGGTATCCATTATGTATAGGATATTGGGGAAAGGTAGTAGGCTCCCGATGTTTGATAAATCGCGCGTCGATCACCACGAGCTACTCGACATAAGAAAGCCCAAGTAGTCTGCTTGCAGGCGTAAAGGGAGTAAGACCTGCTATTCGCTTGAGTGCCTGGTTAGTTTACTGGGCGCGATAGCGGGGCGGGTAATGGCCGTCTTGCTTAGTCGGTTTACTGGGCGAGAGACTCGCAATCCTGTGGTGTAACTGTAAGGTTGGCGCAAAGGCGAGCTGTAGTTCTATAGGGACGTTTTGCTGTTCTGTATGGCTTTTGAGGATTATGAAAAAGCTTTCGACTCCATTGAAACTTGGTCAGTTTTGAAATCCTTACAGCGATGTCAAGTTAATCACCGCTATGTCCAGGTGCTGAAATGTTTGTATAAAACTGCGACAATGATTGCGAAAAACCCCACGGGATACCGGGACGCGCATAAGAAGTATCGGGTACAAGCTAAAAAAAATACGGGGTGGGTAGTATCGATAAACTACCGTAACATTTTTTGCGTGAAAACATTTTTAGTGGTTATATAATACCTAATATAAATTAATAAATATAAATTAATTTATCATGAATAGGTCTTAGTGCTCGGATCCTTTCCCGCTATCGCTGAATACTCTTGTCAATGCGTGGCATAACCTAAAAAGAATGATTTTATAACGTTTGTTTGGATTGATACCTTGTAGATCGCTAATACCTAATTTAGTTCTTATACTTTTTCACAATTGAAAAAAATATATTATTTCACAATTTGTTTTCCTTTTTTTTTCGTTCATCAATCATATTGTATTTGTGAAGTGGTCAAACTCTCTCAATGTATTGTTATGTTAAACTGTGGTTAACGGTGCTGGTTTTACATTTACTGTAATTTTAAGTGCACTTTTGTTAATAAACATAATGTAAAACTGTTTGTTAGACCCAAATACATTAAAAAAAAAAAGTAATTTGTAACCTGGTACAGCTTTTTACTCCAAAGCTTATACTATTTTATATTTAACTTACTTTTTAGAGCACTTATATATCTACACGGCAGCGTACAAATATTTTGTCTAACTTTCTTCGTTGCGGAGTTATGACTAATTCGTTGGTCGCGCGGAGTGTATTTCAAGGCCCTTTTTCAACCATCCCTTCCCCGCACGAATACGTATCCTAACAACTATATAGGACATTGTCTATTTTCAAAATATATACAACACTTAGCTGTACAAACCTTGAGTCACAAGATATATCGACGTTTATGGCGACAATAAAAGCGTTTCATCGCTAACTTTGGCGCGACTTCAATATGGGAGCCTTTTTAAAAACGTTTTCACGTTAATAGCGGGTTCTTAATAAATTTATTACTTAACAACCAATTATAAATACTATCTGTCATCCTATGGGAGAGACTGTCGCTATCCTTATCATCTCGGCGCTTTAATATGTACTTGCTATCTCTCATCTCGTTGAGTGCGTAAATGACGCAATGGCGTCTTTTTTCTTTCAATTATATGAAATTAACCTATAATACGCGTTAACATCACATATTATTTGGTACTTTCAAGTGATATGTGATCGCTCTGGCTTTATTTACTTTATCAATAAAAAATGTATATTTACTTCTTACAGAAGACGTTTTTTTACATTTTTCAATCAACTGTCATAAACGTTAGATTCGTCGATTTGCTTGTACGAACTAATGAACTAATAGGCATGTGACCAATATTCTAAAATTATAAAAACTCTCTATCAGTAACGTAAAATACATAAAACTAGAACGATCTGCGATCTCAAAATTTTAATAACGTATGACCGACGTGTTTCATGGTCCATCAAAGTTAGATGGGAGAGTCCATTTTAAAAGTACGAAATTATAAAAAATAAATATAGAAACAATAAAAAATACTATAACTTTTGTTCCGGCACTAGCTACATAAACGCAATATTTAACATATAACTGTCGTACAAATTTTTGATTTAATGCATATAAAATAGCGTATCGTGACGTCATAATACTGTAGCCTTTTGTATGGAGCGTTTCGGGATAGTCCAAAATTGTGATCTCAAGTTATCATATCTCGAGAAGTTTTTATGCTATCGAAGCAATTCTTTCACCTATAGTTATATTATGATGACGTCTTTAAATAACAAATCGAAAAAAAAAATGGTTCACAAGCCTATTGCGAGGTGAGATAATTACTTCACATTTGTACTGGCACTGGTTTTGACGCTTGAGGAAAAGAAATAATAATAATAAATCTTTATTTGCGAAAAACATGGTATAGTTACAATACTTATAATATATCTTAAGTGCTTAAGTAGGGCGCTCATATCTTGCCAATCATTACTCTAGCATGCAAATATTAATTTTAATTTACAACCTATGCTCAAGCAGTGCATTAATACTGTGAAAAAAATTGTCGTTAAGCCATTTAAATAATTTCTTTTTGAATTGACTGGTATTTAATTCTTTGAACTCGCCCGGAATTTTATTATATATAAAAACACACATCGCTAGGCAGCTTTTGACATATACATATATATAATCACTACATAGTATAAAACAAAGTCGCTTTCTCTGTCCCTATGTCCCTTTGTATGCTTAAATCTTTGAAACTACGCAACGGATTATGATGCGGTTTTTTTTAATAGATAGAGTGATTCAACTGGAAAGTTTATATGTATAATATATGCATAACATAGTAGAAAAACACTGATAATTTAGAGGTTTCTAATGTGATGTCGTAAATAAACACATTTTTTTGCTCTTTCATTGCAAACGCTGGCTGAACCCAACGAGATAGATCAAAATAATGTAGTACAGTATTGTTCACCTTAAAATGGTCTACAAAAAAGTTCGCGATGGTATATGTCTATCTCTTAGTGGTAACACAAAATAACCGTTATTTTATCCTTTGCTTTTTACAAGAAACAATGCCTTATTTACGAAGCGATTTTAAGCAATACAGAATTAATCCTTATCCAATTAAGTACCTTAAATACATTGCGCATTAAATATAAATCAATATGGCCCTTCACAGCATGTAATTTAAATGAATAGTTTAGAAGATATTACACATTTAAAATGCAGGGACATAACGGCTGTGGCGGTACCGGCCGCGGAGCCGGCGGCGTGTGCCTATAACTGGGGAAGGACTGGATAGGACAAAGCGCAAAGACCTTCTGTAGTACATTTAGTATCAGCATTGCACCCGTGCGAAGCTGGGGCGGGTCGCTAGTATATATATATAATATATATATATATAATATACACATATATATATATATATATATATATATATATATATATATATATATATATATATATATATATATATATATATATATATATATATATATATATATATATATATATATATATATATTTTACACTACGTCGGGTGGCAGACAAGCCACCCTAATACGGCCCGCCTGATGTGAAGCGGTTGGCGTAGCCATATTAACGCTCGCAACATAAAATATCGCTCGCACGCTGGCACCCCAGCTGCCAACGCAGCATCTCCTTCCTTTCTGGTGACCTCACTCACTAGCAGGAACACAACAACCCTCAAGGGAGTTGTTATTTGGCTGTGGTATTCTGTGAGGTACATTCCCCAGTCTTTACATATTATTTATATATATATAGTATTATTTAAATCATTGTTACCAATAAAATATTCAACAAGCCACCCAAGAAACATCTTTCCCCATATTGTATTAACCCTTAACCTCCAGCCGTTTACACGTTTAAAATATCGTATCAGGAGAACCTCTCTAATCTTGCAAAGCTACATTTATGCATAGGAAGTGGGGCTAAATGTAATTTATGGCCCTCCCTGTGCCCTCTGTGAGGGACAATCCCAGGATTACAGAATGAAGTGGACTCTTGCAGGTATTAGTTGTACAAGTGGCTTCTATTGTATGATTTCCCATTTCATTATGCATTTTGAATGAATAAATCTTTGCTAAAGTTTATCTAAAAGTGGGGTGTAAGTGATTCATCAACATCGTTGAACTAAAGTCAACTTCACTTGCACTCGGTGCACCCTGCTGACTGACAAACGAAACTCTGGCGAAAAGAGAGGTAGTGAGCGTAATTGTAAGCTACCCGACTGGGGAATGTACACTCCACCTCACAGAATACCGCAGCCAAATAACAATTCCCTTGAGGGTTGGTAAGTCCCTGCGTGTGAGGTCACCAGAAAGGAAGGAGATGCTGCGTTGACAGCTGGGGTGCCGGCGTGAGAGCGATATTTTATGTTGCGAGCATTAATATGGCTACGGTAACCGCTTTACTTCAGGCGGGCCGTATGCTTGTCTGCCATCCGACGTAGTATAAAAAAACCAGCGATATTTCAAAGATCGAGTGTCGATGGGAACTCGCGAGGCGCGACGAACTATTTTTGAGAGGGGTTTGACGAATGTTGATAACATTGTCAGGTCATTTTAAATTGTTTTTTTTTTTATTGAACGATCAAACCAAGCGAAGTAGGGGTAAAAAATAGAATAATTCAATAATTTATTTATTTATTATTATTATAAACATACCGTATGTCTATCGTTATCGAATATGCGTTTACAATCTAATTCTTTGTTCGCGTACAGCGTATACATACGTAGGTATGTAGATATATATTTTTTTAATATTCAGCGAAATTTATTCAGCTTATAAAATCGTCCGGTCGTTCTGTCTGTCCGTCCGTTGCCATGAAACTCAAAATTTCGAAATTCTGACTTTGGATTCGTGTAGAGCATCAAAAAGTAGTATACATTACTACTTTTTGATGCTCTACACGAACCGTGGTTTTCCGATATCAATTCGGGAAAGTGGCCAAAATAAATAAATAAATTTCGCTATGGTGGCGAATGCTGCGCGTCCGAAGTTTTTTTATTGTGATAGGTCAATATATATCCACCTTGTCTGATGGAAAGCACAAATGAAGACTAAAGGTGAGGACCACTATCACTGCGATTACCGCAGCGCTAGCGGTCCACCCCTGACGTCCCACGTAAGTATTTCTTCACGCTTCGTCTAAACGACGCTGGGTTGGGGTTGGGAAGGAGATGAAGTCGTGTGCCGACAGTGAATTTCATAACATAATGGATCCGCAGAGAAATAAATTGCCGAAATTTTTAGAGCGGGAAGGCAATAACTGCATCCGATGAGGATAGGATTTCAGACCAGCACGAGTGGCTCTAAGGAGAAATGGAGGAGGAGGGACCAGATTAAAGAGCTCTTCAGAACATTCCTCATGATCGATATAGTTTGAGTAGGCGCTTAAGGCGATGCAAGTTCGTAATTTCGGATTTTTAAACCAGGTTTTTCGATAACCATAAGTACTGAAATATTGAAAAAAATATATATTAAAACTGAGCACCTGATCTATCTTATTCCTCAATACGTTACATGGTTTCATCAGCTTTACTTTGCTTTTTTCAAAATTTTCTCAAAATTATTTTTTCTGCTATTTTTTCAACACATTAATCACTTTACTGCATCAGTACAAAAATTACATGTGTAGAATTAATGTGAAAAATATATAAAACTAATTATAATTACGTCAATTTATTAATCAAATAAATATTCGTCGCGAGATTACGTAGTAACCTCCAAAATATATCCTCGGGGGACCGATTTTGTACTAGGCACTTGCGTTAGTTTGAAGGTTTTACGTATACATAGTATATATAGTAACCTAGCGACGAATAGTTATTTGATTTAAAAATTAACGAACTGGGGTTCTACCACCGAATTTCAAGCCGATTCCAATCGAATATTTAGATTCGAATAGGTTTTCCGTTTAAGTTATTCGGCTTAGTCTTTAGAGCTCCATCGTTTCTGCCAGCTAAGCTAAACACCATACCATAAGTCAAAGTTGAAGTTTGATTTTCGCAATCGAAATATCCTATGGGAATCGGCTTCAGCTTAGCCGGTAATGCCCCAGATCTACTCGCATAAACCTTTTTCAGACCGTATCCGAATAAACCTGGTTTAAAAATCAGAAATTACGCACTTACGTCGCCTTAATAGCTGCTTTTTAGCACTGTGATGTCCGCATATGGCGCGTTTATAGTATTTTATTTAATATCATGTGTATATATAGATATGTACATATAGACAAGATTCACACAAGCGATACTGCAGGCGGAGCCTAGTACTTACTTATATATGGGGTGTATGTGGTTATCTTTGAACCAAAGCCAACCTCACCTGGACGTGGTGCACCCTGCTGATTGACAAACTAGGCTCTGGCGAAAAGAGAGGTAGGGCATAGCGTATTTTTAAGTTGTCCGACTGGGGAAGTACTACCGCCTCACAGAATACCGCAGCCAAATTACAATTCCCTTGAGGGTTGTTGTGTTCCTGCGAGTGAGTGAGGTCGCCAGAAAGAAAGTAGGCTGGGAAAGGATCAGCGACACCTCGGTGTTCCCCTATCATATGAAAAATATACATAATTTAATTAGAAAGGTATATTTAAATGATTTAGCACACTTTTTTTTCGGTACACACTTATCCATATAATTCAGTTTCGAAATCTAAATATGCAATAATAAAAATGGAAGACATGACCTCCAGACAGTTAGATAAATTTGGATAAAAAATTCGTTAATCATTTACCTTAAGGCAAAATTTTTTCTCTCGAATTTCAACAACACGAAACCTTTTGTGGTGCTTGTTTATTTTTTGTTCGACAAAATGGATTGCTACACATTTTTATTACGAAATTAATTTGTGCAATTACGTTAATTGGTATCATAAATTCTAAATAAAAAAGTAACACGTTATGGAATCTTTTCATAACTAACGAAATTTGTATAAATTTTTCTACTAGATTCTTTTAGGGTTAGTTTATTTTCTTAATACAACAAGCTAGCTTACCACGACGGGTGCCAAACAAGTATACGACCGACCAGATATAAATCAGTTACTGTGGCCTATGCTTGTAATACAAGGAGCATTGCTCAGGCGTTGGCGCCCGAGCTGCCAATGCAAGATCTCCTAATGTCAACACACACGCAACAACACAACAATCGTCAAGAATTATTATTATTTAAATAGTTGTCTTGGCCAACTTACCAGAATATTATATTTAAAAAAACCGGCCAAGTGCGAGTCGGACTCGCGCACGAAGGGTTCCGTACCATCTATATAAATAAAATTCAAAGTCCTGACTGACTGTCTGACTGACTGATATATCAACGCACAGCCCAAACCGCTGGGTCTAGGGATTCCAAATTTGGCACGTAGGTTCCTTATGACGTCTAGGGGTACACTAAGAAAGGATTTTTCAAAATTCTTCCCCTAAGGGGATGAAACTGGGGTCCAAAGTTTGTATGGGAAACGAGATTAGTTGGACTATTTTATCCGAAACTTTACACGAGTACTTCTATAGATAAATGAGTAAACACGTGTGTCAGGATTTTTCAATATTCAACCCCTAAAGGGGTGAAATGGGGTGAAAAAGTCTGAAAAACGTCATGGGTATTATTTTTATAGTTTATCGGGTCGCTGATTACGAAAATAACAACTATTATCTAATCAAACATAGCCGATGTGACAAAAAGTCGCCCCTGTGGGGGTGCGATGGGATGAAAATGTCTAAAATGGGGTGAAAAAGTCTGAAAATCATGATGGGTAATGTTTTTATGGTTTATCGGGTCGCTGATTACGAAAACAACAATGATATTATAATTCAACGTGGCTAACGTGACCATCATCTCCTATTGGGGTGCGATGGGGTTGAAAATGCGGTCAAAAAGTCTGAAAATCGTCATGGGTATTATTTTATAGTTTATCGGGTCGCTGATTATGGAAAAAACAACTATTTTGTATTAGTTATTAACACAAATTTTGTATTAGTTGTTATCCAATACAAAGTTGAAATGCCATAAGCCCATAATACCAATATGGGTGTTGAATCTATGTTTTTTTGGAACGTTAATTACGAAAATGGCATCGATTTGTAAATATAACATAGTGGACACAAAATTAGTTAAAAGGACTTTTCAAATTTTACCCCTAAGAGGGTGAAACGGAGGTCGAAAAATTTTATGGGGAAACGAGATTTGTTGACTATTTTATCTTAAACTTTACACCACTACTTCTATAGATAAATGAGTAAACACGTGTTTGCCCCGAATTTCACACGAGCGAAGCCGCGGGCGAAAGCTAGTTATCTATAAAAATGGAAAAAAAATCACGTTTGTTGTATGAGAGCCCCCTTAAATATGTGTTATATTTTTATTTAATTATTTATTTTTAAAGTAAATATATAACTAAATATTAGGTGAGTATTTCAAGCGTCTACCTATTGCCGTCATCAATTGCGAGCAAAAACGAGCAAAAAAAATCACGTTTGTTGTATTTTTTAGTATTTGTTGTTATAGCGGCAACAGAAATACATCATCTGTGAAAATTTCAACTGTCTAACTATCACGGTTCATGAGATACAGCCTGGTGACAGACGGACGGACGGACAGCGGAGCCTTAGTAATAGGGTTCCTTTTTACCCTTTGGGTACGGAACCCTAAAAATGGAAAAATTCGCCTAGGCGGGGGATTTATTGATTGAATTCAAATTCAAATTCAAAATATCTTTATTCCTTGGACTTTATAAAGCACTTAGAAACAAATTAAATATAAGAATATGTATAAATCATTACTACTCTAAATCCGCAGAGTTTAGATTCACTTTCATCACACTATCTTGAATGTGAAAGTGAATTTAAGTGCCAGTTCCGGCGACGGGGCTTCTTGAGAAGAACTGGCAAGAAACTCAAGGCCGACTCTTTTAATTGCCAATATCGTTACATTAAATACAAATACAAACATTAAAATAACATAACAAGAGCAATTCATTTCCAAATACTTTTATCATTTATGTAAGCTGAGATACAATAGTAAGCCTTTTGACATAGTCTAGTTTTGATATATTTCTTAAATTTATCCATGGATAATTTAAACGCGTCGTTTGGAAGTTTATTGTAGAAGCGTATACATTGACCTGGGAACGAGTTAGAGATTTTTATGGAGCCTCGTAATATGCACAGCGAGTTTATTTTTATTTCTTAAATTTAATTCATGGAGATCACTGTTTTTCCTAAATTTTGTTTGATTTTTATGGACGTAAATAAGATTTTCATAAATATATTGAGAATGTAATGTCATAATATTTATCTCTTTAAATTTATTTCTCAGTGTCTCCCTGGGACTCATCATATAAATAGCACGGATAGCTCGTTTCTGGAGCACAAAAATTGAGTCTACATCCGCGGCACTACCCCAAAGCAATAAACCATATGACATAATGCTGTGAAAATAGCTAAAATAAACTAAACGCGTAGTGTCAACATCAGTTAGTTGACGTATTTTCCTTACGGCGTAAGCTGCTGAGCTGAGACTAGCCGATAACGTTTCTATATGTGGGCCCCATTGTAATTTAGAATCTAATGTTATACCAAGGAAAACAACCTTATTGACCAATTCCAATCTCTCATTGTCCATCACCACACTGGTTTTCACTTGTTTAACATTTTTTGTAAAAAATCTAACATATTTAGTTTTACTACCATTTAAAAGCAGGTTATTAGCACTAAACCAGTTTACTATTTTTGAAAGAGCATTGTTTACATCGTCAATTTCTGATTGTTGTCTATTTACCTTAAAAACTAAAGAAGTGTCATCTGCAAACAATACTATTTCATGATTATTCTTTACAAGATGAGGTAGATCATTAATATACACGAGAAACAGGAAAGGGCCCAAAATAGAGCCTTGTGGCACCCCCATCGCTACAGCTGATCCATGTGATCGTTTTCCATTAACATCTACTTTTTGAACCCTATCACCCAGATAAGAAGTAAGAAGATCAAGAGCGATGCCTCTTATACCATAGTGGTGTAATTTTCTGACTAGAGTTTCATGCTGCACACAATCAAAAGTCTTAGATAAGTCACAAAACACCCCATAGGCGTCCCGTGACTCCTCCCAAGCCTCATATATACATTCTAGTAATTTTACCCCAGCATCACATGTTGCCCGTCCACGAGTGAAACCGAATTGTTTAGTGTGCAGCAGATTATTTTCGTTAAAGTATTTAAGTAACTGTGCGAGAATTAGTTTTTCAAAAATTTTACTAAATGTAGGTAGTATTGATATTGGTCTGAAGTTTGTGGGGTCTAATGTACTACCTGATTTAAACAAAGGAATAATTTTGCTTAATTTCATCAAGTCAGGAAACACACCACAATCAATACATCTATTAAATATCACAATTAAGGCGGGAGCAACAATGTCAAATAAAGATTTTATAATATGTACAGAAATGCCCCATAGATCAGCATCATAGATCTTTTTTTTTCGGCGGTAGTTGTGAAACAACAAACACAGTGCTCTTGAGAATAAAATATATTTAAAATACTTAAGTTTAACTTACATAGTTGTTGCATTGAGATATTGTATTTATTAGATATCCACAACACACACTAGTGTTATCTACAATATATTAATGTCCTGAGTGGAGTTTTTAATGCACTGTCCTGTCGGCCATTTTTAACACTATCACCACAACAAATATCACTGCAATGGCGACCTATGATGATATTCTGGAGACACAAAGGGCCCTGGAGAACACTCTGCTGAAGAAGATGAGCGACTTTGAAGCCAGCCTGAAGGCCTCTGCACCTCGTCATCAATTGAGCGAACCGGCCAGTCACCTGCATGCAGAGTTCACCGAGTTTAAGTCCCAGGTTTGGTCTATCATAACTCTTCTGCGTCAACAAATCACTGGTCTCTCTAAGGCTATCGATGCTATTGAAATGCGGCATCGCAGGAAATATCTTCTTGTCACTGGTGTCTCGGAAGATATAAAGGACGACCTGCATAGGTATATAGTTGATCTATTCCGAGACACATTGCAGCTGGATGTATCCCCAGATAAACTCACTGCTTGCCATCGTCTGGGCAAACCTTCGGACGGGAGATGTAGACCAGTATTGGTGCGTTTTACTGAGATGTCTTTAAGAGCTGACATTTGGAAGAAAAAGACTGCCTTCAAAGGTACCCCGCACACAGTCTTTGAGTTCCTTACACGGCAGAGGCAGTCTGTTTTTGCACAAGCACGTAAGAGGTTTGGCATGCGGAGGTGCTGGACAATGGAGGGAAACGTCTTGGTGAAGCTTAAAGATGGTACCAAGCAACGATTATTCTCTGTTAGTGACCTCTCTGCACTTGCGGCATCAGAAGATGAGCCCCAGCCAGCTGGACCGAGTTCTCCGGCATCAGAAGCTGCGCCAGAGTCAAGTCCTCGTCGCGTCAAGCCGAAACGGGCCAGGGCAAGGAAATAATTGTATATAATTTATTAGGTACGCAGTTTCGTAAGCTTTACTCTGTTATTTTGCTTCTTTCTAAATATTTCTCGATAAACTTGCATTTATTACTATGTACCTTCAATCTGTGATAACTTTAACATTTATTTTTCTGTGTCAATTTGTAAATTACTTCCACTTTCACTTTGTGTGTCATACAACTAAATCTAAAATCATAATTATGTCATTGTACTGTCACTGTCAGCTGCTAGACATTTGGTATGCTCTATTTACAATCCTTTTTTTTTTATTTATTAGTCTGTCTCTTTGCCCTGGAATCTTGCGTATTTGTGCAAAGCATTTTTTTTTGTCATTGTAAAATGTGTTTCGTCAACCGGCAGGACACGCAGGTTATGCTTAGGTTATTGTAAGTTATACATAAATATATATACATTTATTTATTTATTTGTATTTAATATATTATTATTGAAAAATATTATAATTATATATGTCAGATAATGATTCCTTCCATTCTGCTCTTAATTTCAGCGTTTCTTCGACGGGTAGCATTGACACTTTCGACGAACCATTGTCACTACGCAATTTACTTGAACAAACTATCACTGGCGCACCTCATTCTCTCAATGTATGCCATCTAAATGCTCAAAGCATACCCTCTCATTACACTGACCTTCTTGACACCTTCTCTTCGAATTCTTTCCATTCTATCCTAATCTCTGAGAGCTGGCTGAAGCCATGCCTCTCATCTTTATCTTATGCTCTTCCAGGGTATGTCTTAATTCGAAATGACCGTACTGGCAAAGGCGGTGGGGGTGTAGCAATATACCTGCGTAGTGATATACCTTATAAAATTCTGTCCTCTTCTCCGTCAGTGTATTCTGCTTCTGCAGAATATATTTTTCTTGAAGTGTCCATCAAGGGCACTAAGTGTGTTCTTGGAGTCGTTTATTGTCCGCCCACTATAGATTATTTCTCTCATCTTGAATCTATCTTAGAGCCCCTTTGTTCGGACTACAGACATCACATAATCATGGGTGATTTTAATACCGATCTCCTGAATAATTCTACACAGTCTCTAAAACTTCTAAATATTGTCAAGTCAGTCAATCTCACTATTCTACCTTCTGAGCCTACTCATCATAATCCTACTTCACCTGACACATGGCTTGACTTAATTTTAACCTCTGTCCCTGACCATGTAATTAATCATGGCCAATTAGACGCCCCTGCTTTCTCAAAACATGACCTTATCTTTCTCCAATACAAACTCCGACCACCTAAACCTAAACCGACTTTAATCTGGATGCGTAATTATGCGCGATTAGACCGCACTAAATTAAAGGTAGACGCTGGTAATACTGATTTCTCTGTAGTTTACACAGCTTCAACGGTTAATGAGAAAGTTTCTCAACTTAATAACATTATTATTAAACTTTTCGATTCTCATGCACCGCTTAAAGCTGTTAAAGTAAACCGGCCGCCAGCCTCTTGGATTGGCAAATCTGTCCGCATGGCTATGTCTAGGCGTGATCGGGCTTTTCGTAATTATAAACGCGACAGGTCTGATGCGAATTGGAACTTGTATAAACTGGCACGTAATCGATGTAATCAGATGGTAAGGTCAGCAAAACGGCAATATTTCCATGAAAATATCCTTAATTCTAGTTCAGCCAACATATGGAAGTTTCTTCATTCACTTGGTGTAGGCAAATGTGCCGCCCAAACTCATGTTCCCTCTTTCACTCCTGATGATTTCAATAATCACTTTTCTGTTACTCCATCTCTTGACCCTTCCACTAAATCCACAACTATGTCATATATATCTTCCATGGCTTCCCCTCATCTTACGTCATTTTCTTTTTCTCCAGTATCAATTGATGAGATACGTAAAATCATTCTCTCCATTAAATCAAAAGCAGTTGGCTCTGATGATGTGAGCAGAGAAATGATTATCTGTATTATTGAACAAATTCTCCCTGTAATTGCTCATATCATTAACTACTCCTTCTTGACCGGTAGTACCCCAATTTTCTGGCAAAAAGCTTTTATTATTCCTGTTCCCAAAATCTCTGTGCCTCTGCAAGTGAACAACTATAGGCCTATTTCAATCTTGCCATTCCTTTCTAAAGTCTTAGAGGCTGCTGCACACAAACAAATGTCTTCCTTCATCTTTTCTCATGACTTGCTTACCCCATTTCAGTCTGGTTTCCGACCTGGACACAGTACCACTACAGCACTTCTCAAGGTCACTGAAGATATCAGAGCAGGCATGGAAAGTAAATTGGTCACCATTCTCGTTCTCATTGACTTCTCTAATGCCTTTAACATGGTAGATCATGATATCCTGCTTGCCATTTTAGAACATCTAAATTTCTCACCAAATGTGTTAGATTGGTTTACGTCATATCTTCATGGTCGTCAGCAAGCAGTACGTGTAGGTCACGAATTGTCTGACTGGAAGGATTTAACCTCTGGTGTTCCGCAGGGGGGAATTTTATCTCCTTTACTGTTTTCCATCTTTATTAACTACCTATCTTTTTCGCTCTGCTGTCCTTATCATTTTTATGCGGATGATCTACAAATATATGTTCAAAGTACCGCGGAAAATTTGAACAATGCAATAGCCGAATTGAATAAAGATCTCTGCAGTATTAGCTCATGGTCCGCAAATTTCGGTATACATGTTAACCCCGCTAAATGTCAGGCTATTGTCGTGGGTAGTTCTCGACAGATTGCTAAAATAGACTTAAATTATGTATCTCCCGTCATGTTTGAAAACTCCATTATACCTTTTAGACACTCTGTTAAAAACCTTGGCCTGCATATCGATTCTACTTTCAGTTGGACAACCCAAGTTGTAGAGGTCAGCCGTGCAGTCATGTCTACCTTACGATCTCTTAATCGGTTTAGGAATTTTCTCCCTATTGCTACTAAGGTCACTCTTGTCAAATCCCTTATTTTTCCAATCATTGATTATGCCGATGTCTGTTATCCTGATCTAAATGAAGATCTTCTTAACAAACTGGACCGACTTATTAATAACGCTATTCGTTTCATTTTCTGCCTTCGTAAATTTGATCATGTCTCCTCATATCGGTCTCAGCTTAAATGGCTTCCCATTCGTCAACGCAGACAACAACGGTTGCTCTGTACTCTTCATTCTATCCTTACTAGTCCCCTTTCTCCAGAATACTTGAAAAGTAAGTTTCAGTATCTTTGTGATTCTCATGACCGTCAACTTCGATCTGATAATTCTCTTTCACTCACTACTCCACTTTTTCGCTCAGGTTATATGTCTGATTCTTTCACATTACAGGCGTCACGACTCTGGAACGCACTACCCATCCCATTGAGAAAAATATCGAATAAATTTAACTTCAAAAAGAAAGTATATGCTCACCTTTTAAACAGCTTAATACAGTACTGAGTAATCTTATTTGGCATATTTATGTGTATGGATATGTATATACTATAGGATGTATATGTATATGTATATGTATGGATATGTATGTATTATAGAATATATGTGTATAAATGTAATATGTATATGTTTAAATATAGTTTATGTATAGTATATTAGTCACTTTTTATTGTTCAAATTCAAAAGTTTCTTTTTAAAATATTTTTAAACCGCATTCGTGGATGTCTGCACTTCCCGAAGGTTGACTGGTAGAGAATGCTTTTAGCATTAAGTTCGCCTTTTGTACCATTGGTCTTACTGTGGTCAATAAAGAATTTAAATAAATAAATAAATAAATAAATAAATCAGCCGTTTTCTTAATATTAAGTGATTTAAATGCGACTTTAAGATCAGACCCATTAACATGACGGAAATTAAAATCGTTATAAAATTCAGGCACATTATCTTTAATTAATGACTCTGCAACAGAGGTGGAAGAGCCCAAAGCACTAGTTAAAGTAACAGGGAAAGCAGAAAAAAATGTATCAAAAGCATTGGCAACTTCTAAATCTGACTTGGTAACATGACCATTGATACTTAATTTAAACTCTGAATCCTTTGTCCTGCCCCTCCCAGTCTCTTCATTGATAACCGTCCAAGTGGTTTTAATTTTATTACTACTATTTCTAATTTTTGATTTAATAAACATAGATTTTGCTACTTGACAAACGCGTTTGAAAATTTTTGAGTATGATTTTACATGTTCTTTAAATTCTTCACTATTATTGAATTGTCTTTCATAGTATAACATGTACAAAGTTTGCCTACGCTTATAAATACCTACGGTTGCCCAGTCACCAAAGACGAGGCTATTAGTAAAAGTAATTTCCTTGGAAGTAAATATTGAATTAAATTCGTGAAGAAATGCATTAAAAAATGAATTATACATCAAGTTAGGTTCCAAGTCATTATCTAAAAAAGGTAAGTTACTAGTTAGGTTTACTCTCATTCGTTCTAAGCGACTAAATGTTACTGGCACAAAAGTATTTTTTGTCTTGACTACATTTTTATTATTTATTTGAATACTTATCATTTGCCCAGAATGATCAGAATCCAATTTATTAATAATACTTTTTTGGGTTGGACTAATATCTGTATATATATATTATCTAAGCAGGTAGCCGTGGTGGCACTTATTCTAGTAGGCTCCATAAATAAGTTAACTAAATTATGGGATTTAAAAAGACTTAAAATTTTACATGATGCAGTTGTATTAGTAAGTATATTAATATTAAAATCTCCACAGACCAAAATAGTTTTACCTGAGTTGCTAACTTTGCATAGGGCTTCATCCATGATTTCTAAAAATAAATTAAGATCCGCGGAGGGAGGTTTATATACGCATATAACAATGAACTGCTCTAATTGTACACAAGATAGTTCTATGGAACATTCTACAGAGAGGGACACAATATCTTTCCGTTCTTTAAATTTAAGTTTTTTATTGAGCAAAATTAGCGACCCCCCATGTATTGTGTTGACCCTGCAGAATGAACTACCGACCTGGTGGTTGCTGAAATTGAACATGAGCTGATGCTCCTTTAACCAATTCTCTGTAATACACATAATACTAATATTATCAGAGTTCATGAATAATTCCAGTTCTAGTTGCTTGCCCTCAGTCATACAATATATATTTTGATGTACCAGGTTAATATTATTATTTGTATTGTAATTATTACATTTTTGTGGGCATAGTGACATGTTATAGTTACTGTTTGATTGTATTGCTAAATCAATTAATTGTGAATGTAATAAATTAGTGCTAGAGTTAGTTACCTCTGTTGTCTCATGAGTCAATTTAAATGATTATAAATGTCATTAATAGAAAATTCCATGTCAACAGTCCGCTCAATAGAAGCGGATTTTGTAGCCAAGTTTTTGGCTAAAATATCAAAAAAATAGGATAGCGAAAGTGCTATCTGTCGCTTAAAACTAGCAGAAAGGTAATACCTACCTTTAGTCAAATAATATAATTTGCTGCTAACAAAATTGTTAGTATCTATCAAATGAATACGGTCATTATATGTACTTATAGTGTGTAGTACACTGTTCAACTTATATCTAAGATTATTTTCTGCATCTGGCAAGTTCTTAGAATAGGGGAATGTAAACAAAATTATACTACTTAAGTCTAAAGATAATAAATAATCACAATAATCAATTAAATCCTTTTTGTTTACATTACCCCTATTTTCTACTAAAATAATGAGATTTTCATAATAATTAAATTTGTAATTTAAAATTCTTTTCATATGTTTTCCAATATCATCACTAAACATAATAGTACTTTGTGCATCACCTGGTGTACAACATGTTACATCAATTGATGCACCTAATGACTGCTCTGTCCTAATACCAGTATGTGAGCTATCACACAAAGACTCAGTATTATTATTGTCAACCGCATTATCACACACTGGCCGTGGAGAACTAAAGCAGGCGCACTTACACGGATGGTTGTTGATGAGTGAATCAAAGCGCTCAGCGTTGTCATTACTCAATTTCAAGAGATCATCCACAGCCTCTGAGTACTCTTTAATCTCTTTTTGTGACAGATCATATTTATTTTGAATTGAGTCTAATGATTCGGTCAAGTAATTAATCCTCGATTGTAAGGCCTGTGTGTCAGTTTCATACTTAATTCTGCTATTTTCCAACTTTAATGTACTTATTTCTAAATCATCATATAATTGTAACTTTTCTTTAGTAGATTTGGCACACTTAGATACAAAGTTTAGTTTTTTAATTAATTTTTGTGTTCTTTTAATATATCTATTGATTTTGACATATTTTTTCAGTTTGTTTGTACTACAATTTAACATACACACTGACTGTTGTTGCTTAATTTGACTATCATTAGTTAGATCTACTACTGGATATTGGAAGGTGTCAGTGCATTTGCTTACTGCAGGAGAAACCAACTGCCGGGCACTCTCTACTAGTTCACTAAACAGACTTATATTTTGCTGTACAGTGATGTTGTGTGCGTCCTCTTGCAGTTGTGAGATCTGTAAGTGAAAGATTTGAACCCAAATTTGAAATACAAGATGCAAAAATTAGTCACCAACACAAACCTTCCTGGTAGCTTAGTTGGAAGAGCACTCGATCGGTCATTGAGAGGTCGTGGGTTCAAATACCACCTAAGCGAGGTGAATTTTTCCATTTTTAAAAATATAATCGTCAAGAATATTTAAAACTGCGGTTTTTAAGTGAGGTGCAGGAACAATTTTCTCAGTCGGGCTCCACATACTCTTTCTTTCTTTCCCCTGAGACTGAGACTTCTATAAAATAAATAAAGATAGAGAATGAGACCATTTTTTCCCACCATGACAAGTTCCTTACAAATTCATTACAAGTTCCCGCTTATTTGTAACTCTTAACAAGGAGAGTTGTAGCAAATTTGTGTTTAAACAAAATTAATTTATCATAGATTAATCCATCTAGCCCCAAAGTAAGCGAAGCTTGTGTTATGGGTACTAGACAACTGATAAACATACGTAAATACATTTTTTTTTGTAAATACATACTTATGATACATAGAAAACACCCAGACCAAGACAAACAGACAAGTTCATGCACACAAATGTTTGTCCTGTGTGGGAATCGAACCCACGAGCGTTGGTGTCGAAGCCGCGTCATTGACCGCTACGCCACCGAGCTCGTCCAATTGGAAGAGCACTATGAACTTCGATCAAGTATAAACAACGATCGAAGATTATGAACAATAACACTGCTAATGACATTTCGTCGTCAACCTTTACTCATCCCACTGTTGGGAAACGGGTCTCCCCTCAATAGACGAGGTTTAGAACATACTTCACCACGCTGCTCAACTGCGGCTTTGCTGGCCTCGCAGTGTTTTCAAGTCGCCTAAAGGCCACCGACTTGGCTTAACGACTGTCCTAATGACAACAGCAGGGATGACGGCTTAACATGCCCTCTGAATCACGAAGAAGTTCTAGATAAATAAACCCATCCGTAGACAGGCTACAGCTGACGTTGCTTAACTTGCGTATTCGATTAGACTGACACACGCAACGACGCCATCGAGTTCCTCGAGCTAATGACACTTAAAACCTATTATTTATATAAAAACCCTTCTACGTGACTGTCCTATATTTTAGCTCTGAATGGCGTGAAGTGTTACTCGTGCCATGCTTTCAAAGAGTTAGCCCCTCCTGTCACAATGACATCGTTATCGACTATAAGTCATCGTTAGCGCTAAATGGACTTCTTTTGATGCTGAATTAATGCGGGAAGTGGAAAATAGTTCGTTTATCGCATTCATAAAGGCTATTGTATCATGACCTAGTTCGAGGGAAAGTGTACATACAAGTAGATATTTGTGGGTTCGTTTTGGGGTTGAGAGGTTAACTTGAAAAGGTGATGAGAGATTCATCTCCTTTTCTGTGTAGAGTCAACAAAGCGTCTATTAGCTGTGATGAGTATCTGCTATCAGATATATGTTCTCCTGTATCTATAAAGGACTATCCTATCAACTCACTGTTACAACCATTGGACTTATCCGGTTGAAATTTGGCCCATAGGTTGCTATTTATGACGTCGGCAATAAGTAGATTATTTATGACCCCGGCAATAGGTAGATATTTAATACGTCGGCAATAAGCATCCGTTAAGAAAGATATTGAAAATACTTAAAAATGAGAATTGCAAGTGCTTATTGATAACCACTTTGTTTCCGTTTTTGTGTATATGTTGAGGTTAAAGATAAGTGTGAACAAAAACTTAAGTTCAGCCGGGTTAAATTTAGTGTAACCGCAGTTCTTTGACTGGCATAGAATGAACGGTTTATGGACATAGTTAGGTTATATTGGGTTAAGCTAGTGATCACCGAAAGCGAAAAAGAGCGAAGCGAGCGAGTCTGGACGTGCTATTGGTTTTAAAAAGGGCGTGGGAAGTGGTACGCTATGCATTCAAACCACTGCGTCTCCTGTATAGCCAGGATTAACAGTGGCGACCGCCAAAAAAGGCAATAATCAATGAACTCCACTGCAGTCCCGGGAGTAAAACTACGGCTGCCTTAGAACTTACAACGAATTTAATCAGAAGAAATTAGTAGGAAGCTTTTGAAATTTGACTTCCCTTCTTGGCAACATGAGAGACAGCTATATGGCAAATAAGGCATTAAAAACCTAAACAGATGGCTAGTCAAGTGAAGTTCAATTGTCATAAAATAAAATAAATCAATAAATATTGTCAGACAAATTATACAGCGCCATCTAGCCCCAAAGTAAGTGAAGCTTGTGTTATGGGTACTAGACAACTGATAAACATACGAATATACATTTTTTTTTATAAATACATACTTATGATACATAGAAAACACCCAGATCAAGACAAACAGACATGTTCATGCACACAAATGTTTGTCCTGTGTGGGAATCGAACCCACGAGCGTTGGTGTCGAAGCTGCGTCATTGACTGCTACGCCACCGAGCTCGTCACATTCACCACGGATTTAAAATATCTAATACTATATAGGGACATAAAACAATAAAACAACAAAAAAGAGTGTGGGTACCTTACGTTTCTTTCTCTAACAAGTTAAGTTAATTTAAAAAAGCAAAAACCTGACTGCACCTACAACGGATTTATTAATCACGCGCAACAATAATATAATTCCATACAAGCAAAGCCGCAGGCAAAAACAAATATATCAAATATATATTTGAAATCAGGTCATCGAAGCCTTTATTTTGATACCCATATCGATATATTTAGAAGAAGAAAAAAATTACTGCAACGACAATTTTGCGGCTCACAGCCGCCATATTGATTTTTTTTATATTTGATGTAGCCTATGTCACTCTCACAGCAAATACGAATCTAATGACACCTCTCAAGCTAAAATCCATCCAGCCGTTCAGGCTGCAGAGCGTGCCAAACAAATATACATACATACATACTCTCGAAAAACATAACCCTCCTTCTGTCGCAGTCGGGTAAAAAAAAGTCAAGCCGAACGAACGAAGTGAGCTAACCTAATCCAGCTATGTAGATAAACTGTCCCTTATGTATGTCAGTAATTATATATTATAAATTAAAAAAACGAGTGTCATTTAGACCACACGACTGAAGTAAAACTTCTTTAGCTCTACACTCGTCACGCATTCACCAGCTAATCCACAAGTCAAGCATGCGTAAAGAAGTTTTACCTCAAAAAATTTAAACATCTTCTTCTTCATCTTTAGCTGTAATATATACACTTCGCGCGTGTGGAAGCACCTTAAAAGAATATCGTTGCAAATGGTTACCAAAGCGAAAAACTAATCATGAAGAGTATATTGCGACTTTGTATATCTGAAACAAAGATCAATCAAAAGAAAAAAAACCATCTTATTAATTTCCAATAACATGCAAAGCGGCAGATGTATCTGACACGCGGAAATATGCCTGTCGCACCCGACGTTGTATAAAACATTTAACATAAAAACCGGGATTTTTCTTCACAAAACAAGGCCGAAGGGTTACGATCGTTTGTCATCCAGCGAGAATCTAATTTATATTTCTTGTTCGAGTTCTCGGGGGTATTGTTTTAAACACAATGCGCAGTCATTTGGGTTTAATGAAATCTAGTTATGATACTATTGATGGCTTCGTGATGTTTATCGGTTGTTATTGCAAGCTTTTGTTTTGAAATTCGTTTGTTTAATTGTAGAGTTCGGTATCTTTGTTAAGAGATAATGATTAAGAATGGAAATTGGTTAAGGCAAATGAATAAAATTTGCATTGATTTATTGCAACGTGATTTAAATTTATTACTAATTTATTGGAAAAACTAGCTGCCCCGGCGAACTTCGTACCGCCTAACAATCAATGAATGTCGTGGTACAAATTGGCTGAACTAAATTTATGATTTTATGGAATTAAAACAATGACTAATAGAAAATAATAGAGAAGCTCGATGGCATAATTGCGCATGTCAGTCTAATCGGACACGCAAGTAAAGCAACGTCGATCGAATCCTGTACACGGATGGGTTTATATTACCTCGAGCTCCTCCGTGCTTCGAAAGAAGCCGTCGGTCCCGGTTGTTATCATTAGATTATCTTGCGCTCCTCCGTGCTTCGGAAGGCACGTTAACCGTCGGTCCCGGTTGTTATCATTAGATGACAGTCGTTAACCCAAGTTAGTGGCCTTTAGGCGGCTCGAAAACACTGGCCTCCGCCAACCCGCAGTTGAGCAGCGTGTTGGAGTATGCTCTATTCCTCTTCGGTTGAGGGAAGACCCGTATCCATAAAAACTGAAGATTTCATAAAAATAAAGATTATTGTTTAATCAAAAAATTAAAAAAAAAAAGTTTTGTTTTATTTTTTAGTTTTGAAATCGGTTTAATCGTTTTGGTGATTTGTAATTGTCATTTCTTTTGATGTTTACTCTGCTTTGATTCTTGCGTTCTTTGCGTTTTCACCCCAATCGATTTGACATTTTTCAATTTTCAAAACAAATCAAACAGACAACTTTCGCGACATAAAAGTGACACCAATTGATTTGACATTTTGATATTTGACAACCAATAAGGCAATAAATATCGCAATCCTTTTTCAACTGACACTTTCATTTGTATGGGAAAATGTTTTTCCTTTTATTTTATTATTTCGTCAATCTTCTAATGTTTTTCATGGTCATTCTGCTATTCGGGACGGAGAGAAATCCAATAAATCATAAACCATGAAAATCGGTCCTACGGTTCTCGAGTTATAAGTGTTCGGTGATGTACATTATATATATGAACAAAATTTATGATTTCTTGAAATTAATACAATGAATAATAGAAAATAATAGAGAAGCACGATGGCGTGAGGCACGTGTCAGTCTAATTGTACACGCAAGTTAAGCAACGTCAACCGTAGCCTGTTCATGGATGAGTTTATGTTATCTCTAGCTCGTCCGTGCTTCGGAAGGCACGTTAAGCCGTCGGTCCTGGTGTTTATCATTAGATGGCAGTCCTTAAGCCAAGTTAGTGGCCCAACCCGTAGTTGAGCAGCGTGTTGGAGTATGCTCTAAACATCTTCGGTTGAGGGAAGACCCGTATCCCAGCAGTGGGTAAATAATAAGTTCAGTACTTTACAAAGTCACAAAAAAAGTACCAATTGACAACAATAAATATTTCAATCCACAAAACAAATCACAGACAACATTCGCGACGTAAAAGTGAGACCAATCGATTTGACATTTACATAACAATCAATAAATATTCCAATCCTTTTTAACTGGCACTATTTGTATGGGAAAACGTTTTTTCTTTTATTTAATTCTTTCGTCAATTTTTCAATACTTTCCCGACCAAGACACGACATTATTTTATATATTATATAGATTTATGAAGCTTGATTTAAATTTCTGAACGCACGCATAAATATTTTAGAACCAATAAATTAAAACGTAGTGGTTACATTCTCTTTGCAATAAATATTTAAATCCACAAAACTGTTTTCAAAACAAATCACAGCCAACTTTCAAGACGTAAAAATGAGACCAATTAATTTATCAATTAACATTTGTTTTTAATCTATGACATTTGTTCTATAATGAGCTTAATATACATTTCTGAACGCACGCATACATTTGGCGTACGCACGTACCAAAGAGAATGTAACCACTACGTTTTAAGAGACGGATGTGCCATACAAATAGCGTAATTCTAATATGTATGAAATGGAAGCGAAAACAATCAGAATTTGTACCAAATTCGCTTCCGATTCATAGAGTCGTTTTTTTACTTTGAGTTGCGCCAGGCTGGCACGTACGACAACGTCACATTTGACAGCTACGACAACCACGAACATTTTGTATGGGAAAATATTTTTTCTTTTATTTTATTTTTTCGAGAATTTTCCAATGTTTTTAAGAGTTATTCTGCTATTCGGGACGGAAACAAATCCAACAAATCAAAAACCATGGCAATCGGTCCAGCCGTTCTCGAGTTATAAGTGTTGTAACAAACACGACTTTCTTTTATATATATAGATGTTAAATTTTGATCTAGATCTATTCAAGAAGAAACTGACTCAGTGACTGACTAGCGTATCGACGCACAAACCAAACCGCTGGGTCTAGAGATTCTAAATCTTTCACGTAGGTTCGTTATGGGATCTAAGGGTACACAAGGAAAGGATATTTGAAACTTCCTTTATAATAATTTCATAATGGAATTCATAAGGGATACAAAAAGCTTTATATATTTTTTTATATGAGAAGGGGGGCAAACGAGCATGTGGGTTACCTGATGGAAAGTAATAACCACCACAGATGGACATCAGCAACACCAAAGGATTGCCGATCCGTTGCCAGCCTATGCTCCGTACCTTCCTTTCTTTCTGGTGACCTCACTCATTCGAAGGACCACAACAACCCTCAAGGGAATTGCTATTTGACTGCAGTATTCTGTGAGATGGATGCACTTCCACAGTCGTGCTTGAAAAATACGTAATGCGCTACCTCTCTTTTCGCCACAGCCTCCTTTGTCAGTCAGCAGGGTGCACCACGAGCAGGTAGGTTGGCTTTGGCTCAAATGAACCACTTACACCGCATAAATATAATAAATAAATAATTCACAAATACTTTATTCCATATATACAAAAACATTATACTGCGCTGATGTCATATTTTTTGAAAGCAGCTCAATATGGAAGTGAAATATGTATGGAAATTTTAGTTAAACTTTCAGACAGACCGACATTCGATCTGGAAACCTGTCATTATGATAAATACATACATACTTACATATATATCTATATTTCTTTAAAATGTCGCCATAAATTTCGAAATCTGCACTTTATGTATTGGCATAGATATAATTCGAAATAGTGAACTATATAATCGATTTTAAAACTATCAATTATATTTATTGAGTAGAAGATGGGAATTCCCATGAGACTCTGGAAAAGCCAGCCCGTTGTGTTGGGAAGTTGAATTTAAATATGCATGACAAATTCGAGTATACGCAGAGTAGGTAATTTACCTGACCGTTTATAATGGCCGGCTTGTTTATTAAGATTTTTTAAAGTATTTATTTATTGCTTTTTAAGGGATAAGAGATATGCTGGTCAATTATTTTATTTTTAAATCTTTAGATGTGTAAGTTATTTACCTGATTTCCTAAGAAGAAACAGTAAATGCGTTTTTAGGGTTCCGTGCCCAAAGGGTAAAACGGTCCCTATTACTGAGACTCCGCTGTCTGTCCGTCCGTCTGTCACCAGGCTGTATCTCATGAACCGTGATAGTTAGAAAGTCTAAATTTTTACAGATGATGTACTTCTGTTGCCGCTATAACAACAAATACTAAAACACAGAATAAAATAAATATTTCAGGGGGCTCCCATACAACAAACGTGATTTTTTTTTTTGCACATTTTTGCTCGATATTGATAACGACAACAGGCAGACGCTTGAAATATTCACAGAATATTTAGTTATATATTCACATTAATAATAAATAATTAAATTAAAATAAAAAACTATTTAAGGGGGGCTCCCATATAACAAACGTGATTTTTTTGCCGTTTTTATAGATAATGGCACGGTACCCTTCGTGCGCGAGTCCGACTATCACTTGGCCGGTATTTTTTTCATACAAATGTATCCATTGCTTTTTGGCACTAGATCCCCGGCCCCATCAGAAAAATTCTGGAAGGTGTTGCGTTAGAAGGGGGGGTTACAAACCTTCCTGATAGCTCAGTTGGAAGAGCACTCGACCGGTAATCGAGAGGTTGTGGGTTCCAATCCCATCAAGGCCAGTTGAATTTTGCCATTTTTTTAATATTTATATATTCTGGCAAGTTGGCCGACTTTTAAAATTAACTATTTAATTCGCAGTAATGACCGTATGCAGCAATAGCAAGAGAGCACTTGTTATTTAACATCAATCAACATTTATAAAAATTTGATTAACACCTAACAAAATTCACTCGCTTGATTCCGCCAAAAATCCTTTTCCAGTAACTCTGATAAATTTGTTCCATGCTTCATAGCGTTTATCGCCTGGACCATTTCTGGGAATGAAATACTTCCACCGTGTTACAATTATAAGCGCATTGCAGCTGTTATTTATGCCCTGAGCAGCTCATGGCTTGTCTGCTCTTCATTCATAATTAATGCTTCACTTATTATTGATTTGACGCCCTACCGCCGAGCTGAAGCCGATTATTTGACCATCAGATTATTTGAATGCGAAAATGAAACTACCGCTTAGTTTGTTAGTAATTATGTTTAGTACCGCTGTTATAATCCTTACTGCTCTACCGACTCAGCTGAAAATATTTGTCAATAACTTTAACCTAGTACCAATTTTTAGAATCAAAAAATCCAATTCTTCATTTTTAATATTCAATTTTTAGAATCAAAAAATCCAAGGCTTCAGTTTCGGCGGTAGGGCCCCTGATTCAATGCACGAGTAGTGATTATAGTTTTGTACATTGTACTACGTTAGTACTATTACTTATACTGTGATTGTACTTTAAGTTTTTTGCCGTAAACGTCTTTAAAATCATTAAAATTTTGACGAGCTCGGTGGCGTAGCGGTCAATGATGCGGCTTCGACATCAACGCTCGTGGGTTCGATTCCCACACAGGACAAACATTTGCATGAACATATCTGTTTGTCTTGGTCTGGGTGTTTTCTATGTATCATAAGTATGTATTTACAAAAAAAATGTATTTACGTATGTTTATCATCCCCCAACCCGTTTGGCCAGCGTGGGGTGTGTAGGGCAAATCCTCCTTCCGTCTAGGACGGACGAGAGAGGGTCGTGCTCCTGTAGTGGAGACTAAAATGGTGATTATGATGTTTATCAGTTGTCTAGTACCCATAACACAAGCTTCGCTTACTTTGGGGCTAGATGGCGCTGTGTAATTTGTCTGACAATATTAATAAAAAAAAATACATACGGGTACTAGAGGTCCTATCGCCGAAACTGAAGCTGGTTACCGTCGCATTATTTGATTGCGAAGATCAAACTTAGATTAAATTAACCCTCTGAACACGTGGTCCGACTGCTTTGTCCGACTAATCGGACCACGTGAAATGGTACTTATGTTTAGCTTAGCAGGTAGAAACTCTGGAGCTCTATCGACTAAGGTGAAAATGTTTGTCATTAACTAAAATGTAAGACCTATTTTGTGAATCAAAATATTCGATGGTAATCGGCTTCACCTTCGGCGGTAGGGCCCCGGGTTAGAAAACTGCCCCCTTACCACCATCTCTTATTGCGATTCAATAACTGAATATAATGCTTACTATGAATAAGCGACTCTATTCCATTTGAAATTGATGGTATGATTAAGCATTCTATCCAGTTATTATTATATTATATATTATAATAGAATGCTTACTCATACCAATGAATAAGCGACTCTATTCCATTTGTAATAGAGTCGATTATTCATTGGTATGAATAAGCATTCTATCCAGTTATTGAATGGCAATAAGAGATGGTGGTAAGGGGGCTGGACTATAACGAATTGGTCTATATCGTCCCTTAATAATTACAAAACAACCAGTCATAACAGAAACATGAATCGCATGTCATTATTTAGCGTATATAGTCAGCTCGCTGCTAAGACCTTAAGTTTGCATCGGGGCTGGGCGAGGCGGCGGGGAGAGGCATTGCGTAGAATAACGGAAACAACACTAAAAGCGACTCGCTGATATAGACGTTTCACGTTAACCAACTGCCGTGTGCACCGACACAGCCACACCCCGATTTTTTTTGCTACATTACCATAACGTAATAAATTTTTTATAAATAATTAATTCCCAAAATATACGACATTTACTTATTAATATTACGATTGATTTTATTATAAATATTAATTTCAACTGTATTATCTGTCTGTAATGCTCGCGGGACTGCATTAAATACAATTTTAAAGTCATTACAAAGTAAGGGCCGATGGTCGCGTGCAGCGGTATCGACAGTGGTCATGAATAAATAAACGCTAAGGCTCGCCACACACGCGCGACTGCGACATAAAATGCGGACGTGCGGTCGGTGTAAACGGTCGCGTGTGGAACAGTGATAGTTTCGGTCGCAATTTGCAAATGTTTGGTGGTGATAGTCGTGTCGACTGGAATATATACAGGATATAAATGAAATCAAAGCATATCATGGCTAATAGATTGTATGTACTAACTAGTTTTTGCCCGCAGCTTCACTCTGTGTGAAGAGGACACGGGTATGACAAGTATTCTATGTTATTTAGAAATAGTATTTTAAGAAACTGTTGCATAATAAGGGTTCTTAAAATACGAATGTGAGTTTATCAAATGAGCCGAAGGCGAATGTGATAATAGCATCACACGAGTATTTTAAGACCTAATTAAATGCAGTTGAAATGCATTTTCATTGCATTAGCAATGCATTTACATTGCAACCTGATTAATATAGCTAAACTCAGGGCTGAAGCTGTATCGAAATGGAAAAAAGGTTATTTTTATATTATGATACAGTTGTTCATAAAGAGCTGTATCGAGAAATATTTTATCTAATCTCATACTGAAAATTACACATTAAAAAACTAAACACAGTATCTTAATGACAGTCTTTACGCACAAGCTATCAAAATGAATTTAAAAAGTTATTTTTCGATACAGCTCTTCTATGGACAACTGTATCGTAAAATAACTTTTTTACCATTACGATACAGTTTCAGCCCTGGATACAGGTATTTTAAACAGGTTGCAATGCAAATACATTGCAACTATGCAAAATTTTTCTACATAATCTGTGAACGCGGCGCCGCGCGGCGCGTCGCGCATGCGCACTACGCATGCTCGATCTGCAAATGGTTTTATAAGTAAGAATTATAGCTGTTAAATTAACTTCATAGTTGTATTTAAAATATTATTATCATATATTTCATGAGATTAGATAAAGTAGTGTATGAAACTGCACATAATTAGGTATTAAAATACTCGTGTGGTCTATTAAAACATTCGCCTTTGGCTCATGTTTTAAACTCACACTCGTATTTTAATAACCCTTATTATGCAACAGTTTCATAAACTACTATTTTTAAATTTATTTTGATATTGGCTTGTGCGTAAAAGAGTGTTTAGTTTTTTAATCTCTAAATTTCAGCATGAGAGAAGATAATAATTCTTTACGTATTCCAAATGTAATCCAAATCTCTTCAACAGTTTAGAGAACAAACGTCCATTCATACATACTTTAGGAGATTTCCTGGTGTATCGGATATAAGTTTTGCAGCTATGTGACCTGCCCACTACCACTTTAACTTGTTGATCTTTAGAGCTATCTGGATAACTCCTGTCTACTACTATTAGAGATATACTAATTCCTGAGCTTATTACCTAGACATACTCCAAGCATAGCTTTTATTTCACAGTTGTTGATCCACAATTTGGTAAGAAAACCAATGACAATATTATAATAGGCTCCATAGTCACACTAGCTAATGTGACTATGGGTAAATAAAACTATTCGTGGTCATACTAGTGTGACTACGGATGACAGTGTGACTATGGATCCGGCGCGGGGAAAAGTCAATATAAAATAATAGAAATATATTTATATATATATATATATATTTAATGTTGTGACCTTATGATTCTTTAGGATTATTATGTTTTCTGTTTGGCTGAGTGTCCCCAATCCATATAATGAGTTAAATTCATGGTTGACGGTCAAAATAAAATTTTTCAAAATCGCCGCCGGCCAGCCATATTAACGCTCGCAACATAAAATATCGCTCGCACACCGCCACCCCCGCTGCCATCGTAGCATCTCCTTCCGTTCTGGTGACCTCACTCACTCGCAGGAACACAACAGCCCTCAAGAGAACCGTTATTTGGCTGCGGTATTCTGTGAGGTGGAGGTACGTTCCCCAGTCGGGTAGCTTACAATTACGCTCCCTACCTCTCTTTTCGCCAGAGCTTCGTTTGTCAGTCAGCAGGGTGCACCGCGTGCAGGTGAAGTTGGCTTTGGTTCAAAGATCTTGATGAACCTCTTACACCCCTAAAGTAAAACCACTTTATTAATTTAACATTGGGATTTAATATACTCTCGTAACAAATGGTTTTTGATTGATTGTGTATTTAGCGAATAATTAATTTTTCAGTCCCGTGGTCAGTTTTACATCAGTCAGTTTTACAAAGTGGAATGTAATGTTATAATAGTATTCAATTCATGTAATTTCATTTCCTATAATTTTAAATACAGTGCTGTCTTGCAAAGGATTAAATATCAAATTATAGGAAATAAACGTTATGCCGAATAAAATTGTGCATCGTTTCACAGCAGGGGAACGGAAAGTTTGTGTTTTGATATTATGTACATGGCGTACATAATATCAAAACACAAACTTTCAACGAAAAACATATATCCAAAAATAACGCAATTGTTGTAAAAACTACACGGGAGAGTAAATGAAACCACACACAACCAGTCTGAAGTGTTTGTCAAATTGAAAACTTCCTGCTTTGAATGTTTGTTGAAGTTTCACTTCGTTTCAATGCTTGAATGGCCGTCTTTATTTGATGCCTGAAAACTTTGCCTTCAAAAGTTTCGACCGTTAGCGGTGAAGAAATCGTTCGCCGGTAATTTAGTTTTAAAACGGCAAAGTATTGGTGAAGATAAAAAATAATAGGTTTTTATTCGCTTCCCTTGTAAAAAACTTGAGCTGGAGATTAACGTTTTGAAGTTACTTTCAAAATGTTTAATATTAGTCTTCAGGTTAGATTGTAATTTTTAGGATGGATTTCAGATCTTACAATAACTAACTACTCATGTAATAAATAGATTTTGCAAATAATTGTGCCAGTTCATGCCATTTTAGTAGCCTATGGTTTTTACATAGACCTATGGTTCAGAAACTTGAACTCTGACCGTTGGGCTGGTCCATAGAGAGCTATGCTTGGCATTTCTCTAAGGGACCGAATCCGGAACGAAGAAATTCGACGGACAATCAAAGTTGTCGACATAGCTCTCAGAGCCACCAGGCAGAAGTGGCAGCGGGTCGGCCACATCTACCGAGTGAGCGATGGCAGATGGGGGAGGAAAGTCCTAGAGTAAATACCTTATTTGGAGCGACGAAGTGTCGTCGTCCCCCCCCCCCCCCCCGTCCGTACATAGACCGATGACCACAAGGGAACGGCCGGAAGCGGCTGGATGCGGAAAGCGGAGGATCGTATATGATGGAAGGCATTAGAGAAGACCTATGTCCAGCAGTGGATAGATATAGGCTGATGATGATGATGGTTTTACAGAGTCACAAACGTCCATAGACTGTGATTACTGCTTACCAACAGGCGGATCGTATGCTTGTTTACCACTATAGTATCTAGTGGTATAAAAAAAGTAAAATGAATATGACTTCGGTAAGGAGAACCCGCACAACATGCGCCTATAGAAGTTTCATTACAAAACATACGGTAAACACAATGTAACAAACATTTCGGAGCGTACCTACCGTTTTATTATCTGCATTCATAGTGAATATTTAACGGTAACTGCTGGTAATCCAATTGCTCCCGGAATTGCGATTACATAGAAAATTCATACCGATGTTTTTATTATCTACTTAGTGATGCAGGTATTTGCAGTTTACATTTGCAAAACGCATTGTAATATAACTTTACAATTGTTTTTAGCGACACAATAGTAGCCTTTTGAAAATTATTTCTTTTTTTAAAGAGGGTGGCAAACGATTTTTAGAGCCAAAGCCAACCTCATCTGCAAGTGGTGCACCCTGCTGATCGACTAACAAGGTTCTGGCAAAAGAGAAATTACAGAGGCTACAGTGTATTTGTAAGCTGCTCGACTGGGAAAGTACCTTCACCTCACGGAATAGCGCAGCCAAATAACAATTCCCATGAGGGTTGTTGTGTTCCTGCGAGTGAGTGAAAGAGTGAGTGAGTGTGAGAAAGGACGTTGATGCGTGGGCGACGGGGTGCCGGCGCGCGAGCGATGTTTCCTAAACACCTCTTCACGTCTTTTTTTGCTGATTTTATGTACAACTTTTCAATAATTGCTTTTGATTAGCGCTAACGTCTTGCCGGGTAGATAACTGGCGCTGAACTAAGTGAATTACCTTGATTTATTCTTGCCACAATAGAGGCAGGTTGGAACGTATCTGTAGTGGTCCAAGATCCCAGGGCCCCCAGGACGTTATTTTCTCATAAATAATATGTAGGTATATGATAAAGTAGTGTTAGTATGTACTTTGAGTGTGTGCATACCTGCTTGCTTGGGCCGACGGCTAATTCATAGGTACCATTATTTAACATTTCATGATTTCCATTCATTTAATTTATTAAGTTTGTTGGAGATATTTCATACTTATGCGAGAGAGACAGAGAAAGTACAGGGTGTTTTTTTTTACAGATTTTAGTCGGTTCGATTCCCGGGTGAGGCAAGGGAATTTTCTTAATCTTAGACATAATTATTTGTGAGAAAATAAGTAACGTCTGGGGGCCCTGGAATCTTACACTAAAACATATCTTAGTAAATATATTTACTAATAATAATTATACTTTCATTAATTTTAGCGTATGAGTCGGATTCACTTTCAAAAGTAATTATTAAGCACTTATACACAAATTACCATGAATTACATTGTATGCTAAGTTTCGTGTTCATTAATTTTTTTCATCAATGTTTTGTGTTAAAACCATGATTGGTATAATTATCTAATCATTAAATTCAAGGATGTCTACAACGTTAAATTTTAAACCGACTTTATTATACCAAATTTTTGATTTTACCTTGAATATATTGGGCATTTTCGTTGGATGCCCAAAATAACCGAGTAATGGCATGTCAATTGTACATTTGGTGGCGACTCGGTCAAATTCCAACGTTACAAAATGACTCAATTAGCTACTCGACAATAACCAACCTAACGGTAGAAGGGCCTATGAATTGCAAGAAAATTCTTTAAGAAAACCGATGTTTTTTTGCCTTCCACAAAAATTTCTCTTTACCTCGACGAAGAGGTGATTTTCCCGGGAGAATACAGAAAGGCGTTCTTAAAAAGGGCATGAAGAGGCTTTTTGTAGGATCGATAAGGTGCTATTGCTGCAGGGAATAAGCGTTATTAGGTTACGGTAACTGCTTAACATAAGGCGAAGCGTATAGTTTTAAAATTCTGAGCTGTAGCGGGACGTTAGAGAAATGCGGAACATCGAAATGAGCACAGCGTTATGAGAGAAAGGAAAGATCGCCGAGCTAAATGGGGAAATAGCCGCAGTGCTGTGGTGATGCGTCTTCAGGTTATTAGCCAACCTATACACAATAAATATATTTACGAAGAAACGTTTATCTACTCTCATACTGAGATTTAGAGATTAAAAAACTAAACACAGAATAAATTTAAACAAAAATAATTTTAAATACTTACTTTTCGATACAGCTCTTTATGGACAACTGTATCGAAAAATAACATTTTTTCCATTTCTATACAGCTTCAGCTCTGGGTTCAGCTATATAGGTTGCAAATTGCAGGTTGCAATGCAAATGCATTGCAACTTTGCAAATTTTTTCTACATAATCTGTGAACACGGCGCCATAGACAAAGTAGTGTATGAAACTGTACATAATTGGGTCTTAAAATATTCGTGTGATGCTATTATCACTTTCGCTTTCGGCTCATGTGATAAACTCACACTCGTATTTTAAGAACCCTTATTATGCAACAGTTTCATAAACTACTATTCGCATATGTTTACGACATTATACTATATATTAAAACCTTAAAAGAAAATAGTTTCATAACACAACTGACTGATTGGATTCTGGGACACTGCTTTTACAGTGTCTCAGAATTCATGAAATTGAAATGGTAAAGTAAATAAATAAATAAATATTGTCAGACAAATTACACAGTGCCATCTAGCCCCAAAGTAAGCGAAGCTTGTGTTATGGGTACTAGACAACTGATAAACATTTTTTTTTTGTAAATACATACTTATGATACATAGAAAACACCCAGACTAAGACAACCAGACATGTTCATGCACACAAATGTTTGTCCTATGTGGGAATCGAACCCACGAGCGTTGGTGTCGAAGCCGCGTCGATAAATATTTTACACGCCTGCTTGCGGGCCGAATACACTGTACTTGACTTTGTATACCCGAGTAACAACATAAATAACTGGATTCTGCAAATAAAAATCGACGAGCTCGGTGGGCGAATGGTTAGCAATGACCACTTTGACTCCGAGGTTGCGTGTTCTTTTCCCGCACAAGACAAACATTTGTGTGCATGAACATGTCTGTTTGTTTTGGTCTGGGTGTTTTCTATGTATTTTAAGTATGTATTTACAAAAAAAAAATGTATTTATGTACATTTATCAGTTGTCTAGTACCCATAACACAAGCTTTGCGCTTAATTTGGGACTAGATGGCGCTGTGTAAATTGTTCAGAAATATTTATTTATATTTAAAAATGATTTGATTAGATTAGACAATTAAAGGAATAGCTTTATGGAGCTATTCTTGTCTTTTTTACTACAGTAGACACAATGTTAGAAGTAACTTCTACCGAAAACGGGTATAGCTTCTAAAGGGTATCAGAGATAGTGTGTGTTTCTGTCTGTTTGTTAGCATTTCAAAAGGTAGCTTATCTTTCGGAATATAATTCATATCCATGACAAATTTCATTTAAATCGGTTCAGCTGTTTAATGCTGAACCGATTTAAATAAAATTTGTCATGGATAATAAATTATATTCCGAGGGATAAAATACCTTTTGGCACGATAACCAATATTCACAGGGGCGAAACCGTGAATAAAGCCGCGGGTGGTACTAGTGACATGTATAGAAACACCGAGCAAACCTCGGTTGTTCAAGTAGTCAGTTTAATAAGTGGATAAGTATACAAAAAAGAAATAGAGGGCTAAAAGCAACGGCCTGTGTTTACTTAAAAATGATTTTTATTTCCATAATGTAATTGAAAAAGACAGAAAATATCCATCATTTTTGTAAAGGAAATTACTAATGGCCGCTCATAATTCTCCATTTTTACGTTCCATTGATATTTCGATTGTTTATATGGCAGAAATTTCTCGTACAATAACACCTCCATTAGGTAAATGAGAATTGTCCAATATTGAATGTTTGGGAGTGTAAGGGGAGGTGGGATTACGGTGTAAGGGGGAGGGGGAATGGGGTGTAATCGCCAACAAATATTGGTCCGATCGGACAAGGCTTTACTGGACGGATTCAAATCGAAGTGGTTTAAAAGTTGTTTAATCAAGATTTGTAGATTGTAGAGCGTTTTATCAAATTTATATTACGGTTTCGTTCCTTTCGGCTTACTATTGACGTGGACAAGGATTGGTCGACGTTTTTACTATTTGGCATGCTCCTTTTACAACGGGGTAATTTCAACAAAGAGATCGATAGACGTATTCGAGTATGCTGGGCAGCTTTTGGAAACCTGCGGCACATCCTCACCGCAAATGTACCCCAATGTTTGAAGACTAAAGTGTTCAATCATTGCGTCCTCCCCACTATGACCTACGGTGCAGAGACTTCAACGCTGACCGTTGATCTGGTTCACCGAATATAAGTTGCAACTAAACCGAATAAAGCGTGTGTCGCATAGGAAGCTGCAAGTTACCCGACTGGGGACTTTTACCTTACAAAATAACGCAGCCTAATAACAATTTCCTTGAGGGTTGTTGTGTTCCTGCGAGTGAGTGAGGTCACAGAAGGGAAGGAGTTGCTGCGTTGGGACTAAATGGTATTGTGTAATTTGTCCAGGAATAAAAAAAAGACTTCTGTTGCTAATCATACCGTAAGCATTTGCTAGTTAACAGAATAATAAAACGCGTAGAAACATCAAGAAATAATATGAAACAGAACCATCTAAATAACTAAACACTACCTTCGTCAGAGATAAAATTAAGTCTAAGTAAGACAGAAAATACAGAAACTTGGTAGTAATAAGAATCTAAACATACTCGTATATATCTTAAATTATTCATGCGTGCTATGATGAGCAGTTATATCAAGATTTCTAGGCCAGACTTTCTTTAGGGTAAGGACACATTAAAGATAACACACAATATCACATTACGATAGGTACCTCGTGTACGCAATATAACGCTAGCTAGCGTTTATGTTGTCGATTCTATTAAGAAAAACGATTTTTGTTTAATAAATCTATTACTTTATTATTTAATCAATTTCGTGATTATCCAGAGTGATATTAAAAATAACCACAAAATTAATAAATCGAATAACGATTAGTCTTCATTTATTTCTAATTAAAATATTTTATTTTATTCTCTTATTCTGATATAAAATGATACAACTAGATTGGCTTGGATTATTTTTCACCTGATTTCCTAGTATTCTACTTTATCACTGTCAATATACAATTCTTCAAGCTTCATGTATTGCTGTAAGTACTGATTTTCAAATATCTTTAAGGAATGGAAAGAGGGATTATTTAAGAAGTGTACAGAGTAGGTATAGCAAATTATTTTGCCAAAACTGTCCATGTGTAAATTCTGTATCCGAGGCGGATCTTAACAAAGTATAAAAAAGTCAGAACATACACATCGATATTAATAATTGGCCGTGTGGTTTCCGGTAGACAAGAATAGAATCACTCCGTTTCTTCCCGTGGATGTCGTACAAGGCGACTAAGGGAAATACATTATCAAATATCGATCAGGCCTCCCCAACCCGTTTGGCCAGCGTGGGGAGTGCAGGCCAAATCCTCCTTCCATCTGGGACGGACGGGAGAGGGTCGAGCTCCTGTAGTGGGGACTAAAATGGACCTGATGATGATGATGATTAATAATTAAGAATTAAAATTTGATTGAGTGGAGCGAGTGGAAAGGAGTTTTACATATACGCCGAAAAGTCACTTTTGCAAATGAATAGGCTCTCCACTGAACCGATTTTGATGAAACTTGTCACAATTAAAGACCTCGTGCTTGAGGTTTGTGTCGAAAAAAAATTGAGATCGATCATGTCCTTGAGAGATGATCATCAAATACATTTTCCATTGAAATCAATGGAAAACATACACTCAGCGAATCTACTCGCTCCACTCAACCTCGATTTCGGCTCCGTGGGCTAAAATCCGGCCTAGTTTTTTTGATACTAAGGTTTCGGACTTGTATGTGAAACGAGTTCACTATTTACAAAAATTTGTAGGTTGACACGGTTGATACATGTTCTAACTTAGGTCTAACTACTATGCATTGAGTTGTGTATCTCTCCAA
Organism: Hypsopygia costalis; assembly: GCA_937001555.2. NCBI lineage: Eukaryota > Metazoa > Arthropoda > Insecta > Lepidoptera > Pyralidae > Hypsopygia > Hypsopygia costalis. Next base: position 30,377,964 of record OW443329.2, read on the forward strand.
ATGCGTACCCATCGCTACCCACGTAGAACAATCAGTATTGATATGGACTTATGTTATATGTCCTTACTTTTAAGTGTTCCTTGTCTAGAAATCTTGTGTAGTATCGATATCGAGGTATCGAGATAGCATATTGCGATTGTAACATCATCATCATTATCAGCCTGTATCAACCGACTGCTGGGTATAAGCCTTCCCTTGCTTTCCACCAGGTACGATCCTCCGCCTACCGCATCCAGCCGCTCCCAGCCGCTCTCTTTAGGTCATCGGACCATGTAGAGGGAGGGCGCCCAACTTCGTCGTCCTACGCGCGGCCTCCACTCTAATACCTTCCTCCCCCATCTGCCATCACTTACTTGGCAGATGTGACCCGCCCATTGCCACTTCAGCTTACAAACTCTGAAGGCTATGCCGACAACTTTAGTTCTCCGTCGAATTTCTTCGTTCCGTATTCGATCCCGCAGAGAAACCCCGAGCATAGCCCTCTCCATCGCTCGCTGCGCGACCTTTAGCCTGTGGACCAGTCCGATGGTCACTGGCACTTATGTCATTGCAGGGAGGACGCACTGGTTGAAAACTTTTTCTTCAACCAGTGCGATTGTAACGTTACAAGTAAAATACCTTGTACATTTAACAGTTTATTAGAAGATAAAATAGAATTTTATCTTCTAATAAACTATACAATTGAGATTATAAAAAATGTAAAAAAAAAAAATATACAATTGAGATTATAAAAAAAAGTCACAACTAGTCCAAAAGTAGGTCCAGATAAAATTGGTCCAGAGTGCAAGGCCTCGGCGGCGTAGGTGAAGTAGCTGGTCACACGATAGAGCGTCTGGAAGTGGTGGCACCTCGTGATGATAATTATGTTGATGGAATAGGTACAATTACGAATAGAGTTGCAGTGGTAGAAGAATGGAGGGGCCCGCAGAGTATAGGAGACCCATTGGACAGTGTTCCCGTGTCGTTAAGCCTGCTGACTCTGAAAGTACCAGAGACCAAAAAGTAGGTCCGCGTGATCAATTTCACCCGGACCTACTTTTGGACTAATTGTGACTTTTTTTGTAATCTCAATAAGATATTTGACAATATTCGAAAATTGTGTAAATTATTTAACAATATCGTAAAATACACAAAACTATAAATATCTGCAGACTTTCATTCTAATATCTTCTGTCCGACTTATTTTAGGGTCGATCAAAGTTTGTCGGGAAAGTCCATTTTAAAAGTATGAAATTATTAATAAAACAATATTTCCATTGGAGAAGCAATACAAAATACCATAACTTTTATTATGAGACTAATTACATAAACGTAATATTTAACATAGCTGTCGTACAAATTTCTGATTTGATGCATACAAAATACAAACTTAAGAAGTCGAAAGTAGAAAGTCTCAAATTGTGATTTTCAAATTAACAATTATCTCGAGAGATTTTTGTGCTATCGAAGTAATTCTTTCACCTATGGTTATATTATGGAGACGTCCCTACATATCAAACAAAATAAAATGTTTGTCGAATAGACAATTGTAAATGTGTAATTTCATTTTATCAAACACAGAAAATAACTCGTAATTGTGTACATTTAACGAGTTGTCTTCGTTGTGTCCCTACCTTTAGTCGTAAGCCTTAGAGCAAGAACTGCGTAGGTAATAGCCTATTATTCCTTACTATGAATCTGGTAAATCTGTTTGGACAATGACGAGCTTTGCTGTAGCACAATGGATAACCTCAGATTATACTGAAAGATCTAAGTCGCTGAAAGGAGCATTTTACATAATATAGGTATTGTGTATTTAGATGAATTCGAGGATAAACGTGGATGTTAGTGTATTGTTGCTTTGTTATTCCGACGAATATTTAAAGTATAAGTGAAATCATAATAGTAGTTTATAAAACTGTTGCATAATAAGGGTTCTTAAAATACGAGTGTGAGTTTATCACATGAGCCGAAGGCGAATGTGATAATAGACCACACGAGTATTTTAAGACCTAATTATGTGCAGTTTCATACACTAATTTATCTAATCTCATGAAATCGATGACAATAATATTTTAAATAAAACCATGAAGTTAATTTAACAGCTTCATTTCTTACTTATAAATCCCTTTTCAAATGGAGCATGCGTGGTGCGCAAATGCATTTGCATTGCAACCTGTTTAAAATACCTGTATCCAGGGCTGAAGCTTTATCAAAATGGAGAAAAAGTTATTTTTCGATACAGTTGTCCATAGAAGAGCTGTATCGAAAAGTCAATCAAAGAAAAGAAAAATCAAAAGACATCAAAATAAATTTTAAATGTTAAATTTATTTTGATGTCTTTTGCGTAAAAGACTGACATTAAGATTCTGTGTTTAGTTTTTTAATCTCTAAATTTCAGTATGAGATTAGATAATAGTAGTTTATGAAACTGTTGCATAATAAGGGTTATTAAAATACGAGTGTGAGTTTAAAACATGAGCCAAAGGCGAATGTTTTAATAGACCACACGAGTATTTTAATACCTAATTATGTGCAGTTTCATACACTACTTTATCTAATCTCATGAAATATATGATAATAATATTTTAAAAGCAATATAAATATTTATTATCAGGAAATCAAAAAAAACAATTTTAAAGGTAAAAAAAAAAAAAAAAAAAAAAAAAAAAAAAAAAAAAAAAAAAAAAAAAAAAATAGAAGATGGCGCGTTACGAAAAACAATGTCTCTGTGCTAAATTTATTTTAAAATTATAAAAGTGTGTCAAGTAAATAAAAATCATCAAATAAATACAAACAACAGTGCAATAACCAAGAGAGAGTGTTTGTGCCGAAGTACTTACATTATAAGTATAAGAAATTTAACAATAAATCTAAGGACGTACAATAGCGAAGAAAAACAAGAAATCAACAGAAGTGACAAGCAGGCTCGGGTCGCTTAAGATTCTTAACCTGTATATAAAAATTTAACAAGATATTTTTCATATGGGGATTTTATAGTTTTTCCAATCACAGTGCCTGTTCAGTCTTGAAAAATTTCCAATCCGCGTGTGATAATTTCAAGACGCGGTTGCTAAGGCCGCCATCGGTTGTCCTAGCGACGACATGCGTTGCTAGGTCTCTTCCACTGCAGCGTCCAATTGCAAGATCACCCTGTGACGCACCTACGTAACAACGCATGCGTCTTGTCACCAAATCAAGCTATTGAATATGAAATTATGTAGCTATAAATTGCTACCTGGTATATTGTGTTTATATTGTGTTTGATATATATTGTTTTTATATTGTGTTTGTTTTTGTGTAAATTCCAGTGCAGTGTAAATTTAGTTCTATTTTTAGTATAAGCAAATTATGTTAAGTCAGTTGGCCCTTTCCGCATCAAACAGCCAGTCGAGTGCAGCAACGACACTGGAATTGGTGCAATGCGGGGACTGCTCCCAGCCACGTTTCTTCAGGGGACAGCGAGGCCTTAATATACATCGAGGTAAGTGCCATAAGGTTGTGCAATTAAACAGTACAAGAGTGACAGACACAGGAAATAATCAATCCACACAACATTTTGATACAAGTACTACCTTATGGCAAGACCTAAATATTTTCAAAAAGAACTTGCCCGTAGTAAGGCGCATACCACGTGGAGCCAGACGCTGCGTGGCGGCTTCTCTGTCCACATGCATAAGAGATGTTTTAAATAAAAATGATAAATGTGCCTGGGAGTGCTTTCTGTTTTTCGCATACAGGGTTCTCAATGTAAATATAGATAAATTTGGTGGTTCTATAACACAAAAAATTAAAAATAATTGTTCTCCCTCACATATAAGGCCAATTTTTGAAAACCGTCGGAAAAACAATACATATAATTTATCAAAAAAAATTGAAACAAAATTTAACGAGGGAGACATAAAAGGAGCAGCCGAGATCCTGTTTTCTAGTGACGTTGTTGCTCCTAACACTCCAGAGACCTACGCTTCTTTGATTTCCAAACATCCACAACCTTCGGTTGCATCACAGCTACCGGATGCCCCCGATCCTTTGGAGCGCCCACCAGAGGCCACGCCAGCGGATATACGGGCCGCGATCGTGTCCTTTAGGAAAGGCTCTGCAGCTGGCCTCGACGGTTTGTCGCCACAGCATCTAAAAGACCTAATTTGTGGCGTCACCGGTGAGATAGGCACGGCTCTCCTGAATGACTTGACGCGGCTCGTGAATTTTATGCTCAGCGGCAAAATTTATAAGCCAGTAGTGCCAGTATTATATGGTGCTAACTTATGTGCGCTCCGCAAAAAAGACGGTGGAATCCGCCCAATTGCTGTTGGAAATACCATTCGCCGTGTGGCTTCCAAAGTCTGCTGCAAACATATCATGCCAATATTGGAGCAAGAATTTCAGCCGACGCAATTAGGCTTTGGAAGCAGAGGGGGATGCGAAGCCGCCGTACATGCGGCACGTACTTTCCTCAAACGCGGTGAAGGTGAGGTGCTGCTGAAGCTTGACGTCCGGAACGCGTTCAATTCAGTGGACAGAGGCACTCTGCTGACACAAATAAAAAACATAATACCTGCCACATATGCTTATATGTGGCAGTGTTACAGCGAACCGACAAATTTAGTTTATGAGGGCAAAATTATAAAGTCAGCAGTCGGTTGTCAGCAGGGTGACCCTCTCGGACCCGCAATCTTCAGTTTGGCAATTCATCCCCTTATCAAAAATTTGGCGTCTAAATTTAACGTATGGTACCTAGACGACGGTACCCTTGGAGGTGATGCTGACACTGTTTTATCTGATTTGGAAAACATAATAAAATCTTTTGGCAAAATCGGTCTACAATTAAATTTTTCAAAATGTGAGATACATTTCCGTAATGGTCTCGCTGATCACATAAAAGATGAAATTCTTAAAAAATTTTATGTTTTGGCTCCAAATTTGACCGTCATAGATGATCAATCACTCCGCCTTCTGGGGGCACCGGTGTTAGAGGATGCTTTCGTAAAATTTGTCGATGACCAAATTTCTACTTTTGAAAGATCTTCCAGCCGTCTAGCGGACATCAACCCCCATTTTGCATATTGGATAATAAAATATTGTCTTTTTGTGCCTAGAACAACCTACGTATTACGGTGTTCCCCGCTTTGGGCCCACGACGGGCTTCTTGCTCGTTTAGATAAATGCGTACAGGAGGTCCTCGGAAACATTTTGAATTGCCCCCTAGGCGACAGATGTTGGGCCCAAGCAGCACTTCCAATTCGCCATGGTGGTCTAGGCATACGAAAAATTTCCAGTGTGGCACTGCCAGCTTTCTTGTCCTCGGTTCATAGCACACTTAGCCTCATAGGTAAAATTTTATCCCCGTCGTTTTCCGACGTAGAGTTTGCGTGCTTGAGCGAGGCCAAGAACGCTTGGTCTAGCGTCAACAGCCCAGGTACCGATTTTCCCCGGATTTTGTTTTCGCAGCGGCAGTGGGACGAACCGCTTTGCTTACTTGCCCGTAATCATTTGCTGGAAACAAGTAGCTGTTCAGCTGAGCGGTCCCGTCTCTTAGCTAGCTGTGAGCCAGAATCAGGGTACTGGTTGAACGCTGTTCCGTCAACAAGCGTAGGTACATTGCTGGACAGGACTGGCTTCTGCTTAGCAGCAAGCTTGCGGATAGGTGCCAGAACAAACGAGCCCCATCGCTGTCGTTGCGGAGAAGACGTCGACCCCCTAGGACACCACGGTTTAGCTTGTCGCCGCAGCGCAGGTCGTTTTGCACGTCATGCCGCCCTTAATGATGTCATTCGTCGGGCCTTTGCCAGTGCCGGCGTGCCGGCAATACTTGAGCCTGCTGGCATTACCCGAGACGACGGCAAGAGGCCCGACGGTATGACGCTCATACCATGGCGGAACGGGCGGTCGCTCGTATGGGATGCTACCTGTGTTGATACGGTAGCACCATCTCACATACGAGCGACATCCTGTACGGCAGGAGCGGCTGCGACGGTGGCAGAGGCTAATAAGAGGCGTAAGTATGCGGCTTTAGAAGAGTCGTACATATTTACGCCTTTTGCTGTGGAGACCTTGGGGCCTTGGGGTGCAGATGCAAAAGTCTTGTTTAAAGAGATATCTGCACGGTTAGTCGACGTCTCTGGTGACCCAAGAGCTGGCGCCTATTTTGGCCAGCGTATTAGTCTGGCCATACAACGCGGTAATGCAGCCAGCCTTTTGGGCACTTTACCATCATGCGACGACAGTAATTTGGGCTCTATATTTTATTTAATTTAGTATTATATAGTTAGGTTTTATTATTATAATATAGTTTAGGTTAGTTTTATTTTAGTATTATTTAATTTTTTATTACCTTTAAAATTGTTTTTTTTGATTTCCTTTATATTTTAAATACAACCATTTTATTTATCTCGATGGGTCTATTTATAGTGAGTAGCGCGAATGTGGATGGCCGTAGGCATTATGCTATATAACTCCTCTGAACACACACCATATTATCATGGGATAGTTATACTCCCTTTCTGAATTTGGTTAAAACTAAGTAACAATCTATATTACTCTAATACACGAGTAAAAAGTACAATAGTTTTTTTTGGTAGATATTTGAATACTACCCCTGTGTTTTTTGAGGTAGCTACTGAACAATAAAAACGTCTAACAATTTTAAATTTTCACTTTTATAGAATTTTTAATGTCTGATAATACAATAATAATGACGGTGCCATTAAACTTTCATGTCTTTCATGAAAATATTAAAATATTTCAGCATTCCTTGCACAATAAGAACTTAAATATGAAATAAGTTAGAACTTAACTGCTTGGAAACTATAGATCGTAAACTTTAGCTCTTATTTAACATTAAGACGAAAATGTAGCAAACCAACTAAATATTATTGTGATTTTCATTGCAGTTAAGTATATTTTAAATAGTTTTAGTTTAATTTTACTGGAGTTTTAGTAATATAGAGGTTTCAGTCACTTACCATCGCCTTTACAGACAAAGTCAATCACATGTACGTGGTTCTTCATCTTCTTTTTTAGGGTTCCGTACCCAAAGGGTAAAACGGACCCGATTACTGAGACTTTGCTGTCCGTCCGTCCGTCCGTCCGTCCGTCTATCACCAGGCTGTATCTCATGAACTTAACATGAACATAATAATAGTTAGACAGTTGAAATTTTCACAGATGATGTATTTCCATTACCGCTATAACAACAAATACTAAAAAACAGAATAAAATATTAATTTTATTTTTCATTTAATTTTAAATTAAAGTTATTAAATATTTATTTAAGGGGGCTCCCATACAACAAACGTGATTGTTTTGCTCATTTTTGCTCGATATTGATAATGGTAACGGGTAGACGCTTGAAATATTCACAGAATATTTAGTTCTACATTCACTTTAAAAATAAACAATTAAATTAAAATAAAACATATATTTAAGGAGGGCTCCCATACAACAAACGTGATTTTTTTGCCATTTTTATAGATAATGGTACGAAACCCTTCGTGCGCGAGTCCGACACGCACTTGGCCGGTTTTTTTTATTGATATTAATTACAATCTACAGACCCCGGGGCCGTTAACAATTTTCTATTTTTATCTCACAATTTTCTAACAGTTTATTAATTCTACGTCAGTATTATGCTAATAATCGTACTATTATCTAATACTACTTAATCTAATCCTCCTATTGTTTACCTTGCAACTATGACAACCACGGCAGACCAGTCCCATCTGGCAGCACCCGTTCTCGAGTTGATGCATGGGGCAGCCATCGCCGCATTCAACCATTTTATTGGGAATGCGGCGACACGTCACACGGCACCACCACCATTTTGAACACTTTGAACATCAGTTTGAAAAAAAGTCTTCTTCTTCTTCATATTGTGTCGATGACGGTTGTCTTCTTATCATTTAAATTTTGACTCGGCCATTACTCGGCCATTTGTAGCTCTATACGGGTCCCGAAAAGTGTAGGATGTTGAGTAAATGGGGCAGCACGGTAGGTGGTCTATAGACTGAACGGCGCCACAATCACTAGTGTTGTCGCCAATGTAGCCTCACTTGCATAGGTTGTCCTTATATCTCACGACTTGTGCGCGTAGCCTATTTAATAGACTTCCAGATAGGCCATGGTAGACCATGGGAGTCTCAGAAGGCCGGACGAATGTCACAAGAGCAAAGACGTGATATCAATTTTTTTTTTTTTTTAAGATTTTTTCTATTTTTAATGGTGAAGATGTGAATTCAACTAAAGTTAGGTAAAATAAAAACCCCAACGGTGTTCCAGAATAAATACGACTTGGGATCCTTCAAGAAAAAAGTCTATTTCACTTAAAAGGCTGGCAACAGATCACAACATTTTGGTGTTGCTAATGTCTGTGGACTGTGATGATTGCTTACCGTTAAGTATTCAGAAGATTGTTTATCTCCCTCGTCTATAAATAATAATAATTATTATCAATTATCGAATTCTGTAGAAACAAAAAAGAAACGTAAAGAAAAACAAAATAACAAAGAAACTTGTAGTAGGTAGTAGTAAACTCGAGTTGTATTTTTGTTTCTGTATTATCGAATTTTTTGTTGTGCATGTTAAAATAATAAATAAAAACAAACTCTTCAGTAAAAAACTTTTATACTTCGCAAAAACCATCGCTTCCAATTTTCAAAAATGTTACGGCTCTGAAAGTCGATAAGGCAAACAATCTTTGAATATAATAGACGCCTTAATCTACTGCACAGCGAAGTAATTTAAAGAAAAATAACATTAGCAATTCAGATTAAGGCTCTATCGAGCCTTTATTAAGTGTCAAACTGGGAAAAGTGGGGGCGGTGGAAAATTGACTTTTCAGAAGGTCGAACAAAATGCGATTTATCTGTTTCATTTGCTGTCATATTTTCCTTGGCCGATTTTTAAGCGTGAAGGGTTGAGTTTGTTACGGAGGGTTAATTTAGATTGGAGTTTGAATTCAGTTTTATTGGTTGCTTGTTTTATTGCAATAAGGGGTTTGTTTATTCTTTTTTTTTTCATAATCAATTCAGCTGAATGATTGATTTTATTCATAGGCTTCATAGTTTTCAAGCGGAAATGGCAGATGGAGGAGGAAGGTATTAGAGTGGAGGCCGCGCGTAAGACGACGAAGCATTGGGCGCCCTCTTTCTAGATGTACCGATGACCTTAAGAAAGCGGCTGGAAGCGGCTGGATGCAGAAGGCGTAGGATCGTATTTGGTGGAAAGCATTGGGGAAGGCTTATATCCAGCAGTGGATAGATATAGACTGATAATGACAAGGATCAGTTTGATTTTAATAATATTTAGATGCCTTAGATTTCTACAGTGTCGTTTGAACTTGTGGTGGTAAAGACTTCCGCAGTCGGGCAGGTCATAAGCGCCCTACCTCTCTTTTGACAGATCCTCTTTTCTCAGCCAGTAGGATGCACCACGTACATCCCACTAAGTTCTATTTACTGTTGACTGTACTACAAGCCTACAGTATGTCATTGTATTCGCTCCCAACGAACCTTTTTAATTAATCACACAGCCTCTTTCAGTCTGCAAGCGCGTTTTGTCTTAACTGAAGAGTTGGTTAATAAAGCAGTTGTTACTTAATTGGGGCTGGGGATAATAGTGTGGTGGATGGAGATTGCGGGCGTTATGTGGTCGTAAATTAAGGGTGGAAGCGAGGGTGGGATAGGGTAGCTAAATCAGTGGGAACTACACGAGATAGGTGAAGTAAATGTTTATGTATTTATTTATAAAAACTAACTTATGTCTTCAATGGTACCAAATGACATGTAATGTGCAAAATTTCATCAGGGACGATTAAGCAGTTTCGGAGTTTAACGCTGATAAACATCGTGACACCGGATTTTTGACGTGATAACGTCTTCGATGAACGCCGGTTGCGTACACGAAAAAGCATGACTCATTGTCACGTTCCTCTTGAGCCGAGCGCGGAATAAGTGATAGACAGGCACGATCGGCCTAAGCGTTCGGCTTGTGACGCATATCTTCCACTCCATCGGGCAATGTTTTCTTATAAAGTTTACACATAAAATAATCGTCCGTAAACCGACGTTACAGATAACCAATTTTTTTAAATTTATATACTAGCATTCTGCCTCGACTTCTCACGGGTGCTTTAAAAATAGCTTTAAATATATATTTTTTTTATACTACGACGGGTGGCAGACAAGCATACGGGTCGCCGCCGATGCGAAGCGGTTACCGTAGCCATATTAAGGCTCGCAACATAAAATATCGCTCACGCGCCGCCACTAACGCAGCATCTCCTGTCTTTCTGGTGACCTCACTCACTCGCAGGAACACAACAATCCTCAAGGGAATTGTTATTTGTCTGCGGTATTCTGTGAGGTAGAGGTACATTCCCCAGTCGGGTAGCTTACAATTACGCTCCCTACCTCTCTTTTCGCCAGAGCTTCGTTTGTCAGTAAGCAGGGTGCACCGCGTGCAGATGAAGTTGGCTTTGGCTCAAAGATGTTGTTGATCCACTTACATACAAAAAAATAAGCGAATTAATTGTCAAATTTATTTTAGCTGTTTTTGAAGAACAAACTAAAATACGTGAACAGACTGCTTTTGCGGTGGGCAGCGGCAAGCGCAGCAAAATACGCAGCGGAATGCTAGCTGTGTTTCAGGTGGAGACCGGGAGCACGGGCGGAATCGAGCTAATGAAAATCCAAATTTATTTCGTCAACAACGACATAACAATTCTTCACAAGCGGCCAGAAATATGCGTGATGAATTTAGAACGTATTTTTTTGGAGGGAACATAAATAATCACTTCATCATCATCATCAACAGCCTGTATCTATCTAATGCTGGATATATGCATTTCCCAATGCTTTCCACCATATGCGATCTTCCGTTTTCCGCATCCATCCGCTACCAGCCACTTTTTGAGGTCGGTCCATTTAGAGAGGGGGCGCTACGCTTCGTCGCCCCATACATGGCCTCCACTCTAGGACTTTCCTCCCCCATCTGCCATCGCTGACTCGACAGATGTGGCCAGCCCATTACCACTTTATCTTCTTTTCTGACTCTGGGAGCTATATTCTCTTTGTCTTTTTTCTAACTTCTTTTGACGTTGACGTCGACGAAATAATTAATAATACCGATCGATAAAGATAGTAAAGCACTTTCAAAACCAATAATCAGTTTTTTAATATATAGGGTAGAAATAATCGAATGAGGTCACTTTCCATTTCTACGCTGTAGATACATAAGTTTCTGACAAAAATGTAGAGATGAAAGGAAATATCCTATAAATTATTTACAATATTTGACTTCCTATTTTCATGAAATAACGTTTTACACGTTGATTCAAAATGAATTATTAAGGAAACAATATTATCTCGTGGACTTTCGTACAGTCAGCGGAGATGCCGATACAAAAATACGAAAGCTGAGTGGTCAGATTCGTGACCCGTGCGTCGTGCTATTATAAAAATCATTCGATACTTTTTTAGAGTGAAATGTGCTTTGATAACAAATATTTACATTTATTTTGATAAGTATTTTTTTTACATTTTATTGTAGTGTTTAAATTTTTTCATGATTACCTGTAATTTTTACGTCTATGTATATAAAAATGAAGTGTTATTTCCCTAGGTCACTTCATCACGCGTGAACGGTTTTTTATGTTGTATTTGTTATTGTCAGGAGAAGGTTCTTATGAAAGAACAAAATAGGAAAGTTACGCGGAAAATTAAACAATTTAAGAAAACTGAACGACCATAATAACTTTTCTAATGTAACTTTATGTCGTTTGACTGAACTGTTACTCATTTGACAGATTGCGAGAAACCAATTCGAATTCAATATTCTTTGTTAATAAAAATAAAGTTTAAATAACTAAAACTCGACTACTAAAAACACGCTCTAAAAAGTACGAAACAAGAAAATAGTCTCCGCTGAAATTATTATGTACATACTATAAAACAATTACCGACTTTTAAATAAACAACTTACACGTAGTATATTTTAACGTAGTTTTTTAAACATCATACTGATAGAGATATGTGTAAAGGATAGCCGTTGTCGTATGCCACCTACTGTAGCAAAACAGATTCATTATAATAATGAAATTAAACCAAAGTGGCATACGACCACGGCTATCCTTTAAACATATCTACTTTTTATAGCGTGTTTTTATTAGTCGGGTTTTAGTTTTTTAAACTTTATTTTTATTTAACTGATTTTGGAGTTATGTGAATTCGTATGTAATGTGTAACGTGGTTTACTTTATGGCCCCTAGAGGGCGCTGTAGCAATTTTAACGTGACGTCATGTAGCCTATAACCAGCGGATGATCAAAGGCTTCCAACGATACCTCAATTGGCTAATTATGATAACTATTTTAGAAGTTATGAGGGAACAGATCAACATCCATAGCCACATACATACATACATACAGGTCAAAATCATAACCCTCCTTTTTGCTTCGCCGTAGTCGGGTAAAAAGACAGGTCAACGTCTGTCGGGTATCGTGTCAGCTAATAACATATAAATTATTGGATTTTGCTCGTGATTTCATTATACGTGGATACGATACCGGGTTTGAAAAATAAAACAGAGTTATTATTGTCTCTTGCAACCCCTTTGTATGTAGCAACTCATTAAAAACTTTCAGTAATTTTATTGACTCGCAGGAACACAAAATAATGCTAGGAAATTGCTATTTTACTCTTTGTAGGTACTTTAGATACAATGTGTATGTAATTTAAAACATATTAACAACATATATAATGCAATTTATAAATTATGTAAATTGAGCAACGAAATGCGGATGAATTTTTTGACGCGGTTTAGTTTATTAATATTTATTTTAAGATTAGTTTATTTTTGTTAATTAAGTATGTTATTTTAAGATTAGTTTATTTTTAGTTAATTTTGTTTAAATTACTTGATTTTATGTTACTCTGTAAAAAATATTATAAGTACCTAATTGAGCAATGAAATTCTATATAAATAAAAGGGAATAATAAATCATGCTGATTGTATTGGGATGGTGAAACATTGCGCTTCATCGTATATATTATTCCGTCGATTGTCTTTTTCATTCGTGTCGTTGTGTTGTATTCAGAAGATATGCTGCATACATCCTTCGTTGTGATAGAACCACATACAATTTAACTTAAAAAAAAGATAAGATTCTTTTTTTACGAGGTCGATGGTCGAATGGTTATGACGAGCTCGGTGGTGGTATGGCCACTTTGACTCCGAAGTTGCGGGTTCGATCCAAGATGAAGAACATACGTGGACATACGTGGCTCGCCTGATGTGAAGCGGTTACCGCAGCCATATTAACGCTGCAGGCGGAGACATAGAATCTCGTTCGCGCGTCGGAAGCGGGCCACATTTTTACCTTCCAGGTTAAAAAGTATAAATAACTTTTTTTAATACTACGTCGGATGGTAGACCAGCATACGGTCCGCCTGGTGTGAAGCGGTTACCGTAGTAATTCTTTCCTTCCACCAGGAAGACACCAGACTTCCCTTACTGGCAGGAACACAACAACCCTTAAGGGATTTGTTTTTTGGCTGCGTTTTTCTCTAAGGTCCTCCACCTTACTTCCCTACTACTTTTCCAGTCGGATAGCTTACATATACGCGGGAGCTACCTCTCTCTAAAGCATAGGTTACTTTCCACCTTAGTGATATAGTAAAAATTGACAGTAGGTAAATAATAATTCATGTAAATTGTTCATAGATAATAGACACGACAAGGTCTAGTTCGCATTAACTATTCATATTATACGTTTTAGTAATTATATGTCATAACATTGTTCTAGAAACAGTTTTTTACGTAATACGTACAGTCATATATAGACCGTAAAGGGCCTCACACATTAAGCAGATACGACATATTTATAAATAAATTAATATTCTTGCATAAATTACAAACTGCCATCTAGTCCCAAACATTATCATTAAATAAAAACACTGAAAGTATTCAGTGAACAAACTGTTTTCTGTACGGTCACGCGCAATGCTGCGAATGCTACGTAACCACGTACGCACTGTGTCTACACAGGCCTAACTTTAACACTGGAAGTATACAGTCTACAAGCTGTTGACTGTACGGTCACGCTTTGGGCTACGAGTGCTACGTAGCTACGTACGTACCGTGTCTACACATTCCTAACTTTAACACTGGAAGTATACAGTCTACAAGCTGTTGACTGTACGGTCACGCGTTGGGCTACGAATGCTACGTTGCTATGTACGTACCGTATCTACACAGGCCTAACTTTAACACTGGAAGTATACAGTCTACAAGCTGTTGACTGTAGGGTCACGCGTTGTGCTACGAATGTTACGTAGCTACGTACGTACCGTATCTACACATGCCTAACTTTAACACTGGAAGTATAGTAGTCACGGGACGTACGTAGCTATGTAGCACAACATGTGACCGTACAAACATAAACGTATAGACCATAATATACTTTTAGTATTAAGATAGGTCTGCGTAGAGTAGTAACACGTACGTAGCATTCGTAGCCCAACACGTGACCGGTAATTCTACGCAATGCTACGTAGCTACGTACATCCTGTGGCTACACAGGCCCATCTTAACATTAAGTATATGGTCTATAAGTTGTTGATTGTACGGTCACGCGTTGTGCTACGTAAAGTGTTAGTCTTTCTCTTTTCTTTCTGTCTTTCTTTCTACGAATGCTACGTACGTTCTGTGCCTACACAGGCCCATCTTAACATTAAGTATATGGTCTATAAGTTGTTGGTCACGCGTTGTGCTACGTAAAATAATTTTCTTTCTTTCTTTAGACGAATGCTACTTTGCAACGTACGTAGCGTCTCTATGTAGGCCTATCTTCATCAGTATTGGATTGTATGTAGATATCTAAATAAATAAATAAATATGTATTCTGCAGGCTATTGTACATTATATATATTGATATTAATTTATTTTACTTTATGTAAAACCATTTGTTATGGAAGAGTGGCTCCTTCTGACACAGGTGTCTCACACTTAAAAGAAGAAGCCCACCAGCCACCAAAACGTAAATTGTGAAAGAAAATAATCATTTTTTCATTTTCATTTTCATCTTTACACTGGAAGCTAAGGTCTATATAAGTTGTTGACTGTACGGTCATGCGTTGTGTTACCTAAAATAAATAAAGATCATGTTCCACCATATGCCTCAACAGCTGGTTGATGGAGGATAGTATTTTAAACCTGCCCAAAGGTCACTGGCATATGACCTCACGACGAAGTACGTAGAAGGTCGAAGTAAATATACCCACGTACACATGTAATACATATGTTTACAATAATACCATTTTGTTAAACGATTCTTTAAATGTATTTACAGAATAGCACTCCTATGGTATCAATTATTACTGAACGTTGAATAAAAGTACAATATGAATAGAAAAGAATCCTTTATTTAGTTAATATAAGTACAACCTACATGTAGGTTGTTGTTCTAAACATTAACATCTACAGATCGCCTCAGGATGTCTCGCGTAGAAGCGAACCACGTGTCGCAGAGACGACCAAAGCAGTCACGGCAGTCGCATGCATCTACTAACGGTAGTGGGTGTGTGTTAGACGGCAGTAGTTTGCATGATCTAATTGGTGGCGGAAGCACGCAAAGTAGTGTAGATTTAATTGCCTGCAATCCTTTATTTGCTTAAATGTGAGTTTCCAGTAGCAAAAAAAAAATTGGATCTTAAAGATTACTCAAACTTACTTAAATGCATTCCAATTTAATCAATACCAAATTATCAATTTATTTTTTATGGGTTATAACCCAGTAGTAATTTTTTGTACCACTAGAGTGGCAATACGAATACTACCTGTTTGATTGTAAGCAGTCATCGCAGCCTATGGACATTTATGGGGTGTAATTGGTTCATCAACATCTTTGAACCAAAGTCAACTTCACCTGTACGCGGTGCACTCTGCTGACTGACGAACGAAGCTTTGGCAAAAAGACAGGAGGACGTATTTTTTAAACTACCGACTGGGGAATGTACCTCCACCTCATAGAATACCGCTGCCAAATAACGATTCCCTTGAGGGTTGTTGGGTTGTTGTGTTCCTGCGAGTGAGTGAGGTCGCCAGAAAGGGAGAAGATGCTGCGTTGGCAGCGGCGGTGACGGCGTGCGAGCGATATTTTCTGTTGCGAGCGTTAATAAGGCTACGGTAACCGCTTCACATCATGCGCGCCGTATGTTTGTCTGCCACCCGACGTAGTATAAAAAAAAAATGGCCACCGTTGGTATCACTAACGCGTTGCCGACCCTATAAAAACCCCTTTAGGGCTTTCTTGAAGAACCCCTGCTGCTGGGAGCTACTGCATCACCCTGGGAAAACCTCGGTGTGGACTTTATTCCACAACCTGAAAGTTCGAGGTAGAAAACTCCACCATAACAGTATCAATTTGTAATGTCAATTTAACTTAAGCTTCTACTCGTAGTCAGCCCTTTCATTTATACGTATTTTCATGTAATCTAAATTCATAGTTGTGTATTTAGTAAATGTGGTTCACAAATCAATAAAGTCGCTGCCAAAGGTAACTACGCACTCGCCCGGATATCAAAGGAATGCCCGTGCACAAGGACGATTTTATTATTAAAGCATACTAAATTAAACATAATTGTCATATCGACACACTTCACGGGGTAGATTTGGGGCAAAATGCTATGTTATTATTGATTTAATTGCTATAAAGAATAGAACGAAATAAGCATGTTACGAAGTTATTAAATTCATCGTTTTTATTATTCATGTCGGCATCAATCGGCATCAACCCATATTTATCCTACTTTTGGGATACGGGTCTCCCCTCAGTTGAAGGGGTTTAGAGCATACTCCACCACGTTGCTCAATTGCGGGTTGTCATAGGGGAATGTTTTCAAGCCGCCTAAAGCCCATTGACTTGGCTTAATGATTGTCATTTAATGACGACAAACGTGCCCTCCGAAACACGGAGGAACTCGAGAGAAATAAACCCATCCTTAGACAGTCTACGGTCGATGTTGATAACTATGACAACCCGCAATTGAGCAACGTGGTGGAGACCACGTTGCTCAATTGCGGGTTGTCATAGGGGAATGTTTTCAAGCCGCCTAAAGCACATTGACTTGGCTTAATGATTGTCATTTAATGACGACAAACGTGCCCTCCGAAACACGGAGGAACTCGAGAGAAATAAACCCATCCTTAGACAGTCTACGGTCGATGTTGCTTGACTTACGTAATCGATGAGATTGACACGCGCAACGACGCCAACGAGATCCTTGATTGTACGAGTACTCACTATTAAATAATAACAGTACTTTTAGTACACTTAAACATATCGTATACGATATTACGTTACATCTTTGCTATAAGAACAGAATAGCTCCCGACTGATTTATGAAACTCGCTAGAGAGTTATTAAGATATCCACTCGACACGATAAATCACGTTTGGACAAAACGCATTTGCGGGAGTGCTTCGTATGACAGTGTTTTTGTCGACATCGGCACCCGCTGCCGGCTGATATTGCACGATATGACACTCTATAGTAAATGGAGAGCGCTTTTGCATAAGATATAAATGTATCGAAATTTATCTACTGACATGTAGAATATATTTAGTTTTCGTTTAATGTCATTTTGAAATAGAATATTTGTATATATATATATATAAATAATATCTCTTTGCCGTGTGGTTTCCGGCAGCCTAGAATAGAATCACTCCGTCTCTTCCCGTGGATGTCGTACAAGGCGACTAAGGGAAATGCATTATAAAACATCGATCAGGCCTCCCCAACCCGTCTGGCCAGCGTGGGCAGTGTAGGCCAAATCCTCCTTCTGTCTGGGACTGACGAGAGGGTCGTGCCCCTGTAGTGGAGACTAAAATGACCTGATGATGATAATACTCTTTATTTCACTAAATATAATGATAATAAATATAGTAATAAAATAGTATAATAAAGTACAATTTATCGCTTATAAGCAATTTCTACGAGGCAACTTTTGGATGGAGGAAAAATTACAAATGTAGGTGGCACTGTAAATAAAGTAAAATGAATATAAGGATTTGGTTAATTTTTTTTTAACAAAAATGAACCCGCTTAAAAGACAAGTTCGCTTACTTTCTCCCACGAATTCTAGACGGATTAGAACATACTCCACCACGCTGCTCAATGTTGGCGAGGCCTGTGTTTTTAAGTCGCCTAAAGGCCCTACAGGGACTCAAAAACACCTTCATAAATTTCATAACGGTAACATATTCAATCTGTTACAGAATTATTCCTGTAACACTTATTGGCGTGTTTTAAACCTGTTTCGCTAGTAACACTTATAAAGTGTAACAGATATAACGTTTCTGTTACCAATCTGTTAGAAAACTGTTTCTACATTTTTCTAGACGTGTGTACCTACGCACCATACTGGTACGCGCCGCGTGAGTTGTTGCAATCGGTATAGTTATGCCAATGTAAACCTTATTGGCTGTAACAGTTATTAACACTTATAAACCGGTATTTCGGAAAACAGATTCACTTTCTTTCTGTTTCACTTTAAAAACAGAAATGAAAAACACTGTTCATAACACTCTATTCGGTTACCGTTAAAGTCCCTGGGCCCTGACTTGACTTAATGACTATCATCTACTGACAACAGCCGGCACCGACAGCTTAACGTGCCCTCTGAAGCACGGAGGAGTCCGAGATAATTAAAAACAATACAGTACTGTTTAACTTGCGTGTTCGATTAGACCTTCAAGCGCAACCACGCCATCGGGCTCCTCAGTATAGCTATAGTCTAGTACAATATTTTAGACATTAAATCTTTCCCAGAAAAATATGTAGTCGAATAGAGAAATACAAATTTTAATAGCGAAAACTTCATCCAAAACCGATGAGTAGTTTCTAAGAAAATTGTGAACATACATACATAGTAATACGTAATGGTCTAACAGAGAAACTCATTTTTCGAATTCTGCAAAAATACACATTGGGGTGTAAGTGGTTCATCAAGATCTTTGAACCAAAGCCAACTTCACCTGCACGTGGTGCACCCTGCTGACTGACAAACAAATCACTGGCGAAAAGAGAGGTAGGGAGCGTAATTGTAAGCTACCCGACTGGGGAATGTACCTCCACCTCACAGAATACCGCAGCCAAATAACAATTCCCTTGAGGGTAGTTGTGTTCCTGCGAGTGAGTGAGGTCACCAGAAAGAAAGGAAGGAGATGCTGCGTTGGCAGCGGGGGTGGCGGCACGCGAGCAATATTTTATGTTGCAAGCGTTAATATGGCTACGGTAACCGCTTCACATCAGGCGGGCCGTATGCTTGTCTGCCACCCGACGTAGTATAAAAAAAATTAATAATAATACACATGACGTCCATGATTTTTGATGTCTGTGGAAATTAAGCATACTGGCTGTCAGGAAGCAGTTATCTTTCTCTATGTGAACGTGCATCATCTTCTCTTTTTCCGACTCTACAAGTTCTTTTTGAAGAACCCCATGCTGTAGTCTACGATAAAAACTGCGAATGATATTCATCTTTGGAATAGTATCTTTAATCAATGTTTAGACTAAAACGAATTTCAGTTGCACCTGATGCACCTTGTCGATTAGCATATGAGCAAAGGAAGCAGAATTATAAATGTGGCTGTAGAGGAAAAGGTGCTCCATAGCAATTATTAACTAACATCACCTCCTATCTATAAGCAGTCCAT
Source organism: Hypsopygia costalis (assembly GCA_937001555.2). Classification (NCBI taxonomy): domain Eukaryota; kingdom Metazoa; phylum Arthropoda; class Insecta; order Lepidoptera; family Pyralidae; genus Hypsopygia; species Hypsopygia costalis. The sequence goes on from OW443329.2 coordinate 30,397,655, forward strand.
CTCTTACACTGCATGTTTGTTAAAATGCATTGTTAAAAGGCAAACAATGCCTTGCAGTAGACCAAATCCAGGTAATGATGTTTTTGCAGCGTTGTTCTATTCCCGCGAGTGAGCGAGCGGTAAGTTCCTGGGTATATATAATAGGGTCCCTTTTTACCCTTTGGGTACGGAACCCTAAAAACTAAGTCACTGTAACCATAGACTGAAAAAACTATAGACAAATTGATAGTTTCTAATGCATTTACACTAGATAGTTTACGCTATCATCATGTATAAAAAATGAGACAGAGGGAGTGACATGTAAGGAAATGAGACAGAGTGAATGAGTGAATGAGGTTACCAGACAGAAAGGAGTTGCTGCGTTGGAAGCGGAAGTGGCGTCGATATTTCATCTTGCGTCAATTTGGTTACGGTAACCGCTTAACATCAGGCCGTATGACTGCCACCTGACGTAGTATAAAAAAAAGGAAAAAAAAAGACAACTTGATATGATTTTTTGTTTCGAGTTACGTGCCGGTTTTTTTCAAATGAAAACACAATAATGTGCGAAACATTCTCCATCTCTTGTTTGTCATGAGCCGGAGTACGACAAACATGAGATGTTTCTTTGTTTTTTTACAGAGCAACCTGATGGAAAGCAATCACCACTGCCCTGGAGATCAGCAACACCAAGGGGTCACCGATCCGTTGCCAACCTATACTCCTTCCTTTCTTTCTTTTCGGTGACCTCACTCACTTGCATGAACACAACAACCCTCAAGGGAATTGTTATTTGGCTGCGGTATTCTATTAGATGAAAGTCAGGCAGCTGACAAAATACATCATGCCCTACCTCTCTTTTCGCCAGAGCCTCGTTAGTCAGTCAGCAGAGTGCACCACGTGCAGGTGATTCAAAGATGTTGATGAATCACTTACATCCCATAGACATAGAGATAGACTACTTATTACATATGTAATAAGTAGTCTATATTTGTAACTGTCTCTTTAGGAAGCAGAAAAACGTGTCAACTCCTCAGATTAACTAAAGCACCTCTCTAGAACCCAGTGGGTAATAAAAGATTTTTTACGATAGATAGTGAGTCGGGTATCTCTCAGTGATTTTCCAGATAGAAATATTTTATGCTATGTGAAAAATGCGTCTAGACACTTTTCGATATCTTTTTTTATCAGAATATAACACTGGTTTTATTGGTGTGCGAGCGCCGAGTTATCAGGAGGTGCCAAATAAAAATTTGCCGTTAAGATATATTTTTCACACTGTTTTATTGCGTGATTTTGATATGTATGATAATCTGTATAACAGTGGGTTCCCAATCTTTGCCAGACGCATAACGCAAGCTTCGCTTACTTTAAAGCTAGATGCAGCTGTGTAATTTGTCTGACAATATTTATTTATTTAAAATTGAGTTTCTTTATTATAAAACAATTGAAACAGAAAGCAACAAGAAGGTACCTATGTTCTTTATTGATTCGAGCGCTCAAAAAAGTTTCCCGGGAATATTTGTGGTTTCGGATAATGATAGAGGATCGATTCACAGCGCCCTCTTTACATTCTACGGCGCACCAGGGCGCCGCGGCGCACACATTGGGAACCCCTGCTATATAAAGAAATAAAGACTACACACATATACATAGTGCAAGTGATTTTATTACATCAAAAATAAATAAAGACTATTAGACTAAAGAGTATAAAGAAATAAAAAAGTATTAGTTTTTTACTTTATTCTAGAGTTTTATATATTTAAATAACTATTAGTAGTGCAAATTAAGCTTAACATATAGAAAGATTTCAATTTTGAGGGAAAATTAGAAAATTTTAATAAAGTTTAGCAATTTTTAAATAAAGGTTTTTAGACAATTATTTTGGAAATTATATAAAAAATTCCATTTCGCCTCAGAAACTACTGAACCTGAACCTTTAAAAAAAATACGAAAACCTGGAATGTTCATCTTTTGTTTTTTTTAGAAATTAGATACACATGTGAATTTCTGTTGCCCAAATAAACAAACATCGATATTCGATGTATTTGCATTACACGTTTTTGTTTGAGTCGCAGAAATTCATATGTGTATTTGTATTTAATTGGTTCAGTAGATTCAGAGAAAATTGGATACGACAGACGGACATGCAAACACACGTGACATGATAAGGGTTTCGTTGGTTTTACGACGTGGTTGGACGAAGGCACCCGTAAAAATAATATTAAATGTGCAATAAAAGCCGCAGGGTGTTCCAAAAGGTAAAATGAAAAAGTCATGTAGAGGACTGGAGGCCATGAAAAAGTTCATAGGGTGGTGTTATATTTTGTTGCGTAACATTTTGTATCAATATAAATAGATGCAAAAATAAATACAAAATTTAATGCAATATTTCCCTGAGAGAGGAAGTAGGCCTAAGTAAGCCAAAACAAGTTGGCCTAAGAAAAAATGAAAAGAAAATCGAGTTTTTACACATGAAGACTTCCGTATAAAAAAAGATGATTTATATGTACATACAAATGTTGTTGTTGGAAATATCTGTATTGTACAAAACAGTTGCAGTACACAGAATGATAAAAATGTTGACATGCTATTTGTAAAAAAGGCGGACTTATCCAATAAAGGGATCTTTTCCAGCCAACAGCTGATACAAAGTTTAAAGTTGTATCAAATGAATGAATATAAACATTGGTATTCAAAGCTATAAAACATCAGTGTGGGAACACCATAGGACATACCTAAAAACGTCCGTTTTTGGTACATATCGCACTACTTAAAAAAAATTGGGTGCTGGTAGAGTAACGTAAAATTATTGTATTGTTTGTGTAAGAAACTCACCGTCTGTTTTTTTTTTATTTATCTTATATGCTGCGATACGACTTTTTGTTGAAATAGGAGCTATATTTGCAGCACCTGGATAGGTGCTGTTTTTGTGCTTGAAAACGTGAGTTAAGGAATTCCTTAAATCAATTTTTTAACAGGCACAAAAACAGGCGATGAGATAAGGTTAGTCGCTTCCTCGCCAATAGTCAGCCAAGTGACTTATCGATGTCGAAAGCTGAATGTTCAATATTGAATCGAGTTAGATCTCGCAGTCGGCTATAATGTGGCGATTATTTGGTATTGGCAACTGAAGTATTCTTGTGGCTCGGAATCGCGGAACATTATATTGCAATTGAAATGCAATTCTTTGTTTGATTAAATCAATGCTTTGCTAAATCTCTGCCCTAAATTGCTCTTCAGCCGTGATTGATCATTTTTATAGACGACGTTGCTTAACTTGCGCGAACAATTAGACTGACACGCGCAATGACACGATCGAGCGATCACATTAATTTAAATACATTGTAACTGAAATACTATGTTTATTTGTTGCAGGTATATACTAATATGAGAAAACAGAAATAGTTGCTTCAACTAGAACATAGTTTGGTAAGCACCACTACATACCTATAAAATTAAACATACTTAAAAAAAACAGTTTCGCATAAACTCATAAACATCCCACTGTTGTGATACGGGTCTCCTCTCAATCAAGGGGTTTAGAGTATACTCCACCACGCTGCCCAACTGCTGGTTGACAGAGGAGATACAGTTTATGATTCTACGTTTTATTTTATAAATACAGTAATCTATAGAAACTGCTTACCGCCATGCAAGCTGCATGATTGTTTGTTTAAAATCATACAGCCTACATAACGATGTGCATGTGAAGAAATATTTACAATAATACTCGTACATCTTTCGACGAGACGAGCTCGGTGGTCGAATGGTTAGCAATGGCCATTTTGACTCCGATGTTGCGGGTTCAATCCGCACAAGCAACTATTTGTGTTCATGAACATGTCTGTTTATCTTGGTCTGTATAATAATATGCCGTCGGTGCTTTTCGATCATGTCATAGTACAAATAGAGAAGTAGGAGAACTCAAGCCCCGAGCGGGAGATAATAGCCTAAACACGTAGGGCTGTCGCTTAATAGTTTATTCAACCGTCAAAAATACTTAGTCAATCTCTATTATACAAAATTAAGTAAGGTACAAAATACAAAATTAAGTAGGGTAAGTGTTAGGGATCTGTAACAAAAAGCCGGCCAAGTGCGAGTCGGACTCGGTCACGAAGGGTTCCGTACCAAAAACGACACACAATCACGTTTGTTGTATGGGAGCCCCCCTTAAATATTTATTTTATTCTGTTTTTATTATTTGTTGTTATAGCGCCAACAGAAATACATCATTTGTGAAAATTTTAACTGTCTAGCTACCACGGTTCATGAGATACCTACAGCCCTTGGTGACAGACGGACAGACAGACGGACACCGGAGTCTTAGTAATAGGGTCCCGTTTTTACCCTTTGGGTGTGGAAATCTAAAAAGAATAAAAATAATTATTTTTGTACATACACCAGGAGTGACTGCAATTTTTTCATTACCTACATTTTAATGCATGCTTACTCAGTGACAAACGAGCAGACAGCCCACCTGATGGTGAGCGGTAACTGTCGCCCATATCATCCACGATTCACGCATTCAAGCTGTTGGCAACAAAAATGCAGAATCGCAGGTGCGTTGTCCTTCAAACCGGAACACAAAACACAACAATGCAAGCATTGTTGCTTGGCGGCAGAAATAGATAAGGCAGTGGTCCTCCCCAGGCGGACTCCTACCATTTGATAAAACCTACTTCATGTTATCTGTTTAGTGATTTGAAAAATTACGGTCTAAATAGGAATAGGATTAATTAAAACGTAGCTTTACTGAATCTTAATATTCATTCAAATAATCTAAATTATTATGAAAAAATATTTTTATTAAGTACCTATTATATATAATTTTTTACACTAAACTATTTTTAATACTTTTTAATTTACACACTTATCATGTGATTATTAGGAGTGTCGGTGGCCGAATGGTTAGGGTATCCGACAAATTGTTATTGAGACATCCATGAACACTGCAATGTTTTTATGGCTAGTCGACTTTGTAGCCATCTTTAACGAATTTGTAGTTATATACGACGTAGGTAGGTACCTAAATGTTCAAATTATTAACGAACGTCAGCGCAGGCGCGAATCTTGCGCGGTTTTGCGTACGGCGCAGCTCTGACCCCGACTGGCGCTCCATATAACCTCCTATAAATGTTGTCAGTGTGTGCGTGCGACGGCCATACGTACGGGCGCGCTCACATACAAACCGCGCCCGGTGCGTTTGTATGAAGTTACCTTACTTCTCTATTTGTACTATGATCATGTGAACGTTACTAGCCTCCTTAAAAGACTTTTAAAGTTTGAACATACTGATATGCGTAACAAAAAGTACCAGTGGTAGCCCAGTGGTAGAAATTCGACCAGAATTAATTGAAATTATGATTTTAACAATAAACAAAAGAGTATTAAATGCCTACGTGTCAATTATATGGTAGTGTGTGTAATGTTTTTTTTTTATTGATTTAATGTTTTTTTATGCATAATTTCGATCATAATTAAATTATGACTTTAACAATAAAAAAAAAGAGTATTATTGCCCATGTGTCAAGTATATGGTAGTGTGTGTAATGTTTTTTTTTATTGATTTAATGTTTTTGTTATGCATATTTTTTAAAAAAAATATTAGCACTTTCACTCCCTCACATAAGTGTGCGAATTTTCATACTCCTCTTCCGCGCAATTTTCGTAAAATGGGGTACAAACAAAAACTTTGTACCCCATTTTACGAAAATTGCGCTTCACGTATTAATATTATAGATTTAGAACGACAAATTGGTCATATTTAAACAACAATAAAAGAAATCTTGAACAGAGAAATAATTTGAAAAGTTTTGAAAGAAAACTTGATCGCGATTTTTCAAAATTCACATAAAAAAAATCCACAGACCCTGCATTCCCGTTCTCTTCGGAGGCATTTCCCGCAATCTTCAGAGGCATTGAAAATTAATTTAAGAATAAAACAAATCTTGCGAAAAGAATTCTTTTTTTCAATGTTAATAATAATTTTTTTCACGCTCATATTCTCTTTTCCCGATTTTTTTACAATTTTAAAAATTTCTCAAAAACTATCCAGCCAATTTTCAAAATTCCTTCACTATCGGATCCACAATTAAATTCTGAACCTGGGGACACTTGTTCCATGGCGAAATCACAATTATCCTCGGTGAAATAGCGAAAATAGCTTATTGGCCAAAATGGATTTGATAGACATTTTCAATGTCAAAACACAAAAAAAATAAAACCTTACATATACATACATCCCAATCAAAAACCTCTAATAACGGCACCCTACTAACTTAAATCCACGCATTTTACAACCCCATTACGGGGCACTAAATACACACACGTTTTAGGAACAAAAAAGGTCTGACGGTCCCCAACATGACTTTCGCTTTCCTTTCCCCTAGTCAGGGCGGGGGCTATTGAAGCCCGTATTCAGCCGCAGTAGAGTCGGGTAGTCATTTATCGACACATAAAAAGGCGTAGTTTGGTCCTTTGGTGTCGTTATGGCTACGGACGCGATAGGATGGGAGATTAACTAATATGTAGGCAGTACATACGTACGTACCGGGAGATAAGATTAAGAGTGATGAAGGAATTGCAGAGAGTTTGACGAATATGAATATTGAAGTGTTGTAATACGATTTCTTAAGTGACTTAATACTATCTTTAGATCTTAAGCCAACTTCTCTTATACGAGATGCATTCTGCTATAGATAGGTGGGGGTTTTAGACCGCGCTTGGGGAAGGGTTTTGGGGTGTATGTGGTTTATCAACATCTTTGAACCAAAGCCAACTTCACCTGCACGTGGTGCACCCTGCTGACTAACAAACGAAGCTCTGGCGAAAAGAGAGGTAGGAGCGTAATTGTAAGCTACCCGACTAGGGAATGTACCTCCACCTAACAGAATACCGCAGCCAAATAACAATTCCCTTGAGGGTTGTTGTGTTCTTGCGAGTGAGTGAGGTCACCAGAAAAGAAGGAGATGCTGCGTTGGCAGCGGTGGCGGCGCGCAAGTGATATATTATTTTGCGAGCGTTAATACGGTTACGGTAACCGCTTCACATCAGGCGGACCGTATGCTTGTCTGCCACCCGACGTAGTATAAAAAAAAGGGGGAAGGGGAAGGGGAACCTTTATAGAAGACCGCAGACAAATAACAATACCCTTGTGGATTGATGTGTTGCTGCGAGTGAATGAAATTACCAGAATTGAGGAGTACAACGCCGCGCTTCAATGTACTGTACATCTAAAAACATGGTCCCTGATTTCCTGACTGAGTTCAAACCTATTAATTAAGTATGTACTTGAAACATTGCTTCTGAATGGCAGTTAAGGTGGGAAACTTCTACCAAAGGACGCCACTTGTATCTGTTCTTTCAATCGTTAAGACAGAGATTAAATAAAAAGTGGTTAGAAGTCGATCAGCCGCCAGTTGCGCAATTTTTAACTGGACATTTCAATTATAAGGCTAAGCGCTTTTCATTTAAATTAGTGCCGTCGCCCTTATGCGAATGTTCTACTGCATATCATGATTTCGATCAAACAGCACACCATGTTCTCTGGGAGTGTGATCTTTGGCAGCGCGAGCGAGACGACATGTTGAATTCGTTGCATGTAGCATCCGGGGTACTATACTATTCTGATTTAGTAGCAACAAGGGAGTACAACCAAGCGTTTAGACGATTATGCAATTCATATTATTGGAATTGATGTGTAAGGTAACAACTCATTGTTTTAGGTCCTAATAGTGTTAGATAATTAAAATCCGTGGTGCACGGCAGTTGAGCTTCACTTGACTACCCATCTCTTTCGGCTTTTAATGCCTTATTTTCCATATATCTGTCTCTCACATTGTTAAGAGGGGAAGTCAAATTCTAAAAGCTTCTTACTTCTCCAAATTTCTTCTGATTAAATTCGTTGTAAGTTCCAAGGCAGCTGTAGTCTTACTTCACTGTTCATTGCCTTTTTTGGTGGTCGTCGCTGTTAAACCTGGCTACACAGGAGACTCAGTGGTGTTTGTGGTGGGTCCCGTTAAAAGATGTGAGGAGAATGCTGCGTTAGCAGTGGGTGTGCTAGCCTACGCTGCAGTAATACGCCTTCCTGTTTCAAGAACATATCAAATAGTTAATGTAGGTAAAAGATACAACGTTAAACTATATACATTGTGTGATCACCATAAAAGCTGAACACGTTACTTTGCCTTTTAAGCGGGTCGTTCGCGCCACGGTAATTTGTGACCGGCGGTAATGCTCGGGCGAGATAACTGGACACTTGGCTGCCGTTACGACTCGCCAAAATGTATAGCAGTGTGGAAATAAAGTTGCCATGTAGATACCTTCGCTCTATAATAATATATGAGGCTTCATAAGAGCTGTGAAATTAATAATCGAATACATAGAACATCTACGAGTATATAATAATATACAATACTATTAAATGTTACCCTGCAACCCATATTCATCCTGTTGTCGAAAAGAGGAGTTAAGGAATATTCCACTACCCTGGTCAACTGCGGGTTGGCAGAGGCCACTATTTCCAAGCCGCCTAAAGACCACAGACTATATATAGAGGTTTTTACTGTGCCGCCCTGACAGCCTAGGTAGTCATGCTCACTAAAGTGTTCAAACTGGTGGTGGTGTCGTGTCGGGTCGCCGCATTCCCAATAAAATGGTTGAGTGCGGCGATGGCTGCCCCATGCATCAGCTCGTGAACGGGTGCTGACAGAGGGGACTGGTCTGCCGCGGCTGTCATGGTTGCAAGGTAAACAATAGGAGGATTTAGGTTAAGTAGTAATAGACAACAATTATTTTTATTAGCATAATAGCGACGTGCAATTAATAAATTGTAAGATTATTGTAAGATAAAAATATAAGATTGTTAATAAAAGGTACGGACCCCGGGGTCTGTAGATTGAAATTGTAATAAAAAAAAAAAAGTCCACAGACTTTAGGCGGCTTGAAAATACTGGCCTCTGCCAACCCGCAGAAAGAAGCACGGAATAAGAACGGAAAAATTTGAGTTAAATAAACCCAACCATAGACCGACTGAGGTCGACGTTGGGTTAACCCTTCAATCGATTAGACTGACAAACGCAACGACGCCATCGAACTCCTCTCTCTTTGTTAAATGTCGTATGTATTGCTAAATCATTCTATGGGCAAATTCTTCTATGGGCGATTTTATTAGTTACCTAAAATAGCAACAGCCATCTGTTGAAGAGCCTCAAGAAATTTTTAAAGGCGCTATGGTTGTTTCTGTGAAAATTATAAATACACGCTGATTATTTTGCTCTGTACTTAAGACCTTTTGATTTTGTGATTTGGTATTTAATGTCGTTGAATTTGTTGATTTTATACTAATATACTTGCTATGAAAATACGGACTTTCTGATCTTGCATTGTAGATTGGTTAGATATATACCTACATAAATTATTCACCATAAGTTTTTTTTCTTAATTATACGATTATGTTAAGTACTTGATTTCCTATGGTCTTACCATACCACGATAACTGATATTCACGCGGACGAAGTGGCGGGCAACAGCTAGTATTGAATAATGGGAATAAAGAAATCCACACACATATAGACATACAAGACCTTGAAAATGTAACAGTTCTTTTATTATGTTACTGTCGCACAGTCATGTCACACTCTGGCCACTCCATACAAAAAACGGGAACACAAACAGACCGCGTCTGTATACGTGCAAATGTGTGTGTAGAGCCTTAGGGTTGGCTGCATAAAGAAGTATGTACCTTGCGCATAAAGAAGTAAAACCTAAGCTGCTATACTCTAGGTCATATTGTAATAATAAATATCTTTGAACGTTTATTTTGAATGATTTTGATTACGAGACTACATTAAATCCATTATTATTTAAATAGTTGTCTTGCCCAACTTGCCAGAATATTATATTTTGAAAATTGGAAAAATTCACCTGCCCCCCCTAGACGAGATTTGAACCCAGGACCCTATGTTTACTAGTATAATTACTTAATAGGTTGATGACGCCACACTGTGACTTACGCAGTACAATATAAGATGCAAAAATTCGTCAGCAACACAAACCTTCCTGGTAGCTCAGTTGAAAGAGCACTCGACCGGTCATCGAGAGGTCGTGGGTTCAAAACCCACCTAGGGGGGGCAGGTGAATTTTTCCATTTTTCAAAATATAATACATTAAATCCAGTTACGTTATCGTGCTACAATAAATGTCTCACGCGGGTTGTAATTGGTTATACATTCTAATGTCTTAGTTGTCTATAGGAAATGCGAAATAAATATCAATATTCTCGATTTTTTTTTAATTCCAAAAACGTCGAACTGTTGAATCAAATATCGAATCAACAATTTCGACGATACAATATGTAAAATTAATTGTTAAAACTGGAAAAATAAAACAAATAGTTTAATGGTAATTGCTTTCCATCAGGTGACCCACATGCTCGTTTGCCCCCTCTCATATAAAAATAATGTATAGTTACGGTGACATGTCGAACCCTAAAAAGTTAGTTGCAGTGACTAAGAAGGTACGAGCAGTTTAAACGGGTAATTTGCACCCCCTTAATCTCAGAAAGAATGGGCGAGCGAGATTACTGCACACTTGACTTACGAACTGTTTCAGCCCTGCCATTTGCTGAAGGTGTTAAAGCTAAACGACTTTTTTTTATTCTATATATTTTTTTATACTACGTGGGTGGCAGACAAGCATACAGCCCGTCTGATGTGAAGCGGTTACCGTAGCCATATTAACGCTCGCAGTATAAAATATCTATCGCGCGCTGCCACCCCCGCTGCCAAAGTAGCATCTCCTTCCTTTCTGGTGACCTCACTTACTCGCAGGAACACAACAACCCTCAAGGGAATTGTTATTTGGCTGCGGTATTCTGTGAGGTGGAGGTACATTCCCCAGTTGGGTAGCTACCCAAACGAAGCTATGGCGAAAAGTGAGGTGGATCGTAATTGTAAGCTTACAATTACGATCCACCTCTCTTTTCGCCAGAGCCTCGTTTGTCAGTCAGCAGGGTGTACCGCGTGCAGGTGAAGTTGGCTTAGGTTTTAAGATGTCGATGAACCACTTCATCATCAGCCTGTATCTACCCACTGCTGGATATAAGCCTTCCCCAATGCTTTCCACCAGATACAATCCTCCGCCTTCCGCATCCAGCCGCTCCCAGCCGCTCTCTTAAGGTCATCGGACCATCTAGAGGGAGGGCGCCCAACACTTCGTCGTCCTACGCGATGAACCACTTAAGTGGAAGTAATCAGAAGTAAATGGAATTGTCATCACAAATGACGTAGTGACTCTTTCCTTCATAATCACTTATTCGCAGGAATACAACAAACCTTAAGGGAATTGTTATTGGACTGCGCTCCGCAGCACATCAGGAAGGCTATGGATCTTTTATTTATACTTCATCGGGTGATAGACAAGCATACGATCCGGCTGATGTGAAGCTCTTTCCGCAGCTATATTGACGCTCGTCAACGCACTTTCCTTTCTGGTGACCTCACTCACTCGCAGGAACATAACAACATATTCTACACTAGCTGTGCCTGCGACTTCGTCCGCTTGGTTGTGGGTGAGAATGTGGATGTGAATATCGATGTGGTCACGGATGTGGTTACGTATAAAAATTACAACAATGCTTCTCTGTACACGACATTAGGTATATTAACGTCGATGATCAAAGCATATAAGTTTCTGGGATCGCTCACGCGCGATAAAGCCATATAAAGCTGACCGTGCGAAAAACACCTAATCGAATGAAATTAAACAATGTATACATATCAAAATTTAATTATTATTTGTTTAGTAGCTAAGGCGTGAAAGCGTAACAACCTGGTCGTGCTTGGCGATGATCAATTTCTGCACACAGATTTATTACTAAGCCACTTGATATATTTTTTGCGCCAATTGTGGTCACCCATCCTAGTTGGACAGGGGTTGCTTAACTTGCGTTCGCGCTACGGTCTCTATCATTGTATTATTTACTTTAACGATGATAACATAATACCTTTATAAAGTTTCAGTCTATTCAATTGAAAAGTTTCAGTCAATTCAACTGATTAGTTATTTTGTACCATTTTATATTTGATTTTTTAGATTGATATAACTTTTTTGTTTATGGACCGATTGAAATGAAACAAACACTAAATGTTAAGTTGAGCAAACCTTAACGTATTAGTGAAAACCGCATTCAAATAGGTTAAGCCGTTTCTGAGATTAGCGTGCACAAACGTACGGACAAACAGACAAACAGACAAAAATTCTAAAAATAATTGTTTTGGGTTCTATTGCGTTCATAAAGCACCCCTATATTAGTTTTTCTTAAATATCTTCAATGTACAGACAGCGGCCAGTTACGATTTTATTATATGTATTGATATTGATTATGCCAAATTTAATTCAAATGTTGGGATGTAGTGGCTCACCACGATCTTTAGAGCTAAAGTTAAATTTGTATTGACGAGCTCGGTAGTTGAATGGCTAGCAATGGCCACTTTGACTCCGAGGTCGCAGATTCAATCCCCGCATATGACAAATATTTGTCTGCATGAACATGTCTGTTTGTCATGGTCTGGGTGTTTTGTATGTATTATATGTATATATGTACAAAAAAAAAAATGTATTTCGGTACATTTATCAGTTGTTTAATACCCTTAGATCTTCGCTCAGTTTGGGACTAGATGGCGCTGTGTAATATGTCACGGAAAGAAATATTTATTATTTATATTTTAAGACTGCTGTTCAAAATCAGTATAATTTCAATAAACTGAAAACTGATTTATTCATCAGGTGGAGCGTGAAAATGGATGTAAAAGGCAGAAATATTGAAGGAAAAAATGTTAATATTTAAGGCGTAAAGTGCCGAGACTATAATTTAGAATTATCACCTGGGTTTTAAAGCTTTTCCGCGTAATTTATGAATAAAAATGTACCTACTGTGCTTTTTATTTATAACCATGTCGGCGGGCTCGGCATCAGGAGTTTTATTTTTAATTTGTTAGTATATTACTAGTACAATACGAACACTTTATTGCACTTATGAGTGTTTACAAAAGTCAACGATAAATATACATCATCATCATCATCAGCCTATATCCATCCACTGCTGGATATAAGCCTTTCCCAATGCTTTCCAACAAATACGATCCTCCGCCTTCCGCATCCAGCCGCTTTCTTAAAGTCATCGGACCATCTAGAAGGGGGGCGTCCAACGCTTCGTCGCCCTACGCGCGGCCTCCACTCTAATACCTTCCTCTCCCATCTACCATCAGTTACTCGGCAGAAGTGATCTGCCCTTTGCCACTTCAGCTTGCAAATTCGACGGAGAAGTTGTCGACATTGCCATGTCGACAACTTTAGTTCTCCGTCGAATTTCTTCGTTCCGGATTCGATCCCTCAGAGAAACCCCGAGCGTAGTCCCCTCCATCGCTCGCATAAATATACATAAGATAGTACAATAGGCGGTTTTAGCAGAGAATTCAGTCGCAGAATGTACAATTTTCAAATGTGCAAATTTCAAAATCTTCTTACTCCTACTAATTTATTCTGATTAAATTCGTTGTGAGTTCCAAGCCGATGTTTTACCCCCGGGACTGCGGTGGACTTCATTGTTCATTTTGGTGGTCGCCGCTGTTAATCCTGGCTACACAGGAGACACAGTGGTGGGAATGTTTGGTGGACCACTGGTCCGCTTCGTCTTTCTTCAAGAAGGGCGTGAAGAGGTTTTTGCGGGGTTGGCAACGCGTGAGTCATGCCTCTGGTGTTGCGAGCGTCCATAGGCTATGATGACTATACCAGCAGTTAGGTCGTATGCCTGTTTACTACCTTAGTTGTAAAAATGTGGTGTGACTGTGTGGCATGGACACGGCCGTGTGTTCTACGTGAATACGTTATATGCACTAAAATTATTTCAAAATGGCAGCGCTTCCCCCTCCCCCGCACGCATGTTCCCTATTCCTTACTTAGCGTAATAAATTCTTTGATCCTTCATCTATCCAGTGGTGTGATTGAATTTTGGATGGAGATGATAGATTTGTAGCTGCAACACCAAGCTGTCTCCACCGATTTTGTTATCATTCGTTTTTTGAATGGGGGGGGGGGGGGGGCTCCATGGGGATGCCCATGGAAGCAATTTTAAAGACGTATTTACATCAAAAATAAATCACATACCACGCGAATGAAACCGCGGTCAACTAATACCCATAAACAAATTCAGACTTACATCACAGATTGCTTAATAGTTACTTCCTACATTAAGTTCTAATAAATTCACCCATAAAACCGGGATGACTGGACCTTACACCTCATAACACAAAATAAATAAAGCCCCTATCTGTGATTCTCCAAGTGTCATTAAGCAGCCACAAGTGCTATAAAAGTGACCCATGCACTAAACCGAGCTTGTGCGCACTAAAAGGGGACCCTTTCACATTCACTAGTAACAGTGATGTGAATTGCAGTATCAGGATGTAAAACTATACATCAATGTTATGGATAACTAAATCTTTCCCTTTTTCATTCAATAAATATTAAATTAATATCAAATTGTATAAATAAATAAATATTTCTGGACAATTAACACGGCGCCATCTAGTCCCAAATTAATTATATATATATATATATATATATATATATATATATATATATATATATATATATATATATATATATATATATATATATATATATATATATATATATATATATATATATATATATATATATATATATATATATATATATTTATATATATATATATATTTTGTAAATACATACTTATAATACATAGAAAACACCTAGACCAAGACAAACAGACATGTTCATGCTTACAAATGTTTGTCTTGTGCGGGAATCGAACCCGCGACCTCGGAGTCAAATTGGCCATTGCTAACCATTCGACCACCGAGCTGCAATTAATAATAAGTTTGAGTACGTTTTGATACAATAAAATCTACTTGTACTGTTCCACTTAACGTAGCTTGTCTGTACTGTACGTACATGTATATTGTTTCTTCAATGGTAATACTACCCGCTTACAATTACGCTCCCTACCTCTCTTTTCGCCAGAGTTTGGTTTATCAGTCAGCAGGGCGCACCGCGCGCAAGTGAAGTTGGCTTTGGTTCGAAGATGTTGATGAACCACTTACACCATAAATACATCTATATTTTAAGTGTTTTTATGTATATGTGTAATCTCTATACAACTCTATGTACAATAAAAATAATACAAACAAACAAACAAACATATACCAAGTCATTTTCGAATGCATTTGTTACAGAAAGGTTTGAAAAAAAAATCACAAGCTTTTAGATTAATAGTGGTTTTCTACAGTAAAGGCGATGTTTCGTAGCCAGGAAAACTTCCAATCGACAACATGGACGTCCGAAGCCATAATAGCCTCGTGAACCTGTCAGGAACACACCGGCTGAGCTTGAAAAGGAATCCTTACTTGGACTCGTTAAGTGAAAGTTACTTGAACGCGTACAGATAACCTATATTTCCAATAAAGTTATTCCAAGACATCTTTACTTATATTTTTTGAGTTTTATGCATCTTACTGATGTTATTACGTTTGAACTTTATTAATTTCAAACTATTATGTAGTTTGAAATTAATAAAGTTCAAACGTAACGTTCAAACGCTTATAAAGTTGATACTGTTGATTGTTGGCACTTGGTGTAACATTATTATCATAATGTTATAATAAAACACTTGTACTGTTCCACTTAATTATATTTAATTTTACCGACTGATTTCGCCGCTAAGGCATTATCAAAGTAAACAGATGGTATATGAGTTTCTACAAAACATTTTTATACCGTGCAATCAACAACAAAATTATCGAAAATAAAAACGCTAAAAAAAGCGAATGAAACCGCGAAAATAAAAGTGTATTCTAAAATAATTTACCCACCTGTGTTGTCACTTAATGGAGATTTACCCCTAAATCGGGGTAAATTTTAGTATGTGTTAAATATATACGTACATATATATATATATATATATATATATATATATATATAAGCTTACAAAAGGCTGAATTAACGCAAGCATTCTCTACCAGTCAACCTTTGAGAAAACAGACATTTAATTAATGAATGTAAAAACTAAAACAGGACTGTAATTATAACACAATAGAATTAATCTATATCCTTCTTCTATACCTATAAAAGAGAAAGTATGTATGTATGTTCCGTATACACTCCGGATTGGCTGGACCTATTTCAACGAAATTTTCAGACAATCTTTAGTTTTACCCAGTGGATAATCCTGTGAGGTTTGGTAGCGATCGGAGCATTTGCTTTTTGGAACTGTCAATGACATTTTGTATAAAACTCCACTTTCTACCCGTTCGAGCGGGGGGCGGGTAGCTAGTCATCTATAAATAATATATAAATAACAAAAAACTAACATAAATAGTTTTATACTATACATGTAATAATATTAACCGTGTGGTTTCCGACTACGGTTGGCAGACTAGAATAGAATCACTCCGTCTCTTCCCGTGGATGTCGTATAAGGCGACTAAGGGAAATACATTATCAAACATCGATCAGGCCTCCCCAACCCGTCTGGCCAGCGTGGGGAGAGTAACTCCTTCTGTATGGGACGGATGAGAGAGGGTCGTGCTCCTGTAGTGGAGACTAAAATGGACCTGATGATGATGATACTATACATAAATATGTTGTCGTAGTCGTTGTCGTCAACCCTTATTCATCCCACTGCTAGGATACGGGCCTCCCCTCAATCGAAAGGGCATATAAGGGCTCCATCACGCTGCTCAAGTGCGGTTTGGCGGAGGTCAGTGTTTTCAGCCGCCTAAAGGTCACTGCCGTAGCTAAACGACTGTCATCTAATGACAATAGCCGGAACCGATGGCTTAACGTGACCCCCGAAGCACGGAGGAGCACGAGGTAAATAAACTCATCCATGGACAGGCTACGGTCAACATTGCTTAACTTGCGTGTTCGATACGCACAATGACGCCATCGAGTCCCTCGTTCTAGCAACGAATCATTAGCTTTATATAATGATTCGTTGCTGTGATAATTTATTGGAAAGGTAAGCACGGACTTTCTTTTTAAATTAAATTTCTCTGTCTTTTATATCATATCAAAAGAGAAAGGACTGGGGCTCTACCGCTGAAGCTGAAGCAGATTACCATCGAATATTTTGATAGCAAAAATCAAATCTGGCACTTAAATTCACTTTCACATTCAAGATAGTGTGATGAAAGTGAATCTAAGCTCTGCGGATTTAGAGCAGTAATGATTAGGTTAGAGTGAGACAAATGCTATGTTTTTGTCATTTAGGCCTCAATGAAATTCAGTTGTATAACGACCGATATGCGGTGGCCTCACAGATGTGCCATATTCGAAAGCGACCGATCTGTCGCACCACAGATAAGAGGATAAGACATATTTTTCGAATCAAAAAATTCGATGGTAATTCAGCTTCGGCAGTAGGGTCCCTGGTCAACGTACTTATAAGCTGCCCCACTGGGGAAGCCCCCCCCCCCCCCCTCACAAAATACCGTAGCCAAATATCCCTTGAGGTTTGTTCCTGCGAGTAATTGAGGTCAACAGGAAGGACGAGCTGCATTGGGTGCAGGGGTGGCGGCGCCCGAGTGATATTTCATGTTTCGAGCGCTTACATGGCTCGCCTGAAACCATGGTCGCATTCGCCGACGCCTAGTGCGCGTAAACTTTTTAACTTTCTAAATTTATACTAAACAAGTTAAATTAGTTAAAAAAAAACAAAAAAACGCGACTGCGTATAAAATAAACGAAAATTACATAGAAGACAAAAAATTTTACTCAAACAACAATTTTGCGGCTCACAGCCGCCATATTGATTTTTTTATATTTGATATTGCCTATGTTACTCGCTTGATTAAGACGAATCTAACGATACCTCTTATATTGAAATCTGTCAAACGGTTAAGGCTGTAGAGCGTGCCAAATAATAAGACACACATACATACATACGCTCGAAAAACATAACCCTCCTTCGGCAGTCGGGTAAATACAGCTTACCTTGTCCTTTCTTTATCATATATCTTATTTTATTATACGTATACCCCTGTACCCGCATCGTGGACAGCTACCAGGGACAAGGTTATGAATTTAATTTTGCGGGCCGGCTTTATAGACTCCACGTGACTCACATACTGCCCGCTACAGCCTGCGATGCCCGCACAACTGGCCATATAAATTATTCCATTTTAATATTTTACTAGCCCGGTCGTTATTTGATCTAGATATATAATGCTAAGCCCGAATAAGCTGGGATCTCCTCTTAATGGTGATATACTGCGTTGTTAAGTTGAAGTACCTGGGGTATTCTTGGGTGATATAAGTCGGGAATAGGTAACTTAGTAAAATTGTGGTATGTACAAAAGCAGGTATGCGAAGAATTTCGATGAAAGAAAACCATTTTTTTTGCTTGTTCGCATCCATATCCATACTATACTATTACTATATTTACTTTTACCGAAATGTTAGGGGTGTAAGTGGTTCATCAACATCTTTGAACCAAAGCCAACCTCCCCTGCACGTGGTGCACCCTACTGACCGACAAACTGGGATTCAGTTTGGTGTTGTAGATACAAATCTATCATCTTCATCAAAAATTCAATCACCACTGGATAGATGAAGGATTAAAGAATTTATTACGCTAAATAAGGACTATGGACCATTGCGTGCGGGCGAGGGAGAAGCGCTGCCATTTTGAGATAATTTTAGTACATATAACGTATCCACGTACAACGCACGGCCGTGTCTATGACACAGACGCACCTCATTTTTGAAGTGAAATCTTCTATCGCTCACTGAGCATTTCATTTTGAATGTGACTGAGTCACGCTCGGCTATGCAACGTTCGTGTCACGATCGGCTATGCGACGTTCATGTCACCTCGGCTATGCAACGTTCGTGTCACGCTCGGCTATGCAACGTTCGTGTCAAGCTCGGCTATGCAACGTTCGTGTCACGCTCGGCTATGCAACGTTCGTGTCACGATCGGCTATGCGACGTTCGTGTCACGCTCGGCTATGCAACGTTTATGTCATGCTCGGCAATACTATGCTCGCTCGGGTAACATCGGCTTGAGTCGACAAACGGAGTGAAATGTAATTTTCACTCCAGTCATCGTATGGTCTCATGTACACACCGTTTTTTTTTAATATAAATATTTGTAATTTTCAATTATTACACGAACGTTGAAAATTTGAAGCTCGTTCTCCATCATGAAGGGTCCTTGTAACTTGGAACAGAATCTGGGTCAGTGTTGTCAGGTCCACTTGACTTCTGTATTTGTCTACTTGAAATGTTTACCCCCGTTATTTAAATATTAATTTAGTATCTATACGACGAACTTTTGGTAGCTGCATTTATGTCGTTACAGAGACATCGAACGTATACATCCTTACTCATATTGTAGATGGAAGTGAATTGGTTTGATCTACTTTCACCCCCTAAGGCGACGTAGGTTGGTAATTTCGAATTAAACCAAGTTTATTCGGTATCCATACTGCTTTCTATAAGGCGAGCTGTATGCTTGTTTATGACCTTAGTGGTATATAAAAAAAACATACGTCGCGTTAAGTGCTAAACCGACTATTATGTAATTTTCCACACATCGTTTTAGAAATGCAGATTAAATAACATGACACTTTTAATCCCAATAAAAAAAGAGCTAATTTTTCCTGAGAGTTGGACAAAAGTTTAACGAAATAGGCAACATTGACGTGGGCAAAGCCGCAAGCGGAAACTAGTAATATACTAACAGTACATATAAACAGACAACTTTTTAATTGAAAGATTTCAGCGGTAAGTCAGTGAGTATTATTTAATACACCCCGGTCACTCCATACAAATGTAGCGTCGCTTACTACTACATAAACAATAACGTCTGTGCAGAGCGTGAATGGGCGTGTATGCGTGCGCCGCCATACAAACTGTTCCAGATTTGTCTCGGAGGGGAGGTGAGGTCGATAGGAGAGAGCGGCAGGGAGTAGCCATACTGTACGTAGTACTATTACTTATACTGTGACTTTTAATAATAAGACTTGTCACCGTCACATTTAAATACAAACTTAAATTGGAGCTCGGTAATTTGGGCATTGACCAAAGTTACGCTTGAAGTGGCGTTAGTATTTTGTTTGGTATTCATTCGGTTATTCGAAACTTTATTTACCACTAGCTTTCGCCCGCGGCTTCGCTCGCGTGACATTCGGGGCAAACACATGTTTACTCAATAATCAATAGAAGTACTCGTGTAAAATTTAGGATAAAATAGTCCAACTAATCTCGTTTTCCCATATAAACCAACTAATCTCATTTTCCCATACAAACTTTGGACGTTTTACCCTCTTAGAGGTAAAATTTGACAAATCTTTTTAAGTAATTCGTGTCCACTACGTTATATTTTCAAATCGATGCCATTGTCCTAACTAACGTCTCAGAAAACCATAGAATCGACACCCATATTGATATTACCCATACAACCATTTCAGTTGTAGTGTAGAAACTGTTACTTTTTGATGTTACTACACAGGTAACAAAAATAGTAGCTGTGTCTACCTTGTTTTGACACCTCGACAAAAAGTGGGGAATTTAAGAAACATAAAAGTGGTTACATTTTAGAAAAGATGTTTCGTAAAATTATAGTAACATTGTTAACAGATTGTTACAGTTTTGAATGAACGATAATTGAATGATTGAACGTTTAATGCAACTCAAATCTTCTTTCATCATTTTACTTTTATGTCAAAGTCATCGGCCATTACAAGTTAGTATAATTATTCATTGTTTGTTACGGTAAATTTTAAATTCATTATAGTTAATTACAAAATGCGCAAGTTCGTTTGTCGAGGGAATTTGGAATATAATTCCAAATAATAAAGGCGCCGGCGATTTATAAAGACTTAAGAAAAAACATTTACTTTTTTGTTAATTTTGTGATAATAAAAATTAATATTCCAAAGGTGTTATTATTGCTAATTAGAGAGATTAAATTATTTAGATCTAATATTTATTTTAGGATACAATAATTTTTGCAAAAACATGCATTTATTTTGTTTTGATTTCAATTTAATTGATTTCGTAAGGCTATCACAATGTTCAGTTACTAAGTCGACACAAAGTGTACTTATTGCTCAATTCAGTAACAAAATCTATTATGGCCGACGGAATAATCCCATGTCAGTGGTTCCCAACATGTATCCAAGTAGCTATCTATATGCTGTCGTCATGCAGATTCGGCAAGTGACTGACCATGAGCGTAGATAGATTGATAAATTCTGTACTGGACCTGTAACTTATTTTCTAATATTGTGATATTAGAAAATAAGTTAAACAGAACAGTATTAGTTCACATTAATAATCACAATAATTCAGATTAATGATCGCCAATATGGCTTTCGCCAAGGTTTCGGCTGCTGATTTTCTGGTGTTTTTGACTCACCGTTGGCCGAAGACAGTAGAAAGCAAGGGCGAGGCTTTGGCTGCTAGCCTAGACATAGCAAAAGCCTTTGATCGGGTGTGGCATAAGGCACTACTATCCAAGCTTCCTTCTTTCGGGTTTCCCGAGAGACTGCACATGGATTGCCAGCTTTCTCACTGGGTGGATCATTAAAGTTGTGATTGACGATGCACGTTCGGATCCATTACCCCTGAACGCTGGTGTGCCACAAGGCTGCGTATTGTCCCCCACATTGTTTCTTCTGCATATCAATGACTTGCTGCATGTATGCAGCATCCATTGCTATGCAGATGACAGTACCTTGGACGCAAAATAGAGTCTATGCAATGTTTCTCGGGATTGCGTCGATGAGTACCGACCAAAACTTGTGTCTGAGATTGAGACGTCTCTTGGACACGTCTCTGACTGGTGTAGACTGAACTTACCTAGTCCAGCTGAATCCCTCAAAGACACAAGTTTGTGCGTTTACCTCAAAAATGTTCCCATTTGACGTATCTCCCAGATTGGAAGGTACTCCCCTTACTATTAGCTCCAGAATTGGTATCTTGGGTGTTGACATATCGAGTGATGTTCAGTTCCGTGGTCACTTGGAGTGCAAAGCCAAATTGGCCTCTAGGAAAATTAGCATCATCTGTAAAGCCAGGCGGTATTTTACACCACAACATCGCCTTCAACTGTGTAAAGTCCAAGTTAGGCCTCATATGGAATACTGTTCACATCTCTGGGCTGGTGCGCCCCACTTTGCTCCTTTTGACCGCATACAACGAAGAGCTGTTCGAATCGTCGGTGACCCAATGATTTCTGATCGGCTGGAGTCTCTCTCTACACGCAGAGATGTTGCATCTCTTTGCGTTCTATATAAATTATACAACGGGGAGTGCTCGGATAAGCTATTTGAATTGATACCTGCCGCTGAGTTCCACTATCGTACAACTCGCCATAAATTAAAATTCCATCCTCATCATCTCGATATTTGGCGATCGACTACAGTATGCTTTTTAAGACATTTTCTACTACGAACTGTGAAGTTGAAGAATCAACTTCCTCCAGCGGTATTCCCAAATAAATACAACATGGGCTGATTTCTATGGGCGGTGGTGATTGCTTTCCATCAGGTGACCCACATGCTCTGCTTGCATGCTTATGCATTAATATGCTTGCCCCGCTCTCATATAAAACAAAAACATTTTGTCGGCTCCGTAGCCTAGTAGGTAGTGCACCTGCCTGCGAAGCTCGCGGTTGTGGGTTCGGTTCCCACCCAAGGCAAACATTTACGTGGTGAGCATTTGTATTTGCCTTGTGTCTGGATGTAAATTATCTATTACGGTATGTATTTATATTTGTAAATATATCAGCTGGCTGTTACCCATAGCACAAGTTTACTACAAGCTTAATTTGGGATCAGATGGCCCTGTGTGAAATATCCCCACATTAGATTATTATTACATTAAAGGTGTGCAAAGACGAAAGATAGTACGAAGTGTAGATGTAAAGTGAAGATGTCGGAGTTCCATGATTCTCTTTCCTC
Organism: Hypsopygia costalis; assembly: GCA_937001555.2. Lineage (NCBI taxonomy): Eukaryota > Metazoa > Arthropoda > Insecta > Lepidoptera > Pyralidae > Hypsopygia > Hypsopygia costalis. The sequence goes on from OW443329.2 coordinate 30,420,646, forward strand.
CTTTGAGCTGAATAAAGCTCCTTTTCCTTAACTGCGTGGAGTCGTCGGTAATAAGTAGTTGTATGTTTAAAAGGTTTACTCATACTGTTAATTGTTAATACGTACTAGCACTCAATTATCAGATAAAATGTTTGAGAACATACTGAACTTTTTTTAATAGGTATTTCACACATCACATTTACTTGTATCTCTTTATACACAAAGTTTAGTAACATTCTAGGAACAAAAATGTAGTCACAATATAAACACTTTTGGGTAGTTTTGTTCTTGATATCATAACGTAGTAACAGTGTGGATATATTTACGAAACATTGTTATCAAAAGTTAGGCTGACACATTTAAGTCGCGAAGTGTATACTCTGTTACAATATTTTGAGGCTAAACCTCACGCAGGCACAAAGCGTAGTAACAATTACGACATTGCAACCAGTCGATTATTTTGTTACCGAAATTTTAGTCACCACGACCGGATTTGGTTGTATGGGTATGACATTTCAACCCGATTGCACCCCTACAGAGTTGTCACGTCGGCTATGTTGGATTATTAAATAGTTGTTTTTTTCGTAATCAGCGACCCGATATACCATAAAACCGACCAAGTGCGAGTCGGACTCGTGCACGATGGGTTCCGTACCATTATCTATAAAAACACATTTATTGTATGGGAGGGCTCCCATCCTTAAATATTTGTTTTATTTTTATTTAATTATTTATTTTTAAAGTGAATATGTAACTAAATATTATGACTGAGTATTTCAGGCGTTTACCTATTGCCGTTATCAATTGTGAGCAAAAAAAGAACAAAACGATCACGTTTGTTGTATGGGAGCCCCCATAAATATTTATTTTATTCTGTTTTTTAGTATTTGTTGTTAGAGCGGCAATAGAAATACATCATCTGTGAAAATTTCAACTGTCTAACTATCACGGTTTATGATATACAACCTGGTGACAGACGGACGGACGGACGGACAACGGAGCCTTAGTAAAATTTCATCTAAAACGGTCTAGCGATTTAAGCGTGAAGAGGTAACAGACATTCTGTCGCATTTATAATATTAGTATGGATTGGCGTTCCGAAAACCCTTAAAAACGACACATATATCGATATATAGACATTTCAACCTCATCACACCTCAATAGAGGATGATCGTCACGTTAGCCACGTTGGATTATAAAATAATTGTTGTTTTTGTAATCAGCGACCCGATAAACCATAAAAACAATACCCATGACGTTTTTCACCCCATTTTACTCCTTTAGGGGTTGAATTTTGGAAAATCCTGAAACACGTGTTTACTCATTTAAGTATAGAAGTACTCGTGTAAAGTTTCGGATAAAAGAGTCCAACTAATCTTGTTTACCCATGCAAATGTTTACAAATGCGTGTAACTTTTTAATTACGCATCGACCAGTTGTGTTTTATATCCGACAAATTTCGACAAATTCAAGGCAACATCTGGGTGAAATCAGATTTTCGCTAGGTGGTGTAGTTTTTTTGGGCAATGCCGAAATAAGGCTTATTTCGGCACTGCCACAAAGAAATACTTATAACTTTTTAACGGGAGGTCGACTAATTCTGATACTTGGTGTATGAATTCGACAAATTGACGACTAATTCTGGGGAAAATCATATGTTCGCTATGTTTTGTAGTTTAATAGATCCCGAGTGGGCAGTGCCGAAATAAGCTTATTTCGGCACTGCCACAAAAAAAACCTTATAACTCTTTAACGGGACCCCGACAAATTTTTTGCTTTGGGCGACAAATTTCGACAAATTAACGACTAATTTTTTGTCTAGTTAAAATCAAGATCTGAGACCTGGGCAGTGCCGAAATAAGGCACACGATTATATTTTGTTGCAACTGGGTTACTTTTAGCCGAGTTCCATTGCAAAGTTGTGGTCTTAAATTTCGGAGCAGAATAATCGGAATGCCAATTTTTTTCGGATATTGCGACTTCTGACTGAGTCGACACGCAAAGGCATAAAGACTCATTCATAAAACTATTAAGCTTTCTTATCTTTTGTTTACATTCACAGATGGTCAAATGCTTTGTTTGTACAACGCTCAAAAAAGTACTGTTTATTTGGTGAGGGCAATTAACTTACCGTTCTTAGGTACCTGCTTAGCATCCAAATGTGCAACAAAAAATAATGTCGTAATAACATCTAATTAAACTCGAAAGTAATCTACTTTTAACGAATGAAATAAACAAAACATACACCCAACTAAAGAAAACAATATTTAATAACTTATCTACTAAAGTAAGCAAATCGAATTGTAAACAATTTGCAGTGAATAATAATGCATTTGCAAGTGAATAATAATGAGTTTGCAAGCTGAAGTGGCAATGGGCCGGTCACATCTGCCGAGTAAGTGATGGCAGATGGGGGAGGAAGTTATTAGAGTGGAGGCCGCGCATAGGACGACGAAGTGTTGGACGCCCTCCTACTAGATGGTCCGATGACCTTATGAAAGCGGCTGGGAGCGGCTGGATGCGGAAGGCGGAGGATCGTATCTGGTGGAAAGCATTGGGGAAGGCTTATATCCAGCAGTGGGTAGATACAGGCTGATGATGATGAATAATGCATTTGCAAAACAATAATTGTCACGTGTCTGCACGTTTGGGCAAGCACACTTAGGCATATTTTTTCTATGCCGTACTACCATCGTTTTTTACTCATGTGGTACCACGCCGCGTAACAACCCCCGCCCGCTCCCTGCCCCCCGCGCGGCAACACTCATTGTGTACGGGCGCGGTGCTTGGAAAGTTTCTGACTCAACCATAAAAGATAGACATATGCTGTCGTGGGATAATTTTTATATAATTTTAAGGAGAACATTTCCGTCATACATGATTTCTGTGTAGCTTTAACCATTAAGGCTGAACACGCGACGGAAGCTTAAGAAATGGAGTAACTTGTCTCGTTTTCCCAACATTTCCCTTCACTGCTCTGCTCCTATTGATCGTAGCGTGATGAAATGTATACTATAACCTGCCCAGGAGTATGAAGAATAATTGTACCAAGTTTCGTTAAAATCCGTTGAGTAGTTTTTGTTTCTATAACGAACATACAGACAGACAGACAGACAGATAGACAGACAGACAGACAAAAATTTTACTGATTGCATTTTTGGTATCAGTATCGATCACTAATCACCCCCAGATAGTTATTTTGGAAATATATTTCATGTACAGAATTGACCTCTCTACAGATTTATTATAAGTATAGATAAAATAAGGATACAAAAGGCGGACTTAATGCTAAGAGCATTCTCTACCAGCCGACTTTCGGCAAAAGCAGATAGATATTCACGTATACGGCTTATAGAATAATACCAAGAAATACGTTACAAATTAGGTAAACATTTTATATATAATACATTCATAGATAAATACATAAATATTATACAAAGAGAAAAGAAAAAACTAGGGTAAAGATGATTATGTTATATATAACAAGTGAAAACCAGTGTGGTGATGGACAATGAGAGATTGGAATTGGTCAATAAGGTTGTTTTCCTTGGTATAACATTAGACTCTAAATTACAATGGGGCCCACATATAGAAACGTTATCGGCTAGACTCAGCTCAGCAGCTTACGCCGTAAGGAAAATACGTCAACTAACTGATGTTGACACTGCGCATTTAGTTTATTTTAGCTATTTTCACAGCATTATGTCATATGGTTTATTGCTTTGGGGTAGTGCCGCGGATGTAGACTCAATTTTTGTGCTCCAGAAGCGAGCTATCCGTGCTATTTATATGATGAGTCCCAGGGAGACACTGAGAAATAAATTTAAAGAGATAAATATTATGACATTACATTCTCAATATATTTATGAAAATCTTATTTACGTTCATAAAAATCAAACCAAATTTAGGAAAAACAGTGATCTCCATCAATTAAATTTAAGAAATAAAAACAAACTCGCTATGCATATTACTAGGCTCCATAAAATCTCTAACTCGTTCCCAGGTCAATGTATACGCTTCTACAATAAACTTCCAAACGACGCGTTTAAATTATCCATGGGTAAATTTAAGAAATATATCAAAACTAGACTATGTCAAAAGGCTTACTATTGTATCTCGGATTACATAAATGATAAAAGTATTTGGAAATGAATTGCTCTTGTTATGTTATGTTAATGATTGTATTTGTATTTAATGTAACGTTATTGGCAATTAAAAGAGTCGGCCTTGAGTTTCTTGCCAGTTCTTCTCAAGAAGCCCCGTCGCCGGAACTGGCACTTAAATTCACTTTCACATTCAAGATAGTGTGATGAAAGTGAATCTAAGCTCTGCGGATTTAGAGTAGTAATGATTTATACATATTCTTATATTTAATTTGTATGACGTTTCTAAGTGCTTTATAAAGTCCAAGGAATAAAGATATTTTGAATTTTGAATTTTTTTGAATTTTATATATAGATAATATTAGCTTAACATAGAGGGAGCCACTATTTTGAGTTCGGCCTGATGACTTTAAAGTCTAGACTGTTGTTTAGTCTTTAATCGGTTATCTATTCACTCGATTGACACTGCCATATTGCTTCGCGAGGTGCTCTCGCGAGGTGGAGAAACCAAATGTACCGGCAAGGCATTTCACTTTATAATAGTGCGACAGAGTAGGAGTTGTCAAATATTTTAGTACGCGAAGTGATGTTCTCAAACCTAATATGTTGCTAAAGGAGGCTAGTAGTATTATAAATTTCACTCTACATAAACCCGCGGCTCACTACGAAAGAAGATTCTCATACCTACCCCAAAGCCAATTTTTTTATTCAAAATGATATGAACATTTTCATCCAACGAATATTTCGTTATAGCTCTTTTAGGCGCGTGCTAAAACAACAAAAACATCTCTACCGCATCATGTCACGCGAACATTTCAAATATTTGGCATGCAGTGAACACGGCCGGTCGCAAAGCGACTATGTAAATAGCTATGAGCGGCCACGCTGCGGCCAGTGTGCATACTCTTTAACGTTCGCTACTCAGCTTTGATTATTATGTGAAAGGTTGCTTTATTGCATTTTGGTTATTTTTAATTCCTGACACAAAAAGAGACCTTGATAACTTTTATACCGTAATCCATTGATTAAAGAGCGGCTAAGCCGAATTTACAGTTTTTGAGTTTAAACGTGGGACTTATTTCAATTGCGAAGGTATGGGGTTCTTTAAAAAAAGTGTGACCTATTTACACAAAACCCCATAAAAAAAATTGGTTGCCTGTAAAGTCGGTATACGGGCGAAAGTTTTACGTGACAACGACTTTGAGTGGTAAAATGTTTTCGAGTGGAAGGGACGCATGCCTTTCACTTGTTATGTCTGTCTCTCTCGCTCTTAGAAGGGACACGCGTCCACGACACGCCTACAATGAGAGCGAGTGAAAGGCACGCGCCTTTCACTCGCTCTCATTGTAAGCGCATAACGTGACCCAGTTTCTTGAAGTGTCACCCGGCTAACCAATTTATAAGACGTTGTCACGTCAAAAAGGAAGGAGATGCTGCGTTGGCAGCGGGGGTGGCGGCGCGCAAGCGATATTTTATGTTGCGAGCGTTAATATGGCTACGGCAGCCGCTTCACATCAGGCGGGCCGTATGCTTGTCTGCCACCCGACGTAGTATAAAAAAAAATAAATAAATAAAAAAATAAAGAAGTGGGTCGGCAATACATGAGTGATGCTCCGTATCAGGCGGGCATTATATATAAAAAAAGCAATAAATTTACTCAATTAATATTTTTTTAATTGGTTTTTATTTTAAATATACTTTTTTAAATTGGTTTAAAAAAAGCTATATATGCCTATTTCCGAATATTTTCCTCAATCATTAAAATCATTAAAATTTAATGTATTCTAAGTGAAGTGTTATTGCTTAGCCAGTTAAAAATGGTAATAAATAATAATCATAAATAAAGTTTTATAACTAAAGCAAGATTATTATGAGTATAATCAAAAATGCACAATTTACTACAACAATTTTATTCTAATTTACAACCTACAAGATGGCAACAATTTATCAAACAAAACGCCAAATACGAGCACTTAACATTATTATTAATTATATACTTAATAATTGCATATTTAACAACATGGCCGCAAAAGATTTTTATTAAAACAGAAAGTGACTTTGCTTCTAACCCCGAGTTATTTTATCCCTGCAGCTTATTTGTTTTAGAAATAACATACGTTATAAATAAATGCCTTAACAGAACAAATCTATATATATAAAAATCAATGCCACTTTTCGTTGTAATTTTATAACTCAAGAAGGGGCTCACCTATCAAAACCAAATGTTTAGGCTTTGTTTGGACTATTTATTAGATGGTTTATGTGAAGTTTGCACAAAATCGGTAGAGCGGTTCTTCATTTATCACATTTTTTGTAACAAATGAATTTAATAAATGGCGAATCATTTTGTGAACGGGGATTTTGCTGTCAAATTGAAACTTTTTTCAGATGGTGATTGTGCTGTCAAATTGAAACTTTTATCAGTGTTGACAGTACAAGCATGTTGTTATGTCATTCATGCGGTCATTTCATTTTGGACGTACTTCGACTTTATGTTGCCTGTTTAAGACTCGGTACCCCCCAGACGTTTGTTTATTCATGCTCAAACAAAAAAATTGTTTATCCAAATGTTTTGGATTAAGTTTTAAAATAGCTAGCAATTAATATTTTTTTTTTGTTTGAATAAATGAATTTGATGTTCCAATTTTTTTTTATTATTATTTCACTTTATACGTAGCGAAGCACGTACCGGGCCGCTAGTATGATATAAAAATACAGCAGTTGTCTCAGATATAGACGGGTTAAATTTTGTTAGAATTTAACCTGACTCTATATCTGTATCAAATGGAATGAACACGGAATAGCTGTGCACTGTGTCGAAAGTACAATTTTTTATTTTTTTATTCTACTTCGGGTGGAAAACAAGCATACGGCCGGCCTGATGTGAAGCGGTTACCGTAGCTATATTAACGCTCGCAACATAAAATATCGCTCGCGCGGCGCCACCCCCGCTGCCATCGCAGCATCTCCTTCCTTTCTGGTGACCTCACTCACTCGCAGGAACACAACAGCCCTCAAGGGAACCGTTATTTGGCTGCGGTATTCTGTGAGGTGGGGTATATTCCCCAGTCGGGTAGCTTACAATTATGCTCTCTACCTCTCTTTTCGCCAGAGCTTCGTTTGTCAGTCAGCAGGGTGCACCGCGTGCAGGTGAAGTTGGCTTTGGTTCAAATATGTTGATGAACTACTTACACCCCAAAAATAATAGAAATTAATTTAAATTGTTTTTTATTGGTACCAACTTAAACACATGTCGTATAGGTATACGACATGTATTTAAAGGCACACCGGAACAAATTATATCACGGAGAGTGCTCGGATGAGCTGTTTGATTTGACTTGATGGTCAATTTTAATTTATGGCGAGTTGTACGATAGTGGACTATCGTACAACTCGCCATAAATTAAAATTCCATCCATATCATCTTGATAATTGGCGATCTACTACAGTACGTTTCCTAAGGCATTTTATACCACGACCGGTAAAACTGTGGAATCAACTTCCCACAGCGGTATTTCCGAACAATTACGACATGTGTGCCTTCACAGAGTCTATATTTCCTTTAAAAGCTTGGCAATGGATCGGCGACCACAAGGTGTTGCTGATCTCCATGAACGGTGGTGATTGATTTCCACCAGGTGATCCACATGCTCGTTTGCCCTCTTTATTCTTATATACAAAAATGCCGGTCTAGAAGATGCCTCTTCACAATTCTTTTATAAACACTAGAAGCATCACCCGCACGTTACCGACCTTTCAGTTCTTTATGGGGTTTTATGTAAAGAGGTCACACTTTTTCATGCAGTAGTCTCCTAGAAAAGCCTCGTCTGGAAATTTTAAACATTTCCCTGGTTTAAAGGTTTCTAAAAAACTGTACATTCGGCTTAGCCATCTTTAAGCTACTTTTGCAAGTGACTCCTATATGTAAGTTGTATACATTTGTGAGATTTCAGTACATGTATGTTGTCTATTGTTGATCGAAGCATGTATGTATGTAATCGACGAACTCGGTGGCGTAGCGGTCAATGACGCGGCTTCGACACCAACGTTCGTGGGTTCGTTTCCCACATAGGATAAACATTTGGGTGCATGAACATGTCTGTTTGTCTTAGTCTGGGTGTTTTCTATGTATCATAAGTATGTATTTACAAAAAAAAGAAATGTATTGGTATCTTTATCAGTTGTCTAGTACCCATAACATAAGCTTCGCTTACTTTGGGGCTAGATTGCGCTGTGTAATTTGTCTGACAATAATTATTTATTAATTATTTTCTGTAAAAACGCAATATCGTATACACGTGGGACAGGAATGCTTTGCATCATTTACATTTACATTACATCATTACCAATACTTTAATATCAATAACATAATAACATTGGGATGTAATTGATTCACCACCATATTTAGAGACAAAGCAAACCTCATCTGCACGTAATGCATTCTACAAACTAGCAAATATGTGGCAGAAAAGTTTTAAAAGGATGGCATCGGATCGACGACCCCTTGGTGTTGCTGATCTCCATGGGCGGTGATGATTGCTTTCCTCCAGGTGGACCCACCATATGGGTATGATGGATAGATACGAGCATATGCTCGTTTGCCCCCTATCATATGAAAAAAAAAATCTGCTACAGTACTATGTATTATTTTTTCTGTGTCTCAGCCAAGTAATTATATTATTCTTTGACTCTGGTCACTTCAGTTAAAGTTACAATTATTCGCCGTTAATAACTACTTCACAGACACGGAACACAGAATGAAGGAAATTACACCAAAATTAAATGGCATGTAACTTAATAATTGCAGGCAGTATCGATGAGAATATTAGGGATTTAAGGGTGGGTATCGACTAATTTAATTAATAGTACGTAGTAGGGGCGGACGCATTTGTCGCAAGCCGCAGGATTACATCTGAAGCGCCCGCCTTGACCTAATGGGGTCGAGGGTGTTGTGGTCCGGACCGTGCGATACATCTCGCAGTACAGTCGGCGACACTACGCTATGGAAAAAGGTCTTAATTGGACAGTTAGAATCAGATGCTATTAAACGGAGACATCTTATACAAGACTTCTTTATATGTATATAATACATAATCAGATGCTATTAAACGGAGACATCTTATACAAGACTTCTTTATATGTATATAATACATATATGCCACCTAATTATATATTGCCAGATTTAATATGATAGGAGATGGAGTAATATATATAAGCTTAACATATGTTAAGCTTATATATATTACTCCATCTCTATATACAAGCTTAACCTAATCTAACCTAGATTGGCTTTTGGAGATGGAGTATATATATATATATATATGTCATATAGGTATATATATATATATATATATATATATATATATGTCATCTCCAAAAGCCAATCTAGGTTAGATTACACACTATTAAATAAATAAAAAAATAAATAAAATATTTTTTGTACGAGTTTTATCGTAAAATGATATTTTTTATGGGTGTATATGCCTGAAAATAAAGATGTATTATTATTATTCCATTTATTCTTTATCTTTCTCCACTTTTTACATTTTCAAATATAAATCATATAAAAAAAATACATTTAAAAATATAAAAAAGGGGCACCCATCGATAGCGGGGCAAAGACCCAAGCTACCGGTGGTTAGGGCTCCAGAGTTATGAACCTTCTCACGATGCGGGCCGTGTCCAGGAGAACCGCCTTCTGTATCTGGTTCTTGACCCAACTGCCTAGCGAGAGCCTCTCGAGGTGACGGTCGAAGCTCTTAGCTATAAGTCCGTTTACTGACACGACTATCGAAACAATAATCGTTGAGTCCACATGCCACATGTTGGTAACCTCGTGGGCCAAGTCCAAGTACTTAGAAAGTTTCTCTTTCTCGGCCTTAATTGGATTAAATAGGGAATGGTGACGTCAACGAGAATTGCACGGTTCGTCATCCGGTCTATTACCACAATATCAGGTCTATTTGCGAGAATAGTCCTGTCAGTGATAATAGACCGGTCCCAGTAGAGCGTGACACTACCGTTCTCGAGAACTGGCGCAGGTGCATACCTGTAGTATGGTACTTCAGAGCTCACAAGGCGATATTTAAGAGCAAGTTGCTGGTGTATAATCCTAGCTACTTGATTGTGTCTATGCAAGTACTCGCCGTTAGCAAGATGAGGACAACCGAAAACAATGTGCCTGAGTGACTCACCGGGACGGTGGCATGCTCGACAGATGTCGACCGTACCGTCCTTCAGGATATATTTCCGGTAGTTATTCGTCTTGATAACTTCGTCCGTAATTGCATAGACAAAACCTTCGATTTCCCCAAAGAGGTCACCGAAACGTAGCCAGGCTACCGACGCGAGCGAGTCTACATCAAGCCCATTAAGAGCCCGGTAGAATCGCCCATGTAGCTCCTTGCTCTTCCATATATCCTTGCGGCCCTGAGTGGTAAGCACAGATGGTTCACGCCAATTCTCGTTTGCTAAGGATAGTGGTGTAAGACCCTTATCAACTGCTACAACGTCGCGATGCATCCCACTATCACAGTTTAGGAAATAATCCCTGAGATTGCACACCTCACGGTTGTGTAGGTTTTTGGCATTTAAAAAGCCACGACCCCCACACTTCCGTGAGATGTACAATCTCATCACTGATGATCGTGGGTGATGCATGCGATACGTCGTAAGCAGTTTTCGCACCTTTACATCCAGCGTCCAGTTCAGTCTGAGTCCATCTTAGTATGCCGAAGGTGTATATCAGCAGGGGCATAACCCAACCGTTGAAGGCCCGAACCTTATTACCACCTGACAACAGACTTTTTAGGACTTTTGTCAGGCGGCCAAAGAATCGGTCTAACTAAAAAAAATACAATAAAAGTGGGTTATAGTACCCAAAACTATAGTGTGCTATGTGATGATCCTTGCACGTTACTATTCAGTAGAATATAACCAAATCCTGAGGTCGAAGCCGACTATAATAAAGAATTTACTAATACATTTTCCAGTAGAATCGCAAACACGTTATCAGCAAATAAAAGTGTGAAGGAACAAAAAGGCTTTGGAAGCGGGACTGTCCGCGCGGGTACAATAGCTTCAATAGCCTTGCTGGCCTGTCAGGCGCATCTCGGCCCGTGAATGGTTGAAAGGGAATTCTTACCAGCCTCGTTTGCTGACTTACTTGAATGCGTGCAGTAGTTATAACTATTTTATTTCTTTATGAACAGGCTCTTGTGACTACTCGTGGGTTTTCAAGAAATTTTCAAATACTTTTTTAGATGTTTTTTGATGTCCTTTCTAAACAAGTCTTACTCCTATAAAAGTTATAGAAGTAAGACTATTTAGAAAAGAACATCTAAATGCTTTTTTGTCTTTTTATCATCATCATCATCATCAGAAGGAGGATTTGGCCTACACTCCCCACGCTGGCCAGACGCGTTGGGGAGGCCTGATCGATGTTTGATAATGTATTTCCCTTAGTCGCCTTGTCCGATATCCACGGGAAGAGACGGAGTGATTCTATTCTAGTCTGCCGGAAACCACACGGCAAGTATTTCACATATATACATTTTTAGGCCTTTCCCAATGCTTTCCATTATATGCGATCCTTTATAGCTTTCCGTATCCAATCGCTACCAGACACTTTTTTCAGCTAGGTCGTCGGTCCAACTAGAGAGGAGACCTATACTTCGTCATCCCATACGTGGCCTCCACATTTTTATATCAAACAGTAAATTTGTGGTAATTGAGATATCATCATCATCATCATTGTTGGAGATTAATGAAAGTGTTGTTGCAATTTATATGTTTATTTAAGGCACTGCACTTACAGTTTATGTTTTACGATACCTTATCACTAATACTGTATTTCAATTTTTAAATTATATAAGGTGCGGCGAGTATGTTTATGCGTCTTGGTCCAAATGGAAGAGAGCGAGAAGCGTGATAACAATGAAAGATATTTAGTATTGTAAGAATACTAAACATTCTCGCGCCCCATATAAAATGCAAGGGTTACAAATGTAATTAAATAGTAAATTGACACTGTATTTAAGTTATTGATTTTAAGTACAAATTCTGTAGCAAATGTAGAAAATAAATAGGTATGTCATAATAAATATCTTAAGCAAACAAGTTGTTTCATTTCAGCAGTTAAATTGACAAATAAGTTATACAACTATATAAATAGACTTGAGGCTAACCTTACATATAACTTACATCTATATTTGCATATGTAAGTACAGTTTGGTAATTAGGAGTAATAATACATTGTAAGTAGATAACTCTTTGTAGTTTCTACATTATACAGCTTTACAAATGGTTTAATCAAGGTGATGAGGGTAAGTATATGCTAACTTACATTATGTGTTTGATATACATATATACGCAAGAATGAATTTAAGTGTATTAAAGAATATTTAGCAAAATTACAATGCTCAGACAAACAATAATTTAAGCAAGTGCAAGTACATAAGTAGTAATGTTTCACTGACATAAGTCTAGATTATATTTAAGACAAGTATAATGGTTACAAGTTACAAGCGATAGCATAATGGTTACATTCATCTGTTATCGTTATTAGACACAATTTTCAAACAGAGTTTACTTACATAAATGGTAAACTTTATCTTAAACATAATTCATTATTATATGCAAGATACTTTATACGGTGCATATAACTATGTTACTTAACAAACAGGACTACATAGTATATTAGTTACTTTAAGCAAAATTGCATACAAGTTTATACAACTATGTTACATAACAATTTGAATGAATGAATATTATTGTGTTTTCACAGGCAATAATATTAACTTGTGTATAGGTCTAGTATATTCACCTTTATTAGTTCTTATAATTACAGATCTAACTAAGTTGTCTGACTTATTTTTATTTATAGAAATAACTCTACCTAAGGGCCAAAAGGTGGGTGGGCAATTTTCGTCTTTAATTAAAACGAGATCTCCAATATTCAAATTATTTTGAATATGCAGCCATTTGTTTCTAGATAGTAATTCTGATAGGTAGCTAGAATAAAACTGTTTCCAAAACTTCTGTTTTATCTGCATTATTTTCTGATAAATATTGAGTCTGGATTCATTTAGACTTAATGTATTAGGTTCAGGTAAATCGGTTAATACAGTACCCGTGATAAAATGAGACGGAGTCAAACAAGTTATATCATATGGCAAATCTGTTAATGGATATAACGGTCTCGAGTTAAGTATACTTTCAATTTGAACTAAAACGGTATATAAAAATTCATATGTTAACTTAGTGCTAAACAAATGTTTTTTGAGTAAGGATTTTACTGACTTAATTCCAGCTTCGTAAATTCCGCCCATGTGGCTAGCTAGGGGGACAGTAAACTTATGTTCTATACAGTTCGAAGTATAAAAATCTATTATTTCAGTATAACAGGTTTCATTTTTAAACATTCTGTACAGATCATGTAGTTCAGATTGTGAACCTTTAAAATTTGTTGCATTGTCTGTATACAAACAAGTAGGTATGCCTCTTCTAGATATGAACCTTTTCAAAGCACAAATGAATGACTGAGATGTCACATCTGTTACTAACTCTAGGTGAATGGCACGGGTAGATAAACATACAAATAAGCATATGTACCCTTTGGAGTACTTACAATTCCTGCTCATAGAGCTTCTAATGGCTATTGCTCCACTGAAATCAATACCTACATGATTATAGACACGGACGAATGTGACTCTGGGTGGTGGAAGTGAAGACATTTGTTGACCACAGACCTTACCACGATACCTGGTACACCGGACACAAGAATAAATACACCTTTTTACCTCCTGTCTACCATTTACACACCAGTATTTCAGCCTGATATTATATAAAGTATTTTGTAGGCCTGAGTGTAGCAACTTTGTATGATATTGATGTACTATAAGGAAAGTTATATGATTTTTGGCAGGTAGTACGATTGGGTGAGCTTGACTGTATGGTATGTCTGAATGATGTATCCGACCTCCAACCCTTAATAAATTAGACTCATCCAAAAAGGGGTTCAATTTTCTTAGTGGACTAGACGTAAATGTGTACGACTTTTGTTTTTTATTATGTTCAAATGTATTCTGTATGTCAGATTGACCCATTTGAGAGATCTGAGTGTTCTGTGTGACACAGTTTGATGGAGTGTTCGATTTAGTGTATGATTGAGTATTTGATTGAGTGTTTGATTGAGTGTTTGATTGAGTGTTTGATTGAGTGTTTGATTGAGTGTTTGATTGAGTGTTTGATTGAGTGGACTGTAATTCAATTATTTCTTTAAAAAATGAGTGATATTGACATACTTTTATGATGAAATCATGTGCTTGTTTCAGCTCTGAAACAGATAAATATGAATTATACCTATTAGTTTTATTTTTGACATTATGTATGAATCTAAGAAGGTATGCAACTGACCTTACCAGTTTTGTGAAATTAGAAAATTTACAAAAAATCTCATAGAAAAATTCCCAATTGATTGGTGTCTTTCTACAGATATTAACTGTTTTTGTTTGTGCTGGCAAAGGATCTGTTGACCGACTTTGAGTGGGCTCAAGTGGGCCAGTAGTATGAATAGGCCACTGTGACTGATCAGAAGTTAACCAGGTTGGACCTAGCCACCAAAGTGTACAATGTTGTAAATTGTTTGGCATAACTCCCCGGGTGATTATGTCTGCTGGGTTTTGTTTAGTGTTAATATGGTGCCAGTAATCACCTTTAGTAATGTCGACAATTTGCACAAGACGATGAGCAACATATGCATCAAGTTTATTTTTGTATGGAGCTTTAATCCAACTAAGCACAATCGATGAATCTGTGAAAAGATACATTTCATTAATGCTTATTTTATCCTTAGTTGCAGCAATAAATCTGTTAGCTAACTGACTCAGTAAAAGCGCACTGCAAAGTTCTAAGCGCGGTATAGATTGTGGTTTTTTAATGGGGGTTACTTTTGACTTGGCTGTAACCAAAGAACTAGTCGGGAGCTTATTAGGGTAAGTAGCTCTTAAGTATAGACATGCTCCATATGATTTTAATGAGCTATCACAAAAACCAATTAAAATTATGTGATTTGGTACATCGGAAAAATAGAATCTTGGTATTTGAATATTTTTCAGTTGGTGTAGCTGAGTGACAAATGTGTGCCAAATTATTTGTAAATCTTGTGAAATAGGAGAATCCCAGTCAGCTTTCTGTTTCCAAATATCTTGCATTAACAATTTGGCTAGAATTGTAGTAGGTGCTAGAAGACCTATCGGATCAAAAATTTCTGCTATCTGAGACAAAATATTTCTTTTAGTGTATGAAATTGGCTTTAAGTCAGGAACTGAAACTTGAAGTGAGTCCTTGCTAGGCAACCACTTCAGTCCTAACACTTTTACTGAATTGGGTGGTGTGAAATCGTATGGGCTATTTTTAGAATTTACACAAACGTGAGAATATTTAGAATGTTTTACATTACTCTCCGATACTGAATTTAAATGTGTTATCTGTTTGTATAAGTCAGGATTGTTGAATGTCCATTTGTGTAATTTCAATCCTGCTTTACTTAGTAAATCTATGAGTTCCGAACACAATTGAATACACTTTTCTTTTGTATCATGACCACTTAAAAAATCATCCATGTAGCTACTATTTTTTATACAATCAGAAGCTAATTTATGTGTACTATAATATTTATCTGCTAAATCTATCATAGTACGACAAGCTAGATAAGGAGCCGATTTGGTTCCGTAGGTTATTGTAAGCATTTCAATACATTTGAGTGGTTCATACTTTGAATCTCTCCATAAAATTCTTTGAAGTGATGTTTGCTGTGGATTTATATATATACCTCTAAACATTTTGACGATGTCACATGAAAATGCACTCTTATGAAGTCTGAATCTAAGAATGATGTCAAAAAGATCATCATATATATTTGGACCTTCATACAGTATATCATTCAGTGACAACCCTGATGAAGATTTGGCACTGGCGTTAAAAACTGTACGCAGCTGAGTTGACTGACTGTCAGGTCTAATAACTTCAAAGTGTGGCATATAGTAGGTGTTCTCGTCTGATGATGAGAAGTTGTCGATGTAACGAGCGTGACCTAGTTCAATGAACTCATGTATGAATGCTTTGTATTGTGTGTGTAATTCAGGATTTTTAATAAATCTAGATTCAAGCTGTAATAGAGACTTATAAGCTAAGTTGAATGAATTACCGAGCTCTGAAATTTTGTTTAATTGTAGTGGTAAATCAACTGTGTAACGACCTGATTGATCTCGTGTAGTGGTAGTTTGAAATAATTCTTCACAATGTTTGTCCTCGGGTGAGCACAATAGTTTCTTAGGAAAAACTTCTTCCTGTTCCCAAAAGGATTGCAATAACTGATCTGTAGAAGCAGATATAGCGTGCATGCTGACATGCTTAGCAGTTTGTATAGTGTGTACACTGTCTGTATGTATTGGACCAGATATGACCCAACCAAATGTGGTATCAATAAGATATGGCAAGTGTGAAGCAAGTTTTATACGTTCAGTTTTCATAATAGAATAAAACAATTCAGCACCAATGAGTAAGTCAATAGTACTAGGAATATAGAATGTAGGATCAGCAAGCGTTCGTGCTTGTTGAGCAGGTATAGGCCATGTATGTGTAGGTATATGTGTATGAGGTAAAGGCACTGTTATGTTATCTAAGACCATGAATGAAATACTGGCTTGATAATTGTTGTAGCGAGAAGCTATATTTGTGTTAAGACTTACTTGAGTTGCTTTTTGGCTGTGGCCGACACCTTGTATGAGGCAAGCATTATTTGTTAACTTAAGCTTTAGTAAGGTAGCAAGTCTGTGGGTGACTATGTTGACTTCACTTCCAGCATCCAGCAAAGCACGTGCATTCAACCACTTTCCTGAGGCATCTTGTATTTTGACGACAGCTGTGGAAAGCAATATTTGGTTTTGGTTATTATTGGATACTAGCACAGTGGAAGGATTTATGTGGTGATGTGATTGTGTGCAATCTTGTACAAACATTGTAGGCTGTGTGCCAGTGGGTTTAGTAATTGTAGGTTGTGTGTGTTGTGTGGTAGATTGCACTGTAGGCTCTGTGACTGTAGAGTTTATGGTAAGTGCGGAAGGCTGATTGAAGCATTGGAGGGACGGTTGATTGGAAGTAGGCACTTGAGGAATTCGTTCATTCTCGGTGTACGCGTGACTAACCTGTTGTTTATCCATATGAATACTTGTATGATGTCTGCCGTGACAAGTCTGACACTTAAATTTGGAACATTTATGTTTAAATTGATAGGGCTGTAAACAATTGAAGCAATTAATTAATTGTATGCGATTGGCTATAGACAATTCTAGATAATTAGGACACTTGTGCAATGAATGTTTATTTTGACATAAGATGCAAGACATATTTTGCTGTGCAGAAGCGAGATAAGCTGATTTTACATTTTGTTTGTCATTAATTAGCTCAAATGCAGTTCTACGTAAATTCAAAAACTCAAGCAGTTCACACATTGTGGCGATTGTATTTTCTTTTCTATTGATTTCCCATGCGGCACGCAATGAAATATCTAATTTTTGACATATTAGGAATACTAATAATGCATCCCAACTGTCAACTGGCAAGTTAATTGCTTTCAATGAGTCTAAACTTTGCTGCAAAACCACTAAAAAATCTTTAAGGTTATGTTTCGTTATGACACTGAAATTAACTATGGCTTTGAGATGAAAATTTACAATTATTGTTTTATTTTCATACCTTTTTGAAAGAATGTCCAACGCCTTTTGGTAGTTTTCATCCGTAATCAGCAATGATGAGACTAGACTCGCGGCTTCTCCCGTTAACGCAGACTTGAGGTATTGCAGTTTATTCACTGGTGGTAAATCAGCACTGTCGACTGATGCATAAAATATGTTTTTGAAGGCTGGCCAAGCTCTTACGTCCCCATTATACTTCGGAAGGTCAAGTTGAGGCAGCCGAACACGTGGTTGCTTTGTGTGACACTCATGCGCCAGTAGCGTGTGATCCAATGATAAATTTGCCGATCGGGGGATAGCACCCATTGTTTCCATTTTAGATCTGCAGAGATAGTATCTCTCCTCGAAACTTTCGCGTTCTTGTTCATGCGTATCCGGTTCTTGTAGTTCTATCTTGAATTGAACATCTTCGAAGCGTTGTAATATTTTACCCAATTCTGATTGACGTGCGTTTATATCGTGAACGTTATGCGTTTCTTCGTTATAATTATTTAGAAAATTATAAATTCTTGTGATTTTTCCCTTTAAAGAACTCCTTTGTAATTTCAATTTTGATAGCGTGTCCTCCTCCATTTTATTTTTTGCTTCCTTCCTTTCTTGAGTCATAAATGTAACAAGAGACTCACTTCGCAGTGTAGCAGCGAAGCAGAGGTGCTCTATTGGCGGACAAAATCTATTGGTCGATTGCCCGTCTTGGCCTATGATTGGTGTATGCACCGCGTTTTGTATTTTGTATCTATAGATGTCGCTAGGCGTTGTGCTCTGTTTGGACCGTTTTCAAGACGTGTCGATAAAATAGTACCTTGTCTGTTTCCCTTGTTTGCCGCTGATGTCGCTGGGTTGCCTTGCTGTGGAGCGATCGCTGCTAACTTCACGCAGTTGCGGTTCCAGCCGGGGCACGGCAAATTAAATGCTGCGAACAATATGGCGGCAAGATGGCGTCCTTTCTTCTATGACGGCTCGAACTGACCAAACTTATGTTGGAGATTAATGAAAGTGTTGTTGCAATTTATATGTTTATTTAAGGCACTGCACTTACAGTTTATGTTTTACGATACCTTATCACTAATTTATACTGTATTTCAATTTTTAAATTATATAAGGTGCGGCGAGTATGTTTATGCGTCTTGGTCCAAATGGAAGAGAGCGAGAAGCGTGATAACAATGAAAGAGATAGAAAAATATTTAGTATTGTAAGAATACTAAACAATCATCATCTCAGCCATTGAAAGTCCACTGCTGGACATAGGCCTCCCCTCTAGATCTCCAATAAGACCGGTTGGAAGCGGCTTGCATCCAGCGCGATCCTACGGTCTTAATGAGGTCGTCTGTCCACCTTGTGGGTGGACGTCCTACGCTGCGCTTGCCGGTACGTGGTCTCCACTCGAGAATTGAGATATGTTTTGAGTCAATTTCGTGTTACTTACATCAAGGGCATTTTTTTTTTTCATGAACATAAATGATTATCTTGTACATGTACAAGAATTGAACCTCCGACGCTTGACGCTAAAGTAGCATGTACTAGTCATTAGACCAGTGTTTCCTAACCTTTTCCATATAGTTACCCCTATGACCAATATAGAAAACTGATTTTACCCCCTCCTTAGATCAGATCTTATGGGTCTGAAACTTGAACTAATTTCTTATCTTTCATTAGCTTTACCCGTACAGAAACCCTGTTTTGCCCCTGTGGGGGTAAATACCCCCAGGTTCGGGAACACTGCATTAGACAATAGATTGAGAGAAGACCCACATTCCAGCCGTAGGATGAATATGGATTTATTGACACATGCAGAGACCATTGATCCTCAAAGTGATCAATATCTGCTGTCAGGCTGTCAATTGGCACAAACAAGGGATCCATGAATTTCATATGAATTCATATATTGATAGGGCAAGATTTGCCTTCTAGGCTAAATAGCTAATACATGGAGCACACTAAAAGTTTTTCGCTTCTAGCTAATCGGAACTATTTTAATTTCGAATGTTATATTTTTTTAAACGACTTGTAACCTTCTTAGTAATAAAAAAAAATGGCGGGAAATCGTTTGTCAATTGTTTTTTATCACACATCAAAGTTCTACGTACGCAACGAAAATGGAATTAAGTCGAAAAGATTTTAGACCGATGATTTTTTATGATTTTAAAAGTTCTCTCTCTCTCCGCAAGACTGTACCGCTCGTCTTCAAAATGCTTTTGGGAGAGAAGCACCTTGTTTAAGCACCGTGAGGCGATGGTTTGCTGAACTTCAGAGAGGTCGGGTTTCTTTACATGACGAATTTCGTGAAGGGTGGCCTTCTACTGCCGTCAACGAAAATAATGTGGCTACTGTTAAGATGAGACAATTCGAGGACTATTGGGGATTGGTATGAGCCAAATTCTGAAAATTTTACACGAAGAATTAATAGTTCGGAAACTTTGTTGTCGTTGGATCCCTCACGAACTGACAGCGGAGCAGAAGCGGGCTCGCGTGGAATGGTGCTCACAGATGCTACTGAAGTACGACGGACGTTCTAACACAGAATAATATACTCATTCTAATGCTGTTTATGACATTGTAACAGGAGACGAAACGTGGATTTATTGTTTTGAACCCGAAAAAAAACAGCAATCTTGTGAATTGTGTTTGAAAATGAGAACAGGCCAACAAAAGTGAGACAGGCGAGAAACGTTGGTAAAAAAATGATCGCGTTTTTTTTCTCAGCTACGGCTTCCATCTGCACAATTCCACTTGAAGATCAAAAGAGTGGTAATGCCGAGTGGTATTCTATATTTTTTTACCCAGGGTGTTAGAAAAAGTTCGCGAAAGACGACCAAAAAGCCGCGTTCTCCTACATCATGACAACGCTACTTTACACACGGCCAACAAAACAAAGTCATTTTTAGCTTCCGAAAAAGTATAACTCGTCACCCATCCTGCACATAGCCCCGACCTAGCATCCTGTGATTTCTGTATTTGCTCCAAAATCAAAGATTTGATGAGAGGTTTCACTTTTACCAACTCCGAAGAGGCAGTGATAGCGTTCAATCAGCACGTAGAAAACATGTCTTCAGATCTGTGGTCCTCATGTTTTAAAAAACCGGACATGTGCGAGTCGGACTCGCCCACCGAGGGTTCCGTAGGTACGTAGCATCATTATTAAATTTGATATTTTTCATTATAAATAAGAAATAATGCGTCGAAAAAAATAAATAAAATATATTTTGCAATGTGTACATCAAGCCCTTACATATCATACCCCATTTGAACTAGTAGTTTCAATTTGAAATTTCGACACCCTATAAAAAATATAGACCCCCTATTTTTTAAGATCTATTTACAAATGTATAGTTTTGAGATTTATTCCTGTACTTGTAGTCTATAACGATGTTACTTGCCAAATTTCATAGTTCTGGGTCAACGGGAAATACCCTATAGGTTTTGATTCCCTTGAGTGTGTCGAAATATGCGTTTTTTGCTGAATAAACGGCCGTAACTTTTTTCTTCGTAAACTTAGCAGTTTGATTTTTTTACAACTTCATGGGACCGTAGACCTGAGTATACAGTTCAAATTTCAGCTTGATACCTCCACGCATTCTCGACATAGAAATTCTTGACAGACAGACAGACAGACAGACAGACGGACAACAAAGTGATCTTATAAGGGTTCCGTTTTTCCTTTTGAGGTACGGAACCCTAAAAATGGTTCAATCGCATGAAAATATGTTTAAAATGTAAAGGAGAGTATTTTGAAAAGCAATAAACATAATATTTTGATTATAACAAGTTGTTTTTTTAAGTTACGCAAAAGTTTTAGTGTGACCTACGTATAATCTCAAAATTAAAATGTAAATTAAAAATTTAAAAAATACCACACAAGAGATCTACGCTAACAAAAAGTAGGAACCTCAGCATTCAATCATAGCGCTCAACAAAAAATTGCTAATGTGTGTTGTTTAGTATTCTTACAATACTAATTTTTCTATCTCTTTCATTGTTATCACGCTTCTCGCTCTCTTCCATTTGGACCAAGACGCATAAACATACTCGCCGCACCTTATATAATTTAAAAATTGAAATACAGTATAAATTAGTGATAAGGTATCGTAAAACATAAAGTGTAAGTGCAGTGCCTTAAATAAACATATAAATTGCAACAACACTTTCATTAATCTCCAACATAAGTTTGGTCAGTTCGAGCCGTCATAGAAGAAAGGACGCCATCTTGCCGCCATATTGTTCGCAGCATTTAATTTGCCGTGCCCCGGCTGGAACCGCAACTGCGTGAAGTTAGCAGCGATCGCTCCACAGCAAGGCAACCCAGCGACATCAGCGGCAAACAAGGGAAACAGACAAGGTACTATTTTATCGACACGTCTTGAAAACGGTCCAAACAGAGCACAACGCCTAGCGACATCTCTAAATACAAAATACAAAACGCGGTGCATACACCAATCATAGGCCAAGACGGGCAATCGACCAATAGATTTTGTCCGCCAATAGAGCACCTCTGCTTCGCTGCTACACTGCGAAGTGAGTCTCTTGTTACATTTATGACTCAAGAAAGGAAGGAAGCAAAAAATAAAATGGAGGAGGACACGCTATCAAAATTTAAATTACAAAGGAGTTCTTTAAAGGGAAAACTCACAAGAATTTATAATTTTCTAAATAATTATAACGAAGAAACGCATAATGTTCACGATATAAACGCACGTCAATCAGAATTGGGTAAAATATTACAACGCTTCGAAGATGTTCAATTCAAGATAGAACTACAAGAACCGGATACGCATGAACAAGAACGCGAAAGTTTCGAGGAGAGATACTATCTCTGCAGATCTAAAATGGAAACAATGGGTGCTATCCCCCGATCGGCAAATTTATCATTGGATCACACGCTACTGGCGCATGAGTGTCACACAAAGCAACCACGTGTTCGGCTGCCTCAACTTGACCTTCCGAAGTATAATGGGGACGTAAGAGCTTGGCCAGCCTTCAAAAACATATTTTATGCATCAGTCGACAGTGCTGATTTACCACCAGTGAATAAACTGCAATACCTCAAGTCTGCGTTAACGGGAGAAGCCGCGAGTCTAGTCTCATCATTGCTGATTACGGATGAAAACTACCAAAAGGCGTTGGACATTCTTTCAAAAAGGTATGAAAATAAAACAATAATTGTAAATTTTCATCTCAAAGCTATAGTTAATTTCAGTGTCATAACGAAACATAACCTTAAAGATTTTTTAGTGGTTTTGCAGCAAAGTTTAGACTCATTGAAAGCAATTAACTTGCCAGTTGACAGTTGGGATGCATTATTAGTATTCCTAATATGTCAAAAATTAGATATTTCATTGCGTGCCGCATGGGAAATCAATAGAAAAGAAAATACAATCGCCACAATGTGTGAACTGCTTGAGTTTTTGAATTTACGTAGAACTGCATTTGAGCTAATTAATGACAAACAAAATGTAAAATCAGCTTATCTCGCTTCTGCACAGCAAAATATGTCTTGCATCTTATGTCAAAATAAACATTCATTGCACAAGTGTCCTAATTATCTAGAATTGTCTATAGCCAATCGCATACAATTAATTAAAAGTAAATCATTATGCTTCAATTGTTTACAGCCCTATCAATTTAAACATAAATGTTCCAAATTTAAGTGTCAGACTTGTCACGGCAGACATCATACAAGTATTCATATGGATAAACAACAGGTTAGTCACGCGTACACCGAGAATGAACGAATTCCTCAAGTGCCTACTTCCAATCAACCGTCCCTCCAATGCTTCAATCAGCCTTCCGCACTTACCATAAACTCTACAGTCACTGAGCCTACAGTGCAATCTACCACACAACACACACAACCTACAATTACTAAACCCACTGGCACACAGCCTACAATGTTTGTACAAGATTGCACACAATCACATCACCACATAAATCCTTCCACTGTGCTAGTATCCAATAATAACCAAAACCAAATATTGCTTTCCACAGCTGTCGTCAAAATACAAGATGCCTCAGGAAAGTGGTTGAATGCACGTGCTTTGCTGGATGCTGGAAGTGAAGTCAACATAGTCACCCACAGACTTGCTACCTTACTAAAGCTTAAGTTAACAAATAATGCTTGCCTCATACAAGGTGTCGGCCACAGCCAAAAAGCAACTCAAGTAAGTCTTAACACAAATATAGCTTCTCGCTACAACAATTATCAAGCCAGTATTTCATTCATGGTCTTAGATAACATAACAGTGCCTTTACCTCATACACATATACCTACACATACATGGCCTATACCTGCTCAACAAGCACGAACGCTTGCTGATCCTACATTCTATATTCCTAGTACTATTGACTTACTCATTGGTGCTGAATTGTTTTATTCTATTATGAAAACTGAACGTATAAAACTTGCTTCACACTTGCCATATCTTATTGATACTACATTTGGTTGGGTCATATCTGGTCCAATACATACAGACAGTGTACACACTATACAAACTGCTAAGCATGTCAGCATGCACGCTATATCTGCTTCTACAGATCAGTTATTGCAATCCTTTTGGGAACAGGAAGAAGTTTTTCCTAAGAAACTATTGTGCTCACCCGAGGACAAACATTGTGAAGAATTATTTCAAACTACCACTACACGAGATCAATCAGGTCGTTACACAGTTGATTTACCACTACAATTAAACAAAATTTCAGAGCTCGGTAATTCATTCAACTTAGCTTATAAGTCTCTATTACAGCTTGAATCTAGATTTATTAAAAATCCTGAATTACACACACAATACAAAGCATTCATACATGAGTTCATTGAACTAGGTCACGCTCGTTACATCGACAACTTCTCATCATCAGACGAGAACACCTACTATATGCCACACTTTGAAGTTATTAGACCTGACAGTCAGTCAACTCAGCTGCGTACAGTTTTTAACGCCAGTGCCAAATCTTCATCAGGGTTGTCACTGAATGATATACTGTATGAAGGTCCAAATATATATAATGATCTTTTTGACATCATTCTTAGATTCAGACTTCATAAGAGTGCATTTTCATGTGACATCGTCAAAATGTTTAGAGGTATATATATAAATCCACAGCAAACATCACTTCAAAGAATTTTATGGAGAGATTCAAAGTATGAACCACTCAAATGTATTGAAATGCTTACAATAACCTACGGAACCAAATCGGCTCCTTATCTAGCTTGTCGTACTATGATAGATTTAGCAGATAAATATTATAGTACACATAAATTAGCTTCTGATTGTATAAAAAATAGTAGCTACATGGATGATTTTTTAAGTGGTCATGATACAAAGGAAAAGTGTATTCAATTGTGTTCGGAACTCATAGATTTACTAAGTAAAGCAGGATTGAAATTACACAAATGGACATTCAACAATCCTGACTTATACAAACAAATAACACATTTAAATTCAGTATCGGAGAGTAATGTAAAACATTCTAAAGATTCTCACGTTTGTGTAAATTCTAAAAATAGCCCATACGATTTCACACCACCCAATTCAGTAAAAGTGTTAGGACTGAAGTGGTTGCCTAGCAAGGACTCACTTCAAGTTTCAGTTCCTGACTTAAAGCCAATTTCATACACTAAAAGAAATATTTTGTCTCAGATAGCAGAAATTTTTGATCCGATAGGTCTTCTAGCACCTACTACAATTCTAGCCAAATTGTTAATGCAAGATATTTGGAAACAGAAAGCTGACTGGGATTCTCCTATTTCACAAGATTTACAAATAATTTGGCACACATTTGTCACTCAGCTACACCAACTGAAAAATATTCAAATACCAAGATTCTATTTTTCCGATGTACCAAATCACATAATTTTAATTGGTTTTTGTGATAGCTCATTAAAATCATATGGAGCATGTCTATACTTAAGAGCTACTTACCCTAATAAGCTCCCGACTAGTTCTTTGGTTACAGCCAAGTCAAAAGTAACCCCCATTAAAAAACCACAATCTATACCGCGCTTAGAACTTTGCAGTGCGCTTTTACTGAGTCAGTTAGCTAACAGATTTATTGCTGCAACTAAGGATAAAATAAGCATTAATGAAATGTATCTTTTCACAGATTCATCGATTGTGCTTAGTTGGATTAAAGCTCCATACAAAAATAAACTTGATGCATATGTTGCTCATCGTCTTGTGCAAATTGTCGACATTACTAAAGGTGATTACTGGCACCATATTAACACTAAACAAAACCCAGCAGACTTAATCACCCGGGGAGTTATGCCAAACAATTTACAACATTGTACACTTTGGTGGCTAGGTCCAACCTGGTTAACTTCTGATCAGTCACAGTGGCCTATTCATACTACTGGCCCACTTGAGCCCACTCAAAGGCGGTCAACAGATCCTTTGCCAGCACAAACAAAAACAGTTAATATCTGTAGAAAGACACCAATGAATTGGGAATTTTTCTATGAGATTTTTTGTAAATTTTCTAATTTCACAAAACTGGTAAGGTCAGTTGCATACCTTCTTAGATTCATACATAATGTCAAAAATAAAACTAATAGGTATAATTCATATTTATCTGTTTCAGAGCTGAAACAAGCACATGATTTCATTATAAAAGTATGTCAATATCACTCATTTTTTAAAGAAATAATTGAATTACAGTCCACTCAATCAAACACTCAATCAAACACTCAATCAAACACTCAATCAAACACTCAATCAAACACTCAATCAAACACTCAATCAAACACTCAATCAAACACTCAATCAAACACTCAATCAAACACTCAATCAAACACTCAATCAAACACTCAATCAAACACTCAATCAAACACTCAATCAAATACTCAATCGAACACTCCATCAAACTGTGTCACACAGAACACTCAGATCTCTCAAATGGGTCAATCTGACATACAGAATACATTTGAACATAATAAAAAACAAAAGTCGTACACATTTACGTCTAGTCCACTAAGAAAATTGAACCCCTTTTTGGATGAGTCTAATTTATTAAGGGTTGGAGGTCGGATACATCATTCAGACATACCATACAGTCAAGCTCACCCAATCGTACTACCTGCCAAAAATCATATAACTTTCCTTATAGTACATCAATATCATACAAAGTTGCTACACTCAGGCCTACAAAATACTTTATATAATATCAGGCTGAAATACTGGTGTGTAAACGGTAGACAGGAGGTAAAAAGGTGTATTTATTCTTGTGTCCGGTGTACCAGGTATCGTGGTAAGGTATGTGGTCAACAAATGTCTTCACTTCCACCACCCAGAGTCACATTCGTCCGTGTCTATAATCATGTAGGTATTGATTTCAGTGGAGCAATAGCCATTAGAAGCTCTATGAGCAGGAATTGTAAGTACTCCAAAGGGTACATATGCTTATTTGTATGTTTATCTACCCGTGCCATTCACCTAGAGTTAGTAACAGATATGACATCTCAGTCATTCATTTGTGCTTTGAAAAGGTTCATATCTAGAAGAGGCATACCTACTTGTTTGTATACAGACAATGCAACAAATTTTAAAGGTTCACAATCTGAACTACATGATCTGTACAGAATGTTTAAAAATGAAACCTGTTATACTGAAATAATGGATTTTTATACTTCGAACTGTATAGAACATAAGTTTACTGTCCCCCTAGCTAGCCACATGGGCGGAATTTACGAAGCTGGAATTAAGTCAGTAAAATCCTTACTCAAAAAACATTTGTTTAGCACTAAGTTAACATATGAATTTTTATATACCGTTTTAGTTCAAATTGAAAGTATACTTAACTCGAGACCGTTATATCCATTAACAGATTTGCCATATGATATAACTTGTTTGACTCCGTCTCATTTTATCACGGGTACTGTATTAACCGATTTACCTGAACCTAATATATTAAGTCTAAATGAATCCAGACTCAATATTTATCAGAAAATAATGCAGATAAAACAGAAGTTTTGGAAACAGTTTTATTCTAGCTACCTATCAGAATTACAATCTAGAAACAAATGGCTGCATATTCAAAATAATTTGAATATTGGAGATCTCGTTTTAATTAAAGACGAAAATTGCCCACCCACCTTTTGGCCCTTAGGTAGAGTTATTTCTATAAATAAAAATAAGTCAGACAACTTAGTTAGATCTGTAATTATAAGAACTAATAAAGGTGAATATACTAGACCTATACACAAGTTAATATTATTGCCTGTGAAAACACAATAATATTCATTCATTCAAATTGTTAAGTAACATAGTTATATGCACCGTATAAAGTATCTTGCATATAATAATGAATTATGTTTAAGATAAAGTTTACCATTTATGTAAGTAAACTCTGTTTGAAAATTGTGTCTAATAACGATAACAGATGAATGTAACCATTATGCTATCGCTTGTAACTTGTAACCATTATACTTGTTTTAAATATAATCTAGACTTATGTCAGTGAAACATTACTACTTATGTACTTGCACTTGCTTAAATTATTGTTTGTCTGAGCATTGTAATTTTGCTAAATATTCTTTAATACACTTAAATTCATTCTTGCGTATATATGTATATCAAACACATAATGTAAGTTAGCATATACTTACCCTCATCACCTTGATTAAACCACTTGTAAAGCTGCATAATGTAGAAACTACAAAGAGTTATCTACTTACAATGTATTATTACTCCTAATTACCAAACTGTACTTACATATGCAAATATAGATGTAAGTTATATGTAAGGTTAGCCTCAAGTCTATTTATATAGTTGTATAACTTATTTGTCAATTTAACTGCTTAAATGAAACAACTTGTTTGCTTAAGATATTTATTATGACATACCTATTTATTTTCTACATTTGCTACAGAATTTGTACTTAAAATCAATAACTTAAATACAGTGTCAATTTACTATTTAATTACATTTGTAACCCTTGCATTTTATATGGGGCGCGAGAATGTTTAGTATTCTTACAATACTAATTTTTCTATCTCTTTCATTGTTATCACGCTTCTCGCTCTCTTCCATTTGGACCAAGACGCATAAACATACTCGCCGCACCTTATATAATTTAAAAATTGAAATACAGTATAAATTAGTGATAAGGTATCGTAAAACATAAAGTGTAAGTGCAGTGCCTTAAATAAACATATAAATTGCAACAACACTTTCATTAATCTCCAACATGTGTAAAGGTAAAGGCTTACCACGATCTTTAGAGTCAAAGCATACCTCAAGTCACCTCTTGTCTCAACTGCACGTGGTGTAGGGAGAACCACGTACAGATGAGGCAAGATGCTCTAACAAAAGAGCACTAGCGCAAGAGGATCTGGCAGAGAGAAAGGGTACAGCGTGTTTGCAAGATGGTCGACTGGGGAAGTACCTTAAAGAATACCGCAGTCAACTAACAACTCCTCTGCGGGTTGCTACGTTCCTGAGAGTGAGTGAGGTTACTAGAAAGGAAGAAGACCCTGCGTAGGCAGGGGGTGGGGGGCGTATTATAAATTCATCTTGCGAGCGTTAATATGGCTACGGTAACTGCTTTACATCAGTCAGAACAGAACTGTTCCTGAGCAGAGCATTGGGGGCGGGGGAAGCGGCGCGTGAACGATATTTCATGTTGCGAGCGTTAATATGATTAGGGTAAGCACTTCACATCAGGCGTGCCGTATGTTTGTATGTCATCCGACGTAGTATAAAATAAATAAATGTCTTGCCTTTGATAAGTAATTATTTGGGCAATGTTTTTAAAATGCAAAATCTGCTTATTGCTAAGAAGTAAAAGTAAGCTTAATTTTATTTGCAACGATTAGTAGAAATATTCGATGTTCCATAATAGCTTAATAACTTAAGCGGCAATTGTCGAAGCACTGTCCCCTATAAGCCATATTAGTTTGGAGCATTGCTCGTTTCGACAAGTAAATGCCGGCTTTTGGACTCGCATATTGTGACATTCATAATACGCGATAATACTCCGTAATACCAGCAATACACTGTTGACAAATGCTGAATAATTGAGATTGGAAATTAGAAAG
The DNA here is from genome assembly GCA_937001555.2 of Hypsopygia costalis. NCBI lineage: Eukaryota > Metazoa > Arthropoda > Insecta > Lepidoptera > Pyralidae > Hypsopygia > Hypsopygia costalis. The sequence goes on from OW443329.2 coordinate 30,450,511, forward strand.
ATTTGCATGTAGTAGAAACAGTCTATAATAATTGAACTGAATCGAATATTTGAGTGCGGCGTCATAGTAGTGAGCAATAAGATCAATTAGTTTTGAAATTGTTGTGAGTTCCAAGGCAGCCGTGTATTGGACTTCAATGTTTTATGTGGTGGTCGTCGCTATTAATCCTGGCTACACAGGAGACTCTTGTCTGTGACGGACGAGAGAGGGTCGTGCTCCTGTAGACACAGGAGACACAGTGGTGGGAATGTGTGGTCGGCCCCCGTCTCGTAGTTTTGGAAATGTTAAAACTTTAAAAGATAGAAAATATTAATCATGAATATAGGAAAAATGTTTCCAGAACTATGTTGTCGATTTTAAAGAATGTTGCAGTTATTTAATTTCACTGAATCTTGATGACGAACTCGGGGGTCAAATGGTTAGCACTTTGACTCCGAGGTCGCGGGTTCGATTCTCGAAGACAAATATTTGTGTGCATGAACATGGCTTGGCTCGTCTTGGTATTTTCTATGTCTACTAGGTATGTATTTACAAAAAAATGTATTTATGTATAATATCAGTTATCTAGTAGTAGTAGTTTGGGACTAGATGACCGTGTATAATTATTTTTTTTATTTATAATATTAGGAATATTTATTTATCTATTTATATTTATTTTGAAAAGATCTTGTAGCTAAACTCGATACAATGTTTATTTGACCAATTTATGCATTTCTGGAAATTTTGTTCCGTTCCACAATATCAATATAATCATACTTGAATATAATCGTAACCATGATCAGTAAAAGCTAACGATTCCTGCTTTGTAACCAACCACAGACCTAGGAGTTTTCGTTACGTTTGTAACCAATATTTTTAAATTTTAAATTAAAATCCTTTTTTTATTTCAATCTAGTTTTTTTATTTATTTTATTTTTGTTTGTGCTATGTAGTATCAAAAAAAGTATTTTACAAAATATATCGATGTAAAAATAATGCAAGTATTTTTTTTTAATGATCTTAATATAATAATTAATTTTCTTAATAGAAAACGGTAAGCGACCATTAAAAATAGTTATTTGTTATGCAAGGCTGCAAAGTTAATTTTTGGCGCGAGTACCTTGTATTGAAACCTGAGCAAGCGAAGGATTCTAGGATTGAGCCACGAGCGAAGCGAGTGGTTCAAATATAGAATCCTGAGCGTAGCGAGGGTTTCAAAGGTACGAGACGCTAAATAACTTTGCTGCCGAGCGCAACACACAACTTTTCACCTCACTAAAGCGAGGAAAATGTTAGGTGCAAGAAAAACAGTTTTAATAAATAATCATCAATGGACTGGCTGCAGAGAATATAAACTATTACGAAACCAATGAGGTTCTATATATATGTAATTTATTGTACGAAACCTTTATTGAATAAAAATATTCGAATTTTAAAAACACTTTCCACGCTAGCGGATAAAGTGCGATTTTCCACGCAGATTTCGAATGATAAACAGAGCTTTTACGAGCTAGTGAGGTGAAAAAGTCATTTACATCATCAACAAAATTCATACACTATTGTGTATAAGATCATTAACAAAACTTATACACTATTGTATAATTATATTGTATGTGTATAAGTTTTGTAAGTAAGTTGTATTAGTTTCTTTAATCCATAAATTCAGTTTTCTTGTTACTAAACGCGGCGATATAGTTCCTATTAATAGAAAATATTATTTTTGTACTTTTATATAGTTTCGGAGTTGTCTACAATGATCGATCTCGATGTGCCACTATGTAGACTAAGTGTAATGTGTTCATCTATTTACCTATTTCTGTATTATGTTATCGTTTATTATTGTTAATTAAACAAACAAAAAAAAAGCTTTGTTACTATTACTACTAATAATGTTACAGAGTAATTATTAAATATATATTTGTACTAGGTATCGATTTGTAAGGTGCAATTATCTGTTTTTCATAAATGTTGAGTGGTTTCTGCTCTTACCATTAATTCCGTCTTTCGTTACATGTACTTGTCGCAAATAAAGTTCAATTAAAAAAAACCATAAGACTTAAAAAATGTAACCCAGACTTTTCATTATTTTACTGCGTAATTTAATTATTTTTAACAGAACGAAATAAACCATGAAAGTCTGGGAGATCAAAGGGGTTAACGAGCAAGATTCATTATTAGGTTTATATTTATGAACGCTATATAATAAAGTACAAATTAAGCTGAAGTAAATAAAAATAAACTAATCTTAAAATTACTTATAAATAAAGCTAGTAAAAAAGAAACTTAATTATTCCTCAAAAATATCGTTCCCATGCGGCAGGGAGGCAAGAACACGGGCTGCGTTTCCTCGCTCACTCGCAATGCTGACTTTTTGAGCAATGAAAGGGCCAGCTCTCCTGTCCCCAGAGACTGCAACCATTTTTGAAGAAATTACTTAAAGAATTACTTAGGTAGGTAGGTACGTAGGTTCACTTTTGAGTACAATTTTATTATGTACCTACCATGGAGTCTTTGTGTGAATAGTAGTTCATTTTGGGTATTTTTGTACGAAATATCCGAAATATAAGATCCAGATTAATTCTGTTTCGTAGAAATAAGATAACTTTTGCCGTGGATAAGGATCATTAAAATTTTGTTGCTTTTCACAACTTTCTAGGAATTCGTAAAGTGGGATTATATTTTTATTCTACTATATTTGATTCTATACTATCTTGTGCCCGTAGCTTCATCATGCGTGAACATAATACCGAGAAAAGTATCTCATGTGGGTACCTATATATTGAATCGCCTACTTTTTTTTGTTCTCCTAAATATCTATATTTATAATGCAATCAAGTTTTTTTACTTCTTTAATTTTTGTTGGTGCTATGTAGCGTCAAAAAAGTATTTTACAAAAAAATATCGATATAAAAATAATGCAAGTATTTTTTTAAATAATCGCGTTCTATTTTGCCCAGCGTGCAGTTTTGAAAGTGAGCACTTTTCGTCCCTTCCGGTATCCCTTCAACCTATTATAAAAAAAATGTGAGGTGCTCTCGGTGAGGCAGCAATTCATCCTAACTATACTGCTAAAACAGCACATTGATGTTGAATTTAGTTCAGAAATAACTAATAAACGCAGAAAACTAATAAAAGCAGTTTGTGAAAGTAAACAGTTTCATACTGCTTATGCGGGCAGATTTTATTGCTTTCTGGGACCATACATTTATAATAGAGTTAACAAAATAATTTCTATTTACGCAAATAATAAAGCCGTGTGTAAGAATAGAGTAACGACCTGGCTACTTACACTAGGGTATGACGAAACCGAGAAAATTCTGGCGGTTTTGTCATAAGTTATTAGCTCTTAGTTGGAAAGTAGGTAGTGTTTCATCTATTTATGTTTAGATTTTACTCACCCTCTCACACACATACATTCATAATCATATCTAACACAGAGAGGTTCATATTTACACGCCCTGCGTCTTGTTTAATTTAAATATTTACTTATTCTTGTTTTTTATTTCTTCAATGTTTAGTTACATTAATTAAAAGTATAATTTGTATGCTAACTAACAATGCAATCACTACGGCGAGTGGCGCCGTATGCTGAAATACTGGTGTTAAACCTAGTTCGGCTACGGATGCTGTATTGCTACTGCGATGTAATACTCGGATAGATAAGTTAGATTTAAGCATAAAAATTGTGTAATCTTTTCTGGAAATAAATTATTATTATTATCTCTTAATTCATGGGTCAACGGTCATTCGATAGGCGTGCGCGGGGATATGGATCCAACGCGTAGAGGCCCCTTTGAGAAGTTTGATGTAATGTTGTACGCCCGGAGTGACCCGCTCCAGGATATGTCCATGGAACGATATACCCATGAGCAGGTCTCGGCAGACGTTGAGACTAATGCGAAGCGTGATGGAAAATAAATGGGCTATGGAGATGAGATCTGGGTGAACTTAATACCGGGCTAATACAGAAGAGGGACGGACGTCTGCCATAACTGCCTTTATTGCTAGTTATTTGCGGCAGGCGGTGGCTTGCCACTCACTAGATGGGCCCCCGAAATGCCAGGAAAACGGCCGGGGGCAACACCGGTGTGAGTGACTCAGGGATGTCGAGAGGTGTGCTGCGCTTTCTCCGAAGTTACTCGCGGCGTGATGCCCTTTAACACTTCCACTCCTGGAGCATATAGCTCTAGCGGCTTCTCTCTGAACGGCCAATGAAGGCAAGCCAGAGCTGAGAGTCCTGCGGGCCTTCTTGTGTTTACACTCCGACCGATGAAGACACGTCGGAGACGAAGGCCCTGACCGACTCTCTGGAGACTCGGGTCCGTGGTGTCGCTACTCACACAACAGCTCGCCACAAGCTGCCCTGCGGACTTATTATTATTTTCTAATAGTGTATTAATTTCATTAATGCATGATTTAAATATCATTGGTATATAAACTATAGGCCTAATTTATTTTCGCACAATTTTTTACTTGTCCTTTAAGAGGAAGCCCAACGCTTTATCGCCATATATGTAAACTTCATTTTACACCTTGCCTCACCCCCATCTGCCTTGTCACTATTTTTTTGTGTTGTATATGAGAGCGGGGCAAACGAGCATGTGAGTCACCTAATGGAAAGCAATTACCACCGCCCATTGAAATCAGCAACACCAAGGGGTCGCCGATCCGTTGCCAGCCTATACTCCTTCCTTTCTTTTTGGTTAGCTCACTCACTCGCAGGAACACTACAATCCTCAAGGAAATTGTCATTTGGCTGCGGTATTCTGTGAGGTGGTACTTCCCCAGTCGGGCAGCTTAAAAATACGCTATGCCCTACCTCTCTTTTCGCCAGAGCCTCGTTTGTCAATCAGCAGGGTGTACAACGTGCAGGTGACAACTTTGTTTGTTGAGGTGGCTTTGGTTCAAAGATGTTAATGAACCACTTACATCCCAAATATACTCACTATATTGATAGATTGCTGATTTGAAGAGCAGTTCGACAACTTTGGTTCTCCTTCGAATGTCCTCGTTTCGGATTCGATTCCTTAAAGATACCCTAGAAACCCCAAGTATAGCTCTCACCTTCGCTCGCTGTGCGACTCATTTACCGGAACGGCTTAACAATGCAAAGTCTTATTTTTTTTTTAACCCTGCGTTGAGATATCTTTCTATCCAAAGCGGTGTTTATTTATTGCCTACTTGACAGCTGTAGCATTTAACACTATCGCCGGCCTCGAGGCCTGTCAGTACCGGCCAGTAATGATGTTTGCGAAGCCGCGATCGGGGCTAACGACTCTTATCGACCGGCCGCGACAAATCGTGCTCCATTTGTTGTCAGAAGGTGTTATTATTATCTGGTATAGTGAGATATATTTATTCCTGTTTGTCATTTTAGGGTTGATTGATTGATTGACTCACAGATAGCGCCAAAGAGCTAAGTAGACTTATATACTTTTACACGTCTCAGTTTTATAATTACTCGTAATTGTCATTAAGCGAGGAAACGCAGCCAGTGTTTTTGTCTCCCTGCCGCAAAAGGGCGATATTTTTGAGGCATAGTTAAGTATTTGTTTTTATTTTTAAGTAATTTTTACATTAGTTTATTTTTATTTAAGTTAGTTTAGTTTGTACTTTGTTAATATATGGAACTATATAATATATTAAAATTACAAAACTATGGCTATTTTGTAATAATAATAATAAAAAAGACTCAAATATCTTAAACATATTTTGTAGGGAGCACAATTTACACAGTTCCATCTAGTTCCAAAGTAACCAAAGCTTCCGCTCGGATACAAGAAAACTGATAAACATTGGTAATTATGTATTTTATAAATAAATATTTTTGTATACTTATATATTTTTTGTAATTACGAACAATTTTTTTATATATTTTTTTATACAAAAATAAATAAATATTCCCGGAAAATTACGCACGACCGTCTAGTCCCAAACTAAGCAAAGCTTGTCCTATGGATACTAGATAACTGATACTATACTTAAATATTTTTTTTTGTAAATACATACATAGAATACATTGTAAACACCCAGACCAAGACAAACAGACATGTTCATGCACACAAATATTTGTCTTGTACGAGAATCGAACCCAGCTCGTCATATTCTACTAAAATATATTTTTAATTAATAAATACATAACGATCTCTAATAATATGAAATTTATTATAGAGAGTCTAATAATATTCTCTATTTTAATGTCTTGCGAAATCAATTCAATTATTTCCCTCACGAGGCATGAGAACAGTTTAGCAGGACATATTAATATTTAAACCGGATAAAATACTTGGGATTCCATCCATCTGTTCAGGGGAGCGTGAACACGCGGGTCTAAATAACTATTTTTCAATATAGCCCGCGATATAACCGCGTTATGAATTTCGTTCGGCCTACTCAGATAGGGACGTGCCCGAAATGTAATATTATAAGGGAAAAATATTTGAGGCGGGAACACTGGGCTTATCTTTACGATTATTATGAATTTGTAAGGTCATGCTTATTATTAAAATTGTGGCTATTAAGTACTTAGGTTATTACGTTAGAATGGAAAATTGGTTCTTCGAGTAATTGTTTCAATGAGGAGTTTTAACTGGTCATTGTAGATAAATGTTCTATTTCTGTAAAGGTTTCTTTGAAAATATCGAAGTTGTCTCTTTGGCCCTTTACAGGAAGAAAGCATATATATATAGCCTGAGCGTAATCTACCAGAACTTTTTTTACGGGACGGGGGCCCACCACTGTATCTCCAGTAGAGCCAGGATTAACAGCGGCGACCACCAAAAAAGGCAATGAACAGTGAAGTTCTCTGCAGTCCCGGAGGTAAGACTACGGCTGCCTTGGAACTCACAACTAATTTAATCAGAAGAAATTAGTAGAAGAAGAAGCTTTTAGAATTTTACACGTAGTAGGTCACGTAGTACTTCCCTCTTAGCAACGTGAGAGACAGCAATATGTCAAATAAGGCATATAGGAAGAAGCCTATAGAGATGACTAGTCAAAGGAAGCTAAACTGCCGTGCACCACGGATTTATCTAACACTATTAGGGACCTAAAATATCTACCAGAGCTTATCGGATCCGGGGCCCTACCGCCGAAGCTGAAGCCGATTACCATCGAATATTTTGATTAAAAAAATAGGTCATTCATTTTAGTTATTGACAAACATCTTCAGCTTAGTCGGTAGAGCTCCAGCGCTTCTATCAGCTAACCTAAACACAAGTGCCATAAATTTAAGCTGAAGTTTGATTTTCGCAATGGTAATCGGGTTCAGCTTCGGCTGTAGGGCCCTCGGTCTGTGCGGGTATACGCCGAGTAACCGGTGCGAGTTTCTATTAATGATGTTTTATAGAATTGATATAGCATAACCATACTAAATATCGCCAGAAAACAGTTCCTGTTATATTTGGATAGCTAGTTACGTCGCCTTGGAGACAGGCAATCGCTATCCTTATCATCTCAGCGCTTTTAACACACTTGCTGTTTCTTTCCCTCACCGAACGCGTCAGTAGCACAATGGCGCCAATTTTCCTTAGATTTTTTTAAAATTAACCAAAAATTTTAAAAATATGAAATTAATCTTTAGGTTAATTTTATATTTTTTTTAAAATAAGGTATTCTCTATAAAAGTACGTTTAACAATAATAATTTCTCCGTTGTTTCAGATCCTAAAACAATTAACACACAAATGTGCAGATGCAAAAATGTGACAATTCGGACATTCAAAAACAGTCCAAAGATGAAGAGGCGGGCGTTAGCGCCAGTCCGCGAAGAAACGCTGGCAAAGTCCAAGAATGGTGACTTTGCTATCTACGCGATGGTCACCACCACGGCTGTGCTCAGCTACGTGAACAGCCTGAACGGTGACTTCGTCCATGATGATATACCAGCGATAGTGACAAACGGTGACGTGACTGGCGGGAATTCGCTGAAGCAACTATTTTTGGACGATTTCTGGGGAACGCCAATGTCTGATGTCAACAGTCATAAGTCTTATAGGCCATTGACTACGCTGTCTTTTAGGTAAGTCCTTTTATATATACGTTATATTTAAGTTATTTCACTATTTTAAATACGGGACTTACCGTGAATGATTTTTATACGTTGCAACTGCCATAGATTTTGCGCCATTTATTATATTAGCAATATAAATTACATAAAAATAAGTAGGTATATAACCTAGACCACACCTAGGATTTTTCGCTACGTGTATGTGGTATTAATCGACCGTTTATTTCCTGAGAATTGCGTCGTGCTGTCGCGGCGTCTGCGCTGCGCATACGTTCATCGAACGCCCACTCTTGGAGAAACGCTAATGTGAAGGCTTATATAAAATTATATTTATTGCCATTGAGCTCATGAGGGCACTTAAATACGTCGTACATTATGATCGTGTCCACCCTGCAAATAATACATAATGCAGATTTTACTTATATTACTTTAGGGTTTTGTTTTATTCCTTAGGTTAATATTATCAAATTTATATGAAAACTATAATAAATAGATTAAATGAAAACTTTCAAGTTGTGAAATAAACGAGCCCTGCCGAGGTTTTCCCTGGAGAATACAACACGAATCTTTTAAGAAAACCGTGAAGGGGTTTTTACGATGTTGGAGCTGGAGTGAAGCTTCCGGTGTTTCAAGTTTTTTTCATAATGTGTCACAAATTAATTTGGTACTTTTTTACTTGTTTTATTTTGACAGTCATAATTTTGAGCAAAGGTCTAAGTATGAAATAAATAATTGACTGAGTGAGCAAAGCGAATGAGGTCTACAAATCGAGTTAGGACAAAAAAAATTAAGCTTGTTTGCATTTATGTTTGTGTCGCAATATCTCTCAAACTCGCAATCCAACTTCGATGAAATTTTGTGTATAACTTGAAATCATTAATATATATTTTTTAATTGGGCAAAGAAATCGGCCAAGTAGTTTTTGAGGTATTTGTGTTAATATGAAAATTAATATTTTAATAACACTCGCAAATGAGTGATCCGATTTTGATAAAACTTGGTATATACTCGTACGTCATTATATATGTATATATTATATTATACAACGGTCGATCGAGCTCGCTTCTTACAAGTGAGCCTGTCGTGCGTTGATAAATATTTCTGAATGATTATCTACCTACATTTTGTGTAATAAATAATGATAGAAAAGATATGGAACAATAACTTTAGTTTTAAATTTAATTTTAGTTTTTCATGTAAGCGATGTGCAAAAAATAAAGATATATTAAACCGATATTTATTCTGTGGTACTAATCTCCTATGTTAAAATTCTTTGACTTACACCGCACCAATATGTTTATACTAGACAATTTTACGATTGTTCCAAAATGCTCATGTTTTCATAATCACTCTACATTACCATAACATTATTTCTCGGTAATATTAAAGAGAAAATATAAAAAAAAACAGATGCAATTTTCCTAAAAATTCACCAGCGAAAGGTACCATTTCATTCGCATCGTAAAGTACCGGGTACCTCTAACCAATTTTCTCTCCACGCCTGAATATCATTCGGCATTCGAACTCGATGCATTGGTATCGATTGCCTTTTTGGTAGGACCTTGAATTGGTATGTTTAGGTCTCGATACAATTCCATCGATATTGTTTCGTTTCGATATACCTATTTCAATTGTATTTTTATTGGAAGGCAAAAGGTTGGGTTTTAGGCGACGGATCCCTGTGTATAGTATATGAATATAGTGTAATACAGTTTGATGGCTTCGTTGTTCTCGCCTTTATTCTAGCTGTAGAAAGAATTCGAAAATTTAATTCCCACAGTCGCTTTGGCTGTGAATTTTATATATATTTTTTCATCTTTTTATACGCTTATTCTTCTTTTTTTAAGTAAGAAATAGGTATTTAAAGAGATGAAATGCTGGAAGAAGGTTACAAACGTAGATTCCTTTAGGTTTTAGAAGTTTTTAAATGATTCAGGGGAGTACTTTGATCATAGGTTTCACCTTCCCACCACCATTCCCAGCTAAGTTAGCTTCTGAATATCTAAAAAAAGATTAAGTTGGCTATGAAACAAACTATAACAGTAACCGCTCCATATCAGGCGGGTTGTATCTTCTTCGTCTCATCAGTCGGGTGACCTAATAAATATGTCGCAGCCAACTGGTTATTTAAATAGCCATTCAATTAAACGGCTAGCTGTTTCATTGGACAACGCCAATCAACCACATGTCTATGTCGCAGCCAAATGGTTAAAATAGCCGTTCAATCAAACAGCTAGCCCTTTGACTGAACAACGCCATTCAATCACACGTCTAGCTTTTTAATTTAATGTTAAGCTCTGGCGAAAAGAGAGGTAGGGAGCGTAATTGTAAGCTACCCGACTGGGGAATGTGCCTCCACCTCACAGAATACCGCAGCCAAATAACAATTCCCTTGAGGGTTGTTGTGTTCCTGCGAGTGAGTGAGGTCACCAGAAAGGAAGGAGATGCTGCGTTGGCAGCGGGGGTGGGTGCGCGAGAGCGATATTTTATGTTGCGAGCGTTAATATGGCTACGGTAACCGCTTCACATCAGGCGGGCCGTATGCTTGCCACCCGACGTAGTATAAAAAAAAAAAAAATGTTTGAGTCGCTCAAAGCGTTCAACACTACAGCTGTATGAAAAGCCGCCGTCTAATTGAAGTAGTTCAGCGCTCACCACCGCGGCGCTAGGCGTAGGTTTTATCGATAAACGCCGGCTGCACGTACGCAGCCGGCGTTTATCGATTAATAACACGTTATCACGTCAAAAAAAAAATAGTATTAATTTACGCTTCTTATCACTGACACATTTTTAGGGTTCCGTACCTCAAAAGGAAAAACGGAACCCTTATAAGATCACTTTGTTGTCCGTCTGTCTGTCTGTCTGTCTGTCTTTCTGTCTGTCAAGAATTTCTATGTCGAGAATGCGTGGAGGTATCAAGCTGAAATTTGAACTGTACACTCAGGTCTACGGTCCCATGAAGTTGTAAAAAAATCAAACTGCTAAGTTTACGTAGAAAAAAGTTACGGCCGTTTATTCAGCAAAAAACGCATATTTCGACACACTCAAGGGAATCAAAACCTATAGGGTACTTCCCGTTGACCTAGAACTATGAAATTTGGCAAGTAACATCGTTATAGATTACAAGTACAGGAATAAATCTGAAAACTATACATTTGTAAATAGATCTTAAAAAATAGGGGGTCTATATTTTTATAGGGTGTCGAAATTTCAAATTGAAACTACTAGTTCAAATGGGGTATCATATGAAAGGGCTTGATGTACACATTGCAAAATATATTTTATTTAATTTTTTCGACGCATTATTTCTTATTTATAATGAAAAATATCAAATTTAATAATGATACTACGTACCTACGGAACCCTCAGTGGGCGAGTCCGACTCGCACTTGTCCGGTTTTTTTTTAAATAAATTTATTAAATTGACAGACATGCGGATTTTACTCCATTAATATATGTGCATGTTGCCAAATCGTATAATAAATCTGATTACAAACGGCATCGTCAGTTTCACAGTTTCTGAATGCTGTTCAGTATTTGCCGGAGGAAAATTGTAAATGCATTTTATTATTCATAAAACATCCGATAGATGACTACGGAACCGTGCATTACGCGCTAACAATAAATTCACCGCCATTTTTGCTTCATCGGCGCAATGCAATCCACACCCATTACTATTGACACCAGCAAAATGCATCGTATGCATATTTGCAAAACGCCAATACATACAATGGTCGTAACAAAACGCGATATAATGAGAGATGCGTTTTGTTCGTTGCATACTTGGCAGCGGGATATGCAATCGGTGCATTGAGCTGGCGTCGCATTCAATGCACTATGAAAATAGTAACAGACAATGTTTGTTTGTTATTTCCGAAACCAACATTTTTTGTACTTGATCTGACAAAAGGCAGCTTCAAACTCTCTCTTATTTGGAATACCTTTGACTTGATTACAGAAAAAACTGAGGGTAGTGTTTTTCAAGCGTATGTATGTACTTATGTGTACGTGTGTATATTCTTTGGTACGCTCTAAAATTTTAACTACTAGGCGGATTTCAACATATCATTATGTGTACTTTGTTATATGAGAGGGGGGGGGGGGGGGGGGGGGGGCAAACGAGCATGTCAGTCAGCTGATGGAAAGCAATCACACATAATATACTCCTTCCTTTCTTTCTGGTGACCTCACTCACTCGCAGGAACACAACAACCCTCAAGGGAATTTTTGTTTGTTCTTTGGCTGCGGTATTCTATGAGGTGGAGGTAATTCCCTTATACTTCCTATAACACAGTTGGGCAGCTTAAAACATCGGACGCGCAGCATGCGCCACCATAGCGATTTTTTTTTTTCGAAATCCCGATTTTATATCGGAAAACCAAGGTCACTTTACATTACTACTTTTTAATGTTCTACACGAATCCGAAGTCAGAATTTCGAAATTTTGAGTTTCATGGCAACGGACGGACAGACAGAACGACTTTTTTTCGGAAAACCAAGGTCACTTTACATTACTACTTTTTGATGCTCTACACGAATCCGAAGTCAGAATTTCTAAATTTTGAGTTTCATGGCAACGGACAGACAGAACGACCGGACGATTTCATAAGCTCATTGAATTTCGCTGAAAATATGCTATGCCCTACCTCTCTTTTCACCAGAGTCTCATTCCTCAGTCAGCAGTTTTATATTTGACGAGCTCGGTGACGTAGCGGTCAATGACGCGGCTTCGACACCAACGCTCGTGGGTTCGATTTCCACATAGGACAAACATTTGTGTGCATGAACATGTCTGTTTGTCTTCGTCTGGGTGTTTTCTATGTATCATAAGTATGTATTTACAAAAAAAAAATGTATTTACGTATGTTTACCAGTTGTCTAGTACCCATAACACAAGCTTCGCTTACTTTGGGGCTAGATGGCGCTGTGTAATTTGTCTGACAATATTATTTATTTATATTAGAGATTTAGACAAAGTTACGTTTGTATGTTTCAAATCAAATAATGTATAATGGCGGCGCCATGCAGTGTTCCAGATTTGTCTCAGAGGGGGGTGAGGTTGACACGAGAGAGCGGCAGGGAATGGCCATACGTAGTACTATTACCTATACTGTGATATAGTCCAGAATCGAACTTCTAACCACCTGGCGGGTGGTTTTTAAAAAATAAAACGTTAGAGAACGTTTCTCCCTATTGAGATGATTTATTTACTCTTTGAAACTATTGATGGCGCAATTTCCAATATCTTCCTTTGAGTTTTGTCTCATATGTAATAAAATATATGTTTATATGTATGTAATAAGTCTATATAAGGTTATAGTACCATAATGCTATTCGAGTATGTTGCTGCTCGAATATTATCGATATATTTGAAGTTATTACCCAGACGACTTGAACTGATCAAGGTCAAAAATCGTATTCTCATGATCAGTCAGAATATGATCTTGGGGTGTAAGTGGTTCATTAACATCTTTGAACCAAAGCCAACTTCACCTGCACGCGGTGCACCCTTCTGACTGACAAACGAAGCTCTGGCGAAAAGAGAGGTAGGGAGCGTAATTGTAAGCTACCCGACTGGGGAATGTACCTCCACCTCACAGAATACCGCAGCCAAATAACGGTTCCCTTGAGGGCTGTTGTGTTCCTGCGAGTGAGTGAGGTCACCAGAAAGGAAGGAGATGCTGCGATGGTAGCGGGGGCGGCGGCGCGCGAGTGATATTTTATGTTACGAGCGTTAATATGGCTACGGTAACCGCTTCACATCAGGCGGGCCGTATGCTTGTCTGCCACTCGACGTAGTATAGAAAAAAAATAATATATGATTTTTTGACGTGAAACGTCTTATAATTCGATGAACGCCGGCTGCACGCATAAAAACCATTACACATTGTCACGTTCCGACTGAGCCGAGCGTGAAAGCGAGAGAGTTTATAATAATAAAACAGGTCTGTCCGTAACATCAGCAGTGGGTAGACATAAGCTGATAATGACTATGTAAAGCGCTTAGAATTTACATACCAAACCAATCAGCCAAACCTTTTTTTAGAATATCTAAAAAATGTTGACGAATTTACCTAAATAATTAAATGTAAAAAATCCCTAGTCTAGTTAGAAGAGCGCTTGAACAGTAATCGAGGGGAAAATCATCTCCCCTACTTGAACCCACGCGGGGTTCAAGTGGAGAGGTGACTTTTTCAAATATTTGTACAAATTCTAACTTGGCCTAAATCAACTATTTTGTAACAAGTTTTGACGAAAAATTATTATAAATAATTATTATGTCTATTTGTCTTGGTCTGGGTGTTATCTATGTATTATAAGTATGTATTGTATTTACAAAAAAAAAATGTATTTAAGTATCAGTTGTCTAGTACCCATAACACAATCTTTGCGCTTAATTTGGGACTAGGGTGGCGCTGTGTAAATTTTCCAGAAATATTTATATATTTAATTATTACATCTTATTTTGTTTATGGAGCAGTAGTCGTTAACGTGGAACGGAAATAGTCGTCCTTGGACGGGATTGTCTTCCACGTATATCTATTGGAGTTACTTTATAATCAACTAGATACACGCCATCGCCCGTGTAGAATCGGCATCAATGATCATTCTACTTTTTTTATACCTCGTCGGGTGGAAGATAAGCATACCACCCGCCTGATTTGGAGCGGCTACCTTAGCCATATTAACGCTCGCAATTTAAAATATCGCTCGCGCGCCGCCTTCCCCGCTGCCAACGCAGCATCTCCTTCCTCTCTGGTGACCTCACTCACTCGCAGGAACGCAACAACCCTCAAGGGAATTGTTATTTGGTAGCGGTATTCTGTGAGTGATTTTGTTATCATAAGTTTTTTCAATTGCCTCCTCCCAATGAAAGCAATTTTAAAGTCGATTTACGTCAAAAAGTTTAGAAACGAAGGAAAAAATAGTATTTTCTTTAATTCCACTCAAGTGTAAAAATGATTGACACCTATTTCGTGTCAGCGCCAAATTGTTTACTTATCGGTTTTTTATTCGTGATTTTAGAATCAGATTTTACTGACATTTTAAAATTAATTTACTGAGAATTTGCAATTACTGAATTTGGAATGGGTTTTCATTTAGAAATATAGGTTAATCCTATTTAGAAATAGTTTTTAGAGCGGACTGCGCACAATGAAGGGTTATGTTTTTCAAGTGCACGTAAGTCGTCGTCAACCCTTATTAATCCCACTGCTGGGATACGGGCCTCCCCTCTATCGAAGGGGTTTAGAGCATACTCCACCACGCTGCTCAACTGGGGGTTTGTGGAGGCCAGTGTTTTCAAGCCGTCTAAAAGCCATTGAATGTTTAATGACTGTCATCTAATGACAATAGGAGGGACCGACGGCTTAACGTGCCCTCCGAAGCACGTATGTTATTAAACAAAATGGTGTATTATAGGCGCCACAGTTATTACTTCAAAATATATCAAGTCAAAATAAAGAGTATAAAATAATGTTACAAAAAAACTCGTATAAACATTTTTTGTCCCCAGAAAAATCTCTGTTTATTTACCCAAGGAATACAAACTAAATTAACTAAAAATAAACAAATCTTAAAATAACATACTTAATTAACTAAAAATAAACTAATTTTAAAATACAAACTTAATTAACAAAAATAAACAAAAATAAACTTTAAAATACAAACTTAATTAATAAAAATAAACTTAAAATAAATATTAATAAACAAATCGTATTTAATAATAAACAAATTTATTATTAAAATACAATTTGCTAGTAATATACTGGTACTTGTTTGATAATTTCTTGTTTAAAGTTGATACTGTTGATTGTTGACACTGGTGGAACATTATTATCTAATGTTATAATAAAAATTTGTACTTAATTTTACCGACCGGTTTCGCCGCTAAGGCATTATCGAGGTAAACAGATGGTATTTGTGTTTCTACAAAACATTTTTATACCGTGCAAATCAACAACAAAATTTATCAAAATAATTATAAAACATATTTCTTGTTTACTTGAACGAATCGTGTTAACCAATGATATTCATAATAAGCACCAACAAAGATATCCACAAGCAACCATAGGCGTCAAAAGTCACACCCCATCTGGGAGAAATGTGAGCACAATAAAAATAAGGTTCCATGCCATCCGGGCCGCGACCAGCACTATTGGTTTTTGCCAAAAAGCCCCTCGTGTAATCCGATTTGGGTGTTTGTTTTCATATTCTCAAAGCAAACTTACGTTCTGTGGCTCTTTTGTCGCGATAGTTTGGCCTATTTCAGAACAAATATTGTTCAAAATTTACACGTTTAAACAAGGCTTTATAATGTACATGCGGTTGCGAAAGGGTAATGGTACCTACTTAAGTAATTAATTTAATTCTCAAAGGTACAGTTGCGTTTGTGTGTTTGTGAAAATCTCTAGCTACCGAAGAAAGTCTTGTTGATTTTGTTCGAGGTAGAATCACAGCTTGTAGTCTATTGTATTTATATATATATATATATATATATATATACACATAATATTTAGTTATATATTCACTTTAAAAATAAATAGTTAAATAAAAATAAAACAAATATTTAAAGGGTTATTTGTTTAAATATTTGTTTTATTTTTATTACATACAACAAACGTGATTTATCTGCCGTTTTTTTATAATGGTACGGAACCCTTCGTGCGCGAGTCCGACTCGCACTTGGCCGGTTTTTTCATCATCATCATTATACATAAATGTAGAGCCTGTATCTACAAACATAAATGTAAAGTAATGTTTAGGATCGTTTTTTTTTTGTTAAAATTATGTGTGTGAGTGAACATGTCACGTCCAAGTGACCATGACAAAACATGAATTTTCTAAGTTGAGAGCACAAACAGTCAAGGATTGGCCTTGTGATTTGCTAATCGTCACGGCTAAAGGAAGACGAATCTGGAACTGAATTCGTTTAAACTAAAATGGCATAGAGCTGGTTGGGTTCATCGGAATCCTCGGAATGATAAATTTTCATTTTTTGACTAATCGACTGCTAAACACAAAACCACGCATGTCACGTTGGTTTTGACTTTTCTCTCCAAATTCAATCAAGCTGAAGTCGTAACTAATCAACTGAGTAATTATCATACTGATATCGTTCACCCTTTACACCTGAAATTTGAACGTATAAACCCATCAATTTGAACGACCTACCGTGCAACTGAATAAACAGCGATAGTACGGAACGCAGACATAGAGCGCGGGCTCTATGTTTTAAAATTAATTTTAATTTGAATCGTTCCCATTTGAATATACTTCGGAATTTTTCGAAATTTAGAGTAAAGCTGGGACTCTTAGGCCTCTTGTACACGCTGCATGCACCAATTCATTATGTACACCACAAGAATTTTGTCGGATCCTAGGCACGAAAACCACCGCACCGCAGCAAAACGTCGCGCGTCATGTCTAGCGCAGACAAGATTTTTTTCTTGGTCAGCGCGAAAGCAGTGTATAAGTACGGAAAACATAACTTGACCCATGCGCAGAACACATTTTCAGGTCCCAAACGTAATGAGGTACGAGGTGAGACGCGGGGGGCCGAGCGTAACTATAGCAACGCGGTGACGCTAACCCCCACGCAGCCGCACTCTACCCCCCGCCGCCCGCGCACGCTCCGCGCGGCCCTAGAGTACAATCGCGCACTAAATTTTCAGTTGTTTGACATTTCCTATTCCTGTGAATTGTGTGATCATAATAAGTCAAGACAATTGAAGATTCTTACGTTAAAAGCGACCACGTCATGGATAAAATGAAATATAAAAGGTGCATGCCAATAAGTGACAATGATTAAACATGGTACATGTAGTACATAAACATTTTTTGGTATTAAATTTTTATTATTAATCCTTTAACTGATATATTTAATAATAATACCTAGCGACCCGACACTCCAGATTTGTTTTTTTTTTTTTTTTATACTACGTCGGGTGGCAGACAAGCATACGGCCCGCCTGATGTGAAGCGGTTACCGTAGCCATATAAACGATCGTAACACGCGCCACCACCCCCGCTGCCAACGCAGCATCTCCTTCCTTTCTTTTCAGGTGACCTCATTCACTCGCAGGAACACAACAACCCTCAAGGGAATTGTTATTTGGCTGCGGTATTCTGTGGAGGTACATTCCCCAGCCGGGTAGCTTACAATTACGCTCCCTACCTCTCTTTTCGCCAGAGCTTCGTTTGTCAGTCAGCAGGGTGTACCGCGTGCAGGTGAAGTTGGCTTTGGTTCAAAGATGTTGATGAACCACTTACACCCCATAATTGTTTGATTCTTTTTAATGAAATTTGGTTTTCCGTTTAACTTGCGTTTAATTATATGATTTCACTCAATTTTTACACTTCATAAAAGAAATAATTACAATACAACGAAATCACTTTCACACGACCACTCACATTACTATTTCCCAGGAAACCGCGGAGCATTCGTCTAACACTTTTTCTTCTTAATTGTACCTGCGCAAACGACCGCCATTTTGGTTCAACTTATGTTTCCCGAACTAGTGTAGAATGTTCGTGTGTAGAAAAATAGAAGCGACACGAATTCTTGCATAATACTAATCGACTGCTGATAGCCCCAAAGTAAGCGAAGCTTGTGTTATGGGTACTAGATTACTGATAAACATACGTAAATATTTTTTTTTTGTAAATACATACTTATGATACATAGAAAAACACCCAGAACAAGACAAACAGACATGTTCATGCACACAAATGTTTGTCCTGTGTGGGAATCAAACCCACGAGCGTTGGTATCGAAGCCGCGTCATTGACCGCTACGCCACCGAGCTCGTCAACTGTAGTCATATACCATACCGTAGTCTGCTGGGAGAAGCTTTACAGGGAGTTCGTTCCACAGCTTGAGAGAGGTATAAAACTCCTCTGGAACCGTACAGTACGTATCAATGCACCTATTTCTAATTCACAGTGTAGCAGAGATGAATTTGATTTTCATATTACAAAATGATCAAGCAGTATCTAGGATACTTTAAATCCGTGTACGAAACCAATCAATCACATTAGAAGTATCAGTCTGGCGACTGAGCCGACCGCTTTATACAGAATCATGATGAGGGCTTTTGTGAACCATTACACAACTTTTTTAATCGGTAGGTAGTTGATTTTGGTGTTATTAAGCTAAAGTTATACATGCAATTTTGACATATGTATTATAAGGACATATGTATTGGCCCTGTGGTTTCCGGCAGATTAGAATAGAATCACTCCGTCTCTTCCCGTGGATGTCGTACAAGGCGACTAAGGGAAATACATTGTCAAATATCGATCAGGCCTCCCCAACCCGTTTGGCCAGCGTGGGGAGTGTAAGCCAAATCCTCTTTCCGTCTAGGACGGACGAGAGAGGGTCGTGCTCCTGTAGTGGAGACTAAAATGGACCTGATGATGATGATGATACATGTAATCGGTAGATAGTTGATTTTGGTATTATTAAGCGAAAGTTATACATGCTTTTGACATATGTATTATAAGGACGCTGGCCGTTGGGATAGTTCACAGACTAAAAGTCGCACAGCGAGCGATGGAGAGAGCAATGCTTGGAGTTTCTCTAAGGGATCGGATCCGGAACGAAGAAATTCGACGGAGAACCAAAGTGGTCGTATCTCTGATGAACAATTGGACTTTGTTATCAATATCAATACATATAATAAAATCGTAACTGGCCGCTGTCTGTACATTGAAGATATTTAAGAAAAACTAATATAGGGGGGCTTTATGAACGCAATAGAACCCAAAACAATGATTTTTAGAATTTTTGTCTGTTTGTCTGTTTGTCGGTTTGTCTGTTTGTCTGTTTGTCCGTACGTTTGTGCACGCTAATCTCAGAAACGGCTTAACCTATTTGAATACGGTTTTCACTAATGCGTTAAGGTTTGCTCAACTTAACATTTAGTGTTTGTTTCATTTCAATCGGTTCATAAATAAAAAAGTTATATAAATCTAAAGAATCACATATAAAATGGTACAAAATAACCAATCAATTGAATTGACTGAAACTTTTCAGTTGAATTAACTGAAACTTTATGAAGGTATTATGTTATCATAGTTAAAGTAAATAATACAATGAGAGAGATGCTTAGAGGTCGTAGCGCTAACGCAAGTTAAGCAACCCCTGTCGTGGTTCCAACTAGGATGGGTGACCACAATTGGCACAAAAATATATCAATTGGCTTAGTAATAACTCTGTGTGCAGAAATGGAAGATATATATATAAGAAAATCTATTACAGGGGGGCTTTATGAACGCAATAGAACCCAAAACAATGATTTTTAGAATTTTTGTTTGTTTGTCTGTAGGTTTGTGCACGCTAATCTTAGAAACGTCTTAACCTATTTGAACGCAGTTATCACTAATGCGTTACGGCTTGCTCTACATAACATTTAGTGTTTGTTTCATTTCAATCGGTTCATAAATAAAAAAGTTCTATCAATCTAAAAATCTACATACATAAAATTCAAAGTCCTGACTGACTGACTGACTGATATATCAACGCACAGCCCAAACCGCTGGGTCTAGAGATTCCAAATTTGGCACGTAGGTTCCTTATGACGTCTAGGGGTACACTAAGAAATGATTTTTCAAAATTCATCCCCTAAGGGGATAAAACTGGGGTTCAAAGTTTGTATGGGGAGACAAGATTAGTTGGACTATTTTATCCGAAACTTTTCAAAAGTACTTCTATAGATAAATGAGTAAATACGTGTTTCAGGATTTTTCAATATTAAACCCCTAAAGGGGTAAAGTGGAGTGAAAAAGTCTAAAAATTGTCATGGGTATTGTTTTATAGTTTATCGGGTCGCTGATTACGAAAATAACGATTTTAAAATTCAACGTGGGTAACTACCCCAATAGGGGATGATTGTCAAGAATCATCCCTGGGGTGCGATGGGGTTGAAATTTCTAAAATGGGATGAAAAAGTCTGAATATCGTCATGGGTATTATTTTTATGGTTTATTAGGTCGCTGGTTACGAAAAAACAACTAAATTATAATCAAACGTAGCTGACGTGACATAAAGTCACCCCTATGGGGGTGCAATGGGGTTGAAATGTCATAATATGAATATGGGTGTTGATGCCATGGTTTTCTGGGACGTCAATTCTGAAAATGGCTGGATTTGAAAATATAACATAGTGTACACGAAATTACTTATAAGGTTCTTTTATTAATTTTATTCCTAAGAGGGTGAAACGGAGGTCCAAAGTTTGTATGGGGAAACGAGATTAGTTGGACTATTTTACCATAAAATTTACACGAGTACTTCTATAGATAAATGAGTAAACACATGTTTTAGTATTTTTCCAAAATTCAACCCCAAAAAGGGTAAAATGGGGCCAAAAAGTCTGAAAATTGAAATGGGTATAGTTTTTATGGTTTATCGGGTAGCTGATTACGAAAACAACAACGATTTTAAAATTCAACGTGGCTAACGTAACCATCATCCCCTTTTGGGGTACGATGGGGTCGACATGTCTAAAATGGGGTGAAAAAGTCTGAAAATCGTCATGGGTATTGTTTTTATGGTTTATCGGGTCGCTAATTACGAAAAAGAACAAATATTTTATAATCCAACATAGCCGACGTGACATAAAATCACCCCTGTGGAGATGCGATGGGGTTGAAATGTCATAATATCAATATGGGTGTTGATTCTATGGTTGCCTGGGACGTCAATTACGAAAATAGCATCGATTTGAAAATATAACACAGTGGACACGAAATTACTTCAAATGATTTTTCAAATTTTACCTCTAAGAGGGTGAAACGGAGGTCAAAAGTTTGTATGAAGCAACGAGATTAGTTGGACTATTTTATCCTAAACTTTACACAAGTACTTCTATAGATAAATGAGTAAATATGTATTACCCCAAATTTCACGCGAGCGAAGCCGCGGGCGAAAGCTAGTGCAGAATAGATCCAGCCGACAAATTATGCCAAATTGAGCGATATACATAGCGAGAAACTTCAAATTGAGTTTTATATGCAATTTTATCTACACTACTTTGTGTGCTTCCGCCACCAATTAGTTCATGCAAATTACTGCCGGCCGGCACCCACCCACTACCGTTAGTAGTTGCATGCGACTGCCGTGGCTGCTTTAGTCGTCTCTGCTCCAGCTGCTGTGGTCGTCTCGGCGAATCTCCAACATCTGAAACAGAAGATACATGCGACCGCCACTGCCCCGACTGCCGTGGTCGTCTCTGCGACACATGTTTCGCCTCTACGCGAGGCATCCTCAGGTGATCTGTAGATGTTGACGGTTAGAACAACAACCTACAAAATCTATATATCTATAATGAGTGTTATATATTCGCAACAGTTTCATCGACATAGTCTTCAGAGTTTGCAAGCTGAAGTTGCAATGGGCCGGTCACATCTGCCGAGTAAGTGATGGCAGATGGGGGAGGAAGGTCTTAGAGTGGAGGCCGCGCGTAGGACGACGAAGTGTTGGGCGCCCTCCTTTTAGGTGGTCCGATGACCTTAAGAAAGCGGCTGGGAGCGGCTGGATGCGGAAGGCGGAGGATCGTATGTGGTGGAAGGCATTGGGGAAGGCTTATGCAGCAGTGGGTAGATACAGAGATACAGGTTGATGATGATGATGCAACAGATTCTAGCAGATTGATGACATATGCTTCCCAAAACTTATACTGCGTAATATTTTCATTCCTATTAAACTTTAAATAGCTGTAACTTAAAAGTAACGAAATTTCGGTTGGATCTATTTTGGATAACAGGAACCAATTCGACCGACAAATCTCTGTCAAAATGTTCAGCAGATACCGAATAGCATAAACATTGGTAACTTTGATAGCAATTAGCTAAATTTCAACAGTGTACATTGCGATTGAAACCGGTCTGTTTTCGCAAAGCAATTTGTAATGACGGTCAAATTGAAGTATCCATTTCACACTCATTTTGATCGGATGGTCAAAGATTATTGATTGTTGTATTGGGCGCAGAACAGTGCGTAGGTAGAGTACCTAAGTAACCTTGAAAAGTTATAGAAAAATATTTATGGTATACCTATGGCATTTTATAGGCGGGCCATAGCCGAACATCACGGCAGTAAAAATTGACTACAAAGCGCTGATTTAAAACTTGCGCATGTATGCATCGTATCGGCATCAACCCATAGTCATCCCACTATTAGGATGCGGGTCTCCCTTCAATCGAAGGTGGTTTAAGTAAGTGTAACTTGAGCTGAGCAGCGTGATGGAATCATCACGCTGCTCAGCTCAAGTTACACTTCACAATCAAGTTGCCTAAAGGACTTGCCTTAAAGACTACGTCTTTTTTGTGACAAAAGTCATAAAAATAAGTAAAGATAAGATAAAAAAAACTACTTACTAAAACCAATTTTAGGTGTAAGTTTGCATGGTAATGTACATCATATATTTTTTTTGTTTAATCATTATTTTATTTTAGAAGTTACGGGGGGAGGGGGGAAATTACACACATTTTACCATTTTGGTAGCGTCTCTCGCGCAAACTATTCAGTTTAGAAAAAAATGATATTAGAAACTTCAATATCATTTTTGAAGACCTATCCATAGATGGGTTTGTAGAAAAAAAAATTTTTGAGTTTCAGTTCCCAAAAAAGTATGGGGAATCCCCAAAATTTATCGTTTTTTTTTTCTATTTTTGTGTGAAAATCTTAATACGGTTCACAGAATACATCTACTTACAAAGTTTCAACAGTATAGTTCTTATAGTTTCGCATAAAAGTGGCTGTGACATACAGATAGATAGATATGACGAATCCATAAGGTATGTATGTAATAAATATAATGCAGCGATTATTTTGCTCTTCGACCTGTCTGGTTTCCTTACTCATTGTCTATTACAATAGAGGTTAATTTGTACGCAGGCTTCGGTCGATTGGTGCATAATTACTCCAATCAATATGTAACGGGCAATAACTCAATATCCGGGGATCTTGTAGGTATTAAACTGCCATTTGATCTTGATATGTACATTTGTTAGTTTCATCTTTGGTAGGATATAGTTAATTAATCTATACTCGTATGCCCATTTATTATGTCGCTGAATTTTATAATTAGTTAATTACATTTTAATAAGTTTTGAGTATTAATAAAATAGGAATGGAGTTGCATATTTTTTATATTCTGTCGGTCAGCCTGATGTGAAGCGGTTACCGTATAAACGTTCGCAAAATTTAAATATCGCTCGCGTGCTGCCAACTTCGCTGGCAACGCAGCAACTGCTTCCTTCCTCTCTCACTCGTACGAACACAACAACTATGGGAATTGATATATAGCTGCGGCACTCTGTGAGGTGGAGGCGCTTCCCCAGCCGAGCAGCTTGCAAAATACGTTATGTCCAACCACTCTTTTCGTTTCGCCACAGCCTCGTTTGTGAGAGAGCAGAGTGCAGGAGACGTTGACTTTGGTTTAATGATGATGATGAACAATTCACACCGCTTTCCATTCCCAAAATAACAGTTATTAAACTTTCAGATTTTTTTGTTCCACATTTTTTGTGTTATTGAAATATTTTGCCATATAAAATACTGTTTCGAATTAATTCTAATATATGTCCTAATTCTATTTCTCGATAAGATTCTTAACTGCGGTGAAGAAGTGAAGAAGAAGTATTAAGTGTGTCAATAGCTGAAAAGGCAAAGCCTATCTATCTGTGGCTCAGGATGATGACGCAAACTAAATAGTAGCGAAAGAGAATTGTCTGTGGATTTATATCGTCATTTTTTTAAAGTTCAATTATTTGAAATAACAACCCCCTATTATACGCATTTGTTCCACTCGGGGTCGAAACACTTGGTCCATGGGATCCCAGCACAAAAAACTTTATAAGAGAATTAAGAAAGATTGGTCGACGTAACCGGTGACCCAAGATCTGGGACATTCCTCGCCCAAAGGATCAGTTTTGCCATCCACCGAGGTAATGCTGCCAGCATCTTGGGAACGATGCCACATTGGCCAAACTTTTTACATTTATTTTAGTTTTAGGTTAGTTTTATTTTAGTGTTATTTAATTTTAGGTACTTGAGTTTTATAATTTAATTATATGTATTGTTTATAGCTTAAGTTTATTTGAATAAATGTTAAAAATCCTAGAGTGTTGTTGTGTGAGTGAATTTACTTTGAAGAAACCGCACACACAGGAGTATACATATTTTTTTTCTTTAGATAACTAGCTAGATAGGTACTAATAATGCCATCATATAAGGCTTAAAAAATCGTAGCTTATAACCTCTAGCGCCTAGTACAATTCCTTCACCATTACTATAGATAAATTTTACATACTCATTATTGCATAAATACTTTTATTTCCTTCTATTATTGTCTCAAATTCAATTTACTCTGTTGAAAGCTATAAGAATTTGTATCATTGAAAGCAGTAATCGAAGTACTTTATAATGAACCAGCATAATCTAGACCTGTATCAAGGCAATAGTGGTGGCGACAGCCCCCCTGATAGGCCGCGGGAGGAGGGAACTAATGGCCTGAGATGTTCTGTTCCACCCTACGAGCTCCCTACGCATATGTACGTCACAGCCACCCGTCTTCAATATTGATACAGGTTCAATTGCATGCTATCTACCCTTGGTTACGTAATTAGTGAGATGTGTAGCGATCGTGTATTAGCTCTATTAGCAATGTCTTGGACCTAGGGGAAATTGTCTTATATGGTCCTTGATATATTTAAAGATACGTATTTAGACCAAGTATTTTATTTCTAAATCTTATCTGTACATAATTAGAGGTGTAATGAAATAGTAACTTAACGATATCTGAACGTAAGGGATATTTAAATAGAAAAAAATATTGTAGTCTGTATAGCGAATTGGCGCCGCCATTGAAAAAAAATTGTAACTCTTTGTATTAAAATAAGATTTGTCTTAGTAACACTTGACTCGAACAAACATTTGCCCTTTAAAGTTCAATATTTCGCAAACGGAGCCTTGAATCGGAAAATAGTAGGTATGCAACGATATATCAAATTTGTATATATTAATACAACAAATTTGAGCTTTTTAGTTGTAATGTCTCCGAGCTAAGCCGCGGGCGGACGAACAGACAGACGGACGGTCATGGCGAAACTATAAGGATTCCTTGTTTATTACGGAACCCTAAAAAGAAAAGCTGGGTATTTAGTAATGCTTTGTAATAAAGATTAAAGTTCCATTTAACCTGAAATAACGAATCACTCAACACACATACACATCTACAACATTAACAGAAGACAAGTGTACATTTTCCATTACAAATACTGCTCAGTTCTAGTTATAATAAATAACAGCGAAACAAAGAAATGTAGGGTGCGCTCTAAGTGGGATCAGGGTATTTGTTGTTCCCGGTATTAGCTTGGAACTGATCCAGGGACGAAAAAGTTCCGCGCCAACTCCGACGACTTCCGTACAGATGAAATTTTGAATAGTAATTTTTAATGAAATAACTTTGATTCACAGAAATATGAAAAGGTGCTTTTAAATCCGACTTTTTGGCGAGAAGCACTGATTCCATTTACGAAGTTTCGTTTATTTAGTTTCACCTGTCCCGTTGTTTGTCATTTTGTGAGTTAAATTTTACCCACTTTCCAGAATCCGATTGAGCTAAAATTTGGCTTAAAATTTACCTTTTAGCGTTTTTTCTCCGTAGTCAGATTACGGTTTTTAAAACTTTTTTTTTCCTACTTCTGAAATATTATTCTTCACTAACGAACAATTCCTAGTTGGTGGATGGTTATAATTGTCTCCGTTGCCCAATGCTTCGGATCGATCTCGCCAGTATAAGCCTGGTTATTAAGCCATGGAAGCAGAGGGTGGCTTAAAATCATTGACCTTTGTCCCGGCTCTTCCGCACACACACCGTATTACCATAGCTTATGAACTACCAGTAGGTCGACGCCTTTGATGTTTCGCTAAATGGTACTTTCGTCTATACTTAAGTCATCGCATTGAAACATGATTTATTGTCCTTAATGTCTAGGCGAAATGTATAGGGCTGCTACAGTGGTTGACCACGACTGGCTTACAGTCCGGTTATCCTATCGTATAAGACGAACCTGTGTTTGAAATTAATTATTTCCACTAAGCCCTTGTGGTTGAGGATACTTAATATGTTACAATGCCTTATTTTTTACTCTTTTTTTAGTCTACTAGAATATAGTAATGAACATGACTGAAAGAAACTTGCCAATACTCTTCCCGTAAACGGCAGATTTTTTTAAATAAATTCTTATAATGATGTTCAGTTCTATATTATTATTTACACTTAAAGTTTCGTTGAATGAAACAGAAACATCTCAGCGGTAGTCAGCCATCTTTCCCCGGTCAGCTGTAACAAGGCGGAACATAAAATGGGTTCCCAGCACCCGTGATGAATCGCCACCGCCGCCACACCGACCAAATTAAACAGCCACGCGCCGTAATACCACTCCCTATAAATTGGTGATATTAATCTTTGTCACTTAATACTCTATAAACTTGAAACGTGACGGATCGGTTTACCTGTGAGAATTTTGATTGTTATAAATGTCGATGGGTTTTCAGGTTTAATGGTCATTTTGGCTTCTTTATTTGTTAAAATATATTATTTACTTTTTTTACAATATATATTTATTTACTTTTTGTACACTTTCTATCAAAACCAAAATTTAAAACATTTTCTAATTCATTAGGACTCAATCAAGCAAGACGCGATGTAAAATTTACTCCCTTTCATACTTTTTATATCATATCCTGAAAACATTCATAAAATTGTTCATTTGCTTTGATTTGCGGTAATTAAAAACAAAATAATACCAAACGAAAATACCTGACTGATTAGTTCAATACGAAATGTTTATTCAATGGTGTATTTTTCCAATATTGATGTGCAATGAGGCGGGCTCTTTATTGCGTTATAATAGAGTCTTGAATTAATGAATTAATGGCCTTATATACTGCCAGTTTTGATACAAAAATAAATAGACTTTGACATTGTATTATTAATTGGATTTATTTTTTTATTGAGATGATTATTTTATTATAAACTAGCTGACGCGACAGACGTCTTCTTAGAGCTTGTCCAGAAAGGGCGAATTCGCCGCGACTCTCTCGCGCGTTTTACGCGCGACCGTTGCGACCACAAGGTGCGTATGCGCGCTAACGCGCGAGCATTTGGGGAGGAAGTCAGGAAGTCGCTCTACAGTTTGCGCGTTAACGTCCAGTTAACGCGCAAACTGTAGAGCGACTTCCTAGCATCTCCTTCCTTTCTGGTGACCTCACTCACTCGCAGGAACACAACAGCCCTCAAGGGAACCGTTATTTGGCTGCGGTATTCTGTGAGGTGGAGGTACATTCCCCAGTCGGGTAACTTACAATTACGTTCTCTACCTGTCATTTCGCCAGAGCTTCGTTTGTCAGTCAGCAGAGTGCACCGCGTGCAGGTGAAGTTGGCTTTGGTTCAAAGATGTTGATGAACCACTTACACCCCATGGTGGGCATTTGTCTGTTTCAACACAATACTCTAAGTGCCACCTCTGGAAAATTACTTCAGTTTCGGTGCGTCGATTGTAGGCGCTGCTATGTGTACTTCTCGATATTATCTACTATGACAACGTGTTATTAAATATTACGAACGCCGTCTTCATAAAATATTAGTGAAATTTAAGCCCGACAACGTTCGTTTATAATTCTGTTTTCCATCCAATTTAAATACATGTTTGTTTTCTTGTTCGGCAAACAT
Organism: Hypsopygia costalis; assembly: GCA_937001555.2. Taxonomy (NCBI): domain Eukaryota; kingdom Metazoa; phylum Arthropoda; class Insecta; order Lepidoptera; family Pyralidae; genus Hypsopygia; species Hypsopygia costalis. The sequence continues at coordinate 30,479,241 of OW443329.2, forward strand.
GTTATTTGTTGAATAATGCAAACATAAGGCGACGGCTGTGTTCAGATTTGGTGATTAATGATGTATTTTGTAAATACACAATTCCGGTGTTTGTCATGCTGTCTCTATTATTTATGTATATAATTTGTTAACTATTCATCTGATGTTATGATACATTTTTTTGACGTGATAACGTCGGCTGCACGCACGTAAAAACATGACTCATTGTCACGTTCCGCCTGAGCCGAACGTGTTATGACGTTACCACGTAAAATTATCGTCCGCAAACCAACTTTGACGATGACGAAAAATGACGAGCTCGGTGGCGTAGCTAACGCTCGTGGGTTCGTTTCCCACATAGGACAAACATTTGTGTGCATGAACATGTCTGTTTGTCTTGGTCTGAATGTTTTCTATGTATCATAAGTATGTATTTACAAAAAAAAATGTATTTACGTATGCTTATCAGTTGTCTAGTACCCATAACACAAGCTTCGCTTACTCTGGGGCTAGATGGCGGTGTGTAATTTGTCTGACAATATTTATTATTATTTATTAACTTTACAGACAAAGCACTAAGTTACCTGACAGTATCAACTCATATTCATTTTGATGAAACAAAATAAATAATGCAGTATTAGCGAAATATCTGGTTTTATTATAATCGAAAAACTTACACCATTACAACATGGAAGAGCGGTACAGGAAGAAGAAAAAAATAGGCAGTGTTGCCAACAATAACAATAATTAAGGTGAAATTACATTGATACTTTTAACACCCCCGCTCAATGTAATTGCACCAAAGTAAATTAATAAATAAACTAGTCTTACATCTATCCTATGTTACCCATGCCACATTTGCCTAAGAAACGAGTAATCAATTCTCTATTCAAACCTTTTGTAAGCATATCTGCAGGTTGATCACTCGTTTTAACATAATTTAAACATAGCTTCTTATTTTTAATTAATTCTTTTATAAAGTGATAACGGATATCAACATGTTTTAATCGTTTTACAGTGTCAGTACAGGCAACAGATATGGCTGACTGATTATCACAATAAATATGTATAGGACATACATTGTTTATTTTAAAATCATTTAACAAATTAACGAGCCAGCAGGCTTCACTAGCTGCCATACTAATGGCAACATATTCCGACTCTGTAGAGGATAAACTTACAGATACCTGTTTCTTCGAACTCCAGGAAATTAAACAATTTGAAAATTTGAACAGGTAGCCTGTAGTTGATCTTCTATCATTAAGATCACCTCCCCAGTCTGCATCACAGTACCCCTCCAAAACATTATCTGTACATTTATACACCAACTTATAGTCTAGAGAGTATTTGACATAACGCAATACTCTTTTCAAAGCGCTTAACAACACATCATTTGCACATTTTTGATACCTACTTAAAAGAGATACAGTATAGCATAGGTCAGGCCTAGTACCAGATGCAGCATACATTAAACACCCTATCATTTGTCGACATAACCTTTCAATGTTCTTGTCTACTGTACTAGTGTTGTTTTGAAAAAGTTTTAAATTAATATTTTGATCTATTGGTGTAGACATTGGCTTACAATTTTCCATTTTAAATCTTTTAAGGATATTCTCTAGATACATTCTTTGGCTCAATTCAGTAGTTCCTGTTTCTAAATTTTGTTTTATAGTTATGCCTAAGTAATCAGTTACAAACCCTAAGTCTTTCATTTTAAATTCCTGATTTAATAATTCTTTTACTTGTTTTACTAAACCGTTATTTGTTCCAAATATGAGTACATCATCAACATATAATAATAAAAATGTTTGGTCATTATCAGTGCATTTAGTATAGATACAAGAGTCACAATTTGATCTAACAAAACCATCTTTAAGCATAACATCATTAAACTTAATATTCCAACATTTTGGAGAATTTTTGAGACCATATAGCGATTTATTTAATTTTACAATGTTATTATTACCTGAGTAAGCTCCCTCTGGCAAGCTGACATAAACATTTTCATTAATATTTCCATACAAAAATGCACCTGTTACATCCATTTGAGTTATAGGTAAGTTAAGTTTAGTAGCAATTATTATAAATAGCCTAACGGTTGACAATTTTGCAACAGGAGCATAACAGTCATTTAAGTCTACACTATCATGTTGTTCGAACCCTCTCGCCACCAATCTAGCTTTATATTGAGGAGAATCTAGATCACCCCTTTTAATTTTAAATACCCACTTACTACTTACAACTTTTTCATTTTCTGGTACATCACATATGTTCCAAGTATTATTTTCTTCTAATGTTTGCATTTCTCTATCAATTGCCTCCTTCCATTTGCTGCTGTCACTTCTCGTCATTGCTTCTTCATAAGTGACTGGTTCACTTTGTTCGGTATATGCGTATTGGCAAATGTAATGATTAGGTGGTTTCCTTACCCGTTTGCTGGGTTCTCTTTGATTTACCTCAATTACTGAATCAAATGAGCTGTTACTATCTTCACTGGGGTAATATTCAGTTTCAGAGTCTTCCAACGTACTAGCAGTCATCATAGTTTCATTGAGATCTGCTGATGTAGTGTCCGTGTCATTATGCAATTCATTTTTTCTGTCTTCATTTCCTCCTGTGTAGTTCATTTTTATTTCTACTTCATTATAGATTGGCTCCTTCTCTAAGAAAACTATATCTCGCTTTAATTCTACATCATTTCGATGATAAAAATATATTCTAAATCCTTTTACCGTTTCTCCATACCCAACCATTATTCCTTTTTCTCCTTTACTGTCCCATTTCTTTCTCTTTTCTTTCGGAATGTGCGCATACACTGGGGTCCCAAAGGGTTTTAGCTGATGAATGTCAAAGTCTTTTCCAGACCATACCTCATATGGAGATTTTTCTCCGTCTTTACTTTTTCCAGTCCTATTTAACACAAATGCTGCTGTGTTTACAGCCTCGCCCCACAATGTCTTCGGCAGATCCTTACATGAATTCAGCATTGTTCGAGCAGCTTCAACCAACGTACGATTCTCCCTCTCTGCCTTTCCATTCTGTTGAGGGGTGTAAGGGACGCTTGTTTGATGTAGTATGCCACGGTTAACCAACATTTGTTTGACTTCTCTATTTATAAACTCAAGACCATTATCAGTTCTGAAAACTTTTATTTTATTTCCAGTCACATTTTCTGCCTTGTTAATAAAATCTTCAATACAATTCTTTATCTCGAATTTATTCTTGACAAAATAAACCGATCTATAGTTGGAAAAATCATCTTTTAATATTACAAAGTACCTTGAACCGCCGACTGACGTAACCTCCATAGGGCCACAGGTATCAGCATGGATTAGTTCACACGTTTTCGTAGTAACAGTTTCACTGTTACCAAATGGCAGCCGATGTATTTTTCCTTCTAAACAACTCTCGCATTTTGTAACGGAAGTTTGTTTGACATCAATGTTATTTTTCGACAGCACCTTTTTTACATATTCAAAGTTCTGATGCGCTAATCTTTCGTGCCACTCTTGCAATGTATTTTTAACTTTCTTGGCCACATTAGCCACTTTGTTTTTGTAGCGTAACTCCAAGTAGTATGAACTTCCAACTCGTTTTGCTATTGCACTAACTTTATTGTTTTTATAGAATTTACATGAGTTTCTATCTGTCAACATGACATATCCTTTGTCTGATGCACAGTTTACAGAGAATAGGTTTGTTTTTAATTCGGGAACAAAAAGAACTTTATCTATGGTTGTTTCAACCCATTCACTCCCGTCGTACACCTCTACCGCCATCTGTCCATAACCTCGAACACTAATGGTCGCACCATTACCAACGATAACTGACTCTTGTTCATCATGGGTAAATGATGTGAACAATGCACGATCACAGCACATATGTTCACTTGCCCCCGTGTCCACTAGCCACTGTGATTGACTATATACTTGTAATGAGTTTGATACAACAAATGCATTACCTTTTTTATGTTCTTTGTTCTTCTTAAACCAGCACTGTGACTTGTTATGTCCACTTTTGCCACAATAGAAACAGTTGTTATTTTGTCTGTCTTTTCTATGGTTATTGTTACTTTTACACTCACTGAGATAATGTCCCATTTTATTACACTTGAAACACTTTATATTTCTTTTATCCTTAACAACAAATGCCGATGAGCCTGAAGATGAAGGTTGTGCACTTTTCTCTCTCACTCTTTCTTCTTCAACCAGTAATCTTGCAATTAAATTGTCCATTGTCTGTTTACTATCTGGGGCTGACTCCCAAGCCGATATAAAATGCGTATACTCTTCAGGTAACGACATTAACACTTTGGTTATCACAAATTTATCAGACACTTCTTCTCCTAATTGTTTGAGCTGGTTTTGTAATTCCTGGATCTTTGATAAAAATGTAGACATTTCAGTGCCTGTTTCAAATTTGTATTGAAAAAAACGCTGCTGAATTATATGGATATTTGTTTCTGTTTTCTGCTCATAGACGCTTTGCAGTTTTCTCCACATTTCGGCAGAAGTAGAACACGAAATGATATGTAGCATTACGTTTTCAGTCATTCTCGTGACTAATAGTGTTTGTGCCTTCGCGTCTTTATTTTCCCAAGCGATTTTTTCAGTGGGATCTTTGGGTTTTAAAGTTTTTCCTTCGACAACATCTAACCATCCTTGACCACGCAGCAAAACTGTGGTTTGGAACTTCCAGATGTTCCAGTTGTTGGCTCCTTCCAGCTTCATCAAGCCGTTATTGGTATTAAAATTTACTTCCATTTCGCTGTCCTGCCTTGCGACTCACGTCAAACAAGTATTATCTCCACGCCGCCGCCGGCGCCGCCGTGCAAAGTTAACCTCACTTTTGTCAACCCGCAAACGGAACGGAACGCGAGTATTGTTCACACAATAGTAACTTCCTGCATTAATTATTCTGTTATTTCACGGATATGTGCCTGGGCCCATAACCTGATGAAACAAAATAAATAATGCAGTATTAGCGAAATATCTGGTTTTATTATAATCGAAAAACTTACACCATTACAACATGGAAGAGCGGTACAGGAAGAAGAAAAAAATAGGCAGTGTTGCCAACAATAACAATAATTAAGGTGAAATTACATTGATACTTTTAACACATTTCACTAACAGCATACGAGTCTGCCCACGACTGAAAGGGTTTAGAACATACTCCAGACTCAACTGCGAGTTGAGGAAGGCCAGGTTTTTCAAGCCTTTTTTTTGTTTACATTGACTTGACTTGACGCCTGTTATTTAATGATTTTCAATAATAACAACCGGTACCGACGGATTAACATGCCACTCGAAATATGTTTCGAATACTCGACATAAATAAACCCATCTATAGACAAACTACAGCCGACGTTGCTTAACTTGTGTGATCGATTAAAACCACTATCGAGCTCCTCTGACTAATGTTACTTATACTGTGTTATAAATAATAGTACGAAAACAATTATAGTGATACTCAAACATAAATCAACATAATTATTATGAAGTCACCATCTAATATTTATTACTTGTTTATATATATGTTCAAAGTTTATATATTAGGTTGGGGAAAAAGTCTTTTCGTATTTTATATGAAAATTCAAAACATTTTTTAATAAAGTTTATTTACATTTAACTAAAGTATGTAGGTGCCATTTTGTTCGATAACTTTTTGCCATCTTGTAGGTAGAGACATGATCCCATTACTATAGAAATTTTGGGACTTCTGTTCAAAAAACCGCGACAAGTGGTTTTGGCAGTCTTCTCGTGATGTTAACCTGACATTGCCTAAAGAATGCTGAAGAGACTGAAACAGGTGGAAATCAGAAGGTGCAAGGTCAGGACTATACGGCGGATGCATTAACACCTCCCAGTCAAACTCTCTTAATTTTTGCTGAGTGGCTAAAGATGTGTGAGGTCTAGCGTTATCATGATGAAAAATCACACCCCTTCTGTTAATTAATTCCGGCCGCTTTCTCTCAAGTTTTTGCTTTAATCTCATCAGTTGTTCACAGTAGAGTTCAGAATCGATAGTCCTGCCTGGCGGTAACAGCTCATAATGAATAATGTCCTTCCAATCCCACCATACACACAGCATCACCTTGTTGCGGGTTAACCCGGGTTTCGCCAGAGTCTGTGAAGCCTGACCGGCCTTTGACCACGACCTTTTTATGCGCCAAAACTGTTTTGTGGTCAATTCCTAGTTCTTCAGCTACGTCGTTACTACTGATATGCCGATCTTGCTCCACTTTTTCAAAAATGGCATCCATTTTATCCGTAACAGGGCGACCAGAGCGACGTGCATCTTTGACATCAAAATTTCCGGATTAAAAACGCCTAAACCAAATTTGTGCTACTCTCACAGACACTGCACTAGGTCCATAAACGTCACAAATTTTTTTCGCAGCTTGCGTTGCATTTTTACCTTTTTTGTAGTAAAATTTTAAAATGTATCGAATTTCTTCATTAGATTCACTCATCTTGACAGAAAAAAAAACAAATGAAAATCACACATTTACCTAATTTGAATTTCCAATTATCTTTTTTAAAATTTAAACTTTTTAAAGATATCAAAACCTGTCAGATACAAATGGTATAACCAAAGAGATTTTATTACAAGTTCATACATACTATAATGCGAAAAGACTTTTTCCCCTACCTATTATATATATATATATATATATATATATATATATATATATATATATATATATGTATATATATATATATATATATAAAGAGAAAAAAAACTATGTATAAATTATAACTAAACCGCGTCAAAAAAATTCATAACATATGAAGTTAATATGTGAGAAAGAACATACTAGCTGTCGTTGTTATACCGTTAGGATGACAAACGAGCTTACGATCTGATTGATGGTAAGCATTCATCTCAGCCGATGGACGCTTGAAATACCTTAAGCACCATTCACGCGTTGCCGATCCTGTAAAAACCCATTTAAGCCTGTCTTGGCAAACCCCATACTGTAGCCTCTTGAGAAATCCTTGGCAGGGAATTCATTCCACAACCTCAGAGCACAAAACACAGAGTAATTAGAGCTCAGGGTAGAAACCTCTTCTGGAAAAGTACTCGCCCCGTCGCGCGTTGGTTAAAATTTGTCTGTTTGTTAGTAAAAACTTTATTGCAATATAACAACAACAAATTGTTCTCAACAAGTCAACAAACAATTTATTAAAAATATTTAATTAAAGTTTTATTTTTGACCCAACACAAAAAATAGTTTATTTACTAATTACACCTAACAAACTGTAACTATAAATGAATACAATGGCCAGTCTAATATTTAGATAGTTAAATGATTCAGATGTTATTTTGCGGAAGTCAAATTTACAGGCAATTTGATCTACACTACTTTGTGTGCTTCCGCCACCAAAATAGTTGGGGAAGCACGCAAAGTAGTGTAGATCAAATTGCCAGTCCAATATTTAAGTCCAGATTACAATTCTTATTGATGTGTATGTACATAAAATGTTCGAACCGTCTGTTGCTCTTTGGTGTCGAAAGTAAATACGAGTCTTAATAAAATCGAGCAACATGTAATATCAATATCGTACGATATGAAAACATCCTATCATAAATACTGGGGTGAAACCGACGCTGCCATCTTAAAATATACGCAACAAAACATATTCCAAATCGAGCAATGAAAATATCTTAGGAGTATAGTCAACAAGGAAAAAAGGAAAGTTGTTTGTTGACACGTAACAAACATATTATATAAAATCTTTTTATACCACGTAGGGTGTTAAACAAACATAATGGCACCAGAAGATCAATTTACATTAGAATTTAAACGGTTTACTGTAAGAGACTATAGAGCCTCCAACACGAGGAGTATAGATAGATATACTATGAGGAGTATAGACAGTTTATTTGTTAAACATAGGTGAGATGTTGATAAGCGTAAGATGTTGTTGTACAATAATGACACTTCTATGTTTTGCCGTCAGGCATACAATTTTTTAGAAAGAAAACTTATCATAATAATTCAGAATTAGGGCAAATTTCACATTATAATAAAGTATGTTTTGACATACTTAGGTACTAGGTATATTATATATGTGTATTATGTCAATGTATATTATAGTACAATTATAATTGTAGTAGTCAATAAAATTATTCAAATAATCGTTAATGGAATAATAACATTTGTCAATAAGCAATGCTGATAATTTAGTCTTAAATAATTGTAATTTCAATATGGTAATATCTGTGGGAACTTTATTATAATTTTTAGCTTGTGCGCTAGCACACCCGCTGCATCTGCTGCGCAGCATCTCTCACCTAGTGACCTTGCTTGCAGAAATTTGGCTGTGATCTTCAGTGAGATGAAAATACCTTTCTATTGCCAGAGTCCCGTCTCGTATGTGACAGAATGCGCACTATTGCACACGTGCAAGGAAGAATGGCTTTGCCTCAAAGAATGAGCGTTATTTACATCTGATTTTCAACCGAACTATCGACAAATAACTATATGCTAATAATTGTCATTACGTGCCATGCCACTTTTACTATACAATATTATGTATATTGTCTTGTTGACAGGGCTGTCCAAGGCACGGCCCGCGGGCCGCATGCGGCCCTCGGCTTATATTTGTGCGGCTCGTGACATGTTTTTCATTTACCGGTTTTAAACAGTTTTTTACTGTTATAGGTTTTGTACAACGAATCTGCCTGAAAATTATATTTTTAGGATTTAGAGCCGAAATTATTTAAAAAAAAACAAAACGAGTACATACTGAGGATATAAACAATTATTTAATTATCAAGCAAAATATCACCACAACAAAACCAGCCACTAATTAACAGATATAAAGAATAAATCAACGTGACGCAATTAGGGCAGACTGGAGGTCCGCACTGGTCGAGAGTCGAGAAGCAAATGACCGCTGCCGGCTCACTCCACGCCTTTTATAGCCAGCACGCACGGCGTCACTCAGCTGTCACTAGCTGACACTTCAGCAGTCTAACACGGCCTCTCCTGACTGTGCGCCGTCCTCGGGCACCTCGGCAGCCACACGCTCGCTGGGATGCCCTGCAGGTTGAGCGGAAGAGGGCCCAGGCTCTTCAACATCGTCTTCATTCTCGGGGTCTGTAAATACGTAAGACATAAGCAACAAGTTATGGGTCTCTTTATGCCTATTCTTACATTCGTCACACTTTCAAGGCCATCTTTCAGTGATACACACTTATCTATTTGTATGCCTATTATTCGCTACCGTCAGTCAAAAATAGACATACGTCCTCAATCACTCAGACCATCTTTTCACTGGATATCTAACGACCATGGTTTCGAAGCCCCTCCCCACACATGTGTTTACTGGACAGAGGCAATGTTAACGCATTGTCCATTGGGCAGAGGCAGTGTTTCGCATTGCCCACCGGACAGAGGCAGTGTTTCGCATTGTCCGCCGGGCAGAGGCAGTATTACGCATTGCCCACGGACAGAGGCAGTGTTTACGCATTGTCCGATATAACGCGCTCGATGAACAGAGGCAGTATTCCGCTTTGTTCGAACGTTGACCGCACGCAGCCTTCGTACCGTTTGGTACAAACTTCCATCTCGCAGACCAATCTCCACATTGAGATTAAACGTGATGGATCTCTCACACATGTGTTAGGGCTGCAACAGTCAAATAAAACTTTAAAACAGTTCATACTCACTTTCGAAGAATGATGCGCAACTTTCAGGACACCATTCTCCTTTCCACGGCACCATATATTGCGCCTCCGCTTGCGTGGTTTTGCCACGAGCACCGCTCAATAACTTGAGCTCATAGCGTCCACTTGGGAGCACCTTAATTATTCGGTAAGGCCCCCTCATCCCAGAGTCCAGTTTTCCCGTTGACTGGGAATATTTAATGACGAACACTAGTTCGTCAACTCTGAAAGTCCTGGGAGGATGTCGACGCTGATTTACCTGGGAATCCTGTCTATCTTGATTCCTTCGTAATAACTCACTCGCTCGGCTTCTACATATTTCACGCCACGCTTCGCGATTGGGACGCGAATCTTCTATTGCGACATCTCGAACTAATGATCGTATAACAGGTGTTGTAGCATCGGTGCCCACTAACAGGTTCAAAGCAGAAAGTTGCGTCGTCTTCTGCTTTGTAATATTTAACACAAGCTGAGCTTTCCATAAGGTTTCTGACCAAGTTGTGCTTTTGTTGTTGGTCTCGATTCGAATTAAATTTAAAACGGTGCGCACATATCGCTCGGCTTGACCATTAGCGTGGTGCATCTCAGGTGTGATGTAATGGAGGTCACAACCCAACTCAGATATCCAGTTGGTAAAACTGGAAGCCTCGAACATGCGGCCACGATCACACACAATCAGTTTGGGAACACCAAACAAAGATATTGCGTTATTTAGCACTCGCTTGAGTTCATTTGCGTCTTGTTGATATAGAGGATATAGTAAGCAATATTTAGTAAATGCGTCTACTAGCACAAATACAAATTTAAATCCGTTAGATATCGGCAACGGGCCTAGTACATCAACATGAACAGTGCTGAAGGGAATATCTGGTTTTTCCCATGATGTTATTGGCTGATGGGGAGCCCTGGGAATCCGTTTTTTCGATATGCAGACTAAACAATGCGAAATATATTTTTGTACAAAGTGCTTAAGGCCCGGAAACCAAAAATGTTTTCGGATGAGATGTAGTGCTTTATCCGACCCAATATGTCCATGTTCATCATGGAACAGACGCAATAGGCTAAGTCGATGACCTTTAGGAATAAAACATAATAGTCTCGATTCTTCACCAATTGGTGAGTAACGGTAATATAATAAGTCGTTCCGATATACATAACGTTGGGAGTCTAACTCACCCTCGTTAAGTTTTCTAACTAAATCTTGGGTCTCAGTGTCGGCAACCTGTGCCCTCTGAGCCCAGTTTAGGGGCTTATCTATGTGGTTTACTTGCGCCACTGGTGGATTTCGACTCAAATAATCAGCATGGGCCATCATTGTACCCTTCCTATATTCGATGGTGAAATTAAAATCTTGTAAATAAATCCACCAGCGTGCAACACGCGGGAGCAGATCCTTCTTACGTTCGGTAGCCTTCAAAGCGTTGCAATCGGTTATGATTTTAAATTGGATGCCAACAAGATAATGCCTAAAATGTTGCAACGCTTTGACGACAGCCAACGTCTCCAGCTCATAAGAGTGGTATCTGCTCTCGGCACCTTGGGTGACCTTACTGAAGTAGGCTACCACTCTTTTGTTGCTGTCACTATGCACTTGCATCAGTACAGCGCCATAGCCAGAGCTACTTGCGTCTGTGTGCAGTTCCGTGGCCAAACAAGGGTCAAAAATTGCAAGTATCGGTTCACTGGTTAATTGTTTTATGATATTTTGGCGGACCTGCTCTTGTTCGGGTCCCCATTCGAATTTAACATCTTTCTTTGTAAGGCGTGAGATACTTGCAGTTTCTGTCGCGTAATTTTTGATGTAACGACGGAAATACCCTGCCAGGCCAAGAAACTGTCTGACTTGTCTAACATTTCCCGGTACAGGAGTGTTCGCTAACGCTTCAATTTTTTGAGAGCTTGGCCTAACCTGACCATGACTTATGATCCGACCCAGATAATCTACGGTAGTAGTAAGAAAAGAGCATTTGCGAAGGTTAATTGAAAACCCGGCTTCTGTGAGCGTTTTTAAGACTTCGCGTAATAATTTAATTCCGTCCTCGACCGTCATGCTCATAAGAAGTACATCATCGATATATACAAGGACGCTACCTGACTCGATAAACTTTCGAAGGGTATTATTGATGATTCTCTGATACACCGTAGGGGAATTACATAATCCGAAGGGCATTTTCAGATATTCGTAATGCCCTTCGGGTGTCACAAACCCTGTTCGGTGTATTGACTCGTCATCAATGGGGATCTGGTGGAATCCAGATGCCATGTCAAGACTTGTGAAGAATCTCGAGCACTCAAGTTGATCTATGTGATCCTCTATCAGAGGAAGTGGGTATCTATCCTTGACTGTTATTCTGTTGAGAGCTCGAAAGTCCACACACATCCTGTCTGCGCCATCCTTCTTCTTGACAAGGATGATGGGACTAGCATATTCGGATTCTGATTCCCTAACTATGCCCTTGTTCATTAAATCCTTTACTCCCGGACTTTAAATTTTTCCTGATAAGATAACCGATATGGATGGTTGGCTATGGGAATATCACTTGTCAAGGTAATGTGCATTTTGCCCGTTTTTACTGTTGTAGTAGCGATACCCGAAATTAAAAATGTTGAGAAATGGTCTAGTACACACTTTAGGTATTAAGCTCATCACCTTGCAAAGGTGTATTTACATTACTTAGTCCAACATTCTCAACAGAATTTACATGCAATACGCGACCGCTAGAATGTGTCAAATATTGTGTATTTTTCGTACGGACAAAAGTAACGCCATCTCTATTGAGAACATCAGTTCCTATAATGATTGGTGTATTCATATAGGAAGAAGGTACTACAACAAAATCTACTTCGAGCGAAATACCATTAAACTCAACTGTAAGTGTAACTAATTCGCGTGCGACTATCTCGCTGTCGCTGATCCCTTTTAGAACACAGTGAGTAGGTTTGCGCGAACAAGAAAAGTGTTTGACGGCATTCGATGATATTAACGATACGTTAAGAGCGCCACTATCGATTAAGATATCTACTGGTATACCCTGTATCACCCCTGTGCTAATGTCATTATTCCGAGTACCATCAGAAAGCTGCTTACAAAGGTTCACTTTTCGTGAGTTATTATTTTGGCCATCAGCTCGAGATTTCGCAAAGCAATTGCTTTCTTTATGACCTATCTTTTTGCAAAACGAACATGTAATTTTAGAACGACTTTCAGATGGTTTCTGTTTCTTAGGACAATTAGCACGTGTATGCCCTACCTGATCACACGAATAACATTTGATTTTTGAATTATCAGTATTACGTTTAGTTCCGACACGGGTGGGGGCTCCACGATTTACTTTACCGGGTTTGACGTAAATGGCAAGAAATGAGACCAAAGTTTCGGTAGTTAAATCCGCCATTGGTTGCTGCTGCTCGAATTTGCACGTCGTTTATACCTCGTATTACTATCTGAGTCATTAGTTCATCACTCAGACCTCTAACTATACGTAATCGTAATAAAGAACGACGAGCATATTCAGAGTATGTTGAAAACTGATCCGACGTCGTATTCATAACTTCAAAAAGGATATCTGCGTAGTTAATTTTACGCGGGCAAAGTGATTTAAATTCCTTTTTGAAGTTAGACCACGAACGATCGTTGGTTGTCCACTCATTCAACCAGGTTCTAGCATCCCCTTTTAAGCAATTGGCTACCCTGGACAGACATTCTAAATCTTCCCAACGATTTGCTAACCTAGCGCGGTCTACCTCGTCACACCACACCTCAAAGTCGTGAACTGTTGGATCAAAGTTCGATACATAGTAATTATGTGGTTTAATCTGACCAATAGTAATAAGAGCATCTGCAAGTACCTGTGCTGCTGAAGGCGTACCACTGTCACGTTGAGGTGTGCTGCGACGTCTGGAGTGATCCGCGGGTGGCGGAGTATTAGACACGCTGGCGGTACTTTCTTCGACGGCATTCAAACGCGTAATTATCGTATTCAACACTTGCTTCACTGAGCTATCACGACTACGATGTTTATGACGACGGGAGGAATGAGAATCGCGGTGTCGTCGACGCGATCTACGTTTAGATCTATGTCGTGATTCATCACCCGAACTACTACGCGATCGTGATGATGATCTTGGCATAATTAATGGCTGGTTTATTGTAAATAAGTAGAAAACCTGATTTGGGGCAAATGAGCAAGAATCCCGGTTCTGATTTTAGGATTTAGAGCCGAAATTATTTAAAAAAAAACAAAACGAGTACATACTGAGGATATAAACAATTATTTAATTATCAAGCAAAATATCACCACAACAAAACCAGCCACTAATTAACAGATATAAAGAATAAATCAACGTGACGCAATTAGGGCAGACTGGAGGTCCGCACTGGTCGAGAGTCGAGAAGCAAATGACCGCTGCCGGCTCACTCCACGCCTTTTATAGCCAGCACGCACGGCGTCACTCAGCTGTCACTAGCTGACACTTCAGCAGTCTAACAATATATTTGTACAAAAGTTTTATAACCAACTAGTTATATCTAAGCTTAAACTTCCAAAGTAGGTAGTAAAAATGTCAAGTAGGTATTTGTTTCTGCGGCCCGCCAATGTGTTTAGTAATTTATAATGGCCCGGTATTGTATATGGTTTGGACAGCCCTGTTGTATGCCATGTGGCATGGCACACGTGTAATAAAAATTACAGTTCTGTCCCAATAAATATTTCCAGGAACCAAAACTCTGCAATTTAAAACACATGCTATTTCTCCCCCGCACATCGATAAAAAGGTCAAGTCAAGCTCGATAGCGTTGCTGCACTTGTCGGTGTAATCGACGACGCATGTTCAGCATCTTCAAACGTCTTTGTCCTGTCTATCTATGGATGGGTTTTTACTAGGTTTTCCGATTCTGAAAAGGCATGTTAAGCCACCAGTTCAGGTTGCTGTCGTTAAATGCCTGATATCGTTAAACCAAGCCATCGGCCATTGGACGGCTCGGAAATACTTGCCTCCACGTGAAGTACGCTCTAAGCCCATGAAGAGATGAATATGTGTGAAGCCAACGTCGATAAAAAGTCGCTTATCTGACAAATCTTATGATTTTCTTACTGTAAATTCTCTATTATAATGTAAGTACGTTTCCAACTGTACCATATTGTGCGATTGTAGTGTAGTAACGTGAAGCTCGCAGTAATACAAACGTTGGGAAATATTTTATTTAGTGGGTCGCGTTGCTTCCTAAGCGGGCGGATTGTAATAAAAATATTATATACCTAAGTGCTTTGCGGTCCTGCCCTGTGTGACCAACGGCTTAATTCATAAGTGGTGGGCGGATTCTATCAATAATGTTAAAAGTATTTAACCTTATAATAGAGTGCCTTAAAATGAGAACCGTTTGCAAGGATTGGCTAAGTATACCTTTAAAGAGAAGTAGCACTAACCAGATGCCGATTTAGGGCCATGGTCGGCCTAGGCCCTATAATATCAGGCGCCCCCCTCTCAGCCAATCATTCTCCCTATACCCGATTTATATTAAAATCCATTGAAAACAGAATGCATTATACCATTTTCCCCACCCGTAGATACATGTTCAATAAGCTTCGCACAAGTGGCTACTTAATAAAACGAGACATTTAAGTACTTAATAAAACGAGACATTGCAAGCCGGCATCCTTTTAAGTTTGCAAAGTATATTTTATTGCCATTATTGGCCAGCCGCCCTTAATATCTGGCCGCCCTAGTTGGCCTTATGGGAAATCCGCCTTTGGCACTAACTATTCGGTAATCTGTGGTAGCACCCAATATTCTTTAAGGACAGCACAGACGATGGAATTTATCCATGGATTTTTTGTCTGTCAACATAGATTGCTTACAACTGCACACTAATCCGGGGTCCCTCGTGTGCATTGTTCGATGCAATTGTAAGCGATCTATTTCAGCGGGCAAAAAAGTCCGCAGATAAAAGTCCCTCGTTTGCTCAGACCTTTTATAGCAGTCCGACTGCGTCTCCACCTTACAGTAGACCGCAGCCAATTAATAATCTCGGACCAATGCTCATTAGGTATGATAATACATAAACCGTATGTTTATTCTGTACCCGACGTTGTATAAAAAAGGAACATCAGATGTTAATTTACAACCTCATTGCTATCTCTAAAATTTAGATTATGTTCAATTGTTTTTTTTTCCCTCTCCCCTTGTTAATTTTCTAATTGTGTAATATAAATTGCGTGTTACCCTATAACAACAAGAATAACATTTGTTCCTGTTCTTTATACCTTAACTATTGCTTAAATATTGCTGTCTCTCCTCTGTTTTACTTATGAATCTATTACTCCCTTTTCTTTTTCCTGAAATTAAGCCAACGAAAACTTCATATACATATTCTGTTTTAAATTGACTTTATTGTAAGTATGATCTAACTATTAGTTTCTAGAATTATCAGTAATTGATGTAGAAAATTACGAGCTTCACTTTCATTAACGTGAGGCATGTCATCTTATCGGTAATCTGAATAATCCGGTACAAAAAAAATCTGGCAAAATTTACATAAAATATTTTTGGTTTACATCTACTACTAACCAGTACATAAATGACTTACCATAGTTGCCTTGTAGGATTTCTTTTACTTTCAGTAATCCTGCTTAGTATTCGCGTGTCTCTTACACCACGCTCGCTTCAACGGTACGGGCCCCGCCCTTATTCCGGTGTTCCGTAAATGCGGGCTGACTTTTTCGTAGCTTTATTGTCGAACGTAAATCTATCCTAATTGTGAAAACTTGATACAAAGTCATGTGTTTGCTTCCACGTACGTTTCATTGTACCAAAATTATACTGTAAAATGTTAATATACAATATAAACTTTATTTGTCCGTATGATGTTCTTTCTCTGTTATGTTTATAAATTGATAATAATCAATGATGAAAAGCTTGCGCCCACGACGATAATGCCCGTATCCAGGCATCCCTTGGGTATTTTCAAAAATCCCTTCTTAGCGAATGCCAAAGTCGGCCATCCGCTTATACTTATCTCGCTGAGAACGTGTCTTCTATATGAGATTTCGTGTGGTGAGTAGTGTTGAAAAAAGCAGCAAAAATTATAATTTCTTTCTAAAAAAAAAAAACAACGGTTTGCACTCCGGGAGTGCCGGCAGAAGTGAAAACTTAAACATTAATGTCGTGCATTTTTGAATATTTTGGATTGATTGGAGAATAATTTCGCACGAATTGCTTTATTTATCAGTTTAAAAGTAATATCATTTATGTGGTAAAATACAATGTTCATTTATTGCGCTATCGTACACAAACATGACAATTTATATTACATTAAAAATAAACAGCAGGAGAAGGCATACATTTTCGCCGCGCGGTAGAAAGAGATATTACTTCCTCTCCTACGCACCGCCGACGGTCTACTCTCCCTCTGTCTTACAAATTTTCGATCAGGCCACGTGTCCTGACGCGAGTTTAATATTTTTTACCTATCCCAAAAAGTGCACAACGCCGCTAAAGAAGTTTTCATTTCAAAAACAAATTGTTTCTTTCGGCATTTTCAAGTTTTCAACGCTAGTGGTGAGCCGATAGAAGTGTCAGGGTTTCTATTTCTACATTTTGTGAGTTTGACCTGTGCATTAGCTGGAACAAACGATGGGACCGCTCCAGGGTCGTATACCTGTAAGCGACGACACTGTTCAGGGTATAAAAGTGAAAGTACATATTATAAAATATAATTATGAACCATTTTTTGCTAGAACCCTGTTCATCTAGGGTTGTATTGCTCAGCTGTATATACAGTCCTACAATTATATAAAAATGGTAAAAATAGGTACATTGTCTAATTTAACGATATTTTTTACAAAAAAAAAAAAACAACTCCAAACATTACTCTACATTATGTAATTAATAAAATACCTACCCCAATCGTACCTCAAACCAAAAGCGGAGAATCGTATCTGGTGGAAGGCATTGGGGAAGGCTTATATCCAACAGTGTGCAGATTCAGGCTGATGATGATAATGATGAAAAAATATGGGACAAATCTGGAAGTATACCCTTTCAAATAAAAAAAGGTTTTTCAAATCGGATTATAAATGACAGAATAATGAAGTAACAAACATAAAAAAAATACAGCCGAATTTAGAAACCTTCTCCTTTTTTGGAGTCGGTTAAAAATAATGAATTCCAAACGAAAATAGTATAAGTCCTAAACAGCGCTACTATTCGAAACAGATCAATTGGAAGAAGAGCAAAGTCATAAAGGCTTTTATTTTTTTACATAAATACACAAAAATGCTCGTTCCCCTTACATTTGAGCTGAAACGACAGATCCCGTAAAAATATTCGACAATAATCGCATACGAATTTTTCTCAAGAGCGACTTAATATCCGAGAGTCAATGAACCGAAACCCGAGTAAGGGTCCCGTAGGATTCTTAGAACAATGAAATACACGTAATATTAGAGCCGTATGCCCTTATAAATATACATGAGTAAGCCATTTTAATCTCTCTGACGAGTCGCAATACAATGGGCTTTTAGTGCCACCAAATTGACATTAGCTGAGTAAGTTTGAATGTTGTTATAAATTAGTGATATTTATTTAATAGGTACTTAGTTCATCAACATCTCATACGTACAGATTCACCTTATTTTTATGAAGAAGATCTTTTTAGGAGTGTAAGGGGATCATCGACATCTTTCAACCAAAGCCAACTTCACCTGCACGCAATGCACCCTGCTGACTGACAAACGAAGCTCTGGTGAAAAGAAAGGCAGGGAGCGTAATTGTAAGCTACCCGGCTGGGGAATGTACCTCCACCTCACAGAATACCGCAGCCAAATAACAATTCCCTTGAGGGTTGTTCCTGCGAGTCTGCAGGTAACATCTATAACACTAATAGGTGAATGCACATTATCTTTAGAATACCTTTACGAATCTTTAGAAACCGTTAGAATTCTTTATATGAAACCTTATTAAACTAGTATAGACATGTATATTAGACTAGGATTGCCGCCTTTTTTCTTTGTAATTAAAGGACATTGGTTATTATAGGTAAGATAGATAAAGTACATGGTATCAAAATAAAGTACAATTTATTTTTCTTTATTATTATGTTTAAAAACATATTTTTTATTGATTTTTGCAGTTTGTATCAAATTTGTATTTCTACTAAACAATTGCACAGTATCTTTACAGTCTATATTTAAATTAAAGTAAATAAGTAAAAATAACTTTTCAAAATCTCAATGAAATCAAATCATGCGAAATAAAGTATTTTCGTGCACTTTATTATTCTCATAAAGTATAAAGTACAATTATTTGAAATAACGTACAATACTTTATTATAAAGTACGGGTGGCAACCCTACTTATGACACCTCGCTCACCTACCTGCCGTACCAGATTCGAACGGTTATCCGGTGTCATAACATTTCATATAAAGAGTTATAAAATTCTTTTCGTTATATTCTTTCAGGGCGCGTTCGAGTCTGATAAATGTGCGTTCACCTTATACTATAATTTAAATAATATTGACAAAATCACTCATTCGAGTGACATTGTAAAAGGTATGTCTCTCAATATCAGTAAAGGGTCACAGAAACCTCGTGTAGGAGAATGTTCCCGGCGCTGTTAACATCTTGTTTTATATTTTCTTTGTACGTCAAACTAATCAGGTATTATAAGGAAGAAAATCGGATTACGTATGTCGTTACTCCTGGCTACACAGGAGACACAGCGGAGGGAACGTGTGGTGGGCCCACGTAAGTGTTGTCCAGTTTTTAACCGACTCCAAAAAAAGAGGAGGAAGGAGGAGGAAAGTTTCTCAATTCGGCTGTATATGTCTTTAATGTTTGTTACTTAATTATTCCGTGATTTGTAAACCGATTTAAAAAACTTTATTTATTTCCGCATTGGTCCCATTATTTATTTCAACATCATCATCATCCTGTATCTACCCACTGTTAGGTTTGTTATTTCATTACTCCGTCTTTAAAAACTGATTTGAAAAAAAATATACTTGAAAGAGTATACTTCCAGATTGGTCCCATATTTTTTTCATCATCATCATCATCATCAACCTGTATCTACATACATAAATGTAGAGTAATTTATGGAGTCAGGTTTTTTTTGTTAAAATTATTATGTAAATATTGTTATGTTCGTGACCCAATTTTCTGCTAAATTTTGTGTACTGTTTCTAATATTTTCCTATAATAACTATTATGATGTAACACAAGAAGATCTCAGAGCATCGTAGTAAGTTTGGAAGCGTGACAGGAATTATATTTCAGAGCTTGGTCTCGTGTAGCGTTGTGGCGTTTATCATCTAGACATCTAATTTGTGCGCCGACTCAAAGTGTCTTTGTATTTACATTTAGAAGGAAAAAAGCTTTATTTTAATACTACATAAACTTATGTCATCATCATCATAATTTCTGTCACATTGCCAAGAGGGGAACGACCTTATGCCTACAGCTAATGCTCCCCTGTGCACTAACCTTTCGGTTATATCATAGGATTGCGAGTCTCTCAGCCCTCTGAGCCCAGTAAACCAACCAGGCAAGAGGACCTTAACTAGCCCTGCTATTGTGCTCAGTAAACAAACCAGGCACTCAAGCAGATTGGTAGCAGGTCTCCCTCTCCCCCAGGTACTCCCCTTTCTCCTGCAAGCAGACTACTTGGGCACTCTTAAGTCGAGAGTAGCTCGTGGCGACCGACTCTCGGTTTCCCAAGCATCGGAGCCCTACCACCACTCCCCAATGAGGTATCCATGATGTCAAGAGGGTAAGTATTATTCCAAAAGCTTCCTATTCCTATTTATTTTTGTTCAGTGAGTTCCAAGGCATCTGTAATTTTACTCCCAGGACTGCAGTGGACTTCATAATTCATTGCCTTTTTGGTCAATTCGGTCGTTGCTGCTTTGGCAGCCAGGATTGAGGCTACACAGGAGACACAAAGAGTTTCCTCATACCGGATTCGGTTCCATTAGAGAAATCCCGAACATCGTTCTCTCCACAATCGCTCGCTGTGCGTCATTATGTAGGTATATTGACCAAATTTTTTTGTCATTACGGCAGAATATTTAAGGATTTAAATGATACATACATGGAAATTGGATAAAGTTCAGAAGTTGTAAAAAAAATGTAGAAACGCATAGATGTATTTTTTTTTATATAAGAGGGTGGCAAAATGTGGGTGGAGGAAAGCAATCACCATCGCCCATGGAGATCAGCAACACCAAGGGGTCGTCGATCCGTAGCTAGCCTTTTAAGCGAAATAGTTGTCTACTCTGTTCTTGAAGGCTCTCATGTAGTAGTTCTTCGGAAATACTAAAATAAAATTAGTATTTGCGTTCATCCTAAAATAAGTTAATTACAGTGCTTTTTTTCAGCAATGTTGTGAAGCGGTTACTGTAGCCATATTAACGCTCGCAACATAAGATATCGCTCGCGCGCCGCCACCCCCACCGCCAACGCAGCATCTCCTCCCTTTCTGGTGACCTCACTCATTCGCAGGAACACAACAACCCTCAAGGGAATTGTTATTTGGTTGCGGTATTCTGTGAGGTGGAGGTACATTCTCCAGTCGGATAGCTTACAATTACGCTCCCTACCTCTCTTTTCGCCAGAGCTTCGTTTGTCAGTCAGCAGGGTGCACCGTGTGCAGGTCAAGTTGGCTTTTGTTCAAGGCAAACGAGTAAGTAGATCATCTGGTGGAAAGCAATCATCACTGCCAATGGAGATCAATAATACCTAGGGGTCGTCAATCCATTACCAGCCTTTAAAGGGAAATAAATACTCTGTTCTTGATGTCGTAATTGTTCAGAAATACCAAAATAAAAAATTTTTCGCCAATGTTATTAGAAGTTCTAGATGACTTATCCAGATATACCAGCAGAAACACAATAATTAACTACCCTTTTTCGTAGTACATTTTCCCTTTGTCTGATTTTAGCCGTTGTAACGCTTTCGCACAAAGCTCCACGAACTTTCAACCGCTTAATGTGTGTGGTCCCATAAACCGTTGAAAATTATTAACCCTCATATTATGCTAGTAGTGCTGAAGGTCTTTATTAGTAGGTCAGTAATTAAAATCGCTTCCCAAGAGAGCATAGTTGCTGAAACACGTAGAGTTGTGACTTTTCAGTCGTAATAAGTTTGCAGTGTTGAAAGTTGGATGAAAACACATAGCAGATATATTGTTGAAAGCGCCTACAACATATTCTTTGTTTTTTTTTTCCTACGCCGGTTGGTAGACAAACATAATAATATGGCTCGCCTGATGTGAAGCGGTTATCGTAGCCTTATAAACGCTCGTAAAATGAAATATATATAGTGTATTGTGACAATTGTTAATTTCATGCTATTGCAACATTTTTAAGATTGTAATGTTTAATGCTTTTGCATCACGTGTTTACGAGGTATTATAAGCGTTCATAGGCTACGGTAACTGCTTTCCATCAGGTGGGCCATCAGGTGGTATGTTTGTTCGACATTTTAGTGGTATATAAAAAAGTGCCTGTAAGGGCTAAATGGTAAATAAATATATTCGAATTTACATCCATTTTATTCTGCATTAACTGCTTACCAACGCCTGCTGACTATTAAATAGGTCGAATAAAAATATAACCAACTTAAAATTTTCAACAAGCAGAATCTCTACTGCGAAATATTTTATTTTAAAATAACATAAACATTAATACATTGAATCGCATCCATGTTACTTTGTGCACAGCTCTCGACCGATATTTTTCCCTTTCAGCGCGTAATGAACACCAACTTAACAGCAGTTGTCATTATTTTAATGAAACTCAACTAGAACGACCCTCTCAAATATTCACGCTTCCGTTACTGAACCCTATTTTTTATGGTCCAGCAGAATAGTAAGTTTATTCTAGGAATGCTATTAGGATGCCAAGTAGAGTTTGTATTTATGCCGCTATTCTGTAAGTGGAATTAAATCAATGTGTGTTAATGTTAATATTATTCAATATTGTTGAATTTCGACGGAACTTTAGGGATTTTACCTCCATTTCTATGTTCTACCGATTATACACGCCTACGGTATTAATCTACAGCCGCAATACTCGACATAGGCATATATGTAGCAGGATTGACTTTTGAAAGGTGCCCGAAAGCCTGAAGGCCAATTCTCGTAATTTTTCTACAAAAGCAGATTGAAAGTTGACCGAATCGAGATTTAATTGTGAATTGACTAAAATTATATACTTGATTTCATTAATTAATTATTATCAATTCTTGTTGTTGGCAAAGTAACATTCTTAGTTTGTTTAATTTTCACTCATATTTCGATACAATCCCGCTTAAATTTAATTTTGAAGTTACATATTGTGTTACGAGAATACCAAATGTGACATTTATGAGATCGAGACTGGATCGAAACTGAATTTTGACTATATTTTAATTACGAGAATTGCCCCTCTGGAGTTCGAAACTACGACCTAACGATTCTTTAAACAGAGGTTACGTAATGTACAAAATTCCACCCCTCCACTACATATTAGGGGGCTACGGCACCCAATTAAATCTAATACAATTTTATTTTTTTCTTCAAAAACTATATAATAAACTACTGTTACTAACTGATTTCTAATTTAAAAAAAAAATAAAAAACAAGAGCTCTTTGACTACTTCCTATTTTGTTAAAAAAAATAGTGTATCATCCTGAATAATGGTTTCCTTTGGTACAAACAGTGGTGTCTTTATTCTTGTTTATAATTATAAATCAGAAGTAGCAGTAAGCAGTAGTTAAGAAATTGAGGTTATTTCTATATTAATTTCTAAAGCATTTCGTTGTCTGTAAATATAAATGCTTGAAGGTTATCTATATTCATAACGCAAAGTTTTCGAGCATATTAAAACTTATACAAAGAGATTGATATCTATTTAAAACTTAAAAACATTTCAAAATAACTTCAAAAGCGCTCTGTAAGTACCCGAAAAGCCGAGTTAACTACACAAAGCAAATTACCCGATTTCGACGAGCTACAGGAATGCTCGGACTAAAGTGTCAGAACAAACTTTCTGGAGCATTTGTTGACTTGTAGAAGGTACATTGTTGGAAGTTAAATACGAACGTTTAGTCGAAGAACTGACCAAAATGTGCCATGTTTCAGGGATTTGGAATAGTGCCATACAACTAGACGCAATCACAATTTAGTTCTGAACACAGAAGGACTAAACCTAATTATGTAACTAACACAAACGTGTAGAATACTTTCTTTGAATGATTCCTTTGAAAAATAAACACAAATAAATTTAACAACAATTACAATACAATACAGTAACTCTTTATTAGACCAAATAAATTACAAAAAAAACAATTTCACGACAATTCAATAGTGTTATCGTTATGAGCCATCTGTTCCAGACAACCTTAGGGTAGAAGAGGACAGATTGTATATTTGAACAGGTGGGTGGCTCAGTGAACATAGAACAATATTTTTACAAGTATGTAGTAAAATATTATGTACAAATCCACATACATACCCCTACACAAATATAATACTTATACCTATATAGCTGTAAATGTATCTGCCGGATGAGACCGCGCACCAAGCGAAGGTTTTATAGTCATAGAGTTGACCTACTCATATTCTGCACTGAACGACCCATACCCTGAGTACTTTAATAATTAAATGCATATCAAAAGAGCGAAATCAACTTAATTATTATCAATTGCAATAATCGCACGCTGGCTGGCAGCCAGTGGCAATAAAAGGCGTGGTTTCTGTGCGTGTGAAGCGGAACTCCGTTCAGAGATTAGATTTATTTAAATGTGCATGTGCAATAGTCTCTCGGTGCCAAGGGACTTGTATTTTGAAATATTAAAATGACGTTATACATACATGTACATAACTCATTTTTTATGCCACTAAAGTTGAAAACAAGCATACGGTCTGCCTGATGGAAAGCAGTTACCGTAGCCTATGAACGCCAACAACACCAGGTGCATCAACCGCACGTTGCCGACGCTCTTTTTGAATAACTCCATACTGTAGTCTCCTGAGAAAACCTCGACAAGCAGTTCATTTTACAGCTTGTCAGTACGCGGGAGTAAACTTCTCTGAAACCGTACAGTACGTGTCCACTGAGGCTCCAAGGTGTGAGTGAGGATGAATTCTCTGTCGATGACGAGCGGTGCGGCTGTAGAAGGAGGCCGTGGGCATCATGTCAAACATTTCCTCTAAACGATTGTACGTGCCCCGGCCGTCCATCTTGCTAGTGTCAGCACTTTGCGCGGCATAATCAGTCAGTTCACGCAAGGCCGGCGCATGTATCTTGTATCATAACCAGTGATCGGCGTTAGTAGTGCTATTTGGGGTCAATGGACTTGAATGTTGATGTTAATGTGGATATGACCACGGGATTCCGGGATTACGTTTAGTCTAGTTTAGTAGTACATTATATTTTTCCAGTTGTCGCTGTATCGTTAAGTGTGTAATATGTGAAAATTCGATTATATAGAAATTAGAAAAAGAAATTCTCCAGACGAACAGTTAAGAAAAACAAAAACATTAAAGTAAAGTTAAGTTAAATAATAGCATGGTAAAGCGTATAAATAGGTACGTAAAATACAAATAGTACTAAAATAATTCAAAGTTAAATAAAATTGTTTAATAAAAATGCCGGGATTTGGGAGGCATAACCATATTAACACAGCAGTCACAAATCCCGCGTAATGGCACTACCAACGCCGATCACTGATCATAACTAACATTTTATCAAATACAACAGAATCTGGGGCCCTACCGCCGACGCTCGAGCCGATTACCATCGGAATTTGTGATTGCTAAAATCTAATTTCAGCTTAGATCTGTGTTACTTATGTTTAGCTTTAGGGGCGTTCAAGTATTATTTATTTATTTAAACTTCATGCACAAAGTTATACACACGCGGACTTAATGCTATTCAAGCATTCTCTACCAGTCAACCAACGGGTGATGCAGAGATAAGAGATAATACATGGCAGGTGCACAGGGAGGGAATAATTGAAAATTATAATGTTAATTTAGGTATAGTATAAAAAAACATATTAATTAAATATTTCTACATTTATATATACATATTTACATACATACACATACGTATATATATACACATACATACACATATAATTACCCAATACATAAATACATATAATACATACACATAGGTGATTAGAAAATAATTATGTCTGCAATTCCTGTATAGACTTAAGGAAATAGGCAGGAGTCATCGATTTGAATGAGGTCCTAGTAAGATTACGTAACGCAATTTTTAGAGATTTTTGACCCTCCCCCCCCCCCCCCCTCACTTATAAGTTATGTTGTGAAAACAGTACCGGAAAGTTGCTAAAATTTGTTGACAGGACCGACAAAGGGTGTTTAAGTATTTCAATTTCGTAGTTTTTTTATTTCAATAAAAATACAATGTTACGAAGCGTGTTGTTTGAACCGTGAAAATACGATGTCTTCCGGTGGTATAAATAAATATAATATGTTTATATTATCCAATACGGGATGCCGCGGCAGGTCGCTAGTTTAAAATATAATAAAACAATGGGTACGAGTACGTACCTACTACTTCATGAATATTGTGCTATCAATTACTTATTCGTAATTTCAGGAATGTTTAAAAAATCATCTAATATAGACGAACCCATAACATTACAGCATGTAAATCGAGAACATTTGTCAAATAAAATATACTATTTGAGTTGATGTGACCTCAAGGCTGATTCAACCCTTAGCGATAATTTCCATACTCCAACCCCATCCATTATCATCCAAAGAGAAATCGTGACGACGTCGGAACGTCGTCGGCGACGTTTTTGCGTTCTTTTCACGCACTAAATTAATGGTAAGGCTCACGCGAGCGTTTTTATTTTTTTATTTTTTGGTGTGTGGTTTAAGTGGTAAAGAAGGAGCGAGTATTGAATTTAGTCATGTCAGTAAGTAATGTCAGTAGCTGTAGCAGAATTAAGGATGTCTTTGAAGCTCTTTGAATAGTAATCAAAATTTGGAGGATTAAAACACAGATTACATTACAAATGTGTATTTGTACATGAGTTGTACACTAGAAATTAATATGTGGCCCCAGAGTGATAAAACATAGTTCACACTGCAGTTGCAACAGAAATAAAAGATAGGAAGAAAAATGGAAAGCTGAACGATCCAACTATGCTGAGTGGCAACCATTTTGGCGTCGCTATTATTATAGATACCTTTTTACCCGACTGCCGAAGGAGGGTTATGTTTTTCAAGCTTATGTACGAGTATGTATGTATGTATTATTATTTGGCACGCTCTACAGCCTAAACCGTTTGACAGATTTCAACATAAGAGGTGTCGTTAGATTCGTCTTAATCACGCGAGTAACATAGGCTATATCAAATACAAAAATAATCAATATGGCGGCTGTGAGCCGCAAAATTGTCGTTCGAGTAAATTTTTTTTCTTCTAAATATGTCGATATGGGTATCAAAATAAAGGCCTCGATGACCTGATTTCAAATATATATTTGATATATTAGTTTTTACCTGCGGCTTTGCTTGTGTGGAATTATATTATTGTTGCGTGATTAATAAATCTGTTGTAGGTGCAGTCGGTTTTTTTCATTTTTTTTATTAACTTAACTTGTCTATATACTATCTTGGGTGGCAGACAACAATGCGGCCCGCCTGATGTGGAGCGGTTACCGTATATTAACGCACACAATATGAAATATAGCTCGCGTGCCGCCTCTCCCGCAACTCCTTCATTTCTGGTGATCTCACTCACTCGCAGGAACACAACAACCCTTTAGCTAGCAGTATTCTGTGAGCTGGAGGTACGTCCCCAGTCGGGCAACTTACAAATACGCCGTACCCTACCCCCCTTTTACCCTTCTTTGCCTATATTGTTTTATTGTTTCTTATTATGTCAAATAAAAACATTTCTTTTATTACTTAGACCATTCGTTTCAAAGAGAATTTTGTCATGGTAGCGTTCTGATATTCAGGTAATGCCGTGTGCCATTCGGTAACAGTCACAGAAATATATTTTGAAATTCATAACTCTGCGTTTGTCGACAATTTTAATTGATGCATTGCTGAGCTGATTAGAGGAAACCTCACGAAACGGCGATATTTCATACTGGAACATTAAGCAAATATTAATGCTAATACTTTCAAAAGATTTGTAAATCATGTTACCGGAAGTTAATCAGTTTTATTGATAGTGCTCTCAAATATAACTTTCCTTTGGATGAACTCGATGGTGGAATGGCCAATGACCACTTTGACTCCGAGGTTGTGGGTTCGAACCCCCCACAAGACAAATATTTGTATATAATGTAAAAAGATTTTTATTATCATTATTTATTTATTGACCGCTACGCCACCGAGCTCGTCATATTATTTATTTGATATTATTTATTTGTAGTTCTTACCTGCACTTCTGTTCCTACGTAAATTCCTTTAATTACACATCTCATTCTTCAAGCTTTATCAACTTTCTGTTTGTACGATCCGACAAAGGTGTCTTGCATCAGATTATTATTGTAACCAACGTCGACCGTAGTCTATCTATGGATGAGTTTATTTATCTCGAGCACGAGTCGGTAAAAATAAATTGAATTACGTGGAACAGTGAGTGAGTGAGGAGCTCGTTGGCGTCGTTGCGTGTCTCAAGCTAAGTCAGTGATCTTTGGGTGGCTTCAAAACACTGGCCTCCGCGAAACCGCAGTTAAGCAGCGTAGTGGAGTATGCTCTAAACCTCTTCAATTGAGGGAAGACCCAGTAGTGGGATGAATACGTGTTCACGACAACGTGGAACAGATTAAGTGCTTTATAATAACAGAAGCGATGGAGAGGGCTATGCTCGGGGTTTCACTGCGGGATCGAATCCGGAACGAAGAAATTCGACGGAGAACTAAAGTTGTCGACATAGCCTTCAGACTTTGCAAGCTGAAGTGGCAATGGGCGTGTCACATCAGTAAGTGATGGCAGATGGGGGAGGAAGGTATTAGAGTGGAGGCCGCGCGTAGGACGACGAAGTGTTGGGCGCCCTCCCTCTAGATGGTCCGATGACCTAAAGAGAGCGGCTGGGAGCGGCTGGATGCGGGAGGCGGAAAATCGTATCTGGTGGAAAGCATTGGGGAAGGCTTATATCCAGCAATTGGTAGATACAGGCTGATGATGATGAATAACAGAAGATTTTTGAAGTAATATTTCTTTATGCACGATTGACTTGGGGAGTAAGCTAGTGAATGCGTGACGAGAGCGTTACGGAAACGGCGAACGGAAGTTGAGATGGGAGATATATGTTAGTAGAGCTAAAGAAGTTTTACGTCAGTCGTGTGATCTAAAGCACACTCGTTTTTTTTGTTTCATCATCATCATCATCATCAGGTCATTTTAGTCTCCACTACAGGAGCACGACCCTCTCTCGTCCGTCCTAGACAGAAGGAGGATTTGGCCTACACTCCCCACGCTGGCCCGACGGGTTGGGGAGGCCTGATCGATGTTTTATAATGTATTTCCCTTATTCGCCTTGTACGACATCCACGGGAAGTGACGGAGTGATTTTATTCTAGTCTGCCGGAATCCACACGGCCAAGTTTTTTTGTTTACTTTACTTTATTTCTTACATCTTTTGTTGTATATAAACGGTACAGTCTATAAAAAACCAATTCATTTAGTCGCCATCCATCCCGTGATAAAACCCGACGTTAAAATATAGTCGCACATAAAAATGATCCTGGAGTCATTAGGGATGACTAAAAGCGTCCCTCTCATTATGAGGATGCTTTGGATTTAAGGGGGTTTTAAGTATTAGTATGTTGGAGGAAATGTTGAAAAATAACGAGATCTCAATATGCGTGGTTCTCTAAATCTATATAGTCATCAATAGAATTCATACATAGTATAAAATAAAGTCGGTTTCTGCATCTGTCTGTCTGTAACTCCGCTAAATCGTCCTAAAGGACGCGATGAAATTAATGTCACAGCGTAAGGTTTAAAACAATTTTCATTACCACTTGTGCAAGCGATTTCTTTTGCAAATTCTATATACACTTTTCATGTGGCAGATACGCACACGGCTCGTCTGATGCGAAGCGGTAAAATAATATTAAACCCGTGGCTTCGCCCACATGGTCATTATTTTCATATTTTTTCTTATGTTAAAAATATTTTCTTACAGGATGAAAAGTAATAAGTAAATAAATATATAAATAGGAGCAGCTCGATGGCATCGTTTCGTGTGACAGTCTAATCGAATACACAGGTTAAGCAGCGTTGGTCGTAGCCTGTCCATGGATGGGTTTTTTTTATCTCGAGCTCCTACGTACTTCGGAGGACACGTTAAGCCGTCGGTCCCAGCTGTTGTCGTTAGATGACGTCGTTAAGCCAAGTCAGTGCCCGTTATGCGGTTTGAAATCACTGACCTACGTCAACCCGCAGTTGGGCAACGTGGTGGTGAATGCTCTAAACCCCTTCAATTGAGGAGAAACCCATATCCCAGCAGTGACGACGATTCTAGTGCTAGAAAATTTTCATGATGTACAAAGCACTATCAATACAACTATTTCAGTTTTTCTTACCGAACTCTAAAAGGCTCGTGAAATCTGATAAATACATAAGATAACGAAGGAACGTTTCGTTTAAATATTATACAAAATTCATCATAATATTTTTCCTTGTACGAAAACATCGTAGGCGGCCTGTTGTGAAATTCGGAGGCGTGCGCAAATGGTGATAGGCACGGAACCACGGTGTAGCAGTGTTGAAAGTCAGGATTTTGTAATTTTTATATTCAGTAGTTAATAGTCATTTGATAATAATGACATAAGAATAAACCAAGTATTTGTTATATGATGCTACTTTTTCCTAGAACTAGCGGTAAATTTTCTGTCTGTAAAAACTATCACCAAACAGCACTTTGCTGGTTAAATATAATAAGAATAAAAAGATAGTAAACATTATAAACTGGACCGGAAATTATATTTTTTGTTTTTATCCTCCATTTTCTTGTCGTGGAAACCATATCGAAATAATATGTAAGTTTTTTTTTTTACTAAAGTCTTTAATTTACAGAAGACATTAAAATATTGCTTAAAAGTAAATTTGATAAAAAACCTTATTGCAATTTGATAACAATTGGTCCTAAAGAGAGTTGTTTTTATTGACAGAACTACTAATCTGTCTGGATATTTGTTTGGTACAACGCTGTGTGGTTATGTGGCAGGAGTGTTATAATGTTAAACTACATCAAGCATCCAACAAAAATGTGCCTTTGTTCCCTACGAATAAAATCTAGAGACAAAAGCCCGTATTTATGCATAAATACAAAAACCTGTCTCAATTCTGAGCTGCGTGCATTACAGTAACTAACTTTATAAAAAATGTAGCTAGAAAATAAACAGGAGATAGCAAACACAGGCAAAGCTAAGTAATCAAATATTATAAAATATTACCAGCATTCTCATTAAACAAAACATTCAGTGGCAGAGTTGTGCGTGCGAGTGGTAATCCTACGTCGTTTTTCATCTATTTTTCCCTAGCAGGCCGTATCATTTTCTTGCAAAAGTGTCACACACCGTACCGGCCCGTACCTTACCTACTAGCATTTACCGACAGTTTACTGTGTCGACGCACGCGACAAAAACACATTGCGGTTGTGATACATAAACAATTCATAAAAACAATGGAGTAAGATTCATTTTTGGATGATGGGAAATGTTCTCGTCGTTTGGGTTTTTCAGTTCAGATTATGACATTATATGGGATTGGATACGTCAATAAAATGATTAGGTTGATGTAGGGCTGTGCTTTTGATATTCGTAAGTATATAATTATACTCATATTATATAAGTATTCATATATAGATTTCATTCATTTTCGATTGTACAATGAGGTGTGTTCAGAGGAGTTGTTTGACATTATGTCTGTGGCCTCCTTCTACAGTCACACTGCTCGCCATCGACATGGATTTCATTCTCAAACATTGGAGCCTAAGTGGTCGCATTTTGTGCGGTTACAGAGAAGTTTGCTCCCGCGTACTGTCAAGCTGTGGAATGAACTGCCTGTCGAGGTTTTCTCAGGAGACTACAGCATGGGGTTCTTCAAAAAGGGCGTGAAGAGGTTTTTATAGGGTCGGCAACGCGCTTGTGATGCTCCTGGTGTTACACGCGTTCATAGACTACGGTAACTGATCTACATCAAGCGGCCCGTATGCTTGTTTGCCACGTTAGTGGTATAAAAAACTAATAAAGCGGAGTGGGGTGCTTCGGCTCATTGCCTTTTTTATTTTTATAATGATGGAAAGCTGTTATCGTAGCCTATGGACTGTAACACCAAGGGCAACACCTCTAACTTACTTAAATTCTCTTAAACTATGCAGCCTAAATTTGGGTCAATGTTTATGTAATGTTTACTTCATTTAAACATTTCATTTTGTTACTGATGCATAAATCTAAAACAAAGGCATATAATATATTTTTAATTTAATATTAATATAATTTTGATAATATTTTTTGATTGATATGTTAAATAATTGATTCACGCCTGTAGTTATGATAATGTTTTATATGGATACTCAAATGTGAAATAAATGAATATGTAATATAATAATTCTAAATTAAACACCCAGTATAAATCACAAAATATTTACTTCACTACATAGTATAAAATAGTGCGAGTCTATATGCGTGTTTGTTTGTTCGTTTCTTCTGCTAACTTCTGTTAGGCTACGCAACGGATTTTGAGGTTTCACTATTAATTGAGAGAAACTTTTAATACGTTTATATGTATCACATTTATCCTACACGATCGAAACCGAAGCGGGTTGTTTTTTTTTATACTACGTCGGGTGGCAGACAAGTTTACGGCCCGCCTGATGTGAAGCGGTTACCATAGCCATACGTAGCCGTAAGCTTGCAACGTAAAAGCGCAGCATCTCCTTCCTTTTCTGGTGACCTTACTCACTCGCAGGAACACAGTAACCCTCAAGGGAATTGTTATTTGGCTGCGGTATTCTGTGAGGTGTGAGGTACATTCTCTAGTCGAGTATCTTACAATTACGCTCCCTACCTCCCTTTTCGCCAGAGCTTCGTTTGTCAATCAGCAGGGTGCATCGCGTGCGGGTGAAGTTGGCTTTGGTTCAAAGATGTTGATAAACCACTTACACCCCAAATGTTATATGTAATATATATGATATAAAATATTCCACAGTGTCCACAAAACATTGAAAGAGGTTATTTAAAATAAGGCTCAAGTCGTTGAACAAGAAACCTAATATTAAATATTTCACGAGAGATCCCACTAACTTGCTAACAAGATGCGGTGTTCTGGCTTGATAAGTTGAGGATTCCCCCTAATTTATTATTCCCAGCGAAGTTCGCAACAATCCCTGTAAGTACATCATCTTAAATTTTTGATAACCCTTGCAAACAATGTCCAACAATCCACGAACCGGCATACTTTTGTGCTAATATTTAGCGTATTTACGTCTGGGTTATAATTGCACGGAGCTTTGTGTAATGGGCGGACTGTCGAAGATTTCCCAATGGACAATGTGGGAGTTTTGAAATACTATATAAACAAGTTCGTAATAAAAAAATTAAAACACGACTACTGTCGTTATGATAAGAACAATTTTTTTATGCTACGTTGGATGGTAGACAAGCATACGGCTGATGTGAAGTAGCCAAGAAGGTTACCGTGGCCATATTAACGCTCGCAACATAAAATATCACACGCGCGCCGCCATCCCCGCTGCCATCGACTTCTGTTGACCTCACTCACTCGGAGGAACAAAACAACCCTCAAGGAAATTGTTATTTGGCAGCGGTATTCTGTGAGGTGGAGGTATATTCCCCAGTCGGGTAGCTTAGAATTACGCTCCCTACCTCTCTTTTCGCCAGAGCTCCGTTTCTCAGTCAGCAGGGTGCACCGCTTGTAGGTGAAGTTGTCTTTGGTTTAAAGATCTTGATAAATCACTCATCCCAAATTTTTATTTGGAGTCAATACGAAATGACATGTATGAAATTCATTTTTGACATTCTAGTTTTCTTTTTAAATAAGAAGAGAAATAAAGACTCTTCCCCCTTACCACCATCTCTTATTGCGATTCAATAACTGAATCAAATGCTTATTTATACCAATGAATAAGCGACTCTATTCCATTTGAAATAGAGTCGCTTAATGGAATAGAGTGGCTTATTCATTGGTATAAATATGCATTCTATTCAGTTATTGAATCGCAATAAGAGATGGTGGTAAGGGGGCTGTTCTTGAAGGCTCTCATGTCGTAATTGTTGGAATTTGCGTCCACAGTGTCACCGTTCGTGGTATAAAAGTCTTAGGAAACGTACTGTTGTAGATCGTCAATTATCAAGATGATAGAGATGGAATTTTAATTTATGTCGAGTTATACGATAGTGGAATTCAGCGGCAGGTGTCAAACAGTTCATCATAACACTACCCGTGATATAATTTGTGTAGAACGCAAACAGACGCTACATCTCAGCGTGTAGAGGTAACAAACTTAAGAAAACTATGGGTAACAAAAAGTACGTAGTGCACGTGTCAACAATAAGCGTCCGAACGCTTTACCGCAAAATATAGAGAGTGTTCTCTGTATTTTGTGGCTTAAATTATTTTCTATTCGTCGTGTACATAATAAATCGTGGTAAATTGATTTTATAGGCTTTAAACTACTGTATGCTTTTATGACACAATACTACAACCAAATTCAACGAATTACAATACGAAGTTATTAAGTAGTATACGCTTGGTGCCATGCAAATCTAATTGCCTACCATTTCTATTTAATTGCATTCCGTAGTCTGCGTCACAGCCTAGCTACGAAGTACCCTGTGCAATGGAACATCTTGTAATGGCCCCTATACTATTCATGTACTAATCATATATATGAACGCTTGTCTTAATAGACTAAACAGTATTTACTCGTACTCGTATCCAGCTTTCAATCGTGTCATTTCAACTCCGATCTCGCTGTCCCTACAATCTAGTTATGTATAAAAATTATAATCAAACGAGAATGTTGACTATGAATGAAATTTTCAAGGCTATATTGGCATCCAGGAAGCAAAAAAGAATAAAAAATAAAAAATCATAAACGAGTGTTTAGTTATTAATAAAAAACCGGACAAGTGCGAGTCGGACTCGCCCACCGAGGGTTCCGTAGGTACGTAGTATCATTATTAAATTTGATATTTTTCATTATAAATAAGAAATAATGCGGCGAAAAAAATAAATAAAATATATTTTGCAATGTGTACATCAAGCCCTTTCATATGATACCCCATTTGAACTAGTAGTTTCAATTTGAAATTTCGACACCCTATAAAAAATATAGACCCCCTATTTTTTAAGATCTATTTACAAATGTATAGTTTTGAGATTTATTCCTGTACTTGTAGTCTATAACGATGTTACTTGCCAAATTTCATAGTTCTAGGTCAACGGGAAGTACCCTAAAGGTTTTGATTCCCTTGAGTGTGTCGAAATATGCGTTTTTTGCTGAATAAACGGCCGTAACATTTTAGTATAGTATAGTATAGTATAGTATAAAAACTTTATTGTACAATAACAATATACAAATACAATAATTTTTCGAAAAAGAACAAACTTTATCATACAATGGCGGACTTATCCCATTAGGGATTTCTTCCAGTCAACCATAGAAAACCTGAAAGGATATTGACATTTAAAATTTGGGGATATTATAGTAGGCACTGATTATTGAAAGATAAAAGGAATGGAATTATACAAAGATACTTTGAAGAATAATTGCTACACAAACAAAAGTGGTTCAGAATTTCATATAGACAACACAAACTTTAAAAGACAATGTATACGATATCTGATCAAGATCAAGGAAATATAAATAAATAAATACGAAAACATTACTACTACAAAATATCAGGAGTGCTTATCAAGTGCTTCCTAACGTGCGATTTAAATACTGAAAGGGTTTGTGACATTTTGACATCCACTGGGAGCGAGTTCCAAAGACGCGCTGCATGCACACTGAAGGACTTAGTGTAGGAATAGGAGTTGGGGACAGGGATATTTAAAAAAGGATTGTTGCTCGACCGTAGTCGGTCATCTATAACGCGAAACGTGAATCTTTCCCGCAGGTAGTTAGGTGCCGAAGGATAAAAAAGGACTTGGAAAAGGAGACTAAGGATATGGAGACTCCTACGCTGCCGCACTGGTAGTAAATTTAGTCGATTTCGATATTCAGTGATGTGGTCCGATTTCCGCAAGCCGAAAACATATCTGATACACACATTCTGTATTCGTTCCAACTTATTCATCAATTCTTCCGAAATGTCCAGATATGCAATATCTCCATAATCTATGAGCGGTAACAGAAGGGTACGTACTAATAAAGCTTTGGTGTTAATAGGGAGAAAGTTTTGAAGCCGTTTCAAAGAGTGTAGAGAGGCAAATATTTTGCGGCTAACTTCGTTGATTTGTGGGGCCCAGGACAGAGTCTGATCAAAAATGATGCCCAAGTTTTTGACCGAAGTGGAGTATGGGATGATACTACCATCAAATACAACATTGGGGCATACTATATTTTGCAATCGAGACGTATAATAAGAACTACCAATAATTATCGATTGTGACTTGATTGGATTAACCTTTAAACCAAAGTTCTTAGACCAATTGGCAATAACAGATAGGTCGCTATTGATAACGTTAACTGCCTCATTAAAATTGTCAAGCGAAGCAGCCGCATAAACCTGCAGGTCATCAGCATAAAGATGGTATGATGAAGAGATCAAGGAGGTTACGCTATTAATGAAAATTGAGAAGAGAATAGGAGAAAGTACTCCTCCCTGTGGAACACCCGAGAGAAGTTGGCACCAGTCAGATCTAGTTTCATCAATCTTGACCAGTTGGCGGCGATTGAATAGATAAGAATGAAACCATGATAAGGTCGATGGAGAAGGATTAACTGCACGCAGCATGCCAAGCAAAATATCAAAGTCAACCGTATTAAATGCGCTTGTGAAGTCGAGTAATACTAAGAGCGTTAATTTTTTATTATCAATATTTTGTCTAATATCATCGGTGACCTTGACAAGTGCCGAGACAGTGCTGTGCCCAGCTCTAAACCCCGACTGGTGGTCGCATAAAAGACTATGCTGATGCAGGTGGTTAGTTAAACGCTGATGAACAAAGTGCTCCAACACCTTAGAAAGAACAGGTAGAATAGAGATAGGCCGGTAATCAGCGAAAGAAGATGGATTAGGCTTTTTTGGCAGGGGGATTACATGGGCATCTTTCCATACTGCAGGAAAGACCCCAGAAGAAAGAGAGCAATTAAGAATGTTTGCTAGAAAAGGAGCAATGTGTTCTTTTATAGGATCCAACATACTAATGCCGATCTCGTCATTTCCAACAGCCTTAGATTTAATAGTACCTATTAGTTTGATCACCTCATCGGGAGTAATCTCTCCAAGTTCAAAAGGGGCACAATTTAATGAAAGAGCATTCAAACGAGTCAAGGTAAACAATTTTGATTGAGGGTCAAGACTAACAGGCGATGCACAAAAATGTTTATTTAAAGAGTTAAGATCTAAATTTGAAGGACAGTGGGAGGGATCCCTGCCAACACCATTAGCTTTAAGAAATTTCCATAATTTGTTAGGAGGGCAGTTCTCAATTGTAGAGTGCATATACGCACGCCTGGCTTCCCTGCAAACTTTATTACAACGATTACGTAAAGTAATGAACTTGTTGTGATTATCAGGGGAAGGGTCATGACGCATTCTAATTTTGGCTCTATCCCTACGTGCCATGAGGTTTTTTATTTCCATGGTTAGCCAAGGTGCAGGCAGATGCTTGACTCGAACTGGACGCAGAGGAGCATGCTTATCAAATAATTTCAGTACAATGTTGTTAAAAGCACCCAATTTAGCGTCTACGTCAGTAGCGGACAGTACGGATTCCCAGTTCGCATCACACACATCACTCAACAAAGCATCCCTGTTAATAGCGGCAAAATTACGCAAAAGAACGGTTTTATGTCTACGTTTCGGTGGGCGCACCCTGAACGAACCATAGATCAGATCATGAGCCGAGAAGGCTGGAGCATTAATTTGACCATGTGCACACACCAACTCGGGGGAAGACGTAACTATTAGATCAAGTAATGACGGAGGCCCATTGTGTGGAAAATGAGTGGGACGAAGGGGAAGGTGATGTAGATTGGTGGAACTTAAAAGGGAAAGGAGTTTTTTCGTACGGTAATCGTCTTTTATGATGCAAGTATTAAAATCACCCATAATAATGGTGTGATCAAATTGTGTACACAGGTCCGTCAGAAGAGTTTCCAGAGAGTCAAAATAGTCGACATGCAAGGACGGACTATAATACACACCCAGTAAGATCTTGGAGTAGTGAAGATTCACTTGCAGGAATAAATGCTCAGGAGATTGGAATTGGGGAGAGGACTGGGAAATTAATTGATATGGGATATCGCTGCGTAAATATATCGCTACGCCGCCACCTCCAACCATTCTGCTAGTGCTACCCTGGGCTGTAATACAAATACGATCGTTTCTTATTAGTTTGAAACCCAGTAGAGGATAGAGTGTAGACGGTAGTGATGGTTTAAGGAACGTTTCTGAAATCAGGACGGCGTGGATATTGTTAATAGAAAAAGT
The DNA here is from genome assembly GCA_937001555.2 of Hypsopygia costalis. Classification (NCBI taxonomy): domain Eukaryota; kingdom Metazoa; phylum Arthropoda; class Insecta; order Lepidoptera; family Pyralidae; genus Hypsopygia; species Hypsopygia costalis. The sequence continues at coordinate 30,517,573 of OW443329.2, forward strand.
TGCAAGCAAATCTGTGTAATGCGCAGCGATGCTCTGTGCGTTAATATGAACAATGTTGAAATTCTTAGCCAGTGTTGCAAACGTAGCATTCAGAACTGAACCCAGTGAAATATCATCGGAACTGTCGTTCGCACTGGTGGCACTCGAGAACGAAGACGATAGTGAAAAATATTCATCATCAGATTGCTCGGTAAGCACATCCGACATCCTGTATAATGTTTTCAAACGAGAAAAAAAGAGAATAAAAATAAGAATGTAATAATAACTTAAAATTTATACAAATATGAAACCGGTAACTTATCTTCAGGTTTCGGCCGGCTGTATGGTAAGAAAATTTACAGACTAAACATCCATGTCATGGATAGTAGGTATAATACATTAAAAAAAAACTGATAACAAACAAATTAAAAGAATACTTGATCAAATTAGGCAAAGTTGCGCTAATTATACCCACCACATGCACGATGCTTCTTTTTTTTAAAAAGAAAAAAGTAATAACACGCATTATACTAAAATAAAACATTACAAGCACTCTACGGTTGGCTGGAAGAGATCTCTTACAGAGATAAGCCCGCCCTTATACTGTATAATTTATTTGTCTACATTTATTTGTATATCGTTTTGTGGTATAATAAAGAGATTACATACATACATACATACATACAAAACAACACACACCGTATCACATTTTAAATAATATTAAGTTTACGAGTTTGGTCGATAATAATTAAAACAGAAGTGGACATTGAATTCAACAGTTCAACGACTCCCCGACGGGAACTCGACGAGCGCAAAGAAGCTTATAAATAAATTCTCATTTCAATGCATATAGATCCATAATGAAAATCAATAAGTGTACATACTTACTAAAGAGCAAAATATTAATTGAAATGTATGAAATTAATTTAATGTTATATTAAGGTGTTTAAGTCGCCGTTGTCGAGTTGCCACAAGAAGTCTTGCAAAACGTTAGCGGAATTGTTTTATCGATTCTGATTTCAAGTCAAGCTACCAGTAGATTCCTGACGATACTTTCCAGCATATTCCTAAAAGTTCTTGATAATGACACAAAAAAAAATATATATAAAGATCTTAGACTCGAGAGTGATTGCCAATTAACAAAAAAAAGAAGAATAAAGAAGAAGCACTTTGCTGACAGTATCGATCACTGAAGTATGAAGTATCGATCGATTGACCGTAAATAAAAATCATTGAAATTGAACTGAACTGAACTACATTATTGATTGAGTGAAAAAGTGAAGTGAAAAACTAAATTAATAACATACCGTCTTAAAAGATTATAGAATACACTACAAAATCAGAATATACAAGACAATACTTCCGACACGATACGATGTAAATAAGCATACAAAACATTTATATTTCGTGTCTAGGTTGTAACACAGTAATAAAACAACTATTTAAACTTGGGTTGATTCCTAGCTGCGCGCATTTTATTATGCTGTCGTGTCGTGTGTCCAGTCGACTCTGTAGAAGCAACAGTATCACAAGTCCTGGTAGCAGGCTCAGTAGGGGAAGAGGGAGTGGCTTTGGAATCCGTGTTATCGGATTTAAATGAGTTCCATTCCGCTAATGATACAATCTTCCGCCGTGATCCATCTGGGGCAACTACTACCACTTTACCGTCACTGGTCCAGCAGCCCTTAACACCCAACGCCTTACGCGCCTCTACAAACACCATGTGCCGACTGTTTGTAAGAAATTCTGACACCGTTAAGCCACTACCTTTGAATAGTCGTTTGGCTGACCATACTTGGCTCCTTGTATGCTGGTCCGTAAATCGGATCAAAATTGGACGAGGTTTATCCACAGAGCTTTGTTTCCCTAAACGATGACAGGAAGCAAAGGAAGTAGCAGTGAAATCTGTTAAACCAAGAGAGTCCTGACAAAGTTTGAGCACGATATTAGAAGAATCCTCACCATCCGATTCCGGTGCACGATGAAGCAGCAACATGCAGGAACGTGACCTCATCTCAAAAGCATCTAATGTGGTCAGAACTAACTCCATCTGATTTCTCAAGCCCGATATTGCCTTCCACATGAGTTCCTTAAAAGTGTAATAATCCTTTGCAACATCTGTCTGACTGCGGCTGTTGAGAGAGTCTTCAAAGGAAGCCATCTTCGATGCAAACATTTCAGTCATCTCATCCATGTTCTTTCTTAGTTGCGACAGTGAATCCATTGCGTGTTATGTGAACAGTGTAAATGTCCCAAAGAGAGATTGTTGGATTGTTGATTTTCAGCTGGCGATTTAGTAAATCATATGTTAAAACATATGTAACCACCTAAAGGTATTTATCTTATTGTTTACTATTTTTTAAATTAAAAATTATGGAGCAAATTCTAAAAGCAGCTACTTTATTTTGCGCCTACCCGCCCAAAAAAAGCGGCTTTTTTTTCTACGTAAACTTAGCAGTTTGATTTTTTTTTTAACTTCATGGGACCGTAGACCTGAGTATACAGTTCAAATTTCAGCTTGACACCTCCACGCATTCTCGACATAGAAATTCTTGACAGACAGACAGACAGACAGGCAGACAGACAGACAGACAGACGGACAACAAAGTGATCTTATAAGGGTTCCGTTTTTCCTTTTGAGGTTCGGAACCCTAAAAAGAACTAAAACGTTAGGTAATTAACTTTTCGTTTGATACGCATATCATAAGGGTTAATATGAAAATTATAAATCGCTATTTTGTGGCGGCCGCCATATCGAATTGAAAATGGTGGCATTTCTGATAATCATGCATTGTCACAAGAACCCAATGAGTGTGCTAAATGTCCGCTCTCGAATTAGATACTGCAACTCTTGCACGTTACATCTGAGCCACCAATTAAAACCTTGTCATAACTGTAAGCCAACAATATTTTAGTAAACAAAAGCTAAGTAAATTGTACCTTGAAACACTGCCGTAATTTCTATAGACTTCCGTAACGTCATCTCCAATTTGTATTCATTATTTACTTCGCCAAAGTCGATAACGATCTGATCTAATTCGGAACACTGTAACATCCAGTATACAGAGAAATGCCTACAGTCTCGAACGAAATGACTCTATATTTAGGTTTACTCGTACTGTGTGTCTAAATAGTTGCTGATCAGGGTTGTCAGGCAGAATGAGGACATTTGTACACAACTACAGCGAAGCCACAAGCAAGGGATTTTAGCGGTCTGATTATGTGTGTGTGTGTGTGTGTGTGCGTTTGTGTAATGTATGTATTTGCGTATGTGCTCCATAGCGCCTAAACTTTCCGATTTTGATGAATAACATGTCTATCGATTCGTAATTATGGCTAGGATAACAAGGGCTACATTTTATCGGACTTCCACAATTGTGTGTTTGTGCGCACATCACGTAAAAACTACTATTTAAAATTGAATTCGGTTTTTACAGTTGTAATACTGGTAATCTAACTTAAAATCTAGTCTATGTTTTAAATTGATTAGAGTTATGGACTATCATAGTTTATTTTCGCGGACGCGGACGTAGTCTATACTATACTACTTCGGGTGGCAGACAAGCATACGGCCCGCCTGATGTGAAGCGGTTACCGTAACCGTATCAACGCTCGCATCATAATATTGGCTGCGGTATTCTGTGAGGTGGAGGTACATTCCCCAGTCGGGTAGCTTACAATTACGCTCCCTACCTCTCTTTTCGCCAGAGCCTCGTTTGTCAGTCAGCAGGGTGCACCACGTGCAGGTGAAGTTGGCTTTGGTTCAAAGATGTCGATAAACCACTTACACCCCATCATATAGACATATAGTCGTGTGCGATTGATAGTTTATAATATTAATAGGATTATGATAAATATAGTGTAATTGGAGAAAAAATCTTTAAATTTAATTAACGGTATGCGATAATAATATGTAGAGAGAGCTGTTGGATAAAATTACAGATATAAAATACTATTTTCTCGTTTAGTTCAAAAGATTTCATAAAGCATGATTTTATTGATTTTTGGTTTGTTATGAATTACAATGGCAAAATAAACCATTTAATTTAATTTTAATTTCATTTCATGTTCATCTACCTAAACTGATTTTGATTAATTATTTTTTATTATTCATTTTAAGTTTGTATGTAATTAATTACGAGCTGTCACAAATTTTGATGAAGGTCTGACGAAAAACAAAAAAAATTGAAATATTTGTTTTAACCCGTCATTCGCTGCTAGTCGGTCAAAGATTGAACAGTAATTTTTATGTATGACTAGCGGCCCGACCACGCTTCGCTGTGGCTCAATCTTTTCGTTTCCATCCATTTCCTTAGAGATGGCGCTGTATGTGAAAAAAGATTTTCCCGCTTTCTGTTCAAATTTTTCCAGCTATAAACCTCACGGAGCCCGAGACCTTTCCAACGAATGCAAAACCGTGGAAATCGGTTCGTGCGTTCTGGAGTTATAGTGTCAGGAAGGAAAACCCGACTTATTTTTATATAGTTGACTATACTATTACTTATATTGTGGTATGACTAGCTGATCCGACAGACGTTGTCTTCCAACTATTAGAAAAGTTAATATGGCGATCCAGTTATCTTCAATTTTCTAAAATTCCGCTCAACTTCCTTTTTTTTTCTTTCATACGAACCTCCTCTTAATTTTTCCTTCTTCTTTATTAACAACTACTACAAAATAAGAATTAGCGAAATTGTTTCATCCGTTCATGCGTGATGCGACATTTATTTTTTCATATGTAGATTTTAATAATTTTATTGTCATTAAGAAAAGCACTCGCTTGTCTTCAATCCTTTCTTTCCTATAATAACACATCTTTGTCGTCGTTTCTTATATCAAAGGGGGCAAGCAAGCATGTAGGTCAGCTGATGCAAAGTAATTACCACCGCTCATAGAAATCAGCAACACCAAGATGTTGTAAATCTGTTGCCAGGAAGTTTGCCAACCTTTTAAGGAAAATATAGATTCTATTAATAAAGGCTTCCATAGATATAGGCAGATAAGCATACGGCCCGCCCGATGTGAAGCGGTTGCCGTAGCCATATTAACGCTCGCAACATAAAATATCGCTCGCGCGCCGCCACCCCCGCTGCCAACGCAGCATCTCCTTCCTGTATAACACGGCCAAAGGTATCTCTATGTTTTTTTACCACGTCGAGTGGCAGATAAGAATACGGCACGCCTGATGTGAAGCAGTTAACGTGTTAAAGTATTTTCCATCACTATTACTTTGGTATTGCATATTTATGTTCCAATAAAGCCGCTGTAAGCTCATCGGGGCAGACCAACGCCGAATATTTACTTTCTTGCCGGGATACATAATAGATGGGCCAAGTTGGTGAAACCTGCACAGGCTTTGTTTCAGTCTGCTTATACTTTATATTTATAGACATAAGTTATTAATATTTAAATAGTTGTCTTGGTCAACTTGCCAGAACATTATAAATATTTTTTAAAATGGAAAAATTCACTTCCCCCCTAGGTGGGATTTGAACCTAAGTACTCTTCCAACTGAGCTACCAGGAAGGTTTGTGTTGGTGACGAATTTTTGCATCTTATATTTTTACTGCTAGAGTCACAGTGTGATGTCATCTACCTATTAAGTAATTACACTACTAAACAAGAATGAATGAATTTATTTAAACTAATATTTTACAGCGCGAGCGACCGAATGAGGTGTTATGATATTTTTACCTATAGTTACGATCTAGCACTTCTACTTGCCTCCATTGTGGTAAGATGAAAGCAAGGTAGGTCCGACATTAATTCCCGCACCACTTCGCCGCGGCAAAACGTTGGCGCTAATAAAAAAAATACTGAAAATCAGTAGATAAAATGACTTGATAGAGAGTTTCCTGAGAGTTTTTCTTCTACAAACTCCAAGGTTGTGACATGAATTCCCGCGGATGGTTTCCTTGAAGACTAGAAGCATAGGGATCTTCAAAAAGACATTTTTTTTTATACTAACGATGACATACCATAGTTATGTTTACAAAACTAAGTAAGCGGATTATAAGAATATGCAAGTCAATGATGTTATAAATATTTACTATAGATGCGCCACTATCGTCAAAAAAGTGAGCCAACTGCCTCACTTCGCAAATGTTTCGCACAAGCAAATCGATTGAAATAGGTAAAAATTACGTCTTCTGTATTATGTAAATGCACAATTAGTAAATAAAGTTCCGAGGGATCACATATCAATAAACTAAAGTACACAATAATATGTTAACGCGTATTTTAGGTTAATTTCATATTTTTGCAGAGAAAAAAGGCGCCATTGCTCCGATTACGTACTCAGCGAAGGAAAGAGATAACAAGTATTTTTTTAAAAGTTACTATACAATAAATAAACTGTGACTAGATATTTAATTACAACTGAATTTAATAAATAAATATTCCTAGACAAATTACACATTGCCAACTAGTCCCAAACTAAGCAAAGCTTGTACTACGGGTACTAGATAAGTGAAATAATACTTAAATAAATTTTTTGTTGTTAAATACATAGGAAACACCCAGACATGTTCATGCACACAAATATTTGTCTTGTTCGAGGATCAAACCCGCGACCTCGGAATCAAAATGACCACCGGGCTAATCACTCGATTGTAAAGATAGCGATAGTCATAGATCTCCCAGGCGACGGGAACCGTTTTCTGATGCAATTTAGTATGGATATGCCATATCTATATTATTTATAACATCATTGATACAAGCATACATCGTACAATTACGTAAATAGTCTCAGAGCAGTCGACGTGTAAACATTAGCTCACTATGCGACGCCGGCTCCCGTTCTAACAGCGCATAATGTATGCAAATAGTACTTTATGTATGTTTATTAATGGAGGAATTGTACTGAAACAATGTTTGTTAATTGTGAATATTATTTGAAAGTATGAATCTCCTTTATTTGTATATATTAGGGAGAGGAATTGGGGTTGATGAAAGATGGAAGCGCCGCAGGTTCTTTAGTCCTGAATTTCTTCTTTGTTGTCGATTCCTCATGAGTGAGGATCGTGCATCTAGCAAATTGATGGGGATGATTCCCCATCAATTTGCTACAGCAATTTTCTTCAAGCCTCACTATAATTTACAAATTATATATGTCGGAGATTCAGATGGATTAATTTCGATGTGCTCGTTTTCGTTGTCCGCCATGTTGTATTTTCAGAGTCAGTGCGCACAAGCGGCGCGGGCGACGTCTCGAGAGCAAGTGAAGTCTCGAATAAACGAACGCACCACTGACAGATGTCAATGACATTAGCATAGTGTTGCCAGTAAAATAAAATAATCTACTATTGAATCGATTTAACCCAGTGTTACCATTTAATTAAATTGAACGCTCCGACACGGCCATTCTGCTATTCAACGCGCTCTCGCGTTGTTTTATAGACGTTCTTTCAAGGTAGCACTGACAAACGTCAAGGAAATTCCTTGCACTCTAATGTCAGAGTATTGTAACAGCTTTCAACACTAAACATCAATAACGAACTCGTATTGACTATAATGCAAAGCGTTGCAGCCTTCAAATTGACTCAAAGATCGACTAAGATCTTTCGATCACAAAGCAAAGCGTTCAAGCTTTCAACTTCTTCTGAGATCAAAGTTAATCACAGATTAACCTTACAGCAAAGCGTTCAAGCTTTCAACTTACTCAAAGGTCATCACTGCTTAACCTTACAGCAAAGCGTTCAAGCTTTCAACTTACTCAAAGGTAATCACAGCTTAACCTTACTGCAAAGCGTTCAAGCTTTCAACTTTTCATTCGAACAAAGCGGCAAGGCTTTCAGTCCGACATCCAAACAAAGCGTTAGAGCTTTCAGTTCATAATAAAACATTTCATCAATTGGCTTACATAATCATTTATTAGGTCGATTCTCCGATTAACCAATTAACAAAATCATGGTCACTCACATTTTTTTTTTTTTACTATTCAACAATAATGAAACAATACATAAAATTCTTAAATTCCGGGCATTCTAAGACATAACATATCCGATCAGATCAACTAGCACACTTTGTATTATAACAAATACCCAAGTTGACAACAATGACTTCAAAGTTAGTTATCCTCCTCTGTAGAGTTATTAGAACCAAGACATTCAGAGAGTTCTGGTAGAGCCGCGGGGTATTTACGTAGTCGTTCGTGGCATACGTACTGGCTGCGTCCTCCAGATATTGGCTCAACCGTATAACGTTCATTTGGACAGACTTTAGTAATCTTACATGGACCATTAAACTTTTCACTCAGTTTATTAATCACGCGGGGATTTTTTTGAACTAGAACTAAATCGCCTATAGTGAAAGGATGAATAACAGCTTTATTAGCATCATAACGTAATTTATCTCTTGTTGCTTGCTCGTCTATCCTGTCTTTTGCCTCTTGTCTTATTTTTATCAAATCCTGTTCATCATGAACATCAGAAAGCATCGTAAGACAATTTAACCTTGGTGGGCTCTTGTTACAGCCCATCAACAACTGGAATGGACTTTTGCCCGTACTTCTAGAAACGGTGCAATTTAATGCTAACTGAACCTCGCCAATTACGGATTTCCAGGACCGGTTTTCATGATTTTCGGCGACTGTAAAACAGTTAGTCAATACGGACATAATTCGTTCTACTTGACCGTTGGCTCGACTGACGCCGCTGGCAATTTCATGAAGGTCTATAGCCCACTCCCTACATAAATTTTTAAACTCTTGTCCAGTAAAAGAAGTGCCCTGATCCGAGATAATTCGCTTGGGGGTTCCGAATATGTGAACGAAATTTCGTAAGGTCTCACAAGCAGATCTAGAAGTTAAGTCCTTAACAACGTTTAAATAACAAAATTTAGTGAACGCATCTACAATAACGATCACATACTCCTTAGAAATCCTTCCACCAGTTAATTTGCCGCTTGTATCTATGTGAATGGTGTGAAATGGTTCTGTAATTTTGTCTATAGGATGCAAAGCGGATTGCTTTTTACCAGAAGGATTTTTATTTATTTTACATGGCAAACAATGGTCAATGTACGCCCTAACTGATGCGGTCATGTTTGGGAACCAAAAATTTTCTCTTAATTTAGACAAAGTTTTATCCCAGCCAAGATGTTTTAATTCGTCGTGAAATCTCTGTATTATTTGCCAACGGAAGTTTTTGGGAATTATAATTCTGCTTAGTGTTTTGCCAGCGATTTGGAAATTTTTATAAAGTAAATTGTCTTTTAAAGTATAGGATGACCTAAGGTTGGCGTCAATCGTGTCATTTTCAATAGAATTTATAATGCGCTTAATATCGGGATCTAATTTTTGTTCGGCCTGTAACCATTCACAATTTACGCGTAAAACATTTACCTCCCTGCAGTCGGTTGGGTTACGACTAAGATAGTCTACATGTGGGATTCTTTCACCCTTTCGATACTCGATTTCGAAATCAAAAGTTTGCATGTACGCCCACCATCTGTGCACGCGAGGTAAAAGTTCTCGCTTGTGGCGTGACGCTTTTAAAGCGTTACAGTCTGTAATGACTTTGAATTCCCTACCAAGTAAATAGTGACGGAAGTGTTTTAACGCTTTAAACACGGCTAGAGTCTCCAACTCATAGCTGTGGTATCTGCTTTCCACCTCTGTTGTCCTTTGGCTAAAATAACCTACAACCTTTAACTGGTTATCATCCTTTTGAAACAAGATCGCCCCATACCCAATAGAACTTGCGTCAGTATGGAGTTCGATTGGCTTACTGGGATCAAAAATCATCAGTACGGGGGCGGAAGTCAGATACCCCACCACAGTGGCATGAGCCTTCGTGTGTTCAACGGTCCAGTTCCACTTAGAGTCCTTTTTAGTAAGAGCGTATAAGGGAGCCATAATGGATGAAAAGTTGGGTACAAATTTCCTAAAATATCCAGCTAAACCATTAAATTGACGCAATTCCCTAACGCAAGTCGGTAAAGGAGCTTTGGCCAAGGCCTTTATTTTCTCAGGATTCGGTCTAATGCTATTATCACTGATTAAATAACCTAAGTATTCTACGGAAGACTTCAAAAATTTACACTTTTTCCAGTTACAAGTGAAACCGGCCTCTGATAAAGCACTTAGCACTCGTTCTAGACTTTGAAATGCCTCCTCCTTGTTTCTAGAAAATACCAGGACATCGTCCATGTAGACCAAAGCTACCTTGTCCTTTAACCCTTTTAGTGCCTTGTTGATGGCTCTTTGATACACGGAGGGCGCATTGCAAAGTCCAAACGGCATTTTGAGATATTCCCATACACCATCTGGAGTAATAAATGCGGTCTTTTCGATGTCACTCTGGGATGCCATTAAAATTTGATGGAAACCAGAGGCCATGTCTAAACTAGAGAAAAAGGATGCCTGACCAAGTGCATCAATCTGTTCTGAAATCAGCGGCAGGGGATAACTATCACGAACAGTGTTAGAGTTGAGCTCCCTGTAGTCTACGCAAAGACGATCTGATCCGTCTTTCTTCTTAACGAGCAACGCAGGACTCGAAAAGGGGGAAGAACTTTCTCGCACTATGCCTTTGCTTTCTAAGTCAGCTATTATTTCACGCATTATAGTTCGCTCAGATGGAGCCAATCGATACGGGTTTCGTTGAACAATTTTATCGGGATTTTTGAGTTTAATTTGCATTTGACCTGTACTGACGGTAGATTGAGAATTACCACTGGCAAAATTATTTTTAAACTTTTCTAATATCAACTTCAACCTATCAATATCGCACTGCTCGGTCAGATCCGTGTTGATGTTATCTAAGTTTGCGTTTTGAGTAAGACAAACATTGATACTGACGTCACGTTCTATCTTAGCCCCGTCGCTGCTAAGGGTAAAAACTAAACCTGGGGTTTTAAATATCTCTCTGCCTAGAATTACGTCGTGCGGTAACAAATCGGAGTCAACAATTTTAAACGTGATCTCAGTATGAAAACCGTCAAATTCAACATAAGATGTCATCTTTTTAAACGAAAAACACGGTACCGAACCAATACCCGTGAGGCGTGTAAACGAGATTTCTTTCTTATCTGGTAGACAGTCGGCTATATCCTTTTTAATAAGAGAACACTCAGAACCACTATCAATCAAAGCCCGTAGATTATAGCCACCTATCAGCATTTCAATTAAAGAATCATTAGAGGACGAACAAACATTGACCGACTTTGTTTTCAACTTGGAATCTTTAAAATCTTTTGATTTTTCATCGCGTTGTTTTGAAAAACAAGTAGATTCAGAATGCCCAGGTTTATGACAATAAGAACACTGAGCAGGCTTATCACTAGGTTTATCGACAGGCGCCTGTGAAACGCTCTCACTTTTCATCTTATTGCGTAACAACAAGCAATGCCGTTTTAAGTGACCCATTTTGTTACAGTAATGACAGCGCCGGTCTACAGACTTATCATTAAATTTAGGTAGCTTAGAGCTAGAGGGTTCAGGCTCACCTACTGTCTTATTAGAATGACGCTTAAGGCTTTTGATGTTAGGATACGTACTTAAATGTCTATCAAGTGTAACAAAATCAGTCGGCGTATTTTTAAGTAGCTCTGAACGTACCTGGACATCCACTATACCGGAAATCACTACCTCGATCTTATTGGTCTCGCTCCAGCCAGTCTCAAGACGATCTATCAGCGCCAACTTGTTGGTCGAATACTCGATGTACGTCGCCGCTTGTTCACTCTTGTACTCCACCATGTCGCGAAAAAGGTCGTGGAACCTCTTCGTTGTGGCAAACTGTCGAGTGAGTCGCTCCTTCAAATCTTTCCAAGTCTTGCACAAAGGATACGCACGCGCTGCCCACTTTTTCGCACGCCCTTGTAAGTGGGTAAACGCAGCATTCCGAGTTTCATAATCTGTCCAGGAATTGTTCTCCATATGGTTGTCAATTTCCTCACACCACTGGGCCGCAGTGAATTGACAGTCGTCCGGATCGAATGGCGGTACGTAAATTTCACTTGCCTTCAATTTACGTGATGTAGTAGCATTCGAGGTCTTCTGATTGGAATTTTGGAAGCCCGCCATCATATTTTGAAAGAATTCCGCCCATATTTCAGGGGTAGGTGCACCAGGTTTATTGTTATTTGATGTTGATGGTCCACCCGCCCTATTTTCTTGATTTGGGTATTCCGGCGTAAAATATCCGTGATTTTGAGTAGCTGGCGTCGCGATAGGATCGCAGGATAAATGTGGAAGCGATCCCACCGCTGCTGTCGGAGATTCAGATGGATTAATTTCGATGTGCTCGTTTTCGTTGTCCGCCATGTTGTATTTTCAGAGTCAGTGCGCACAAGCGGCGCGGGCGACGTCTCGAGAGCAAGTGAAGTCTCGAATAAACGAACGCACCACTGACAGATGTCAATGACATTAGCATAGTGTTGCCAGTAAAATAAAATAATCTACTATTGAATCGATTTAACCCAGTGTTACCATTTAATTAAATTGAACGCTCCGACATATATTTAGTAGCGGAGCTAGTGTCAGAATGTTGTTCTTCTTGATAATTAATTTTATCATAAACATTTAATATTACGAGGTCTGAAATAATGGCGTGTGGCTGTGTCATGGACACGGTGACTAAAATTATCTCAAAATGTTCCATAGTCCTTACTTAGTGTAATAAATTCTTTGATCCATCATCTATCCATTGGTGTGATTGAATTTTGGATGGATATGATAGAATCGAGGGATACAGTTTGGTGTTGCAGCTACATAAGCTGCAACACCAAACTGTATCCCTCGATTTTGTTATCATTCGTTCTTTTGAATTGCCTCATTATGAAAGCTATTTTAAAGACGTATTCACGTTCATTCAAAAAAAAACCGGACAAGTGCGAGTTGGACTCGCTCACCGAGGGTTCCGTACGTAGGATCATTATTTATTTGATATTTTTCATTATAACTAAGAAATACTGCGTCGGAAAAAATAAATAAAATATATTTTGCAATGTGCACGTCAAGCCCTTTCATATGGTACCCCATTTGAACTAGTAGTTTCAATTTGAAATTTCGACACCCTATAAAAAAATATAGACCCCCAATTTTTTAAGATCTATTAACAAATGTATAGTTTTGAGATTTATTCCTGTACTTGTAGTCTATAACGATGTTACTTGCGAAATTTCATAGTTCTAACTCAACGGGAAGTACCCTATAGGTTTTGATTCCCTTGAGTGTGTCGAAATATGCGTTTTTTGCTGAATAAACGGCCGTAACTTTTTTCTACGTAAACTTAGAAGTTTGATTTTTTTACAACTTCATGGGACCGTAGACCTGAGTATACAGTTCAAATTTCAGCTTGATATCTCCACGCATTCTCGACATAGAAATTCTTGACAGACAGACAGACAGACAGACAGACAGACAGACAGACAGACAGACATACAGACAGACAGACAGACAGACAGACAGACGGACAACAAAGTGATCTTATAAGGGTTCCGTTTTTCCTTTTGAGGTACGGAACCCTAAAAATGTTAATATGACTAAAACATTTCGCCAGTAGTTTCGTAATAGAACAAGTTTAGGTATAGCGTTGTTCCTGTTAATGCGAACTGACAAAGGAGCAGGCAATCAATCAACAAGGCGACAACATTACATTGTTGTGTGACTTCCACCCTTTGCCGACATGATTGACCACGCACTGTGCTGCCCCGCCAAAAATAACGGCGTATATACGAATACAAGTAAGATTTTTTTTAAAGAGAAACGTGTAGACAGGTAACATTTGATTATAAATAACATCACAAATTTTCCAAAACGTATTGTAATTTCCAAAAATAAAATAATGTAATTGTAAGCAGGTAATCGAAAGAAATCTTGAAATTGTCATATAAAAGTCTTATCAGTGTCAGCGAAAAAAGAAATTGATTGCTAAATTATAAATTCATACTTGAACTACAAGTATTTTCTACCTTTTGTATTACATTTTATTGCACCAATAAAAAAAAATTGGTTGCCTGTAAAGTCGGTATACGGGCGAAAGTTTTACGTGACAACGACTTTGAGTGGTAAAATGTTTTCGAGTGGAAGGGACGCATGCCTTTCACTTTTTATGTCTGTCTCTCTCGCTCTTAGAAGGGACGCGTGCCTTTCACTCGCTCTCATTGTAAGCGCATAACGTGAGCCAGTTTCTTGAAGTGTCACCCGGCTAACCAATTTATAAGACGTTGTCACGTCAAAATACAACAAGTACATTAGAGTACAAAGGGCGGCCTTATCCCGATGCGATTTCGTCTATATTATTTATTCTATCGAAGATTTCATTGGAATTTCCTCTTAAAAGACAGGGAAACTATTCCCAATCAAGCCAAACAGCACGAACAAAAACTAACGAAGCATCCAATTGTAATTTACGATTCGATTTTAACTCGGAACTTTTTCATTATCATTCTAATCGAGTAGACCGATGCAGCTATTTCGATTACTGCAATACATCGAATGGAATGCAGCTACCAAGTCTTTTACCTATTGCATTGTTTCAGATGTTCAGTACAATTTCTCGGTCCGACGCGTCGATTTAAAGACACAGAAATTCCACTTTGTATCCGCAGATTCCGACCGTATGCCGTCAGTTAAATTGTAGCACGTTGATTTTACATGCAATATTGCGGGTTTGAAAATATTTTTTATGTGAATTCTTTGTAAAACATTTTAGTTATTTGTGTCTGAAGTAACTTTTATTGTATTTTTTGTAATGTGTATTCGCACATGACCATTAATCTACTCACAAAAAGCCTGAAGCTACATAGAGGCATTGATAATATCTGTCTCTGACTTAATCAGTTTGACCCAATTGGTCGTCAACCCATTCATCCCACAGCTGGGATACGGGGCTTTTACCAATCCGAGACGTATATATTTAGAGCATGCTCTACCACGCAGCTCAACTGCACAACAGCAGCGGATTGGCGGATTCCAGTGTTTTCTAGCCGCCTAAAGGATACTGACTTGGCTTAACGACTGTCATGACAACAGCCGGGAGTGACGGCTTAACGTGCCCTCCAAAGCAGGGAGGATCTCGACTTGAATAAACCCATCTATGGACAGGCTACGGCCGACGTTGCTTAACTTGCGTGTTCGATTAGACTGATACGCGCAACGACGCTATCCAGCTCCTCTTTGGCAGTCTTTGGTTTAATGTGGCTCAACTTGGCTCATTCGAGTTAAACTTGACTCAGCATAGATCAACTTTATTTAAAATATCACCTTTGCACAAATTGGCTCTGACTTTGCCTGGAATACCTATAAAAATTTTAAAAGCTTCTTCAGTTTTTTCGGTTTTCTAAGTAACTTTTCTTTCCTTGAAAACTTCAGTCGGACATTTTTTTTTATAAAAGCCACGTTCGATCCGACATGTAAAAACCAGAATTAATAAAGAAAGTTTCCTTTTCGAAGAAAGCTTTTATTAGTCGGTAATAAAAACAGAACTAAAAAAAAATTCTTCCTGTTTCGCTTAGCGAGCTTTGATTCCGACATAATAGAATCGGTTAAAGTGGAAATTGTAAATCGCCATTATGCAGCGGCCGCCAGATTGGATTTATAATGATAGCATTTAGGTAATCGTGCATTGTCATGGGATCCAAACGAGTGTGCCAAATTACAGCTCGAGCGGACACTAGGAATTGGGTCAAATATAACTTGCAAGATTTGATTACAGATTTAAAAAAAGCTTGTTAAATAAACAATTTTTATATAGGTACTATATTGTCTATAGGTATTGTATTATCTGTGGTATAGGTAGAGCTGGGACCCTACCATGTAAGTTGAAGCCGATTACAGTGCTACAAACTTATCTGACCCGGTGGCCAAATTTAGAACTAAAGCCGCCATCTTGAAATGTACGCAGCTCAACTGCGGATTGGCGGAGGCCAGTCTTTTCAAACCGCCTAAAGGATACTGACTTGGCTTAACGACTGTCATGACAACAGCCGGGAGTGACGGCTTAACTTGCCCTACAAAGCACGGAGGATCTGGAGATGAATAAACCATCTATGGACAGGCTACGGCCGACGTTGCTTAACTTGCGTGTTCGATTAGACTGACACACGCAACGACGCTATCCAGCTCCTCTTTGGCAGTCTTTGGTCAATTTGGTTTAATGTGGCTCAACTTGGCTCATTCGAGTTAAACTTGACTCAGCATAGCTCAACTTTATTTAAAATATCACCTTTGCACAAATTGGCTCTGACTTTGCCTGGAATACCCATAAAAATTTTAAAAGCTCTTTAGTTTTTCCGGTTTTCTAAGTAACTTTTCTTTCCATAAAAACTTCAGTCGGACATTTTTTTTTATAAAAGCCACGTTCGATCCGACATGTAAAAACCAGAATTAATAAAGAAAGTTTCCTTTTCGAAGAAAGCTTTTATTAGTCGGTAATAAAAACAGAACTAAAAAAAAATTCTTCCTGTTTCGCTTAGCGAGCTTTGATTCCGACATAATAGAATCGGTTAAAGTGGAAATTGTAAATCGCCATTATGCAGCGGCCGCCAGATTGGATTTATAATGATAGCATTTAGGTAATCGTGCATTGTCATGGGATCCAAACGAGTGTGCCAAATTACAGCTCGAGCGGACACTAGGAATTGGGTCAAATATAACTTGCAAGATTTGATTACAGATTTAAAAAAAGCTTGTTAAATAAACAATTTTTATATAGGTACTATATTGTCTATAGGTATTGTATTATCTGTGGTATAGGTAGAGCTGGGACCCTACCATGTAAGTTGAAGCCGATTACAGTGCTACAAACTTATCTGACCCGGTGGCCAAATTTAGAACTAAAGCCGCCATCTTGAAATGTAGTATTGCCAGGTACATTTAATTTACTTACCGCGTATGCACATTCCATTGAGGTGTATTTTTTTAAATACATATTATCTTTTTCTACACATATTTCATTTCTTACAATAAAAAAATCGTCAACGAGTTATTTCTGTGCAATATTATAACTCTCTAATATTATATAATAGCTATGATCGCGACTTAACGTGGTGCATTTCTAAAAATAATCAACAAAAAATAGAAGGCAATTGATATTTAATTGAAACACCACACAACACAATTAATAAGTATATCAATGCTATTATTTTAACAGTGTATATATTTCTTTGATGTTTATATTTCCTCTAAAACTGGCAGCATTTCGTTTAATGGCAACACTTAAGTCGATCGAACCGCCCCCGCCACCGGGCCAGATAAGTTTGTGGCACTATACCATTGGATTTTTTGGTTGCGTAAAATCAGACTTCAGCTAAGATTTATGGTACTTGTGTTTAGCTTAGCAGGTAGAAACCCAGGAACACAACCGATTCAGCTGAAGATGTTTGTCAATAAATTAATCGTAAGACCTATACTTCGAATCAAAATATCCGATGGTAATCGGCTTTAGCTTCGGCGGTAGGGCCCCTGAGTTAGCCAAGTCAGAGGCCTTTAGGCGGCTTGAAAACACTGACCGACACCAACCCGCAGTTAAACAGCGTGGTGCAGTATGCTCTAAACATGTTCGATTGAGGGGAGACCCGTATTCCTGCAGTGGGATGAATAAAGGTTGACGATGATAGGTAGAGGTGGCAACGTGCTGTGATACTCTTATTAACCCGGGAGAACTCGCGCCCTAAAAAGTTACACGGGCACTCGCGCATAGAGCATTTTGCTCACGTTTTGCAAATAGTCAAATTGTACATAAAACATCAAAACTTATATATTTTTTTACTGTTTCATAATAAAACAATCACATTATTTTTAGTATACAATAGTTATTATACTATAAAATTTTAATAACAAGCATAGGAACTATTTAGACATTTATTGTTACTACTTTCGGAATAAACTTAAATTAAGTAACTTTAATTAAAAAATAAATGAGAAACAATGACACATTTTTAATGTACACCTTATGAAGATGCTTTGCAAATAGGAACTCGATGGACAAGCCTTAAGCTCAAGCTTACAGCCTACCTGATGTAAATAGGTTGGATTTACATTAGGTAGGCTGTAAGCTTGATTACCAACCTAGCAATAGTATAATTGAATTTGTTATCTTCTAGTCGCTTATTCGCTGATATTCAACCGTAATCTGTGTTCAATACGACAATAAAGATCATTTTCCTTCACATAAAATCACAAAGGGAGATTATCTTCTTTGTGGATACCGTTTCAACATCTTTTTATATGCCAAGCCCAAAGACCAATTAATTACGGGACAGATAACATCCTTTCAAGGAACGAAAATATTTTAATGTTACCCTTATTACCAATTTGCTGCTCCATTGATTTTGATCAAAGTATGTTTTACGGTGATTTAATTTATCATACGCTTATTTAGATAAACTAATTTAAGAAGCCTAAAGAAAATCTTCTGCATGGTAGAAAGCACAAAGTATGTCCTTTCCGTATGTTGCCAAGTCTACGTCATGAAATTGGTTCAACAACAACTTTAAACCAAAGCCAACCACCTCACGTGGTGCATCCTGCTGACTGACAAATGAGGCTCTGGCGAAAGTAGAGGTAGGGCATAGCGCATTTTTGAAGATGCCCGACTGGGGAAGTAGCTCCACCTCACAGAATAACGCAGCCAAATAACAATTCCGTTGAGGATTGTTGTACTCCTGTGTGATAGCTAAACACAGGTAAGTAACATAAATCTAAGCTGAAATTTGATATTCACAAACAAAAAATCTGTTGGCTGGAAGAGATCTCTAAAAGAAATAAGCCCGCCTTTGTACATAACATTTCCTTATACGAGTAATATTGTCAACCATTCCTGTGCCATTTCGGGGGGAGTGGTGCAGGAATGGCCACTTTAAAATTAATTTATCAGCTTAATATCCTTACTAAAATAGTTTATAAGCATTACTAACAACATGAGTCTTTGTTACTTAATTCATTAAATATTAATTGATTCAATGTAATTATGGTTTTCTTGGTGTACGATAAAGAGAATACAATAACAACAACAAAAACTCGAAGGTCTTCAGCGTAGGCGGTAGGTTGCTGCTATGACGTAGGTATCCGCTAAGAAAAGATTTCTGAAAATTCTTATGGGATACCAGATACGTGCGAACGAAGTCGCAGGAGTAGCTTAGTCGAAAATAAATAAACACAGGTGTGTAATAAATGTGGTAACTCAAAGGAGTTAGCACTGAATTGGGAATGAGCGGTACATTTTACATTCGCTATAGCAGTGTTCCGCGCACACTGGAGTACCGTGGTCATTAGTTAGTGTGCCTCGGAAAAATAAGGTTATCTCATAAAGCTAAATAGACGGACGGAAGAAAAATACTTACACAAAAAAGCTGGTTTTTCATTTATAGTGTATCTCCAAAAATTTCATTATCCTAGATGTGCCTTAAACACAAAATGTTTGCTGAACTCTGCGCAATAGGATTATAGCAAAGTGGGACATGTCCTTATCTCCCATCTCTGCTTAACATCCTTTTATTATGAACTATTAGGGCTCTGTTGTGGTAGTGTGGCGCGATGCGACGCGCGATGCATCGTTTAACTGCCAACTATAATTCATTTCGATAAACCGTGCCTTTGTGTTTTGCGTTTTATTGTTTTTAGAACTAGGTAATAATTAACCAGCCAATAGTAATGCAGCAATAATAGTGTCAGACTTTAGGTTCGAAACCGAACTCAAATATTTTACTATCGAACTTAACGCCGACTTCACTCAAATGACTAATTTAACAAACCTTAATTTAATTAATTTAACTTTTTTCTTTATTCCAGCTGGGAAGGAGAACACCTCTCAGTTTTAATTTCTCATCAACTCATTGAACTCTGCCGGTAGTTAAAAAAACATTATTTAGATAGTAAAAATCTTTATTAAAGCTTCATGAATTTTTATCACTATGAAAATATATCAAAGAAGGTAATTTCCGTGATGCACGTAGCGGCCATGAAAATGTAACTAGCTTGATATCGCGGGCGCATCTGCATAGCAAAGCATCTGCTATTAAGATACGGGACAAAGGAAGTCAAGCGTACAGAATAATGGCTGACTTCCGTTTAGGTGAAATTGCTGAGAGATCTAGTAAGGAATTTTCCATGTTGATAATAATAATATGTTGAAAAGGGAAATGTTAGATTACATGATAGGGATATGGGTCTCCCCTCAATGAAGGGGTTTAGAGCATACTCCATCATGCTGCTCAATTGCGGGTTGGCGAAGGCCAGCGTTTCAGTGTTTTTACGCCGCACTGAAGGCACTGACTTGGCTTAACGACTGTCATCTAATGAGAAAAGCCGGGAATAATAGCTTAACGTGCCCTCGGAAGCACGAAGGAGCTCGAAACACATAAACCAATTCATGGACAGACTACGGTCGGCGGTGTTTAACTTGCGCTTAACTTGCTTAACGTAGAAAATCTATTTAAGTATAGGTCTCAATAGGCTGGTTGACAATATTGTAAAATTATTTATCAGTATCGTAAATTACACAAAACTAGAGTTATAATCGTAGAGTCAAGCCATTATGGTTGTAATGGTCGCCTCATACAATCCCAAATCTGCGGCTAATACATCCAATAAAACCGCCATCTGTTACAATAGTAATGCTCGCCGAAACTCAGAAGCGGAATCGTCCAAGACTCTTTAGCCTATAGTTCGAACAGTTGGCGAAGTCAAGAATTCCGCCGAAACTGGTCTGTAGTATGAGACTCGCTGAGAGTTTCCAGTAGTTGTGGAACTAAGTTTTGTCAATTTTGTTCGTTCTATTCTATTGGGAGCGTCCACTTCGAGTTGGATGGAATAGTTCGGTACTCACTGAGCTATGTAATTTAATTAATCAGAATTGGGATGTCTGTGTTGTTAGTAGTTTGGTATCTAACACAGTTCCTTAATAGTTAATGTATTACTTTATGTAATTGGAATGTTCTTTTTATACTACGTCGGGTGGCAGATAAGCATACGGTCCGCCTGATGTGAGGCGGTTACCGTAGCCATATTAACGCTCGCAACTTAAAATATCGCTTGCGCGCCGTCACCCGCGCTGCCAACGCAGCATCTCGTTCCTTTCTGGTGACCTCACTCACTCGCAGGAACACAACAAATCTCAAGGGAATTGTTATATGGCTGCGGTATTCTGTGAGGTGGAGGTACATACCAGTCCGGTAGCTTACAATTACGCTCCCTACCTCTCTTTTCGCCAGAGCTCCCCATCCGCCTTCGCAGAAATGTGCACTTATTGTCTTTCCTGTATAAATTATTAAAAAATTCTTGCCTTCCTCAGTACCTCACTTCTCGCTTTCCTCTATTACCAACCTCATCTAGATCACAACGCTCCTGTCAAATAAAAACTCTCGACTATCCCGCTTCCAATACTAAATTCTTTTTTAATTCATTCACTGTCCGTGCAACACTATTGTGGAATAAATTGCCGCCTCAAATAAGAGATTGCCGCTCCGTCAACTGTTTAAAAAAAAGATGCAACACTTTTTGTCTCAGTTGTGAATAACTCAGTCGTGAATGAGTTTAATTAAGTTCCAAAACTTAATTTATAAACAAAATTTTAAAAACAAAATTACATATAAATATCTTAAAATTAAATTTAAAATAAAATTTATATAACACTCAAGTTGAAAATTTTATGTCGTTCTTTCGATTATTTTGGACAAGTTCCAATAATTTCTGGTAATGTTCTTGAGGTTGTAAGGTTCTTGTATCCCGTCGTCGTGGTTATCAAACCACGTTTTGCTTTGTACATTATTTAAATGAGTGATTGTTGAGTGTCGAGTTATATCCACAACAAATAAAATAAAAAATAAAAAAATAAAATAAAATAAAATAAAAGAAAAAATAAAACATATCATTACCTATATTAATTGTCCCGACAATTTTCGGGGATTGTGGCCAAAAGGCTGGCCGCATTTCCACGCTGTATAGCGATGGAAATATATTGGCTAGATATAGGCCAGTTCTTTTGTCACCCGAAGTCAAGATTTTTGTGAGATTCATTATGTATCATAAAATATTTGTGTTTTTTATGATTTGTTAACTAGATTTTTCGGTTATTTTATGTTTATTGCTATTACTCTTTATCGAGTCGAAATTGGCCGTGTGGTTTCCGGCAGACTAGAATAGAATCATTCCGTTTCTTCCCGTGGATGTCGTACAAGGCGACTAAGGGAAATACATTATCAAATATCGATCAGGCCAGGGATCAGTTTATACAAAATTAACAGAAATAGTTTTTTTTCACAAGCTTTTAAGTAAGATTACTTATTGTATTTCGCTCATCAAGTACTTTTGTTTGTGTCCCGAGAACCAAACGAGTGAGCTAATTTTATGCTCAATCACTGAGAAGTGGGTCTAATGTAACTTAATGTAACTAAATGAGAGCCTGTAAAAAGAATAGCTTAGTTTACTTATTTTTTTTTTCATAAATTTCTAGTCACAAACTAAGCAAAGCTTGTGCTATGGGTACTAGATAACTGATATTATACTTATTTCTTTTTGTAAATACATACATACAATACATAGAAAACACTCATACCAAGACAAACAGACATGTTCATACACACAAATATTTGTCTAGTGCGGGGATCAAACCCACAATCTCAGAGTCACAGTGGCCATTGGACCATCGAGCTCGTCAATAAAAGCTTTTAAAAAGGAATAACACATTCATAGTCAAGAATTCTAATGTAATAGACTTCCTCAACAGGTAAACCCCTTCACTAAATAAAGTATACGACAATCCCTAACAATTTATTCCACCTTACGCAGCATCTTCGATAGCTTCACATGAAAAGTTAGTGGGGGGCACGTGACGTATGAGAGCTTCCTTATAGCCGAAAATGGGCGCAGTTTGTCACGGTTCTTGTTTTATTTCTGTGACACGTATCTACTGACAGCAGGTTCGAATCCGCGACAGTGACTTATGGTACCATTTGGGGCAAATGGTGCGTTTGAGTTATATACTTCATGTTTTGTATTTGAAATGTACCTACGTCTTTTGGGGTGTGAGTGGTTCATCAACACATTTGAATTAAAGCTAACTTCACCTGCACGCGGTGCTCCCTGCTGACTGATAAACGAAGGTTTGTCGAAAAGAGAGGTACGGAGCGTAATTGTAAGCTACCCGACTCGGGAATGTACCCCCACCTCACAGAATACTGCAGCCAATTAACAATTCCCTTGAGGGTTGTTGTGTTCCTGAGAGTGAGTGAGGTCACCAGGGAGGTACGAGATGCTGCGTTGGCAGCGGGGGTAGCGGCGCGTCAGCGAAAAAATATTATTATTATTATTAGCACTAATTTAAGGTGAAGTTAGGTTTTCGCAATCTAAAAATCCGATCGTAATCGGCTTTAGCTTAGGCGGTAGCGCCCCAAGTGGCACCGGCCAAACACACAGGCCGGTGCAACCTGGTTGAACCGTCAGGCAATAATAAAGATATGTAAAATACCTTACATGCATGACCGCGTTAATTCCTGTGGTTGTTATCAAATTGCAATATTGTTTCAAGACAGCTAGTCCAACTATGCAGGAAGTAACTTTTACAACAGAACCAACTCCGAAGTCAACAATTTTTTTCTGTCTAAATTCTAAACCGATTTTTTTTTTTTTATTTTACTCGTTGAAAGTTTTTTCCAGAAAAACATTTTTATTTTGGAAAATATGCTCGTTAGTTAACAACATAAAACCATATACCTAAACCTCCGAGATCAATGCGAACTAAGTCGGAGTCATGAGTAGTACTAGATGATTCCATGGTATAAAAACATAGATTACCTTCTACATCCAATTTAACAAAGTTACAAACTGTTTTCTTCCCTAATAGGAGAGTTATCAAGGCTGTGGTATTTATTAGCTTCCGCCCGCGACTTCATCCGCTTGTATATCAGTTATTTCGTGCTAAAAGGAAGCCCGTATACTTCCTCGGAAATTAATGTATATTCATATCAAATTGTAATAAGAGAGGTAGGGCATATCGTATTTTTTAAGCGGCCCAACCGGAGAAGTTCCTCCACCTCACAAAATATCAAAGCCAAATAAGAATTCCCTTGATGACCCACATGCTCGTTTTGCCTCTCATAAAATAAAAGAAAAACATTCATATCGGTTCAGCTATTTAGCCGTAAATAGGAAATTAACAGGCAGTCACACTTTGCATTTATTATTTAGTATAGATATGTAGGTATATATTATGTTCAGTGTTTTGATATAATGCCGTTTATCGAGGATGAGATTCTTTTTAATTTTAAATTAAAATTAGAAGTTTCTGGGTTAATCAGATAGAACAAAAGCGATGTCATTCAAAATTTCATTAGCAATCTCCATTGCATTTGTGGTTTGTGTTTAAAAGCCGTGCGATTCTGTCGAGCTAAACATGGCCAGTATAAAATATTTCAGCCATTATTCGAATGGGATTTACTCGTTAACTAAACTACTGTAATGCTCATTGTCCAAACGGCAGTTCTGCACAATTTTGCGGTCCATTTGAGGTCGGAAAATGGTTCGTTGTACAGCGCCTCTTGCGGCAGAGAGCGTACTTCAACAATATGGATTTATTTTTAGATATATATTTTATACTATATACGTTCTGTTATGGACACACTATAGATATGACTATTTCGGATACACTTTTGTTTGAAAGGGCACGTTGAGTTCTTATACCATTTACTGTAGCCATATTAATGCTCGCAACATAAAATAACTGCCAACGCAGCGTCTCCCTTCCTTCTGGCAACCTCACTCACTCACAGGAACACAACAACCCTCAACGGAATTGTTATTTGGGTACGGTATTCTCTGAGGTGGTGGTACATTCCCCAGTCTGGTAGCTTACAATTACGCTCCCTACCTCTCTTTTCTCCAGAGCTTCGTTTGTCAGTCAGCAGGGTGCACAACGTGTAGGTGAAGTTGGCTTTGGTTCAAAGATGTTGATGAACCATTTACACCCCAAATATATTCTTTATTGCAAAGTTATCGACGTCAAAAAGCTATTACCGCTGTAGGCATACAAGAATTTGTATAAAGTAATTATTTATCTGTTACAAAGTAACAATTAAGTAATCTGTGACCCAGGTACTTATCTTTAATTTACGTCTGAATGTAACACAGACTAAAATCTCTGCCAAGCCATTCGTGTACCAGCTCTACATAATTGAACATTGTAAGACCAAGAGCTCCCTGTTTCGTTAAATACGGAACTAGTGTTTTTACTGTTTTAATTCCCCTGGAATCCGGGATCTCGTAAAACATCCGCGTTCGCGGAATTCCCGACTGCCGTGTAAGTAACGTTCATACTCAGCCTTTCATTGTCATCCCGCTCAGAACTAACGTAAATTGTAACGTGTTTTTATTTATTATACTTTGTGCAACGAAATATGTACAACAGAAAATAATATTTGGGGTGTAAGTGGTTCATCAACACCTTTGAACCATAGCCAACTTCACCTGCACGCGGTGCACCCTGCTGACTGACAAACGAAGCTCTGGCGAAAAGAGAGGTAGGGAGCGTAATTGTAAGCTACCCGACTGGGGAATGTATCTCCACCTCACAGAATACCGCAGCCAAATAACAATTCCCTTGAGGGTAGTTGTGTTCCTGCGAGTGAGTGAGGTCGCCAGAAGGGAAGGAGATGCTGCGTTGGCAGCGGGGGTGGCGGCGCGCGTGCGATATTTTATGTTGCGAGCGTTAATAGGGCTACGGCAACCGCTTCACATCAGGCGGGCCGTATGCTTGTCTGCCACCCGACGGAGTATAAAAAAAAAATTGGTTATTCGAAACGATAGGATTAGGATTTTCAGCTACCTTCGCACTTAGAGATAGCTCATAGAATGTAAAAATTAAAAATACTGAAATAAAATTGGTTACAAATTCAACATTTTAAAACGTCACTTGTGCCCAACATTTCAAAATTTTTAATAAGAAATAAATAATTTATTTGCTTTCCGTGCTTCGGAGGGTACGTTAAGCCATCATCGGGACTGTTGTTGGGACAGCCAACAGCCGAGACTGTTGTTATTAGTTGACAATCGTTAAACCAACTCAGTGGCCTCTGGGCGGTTTGAAGACACTGGCCTCTGCCAACCCGCAGTTGAGCAGCATTGTGGAAGTATGCTCTAAACCCCTTAGATCGAGGGGAGACCCGTATTCCAACAATGGTTGACAACAATTGTAATTTATGTACCATCCATAACTTTGTTTGTTATGTAATAGAATCTTTATTGCTCAAATTACTTATTGAATAAGTACATGAAAATAACTTGGTACAAAAGCGGATTTATCCCTCATACGGATCACTGCACCAAAAGTCTTTTTATTGACATAGTCAGCAGTTGTATTTTATTCCTCTTAATTAATCAGTTTTTTGTTTAATTTTACCTATACACTAATATTACCTACTCATAGAATTTGAAATTAGGGATCTACTGACAAATTTTACGAAAATCTATTTACGTAAACTTTGCCCCAATATCCACGCGCGCATGGAACCAACGGTGTGGCCAACTTACATATTGAAGGCAAATGTAACATTTCCTTGCAGAATTCAGTGAAAATTTCTTCAAAGACACATTTTATATTCAACGCAGAACCTTCGCACAATGTAAACCACAGTTATGATGCGGTGGGAGCGCAGTGGCGCAGTCTAATTTGCACACTACCACAGCGCCCAGTATTGCACAGTTTTTGCTTGTTTTTAATAACAGGACTCTACGCCTTTTGCATTCAAAGAAGGCATTGTGTCTGTATGCTCTTTGTCTCAAATGTTTCTTAATTGCTACTAGTAAAGTATACTTTGGTGTAAAGCGTGGATGCTGTATCATAACATTGTTGTTATTATAATATATTTTTGATGTTATAACGTCTTATAAATCGATGAACGCCGTCACGTTCCGCCTGAGCCGAGCGGGCAAGTGAGAGCGCGGAACAAGCGATAGAGAGGCACCATCGGCATATGTTTCTTATGACGTTATCACGTAAAATTATCGTCCTTAAACCTACTTTACAGACAACCCATTTTTTTCGCGTGTTGCTGAGCCTGTAAAGACCTCTTCTCTTTTTGAAGAACCCCATGTTATAGTCTCTCGGGAAAGCCTCGACAGGGTGTTCATTCCACAGCTTAGTAGTGCGCGGGAAAATCCCATCTAGAATCGCACTGTACGCGACCACTTGGGTTCTAAAACAATGAATTCCCTGCCGACAATTGTAGAAAGAAGCTGTAGGCATCACAACTTCTCTGAACACAGCCAGTTATACAATCGATAGAACACGCAAAGGGAAGCAAAGTCGCTCCTCAAACTTAAGCACTCGATACCATTGGTAATTGTTTAATGTTATGACATAATTCTTAGAAATATAGAGTTATTCATAGGTGAACAGAGGGGCAATTCTCGTAATTAAAATATAGTCAAAATTCAGTTTCGATCCAGTCTCGATCTCACAAATGTCACATTTGGTATTCTCGTAACACAACATGTAACTGCAAAATTAAATTTAAGCGGGATTATATCGAAATATGAGTGAAAATTAAACAATCTAAGAATGTTACTTTGCCAACAACAAGAATTGATAATAATTAATTAATGAAATCAACTATATAATTTTAGTCAATTCACAATTCAATCTCGATTCGGTCAACTTTCAATCTACGTTCGTAGAAAAATTACGAGAATAGGCCTTCTGATCTCTAAAAGATATTTGTATAAGTAATTGATAGAAGGAACTGAAGGAAATACGTACTAGGCGATCGCGATTGCAACTATGGTAGCAGCGACCAACAATTTACATGACTGGTCGCGTACTGCATGGAGTTCCATATAATATAATGTGAATGGTTGGTCGCTACAACCAATAGTCACCGTCGCGACCACCTAGTGCGCGGCAATAGTTCCTCTAAGGCACACACATTCATTTCGCTACGCTCCATTCTTCCCCATTCCGTTTTGTTCAATAGTTGTATACTCAAGATATATAAGAATATAAATAATTATTTTTTTGTCTATCGTATCGCTTCTGGGCGTACACTTACTGCGCATGCTAACATATTTTTTTTATACTTTGTCTAAATTTTTAGTCATTCCAGTCTTTAGGCATACATACATCTTTGTAATGCCCAACAGGGTTCATATGTATATAATAAAATTCAAAAATTCAAAATTCAAAATATCTTTATTCCTTGGACTTTATAAAGCACTTAGAAACGTCATACAAATTAAATATAAGAACATATAAAAATCATTACTACTCTAAATCCGCAGAGCTTAGATTCACTTTCATCACACTATCTTGAATGTGAAAGTGAATTTAAGTGCCAGTTATATAATAATAAATATTATAACTATGAACCATATATGGAATGCAATAAAGGTAGTGAGTATACCCGAAAGCCGAATCATACAAATAGCCAATAAAATATGCATGATATGCATGTTTAATACTATAGTTTTATCGTATTAACTCTACGGAACCTTTGTCAAATAACAATGACTAACTTGTTTGATGTTTTTCACTGGTCAGGACGGGAAGGCTTTTACCCCTTGATAAATGATAGATATCGTGACAGCCGCCAGACTTGTGGGTGGAGTCTTGTTCTCTTTAGCATTATATCCATTATAATGGCAAGTGAAATTGGGAGTTATTACAACAAAATAAAATTATTTCTTCTTAGTCTTTATCTACCAAGATGGTATAAACAAGGTCACCTTTAATTTTCGCCATCTCGTACCACCTGAATCCTGTTTGCTCCTGCCATCTTCTTCACGTCATATTTTCACCTCATCTGTGGTCCTCTTCTGGGTGGTTTTTCTCCCCACGGTCCCCGCTCTTAGACTGATTTACAATAAAAAGACACCACTCTTCTAACTAAATACATATAGTAACTAAATATTACAAGGTATCACCCAAGATGTCTTTTTTTATCACGCCAGGTGCCTAAGTCAGCCTCAAATGCATGTGACGCAGACTGCTTTTAAATTGGAGGTAGGGTATGTGTTCCTGTATGATTACAGGAAAACAAAATCTCTCTCAGAATCATCAGCGTAAATAGTAGTAGGAATCTGCTGAGTCAGTGATGGCAGATGGGAGAGGAAAGTCCTATAGTAGACCAACTTTATAAATCTACCGCAATCTCTACATACCTTCTTAGTCAACACACTAGCAGACTCACTGATGAGAGGTTACCAGATATTAACAAATGTTGCGTAAGTAGCCTTACCCTAAGGCGACGGTAAAGTTAAATGTAATTTGTAAGCAGGCAAAGTCAAGCCAAAAGCGAGTACAAAATATGTTCAATTAACTGCGAGCTTTGAAACTGGTTACATTCTTCACTCACTCTCCTTTCTAATTATGACCGGATAAAGTTCCAGCAATAACATCGAAATTATAAAATATTTTCTATCAACCGCTCAAAACCAATCAAATTACCAACATGGTTGTTGTTAAGGACAGTATGTTCTTTTTGTACTTGCGAATTTTCAAACTGGTTTCCGAACTGTAATTTCCATTTCACCCTTACAATGATTGTTAAATTGTGATGGCATCCTGTGGACCTCAGAAAATTTAATTGAAAAACCAATCAGCGATGACAACCGGCTGCCTGTGTTGCTGTCACGAAAACTCTGAACTAGAAACATGTTTTTGCTTTGGAATTAAAATTTTGTTGAGTACTTCTACATACTGAAAGTTGATAAAAGTATATAGAGGAGGTTTTTTAATCATGTAATGTAAAAAAAATATGAAAACTCTGTCTACTTTTAAATTGGATTTGAATACGCAGTGAATCTTAACGTAAATTAATTTAAAAAGTACTACAGTAATCAATCGAAACTACTCTTTTTATACATAATAAGCACATATAACCAATAAAAAAAATATAAAGATATTCTTTTAACAGTTAACAGAATATCTTTTTATTTGTATTTTACCTATTGTATAATTTTTATTAATTATTATTATTGATGATGCACCACCTAACTAATTTTATCATTGCTTATTTTCTAAAGGTTGTCTGGAAGAGATTGCTTTTATCGCTATGACCGCTTATATACTTTTCATTATTGCAAGCTTCTTGTATGTATATTTGTCATATTGGTGCAATAAACTGATTTCTATTCTATTCCGTTCTGCGTTGAGACAAACAATATAGCTTTTTGCTTATTTCTTTTCAATAAACTAGTATTCAAAACAATGTAGAAGTTCTAGTTCAGAAGCTAATTTAAAAATTTGCCATAATTTTACACTGTTTTCTCAGGTTACAAAATATTATTTTAGAGAAAATTTAATTTTTCTACTTATTAACTTACATAGCTAACTGTTACCAATATATAAATTTTCATACAAATCATTACATATCATATGAAATAAATTTATACACAAACAGCTATATCCACTGGACGCGGCGCGCCGACGTAAAATTTGGAAGAGTAATAATAATAATTTTAAATATGAAAATGAATAAATAAATGCTATATAATAATAATATATAGATATATCTCAATAAGCTCGCGTTGGGGAGCCAATACAATACAATAATTCAGCCAAGACTATACATTATATAAAAAATGAAGATCAAGACATATCCTCTCAAACTAGGATACCCTGTGCTATGAGAGGGTAGGTTTTCCGCTTACTATGTGTATAATATAGTACAAGGATAGTAGTACATTTTTAATTGTATAATTACATCGCACTTACAATACTTTACAATACTGTACATCGAACACACATCACACATATAAAAAAAAAAATTGACGTTTTTGGTCCAAACTACACTTAGTTTCTCTCTAACAACATCCAGTTAACTAAGTCTACAATTAAGAAGAAACCGTAGTAGTTAAGAAAAAGTAGTATATAACCTTCTGCAATCTTCGTACTAAAAATTTTCAGTGGCTTAACCATGACAAAAAACATCGAAACACAATTTCACATTTGTAATATAACATAAAATTACAAATTATTCAAACTATAAGGTTAATAAATCGCCCAAGTCCATAGTGTTAGTGTCGCTTGAAGTTCTATCATCGGCGTATATTGGCGATATCGGAGAGCACCGAGTGACCCACCGTTTTATTGCAAAAGCAATATTCAGTCGCACGAATGTCGATAAATAAAAACTAGAATTTTCCATTTTTCTCGTATCCTCGACATGACATTTACTCTGTTGTAGCATACAGAAGTTCTAATTGCTTTGTGTCGTGTACACAAGATTACTTGTGTGGTCTAGTACATCACTTAAATTTGGTTCCTGATTTAAATATACAGAAATAAAAACAAATCTTACAAATTACATTTTAGTATATAAGAGGTTCCCCGCCATCTTTAAAGCCCAAGTCAACCTCACTTGTACGTAGAGATGGGATACATAATACCGGGCATTTACATAAATTTATTGAAATAAATAAATACTATAAATTTCCTATTTCTGCATATAAGTACATATAAAAGCTTAATATTTCCTATTAAGCATTTATATGTACTTTTAGGGTTCCGTACCTCAAAAGGAAAAACAGAACCCTTGTAAGATCACTTTGTAGTCCGTCTGTCTGTCAGTCTGTCTGTCAAGACCCTCTATGTCGAGAATACGCGGAGGTATCAAGCTGAAATTTGAACTGTATACTCAGAGCTAAGAAAAGTTTGTTGGTTTAAGTAAAAAAATGATACGGCCGTTTATTCGGCAAAAAACGCATATTTAGACACATTCTCAAGGGAATCAAAACTCCCGTTGACCTAGAACTATGAAATTTGGCAAGTAACATCGTTATAGACTACAAGTTTTGGGGTGTAAGTGTTTATCAACATCTTTGAACCAAAGCCAACTTCACCTGCACGTGGTGCACCCTGCTGACTGACAAACGAAGCTCTGGCGAAAAAAGAGGTAGGGAGCGTAATTGTAAGCTACCCGATTGGGGAATGTACCTCCACCTCAGCCAAATAACAATTCCCTTGAGAGTTGTTGTGTTACTGCGAGTGAATGAGGTCACCAGAAAGAACGGAAGGAGATGCTGCGTTTGCAGCGGGGTGGCGGCACGCGAGCAATATTTTATGTTGCAAGCGTTAATATGGCGTAACTATTATAATAGTATTAATATTATAATAGGCGTATAATATTATAATAGGCGTATATACGGTAACCGCTTCACATCAGGCGGGCCGTATGCTTGTCTGCCACCCGACGTAGTAAAGGAATAAATCTCAAAACTATACATTTGTAATTAAATCTTAAAAAATAGTAGGTCTATATTTTTTATAGGGTCGAAATTTCAAATTGAAGCTACTAGTTCAAATGGGGTATCACATGAGCACATGTGCACATTGCAAAATATATGTTATTTATTTTTTTATTTCTTATTTCTAATGAAAAATATAGAATTTCAGGAAAAGCTCGGAAAAAACTGCGCGATTAGATTCCTAAACTATTTATAATGATCCTACGTACGGAATCCTTGGTGGGCGAGTCCGACTCGCACTTGACCGGTTTTATTTTTAAATAAATTGTAAATGCCCAGCATTTAGCCCATCTCTACCTGTACGTGATGCATCTTGTCATTTATCTCGATTGCGTAGAAGACCGCTGCCAAATAACAATACTTTTATTATTTAAATAGTTGATTTAGGCCAATTTGCCAGAATATTATAAATATTTCAAAATGGAAAAATTCACCTCCCCGCCTAGGTGGGATTTAAAATCCACAACCTCTCGATTACCAGTAACACTCGTACTTAATAGGTAGATGGCACCACACTGCGACTTCACAGCAGTAAAAATATAAAAATGCAAAAATTTGCCACCATCACCAACCTTCCTGATAGCTCAGTTGGAAGAGCCCTCGACCAGTAATCCGCTAGTGGGCGAGGGAAGTGCATTTTTCTATTTTTTTAATATTTATAACAATACGTCTACACTTGTGTATTGTTGATGTACGTAGGAAAGGGGCCCCATAAACCTACACCCGTGTCACAAGTCTCGGGATCTACTTGGGGTTTTTCTCTCTGCCACACGATGGATCCGGCACCCGCACGGTGAATCCATGGAAGCTAAGAAGTTCGTCTCTTCTTGCGAGTGAACGAGGTATACCACGGGCCACATATGAAGTACTATCACAGTGCCCAACTAATACTCCTTGTATTACATGTGTCTATAGGTTATCTTAACCGTAGATGAAAGACGAAATCAATAATAATAAATAATTAAAACAGAAAATGCTGTAATAACATAATTTGAACTAATAGACAAACATGTCAATTTGAAAGTGCTTTGAAACATTCGATTAACGTTTCCTGGTAATCGCATACAATTTTCTACTCATTTGTTACTCATAACTTCCTAGTAAAGTTAAATTTAAACTGCGGCTGGAAAGACAGACATTCTCATTACAATTTGATATCAGGTTGCTGTTTCATGGTTTCAGCAATATGAACTCCTAGTGGGTTTTCGAAGTAGGCCTATAAAAATAGAATTCTGGAAGTATTTTTATCATAAATATTCTTGGAGAATAGAAGGCCAATTCTCGTTATTATTTTAGATCACGGAATAACATTGCCTGGATCATGACTTTATTAATTACATAAAATAAATTCTTATTGCGAACAGAATACTATTCTTAGTTAAGTAACTAAACTAAATACTAACGGAAGAGGCTCTAGCAAAAGAGAGGTAGGTTGTAAGCTGCCCTCTGGAGAAGTACCTCCAGGTCATAGAATACCGCAGCCAAATAACAATTTTCGGTTATGAGTCGGGGATCACTTTATGACTTATGGACAACATAATAGAGATTATTTCATAACAAAATGTTATGATTTATTTTGTCTTAAGTCTTTTGTAAGTCTTAATAAGTTCATAAACATCCTTCATAACAGTTTAGTTCAAGGAAACTTAACCAAA
The DNA here is from genome assembly GCA_937001555.2 of Hypsopygia costalis. Classification (NCBI taxonomy): domain Eukaryota; kingdom Metazoa; phylum Arthropoda; class Insecta; order Lepidoptera; family Pyralidae; genus Hypsopygia; species Hypsopygia costalis. The sequence continues at coordinate 30,551,389 of OW443329.2, forward strand.
CACCGTAGTTTGGTAAGTTTAATAGCGAAAGAGTTCGCGTGATCGAGGTATTAATATTTCCTACTCGGCACCAGGCGCGCTGTGGTTTGCTGCATCGCCCAATTAAGACGCTACGTCGAAAATTCATGAATGTGTGAATAAAATCGCAAAATTTTGCACTGCTTTTAAAAAGCTTAGATAATATGTAATTTTCTTTTTGGAGAACGACGGAGAGCGTGATTGACGAGATTGGTGCATCATCATCATTTTCAGTCAAGCAAGGACGTCACTGCTAAACATAGGCTATAAGCCTTCCCCAAAGCATATATTCCATTGCCACCTTAGATTTTCACAACGATCGATTTTGTGCCATGCATCCAAAGTATAAATAAGTAAAAGTGATGTCAGTGGCTCACCACTATCTCCCGAGTCAAAGCCAACTTCAATAGCACGTGTAACACCCTGCAGAAAAGCGGACGACGGTCTGGCGACAGTCGCTAACCCGCCTGCCCAGTGTGGCGACTTACGTGCATTACTTTCCAATGTATACAAACCAAAGTATATGACCTCCGGTGCCCGGCAGCCCTGCTATCCCGGGCCAAGGTGCCCGTATCGGTTCCGATAGGGCGGGAGGTGCTAACAATCTTTGGTTACGACGAAGCGTTGGACGCCCTCCTTTTAGATTCTCCGATGACCTTAAGAAAGCGACGAGAAGTGGCTTATGGCTATATGTGGAAGGCTGAGGATCGTATTTGGTGGAAAACATTGGGGAAGGCTCATATCATATCATACAGGATGATGATGATACATCCAATGGTTCCCGCGACATTTATCAGTCCGTCCATCTAGTGAGGAGCCGATCTATGCTTACTTTCCGGTCCTTAGCCGCCACTCCCAAACTTTTCTGCCCCAACGGCCGGCAGTTCTACGAGTTATGTGATCTACCACTTCAGCATTCCTACTCTTTTAAATGAACATATACATACTGGTCAAACTGCCACACTGAACTGGCTGATTGAACAAATAGGACATGCCTAGCAAACATGACAAATATGACATGCTGAAGGCTTCATCAACAGCAAAGCCAATTTCCCCTTAAAAGACTGGTAACGGATCGACAACCCCTTGATGTTGCTGATTTCTAAAGGCGATGGTGATTACTGTAACCCACATGCACACCCTGTTAACTGATAAACGAGGCTCTGGCGAAACAGAGGTAGGGCATAGCGTATTTTTTAAGCTGCTCGGCTGGGAAGTACCTCCACCTCACAGAATACCGCAGCCAAATAACAATACCCTTAAAGGTTGCTGTGTTCGTATGAGTGAGTGAGGTCACCAGAAAGAAAGAAAAGAGGCTGGCAACGGATCGGCGAACCCTTTGCCGACCCTGTAAAAACCTCTCCATGCCCTTTTTGAATAACCCCATGCTGTAGTCTCCTGAGAAAACCTCAACAGGCAGTTCATTCCACAGCTTGCCAGTACGCGGGAGACACGGTGATGATTGCTTTCTATAAGGTAACCCATGTTTCATTTTTTTTTGAGGGGTGAGACGGCATGTGCTGTTTCACCCCTCTCATATGTATAAAACAAAAACCATGTAATTCTCTTCCCTAATCTCGTTAAAAATAAGCAATTTTTAATGTAACATTTACTGTTGACCGTACCATACTTTACACCATTGCTTTCATAACAACAAGCGATTAAAAATTCACACGAAAATGATAATAAACAAAGCAATTTCGTGCTACATTAAAAACCATTTAAAGGCACGCCATGTCGCGATTGTGTCCAGTTGGTGTCGTGTGATGCGTGTTCTGTATTATCTGGTCATCATTGCATTCATTAAACACGCTAAGTATGCTGCAGTGCTTAATTGATAAAGTTTGAAATCAGTTATATGAACACTATTCCCATTACTGCCCGACTGGGGAATCACAGAAAAACGCAACCAAATAGGTACCATTTTTATTTTTTAAAGATCGCGGGTTTTGTATTATCTGGTCATCATTGCATTCATTATACACGCTAAGTATGCTGCAGTGCTTAATTAATAAAGTTTGAAATCATGAACACCTTTTTTAAAAAGAAGTAGAGTACAGCGTAATTATATGCTGCCCGAATGGGGAATCACAGAAAAATGCAACCAAATACCTTTCTTTTTTTCAAGATCGCGGTTTTTGTATTATCTGGTCATCATTGCATTCATTATACGCGCTAAGTATGCTGCAGTGCTTAATTGATAAAGTTTGAAATCAGTTATATGAACACCATTTTTAAAAAGAAGTACAGTGCAGCGTAATTATATACTGCCCGAATGGGGAATCACAGAAAAACGCAACCAAATACCTGTTTTTTTTTTCAAGATCGCGGTTTTTGTATTATCTGGTCATCATTGCATTCATTAGACACGCTAAGTATGTTGCAGTGCTTAATTGATAAAGTTTGAAATCAGTTGTATAAACACCTTTTATCTACTCTCATACTGAAATTTACACATTAAAAAACTAAACACAGTATCTTAATGACAGTCTTTACGCACAAGATATCAAAATAAATTTAAAAAAATATTTTTCGATACAGTTGTCGTATGGACAACTGTATCGAAACATAACTTTTTTTCCATTTCGATACTGCTTCAGCCCTGGATACAGGTATTTTAAACAGGTTGCAATGCAAATACATTGCAACTTTGCACAATTTTTTCTACATAATCATGAACGCGGCGCCGCGCGGCGCGTCCCGCATGCGCACTACGCATGCTCGATCTGCAAATGGTTTTATAAGTAAGAATTATAGCTGTTAAATTAACTTCATGGTTGTATTTAAAATATTATTATCATATATTTCATGAGATTAGATAAAGTAGTGTATGAAACTGCACATAATTAGGTATTAAAATACTCGTGTGGTCTATTATAACATTCGCCTTCGGCTCATGTTATAAACTCACACTCGTATTTTAATAACCCTTATTATGCAACAGTTTCTTAAACTACTATTTTTTTTAAAAAGAAGTATAGTGCAGCGTAATTATATACTGCCCGACTGGGGAATCACAGAAAACCGCAACCAAATACAAGTTTTTTTATCGAGATCGCGGGATTGGGAATGGGCACAAGACAAACATTTGTGTGTATGATCAAACATTTGTGTCACAGCATTGAGTTCTTTGTTTGAAACAGCCGCATTCGTGTTGCTCTCCTCTTCCAATGTTTGACTGATAGAGAATGCAATATCATTAAGTCCGCCTTTTGTACCATTTTACCGAGGACAATAAAGTTTTAAATAAAATGAAATAAATAAAATAACTTGTACGTTTGTCTTAGTCTAGATGTTTTCTATGTATTAAAAGTACATCATCATTATCATCATCATCAGCCCGTATCTATCCACTGCTGGATATAAGCCTTCCCCAATGCTTTCCACCAAATACGATCCGCCGCCTTCCGCATCCAGCCGCTTCCAGTCGCGTTTTTAAGGTCATCGGACCATCTAGAAGGAGGGCGTCCAACGCTTCGTCGTCCTACGCGCGGCCTCCACGCTAATACCTTCCTCCCCCATCTGCCATCACTTACTCGGCAGAAGTGACCCGCCCATTGCCATTTCAGCTTGCAAACTCGAAAGGCTATGTCGACAACTTTAGTTCTCCGTCGAATTTCTTCGTTCCGGGTTCGATCCCTCAGAGAAACCCCGAGCATAGCCCTCTCCATCGCTCGCTGCGCGACCTTTAGCCTGTGGACCAGACACTGACCATCGTCAGTGTCCAAGTCTCTGCACCATAGGTCATTGCAGGGAGGACGCACTGGTTGAAGACTTTAGTCTTCAAACATAGGGGTATCTTTGCGGTGAAGATGTGCCGAATTAAAAGTACGTATTTACAACAAAAAAAAAATATGTACATTTATCAGTTGTCTAGTGCCCATAGTACAAGTTTTGCGCTTAATTTTGTACTAGATAGCGTTGTGAAAATTGTCCAAACATATTTATTCATTTAATTAATATAATCCTTGAGGGGCGAGGTAGTGAGGTCACCAGGCGTAAATAAGTGGCTATATTGGCAGTGAGCGATATTGAGGCTGTGGTTACTCCTGCATATCAGGCGGGCCTTACGCTTGTTTGCGACCTAAAGTAGAACAAAAGGAAACTAATATTGCTCAACAACATTAAGGATCACATATTTCTTTAGTGATGTGAATATATTTTTTAATATCAAAACGGGAGTGAGTGTGGTTACCAGAAAAGAGCTGCTTTGTTGGCAGCATTATTTATGATTTTAGACTGACAGACGATTTAAAACCTTTAAGTCTAAGCAGATACTTTGCATCCATTTGTGTGTCTACCGATTATGCAATGGGGAATGTTCAGTGGAGGTGTTTGACATAATGCCTACGGCCTCCTATTACAGTAGCACCGCTTGCCATTAACAGAGAATTCATACTCATACCTAAGTGATCACATACTGTGCGGTTTCAGAACCCCCCCGTCCCCCCGTCCCCCCGTCCCTCATCCCCCCATACTACCAATCTGTGGAATCAACTGCCTGTCAAGTTTATACGGGGTCAGCAATGCACATATGATGTTGCAGGTGTCCATAGGCTGCGGTGACTGCTTTTCACCAGGCGCGCAGCATGCTTCTTTCCTACCTTAGTGGTATAAAAAAATCATATCAAATAAATATAAAGATTGAGGTCGATGGAACAGACCAAACAAGTTAACAGCGCTCAGCTCGTATAGCCTTTTACTAAAAACAAGCGATTTCATTAACATTTTATACTAACCCATAAAAACAATCTCGACAGCGGAACTATTAATTTCAGTACTGAAAAAGGAAAATAAAGTAAACCTAATAGGAGGCTGCCTCACAAAACGAGGAGTACTATCGGTTTTACAGAGGGATGTCTGGTGATAGGATGACTATTAAAAAGCAATCAGCTCGACGGTTGGTTACCTCGGGCCTCGTTGAGTTCTCATTCAACACTACATATGGCTGGTACGCAGATGAGTTAGGTGATTGTCTTCTAAGCATATATGTTTTCAAATTATAGAACAGGATTCGATTAGGTAATCATGCAGTGTCACGGAAACCAAACGAGTGGGCCAAATTCTAGTTCAATGGTACACTAGAAAATTTTATAATATGAATCATAATCAACCACCCTACGCACAAACAAAACCTCATTGTAGTTTAATATATATCGTAGGGCTGAGGACATACTGACATCACATTTTCTCTCTCATACTCTCACATAATTTAATTGCAATCTTGCTTTCTCCCCCCTCCCCCCACACACACGTACACACACAAACACACTTCTCACGTACACGTACACACACATCACACACACACACCACTCAACTAAACTAACTGTACTAGGTTAATGAGCTATATTTATAATCATTAGTTTAGCCTTAATATGTACTTAATAAGAATTTAGAAGGAAGAAGAGCGGGATCCCCTGCTACAGGCTTTAATAAGTCTACTAGGTGGGTCTCAGTAACATATATATTTAGCACAGTAAGGCTGATAAATAAAGAATTTTGAATTTTTTGAAGTCTCTGCACCGTAGGTTATAGCGGGGAAGACTGGTTAAAGACTTTAGTCTTCAAGCATCAGGGTATAAGTGGGGCTAAGATGTACCGAAGCTTTCTGAAAGCGACTATCGATTTCTTTGTTGAAATTACCCCGACCAAACTAAATGGCCTTCCCTTTTACTAATTAACTATTCATTTTGACATAAAATGCTTCAATATGCTCAAAGAAAATGGGCTAAATTTAACTTGCGAGATTTGATATTGGTGTCTACCGTAGTGACACTAAAAAAAAAAGTTTGTAAAAAAGTCGGGTAGGGCTGTGTCAGTGAACAGGGCCGTTGGTTAACGTGAAAGGTCTATCTTAGCGAGCCGCTTTTAGTGTTGTTTCCGTTATTCTACGCTATGCCCTACCCCCGCTGCCCCGCCCGGCCCCGATGCAAACTTAAGGTCTTAGCAGCGAGCTATGTTCGCTAAATAATGACATGCGATTCATGTTTCTATGACTTACAGTTTTGTAATTATTAAGGTAAGACGATATAGACAAATTCGTTACAGTCCAGTTTTCTGACATGTGGTGTTGCTGAACTCCATGGGCGGTGGTGATTGCTTTCCATCAGGTGACTCACATGTTAGTTTGCGCTTCTCTCGTATATAAAAGAAAGTTAACAAAGTTGATGCCGAATGTGATTTTGCGAAATGTTTCTTATCAGAAAGATAGTAAGTAAGTGACACCCAATTCTGTTTGGTTATTATACGGCATAATTGGAATACCAGTAAAAATTTATAGCATTTATTTTGATCTTACCGTAATTTCGGTAAATGTGATTTTGTGAAATGTTTCTTATCAGGAAGATAGTAAATAAGTGACCCAATTTTGTTTGAATATTTATTATACGGCATAATTGGACCACCAGTAAAAAAAATATAGCATTTATTTTGATCTTAACGTAATTTCGTAAATTTATGTCATTTTGTGAAATGTTTCTTAACAGAAAAATAGAAATAAGTGACACCCAATTTGGTTTGGTTATTATACGGCATGATTGGAACACCAGTAAAACTAGATTGTATCGCCTTTGTGATGGTAATAAAAGTAATATTGGGTAACGTTTCATTTTTTCCTCTGCTATTTCTATTTATGACGCCAGTTTCGTTTCTAGTATTGTTCTAATGCGCATTGTTTTCCGATGTAATTGTTGATGAAATGACTCTGTCTTTTATGTCGTGGGTTTATTGAGCTGGGTCGTTCTAAAATAAAATATAATAGTAGCCCGCTCCGATTTCGAACGAATGCAATGTTACTCGTTGAACAAGTAGCTTTCATTACGCGAAAAATTTTTAAAATGGTTCAGCAATTTTTGAGTTTATTCTTTCATATTATCACAACTCATATATTTTTTTATTACATTATAGTAATTTATTTATTATAATTTCTTGCATGAGCAGGAAATTATAATTATAATAAATAAATTAATATAATGTTCGTCGCGATAAAGAGAGGATGGAAGCGTCTGAATACTCGCCCTGATGAAGGTCTCAGTTTGAGATCGAAACTAGTTGGCTTTCCCGACAAATTTACTTGAGTGACCCGTTAATTTATTTACAAATCTTCTTTCTTTATAATATTAGTAGATTAAGATTTTGTGTAAACTGGCTAGAATCTAATATATAAAATGAATCTCAGAAATGTATGTACACGCATAACTTTCGAACGGCTACATGAAATCGGATAATTCTTTTTTGTTGTATTCTTTATAGCCAGGACAAGGTTTTATTTGTTTTTTGACGAGCTCGGTGGCGTAGCGGTCAATGACGCGGCTTCGACACCAACGCTCGTGGGTTCGATTCCCACATAAGACAAACATTTGTGTGCATGAACATGTCTGTTTGTATTAGTCTGGGTGTTTTCGATGTATCATAAGTATGTATTTACAAAAAAAAAATGTATTTACGTATGTTTATCAGTTGTCTAGTACCCATAACACAAGCTTCGCTTACTTTGGGGCTAGATGGCGCTGTGTAATTTGATAATATTTATTATTATTTATTTATTTATTTGTAAATATACTGAAATGAGAAGGGATCGCGAAGATAGAACCACGGCTAAGCGTGGGTGGGCTCCTAGTATGATGAGAATTCATCATACATGCCCACTCTGAGATTGACTGGTGTGCGCCGCGTGAACCAATACAGATTATTGGTATGCGAAGCCGGGGCGTGTCGCTAGTTATATATAGACTAAACTTCTTGATTTACCTACCATTTGTTTATATACCACATAACTTTGTTCACAGAATACTTTGAGCTTTACAGCAAATATGTATAAGGCAAACTTTATGTCAAGTTAGAATTTGCTTTGGCGAGTGTAAACATAAAGTTAAACATAAGTGTTATTCTATTAGTAAGGGTTAAGTACATAACAAGAATAACTGAGCAGCTATGCTAGGCTATATATATATATATATATATATATATATATAAAAAGGTCAAGGAAAAAAATGTATAGGTATACATTTTTTGAATATGCAATTGGACATTGATAATGTCTGTATAATTGTATATATTTGAATATATTTTAATTGTAATTTTTATAATTATTATGTATTTTTTTAAATTAATATTAATCTAGATGTTACGATTTAATTTTTAAAATTTATTTTAATATAAACATATTTAGTTAGTTTCACTTATTATGCAATCTACACATGTAATAAAATAATTCTCAGTAAATAAATAGAGCCACAATATTTGAGAAACTGAGCATAGGTGGGAACGAGTTACTCAACTTAAGGCGAGGTGAGCCAGCTCTAGAAACAATATGACAATTCCGCGAGACACTGGCGACTCTGGCGAGCTGAAAATCTATTGAATAATCGATTAAATTTTTTAAAGATGTAATAAAAAAAATCTATCCGATATAATACCTCCAGTTATTTATGACCTTTTTTTAGTACATGACTTATAATGTCAAATTACTTATTTTAAGAATAAAACCGAAAATAGAAGATAAAATGACACGAAAAGAGGTAACTTTGTGAATTTATTTTTTCAAGTCAACTTCATCAAATCATGTTTCCATCGGATATATTCCCTAGTATATATCCTCAACAATATCAATATATTTTTCCTAGATTTTAATTATCTGTTTATTAATTCAAAGATGAATTCTAAATTGTGGATTTTGCAGTACCACTGGTACCACCCTGTCTTAAGAGTGCCCAAGCAGTCTTCTTGCAGGCGAAAGGAGAGTAATGTACCACCTGTTGGCTGTCGCAGAATACCGGCGCTGTGTGTAATACATTGCATTATAACGTCCACAACATAATATACGGCGTCCCATAAGTGGACACAATATTTTGTATTATTTAAATTTGTTTTGTGTGACATACTTATTTTAATTGTGTTTTAAGCTATTGCTCCATTTGTCTTATTATTATAATTTTAATTTTATCGCTATTGCGTCATGGATATTAATGTTGTAAAATTATATATAGGTTATATTTAGGAAACATTTTAAACTACATAGGTAGAAAATTTATAGTACTATGGTACTAGGTAATTTATTTATGCATTAATGTCGGGCAATGGCCAAATTAACATCATAATTATGTACATGTTGTTTGAAATGTTATATGTTATTAGGTATTGTATCAATTTATTGTCTCTTGTGATGTTAATAAACATATTTTCTTTCTTCCTTTCTTTCTTTTTGATTACTGGGTGTGATAATGATTAGTTTACTGGGTGTGATAATGGACAGGGTAAAACTCCTGGTTTACTGGGTAAGACTCGCAATACTGTGATACGACTGGAAAGTTGATGCATGAGTGAGTGCATTTGCTGTAGGCATAGGGGAACGTGTACTTTATTTTTGAACTCAAAACGGGACATAAGTTTTTATACACCCGTTAGCAGGTTAACAATGAAAATAAACACAACTTTTTGATTTTCGTTATTTAGATAAAGTATAACTTAATGCATTTAGTATTCACTATTATTATATTCATATTATGTAATTATTTTTATTATGACAAGATGTGAAAAATAAAAAAATCAATCACCAGTTCACCAGCTTTATTCAAACAAAGTTTCTCTGACAGTAATTATTAAATTATATGAGCTTCATAATTTTAAATTTTCGCGCTGTTTCGGAAAACGGGACTATTTTGCGTCCCGGCGCTTTGACCAAGAAAAGGGACAGTCCCGTTCCAAACGGGACGTATGGTCACTTTAAGTATATACCGACCATAACAGACAATATAAATATTAAATATAAATATTTCTGGACAATTTACACAGCGCCGTCCAGTCCCGAATTAAGTACAAAGCTTGTACTATGGGTACTAGATAACTGATATTATACTTAAATACATTTCTTTTTGTAAATACATACATATAGACAACACCCAGACCAAGACAAGACAAACAGACATGTTCATGCATACAAATATTTGGCTTGTGCGGGAATCGAACCCGCGACCTTGGAGTCATTGCTAACCATTCGACTACCGAGCTCGCCAAAACATAATTAGGTCATATATAACATAATTAGGTCAAGGGCAGACCGAGCTTCAGTTACTACAGCCCAAGTTGAGTGTAATGAGTTGCGAATGGCCGCAGGACGAACAACAATCATCAATCATCAGCTGTTTTGTATGCTTAATTATAAAGTAGCCTGTGACAAACAAGAATTCATAAGCGAGGGTTGGCCTAACGTAGTATATTTATATTGTGTTTTGTTTTATGCGGTATTTTTATGAAATTACTAGCTGCCCTAGCGCAACTTCGTCTGCGTGCGACAGAGCGTAGAGAGTGAAGCGTAATGGCGTAAGGTTACCATTTGAAAGGTTATAGTGAGCCAATCTTAAAAGATAGACATATGCTATCACGGACTTTTTTTTAGAACTTTTTAAGATGAATAATTCCGTCGTATATAATTGTTGGGTGACTTGAACCGTTTACGGAAAGCACGCAACGGAAGCTCTCAAAAAGAATATTTTCCCCATTTCTGCAACATTTTTCATTGGTGCTCCGATCCTATTGGTTGAAGCGTGATGTTATATAGCCTATAGCCTTCCTCGAAAAATATGCTATCTAACACAAAAATATTTTTTCAATTCGAATGTGTAGCTCCTGAGATTAGCGCGATCAACCAAACAAACAAACTCTTCAGCTTTATAATATTAGTATAGATGTAGGTTACAATGGACGTGGCCGGTGGTCGAATGACTAGTGTCCATGAACATGTCTGTTTGTCTTGGTCTGGCTGGTTTCGATGTCATTATGTATTTAAAAAAAAATATTTAAGTATAATATCAGTTACTTAGTATTATACTTAAATATTTTTTTACTCCCATACTACCAAAGTACAAGCTTTGCTTAGTTTGTGACTAGTCCAGGAATATTTATTTATTACTAGCTGCCCGATCCGGCTTCGCACGGGTAGAAAGTGGTATTTACCTTAATAAAAATATGAAAATAAAAATTAGGAGAATTGGTCGAGCCGTTCTCGAGTTTTGCGCTTAGCAAAATAATTGTTTTACCTTCCCAGAACCTCTCCACTAACACTTGAACTTTATGGTATGGTATTAAAGTTCAAATTGACTTTTAAGTATTATTACGAATCGTTTGTACGGGAGTATAGAAATGTGTTGTTTTTAGACATTTTCAGGCAATTTTTTTAAATTTATCTCTACGTATAAACCATACTCGTACTTCAAGGAATATTCTAAAAAAAGAATTAGCAAAATCGGTTCAGCTGTTCTCGAGATTTGTGCTTAGCAATACATTCAGCTATTAATTTTTATATTATAGAAGATTAATTAAATCGAAGGCGGAATGTATTTTTTTTAATTTGACAAGGACGCGATTTTATTATTATTAGCTTGTGACTTGACCATATATTCGTGATTGATATATGCGATGATTGAAATTTTTACTAACAATATCCACATTTCTAATTCAAATCAATTTTAGTCGCTATGGATTAAAACGCAATTTTAGTACTTGTTAACATAGAACTCTATTCGAATAATTGTGATTCCACACCCCTATACATCCCATTGCTGGGATACGGGTCTCCCCTGAATCGAAGGGGTTTAGAGCATACTCCACCACGCTGCTCAACTGCGGGTTGAAGATCAGCGTTTTCAAGCCGCCTAAAGGCCACTGATTTGGCTTAACGACTGTCATCTAACGACAACAGCCGCGACCGACGGTTTAATGTGACCTCCGAAGCACGGCGGGACTCGGGATAAATAAACCCATCTATGGAAAGGCTACGGTCGAAGTTGCTTGACTTACGTGATTGATTAGACTACCATGTAGACGCTATTGAGCTCCTTATAATTGTGATTAAAGTATATTTTCTATTGTTACAGATTAAACCACGCTTTAGCGGGTCTCCGGCCGTGGTGGTGGCATGTTTGCAACGTTGTGTTGCACGCTGCGTGTTGCGTGCTCGTAGCTCGCGCTTGTGTCACTATTGCGCGATTGCAGCGACCGTTCGCAGCACTTGCTGCACTGCTGTTTGCTGTGCATCCAGTGCATACTGAAGCAGTAAGTAATTGTTTTATTGTACTACCTCGAGTGGAATATATGGTCTACCTAATATGAAACTAGTATTATAGACATATAGCAGTATCAATTGAGTTATATAGGTTGAGGGAAAACGACCGAAGGGGCGGAAGCCGATGCGTTGGTCCGATCAAGTTCGATCTACACTTGACACCACCATCTGCGCGGCCATCCATACCGCAACAGACAGACACAAATGGCGTAAAATTGTTGGTACGAGGATCATGAGAGGTCACGCTCAACAATGAGGAAGACGACTCCAGGATGAGGAGGAGCATCGATGTGAACGGCGAATACATATCATACATGCGATTTGCCGAAGACGTAGTCATAAGGTCTGAATCGCTGGAGGATCTCAGACGAATGCTAAATGATTTCAATGCTGCTTCTGAATCCGTGGGGTTGGGAATGGATTTTGACAAAACGAAAGTTCGGGACAACGACTTTATCATCGCAAAAGTTGCACGGCGAGCAATGGAAAGAGCAGTGCTTGGGGTTTCTCTACGGGATCCAATCTGAAACAGAAAAATTTGATGGCGAACCAAAGTGGTCGACATAGCTCTCAGAGTCAGGAAGCTGAAGTCACAGTGGACTGACCGTATCTGCCGAGTCAGCGATGGCAATATAGTGAAGAAAAATCCTAGAGTGGAGATCACGTATGGGGCAACGAAGGGTACAACCACTACCAGCCACTTTCTTAAAGTCGTCGGTCCATCTAGAGAGAGGGCCTCTCTAGATGGACCGACGACTTTAAGAAAGTGGCTGGTAGTGGTTGGATGACGTAAGCGGAGGATCACATATGACGGGAAGGCCGATATCCAGCATTAGGTAGATACAGGCTGATAATGATGACTATAGCCATATATATACATGCTCGTATCACAAAATATCGCCAGCGTGATAGCACCTCCGCTGTTAACGCAGGTTATCCTTCTTTCTTGGTGACCTCACTCACTTGCAGAAACTAAAATCAGCAGCCAAATAACAATCCTCAAGGGAATTATTATTTGGCTGCGGTATTCTGTAAAGTGGAGGAACTTCATTAGTCGGGCAGCTTATAAATACACTGGGCCCTCTCTTTTACCAGAGCATTGTTTCGTCAGTCTACAGTTTAAGGATGCAATTGGATGCAGTTGGTAAATTGGCTTAAAGATGACGTTGAACCCTTTAAACCCCAAGAAAATTAAGATGATTTTTCCACTACGCTCCATCTGTATGATGGATAGTGTCCTTAGACCTTGATGAAGTACAAAACTTTCTACGAAAAACTGACAATAGTACACACGTTCAAATAGTTTGAGCAAAAACAAGGGCCGTTTGCACTGTGATCATAGTTTTTATTATTTTTAATATTTAGGTGTTGATTTTCTATAATTGTTTTTTCTTTTCCAGGTAGCGGGAGTAGTTGGCAGAGCTGACGTGCTAGCCTGTATATTTTTCTTATCATCGCTTTTAGTATATCATAGGTAACCATTTTGATATTAACAATTTTTATCTAACCTGTTACGTCAGCATATTTTAGCATTGCGACATTGTATCACATTTTTTGCTTTAGACCACTGCATTCATTTTACTATACCGCATAAAATTACTGCGTCGTAACGCATTGTGTGATTACTGTCATACTTATAGTGGTTACGTACGCATTTGTATAAAATCTATTTATTTTTTATTATTGATCTCAAGATAATTTTGAATTGATTCGTTTATCTTTTTTTAGACCTACAAGCAACAAGAAATGTGTGTGGCTGAGCATAGTGCTCGGTGCCCTGAGTATGCTGGCCAAGGAGACAGGAGTCACGATACTAATGCTCAACCTGGTCTTCGACTTCTATAGGTGCTGGCCGTTTGTAAAAAGGTAAACAAGAATGAATGAATAACAGAGGAGCTCGGTGGCGTCGATGCGTGTGTCAGTCTAATCGAACACGTAAGTTAAGCAACGTCAAGCGTAGCCTGTCTATGGATGGGTTTATTTATCTCGAGCTGGGGCCCTACCGCCGAAGCTGAAGCCGATTACCATCGAATATTTTGATTCAAAAAACAGGTTTACGTTTTAATTATTGACAAACATCTTCAGCTTAGTCGATAGACTTTCAGGATTTCTACCACCTAAGCTAAACACAGGGATCATAAACATAAGCTTAAGTTTGATATGCGCAATCAAAAATACCAATGGGAATCGGCTTCAAATTCAGCGGTAGGCCCCATGTTCCGTGCTTCGGAGGGCACGTTTAGCCGTTAAGACCTCAATAAGCTGATCTGGATAGTGAAGCATTGCATATTTTATTTATTTTTTATTTTATTTTATACGCATAATAAAGAAATGAGCATTGGGTGGCCTATATCCACGGCGTGTAGATCAGGCTGATATCAGATGATCATTATATTGTGTACATAGATCTCCCAAAGGATGTTGGATATTTTGTATTGCCTCGATGTCATCAAACTAAAAGAGATACGTGGGTTGGTGCGGGGAGCGACTGCTCTGATGAGATTGGCTACTTCAAGGACGTACGTTCTAATTGGCTATTCCTAAAAGACATCAACGTGCACCGGTTGCGATAACGATACAATATTTCTAAGATAACCGCATATCGGGACGGGGGCCCAACATACACACCCACCACTGTATATCCTGTGTAGCCAGGATTAACAGCGGTGACCACCAAAACAGGCAACGAACAATGAAAATAACAAACGGGAAATGTACATACCTTTATTATTGCCTGTTGTTTTAGACCACGTTGCACCGGCCGTGGTCACCGGCTGACTGTCTCAGCAATGTGCCTTGCCTCCGTTACCGAAATCGATGAATCTTCATCTATCCCCGTATTGATATCCATGTACCGCGACATACTACACTCACGACATCCCCATTTGGGGTGTAAGTGGTTCATCAACACCTTTGAACCAAAGCCAACTTCACCTGCACGCGGTGCACCCTGCTGACTGACAAACGAAGCTCTGGCGAAAAGAGAGGTAGGGAGCGTAATTGTAAGCTACCCGACTGGGGAATGTACCTCCACCTTACAGAATACCGCAGCTAAATATCAATTCCCTTGAGGGTTGTTGTGTTCCTGCGAGTGAGTGAGGTCACCAGAAAGGAAGGAGATGCTGCGTAGGCAGCGGGGGTGGCGGCGCGCGACCGATATTTTATGTTGCGAGCGTTAATATGGCTACGGCAGCCGCTTCACATCAGGCGGGCCGTATGCTTGTCTGCCACCCGACGTAGTATTAAAAAAAAATTTTAAAAAATGTTATTTTCATAAAACACACGAAAGTTTAAAAGTTATTAATGAACTATGACATCTATTCAAGATAACCGCATATGTTACGCCGTGTTATTTTTAAATCTGATTGACTAATTGCTTCGGCCGTAGCGTGTTATAAAAACATTACAAATAACTTTACCAATAGCAAATAACTGAAACAAATCCAAAATAATTCAATAGTTTACGAAAACAAAAGACAAATTCAGCTACAATTCCAATGCCTGAATTCAATAGAGCTTTCAGCCTGAAACTAGTTAAAGACAAATCAATGTTCTATTTCAGAATCAGTCTGAAAAGTCCACCAATATATCGCTAAAAGCTTTGAATTTTCATTTATTTAGATACAGTATTACAGTACAATGCAAATATATTAGTTCTATAATTGAACTCGTCAGTGTCGACAAATTTCAGACTGTAAAAGGCAATCATGATAGCCAATTTTAAAAGTTAAATGTGTATTTCTAGATTTATCGTTGAAAGCATTAACAAATTATATCAGTTTACTCATCTGAGTGAAAATAAATTATTTGGTCCGTTGTACAATTAGCCTTGTCTGCAGTTCTGGATAGGCAGCTCCCGATTTTTAAGTTACTTATAAACGTAATATAAATTTTTCGTTACAAAAATGAACAGGGCAGAAATAAATTCATATCTGTAATTATTATACATTGTTTAAATTAGATTTTATTTAGAATTGGGGCTACAGTTTACGTTCAATGTTTAGGAAACATTAGCATACTTGTTGAAAATGGATTCATTAATATACCTTCTATGATGTTTTCTCTTATAAGTTAAATAGATATTTTTATAAAATAAAAATTCTTTATTCACAAAAGTATGGCGATACAGATGTCAGATTTAGAAGCTGAGTTTGACGTATTTTGCTCGGTTTTGGGCGTGTGAACTAATTGTTGTGATCTAATTAACATAATTATTAATATTAATACAGTTTAAGTCGCCAATATACAAATCATTATTATTGAAATTAATTACAATTTATGTCGCAAGTATTCGTTAATGGAATAAAAACATTTATTTAATAGAATATCATGTTTATTTAAATGTCTGGAAAGACATAAAGTTTTTTCAACTCATGCATGCATAAGATTTCGGGTCTTAATCATAAATTAAAACTAAGGCACAAGTATTCGTTAATAGAATAAAAACATTTATTTAATAGAATGTCACGCATTTTTTTCTTAAATGTCGATGTTTTTTAAAATGTCTGGAAAGACATAAAGCTTTTTCAACTCATGCATGCATAAGGTTTCGGGTCTTAATTATAAATTAAAACTAAGGCTGTATTTGTGTTATAGTATACATAGGCAATAGAGTTCGCCTAATCGAGTATTAATGTTTGCACGGGATGGACGGCGTTTTATTAATATTCTTTTAACTATTATTTTCATTACACTGTTAACGATTGTTATTATCACTTAGGCATATTTCAGCACAAATGCTTATCATGAATAGAAAATGATAAGGCACTATAGTTTTATATACTTATAGGGCACTATATATATAGTTCTATATACTTAAAAAAATATATAACTATAATCTTTTTTTTTTCTTTTTTGTTTTACTACGTCGGGTGGCAGACAATCATACGGCCCGCCTGATGTGAAGCGGTTACCGTAACCATATTAACGCTCGCAACATTCAAAATATCGCTTGCTCGCCGCCACCCCCGCTGCCAACGCAGCATCTCCTTCCTTTCTGGTGATCTCACTCACTCGCAGGAGCACAACAACCCACAAGGGAATCGTTATTTGGCTGCGGTATTCTGTGAGGTGGAGGTACATTCCCCAGTCGGGTAGCTAACAATTACGCTCCCTCCCTCTCTTTTCGCCAGAGCTTCGTTTGTCAGTCAGCAGGGTGCACCGCGTGCAGGTGAAGTTGGCTTTGGTTCAAAGATGTTGATGAACTACTTACACCCCTAATCGCTTTTAAGACAGCTAGAATTGCCAGGATGTCTTACGTGCAGGGAAGTTCGCGTAACCTTGTACATGACAATGAGCCCATTACCCCACAAGATAATATTTTTAGCATGTGGGTGACCTATGGAAAAGCAATCACCACCCCCCATGGAGATCAGCAACACCAAGGGGTCGCCGATCCGTTGCCAGCCACACTCCATCCTTTCTTTCAATCTAGTTACTTCACTCACTCGCAGGAACACAACAACCCTCAAGGGAATTAGCATTTAGTTGCTGTATTCTGAGAGGTGGAGGTACTTCCCCAGTCGGGCAGCTTAAAAAATACGCTATGCCTTACTTCACTTTATTTATGATTTATCTGCTAATACAACTAATATAACTGCTAATATAACTGTGGAACCAACTTCCCTCAGCGGTATTTCCGAACAACTACGACATGGGTGCCTTCAAGAACAGAGTTTTCATTTTCCATAAAAGGCTGGCAACGGATCGGCGACCTCTTGGTGTCGCTGGTCTCCATGGGCGGTGGTGATTGCTTTCTACCAGGTGACCCACATGCTCGTTTGTCCCCCTCTCACATAAAAAAAGCAAATAACATGATACCTCACTAGTACTAATAATTGATATTTTTCGTCCAGGTCAATATGTGCCTTGAAGATTGAGAAGAAATGCACTGGTTTGTCAATAAGATCCATCAAGGTGCTGGTTTCTCTTGGACTACTCATCTGCCTCAGGCTGGCGCTATTGCAGGGTACCTGGCCGACATTTTCACCTCAAGATAATCCAGCTGCTTTCCATCCAAGTTTCTTTGTGAGGTAAGTATAGAGCGGAACTACATCATGAATGATAGCTAATCAATTAATCAACCGTTTGGGTGCGTACAATGACAACCTTTTTTTGAGTTGGTTGCCGTGTGCATATAACGTATTCATGCTCAACTCACTACCACCCACATGCTAAAAATAAAAGCAATGCGATCTTGTAGGGGTGCCCCTACAAGATCGCATTGCTTTTAGCCCAGTTTATTTGGTTGTTATTACTCACTTTTACATTTTTTGTGCCCATATATATTTTCAATATGTTTAGGGGGGTTAGTGAAAAAAAGTAGTGATAAACTCGCGGCTCGTTATGCCCTTAAACACTTCCACCCCTGAAGCATATAGTTCTAACGAGTCCTCTCTGGATGGCCAATGAAGACAAGCCCGAGCTGTTATTAGTGAATTGCTGCATTCAAAAAGTTCACATAGTGAACAATTAACTTATGATGCGGTCTAACATAGGGAAGGAAAGGTCAAATACTTAGGGAAGTGGCATGGTCGTGCATATAGGGAAGGAAAGGTCTAATACATAGGGAAGTGGCATATTATTGCCACAGTTACTTTTGTTTTCCTGTCTAATTTTAATATTCTTTTTGTAGTAAAGTGTAGTACGTAGGAGCTAGAAGGAGAGCTGCCGCGTAGGTCTGATAAACCAGGCAGTCACGCTCACTAAAATGTACTAACTGGTGGTGGCATCATATGACGGGTCGCCGCATCACCAATAAAACTGTTGAGCGATGGCTGCCCCATGCGTCAACTCGTGAACGGGTGCTTCCAGGGAAAACTGGTCAGCTTGAGGTGTCAGAGCTGCTCAGTGGCGAAAGGGGGTAGTCAATTTATCTAGTTTAAGTCAATAATTTAGAATGGTGTAGCGACGTGCACATAATAATAAATTAATTTTAATGTTATATTATAATATGAAAAAAAGGCGCACGCATGCGCAGTTCGAGCTGTGAAAAAAATGGCGCACGCATGAGTAGTTTGAACTTAATTTCCCGCGCTTCCCATACATTTTTTTGCCGATCGTGTTTTTGTAATCGGGATTCCAAAAAAGTTTACTAAAATCCTGTAAGTGATTAAAATATGATTGGAGAAGAAAGTAGTGACGGCGAGATTTTTACTCCGCCAGATATTCTAGACGCGGCAGCGGCGTTAACTGAAAGTCTCCTGCCAGAAAAGAAATTTAATATAATAAGAAAATTAATTTTACTTTGTTTAATTTCAATTTTTCCTATGAGTGAAGATAAAGTAGTGTATGAAACTGCATATAACTTAGGTATTAAAATGAATTAATGAGGCGAAGCCGAATGCGATAATAGGTTGACTCGAGTGTACTTTATCTTCACTCATAGGAAAAATTGAAATTAAACAAAGTAAAATTAATTTTCTTATTATATTAAATTTCTTTTCTGGCAGGAGACTTTCAGTTAACGCCGCTGCCGCGTCTAGAATATCTGGCTCAACACTCACTCACTCATAGGAAAAATTGAAATTAAACAAAGTAAAATTAATTTTCTTATTATATTAAATTTCTTTTCTGGCAGGAGACTTTCAGTTAACGCCGCTGCCGAGTCTAGAATATCTGGCGGAATAAAAATCTCGCCGTCACTACTTTCTTCTCCAATCATATTTTAATCACTTACAGGATTTTAGTAAACTTTTTTGGAATCCCCTTCTTCTATGACAGTTGCATAAACTAATAAAAAGACATATTCATGTTAAAACGAAGTGGGTTGTAAAACCCGGGCGGTATTTAAAAAAAGAAATCCTCTAGTTAATGACACTCGTGTGCCGATTTTGATCTCATCAATCTAATGGCTTTCGAAAATCATAAACAATTTACGATCCAGTACTGATGTTTTTATAATAATTTTATTTGTCACGCGATTGGTGAGCGAGGTACGATCAAACAATCTTTATTGTCAGTAAATTATTTGTAGTAGAAAAAGTCAATATTAACGACCTTTGATACTAGCTATCTCTAGCTAACATTATCTATATAAATAAAGTTGAAGTGTCGGTCTTTAATAACTCCCGACGATCGAAATAACTACCGACTTGTGAGCTGATAGGATCATTTGTCTGGATGTTTCTACATTATTATATTCATCCTTCTGTTGTGATACGGGGCTCCCCTCAATGGAAGGGCTTAGAACATACGCCAACATACTGAGGTCAGTGTTTTTAAGCTACCTGAAAGCCATTGACGTGTTTTAACGACTGTCATCTAAATACAACAACGGACCCTGTTATGTACTCCGTCTCACACGGTTCACTGGCTCGGCAACTCACTATATGTGCAAGCTAACGGACGTCTGCTCTCGCCCGTAGCTCACGCAATACTGACGTGCGCCCCACTATACCATGACCACGAGACAATGTTTATAACTATGATTTAGTTATAATAGTAATGCAAACAGTACAGACCCTATACCTACATCTAATGCGCCTCTGTGAACCAACCTTAGGTATATCACAGGATTGCGAGTCTCTCGCCTAGTAATCCAACCAGCCCCCTTACCACCATCTCTTAGTGCGATTCAATAATTGAATAGATTGCTTATTCATACCAATGAAAAAATATTCCATTTAGAATAAGAATAAAATCGCGTGCTCATTGTAAGCTATCAACAGTAATATTAACCTTAATGCAACATTGTAAGGTTTGAAACAAATTTCATAACTACTTGACAGGTGCAAGGTATTTCTTTTCCAAATTTCTATATATATTTTTTTATACTACGTTGGGTGCCAGACAAGCATACGGCCCGACTGATGTGAAGCGGTAACCGTAGCCATATGAACGCTCGCAACATAAAATATCGCTCGCGCGCCGCCACCCCCGCTGCCATCGCAGCATCTCCTTCCTTTCTGGTGACCTCACTCACTCGCAGGAATACAACAACCCTCAAGGGAATTGTTATTTGGCTGCGGTATTCTGTGAGGTGGAGGTACATTCCCCAGCCGGGTAGCTTATAATTACGCTCCCTAGGTACCTCTCTTTTCGCCAAAGCTTCGTTTGTCAGTCAGCAGGGTATACCGAGTGCAGGTGAAGTTGGCTTTGATTCAAAGATGTTGATGAACCACTCCACCCCAAAATATATGCATTTGTACGCGTCACCATAGATACGTAGTACTGTATAACATTACATATCAGTTGATATATAATAATTAACGTAATTATAGAATATTCTGGGCGCATAGCGAGCGAGGCATGACAGTTTTCCCCAGCAGAAATATATCTGTTCGCGCATGGGGTCTTTGCGGTGGGGAAGCAGCCGCTTACGGTGGGTCCTCTCCAAGAGAGACTAAAGCTGTTTTTCAGCGCTAGAATCCCCGCGGTCGAGGGGTCCCTGATGACCTGCCGTGGGGGACCCACTGAGTTTTATCCTTCGGGCTGAGTGCACTCGGCATTCACTCTCCCTCTCATCGTTAGGTTAGTTTTCGCTTTCACAGCTTCTGACTAAAAGCAAGCCATTCATTTTAAAAAAAAAATGACATGCATAAAACACTTAGAGTTATCAATGAGCCACTTCACTTTAAGATGACACAATATAAGGTATATGATGTCGAGTCAGTCGTAGGAAACTTGGTTGACAATAGGGCACCTGTAGCTACCCTCTGAGAAGATAAATTGACAAGGGGATAGCTGACAATGGCCTACAATAACACATCATTTGGGAAGCTTATGATAACATAAATAAGGAAAAATAGTGGTGTAAGGGGGGAGACCGTGAGTGGTTGCAATTAATATCCTCCTGGGAAGGAAAAGGATAGATTAAATAATATATTGAACGCCTTAATAACGTTTCTGTAATGAAAATAATGACTTAGGAAGACTCATTTAAATAATGTTGTAAGAGTGAACAAAATAAAAAAAAATATTTAACTTTCTTTTACAAAAACACTCTAAGTTCTACTCTGTTTAGACTATTCTTAGAAGATAATTGGAAACTTTTTTCTCAATGTGTTTGTTTAAAAAAAATCTTAGAACCAAAGTCAACATCACCTGCATGTGGTGCACCCTGCTGACTGAAAAATGAGGCTCTGGCGAAAAGAGCGGTAGGGCATAGCGTATTATTAAGCTGCCCGACTGGGGAAGTACCTTATAGATACCGCAGTCAAACAACAATTCCTTTGGGGGTTGTTGTGTTCCTGCGAGTTAGTGAAGAAAGAAAGAAGGAAGGAAGGAGTATAGGCTGGCAACGGATCGGCGACCTCTGGGTGTTGCTGATCTCCATAGGCGGTGGTGATTGCTTTCCATCAGGTGACCCAAATGCTCGTTTGCGCCCCCTCGTATAAAAAAAAACAAAGCGATAATTACATGTAGTCAAAATCAAGGTGCTTTCTTGCATTTTTTTAATATATAGGTAGCCTTTGACAAGCGCATTGGCTTGCTGTAATGCTTGTCAAAAGGAAGTAAATAAATAAATAAATATATCCGAAGATAAAATATTTTTTTTTCCACAGACTGATGACGTTCTGCTACCTGGCAGCTTTCAACTGGTGGCTTCTCCTCTGCCCCTGGTCTTTGAGTCACGACTGGCAGATGGGGTCAGTGCCGCTCATCACCAGCGGGTGGGATCCCCGTAATTTGCTCACCTGCGCTGCTTTCGGGGCCTTGTTATTGCTATGTTATAGATGCATTGCTGATTTGGAGGTAAGTCGTATTGGATGATAAGATTGTATAAGTAGAGGTGAAGTCAATTTTTTTTTATACTACGTCGGGTGGCAGACAAGCATACGGCCCGCCTGATGTGAAGTGGTTACCGTAGCTATATTAACGCTCGCAACATAAAATATCGCTCGCGCGCCGCCACCCCCGCTGCCATCGCAGCATCACCTTCCTTTCGGGTGACCTCACTCACTCGCAGGAAAATAACAGCCCTCAAGGGAACCGTTATTTGGCTGCGGTTTTCTGTGAGGCGGAGGTACGTTCCCCAGTCGGGTAGCTTACAATTACGCTCTCTACCACTCTTTTCGCCAGAGCTTCGTTTGTCAGTCAGCAGGGTGCACCGCGTGCAATTTCAAAGTCTTAAAGAAACTAATTCAAATTCAATTCATTGCTAGATTCAAGGTAGCCATCGGTTTACCGCTGATACTACAGAAATATTTACTCTTTTAAAAGTTATTAACTTTTAAACTTTCCTGTTTGATGATTAAAGTAATAATAATCATGTTATTGCCTGACATTTCGACCAGGTTGCACCGGCAGTTGCACAGGCTGACTGTCTCAGTAATTTGACGAGCTCGGTGGTCGAATGGTTAGCAATGGCCACTTTGACTCCGAGGTCGCGGGTTCGATTCCCGCACAAGACTAACATTTGTGTGCATGAAAATGTCTGTTTGGTTGATCTGGGTGTTTTCTATGTATTAGGTTGGGGAAAAAGTCTTTTCGTATTTTATATGAAAATTCAAAACATTTTTTAATAAAGTTTATTTACATTTAACTAAAGTATGTAGGTGCCATTTTTGTTCGATAACTTTTTGCCATCTTGTAGGTAGAGACATGATCCCATTACTATAGAAATTTTGGGACTTCTGTTCAAAAAACCACGACAAGTGGTTTTGGCAGTCTTCTCGTGATGTTAACCTGACATTGCCTAAAGAATTCTGAAGAGACCGAAACAAGTGGAAATCAGAAGGTGCAAGGTCAGGACTATACGGCGGATGCATTAACACCTCCCAGTCAAACTCTCTTAATTTTTGCTGAGTGGCTAAAGATGTGTGAGGTCTAGCGTTATCATGATGAAAAATCACACCCCTTCTGTTAATTAATTCCGGCCGCTTTCTCTCAACTTTTTGCTTTAATCTCATCAGTTGTTCACAGTAGAGTTCAGAATCGATAGTCCTGCCTGGCGGTAACAGCTCATAATGAATAATGCCCTTCCAATCCCACCATACACACAGCATCACCTTGTTGCGGGTTAACTCGGGTTTTGCCAGAGTCTGTGAAGCCTGACCGGCCTTTGACCACGACCTTTTTCGCACGTTCTTGTTGTACGTGATCCACTTTTCATCACCAGTTATAAGCTTCTTCAAAAACGGTTCGCTTTCATTACGTCGTAGTAAAGAATCGCAAATGAGTACACGGTTCATTAGGTTTCTTTCAGTGAGATCGTGAGGCACCCAAATATAGAGCTTTTTAGTGTACCCAGCTTTTTTCAAATGCGCCAAAACTGTTTTGTGGTCAATTCCTAATTCTTCAGCTACGTCGTAACTACTGATATGCCGATCTTGCTCCACTTTTTCAAAAATGGCATCCATTTTATCCGTAACAGGGCGACCAGAGCGACGTGCATCTTTCACATCAAAATTTCCTGATTGAAAACGCTTAAACCAAATTTGTGCTACTCTCACAGACACTGCACTAGGTCCATAAACGACACAAATTTTTTTCGCAGCTTGCGTTGCATTTTTACCTTTTTTGTAATAAAATTTTAAAATGAATCGAATTTCTTCATTAGATTCACTCATCTTTACAGTAAAAAAAACAAATGAAAATCACACATTTACCTAATTTGAATTTGGAATTATCTTTTTTAAAATTTAAACTTTTTAAAGATATCAAAACCTGCCAGATACAAATGGTATAACCAAAGAGATTCTATTACAAGTTCATACATACTATAATGCGAAAAGACTTTTTCCCCTACCTATTATTATAAGTATGTATTTACAAAAAAAAAATGTATTTAAGTACATTTATCAGTTGTCTAGTACCCATAACACAAGCTTTGCGCTGAATTTGGGACTAGATGGCGCTGTGTAAATTGTCCAGAAATATTTATTATTTATTTATAATTATAAATATTTTTATAAATAGAAAAAATCACCTCCCCGCCTAGGTGGAATTTGAACCCACGACCTCTCGATTATCGGTCGAGTGCTCTTCCAATTGTCCCAGCGATGTCACTCTGTCTCCGTTGTCTAGGTTGATGAAACTTCATCTACACCTGTGTTGTTGAATATCTACGTACCGCGACACACTACAATGACGACGTCCCCATAATACATCTGCGAATACGTCTGCGAAATTATCGACGTGACCTTATTATCTCAGTTACCCGAGTGTAAATCAAAACAAGGTTGAGTGATATTAACAGCATGGGATCCAGTGATTAATTATTACTAGATTATAGAATAATTACACTAGATTAACTATCTGCAAATAAATTAAATAATAAGTTTCGACATTTCATTTCGACGGTAGCCGCTGTTAATTTGATTACACAGGAGTTCATGCCATGGTCCTACGTTAAACCGGTCTTAGATTCTTAGCCAATACTAGTAACAGTATTAACTGCAATGCAGCTCTACTTCTATGGCTATACATACATATCCAACATGAGGTCTTGCTGACGCGACGAACTTGACGTTCGCTCAAGCATTGCAACTAGGCGCAACGACAACAGATGTTGACGTCGATGCCTATTGAAGTGTCATACATTCGAACATGATCAGCCCCCCTAGCCAAGTGTAATTAATAGCGTAACGTAACGTAGCGTAGCCTAAATAATCTTATTTTACCCCTACAGGGGTAAATACAAACTATATAAGTATGTGTATATAGACTATATAAGTATTATATAAGTATACTTTCGAGTATGTACGTACAACTCGAAAATGAAAAATCTTCTTTTGCGTTGCTTCGCATCATTCACGCTCCTGAATCTGCACATACTATACTAAAGATGACGCGCGTGTAGCCGCCTACTCGATCTCATATATCTGAACTTTATGTACTAATACCAATGAATAATAAATACGATAGATATGCCACAAGAGTCAAAAAAGTACATCCGAAAAGTGAGCTTACTCTCTTACCTCGCAGTCAATTCGCACGAGCAAGAGGAAATTAACGTTTGTGACAATAAAATTGATTGAAATGAGCTGAAATGCCATATTCTGTATTAGGAAAATGCACAATTTATGTTGATAAAGTAAATAAATCCCAAGGGATCACTTATCACACTAAAGTATAATAGGTACAATCATTTTAGGTAAATTTCATATTTTGCAAGAAAAAAGACTCTATTGCGCCGATTATGCACACAGCGAGGAAAAGAGATAGCAAGCGCTGAGATGATAAGGATTACGATAGTCCGTTTCAAATGAGGTGGGAACCGTTTTCTGACGCAATTAAGTATCAGTATGCCATATCTATAGTATTTATATCATTATTGACTAATATCACCTAATATTATCAATATTTATATACCTGGAATTGCGTTCTCGAAAGCAATTTCCACGAAATTTATAAGTTGTTTACTGGGATAAACAATCAATATAGCAAGCTCCCAATTCTAGGAAAATTCATTACACCTATAAACATTGAACAAAGACCGCCAGGTTCTAGATAAAACTATACAACCTTCATACGCTTTTGTATATTTCTTTAATATTGAACATCAGAAATGTGTCGCAAAAATTGTAAATTAGTTTTTCAAATTCCAAGTTCTTTATTTGTATTTCATGTTGTGTGGATATCAGGGATTGAATAACCGAAAAAATTTGGATATATCGGTTAAAGGTATGACGTCATACCTTTAAATTTCGATACCTTACCACTGCGGCCGACATTGTGGAAAGAAAACCTTTATTTTATAATTTAGATATCTAAAAAAATAACGATACCGGAATATTACAATACCGAAATTATTAAGATAACTTTACTTTAAGGTATCGAAATTTAAAGGTATGACGTCATACCTTTAACCGATATATCCAAATTTTGTTCTTGATCGATACCTTGATCGATACCTACGTCGCGTCGTTGTCGCATCATTTTTTCGGTACCAAAATGGTTTTGGTTAAGGTACTGGTAATATAAAGGTATAATGGTACCGTAAAAAATTAAAGGTATTCTTCTTGTTTTACCGGTATCGTAACCACAATTCTCAACCGTTTTGGCTCTACCTTTAAATCAAAACGATATCGTAATTTTATACCAGTACCATACCCATAAACCTTTACCGCTTTCAATCCCTGGTGTATATCGGTTCTTACAATATATGGTTAGTTCCAAACATGAACCCTGATAGGGCACAGCAAACTTACATCTAAATAATCTAATGCATTCTACATGCTTATTTTACGACTATAAAATTACATACACGAGGCCGAAATCGAGGTTGAGTGGAGAGAGTAGATTCGCTGAGTGTATGTTTTCTATTGATTTCAATGGAAAATGTATTTGATGATCATTCCTCAAGTAGGTACATGATCGATCTCAATTTTTTTTCGACACAAACCTCAAGCATTGGGGTCGGTTATTTAAGAGGCCCTGCAAGAAATTGGCTGATTTTGATCAATTTTGTTCATCGGTTGTGAGAAAGGGAAAGACAATCTAAAGAAAATTTTTATTGATTTAAAAAGTTCAGTTCTTTGTCTTGCATGTGGCTGAAAGGGTTTTTTCAAAAATATTAAGTATTCATGGAAAATCACTAAACTTTGCAACAAGTTTTCCAAAAAATGACGCGAGACTGACGTTTGATTATCTGTTTACAAGAAACTACTTTTAATTTTGAACATTAAAACATATCATCAGCATCATTATATGGGCTACTTGCACGTGGCTGGACCACTTTTTCAACTTCTGTACAAAATATAGCAGGAAAAAAATATTGAAATAACGTTATTTTTGGGAAACTTCTAGACAAATAAGTATTTTTTTCTATTCCTTAGAAACACTTTTGAGAAATTTTAAAAATTACCTATTAATCTTAAGTTAACCATTTAATAGAATCTAAATTTTATTCTATAAATAAATAATAACTTCATTTCGTAAATAAAAGGCAAATTAATAGTAGATTATTGCATCGAGCACAAAGTAATTTATTATTGCACCGAGTGCCTGATTTAGAGCCCGAGCGTCAGCGAGGGCTCTAATCTAACAGGCACGAGGGCAACATAAATTACTTAAGGCGAGGTGCATAATCTGCTTTTCTTTCAACTAATACCTATAGGAATAGTAGATAAAAGAAACTCATATCAAACAGTTAACTATAACACTGTCGGCTTCATTTAGAATGTTTTCCGGAGTTAATGTGTCGCTAGATGATTCCATTTTAATTCGAAGCCGAAGCACTCAAAATCAGACAGTATCACACTTTTATCGTTTCCAAAAATATTGTCAAGCAAAATTAACAAAGTTCCCGCCAAATCACTTTTTTAAATTTCTTTCATTTTTAACTCAGAGTTAGCAGCAATCATTTTTTAAATTTGGAACAAGTAGGATAGAGACGAATAATACGTACGAAAAAAAAAGTATTGATATCGGCTGGCTGAATAGAGCTAATCCATTGAGATTGGCACCTTTTGGTGCGATTAAAAAAAACTGTGCAATAATGAAATTTCATACATTTTTATTGCTCTAGAGCATTAAAGACTCGTTTTGTACTGAGTTTTTAGTGTGATTGTGATGAAATTAAAGCATAGTTGGAAGAAAACTATATTATCGACCGCGCAAAACCGATCCCGCCAGTAGCGACCGGGCCTTCCCAGCGAGAGGATGTATCACTTTTCATCGCAGGCGCGCGCGTGATCTACGTAAACATTTCTAGAAATTATACACCGACTACCACATTTTGACCCTGTATTAATTTTAATTTAAGTAAATACTTTGCTGATTTATGAAGAATATTAAAATTTTGCATGCCTTATTATTTTTATTTATAAAAAAATACAGGTGTGCGCGTGTTTGTAATTTATTCTTCTCATCCTAAACGGCTTGACCGATTTTGATGTTTTTTTTTTAAATTCTTTTTGTCACTTGGGATGGATGGGTTTAACTAAAGTTTTCGTCATGAGTGTCGTTTTTATATTTTTCTAGGGTGCTGAAATTGATTTTGAGGTCAAAATAAAAATCCAAGATGGTGGATGAGTAAAGTTTTAAGGTATTCGTCATGGGTGTCGTTTTCGTGGTTTTCTAGGGTACTGAAACGGATACTGAGGTCAAAATAAAATCCAAGATGGCGGATGTGAAAAGTTTTAAAGTTTTCGTCATGGGTGTCGTTTTTGTGGTTTTCTAGGGAGCTGAAACCGATAGTGAAGTCAAAATAAAAATCCAAGATGGCGGATGTGAAATGTTTTAAAGTTTTCGTCATGAGTGTCGTTTTTGTGGTTTTCTAGGGTGCTGAAACCGATAGTGAAGTCAAAAAAAAATCCAAGATGGCGGATGTGAAAAGTTTTAAAAGTTTTCGTCATGGGTGTGGTTTTTATAGTTTTTGAGAGTGCTAAAGTCATTAGTGAGGTCAAAATATTACTCCAAAATGGCGGCAGCGAAAATTTTCCAATTTTACGTCATCGGTGTCGTTTTCATGGTTTTTGTTTTAAATCATACATGATAAGGACCTCTTTCCCGCCAAAGGTCCTCTACACACACGTATTTTATTTTAATGGTTCTAAATCTTTTGTTTGACTAATCAATCGATGGAAAGTTTTAGTGATTGAGCCCAACACAGCCCCTAAGCTACTAGTATTAATATACAAATTTGTTGTAGATAATGGGTCGAAAGAAAGGAACACATTAACAGTGCATCATCAAAAAAAAAGACGAAGCGTGGGATTGTCACGTATTAGGCAAATTATATCGGAACGAAATTTGAATGAAATCGCTACGGCTTCGTCTCAAGAACATGTGAGCTTTTACTTTCGATCAGTGCTAGATGTGCATAAAGAAGTATTTACGAGTACATTCTTATTTTTAAATATTGTAAATTTTTAGAAACCGATGATTATGAAAGCTCATAAAAGACAGTAAGTAATTACTGGTGATTATGTTCTACGATCAAGTTGACATGAGTTATTAAAACTCATGTCAACTTGATCTAATTACACGTCCATTTCGTTCGAACTTCTTTTCTTTTATTCATTGTGTTCAATTACATTACATGATATGTCATGTATATACCACATCAATGGCAATTATCACATTTGTCTTATATAGGGTGTCCCAAAAGTATGCCACACGGAGGGAAAGTACCTTTAATATTGTAGATATAACATTTTACTGAAAGAAGACTTCATTTTCATTTCAAAAATAATTCGAACTGCATTCAAAGATTTTTAAATATCGGCTGTCTTGATTGGGAATCCACTTGGTGCTTTTTCACATTGAGCGGGTTCGATTCCCGGTTTCGACAGGCGATTTTTTGAAAATCTTTTATTACAGTTCGAATTATTTTCAAAATGAAAATGACGTCTTCTTTCAGTAAAATGTTCTATCTACAATATTAAAGGTAAAGTACCTTTAATATTGTAGATAGAACATTCAGCCCTCAGTGTGGCATACTTTTGGGACACTCTGTATAAGACAAAGATGATAATTACCATGTTTAGATCAAGTCGACATGAGTTTTAACAATTCATGTCAACTTGATCATAGAACGTAATCACCAGTAATTACTTACTGTCTTATCAGAGCTTTCATTATCTTATTTTTCTCCATGTCCCGCCCGTTTTATCCACCTTGTATACAAATAAATTAAATTACCTATAAAATACGATGAAATGGCTCGCTATACTATATTCTCATGGTCTGCGGTATTAAAGCGAGGGAAATACTACTGACCTCCCCGTCATTCTATATTATGTAAGCAATAACACATTTTAGACGTACCGTATATTATATGCTGGTTACACTTTATAATTTGCTTTTACTATAGTGAATGCCGTACTATAAAATAGGCTACGATATATTTATAGGGTGTTTAAACATAACTTCATAATCACTATAAAATCCATCCAGTATTACGGAATCTAGCACTGAAGTAAAAAGTATCGATGGCTAATAATAGCGGTTACGGATCAAGATTATTTGTTCCCGTTTCACCGCACGCTTCAACGCACACTACGATTATCAGCTATAGTTCGTACCCTGCGCTTCTATAATTACCTAATATAGTAGCGCGCCGAAATTGGTAGGGACTCTTAATTTAAAAAAAAATGTGACAAGTTTTATCAAAATCGGTTCAGTGGTTTTGGATCCTATTTATTTCCAGCAAGTATGACTTTTCGGCGTACCGCTTGTTCAGTTCGCTCGCAATTATTAGGTACTATAAAACGTATATCGTTATTACTCGCAATAATAATGTCATCGTTAATAATTTCTATTCTATTGTCTATCGATATTTTTACGAGCTCGGTGGTCGAATGGTTAGCAATGGCCACTTTGACTCCGAGGTCGTGGGTTCGATTCCCGCACAAGACAAACATTTGTGTGCATGACATTTCTGTACATTTCTGTAGTACATTTCTGTTAGTCTTGGTCTGGGTATTTTATATGTATTATAAGTATGTATTTACAAAAAAAATGTATTTAAGTACATTTATCAGTTGTCTAGTACCCATTACACATGGCGCTGTGTAAATTATCCAGAAATATTTATTATTTATTTATTAGTTTTTGTCTCGTACTATCATCTGGTTATCAGACGAGGTTCCACTTAAGGTGGCGTACTTCTCATCCAATTTTGAAATTATCTAACTGGGGGTTTTCCCTATTAATTAAAAAGTTTTCTAGCAACTAGAAGATTATTCGGACTAGAATATAGCCCTAAGTACAGAATGATCAGGATTTTCTGTCTAGGAGGGATTTTATAGCTTTGTGCTTAATTTGCGATTACATAGACATATAATATGTATAATTGTGTATATGTGTATGATTGTGTATAATAATATGTGCATAATTAGTATATGTCTATGTATCATATATAACTTTATGTTTTCATAGGTATTTATTCTGTGTATGTTGTTACTATTATTTTGTGAACCGCATTCGAGTTTTAACTGCTTTTCCCCAAGGTTGACTGGTAGAGAATGCTCTTAGCATTAAGGCCGCCTCTTGTACCCTTATTCTATAGTCATAAAAGTTTAAATAAATATGCTTTATTTGCACAATAAAAAGTACAGAGAATACAATTAAAAACTAAATTTTTTAACAAAACGTTTATGTGCAACAAGGTTTAGATAGCGGTGTGTAAATTGTTCAGAAATATTTATTTATTTATTCAGGGTACACACTAGACTATAAGAATATATTGAATACTGTTCTCTATACGGTCAAACTCGCATGGTCAGCAAAGGTGTACTATTATTCCTATTCCATAATGAACTGTCTTTCGACACAGGTACAGCGCCACACTCCGGCTGTGATCGGTCTGTTACTCCTGGTGATACCCTTCGTGCCTGCTAGCAACTTGCTGGTCACCGTCGGCTTTGTGATTGCTGAACGAGTGCTTTATATACCCAGGTATTATCTTTATATGTATATGTAGAACTTATGTAGAGACTTGTAGAAGAGGGTTTCTCCCATTTCCTGTAAGCTATGGTATATAACGCAACGTAAAATATCTAATTTTTATATGTTTGTTCGCGCGTTCTTTTTTTTTATACTACGTCGGGTAGCAGACAAGCATACGGCCCGCTTGATGTGAAGCGATTATCGTATCCATATTAACGCTCGCAACATAAAATATCGCTCGCGCGCCGCCACCCCCACTTCCAGCGCAGCATCTCCTTCCTTTTCTGGTGACCTCGCTCACTCACAGGAACACAACAACAATCAAGGGAATTGTTATTTAGCTGCGGTATTCTGAGAGATGGAGGTACGTTCCTCAGTCGGGTAGCTTACAATTACGCCCTCTACCTCTCTCTTCGTCAGCTTCGTTTGTCAGTCAGCAGGGAACACCGCGTGCAGGTGAAGTTGGCTTTGGTTCAAAGATGTAGATGAATCACTTACACCCCAAATTTGACATTTGTGAGATCGGGACTGGTCGGAACTGAATTTTGACTACATTTTAGTTCCAAGAATTGACCTTCCGCTTGAAGGTAAAAAGTTTCTAGGTTAAAAGTTTAGGATTATCATTACAGATTCTTTCTAGACAGTAATATGGCTATGTCTTTCCAGTGTGGGCAGTGTAATAATAACCGCATATGGCGTTCAACTTATGTGGTATTCAAAGCCTGGAACCAAGGCGATCTTAGTGGTGGGCTTGGCTGTTTTAGCAGCGAGTGGAGTCGCCAGGATACATAGAAGAAATGCTGATTGGAGGGACCGGGCAACACTGTTGAGGTATTGTTTGATTTTTAAAAGCGTTTTCAATCTTTTATGTAACTTTTTTAATGTCAAATTTCAATACAATGCGATACTGGGAAGTGTGTCAAATACAATTTAATTTACAGGCAATTTGATCTACACTACTTTGCGTGCTTCCGCCTTCCGCAATTTGGTGGCGGAAGCACGCAAAGTAGTGTACATCAAATTGCCTGTAAATTTGACTTCCGCAAAATAACACCTGAATCAATTAACTAGAGAGACCGCGGTGAAACAATTTTTTTTTTTATATAATGGGGGGGGGGGGGGGGGGGGGGGCAAGCGTCACTTGATAGAAAATAATCACCACTACACATATAAATGAGCACCATCAAGCGGTCACTGATCCGTTGCCAGCCTTTTAAGGGAAAAAATGACTCTGTTCTTGATGACTACCATGTCGTATTTATTTGGAAACACTGCTGAGGGAAGTTGATTCCACAGTTTCACAGTTCTTGGTAGAAAGTGTCTTAAAAAACGTACCGTGGTAGATCGCAAATTATCAAGATGATGTAGATGGAACTTTAATTTATATGAAGTTATGCTCAATCTGTAATCTCTCGCTGTATCGCTTGTCCCTTCCGAACCTGTATATATACATATCAAAATAAAAATTTCATCCTTCACCTATCCTAAATCACTATTTGGTATCAGTATTACACTAGACAAATTCAAGGCACAAGTACAATAAGCGATAAAGGAAAACGTTCCGATTTACGGTCACAGGGTGGCGGTAAACTTCCGGCTTTATCTTTGAAAGGCAATACCTCACTTGATCGGATTTCTAAGTACTACATAGTACTATTATAGCCGGATAAATTGATCGGTATGAGTTGAACAGATATTACTCGGCTTTGATTAAATATGGTAGGTACTTGTCCTTTGTGTAGTAGGTACATAAAGGAAAGGGAATGTGAACATTCTAATCTACCATAAATGTTACTACCTACTCGTGCGTCTCTCATAAAATCAGAATCACTCAATAGAATAAATCGATATTTAATGTAATATTTTTTATAATCTCGTTGAGCTACAGTCAACCTCATGTGCACGTGGTGTAGGCTGACTGATAAACATACTATAGTATGAAATCATAATTTAATTATACCCGGCAAGAATAGATCGAAAGATCTTGCTTTTTTTCTGTATTATATAAAAACTAGCGACCCGCCCCGGCTTCGCACGGGTGCAATGCTGATACTAAATGTACTACAGAAGGTAGAAGGTCTTTGCGCTTTGTCCTATCCAGTCCTTCCAGTTATAGGCACACGCCGCCGGCTCCGCGGCCGGTACCGCCACAGCCGTTATGTCCCTGCATTTTAAATGTGTAATATCTTCTAAACTATTCATTTAAATTACATGCTGTGAAGGGCCATATTGATCTATATTAAATGCGCAATGTATTTAAGGTACTTAATTGGATAAGGATTAATTCTGTATTGCTTAAAATCGCTTCGTAAATAAGGCATTATTTCTTGTAAAAAGCAAAGGATAAAATAACGGTTATTGTGTGTTACCACTAAGAGATAGACATACCATCGCGAACTTTTTTGTAGACCATATTAAGGTGAACAATACTGTACTACATTATTTTGATCCATCTCGTTGGGTTCAGCTAGCGTTTGCAATGAAAGAGCAAAAAAATGTGTTTATTTACGACATCACATTAGAAACCTCTAAATTATCAGTGTTTTTCTACAATGTTATGCATATATTATACATATAAACTTTCCAGTTGAATCACTCTATCTATTAAAAAAACCGCATCATAATCCGTTGCGTAGTTTCAAAGATTTAAGCATACAAAGGGACATAGGGACAGAGAAAGCGACTTTGTTTTATACTATGTAGTGATACTATAAAAATATAATAAAAAAATACGTCTCTTTGCGTTCTATACAAATTATATCACGGGAGTGCTCCGATGAGCTGTTTGATTTGATACCTGCCGCTGAATTCCACTATCGTACAACTCGCCATAAATTAAAATCCCATCCATATCATCTTGATAATTGGCGATCTACTACAGTACGTTTCCTAAGACATTTCATACCACGAACAGTGAAACTGTGGAACAACATCCCTCAGCGGTATTTCCGAACAACTACGACATGGGTACCTTCAAGAACAGAGTTTTCATTTTCCTTAAAAGGCTGGCAACGGATCGGCGACCCCTTGGTGTCACTGGTCTCCATGGGCGGTGGTGATTGCTTTCCATCAGGTGACCCACATGCTCGTTTCCCCCCCCCTCTCACATAAAAAAAAATACCCTAGGAGTAGTATAATATGCTGGCACGTCATCATACTCGTAGTACGTCAGTTGTATGTTTTTCAATCCGATCCATCCAGTGGTTTAACCTATGCATAGATAGACTTTTACTTATGCATATATTTGGCAAGCCCAGTGGTCGAATGGCTAGCAATGGCTACTTTAACTCCGAGGTCGCGGGTTAGATCCCCGCACAAGACAAACATTTGTGTTCAGGAACATAGATTTTGCTAATGTGTTTGTATATAATATTATGTATCTTATTTTTTATAAGATTTATAATACTTTCTTATTTTGTCTCTCACTAATGCTTTCGACGTTTCGGCGCCATTGCCACTCTTTATTCTCTTATCCGACACTTGAAGGTTGGCTGGTAGAAATCTCTTATAGAGATAAGCCCGCCTTTGTACATGTTCTTAAAATTCTGTTAGTTATACTGTGTATGAATATATATATGTTATTTCCATACAATATAGATACTACAAACAAACAAACAAGAGAAGTCAATGTTTAGATTTTTGTGTTATTTTTTTCATAGTCGGTTTACAATTTTTAATTTCAGTGACATTTTTTTGTGATAAGATTCAATAAAACATATTATTTATTTGTTTAGTCTTCAGGCACAAATAATATACAAAGTCGGACTTAATGCTATACAAGCATTCTCTACCAGACAACTTTATTATTACAAACATATAAAATATACTCTATAAATACTTTTCTTCTACACCCGAGAAAATAGACCAAAGAATTTAATTCTATTTAAAAATGAAAATATCTAATACCGCGGTAACTTACTGTAAAAGCTTTTACGAGAGAACCTTATGATAGAACTTAACGCACCGTGACTAGAGTTTAAACTTCATAAAAGTCTGAAATATTTGATGGCAGCTGTAAAATGTAATGGGCAATATCTGTGGCCTTCATATAAGTTCCATTTCAATAAACGACAGGCTTCATATTTCATGTAAACCTGTAGTAGACAGCACTATCGTTTTACATCGGTCGATTTTTGATTAAAAAGTTAACAACTATCATTGTCAGTGTTAACCTACAAATGTATTGGGATTAGAGAATGCAATCTCGATCTCGCGAGATCTCGGCTCATTTTAGGAGATTAATCTCGAAACATGCGATCTCGAAACATGAGATCTCTGACGAGATTGGCGATATTCAATGGCGGTAGTCATGGACGCATCACTCAATTTACAAGTTCGCTCACGCGGCGACTCGTTGATCTATCTTTACTGTAACTGTTTACTACACCGTTACGAAAGATCCATGCTCTTAAATTAAAGAAAAATAAAGTGTTTACTTTGTAATAAAGTATATTCTATTTTTGTTAAAATACGTAAGAGTTTTTTTTTTCAATTTCTATATCACTACTTACCTATTATAAAACGAAATACCTATGTGTTAATCTTAATTTCTAAAACAACATTAAAAATACGGGAAGTTGTGATCTGTGTTCATGAATGGCTTAATTAGTAAATGACAGATAATAATTACAAAAAAATAAGGGTTTTATTTTCCACTAAGTGTCTACCTTACTCTCATCATAATCACTACAAAGATGGTTTTAGTTACTTGAATAAAACTATTTTTTTTTTATTTCACTCGAGATCTCAAAAATACCGAGATCTGCCAAGATTGAAATTTTAATCTCGCGAGATCCCGAGATTGCGATCTCGCCTCGAGATTGCATTCCCTAGTTGGGATACGGGATGGTCGCATATTTTCAAGCATATGGCTTTAAATTCTCAAACATAATTACGACATAATTCTCAAACTCAAACAAAACACATTTGTGTTTTATTTGACTGAAATTTGGTCGATTCCTGAAATATATGATTCCGAATTTACGGATTATAGATTGTGAGGTGACCTCGATGGCGTCGTTGCGCGTGTCAGTCCAATCGAAAACGCAAGTTAAGCAACTTTGACCGTAGCTTGTCCATGGATGGGTTTATATTAACTCGAGCTTCTCCGTGCTTCAGAGCGCACGTTAAGCCGTCGGTCCCGGCGATTGCCATAGTGGCCTTTAGGCGGTTTTAAAACACAGGCCTCCACCAACTCACAGTTGAGTAGCGTATTGGAGTATGCCTAAACCTCTTCGATTGAGGGGAGACCCGTATCCCAGCAGTGCCAAGTAGGCCACCTTAAGGAGGTACTTCCCCAGTCGGGCAGCGAACAACTACGCGACGCCCCACCTCTTGACTTGGCTCAAAGATACTAGTGAACCACTTACCCAATGATATATGCAAATAATATGTTAGGATAAAAATAGAAAACCTTATTTAATATTTAAAATTACACACAGACACGCTTTATTTATATGGAAGCATGTACGTTTTTTATTCTACCTAACGTAAGTACGCCAGCAACAATAAACCTAACAAGTCTAAAATAAAACAGGTTATTCTCAGGATCAAATTACAAAATTCCGACATTCATAACACCAGAAAATGTATTAAACATGACATAAAACACGCCACGATTTACACCTTGGCAATATTCGCTTTACGGTCGCCGCATTCGGCGTAAATTACCCTCTAAATGTGTTTTGTTTGTTACAGGGCGGATTTAGTGACTTTGCCGCAGAACGCTAAACTGCACTACAACTTTGGCAACTTTCTTCGTGAGACGGAGCAGCAAGACAGCGCTATCAAGCATTATAAAGAAGCTTTGAGGTAATAAAACCATTTTGCGTAACGGGAATGCACGTGTCAGTACGCTTGTGTAAGCTTTAAGTTGAAACTGCTCTCGCATTCGTAACTTTTCGTGTCAATTCGTTATATAGCTTTTAGAGTGAGAAATTGTGAAATGCATTTTGTTTGAGAATAGAGGAATTTGGAATGTCGGCTTTACTCATGTCAAACGCAGTTTATCTAATTGAACATATAAGTTAAGGATTGTTGACCATTCCTTGTAATATATTTTTATACGCTTGGTGCCTGACAACTTTGTGACTGACGGTTGCAATACAAGGACTATTGTTCCCGCACTAGAACCCCTGCTGCTGATTCAGCATCTTCTCATATCCTTTACTCAATCCCAGAACACAACTAACCTCATTTTTGATATTTGGCTTTGGTCTGTTGTAAGATGGAGGTACTTCCCCAGTAGGGCATGATATGTACATCTGAAGGATACTCTATTACTTCGGTCACATAGCATATATAGGTAGCAAGCACGAGGACTATTGTCTTCGTATAATATTTTTAATGGGACGGGGCCCACTACACACTCCCACCACTATGTCTCCTGTATAGCCAGGCAGTCAGTGTAGGCAGCAACAATGGCGACCACCAAAAAAGGTAATGAAGTCCATTGCAGTCCGAGGGGTAAGACTACGGCTACGAATTACATCACAACAAATTTGTAGGAGTAAGAAGCTTTTGGAATTTGACATACCCTATTAGCAATGTGAGGGACAACAAATCATCCTCTAGGACGATCATCAATACGATGAGCTGATTAAATAGGGAGGCGTCTGGGTAGAGTTTGAATAACATATTGCCGTATGCCCAGGTCCGTAAGATAGAGTCAACCTCAAACTATCGGCTATATCTGTCAGTCTAGATGCTCAGCTATTAGGAATCGATTAGGAAGTAATTCCGCATTTCTCACTTCTGTGGGGTCGTGCTCTGAGTTAAATTTAGATGTATATTAACTTAATTGTTTTATTCAATACAGGTTATGGCCAACTTATGCAAGTGCTCACAACAACATAGGCACTCTGGTCACAGGGTCAGATAATGCCGAGCACCACTTTCTGCAAGCTATCAAGTTTAATAAGCACCACGTCAACGCGCACTACAATCTTGGGAAACTTTACAAGTAAGATCTGGATGCTTTATGTTTTGTAAAGCTCTAGTGTCCACTACAACTGCAGTAAAATTTACTGTTATAATTGCAAGCATAGAGGTTTGTGAAATGAGGCCACCAATTTTAGACCCAACATCATCCGTATCTGTTAAATGCAAGAGATATTTAAAAACATCCATTTTGTAAACATCTGCGACGAGATCGTATGAACATTTTTTCGGTGCTATCACACACATCAAATAAAAAAAAGAGTGTGCATTAAACCACCCGACTGAAGTAAAACTTCTACTACTAGCCCTACTTATATCTCCCTCTCAATTTCCGTTCGCCGTTTTCGTAACGCGCTCGTCACGCATTCACCAGCTTTCTCCCCAAGTCATTCGTGCGTAAAGAAGTTTTTCAAAAACAGCTCAGTTTACTCCTTTTAAAAACACAATATTTATATTACTTCATGTTTTATAACATTCACTAAATTTTTGTTTGTTAATATTCGAAACAGGATCAAACTTAATTTGTAATTTTGTCTGAAGCCAGTTCCGACATTCTCATAAACCGTTAATAAATTACATTGTTGTTTACGATATCTTTAATCGATGTTTTAAACATAGGACCACTTGCATCCAAAGTAGCCAAGAGCGCTTGGAATACAAATTTCTTTCATTGTTATTGGTTTTCTTCATTGCACAAAACATAGAAAATTGTTACATACGTGTGAAACAAGAGTTCTTTTACGGGACGGGGACCCACCACTGTGTCTCCTGTGTAGTCTGGATTAACAGCAGCGACCACCAAAAAAGGCAATGAACAGTGTCGTCCATTGCAGTTCCGGGAGTAAAACTACGGCTGCCTTGGAACTCATAACAAATTTAATCAGAAGAAATTCAGTAGGATTGAGAAGCTTTTGGAATTTGACTTCCCCTCTTAGCAATGTGAGGGATAACAATATGGCAAGAGATGGCTAGTCAAGTGAAGCTCAGCTGCCGTGCACCACGGATTTTAAGTATCTAACACTATTGGGGACCTAAAACAAACAGGAGTTCAATCGCGTTTAATATTAAACTCAAAATATCATTAGTTAAAATATTGCAATTGTGATTTTGAATTTTTTTAATGAAATGTTGTTCACAACATACAATGAAAATTTGTAGTTCGATACAATGAACAGTTTTATATCGAAGTGTTATTTGTTCTAGAAAAAGCGGCCGAACAGCACAAGCTATCCACATGTTAGAGAAATGTGTGTGGCTACAGCCTAAATTCGTTGAAGCTCAAGTAGAGTTATTAAGCCTTACACCAGAGCCTGAGAAGAAACAGATCCTGATGAAGCTGGTGGAATTGGAGCCGCATAATTGGGAACACTTCGTGTTGTACGGAGACTGGTTGAGGACAAAAGGTTAGATGTAGTTAATAGGTCTTTAAAAGTATATGCAAGTGTATTGAGCTGTGTAAATTGGTATATCTGAATGTAAATGTCTTATCAACATCTTAAAACCTAAACCTGCTGATGCTGCGGTTCACCCTGATGATTAATTAGAACCTCTTATGCAGAATAGATAACCGACAATATATGCCAAATTGAGAGATACAGTGGACCCGCGGTAATCCGGCCCCTGTCTACTCCGGCACCCCCTGTAATCCGACATGTCTATTATTATTGAATATTTTTTGACAATCTTCCCTATTGTGTGTGTACAAAAAAAACACACATTTGTTTGTACACGATTATTTCCCGATGTAAAGGTATTCCATATTTTTGTAAGTTCTATAGCATTAATGAAGTTAATTTTATAATAAAACCGTAGTACTGTGATAAAACCTAAGCTCTCTATTGTGTTCTTTAATTTACTAAATTTGACATAAACATATAATGAAATATGATTTGTACTTCAGAGTATAATATATAGAATCTTATCATTGGATCTGTAATTTGTCGGAGTACAAGGTACTCTTTTGTAAAAAAATCCGAACTATAAGGGGTCTTAGACAGTACTCTATAATCCGAAAAATTCGATAGTCCGACACTGCCCTGCAAAACGTTTGTCGGATTAACGGAGTTCTACTGTATACTCGTACATAGCGAGCAACTTCAAATCGAATTTTATATGTTCATAAGTCTCAAAGATTCTAACAATTTGATAAAAATAATTTATTTAAAAAAAAAATTTATTCCTTATAAACATTAAATAGCTTCCTTTAACTTAAAAGTAACAAAATGTCGGTTGAATCTATTCTGCATAACAGGCTCTAATTGTAATAAACATGCTATAAATATGGAAATGTATCCCACAGGACTTGAACCAAGTAACAAATACTTTTCAGGATGGTTGAATTCTTATAAGTGAAATAATTAAGCACATTAGCAAGGAGGTGCAGCCTTAGCAGCGGGTGTGTGGCAATACCAGCAATACTCTATGTGTGCAATACTCGTACATTAATAACATGTACATGTTACGTTAACCGCTTCGGTCTGGTCAAATTCTTATTAGACCCGACTAATGTAAAGCACATCACCTATAGTGGTATAAAAATAATCTGAGAATCTGTATGGTCTCTGAATTATTAGAGTGAATCAGAATCATAAATAAAAAAGAGCGTTATCAGAATTAAAAAATATTGGTTGCCTGTAAAGTCGGTATACGGGCGAAAGTTTTACGTGACAACGACTTTGAGTGGTAAAATGTTTTCGAGTGGAAGGGACGCATGCCTTTCACTTTTTATGTCTGTCTCTCTCGCTCTTAGAAGGGACGCGTGCCTTTCACTCGCTCTCATTGTAAGCGCATAACGTGAGCCAGTTTCTTGAAGTGTCACCCGGCTAACCAATTTATAAGACGTTGTCACGTGAAAAGTGGCTGAAATTTTAAACATTTCAAACGTAGTTTTTGCTGTAAAATTACCTGTTTGCGAGTTATTTACAGGTTATTTTCAATTGATATCTTTATGAAACGAATTAATTACAGGTTTCCCAGGGCCAGCATCGAGGTACTACTTAGAGGCCTTACGACTCAGTTTCAGGCAACGTAATATAGAGAAACCTGTGCGAGGCGACCTAATTTCGTTCAGGTCCACAGCCCTCATGTATCGATCTTTAGGCCAGAAGTCTAGAGTTTTACAGCTCTTAACAAGGTAAGATGTGAAAAGTTTTGACTGCAATATAAAATATTGTTGTCGATCATTAACATTAGCCTGAGTCAGCCTACTGCCACTGCGGGTAGGGTTAAGACCTATAGTCTTCCCAAATGCTTTTCACGTATGTGATCCTCAACTTTCCGCATTCAGACACTTTTTTGGCTTGGGGCTGTCAATCTAAAAAATAATTTGTTCACGATGAAATAGCGATAATACATAACAAAGTGTTTTTTGGAGTTCCGTACCTCAAATGGAAAAACGGAACCCTTATAAGATCACTTTGTTGTCCGTCTGCCTGTCGGTCTGTCTGTCTGTCTGTCAAGACCCTCTAAGTCGAGAATGCGTGGAGGTATCAAGCTGAAATTTGAAATGTATACTCAAGTCTACGGTCCCATGAAGTTGTAATAAAATGAAACTGCTAAGTTTACGTAAAAAAAAGATACACCCGTTTATTCAACAAAAAAACGCATATTTCGACACATTTTCAAGGGAATCAAAACTCATAGGGTACTTACTTTCCGTTGATCTAGAACTTTGAAATTTGGCAAGTATTTTTTTTTTATACTACGTCGGGTGGCAGATAAGCATACGACCCACCTGATGTGAAG
Organism: Hypsopygia costalis; assembly: GCA_937001555.2. NCBI lineage: Eukaryota > Metazoa > Arthropoda > Insecta > Lepidoptera > Pyralidae > Hypsopygia > Hypsopygia costalis. The sequence goes on from OW443329.2 coordinate 30,594,431, forward strand.
CGGTGCCATAGCCATATTAACGCTCGCAACATAAAATATCGCTCCTGCGACGCCACCCCCGCTGCCAACGCAGCATCTCCTTCCTTTCTGGTGACCTCACTCACTCGCAGGAACACGACAACCCTCAAGGGAATTGTTATTTGGCTGCGGTATTCTGTGAGGTGGAGGTAGATTCCCCAGTTGGATAGCTTACAATTACGCTCCCTACCTCTCTTTTCGCCAGAGCTTCGTTTGTCAGTCAGCAGGGTGCACCACGTGCGGGTGAAGTTGGCGTTGGTTCAAAGATGTTGATGAACCACTTGCATCCCAAAAAGTAACATCGTTATAAACTACAAGTACAAGAATAAATCTCAAAACTATACATGTGCAATTAAATCTTAAAAAATTGGGGGGTCTATATTTTTTATAGGAGGATATATATATATATATATACAAAATATATTTTATTTATTTTTTCCGATGCAATATCTCATATTTATAATGAAAAATATCAAATTTATAATGATCCTACGTATGGAACCCTCGGTGGGTGAGTCCGACTCGCACTAGTTCGGTATTTTATTAACGGGTAGGGGTCCCCGTCCTGTTAATAAAAAAACCGGACCACACATTCCGACTGAGTTTCCTATGTATCAAGGAACAGCGGCGACCACCAAAATAGGCAATGAACAGTGAAGTCCATTGCAGTCCCGGGGGTAAAACTACGGCTGCCTTGAAACGAATTTAAATCGAAATTAATAAGAGTAAGAAGCTTTTGGAATTTGATTTCCACTCTTAGCCATGTGCATTAACAAAGTGGTTGTCAGTAATTATTATTAGAGTTTAAGTCAACTTCACATACACGTGGTGTGCTCTGCCGACTAACTAACAAAATTTTGGCTAAATCGCCAACTTGCCTGCCCAGCGTGGTGCCTCCAAGGCATTACTGCCTAATGAATTATATCCACCACAAATGGCTTCTAATATCTAGCAGCCATACTATTCAGATATATCAGGGTAGATACAAACTGAAAAAAAACATAGCAAAATTAAAGAAAGATAAAACATACTTTTGTTTTCTCTTTCTTCAATTCACCAAGGACGTTAGTATCAAAAAAAGGGGAAACAAAACTTAAACGAGCTTGTATCCCATTTTTTTTTTCGATTTGTTATTTAAAGACGTCACAATAATATAAATATAGGTGAAATAATTACTTCGATTGAATAAAAACTTCTCGAGATATGATAACTTGAAGATCACAATTTTGGACTATCCCGAAAACGCTCCATACAAAAGGCCACCACGTTATGACGTCACACCGTGCTATTTTATATGCATTAAATCAGAAATTTGTACGACAGCTATGTTATATATTGCGTTTATGTAGCCAGTGCCGTAACAAAAGTTATAGTATTTTTTATTGTTTCTACAATGGTAATATTTATTTTTTATAATTTCATACCATTAAAATGGACTTTCCCACCAAACTTTGATCGAACATAAAACACGTCGGACATAAGTTATTAAAATTTTAAGATAGCAGATCGTTCTAGTTTTATGTATTTTACGTTACTGATAGAGAGTTTTTGTAATTTTGTAACATGGGCAACAAGCCTATTGGATGTAGTTTGCCAAATTTCAGTAATATATAACAATTCACCAGGTGGCACACTTGGCGCCGGGGTTGGCCAAGCGCCGCGGCTGCTCATATGTACCTACGTGACTGGCGACTCAAGATCGAGCTCGAGGGTAGGGTGCAGATTTACTCGAAAGCAGTCAACCCAACTGTAAGTAAAGACATCATTGAACTTATTATTAATAGTAGCACACCCCGGCCACTCCATACAAACGTTAACTACTACATAAACTATGGCATCTGTATAGAGCGTGAATGAGCGTGTGTGCGTGCGGCGCCATACAAACTGTTCCTGATTTGTCTCAGAGGGGAGGTGAGGTCGACACGAGAGAGCGGCAGAGAGTGTCCATACTGCACGTAGTGCTATTACTTATACTGTTATAGTAGTAAGTAATATCTTAATGTTGCCTGTCGTAATATCTACTTGGATAATAAAGATAATTTTATATTCTAATTGCTCGTAATCTCTAAGTCTATGTTAAATTTTATCTTTTATATCAAGAATATTAATTTCGACTAGTTTCATGATTTAATAATTTTGAATTTAATATTTGCAGTGTTTATAAAGACTCTATCTCAGGATATTATTTTCAAAATCTGTTCTGCAATTTAGCTGTAAATTTGTAACAGTAATACTATTTTCACCGTTCATTATTATAATTAAGTAGAGATACGAGTATACATTAGGGGTGATTATTTTCAAGCTCATAACGTCCCTCAAAAGTTGACTAAATTTATTAGTAACTTAAGTATTTTACAAACATTGTAACGTTCATTATTTTTTATGAGACATAACAAGCAGTTAAGTGCTGCAATTTATATAAAGTTCAATGAATTTTAACATCAGTATGGCGTATTTTAAATGGCCACAATTTTTTTTTATGAAAACATTTACGACATGAAGGTAATAATATTTTTTACTGTTTCCTACAGAAATCAACACGGTGTTTCGACCATTCCCAGTTATCAGTACAAGAAACAAAAACACCAGAAGAGAAACCTAAACAAGAATCTAAAAATGAACAAATAAAAACAAATAGTGCAACTGAAACCAATAGTGCTAAAGAAAAGAGTGACGATATTTCGTGTGAATGTAAAAAGTGTGGGACCAAAAAACGTAACGTATCGCTAACTTCTCAAATCACCACTCATAACAAATCAGACACTGGACTTAACAAAAAAAAGTGCATACACAGAAAGGATAAAACAGTGGAAAATAACAGAGTGATACCAAATATAGGTGGCCCGCTTGCTGAACACATCCTCATGAAGACTTTTTAATTTAACAAACTTTCAGGTCTTTTGACGTGTGATATTTTAAGTGTGACGTTCTAAGTTAATGTAGTGAAGTTTGCGCTTGCAACGTTTCATTTCAGTTCGTGAAACTCAGTGACATTAGGTGTAACCATGCAGACAATATCGCAGAGATAAAACTAATTAAGGAAATAGATGGGGTTAGAAATTCTATTGGTATGTAATGAATCTGTATTTTTAATCAGTAATACGGTAACAATCATTCTGTTTAATCAGGAATTATAGCGTACTTTAGGGCATTTTGTATGGTCAAGAATGAATAAAATAAAACACAAGCTTCTGATGACAATGATTAAATTATTCATGAATTTGCGAGTCACTCGACAAATTCTGACAAATATTGTCAGACGTTTCACGAAATTGATATTAACACCCATGACATGGCTCCGTTGTTATTAACATATTTTAAAACTTTTGTACTCTATTTCTGCTTTTAAAATTCCCTTTGTGGAGTTGTACAGAGGGCGTCTTAAAAGAAGAATTAGAGTACAAAAGTCTTAGAATATGTTAATTCTGTATTTGTATTTTTTGTAAATTTTTGTATTGGTGCAATAAAGTTTGTTGTATTGTATTGTAATACACATTTTATAAAGTTGTAAACTGAGGTAAAAGTTGTAAACACATGAATCATGCTGTTAACTTCGAATATCATGTGACATGATATTCACATGATATTCGAAGTTAACAGCCCGCTAATACAAGAATATGATGTATTTGCATAATGAATACTAATAGAATTTCTTACAACAATAAGTTTAGATAGTTAACTAATTTAAAGATTTGTAGAGAAAATATATTTTTGTCAATGGTACAAGGCTAGGTGGTTTTAGAAAAGTTTTTCTTTCTTCAGAATATTCTTTAGGTACCTAGTTCTCCATATCATGCATGCATAAATATTATGCAGATCTTGATCGATTACTTATTATCTTAGGTTTGTTTTGTGATTTTGCGAAACATTAATAATTTATTAGGAGAATCCACCCAATTCATATGACATACTGATTCAGAATATAAAATATTTTACTTTTTGAGATTTTGTTTCTTATATAACATAATATAATTGCTATTTAGTAAATATCTAAGTGTGTTTATTTGAAATGTTACTGATTACAAAAATAATATTTGATTCGATATTAATCGAGTATTACTTTAATTTAATTAAATTCACATATTTTTGTCGAGAAAGCCCTAGTTGGCTTTTTATAGCTTCGATTTAGGTGGGGATCGAAAGGAGATTTTCATCATGGCCAAGGTCTAAATGGCGGCTGCAAATGTTGGACTAATATTCATTCGCCAAAATAAAGTTCCCATAGATCAGATTCATGCACACCTCCTTCTCGATCATCAACCAATATAAACATCCTACTAGTACGACTATGTGCTCACTCATTTTTACTTTAACAATAATGTCTTCTGTTATATTTAAGAACTGTTTTTTGTTACAAATACTGATCTTTTTAGAGCCGCTCATATATTTAGTACGGACTGTGCCAGAGCTAGCTAAAATCGCTTGTCTTAAGTCTGTATTGGAAATAGGAGACACGAAGGCTTGTCGCATACAAGAATATTGTAATAAATTGTGTACAGTTTATATTGTCCAGCCGATGTATTCTGAAGTGTTTACCAAATTCTAAATGAAAACAATAGTGTTCGCAAAAATAAATGAAGGTGGGTTAGTAGATAGCGAATATTACATAATCTGTGAAGATTTAGTCATAGACATTCATTACCTAAAAATATTGAAGTACTAAACATAGAGTAGCATTTTAAGGTGTTTTTCAAAAATCATAGGTACATTAATAAATGAGTCACATTGTACTCCGACTGCCAATATCGTCGTCAATCCTCTTGTTTATCTCTTATTTATTAGGTCTCCTCTATATCTAAGGGGTTTAGACGCATTTAGAGCATACTCACCACGCTTCTCAACTGCGGGTTGGAGGCCAATATTTTTAAGCCGCCTAAAGGGCACTGACTTGGCTTAACGACTGTCGTCTAATGACAACAGCCGGGACCGACGGCTTAACGTCTCCTCCGAAGCATGATACAGTATGCGCCAAAAATGACATGATTTTTAATTTTAAAGATTTTTAATTTCCTATAAGATTATTATTATTTGTCCTGTAGCCGCATCTATAAACTTTACAAGCCAGTGTCTGGCGAAGTGTGTGTGACCTCTGATATTTTAAAGATTTTTAGAGAAATTTATATTAATATTATAAAGTTGAACAGTTTGTTTGATTCAGGAAATATTAGTTCCAATTGAAAAAATATTTTAGTATATATATATATAGCCAATTATCGAAGAAGGCTGTAGGCTATATAACATCACGCTACGACCAACAAGGGGGGAGCATCAATGAAAAATCTTGTAAAAACAGAGAAAATCTCACAAGGGCGAACCCGGGACGGGTCGCCTTTGTGAGATTTTCTCTGTGACGTCGACTACGTCAAGTAAGTACTAGTCGGTACGGTCAAGTCTTTTAGTTGTAACAACATATCATATCTTAGAACTGGACAACGCTCAACTACGACGTCATTTTGCTAGACTAACCATTTTCGGTTAAGTGAGGTTTATCTTGTTCTGCCCGCGGGAATATGACTGGGTGCCTATCGCCTAAGCTGAAGCTCATTCCCATCGGATTTTTTGATTGTGAAAATTGGACTTCTGTTTAAATAAGTGATAACAACAGTTCAATCGGTAGCGAGTCTTCATTCCTACTGGCTAAGCTTATTATTATTAGCACTTATTTAAGGTGAAGTTAGATTTTCGCAATAAAAAGATCCCATCGTAATCGGCTTCAGCTTAGGCGTTAGGGACCCAGGTTCGTGAATGATTAGGTACCAAGTAAGGTTAATAGTTGATATTCATTATATTAACCATTTTATGTTAACCTAATGACCGTAACAACTCCATTATCTTAAACTAAATTTGATTATTTTTTCCATATTAAAATAATCATTTAAGTATATTAGAAACAAAGCGAAACCAGCGCCGCGGTGACCGCTGATTGAAATACTGCTTTTATTCAATTAGTGTGTGTCTACTAGGGTTCAGAACCGGGAAATCCCGGTCTCGAAAGTACTGGGAATTCCCGGTTCTTATGTCAGTAAAATAGAACCGAGAAATCAAATTTCATTCCCAGTTCTTTCGGTACTATCGGGATTTTTTTTTATTCGCGATTCACACTATTATTTATCCCTTAGCTCACAAGGTGAACAGTCGAGAGAACGTGAAAACATTGCTTTGACGAAAGGCGTGAAAACATTGCTTTTAATCAATTAGTATGTAGACACTGTCTACATACTAATTGAATAAAAGCAGTATTTCAATCAGCTGCGATGTTTGTTTTTTATATGAGAGGGGGGCAAGCGAGCATGTGGGTCACCTGATGGTAAGTAATCACCACCGCCCATAGAAATCAGCAACACCATGGGGTCGCCGATCCGTTGCCAGCCTATACTCCTTCCTTCTTTCTTTCTTCACTAACTCGCATGAACACAACGACCCTCAAAGGAATTGTTATTTGACTGCGGTATTCTATGAGGTGGAGGTATGTACTTCCCCAGTCGGGCAGCTTAAAATACGCTATACCCTTCCTCTCTTTTCGCCAGAGCCTCATTTTTCAGCCAGCAGGGTGCACCACATGCAGGTGATGTTGACTTTGGTTCAAAGATATTTTTTTAAACAAACCCATTGAGAAAAAAGTTTTCAATTATATTCTAAGAATAGTTTAAACATGTCGTATTTATTTGGTAGTACTGCTGAGGGAAGTTGATTCCACAATTTCACAGTTCGTGTTGTTTAGATAATTGATGTTGAGTTGATGTTGAACGTTTTAAACACCATTATGATTCAACTATAAAACTCGATGTGTGGTTGCATGGCCTCAATGAAACAGCTAGTCGTTCAATTAAATGGTTATTTTATTCAGTTGGCTGCGACATATCTAGTTGACATGCCGCATGAATATTAATTAATTAAAAGTGTAGAAGATGGCGAAAATATTTTTTCACTATTAATAAATAAAATAAATAAATATTGTCAGACAAATTACACAGCGCTATCTAGCCCCAAAGTAAGCGAAGCTTGTGTTATGGGTACTAGACAACTAATAAACATACTTAAATACATTTTTTTTGTAAATACATACATATGATACATAGAAAACATCCAGACTAAGACAAACAGACATGTTCATGCACACAAACGTTTGTCCTATGTGGGAATCGAACCCACGAGCGTTGGTGTCGAAACCGCGTCATTGACCACTACGCCACCGAGCTCGTCGAACTATCATTTATTCATTTGCCTATATAGTCAATTGCCGCATTAGTAGAGCTAAAGAACGGTATTACACTGTTGGAGCAAGCAGAGATTTATGCTTAAACATTTTATTCCTATGAGAAAAGACCACTTTAACAATAAAATGGGATTTATTTAGATAGATAGATCGAAGATAGAATATGCTTTATTTGCACGATAAATTACAGAGAATACAATTTTTTTTTTTCTTAACAAAACTTTTATGTGCAACAAGGCGGCCTTATTGCTGAAAGCAATCTTTTCAAGGCAACCTTTAGGTAACTGAAAAACGCATGAAATAGGTAGGGTTCGCAAAAAAATGAAAATTTACTTCTATTTGTTATTTTACCGTTATTATAAAACATTCCTAATGTTAAAAACTGTGACGAATCTTGTTATTGACCAAAAATACTGAAATAAAACACTATTTTGAATTGAGCTAATTCAAAATAGTCTATAACCTATTTTGGACGGTCCTTATATTTAGTTTCAAAAGTAATCCTACAAACGCTCATTTTAATTTTGATAATAGTGTCATATGATGATGATGATGATTACAATATGAGGAAGCGGAAGTCGGACATTGAACCGCCTCTGTATTTCAAACGGAGTGCATCCATTAAAACAAATATAGCAATCTACTTTATCAATAAAAAGTCTATCTATAAAAAAATTAAGATTATATTGAAATAATTTTGCCAACAAATTTACAGGTTTTAAATAAAAACCTTGTACTTTTATCGCCGAATAAAACTTTATCCGGTACAGTATTTTGCCTGCGATGTTTTTTCCACTTTCAAACTATCCCGCTTCTAACAGGAAATGGTTCATTCGTTTCAGAATCGTTCCTTAAATTGAAATTAACTCTGTGCGTTACGTTTGATAAAATAAAATCTAAAATATTTAACATCTTTTTTAATTAATTTATTAGTAGAATTATTTTGGTCCTCATCAACGTTATTCATCCCGCGTCATCATGGGATACAGGCATCAATACATCCCCCAAGGATACATCCCCAAAGTCGAATAGGTTTAGAGCATACTCCACGCTGCTGAACTGAGGGTTGGCAGAGGCCAGTGGTTTTCAACCTTATTCATCCCACTGCTGGGCTACATCCCCCTTACCACCAACTCGTATTGCGATTCAATAATTGAATAGAATGCTTATGCATACTAATGAATAAGCGACTCTATTCAATTTGAAATAGAGTCGCTTATTCATTGGTATGAATAAGCATTACTTACGAGCATTCTCCACGCTGCTCAACTTCGGGTTGACGGAGGCCAGTGTTTTCAAGCCGCCTAAAGGCCACTGACTTGGCTTAACGACTGTCATCTACTGACAACGTTGCTTAACTTGCGTGTTCGATTAGAGTGACACGCGCAACGACGCCATCGAGCTTCACAAACTATTTTTTTTTTTTATACTACATCGGGTGGCAGACAAGCATACGGCTCGCCTGATGTAAACCGGTTACCGTAGCCATATTAACGCTCGCAACATAAAAGTTCGCTCGCGCGCCGCCACCCCCACTGTCAACGCAGCATCTTCCTTTCTGGTGATCTCACTCACGCGCAGGAACACAACAACTCTCAAGAGAATTGTTATTTGGCTGCGGTATTCTGTGAGGTGGAGGCACATTCCCCAGTCGGGTAGCTTACAATTACGGTCCCTACCTCTCTTTTCGCCAGAGCTTCGTTTGTCAGTCAGCAGGGTGTACCGAGTTGGCTTTGGTTCAAAGATGTTGATGAACCACTTACACCCCATAGACACATTAAATATAACTACTTACACACATACAACCTTAGTTGCCACCTTACTAGCATAACAGATTATGATTGTATAAGTAGGGCTTCAGATCAAATCGACTAAAACTGTTCTGCATCAAGTCATTTTAGTCTCCACTACAGGAGCACGACCCTCTCTCTTCCGTCCCAGACAGAAGGAGGATTTGGCATACATTCCCCACGCTGGCCAGACGGGTTGGGGAGGCCTGATCGATGTTTTATAATGTGTTTCCCTTAGTCGCCTTGTACGATATCCACGGGAAGAGATGGAGTGATTCTATTCGATTCTGCAGGGAATCAAACGGCCATAAAACTGTTACCATATACTTAAAATTGTTTTTCTAGATCGGTTTTTAGTTGTAATTTTAGTGCTATTCTGATTTGTATTGTGTTTCAACTAACATTCATCCAAAGTCCACCTTCATTTATTTATGTGTTAGTTACAATAAGAAGTATGTACATATTATTAAGAATAGACTTAAAGGCACATGGCATTGCTTTGAATGTACTGAAAATAAACAATTTAATATTTCTTGTGTTTTATTATTATGGTCATAGTCTACTATGACCTCATCTTACCTGCAAATATTATAAATGTGAATGTGAGTCTGTTTGTTACGCTTTCACACCGCAACTACTCAACCGATCATCATGAAACTTTGTCCACATATTCTCTAAGGTATTAGGCAGGACATAGGTTACTTTTTTATCAAAAAAAAAAAAAAAAACGCGGCCGAATCCGCGTGGGGTAGAAGCTAATATATAATAAAGCTAGTTTCCACCCGCGGCTTTCTCTGTATGTATGTCGGTTCTAACATGCCAAGTAGCCTACGTCCTTCCTCGGGATATAATATAAGTATATACTAAATTTCCTTAGAACCGGTTCAGCCGTTCAGTCCGAATATGTAACTAATAAGCTGGCAAATAGACAGACTGGTGTATTTACACTTTTTTATAGGTAATATACCCGATTCTTGTACTATCCATTATCCATAATAATGGATAGTACAAGATTCGGTTGTACTATTGGAACAGAAAATAATTTAACAGTTTTCAATAAATTTCCTAATAAACTTAAAAATATATATTTTTTTATCTAAGAGGCAGCACTTTCCATCAGATGACCCACGAGCATGACTGTGGGTCATCTGAGTTCACCGCCCATGGAGATCAGCACCGGAGAACACCAATGGGTCGCCGATCCGTTGTCAGCGTATAAGTACTCCTTCATTTTGTTTTGGTGACCTCACTCTCACTCGCTGGAACACAACAACCCTCAAGGGATTTGTTATTTGGCTGCGGTATTCTGTGAGGTGGAGGTACTTCCACAGTCGAGCAGCTTAAAATTTACGCAATGCCCTACGTCTCTTTTCGCCAAAGCCTCGTTTCTGAGTCAGCAGGGTACACCACGTACAGGTGGGGTTGTCTTTGTTCAAAGATGTTGATGAACCACTTACACCCCGAATTAAAGTTGCTAAAGTGGGTTTATTATTTTGCGACTGAAAATAGACCTTAATTTGGAATAAGAATTGGAGAATGAACACAGGATAAAAACTTTGAAGCCAGCTTCTATTAGTTGCGAATTAAAAAAATAGTTTAATTATACTATCGTGTTTCGCTCATCATGCCCTTTCTTTTGATGCCCATATCATAGGGCTTAATGTCGAAATAGTAAATCACCATTTTGTACCGGCTGCCATATTAGATTAATTTTGCATTATTACGGGAACCAACCAAGAGTGCCAAATTCACTGGAAAGTGGGTCAAATTTAACTCGCAAGATTCGTTTATATCTCTCCTCTCCCTCTCGGATCGCTGATGAGCGTAGACGTCCCATATTCCGTGTCAGTTCGATTAATAAATTATTATTTTCAAAAATAGTTTTAACTAAATTACTTCAAAGTACTAGGAGTGCATAAGTGTGAAGAAGGCGCGATTTTGCTGGGAGCAGCTGTCAATAGAGTGAGATGAAAATTCCTTTTCTACTATACTAAAGAAGGCGAGTGAACGTGAGGAATATATTTACTTAATATACTTGCGCGAGCGCATCTATTGTCTAGTCCCGTATGAGTGAGATACAAACATAACTCGCTACTCGCACTCATTCCACACCCACAAGTGAGTAGGATAAACATACATCCTACAATTGCACTGCTCGCGTATACTCATTGATAAATCAGAGTAATTCATTGATAATTCTACTACGTAACCCACCCGTCAGTCATTGATACATGCGACTGCGCTCATTCAGTAATATCGAATTGTTTACCGACGGTATTATACGGACCGTGCATAGTTGGGCCCACAAGCGTTTATTATGAGCCTTGAAAGAACGCCACCAAATAGGTTTCTAAATATAGCAACAGGCAGTACTCTTACTAGTCATCAATCAGACCCAAATTTGAGCATAACTTGCCCGGAAACTGAGGTGCAGACTAGCACGAATATACGTAGAACCAAAAGGAAGCTCGAAGATCAGTCACCGACTAAAACGGAAATGGAGGAATTGAAGCATTTAATTGTGGAAATGAAAGTACAGCAGGAGGTCAAATTCAACAATTTTAGCGAATCTTTTAAAAAAATAGAAGAACAAAATTATGACATAAAAAAATCTCTTGAATTTCTATCGGCAAAGTATGACGAGATACTTGAAGAGGTAACCGTTTTACAGAAGGAAAATGAGTCGCAACGGTCGCATATTAACTCGCTTGAAACAAAGATCGATTTGTTGGAACGGAGAACTCTTGCTGCTACAATAGAAATCAGAAATATACCTAAAACCCAGACTGAAAAGAAACAGACATTGCGTGATTTGATCAAAAAAGTTGGAACAGTACTTGGACAAACAATTCAAGACCATGAAATTCAAGACATATACCGAGTTAAAGCTACTAACAAGGAAAGTTCCCCTATAGTCGCGGTATTTAATACCACTTCCCTCAAAGAATCTCTTATTAGAAGTGTGAAATTATTCAACAAGCAAAATAACAACCACAAACTATGTTCCCAGCATCTGGAGTTGGAAGGACCTGTGCGCCCCGTGTACGTCAGCGAAGCCTTGACTGGCAGAGCTAAGCGCCTTTTCCATATGGCAAAGGAATTCGCAAAGAATAACAACTATGGTGGATGTTGGATATCATATGGTAAAGTTTATCTAAGTAAAGGATATGATAAGAACATTCCACCAATAAGGATTGATTCAGAGACAGACCTGGCCAAGCTTAAATGACTACAAATGGCATGCTTTTTTATTTATTTTAATATTATTTTCATAATTGTTTCAAAACTAATTTTTGTTTGTTTGTTGGCGCAACTGGCTAATAAGTACTTATTATATAAAAATAATCTACACTACACAAAACACATACACTACACAAATATCAAATACTATTCTAATTTCATTAAAATATTTACAAATCAAAATTATATATTTACAAACCTAAAAACTAAGTTCGAAAACACAGTAATATTAAAATTAAAAATAGTATACATGTCTATAATTCCTTTGTCGGTATACTGCAATATAGACAAATATAAACATTGCAGCTTTTTTGGTTTAGAAGTAATTTATGTACATTACTATATTTTCTGCTTGCCAAAATATATCTTATTACAGTTACATTTTATAACGAATACTTACATGAAACTTGACATTTATTCTATGCAGGTTGGTTACTATAGCAACAAAATTCGATAATATAAATACATTAATACAGAATGTCGATAGTGTAAAAGTATCGGAAAGCTCTCGATGCGATGTTAACAATTTAGACTCACTAAATATAAATCAGAATAAATGCTTTACAGTTATACAGCAAAATATTCGTAGTATTACACGGAATTTTGATGATTTTCTCATTTTACTTACTCAAATTAAGATCAAGTGTGATTTATTTATTCTAACGGAGTGTTGGCTTTCAAAAAATCCCGTTATACCCCAACTAGATGGGTACTCCCACTACAAATCCATCAAGACTTATAATCAAAATGATGGTATTGTGATTTATTATAAGAAGGACATGAAGGTCTCCATTTCGGAGCCTTCATTTGAAGAAGGCAACTGTTTACTAATTAAACATAATAATATAACAATAGTCTCCATATATCGACCACCCTGTTTTCGAAATACAGACACGTTTTTACAATCTTTAAATAATGTACTATCAAAATTATCATCGCAAAAGAATGTAGCGATAATTGGCGATATTAACATTGATTTATTGAAAAATACAGAATTTAATAAAACATCCGAATATCTTAACCTAATTGCTTATCATGGACTGCTTCCGGCACATGAAATGCCTACTAGACTGGATGCCTGTCTAGACCATGTTATGTTACGAACCAATATGACAGCCAACACTATAGTCTTAAATTCTACCGTAACTGACCACCAAGCAGTGATGCTCTGTTTGGAGAATGATGACAAGAAGGTTAATATTAACATAAAGCGTAAAAAATTAAATTACGATAAAATAAAGGCTGAATTAAAAAATACAAACTTTGAATTTGTTACTAAATGTACAGACGCTAATAATGCTGCTGATGTTTTTGTTTCCTTTCTTCAGCAACTAATAACTTCAAACACAATTGAATATACCATCCCAATTAGGAAAAGAGTTTTAAAGCCCTGGATTACTCCCGGTCTTCTGCGCTGTATAAGAAATCGCGATAATCTATATAAAAAATATAAATCATCGATACATAATGAGACTTTAAAATTAACCTATACTAGATATCGCAACTATTGTAATTCGTTAATAAAAAAATGTAAAATAAAGTATCATAAAGAGCAAATTGTTAGAGCGGGTAAGGATAACAAAAAACTCTGGGATGTGGTTAAGGAAATCACTAACACTAAGAAGACAAATGCATCCTCAACAGAGTTACTCAATTGTGCATCTACTCCCGAAGAAGCGGTAAACATTGCTAATTCCTTTTTTACTGATGTTGGTAGGCAATTGGCAGAAAATACATTACAAGGCAAGCAAATCTTGATTGGCGAATCATTAAAGTTCGTACCGGTCTGTACATCATCATTTGTGTTATTGGATACTGATATAGAGGAAGTTGAAAGCCTGATCATGGGATTAAAAAATAAATGCGCTGAGGGATGGGATCGTATATCGAATCTATTCATTAAAGATTTTAAGGAATATATTGTTCCTCCTCTAACGCATATATGTAACTTATGCCTCAGGGAAGGTGTATTCCCGAGAGTATTTAAGCGTTCCATTGTACATCCCATATATAAGGGTGGTGACAGGGACCGTGTCAATAACTACCGACCTATTTCAATATTACCAGCTTTCTCAAAAATAATTGAAAAAATAATTAACAAACAACTCATAAAATACTTCGAAAATAAGAATCTTTTTTCACCAAATCAGTTTGGATTTAGACAAAGTAAATCTACAGATACAGCGGTTAACGAGTTAATAGATTATGTAGTTAAAAATTTAGACAAATCAAACAAAGTCATTGGGATTTTTTTAGACCTCGCCAAAGCGTTTGACACGGTTTCTGTCCCCATTCTTATCAACAAATTGGAAGCTTATGGTGTTAGAGGCAAACAGCTAGAACTTTTCAAGGATTACCTTTCAGACAGAACGTATAGTACAAAAATTGGAGAACAAGTTAGTAATAGAATGCCTATCAATTATGGTGTTCCGCAAGGTAGCATTTTGGGTCCAACTTTGTTTCTGGTGTATATTAATGACCTCTGTTCTCTTCAGCTCAATAGTGGTCGCATTATCACCTATGCAGATGATACATGTCTTCTTTTCTCTGAAAGTTCTTGGGAAAAGACGCACAGTGTTGCACAAGCAGGATTTGACGTAATCAGTAAGTGGTTATATAATAATATTCTAACTTTAAACTGTGATAAGACCAAGTATATTGCCTTCTCGATGCGCAAAATATCCTACGGGGGTGTACTAAAAAAACCGCTTATTTCACATAGTTGTCATGTTGACACTATGAATCAATCGTGTACGTGTAAAAGTATAGGGTTGGTAACGTCTTTAAGGTACCTTGGAGTACTTATAGATAGTAATCTTTCTTTTAAAAAACATATAGAAGTGCTAGCCACGCGAGTAAGGAAGCTAATATATATTTTCAAAACATTGAGACTTGTTATGGATCTTGCTTCGTTAAAGCGTATATATTTTGCACTGGTCCAGAGTATTCTCTCTTATTGTGTCGTCTCATGGGGAGGTGCGCCAAAAACTATCATGAAAGAAATTGAAGTTGCACAAAGGGCTATTTTAAAGGTAGGTGCCTTCTTCCCGTATCGGTATCCAACGGAACTTCTATATAAGCACTGGCGAGTACTATCAGTAAGGCAACTCTATATTTATAGTACGGTAAGAAAACAACACTCAATTACCCCTTATGATGATGAAAGACCAAGGGAGGCTAGACGAGTAAACAAGATCTGTGTAACATATAATACTAAAAAAACCTATACAAGGAAATACTTCTGCTACTTGGGTGGCTTCTTATATAATAAAATAAATGAAATCTTATCTATTCATTCTGCGAATAAAACAAATTGTAAAAGAAAAATTCTGACCTGGTTAATGACTCTTAATTATGACAAAACGGAATCACTTCTCTCTAGATAATTCTAATCCAAAACTAAATAGTTAGAAAACAAAACTGTGAAATTATAACGTCATTATCAATGTAATTGTAATGTGCATACTTTGTATATCGTCTTCGGTTAGTAAGTCCAGTCAATGAAATTAATTTCTGATCCCAAGTCATAGGCGTAGGGTTGACTGGCTTACATATTTACTCATTTAGAGGGTTGGAAATGAAGTTAATATCTGAATACAGGCATGCCTGAATGTTATGATTTTGATTACAACAATCTGTAGTTTTATTAACTGAAATATAAAACACATACAATACACAACACACACACACACACACACATACACAAACACACACGCACACAAACACACACACAACACATATACACATAAAAACTTCATACATACAACACTTGTATATAAGTCACTTTATTGTATAGCGCAAACATCAGTACATTTCATAATATAAGGGATTTATGTTGATTTTGTGCACTGAGAGGTGAGAACCTGGTGACCTGTAATACAGGCTTCTTAAAGCCTACATCAGGCACCAGCTTCTCACACAATATTAAACTGTTAAATGGCTATCTTACTTTGTAATACGAAGACTGTGTGAGATGAGAATAAATAAATTATTATTATTATTATTATTATTATATATACCTTGGTGAAACTAAATCAATCAATCATCTTTATTTGCAGAATACAGTTACATAAGTTGTTATTCGGGTATACAAAGTCAGGTACAATGTATTCAGCCCGCAAGCAGGCGTGCAAAATTTTTATGTCAACTTATACTAATACTACTTAACAATTATTATTATTACAATGAGTGCTGCATTACAGAAAATTATAAAAAATGTCATATATATATATATATTCATTTACTATTTAAATTTCATGAATTCTGAGACACTGTAAAAGCAGTGTCCCAGAATCCAATCAGTCAGATGTGTTTTAAAACTATTTTCTTTTAAGCTTTTAAATTCATCAGGCAAATGATTGTATAACGTCGTACACATATGCGAAACGTTTTTTTCGTAAATGTACTTATGGCAAGAAGGTTGATATAATTTATTCATAATCCTTGTTCTTGTTTCTCTAGTGAATATTTCACTTCTCTTTTTCCAATATTGAGGGTGAGAATTAACGAAAACACAGATATCTCTAATGTTAAATAAAAGCTTGTAAAATATAAAATAATATATAAAACAATCCAGGCTATCGAAGTCACGGGAATAGTTAGTCAGTATTAAAAGACATACACAAATTTCTTAAATACCTACTTAAAGATTGGCGATATAGTCATTTATTCTTATAGAGTAATACGGGTAAGAATATCTACACCTGTAAACAGCTAATGGTAATAACTATGAAAAAAAAAAGCATTTTATACGTAAAGCAGTGACAATTTGGAACATTATCTCTGTAACATAGCCTGCATTGCAGGAAGGACGCACTGGTTGAAGGTTTTAGTATTCAATCGTTGGGGTATCTGTACGACGAAGATGTGCCGAAACTTTCCAAAAGCTGCCCAGCCCAATCGAATGCATCTATCAATCTCTTTGTTAAAATTTCCCCAGCCAAGCTGTATGGAATGTCCGAGGTAGACATAGTCTTTAACCATACATTTTGGGATGTAAGTGGTTAATCAACATCTTTGAACCAAAGCCAACCTGCACCTGCACGCGGTGCACCCTTCTGACTGACAAACAAAGCTCTGGCGAAAAGAGAGGTAGGGACTTAGGGAGCGTAATTGTAAGCTACCCGACTGGGGAATGTACCTCCATTCTCACAGAATGCCGCAGCCAAATAAACAATCCCCTTGAGGGTTGTTGTGTTCCTGCGAGTAAGTGAGGTCACCAGAAAGGAGGGAGATGCTGCGTTTGCAGCGGGGGTGGCGGTGCGCGAGCGATATTTTATGTTGTGAGCGTTAATATGGCTACGGTAACCGCTTCACATCAGGCGGGCCGTATGCTTGTCTACCACCGTCGTAGTATAAAAAAAAACAACCACTTCACTATAAAAATGGGACGTGGCTGTGTCATATACACGGCAGTGTGTTGTACGTGACTACGTTATATACACTAAAATTATGACAAAATGGCAGCGCTTTCCCTATCCCGCACGCGATGGTCCATAGTCCTTACTTAGTGTAATAAATTCTTTGAACCGTCGTCTATCCAGTGGTCTGATTGAATTTTGTATGGAGATGGTAGATACGTAGCTGGAACACCAAACTGTATTCCCTATTGTTTTATCATTCGTTTTAGGGATCCGTACCTCAAAAGGAAAAACGGAACCCTTATAAGATCACTTTGTGATCCGTCTGTCTGTCTGTCAAGACCCTCTATCTCGAGAATGCGTAGAGGTATCAAGCTGAAATTTGAACTGTATACTCAGGTCTACGGTCCCATGAAGTTGTAAAAAAATCAAACTGCTAAGTTTACGTAGAAAAAAAGATACGGCCGTTTATTCAGCGAAAACGCATATTTCGACTCATTCTCAAGGGAATCAAAACTCATAGGGTATTTCCCGTTGACATAGAAATATGAAATTTCGCAAGTAACATCGTTATAGACTGCAAGTACACGAATAAATCTCAAAACTATACATTTGTAATTCAATCTTAAAAAATAGGTGGTCTATATTTTTCTATAGGCGGGCGAAATTTCAAATTGAAGCTACTAGATTAAATGGGGTATCAATTATGAAAGGGCTTGATGTGCACATTGCAAAATATATTCTATTATAATAAAATTATTATATTGCAAAATATATTATATTGCAAAATATATCAAATTTATAATGATACTACGTACGGAACCCTCGGTGGGCGAGTCCGACTCGCATTTGTCCGGTTTTTTTTAATTGCCTCCCTATGGAAGCAATTTTAAAGACGTGTTCAAGTCAAAACTATGCCAGGAGCAATATCCTCTTATCATTTAATCCTCTTTACACCGGACTATCATAGCCAATTGTGTCATGCATCATTGTTCTAATATTATTGATTAAACTATTGTTTGCTTCATCAATTAATCTCTCAGTATTACACTAATCTCTCTTTATGGTGGACAGATACAATGGTAATGTACTCGTATTACAACAAGTGGTTGATACGCATTGAATATAGGACTTATAGGAGTTATAGGATTATGGGGTGTAAGTGGATTCTCCACTACAGGAGTATGACCCTCTCTCGTCCGTCCTAGACGGAAGGAGGATTTGGCCTACACTCGCCACGCTGGTCAAACGGGTTGGAGAGGCCTGATCGATAAAAAATATGTATATGCATATATGTTCATTTATCAGTAGTCTACTTTTTACTTCTTTCTTTGGGTTACTGCTCCATTACAGTAAGTCAACAAGTGGCCATCCAACAAACCTTTTCAAACAGTTTTATAGTCTATTCAACCCCATATGTGATAGTCTTTAAACAATACTCGCACCTGAACTTTATTAACATCGTAAACCCTTCAGTGACAAGACATATCGAGTCTTATGCCATAGAAGTTTCAGCTTATAATGGATTGTCATAAACTTTTGTTGGCTTTTCAAAACTTTTTTATTTCAATTCCCAATTATCACGTATTTGTATGGGATCGTATTTGACTTAAGTATTGTTTCTACTCAATGAGTACACATAAAAGGTTTTTCAAAGTATTTTCGAGTATGTAAGGTAGGTGCTCCCACACTGCTCTTAACTAGGCCCGTTTCTAGCCCAAGGTGCCGAAATCGATGTTGAGTTGAGTAGATTCACTGAGTGCATGTTTCCATTTATTTCAATGTAAAATGTATTTGATGATCTGTCCTCAAGGATATCGATCATGTCTCAGTTTCTTTTCGACACAAACCACAAGCAAGTCGAGGTCTTTAATTGTGACAAGTTTCATTAAACTCGGTTCAGTGGTTTTGGAGCCTGGTCATTTTTAAGAATGAGTTTTCGGCGTCGCTTATACCGCTCGCTCCACACAAAAATGGTTACAAACATTTTCTACCCTATACTATAAGATATACTATAAGAGAACACCCTAATAATCTTTGTAACTTTTTAGAGGGTAAACTAACCTCATCTACACGTGGTGCACCCTGCGGAATAACAAACGAGCCTCAGGCGAAAGAAGGGCAGGGCATGTATGAACCCAACTAGGGTAGTACCTCAAGCGCAAACACTCCCGCTACTAACGCAACATCTCCTTACGTCTGGTGACCTCACTTAATTGTAGTAACACAAGAATCTTCAAAGGTATTGTTATTTGTTGGTAACTCCATCTTGTATTTTTTTTATAAGAGAGGGGGCAAGCGAGCATGTGGGTCACCTGATGGAAAGCAATCACCACCGCCCATAGAAATCAGCAACACCACCGATCCGTTGTCAGCCTTTTAAGGAAAATATTGACTCTGTTCTTGAAGGCCCCCATGTCGTATTTATTTGGGAATACCGCTGGAGGAAGTTGATTCCACAACTTCACAGTTCGTGGTAGAAAATGTCTTAAAAAATACTACAGATTAATAGTTGAGAGTTGTTGTGTTTCTGCGAGTGAGTCAGGTCACCACCAGACATAACGCGATGCTGTACTTATTTCATTGCAAACATATAGATGTAGCAAGGCAGCTCAATCTCAGACATGCGGGCAACGTGGTCCGCGGATGCATTCAAATATGCTCGCCAACAGCACTGTTTGATCGGCCGCAGCCACAGGCTGACACGCAGATGGTCGTTTCGATTTGACGTGGAACATCAGGCCTATATAAATGCTCCAACAGATGACAAGAAACCAAAACTATGAATATAATGCCAACTTCCAAAAATAATTGCGCGGCTTTGATCTATAGGTTGTGGTAACGATTTTATACGAGCCGTATGCTTGTTTGCATGCACGTGGTCGGTCACCAGCCCGACAGACTGATCTAGAGCCTACCGCCGAAGCTCGAACTTCTTACCGAAATCCAATTACTATTACATATTTTATTAGACGAGCTCGTTGGTCGAATGGTTAGCAATGGCCACTTTGACTCCGAGGTCGCGGGTTCGATTCCCGCACAAGACAAACATTTGTGTGCATGTACATGTCTGTTTGTCTTGGTCTGGGTGTTTCTATGTATTATAAGTAAGTATTTACAAAAAAAAATGTATTTAAGTATCAGTTGTCTAGTACCCATAACACAAGCTTTGCGCTTAATTTGGGACTAGATGGCGCTGTGTAAATTGTCCAAAAATATTTATTTATTTAATAGGTAAATCACACACAAACGAGTATAGCCAAGTATATGCTGTGATGATATACAAACGAAGTTTAGCGTCTTACGGACGGCTGCAACGCTTTTAATTACTAGCCACGTGTTTCTTAGTTGTTGTTGTTGTTAGACCTCGTCCCCCGACTTTGCATTCCCTAGCTCTACCGATTAAGTTGAAGATGTCAATATTTTTAACAAATTTTTAGAACCAAAACATCCTATCGTAATCGGCTTCAGCTTCGGCGGTAGGGCCCCAGCTCCAAGAATCCCCCCTCTAAATTCTACAACGTCGTCATGAGCGCCATTAATTGAAACGAATGGCGAGAGAAAGAGTTCCATGATGAAATCCGACAACCACAATCATCAGTCTTGATGTGTACTAGAGGTGGGGTTAAGTTTTATTTTTAATGAATTAAAAGTTAATACTAAAAATAATAACATGTTATGGAAACGTATTTAACATAACATGTTATTTATTCAGACACGTTCTAAATTAAAATATTCATATTGACGCTATGTTAAAATAAAAAAATAATGTAAAATTAATAGAACGTTAAAAATAACTGTCTAATAATATTAATTTAATTTAATTAACAAAGTAAATCTGTAGATAAGACTTTAAACGCCCACCTCTATTTAAGCTATTTGTTTAGCACCCGACGTGATATAAGAAAAATACTGTTTCCTACATATAAATTTCACAGATTTTCACTTCCCTATTAATTTCATCCCAAAACAACAACATACAAACAATTTTACCACTCAAATTAACTATTCCACTTTACTAGTATCCAGTTTTATTAGTTTTCCAAAGTACCTATAACCCCAAGAAGTTTAAAAATTAACTAATTAAATTAACACCACCAGGCAGGGCGGGATCAAAGTTTAAATGAAGCTGAATTGTTCAGCATCTATTCACATACCGCCGCGAATGACTAATCTTACAAAGTCGAGTTTATTGTGAGCTTTTGTGTTGGACTTTGTAAATTTATTTATACGAGACATTCAACATAAGTGACAAAGTCCTTTGAAAGTCAATAGCAGCTAATTAAGTAATACGGGTTCATTTTCAAATAGAAATGAAATGGCATAAAAGTATACATGTTGCCAATATTATTAATTTAGTATGGCCGTGTGGTTTCCGGCGATTTTGCAGACACTCGTCAAAAGCTTGATTGGTCAAGCCCTTAACTCGTCAAATACGTGATTCGTCAAATCAGAAACTCGTCAAAACCTTAACTGGTCAAATACGTGATTTGTCAAATTAGAAACTCGTCAAAACACATATAAAAAATTAACACATATTGAAATATACGATTAGTGTGAAGAGCGCTCGACTCCATAACGCATGAGACGTGGTTTGATCGCGGCATATACCAATGAGATTTTTCTTACGTATATTTGTTAATAATGATAAGCTTGTTAATGATTCATAATTAAAATTAGTAGCTAAAAGCATCTTTTTTTATTATCTAGACCGCTAGTTAGTTCTTATTCAACCAAAGCGTAATATACCAATAGCGAATTTGTTGGGTTTAAGGTTTTGACGAGTTTCTAATTTGACAAATCACGTATTTGACGAGTTAAGGGTTTGACCAATCAAGCTTTTGACGAGTGTCTGCAAAATCTTTCCGGCAGACTAGAATAGAATCACTCCGTTTCTTCCCGTGGATGTCGTACAAGGTGACTAAGGGAAATCCATTATCAAATATCGATCAGGCCTTCCCAACCCGTTTGGCCAGCGTGGGGAGTGTAGGCCAAATCCTCCTTCCGTCTAGCACGGACAAGAGAGGGTCGTGCTCCTGTAGTGGAGACTAAAATGGACCTGATGACGATGTTATTGTTTCTATTTTGTAAAAAAAAAAATGCATAATACAAAAGAATCATGTCGATCCCTACTAACATTATAAGGGTGAATGAAAGTTTGTTTCTTATGCTTTCACGCCGAAACTACTCAACGGTGCGCTTAGTGCAAGTTATTTGGTCACATTCGAACGTGTTACCGTTTACAAGCCAACCAGTTGAGAAAAATGTTCATATTGTGAAATTACCAAACGTGTGTTACATATCGAAATTAGCTGAGTTCATTATTAGGTTATTTTAGTCTCCACAGGAGCACGACCCTCTCTCGTCCGTCCCTGACAGATGGAGGATTTGGCCTACACTCCCCACGCTGGCCAGAAGGGTTGTACGACATCCACGGGAAGAGTGGTCACCAGAAAAATAACATATGTATGTCACCTTATTTACCTACATTTTGCGCAAATAAATTGATTGATTGATTGATTGAAAAAGCGACAGAGTGATTCTATTTTAGTCTGCCGGAAACTACACGGCCATAGCCGGCCATTAGCCGGGTTGCTCACTTCAAAATGTTGCTCACATTTTGAATTGTGCAACATTTTGAAGTATATGGCACATAATTTTGACATGTAACACGCGTCTCATAAATTCACAACATGAGAGTTCTTGTCTATTTACCCGACTGCGACAGAAGGAGAGTTGTGTTTTTCGAGAGTATGTATGTATAATTGTTTGGCACGCTCTGCAGCCTGAACGGCTGGATGGATTTTAGCTTGACAGGTGTCGTTAGATTCGTATTTGTTGTGAGAGTGACATAGGCTACATCAAATATAAAAAAATCAATATGGCGGCTGTGAGCCGCAAAATTGTCGTTACAGTAATTTTTTTCTTCTTCTAAATATATCGATATGGGTATCAAAATAAAGGTCTCGATGACCTGATTTCAAATATATATTTGATATATTAGTTTTTTCCTGCGGCTTTGTTTGTGTGGAATTATATTATTGTTGCGCGTGGTTAATAAATCTGCTGTAGGTGCAGTCGGGTTTTTGATTTTTTAATTAACTTAACTTATTTGTCGGTTTGTTTACGTTGATATGATCGAACGCGAACATATAACTCGCACTAAGAACTCCGATCATCATGACACTTTGTACACATATTCTCAAAGGTATTAGAAAGGACATAGGATACTTTTGGAGGGATTTTATGTTATAAACAGTCCGCAAGTACGTCTTTAGCTTATTACAAAAAATGTTCAGATTGTTTATGCTATATGTTCCCAGTTTATATAATTTAATTATCACGAGTATGCTCTAAATACATTCGATTGAGGGAAGACCCGTATCCCAGCAGTGGGAAGATTAAGGCATCTATATGGCGGCGAATGCTTGAAAATGATGAGAATTGCATAAAAATTAAAATGAACATATATTAATTTTGTTTTTCCGGCCGCTTTACGTCCGCGTGGTTCTTATTTTTTTTTTCAGGATTCCGGTTAAAAAGTATTCTATATGGGACTTTATAAATAATCTCTTTTACATTCAAGTCAAAGTCCCTTCAAAATAGGCCCGGACCCCTGGGGTACTCATTTTAACGGTTTCTACTTTTTTTCTAGTCTTCAAGGCGTTTCATTTCATATAGTTTGTAAGGTGTAAGAGGTTCATCAACAACTTTGAAGAAAAGCCAACCTCACCTGCACGTGGTGCACCCTGCTGACTGACAAACGAGGCTCTGGCGAAAAGGGAGGTAGGGCACAGCGTATTTTTTAAGCGGCCCGACTGGGGAAGTACTTCCATCTCACAGAATACCACAGCCAAATAACAATTCTCTTAGGGGTTGTTGTTTTCCTGCGAGTGAGTGAGGTCACCAGAAAGAAGTATAGTCTGGCAACGGATCGGCGACCCCTTTTACTGATCTCCACGGGCGGTAATGATTGCTTTCCATCAGGTGACCCACATGCTCGTTTGCCCCCTCTTATATAAAGAAAATTAAAATATATATATTTAAGTGCAATGTTACAGTAATTTCTACTTTACCTCATGTTCCTGTATAGGTAGACTTTTAGACTTTACCATGGCTTTAGTACATTTTCTTTTAAACGTGAAGATAAAGAACCGTTTTACAGTCTAATTTACTATGAAAGTGAAGCGAAAATGAAAATTCAGGATACCGCCCATACGTTCCGTTTAGAGCATCTCTCTTGCGCTTGCTGGGGCACGTTCTCGAGCTTGTTCTAACGTGATGTAGAAAAGATGTAGAGGCAACAATTTTTTCTATAAATAACAGCATAATATGGAACTATACAATTACATGAACAGAATCTTTTTCCGATTTATAAAATATTTCTTACTAATATTATAAACGGAAAATTTGGCGAGTTTCTGTATATACCGAATCTATATAGATGGATACATGAATACAATAGAGCCTCAGAAAAAAGCTAATATGTCACATAGTCTGGGCTGATGAAACTGTAATTGTGATAGTCTATAGTTCGAGGTTTAACCTCCACAAAAAAAAAACGTTATCAATCCCCCAATGGCAATTGTATGTCATCGAGAGGTGTCACTTTTAAATGATACATGTAAATGTATGTAATAAAAATAATAAATACAACTATTTACATAGTAATATTACAAAGTTAAAATACGTAATGAAAAGAAATACTTTACTATACGACACTACAAAACTTCAAAGAAATGCCATATTATTTTTATCTATCCTCCTGAGACCCAGAACTTTTTAAGTTCGAAAATTTAATAAAAATCAGATCAGTGGGCTACAATAACTTAATAGATACCAGGAAAAATAAAATAAAAAATCTTTGGTGGAAAACTAGGATTTTCTCAATGTTGTGTATAAACAACATCGGTTCCCAATGACTACTGAAATTAAACTCGAATCCAACTACACTTAGTAAGTTTTTTACAAAATTTACGGAAATATTGAAATAAAAACCCATTTTTATCTAAAATATTCTGAATTTAATCAAAACGTAACAATTTTTGAGATCTTTAGACGTTATTAATTAAACTTATATTATGAACAATAGTAGTATATGGTTTAGTAATCACAGCCAGCAGATTTGCTATTGTTGTTTTTACTTTATAAGTATCTACTCAGTAACACAATCTCGAACTTATTGTTATATAATCACAGTCAGCTGATTAGCCTCACGTTTCCTTAGATCTATTAGTAAATCTCTCTCTTTATCACACATATTCAGTCCCAATAGAATAATAAAACAAAACATATTTTTTTACTTCTTTTGAAATTAAACGAAAATTACTTAATATTACCTTCAAAGAATAAAATAATAAAAAGATAAAGAGAAGAGCTTATTACTCTATGGTTACAAATTTTTATGAAATTTTAGAAAACAATTCCTTTTTCGGGTACTGCACAAAAAAATTTCGCATTTTATGCAAAACGCTGTAGTGTGCTTTTTACAATTTGGGTATCTGCATCGATTTTGCTTATCACTGTAGTCTAATAAGTGCTCAGCTTTGTGTTTGCGAAACTGTTCACCAGGCACAGGTTTTACGTCAGCCCGTCGGTTCCTGTGTCACTTGGACTAAATTCTCTCCCAGGAGGTAGCTCTTCTGACTGTTCATTGTCATCGTCATCTGATAAAATATCCACATCCGAATCTTCGAGTGCGTCGGTAATGTCTGCATCTCTCAAAACTTAAATGAAATGAAATGAAATATATTTATTTGCAGGCAAACACGGTAGACATGATATAATAGGTTAATAATACCTAATTCGATAGAACAAGCGTGTTGCGCCAACAATCGGCATGCAAATATTACGAAGTCATGCATATATAAAATTTATAATAATAAATACGATTGAATAATTAATTATGTCAAATGATTTAATTGTAATTTATTTATAACGGCGCTTCATGTCAAAATTGCCAAAAATAAATAATTAAAAATGACAAAAATAAATGAAATCTCTTAATGTTGTATAGGTACTACATCCAGACTTCGGACATGTAAGTACGGAACTGAGAACCGATGTAGTAAATATATAACATAGGTAATTTAAATCAAATATATCGTAATTATCTATCGCAATCTGCAAAATATTGTTTGGATTTCAAAGAAGACTATTAGGATTATAGTATCACACCAAAAAAATAAAGTAAATGTTATAGCTTTGTATAAAATTTAAAGATTACTCACCACGTGGCCGCCGTTGTTCTGCCATCGTTCGGAACAAGTAGCCTAATGTCAAAAAAATATGACTAGTTGTTAAAAATGGCCGCATAATTTAGTAAAGCAACATCTCTTTTAATGATCTTATTGCAAAACTTCGACTAAAACTCAACAGATGGAGGTGTAATTAATTTTTATTCTTATGTTGTATATATAAAACCTCAGGAGGCTATATAGATGGTCTATATAGATGATTGAATCTATATAGATGGATACATGAATACAATAGAGCCTCAGAAAAAAGCTAATATGTCACATAGTCTGGGCTGATGAAACTGTAATTGTGCTAGTCTATTAATATTATATATTTCGAGGTTTAACCTCCACAAAAAAAAAACGTTATCAATCTCCCAATGGCAATTGTATGTCATTGAGAGGTGTCACTTTTAAATGGTACATGTAAATGTATGTAATAAAAATAATACAACTATTTACATAGTAATATTACAATGTTAAAATACGCAACGAAAAGAAATACTTTACTACACTACAAAACTTCAAAGAAATGCCATATTTTTAATAACATAACAAAATGATTTCCTTTCTCGACTTTATTCCTAACTCATGGAGAGATGCGGCCGAGAACTAATTCCTCGAGGAATGGAAGCGATGCAGCGCAGATCACACAAAGGATGCTCCAACAATCGCCTTACGCAAACACCGCCCGTTTTATTCCGCGTTCTTGCGATGACTGCGCGAATTCTTCCACTTTTAACCGTCATATTTTAACACGAAGAATATTTCAACATATATTTTCTAACCATATTATCCAAGTAATATCCAGACTAGGTTACATGTATTAGATATTTAAAAATGCATTCGTATTAAGACAATACTTTTTTTACGACGAGCTCGGTGGTCGAATGGTTAGCAATGGCCACTTTGACTCCGAGGTCGCGGGTTCGATTCCCGCACAAGACAAACATTTGTGTGCATGAACATGTCTGTTTGTCTTGGTCTGGGTGTTTTCTATGTATTATAAGTATGTATTTACAAAAAAATGTATTTATGTACATTTATCAGTTGTCTAATATTTATATATTAGACAACTGATAAATGTACAAATGTACGTACATAATGTGTATGTTACACAAGCTTTGCGCTTAATTTGGGACTACATGGCGCTGTGTAAATTCTCCAGAAATATTTATTTATTTAATAGGTAAATCACACACAAACCAGTATAGCCAAGTATACGCTGTGATGATATACAAACGAAGTTTAGCGACTTACGGACGGCTGCAACGCTTTTAATTACTAGCCACGTGTTTGCCGAAAATTCTGTTTCTTTTTTACATAATGTTATACTCGCCGAACTTCGGTGTGTTTAAATACTGTAACGAATATTGAACACTATGATTCATTAAAAATAAAAGAGTTAGAACGAATATTTGATTAGGATGCGAGGAAGGTTTGCATTTTTTATGAAGAAGCAGAAATGTATTAATGATGCGTTTTACTTTGTCGACCTAGAAAAGGTATGAAACTAATATAAAAAAAAACAAGAAATACAAAGATAGTAAAGTAATATATAGAAAATTCTATCAAATTAAACTAAGTTTTCATTCACTACGATCCAGATTAAAGCAGTTTTCAAATAATAAAAAAATGCATTGATTTCGATCTATCGTTTTGTTGGCAAGTCTAACTAAATACAACTACAAGTTTAAAGATTTTGTTAAACTTGCAACTTTGACAAAACTTTATTAATATAATGTCCCTCTTTTTGGTAGGACAGCGTCTGCTTTGGTTTACCTGTAATAAAAATAAAACTAGAGTCCAGCCACGCAAAGCCACTGAAAAATATGTAAAACAAAAATGAGGTGAAACAACGGAAGTCATAAGTAGAAAATATCAGTCTCCGCCACCAATTGGATGCAAATGTGTTTGTTTGATGTAAACAACTGGTTTGTGTTTGATACCATAGATATATTTCGCGCAATATATATTAATTGAATTTTTATGTTAATACATTAACACGATAGAAGGAAGGAGATGCTGCATTGGCAGTGGGGGTGGCGGCGCGCGAGCGATATTTTTAATGTTGCGAGCGTTAATATGGCTGCGGTAACCGCTTCACATCAGGCGGGCCGTATGCTTGTCTGCCACCCGAAGTAGTATAGAAAAAGAAGAAAAAAAAATATGAATATTACCTGCCACCCGCGACTTTGTCCGCGTGAACTTCATCCCGCGGGCATTGTTGTATACTCTTTTGTAATTTTTTGTAAATTTTTAATTGTCTTTCGTTTTTCTATTGTTTTAGTGTCATTGAATGTAAACACAAAAATTGACATGGTGTCCAATTCAGTTTTCTATTCATTAATTACCTCGTTAAACAGTTCACTTGTACCATTATCTCCTCTAGGCATAATTTTCTGGAATGTGGAGTAGCCATTGTTTATCACGAGAATAATGTATTTCTGTGCCAATTTTTTTCTAGATTCCTTCAGCCATACTGACGATCGTTTCGAAATCGTAGCAACTTAGTCCATGAAAGGCATTTGGTTGCATTTGATAGCATTAATTGAATAATACTACAATGCGGGTACGCTAACAGAAATACTAGTAGTGATTCTTTTTGAAGTGAAAATTTCTTTAAACATGTTGGGCATTTTTATTTTGAAGGGATAATAACCATTGAACTCGCGACACTGTTACCGAAACCGACACCGGTCTATTTGGTGCGGTATGAGGTGGGGCGGACGTGTCATGCGCCGCATGCTTGCCTGTGCGCTATGCTATTGGTTAGTCAGTCGAACTTTGCTAGCCGCCTTGGTTCCACGCTACTCTGGTTCCCGAAATACGAGAGTTAGAAAAAGGGAATGAAGAAATAGAGCAAAATATTTCCAGACGATTAAAAAAATACACACGACATTGTTCAAGTTTTCACTTCTGCCGGCACTCCTGAAGTGTCACTGTTTTTTTTTTTTGTTTTTAACGTGATCGGTCAAAATGTCTCCTTGCCCGATGGAAAGCACAAGTGACGACTAAATGTGAAAACCGCCATCACTGCAATTAGCGCAGCGTTGGTGGTCTACCCCTTGATGACCCTTGTAAGTATTTTTCACGCTTCGCCTGAATGACCATGGGTTATGGGAAGAAGGAATCATTCTTAATTTAGATGAATTCGTTCTAAGTTCAGTTTTACTGTACTTAAACTTGTATAATATAAGAAGTTTGTGATTAAAGTTAAAAATAATATGCCTACTGGACTTTGGTGGGATAAATAAACCCATCCAAAGACAGGCTACTGTCGACGTTCCTTAACTTGCGTGATCAAATTAGACTGACGCGCATAACGACGCTTTCGAGCTACTCATATATCTGTAACTACGTTACTTGAGTTCTCTTCATTTGAGTATAAGAGGCTCACCACGATTTTAAGAGCCAACACCAACCTCACCAGCACATGTTGCACCCTGTTGCCTAGCGAAAGAAGTTCTGGCAAAAGAAAGGTAGGGTGCACCGTATTTGTAAGCTACCCAACTGGGGAATTAACCTCCACCTCACAGAACACCAAAGCCAATTTAAATAACAATTCCCATGATGGTTGTTGTGTTCCTGCGAGCAAGTGAGACCATCAGCAGGGAAGGGATTGCCGCATTGGCAGCGCGGGTGACGGCGAGCGAGCGACATTTCTCGTTGCAAGCGTTACATTTGTTATCGGTTGTTCAAAGTTATTAAACTCTTGATGTTGCTTGATATTCACTTTATTCCTAGGAGTAGCTTATTTATTTCACACACGTGTTGTCTGTACGACCGCTCGATATCGAATGCTTGATGCTTGCCTTGCTTGGAATGAACTTGACGCCTGTCTCTCCACTTCCATCACTCTTCAAACTGGCGTGCTTCATCGTGATTGGTTGAAATGCTGGCACAACGAATTACAAGCTCAAATCAAAATCAAATCTTTTATACAATGTGAAATCATGACTTTGTGGCAATCATTCGCATAAATATATACTAAATAATTATAAATTATGCTGTTAAATTTAATGATAGCTAACACATTGCTACGGTAAATGTCGCTCGAGCAACTACTACAAACAACTACAACTTAAGTAACTAGTTGCCCGCCTAATGTATTATTAATTAAGTTTAAAACTGAAATTTGTGAATATTTTATACAAATACCCTATACGTTGAACTTCAGAATGGGCATTTAGAAGGGAATTATAATTAAACGTTTCCGTTTACAGCAAAGACAGTGATGCGGCGGTAATGGCGGACAGACATGCAAACAGATCATTTTACTTGCCAGTAGGTATTTTTAAGAACATTTTTTAGTGATTATTATATTTTACAATTATTGCGAATCGTCGTCATCCAAACTTATTCATCCCACTGCTGGGATACTGGTCTCCCCTCAAATGAAGAGATTTAGAGCATTCTCCACCACGTTGCTGAATTGCGGGTTGACGGAAGCCAGTGTTTTCAAGCCGCCTATAGGGCATTGGTTTAGTGACTGTCATCTAATGACAACAGCCAGAACCGACGGCTTAACGTGCCCTCCGAAGCACGGAGGAACTCGGGATAAATAAACCCATGCACAGACGCTATGTATCAAACCAAAATCAATAGGTATATACAATCAAGACGAAGGAAATTTATAGCTATGAGTAGCTGACCTTACTACCCACTTTTGAGCCAAAGTCACGCACAACTGCACATGGGGCACCCTGCTGCTTAACTAAGGAGGCTCTGGTAAACGATAAATAGTACTATTCCAATCTTGCGTGTCATGATTTCTCATGTTGACACGGCGTTTTTGTGCTTCATATCTATCAATCTTGATTATGAGCTAGGTATTCAGTGCCCACCTGTATTACAAGTCAACAGTCTCAGTCAGTTCTTGGGGTATAAGCGGTTCATCAACATCTTTGAACCAAAGCCAACCTCACCTACGCGTGGTGCACCCTGCTAACAGACAATCGAGGCTCTGGCGATAAGAGAAGTAGGGCATAGCGTATTTTGTAAGCTGCCCGACTGGGGAAGGACCTCCACCTCACAGAATACCGCAGCCAAATAACAATTCCCTTGAGGGTTGTTGTGTTTCTGCGAGTGAGTGAGGTCACCAGAAAAGCAAGAGTTGCTGTGATGGCAGCGGGGGTGTCGGCGCGCGAGCGATAGTTTTTGTTGCGTTGTTGCGAGCGTTAATATGGCTACGGTAATCGCTTTACATCAGACGGGCCGTATGCTTGTCTGCCACCCGACGTAGTATAAAAAAATAAGTCTCCCTCCGCTCCTCAACAAAAAATGGTCAGTATATGTATTCACAGTCATTCATTGGCGAAAACATATAAATCACCACAAAAAAAAAATGAATATCGTAATTGAGTGTAGCTAGCACAACTAACGGAACGCATACACGCCGAAAAGTCATTCTTAGAAATGAATAGGCTCCAAAACAACTCAACCGATTTTTGGATTAAACTTGTTTAACAATTATAGACCTCGACATGCTTGAGGTTTGTGTCGAAAAAAAATTGAGATCGATCATGTCCTTGAGGAATGATCATCAAATACATTTTCCATTGAAATCAATGGAAAACATACACTCAGCGAATCTACTCGCTCCACTCAATCTCGATTTCGGCCCCGTGGGCTAGAATTCGGACTAGTTATAAATTTAGGCAAGCATTTTGCTCATTAGGCATCTTTCGTTTTCCTCTAATAATTCGTTTTTGAACCCGGACCTTGGTTCCGAATACATATAGACCCAATTTGTTCCTACCATTACCCCATAAAATACCTATTAAAAACTTAATTAATATGATAAATCATGGCCGCTCAATGCGAAGACAGTGCCGCACTGTAATGGCCCGTAGACATGCAATGATATCGCATTTTAGCAACGGGGAAGTCTTCAGGAATTCTCGATGTTTTTGCACCAATAAAGCGACCATAATGACCCATTTGATATAAAGAGAACGACCTACAGCTAATGCTCCCCTGTGCACCATCGTTATACGGAAATATTATGTTTTATAGAGTTATTTTTTATTGTTTAAAGAAAAAAATACTATTTTGTTTAACCAAAAAAGAAAATTAAGCTATTATACATCATCATCAGCCTGTGTCTACCAATTTACGATTCTCCGACTTCCGAATCCAGCCGCTTTCTTAATTAAGGCCATCGGACCATCTAGAAGGAAGGCGTCCAACACTTCGTTGTCCTACGCGCCGTTTTCACTCTAAAACATTCCTCCCCCATCTGCCATCACTTACTCAGCAGCTGTGACCGGCCTATTGCCACTTCAATTTGCAAACCCTGAAAGCTATGTCGACTTTTTTACAGGTCTCTCCCTCGAATTTCTTCGTTCCGGATTCGATACTGTCCATCGCTCTATGCGCGACCTTTAGCCTGTGGGTCATGATCCGATGGTCAGTGTCCAAGTATCTGCATCATAGGTTATTTTTGCATTACAAGCTTTTACAGATTTTTTAATTATATTTATGCAAAGTCTTATAAAAAAGAACTCTGATTTGTCCGTGGTCCCACACTAGATAGAAATGCATATGGTATCCATGTTCCTTTAACAAGAAAAAACCGGACAAGTGCGAGTCGGACTCGCCCACCGAGGGTTCCGTAGGTACGTAGTATCATTATTAAATTTGATATTTTTCATTATAAATAAGAAATAATGCGTCGAAAAAAATAAATAAAATATATTTTGCAATGTGTACATCAAGCCCTTTCATATGATACCCCATTTGAACTAGTAGTTTCAATTTGAAATTTCGACACCCTATAAAAAATATAGACCCCCTATTTTTTTAGATCTATTTACAAATGTATAGTTTTGAGATTTATTCCTGTACTTGTAGTCTATAACGATGTTACTTGCCAAATTTCATAGTTCTAGGTCAACGGGAAGTACCCTATAGGTTTTGATTCCTTTGAGTGTGTCGAAATATGCGTTTTTTGCTGAATAAACGGCCGTAACTTTTTTCTACGTAAACTTAGCAGTTTGATTTTTTTTTAACTTCATGGGACCGTAGACCTGTGTATACAGTTCAAATTTCAGCTTGATACCTCCACGCATTCTCGACATAGAAATGTTTGACAGACAGACAGACAGACAGACAGACAGACAGACAGACAGACAGACAGACAGACAGACAGACAGACAGACAGACGGACAACAAAGTGATCTTATAAGGGTTCCGTTTTTCCTTTTGAGGTTCGGAGCCCTAAAAAATAATGAATAACTAATAACTAAACTGTAATGACATTGTTTGCAATTGAAAACTTATAATGAAGTATGGTAAAATAAAGGTAATAAAGTTTCATTTATTATTTCCTCGTTCGTTTCATTTTAATTTCGAATTACTTTACTATTGTTGAAAAAGTACTTTAATTCGGCATTAGTATCAGCAAAGAC
Organism: Hypsopygia costalis; assembly: GCA_937001555.2. Lineage (NCBI taxonomy): Eukaryota > Metazoa > Arthropoda > Insecta > Lepidoptera > Pyralidae > Hypsopygia > Hypsopygia costalis. Next base: position 30,628,703 of record OW443329.2, read on the forward strand.
ACTTATTCTAAACAGCTGAAGCATTTGCCGGCAGCTTGGTGCACGAGAATACAATGTCGGGATAAAATGTATCCCAGTTATTAATGTAAAATTACGTAATTTATGGATTTATGTAAATATTTTATGTGTGTGTATGAGAGAGAGAAAGAACGCGAGCGTGCCTGGGAGTGTGTGTGTATGTTTGTGTTTCCTATACAACATTGTACCGTTAATTCCATTATACGTATATGTCGTGGCCATATCGTAGATTTGTTCACTTCATGAAATGGTCGCATTTCATGAAATATTTCAGTGTCTGTTGGCCACGTCATGATGTGGTTTTGGCAGATCAATGATAAGAAATCGTTTCTCGATATGGCCAACTAAATGTTACTTCATGGAATGGTCAAGAGTCAAGGTTATTTTGATCATATCGTAAAATAGTTACAGTTAGGTAAATAAGTTTGCTAGAAAAATTGTTTAATTTTGTTACAAAAAACTTGTTTCATTTTCTTTTTGTCATTTGAACTTAAATGACATTAAACAAGTTCTTAACATATTCTGGATTTTTATTCAATATTTTATGGACATCCTATTTATACGATCCGGCCAAATGTAGATGACAAAATCGTGAAATGTTGACGATAAAAGGACTATTTGCTACTAGGTCATATTGCTTTTATGACGAGTTGCTTATAGGCCCTTTTGCTTTTAGGACGTTGTGCTCATAGGGCGTTTTACTTAAATGACCTTACGATACGAAAGGATAATGATCTGGTCAAATTAAGTTGCCCACATCATGAAATGCGACCATTTCATGAAATTCTCGAGCATTTCATGAAGACGGATTACGGAGTATTATCTTGACTTTCCTTTAATGTACTACAGATATAAAGTTGTGTCACTTTTACCAACAGTGGTACTAGTCATCGGTACTACTGCCAATCCTGGCTTACACAGGACTCACAGGAGACACAGCGGTAGGAATGTGAACGGGCCCGTCGATGAAACGAAAAGATAGTCTATGAGCTCAAACTCTACATCCCCAACTTGAATTCAAAACTCAACCTTCGGTTACTGAGCTCAAGACGATAATGAGTCGTTATCATAAAAGAAATTACAAAAGTTCAAAAGGATTCGAACTGTTGAGTTAAAAAAAACTTAAACAGTCCATTAGGATTCGCGTCGCGCCCGCCAACGAGCTCAAACGCTGTAGACGCATCATTAAGAGACCGTTGGATTTAAAAGAGATCTGCGATCCGCGCTCCTTAGGGAAATGGAAATGCACTTAATGCATACGTAATCAAATTATACGCGCCAGGAGGTGCCGTCTGACAGGCCCCCGTTATACCGAAGTCACATCTACAGTATTGTATACCCAACGATTTTATGGGTATATCGTAGAATACGCATTTTTCTTTACAGTAGTGTTGCCGAACTATCGATATTATAACTATCGATAGTTTACATCGAAAATCATGTACCCTATCTATACTATCGATACAATCGATACTATCGATAGCACAGAACAAGGCAATACTATCGAAAGAGTGCAATACTATGGATACTGTGGATAGTATCGTAGTTCGTTAATAATAAACTATCGATAGTATCGATACTATCGATAGTATCTTACGATTGGTGGCTATTGATAGATTATCGATTAATCATCGATACTCGACTATCGATCGGCAACACTACTTTACAGTTCTTAGTGCGAGTTTTTGGGTCACATTCGAACGTGATAACAAGCCGACTAAATTGAGAAAAAGTTTCATATTGAGAATTTACCAACTGTGTGTTATATATCCAAATTAGCCAGGTTTCTCACGTCAAAATGTGAACAAGTAAGCCACACAATTTTGATACGTAACACGCGTCTTATTCATTCTCTAGTCATCGGTGATTGTTATCGACAGCACATTTTTTTAAATATTAAACTGTATCGCATATTTATTTATTTTTTCTTTGAAAAAAATTGATTAGCAAATATTATCATTCATTTATCTACTACATGAGGCTGCCAAGCAATCATATAGCCAGTCTGATGTAGCGCTAATCGTGGCCTATAAAGCATGTAAACAGATGGTTTTCGTTTAAATAATATTGTTCACACGCTCACAGGAATGTTTAATGAAAGCTCTTCTTCGCAGTGCCGCGATGAAAGTTTTTCTTTTTTATATTATGTTGGGTGACAGAAAAGCATACGGCCCGCCTGATGTGAAGCGGTTACGGTAACCGTATTATAAAGTTGATACTGTTGATTGTTGGCACTTGGTGGAACATTATTGGTACAAATACCATCTGTATACCTTGATAATGACTTAGCGGCGAAACCGGTCGGTAAAATTAAATATAATTAAGTGGAACAGTACAAGTGTTTTATTATAACATTATGGTAACTATAAAATATCGCTTGCGCGCCGCCATCCCCGCTGCCAACGCAGTAACTCCTTTCGCAGTAAACCTTTTTCGCCCGTTTCCTTAATTTCCCATATCCAACAGGATGTGGGAAATGAAGGATCGCTTATGATTGAAAACATTGGGGAAAGCCTATGACACAGTAATACAGCCTGATGATTTATTAATGGCTAATACATACCATTATAATATAATAACAATTCCCTTGAGTGTTGTTGTGTTCCTGTGAGTGAGTGAGATCACCAGAAATAAAGGATGGAGTATAGGCTGGCAACGCATCGGCGACCCATTTGTGTTTTGAGCTCCATGGGCGGTGGTGGCTTTCCATTAGGTGACCCATATGCTTGTTTGCCTCTCTCACATATAAAAAAAAATTGCTTGTCTATGAAGTCGGTTTACGATCGATAATTTTACGTGATAACGTCATAAGAAAACATCGGCCGATGGAGTAGATGAGACATAGATGCGTCACAAGCTCTCGCGCGCACGCTTGCCCGCTCGGCTCAGACGGAACGTGACAAAGAGGAAAGCTTTTTCGTGCGTGCAGCCGGCGTTCATTGATATATAAGACATTGTCACGTCAAAATAAATATGGAGGTTGCAGTACTATAAATTGAATCATGGAAACAATTATATACCGGTAGCTATGGCCAGCATATACTGCTGTCACTGTGCCAAGTGAGTCTGCGAGAGTGGAACACCAGACACGCCATAAACATGTTTGTGCTTGTTCGTGAACAATAACTTTACAGTTTAATTTTATTGACCAAATGGACTATTGTGACTGTTATTAGTAATATGAATGATCATACCACTGTACGTGAGTAAAGGTGCACCCACATTGGTGTTATATAGGGTAGCCATCTCAAAACGCTAGCAACCAGGACAAGATGCGTGAAAACTCCGGATTTTGAATCTTTAAACCCGGACGTGTCATCAGTGTTTTTAGTACTGTTACTATTTTTTATTCTATGATAAGACGGATCCGCATCATGGAGCTGGTAGTGATTTAAAACTTTTTACCCTGGACTACAAATGAAACCCCGCCCGGACGCTCCCCGGACGCCCTCCAAACTAGGACAAATCCGGGGAAACCCGGACGGATGGGAACCCTAATGTTATATGATGTTATCAAACATTTTGCATTGAATTTAGATTTCAAAAGGAGACCTACATCAGGGCGAATGTCCAGACACGTCCACCCTTTGTTTCTTGCGCCGAACACTACGCGCCAACGCGCCGCCCGACTGGAAAGGGTCTCAAAAGGGGACCTTGCAGCATCTGCAAGGTCTCCTTTTGAGATCGAAACTAGTCGGCTTTCCCGACTAAAAGACGTGAGTGACCCGTTTAATTTATTTAATTAATTTAGTATAATGTCTCACGTGAGTTTTAATAATATTAGGAATATTTATTCTATATGTATATTCTATATTGAATGTTACAAATTGTTAAATAACGTTATATAACATCAGTTATCCACGATCTTTAAAGCTAAAGGCAACCTCACCTGTACGTGGTGCACCCTGCCGACTAACGAAAGATGCTACGAGAAAAAGAGGGGCAGGTATTATGTTATACTTTTAGATGAGGCACCTGTATGCCTGTATGCTGCAATTCGTTATATCCTGTGCCTCTCTGGTCTAGGTAGCCACGGTGCAACGGCGATGATGTCGTCTCGCCGGCTCCAGATGGCCTTCCCCGGCCCCTTGCAGCATCTCTAGGCTACCACTGTAAAATTTTGTTCGTCCATCTTTCATCCTCTCATTCAAGCGATATTAGTAGGATAGGAAGTAGATATAAATAAATATTCCTGGACAAATTACACACGGCCGCATGGTTTTCGGCAGACTAGAATAGAATCACTTCGTCTCTTCCCGTGGATGTCGTACAAGGCGACTAAGAGTAATACATTATAAAAGATAGATCAGGCCTCCCCAACCCGTCTGGCCAGCGTGGGGAGTGTAGGCCAAATACTCCTTCTGTCTGGGACGGACGAGAGAGAGTCGTGCTCCTGTAGTGGAGACTAAAATGACCTGATGATGATGATGATGAAATTACACATGGCCATCTAGTCCCAAACTACTTTTTTTGTAAATACATACTTATAATACATATAAAACACCCAGACCAAGACGAACAGATATGTTCATGCACACAAATATTTATCTTGTACGGGCATCGAACCCGCGAACTCCGAGTAGTCATTGTTAAACATTCGACCACCGAACTCGTTTAAGCTATGCAATGACGTCACAAACGACACTAAAAAGAGTCCCAATATCGTAGGATAGTTCCCAATAAACCTGGGGCGAATCGCCAGTATATTAAATTTTTAATGCATTTCGAGTATCACTACATAGTATAAAACAAAGTCGCTTTCTCTGTCCCTATGTCCCTTTGTATGCTTAAATCTTTGAAACTACGCAACGGATTATGATGCGGTTTTTTTAATAGATAGAGAGATTCAACTGGAAAGTTTATATGTATAATATATGCATAACATAGTAGAAAAACACTGATAATTTAGAGGTTTCTAATGTGATGTCGTAAATAAACACATTTTTTTGCTCTTTCATTGCAAACGCTGGCTGAAACCAACGAGATAGATCAAAATAATGTAGTACAGTATTGTTCACCTTAAAATGGTCTACAAAAAAGTTCGCGATGGTATATGTCTATCTCTTAGTGGTAACACACAATAACCGTTATTTTATCCTTTGCTTTTTACAAGAAATAATGCCTTATTTACGAAGCGATTTTAAGCAATACAGAATTAATCCTTATCCAATTAAGTACCTTAAATACATTGCGCATTTAATATAGATCAATATGGCCCTTCACAGCATGTAATTTAAATGAATAGTTTAGAAGATATTACACATTTAAAATGCAGGGACATAACGGCTGTGGCCGTACCGGCCGCGGAGCCGGCGGCGTGTGCCTATAACTGGGGAAGGACTGGATAGGACAAAGCGCAAAGACCTTCTGTAGTACATTTAGTATCAGCATTGCACCCGTGCGAAGCCGGGGCGGGTCGCTAGTGCTCTATATATCATTGTTTTGCATTTCACAAGTGGGATGCTGGGGTAGGTAATATTTAATGCACTGAACTGCAGCATTTCGAGTTTGCACTAGAATTTATATCAATTTCAGATCAAATAAATAGTAACGTGTGTGTGGTGTGTGTAACAGTCGCGTTTGTACAAATATATAGAACTAGCTTTTGCCCGCGGCTTCGCTCGCGTAAAATTCGGGGCAAACACGTGTTTACTCAATTATCTATAGAAGTAGTGTAAGGTTTAGAATAAAACAGTCCAACTAATCTCGTTTCCCCATAACACACTTTGGACCTCCGTTTCACCCTCTTTGGGGTAGAATTTGAAAAATCCTTTTAAGTAATTTTGGGTCCCTCTATGTTATATTTTCAAATCGATGCCATTTTCGTAATTGACGTCCCAGAAAACCATAGAATCAACATCCATATTGATATTATGAGATTTCAACCCCATCGCACCTCCTTTGAATTTTGAAAATCCTGAAACACGTGTTTACTCAATTATCTATAGAAGTACTCGTGTAAAGTTTCGGATAAAATAGTCCAACTAATCTTGTTTACCCATAAAAACTTTGGACCCCTGTGACCCCTTAGGGGATGAATTTTGAAAAATAATTTCTTAGTGTACCTTTAGACATAATAAGGAACCTACGTGCCTAATTTGGAATCTCTAGACCCAACGGTTTGGGTTGTGCTTTGATATATCAGTCAGTCAGTCAGACAGTCAGTCAGGACTTTGAATTTTATGTATATAGATTCATTTGTATACATTTACCCCACTGCTGGGGTCTCCCATCAATCGCAGGGGCATCGTGTCTAATCCACTGTACAGCTCAACTGCGGATTGGGATCAATGTTTTCAAGACATATATGCAATTCTATTTTCCATCTTTCTCAGCATAGACCACGATCTTTTAAGGTAAGTTTCTCAGACTTATTACGATCTTGCTTATTTCAACGACGTTGTCACTTAGATGTTTGTCAAGTATGACTTCGTTTGCCACCGGACACCAAGGTCCTAATTTTTCTGGAAGACCGTCTTGCTATGGGTTCGTCCGCCATCTTTAATGAGCCCTTAGACCAAGCCCATCACAACTATGGCCTTTTACTCCAAATATGTCAGAGAAACTCTCCAGCTGATTTTGATTACAGAGTTGTTTCTCGGGAGCTATTTTATTTCACTCCTGCCCTTTAGTCGCCAATTTGACGAGCTCGGTGGCGTAGCGGTAAATGACGCGGCTTCGACACCAACGCTCGTGGGTTCGATTCCCACACGGGACAAACATTTGTGTGCATGAACATGTCTGCTTGTCTTGGTCTGGGTGTTTTCTATGTATGATAAGTATGTATTTACAAAAAAAAAGTGTATTTACGTATGTTTATCAGTTGTCTAGTACCCATAACACAAGCTTCGCTTACTTTGGGGCTAGATGGGGCTTTTATTTAATTGGTCACTAACGGGCGTTTCCCGATCCGCCACCTGCCCCCTTACCACCATCTCTTATTTCGATTCAATAATTGAATAGATTGCTTATTCATACCAATGAATAAGCGACTCTATTCCTTTTGAAATAGAGTCGCTTATTCATTGGTATGAATAAGCATTCTATTCAGTTATTGAATCGCAATAAGAGATGGTGGTAAGGGGGCTGGGGTATCTAGGGTTAAGGCTCACCATAGAGTTACTCGGAAAGAAAAATATACGGAACACAAAATATCTACGAAAAGTCAAACGAGGCGAGTATCAAGCGAAGTGCGTTTTATGAGTCGTAGTCCTGACATGATTTACGCGACAACTTTTATATTTTTCAAAGGTTGTTTTATTCGCTTCGCATTTGTGAACTAAACGCTACGCAATTTATAGTTCTGGCACTATTAACGGACATTTATAGTAAATAAGCCAGTAAATACCGACGAGCTCGGTGGCGTAGCGGTCAATGACGCGGCTTCGACACCAACGCTCGTGGGTTCGATTCCCACTCAGGACAAACATTTGTGTGCATGAACATGTCTGTTTGTCTTGGTCTGGGTGTTTTCTATGTATCATAAGGATGTATTTACAAAAAAAAATGTATTTACGTATGTTTATCAGTTGTCTAGTACCCATAACACAAGCTTCGCTTACTTTAGGGCTAGATGGCACTGTGTAATTTGTGTGACAATATTTATATTTATTTATTTATATTATATAAATAAAAATGAATGTTGCTGAGCGCAAAACCCGATAACGGAACGACCAATTCACACGACAAATCACGATATTCGCAAACATCATATTCTTAAAATATCATGATTTATAACACCACATTCGCAAAACACAACATTCTCCAAACATAATAAATAAATCTTATTCTTTTCAGCATTATGTTTTGGTCCATTCTGAGACTTATGCCTCTTGATGTGGTCTCGATTCCACCCTAAGTGCGGCGATTCTAGACCAGTTCGGTTCTGCTTTCTTTTTTATGTTAACCCACCATCTGGCTGGTGGTCAACCTGCATGGCGTTTCCCTGTTCCGGGATTCCAGAATAAAATCTTTAGACTCCATCTCTTGTCATCTCTACGACTAAAAAGTGCGGCCCATTACTAATTTAAATGATGATAACCAGGGGAATTAACGCGATCATACATTTATTTATTTTTTATTTATTTATTTATCCACAATAACACTAACATTACAGGTATTTACCCAATGCGGTAGTGCAGTATAATTTGTAATCTTTAATTTATAACACAATATAAACAATGCTGTTCTTGTGAATTCGTTCAGAGTACACACGAACAGATCCAGTACCCTGTCCACAAGGTTGAGAGTGCGAAGTGCGCGCGTCAACGGTGCCTTACCCAGTAGATTTGTTCGTGTTCGAGGCACTGCCAATAGTTGTGGCCGGCGTCGTCTCCATATGTACCTGTCTGGAACATGTAGCTCTACTTTCTTCAGTATCTCTGCATTTTCCTCCTTGCCTCTAACAATTTTGAAAATATATAGTGCCAATGTTAGTTCTCTACGGACCCTCAGTTCATTGTTTATTACATGTAAGGTATTATTACATACCTTTATTAATATCTGACGTTTCGACCAGGTTACACCGGCCGTAGTCACAGGCTGTTCTTTTAATCATGCAACGCAAAAGTTTAAAAGTTATCATTACTACTTCAGTTTTGCCACTCGTTTGCCAACGTCGGTAAACTTGGTTCTATAGCACAGATTACTTTATAGTTACTACCAGGGCCCATTTGAGTAAACTTTAAAAATAAAACAAACTTTTATCAAATATATTAATGTACTTGATCATACCTGTATATCCCGATATCTAGAGGAAATTTCCTTCTAAAAAATTGGAAAAAAATCAGATCCCGGTCGTTTGAGTAATTTCAACCCGATCTATCGAGTGGTTCGAGCAGTCAGTAACGGGTGCCTTTTAAAAATATAGAAGAAGATATGAGACAACTTCTAACAGTGATAATGGTTCTTGTAAAAAATAAAGTTACTAGTATGAATAGTCGCAATGCAAGAGTTCAACTTTACTCATTCAGTCATCATCAAGTCTATGATTTTATGAGATTATAAATTTGAGGTTTAATCATTTTCATTACGTTATATGGCAATAAGTTTAGGGTGCACCTGGCCGTACCTCTGGTGGCACGATGAGTGTTTTAATATTAAACCATACCACTGAATAAAATGACGGTATTGTTGTGCTGACAGACAGAAGCGTGTAAAAGGGTGTTATCTGTCGTTATATATAATTATGCTTTTATATCATACGTGTGTGAAGATAATTAATATTAAAATTTAAATAATAATAACTATTTCTTATATGACATTATTCAGACATTATTCAGACATTTTCAAGATGACATACGAGTTTATTGAATCGAGAATTATAGTTTCATGATCCGAATAATATATTCAATGCAAGAAGATGAGTAACAGCTGAAATAATTCATAAAAATACGTAATAACTCTAGAGAATGACAGATCATTAGATATACTGACATTAAACATGTTTTATTAAAATATTTCGAAGTATATATACTTACACCTAGTATAAAGTCATAAATTTTACTTAGACTTAGGGTTCTGTACCTTTGTCTTTTTTTTTATACGAAGGGTGGGCAAGGGAGCATGTGGGTCACTTAATGGAAAACAATCACTACCGCCCATAGAAATCAGCAACACGAAAGGGTCTCCGATCCGTTGCCAGCCTTTTAAGGGAAATATTGACTCTGTTCTTCAAGGCCCCCATGTCGTATTTATTTGGGAATGTTGCTGCGGGAAGTTGATTCCACAACTTCACAGTTCGTGGTAGAAAATGTCTTAAAAAGGGTACTGTAGTAGATCGCCAATTATCAAGATGATATGGATGCCGCCACCATCTTTGTGCCAAAGTCAACCTCGCCTGCACGTGTTGCATCCTGCTGATTTACTAACGATGCTTTGGCTAAAGAGATGTACAGCGTAATTTTAAGCTGCCTGTCTGAAGCAGTACCACCACCTCACAGAATACCGCATGATTCCTTTGCGGGTTATTGTGTTCCTGCTAGTGAGTGAGGTCACCAGTAATTTCTGAGTTGGCAACGGGGGCGGCGGCGCTATAGGGCGGTGAGGTTAATTAATATAGTTACGATAACCTCTTTCCATCAGGCGGGGCGCATACTTGTCTACCACCCGTCATAGTATTAAAAAACCTGTTTAGGAATTGAATTAAATAAAATCTATCTATATGTAAATTATTAACTTAGGATATATCCTAAGTAGAGTCAAATTACACGCAATTTGAAAAATTGCAGTCAAATTGTTTCGTTAATGAGTTAAATTGTTTCGGAGTTTAGTGCAGATATACGTCGTGACACGGATTTTTGTAAATATAAAGATAATTTTCGAGGTAGTTAAACAAGTATTTATATCAATTATAGAGTTTATTTCTCTAGTTCCTGATATCAATATATTTTTATCAACATTTTAGCCCCTACATTCGAATAGCCATTTCTGCCTATTCACTTGACTATCAAGGTCGTCAAACGATTTCATTAACGCCATTCAGCTATATGGAACCCTAACCCGAGTAATTTTTCATTCCTCTATACGAGGGTAATTCTAGACGATCACTTTGTTTGATGTTAGTTATTTATTTTGTAGACAACACGATGAGTTCGCGTGTTCTGCGAGCTCTTTTATTAAAATTGTAGGAAAGTTTTTAAACAGCCATAACTGAAGGTCGGTAAAATAAATAAACAAAGAAATGCTGGTGAATTACGACTGAGATTCGCGAAGGAAGGTTCTTAATTCGTATTTTGTGTATCAATCAATAAATGAATGCTATTAGTATCATCATCCAGCAAAGGGTAGATACATGCGTATCTACCCTTTGCTGGATATAAACTTTCCCCAATGCTTTCCACCAAATACGATACTCCGCGTTCCGCATCCAGCTGCTTATATCCGCTTTCTTTTAAGGTCAACGGACCATCTAGAAGGAGAGCCTTCAGCGCTTCGATATTCTTATGTATACTCTTAATGACGAATATCAAGACATAATATGGTATGCATAATATGGGGAGCTCGATGGCCTCGTTGCGCGTGGTAGTCTAACTGAATACACAAGTTAAGTCGACTGTAGCTTTTCCCTGGATGAGTTTATTTATCTCGAGCTCCACCTTACTTCGTAAACCACGTTAAGCCTTCAGTCCCAGCTATTGCTATTAGATAAATAATTAAATATTTCTGGACAAATAACATACAGCCATCTAGTTTCAAATTAAGCAAAGCTTGTACTGTAAGGTACTAGATAACTGATAAATATACAAAAATATATATTTTTTGTAAATACGTACATATAATACATAGAAAACACCGAGAGCAAGACAAACAGACTTGTTCATGCACATAAATGTTTGTCCTGTGCAGGGGTCGAACCCGCGACCTCGGAGTCAAACACTGGCCATTGTTATCCATTCTATCATCGAGCTCGTCAGCTGTCAGTCGAGTCAGATCATAGTCAGTAAGCTAAGTCAGTGACCTTTAGGAGACTTGAAAACTCTGAGCTCTGCCAACCCGCAGTTGAGCTGCGTGGTGGAGTATGCTCTAAATCCCTTTGATTAAGGGGAGGCTCGTACCTGAACATAAGGAACGTCGACGATAAAAGCAATAAAAAATTGGATTGAACCTTTGTTACATTACAGAACCCTAACAGAAGTTTCAGTTTAAAAATCGAGATAACTTCATGAAAATTGCAACGAAGTTTCCAAAATAAAAATCGGGTTTAGTCAACGAAAAAGCGTGGACGTAAAATCAGCATAATGTTAACGTAGAGATTTGCATTTTTGATTACATAAATCATAACGAGGCACACGGGTTTTTACAGATTTTTCAGCATATTTCAAATTACATGATACTATCGGTTTGGAATGTTTGAACCCAAATCTATTTAAATTTTAAATTAAAGTTAATAGAGCGAATTAACTAGCTTGTGACCGCCGAATTTACTATGTGCTAATCAACTCGCCTAATTGTTCTATATCTAACTAGTATTTTTTTTTATACTACGTCGGGTGGCAGACAAGCATACGGCCTGCTTGATGTGAAGCGGTTACCGTAGCCATATTAACGCTCGCAACATAAAATATCGCTCGCGCGCCGCCACCCCCGCTGCCAACGCAGCATCTCCTTCCTTTCTGGTGACCTCACTTACTCGCAGGAACACAACAACCCTCAAGGGAATTGTTATTTGGCTGCGGTATTCTGTGAGGTGGAGGTACATACATTCCACAGTCGGGTAGCCTACAATTACGCACCCTACCTCCCTTTTCGCCAGGGCTTCGTTTGTCAGTCAGCAGGGTGCACCGCGTGCAGGTAAAGTTGGCTTTGGTTCAAAGATGTTGATGAACCACTTACACCCCAAAAAGTACATTGCATAATAAGGTTAATGCATTTTTTGTGTGTCACTAATATCTGTTTACTGTTTAATATAAATAGTAAATTAAAATAATATACATAATAATATAAATTCGTGTGCAATGTATAGTTGGACTATATAGGTGTGTTTCGTGTGGAGTTGTACTGTATTAAAAAACATATATTCTATTTACATAGTAATACCACGGAAATGTACCTATCGAATAGATAGTACAAGGGTGTATAACAAATGAAGAGTGGAGTCTCCAATACGGGCATCTTGTTTGCCATAAAGGAAACGCCAACACTATTTATAATAGCTGTCCATGTAAAAAAGAAAACATTTTTTTTTATATATATATTTATTTAAGGTAAATAGTTAAGTAATATAATAAAATACAGTAAATACAACTTAAAATTATATAAATACATGTAAATTCAAACTAATTACCTATTCATTAAAAACCAAATAAACTAAAAGCAAAACTAATCCAATAAACCGCTGCCCGTAGGCAAAGTTGCCCATATGCTGGCCCTGTTGCCACGTTGGATCGCAACACTAATTCTTTGGGCAAAGTCGAGGCTAGCATTATAGTCACGAGATGATTCAACGACGCGACGAAAGTTGTTTAAAAATTTTTTGGCATTGGGCCCCCATAGCCCTTTCTTCATTTATTTGTTTTTATTTATTTAATAAGGACTTTACAACAATTTAACTACCTATAGGTGTAAAAATTACTTCGACCGTAAAAACAATACAGTACAGACAGACAGTCAAGAATACTAAAAATAATTGTTTTGGCTTCTATTGACAATATAATGATTAGCAATAGCTAACCACTTATCTAGTATCCATAGCACAAGCTATACTTAACTTGGTAAAGATGGCGGTTTAATTTTGCATGAATATTTATTATTGCTGTCATAGAGACCGCAAAATATTACCTTTATAGGGGTTAGAATAGCGAGTTAGAATAGGCTATTTGACAATGTTAAAAAATTGTATATAACTTAACAATATCGTAAACTACACAAAATTATAAAGATCTGCAAACTTTCATTCTAATATCTTCCGTCTGACTTATTTTAGGGTCGATCAAAGATTGGCGCGAAAGTCCATTTTAAAAATATAAAATTATTAAAAAATAATATTTTTATTTCAGAATAAAAAAAATAGATAATAAAGATTTATTATGATACTAATTACATAAAGGTAATATTTAACATGGCTGTCGCACAAATTTCTGATTTGATCCATACATAATACAAACCTGTGACGTCATAACCTAGTAGCCTGTTGTATGGAGCGTTTTCGGGAAAGTTTAAAATTGTAATTTTCAAATTAACATATATCGAGAGATTTTTGTGCTATCAAAGTATTTTTTTCACGTGTGGTTTTATTATTGTGACGTTCTTACATATAAGACTGAAAAAAACGTTGGCCAAATAGCCTATATTATGAATTGAATGTCATTAGTGAGAAGTTGATCGTCTGATGTTTAACTTCTCGACAAACTCTTAGTACAATCTTAACTTTGGCAATATAACTAGCTCAGGTAAGACAATGAGAGGCTTCAACAGCTCCCGTAAGATCTCAACGTTGAGTTGCAATCACACTCGTAGTTCTAACTCGGAGATTAAAATGTCTAGCGCATTTGAACCTTAAACCGTGTACTTACGAACAAAGTTGCATTTCGATGATATGCTAAAACGTTTGCATATTCGTATAGCTAACGAACATGGAACATGGTGTTCATGAAAAATGCTGGTCAATTATCCAATTTTAGACTTGTTTGAACGATATTTGATAAACGTTACGTAACAACAAATTTATGCTCCTAAAATCAAATAGTTCGTGTTCGATGTTCGCGTTCGATGTTCGCGTTCGATGTTCGTGTTCGATGTTCGTATTCGATGTTTGTGTACATGATGTTAGTGTTCGTGTTCGTCATGATCGTATTCGTTCGTACGTACAAGTCACGTTTTATCTGTATGTCCGTGAGCTATAGATTTTAAACTTCTGCAGATTTTTGGTTTAAATAAAAAATAGTAGATATATAGTGTTGTCCCTTGTGCACACAACAGCACAAAATTGAGGAAGAATAAACTTTCATATTAATAATATTTACTTATTTTAAGACAAAACTGGCACCACTCGAGTAAAAAAATAATTATTCGCTAAATACGTAATGAATCAAAAAAACTGCTACAATCTACATAATTATTAATAACTCATATAATTGATAAAATATTACACTATGTTCTTGAAGTAAAATGTGACAAAAACGTCTATTTCTTAACCTTAACTTAACCTCACTAGTACTCCCAGCAGCTTGGGATGGGTTTAACACACACTATTAAACTCCCAGTCGATTGATTTATTTTTTCACAGCTATAAAGGCCACAGGGTTAACAATCTCTCCGCCCTGTGACAAAACACTGGCTAGATAGCTTAGTTCACGGCTATCGAGCAGTATAAACTTTAATTATTTTTAAACATAATAAGTTGTATAATAATTTCACACTCACACACATAAAAATCGAATTAAAAACAACACGCAACTGAAGTAACATAACTCATATGCATCACAAAAGATCTCGCAATTTTTCTGCAGAGTCCGCGAATTTCTGCAACAACGCCGGACTGCATACATTTCCATCAAGTTTTGCATTTTTGATGAACTAAAAAAGTTTCAAACCGGAAATCGGAGCTTACTTTTTCGTATGACGAACCAACGAGAAATTTCAAAAACAAAACTATGACAATTTGCACTAATATTGTAAAGAGTTTCTAAGTTGGGATGTAGGAAGCAATCGGAACTTAAGGGGTGTAAGTGGTTCATCGACATCTTTGAAGCAAAGTCAACCTCACCTGTACGTGGCGCACCCTCCTGACTGACAGAAGAGGATCTGGCGAAAAGAGAGGTAGGGCATAGCGTATTTTTTAAGCTGCCCGACTGGGGAAGTACCTCCACCTCACAGAATACCGCAGTCAAATAAAATTCCCTTGAGGGTTGTTGTGTTCCTGCGAGTGTGTGAGGTCACCAGAAAGGAAGGAGATGCTGCTTTGGAATCGGGGATGGCGGCGCGCGAGCAATATTTTAAGTTGCGAGCGTTAATATCGCTACGATAACCGCTTCACATCAGGCGGGCTGTTTACTTGTCTGCCACCCGATGTAGTATAAAAAAAAACTACTTGTGACTCTCCATGCTTTGGAGGGAACGTTAAGGCGTTGGTCCCGGTTACTGTCATTAGATGACAGCCGTTAAGCCAAGTCGCAATTAGGAGGCTTGAAACCACTGGCCTCCGGCAACAGCGAGAGCAGCCTGGTGGAGTAGCTCTAAAACACCAGTAGCATGAGTAAGGGTTGACGATTACGACCTGCCAACGTAGTAACTCATTCCCTTCATTTCTGATGACTTGATGAAATAGGAATATGAGGGTCGCGGATAGAAACAGGTTTTTTTTTACCACCAGTGTGGAAAACAAACATACGACCCGCCTGATGGAAAGCAGTTAGCCTATGAACGCCTGTAACACCAGAGGCATCACACCTCTTCACGCGCTTTTTGAAGAACCCCATGCTATAGTCCCCTGAGAAAACTTTGACAGGCAGTTCATTCCACAGCTTCACAGTACGCCGGAGAAAACTTCTCTGAAACGTGACCACCACGTATAGAAGTCACTTAAGTGTTATGTGGCCTCGCGTGCTCTTAAGACCAGTGGAACACCCAAAAGGTGCTAAGCAATTGATATTTGTATGCAGTCTTAAAGGTGGATGAATTTCCCTAAGCATACTGCTATAATTATGTTCATTTAGTAGGTACTCCCCCAGTCGGACTATTTTAATTGCCCTTCCTTTCTTTGGTCCGAGCTTTGTTTCCTAATCGGCACGGCTGTACGGTCGTACCATGCGTGAATGTCGATGCCTTTGGCTCAGTGCCATTTATTAAATACTAGCTGACTCGCGCAATTTCGTCTGCATGAGACAGAGCGTTGAGAGTGAAGCCTAAGGTTACCATTTGAAAGGTTATAGTGAGCCAATCTTAAAAGATAGACACATGCTATCACGGACTTTTTTTAGAACTTTTTAAGATGAATAATTCCGTCGTATATAATTGTTGTGTAACTTGAACCGTTTACGCAAAGCGCGCAACGGAAGCTCTCAAAAGGAATATTTTTTCCTATTTTTGCAACATTTTTCATTTGGTGGCTCCCATTGGTGGTAGCATGATGTTATATAGCCTATATATAGCCTTCCTCGAAAAATAGGTTTTTCAATTCGAACGAGTAGTTTCTGAGATTAGTGCGCTCATCCAAACAACAAACTCTTCAGCTTTATAATATTAATAAAGATGTATATTGTAAAGTTAGTCTTTGTCTGTTTATAAGTTAATAAATACTTTTCAAAAAAGTATTTTTATTTCATAAATTTACCTAAAAAGGTAAGGAAACAAATCCGTGTTAAAGCCTTAATGACACAAAGCGAGGCAGACGCCGGGGCAAATTAAATATTCTCGGCTGTACTCGACGGGAATACACAAATTCGTTCGGGACTCTCTAATGGGGAAACCGATACACCTGTCTATTTGGAGAACATCGACGATTCTTTATATTGGACGGGTATGTACACCACTTAGAATGGAGTTGTTTTGCCTTTAAAAAATCATGATATGTAAAAAAACATAAAAACCCTAGGGTTGCCAAATATACTGAAAATTACACTCATTGACTATACAGAAAACTACTTGAGCTATGAAGATGAAATTTAGTAGGTAGTTCATAGATAGTTCATAGTAGACTTAGTTAAAAATGCTTTTTCAACAGGGCCGAATTAAGGGGGTATAAAAATTATTGTAAATTTACATGGAAGATATAGATTTTTGTTAAAGACAAAGTTTTGTTATTATTATTTTTTATAACGCAAAATAAAGGGTAATAA
Source organism: Hypsopygia costalis (assembly GCA_937001555.2). Lineage (NCBI taxonomy): Eukaryota > Metazoa > Arthropoda > Insecta > Lepidoptera > Pyralidae > Hypsopygia > Hypsopygia costalis. Next base: position 30,645,997 of record OW443329.2, read on the forward strand.
GATTTTTCTATCTACTTTACCGACCAGTCAGATTCTTCCTTAAAATAGTTTAGCGGCAATATTGATATAAAGAGGATTTAATGTCAAAAGCATTTTGTACCTATCAATCAGGGAAGTGCAATTTATGAATTAATCATAAATAAATATTAAATAAACATTCTTGGACGAATTACACTCTGCTATCTTGTCATAAACTAAGCAAAGCTTGTATTATGGGTGTGGCTAGATAACTGATATTATCCGTAAAAACATTTTTTTTGTAAATACATACAAAACTCCTCTGGGAGTTTCCAAGGCCTCGTATTCATGCACACAAATATTTGTCTTGTGCGGGAATCGAACCCGCGACCACGGAGTCAAAGTGTCATTCAACCACCGGGGTCGTTTAACCTCATACGGGCATCATGGAGTATTGAACATAACGATAGTAGTACTCAACATCTATATTCATAATATTGCTGTTATGATACTGCGCTGTTCCTTTAATCGAAGGGAGCATACTCCACCACCGGCTTTGTTGCAGATTGTTAGAAACTACAGTGCTCTCAAGTCAAATTATACAACTAAAATTTAACCAAATCAATACATCATACTGCTTCAATTCACATTCATCCCACTGCTGGGTTACAAGTCTCCCATCAATCGAGAGAGGTTTATACACCACGCTGCTTAACTGTGGTTGTTGGTAAAGGCCAGTGCCGCAAAAAAATTGACTTGATTGAATGACAACAACTGCCCCCTTACCACCAACTCTTATTGCGATTCAATAACTGAATAGAATGCTAATTCATACCAATGAATAAGCGACTTTATTCAATTTGAAATAGAGTATATATATATATATATATATATATATATATGTATATATATATATACTATTTTATATATATATTATTTAATCTGGAAGGTTATGAAATTATATTAACACTAATAATTTAACAGTCGAAGCCAATATCTCCGCGATTTAAAATATCTATAGATTGAGTATTTCAAATAACTTTTAAAATATTTTTAAGGAATGAGATAATGCGTTGACAGCGGGAGTGGCGACGCGCGAGCGATATTTCATGTTACGTCTTATTACGTTTATATGGCTACGGTAACCGCTTTACATAAGGCTGTGCCTATGCTTGTTCGCTACCAGACGTAGAAGAAAAATAATCTATGTACGCGGAACCCTAAAATTATCAGAATAATGAGACAGAGCTCGCTTTAGATAATTAAAAAAATACTACACAAAAAACAAACACACCTAAAGAGCTTTGTCAAGAACAGAAGTGGAATCGGCAGCCCGCACACTGAACGAAACGTAGCGAATTATCTTCTATATTTAGCATTTTTATCACGTATTATGCCTTTTTATCGTCTGACTTTTATAAAAATAAGATGCCAAGGAAATAAGGGATTGAATATTCTTATTCATATTTTCTTTAGGTTTATTGAAAATCGCCAAGTAAATTTTGATACGATTGCTTTTAATACGAGAGGTTGTTGATATAAATAAAATAAGTAAACATAAGAAGAAGTATTATTATTTTACATTTGCATTTTGTTTTGGTGGTGCCACAGTATAAGTACAAGTATTATGTACACGTACCCTATACCTAACTGCTAGTGCGCCCCTATGTACCAACCTTCCGGTTATATCATAGCATTGCAAGTCACTCGTCCAGTAAACCAACCAGACGAGACGACGTTTACCTCTCCGCTCTTGCGCTCGGTGAACCAACCGAGCACGCAAGCGGAACGTTAGCAGGTCTTACTCCGCTTTCACCTGCATGCAAGCTACTTAGATACTCTTAAGTCGTGTAGCTTGTGGCGAACCGACACTCGGTTTCCCAAGCATCGGGGCCCTACCACCACTCTTCAATCTCCATGATGGGTACCGGATCTGTCGGCACGCTCACTTCACGACGCACCAGTACGTCTAGTGTTTCTGTACCCACATTGGGGCACCAGTTAGCTGGCTACCTGATGTCCATGACAGGTACCGGAGCTGTATAAGGCACGCTCACTTCCCGACGCCCAGAGGACGTCAACCGCAGAGTGCTGAGTGCGAGTTTTTTATTCACGTTCGATAATGTCAACGTAAACAAACTGACCAAATAGAGAAGTACTCTCATGTTGTGAATTTACCAGACGCGTGTTACATATCCAAATTACCCGGGTTGCTCACTTCGAAATGTGAGCGAGTAAGCTATATCCTCTCTGCTGTCTAGGACCGTACCTAAGTACTTAGCGCATCTGTCATTTTTTATGCGTTACCCCCAAAATGGCCTCTCGCGATATTGCCGCGTCGCATTAAAAAAAAGATAACAAAAAAAACATATACCTATAAAAGATATTTATAAAACTATATTGTTGAAATTTGTATGGTATATGCTAATAATTTTGATATGTAACACGAGTCATATTATAAATTCACAACATGAGAGTACCTATCTATTTGGTCGGTTTGTTTACGTTCACATTATCGAACGCGTACAAAAAACTTGCACTAGGCACTCTGGCCTGCGGTAGGGTGACCGGGCTGACTGAAGCGATCGCCCGCCATCCTCCTTGCTATGTACAGTATGGCTACTCCCTGCCGCTCTCACAAGGCGACCACTCCTCACCTCCCCTCTGAGTCGACTGTGGAACCGATCGCAAGGGCTGTTATGCGTCTCCGCGTATTACAAAAGTTCGTTCGTAGTATATAATCGATTTTCATCTAACCTTTTAAATGGTATAATCAGTTATTTCATATTATTTTATTACTATTACCATTAAAATATTTGTTTTTTAGGGTTCCGAACCTCAAAAGGAAAAACGGAACCCTTATAAGATCACTTTGTTGTCCGTCTGTCTGTCTGTCTGTCTGTCTGTCTGTCTGTCTGTCAAGAATTTCTATGTCGAGAATGCGTGGAGGTATCAAGCTAAAATTTGAACTGTATACTCAGGTCTACGGTCCCATGAAGTTAAAAAAAAATCAAACTGCTAAGTTTACGTAGAAAAAAGTTACGGCCGTTTATTCAGCAAAAAACGCATATTTCGACACACTCAAGGGAATCAAAACCTATAGGGTACTTCCCGTTGACCTAGAACTATGAAATTTGGCAAGTAACATCGTTATAGACTACAAGTACAGGAATAAATCTCAAAACTATACATTTGTAAATAGATCTTAAAAAATAGGGGGTCTATATTTTTTATAGGGTGTCGAAATTTCAAATTGAAACTACTAGTTCAAATGGGGTATCATATGAAAGGGCTTGATGTACACATTGCAAAATATATTTTATTTATTTTTTTCGACGCATTATTTCTTATTTATAATGAAAAATATCAAATTTAATAATGATACTACGTACCTACGGAACCCTCGGTGGGCGAGTCCGACTCGCACTTGTCCGGTTTTTTTTCGTTAGAAAATAACAATTAATTTTACATATCGTATCGTCCAAATCGTTGATTCGACATTTAATTAACAGTTCTACATTTTAGGGATCCTTTGAATAGCCTTTTAAATGTTTGAAGGAAATCGAGAATATTGATATTCATCCTAAATTTTCTATAGACAACCTCGACATTAGATTGTGTAATAACCATTAACCGCGTAAAACATTTAGTGTAGAACGGTACAATAACATAACTGCCCCCTTACCACTATCTCTTATTGCGATTCAATAACTGAATAGATTGCTTATTCATACCAATGAATAAGCGACTATATTTAAAATGGAATAGAGTCGCTTATTCATTGGTATGAATAAGCAATCTATTCAATTATTGAGTGTAGGCCAAATCCTCCTTCTGTCTGGGATGGACGAGAAAGGGTCGTGCTCCTATAGTGGAGACTAAAATGACCTGATGATGATGATATACTCGTACATACAAACTCAAAAACTTAAATAAGCGAGTGTAAGACATTCCTTAGACATAATCTAACAATCAGTATATTACTTAATTATGAGAGATGAACTGGCTCTCAGTTCAAGAGGATGAAAAATGTCGCCATGCTGAAGGAAAAGAAGGGAAAAAATAAAAGAAAGACGTCATAAAGAGTGAGCTATCGTGATTATTAGGTATTTTCCTACGCTCTTGTAATTCCGTTGACAAATGTGAGCTACGTGTACGATTTGTTGCGTGACAAATCGGTATTGTCTCAGTGTATGAAACGCCGTGAATGGGGAAGAAAAATAGTTTACTTTATTTGCGATTGTAATGTATGGAAACATTAATTTTTGCGTGAGGGAAAATAGGATTTTCTCATTTTGTTATGTAACGTAAAGCTACCGACGGGCAACGATTTGGGGGAAATTTTTTACTTATAATTTTTGTTTTATTTCTTTTCTGCGTTTTTGTTTGTACCTCTTTGTAAATATTCAGTTTAGTAACATAGTTAATTAATTTAGAATAAAAATAATATTTGAAAAAAAAAAAAAAGTATATTTTGAAAGTTCTGCGTTGTTTTAAAGTCGCCATATTATGTTGAGCTCGATGGCGTGTCTAATCGAACACGCAAGTTAAGCAACGTCGACTGTAGCCTGTCTATGGATGGGTTTATTAATCTCGAGTTCCTCCGTGCTTCGTAGGGTACGTTAAGCCGTCGGCCCCGACTGTTGTCATTAGATGACTGTCGTTAAGCCAAGTCCGTGGCCTTTAGGCGGTTTGAAAACACTGGCGTCCGTCAACCCGTAGTTGGGCGGCGTGGTGGAGTATGCTCTATACCCCTTCGATTGAGGGGAGACCCGAATCCCAACAGAAGAATGATTATGGGTTGATGCCGCCGATGACGATATGTTTAATCAAGGTACTGCTTAATGTGCGTCGTTTTGTGTTTCTTCATCATCAGGTAATTTTAGTCTCCACTACAGGAGCACGACCCTCTCTCGTCCGTCCCAAACAGAAGGAGGACAAGTACATAATACATAATACGTATGTGTATTACTGTGTAGCATGCGTAGTACTATTTGTATTACATATACTTATTCAATATTATATATAATTATTTGACATTATTTATTTGATTCGCTTTCGACCAAAAAATATACGTCGTCCTCAACCCTTATACATCCCACTGCCGGGATACAGGCCTCCCCTCAATAATAGAAGGGGGGTTCAATAATAATCTTTTACGCACAAGCTATCAAAATAAATTTAAAAAGTTATTTTTAAATTTATTTTAATATATATTTATAATAAGTTCTGTGAACGCGGCGCCGTGCGGCTCGTCGCGCATGCACACTACGTATGTTCGATCTGCAAATGGATTTTTAAGTAAGAAATAAAACTGTTAAATTAACTTCGTGGTTGTATTTAAAATATTATTATCATATATTTCATGAGATTAGATAAAGTAGTGTATGAAACTGCACATAATTAGGTCTTAAAATACTCGTGCGGTCTATTATAACATTCGCCTTCGGCTCATGTTACAAACTCACATTCTTATTTTAAGAACCCTTATTATGCAACAGTTTCATAAACTACTATTATTGCATATATATTACAAACTGTTTCATGTTATACAGGTAAATACAAAGGTGAGCTTATCTCTACGAGAGATCTCTTCCAGCCAACCTCAATGGTTGTACTCGAGACAATATATTGTTGGACGGGTACACCAAATAAAAACGCCAAATATAACAAAAATAAAACTAAACACATGACAAAATAAATCAACTTCTAGATACTACATTTATAAACAAATACATAGACATACATATATTAACATATCTTACTATTTACATATACTACATCATATGCCTGACATAATATTGTTCCTCTATACATATGACTATTTTAAATTAATCTATTTTATTTTTATTAATATTATGACTATTTTAATTGACATGTCACAGATATTATTTGTTTAATAGCTAGAAAAATCTTAAAATTTTTGTACGCTTGTAAAAGCATAACATGTAGATACTATATATATATTTTATGAACATCTTCCATGTACACATGTTAACAAATAAATATATCTTTATCATACTATTTACTTATATACCTTACTATTTACTTATCTATATATACTACATCAATAAATACTCATATACCTACATAAACATACATAAGATTATCAATTGTAAGATGAAAATAATTTCATGCATAACGAAATTATGAGCTGTATGTACTATATTTGAGATTATGGGAATTTCCCGCAAGCTAAAGCGAAGTTATTGCGATATTAAATACACAGAAGAGGAAACTGTCTACCTGAATGATCGATCAACACAGCCGAAACAACTGGGAATAGAGGATTGTAATTTTGCATAAGGTCCCTAAAATGCCCAAAGTGCGCAGTAAGTAGGGATTTTTGAAAATTACCTACCTGGGTGAAGACGCGAACGACACATAATATTTCGAATTACCCCAACATAATGAAAGCAGGCATAGCATTTTTGACGAACTCGGTAGGCGATGCCTAGCAATAGCTACTTTGACTACTAGAGCGCGGATTCGATCCCCTCACAAGACGAACATTTGCGTGCATATGATGTGTCTTTATTTTTTTTCCTTCTGTCTGATAACCTTATTTTTCCGAGGCACACCAACTAATGCCCATGGTACACACTGGTGTACCATGGGCTAAAGATCGTGATGAGCTACTTATACCCAAAAATACATTGCGCTGTAAAATAAATAATACTGTCGAAAACATTAGAGATACCGATTAAACTTTGCAGTAGTTTAGACTTTGTTTCACAATTCGGTATGCAACGCAGTGAGTAAAGTGCAAGGGCTAATTGCAGGCGGCGCGGTTGGCTGCCTGCCAACTAATTCACGCTGGAATGCCGGTATGTTAATTTAACGAACAGCTTACAATCATTTATGGATGAAAAAATAATTGCGGAAAAAAATTATAAGCCATAGACATTACATGCTCGTCTGTTACGGCTTTATTTTTTAATATGTCATTGTAAATGTGCTAGATTCTAGATCCCTAAAATCAATTTCGCCAACTATCTTCTTGAAAAAAAAAAATATTCGCACCCGAGGGCGAAACCAAATGGAAGGGTTATGACTTGTACTATGTATGTTTGTTTATATGTACGTTCCCCTTAGCGCCTCAATTATCCCTTCGACTTGAATAACACGTGATGTCTAACAATTCGTAATAACGAAATGTCACGGGTAAAATGTATAGGCTACATTTTAACCGACTTTAACAATAATAGGAGTTGTTTTTTACCTATTAGTATTTTTTCCGCAGTCGGGTTACAAGTTTTTAAACTTTTTCTAGTTGATTTCTTGCAAATATGGATGAACTGGAGGTTTGTTTTTTGAAAGATCTGTGATCAGAGTTTCCAGAACGAGTAAAATCGATGAAGAACATAACTCTAACAGTGCACAAGCCGAAAGGGCAGTAGACTGTTAGTCATCTGCCAAGTCAGTAATCATCATCATCATCATCATCTCAGCCATTGGAAGTCCACTACTGGACATAGGCCTCCCCTCTAGATCTCCAATAAGACCGGTTGGAAGCGGCTTGCATCCAGCACGATCCTACGGTCTTAATGAGGTCGTCTGTCCACCTTGTGGGTGGACAGACGATGTACAAATAAGTCAGTAATAAGCGGAGGAAATCTTGGAGTAGAGAGAATACAAAGTGTTGGGCAGTATCCATCTAGACGTGACGATGATCTTTAAAAAGCAGGAAGTAGCTGTATAATTACACCAAAGCGGAGACGATCAAAGAGGAGAAGTGTTATCACAGATTTAACACCTCATGCACCATCAAGCGGGATACAAGTGTATAGAAACCACAGACCTATGATTATCTAGGCTACTAAATCTATGAAAGAAACATTATCTTCTCTTTGTAAAACTCTGCTTTGTTTCAAGTCTACTGGTGAAAACCATCGTAGAAGGCGTATACCCAACCAGCTGATAATTATAATGATAAAATAAAATTGGTGTGGTTTCCGGCAGACTAGAATAGAATCACTCCGTTTCTTCCCGTGGATGTCGTACAAGGCGACTAAGGGAATATACATTATCAAATATCGATCAGGCCTCCCCAACCCGTTTGGCCAGAGTGTGGAGTGTAGGTCTAGAACGGACGAGAGAGGATCATGCTCCTGTAGTGGAGACTAAAATGGACCTGATGATGATGAAAATAAAATTGTGTTTATAAATGTAATGTGCTCGATGCTCGATGGCGACGTTGCGTATGTCAGTCTGATCGAACACGCAATTCAATGGTGACCATAGCCTGTCCATGCATGCATGTTCATTTATCTCGAGCTCCTCAGTTAATAATTCAGTAGCCTCTAGGTCTCTGGCCTCCGCGAACCCACAGTTGAGTAGCCTCGTAGAGTATGCTCTAAATCCATTCCATTGAGGGCAGGCTCATATACCAGCAGTGAGAGGAATAAGAGTCGCAGAGTGTATGTTTTCCATTGATTTCAATGGATGATCATTCCTCAAGGACATGATCGACGTCAATTTTTTTTAGACACAAACCTCAAGCATGTCGATGTCTTTAATTATAACAATTTTCATCGAAATCGGTTTAGTGGTTTGGAAGCCTACTAATTTCTCGTTCCGTTCGCCCCACTCAACTAGATCTGAGTGTCTCATGTACAAATTAAACACATTTTTTTTAAACTTCATGTCTCGCTTGCTGTCCATCCAAACATAAATTTAAATGTCAACTCAAATGTCAGTTACAATTTGGTCCTTCACTCCTGATGTCCAATAATTGAATAAATAAATCTTCACGGACAGGACGGAGCGATAAAATACGATAGTTGTTGGTGTGAGGCCGTTTGGCGTCGAGCCAGCGAAACGCACACTTTTTAAAACGTGTTATAATTTAATACTACTTGAATATTCGTAGGCAGTGTGTGTTGCCAGTGTTTTTTTTTTTTATATGAAAGGGGGGCAATTGAGCATGTGGGTCACCCGATGGCAAGCAATCACCACTGCCCATGGAGATCAACAACACCAAGGGGTCGCCGATCCGTTGCCAGCCTATACTCCTTCTTTTCTTTCTGGTGACCTCACTCGCAGGAATACTACAACCCTCAAGGAAATTGTTATTTGGCTGCGATATTCTGTGAGGTCGAGGTACTTCCCTAGTCAGGCAGTTTAAAAAATACGCTACGTCCTATCTCTCTTTTTGCTAGAGCCTCGTTTGTCAGCACCTCATGCAGGTGAGGTTGGCTTTGGTTCAAAGACGTTGATAAACTACTTACACTTCAAATCTGTTGGTGAGATAATATTGGAAGCTTTATGCTTTACGTACTTTGCTATGGGCTTCATTCGAAAAGAAAAGATTGCGCAGCGTACGAGCTTTGAAGTGCTCTTCAAAGCGCGCACTGCGTAATCTTCACCCTAACAGCTTCCTCGTCAATCTGGCATGTATCCTATCACAGATGTTTAGATACGCATTTAGATATTTATACTACTTACTTATTCGAATCTCTTTAATACCAATTTAACATTTAAGTGGAGACTCGTATCTTACCAGTGGGTTGAATATGGGTTAGTGTCTTAATCAAAGGGAATATATTGAGAGCCTCATCTCAACAGCCTCAAAGAAACTCGGGAACAGGGTGCGGCAGTTCTTCGCGCCGGAACAGCTTTGTCTTTCGTATAAGGCTCAAGTTCGCTCCTGCGTGGAGTACTGCTCGCATCTCTGGGATGGTTCCGCTCAGTATCTTCTCGACGCTCTAGATAGGTTGCAGCGACGAGCGGTCCGCATAATTGGTGACGAAGAGGTCATCAAGAATCTTGAACCTCTTCAGCTCCGCAGAGATATTGGCTCACTAAGCCAATTTTTTACCGCCGATACCATGATGAGTGCTCTGAAGAACTGTTTCCCCTTATCCCTTCCTCGCCTGTCCGTCACAGAACGTCACGTGCAGGCTTGCGACATCAAAAGTTCACTGTTAGGATCATTCCTTCGCGCACTAAAAAGTTTGGCAACTCCTATCTACGTCGCACCATTAAATAGTGGAACGCGTTGCCAGCATAATGTACTTCCATACAATATGGGATCCTTCAAGCGAAGCGTGAAGAAGCATCTTGTAAACCAGCATGGCAGCGTCAACTGACAATACATCGAAGTCTCTTCTCCGTTGTCGATGCGATTGGGGCTCGTCTTTTCGCTTACCATCAGGCGTAGCGAAGCCAATATGCTGAGCTAATATAAAAAAAAAATTTCGAGTTCTAGTATTTACGATTCTTATCTATGCAAAAACGACCTCGCAATCAGTGTACGGGACCGAAATATTTATGCTGACGGGCAATTCTCGGAATTAAAAAGTTCAGTTCTGATCCAGTCTCGATTCCGCCAATGTCGAATTTGTTATTCTCGTATCACTATGTGAAACTTCAAAGTTTAATTTATGGCGACCGCTATATTCGATTAAAATTAGCTACATTTAGGTAATCGTGCAATAATCGGATTACAAATACTGCGGTGAAGCTAAATAAAAGGTAAATAAGTAAAAGTAAGATGCACCACATTTTTATCGAACATCGGAACCCTAAAAATCAACCAGAACAAGTTAGAAACAAATAGTCAAAGGGTGCGAAAAAGTGGTCAGCGACCTTTAATAAATTATCTCATCTTTCTTTACGAAACACTCACTACGCATACAGTACCCAATCCCTTAAAATTAAACTCTATTCCATTGAAATAGAAACTACGAGGAATGAATATAAACAAACTAAGGGTCCTTATAGAGTGAGGACATTATTCCGGTGAAGACGTTCCAACTTGGATCTTATTTCGAAAGCAATAAGACTTTAGGGTCCGTTATCGGCTAAAGGATTTCTTTCTTGAAACAATTTATGTGTTTGCCTAAGTTGGAAGTTTTCGGGTCATTATTTTATTTGGTCTCTTTGTGGATGTTAGTAGGAGGATGTCGCTTGAAATATTATGCTCTCGATAAATGCAGTCGCGAAGAAAAGTTATTGATACGACACGCTTTGTTATTCACGCTTACCAAACATAACATCGGGCTATTACTCATGAGCTATGTGTTACATTATGACATGGAGATGTTATGCTAGATTTAGATATATTGTTTGTTTTGAGTGTGGATTTTATTATAAAACCTATACAAAATGAGACGTGATATCCTAGAGTGCAGAACATGCAAATGGTCTAACGAGACCATGAAACACTTGACGTGTCAATGTGACGCCTTAGCCGGCATACGAATGGAAATCGTAGGAAAGGACTACAGGCTCTTTCCAATAAGCGGCATACTGAAGTACATGGAACATGTCTCCAAATAGTCAGGGGAGACTAACGGATTAGTGAGAGCACAAAAGATCTATGAAGGTCGATATGTCACCGGTGCTGCAGCACTGGACCCACTCTAAGATAAGATTATAAAGTTAGAGTAGTAGGTAAACACGAGCAGCTATCGTTATGTGGGCGGGCATCTGTATTTGGCCAATCAGCGTAGGGATAAAATCTGCTACGGACGGGCATTAATGCGCCAGGGCATTCTAGTTTACTTGATCGAGACGAGCTTCACTTGTCGGCACCCAATAAGAGCGAATAGATTGTCAAACGTCAGTGGATTGTCTTGTCTTGACACAGTAAGTGACTGGTGTTAATAAACTAAGTAACTGTATATTGTATTTCAATTCTACACCCGCCATTCTGTGTTTTATAAAATGTGTTTATCAGAATCTTGTTAAAATTACTACTAATATCTACATCAACCCATATTCACCATTGAGCTGGGGCGATCGAAGGAGTTCAGAACGTAGTCTAAAACTAGTAAGTAGTAGTAGTACAAAAATATAAAAAAGCGGCCAAGTGCGAGTCGGACTCGACCAGGAAGGGTTCCGTAGCAGCAAGTAACATAATATAAAAGTTACGATTTATGACGTACTTATTAAAAATAAAGTACTTATTAAATCTCGTTCAAACCAATTTTCGGTGGAAGTTTGCATGGTAATGTACATCATATATTTTTTTTAGTTTTATCATTCTCTTATTTTAGAAGTTACAGGGAGGCCCCCCTCCCTGTAACTTCTAAAATAAGAGAATGATAAAACTAAAAAAACGGGGGGGACGACACACACACACATTTTACCACTTTGGAAGTGTCATACATTTTACCACTTTGGAAGTGTGTACAGTTTTGAAGACCTATCCATTGATAGATAGGTACACGTATGGGTATGGTGCGTATACGCACACATATGGGTTTGATGAAAAAAAAACTTTGAGTTTCAGTTCTAAGTATGGGGAGCCCCCAAAATTAATTGTTTTTTTTTTTCTATTTTTGTGTGAAAATCTTAATGCGGTTCACAGAATATATTATTATCTACTTGCCAAGTTTCAACAGTATAAGTCTTATAGTTTCAAAAAAAAGTGGCTGTGACATACGGACGGACAGACAGACAGACATGACGTATCTACCTAACATATTTTAAAACAGCTAGAGTTATATTGAATATCGATAGAGCTTTTCTCGAAGTTTTTCAAAGAACCTAATATTAAGGGTATAGTCACATAGATCGACGGAGAACGTACTCTTTCACATCAGTGCGTACGCACTCCCATGCCAATCGTACTTTTTGTATCGCCAAACCGCTGATCGTCATTAGGTACTCAATGTATCTCGACCCTTATACCAAGTAAATACTTACGGGTATAATATTTATTTCCATAGCAATTAAACGTGGGTTCATTAGAAGCTCAAAGCAAGTTATGCTTGGTTTTTCATTTATTTTCTTTCGCATTACATGAAAAGGTTTCTTTATATTTAAATTTTCTGTACATTCGGCCTTTAGACCGTCACTAATGCCCATGTTTTCACAGTAATTAAAAACAGGACAAGTGTGTTTTAACCCTTTGCAGTGGGGACTTATAATGAGAATTATATATACAGTATAATCACCTGCAATATGAAAAGAGGTGAATGTACTTACGATTAACAATACATTTTACTATAAGACTAATTTGAAAACAAATTGACGAGCTCGGTGGTCGAATGGTTAGCAATGGCCACTTTGACTCCGAGGTCGCGGGTTCGATTCCCGCACAAGACAAACATTTGTGTGCATGAACATGTCTGTTTGTCTTGGTTTGGGTGTTTTCTATGTATTATAAGTATGTATTTATAAAAAAATAGGTTAGGACTTTATTTAATATAGACATTATTATGATACTAATAACATTATTAAAATAAAAACACATTAAACTAAAACTAATCTAAAAACCTATCTAATTAATCTAAAAACCAAAGAAAAACTTATGGGATAAAAAAAAAAAAATATATATATAAATAAATAAATGTATTTAAGTACATTTATCAGTTGTCTAGCACCCATAACACAAGCTTTCCGCTTAATTTGGGACTAGATGGCGCTGTGTAAATTGATTATCATTATTATGATACTAATAACATTATTAAAATAAAAACACATTAAACTAAAACTAATCTAAAAACCTATCTAATTAATCTAAAAACCAAAGAAAAACTTATGGGATAAAAAAAAAAAAATATATATATAAATAAAAAAATGTATTTAAGTACATTTATCAGTTGTCTAGCACCCATAACACAAGCTTTCCGCTTAATTTGGGACTAGATGGCGCTGTGTAAATTGTCCAGAAATATTTATTTATATTTAATTCTGAAATTTTGAAAACAAAAACCAACGTTAGTAAATGCTTATGTCCATTTACTTTTTTCATTTATATTTTTTATGTGATTTTGATAAATTCTCACTATATTTTCTATGTATTATGCGTATGTATATCAGTATTGCTTTTGTAATATCTATAGTACAAGCTTTACTTAGTTTGGGACTAGATGGCAGTGTGTAATTTATCCAGGTATATATTTTTTTCTTCAATGGGTGTATTATATGACATTTTTAATTAAATTAAATATTCCTGGACAAATTAAACATCGCCATCCAGTTGTAAATTAAGCAAAGCTTTCTATAGAACACGGTTGTTTAAGATGTCAAAGTAAGCAAAGCTTGTAATATAGATACCAGATACCTTATGAAATATACTTTTTTTTTGTAAATAAACAGAAAAACTGATTCCGCCAACCCGCAGTTGAGCAACATGTTGGAGTAAGTTCTAAACCCATTCGATTGAGGTGAGACCCGAATCCGAATCTGGGGTGTAAGTGGTTCATCACATCTTTGAACCAAAGCCAACTTCACCTGCACGCGGTGCACCCTGCTAACTGACAAGAAGCTCTGGCGAAAAGAGAGGTAGGGAGCGTAATAGTAAGCTACCCGACTGGGGAATGTACCTCCACCTCACAGAATACCGCAGCCAAATAACAATTCGCTTGAGGGTTGTTGTGTTCCTGCGAGTGAGTGAGGTCACCAGAAAGATAGGAGAAGCTGCGTTGGCAGCGGCGGTGGCGGTGCGTGAGCGATATTTTATGTTGTGAACGTTAATATGGCTATGGTAACCGCTTCACATCAAGCGGGCCGTATGCTTGTCTACCGCCCGACGTAGTATAAAAAAAAAATCCAACAGTGGCAACAGTATTAGGCTGCGGTCTACTGGCTGTGCATTAAACACTTTCTCATTTTACACATCCTTCATCTTGCAGTTGCAAACCATTAAATTATCTTTCTTCTCTTATATGTATACTAGCGGTCGCCCGCGACTTCGTACGCGTGGAGTTAGTTATTTGCAAATAATTTTTAATTACATTCGAAAAAGCTAAATACCTAATGAAAGGAAAAAAAATAAAAAAGTTAAAAACAATCAATATCTAGACGAATTTTTAGAATCAATGAAGTCGACGGATATTATTTTTTATAACCTCTTTGTAAAACCTAAAGTACTTTTTATTGTTATAATAAAACATCCCTCCTTACAATAGTAAGTATGTAGTTGTTTTCAATATTTTTTATACTTAAATATCATTTAAAATACTTCTGCCATAATTACTTTAACTTTAATAACATTGGATATTCATACAAATTTCCAACCCCCGTTTTAACTCCAAAAAGGGGTTGATTTCTAAAGATACATTATTAGTACACCTCCATATCATCTATAGAGCATACATTTTAAATTTCAAGTTTCTTACTTCAAAAACATAGAACTTTCATACAAACTTCCAACCCTCGTTTTAACCCCAAAAAGGTGTTGATTTCTAAAGATACATTATTAGTACACCTCCACACCATCTATAGAGCATACATTTTAAAATTCAAGTCTCTTACTTCAAAAACATAGAACTTTGATACAAATTTCCAACCCCCGTTTTAACCCCAAAAAGGGGTTGATTTCTAAAGATAAATTATTAGTACACCTCCACACCATCTATAGAGCATACATTTTAAATTTCAAGTTTCTTACTTTAAAAACATAGAACTTTCATACAAACTTCCAACCCCCGTTTTATCCCCAAAAAGGGGTTGATTTCTAAAGATACATTATTAGTACACCTCCACACCATCTATAGAGCATACATTTTAAACTTGAAGTCTCTTGCGTCAAAAACATAGAACTTTCATACAAATTTCCAACCTCCATTTTAACCCCAAAAAGGGGTTGATTTCTAAAGATACATTATTAGTACACCTCCACACCATCTATAGAGCATGCATTTTAAATTTCACGTCTCTTACTTCAAAAACATAGAACTTTCATACAAACTTCCAACCCCCGTTTTAACCCCAAAAAGGGGTTGATTTCCAAAGATACATTATTAGTACACCTCCACACCATCTATAGAGCATACATTTTAAATTTCAAGTCTCTTACTTCAAAAACGTAGAACTTTCATACAAACTTCCAACCCCCGTTTTAACCCGAAAAAGGGGTTGATTTCCAAAGATACATTATTAGTACACCTCCACACCATCTATAGAGCATACATTTTAAATTTCAAGTTTCTTGCTTCAAAAACATAGGACTTTCATACAAACTTCCAACCCCCATTCTACCCCCTTAGGGGTGGAGTATCGTAAAATCCGTTCTTAGCGGATGTCTACACCCTATAAGGAACCTACCTGCCAAATTTCAAGTTTGTAGGTGTTATAGTTTCTGAGATTTCGTGATGAGTGAGTCAGTGATTTTCCCTTTTATATATATAGATATTCTCGAAATATAGCAATCAAAACCTATTCTTTGATATAACAACTTGGCATTTACAAACAGACATACAACACCAATATCAAGAGCATTGAAATAGCCACTACAAAGTTGGTATCAGTCGTTCGTAGGTGGGCGAGCGGGCATCGTGGAAGTTACACCTAATGTTCCTAGAATGTTCTACGGAAATTGAATGCTCAACTTCGTTGTAACACTCTCATACAAGTTTCAGCATACATCCTACGTACATGGACTGTATTATCAGCCGTAACATAGTATTAGGTTCATTCGACCATAGTAAAATCAAAATAGTAATTTATCTTACCAATTTCTCGTGAACACAGCGTGCTGTGTTCATTGTTCATTTATAATCAGAATATACACTATGATAGGCAGTCCGAATATCTCTTACTGCAAAGATCTCTAGCCCTGTAGATTCTTAAGGTTCTTGTAGCCGCGGAAGTGTTAACTCTCAAAGGAGAGGATTTGGCTGCGGTATTATGTGAGGTACTTTCCCAGTTGGGCAACTTACAAATATATATCAGGCGATGTATAGATGTTGATTGTTAGAACTAACCATGCAGGTCAAGTTGCCTGTAAATTCTAACTTCCGCAAAATAACACCTGATTTTGGGGTGTAAGTGGTTCATCAACATCTTTGAACCAAAGCCAACTTCACCTGCATGCGATGCACCCTGCTGACTGACAAACCAAGCTCTGGCGAAAAGAGAGGTAGGGAGCGTAATTGTAAGCTATCCGACTGGGGAATATACCTCCACCTCATAGAATACCGCAGCCAAATAAATCCCTTGAGGGTTGTTGTGTTCCAGCCAGTGAGTGAGGTCACCAGAAAAGAAGGAGATGCTGCGTTGGCAGCGGAGGTGGCGGCGCGTGAGCGATATTTTATGTTGCGAGCGTTAATATGGCTACGGTGACTGCTACAAATCAGGCGGGCCAAGCATACGGCCCGTCCATCACCCGACGTAGTATACAAAAAAACCTGAAGCAAATAACTTCAATCTTCTTTTTTGAGACATTTGTGTGCCTTTTTAACTCTATTTTAACACCCATAAGACAAATTCCGAAAGAATGAGGATACCATTTGAAATGTAGGCAGTATACACGTAGGTACTGGATAGAAAATATTGAAATACCTCTGAAAGAATTCCAATGCAGCACCGGTTCAAAAATTCAGTACATGTCGTCCACAGGGACGTACGCGAATAAATTTAAAAGGCTCGTAGCTTTGTGCATAATTTTACTTAGAAAAGCCCGTGATGGTTGAGAAAGCCTGGAATTCGATTTAAAATGGATTGTAATAAAAGTTCCCGAAAGCCTACGGGCCCTAGCCGTGTGATTTTTTAATCATTTTTTTTTTAATCGTAATAAAGTCGAAATTCTAGGTCATTGGTCCCCAAACATTTTGCCTCGTAAGCCTCTTGATTTATTAACAGTAATAATTTTGTGGACATCTGGCACGTCAGAGCGAATTCTGGTGTTTGATATAGCATTTTTTTTTATCAATACTCTAGATCGACGGTTCTCAAACCAACTCAAAAGTTCTCAAATCTAGACCAACGGCTTATCGTGCCCATCGAAGCACGGATGAGCTCGAGATAAATAAACCCATCCATGGGCAGGCTACGGCCGAGGTTACTTAACTTGCATGTTCGATTACACTGACATGCGCAACGACGCCGTTGAGCTCCTCTTATATGTATTTACAAAAATAAATATTTATCAGTTGTTATTTAGTACTTACAGTAGAAGCTTTGCTTGGTGTGCGAGTTGCTGGGATTGTTGGAGAGAGAGTGATGGAATAAAAATCCTCGATGCCAATCACAAGATGCACAAACCGTGGATTTATTGATCTTGCTACAAGTCTTCTTATAAACTAACTAGCTTCTTATTTTCTATCCAGGAGCGCTTCAGTATTTTTCTTTCTTGTTTGCTGCGCTGAACTGGAACTGACGAACGTAGTATAAGCACCGATTAATAAAGCGAAAAAAAAAAAAAAACCCCCAGAGGTCGCAAACATGCGCTCTCACAATCGTCCAACCTAGGTAATTGTTCGTGTAGGTGTTGTCGGATTTGTCAAACCTAAATTGTGTCTAAATATATATCAAATAAAATATTGTGTTCGTTGTTATGTTTTGTTTGGTATTATGTCTGTCCATATTATTCATTCATTCCGAAAGTAGTCAGTCGGTATTCATATATATATATATATATATATATATATATATATATATATATATATATATATATCTTCCCAATCCGCTCTAGCGGACTCGAGTTTCTCGGGGGTTGATGCCTCCGAAGTTTTGTCCGAGTAAAGAGCTTTAAGCTCGAAACTCGCACGCGCGCAAGCGCAAGCTACTGACTGACTGACTATTTTCTTACGAACTATCTTATAACACTATAAACGTTTAACTACGTATAAACGTTATCTACACATAACAGCTACTAATAACCGTTGTCCTGCACACTTAGTGTAGGACTAGATGGTAGAGGATATACTGACCAGAAGTATTTTTTTATATATTGGGGGTGGGGGGGGGGGGGGGGGGGGGCAAACGATCAGGTGACCCACATAGTCAACTGATGGAAACGTGTTATAATTTAATACTACTTGAATATTCGTAGGCAGTGTGTGTTGCCAGTGGTTTTTTTTTTATATGAAAGGGGGGCAATTGAGCATGTGGGTCACCCGATGGCAAGCAATCACCACCGCCAATGGAGATCAGCAACACCAGGGGGCCGCTGATCCGTTGCCAGCCTATACTCCTCCCTTTCTTAGGTGATTTCACGCACTCGTAGGAACACAACAACTTTCAAGGGAATTGTTATTTGGCCGCGGTATTCTGTGAGGTATTTATTTGTTACTAATTGTTAAAAAGGTATTTATTTCAGTCACAGTGTGAAAGTGGTGATGAGTTAGTGTGGTCACAGTGTAGGTACTGTGTAATCTATTTTTTTTTTATACTACGTCGGATGGGAAGACAAGCATACGGCCCACCTGATGTGAAGCGGTTACCGTAGCCATATTGACGCTCGCAACATAAAATATCACTCGCGCGCTGCCATCCCCGCTGTCAACCAGCAACTCCTTCCTTTCTGGTGACCTCACTCACTCGCAGGAACACAACAACCCTCAAGGGAATTGTTATTTGCCTGCGGTATTCTGTGAGGTGGAGGTACTTCCCCAGTTGGGCAGCTTAAGAAATACGTTAGGCCCTACCTCTCTTTTCGCCAGAGCCTCTTCTGTCAGTCAGCAGGGTGCACCACGTGCAGGTGAGGTTGACTTTGGTTCAAAGATGTTGATGAACCTCTTACACCCCAATATGTAAATCGAAGCATACCTATCCCGATACGTAGACTCATGTGGGGGAATGGGACGCACTAACGCCGGCAGAAAGCGTGCCGAAATCCTCAAATTTATACGATAATAAAAAGTTGATTTAAAAAAAAAATTGAAACCGACTTCAGTTGGCGAGCGCAGCTTATTGGTGGAATACCCCGGCAGACGCTGCTGCCCGTCTTCCGGGAGAAAAGTTATCGCGTGACACAGGATTTCTTAGTCGCCTTGTACGACATCCAGCGCAGAGTAATGGAGTGGCACAATTTTATTCTGCCGGCTACCATAGGGCAAATTTAAGGGTTTCCCTCGATTTTTCTGGCATCCCATCATCAGACCCTGACTTGGTGAATATGGAACCACTTCGCAATTACCCTTTCAAATAAAAAAAAAAAACCGGACAAGTGCGAGTCGGACTCGCCCACCGAGGGTTCCGTAGGTACGTAGTATCATTATTAAATTTGATATTTTTCATTATAAATAAGAAATAATGCGTCGAAAAAAAAAATAAAACATATTTTGCAATGTGTACATCAAGCCCTTTCATATGATACCCCATTTGAACTAGTAGTTTCAATTTGAAATTTCGACACCCTATAAAAAATATAGACCCCCTATTTTTTAAGATCTATTTACAAATGTATAGTTTTGAGATTTATTCCTGTACTTGTAGTCTATAACGATGTTACTTGCCAAATTTCATAGTTCTAGGTCAACGGGAAGTACCCTATAGGTTTTGATTCCCTTGAGTGTGTCGAAATATGCGTTTTTTGTTGAATAAACGGCCGTAACTTTTTTCTACGTAAACTTAGCAGTTTGATTTTTTTTTAACTTCATGGGACCGTAGACCTGAGAATACAGTTCAAATTTCAGCTTGATACCTCCACGCATTCTCGACATAGAAATTCTGGACAGACAGACAGACAGACAGACAGACAGACAGACAGACGGACAACAAAGTGATCTTATAAGGGTTCCGTTTTTCCTTTTGAGGTTCGGAACCCTAAAAATGAATTTGACCATACGTGCTTATAAAATATAAGGGTTTCCCTTGATTTCCCTGGCATCCCATCATCAGATCCTGACTTGGTGAATATGGGACCACCTTGCAATCATACCCTTGTAAATAAAAAAAGAATTATGAAAATGGGTTCACAATTCGCAAAGATATCGAATAACATACATACAAAAAAAATATTCAGTCGAATTGAGAACCTCCTAATTTTTTTGAAGTTGGTTAAAAAAGCCGGTCAAGAGAGAGTCAGACTCGCGCATCGAGGGGTGTATTTTTTTTTGTTTTTGTGAATTACTACAAATATACGGTTTTAGGATTTTTTTCCTTTACTTGTGCTACATGATTTTGCTTCTTGCGAAATTTCATGATTGTAGGTTAACGGGAAATACCCTATAGATGTTTATTCCCTTTGCTAAAGTCAAAATGTGCGATATAAATGAAACATAAACGGCCGTATCTTTTGATTGCGTCAATTTAGAAGCTTGTTTTTAGCACTATTTTGAGAGATTGTTCTGAGTATGTGATATTAAATTCCAACTTGCAAACTCCACGCGTTCTTAAGAAAAAGGGTCTTAACAGACGGACGGATGGAGGTGATCCTATAAGAGTTTCGTTTTTTTTTACTTTGGAAGTACGGAACTCTAAAAAACAAATTGACGTTCCTTTATGTCGCGAACTCGCGATGCATTGCGACCACGTTGCGATGCGCAGCGGTAAACAACCAGTACGGAAGTCTCGACACATTTAATGGTTATTCAGTAAGCAAAAATCTACATTACTGTATATTTTACTCAGTAGAGATGTTTAGCTTCGCATTACTAACTAAACTTTCTTAAGATAGGTGGTTTATCGGAATTAAAATGAAAGATAATAAACCCTTTAATTTCCTAAGCAATAACGCGTAATGGACATGTTGTTGGCAAGGCGGGTGCTGCATATTGGCTCTTAAAAAAATTAAAAGATAGTGGAAAAGATAGAGGGAAAGATAGGATAAGATAAGCGATAAATTATTATTTTAAACAAAAAAATATAATTTAAGGCATTTATTCGTTGTTAATAAAAAATGAACGAACAAGTGTTACTGTTTTCGCTCATCGAGCCGTTTTGTTTGATAAAAGCTGTAAATATAATGTATGACGTGTCTACGTGCCCGCAAGAGCCCAATGGCAAGTAAATGTGCATAATTGAATTTGTGTCTCTAACGTCGCGTCTCGGTGCGGCTGACTAAATTTGTTCGCGTGACGTCATCGCAGATATGGAAAAAGTGGGAAAATGCCACGTTCGGTTATCATATAACCAATCTTAGCCCACTGTAATAGGTGGTAAGCGGACTGTTAACCTATAATCTAGTATAATCAAATGCAAAATATTTTAAAACCAACTTCAGTATAATTTTGTCAAAGTAACCACTTACTTAGAAAATATGTACAAGTGTGACGTCACTACAAGAGTGGGCGCACAAAAAGCTACATGTCATAATTGGTCACAACAGAAGGTTACATACATATTAAAATGTAATTTTAAAATGATTTTATTTTACTTTCCTGGAATATTTTTTATTACATTTATTTGTTGTGAAATTAAATATAACGAAACAGAACGCCAGGAAACGAAACGAGATAAAATTTATTCAGTTATCGCATTTTTTCTTATATAAATTCTATAGGTACAATATTTTAAGCAAACGTGCAATTGCATCTATTTGATCTTTACTTTATATTGCGAATACCACCTGTATCATGGTATGTATTTGATACCTTGAAAAGATTAATATTATTTAAACTCACGTGAGACATTATACTAAATTAATTAAATAAATTAAACGGGTCACTCATGTGTCCGGCGCAAGAGACAAAGGGTGGACGTGTCTGAACATTCGCCCTGATGAAGGTCTCCTTTTGAGATCGAAACTAGTCGACTTTCCCGACAAAAAGACGTGAGTGACCCGTTTAATTTATTTAATTAATCTTGAAAAGATTGTTTACGTGTAGGTATAGCAATAAAGCCGCCGCGCTGGTTGCATATAATTGTTCAGAATGTAACTTTTTTTTCTGTTAGTTTCTATAGTTTGCACTATAGCATATTCTGTGTTTGTATAAAGCATATTCTGTGTTTTTTTTTAACGGGGCGTGGGTCCACTACACATTCCCACCTCCTGTGTAGCTAGGATTTACAGTAGCGACCACCAAAAAAGGCAATGAACAATGAAGTCCATTGCAATCCCGGGAGTAAAACTACGGCTACCTTGGGACTCACAGCGAATTTAATCAGAAGAAATTCGTAGGAATACGATGCTTTTGGAATTTGACTTCCTCTCTTGGCAATGTGGGAGGCAGCTATATGGCAAATAAGGCATTAAAAACCTAAGGAGACGGCGAATCAATTGAAGCTCAACTGCCGTGCACCACAGATTTTAAATATCTGATACTATTGGGGATCTAAAATAGTGAGTTTGTTACATAGCACATCGATCCTAATAAAATGTATTGCCAAATCGTCTGAACTTGATAATTCTCCCTTGTTGCTACCAAATTAGAATAGTATAAAACCCAGGATTCATCACGAAAGGAATTCAATACGTTATCCCGCTCACCTCAGAGGGGCGAAGACGCACACGTCCAAAAGCCTGAACGTGCTGCCCACGCTCTTCTTCTCAGCCAGAACGTTAGCCAACGGTCAGTAAGATCTCCACGAAGAGAATTGTTGCCCAGGGTGCACCACGCTCAAGATGATGCTAATACGTCGTACCCACCCGACATATCCAGCAAAGCAAACGACCAACAACAGTCCTAAGCACACCAGAAGGTTTTCCGGCCTTAGCACCTCATAAACAACCTAACCTAATATTTCAGTGGCCCATTGAGTAATTATTAGTGGATTATGTTATTATTTTCCTTCAAAATTTAACTGATTGTATCTGAAGTTATGGCTGTCAACTGGTTTGTAAATGAATCGAATTATAAACTAGTCCAAATTCAATATAAACTAATGAAATACAAATCCTTAAGCCATTAGACTTCGGAACTTAACCCTGTCTGCGCCCAGGGCAATTATAGTTGGAGCCATTTGAACCGCGGGCGGCCTTTAAGACCTATCGTGAAGTTTCTGTTTTAAGCGTTAATTGTTGGAGATTGTTATGTAAGACTCTGTAAGAGGTATACAGTCATTATAGTTGTTTTGTTGAGATGTAATGTTGTATTCAAAATCTCTCACATAAAATATACTGATATAAAACTTATGAACGATAACAGATTAACGCGTGTTTTAAACAGCGTGTTTGTTATATCCTAATTAAGATGATAAAATTTACAATAAGGAATAGAAAGTATTTATTTACTCATTTTTTATACGTCTAGTGGCAAAAAAGTTTACGACCTACTTGTTGAAGAGCGGTTGTAGCCATATAAACGATTTCGACATAAAGTATCGCTCATGCGCTGCTATCCCCGTTGCCACTCGCAAAAACATAACAACTCTCAAGGTAATTGTTATTTCTCAGTCGAACAGTTAACCGTGTCCTACCATTCTTTTGCCGCTGTCTAGTTTGTCAGCGAGCAGCGTTCACCACAATGCAGGTGAAGTTTGGCCTTAGCTTTAATGGGAGCTCCTTATACTCTGAATTTCAAATCTCAAGCAAAACACTAATCACGATACAGGCCTAGTTTACACTGAGGATCTTCGGAATCTCCACATAAAAATACAAATTGCAGACTAAACGTTAAAAGCATTCTCTACCTTAAAGGAGCAAAAATTCTTAGATATAAATAAATATTTAATGCGTTGTTTAGCCCGGTGGTAGAAAGGCTAGCAATAGCTACTTTTGGCTTCGAGGTCGTGGGTTCGATCCCCGCACAAGACAAACATGAAAGAATGAATGAATGAATGAACATATCTGTTTGACTAGGTTTAAATGTTTTCTATGTATCATCTGTTATTTACACTACAAATGTTTACTCATTATATCAGTTATCTAATACCCATAGTACAAGCTTTGCTTATTTTGGCACTAGATGGCAATGTGTAATTCGACTCGGAATATGATACTTGCAAAGATCGTGTTTGGTTATTAATTATAAATAGACGACTGCGAGTGAGTGAGGTCACCAGGAAAGAAGGAATTGCTGCGTTTTCATGTTGCGAGCGAATAATAATGTGACTATGGTAAGCGCTTCTCATCAGGTGGACGGTATGCTTGTCTGCCACCCGACATAGTATAAAAAAAAATAGGACGAAGTGTTGGTTAATAGTAATCAATAAATTACGAATGATACTTTTATTATAAAATTCGTTTTTTGTTTATACCACCAGTGTGGCAAATAAGCATACGGCCCGCCTGATGGAAAGCAGTTACCGTAGCCAATGAACGCCTGTAACACCAGAGGCATCACACGCGCGTTGCCGACCTTGTAAAAACCTCTTCACGCCCTTTTTGAAGAACCCCATGCTGTAGTCCCCTGAGAAAACCTCACAGGCAGTTCATCCTCGTTATGTTTATGTAGTTTTTTTATATTAGAGGGGGGCAAACAAACATATGGGTCACCTGTTGGAAAGCAATCACCACCGCCCATGGAAATCAGCATCACCAAAACGTCGCCGATCGATTGCCAGCCTTTTAAGGGAAATACAGACTGTACTTGAAGGCTCCCATGTCGTAATTGTTCGGAAATACCGTTAAGGGAAGTTAATTCCACAGTTTCACCGTTCGTGATATAAAATGTTTTAGGAAACGTGCTGTAGTAGTTCGCCAATTATCAAGATATATACGAATATGTTGTAGTGTTGGACAATCCTTAGGAAACGTACTGTAGTCGCCAATTATCAAGATATGTTGTAATGGTCGAAAACCCTTAAGTGTAACTCTCTCTCATTTTATGACACTAATGATTTTATGTTTCAATATATTATTATGAGCCACCTTACAAAAATCTATAAAGATACCAATATTTTGCTATCTAATATAGATGGACTGCGAGCAAAACATTCACTCGTGGGGGTATTGTATTATAACTTGATTGCAGTCTTTTGTGAGGTAGCGGTCGCCCAAAAATATATAGATACTCGTAGTTATATAAGGGATTTCGCTCTTATATAACTATCTATATATTTTGTCCTGTTATAATAAAGTATTTTTCTTTAATAGTAATGGTGTAAGTGACTCGCCACCATTTTGAGCCAAAGCCATCCATGTGCACCTTGCTGACAAACTCACGAGGCTCTGACCTTTTGTCAGAGAGAAGAGAAAAGAGAGGTAGGGTATGGCGTGTTTTTAAGCTGCCCGACTGGTGAAGTACCTCGACCTCCCAGAATACCGCAGCCAAATAACAATTCCGTCGAAGATTGTTGTGTTCCTGTAAGCGATTGAGGACATCAGGAATGAAGGAGTTGTTACGTTGGCAGTGAGGCTGTAGGCGCGCGAGCGATATTTTTTGTTGCGAGCGTTTATATGGCTGCGGTAACCGCTTATCATAAAGCGGACCGCTTGCTTATTTACTCTCCCACGTAGTATAATAAAAATGCCATTGAATGAGCACAAACTTGATAGCAGTCTTCTGTGTGGTAGCGGTTGGCTTCGAAATCCCCAACCTTTTTTTCAATAGAGCCTCCTTTGTTAGTCGGCAAAGTGCACCACGTGCTAGAAAAATGGTATAAATTGACTCTAAAGTTGTTGGTTAGTTACTTAATATCTCAAATAATGTTTACTACCTTAACAAAATCCGCGTGATTCCTGATTCCACGTTTTAATTGCAAATATACGAAGTAAGCAATTTGTGATTTATATGTAACATTTCGATTCAGAATAACAAAGCCTTCAGTAAACTCCGTGTCATCGCTTACTTCACAAAACACACATAAATCTTCTGTGGGTGGCCATTTAGCACCAATTTGCAATTTATCTGTTGCGTTCTTTCAAAGCACCAGCATTAGAAGAGCCCTTCCCGCTAAAACAATGTTCGGAAATTCGAAGCAAGTAAGAGATTAAGTTAAGGTGGTCATTGTAACTTAATAATTTATTAATCTCAAACTTTTGGGGGATGTGGGATGGTATGGGTGGGCGTGTTCGGGATTTACCGTGTGGAATATTTATCGACATGGACCAAAAACACGTTTTGTATAAAGGACAGTCGGAGGACAAATTTTCGGACAATCGCTTGATTTGTAATATTAACCTTTACCGCAGAGGACAGTAGAAAATTATTACTTTAATAATAAATATTTGTTTTTGTTTTATATCGATCAGGCCTCCCCAACCCGTTTGTCCAGCGTGGGGACTGTAGGCCAAATCCTCCTTCCATCTAGGACGGACGAGAGAGGGTCGTGCTCCTGTAGTGGAGACTAAAATGGACCTGATGATGATGATGATTTGTTTTTGATGTGATAACGTCTTATAAATCGACGAACGCCGGCTGAATGATGATGAAGCCATGAAAAAGCATGACTCATTGTCACGTTCCGCCTGAGCCGAGCGTGGAAGCGAGAGAGCGGAACAAGTGGCGAATCTATCTCTCTTCCATTCCATCGGCCGATATTTTCTAAGTTTGCCATTTGCTTTGTACACGATGATTTATATCACTTGGGTAGGGATTAGGGACTTGCCGCGATCAATTTTAATATTTTCCCTATATTTCCTTCTATTTTGACGAGCTCGGTGGCGTAGCGGTCAATGACGCGGCTTCGACACCAACGCTCGTGGGTTCGATTCCCATATGTTACATTATGTTTATCAGTTGTCTAGTACCCATAACACAAGCTTCCCTTACTTTGGAGCTAGATGGCGCTGAGTAATTTGTCTGACAATATTTACAATATTTATTTATTTATTTCGACGACGTTGCAAACGCCATGGTCACGGAATGACTGAGGATAGTGAGTTGTTGGTAGTCTGTTAAGGGCAAACATATCTATCTACCCTCTTTCTTCTTCGAGGCACTTTACACACTACTCTCACGGTGTCTGGTTGGGAATTTTTATAAGGGCAGACCCCTTATAAAAATTGCCAACCAGAGACCACCCCCACACTACGTCTACTCAACTCAATTTCTGGATTCCACGTTCCGACTATGATTCCCAATGATTTAGCCCGGACGAGCCCGGTGGTCGAATGGTTAGGAACTTTGACTCTGAGGTCGCGGGTTCGATCCCCGCACAAGACAAACATTTGTGTACATGAACATGCCTGTCTGGGTTTTTTCTATGTATTATACGTATGTATTTACAAAAAAATGTATTTAAGTATAATATCAGTTATCGTACCCATAGTACAAGCTTTGCTTAGTTTGGGACTAGATGACTGTGTAATTTGTCAAGGAATATTATATTACAAGATTTACGTACCATTGTTTCTAACCTAACATAAATTAAAGTGGAACATGAAATAACTTAATCCATTCAAAAGGGAAACATAATCCTTTCATATCATCTCGATGTCAATAACATAATAACCCCGCAAAAACTACTAATTCAAATGGACCCCTTTATAAGTCCTTTATTAAGGCCAAAATTACTGAAAATCAATTGACCGCCCACTAAAGCCCCTGACAAATGTGTCATTACCCGTAGGTAGCCACAATTTATCCGGGAAAGGGTCTGGCATATGAATTTATAATAAATTGTATGCTAAACCCTCACTTCGTCCAGCCACTGAATTTATTCAAAAATATAACAGGCACAAAGGGTTAAAGATATAATTTTACTAGATATGCCGTAAAATTATGATCGTCAGAGTCAACCCTTGTTCATCCCACTGTTGGGATATAGGGGTCCTACCGCCGAAGCTGAAGCCACCACCGGATTTTTTTATTCCGAAAATCAAAATTTAGCATAGACTTAGGGGTGTAAGTGGTTCATCTGGGGTGTAAGTGGTTCATCAAGATATTTGAACCAAAGCCAACTTCACCTGCACGTGGTGCACCCTGCTGACTTACAAACGAAGCTCTGGCGAAAAGAGAGGTAGGGAGCGTAATTGTAAGCTACCCGACTGGGGAATGTACCTCCACCTCACAGAATACCGCAGCCAAATGATAATTCCCTTGAGGGTTGTTGTGTTCCTGCGAGTGAGTGAGGTCACCAGAAAGAAAGGAAGGAGATACTGCGTTGGCAGCGGGGGTGGCGGCGCGAGAGCAATATTTTATTTTGCAAGCGTTAATATGGCTACGGTAACCGCTTCACATCAGGCGGGCCGTATGCTTGTCTGCCACCCGACGTAGTATAAAAAAAAAAAAGAAAGAAAAAGATTGGCAGTAATAGTGTTTAGCTTAGCTGGTAGAAACCATATAGTTCTACCGACAAGGTGAAGTCGTTTATTATAAACTTAAACCTAACATCTATTTTAGCGATCAAAAAATCCGGTAGTAATCGGCTTCAGCTTCGGCGGTAGGCCCCCGGGCCTCAACTCATTCGAAGGGGTTTAGAGTATACTTAACCAACTTGCTCAACTGCAGGTTTGCGAGTTCAGTGTTTTCAAGCTGCCTAATAGCCACTGACATATCTTAACGACTATTGTGCAGAACTCCTTAGCACATTCTTTTTATAAATTTTACTTTTTTTTACCTTTCTAACTGTACGTCACTATTTTTACTTGTCATTCACTTCAATAAAGAAAATGTAATATACAAGATCGACCAATTTCTATTATTTTAGTTTGATCGCGTATAACTATCATCTAACGATAACAGCCTATACTGACGTATTACGTGCACTACGAAGCACGGAGGATCTCGAGATAAATAAACCAATCCATGGACAAGCTACGGTCGACATTGCTTAACTTGTGTGTTCGATTACACTGCCACGCGCATGACGCCATCGAGGTCGTAAAATTATGTATTACTAGCTAATTATATTTTTTTTATACTACGTCGCGTGGCGTACAAGCATATAGTCTGCGTGATGTGAAGCGTGGCTATATTAACGTAACTATATTAACGCAAAAGGAAAAATCGCTAATTTCACTGACTTATCACAATCAAAAACAATCATCATCATCATCATCATCAGGTCATTTTAGTCTCCACTACAGGAGCACGACCCTCTCTCGTCCGTCCCAGACAGGAGGATTTGGCCTACACTCCCCACGCTGGCCAGACGGGTTGGGGAGGCATGATCGCTGTCTTATAATGTATTTCCCTTAGTCGCCTTGTACGACATCCATGGGAAGAGACGGAGTGATTCTATTCTAGTCTGCCGGAAACCACACGGCCAAATCAATAACATTCAAAAACAATAATTAACATGAACATGAATGTCACTTCCATGTATCTATACCCATATTCAACTAACACGAGGAAATAATGTGTAAAAAAAGTAAGAACCTTAAAAAACACTTACGTTCTATTTGAAATACCTTTTCAACTCATTTACAAAATGTCATCTGGGCTACCCTATTATTATGCCATTTGTACCCTAAGCGAGCGGCTAACAGGTTAAACTGTATGAAATTTCATGTTCCAATGACGTGCAGAAAAAAAACTATTAATATAACACGGGTTAAGGTAACAGCGTATAGTTAAGTATTATGACAGACTTAGAAAACTTAAGAAAACTGAAAAACCACAATACTTCAGAGCATTCTTATAAATCGATGAACACCGGCTGCACGTATGAAAAAGCATGACTCTTTGTCAAATTCCGCCTGAGCCGAGCGTGCAAGCGAGAGCGCGGAACAAGCGATAGAGTGGTTTGTGACGCATCTATCTATCTTCCACTCCATCGGTCGATATTTTCTTGTGACGTTATCACGTAAAATTATCGTCCGTAAACCGACTTTGCAGACAACATTTTTTAATACGCTTTTACTCGTATTAGGCCGACCTGTATGTAACTAACTATGTAATGGAATCTAAGGCAACAAATTTCACCATCTTCCAAGGATCGTAGCGTAATGAAAATTGGCAGCTGTATGTAGTTCTGATGACAATACAATAATATGGTACAGTCGAACTGATCTGATGATGGAGCCGGAAGATATGAACTGGAACTTCATGATGGAACATCGTATCAAAGCTGTTTTTAGATTTTTTAGAAAAGTCTTGTAATGAACCTTGACCACGATTAGGTTTCAAGGTCTGATGATGAAGCCGGAAGATAGGCACTGGCATTCCATGATGGAATATCGTATCATAGTCGTGCTTGCACTTGTGAGAAAGGCCACGTAATGGACTTTGAACACGATCAGGTTTCAAGGTTATAACAAAACTATTGGAACAATACAACCTCACCTGCACGTGGTCCACCAGAAAGAAGGCAAGGAAGGAGTATAGGCTGGCAATGGATCGGCGATCTCTTGGGCGCTTTCATAGCACATCAAACTAAAAAGTGAAAAATAAATGTAGTTAGTTAAAAAAAGTAAAAAAAACTTATATTTATTTACACAGACATGTGACACACAAGCATGTGGGTTACCTCATGAAAAGAAACCGCCACGGCCCATGGAGATCAGCAACACCAAGGGGTCGCCGATTTGTTGCCAGCCTTTACTCATTCCTTTCTTTCTGGTGCCCTCACTCACTTGCAGAAACACAACAACCCTCAAGGCAATTGTTATTGAGCTGCGGTATTCTGTGAGGTGGAGGTACTTCCATAGTCAGGCAGCTTAAAAATACGCTATGCCCTACCTCTCGTCTCGCCAGAGCCTCGTTTATCAGCGAGCAGGGTGCACCACATGCACGTGAGGTTAGCTTTGGTTCGAAGATCGTGATGAACCACTTACACCCCACAGAATGTCCCGCCACAAACGCACTAGGAGAACCGTCCCCATGTAAGGCACCTTACTTAGTAAAGACATGGAAGAAGTTCATTTTTTATAATGTATCGGGTGGAAAGCAAGCATACGGTTCCCCTGCTGTGAAACGGTGACCATATCTTATAGACGCATAAAGTAACTCGCGCGCCGCTACCCCACTGTCGTCGCAGCATCTCCTTCCTCCCTGGTAAGCTTACTCGCAGCAAAATAACTCTCTATAGGTTTCTAGAAACCGTGTGGTTTCCGGCAGACTAGAATATAATCACTCCGTTTCTTCCCGTGGATATCGTACAAGGCGACTAAGGGTAATACATTATCAAATATCGATCAGGCCTCCCCAACCCGTTTGGTCAGTGTGGGGAGTGTAGGCCAAATCCTACTTCCGTCTAGTACGGACGAGAGAGGGTCGTGCTCCTGTAGTGGAGACTAAAATGCACCTGATGATGATGATAATGAGGTTTCTAAGACTTGTTATTTGGCTGTGGTGTGTGATAGGTACTTTACCAGTCGTTTAGCTTATAATCACGCTGCACCCTCTCTTTGCATCATCTCTCATCCATGTGGGATTTGCATCACTTATAAAAAAGAATAATAATTCTAGTCAGAATTAACGTCGTTCAATACTTATGGAGCTCCACGGTGTCGCTGCGCGTGTCAGCCTAAGTTAAGCAACTTCGACTGTAGCCTGTCTATGGATGGATCTATATTATCTCGATCTCCACCGCGCTTCGGATGCGATTGAGCCTAGTAGCTTGCTTTTCTCTTTCATTAAACAAATATTTTTGGCTTAGATGTAAATGAAATGATTTCTTATGTAGACGAATTGTATGAATAACTAAGTATTAACCCAGTTGTTACTACAGATCTTTTTATATTGTTACTTATTTAATCAAGAGCTCGATGGCGGCATTGCTCGTGTCAGTCTAATCGAACACGCCAGTTAAGCAACGTCGACCGTAGTCTGTCCATGGATGGGTTTATTTAACTCGAGCTCTTTCGAGCTTCGGAGGGCACGTTAGGCTCTCGGTCCCGGCTATTGCCATAAGATAACAGTCGTTAAACCAAGACAATTTTTGCGCTCGGACCCCATGGGCCAAGCGTTTCCACCCCAAACGGCGCAAAAATATAACTACCGACATAGAGTAAATAAATTAACATAGAGTTTTCATCCCATACAAAATATCGTGCACCGAAAGAAAGCAAAAATTCCGTATTATTTCTAGATGGTGCCGGCAATAAGACATGAAAAAATTTAATACCGAATATTTCTCAACGAAATTTGATACATAATCATAAAATAATTTTAAAAATTACACAAAATAGTTATTGTCTGATATTTAACACTAATATCATAGTTAACAAAAGATGCTTTCACTAAAAAATAATCTTCAATTTTACCCCTACCAATAGATGTCGCTCTGATATGCTTTTGCATTTTTAGTTACTTTTGGCGCTAGTAGCGGCAGATTTTTCCCTTTTGTGCAACGTACATACTAGCGCCGTGGTCGAAGAAAAATAGCAACTTGTAAACGAAATCTTTGTTGTTAAAGGAAAGTAGGTAAATATTATTCTTATCGTATCTCAGGCTGACTTATTGTCAGCCTAAAGGATGATAAGAATATTTTTTTTGTTATACAGTCACCATATTCTTTTAGTTAAGTTGCACATTATTGTGAACTCCGTGAATGACGGGACTTAAGATTTTTAACTGTTTGCTCGAGGGACGCCATATTTAATATTTTGTATGGGATTACCACTCTACTTTTGTCTAATTTAGTGCATATGATTTAAAAATGTTTTTTTATTATTAAAATTAAGGCTTGCTTTTTAAAAAAATACATAATGAATACGAATTCACAGTAATAAACTATAATACAAAAATTCGCCAATCTCACAAATCAGCCTCATAGCTCATTTGGAAGAACCCTCTGCTAGTAATACATAAGTCCCTAGTTCAAATCCAACCATTGTCCTCCTTTTTGTCCATTTGAAAATATTTTTTATAACTAATTAATGTTTTTTAGGAATATTTTGTACCTATTTTTAATATGTTGTAGATATTTTTTTTTAATATTATTCATAACGTATCTCAGGCTGACTTATTGTCAGCTTAAAGGATGATAAAAATATTTGTTTGTCATACAGTCATCATAATCTTTTAGTTAAATTGCACAATATTGTGATTTCAGTGAATGGCGGGACTAAAGATTTTGCAACTGTTCTCTCGAGGGACGCTATATTTAATATTTTGTATGGGATTACCACTATACTTTTGTCTATAATTAAGGTTTGCTTTTAAAAAAAACATAATGAATACGAATTAACAGTAATACAGTATAATACAAAAATTCGTCAATATTACAAATTAGCCTCATAGCTCATCTGGAAAAGCACCCTACTCGTAATACTTATGTCCCGAGTTCAAATCCCACCATTGTCCTTTGATTTTGTCATTTTTAAAATATTTTTTTATTTTAAAAATGACAAAATCAAAGTTTTTTAGGAATATTTTGTAGTAGACTACTTAGCAATGTACTTAGTAGAAACATTACTAAAAAACCGTAACTTGCTTTTTTGTGCAATGTTGGATGAAAACAAGCATACCACCCGCCTGGTGTGGCGCAGTTACCGTGGCTGTATAAATGCAAATCGCAACATGAAGTATCGTACCCACGGTCGCCTTCGCTGCCAACGCAGAACTCCTGGATTTTCTTCTTGGTGACCTCACTCACTCGCAGCAACACGACCCTATATGTTTGACTGCCGTATTCTGTCAGGTGATGATACATCCCCAGCCGGGCAGCTAATGAATAAACCTTTATAGGATGGAAGATAGGAATAAAAATGGTCGCAAAAATAGAGAAATATCACGTAAAAGAAAAACCACAAACAATACAGTCGATTCGATGTGAGAAAAGTTGAAAAAAATTCCGCGCCGTGTCAATAAAGTCCAATTTACGCCACAGAACTTTCGATAAAATATCGTTGTTATTAATAATATAACTATTAGCATACTACGATTTTAATTGATAATGCATATTAAAATTTTATGCCTATGTTGAAAACAATAATTGTCGTATGAAACTTTTTTTCATTTTAATAAATCATTCTATTTACAGCACATGACTTCTTGTGTCAAGCGATTGGTACGTAAAACGGAACGGTTTTAAAAACTCTCGGTTATCGGCGCGCGGCCATCCCATTTTTGATACAACGGTACCCAGGTGCTATGGTAGGTAGGTACCTACGTACCTACTTAAGCATTGATAGAGTGCTAGTAGTTTGCGCGCCATCTAGCCATTTTTGATTAAAACAGAAAAGCATAATTAAACAAATTGAACCTTCGTGTACTGATTTAGTTACTAATCAAATTACCTATATCTAATTTGATACTCTTAGCGACCTCTGTTGCTCTTTAGAGTAACTAAATTCCGGTGTACGCAATTTACTATGAACATTGTTCGTCCTTTATCTCTCGTCCCTGCTACCGATGAGGTTTGATATTTACGCCGCTGATGCAGCAGCAGCCCCCGCAGAACCCGACGTATATGGAAGATGGGAAGGCGCAAGGGTGTCGACGCATGTTGCGTCCCACACCAAAGGTCTCCCTATCTTCCATGGCAGCAATGACATACCGTCTGGTCTCTTCCCATCGTCACGTACCAGACCATTTGGTTCCAAAACTGCTTGGATGCCGGCGGTGGAAAGGGCCCGACGAATAATATCATTAATGCTGCCATGACGTGGGATTCTGCCAGCGCTCCTGCAACATGAGAGGCCATGGTGTCATTTATCTTAGTTTTTGGTATTTTTAAGGTAGGGCATTTTGATTTCAAGGTAGGACATTGCCCCACAATGCCCCCTTCTAGCTACGGCCGTGCATACGGGACAGTGGAATTCCTCTTAATTAACTATAAAGGTTGGTCTAAGCCACAGACATAGGATTTTTGTAAAAAATCAGGGACCGCGCGCGTTTCCGTATGAAATAGTAGGTTTCATTAGTATGGAATACTTCATTCATAAAAGCGTCACCAACAAACAAAACACAAGAATTTGCCTGCTATGTTTTCCAGCTGAGCTACGTTCGCTTTCAAAGTTAAGCGCATTCCAGACGTTCCGGTTTTGAAAATCACAAAAGTATACAAACAAAGCGTGCATCTTCTGTCGGTGCGCAGAACGTGTATAAAATATGCGGTATGCGTCATTTGTGCCCTTTCAGACAGTGTCTTAATGCTGCCCTGACAAATGACGGGACCAAATGAACGGGTATTAAACAGTGGAGGTACTATTTGTCGGTGAATTTAACGAAAATAGTTCGAGTTATGGGTGAGTGAGATGTCTCTTACACTTATGAACTCGCGCTCTAATTTTCTATACCTGTTACCACTGTAGTGTTAACGATTTTTTTTTTTACACCATTAAAGTAGAAAAACAAGCATACGACCTGCCTGATGGTAAGCACTTACCGTAGTCTATGAATGCCTGGAACACCAGAGGCATCACACGCGCGTTGCCGACCCTGTAAAAACGTCTTCACGCCCTTTTTGAAGAACCCCATGCTGTAGTCTCCCGGGAAAACCTCGACAGGCAGTTAATTCCATAACTTGACAGTACACGCGAGAAAACTTCTCTGGAACTTCACAGTACGCGACCATTTGGGCTCCAATGTATGAGGATGAATTCCCTGACGATAGCGAGCGGAAAAACTATAGGAGGTCGTGGCCATCATGTCAAATAACTCCTCTGAACATACCCCATTGCACAATCGGTAGAAATCACAAAGGCACGCAAAATCTCTTCTCAGACGTAAAGGTAATAAACCTTCTGTCAGTTTGGGATCGTCAACAATCTTACGTGGAATATTTGTAAAATAATAATTTTAAATGTGTAGCGATATCATTATGATATCGCTACACATTTAAAATTCTATCATAAGGAGATATGTACCGCACGACGATGAAAGAGGCGACACTAGTGAAGCCTAATGTCGCTTTCGACGCAATCGCGAACTAATGCTACACCCAAACAGGTATTTATTTATTTCCATAAATAATAATCTCGTCTGTCTACTATTCTCCTTTAATGGTCATTTTGTCTATGTTTGGCGTAGATTGTAATGTCCGTTAACCTTCC
The DNA here is from genome assembly GCA_937001555.2 of Hypsopygia costalis. NCBI lineage: Eukaryota > Metazoa > Arthropoda > Insecta > Lepidoptera > Pyralidae > Hypsopygia > Hypsopygia costalis. The sequence goes on from OW443329.2 coordinate 30,682,283, forward strand.
AGCAAATCACATGTAACGCGTTTAAGTTATACACATCGACTTCAAGTATAAAACCGTTGTTCGTCATCAGCCCTTATTCATCCCACTGCTGGTTTCCCTCTATCGATGGGGTTTTTTTTTTACAATGGTTCTTATATTTAGGTTACATACATTAGTGGTATTTTGACAGTAAGTTTTTCTTCTAATCCTGCTATATCAGAGCATACTCCACCACGCTGCTCAACTGCGGGTTGGCGGAGGTCAGTGTTTTCAAGCCGCCTAAAGGCCACTGACTTGGCTTAACGATTGTCATCTAACAATCGATAACGACGACAGCAGGTACCGACGGCATTGCTAATCATTCGACCACCGAGCTCGTCTAATATACCTATAATAAATGAACCCATCCATGGACAGGCTACGGTAGACGTCGCTTGATTTGCGTGATCGATTAAAGTGCCATGCACATCGACGCCATCGAGCGTGAGCGAGCATCGATGCTTCATAAAAACGTTGTTCGCTCGAGTTAAATTCGAGTTCCACCAGTAACACCAGAAGGCTTTTAACGTTCTGTGCCGTTGAGCGTATAATACATTTGGGTATTCGCCTCCAAGACAGGGGCACACGTTTATTTTGAATAAAAATGTAACGGACCTCGGATGAGATGTATTTGTCACGGGTGAAATTAAGCTTCCTTTTGTCTCGGAGTCAAAATGTGCACGTAATGGACTCGTTTTATTATAGTTACTTACATATTTATGTGATATGATGGTACTGGATTGATGAGAAATATATGCTATGCGAGACTCTTTTCGTTTATAGATGGGTTATGCGTAAGGAAAAACAGTGAAAATTGAAATCTTTAACTCCATTCATGTTGTCATGCGTGTTTGTCTTGGTCTGGGTATTTTCTATGTATTATATGTATGACTATGTATTTACAAAAAAAAATATGTATTTAAGTATAGTATCAGTTATCTAATACCCATAGTATACGCTTTGCTTAGTTTGGGACTAGATGGCAGTGTGTAATTTATCCAGTAATATTTATTATTTATTTATTTATAATACCCTCTCTACGTAACTATTTTCCTTCAAACTGAAACTGAAAACTGAAACTGAAACTTTCAAACTGAAACCCAAAAAATTGTGATTGATGTTTTTTCCAGGGTGCCTTTTTTATACCATGTCGGTGTACGCTTTAAAGACACCCGTCAATGTACTAATTTAATTTCACGGCTTTATTATAATATTATGAAATATATTTATCTTATTATTATTTAAATAGTTGTCTTGGCCAACTTATTATAAATATTTTTGAAAAATGGAAAAATTCACCTGCCCCTTGGCTGCGGTAATTCTGTGCGGTGGAGGTACTTCCCCAGTTTGGCAACTTACAAATATGCTGTCCCTTACCTCCCACTGCACTGGGGAAGTACCTTCGCCTCATAGAATACTGCTGCCAAATAACAACTGCCTCGAAGGTTGTTGTGTTCCTACGAATGAGTGAATGCACCAAAAAGGAAGGAATTGCTGCGTTGGCAGCAGAGGTGGCGGCTCGCGAGCGATATGTCAAGCGTTAATAAGGCTACGTTAACCTCTTCATATCAGGCGGGCCTTATGCACCCACCACTGCCACCCGACATAGTATAAAAAGAAAATAAGTTTTGGCTACTGTAGTTGTTGTTGTTGTTGTTGTAAAATCTTTATTGTACTCAAAAAATACAAACATGATATAAAAATAGGATAGTTACATGTACAATGGCGGACTTATCCCACATGGGATTTCTTCCAGCCAACCATTTAATATTTAAAAGGAAAACATTATGTAACATGGCGAACTTAGGTACAATACGCTTACATGGTAACGATAAAACAAAAAATAATAATGTAACATTAATTAAGAATAGACTTAACATACTAAAAACACGAAGCATCACTAATTAGATGCACCGTCCAGATGCTTCCTCAGGTGCAGCTTGAACGATGCGATACTTTGCGACATCATCACATTAAGCGGGAGCGAATTCCATAAACGAGCTGCTTGCACAGTAAAGGATTTAGTGTAGGAGTAGGAGTTTGGGACAGGAATATTCAATAAAGGAGTGTTGCAAGATCTAAGACGATCATCAATAGTGCGAAATTCAAAACGTTGACGTAGATAGTAAGGAGCCGTGGGATTAAATAGAAGATGATAAAGAAAGGAAAGGATATGAAGGATTCTCCGTTGTCTTACTGGTAGTATATCCAGGCGCGCGCGGAATTCCGAAATATGATCCGATTTACGCAATCCAAAGACAAACCTAATACACATATTTTGGATACGTTCTAGCTTATTAACTAATTCTTCCGAAGGGTCCAAAAAAGCCACATCCCCATAATCAATGAGTGGAAGGAGAAGACTACGTGCCAATAGTGCCTTGGTGTTGACAGGGAGAAATGCTTGAAGTCGTCTCAAGGAGTGGAGAGAGGCAAAAACCCTGCGGCTAACTTCGCTTATGTGTGGGGCCCAAGACAGGGTTTGATCGAAAATTATGCCCAAGTTTTTAACGGTGGAAGAGACAGGAATGATTTTATTATTTAAAACGATATCGGGGCATACTACATTCAAATTATGCAATTTAGATATAAAATATGGTGTGCCAATAATAATAGATTGCGATTTGGAAGGGTTGACCTTCAACCCAAATTCATTAGACCATTTAGCAATGGTGGAAAGATCTTTATTGATTACGTCAATAGCATCATCAAGATTATCAAGCGAAGCAGCCGCATAGATTTGGAGATCATCAGCATAAAGATGATATGAAGAAGACAGCAAAGAAGATATATTATTAATAAAAATAGAAAAGAGAATAGGAGAAAGTACTCCCCCCTGAGGAACACCGGAGTTAAGCTGACACCAGTCAGATTTGTTGCCTTCAACCTTCACCAATTGGCGGCGATTAAGGAGATATGAACTAAACCAAGACAAGGCCAATGGTGATGGGTTTACCGCACGCAGCATGCCAAGCAATATGTCAAAGTCCACCGTATTAAATGCATTTGTGAAATCGAGTAAAACCAGAACTGTTAATTTTTTGTTTTCCATGTTGAGCCTAATGTCATCGGTGACCTTAACAAGTGCAGAGACAGTGCTATGCCCTGCGCGAAACCCCGACTGGTGCTCACTCAGGAGATTGTTATGACGAAGATGCATGGATAGACGTTGATGCACAAAGTGCTCCAAAACCTTGGAAAGAACAGGTAAAATGGATATAGGCCGGTAATCTGAAAAGGATGAGGGGTTTGATTTTTTAGGAAGGGGAATTACGTGAGCGTCCTTCCATAATGAAGGAAAGATACCAGAAGACAAGGAACAATTAAAAATGTCAGCAAGGATAGGAGCAATTTGCTCTTTTATAGGATGCAACATATTAATGCCAATGTCGTCGTTACCTACAGCCTTGGACTTGATGGTGCCTAGCAGTTTGACCACCTCAGTTGCTGATATTTCCCCTAGTTCTAACTGGGCAAAATCGGGAGTCACTGAGTTCAACAGAGATAATGTTGAGAGCTTTTTGAAAGGGTCAAGACTGACGGGAGATGAACAGAAATGTTTGTTCAAGGCATTAAGATCGACATTGGATGTAACAGATGGATCTTCCCCGCCAACACCATTAGACCTTAGAAACTTCCACAGTTTGTTAGGAGGGCAGTCTTCTATTGACGAGTGCATATAGGCACGCCTAGATGCTCTGCAGGTTTTATTGCACCTATTACGTAATTCAATATATTTATGCCGATTTTCCAAGGTAGGATCATGGCGCATTTTAATTTTGGCTCTATCCCGTCTAGCCATAAGATGTTTGATTTCTGACGTTAGCCAGGGCGCTGGAAGATGTTTTACGCGGACAGGGCGAAGAGGCGCGTGTTTGTCGTATAATTTTAGTATCAGACTGTTGAAAGCACTTAACTTCGCATCGACATCTGAGGCTGAAAGAACAGAATTCCACTCTGCAGCATAAACATCCTTTAATAGTTCGTCCCTATCAACAGCAGTAAAATTACGCATTAATATGGTTTTGTGCCTACGCTTAGGTGGACGTACCCCGAAGGAAGCGTAAATCAGATCATGGGCAGAAAAAGCCGGAGCATTGAATTGCCCATGAGCAGAAACTAGTTCGGGCGACGATGTGATGATCAGATCCAACAAGGACAGAGGACCATTGTGGGGAAAATGGGTGGGCCTCAGAGGAAGATGGTGTAAGTTGGTGGTATTCAAAAGAGAAATGAGCTTCTTTGTTCTAGAGTCATCCTTAATGAGACAGGTATTAAAGTCTCCCATCAAAATTGTATGATCAAACTGTCCAGCAAAATCAGTCAAAAGGTTCTCTAGAGAGTCAAAATAGTCAATATGGAGCGAAGGACTATAATATACGCCCAGCAAGACTTTAGAGTGATGAAGGGTTACTTGTAGGAACATGTATTCAGGTGATTGAAATTGGGGAGAGGATTGGGATATAATTTGACAAGGGATGTCGCCACGCAGGTAAATAGCAACACCACCATAACCCACCATCCTGGAGGTATTATTTTGGGTTCTATAGCATGTGCGATCATTCCTGATCAATTTATACCCTGGTAAAGGATAAAGCGTGGAAGGAAGAGATGGTTTAAGAAATGTTTCCGAAATTAGTATCGCATGAACATTGTTTGACGTGAAAGTGGAGAGCAAATCCGCATAATGTGCAGCAACGCTTTGAGCGTTGATATGTACAACATTAAAATTTTTGGATAATGGTGCAAAAGTTACATCCAGAGCTGCACCCAAGGTAGGTGCATCGGAATCATCACTCGAACTGCCAACACTTTCAAATGACGATGATAACGAGTAATATTCACTATCAGAACTAAATGTGTTAACATCCGACATTTGGTAGTCTAATACCAATTACTATAACAATTAAATTACCTTAAGCCTAAAATAAAATAATAATAATAGTATGTGTACACAGTACACGAAACTATAAAAGTTATAGCTACACTATTCGGCAGCTGTTGTAGATTTAAAATACACAAAATAAATCAAAATAAAATATTAAACTATACAAAAAGAAAAGAAAATGTAAAATTTAAATATCTAATAATAATGCAAAACATTACGAATTAATAAACAAATTCATTTATAAAGAATTTAAGAAATGGCGTACCCATGTCATGTAGTTGCCAATACCGAAAAATAATCGTAAGTCAAATGCTGTCACTGTCAGAGTGAAATAAATTGATTGAATTTGATTTGCAATGTTTACTGCGATATTGTCATCCTAATGTGATATTTTAACATTTCACAAATATGAAGTTTTTTAAAAAAATTCAAACCAAACAAGTACCTTCTAGTTAAAAGAAACGACATTGCAAGTATATGTGTGTACCGTCATGAATTTGATTTATAAAAGAAATGATGTTTTATAAAAGAACAACCAAACAGTGGCACATATTATAATCAGCAACATAATTGCAAATAGTTCGTAATGCTTTGACCAGTTGATAGAAGATAATATCTATTTATGTATGGTTCAAGAAACAAACAATGTGCATAAAGAAAACTGAAGTCTAGCAGGCTACTTAGCTTTAGATTGATAACGTGCCGAGCGTGACTTGCCTTGTTGACGTGATGGTTGTTCAGCAGGCTTTGCAGCATTCGTCGGTGCATCTGGGCGGGGGGAAGAGGGTACGGCATCAGATTCCAAGATATTATTTGATGATTTGAAGGCATTAAAATCCCCCATTGACACAATTTTGCGCCGAGACCCATTGGGACCAACGACAACTATCTTGCCATTGCCGTTAGTCCAGCAATCCTTGACACCCAATATTTTGCGTGCTTCCACAAATACAGCATGTCGATTACTAGTCAGGAACTCTGACACTGTTAGACCACTTCCTTTTAATAACCTCTTCGATGTCCACAATCTATTGCGTAGTTGTTGATCCCGAAACCGCATCAAAATTGGCCGAGGCTTGCCATCAGTCTTTGCACCTAATCGATGACAAGTAACGAGTGAATCAATGGCAAAGTCTTTCAATTCCAGTGAGTCATGGCAAATTCTCAGAATATCTTGATACACATCTTCATTTGTATCTTCTGAAGAACCATGGAGAAGCAGCGTACAAGAGCGGGATCTCATCTCAAAATCATCAAGTGTGGCAAGGACCAACTCCATTTGTCTTTTCAAACCTGAGACTGCTTTCCATATCAGACTTTTAAACATATTATAGTCACTTGCGATGACATCCTGAGGTTGGCTGCAACTACTTAAAGAATCCTCGAATGAGGCCATCTTCTTGGTGAACATCTCAGTCATCTCGTCCATATTTTTCCACAATTGCGACAGTGAATCCATTGTTGAGATGTTAGTAATGTGTGTAAAGAAACTGTTTGTTCTTTTATAACTTTTGTGTATATCCAGTGAGTGATGGTTGGAGTGAATATTATACAGCTGACGATTAGTGCAACATGTATTAACACATATGGGAACAACAAATAGGTATTTAAATGCTATTTATTATTTTTAACTGTTTTAAATATATAGAGCAAATTTAAAACCGTCTACACTTATTGCACCTACCCGCCGATACTCCAGTAGTTTTGTGGGATTGGGCAGATTTATTTTTAAGTCTAACCTTGAGACTCGAAACATTATCCATCAATGTTCATATTTCCTGATAAAGAAATCTGGATCCATTATAGGTATTGCAAAAAAATGGTCGTGGAAGATATTCAATATAATATTGATGGAGCCTGTCATGTATGGTGGATGGATGGCCAGTATGGATAAAGGGAGTCACTGATGGGATAGTTAAAATTCAATGAAGTGGAATTAGGTCAATCCACCCTGACTAGAGCCTAGAACCTAGAGGAGCTCGATGGCATCGTTGCGCGTGTCAGTCTAATCGAACACGCAAGTTAAGCAACATCGACCGTAGTCTGTCCATGGATGGGCTTATATTATCTCGAGCTCCTCAGTGCTTCGGAAGGCACGTTAAGACGTCGGTCCCGTTGCAGTTGTGATTTCATGACAGTCGGTAAGCTAAGTCAGTTGCTTGAAAACAGAATAACTCGCAGTTGAGAAGCGTGATGGAGTATGCTCTAAACACCTTCAACTGAAGGGAGACCCGTGTCCCAGAAGTGGGATAAGGAAGGGTTGACTCATATTAAAAACTATTAGTAGGTACCATCGAGACATAACTGGGGGCTTACCCCCTAATCTGAAGCCGATTACGATCGGATTTTTTCATTGCGAAAATCTAACTTCACCTTGAATTAGTGTTAATAGTAATAAACTTAGGAAGTAGGGACGGTTACGCTCTACGGATTTAATTATAAATGTTTAAGGCATCAGAACAAAGTTCTAAAATTATAAAATCTCTGTATCAGTAACGTAAAATACATAAAACTAGAAAGATCTCTGATCTCAAAATTTTAATAACTTATGTCCGACGTGTTTTATGGTCGATCAAAGATTGGTGGGAAAGGCCATATTAAAAGTATGAAATTATAAAAAAAATATATTAACATTGTAGAAACAATAATAATTACTATAACTTTTGTTACGGCACTAGCTACATAAACGCAATATTTAACATAGCTGTCGTACAAATTTCTGATATAAAATTATGCATATAAAATAGCGTATCGTGACATCATAATGCTGTAGCCTCTTGTATGGAGCGTTTTCGGGATAGTCCAAAATTGTGATCTTCAAGTTATCATATCTCGAGAAGTTTTTATGCTATCGAAGTAATTCTTTCGCCTATAGTTACGAGTATATTATTGTGACGTCTTTAAATAACAAATGGAAAAAAAATTGGTTCCGATGCCCATTTTCAACATAGGTCAGATTTTCGCAAACAAAAAACCTGATGAGAATCAGCTTCAGCTTCAGGGCCCCTGATTTACCTTTTTTTTGTGTCACAATCTTATATATAAAAATTAATTGCTGTTTGTTAGTCTCGCTAAAACTCGAGAACGGCTTGACCGATTTAGCTGATTTTGGTTTTGAAATGTTTGTCGTAGCCCAGGGAAGGTTTAAACGGTGAGAAATTATGGAAAATTTTCAAGAAAGATAGTAAAAACAACAATTTTATTTTCCCATACAAAGTGTTCCTACTATAGGCGAATGTCATGGCAGCAAAGATGGCTAACCTACCTATCAACAGTGTCATTGTCACAAAGGATCGACATATTTGTTGGTTGTCAAATATGACTTTCTCAGAAGTGTCATAGAAATGACACAACCCTAATAGACATCAAGAATGGAGTTGAAACATGTAGTATTAATTGTTTATGGTAAATCATTCTTTGTACAATACTAAAGAATAAATAACAGATATCTGCAAATTTCATAAACACTCGCATTGTAAATTACAAAAATGATTACAATTGTAACCAGTGTCAGCAATGCGAATAGTACCAAAAAATGTGGGCTGAACGCAGAACGAGGTTTGTGGATTCACATAGAGTTATATAACTTTGCATATGGTAAGACCAACAGCACATTTTAAAGGTATGTCATGTTAACCAAGGTGAATATTACAAAATAAAACGGATCTTCATTATTTATTCTAAAGTACCTAAATCTGTAATTCACATTAATTTTAATTAATTCACATTTGTCGTTTAGTCATAAATTTATTTGGCGAGAACTTTCTTTACTGAAGTCTAAAGGGCTCCCAGGGGTTTATATCGACATCATCCGAGACATGTACTGAAATTCCAAATCCATAGTTTAGACCTCTGTCGGAGAAACAAAATTCCCAAGCGATCAGTCCTTAGTCTGTTTTTGTTCATAATAGGCATATTCTTATATATTAGACATTCGTGGTATTAGACGAATTGTCAAGTAGTATCATGGATCCACATGGACCAGCTCTGTGGGGTGGGTTGACGGGTCTTCATGTATGCTAATATAATTGCACTGGCGGATGCGGATATAGGGCAGTTGGTGCGATCAGTGAATTAATGGACGAGGTCACTTGAGAACTATGGCCTGAATCCTATTACGGGAAAGATCGAGTAATTGGGCTGCAAAACAACAGATCCCACAACCGTGGACATAAGGATATGGTCTAATGCACGGACGGTTTAAGTACTTGGGATCTGTTCTTCAATCATCGGATAGCATCGTCTGCGAAATTTCATTAGCTTGGAATAAGTGGCTTGAGGTAACCAGTGTCATCTGTGACTGCAAAACTCCGCCAAGTTGAAAGAACAAATCTATAAATCCAAGAGTTGAATATACTGCGCAGTATGCACGAGGTTTCGTAGAAAGACCGCGTCAGGAATTCTCGGACATGGCAAGCAAACTGCAAGAGAGTCATTTAAGCTGGTATTGTCAAATTTTATGGAAAGCGGCAAGTTAGGAAACAAATGTCTTGCAATGGCACATCCTCAAGGTTCGGGCACACAGGGTAGGCTCTCTTAAAGGGACACAGATCTTAGTAGTATATATTTATTAAGTAGATAGATGTAGGTGAAACAAAGTTCACCGGGTCATCTAGTCCTTAATAAAATTGATGAAGCAAATAACAAATTCAATAAGTTTCCCAAAACTTTTTTTTTTTTGCAAAAAAACTTTGCAAAAATTTTCTTTGCAACTGCAATTTTTTAGCTGAACCCAGGGCTGAAGCTGTATCGAAATGGAAAAAAAGTTGATACCGTTGTCCATAAAGAGCTGTATCGAAAAGTAACTTTTTAATTTTATTTTGATAGCTTATACGTAAAAGACTGACATTAAGATTATGTATTTAGTTTTTTAATGTCTAAATTTCAGTATGAGAGTAGATACACGTATTTACTACGTCATGCTACATAGAGAAGAGCGGCTAGTAAAAATGTCAAGCTGTCTGTTTGTAGTAGGGTTGCCAACTATACTGTTACAAACAGTATTATACTGTTTTTCGCTACATTATACTTTTTACTGTTGAACAAAAATAAAGTATACAAAATACTGTTTTCAGCATCAAAATGCTTCTAGTGTTAAGCATTTTGATGCTGAAAACAGTATTTTGCATACTTTATTTTAGAATAGACGCTCACACATTTTTTTTTAATTTAGTCATTAATAGAATTGATTTTAGTTACAATTGTGGTGAGGAGTATGTAATATTTAAAATAGACTGTAAATTAATAAGTTGTGCGAGTAGCTCTAAAAATATGGATTTAAAACATTAAATAAATAAAATACTGTTCGGTTTTCTAATATACTGTTTAAAATTCTTCTCAGACCAAAATGTACTTTATTTCTTGTAAAAAAAAGTTGGTATCCCTACAACTAAATAGCTGATTACCCAACTATTTGGCTGTTCGCTTTTAAATCTCACCAACTGATAGATTTTACAGACGCTGTTTGATATTGGAACAACCAACGTTGTTCTAATATTTATTAATCGCTACGTTATTAATCTACTTACATTACCTTAACTGCTTCTGTAAGAATTGTCAGTTTATGGTTCTTACCTTTTTTTCCGGTGACCGGAACCCTCAAGCGAATTGTTATTTGGCTGCGGTATTCTATGAGGTGGAAGTACTTCCCCAGTCGGGCAGCTTAAAAAATACGCTATGCCCTACCTCTCTTTTCGCCAGAGCCTCGTTTGTCAGTCAGCAGATTGCACCACGTGCAGGTGAGGTTGGCTTTGGTTCAAATATGTTGATGAATCACTTACACCACTGACAATACTAATGGAAATAGGTAATTTGGTAAATGCCGAACAAAGTCGCGGGGGCTAACTAGTTGTCACCATAGGCGGGGCGACCTCGGCGCCCGCGGCGGGAAAGATCTTATTAATATCTACTAACTTATGCTTGGATATTAATTTAACTAATAAACTAATAATCCAAACTGAATTTCGCGTTGGCGCGAAATAATATAATTAACTGGTTGCTTGAAGCGCTAAGTGGGTGCTTTATTTACGAGATTAACTCACGCCTTGCATACTGCGTTCTAATTTAATCTCAAGTATCAACTTAGTAAGCTAAGTTACGTAGTACTATTACTATTAATAATATTACGTATGTTATGTTATTGACAAATTAATGTATTATGTTAATAATCCATATATGTAGTGTAGTGTCTAAAATGTGTTTATAGGTATAGCATTTAAGAGTAATTTATGATCGTCAATGTAACCTGAACGAATAATAAACCAAATGTAAACTTAATCAGACGTTTGTATCATCTCGCGCTCACCACCTTCATTACATGGCGACCCTGCCAGGATCCTGTCACGGTCGCCACGCCATGTAGGGTTGGGGTATTTGAGACGTATTATAACAACGACTGCTCGTCGAATACTGTCTTTATTACATAAACTTACTCACTATATATTACCTTACCACTACACATATCTCGATAAATCGGATGTGTCGCAGTAGCTCGATGGCGGCGTTACGCGTGGCAATCTAATTTGATCACACAAGTCAAATAACGTTGACCGTAGCCCATCGATGGATGGGTTTAATTTACCTCGAGCTCCTCCGTGCTTCGGAGGGCATGTTAAGCCATCGGTGCCGGCTGTTGTGGTTAAATGACAGTCGTTAAGTCAATGGCCTTTAGACGGCTTGAAAACACTGACCGCCGCCAACCAGGAATTGTGCAGCGCGGCGGAGTATGTTCTACACCCTTTTCATTGAGGGGAGACCCGTATCCCAGTAGTGGGAAAGGGTTGATGACAATATAAGGATATACGAATATTAAAATCTTCAACTTCGTTCAAACGACTCCCGTTTACAATCCACTTTTTCGTTCGGGCTTCATATCCAACTCTTTTACCTTACAAGCTTCACGACATTGAAATGCACTACCTGAACATATTAGAAAATTTCCCAGTAAATTTGCTTTCAAAAAGACCTTGCATGCCTATCTTTTTGAAACTTTATCAGAGCAGTAATCATCATCAGTATATGTAGTGTAATGTATGTAGAAAATAAATTAAACCGAGAGAGAGAGGTAATGTGTAATATCCAGAGGGAGAGCGTTCCAAAGGCGTACACGTAACCACATTTGTCGCTAAAGATCATACCATATGTCTTTGTACCAAGAGTAGTAGACGTATAGACTTGTAACAGGCTATGTACGAGTAAGTAAGTGTAGATCACTTGGAAATCCATCCAAATATTCTCTATTTCACAAGGTATTTCGTGAAACAAAGTCACAAATAAACCGCCAACTCTGGTGGGATTGTCTAAAGTGAAATGTAAACGATAGTTCTTTAAAGAGAGGGTAGTCGGTAAATTTGCTGTTGCACGGCGCCCCGGGCTATTTACGGACTCGAGAATGGAGTTTTGAATAAAATTCTGCACTTCAAGATTAGCGTACACTATAGACCTGGCGACTATTGAGTTACAATAACTTTTGGTACATTATTTTTTGAAGGCAAGGAAAAGTCGCCCGCGGGTTGGAAATTTGGAAGTGTGAGATGATTACTAAATCTAATCAAAATGACATAAAACCGATCATTGTTGAAGTCTGGGAGGAAGACTGTGATCAGTAGTGACTAACTACTAGAGACTAGTGGCAGTCAAGCATTCGGCCCGCCTGATGCAAAGCGGTTACCGTAGCCATATTGACGCATGCAACGTGAAATATCACTCGTATTCTGTGAGGTGGAGGTACTTCCCCAGTCGGGCAGCTTACAATTACGCTCCCCACCTCTCTTTTCGTCAGAGCCTCGTTTATCAGTTAGCAGAGTGCACCACGTGCAGCTGAGGTTGGCTTTGGTTCAAAGATTTTGATGAACCACTTACACCTACTACTACGCAATAACCATATGAATACTAATGAGCCATGAATACCAATACCCAAAACGGCCTGTACTTTTGCTGGGAAGTAGAGAAGGTCTACTTCACAGCAAAAGTACAGGCCGTTTTGGGTATACAACATTGGGTGTACAACAAATTTGGCTTCTTAAAAATGGAAAACTTACCGACATAAGATTTTTTGCGACATATACGTTTTGCAGGATCTAAGTGATAATATTCAAGATATTTTTTTTTCTAGTGTGTCTACGCGGGGTGATGTCGCAGGCTAGAAGCTAGTACGTAATAGGTTTGTGGTTGCCTCACCCGCGCATTAGCTTTTGCTATATTATTTGTATGAAACTCCATATAGCAACGCTCACTAATCAGCATCGTATCGTCTCAGCAAAGCTATTAAACTGCAAGTAATGCCTGTTCAACTTGCCGTCCCCACGCTTAAACCTCGCTGTTCACGAGGAGACGATACGCGGAACGCGCGTTTACGTCTCGTCGTTCTCATAGAGACGGATTAAGTTCAATGTGACTGGAAATAAGTGACGTCAAAATCGTCCCCCAGTTGAAAGCCAGCGTCCGCAAAGTAACTCTAGGCATGATGAGGTGAGCTATTGATCCTTTTCCGAGTCGAGTAACTAAAGAAAATTTCTAGGACTATGATAATTCCAACTATAAGAAGCAACATAATGTTCATTTAACGCTTCATTTTAACTAATAGTAAATAGAAACTCTGCTGCAACGAGGCTCGGGTCAGTTTGGCTCAGCTCGAGCACGGCTCGTTAGAGCTCGAATCATCCCAAACTAAATCCCAAATTCAATTTGTCGCTTGTCGCCCGTGTGCGCTAACGCTACAGTGACTTGCTCTCTAAACTGGGATGTGATAGCTCACTTGGGGCATCGATCTGTATAATGTTTAGTTTAACATAAAGCAAGATATTTTTGTATGGATTTGTGTTATACGGCCGGCCATGAATGTGCCAGTTTAACAAAACTTCCTAACAAAAGTAAATGTTGCTAAGATTTGTCTTGTATTATTTTCTAGGATAGAAGGTTTTTCTTTTTTTAAATGAGAGGGGGTGCAAACGAGCGTGTGGGTCATCTGATGGAAAGCAATCACCACCGCCGCAATCACAACAACACAAAGGGGTCGCCGATCCGTTGCCAGCCTATACTCTTTCCTTTCTACCTCACTCACTGGTAGGAACACAACAACCCTCAAAGGAATTGTTATTTGGCTACGGTATTCTGTGAGGTACTTTCCGCTATGCTCTACCTCTCTTTTCGCCAGAGCTTCGTTTGTCAGTCAGCAGGGTGACCCACGTGTAGGTGAGATTGGTTTTGGTTCAAAAATGTTGATAAACCCCTTACACCCTAAGGTACCTTTTTGATTTGAAATGTACAAACAAATGTCATTTTAAAGGTTTACGAGTACCACTTGTTGAAGAGCTCAATGCCATTATTGCGGTATCAGTCTAACCAATCACGCAAGCAACGTCGACCGTGGCCTATCTATGGATCGTTAATTTATTTATTTATGCAACACGAGCTCGATTCGAGTGAGAAGAAGGAGTGTCCATATTGTACATAAGTAGTTATACCATTCCTGTTATGTGATTTATACTGATATATAAAATAACCTTAAGATGTTAAGACATATCATCCCCAACGAAAGGTCATTGGAACTGGAACGTTTAATGGTTCAAGGAAGCGTCGAAGGTCAACGTTCTCGAGGCCGATCGCCCACAAGGTGGATAGACCTGATTAAACAATCTACCAAGTGTTCCCTCACTGAACGCACACTTATTGCCACGAATAGAGAGAGATGGAGGAGCTTCGCAGAGGCCGCACCCAAATTGTCGATCCATGACCACGACCGCTCCGCCAGGAGCATACGACTAAGAAGAAGAATAAAATAACCAACGATACAACAACTCCAAAATATTATATTGTTTCCCCTATAAAAATACAATAGCCGTCACATGTCATTAACGAATCCTAATTCATCCCTCCCCAAATCCGGGATATCGGACGGTCCCCTAATATTATCATATGCAAAAATCATGCCATCCGTCTGCCAAACAGTCTACAATATTGTGTTTTTTCTACCCAACCCCGCAATAGCTTGACCCTCCCATGAATAATACATGTGGTGCCCTCTGGTCGACATCGGCAGATATGCGGAGAATATTGAAAACGTAATGCAGATATAAAAATTGAATGACTTGAGAGTTTTGATGTGTTTTTTTTTTGTCTACTTATGTCTTACATAAATCTCTTATAATATATATTTTTTTATACTACGTCGGGTGGCAGACAAGCTTAAGGCCCGCCTGACGAAGCGGTTACGTAGCCATATTAACGCTCGCAACATAAAATATCGCACGCGCGCCGCCACCTCCGCTTACGCACCCTACCTCTCTTCTCGCCAGAGTGTTTACTGACGTAGTTTGGTATCATACTATTTATTTTGATAAGTACGGGTATAAATGTAGTGGTTTTTTGTATGGAAAGTCGTAGTGACAACCTCTGAAATTTGAATTCAGCCTTCTGTCCCGTAAAGCGTTAAGGTGTTGATCCTCGTAGCTCGCTCATACATACATTTTTGGTTTAGATGCAAATGAACGTATTTCTTATGTAGATAAATCGTTGTCAGAAAATAACAATTAAATAAGTCGTCGTAGTCAACCCTAACTCAACCCTCTGCTGGGATAGAGGCCTCTCATCAATTGAAGGGGTTTAGGACATTCTCCAAGGATTTAGGGTCCAAAGGTTTAGGGCGGAGAACCAAAGTGGTCGACATAGCTTTCAAAGTCAGCGAGTTGAAGTGGCGGTGGGCTGGCCACATTTGCCGAGTCAGCGATGCCAGATGGGGGAGGAAAGTCCTAGAGGCCACGTATGGGGCGACGAAGCGTAGGGCGCCCCCTCTCTAGATAGACCGACGATCTCAAAAAGGTGGCTGGTAGCGGTTGGATGCGGAAAGCGGAGGATCGCATATGGTGGAAAGCATTGGGAAAGGCCTATATCCAACAGTGGGTTGATGCAGGCTGATAACGATGATGATGATGATGAGGGCATACTCCACCACGCTGCGTTTTCAAACCGCCTAAAGGGCACTGACTTGGCTTAATGACTGTCATCTAACGCCAACAGCCGGGACCGACAGCTTAACGTGCCCTCCGAAGGACGGCACTACGGAGGAGCTCGAGATAAATAAACCCATCCATGGACAGGCTACGGCCGACGTTGCTTAACTTGTGTGTTCGTTTAGACTGACATGAGCAATGACGCCATCGAGCTCTTGATTAAATAAGTAATAATATAAAAAGATCAGTAGTAACAACTGGGTTAATACTTATTTTGCGACAATAATTTATCTAGATGAGAAATTATTGCATTTGCATCTAAGCCAAAAATTTATTTAATGAAAGAGCCTTCGAAATATTATATAAGCAAGGCGATAGAGCCTAGTGCTCAATCGCCTTAAAACGGTACGCAGGAAAGTCTAATTGAGAACGACTGCCTTAAACTACACTTTACTTGCTAGAAAACCCAATCGCAATGGATATTACGAAACTATTCCCGTATTAGGATATGCATAATATATACCTTCCATTTCTTGAATATTCCATAAAGCTGAACTGCTGCAAAGAACGCTACATTCATAACATATGTAAGATATAATTCGACGCGACTGCGATATTCTCATTCCTTTGTATGTGCAAAGAAAATTCTAGATTTTCCTATGTGCCGTTACACGACCTACTAATGCAATATAGGTTTTCTGTTTATATTAAACTACTAGGTTCTACCCGTGGCTTTGTCTAGTGCAGTGGTTCCCAACCTTTTTTTGTTCGCGGACCACTACGAGGTTTTTGTTGCGTCCCCACCTGTCATATAAATCCACTAGCGACTGCCCGCGACTTCGTCCGCGTGGAGTTAGTTATTTAAATAAATAAATATCAAGTCTCTTACTTCAAAAACATAAAACTTTCATACAAATTTCCAACACCCGTTTTAACCCCAAAATGGGCTGATTTCTAAAGATATATTAGTACACCTCGCACCATCTATAGAGAATACATTTTAAATTTCAAGTCTCTTGCTTCAAAAACATAGGACTGTCATACAAACTTCCAACCCCCGTTTCACCCCCTTAGGGGTGGAGTTTCGTAAAATCCGTTCTTAGCGGATGTCTACACCCTGTAAGGAACCTACCTGCCAAATTTTAAGTTTGTAGGTATTACAGTTTCTGAGATTTCGTGATTAATCAGTGAGTGGTATTTCGCTTTTATATACGAGTATATAGATTACTCTTTAACTCGAGATTTGAGTCTTTCGTATAATAGTGCTCAATCTCTTTCATTATAAGTTTATCACGGACCATAATTTGCCTCTCACGGACCACTGGTGGTCCGCGAACCACCAGTTGAGAACCTCTGGTCTAGTTTGAAATATGTTATTGGATTAGAAGTATCCTTGATGTCATCAAGGATACTTCTGGATTAACCAGAAGATTTGTATGTCAAAATTTCGCGTCGAATCAGTAGTACCATTGAATAGCACCATTGATATTATCTTTTATGATAGGGGGGCAAATGATAATATGGGCCACCTGATGGAAAGTAATCACCACCGTCCATGGAGATCAGCAACATCAAGGGGTCGCCAATCCGTTGCTAGCCTATACTCATTGCTTTCTTACTGGTGACCTTATTCACTCATAGGAACACAACAACCCTCAAGGAAATTGTTATTTGGCTGCGGTATTCCCTGAGGTGGAGGTAGATTCCCCAGTCTACCAGGCTTAGAATTACGCTCCCTGCCTCTCTTAAAAATATTACATCTAAATCTGTTCAGCCGTGAAACAGTCATCCATCTTATCTTAGAGTGGGTGGGTCCAGTGCTGCAGCACCGGTGACACGTCAACCTTCACGGATCGCTTGGTTCCCTATCGATTTCACATCAATAGGAAATCAAGCAACAAAAATTCCAGAATTTTTTAATACGGCCATTATGAGTGGTAATAAATTTAGTTGTACTTTTGATACGAAGATATAAATTATAAGGAAGTTTCAAAAAACTAGTGCGAGTTCTTTGTACTCCGAGAAGGTTCCACTCGAGGATTATGTATACTGTTGGTACTAACTTCCGCCTGCGGTTTAGCCTGCATGAATGTCAGTTATGTTGCTCCAAAAGATAATAGCGATAAGGATATCCTTCATCAGGATATAATTTATGCCGAATTTTATTCATATCGGTTTAGATGTTTGTTCGTGAAAAGGGAAATAATTTATGCAGAATTTTATTCATATCGGTTTAGATGTTTGTTCGTGAAAAGGTATCTTGGCCTAGTTTCTCAAATGAGTAGTACCGATAATTGGACGAGCGAGATAAGCGAAAGAGGTCTGTAAAATAGGGATGGCGAAAAAAAAAAAAAATTATTTTTGCGTCGCGATAACTTTCAAACCTCCTATTTTACTGAAATTTGGTAGGCATGTAGGTAATTTAAGTTCTAAGCCGATACAATTTTTCAATTTGTTGGACAATAAAATCGGTCTAATAAAAGTATTTGCATCGACCACTCAACATTTTTCTAAACAGGCTATATTTGTAAACAGTTTTATAGATTTTAATAATTATCTATCTATATATATAAAAGAAAGTCGTGTTTGTTACAACACTTATAACTCGAGAACGGCTGGACCGATTGCCATGGTTTTTGATTTGTTGGATTTGTCTCCGTCCAGAATAGCAAGATAACTATTAAAACATTGGAAAATTTACGAAAAAAATAAAATAAAAGAAAAATCATTTTTCCATACAAAATGTTCGTGGATGTCGGACCTGTCACACGTGACGTTAACGTGCGTACGTCAAATGTATGCGTGCGTTCAGAAATGTGGGTATAGGATAATAAGTATTAAAACATTGACAAAATTGTCGAAAAATTAAATTTGAAAACGGATTGGAATATTTATTGATTTTCAATTAAATGTCAAATCGATTGGTCTAACTTTTACGTCGCGAAATTTGTCCGTTGTTGTTTTGAAAATTGTTTATGAATGAATGCTTGAAAATGAATATTAATTGGTTGTCAAGTGTCATGGTACTTTATTTTGTGACATAGTAAAATACTGAACTTAATATTTACCCACTGCTGGGTAATATTAAATACGGGTCTTCCTTGAACTGAATATGTTTCGAGCATACTCCACCACGCTGCTCAACTGCGAGTTGGCGGACGCCAGTAATTTCAAGCCGCCTAAAGGCCACTTGGCGTAACGACTGCCATCTAATGATAACAACCAGGACCGACGGCTTAACGTGCCTACCGAAGCACGGAGGAGCTCGAGATAATCTAATGATAACAACCGGGACCGACGGCTTACGTGCCTTCCGAAGCACAGAGGAGCTCGAGATAATCTAATGATAACAACCGGGACCGACGTCTTACGTGCCTTCCGAAGCACGGAGGAGCTCGAGATAATCTAATGATAACAACCGGGACCGACGGATTAACGTGCCCTCCGAAGCACGGAGGACCTCGAGTTAATCTAATGATTACAACCGGGACCGACGGATTAACGTACCTTCCGAAGCACGGAGGAGCTCGAGATAATATAAACTCATCCATGGACAGGCTACGGTTGACGTTGCTTAACTTGCGTGTACAATTAGACTGACACGCGCAATGACGCCATCGTGCTTCTCTATTATTTTCTATTAATCATTATATTAATTTCAAGACATCATAAATTTTGTTCAACTAATATGTATACCACGACATTCATTGACAATTAGGCGGTACGAAGTTCGCCGGGCCAGCTAGTTACTATATAAAAGAACCTTGTCCACTATAGGGGTGTGCGATAATGTACGAAGTAAGCTGATCTGCGCACACTCAGCGGCACTTTACACCGATGAGTGTGCGCGTATTGCGATTGGCTTCGTGTAATTCAATATAAAAAAGCAGTGGATCCGTATGTCACCGGCAGGATATCTTAAAGAGATGTGAAGCTTGCGAAGTAGAGTTGGGCAATCGACAACTGACAAATCTAGAAATTTTATCTCTTCGTTTTCCGAAGCGCATCTGAATCCATTTGCATCGGCCACTCGGCATATTTCTGTAACAGTCGAGCCGTTTATCACAGACGGCGTTTTCCCATTTACGTTTCACACAAAATTGTAAAATATTATGTGAAAATTTTAACCTGTGCGCAGTAGGTACCATTTTTAATTGTTAGCAGTCATTGCGGCGTCGGATGCATTTCCATTTATTTTAAAATATTCCAAATTTATTTCGGCATTCGTTGAGTTGGCTTCATCGTAATTTTTTTGAATATTTTCCATGTAGACGTTGCATCTTTTGTTGTTTTGTATGACGTATGTAAAACTTCTGGTTAGATCGTACTGGTAACGAAGCAAATAAATAAAACACGAATTTTCTCTTTTCGCGGAATCGAATTCGGGATACTTTTATTTGGAAATAAAGTGCAGTAAAATATACAGTCGCAATGAAGCTTTTTGGATATGGGTAGAATAAAATCAGTAGAGTAATTTTACACGTCCTGGTTTCATTGTGAATTTTTTTAGCGTCCCCTCAATATGGAGTATATTGCGGGGTTATTAGGGCGCTAAAAATACTCGATTTTACTCTACTCGTGTACACCAGGCTTTAGTATATTAAGAGAATGCCGTAAGCTTGGACCAAATCGTCGGTAGGGATTTCTGATAAGGTTATTACTTCACTAAAGCACCTTATGAGAAAGAGTTAGTTCCAATGATGAACAATTTGTTAGCTACTCTACACACATATTAAACGCGGCTCGTAATGTTTTTTTTTTTATTTTTTTGTTATGTTATTTACAAAAAGAAATAAAAGGGAGCAAATTTGAGAGATGCTTGGGAGAACTGGAATTACAGTAAAACTACACAATGTATTTAAGCAGAATAAAGTTAATCAATACAATTAAATTATACCTGTCCCTTAATTACTTTAAAGTTTTTAAACGTAATGTATTATTTACGTCTGCTTTACGACCAAAGTTGCTTACAATTTTTAAAATAATGTTTTTTTTTACTGTGATAAATTAGCAACAAGCCTAAATTAAGTTGTGACAAATCTATATCATCCATAATTTTTACCATCGCACGCATGCCATCAATGATCAAAGTAATTCACTTTCTACGTTTGTATGGAAATACATATAACTGGACTGGACAGTGAGGATTGTTGTCTCACCAAAAAGTTCCTGAGAGCGTAATGCATTAGGGATGGATAGATTCATATCTAAAAACACTATAGGATAAGTAGCATATCACCTTAGGGTCAAAATCTACGTCAACTTAGTGCATCCTGTCGACTAGCATACCAAGTCTGGTGAAAGAGAGCGGATCGAGTCCGACTGAGGTCCTCCACTGGGAAATGGGAAAGCGAGTTTGTTTGTTTGTTCCACTTTCACACCTTAACTAATCAACTAGTTGCCATAAAATTTTGCATACATCATTATTAGAAGACCAGAACAAATAAGAAGTTAACTTTTGTCGAAAAAATGAGCCGTACTGACTTGGCTTAACGACTGTCATCTAATGACCACAGCCAGGACCGACGGCTTAACGTGCCCTCCGAAATACGGAGGCGCTCAATCCATCGACAGGCTACGATCCAAGTTGTTTAACTTGCGTGTTTGATTAGACTGACTTTATTTTCATAATAAAAATATTGTTCAGCCATCTATACGTGCCCAATACACTTCTAAAAATATTTTGCAACAATGAGATAGGAAAAAAGCCCTTTCCAAAAACATCCATAAACTACACAAACAGACATACTCTCGCGGTTAACTTTACACAAATATTTGTTATCTATACATCTCGCTTCGAGGGTAAACATAATGTTTTCCTTGAATCGAACCATCATTGGAGCCGCTTCCATATCGAAAGCAAGCAACATGAAAGTTATTTCAACAAAAATGAAACATTATTTACATAGTAGCTCATCATATTCCATTGTGTTGCGTCCATTTAGTTGATAGAGCTTCCTTGCCTCGACCGTCTAAACAGAGTAGCCTAAGAGCCCGTGACTATCAGTCCTTCTTTATATTTATATATAAAGAAGATATATATAAGAGCTGAAGGATTCTCTGTGCATTAATTAATAAAATAAAATATATTGATGTCAGACCAGTGAATCCGTAATTTTGTTAGTAACAATTTCTTTAAGATGAAGTTAGTGCATACAAATTATTTTCATTGAGGTGTAAACCCACCCAGTGCTTGGCAAAGCGACTATCCAACCTATTCATTATAGTGGATAGAATGATATTGACGCTGGCGCGCACCTCTTGCGGGGTACAGTGTGTAAGTTGTCGACACCTGTCTATGTTCTTAGCACAGGTAAGAACTATCAGCGAGTATTAGTTTACATCATTGTGGCTTTGTCAGATTATTGATAAAAAAATATGTTTAGTTATAGTTAATCTTATATAATAAGAATTTCGGATAAATCCAAAAAAAATCGCAATTTCAACCACTATTGTAATACTGTATATTACTTGGTGACATTCGACTTGTCGTCTGGCAAGACTATCGAAGTATCTAGCCACTTACAAAATGTCTTTTGATAGTTCCTCATATTATATACATAAAAAAAATTTATACCTATTCTAACGTAAGTATAATTACAATTCAAGTTCAATGGTATCTGCACCAGTGGGCAGGGAGTTAGCACGATACTAACTCCCAATAGATGACGTGATTTCTGGTATTATCCCGAAGAAAATATAAAAAAATGGACTTTATACTTTGACAATTTTGGGGAGCAATTTTATACAGAGCAGCTTCGTTATCTGCCAAAGCCACGATCAAAACTCATACTAATAATACTAGCTGATCGTTCTTACCTGTATTAGGGAGATGCATAGAGAAACTTTCAGCTTTTCTATAATAACGAAAGTCCGGCAGCCACAGGCTCTTATTCTAAGGGTTTTGTGAAATCTTTAAAGAATCCGCTCATCTTGATACAGATAAAATTTTATAACTTTCAGTAAAAATAAACTTTATTTTTAGACTTGTATTATAAAAACCTTATTATTATTTAAAATGCTAAGATGTCAAGAGCAGTTTCGTCCAATAGTATGAACTATTCCTTTATATTATTTTCAGCAAGTATATCACTCGGGTGTAAACACACGTTACATTACTCGTATGTTTAAGGATCTTCAAATGCACATTCGTATTAGTAATCTATGCCTTACTCCCTTTAATGAAGAAACTAGTGAATTTGGGAAGTACATGTCATCTAACTGCTAGTATAATAAATAAGTAAATAAATATTGTCAGACAAATTACACAGCGCCATCTAGCCCCAAAGTAAGCGAAGCTTGTGTTATGGGTACTAGACAACTGATAAACATACGTAAATACATTTTTTTTTGTATATACATACTTATGACACATACAAAACACCCAGACTAAGACAAACAGACATGTTCATGCACACAAATGTTTGTCCTATGTGGGAATCGAACCCACGAGCGTTGGTGTCGAAGTCGCGTCATTGACCGCTACGCCACCGAGCTCGTCTGTTGCAAATATATAAAACTCGATTTGAAGTTTCTCTACTACTAAATCTCTCAATTTGGCATAGTTTGCCGGTTGGATTTACTTAGCATAACATGATCCAATTGTCAATGTCGACATTCATCTTATACATCTCGAGCTCGGTGGCGTAGCGGTCAATGGTTTCGACACCAACGCTTGTGGGTTCGATTCCCAGATAGGACAAACATTTGTGTGCATGAAAATGTCTGTTTGTCTTAATCTGGGTACTTTCTATGTATCATAAGTATGTATTTACAAAAAAAAATGTATTTACGTATGTTTATCAGTTGTCTAGTACCCATAACACAAGCTTCACTTACTTTGGGGCTAGATGGCTCTGTGTAATTTGTCTGACAATATTTATTATTTACAAAAAAAAAAAAGGATTTACGTATGTTTATCAGTTGTCTAGTTATGGGTTAACACAAGCTTCGCTTACTTTGGGGCTAGATGGCGCTGTGTAATTTGTCTGACAATATTTATTATTTATTTATTTATTATCTCATACATTTCGTCCCCAATAATATACCACCGTGTTTTCACAATGGTTACATTAAAACAAGGAAAGTAAGTCATCCTTTTCAGCGCTGGTATTTTTTAAAGCGATCCTTTGTGTTCCGGCCGACAGTTGCTCGCACTCTCACTCACTTAAGACAAAAGATGCAGCGGGAGGATGCACTTTGCAGATGCACGGGAACGCTTATTCTGTTAGACGTTTTCAGCGCTGAAATTGCTACTATTGGAATATTTTTTTTTGCAGCATTGCCATCGGTACATGACACTGCATTTAGTAGTCTGAAGATGTTTTACTAGAGTAAGTAGGAATTGTAAATAAAGTACTAAAAACTCTCGGTGTAGTATTGTGTTACATGCGATTAGTTGTTTTGCGGTGTAAGTAGCTCACAACGATTATAGAGCCAAAGTTCTCTCATCTGCACGTGATGCATCACGATTCATCCCTGCCGATTAACAAAAGAGGCTCTGACAAGGAGAGATAGGGTACAGCGTATTTGTAAGCTACCCTACTGGGGAAGTACCTCTACCTCACAGAATACCGCAGCCAAATAACAATTCCCTTAAGGGTTGTGTTCCTGCGAGTGAGTGAGGTCACCAGAAAGACAATACGTAGTTTACTCTCTAAACCCTTTCGATTATGGGGAGACCGTATCCCAACAGTGGGATGATTATGGGTTGATGCCGAATTGAAATTCTGCTGTTAAAATATTTTTTATATTTATATATTTTTGGACAAATCACACGGCCTAGTTCCAAACTAAGCAAAGCTTGTACTATGGGTACTAGATAACTAATATAATACTTAAATACGTTTTTTTATTATTTGTAAATACATACATACATATATTACATAGAAAACACCCCGACCAAGACAAACAGCTATGTTCATGCACACAAATGTTTGTCCTATCTGGGAATCGAACCCATAAGCGTTGGTGTCGAAGCCGCGTCATTGACCGCTACGCCACCGAGCTCGAGTTGTGCGGGGATCGAACCCGCGACCTCGGAGTCAAAGTGACCATTGCTAACCATTTGACCACCGAGCTCGTCATCGTAAAAGTTGGATATCTAAAACTACTAAAGCGGACGAAGTCGCAGACGCCAACTAATTTCAAACATTAGTTAAGTTTGCCTAAAACTGTATGTGAGTAATTTATATATTTTTTTCTTGTTAACTTATAGTTTATTTACTACAAATTTATTTATATAAAACTTCATTGACTACAATATATTCGTACAATAATCCGATAATGCTAATTGCAATTTTGTTGCTGAATTCAACAAGAATAAATGCAAGTTTACATATATTTTTCTATTCTATTTTATATCAAGCGTTAAAATAATTTCCTCTAGAATTCTTCTTAACATCCGCTTAAACCTAATGAAAACCAGGAAACCGTCCTCACAACAAAGGAAGTATTTTATTCTCAGATATTTATAAAACAAGAGAATTGAAGTTTACATTTCATCCGCTGTATAATAGTGGCTGTCCATAGATCTCTAACCAGAGTACTAAACTAAACTGTACATTCAGAGCAAGTTCATAACCAACAAATGAATACTATATATATAATACGGTGAATAATAAATCCACGAACGATGAAACTGGAATCAACTTCCCTTAGCAGTATTTCCGAACAATTACGACATGGAAGCCTTCAAGAGAGAGTATTTATTTCTCTTAAATGGCTGGTAATGGATCGGCGACCCCTTAATTTTGCTGATCTCTATGGGCTATGGTGATTGCTTTCCACCAGGTGACACACACATCCTCGTTTACCCCCTCATCATATAAGAAAAAACCAACCTTGGCAATTTACAAAATGTCAAATAAATAACTTTGGCTGACGAGATAACAGGCACCAATAGATTTCTGTCACGTATTTTAACGTTTGCTGGCTGAGGCTTCAGAACGGGAAAGACATGTTTTTTTTCATTTTGCAGTAACTAAATTAATGTGACTATCTGTTATACCACATATTTAATATGAGTTTGGAACCAATAAGAAATTCTGTAGAAATGCGTCAGCTTCAAGTATAACACAAGGGCTCTAGAAGAATTCTTGCAGTAGAGAAGACAACACGTGAACGATATTTCGGGTGCAGGCGTTTATAGGCTCTACTAACGGAACTGGTTAACTTTGTATCGGATGGGTAGTATGTTTACCACCCGAGTTGATATGTAAAAAAAAATGTATAATTTGCAATATTAGCCTTTTGTAATATACTCCTAGGTCAAATATGAGGATTACCACATTCATATATATATAATTTTTTTTTAAGTTTTAAAGGGCATGATAACATAATAATCTATATTTTTTTTTTAAGTTTTAAAGGGCATGCTATATATACCGCTCTATTATTTTCCTTCTTTTTTATATTTTCATAAGACATTAAAAAGCTCACGCTGGACTCTACTATGAACTCCAGTCTACGTCTTACCATATCTATGTGAAGTCTGCGTCGAATGCGAAATAGTTGCGGAAATAATGCCTTTGAAATATTGCATATTCATCAACGTCTTTCTTATCGGTGCTATACGGAATTCTTAAGAAATATAATAGAGCTTATCAAAATTGTATTATTTTGCTATTCTTCAACTGCAATGAGACAAACTCATTTGAAGTTATTGACTTAATTAATATACTAAATTCGTCGTATCCATTATCATCACAGCGATTATTGTACTTTGTTATTACACGTTGTTAATTTTAATCGTTTTGATACTGTAAGGTTCACTGGACGAGATCCTTCTAAGGGATAAGTCCGACTTTGCTTTGTTTTACATTTTATTTGTTAATATATTTTTGATGTACAATACGATCTAAATCAATACGAGCTAAAACAAACAAACTAACAAAATCCTTCATTTCTTATGATTTCACTCAGCGCAGGAACATAACGACTAAAGGAAATTGTTACTTGGCAGCGGTCACTTAAATCTACTGTTATTTAGATTTCTGTGGCTGCGATATTCTGTGTGGTGGAGGTACTTCCCCAATCGGGCAGCTTACAAAAACGCTGTACCCTTCCTCTCTTTTGCCAGAGCCTCTTTCGCTAGTGGGCAGGGTGCACCATGTGCATGAGAGGTTGACTGTGGTTCTAAGGATCGTAGTGAATTACTTAGGGCCGATTCGACGAAACGCGAGTAAATTTTATACTTGGGATAAATGGCCAGTTACTCGAGATTAAATCAACTTTGCGTTTTACCAACTACTATACCAGGATTAGTGCGCCTATTCGGGAGTAAATTGTTATACCGCCGAAGTCGGCGGAATAAGACCTAACCCGAGAATATTTTAATGGCGTCTGTGAGTCATTCATGTCATATGATTTGCTTTTTAGGTTATGAGTCAACGTGTCAATATCAGTTTTTTTGCGTCGATAAACTTTTTCAATTACTCGAGATTAAAATCGTGGAATAAATTTATTCTTGGTATAGTTATTCACGTTTAAAAACAAGTTTCGTCGAATCGGCCCTTAGACATTTATGTAATAATTTAGAATTATTGAATTGTAATATTTTTATAAACACAATTTATTTTAAGTTGTAGATGTAAGTGGTTCATCTTATCTTTAATCTAAAGCCAACTTCATCTACATGTGATGCACCCTGCTGACTGACAAACGAGGCTCTGGCGAAAAGAGAGGTGCCCGGCATAGCGATTTTTTAAGCTGCCCGACTGGGGAAGTCCTGCATCTCACAGTAAACCGAAGCCAAATAACAATTCTCTTGAGGGTTGTTGTGTTCCCGCGAGTGAGTGAGGTCACCAGAAAGAAAGGAAGGAGTATACGCTGGCGTAGATCGGCGACCTCTTGGTATTGCCGATCTCCATGGGCAGTGGTGATTGCTTTCCATCAGGTGACCCAAATACTCGTTTGACCCCTATTATAAAAAAAAATACATATAAGTCCACTAATGCAACATTTTTTTCCCTTAAAAGGCTGGCAATGGATCGGCGACCCCTTGTCGTTGCTGATTTCTATGAGCGATGATAATTACTTTCCATCAGGTGACCCGCATGCTCGCTTGTCTCCCTCTCATTCAAAAGAACAGCCGTTTTTTCGTTACGTTTTTAGCACTGCACGACTAGTCCTCTTAACTCAATTAAATGTGACTGGCACACTTCAGTTAGCAGAATTTTCAAAAGCTCTGAAGTGTTTCCATTTGCAGTAGAGTCACACCTCGCCCACTCCATACAAGTGTCGCGTCGTTATTACATAAACAATGGCATCTGTGCATCACTGCGTCATAGTATAAGTAATAGTACTACGTACAGTATGGCCCGACCCTACCGCTCTCTCTTATCGACCTCAGCTCCGCTCTGAGACGAATCTGGAACAATTTGTAAGGCGCTGCACGCACACATGCTCATTCTTATACAGGTACATTGGTCATACTTACCACAGTACTTACTCTACCGTATACGCTAGACTTTACAGTTACTTTTTGAAGTGAAAACTTCTTTAGCGGCGTTGTGCACTTTTTAGGATGGGAAAAAAATGATAAACTCGCGTTATGACACATGACCTGATCGAAAATTCGTAAGACGGAGGGAGAATAGACCGCCGGCGCGGCCTAGGAGAGGAAGTAATATCTCCTTCTCTTTCTACCGCGCGGCGAAAATGTATGACTGCTGCTGTTTATTTTTAATATAATATAAATTGTCATGTTTGTGTACGAGAGCGCAATAAATGAATATTGTGTTTTACCACATAAATGATAGTACTTTTATACTGATAAATAAAGCAATTCGTGCGAAATTATTCCCTAACCATTCCAAAATATTCAAAAATGCACAACGTTAATGTTCAAGTTTTCATTTCTGCCGGCACTCCCGGAGTGCGAAGTGCAACCCGTTTTTTTCTATAAAAGAAAACTTCCTTCTTTAGACGTGCTGTGCACAAATTTTGGTGGTAGTGACTGAGACTGAGCCGTCAGTTGTCACGCTCGGTTTTGTACTACTCTTCGTGCTTCGGGTAAAGTCGGCAGTGAGGGAGCGAGAGATGAAGTTTTCACTTCTGATCAAGCACACTTGTTTTTAACCGACGAAAAACCGGAGGAGGTTCTCAAGTCGACGCGTATATATTTTTTTTATATATGATCACGCAAAACTATTTATAGAGTAGTCCGATTTTGATAATTCTTTTTTTTATTGGAAAGGGTATTGTTGTTAAGTTACCCCGAATTTGGTCCCATATAAATTTGGAAAAAAAATCAACCCTAAGGGTAGGAAAACAGAGGATAATTGATTGTTCACTCACTGCTTGTAATGTACGACGCTAATTTTTAACAAAAAAATTAAACCGCCGAAATTACTTAAAAACAAAAAATAATAAACTTTGTTTTTATTGACCTTAATAACAAAGTTCTTAAACTAATTTAAGTACACCTAAGTAATTTTGAGTCGGCGCCGTATTGCTCGACTTTGCCTAAAGAAAAAAAGCATTCAATAAACATAGCTATGTATCATATTAGCAAAAAACCAAAAAAAAAACCCCGTTGCTGTTTAAATAACGAAATAAAATATTCAGTGGTTCGGAAACGGGCTCGCATTACGTTCTCCTAATGCCCCTATATCTTAACTTGGGCCGTGAAAAAATGCCCGAGGTCTCTTCAGAAAACAAATATAACAAAGTGATGGTATATTTGATAATCATAGCTGTAAGTATAGTTATACCCATAACCATAGTAGAGAAGCTCCATGGCGTGTCAATCTAATCGAACACGCAAGTTAAGCAATGTTAACCGCAGCCTGTCTATGGAAGGGTTTATTTATCTCGAACTCTTTCCGTGCTTCGGGAGGGCTCGTTAAACCGTCGCGTCCTGGTTGTTTTCATTGGATGACGTCGTTAGTCGTTAAGCCAAGTCAGTGGCCTTAGGGCGGTTTGGAAACACTGGAATCCGCCAACCTGCAGTTGAGCAGCGTGGTGGAGTAACCCGTATCCCAACAGTTGGATGATGATGGGTTGATGCCGAGTCATAAACTCACTCTCAAAAAGCCACCTCATACTAAAGTCGCATCGTGAACTACTTCATAAACAATGCCGTTTGTGCAGGACGTGAATGAGCGTGTGTGCTTGAATGTTGAAAAAAAATGCTTGAAAGAATCTTGCCAATATGGATCTTTTTTTAAAATAATCAGACAATACAACAATTACAACTTTGTTTGTATATTGTAAATTACAGTATTACTAGCTGAAACTTATTTGACGAGCTCGGTGGCGTAGCGGCCAATGACGCGGCTTCGACACCAACGCTCGTGGGTTCGATTCCCACACAGGACAAACATTTGTGTGCATGAACATGTCTGTTTGTCTTGGTCTGGGTGTTTTCTATGTATAATAAGTATATTTACAAAAAAAAATGTATTTACGTATGTTTATCAGTTGTCTAGTACCCATAACACAAGCTTCGCTTACTTTGGGGCTAGATGGCGCTGTGTAATTTGTCTGACAATATTTATTTATTAATTTATTATTTAAACGTTGTTTTGTCATATAAGTTACTCCAAGTATTTATTATATTTAGTAGAAAAAAATAGATAACAATCTATTCTCAGACCTACTGAATATACATATAAAATTTCATAAAAATCGGTCAAGCCGTTTCGGAGGAGTATAGTAACTAACATTGTGACACGAGAATTTTTTTTATACCACTAGAGTGGCAAACAAGCATACGGTCCGCCTGATGGAAAGCAGTTACCGTAGCCTATGAACGCCTACGTACATACTACTACGTAACACCAGGGGCATAACACGCGCATTGCCGACCCTGTAAAAACCTCTTCACGCCCTTTTTGAAGAACCCCGGATTTTGGGGAAGATTTCTGGGCTGGTGCGCCCCAGTACTTACTCGCTCCATTTGACCGCATACAACGAAGAGCTGTTCGAATCGTCGGTGACCCAATGATTTCTAATCGGCTGGAGTCTCTCTATACGCAGAGATGTTGCATCTCTTTGCGTTCTATATAAAACCACGGGGAGTGCTCGGATGAGCTATTTGATTTGATACCTGCCGCTGAGTTCCGCTATCGTACAACTCGCCAAAAATTAAAATTCCATCCACATCATCTTGATATTTGGCGATCTACTACAGTACGCTTTTTAAGACATTTTCTACCACGAACTGTAAAGTTGTGGAATCAACTTCCCTCAGCGGTATTCCCAAATGAGTACAACATGCCTTCAAGAATAGAGTCAATATTTCCCTTAAAAGGCTGGCAACGGATCGGCAACCCCTTGGTGTTGCTGATTTCTATGGGCGGCGGTGATTGCTTTCCATCAGGTGACCCACATTCTCGCTTGCCCTCCTCTGATATAAAAAAAAACCCATGCTGTAGTCTCCTGAGAAAACCTCGGCGTGGCGGCGCGCGAGCGATATTTTATATTGCAAGCGTTAATATGGCCATGGTAACCGCTTCACATCAGGCGGGCCGTGTGCTTGTCTGCCACCCGACGTAGTATAAAAAAAATAAAAATAAAATATGGAATAATTCACAGAAATATATGAAAGTTAAGTACGCTAAGATGTTGACTTCATAATAACTCATATATTCAGTAGGTACAATTATTTATACAGTACTGATGGAGTCAGAAATGCCAGACTGATTCTTTAAGGCCTGAATATTATTTTCATAAAATCGAGGACACAAATACATATTCTTTTGTAACCTTTTCTTGTGAACAATCTTAAAAACGATAAGACGAGCTCGGTGGTAACTAGCTGGTAATGGCCACTTTGACTCCCAGGTCGCGGGTTCAATCCCAGCACAAGACAAACATTTGTGTGCATAAACATGTCTGTCTTGGTCTGGGTGTTTTCTTTGTATTACATATATATATATATATATATATATGTTATTATTTAGTTTCACTGCGCGGTCTGGGTGTTTTCTTTGTATTATATATATAGACAGACATGTTTATGCACACAAATGTTTGTCTTGTGCTGGGATTGAACCCGCGACCTGGGAGTCAAAGTGGCCATTACCAGCTAGTTACCACCGAGCTCGTCTTATCGTTTTTAAGATTGTTCACAAGAAAAGGTTACAAAAGAATATGTATTTGTATAAAATGCACTTAAGTATAATATCAGTTATCTAAAGAGATGTAGGGAGCGTAATTGTAAGCTACCCGACTGGGGAATGTACCTCCACCTCACAGGTCACCAGAAAGGAAGGAGATGCTGCGTGGGCAGCGGAGGTGGCGGCGCGCGAGCGATATTTTATGTTGCGAGCGTTTATATGGCTACGGCAACTGCTTCACATCAGGCGGGCCGTATGCTTGTCTGCCACCCGACGTAGTATAAAAAAAAAGTACCCATAGTACAAGCTTTGCTTAGTTTGGGCAAACCGAGGTTTGCCCAAACCACTCCATACAAACGTTGCGTGGTTTCTACTGCATAAACAAAAGCGTTTATGCAAAGAGCGAATGAGCACGTGTGTGTGCGGCACCATATATTCGGTTCCGGCCCCCTTACCACCAACACTTATTGCGATTCTATTGATCTATCCAATGAATAAGCGACTCTATTTCAAATTGAATAGAGTCGCTTATTCATTGGTATGAATAAGCATTCTATTCAGTTATTGAATCACAATAAGAGTTGGTGGTAAACGGGCAGATCGGTCTCAGAGGGGAGATGAGGCCGATACGAGAGAGCGGCAGAGAATGTCCATAATGTACGTAGACGTAGTAATATTACTTATATTGTGGTTTGGTCCTAGATGGCGTTTTATTGAATTTGATTTAATTCCAGTGAAGCCTTTTATTGAATTTGATTTAATTCTGTGTAATATAACGTCTTTATGATACAGATCTGCTACAGTTTTATGATAGTGTAAATTTGGCGACAGTAAACGTTTCATCGCTGAATCTGGCGAGCCTTTTTAATACCCTCCAAAAAGTGGGACGTAATAACATTTTGTCATCGTGATAGTTTATCAACCTTTATATCTTTTTGTGATAGTATATCACGGTTAGAGCACAAACAAATAGACTGATTTGTGTGTCGGTGTTTTACAATGGTTTATTTAGTTTCACCGCGCTGTCTGTATTGATCACAGATTTTGCAT
Organism: Hypsopygia costalis; assembly: GCA_937001555.2. Classification (NCBI taxonomy): domain Eukaryota; kingdom Metazoa; phylum Arthropoda; class Insecta; order Lepidoptera; family Pyralidae; genus Hypsopygia; species Hypsopygia costalis. The sequence goes on from OW443329.2 coordinate 30,715,252, forward strand.
GTTAAAGACCCACTTTCTAACGTACGATTTAGCTGAAAATTTGCAGCTTTGATTGGGTTCCTGCGATTGGTTGGGTTGTGGCCTGATTGTCAAAATACCGCCAGTTTTTAGTCTAATTTGATTGTGAGTTACAAGGCAGCCGTAGTTTAAAATAAAATATCTTAATTGTAATAATTATGCAACAAATTATTATGAGCAATTGGATTGATTCATAGGTCACCTTCACCTATCACAAGTGGTCACCTATGAATCAATGCCATTGCTCATACACAGCGTAACCTGTCGATTTGTAATTGATGTCCTAGCAAAAACACAGCGACCTTCATAACAAGCGAGTCATATGCTTAATATCTGCCAGAATTACATTATAATAATAATCATCCTCGTACATTACGGATCTTCGATCAATCTATTATCGAATAAGAACTCTCTCGAAAGCAGGTCCTCCAAGGCAAGTCGTAGTTTTACCGCCGGGACTGCAATGGACTTCACTGTTCATTTCCTTTTTTGGCGGTCGCCGCTGTTAATCCTGGCTACACAGGAGACACAGTGGTGGGAATGTGTGGTGGGCCCCCGTCCCGTGAAACACTAGTAAATCAGGAAGCTAATAACTTTTTTTTATACAATAGAGGTGACAAACAAGCAAACTATTTACCACCATTGTACCTAATACAAAAACAGTGGAAGTCATTTTCACGAACGATACTAAGAGGTAATCATCATCATAAGGTCATTTAGTCTCCACTACAGGAGCACGACCCTCGACGGATTTGGCTAACACTCCACACGCTGGCCAGACGGGTTGGGGAGGCCTGATCGATGTTATAGAATGTATTACCCTTAGTCGCCTTGTACGACATTCACGGGAAGAGACGGAGTGATTCCATTCTATTCTGCCGGAAACCACACGACTAAGAGCTAATATCATTTGGTATTTTCATTTTGCTGTATGGAACGTAAGGAAGGTCAAGGATAGAAAGTGTGTACCGAGAAGAAAACTAGCCGTTGCGGGACCCGACCCGCCCGGTCCGAAACGAGTCTACTTTTTTCATTACCTACGCAACCTTCGGGAGGCTATGAAACTAGCGATTTCGAAACTACAATCCATTCCAAAGGTATTGGTATTACCTAATATTTTAGAAAGAAAGAAGTATTTGTTATTCATCATCATCATCATCATCAGCCTGTATCTATCCACTGCTGGACTTTCCTAATGCCTTTCAACCTATGTGATCCTCCGCTTTCCGCAATCAGCCGCTTCCCGGCAGTTCCCTTGAGGTCATCGGTCCATTAGAGGGGGGGGGGGGGGGGGGGGCTTGACGCTTTGTCGCCCCATACGAGGTCTTCACTCTAGGACTTTCTTCTCCGTTCTGCCATCACTGTCTCGGTAGATGTGGCCTGCAGACTGGCACAATATGAAATATTGCCCGCATTATTATAAAATAACATAATTATTAGATGGCCGTGTGGTTTCCGGCAGACTCGAATAGAATCACTACGTCTCTTCCCGTGCATGTCGTACAAGGCGACTAAGGGAAATACATTATAAAACATCGATCAGACCCGACTGGCCAGCGTGGGGAGTGTAGGCCAAATCCTCCTCCTTGTGTTTATGACGGACAAGAGAGGGTCGTGCTCCTGTAGTGAAGACTAAAAATGACCTGATGATGATGATTAGTTTTGACGTTTACATTAGTTTACATCATTTTCTACTAAAAATTTCAATCAATAAAATACCATTCGGTTAAATCCACATTGAAAGCGTTTTCATAAGAATAGCGAGATGAAACTACGCTTACTTTATGCCCCAACGTTAAGTGCTAAACTGTCCCGTCTGTTTTATTGTTTCACCGCGGCTTAACACTCGTGTTATTGTAACGAGTTCTGCTACCATTCCGGTCTTTTTGCGGAGATTTGTGGCTTTTGTTGCCAATCTCGGGCATTATTTTGTGTAAACTCGATATTAGCAAAGTTTAACGCTTAGGAGTGCAGTTTCAGGTTGGGTGTGACTTATTACTTGAAGTTATGTTGTAATTGGTACACTTTTTCACATTTATTTTGTACGACTTAACTTTATGTCATGAATCTTTCCAAAAATTAATAACATAGTTAAGTGATTCTTTTAAGGGATTTTTTATAGAAGAGTGATCGTCAACGAAAGTCACTGATGTGAGGGACAATTCTCGTAATTAAAATGTATATAATAAATTCTTTATCTACTCTCATACTGAAATTTAGAGATTAAAAAACTAAACACAGAATCTTAATGTCAGTCTTTTATGCACAAGCCATCAAAATAAATTTAAAAAGTTACTTTTCGATACAGCTTCAGCACTGGGTATATTAAGCAGGTTGCATGGCAAATGCATTGCAACTTTGCAAATTTTTTCTAAATAATATGTGAACTCGGCGCCGCGCAGCGCGTCGCGCATGCTCATTACGCATGCTCGATCTCCAAATGGATTTATAAGTAAGAAATAAAGCTGTTAAATTAACTTAAAATTAATTTAAAATATTATTGTCATCTATTTCATGAGATTAGCTAAAGTAGTGTATGAAACGGCACATAATTAGGTCTTAAAATACTCATGTGATGCTATTATCACATTCTCACTCGTATTCAACTCACAGTCGTATTTTAAGAGCCCTTATTATGCAACAGTTTCATAAACTACTATAACGATATCGTGAAATATAAAAAACATTAAAGATTTGCAAACTTTCATTCTAATATCTTCCGTCTGACTTATTTTAGGGTCGATCAAAGTTTTACGGGAAAGTCCATTTTAAAAGTATGAAATTATTAAAAAAATATATTTCCACTGGAGAAGCAATAAAAAATACTATAACTTTTATTATGACACTAATTACATAAACGTAATATTTAACAATTTCTGATTTGATGCATACAAAATACAAACCTGTGACGTCATAACTCGGTAGTCTTTTGTATGGAGCGTTTTGGGGCAGTCTAAAAATTGTTATTTTCAAATTAACATATCTCGAGAGATTTTTGTGCTATCGAAGTAATTCTTTCACCTATGGTTATGTTATGGAGACGTCCCTACATATCAAACCGAAAAAAATGTTAGTCAAATAGCCTATTAATATACAGTTAGTATGTAGACGAGCTCGGTAGTCGAATGGTTAGCAATGGCCACTTTAACTCAGAGTTCGAGGGTTCGATCCCCGCACAAGGCAAACATTTGTGTGCATGAACATGTCTGTTGGTCTTGGTCTGGGCGTTTCTATATATTATAAGTATATAATTACAGAAAAAAAATGTATTTAAGTACATTTATCACTTGTCTAGTACCCATAACACAAGCTTTGCGCTTAATTTGGGACTAGATAGCGCTAAATTGTCCAGAAATATTTATTTATTTAATAACTACAAACCCTGAAATTAACACAAGATCATTGTTGTCAGCGATAAAAACGATTACATATACCATAGAGAATATAAATTAAAATCTACATACAAAGAACCATAACCCTAGATTACAGCACCCACTAATAAACATACTAAGAGTGGTTATTACCACTAACTCATTGTGACATCGTTTCATTGTCATATCAACGGAAACTTAATATCCAGAGAGCGTTCCATTGTGGCCGGGATATTACAGCTCTGTGCAGATCAGAGATTAAATGCATTCATATGGTTGGTACCGTCAGAGGATTTAGTTGAAGATGACTGGTCAAGGATTTTTATATAAGTATTGTGAGATAAATAAATAAATATTTCTGGACAATTTACACAGTGCTACCTAATCCCAAATTATACGCAAACTACTAGACACCTGATAAATGTACTTAATTACATTTTTTTTTGTAAATGCATACATTTAATACATAGAAAACACCCAGACCAAGACAAACAGACATGTTCATGCACACAAATGTTTGTCTTGTGCAGGGATCGAACCCGCGAGCTCGGAGTCAAAGTAGCCATCGCTGGCCATTTAACCACCGGGCTCGACGAAAGTTATTGCTATTTACTTATTTATTCCACTAGTAACGATAAACGCCCAACTGAGAAGGTTTCTAAAATATGAAATACAAATAACCATTAGCGGTTGTTCGCACCTAAATTTTTTTCTATACTACGTCGAGTAGACAAGCATACGGCCCGCCTGATGTGAAGCGGTTACTGAAGCCATATGAAATATTTCACTACATGAACTATCGCTCGCGCGCCGCCAACCCCTCTGCCTACGCAGTACTCCTTTTTGTTGACCTAATTCACTCGCAGTAAGTAGTAGTAAGTAATAATTCCCTTGAGGGTTGTTGTATTCCAACAATCCTCAAGGGAATTATTACTTAGCATTCTGTATTCTGTGAGGTGGAGGTACTTCCCCAGGCGGGCAGGTTACAAAATATGCTATGCTCCTCTTTTTTCGCCAGAGCCTCGTTTGTTAGTCAGCAGGGTTGACTTTCCGGATGCACTAATTGAAAGCTTTAGTCTTCAAGCATTCAGCTGTATCTGCGGTAAGGATGTACCGAAACTTTCCAAAAACTGCCCAGTCCAGTCGAATGCGTCTATCGATATCTTTGTTGAAATTACCCGGACCCAGCTGTATGGCCTGTCCGAGGTCGACTTAGTCTTTAACTACTTCAATAGCTGCATTCTCTGCGATATCCGGACTAGGGATGACAAATTCATTGAACATAACTTTCGTTTTATCAAAACTTGTCCCCAGCCCCACGAATCGAGAAGCAGCATTGAGATCGTTTAGTATGGGACTGAGATCCTCCAGCGATTCAGCCATTATGACCACGTCATTGGCAAACTGCAGATGTGAGATGTACTCGCCATTTACATTAATGACTCGGTGTCAGTCGGAGCGTCTTAAATACGTCTTCTAGTGAAGCGGTGAATAGCTGCGGGAGATGATATCCTCTTGACGGACCTGCTGCAGCTGAATAGGCTTAGACTGCCGATTCTGGACTTTCGTTTCACCAAAACGAGGACATCTAGTGTCATGTGCGGGACACTATACGGGACTAAAAAGTGGGATGTCCCGTCAAAAGTGAGACAGACGTGTCACTTTCCAGACGACAACGTTGAAACCTACCCACCCAAAGCAACCCAATATAAGGTTTAGTTTAGAGTGCTCGCTACCTTATTCTGTCTTGTTTGTCACTACAGTGATACCTTGGTCATCCAACCACTGATGTGTCATGAAACATTCACTTTCGCTTAGCCAGCGTATAAACGTATTCAGTCGCATCTTAAAGCACTGATTGCCTCTTGTTCTCTATTGGATTTCTAGAAAGTTCCCAGAATAAGTTACAAAATAGGCGGACAATAAATACAGATTTAGCACACGTATACGGTAGAAGTGGTCAGATCGGTGGCCGCTATTGTCTCCAGTTGTAAGAGCTTTGTGCCCGCACTTCCGATGGCATTCAATACAGATGAGTGATGGTACAAGTCACTAGAGAATAGGCGATATTTTATTCCTTTCTTTTTATTCATTCCACTACGGGTCTCCCTTCAGCTGAAAGGGTTTAGAGCATACTCCACCATGCTGCTCAACAGCGGGTTAGGAGAAGCTACAAAGCAAGTCTTTAGACGGCAACGGCTTGATAACACTATCTTGACGATTGACGACTTAACGAGCCTTTATCTATAATAGCCCGTCTGATGCACTTCATGTTATATGCATACGTGCTGGTGTCTTCACTTACTTGTGGGAATACGATAATCATCAAGGGTATAAAGCTATTACTTATATGACTGCTGTCTTCTGTGAAGGTACGTCTACAGTTGAGATGACATACTTCTCCTTTGCAAGAGCCTCATTTGCCAGTCAGCAAGATACACCGTGTGCAAGCGTGGTAGTCTTTGACTCGAAAGATGGGAGCCATATACTACAAATTTTAAACTACAATATTGTTATGTAGAAAAAACCTCAGTATTTTATATTAAAATATTTTAGAAAGAAAAGTGACTCTATTATCTTGTTACCGTCGTTTGTTAATTTTACATTTGCGTTACTGTATGTTGTTATTCTCTTTGATAAAACTTGTAGTGGTTTTCTAGTAATAAAAATTTACTATTTAACACTGCTGAAAGAATCGCGGAATCGTTTTCAAATCGCTACTGCTTATGACTTAGACGTTGGCTATGTTTCACACGGGCGGTCGTTCCTGAAGTCTGATATCCATTTATACATGAAATATGTCTCGGCAATGCCTCAGACACTTCAGCCGTTTATAAACAGAAACATTGGATCTTTTTGATGTTTGAAACTCACATTTATTACAGTTACACTGAATGGTATACTATCTACAACATATTTATTTTAAAGGAAACAAGGATAGCTAACTCATACTGCATCAGTTTGTCACAGATGTAACTTTCACTGAGAGGCAATGATGCAAGGCCGCTGCTGCCGGCGCTGCTGTCGCTGCAGCGGCAGAGTGATTGATTCTCACACGAAACCTTCTATTGACTTCTGCTGTCCTGTTATCACATAGTACATGAAATTAATTTAATTTCTTAAATTTAGAAAAAATACTAATATTAACTTTCACTCTACAGAGCCACGGGCCCAAGAGGAAATCGTCAATTGGCCTTTATGCCATAGAAATAAGGTAGAATATCGGGCTACGCCTGAATAAATTAGTTTTGGAGATTTTTCCCCATTTTTATTAAACTTGTCCCAGAGACTAACACAAGATACAGGAACACTAAAAAAGATACCGACATTGTCCGGCGCGAGAGACAAAGGGTGGACGTGTCTGGACATTCGCCCTGATGAAGGTCTCCTTTTGAGATCGAAACTAGTCGGCTTTCCCGACAAAAAGACGTGAGTGACCCGTTTAATTTATCTAATTAATACCGACATTGGTTAAAAAGCTTGCTTAAACAGCTATTTTAGATCGTGTATTAAATATACCAACATGTAATTTCCACATAGAGTGGTTATGGAATTCACGTGCGAATAAACATCGGCCAAGCGTCGTCCACACGAGCGTGAATTCCTCCAACTGGCCTCTTATTATCTCCCAGTGTCAGCGCATAAATCATTTACACGCTGCTGACATGGCACACTAGTGTACACATCTTTATGTTTTCACGTACTGTAAAAGCTTCTTTTTCCTACTAATTTCTTCTGATTAAATTCGTTGTGGCACAAGACCACGGGGCAGATCATGCGTAGGACCGATCAGGTGAAGGCGGCGGTGGGCGCCCCGGTACCCGTTTGACCCGTTTGACGACCAGCAGGCAGAGGTGGCGAGACGTCGTGAGGCGAGTCCTGTCTGCTGCCTCATCATGATAACCAGGACCAGTCTGGCAAGAGTGAAGCGACAAAGAAGAAGAAATTCGTTGTGAGTTCCAAGGCAGCCGTAGTATTACCCCGGGACTGCAATGGACTTCACTGTTCATTGCCTTTTTTGATGGTCGCCGCTGTTAATCCTGGCTACACAGGAGACACAGTGTTGGGAATGTGTGGTGGGCCCCCGTCCCGTACCGTAAACAGTAGCCTTCGTCACACACCTATGAAAGTAAGACACGATTCTTCAAAATTGTAGCAACGGGAAACATAGAGCGGATATCCATACAGAAATAGGACGTAAGTGCCACAACACTATGTTTGGAGCCGAAGCCAACCTACGCGTGGTGCTACTGCCAATCAAGGCTATGGCGAAAGAGAAATATTGCACGTCGCGATTCTTGGGAAGTACTTTATACATTACAAAATGCCGCAGGCAAATAACAATACCAATGAGGATTGTTGTATTCAGCAAACGAGTGAGGTCAGCAAACGCATTAGCAGAGGAGGTGCCAGCGCGCGAGCCTTACTGATTGTATACTATTGTGTACCGCTTTACAACAGGCGGGTCAACTGCTAGTTTATCCCACGTGGTATAAAAAAATCATTTAGATCACGAATGGTGAAGCCCAAATGGAGGAACCATTTGAGCTTCACCATGGTTGGGTAAACACATTTCATTACGTCATATAATGATGAAATTATACCTAAACACAATTCCGTTCGGATCGTAGTTACATCTCTATATTCACTTTGACCAAGCTCAGTTAAGCGGTGTTCGCGCGAGCATGAATTCTCCAAAGTGACCTCTTATCATCCTCTAGTGTGCCCTGTGCATAAATCACTTGCACGCCTGTTATCATGCCACGCGGTGTGCACCTCTGCCTTCCTCTATACGTTGTTAAGGGGACGCTCATGCTTGTTAAAGTGCTTTCGCAAAATAGTTTTGATAATATTTTACTAAAAATAAAATTCATGCACCTACTACGGAAAGATAATTAAGGGTAAAAGTAAGTAAGTTAAAAGTAAGGGTAAAAGTATCAATCAATGAAATTTTTAATTAATACTACATAGCTTACGGTCAGTACCAATATTTAGCCATATGTAGACCAAATATATAAATATCTAATTCAGGCAATAATAGCGCGTAACTGAGAGATTTTTATAGAAAGTTGGTAGAAATTGAAATATATTAGGTAGGTAATTATTATTATCATCCATAACATCTAAATGAGTATCACTACCTAAGATGCTTCATACAGCGCACTTTCGTAGCCATAAAAAACGTAAGCTCGTAAACGTAATCGTTGTTTAGAGATCGTGTATTAATGGAAAAACTGACCGATTTTACAATAACATGCGATAAAAACAATATTAAACTGTAATATGATTCGGTATTGATTTTCGTGTTTCTCATTAGTACACACTACAGATGTATTGCCGTTTTTGTTTTCGCTGTATATGACTAATGATATCAACAATTGGAAAAGAAACTGTGATTATTTTACTTAGCCTTTATATGTATTCCAATAATATCGACATCACAGACGCCACCTCAATTTTAGGAGTTTCGGCCCACTGCCTATTGTCAGTTGTTGAAATTTAATCCTTTTTTTTTCTTTGGCGTGCATGTCCTCTTAACAGTTCTCTCACTTAGGTAACTTGGGAACTCACGTGAAATATATCCACGTCATCACATTGTCCACGTATTTTATGTAAAAGAGTGATTTATGATAAAGTACATTTGCGCTGAGGAGCTCGATGGGGTCGTTGCGCGTGTCTGTCTCATGATTAGACTGACACGCTCAACGCCATTTTTTTAGACACCATTAGACTAATCGAATATGCATGTTGAGCAACGTCGACCGTAGCCTTTCTATGGATGGGTCTATTTATCTCGAGCTCCTCCGTGCTTCGGAGGGCAGGTTAAGCCGTCGGTCCCGGCTGTTGTCGTTGTCATCGAGATGACAGTCGTTAAGCCAAGTAGTGGCCTGTTGGCGGCTTTAAAACACTGGCATCCGCCAACCCTCAGTTGACCAGCATGGTGGAGTATGTTCTAAACCCCTTAAATTGAGAGGATCACCCAGCAGTGAACAAGGGTTTACGACGACAACATTTTGATTACAAAAAAGTTAAGTTATTTTATAAATAAATTTCAATAAAATGATATCGGTTTACCCACAAGGTAAGGTTTTAAATAATATTTTAATTTAGACCCGAAGTCTAAATTAAAATTTAGTTATTAATTATAGGAGACTTTAGATTAGACAATATCGAATTAAAAGTGAGTGTGAGACTAGGTTACTTATACATATTTCTTTTTCTAAAAAAAAATCTCAGCAATATGGTGTTAATTTTTTAATCAATTTGTAATAGTTTCAAACATACATCTCTTTTTAGTTGTCTTCAAAATAAACCACTTCTGACAACCCTAAGGCGAATAACAACAGTACGAGGCAGCATTGGTCTGTTATTGGAAATTACGGTTATAGGCTCTTAGGATCACTTTAGGATTCGCTGGATGCGGTTGAGGACGGTTGTTTCTGTATTGTTGCGTTGCCGTTCTAGTTGCATTCGCCATACAACATCAACAAACAAATCCAGATAAGCAAGAGCACTAACTGGGCCGAGGTAATTATCAAGCTGGGCCGGGGTAATTTCAACAAAGAGATCGATAGACGCATTCCACTGGGCTGGGCAGCTTTTGGGAAGCTTCGGCACATTCATAGCAGATATACCCCAATGCTTGAAGACCAAAGTGTTCAATTAGTGCGTGCGTAGTGCGTACGGTGCTGAGACTTAAACGCTGACCGTTGGGCTGGTTCACAGACTAAACAAGGATTTTTCAAATTTTACCCCTAAGAAGGTGAAACGCAGGTCCAAAGTTTGTATGGGGAAACGAAATTATTTGGACTGTTTTATCCTTAACTTTACACGAGTACTTCGATAGATAAATGAGTAAACACGAGTTTGCCCCGAATTTCACGCGAGCGAAGCCGCGAGCAAAAGCTAGTGTCAACATATAATTAATAATAATAAGAAGAAAAACATTTATTTGTACAAATATTATAGGTATAAGAAAAAAATGAACATATTGTGCACTACCGTAAAATAGTCCCAATTTAGTGCAGTAATTATATATTAAAAATTGTGTGGTTAATTTTGTTTTAAATACTACATAAGTCACTGCTATGCCACATCGAGTACAAGAGGACCATTCCATCGTTTTAATTAAAAATAATTAAATCAGAATATAATTTTAAAGATATCCATCAGAGGTGCCATTAGTACTTGAAAATTCTACTCTCAAACCTTTGCCAGCAAATACCTTTGATCAAATATTTAGAACCGCGCGGACTGAGTATTGCTCCACAAAGCGAATGCCAAATGTCCCACGATACTGATTTATAGATATGAAGGTATTCACAATTTCGTTGACAAAGATACGCTTGGTAAGCGCTGACACTAGTACAAAACAAACAGTTTATGAATAAAAATGTTTTGTGTTCACCCCTTGATAGTGAAATAATATATTTACTATTTATCAATTATCTTTCGCCCGTGGCTCTTACTCGCTTATACGCATTACCGGGATAAAGTATCCAAATTGATCCAGGCTCAACTATATGCGTGTCTAATTTCACCCAAATCTATTCTGTCGTCGCATGGTTGAGTAACCAACATACCAACTACGGTAACTGCACATCAGGCGGACTGTTTGTTTGCCATGTACCTAGTATATAAAATGTACCTGTGCAACCCGTTTTTTTTTATAATATATCCGGTGAGAGCCGGCAGAAGTGAAAACTAGAACATTAACGTTGTGCATTTTTGAATATTTTGGAATGGTTAGGGAATAATTTCGCACGAATTGCTTTATTTATCAGTATAAAAGTACTATCATTTAAGTTATAAAATACAATATTCATTTATTGCGCTATCGTACACAAACATCGTCGGTGACCCAATGATCTCGGATCGATTGGACTCTCTCTCTACACGCAGAGATGTAGCGTCTCTTTGCGTTCTATACAAATTATATCACGGGGAGTGCTCCGATGAGCTGTTTGATTTGATACCTGCCGCTGAATTCCACTATCGTACAACTCGCCATAAATTAAAATTCCATCCATATCATCTTGATAATTGGCGATCTACTACAGTACGTTTCCTAAGACATTTCATACCACGAACAGTGAAACTGTGGAATCAACTTCCCTCAGCGGTATTTCCGAACAACTACGACATGGGTGCCTTCAAGAACAGAGTTTTCATTTTCCTTAAAAGGCTGGCAACGGATCGGCGACCCCTTGGTGTCGCTGGTCTCCATGGGCGGTGGTGATTGCTTTCCACCAGGTGACCCACATGCTCGTTTGCCCCCCTCTCACATAAAAAAAAAAAAAAAAAAAAAAAAAAAAAAAAACATGATAATATTATATTATATTAAAAATAAACAGCAGGAGCAGGCATACATTTTCCCCGCGCGGTAGTAAGAGAGGGGGATATTATTTCCTCTTCCTCTCCTACGTCGCGCCGGCAGTCTACTCTCCCTCCGTCTTACGATTTTCGATCAGGTCACGTGTCCTGACGCGAGTTTAACATTTTTTACCAATCCCAAAAAATGCACAACGCCGCTAAAGAAGTTTTCACTTCAAAAAACGGGCCCAGCAGGATGTTCTACTCTTAGTTTTTTTAATGCAACGAATTTTGCTTAGACTTTTGATTGACGGTTGCTATTATAACGTATATTTTCCCTAAAGTCTATGTCATATAATAATAAGTTAACTACATTGGGTTTGTAAATCTACTTACATTATTATCGTATATCAGATGTGTCCGACCTAAATAAATATAGTATTAACAAAGCCATAAAGAAGCTAATGCACCGATATTTCTACCGGCTAACATTTATAGCTTCTAAATTTCTAATAGATATTCTCTCGTAATTTGTGGGAAAGGCTATCGGGTGGTCATCGTGAATGCACCTTTTACGGCTGAGACGTGGGGTTACCTGAATCAAGATACCCGCTATCCTTGGTAGTTGGTGACAATGGATGTGTGGACTTGGAGCTGTGAAAATTATAGAGGTAATTTACAAGATCAGCCTGGCTCTGGCCAGACTGACTCAGGAATGAACCCGACTGCAAATCAAAACTAGTTTGAGTGATATTAGTCACTGTAATCCAGTGACTAATATCACTCAAATGCTGTTAATAATTTGTAACCTTCTTCTTGGTTGAAATTGGTTTATTTCTTCATTTCAATCGCTTCACGCACAACTCTTGAGAAGAAATGGCGATCCGTAGGGAGAACTTGCGTGTGATGAAATTCGATCCATTATTATAATCATGCAACGCGAAAGTTTAAAAGTTAATGTGAAGGTGAGTAGGGTAGGCATTAAAAATACAATTTCTATACGCTTATTGTAAGCTCAAAAGAGATGAGACGTAGGTTAGTTAACTCAAGGCGTAGACGAGGTTCATTTTTATTTAATTCAAAATACCTGCTATCCGCTGTAACTGGTGACAATGGATGTGTAAGCTTCGAGCTGGTGAAAGTATAGAGGTAGTTTACAAGATCAGTATGGTTATTTGTCTAGCCAAACTGATGCTAATCATGTATTTACTGTTAGATACATAGGTCTTTTATATTATTATGTAATTACGTCGTTCCGTTATTAGAAGACATTAGGTACTCACCGTCGTCCCAGGGTGACAATGTCACAGTATTACTATATGCTTTTAAAACTGTGACTAATGCTTATGCTATGTCGGTTATGCTATTCGGGTGGGGGTCAAGTGTACTTTATTAATATTTATTGTAAATTCCAACGAAGAAGACGTTTATTTACAGACTTCATATAAAAAAAAAATGACACGTTATAATATCATAAAACATTGATGTCAATATTATTTTCGCACAAGGTAACCGGATTCGATTCCTATGAAGTGCAAATTCACCTTTTTACATTTCAAAATTTGTTTGACGATTACTAACTACATAATGAAAAACATAGGCAATAAGGTAAATATATACTGTAATTCTAAAATAGCTCAGTCGACACCAACATCCGGTCAGGGCCACCGTATTAGTTGTTTCACGTCACCATTTTTTGGCATTTCGATTACTGTGCTTCTTTAGATGTAACAACCTAAAACTCAACATATCGACCACATTTTTTGTTGACTTCATATCCATACATGAAAATTCGTAGCTCATTGTCGAGAACGTCAAGAACAAAGGGGTCAGGAGATGAACGAATAAATTATGTAACGTTGAGTGCGAGTACCGTGATAATAGCAGTGTGCGCCTAGCCTTAGGCGTTTGTTTGATTTACAGCGATTACGAGATGAAAAGTATATCACATACTTTTCATCCGATAGATACTCGTACATCAAAGCTGTTGTCGACGGAAGTTGCTCCAATAGCATGGCGATTAAAGCTGGCGTCTCTCAGGGCTCTGTGCTGTCGCCGACACTGTGTTGTCTATTGATGACATTCATTGCTATGCGATACTATGTAGACTCTCGAAATCCCACTTATGCGGAGAAGGTAAATTTTTCCATTTTTAAAATATTTATAATACTTAATTTGTATATAAATTTTATCATTTGTATATCTAGCGGTATAAAAAAGAGATGCATATGAATCTACTCGATAGCTTAGTGTATTCCAATGACATTCTGGACTGATCGAAGGTGTGCTATATAAATAAATATTTCTGGACAATTTACACAGTGTCACCTAATCTCAAATTAAGCGCAAATCTTGTACTATATGTACCTACTAGACAACTGATAAATGTACTTAAATACATTTTTTTTCTAAATACATACTTATAATACTTAATAAATACCCAGACAAACAGACATGTTCATGCACACAAATGTTTGTCTTGTACGGGGGTCGAACCCTCGACCTCGAAGTCGAAGTAGCCATTGCTAGTCATTCGACCACCGGGGTCATCATAAGTACATTTTGTCAATAAATCGCTCTTCGCTATATACAATACTGGAGCCTTACTCTGTGTACAACATCAGCAATCAGTGTAAGTGATTTTAAAAGTTGCGCTTCTTCAATATAACTCTGACAATTGTGTTGTTACGTAATGTATGTACTTTGCTTACGTAAAATTGTATTTTTAGACTAAAAGCTATATTTTCCTATCTGTAGTTTCCTATCTGTATAGTACATCCTATCGAATAACAAAGAAAGATACCAACTAAATAGAGAGAGCAACAGATTATGACATTTATAGCATATACCCAGGCCATAGATAAACATTGCAGCACTAAAAATAGCGACAAAGCGCTTACTCAAATTATATCTCTTACTGAAGCAGTGTAATTAGTACACTGTCTAAACGTATTAGAAGGCATTTTATTTACAATTTTTCAATTGTTTTTCATTAGCGCTGACGGCTTTACGGTAAATTGCGCGTGACTGGTGAATGTCGGGCAAAATGTCGGGCAATTGCCTTGTTTTCTTTTTGCCACTGTAAAGGCAGCTGATATATTTATACTATACGCATCTATAGTTAAAAAACATCTTAGCAGACAGGATATTTCTCGCGCAATATGAAACGGATTACGGAATGCCGGCAACACCAGGGGCATCGCTCACGCTTTGTCGACCCCTTAAAAAACTCTTCACACCTTTTCTTGAAATCCCAATCCATCTGAAAAAACCTTAACCCATCCCAACCTATCCCTGTTCATTAGGGAAAAATCCGCTCTGAAACCGCAGTGTACGCGACCACTTCAGTTCCAAAGTGTCAGGAAGAGTTCCCTGCCCACGACGAGCATATTTATGCAGCATTTATTGTAATAATTTCGATTAAAATCGTGAAAGTATTAGTTGACATAATATTTTGTACGTCTGCTTGCGGGCTGAAGACTTTTACCTGACTTTGTGTACCCGAGAAACACCTTATGTGACTGTATTCTGCAATTAAAGATGATTTGATTTGATTTGCAAAACGAAGCCGTTAGCGTCATATCAAACAATCCTCTGACGCAGTCGTTATACAACCCCCAACAGCCTACACCATTTGCTCGTGCAAAGGGAAAACTTTACTAAATCTTCGTTTAGCGAAACAAAATTCTCAATTTTGCAAAAGCGCAAAGTGTTTAAAGTGTAATCACATATTCACGTTGCTTGAGTTATGTTCGCTCGCGACATTAAGCTGCTGAGTTAAGTTGCCGAATAAGATTAATGTGTTGAAACACGTCGTCAATGAAAACTGTGTGATTTATTGACGGCGAGGAGTCGCGTGATGGATCAAGCGACGTTTAGCGTACGTACTACTAATGTATTTCAATATTTACCTAAGTCTCGATATTACAATGTTTGTAGATCATTTATAATATCAGTCTCGACTGCGTATGGTGCAGCCTAAGATGTTTTGGCGTGATAGCGCCTTATAAATCGATGAACGCTGGCTGCACGCACAAAAAAGCATGACTCATTGTCACGTTCCGCCTGAGGCGAGCGTGCAAGCGAGAGCGCGGAACAGTCGCGCATTTATCTGTTTTCCACTCCATCGGCCGAGGTTTGTTTTATGACGGTCACGCAGAGATGATTTAAGTTCGAACTGATCGGAAACAGTAGGAGACATCAAAATAATCCCTTAGGCAGTTGACGGCCAGCAGCCCGCGAGGTGACAACACACCACTGCAAACGTATCCGGAAGCGGATCCGGAAGCAGAATCTTAATCGAAACTGTAATCGCAACCATAATCGGAACCGTAACCCGAACCGTAAATACATTTTTGAAGTGAAAACTTCTTTAGCGGCGCTGTGCACTTTTTTGGGATGGGTAAAAAATGTTAAACTCAAATCAGGATCACGTGTCCTGACCGTAAGACAAAGCTGCGAAACTACAAAATTCAACTTTAAGCAAAGACGATACGATTCAGATTGGTTTGAATCGAAATAATTTTGACATAGTAAAATATTAAGATAAAGCTGCGAGACTACAAAATTCAACTTTAAGAAAAGACGATAAGAATTATAATAGAATGATGAAAAACGTAGTGTCACCTCGTTCGAGAA
The DNA here is from genome assembly GCA_937001555.2 of Hypsopygia costalis. Classification (NCBI taxonomy): domain Eukaryota; kingdom Metazoa; phylum Arthropoda; class Insecta; order Lepidoptera; family Pyralidae; genus Hypsopygia; species Hypsopygia costalis. The sequence continues at coordinate 30,731,592 of OW443329.2, forward strand.
CGACATTTGCATTTAAAAGAAATTAGAACTTATTAGGTACTTAACACATAAGTAAATTTTAGTGCGGCGCAGGACGCTTGCGCGAGTGTGCGTGTGTGTTTGCACTACAGTCTGCTACGCGCATCCACGGATGGTGACTGCTGAAGGCTTGAGCGTCTGTATACTTGTAAAATTCGTGTATATAAAGTGTTTAAAATATGGAAATTGAACACAGTGCATCTATTAATGAAAAAAGCAATTCATGCGAAATTATTTCCTAACCATTCCAAAATATTCAAAAATGCACAACGTTAATGTTCAAGTTTTCACTTCTGCCGGCACTCCCGGAGTGCAACCCGTTGTTTTTTTTTTTTTGTAAATACATACATATAATACATTGAAAAAACCCAGACCAAAACAAACATACATGTTCATGCACACAAATATTTGACTTGTGCGGGTATCGAACCCGCCACCTCGGAGTTAAAGTGGCCATTGCTTCGACCTCCGAGCTCGTCATTTATGAGAAGTGGCCTTCTGGTGTTTTTCTACCACGATACAGGTACTCGTGATAGAAAAACATCCAAACATTCACTTCATTTTCTTTCACTTTATAAATTAGACAGTAACCACAAACATTGACCGTTCTATTCTCGACACAATTGGATGATAATCTAAGTATGATGGATGGACACGAGCTCGATCCATCAAGCTATATTTGTTTTGTGTTACCCGATCCTTGTATGGAGGAAAACCATTTTTTTTGATAAGTTATATATGCATTTAATATTGTAACAGAATTAAGGGGCACTCTTACTGTTTATATTGAATAAATAATAATAAAAATATTCCTGGACAAATTACACACTGCCATCTAGTTTTAAATTAAGCAAAGCTTGTACTATGGGTATTAAAATAACGAATTCTTCTTCCTAGTCGTTTAGACAGAGTGGTCGTGGTCACTTATTGTCGCTCTCCATGGCGTAATTTGGTCCTGCGAGTGTTCGAGGTGACCAGAAAGGAAGGAGTATATGCTGGCAATAGATCGGTGACCCTTTGGTGTTGCCGATCTCCATTGGCGGTGGTGATTTTCATCAGGTGACCCACATGCCAGAAAAAAAAGTGTAAAAAGCATTGTAATTCTCTGTTGTAATCATTAGTTATCTAATTTATATCATTTTATTTAAAAATATTCGAAATTTTATATACATCATAAATCTACTCGTAGAAAACTTAATTAAGTTACAAAACTAAAATTATTTATAAATATCTTAAAATTAAATTTAAAATTAAATTAATACAAATACATTAAAAACTAAAATTATAATAAAATACACAGAAAAAACCCATATTAATTGTCCCGACAATTTTCGGAAATTGTGGCCAAAAGGCTGGCTGCAATCTGCAATAAATGTTAATTAATGTAATCTTTGATTCTCCCAATGATTGAGTTTCCCAAACTTCTGTCCTGACCCACTGGACAAGCACTGTCTGAATCAATCATTACTTATAATATACATTTTCCCATTGTACCCTATACGCAGAATAAAAATAATAGTTAACCATACGTAAAAAAAATTGGCAGCGCTTCCCCCACCCGCTCAAGAGATGTTCCATAGTCCTTACTTTGCGTAATAAATTCTTTGATCCTTCATCTATCCAATGGTGTGATTGAATTTTGGATGGAGATGATAGATTTGTAGGTGAAACACCAAACTGTTTCCCCCGATTTTGTTATCATTCGTTTTTAGGGTTCCGAACCTCAAATGGAAAAACGGAACCCTTATAAGATCACTTTGTTGTCCGTCTGTCTGTCTGTCTGTCTGTCTGTCTGTCTGTCTGTCTGTCTGTCTGTCTGTCTGTCTGTCTGTCTGTCTGTCTGTCTGTCAAGAATTTCTATGTCGAGAATGCGTGGAGGTATCAAGCTGAAATTTGAACTGTATACTCAGGTCTACGGTCCCATGAAGTTAAAAAAAAATCAAACTGCTAAGTTTACGTAGAAAAAAGTTACGGCCGTTTATTCAACAAAAAACGCATATTTCGACACACTCAAGGGAATCAAAACCTATAGGGTACTTCCCGTTGACCTAGAACTATGAAATTTGGCAAGTAACATCGTTATAGACTACAAGTACAGGAATAAATCTCAAAACTATACATTTGTAAATAGATCTTAAAAAATAGGGGGTCTATATTTTTTATAGGGTGTTAAAATTTCAAATTGAAACTACTAGTTCAAATGGGGTATCATATGAAAGGGCTTGATGTACACATTGCAAAATATATTTTATTAATTTTTTTCGACACATTATTTCTTATTTATAATGAAAAATATCAAATTTAATAATGATACTACGTACCTACGGAACCCTCGGTGGGCGAGTCCGACTCGCACTTGTCCGGTTTTTTATTTTTAATTATGGACTCAATTTTAAAGACATATTCGTGTCATCTCAACCAACGTGATTACAGGAAAATGTCACAAAATTAGACAGCCTAATAATGATATCATATTTTTTTGCTATATTATTTATACAGTTTAATTTAACAAAATGCCGCGAACGAGCATTGTTCTAAATAATCCTATAGAAAAGCATTTTAATGTTATCACTCCGTATCATTATTACTTCTTCTTTTTAATTTTCGCTTGCAAATTACCAGTGTTTTGGCATATTCTTAGTTTGATATTTTTATCTCCTCCCATTGACTACTATTGTAATCAAACTGACATAAATACCAAGAATGCGTGCCCTTGCGAAGAGCCCTGGTGGGATAAAAGTGTTTTTATAGAAACCATACAGACTAAATTCGGTTTATACTGCGAGAAGACTTGGCTGATTAGCTTTTCACAGAGCATGTTATATGTTGGGACATTGATTGGAGCACTGTTCTTTGGGATTTTGTCAGACAAGTACTTATTTACTCTACCTAGCATTGAGTACTAAATACTATAATGTAAATGATATATCTTCTTATATAGCGGGGATCGAGCCAGCGACCTCGGAGTCAAAGTGGCCATTGCTAACTATTTGACCACCGAGCTTGTCTCATTAATTAATTAATTGAAATAGGTAAAAATCCCGTCGTCTGTATTAAGAAAATGCACAATATTATGTTGATAAAGTAACATGTCTGTTTGTCTTGGTCTGGGTGTTTTCTATGTATTTTAAGTATGTATTTAAAAAAAAATGTTTTTAAGTTTATTATCAGTTATCTAGTACCCATAGTACAAGCTTTGCTTAGTTTGAGACTATATTATGGTCACGTGTAATTTGTCCAGGAATATTTTCTTTTTTTTTTTACTACGGCGCGTGGCAGACAAACATACGGACCGCCTGATTTGAAGCGGTTACCGTAGCCATATTAACGCTCGCAACATAAAATATCGCTCGCGCGCCGCCACCCCCGCTGCCAACGCAGCATCTCCTTCCTTTATTTTATTTATTTAATTATCACAAACGTCAGCTTCGTCGTCGTTATGAGTACTTGCTTGTGCGAAGAGACAGTTGGCTCACTCTTCTGGTGTACGTATTGACGCTTGTGACATGTCTATAATATTTATAACATCGTTAATTGATTCAGGTGTTATTTTGCGGAAGTCAAATTTACAGGCAATTTGATCTACATTACTTTGCGTGCTTCCGTCACCAATTATTTCATGCAAACTACTGCCGTCCGGTACCCACCCACTACCGTTAGTAGTTGCATGCTGCTTTGGTCGTCTCTGCTCCAGATGTTGGAGATTCGCCGAGACGACCACAGCAGCTGGAGCAGAGACGACCAAAGCAGCCACGGCATGAACTAATTGGTGGCGGAAGCACGCAAAGTAGTGTAGATCAAATTGCCCATTTATAACATCATTAGTTCATATACTTTTTTACTCTCGTTCCAGATATGGCCGTCTCCCAATGCTTTCCATGTCCAACCTTATCCTGGCTATATCAGGCTGCCTTGTAAGCTTCATGCCAACTGCACCCTCCTTCATATTGATGAGATGCATTGAAGGCATAGGAGTTGGTGGAGCTATCGTCACTGCTTACGTGTTATGCATAGAATACTGCGGAGTACGACACAGAGAAACTGTGTCAGCTTTATTCCACATTCCAATCAATTTGAGTCACGTCAGTATAGCCGGTGTCTCGTATTGGTTTAGGCATTGCGATGATTTCCAACTAGCCGTTTCGTTACCTGTGTTCTTTTTTGTTGCGTTACAATGGCTGGTGATAGAATCTCCGAAGTGGTTGATGGATAATGATCACGTTGATAAGGCAGCTGTTATTATGGAGAAGGTTTCTAAATTGTAAGTATAATGCTACCATTACAAACGTGGAATGTTTTTATTTTTTACGGCCCGCCTGACGTGAAGCGGTTGCCGTAGCCATATCAGTGCTCATAAAATGAAATATCGTTTGCGTGCCGCCATCCCCGCTACCAACGCAGCAACTTTTCCCTTCCTGGTGACCTCACTCACAGATAGGAACACATTAACCCTCAATGGATTCGTTATTTGGCTGCCTACCTTTATTTAGGTTACCTTTTAAGTTGATATTTCTATCTGGCGCCCAAGTATGGATACAATTACAGTGTGCAGATGCATCGGGAAGTGAGCGAGCGACCCTCTTTAGGGAAGCGCGCCTTACAGCTCCGGCACTCATCATGGAAATTAGGGAGTGGTGTTAGGGCCCCGATGTTTGGGAAACATAGCGTCGGTCGCCACGAGCTACTCGACTTAAGAATGCCCAAGTAGTCTGCTTGCCGGCGAAAAGGGAGTAAGTCTGAAACTAAAGGGGAGGGGAGGGTAAAGGTCCTCTTGCCTGATTGGTTAACTAGGCGAGAGATTCGCAATCCTGTGATATGAGCGGAAAGTGGGTGCACTGGGCACATTAGCTGTAGGCATTTTCTCCGAGGGAATATTTCACAGGGGGTGTAGCAAATCGTTAGAGGGAACATTATTGTTATATACAACCGTCTATAGGCTACATAGACTCGTACGAAACATATTATGTTACCTTTATGCTATATGTTATCGAAAAAATTGTGGCGGAGCGCTTTAGCCTGGACACTTTTACTTTCTGATAACCTCACTTACTCGCATTAACACAATAACCCGTCATTAAGAAATTATTATTTGGTTACGGTTTAATATTTGCATAAGGGCGACAGCACTAGTTTAAACAAAAAGATAAACTCTTTTTGTTTAAACTAGTGCCGTCGCCCTAAAAATTGCCATGCCCAGTTAATAATTGCGCTACGGGGTGATCGACTTCTAACCACTTTTTATTTAATCTATCTCTTAATGATTGAAAGAACAGATACAAGTGGCGTCCTTTGGTAGAAATTTTCCACCTTTCCTGCCATACAGACAGGAATGTATAAAGTACCTCATTAATAAGGTTGAACAATCTAAGTACCTACGATTACGATCACGCATTTTTAGTAAATCTGGAACTATTTTTGACGAGCTCGGTGGTCGAATGGTTAGCCACTTTGACTCCAAGGTCGCGGGTTCGATTCCCGCACAAGACAAACATTTGTGTGCATGAACATGTCTGTTTCTCTGGGCTCTGGTCATTATGATATTGGTGATAGACATTTACGAGTAAGCATCACGAGCATTCAAATCAATCCAAAAAAAAAATCAATCCAAACATTCAAGTACAAATGTTTTATATTATCTACGTTTAATAATGATCAAGACGAGCTCGGTGGTCGAATGGTTAGCAATGGCCACTTTGACTCCGATGTCGCGGGTTCGATTCCCGCACAAGACAAACATTTGTGTGTATGAACATGTCTGTTTGTCTTGGACTGGGTATTTTCTATGTATCTATTTACAAAAAAAATTGTATTTAAGTACTATTATCAGTTGTCTAGTACCCATAACACAAGCTTTGCGCTTAATTTGGGACTAGATGGCGCTGTGTAAAATGTCCAAAAATATTTATTTATTATTTATTTATGTTTTTTAGGGTTCCGAACCTCAAAAGGAAAAACGGAACCCTTATAAGATCACTTTGTTGTCCGTCTGTCTGTCTGTCTGTCTGTCTGTCTGTCTGTCTGTCTGTCTGTCAAGAATTTCTATATCGAGAATGCGTGGAGGTATCAAGCTGAAATTTGAACTGTATACTCAGGTCTACGGTCCCATGAAGTTAAAAAAAAATCAAACTGCTAAGTTTACGTAGAAAAAAGTTACGGCCGTTTATTCAGCAAAAAACGCATATTTCGACACACTCAAGGGAATCAAAACCTATAGGGTACTTCCCGTTGACCTAGAACTATGAAATTTGGCAAGTAACATCATTATTGACTACAAGTACAGGAATAAATCTCAAAACTATACATTTGTAAATAGATCTTAAAAAATAGGGGGTCTATATTTTTTATAGGGTGTCGAAATTTCAAATTGAAACTACTAGTTCAAATGGGGTATCATATGAAAGGGCTTGATGTACACATTGCAAAATATATTTTATTTGTTTTTTTCGACGCATTATTTCTTATATATAATGAAAAATATCAAATTTAATAATGATACTACGTACCTACGGAACCCTCGGTGCGCGAGTCCGACTCGTACTTGTCCGGTTTTTTATGTATACATGAAGCGCGGCGTTGTACTTCTAAATCTACTGGTAATACACCTGCTAGCACGGGTAGTGTAAAACCCGTAAAGGGTGTGTGTCTCTGTGCTTACAGTTCTATACGATTTATGAGTACATAAAAAGCAAGACGCTGGCTTTGAAGCATCTATAGTAGCCCTGTCAGCTCATACAGGATATATATAAAATCTTATTTAATTTGCTCGAAAATATTTATTTTTATCTAAATTTTCCAGTAACAAAGTCAATTCGATGTCCATCAAAGAAGAAATGGAAGCTTACCATGCAGCTCAAACAAAACAGAACAAACGAATGAGTTTCTGGGGAATCTTCAAACACAAGCATCTTGCTATAAACCTTATTTGTATGTCGGTCATCTTTTTTGTATGCGGAATGGGTTATTATGGAGTGTCACAATACATCGGTAAAATGAGCGGCGACATTCACGTTAACGTCGCCATATCTGGAACATTACTTTTACCAGGAACAATTGCATCTGTATTTCTGCTGAAAATTCTGAAAAGACGTACATTCTTAATGGCGACAAACTTCTTATCAGGACTGTTTATGATTATAGTTGTATGTGTCCCATTACATTTAAGTTGGGTGAGGATAGTTTTTGCTTGTATCTGCAACACTTTCTTCTTTATGTCTTTTATTATTGTTTTTCTTTTTGGTGTTGAACTTTTTCCGACTACTGTTCGGAATTCTGTTTTAGGTTTCCTATCTGTTTTATCTAGAGCTGGGCAGATTATTGCTCCGCCAATAAATTCTTTACCTGAGTTAGTGTCCGGAATTACATTTGGCATCATGGCTGTGATTGGCGGATTTTTGTGTTACCCGTTACCAGAAACTAAAAATAAAGAATTGCCTTCCAGTTTAGATGATTCTAAAACTTTGCATAAAAGACCTAGACGAGATTCTAATAATGGTCTAGGTCAGCAAAGTAGTTCCGTTGATGCAGAACGATAATATCAAACTGGGACGCAATTTATTTACTGATCTTAATAGATTATATATTTTTCTTTCAAACTTGTAACACTCTGGTAAATTTATGTCCAAGGGCTATTATTACGATATTTATTTGTTATGTTAATAGCTATTTCATTTCGAATAAGCATATTTGAATTATTAAAAATTCATTCATTCATTTGGATGTATCCTCTATTCAATGGAAGTACGTAAGTAGCTTTTCCTGGAAAATGATTCCCGGATTATAAATATAAATATTGCTGGCTGTATATGATTTTGAAATTAAAATGATTTAATTTAAAAATCATAAACCTATGTATTATATATATGTATTTAAAAAAAATGTATTTAAATATTATATCAGTTATCTAGTACCCATAATACAAGCTTTAGTTAGTTTGGGACTAGATGGTCGTGTGTAATTTGTTCAGGAATATTTATTATTATTTATATTATTATTATTTTTATATTAATATTTATTATTATTATTATTTTACTCAAGGAATCAAGATTTTTTTTTTTTTTTTTTTTTATGTCATACAGTAGACAAACAAGCAAGCGGGCCACCTGATGGAAAGTGGTCACCGCCGCCTATAGACATTAGTAACACAAGGGGCGCTACCAATGCGTTGTCCACTAAGGAGTTGGAGGAAGGGAAGGAAGGAACGAGGGGATAGGGAAGGAGTTGGGCTTCCGGATCTCTCACTCACCGAACGAAACGCATTGCTGCTTCACGTCGATATTCTGTGAGAGGGTGGTACTTCCCCGGTCGAGCAAGCCCATTTCATAATTGCTCTACCACTCCAAGAAATCCCTTGAATCAAGTCAAAGTCTAAATCGTGTAAATTTGCACACTTTCCAGTGTCTGAGGTAAAATTTGGCACATTTTTTTTTATCGTCGGGAGACATGAAATATCGCTAGCACGCCGCCACCACCGCTGCCAATGCAGCAACTCCTTCCTTTTTGGTAACCTCACTCACTCACAGGAACAAAACAACTCTCAAGGCAATTGTTATTTCGCTGCGGTATTCTTACTTCCCCAATCGGGCAGCTTACAAAATACGCAATGCCCTACCTCTCTTTTCGCCACGTACAGGTGAGGTTGACTTTGGTTCAAAGATGTTGATGAACCACTTACACCTCCAATAAACACTCGTTTGGTTCTCGCGACAATGTCTAAATATCGTCTGCTACAAAATAAAGATTAATAATTTCACTGTGTTGTGTAAAACCCCTGTGATATATGTATATATCAAATGAAAGGGTTTTATGAGCGAAATATTGTAAGTAAACACTTTACTTATTTTTATTTTTATACTAATAAAAACGTGTTAAAAAAATTGGCTCATTCTTGGTTACAATTATAAATAAAGTCAATAACAATACATTACATAACATATTATAATGTCACTATCACTACATAGTCTAAAACAAAGTCGCTTTCTCTGTCCCTATGTCCCCATGTATGCTTAAATCTTTGAAACTACGCAACGGATTATGATGCGGTTTTTTTTAATAGATAGAGTGATTCAACTGGAAAGTTTATATGTATAATATATGCATAACATAGTAGAAAAACACTGATAATTTAGAGGTTTCTAATGTGATGTCGTAAATAAACACATTTTTTTGCTCTTTCATTGCAAACGCTGGCTGAACCCAACGAGATAGATCAAAATAATGTAGTACAGTATTGTTCACCTTAAAATGGTCTACAAAAAAGTTCGCGATGGTATATGTCTATCTCTTAGTGGTAACACACAATAACCGTTATTTTATCCTTTGCTTTTTACAAGAAATAATGCCTTATTTACGAAGCGATTTTAAGCAATACAGAATTAATCCTTATCCAATTAAGTACCTTAAATACATTGCGCATTTAATATAGATCAATATGGCCCTTCACAGCATGTAATTTAAATGAATAGTTTAGAAGATATTACACATTTAAAATGCAGGGACATAACGGCTGTGGCGGTACCGGCCGCGGAGCCGGCGGCGTGTGCCTATAACTGGGGAAGGACTGGATAGGACAAAGCGCAAAGACCTTCTGTAGTACATTTAGTATCAGCATTGCACCCGTGCGAAGCCGGGGCGGGTCGCTAGTACTACATAAATGTAATACAAAACTGTAATGCAAAACTAGGTACAAATGTCAATATAGTATGTACATAAAATTTGAAATAATAAATTAAACAGAAGAATAATGAGATGTGGCTTTGTCATGGATACGGCCGTGTGTTGTAAGTGAATATGTTATATGCACTAAAATTATCCCAAAATGGCAGCGCTTCCCCCACCTCCCACGCGCTGTTCCATCTTTACTTAGCGTAATAAATTCTTTGATTCAACCAGTGGTGTGATTGAATTTTGGATGGAAATGATAGATTTGTAGCTGCAACACCTTTGGTGTTCAAAATGGTGGCAATTCATTCATGGTGGTTCAAAAAAACGACTGATAACAAAATCAGAGGATACAGTTTGCTGTATCCCCTGATTTTGTTATCATTCGTTTTTTTGAATTGCCTCCCTATAGAATCAATTATTGTAAAGACATATTCACGTCACAATAATTTCATATGTAAGATAATATTCGCATTACTTTGCACTATGGATGCAACAATATTCGAAAAGCTTTTTCCATTTACGTTACATTTCTTTCTATATTCAGTCATATTCCTCCCAGAGCACTTCCATAACAAGCGCCATACTATACGAGGCCTGTTCCAAGTAATTTACAATAAAACAGGGGCATCCCGCGACATTGTTATTTTCAATAAGCTTCTATACCGAGATAATGAAAAAAGTTTTTATTACCCTCAATACGCGGTTGGTTCGAAGGAAAACGGCAATAGGCTACTTAAATTTAACTTGTCCAATATGTTTTTGTGTAGTTCTAAAGAAGTATAAATTTATATTATTTGCAAAAAGATCTTTATTATTTTAATCAACAGAGTTTTGTCAAACCCCGGCCACTCCATACAAAAATGGCGCTTTTGCATGTAGTAACCAAATGACGTCCGTACACGTGCCTATGTTTGAGTGACGTTCTCTAGGGCTGACATTATTCAATTATTAGTCGGACATGTAAGGGGGTGTAAGTAGTTCATCAACATCTTTGAACCAAAGTCAATCTCACCTGCACGGGGTACACCCTGCTGACTGACATACGAGGCTCTGTCGAAAAGATAGGTAGGACATAGCGTATTTTTTAAGCAGCCCGACTGACGAAGTACCACCACCTCACAGAATACCGCAGTCAAATAACAATTTCCTTGAGGGTTGTGGTGTTCCTGCGAGTGAGTGAGGTCACCAGAGAGGATGGAGTTGCTGCGTTGGCAGCGGGGATGGCAGCGCGCGAGCGATATTTAATGTTGCGAGTGTTAATATGGTTACGGTAACCGCTTCACATCAGGTGGGCGTAGTGAAGAAAAAAAAAACGTGTGACACTCGGGGACTGCCGCGGTAAAGCTATTGCATAGAATTTTTTATTTTTTAACTAATGCTCGTTTGCTCGTTCATCCATCCATCCATCCATCCATATCCATTCATCTATCCATCCATCCATCCATCCATCCATCCATTCATCCACCCATCCACCCATCCATCCACCCATCCATCCATCCATCCATTCATCCACCCATCCATCCATTCATCCACCCATCCACCCATCCATCCATTCATCCACCCATCCACCCATTCATCCATCCATCCACCCATCCACCCATCCATCCATCCATTCATCCACCCATCCATCAATCCATCCATCCATCCATCAATCCATCCATCAATCCGTCCGTCCGTCGGTCCGGCCGTCCATCCATCCATCCACCCATCCATTCATCAATACATCCACCCATCCACCCATCCAAGTGTTGAGACATCCATCCACTACACAAATAACTCTCATCTTTTACATACTCGCATATTATTTAACTGAATGGAGAATAAAATACAAGCGGTCAATTCGTACGTTGTGGCATTCCTTGCGAACGGTTCCAAATCGGTTCCATAGGGGAGGTGAGGTAGACTAGTGAGAGCGGCAGAGAGTGTCCATACTGTACGTTAGTACTATTACTTATACTGTGGTTTTGTTTAAAACTAGATGTCGGCACCTTCCTGAAGGAACTAGAAATGTATGTGCCAAGAGGCAAGTACATTATAGTATCTTACTGAGCAAGCCAAGAAATATTGTAGGTCTATTTGAGGAATTCAAGTCGAGCATCGAGATTTCTTATCTTCTAGCTCGAAGTAGCCAGACCAAGAAAGTAAGTCCACATTACCTAAAGAAAAGAATAGGATAACTATTTGATATAAGACCCTTTTCTACCACACCACACTAGTCACTTTGTATTCCAGTTGAGTTCGAGTTTTTGTTCATTTGTTCCACCCAAAAAGTACTATCAATGATACCAGTGACGTCATTTATACGGTGTTTGACGGAAATATACCTAGTAATATCTACACATATTTATGAAAAGAAATAAAAACAGAAAACAGACACATTTTATAATATCGTCATCATGATCATCATCAGGTCATTTTAGTCTCCACTACAGGAGCATGACCCTCTCTCGTCCGTCCCAGACAGAAGGAGGATTTGGCCTACACTCCCCACGCTGGCCAGACAGGTTAGGGAGGCCTGATTGATGTTAACTAATGTATTTTTTTATTATATAATCAACAAATTTTTATAATATAATCAACAAAAAATATATATTGACATAAATACATGATGTTTTGAATGGGTTTTGTTTAAGATTCCTATAGTAAAACTATTTCTAATAGAAATAGTACTTGTTGACATTACGCCGCAGTCCCAAGAGAAGGCGACTCAGTCAAAAGTTTCAAAACAGGTAAATCTAAACCGCTGGCGTAGTGCCCGGACATTAGGACATGTTCTCAAGGGGCTGGCAGTAAATTATCGACTGCCCCGCCTCATGATCGATGGCACTGCGACCACACCCAGTCACTGCACTATCAATGTCAAATTGAAGTTGGTAGACCAATATCTAATGTACGAGTAAATCTTAATGATTCAGTGCACAAGTATGAACAATGAGATACGGTGGTACTATTAACATTGTTTATAAACAAGAAGATACAAAAACATATTTTTAATAGTGTAAGCTTCGGTAAACTACGATTTTTAGAGCCTAAACCAATCTCGCCTGCACGTGGTACACCCTGCCGATTAGCGATAGAGACTCAAGCAAAAGAGAAGTAGTGTCCAGTGTATTTGTAAGCTTCCCAGTCACTTCTGTTCTGTGAGGTGGAGGTACTTCCGCATTCATGCAGCTTACTAATACGCTGTACACTACATCTACAATCAGCAGAGTGCACCACGTGCAGGGCTTTGGCCCTAAAATCATGTTGAGCTATTAACACCCGAATTAAATAACTAAAAAAAAGGTAAGAAATACCTAACGTAAATTACTGTCTCTTCGTAATTATACTTCGAACCTAAACAGAATTACTGTCTAATTTTTTCATTAACCGCTTACCATTCTACTCGTGAGCTAAATATACCACGAGGTTTGTAATTACGTCGGCTAAGGCCTGCTAAGGCTAAAAAAATATAAATTTCTTTTACAAAACGTGACTAAACTTGCTGATATTCTTGAATAACAGAAACTAAATATCGGCTTTGTTAATATTGAAAGCTTACATTTATAACAATTAAATACAGCTTTTTTATTCTTATATTTTTTGTAGAAGGTGGCAAAAAGGCATGTAAGTCAGCTGCTTTTCAAGTGAAAACTTCTTTAGCGTTGTGCACTTTTTGGGATGGGTAAAAAATGTTAAACTTGCGTCAGGACACGTGGCCTGCCCCAGTAGCCAAGTGTAATCCGTAGCGTAACGAACGTTTTTTTTTTTTTTTTTTTATACTACGTCGGGTGGCAGACAAGCATACGGCCCGCCATGTGAAGCGGTTACCGTAGCCATATTAACGCTTGCAACATAAAAGATTGTTCGCGCGCCGCCACCCCCGCTGCCAACGCAGCATCTCCTTCCTTTCTTTCTGGTGACCTCACTCACTCGCAGGAACACAACAATCCTCAAGGGAATTGTTATTTGGCTGCGGTATTCTGTGAGGTGGAGGTAGATAAACACGTGACATTTGTCAAAATCGAACATTTTAGTATGAGAATTGACAAAAGTCACGTGATCTATCTAACGTTCGTTACGCTACGAATGACACTTGGCTAGGGGGGCTGATCGAAAATTCGTACGACGGCTACCGCTTTCTACCGCTCTCTTTCTACCGCGAGGCGAAAATTGATGCCTGCTCCTGCTGTTTATTTTTAATGTAATATAAATTGTCATGTTTGTGTACGATAGTTAATATTAATATTTAAATTGTGCCACATAAAAATGATACCCTGATAGTACTTTTATACTGATTAATACGATTCGATTTACGATTAATTCGTGCGAAATTATTCCCTAACCTTTCCAAAATATTCAAAAATGCACAACGGTAATAAAGTTGATACTGTTGATAGATGACACTTGGTGGAACATGATTATCATAATGTTATAATTGAAAAAAAAAATAAAGCAATTGTACTGTTCCACGTAATTACATTTATTTTTACCGACCGGTTTCACCGCTAAGGCTTCAAGGTAAGCAGATTAGATTTTAAGAGATTAAGAGAAATTTTGGGGTGTAAGTGGTTCATCAACATCTTTGAACCAAAGCCAACTTCACCTGCACGCGGTACACCCTGCTGACTGACAAACGAAACTCTGGCGAAAAGAGAGGTAGGGAGCGTAATTGTAAGCTACCCCACTGGGGAATGTACCTCCACCTCACAGAATACCGCAGTCAAATAACAATTCCCTTGAGAGTTGTTGTGTTCCTGCGCGTGAGTGAGGTCACCAGAAAGGAAGGAGATGCTGCGTTGGCATTGGGGGTGGCGGCGCGCGAGCAAACTTTTATGTTGCGAGCGTTAATATGGCTACGGTAACCGCTTTACATCAGGCGGGACGTATGCTTACTTCTGCCGACACTCCCGGAGTGCAACCCGTTTTTTTTTTATTATGTACGATAATTCTATGATTTTAAATGTTTAGATAAGCCATATGGAACATAACTAGTCCTTTTCCAGCTAAGATGTCTAGAACAAGAACATAAGCCAGACCGGGTGTTAAATTTAGCATCATATAAAGCGACCTCTAGTGTCTGAGGCCGATTTAGTATAATTACTAAACCACAAGCCGTGGTCTTGCACGTCGCTCGTCTGGAGGCACGCCTGCCAGCCGCACACAAATATCATGTTGTTCTCTGCGTTAATGCACACTGAATTTCAGTTACAAATGGATAATAATGTATATTTTAGTGTGCGTTACCACTTGCCACTTGAGAGCTTTTTTTTCCACGTCCATCACTTTACACTTCAAACCATTTTTAGGTGTCCGTACCTCAAAAAGAAAAACGGAACCCTTATATGATCACTTTGTTGTCCATCTGTCTGTCAAGACCCTTTATGTCGAAAATGCGTGGAGGTATCAAGCTGAAATTTTAACTATATACTCAGATCTACGGACCCATGAAGTTGTAAAAAAATCAAACTGCTAAGTTTACATAAAAAAAAAGATACGGCCGTTTATTCAGCAATAAACGCATATTTCAACACATTCTCAATGGAATCAAAATTCATAGGGTACTTTTACCTAGAACTATGAAATTTGGTAAGTAACATCGTTATAGACTACAAGTACAAGAATAAATCTCAAAACTATACATTTGTAATTAAAGCTTAAATAAAAAATAGGGGGTCTATTCCTCAACTCAGGAAAAGCTCGGAAAAAAACTGCTCAATTATATTCCTGAACTATTTATAATGATCCTACCTACGGACCCCTTGGTGGGTGAGTCCGACTTGCACTTGTCCGGTTTTTTTAAGGCAAGGCCTGTTCACGAAAACTGCCGAATAGATAGATGTTTGAGCTTCCAGTGTATCGAAATTATGTAGAATTCTACTACATAAAAAACACTGTATATTGAGAAAGAAACACAGAAACACAATAACCGAACAGAATATTAAAAAATGGCTTAATAACTCCGTGAAAAAATTCTAAATATCACCTTAAAAAAAGAACTTCCATGTTCCATATTTCGTAATATTCAACGACAATGATAATTTTTTTTTTCAAAAATGACAGCTTTTTTATTGTTTTAACACAATAACCGATTAGATTTTTAATAAATGATCAATTATTCCAAAAAACAATTAAAATGTACCAAATTACAATTTGATTCGCGCGTCGTTCGATCGTTTGTTCAGTTTACCAGCGACGCTGGCCGTGGGAGGTTGGTTCCGGACGCTCTGTGACTCAATATCTAGCCACTAATTTACGCGTTTATTTAATTAAAATGGGGAATAAACGTAAAAAATATGGCAAAACTTTTATAGGAAAACGCCGAAAAGTTGCACCTAACGACGGAATGTTCGGGTAAGTACCTGTTTTATTATAAAATTATTTATCAACATTTCGATAGTCATCGTGCTTAGTTAGTACAGATAGCAGAGTAATATCCTTACTTCTAATATCTTACTTCTTACTAATATTATAAACGCGAAAGTTTGTGAGTATCTAAGAATGAATGTATCTATAGATGTTTGTTACTCTTTCACGCCAGACCGGCTGAACGGATCTGGATGAAATTTGGCACAGATCTTGCAATATAAAGATATAAATGCCGCCGGACTGCCGATTTAGCGTCCCAGGTTCAATTCCGGTCAGTCGCCATGTACTAATAAGTTTTTTTTCCTATTATAATATAAACGCCGCCGGACTGGCGATTCTGCGTCTCGGATTCGATTCCGGGTTGTCGCCATTTACGAATGAGTTTTTTTTTTCTATTATAAACGCGAAAGTTTATGAGTAGATATGTATCTAAACGGATCTGGACGAAATTTGGCAAAGAGATAGATAGTCTGGAATAAGACATAGGCTACTTTTGATCCCACTGATGGGCGATATACAGTGTAATCCACGCGGGCAAAGCCGCGGACGGAAGTCTAGTAATATTATAAACGCGAAAGTTTGAACGTATGGCGGAAGTGAAATCATAATCTTGTATGATTAATTTTATTTTATATTTTATTATTCTAGATCGAAGAATCGTAAAACGGATGTTGTCAATGTCGGCCAAAATTCTTTTGTAGTACAAAAAGAGTAAGTGAATGATTATTATTTTTATTAGTTATTAGTAGACGATCGGTATAGCTCAGTTGGTAGTGACCCTGCTTACGGAGCCGAAGGTTCTAAGTTCCAATCCCGGTAGGGACAAACATTTGTATGAATGTATGGGTACGGGTTTGTACCCGCGTCATGAGCGTTTATATAATTATCTATGTATTTGTGTACCGTTGCCTAGTACCCACGACGACAAAAAACCTTATGTGGGATGGTGTGGGACTAGGTCAATGTGTTTGGAATTGTGTAAATATTTATGTATCTATTTTATAGTTTTTATAAAATAAATACATCCACGTCGTTTCGAAAATGGTACTACCAGGATCACTCATTTATACAGGGCTTACTTTTTACGTGTTTTAGGCAAAGCGGCCAGCAGTACCCGTCATTCACCGAACTAGCTCCTGTGGAACCTGATACTTTCACACATACAGAGTAAGTCATTTTATAGATTATATTATTAACTTAGCAGGAGTTTTATTCAAAGATTTGGCATTATTTTTCTTTTATTGTTTCAGTGCCAGTGATCAACAAGACATAAATACCACTATTTCTAATCCAGTGCTAGCACACGACGTGGATGCTCGTAATGAGTAAGTTTCTGAATAAGTGACCGAATATTTTTTTTGAGATGGATTCTGCTTGCTGATGAAGTTAGTATTCAAATTTACAGTATGTTTAAAAAAGCACGTTTGAGAATTTAGGGAATTATTAGGTATCGCTCGATTACATATACCTATAGAATACAGTAAAATTAAAAAAAGTTGTAAATATTTATGATTGAACTGTATATTATTGTATATTACTTTTTCCCTACCTAAAATTGTCAGATATTTTAATATTTTTCCTATATTCTATAAAATAACAAATGCTACTCCATCTTCATCTGACTTGTTCTATTTAACAAGTTTACGCGCATGTCTGAATTGCATTTTTTGTTTTGTTACAGCAATCAAACGGATGAAGAATTTAGTGTTACACCGGAGCAAAAGCAGAATTACACGGCTATAAGTGGAAGACGATTTATAGATATAATATACTTCTTTAATAAACTGAAAGAGATCGCAACTCATAAATCGTTATGTAACTGTGGATTTGAATGCTTGAGTTTGTTAAGTGAACAGCGAACTGGATTGCTGTCAAAATTCAAATTGAAATGTAATATGTGCCTGTCTACGTTTTACATTCATTCGGAGGATCCTGTGTCTAGAGATAACGTGGACATTAATTTCGGCGCTGTTTTAGGTATAATAACTTCAGGGATAGGTTACTCGCAATTTGAAGAGATAGCATCGTCAATTAACGTGCCTATATTTACTGAAAAATACTTTTCAAAAGTTCAGGACACTGTATTTGATAAATGGGAGGAAACGTCAGTTGAAGAGATGGAAGCTGCAGCAGAGAGAGAGCGCCAAGCTGCAATAGCAGAGGGACGAATGAAAGACGGTGTTGCACTCATAGATGTCTACGCCGACGGTTGTTGGAGTGCAAGATCGTATGGAAATAATTATAAAGCAATGTCAGGAGCTGCTGCGATAATTGGTCGCAAATTCGGTGAAGTTCTATTCATGGCCGTCAAAAATAAATACTGTGTTATTTGTGCACGTGCTGA
Organism: Hypsopygia costalis; assembly: GCA_937001555.2. Taxonomy (NCBI): domain Eukaryota; kingdom Metazoa; phylum Arthropoda; class Insecta; order Lepidoptera; family Pyralidae; genus Hypsopygia; species Hypsopygia costalis. The sequence continues at coordinate 30,749,962 of OW443329.2, forward strand.
AAAAAAAAGTATGACTCCAAAGGAACACGTATGTTACAAGAATTACGAAGGGTCTTCTACGGGTATGGAAGCCGAAATCATCAGTGAAGGCTTTAAGCAATCAATCGATATGTATAATATAATATATAAACGGCTTATTGCTGATGGTGACTCGGCAACATATGCTAAAATTTTAGCACTAAATCCTTACCCTAGTGTAACTGTAACAAAAATCGAATGCCGGAACCACGTGTTACGTAATTTATGCAATAAATTACGAGCTCTAGCTAAGGACGTTAAATACTCCTTGAAATATAGAAAATTATTAACCGATCCTAAAATTATGATTATTAGAAAGGTTGTGATAGATTCGATCAAAGAACATAAGAATACAGAAGATCCAAATGAAAAAATACAGAATTTACACAGCGACATCATAAATTCAATAAATCACGGGTTTGGTGATCACCGGATCTGTAAGGATTATTACTGTAATAAGGAAAAAAGCTTAACAAATTCTATGGAGCAAACCAATTCAATGTTTTGGTTTCGACTCAAAGTAATTATTGGAAGTGTTGCTTCCAAATCCAAAAGTCTAGCAGAAGATGTAGACACTAATACAGTTGAGAGGTTTAACAGTGTTGTGGCGAAGATCGTTGGTGGGAAGAGAATAAATTTTTCTACAAGGCGATCATATCAAGGAAGGTGTGCTGCAGCTGTTGTATTATTTAATAATAAATTTCCGAGATATACGTTGCAGAAGAAACATCTCGGAAAAAGCCCGAAGACATGTTTGAAAAAGATGGAAGAAAGACGAAATCTGAAAAAGGCATGGAATAGAAAACACCCATTTAAAAAAAATAGATTACGAAACTTACTTAGCAAGCAAATCCAAAATGAATATGGTTCTAAAGCTGCTGCCCCTGATATGACAAAAGATGAGCTTAATAAAGCTGAAGAAGAATTTTTGGAAAATTTAAGTAATTTAACAAATGACAAGGACAAAATACAAAAAGAAACTAGTTTGCAAAGAGATTCTAGTGATTGGATCGAGATTAGAAAGAATATGGTTACTGCCTCTAACTTCGGTAAGATTATCAAAAGAAGGAAAAACAAAAGTTGCGCTAATTTGGTTAAAAATATACTATACACAGAAAATATTTCACATGTCACTTCTATTGCTCACGGAGTTGAAAATGAAAAGCTTGCGCTTGAACAACTAGCCAGACAATTGAATTTGCGAATCGATCCATGTGGATTATTTATTGATAATACATATTCTTTCATCGGTGCAACGCCTGATGGTCTCGTTGGCGATGACATTATAGTGGAAGTTAAATGCCCAATAACGGCATTCAAAAAAGGATTAGATACGGCGCTTAAAGAAAATAAAGTACAGATGTACAAGTTTGATAAAAAAAAGGGTAGCTACCAAATTAATGTCAACTGCAACTGGTACTATCAAGTGCAGGGCCAGTTGCATGTTACCCAGAGAAAAAAATGTATATTTGCAATATGGAGTGGGGAAAATACAGATTTGAAGGTAGAATACATAGAACGGGACGATGCTTTTTGGGAAAAGATAGAAAAAGAGTTAGTTACATTTTACTTGGAATGCATTCTTCCGGAAATAGTAGACTCCAGGCGCAATCGTGGTATGCCAATACGTGACAGTATTATTGTAAACCGTTCGCCTCCTGCTCGCAATCGTGGTATGCCAATACGTGATAGTATTATTCTAAACCATTCGCCCCCTGCACAAGTGCAACCAATCAAACGGCAGCTCAATTTTTCAGAATTTTAATTTTTGAATTAGCGTTTCTATATATATTTTTATATGAGTTTTATTACGTACTGCAGCGAAACGCCGCAAGTAACCTTTTTATTTTAATTCGCCGCGGTCCTTTTCTTTCTCCGCTAATTTATTTTTTTCTAACCGATGATGGATTGATATGACGACTCCTCGTCAAGTTCGAGTAACCTTACCCTTATTTCTGTTTTCTTATTTAAATGTTACCTTTCTTTTCACTACTATCCTTTAGTTTCACTACAGTACATACTAGTTTTGTATAAATAAATAGTGATCTAAAAGTTATTTCTTATTTGAAATCTACACCCCTACCCTACCCCTAACCTATGGAAACGGGATAGGTAGGGGTAGGCCCCTACCCTACCACTACCCTGCCCTATCCTACCCTACCCCTACCCTACCCCTACCCTACCCTACCCTACCCCTACCCTACCCTACCCTACCCTTTGAAAATATATTAAAATTTGGGTTTTTATTTCGATTATCTCCACTCTACGCCTTACTTGTCGTTAACAAATAGTTTAACTAACATGACTTTCTTATATATATATATATATATATATATATAGATTATACCGCAATCACTATGCCGTAACATAAAAAATATATTGTAATTTGTCCGGTTTGCTGACCGTACTACACGTATACAGAATAGACTTGCGCAAAACAGTTCACTGAACTGAAAAGAGAGATGCAGTTCTTTTGACGCAAATGAACTATATCACTCATCTAGTTCATTTAGTTCAATTGCTTCTGTAGTTCTTTTGACTCATTTAGTTCGTTTAGTTCAATGTATCTTTGATTCAATCGACTCAGTAGTTCTGTTGACTGATTCCTTCTACATTCTTCTATGTTCTATTGCATCATTTTGATGACATTGTATTTTTGTATTAAATAAGTATAACTAATTAAATATTTTATAAATTTCCTTCCAAATATTGATTTTCCTTCAAACTTTTCACAGGCTTAGGACTGTCAAGCTTGAGTAAAAAGAAATTATTTAGTGTTTAAAATAATAATTAATATAAAAATTGAGCCTTGTACTACTACTATAGCATATTTTCGCTAACAGCTTATGGTTTTTATGTCCTTAGCCTTAGAGTTCTAATTCGGTCAGTCAACCACGCACGAAACTATCTGTCTCGTTTTATCACGAACAATTTCAGAATCTTCCGTCCTTTTCGCTCTCTATCAGCAATTTTGGCATTACAACGTATCTCTCTCATTCCAGCTTGTACGCTTTATGTATTTCCGTTCTTTTTACTCTTTGTCACTCATTGAACTAAATGACGCAGTGAACTACATGGGACAAGAAAGAGTGAGTGACAAGAACCGGCTTGTATGGTGAACTGGTACAATTGAACTACTCACTCAGGAACTACACAAGTCTAATACAGAAGTACGAGTGCGTTGGCGGCGCACACTAGTGAGCGCGCGATCTGTCTCGAAGGATCACAGGCGAGTTCGGGGCCCCGCGCACCTGCTCTCGTCCTTCCCCTGCTTCACCCCCTTGAAACAGTAGACGTTGTGAACTGGCCTTGCCTTAACTGCACGTGAGATGAAGGACACCAGAAAAAGTTTAAGAAATTGTAATCAGCCTATGGGAAAAACCGGCTCCCGAGGAGCCGGTTTTTCCCATAGCCGCCATTTCCCATGCCGCTTCTTAATCTATTTTTCTTTTATACTACATCGGGTGGCAGACAAGCATACGGCACACCTGATGTGAAGCGGTTACCATAGCCATATTAACGCTTGCAACATAAAATTCGCGCGACGCCACCCCCGCTGCCAACGCAGCATCTCTTTCCTTTCTGGTGAACTCACTCACTCGCAGGAACACAACAACCCTCAAGGGAATTGTCATTTGGCTGCGGTATTCTGTGAGGTGGAGGTACATTCCCCAGTCGGGTAGCTTACAATTACGGTCCATACCTCACTTTTCGCCAGAGCTTCGTTTGTCAGTCATCAGGGTGTACCGCGTGCAGGTGAAGTTGACATTGGTTCAAACATGTTGATGAACCCCTTACACCTCTTTGTAATGCAGGCCGATTCTACGAATTGGCGACGACGTACATACTAATGGAATATTCATTAAACTGTGATGACATAAAAGTGTAATAAACATTTTACTCATTTTATTTTTGACAAATTACACCATTAGCTATACAGCCATTATGACCAAGTCATCGGAAAATCGAAAGTGTGAGTGAGTCTCAGTATTATACTTACATTTTTTTTTAAATATATACATAAATATTATATTGAAAACACCCAGATCAAGATGTTGAATGTTCATGTTCAAGCAGATAAATATTTAGCTTGTGCGGTGATCGAACCCGGGACCTTGCAGTCAAAGCGGCTATTGCTAACCATTCGACCACCGAGCTACGAGACACCGATACGTCATTATTTATGTAGTAGTAAACGACGCGACATTTGTATGAAGTGGCCGGGGTGTGTCCAGCTTAGATTAGTAACAATTATGATTAGCTGAGCTGATAGAAACCCTGAAGCTATAATAACTTTTAAACTTTCGCGTTGCATGATTTATGTGATATAAGAACGGGAATTAACGCGATCATGCAAAAGGGTATTTACATACCTTTATTATTGCCTGACTTTTCGACCAGGTTGCACCGGCCGTGGTCACAGGCTGACTGCCTCAGCGGTGTTACTCTGTCTCCGTTGTCGAGGTCGATGAATCTTCATCTACCCCCGTGTTGTTCGATATCCATGTACCGCGTCATACTACACTCACGACATCCCTATTCTGCGAAGTAACCGACGCGTCCGTATTCTGACCGTTACCCGACTGCAAACCAAAACGAGGTTGAGTGATCTTAATCACTGGGTACCATGCCGCAGATAACTTATATCCATCTTCCCGATTGAAATTAGTATATTTCTTCATTTCAATCGCTTCACGCACAATTCTTGAGAAGAAGTGGCGATCTGTAGAGAGGACTTGCGTGCGATGAAATTCAATCCAGTGATTCGTGCCTGCTTCGAGTATATGTTCTGCAATCGCTGATGAACCCTGAAGCTATATCGATAAAGGTAAAATTGTTTGTCAATAACTTAAGGCATATTTGCGGGAATCAAAATATTCGATGGGAATCGGCTTCAGCTTCGCCGGTAGGCTCCCAGTTCAGTACAGGGGCCCTACCGCCGATGCTGAAGCCGATTACATTCGGATTTTTTGATTGCGGAAACCAAACTTTAGCTTAGATTGGAGGTATTTAGCTTAGATTTGGGGTGTAAGTGGTTCATCAACATCTTTGAACCAAAGCCAACTTCACCTGCACGCGGTGCACCCTGCTGACTGACAAACCAAGCTCTGGCGAAAAGAGAGGTAGGGAGCGTAATTGTAAGCTACCCGACTGGGGAATGTACCTCCACCTCACTGAATACCGCAGCCAAATAACGGTTCCCTTGAGGGCTGTTGTGTTCCTGCGAGTGCGTGAGGTCACCAGAAAGGAAGGAGATGCTGCGATGGCAGCGGGGGTGGCGGCGCGCGAGCGATATTTTATGTTGCGAGCGTTAATATGGCTACGGTAACCGTTTCACATCAGGCGGGCCGTATGCTTGTCTGCCACCCGACGTAGTATAAAAAAGTATAATTGTGTTTAGCTCAGCTGGTAGACACCACAGAGCTCTACTGACTAAGATGAAGATGTTTATCATTAACTTAAACCTAAGATATATTTTCACGATTTTTTTTTATACTGCGTTGGGTGGCAGACAAGCATGCGGCCCGCCCGATGTGAAGCGGTTCCCGCAGCCATATTAACGCTCGCAACATAAAATATTGCTCACGCGCCGCCACCCCAGCTGCCAACACAGCATCTCCTTCCTTTCTTTCTGGTGACCTCACTAACTCGCAGGAACACAACAACCCTCACGGGAATTGTTATTTGGCTGCGGTATTCTGTGAGGTGGAGGTACATTCCCCAGTCGGGTAGCTTACAATTACGCTCCCTACCTCTCTTTTCGCCAGAGCTTCGTTTGTCATTCAGCAGGGTGCACCACGTGTAGGTGAAATTGGCTTTGGTTCAAAGATCTTGATGAATCACTTACACCCCAAAAATCCGATGGTAAACGGCTTCAGCTTCGGCGGTAGGGCCCCCTGAACTAAGTATCTTCTCACTCACCTCATCTCTTCTGTCTCACTCGATATATATGATAAGACAACAAGACAGTCATATTTATTGAAGTAAAACTTCTATAAGCACGCTTGACTTGTGAGTAAGCTGTTGCATACGTGACGAGAGCGTTACGGAAACGGCGAACGGAAGTTGAGAGGGATAAGTACTAACTTTAGTAGAGCTAAAGAAGATTTACTTCAGTCGTGTGATCTAAAGCACACTCGTTTTTAGGGTTCCGTACCTCAAAAGGAAAAACGGAACCCTTATAAGATCACTTTGTTGTCCGTCTGTCTGTCTGTCTGTCAAGAATTTATATGTCGAGAATGCGTGGAGGTATCAAGCTGAAATTTGAATTGTATACTCAGGTCTACGGTCCCATGAAGTTGTAAAAAAATCAAACTGCTAAGTTTACGTAGAAAAAAGTTACGGCCGTTTATTCAGCAAAAAACTTAGAAGACCAAACTTAGGAAATCACCTACTGAACGTCATATAATTGAATACAAAAAGTTACGTAATACCTGCAATAGGATGTGTAGAGATGCGAAACGGCGTTACATTCACTCCTCACTAGAAAACTTACCTCAGACACATGTTTGGAAATTTCTACGATCACTGGGTGTGGGTAAACCATCCGACAATGTCTGTGGAGCTCTAGACATAAATTCATTAAACAGACATTTCTGTAAGCCTCCCATTACTGTTGATCAAGTAACTAAAAATGCTACTCTATCATCTCTTTCAAAACCCTCTATGCCCACAGGTGATGTATTTACATTTCGCTATATCACAGAGGATGATGTTAAAAAGAGCATTTTATCTATTTCTACAAAAGCTGTGGGTTCTGATGACTTGAGTCTTGACATGTTGCTTCCAATTCTTGACCAAATTACTCCGTTAATAACACATTTATTAAATTTCTCTTTAAATAATAACAACATCTTTCCTAAAGCATGGAAACGAGCTCTAATAATCCCTATACCTAAGACAGCCAACCCTTCTTGTTTCTCTGAATATCGTCCGATTTCTATTCTTCCATTACTGTCTAAGGTCCTAGAAAGTGCTGTACATAAACAACTTCATAGTTATCTCTCCCAAAATAATCTTCTCAGCCCCTTTCAATCGGGTTTTCGTCCTTATCACAGCACAACGAGTGCGCTGCTCAATATCACAGACGACATACGTCACGCAATGGGCAATAAAAAACTTTCCCTGATTATTCTGTTAGATTTTAGTAGCGTATTCAATTCTGTCGATTTCGATATTCTTCTTGAAATTCTTCGCTCTATTAACTTGTCCTCGACTGTGATAGCTTGGTTTGACTCTTACCTTCGAGGTCGCTCGCAGCGCATAAAAATTGAGGAACAAACGTCAGACTGGACTGAGCTGTTTGCGGGCGTACCACAAGGCAGTGTGTTATCTCCATTGCTCTTCTCTATATTTATAAACGAGTTGACTAAAGTCATTACTTCTTCTTATCACCTGTATGCAGATGACCTACAAATATATAATCATTTTCTTGTCTCTGACATATCTGTTGCCATTGAAGCTATGAATCGTGAGCTCTGCGCGGTCCAGAAATGGGCTGAAAGCTTGGGCCTATTAGTTAACGCGTCAAAGTCCCAAGCCATTGTGGTGGGTAGCAGTCAATTAAAGTTTAGGCTCAAGCATAGTGATTTACCACAGGTGTGCTTTGGTGGCAGTCCAATTCCCTTCTCTGACAAATCTAAAAATCTAGGTCTGATTATAGATGGCACCCTTTCCTGGACGGCGCAAGTAAACAATGTTAGCAAAAAAATACATTATACGTTTCATTCACTTAAGAGACTCCAGAATTTCCTACCCTTTAAAACTAAAATTATGCTTGCTAAATCCCTGCTTCTCCCAATTCTAGACTACGAGGGGAGGCCAATAAGTTCGCGGAATGGAGGGGTTGATGGGGATAAATTTACCCGTCCAGGTAGGCACTAGTTAAGCACCTCATTAAGAGTATATATACCAAGTTTGAACCTAATCGTGTCATTAACTTTTGAGTTATCGACCTGCAAACAACTAAATCGGGAAGAAGTCAGCCAGTATGGAGAAAATTGAACACCGTGCCGTTATTAAGTTTCTTACCAAGCAAGGAAAATCCGCTCAGACGATTTTTCAAGAGCTGTTAGCGGTTTACGCGGACTCTGCCCCTGGTAAAACCATGGTTTACAAGTGGCATGGTCTTTTCAAACAAGGAAGGGAGTCCATTGAAGACGACCCCCGCTCCGGACGGCCAATTGAGGCCACCACACCGGAAATCGTCGAAAAAGTAGAAAAACTTGTATTGGAAGATGCCCGACTGAAGAAGAAGCAACTTGCAGCAATGGTTGGAGTATCCGAATCAAGTATTTTAAATATCCTACATCATCATCTTGGGATGACTAAAGTCAGTGCAAGATGGGTTCCGAGAATGCTCACGCCACTTCAAAAACGCGAGCGTGTCGAGTGCTCTCACCAGTTTCTGGAGCTCTGTGGAGAGAGAAAGGAAGAAGTTATGGCCCGGATTGTTACTGGAGATGAAACCTGGGTTCACCACTATGAACCTGAGTCGAAGCAAGAGTCGATGCAGTGGCATAAAAAAGGCACACCTCCTCCAAAGAAGTTCAAAGTGTCACAATCGGCCGGAAAGATCATGGCGACTATCTTTTGGGATACAGAAGGTATTTTACTGATCGATTATAAAGAACGTGGTGCGACTATAACGGGACAGTACTACGCTTCTTTACTGGAAAGATTGAAAGAAGCCATTAAGAAAAAAAGAAGAGGAAAACTGTCAAAAGGTGTGCTCCTTTTGCACGACAATGCACCCGTCCACACGTGCCATGTTGCGACGGCTGCCATTCACCGATGCGGCTTTGAACAATTAAACCACCCACCATACAGTCCAGACTTGGCCCCCAGTGACTATTATTTATTTCCAAAAATGAAGAAAGAGCTGCGTGGAAAGAAATTTGACGACAATGATGAAGTCAAGTCGGCAATTTCGGCCTATTTTGACACCAAAGACAAATCATTTTTTTTCGATGGTATAAACAAGCTATTTGAGAGATCCGAAAAATGTATTAGGGTTAAAGGAGAATATATTGAAAAGGAAAAATAATTTGGTGTTTAATTTCAACCTCCTTCTCTCTCATTCCGCGAACTTATTGACCTCCCCTCGTATGCCGACATCTGCTATTTAGATGCAACTGAAGAGCTACTCAACAAACTGGAACGGCTGCAGAATCTGGCTATTCGTTTCATTTTTGGCTTACGCAAATATGATCATGTTTCCGAATTTCGCACCCAGTTGAAATGGCTCCCTATCCGCCTTCGCAGAAATGTGCACATCCTGTCTTTCCTCTACAAATTAATTAAAAATCCTGATTCACCACGGTACCTACGTTCCCGTTTTCCTCTTTTACCACCTCCTACCCGCTCCCAACGTCCTTGCCTTACGAAAACATTAAATTATCCCCCATCCAATACAACTTTTTTCTTTAACTCATTTACTGTTCGTGCAGCACTACTGTGGAATAAACTACCTGTGGAAATACGTGATAGTATCACTGTGACCACTTTCAAAAAGAAATTAACAGAACACTACTTTAATCAAATTAGTTGATTAATTGCAGTATTTGTTCCATATGGTTAAAACCTTTAAATAATCCTCTGTTCCCACTTGTTCAGCTGACCAGTTCAGTTGACTGAACTAACGAAACATTTTTTCTCATTAGTTCAGTTGACTGAACTAATGAAACATTTTTTCTCGTTTGTTCAGTTGTGTTTAACAATATGTATTATTGTGTAAATTTTATATAAAATCATAGCATGTCTGTATACATGTTTGCATAATTCACCTACCAGCCAAATAACGTTTCGTTATGATTGTTAAGGTTGGCTGGAAGAAATCTCTTAAAGAGATAAGCTTGCCCTTGTACACCTTCTTGTTTACACTATTTTATGTAACCACTGTTTATGCAATAAAGAATATATTATTAAAAAACGCATATTTCGACACACTCAAGGGAATCAAAACCTATAGGGTACTTCCCGTTGACCTAGAACTATGAAATTTGGCAAGTAACACCGTTATAGACTACAAGTACAGGAATAAATCTCAAAACTATACATTTGTAAATAGATCTTAAAAATAGGGGGTCTATATTTTTTACAGGGTGACGAAATTTCAAATTGAAACTACTATTTCAAATGGGGTATCATATGAAAGGGCTTGATGTACACATTGCAAAATATATTTTATTTATTTTTTCGACGCATTATTTCTTATTTATAATGAAAAATATCAAATTTAATAATGATACTAAGTACCTACGGAACCCTCGGTGGCCGAGTCCGACTCGCACTTGTCCGGTTTTTTTTTTAATAATTCAGAGCTTTAACAACCCCATTGTTTTCTGAAAAAACGCTATACATTTGTTATATTTTCAAAATTGAATGAAACACACCTAAATTATTAATATTTTATTATTATACAATACACCAATCTTATCGATACAATAATTGCTAAACAGTACAATGAGATCGCTAAAGTAATTATTCTAATAATAATAATGAATTAAGACTAATTTATAAATCGACGGCTGAGACTATTACAAATTATAAAATGTTCAGAAACTATAAATTTAATTAATATTACCAGTGGCTTAACGCATATAATATACATATATATAATTCATATATATATACATGTGTGTATATGTATGAATTAATGAATCTCGCGTGTGTTTGTGGTCACAGTTCGAACACGGCTCGACAGAGTTGTATTTTTTATGTACATTTGATAGGTATGAGAATAAGTCGTAAAGTACTTATGTATATTTCATGCACCTAAAATAAATTTATATGGCAGACTGACGTTTTCCAGGTCAGATAGTATATAAATAATATTCCTTAAACGGAGTCACTAGAGTTGTGCTGCGCGGAACGAAAAAATGAAAAAAAAAAGTACTTGAATTATGAGATGTAACATAAAGTCACTTTTAATTAATGTTTTTTGGTCTCTTTCTAGAATTACCATCAATAATAATTACCAGTAAAACTGTACTGTTAACTAGTACTCACATTTCATTTTTACATTTCATTTTCTTAATTATTAGTAAAATACTGGAATATTTATCTGCTGGCTGAATACGTGGAATATAAACGGTATAAGCACACAATCAAAGAGCAATTCTCGTAAATATTTTACGATCGCAGATTGAAAGTTGAAAGTTGACCGAATCAAGATTGAATTATGAATTGACTAAAAATGATATATGTACTTAATTTCTTTCATCAATTACTACTAATTATTATTATTGATAGTAGAATAACATCCTTAGTTTATTTAATTTACGGTTATGTTTAGATATAATCACACTCTCTTTTAGGAGGTATTCTCATGTCACAATATGAAAATTCAAAGTTTAATTAAAAAGATCGAGACTGGGTCGAATAGAATTTTGACTACGTTTACATTTCCTCTCATTCTCAATTCAGCTATTAGTTGGCCAATAATGAGCAAATAAAACTAGGAAAATATATAAATTCAATAATGATCTATGAAACTATTCTTCCATTAATTCTTATCGGAAATGAAATTGGGAAAACAAATCCAATGTATGAAATAATTATAATATTAATGTATGCTAATAAGCAGGCTTTTGCACTGTAAAATAATAATATAATTTATAATGTTGTCATTTTGCAATACAAATGAACTGATTAACCTTTCTCTCGTATATAGGTGCAATTTGACATACATATTATATAATTTAGTCTACACTTAAAACGTTGTTGTTTTCGATATATCGGGCATTATAGTCAAACCGGTGTCCACCGGACGAAGCATATCCTATATCCGTATCCCTAAAGATATAATATAGATATGATATAAAGTTTTAAATATAGACTAAATGATATAAAATACTGTATTTCTTTAGAAAAGTTTCGGAGAAAAAAAATTATAGTCTGTTTACTAGCTACAATTTTTTTTTCAATGGTAGCACTACGGCGATATATATAATACCTACTAATATGTTTTCATCGCAATATGACCATAAATTCTGATACGCTAATCGAAATCAACAATCAAAAAATATTTACGATTTTTCCTTTGATTCCTTTGAAATATATCGTGTTGTGAACCTGTATTAGACGGCGACGGACGGGATTTGCAGGATCAAAGAATATAAGTATCTAGTAGATGAAGGAGGAGAGAAACAAAATGACCATAAGGAAATAAATAGAGGTTTTACTTTGCAGCCCTGACAGCCCAGGTGGTCATGCTCACTAAAGTGTTCAAACTGAGGGTTATATCGTGTGGCGGGTCGCCGCATTCGGAATAAAACGGTTGAATGCGGCGATGGCTGCCCAATGCATCAACTCGTCAACGGCTGCTGCCATAGGGGACTAATCGGGCGTAGCTGTATATATTATTAGCTTAATAGCGACGTGCAATTAATAAATTCTTAGAAAAATTGTGACACGGACTCCGGGGTCTGTAGATTATGAATAAAACGGTTGAATGCGGCGATGGCTGCCCAATGCATCAACTCGTCAACGGCTGCTGCCATAGGGGACTAATCGGGCGTGGCTGTATATATTATTAGCATAATAGCGACGTGCAATTAATAAATTCTTAGAAAAATTGTGACACGGACCCCGGGGTCTGTAGATTGTTTATTGTCAATAAAAAAATAACGGGTTGAATTCCGACAGAAGTGAAAACTTGAACATTAACGTTGTGCATTTTTGAATATTTTGGAATGGTTAGGGAATAATTATGCACGAATTGCTTTATTTATCAGTTCAAAAGTACTATCAGGGTATCATTTTTATGTGGTAAAATACAATATTAATTTACGCCGCTATCGTATACAAACATGTACCGTATATAAACAATTTATATTACATTAAAAATAAACAGCAGGAGCAGCCATACATTTTCGCCGCGGGGTAAAAAGATAGGGGGATATTACTTCCTCTCCTACGCCTCGCCGGTCCGCGCCACTCTGTTTTACGAATTTCCGATCAGGCCACGTGTCCTGACGCGAGTTTAACACTTTTTTACCCATCCCAAAAAGTGCACAATGCCGCTAAAAAAGTTTTTACTTCAATAAATAACCCATAATTAGATCAGTTTTCACTAAAAGCAGAGAATTATTTTTCAACTGACTCTAATATCTAAACCTTTATCAAAACAATCAAAGGGTAAAATCGAGAAAGCCTGTCGAACTACATTACAGAGTGTCGGCAGAGGTCAGATTAGCATAAATTGACACTCCGCGGTTTACCCTTGCGGTCCGGGTAGAAAGGGGCGAGACTCCAACCCTGCTCTTCTACATTCATACGTACCTATGTACGGGTTGAATTTACTTTGACAGGTGATGTGCCTAAGTAATTACTTATTATTTGATCTTTGCTTTGAAAATCTAATGGTTTATAAAGGCGATTAGATTTTTTAAAGCTTTTTGGTAATATGATATAACAGATTAATATCTCTTTCTAATCACTCTTTTTAAATTTGATAGGCGTGCGCGGGGATATAGATCCAACGCGTAGAGGCCCCTTTGAGAAGTTTGATGTAATGTTGTATGCCCGCAGTGACCCGCTCCAGGATATGTCAATGGAACGACATACCCATGAGTAGGTCTCGGCATGCGTTGAGACTATTGCGAAGTGTGATGGAAAATAAATGGGTTATGGAGATGAGATCTGGGTGAACTAAATACCGGGCTATTACAGAAGAGGGACGGACGCCTGCCATAACTGCTTTTATTGCTAGTTATTTGCGGCAGGCGGTGGCTTGCCACTCACTTGATGGGCCCTCGAAATGCCAGGGAAACGGCCGGGGGCAACACCGGTAATTATTATTAGTGTGTCCGTTTTGTGGATTTCTATAACAATATGATATGTGTATGTATATTTATGATCTTGATAATATGCATATTGACTTTACTGTAGTAAGTATAATATTTTTATACTTAGTTTAGTAGTATACTTCCCAAATTAGTTTTTTGAAGTGACATCTTTTTTCTCACGGCTATGTAACACTGTTTAGGGTGAAGTCAGGAGGGAGAGGGAGCAAGAGATGATGTTTTCGCTTTTAACATTGAATTGTAAATTAAGTTTTTACATATTATAATAGTAGGCGAGTAGCGAACATTTTAAATGGATAAATTAGGTACATATAAATGGCAAAGAAAACACTGAAAATGTGGACGACCAAAGGCCCATAGTGATAGCTGCGAAACAGTGGAGTAGAGAAATCCGCAGCAGAACCCATTGGGAAAAATTAGGAGACGCAAAGATATAACGTACGAGTACTTTCATTCTGCGTGACTTTTGGAAAGTTGCGCTATGACCTGCTTTGATAGACAGATACGTCAATGATGTTGAACGAGCTGCAATTATGACTATTTAAGGTAAGGTCAAATTGCGTCTACGTATGCAACGCATTATGTCATCTAACCTCTTGAATTTGCATGGAAACGGGTGACTTGAAACGCATTGATGTTATACCTACGCAACCAGGGCCTACCTATTGTAGGCCTTGGGCACTTTAAAAAAAAAATCTATTCAGATACGTTGTCAACTTTTATTCAACCCACAGCTGGGATACGGGTCTCCCCTCTATTGAAGGGGTTTAGAGCATACTCGACTCTGCTCAACTGCGGGTTGGCACAGTTATGGCTCGTAAATTTTGCGCTTCTCAAACCACTTGCCAGATCACCGATATTATCATATCGGTGATCTGGTAAGAACTAGGGGATCCCATCAATTGAGGGTCTAGTGGGCACGTGCCCTAAGTGCCCAGTGTAAAAGAGGGACATGTATGTAACGCTAATTTGTTTTCATGCAAATTCAATGGTTTAGACGCGTACGTACGCATACGTTGGGTACGTGGGCTGAGTTTATCCTAACTTTTAATGTCTGAATGTCATTGCCTAATTTTGGCGCTTGTTTTTAGTAAATATAATATCGTTGGAGACGCACTCGTTCAATATTAGACAAAAAGATTTATGATGATTGATGATGACAGAGGTCGTAAGAATTTGAAAATCGTAAAATATTTAGTTGATTAGCCACTCTTCATGGAACTCAAATTAACTATAATCCTTCTATACCAGGGATTCCCAACCGGTGGTCCGCGGACCACTAGTGGTCCCTGACAGCTAAATCAAGATCCTTGATACTGAATTATAGTGTAAGAGATTGAGCAATAATAAACCAAATATATTATTTTATCGGGCAATTGGGTCTCTACATTGAACAGTAACCCGGAAGTGGTCCCCGAACAAAAAAAAGGTTGGGAACCACTGTTCTATACTTGGCAATTGGGTCTCTACATTGAACAGTAACCCGGAAGTGGTCCCCGAACAAAAAAAAGGTTGGGAACCACTGTTCTATACTTGGCAATTGGGTCTCTACATTGAACAGTAACCCGGAAGTGGTCCCCGAACAAAAAAAAAAGGTTGGGAACCACTGTTCTATACTTTGAAATTTACGTTTTGTATTTTTATTTACAGTATACAATATACTCCGGCAAGACCAGGGGGGTCTTGGGGGAATAGTTATTCTTGCAAACTCATCAATTAATCTAAGTTTACATGATACTTTGTAATTTCCCGTCTTTATAGCCTCGTGACGGTGTGTAAAGAGTATTTTGTAATCAAGTATTTTTGAATTATTCACTTGTTTCATTCATATAGCTAAAACAAAGGCTAAATAAAGCATACTATTAAATATCCATATATACAAACGGCTATAAACTGTCCGTAGCACGTCGGTCTGTCTGCCTGCAGGACGCGTCGGTGTACGCCCGAGGTGCTTTCACGTTTTGCTCACACATTCTCATTTAAATTTCAGTTGCCTCCTCTCTTACTTTAAACAAAGTATCTACATACGTTTCATTGGAATTCAGGATATTTGAAGTTGTTTATGATGCTATTGCTATACTATTTTCGGATTATAATTTAACCAAATAAAATAAAAGAAAATGGGATGTCTCATCCTCGGGCCAAAAGCCATCCTAGTCAACACGTGATGCACCCTAACAAACAAATGAGCTCTGGTGAAAAGAGAGGTAGACCAAGTTACACCAGACTGAGGAAGTACCTCTTAAAAACCCCTCCGGATCAGTAGTACCCCACAGCCAAATAACAACCCTTAAGTGAGGATTCCTGTATTCCTGCGTGTGAATGAGGTTTAGGGTCTGAGCAAATGTAGACAATTTTAGTAACCGACAAGTTTGTAATTATATCAGCATAAGAAACCGACGATATTAAAATCAGCGTTATTCAAAGTGTGCACCGTGGAAATAATGAATGTAACCATTTCTTTTGAATAATTAATATTAGTAATCAATAAAAATATAAGAAAGTTCTGTTTATTGCTAGTTCAGGGTACAAGCACATTTATAGTTGTTAAAACGGGATCATCGTCGGAACATACAATATATATAACAAGAACCGCTGCTCTATATGAAAAATAAAAGAATTATTTTAGAATAATAAACCATAACGGCGTCTATACTAAATATATATACATTTTGACCTTAACAAACAGTCTCAGCCTATCTTAAATTGACACGAGACTAGTCAACTGTGATGAGGCCGCACTCCCGGACCACTTGTTCCGTTGATACCGGGTTGAGAAACACTGGAAAAGAAATTTAAATTTGTATTATTTTTTTTTGTTTTAATAACTCGTTTAATTTTGTAATGTATGGAGCTCATCACCATCTTTAGAGCCAAAGCCAAGCTCATCCGTACGTGGTGCACCCTACTGTGTAAATGAAGCCTCACGAATTATATTAAAACAACAATGCTCAAAATAAAAGGCATTGTTATTTGGCTAATATATTCCGTCTCCTCCTGCTCAACTTATTCTTCTTCAACTTCCCTCACTCGCAGGAACACTTTCTTGGGAGTGAGCGAAGTTACGAAACGTGAGGAGATACGGTGTTAGCAGCGGTGATACCAGCACACAAGCAATATGTCTTGTATTGCGAACGTCTATATGGCTGGCAATGGTAAGCGCTTTGCATCAGGCGAACCGTACACTTATTTTTTTTTATTCTCTCAACTCAACAAGGAACTAAAGAAGAGCGCGGGGATCGACTAGTTAGCAATGGGCACTTTGAGTCCGAGGTCGCGGGTTCGATTCCCGCAGAAGGCAAATACTTGTCTGCATGAACATGTCTGTTTGTCTTCGTGCTTTCTATGTACTATATGTATGTATTTACAAAAAAAATAATGTATTTAAGTACATTTATTACTTGTCTAGTACCTATAGTACAAACTATGCTTAGTTTGGGCTAAATGGCCATGTGTAATTTGTTCAGGAATATTTATTTTATTTATTTAGTTTGTCAGTGGTCGTCGTCATCAACCCTTGTTGATGGCGCTGTGTAAATTGTCCAGAAATATCTATTTATTTATTTATTTAGACTTATTGTCTACACCTTGGAAAAATAAATATATATATAATAACCTCTCAGTTACGGATAAACCAATGTCAGTTAGAACATTCTAACACCTTGTTTATCATAGGTATGGCATAGTATAACAAACATATACAATTGGATAACTTACTGGTAGCACCTGTAAATAAGTCTTGGTCAGGCAGGATACTAGCGGCTGCAACAGCTGCCTCGTCGAGGACTATTACCTGAAATTAATAATATAAAATTAAAATCGAGAGAAACAAAAAGAAAGGAAGGAGTTATAGGCTGGCAACTGATCGGCGACCCCTAGGTATCTCCATGGGCGGTGGATCACCACCGCCCATGGAGGTGGCAAAGCAATCATGCTTTCCATCAGGTGACCCACAAGCTCATTTGCCCCCCTTCAAAAAATAAAATAAAAAAGGATACGCCTGTGTAGACTTTCGACCCATAGGGTCGGGTCACAAAGACGTTTCACGAAGAAATTCTCTTCGCGTTTGATCACCGCCGCCGCCGGGGACAAGAAGGCTGGTTCTTTCTTTGAACACAGAAAGTCTTGCCATTCAGCGAGGAAATGCAGTCAGCGTTCTAGCCGCCATTTCACACGGTCGCGATTTTTTTTTTGTTTTATCAGATTATTGTTGTGATTTAAGAATTTTTAGCAGTGATTGTGTGATTTGAGAATTTCATGATACTAACCGATTTAATTCCCAGAATAAAAGTACCCGCTATCTAACCTCGGCCGCTCCATATAAATGTCTCGTCGTTAACCATTACCACAGTACAAGTAACAGTACTACGTACACTGTATGGCGCCGCACACACACGCGCTCATTCGCGCTCTGAACACACGTCATTGTTTATGTAGTAGTAAACAACGCGACATTTGTATGGAGTGGCCGGGGTGTGCATTACATTAACAATGACGTCTGTTCAGAGGGTGAATGTGCGTGTGTGTATAATGTCATACAGACTGTTCCAGACTCATCTTAGGCAAAGTCCATAGGATAGAGCGGCAGGGAGTCCATACGCGTCCATTGATGCAAGCAACGCAATGGTGGATGCCCGACGTCACTATGAATGAACTGTGCGTACACGCATTGCCAAGTGGGAGTCGTAATTTTGTTATAAATACCCGACACAATATAAATAAAACACCATACGATATTATATTTCGGACTGCAGCGAATTTTGTAATAAATTCCGTGCTAATAAATAGTTGTTAATAGTTGCTACCTATTTATTTAATTTAGTAGCCGCGCTAATCAACCAGCTAGTACCTAGTATCTCAGTAGTAACTCAGTAAATCTTGTTGAGAAATATATTATTAGAAGTGGTTAGAAAAATCGAACCTCCAACCGCTTCACGTGGCAATTTCATCTATACACTACTTTGCGTGCTTCCGCCACCAATTAGTTCGTGTAAACTAATACCGTCCGGCACCTACCGTTAGTAGATGCATATTAGATAGGTGGGTGCCAGCCGGCAATAGTTTGCACGAACTAATTGGTGGCGGAAGCACGTAAATTAGTGTAAATCAAATTGCCTGTAAATTTTACTTCCGCAAAATAACACCTGAATCAGTTAACTATATAGTATCCATACTGTACGTAGCATTATTACTTAAACTGTGTCAATGTGTAAAATGTCATTAAAATCCGGTCTATAGTTTTCGCGTGATGCGTGTACAATATACAAACAAATGACTATTTATTTTTGGTGGTTTTGATCTAGATATTAGAAAGATAAACAAAACTCAACTTTCCTGCAATTTTATTACATGTATAGATATGAGGGCAACCAAAAATGTTAAAGTAAACACTACCGAGATTGGTTTTAAAATTATATTACATATCCCTTCGATCAAATAAGATACCTTTTCCAAACGAACTTTTCATCGAAGAGACAGCCCTACAGATTTAGCTCTAACCGGTTTTATTTGTAATAGTATCAAAAGTCACATGAGACATTACATTAAGTTATTTAATAATATTTGAAAAATATATTTGTATAGTTTTAATTTGAGTTGATATTAAAATAGGCGTAATTGAAACTGTCAATTGAATCTAACATCTGAAAAATATATTTGTATAGTTTTAATTTGAGTTGATATTAAAATAGGCGTAATTGAAACTGTCAATTGAATCTAACATCTGAAAAATTATATTACACAGTAGGCAAATGGTGGCAAGATTCTCCAATGGTAACCGTTAACTAGAATACGTAGCACTATGATGACCTCGGATGGTTTATACCTCCACATTCGTCTGACACAAAACTATGTAGGTCGAGTACATCGAAGCAGTAGATTTTGGGGTGTAAGTGGTTCATCAACATCTTTGAACCAAAGCCAACTTCACCTGCACGCGGTGCACCTTGCTGACTCACAATAAGCTACCCGACTGGGGAATATACCTCCACCTCACAGCACAGAATACCGCAGCCAAATAACGTTTACCTTGAGGGCTGTTGTGTTCCTGCGAGTGAGTGAGATCACCAGAAAGGAAGGAGATGCTGCGATGGCAGCGGGGGTGGCGGCGCGCGAGCGATATTTTATGTTGCGAGCGTTAATATGGCTACGGTAACCGCTTCACATCAGGCGGGCCGTATGCTTGTCTGCCACCCGACGTAGTATAAAAAAAAAAAAAAAAACGATGTTCTGGCGAAGAGAGGTAGGGAGCGTAATTGTAAGCTACCCGTCTGGGAAATGTACCTCCACCTCACAGAATACAGCAGCCAAATAACAATTCCCTTGAGGGTTGTTGTGTTCCTGCGAATGAGTGAGATTCCACGCAGAAACGAAGGAGATGCTGCGTTGGCAGCGGGGGTGTTTTATGTTGCGAGCGTTCATATAGCTATGATAACCACATCAGGCGGCTTGTCTGCCACCCGACTAAGTATATAAAAAAAATGTGATTGTAATGATTCTAGTGTACGAAATTGTACTCGAACGAAAATTGGGAACGAATATCCTTTAGTCAAGAGTCTAGTGTTATTTTAACTGACATTGCATGCTCATAAGGAACAGAGCATACCTCGCTGTGTAAAACGAATAAAAAGTAGTAATTCATAATGCAATTTATTTCAGCACGCCATATTAATTTGAATTTAAAATTCGTTTAGCAGAAATAACATAGTGTTATATAGAGTGAAATTATTAGTGCCTTACTTTAGTAAATTGTGATTGTAACTTTATGTACTAAAAGAGATTCCTTTTAGGGGCAAGTCAACTTTTGTACAAGTTTCTTTTATACTCTGCATACTTGTTTTGTTGTTGTTTACTTTTTTGTACTACGTCGGGTGATAGACAAACATACGGCCCGCCTGATGTGAAGCGGTTACCGTACCCATATTAACGCTCGCAACATAAAATATCGCTCGCGCGCCGCCACCTCCGCTGCCAACGCAGCATCTCATTCGTTTCTGCTGGAACCTCACTCATTCGCAGGAACACAACAACCCTCAAGGGAATTGTTATTTGGCTACGGTATTCTGTGAGGTGGAGGTACATTCCCCAGTCGGGTAGCTTACAGTTACGCTCCCAACCTCTCTTATTGCCAGAGCTTCGTTTGTCAGTCAGCAGGGTGCACCGCGTGCAGGTGAAGTTGGCTTTGGTTCAAAGATGTTGATGAACCACTTACACCCCAACTTCTTTATTGTACAAAATAAATTACTTAAACATAATGATAAGAGTTACATGGCGGACTTATCCCATAAGGGATCTCTTCCAGTCATCCATTCAATGAAGTTAAAAAGAAATCATATTTTGGCGAAAACTTAGGCACAGTATGATTAAACAATTTCTTGGTTATAAAATAAAAATCTGTACTATAAAGCTGAAGAGTTTGTTTGGTTGAACGCTATAATCTCAGGAATTACTCATTCGATTAGAAAAAATATTTTAGTGTTAGATAGCCTATTATTTTAGGATGGCTATAGGCTATATAACATCACGCTACCACCAATAGGAGCGGAGCACCAGTTATATATTAATATTGTTAGGCAACAATTATATACGACGGAATTATTCATCTTCAAAAGATCTAAAAAAAAGTCCGTGATAGCATATGTCTATCTTTTAAAAATGGCTCACTATAAGCTTTCAAATGGTAAGCTTACGCTTCACTCTCAACGCTCTGTCTCACGCAGGCGAAGTTGCGCGAGTTAGCTAGTAAAAAATAACACTAATTATGACAGCAGTGAAAGTGAAGTTTGAACATGTAAGACTATAAAACAATCCCATTGCGTCAATTTGCTACAAAATCAAGTCAAACTGAGATTCTGACAATCTCAGTTTGACTTGATTGGGATCAAGTTTAGGAGAAAGAATTTTGGGAAATTCAACATTTTGAGATTCAACATTTTGCGAATTCAACATTGCGAGTTCAACATTCTGCAAATTCAACATTGCGGTCCGGAAGGAATATATATATCCGTGCCTTTACATTGTTATGTACAATTTTGGAGTGTAAGTGGTTCATTGTGTTTGAACCAAAGGCAGCCTCATCAGCACGTAGTGCACTCTGCTGACTGACAAACGAGGCTCAGGCCAAAAGAGAGGTAGAGCATAGAGTATTTCGTAAACTGCCCGGTTGGGGATGTACCTCCATCTGGCAGAAAACAATTCCCTTGAGGGTTGTTCTGTTCTTGCGAGTAAGTGAGGTCACTAGGAAGGAAACTGTTTGTAGCGTGATTGGTAGCGCGCGAGTGTTTATATATTTATTTGTCCACAATAACACTAGCATTATATATAATACCTATTGCGATAGTGTATATCTATAAGAAAATATAAACAATGTAGTTTTAGAGAATTCGTTCAGAGTACATACGAACAGACCCAGTTCCCTGTCTATAATGTTGAGAGTGCGAAGTGCACGCGTCAGCGGTATGATATATCATGATGCGAACGTTTATATGCTAACGTATCTATGGTAACCGCTTCACATCAGGCGGGCCATATACTTCACTCGAGGTAGTCTAAAAAATGTATAATAAACAAACCTTTGGACATCCAAAAATCTTAGTCCCCCGCAGTATTTCTCTTGTCCTATCTTCCTCAGGAGGGTTGTTCCTCAATGGAAGCAGGTCTATAGCATTGGCTGCCAGTGACCAGAGATGACCAGCTCCTTGAGGTGCTCTGGCTCCTTTGCGGAAATGTGGGTTTATTGAGAGGTTGTGCCGTACAGAGTTCTTCCAGCGCTCGTCATTGGCTTTGTAGTACGGGAAACGGTCACTGTAACAAAATCACTTTCATTTTACTTTTGTGTCTTATTATTATTATATCTATATATATAAAAATCAATGCCACTTTTCGTTGTAATTTTATATCTCAAGAACGGGCTCACCTATCCAAACCAAATGTTTAGGGTTTATCACTACATAGTATAAAACAAAGTCGCTTTCTCTGTCCCTATGTCCCCATGTATGCTTAAATCTTTGAAACTACGCAACGGATTATGATGCGGTTTTTTTTAATAGATAGAGTGATTCAACTGGAAAGTTTATATGTATAATATATGCATAACATAGTAGAAAAACACTGATAATTTAGAGGTTTCTAATGTGATGTCGTAAATAAACACATTTTTTTGCTCTTTCATTGCAAACGCTGGCTGAACCCAACGAGATAGATCAAAATAATGTAGTACAGTATTGTTCACCTTAAAATGGTCTACAAAAAAGTTCGCGATGGTATATGTCTATCTCTTAGTGGTAACACACAATAACCGTTATTTTATCCTTTGCTTTTTACAAGAAATAATGCCTTATTTACGAAGCGATTTTAAGCAATACAGAATTAATCCTTATCCAATTAAGTACCTTAAATACATTGCGCATTTAATATAGATCAATATGGCCCTTCACAGCATGTAATTTAAATGAATAGTTTAGAAGATATTACACATTTAAAATGCAGGGACATAACGGCTGTGGCGGTACCGGCCGCGGAGCCGGCGGCGTGTGCCTATAACTGGGGAAGGACTGGATAGGACAAAGCGCAAAGACCTTCTGTAGTACATTTAGTATCAGCATTGCACCCGTGCGAAGCCGGGGCGGGTCGCTAGTTAGGACTATTTAGTAGATGGTTTAGGTGAAGTTTGCACAAAATCGGTGGAGCGGTTCTTCATTTATCACATTTTTGTAACAATTGAATTCAATAAATGGCGGATCATTTTGTTAATGGGGATTTTGCAGTCAAATTGAAACTTTTTTCAGATAGGGATTGTGCTGTCAAATTGAAACTTTTTTCAGTGTTGACAGTACAGGCATGTTGTTATGTCATTCATGCGGTCATTTCATTTTGGACGTGCTTCGACTTTATGTTGCCTGTTCCAGAGTCGGTAGCCGTTTGTTTATTCATGCTCAAAATGGAAAATCAAAAAAATTTGTTTATCCAAATGTTTTGGATTAAGTTTTAAAATAGCTAGCAATTAATAAACTATTTTTTTGTTTTGAATAAATGAATTTGGTGTTCCAATTAATTTTTTTAATTATTTCACTTTATACGTGCTTCGCTACGTACCGGGCCGCTAGTTTAATATATATATGTATCTTTATTATTATATCATTTATTTCATTTAAATCTTATTTAATGAATTTGTTAACCCATTCATGGCTGACTTACGTATTAAGAACTTTACCTGAGGGTAAAGTTCTTAATACGTAAGTCGCCGCCATGTATACTATACATAGACATGAATACCAAACCCAGACGCCGATGGGCGCTTTTGGCATGTGATTAATGATTCTTGGGACGCCGATGGGCGGCCTTGGCACTGAATGTGTTTAATATACGATATGAAAAAATACACTAAAAAATATATAAAACAGAATTTCCCCGATAGCGGGTCACAAAGACCGAAACCTTCTCACAATACAAGCCGTGCAAATAAAGACAGCTGTCTGTATCTGGCCTCTGATCCAGCTCCATAACGCGAGCATCTTAAGATAAAGGTCGAAGCTCTTGGCGATTAAGCCATTGACCGTCATAACTATCGGAACAATCACAGTTGAATCGTCGTCCCATTATTATTACAATATAATCATTCATTAATTGATTTTATCTAATCTCATACTGAAATTTACACATTAAAAAACTAAACACAGTATCATAATGACAGTCTTTACGCACAAGCTGTCAAAATAAATTTAAAAAGTTATTTTTCGATACAGTTCTTCTATGGACAACTGTATCGTAAAATAACTTTTTTACCATTTCGATACAGCTTCAGCCCTGGATACAGGTATTTTAAACAGGTTGCAATGCAAATACATTGCAACTATGCAAATTTTTTCTACATAATCTGTGAACGCGGCGCCGCGCGGCGCGTCGCGCATGCGCACTACGCATGCTCGATCTGCAAATGGATTTTTATGTAAGAATTATAGCTGATAGATTAACTTCATGGTTGTATTTAAAATATTATTATCATATATTTCATGAGATTAGATAAAGTAGTGTATGAAACTGCACATAATTAGGTATTAAAATACTCGTGTGGTATTATTATAACACTCGCCTTCGGCTCGTGTTTTAATCATTCATCATAACTCACACTCGTATTTTAATAACCCTTATTATGCAACAGTTTCATAAACTACTATTTCATTATTAGTGAAAACCCGTACACGGGAAATCCGTAACCCAGCAGTGGGATGAGTGAGGGTTGAAGATGACAACGACGATGCAACGAAGCCGCGAGTAGAAGATAGTACTTTGAAAACTCGAATTTAGCATATTTTTCATATTAATGTAATTCCGGATGAATTCAGAGAATTTTACATTTTCTCAAAATTCAATTTCGAAATCAGTAGTTATGAGCCTTTGTGAGTAATTCAAATATGATTTTCAAAAATGTAAACAGAGAACAGTAAAATAATGAAGAAAATATTATATGTTCCAAAAATAAAACACGCGACGGTGTATATAATAAAAAGCACAACAAAAGCCAACTAATTACTAAAAGAGAACTGACTCTTTTTACCTTCTTCGTGAGGACGTTCGCAATTGGAGTCCTTAATAGAATATTTTTGTCATACTTTTGTTTTTATTTTCAAAAGTGTCGTTCAACAGAGACAATATTTATTAAATAATCATTTGACGAGCTCGGTGGTCGAATAGTTAGCAATGGCCACTTTGACTCCGATGTTGCGGGTTCGATCCCCGCACTAGACAAACATTTGTGTGCATGAACATGTCTGTTTGTCTTGGTCTGGGCGTTTTCTATGTATTATAAGTATGTATTTACAAAAAAAAATGTATTTAAGTACATTTATCTGTGGTCTAGTACCCATAACACGAGCTTTGCGCTTAACATGGGACTAGATAGCGCTGTGTAAATTGTCCAGAAAAAAAAATATTTTTTACATATAGCTTAACTTAGTGTGTATCTTAATTAAACATAATCGTCAACGGCCATAACGCCAACTTTGTGACATTTTCCGATAAGATCTTTTTGAATAAAACCCCACAATTGGGTAGTTAACTATAACATAAATAAATACTAATGCTTACTTGTACATTTTTCATACAAAATTGCTCGTTTGACAGCTGATAAAAAGTAACTAATTAGACTGAGTTGTCAACTACGCTATTGTGATAAATTTACTTCGGCTCTCGGCTTCAACCCGTGTTAACACAGTACCGACATCAAAATATCTTAGATGTTATTATGAAACATATTCCACGTATATGCAAAATTTCATCTAAATTCGTTACAACCGTTAAGTGTATATAGGTAATGACCCTCAGAAATTTTTGATCATGAATATTAAGATGGCTACAGATGGTTTCACTTATAGTTAGAGAATATAACATTTATAATTTTACATCTACATCTATATATATAAAAATCAATGCCACTTTTCGTTGTAATTTTATAACTCAAGAACGGGCTCACCTATCCAAACCAAATGTTTAGGGTTTATTCGGACTATTTAGTAGATGGTTTGTGTGAAGTTTACACAAAATCGGTAGAGCGGTTCTTCATTTATCACATTTTTTGTAAGAAATCAATTCAATAAATGGCGGATCATTTTGTTAATGGGGATTTTCTGTTATTTGAAACTTTTTTCAGATGGGGATTGTGCTGTCAAATTGAAACTTTTTTCAGTGTTGACAGTACAAGCATGTTGTTATGTCATTCATGCGGTCATTTCATTTTGGACGTGCTTCGACTTTATGTTGCCTGTTCAAGACTCGGTACCCCCAGCCGTTTGTTTGTTTATGCTCAAAATGAAAAAACAACAAAAAAATATTGTTTATCCAAATGTTTTGGATTAAGTTTTAAAATAGCTAGCAAATAATAAAATATTGTTTTGTTTGAATAAATGAATTTGGTGTTCCAATTTTTTATTTTTTATTATTTTACATTATACGTAGCGAAGCACGTACCGGGCCGCTAGTTACCTATAATATTGTTGGTCGTTAAGTTTGCAAGACTATAAGTCATATTGTTGCTTGACATTTACTATGATTTGTGTGATTCAAAAATGTCCCCTTGCGGGACACCAAACAATAATGTTTACAAAGACGTCGTGCCTTACCGCCGCGTGGTAGCTAGGGCGCGCGTCCCATCCCCGGCTAGCACGGGTGATCGATAGCGCGACCGAGCGCTACCGACCACCGCACAAGCTCAATGATTACGCCCCCAATTTGTGTGATTATCAAAACATCCGGTGTCAAACGCTTCGCTAGAGGCGATTGTGGGGCGTTTAGCTTTTGCACCTGTTTGCACCTGCTATTAGCGTTTGGTTTTCAAAGTGGATTTGTGATTGTGATCTAAACATTTTGAAACGTTTAAAATGTTAATTATGTTTGAAATGATTTAAAGCTATAGTGCTACACGAATAAAAACAAATCTGCCGACTGACTGATCGACGCACATTTCTAAATGCTGATCAGTCCTTGTTGATTTGCAAACTTTGTTACGTATTTCTTTTAATCTGTAAAAAGGATGTTTTTTATTTGGTAATTTATATATATTTTTTTTTTTTTTTTTTTTTTATACTACGTCGGGTGGCAGACAAGCATACGGTCCGCCTGATGTGAAGCGGTTACCGTAGCCATATTAACGCTCGTGACGTAAAATATCACTCGCGCGCCGCCACCCCCGCTGCCAACGCAGCATCTCCTTCCTTTCTGGTGACCTCACTCACTCGCAGGAACACAACAACCCTCAAGGGAATTGTTATTTGGCTGTTGTATTCTGTGAGGTGGAGGTACATTCCCCAGTCGGGTAGCTTACAATTACGCCCCCTACCTCTCTTTTCGCCAGAGCTTCGTTTATCAGTCAGCAGGGTGCACCGCGTGCAGGTGAAGTTGGCTTTGGTTCAAAATGAACCACTTACACCCCAAAATTATAAAACTTATATGGAGAAAAAAATATGCTTAGATCATTAAAATGTAGTAATGGGTGGAAAAAAATATGCATAGATCATTAAAATGTAGCAATGGGTGGACTACTACTTCTGAGATTGTGTAAATCTCAGAAGCAGTAGTCCACCCATTGGAGGTGGCATATATTTCATTGGACATCATCGTCATCATCATCATTTGATATACGACGATTCATCATCGAATATATATATATATGATACCTGTACTGTATTGTATTGATACAGTGCATTATCTGTGTAGATATATACCTACACAGATAATACACTGCACCGTACATAAAACCTTAGCTAGAGATCATTCATCAATGGCTGAGATAACCCTAACGCTTACAAAGAAATGATATGTGTTTGTAAAAAGCCTATATCCTACAGCAGCCGCTATAAGTATATGAAGCGGAGTTCATAGTCACCATAGTGAAAATAGGGGAAAAATTAAAAATGAGAAATTCAAAAAGAAAACGAAAAATATTAACGTATGCTAAATAATCCCACACTAACAAGTAATCAACACATAATATAAAATCAATATTAGCGGTATGGCAATTGAACTGTTGATAATGAATTAATAACACTTCCCCCCATATTTACATTGCGATAACGAACTAAATCCCGTGTAGGTGTCGTTTGTGATAACACAATCTGTTAACGACCGTGTTATACTGTGATTACTAATAGATACTTATCACCGTTACTATTAGATTATGTATAGGGACTTCCGTTACGTGGTTGAACTGCAACAACCAGATAATCAAGGCCCCCGATTTATACGGTACCTTATGATAAACAAACTTCAGTTAAAGCAAGATAAAACCACTTTACGCACAGAGAAGAAACTTTGGCTATTAATTAAAGAAACTATCAATTTGCCAAGTAAGAAAAAAATATGTAATTTGAAGTTGTGAAAAAAATTTGTTCATGTCCATTCATTGTAGTTAAGTTTGTAAGAAACAGGTGTTATTTTTTTCGATGTACTAGTATGATGAGTAGCGTGATAGAGTAAAGCAAAGGTGTCCAAACTCCCGGAAGGCAATAAAATCTGTGATGACTACTGACAATCTCTGGCCAAACAATATAAAGTCGCTATAGTCTGGCGTACAAGAGTGAAATCGAGGGAGTAGAAGTACATTAAGGAGCTACCAGCACGCTAAGAATAGTAACAATGATACAAGTAGTCAATATAACGCTACTCTACCGACGTTACTCTCCCCGTAGTCAAGAGGCTTAAGTCTAGTTAAAAAATGTGCCCCACTACCTGTACTCTGCCGAAACAATAAGTTGTGTCACACAATAAGTTGTGTGTGAGCCAACCTCACCTATATTTCCTTTCATGAACAACATTCGTCTAATGACAATAGCATTAGCAGATAAAATGGATAAACAGATTACATTCTCTTACTTAGCTTGCTGCAGAATTCTTCGCACAGATTATCAATCTATTCATTCACTGCTGGGATTCCCCCTGCGCAGTTGTGCACAGATAACATCAACAAAATGATGTATAAAATTAAATAAAAATCTCTCGTCGCTCACAGACGGCACAAACTGTTTATGTAATTTTTCGGTGCGCCTCAGTCATTCTCCAGCGTCTTTTATATTCACAAAATTAACTTCAGTACTTGGAAATGTAGGGGGACAAAGAGACAGTCATTTCAGCGACTACACCGACGTATTACAGAGTCGATTCTTATATATTCGAGTATAATTTGATATGAGTTGAATACGCTTTTGTTATTGTGCCCTTTTGTTGGTAAATTGTATGTAATATTTTCGGAAGGGATTGATTGTACGACTAATTTAGGTTTTAGGGCTTTAACAAAAAGGTTAATCGGTGAAAGGGTGATTTTTATAAAATTGCTACCAATACAGTTTAAATAATAAAAAAATAGAAAGAAAAAAGGAAGTAGTATAGATTGGCAACAGATCGGCGACACCTTGGTGTTGCTTATCTCCATGGGCAGTGGTGATTGCTTTCCATCAGGTGACCCACATGCTCGTCTGGCCCGCTCTCATATAAAAAAAACTGTATCAACATCCGTCGCGCAGTTTAGAAGAAGGAAACGAAAAAACAGACAGACTCGGATAACGACTTTGTTTTATGTATAATCCGTGGCTTTGCCGGCGTGATCATTATTTCAATAAACTTTTTTTCCTCGTGGGATTTAGATCTTTTTCCGGGTTAAAAGTAGCCTATGTTTTTGTCAAAAAGTGATGTCCGTAAATGTTAATCCAAAATCAATGCGATACTGTTTGTTCATAGACCTTCTTACTTTTTTACTTACTTACTTACTTTGTTTTTGTAAGAACAAATTACACAAACAAACAAACACACTTTCGAATTTATAATATTAGTATGGAAATATGGATACGGATAAATCCGTAAATGTTACTAGAGTAAAATAAATTTCAAATTTTCCAGTCGTATTGTGTTTTAATGTTCATGAAGTTACATTAGAACTATTTACTACTAGGTCATATTGCTAATAAAAGCTGCTTATAGGTCCTTTTAGGATGTTGTGCTCATAGATAGATAAAATGTTTATTTGCATTTTGGAACACACACATACATAGAATTATTACACAGACAAACATAGACATATTGTAGTACAGTCTACAAAAACAGAGATTTATGCACGTGTGCGCTGCATAGGGTGTCTTAATCAAATGTCCTTACAATACAAAAGGCTAAAAGCATCGTATGACTAGCCCCATTTACTATCTTTCTGTTTAAATCCAATTAACATCGGTTTAGTTGTATCGAAGACTACCACGGAGAATCACAATGGACTCCTATTTTTTTTAAATAGGCATAATATTTACATTGTACCTGCGTATGCGATATGTAACATATTTAAAACTTTTTTTTATTAAATCATTTACGTATGTAATTATTTCAATTTTACAGATTTTAAAATTAAAAACTAGCCAGTTAAACTGAGTGCTGCGTCAGTAACGGGAGCGGCAAGGCACCATTAAGCGAATTGTACTATAATAATGCTCAGAATAAAGCGAACCTTTTAATGAAGTTTTGGTGCTTTATGTTACCGTATAAGTACTTAAGTTACGGACACTCCATGTCGAGTCAACCTCACCTTCCCTTAAGCCAAATCTGGACCAGTGTGCCGCACGAACATACGCGCAATTATCCTTTGCATACACTGCATTATTTCTGTAATAGTTAATGATATCGGCATGTCCATAAATACTTTGACCTACATCACAAAATTGCGTAGCCATCGCGATTACAAAAACAAATTAAAAAATTCCACTCACGAAATCCATTGATATATCGCTGAAACAGTCAATTCTCCTTTCTCCCTTAACGCTCTTTCTATCAGCTCAGGATATGTATACGGGGGTTTCCTTGGGGCTGGTGGAGTATCAGGCAACACATCGTCTTTCAACTCCTGCTCATCATCAGGCACTTTCACGTTGACTATTTCGTCCAATCGAAAGTTTAACAGCCAAGCAAGGCTCGCGCAGTCGTTGTCATCTTCTGGTGATTTAGGGAATTTTCTCCGCCGCCATTTCGATTTGTCAGCTTGCTTGCACATGGACATTTTGACAGCACGCTTTTTTTTCTCGTATGGCAATAAACAGCACGGTTTGATAGTACGGCCGCGACTGCACTGGGCGAATTTGGGTTTAGAATGCGCAGCGATTGTTTCGTACCAGCCAGCGCTATCTCGGAACCATAGAGGTTTGTTGTAGGGAAAGTGGTGGATGTAGTTTTGTTCGTAGTAAAATAAATTTGCATTTGTAAGGGACGTACCGGACGTATGACACTATTTTATTATTATACTAAGCCGGGTGGCAAACAAGCATACGGCTCTTCTGATGTGAAACGGTTAACGTAGTAATAAACGTTCGCAACGTGAAATATGATTCGCGTACCGCTGTCAAAGCTGCTAGCGCAACAACTCCTTGCATCACTTCAGTGGGTTCACTAATTCTCAGGAACGCCACAAATTCAAAGTATTATTAACAATAACATGCCTTTGTAAAGTATATAGAAAAAAGATAAGAATATATTTATTTAATTGCTCCCGCGCCTTCCTCCGCGTGAATGTCGGCTGTCGCGAGCCAAAAAGACAAACTTTTGGTTGGTCATCCCAAAAGAATAGCTGATATGTTTCGGGATCAAACATATCTTGTTATTTATTTTAGACTTGTAATAAATAAATAAATATTCCTGGACAAATTACACACTGCCATCTAGCCCCAAACTAAGCAAAGCTTTTACTATGGGTACTAGATAACTGATATAATACTTAAATACATTTTCATGCACACAAATATCTGTCTTGTGCGGGGATCGAACCCGCTACCTCGGAGTCAAAGTTGCCATTACCAACCATTCGACCACCGAGCTCGTCGGTAAAATAATAAATATAATAAATAAATATTCCTGGACCAATTACACTAGGTCGTATATTCGTTGTGTTATATCTTAAATTATTAATCATAATATTTAAGCAACTTCACTATACGCCATGCACTGTACAGATACGTTCTACTAGCCCCCATTGCTAGAAGAAACCAAGCTATTTTAGGGCGTAAGTGGTTCATCAACATCTTTGAACCAAAGCCAACTTCACCTGCACGCGGTGTACCCTGCTGACTGACAAACGAAGCTCTAGCGAAAAGAGAGGTAGGGAGCGTAATTGTAAGCTACCCGACTAGGAAATGTACCTCCACCTCACAGAATACCGCAGCCAAATAACAATTCCCTTGAGGGTTGTTGTGTTCCTGCGAGAGACCATCTATAAATAAAACCAGCTTCTGTCTGTAATCTGTAATCGTGCCAACTTTTGGTTATTCTTTAGATACAGCTATTTTTTCGGGATGAAAGGTAGTATTTATTCTGGACATCTAATATGATACTCGTATATGCAAAATTTCACGGTAATCGATTGAGTAGTTAAGACGTGAAAATGTAACAAACAAACAAATTCATTTTCTATTTATTTACTAGCTTACACCCACGGCTTCGCCTGCGTATTTTTTTTAATAAAAAGTATCCTATGTCCTTCTTAATACCCTCGAGAATATGTGTACTAACTAAGTTTCATGATGGGCGGTTGAGTAGCTTGGGCGTGAAAGCGAAAAAAACATAAAAGTTGATTTTAAAAAAAAAATTGAAACCGACTTCATTTGGCGAGCGCAGCTTATTGGTGGAATACCCCGGCAGACGCTGCTGCCCGTCTTCCGGAAGAAAAGTTATTGCGTGACGCAAGATTCCTTAGTCGCCTTGTACGACATCCAGCGCAGAGCAATGGAGTGGCACAATTCTATTCTGCCGGCAACCACAGGGCAAATTCAAGGGTTTCCCTCGATTTTTCTGGGATCCCATCATCAGACCCTGACTTGGTGAATATGAGACCACCTCGCAATTACCCTTTCAAATAAAAAAATGAATTTGACCATACGTGCTTATAAAATTTAAGGGTTTCCCTTGATATCCCTGGCATTCCTAATATAGCGTCAAGCTATTTAAATAAAAGCGTTGTTTATTTGGTAGAAGAATATAATAACTAACTTGTTTACATAAGACATATGTCAAGGCATAATAATACCATAGAGCGAAGTGCAACGTATGTAGCCTCTATAGCATTCCTCCCATCCTCCTCTTTTTAGGACTGGGGCATTACATCTCTGCTAATAGCCGGCGCGGTGGTTGTACAACGCGATTGCTTCTTCTCGGGCCAGTTGTGACTGTGACTGGAGTCTCAACTAAAGGGGACGCTCTCTCGGTGTCAGGTGTAAGATCAGAATTGGGTTCTTCAACACCAGCATCTTCTCGAAATGGAAGTTCGCGATGTCGAGAGTAGATAGGTACTGTCGGTGGGTCTGAAGCAAGGGGAGTGGTAAATATTTCTGGATTTTCCGGTGGAGATTGATGTGGCGTACTGTCAATACGTGGGCGGATATGATCCGCGTGACGCCTCTTCTCCGTTCCAGCAGCAGTGTTGACCACATAGGAGTATCTATGGGTCCTCCTGGTTATGACTGCGGGCTCCCAATGATCTTCATTTTTTGTACGAACATAGACTTCGTCGCCTGGAAAATGTTCGGGTGTAGATGGTTCTGAAGCTATGTTAGTTTGAATTTGTCTGTATTGCAAAATTCTCTTAGAACTTGGTCGTATATTGTCGAGAACGCAACACAGTTGCCGTCCAAACATCATTTGAGCCGGTGATTTGGCAGTGGTGGAGTGTGGGGTATTGCGATAAGTGAACAGAAAATTTTGTAGACGTTTCCTGACGTCTTGTTTATCACCTCTACTGGAACACATTCTATTTTTAAAAGTGCGTACCAAACGTTCCGCAAGTCCATTCGTACGGGGATGGTACGGGGATGAAGTAACATGCAAAATGCCTTGCTCTTTACAATATTTTTTGAATTCTTCTGAAGTGAATTGCGGGCCATTATCTGATACGATCATTTGTGGTAATCCAAAAGTAGTGAAGATCTCATCCAGTTCATGACATAATTTTGTAGATGTTATTTGATTCATTGCTCTGATTTCAATCCACTTGGACAACGCATCTGCTAGGACAAGCCAGTATTTCCCTTCGAAAGGTCCCGCAAAATCAACGTGTATACGCTCCCAGATTCTGTCAGGTATTGACCAGGCGTATATGGGTAACTCGGTTTTATGAGGTCTATTCTCTTGACAAGTTCGGCAACGTTTTACGAAAAGGTCAATGTCTTCCTCAATCGTTGGCCACCATACATGGAAACGTGCTAGAGCGCGCATGGCTGTCATACCTGGATGGCCGATATGAAGATAATGTAATACTGTTTTGCGCAGGGTTTCTGGAATGATAATTCTTCCTTGCCACAATACAATTTTATTTTCAACGGAGAGCTCCTCTCGTTTTCGAAAATATGGTTTCACATTATCAGGAATATGTGCAATATCTCTCCCACCATGACGAATAAGTCGACGTACTTGCTTCAATATTGGGTCGTTTTGTGTAGCAACCCTTAAAGACTCTTCCGTGAGAGGTAAATCGTCAAGTTTATCTTCCTGGATGCGATTACTAATTCTATGTACAGCGATTTCAGCTTCTGTGGGGTTTTCAAATGCGTCAGGCATTCTAGAACAATAATCCGCCATAATATTATGTTTACCTTTCCTAAAAACAATGTCATAATTGTAAGCACCAATCAATAGTGCCCACCGAACTAATCTATTATTCGCAATTTTAGGTAAATTACGATGAGGGCCAAGTAAGTGAACCAAAGGCTTGTGATCGGTAACTAATGTGAATTTCATTCCTCGCAAATATTGGTCAAATTTCTGAATACCGAAGAAAATGGCTAAAGCTTCACGATCGATGACGGAGTATTTGGATTCAGCTGGTTTTAGCTTCCGCGAAGCAAACGCAATGGGTTGTTCCAAATTTCCATTCATGTGAAACAAAACTGCCCCAACACCGTTTTCAGACGCATCACATGCTAAATAAAGTGGTCGGTTTTCATTAAATGCCAGCAACGGCTTGGAATTCATTATTAATTTCTTCGTGTTTTCAAAAATTTTGTTCTCTTTTTCTGTCCAACGCCACTTTTGATGTTTTCCTGTTAGACTGTGTAAATTAGCACAGATACTATGTAGTTGAGGAACAAACCGTTCGTAGAAATTGACAAGTCCCAAGAAAGAGCGCAGTTCTTTAACGCAACTCGGTGCCTGGGCATTCATAACAGCCTGTATTTTGGACGCGGAGGGACGTATTCCATTCTTATCAATGATGTGCCCAAGATATTCAATTTGTGGTTGTAAAAACACACATTTCGTTAAATTAACCTTAAGGCCAGCCTTTGCTAATCTGTCAAAGACCATCGACAACGTACGAAGGTGCTCCGCATCATTTTTGCCCGTCACGGCAATGTCATCGAAATATACGGCGACATTTTGCAAGTCTTCTAACAGATTTCCGAGGAAGCGTTGGAAAATAGAGGGAGCTGTAGTAATACCAAATGGCATCCTGTTGTACTGATAATAACCCTTGTGTGTGGTTATAGTTGTAAACTTTTTAGAGTCTGAAGCAATTTCAAATTGTAAATACGCATCTTTTAGGTCTATTTTCGAAAACTTTTCCCCGTGGGCTAATCGTTGGCGTAGTTGGTCGAATAGGGGTACTGCGTGGTTATGTGCTATCAACACGGGGTTTATGGTTATTCTGTAGTCACCACATATTCGTATTTGACCATTGCTCTTAAGGACGTTAACAGTAGGAGTGGCCCACTCAATAGGCGTTGCGTTTGGATCAACAGGTGAAATTATACCTTCTCTCGTTAATCTTTCTAGTTCCAGCTCTATGTTCTTCCTCATACTAAATTTAATGGGCCGAGGTGACAGATGTTTAGGTTCAGCACCCGGTTTTATGTATATGTTTACTAAGTAATCTTTTACTTTCCCAAGTTTGTTATCAAAGAGTGCCGTATAGTTGTTTAGCAAAGTTTGTAATGTGGTAGGTATACTTTCTCTGAGTGAGTAAACTGGGGTAGGAAATGACATACCAAATATCTCACTCCACTGTAATCCGAATAGCATGGGCTCAGCTGCTTTCATAACGACGACAGGTAGATATTTTTGAGTACCTTGTATTTCGACTGATACTTCAGTAATTCCTTTGGGTTTAAGCGTTGTGTTACCATAGGCTTGTAGTTTAGGTCCCTCTGTAAGTGTGGGTGCTCCTATTGTTCTCCAGAACCTCGTGCTGATAATAGAATAAACTGAACCTGGGTCCCAGTCCATTGTGCATTTATATCCGTTAATTCGTACATCGATCTTTTTGCATCTTGTTGTGCCATTAATCTTGTAAACTGGATTGTCCTCACTCTCAGTTTCAGATTCCGAATCGTTACTGTCCGTACTTCCTGTAGATGATTTTAGTGCGCTCTTAACTCTATTAAGCTTTTTTCGTTCCTTAAGAGTCGATTTCTTTGTAGAATCTTGAAATAAATGTGCTCGTCCTGTTCTGATACAGCAGTCTGCAAAATGTCCTTCTGTTCCACATGCGTCACAAATACAACCCTTAGCAGGACAAAGTTCATAACGGTGTCTCTCGTTTTTACCGCAGCGTCGGCATTGTTCTGGTCGTAATTTTCGAGTGTTCCTTGGTTTGTCACCTTTGATTCTTCTTATGTCTTGAACTGTATTTGTATCAATTTCAGCAATTTCTCGTGCAGCACAGAATGAAAATACCTGCATGAAAGTGACTTCTTCCTGTTTATCGCCCTGTATGTTGTAAAGATCTGGCCATTTTTGTCTTAAATCGATTTCTAATTGAGTGTGATTCAATCCTGTAGCAAACCGATCACGCAGTTGCCGTTCCAGTATGTCTCCAGTGTAGTGACAATCTTTACTAAGTTCCTTGAGTTTATTGGCGTATTGTTCCATTTTCTCATTCGGATTTCTGGTGCAGTTCCAAAAATTTAATAGTGCTTTGAATCTCGTCTTCCGCGTACGATATAGATCTAACAATTTCTCTTTCAGAGCATCGTAAGGCTTTGATTCGAAATCGGGGGTAAATGCGACCTTAATTTCATGATAAATCTCTGGTGTTAAAGACGCAATGAGGAGATCTTTTTTTAAGTTTTCACATTTTCCCCATATACGACATTTTGCTTCGAAATAGTCAAAAAAATTCTCAATCGTCGTCGATGACGGGTTGAATTTGTCACATTTAAATTGATTAATAATGTTATGTTTTTGTACGCATGGTATATTCTCTTGCGATGATGTCGGCTCCGTACCTCCGTCGTCATGTGGTGTGGGAGTTGCCTGTCGTTGTTGTTGTGCCAGCAGTAATTGTAATAGCTGTGTAATTTGTTGTTGAGTTGTTTGTTGCACACTTATAAATTGGGCAAATTGTTCGTTGTTCATTTTAATTTTAATCCTCGTCGCCACATAATATAGCGTCAAGCTATTTAAATAAAAGCGTTGTTTATTTGGTAGAAGAATATAATAACTAACTTGTTTACATAAGACATATGTCAAGGCATAATAATACCATAGAGCGAAGTGCAACGTATGTAGCCTCTATAGCAATTCCATCATCAGATCTTGACTTGGTGAAATTGGGACCACCTTGCAATCATACCCTTTCAAATAAAAAAAGAATTATGACAATCGGTTCATAATTCGAGAAGATATCGAATAACATACAAACAAAAAAAAATATTCAGTCGAATTGACAACCTCCTCCTTTTTTGAAGTCGGTTAAAAATATTTGTAAGCATTAGTAAGGATATATATGTATACAATAGACAACAACGTAGTATCAAAACCGTCGATCACAATTTAAAATACCTCTGGTTTAACTGAAATTCCAGTTATTTTTGTTTAACCAAAATAAACCCGTGTACGAAAGCCTTGTAAAGCGTCGCCGAGTCGCGCCGCGACACGTTGGCGTGTTTTCCTAAAATAATTGTTTTCTATTCCAATACATATTTGCTCAACACTCCGGTCTGATTCGAACGTGCTGAATTTACAATACGATCCTCGTAGACCCATTTTATTTTCTCGTATTTTCTACTCTGTTTTTTTTTTAATTATCCTTTCAACACAAGGATGTTGATTGACGGACATAATTCGCGCACAATTTTTGAAACTATACATAATTTACTATATTCATAAATTTAAGTCTATCTAACTTAACACTTAACAATCTAATTTAATATAATGTGTATCACTTGTGCGATACATTGTGTTTTCATGCGATGGCCAAGTCATTCTGTTTATTTAAAACATAAAAGATTTTTAATATTGATATGATCGCTATAAGATTTTGTTAGATTAGCTAATTATGTAATAACTGAAAACAGAAGGTCCCTTAAGTAGGGACTGAATAAATTAACCGACTTGGTATTACATGGATCACATAACTAAAGGTAGAAGATCTGAGTTACGAGACTTGTTTTTTTTTTACAAGTTATGTTTTTGATGGCATCTAACTATTTATAGACATTATATCTGTAATATTATTAAAACTCACGTGAGACATTATATTAAATTAATTAGATAAATTAAACGGGTCACTCACGTCTCCTTTGTCTCTCGCGCCGGACACTGATCTCAGTGTCCGGCGCGAGAGACAAAGGGTGGACGTGTCTGGACATTCGCCCTGAAGAAGGTCTCCTTTTGAGATCGAAACTAGTCGGCTTTCCCGACAAAAAGACGTGAGTGACCCGTTTAATTTATCTAATTAATTTACATTATATCTGCATTCTGATAATATGTCGACATTATGAGTAAATATACTAGTATGTTTAGTTTAGGAGATATATGTTACTAGCTAGCCCGACAGACGTTGTCCTGTCATCTTAACAATGAACATTGAATTCGAATGGTTCCCCGCAAACTCTGGTAGACTCTGGTGACGAGCTCGGTGGTCGAATGGTTAGAAATGGCCACTTTGACTCCGAGAGCGTGCCTGTTGCGTGCATGCGTGTGTGTGTATGTATGTGTTGTTTCCTACACAACATTGTATCATTAATTCCCTTATATGTATATATGCTAGACAAGCTCGGTGGTCGAATGGTTAGCAATGGCCACTCAACATCAACAACACATTGACTCCGAGGTCGCGGGTTCGATTCCCGCACTAGACAAACATTTGTGTGCATGAACATGTCTGTTTGTCTTGGTCTGGGTGTTTTCTATGTATTATAAATAGGTATCTACAAAAAAAAATGTATTTAAGTACATCCGTTGTCTAGTACCCATAACACAAGTTTTTCGCTTAATTTGGGACTAGATGACGCTGTGTGAATTGTCCAGAAATATTTATTTATTTATTAAACAACTGACAGTTCTGTCAAACGACATAAAGTTATATTAGAAAAGTTAATAATTATGATAGTTCAGTTTTCTTAAATTTTCTAATTTTCAGTCCAACTCTTCTTTTTTTTTCTCATAAGAACCTTCTCCTGACAATAACAAATAAAAAAAAAGAATTAGCGAAAACGAATCAGCCGTTCACGCGTGATGCGCTGATATAGGGAAATATACATTCATTTTTATTAAAACATACATTTGTTACGATATTAAAATTTACTAAAATTAGTTTCTAGAGTATGATTAGGGCTGCGAAATACAAAAAGAAATATTAAATGTATAAATACATATCCTATTCGATGTTATAAGTAAGGTAGTACCCATAGCTGGGCATTAACTCGTTAATCCGTTAATCGTTAATTAGCGAAGTTAACATTTCGAGTAACGGATTAACTTTTAAGTTAACTTAAAAATATTTTAACGGACTAGTTAACTTTCGTTAAATTTCCTTAAGTCCGTTAATCGTTAATCTAGCAATAATTTGTGTATTCACAGTAATAGTTTGCGTCTGTACAGTGTGTGTATTTATAAAGAAAGAGTGTTCTGTGCGAAATAAAACCATAATATCATGGAATTGGACTCGAATTCCACTCAGACGAAAATCCGTGGCCACATTTGAGTGACTATATTAATTTTGTATCCAGATCGGGAGAACAAATACTTTTTGAGTGTAAGCTATGCTTACCTAAACAAACAAAAATAAAAGCTCATATATCGAGCCTCAACAATCTCAAACAACACATAAGAAAGTGCATACAATTTGAGGTGGGGTCAAACTGGGGCAAGCAAAATGAGAATCGCTCGTTCCGATAAAAATGATGATAGCGTCGGCACCTGCAGAATCAATAATCAAAGCACCTCAAGCAAAAGTGGCCCAATGCATAGTATTTTTTTTTATTTCAAACCTTACATGTTGTCGATAGTTGTGGGTCCTGTTAACTTCTAGAACCAACAGTTTTTACAGAAGATGCAATTTTTATCACGTGTTAACGGATTAACGATTAACGTTAACTTCCGTTAAATTTTCCGAAATGTAACGCTTTAACTTTTAACGAAGTTAACTATTTGGTTAATGGTGCCCAGCTATGGTAGTACCTTAGTGATAACCGTGGATAACGCCTGGGCTTATACGATGTATGAGGCAGAGACACAAATTATATAAGAAAGCGAAACGAATTCCAGACAATTTAGTATTATCACAGTATAAGTAAATAGTATTACCACAGTATAAGTAATAGTACTACGTAGTATTACTTACAGTATAGCCACTCCC
The DNA here is from genome assembly GCA_937001555.2 of Hypsopygia costalis. Lineage (NCBI taxonomy): Eukaryota > Metazoa > Arthropoda > Insecta > Lepidoptera > Pyralidae > Hypsopygia > Hypsopygia costalis. The sequence goes on from OW443329.2 coordinate 30,790,873, forward strand.
TTCGACTCTCTCGTCGTCACGTCACCTCCCCGCTGCAGCAAGAGCTGAGACAAATCTGGAACAGTTTGTACGGCGCCGCACGCACACACGCTCATTCACGCTCTGCATCTGTGTTTGTTTATGTAGTAAACGACGCGACATTTGTATGGAGTGGCCGGGGTGTGGTATTACAGATAAAATATAAAAGATATCGCAACTTTTGCAATAAAACCGAATTGGAAAAAGCTGGAATACCAAAAAAGTTTGGAAATTTGTTAAAAAAGTTACGTATATGTCGAAAAAGCATGAATCATCGTCAGGTTTGTTACAGTCACACCCATCACGGATGGCAGCAGCAAAAGTGTAAATATTTTTTTGTAAATATAGGTAGAACACTATGGGAAAAAATACAGAATAAATTGTTATCATCTCAAAATAACTCAACTTTCACATATAGTTCTTCCCTATAGTCGTTTGTGTTGCTAGGAAGGGACCATAAGGAAATTAAAAGAATTATAATGGGAAGGAAGCGTGCCGCTTGTTGGGATAAATATCCAATAAAGTATAAATACAATATTTAAAAAAATTAAACATATCTTGATTCCTCCACTCACCATTTTTTTGCAATATTTTCCAAAAATGCCTGTTAGAAGGAGTTTTTCCAAAATGTCTGAAAAAAGCTCTTGTGATTACTGTATTCAAATCTGGTAATAAAAACGAAGTAACTAATTACAGACCATTCTCTTTGCTTCCTTCGATTTCTAAAACATTAGACAAAATCATAAATAATAGATTAGGTACTTGATTACTTAGAAAAACAGTAAATATTATCGGAAACACAAGTCAGCTGCAGGTCTAAAAATTCACCTTACAAAATACCGCAGCTAAATAACAGTAATTAAGGGATACTGTGTTCCTGCGAGTGAATCAGGACACCTGACCAGGAAGTAAAGAACACGTTTGCAGCGGGAGGAGCGGCGCGAGAGGGCTAATTCATGTTGGGAGCATTTATATAGCTACGGTAACAGCTTCACATCAGGTGAGCCGTATGCTTCTCTTCCAAATTAATCAAATTCCAAAAGCTTCCTACTCCTACTAATTTATTCTGATTAAATTCGTTGTGAGTTCCAAGGCAGCCGTAGTTTTACCCCCGGGACTGCAATGGACTTCATTGTTCATTGCCTTTTTTGGCGGTCGCCGCTGTTAATCCTGGCTACTCAGGAGACACAGTGGTGGGAATGTGTGGTGGGCCCCCGTCTTCCAAATTAATGTTAAATTTATGTTACTTTTTTTCGATTTTTGTTCTTTATCGCCTCACATCTAAATTTGGAAATTTTCGACTTAATGACTTTTCGCTCTATGGGGACGAATTAATTATGTAAAAACGAGAATGCACGGGAACGTGCTAGCTATGATTACGAGTATTCCCCTGCTACTCTATTGAATTATCACACACAGTTTTTCGTCCGCTCGCTGGCAAACTGGATCACTACCAATTTGCACCCTTTACACACGTACATTGATTCACAGATTATAACCATTAAAAAGTGTGATTCCATTATTGGTGATGACCGGCATTTAGTCGAACTTTATTATTTTTACTTACTGTTTGTACTAAAGTCACTTGTATTATCATTGATTAAATTTATTTTATCTACTCTCGTACTGAAATTTAAAGATTAAAAACGAAACACAGAATCTTAATGTCAGTCTTGTACGCACAAACCATCAAAATAAATTTGAAAAGTTACTTTTCGATACAGCTCTTTATGGACAACTGTATCGAAAAATAACTTTTTTCTATTTCGATACAGCTTCAGCTATATTAAGCAGGTTGCAATGCATTTGTACTTTGCCAAAATTTTCTACATAATCTGTGAACCGCGCGGCGTGACGCGCATGCGCACCACGCATGCTCGATCTGCAAATTGATTTATAAGTAAGAAATAAAGCTGTTAAATTAACTGCATGCTTTTATTTAAAATATTATTATCATCTATTTCATGAGATTAGAAAAAGTAGTGTATGATTACTGCAAATAATCAGGTCTTAAAATACTCGTGTGATAAACTCACACTCGTATTTTAAGAACCCTTATTATACAACAGTTTCATAAACTACTATTTATTTACCGGCCAAAATACAACAGCCCATTTATTCATTGAAAGATCAACTTGATGTTGTCAGAAAATGAAAAATAAAAAATAATTTTTGTGAAATGATTTCTTAAAATTTTCTTAAAAGTCGTTAATTTCATTTTCTGCGGGAAAGGCGAGAATATAGTCTCGACAAGACAAGACACTACACAAAGCTCGAAATTACAGAAATGCAAATTTTGGATAGGAAGTAATTCAAAAGATATTAATGATTTAATTAACAATCAATAAATATCCCAATCCTTTTTCAACTGACACTATTTCTATGGGAAAATGTGTTTTCTTTTATTGAATGTTTTTGTCAATTTTTCAACACTCAGACTCTACCAAGCATGCCAAGAATTATAAATCTGTGACAAAACACAACACAATCGAATTTTAATTTTAATCAAGTCGTTAAATAAATAAAAAGCCTGCTGAGGATTTCATTATGCGAACCGCAGCGTAAAACATGCAAAGTACCGCCACGAAAATGGTTCTTAATCGTTCAGCAAAGCAAATTCTACAATTAAAGGCAAAAGCGTTGAAGCCGCAACGGATCTACAATCATGAACAAAACAAAATATCCGAGCCGGGAATCCGATTTAATTCGATTACGAGCATCGCATTCAATCGATGCAATTGAATCGATTCTAAAAGTGTTCCGATTTTAATTGCAGGCGCGTTTCGTTCGTTCGTGTATCCGAATGCAATTATTTACCATTTATCGGCCGATGCCCGCAAAACGCTATAAACGATGCCTCGTTTGAACGCAGCTTTTGTTATTCGGGAGTATGCGGAGTTGAGTTACTTGACTAATATCATGTAGGAGAGATATGGCCATTTCATAGGTTACCGCGATACACTTTTGGAGGAACTCGATGGCGTCGTTGTACGTGTCTGTCTAATCGAATACGCAAGTTAAGCAGTGTTTACCGTAGCCTGTCCATGGATGCGTTTATTTATCTGGAGGGGGCACCATATCAGCAGTGGGATCAATAAGTTGACGACGAATAGACTTTTGAACGCCGAATCATTTGGAACTGATTAGATAATTTGCGCCATCTAGAATGAATTCTGACATTTCACCACACTGGTTTGTTGTTAAAACTCAGTAGCATTATATCAACGACACCGTCGACGAGGACACACGGAAATAACACGACCCCCATAACAACTGTAGTTATGTATTACATCCATACAATTAAATGTCAAATAGTCTAGAAATGATAAAACCTAAATACAAATTAAATAAATAAAAGAAAAAATATCACTCAAGTTCCTTGCATTTTTTTTTTTTTTGAATTATCTGGTATTTTTATACACTCCATAATGTAAAATAGTAAATTAAAACACAAAAAAAATGACCCAATAAACCATTAAATTATTGACCTACCGTAAACAATAAGCATAGACTAGTCTACTGGACTAAACACAAAATATTTTGAGTCAAGAAAACTAAACGCAGCACAAGACAACTTGCAGTACTTACTGTCAGCAAGTGGCTTTAGATCGCAGGAATCCATTAGTAGCAGATACTGAGTGGAATTAATCCTGAATTGTGGAGATATAGAATCAATTGCTATTTGATATCATTACTAATTATCATGAAAGAATACTTAGGAGTTCGATGATCGCAATAATCATATTATACCATAATAATCGTAAACACATGTCAAGCAGTTGCTTGTGTTTGGATGGGTTTAAACTAAATAATTTACTATTGATATTTTAATATTATACTGTTCATAACTAGGATAATATGTAAAAACGATTTTTTGTTTTTTTTTTTATATGAGAGGGTGGCAAGTGGGTCACCTGATGGAAAGCAATTACCACCGTCCATGGAGATCAGCACCACTAAGTGGTCGTCTATCCGTTACCAGCCTATACTCCTTCCTTTCTTTCTTTCTGGTGACCTCAATCACTCGCAGGAACACAACAACCCTCTAGGGAATTGTTATTTGGCTGCGGTATTCTGTGAGGAGGAGATACTTCCATAGTCGTGCAGCTTAAAAAATACGCTATGCCCTACCTTTATTTTTCGCCAGAGCCTAGTTTTTCAGTCAGCAGGGTGTACCACGTGCGTTTGAGGTTGGTTTTGGTTCAAAGATGTTGATGAACCACTTACACCCCAATCTTACTACTTGTCTTTTCAATTGATACAAGATATATAAATGTGACGACCTTAAAAAAGTAGCTGGTAGCGGTTGGATGCGGAAAGCGGAGGATCGCATATGGTGGAAAGCATTATGAAAGTCCTATATCCAGCAGTGGGTAGATACAGGCTAATAATGATGATGATGATTATGAATGTGAAAGTTTGAGTTGAATGTATGTTTTTACTCTTTCAGCGATAAACGGCTAAACGTATTTGAATGAAATTTGAAAAATATAGAAGATATTTTCTTAAATAACACATGGATTACTATTCTCAACTACTTTGAGTGAAGCCGCGGGTAGAAGCTTGTTGTTCTAACGATGATCAATATCTACAGATCGCCTGTTTCTTCTGACAGGTGGTTCATAGGTCCATACGTATGGTAATTGCTATCGATCAGTATTATATATATATGTGGTATAAAACAGTTAATTTTAAAGTAATTTTTTTTTACAAAAAAACCGACTAAACATTACTCTACATTTATGTATGTAGATACAGGCTGATGATAATGATGATGATGAAAAAAAATATGGGACCAATCTGTAAGTAAAAAACTATAAAAAAGTTTTTTCAAATCGGTTTATAAATGACGGAGTAATGAAATAACAAACCTAACAGTGGGTAGATACAGTATGATGATGATGATGAAAAAAATATGGGACCAATCTGGAAGTATACTTTTTCAAATAAAATAAAAAATCAAATCGGTAAATCACGAAGTAATTAAGTAGCAAACATCGGACGCGCAGCATGCACCACCATAGCGAATTTTATTTATTTATTTTTTTAGAAATCCCGAATTGATATCCGAAAACCAAGGTCACTTTACATTACTACTTTTTGATGCTCTACACGAATCCGTAGTCAGAATTTCAAAATTTTGAGTTTCATGGCAACGGACAGACAGAACGACCGGACGATTTCATAAGCTCAATGAATTTCTCTTTGAGAACCTCCTTTTTTGGAGTCGTTTAAAAATAAATCAACACTTCGCTTGTAAAATCTAAACCAAGTCACCGACTCAGTATACTCGTAGCGTTTTCCTTTGAAGACACCACGTGCTGACCGGCAGCCCGGAGCTTCGGGCTGAGAGCAATAATCAAAATTCTCAAAGTAGACGCAATCGATTCCACTTGCTAAGTCCACCGAGGTAAGTCTGTCGCTTGCATTGCTTTAATTTGAACAACAAGGAATTATTTTTGACCGATCGATATCTATATGTGTCCTCTACAACGGTGTCATGGATATACACCGGCATATGTGCCCCGTCAGATAAAAGGATTAAGTACTGAACACCGACGTCACCGACCAAGCTGACTTAAAAATATAGCATATTTTTTTCAGTAGAGTTCGTTAACTTCGCGGGAGATCCAACCTTACATAAGTGAGATTCATTTATTAAAATATATATTTTTTCGCAAGAGTATTTCGTGTGAAATCCTGCCCTCCATGCGTGTGATTCATTTGGCGGCTATCTGCTCCCACGTCAGGCCCATCTCAGCGACAGTGTATATTTCATCTCAGCCCAAGACAAACAAAACCACCTCCGCTATCCATACACATTCCGTAAGCCGTTTACTATGGTGGTATTCTGTAAACCAATCTCAATAAATTTATATTTTTTATTGTATTACGTACTGAAAACATTTCTTAATATTTAGCTTTTGAGGTTTAATGGGTATTAAAGTAGTTGGCCGTGTGGTTTCCGGCAGACTAGAATAGAATCACTCCGTTTCTTCCCATGGATGTCGTACAAGGCGACTAAGGGAAATACATAATCAAATATCGATCAGGCCTCACCAACCCTTTTGGCCAGCGTGGGGAGTGTAGGTCAAATCCTCCTTCCGTCTAGGACAGACGAGAGAGGGTCGTGCTCCTGTAGTGGAGACTAAAATGGACCTGATGATGATGAAAGTAGTTTTGACTTGAGCCTAAACCTGATAATAATCACTAGACTCACATACCTAAGGTGTATATATCGACGGTCCACGGTATACGTATAAAGCGACATGTCATTTCAGACATGTCTGCTTATACTTAGATATAGTAATTAAGGAATATTATTATTGGACAAATTAGTTAATTTCTTACTTTTTGATTATATACAATCAATAAAATAAAAAAGAAAATGTTTTTACGGGCAATCTATAGCAATTTATGCAATAAAAAAATGCCATTTTTGACATGTCGCTTTATACGTAGGGACCATCGATATATTAAATTTTATATAGGTACCTAAGGTATATTCTAATATTAGAATTATAATATTAGATTTCAAAACTAAATTTGCAGCCGAAATATAAATCGTCAATGACATTAAAAATATGAGAAGAAGTTTATCATTTTTTTTTTTTTACCATGTAAAATTTATTTATTTAAAACATAAAGTATACATAACTAATTAAGTTAGAAAACTAAAACTATATAAAGGTGTCTTAAAATACAATCTAATTATATAAAACTTAATTAAATTACAAAACTAAAATCTATACTTAATATTATAAAGCTGAAGAGTTTGTTTGTTTGTTTGTTTGAACGCGCTAATCTCAGGAACTACTGGTTCGAATTGAAAAATTATTTTTGTGTTAGGTAGCCTATATTTCAAGGAAGGCTATAGGCTATATAGCATCACGCTACGACTCATAGGAGCGGAGCACCAGTGAAAAATAGGAAAAAAATATTCCTTTTGAGGGCTTACGTCGCGTGCGCTGCGTAAACGGTTGAAGTTACGCAAAAATCATGTATGATGGAATTGTTCCTCTTTAAAAGTTCTAAAAAAAAGTCCGCGACAGCATATGTCTATCTTTTAAGATTAACTCACTATAACCTTTTTTTACCTACTTTCTCCTATTGATTACCATGAAAAAACGATATAGTGTGTCAATCTTAAAAGATAGACATATACTGTCGCGGACTTTTTTTTAGAACTTTTAAAGAGGAACAATTCCATTATACATGATTTATGCGTAACTTCAACCGTTTACGCAGCGCACGCGACATAAGCCCTCAAAAGGAATATTTTTTTCCTATTTTTCACCGGTGCTCCGCTCCTATTGGTCGTAGCGTGATGTTATATAGCCTATAGCCTTCCTTGAAATATAGGCTAAGTATCTAACACTAAAATATTTTTTCAAGAGTAGTTCCTGAGATTATCGCGTTCAACCAAACACACTCTTCAGCTTTATAATATTAGTATAGAATTAGATAGTATAGATTAATTTTATATATAAAACTAGCTGTTACCCGCGGCTTCGCCCGCGTGGTCCAGGGAAGCCTGCTGCCATTGATTTGTGTATATTTTTCTTTTGTTGTATTTTTTTTTACTTAGTGGGATAAAAAGTAGTACCAGTAAGTACAAATTTTAATGATGATTGGCTGCATAGTTAAGGCATGAAGAAATAACAAACAAACGAATTTACTTTAACACTTATAATATTTGTATGGATGGAACGCCCACACTCAAGAGAAAATAATTGTTCACCACATAAATGTTTGCCCTCTTTATTTTTTCATCGAATAAAATATTTTTCCTGGATAAAAAGTAACCTATGTCACTCTCCAGACCGGAAACTATCCCCTGTTAAAACATCACGTCAGTACTTACGTTCCTTTCGACGTGATAGAAGGACAAATGATTACAAAGTTTATTTTTTCCCATGGGATTAAATTGTTTTTCCGGGACAAAAAGTAGCTTATGTTACTCTCTAGATTACCCTATTAAAAATTCATGTCTGTACTTAGGTTTCTTCTGACGTGAAAGAAGGACAAATGAACTTTATTTTTTAATAACGTACGTTTACGGTATGGAGAGTGGCATAGGCTACTTTTTATCCAGGAAAAGCATCTTATTTCTACGGGAAAATACATACTTTGTAATCATTTGCCCTTCTTTTAAGTCGAAAGGAACCTAAGTACCGACATGGTTTTTTTTTAACGGGATAGTTACGTAGTAGAGTACGGACATGACTTTTTAAAATGGGGTTAGTTTACTGTTTGGAAAGTGACATAGGCTACCTTTTATCCCACAAAAACATCTTAATCCCATGCGAAAAAATAAACTTTGTAATCATTTGGCATTCTATCATGTCGAAAGGAACGTAAGTACCGACATGATTTTTTAACAGGGGATAGTTTCCGGTCTGGATAGTAACATAGGCTACTTTTTATCCATGAAAAAACATTTTATTCCCACGGAAAAAAAACGATCCCCGCAGAGGGCAATCATTTACGCGGTGAACAATTTTTTTGTCTTGATCCATACTAATACTATAAGTGTTAAAGTAAGTAAATTCGTTTGTTTGTTATTTCTTAACGCTCTATGTAGCCGATCATCATTAAACTTTGTACCTATTTTTCTTTTGTTGTAAAAACATCACGTCAGTACTTACGTTCCTTTCGACGTGATAGAAGGACAAATGATTACAAAGTTTATTTTTTCCCATGGGATTAAATTGTTTTTCCTGGATAAAAAGTAGCCTATGCCACTCTCCATACCGTAAACGTACGTTATTAAAAAATAAAGTTCATTTGTCCTTCTTTCACATCAGAAGAAACCTAAGTACAGACATGAATTTTTAATAGGGTAATCTAGAGAGTAACATAAGCTACTTTTTATCCCGGAAAAACAATTTAATCCCATGGGAAAAAATAAACTTTGTAATCATTTGTCCTTCTATCACGTCGAAAGGAACGTAAGTACTGACGTGATGTTTTAACAGGGGATAGTTTCCGGTCTGGAGAGTGACATAGGTTACTTTTTATCCAGGAAAAATATTTTATTCGATGAAAAAATAAAGAGGGCAAACATTTATGTGGTGAACAATTATTTTCTCTTGAGTGTGGGCGTTCCATCCATACAAATATTATAAGTGTTAAAGTAAATTCGTTTGTTTGTTATTTCTTCATGCCTTAACTATGCAGCCAATCATCATTAAAATTTGTACTTACTGGTACTACTTTTTATCCCACGAAGTAAAAAAAAATACAACAAAAGAAAAATATACACAAATCAATGGCAGCAGGCTTCCCTGGACCACGCGGGCGAAGCCGCGGGTAACAGCTAGTTATTTATAAATATCTTAAAATTAAGTTTATCATTAGAGATTGTCTCCGTTCTGTTACCTGTATATTTATGTTTAAAAAAAGAAGATTATTGGGAGCAGAATGTGCAATCTCTTCACTTCATCGCTTCTCTTCAATCCTTATTCATCACACTGCTGTGATATAGGTCTCCCTTCAATCGATGGGGTTATGCTCTAGCATACTCCACCGCATACTGCTCAATTGTGGCGTTGGTCAATGTTTTCAACCCGCTTATAGGCCACTGACTTGGCTTGACTCCTGGAGTTTGATATAGCAATTTAAATCAATACTCTAGGTCGACGGTTCTCAAACCTCAAACTAAAGACAACAGCCGGGACCGATGGCTTAACATGCCCTCCGAAGGACGGAGAAGTTTCGAGATAAATAGACCCATCAAAGGACAGGCTACAGTTGACATTACTTGACTTGCGTGATCGATTAGATTATGCCATCAAGCTTCTCGACTTTGCACATTTTTTTTCACATAAATAGACACATAAATACGATGCAGTTTCGACATCGCTTCGATATCACTCGATCCGTAACAGAATCGTTTCGCCGGCGTACGCGAGGCTCCGGCAAGGTGTGCCGACCCTTGTCACTCCGACCACCAATCAATATTCGTGGCTTGTACCTACAGCAAATATTAACTTCTTAACTTGCGTCTACAGTGCCCTTCGTATTGAATAATGGGTTATGCTCTTCGATCACTAATAATCCAAGATCCATGAGCCGCTAGATGGCACCTATTTTCATATTGAATAGAGTATTGATTTTTTTTATACTACGTCGGGTGGCAGACAAGCATACGGCTCGCCTGATGTGAAGTGGTTACCGTAGCCATATTAACGCTCGCAACATAAAATATCGCTCGCGCGCCGCCACCCCCGCTGCAAACGCAGCATCTCCTTCCTTTCTGGTGACCTCACTCACTCGCAGGAACACAACGACCCTCAAGGGAGTTGTTATTTGGCTGCGGTATTCTGTGAGGAGGAGGTACATTCCCAGGTCGGGTAGTTTACAATTACGCTCCCTACCTCTCTTTTCGCCAGAGCTTCGTTTGTCAGTCAGTAGCATCGCGTGCAGGTGAAGTTGGTTGGTTCAAAGATGTTGATAAACCACTTACACGCAATACTGCCGACAAGAAGTGTCTGGGAGTATTGATTACTGATTTTTAACGATATTGTGTGTGATCATATATGTAAACATCAGCTATCAGTATTTAAATGAGGTAAGCAATGTTTTTACGTACCTTGATTATCTGATACCTGGCGAATGGTGATCTGGGGCCCTACCACCAAAGCTGAAGCCGATTACCATCGGAATTCTGCTTATACTGTTGCTAATTATGTTGCTCAGCTGGTAGAACCCCTAGAGCTCTACCGATTAAGCTAAAGATGTTTCTAAATTATAAAGCTGCCCGCGGCACAGTATTGATTAAATAAGCTAATCACGCTTATAATACTCTTTTATCTAATCTCATACTGAAATTTTTCACATTAAAAAACTAAACACAGTATCATAATGACAGTCTTTACGCACAAGCTGTCAAAACAAATTTAAAAAGTTATTTTTCGATACAGCTCTTCTATGGACAACTGTATCGTAAAATAACTTTTTTACCATTTCGATACAGCTTCAGCCCTGGATACAGGTATTTTAAACAGGTTGCAATGCAAATACATTGCAACTATGCAAATGTTTTCTACATAATCTGTGAAAGCGGCGCAGCGCGGCGCGTCGCGCATGCGCACTACGCATGCTCGATCTGCAAATGGATTTTTATGTAAGAATTATAGCTGATAGATTAACTTCATGGTTGTATTTAAAATATTATTATCATATATTTCATGAGATTAGATAAAGTAGTGTATGAAACTGCACATAATTAGGTATTAAAATACTCGTGTGGTATTATTATAACACTCGCCTTCGGCTCGTGTTATAAACTCACACTCGTATTTTAATAACCCTTATTATGCAACAGTTTCATAAACTACTATTATATTATTATTTGTAAACATATTTATTTTTTTAAAGCAAAATTTTGTTGTTTTGTTTGTTTACAGTGCTACAAACTTATCTGACCCGGTGGCCAAATTTAGAACTAAAGCCGCCATCTTGAAATGTAGTATTACCAGGTACAATTAATTTACTTACCGCGTGTGCACATTTCATTGAGGTGTATTTTTTTTAAATATATATTATCTTTTTCTACACATATTTCATTTCTTACAATAAAAAAATCGTCAACGAGTTGTTTCTGTGCAATATTATAACTCTCTAATATTATGTAATAGCTATGATCGCGACTTAACGTATTGCATTTTCAAAACTAATCAACAAAAAATAAAAGGCAATTGATATTTAATTGAAACACCACACAACACAATTAATAAGTATATCAATGCTATTATTTTAATAGTGTATATATTTCTTTGATTTTTATGTTTCCTCTAAAACGGGCGGCATTTCGTTTAATAGCAACACATATGTCGATCGTACCGCCCCCGCCACCGGGCCAGATAAGTTTGTGGCACTATACTCGAAATGATTGAATGGAATGATTGGTTGAATGAAATGAATGAGTGATGGAACGGAATGTGAGGATCAGTGATGGGACGTAAGTCGATTATCGATTGAGTGATAGATTGGAGTTTCTGATTGTGTATGAATGATTATTGTTTTGTTTTTTAGTTATTATTTATATTTATGGTAATGGGAACCTAATATAATGTTATGTTTACTATTATTATTATTATTGTTTCTTTTTTTTGTGTATAAATCGTTTAATTGTTTCTTGTTTGTTTCTAAGCTTGTATGTCCGTGATGTCGCAACTGGTCCTAACTGAAATTCAGTGCCGAGTCTACTGCAGATTTCGGTTTTCATACTGAGTTGGGACCATTTTGCGACATTGCACAGTGCTGTAAATTTTCTTATGTTTAAATTTATTGTGTGTATTGAACTTGTTTGTATAGTACTGTGTAATGTGTGCAATTAAATGTTTTTTTCTTTCTTTCTTTCTTTCTTAAATAACTTTAACCAGAGACCAATAAATATTTCGAAAAAAAAACCGATGGTAATTTGTTTCAGCTTCGGCGGTAGGGCCCCTGGCCAAGGTAGCAGTCATATAATGATCATAGTACACCCTAACACTACCCTAACACTACGCAATCATGTAGATCACCGATAGGGCCGATAAGGGCGGAAATCGCGGTTGAATGAGCGATTTTAATAGCACCAAGCAGCAGTGCCAACCCTGATCAATTTGTTCACAACATCAACGATCTCGTATGTATTTATGTCATTTTTCATTATAACTGAAATAGTGCGGCCGAATAATACGTGTTATGTATTTGGGGCCCAAGAAACAGAAAGGTTAAATACTTCTGGATCAGTTAACCGGTCTAATAACCTCAATATTGGCAAGCAATAGTTTTAGTACGTACTAACGCTAACCTGATCGGATATTTACTTACAGAATCCCTGAACTGGCGGTTTCTTGTTATAGGCCTAGTGGGTACTGTAGGCCGTAAATGGGAGGTGGAAGGGAAGCGCGGAATTATTCCCAAGCGTACTGACAATGCGTATGTGCGGAGCAACGAATGTGTGTGCTGTTTTCTTTGTTTGTATATTATATAAAACCGAGTCCAGACGAGTGTAACGTGTAATGTTAGATTACGTGTAATTTAGCGTCAACAGTGTGGACGGCACACGAACTCAAAGCGAATTGTGTACGCGAATCTATTTCAAGAGCTGTTTCCACTCAGTTGCTACAAACATGCCGAATAGATGATAATATAATAATATTTACGAACGCCGTCCAAATGAGCACTGCGAGCGCCTTTGCGTTCGCGCAAAAAACCGACAGCCAATGGATCATTCCGAGCGCCGGCACGAGCGTTGCATGTAATGCTCGTAGTGCCGTCCACACGTAGAATTCGTGTTACATTACACGGTGGATTACACGTTACACTCGTCTGGACCCGGCTTTACAACCAATATACTAGGGAAAGTCGCTTTTTCGTAGGCATTTGTTTTTGTTCGCTATACAACGGAATGTCTATTTATTATTACGATAAATATGACTGTGCTTATAGGGTTATTAAAACATAAAGTAGGCCGGAAACTAGCCCACGGGGCTGAAATCGAGGTTGAGCGGAGCGAGTTTGAGTTTTCTATTGATTGCAATGGAAAATGTATTCGATGATTTATTGCTCAAGCACATGATCGATCTCAATTTTATTTCGACACAAACCTCAAGCATGTCGAGGTCTTTAATTGTGACAAGTTTTATCAAAATATAACCACTGCCACTCCTGTCATTAACGCGGCAATACTTCCGTTTGCCAAGTTAAGCCAAGTCAGTGGCCTTTAGGTGGCTAGAAAACACTGGCCTCCGACAACCCGCAGTTGAGCAGCTTGGTGGAGTATGCTCTAAACGCCTTCAATTGAGGGGAGACCCATATCCTAGCAGCGGGATGAATAAGGATTGACGGCGACGACTTCTTTTGCGGTTTTTATAAAATGACGTATGCACAAATTGGCGCAGGTCGCTATATAGGTTCCTACAGGAACTCTAAAAATTTTCGCAGCCTACGGACCTATAATCTTGAATCTTGACACTAGCAACAGGCGTGCGCTGGCGACCCTGTAAAACCTCCTTCACGCCTTTCTTGAAGATCCCCAAACTGTAATCCCCCTAGGAAAATCTCAACAATAACTTCATTTTTTTTTATACTACGTCGGGTGGCAGACAATACGGCCCGCCTGATGTGAAGCAGTTACCGTAGCCATATTACGCTCGCAACATAAAATAACGCTCGCGCGCCGCTACCCCCGCTGCCAACGCAGCATCTCCTTCCCTTCTGGTAACCTCACTTACTCGCAGGAACACAACAACCCTCAAGGGAATTGTTATTTGGCTGCGGTATTCTGTGAGGTGGAGGTACATTCCCCAGTCCGGTAGCTTACAATTACGCTCCCTATCTCTCTTTAAATTCCATAACTTGAGAGTTTGCGGAAGGAGTTTTTAACGCTGCGCTGGTTGAATTGCTGGAACTGGAGCTGGAGCTGGAACAAGAGAGCATCTAAAAGTAAAAGACGTGTGGCACTCGGGGACTGCCGCGGTAAAGCTATTGCATAGCATTTTGTATCAACTTATGCAATTATAATTTTATTTATTTATTTTATTCATGCAGTATTGCTTTTTCTTTGATATTAATTCAAGTTACACTTTTTGAGCGTGGTGACCGATAAGAAAACAAATTTTTCTATTATTAAATAAATAAAACGAGTTTCGTAGAGTCGTACAATACGTCTAATCGCACGCACACAACGCCGTGTCGAAGACTGCCGAACTGAAACGACGTTAGACGATGCACGGCCTTCAAGCCACACCTCCTTGCCCGTCGGAGTGGGGAGCGTGAGGTTTTTTCGTTACGGAAATTCTGGATTCGGTCCCCGCGCTCAAGGCCCGCGATAGAAGCTATGCAATAGCTTAAAAATATATGAATTGTAGTAAATTTTTATTTCTTGCCTATTTTGACCATTTTATTTCTTTTTTTTTTGTAATCAGAACAGTCCCTTCACATTTTAAGTCAAAGGTATTTTAATAATACTTACTCATTTTTAACCTGAAACGAACTCCAGTTTTCAGTGTATAGTACAATTTACACTATAGAATTACAAACTTGTAGCGTAGTATGCAATTCTACGCTTTGTGCTACGAAACGTATGTTGTAGCGACAGCGTAGAATTACTTCTGAGATTTAATATTATTAAGACTCACGTGAGATATTATCATAAATAAATAAATGTTATATTAAACGGATCACGGGTCGGGAAAATCAACCTTCGTCCTTCCTTGACCTTCATGCATGTAGCCCGCCTGACGATAAGCAGTCATAATAAAACCCGGGTAAACTTCAGCAGGGAAAACCTCAGCAGGAAGTTATTTTCAAACCGGAATACGAAATCGAAACAATACCTATAACGTATTACGTATATATAACAAAATCAATGCCTTCCAGTGGGGATTATTAATTTCCACAGTTAATAGAAAACTGTCAAAAACTGGAGAGCATTAATTTTACACGCCATTAGCTCAGGTCGGCGCGAATCGACCGACGATATCTCATTCGATATTATTTCTAGCTTTGCTGTTAATTACTTGTGTCAAAAAGGTTTTTCTTTGTAATAAACTAGCTGTAAACCCCGACATTGTCCGGACATATCTCTTTTTTTGTCTTGATAACGTCTTATAAATCGACGAACTCCAGCTGCCCGCACGAAAAAGTACGACTCATTGTCACGTTCCGCCTGAGCCGAACGTCCAAGCGAGAGCACGGAACAAGCGATAGAGAGTCACGATAGGCCTATATATCTTATGACGTTTTCACGTAAAATTATTATGCGTTAACCGACTTGACAGACAACCAATTTTTTTATATATTTTTTTTTCATTGCAACCGATGGACGCTCGCTTCACCAGAGGCATCACTCACACGTTACTGATCCTGTAAAAACCTCATCACGTCTTTCTTGAAGAAAGATGCTCTATGTAGTCTCTTGGCAGGCAATTCATTCCAGAACCTGAGAGTCCATGGATGAAAGCCTCTCTGAAATCTCACAGTTCGTGACCATCTTGGCTCCAATCTCTACCATACTGTAGTCTCTTGGGAATACCCTCGGCAGGCAATTCACTCCACAGTCTGAGAGTTCGTGGAAGCGAACCTTTCTGGAATCGCGGACCTTTTTTTTTTATACTTCGTCGAGTGGCAGACGAGCATACGGCCCGCCTGATGTGAAGCGGTTACCGTAGCCATATTAACGCTTGTAACATAAAATATTGCTCGCGTGCCGCCACCCCCGCTGCACGCATCTTCTTCCTTTCTTTCTGGTGACCTCACTCACTCGCAGGAACACAACAACCCTCAAGGGAGTTGTTATTTGCCTGCGGTATTCTGTGAGGTGGAGGTACATTTCCCAGTCGGGTAGCTTACAATTACGCTCCCTACCTCTCTTTTCACCAGAGCTTCGTTAGTCAGTCAGCAGGGTGCACCACGTGCAGATGAAGTTGGCTTTGGTTCAAAGATCTTGATGAACCACTTACACCCTAAAATTCGTTCGTGTTCATCTTGGCTCCAATGTCTACTTTTAAATTACCTTTCGTAAAACTTTTAGTAAAGCTAAAACTAGCAGAACCGTATTCTCTACACTACTGACTGCCATACGTAGTTATGGCGCTAAATAGCTATAGCTAAGACTAATAACTGATCTCCGCTACACTCCGTAGTACGCTTCGTAGTCCGTAGATTTAATCAACAAAATGAATGGAATACGGTAAAAAATTATAAACAGAATTTGGTATAGTCTTAGAGAAAGGTAGTGGAGTTTTCTAGCTGTATATATGCCGCAATCGAGTAAAAACATGGAGGATGGACATTCATTTATGGAATAAAAGACATATTTATATTTAAAAAAAAAAACTTATTTGTCTTGAAGAGCTGGATGGTGTCGTTGTGCGTATCAGTCTAAACGAAAACGCAAATTAAGCAACGTCGACCGTGGCCTGGCTATGAATGGGTTTATTTATCTTAAGCTCCCCCGTGCTTCGGAGGGCACGTTTAGCGGTTGATTCCGGCTGCTGTCATTAGTGACAGTCGTTAAGCCAAGTCAGTGGCCTTAGGGCGGCATGAAAACACTGACCTACGCGAACCCGCAATTGAGCAGCGTTGTGGAGTATACTCTAAACCCATTCGATTGATGGGGAGACTCGTATCCCAATAGTGGGATGTTTATGGGTAGATGCCGACTTACTAGTTATTTGGTAAAGCAGTGTGAGAGGCCAGCATTGAGTATCCATACAGTACCAAAGTACTGTTATTTATACTTACTGTGGCTCAGACATGAGACAATGTTAAGTCAATCATCATCATTATCAGCCTGTATCTACTCACTGCCGGATATAGGCCTTTCTCAATGCTTTCCACCATATGCGATCTTCTGCTTTCCGCATCCAACCGGTACTAGCCACCTTCTTGAGGTCGTCGGTCCATCTAGAGAGGGAGCGAACCATGCTTCGTCGCCCCATGCGTGGCCTCTATTCTGGGACTCCCTCATCTAACGTCGCTGACTCAGTAGATGTGGCCAGTCCACTGCCACTTCAACTTGCTGACGCTGAGTCGAACTGAGTTTTTTTTTTTATATACGAAGCCAATCGCAATATGCGCACACTCAGCGGTGTAAAATGCCGCTGAGTGTGCGCAGATCGGCTTACCTCGTAAATAGCGCACACCCCTGTCATGCACAAGGTTCTTTTATAGTAATATATTAAATTTTAATCGTTAACATTTTTTACAATACTAAACTACCTATTTACAAATATATTTACAATAAATTTTGATTTGGCTATGATTCAATAGCAATAATTTAATACAATACGAGTACAATGAAGCAATATCTGATAAAACAATATAAAACTTTCCTTAAATTTAGAATATAGAAAGAAAATAAACAACATTTAAACATTTTCATTATATATAATTACAACATTTAGCTATTGGACGCCGACGAGTTTGAGGTGATGGCTTGGTCAATTTTACATTTGATTATTCAATCCATCCACAGCTGTCCTCGGCAGACACTTAACTCAATAACCCCACCTAGCCACCGCGATCGAAGCGCCTATCGGAAAATATAGGCGCCCAAGTCAACATTGGTCCTAGGTGGGGCCATTTTGCTTGTTCCGCCTGATGACAGCCGTGGCTAGATTGACACAGTAGTCAATAAACTTATTTCTACATTCTCCAATACCGTGAAGTCAATAGTAAACTAATATCTTAAGTATATTAAGTACTTATATATAAGACGTGGGCCGGTCGTTTATAGCCGGTGGCAGTTGTGGACATCACTTAGCATTCATCAAGTTACTTCTACTTTAAGCAGAATACAGAACGATCTTAATCAAGATAATCAGCTTTATTGGCATTGTTATGGGTCACGTATCGTAGTTCTCAGCTTTTTGCGCGCACTGAGCAGGCAAAACGCTGGTTTATATTGTCGTGTAAAAAAAATCTTTGACCACGGCTTCTTCGGTACTAGCTACGTTATCAAGTTTCTAAAATCAATATTGAATATCTTTTGATACTGAGTAAGATATTACCTATTTATTTTTATTTATTTATCACTAAAGCCCTAAAAGTTACTATCGTATAATTTTATATATTTTAGTTAATTAGAGCTTTCGCTTATAATTTTATACGCGCGTATTTCGGTATCCCGTAGGAATTTCGAAACAACCGGCCTTATATATGCCTTACCTACATTACACAGGGAAAAAATATTTGAGCTGCATGTTAATGATTTAGTGGATCGGCATCAAAACTTCTCTTTCAATAAATAACTACATAGATTTTGTTGTACTTAAATAGATTGACGACCCATCTATGACTTTGATCATGGACTGTCTATCTATCACTGTACCTAATATATGAATTAACTGTAAAATAGTCATGAGATCCACTTATGAAACTTAGCAAATGTTTTATACCACACCAGATCAAAAGCTTTTGCTATGTCCAGACTAGCAGCCAAAGCCTCGCCCTTGCTTTCCGCTGACTCTGCCCAACGGTGAGTCAAATATACCAGAAGATCATCAACTGAGCGCCCACGGCCGAAACCATATTGGCGATAATTTATCAGCTGAGCATGAGGCGGCATAACGAATGTTTGTACAGATTGACATCTGATTGTTCTTGAACATGTCTTTGAGAGCGATATTACAGCTAGATGTAGTTACAAAACAAAAAAGCAATAATAGAAACGCTGCGGTTAAAAACTCAGTGCGTAGAAAGCAAAGCCAGCAGCCGGTTTTATGAGCATTACACTTATAGCAGAGAGTTATAGCAGCTCGTGAGTTGGCGAACATGCTAATTAGCGGCGCTTCTCTTAATACAAGCTGGCTTAATATAAAGATTGAACACTTCAACGTGTTAAATCTGAGGTGCCCAAACTTTTTTGTCTTGTTGACGGGTCTATCGCATTTATTTTCAGAGTTCCGTAGACCCCTGCCTTGTATCTATAAACGAATTTATGTGAACGTCATAGACCTTTTGCATGTTGAGGTGCACTTTGGGAAACATTTTTTATGCTAAAATGTTTCCTGTAGTAATATTGATGACGAGCTCGGTCGAATGGTTAGCAATGGCCACTATGACTTTGGAGTTACGGGTTAGATTCCCGCATAAGACAAATATTTGTGAGCATGAACATGTCTGTTTGTCTTTGTCCGGGTGTTTTCTATATATGTATTTATTTACAAAATAAAAATATTTAAGTATAATATCAGTTACCTAGTACCCATAATACAGGCTTTGCTTAGTTTGGGACTAGATAGAGATAACAGTGTGTAATTTGAACATTAATATTTATTTATTAACGCTTGTAACATAAAATATCGCTCGCGCGCCGCCACCCCCACTGCCAATGCAACATCTCCTTCCTTTCTGGTGACCTCACTCATTCGCAGGAACAGAACAACCCTCAAGGGAATTGTTATTTGGCTGCGGTATTCTGTGAGGAGGAGGTACCTTCCCCAGTCGGGTAGCTTACAATTACGCTCCCCACCTCTCTTTTCGCCAGAGCTTCGTTTGTCAGTCAGCAGGGTGCACCGCGTGCAGGTGAAGTTGCCTTTGGTTCACAGATGTTGATGAACCACTTACACCCCTAAAAACGACGCCTGACCCCTATCAAAGCAGCAATTTCTTCGTTCCTGATGATCTTTCTTTCATAACATATAACATTACTGCTTAACAGCAGTAGTTAAGCAGTAATGTTATCTTAGGGGTGTAAGTGGTTCATCAACATCTTTGAACCAAAGCCAACTTCACCTGCTCGCGGTGCGCCCTGCGGACTGACAAACGAAGCTCTGGCGAAAAGAGAGGTAGGGAGCGTAATTTGTAAGCTACCCGACTGGGGAACGTACCTCCACCTCACAGAATACCGCAGCCAAATAACAATTCCCTTGAGGGTTGTTGTGTTCCTGCGAGTGAGTGAGGTCACCAGAAGGAAGGAGATGCTGCGTTGGCAGCGGGGGTGGCGGCGCGCGAGCAATATTTTATGTTGCGAGCGTTAATATGTCTACGGTAACCGCTTCACATCAGGCGGGCTGTATGCTTGTCTGCCACCCGACGTAGTATAAAAAAAAAAAAAAAATTACAACATACTTATTACAACATAGTCACAAAGGGAGAGCTATTGTTAGATAATCACGTTAAAATTCTTTATTCTGTGGGCCCTCGCGGGCACTAAGACACGTATGACTACACGTGTGACTACTACCAATGAATGACACCATTTCTGGTCCTATTGCGAAAAAAATAAAAAAATAAAATTACTTTAAACTTTCATAATTTTGGAGAGCCGTTAGTACAGTACGTTCCGAAAGGGTATTTACCTTACACCTTTATTACCTGTTTTTTTGCCAAATCCCCGATGTTCTAAACCCCATGTTTGCTAATCGTTCTGTTTGGCGGCATACACAGAAACTTTCAGCTTTTATAAAATGATCTTTTGCAGAATAATTCATTATTATAAATTTTAGAGCTTCTAATTTTAATTAAAATGTACCGTAATAACCTCAAAACCAGAATAAATGTTCCCTGGGATGTAAATAATTAGGGTGGGGTATCTTAACTTGAAATAATTAAATAAATGGCAGAAGCAATGAACTGTGCAGCCAAATGGCATTTACTAATTTATTTTGATAAATTAATAATGGTGGTCATTTTTAATAATTTTCATGATAATTAGTTAACTCTGTATTAAACATTCTTCAATTTAATTATTTAGCTAATAAATAAATTGAAATAATATTTATTGTAACAATAGGCTTGTTGCCCATATTACAAAATTATAAAAACTCTCTATCAGTAACGTAAAATACATAAAACTAGAACGATCTGCGATCTTAAAATTTTAATAACTTATATCCGACGTGTTTTATATTCGGTCAAAGTTTGGTGGGAAAGTCCATTTTAAAGGTATGAAATTATAAAAAATAAATATTACCATTGTAGAAACAATAAAAAATACTATAACTTTTGTTACAGCACTGGCTACATAAACGCAATATTTAACATAGCTGTCGTACAAATTTCTGATTTAATGCATATAAAATAGCACGGTGTGACGTCATAACGTGGTGGTCTTTTGTATGGAGCGTTTTCGGAATAGTCCAAAATTGTGATCTTCAAGTTTTGATTCGATTGCATAAAAACTTCTCGAGATATGATATCTCGAGAAGTTTTTATGCAATCGAAGTAATTATTTCACCTATATTTTTGTGACGTCTTTAAATAACAAATCGAAAAAAAAAATGGGATACAAGCCTATTCTCGTATCAAAATGTTTGTGACCTTCAAAAGTGCTGGACCGAATTTTATACAATTCTTTATTTACATCTATTTGGTAGATATGAGAATAAGTCGTAAAGTAAATTTCATACCGTTAATAATAATTGAGTCGATACCATCCACCGCGGTTGTTCGTTAATGGGACAGATGGGAAAAATTGTATTACTGAACGTTTCCTGAATTTGGTGGTTATGTAACCCACTAAACTTCATCAAAATCGGAGCTATGGTTCCAAAATTATCGTAACACAAACATACAAACAAACATATAAAAAAGTTTTTTTCCCCAACTCGATTTATAGACCTCGCCCGCTTCACACGTTCCGTCAAAAAAAAAACAGAAATTAAAAAGAAAAATTAATTAATGAAATTATATGGGTCACTTTTGTTTGGGTATTTTTGTCGGAAAGGAGATCTTCACGAGGGTGAATGTCCAAACGCGCACTCGCTCTCCCTATGTCGACGAACAATTTAATTTACAATGATATCTCACATGAGTTTTTATAATATTATTTTATATTTTTATATAATATTATTTATAATTTATCTTGGTAGTACAAGTCAATAATTCTTATAAATCCATATGTTGTCGAGTACGTCAATTACTAAAACTAATGTTATTAATTATCTATACTAATATTATAAAGCTGAAGAGTTTGTTTGTTTGTTTGAACGCGCTAATCTCAGGAACTACTGGTTCGAATTGAAAAATTCTTTTTGGGTTAGGTAGCCTATATTTCAAGGAAGGCTATAGGCTATATAACATCACGCTACGACCAATAGGAGCGGAGCTCCGGTGAAAAATAGGAAAAAAATATTTCTTTTGAGGGCTTATGGCGCGTGCGCTGCGTAAACGGTTGACGTTACACAAAAATCATGTATGACAGAATTGTTCGTCTTTAAAAGTTCTAAAAAAAAGTCCGCGACAGCATATGTCTATCTTTTAAGATTAACTCACTATAACCTTTTTTTACCTACTTTCTCCTATTGATTACCATAAAAAAACGTTACAGTGAGTCAATCTTAAAAGATAGACATATGCTGTCGCGGACTTTTTTTTAGAACATTTAAAGAGGAACAATTCCATCATACATGACTTTTGTGTAACTTCAACCGTTTACGCAGCGCACGCAAAGTAAGCCCTCAAAAGGAATATTTTTTTCCGATTTTTCATTGGTGCTTCTATTGGTCGTAGCGTGATATTATATAACCTTCCTTGAAGTATAGGCTAAGTTTCTAATACTAAAATATTTTTTCAATTCGGATGAGTAGTTCCTGAGATTAGCGCGTTCAACCAAACACACTCTTCAGCTTTATAATATTAGTATAGAATTAGATAGCATAAATTAATTTTATATATAAAACTAGCTGTTACCCGCGGCTTCGCCCGCGTGGTCCAGGGGGAGCTGCCATTGATTTGAGTATATTTTTCTTTTGTTGTATTTTTTTTTACTTCGTGGGGTAAAAAGTCAGTATGTACAAATTTTAATGATGATTGGCTGCATAGTTAAGGCGTGAAGTAATAACAAACAAACGAATTTACTTACTTTAACACTTATAATATTTGTATGGATGGAACGCCCACACTCAAGAGAAAATAATTGTTCACCACATAAATGTTTGCCCTCTTTATTTTTCCTTCGATTAAAATATTTTTCTTGGATAAAAAGTAGCCTATGTCACTCTCCAGACCGGAAACTGTCCCCTGTTAAAACATCACGTTAGTACTTACGTTCCTTTCGACGTGATAGAAGGACAAATGATTACAAAGTTTATTTTTTCCCATAGGATTAAAATGTTTTTCCGGGATAAAAAGTAGCTTATGTCACTCTCCAGACCGCAAACTATCCCTATTAAAATTTCATGTCTGTACTTAGGTTCCTTTTGACGTGAAAGAAGGACAAATGATTATAAACTTTATTTTTTAATAACATACGTTTATTGTATGGAGAGTGACATAGGCTACTTTTTATCCAGGAAAAACATCTTATTTCCACGAGAAAAAATATACTTTGTAATCATTTGCCCTTCGTTTAAGTCGAAAAGAACCTAAGTACCGACATGATTTTTTTAACGGGATAGTTACGTAGTAG
Organism: Hypsopygia costalis; assembly: GCA_937001555.2. Taxonomy (NCBI): domain Eukaryota; kingdom Metazoa; phylum Arthropoda; class Insecta; order Lepidoptera; family Pyralidae; genus Hypsopygia; species Hypsopygia costalis. The sequence goes on from OW443329.2 coordinate 30,814,742, forward strand.
AGTACGGACATGACTTTTTAAAATGGGGATAGTATACTGTCTGGAAAGTGACATAGGCTACTTTTTATCCCGCAAAAACATCTTAATCCCATGGGAAAAATTAAACTTTGTAATCATTTGGCATTCGATCACGTCGAAAAGAACGTAAGTACAGACATGATTTTTAACAGGGGATAGTATCCGGTCTGGAAAGTAACATAGGCTATTTATCCAGGAAAAACATTTTATTCCCACGGAAAAAAATAATTCGATCCTCGCAGAGGGCAATCATTTACGTGGTGAACAATTTTTTTTGTCTTGATCCATACTAATACTAATACATAACACTTATAAGTGTTAAAGTAAATAAATTCGTTTGTTTGTTATTTCTTAACGCTCTATGTAGGATCATCATTAAAATTTGTACCTATTGGTACTATTTATATCTCACGAAGTAAAAAAAATACAACAAAAGAAAAATATACATAAATCAATGGCTGCTCCCCTGGACCACGCGGGCGAAGCCGCGGGTAACAGCTAGTAATATTATAAACTTATGTTATTATTAAAATAAGTTTATAATATTATAACTTATATCTCTTTTTTAATCTCGGGTCAAGCCCGGTCATTTGAAAGGCGTGCGCGGGAATATGGATCCAACGCGTAGAGGCCCCTTTGAGAAGTTTAATGTAATGTTGTACGCTCGCCGTGATCCGCTCCAGGATATGTCAATGGAACGACATACCCATGAGCAGGTCTCGGCAGGCGTTGAGACTATTGCGAAGTGTGATGGAAAATAATTGGGCTATGGAGATGAGATCTGGGTGAACTTAATACCGGGCTATTACAGAAGAGGGACGGACGCCTGCCATAACTGCTTTTATTGCTAGTTATTTGCGGCAGGCGGTGGCTTGCCACTCACTAGATGGGCCTCCGAAATGCCAGGAAATCGGCCGGAGGCAACACCGGTGTGAGTGACTCAGGGGTGTCGAGAGGTGTGATGCGCTTTCTCCGAAGTTACTCGCGGCGTGATGCCCTTTAACACTTCCACCCCTGGAGCATATAGCTCTAACGGCTCCTCTCTGGACGGCCAATGAAGGCATAACTTATTTTATTATTAATTTATTATTAACTAGCGGCCCGACCACGCTTCGCTGTGGCTCAATCTTTTCGTTTCCATCCATTTCCTTAGAGATGGCGCTGTATGTGAAAAAAAATTTTCCCGCTTTTCTTTTCAAATTTTTCCAGAATTTTCTTTGCTATAAACCTCACGGAGCCCGAGACCTTTCCAACGAATGCAAAACCGTGGAAATCGGTTCGTGCGTTCTGGAGTTATAGCGTCAGGAAGGAAAACCCGACTTATTTTTATATAGTAGATCACAGACAACTTTCGCGACTTATAAGTGACACCAATCGATTTGACGTTTTAATATTTGACAACCAATAAATATCGTAATCCCTTTTTCAAGTGACACTTTCATTTGTATGGGAAAATGTTTTTTCTTTTATTTTATTTTTTCGAGAATTTTCCAATGTTTTTAAGAGTTATTCTGCTATTCGGGACGGAAACAAATCCAACAAATCAAAAACCATGGCAATCGGTCCAGCCGTTCTCGAGTTATAAGTGTTGTAACAAACACGACTTTCTTTTATATATATAGATATATATACACTCAACACGGCAACTCCTTCCTTCCTGACTTTCACTCGCAGGAATACAAAAACACTCATGGCTGTAGCTACACCCATGAGTATTTTTGTATTCCTGAAAACCGTACCCAAATAGCTACTTGGGTACGGTTTTCTGGGGGTATGCCTTCCAAAGCTTATAAGGTGTACTTAATAATATATGTATATATCAACACTGCAGTCATCGAGGGTAGCATAAAATGGGATAATAAAAACAATAACCCAGCTATCCGGTATTCACCCAACAAAGCAATGCCAATGTTATGCGAGATCCCGGTCGTAACAGTAAATCGTAATTTTATGGTGCGCCCGGGCTGAGCGCACCTCATCAAAAATATACTGGAGCACTCCCGAATGGTCGTTGGTGGCCGAATATGGATATGGGCCACTGTAATACAATACAAAACTGGTAATAACCTGGTAATACTTGGTGCAATAGCACCAAGTCATATTATTACCAAATGATTTTTGACGAGTACGGAGGTCGAATGGCTGGCAATGGTTACTTTGACTCTGAGGTCGGGTTCAATCCCCGCACAAGACAAACATTTGTGTGCATGAACATGTCTGTTTGTCTTGGTCTGGGTTTTTATATGTATTATATACCTATGTATTTACAAAAAGTCTTACATGTATGTACATTTATCAGTTGTCTAGTACCCATAGTACAAGCTTTGCGCTTAATTTAGGACTATTCTAGATGACGTAGTGTAAATTGTCTAGAAATATTTATTTGTTATTAGCTAAGCATAATACCTTATGTAAAAGTAATGCTATTCAAGTGAAAAATATTATTTGTTAAATACTAATTAAATAATTGTCTAAACTCATAAAATTGATGAAATATACCAATTGCAATTCTTGAAACAAAGTTTGTGGTGTTTTACCACAAGTGAAGTGATGTACTTCAGATGTTGGGCAGCTTGTTTGTGTGTGTGTGTGTGAGAGAGAGAGAGAGAGAGAGAGAGAGAGAGAGAGAGAGCGAGTGTGTGTGTGTGTGCTAATCAACGATATCATAATTATAATCGCAATGGAAATATTAGTTTTTTATTACCTGAAACAAATTTCACCAAAACGGACGGCTTCAAATAACGCTTATACCCTACTCGCCAGAGCCTCGTTTGAAGTCAGCAAAGTGCACCACGTGCAGTTTGCTGACTTCTTTGTGAGTTTGGCTTTGGCTCAACGATGGTGGTAAGTCACTTACACCTAACTAACAAGAGATAGGATAGTTTTTTATATCTAATTCATATTCTTATTAGTCCCGGAATGACCTACGGACATGGCGGACTATGTAGAATATAAAGATACAGAAACTTGGACGCTGACCGTGCTGGGCAATAAATAGAAAGTCGCACAAACACGGCGAGTGATGGAGAGACTTATGCTCAGCATTGTTCTAAAGGACCCAAGGGCGGATCCAGCTTCGGCGACAGGGGCGGGTCACGTAGACTTCAAGTTATAATTTAATTTCGATAATAAGAGTACAGGTAAAAAGTAGGTATTTTATTAATGTATGTAAGTACTGCACTTAATCTATATTGAGACAAAAAAATATATAAAAACATTAAGTTTAACAATTTTTATTAGTGGTCCATATAGGTCGTGGAACCAGCCGTGGGGGTCATGACTTCCTTGACCCTCCCCTTGGATCTGCCCTTAAAAGGACCCAATTCAGAACGGAGAATTTTGGCGAAGAACCAAAGTTGTCGCCATAGCTTTCAAAGTCATAAAGCTAAATTGGCAGTAGACCGGCTGCCGAGTCAGTGATGGCAGATGGGGAAGGAATAATCGGTCTGATAATCTAGACTAATAATCTCAAGGGAACGGTTTACTGTGACGACCGGAATCTCGCAGAACATTGGCATTGCTTTATTCCCTTGAATCCTCGGGAGCGGCTGAATGCGGAAAGCGGAGGATCGCATATAGTGTAAGGCAGTAGGAAAAGCCTATGTCCAGCATTAGATAGATGCAGGTTGATGATGATGATGATCCTCTAAATGGTATAAAATACGAAAGTCTACGCAGACAAAGTCGCATGCAACCGCAAGTACAATTGAAAAATCTCATTACAAACTTAAAACGATACAACGGCATAATAAATTATTTCTTTGTACTTAGCAATAAATCTGAATTTCGTAGCTAATAAGAAGCAAACAAAAAGTGGAGTCGGTTATTAATTTGCAGGCAGACAATAAGCCTACAATCCTGCGTAATTGATGTCTGTTCGGGAAAGTTGGCTGTTTGAACACCTGAACCGTTTTGGGACCCTATAATAACTTGGTATATTAACTGTGCCCTGCTGCGCTTCAACACTTAGACGTACGAGGTCCATTTTGAAATTACTGTTTAACATATGAAAGTAATATTTTTTATTTTCAGTTTGTCTTCTTCAAGAAAAAAACATATTTCACTAAAAAGGCTGACAACATATCAGTGTTCTTTTAGAGTTATTGATGTCTACGTGCTGTGTAATTGCTTACTATCAGGCGACACACATTCTCTGCCTAAATTTTTAGGTACTAGCCGTTGCTCGCGACTTGGTCCGCGTAAATGAAGTACACGGCGTCTTATGTAGAAGAGGATATTGATGCAAACGCGACGCAGCGGTTCAAAGACAACAAACAGACGTCGCCTATTGAAGTGTACTACGTAATCAAACACACGCGAGGTGCACGCGGCGGCGTTTAAATGTCATGTGCCCCCTCGGATCGCTTCGCAAATAACGTCTGATACGCGTTCGCTTTGGATCGCCTCCTTTGTAGTCCCGTGTTGTAACCATGAACCTTCTAGAACAGATTATTTATACTAATAACTTTACCGTCAACAGCATTTTCTTCTTATTTTTAGCTGTAGTAGTCTCTTACATAAAGAGGTGTAATCTATACATATAATAAAATTGTAACTGGCCAGTGTCTGTATTTAGGAGATACTTAAGAAAAAATAATTCGCTAGTTCTAAAGTCAAATTCCAAAAGCTTCTTACTTCTACCACAGTATAAGCACAGTATAAGTAATAGTACTAACGTACAGTATGGACACTCTCTGCCGCTCTCACTAGTCAACCTCACCTCCCCTATGGAACCGATTTGGAACCGTTCGCAATGGATGCAACGTCCTACAAATTGACGTCGCTCGTATTTTATTCTCCATTCAGTTTAAAAAATGGCACTTACATATGCAGTGGATGGATGTCTCAACACATGGAAAATCAAAAAAAGAAATTTAATCGATCCCTTTGGATGAAATAAAGTACTGATTTTTTTTATAAATTACCTAAAAAGCATGCGGCAGCCATAGTTTCATCATAACTAATTCATGTCTGTCAAAGTAGGATACAAGATACAATTAATACGAGATGAGAAAAGGATAGCATTATATGTCTCAAAGAGCAAGTGAGTGCGCAGACGCGGAAGTGACATTGCTGTCACTTGAGTTATGGTGGTTTATTGTTATTGTTTACAATTTTCTTATTTACATTTCAATGTTTATTGTGCGTGATATCATGTGTGGTATTAGTTTTAAATTACGTTTGTTCCATGTGAATATGAAAATGAATCAAATCATTGCGCATGCATTTAATATATATGAATAGTAAAAAGCTACAATTAGTAAGAATGAAATGGTTTGACCATTACAATGAACCGGTGTTCGGAAGGCGAACGTTTGTTTTAGTGGTGATTAGAAAATATTAAATTTTGGGTAAGTTAGCAATGGCAACTAAATATAAACAAGGCGTTTTGTGAATATTGTAGAGTAATTTATTTTATGCAAATCTGTTTACTATGTCCGACTAATAATTGAATAATGTCACAGCATTGTCAGCCCTAGCGACCAACACGCAAACATAGGCACGTGTACAGACGACGACAGACGTCATTTGGTTTACTACATGACCTGACCTGACCTGAGGACATGTACCCTCGAGGGGTACGTACGGGCCTCGAGCGAGTGGCTCTTTGCCCGGGCAGTCTCCAGTGGTGCTTGCACCACCGCGTAATTTTTTGGGAGCCGCTCTATGCGGCTGAGCTTATGAAAAGCAGGTCTAGGTCGTTAGGGGTGTATTTTAAGCCACTTAAGGGCTGAAGGGTTGAGTTAATAGAGTGTGGGACATCTAATGACATGCTACCTCTCTCCATATACACAGACAAACAATATGCAGTGGTGCCTGCCTGGGACCGAAGTCGACATTAACCAGGCGAAACACCACTGCACATGTAGGTACTGTGTGTATTGACGTATACACCCCTAGAGATGTATACGTCCATACACACCGCACAACACTAAACAATAACAACGAGGACGACACGTAGGGACTACATATGTCTGGAATCCCGGGTTGGGCGATTTCAGACATATGTTTAACACCACTGAAAGAGATAAGCCTACAGCCGTATGTATGCACTTAGGTGCATGCATACGGCTGCCTTAGTAGTATGTGTATATGTGCTCATACATAACTATATATATGGGCACACACACACACAAATACCCAGAACATATATGACTTGCATACAGTAAAGTTTAACTGCAACGTAAAAATGCACCGCAGTGCACGCATACGCCGCTTTAAGGAACGACAATCATGAATGCCAGAAAGGGACAACACGATGAGACAGCATATGTTCCGATACCCGGGTTAGGGCGTATCAGAACACATGCTGAACCACTAAAGGTAATTATTGTACACATCCGTGCCAACACGCCGTAGCCCATGCACACGGCAGTCCTGTTCCCTTCAGTTGTTGCATGTGGGGATGCAACAACTGTAACGAGCAAGCACCGAGAAACATTTGCCAGACGATATTAACACAGATGTATACAACTTACCGGTTGAAATAAGCAAGGAATAATCTCAATGACACCGGACCAAACGCGACACTATGACCATATGCGACACTATGACCAAATGCGACATTATGACCAAATGCAACACCAAGTTATTTTTAAGACGGAAAGAGACAGAAAACGATGACATTCACAAACACATTTTGGACCGAAAACGACATTTATGTATTTGTTTTATTTTGGTAATTTTGACACATAAAGAAAAACGTACATTGTTTGGTAAAAGCACGGCGTAGCACGCCAAAAGTGATTTGGAAAAACAAGGCGTAGCACGCCAATTGTGATTTGAGAAACACGGCGTAGCACGCCAATTTTGATTTGGTAGTTTATAAGTTGAATTTAACTTATTTATAAGTTAGTTTAAATTAAATTAAGTAGAATTTTAAAATTTGGAATAAGTTAAGGTTTTTAGTTTTGTTGGTTTGGGTTGTTGTACGGACGTCCCTCTAGAGGGCGCCCGCACAACAACTCAAACCTACGATGAATTTACAAAAGAATGACTAATTTTGTTTTGTTTTTAGGGCAACCCTTGGCTATGGAGGGTCAAGATTTGCATCAGGGCGTTGGTAGCTGCCGTCCAGACCTCAACCCCTGAGGTAATTTCGCGAAGCATCTCCACTAGGATTCCTACGATTGTCGCAATAGGATCCCTAGTGGAGACGGATTGTGCGCGGGAAGACGCCCGCGAAGGGTAGTTGGCGTCTTGCGCCGTTTGTGGCATAATAGTGCGACTAAAAGCGTCGCGACGACTCTGACGAGGCGACTGGGGAACAGAGGGCGCGGCGTTGGGCCCGAAAGTAGCGTTTTCACCGGATTCGGCACGGAAATGTACGGCCGGCGACGGGTATCTCGACGCCGGACGCGATGAGTGACGCGACGGAGGTCGTGACGATGGTTGTGACGTCGGACGCGAGCTTGTTTGAGACGTCGGACGCGAAATAACATTTTGCGTGTTTTTATTTTTGTTTTTCTTCCGCGTACGCGGTTTGCGTTTGGGACGCGCGGGGTTTGCAGGTGGCGCTAAGGTGGTGGGCAATTGCCCTTCCTGAGTAGGTGGAACATGTTCTACACGTAAATCTCTTGGGGGAACGCGGCTTTCCCCGGCTACTTGCCACCCTTCCGCCCTTTCTTGCTCCGTGAGCAACTGCGAAGGGCGGGCGGCGCGTTGAGGTCGTTTTTGCGGCGGCGGAGGGCCCGGTATTTGAATCCCTCTCTTTCTCGCCTCCTTGCGCAGAGAGGGACAGCGCCTATCATTTGCCGCGTGCGGCTTACCGCAATTAGCACACGTCGGCAACGCTTCTTTATTTACCGGGCAGTTACTAACAAAATGTTCCCCAGCGCAACGAATGCATTTGAAGGGACGGTGGCAATTAGTAGAGGCATGGCCGAATGCCTGGCACCTGTGGCATTGAGCTAGGCGCCTGGTATTCCTCCATGCCTCTATCGTTATCCCGGGCATAAACAATAGCTCATCGACCGCATACAGCCGAGTGAGCTCATCCTTCGAGAGGTGGTCGAGTTGGACGTGAAATAAGCAACCCGACCGTCCCCAGTTTGAGGTAACGAGACGCACTAACCGCACCGAGTAGCCCAGCGACTCGAACGCCGCCTCGACGTCTGCTGGACTTGTGCTCCCTGGGAGCCCGCGAACGGCTATCTTAGTAGGTAATTCGTCCGCAACTGAGTAGCAGAACCAGGATAACCGTGGCTCACGCTCTCCTAAGTTGCGGAGGTATGCTTGGATGCCCCTATACTCCTCAGGGCTCTTAGGGAGGAAGCGCACGCCCTGTCTATAAGGGCGTGCGTTCGGTGGGTGGCCCAACTGAGCACGCAACGCAGCGAAGTGTTGCGGCCAGTTGGGCAGTGACTCGACTACTATGGGCGGGTAACCCTTTGCCCTTTGTTGGGGTTGGGATTGTGTACCTGCGGAAGTGGTAGCGGGAGGCGAAGGCGCGGTGTTAGTGCGTCGCGGCGCTGACGACGCGATGTCTGCGTAAGACATATTCGATTGGGACGGCGGCCTAACACGTTCCAAACGCGGATCGACGTTACGCGACGCCCTGTCGATGCTAGCAATTTGCGCATACGACGTATCGTAATAATTTTCCCCGGCAGAGTCGTTAGGTCTGTCATGGGAACGAGAACTCGAACGAGTTTGAAAATTTTTGTTGCCAACGAGAATGTTTGCGTCCGCAGGCGACGGCGATTTAGGCTGCGAAAGACGCTGCGGAGTACTACGCCCTGCTGGCGGGTGAACTAAATGCCCTGGCGGCGAAAAGGAAGTAGAAGAATCCGAAGCAGAGACGGAGTCCTTCCCTGCTTTAGGACGTTTATCTATGTGCGTCTGACTTTCGTCAGACGCCATAGAGGGAGGATTAACGCGCTTTGAACCGAAGTTACGACGCGGGTAGAACTGGTATTCACTATAAAAAGTGTTATAGGGCTCATGTTGAGGCTCATCTTCAAATGAGGGGGGAGGGGAAATGGTTGGAGAACGCAATGGACTGCCAGGAAGGCTGCGAAAAGGAGGTGGTTCCATCTTAGAACGGTGGGCTTAGGCCCGCTTAGACGAGTCGTCAAGTCGCGGACGGATTATTGCTATAATAATCCTCCGCCGTCTATCTACTCGCCCAAGCGATACTAAGCATTGATAGTTGCCTTGAAAATCGATAAATCGATTTGCAAGGCAAACCACAGCAAGTTTGCTGCACCCACTGCTCACCAAAGTGATCAGTATGTGCAACAGACCAGCGGTAAACAACTACGTAGCACACGACTGACTGTGACAACGACAACGAACAATTTACACTCAAAGTGCGACAAGGACAACAAAACAAACAGTAGACAAAGAAAGGGATAGCACTATCTAGTGGGCAAAAGCCAACGGGGGACGGTCGATTTCCTAACGCGAGACGATGACGACACTACGAAGGGACTGCCTAGTGGTTTTTACATAGAAAAACCCTAGTCAGACCCACCCCGAACTCGTGAGTACGCCACGAGCCGGGTATGTGTGCCGACACACAACCGAAAGGTGCGAGGGAGAAGGGAGACTCAGCGCGGGGTAGAAATCGCTCGGTGACTAGGGGTGCAGCAAGCTGCTGTGGCCCACTTTCCGCCTACCCAGAGCAAGCTCAATGGGTAAGGTACTAGTGGTTCCCTGCCACAAAACCCTCCGAAGAACCGAGCGACCTCACTACCTAAAGTCCTAGCCCGCACTGAGTAAGGCTGGCAATCGATCGACTAACACGTGTTACCGCTTAGCCGACCAAAGGCGAACCTCGACGGTTTACTACATGCAAACGCGCCATTTTTGTATGGAGTGGCCGGGGTTTGGTATAAGTAATCCCACCAAAAACATTTTCATGTAAAAATGTTGCCAAGACGAGTCTACATAGCTTACCTTGTGAAAAAGTTATCAGATCTCATGTAGAGCCAAGATTCTTCATCTATGCGCACTTACTTTACCAGGCCTAACTTCTCATAATCTACATTTTAGTCAAAACGTGATGCGTGGCCGTTTTATTTCACACACGATGAACGAATGCCTATGAAATCTTCGTAACGGTAGCAAAACGGCCAAGCATCACGTTTTGACTAAAATGTAGATTATGTGAAGTTAGGCCTGGTAAAGTAAGTGCACATAGATGAAGAATCTTGGCTCTACATGAGATCTGATAACATTTTCACAAGGTAAGCTATGTAGACTCGTCTTGGCAACATTTTTACATGAAAATGTTTTTGGTGGGATTTCATTTATTTTTGTAAGTTGGTTAATGGACTTTTTTGGGTTTAAAACTTTAAAAATAACGTATTTTGACCCCGTGCCTTTACTTTCGCCTTACCCTTCGTCTGGAATTTTGATGAATCAACCAGAACACACTGGCCGGTTGTTTTTTGAATTGTTAATTAAATAAATTAAATCTAAGAGAATAGAAAAGAAATACTTAAAATAATTTCGACCAGTAACTAAAGTAACAAATAATTCGAACGAAATATAGAATTATTACGACGATACGATACGATACGACTACGAAATTACGAATATGAAATGCAAATATTTCCTAACAATCGATCATCATTCGCAGTAGAAAAATGTCGTATACGACTGAAAACTACCCGTGACCACTTCTTTATATAAGGCCAGATGTACAAGTCGACAGCGTATTTCAAAATACAGTCAACGCCATCTAGTGACATCGGCTGATGTCACCGCCCCATTTTTAAGGGTTAGGGGATGATTTTCAAAAAAATATGATGTTCATATTTTTTTTATTTGTTATAAGTATTTTTTTTTTTCATATATCTACCTTTTCAATAGTTCATACAAACTTCCACCTCCTATTTCAAGGGGATAGGTTAGGTTAGGTTTGGTTTTTTAATTTTTTTTGTTGTCTTTGTAGAAATAATAGCTTACATACCAAATTTCAGCGTTCTAGGACTTCAGGAAGTACCTTAAGAATTATGATGATCAGTGAGTGAGTGAATCAGTGACGAAATCGGGGGTTTTTAGACATTAATAAAATCTAAAGTATAATAGCTACGACATTCAAACTTTGTATGTTTGATGATTGTACTAGTGTCATTATATCTTGAAATTTTTAACTATTTAACATCATCCAAACCAAAGTTATGAGAGTTCAAAAAAACGATGAAACGTTTCGAGAAAAGGTAGGTAGTGCCCTTGCGCTCCGCTTGGCTCGTCTTGGCGGGGGCACTCCCGTGCCCCCAGATAGTACTAACGTACTTCTACTAAATTCTTCTGATTAAAATAAAATCGTTGTGAGTTCGTTTTTCGGTGGTCGCCGCTGTTAATCCTGGCTACACATGAAACACAGTGGTGGGAATGTGTGGTGGGCCCCGTCCTGTTAGTTCCAAATAATTTGTAATAGATGAGACAACTTACATAATCAGAGATGTCTTATCCTATCTGTTAAGCGAATCATAATTCTTTACCTTGGTTTCATACTGTCACCATCTGCTCACTATTATTTGCAATATGTTTAAAAATTAAGAAATAAAATACAAAAATGGACGTCTAAATCCCTTCGAATGACTTCGGTCACTTCCTGTCTTGTCCATTTCCAAATTTCTTCACTTTCTAATTTGTCCATTCCTATAACGTCCTGTATCTAAATTGTCATCCTTAGTGACTACTATCCAGGGCCGAGTTATTTTTGCATTTTTATTACCTGCATTCATCATACATTGTTTGTTAAGAAAAAAAAAATCAATATTTTGTTTATAAATATTTATGAAGCGAGCCATTTTTCCGCATTTCCTATCACATCTGTACGGTGCATAAATCACTTAAATTTAATTTATTGTTTTGTGTGAAACGCAAAAACCACAATTTGTATTTTTGAGCCTATCGGCGCCATCATCGGCATCTGTCGTGGAAATAATTTATCAATGTTGCAACTTTTTCATTTATAACCAACTTGTTCGAAAGAGTATTCTGACGAGAATTAAATTACACGTAAAATGATGATCTAACGAGTGTAAACATTTTACCACCATATTAATTATATTAAATGGTTCACTCACGTAGGTATATTTGTCGGGAAAGACGACTAATGTCGATCTCAGACGGTTCTCCGTCTGAGATCATCATATGAGATTCATCAGGGCTAGTGTCCAGAGGCGGCGGCCCGTGAGCAAGCACACGGGCCGCCTGATGGAAAGCAGTTATCGCAGCCTATGGACGCCTGCAATGCCAGGGGCATCACACGCGCATTACTGACTCTGTAAAAACCTCTTTACGCCCTTTTTGATGAACCCCATGCTGTATTCATACAGCGCAGATTGTGCGGTTTGCTAGCGTTTGCTGGCGGGCGGAAGGGCCCTCGGAAGCTAAATCGCTAACCTTTAAAAAGTCCCTGTTCTAGTAGACTTTTTACAGGCTAGCGATTCAGCCTCCTGGGGCGGAGATTACGTGATCCCTGAGTTCAAGAACCCTACTGACCAGCGGGTGGCCAGCAGCGGACTGCCGTTTCACCGGGTTTCCCTGACCGTCGCGCCTACACGCCGCACCTACACCCGCTAGGTTCGACAGCCGCTGGTCTCTCTATCATCAGTATAACAACTACTCCGAAAAAACCCTGGTTACTCGCAGGAACACGTCAAACTATTATGGCTGCGGTTTTTTGCTAGGTGGTAATACTTTTCCAGTCAAATGCTGGCCAAGCCTCGAGCAACCTCATTATATCCCTCTCCTATCTGATGAATAAAATATAATTTTTCACCTTGGTCTACCTCTCTTTCGCCACAGACTCGTTAGCTGGTTGGTAGAGTGCACCACATCTAGATGAGGTTGGATTCAGCTCGAAAGCTGTTGATGAGATACTTGCATCCTAAATTCATCTATGTCTTCGGGAGAATGGTTGCAATCAAATAACGATGTTCTTGACTATTGTTGTGATACTGGGAATGACTCCGGTCACCCGACAGGAGGAGATGCTGGCTGCGTCAGCATCATCATCATCATCATTATCATCAGGTCCATTTTAGTCTCCACTACAGGAGCACGACCCTCTCTCGTCCATCCTAGATGGAAGGACGATTTGGCCTACACTCCCCACGCTGGCCAAACGGGTTGGGGAGGCCTGATCGATGTTTTATAATGTATTACCCTTAGTCGCCTTGTACGACATCCACGGGAAGAAACGGAGTGATTCTATTCTAGTCTGCCGGAATCTACACGGCCAAGCATGGAAAGTCCTAAAGCGTCAGCATGGAAGGTCCTAATCACAGAGCTGGTGATCCACCTCACATTCGGTCTTCACCTGCTATCACTATCAGATAAGGAGAAAATATATTGGCTGCCTTTAAAAATACCATGTTTATTCATTATCTTTATTATCACATTCCATAAACTAGTGTAATAAACCAAATAAGCCACAATTAAATATATACAACAGATGGTTCTGTAAAAGAGCAAACAGTGAGCGTAGTGAAGTGCGGTTAGTCTGTGGCGGCGACCACAGTAATTCGAGATTCAATTAACTTCGAGGTTAACAATAAATACAATACTTTTAAAAGATATCAAAGTAACTTTTCTACGTACTTCCGCCACCAATTAGTTTATGGAAACTACTACCGGCCGGCACCCACCTACTACCGTTAGTAGAAGCATGTGACTTTCGTGGCAGCTTTGGTCGTCACTGCTCCAGCTGCTGCACTCATCTCCGCGTCTCTCCAGCATCAGTTCATCTAGATGAGAGTTGTTCGTCACCTCGTACATGACCTCCGCTCTAGGATGGAAATTCTGAGACTGAAGGTCACATATAAGGATACGAACAATAGCTCCGTCAATAGCTCACCAGATGTTAATATGTAAATATTCATTTTTATATATCATTTCAATTACCATCCATTCGAGCATCGAGACGAGCTCGGTGGTCGAATGGTTAGGAATGGCCACTTTGACTCTGAGGTCGCGGGTTCGATTCCCGCACAAGACAAACATTTGTGTGCATGAACATGTCTGTTTGTCTTGGTCTGGGTGTTTTCTATGTATTATAAGTATGTACCCATAACACAAGCTTTGCTCTTAATTTAATTGTCCAGAAATATTTATTTATTTATTTAATTACTTTTATACTATATAATTCGTTTTATTGAAATAATTTATTTGGACTCTACTATTTCATAATATTTCCTAACTAATTTGCCTAGTATTCTGCCTTTGTGGCCAAGTAGGTAACTAACAAGAGAAAGTCATATAATAACTTTTTTTTTTTCTTTTCTGACTTATTTTTTAGATTTCTGACCTAATTTTTAGGGCAACTCCACTGGGGCAATCGTGATTACCTTATGAAAAGCAGAGCGCAGGCAATCTGTCACTCAGCGATATTTAAAACAAAATGTAGGATAGAGGCATGTTAAATTGGGAGTGGGCCGTTCTATATTGGCAACCGCGGACCTAAAAATGTAGGATCAGATGATCCCCACTAGATGGACAGACGTACTGATAAAAAAATCAGGGAGTCGATGGATGCTAACGGGACAAAACCCATTGTAAAGGTCTATGAGAGAGGTCTATGTTCCAAAGTGTATATATCCTTTGGCTGAAATTATGATGAAGATGAACATTTCGTGGTTTTCGTAAGAACACAGAAAGATTCTGAATAGAGTACCTATCTATTCAGAATCTTTCTGTGTTCTTACGAATGTTTTGTCAGCGAGTATAGCAACATGTGTAAGTATGTATATTAATGTTATTTTTATGTTATTTATCTTTTAGGTTATGTACGTATTATGTTTACAGTAATATGCACTGTAACTTATTTGTTTGGAATAGCCGCAATCGTGTTTCTCTGCACTCCCAATGGTGGACTGGTAGAGAATGCAATAGCTTTAAGTCAGCCTTTTGTATTATTTTACTGTGGTCAATAAAGTATTAAATAAATAAATAATAAAATAAAATAGCAACGATTTATATATTGCAAGCGAATACCGCCTACGGCATCCGCTAGACATCCAATATGACGTTATTTACTAAACAAACCTATGCATATTACCTACTACAGTACTTCATAACAAAGGAATTTCTATTAATATTGTGAAATGCAATAATTCGCATAATGCCACTTCTATTAAGATCGTAAATTGCGTGGCCACTTTAATATCGGGTTATTAATTCAATAGAGCCTCTCCGGTCACAGTGCAACTGACAAATGACGACAGTAATTACCTTGTTGATAGTTAAGAGGCTGGTTGGTGCATAGCGGAATAATTAATTTGTATATAAATTTTGCATAAGTGGAAATACAAATAACTATAACTTTTAAATAAATAAATTTCTGGACAATTTACACAACGCTATCTAGTCCCAAATTAAGCGCAAAGCTTGTACTATGGATACTCGACATGTACTTAAATATATATATATATATATATATATATTGTAAATATCTACGTACTTATATTACATAGAAAACACCCAGACCAAGACAAACAGACATGTCCATGCACACAAATGTTGGTCTTGTGCGGGGATCGAACCCGCAACCTCGCGGTCAAAGTAGCCAATGCTAGCCATTCGACCACCGAGCTCGTCAAAGTCGTTCGCTCGTCACGTCGTTTTAAGTAAAGCCCGGAGACATATAGCACACTGCTCTCCTTATATTAAGAGTTTAACGATCCTTCAGATAAGATAATACTACCTATCATCATTATCAGTCTGTATCTGCCCACTGTTGGCTCTACAGCCAAGGTCTACACCTTTACCAAATTATTATTCCAGTGCTTTATACCATATACCCGATATATACGCATCCAACCGATTTTTGAGGTCATCTAAAGAGGGGGTTCCCACCTTCTCAACCTCACGTTTCGCAGGGTTCCCACCTTCTCAACCTCCCATACGCAGCCTCCACTTTAGGGCATTCCTTCCTTATCTGAATCGTGGACACGGTAGCTGCGGCCGATCTATTCTTGGGTCCTGATGGAAAGCAATAACCACCGCCCATAGAAATCAAAAACACCATGGGGTCGCCGATCCTTTGCCAGCCTTTTAAGGGAAATATTGACTCTGTTCTTGTGCGTATATCGTATTTATTTGGGAATACAGCTGAGGCAAGTTGATTCCACAACTTCACAGCTAAAAAGCTTACTGTAGTAGATCGCCAAATTTCAAGATGATATGGATGGAATTATTTATGTCGAGTTGTGCGATAGTGGAACTCAGCAACTTTGGTTTGAATTTATTCGTAGTCAACAGCAGATCTAGCGGTACACCTTGACATAATGGACCAGTCTTATGCAGATTAGATATGGTTTTTGCAGTGCTAGTGCAATGAGTGATGAGCGGTCCATTATACTCTGAAAGGGAAAAGTCATCGAAAAGACTCATAGACTGTCTTTATCAGGACCTCAGAAAGTCTATTGCTAACAATATTTTGTACAAATTTTCTTTATCTATAAAACTGCATCAAAAGACATCGGGTGCAAGGGACATGCGGGTGAAAGCCGCTTCAATAATTTGGTGCTCTAAGGTCAAGCGCACTCATCCTGCTGGTAATCCTCGACACATGCGGTAGCCTCGAATTTTTATAAAGATAGAAATATTTCTAAAGATAAAAATATTATACATTATTTCTACGTCTAAAGGATTTGTACTATTGCATTAGTGCAAATCCTTTTGTAGAATGTCAGACAAATTTTCCAACCTTATATATTATTTTACACTTTGAGTAAAAGGTATTAGATGAAATAATTCCCTCCCACTTAATACAGACATAATATTTAGTGAAATTAAATTTTACCTCTGTAGAAATGTACTCGTAAAGTACGTAAATTATTTCATTTTAAGTTAGTTCTGAATATTGTGGACTTAAAAGCTTAAGTCTAATATAGCATTACTTTTGTGTTCGGGCCCTGTTTCAATCTATTCTAGTCGTCAAGGAGACTGGGATCCTACCAGGTATTGTTATTTTCATTTTCTCTGACTTTTATGAAATCAGAAATGGATTCATCTTTATAAATTGTCTTTTTACCTCAACCACAATGAACTAATAGCAGAGTGTAAGTAATAGTACTACGTACAGTCCCTGCCGCTCTCTCGTGTCGACCACACCTCCCCTCTGAGACAAATCAGGAACAGTTTGTATGGCGCCGCACGCACACATGCTCATTCGCGCTCTGCACAGACGCCATTGTTTATGTAGTAGTAAACGACGCGGCATTTGTATGGAGTTTCTGGGGTGTGCTAATAGTGCTACATACGGTACATCGCTGGCGCTCTGTTGTATCGACCTCACCTCCCTTCTGAGTCGAATCTGGAACAGCTTGCTCGGCGCCGTGCGCACAAACGCTCAATCACCTGCTATACAGGCTGTATTACTTAGTTAATAAGTTAAGTTGGCGTCGAAAAAACGTGATGTTCTCAATAGACCGAAGCAGTACTTCGACTCGTGGCAAAGACTTTTGAGAGAGCGCAAGTGCGACCTCACATGGAATATAGTTGTCAGCTCAGGGTGGGAGCATCCAGTTTGCATCTTGTGATTTGATTCAGAAATGAGCTCAGAGTATTGTATGTACACAATTGAACTATCAAGTCTTCCTATCCGAAAATGACAGCCATGGCAAATACATTTATGGGATGTAAGGTGTTCACCACGATCTTTAGAGCCAAAGCCAATCTCAACTGCACGTGATGCACCCTTCCGACTAGCCAAAGAGAGTCTAGCAAAAGTAAGTATTAGTAGGGTAAAATAATAAATTTGGGGTGTAAGTGGTTCCTCAACATCTATGAACCAAAGCCAACTTCACCTGCACGCGGTGCACCCTGCTGACTGACAAACGAAGCTCTGGCGAAAAGAGAGGTAGGGAGCGTAATTGTAAGCTACCCGACTGGGGAATCTACCTCCACCTCACAGAATACCGCAGCCAAATAACAATTCCCTTTAGGGTTGTTGTGTTCCTGCGAGCGAGTGAGGTCACCAGAAAGAAAGGAGATGCTGCGTTCGCAGCGAGGGTGGCGATTTTTATTATTGCGAGCGTTAATATGGCTACGGTAATAAAGACGGGCCGTTTGCTTATCTGCCACCCGATGTAGTACAAAAAAAAATCGGTTGTCTGTAAAGTTGGTTTACTGACGATAGTTGAACGTGACAACGTCATAAGAAAATACTGATGGAATGTTTGCAGTTTTCAAAAGAAAATTTTTATGTAACACCTCAGAGCGAGGTAATGCCGCATGAGTCATGTTTTTTCGTGCGTGCAGCCGGCTCCATCGAATTATAAGACGTTGTCACGTCAAAAAGGAATTTTTCGAATATTTTAACAGATACACTCAAAAACCAAGTAAAAATTTTACCGTAAACTGGACAAATAAATCCATAGAATTATTTTCTGGGTCTCTGCCATTTATAGGGCCAAAGCGAACCTCTGACGTCTTATTTTTTATGCTACGTCGGGTGGCAGACAAGCATACGGCCCGCCTGATGTGAAACGGTTACCGGTGAACGCTCGCAACATAAAATATCGCTCGCGCGCCGCCACCCTCGCTGCCAAAGCAGCATCTCCTTCCTTTCTAGTGATCTCACTCACTCGCAGGAACACAACAGCCCTCAAGGGAACAGTTATTTGGCTGCGGTATTCTGTGAGGTGGAGGTACATTCCCCAGTCGGGTAGCTTACAATTACGCTCCCTACCTCTCTTTTCGCCAGAGCTTCGTTTGTCAGACAGCAGGGTGCACCGCGTGCAGGTGAAGTTGGCTTTGGTTCAAAGATGTTGATGAACCACTTACACTCCAAATTACGTCTACGTCTATGTCTATGTACCCTGCCGACTACCGACAGAAGCTCTGGCAAAAAGCGGTAGAAAATGGATAAAAATGAACTAGACAAGTACGAGCAAGCAAGTAACGCGGTCGCCCTTCTAAAATATATTTTCATAGTTTCTTTGATTTACTTTTTAGTTATTAACTTTCATATATTTTTTTATCATAGTTTGCTTTCCACTGTAATCATTTTCTTACTTATTCATTTCCGTCAAAGAGACATCTATGAATAAGTTTAATGTCATTAACTTCAGTTTATTTCCACATGTGAAACTTTCCGAAAACATATAATTCCCAAACTTACATTAAAATGTATATCGAAATAAATACGCTTACGAGTAGAATTATGTTTTTAACAGGACTAGGGCTCGCTGCGTTTTTGGGATCGTAGAACATCTGCTGTAATTCTTCATTAGCTGCGTAGAATAAATCCCAAAATGCCATTCTTTCTCTATATGGTCTTCTTTGGACTGAAAGTTCGCGATCTATAATCAAGTATGGCCTCTCGTTATCAGTGACTGCAGTCCATTTAACAGGCAATAAGTCTGTTAGTTGTGGTGTAGGATCACTGAAAGCAGACATAAATTCATCAAAATTCTTAGATTTAATCGGATTTGCTTATATAAAATTAAAATGTTCAGTGGATTTGTATGCATTAAATGATTCTAGGTAATTTCCCAATTTCTCCAATAGTATCTGGAACTTACAGTACAGAGTTTTGTGTAGATAAGTTATGGGCAACAGACAAAGTCATAAGAACCCAAGTGATCACGTACTGTGTGGTTACAGAGAGGTTTTTCCCACGTATCAAGCTGTGGAATTCATGGCCTGTCGAGGTTTTCTCAGGAGACATCAATATACGGTTCTTAAAACAATACATTATCTGTGAATATTTCAACTGTCTAACTATCACGGTTCGTGAGATGGTGACAGACGGACGGACAGCGGAGTCTCATTAATAGGGTCCGTTTTACCCTTTGGGTACGGAACCCTAAAAAGGGCGTGAAAAGGTTTTCACAAAGTCAGCAACGCGCGTGTGATGCCTCTGGTGTAACAAGCGTCCATACGCTGCGATAACTGCATTCTGTCAGGCAGGCCGTATGCTTATTTGCCACCTTAGGGGCATAAAAAAAATTCAAATGTAAAGTTTATTTACATGTGGCTCATCATATTAGCAAACATGGCTCCGGCAAAAGAAAGTTACACAGTGAAAGTCAGTAAACCGTCCGAATAGACAAGTACATCCAGCTAATAGAAGAGAAGTGGCTAAATCCCTGGAGAGTTTTTATATTCCTGCAAGTGATAGAGGAGGAACTGCGGACTTATCAACATGTGCTTACTGGTAAGTAAGCACATGTTGATAAGTTAGCAAAATATAAACATACCTGTACTTTGCAAAGTTTGCCCACATTGTAGTAATTTGATCGATAATTATCTGATCTTCAGGTGAAGGGTCCTCTATCATAAAACTTGGATCAAATATATAACCAAGTTCATCTGCATGCAAAGCGCCAACTATTGTAGAATTACGTAGATATTTTGCAAAATTCCTGCCACCGTCATAGGAAAACATATAATAATAAACTTTTGCTGAATCTTTTATATATTTTGTCATACTTCTCTGAATTGGATGTATATAAGTGTAATCAGAATCAAACATTCCTAGAAATTCTCTAGTTTCAGGTACAATTCCATCGTCACCTAAATAGAAATGGCGAACAATGTCCTCCATTTTCCCCAAATAAGCGGCGTCAAAAATAAAAGTTCTGTTTAATAATTCATTAATAACATTTAGATTTTCGAAAAATTCGGGATCATTGCTTTCATATGCACCATGCAATTCTTTATTATTAAAACCAGTAAGAATTGCCATTCCATTAACTTTAGGTATAGCATTAATCCATGGGACCGTCATGAAATTATCTATACCACTGATGTCTTTTTCAACGCATGGTTTAAATACAATACCAGTAGCTGCTGCTGCTTCAATAACTGAGTTTGAATCTTTATTTGCTAAGAATTTCAGTGCTTCATTTAAAGAATCGGTCTTGAATCCAAGATATGCCGCCATTGTAACAGGAGCTAATTTATCTGGTTCATACAACACAGTCGAAGCTAAGGACGACCCACTTTGCATTATAACATTGTTAAATAGGTTATCATGACGAGATAGCAGATGTAAGTCAATGGAATGACCTCCAGCACTTTCACCAAACAATGTTATTTTATTACCATCTCCACCAAAAGCATCTATATTATCTTTCACCCATTTAATTGCAAGCAATTGATCTTTTAGTCCTTGATTTCCTGGCACTTCTGCTATATCAAGACACATGAAGCCATATGGTCCTAAACGATAATTTATTGTAACTAATATTACATTTTGTCGCATAAAAAATTTTGGTCCATATATTTTTCTAGCAGCATCTCCGTTTGTAAATGCCCCTCCATGAATCCATATCATCACCGGTACTCGTTTTTCAGAACTAACAGATATATTCGGCACGTATATGTTCAAGTGAAGGCAATCTAAATCTCCGCCTACAATACCAACATTAATTTGAGGGCACGCTGTGGAATCCTGATATGCATTGAATACTTCAGTAAAACTTGTGACTGGAATAGATGCCTATAATGGAAATGATTTACGTAAGTTTATTAAAAAACAACTCTAAAAGTATGCAGTTTTTTACAGTGATCGGTGTGGATAGATCTATTTTGGTTCAGTGACCGCAAACATTGATGTTATCATGGACATGACCGGGGAATCTGACTACAATGTCGGAATTTAAATAAATAAAAACTATTTTTTTATCATTGTAGGTATAAATATCACAGTCACTGAAAGAAAAAAAATATTTTAAAGAATAAAATAAAATTTCTGTTTATTTCGTTACGCTTAAAAGAGTCTAGTTTTAAATTTGAGGGGGCGAGAAAAATGGGGAAGGGGACAATTTAAATCTCGGAATTGCGAGAATGTCCATATTATTACAATGAATCTCAAGTACTACTAGTTATACTGTTAGCTCTTGTATAAGCATACAATGACTTTAATACATAACATATAAACTATCTATCTACCATAAGTTCTATCTATTCCGATTACTGGATCATTATAAAGATCATTGAAAATGAGTCAAATAAAACAATAGTTGTACTTACTCCAAAGGGATTTTCTTCGTCTACCTTAGCATATGGTATACCAAGATACAGATAATAATTGCCATCAGATGCCCTGAAGCCTTGTATTGGTCCAACATTTGTATTAACGAGAGGGTTATCTCTTTCTAAATGAAAGAGATAACCCTCTCGTTGAATATTTGATCCATAGCATTTAAAGAAAAATAAATTTATAAATAACAAATTTGTTTTGAAGTTCATTACGCGGTATAGTAAAATTCTGACTGATATGCTAGTTGATAACATTTATCATTAATTTTATCATAATAATGCTATCAGTTATCGTTTAATTATTTTATGAAACGACAAATTATCATAACAATTAAAATATTTATGTTTATGGTTTATCATAATCATCATAATCATAATCTTTATTTGCATTAAATAAACAGTAAATGAGGATGTCAGATAGTATAACAAAGTTGCTTAAACCTATTTAGCCATTTTCAATAGCATACAAATCTTACGAGAGTAGGTAATTGAGTATATTATCTTTTTATATTACTAATGTCATTAATATAAATTACTATGTCCAATATATTTAATACTATAAATTAATATGTCAAATATATTCATTCTATAAATTACTATGTCAATTGTATTAATTCTATAAATTACTATGTCAATTAATTTATAACAATTAGGTATATCATTTCATTATATATATAAGATGATGAGTTCTTCTTAAAGCACAACACAATGTGATTCATCTAAAACAGAGTTTTATTTCTTAAATACAAATAAACTTTACATCAAATTTATCAAATGAAAAAGTTACTAACCTAAAACAGAGAATCGACAATTAAATGTTCATGCCTTACTCTTCTTATTACAAAACTTTAATGGTCTCACAAACATAAATTCAAACGCAAATTCACAAACATAACTTGAACATGACTAAACACAAATCAACAACGTTTATATTTTTGTAATTTTTATTCGGTAATGTTCCTTTTCTCTCGCTGTCGCTAGTGGCTAGTGGCTCCCTCTTACGACTGCACTAATGCATACTCAATTCAATGTCAATCTCAACGTCACAAAGCTTACATCACCCCCCTTCGAAATGCAAATTTTTTTAACTTAAGTTGAGTAAAATTTGGCTGCGAAATTCAATAATCAACAAGCACAGGAATGAGCTTTGTGACATGATATAGTCCAAGAGATCTTGAACCACGACCAGTATTTATCTTAAAAACAGAATCTGATATTCTTTCTTCAATTATAAAGGGACCAATTCTAATTTCATCCATCTTTTTTTTGTTTAATTTGTTTCCATAGTCAACATATACCATATCTCCTTTTTTAAAATCATGTTGTAATCTATTCTTGGCAAATAAAGTTTTATTATATTCATGCGATTTTCTTGACCTTTGGAATGCTATTTTCCTGTCTTCTTCCAAACTTTTTGATAATAATTGTTTTCCTTTTAATTCATTTGGTAGCAAGTCTGTGGACTCACCGGATAGCAAGTATTTAGGAGAGAATCCTGTTACAGAATGGTTTGTTTCATTGTATCTATTTCTACATTCTTCTGCTAATTTTGACCAATTTGCTTTTCCTTTTGATTCATTCATTTTGCATCTTATTTTGTTCACAATAGTCTGGTTTAACCTTTCGTTTAAACCGTTTGAGAATGGTGCATCTACCGCTGTAAGTATTAATTGAATATTTCGGTTCTTAAGGTAATTCTTGAATTCAATCGAATTAAAAGCTGGATATTGATCAGAGAGTAAGATGTCTATTGTTTCTTCTTGAGGAATTTTTTCTATAAGTTTGATGAAGTCTCGAGCATGTTGATTCTTAGAACATAGGATATATGCGTACCTCGTGAAGTGGTCTACTAGTAGATGTAAATATCTTTTTGTTGATCTTTGACCCCCAAATCCTCCTATTGTGTCCAGTGACATTATTTCAAAGGGCTTAGTCGCTGGGCCTAATTGCGACATAAAGCCATATCTTCTATTTAACCTTGTTTTATTTTTTATGCATATTTCGCAGTTTTTGCATATATATTTAATATTTTCTGATAGATTCGGTGCAGTATAAAATGGTTTTATTTTAGATTCTATTTGATTTATTCCAGTATGACAATATTTTTCATGCGTCTTTTTAATTATAGTTTTGCTGTAATCTTCACTTAGTACGATTTTTTTTCTATTATTCCCACTTTTTTTATAGTAAATTCCATCTTCTAAAATGATATTTTTTTTAAGTTCTTTTAATTGCAAATTTTGTGCTTGATCATACTTTATGTCATGAATATCAATAACATTTACCGTTCTTAAGTAATCTTCATTATTTGCATCAGTGTCCAATACAGGGTTTCTGCTAAGACAATCTGCTTCTGTATTATTTTTTCCTGGAAAATATTTTATTTCGCAATTATACTGTGACAGGTAGAGTGACATATCGCCTAATTCATCGTCAGGTCTGTTTTTTATGTTTAACTTCTCTAGAGGCTTGTGATCTGTGTAGATAGTAAAATGATTTCCAATTAACCAATGTTGCCAAAATTTTATGCTCTCTAGCCATAAAGGCTAAACATTCCAAAAATATAGCTTTTTTATTTTTTTGTGATATATTTAATTTTTTTGAAAAATATGCTACTGGCTTCTCTTTGCCATTGTCCTGAATTTGTTTCAAAACTGCTCCTATTCCTACGGCACTGGCATCTGTATAAATTAATATTGGTGCTTGTGGATCATAAATGGCTAGTATTGGTTTGGAACATAAATAATCTTTAACTTTTTGGAATGCATCCTCACACTGTTCTGTCCAAGTAAATCTCTGATCTTTTCTGAGCAATTTATGTAAAGGATCAAGAACTATTGAGACACTTGGAATGTATTTTCCATAAAAATTTTTTTTCCTAAAAATTGGCGTATTTGTTTTCTATTTTGAGGAGCAGGAAAATCTTTTATTGATTTCAAATTGTCTTTTAGAGGTGTAATCGTATTCTTTTGTAATATGTGACCTAAGTACTTGACAGAATCACATGCAAACTTACATTTTGTCAATTTTAGCCTAAAAACTTCTTCTTGAATAGCTTCCAGCAATTTCTTTAAGTGTGTTATATGTTCATCAAATGTCTTAGAGAAGATCAATATATCATCAATAAAATTCACTGCAAATCCTGTCAGGCCATTTTTTCTTATAATATTTCCCAAAATCCGTTGAAATATGGCTGGTGATGTCTTAAGACCGAAGGGTAAACAGGTCCATTGGTAATGACCTTCTTGAGTTACAAAACCAGTTTTGTATCGGTCTGTAATTTTTAAAGGAATGGACCAAAAAGCTGAATTTATATCCAGAGTTGTAAAATAATTACAATTTATTGTTCTTGTTATTAAATCCTCTATGAGAGGAAATGGTTGTGATTGAGGTATTATTATTTTATTTAAATCTCTGAAGTCTATGCATAGTCTACTTTTCTTTCCTTCGTCCCTTTTAAAAGCTAAAGTAACCGGTGCCGCAAACGGACTGTAAGATTCCTCAATCAATTCATGTTTTAATAGTTGTGAGATTTGATTTTCTATTTCTATCTTGTCTTGGACTGAACATCTATATGGTCTTTTATAGCAATATTTTTCAACTTGCAAATCTATACACGCTTCATACTTCTTCACTTTTCCGGTGTCATATTTATTTTTCGCAAAAATTTCTGTGTAACTATTCAATAATATGTTTATCTGTTTTCTTTGGTCAGTATTTAAATATTCTGTATCTATACTAAATTTGTTTGTATCTATCCCTTCATTAAAGTTTACTTCATATTCTTTATCTTCTATATTTATTTCCATATTTTTAATCTCTTTATCTTCATTCTTGCTATTTGTTTTGAAATTGTGTATTTGGATATTTAAATTCTCATCATGAGTCAACCCAAATTTATGTATTGAATCTAATCCTAGTATTAGATCATACTCAAAATTTTCATTTTCAAAGATAAACGCATTTATTTTAGTCTTCTTATGTAATAATTCTGCATCCAGTGTAATGAAACCTTTAGTTTTACCCCCTCCACTTATTGTTTTTATTTTGTTATAACAATAATTTGGCTTCATATCCGTCACCTGAACTTATTTTGAATTTATTAATGTTATGCGTGAACCGGGGTCATACAGCCCCTTAGCTTCTAATGTATTATTTAATATCACCGTAATCTCAATTAGTGGAGGGAATTTTAGTTTTTTGGATCTTCATTACTTAGTTCAACTTGTAATATTGAATTAGAATTAAGGTTTTTGTCATTGGTTATCTTTTTTTCAAAGTTATACCAGCAAGCATTCTCTGGATGGAATCTATTTAATTTTCCTTTATTCTCACAAATCCTGCATGATGTTTTGTCAGTTCGTTTAATCTCTTGTTTATAGTATTTTTTTTCCGTACTTAAATTTTTCTTTGTCTCAATTTTCCTTGTTAAACTTTCTAGTCCTCTTATGCAGTTAAATAAGTCATTTACTTCTTTCAGACTTTCTCTGTCTATTCTATCCATAATGAAGTTCGGTAGACCGGTGGCAATTAAGTAAATCAGGGTTTGTGTATCTATTAATTTGTTTATTTCTAGTAACAGTCTCTCTTTTTTTAGAGCATATTCTAACATTGATCCTTGTATATATTTAAAATTCATAGCGTACCTTATTGGTGACCAGCCTTTATTAGCGAATGTTTCAATTAAACTTTTCTTCCATACAGACCAATCTGAATCTATAGTATGTTTGATAATCATTGAGGTGTACCAATCGATGCAAGTATCTTCCAAAAGTAATCTTAAAATTTCAACTTTTTGTAAATCTGTATCTATTTGTAAACGTACACATTCACTTTCAAAAGTATCTAACCATTGATTAACATTTGTTGTATTTCTTGAAAACTTCTCTATTGAAAATTCTGTTACCAATCTTGTCTTATTTTCTGTTTTTCTTAACAATGCTGGTTCCGTTGATGACGACTCATGACTTTGTTCTAATTTTTCAAGTAAAAACCCATCAAATTGTAAGTTGTCATCATCTAAATATGTTGATTTCATTTCCTTGGTTAATGTTATCCAAACCTGTCTCTTATCATGTCTTTTCTGGAGAGATCTTTTTATTTTGTCAAATATTTCATGCTTTAATATTTCTTTGTGTAAATGCACTGATTGATACTCTCTAGGCACCGCAAAGGTTTGGTTTTGTGTATCCGTAATAGAGGTTATAGCATAAATATTTGTCTTATTATCATCCGGTTTGGCTTTTATAATAAACTCAAATCTTAATTTCTCCATTGTATAGGTTAACAATGTTTTTGTTTCTGCACATGTATATGAATTGTCGATTTATAAGATGATGAGTTCTTCTTAAAGCACAACACAATGTGATTCATCTAAAACAGAGTTTTATTTCTTAAATACAAATAAACTTTACATCAAATTTATCAAATGAAAAAGTAATGAAAAAGTTACTAACCTAAAACAGAGAATCGACAATTAAATGTTCATGCCTTACTCTTCTTATTACAAAACTTTAATGGTCTCACAAACATAAATTCAAACGCAAATTCACAAACATAACTTGAACATGACTAAACACAAATCAACAACGTTTATATTTTTGTAATTTTTATTCGGTAATGTTCCTTTTCTCTCGCTGTCGCTAGTGGCTAGTGGCTCCCTCTTACGACTGCACTAATGCATACTCAATTCAATGTCAATGTCAACGTCACAAAGCTTACATATATCAAACAATAAATCCTTAAGAAATTTAATCCATGCATCAATTACGAATGTCTATTCCTTATATTGTAAGAACTCTTTAATGGAATAAAATGGTTTCTGCAAAAGCCACTTCCGCAATGACGGGTTGAATTCATTCAGTGGGAGTTCCTTAAAATAATTTGGTATTTTATTATAAATTGTCTTGCACATATTATAACTATTATTCATGAAACGTTGTGTCTTAGGGACAGTGTTTAATACCAGTTTGTTCGGGTTGCGTCTATTTCTGTTTGTCATTTCCCTGGCTGTTATAAATAGATGAGTGTTTTGCCTTACAAATTTACCTACCTCATATATATAAAGGCAAGGTAATGGTAATATGCTCAGTGATCGGAAATACGGCAAACAAGATATGTACCGATAACGTGATATTGATATCATTTTCATAATGCAGTGACTGGTGGTTTTTTCGGATGTAAGTGGTTTATCAACATCTTTGAACCAAAGCCAACTTCACCTGCACGCGGTGCACCCTGCTGACTGAGAAACGAAGCTCTGGCGAAAAGAGAGGTAGGGAGCGTAATTGTAAGCTACCCGACTGGGGAATGTACCTCCACCTCACAGAATACCGCAGCCAAATAACGGTTCCCTTGAGGGCTGTTGTGTTCCTGCGAGTGAGTGAGGTCACCAGAAAGGAGGAGATGCTGCGATGGTAGCGGGGGTGGCGGCGCGAATGTTACACTGTTAACTAGTGAACAAAAAAACGTACCAGTGCGACTTGAACGTTGCATGCATTGTTGCGTTGCATTGCATGGGCGTTGTGTAACGTAACTAGTTACGAGACCAGTAACTGTATAACTCGTTACACGTGGAACGAGAAACAGGTTATTTTTATTAAACAGTTTCTAGAAACGAGACGTTAATTACGTGTGATGTCTGACAGTGTAGTTACTAGTTACGATGAAACGAGACCTGTAACCGTGTCACTCGTTATGCGTGGAACGAGAAATAGGTTATTTTTTTCTAAGTAGTTTCTAGAAACGAGACGATTTAGCGTGTGTTATGTGACATTGCTAGTTACGATAAAAGAGACCTGTAACTGTATACTCGTTTCGTGTGGAACGATAAACAGGTGAATTTTCGTGTAGTAAGGCAAACTATTTAGTTTCACATCGATGCATCTTTCTTAATAAATCAAATATGTAATTTAGGAAATCCAACGATATTGCTAGACAGAATCAAAATATCCACAAAACTATTTATGCATGCCACCATTTTTTTTTTTTCATGTATTCGAATGAAAATGTTACCTACCTACTATTATAAATAACGTATGTACGTAACGGGATATACTTCGTAAATCACATATTGTAGTAATATCTGAAAAAATATCTACCTACCTACTAAAAATTACCTGATTAGGAACACCTAACGAGAAAAAACAGAGGACGGAATAAAGAAAATCCTAAGAAAATGTCCTAATTAAATAGAACGGGTAGTATAAATAATTCATTATGTTATTGTAGACTTATTTTCCTGTACTTTATAAAATGGAGATGAAGTAAAAATATTTCCCGTATTTTAGAAATTATAGGCTTTGAAAATTGATCACGTTCACTATCTCCTAAATTACTAGGAAATACTGAAAGGGAGTTAAATTATATTTCTTTTCTTAAATAACATCAGATAAATTTAATATATATTTATTATATATATTTATTGACGAGCTCGGTGGCGTAGCGGTCAATGGCGCGGCTTCGACACGAACGCTCGTGGGTTCGATTCCCACATAGCACAAACATTTGTGTGTATGAACATGTCTGTTTGTCTTAGTCTGGGTGTTTTCTATGTATCATAAGTATGTATTTACAAAAAAAAATGTATTTACGTATGTTTATCAGTTATCTAGTACCCATAACACAAGCTTCGCTTCTTTTGGGGCTAGATGGCGCTGTGTAGTTTGTCTGACAATATTTATTATTTATTATTATTTATTATAACAACATATTTGACCTGCCTACTAAGCATTTATATTTGACATATAAAAAAAATCTAAATAACACGCCTACAGCGACCATATTCAAATTTCATTTGATTACGTTGCATGTCTAATGAGGAGCTCGATAGCGTCGTTGTGTCGGCAGTCCAACCGATCACACAAGTCAAGCAACGTCGACTGTAGTTTGTCCATGGATGCGTTTATTTATCTCGAGCTCCTCCGTGCTTCGGAGGGTGTTCTCGTTAAATGACAGTCGTTATGCCAAGTCAGTAGTCTTTAGGCGGTATGAAAACATTGACCTCCGCCAACCCGCAGTTGAACAACGTGGTGGAATTTACCCTAAACCCCTTCAATTGAGAGGAGATCGGTATTCCAGCAGTGGGTTGAATAAGGGTTAACGACGACGACTACTTTTTAGCTAATAATAAAATGAACTAGTTAGTAGCTCAGAGCAAACATAAGTGATTTTTTTAACATGAATTAATGGAATTAATAGATCATAATAAAGCACCATTATCTAATGATAAAAAAAAAACTAAACCATTGTGTTTCGACATCAAGAAATATAGAAATAATAACACAGTTTCGTATTAAAATTACAGGTTATAAATCAAACTTCAGTATTGCTTTGTCATAACCTACTTATTGTAAATTTATAGCCTTACACGGTTTGACAAATTATGCATTTACTCGTATAAACCGTTCGTAAATTGCAAACTCTATTAATACAATGTTATAATATATTAATATTTAATTTAATGATAATCATTAAAATATATTTATTTACTTAAAACTTCATTGACCACAATAAACTAGTATAATAGGCGAAGTTGATCCTAGTTGCCTTCTTTAACAATCAACCACTGGAGAAAATTTCGAATGCGGTTAAATGATGGACACACAAATTAATTCAATATACATACATAAATAAACTGTCGATACATACATAAAACATACTTTACCCTACATATACTGATGATGATTACTACTCTGATATAGTTTCAAAAAGATAAGCACTCAAATTCTTTTGGAAAACAAATTTACATGGAGATTTTCAAATATAAAAAAAAGGTAGCTCACTCCAAAGTCGTGAAGCTTGTAAAAGTTAAGTAAAAGAATATATATCTAAAAACATTTTTTTTAGAAAATAACTTAGTAAGCCAAGTTCAAACGTCATCTGTATAACCATTCTGTAGTTTTTTGTTCAGTGTATAAAATAGATCCCAAAATGCCATTCTATCGCTGAGAGGTCTGCTCAAAAGTGTAGGCTCTGTATCTATATTTAAGTAATGGTAATTGTCTGCTGTAAGTGGAGTCCATTTGACAGGCAACAAATCCGTTATTTCTGGAGTGGGATCACTGCAAAATAAAATAAATTACTATATAGTTATACAACATATACGCATCTATTTCGATCTGTATTCATCCCAGTGCTGGGATAACATATATGAATACTAGTTACTAAGTTTAACATATGACATACGTATTCATTAACATTTTTGGACTTATATTAATTTATCGATGTTACCAATATTTTTTTTTTCGAATGATTAAACTTTATTTGACATTCAATTACATATTTTTTTTTTACAAAATATATAATATCATACATACAACTAAACTTAACTAAGTACTGTACAAATTATTATAGTATACTATTCAGATTTGATAGCAACAAGGAAGAATTACCAAGCGTTCAGACGATTTTGCAATTCATATTATTGGAATCGATGTGTTAGATAACAACTCAATGTTTTAGGTCCCCAATAGTGTTAGATACTTAAAATTTCTTCTGATTAAATTCGTTGTGAGTTCCAAAGCAGCCATAGTTTTACCCCCGGGACTGCAATGGACTTCACTGTTCATAGCCTTTTTTGGCGGTCGCCGCTGTTAATCCTAGCTACACAGGAGACACAGTGGTGGGAATGTGTGGTGGGCCCCCGTCCCGTTATAAATGATTGTTGCGTACATTTGAATTTGCAATTATTATTACCATTGATTGAATAGAATTATTTGAATTAACATTGGCATTGTGATTATGATATTTTAAAATTTTGAATAAAAACGTAATTATCTAGTTCTAATTTTGCATGTAGCATGGCAGCATGCATTTTGCAAATAGAGAGAGATGGAGGCGTCTCGTAAAGGCCGCAACCAAATTGCCAGGCGATCCATGAACACGACCGCTCCGCCAGGAGCGTACGACTAAGAAGAAGAAGAAGAATTTTGCATGCCAATTATTGGTGCGACACGCTTGTACTGCTGTTATTTATTATAACTTGTTAGATACCGTGATTGCTAGCAAATAAATTATAGTATAACTAAAATGTATACTATCGAGATCTATAGCCAGCTCTACTTTGCGTAAAATTTGTTTTACTTTGCAAATTTACATATGAAAATATTAAAATACTTACTCATATTTAGCGAAATTAGCCCACATTGTGGTCATTTGATCGATAACCCTTTGGTCTTCAGACGAAGGTTCTTCAGTCAAAAAAATTGGATTAAACAAATATCCAAGTTCATCAGAATGGGCGGCGCCATCTACTGTTATGTTCATATCGTGCTGCATAATATTTCTGTCACCTTTATAGGAAAACATGTAGTAATAAACATCCTTAGCAGCACTGTCGATATATTTTTTAATACTTCTTTGAATTGGATGTATGTATGTGTAATCAGAATCAAAATCTCCAATAGCCTCTTTAAATTCCTCACTAAGCTGAATAATCTTTTCAAATTCATTCAATTCTTCATCAGAAAATATGAATGTTCGATCTAATAAACGACGAAAAACATTTAAGTTTTCGAAAAACTCGGGACTTTTGTTTTCATACTCAAAAATTCTCTCTTTATTGTTAAAACCAATTAGTATAGGCATTCCTTTGACTTTGGGCATTTGTCTGTTGATCCAAGGACTCGTTATAAATGGGTCAGCATTATCAATTTCGTTTTCAACACACGGTTTGAATACAATATTGGTTACTTGAGTAGCTGCAATAACCAAATGTGGATCTGCGCCTGCTAAAAATGATAGGGCTTCATTCACATTACCGGTCAAGTAACCAAGTTGGTCAGCTAATATTATGGGGGCATCTTTTTGTGTTTTCTCCAAAACAGTTGCTGCTAAAGATGACCCACTTTGTAATATAACATTATTGAATAAATTTTCATGGAGTGACAGAAGGTGTAAATCGACTGAATGTCCTCCGGCACTTTCTCCAAATAACGTTATTTTATTAACATCTCCACCAAACGATTGTATATTATCATTCACCCATTTTAATGCAGCTAACTGATCCTTCATACCTTGATTTCCTGGGACATCAGGAACATCAGTACACATATACCCATAAGGTCCAAGTCTATAATTAATGGTTACCACAATAATATCCTGTTTTATTAAATATTTTGGCCCATAAGTGTATCTGGTTGAATCTCCATATTTAAAAGCGCCACCGTGGATCCATACCATTACAGCCACTTGGTTTCTAGAACTTGCTATGGTTGGTACATACACATTTAATTGAAGACAATCCAATCCACCAACAATATGATCTCTGCTGTTAACCTGCGGGCACTCTTTTGATTCTTCATATGCTTCAAATACGTCATCAAAATTTGTGACAGGAATTGAGGCCTACAATTAAAAAGAAAAATTATGCAATAATTATGGCGTATTAGACAAACCCGAGTCGAGTGTCAAGCAACGGCTACTTTGACTACGAAGTCGCGGGTTTGATCCTCGAATAAGCCAAATATTTGTGTGCATGAACATATGTGTTTGTCTTGGTCTGGGTTTTTTTGATATCATATGTAGGTAATTGTAAAAGAAATGTATTTAAGTATATGTATTATTTACCTAGTACCCATACTACCAGATTTGCTTAGTTTGGGACTAGATGGCGACGTGTGTGTGTCATGATATTTCAAGACATATTACACATCGCCATCTAGTCCTAGTCATCTAGTTATTATTTATTTTTCTCTTTTAAAATACTTTTTCTTTTATTCGAAATACTTTAGCTATTCTACTAGTGTTACATTCTTCTGGAAAAAGACCTTAATATAAAATTTAATTTCATAATTTATAGCTGAAATAAATACGCTATCTATTGTATAATAATATGTTTTTTAAACAATATTAGTCAATTTTTACACTGGGAAATATAACTCATGCCAGCTGGATACAGACAATTCGCCACTGTCTAATTTGTCTGTCTGTCTAAATTTTATTACAGAATAGATATCAAAATAATCACTGTTACTTTGTCGTAGATATAACAAAACGTTTCTGGAAACACATTAGAAAGACTCGAACCATAAATTAATGGTAGGTCTCCCTGCGGACCGACCGCAATGGTGACCGGAATTCTTTCAGCCATTCGGATTTCAGTTTAGACTAGGTCATCACTTTAATTAAAGGCGATCAGATATGATTTACATTTTCTGGACTTAATAGCATTTAGGCCCGTGTCATTTACTAGGAAGAATTATATAACTGCCAGTAAAACAGTGAGGATTTTAGACAATTTTAGTTCATATATCTAATATCAGATACGAAAACGAACTAACAGCAGTCATTGATTACTCTTAATAGAGAGAAGCAAGAAATGTAGCTAAGCCTAAACTTTCAAATTTTATTAATATGAAACTTACCCCGAATGGATTGGTTTCGTTAACTTTGGCATAAGGTATTCCCAAAAACATAGAATAATCACCATCGGATGCTCTAAGTCCCCTTATCAATCCAACCTTAGCTTGCACTAGCGGATCTAGCCTTAAAATATTTCCATAGACACATGGAAGTGTAATAAAAAGCAAAATATACGGTAGCATCATTCTGAAATCAGCCATTGGCGAAGAGAAATAGAAAATAACTGATAGGAATTGTTAAGAGTTAGGAGTAAGGTCAGTTGTATCTTTCTTATCTGACAGCTCAATCAAAGATAAATAACTTTTAAACCATAACATTGCCACACATTCGATTATTACAATTCATTCCATTATTCTAAAGATTATTTTTCTAGAATTTAATAATCTAAATCCATATTATTTTAACAAATATGTACGAGGGGAGGTCAATAAGTTCGCGGAATGAGAGAGAAGGAGGTTGAAATTAAACACCAAATTATTTTTCCTTTTCAATATATTCTCCTTTAACCCTAATACATTTTTCGGATCTCTCAAATAGCTTGTTTATACCATCGAAAAAAAATGATTTGTCTTTGGTGTCAAAATAGGCCGAAATTGCCGACTTGACTTCATCATCGTCGTCAAATTTCTTTCCACGCAGCTCTTTCTTCATTTTTGGAAATAAATAATAGTCACTGGGGGCCAAGTCTGGACTGTATGGTGGGTGGTTTAATTGTTCAAAGCCGCATCGGTGAATGGCAGCCGTCGCAACATGGCACGTGTGGACGGGTGCATTGTCGTGCAAAAGGAGCACACCTTTTGACAGTTTTCCTCTTCTTTTTTTCTTAATGGCTTCTTTCAATCTTTCCAGTAAAGAAGCGTAGTACTGTCCCGTTATAGTCGCACCACGTTCTTTATAATCGATCAGTAAAATACCTTCTGTATCCCAAAAGATAGTCGCCATGATCTTTCCGGCCGATTGTGACACTTTGAACTTCTTTGGAGGAGGTGTGCCTTTTTTATGCCACTGCATCGACTCTTGCTTCGACTCAGGTTCATAGTGGTGAACCCAGGTTTCATCTCCAGTAACAATCCGGGCCATAACTTCTTCCTTTCTCTCTCCACAGAGCTCCAGAAACTGGTGAGAGCACTCGACACGCTCGCGTTTTTGAAGTGGCGTGAGCATTCTCGGAACCCATCTTGCACTGACTTTAGTCATCCCAAGATGATGATGTAGGATATTTAAAATACTTGATTCGGATACTCCAACCATTGCTGCAAGTTGCTTCTTCTTCAGTCGGGCATCTTCCAATACAAGTTTTTCTACTTTTTCGACGATTTCCGGTGTGGTGGCCTCAATTGGCCGTCCGGAGCGGGGGTCGTCTTCAATGGACTCCCTTCCTTGTTTGAAAAGACCATGCCACTTGTAAACCATGGTTTTACCAGGGGCAGAGTCCGCGTAAACCGCTAACAGCTCTTGAAAAATCGTCTGAGCGGAATTTCCTTGCTTGGTAAGAAACTTAATAACGGCACGGTGTTCAATTTTCTCCATACTGGCTGACTTCTTCCCGATTTAGTTGTTTGCAGGTCGATAACTCAAAAGTTAATGACACGATTAGGTTCAAACTTGGTATATATACTCTTAATGAGGTGCTTAACTAGTGCCTACCTGGACGGGTAAATTTATCCCCATCAACCCCTCCATTCCGCGAACTTATTGGCCTCCCCTCGTATTTATGAGGATAAATTCATTGGGAAGGTAGTAATAGAAAATTATCTATGTAAATAACAACCCTGGTGAGAATTATGAATACCCTTTTATTATTTTTAGTTAAGCAGTTGTTTTGGTAGTGTTCAATGATTAGCACCTTTCGGCTGGCAATAGTTGTTGTATATGTTTATACCAATTTTATTACAATTTTCACATCACATTGACTTTACTTTCTGATTCCTCTAGGATTTAGAGATTGAGTGGATATTATGTAAAAACCAGAAAACCATCGAAAT
Source organism: Hypsopygia costalis (assembly GCA_937001555.2). NCBI lineage: Eukaryota > Metazoa > Arthropoda > Insecta > Lepidoptera > Pyralidae > Hypsopygia > Hypsopygia costalis. The sequence continues at coordinate 30,851,062 of OW443329.2, forward strand.
ACCATCATAATACTGTAAAAGCGATACCGGTCGGTAAAAATAAATTTAATTAGGTGGAATAGTACAAGTGACTTTATTACATCAAAATCTATCAATATGAATACCTACATAGGTTTATGTTTATTTTGTTATTATTTTACGGGCAATCGACAGAACGAATTTAGTATGTACGTACTTAAGTACGTACATACTAAATTCGTTTAAACCTCTCCACCGCACATTGCGCAATCTTGAGCTTTCCTTCGAGACCAATAATAAAGGATCATGTCTTTGTGCTGTAAGTCATCATCACACATATTGGTGGAAGACTTTCGTTTTGACCTCAATGCCTTGGATGCTTTAGATACCTACACCTCTAATTGATATAATAAATAATAAATAAATATTGTCAAACAAATTACACAGCGCCATCTAGCCCCAAAGTAAGCGAAGCTTGTGTTATGGGTACTAGACAACTGATAAACATACGTAAATACATTTTTTTTTTGTTTTTGTAAATACATACTTATGATACATAGAAAACACCCAGACTAAGACAAACAGACATGTTCATGCACACAAATGTTTGTCCTATCTGGGAATCGAACCCACGAGCGTTGGTGCCGAAGCCGCGTCATTGACCGCTACGCCACCTTTGATGATTGATTGAGGTATATCAATTAGAGGTGTATCAATCTAATTCTAATTCTAGGCTAATTGATATACCTTTGAGGTATATCAATTAACCTCAATTAGAGGTGTAGGTATCTAAAGCATCTAAGGATATATAATTTTAGGTAATACTACAGACCCTGCTTTAAATTGTCGTCAACCCTTACTCATCCCACTACTGGAATACGGGTTTCCTCTCAACTGAAGGGGGTTTAGAGCGTACTCCACCACGCTGCTCAACTACGGGTTGGCGGAGGCCAGTGTTTTCAGGCCGCCTAAAGGCCAGTGACGTGGCTTAACGACTGTCATGTCATGGCAAAAGCCGGTACCGATGGCTTAACATGGCCTGCGAAGCACGGAGAAGCTCTAGATAATTAACCCATCCATGGACAGGCTACTACTTTTGGGGTGTAAGTGGTTCATCAACATCTTTGAACCAAAGCCAACTTCACCTGCACGCGGTGCACCCTGCTGACTGACAAACGAAGCTCTGGCGAAAAGAGAGGTAGGGAGCGTAATTGTAAGCTACCCGACTGGGGAATGTACCTCCACCTCACAGAATACCGCAGCCAAATAACGGTTCCCTTGAGAGCTGTTGTGTTCCTGCGAGTGAGTGAGGTCACCAGAAAGGAAGGAGATGCTGCGATGGCAGCGGGGGTGACGGCGCGCGAGCGATATTTTATGTTGCGAGCGTTAATATGGCTACGGTAACCGCTTCACATCAGGCGGGCCATATGCTTGTCTGCCACCCGACGTAGTATAAAAAAAAAAAAAAAAAAAAAAAAAAACAGTCGACGTTGCTTATCTTGCGTGTTCGATTAGACTGCTGACGCTATTGAACTCCTCAAATCCTGCCTTAAATAAATAAACAAAATATTAAAACCTCAATTTCAGATAATTGTTCGTCAGTTTACTACCACCGAGGTAGTATTAAGAAGTCTGTATCACAGTAACGTCACAGTATGATTTATTTGCATCCCTCGTGAAGGCGCTTGGCTCGTGAATAATGAAAACTAATTATTTTCTGCGACATTATGAATATGAATAGCCGACGGCTTGCCTGTCCTTTTATTTTCCTTGGACGATAAACGAGTCCTGGCTAGGGTCACCAAACAACATGAAATGTCAAGATTTTTAAAGCTTGTTTCACTATAATAAATAATTAAATATTGTCAGACAAATTACACAGCCCCACCTAGTCCCAAAGTAAGCGAAGCTTGTGTTATGGGCACTAGACAACTGATAAACATACGTAAATACATTTTTTTTTGTAAATACATACTTATGATACATAGAAAACACCCAGATTAAGACAAACAGACATGTTCATGCACACAAATGTTTGTCCTATGTGGGAATCGAACCCACGAGCGTTGGTGTCGAAGCCGAGTCATTGACCGCTATGCCACCGAGCTCGTCACTATGTAACGAATTTCTATATTATCTTCATCAATAAAAAAAATGAGTGCGCTTTAGACCACAAGACTGAAGTAAAACTTCTTTAGCTCGACAAACTTATATCTCCCTCTCAACTTCCGTTCCCCTCGCCCGATCACACTTTTCGTAACGCTCTCGTCATGCATTCAATACCAGCTTACTCCTCAAGTCAAGAGTGCGTAAAGAAGTTTTATTTCAAAAGTAATTGTATGAAGAGACACATAAAAACTTGAAAAAGCAACTAATACATCAGGTCAATAAATAGCTTCCGCTCATGGCTTCTAATTTGCTTAATTTTGCTGAATTTGGCCCAGCTCAGCTTAACTTGGCCCAACTTATCGAACTTGGCCAGGCTTGGTTGAATTTGACTCAAGTTATAACATCGTAGCCAACTTGTCTTGGTTTGCCTCAGCTCAACATGATATTTACTAAGTCCTAAGTACAGATTACTTAAAATGCAAATTCCAGTATCTTTGTGATTCTCATAGTCTCCAACTACGTTCTGAATACACGTCTACTTTTTATTCCACTTTACCACTCTGGTTTTATGTCTGACTCCTTCACATTACAAGCTTCACGCCTCTGGAACGCGCTACCTGAGTCTGTTAGGGCAATTTCGGGCAAATTTAATTTCAAAAAGAAAACCCATGCAATTCTTTTAGACGGTCTATCTAAGCACTGACTCATCATCATCATCCTCATCATCATCGCTGAATTTATGTATTTATATGTATGTATATGTATGTTTATTAAATATATAATTATGATATGTATGTTTATTATATTTTCTGTAGCAATTATTAATTCTATTTTATTAGTTGTAGTATTATATTTTAGTAGTTAAATCTGATTCTGTTTTGATTCTTCAGAACCGCATTCTGCTTGTCCCGAAGGTTGACTGGTAGAGAATGCTTTTAGCATTAAGTCCGCCTTTTGTACCCTTATTAATAATTTGTGGTCAATAAAGATTTTAAATAAATAAATAAATATTTGCTATTTTTTGAGCAGCTTTTAAAATTCTCTTTTTCATCTAAACTTATTCGCAACTCCAAAATAACCTCTATAACTAAAGTGCCATACCTCCGTCCATAGAAATCAGCAACATCAAGGGGTCGCTAATCAGTTACCAGCCTTTTCATGCAAATGCACATTCTAATCTTGAGCCTTCCCATCTCATATATGTTTAAGAATATCGCTGAGGGAAGGTCATTGCACAATTGGTAGACCGCCAATTATCAAGATGATATAGATGGAATTTTATTGTAGACCTACGTTTATTTATTCCAATTTCATACATCTACGTCTGACACTACGTTTCTGAGAATATAAGTCGTGACAAATGACAGACGATAGACACATAGACAGACAAACAACTATTAGACCTCATAAACAATTACGATAGTAAGAGACTTATGGATCTAGAAACAGAACTAATATAATTCAAATTTATGGAAACCCTATTCGAGGCGAAATGATCCTGAATCGTGAACAATATAGTCATTTGGGTAATGAAAACACATCTTCCTTCATGTCTGTCTAATTACTTTCTACAGCAGTACCAGTAAGACGGCGTACTAGCAACTATTGTTTGATGTTTAGCTTAAGGGGATTAAGAAATCTTGATTACAGTGTCTATAATATTCGTAGTTCTTTGCCTCTTGATGTTTTTGCAGATTATGTACCAGTTGTCTTTATGCATATTGGTCTTTTTAGTTTGTTTATTTGCACACAAAAGAAAACAAATATACATCCACTTACAACAGAATTAACAAATATGTACAAAGGCGGGCTGGTTTCTATAACAGATCTCTACCAACCAATTAATTTGAACTTCAAGAGTATAAAGAGGTTAATTAAATAATCAAATATAAAGCACCGTACATACGTACAAATAAATACAGATGTACATTTAAACATACATATACACCTAAACATACACACAGAGATAAAAAGTTATTGGAACAAGATTGGGTCAATACAACTCATTTAGGGATTTCACGAGACTAGCCTTGAAGGAATTCGTAGATTTCATATATGATGCCCGCTTCACCTGGATAGGTAGCGAGTTCCAGAGCATAGCTGCCTTCACGGTGTATGACTTTGAGTAGGTCGTTGATTTATGGGGTCATCGATGTCACGGCGTTGTAGCTTCTCGCGAAGATACAACGGGACATTTGGGCTTTTTTTTTATATGAGCCCCCCCCTCCCCATATAAAAAACAAGCGAGCATGTGGATCACCTGGTGGAGAGTAATCACCACCGCCCATAGAAATTAGCAACACGATGTGGTCGCTGATCCGTTGCCAGGCTTATAAGGGAAAATATACTGCGTCCCTGAAAACTGTCATGTCGTATTTATTTGAGAATACTGCTGAAGGAAGTTGATTCCACTTTCAAATTCATTTATTAATTATCATACCAGATTTGGCTGGGCAGGGAGAGAAACACAAGTAGTGAAGGTGAGCGTTGATGTACGTCAGAAAGGGGCCCCTTAAACCTACATCCGTGTCACAAGTCTCGGGATCTGCTCTCTGCCACACGATGGACCCAGCTCTCGCACGGTGAATCCATGGAAGCTAAGAAGTTCGTCTCTACATACATGTTACATTTTTTATCATAACAACTGTGGGATACCACTTTTTATACCGATTACAATTTAAGTTATAATATATATTATCTACTAATAAAACGTACAGCAAATTAAACAAAGAAAATTGTCACCTAAATTACTAAATATATATTTATATTATAATTTTCTTTCACAAGATAACGAATGAATATTTTTCCGAAGAGATTATTTTAGGAGCCACTCTAGCGACACAGCAGTCACGAGGTACTGTATTATGTGATGTTTTTTTTTATCTGATAACTGTTATTTAGGCATCGAAGACATTGTTTTCTTCACCGAAAAGTATATTTACCCGACTACGGCGAAGCAAAAAGGAGGGTTATGATTTACATTTTAAAATGTATGTATGTGGCTATAGATGTTCATGTGTTCCCTCATAACTTCTAAACTAGTTATCATAATTAGACAATAAAGTAAAGAAGTAAAAAAAATTTTTTTCTTGACGGTGTCGTGTGGGATATCACATGAAAGAACTTTGTTAGCACATTTCAAATATATAAATATTATTAGCTGTACCTCACAGGTTTGCTAATTTGCTTGCAATCACCTGATAATTGCAAGAATTTATAAATTCAGGGATCAAATGTAATAAAAACCAATTGTTGTCCTACTCGAATACAATATGAAACAATAAAACCTTAACTGCTTTAGGAGTCTGCTCTGCATAATAATTATATCTAACACGAATTCTCATAACTCCAAAATAAAAATAAAGATTAAAAAACTAAAACTCGACTTCTAAAAACACGCTCTAAAAAGTACGAAACAAGAAAATAGTCTCCGCTGAAATTATTATGTACGTACTATAAAACTATAAAGCCGTGGTCGTATGCCACCTACTGTAGCAAAACAGATTCATTATAAAATTATAATAATGAAATTAAATCAAAGTGGTATACGACCTTTTGGCTATCCTTTAAACATATCTCTTTCAGTATGATGTATAAAAAACTACGTTAAAATATACTACGTGTAAGTAAGTTGTTTATTTATAAGTCGGTAATTGTATTGTAGTATGTACATAATAATTTCAGCGGAGACTATTTTCTTGTTTTATTACTATTTTCTTATTATTATTTTTTTATATTATATTAAAATTAAACAACAAGTCTTTTTCTGTTGTTAACTTATAATAATTACATTAACATAATTATGTTTTATTCCTAAACCTAAAACTAAACACATACAATAAAAATCTACACACGTCTGCTTTAGATGACAACCTTAGCGCTCCGTCGAGCAGTAGGTATACATTTCAAAAATACGGCGGAGTCAAACTACTGCTCCTCAGTCTATTGTGCAACAACTATACAAAGGATTGTGCCTTCGATTATTCTGTCAGTCAAACGAATTTGCATGTAACGGGTATTAGTTTTTCATACAATTCGTATACACCTCATGAAACCCAGTTTACTATTTATTCGTGCCCGAACAGTTTCTATCTGAAGGTTTGTGTGTCTTCTGAAAGTACGTCGTCGTGAAACGCAATCGATAAGTACAGTGACGAATTCTACATAATCTCAAAACTTTAAATGTCTATATTTAAACTTTTAATCGAATGTATGTAAGTAGCAAAGTAAAAACACTGGAAAGTTACGAAGTACGCTTAAATCGATGAGCAATTCCAGGAAATGGTCAAGCACTTTTCAATATAATCAATTGCATGAATATCTCTATGTCTATCGCAGAGATATCCTCTTATCTAAAACATTTTCTTAGCCAGTCCCGTCTTTTATGTTAAAACTGTTTGAATCTTTGCACCAAGATGTGTAAAAAAATTAAATTTGCAATACTATTATGTTCGCTGTTAGTTTCCAATGTGTTTGGTGCTAAGAGATTGGATCCACTAGTTGATACAAAACTTGGATTAATTAAAGGATTAACTGCAAGTGATGGAGATTACTCCATGTTTATGGGCATACCGTATGCTTCAGTCGACAGTGCTAATCCATTCGGGGTAAGTTCACCAATTCGATCTTTTCTCCTGGTTATAACAGAACTTTGTAATTTATAGTTTGAGCTCTTATTGCAATTGATGTAGAAATAACAGTAAAATGGCGATATTATTAGACAAAAGCAACAACTTTTTTTAAGCTGGGAAAGTACCTCCACCTAACAGAATAGCGCAGCCAAATATTAATTCCCTTGAGAGTTTGTGTTCCTGGAAGTGAGTAATGTCACCATGCCGAAAGGAAAGAGTATAGGCTAGTAACGGATCGGCAACCTCTTGGTGTTGCTAATCTCAATGGGCGGTGGTGATTACTTTCATCATGTGACCCACATGTTCGTTTGCCCTTCATTTAAAAAAATGTTCATATAAAAAAATCTAAGGCAACAACTAGCTAGTCAAGGTACTATAATTTGATAATAGTAGTGTTTGTATTTTGCATACAACTATGAAAATCAATTTATTAAAAAACAAGACGCGGTTGGGGTGAAATAAAATATATTGTGTTTTTCTGAGTCGATCACTACCTAGACAGCACAGTCTACATTTTTTTTATACTACATTAGGCGGCAAACAAGCATACGGACCTCTGATACGTAACGACTACAGTATTATCTTCTTCCTTCTTAGTTGCCTTACACACAAAAACTCTCAAGGAAATTATTTATTTGGCTGCGGTATTCTGTGAGAGAGTGAGTAGAGATAATTCCCCAGTCGGGGTAAATAACACTGTGGTCTACATCTCTTTTGCCAGAGTCTCGTTTGTCAGTCAGCAGTCAGCCAGGTACACCGCGTGCAGGTGAAGTTAGCTTTGGTTAACTTTAGCTAGGGGTATAAACCCCTAAAATAAGTAAAAATTGTTCCCAGTACAACTTAATTGTTGCGGATAATGAAAGTATCATTGGGTACGATTAATGACAGTTTAATAAAAAATGACACAAAAGGCATCATACCAAATAACCTATTTAATTTGTTATCCCCATCGGATATTTAAATATCAAAGAAGGTACAAAGATTTTTTGTTTTGTCTTTTTCAGACCTCTGTACCACTGCCTCCTTTCGAGGGCACATTCGAAGCTTTCGATGATTCAGCAATATGTCCACAAGTAGAAGAATTTGGCAATACTGTCACTGGTTCATTAGATTGCCTTCATTTAAATATTTACGTTCCAGATTCTGCTAGTTCTAATAATCGCTTACCTGTATTAGTTTGGATATACGGTGGTGGTTTTAGTATCGGTTTCGCAGGAAGATACGTCTATGGTCCCAAGTATCTTGTTAGACATGATATTATATTGGTAACTGTTAACTATCGCTTAGGTCCTTATGGATTTATGTGTCTTGATATTCCCGAGGTACCAGGAAACCAAGGATTTAAAGATCAATATCTAGCCTTGAAGTGGGTCTATGAAAATATCGCCGCATTTGGAGGAGACTCTGATAAAATTACTATATTTGGAGAAAGCGCTGGTGCTATGGCTGTCGATTTTCATTTGTTAGCACCACAAGATAAAATATTCAATAAAGCTATTCTTCATAGCGGGACATCTTTATCACCAACGTTTTACGAACCCGTTAGAGATGCACCGCAAATTCTTGCAAGATATCTCGGTCATGATACAGATGATGTATATGATGCGATATCTTTTCTTGCGAATACTGATACCAATGAAGTTATTGCTGCAGTATCTAACCTAAATATTGACTTAAGACCTTGTGTTGAAGAAAAATTTGATAACGTAGATAGATTTATAACAGAAAACTGGATCAATGCTGAAGTGCCTAAAGTAAAAAATGTTCCTATTTTAATAGGTTTTAATAGCGAAGAATTTTTAGGTACTTATGGAGTAGACAATATTGATTTTTATGAAAAACGAAATTTATTCTACGACCAAATTTTGGTAGGATTTGATGTGGATAACGAAGCATTTGCTGATATGGAAGAAATGGTCCGCCACTTTTACATAGGCGACGATGAAATTAGCGAACAAACCAAATGGCAGTTAATGAACTTCCAATCGGATTTTAGATATAACCACCCTACATTTAGAAGTATTAAAAAGTATATTGAAAACGGAGCTGGTGATATATTCTCATTTGTATTTGCATATTCTGGCGGCAGAAACTTTGTAAAATATAGGCTGAATATGACAATTGGAGAAGCCGCACACGCTGATGAAGTTGGATATCTTTTTGATGTATCATTCTTGAATCAGAATGCAGCTCCAGAAGATCAGCTGATTGTTGACAGAATGACTACTATGTGGGCCAATTTTGTTAAATACAGGTAAAACACATTTTTTTTTAAGCGTAGTTATTTATATAGAAATAAATAAAATAAGGACTATTGTTTACAAGTACTGTGAAAAAGTAACCTTAGGAATGACCAGTTTTTTTAAGTCCTTCAATAAAGGACTCATCTAAAGACAGCCATCTCACTTGGTCTCTCGTTATCCTATTTGATTTGACTGGCTAGCATTAGCTACTTTGCACACCATCAGTAGCGGATCCTATCCTCTGTATCTGTTTTCTGTGTATTATAGGTATAGTACTACCATCATATTACCTATTACTTAATCTGCGTTAAAGATCCGAATTTACAAAAAGAAAGTTATTAAGTATGTTTATTAATTATCTAGTACTCGTAATACGAACTTTTCTTTTTGGAACTAGATGGTTCAGTGTAATTTTTACAGGAGTAAATAAATTCTCCTCTCTCTCTCTCTCTCTCTCTCTCTCTGAACCACAATTTTTATTAATCGTCTCTGCAGCTTTATGCTTCGGAGGGCACGTTAATCCGTCAGTCCCGGTTGTTGTCATTATATGACAGTCGTTAAGCCAAGTCAGTAACTTTAGGCGGCTTGAAAACACAGACCTTTGCCAGCCTGCAGTTCAGCAGCGTGATGGAGTGGAATTAAATAAACCATTTAAGTGTGGTTGTGCATGGTAATTAATTTGTTGACTATTATCATTCTAGTAACCCGACGCCAGAAATATCAGACTTGCTACCAGTTAAATGGACTCCAATAACAAGAGGATCACCACATCACTACTTAGAAATCAATTCAGAGCTCAGTTCTAAGACCAGACCCTACAGCGAAAGGATGAGCTTTTGGGATCTTTTTTACAAGACAAACAAGGATTTGCAAAGGATTTATCCAGGAGAAAATGTTGTTGACTTTTCAACATTTCTGTAATATGAACAATGTGACGAAAAACGTTCAGTGTAGACTTTTGACGGTATTTGTTTTCTGTTTAATAATGTAAACTCTGTATCGTTTTTATCTGCATGAATTAAAACTTTCTTACAGCTCCTTTCAAACTGAGACTATATTTTGTCACCTAGTTTTTTTATGCTCCATTTAATAAATATAAAATACGTAAATATGTAAAGATAAATCAATTTTGTATCTCTAGAAAATATACGACGAGACTGGAGGGGGAGATGGTTTTTGTTTGTTTGTTTGTAGTATCTTTATTGTACTTGAAGGGACTTCGCCCTTATCATGGTGGATTTCAATGTCAAAACCCTAACACTATCGACCGTACCTTCTCGTCCGTCCCAGACAGAAGGAGGATTTGGCCTACACTCCCCACGCTAGTCAGACGGATTGGAGAGGCCTGATCGATGTTTGGTAATGTATTTCCCTTAGTCGCCTTGTACGACATCCACGGGAAGAGACGGAGTGATTCTATTCTAGTCTGCCGGAAACCACACAGTTTTCTATGTATATGTCACGGTAAATATTATTAATTGAAACTTATTAATAATTACCAACAATTATTAATAATTACCAAAATTTAAGGCAAAAGTAAAGGTAATTATAAATAAGTAATTATTCACTTTTACCGGTTATTAATAATTAAACCTTACTTTTGATATATGTATATATATTTATGTATATATATATATATATATATATATATATATATATATATATATATATATATATATATATATATATATATATATATATATATATATATGATAAATGTAATTGATTTTCAAAAATAACGTATGCTAAGCATTTGTTTCAAGCAACAAAGGCAGGCGGTAATGTAATAAAACATGTTTTGGTTAGATTTGAGTTGATTTTTGGTTAGGTTAGGGTTTTCATGTGTACTGCTATCGGAAATAGGAGCTCCGCGAAGCGGAGCTCCGCGAAGTGGAGCTCCGTCAACCTAGATGATGAATGATGTGGTGCCAAGTAAGCTTAATTATTAATAATTGACAATTTATTACATTGGCATTATTATACATAAATATTGACCAACACAGATTGTTTGTTGTTTGTTTTATTACTTTTATCACACCATATAGTCCCAACTAGTAAAAGTGATGAATTTCACAGTTTTCATCACAATTACCAAATCATAAGGTAAGTATTAATAATTACTAGTTATTTCCGGCAGATTAGAAAAGAATCACTGTGTTTCTTCCCGTGGATGTCGTATAAGGCGACTAAGGGAAATACATTATCAAATATCGATCAGGCCTCCCCAACCCGTTTGGCCAGCGTGGGGAGTGTAGGCCAAATCCTCCTTCCGTCTAGGATGGACGAGAGAAGGTCGTGCTCCTGTAGTGGAGACTAAAATGGACCTGATGATGATGATGATGATGACACGGTGTGCAACGTCCGATACCTGACTTTGTTTCCAGAGCAATTTGTTACTTGTGATGTCCACAAGTATGTTAAAAATTTCCATTAGCACCATCAATATTGTAGAGGGTTTACGGCGCATCGGCTGACATTAAATTTATTATTATCAGTTGCTGCCGCGATGCAACCATTTTATCGGATCCTTGAGATGAACTTACCTAAACTTGAGATGAATATAGTGATAAGAATTACGATACTACTAAGATAAGATTATTGCGGTTTTATAATTCGCACGTCGGTATTTACCCCGCTATCAATACATATGTCACAAATTTTATATTTTGAAGTGAAAAATTCTTTAGCGACGATGTGCACTTTTTGGATTGGTAAAAAATGTTAAACTCGCGCCAGGACACGTGACCTGATCGAAAATTCGTAAGACAGAGCCGGCACCGCGCCGGCGCGGCGTAGGAGAGGAAGTAATATCCCCCTCTCTTTCTACCGCGTGGCGAAAATGTATGCCTGCTCCTGCTGTTTATTTTTAATGTAATATAAATTGTCATGTTATGATATGATAGCGCAACAAATGATTATTGTATTTTACCACATAAAAATGATAGTATAAAACTGTGGTATAAAAGTACTATCATTTTTATGTGGTAAAATATAAATTGTCATGTTATGATATGATAGCGCAACAAATGATTATTGATTATGATAGTACAGTACTATCATTTTTATGTGGTAAAATACAATAATCATTTGTTGCGCTATCATATCATAACATGACAATTTATACTGATAAATAAAGCAATTCGTGTGTAATTCCCTAACCATTCCGAAATATTCAAAAATGCACAACGTTAATGTTCAAGTTTTCATTTCTGTCGGCACTCCTGGAGTGCAAGCCGTTCTTTTTATACTGCGTCGGGTGGCAGACAATACGGCCCGTAATGATGCCCGATGTGAAACATTGTCGTAGCCATATTAACCCTCTCTACAAGAAATATTAGCCGTGTGGTTTCCGGCAGACTAGAATAGAATCACTCTGTTTCTTCCCGTGGATGTCGTACAAGGTGACTAAGGGAAATACATTATCAAATCGATCAGGCCTCCCCAACCCGTCTGGCCAGCGTGGGGGGTGTAGGCCAAATCCTCCTTCCGTCTAGGACGGACGAGAGAGGGTCGTGCTCTGTAGTGGAGACTAAAATGGACCTGATGATGATGATGATGATGATGACATGAAATATTGCTCGCGCGCCGCCATCCCCGCTGTCAACGCAGTACCTTGCCTTCTGGTGACTTCACTCACTCTTAGGAACACAACAACCCTCAAGGGAATTGTCATTTTGCTGCGGTATTCTGGGAGGTGGAAGTACTTTCCCAGTTGGGCAGCTTTCAAATACGCTAACTACAGCTCTTTTACCAGAGCCTCTTTCGATAGTCGGCAGGGTGCACCACGTGCAAGTTTGATAGAATACCTTTAAAAATACACTTAGTGCTCTTTCACACAGAAGAAAATACAGTTATAAATATCACCAAATTATTTTAATCATTTTGTTCGTGAGCATTAGTTGTTATTATAAAATACAATATGTAAAATCTCTGTGATTTTCATTAACAGTAACGTATCATTATGTTAACAAAATAAATGAATAATTAGTTTCAACTATACTAAAACAGAAAATAATATTTTTTCTGTCTCGTTGCATTATGTCACAAACAATGTTTTATAGCCATTGTCAGGTAAGCAATTAGGGCAATTAAAATGGCGTAGATTCCTAATCAAGCCATCCGACTTGTGCCTGATTAATATCTCACTGAATCCTGGAATTTTCTGTATATTTTCTTTCGTATTCTCTATGAAAAACAACACTGATCCTGTCTGGTCGTGTTAATAAAACTCGGACTTAGTATCATGGAAAGTATTATGGAATAATAATACAGACAAATTGTTATTATTTTATACTACGTCGCGTGGCAGACAAGCATACGGTCCGCCTGATGTGAAGCTGTTACCGTAGTCATACTAACGCTCGCAACATGAAACATCGCTCGCGCGCCGCCACCCCCGCTGCCAACGCAGCATCTCCTTCCATTCTGGTGGCCTCACTCACTCGCAGGAACACAACAACCCTCAAGGGAATTGTTATTTGGCTGCGATATTCTGTGAGGTAGAGGTACATTCCCCAGTCGGGTAGCTTACAATTACGCTTCCTACTTCTCTTTTCGCCACTGCTTCATTTCATTTTTTCAGTCAGCGGGGCACCCTGCCCCGCGTGCAGGTGAAGTCGGCTTTTTGTTGGTTGAAAGATGTTGATGAACCACTTACACCCCAAACAAAACCCGAACGATGTGTGATTCATGTACCTAAAACCTTAAGAACTTGCCTTTAACATTACAATCGAGTGTACGTACCTAATGTACTTGTACGTAATAATAACATAAAACCATTGTAAAGAACGAAAGACACACAAATGTCGATATCTATGAAAAACTCTAGAAATTGATCCGGTGCTCTTCAATATAATCAATTGCATATCACAGAGATATGTCCCTCTTATCAAAAACAATGTTTCTGAGCTAGTCTTGTCTAAAATTTTAAAACTGTTTGAGTGTTTGCATCAAGATGTATAAACACATTAAAATGTTAATACTATTCTTTTCGCTGTCAGTTTCTAATGTGTTTGGTGCTAAGAGATTGGATCCACTAGTTGATACAAAACTTGGATTAATTAGAGGATTAACTGCAAGTGATGGAGATTACTCCATGTTTATGGGCATACCGTATGCTTCAGTCGACAGTGCTAATCCATTCGGGGTAAGTTCACCAATTCGATTTTTTCTCCTGGTCAACACAACTTTGTAATTAATAGTTTCGGTTATTACCCCAATAGATATAGGTACAACACTAAAATGGCGATATTATTATACAATTTTACAAGAATGCTAACAATATATGGGCAAAAACGAATCTAAACTAAAAGAAGCTAATCTAAAAAGTAAATTAGGAATACGTACAAGACTTACAAAAAAGGCTTATTGCCCTTTGGTAATAACACCTGTTGCTTAAAGTAGAAATTTGCCTCCAATTATGTAGCACAATGTACCGCCATGTAGTATACACTTTACAGGTCACTCACAGCAAGACAGTGGTTAGAATAGTTACAAATAATATTGATGTATAGTATAATACGATGAATGACTTTTTTTTTTGGCCCGCCTGATGTGAAGCGGTTACCGTAACCGTATTAACGCTCGCAACATAATATATCACTTCCGCGCCGCCACTCCCGCTGCCAACGTAGCATCTCCTTCTTTTCTGGTGACCTCACTCACTCGCAGGAATACAACAACCCTCAAGGGAATTGTTATTTGGCTGTGGTATTCTGTGAGGTGAAGGTACATTCCCTAGTCGAGTAGCTTACACTTACGCTCCCTACCTCTCTTTTCGTCAGAGCTTCGTTTGTCAGTCAGCAGGGTGCACCACGAGCAGGTGAAGTTGGCTTTTGTTCAAAGATGTTGAAAAACCACTTACACCCCAAACTTCTTTTAAAAGTTTTTTTATAATGGGAACAACAGCCACTAGGACATTGATATTAAATAACCTGTTTTTTTTTGTTGTCTCAATAAGATGTTGTAAAAGATCATAGTACCTACTCTCATAATTATAAATTTGTCTTTCTTTTCTAGAGTTCTGTTCCAGTGGCTCCTTTCGAAGATACTTTCGAAGCTTTCGATGATACAGCAATATGTCCACAAATTGAAGAATTTAACAATACTGTCACTGGTTCTTTAGATTGCCTTCAATTAAATATTTATGTTCCTGATTCTGCCAGTTCTAGTAATCGCTTACCTGTATTAGTATTCTTATATGGCGGTGGATTTAGAGTCGGTTTCGCAGGAAGATTCGTCTATGGTCCAAAGTATCTTATGAGACATGATATTATTTTGGTGACTGTTAACTATCGCTTAGGTCCTTATGGATTTATGTGTCTTGATATACCTGAGGTACCAGGAAACCAGGGATTTAAAGATCAATATCTAGCATTTAAGTGGGTTCATGAAAATATCGGCGCATTTGGAGGAGACTCTGATAAAATTACTATATTTGGAAGAAGTGCAGGTGCTATGGCTGTCGATTTTCATTTATTATCACCGCAAGAGAAAATATTCAATAAAGCTATTATTCATAGTGGGACATCGTTATCACCTACATTTTACGAACCCGTTAAAGATGCACCGCAAATTCTTGCCAGGTATCTCGGCCATGACACAGATGACGTGTATGATGCGATATCTTTTCTTGCAAGTACGGACACCAATGAAGTTATAACTGCAGTAAATGAATTAAATATGATCTTAAGACCATGTGTCGAAAAAGAATTTGATAACGTAGATCGATTTATAACTGAAAATTGGATCAATGCTGAAGTACCTAAAGTAAAAAATGTTCCTATTTTAATAGGTTTTAATAGCGAAGAATTTTTGGGTACTTATGGAGTTGACAATATTGATTTTAATGAAAAACAAAGTTTATTCCATGATATGCTTTTTATAGGATTTGATGTAGATAATGAAGCATTCGAGGGGATGGAAGAAATGGTCCGCCACTTTTACATAGGCGATGATGAAATTAGCGAAGAAACAAAATGGCAGTTAATGAACTTCCAATCGGATTTCAGATATAACCACGCAACATACAGAACTATTAAAAAGTATATTGAAAATGGCGCCGATAATATTTTTTCATTTCTATTTGCATATTCTGGCGGCAGAAACTTTGCTAAATACAGACTTAATATGACAATTGGAGGAGCCGCCCACATTGATGAAGTTGGATATCTTTTTGATGCATCACTGTTAGACCCGAATGTAACTCCAGAAGATCAGCTTATTTTAGATAGAATGACTGCAATGTGGACCAATTTTGTTAAATACAGGTACATTTTAATTATTGTTATTTTTAGGTGGCACATTTTTGAGAATTTAGACATTAGGTTGGCGAAAATCCTGAGAGGAATAAACCAATAGAGTACGAGTAGGTGTTGATGACGAAGTCATTAGATCTACGATGACAAACAACTGTAGTAAAATGTTTTGTACTTACCTACAAAGGCTGACAATATTTTGAAGTGAATGTGTGTCATTAGTAGAATGATGCTTATTGTCAATCACGCTATTCCCACCCTGTCTACCACGTATAAATGCGTTGGTGTCGATGACCGTTGTTGATGTATTTACAAAAAATGTATTGATCAGTCATCTAATATGTACCCATTGTACCCACAATACTTTTTTAGTTTGGAACTAGATGGGCCTATGTAATTTAGTCCTATTTAGTTATACTATGTCGGGTGAAAAAGAAGAATACGGCCTGACTGATGGAAAGCGACTGCCGTAGCCATATAAACGCTCGCAACTTGAAGTATCGCTCGTACGCCTTGCTAGCAACGCAGCAACTATTTTTATCCTGGTAACCTCACTCCCTCGCAGTAACACAATTACCATCAAGGAAATTATTATTTGGCTGCGGTATTCTGTGTGGTGGAGGTACTTCCCCAGTCGGGCAACTTATAAAATACGCTATGCCTACGCTCTTTTTTCGACAGAGCTTGGTTCGTTTATTATTTTTTTCCGAACCAACAATTTTCATTTGAAAATAATCTCAGCAACATTTCATTTGCCAGTTTGCCACCCTTTGTTTCTTATAATTAAAAACGAATAATTATATAAACCAATTTAATGTGGTTGCGCATGCACATATTGACTTTTTGATTGTTATTGTTTTAGTAACCCGACGCCAGAATTATCAGAATTGCTACCAGTTGAATGGAGTCCAATAACAAAAGGATCAGCGCATCACTACTTAGAAATCAATTCAGAACTCAGTGCGAAAACCAGACCCTACAGCGAGAGAATGACCTTTTGGGATCTCTTTTACAAGACAAACAAGGATTTGCAAAGAATCTATCCAGGAGGAAATGTTGTTGACCATTAAGCATTTCAATAATAAGTGTAGGCTTTGGCCGATTGTCGTTTTCTGTTAAATAGTAATAAAACTGCACTTCGATGTAAACGACTTGTTTCTTATCTAAGGAATGCTGTCCCTATTGTTGTCACGGGCCGTCGTCGCTTTGCTAGCTGAGTCACAGAACGTCCAGCTCGTTTGGACCTTATGCTGCGGTAATAAGGTTCACAATCACTATGGCACGGTATGTGGATAAATATATAATAATGACAAATTAATTAATGTTTACCCACATACCGTGATAATGATAAATACTAATTTAGGCTCATAATATAGAGACATTACATAACGATGTATGATCGGTTCGGACATCAGGTGCAATTAATATAAAAAAAAATTATTGTAATTACCTAAATACTATGATTATTTACATTTTAATTTAAATCAATAATAATATCGTTCAGACGACCAGCCGGTGAAATGGATATGCCTACCCGAACCAAGACATTATTGAAATGGTATGTGCACAACTTCCTACTATGCGTCTACCTCTTAGTCAGGTACACTATTAGTGAGCGATGACATTTTGGACCTACATATTTCATTCCTATCAACAAGAATGTATTCATAATATGTACGTGTTCGGATATGTCTAGTTTGAATCCTTCCTCTAAGAAGCCATACATTTTGGCACAGGATGTTACATTGTATTACAAGTTATGTAATTCATTTTCTGTATAATATTCAATAATATACAAGGATTTGCGCCAATGTTCACTGCAATTTGACTGGCAAGTTTGACTCGATATGACCCAAGCGATATCATAAATTTATCGCTTAAAGTTTTCACACGAGTCGCCTATGCGCGAGCAGACGTGCGGGAAGGAGGTGTGAGGGGTGGGGCGGAAAGGACCAATACCTGCGTAGGCGCATGTATTGTTTGCCTTAATGTATGTATTCTTACAATAGTCATAATATTTTTCTTACAAACAATTGTCGTTATCTGAGAAATCTACTTAACAATGTGCATATTTTATTTTGTAATAGAATTTAACTTGGTGGTCAAAACAAAGAACTAAGTACAAACAAAACACTTCACAATGGCATATTATTAAATGGTATATTTGTTGGACAATGAGACTATTTTAACCCAAGGTTCTTTTCATAATTTAATGTATGATGATATCGATTCACAATAGATATAGTGTATTATGTTGCAAGTAATCATTTGAGTGCATAAAACTAGTAGGGCTAGGCAATGAGCTGTCGAGTAATTCCAAGAAATCGTGCAAAACAGCAGAAAAGCACTATCGGTTTTGCTGTTGACTTATTACAGGTAATGGAGGAACAAGAAGATTCCTGACGATATGTTTCGGCATGTCCATGAAACCGGAAATAAGATAAAGAACTATTAAAAAGTCGGGCTATAAAGTACCTTGATTCCAGAGCCGTAGAGCTATTTGATAAAAAATAAATCTTCGTTCTTACGCCACTGACTGACTGCACTGCCTGCTACTAGTCTCTCTGTAGTACTCTTTACGAGTAGTTGTCCAGTGTTGTGTTCTTCGAGTGGTGTTCTTGAAAATAAATTCTCTCTATCTACAAGTATCAGAAGTCTGAAGTGGAAGATTCTGTTAATATTGTGAGAAATTCGCACAAAGATAGGTGTAAAAAGTATTTCCGTGTTTACTTTAAAAAGAAACATAAAAGTTGCAGAAATGATGTTAGGCTATACAAACGCCGGCATTCCAGACAAATCTTGGCAACCACCAGTTGCAGTAATAGAAACAACGTAAGTGAACCTTTACGAGTATCTTTTTTTATAATACCTAAAATTTCCGTGTCACGATATACTCCGAAATTGCCGATCTTAATAAAATTTTGTACATTGTGTAATTTGAGAGATAACGCAGATTTAATCAAATTCATTCCATGGGATTTTTAATACATGATAAAAGTTTGTATGAAAGACCTCGCGCACAACCACAACTGCAAGTTGAAGCGGTTGCGTGCAACTTTTACCAAGGATTTTTAAAATACACCACATGTGTACAGTGCATGTCTAGTTATCTGAAATAGTAAATAATTGCCACGCCACTGAGACTTGACATAATGTAAAAAGCTATCCATAGTAACTATTTTCATTTAGTTTCTGCATCATTCCTATATTAGGTATAGACCTACATATATATTACTCAAGTAGCTTGATGAAAATATCAAACCCCTGATAGACAAATAGATAAATATATATTTATTACGCATTAGAAAATATCCTCTTATATTTTTTATTCTAAGTCTATAACTACAGTATAAATAATAGTACTTATGTACCTTTATTTTAAAGGCAGTATCTGATTTTGCACTGTAATAACCGAGCTAACATGTTTGTATTGTTTTAGAATGGGAGCCATGGTAGTAGAAATGTACTGGAAACAAGCTCCACTCGCGTGTAGAAACTTCATGGAGCTTATACGAAGAGGGTATTACAATAACACCAAGTTTCACAGAGTTATAAAAGATTTTATGATCCAAGGGGGCGACGTTACAGGCACTGGAAAAGGTGGACAATCAATATACGGACCTCAGTTTGATGACGAGATAATGTCAGATCTGAAACATACTGGAGCTGGAATATTATCAATGGCCAATGCAGGTCCCAACACTAATGGGTCCCAGTTCTTCATCACCTTAGCTCCAACACAGTGGTTGGATGGCAAACACACAATATTTGGAAGAGTTCAGAGTGGCATGATTGTTGTTAAAAGGATAGGGCTAGTAGAATGTGATAAAAATGATAGTCCAGTTGATGATGTGAGGATCCAAAGAGCATATATACCAAAATAGACTAGTACATATCGCATTTTTAGATATTTAGTTTTTGTAAGAATTTCATACATTGACTGTATCATACTGCAAATAAAATTAATAATAATAATGATAAAAGTATTTCATTAAGACAAATGAATGTACACTTTTATTTGTTTATACAAGGATTATAATTATTTGTAACTATAAATTTTATGTAATAATAAAGTTATTTCATTCAATAAGTGATATTGCATAATAATTTTAATACAACCTCCTTATTTGCTGTTTTTATATCACCGTGGAGGTGTAATCTAAGGCTGCTCAATCTGGCCGATCAACTCGCGGGCCACGAATTGATCGGCCGTCTATACGTGGATGGCCGTTTTGATGTGACATGGAACATCAACCCACTTACCACCAACTCTTATTGCGATTCAATAACTGAGTAGAACGCTTATTCATACCAATGAATAAGCGACTCTATCTCAAATTGAGTAGAGTCGCTTAATCATTGGTATGAATAATCATTCTATTATATATAGCTGCCAGGCGGACGACAAGAAATCTAAATTACGGCCCACGTCAAAAAATAATTGAGCAGCCTTTAGGTAAACAAATAAGCAGAAGGATTAAGTAATAAGAAATAAATCATTTTACCATTTAAAAGTTCAATTGAAATTAGATTATACACTATGAATGAACTTTCGTAATACGCGGGGCCGAGTGGCAGCCCTTGCTATCCGGTTCCATATTCCACTCAGAGAGGCGGTGAAGTCGCCTTGTGAGAGTGAGAGGTGCGGCCGGCAGGGGTGGACTAAGGCCTAGGCAACCTAGGCAGGGCCCGCAATTTTTGGGGCCCGAAAATTACATTTTTAATTTTTATTTCTGAATTGCAAACTTCTTTAGTAGACCCGGAAATACAATTTTGCCTAGGGCCCGCTTTAGCTTTAGTCCGCCACTGGCAGCCGGCGTAGTATTCTGTGCCGACGGCTTTAAAACTTTATGCGTTTACTTCTGACTCAAAACATTTAGGTATAAAGGTAACTTATACCATCGAAATGAGTAGGTATATAACAAATGGCTGAGCGAGTCAAAATTTATTAAGTAACAAACATGGACAAACGAATTATAATCCAGATGGAACCAAAGAGTCCTTATTAGAGTATTCCTCTGAGGCCAGCAACCATTTTCAAGATGCTGTTAGTAAGGGCGAATCCAAGGAGAGAGGGTGTGGGCCCCACCCAGTCATTCCCAACAGTCCACCAAAGATCATCAGTCCGCGCAAAAATATATGAAGCCTGGGCTCGCTCACCAACAGAGATGAGACCACTCTTAATATATATATAAAGTAAATAATAGGTCGGGGAAAAAGTCTTTTCGCATTATAGTATGTATGAACTTGTAATAAAATCTCTTTGGTTATACCATTTGTATCTAGCAGGTTTTGATATCTTTAAAAAGTTTAAATTTTAAAAAAGATAATTCCAAATTCAAATTAGGTAAATGTGTGATTTTCATTTGTTTTTTTTACTGTCAAGATGAGTGAATCTAATGAAGAAATTCGATACATTTTAAAATTTTACTACAAAAAAGGTAAAAATTCAACGCAAGCTGCGAAAAAAATTTGTGAAGTTTATGGACCTAGTGCAGTGTCTGTGAGAGTAGCACAAATTTGGTTTAAGCGTTTTCAATCCGGAAATTTTGATGTCAAAGATGCACGTCGCTCTGGTCGCCCTGTTACGGATAAAATGGATGCCATTTCTGAAAAAGTGGAGCAAGATCGGCATATCAGTAGTTACGACGTAGCTGAAGAACTAGGAATTGACCACAAAACTGTTTTGGCGCATAAAAAGGTCGTGGTCAAAGGCCGGCCAGGCTTCACAGACTCTGGCGAAACCCGGGTTAACCCGCAACAAGGTGATGCTGTGTGTATGGTGGGATTGGAAGGGAAGATATTCATTATGAGCTGTTACCGCCAGGCAGGACTATCGATTCTGAACTCTACTGTGAACAACTGATGAGATTAAAGCAAAAAGTTGAAAGAAAGCGGCCGGAATTAATTAATAAAAGGGGTGTGATTTTTCATCATGATAACGCTAGACCTCACACATCTTTAGCCACTCAGCAAGAATTAAGAGAGTTTGACTGGGAGGTGTTAATGCATCCGCCGTATAGTCCTGACCTTGCACCTTCTGATTTCCACCTGTTTCGGTCTCTTAAGAATTCTTTAGGCAATGTCAGGTTAACATCACGAGAAGACTGCCAAAACCACTTGGCGCGGTTTTTTGAACAGAAGTCCCAAAATTTCTATAGTAATGGGATCATGTCTCTACCTACAAGATGGCAAAAGGTTATCGAACGTAATGGCACCTACATACTTTAGTTAAATGTAAATAAACTTTATTAAAAAATGTTTTGAATTTTCATATAAAATACGAAAAGACTTTTTCCCCAACCTAATATAAAGGAATAAACTGATTTTTGTAAAGAAACCGCGGGATTATATTACTCTAGTACCTATTGTCTAAACTCTAAGGTAAATCAAGCACACGTTTTGACGTGAAAAAAGGCCAGACAAACATTCTTTCACATTTACAATATTATACTACAATTATTTTCTCGCTGCAGGTTGAGTCATTAAACGTGTGAGCAGCGCGAGGAGTATTGCGCGCTCACTCGAACTTACAGATCTTATGGCAACGCGTAGTGACGTACAGTGCTCGTATCGTTATATTATCAACAAGAGAAGTACAAAATTAAAATAAAACTATTTATTTTTCTCTTATTTTTGTATTTTATGTTATGGTAATATTAACAATATAAAAATAACAAATTAACAATAGCTATATACAAAAAAAGAAACTTATAACATTAATTACCTACATACTAAAATATGGTAAACTAATTAACTTTATCGAGGTTTGTGCTTAACAGTAATTGAGTAAGACGAAAATACATTATGTAACAGTTTAAAACGAATAATAATTAATTGACTGATTAACTAATATAACGCTTAAAAGTCTAATGACATACTAAAAGTCATCTTCTGAGTCACCATCGTCGGAATCGTCGTTTAAATTAATTATAAGGGATTCCGGTAAGTGTGACCGTCTTAAATCTTCATGTTGAGTCATTAAACGTGTGAGCAGCGCAAGGAGTATTGCGCGCTCACTCGCACTTACAGGTCTTATGGCAATGCGTAGTGACATACAGCGCTCGTATCGTTATATTATCAACAAGAGAAATACAAAACATAAAAAATAAAAATGAGAGAAAATTAAATTGTTTTATTTTAAATAAAACAATTTAATTTTCTCGTATTTTTGTATTTTCTGTTATGGTAATATTAACAATATAAAAATAACAAATTAACAATAGCTATATATATATAAAAGAATATTATAACATTAATTACCTACATACTAAAATATGGTAAACTAATTAACTTTATCGAAGTTTGTGCTTAACAGTAATTGAGTAAGACGAAAATACATTATGTAATAGTTTAAAACGAAAAATAATTAATTAACTGATTACCTAATATAACGCTTAAAAGTCTAATGACATACTATACATATAACATTAATTACAAAAATATGGTAAACTAGTTAACTTTATTGAAGTTTGTGCTTAACAGTAATTGAGTAAGACGAAAATACATTATGTAGCAGTTTAAACTGTCGAATAAAATTAATTTACTGATTGTGTGCTTAACTAAGAAACGAAAAATAATTAATTGACTGATTAACTAATACAACGCTTAAAAGTCTAATGACATACTAAAAGTCATCTTCTGAGTCACCATCGTCAGAATCGTCGTTTAAATTAATTATAAGGGATTCCGGTAAGTGTGACCGTCTTAAATCTTCATCTTGAAGAATTTCTACATGTCGAACACATTTTACCCAGTCTTTTTTTTGGGCCATTGGCGATAGCTTCATAAAATTATCGTTTAGAGTTTTCACACGAGTCTGCTATGGGCGAGCAGACGTGCGGGAAGGAGGTGTGAGGGGTGGGAAGGAAAGGACCAATACCTACGTAGGCGCATGTATTGTTTGCCTATAAGTATGTATTCTTACATTAATTATAATATTTTTCTTACAAACAATTGTCTTTATCTCAGAAATCTATTTAATAATGTGCATATCTTATTTTGTAATAGAATTTAACTTGGTGGTCATAACAAAAAAATAGTACAAACAATGGCATATATCGTGTATCTGTTTTAAATCAAGAATCTTTTCATAATTTAATGTATGATGATATCGATCATAATAGAGATAGTGTATTATGTTCAAGTAATCACTTGTGTGCATAAAACTAATAGAATATTTGATTAAAAGTGTTTGGATCGAGGCTGTCGAGTCATTCCAAGAAATCGTGCAAAACAGCAGAAAAGTAGCACTATCGGTTTTGCTGTTGATTTATTACAGCAAATGGAGGAACAAAAAGATTCCTGACGATATGTTTCGGCATGTCCATGAAACCGGAAATAAGATAAAGAACTATTAAAAAGTCGGGCTATAAAGTACCTTGATTCCAGAGCCGTAGAGCTATTTGATAAAAAATAAATCTTCGTTCTTACGCCACTGACTGACTGCACTGCCTGCTACTAGTCTCTCTGTAGTACTCTTTGCGAGTAGTTGTCCAGTGTTGTGTTCTTCGAGTGGTGTTCTTGAAAATAAATTCTCCCTATCTACAAGTATCAGAAGTCTGAAGTGGAAGATTCTGTTAATATTGTGAGAAATTCGCACAAAGATAGGTGTAAAAAGTATTTCCGTGTTTACTTTAAAAAGAAACATAAAAGTTGCAGAAATGATGTTAGGCTATACAAACGCCGGCATTCCAGACAAATCTTGGCAACCACCAGTTGCAGTAATAGAAACAACGTAAGTGAATCTTTACGAGTATCTTTCTATAATAACTAAAATTTCCGTGTCACGATAAACTCCGAAATTGCCGATCTTAATAAAATTTTCTACATTGTGTAATTTGAGAGATAAGGCAGATTTAATCAAATTCATCCCATGGGATTAAAATACATGATAAAAGTTTGTAAACTACAAGTTGAAGCGGTTGCGTGCTAATTTTTCCAAGAATTTTTAAAATACGCCACATGTGCTCAGTGCATGTCTAGATATCATATGAATTGGTAAATAATTGCCACGCCACATAAACTTGACATAATGTAAAATGCTATTCATAGTAACTATTCTCATTTAGTTCCTGCATCATTCCTATACTACGTATAGACCTACATATATATTACTCAAGTAGCTTGATGAAAATATCAAACCCCTGATAGACAAATAGATAAATATATATATATATTTATTATGCATTAGAAATACCCTTTTATATTTTTTATTCTAAGTCATACATTTACAGTATAAATAATAGTACTTATGTACCTTTATTTTCTATAAACTCCATCAAGCTGCGACGCCTCCAGACGATAGGAACTTGGAATGTGCGTGGCCTAAACCAACCTGGAAGACTTACCGTATTGGAACGGGAGGTAGTTAGAGTGGGTGTAAACATCTGTGGTTTAAGCGAAACACATTGGAAAGGCAGCGGACATCTACAGACAGACCACCACGTCGTTTACTTTTCTGGCAACGACATTAGCAGCAGCAACGGTGTGGCCTTTTTAATACCTGTACATCAGAAAAAAAGTGTGATGGGGTACGACCCAGTAAGCGATCGGATTATCAGCATCAAGATAAAAGCTTCACCAATGAATCTTAACATCGTTCAAGTATATGCCCCCACCTCCACTGCAAGCGACGAGGCAATTGAGGAGTTCTACTCTGAACTAGAAACAACAATAGCGAAGATACCCAATAGAGAGTTATTGGTCGTCCTAGGAGATTTGAACGCTAAGATCGGAGAGAACGCTCATCAGCTGTCCAGATGCGCAGGAAGATTTGGGCTCGGAAAGAGGAATGAACGAGGTGAACGCTTAATACAATTTGCGTCAGAGAACGACTTGCTGATCGTAAATAGCCTTTTCGAACACCACCCTCGAAGACTGTACACTTGGGTATCACCAGATGGAAAAACTCGCAATCAAATAGATTACATCATGACTCGTTCGCGATGGAGATCTTCTGTAACAAATGCCCATACTTTACCTGGGGCTGATTGCGGATCTGACCACCAACTATTGATTTCTAAGTTAAAGCTCAAGTTGACAGCAGCTAGAATCATTAAAAAGCCGAGAAAGTTGGAGGTGAGGGATGGTGTTGGATTTCGTTCGCTTATCAAAGAGAAGTGGACGAAGTGGTCAGAGGCAGATCTGGCTGACGAAACACCCGATGCACTATGGGACCGAACTAAGACTCTCATCACCACAACTGTCAACGAAACCGCACCACCGATTACAACTCACAAAAGACAGCACTGGATGACTGACAGTACCTTCGAACTCGTCGAAAAACGCCGGAAGATGAAAGCAACAGGAGCGGACATCAAGGATCTTAATAACATGTCGGCACAAATACAATGTAAATGTAGACAAGATCACAATACCTACTTGCGCAATATGTGTAAAGAAATTGAGGCTCATGCAGACAGATATGAGTCAAGAGACTTGTACCACAAGATCCGTCTCATTACGAAAACGTTGCCATCCAAAACCTGGGCCATCGAAGATCATAATGGCCAAGTAGTTACTGAACTGGATAAAATTTCGAAAGTTTGGAGAGATTATTGTCAGTCGCTGTTTGAAGATCCTCAGTCGCGAAATTTTCCACCAACGGAGCCTACGAGTGATATGCTCGAGCCGGATATACTTAAATCAGAGGTGAGAGCCGCTATTCGACATCTAAAGAATGGAAAAGCCACAGGTAGAGATGAGATCCCAATTGAAACTATACGAGCATTGGGAGAGCATGGCGTTCATATCTTCCATATAATTTGCAACAAAATATGGCACACAGGCAAATGGCCCTCTGAATGGGCTCACACGATATTCACTCCTCTTCATAAAAAGGGTTCCACGAAGAACTGTAGCAACTTTCGACTTATTGCACTGGTAACACACGCGAGCAAAATAATGCTACACATCATAAACGAGCGACTGAAAGCATATTTATCCAGAGAAATTGCGCCAGAACAAGCCGGATTTGTGAAGGGAAAAGGAACCCGTGAACAAATTCTCATCGTTCGTCAAATCATCGAAAAGGCTCGAGAATTCAACAAGCCGACATACATATGCTTTGTTGATTTCTCCAAAGCATTTGACTCGGTGAAGTGGCCAATGTTGTGGAAAACACTACTGGACATGGGCACACCACAACACCTCGTGCACCTGCTCAGGGAGCTCTACGAAGGGGGTACAGCTTCAGTGCGGACCGATGACCTTCTCTCAGATAGTTTCCATCCAAGTGCAGGCGTTCGACAGGGATGCATAATTTCACCTTTATTATTTAACATCTACACCGAGCTTGTAATGCGAATCACTCTCGAGAACTGGAACGATGGCGTGGTGATTGGTGGATACAAAATTTCGAACTTGCGGTACGCAGATGACACCACCTTATTTGCGAGTAACGCTGACCGTATGGAAGAATTGCTTCTCATAATGGAGCACATAAGCCTTACGTTTGGGTTGAAAATAAACCGATCTAAGACCAAGATTATGATCGTGGATCGCGTCAACGCCAATTCGCCCGAGGTGACACAGATTGCGAACTGTGACGTGGTGAAAGCCTACGTTTATCTTGGGGCTTTAATCTCAAACAACGGCGGATGTGTAGATGAAGTGAAACGACGTATGGCCATGACCAGAACTGCGATGGAGAAGTTAAGAAAAGTGTGGAGGAATCGTAACATCACCAAAGCCACTAAAATCAAGCTCGTACGAACACTTGTATTCCCCATTTTTCTTTACGCTGCGGAGACGTGGACAGTGCGTGAGTTGGAAAAGAAGAGGATAGACGCTCTGGAAATGTGGTGCTGGAGAAAGATGCTCGGGATATCATGGACGGAGTTCCGCACCAACGTGTCCATACTCCAAGAATTGGGCATCACACAGCGTTTATCTGCCGTAGTACAGTCGCGCATTTTGCAGTACTTCGGACATGTCTCTAGGCGGGATAACGACTCCATAGAGCGCCTGGTCGTTCAGGGAAAGGTGGAAGGGACAAGACCACGCGGAAGATCACCTATGCGTTGGGTTGACCAGGTTAAATCGGCAATGGGAAACCGTGTATCTGACTGCGCCAGACAGTCTGCCAACAGGGAGAGATGGCGGGAGATCGTGCGGAGAGCTGTGTCCGCCTCCACCACCGATGTGGATGCCTCTACGTGACCACGACCGCTCTGCCAAGAGTGAAACGACAGAGAAGACCTTTATTTTAAAGGCAGCATATGATTTTGCACTGCAATAACCGAGCTAACATGTTTGTATTGTTTTAGAATGGGAGCCATGGTAGTAGAAATGTACTGGAAACAAGCTCCACTCACGTGTAGAAACTTCATGGAGCTTGTACGAAGAGGGTACTACAATAACACCAAGTTTCACAGAGTAATAAGAGATTTTATGATCCAAGGGGGCGACGTTACAGGCACTGGAAAAGGTGGACAATCAATATACGGACCTCAGTTTGATGACGAGATAATGTCAGATCTGAAACATACTGGAGCTGGAATATTATCAATGGCCAATGCAGGTCCCAACACTAATGGGTCCCAGTTCTTCATCACCTTAGCCCCAACACAGTGGTTGGATGGCAAACACACAATATTTGGAAGAGTTCAGAGTGGCATGACTGTTGTTAATAGGATAGGGCTAGTAGAATGTGATAAAAACGATAGTCCAGTTGATGATGTGAGGATCCAAAGAGCATATATACCAAAATAGACTAGTACATATCGCATTTTTAGATATTTAGTTTTAGTAAGAATTTCATACATTGACTGTATAATACTGTAATATAATTAATAATAATAATGATAAAAGTATTTCATTTTTATTTATTTATTTATTTATTTAATCATAAACAATTTTTACATTGTGTTTGATATCAATAGTCAAATATAAATGATGGTACTAATAGATAAATTTTATATAATGTTAATTAACTGGATATTTAAAATCATCATAAGTAATATAAGAATTGAATTAACTTAGTAGTAGAAATTATATAATTATAAATTAAAATCAAGTCATCAACGAATTAAATGTCAAAAAATAAAAATAATAATAATAACAATAATAATCCTGATAACAATAATAATAACCATGTCAATCATTATTAGCATAATAATGTGATAAAAAATGCATAAAGAAACGAAGATCATTTAAAATATTCACTAACAGAGTAAAAGTTTTTGTTTAACAAATATGCTTTCAATTTTTCTTTAAAGAGCCTATGACTTTCTACATTCTTTATCTCGTCTGGCAATTTATTATAAGCCTTGAAAGCTTGGTATTGTACACTGTGCTCCATTATTTTTAAATGCGGTACTATGTTGTGTTTGAGAGCCTGCCTGCGAGTTTTTACGCGTGTTTGCCTATCTTCATTTGTCTCCATTGTCGATAATCGTTTTTTGAGATCTGTTAAAATTACAAATAAGTATAGAATGGAACGGTTAGTATGCCTAAAGTAATAAAATATGTTTCACAAGACTCCCAGGGTGGGATTCCTATCATTGCACGTATGGCGCTTTTCTGAATCACAAAGGCTCTTTCTTGATTGTAATGGTAGCTGATTCCCCATAATTTAATACTATATCGTATTTTTGACTCGACTAGCGCATAGTATACTTTTTTTAAATGTGTCAATGATATTTCATTCCTTAATGTCCTGATAACATAGCAAGCCGACGAGACAGAATTCTCTAGTGATGCTAGTTCTTTTTTCCAATTCAGAAATTCATGTACAATTTTATTTGTTTATACAAGGATAATAATTATTTGTAACAATAAATATGTAATAATAAAGTTATTTCATTTAATAAG
Source organism: Hypsopygia costalis (assembly GCA_937001555.2). Taxonomy (NCBI): domain Eukaryota; kingdom Metazoa; phylum Arthropoda; class Insecta; order Lepidoptera; family Pyralidae; genus Hypsopygia; species Hypsopygia costalis. The sequence goes on from OW443329.2 coordinate 30,881,074, forward strand.
TGATGTTGCATTTCTGATTTCATTTAATAATTGAAATTCATTTTAATTCAACCTCCTTATTTGCTGTTTTTATATCACCGTGGAGGTAAACTAAGGCTTCTCAATCTGGCCGATTAACTCGCGGGCCTCGAAATGATCGGTCGTCTATACGTGGAGGGCCGTTTTGATGTGACATGGAACATCAGCCCTCTTACCACCAACTCTTATTGCGATTCAATAACTGAGTAGAATGCTTATTCATTCCAATGAACAAGCGACTCAATTTGAGATAGAGTCGCTTATTGGTATGAATAAGCATTCTACTCAGTTATTGAATCGCAATAAGAGTTGGTGGTAAGGGGGCTGGTCTATATAGCTGGCCCGACGGATGAAAAGAAATCTAAATTACGGCCCACATCAAAAAATAATTGAGCAGCCTTGAGGTAAACAAATAAGCAGAAGGATTAAATAAAAAGAAATAAATCATTTTACCATCTAATAGTTCAATTGAAATTACATTATACACTACGAGCGAACTTTCATAATACGCGGGGCCGAGTGGCAGCCCTTGCTATCCGGTTCCATATTCCACTCAGAGAGGCGGTGAAGTCGCCTTGTGAGAGCGGGAGGTGCGGCCGGCAGGAGCGGACTAATGCCTAGGCAACCTAGGCAGGGCCCGTAATTTTTGGGGCCCGAAAATTACATTTTTAATTTTTATTTCTGAATTGCAAACTTCTTTAGTAGACCCGGAAATACAATTTTGCCTAGGGCCCGCTTTAGCTTTAGTCTGCTGGCAGCCGGCGTAGTATTCTGTGCCGACGGCTTTAAAACTTTATGCGTTTACTTCTGACTCAAAACATTTAGGTATAAAGGTAACTTATACCATCGAAATGAGTAGGTATATAACAAATGGCTGAGCTAGTCAAAATTTATTAAGTAAGTAACATGGGCAAACGAATTATAATCCAGATGGAACCAAAGAGTCCATATTAGAGTATTCCTCTGAGGCCAGCAACCATTTTCAAGATGCTGTTAGTAAGGGCGAATCCAAGGAGAGAAGGTGTGCGTGAGGGAGTCATTCCCAACAGTCCACCAAAGATCATCAGTCCGCGCAAAAATATATGAAGTGTGGGCTCGCTCACCAACAGAAATGAGACCACTCTTAATATATTTATAAATTGAATAAAAAGGAATAAACTGATTTTTGTAAAGAAACCGAGGGATTATACTCATTAATAGTAATATTTTTGTTCTGCTAGAAATAAGTCTAGTATTGTCTAAAATCTAAGGTAAATCAAGCACATTTTTCGTCGTGAAAGAAGACCACACAAATATTCTTTCACATTTACAATGTTATACTACAATTAATTTCTCGCTGCAGGTTGAGTCATTAAATGTGTGAGCTGCACGAGGAGGATTGCGCGCTCTCTCGCACTTACAGGTCTTATGGCAACGCGTAGTGACGCGCTCGTATCGTTAACTTAAAATACAAAAATAAGAGAAAATTAAATTAATTTTCTCTTATTTTTATATTTTATGTTATGGTAATATTAACAATATAAACCACTTGGTAAACAATTCAGCTTTCATCTCTGACTTTCAGTCTTCATTTTTCGACTTTATTGCTCGGAAAACCCACTCTAAGTCCGGCAGAAATCCATATTTAGCACAGCCTGCGTGACAAACTGTAAGTCTGCTTCCTTTTCCAATATTTTTATTGAAACCACCTTCGTTATTTTCATTAAGCCAACGAGTACTTTTGCGCGAGTGATTCTGGTTAACCCATGTCTCGTCCAGATATATATTGTTGATGATCTTCGTTGTCTCTCAACTGCTTCAGTTTTTCAAAAACTTAAGTCGAGCGCAAACAATGTCACACCGCTCCATCAGTTGTCTTCTTTCGGGGTTGATTAAATCAACACACAACAATTTCGATCGAGTTGAGTTATAAGTTATAAGTGTCCTCGTTGAGCCTTGACTGCATTTAAATCCATCAATGCGTTCTTATGTTTTTTCCAAAATCCTTTTTACCGATGGATGTCTCCATTATTGTAAAATGATTACACAATTTGTTTGATGACACTCTTATGAATATCATAGAGTTCAGTTACTGGACGTCGCTTATTTATTTTTTCACGGGGATAGGGCGATTCACATTTGCACACTCTTTTTTAATGGTATCCACTGTTCTTAAGGTGACGTGAGTCCAGGGCTTGGCCGTTTTCGAGGGGGTGAGGTGCGGGGCTTGAGAGGAGCCGGCGCGGGATACTCGCTTACAAGCGCGCGATCGCTGCCGAGACGCCACAGTATAGCGAAGCGACTATCTACACCCGTGTAGTATTACACCCGTCAATACAATAGTTAAAAGTACTTACTGGAAATATAATTATATGAAAATAAATAAACCACATGTAAAAATACATTTTTTTTATTAATGAAGTATATTATATTATGCAAACAAGTGATGTTTTGGTATATTATGAAAAAATAAAGAATTCAAAATAAAAAGAAAACTATTCAATAATTCTTTTATATTCAATTATATTTATTATTGGTCAAACTAAAATAGGTACATACTTAGACTAACTAACTATCACGCGCCAGCATACACTATTCTTCATCCTTCTAGGAATCGATATGTGCCGTACAGCACGCGTCTGTCCCTAGTTACTATGCCCGAGCATTGTTATTTGGCTGCGGTATTCTGTGAGGTGGATGTAATTCCCCAGTCGGGTAGCTTACAATTACGCTCCCTACCTCTCTTTTCGCCAGAGCTTCGTTTGTCAGTCAGCAGGGTACACAGCGCGCAGGTGAAGTTGGCTTTTGTTTAAAGATGTTGATGAACCACTTACACCCTAAAATATTAATCCAACGTCCTAGCTCCTACACCAAAAAAATATTAAGCGTAAGTCGTGTCCTACACCAAAAACGTTGGTGGCGGAAGCACGCAAAGTAGTGTAGTAGACTTGTGTAGTTCCTGAGTGAGTAGTTCAATTGTACCAGTTCACCATACAAGCCGGTTCTTGTCACTCACTCTTTCTTGTCCCATGTAGTTCACTGCGTCATTTAGTTCAATCGAGTGACAAAGAGTAAAAAGAACGGAAATACTAAAAGCGTACGAGCTAGAATGAGAGAGATACGTTGTAATGCCAAAATTGCTGATAGAGAGTGAAAAGGACGGAAGATTCTGTAATTGTTCGAGATAAAAAGAGACAGTTTCGTGCGTGGTTGACTGACCGAATTAGAACTCTAAGGCTAAGGACATAAGAACCATAAGCTGTTAGCGAAAATATGCTATAGTAGTAGTACAAGGCTCAATTTTTATATTAATTATTATTTTAACCACTAAATAATTTCTTTTTACTCAAGCTTGACAGTCCTAAGCCAGTGAAAAGTTTGAAGGAAAATCAATATTTATAAAGGAATTTATAAAATATTTCATTAGTTACACTTATTTAAAACAAAAATACAATGTCATCAAAATGATGCAATAGAAATGTAGAAGGAATCAGTCAATAGAACTACTGAGTCGATTGAATCAAAGATACATTGAACTAAACTGAACGAGTGAGTCAAAAGAACTACAGAAGTAAATGAACTAAATGAACTAAATGAGTGATATAGTTCAATTGCGTCAAAAGAACTGCATCTCTTTTTTCAGTTCAGTGAACTGCTTTGCGCAAGTCTATAGTGTAGATCAAATTGCCTGTAATTTTGACTTCCGCAAAATAACACCTGATTCAATTAACTATCTAGCTACTAATATTATAAATGCGAAAGTATGGATGTCTGTTTGTTCCACTATATTTGGGGTTATCACTATATCTGGGCTGTAAGTGGTTCATCAACATCTTTGAACCAAAGCGAATTTTACCTGCACGCCGTGCACCCTGCTGACTGACAAACGAAGCGCTGGCAAAGGGAGGTAGGGAGCGTAATTGTAAGCTACCCGACTGGGGAATTTACCTCCACCTCACAGAATACCGCAGCCAAATAACAATTCCCTTGAGAGTTGTTGTGTTCCTGCGCGTGAGTGAGGTCACCAGAAAGGAAGGAGTTGCTGTGTTGGTAGCGGGAGTGGCGGTGCGCGAGCAATATTTTAAGTTGCGAGCGTTATTATAACTACGGTAACCATTTCACATCAGGCGGGCCGTATGTTTTTACGGCCCGACGAAGTATAAAAAATAAAAATTATGACGCCTAAACGGCCAAACCGATTTCGATGATCGCGTACCTACATGTATGCGATAAACTTAATCGCTACTGAAAGAATTTCAATGTGGGTTTACAGATATTCCAAGAAAGATTTATAATAAAGTTTTCCAAAGAAACATCTAGCATGAGAAAAAAAAACCGGGTCTCAGTAAAAAAATAAATGTATCATCATCATCGTTGTCTTACTGATATTCCTACACTGTGTTTATTTCAACGTGTTTATTGACAACGCGTTGAACGGACGCGCGGCACAGGTCCTACCTCGAACGCAGCTCCTAGAGCACTGACGTTGAGAGCGATCGAGTGTCGGGGAGGGTGCGCGACCGCAAATCGTTATTCTTTTAATAACTTTATTTAAATTATTTTATTTTTAAAAGTAATAGCATAATGCTCTCGTAATTAAAATTATGAAAATTTTGGTATAATTTCCTTATAAAAAAAATTGTATTAAATAGTTATAATTTTTACTTAGTGCAAATTTAGAGAGTAAGTTCACGATTTTTTTCTATCGAGCCAAAAATTATTAATTGTGTTTTCAATAGCTTTGTGCCCTGCAGAAAGGACTTAAGATTTCATAGTTAAATTTCTAGGAACCAAATTGAAATAGTTTAATAGAACTATTCTTTCAATAAGCGTGTTTCCTGGACTCACTTCACCTTAAACATAAGCCACAAATTTTGACCGTAAGTTCTCGCGCCTGATTAAAATTTCATTTAAAAATGAAAAAACATTGTTGATAACAATGTGCGCTTGTTGATTTATATTGACACTAACAGATTTAATATTGCTTGCAAAAAAAACTTCCACGTAGCTAAGTGAGTATTCAAATATTGAATGAGTAAAAATAATTAAAAAGTCATTATTTTTAGCAACAAAACAAATCACGATTTGTGCACAACTCATTACGCTATATTAATTACAATATATTAATATACATAATAATTACATAATATATTATTATAACGATTTACAATGCAGAAGGTAATTTAGCGTGCCGAGTGATTCACCGCCACATTGTTATCGACAGCGCGTGCTTGATGAGCACATCACTACGCCGAATATGATCTAAGACTCAACATGCAGCGAGAAAATAATTATAAATATGTAGTACACACACAGGTGCTAGAAATATAAAATTAAAACAATTGTTAGTTGAAAATTATTTTAAGTGAAATTTTTTTTAGCAGCGTTGTGTTTTTGGGACGGATGAAAAATGTTAAACAGTAACTCGCGTCGGGACACGTGGCCTGATCGAAAAATCGTAAGACGGAGGGAGCGTAGACCGCCGGCGCGGCGTAGGAGAGGAAGTGATATCACCATCTCTTTCTACCGCGCGGCGAAAATGTATACCTGCTCCTGCTGCATATTTTTAATGTAATCTAAATTGTCATGTTTGTGTACCTACTTACGATAGTGCAATAAATGAATGTTGTATTTTACCACATAAATGATAGTACTTTTAAGTATACTGACAAATAAAGCAATTCGTGCGAAATTATTCCTTAACCATTCAAAAATGCACAACGTTAATGTTCAAGTTTATTTACATACCCTTTTTTATTTACATTTTAATCTAAATCAATAATAAAATCGTTCAGATGATCAGCCGGTGGATTGTAAATCGATATGCCTAACTAACCTAAGATAGATAGATTATTGTAATGGTATGTGCACAAATTCCTACTGTGCGGCTTAGACAGGTACAAGAATAGTGAGCGATGGCATATGGAACTACTTCATTCCTAACAACATGAATGTTTACATAATATTTACGTGTTCGGACATGTCTAGTTTGAATCCTTCCTCTCATACATTTTGGCACAGGATGTTACATTGTGTTACAAGTTATGTAATTCGTTTTCTCTGTAATATTCTTCTGTATATACAAGGCATTGCGCAAATGTTCATTGCAATATGACTGGCAAGTTTGATTTCATATGACCCAAGCGATATCATAAATTTATCGTTTCTAGTTTTCCCACGAGTCAGCTGTGTGCAAGCAGACATGCGGGAAGGACGTGTGACGGATGGGAAGCAAGGGTCCAAAATAATAATATACGTAGGCCCATGTATTGTTAATATTTTTCTGTCAAACAATTTGTTCTTGTATGAGAAATATATATTGAACAATATGCATATCTTATTTTGCAATGGAATTTAACTTGTTCATAACAAAAAAATAAGTACAAACAAAACCTTTCACAAAGAGTGTACGGCAGAAACGTAGTTTGCCACATGTAGGTACATCTGCTGCTGTATTTAGTGAATAAAATTAGACCAAATCAAATTGACAGCATTATTTCAGCTGAATTACAGGTTATGAAGAAGATTCACATGGAAAAGAAACTCATGGTACACGGCCCTTACGGTACTTTAAACCCTAATTCTCCATGAATGCGAAATCCCAAATGCAGCAAAAAAAAACTGAAGTCCAAACTCAAGCATTTACTAGCGATGACGATATCCCAAATATCATCGACGATCGCCAGAAAGGGTGGGCAAAGCAAAGTGCCACCATCCGAAACCATGATAGTGATAACTGATGGATCGTGCCATATGATCCGTTCCTTTTGAAATTTTTTATTCTGTAGTGTATATATTATCAGCATTGCACCCGTGCCACAATACACTGCGAAGCCGGGGCGGGTCGCTAGTATGTAATAAAGGAACTTAAATATAAATTTTGGGGTGTAAGTGGTTCATCACCATCTTTGAACCAAAGCCAACTTCACCTGCACGCGGTCATCATCATCGTCATCATCTCAGCCATTTAAAGCCCACTGCTGGACATAGGCCTCCCCTCTAGATTTCCAATAAGACCGGTTGGAAGCGGCTTGCATCCAGCGCGATCCTACGGTCTTAATGAGGTCGTCTGTCCACCTTGTGTGTGGACGTCCTACGCTGCGCTTGTCGGTACGTGGTCTCCACTCGAGAACCTTTCAACCCCATCGGTCACGCGTTTGTCAAACTGACAAACGAAGCTCTGGCGAAAAGAGAGGTAGGGAGCGTAATTGTAAGCTACCCGACTGGGGAATGTACCTCCACCTCACAGAATACCGCAGCCAAATAACAATTCCCTTGAGGGTTGTTGTGTTCCTGCGAGTGAGTGAGGTCACCAGAAAGATAGGAGATGCTGCGTTGGCAGCGGGGGTGGCGGCGCGTGAGCGATATTTTATGTTGTGAGCGTTAATATGGCTACGGTAACCGCTTCACATCAAGCGCGCCGTATGCTTGTCTACCGCCCGACGTAGTATATAAAAATAAAAATAAAACCTATGAAATAAATTATTACAAACTGATATCTCTCGAAATAGCCAGTAAATTAATTTCCTGCAATACAGATGGTAATTAATTCAGCAGACATTCGTTCATTAATTTAGTTTTTGTCGCATCATATTTTATCACAGCATTCGTACGCGACGCGACGTCGCAAGAAACACCGGAGACTGTTTTCATCTCTTCAGATAAAAAGCGTTCTGACAGTCTATTCATCTTAGGGGCTCGGTCTGTCATACTGTTAAAATGACACTGGCTGCCTTTAAGCTTTTAAGGGACGCATACAATGTAAAACGACGTCGAAGAACGTGGGGAGCGCAAATGCCGAAAATGGTTTGAAATTCCGGAAAATGTTCGAATTTTGACAATCATATGGCGTGTTCACACGATTTGACAGCTAACATGACGCGGCTGAATTGTTCACTGTATGGTTTTGTATTCCTTTCTTTTAGTTTCTCTGCGATTTGGAATAATAAAGTTTCTTTTACAATATTGCAATTTCGCGTCTGAAATATGATTTAGGTAATAATTTACTGCAATTGAGACTATCACTTTGTTATCAAATATACTTGAATTTGATTATAAAATGTAATAATTATTTTTTTCTACTTCCTTTTAAAAAAAAAAGTAGAATAAGTTTTTAAAACTAAATATAACAAATAGGACAATCTACATTAATAAATGATGAAATCTTGTATTTCTACATAATACTTGTGTCTATTATGATGATCTCACAAACAGCTTTAACGATTTCGATGAAATTTATAAAATAGGGGCATACGGGTTTGAATAATCAATATCAATAGCTATGTCTCAATTATGGGAAAATGCCAGTTACTAAAATATAACTACCAAATAATTTTAATTAATATTTAGTTGCATACGTTTAAATTTATACTATACGTATTAATTTCCATTTTAATTTTCAGTTATTCCCTCCTTGTGCACCAGACATGTCTTATTTTTTTTTATACTACGTCGGGTGGCGAACAAACATACGGCCCGCCTGATGTGAAGCAGTTACCGTAGCCATATTAACGTTCGCAACATAAAATAATAATAATAATTTTTATTCAGTTAAAACTTAGGCTAAAAACAACATAGATAAAAATATTAGTCTATGATAACAATCTAACAACTACCTGAACTAGATTGAAAATGTCGCTCGCGACTAGGTTGAAAAGGATGCACCGCGTGCAGGTGAAGTTGGCTTTGGTTCAAAGGTGTTGATGAACTACTTACACCCCAAACTTATCTCTGCATCACCCTTAGATTGACTGGTAGAGAACGCTTGTATAGCATTAAGACCACCTGTGTACAATTATTTTGTGCATGAAGTTTAAATAAATAAATAATGACATGTAACGCCATCTGTTAGCAACTACTGAACTAAGCTAACGGACAATAACTAGCACTACATGTCACCTGATGTCATAAAGAACGCTGGGCGAATCTGGGTCATCACGTACGTATAATGTAATATTAAAAATTGCATCAGGGTTCCATTAACATCATCAATATTGTAAATGGTTTACGGCATAACAGCCGGGATAAATTATTATCAGCTGCCGCGCCGAAGAGGAACCAACTATCGACAATTTTTTTGCTCAAGAAACCTAGATGTAGATTCTTCGTCAATAAAAGAGATCATCATCATCATCAGGTCATTTTAGTCTCCACTACAGGAGCACGACCCTCTCTAGTCCGTCCCTAACAGAAGGAGGATTCGGCCTACACTCCCCATGCTGGCCAGACTTGTTGGGGAGGCCTGATCAATGTTTTATAATGTATTTCCCTTAGTCGCCTTGTACGACATCCACGGGAAGAGACGGAGTGATTCTATTCTAGTCTGCCGGAAACCACACGGCCAATAAAATAAAAATAAAAGAGATACATACTTATTATTAAAAACCGGACAAGTGCGAGTCGGACTCGTCCACCGAGCGTTCCGTACGTAGGATCATTATAAATTTAATATTTTTTATTATAAATGAGAAATAATGCGTCGGAAAAAATAAATAAAATATATTTTCCAATGTGCACATCAAGCGCTTTCATATGATAGCCCATTTGAACTAGTAGCTTCAATTAGAAATTTCAACTCCCTGTAAAAAATATAGACCCCCTATTTTTTAATATTTAATTACAAATGTATAGTTTTGAGATTTATTCTTGTACTTCTAGTCTATAACGATGTTACTTGCCAAATTGAATAGTTCTAGGACAACGGGAAGTACCCTATCAGTTTTGATTCTCTTGAGAATGTGTCAAAATATGTTTTTTGTTAAATAAACGGCCGTATCTTTTTTTTACGTAAACTTAGCAGATTGATTTTTTTAATACTTCATGGGACCGTAGACCTGAGTATACAGTTCAAATTTCAGTTTGACAGACAGACTACTGACAGACGGACAACAAAGTGACCTTATAAGGGCTCCGTTTTGCCTTTAATAGCTGATTGTTAACGGTTCACACTGCTGGTAAAAAAGAATTGGTTCTCTGTGAAGTCAATAAGAAGTTTACGGACGATAAATTTACGTGACAACGTCATAAGAAACATAGGCCGATCGTGCCTCTCTATCGCTTGTTCCGCGCTCTCGCTTGCACGCTCGGCTCAGGCGGAACGTGACAATGAGTCATCCTGTTTCGTGCAGCCGGCGTTCATCGATTTATGAGACATTTTCACGTCAAAAACTGATGTTCTCTATGGACAAAAACTGAATTAAGCGAGAAATGTACAATCGACAACCCTTATTCAACCCACTGCTGGGATACGGATCTCCCCTCCATCGAAAGGGTTTAGAGCATACTCCATCACGCTGCTCAACTGCGGGTTGGTGGAGGCCCGTGTTTTCAAACCGCCTCAAGGCCACTGACTTGCCTTAAAGACTGTTATCTGCTGCCAACTGACAACTGGCGGGACGGACGGCATAACGTGCGCTCCGCGTGCTTTTTTTTATTTATTTTTTTATACTACGTCGGGTGGCAGACAAGCATACGGCCCGCCTGATGTGAAACGGTTACCATAACCATATTAACGCTCGCAACATAAAATATCGATCGCGCGCCGCCACCCCCGCTGCCAACGCAGTATCTCCTTCATTTCTGGTGACCTCACTCACTCGCAGGATCACAACAACCCTCAAGGGAACCGTTATTTGGCTGCGGTATTCTGTGAGGTGGAGGTACATTCCCCAGTCGGGTAGCTTACAATTACGCTCTCTACCTCTCTTTTCGCCAGAGCTTCGTTTGTCAGTCAGCAGGGTGCACCGCGTGCAGGTGAAGTTGGCTTTGGTTCAAAGATGTTGATGAATCACTTAAACGCCTATCTAATAGTGTATCTCTGGCTCTTTTTGTGATAGTAGGAGATTACAACAAAGTGGCTTTTCGAGTCTGTCTGTTAGTTTGTCCGCTTTCTCTATCTTCTACTAACTACTATAACAAATAACAATACACAATACAAATAAAAAAATACTTTTTATTAAAAAATACAAGTCTAGGTTCCATAATTAGGGATCTTTTCTGTTTTTTTAAAAGCTTCATTAGACGAGTACTGTCTTCTATGTGGTACATTATCGCACTGGTAATGATAATAATAAACATTACATCAAACTTCTCAAAGGGGCCTCTACGCGTTGGATCCATATCCACGCTTGTGCTTCGAAAGGCACATTAAACCGAGGAGCTTGCGAGAAATAAACCTATCATGGACAGGCTGCGGTTGACGTTGATTAACTTGCGTGTTCGATTAGACCAACATGCGCAATGACGTCATCGAGCTCCTCTGAAGCGAGAAATGTAATTACCCCCATTTCAGAAGTACAAATTAATCTAAACGTAAAGTACTGTACGAATCTCATAATTCCAACAACAATACAACTTTATCGACACCTGAAAATTCACAAGCCTTAGCAATCTCCAGGTATAATTAATTACTTTGTTTACAGTGTCTTTCCGGTTTTAATGGGGAGATAGCCGTTTTAAAATTAATGGCCGCCATACTCCTCATCAAATGTTAAAATACACAGGTAACGGTTATTGTTTGAGGAGGATCGGCAAAAGGAGGGTTATAGTTATGAATATTAAAACGCGTGGTAAGCACCCGCCAAGATCTCAAACTAATACCACAGTATAAGTAATAGTACTAACGTACAGTATTGACACTCTCTGCCGCTCTCACTAGTCGACCTCACCTCCCCTATGAGACCGATTTGGAACCGTTCGCAATGGATGCAACGTCCTACAAATTGCCGTCGCTCGTATTTTATTCTCCATTCAGTTTAAAAGATGGGAGTTACTTGTGCAGTGGATGGATGTCGCAACACATGGAAAGTCAAAAAAAGAAATTTATTCGATCCCTTTGGATGAAATAAAGTACTGATTTTTTTTATAAATTACCTAAAAAGCATGCGGCAGCCATAGTTTCATCATAACTAATTCATGTCTGTCAAAGTAGGATACAAGATACAATTAATAAGAGATGAGAAAAGGATAGGATAGGATAGCCTTAAAGCAGATTTATATGTCTCAAAGAGCAAGTGAGTGCGCAGACGCGGAATTGACATTGCTGTCACTGGAGTTATGGTGGTTTATTGTTAATGTTTACAATTTTCTTATTTACATTTCAATGTTTATTGTGCGTGATTGTGTGGTATTAGTTTTAAATTACGTTTGTTAGTTTTAAATGTGAATATGAAAATGAATCAAATCATTGCGCATGCATTTATATGAATAGTAAAAAGCTACAATTAGTAAGAATGAAATGGTTTGACCATTATAATGAACCGGTGTTCGGAAGGCGAATGTTTGATTTAGTGGTGATTAGAAAATATAAAATTTTGGGTAAGTTAGCAATGGCAGTTATACAAGACGTTTTGTAAATATTGGCTGAAGTCAGTGTAGTGTATTTACTATGTTTTTTTTTTCTTCACTAAGCCCACCTGATTTGAAGCGGTTACCGCAACCATATTAACGGTCGCAACATTAAATATCGCTCGCGCCATGCCATCAACGCAGCAACTCCATCCTCTCTGGTGACCTCACTCACTCGCAGGAACACAACAACCCTCAAGGAAATTGTTACTTGACTGCGGTATTCTGTGAAGTGGTGGTACTTCGTCAGTCGGTTACACCCCCTTACATGTCCTACTAATAATTTGTATAATGTCAGCCCTAGAGAACGTCACTCAAACATAGGCACGTGTACAGACGTCATTTGGTTACTACATGCAAAAGCGCCATTTTTGTATGGAGTGGCCGAGGTTTGCTAATACCACAGTATAAGTAATAGTACTAACGTACAGTATGGACACTCTCTGCCGCTCTCACTAGTCGACCTCACCTCCCCTATGAGACCGATTTGGAACCGTTCGCAAGGAATGCCACAACGTGAGAATTGACGTCGCTTGTATTTTATTCTCCATTCAGTTTAAAATATGGGAGTATGTAAAAGATGAGAGTTACTTGTGCAGTGGATGGATGTCTCACCATATGGAAATTAAAATAAAAAATAAAAATTAATTAATTTTTTTTTTTTTTTACTTTCCATGTATGGATGGATGATTGGATGGATGGATGGTTGGATGGATGTATGGATGGATGGATGGATGGATGGATGGTTGGATGGATGGATGGTTGGATGGATGTATGGATGGATGGATGGATGGATGGATGGATGGATGGATGGAAGGATGGATAAAAAATGCTATGCAATAGCTTTACCGCGGCAGTCCCCGAGTGCCACACTTTTTTTTTTTCTTCACTACGTCCACCTGATGTGAAGCGGTTACCGTAACCATATTAAGGCTCGCAACATTAAATATCGCTCGCGCGCTGCCATCCCCGCTGCCAACGCAGCAACTCCATTCTCTCTGGTGACCTCACTCACTCGCAGGAACACAACAACCCTCAAGGAAATTGTTATTTCACTACGGTATTAAATAATAAATAAATAAATAAATATTTTGGACAATTTACACAGCGCCATCTAGGCCAAAGTAAGCGAAGCTTGTGTTATGGGTACTAGACAACTGATAAACATACGTAAATACATTTTTTTTTAAATACATACTTATGATACATAGAAAACACCCAGACTAAGACAAACAGACATGTTCATGCACACAAATGTTTGTCCTATGTGGGAATCGAACCCACGAGCGTTGGTGTCGAAGCCGCGTCATTGACCGCTACGCCACCGAGCTCGTAAAGGTATTCTGTGAGGACGAAGACCGACGCCCGACCGACGAAGTACCTCCATACTTCGTCGGTCGGGCTGCTTAAAATATATGCTATGTCCTACCTCTCTTTTCGTCAGAGCCTCGTCTGTCAGTCAGTACCCCGTGCAGGTGAGATTGACTTTGGTTCAAAGATGTTGATGAACCACTTACACCCCCTTACATGTCCGACTAATAATTGAATAATGTCAGCCCTAGAGAACGTCACTCAAACATAGGCACGTGTACAGACGTCATTTGGTTACTACATGCAAAAGCGCCATTTTTGTATGGAGTGGCCGGGGTTTGCTAATACGCAAGTTTAAGTACATTTATTTGAATTTTTTTAGTGATCTAAATTACAATTTTCGGAATGCTATGTTATGTGAAAGCTTCTTTCTTCTTCTTCGATGAGCTCGATGGCGTAGCGGTCAATGACACGGCTTCGACACTAACGCTCGTGGGTTCGATTCCCACATAGGACACACATTTGTGTGCTTGAACATGTCTGTTTGTCTTAGTCTGGGTGTTTTCTATATATCATTAGTATGTATTTACAAAAAAAAATGTATTTATTTATTAATTAAATTTAAAAAGTTACTTTTCGATACAGCTCTATATGGACAACTGTATCGAAAAATAACTTTTTTTTGCCATTTCGATACAGCAGCAAGCAGGTTGCAATGCAAATGCATTGTAACTTTGCAAAAAAATTCTACATAATCTGTGAACGCGGCGACGTGCGGCGCATCGCGCATGCGCACCACGTATGCTCAATCTGCAAATAGTTTTTAATTTATAAGTAAGAAATGAAGCTGTTAAATTAACTTCACGGTTTTATTTAAAATATTATTATCATCTACTAGTGTGACGCTATTATCAAATTCGCCTTCGGCTCATTTGATAATAGCGTCACACTAGTATTTATGAGTAAAATCACACTAGTATTTTAAGAACCCTTATTGAGCAACAGTTTCATAAACTACTATTTCTCATCGAATTCTTTGTTTTAATAATTAAACCATTTCAAAATACTCCGAAAGGAACCTTCCCAATGTATTTAACACTATACAAAGACTTGGCCATTTCCTTAACAAGGTTTTGTTAAAGATCAGTTTTACATCGGCGTAACTCGGCTATAACAAATATAATTTTAGATAAAGCAATTATTACTTCAAACATTGCTGCAGGTAATACGCTACAAAAGTGTTTCTTTTTTATATAAGAGGGGGGCAAACGAGCATGTGGGTCACCTGATGGAAAGCAATCACCGTTACCCATGGAGATCAGCAACGCCAAGGGGTTGCCGATCCATTGAGGTTGCGTTGAGGTTGCCAAGCAGGTGAGGTTGGCTTTAGCTGTAAAGATCGTGGTGAGCCACGTGGTGTGAGATGAGGGGTAACCTCGTCTTACCTCTTGACTGTTTGAAAATAGGAGTATTCATGTAATATAAATATTCGAAATGCTTTGGTTTCCCACTCACGCAGGCGGATGTATTGCGTAGTGTATGCCTTGGGATTTAAGTACCTCACCACGATTTTTAAGCCAAAGCCAACCACCTGCACGTGGTATACCCTACCATCGTATACCCTACAGTCATTCGTTGACTCATTTTTAGGGTTCCGTACCTCAAAAGGAAAAACGGAACACTTATAAGATCACTTTGATGTCCGTCTGTCTGTCTATCTGTCAAGAATGTCTATGTCGAGAATGCGTGGAGGTATCAAGCTGAAATTTGAACTGTATACTCAGGTCTACGGTCCCATGAAGTTGTAAATAAATCAAACTGCTAAGTTTACGTAAAAAAAAGTTACGGCCGTTTATTCAGCAAAAAACGCATATTTCGACACATTCTCAAGGGAATCAAAACCTATAGGGTACTTCCCGTTGACCTAGAACTATGAAATTTGGCAAGTAACATCGTTATAGACTACAAGTACACGAATAAATCTCAAGACTATACATTTGTAAATAGATCTTAAAAAATAGGGGGTCTATATTTTTTATAGGGTGTCGAAATTTCAAATTGAAACTACAAGTTCAAATGGGGCTCATAATCATATGAAAGGGCTTGATTGTACACATTGCAAAATATATTTTATTTATTTTTTTCGACGCATTATTTCTTATTTATAATGAAAAATATCAAATTTAATAATGATACTACGTACGGAACCCTAGGTGGGCGAGTCCGACTCGCACTTGTCCGCTTTTTTTTTGTTTTAATTGCGATTTGTCAATGGATTAGGGTCCTGGATACGGATTTCTTGGAGCCCCATTTTTTGTATTGTTTCTGATAAAATTTCTGTGCTGTGTTTTCTAATTTAAGTTTACAATGTTATATGTGTCATAATATGTATGTGCATGTATGTATATGTGTATGTATGTATGTGTATGTATATGTATATAGGTTTAAATAGATGTTTTGCGAATGTTTGTCCGTCCGTGGTGTCACAAACTGGTCCCAACTGAAAATCAGCGCTGGGGTCTGACATAGTCAGTCCACGGCTTAATGCTGAGCTGGGTCCAATTTGGGCATCATGCAGCACTGTTTCGTTCTCCTTTCTATCTTATTTATACAGCTATCTTGTAACTTGTGTAATAGTGTTTTGTTATGTTCCAATAAATGTTTTCTTCTTCTTCTTCTTCTTACCGACTAGCGAAAGAGACTCTGGCGATAGAGAGGTAGGGTACAACGTAATTGTAAGCTGCCCAACTGGGGAAATACCTCGATCTCAACGAATATCGCAGCCAAATAACGTTTCTCTTGAGGGTTGTTGTGTTTCTGCGAGTGTGTGAGGTCACCAGAAAGGAAGGAGTTGCTGCGTTGTCAGCGTGGATGGCTGCGCGCGAGCGATATTTCACGTTGCGAGCGTTAATTGGCTACGGTAAGCGCTTCACATCAGGCGGGTCGTATGCTTGTCTGCCATCTGACAGTATAAAAAAATGCGGTGTTAAATTTATGAGAACACGTCATCTTCTCTCAGCTTTGGTGGAGTCCAGGCCTATGTACTTGAACGCGCCGCCCTCGCGCCGCTGCCGCTGCCGCCCTCTAGCTGGCCTCTATAGTCGAGAGAGATCTCTACATACGGCCTAAGTGTTAACGACCAAGCAGGGCCAGACCCGGCTGGCCTCTGTCGACGTCGGTGGACGACGAAACCTGGGCGTATCGCTAGTTTCAAAATTAAAATTGATAAAAATCTGTTATGGTCACAGACTCTGAACACCCTGATTTAAAAAGTAACATGTTTTGTAAATATACTAGCTGACACGACAGACGTTGTCCTGTCTTTATAACAATGAATATTGAATTCGAATTCGTTTCGCGCAATCTGTCAAATGACTGACAGTTCTGTCAAACGACATAAAGTTACATTAGTAAAGTTAATATGCACGTTCAGTTTTATAAAAATATTTCTAATTTTCCGCGCAACTTTCTTATTTTTTTTCTTTCATAAGTACCTTCGTCTGACAATAACAAATACGACCAAAAAAGGAATTATCGAAATCGTTCCAGCCGTTCACGCGTGATGCCGTGGCCAAGGGAAATCCTTTGTTCCCGTTAAGTCACATCATTTTGTGTTACACTGTTACACATTGGGAAAAATGTTACCGATTAGTAACACTATAATTCAATGCCACATTTTGTGTTCCCGTTGAGTAACACCATTTTCACTCTTCGATACGTAATAATTCGGACCACTTTTACGAACGAAGGAATACTATTAATTTCAAGCCGGATATTTTTGACTAAAATGCAATGCTATTCATAACATAACACTAAAATGTATCGTACCATCACTAGGTCCTTAAATCGAGTATCTTAGTGTTCAGAGGAGTTCTTTGATATGTTGCCCACGGCCTCTTTCGAACCTATTTGAGCGCGTACTGGGCGGTTCCAGAAGAGTTTTCCACCTCCAACTCTCAAGTTGTGGAATGAACTCCCTGTCAAAGTTTTCCCTCGATATTACAGTACTGGGTTCTTCAACCTCTGTTATGAAGGGCGTAAAGGGGTTTTTACAGGATCGGCAACACGTGAGTGATGACTCTGGTGTCGAAAGCATTCATAGGCTGTGATGACTGCTCACCATCAGGCAGATCGTACGCGTGTATGCGCCCTAGTCGTGTAAAAAAAAGAGTAGGATGACTTGCAAGTCCGGGAGATACCGTTAAAAAAACTAAAATTTCTACAAGTCGCTGAAAAAATTAGAACCTTATCGATACCTCCAACGAAGACTACGCCAACTAAAGTTTCGATAATTTCCTTTTCTTTATCTAAATCGATTCATTACTTTAGTAAGAGTAGGTATGCTACCTGAATTTTATTTATAAATAAATATAGTTTAAAAAAGCTAAAAAAACACGCTTTTAAATCACATCAAACTAAAAAGTGAAAAAATGTGGCACAAAGCGCTCCACACTTTTTTCACAGTAATGCTAGTATTTTTTACTCATTATTATTTTCAGCTTGTACTTTCACTTTTTAGTTTGATGTGCTTTGAAAGCGTGTTTTTTTAGTTTCTTTAAACTATATTTATTTATCACTTTTTAGTTTGATGTGCAATGAAAGCGCCCAAGAGGTCGCCGATCAAGTGAAATCCTTGCCAGCCTATACTCCTTCCTTGCTTTCTTTCTGGTGACCTCACTCACTCGCAGGAATACAACAACCCTCAAGGCAACTGTTATTTGGGTGCGGAATTCTGTGAAATGGAGGTACTTCTCCAGTCGAGCACCTTAAAAAATACGCTATACCTCTTTTTTCGCCAGAGCATCGTTTGTCAATCAGCAGGGTGCATCACGTGCAGGTGAGGTTGTATTGTTTCCGATAGATTTGTTAGAACTTTCAAACCTGCCCCTTTACCACTATCTCTTATTCCGATTCAATAACTGAATAGATTGCTTATTCATACCAATGAACTCTATTTCAAATTGAATAAAGTCGCTTATTCATTGGTATGAATAAGCAATCTATTCAGTTATTGAATCGCAATAAGAGATGGTGGTAAGGGGGCTGATCGTGTTCAAAGTCCATAACGTGGCCTTTCTCACAAGTGCAAACACGACTACTTATGATACGATATTCCATCATGGAATGCCAGTGCCTATCTTCCGGCTTCATCATCAGACCTTGAAACCTAACCGTGGTCAAAGTTCATTACAAGACTTTTCTAAGAAATTCAAAAACAGCTATGATACGATGTTCCATCATGAAGTTCCAGTTCATATCTTCCGGCTCCATCAGCAGATCAGTTTGACAGTACCATATTATTGTATTGTCATCAGAACTACATACTGCTGCCAATTTTCATTACGCTACGATCCTTGGAAGATGGTTAAATTAGTTACCTTAGATTCCATTTGATAGTTAGTTACATACATGTCGACCTTAAAAGCATGTTAAAACAAAGACACAGTAACAGTGTAACACAAAATGGTGTGACTCAACGGGAACAAAGGAGGGAAATAGGGATTCATATAAATATTATATAGATTTTGTATCCATACAAATCTGACACTGCTAGTTAACTTGCAAAGTCTAAAGTAACGAAGTTATTGTTGCTTTCTGCTTATAGTGTAGAGTTTTCAAAGCCGTGTTTTCAAGTTACAGCCACTCATTATTCAGACGGAGGAACTACAAGAAGCCTCGTGCCGCAATTATTTATAACAAGCCCTGCAAGTCGCAGAATACTGATAAGATGGTGTGGTCTGTATTTTGCACTGAATAGTTTTCCAGAAAAAAATCTGAATCAAATTAGGAATCACTAGCTCGCGACGGCGACTTCGGTGTACGTATCTCAGTCTCCCCTGGGAATTTTCAAAAAAATGTTGTTAACAGATGCTTACGTCATAACAACTTACTGTAACCAAATTTCAACCCTACCTTACCCGGCCCTACCGCCGAAGCTAAAGCCGATTCCCATCGAAAATTGGTGTTAGGTTTGCGTTATTGATAAATATTTTTAGATAGTTAATTGATTCAGGTGTTATTTTACGGAAGTTGAATTTACAGGCTAACATCCACCCACTACCGTAAGTAGTTGCATGCGACTGCCGTGGCTGCTTTGGTCGTCTCTGCTCCAGCTGCTGTGGTCGTCTCGGCGAATCTCCAACATCTGAAACAGAAGAAACATGCGACCGCCACCGCCCCGACTGCCGCACTATGGTTCGAATAGAACAAGCTAGCTAGACAAAAACGACCCTTAAAATTCTAGTAATTACTTATTAAGATGAACTCATTAGATATATACATTAAGGAATACACCTATGAATTTTCGTTACTTTCGTCAAAAGGAGCGTTATTGAGGTAAATAGAATGTTGATAATTCAAAGTGCATTCATTTGCAATTTTACGCCATAATTGAAAGCATTATTTACGTTATTAAAAGAAGTCTGTGATAGTGTTTTTATGGTGGATTGTGTACAAGGTATGTAGATTTGTTTAAGATAGTTTTTATCACAGGAACTTCATTCGATAATTTTATTAAATTAAATGTTTAGATAAAAGTGATGTTTTTTAACCGTCTTTTTTAGTTCAATGGACGAATAATAACATGTCCACTCATGTCCACTCCGTAAAATCTATCATATATGATTCTCTAAGTATCTATGTACTTATTGGTAAAAAAAATATTGCGAATTATTTGCACAACTATTTTTTTTTTCTTTTTTTTCTTTTAACAGTTTTCACCATCTCGGAAATAGATTTTTTCGAAGAATGGCTGAAACACCCGAAAGAAATGCGGAATGAGGAGCTTTATCGGCTTGTATCTTTGAGACATGATTTTGATGGTGTTACGGAGTAATCTGTGAGGGACGTCAAGGTAATCATCAATCCAAATATTCATCAAAATGGCTGAAAAATGGAGCTGCTGCGGAAGAAGCCGACAGCGCTTCCTAGAGACGACTTCGACGTACCTAAAGGGTGTTGACATATGTTTCGCCGTGTCCTTTTATTTATCCATGTCAAGGACATCGATACAAACCCAACCGGGACCTGGACGACCAACTAAAGAGTTTGAAGATTCCAGTCTCAACACAAAAAGACGTCGCGTAGATGACCTCTTCTTCCCGTCTTCCACTTAGGTAACTAAACTTCTTACAGTCCAGGAGTGGAGCATCAGAGCCGGACTAAGGACTGTAGAAGAATTCGTGAATACAACAAAAAAAAAACAATCTACGAATAGAGATTTACTTAATGTGTTATTGATTTACTTAATGTGTGATCTGACCATGTGAAGTGAATGAATGTGAAGTCTTAGATTTCATAGTTCAACCTAGCTGTAAGGAAGAAAATGTTTTTCATAGTTTTCATAGTTCTGCCTCTCATCATCATCATCATTACAATTCATTGGATGATTCATCTGAGGATAGTGATGATAATGAGAGATAGATTTTGTTGCTGAGTTTTTTATGTATCTGTTATTAGTTATTAAGTTAGATTTAGAGATAAATTATTTTATAAAAATCTTGATAAAAATATAGATATTCTGTACATATTCTTGAACTTTGTTCTTTTTTCACTCAAATGAAAAATTGCCCTCAAAGAAGTACAGAGGACTTTACATCTATGTTTTAAAACCTCATATAAACATAAAAATCAAAGCAATACGCGAGGCATCCTCAGGCGATCTGTAGATGTTGATGTTTAGAACAACAACCTACAAATGACAAGTCCATCGCATTGCCGGCCATATAAACTGTGTTTAAAGTGGAGGGGGTAGTGAGGGTAATGGAAAATATATTAGGGATAGGAGAATAACTAACGGGTAGCTTACAATTAGTCTCCCTACCTCTCTTTTCGTCAGAGCTTCGTTTGTCAGTCAGCGGGGTGAGCCGCGTGCTGGTTAAGTTGGCTTTGGTTCAAAGATGTTGATGAATCACTTAAACGCCTATCTAATAGTGTATCTCTGGCTCTTTTTGTGATAGTAGGAGATTACAACAAAGTGGCTTTTCGAGTCTGTCTGTTAGTTTGTCCGCTATCTCTGACTATCTTCTACTAACTACTATAAAAAATACACAATACAAATAACAAAATACTTTTTATTAAAAAATACAAGTCTAGGTTCCATAATTAGGGATCTTTTCTGTTGTTATAAAAGCTTAATTAGACGAGTACTGTCTTCTATGTGGTACATTATCGCACTGGTAATAATAATAATAAACATTACATCAAACTTCTCAAAGGGGCCTCTACGCGTTGGATCCATATCCACGCGCACGCCTATCAAATGACCGGGCTTGACCCGTGAGTCCAAAAGAGATACAAATAATAATAATAAATAGTTTTGGAAAAATTACACACGTCCATCTAGACCCAAACTAAGCAAAGCTTGTACTATGGGTACTAGATAACTGATATAATACTTTTTTTTTGGTAAATACATACATAGAAAACGCCCAGACCAAGACAAACAAACATGTTCTGCATACAAATGTTTGTCTTGTGCGGGGATCGAACCCTCGGAGTCAAAGTGGCCATTGCTAACCATTAGACCGCCGAGCTCGTCGTAATTAACTCCATAGTACATACTAAATAGTATTGAAAGAAATTTCAGTGTATTTGACATTTGCTTCGCATCAGAGTTTATAAACGCCACTTTGGCTCGGAAGACTAACAGTTGACGACTTTGACTCCGAGGTCGCGGGTTCGATTCCCGCACAAGACAAAAATTTGTGTGCATGAACATGTCTGTTTGTCTTGGTCTGGGCGTTTTCTATGTATTATAAGTATGTATTTACAAAAAAAAGTATTTAAGTACATCTATCAGTTGTCTACCCATAACACAAGCTTTGCGCTTAATTTGGGACTAGATGGCGCTGGGTTTTGTCCAGAAATATTTATTTATTTATTTTTTGAAAAATGGAGAAATTCACCTGCCCCCGTAGGTGGGATTTGAACCCACGACCTCTCGATGACCGGTCGAGTGCTCTTCCAACCGAGCTACCAGGAAGATTTGTGTTGCTGACGAATTTTTGCATCTTATATTTCGACTGTGTGAGTCACAGCGTGGCGTCATCAACCTATTAACGACATTTGACGAGCTCGGTGGCGTAGTGGTCAATGACGCGGCTTCGACACCAACGCTCGTGGGTTCGATTCCCACATAGGACAAACATTTGTGTGCATGAACATGTCTGTTTGTCTTAGTCAGGGTGTTTTCTATGTATCATAAGTATGTATTTACAAAAAAAAAATGTATTTACGTATGTTTATCAGTTGTCTAGTACCCATAACACAAGCTTCGCTTACTTTGGGGCTAGATGGCGCTGTGTAGTTTGTCTGACAATATTTATTTATTTATTAAGTAATTACAATACTAAAGCAGTCCATCGTTGCAGATGAAATTCAGCTATTTTTTGATAACGCCAAACTAATTAAATTATTATTATTTAAATAGTTGTCTTGGCCAACTTGCCAGATAAATATTTTTTGAAAAATGGAATTTATTTATTTAGTTTCAACAACCAATTAAGGCTTCCCACGATGACAGTTCCCAATGTTCTCAGCCTGCTGTACATTATCGGGTAGCGTCTCGTCTGCTATATCCGGGACCAGGAGGGTCGTTAGACCCGCCAGCACTGAAATAGTTCCGATGAGGACGATTGGCAGGTTATCCATATACTTCGTCTGAAATAGAATCATTTCAGGTATATTACATACTAGCTGTTACCCGCGGCTTCGCCCGCGTGGTCCAGGGGAGCAGCCATTGATTTATGTATATTTTTCTTTTGTTGTATTTTTTTTACTTCGTGAGATATAAATAGTACCAATAGGTACAAATTTTAATGATGATCCTACATAGAGCGTTAAGAAATAACAAACAAACGAATTTATTTACTTTAACACTTATAAGTGTTATGTATTAGTATTAGTATGGATCAAGACAAAAAAAATTGTTCACCACGTAAATGATTGCCCTCTGCGAGGATCGAATTATTTTTTTCCGTGGGAATAAAATGTTTTTCCTGGATAAATAGCCTATGTTACTTTCCAGACCGGATACTATCCCCTGTTAAAAATCATGTCTGTACTTACGTTCTTTTCGACGTGATCGAATGCCAAATGATTACAAAGTTTAATTTTTCCCATGGGATTAAGATGTTTTTGCGGGATAAAAAGTAGCCTATGTCACTTTCCAGACAGTATACTATCCCCATTTTAAAAAGTCATGTCCGTACTCTACTACGTAACTATCCCGTTAAAAAAATCATGTCGGTACTTAGGTTCTTTTCGACTTAAACGAAGGGCAAATGATTACAAAGTATATTTTTTCTCGTGGAAATAAGATGTTTTTCCTGGATAAAAAGTAGCCTATGTCACTCTCCATACAATAAACGTATGTTATTAAAAAATAAAGTTTATAATCGTTTGTCCTTCTTTCACGTCAAAAGGAACCTAAGTACAGACCTGAAATTTTAATAGGGATAGTTTGCGGTCTGGAGAGTGACATAAGCTACTTTTTATCCCGGAAAAACATTTTAATCCCATGGGAAAAAATAAACTTTGTAATCATTTGTCCTTCTATCACGTCGAAAAGAACGTAAGTACTGACGTGATGTTTTAACAGGGGACAGTTTCCGGTCTGGAGAGTGACATAGGCTACTTTTTATCCAAGAAAAATATTTTAATCGAAGGAAAAATAAAGAGGGCAAACATTTATGTGGTGAACAATTATTTTCTTTTGAGTGTGGGCGTTCCATCCATACAAATATTATAAGTGTTAAAGTAAGTAAATTCGTTTGTTTGTTATTACTTCACGCCTTAACTATGCAGCCAATCATCATTAAAATTTGTACATACCGACTTTTTACCCCACGAAGTAAAAAAAAATACAACAAAAGAAAAATATACTCAAATCAATGGCAGCTCCCCCTGGACCACGCGGGCGAAGCCGCGGGTAACAGCTAGTTTTATATATAAAATTAATTTATGCTATCTAATTCTATACTAATATTATAAAGCTGAAGAGTGTGTTTGGTTGAACGCGCTAATCTCAGGAACTACTCATCCGAATTGAAAAAATATTTTAGTGTTAGAAACTTAGCCTATACTTCAAGGAAGGTTATATTAGGTTGGGGAAAAAGTCTTTTCGTATTTTATATGAAAATTCAAAACATTTTTTAATAAAGTTTATTTACATTTAACTAAAGTATGTAGGTGCCATTTTGTTCGATAACTTTTTGCCATCTTGTAGGTAGAGACATGATCCCATTACTATAGAAATTTTGGGACTTCTGTTCAAAAAACCACGACAAGTGGTTTTGGCAGTCTTCTCGTGATGTTAACCTGACATTGCCTAAAGAATTCTGAAGAGACCGAAACTGGTGGAAATCAGAAGGTGCAAGGTCAGGACTATACGGCGGATGCATTAAAACCTCCCAGTCAAACTCTCTTAATTTTTGCTGAGTGGCTAAAGATGTGTGAGGTCTAGCGTTATCATAATGAAAAATCACACCCCTTCTGTTAATTAATTCCGGCCGCTTTCTCTCAACTTTTTGCTTTAATCTCATCAGTTATTCACAGTAGAGTTCAGAATCGATAGTCCTGCCTGGCGATAACAGCTCATAATGAATAATGCCCTTCCAATCCCACCATACACACAGCATCACCTTGTTGCGGGTTAACCCGGGTTTTGCCAGAGTCTGTGAAGCCTGACCGGCCTTTGACCACGACCTTTTTCGCACGTTCTTGTCGTACGTGATCCACTTTTCATCACCAGTTATAAGCTTCTTCAAAAACGGTTCGCTTTCATTACGTCGTAGTAAAGAATCGCAAATGAGTACACGGTTCATTAGGTTTCTTTCAGTGAGATCGTGAGGCACCCAAATATCGAGCTTTTTAGTGTACCCAGCTTTTATCAAATGCGCCAAAACTGTTTTGTGGTCAATTCCTAATTCTTCAGCTACGTCGTAACTACTGATATGCCGATCTTGCTCCACTTTTTCAAAAATGGCATCCATTTTATCCGTAACAGGGCGACCAGGGCGACGTGCATCTTTCACATCAAAATTTCCTGATTGAAAACCCTTAAACCAAATTTGTGCTACTCTCACAGACACTGCACTAGGTCCATAAACGTCACAAATTTTTTTCGCAGCTTGCGTTGCATTTTTACCTTTTTTGTAGTAAAATTTTAAAATGAATCGAATTTCTTCATTAGATTCACTCATGTTGACAGTAAAAAAAACAAATGAAAATCACACATTTACCTAATTTGAATTTGGAATTATCTTTTTTAAAATTTAAACTTTTTAAAGATATCAAAACCTGCCAGATACAAATGGTATAACCAAAGAGATTTTATTACAAGTTCATACATACTATAATGCGAAAAGACTTTTTCCCCTAGCTACGAGTATTATAATATCACGCTACGACCAATAGAAGCACCAATGAAAAATCGGAAAAAAATATTCCTTTTGAGGGCTTACTTTGCGTGCGCTGCGTAAACGGTTGAAGTTACACAAAAATCATGTATGATGGAATTGTTCCTCTTTAAAAGTTCTAAAAAAAAGTCCGCGACAGCATATGTCTATCTTTTAAGATTGACTCACTGTAACGTTTTTTTATGGCAATCAATAGGAGAAAGTAGGTAAAAAAAGGTTATAGTGAGTTAATCTTAAAAGATAGACATATGCTGTCGCGGACTTTTTTTTAGAACTTTTAAAGACGAACAATTCTGTCATACATGATTTTTGTGTAACTTCAACCGTTTACGCAGCGCACGCGCCATAAGCCCTCAAAAGAAATATTTTTTTCCTATTTTTCACCGGTGCTCCGCTCCTATTGGTCGTAGCGTGATGTTATATAGCCTATAGCCTTCCTTGAAATATAGGCTACCTAACTCAAAAAGAATTTTTCAATTCGAACCAGTAGTTCCTGAGATTAGCGCGTTCAAACAAACAAACAAACTCTTCAGCTTTATAATATTAGTATAGATTGATTATTAACAGAATGTTACGTACATTCTGGTATTTGTAGAAACATGTATCATAACACTCAGTCATTTTAAATATTTCCGAAATAAAAGTAAAAAATCATTAAGATGTAAC
Organism: Hypsopygia costalis; assembly: GCA_937001555.2. Classification (NCBI taxonomy): domain Eukaryota; kingdom Metazoa; phylum Arthropoda; class Insecta; order Lepidoptera; family Pyralidae; genus Hypsopygia; species Hypsopygia costalis. Next base: position 30,907,812 of record OW443329.2, read on the forward strand.
AGATAATATATAATCAAATTATATTTATATTGTATTATTGCTAGAACTTATTATTGTTGATGATATTGTATTTGTATAAATATGTTAATTTATCTTAGTCAGAAGCATATATATTTGTTTTATTCTTTATAAATAAAAATGAATGTTGCTAAGCGTATAATTCGAGATCGGCTCGACCAATTCGGCTAATTTTTTATTCGTATTTTCCATAAGGCTCATGGAAAGTTTTATTAGAGAAAAAATATAAAAATTGCATAAAAACAACACATTAACCAATTCAATATTCATAGTTAAGACAGGACAACCTCTTTCTCAAGTTAGCTAATTTGTAAATAAATATATTAAAGTTATCAGTTAGCTAGATAGAAGGTAGTTATTAGAAGGTATTATTCTACTTTGCTTAGTTTGAAACTAGATGGTGTTGTGTGAGTTAAGGCGGCAATAAAAATATATATTATAGATTAGTGTCTGTCTATCCGGGCTAAATTTTAAATATTAGATTCCACAGATCGTAATTTAACGAAATTCAGTATAATATATTATATTAAGATAAATTAAATTAAGATAGCTTGAAAGTTAAGGGACATTGGAGTAGTTTCTCAAACTTCACACTAAATATGATCTGCGGACAGAAATTAAATTAAATAATCCTAGTTTAAAACTCATAATAATTGGGATGGCAGTAGTTCATCAACACCTTTGAACCAAAGCCAACTTCACCTGCACGTGGTGCATCCTGCTGACTGACAAACGAGGCTTTGGCAAACAAAGAGGTAGTGCATAGCATATTTTTTAAGCGGCCTGACTGGGTAAGTACCTCCTCACAGAATACCGCAGCCAAATAACAATTCCCTTGAGTGTTGTTGTGTTCCTGCTAGTGAGTGAGGTCACCAGAAAGAAAGAAAGGAAGGAGTATAGGCTGGCAACGGACACCTTGGTGTTGCTGATCACCATGGGCGGTGGTGATTGCTTCCCATCACGTGACCCACAGGCTCGTTTGCCCCCCTCTCATATAAAAAAGAGAGATAAAATATCCCATAAGATGTTAAAACGACTATAAAATAGATTTTTTTATCTGCATCAGGATATAACAAGATAAAATACAAATAAACATTTCATGATATATACAATAATAACATAGTAGACGAACTCACCAGTAAAGGAGTCATAGGGGCCAATATAGATCCAATGCGGCCTATTGAAGAACACATTGAATGCATGGAATTGCGCGTGTAGGTAGGGAACAACTCAGATGTATACATATAGACTGTGGTAAATGTAAATGACGAGACAAATCGTCCAAGTAAATATAGTCCTGTAGATAGCCACATATACTCTGAAATAAAGAATTCACCAATTACGTCACGATTTCCAATTTTTGTTATCACCAATTCCCAAATTTATATTTATAGGTCCACTCTCTTGTAACAGGTATCTCTTGTAATGGTAACTTTTTTTTTTTAAATAATATACTATTCCTTATTAACCAGCAAACCTCTAAAGCAGGGTTTCCCAACCAGGGGGGCGCGCCCCCCTAGTGGGGCGTAGAGGGATGTCAAGGGGGGCTTGAGACGTTTGTGTTTTCAATAGAAAAAAAAATCAATGCGCTAATGAGTAAAGTAAACACTATAGGTAGAATATAACATTAATTCATTCAGTTGATTACAAGTCAAAGTTCATTTTGTGATTCTTTTTGTTCAGATTACATAAAAATAAATGTTGTTAAAATAATGCGATTTTTATTGTAGGTACTTACTTACAAAAAAAAATTATGGGGGGGACGGGGCATGAAAATATTATTTGTGATCCGGGGAGCCTTGATGTAAAAAAGGTTGGGAAACCCTGCTCTAAAGCATCGTGCATCATGCTTAGGGGCCATCCATGAATTACGTCACACGTTAACGGGATGGGAGGGGGTCGACGAAGTGTGATATTGTGTGACAAGGGGGTGGGAGGAGTCCTAAATTTTGTGACGTAACATTACAAAATCTATTATAATATAAGTTTTAAAACACGAACTTTGAACTATTAATGAAAAACTCAACATTTGCAACTCTAGTTGTAAAATTGCATAATATGTGACGTTACACTAGGGAGGGGGGGAGTCTCACAAATGTGACCAGCTGTGACAAGGACGGGGGGGAAGGGTCAAAAAGTCATGAAATTCGTGTGACGTAATTTATGGATGGCCCCTTATGGGAAAAATCCTGTAATGACTTAGCTATTCTTAGAAAGAGGAGATTAGGAGCTCGATGGCGTCGTTAAGCGTGTCAGTCTAATCGAACACCCAAGTTAAGCAATGATTACCGTAGTCTGACGATGGATGGGTTTATATTATCTTGAGCTCCTCCGTCCTTCGGAGGGTACGTTAAGCCATCGGTCCCTGCTGTTGCGATTAGATAACAATCGTTAAGCCAAATCAATGATCTTTAGGCGGCTTGAAAACACTAGCCTCTGCCAACCCGCAGTTGAGCATCGTGATGGAGTATGCTCTAAAACCCCTTCGATTGAGGAGAAACCCGTATCCTAGCAGTGAGATTAATATATAATAGTATAAATAAATAAATAAATATTCTTGGACAAATCACACACGGCCATCTAGTCCCAAACTAAGCAAAGGTACTAGATAACTGCTATAATACTTAAATACATTTTTTTTTTTATAAATATATACATATTATACATAGAAAACGCCCAGACCAAGACAAACAAACATCTTTATGCACACAAATGTTTGTCTTTGTGCGGGGATCGAACCCGCGACCTCGGAGTCAATGTGGCCATTGCTAACCATTTGACCACCGAGCTCGTCATATATAGCTCGTCAATATAGTTGACAAAGACGAAGAAGATTCTTTAAAATATCCAAACTTAAATGACATACTAATAATATTTTAGCTGATTCAACTCAATATTCCAAATAATATCTAATAAAAACAATTTACCTCCAGTGGTTTAAAAAGTGATAGTGTACAATGATTTAACATATATTTAAAATATCTTACCTTTTGGTATAAATGGTTGTACGAGACACAAAAACCCAGCGACCATAAAAGACGCAAATAAAGGTTTTTTCCTGTTAAATCGTTTTAATGCGTAAACCATAATAAAGCTTGCGGGAATGTCAGTCAACGACATAAGGGTGAAATTGACATATTTATTGCCAGATAATGATACTACATTAATAATTAATCCATAACATATGAATGTGCATGACATCCACCATATTAGACACACTATAAATCTTTTCACGACTATTTTGGACTTAAAGGTGTCTCGCAGGGGTGAACTCTTGGGTCCTAATTGTTCGCATTGTAAATTCACAAGTATATTATCATCTAGTTTCATGTTATTTATCTTCGCCATATTTTTTAACACCTTTATTGCTTGTTTTTTCTTTCCTTTGCTTAATAGCCACCGGACACTCTCATCCAATACAAAGTAATAAAAAATGAACAAAAATGAAGGAGCATATATTGCCTGGATAAAATGTCTCCAATAGGGAATACTATAAGCAATAATAGACATAATGATCCCGCCTATTGCAGACATGATACAAAGGATTAATAATTGATTCAATTTGTGATCGCAGTGGACTAGTTCTACACCTGAAACAAAACAAATCATTTAAATTAAATGGTCTTGTAACTGAACAAATTTCTTATATTTAAGTAATCTTATATTGAAACTTAGACTTTCCTCCCTATTTGCCATCACTGACTAAATAAATAACCTCAATTAATCAATGACTAGGTAATAAAGGTAGCAGTCCCATTGCGACTTCAAGTTACTGAGTCTGAGAGCGATGTCAAATTTTGATTCTCCATCGAATTTCTTCGTTCCTGATTCAATGAACTTATAATAAATTTAAATTAAAAAGTATTGATATTAGCACTTACGAGTAGTCATAGACAGAATCGAGGTACAATTCTTTACTCAATCATTCATAAAATTTTATTGTACAGTCATACATTCACGAATATTCAGCGTAGGTAATTAGTATAAACGTATTAATAAAATCATCAAACAGTAATACAATAGCGTACTCTTGTACCTATCCTTTGCAGAAATGAATCACATAGTATGGTGTAAAGAGTCTTAGAGTGACGACCATGGAGAGAAAACGTCCCAGAGGAAGACTTCAGATAAGGTGGTAAAATGCAAAAATTAAAGGAGGCTTACACCATCTTGATGGTAGATGAGGTTTAAGAAGAAAGAAAAATATATGTGAAAAAGTTAATAAAAGGGAAGAATTCTACTTTTAGTCGACAATTTCATCGCTTTTCTTGTTATTTGCAGCTAGATTAATTGAAATTATTGCTTAATAAATATTATACTTGCTCATTATAAATGCTGGTAAATAGTTATCCCCAAAAATGGCTTCCAGTAACTCAATAAATATGTATACAAAATATGTTTCTGCAAAACTTTTGGCTACCATCAAGATGGTGTAAGCCACCATCTTGATGGTGTAAGCCACCATCTTGATGGTGTAAGCCACCATCTTGATGGTGTAAGCCACCATCTTGATGGTAGATGAGGTTTAAGAAGAAAGAAAAATATATGTGAAAAAGTTAATAAAAGGGAAGAATTCTACTTTTAGTCGACAATTTCATCGCTTTTCTTGTTATTTGCAGCTAGATTAATTGAAATTATTGCTTAATAAATATTATACTTGCTCATTATAAATGCTGGTAAATAGTTATCCCCAAAAATGGCTTCCAGTAACTCAATAAATATGTATACAAAATATGTTTCTGCAAAACTTTTGGCTAGACCAAAAACACCTGCGGCAAGCCCAGCTATGATTATCGCGGCTTTTCTACCTATTCTGAAAAATAAATGGTTTCTTACACAAAATGATACAAACTAATTCAGTGAAATAATATTCTTCCCACGCTTTTCACAAGCAAAGTAACATGTTTTCGTTTTAACTTTTTTCACCAGACACGTCCCTTTATAATAAAGCTAAAATCATTTTATTTCCCAAAATAAAATAACAATTCCACAAAATTACTTTAAAAATAATTTGTGCAAAAGGAATACATACTTTGTTAAAACAGAGTATTAACTTTGTGAATATTAAAGTTATCTTCACTTTCATATAATAATATATGAATAACTTAATAATAGCATTACCACAATGATGTCGAAATTTTAGTGCAGTGAAATTATGCAATTTTGTCTTAAAGCGGCCTCCTTCAGTAAACACTGAGTAACATATACGATAAATCTTTTTTTGTAGTATATATATAGGTACCCATTAATCGCGAGATTAGTGAGTATTATAAAAAGTATTTTATTATCTGTACGGTTTTTTTAGAAATACAATAATGTACATGATTAATGTTTAAATAATGGATCGTTTGTGTGTGCTGCAAAAAAACGCACATAGTTACTCTAGTGCGGTATCGTCGTCCTTATTCAGCCCACACTACTGGGATATGGGACTCCCCTTAATCCATTGGAAAAATAATCCAATTACTTCTCGTTTATTTGTTATTCGTACAGGTAAAAATATGGCAAAGAATCAGAATCGTATATTTTAGGGGACGGGGGCCCACCACACATTCTCACCACTGTGTCCTCTGTGTACCCAGGATTAACAGCGGCGACCACCAAAAAAGGCAATGATCAGTGAAGTCCATTGCAGTCCCGGGGGTAAAACTACAGTAGCCTTGGAACTCACAACGAATTTTATCAGAAAAAATTAGTAGGAGTATAAAGTTTTTGGAATTTGAAATCGGATCAGAATCGTTATGTAATAATTCTCTTACTTGTCAGATAATTGCCCTTGGAAAAATAATCCAATCATGGCTCCAACACTGTGCACTGTACCTACAAAAGTCCGCTTCCAGTCTTGACATCCCAACTGAAACTGAAAATACAAAATTACTTACATATATATGTACAAGAAATAAGAAGAACATAAATAGGGTCCTACTCAAACATTTTACTATGCTTATGCATAATTCTTCCAAACAGGCATAAAAAAATTGCAAAAAAAAATCCGATCTACCGTCTAGCTGAAACCGAATCATTTTTTTTTTAATTTTCATAATTCAATTTCAGCTTAGTTTAGTAATTGTGATTAGTTCAGCTGATAGAAACTCTAGATCATCATCTCATTCACAAAATTATTTCTTCATTTTTTTTAGACCCTAACTAACCAAAGGTTGTATGTACTATGAGTACTAGATAACTGATATATGACTTAAATAGATTTTGATAATTAATATGAGACGAACTTCTTAGCTTCCATGGATTCACCGTGCGGGTGCCGGGTCCATCGTGTGGTAGAGAGAGAAACCCAAGCAGATCCCGAGACTTGTGACACGGGTGTAGGTTTAAGGGGCCCCTTTCCGACGTACATCAACACTCACCTTCACTACTTGTGTTTCTCTCCCTGCCCTGCCAAATCTTGTATGAACCTGCTAATGCAGCTTTAGATACTCGTTCCAGTATAGAACTTACTGCACTTCTGGACAAGCCAAGGTCTTTCAGCAGGTTATAGAGAGATTTTGCTGGTATACCTCTCGCTCCTACTTCTACAGCGTATAGATTAACTACATAGCCGCTTTTTGTTAATTCGTTTAGGAGGTCATAATATTTGTTTTGTTTTATCGCGTGGTCTTTGGGTATGTTAGTTTCCCACGGTACGGTAAGCTCTACAAGTACTATACGTTTTGTAGCTCTGGAGAAAAGGAAAATGTCCGGTCTGGATGTCGAAACAACCACATCTTCTGGGATTTTATAGTGCTTTTCATACGTGTCCATTAAAATAGTCCAGTCAGGTGCTGCACTGAGGATTGAGTAAGGCTTGTTCTTGGAGTTTGAAGTTGAGCCTCCTTTTATAAAGTTAATTTGTCTTTTGTTTGTCGTTAATCCTTTTTGGGCTCTAGCTATTGAAAGGCTTATGGCTTCACGTATGATTTGAAGTACTCTGTCATGGCGATGTGAGTAATGACCCCTATCAAGGAGCACCTTGCATCCCACCAATAGGTGCCTTGCTGTACATATCGCCTCTCCACAGGTATAGAAACATTTTTCAGAGGCTTTTCCCCACCTAACTAAGTTACTCTGGTCAGGGAGGGTCATTTGAAAGGCATTAAGATAGAATTTTAATAAGGCAGGAGACCAGTCATACAGCAAGGTGCGCCACTTCAGAGCTAACGGGATGCAAAACTCGCCTATGGTTAACCACTCACTTTGCATTTCTAAATTAATAGCGTGCACTTTGTAACTGTCATTTTCGTCTTGTTGTAGAAAGGTTTTTACTATGTCTCGGTCTTCCCTTTTCTTTCTCGCGCCCAACCCAGCTCTATTTGCCTGTGCACCTACCATAAATTGTTTGTGGAATTGAAGTCTAGATTCTAGGTCTGTGGCATTTTTGTCTTTTGGGAGAGATTTAACTAATTCGTCTTGCGACTTTTGCAAAACATGCGTTTTTGTAACTCTCAGGTGTTTATAGAGTTCAGAAGGTTTCTTTAATTTCAGCCCAAAACTATTGTGATCCCTAAATAGAGTCGAGGGATCAGCCGGATGTGCCAGTCCGAACCATGACTTTAATATCTTTATGACATTAGCATCTAACTTTGCCAAGAGGGTTTTACCGAAGTCATATACTAGGAAAGGCCAAGTGAGACGTGATGTGAGATAGTTGTCGTATATCCATGCTTTTTTAATATTACTGATAGGCTGTTGGTCTACCTTATTGAGGTCGTTAATGAAATTTTCGACAACTTCCCCCAATGATGGTGTGCGTCCTTTGTAATCTATCTTTCTACCAAGAAATTTGAAAGGCACTGTTTCTGCAATCGTAGCAACTTTTTGGCCGCTTATGGAGAGTTCCGGGTCGTAAGAAGTGTATTTGGTATTTCGTCTACCCAGACATAAACAATGACATTTACTTGGTTTCGCCCTCAATTCCCTCCGTCCATGTACAGAACTCATCGACTTCATTTAACAACTCCTGACACTGTTTGGGATTACGTGTAAGTATTGCAAGGTCGTCAGCAAAGGCTAAGATTGACTCAGTGTACTTGTTGTTGATTTTAAAACGGTAGCCCCATTTCCTTTCATATGATGTCAATTTGTCTATTAAAATATTAATAACTATGTTAAATACTATCGGTGATAAGCAGCACCCTTGGAATAGTCCCACACTGTATTGTAGTGGCTTTGTGTATTCCTTGTTTACTGCTATGACGAATTTTAAATGCGAGTAATAAGAGTTAATTATGTTAACAATTAAATCGGGAAAGTTATACCATTTTAGTGCAAATATCATAAGTTCATGCTGCACCGAACCAAATGCGTTTTCTAGGTCTATCCAGCAGACTGATATTTGCCTCTCATGTGTTCTGGCATCTTTCAGACTTTCTGCTAGTAATGTATTGTGTTCCAGGCATCCAGAAATTCCAGGCAAGAAGCCTTTCTGGTGATTGGGCCTGAAATACCTATTGCTGATCATGAATTTTGTCATTTTTGATTGTAATACACTAAAAAAGATTTTTGAGATTGTATTGGTTAGGGCTATCGGTCTGGTGTCTTTTGGATGAGTTACTATATCCTTTTTAGGGATATAGTAACTCATCATATACATTATACATAATAATATTCTATGTAAACTACTTGCTAATTTACTTTCCTTCAATAGGTTTTTTTTTGTAAATGCATACATATGATACATGGAAAACAGACCAAGAGAAACAGACATGTTCATGGAAAAATATATTTGTCTGGCGCGATGATCGAAGCCACGAAATCTATACTTTTCTAAAAGGAGCAAGATACCGGAAAACTGATTACAGATCGTAAAAAATACTTTCCAACGGTCAATAATAATTTAATAAACAAAATGGATCTATCGGATAATTTGACGTTTCCCCACCTACCATATATTTAATATGAAGACATGGTACAGACGTGGTCCTGTCTTCTTCTGTTGACAATGAATATAGAATTCGAATTGGTTTAGTGCAATTCGTCAAATGACTGACAGTTCTGTCAAATGACGTAAAGTTACATTAGGAGAGTTAATATTCTCAGTCAGTTTTCTTATGTTTTCTAATTTTCCACGCAACTTTCTTATGTTTTTCCTTTATAAGAACCTTCTCCTCACAATATGAAAATAAAAAGAAATAGCGAATTCGGTTTAGCCGTTCACGCGTGATGCCGTGACGAAGTGAAATTGGGATATAGATTATTTATACAATTTGATAGAGTTAGTGAAGCATTTTCAGGATCAGTAATCATTTTTTCTAGTCATTGCTCGCCATTCTACCAACGGGCACGTTCATTATATAGTCTTACTTGTTACCTCAGACACAAAACTGTTATTCTCCCTGTAAATCCAATCGCTGCAACGTTCAACTGCACTAGAATTGAAGCTAAATGCGGAGCATTCGCTATAATTGTGGCCAGAGCCGTACTTATAACAAGTGGAGCTGTCGGCGGGCGCGGTGAAATTGTACGTTGTCTCGAAAACTGCATGTGGGTAATCGCATTGCTCTATCCGGCATCTGTGAAGGAAAGTTTATTTTGTTTAAACTTCTAAATGAAGAGACGCGAACGTTTCAGAGTATTTTTATTTAGTGTTCGGGGTGTAAGTGGTTCACCACGATCTTAAAAGCCAAAGTCACATTGCACTTTGACGTTAAGCAAACGTGGCTCTGGTGAAGAGTCTGCTATGCTGATATACTGCGTTAGTGGCAGGACAGCCAGGGTGCAAACACTATGATTTGTATTATATGCATCTTATAGGCTACGGTAGCCGCTTTATAGGCAGGCTGTATGCTTGTATAACATCCGGTATATATATATCTTTCTTCCTAACCCTTATCCCCCTACCATCGAGATGATGTAAGCCTCTTTGAATTTTCGCCATCTTGCCGCCTCATTTGTGGTCTTCTTCAGGGACATTTTCCCTCTATGGTCGCCACTCTAAGACTTTTTATATCACGAGCTATGTTTTCATATATCAACAAATATATAATATTTACGCATACATTTTCTTACTATGTGACGAGTTTCTGTACTAGACTATTTTTTTTAATATATCTGGACAATTTACACAGCGCCATCTAGTCCCAAATTAAGCGCAAAGCTTGTTGTACTAGACAACTGATAAATGTACTTAAATACATTTTTTTTTCGTAAATACATACTTATAATACATAGAAAACACCCAGACCAAGACAAACAGACATGTTCCCGAATACATCGAACCCGCGACCTCAAGTGTCAAGAGTCAAAATGGCCTTTGCTAACCATTCGCCCACCGAGCTCGTCAAAAGGAAAGGTATTATTAAAAATGAGTTTTCTGTACCTTTATTTTCGGATCTTGTTAAAATTTCTTTGTTTATAACAATTGGGCTGCCTTAATAATGACAAAAAGATGATACTGGCTGATGACAATAAACTTTAGTGCAATTTACGAGTGAATCGACTCATTCGTAGAACAGAGTCCGATGTGATCATGGAACAAAAACGTGTTAAGCTAGCTAGGCTAGATAAGGAATATAAATTCTTCAGACATACGTGTTTAGAATTTTCTTATCTCGTTTCTCTTCCGATATTTAGAATCAAATAACGTTCAATAAGACATTAATTATACACAAAAACCCACAAAAGTGAACTATCAATAATACAGATAGGGCTTTATTTTATGGATAAGTCGATAATGTTGTCATTAATAACGTCATAGATAAGTAAATAATTGATTTACCTGTGAGGGACCTCTTCGGCGACAAAAATAAAATTAATACAGTGCATTCCATTCGAAAAGACAGCAAAACCTAATAATAATATAGTTTGAATTTGATAACGTTTCAACAATCCAAACTTTAAAAGCACTTCGTCCAAATGCACACTTTTAATTTCTGCTTCCGCCATTTTGTAATGCACTCCCTATAAATTACTGACAACTAATAAAAATGAACTATTTTATTCAAATTTAGGAGAAGCCACCAGCTTATTATAAAAAGGTACAAAAATCTTTAGAATTTACTATTTTTGTAAATATAATTATTTGTTTAGGAAGCCAATAAAAAGTTCCCACGAACGAACAAAATTTCAAATAAATACAGAACACGATCACAGAGCAAAATCACTGCCAGCAAACTATAAATACATTATTTAGAATAATATATATATATGTTACTTTTTTCTTTAATTTCTGTACATAAATTTTAGTCACAAATAATTGCCATATCTATGTTTTCTCACAAAAAGCTTTTCTGAAAATTTTATGTTTGATAATTTGCGTGTTCCTTGCCACCTGTAAGATCATTTAAACTACAGTTGGTATTTTCTCCTTGCTTTTAGTAGATGCAAACTGTTTATATTCGACAGGATCCCTTTCAGACTTAACTGCTGTAATAAATAATTTAAGTGGGCATAATTCACTTATCACTTTAATTACATATTATACTTTTCTCAATGAATTGCCACTTCAGTTAGATATTTGACACTCACTGCGCTATTTTGTCGAGACTCTATATAAGCAACACGCCTAAGGCGTACTTCCTTAGAATCTAATATAATACGTGCTACTAATGTTATATGATGATTGCCGGCTTCCTCTATTCAAGCTATTTTAAGATCATACAACTCAATTCGAGACTGTAATAGGTGAAATCATGTTACAAAAAAATCAATAATAAGTTTCCGCGGTTTTCATGTGAATATAAAAATAAACTTTATGTAGTTTTTTAAATAAAAGAAACTTAATTTAAAACAGAATAAAATATACCTATGTGTGAAGTGTTGGTTATTAACACTTCACATGGTCATCGTTGATCTTTTTCTTCGTAAATCTTTTTTTTTTTTAATTCTTTATGATGACTAACGAATTATTTCAGCGAAATGATTCATGATTTCAGCGAAGAGACGTACGAAAAATGCTTCATTTGCTTATAGGCGGATTACGTCTTAACATACACCTTATCATTGTACAAGATTAACTTTGCGTCTTGAAGCAATTTTGCGATTTGATGATGATTTTAATGTATCTCGATATATCACATTCATCGAATTGAATATCCCTTAAGTGTTCACAGCAGGTCATATTCTTGTCTGCCAGTATAAAAAAAATATCTTAGTATTCAAGATTATCATCCGTATTCCTTGCACCCTGATAGCCTGACGTTAAAGTTTTATCTCAGAATGTTAGATAAAAAAATCTATTATTTTCATGTAGGTACTATGATATCATTCGAAAAAAGTGTACCTAACAAGAGTTATAGATAATTTTGTACGTTTTCATTTAGTGCAAGATTTATTTTTCCGTTTCCGAAATTTATCCCCACTGCCTCTTCTATATTTACCAAAACATTATATATGCTCGTGAAAATTCTAAAGTTGCAGTTGTACAGTCCTCGGACTGTACAACTGCAAATCTTAGAAATTAACATATAATGCACCGATTTGCTAGACCCGGAAGGTCTTTTGTTATAAATTGCATTCGATTCTATAATAAATTGCCCTAAACAGGCCTTTAATTACCTGAAAATGTGTTCCAAAAGACTCTTAGTAAAAGGACTTACTATAGAATGAATTCAGATGAATACCCAAGTGACAACGATGTATGGAATAAGTCAGCACAGTCACAAATTAAACTGTAATTGCTGTATTATCTGATTATTAAATAAAAAGACCCATATTGGCAAGTTTCTTACAAGCATTTCTTCTTCGCCCATGGTCAATAACCTAAAGGGTAGTAGACAAAAAAATACGATTATTATTTATAAATAGTTTGCGTGTTTAGGTTCAATCACATTAGGTGTAATCACAGAATAAATAATTATGAATTCATTTAATTGGTTAAAAATGAAAAAGTGAAATTCACTTAATTGTGTGTGGCCTTCGGCTCACATCCTGGATATCAAGATTGTTATGTTCACTTCCTGAATAAGTTGTTGTTTACCTAACCAAGTTTTTGAAGAAATCGCTTACGCATTTTACACCCCTCTTTTAAGCCATTCGTAGACTGAATAAGTCTGTGTCTATGTATATACGATAATTTTATTCTGACGCACATCTAAGCAAGATTTTGAAGGAATCGCTTACGCATTTTACACCCATCTTTTAAGCCATACGTATACTGACTAAGTTTGTGTCCTACTATGTATATATGATAAATATTTTTCTGACGCACATCACTATTAACCATGAAGAACAGCAATTTGTACCTTCAAACGTAGATATATTTTTTTATGAATCTTCATGAGCAGGCAACAGACATGCCATCTTAGCGTGTTGAAATATTAATAACATGCCATCTTGCACGCGCCGAGATCTGTATATGGCTACAGATGACGCCGTACGCGTGACCATTGCTCCACCAATATTCGATTTTAAGAGGACAATCGTCATTGGCACAATAAAAAGAATAAAAAAGCTACTGTCGCAGAAGTCCTTTCTTCTGCTGCAGCAACACCAGTTTAACAGCTGCTGTAACTGCTGTTAACATTTTTAGACATTATGTGGTCTGTGTTTCAATATCTTGGAAGTACTATTGTAGTTTATGTATATGGACAATAAACTATACTAGGAAAATTGACCGAGTTGAGTGAGCGGAACGCTTATCTACGCGGAAAAGTCACTCTTGGAAATGAATAGGCTCCAAAACCACTGAAATGATTTTGATTAAAACTTGTCACAATAGGCTATTTTCCAATGTTTAAAAATTGTATAAATTATTTAACAATATCGTAAAATACACAAAACTACAAAGTTAAGTCAGACTTTTTTTTAGCGTCGATCAAAGTTTGGTGAGAAAGTCCATTTTAAAAGTATGAAATTATTAAAAAATAATATTTCCATTGGAGAAGCAATAAAAAATGCTATAACTTTTATTATGATACTAATCAGATAAACGTAATATTTAACATAGCTGTCGTACAAATTTCTGATTTGATGCATACAAAATACAAACCTGTGACGTCATAATTCGGTAATCTTTTATAAGGAGCGTTTTGGGGCAGTCTAAAAATTGTGATTTTCAAATTACCATATCTCGAGAGATTTTTGTGCTATCGAAGTAATTCTTACACCTATGGTTATGTTATGGAAACGTCCCTACATATCAAACAGAAAAAAATGTTAGTCAAATAGCCTATTAGACCTCGACATGCTTGAGGTTTGTGTGGAAAAAAAATTGAGATCGATCATGTCCTTAAGGAATGATCATCAAATACATTTTCCATTGAAATCAATGGAAAACATACCCTCAGAGAATACTCGCTCCACTCAACCTCGATTTCGGCCCCGTGGGCTAGAATCCGGCAAAGTATTACATAAAGATTGACTAGAAATAAAAACAGCATTGTACTTATTACATATTTTTATTACACTGAGAAGTTGACGAATTATTAACGAAAAATGGCATATACTTAAGACGGATATATTTAAAAAATACCCATAAGGTGACTATATAGGACCTGTGTCTTTAAAGTACGTAAAAATTATTAATATAATGTAAAATACATATTTTTGTGGTATATATAAACTTGCAAGTGATCGTGATGCTTCCTTCCAAAAACAAAAAGCTGCGTGTGTTTTTTTTATTCTTGTTTTTTAAGTCTTAAAGAGGTCGGAAAACCATCAGAGGGCAAACCAAAGTAAAAGACTATACAGGAAAATGAAATGTTCTTGACATATGATGAGAGATAGGGGAGGGAATTGGACGAGAAATGTAACCAAGTGATACCCACGAGTTGGGACAACAGATAGATAAAGAACTGTCTTTCTCTCCCACTGGGGAGAAATGCCTGCCATTTCTATGAGGCACACTAACTATTAAGAAGAACCATAAAGACAACACTATTAACCACAAAGAACAGCAATTTGTATCTTCAAACGTAGATATTTATTTTTATGAACCTTCATGAGCAGACAACAGACATCTTATATCATGACATCATATATATATTTATATACATACAAAAAAAGTATTTAAGTATAATCAGTTATATAGAGCAGTGTTCCGTAAAGTGTGTACCACGGCACACTAGTGTACTGTGGTCATTAGCTGGTGTGCCTCGGAAAAATTTAGTTATCTCATAAAACTAACTAGACGGACCGGACGGAAGAAATATTCTTACACAATAAAAACTGATTGTTCATTTATGGTACCTCCAAAATTTTGTTTTTCCTAGATGTACCTTAAACACAAAAAGTTTGCGGAGTAGAGTACCCATTGGCAGTGTGCATTTGGGTATCTGGTATGGGCATGGGAATGGGCAGTGTGTCATTTGACCAGGAATATTTATTTACTTAGGCTTCAAACGCTGCAATACTTTCAGCAGCGACTTAAGATTTCACACTAAGACCGTTCCCAATGCGCTCAGCCTGATGTACATTATCAGGCAGCGATTCGTCTGCTATATCTGGCACCAGGAGAGTCGTCAGACCTGCTAATATTGAAATAGCTCCGATGAGGAGAGTGGGTAAGCTATCCATGTACTGCGTCTGAAAATATTTAAAATCAGGTAATTTACATTTTTTAAAAATAAAAATAATTTCAGCAGCTTACGTCTACGCATAAATTATTATTGAAAGAACGATGAATAATATAAATTTAATAAGGGTATTACCAATTCTATTAAAAAAAAGTTAAATTACTACACCTTATTTGTTTCTTTTTATATTAGGTTGGGGAAAAAGTCTTTTCGTATTTTATATGAAAATTCAAAACATTTTTTAATAAAGTTTATTTACATTTAATTAAAGTATGTAGGTGCCATTTTGTTCGATAACTTTTTGCCATCTTGTAGGTAGAGACATGATCCCATTACTATAGAAATTTTGGGACTTCTGTTCAAAAAACCACGACAAGTGGTTTTGGCAGTCTTCTCGTGATGTTAACCTGACATTGCCTAAAGAATTCTGAAGAGACCGAAACAGGTGGAAATCAGAAGGTGCAAGGTCAGGACTATACGGCGGATGCATTAACACCTCCCAGTCAAACTCTCTTAATTTTTGCTGAGTGGCTAAAGATGTGTGAGGTCTAGCGTTATCATGATGAAAAATCACATCCCTTCTGTTAATTAATTCCGGCCGCTTTCTCTCAACTTTTTGCTTTAATCTCATCAGTTGTTTACAGTAGAGTTCAGAATCGATAGTCCTGCCTGGCGGTAAGAGCTCATAATGAATAATGCCCTTCCAATCCCACCATACACACTTCATCACCTTGTTGCGGGTTAACCCGGGTTTTGCCAGAGTATGTGAAGCCTGACCGGCCTTTGACCACGACCTTTTTCGCACGTTCCTGTCGTACGTGATCCACTTTTCATCACCAGTTATAAGCTTCTTCAAAAACGGTTCGCTTTCATTACGTCGTAGTAAAGAATCGCAAATGAGTACACGGTTCATTAGGTTTCTTTCAGTGAGATCGTGAGGCACCCAAATATCGAGCTTTTTAGTGTACCCAGCTTTTTTCAATTGCGCCAAAACTGTTTTGTGGTCAATTCCTAATTCTTCAGCTACGTCGTAACTACTGATATGCCGCTCTTACTCCTCTTTTTCAAAAATGGCATCCATTTTATCCGTAACAGGGCGACCAGAGCGACGTGCATCTTTCACATCAAAATTTCCTGATTGAAAACGCTTAAACCAAATTTGTGCTACTCTCACAGACACTGCACTAGGTCCATAAACGTCACAAATTTTTTTCGTAGCTTGCGTTGCATTTTTACCTTTTTTGTAGTAAAATTTTAAAATGAATCGAATTTCTTCATTAGATTCACTCATCTTGACAATAAAAAAAACAAATGAAAATCACACATTTACTTAATTTGAATTTGGAATTATCTTTTTTAAAATTTAAACTTTTTAAAGATATCAAAACCTGCCAGATACAAATGGTATAACCAAAGAGATTTTATTACAAGTTCATACATACTATAATGCGAAAAGACTTTTTCCCCTACCTATTACTACGTCGGATGACAGATAAGCATAAGGTCCGCCTTATGTGAAGCGGTTACCGTAGTTATATAAACTCCCGCAATATGAAATATAGTTTGGGCATCTTTACTCCCGCTAATATAGCAACTTCTTACTTCCTGGGGACCGCACTCACTCACAGGAATACAACAGCCCTCGAACTTCGTTAATTGACCACTCGTTAGTTATTGCCGCATGCACTAAGTTCAGGTGAGATTAGCTTGGACTCAAAGAAGATAGTGAGCCACTTATATCAAAAAACTCTTTCGTACATTGTGTATGTTTAAAGATAGCTCATCTTTTCATTTCAAGAAGAAGCATTTATTAGCCCAAAAATAAATAAATAGATAGATAGATAGATAGATAGATACGTTTATTACAAACTACAGTCACACACATACAAAAATCAAATTAAAAAATAACAAGGAGAGATCCTATACGTTATGTAGCAGAACACAGAATAAAAGATGTGTGTGTGTGCTGCAGCAAGCAAATGGCCACAGCTCAGTGCGACTTTTTGCACATTGTGCAAAAAACACTGATTTTCAGCTGTCGCCTGATGGGCGCGCGCGCGACCGAGCAACAACTATAGAGAAAAATGTTTATGTGTTTTGCTTGTGTGCGTGTGTCTGAGTGCACAGTGGAAGTGGATTAACTGTGAGTCAGCGGTATCCGATCACATCAATAGTCAACGTGTACGTGAACAAGTAACGCATACAAGAGTAGCAATAACTTTATTAATACCTATATCTGAATACAGAACACACAACAAAGAAAAGAAAAACATATAATAAGTAACAATAATTAAAGTTCTTATTTTAATAATTATACAACACGTATGGGTTAAAAGGCCTCAACTCGACATATGCCACTATCGCGTAGAATTGATTTTTAGCTGAAACCTGCTGTAGTGACTCACGAATATGGGTCACAACGAATATTAGTCACAAATTTTGGTTATTAAAAAGTGTCGAAGTGTCATTTCGTATCAATACGAAATTAAACTTTGCTGTCTTGTTAATAAATTCAATTATACTATCGTTAAGATAAGAAATTGTTACAATTTCTACAAGAGATCTTTGAGCCAACTCTACAGGCACTACAATAAATAGTCATTGATCAAGATATAATTATATTAGGTGCGAACAATTAATAGCCATCCATCATTCATACCACTAACTTACCAATAAAGGAGTCATTGGAGCTATTATAGACCCAATCCGGCCTATTGAAGAACACAACGCATGCATTGAATTACGTGTGTAGGTAGGGAATAACTCAGACGTGTAGATATAGACTGTAGTGAATGTAAATGTCGAGAGAAACCTTCCTAATAGATACAGTCCTGTTGATAGCCACATGTAAGCTGAAATAATGAAAAATACGATTAAAGAATGGGTTGTGAAGAGTTGCTTCGCTCATCATCAGCAGGGTATTCAATCTCACTCTTTGGGATAAAAATCCTCATAGTAAGGTTCCAGAAGAGCCAGATTCTGGTGAAATTTCCTATTGAGGTTTTCCTAAAGACAACAATATAGGGATTTTCAAGAAATATATGAAAAGGTTTTTACAATGCCTGCAACGGCAACGCGTAATGTTTCTGATTATAAGCTTGTAAAAGTTACGATCACAGTATATGTGATACGATGATAAACTATATTTACATTAAGCAGATCGAATGTCTCTTTTCCATCTTATATGATACACCCCTCTTTTGAGCCAAAGAAGGAGTCGTATAAAATATTATTGGTATTGCGTTATTCATTAAACTATTGTGCCCACTAATTAGCTACAATCTACCAGCTAGATGTTGACCCGGCACTGCTAGTTTCTTTACTAAATTGAAGACAATGAATGTCAGTGTTATATCAGAGAATTTCTCTTTTTGTTCCTTCATCATTATTCTATATTCATCCCACTACCGACATCTGGTCTTCCCTCAATCGAAAGGATTTAGAGCATACTACAGTAACACTGCTTAACTTGGGTTTGTAGAAGTCAGTGTTTTGAAGTTGTACAATGACATTGAATTGGCTTAATTGTCTAATTGCTGCAACCAGGAAAAAGGAGTAGCTGAAGATATATAAACGATTTCATTAACAGGCTACGGGTCGTTATTAAACTTTTGTGTTCAATTAGATAGACACGCGTAATAACCAAATAAACCTCCTTTAGTTTCTACTCCCATTAGTTTTAAAATTTGAGTCACCTATGTTATGTGTGGTAACAATTACAGTTATATATATCTTACCTTTTGGTATAAATGGTTGTACCAGGCATAAAACTCCAGCAAGCATGTATGATACGAATAAAGGTTTTTTCCTATTAAACTTTTTCAATGTGTAGACCAGAAGAATACTTGACGGAATGTCGATCGCCGACATAAGAGCGAAATTTACATATTTATTGCCAGCCAATGACACCACATTAATAATTAGCCCATAACATACGAATGTACATGACACCCACCATATTAAACACACAATAAATCTTTTGACGACAATTTTGGATTTAAAGGTGTCCCGCAAGGGTGAACTCTCGGGCCGTAATTGCTCGCATTGTAAATTGTTAAGCATTTTTTCGTCTAATTTCATGTTGTTAGTTTTGGCAATCTTTAACAATAATTTCGTTGCTCGTTTTTTCTTTCCTTTACTTAATAGCCATCGGACACTCTCATCCATTACAAAGTAATATAGAATAAACAGCAACGAAGGAAAGTATATTGCCTTTATGTAATGTCTCCAATAAGGAAGAAAATGCGCGAAAGCAGCCATAGTCACTCCGCCAAAAGCGGACATGATACACAGCAATATTATCTGTTGCAGCCTGTATTCTCTGTGTAGTAATTCTACGCCTGAAATAGAAAGTAAAGGTTTGAAATATAATTTAAAAAAATCATAGACATAATAAACTACTAAGCCAGTATAACTATTTATTGATCTTCTATGAATAATTTAAGTAGAAATGGATGGAACAAGGACGACGATAGAGATAGGCAATACATACATGCAAGAAATATTTGAGTAAATGTAGCAGAGTGTAGTATTAGAGAGCATAGACTAGGATAGAATATACTAGGATGACACGATATTAAATTAAGATGTTAAACCTGTGATAACTAGTATAATTATTGTTGAAACAGACTGCAAGGCATACATGAAAACGTAAAAGCAAGTCACTATTTTACAGAGAGCGACTCTAACAGCGCAAACCAAAGCCGAATATCACCCAAGTGCCCTTCTAACAATTTTTTTTTTAATAAATGTTGCCTCCCCTACCCGTTTGGCCAGCGTGGGGAGTGTAGGCCAAATCCTCCTTCCGTCTAGGACGGACGGACGAGAGAGGGTCGTGATGATGATGATGATGAAATGTTTCTAAGTAATTGTTTTTATTAAATATCTATTACATAAATATTCGATGAGTAAAATATATATACTTGCTCATTACAAATGCTGGTGAACAGTTATCCCCAAAAATGGATTCCAGTAACTCAATTAATATGAACACATAGTATGTGTTGGCAAAACTTTTGGCAAAACCAAAAACACCTGCAGCGAGTCCAGCCATTATTATCGTAGCTTTTCTACCTATTCTGAAAAAAATAAACGCTTTCGATTATATTATAGTACGAATGTGTATTCATCTCTTTTCATCATTAAGAGTGTATTGTGGAGAGTAAATTATAAGTGCCCACATATTGGAAAATTAATACTCCTGTTGAGTAATAATTTTAACATGTTAATTAATCTTGACTTGGTCGACGATTTCATATACTTGGGGTCCAACATAAATTACAAGGACATGGAAGAAGGGTGGTGTATTGGGATGGATAAAAGCAATGGCCCAACTGAATTGATGTGTTTTATATGTGGTGCTGAAAATTCCATGAACCGCCTTCCGCACCAACGCGCCTATTCTGTGCGAGCTAAATATAAAAACCAGACCACTAACCATCTGCCCTCGCAGAATACTCGAATTCTTTGGTTACTTCTCCCAAAAGGATGGTCACAACCTCGAACAACTAATAGTAATTGGTAAGGTTGACGCCAGCCGACCAAGAGGCCGCAGCCCTATGAAATGGTCTAATGAAGTTCACACATCTCTGAACATGGGGCAATTTTGAAGACATTGTGGGGATTCGCTTCACGCATAGTAAATATATTCAACAAAGTGTTTTAGTGACGTTTCTTTAATGGGAAACGTAATTAAAATACAATTTATGTCAATAATAAATGCAATTCCAATATGGGCATGGTTAGTACTAGTAACTCAGTAACCAGTAACCGGCCGGAGGATTGTATCAATACACTGTAACTTTTGCAGGACTCACCCTGCATAAAAAGACCTAGACAAGTGCCATTCCTTTTGTGGTAGCGTTACCCCCAGTGGGAAACAAATGCATTCATATCCTTATGCTATATACCGTTATACCATCGGTAAATAAAATACTTAATGAGGAAGTTCAAAAAGCTATGGAGAGAGCTATGCTCGGGATCTCTCTGCGTCTTACGATCCGTAATGAGGATATCAGCAAAAGAACAAAATTGATCGATTTTTGTTTTATACTACTTCGGGTGGCAAACCAGTATACGGCCCGACTGATGTGAAGCGGTTACCGTAGCTATATTAACGCTCGCAACATAAAATAACGCTCACGCGCCGCCACCCCCGCTGCCACTGCCACCCCCGCTGCTGGTGACCTCACTCACTCGCAGGAACACAACAACTCTCAAGGGAATTGTTATTTGACTGCGGTATTCTGTTATCTATGTGCAGCAGTGGACGAATAAGGGCTGATACGATGATGATGACATAAATAAATACTATATAATTTTGTGAGTGCAAATGGACATCAATCTGTTTAAATTTTGTGATAATTTGCAGTAATAAAAAAAAAATTTCTTACTTGTCAGATAATTGTCCTTGGAAAGATAACCCAATCATTACACCAATACTGTGCACTGTACCAACAAAAGTCCGTTTCCAGTCTTGACATCCTAATTGAAACTGAAAATGAAATAAATAGTTTTCTTATTATAATAAATTTAGAATCTCTGAATTTTTCTCATAAATTTAACTGTTCTTTGAATAAATTTTCTACTGCCAATTTACCAGGTAAGTAATGCGGATCTATGGAGACCAGGTCACTCTGGGTCACACCAACAACTTGTGTATTTTGTAACCTAGCAACTTTTCCCACATTAAAATTTCACCAATTAACTAGTATTAAGTATTATTTAGGTGTTTATAAAAAATAATTACCTCAGCCACAAAACTATTATTGTCGCTATAAATCCAATCCTTGCATGGTTCAATAATATTTGAATTGAAGCTAAGTTCAGAACATTCACTATAATTGTGAACAGAACCGTACTTATAACAAGAAGAGCTGCCTTCGGGTGCTGAGAAATTGTACTTAGTTTCGAAAGATCCATAATATGAGGAATCACATTGTTCTATTCTGCATCTGGGAAACAATAACTTGATTATGTTTGACAATGTAGCTGAATGTCAGAATGTCTGTTACTATTGGGATTATTTATTTACCTGTATGGAACATCTTCAGTTACAAACATGTAGTTAACACAATGCATTCCATTAGTTAAAAATACGAAACCTAATAAGAATATCATTTGCAGTTGATAACGTTTAAATAGTCCAAACTTTAACAGGACATCGTCCAAATGCACACTTTTGTTTTCCGCTTCCTCCATTTCCTTTATATTCAATGCACTATTTATATTTTTAACTGGATATTTTTTTTAATTTTTGTGATGAATATTCTTATTCACTCCATCAGATCATAAGTCAGGTCAAAATTTTAATTATTTCAGTTATAATTATGTCAGTAAATGTATCCGATTTACTATATAGAAATGACTTAAGTAACTCCACACAATAAAGACGGTGTAAATATAAGTTGCTCTTGAATTACTGTCCGTTTCATTGTAGATCCTAATGGATAGGTTGAATCAACGTCGTTATTTAGCTCATTGACAAAAGTTGTTTAGATATGCAGAATTAGAAAGACGAAAAAGTAAGGTTTCGTAATATTTTCACTTATTTTTTTTTCAAGAACTGTCACTTTTTCACATGCTATAGAAACACTGCGCAGCATCAAGCCACTTCACGATCAGAGCCAAGCCAATCGCATACTTCCTCACCAGCTAATACAATAAGTGGTGGGCACTTATTCTATGATACTACTGGCGTAATATCTTGATCACTCACTTCCTCTGAAGGTGATGTGTTAAGTATTACAATGTGAATTTTAACTCGCTTGACAACTCTTATAGAGACATATAGTGGTATCCCAACAATGAGATGACTAAGGCTAGACGAGGAAATGCTAAAACATAATAAACGGATTTTGTACTTTTTACTAAAAGAAAGATGAAATCAGACTACGCAATTTATGGAAACGTTTAGTTTAGACTATATAGTCTAAAGAACTCATATATATGAGTTCTTTCTTCACTATATTTAATTAAAGAAATTGAGTTGCATTGAAAATAAGGAAGTAGTATGCTATGATAGCGCACATATTGATATCGGTCAAAGCATTCGGGAAGAGTTCTCTAACAGCCATCAAGATGCAGGTAATGACTTTTACGATAGTAAAAATTTGTTTCACTGAATATGTACAAATTTATGTTTCTTATGCCATAAATGTAGATTAATAAAATGCAAATAGAATCTTTAATACAGAATAGAAATGAGGTACAACATCTAAGGTAATTTACGTAGGCTGCGGCCGGAGGATGCAAAAAAAATCAACATTGTGGAAATTAAATTTAATTATTAAATAATTACAAATTACATTGCTAAAATACGTGACAAATGCCCGATGGTAGGAACAAGAGTGAGTCAATCTTAACTAAGTCGGTGCAAGTTCGAAGGCCATCATGGGTGGTCTTGGTGCAGTTGCATCACTTGCGTCACACGTCGCGGCATCGCGCGGTTTCCGTGAAGCGGGAAGGTTTGCGCAATCGCTGATCGGCTAATTGGTGGCGCCTAAATATGTAACACCTCCCCCCGTAGTTCAGCAACTATTCTATAACACTGTTGGAGATAGTTGCTGAGATATTCTGATGATTTACTCTTATCTCGCTGGGGTTAACAGGCTTTAAGTCATCTCTGTTGATTTCATTTCGTAGACAGGGTGTCCGTAGTTGTCGGTTTCGTATGACTATTATAAGTGCTGTAGCTACACCCAATAGTATTACGTAGACTGGAATTGTAGTATGATATAGGGATGATTCTGGAGCATCCTTCAGTTGGATTGGAGCCTGGAGAGATATCTTCGTATTCGCAGCGTGTAGATTTTCTAGATTAATAGAGTCTAGAATAACGGATGGATGTTCCTGTGGCCTCGACTCATCATACTGAGGCATTTCCATAATCTTCACGACGTGGCCCTTTATGTGTTCATTAGTGTTAGCTATGGTGAATACTGGTGTCTCGAGATGGCAGTTGAATGGGATGACAGCTAGGAAGCTTCCTTGTAGGGTCCTATACTGTTCTTGACCACAAGATAGTTTAATCTTAGTAGGCGTAGGAAAGCACATAGTGTAGTGCTTGTCGTCAAGTTGCTCTAGGGCTTCTTTCTTCATGATGACTGAAGTCAGTTTACAAGATTGGTGGAGTTCTTGCCTAATTATCAGATGATGAATACAGTCAGGTTCGTCCTGGATTCTATAATTAGAAGTAGCCTTGCAGAGGAATAGTGAGTTGAACTTCGGACATTCTGTCTCTATGTACGCATAATCTTTTCCAGAAATTGCTATATAAGGTAAAGTAGGTATAAGGATCTCATGATTTTTGTTAGGGATAATGGATAGCTTGTACAGGTCGTAAGATAAGGGATAGGCAATCGGCACCTTAATTACAATAATAATACGTCTATCTGTATGAAAATAGCCTAACTTAATTATATCGTAGAAATCTCTATATTCTACGTCAAGGACCTCGTCCTTTGAATATAGATTCCTTATTTTACTAAGCATATTCTTAACTTCATCTAAACTTATTATAGAATGAGGAGTGCTCGATGCACGAATGAATGCTAGAGTATTCTCTAGTTTCGTTAATTCCATAGATAAGTCTTCTATGTTATCTCCTAAAATTAATAGAAACTGTGCCAGATGGGCATATTTAACTAAATCCGTATCTCTATCAGTATCGTTCTTTATAATCATATCTAAAATTAAACTGATCTTATTTTGATTTTTTACTATGTTGTCTAGGGTCTTAGAATTATATGAGGACCATTCTTTATTGAGCGTAATATGTTTGTTCAATTCTGACTCTAGCTTAAGCTCATTGTCCTGAAGGACTTTGATAGCGTTGTCATATTTTATAGCGTCAGTGTAATCTAAGTTTCCCGAAATACTCTTAATAATAGAGCCGAGTCCGTTAACTAGTCCTCTCTTACTACGATTTGGTTCGAAAGTATGTAATTGATCTGAGATTCTATTTAGCTTATCATTAAGGTGCTCTATGTGAGGCTCATACAGGGATACTGTCTTATTGTTTAATTGAGGCCTTGAGTTTACTATCTGAGACTTAACTACTTCAATTTGCTTGCGGATATCGTCAAGATCTATGTAACTAAGGAAGGAATGATAGTGAGCTATAAGTTTACTAGGTCCTAGTTTGAACGGGAGTAATCCTGGTCCGCTGTCCAATGAGTCAATCGTTACTTCTTGTCCGAGAGTCAGTTGGAGCAGTGTCGTTAGTAGAAGTATCCTGTAACAAGATTGGATCCTTAGGACTTCGTTTCAGTCGGGACTTAGCAACGGGGCCGCGCTTCCTTTTTGTATAAATATGGATAGGAAGATCGGCGAGAACCGTATCTTGGGTATATCTAGGGGCCAGTTTTTGTCTATTTGCTAGAGGGTTTCGTACAAATACTTGCTGATTAGGCGTATATTCTATTTCAGGCTCACGGTCTTTGTTCCTATTTTCTGTCAGTACTGTCCTGTCATGCAAAGAGGATTCGTTTATTAGGTCATAGACTTGGGTCATTCGTTTCTTATGGTCTAGGGAATATTGTTGCAGGAGGTGTTCTTGCAGGTCAATATCAATTGGGTCGCGAGGGTCAAAGTGTCCTGTAATTAAGTCTAAGGGTCTACACTTAGTGAAGCTGTGGATGGAGCTGTTATAAGCTAACACTGCGTATGGCATGAGGTTAACTACAGGTTCATTGCCTCTTTCAAGCTTCAGTATTCTAAGATGTTCTAGGATAGTGGAGTGGAAACGTTCGACTATGCCATTGTCATTTGGTGAATGTGCAAGAATCTTGTGGTGCTGAATTTTATGGAGTCTCGTAAATTCGGAAAATAGTTGATTGGTAAATTCGGGACCTTGGTCTGTAACTATAGTAATAGGCAAACCATGGTGTGTAAAGAACTTAAGAAGGGCTTGAACTACGCTTAGAGCGGTACTATCTCTAAGGTGATACGCTTGAGCGTACTTGGAGAAGGCATCGACAAGTGTTAGATATTTTTCAGTCTGAGCCGTGAAGAGGTCTAATTGAACTATTTCAAATGGCTTAGTAGGTGGAGGGACAATTGAAATTCTCTGTCTAATGGGATTTCGATCATATTTGGCTTGACCGCAAATATCACATTCATTAATATATTTAGTGACATGTTCCCTCATTTTAGGCCAATAGTACTTAGAGGATAAGGCTAGATAGCATTCATTAATACCGCGATGGTTAGTCTTGCCTTCGTGGTATTTCTTTATGACCTCTTGTTGCCTTAAATAGTCTCTGACATTGTCTAGTTCTATTTTAATCAATACTAGGTTCATAGCAGAGCTCTTGAACTTGTCTTGGATAATGGGAATGATCTGATACATGGTTAAGGGTGGATGGATAATAATGCCTGTTTTGACCTTGTGATTCACATACTCCTTAATTACTTCCTCAAGATTAGACTCCGATATCTGAAAAGTCGTTTTAGTATGTGTGTCAAATGGTTTAGTAACTGTCGATCGTTATAATTTTATTTTTATGTCATCTACAATGACATCTGAAACATCTGGCGGTTAAATCTATTAAGGGGGTCGTCAGATATGGGTATCTCTAGAATGGGATCTTATAAACTGGTGTGGGCGGTCGTTGTACTATAACCAGATATAGATGGTGGTCTCTCTGTGGGGTTAACTGCAATAGAGTTAGTATCCTCAAGGTTTATCTCAACCCGGGATAGCTTAGACAGATATATTAGCATTCGCGTTCTGCTTATCTGCTCATAGACTGCGGTGAAATTATGGCAGATACCTAACTTGTCTAGGACGTCTATAATATTTGGGATAGGGTATTTGTCGTCTATGGTCTTTTGATTTAGTTTCCTAAAAGTCAAACGACGCGCCATTTTGGTTTTCCTGACGCACCAGCCTTTTTTTTTTTTTTTTTTTGGAACTACCCAGATGGGGGAGCTCCGCTCCAGGCCGATTGAGAAGGCCGAATAATACCTTGATCTAGCATAGTTGTAATTTGCTTTTGGACTTCTTGTCTGTGAATAAAGGGGTATCTATATGTTTTAGTATACACCGGTACCTCATCTGTGGTCCGTATGCTATGTTTAATCTGGTTAGTGAAGGTTAGTGCTTCATCCTCGATATAAAAGACATCAGCATATTGAGCACAGAGCCTTTCTAGGTTGGTTCGCTCTTCAAGATTCAAATGATCGGTACGCAATTGCGATAGTACTTGGCTTATACGATCAGATGGTTGATTACTACTTGTGAATTCTACATTGAATAGTTCTGCACTGACAGGCCTATCCATAGAAAAAATTAAGTCATGTCGTGTTGGGTTGGTGACTTCAACTATGCCGCGATTATTTTTAACTGTAGTTATACAGTCTTGTATATGGCAGTTAGATATTACTTGGTCAGGTACTAGTGCGTCACCGTCCTGGGAATTAACTGGGATACGCAAAAGCCTAGATGTGTTAGCCGGTATTATGTCTTCATACAAGTTACAATTACGAGAGTCATACATTAATAACGGAGTTTTAGATTGTCGTGTAACTAAGACCATATTTTTCAGATCTATGCTAGATTCTAGTTTTTCTAGCAAGTCATAACCGTTTAGCCCATCAAAGTACTCGTGAAATTTGTAAATATATAGAGTAATGTCCTTGTCCTCATTAAATTCCGAAAAGCAGGGCAAGGTTATAGAATAGTTGTTTCGGGTAGTGGCGTGAATGTTAGTGACTTCGAAAGGGTCGTAGTTACATGGTACATTTGAAAAGAATTTATCTACAGCCTCGGGGCTGATAAAAGATTGATTAGCCCCAGTATCAATGAGTAGTTTAAGGGGCGGATTCGATATCTGTATATAAGGTAATTGACGTTGCGTCTGTAAATTTATTTCTATTTTGGTTTGTCTAGTTTCGGAGGTTTCTGAAAATCCTCGTTATCAGCAGGAGGAGCTTCATCTTGAGCTTCCTCTACGGTAACAGGAGTATACTCTGGGTAGTACGATGGTTGCTCGTAGAAAGTAAAGTCTGGATAGTCATAGTCATAGTAAGTGTCAGCGTAATATTCGTAGTGAGGGTCATAATGATGGTCATAGACCTCGTTATAATTTAATTCCTTGGTCTTAAAATAATTTGAGGGTGGCGGATTTCCAAATTTGGACCAGTCATGGGGTGTACGTGCTGGAAGGGCTTTGGCCACATAATGGCTCACGCCACTCATTGGTTGAGGTGCGGAAGCCGTTTTGCTAGTAGGTTGGAATTGAGGATTCCCTTGAGGCATTCTAAAAATATTACTATGAGGCCTATAATTTGGTGGAGGAGCCGCGAATATTTGCTGTGTACGACTAGGGCCACTGTTAAGAGGCATTTGGGGTTTCCAAATTTGCATTGGCCTTTGTGGCTGTGTATAGAATGACCTGGATGGACCTGGCATATTAAATGATGTCATTGGCGTAGATAAACCGGGCTTGGGTTGCATAAAAGTAAAATGCCTAGGCGGCAGTGCAATATGTGTCGGCGCGCTGAAAGAAAACTTAGGCTGATTAAATGAAGACGTAGACTGCGACCTTCTATCAGGAAGATGGTCGTTCCGCTGCTGCAGATAGAGAGTGTTCATCTCGTCGTGCACAAATTCTAGAGCCTTTTCAATGGTATCAGGCCGCATGCACCGAATGCGTCAACCTAGTGGGTCACGTAGACCGCGTAAGTATGACTGTAGGGTTAACTTTCTATATAAATGACGTTTAGCTTCTATTGTACTTGGTATAGTTTCATGCAGACTGATAAGTCATTATTATGCTAAATAGATTCTGGCATTGTTCATAAAATTCCTGCGGGGTTCCTGAACCCTGGGTGAGAAGCGACAAGTCATTATACAGAGAGGTCTCGTCTCGTTGGTCGGCGAAATTATTAATAAGAGTACTGCGAATCGCTTCCCAGGTTTCCGGGATTCCGTTAGAATTTATAGTGCGAGCTGCGGGTCCTGTGATCTTATTCAATATGCCGTTAATAAGAGAGAGGTTACTGAGTTCATGTCCCGGCGTGTTTTTCATATACTGCCTAACTAGCTGATCACATAAATTTACGAAGCGCGTTAACACATTTGAATTTCCGTCGAAGTCGGGTACGAGCCGGAGCGCCTTATAGATTTGGTCTATAAGTGCGTCAGCCATTTTGCTAGATGATTGTAGTATTTCTTCTTCGAATATAATATCTAAATTCCTATTAGTATCTAATTTATGCGTTTCTACTAACCTAGGGGTTCGCGATTGCCTGGGATGGAAAATCTTGAACAATTTAAGGAAACACTAAGGATAAAAAAAACTAAGGATAAAAGGAAGCAACTCTAGATAGATCTAGGTACTTACATATACATGTTGATTTCTCTGCCGTATCGATTTCTTGATACACCTCTGAACCGTAGCACTCGTAGGTTTTTTGAAATAGCTGCCCGCCGTGATCTATTCACTGACTCTATTTTTACAGCTATCCTACCGAGACTGCGCCATTTACGTAGGCTGCGGCCGGAGGATGCAAAAAAAATCAACATTGTGGAAATTAAATTTAATTATTAAATAATTACAAATTACATTGCTAAAATACGTGACAAATGCCCGATGGTAGGAACAAGAGTGAGTCAATCTTAACTAAGTCGGTGCAAGTTCGAAGGCCATCATGGGTGGTCTTGGTGCAGTTGCATCACTTGCGTCACACGTCGCGGCATCGCGCGGTTTCCGTGAAGCGGGAAGGTTTGCGCAATCGCTGATCGGCTAATTGGTGGCGCCTAAATATGTAACAGGTAAGCTGACTGAAAGTAAATAATAACAACAAACGTAAACATTCAAATAACAACCCACTTTGTTACAAAATCTAGGAAAATGAGATTCGAGTTAACCATAGCAGAGCTGCTTTGCAGCTTCTGAATAGACTAAGGCGATAATCCTACGTGTGGAGGGAAATAGCAGTGAGAAGTACGCTGGCTAGTAATCTACTAATTAAAGGCATTGTTGAAGACGGAATCTCTGCCTAGATTTGCCTAATTACCCACTCGGCTATACCTGATACATACGTAAACCTTGACCCACGAGCAACAAAGCAACGAATAAATTTTTGAAATCATAACCTCTTACAAATTGATTGAATGCATTACTCATTGTCACGTGCCGCCTGAGCCAAGCGTGCAAGCGAGAGCGCGGAACAAGTGACGCATCTATCTCTCTTTCACTCCTTCGACCGATGTTTTCTTATGATGTTACGTAAAATTATCATCCGTAAACCGACTTTACAGACAAATATTTTTTTCTTGACCCTTTGGGTGTCCATCCTAAAAATAATAATAAATAAATATTGTCAGACAAATTACACAGCGCCATCTAGTCCCAAAGTAAGCGAAGCTTGTGTTATGGGTACTAGACAACTGATAAACATACGTAAATACATTTTTTTTTGTAAATACATACTTATGATACATAGAAAACACCCAGACCAAGACAAACAGACATGTTCATGCACACAAATGTTTGTCCTGTGTGGGAATCGAACCCACGAGCGTTTGTGTCGAAGCCGCGTCATTGCCCGCTACGCCACCGAGCTCGTCAGACTACCTTACAATGCAGACCGATGTTTGCAATGTAAGACCCATTTTACAAGATGAATTTCTCTAACCATGCGCCTCGTACAGCTACTCGTAAGAGCACTTCAACCTTGACCAGACCAGACCAAACAGTCCTTATGCTGTGTGTAATAATGTTACAATCGCATCGTGACTGTCAAGCATGATCTGCTTTTAACTGTACGTCTCTAGATATTGCTAGATGGGAAGACTAAAATATCGGGACAACATTATTTTGTCCCGATATTTTATGCCCAATCGTTAAACTTAGACCTACTTGAGAGATAGCTTTTTGCGTTTAAATGTATTTTTAATCATAGGATCATCTCCGGAAAAATCTAACAATGGCAACTTGTCCTCCAGTATATTATTATAGTGTTGTAGATTTAAGTCGACGCAGCCACAAGATATGACCGTTTATGCCATATATGTTGATACTCAAAAGCGAATCAATATCTATAGAGTACTTTCCGTTAAGTCCTAGAAGTTTAAACATTAAATTATGCAAAAAAGCAAGGTCTTACAGCACAATAACAAAACACAAACACAACAAACAAAAAACAAAGTAATACGTATAAGGCAGTGTAATATGATAAATAAAATATATTTAGTATCAACGCGACTTGCGTACGCCATTTATACATATTATGTAGATATTTGCGTTATGCTCCTCTTCCTCCTTTCATTTATAGCCTAAATAACAAGTCGTACTAAATAGGTACCCCCTCTGAATTGAAAATAAAAAGATTCGGGTTTAGAAAGTTTGGAAATTTTCAGATACAAGCCAGTGGATACTAGCTGATTATTATATTGATAGATTATTATATAGATAGACCATTATATAGATAGATTATATTGGTTGATAGCTGAGCTTAATTTATTGTCTAAATAACACAATGAATAATAATAAACATTGGCATTTGATTTTTCGAACTACTATATATATTTTAAAAAACTTCGGAGCTTCCTGGTTGTGCATTCAAATTCGCCGTGTGTCTCGAGACATTGAACGTCGTCGTCGAGGATATTTCGACATGTCCAAGATTCACGGAACAGATTTAAATGGAATGGAATAGAATTATACAAAACGTACACTTCTCGGGTGAAATATATGGATTACTGTTGGATTAAATAAGACGATCGCCGTGTAATGTTACCGTGTTATTACTGTTATACACAAAGATATTATAACTTGCTAAAATTTCTATAGTCATACATTAACTCAATTTTATTCTCAACATTATATATCCGTCGGTGAGGGCTATGTAAACAATAATTGTACCAATCTACTAGGAAACCGTAGGAGATTTCATTTAGCTCGTATGTGACGATGTGGAGGGCAGTACAAACGTTTGTACAACGTTAATTAAGCCGATATTGCTTACTCTGTACTCGTTAGAAATATATATTCTTGTTCTTCTTCAGATTGCGTTCAAGGAACTGTAAAAAGTAAATGTTTGCTTGCGAAATTGATATTTTTATTGTAGTTGGACTTACAGGTAACATTCTGTGAAGGTTCAATTCGATGAGAAATTGGTGGTTATGATTTGGGCTTTTTATGTACGCACTAGTTTGACCCCCCCGACTTCGTACGCGCGTGTCCAGCTTTCCCATAGGAATATTCCTACGGGAACGCGTAGGCATCCGCAGTGAATATTTGGACAATTTTTTCACTGCGGATGCCTACGCCTTGTATACCTGTATGCTAAATTTGAACCTGATCTGTCCAGAAGTTCGAGCTGTGCGTTGATAGATCATGCATGTTGATAAGACCACCTTTTATACTTTCTTCTTGTAAATAATTCTTTTTTGTATATAAATAAATAAATATTTCTGGACAATTTACACAGCGCCATCTAGTCCCAAATTGAGCGATAAATATACTTATATACATTTTTTTTGTAAATAAATACATAGAAAACACCCAGACCAAGACAAACAGACATGTTCATGCACACAAATATTTGTCTGATTAAATTCGTTGTGTTTTAATAGATAAATAATGGACTTTGATGTGATTTTTTAAAGATTTATTGCATTCCGGATTTTAGACAGCAAAGAATATTGGCTACTGAGCGAGTTGTAAATCAGTCATCAGTACAATTACTCTAGCTGACTCGCTAGTAAATTCGCTCAATGTCATCGCCGCGCCGCTTCGTATCATTTAATGGCACTTGTAACTGTTTATCACGCAAGATACATCTCTATCACAACATCTACTTTCTAATTTGGTCTACTTCCTATATACGTACGTACTATAACGTCCATTTTGTAAAAGGTTCACTTCTAAAAGGACGATATCCTAAATCGTACACTTTGTTAGTACCTAAACCTAACACAGGTACAGTACCTAAAACGACCTGTGCTAAAATGACCACTCCCAAAAAGAGCATTTCCATAATAATCCATTAGCAACTGAACAAAATTAAACAGTTATTATAATTATGGATTTTATTAAGATTTGGAAGGGGTCTATGTCCAACAGTGGACTCCAATTTGCCGCTACTGATGATGAACGTTTTAGAAGTGGACCTATTAGTAAGTGGACGGTACTGAAAGTGGACCAGTTAGGAAGTGGACGATACGAAAAGTGGATACATTGGGAAGTAGATAGACGTCATGAGAAGTGGACCAAATTAGACCAGAAGGATCTCTATTTTGATGCCATGTGTACTCCCAGCTTTACGTTCGTTTGTCAGTTTCCCAACAAAGAGAATATTCGTTTGGCAAACTAGATCACATCAGACGAGACCATTTGCATTTTACAAATAAAAGTGTTCATCTTTCGCTGGTAGAGTTGATTTTATATTTTTTTCTCAGCATAATAATGAGTACAGAGGATTTTACAGATGGACTTTACGTAGAAGATAATTTCGTTTTACTTTACACGTTTTAGGTCCGGATAATGAGATGATGTATTATAACGGGTGAACGTGATAACAATGTACTTGCATTTTCATAAAATTGAGCTAGCTTCTTTAAAAATCATTGTTGTTTCAATCGCTCCTTTATCTCGCGAACTAAGTATAAGAATTCTGCCCGGGTGAAGTGAAAGAACCCCGATTAAAATACAACTTGGAGATAATAAAATGACTTTTTTTTCTTTTGAATTAATGAATGAATATTTATTTTCGCTCACACATTATACTACACACCCTCGCACACACACACCAATTTATCAATTTGCATGCATAATATTAGTAGACTAAACATAAAAAAATATAATAATTATGAAATACGCTATAATACGCTTTCAAATTCCAAATGTGAACAGTGCAACCACAAGCACGGTAGCTTAAATAGGGGCACCAGCGATCTTAATTAATGTAAAATATTTATGTCGACGAATAATGTATCATTTTTTTTTTATACTATCTGACCGGACAGACGTAATTGCCCCGTCTTCCTAACTATAAATATTCAATTTGAATTGGTTTCGCGCACGCTGTCAAATGACTGACAGTTCTTTCAGTATAGAAAAGTGTTGTTTTTAGACTTTTTCAGGTTTTTTTTTAATTTTCTCTGCGTATGAACAGTCCTCGTACTTCAAGGAATATTCTAAAAAAAGGATTAGCGAAATCGGTTCAGCTGTTCTCGAGATTTGCGCTTAGCAACACATACAGCATTTAATTTTTATACTATAGATAGATATGTCAAATATTTCATCTGGTAAATGTCAAATTACATATCAAAGACAGATGTCAGAATAATTTCAAATTTATAGTTGAAATAATCATTTAGAGAATAAAAGGAATTATGGAGAAGCCATTGGTTCAGCTGTTTTTTTAAATTTGTTCTCCGGCAACTCGACAAATGTTGATGGCAAATTTTTAAATAATTTTGGTGCCATGTAAGCTACCTTTTTTGGGAAGAATCGATGATTACTTTTTGGCATAACAATTTTATTCTGACATATATTTTGTTCTGTAAACATAATTATCAGAAATACATCTAATTTAAAACTAATGAAAATTAACTAAAACAAAACTAATCTACTAAACCGCTGCCCGTAGGCAAAGTTCCCAATATGCTGGCCCCGTTGCCTCGTTGGACCGCAACACTAATTCTTTGTGCAAAGTAGAGGCCAGCATTTTGGTCACGAGATGTTTCGACCAGACGCGACGAAAGTTCTTTAAAAATTTTTTTGTCATTCGGCCCCTATGGCCCCAACGTTTCCACCCCAAAAGGCTCAAATATATAACCGCTATCAAGACTACTATATTTGCGCCTTTTGAGGCATTCAGCAGATTCAGCCGCCGCGCCAGCCCTATTTTGTGTCCTGAGAAGATGAGACGGTGCAAGAGTATCGGCACAAGTTGCGTCCCAAACTAATCGCCGCCCCATTCTCCAAGGTACCAAAGTGGTATGACTTTGGTACCTTGGAGGATGGGGCGTCCGTTCTTTTGCCATCATCCCGTACAAGACCATTTGGTTCGAGAATGGCCACACAGTAAGCGGTGGCAAAAGCCCGTCGGATTATGTTATTAAGACTGACTGGCGGGAAAACCTACCTGCGCTTTTCGTGCAGAAGAGACCATGGTGTCCGAGCTGGTCGACAACAACGCCTCAATGACAGCAGTGCGGAGCACAGAATGGCGCACCCAAGCGAAGGGAAGTCGCTATTCTAAAATTTGAGGAGTCTATTAGGGTACCGGTATTAGACAAAGGGAGTGCCTGTAGCCACAAACCAGATTCCCACTCGCTAACAGCTAAGAGACGGGCACGATCTGCAGAGTTCAAATACGTATTGAAAAGTTGATTCCGTATTTGCTCACAGATAGGTCCGTCCCAAAGCCGCTGCGAAGATGGTGTTTTTGGGAAATCAGTGTTTGGGCACGCTATTTTCCATGCGTCCCTGGCCTCGTTCATAAATGAGGTTTCAGTGATGGTTTTTGACGAACTTTGACAGAATTTTGGTTATTAAATTTTGATTCCTATGTACAGAGGACAGGAACGCAGAGAGAGCAAGTATTTTATTCTTCTTGCTTGTTCTACCTGCATACAGGAAATGTTTAATTCTGGAAATATTTAACAGACATACAAGCATGCAATATATACAAGCACGGCAAGGGTAGAATTCCAAGTCTTTTTAAAGAGGCATATAAGACTGTCTATACCCAACGTTACATAAGGTTCTTAAACATTTTTTAAACCTTTTCCTACCTCTTTCGATATGGCACAAGTTGCCCCAGATTATTAAGCCATAAAGGAACACAAAAAAAAACAAAGCATAATAGGCGTTATATGCCATTTGAAGCGATGAAACTTGACTATATCTATAAAGTGCAAAAACAAATGTATTTTTTCTAGTTTTCTTTTAATTATATCTCCACAACCGTAACTCTTAGGACCCTGGGTCCAAGGGTGGAAAGGTAGTAAATAACCCCGCCAGTCTCAGAAAATTTTTGACGGTCCATCCGAACATCCTGTATTTAGCGTGAGTCTAGGGCTTGAGTGAGTTTTGAATGGAATTTTTGAACCTTTGTATTTGTGTGATTTACTTTTAAATTGATCATATGACGCCACTGCAAAACCCGTTCTAGTGCACAATTTACTTCATTTTCAAATGTATTTATATCGCTGCATTTTATCAGATCAGAAGTGTACAATCATGGGCAAATAGATACGCACGGCACTCCGCGTCTATTTACTTTTAGCTGAGATCGGACAGTTATTTCCTCATTTTTATAATTTTACTAACCATAACTTCCAAGCCATTGAATAAAATTTCTTAATTCTGAACCATACAAACGTAAGCTAAAATTTCAGCACGTCCTAAAAACCAACATCAATACCGACACACTGCATTACTTATTCTCCAACACTGCTCTGAATTTTCAATATAAACCATTTCAAAGCACAAGAAAGCCACACACGTAAGATTTCTGCGGATCCGATATCAATCCTTTTTCGATTCCAAGCGTGGACGCGGCATGAATAATACTCGCGCGATACTTTTTGTGCGCTCATTTCAATTACTTCTGCGAATGAGTCGCGTACACGTTGAGTTGGCTTTTGAAGTCGTGTAAATATACTTTTATTATATTGTTAGACAAAAAAATATATTATCATATATTATATATTTATATATAAAAAAATGTTGTTGGTCATTTGTAGTTTGTTGTTCTAACCATCAACATCTACAGACCGCCTGAGGATGCCTCGCGTAGAGGCGATACACGTCTCGCAGAGACGACCACGGCAGTTGGGGCGGCAGCAGTCGCATGTTTCTTCTGTTTCAGATGTTGGAAATTTGCCGAGACGATCACAGCAGCTGGTGAAGAGACAACTAAAGCAGACAACCACGGCAGTCGCGTGCAACTACTAACGGTAGTGGGTGGGTGCCTGACGGCAGCAGTTTGCATGGACTAATTAGTGGCGGAAGCACGCAAATTAGTGTAGATAAATTGCCAAAAAAAAAACTCTCAAAAGGTCTCGATATAATGCGAGGAGAAATAATATACCACCTGCATTTGATGTCACCGGGTAATGTGCTATTTTCCCGAGTGTAATATTAATTACGAGTGTTACTCGTATAATGTTGTACTGACTTTTATTAAAGCCCTCAAATGTTATTGTTTGAGTTTAACCACTCATCATCATCTTCAGCTTGTATTAACCCACCGCTGGAGCATATATATAATCAACCGGTTTTTTTTTTTATTTTATTTATTCATTTATTTATTATTATTATATTATACTTTTAGTTTTTAATTTAGTTGTACAAGTTAATTAATATGTAATTTTAGTTTTTTTTTTTCCCCTACTATACTTTTTTTTATACTACTATTCTCTACCAACCACCTGAGGGCGATGCAAAGATAAGACATGGTAGGCGCACAAGGGAAATATTAATAGTAAATTAATAACACATTAAATAATAAAATAAATCATTAAACAGTTATGAAAGCATTTTTAATGCTTTCATAACTGTTTAATGATTTATTATATTACATATATATACACAGTCATTTACAACATAAATATTTATCCAAATAGAAACTTACATAAAAAATAACATATATAATATGAATACTTAATTATATATAAAAATATTTTATCTTCGGCAACCCGCAGTTAAGCAGCGTGGTGGAGTATGCTCTAAATCTCTTCGATTGAGAGGAGACCTGTATCTCAGCCGTGGCGTAAATAACGATTGACGACGACGACAAAATTATTTAGAAATACAATATCTCTAGATCCTTTATTGTCTTAATTATTAATAATCGATAATTATTATAATATGATATTATTATTAAGGCAATAAAGGATAATAGGTACGTATCATGGATTTAAATGACTTCCGAGTCAAAGTTTCTCGCACCGTGTGCAGGTGAAGTTAGCTTTGGTTCTTAAAATGATGGGGAGCCACTTCCATAACTATGCATAAACTATAAGTACTTTACAAAATACCGCCTTATAATAAATACCATACACCGACCACTCCATATGAATGTCGCTTCATTAACTGTTACATTAACAATGACGTATATGCAGAGAATGAATGAGCAACTATTCCAGACTATTCTGATTCGTCTCCGAGGGGAGGTAAGGACGATACGAGAGACCAGCAGGCTGAGAATATACTTTGCGTAGTACAGTGTCGTAATACCTAAACAAGAATTTGTTTTGATTTCAACGGCTCTACAAGACACAGAAATTCCATGGAATGAACAGACCGCATCGACATGCCAATAGAACTATTGCCCTGAATGCCGGCATTGCTGCGGTAACGGAGTGCATTCCCAGCGCTGCAGAGACGATGGCGCTCCGAGCGTACTTCCAATTTGTTTGTATAGACGAGGATTAACGTAGCATTGCTTAAGAAATATAATTGGAAAAAGCCAGTCAAGTGTGAATCGCACTCACGCAATGAGGGTTCCGTTTTATTACAATCAATAAAAAACTATGTCTATGTCGCAGCTACTTGAGTGTAAATTTCCACCGCCACATTCCAATAACGTCTAAGTTCAGGCGAATTGTCTTTAAATTATTTTTCGGTTAGGTTAGGTTTGACTTGTGATGAAGACACTAGGTATGTTGAATGAGTGAATGAATGAATGAGTGAATGAATGAATGAATGAATGTATCAATTAATAAATGGATGGATGGATGAATTAATGAATAGATGAATGGATGGATGGATGGATGAATGAATGGATGGATGGATGAATGAATGAATGGATGGATGGATGAATGAATGAATGGATGGATAAATAGATGGATGGATAGATGAGTGAATTAATTAATGATTATATTTATTTGCCAGAATAAGGATTTTTTTATACCATTAAATTCACAAACGAGCATACGGGCCGCCTGATGGAATGCAGTTACCGTAGCCTATTAACGCCTGTAACACCAGGGGTATCACACACGCGCGTTGCCGACCCTGTAAAAACTTCTTCACGCCCTATTTGAAGAACCCGTTTTTTGTACAGTTGTCATTTGGTCAAAATGTTACATAATTATTCTGCCATCGATAATGGCGTGCTACCAAATCAGAAGAATATACTACCCCGGATACGACATGCAACGAATTCAACATGTCGTCCCGCTCCCGCCACCAAAGATCTCCACCACCACCAAAGATCTCCCAGTGAACATGTGTGCTATTTGATCGAATTCATGATTTGCAGTAAAACATTCGCATAAGGGCGACAGCAATAATTTAAACGACTTGAGTTTAGCCTTAAAATTCCCATGCCTAATTAAAAATTGCGCAACGGGGTGATCGACTTCTAACCACTTTTTCTTTAATCTATTTTAATAAAAGGCAGTCTTTTTGAGGGCCCACCACACATTCTCACAGCGGCGACCGCAAAAAAAGGCAATGAACAGTGAAGTCCGTTGCAGTCCCGGGGGTAAAACTACGGCTGCCTTTGAACTCACAACGAATTTAATCAGAAGAAATTAGTAGGAATAGGAAGCTTTTGAAATTTGACTTTCCCTCTTAGCAATGTAAGAGACAGCAATATGGCAAATAAGGCATTAAAAGCCTAAAGATATGGCTAGTCAAGTGAAGCTCAACTGCCGTGCACCACGGATTTTAAGTATATATATTACACTATATATATATAAGTGGTGGGGGTGTAAGTGGTTCATCAAGATCTTGGAACCAAAGCCAACTTCACCTGCACGTGGTGTACCCTGCTGACTGACAAACGAAGCTCTGGCGAAAAGAGAGGTAGGGAGCGTAATTGTAAGCAACCCGACTGGGGAATGTACCTCCACCTCACAGAATACCACAGCCAAATAACAATTCCCTTGAGGGTTGTTGTGTTCCTGCGAGTGAGTGAGGTCACCAGAAAGAAAGGAAGGAGATGTTGCGTTGGCAGCGGGGGTGACGGCGCGTGAGCAATATTTTATGTTGCAAGCGTTAATATGGTTACGGTAACCGCTTCACATCAGGCGGGCCGTATGCTTGTCTGCCACCCGACGTAGTATAAAAAAAATTAAAAAAAATAAGTTGGCAGTCTGTCAAAATAGACGAAGCTCATCCAAATATCTAATTATGTATAAAAGTTCACAAGTGCGCTTTTGAAAGTTCCCACCTATTTGCTGATGCGATGCCAGATGTTTCATAAAATGAGGTGATTGAAAATTCCATAAGCACTTGAGAATTTCTAACATTGCACGATGGTGGTTTTTTAAATATATATTGGTACTTTGAAACGAGGCGGGAGCTTTATTAATATTACATGAGAGTCGGGTGTACAACGCGACGGGCTCGCCACTTCGGAATAACCAATTTTTGAAACGTCCGCTTCAGGTGCTGAAGAGTTTTATTGCAGGTTTCATGAAAAAATGCATCCACAAAATGGATGTTCACACCTTATTCAAATTAGTTACTTTTTATCGACTATCAAAAAAGCAATTTTGTTTACAAAATGTAGTTTTTGGGGATTAACCCTTAAATGCATTTTGATGTAGATCTACATCGTATGTTTTAATGTTCC
Source organism: Hypsopygia costalis (assembly GCA_937001555.2). Taxonomy (NCBI): domain Eukaryota; kingdom Metazoa; phylum Arthropoda; class Insecta; order Lepidoptera; family Pyralidae; genus Hypsopygia; species Hypsopygia costalis. Next base: position 30,948,827 of record OW443329.2, read on the forward strand.
ATGGCTCAATATGCTATGATCCAAGGCGACAAAATTTTACTTTTTAAATTGAATTTGTCAATGACATATCGATTTCTGAACGCAGGTGTACTTTTTCGTAGTTTTTTTTTAAATATTTTCGCTCACCACGATCGCAAGAGCTAAAGCCAACCTCATCTGCACGTGGTGCACCCTGCTGACTAGCAAAAGAGCGGCTGGCGAAAGAGAGGTAGGAGACAGCGTATTTGTATGCTGACCAAAGAGTAAAGTAAGTATAGTGGAAAAGAGTGGCAACTCTGAAAATTTCTTGCATGTATGGAAAGTGCTGCTCCAAGGCAAACATTTGGTTACTAAAGCTATACCTATACGTACCTTGGTATAATACCATGTCGTATTTATATATAGATACCTATCAAGTGAAGTATCAGTTAAAACTGATTTTAGAGTTTTTAGAATCGGGCGCCTTTAGTCTCGCCTGAAAATTTGTTATAGGTAAGAACCCGCACGATGTAAGGTCAACTGCCTATCACAAATTCGCTAGCTAGACTAGACATGCCCGACTCGAAACTCCAAAATCAGTTTTAACCAATACTTCACTTGATAGATTCTCTTGTATTTACACTATCATAACTTCAGTTGAATAATAGAAGTACTTGGATTGAATTTAGATATTTATTATGTTGAAAATTATCAAAATTCTGTCAAAGTACTTCTATCTAGTCGGATATCCAGCAAGGAAATGTAACTCCACGACGGGGACATAGTAAGAGGTTAGGTAGGTCAGAGGGGCAAGATGGCCGTCGAATTAGTACCCATACGGTTTGATAGATAGCGCAGCTTTATATAAAATCGACGTTCTTCGAACATAACTGGCCCTGATGCTGACCGACTGGGAAAGTAGGCACCTAACAGAATACCGCAGCCATATAACAATTCCCTTGAGGGTTGTTGTGTTTCAGCAAGTGGGTCAGCAGGAAGGGAGGAAGGAGTTGCTGCATTGGCAGCGGGGGTGGCGGCTCGCGAGCGATATTTCACGGCATTAGAAAATAAATAGCCATTCGAACACCGGGCTTGTCAAACGTAATTCGACTGAAAACTAAAGTAAGTTGTCAACATTGTTTTTAATGTAAATGCTATCAAGCTGAAAGTGTGTAGACCACATTTGCTGAATCAGTAACAGCAGATGGGAGAGGAACATTTCAGAGTGGAGACAAAGAACGGTGACGGAGGATGCCAAAAGAAGGATGAAAAAAAAGAAAAATCTGAAAAGAGACTGAATGAGAAAAGCGGAGTAGATATATTATGTAACTTCTTTTGCAGTGTTACTTTGTATTTGAGTATGTCTGCTTCAGCGTTGCTAGACGTCGCGACTTTGGTGGGACTTTGAACTTTAACAAACTGAAATATTATTGAACTTTCATTATTTACACTTTATTAACCACATACCAGAAACATTTACTAATTCGAAATAAATGAACTAATAATTCGAAGGCGAAAAGAGAGGTATGAACTAATTCGAAGGCGAAAAGAGAGCGCCAACGCCAAAGCCAACTTCACCTGCAAGCGATGCACGCTGCTGACTGACAAACAAAGCTCTGGCGGAAAGAGCGTAATTGTAAACCACCCGACTGGGCAATGTACCTTCACCTGTTGAATACCGCAGCTAAATAACAATTCCCTTGGGGGTTGTTGTGTTCCTGCAAGTGAGTGAGGTCATCAGAAAGGAAGGGGATGCTGCGTTGGCAGCGGGGGTGCGGCGCGCGAGCGATATTTTATGTTGCGAGCGTTAATATGGCCACGATAACCGCTCGACTGCCACCCGACGTAGCATAAAAAAATGCATTCTCACCAGTCGATTAAAATGCTTTCAGCATTAAGCCTACATTTTGAATCTTTTATTTGTGGTTAATAACGTGTAGATTATTTTTTTTATTTTTTTTATGGGAGGGTAGCAAACGAGCATGTGGGTCACCTGATGGAAAGCAATCACCACCGCCCATGGAGAACAGCAATACCAAGGAGTCGCCGATCCGTTGCCAGCCTATTCTCCTTCCTTTCTTTGTTTCTGGTGACCTCACTCACTCGCAGGAACACAACAACCCTCAAGGTAATTGTTATTTGGCTGCGGTATTCGGTGAGGTGGAGGTACTTCCCCAGTCGGGCAGCTTAAATATACGCTATGCCCTACCACTCTTTTCGCCAGGGCCTCGTTTGTCTGTCAGTAGGGTGCACCGCGTGCAGGTGAGGTTGGCTTTGGTTCAAAGATGCTGATGAACCACTTACACCCCAAATTTATAACTAAATGCAAAAAGTAATAACCAACTATACGTATAATTTATTCAACACATGAATCGAACAGTCATTTGTGAACGCAACACAAGAATACAACGGTATTCGATGCTGAACTACAGCGTCGACTTAGCAAACTGTTTGAATTCACAAGTAGGTAGGTATCGTTCTGTACCTACTTCTTACTTACGTAGACAGGTATTTTCGCAGTATCGCTTTTTATCCCCTCCGTAGGAGAAGGTCAAATTAGCAAAATGACTGTGATGCATTAACGTCATGAAAGTAAAACGACCTACTAATAAATCATCTGAAAACTAAAATAGTCATATTAGGAGTACCTATGAGACAAAAGTACTTAGCTATGCGTTATTATTGTTATTCTCCACCAACCCGCAGTTGAGCAGCGTGGTGGAGTATGCTCTAAACCCCTTCGATTGAGGGGAGACCCATATCCCAACAGTGGGATGATTATGGGTTGATGCCGATAATGCCGCCGATATGCGTTATGGTAAATTCAAGTGCATTTTATAAATTACATTTTCAGTGTAATCAGTCTAATCGAACATGCAAGTTAAGCATCGTCGACCGCAGCCTGTCCATGGATGGGTTTATTTATCTCGAGATTTTTCGTGCTTCGAAGGGCACGTTCAGCCATCAGTCCCGGCTGTTGTCATTAGATGACAATCGTTAAGCCAATTCAGTGTCCTTTAGGCGGCTTGAAAACACAGACCGCTGCCAACTCGCAGTTGAGCACCGTGGAGTATGCTCTAAACCCTTTCGATCCGTATCCCATATGAGAGGAGGCCCGTAACCCAGCAGTGAGAAGAACAAGGGTTGTCGACAATACGTTTTTTATCTTAGAATATTTTCCTCTAGAGTTGTTCCCACAAGTCTGAGGATCGTTGTGAGTGTCAGGGTTGTATCTGGAGTGGGTCTCTTACAACCGTGCAGAATTTGGAGTATGAGGAGCCTTTCACCTGATGGATCCATCTTGTTGGTGACCGAAGCCGCGATCTCTTGCCTTTGGTGTTCCCAATCTTCAAAAAGGTACTGAATCTTGCTAGTCTCCAAACGTAAAATATCGCACTTTCTCCAGGGTTTCTGACGCTTACAAATTTTCGTTCTTTTTGTGCATCTTAAAACATACATATATGTCTGCAAAAAAAATATTAAGTCACCTTAAGGGGTGTAAGTGGTTCATCAACATTTCTGGTGGGTAAATGGTGGTCATTAACATCTTATGGCCCCTCTTCACAATGGCCCATGATGGACGATTACAGACAAGCACGATTGTGTAGAGGGCGTGATCGTGAGTGTTTGTCTGTGATCGGGCGTCATCGCCGATAATCGGTAAGTTGTCGGTACATCAAAGGAATGTTGGCCCATGATTGTGTGCGCGTCCACACATCGCCGATTAGTCAGTACGTAGTTGTCTCGGGTACAGTGTAGACGTGTAGACGTCTTGGTAAAAAAATAAAGAGGGACATATTCTTAGTGTTCTGTACTTATGTATCTAGTTCTTTCTGTCGATTTACAAACACAATATGGTGACGTGAACGAATGAAAAACCTTTTCGGTTCATAGAACTATATCAAAAATTTGGGGTGTAAGTGGTTCATCAAGATCTTTGAACCAAAGCCAACTTCACCTGCACGCGGTGCACCCTGCTGACTGACAAACGAAGCTCTGGCCAAAAGAGAGGTAGGAAGCGTAATTGTAAGCTACCAGACTGGGGAATACATTCCCCGAAGTACAACCTCCACCTCACAGAATACCGCAGTCAAATAACAATTCCCTTGAGGGATGTTGTGTTCCTGCGAGTGAGTGAGGTCACCAGAAAGGAAGAAAAAGCTGCGTTGGCAGCGGGGGTGGCGGCGCGCGAGCGATATTATATGTTGCGAGCGTTAATATGGGCCGTATGCTTGTCTGCCACCCGACGTAGTATAAAAAAAAAAAAAAAGAAATATATCAAAATGAGAATTGGATTTTACAATTCACAATTCTGTTTTTGCGCACATTAAGTAAATGATTATAAGAGCTAAGTAGAAATATTGCCGCAGCCGTGATCACTTTGATATCCATCATCGATAGACGTCTTATCATAACAGTAGACAGTCAGTAAATGAATAGACACGATTGTGTGGAGAGCTGCCCGATCATGGCGGCGATTATGGACGATCATTTGATGGGCCAACACGTCCCATTGTGAAGAGGAGCCATTATAAGCAAAGCCAATCCCACATGAACGTGGTGCATCCTGCTGACTGACAAACAAATCTCTGACGCAAAGAGAGGCAGGATATAGCATATTTTATGAGCTGCCCGAATGGGAAAATAGATCCACCTCACAGCATACCGCAAATTTCTTGTATTCGCCTTTCACATTAATGTCCCATGACTTCCAGACCAACGTCTTCCAGTACGGCAGTGAATAGTTTCGGGGCGATGACATTTCCTTGACGCACCCCCGCTGTATTATATGTAGTAATTATTGTAATTAGAAAACTACCCATTATAGTTTTACCTATTCCATTTCGCAAAATAAAACCAACATCCGTATGCTGTATAAAAACATTTAAAAGCCAGCAAGTAATTAAAATGCACACAAAAGCAACCTTTATAAATAAACAGGAGAGTAGTTAAGGTAAGATGGCGTATACACTTGTGCTGTTGCATGTTGGATCTTTTCTGAATGAAAATATAGTCGGTGACGCGTATGTGATACTCGTGAATACGCTTGTTACTCATTTTCAACACTTACTTCTACAAAGAATGTTAGTCAATATTAAAACCAAAAAAAAAACTAAGATGTGAATTTTTTTTTGCGATTTCTATAAAAAATTGGGGTGTATGTGATTCATCAACATCTTTAAACCAAATCCAACCTCACCTGCACGTGCACCCTGCTGATTGACAAACTACGATCTGGCAGAAGAGGTAGGGCATACCGTATTTATTTAAACCTGCCCGACTGGGATAGTACCTCCATTTCACAGTATACCGCAGCTAAATACCAATTCCCTTAAGGGTTGTGTTGCTGCGAGTGAGTGAAGTCACCAGAAAGAAAGAAAGAAAGGTAGGAGTATAGGTTGGCAATGGATTGGCGACCCCTTGGTGTTGCTGCTCTCCATGGGCGGTGGTGATTGCTATCCATCAGGTGACCCACATGCTACCTTTCATATAAAAAAAAAAGAAAAAAGATGGTTCTCTTCGTGAAGACTTGTGACATTCCATCCAGACATGTCACCGAACAACACGTACAGGCTTGCGATGCCACAATTTCACCGTTGGTATCATTCCGTCGCGTACTAAAAAGTTTGGCAACTCCTATCTATGTCGCACTATTAAAAAGTGGAACGCGTTGCCGGCATATGTTTTTCCTCAATCATACAATATGGGATCCTTCAAGCGAAGCGTGAAGAAGCATCTTGTGGACCGGCATGGCAGCGTCAACTGACAGGACTGGAACTGGCTCTTCTTTTCGCTTACCATCAGGCGAAGTGGAGCCAATATGCTGAGCTAATATTAAAAAAAAAAAAAAAAAACTAAAAAAAAACTGCTCAAACGAAATTAATTTTGGTTCGATCAGAATGGAGTACCTATTCGCTATTCGACTGCATATATATTTTATATAATATTTCATAGATTCTATATATTACATAAATTCTTAAAAATCAAAACCATAAACCATATCTTAATTAGCGATACATTTTACAAAAAGTTATGGGTAATAAGTTACAAAACCTTAACAAAGTTTACAATGCATTTTAGACCACAGAAGTATCCACTTGGATCAACGTAAACTAATATGGAGAATGCTAAAAATGACATAGATAATCAAGAAATCTAACCTCAAATGTTCACGTTTAATGAAGCAACCCTTTTATAGTGAAAGAGCGTTAGCGAAATAATTATACCGGCCGCGGCAGTTAAAAACCCACATAATTAAAAAAGTTAATGTTTATTACTACTCACTTGCCGATTGTTAGAATCAATACAAAAATAATCGTTTTTGTTTTTAATTCCTTTCCACTACTGGATTTATAAGTTTTCGCAGAAGATTATATTGGGTCTACTAAGCCGGGTTTCCTACAAGTATATTTTTTTCGAAACATTCTGACAAACATGCAAACAAAGATGTGAAGTTATGTGCAACATTTTTTTTATACTACTTCGGGTGGCAGACAAGCATACGGTCCGCCTGATTTGAAGCAGTTACCGTAGCCATATTAACGCTAAATAAAATATCGCTCGCGCGCCGCCACCCCCTCTGCCAGCCAATGCAGCAGCTTCTTCTTTTCTGGTGATCTCACTTACTCGCAAAAACACAACAACCCTCAAGGGAATTATTATTTGGCTGCGGTATTCTGTGAGGTGGAGGTAGCTTACAATTACGCTCCCTACCTCTCTTTTCGCCAGAGCTTCGTTTGTCAGTCAGCAGTGTGTACCGTGTGCAGGTGAAGTTGGCTTTGGTTCAGAGATATTGATGAACCACTTTCACCCCAAAATTGTGGGTCTATTTACCCGGTCTTCCTACAAGTATTTTTTTTCGAAACATTCTAGAAAACATGCAAACAAAGAAGTGAAGTTATGAGCAACAATTAGTACAAAAATAAACATTAAATTACATGTTACGAAATATTGTTGAATATAAATGTGCAAATGCGCGCCACTATGCAAATGTAGTACCTCCCTAACCCTAAACTGCGTTCACAAAGTAATTACACGTTAGCCGGTAATTAAAAGGCCACTCGTAGCAAAAACGGTAATCGCTAACGAGTGCGATGCTACCGGAGACCGGAGCGAGCAAGTTTTCAAATCTGATTCCACTTAATCGCCCTTTCTTAGTTTAGAGAAACAACGGGCTACGTCAAGACGGGCTTTTTATTATGTTGAACTGGAATTTTAATTAGTAATTTTAAAAGAATTTTCTTTTTCGTATTGTAAAAACAACGTGTTCTCTAGAATAGTTCCTACATTATACATAATAAAGGTAATGTCATATGTTTTAAAGATGTGAGTTATTTTATTTAGGCACTACTTAAATAGCAACCTTACTGCCCAATTGTCAATAGTGGATTGTCGGGCAAAACTATTATTTTCGTATTCATTGGTTTAGATACGAAGTGTATAGTGTTGGTAGTTTATGTTTTATTCAGTCTTCTAATTAAAGTAAATAGGCTTGTTGCCCATGTTACAAAATTATAAAAACTCTGTATCAGTAACGTAAAATACATAAAACTAGAACGATCTGCGATCTTAAAATTTTAATAACTTATTTCCGACGTGTTTTATGTGCGGTCAAAGTTTGGTGGGAAAGTCCATTTTAAAGGTATGAAATTATAAAAAATAAATATTACCATTGTAGAAACAATAAAAAATACTATAACTTTTGTTACGGCACTGGCTACATAAACGCAATATTTAACATAGCTGTCGTACAAATTTCTGATTTAATGCATATAAAATAGCACGGTGTGACGTCATAACGTGGTGGCCTTTTGTATGTAGTCCAAAATTGTGATCTTCAAGTTATCATATCTCGAGAAGTTTTTATGCAATCGAAGTAATTATTTCACCTATATTTATATTATTGTGACGTCTTTAAATAACAAATCGAAAAAAAAAATGGGATACAAACCTATTGTTTATTATCTTCTACACTTGCTAGTTACTACTAGCGTTGTTTAATTACTTAAACATTTTATACACCGACCGACCGACGTTTTCCACGGGTCTACTCATCGCACTGCTGGGGTATCCCCTATTCAGGGTTCTAAACCCTACTCCACGACGCTGCTCAACTACAGGTTGGCGGAGGTCAGTATTTTCAAGCCACCCATAGGCCACTGACTTGGCTTGACGACTGTCATCTAATGACAACAACCGGAACCGATGGCTTAACGTATCTTGTCTTATGTTATCTTGTATTATTTGTATGTAATGGCTGTGTATGTTTATATCTGTATATATAATGTATGTACCCCAACCCGCCTGGCCAGCGTGGGGATGTAGGCCAAATCCTCCTTCTGTCAGGGACGGACGAGAGAGGGTCGTGCTCCTGTAGTGGAGACTAAAAGGACCTGATGATGATGATGTACGAATGTATGAATTTTATATGTTGTTACTTTTTGTAGACCGCATTCGTGAATGTTTGCTCTTCCCGATGGTTGACTAGTAGAAAATATAATATAATTAAAACTCACGTGAGACATTATACTAAATTAATTAAATAAATTAAACGAGTCACTCACGTCTTTTTGTCGGGAAAGACGCCTAGTTTCGATCTCAAAAGGAGGCCTTCATCAGGGCGAATGTCCAAACACGTCCACCAAACAGACCACAAAAAGACGTGAGTGACCCGTTTAATTTATTTAATTAATTTAGTACATAATACTTTCAGCATTAACTACCATTTGTATACTGTGATCAAGAAAGTGCCTCCTAAGCACTTTATTGATCACAATATACAAATGATAGACTTAAGTGTTGAAAGTATTATCTACCAGTCAACCGCGAAGTGCCGTCATCCACGAATACGGTCTACAATAGGTAACAACATACAATAAATAAATAAATATTGTCAGACAAATTACACAGGGCCATCTAGCCCCAAAGTAAGCGAAGCTTGTGTTATGGGTACTAGACATCTGATAAACATACCTAAATAATTTTTTTTTGTAAATATATACTTATGATACATAGAGAACACCCAGACCAAGACAAACAGACATGTTCATGCACACAAATGTTTGTCCTGTGTGGGAATCGAACCCACGAGCGTTGGTGTCGAAGCCGCGTCATTGACCGCTACGCCACCGAGCTCGTCAAACACATATAAAATGTACTCGTATACATTCGTAAACATACATACTCGTACAATACATGAGGAGCTGGATCTAGGTGTCTAATCGATCACGCCAGTTAAGCACCGTCGACCGTAGCCTGTTTATGAATAGGTTTATTTATCTCGAGCTCCTCCGTGCTTCGGAGGGCACATTAAGCCGTCGGTCCCGGTTGTCATTAGATGACAATCGTTAAGCCAAGTCTTTGGGCGGCTTGAAAACACTGGCGTCCGCCAATCCGCAGTTGAGCAGCGTGGTGGAGTACACTCTAAGCCCGTTCGAGTGAGGGGTGTATTGCAACAGTGGGACGTTTACGGGTTAATGTCATAACATACAGCCGTGAAATGACATAAAAAAACATAGCATCAATTAAATTTTTATACGTTTACGCATCAAATGATTCCGTGATTTGTTTCAGACGTCATAGTCACAATGTGACGTCTATTTAGATGCGTCTAGCTATAAATTTAGACCACTAAATGTGTCTGTTAATATCCCGGCATCTTTAATTGAACATTTGTCACAGATTTTCTAGAATAGAACACAGGCGCACTACAACCAGTCATTTTCAACATAATTGGTGATACAATACCTACATATATATATATATATATATATATATATTATATATGTATATATATGTATATTATATATGTATAATATATATATATATATATCACTACATAGTATAAAACAAAGTCGCTTTCTCTGTCCCTATGTCCCCATGTATGCTTAAATCTTTGAAACTACGCAACGGATTATGATGCGGTTTTTTTTAATAGATAGAGTGATTCAACTGGAAAGTTTATATGTATAATATATGCATAACATAGTAGAAAAACACTGATAATTTAGAGGTTTCTAATGTGATGTCGTAAATAAACACATTTTTTTGCTCTTTCATTGCAAACGCTGGCTGAACCCAACGAGATAGATCAAAATAATGTAGTACAGTATTGTTCACCTTAAAATGGTCTACAAAAAAGTTCGCGATGGTATATGTCTATCTCTTAGTGGTAACACACAATAAGCGTTATTTTATCCTTTGCTTTTTACAAGAAATAATGCCTTATTTACGAAGCGATTTTAAGCAATACAGAATTAATCCTTATCCAATTAAGTACCTTAAATACATTGCGCATTTAATATAGATCAATATGGCCCTTCACAGCATGTAATTTAAATGAATAGTTTAGAAGATATTACACCTTTAAAATGCAGGGACATAACGGCTGTGCCGGTACCGGCCGCGGAGCCGGCGGCGTGTGCCTATAACTGGGGAAGGACTGGATAGGACAAAGCGCAAAGACCTTCTGTAGTACATTTAGTATCAGCATTGCACCCGTGCGAAGCCGGGGCGGGTCGCTAGTATATATATATATATATATATATATATATATACATATATATATATACATATATATATATATATATATATATATATATATATATATATATATATATAATATACATACCTACAAATAATACAAGATGCTGATTCAGTACTCGATACAATCTTTAGTGTTCTAAGTACCTTATAACATCAGTATGTTCCTCCACCATTTTATACAAACCGCAAAAAAAAATCTTACGACTTCAAAATTTATATTTGCTATTTACAGACCCCTGTGTGGGCTGAGATTCGACCCTATTACAGACAGATATATATAGTTATTCATATTATAGTTTGACAAATAGGCTTTGTTGATATAGTAAGTTTTGGGTAGATTTGGTAGAAATGAATGATTTTGTCGACAAATAATCCAAGCCTAGGCAAACGAGTGAGGGCGGACGACTTTCTCATTTACATAACCCCATTTATTCCTATTCCGAATTAGTTCCTTGGATTACGAAGACTTTCTTCTTTGTTCTAAATATTAGATTTGTAGACTTTCATCATCATCATAAAATGGACCTGCCATTTTAGTCTCTACCACAGGAGCACGACCCTCTATCGTCCGTCCTAGACGGAAGGAGGATTTGGCCTACACTCCCCACGCTGGCCAAACGGGTTGGGGAGGCCTGATCGATATTTGATAATGTATTTCCCTTAGTCGTCTTGTACGACATCCACGGGAAGAAACGGAGTGATTCTAGTCTGCCGGAAACCACACGGCCAAGTAGACTTTATTACATACTAATTACTCTTCCTTTAGGCATAATAAATATCTAACGTTTAAGAAGTTTGAAATGCTGCATTTAGTTTAATATATGAGTTAGCAAACCTTAATATCTGTCATGTCTCATCTCTGCATCACCCTTCACACCACCATCACCAGTCAACCTAGACTGGTGATAATGCTTGTATAGCACTAAGACCGCCTGTGTATAATTTTGTGCAGGAAGATTAAATAAATAAATACCTAAATAGGTGTCTGACAGAATATATTTAGTAGAAATACTACACAACTAATTTCTAACTATTTATATATAAATAAAATAATAAATAAATAAATATTTCTGGACAATTTACACAGCGCCATCTAGTCCAAATTAAGCGTAAAGATTCTACTATGGGTCCTAGACAACTGATATATGTATTTAAATACATTTTTTTTGTAAATACATACATAGAAAACACCCCGACCAAGACAAACAGACATGTTCATGCACACAAATATTGCCTTGTGCGAGGATCGAACCCGCGATCTCGTAGTCAAAATAGCCATTGCTAGCCATTCGACTACCGGGCCCATCCATATTGACATCTATATTGAGTAAAATGTTAAAGGGTGTTTAACTTGTACAAGTACAGAAAATAATTTGCATTGTTTCCAAAAACACGTGTACTCATTTGTACGAAGAAAAATTGGTTTTCGATTTAAAATTAATGGCGTACTAAAAATAACAATAGAGCCAAAATATGAAATGCCCATTTAAAGTTCAGTTGTTCGGAAGTATGGCCGTCTCGAAATACACGCTCTGCTGAAGTTAATTTCCCGCATTTCCGTGTCCATGAGTGGTAATGCATTTCGTAAGTTTTCATTGTTCTCACCATTTATGTGAAATATTTACATTATTTCTCACATTGTTTTGTCCATTTGACGGCACGCGTTTGAACGGATAGTAATTGAGTATCGGTCAAAGTAAGTGTCAATTTATCGGTATTATAAATCGTTTATTTTTAATTTAAAGTGCTTGTCGTAATGTATTATGTGAAATATATATAAGGTAACAAATAAACAAGGTATTTATATAATAGTCACAAAATTACTTACAATAAGGTACATCGTAGCGCGCCTTTCTGCGAGTGAGTGAGGTCACCAGAAAAAAAGAAAGAAAGAAAGGAGAGAGAGTAGGAAAGAGGCTGGCAACGGAGCGGCGATCCCTTGGTGTTGCTGATCTCCATTGGCAGTGGTGATTGCTTTCCATGAGGTGACCCGCATGCTCGTTTGCCCCCCTCTCTTATAAAAATAAATAATAATAAAAAAAAATATTGTCAGACAAATTACACAGCGTTATCTAGCCCCAAAGTAAGAGAAGCTTGTGCTATGGGTACTAGACAACTGGTAAACATATGTACGTAAATACATTTTTTTTTGTACATACATACTTATGGTACATAGAAAACACCCAGACTAAGACAAACAGACATGTTCATGCACACAAATGTTTGTCCTATGTGGGAATCGAACCCACGAGCGTTGGTATCGAAGCCGCGTCATTGACCGCTACGCCACCGAGCTCGTGTTAACCTTAGTCCGAGAAGTAAAAAAACCTTACTCCGAGAAGCATTTGAGTAATGAGAATTAATATTTAATTAAGTAATGATAATTAAATATTAATTATCATTCATTACTCAAATGCTTTTCGGAGTAACCAATTTTAATTGAAATTTACATAACATTTAATCGAAAGTAGTATAGATGTCAATAAATCCAAAGGAAGATGATCTGAAATAATTCAGTTCCCTTTTTAGGGTTCCGAACCTCAAAAGGAAAAACGGAACCCTTATAAGATCACTTTGTTGTCCGTCTGTCTGTCTGTCTGTCTGTCTGTCTGTCTGTCTGTCTGTCTGTCTGTCTGTCTGTCTGTCTGTCTGTCTGTCAAACATTTCTATGTCGAGAATGCGTGGAGGTATCAAGCTGAAATTTGAACTGTATACACAGGTCTACGGTCCCATGAAGTAAAAAAAAAATCAAACTGCTAAGTTTACGTAGAAAAAAGTTACGGCCATTTATTCAGCAAAAAACGCATATTTCGACACACTCAAGGGAATCAAAACCTATAGGGTACTTCCCATTGACCTAGAACTATGAAATTTGGCAAGTAACATCGTTATAGACTACAAGTACAGGAATAAATCTCAAAACTCTACATTTGTAAATAGATCTTAAAAAATATGGGGTCTATATTTTTTATAGGGTGTCGAAATTTCAAATTGAAACTACTAGTTCAAATGGGGTATCATATGAAAGGGCTTGATGTACACATTGCAAAATATATTTTATTTATTTTTTTCGACGCATTATTTCTTATTTATAATGAAAAATATCAAATTTAATAATGATACTACGTACCTACGGAACCCTCGGTGGGCGAGTCCGACTCGCACTTGTCCGGTTTTTTTGTTTAACCTTAGTGCCCATAATGTATACAATATAAAACACAATAACATAATGCAATATATTCCGATGAATAAAGCCTTAATCAACAACCAGATAATTTGAGCCAGTTCATGCCCCAAAGCGCCTGATACTATGTACAAAATATATATTATGTATCTACTCCCGAGGGACTGTTACTGACGATAACCCGCAGGTTATTTAATATAAATCACGAAATTGTTAACACAGTGGAAATGCATGTTACAATTTTAGGCCGCTCAGGTACAAGTCGGTCATGCCATACGAAATGTTGTGACTCGCAACAGTCCCAGATTTGACTCAGATGAGGTGAGGACGACACGAGAGAGTTCTGAAAGTGGTGGGAGGGGGCGGTGGGGGGCACCATACTTTCCCACCACTGTGTCTCCTGTGTAGCCCGGATTGACAGCTACCACTAAAAAAGGCAATGAACAGTGAAATAAATTGCAGTCCCGGGGATAAAACTACGACTTGCCTTGGAGGACCTGCTTTCGAGAGAGTTCTTATTCGATAATAGATTGATCGAAGATCCGTAATGTACGAGGATGATTATTATTATAATGTAATTCTGGCAGACATTAAGCATATGACTCGCTTGTTATGAAGGTTGCTGTGTTTTTGCTAGGATATCAATTACAAATCGACAGGTTAAGCTGTGGATGAGCAATGGCATTGATTCATAGGTGACCACTTGTGATAGGTGAAGGTGACCTATGAATCAATGCCATTGCTCATATTAATTTGTTGCATAATTATTACAATTAAGATATTTTATATATATAGTTTATTTTAGAAGAAATGTAAACTTTCATGGACATAAATTACTTTCAGGTTCAATCATGTTTTCTATTCCACGATAGCTTCGTTTAGCCGCTTGATTCACCGCCCCCGCGCGCTTCCCGTGCCTCAAAAGCACATGTGGCGCGGCCTTTTTTTGCGGCCGGCGCGCGATTCGACATCGGGCACTTTGAAGTTATTTACGACTCGACTCATTGAAATTAGACCCTACTTGTGTTAAAGTTTTTTGTTAAGACTGAGTTGATGCTTTGAATAACACATTTTTTGTATGAATGTGAAGTATATTACGAAAGAAAATGGTTCCCAAACTTAGAACTTAGAAAAAAAAATACCATTAGGTATATTATGATTTTTAATTTAAATATGAAGGAGCAAAGTATGTTTTAAGTGATTTAAAAATGTAACTAGATAGTATCTGAAGCATAAAAAATTAAAACAAAACATTCCATCGTACAAAAATATTAATTTACAAGCTTTTAAAACCAATAGAATATTTGTTTGTATCGCGGATTTTTTTTTGCACGGACGCACGATTTTTTTTTTTTTTACAAATGAACACGGATATTTAAATTATTAGTACGGTCTGAAAGCTTATTTCAGCCCCGAAAAAATGATATAACAGTAAATAACTTAAAATAGATATAAATATATATAAAAAAATTATGTTTAAATACCGCCATACCATATGTACGATCTGTATTTTTGGTTTCTTCATCGTACTTTTTTGGATTTTGGAAATAAATAAAAAAATACTTAGTTTTAGCGCCAAATTCTTTATTTGCGGGATCCGCGGATCCGTCCTTTGAATGTGCGGGATCCCGCAGATTAATTAAAGCATCGTGATCCCAGGGGAAAGCGGGATCCCGCTTTGCGGGATTGCAATCCCTACTCACAGATGACTCTGGTTACCTCAAGCCACTTAGTCCAAGCTACTGAAATCTCGCAGTCGATGCTATCCGATGATCGAAGAACAGGACCCAAGTACTTTAAACTGTCCGTGCATTCGACCATATCCTTATGTGCACGGTCGTTCGGGGATCTGTTGTTTTGCAGCCCAAGTACTCGATCTATCCCGTATTCGGATTCAGCCCATAGTTCTCAAGTGACCTCTTCCATTAATTCACTCATCGCACCAACTGCCCTCTATCCGCATCCGCCAGTGCAATTATATCAGCATACATGGACACATAACGGCTAAGCTGAAGACGATCCCCACCGGTGTTTCTGATCACGAAAATCAAACTTCAACTTAGCAGTATGATACTTGTGTTTAGCTTAACTGACAGTAACTCTGGAGCTCTACGGACTAAGCTGAATATGCTTGTCAATAACTTAAACGTAAGACCTATTTTTGGAATCAAAATATTCGATGGTAATCGGCTTCAGCTTCGGCGGTAAGCCCCCTGGTCCATGTGGATCCATGATACTACTTGACAATTCGTCTAATATATAAGAATATGCCTAATATGAACAAAAACAGACAAAGACTGATCGCTGGAGGACACCGACATTAATGGGAATTTTGTCTCTCCTCTCCGACAGAGGTCTAAACTATGGATTTGGAATTTCGGTACATGTCTTGAATGATGTCGATATAAAAACCTGGCAGCCCTTTAGACTTCAGTAAAGAAAGTTCTCGCTAAATAAATTTATGACTAAATGATAAAATATTATTATATTAAAATTACAGATTTATGTACTTCAGAAAATAATGAGGATCCGTTTTATTTTGTAATAGGTATCACCTTGGTTAAAGAATATGCCTAATATGAACAAAAACAGACTAAGACTGATCGCTGGAGGACACCGACGTTAATGGGAATTTTGTCTCTCCTCTCCGACAGAGGTCTAAACTATGGATTTGGAATTTCGGTACATGTCTCGGATGATGTCGATATAAAAACCTGGCAGCCCTTTAGACTTCAGTAAAGAAAGTTCTCGCTAAATAAATTTATGACTAAATGATAAAATATTATTATATTAAAATTACAGATTTAGGTACTTCAGAAAATAATGAGGATCCGTTTTATTTTGTAATAGGTATCACCTTGGTTAACATGACAGACCTATATAATGTGATGTAGGTCTTACCATATGCAAAGTTATATAATTTTATGTGAATCCACAAACCTCGTTCTGTGTTCAGCCCCCATTTTCTGGTCTATTCGCATTGCTGACACTGGTTACATTTTTTGCAATCATTTTTGTAATTTACAATCCGAGTGTTTATGAAATTTACAAATTTCTACTATTTATTCTTAAGTACTGTACAAAGCATGATTTAACCATAAACAGTCACTACATATTTCAACTCCTTTCTTGATGTCTATTAGTATTGTGTCATTTCTATGTCATTTCTGAGAAAGTCATATTTGACAACCAACAAATATGACGTCGATTCTTTGTGACAATGACACTATTGATAGGTAGGTTCGCCATCTTTGCTGTTATGACATTCGACTATAGTAGGAACACTTTGTATGGGAAATTAAAATTGTTGTTTTCACTATCTTTCTTGAATTTTTTCCAAAATTTTCTCACCGTTTAAACCTTCCCTGGGCTAAGACAAACATTTTAAAACCAAAATCAGCTAAATCGGCCTGGCCGTTCTCGAGTTTTAGCGAGACTAACAAAAAGCAATTCATTTTTATATGATGTGCCAAAACTGACAAAAAAAACACTAAATCGCGATTATCTCGAATCTAGAAAAAATGAGTTATCCATTTTTCCCTCTTCACAGACATAGAGGTACATAACAGCGCGACTAAATTATTATTTAACTAGCTGTCCCGGCGAACTTCGTACCGCCTAACAGTCAATGGATGTCGTGATATGTACATATATATATGAACAAAATTTATGATTTCTTGAAATTAATACAATGAATAATAGAAAATAATAGAGAAGCACGATGGCGTGAGGCACGTGTCAGTCTAATTGTACACGCAATTTAAGCAACGTCAACCGTAGCCTGTTCATGGATGAGTTTATGTTATCTCGAGCTCGTCCGTGCTTCGGAAGGCACGTTAAGCCGTCGGTCCTGGTGTTTATCATTAGATGGCAGTCCTTAAGCCAAGTTAGTGGCCCAACCCGTAGTTGAGCAGCGTGTTGGAGTATGCTCTAAACATCTTCGGTTGAGGGAAGACCCGTATCCCAGCAGTGGGTAAATAATAAGTTCAGTACTTTACAAAGTCACAAAAAAAGTACCAATTGACAACAATAAATATTTCAATCCACAAAACAAATCACAGACAACATTCGCGACGTAAAAGTGAGACCAATCGATTTGACATTTACATAACAATCAATAAATATTCCAATCCTTTTTAACTGGCACTATTTGTATGGGAAAACGTTTTTTCTTTTATTTAATTCTTTCGTCAATTTTTCAATGTTTTTAATACTTTCCCGACCAAGACACGACATTATTTTATATATTATATAGATTTATGGAGCTTGATTTAAATTTCTGAACGCACGCATAAATATTTTAGAACCAATAAATATTAAAATCCACAAAACTGTTTTCAAAACAAATCACAGCCGACTTTCAAGACGTAAAAATGAGACCAATAGAGTTAACATTTGTTTTTAATCTATGACATTTGTTCTATAATGAGCTTAATATACATTTCTGAACGCACGCATACATTTGGCGTACGCACCAAAGAGAATGTAACCACTACGTTTTAAGAGACGGATGTGCCATACAAATAGCGTAATTCTTATATGTATGAAATGGAAGCGAAAACAATCAGAATTTGTACCAAATTCACTTCCGATTCATAGAGTCGTTTTTTTACCTTGAGTTGCGCCAGGCTGGTACGCACGTACGACAACGTCACATTTGACAGCTACGACAACCACGAACATTTTGTATGGGAAAATGTTTTTTTTTTTATTTTATTTTTTCGAGAATTTTCCAATGTTTTTAAGAGTTATTCTGCTATTCGGGACGGAAATAAATCCAACAAATCAAAAACCATGGCAATCGGTCCAGCCGTTCTCGAGTTATAAGTGTTGTAACAAACACGACTTTCTTTTATATATATAGACGAGCTTTCGCCCGCGGCTTCGCTCGCGTGAAATTCGGGGCAAGCACGTGTTTACTCATTTATCTACAGAAGTACTCGTGTAAAGTTTCGGATAAAATAGTCCAACTAATCTCGTTTCCCCATACAATTTTGGACCTCCGTTTCACCTTCTTAGGGGTAAAATTTGAAATATCCTTATAAGTATTTTCATGTCCACTATGTTATATTTTCAACTCGATGGCATTTTCGTAATTGACGTCCCAGAAAACCATAGAATGAACACCCATATTGATATTATGACATTTCAACTTTAACCCCATCGCACCCCCATAGGGGTGATTTTATGTCACGTCGGCTATGTTGGATTACAAAATAGTTGTTGTTTTCGTAATCAGCGACCCGATAAAATATAAAAACAATACCCATGACGAGTTTCAGACCTTTTCATCCAATTTTAGATATTTCAATCCCATCGCACCCCTATAGAGCATGATGGTAACGTTAGCCACATTGAATTTTATTGTTTTCGTAATCAGCGAACTGATACACCATAAAAACATTGCCCATGAAGATTTTCAGACTTTTTGGCACTTTTTGGGCTTGAATTTTGAAAACTCCTGAAATACGTGTTTACTCATTTATCTATAGAAGTAGTCGTATAAAGTTTAGGATAAAATAGTCAACTAATCTCGTTTCTCCATAGAATTTTTGGACCTCCGTTTCACCCTCTTAGGAAAATAACAATTATTTTGTAATCAAACATAGCCGATGTGACATAAAATCCCCCCTGTGGGGGTGCGATGGGGTTGAAATGTCATAATATCAATATGGGTGTTGATTCAATGGTTTTCTGGGACGTCAATTACGAAAATGTCATCGATTTGGAAATATAACATAGTGATCCACTATGTTATATTTCCAAATCGATGACATTGTAATCAAACATAGCCGATGTGACATAAAATCCCCCCTGTGGGGGTGCGATGGGGTTGAAATGTCATAATATCAATATGGGTGTTGATTCAATGGTTTTCTGGGACGTCAATTACGAAAATGTCATCGATTTGGAAATATAACATAGTGATCCACTATGTTATATGGAAATATAACATAGTGATCCACTATGTGGGACGTCAATTACGAAAATGTCATCGATTTGGAAATATAACATAGTGATCCACTATGTTATATTTCCAAATCGATGACATTTTCGTAATTGACGTCCCAGAAAACCATTGAATCAACACCCATATTGATATTATGACATTTCAACCCCATCGCACCCCCACAGGGGGGATTTTATGTCACATCGGCTACGTTTGATTACAAAATAATTGTTATTTTCGTAATCAGCGACCCGATAAACTATAAAAACAATACCCATAACGATTTTCAGACTTTTTCACCCCATTTCACCCCTTTAGGGGTTGAATATTGAAAAATCCTGAAACGCGTGTTTACTCATTTATCTATAGAAGTACTCGTGTCAAGTTTCGGATCAAATAGTCCAACTAATCTCGTTTCCCCATACAAACTTTGGAACCCCGTTTCACCCCCTTAGGGGATGAATTTCGAAAAATCCTTTCTTAGTGTACCCCTAGACGTCATAAGGAACCTACGTGCCATATTTCGAATCTCTAGACCCAGCGGTTTGGGCTGTGCGTTGATATATCAGTCAGTCAGTCAGTCAGTCAGTCAGTCAGTCAGGACTTTGAATTTTATATTTATAGATTTTCATTATTCAATTATCGACAAGCTCGGTGGTCGAATGTTTAACAATAGCCATTTTGACTCCGAGGTTGCAGGTTCGATCCCCGCTCAAGACAAATATTTGTGTGCATGAACATGTCTGTTTGTCTTGGTCTGGGTGTTTTCTATGTATTATCTGTATGTATTTACAAAATAGATGTATTTTTTTTGTAGTACAACCGTTGCTTAGTTTGAAGTTGTATAATTTCTCCAGGAATATTTATTTATTTATATTCTCATCGTGTACCTACCTGTCTCTGCGTTACCCTTAGGTTGACGAATGCTTGCAAGTCCACCTATTTACATTTATATAATGCATGAAGTTTAAATAAACAAACACGCATACCATTTGAATGCGGAACTGCCCCCTTACCACCAACTCTTATTGCGATTCAATAACTGAATATAATGCTTATTCATACCAATGAATAAGCGACTCTATTTCAACTACAATAGAGTCGCTTATTCATTGGTATGAATAAGCATTCAATTCAGTTATTGAATCGCAAAAAGATTTCGTGGTAAGGGGGCTGATGACCAATGGAGCAGACAGGTTCTTTCTAGACTGGCAATTACGCATGGGAAAACGTAGCGTAGAACAGCCCGCCACTAGGTGAACCGACGACTGATGAAGATCGTAGGAAGCCGATGGATGCAAACGGCATAAAACCGATCGTTTTCAAAGTTCCCCATAAACTTCGAAAATGATCGGTTTTATTTGCAACCATCGAGTCCCTGCTAAGTTCAGAAGTTCAGGTGATGAGAACATCATAACAAATTATTAATAGTAGAGTAGTAGCACGTTTAAAAATATAACATTGTCTGAGGATTTTCGCAGAAAGTCGCGAACAAAAGCTAGCTTTAAAAAATATTTTATAATGTAATTTTACAGTTTAAGTGTTTGCTTAATTACTTAACGTTGGGCCATTGTTTGCATTTAGTTGAATAATAAAATTACAGTTTCCGAAGTACTACCGAAAAATTCGATGAAATTTTAATAAAGTAAATTTTGATACTGCTCAATTGAGGCTTGGTCTATGTCATAAGCGGAAAGCGGTAGACATGAATTTCATTTTTGCCTATTTAAGAAAAACAGAAGGCGACTATCAGTTTTGTTTTGTGGTCTATGTCATTATTGTCATGTAAATTAAAATTCTGCAAATATGCGTTGGGTAGGTAGTCTTGCCTTGCTGTTATCTGGCAGACAGTCCTCCTCCGAACTTGTCTGAGCAGCTCAGAGTTATATGAGTAGCTCACCGATTTATTGTCACCATTTATTTTCCGAAATCGACACCTTTCAGCGTTGTATGAATGTGTATAAGTGGACTGTAGTTTATGTTTTTACTGGTTACTCAATAAAAGAAAACTTTATAGTGGAGCACAGTTTAATGGCAGCGATTACACCATGACGGAACCAACAACAACAGGAAGACAGTATTGCCCTGTCAATACATTACACAAAATACACAGGTGTTACCAGTATATAATTTATTTTCTAACATTCATGTTGAACGTCTCAACAGCGTGGAATGGTCATCTCTCACCAAAGTTCGTTGCTTATCCAGATCCTGATCTCTGAATTCCAGTCTCCTTGAATCTCTTAATTCCTTATGTAACTAAGGAAATATAAGAAATACAAAAGAAAAAAAAAATAACACCCTAACAAAAGCAGTAAAAAATGCATTGTGACATGTTCTTATGAAAAAGCACCTGTAAGTATCTAAGTATGAAAAAGCACCTGTAAGTAAGTAAGTATCTAAGCTAATGAGGAGGAGATACTCATGTATCTGAAGGGAAGGAAAGCGCGAGTGGCAAACCGAGTGATACTTCATAATACAGGTTAGGTATCAACCCGTGTTCATCCTACTGCTACGATACATAGTGCCAGCGCACTGAGCTTCTCATTACACGGTACGTTAGCTGCATCCTAATTATTTTTTTTAAGGGAATAGGTGCTATGAAAATGGCGCCTTTTTGGAAAAAGTCCTTCCTTAAGAATACTTGATTGCCTTATTAGTTGTCTGTTACTACTAATAAGTTTTTTTTTATTATAAATAGCTTCTAAACTGCGATACGATTTTTGTCCAAAGAAGCGCCACTTTAACAGCAGATATCGCCTTAAGTTTATCCATTGCACCGTAGAGCATGCGGCAGCTGATACAGTCCGCTCCCGGCGGAGCCGTTTACTTGCCCGATGACATTTTATGGCAACACCGCACGGACGCAACTGAAAATGTTATATACTGGAATATATTTTAAAAAGCTTCGATAAGCGCTTTTGCCTACACTGTATTTAAAACTAGGTACTGCCGTGGCTTCATTCGCACCGACATCATCCCACTGTAGGTATACGGGATACAGGACTCCCTCCAATCGTTCAGGGGTTCAGAGCATACTCTGTCACGCTGCTCAAGTGCAGGTTAAAGGAGGCCAGTGTTTTCAAGCAGCTCAACAGTCTTTAACATGGCTTAACGACTGTCATTTAATGATAACAGTCGGAAACGACGGCTTAAAGTGCTTTCCGAACCACGGAGAGACCTGAGTTAAACCCATCCATGGACAGGCTACAGATGACGTTGCTTGCGGGAGCGATTAGACTCACACGCGCAACTACGACATCGTCGAAGATTGAGACACAGCGAAGTGTGGGCGGGCCACTAGTAATTTAATATTACTTAAAATAAATTTCACTAATTTATTTATTATTTATTTATCTTTATTTATTATTTATCTTTATTTACCACAATTTAAGGGTACAAAGGCGGTCTTAATGAATAAAAGCATTCTCTACCAAACTTAGGGAAGTGCAGATATACACGAATGCGGCATACAATCCAAAATTTTAACATGTTCTGTATTCTGTTCTGTAATATGTTCTGAATTCGCTAAGTAATATTATTTAAATTATACCAAAAGGAATTACAATGATTTAGATGCGATACAATTGCATTACAACAAAATAACTCGAATCAGTTTTAATCAAATTACATTAAATAAATTAACGCCAATTCCAATAAATTAAATTTATTTATTTATTTATTAGCATACAAGACAGGTCAATCAATATAAACATCATTATCATATAATTAGTACTGAACTAGATTATAACCCAAAATTATGCATGCCTAGCGGCTTTTTAATTATTGTAAAAATATGTGAAATTAATTAGATTCATTCACCAGCTGACACAATCTTGACAATGGAGAATTTGCACCATATACTGTTCTACGTAGAAGAGGAACAATTGAAGTTATTTTGTTACGAGTATAACGAATTGGAACACGAAAACTGTGGGCAGTCAATTTTATTGTTAAAATTTTTGGATACAAAAACAATATCGGAGACAGTTCTACGTTTTCCAGAGAAGTTATTTTGAAATGAGCAACTGCGAAATGTACCTTCGCCTCACAGAATCATCATCATCATGATCTCATCCATTGAAAGTCCACTGCTGGACATAGGCCTCCCCTCTAGATCTCCAATAAGACCGGTTGGAAGCGGCTTGCATCCAGCGCGATCCTACGGTCTTAATGAGGTCGTCTGTCCACCTTGTGCCTCACAGAATACCGCAGCCAAATAAAATTTCCTTTGAGGGTTGTTGTATTCCTGCGAGAGAGTGAGGTCACTAGAAAGGAAGGAGATTACGTTGGCAGCGGTGGTAGCAGAGCGCGAGCTATATTTAATGTTGCGAGCGTTAATATGACTAAGGTAACCGCTTAACTGATGTGAAGCGGTTACCGTAGCCATTACAAGCATATGGGCCACCTGATGGTGGGCCATATGCTTGTCTGCCACCCGACATAGTATAAAAAAGAGCAAGTTTTTTTGTTATATGATCTAAATTCTCACAAGAATATCGAAAGCTGTTTCAAAGACCCGACAAACAAATTAAAAGAAAATATTGTAACGCGCACCTGGAGGTTAGTTCTACCTCTTCTTCCCTTCTACAATTCCCATCCACCCTTCCCTCCCCTCACTACTTCTCTCAATATACAGCTGTTCACAATTGATTATTACTAAAATACTTGTAGCCATTTTACAATTTAATCATATCAACAAATTTAAATTCCAATTCCTCAGATAATTCGATTGACTTTAAAAGTTAGTATATAATCACGGAAGTAACCCGTTTGATTGATTAAACATCGAGAATTCAATCGATTAAGTTAGCCGATTGCTGAATTTCATTCATAATATTCAAAAGTTCCCGAAGTTGGTGTCGGTTCTTTGCAAGAATTTCAATAAACGTCATTACGCTGATTGCTGGGATTGTTCGGGGCAAGTTTAATTGACAAATGGAAATGGTGCTGTTTTTAAGACAAATACTTATACTGGGTAATTTTTATGAAGTCTAAAATCTCAAAACGACAATGTAGTAAAATATCCATATTTGTAAAATAACAATTTCGAACAAAAAGGCACAGGTACTAAATGACCAAGCAATAGGAATAAATAAATAAATAATAAATAAATATTGTCAGACAAATTACACAGCGCCATCTAGCCCCAGAGTAGGCAAATACAATACAATACAATACAATACAATATTCTTTACTGCACCAAATAAAAGATTTTACAGAGGTATTAAGGTAATAAGAGTACAAAAGGCGGTCTTATCGCTAAGCGATCTCTTCCAGACAAAGAAAGATAAGACAAGAGCAAAGCTTGTGTTATGGGTATGGACAACTGATAAACATAAGTAAATACATTTTTTTTTGTAAATACATACTTATGATACATAGAAAACACCCAGACAAACAGACATGTTCATGCACAGAAAAGGAATATAGAATAAAGCATTAGGAAAAATGGAGGAGGCAAATATTGAGGATGTAGATAAAATAATGGTAAAAAGACACCAGATTCTCATCGTATGTTGCTAAGTCTATGGCGCGAATTTGGTTTTCCATAGAAAATATGACGAAGGGAGGTAGACGCAGGTAGACACGTAGGTAAAAAGATGACGTAAGCAAGTTCCAATAACGTGACCACATTTGTCGATAAAAAACATACGTTGCTTTTGTACCATGGGTCGAAAGATTGAATTTAAAGATAAAGATAAAGAATTTCTTTATTTGCACAAAACATGAGTAAATTACATACATTTGCATGCACAGTGTCTTTTAAACTAGTAAAATTTAGTTCATCATGTCTTGCCTCGTCGGCGTAAAAACATTTGAGAAAGAGCTAGTTATGTATCCTCAAATGTCTACAGTGCAAGTGAATAGTGCAAACTCAGCACTTTAGGGTCACATCATCCTGTATGAACTTTAAGCTAGGCATCTCATTCGTGTAGCGCATCTAAATCTGTGCACGCGTCTCTTGTAATATTAATATACAATAAAATAAGTTTTATTTCAAATTTATTTCTTTTAAAAACTTAGTCCCGAGCTCCCTAAATATAGCTGGCGCAGCCGGGTCGGATTCGAAAATTCGGTGTCCTTCACGCGAATTGTAGACTCAAAATCGTCTCACTCGAAAGTGTGCAAGTGACCTTTCGAATCTGCCGAACCAAATAAATTTGCTAATTTTCGGGACAGTGAGTGACCTTCATCAGATCTGGAGAAATGGGTGCGGTGACTGGCCGGTGAGTAGAACTTTTCGCCTTCCATTCCTGCCTATTCTATCCTATTCGTTGCAGTAAGGATTAGACTTCTCCTTTTGCGAAACGTAATCTGATTTAAAATAAGCGATATAACTAATATATTAATTAAATATTTCATGTGTTTCTTTTAATAAATAGATACATATATAGAATAGATACTTATATATTTCATGTGCTTTTGAAATATATTATATAGGTAAACGATTAAATATTATAATAGTATATTACTAGTTTGCATTTGCTTACTTTATTGTGATTTAAAATGTCTCAAGCGGCGGAGATAAAAACTAAAACAGAAATACATTTAATACCAAGGGAATTCGTTAGCATTATTCCCCCTTATGGTGGTGATAGGAGGTTATTAAATTTATTTCTACGGAAATGTGATTATGTAATTGCTAAATATAGAGGGAACGAGGAACAAAATCGCTATTTAATGCAAGTGATTACGAGCCGTCTCACAGACAATGCAGCTGCCGTTATCAGTGAGCGCGAGGACATAGAGACGTGGGCGGAGTTCAGGGAATTACTTATACAGCATTTCGGTGACCCTCGCAGCGAAGAATGTATTGCCATTGAATTAGAATCTTTAAAAATAAAATCGGGCGAATCATTTTTGGACTTTTGTAACCGTATACAGATTGTACGATCTCATTTAATTGCAAAAGTAAATTTAATTACGGATATTAATATGCGGTCTAATAAAATAATTATTTACAATAAAATAGCCTTGAATGTATTCTTATATAATCTGCCAGAAAATATGGTTAGGATAGTGAGATTAAAAGACCCACAAACTCTCGAGTCAGCACTTAGCGTTGTCCTCGAGGAAGTTAATTTCCATGAACAATATATTTTGAAAAATAAAGGCAACAACTTAGCTATGCCAAGACCACAAAATTTGGTGTTGCCATTTAAATCAAATCTACCTACCATTAACGCTACGCCTAATTTTGCACAAGGGTTCAGATTACCAACCCCACAAAATAATTTTAAGTTTGGTATCCCACCAAGTAAACAGGTTAAGCTGACACCGCAAAATAGTCAACATTTGCCATTTGGGTATCGACCCCCATATCATATGGCACAACAATTTAATTATAGACCGCAACAGCCAGTAGGTTACCGCCCACCACAATTAGGCTATAGACCGTTCGGCTTACAACAGCAACCCGCCATGTCCCCTCAACAATTTGGGCAACAACAGCAATTTAGGCTTCCACAGCAGAATTTCACCCAGAAACCAAATTATACAGCTGATGTTTCTATGCGTACTGCCCCACCAGTAAAACATGGTTTCCAAGTCAATGAGACAGACTTAAATGATATGGAAGACTACGTGTTAGATTACACTCGTCAAGGTTATGAGGTAGATCCATATAATTGTGACTATGTACCTTACTATGTTGAAGACCCCTCTCTAAGCACAGTTGGCATTAATTATCCAAATGAAGAATCAGCATCCGCGGTTTCGGTAGAGCCACACAATACAACATGCGAATCAGATAACACCGATAATACACAACAGGTAGAAAATTTTTACATAAATGCCTCCCCAATAGTGGACAAATGATAGAATTAAATTGTGACTTAAAATTAAAATTACCTTATATTTATCTACCTGAAATTGACGCTAAATTTATGATAGATACTGGTAGCACGAGATCGTTCGTAAGCCCACAAAAAGCCTATAAATTCTTTCCATCACAAATTTACTACGAGCCTTTTGAGGTTGTTAGCACTCATACAAGGTCATCTCATGACCAAGTCGCTTATATACCTCTACTACCTACCTTTAAGAACAATATCTATCACCGCTTTTATATATATGAAGTAGACCCTCGCTATGATGGTTTGATAGGAAACGACTTATTATCACAGTTGGATTCTGTTATAGACCTTAAACAAAAAGTGCTAAGAACAAAGACAGTAAATATACCTATTGTTCACGCATCATCAGAGCACAGGGTGAAACTACCCCCGCGTTCAGAAACAAGAGTAAAACTCCCTACAGACATGTATTCAGGACATGCCGTTCTTGACTTTAAAGAATTTTGTAAAGGCGTCCGAATGCCAGACGCTATTGTCAATTGTATTCATGGTTATGCAACCACAGTCATCCAAAATTCCTTAGACCAAGAAATGGAACTGACAGTGACTAGCCCTTTTAAAACTTCTGAGTATATCCCAATTTCGAATATAGATAAAGACTCAAAGAACACTAGAGATATTGACTACGATAGGCTTCTAACACAGAATTTAACAAAATTACGACTAGACCACATGAACTCTGAAGAGCACGAATCCATACTTAAACTATGCAAAGAGTACAAGGACATATTTTACTGTGACCAACTGCCCTTAACATTCACAAACCAAGTAAAACATTTCATACGTACCAAAAACGAAGATCCCGTTTACACAAAGCCTTACCGACAACCCCCTGCTCAGGCAGCTGAAATAAAAAGACAGGTAGAAAAACTTTTACAGGATAATGTAGTTGAGGAATCACATTCACCTTGGAGTTCACCTGTACATCTGGTATCAAAGAAACCCGATGCATCTGGTGAGACTAAATACAGAATGGTTATAGACTACAGAAGACTGAACGACATAACTATAGACGACAAATACCCCTTGCCCAACATAACTGACATTTTTGACAAACTAGGGAAGAGTTCATATTTCACTACGCTTGATTTAGCTAGTGGCTATCACCAAATAGAAGTAAACGAGACAGATAGACAAAAAACAGCGTTCAGCACTGAGTTTGGACACTATCAATTTTTAAGAATGCCATTTGGACTTAAAACTGCACCTGCAACCTTTCAACGTACCATGGACAATGTATTACGTGGACTACAAGGAATACATTGCCTTGTTTATCTAGATGACATAATAATATTTTCAGCAAGTTTAGTAGAACACTTAGAAAAACTTCGAGCCATTTTTGACAGACTCAGACACACTAATTTAAAAGTACAACTGGACAAGTCAGAATTTCTTCGAAAAGACGTACTCTATTTAGGACACACCATAACTAAAGACGGACTTCGACCTAATGACGATAAAATTAAAAGTGTATTAAACTACCCAATTCCAAGAACTACTACTGAAATCAAAAGTTTTCTTGGATTAATTGGTTATTACAGGCGATTTATTAAAGATTTTGCTAAGGTCACCCAACCACTCACGGCATGCCTTAAGAAAAGGAATAAAATTATAATAGACCAAAAGTATATCGATGCTTTTGAAAAGTGTAAAGAACTTCTCATTAGCGCCCCTCTGCTGCAATATCCTGACCCTTCTAAGCCATATGTACTTACTACAGACGCATCTTCAGTTGCATTAGGTGCTGTTCTATCCCAAGGTCCAATCGGGCAAGACAAGCCAGTAGCCTATGCTAGTCGTACACTAAGCGACACAGAGTCCCGGTACAGTACAATCGAAAGAGAACTACTCGCTATCATATGGGCAGTGAAGCATTTCAGACCGTATTTATACGGACACAAATTTCAGATATATACCGACCACAGACCTCTAGCCTGGCTATATTCCCTTAAGGAGCCGAATAGTAAATTAACCCGTTGGCGTTTAAGACTTCAGGAATTTGACTTTGACATTATATATAAGAAGGGACAACAGAATACTAACGCCGACGCTCTTTCCCGCATAAAACTCAATGCTTTAGGTTCTGACGATGACAGTATGTCTATGAAAGTTAACGTTGACAAGAAAGACGAAGAACTTGAGAAACATCTTAAGGATTTGGACGATAGAGTGGAACAACTAGCGAGAGAAGCTAAATCACGAAATGAACCCGACATTATAACTATATCTGACTCATCCACATTGTCGGCGGTTGACTTTAATGAATCTGAATCGGAATTCCCTTTGAGACCCGACTCTAGTTCTACCGAAACAGCTCACTCAGCCCAAGAGCTGGAATCCTATGGTATCCCCATTCTCCATGAAGCCATAGATACTAAACCGAATCAGTTATTAGTCTTCCAATGGTTTAAAAATGAAATTCAGGTGAGGGATCTATCGAGAGACAAACAAAAGATTTTAGAAGTATTTTTGCCCATAAACAATTTCCAATTGATAAAAGAATTTTTAAAACAATATATAAAGCCAAAAATTAAATATTTTATTTATTTCGAAAATGAAACCCATAGACGAGATTTTAGTGCAGTAGTAATAGAATTATTTAAAAAGGGGATGGTAGAGTTTTATGAATGTACTGAAAGAGTTGTATACGTGGAAGATGAAAGAGAGCAGAAGGCAATCATTTTAAAATATCACGAAGGTCCTACGTGTCATCGTGGAATCAAGGAAACCATGGTAAGGATCCGTAGAAATTACCAGTGGGACAACATGTTGACCACTGTATCCGCTGTCATAAATAACTGTGAGGCTTGTCGTAAGATGAAGTATGACAGAAAACCGTTAAAACCAGCTCTCCAACTTACCCAGACTCAAAATGCTCCCTTTCAGGAAGTGTTTATAGACATCTTCTCTATAGAAGGAAAATACTATCTAACACTAGTAGATGCTTTCAGCAAATTAGCTCAGGCCTTCAATATTACAAATCGTTCTACTCCGGAGGTCATACGCGCGTTGATAAAATATTTCTCTTTCTATGGCACCCCTCGTAAAATTTCATGTGATCCAGGAACGGAATTCAATAACGAGTTAATGAGAGAACTTATGGGTATGTATAAAATTGAATTACATATTACTACTCCCAACAACCCTAACTCCACAGGTATAGTCGAGCGCTTTCATTCCACTTTGATAGAGATATACCGATTGGCTAAATACGAACAAAGGTGTACTGACGCAGCTTCAATTATGACTTACTCTATAATGGCATATAACCACACTATACATTCAGCTACAGGACTTACCCCTTTTGAAGTAGTCTTTGGTCATACTGATGCTAACAAAACATTCGACGTTGATTTCGAAAAAGCGTATATTCAGCAGTTACTAAAAGATCATGCTAAACGTACAAAACATCTATACCAATATATAGCACAAGAAATGTTAACGAAAAAGGAAAACGTTAGAGAAAAGAGAGTAGGAAATGATAAACCTGTATTAAAAGTAGGTGATACAGTATTCGTGAAGGATATTAATATTAGAAAGAGTAAAGACAAGGCTAGGTATAAGAAAGCTAAAGTGAAAGATAGTACTGACAGAAATATTGTACCGGTTCAGATAGGTGCTAGAGAAAGCAAAGTACCAGTTAAAAACGTTAAGCGTCCTCCGCAGGTGGTGTCTGCTCCTGGTCCTCCTACACATGACCCAGGCCCTTCAACTTCAACGCACTGAAGGGAATCCTGGTATTTTACCTGTAAAACTCGGACAGGCATACAAACAAGAGGATAAGTGGACAATTGTGAAGGTGATCGATCTGAGCATAGTACAAGACGAATTAAATTTAAATATTAAAAAATATACAGAATTTGATAAGTTAGTAAATAGTAATAAGCATTACGATTACGAATTTTATGGTCTTAAATTACAGGCTCGAAATTTACAAGATATTACAATAGAGAAATTTAAACAACTTGTTCCCTCTAGTAGAGTTAAGAGAGGCTTGATAAACCCACTTGGGTCGTTAATAAAACTTGTCACGGGAAATTTAGATCACGAGGATGCGTTAAAATATGACCATTTGATCTCCCAAGTTAGAGACAAACAGGTAAAAACTGATGTGAAAATGGTAATGGTAACGTTTTGGAGAACAAAACGTTAGATATCATTATTAATAGTACTGAGACCTTGCAAAACAATACATTGATATTAGATGAAAGACTTAAGCGCATTGAAAAAAATATTATGAATGCAGCTAAAAAAGAAAATAACTCAATTTATGCTACGTATGTGTTAAGCATGTTTCACCTATTCATTAGTAATTTTCGAACAATATATTTGATATTAAGTGAGATAGAGACAGCCTTGGCACTAAGTAAAGTCTCGGTACTACATCAGTCTTTGATTAACTCCACAGAATTGTTATATACGCTAAAACACATTGCTAAAAATGATAACTTTGTATATCCTATTAATATAAATAATTTAGTTAAGATAGAGCAGACAATGACTGTAAAGGCTTATGTAAAGGAAAATCAGATCACGTTTATTATGGAAGTCCCTATAACTGACGGTAATGTGTATAATTATTTTAAAGTATACTCTCTCCCTGTTACATCCCAAAGAAACCTTACCTCGGTAATAATCCCAGAATATCCCTACCTATTGGTGGAAAGTTCGAAATACCTGCCAGTAGCCCGGCCCTGTCAGGAGTTAGCAGTCGACCAGTTCCTGTGTAAAGAAGACGATGTCGTACATTATCCCGAACCTACCTGTGTGGAGCAATTGATGAAGTTCCATACTAACCTGACTCTATGTATCGCCCGTACCGTTGAAACTGAAGACATTAAGATCCAGCGTATCGGCCCTGTCGATTGGATACTCTTTTCTCGCAACCCTAACGTCCTAACTGAGAAATGTCGCAACGACGTCATTAAAAAACAGGTACAAGGCACTTACCATCTTACCACAGATGCCAATTGTGAACTCTACCTGAAAGACTTTAAAATAGACCGGCGGCGATCTTCAGCTGCAGACTCACGCTTCAAGGTTACCCCCATCATGACCCTACCAGAGCTGAAGGAAGATAACGTCATCGAGATGAAAAGAATCAATATAAAAGGCATAAATTTGGATGAACTAAAGGATTTATCACACGTTCTAAAAAGTGCGGCGTCTAATAGTGATGCAGATAGTGAAACAGTGATCGTGAACACTCGTAGTATAAGTTTAGGTACCATAGTTCTTTATGTACTCTTAGTTATTTGTACTACTAGTTTCCTTGCATGGAAATGTAATTTTATTACAAGGGTGCAAAATTATTGCGACTCAAAATCGTCCGATAATTTCGCACTTGAGGAGGGAGGAGTTATGTATCCTCAAATGTCTACAGTGCAAGTGAATAGTGCAAACTCAGCACTTTAGGGTCACATCATCCTGTATGAACTTTAAGCTAGGCATCTCATTCGTGTAGCGCATCTAAATCTGTGCACGCGTCTCTTGTAATATTAATATACAATAAAATAAGTTTTATTTCAAATTTATTTCTTTTAAAAACTTAGTCCCGAGCTCCCTAAATATAGCTAGCTCTACTATGTTGACGAAATTTAGTAAAATGTGCAATTTAAAATAAAATTTAATATAAAACAGAGATTAACACAAAATAATAATAATAATAGAAAATAATCAATAACATAAGTAAATGGAAGAGAAATTAGATCGATTTGAAATTAAATTAAATAACTAATTAAAAATAAGAATTCATTTCAGAGATTTATCCTCATTAAAGTCATTCACAGTGTAATAACATTTCTCTGTCAACAGTTTTTTGAGATGAATTTTAAATAATTTTATATTTAAAGTCCTCGACCGGTCTGGAAGTTTATTGAAAATTTATGGTGCCATACAGATTATGTTTTAAACCAAATAACTTAAAAATTATCCTCATGCTCATGCCGTGATGACACGGGGATCAGTAGAGATCGGATTAGGTAGTGCCATTTTTGATCAATAACTATAAGAATAAGTACCTAAAAATTTTTAATTACTCATAAACTTTCTATGTAAAGAGTGTATTTTTTCACGTCACGTTTCATAAATCTTTCATTCCATCAAATGTGTTAGTTTTTGTTATTTTACGTTGTTTGTTTGTCGTATAAAATATGTTTTTAAGATATACTTTCAACACTAAATTCAAAGATCAAATCAAATATCAAATATTCTTAAACATAATACACACTGTCATCTAGTCCCAAACTAAGCAAAGCTTGTACTATAGGTACTAGCACAGTATAAGCAATAGTACTAAGTAGTATTACTAGATAACTGGTATTATACTTTAATGCATTTTTTTTTTGTAAATACATACTTAAAATATATATAAAAAAACACCCAGACCAAGACAAACAGACATGTTCATGCACACAAATATTTGTCTTGTGAGGGGATCACACCCGCGACCTCGGAGTCAAAATTGCTAGACATTCGAGCAACGGGCTCGTCAATTGCTACCTAATCCGATCTCTGCTGATCAGTCATCGCACTCCACCACGAGACTCGTCCTTTTCGTGAACTTAATAAAATTTATTAAGTTTTTGTACCATTTAAAAAACTCAAAAGAAACGATTGGTTCAGGTACCGATACCTGAATCAATCGTTTCTATGGAGTGTCTGTCATGCATCAGTTGGAAATTTTTAACACGCTTTTATTAGCTTCACTTATGTAAGAAAATCTTGGAATCTTAATTTGACCCACTTCCCGGTCTCCGATTAGGATGAAACCGATGAAATTTTGCACACGTTCTGAGTTCTGATGACAATACATGACTAGCTAATAAACATCATTACAAATCCAATATGGCGGCCTCCCCAAGATGGCGGACTGGCTGTTTGAAATCCACCCCCATGATATGGGTATCAAATGAAAGGGTTTGCTGGAATACGAAAAATAAAACTAAATAAAAATAATAGTTTAAAAAACTAAAAAACACGCTTTTAGCACGCACTAAAAATTACAAAATAATTCGGACATTTAGTTTGATGACTCAAGAGTTTTCCCTTTGCCAAATCTTCATTAGATCGCAGGTAAACATAAACAATTTCAGTTCGTGATGAACGATAAATAATTACCTATGCGAAATGGTTATACGTAGGTAATCATCTTTATTAAATATTTTCTATGATTTATTATGAAAGAAAGCGTGGAGCGTTTTGTCCAAAAAGAGTAAAGATTACATAAACGCTCCACGCTTTAGTGCGTGCTAAAAGCGTGTTTTTTTTAGTTTTTTAATCTTCTTTATAATATGAGACTTCATACAGAACAAATGGAGTTCCTCTGACAAATTCAACATTAATACTAACTAATCTTACTTCTTACCGATTTGCATGTAGTTTCCTGAAATGGATCCTTATTCTTTTAATCTGTTCGCAAAAACCAGATTTCTATAATCAAGTTGTATTACTACTTGGCAAATATGAAATGCAAAAATTCGCCTCCATCACAAATCTTCCTGGTAGCTCAGTTGGAAGAGCACTCGACCTATAATCAAGAGGCCGTGGGTTCAAATCCCACCTAGGCGGGGGAGGTAAATTTTTCTATTTTTAAAACATCACACCATAGCGAATTTTTTTTTTTCGAAATCCTGAACTTATATATCCGAAAACCTTGGTTTTCCAACCAAGGTCACAAACTTATATCCGAAAACCTTGGTTTTCGGATATAAGTTTGTGACCTTGGTCACTTTACAATGTAAAGTTTACATTACTACTTTTTGATGCTCTACACGAATCCGAAGTCAGAATTTCTAAATTTTGAGTTTCATGGCAACGGACAGACAGAACGACCGGATGATTTCATAAGCTCAATGAATTTCGCTGAAAATATTTATAACAAGTCGCAAGCTTTCATCGAAGTCGGGGGCACATCTAGATATTATCATACCCAAATCTTAAACAACGTTCTCCCTCGTTCTGTAATTAAGCGCGACTGTTGGGAACACACCTATTACCACAAATTACTAATTCAAATAGGTCCAGAGTTACTTTCTGATTTACCGGGGGGCGGCGCGCGAGTTGAATTTGTAACCGTTTGCGTGTGACATCCGGGGTGTTAAGTTTTGCTTTTTGTATTGTTCAGGATGTTTTTTGGTGCCATTTACTATGTTTTATGCGTTTGCTTATTCGTTATTTTTATTCTGTACTGCATGTTTCTAGAGGAGTTTCTTGGCTATTAATGTATAATATTAATATACTAGAAGCGTCATTAATTTCATACAATATTAATGTGAACCAAGGTTTATTGCTGATTCATGTTTTTAGTGTATCAGCGGATCATCATCATCATCATCATCAGGTCATTTTAGTCTCCACTACAGGAGCACGACCCTATCTCGTCCGTCCCAGACAGAAGGAGCATTTGGCCTACACTCCCCACGCTGGCCAGACGGGTTGGGGAGGCCTGATCGATGTTTGGTAATGTATTTCCCTTAGTCGCCTTGTACGACATCCACGGGAAGAGACGGAGTGATTCTATTCTAGTCTGCCGGAAACCACAAGGCCAATGATCATCATGATATCAGCGGATGCTGATGCTGATATTATAATTATATATAGGTATAAATTACTTTTAAAAAATGTCCTACTATATAATTATTAGCGTATGATATCTCATATATTTTTTTAATAAAACATAATGTATACTTAATAATTCTAATATAATTGTAAACAAAATATACTTATGCCTCTATATTACAGGTAAAAATAAATTGTACACGTTTTTTTAATAATAATAAATAATTAGCAAACATTTTTATTAATAAAGAAGCTGATGAACTTATGTATAAACAGTATTTTCGATAGGTGTAATTTCTGTAAATTTAAAGCTTCCGATATGTGGGCGTTCAAACCCGATAGATATCCCTATCCATCCATTCTATCCGTTATCCATCCCGAAATAAATATATTAGTCTACACATATTCGACTCAGAAAGTTACAAATGCCGA
The DNA here is from genome assembly GCA_937001555.2 of Hypsopygia costalis. Classification (NCBI taxonomy): domain Eukaryota; kingdom Metazoa; phylum Arthropoda; class Insecta; order Lepidoptera; family Pyralidae; genus Hypsopygia; species Hypsopygia costalis. Next base: position 30,985,314 of record OW443329.2, read on the forward strand.
ATTTCTGTGACGGGCCAGTGAGAACTGTCAAACAGTGTAATGTTGCATATCTGGGTCGCGTGGTTAGATATAACAATATAGCCCCTGCAAGATGTAACAATGGGAAATGGGGTAAGCCATAGCTACGAAATATACGAGAGTGGACGAGGATTATAAGTGGTGCTGAACTCTATCGCCTTGCTAAAATATTAAAAGAAATATGACAAATTAAGTAGATGAAGAATCGTTTTCTAACCCAATAGGATACATAGTACACATACAAACATAGTACTGGAGACGAACTTCTTAGCTTCAATGGATTCACCGTGCGGGTGCCGGGTCCATAGTGTGGCAGAGAGAGAAACCCAAGCAGATCCCGACACTTGTGACACGGGTGTAGGTTTAAGGGGCCCCTTTCCGACGAACATCAACACTCACCTTTACTACTTGTGTTTATCATAACTACATATTTACGTATTTATTAGGATGACACCTAGGATGGACGAGCCTGGTGGTCGAATGGCTACTTTGACTCCGAGGTCGCAGGTTCGATCCCCGCACAAGACAAAGATTTGTATGCATGACCATGTCTGTTTGTCTTGGTCGGGGTGGTTTCTATCTATTATAAGTATGTATGTCAGGTATCAATCCATAATCATCCCACTGTTGGAGTACAGGACTCCCCTCAATCGAAGGGTTTAGAGCATACTGCACCACGCTGCTTAACTGCAGGTGTCGGACAGAATGTACGTATTTACCAAAAAAATGTACTATAAATATTTTGGAAAAATGGAAAAAATCACCTGCAAGAGCGATTCCTTGGAAGAGCACTCGACCGGTCATCGAGAGGTCGTGGATTTAAATCCCACCTGGAGGATTTTTTTTCCATTTTCCAAAAATATTTATAATATTCTGGCAAGTTGGCCAAGGCAACTATTTAAATAATAATAATGTATCTATTTAAGTACATTTATCAGTTGTCTAATGCCCATAGTAGAAGCTTTGCTCTTAATTTGGAACTAGTTGGCGCAGTGTAAATTGTCCAAAAATATTTATTTATTAGTACTTACTACACATTGAACACAATTTACGACAAAATTACCTAATTCTGTAGCCTCCAGAATCGAAAGCCATTAAAAACATTGTCTATCAAATATGCCGGCTGTTCAATCAACAAACTCGACAGCTGAAGAGGCATCTTATGATTAGCGGAACTCTGCGATGCGCGCCACGTGTCAATAATCAAGAAAGTTGGCGGTCGACGTCAGGCAGACGTGACGCCCATTCCGCCAATATGGCACGTGACGACCGCCGAACGGAAGTTCTGCACAGATGTGGAAGAAAATCAGAGTTGTGACTGATATGCCTACAGAGAATTTGCCTCTCAGAAACATTTTGTTGTCATTAACAACCGCTGAGATGCGTCCCAGCAAATCTCGTGAAATGGGTTTCGTGTTTTATTATTCGGATGAGCTCGGTGGTCGAATGGTTAGCAATGGCCACTTCGACTCCGAGGTCGCAGGTTCGATCCCCGCAGAATACCAATATTTGTATGAATAACATGTCTGTTTGTCTTGGTCTGGGTGTTACTACAATGTATTATATTATGTATGTATTTACAAAAAAATATATATTTAAGTATTATATCAGTTATATGTTATATATAAAATATATTTGTTGTATATATGTATATTTGTTATATATATTTTGAGATTATTATTGGATTTTATTTCTAAAATTAAAATATATGTGCCTACTAATGTCCTACCTGTATTGCGGTGAATATTTTGTGACCTATGAATTTAGGAAATTTAACTTTCTCGCTAATTATTGTTATTTTTTTTTTCATGCAACATTTTGCTTACTTGTACTGCTTGTACACATTTTCCCGCTCATGTTTCTTATATGTGTTCCTACCAAACACTTAAAGGTTGACTGGAAGAGATCTCTAAAAGAGATAAGCCCGCCTTTGTACATAACATTTCCTTATAATTTTGTAATTATGGTTTTATTGGTGTATAATAAAGAGATTACAACAACAACAACAACAACAGTTATCTAGTACCCATATTACAAGCTCTGTTTAGTTTGGGTCTAGAGGGCCGTGCGTAATTTGTTCAGGAATATTTATTTATTTATTGTTTTTACAATAGTCTAAGTACGATGTCAATAATATCTCTTTCTTCCTTCCTTAATGTTGTATACCAGAATAATAGGAAAGAGTAGTACTACATTTGTATCAGGTATAATATTTCAATTGAATCGCTTATTGGCAAAATGTCATACTACACTAGCAGACTTATTTATGAAAAGTTATAGAGGGTTAATAAGCTGCTAAAAATTTAAACATAAACGTTTTATTGCGTCAAAACATTCTATAAGATATTTCTTATTATACCTACACTATGCACCAACTTTGACTCCCTCAAATTTACTAGTATTGCGGCTAATCATTGGCTGTAGCAGAATTATCAGCGATTTTTCGTTAAAACAAAACATGTATTGAGCTATGGCTATTTTGTGTTACTGCGGCACATATATATTTTTTTAACGTTATATTTCACTTACAATAAATCTTTATTAACGACAAATATAGCCATATAGTTGACAGACTGATGGATGAATGACTGGGAGATACAAAATTGTATCTACATGTGCACAGGTTTATCGTTTGTTTTGGAGGCTTTTTTCCCATTATCCATAACTTCGTGGAAAAGTTTACAAACACAACTTTATAAACTACATCATCATCATCATCATCAGGTCTATTTTTGTCTCCACTACAGGAGCACGACCCTCTCTCGTCCGTCTTAGACGGAAGGAGGATTTGGCCTACACTCCCCACGCTGGCCAAACGGGTTGGGGAGGCCTGATCGATATTTGATAATGTGTTTCCATTAGTTGCCTTGTACGACATATATGGGAAGAAACGGAGTGATTCTATTCTAGCATGCCGGAAACCACACGGCCATATAAACTACATACGCCTCATGAAATTAGTTCAAAATCAAAATATAAACAAACGTCATGTAATAATTGTATGTCAAACGTCAACGTTACCAGAGTGCAAACCCGGACTTTTTGTCATTTTATCTGTGGATTTATCAAAACGACAAAATAACAACGTTAAAACGCGGACATTTAGTTATAAGAGGTTCATGAAACGTTTATAAATACGAAACTTAAAACACCTTATTAAGCCTTATGAGCATTTTAGTTAGTGATCGTTTTGATTTGATTTGATTTGAAAACGTATCTTAAAGGAATTTGTGAATAAATGAAATTACAATTTTGAGAATTAAAGAATAATTAACGTAATTTCTTCATCTTTTTTTTTTCTCTAAAATTTTGTCCCACGACAAAATGCCATATAAGTACTATCTAGGAATAAAATAAATGCTGCGTTAGTCGCGGGGATGTCAGCGCGAGAGTATTACTACTTCTATTGTATACGTGTATAGGTAATGGCAAGAACTAGTTTTATTCATGTGAGCAATATGCTTGTGTTCCACCAGGCGTGATATTAGAAAATCTCTTTTTTTATACTACATCGGATGGCAGACAAGCATACGGTCCACCTAACGTGAAGCGGTTGCCGTAGCCATAATAACGCTCGCAACATAAAATACCGCTCACCGCCGCCGCCCACATGAACTCGTTCCTTTCTGGTACCTAACTCATTCGCAAGAACACAGTAACAATCAAGGGAATTGTTACTAGGCTGCGGTATTCTGTGAGGTGGAGGTACCTCCCCAGTCGGGAATACATCATCATCTCTGCTTTAATGTGTCACATCTGCACAAACCATTCATAATCTTTGTCTATTCCTTATTATGACGAGGTCTACGCTGCATTATAACAGAGAATTAACGCGCGTGTATGATGAATCGGGAAATTACCATGATTCGAACTTACTCTGTCTATATATTATGTTAGTACGCCTCAAGTTTATATATCGACAGAAAGTATATATAAGGATGTAGCAGCTCTGAATTCTAATGGTTATTAATAGAGAGCTGATTTTTATTCATAGAAATAAAAGAATAGTATTTTATTTCTTGGAACATTGAGCGTGAACATGTAATATGTTGGTATATCGTGGATACAAATGATCATTTCTTTAGAGACTTGCACATATTAGAAATTATCTAGTAAATGGGTATATACTTACATTTTATCTAGTACCTAGATAGTATTCATTATGTGATAATATGATGATGAGATTTACAAACAAAATTTAATAAAAATTATGCATTTTTCGTAATTGCTATTATAGTAAATATATTATTAGCTTTTATAATTAGTTGTTAGCTGAGATCATAAATTTCAAAAATAATTTACATATTATGTAAATATATCTCCACCCGCAGTTGAGCAGCGTGGCGGAATATGCTCTAAATCCCTTCGATTGAGGGGAGACCCCTATCCCAGCAGTGGGATGAATAAGGGTTGACAACGACGATATACATATAAATATAGTCGCCAGTGGTTATTATTTAAAGCTTCACTAGTTCTTTCAACGAAAAGAAACAATTAGTCACCAACCATTTTTTAAATTCCGAAATTCTGAAAAATAAGGTAGTAATCATTATCTCATCCTCCTCCATCTCTTTCTGTTTTGGGCCACTTTGATCCAGTTGATGCCCACCAGCTAAAGTGGATCAAAGTGGCAACTGGATGGAAAGACGACTTCGTTCGTCCATCCATCGCATGTGAGGCCTTCCGATAGGTCTTTTATATTGCCATGGTCTCCATTCTAGGAGAATTTTACACCACGAGTATGTTTTTCTGGCTATATGTCTGGTCCACTGCCACTTGAGCTTCGCCACACGGTGTGCAACGTCCGATACTAGACTTTGTGTCCGGAGCCATTTGTTAGTTTTCCTGTCCTGGAGTGTCACTCCAACCAATTTCCTTTCCATTGCTCTTTGTACATCTTCCAGTTTTTGGACAATGACCTTGGTTGTTACCTATGTCTCAACTCCATATATAAGTACGGGAAGGACGCATTGTTTAAAGATCCTTGCTTTTTGTTTTGCAGAGATGTTCATTTTAAATGCAAAGCCAAGTTTTGCGAATGCTGCCCAGTCTAAACGAATCCGCCTATCTATCTCGTTCCCGTGGTTATCTTTACCCATCTTTATCTCTTGGACTAGGTAAACGTATGGTTAGTAATCAGTGTAGGTATTGTTAATAATGATGTATAAATACTATAGATATATGCCAAAAGCATCACACATGTACACCCAAAAAGTAAGCCAACTGTCGCACCTCGCAACGACAATTGATTGAAATATGTAAAAATACCGTCTTCTTTATTACAAAATTAACAATGTATGTTATTAAGTAAATAAAGTCCAAGGGATTACATGATACTAAAATATATAATCATCATCATCATCATCATCAGGTCATTTTAGCCTCCACTACAGGAGCACGACCCTCTCTTGTCTGTCCCAGACAGAAGGAGGATTTGGCCTACACTCCCCACGCTGGCCAAACGGGTTGGGGAGGCCTGATCAATGTTTGATAATGTATTTCCCTTAGTCGCCTTGTACGACATCCACGGGAAGAGACGGAGTGATTCTATTCTAGTCTGCCGGGAACCACACGACCAATAATATATAATAATAATAATTAATTTAATTCCTACTCTAGTTAATTTCTTGTTATTGCAAGGAGAATTGACTTCATTTTGCACTTGGTGAGGAAAAGAGGTAGCAAGCTCAAATCGCTTATATGATATGAATAGCGATAGTCTGTGTAACTATTTATAACTAACGATCAATGCAGTAGCAGAGACTGTTTCCCGATGCAATTTAGTTTGTATGCCATATCTATAAATATATCTATAACATCATTGGTTGTTAAGCATATTTTAAAAAAATATTGCCATATAATTACAAGGGTTTGATGCATATTCACCTTTCGTAGTTTAGTCTCTCATTGCTAAGAATTAGTCTGTGCTAAGAATTATCTATTGAAGATATAGATCTTCAAGAGATTTCTGTACCTACTGTTGTACACTTCTTTCTTTTGGTCAAATTTCACAACAATAAAAACAAATCAAAATAGGCTAGTTACTCGTGTTACAAATTATAAGAACTCTCCATCAGTAACGTAAAATACATAAAACTAGAACGATCTGCGATCTTAAAATTTTAATAACTTAGTCCGACGTGTTTTATGTTCGGTCAAAGTTTGGTGGGAAAGTCCATTTTAAAGGTATGAAATTATAAAAAATAAATATTACCATTGTAGAAACGATAAAAAATACTATAACTTTTGTTACGGCACTGGCTACATAAACGCAATATTTAACATAGCTGTCATACAAATTTCTGATTTAATGCATATAAAATAGCACGGTGTGACGTCATAACGTCGTGGCCTTTTGTTGTGGCCAAAATTGTGATCTTTAAGTTATCATATCTCGAGAAGTTTTTATGTAATCGAAGTAATTATTTCACCTGTATTTATATTATTGTGACGTCTTTAAATAAAAAATCGAAAAAAAAAATGGGATACAAGCCTATTGGCTACACAGAACATATTAACTCTTCTCCATGTGTTTCAAATACTATAGATGTTTGATGATGTATAAATAATATAGTTATGTATGCCAACAGCATCTAACTTGTACCCGAAAAGTAAGCCAACTGTCGCACCTCACAAAACTGGCTATACCGAACAATTCAACATTCTTATCCAAGTGTTTCTATAGACTACGATTGCTATTTTACATCAGACAGATCCCATACATATATATATTTTAAATATTTCTGATTTAAAAAAAAAAACAGAATTATTTTTCTAACGTAATCTAAAGATTACGTTAGAAATATTGTCAATAATATTGCGCAGCGAGTGGAAATCATTTCAATAAGAGAAGTGTAATCTAGAATCACGGGACTATGTCTCTTGGCATAGTACTAAAGTTATATTTGCTCGGAACTAGGTGATTCCCACGCCGCGCCGTTCTGAACCCGGCAATAGATAGCAATCACTGCTAAATCGCTTAAGTCATAAGAGGATAGCGGGTATAAAGTTCTGCTTGTATTGCGAAGGTAAAGATGTGCGCGGTGATCAAATGACTATAATAATATACTCGTAACAGCTGGTTGTAAGTAGGTCGCGAGTTCGATCCCCGCACAACACAAACATTTGTGTGCATGAATATTTTTGTATCTCTTGGTCTAGGAGTTTTCTATATATTTGTATTTACAAAAAAAAACATGTATTTAGTATATTTATCATTTATCATCTAGTACACTTAGTACTAGCTTTGTTTAGTTTGGGACTAGATCGCGCTGTTTAACTTGACCATGAAATTTTATTTATTACAACTCGCATACTTGCTACTAGCTAGTTAAAAATATACAATAAAAACATATTTCCTAATGCCTAGTTAAAGTATGTTACTCGTATATACCGTAAAAGTAGTGTAATTCGTGTTTTCCCACGTTACGGGCTCTTCATTTCGCATAGTGCGTTACCCGAGTAAAAGTCCTATATTTTCCCAAATGGGTATTTACACGGCGCACATCTCTAGTCACTGCACTCACAGCCAATGCTAAAGAATATAGTTGCAGACACCGTTATTTCAATAGCTACCGGTTATCATCGGGGCTTATGCCTTACACCGTGGCAACATCTGCGGCTACAATAACCCAGCAACATTGTCACAACGAATGCTAAAGAACATAGTTACAGAAACCGGTACGTCAATAGTTACCGGTAATCATCTTCCGCTTACGCTTTACACCGTGGCAACATCTGCGGTTGCCATAACGCCAGCAACATTGTCACAACGAATGCTAAAGAACATAGTTACAGAAACCGGTACGTCAATAGTTACCGGTTATCATCTTCCGCTTACGCTTTACACCGTGGCCACATCTACAGTTGAAATAACTCCAGCAACATTGTCACAAAGATTGCTGAAGAACATAGTTACAGAAACCGGTACGTCAATAGTTACCGGTTATCATCTTCCGCTTATGCTTTACACCGTGGCAACATCTGCGGTTGCAATAACGCCAGCAACATTGTCACAACGAATGCTAAAGAATATAGACAGTAGGAAACCGGCATCAAGTAACAGCTTGAATGTGAACTAGAATTGAAACACTGAAACTCCATTTTGAAACTCATCAAAACCGAACATATTCTATTAGTGTTACTTGGCGAGCTCGGTGGTCGAATGGTTAGCAATGGCAACTATGACTCCGACGTTGCGAGTTCGATCCCCGCACAAGACAAATATTTGTGTGCATGAACATGTCTGTTTTTCTTGGTCTGGGTGTTTTCTATGTATTATATTATTAATTCCTTTACTCTATAATTATATGTATGTATTTGACTGATCCGTAGTACAGGCTTCGGTCTAGTTCGTACTCCAGACTCTCACAAGGATTTGTACTTCTTGATATTAAACAGTGTTACTTATTGTAATGAATAAATATATATTTATTCAGATCTCATAAGCTGACGCGCGCGCTGCGTACACTCGATCAGGTATCGGAAATTGTTGATATATTCCACAGTTCTCTGATTGAATTCACTAAGGCGGCATTATGTTATCTAAAACATTAATATAAGTAATATACTCGTAACTTGTGTGCGAATAACTAAACCTGTATAATGATTTTTATCTCGTTCTATTACATGTGTTTATTTATTGTTAGACTACGGGATTGAAAGATATTTACACTATTGTATTGGGTATAGTTATTGGGTATAGGGGTATAGGGTAGGTAGGTACCTGTAAAATAGTTGTAAGTATGGAAATAAATAAATAAAAAAATATTATATATTATTAGAAAGTAATGTATTTAAGTATAATATCAGTTATATAGTAGCTATATTACAAGCTTATTACTTTTAACTAATAAACGTTGCATATTTTAGTAATGGAGCAACTAAATCTTAGTACTCTTTGATTTCTACATATGTTCCAAGAATTCTATAAGTTCTATGGGGTGAGTTTGCTTATCGGCAGGATGCATCGGGTGCAACAAATAGGCGTGTCCTTTAAACAATTTGGACACCCTAATTTCAACGTTTAAAGATAAAACATAATCATCTATTTAACAACAGTGTCACGACCTTACAATGTAAATTATACCGAGATTTACAAACTTATAAGCTGTTACACAGTTTTCCGGGAACTTCGCAAGAAAGTTACATAATTTAGAAGAAATATTACAGATATGTACAAGTCAATAAATATGACTACGTGATTTCCCACGGGATAATATTTTAGATATTTTTTCAAAGAATAAGTTTTAGAGTATGTATATACTTTCAATATTTTTATATTCCCTGGGGTGTAAGTAGCTCGCCATGGTCTTTATAGCCAAAGGCAACCTCACCTGCACGTGGTGCACTCTGCTGCGAAGCAAAAGAGGCTCTGGCAAAGGAGAGGTAGGGTACATCGTATTTGTAAGCTGTCCGATTTTGAGCGGCAGCAATCCATATCGTTAACGATATATTGGACAATCATATCGGTAACGATAACTCTAATACGGATACACTCGTTCCTGTAGCACAGTATGAGTAATAGTACTACGTACGCTATGGATGCTCCCTGGCTCTCTGTCGTATCGACCTTTCCTCCTCTCTGAGCGCAATCTGGAACATTTGTATGGCGCTCGATGCACACTCGCTAATTCGTGCTCTGCACAGACGCCATTGTTTATATAGTAGTAAACGACGCTACATTTGTATAGAGTGGCCAGGGTATGTCCATAGTAATGGGCCATGTCTCCGCACCGGATGTTGTCACTGGCAACACAAACTTAAAATTTTGATAGGTAAAATGGCAGGAAAAAAGTAAAATTAGCTCCAATAAATATAGAAATGAATTGAATTTATACTAATAAATAAAAAATAAATTAATCTTAAATTAAATTAAAAAAAAATCTTATTCTAAAACCTCAATGATAAATCAATTCTTACCTATTCGTAAAACACAACCCGTCTTAAAAATATTAAGTTTTCGTTGTTGTTTGGAATTAATAAACAAATTACATTGCGATAAATACATATAATTCGCGGAACAAAAATTATTTAAACTATAAACGATAGTCCATTGAGTAGGTATATTTGATTTTGGAAAGTGACGAGCACGTGCCTTCAGCGCAATAGAAGTAATTTCAGTACCAGTCACGGGCGCTACATGCGCCCGGAGCGATCCATAGATAGACGACTGAAATATACCCTGAAATAATTAAATATACCCGGAACTGCATAATTTGAGTTCTAGTGCGTGAGATACTAATTTGAAATATGTGTACAACTATACTCTTCATAGTATTAGCATTAGTTTGTATTGCATTTATTGTGAGTTCAAAATGGAAGGGATACACGATAGGTCATTGTTTGAATAAACAATAATGTGTGATGAGTCTGGGGCACCCAGACACATCCGTTCAGAATAAATGATTTTTAGGGTTCCGTACCCAAAGGGTAAAAAGGAACCCTATTACTAAGGCTCCGCTGTCCGTCCGTCCGTCCGTCCGTCTGTCACCAGGCTGTATCTCATGAACCGTGATAGTTAGACAGTTGAAATTTTCACTGATGATGTATTTCTGTTGCCGCTATAACAACAAATACTAAAAAACAGAATAAAATAAATATTTAAGGGGGCTCCCATACAACAAACGTGATATTTTTGCTCGTTTTTGCTCGCAATTGATAACAGCAATAGGTAGACGCTTGAAATACTCACATAATATTTAGTTATATATTCACTTTAAAATAAATAAATAAATAAAAATAAAACAAATATTTAAGGGGGGCTCCCATACAACAAACGTGATTTTTTTGCTGTTTCTATAGATAATGGTACGGAAACCTTCGTGCGCGAGTCCGACTCGCACTTGGCCGGTTTTTCTATTGTACTTTTTGATACCGGGTACATCACTCAAACAAGAGTATTTGCTCAGACCAAATGTTCTGAGTAATTGAGGCAAATCAATTACATTGACGAGTACGAGCAAACGAACGAATGCTCGTTTAGAACTCTAAGGGAAAACGCAGATTTACTAGTCTCTGTATGTCTCTGTATTACGATGTATATAACACTTAATTAAAAATGCACCGCTACGCGGCCCAGCACATCCGGAAGCAATTAACCTGATATCGTACACTCAGTTCCTCTTTCGAATGAAGAGCTTTCAATCAACACGGTAATTAGCACCCCTTAATTAGCGCTCATTAACAGCCCCCAATTCGTAGAGATCGAGGATAAGGGCTTCCATACAAACACGTAAACGTTCGGACGTCCATAATTTTTAATTTCTTAATAATTCTTGTGGAGTAATCAAGACTACAAATGTAGTCTGTCGAGTTAGGAATTATTTGGCGTAGAATTATTTTTAAACCTCGAGTGTCGAAAATCTGGGGTGTAAGTGATTCATCAACATCTTTGAACCAAAGCCAACTTCACCTGCTGACAAACGAAGCTCTGGCGAAAAGAGAGGTAGGGAGCGTAATTGTAAGCTACCCGACTGGGGAATGTACCTCCACCTCACAAAATACCGCAGCCAAATAACGGTTCCCTTAAGGGCTGTTGTGTTCCTGCGAGTGAGTGAGGTCACCAGAAAAGAAGGAGATGCTGCGATGGCAGCAGGGGTGGCGGCGCGCGAGCGATATTTTATGTTGCGAGCGTTAATATGGCTACGGTAACCGCTTCACATCAGGCGGGCCGTATGCTTGTCTGCCACCCGACGTAGTATAAAAAAAAAGGTGCCTCGTACCATAAAGCAAAGCGAGCGCTAAGATATTGCGACACACGTGACCTCTCGTCATACAGTATACGACACTTAAGCGACAATCGCTATTTCAAGACTTCTCGTAATATTTATCAACTCTCGGCGAACAGACTTTTAGATCTAGTATTTATCGCTAAGGGTATGTCGAATACAAATAGCTCATACATATCGTATTACAAGCTCGTACGCTCTTGATTAATGGTACCACTCTAAAATGTGCTAAAACTGAATATAGCCCTTAACGAAATTAATGATGGTAAATAATAAAATGGATGTTATATATTACACAATAAATCTAACGTAAAAATATACTGGGCTTTTCAATTCGAGCTCCGATAGCTGGTGATTTATTTCACGTAATTTAGATATCTTATCCAAAAATATTTGAATTATTTTGAACAATTTGTATATATTAGCGAGTTTTCCAGATTACGGTCACGAAACATTTCTTCTTTTTTTTATACATAACAGTAACTCTGAAATTAATATGTGTCCTAAGTTTCAACATAATCGGTTTATTAGATGTGTAAAAGTTTGATTTTGACAGATTGGCAGACAGACAAACTAAAATGCTATAAAAATTTCGTTCGTTTTTTCCTTCAGACGTCAATTTTTTTTAATTAAGTCAATTGGGGTATAAGTGTTTTATCAACATGTTTGAACCAAAGCCAACTTCACCTGCACGCGGTACACCCTGCTGACTGACAAACGAAGCTCTGGCGAAAAGAGAGTTAGGGAGCGTAATAGTAAGTTACCCAGCTGGGGAATGTACCCCCACCTCACAGAATACCGCAGCCAAATAACAATTCCCTTGAGGGTTGTTGTGTTCCTGCGAGTGAGTGAAGTCACCAGAAAGGAAGGAGATGCTGCGTTGGCAGCGGGGGTGGCGGCGCGCGAGCGATATTTTATGTTGCGAGCGTTTATATGGCTACGGTAACCGCTAAACATCAGGCGGGCCGTATGCTTGTCTGCCAACCGACGTAGTATAAAAAAAAAATGTCGACTTCATCGTCAACCCTTATTCGTCTCACCATCGGGATATGGATATCCCCTCAATCGAAGGGATTTTGAAGCATACTCCATCAAGTTGCTCAACTGCAAGTTGGCGGAGGCCAGTATTTTCAAGCCGCCTAAAGACTTAACGGCTGTCATCTAATGGAATGAAATACGAATGAGCTCGTGATAAATAAACCCATCCATGAACAGGCTACGGTCGACGTTGCTTAACTTGCGTGTCTGTTTGACACGAGCGAAGACGTTATCGAGCTCCTCACGACGCCATTTTATTTTAAGTCTATGTACCAACATCTAACACCCTTGATTCATGAAGTCCTAGTACAAAAAGGTTTGTAAAAGAATTAGGAAAAAGATTGGTCGACGTAACTGGTGACCCAAGATCTGGCACATTCCTCGCCCAAAGGATCAGTTTAGCCATCCAGCGAGGTAATGCTGCTAGCATCTTGGGAACGACGCCACTATTTACATTTATTTTAGTTTTATTTTAGTATTATTTACTTTTAGGTAATTTAGTTTTATAGTTGTATTGTATGTAACTATTATTATGTCTGTATTTAAAAACTATATGTCCAATACGTACATACTTGTTCGTTAGACATCTAAAAAACTTTCAAGAATGTTTCTTAAAATATCTGAAGATAGTTGTAAGCGATTTACGAAGGACCAACGAGCGTTATCAGGGATCGATATTGGGCCCAGTCGTCGGTTACATGCCGCGCACGTTTGCGGCGGGAGATCTAACGCAGAGATTTCGTCCAATGCCTGTCTATTACCAGTGTATTTATTAACAAACTAGCACAATACAAGTGAGGTTATTTCTAGATGATGGGAGTTCATTGTGTTTAATATCGATTATAACCATTTTGATATGTAACTCAACGCATGCTTTGTTCCATGCGAAACTAGCGTATAGCGTTGTAAATAGATGTCTTCTTCCACTGGGACAATTTGTACTCTTATGAAAGATTTATAATAGACTCGGCGTTAGCGTCAAAGCCTTGGTCAACCCGCAGTTAAGAGAAATATGCTCTGCACCGCTTCGATTGATGGGAGACACTGGGGAACGTACCTCCACCTCACAACATACCGCAGCCTAATAACAATACTTTTGAGGGTTATTGTGTTCCTGCGAGTGAGTGAGGTCACCAGAAAGGAAGGAGATGCTGCGTTGGCAGCGGGGGTAACGGCGCGCGAGCGATATTTTATGTTGCGAGCGTTAATATGGCTACGGTAACCGCTTCACATCAGGCTGCCCATACGCTAGTCTGCCACCCGACGTAGTATAAAAAAATAATAATTGGGGTGATATGGATTTAAACGAAATAAAGCTATGTGACGTAGCATATAGACTTGCACTGCAACAAGTATTGCTTGCAAGCAAGCACCCCTGCTGCTAAGTCTTGTTGTGTAAGTATGTTTTGGTATGATTGGGGTAAGTTTCGTGAGAAACTCGCCTCAATCATGCTGAGAGACCGTCTCACCGCTGCACGCGTGGAGGCTGTCGAAGGGTGTGAGGAACTGGAGATGATCGTGGATGGATACACCCGGGCGATAGGCGAGGCCTGCGAGGCCTCGATGCCTAAAAAGAGCAATGCGGGGTCATTTAGGCTGCCGTGGTGGTCGGAGGAATTAGAGGAGCTGAGACGACAGACCAACACCAGACGACGCAAGATCCGAAACGCTGCGCCGTCGCGTAGACAAATGGTGGTCCAACTGTACCTCGAACAGAAGGGCAAGTACGAGGCCGCGGTGCGAGAAGCACAAACCCGCAGTTGGAGGGAGTTTTGTGGGAGGCAGGACAAAGAAGGTGTCTGGGAAGGTATCTACAGGGTCGTCGGCAGGGTAACCGAGCGGAAGGAGGACACGCTCCTCGAAGTCGACGGGAGGGCGTTGGACGCCAGGGAGTCAGCAGAGCTGTTGGCGGACACGTTTTATCCCACCGACAGCGGGTTGGACGACAATACAGACCACCGCCAAATGAGAGAACAAGCCCGTACGGTAAACGAACGGGCCAATGATGATCATGACCCGCCGTTTACCGAGAGGGAACTCATGGCGGCTGTATTGTCCTTCAACCCAAAAAAGGCCCCTGGCGCCGACGGCCTCACGGCTGACGTTTGCGCTCGGGCCATTGACGATGGCTCGGGTTTCTTCCTGGCCCTTCTTAACAAGTGTCGGGCCCTCCGATACTTCCCTCGGCTGTGGAAGGAGGCCATCGTAATTGCCCTTCGGAAACCGGGGAAAGAATCGTATCGCCTGCCCAAATCATACAGGCCGATCGGGCTTCTGTCTGTTTTGGGCAAGATATACGAAAAAATGTTGATCGCTCGCCTCAAGCATCATCTTCTGCCGAGGATTAGTACTCGCCAGTACGGGTTCATGCCACAGAGGGGCACCGAAGACGCCCTCTATACCCTGCTGCACCATATTCGCAGCAAGCTTGACGAGCGTAAGATTCTTACTCTCGTCTCGCTGGATATAGAGGGTGCCTTCGACAGCGCCTGGTGGCCTGCTATCAAACTCAGACTGGCGGAGGAAAATTGCCCTCTGAGCTTGAGACGAACGATAGACAGTTACCTCAGCAATAGGACGGTGAGGGTGCGCTTCGGGGGGGAGGAATGCGCACGCGCTGCCACAAGAGGTTGCGTACAAGGGTCCATAGGAGGTCCGATATTGTGGAACCTCCTCTTGGACCCCCTCTTGTGGCAACTAGAAAGAGCGGGGGTGTACTGTCAGGCCTTCGCTGACGACGTCGTGTTGGTGTTTGACGGAGCCACTGCACTGGATATAGAGAGATGTGCCAATGCCACTCTCGAGCACGTGAGGGCGTGGGGGGTCAGAAACCGGTTAAAGTTTGCGCCGCAAAAGACCAACGCCATGCTGGTCACGCGCAAACTCAGGTATGACACTCCGCGCCTCAGTATGGGCGGGATGGGCATTGGCATGTCTCGGCAGATGAAACTCCTCGGGTTGACCATCGACGCGGGTCTTACGTTCAATGCGCATGTGGCCACCGTCTGTAAACGGGCGGTGGGCATATATAAGCGCCTTGCGCGTGCGGCCCGCGTCGGTTGGGGTCTTCATCCTGAGGTAGTGAAGATCATATATACAGCTGTAGTGGAGCCGACGATGCTTTACGCCGCGGCCGTATGGGCACCAGCGGTGAACAAGCTAGGCATCCAAAAGCAGCTCAACAGCGTACAGCGGGGCTTCGCACTAAAGATCTGCAAGGCCTACCGAACGGTCTCCTTGAACTCGGCATTGCTGCTGGCTGGGTGCTCCCCCTTGACCTTAGGGTGCGAGAAATCGCATCTCTTTACGAGGCCAAGAGGGGACTGGCCCATCCGGTGCTGGGAGACAGGGAGATCGAGCGGATGGCCTCAAAGATCGAGGCCCCGCACCCAGCGAAGCTGGAGAGGGTCGAGTTCGATTACCTGGTGGACGAGGAACAATACAGGGCAGCCAACATCTTTGCCCTGCGAATGTTCACGGACGGCAGTAGGATTGAGGGTCGGGTAGGTGCCGCTGTTTCAATTTGGAACAGCGATGCCGAAACCAAGGCCATCAAGCTTACTTTGTCGTCCTACTGCACCGTCTACCAGGCCGAACTCCTCGCTCTCAGCACCGCGGCAAAATACGCGTTGAGCTGTAATGGATCCAGCGTGGGCATCTTCAGCGACTCCAGGGCGGCGCTCCAGGCGATAGGTAACGTTGATTCTCCTCACCCCCTTGCGGTACAGACGCGGGACGCTCTTAAACTGTGCAAAGCGCAGGGTAAGAGCGTCTCGATGTTCTGGATTAAGGCGCATGTGGGTCTTGAGGGGAATGAACGAGCCGATGAACTCGCCAAGAGTGCGGCCTTGAGGTCGAAGAAGAAGCCCGACTACGACCGCTGCCCCGTCTCATTCGTCAAGGGTATGATCCGTAAGGCGACCATTGACGAATGGGATAGGAGATACCGCTCGGGAACTACAGCTTCAACGACGAAGCTGTTTTTCCCGAGTGCGTCTGCCGCGTACAGTATCGTGGGCAAAATGGCTCCGTCTGGCATCACCACGCAAGTCTTATCGGGACACGGTGGGTTTGCCGCGTACTTGTACAGGTTCAAGTGCGCGGACGATCCATCGTGTTTCTGTGAAGCTGGCGAGGGTCAGACAGTGCAGCACATTTTGTTTCAGTGTCCCGCATTCTCCAAACAAAGATGGGAATTGGAGCAGCGTTTGGGAATGCGGGTCACTGAAGCGAACGTGTCCGAGGTGATGGCTGGAAAAAGTAGATTTAAGTATATTGACTACTGTGTCAATCTAGCCTCGGCTGTCATCAGGCGGAACAAGCAAAATGGCCCCACCTAGGACCAATGTTGACTTGGGCGCCTATATTTTCCGATAGGTGCCTCGATCGCGGTGGCTAGGTGGGGTCATTGAGTTAAGTGTCTGCCGAGGACAGCTGTGGATGGATTGATACTAACAGATGTAAAATTGACCAAGCCATCGCCTCAAACTCGTCGGCGTCCAAAACGTGGACATTTAATTTTAAAGTTTTAATCAAAAATTTGTGATATGTTTTATTGACAATTTTATTTAATATTGCTATTGCACCATGATACTTTAATATAGCTTAATATGTATATAGGTTATAAGGTAGTTAAAATTGTAAAATAGATAAATCATTATTAATAATAGATATATAAGTGCCTTGTCCACGACAGGGGTGTGCGCTATTTACAAAGTAAGCCGATCTGCGCATGCTCAGCGGCATCTTACACCGTTGAGCGTGCGCATATTGCGATTGGCTTTGTAAATAATTAAAAAAAAAAAAAAAAAAAAAGTATGTTTTGGTTGATACTGTAAACTTATGTGTGAGTTAAATAAATAAATAAATAAAAAGTCCAACGGTTATGTATGGTGACTTCGTTAGAGATGAAAATTGCGGAAAGTTTCAGTAAGAAACAATGATGTTTTACTATATATTTCTATAGATATGCCACTAAGCATCAAAATTAATATCCGTAAGTGAGCCAACTTGGATACAGTAGGGAAATAAACATTGGTTTTGCTGTGCAGCCCTGACAGCCCAGGTAGTCATACTCACTAAAGTATTCAAACTGGTGTTGGTGTGGTGTGACGGGTCGCCTTCCCAATAAAATGATTGAATGCGGCGATGGCTATCCCATGCATCAACTGTGAACGGGTGCTGCCAGAGGGGACTGGTCTGCCGTGTTGTCATGGTTGCAAGGCAAACAGTAGGAGGATTTAAAGTAGTACTAAACAATAGCATAATTATTAGCACAACAGCGACGTGCAATTATATAAATTTTAAGAAATAAATTGTAAGAAAATTGTGACAAAAAAAATAGACGAATGGTAACAAAAGGTACGGACCCCGGGGTCTGTAGATTGTTCAGCGAAATTCATTGAGCTTATGAAATCGCCCGGTCGTTCTGTCTGTCCATTGCGATGAAACTCAAAATTTAGAAATTCTGACTTCGGATTCGTGTCGAGCATCAAAAAGTAGTAATGTAAAGTGACCTTGGTTTTCCGAAAAAAAGTCGTTCTGTAAAAAATTCTCTATGGTGGCGCATGCTGCGCGTCCGATGTTTTTATTATCAATTAAAAAAAAAGTGAGCCAACTGTCTTACACAACACAACTGCCTATAAATACCCAGACCAAGGCAACCATACATGTTCACATACATAAGGGAAAGGAAGAAGAGAGATAAAACAAAAATTTTATTATGATATGTCTGTTATTATTATTTAGATTTTTTTTTTTTCTCTCTTTTTTACGTAGTTTTTGTATTTTTTTGTGTGAAATACCGTGTATTCCCATCGGTGTTGTCACTTTTGGCCTGCACTGAAAAACAGGGCTGAGATCACTCTGTGATCTCAGCAATGACCTGAGGGTGGGCCAAAGTTTCAACATCACACTTTCTATTATATGTAATGTTGTCTTTGTGTTTATTTGTCTGTTATGTGATGTTGAAATAAATCTATTTCTATTTCTATTTCATACATGTTTGTCTTGTGCAAAGATCGAATGCGGCCTCGGAGTCAAAATAACCATTGCTAGCCATTCGAACACCGTCAAACAGACAAGTTTATCTCTCATTTCTATCAGAAGGCAAAAAGTAAGATATAACGAATCGATGGTCCGAGTTGCGAAGGACCCAGTGAACATTACCAAGGATCGATGCACGTCGCATGCCGATCACGTCCTCGATGGAAGATCAAACGCTGTGATTCTCTCCGACTCCACGACACGAGCCCGTCTTTACAACAGCGTTTCTTATTTACGTTAAGAAGTTTCAATTTGCCTATAACATAGTTTTGTACTACTTTATCAAGAATAAATAAAAACAATTATTTGGAACCAGCTTTTTTTAACACCCTTTTATTAGGTCGACCTGTATGTAACTAACTATGTAATGGAATCGAAGGTAACTAATTTAATCATCTTCCAAGGATCATAGCGTAATGACAATTGGCAGGTGTATGTAGTTCTGATGACAATACAATAATATGGTACTGTCGAACTGATCTGATGATGAAGCCGAAAGATATGAACTGGAACTTCATGATAGAACATCGTATCATAGCTGTTTTTGGATTTCTTAGAAAAGTCTTGTAATGAACTTTGACCACGATTAAGTTTCAAGGTCTGACGATGAAGCCGGAAGATAGGCACTGGCATTCCATGATGGAATATCGTATCATAGTCGTGTTTGCACTTGTGAGAAAGGCCACGTAATGGACTTTGCACACGATCAGGTGCATTTATAAAAGCGTGTTTTTCTAGTGTTTTTATTAACTATTAATTTATTATATGAGACAATTATTGAGATATATATTTTTTATATGGACAAAAGAGCATCTGGGTCACCTGATGGGAAGCAATCACCACCGCTCATAGAGATCAACAACACCGAGGTGTCGCCGATCCGTTGCCAGCCTATACTCCTTCCTTTCTTTCTTTCTGGTGACCTCACTCACTCGCAGGTATACAACAACCCTCCAGTGAATTGTTATTTTGCTGCAGTCTTCTGTGAGGTGGAGGAAGTTCCCCAGTCGGGCAGCTTAAAAAATATGCAATGTCCTACCTTTCTTTTGGCCAGATCCTTGTTTGGCAGTTAACAGCTACTTGCCCATGACTTGCTCCAGCTTTACACGGGTCCAATAAAATATAATTTAAGTTACTCCATGATCATGTAGATTTCTGTAGGCGAAATATGTATTTTTTTATTGTTTAAGTATTTTTTATCCATTACAAACAAAAATATAAACCATCTCACTTTATAACACTAGATAAAACAAAATTAATTTTGTGAAGAAGAAGAAGAATATTTTACGAAAAAAGAGGTTTACCATTAAACGATTTAAATCGATTTTGTCTTCTACCGTTCTCTTAAGATAACAAGTTTAACAGAATAAACAAGTACGGGCACGTTACAACTCAAACATCAGTTAGTAGAATCCCTCCAATGCACCAATTGCAAACTCAATTCTACAATTCGCCGAGCCGGGATTTGCGGAGTCATGGAATTCTTGATGTTATACAAGTACCCAGCTAAGTAACTTCAAATCAAATAACCAAGTAATTTAAGGTATAAGTGGTTCACCACCATGTTTGGATTCGGGATAATATTTTAGATATCGGGACGGGGGCCCACCACACATTCCCACCACTGTATCTCCTGTGTAGCCAGGATTAACAGCGGCGACCGCCAAAAAAGGCAATGAACAATGAAGTCCATTGCAGTCCCAGGGGTAAAACTACGGCTGCCTTGGAACTCACAACGAATTTAATCAGAAGAAATTAGTAGGAGTAGGAAGCTTTTGGAATTTGACTTCCCCTCTTAGCAATGTGAGAGACAGCAATATGGCAAATAAGGCATTAAAAGCCTAAAGAGATGGCTAGTCAAGTGAAGCTCAACTGCCGTGCACCACGGATTTTAAGTTTCTAACACTATTAGGGACCTAAAACATTGAGTTGTTACCTAACACATCGATTCCAATAATATGAATTGCAAAATCGTCTGAACGCTTGGTAATAGGCTTGTTGCCCATGTTACAAAATTATAAAAACTCTCTATCAGTAACGTATAATACATAAAACTAGAACGATCTGCGATCTTAAAATTTTAATAACTTATGTCCGACGTGTTTTATCGTCGATCAAAGTTTGATGGGAAAGTCCATTTTGAAGGTATGAAATTATAAAAAAAAAATATTACCATTGTAGAAACAATAAAAAATACTATAACTTTTGTTACGGCACTGGCTACATAAACGCAATATTTAACATAGCTGTCGTACAAATTTCTGATTTAATGCATATAAAATAGCATGGTGTGACGTCATAACGTGGTGGCCTTTTGTATGGAGCGTTTTCGGGATAGTCCAAAATTGTGATTTTCAAGTTATCATATCTCGAGAAGTTTTTATGCTATCGAAGTAATTATTTCACCTATATTTATATTATTGTGACGTCTTTAAATAACAAATCGAAAAAAAAATTGGGATACAAGCCTATTCTCCCTTGTTGCTACCAAATCTGAATAGTATACTACCCCGGATGCAACTTGCAATGAATTCAACATGTCATCCCGCTCCCGCTGCCAAAGATCACACTCCCAGAGAACATGGTGTGCTGTTTGATCGAATTCAGAATTAGCAGTAGAACATTCGCATAAGGGCGACGGCACTAATTTAAACGAAAAGAGTTTAGCTTTAAAATTGCCATGTCCAGTTAAAAATTGCGCAACGGGGTGGTCGACTTCTAACCACTTTTTCTTTAATCTATCTCTTACCGATTGAAAGAACAGATACAAGTGGCGTCCTTTGGTAGAAGTTTCCCACCTTTCCTGCCATTCAGACAGCAATGTTTCAAATACTTCATTAATAGGTTTGAACAGTCTAACTATTTTTTCACGATCACGCGTTTTTAAGAAATCAGGGACCATATTTTTAGATGTATAGTACATTGAAGCGCGGCGTTGTACTTCTAAATCTACCGGTAACACACCTGCTAGCACGGGTAGTGCCTCGGTGCTTACAGTTCTATACGACTTACATAAAAATATCAGAGCAAGGCGCTGGCTTTGAAGCAATTTACGACGTGCTGCACCTATAGTAGCCCTATCTGCCCACGCAGGTGAACCGTACGTAACACAACCTAAGTATGTGGCGGTATAAATAGTTTTTAACGTTTTGAAAGTTAATCCCCACGTAGAGGTAGAAATTCGTGTTAAGGCATAGAAATTCTTTTTTGCTTTTTCACCTACTTGCTTCATGTGCTCAATATAATTAAAATTTCTATCCAAAAGCAAACCTAAGTAACAAACCGAACTTCTATTAGCAACAGATACTCCATTAAAATGAAATCGCGGTGAAACCTGTAAATTTCCCTTAAGCAAGAGTTGATATGTTTTATGTGGCGCAAAATCGAGACGATTACGATAACCCCAATCTGAAATTAAGCCTAGACTAGTGTTGGCTAGTTTCTCTATGCTAGATCTTGAATTAGCATTGATTAATAAGAGACCATCGTCAGCGTAACCAGTTAACGAGCACCCTTCCGGTAAGGGTAGGCTAAAAAAATCATCAAAACCGATATTCCAGAGATACGGTCCCAACACTGAACCCTGGGGGCAGCCCTGCGTGAGCACCTTTGAAGCAACATAATGGCCAAGTTTTAATTTAGTTGTACCATTCAAAAAGTACGATCGAATGAGAGAGTAGATGTTGCTAGGGCAACCTCTCACCTTAAGTTTCAGCAACAACATTGGCCACCAAGCATTATCAAAGGCACCTGAGATATCTAAGAAAATAGCTACAACATACTTGCTCTCCGAGAGCTCAACAACTTTGCGCACTGCGAGCGCAGCATCAACAGTGGACTTGCCAATGGTGAAGCCGTACTGATTTTTATGAAATTGTGGGCCACCGGGCAGCAACCGTGGCACAACCAAGCGCTCAAGCAGCTTACCCAACGACGGCAGCAGAGTAATAGGACGGTAGGACTTCGGATCGTCTGGTGGTTTATCACCGCCTTTTGGTATTATTTTTATAACACCACTTCGCAAAATGCCAGGGAAATGTCCTTCTACAATACACCGAGTAAGTATTATTAAGATAGGTTCAGCGGCTACTTTACAAGCTTCTTTAAACATTCTATTCGAAATTTTATCATCACCGGAGGCTTTATTTGTAGGCAAAGCTTTAACAATAGACATAAACTCATCCATCGACGGTACATTTGATATTGGAGTGGAAGGGCACATATCCGCCGCGCTCCTAACCTCACGATGGTAGTCACTGTCACTATCGGCGCAATCATCAGGAATTAACGCATGCATAATTGTCTCAGCGGTCTCTTCTACACCAAGGGTATGTGAATTATTAAATTTTATATTGGATACGTATGCCTGATCAATCCGCCTATTTGCTTTAAATTCGTTATATAGAGGAGACCACGGGCCCTCACAATTTAATCTTTCTACAATACGTTTTAGTAAATTACCTTTGGATTTTTCAACAGCAGCGCGATAGTGAGATCTAGCAATACGCAAGTCACTTAGAGCGGTTTGATAAATTTCTCCTTCGATGTTACGTTTCTTTAATTTTGAGATTTTACGTCTAGCGGCACGAAAATGCCTACGCAACCTAATAAGGGTATCATTCCACCAATCGCATCGTCTGTTATTAACTATAGGTTTTCGACCTAATGCAACGTCAGCGCAATATATGAATGTGTCAGACATAATTTCAACACTTTCCGTGACTGTAAGTTCACTACGAGTAAAATCTTTGGCGCGGGAAGCGAAAAGTGAAGCAAAGCTTGCCCAGTCGGCGTTCCTAGTTTTATATTGAAAACCTATTAACTGTTGCGGATTTAAGTTATCAACAACTGGGGAGAACTCACACACAATCAGACGGTGATCACTACAAGAAGCTTCAGGAAGAACGCGCCAGTTTTGTATTCGGACGTCTGCACTAGAAAGTGTGACGTCAATAAAAGACTCGCCCATTGGGCTACTAAAAGTAGGTGGTGCTTCAGGGGTATTGTGAATATGAAGATGCATTTCAGCAATGAACTCTTCAACAGCAGAGCGTCTGTCGGCATCGGTCGCTCTCAACTTGCCGTGCCATAATGGTGATGATGCATTTACGTCTGCTCCTATAATAACCTTATGACCAGTAAGAGCATGCAATACTCTTCGTAGATGATACAAATGCGAACCCACAGGGTCAGAAAATTGAAAATAACAACTGACTACAAATACTCTTAAATATGGAGATGTTACTTCAGCTACCGCACAGTGAGTGGACATTAGGTGATTGATTGATGTTATAGTAAATCCGCCCCTTGGCGCATATATACCCGCGCGCGACTTGTTATTAAGTTGTATAAATTTACTGTTTAATTGAGATCTTTGGTACTGCTCCTGAACTAAAACAAGATCGAGCTTATAGTCCGCAACGAGCTTATCCAACTCAGACGTAGCAATTTTATCGTTGTGTAGATTTAGTTGTCCAATTACGACGTTATCCATAGGTGGTGTTTAAAATATTGAATTCTAACCGTGCTGCGTATGTGGGGCAAGACTCTGACCCGATCTTGTGGTCAGCATTCTTTTTTTGACGCCTACATGCTGCGCATGTAGGTTTGAAGTCTGCTTCAGACTTCTTCAGACATTCCCGGGAGTCGTGTGCTTCGGCACAGTGGGCACAGGTGGAGTTATTTGCCGAGCAGTATTTGCTGACATGCCCATACTGCTGACATTTCAAGCAACGCACGACTTCTATATCGTCCACGAATCTACAAGTGGCAAAATCTATAAAAATCTTATCTTTTGTCGAAATAAGGTGTTTGCGTATTTCCGGGGAGATTTCGACTCCCATCCACTTCCTGCCGTAGGCAGTAGGACGACGACGCACGATTTTTATGTCTTTTAGGTATTCCGAAAATGTAATTTTTAATTCGTCTTTTATATTTTGATTATATAACGCGGCTAAAAACTTAGTGTCGTCCATTGTATCTGGAATGTCTTTTATAATAATACGCGGGCGGCGTCCTTTAGGCTTTTCGAGCTTAAGTCCAGCCGATTTTATGCTTTGAATAGATTGCAGCTTTTTAATTTGAGCGTCATTAGACACGCGTACTACTACACCGGATTTCGCAGTTTTCTTGACTCCTACAATTTGAAACCCATCATCGGATGGCTTAATTGCTTTCATAAGTGCCTCCTTAGTAGCTTCGGATGTTGTTAACTCCGCGGATCGTTCTTCTGTTGGATAAGCTACTATGCAAGGCACAGGCTCGCGAGTTTGAACCGGCTTAATTTGCTTTGGCAAGCGAAGTTTCAATTTTTCGGCGTACGACTCGCTAGCCTTAGTTACAGGCGCAACGGGGTTATTTTTGGACTCTAATTTTAAGGATAATAAATCCCGTTCGACAATCGCGAGCTTTTTTTCAGAAATGGCGAGGTATTTCTCCGCTGTGGCTGACTTTATGGCTAGCATCGATATTAGTGAGGTAACTCGTTGGGTCATGCCCATTATTGTCGATTTATTTGCTACACCAATTCGCGAGGTTTGCCCGATAATTATCTCATTAATTTTTTCCAGACATTCCGAAGATTCGCGAACAAATTCAACATAATCAACATTTGAATCAAGAATTTCAGCCGAGGTGCTAAGGCTTAAGTTGTCTACATTTTCCGTGCTTGCTGACCGCTGTAGTCGCTTTTCATCAGGTGATAAGTGGGTTGGTGATATATCGCCTAATGTTCGCTTGGCATTAGTTGCCGGCGGTGATCGCGGCGTCAAATTACTACGACCAAAAATTGGTGTCGTGCCACCAGGATCATCGGTATTACTTGACATTTTGTTTATATAACGAGTTAGCAGGTATAAAACTATTACCTATCAAAATAAAATTTTTCCCCGATTCTGGGGTAAATTTATAAAGTGACAACACTGAAAGATTTATGTATTTCTTTTGTTGTACTAAAATTAACACTACTAAAAACCAGTATTATAATAACAAAATATGAAATTATTACGTACCTTTTACGGGCCAAACCTGTTTTACAACGAGTGATGCAGCCGTAGTTAGTCACGAAGCAGCACAAAAAATTTTTGTTGTTTACCTACTAGTTTGCGAATAATAATCACTGTATCAACTTTTTTACAAATAAAACCTAAATATGATCAAAATTTAACGCGGAAATGATAAGTTCAGATCAGATGAACAAAATTCACCGAAATGCCCACACACTTAACGAAACAAATTAAGAGAAATATTTAATTTGCAATATCAAATCGCACAGACAGATTAGTTCGACCGTCTCGCACAAGCGCGGGAGGGGGAAGGGAATATTTTAGATATATATAAAAAAAAAATTTAGAATACTTTCAATATTTTTATATTCCCTGGGGTGTAAGTGAGTCACCACAATCTTTACAGCCAAAGCCAACTTCACCTGCGCCTGGTGCACCTCTGGCCGTGAGAAAAACCTCTTCTCAGGCTTACCTCGTGGCTCAATACCGTCTGTGAGCTTGAATATGTGTACAATACTTAGAGCTCGTCTTTGAATCGTTTTACAAAGGGCAAGCTGGTATTTGGTTGCTCCCCTCCAGAGAATTCTGTCGATTTTCGCCCATAGAAGTATTTGTTGTGAACTGGATACTGCTGTGCTGCCTGTGCTCTATTGATTGACATCCAGTTTGACTCCAGATAAACCCTGACCACTATTATACGTTTATATTGAATGATTGTGATTACGTTCACAGCGTGCCAGTTGTGTGCTTGAGGTCTTAATTTCTCCTAGACCACGTGAGAATTTTGATGTGGTTTTCACTTATTTTACGAAAGGTGTGTAGATATAATATAATCTAATTAACCTCCTCCAACCCGCAGTTGAGCAGCGTGGTATGCTCTAAGCCGCTTTGATTGAGGGGAGGCCCATATCCCAGCAGTGGGATGAATAAGGGTTGACGATTTGAACCTTTTATGAAAGTAGAAAAATTCAATATTTCACAACCAAGCTCCAAAAAATTGCATTAATATGGCTACGGTAACCGCTTCACATCAGGCAGGCCGTAAGCTTGTCTGCCACCCGACAAGTAAAAAAAAAACATTCCCTAAGAGATTAAAAGGAGACGAAAGTGTCTATCAAAGTCCACGCGGACAAAGTCTCGGGCGAACGTAATAGTAGGTACTACGTACAGTCTCTGCCGCTCTCTCGTATCGACCTCACCTCCCCTCTGAGACAAATCTGGAACGGTTTGTGTGGCGCCGCACGCACACACGCTCATTCTCACTTTGCACAGACGTCTTTGTTTATGTAGTAGTTCCCGACGCGACATTTGTATGGAGTAGCCGGGGTGTGCTAATAGTAACATTGTACATTTTCCCCCCAAACATTACAGAATAAGCTACATTATTCATCAAACATTCTCTAAAAACAAAACTGAGCCGAAAGTTTGTTCCGCCTCAAAACAACCCATCTAATTCGAAAGACTCTCAAATTGCCACAACAAATAATATATTCATGAGACAGGTAAAATTTAAAGTTACCACCACTGAAAGCCGTCATCTTAAAAACGGCCACTCTATCAGAATTCAAAAGGAGTTCCCTAAGAATTACACATTCCGAACGGAGCCCCAAGTTTCTTGATCTCGGGGATTATTTAAATCTACAGATTATCGTTTCTTCCCCATTTATTACCCGATCCCTATCTTATCCGGGATCAATGATGGACTCGACGAGAAGGTGAACTCCCGTCCAATGTCGCCCGGGATAAAGACGTGCTAAACGACGCTAATATTTTTTGATTTATAATTTGCATAAAACATCACTCCGTATCAGTATCTGCAGCTCAAAAATAACTTGTTTGCGTAGCGGATAAATAAAATTGTTTTATCAAAACAAAGCCATTTTCGGTGTTTTTGTAAAGTGGACTAGATTTAGTGAAGTGTGGAATGTAAATAAACGTTTGTGGAGTATTCGGTTGGCAGACCGTTAACAGTGTAATCTTTTTTAGAAAATATCGCGCCTCTACGTTTGTACCCGTAGATGTAGTATATAGTAAAGTTGGCAATCGACAGAAGGATGTGATTCGAAAAATGAATTGCACTAGAGTGTGTGTGCTAACTTAACCTAACTAAATTGCGCTAATGCGTACGATTTAGTGTCGACAATTCGTTAACTTAAGCTATAATACCGATTTTTTTTTTATGTCATACAGTAGACAAACAAGCAAGCGGGCCACCTGATGGAAAGTGGTCACCGCCGCCTATAGACATTAAGACAAGGGGCGCTACCAATGCGTTGACCACTAAGGAGTTGGAGGAAGGGAAGGAAGGAAGGAGGGGATAGGGAAGGAGTTGGGCTTCCGGATCTCTCACTCACCGAACGAAACGCATTGCTGCTTCACGTCGATATTCTGTGAGAGGGTGGTACTTCCCCGGTCGAGCAAGCCCATTTCATAATTGCTCTACCACTCCAAAATCTATCTATCATAATAATAATACCCACGATTTATTCGATACAGATATATAAGTATCACCATCATGCATTATAAATAAATCTATTAGAAAAAATGAAACTATATAGAAACAAGTTCAATTAGATTTTTAACATATAGGTATGCGAGAAACCAATATAAATTTAATAATTTTAACAAAAAAAACAAACTTCAAACATTACTCTAGATTTACGTATGTAGTTACAGGATGATGATGATGATGATGATGATGATGATGATGAAAAAAATATAAGACCAATGTGAAAGTATGTATATAAAATCTTTCAAATAAAAAAACTTTTTGTCAAATCGGTTCATAAATAACGGAATGATGAATGACATAACAAACCTAACAATGGTATATACATCATTATCATCACCAACAGCCTGAATCTACATACAGGCTGTTGGTGATGATAATGATGATGAAAAAAATATGGGACCAATCTGGAAGTATACTCTATCAAATAAAAAAAGTTTTTTTCAAATCGGTTTATAAATCACGGAGTAATTAAGTAACAAAAATTAAAAAAAAAATACAGCCGAATTGAGAACCTCCTCCTTTTTTGGAATCGGTTAATAACAGTTAACACAACACGAAGCGTCATCATCATTTCATCGTATTGGCAACACATTACGACTGATTTGCGTTCCGTGACAAACAAATGCAGTTCTAATTCGTGTCCGAATTAAAAACATAAAATGATGTCAAAAGGCAATCACACCTGCATGTGGTTGCCGACTAGCAAAAGAGGCTCTGGCATAAGAGAGGTAGGGTACAGCGTACTTGAAAGCTGCCCGACTGGGGAAGTACCTCCACTCCACACTCCACCGCAACATAAAATATCGCTAACGCGCCGCCACCCCCGCTGCCAACGCAGCATCTTCTTCCTTTCTGGTGATCCCACTCACTTGCAGGATTACAACAACCCTCAAGGGAATAGCGGTATTCTGTTAGGTGGAGGTACATTCCCAGTCGGGTAGCTTACAATTACGCTCCCTATACCTCTTTTCGCCAGAGCTACGTTTGTCACCGCACAGGATGCACCGCGTGCAGGCTTTGGTTCAAAGATGTTGATCCCCAACCAAATTGGTTTCAGGGATTAATTTATAAGTAGGTAATACTGATCCCACTTTACTATTTTAGGTGCCAAAAAAATGTACGGAACCCTCGCCACGAGAAGTTAACTCGCAGTTATCAGTTTTATTTTTTTTAGAAAGTAAGCAAATTTAGGACATTTGGAGACCCTAGTCGACATTGAGTGGATTTTATGTACGAACACAGACTTGCATTTTAATGGCGATGCATTAGAGCGGAGTGCAAACAACGCTCTGGCTCTATCATAGGAATCCATCCACTTTACGAGTAATTATGTTATATTTTTTGACAATCTGACGAGCTCGGTGGTATGGCCACTTTGACTCCGAGTTGGCGGGTTCGATCCCCGCACAAGACAAACATTTATGTGTATGAACATCTCTATTCTCTTCGTCTGGGTGTTATCTATGTTTCATCATCATTATCATCAGGTCATTTTAGTCTCCACTACAGGAGCACGACCCTCTCGTCCGTCATAGACAGGAGCGGGATTTTTAGCCTACACTCCCCACGCTGGCCAGACGGGTTGGGGAGGCCTGATCGATGTTTTTAATGTATTTCCCTTAGTCGCCTTGTACGATATCCACGGGAAGAGACGGAGTGATTCTATTCTAGTCTGCCGGAAACCACACGGCCATTATTATATGTTTAGTGTGTTTGTATTTACAAAAAAAAAAATGTACTTATTTAAGTATATCAGTTATTTAGTACCCATTGTACAAGCTTTGCTTAGTTTGAGTCTAGATGGCAGTGTGTAATTTGTCCAGGAATATTTATTAATTTATTATATGTTTCGACACAATAATAATATTACTATTGTTATAATAAGGTATTTCTTCAATTATATCTGGGTTAGGTTATTATCCCTCTCACATTATATCTCTGTCTAAAGGTGCTAACATAAAATGACTGATTACCGGTCTGTGTTCTCGGTTTGATACAAAATAAGTATATGGAATAACGTACCGGTAACCGCTTCACATCAGGCGGGCCGTATGCTAGTCTACCACCCAACGTAGTAGTAGAAAACAAAAGGAAAAGAAAGTGCAATTTGCTGTGTATTAACATGTACCGGCTGCCTGTAAGCTTCACCTGCACGTGTAAAGCTTGCCGACTAGCTAAAGTTGTCGTTCTAGGAAGTTGTCATTTAAGGAAGTTGTCGTTTTAGGAAGTTGACGTTTTAGGAAGTTGTCGTTCTCAGCCTGAGGGCTAACGGAGCCCTGGCGAAAGAGAGGTAGGGAATGTCAAGCTCGCATTGAGTACTTACTTTTACCTCCGCCTTGAGACTTGTATTCTTTCGATTGAGATCACCAGAAGTGCATAAATGCTGCGTTATAGCACAGTATAAGTAATAGTAATACGTTCTGTATGGTCTCTCCCTGCCGCTCTCTCGTGTCGACCTCACCTCCCCTCTGAGACAAATCAGGAACAGTTTGTATGGCGCCGCACGCACACACGCTCATTCACGCTCTACACAGACAGACAGAGGTTATAGTTCAGATACACGAGCGGCACGTTTGCAACGGAAGAAGCAACTACAGCCTTCGCCAATTGTCGGCAGCACTCGACGACACGTTGACGGCATGGCAGACGTCGGCTCCCATCGGCGACAGTCGTCTCCATGCAGCAGCGCAGTCATCATCGCCGAGTGCTGCCATCGCCGCGTCAGCTGCCGGCGGCTGCAGTTTTAAATGTGCCTTTAGTGTATTGAAAACGTTAGCGGAGTCCCCCTGTTCGCGCGAATAATACTCCTTGTATTACAATCGTTTTAAATCAGTCGGGCTGTATTGTATGGTACCTGGAGTGGTATAAAAAACATAGGTAAGGACTGTGTCGGGCCACACAATCGATGGTTTAACGTGAACCGTCTACGAGTATATATATCAGCGAGATTTCAGCCATTTTACGCGATGCCTCTTCCGCAAGTTAAATAATGATATTACATTTATGTCTCTAAGACTAGGTCTCTAGGACTAAGGTAGTAAAACAGTTTCTTAATTTTATAATTATTAAGGTAAAGGACCTTTTCATTACGGTACACATTTCTGACGTAGTACCCGTATATTGCATCATCATCATCGTCAGCCTGTATCTATCCACTACTGGCCATAGGCCTTTCCTAATGTCTTCCACCATATGCGATCCTCCGCTTACCGCTTCTCCCCTTGAGGTCACCGGTCCATCTAGACGTAAAAATATTGCGTATAAATTCATTTTTGAATAGTTACTGTATTAGTTTTTTTTAACCTTTAAAAAAATTAAAATTTTAACCTTATTTAAAGCAATTCGTTTCTTTGGCCGTGTGGTTTCCGGCAGACTAGAATATAATCACTCCATCTCTTCCCGTGGATGTCGTAAAGGCGACTAAGAGAAATATATTATAAAACATCGATCAGACCTCCCCAACCTGTTTGGCCAGCGTGGGGAGGGGAGTGTAGGCCAAATCCTCCTTTTTTATGGGACGGACGAGAGAGGCTCGTACTTCTGTAGTGGAGACTAAAATGACCTGATGATGATGAAAGTAAATCGACTGATAGTATTTGAATGTTCCCTTATAGTTTTATAAAATACATCCCTCAGTATGACAAAAGCATCGAGAAACTAAGTATACTTAAAGCTTCAACTTAGCAACAATGTAAGGATGCGCTCTGTACCTACGGAACTTCTTAGAGTTAATAAAAGAATATCGGAAAAAGATCCGAAGCTTTCTCTGTATTAGGTTTTGGGCACATCAAGAACTTAAAGTCAATTACTTTAATATAATCCTTAATTAAATTAAGAACGCAAAGTTAATTACTTTAATATATTACTTTAATTTAATATAATCCATTAGTTGAAACATTGTATGTCTCCTTTCCTTATCTTGCGAAACCTGCCTATGTTCATACACATATCCGTTACCTAAAAGAGGTTGTCTTGAAAAGATTGCTCTTAGCAATATGGGCGCCGTGTCGCATAATTGCATGTTTGTAACAAATTAATAGTTTTATTTGACTTCTTTGAGATGTAAACTGCAAATAAAGCATATCCTATCTATCTGTCTATAATTGACGTAACTAACTAATAAATAAATAATAAATAAACAAATAAATAAATATTCCTGGACAATTTACACATCGCCATCTAGTCCAAATTATGCGAAAAGTTTGTACTATGGGTACTAGATAACTGGTATTATAATACATAGAATACGCCCAGACCAAGACAAACAGACATGTTCATGCACACAAATGTTTGTCTTGTGCGGGATCGAACCCGCGACCTCGGAGACAAAGTGGTCATTGCTAACCATTCGACCACCGAGCTCGTCATATTATTTATTTTATTATTCTCTCCCAAAATTTTAATTTGGCCTATTGCTACGTTACTTAACTATGATTACAGCCAAGTTTATTACTTCAACAGTCCAAGTAATCTAATCTAATAAGGCTATCTAATATGTGAAAGAAAAAAATATCAAAATAAATAACATGAATGTTGTGTTCCTGCGAGTGAGTGAGGTATTTTGGAAAGCAATTCCTGCGAGTGAGTGGGCTATTTTGGAAAGCAAAACACAAACATGCTTCGAGTGTGTCTCAACCTTTCTGTGTAATATTTTATTTAAACACACTTTCAGTATTACCTTTTTTTTATTATCTCGACCAACTGGCGTATTTCCCAGGCAGCATTCCCTGAAATAATGGTTAGTTGTTTTCCAAACAATGTAGATGGCCAGCTATGACAGGCTAATACTTATTTATTATGACTAAGGCAAATTTGACGATAAAAATGGCTAATCTGTACCAACACCTCTACTTTTTAGGGTTCCGTAGCCAATGTGTAAAACGGACCTTATTACTGAGATTCCACTGTCCGTCCGTCTATTACCAGGCTGTATCTCATGAACCGTGATATTTAGACAGTTGAAATTTTCATAAATGATGTATTTTCGTTGCCGCTATAACAACAAAATATTAAAAAACAGAATAAAATAAATATTTAAGAGGGCTCCCATACAACAAATGTGATTTTTTTGCTCGTTTCGCGGTAGACACTTGAAAAATTCATAGAATATTTAGTAATTATATTAACTTTAAAAATAAATAATCAAATTAAAATAAAACAAATATATCAGGGGTCCCATACAGCAGACACGATTTTTTGCCGTTTTTATAGATAATGGTACGGAACCCTTCGTGCGCGAGTCCGACTGGCATTTAGTCGGTTTTTTTATTCTACAAACAATTATACATAAATAATAGATAAATATTTCTAGGCAATTTACACAGCGACATCTAGTCACAAATTAAGCGCAATGTACTATGGGTACTAGACAACTGATAAATGTTTTTTGTAAATACATACTTATAATACATAGAAAACATCCAGACCAAGACAACAGACATGTTCATGTACACAAATCTTTGTCCTGTACGGCGATCGAACCTACAGCCTCGAAGTCAAAGTAGCTATTCGACCACCGAGCTCGTCAACATCATGTATACATATTATACTTGAAGGGTTCCGTACCTCTGTAGAACGTACTCCGTGCAAAAACGTAACGTTAATCAATCATCAGGATGCACCTCGTGCTGATTAAGTTTTCTTTAGCTCAAAGATGGTGATTGACTTACACCCCAAAATGGAATAGTAAAACTAAGTAGCTGTAATAAAACCTGCATGTATAGAGATTTCAGCCAATGTATCTTTTGCGCTCCTAATTGCATGACTAGCTCGGTGGTCGAAAGGCTAGCAAAGGCCACTTTGACCTCGAGGTCATGGGTTCGATCCCCGCACATGACAAATATTTGTGTGCGTGAACATATCTCTTTGTCTTGGTCTGGGCGTTTTTTATGTAGGTATTATATGTATGTAATTACAAAAAAAATATTAAGTACCTATTATTTCAGTTACCTAGTAGTACCCATAGAAGCTTTGCTTAGTTTGGGACTATATGGCAGTGTGTAATTTGTCCAGGAAAATTTATTTATTTATTTTATCCATCTATTGCCTTTAGGTAAATTAAAAACCATTACTAGTATCATATCTCATTCATTTTCAAATTGCAACCATCACTTACACGATATCATTTTCACATACTGTGCAGTTTGTAATCCATTACCGGTTCGTGCAGAGCCCAAATATTAATATCTTAGTAATTTGCTTTAGTATTGCGGTATGCAACTGCAATGTACGTCGTGTTTGTCGCAGCAACTTGCGGTACCAATTCTCAATAGAAATTCCATTCACGCAAATTGTCCAGGAGCTATGATACATTGATCCATTGCAAATATTTACAAAAATGTACTTAAATCATTTTCAATGATGAATCGGCATCAATCTATAATCATCCCTCCTCACCTCCCCTCTGAGACTAATATGAAACAGTTTGCATGACGCCACACGCACACATGCTCATTCTCGCTCTGTACAGACGTCATTGTTTATGTAACAGTGAACGACACGACATTTGTGTGGATTGGCCCGGTGTAACTATGAAATACAGCCATTTGTTTTCTCAAACACAATTTCTTATGCAAAACTTAATTTGGAAGCTTCGCCGTTCAGTGATTACGTTGCTGCTTTATGGCGACAATCAGCAAAGTTTCCGAGTTACGATCTCAAAAATGACAACTTTTTGAGCGATGTCACTCAAATAAATGTGATATAAAAGAGTAGTAACTTCAAATTTCTTTGTCATCAAACTTCTTACTTTCTGTAATGAAATAAAACCTTCAATAAAGTATACTAACTAAGAACATTTCAACCTTGACACTTTTTGACGTAAATAGGTCTTTAAAATTGGTTCCAGGAGGCAATTCAAAACAACGAATGATAACAAAATCGGGGGATGCAGTTTGGTGTTGCAGCTACATATATATTATCTCCATCCAAAATTCAATCACACCACTGAATAGATGAAGGATCAAATAATTTATTACGATAAGTAAGGACTATGGAACATCGTGTGCGAGAGAGGGGGAAGCACTGCCAATTTGGAATATTAAACGGGTCATTCACGTATACTCGTATTTGTCGGGAAAGCCGACTAGTATGGATCTCAAACGGAGACCTTCCTCAGGGTGAGGTGTCCGTCGTGTCCACCTGCTCTCGATCGCGACGAACACTCACTTTTTTAATCTTGGTTTTAAACCAAGATTAAAAAAGTGAGTGTTCGTGAATGTTCGTCATCAAGTCTTTTCTGCACGA
The DNA here is from genome assembly GCA_937001555.2 of Hypsopygia costalis. Classification (NCBI taxonomy): domain Eukaryota; kingdom Metazoa; phylum Arthropoda; class Insecta; order Lepidoptera; family Pyralidae; genus Hypsopygia; species Hypsopygia costalis. Next base: position 31,020,905 of record OW443329.2, read on the forward strand.
TACAGTCGTTTTCGAATTTCACGACAGTCTCGGAAGAATCATTTCTGTCGTGCCTGTTAACAAGGCGGAATGAACTTCATTGAATTTAACATGAACCGAGATCGTTCAGCTCCATTATAGTTTTATTTTCTCACCGTGACGTCGTAACCCAACTTTACTTTGACTTTTAAAAATTCCATGAATGCCTAATTTTTAAATTTTTAGTCATATTGTGATTTTTTTATATATAATGAATCCATGAATGTCTTAGGAATACTTTAAGTATTAATTGACACATGTGTAGTAAAAATCAAACAAAATTTGAAAATTTGCCACTTTCACTTTTGTCTTTACTTTCAGTTCTGATGCCGTATTATTACATTGCGGTATAGCAGTAAAATGCCTAACTAGACCGGATTCTAGCCCACGGGGCCTAAATCGAGGTTGAGTGGAGCGAGTAGCTTTGCTGAGTGTATGTTTGCCATTGATTTCAATGGAAAATGTATTTGATGATCATTCCTCAAGGACACGATCCATCTCAATTTTTTTTCGACATAAACATCAAGCATGTCGAGGTCTTTAATTGTGACAAGGTTCATCAAAATCGATTCAGTGGTTTTGGAGCCTATTTATTTCCAAGAATGACTTTTCGGCGTATATGAGCGTTCCGCTCACTTCACTCAAATCATTTTATTTACTGACGTAGAAGTACACCTATAATCTTTTATACTCAAATGCAATTTCATAATAATTTATCTTCTATCCCCTATACTGCAGTCAAGGATTAATATTGCAACAGGGCGGGCAGGTGGCACGGACCAAATTGAAAATTGCTGCCGACGCTCGTTCGGCAACACTGTCGCAATTACCGCACACTGGCTCTTGGACTCGCACGATGCATCCCCGGAATGGCGCCTTAATAACATGTTGACATGTTGATTCGATGTGTGATTATATTTGCTTCTGAAGCAAAGCACTTCGAAGAGGAAGTATTTTTTGTCTGCATGCATGCACAATTTGCACAAAAGTTAACGTTATTTGACAGTGACGTGACTGATGTTCACGTCAAGTCACGTCAACTTTTTAAGGAGTCACAAGTGACATGATGTGCAGTGGCGTAACTATACCATCAGGGGCCCGTGGCAAATTCATTAGAATGGTTCCTCAGAGGATGGGGCCCTCTCTAATCAACCAACCAACACTAAAGAAGTATTTTGTACATTTTTGGTTAATAATCTTTAATTTAATTTTCAAGAAATATCATATTGTACCTACCTATTAAAATTTTGTATGTTGTATATTTATAGCCACATCATCATCAGGTCATTTTAGTCTACAGGAGCACGACCCTCTCTCGTCCGTCCCAGACAGAAGGAGGATTAGGCCTACACTCCCCACGCTGGCCAGATGGGTTGGGAGGCCTGATCGATGTTTTATAATGTATTTCCCTTAGTCGCCTTGTACGACATCCACGGGAAGAGACGGACTTAAAAAAAAATATAGCCTAACTTAAAAAAATACTATTTTTGTACTAAGCTCTCGAGCCTAGGGCCTCTTGGTCCGGGTGCCCGTGGCATGTTACCCGCTCTGCCACCCTGTAGTTAAGCGACTGATGATGTGTGTGTGTAAACTAATGATATTGCTGATCAACTCAGAAGAAATAAGTGATCAATTACAGCGTCGCCCTATATAGCTATAATGCTACGTTTCCTAGTACCCCGTTGGCATATTGGCAACGATACCTTACGAGGCTCGTATCCACTGTTATGACGCACTGTGAATCCAAAAGGATTTTCAATTTCTTGTGTCCCCATTTATAATGCGAAGCCAATAAATAATAGTTATTTAAACAAAATTTTCGTATTCGTGTTCCCATCGCCATGATTTTAGAAAAACTTTTTTCAAATTCTGCATCAACCCATAATCATACCACTGTTGGGATGCGGGTCTCCCCTCAATCGATGGGGTTTAGAGCATACTCCACCACGCTGCTCAAATGCGGGTTGGCGGAGGAAGCCAATGTTTCAAGTCGCCCTATGACTGACTTCCTCCTCCTTGCTCCGGCTTGACGACTATCTTCTAATGACAACAGCCGGGACCGATTACTTAACGTCCCTTCTGAAGCACGGAGAGCTCGAGATAAACATTCCCATAAACAGGCTACCGTAGGCGTTGCTTGCGTGATCGATTAGACTATCAGGTGCGACGATGTCATCGATCATCAACATCTATCTGGTGACATATACTTAGACAATTATTTCTACTTTTTTTAAATAAATTATTTAATTATCTACTTGATCAAATTATTTCACAATCTAGAACAATCCCTGTCTTCTCTTGATACGACAAAGCTTATGGCTGGTGTTTTGAGCAGGTCTGGTTTCTCTTTCGCCTTCCCCAATTTCTCTGCCTGATGGACGGTGTCTGGCAAGGAGTCATCGGCTGTGTCTGGTACTAGGAACGTGATCAAACCAGCGAAAAGTGACATTCCACCGAATACCAGAGATGGCAGGCCATACCAATACGCTAACTGAAACATAAAAAGATAAATATTTTTTGAAAAATGGAAAAATTCACCTGCCCCCCTAGGTGGGATTTGAACCCACGACCTCTCGAGTGCTCTTCCAACTGAGCTACCAGGAAGGTTTGTGTTGCTGACGAATTTTTGCATCTTATATTCTACTGCGTGAGTCACAGTGTGGCGTCATCAACCTATTAAGTAATTACACTACTAAACAAGGCATAGCAGTCCATCGTTGCAGATGAAATTCAGCTATTTTTTGATTATCACCAAACTAATTAAATTATTATTATTTAAATAGTGCCAGATAAATATTTTTATTTTGAAAAATGGAATAATTGACCTGAGAGAGATAGCGCATAACGTATTTATAAGCTACCCAATAGGGGAAGTACTTCAACCTCACAGAATACCGCAGCCAATTGATAATTCCTTTAAGGATGTTTGTGTCCCTGCGAGTGAGTGAAGTTACGAATGAAGGCAGGAAAGAAGAAGTTGCTGGGTTGGCAAGGAGGGTGGCGGCGCGCGAGCTATATTTCATGTTGAGAGCGTTAATATGGCTACGGGAATGGTATTGCTGATTTCTATTGGCGGTGGTGCTAACTTTTAATTAGGTGACTCACATGTTCGCTTGGCGCCCCTCATATAAAAAAATGTATAAGTAGATAATTTTTAATGCCAATGTTTATAGTCGATTTATGTATATACGTTAAGGTTTATACACAAAAATCATAAAGATATTGTTATTTGGCTGCAGTCTTCTGTGTATGAATTTCCCCACTTGAACTCTATATGGACTACCTTCTTTGTCAGTCCTCATTTGCTATTCAGCAGGCCACACCACATGCACGTGAGGTATGCTTGAGCTCTAAATATAGTAAGGGGGCGTCCATTAATTACATGAGGTGTTCAGGGGGGGAGGAGATCGAGCTGAATCTTACTAAATCTCACTTGGGGGAGAGATGGTCTTGACAAATACCACTTTTTTTCTAGCAGAAAACGGTGTAAGACTGCGTGAAAGTTAACTTAAAGTAAAAAAACGTGTCTAACCTAGAATAAATATTTTACTAAGTTTCGTTTAGATTTATGTATGTATGTATGTAATCTCTTTATTATACCACAAAACGAACATAACAATACAAATAAAAGTAGACAAATAAATTAAACAGTATAAAGGCGGGCTTATCTCTGAGAGAGATCTCTTCCAGCCAACCGTAATATTTACTTAGTTTTAGATAATAAATTATCTAATTTTATCACTGTGATTTAAGATTACAACGTTATTCGCATATACTAGTCTTTGCTAGTCTTAAATAAAAATAATTGAGCAAATTGTGTTCTTTTTAATTATATCCAATGCCAAATTTTGAAAAATCTCACGTGAGATTGTGTAGTGAGGAGGGGGTCAAGGAAAATCTTACAACATCTCACCAATGGGGGGGTTTAAAATGCCTCACGTAATTAATGGACGCCCCTTAAGCCCCTCATATACTAAATTATACGTCAGAATAAACTAAGGAAGGTACTAACATCTTTTTTCCGTCCTACAGCAGTGTATGAAAAATGATCAAAGGATACAATCATTGCAGGAAACCGCTCCTCGCCTACTTCTGGACTATAAATATCTCTATGGAATAATTGCGATGGGGCAATGCAACTCCTGGGTCGATAAAGAGTGTTTCTATACAGTGACGGTATTGATTTTTAGACGACTGGCCAAAAAAGTAGGTTTTTTCCACTGTAACGTCTGGATACTCCATCTCTTTATCTTCTCCATAATTCTGATTATTTGAATTGTAAATTTTAAATTATTCTGACATTTGACCTTCATATAGAATTTGACTAATTATAATTAATTTGACATACAATATCAAATAAATGATATATTTATTTGACATAATTATTTGACATACTGGATTATGACTGACATTATTGTTATCCACTGTTATTGTTTATTTTATTTTCTTTTTTATTAGAGTATTTAATATTGTCAGTAATTATTGGAGTAATTAATATTGTTAAAAAGTACATTTTAGAATGCAATGAAATATATGCTTAAATACTGGCTTCTAACGTAATTGTGTTGGCCTAAAGAAGTACAGTAATATTATTATTTTGTGAGATGTGCCGATATTTGTAAACATTTACGTTCTCGGAGATATTTTTGTGACTTCATTTACTTAAACATGTACCTATCATATCGATTCTGAACTACACTGCAAAGCCTATACTTATTCCATTATTTCGCATGCCTACATTCTAAAGGCAATTTACAGTTGCCAAACTATGTGACATTGGCCTAATATTTACAATAACGACTGTAAATGAGCAAATAAAGAATTTCATTTCAATTTAGACTTATAATGTCTATTTGTCATATTGCTATCTCTCACATTGCTAAGAACAAAGTCAAATTCCAAAATCTTCTTACTCCTACTAAATTCGTTGTGAGTTTCAAGGCTGCCGTAGTTTTATCCCCGGGACTGCAATGGACTTCACTACAGATTGCCTTTTTTGGCAGTCGCCGCAGTTAATCCTAGCTACACAGGAGACACAGTGGTGGGAATGTGTGGTGAGCCCCCGTCCCGATCCTTCCGACACGTAAGTACCAATAAGATGCCAACTGAACGCACATAGACCAATAACACTAACATAAGGGGCATGCTTTATGATAGATTGGATATCAAAATCCATAAAGAAAATCAATAAAAACGTTTGTACGGAGAACGCAAATCGTTCTTAATCTTATACATATATTATTTTAACTTCAGTGGTATACATAAACTCTGGCTTACCAATAAGGGAGTTTGTGGAGCAACAATAGACCCTATCCTTCCCAATGAAGAACAGAGGGCGTGCATCGAGTTCCTGGTGTAAGTGGGGAACAGTTCTGAAGTGTACATGTACGTGATGCTGAAGTAAAATGAAGAGATCAGCTTGCCCACCATGTACATCGTCACAGATAGTCCTGTCAGGTCTGCAAAAAAAATATACTGATTATGAAAAATTATAAGATGAGATGAGATGAGATGCAAAGGGATGGAACGACATGATAAACTTTTATGCTGCTACTAACAGACCCGGCAAACTTCATACCACCTAACAGTCAATGAATGTCGTGTTTACTTAATAGCTGAACTAAATTTATGTTTTTATAGAAGTAATACAATGAATCTTATGTATAAAAATGAATTGCTGTTTGTTAGTCTCGCTTAAACTCGAGAACGGCTGGGCCGTTTTAGCTGATTTTGGTTTTGAAATGTTTGTCATAGCCCAGGGAAGGTTTAAACGGTGAGAAATTATGAAAAAAATTCAAGAAAGATAGTAAAAACAACAATTTTATTTTCCCATACAAAGTGTTCCTACTATAGGCGAATGTCATGGCAGCAAAGATGGCTAATCTACCTACCTATCAATAGTGTCATTGTCACAAAGGATCGAAATATTTGTTGGTTGTCAAATATGACTTTCTCAGAAGTGACATAGAAATGACACAACACTAATAGACAGTCATCAAGAATGGAGTTGAAATATGTAGTGATTGTTTATGGTAAATCATACTTTGTACTTAAGAATAAATAATAGAAACCTGTAAATTTCATAAACAGGCGCATTGTAAAAAAATACAAAAATGATTGCAATTATAACCAGTGTCAGCAATGCGAATCGTCCCAGAAAATGTGGGCTGAACGCAGAACGAGGTTTGTGGATTCACATAGAGTTGTACCTATAACTTTGCATATGGTAAGACCAACATCATATTGGTCTGTCATCATGTTAACCAAGGTGATATTACAAAATGAAACGGATCCTCATTATTTATTATGAAGTACCTAAATCTGCTAGCATCGACTGTGAGATTTCAGTAGCTTGGACTAAGTGGCTTGAGGTAACCAGTGTCATCTGAGACTCCAAAATTCCGCCAAGTTGAAAGGTCAAATCTATAAATCCAAGATTAGACCATTTTATAAGTTAGTAAAGAATCGCCAATACTTGAGCGACACGTATAGGTGTTGTCTTTCATGGAGTTGAATATGCTGCGCAGTATGCGCGAAAGTTTTCGTAGAAGGACCGCGTCAGGAATTCTCGGACATGGCAAGCAAACTGCAAAAGAGACATTTAAGATGGTATTGTCAAATTTTATGGAAAGCGGCAAGTTAGGAAGCAAATGTCTTCCAATGGCACATCCTCCAGGTTCGGGCACACAGGGTAGGTACTTCTTAAAGAGACACAGATCTTAGATCGTATATATTTATTAAGTAGGTAGATGTAGATGAAACAAAGTTCACCGGGTCATCTAGTATAAAATAAATATTATGTTCAATACCTTGTTAAAATAAAAACACAAAAAAAATATATACAAAAATCAACGATATCAATCGGTTTAATTCTCTTCATTGAAGCACTTTGTGACTATACGACATTTTTTGTAAGTCATTTGTTCATTTGTCATTTTTAATGAGCTTGATATAAATTTCTGAAGGCATGCATAAATATTTGACTACCAAAAAATATCTAAATTCTTTTTCAACTGTTACTATTTGTATGGGAAAATATATATTTTTTTTCAATGTTTCAATAGTTATTCTTCTATTCGGGATGGAGATAAATCCAACAAGCCAAAAACCATGAAAATCGGGCCAACCGTTCTCGAGTTATAAGTGTTCGAAAAACCCGACTTTGTTTTATATATAAAGAAGATAATATTAGAATTTTTTTTTTTGTCTTCATGAACATTTCCAGACGTGCAATAAGTTATATACGTTACTGTAAAAGCCCGTATATTGGTAAATCTTAAGATTTACCAGTAAATTTTAGGATTTATTTTAGGATAGAATTAATTGCCCCACATTTTTTTTATTAGGCTCCACTTCGCCTGATGGTAAGCAAAAAGTGGAGCTCAAATTGAAGCGGCATCCGACTAAAGACTAGACAATAGTATTCAGTCGGTTGACACTGCTATGCTAGCAGGCGAAGTGCTTTTTCACGCTTCGTTTGAAAGACCCCATGTTGTATGAAGGTGAAAACACATGTGCCTACTGCCTTATAATCTGCCTTAGAATTCACAAATAGTTTATTCTGAACAAAATGTATGAGAAGAAGTTTTGGAATTTGGCCTCAAATTGAGTGCTAGATAGAAAAAGACACATTTCTATACTTACTTATAGGAAGGAATGGTTGAACCGCGCATAATACTGCAACAGCCATAAAAGACACAATCAATGGCGTCTTCCTTTTGAAATAATTTAATGAGAACAAAATAATCAAATTTGACGGCACTTCCATTAAAGAAGTAAGCGCGAAATTAATATATTTATTCCCTTGTAAAGACACAGAGTTAATCGCCAATCCATAGTTCACAAACGTCGAGGTAGTCCACCAAACGACACATACTAAAAATCTTTTGAAAATAATTTTCGAGCTAAATGTTATCCTCAGCAAATCGAAGAAATTAACTCCTTTTTCTTTCACATACTCTATCTTTTCCAATGCAGTCTTATCCACTTTTATTTTATTTTTCTTCGCTGCTTTCTCTATTATTTTCACTGCTTCTTCTTTCTTTCCTTTTGAGAGTAGCCATCTTGGACTCTCGTCTATTACGTACAGGTAGATGAAAAACAATAATGCTGGGCTATATATTACTCTCAGCAAAGTTCTCCAGTATGGGACCAGCCATGCTGAAAGAGACAGTAAAATGCCCCCAAATGGATAACCAAATGAACACAATATATAGTATAGTAATCGGTTCTTAGTTGATACTATTTCCACGGCTGAAACGAAAGAAAAATTGTGATTAGGATTCTAAAAAAATAATTCTAAACTAAAATTATTGGAGTAGAGTAGTAGACCCAGAAAACGCTGTTTAGTTTGAAAATCATAATTTGACAATCTTTCTGATAGTATCATTCTATTCAAAATTTAACAATATGGGAAATTATCAAACCCATGAGTCGAACAAAGCCACGGTTAGTGTCAATACACATGTGGATATGTCAGGAATCGAGCACAAGCTGAATTATTTTGCGCAATTTTGATGGCAAGCATTATGCTCATAGCAATAATTTATATTTTGCTTATCAGATGCAACACCACTAAAAAGTCCCTGTTTATCGTAGCTCCTAGATTAGGAGGTATTCCCCTTTGTGTTAGTCCCAACATTTCCATCTTGGGTGTCGACATATCGAGTGATGTTCAGTTTCGCGGCCACTTGGAATGCAAGGCCAAACTGGCTTCTAAGAAGATTGGGGTCATCAATAAAGCCAGGCGGTATTTTAGACCCCGACACCACCTTCAACTATATAAAGCCCAGGTTCGCCCTCACATGGAGTACTGTTCGCATCTCTGGGCCGGTGCGCCCCAATACTTGCTTACTTTATTTGACCGCATACAACGAAGAGCAGTTCGAATCATCGGGGACCCAATGATCTCGGATAGACTGGACTCTCTCTCTACACGCAGAAATGTAGCGTCTCTTTGCATTCTATACAAATTATATCACGGGGAGTGCTCGGATGAGCTGTTGGATTTGATACCTGCCGCTGAATTACACTATCGTACAACTCGCCATAAATTAAAATTCCACCCATATCATCTTGATAATTGGCGATCTACTACAGTACGTTTCCTAAGGCATTTTATACCACGAACGGTTAAATTGTGGAATCAACTTCCCTCAGCGGTATTTTGCGAACAATTACGACATGGGAGCCTTCAAGAATAGAGTATTTAATTCCCTTAAAAGGCTGGCAACGGATCAACGATCCTTTGGTGTTGCTGATCTCCATGGGCGGTGGTGATTGCTTTCCATCAGGTGACCCACATGCTCGATTTCACCCCTCTCATAAAAAAAAAAAAAAAAAACAAAGTAGTAGACAAGTGGTTGTTGAAACGTTTTCGGAAAATATCAAATCCCGCTAGAGATAATGCTGAATTTAACTCTACTGAGTAAAGGACAACCTCATAACAAAGGTGAACCAAATTTTTTGTTTGCTAAACTCGTAAACTTATAATATGTAATAATGTAATACATACGAGCTCGGTGGTCGAATGGTTAGCAATGGCCACTTTGACTCCGAGGTCGCGGGTTCGATTCCCGCATCCCGCAATATTTGTGTGCATAAACATATCTGTTTGTCTTGGTCTGAGTGTTTTCTATGTATTATATGTATGTATTTACAAAAAAAAAGTATAATATCAGTTATCTAGTACCCATAGTACAAGATTTGGGACTAGATGGTGCTGTGTAAATTGTCCAGAAATATTTATTTATTATAAAATTTTGGAACTCTCCGGGAATAGTTAAAAGCACTAGGATAAACAAGCATACGACTTAGCTAATGGTAAGTAGTCATCGCGGCCTATGAACTCTTGTGAGATCAGAGTTATCACTCATACGTTACCGGTCCCGTAAAAACCTATTTACGCATTTCTTTAAGAGCCCCATATAGTAGTCTCCTTGGAAAACCTTGGCAGGGAATTAATTCCACAACTAGAGAGCTCGAGGTTCTCCTCTGGAACCGCACAATACGTGACCATTTCGGCTCTAATATGTGAATATGAATCACTGCCTATGACGAGCCGCACTGCTCGTCATAGGCAGTGAATTCATCTATAGACAGAGGCCGTGGGAATCAAATCAAACAACTATTCTGAACACAACCCAAAGTACAGACGGTAGAATCCGCAAATTATCACGACCTAATAGTTCAATAGCGTCCGTAAAGCTCGCGACAATTCTCTGTGCTCGTCTCTGAGCTGAGTCCCAAGGTACATGTTACAAGGTTGGTATTTGGGTGTTCCCACCCAGAGATGACAGCAGTATTCCGTATGAGGTCGCCAAACATTCCATTTTTGAAGTGAAAACTTCTTTAGCGGCGTTGTGCACTTTTTGAGATGGGTAAAAAATGTAAACTCGCGTCAGGACACATGGCCTGATCGAAAATTCGTAAAACGGAGGGAGCGTTGACCGCTGGCGCTGCGTAGGAGAGAAAGGGATATCCCCTCTCTTTCTATCGCGAGCTTTACCGGCGTTGTGCACTTTTTGGGATGGTTAAAAAATGTTAAACTCGCGTCAGGACACGTGGCCTGATTGAAAATTCGTAAGACGGAGGAACTGTTGACCGCCGCCGCTGTGTAGGAGAGGAAGTGATATCCCCCTCTCTTTCTACCGCGCGGCGAAAATGTATGCCTGCTCCTGCTGTTTATTTTTAATGCAATATAAATTGTCATCTTTGTGTACGATAGCGCAATAAATGAATATTGTATTTTACCACATAAATTATAGTACTTTTTTACTGATAAATAAAGCAATTCGTGCGAAATTATTCCCTAACCATTCCAAAATATTCAAAAATGCACAGCGTTAATGTTCAAGGTTTTTAATTCTGCCGGCACTCCCGGAGTGCAACCCGTGTTTCTTTTTTATAATACTACTTACATCGGTCTACAATGTAGACCTCTGTTTACTATGCCTCTGGTCTACATGAAGCATCGCTCGCGTACCGTCATACCTGTTGCCATATGGCAGCAACTCATTCTTTCCCGATAACGGATAAAAGTGGTGAATTTCCATCTCAAGAGGTATTCCGACGAGCTCGGTGGCGTAGCGGTCAATGACGCGGCTTCGACTCTAACGCTCGTGGGTTCGATTCCCATATAGGACAAACATTTGTGTGCATGAACATGTCTGTTTGTCTTGGTCTGGGTGTTTTCTATGTATCATAACTATATAATTATTTACAAAAACAATGTGCCAAACCAGGATTATTATAAATGCGTCATTCCTTCTGCACTCTATCAGTACGTACCCATATATCTTATTGATTTTACTATCAATATAATTACATTGTAATTAATGTAATTGTCTAATACAAGAATGATGCCCACATAATCTACCTACGTCCATTATGATATCATTAAAAAGATTACTCCAATTTCTTCGACAAAAATAACATTCGCAAAGTTTGTGAACGCAATCGGAAGTAATGTGATTAAGATGAAGTGGTCCGTAATAATTGCTTCCACGCGTGGCTTTTGGCAATTACGAATTATAAGATTAGGGATTTTAGAAAATATTATTGTAGCGACTTTGCTTGGTATTTTATGACTATGTAATCGACATGTTGTAAAAGAAAAATCTGAAAGGGAGTCGCACAGGGATCCGATTCCCGTAATATTCAATCGTTACACTATCAAAGCGAGAGTCGTCGACGCCATTTGACTGCTTTCACTATACTGACAATTAGATTCAAATTTTTCACATATTCTATTTTCTCGTATATTAAAAACATTCTCACGAGCATCTTTCCTTACGTTATATTTGTACTATTTGTATGTTACAATTGAATATAATAGTAACTCTTGAGAACGATTGCCAAGTACGGAAAAAAATTGAATTTGAATTGTCGTGTGAACGTATCCAAAGGTCTTCAATATTTTATTGAAATTGGTTATCTCCTATTCAGCCTGCATCTACAGATTTATAAGATCCACCGAATGTGATTATTGCGACTTTTCGCATCCAGACATGTTTTAAAATCATTATGGGTCCATTCTACACCCTTATTTTAATCATAAAAAATCCAAGATACACTATTTGCTGCACCACTGGACCCTTTGAATATAATATATATATATATTTAACTATTGTACATAATATTCATTCTATAAAGCCACGATTATCGAAGTATTCTCGTTTAGAGGCAGTGTTTTTGTAGACAAAACTCTTATAACTAGAGCGAAATCAATTTTGAGACAGTTTAACCGTACAAAATTGATCTCTTGTAACAGAACCCTACATTTCATTAAAAAGAAAATATTACTTTTAGAATGCTTACTCAGTATAAACATTGGTGAGCAGTTGTCGCCTATAGCTCCCTCGAGGAACTCCAGCGCCACGTACAGCCAGTACCACGTGGAGAAACTGCGGGCCAGCCCGATGACTCCGCCGAGCACTCCCGAAATTACTATCGCCAGCTTTCTACCTAACCTTGGGAAAAACAACTTGCATTTATTGTATGTAGATATGGTATAATATATCAAAGGACTTCAGATGAGATTTGGCAGTGTAAGTGATTGTATATGGATGCCCAATGATCTTATCTTTGTAGCAAATAGAGGAATTATAATTTACTTAAACGACTTCTTAAAGATGTATATGTATATATAGATTTATTCGGGACGGGGGCCCACTACACGTTCCCACCACTGTGTCTCCTGTGTAGCCAGGATTAACAGCGGCGACCGCCAAAAGGCAATGAACAGTGAAGTCCATTGCAGTCCCGCGGGTAAAACTACGGCTGCCTTGGAACTCACAACGAATTTAATCAGAAGAAATTAGTAGGAGTAGGAAGCTTAATTTGACTTCCCCTCTTGTGCAATGTGAGAGACAGCAATATGGCAAATAAGGCAATAAAAATAATACTTACAGATATTATTAAAGATACGTCAGTTGCTTTTAGACCCACGCGGGCACTTAGGTTGCACATTGGAATGTGCCTTCTTGTATGATCGAATGTTTAGCCTTTTCTACTTGTTTAATATTTACTCATATGATATTACTGCACTGTATAAGTAGCACATGTATGTGCTAATTATGTTTCTTTCCCATATTTTACTAATCACTGTTTTCATTCTTTTTTATTAGTGTCTTTACTAACATTAAACATTAATTAACATATCCTATTATGTATAACAGACATAAAAGCAGTGTAAGCAATATTCTATGCAATATCTGGACCATCTTGTTTGTGTAACACTCCACATATAATGTTATATTTCACTAATAATGTGACCTACTGTGTTGAGTCACAATATATATCATTTCATTTTTATTATTAAATAAGTTGAGATTGTGAACCTGTTTGTGGTCCAAATGGATAAATAACGAAAACGGGTTGCACTCCGGGAGTGCCGGCAGAAGTGAAAACTTGAACATTACCGTTGTGCATTTTTGAATATTTTGGAATGGTTAGGGAATAATTTCGCACGAATTGCTTTATTTATCAGTACAATAAAAGTACTATCATTTATGTAGTAAAGTACAATATTATTTTATTGCGCTATCGTACACAAACATGACAATTTATATTACATTAAAAATAACGCGCGGTAGAAAGAGTGGGAGATATCACTTCCACTCCTACGCCGCGCCGGTCTATGCTCCCTCCGTCTTTACGAATTTTCGATAAGGCCACGTGTCCTGACGCGAGTTTAACATTTTTTACCCATCCCCAAAAGTGCACAACGCCGCTAAAGAAGTTTTCACTTCAAAAATTTCAAATTCAGATGTCACTGATTGCACCCCACGTTAAACTTATAAATGTTAAAGCAATTGGCAAATTAGAACTACAAAATCCATCTTATCTGACATCCTTATAAAAGTCTTAATTATAAGGTCATAATAACAATAAAAAGGACTACTTTTATAGCTCAACTGACTAGTTTCCCAGTTTTTAGCAGGAGGCTGCAAGGCTGCAATTACCCGAGCCATAACGTCTACCTCGCTTAATTAAGAAACACATTTTTATTGCCCTCTCACGTCTAGCACAAAGTGGTGCATTCCCGTTACAATGTTCGTTACTCGTAGACACGTTCAGATCATTATTTTAATGGATATCATGTTGTTACACACCAAAATTACGTAGAAAGACAATGTATTAGGGACAAGTTTTTGAATGGAGCAGGAACAAGTTTTTTGATGGAAATGGATCTCTAGCATCGTTGGAACCAAAGACAATCTTCACACAGTTCACCTTACCTTGTTAGACAGTATCAAATCTGTTTGATTTTATACCTGCCGCTGAGTTCCACTGTCGTATAACCCGCGATAAATTAAAATTCCATTCATATCATCTTGATAATTGGCGATCTACTACAGTACGTTTAATAGGGCATGTTATACCACGAACGGTGAAACTGTGGAATCAACTTCCCTCGACGGTATTTCCGAACAATTACGGCTGGCAACGGCGACCCCTTGATGTTGCTGGTCTCCATGGGCGGTGGTGATTGCTTTCCACCAGGTGACCCAAAACGCTCGTATGCTCCTCACTCATATAAAAAAATATATATGTATACACACTATTTATATCACCGACTTAGAGCTTGATATATTTAGAAAAACTTTTGTTATATATATTAATTGTAAACCTTCCTATAGCCCGGGTGAAACTTTTTATACAGAATAATTGATGAAGTAGTTCCTTTTTATTATATATATTATAGATGAAGTTACTAGATCTTAATAATAATGTTTATATATTATAATAATGTATTAATATATGTATACAATTTATATATAATAAACTAATATACACCATTTATAAATCAAGAACAGCTGGACTGATTTTTATGTTTTTTGTTTTGTTGGATTTGTCTCCATAAGAGACTAATAAACAGGCAGACTAATAGAAAGACCGCAGAATATTAGAAAAAAATACCAGAAAAAAAAGTTATGATCAAAATAATTGTCAGAACAAATTTTGTATAGGAAATCCACTGGAATAAGGGGAGAGGGACGGATTGATCACAGCAATGCGTGGGCAGGCCGCTAATAAACATATATAGAAGAATTTCTATTTACTAACTTTAATTTTGTCAATACATGAAAATTATAAGTGTAAATGAAACTATCAAGCAAATACATTTTTATGCAATAAATTACTGTGTTTTACATAAATTATTTAGTTAAACATCCGCTGTAATTTGGCATTAAGATTATAGAATAGGTCCCAAAATACCATTCTGTTTTGAAATGGTCTTCTTTGTAGCGAGAGTTTTGTATCTATATGCAGGTAGGGCATCGAATTTTTATTGACTGGAGTCCATTTAATAGGTAATAATTTCGATGTTTCTGGTATTGGGTCGCTGAAAATCACATATATTTATTATTAAATAAGAAATGTTGAGTGCAGATATTTAAAATCAGGTCTTTTTAATAGTAAAAACGTGTATTGTATGAATTATTAAAAATATACAATAGGTATAGACGTATTGTATATTTTTAATAATTCATTCAATACACAATAAATAAAGTTTAAGTTACAATAAATAAAGTTTACAGATATAGCAATGTAGAGAGTGGTTTATTTACCAAGTGGTAATTCCTCTTGCAGCACACAATTGTAAATTAATATTAATATATAAATTATTTTATACTACACTTGCTTTTTTAGGTCTACTTAGTACCATAATAAGAGCTATTCAGTATTTCGATAGACGTTATTGTAATGTGGTAAGATTAAATTTTTTCTTAAATTTTGATTCCGGCATCTTTTATGTAGTTGTTCTACTAATTAAGCGTTTATTTATAAGTATCTTACGAGAGTAATGTCAATTTTATTAAAATGATCTGCTGCTGTAAAATTAGATGTTTTAAAAAAGGATGATAGATACCTGTATTTTGCAAAATTTGCCCACATTGTAGACATCTGATCAATAATAATTTGATCTTCAGGGGAAATATCCCCAGTCATAAAACTAGGATCAAATATATAGCCAATTTCGTCCTGATGTATTGCTCCATCCATTGTAGAATTACTCAGATACTTTCCGAAATTCCTGCCTCCGTTATAGGAAAACATATAGTAATGGACTGTCTTGGCCAAATCTTTTACATACTTTGCTATGCTCCTCTGGACAGGATGTATGTAAGTGTAATCAGAATCAAACTTTCCTAAGGAATTTCTAGTTTCGTAACTCATTTCATCATCACCAAAATAAAAATGACAAATCATCTTCTCCATTTCTTCCAAATAATCGTCATCAAAAACAAAAGTTCTATTTAAGAAGTCTTTAATGACATTAGGATTTTCGAAAAATCCAGTTTTATTTTTCTCGTACACACTATACCTCTCTTTATCATTAAAACCAATAAGTATTGGCATCTCTTTTACTTTAGGCATTGATGCATTAACCCATGGAGCCGTAATGAAATGATCTACACCATTGATATTTTTTTCAACACACGGCTTAAACACAATTCTGGTTGCTTTAGCAGCATCAATAACTACATTAGAATCTTTATTACCCAAGAATTTCAGGGCCTCAATTACAGAATCGGTCTTAAAGCCAAGATACGCCGCCATCGAAATAGGGGCTATTTTATCTGGTAAAAATAGAAGAGTTGAAGCTAAAGATGATCCACTTTGCATAATAACATTGTTAAATAAATTATCGTGACGAGATAGCAGATGTAAGTCCGCGGAAATCGCTCCAGCGCTGTTACCGAATAATGTTATTTTATTAATATCTCCGCCGAAAGCGGCTATATTGTCCTTTACCCATTTAATTGCTAATAGTTGATCTTTTAATCCTTGATTTCCTGGTACTTCTGCTATATCAAGACACATGAAACCATATGGTCCTAAACGATAGTTGATTGTTATTAAAATTATATTTTGTTTCATTAAAAACTTTGGACCGTAATCGTTTCTGCTACCGTGTCCTTTATAAAATCCGCCTCCATGAATCCATATCATCACTGGTACTTTCTTTTCAAGTTTAAGAGACATGTTTGGCACATACACATTCAATTGGAGGCAATCTATTCTGCCGAATGCAGTATTATTTGCAGTCATTTGAGGGCATGCCGTAGAATCTTCATAAGCGTTGAATACATCAGTAAAGCGTGTCACTGGAATTGATGCCTTTGGCAGAAATAAAGTACTTTTAATACCTACATACTTTTCAATGGTTTTGGTGGAAGTGGATTATTATTATCTTTAGAGCCAAAGCCAACCTCACATAGTATCATACCTAAACGAGAACGAGTTGATAGGAAGAAACGAGACCCTAGAATATCTATTCTACCAGTATCTCCTCTGAGTGCATCAAGTCCGACTGGGACAGTCTCCATCAACTTCTCGTACAAAACCGTAGCCAAATAGAAGATAAACCCTTGAGGATTGTTGTTTTCCTACGAATATGTGAAAGCACTGATCGTAAGGCATACTACTAGATAGAGGTACCAGCAAACTTGTACTGTCATCCCAAGGTAATCGTTTTAAGGCGGTAGGCGAGCCATACATATGTTTGGGACCTGGTGTGATATAAAAATACCAAGACTTTGAACTGTTCTAATAAAATAAAACAAAAGAAATTCCTCCACTTACCCCGAAGGGATTATCTTCATTTACCCTAGCATAAGGTATGCCAAGAAAAAGAAAATAATCACCATCAGTTGCTCTTAAGCCACTTATTGATCCAACTTTTGCATGAATGATTGGGTTTTCCCTGTCCAAATATCCGTGAACTACGAGTATGTGACCGAAAAAAAATATTATTAAAGTCGTTTTGACGTTCATCGTGTACAGAAACAAAATAAAACTAACCAAGTGTTATCCGCGAAGCATATTTAGCAGACTAACAAAACTAAAAGTGCACAACTGGCCAAGTTCTCGAGCCAGGTACGAATTTCGTCAAACATTTCCTTTCGGGCGAAAACTCGTAAAATACTTTAGAGAGTTGTATTATCATTAAGCCTAGTAATTATCAGCTGCGGTTCCGTATGTGGGTTGAGCAACGGTACCCTCCGCAGTATGCACGTGAAATAAATATTTTTAGTTATTCATTGTCTCCCGATTGAAAATTTATCAAATTATACTTAACTCAATATCTTCAACCGAAAAAACCAGCTGGACATAGAGCGATAGATCGCATATAAACTATCATTTCGGTCGACATAGAAAGAGCTTTTAAGTTGCAAAAAAAATGTGTACGGGCAATAGACAAGGCATGGTTTCGTGACAGTTGTTTACCATTATTCAAAAAATTTAAAATACTACCGCTACCATGCATTTACATTATGGACGTTTGCTTATTTGTTAAAACTCACCCTCAGTTTTTTAAAAAACGCGGTAAAGGTAACTTGAGACCAATTAGGACCAAGCACATAAACCTATTACAGAGACCCTCTTGTGCTACTGACATATATCAACGAAATGTGTTTAACATGTGCACTTTAATTTTTAACAAATTGCCGGATGAAATAAAATTATTAAATATAAAAAAGTTTAAATGTACTTTGAATAAATGGCTTATAGATAACTGCTTCCATACTGTGCACGAATACTTAAATAAAAAGTAGGACATTTATAATTATGAATTTGTATTGACATGTAATTTATGGTACCTATCTAATTTAATAATTTAATGTATTTTTATTTTATTTTTTATTATTTGATTAAAAGAAATGGACATTATTGTAATTTAACATTGTAATCTGACCAATGACATACTATAAATAATTTAAACTAATGTAAATATTTGCACACCTGCATGCAGGTTGAATACTACAGTTATACTCGTACACATAAAACAATGTATATTTTGACAACTGCACTGTAATAATATGTGATGTATTCTTGCAAATAAATAAATTGATTTCTTGATTTCATCTGAAAAATTTTCATTTGGGAGTAATAACGTAACATAATTATGTATCTTTTTATCTATAGCCAGCTGGCGTTTCCTTCCTCAAGATACTATAATTTGATAAATATTTAACCGGGAGGAAATAATTATCTATCATTTATTTGCCAAAAATAAATTACTACTAGATATTGAAGAAAATGTTATCACGGTCACAGGTCATTTTAGTTTTTTAGTTGTATTAATTTTATTTTAAAATAAATTTTAAGATATTTATAAATAATTTTAGTTTTGTAACTTAATTAAGTTTTCTACGAGTAGATTTATGATGTATATAAAATCTCGGTCACTAAGATATATTAATTTGAAACGCCTACATCATTTGACAGAACTTAACTCGGACTGAAGTTATTTTTTAATTATCGAAAAACTGAAATCAAATTGTTTGCGTTTGAGTTACCGGCTGAGCCCTTAAGTGTCCAGTGGTGGAATAAAGAATTACGTTTCATTGCATTCTGTTTTTTTTTTCAGTTCCGTTCTCCAATCCAATTTTAATGAACCGTTCATAGAATTTTGGACGTTTCGCAACTTTCAAAAACTTTATACTTCTACCTATAAATTATACAATAAAATTAATTGTTTTACATAACTGTCATGATAGTTTCATATTAAGGCTGTTCATCAGCGGGTAGTTCTTCACACTTAGAATCGTAATAGTCGTTCACTATAAGAGAACTTGGCCTCATTATACATTCATATTTTTGTACAATTGTGATAACAATTATCTCGAAAATGCAGACAATTAAAATTTATAATATTTGCTCAATATTTCTTATAAATGACTTTGAAACATTTAATGATAAACATTTGTGGACCAAATTTATGTTCAGTACATATAAAAATTTCTGCAAAATCAAACCAAAATTATCTTAACACCTTTATTTTGTTTATGATTATACATAGATAGACTATACATAATAAAAATATTACGGATTTTATAAAGTTACGGACGTTTTTTGCCGGCTAGGATACACCTCCGCAACGCTCCATAAGGAACTTCGTTCCAAAAATAGACATAAGAAATTCCACAAAATTCTTAGCCATTACAATTGATAAAAACCTCAACTAAAAGAAACACCTTGACAATACATGTAAAAATGTAAATAGATTTGTATTTGCACTATATACTGCACTATATATTTGTATAGACACCGCCACGTTGCATAGCTTCAGCTTACGCTATAGCTTAATAATCTGGGGCAACTTGTCTGACATCAAAAAGAATCATCAAAACTCAAAAAAAAAATATAAGAGCGTTATGTAATATTTGGGTGTAGACAAACTCGTAAGCTTCTATTGAAAAAACTTGGGATCCTACCCCTACGTTAAACAACATCCAGAATTGTATGTTTCCTGTGCACAAATAAAGGAACATGTGCGGTCAACTAGAAAAAAAACTAAATTGTTATGCCGAAAAGAAACCTCAGACTTTTCTAGAAAAAATGTTTTATATAATTATGGCGACTACTCGTAAACTCTTCAATAAATTTCCATCTATGTTTGCTAAGCTGCCAGTGAACAAATATAATAAACAGCTGACCAAATGACTTCTCAATAATTCTTTTTGTCGTATAAATGAGTATCTAATTTATAAATTTTAAAAATATCTGATATCCGAGTGAAGAAATGTAAACTTGACATTTTTTAACTTTCTTAACAATTTTATGATATATTATTGAATTTTTAAATTTCCAAATTATTAAATGCTTTATGTAACGTGATTCCGCCGTTTTTGTTATTTGAAATTGGCAACTAAAATAATCTAACTTCTATCATCATTTTTTTTATTTTTGTAGGTTTTTTTTATTTATTTATGAAAATAATTTTTCAATTCGAATGAGTAGTTCCTGACATTAGCGCGTACAACCAAACAAACAAACTCTTCAGCTTTATAATAATATTTTAACTCGATGGCGTAGCGGTCAATGACGCGGCTTCGACACCAACGCTCGTGGGTTCGATTCCCACATAGGACTAACATTTGTATGCATAATCATGTCTGTATGTCTTAGTCTGGGTGTTTTCTATGTATTATAAATATAAATATAAATATTGCCAGACAAATTACACAGCGCCATGTAGCCCCAAAGTAAGCGAAGCTTGTGTTATGGGTGCTAGACAACTGATAAACATACGTAAATACATTTTTTTTTTGTAAATACATACTTATGATACATAGAAAACACCCAGACTAAGACAAACAGACATGTTCATGCACACAAATGTTTGTCCTATGTGGGAATCGAACCCACGAGCGTTGGTGTCGAAGCCGCGTCATTGACCGCTACGCCACCGAGCTCGTATAAGTATGTATTTACAAAAAAAAACGTATGTTTATCAGTTGTCTAGTACCCATAACACAAGCTTCGCTTACTTTGGGGCTAGATGGCGCTGTGTAATTTGACTGACCATATTTATTCATTTATTATTTTTTCGGATATATGAATAGTGATGGAGTCGACAATCAGTTCAACAAATCGAAGATCATAAAAAAATACGAATGTGCTTTAGACCCCACGACTGAAGTAAAACATATTTAGCTCTACTAACTTATATCTCCGTCTCAACTTCCGTTCGCCGTTTCCGTAACGCTCTCGTCACGCATTCACCAGCTTACTCCCCACGTCAAGAGTGAGTAAAGAACTGTTCTTGGGTTATAAATGGCGTAACTAACCCGACTTTGTTTTATGTACATAGGTAAATAAAATAAAAGGTACCTGTCGGACATAGGTCCCATAAGAAGCAAGCCGAGCATGTACCCAAGGCTGTGCGCCGTGCCAATGAGAGTCCTCTTCCATTCTTGGCACGCCAGCCCAAACTGCAGACAATCGCAAGTTAAACGTTAATTAAAAAATTTTCTCCACCAACCCGCAGTCTCCACCAACCCTCAGTTGATCAGCATGGTGGAGTATGCTCTAAATCATTTCGATTGAGGGGAAACCAGTACCTCAGCAATGAGGGTCTTTTGGCAGCACTGTAGCGTAGGGTCCAATCATCTGTCAATTCATAGCATCTTGTCAATGTCTTGTCTTGTTGACGTCTTGAAGGTTGAAGACGATGTTCAACCTTCAACCTTCAAGACGTCAACAAGACATCATGTCTTGTTGACGTTTTGAAGGTTGAAGACGATGATCACACTGATAACAACTAACAATTTACTGACGTAACTCTAGAGCAAATAGAGATTATTGAGAGTAACTAAACCATACAGCTCGCAAAAACGACAACCGCGTTTAAATTATCCATGGGTATATTTAAGAAATATATCAAAACTATACTATGTCAAAAGGCTTACTATTGTATCTCAGATTACATAAATGATAAAAGTATTTGGAAATGAATTGCTCTTGTTATGTATGTTAATGATTGTATTTGTATTTAATGTAACGATATTGGCAATTAAAAGAGTTTCTTGCCAGTTCTTCTCAAGAAGCCCCGTCGCCGGAACTGGCACTTAAATTCACTTTCACATTCAAGATAGTGTGATGTAAGTGAATCTAAGCTCTGCGGATTTAAAGTAGTAATGATTTATACATGTTCTTATATTTAATTTCTATGACGTTTCTAAGTGCTTTAGATAGTCCGAGGAATAAAGATATTTTGATTTGATTTGTTTGTGCAAGAGCATTCTAGAATGGAACAGAAGACGTAGCCTTGCTTTCCTATACTGTGATGGGTGCATGTGGGTCGCCTGATGGAAAGCAATCACCACCGCTCATGGAGATCAGCAACACCAAGGGGTTGCCGATCCGTTGCCAGCCTATAGGCTGTGGAAGGAAGTATGATGTGACAGGAAGGAGTATACTCCTTCCTGTCTTTCTTTCTGGTGACATCACTCACTCGCAACCCTCAAGAGAATTGTTATTTGGATGCGGTATTCTGTAAGGTGGAGGTACTTCTCCAGTCGGGCAGCTTGAAAAATACGCTATGCCCTACCTCTCTTCATCTATACTTGTTGTACTCTTCCATGAAGAGTTCCATTAAATATGTCGAACGTAATTACATGACAAGATTCTAATGTAGTTTATACATAATCGCATTCGTGATTTCTGCTGTTCCCAAAGGTTGACTTGTAGAGAATGATTATTAGCGATAAGTCCGCCTTTTGTACCCTTATGTAATTTTGTGGTCAATAATCTTTAAATATATAAACTATCAAAAGAGCATTACCTATCTTCAGAACAGGAAAAAATAATACAATTTAGAGCAGAAGACATCTTACGCGAAAGAGCCGCGCCACTAAGAACAGTACATCGTTTTCTTTAAACTTTGTTTCCCATAAAATTTAAGGGAGAACTCAATAATAAGAGCATCTACTAGTCAACCATTGAGAAGAGTAAATATACAATGATGATTATTGCCTATACAAAATAGATTTATAACTATTTTTTGAAAAATTGAAAAATTCACTTCATTTCTTCATTCAAATTCATTCAAAATGCCCACCCTAGGTGGGATTGTTTTATAACTTTTGGGTGAGCGTAGAGAGCGTGAGTTTTCTTTTTAAAACTGAACCTGGAATAACTTCTAATAGAGTCGGATAACTGACTTGTAGCTTGCAAAGTATAAGAGTGGAATGAAGAACATAAGATATATGAGGCTTATAGTTCACTTATAGACCTATAAATTTCCAAGGTACTTTCCAACTTACTTCAGCTACAAAGCTGTGTGGATTATCATAAATCCACTCGGTGCACCGCTCAGTTGTGTTCAAGGCTGTACAGGTGTTGTTACCAAACTCTTCGTCGGCGCATCTGTAACAATATAAATGATAAATAAATAATATTTCTGGACAATTTACACAGCGCCATCTAGTCCCAAATTAAGCACAAAGCTTGTACTATGGTTGTACTATGTTTGTACTATGGTACTTTTGTAAATACATACATATAATACATAGTAAACATCCAGAGACAAACAGACATGTTCATGCACACAAATATTTGTCTTGTGCGGGAATCGAACCCACGACCCCGGAGTCAAAGTGTACATGGTTAGTCATTCGACCACCGACCGGGGTCGCCAAATATTAAAATCAATAATGTGAATAATATCGTTTTAATGGCTCCACATGTTAGCTAAACAAATAAGTCAAAAATTTGGGGTGTAAGCGGTTCATCAACATCTTTCAACCAAAGCCAACTTCACCTGCACGCGGGGACCCTGCTGACTGGCAATCGAAGCTCTGGCGAAAACAGAGGTACAGAGCGTAATTGTAAGCTACCCGACTGGGGAATGTAGCTCCACATCACAGAATACCGCAGCCAAATAACAATTCCTTTGAGGGTTGTTGTGTTTCGAGTGAGTGACGTCACCAGAAACGAAGGAAGGAGATGCTGTGTTGGCAGTGGGGGTGGCAGCGCGCCAGCGATATTTCATGTTGCGAGCGTTAACATGGCCTACGTAACCGCTTCACATCAGGTAGGCCGTATGCTTGTCTGCACTTGACCACAAAATTACATAAGGGTACTAAAGGCGAACTTAACGCTAAAAGCATTCTCTACCAGTCAACCTTTATTATGCTCAATAATATAATAGGCATAATTATGCCTATTATATTATGAGCATAATTATGCTCAATATGATTCGATCCAGTGTACTACTAACATAGGTTAAGCATTACTAACAACTATGGATTGTACAATTGTCCGAAATAAACATTTATTTATTTATACTCCTTCCTGTCTTTCTTTCTGGTGACCTCACTCACTCGCAGGAACAACCCTCAAGGTAATTGCTATTTGGCTGCGGTATTCTGTAAGCTGGAGGTACTTCCCCAGTCGGGTAACTTGAATAATACGCTATACCCCACCTCTCGTCATCTATACTTGTTGTACAGTTCCATGAAGAGTTCCATTAAATATGTCGTAATTACATGACAAGATTCTAATGTAGTTTATATAAAATCGCATTCGTGTATTTCTGCTATTCCCAAAGGTTGCCTGGTAGAGAATGATGATTAGCGATAAGTCCGTCTTTTGTACCCTTATGTAATTTTGTGGTCAATAAACTTTAAATATATAAACTATCAAAAGAGCCTTACCTATCTTCAGAACAGAAAAAAAAAATACAATTTAGTGCAGAAGACATCTTACGCGTAAGAGTTCATTTTAGTTAAGAAAATTTATATGTGTAGTTCTTCACCGCGGGCCACTAGATGGCGATGTACCGTATTCGAATCGTACAACAAATAAATTCATTGCTGCGGTATAAGGCTGTTGGCGAGAACATTAATAAATGTCCATAGATGCGTTCGGAGAAGTTTGGCTTTTTGATTTCTGCTCCTGGCTGGATACCTTTGGACATTGACGAGCTCGGTGGTCGAATGGTTAGCAATGGCCACTTTGACTCCGAGGTCGTGGGTTCGATTCCCGCACAAGACAAACATTTGTGTGCATGAACATGTCTTTTTGTCTTGGTCTGGGTGTTTTCTATGTATTATAAGTATATACTTACAAAAAATATGTAATTATGTAGGTACATTTATCGGTTGTATAGTACCCATAACACAAGCTTTGCGCTTAATTTGAGACTAGATGGCGCTGTGTAAATTGTACAGAAACATTTATTATTTATTATTATGTATCTCACTTAATTCACGGGTCCAGCCCGGTCATTTGATAGGCGTGCGCGGGGATATGGATCCAACGCATAGAGGCCCCTTTGAGAAGTTTGATGTAATGTTGTACGCCCGCCGTGACCCGCTCCAGGATATGTCAATGGAACGACGTACCCATGAGCAGGTCTCGGCAGGCGTTGAGACTATTGCGAAGTGTGATGGAAAATAAATGGGCAATGGAGATGAGATCTGGGTTGTTATTAATACCGGGCTATTACAGAAGAGGGACGGACGCCTGCCATAACTGCTTTTATTACTAGTTATTTGCGGCAGGCGATGGCTTGCCACTCACTAGATGGGCCCCCGAAATGCCAGGAAAACGGCCGGGGGCAACACCGGTGTGAGTGACTCAGGGATGTCGAGAGGTGTGCTGCGCTTTCTCCGAAGTTACTCGCGGTGTGATGCCCTTTAACACTTCCACCCCTGGAGCATAATAGCTCTAGCGGCTCCTCTCTGGACGGCCAATGAAGGCAAGCCAGAGCTGAGAGTCCTGCGGGCCTTCTTGTGTTTACACTCCGACCGATGAAGACACGTCGGAGACGAAGGCCCTGACCGACTCTCTGGAGACTCGGGTCCGTGGTGACGCTACTCACACAACAGCTCACCACAAGCTGCCCTGCGGACTTATTATTATTTATTATTATTATTGTATAATTGTCTTATTTTAGTTGGCACAATATCACCCAAATTCTGAGATTACTTCTTGTAATAAACTAATATTTTCGTAATAATCCATCAAGTATCAACACGTTATAAGGGTCAATTTAAAATCCGTTGCCGAAAAAGTTAGCATAAATATTGAATTCCTAAAAAAAATTGTGTTTGACTTAAGTGTATAGGTTAATACATGACATGTACATAACATTGTGAAATGCAATTTCGTGGTTGGCCGCAATCATTTGCATATATTTTCAGATTTTTATGTGATTAAAATTGAAGCACGGAAAAAAATAAACAACTCTGTTACCATCATTATATTTCTTTATAGTTAAACAACAAATAATTATTTGACAACTTTTCTTTGAAATCCACATTAATTATATCTTTACTCTCATGTTTAACATATAAAATCACAGTATATATTCTTAAGAATTAATAATTATGTAAATGAAATATACACTGTTACTTTCTATGTTTTAAAAAACTTTTTATGATTTCTCTCTAAATCCTTCCTCTTAGCTTCTACTACCTTTTCCGGATTTAGTTTGCGCTTTTCTCTATACCGTCGCTGTTTTTCAGCAGCCGTAAGAGCCATAGCGATGTACTGTAGTATTATCTATCACAAGATGTTTAATTTATTAGATGATTATAAAATAATATTGAGTGAAATATTATATACAGACACACCAATGACGATTTATAGCTACTAACAGTTTAATAATGACAACTCTGTTACCATTCTACAACTCTGTTACTACTAGCGGTAACATAGTTGTGCAGTAACAGAGTTGTTAATTTAACACTTGAGTAATTTATTCTTTAAAAAAGAATATATTTTTACAAAATGAAAACACAGACAACTATTCCCTTAATGCTATATTCTATTTATTAAATTATGCAGAAATACAGAATAAAGCCACGCGACTCACACCGCAACTAACAGACGACTGATCCGCGTATCCCGCGCCCCACCCGCTCCGAAAAGAGTCGGAACAACAGAACACATTATGACAACTGTTATGAACGGAACGGTCGCACCATCTCTTAGTTTTTATCTAATTTACATGGTAACAAAAAGGTACGACGATTATTACAAAGATCGTGTGACTAAATTTGTAATAATCATGGATAATTCAATAAATTTATTTACTAGGCAGCGATGGTTTATTTTTTAATGATAAATTCGCTTAATTATTATAAATATTAAACAAAACAATCATTAAAGTTTAATAAAAAGATATTATGATTTTTGCATAGTGGCCTGAGATCTGGGAGAGAATTTTCTTGTATGTAAAACAACTCTGTTACTATGGATGACTACTCTGTTACCTGATAAAAATAGTGATAAATCAATAATAACCCCGTTTTTCTTTTGGATTAATTTTACTTTTTATTTAGGGACAACATTTTCTGCAGCCGATTTTAAATTGACAAATATTATTTAGAAGTTCATAGAGGGGCCAAGTGTTAAATGTCTAAATTAAACAATAAAAAATAAAAAACTGAGAAGAGTTTATAAACAAAAACGCGTGAGAATTTCTGTTTCGCGGGGATTTCTCAGCGTTCGGGTCGGACGTGTAGCCTGTTGCTCGACATCATTTTGCCCTCTCACGGTGGCTACGCAACTCAAGTAAGTTCGTTGGTTCGTTCACTTTAATATTTATTTCTTTGGTTGTAATAAAATCTTTTTTGATGAGGGAGACAATTCAAAAAAACGAATGATAACAAAATCGGGTGATACAGTTTGGTGTTGCATCTACAAATATATCACCTCCATCCAAAATTCAATCACACCACTGGTTAGATGAAGGATCAAAGCATTATTACGCTAAGTAAGAACTATGGATCATCGCGTGCGGCGGAGGGGGAAGCTCTGACATTTTGAGATAATTTTAGTGCATATAACGTATTCACGTACAACACACGGCCGTATCCATGACACAACCTTACCCCATTAATACCCAGAAATGTGGGTAAAGTGGCGTCTCCCCAATTGTGAGGAGTTTTGTCTATGAAATTGTCTAAATAATACGCCAAAAAATATCGGAAGCCGTATATTACCTATATAGTTATCTACTACGTGTATATTATTATATTATATATTCGTTTCACGTAACGGTACATCTGGGCCAATACACCACAATTATTGTTTCATGACCATACATTTACACAATAGATATTTTAACTTAATGTCTCATTCTATTGCAATTGCATGGTACCAGCACACCCTGGCCACTCTATCCATACAAGGGCGCCTTCACACTAGCGTTTGTCCAGCGTAGGCGTTCGAGGAACTTAAGCGCAGCACAGACGCCACGACAACGGGACGCGGCGTAATGTTTACACTGCACTTTAATTGAACGTTGAGCGAAGCAAACCACAAAATTTTATTAATTAATAGCAAGCGAGAGCGTGGAGCAAGCAATAGAGAGGCACGATCGGCCTAAACGTTCGGCTTGTGACGCATCTATCCTTCCACTGCATCGGCCGATGTTTTCTTGTGACTTTATCACGTAAAATTTTCATCCATATAGCGACTTTACAGACAACCAATGTTTTATCAAAGTTAGTGGTGTCAGAAAAGAATACACGTTTTAAACGATGACCACGAAGGACATGGCAAATTAACAATTTGTAATGCAAATACTTAATTACATGCAGCGCATTTGTTCATAGCTATCTATCTATGCGAAATAAAACGTTATAAATGATTCAGATAAAAAAAGTATATAGCCTACCGAGCCTCGCTCATTTTTGAAGTGAAAAATTCTTTAGCGGCGTTGTGCATTTTTTGTGATGGGTAAATAATGTTAAACTCGTGTCAGGACACGTGACCTGATCGAAAATTCGTAAGACGGAGAGAGAGTAGACAGCCGGCGCAGCGTAGTAGAGTTTCAGTTTCAGTTTATGCATTAACAATATACATTGTGTTTGAAAATCATCTTAAAGCTAGGTAGTTAATACGTATTATTGTTACATTGTGCTCGATATTTCGAGACTAAATTACATTATGTATTATCAAACTTTAACAATCAAACAAATTGAATGTCATTTTTCGCAATTATCCAAACATGTCATTATTCATTATCAATTATTATTTACATTATAAATATTATGTCATTTCAAAGTATTACTATGATTACTAATTATTTATGTCTGAAATTCTATATAATGTCATTATAAGTCGTCCTTCATAAATTCATCAACAGAATAGTATGCCTTGACAATAAATAATTTGTGCAATTTTGATTTTAAAACTAAATGACTAGTAATATCCTTAGAGGAAGTAATATCCCCCTCTTTTACTACCGCGCGGCGAAAATGTAAGCCTGCTCCTGTTGTTTATTTTTAATGTAATATAAATTGTCATATTTGTATACGATAGCGCAATAAATATTGTATTATACCACATAAATGATAGTACTTTTATACTGATAAATATTCATGCGAAAGTATTCCCTAACCATTCCAAAATATTCAAAAATGCACAACGTTAATGTTCAAGTTTTCACTTCTGCCGGCACTCCCGCAGTGCAACCCGATTTTTTTATTAAAAATCTCATTTTATATTTATTCCATATAAAGCATCTATTTGTCCACATCTAATGCATTTCCCAGAAGCATGCCAAGTGACACGTAAATCTATGTTAACACAAATAATGTTAGCTACATGACATTAGATGACAACATATCATTTACATATTTCTAAAAAAATGCGGTTATATCACACCCCCGGTGCGACATTGTCACTTTTGCAAAAAAAAATGCAAAAATGAGTTAAATATTTCAAATTTGTCAGAGGGCGTGAGTGTCATTGTCACGCCCTCTTACGGAAACTATGCGTACTACCACAGTTTTAAAAGCATAAAAATAGTAATACTGTGGTACTACAAAAGTAACGTTATCGCACGAAAAAAAGTAAGTGCTCTATGACAATTTTTAAATATTTAACTCATTTTTGCATTTTTTGACAGTGTCGCACCGGGGGTGCGATATTTATATATACATAATAATATAGAATAAAGATTACATTACATTTATTTAAAATATAATATATAGAAGAAAAAATACAGTTTAATTACAAACCAAAGTGAAGGAAGAAAAGCTACAAACCAAATTTCAGGTCAAAGTTGATTGAGACTTTGAGAGTACTCCAAACATAAACCATAATAGATAAAGTTGACGACCTCGGTGGTCGAATGGCTAACCGGATATGGTTATGGAATACTACTAACAATGGCCACTTTGACTCCGGGGTCGCGGGTTCGCACAAGATAAATATTTGTGTGTAATGTGTATTAACATGTGTGTTTGTCTTGGTCTGGGTGTTGTCTATGTATTATATGTACATAAAAAAATTAAGTATACCTATCAGTTATTCAGTACTAGTACAAGCTTAGCTTAGTTTGGGACTAGATGGCAGTGTGTAATTGGTAGAAGAATTTTTTTTTTTTTATTTATTTAAAGTTATGGAGCATTTGAATCAATTACCATTTATAACGCAAATGTTAAAATACAATATAACATTTACACACAATGCATTACCTGTATTCTTCTAGTTCTGCAATAAATATATATTGTCTACAATACACGTGATTGAAGGAGAAGAGTAAAAACGACCAACAAAGGAATGATCCGTGGTACCGCCCGACATAAGCGAACTGGGCTAACACTTCGTCTAACCAATTTTTATTGTGCCTACTACATGTTTTTGAAATTAAATCACTCATAATTTTATGTTATATGTAATTCTATTATTATAATATAACTTATAATGTTTGTATAATAATATACATAAAACTTTCAATTAGTTTTCTTACAAGTGCAAATTATTCAATTTGTTTAAATATAAAGGCACTTCGAGGTCGTTTAATAATGAAAATCGACTGACTCAGTATTTCTTTGCATTCTTATTTAATATGAATATATATTCCCAGATGTTAGCATTACACTAGCATGCAATTAATTTGGGAAATTGGGAAAATATTATTTATATAAGTAGGTGATTATTGGGAATTATAAAACATATATATCTATAATGTTTGTAAAATATACAGACTAGTATTTTCATTTTTCATGCAACCAAAAATACTAACACTCTGATCTCGCTGTCGCTCGA
The DNA here is from genome assembly GCA_937001555.2 of Hypsopygia costalis. Taxonomy (NCBI): domain Eukaryota; kingdom Metazoa; phylum Arthropoda; class Insecta; order Lepidoptera; family Pyralidae; genus Hypsopygia; species Hypsopygia costalis. Next base: position 31,052,234 of record OW443329.2, read on the forward strand.
TCATTGTCGTGTTAGTATTTTTGGTTGCATGAAAAATGAAAATACTAGTCTGTATATTTTACAAATATTATAGATATATATGCTTTAGAATTCCCAATAATCACCTACCATAAAATAAGATATATATCTTTTAGGATTTCCCAAAAATTATCTACCATGAAATAAATGGAGACAACTTCAACTTCCGCTCGCTCAGCTCACACGTGCCCACTTACCTCACATGTAGCTGGTTTGAGATAGCACAGATCGACACGATTCGTCAGGGTTATGTTGTCCATTTCACTTTACTCACAATTTTCAATAGACATTATCTATCACCCACGACACTATTACGAGATGTTCACACCACGACTAATAACTTGATAATGGCAGCGAACGTGGGAACACGTAGTGCTTAGGAAAATAAGTTATTCAAAAAGTAAGTTAAATGCTTATGACATAAAGACTAAATTCGCATTTGATATAGTTCATTGCTACATTTTTGTCAAATAAGCAATGATTTCATTATCCATTGTTACAATGCACACATACGCAAAACGTTGATCAGCAATTTTACTTCTACGAAAACAACATAATCAACTATTTGCATTAATGCACACAGACGCAAAACGTCGATCAGCAATTTGCACTCATATCAATTACGTACTCAACTATAAAGGTGTGTATACATTAACTGTAGTACATTTTATAATATTTTATTTTTATAAATTGTACTACAGTTAATTTTTTAAAAATATTTCCACAAATTATATAGAAAAAAATTTTGGGTGTAAGGAGTTCATCAACATCTTTGAACCAAAGCCAACTTCACCTGCACGCGGTGCACCCTGCTGACTGACAAATGAAGCTCTGGCGGAAAGACAGGTAGGGAGCATAATTGTAAGCTACCCGACTGGGGAATGTACCTCCACCTCACAGAATACCGCAGCCAACTTCGCCTGCACACGGTGCACCCTGCTGACTGACAAACGAAGCTCTGGCGAAAAGACAGGTAGGGAGCATAATTGTAAGCTACCCGACTAGGGAATGTACCTCCACCTCACAGAATACCGCAACCAACTTCGCCTGCACGCGGTGCACCCTGCTGACTGACAAACGAAGCTCTGGCGAAAAGACAGGTAGGGAGCATAATTGTAAGCTACCCGACTGGGGAATGTACCTCCACCTCACAGAATATCGCAGCCCACTTCGCCTGCACGCGGTGCACCCTGCTTACTGACAAACGAAGCTCTGGCGAAAAGAGAGGTAGGGAGCATAATTGTAAGCTACCCGACTGGGGAATGTACCTCCACCTCACAGAATACCGCAGCCAAATAACAATTCCCTTGAGGGTTGTTGTGTTTCTGCGAGTGAGATCACCAGAAAGGTAGGAGATGCTGCGTTGGCAGCAATATTTTATGTTGTGAGCGTTAATATGGCTACGGTAACCGCTTCACATCAGGCGGGCCGTATGCTTGTCTGCCACCCAACGTAGTATAAAAAAAGAGAATCTTAAGAATGATATTCACAATATGAAATCAGCCTTAGGTTACAAAGTCGGCCTTCTTTGACTATCAAGTAATCAAAAGATTGCGATGAATTTGAAACTTTTGTTTTTCCACTTTGAATTAACTCAAAGTACCGCTCCGAATACGAAACTTTTGTTTTCGACTCCGCGTAATATTGCCGACATATCAATAAAACCAGAGGTTATAAACAATTGATAAATTATAAAATATTATGATTAATGACAAAAATATCACGTTAGTAATAAAATGTATAAATAATATAAAAAGGTATAAATATTGTTTATATATAAAGGTATATATAAATAATACTTTTACCCGATTGTTGAAGAGGGAGGTTAATATTTTTTGAGCGTGTGGATGTAACTGTGAAAGTATGTATGTCTGTAAGTATGCATGTATGTATGTCTGTAAGTATGCACGTATGTATGTAATTCTTTGGCACGCTCTACAGCTTAAGCCAATTGACGGATTTCAGCATAATTATGAGGTGTAATTAGAATCTTTTAGGATGTGGAAGTGATATAGGATATATTTCAATAATGCGTCTGCAAAAAATAAAACATAATATAAAAATATGTTAGAATTTTGTAGTGCGATTTTTCTAAATGTTGACAATACCTGGAAATCGTTAATAATCGCATATTTAAGCGGACGCCATTGCAGAACAATTCACTTCACACAAGTCTTGAGTCAAGAGACCCTACACCTCGCTAGAGTACCGCACCAGGTGCTAATCTCCAGCCGCTCTGCCAACTGCGTTCTGCCAGAAGAAGATCCGCTAATCAACCGACAGCTCAAGTAGGCGCTCATCTTCGACCACTTCACTTCGACCGCCGCTCCGTCAGCCGCCCCGTCAACCGCTCCGTCAGCCGTTCCGTCAGCGCTCTGCTCGCCACCCTTTGCCCAGCCGTTACTAGAAACGAAGATCAACTGCACTGAAATCATGTTCGTAAGTTTGTCGCCTATCATCATCATCATCATCATCAACATTACATCTACCTATACCCATTCTGTTGAGCTCAACTCAACATACGCTCCAAAACATGGAGGAGATTGAATGACATATAACCTTCTAAAGCCATGCAGTAGTTGACGTTGCTTGACTTCAGTTCGACAAGTATAAAGATGGTATCAACATTTCAGCCGTTCACTGCTGCACATCGGCAGGTTTTTTCTTTTTATGCTTGGTATTCATTATGTTTCTCTTACAGGTCTGAATACGAGTACAGTCAGCAGCAGCGTAGCTCCAGAAAACGTTTGGCGGACGTGTTTTCATCTGACGAGGAGACAGCTGCCAGCACAGCAACGTATGTTAATATATTTACGTCTATCATTTATTAATTAATTGAATAGAACAATTTCATCACTATCATTTCATCCGTAGGATGTCCACTGCTGAACATAGACCCTTAAACTTCTACAATGACCCGTTGTGCTATTTGCTTTCATCGACACCTCCTGTCTTTTGCCAGACTGTTGGTCCATCTAGTGGACCATATTAGTAAAGCAGTTAGAATAGACCTGATTGTATTTAGAAGGAAATAGCTTTAGTAGAAAATATATTCTCATATTACCTGTTTCTTTTACAGTGGTAAAAAGGAGAAGAAGAAGTCCCAGGGTGCAACAAAAGCTTCATCGAAAAAAAACAAAACTGCGAAGAAGGCATCCGGGTGGCAGCTGGACTTCGACAGTGACAACGAATCCGTCGAAGCCCATCGTTGCGCGTCGCCGCCATCTCTGCAGTCAGTGCTGACGCGCCGTGTCGCTGACGGTGTGTTTCGACGCACGGCAAATTTAGAAGGGGATGTTTTCGTAGAGCTCAAAATATATAACATAAGAGATATTAAAACGGTTGATCCCAAGGATCGATGGGAACATGCGGTCCTGAATTTAAAATATCAGGGGGAGTCGGAATCACCCGAATTGGCTCCTTTAAAGGAGGTAATCAAACGTTGTAAAAAGAAGTTTACAACGGAGGGTAGATTTTTTTCTTTTAAGAAATAGTTGATAATAATACCTTAGATAGTTATTATCATCATTATTTACAAATTTTTATTACCGCATTTTTACTTCGTTGTTCTTAAATACCATACGAATCCATTTACATAAATTGGTGCTGTTAAGAGTACATTAATGTTGACACTTTGACTTTTGTATTCTTTACTTATACTATACTACGAGTCAAAGACTACTACTAGGAGTCAAACATCACCACAATCTGTGCCGTTAGTGCTGACCCACCGTGTCGCTGACGGTGTGTTCCGATGCACGGTATATTTATAAGGGGATGTTTTCATAGAGCTCAAAATTTAAGTCCCCGGGTGCAACAAAAGCTTCATCGAAAAAAAAAATAACAAAACTGCGTAGAAGGCATCCGGGTAGCAGTTGAACTTCGACAGTGACATCGAATCCGTCGAAGCCCATCGTTGCGCATCACCGCCCCCTCTGCAGTCAGTGCTGACGCGCCGTGTCGCTGACGGTGTGTTTCGACGCACGGCAAATTTAGAAGGGGGTGTTTTCGTAGAGCTCAAAATATATAATATAAGCGATATTAAAACGGTTGATCCCAAGGATCGATGGAAACATGCGGTTCTTAATTTAAAATATCAGGGAAAGTCAGAATCACCAGAATTGGTTCCTTTAAAGGAGTCCATCAAACGTTGTAAAAAGAAGTTTACCGCTGAAGGTACTTTTTTTACTTTTAAGAAATAGATATAATTGATAAACCTAAATATAGTTATTATGATTATTATTTCCTAATTTTATTTCCACGTTTCTACTTAGTTTTTCTTACATACTCCACACGAATCCATTTAAACAAATTGGTGCTGTCAAGAGCACATTAAAGTTAACATTTTGACTTTTGTATGCTTTACTTATACTATACCAATTAAATATAAAAAATGGTAAAACGTACAATATATTGCACAGTTTGTGACATATCTATTAAAAGTAGTGCATTTTCAGCACATTTACGAAGTAACATTCATAAAAACAATAGCGCTATCGAATTAAGTGACGGAATTGAAAAAATAAGTAGCGCATTCCGTAATCGGATAGCATCCTATAGAGTGCGACCGAAAGGTAATGAAGGTGGTGCATGTCCACCGGTGCAGTTCTTACGAAGGTTGCGTTCTCGCGTGCAGCAATTAATATCTGCTAGACAAGATACTTATCAATCTATTAAAGTCAACTTTGAGCTGTTTGCCGAATTTAATTTACCAAATAACAATACTACCGAAGTAAAATCATTTGCTACTGAAAACTTAGTAATCTATAACAATTATGATTTTAGTGATATGTTCTCAAAAATCGTTGATACAATTGTAACAAAAATTGATGATTTTCAGGAAAGAGATAGCGGCTGGACTCTGATACGTAATCTGTACTTAGAAGTCAATATTAACAAATACAACCCTCTGAGAGCTGCCCGGTTTATTGAGTTACCGAAACGTTTAAAATCTAAGCACGCTTGCGTAAATATAGAAAATGATGATGCGTATTGCTTCTTATGGTGTATAATAGCAGCGTTATTTCCCGCTAAAATAAACCCCCAACGAACATCTTCCTATCCGCGATATGATAACATTCTCAACACTCAAAATATGACGTTCCCAGTAGGGATTTCAGATATTAAGACCTTCGAAAAAAATAACCATCATATTAGCGTTAATGTTTATGGTCTTGGAAATAAATCTGATATTGTTGGACCTCTTTATAGGACGCAACATAAAAAAAGACATCATATTAATTTATTACTGTTAGAAAAAGGTCAATTTAAGCACTATTGTTTAATAAAAAAATTAAGTATCTTACTTAGATCGCAACTTACTAAACACCATGGTAAAATTTACTTTTGTGACGATTGCATGATATTTTTTGATAAGGAAATTAAATTCAATTCTCATATTTGTGGTGGTGTTCGGACAATGCTTCCTGATTCAGGCACTGTTATCCAATTCAAACATTACGAACGGTTGCAAGATATGCCTTTCGTTATCTATGCAGATTTTGAATCTTTGCTAGAACCCAAATCCACTGCCGATGAACTCGATTCGCACAGAACAACTGTCTTACAAAAACATTTACCAGCCGCTTTCGCTTATTATATTGTCTGTTCGTACGATAGCTCTCTTAATAAATACGTATCGTATCGCGGCCGCGATTGTGTCGAAAAATTCCTTCAAAATCTTGCTATAGACGTAACTAAAATAAACACTATTTTAAATCAACCTGTTCCAATGATACCATTGACAGAAGAGGAAAAGAAATATTTTGAGAAGTCATCTTATTGCTTCCTATGTAATCAATTGCTGCTTGATGACAGAGTAATGGAACACAACCACTTAACCGGCAAAATACGCGGTATAAGTCACACATATTGTAACCTCAAATTTAGATTACCAAAATTTGTTCCAGTATTTTTTCACAACTTAGCCGGATATGATAGTCATTTATTCATTCGACAGTTAGGAGAAACACCTGGCAAAATAAAAGTAATAGCAAAAAATAAAGAAAATTATATTTCTTTCACGAAGTTTTTAAAAATAGGAAATCAGGAATATATGCCTATCAGATTTGTAGATTCTTTTAAATTTTTAGGTACCAGCTTAGAAAAACTTATTCAAACATTAAATAAAAACGATTTTGTACACTTATCTCATCATTTTTCCAAAAAATGTCAATTCAATCTTTTAACACGCAAAGGTTTATATCCTTACGAGTATATGACCAACTGGGAATGTTATAATGAGAAAAAACTACCGCCACGAGATTGTTTTTACAGTACATTAAGTGATGACATTATTTCCGAGTGTGATTTTAGACACGCTCAATTAGTGTGGAAAACATTTGAGTTGAAAAATTTGGGTGAATATACCGACTTATATCTCAAAACCGACGTGTTGTTACTGGCAGATGTTTTTGAAAATTTTCGTCGAACTTGCAAAAATAATTACAGACTAGACCCAGCATTTTATATGACAGCTCCCAGTTTAAGCTTTGATGCAATGCTACTATTGACAAAAGTAAAATTACAACTAATAGATAATCTCGAAATAATACGCATGATTCAACAAGGAATCCGCGGAGGGGTATGTTTATGCTCCACTAGATATTCTAAGGCAAATAACAAGTATTTATCAGATTATAAGTCATCCGAACCTGACAACTATTTATTGTATATTGACTGTAACAATTTATATGGATATGCAATGTGTTCTTATTTGCCATATTCAAATTTCGAATTAATTAATCAGGTAGAAATAGATAAACTTAATATTTTCACAGTACCTGATGACTCTGCATACGGCTACATTTTGGAAGTCGATTTAGAATATCCAGAGCATCTACACGAACTGCATAATGACTTACCATTTTGTCCTCAGAAATTCACGCCACCTGGTTCTAAATGCCCTAAATTAATTCCTAATTTATATGACAAGTTTAATTATGTCATCCATTATATACACTTAAAAACTTGCATACGACATGGAATGATCTTAAAAAAAATTCATCGGGTAATAAAATTTAAACAAGGTCAGTTTTTGAAACAGTACATAGATTTAAATACAGAATTGCGTCAAAAGTCTAAATTTAAATTTGAACAAGATTTCTTTAAATTATTAAACAATAGTATTTTCGGAAAAACGTTAGAAGACACAGAAAAAAGAATAAATGTGCATTTGATTAATCGATGGGATGATAATAGAAATAAAACGAAAAAATATTACACAGCTGAACAGTTAGTGGCAAGACCAAATTTTCAAAATGCTACAATTTTTACAGAAAATTTCGTAGCTATACAAATGAAACCGGAAGTAGTTATTTTAGATAAACCTATTTATATAGGATTTACTGTTCTAGAAATATCTAAAAATCATATGTATGATTTTCATTATTCTATTATGAAACCATTCTATGGTACCAGATTAAAACTATGTTATACTGACACTGACAGTTTTTTGTATTCAATAGAAACAATGGACGTGTATAGTGATATGAAGTTTAATTTTCAGTCATATCTTGACACGAGTAATTACAAGGAAAATAACCGGTTTAATATAGTTCCTCAAAATAAAAAGATCCCTGGTTTATTCAAAGATGAAATGGAAGGAAAACTTATAGTTGAATTCGTAGGATTGAGATCAAAGTTATATTGTGTGAAAACTGAAGACATGGAATTAAAAAAGGCTAAAGGAATTAAGAAATGTGTGGTAAATAAGATTAATTTTGAAGATTATAATACAGTATTAATGTGCAATAAGCTGCTTAGAAAAAAACAAGTAGTATTTAAGTCTTTAAAACACGAAATTTTTACTCAAGCAGTTGATAAAGTAGCTTTATCTTCAAACGATGATAAACGCATTATACTGAAAGATAAAATATCCACTTTAGCTTGGGGGCATTCCTCTAGCTTTTTTTAAACTGTTTAGTAAAATTTAAAATTAGACTGGTTAAAGAAAATAAATAAATTACTGCGCCAGTTATTTTATCTGTAAGCGATAATGTAATAAATATTTACATTAATAACAGATAAGAACTTATAAATATTATGGTATCATTATTGTTATAGATACATACTTACATGGAGAACTTTCATAAATTTTTAATTATAAGTAAAACGCATATTAATAAAATGTTTTGGAACATTACTGTAGATCCGTGAGAGATAAGAGTATCAGCCTGTTGTAGTCCGCGATTGCTAACATACTTGATATCATGTATTGTGTAATTTTTAAGCATGTAAATTAAGCCTATATTAAATAAAATAGATATGTATATAAATACTTAATTATATAAGAATTAAAAAATGTATAGTTTCGTTATTATTGCATAATAACATAATTATATAATAAATATTTTCACTTTATTATTATTATTGGGCTATATTTTATGTTTTTGGCTAATTATTTCAAGAATTAAATTTGTGGTACAAGTTACAGATAATAAATATATCAATATTTAAACAGTCTTTTTTATTTCATATATTACCCACTCATTAGTAATTCAAAAGTGGTATTCATTATATAAAAGTACCTATATCAGTAATTATTAAATATCTAAATCACATAAAATTATTTTTTAGTACGAGTATATTAAATAAATACTCTTACTAAAAATAATTTTATGTAAGTACAAATGAAATTGAATATATCATAGAAAATGTAGTATTACTTGTGATGATAGACGGGTGATGTATAAATTCTCTAGTCATCATCCAGATCCTAAATCAATTCATAAAATTAGCAATTGATCTAGCCAGGAATCGAACCCAGGACCTTGCGAGCAGTAGCCTAGTTCTCTCAACACTACGCCACAAAGGTCGTCTTGCGATCGATGTAAAATCATGAATACATTCTGGATATTCGATACTGCTGATTTGCTTAAAATTATATAGGTATTCATGCGACCCGTCGTCCACGTGAAAACATGTTTGTACCTGTTTAAATAAATTGCTAATTTTGTGTTGCACAATTATCGTTATTGGTAGGTATATGACACCATACTATCAGGTGACACGGTGGATGACACCACATTCTCAAATACATCGCTTTGTGATTATGCAAACACGTCCGTACCGGTTCATTTAGGTAAATTTCTTGCTGCTCTTTTATTAAACAACAATCATTTTCATCGAGACATTTGGACAAGACAGTTCAATTTTCACGTAATTTGTAAGTGTATCTAGTTATAAAGTTTATATAATAATTATTTATTATTTCATTGTCAACTTAGTGTTATGATCTTGTTGTTGTGTTGACTAATATATTTCTAATTTTTACAGATCATGGTGGATTCACAAGAAACCTTAATATTCTCTCAGTGCGGTCAAGATCCTAATGAAGGTTTGGATTTGGATCTGTATACGCCTATACAAGATTTGATTACCCATAACAGGAAAGAAATTGCTGCAGAAAAGAAAAAACAAAAAAGAAAAAAAAGTACGATGTCATTAACATCCTATGTAATTAACAAACAAAAGCAACGTGGCACCAAATTAATAAGATTAGAAGTTATTGACTTGGCAAAAGATTGTGGAAATACGTCAGAAATATCGTGTAGTGAAAGCGATAATGTGATACTAAGTGCTCAATATATTGTTAAAGACTGTGTAGATGAAATAATGGATCTCACAGAAAATCTTGTTCGAAAAATTTCCAAACAACTGTGTGGTGATAATTTTTAAGTTAATAAAATAAATCATTTAAATGTTTTTTCTTTAGGTACTTAAATTTATATCTAAATAATTATATTTAAATTTTGTAAATAAAATATTATGTATATAAGATAAGGTGTCATCGATATTTTTAAAATAAATAATAATTATTATTAGGTTATGTAATTAAATAATGTAACAATATTTTTTTTTTAACATGATAGAGATACTACAATCATAGTGTAAATAAATAGAATTATGTCTTAAGTGTCTAAATATCGAACTAATGTAAAAAGCATGCAATGCTTAGAGTACTAGAAAATAAGTTAAAATAAAAGACTTTTCATTACATTGATGTTATTATTTATTCAACAATACTGCTTATAACTTAATAAACACTAATTATTAAAAAATACAAACTAGTACATGAGCTAAGTTAAATAGAAATATAACTTTATTCATTTATGGATTGAGGACAGTTCTCCAAGTACCATTTTTTTATACATGTAACATTTTTGAGTGCACAATATTTTTTATGAAATAAACAATTAAAATTACTTCGATAGTTACAATACAATGTTGCAAAGTTAGGGCATCCTTTACTTTCAATATCTATTAAAATACAGTTATCACATAATTCTCGTAACCATTTCTGTTTTTCAAGACCCTTCATTATAATTGTTTTATTTTGCAAAATTGGCGCGATTAGAGTATGAAACTGACGGTAATCAAAATTTCCCTGACTCCAGGTAATACCTTTATGACGTTCTATCCACCTCACTTTCTTTTTTTCTTCAACAGTTAGTTTCGTAAAAGGATATGGTGGTTTTATTAGAAAAACCTGAGCAAAGTCCTCGGTACACAATGCTAATTCCTTTATTATAAATTGGTTATAACGATCTTTAAACCCCTGAATATCTACAAAAATTATTGAACTCATGATAACTTCCGTACGATATTACTAAGAGGTTTATATTCAATTAAACAATCATTCAAAATGAGACAATATGCAGAAGTCTGATCAGGTATTTCTTGATCACTCTCTATTTCCAGCCGAATATTTATTACTGGTCCAGATTTTATAGTATCGTTTTGTCTTGAACAATCTATTACAAAAAGTGGTGCTATTTCTTTGAACTCTGTAGCAGTCAACAAGCACCCTCTACGTCCATAATAAGACTGTTGAAAGTTTATGTATTGTTCGTATATTAAAGCAAAGTTATGGTTTGTAAAATTAGTATTGTAATTTTCATATGGATAATATGTAGAGTTTAAATAAACTTTAACATCTCGTAAACTACAGTGATCGAATTTAGTCATGTCTTTAAAAGCATTATTTTTTCTATTGGTTTGTAAACCTAATATAATATATCTAGGTTTTTCAATATGCGACGAAGTTTTTATCGACCAAGTGTGTTTGGTGGTCTTTGGTAACATAGGGTACTCATAAAGATCCCAATTTCTAAACGCCAATTGAATAGGTCTGTCTTTTTCAAGAAGTCTAAGTAAATTAATTTTTTCTTTGTCCGATACCTTGATATGAGGCATGCGCCAACAAATTTTACGTACATCAATTGATACTATCTCACCATTATTAAGTAGCACTGAATTAAGATCTGAATTGCTTCTCAATAAAACGAGTTCATGTTTGCAGTTAACAATGACTTTTCTGTAGTCTTCTGCAAATCCTAAAATGCTGCTAAGTGGAATAGAGGCATTGATGAATCCGCCATGATTATTCTTGTGTCCATGTATATCCCACCCCCATGTTTTAGACATTTTCGCTTCAGCTTCATTCATCGATACAAATGCTTTCATGGTGCTTGTTATACCTACATTTTTAACTTTATCAATCTCAATACCATTTAGCTCATATCGTATATCTTGGAAAAGGAATAATAACGGATTATTTGTTAAATTGATAACCGGTTGTCTTTCCTTACTGTCATCGTTTTTTGTCACTTTAAAATGAGCATCAATATATAAATAACTGGCGCTAGGTAGTAGATATAAGTCTTGTTGATTTATAGGTATTCGGATTTCATCATTTCTATTGAAACTTGTAATATACGGTTTATATGAATGAGTTTCAATACCTTCAATGGTATTGTCACAAAAAGGTGATGTAGCAATATTTAAAATATTCATTTTAGAAGTCCAATTGATTTAAGAAATTTTTGGTTAGCTGCGGTTAGTTTTTTTTTAATACAGTGCGTATGTGCTGCCTTCTGAATAGCCCGATTACGACTAAGTTTCTGGTTACGTGGAGCTTCGTTTTTATTATAGTCTATCATTTTTTCGTAAATGTAAGTATAAATTTATTTCTTCACCACGGAAATTAATTAAATTACCATGTATATCCACTATCCTTATGCTAATGGAATTGATTGTGTTTCTGTTCACTGGAAAATAGATGATATTTTTTGGTATTTCTATTATTCTATAACCAGGAGGTACGTTGGGTGCGAATTCATGAATTATATGACTTGATTTTCCGTTTATGTAGGAACCGCTTGCAATGTTACATTCTACCCTTACTACGGTTGTCGATAGAATGTTCACTGGAAGCAGCGACTCGTGCAATATATTTTGTTTTAAAATACCTTTGCCGTAACCTAATAAATCTCCAATAGAATCATGTTTTTCAAAATGAATATCTTTAGTGCAGTATATTGTCGTCTTAAGTGTGTTATTGTTACAGTATAATTTAAAAACACACTCTTTTATGCGAGATTGTAAATAATCGCATATATCTTGAAGTTCATACGTCCCTTCAGGAATTTCAATAACTTCGTTGGTTCCATAATAGAATTTATTATTTTTATTCGTGATGTTAGGTATGGAATTAAACGTAGAAAAATGTAACAAAGCGCATTCGTATTCACCGTTAAGTTCTAGCGTAGGAGAGTAGCTTGTTGATAATACTGAGTTGTTACCAGTTATAGACAGCGTGAAAGACATGATAGAAATGAAAACATGTAATAAATAATATCTTTATATAGTGTATTTATTCCAAAAGGTGAACAGAAACTTTATACATAAATGACCACAATTTACACTATTGAATTTTTGAAATCTGGAATAATTATAATATACGTCACTGCATCCTCTTAAATAATTAGTCAATTCCACAGGAGGTTTCAAGTCCCCGAAACTATCAAAATATTCGCAGTAGTCATTTATTTTTGCATAGGCTACCCAGTGAGTTCCATTATTCTTGTGACTATCCAAGTTTACTATACCACACTCTAACGATCTTGGTTTACGAGGCAATGTATCTCTCATATAAACTCCTCGAAAGTATGGTAGGTTTTTAGTATGTTTTATAATGTCAATATTAGTAAGAGCACGCCGAGGTAGCCTATTATTTAGTTTTTTTGAGACTTTATAAATAATCCATTGCCTTTTTTATAGGGCTTGACGTAAAGACCTTTTCCTATGGCAATAGCTTCCATGGTTCTATTATGACGTACAGACTCTTCTAGATTTTTTTGTGCTGCTTTATATTCATTTATTGTTTTGGCTACACCAGCTGCACCTCCTGCCAAGGCTCCAAGTGCAGATAGACCGGCAAAAATTGGTATTAAAGGTAAAATTCCCCCTGTTTTTGGAATCGGAATAATTCTGGGCAAACGAACGTGACATTTTTTGGGAATCAATTTTTTCGCAATCTTGTAAGCGTGTTTAATAGCCGATGTGTTATCTTTAGACTTCAGTTTTGCGATCTGTGACTTGATTTTTGAAATAACTCTTTTAAATTTCTTAATTCCCGAACCGGTCTTCAGTTTAGCTTTCATAACTTTACTAACCAACCAAGAAGCTAATTTTTCTCCTTTACCAGCATCTTTAGAATGTAACCGCTTCTTGGCCATATTCATCAATTGTAAATCTGCCTTATGACGATCGGAAATATTATTATACTTTGTGTATGCGATGTCGTGATATTTACAAGCTTCGTCCAATGGATTAACCCCACTGTCACCTCTTAATAACCTCTGCTTCAATTTCGTGCCCGGACCGCAATAATTGTAGCCTGGTAAATGAAGCTCAAACGGCAAATTATTTATTAAACTATTTACGAGTCCTCCTCCTTGCATATCTAGAAATATAATGACAAGGTAACTAAATTAAAAGACCTTATATTACTCAACAATAGATTTTTTATTCACCCAACTGTTTTTGTTATCACTAAGACCTAACCATTTTACAAATAGTTTATTTCTTTTTTTTCTTATAACTTTTTCGATTAAATATACATTCGGGTATTTCGTTTTTTGCAACTCTTCTTGGTAAAATGAACCCAATATATTATGCTTTTCTTGATCTTCTATATTATATGTTACCGGGTTGGTTCTATTTACATTTTTAATTTTAAAAATTTCAGTTGACCAGTTAGGTGTATAACCTTTTTCAAAACAGCTCTTATATTTACTTATTCTTACATAATCACCTACTTTAAATTTATTTTTGCGTTTCTTTAATGGTCTTTTATAAAAAATCCTAATATTATTTTTAACTAGGTTCTCATTTTTCTTATTAACATCTACTGGTCTAAATTTGGTAACACTGTGCAGAGTATTATTGTATGATTTTAAGGCGCCCTCCAAAGTTTTTCCTTTCCATTTATAATTACCGTTGTAATTGAAACATTGATGTAGTTTATTCTTTAATGTTCTTATAAACCTTTCTACAATTGAAGCTTTTTTAGTTGAGTACGATGAGTAATGGTTTATATTAAGTGAGTTCATAAGTTTTTGAAATTCATCATTATAAAATTCAGTTCCCATGTCAGTTTGTAAGTTGTTAGGACTATGCCCACTTGATTTTAGAATTTCAGTAAACGCTTCAACAACTTCTTTCTTTGTTTTAGTTTTTAGTGGTATCGCCCAAGCATATTTAGCAAAGCAATCGATAACCACTAAAATAAACGTAAATCCATTATTGTACTTTTTAAACGCCTTCAAATCGATTAGGTCGGCTTGCCATAGGTCATCTATACCTTTTAAAAAAACAGAACGTCGAACAAAATTTCGACGAGCTGGTTTATGAATCTCATCAACCACCTTTTGCTTTGACATCTTACGGCCTAATTTTTAATTTGTTATAAATAGTCAATCTATTGATGTAGTCTATAGTACAAAATGTTTGTTCAATTCGGTTTATGTTTTGCCTAATATCTAATTTTACGCCTTCTAAATCAGATTTATAAGCATCTAACAAAGCTTTAAATTCTCCTTTTGTGATATAATTTGCAGTCTTTCTATCCACATATTCTTTATTGGTTGCATCATCAGGAACTACAGGTTCTTTAACTCCAGTTAATCTTGATGATTGTGCATTAAATTCGCCTGTGGAAGTCTTAGTTAAATAGTTTTCTGAATTATTTAATATCTCCGATACACGTAATCTTTTATGAACATGGTGACCGAATTTATCTATGTTCATATTAAACACACGTCTGTCGTGTACAATTGCCGAAAATAATATAAAATAAATAACTAACTACTTTTAATTTATAATACCACTTTCTCGTAATTCTTCGAGAATTGATATGATTTCATTATCTAGACCAGTGTTGCCAGCATCTTTGGATGCAATCAACAACTGCAATCTTTCAACTAGTTCATTAGGATCATCCCAATAAACATAATCTGTATTTTTTTTCATTCTCTTTTTTAAAATCAATCCTTCACCTTCACTAACGTTGCCTACAACACTAGCAGTCGAAGATATAGAAGACGAGGAAGGCTTACGTAACTTAAATAGCGGTTTTATAATCTGTAAATAGGTTCGACCTTTATTTGTCTTTATTGGTTTTCTAGGATCAAAATCTCTTCTATGAGCATTTGTTTCTAAAAGCAGAGCTTTGTATGCTTGACGATCTTCATCTGTTACCAATTCCAGTTGGGGTACTTTTTTGAATAATATTTCGCTAAGACCAGGCGTTTTGTTGTATTTAAGTCCTCCTACTAATATTGTATCATCATCATTGTTTATGATAACACGAGATGTGCCCATCATTAGTTTGCCACGATCTATTCTGATTCCGAACGGAACATCCTCATATATGTCTGAAGAAAGCGACCACGAAGAAGTATTTTTTGTTGGGCTAGGCACTGATTCAATTGTCCTAAATGACAGATTGCTGGTGTTAATTTTATTACCATTTTCAATATCATCAATATCGACTTCTTCGTCAGAAATATCTTGCCGGTAATCGTTATCTGATTTACGAATTTTAAGTGTTTTATTGAAATGTGAATCCACTGAAGAATTTTGATCTTTTTCATAACTCTGTGTTGGTGTATCGTCCAAAGATACATTGCGGTTCTTTCCATTAATTATCTCATGTAATGGGTTGGTAATGGGCTTAAAGACAGTTTCAAATAATTTTTCATTATGAGAATCGGTGGAACGCATATCCTTTATCTTTCTTTTAACAGCATCAGCTACTTGCACGATCTGTGTTTTTAATTCTTTTTCCATAATGAATTAAATAATATTCGTTTACAATGTATTGCTGACGCAATCGCAGGTCAAGTGAATATATCTGTTAATGAAAACCTATTTATATCAAATCATTTAATTGGTATCGAAGGTTACAAAAGTATCGAAATTCATCCTGTAACAACCATTGTTTTTATTACAGTCTTTATTGATTACTACATAGTTGTAAGGTGTCGACCATATTTTTGAACTCATTTCTCGAAACTCGGACCAGGTCATGTCTGTGTTAACATGTTCATCATAAACATGACGTAAATTAATGTGATCCTGTTTGAATAGAACTAACAGGTTTGTATTATCTCTAATTAGCTGTTTAGGAATTTTGCTGTAAGTTTGATTCAAATAAAAACAATCTATAGATTTATGTCTACCCATAGCAAAATAATCCCGAATGTTTGATTGGTTCTCGCAGGCAACATCATCGAATATTATTACCGAATTTGGTTTTGCATCATGAGGGCTCAGTATGAGTTCATTGTCTTGATATTTCGCAAAGGTTATGTCGGGTACTAAATTGAAAACATTTTCTAGATATTTATATTTAGGTTGGTATAATGTTTTAGAATAAAGGTAAACGTTTTTGAATCTTAAACCATTTTCATGCAACAGAAGACCTATAACAACATTTGTTTTCCCACAATTTGACGGGCCACAAATTATACATCGAATTGTATTAGGTAAGAGAGTCCCATGTCTGTGAACAACCGTTTCCGCGTCAGAACAAATTTTTGGCAGAATTAATCTCTGACGTTGCTCAATAAATTTCATCGTACAAGCTGTAATCGTATAAACTGCCTTTGACAGAATGACACATATTTATGATATCCACATTTATATACAAACATGCGATGTTTAACGTAACAGTTTCAAAACAACAACTGTACGGTGTATTGCACTGTACACTGTTAATCGCATGCGATCAGTGGAAACGTGTGAGCTGAGCGAGCGGTAAGATTTATTTGAAGATGTCTCCATTTATTTTATGGTAGGTGATTTTTGGGAATTCTAAAGCATATATATCTATAATATTTGTAAAATATACAGACTAGTATTTTCATTTTTCATGCAACCAAAAATACTAACACGACAATGATCGAGCGACAGCGAGATCAGAGTGTTAGTATTTTTGGTTGCATGAAAAATGAAAATACTAGTCTGTATATTTTACAAACATTATAGATATATATGTTTTATAATTCCCAATAATCACCTACTTATATACGTTATGAGGATTAATAAAGAAAGATGTTATGCTGATCCAAAGGCTTTGCCGGATAAATACGTCTATATACCAGGAAACCAGGACAATAAAATTCAAAATGCGCCCGATAACGGATAAACTGACCGAAATAAGACTGAAGTAATAATGTCTCTCATTGCAAGGCCGTACCAACGCCCTGCAATGAGAGACATTATTACTTAATTTACAAAAGTAAGATTCGTCGGCTTGCTTGTGCGGTGATTGCAAATGAGGTGAGATAATTGGGTCACGTTTCAAGTGTTCGTTTTTGACGCTTAGTGACATAACTATAAATCGTTAACTGAGAAATATAACATAATTGTATAGGCAGCAATTTGTTTTGACATTTCTAGTTTTCAATTTAAATAAAATAATTACTTTAAAATTTTGTCATGCCCTATTTAACATACTTAATATTCCATCCTTAAATATGTTAAATAACGAATGTTCAAAATCGAATAATAAATAAATAAATACTTATGTTGAAGAGAGGCGCCGAATATGGATTCAACTGAATATTCGGTCAAATTATTCGATTTATTATTGGTAGTAAACAGATTCATACAAACTTGCAAGGCGTTCTACGATTTCTATGAGCTTGTTTGACACCCTACGTGTTATAAAATAAACATTTATTAGAATCACCTATTAACGAATAACCATCTGCCTTGAAGGCCACCCATTTTTTTGCACGCTACTGTTTTCATTGCTTTATACAACAGAATGAACGAAATGACCGTGACGACACTATTCAACAACAAATGAATGAAAAAATATTTTGTTCTGCCGGCTACTCTGTTAGCACAATAAGATGACGTTACAGTGTACTGTTGAACTCAGTTAGCTATTGTCAATACATCTCATGGTAGTTATAAATTACTGTATTTAAATATGTTATTGTGCCTCAGAAGATTCTGTATGGCTAATGTGTTAACCACAGAAATCTAAATAACCAGGGGGGCAGTTTGCGAAGTAGAAAAGCGTAGCGATCGCTAATTTGAACTGTGGAGCTCATACTAAAATGCTCGAATTGACAAATGTCACGTGATCTATCTAACGTTCGTTACGCTACTAATTACACTTGGCTAGGGGGGCAGGCACTAGAACTCGTGAGTAACGACCATTGTCGTCGTCGACGATAACCCTTATTCATCCCACTGCTGGGATACGAGTCTCCTCAATCGAAGGGGTTCTCCACCACGCTGCTCAAATGCCTGTTGGCGGAGGCGGGGTATCCATCAAACTACGCCATGACAGCAGCGACATGTAATGTAATTCCAATGAATTACATTACATGTCGCTGTCTCGCGCCCATTACTTTCCTACTACTTTGACAAGCTCGGTGGTCGAATGGTTAGCAATGGCCAATTTGATTCCGAGGTCGCGGGTTCGATTCCAGCACATGACAAACATTTGTGTGCATGAACATGTCTGTTTGTCTTGGTCTGGGTGTTTTCTATGTATTGTAAGTATGTATTTACAAAAAAAATTGTACTTAAATACAAAAAATGTATTTAAGTACATTTATCAGTTGTCTAGTACCCATAACACAAGCTTTGCGCTTAATTTGGGATTAGATGTCGCTGTGTAAATTGCTCAGAAATATTTATTTATTATATTTATTTATTTACTACATGCATAGACAATAACTACTCAATCACATACGCCAAAAATGCTGCACAAACTGACATTAACCTGAAGCGTAAGGCGTTCTACACTCTGACAAAAATTTTGCATGTGTGTAGTTATGCCGTCATTTTATGTAAAATCCACTAGTGCATGCCTTAGTGAACCATGCCAATAGTTCACTAGGGCATATTTATACAGAATAAAAAGAAGAACTAGTACAGAATTTACATTGATTAAAGTCAGACAACATAACTCTAAAAGTAATAATATTTCAATATTAATTTAATGTTATAATAAAACTAAAAAATCTAGTAACCTCACTCGCAGAAACACAACAACATGCCACAAGGGTATTAGTTTTAGATGCCGATGGTTCGATCCCCGCACAACACAAACATGTGTGCATGAACATGTCTGTTCGTCTTGGTCTATGTGTTTTCTATGTATTATATGTATGTATTTACAAACAAAAATGTATTTAAACAGAAGCTTTGCTTAGTTTGGGTACACCCCGACCACTCCATACAAATGTCGCGTCGTTGACTACTACATAAATAATGACTTCTGTGCAGAGCGTGAACGAACGTGCGTGCGTGCTGCGCCATACAAACTGTTCCAGATTTGTCCCAGAGTCTCGTGTCGACACGAGACTCTGAGACAAATCCATGACACGAAAGACCAGCAGGACTTTTTTTTATACCACTAAAGTGGCAAACAAGCATACGGCCCACCTGATGGAAAGCAGTTACCGTAGCCTATGAACGCCTGTAACACCAAGGGCATCACACACGCGTTGCCGACCCAGTAAAAACCACTTCACACCCTTCCTGAAGAACTCCGTGCTGTAGTCTCCTGAGAAAACCTCGACAGGCAGTTCATTCCACAGCTTGACAGTACGCGGGACAAAACTTCTCTGGAACCGCACAGTACATGACGAGCTCGGTGGCGCAGCGGTCAATGACGCGTCTTCGACACCAACGCTCGGGTGTTCGATTCCCACATAGGACAAACATTTGTGTGCATGAACATATCTGTTTGTCTTGATCTGGGTGTTTTCTATGTATCATAAGTATGTATTTACAAAAAAAAAATGTATTTCGTATGTTTTTTATAGTTATATATAGTTATACAGTTATATAGTACCCATCACACAAGCTTCGCTTACTTTGGGGCTGAATGGCGCTGTGTAATTTATCTGACAATATAAAAAAAAAAACGTACGCGACCACTTAAGCTCTAATGTGTGAGGATGAATTCCCTGTCGATGTATCACTTATACTGTGGTTTGGGACTAGATGGCAGTGTAGTCCGAAAATATTTATTTATTACACATAACTTACTTACGTATTATTTACCTTACAAACCTCACCTATAGCCTGTTTGCAGAGCGACGTACATAAAACTATATTGAAAGAGACAGTTAACGCACATAACTATAAAAATCCAAATCATTTGTATACCGTAGTAACATCCGAATATATTAAACTGGGATAACACTTCGTCTATACTGACATGTTCACTCATGTTTTTATACTTAAGGCTTGATAGCGACTTGATATAAACTCATTAAATCTCCATATTAATTCTCGAATAAAATTTTATAGTTTATTTTATGACCTATAAATGTAATTAAAAAACAATCTGTGTCCTTCTCATTATTTTTTAACTGACCACTACTATACTGACAAGCTGTGAAATTAACTGCCTGTCGTGTGCCTTATTTCGGCACTGCCCAGGTCTCAGATCTTGATTTTAACTAGACAAAAAATTAGTCGTTAATTTGTCGAAATTTGTCGCCCAAAGCAAAAAATTTGTCGGGGTCCCGTTAAAGAGTTATAAGGTTTTTTTTGTGGCAGTGCCGAAATAAGCTTGTTCGGCACTGCCCACTCGGGATCTATTAAACTACAAAACATAGCGAACATATGATTTTCCCCAGAATTAGTCGTCAATTTGTCGAATTCAGACACCAAGTATCAGAATTAGTCGACCTCCCGTTAAAAAGTTATAAGTATTTCTTTGTGGCAGTGCCGAAATAAGCCTTATTTCGGCACTGCCCAAAAAAACTACACCACCTAGCGAAAATCTGATTTCACCCAGATGTTGCCTTGAATTTGTCGAAATTTGTCGGATATAAAACACAACTGGTCGACGCGTAATTAAAAAGTTACACGCATTTTAATAATTCTCATAGTAAATATAGTCCGAGATCTTGCATCAAAATTATATCATGCACAAAATGCAATGGGATCGCAAAATATTTTTACATACTGGGGGGAGGCCCCCAGTATGTAAAAATATTTTGCGATCCCCTACAGGTTAGGACCTTTGAAGGATTCAAAGGTCCTAACCTGTATGTATTTTAACCACCGACGCAAAAAGAGGGGTGTTAAAAGTGTGACGTGTGTGTGTCTGTCTGTCCGTGGCGTCATAGCTCCCGAACGGATGAAGCGATTTCAATTTAGTTTTTTTTATATTTTTTATTAAAGGTGACTTATGTGCGAGTGTTCTTAGACATGTTTGATGAAAATCGGTTGAGCCGTTTAAAATTTGTGGTGAAAGTGGGGAAGAATCACCGAATGTCTGCAAATATACTCGAGTGGGGTCTCAAATGAAAGCGCATCACGTGCACATTACAAAATATTATGTTCAATGAAAATCGGTTGAGCCGTTTAAAGTTAATAGGGCTAAAAGTGGGGATGGAAAACAGAATGTCTGTGAATGTATCAATGGGGTATCAAATGAAAGAGCAATGAAAAAGAATATTGTTTTTTTTTTTTTTTTTTTTTATACTACGTCGGGTGGCAGACAAGCATACGGCCCGCCTGATGTGAAGCGGTTACCGTAGCCATATTAACGCTTGCAACATAAAATATTGCTCGCGCGCCACCACCCCCGCTGCCAACGCAGCATCTCCTTCCTTTCTTACTGGTGACCTCACTCACTCGCAGGAACACAACAATCCTCAAGGGAATTGTTATTTGGCTGCGGTATTCTGTAAGGTGGAGGTACATTCCCCAGTCGGGTAGCTTACAATTACGCTCCCTACCTCTCTTTTCGCCAGAGCTTCGTTTGTCACTCAGCAGGGTGCACCACGTGCAGGTGAAGTTGGCTTTGGTTCAAAGATGTTGATGAACCACTTACACCCCTAAACTTTAAATTGATGACTTAATCGAGTGTTCTTAGCTTCGTTTGATGAGAAAATTGGTTAAAAGACGTTTTAAAGTCATGGTTATGGTATGGAAAAATTGGGACATGGAAATCCGATTGTCAAGTGAGAGTATCAATTACAACATCTCAGTATTTACAATTCTGCTAAAGATGATTTGTCATGTGGGTTATTAAATAGTTTTCTTTGGTCGTGCTCACAAATTGCTACACCATCCAAGGTTTTTACTCTACTTAAGGCTACATAGGCTTGCCCTTTTGCGAAAGTACTTTTGCCTAGAAGCTATGTATTTACAACTTAACAAAATCTACATTATAATAAATATAAGTTCCCTTTAAAAAGTATAAAATAATAAAAGAAACTCAATCTTAAAATACCTAAGTGTGTATTAATAATTCTAAAAAAAATACGTCGCGTTGGGGGACGGGGCAAAGCTCTAGCATTGGGGACACCCCATGAGGTCGCAATCCACACTTTGAAAAACACTGGTCTAAACAATTACGCATGTTAAACAACGTCCATCGTAGTCTGTCTATGGATAGGTTTTTTTATCTTCGGAGGGTAAGTAAAGTCGATGGTAATGAGATCAACATCTTACAAAGCTAACATCATATGCACGTGGTGCACCCTGCTGGCTCTGACGAAAAGAGAGGTGGGGTATAGCGTATCTTGTAAGCTACCCGACTGGGGAAACCTCCACCTCACAGAATAGCGCAGCGAAATAACAGGCACCCCTTGATGGTTGTTATTTTCCTGAGAATGAGTGACGTCACCGGAAACGAAGGAGTTGCTGCATTGGCAGTGGGGGTGGCAGCGCGTAAGCGATATTTCATTTTGCGAGCCTTAATATGGTTACAGTAACCGCTTCCATCAGGCGGGCAGTATGCTTGTTTTTCACCCGACATAGTAAAAAACCAAGAGTGGCCTCCACTAACCCCTAGTTGAGCACCGGTGGAGTACGCTCTAAACTCTTAAATTGAGGGGACATCTGTATCCCAACAGTGGGATGATTATGTGTTGATGCTTAATTTGATTCCGGACCGCTCCTTTAACGTCGATGAACTTGAGTTTGCATACAATATGCGGTCAGGGCCAGCTGGCCGACAGTCGGCCGCAAACTATTTCTCTAGTGCCATTTGCATTAGGGAAAAAGTTTCCGGATCACTGCCCAAATTTATAAAAACCAACCTTGAATACAAATCGAATCAAAAGTACAGACACCTGCAAAAGTCCAAACGCAGCTTAAATAGTTTAAATCGCGTACTCGTAATAGGCTACTTGACAATGTTCTACAAGACAATTAATTAAAAGTTTGAAAAACCCCGAGACTAGTCAAGCCCTTTCATTTGATACCCATATTGAGGGAGTTGTGAAAAAAAATTAATTCACGATTTTGTGGTGGCGGCCATCTTGGATTTGAAATTTATTCTACTAGTCAAGCCCTTTCATTTGATACCCATATTGAGGGAGTTGTGAAAAAAATATATTGAATTCACCATTTTGTGGTGGCGGCCATCTTGGATTTGAAATGTATTCTACTAGTCAAGCTCTTTCATCTGATACCCGTATTGAAGGGGTTGTGAAAAAATATGTAATCCGTCCGATTATGAGTTGAGACCGAGTATGAGTTTAAGAATCCCTATTATATGCAACAGTTTCATAAACTACTATATCAGTATCATAAAATATTTGAATAGTTTACCTTCGGCTTGTTTTATATTCGTGAAAGTCTGATGGGAAAACCTATTTTAAAAGGGTGAAACTATTAAAAAAATATATTACCGTTGGAAAAGCAATAAAAATTACTATTACTTTTATTAGGTACTGCAGTAGTTACATAAACGCAATATCGTACAAATTTCTGATTCAATGCATACAAAATTGGAACGTATACCATCATCGTCTACTAGCCTTTTGTATAGAGCGTTTTCGGGAAAGTCCAAAATTGTTATTTTAGCTTTAAGCTATCATAATTACCTCGAGAAGTTTTAATGCTGAGTATTTTTTTCACCAATTTTTATCTTATTGTGATGTCTTTACAAAACAAGTCTAAGGGAAAAATACCATGTAGCTATTTGTAAGCCATCAATAGGTAGTAATATAAACCTTAAGGCAATATCGTAAGGTTTAAAACAATTTTTATTACTACGTCAAAGGTCCAAGTAATTTATTTTCAAAGTCCATATGCGTTTTGCACGTGACTATACCTTGCTTATATAGAGAGCTGACACCGGTAATGTTTCTACAACAAAGGTAAGTACGTGTTCCTGCTCGTTCAGGAAGTAACCTCGATCTACTCAATAAAATCATGGGCCCTACCGCCGAAACCGAAGCCGATTCTCATCGAATATTGTGATTCCAAAAATAGCTCCTGGGTTTAAATTAACGACGATCATCTTTAGCTTAGTCTATAGAGCTCTTGAGTGTCCACTAGCTAAGCTAAACACAATTGACACAAATCTAAAATGAAGTTTAATGCGATGGGAATCGGCTTCAGCTTAGCGCCAGATCGTTGTGCAGTTGTCTTATTCCCACTAGGTATTACAAATCCGAGTTTTCTCTCCGCCTCCATTAAAAGATTGATATCTTAAGAACTTAGTAAGAAAAATAAATTATGCTTTACTATGTTTCGTCAACAGCCCACAATTATTCCACTGCCTTGATTCAGTCATTCCCCTCACAAAGTTGAAAGTATGCCTGTTGAACTGAATTGTTAATCTTCAATAAATAGATATTATATACAATGGTTATACGTATATAATATATTTGCTTCATAGAAAAACAAATAACTATATAGGTATTATGACAATATTATGTTGTTATGTATGTTATATGTCCATTATGAGGGTGGCAGACAAGCATACGGCCCGCCTGATGTGAAGCGGTTACCTTAGCCATATTAACGCTCGTAACATAAATAATCACTCGCGCGCCGCCACCCCTGCTGCAAACGCAGCAGCTCCTTCCTTTCTGGTGACCTCAATCACTCGCAGGAACACAACAACCCTAAAGGGAATTGTTATTTGGCTGCGGTATTCTGTGAGGTGGAGGTACATTCCCCAGTCGGGTAGCTTACAATTACGCTCCCTATCTCTCTTTTCGCCAGAGCTTCGTTTGTCAGTCAGCAGGGTCCGAGCGCTTGACGTGCCCGAAACTGCACATAGGGGCTCAAGATAAATAAACCCAATCGTAGAAAAGCTACGGTCGACGTTGCTTGACTTGCTTAAGCTGATAAGCGCAACGATGCCGTCGAACTCCTCTACAAGTTCTCTAATTTTTCAAGAGAGCATTTTTAGATTTTTCTTTTCATACATTGTCGTGTTGTTTGTTCCATTGTTATTACTGGTGATTATTGGCACTTGGACATTTTGACATTTTGGACATTTTGATATAATAAAATGACTTGTACTATTCCACTTATTTAAATTTAATTTAACCGGCCGGTTTCCCTTTTATAGCATTATCAAGGTATTTATTAGATGGTTTTCTCGTTACTACTTACAAGTAACGTACAAGTACTTTTGCCTAGACACACCTCGTTGGGCGAGCATAGAGAGCGGTAGTGCTAACGTTTATTTTATTACATATCCTAACTTCAGTAAACAACAATAATCTATAGTAACGATAATAATAAGTCGTATAATTCCGTGCGTGCATAATTTATAACCGAAGTGAAACGGCAGTCGTTGTGAATTTGTGTCTCTGTCGCGCATAGCACCTTGTGATCGTGACTGCGGGGAGACCTCACCTACCAATACCCCTCCGTGGCCTGCGGCACTAACATGGACGACCAACAACTACACCAACCCACAATGGCACTGCAACGGACACCGCCAAATAAGTATTCATCCGAAACAGACTTGAAAAATCTAAAGATAATGGCAGAAAAGGAAGATATTCGAAATTTTATGAATATCCGCAAGCGCAAGTACCCAGAGGGCCCTTGTGCCATTGAGGAGAGACTGGCAAGTCTCGAAGAAAGTATCCATTCCGAAATGGCAATATGGAATGCAAAGGTCATGGAAAGTATATCAAGTAGTGTTACATCCGCTGTAAATCTGGCGCTCACACAGGAGTTGTCCAAAATATCATGTTCGCTATCTGAAATGAACACCAATATGGTAAAACTTAATACAGATAACGCCAACATAAATAAAATTTTGTCTGAAACGAATAATAGATTAGCGGACATGGAAATGACTATAAATTTCACATCAGAGCGGCAGGACGATTTGGACAACCGCCTTAAGGCGTTGGAAAGCAAAGCTTTGCGTAATGACGAGCTTGCAGAGCAAATCAACTCGCTTGAAAATAAAATATCGGTTATGGAACAACAGGCCCGGCAGTGTAATATCGAAATATCCAATATGCATGAACGTCGCGGAGAAAACCTGATGGACATCTTGAAGTGCCTAGGAAATGTTGTAAAGCAGCCAATAGGAGCAACTGACATCGTAGCGGTCCATCGGGTTCCTCATGCTGACTCCAATAATACACGTCCAAAAAATGTGATTGTCAAATTTGCCTCAAGAGTGATGCGCGATAACGTAATCTCGGCTTGTCGGGCGACCAGAGGACTTGATTCGGCAATGCTGTCTATTCCTGGAACGCCTACCACCACATATGTTAATGAACATTTAACACTAAGTAATAAAATGTTATTTCGCAAGTGTCGAGAAGCGGCAAATAAGTATGCATATAAATACGTATGGGTCAAGCACGGTGTCATCCTTGTACGAAAAGCGGACAATTCATCGGCAGTTGCTATACGATCAATCCAGGACATCGCCAGGATTAAGTGATGAAACTGACTATGTAGTCTATATATACGTTTGTACTCGCTGTTATACTTTATTATATCAACTATCAAACCAAATCAGGCGTAATGCAGGTACTGTTAAGTTTGTTAACATTAAATATTTTCAAATAATTTTATATGCACGGTGTAACAAACTAGATATCAGGAGTTATAATAATAAGAAACTAACATGTTTTTATACTCATATATTTCATTTTAAACATTATTATAATAATAAAAAATATAGCGTGGTAAGGTGGGTAATTCGAGGTGTAATGGCAGCAATTCTATTTGTGAGCTACGCATTCGTAAGATACAAGATTTTTATGTATTACTTTTATTCCAAATGGGCACAAATAAATAAAATACTAACATATAAAAACGAACATTTTATTTTTAATTTATTTTACAATCATAATAACTCTTCTCATTATTTAAATACACATATTATTATTACACAATACCACATAAACACAACACTTTATTACACTTTAGTCTCTCGTAATGGATAAGCAAATATTATCTGTATTTTACCAAAACTGCCGAGGTCTAAGAACAAAATTACACACTATGTACATGAACATTCTATCGCACAGTTATGATGTCATCATTTTAACAGAGACTTGGTTGCATGGGTCTATAAACGATAATGAGTTTATAGATGGTAGATATCGGGTATTTCGATGTGACAGGGACCGCGCCGGCAGCGGGCGGCGGGACGGTGGCGGCGTGCTGGTGGCGGTTCGCCATGAGCTGTGCGCGACACCGCGTGTGCTCCCGGCCCGCGCCGATACCGGTGCTCCGTACTCGCCGCTAGTCGACCACGTACTTATCGAACTGCGGTCTCGCAACTACTGTTGCATAATCAGCGCGGTGTATATCCCTCCGAACTTAAAGTCTGATGTGTATGCGCCACACTTTGACATGTTGGTGGACGTACTACAGGCGACTGATGTGAACGATTTTATTGTAGTGGGTGACTATAACCTACCTACAATGGAGTGGCGCGAATTTCCGACTCATTTAGAACCTATTATTAGAAGTAATTATAGTCAATCTAATAAATATTTAATAAATTTCTTAAGTTTACTTAACTGTCAACAAATTAATAAATGTAAAAACATCAAAAATCGAATACTGGACTTTTTTATTACTAATATTAACAGTAGTAATATATCCGTCGCACCCACTCCTCTTGTACCGACCGATGAGAATCATCCTGCTTTATTTGCACTTTTACCGGTTAATAACAACTTATCACTCATGACGATGAAACCCAGAACACAGTTTAATTTTAACAAAGCTAACTACGAATTAATTAATAAAGATATTTCAAATATAAACTGGGAAGAACTACTGTCAAAATGTAAGAATGCTGAAGGCGCAGTATTTGAGTTTTATGAGAAAATATATGATATCATTAAAAAACATGTTCCACAAAGAGTAATGAAAAATACTCAATATCCTAATTGGTTCTCACCAGCGTTGATACACATACATAAAAATAAAAATAAATATTGGGTTAAATGGAAAAAATATCAAAATAAATCTGACTATGAAATCTTTGCCATATTTAGGAAACGTTTTCAAAAAGAATCACAAAAATGTTATAAGAAATATATGATAAAAACTGAAAACAGTATTAGAGATAACGTAAAATACTTCTGGTCGTATATCAACACTATGAATAACCAAGCTGGTATACCTAACAGTGTATCATGCGCGGGTGAGAATTCAAATAGTCCTGATGAAATACCACATCTTTTTTCTTCATACTTTAGATCAGTCTTTGAGCCTTCTTGTATTCCCGATGGCTACGATATAAACGATATACCCGACACCAACAATAACTCTGATCTACTTATAAATGATGCACAAATCGCTACTGAAGACATTCTCAAAGAGTTACGTAACTTAGATTTAACAAAAGGCCCTGGCCTAGACAATATTCCTCCATTTTTTTTTAAATCTACAGCTATGGTAATTGCACCTCCTTTGAATATAATATTTAACCGATGTTTACAAGAAGGTGTTTTTCCGTCTATTTGGAAGTCTGCACGTATCGTGCCAGTTTTCAAGTGTGGGGATAGATCTAATGTTGAAAATTATCGCCCCATATCTATACTATCCACTCTGTCGAAGCTATTCGAGAGGCTAGACCATAACTATATTTATCCATCATTACATAGCACTATTATAGAAGAACAACATGGTTTCGTGAAACGTCGATCTACTGTTACTAATTTATTAACTTATACATCTTATCTTTTTGATGCGCTAGATGCTAATAAACAAACAGACAGTGTGTATACAGACTTCCGGAAAGCCTTCGACAGGGTGGATCATAAATTATTACTTGATAAACTTGCATATAATGGAATACGAGGTAACTTATGGCGATGGTTCAAATCCTATATTACCAACCGTACACAGAAAGTAATTGTCAATGGTTACGAATCAGACTTCATTAATGTTACTTCAGGAGTCCCACAAGGGTCCATTCTGGGTCCTTTATTATTCATTCTATTTATCAATGACATAAAACATTGTTTTAAATATTGTAATTTTCTCCTTTATGCCGACGATTTAAAAATTTATCATCTTATAGAAAATCTGGATGACCATCATCGATTTCAGCAAGATCTCTATCGTTTCTCTGCTTATTGTTATAACAATAAGTTAAGTCTCAATATCAGTAAATGTAAAATTATCACTTTTACTAAGAAGATAAATACGAGTAAGTTTCCATATAGTCTGTGTGGTGTAACTTTAGATGTGACTGAATTAATAAAGGACCTAGGAGTTCATTTAGACAGTAAATTACATTTAGATGTACACATTGACAACATAATTAATAAATCATTTAAAATGTACGGACTCGTGATACGTTCCTGTGTAAAGTTTACAAGACCTTCAACATATATTCATCTACATAAAGCTTTAATTCGTTCTCAACTTGAATACGCTGTGCCCATTTGGAATCCCTACTATAACAAATATATTGATGCTCTCGAAGCTGTGCAGCGCAAATTCTTGCGCTGCACTATGGTTCGAGTAGAACAAGCTAGCTAGACAAAAACGACCCTTAAATTTCTAGTAATTACTTATTAAGATGAACTCATTAGATATATACATTAAGGAATACACCTATGAATTTTCGTTACTTTCGTCAATATGAGCGTCATTGAGGTAAGTATACAAAATGTTGATAATTCAAAGTGCATTCATTTGCAATTTTACGCCCTAATTGAAAGCATTATTTACGTTACTAAAAGAAGTTTGTGATAGTGTTTATATGATGGATTGTGTACATAAAGGTATGTAGTTTTGTTTAAGTTAGTTTTTATCACAGGAACTTTATTCGATAATTTTATTAAATTAAATGTTTAGATAAAAGTGATGTTTTTTAACCGTCTTTTTTAGTTCAATGGACGAAAAATTACATGTCCACTCATGTCCACTCCGTAAAATCTATCACATATGATTCTCTAAGTATCTATATACTTATTTGTAAAAAAAAATATTGCGAATTATTTGCACAACTATTTTATTTTTATTTTTTTCTTTTAACAGTTTTCACCATCTCGGAAATAGATTTTTTCGAAGAATGGCTGAAACACCCGAAAGAAATGCGGAATGAGGAGCTTTATCGGCTTGTATCTTTGAGACATGATTTTGATAGTGTTACGGAGTAATCGGTGAGGGACGTCAAGGTTATCATCTCCAAATATTCATCAAAATGGCTGAAAAATGGAGCAGCTGCGGAAGAAGCCGATAGCGCTTCCTAGAGACGACTTCGACGTACCTAAATGGTGTTGACATATGTTTCGCCGTGTCCTTTCATTTATCCATGCCAAGGACCTCGATACAAACCCAACCGGGACCTGGACGACCAACTAAAGAGTTTGAAGATTCCAGTCTCAAAACAAAAAGACGTCGCGTAGATGACCTCTTGCAGTCCAGGAGTGGAGCATCAGAGCCGGACTAAGGATTGCAGAAGAATTCGTGAATACAACAAAAAAAAAAACAATTTACGAATAGATATAACTACGAATAGAGATTTACTTAATGTGTTATTGACATCTGACCATATGAAGTGAATGTGAAGTCTTAGATTTCATAGTTCAGCCTAGCTTTATGGAACAAAATGTTTTTCATAGTTTTCATAGTTCTGCCACTCATCATCATCATCATGACAATTCATTGGATGATTCATCTGAGGATAGTGATGATAATGAGAGATAGATTTTGTTGCTGAGTGTTTTATGTATCTGTTATTAGTTATTAAGTTAGATTTAGAGATAAATTATTTCATAAAAATATAGATATTCTGTTCATATTCTTGAACTTTGTTCTTTTTTCACTCAAATGAAAAACTGCCCTCCAAGAAGTACAGACAACTTTACATCTATGCTTTATAACCCCATTTAGACATAAAAATCAAAGCAAATAATATTGTCCAGCTAACTTGTTCCACACGAACCATAGTGCGCTGTATGCACTACAAATGCTTCCATAGTCGTTCTTCCAATGAACAGCTATTAGACAAATACAATATCCTAAACCTTAACCTTAGACGCACCCAACTGGAAGCAAGAATGCTCTATGATCTATGTCATAATAGATACGACTGCCCTTCTATAATTAATAGATTGTGTTATAGAGTTCCTACCAGGACACATACCCGTAGACAATGTCAATTGTTTGCTCTTGTCCCCTGTCGTACCAACGCCGGCAAACGCTCTCCTCTATACCGAATTACTCAATCTTACAACCTAAATTTTAATGATATAGATATCATGGTTACACGTGCTAGTACCTTCAAAAAAGAAACTTTCGAAATTTTGAATACAGCCTAACATACTATTGTGTACCTAAAATAAATGTGAATATTTATTTTGAACGGCAAATAAGATAGTTATCGTTAATGTGTAGTTCTCAGTATTTGCTGAAGTTGTATGTCGATTTATAATGTTCACTGCTCTTTCTAATTTGAAGTTATCTGCGGTAAACGGTGCTGATAGCACAATTACTGTTATTTTTTAATCTATGCCTGTTAGTAAAATCCATTGTGTTATTGTTTGTTTACCTAAATAAAGAGAAAAAAAAAAAAAAAAAAAAAGTACTGTACAATCAATGACGTCTTAAACCATAAATGCTATAATAGTTTACTGAATAAAATTTTCAGTTTCCTATAACAATACAGTCAAATCAGCCGTACCTACTGCTTTGATATTGTTGATACTGATGATTGCTGGCGCTTGGTGGAACTTTTTGATTCCGTTGTAGGATCTTGACAGTTTTATTTATTACGTTCACAAATGTAATATATATATTTGTACCTCCTGGTAAAAAATATCGTCTTTGTCATTTTTTTTTTTTTTTTTTTTTTTGTGTAATGGCTATACGGTCTTCGTCATTTTCTTATAGGTACTTAATTTATTTTCGGACAATTCGGTATGCTCTTGTTTCATCGAATGTACGATATGTGTAATATTTTTTTATTATAAGGGGACATACCCGCGACATACGATGGTTACACAGGAAATATAACAGTGGGAACTGTTATATTTCCTGTGTAACCATCATTAACAGCCAACGACATCCAAAAAGGCAATGAACAATCCATTCCAGATGGTGAGACTATGGCTGCATTGGAACTCATAACGAATTTATTGAAGAGAAATTAGTACGAGTTGGAAATTTTGAATTTGACATAAAGAATAAGCTGTCGCGATTTCCTACTAGTAGGATACTACAGCATGAGTTTTTCGAAATTGTTGCCAAGAGATTTTACGGAATAACAGCAAAGTATGGCGCTAGCGGTGCAGGCGTCCAAAGGCTACACAGTTAGTGGTTACTTTCAAGCGGCCCCTATGTTTTATGTCACCTTAATGGTTTAAAAAAGTATTTTTAGTTCAAAAACATTAAAAATGTGACACATCATCAAATTGTTGTTAATTATCCAGAAAATAATGGTTCATAAAAAACGGACATTAACAACGAGCGCAATCGTGGATTGTTGATTTATTAATTTTATATATTCTATATTGCACTGATTGCAAATAAATTATTACAACATAATTACATGAAAAGTGTACAAAAGTGAGCTTATCTTTACAAGAGATCTTATCCTGCCGGCCCTATAGGTAGTAAAAGAAATAGTCACTTGACGGATAATTACAATATGTGCGTACTTATTAATAAATGAATAGAGAGAGAGAAAAAAAAACAGTACAATCAAACGATATTTTGACTCTTTAAAAAGCAGTATACATAAAATAACATTAACAGAAAAAAAAATTGCTTAACAAATAATAATAAACATAAATACATATTATTAGATACATATCTTCTATAAATACATACATATTCATAATTGAGACAAATAGTGTTCCTTCAATCTTTTTTTTGTTTGATGGATTGGATTGAATGGGCAATCTCTTATTAATTGTTAATCATGATAAAATTGTGGGTCCTTGATTTAATTGACCTATCTTAAAAAAACCACTTCTTCTTACAAATTCTAAAGACTTTTCTAACCGTTTGTTCGCTACATAAAAAACAAAAAACGTAACTCACCTGTAGCCAACTTCCTCGGCGACAAAAACAAAGTTAGAACAATATAGAGAATTGGATGCCAACGACAAGAATGTCCAAAACATCAGCACACTGTGATAACAACCGAACACGTTGAATTGGGATAACACTTTATCCAATACGTTCTTTTTTTCATTATCTGACATTCTCTATTTTATTATCTTTTATTTTTGTTTTAGAGACTCTGCGTTTCTATTATTTATTATAAATCACAAATTTATTTTTATATTTATTATTTTTAAACACAACTTTTATTGTTTTTTACGTAAGAATAGTTATTTAACACTAACACATTGGTTTTATATTTTATAAAGTATATTTTTTTAACTAAACGTTGTGCTGTTGCAGTCAAGTTGTTTATGTTGTATAAAAGCAATCTCAGAGCAGTCGACCGTGCGATTGTCTCTTTGTGATTCTCGCCGGTGTCCTCTGATTACTAAATGAGGTAGCTGATAGATTCGTGACGGTGTGATTCCCCCCTATTGGTGCGAGGCATTTATATCTGGTTACTTTTATTTAATTTTTATTTATACTAATGACACTCTTATACGTACACTATTAGCACAAGTGTGAACTAGATAATATAATAGAAGTCAGAACTTAATAACAATAATATTGTTTCAAACATCAGGGGCCCACACCCTTTTTCAATATACTTATGTTGTTGTTTTTATTCATAATGAGACATACTATCATAATTAAAGACAAATAAATAAATATTCCTTGACAAATTACACACTACCATCTAGTCCCAAACTAAGCAAAGTCTGTACTAGGGTACTAGATAACTGATATTATACTCAAATACATTTTTTTGTAAATACATTTATATTATTGATAGAAAACACCCAGACCAAGACGAACAGAAATGTTCATGCACACAAATGTTTGTCATGTACGGGAATCGAACCCACGACCTCGGAGTCAAAGTGGACTTTACTAGCCATTCGCCCACCGGGCTCGTGAAATTGATGACTTATTGTTTTATTTGAAACTATGATACTTGTACATACACTTTATTTTTAATATTACCATTGCATGAGTTTTGGGGTGTAAGTGGTTCACCATGATGTTAAAGCCAAAGCGAAATTTTAGTGCATCCTGCCGTCTAGCGAAAGGGGCTCTGGCAAAAGAGAGATAGGGTACAGCGTATTTATAAGCTACCCGACTGGGGAAGTACCTCCACCTCACAGAAACCACATCCAAATAACAACTCCCTTGAGGGTTATGTTCCTGCTAGTGAGTGAGATCTCCAGGAAGGAAGGAGTTACTGCGCTTGCTACAGGTGTGGTGGCGCGGTAGCAATATTTCATTTTACGAGCGTCTATAAGGGACGGTAATCGCTTTACATAAAATAGGCCATAAGCTTGTTTATCACCCGACTTAGTACAAAAAATTAAGTAATAGTATATCACATAGATAGTAAATAATCATAGAACACCAATCCGTTTGGCCAGCGTGGGGAGTGTAGGCCAAATCCTCCTTCTGTCTGGGACGGACGAGAGGGTCGTGCTCCTGAGTGGAGACTAAAATGACCTGGTGATGAATCATAGAACCTGAACCTGGAAGGTATCTACTGCAACCAACTTCAACACTTGCGCATTGCTGACCTTGTTTTCTAGGGTCGGCAACCTGGGCCCTGGTTTACCTCTTCACGCCACATAGTCTCCTGGAAACCTCTGTCCATAGTAAACGTTATCTATAAAAACCTTGACTGCCAAAGGTAAGAGCAAGATTCAGTTCACCTGTAGGAGAATGTTAGGCTCGTGTCCAATAAACTCGTGCTCAATAAGGCGAAGCAATATTTCAACTCCAGGCTGTTGCTTTTCAAAAGATAGGTGCGCCCTCACATGGATTACAGAGGGGCAATTCTCGTAATTAAAATACAGTCAAAATTCAGTTTCGATCCAGTCTCGATCTCACAAATGTCACATTTGGTATTCTCGTAATACAATATGTAACTTCAAAATTAAATTTAAGCGGGATTATATCGAAATATGAATGAAAATTAAACAAACTAAGAATGTTACTTTGCCAACAACAAGAATTGATAATAATTAATTAATGAAATCAAGTATATAATTTTTGTCAATTCACAATTCAATCTTGATTCGGTCAACTTTCAATCTGCGTTCGTAGAAAAATTACGAGAATTGGCCTTCTGTTGTCAGGTCTCAAAACAAAATATTAAATAAAATTATAACTTCATTTAGCGCTTATGAGCTCGATAATATAATTTCTAGCAATGGCGTTTGATTCCGAGGGTCGCGGGTTCGATTACCACACAAGACTTAATTAATTAGTGCCCATGAACATGTGTGTTTGACTTCGTCTGTGTGGTTTATATGTATGTATTTCCAAATAAAATGTATTTAAGTAAATTTGCCACTTATCACGACTCATAGTACAAGCTTTGCTTAGTTTGGTACTCGATGGCCTTGTTTAGTTTATCCAGAAATATTAATTACATTTTTTTTTGTAAATACATTTACATTATTGATACAAAACACCCAGACCAAGATGAACAGATATGTTCATGCACACAAATGTTTGTCATGTACGGGAATCGAACCCACGACCTCGGAGTCAAAGTGGACTTTACTAGCCATTCGCCCACCGGGCTCGTGAAATTGATGACTTATTGTTTTATTTGAAACTATGATACTTGTACATATACTTTATTTTTAATATTACCATTGCATGAGCTTTGGAGTGTAAGTGCTTCACCACGATCTTTGTTTGTTTGTTTGTATTTGTTTGTATTATCTTTATTGTACATAATAAGCATAAGTATATTTACATTTAGAACACTTAAAATACAGATGTACAAAGGCGGGCTTATCTCTATAAGAGATCTCTACCAGCCGACCTTCGAGTGTTGGATATAAACTTTAGAGTGGCGAGGGCCTTCAGATATAAAGAATACATACGAGAAAATAATAAAAAAGGGAAGAAGTAGCAATAAATACAGCAAGTAAGTACAGATAAATCAAACAGCAATAATGAGTATCTTTAATGCCAAAGCGAAACCTGCACGTAGTGCATCCTGCAGAAATATTAATTTATTTAATTCCATTACTATTCATCATCATCATCATCAGCCTGTATCTACCCACTGCTGGATATAGGCCTTTCCCAATGCTTTCCACCATATGCGATCCTCCCTTGCCGCATCCAACCGCTACCAGCCACTTTTTTAAGATCATCGGTCCATCTAGAGAGGGGGCATCCTACGCTTCGTCGCCCCATACGTAGCCTCCACTTAGGACTTTCCTCCCGCCCACCTGATGTGAAGCGGCTACCGTAGCCACAGGGCACGTTAAGCCGTCTATCCCAGATATTCTTCTTGCAATAGATGACAGTAGTTAAGTCAAGTCAGCGTGACCTTTTGGCGGATTGGAAACACTAGCTTTCTTTGGAGTGTAAGTGGTTCATCAACATCTTTGAACCAAAGTCAACTTCACCTACACGCGGTGCACCCTGCTGACTGACAAAAGAATCTCTGGCGAAAAGAGTGTTAGGGAGCGTAATTGTAAGCTACCCGACTGGGTAATGTGTCTCCACCTCACAGAATACCGCAGCCAAATAACAATTCCCTTGAGGGTTGTTGTGTTCCTGCGAGTGAGTGAGGTCAGCAGAAAGGAAGTAGATGCTGCGTTGGCAGCGGGGGTGGCGGCGCGCGAGCGTTTTTTTATGTTGCGAGCATCAATATGGCTACGGTAACCGCTTCACATCAGGCGGGCGTAAGCTTGTCGGCCACCCGTCGTAGTACTAGCTACTGCCGATCCGCAGTAGAGCAGGTGCTTAAACCCCCTTTGAGGCGAACCCTGTACCTAAGTGGGATGAATATGGATTGAAGCAGAACTAGATCACACTTGACGGCTACACACTGTACGCACGGAGAAAGTCAAGGTAGTCTAGTGACCCAGTGTTGACCGTGACTGCCTGACTGACAATACACATCATTTGCATGTCGTTGACATTCCGCGCCGAAAGCAGGGAAAGTGGAATTATAAACATATGTATTTACGCATATAATTAACATAATGTGGTGTAAGTGGTTCATCAATATATTTGAACAAAAGCCAATCTCACTCGCACGTGGTGCACCCTGCTGACTGACAAACGAGGCTCTGGCGAAAAGAGAGGTAGGACATAGCATAGCGTATTTTGTAAGCTGCTCGATTGGCGATGTACCTCCACCTCACAGACTACCGCAGCCAAATAACATTTCCCTTGAGGGTTGTTGTGTTCCTGTGAGTGAGTTAGGTCACCAGGAAGGAAGGGGTTGCTGCGATGGCAGCAGGGGTGAAGGCGCGCAAGCGATATTTCATTTCATGTTGCATAAAGAAAACATAATGATCTGTTTATCTAATTATTTTAGACCTTCTGATGATGTATCGACTAATAATAATGAAGCAGAAACAACCGCAACAGCTGAAGCTACTCTTTTCGCTTACCATCAGGCGAAGCGGAAATATGCAGAGCTAATATAAAAAAAAGCCAACTGCAACACTTGCACATTGCTGACCTTGTTTTCAGGGTCGGCAAGCTGGACCCTGATTTACCTCGTCACGCCTATGAGGCGAGTCTAGTAGTAGTAGTAGTAAAAGCAGCCACGTCAGCTTTGGTCGTGTCTGGCACGTCTACTAACGATAGTGGGTGGATGCCGGCCGGCAATAGTTTGCATTGAAGCGGTTGCGGGTTTGATTTTACCTAACCACTTCTATTAATATAGTTCTCAACAAGATTTACTGAGTTACAGTAATTACTGAGATACTAAATACCAGCTGGTTGACTAGCGTGGCTACTAAATTAAAGAACTAGCAAAGATTAACAATTATTTATTTGCACGGATATAATTACAATGTTCGCGGCAGTCAGAAAATATGATATGGTATATTATTTATATTGTGTCGGGTATTTATAACAAAAATATCTACACTCCCACTTGACAGTGCGTGTACGCATAGTTACATACGCATTCATAGTGACGTCGGCCATCCACCGCTGCGTTGCTCGCATCAATGGAGGCGTGAGCCGCCATGATGCAAACGTACTACAATGGGTGGAGCCCGGTGCACTATGAATGAGTGTCGACAGCATCGCGCGATGTGACGTAGTAGTGGCGTGATTTTCGTGCCTCGTTGTAGCCGGCGAGTTACTTGTTTGTGCAATTTGAATACTCGCCACACACTCCCCCGCTGAGACCGTTACTACGGGCGATAGTAATCTGGGAAGTGTACTGTCCGTCCACTTCTCGTCTTCTTGATGGTACCAGGGTATTCGGTGGACTGCTGGCCTTGGATGCTCACTTGTGCTGGTACGGGTGTTGATGTAGACCTGGTTGGTAACTCCTCCTTTGAGACATAAGCTGGTTTGAGGCGGTCTATGCTCACTTTCTGTGTCTTCCCTCGTACGTCAATGTCGAAGGTCTTCTCCTGTCTCTGTAGAACCTTGTAGGGACCAAGATAAGGAGCCTGAAGGGGTCTTCGTACTGGACCTTGACGGAGAAAGACGTGAGTGGCTGCTTTCAGGTCTTTAGGGACATAGAAAGGTCTACTGGTGCCAGTGTGCCATGATGTTGGATGGGGTGTTAGCTTGCTCATGTGGGAACGAAGTCTGCTGATCATGCTGCTGGTGTCCACGGTTTCATCAGGGCTGGTGGTGAGAAACTGTCCAGGTAAGCGTAGTGGCTCGCCGTAGACTAGTTCTGCTGTGGATGCTTGCAGATTGTCTTTCCACGCGCTGCGGATGCCGAGGAGTACCCAAGGTAGGACTTCCGTCCAATTTGAGTCTGTGTGGCAGGAGATAGCGGCTTTTAGCTGGCGATGGAGCCTCTCCACCAAACCATTGGCTGCAGGATGGTAAGATGTGGTGAAGTGGTGAGTTGCGCCAACTAGCGCAGCAAGCTCCTTGAATGTGTGCGACTCGAATTGTCGTCCACGGTCGCTGGTGATGTGCTCGGGACATCCAAAGCGGGATATCCAGCCCGACGTCAGGGCAGCAGCACAGCTCTCAGCGGTGATGTCCTGCAGTGGAATCGCCTCAGGCCAACGCGTGACGCGGTCGACCATCGTGAAGCAGTACCTGTAGCCGGAAGATAATGGTAAAGGACCAATAATATCGACATGTATGTGACTGAAGCGACTTGATGGTGTTTTGAAGGCTGCTAACGGTGCTGATGTGTGTCTGGTGACTTTACCCCTCTGACATTGCTGACATTCCTTTGCCCATTGACGACAGTCCCTTCGAACTCCAGGCCAAACGAATCGTTCGGTTACTAAACGGACGGTGGCTTTTCCTCCAGGGTGGCTAAGATTATGAAGCATATTGAATACCTGTCTCCGAAATGACTTTGTGATGAATGGTCGAGGATTGGCTGTGATGTCGCAGTATACTTCACAATCTGAGTCTGGCAGCCTTACTTTCTCCAGTTTGAGAGCAGACCCGTTCTTCAGCAGGTCTTCTAGTTCCGTGTCTGCTTCTTGCTCGCTGGCCAGGGACTGGTAATCTAAGGGCAATTCAAGTTCGTTAATACGAGACAAAGTATCTGCTACCAAGTTGTCTTTACCAGGTATATATTTGATGCTGGTGGTAAACTGGCTTATGTAGTCCAAGTAGCGAAACTGACGTGGGGAACAATGGAACAATTCTTCCGCTGCTCTGCAAATGCGAAAGTCAGAGGTTTGTGGTCCGTCATGACGCAGAAAGTTCTTGCTTTCACCATGTACTTAAAATGGCGTATTGCCTCGTAGATCGCCAGTAACTCCCTATCGTAAGGACTATACTTCCTCTGTGAAGGACTCAGCTTCCTAGAAAAGAATGCCAGGGGTTGCCACAGACCATTCGTACGCTGCTGCGGCACAGCGCCGATTGCAGTATCCGAAGCATCAGTCTGGATGGCTAGTTCTGCTCCTGGGTTTGGATGCGCCAACAGTGTAGCCTCTGAAAGGTTTTGCTTACAGTTGTTGAAAGCTGTCAGTAGTTCTGGAGTCATGTGGATCGGCTGCGAACCTTTTACTTTTGGGCCAGCCAGGAGTGCGTTGAGTGGTGCTTGTGAGGCGGCTGCGGAAGGAATAAAGCATCGATAAAAGTTTATCATGCCGAGGAATCGTCTCAGTTCCTTTACAGTTTTGGGAACTGGGAATTCCTGTATGGCTTGAACCTTGGAATCGAGTGGTTGAATTCCTGCCGAAGAAACCTTGTAGCCTAAGAAGGTTACCTCTGGTTGCTCGAAGACACATTTGCTAGTGTTTATCAGTACACCGTATTCTGCTAGCCTTTCGAACAACTACCTGAGATGTTGCTGGTGCTGGGTGCTGTCGCTGCTAAAGACCAGGATGTCATCTATATACCCATAACAGAAATCTAGACCTCGTAGAACCTCGTCCATGAAGCGCTGGAAGCTCTGGGCGGCATTACGAAGTCCGAACGTCATGAACGGGAATTCGTATAGGCCGAAGGGTGTGGTGATGGCTGTTTTCGGTATATCCTCCTCGTAGACTGGTATCTGGTTGTAAGCCTTTACCAGATCGATAGTTGAGTAGACTGAACTGCCTGTTAGCTGCTGGGCGAAGTCGTGGATATGCTTGACTGGGTACTAGTCAGGAATTGTACGTGCGTTCAATAACCTGTAGTCTCCTCCACATGGACGCCAGCCGTCGTTTTTCTTGCGGGCTAGGTGAAGTGGTGAAGACCAGGCGCTTTGTGATCTGCGCGTTGTACCATTCTGCAGCATCTCGTCGAACTCTTGCTTCGCTATCTTCAGCCGTTCTGGATCTAAACGGCGAGGGCGGCACGAAACTGAAGGACCAGGAGTGGTGCGGATGTGGTGCACTGTACTATGTTTGGGAGTATTGGGCTTACCAGCAGGACGGGTAATGTCAGGAAACTCCCTCAATAAGCGGTGTACAGCAGTGCCGTCGACCGTAGTGCGTACTGATGATATCGCCTCTGCCGATTTTTGATGCTGCCCCGCAACTGTCATCGTGGTGATGCCGTCAATTAGACGCTGGTTACGACAGTCGACTAGCAGGTTGTAGTAACCTAGAAAGTCAACGCCTATGATGGGTTTTGAGACGTCGGCTACGATGAAACGCCAGGTAAACGCGCGACGAAGGCCTAGGTTTAAGGTAAGTGGCAAGTAACCATACGTAGCGATGATTGTCCCGTTAGCTGCGAACAACTCGTACTTGGTCTTAGGTCGTGTCTCCCGAACAGCGGATCTTGGGTATACGCACAGGTCTGAACCCGTGTCGATTAGGTATTGCACCTTGGTTGTGCGATCCGTGATGAACAGGCGGTTAGTGGTGCCTAGGCAGTCGTTTTCCGCCACTAATGGCTGCCTTGGTAGTTTACCGGCTTCTTGCTGTAGCTGCAGGGTTGAGTGCATTTTCTTGCCTGATCACCGAACCTGTAGTGATACCAGCAGTTTGGATGGTCTTTCGGTCGAGAACGTGATCTGGAACGATGTTGAGACCTTGAACCTCTGTTTCTGGACCGAGTGCGCTGCCTTTCCCTTATTTCTGACTGCTCAAGCCTCCGCGTCAGTTCCTCAATCCGCTGCGTCAACATATGGATAGCTGCATCGGGTACGGAATTGGACGAGTGACTTGAGCTAGTACTTGCACTTGCTACTTGCCCGTTTACTGGAACGATGTCATTTATCTGGTCGGCGAGTGCTGCTATTTCGTCCAGATTCATGTTCATCTGGGATGCCACTATGGTCTGAAGGTTGGTAGGAAGTCTACTGGACCAGATGGTGCGGA
Source organism: Hypsopygia costalis (assembly GCA_937001555.2). Lineage (NCBI taxonomy): Eukaryota > Metazoa > Arthropoda > Insecta > Lepidoptera > Pyralidae > Hypsopygia > Hypsopygia costalis. Next base: position 31,094,611 of record OW443329.2, read on the forward strand.
TGAACTCGTCGGGTACTGATGGTCCAGCTAGAAATTGGAGATGACGAAGAAATTGAGATGGTTTCCTGTCGCCTAGCTTTTCATGCATCAGCAGCTGTTTTATCTTATGCTCTTGTGAAGCGGACAGTCGTCGGATCAGTTCTGCTTTCAGCTTCTCATACTTGCCAGTAGCTGGTGGTGACACTATTACATCTCGTATCTCTGCCTGATGATGTGGTTCCAGTTGTGACAAAACGTAATAGAATTTGGTGGTGTCTGTGGTAATATTTGAAAGCAAGAACTGACCTTCCAAGTTGGCAAACCATAGCTCCGGATCGCTGGGGTTGAAAACGGGTGTCCGTATACCGACTCTGTAGGTTTCCATCTGCCCTAGTGCGTCCTTGTCAGCAATCTTGTCTGAACTCATCTTCTTTCTTCTTCTTCTTCGGGGTCACCAGTGAAGCGGTTGCGGGTTTGATTTTACCTAACCACTTCTATTAATAAAGTTCTCAACAAGATTTACTGAGTTACTGTAATTACTGAGATACTAAATACCAGCTGATTGACTAGCGTGGCTACTAAATTAAAGAACTAGCAAAGATTAACAATTATTTATTTGCACGGATATAATTACAATGTTCGCGGCAGTCAGAAAATATGATATGGTATATTATTTATATTGTGTCGGGTATTTATAACAAAAATATCTACACTCCCACTTGACAGTGCGTGTACGCATAGTTACATACGCATTCATAGTGACGTCGGCCATCCACCGCTGCGTTGCTCGCATCAATGGAGGCGTGAGCCGCCATGATGCAAACGTACTACAATGGGTGGAGCCCGGTGCACTATGAATGAGTGTCGACAGCATCGCGCGATGTGACGTAGTAGTGGCGTGATTCTCGTGGCTCGTTGTAGCCGGCGAGTTACTTGTTTGTGCAATTTGAATACTCGCCACAGCATGAACTAATTGGTGGCGGAAGCACGCAAAGTAGTGTAGATCAAATTGCCTGTAAATTTGACTTTCGCAAAATAACACATGAATCAATTCAATAACTAATGAATCAGCGATGCCGATCTGAAGACGAGCCTGGTTTTCGAATGGCTAGGCAATGGCTACTTTGACTCCGAGGTCGCGGATTCGATCCCCGCACAAGACAAAGTTTAGTCTAAGTGTTTTCTATGTATTAAAAGTATGTATTTACAAAAAAGTACATCTTCTAATATATAAAATTCTTGTGTCACAGTCGGTCAAGCTGTTTCGGAGGAATATGGTAACTAACAAGTTACCATACTCCTCCGAAACGGCTTGACCGATTTTGATGAATTTTTATATGTGAATATATTCAGTAGGTCTCAGAATAGGTTCTTATCAATTTTTATGGCAAAACAACGTTTGCCGGGTCAGCCATTATGTGTATATACAACTATATACATATACAACGTGTAACTTCAAGTACGCAACACCTAAAAACAGTTTGTTTAGAATCATGAGTAGAATCAATTCCATAATTTTCATCCAAGTATAGAAGTAGGTAAACAAACGTAATACGGTAATACCGCCGCGTCCAAAAAGTCTTAAGCGCCGTGCAGAGAGCGGCGCTTACGCGTCATTGACGCGATGCTCGCTCTTTAACATTCATATTTGCCTATCGTAGCCATTGGCGCGTCTTTTTGATAAGAAAGCGCCACAGAGCTCAGAAACTATTAGAACTATTAGGAAAACAAAAAAGTGTTCATATCACCGAGATTTTTTTTTTCGAAAATATTATTTATATATATCAATTTATAATAATAAAACTCAGTTGGGGTGTTTGAGGTTTTGTGTACTTAGAGTTACACGTTGTATACATACGCACGTTGTATACATACGTCTTCGTCTTCATCAACCCTTATTCGTCCCACTGCTGAGTTACGGGTCTCCCTTCAATGGAATTATTCTTTTGTTGGTTGTTAAAGTCATAATTTAAATTAATTATGATCGAATTTTGACCTATGGGCGACCACTAGCTTCTATAAATAGCTACTCAACATAATCTCTCCATTGACGTCACTTTTTTTATATGACAGGGGGGCGAGCATGTGGGTCACCTGATGGAAAGTAATCACCACTGCCCATAGAACTCAGCAACACCAAAGGGTCGCCGATTTTCGCCAGCCTTTTAAGGGAAATATTGACTCTGTTCTTGAAGGCCCCCATGTCGTATTTATTAGGGAATACTGCTGAGGGAAATTGATTCCACAACTTCACAGTTCGTGGTAGAAAATGTCTTAAAAAGCGTACTGTAGTAGATCGCCAAATATAAAGATGGTATGTTAGATATGTTTTTTTAAACGGGACGGAGGCCCACCACACTTTCCCACCACTGTGTAGCCAGGATTAACAGCGGTGACCGCCAAAATAAGCAATGAACAGTGAAGTCCATTGCAGTCCCGGAGGTAAAACTACGGCTGCCTTGGAACGCACAACGAATTTAACCAGAAGAAATTAGTAAGAGTAAGAAGTGTTTGGAATTTGACTTGTATTGATGGAGGATTTTATGTTATTTAACATAATTGTTATTTAATAAACTATGGAAGAACTTGAGTATCACGGGAAAAAAATATCATGTTTTATTGTACCGTCCCCATAATAATAAAGGGTGTTCTCAGCCGCCAGAACGAGTTGGTGCGGTAAGCGGCCTGATAGTAATTCAATTAGGAACTACTCTACGACCGCTTTCGCCCTGTTATATGTGTTGGGGAGAAATATGACTTTGTTTGCCTTCACACAGCCTATGTCGGTGGATTTATGTCCACTTGGACGTAACTGATGCAGGAAATGAACTTCTTTTAACGCTTTTTACATTGCAGGCATTGATCTGTGTTTATTTGCTTATAAATTATTAATGTCTGTATTCTCTATTGCATACAATTTTTGCCTCTTTCGCTAGTTGGCAGGATGAACCACGTTCAAGCAAGGCTGGCTTTGACTCTAAGAGGCGTAAGTGGATCACTACGATCCAGCGAGCCACTTACACTTTTGACGTGAGAACGTATTATAAATCGATGAAGGCTGGCTGCACGCACGAATAAGCATGACTCATTGTCACGTTCTACCTGAGCCGAGCGTGCAAACGAGAGCGCGGACGCATCTGTCTATCTTCCACTCCATCGGCCGATGTTTTCTTATGACGTTATCACGTAAAATTATCGTCCGTAAACCGACTTTACACGCAAGAAATTTTTGTTTTATAGGTATATTTATTTAACAATATTCTAAATAAAAATATAATGCAAAATCAAGTATTAATATTTTATGATACTTACTTAAATAGAATGGTACACACGGTAAGTACGTATACTTACTGACTGTACCACACATTAAAGAAGAAAAGGAAATGAATACGCCTCGCAAAGGCTGAGACAGGGAAATAAATGATCGAGATAAAATCCAGCATTGAAAACCTGAACATGTCAAGATACCTTTCATGTCAAGAGCATAAACAAAAGTGATTCAAAGGAATCCGGGGTGGTGCAGTCCAAGGCATAAACTTAATGAGATATGTAATACAAACAAAAACATATATGAAGTAGGTGTGTCCGTGACATCCGCGTGGATGTTTAGTAGGAACGGTTAACTTTTTTTGTTTGTGAAACGATTAAAATGAAACAAACAATTACTGTTACATGAAGCTTGTAACTAGCCGTTTCTGAGGTTAGCGTGTACAAACACGCAGACAAAAATTCTAAAATCTTTTTTTTTTTTTTTTATTTTATGACATAATAAATATTTTTTTTTTTTTAATATCTAAGGTACATAAACGACTCGTTTGCGATTTTATACGTATAGATAGTAGATATAGGAACTTGGCGCGTAATGATCAGAGACGTCTTAATTTTCGTGATATTACTTATAACTTTCCCTCTAAATCGTTCACAAAATTTCCGTATTAGTACGGATATTGAAATGCGCATTTGTTTTTTTATATTAGAGAGGGGGGGGGGGACATGTGAGTCACCTGATGGAAAGCAATCACCACCGCCCATAGAAATCAGCAACACCAAGGGGTCGCCGATCCGTTGCCAATAATAGAGAATAAAAAAATAGAGTTCAAATTATTTATTTGCAACAGGGCCCTTATACAGTTTTTTTTTTTACTTTATCCATGATTCATTTATTATTCTTTTATCGGTGTTTCTGTAAAATTTTAATAATGAGAGAAATTTACAAAAGTTAAAGTTAAGTTTTGCCTTCAAATAAAACTTACCTATTATCAACTAGCTGATGCCCGCGAATTCGTTCGCGTGGACTTTCCGGCGTATTAATACAAATACGAACTAATGTAGATACATAAGAAAATATTTGGGGCAGTATAATACGTTAAAAGTCAACAAATTATTATTTTAATTTAAGATAGTAACACAGTTTCGTGTCACAACGCATGTCGGTGTTTCCGTTCTGTATAAATCGAGTAGAATATTGAACATTGTATTTGCGTCCTTCCGCCTAGAAGTAATATGGTTGCAATACCTGGCGATGCTGCTGTGAGATATTATTTTGGCGCCTGATTTCAACGAGGATTGCTCTCGTCAGGTATGTTTTTCCAGTCCCTCCTGAAGCATCTAAGAAAAACTGTTTGACCTCGATGTTTAAAAGACTTTGCATCACAAAATCTTGCTACATAGCGTCCCGCAAATGCACGCATTCTTCTGGTTTGTACGAATATATACAAATCTTTCCATTTCAATTTTAGCGTACACGTCTATATTAAACTGACTAAACAGACCACGTTACTTTTGTAAATAAATAAAACTATTGCGTCTAACTTGTAGCGGGTAAGAATAAAAGTAGCACTGCGCGGTTATTTTTTTACAATACAATCAATATTTTGTTAAACTATTTATGCTCATCAGGCTGAACAACTTTTGCTAAGGCTTCATTTTTATATTTCTTATAGTTTACCGGAACCATTATAGTTCTGCATCAGGTGTTCTAAATCTTGGATTTTTATACCTCAACAAAAAATGCTCATCAGGCTGAACAACTTTTGCTTAGGCGTCATTTTTATATTTCTTATAGTTTAGCTGAACCATTATGGTTCTGCATTAGGTGTTCCAAATCTTGGATTGTTATACCTCAATAGAAAATGCTCATCAGGCTGAACAACTTCTGCTAAGGCGTCATTTTTTTATTTCTTATAGTTTAGCTGAACCATTATGGTTCTGCATCAGGTGTTCAAAATCTTGGATTTTTATACCTCAACAAAAAATGCTCATCAGGCTGAACAACTTTTGCTAAGGCGTCATTTTTATATTTCTTATAGTTTAGCTGAACCATAATGGTTTCGCATCAGGTGTTCCAAATCCTGGATTTTATACCGAGATGGAAATTTCGTGTCCACGTTTTCAAATCGATGCCATTTTCGTAATTGACGTCTCAGAAAACCATAGAATCCACACCCATATTGATATTATGACATTTCAACCCCATCGCACCCCGACAGGAATGCTCTTGTGTCACGTCGATTATGTTAGATTATAAAATAGCTGTTGTTTTCGAAATCAGCGACCCGATAAACCATAAAAACAATACCCATGACGATTTTCAGACGTTGTACCTCATTTTACCCTTTTAGGGGTTGAATTTTGAAAAATCCTGAAACACGTATTTACTCATTTATCTACAGAAGTGCTCGTGTAAAGTTTCGTATAAAATAGTCCAACTAATCTTGGTTCCCCATACAAACTTTGGACACCCGTTTCACCCCCTTAGGGGTTGAATTTTCCAAATTCCCGTCTTAGTGAGCATCTACGTAATGAAAGGAACCCCCATACAAAATCTGAGACTCCTAGCACTTGTAGTTTCAGAGATTTCGTAATGTGTGAGTCAGTGATTTTCTCTATAGAAAAATTTTCTTTAAACTTTAAATGACGATAACTTTTTAATCTGACATCAGATTTCGATGAAACAAAGCCTATATGTTGCTCAGGGATGAGCTTAATTTTTTAGTGAAAACCCCGTAAAAATCTCTTCAGTAGTTTTAAAGATTAGCGAGTACATACAGACAGACAGACAAAAAAATCAAAAAAATCTTTTTTGTGTTCTGTTACTCTTTTTTTATCGCTTACACCCATTTTTTGTTAATTTTATCAAATGTACAGACACGCGGTTCCTACTGTTTTATTATGTGTATTGATTGATTACTGTGCTATTATTTTTTCATCAATATCCAAACAAATAATAGCATATTTCTAACAAGCATGCCACTCCAACCGTTTGTTTAACCATTAATGTAGCGCTATCGCTGTTACAAATTAAGTAAAAGGCATTTCGAAATTAGCTCAATAAAGGTACTATTTTTTTTCATAATACCTATATGATCACCAGTGAAATCCGATTTTGTGTCAAATTAATTTGTCCTACACCAAAGCAGTTACCGGCACCGCTACCGGTAGGCCTAAACACCGGCTACAAACAGTATAAATCCCTTATCGCTTACGTTTATCACATGAACCGTAGTCGCGAAAACCTTATGTAAGTATTAAACATATAATTCTATTACCTCTGCTTACGATGTTCGTAAATCGCCCACGCCCTCTCTTATTCGCAATCTGTTTGATCATTCATTTCCCAATTACAAGAGGTATAACTAATTCCGTAATGACCTACATCTATATAAAAACCAAGTGCGAGTCGGACTCGCGCACGAAGGGTTCCGTACCATTATCTATATAAACGGCAAAAGTAATCATGTCTGTTGTATGGGAGCCCCCCTTAAATATTTGTTTTATTTTAATTTATCCATCTAACCATCTAGCCTCTGGTAGAGTACATTCCACAATTCTATTCGTTTTGCGATACATTTTATAAGTTCGTCGGCTATTACTCAGTAACTTGTAAAGTCTACTTAGCCGTGATAGTTTTCCTTTTAAATTCACTAAGGACTACTTCCATGATTTTTTTCAAATTTCTTAATATAATAGTTTCGTTAATACAGGGGGGGGGGGGGGGGGGACACTTGCGTCTAACAAAAATTTGCTAGTAAATAATAAGTTAAATGTAAAAATTCGCAAACAGATACTATATCGAAAAATGATCTTCCCTTACCCCCAATGGTTCTAAAAGACCTATCACGGTTTAAGCCCGTGAGTCCAAGAGGATAATAAATAATTTCTGGACAATTTGCACAGCGCAATCTAGTCCCAAATTAAGCGCAAAGCTGGTGTTATGGGTACCTACTATACAACTGATAAATGTACTTAAATACATTTTTTTTTGTAAATACATAATTCTAATACATAGAAAACACCCAGACCAAGACAAACAGACATGTTCATGCACACAAATATTTGTCTTGTGCGGGAATCGAACCTGAGACCTCGGAGTCAAAGTGGCCATTGCTAACCATTCGACTACCGAGCTCGTCAATGATGAATATCAGTCAGTCAGTGATGATGAAGATGTCTCACTTTGTGCTTTACAAATTTATACCACGGGGAGTGCTCGCATGAGCTGTTCAATTAAATTCCAACTGCTAAGTTCCACTATCGTACCACTCGCAAAAACTTGAAATTCCACCCATGCCACTTTGATGATTGCCCGTCTACCACAGTTTTTTTGTGTTTTTTTTTTATACTATTTCGGGTGGCAGACAAGCATACGGCCCGCCTAATGTGAAGCGGTTACCATAAAATTCAAAATTCAAAATTCAAAATATCTTTATTCCTTGGATATTATAAAGCACTTAGAAACGTCATACAAATTAAATATAAGAATATGTATAAATCATTACTACTCTAAATCCGCAGAGCTTAGATTCACTTTCATCACACTATCTTGAATGTGAAAGTGAATTTAAGTGCCAGTTCCGGCGACGGGGCTTCTTGAGAAGAACTGGCAAGAAACTCAAGGCCGACTCTTTTAATTGCCAATAACGTTACATTAAATACAAATACAATCATTAACATAACATAACAAGAGCAATTCATTTCCAAATACTTTTATCATTTATGTAATCCGAGATACAATAGTAAGCCTTTTGACATAGTCTAGTTTTGATATATTTCTTAAATTTACCCATGGATAATTTTAAACGCGTCGTTTGGAAGTTTATTGTAGAAGCGTATACATTGACCTGGGAACGAGTTAGAGATTTTATGGAGCCTAGTAATATGCATAGCGAGTTTGTTTTTATTTCTTAAATTTAATTGATGGAGATCACTGTTTTTCCTAAATTTGGTTTGATTTTTATGAACGTAAATAAGATTTTCATAAATATATTGAGAATGTAATGTCATAATATTTATCTCTTTAAATTTATTTCTCAGTGTCTCCCTGGGACTCATCATATAAATAGCACGGATAGCTCGCTTCTGGAGCACAAAAATTGAGTCTACATCCGCGGCACTACCCCAAAGCAATAAACCATATGACATAATGCTGTGAAAATAGCTAAAATAAACTAAACGCGCAGTGTCAACATCAGTTAGTTGACGTATTTTCCTTACGGCGTAAGCTGCTGAGCTGAGTCTAGCCGATAACGTTTCTATATGTGGGCCCCATTGTAATTTAGAGTCTAATGTTATACCAAGGAAAACAAGGAAAACATGTAACAACATAGTGACAACATAGCCATATTAACGCTCGCAACATAAAATATCGCCGCCACCCCCGCTGCCATCGCAGCATCTCCTTCCTTTCTGGTGACCTCACTCACTGGCAGGAACACAACAGCCCTCAAGGGAACCGTTATTTGGCTGCGGTATTCTGTGAGGTGGAGGTACATTCCCCAGTCGGGTAGCTTACAATTACGCTCTCTACCTCTCTTTTCGCCAGAGCTTCGTTTGTCAGTCAGCAGGGTGCACCGCGTGCAGGTGAAGTTTGCTTTGGTTCAAAGATGTTGTTGAACCACTTACACAGTACGGTTTTTAAGACATTTTCTACCACGGACGGTGAAATTGTGGAATCTACTTCCATCAACAGTGTTCCCGGTAGATGCGTCACAAACCGAACGCTTAGGCCGATCGTGCCGCCGTATCTTTTATTCCGCGCTCTCGCTTGCACGCTCGGCTCAGGCGAAACGTGACAATGAGTCATGCTTTTTCGTGCGTGCAGTCTGCGTTCATCGATTTATAAGACGTTATCACGTCAACAAGTGTAACTATAATCTTTTCATAATCATTTACTACAGGTAGACTGCTCAGTCTATCTAAATCTATCTAGTCTAATCTATCTAGTCTAAACGCTCGTTTCTACTGACAGAACATAGTTTATCAAACAATAAACGATTAACTTTGGCCGTGTGGTTTCCAGCAGACTAGAATAGAATCACTCCGTCTCTTCCCGTGGATGTCGTACAAGGCGACTAAGGGAAATACATTATCAAACATCGATCAGGCCTCCCCAACCCGTCTGGCCAGCGTGGGGAGTGTAGGCCAAATCCTCCTTCCGTCTGGGACGGACGAGAGAGGGTCGTGCTCCCATAGTGGAGACTAAAATGACCTGATGATGATGATGAAACGATTAACTCAATCAAGACTGCCTACCTAGAGAGCAAGAGTTCGCACAGATTATAAGTCGCATCACGTGTAAAACTAATCCAGTGACAAGCGACCCATCCGTGCCGATTTGAGGCTTAGTTAACTCTTAACATAATTACATAAGTTAACACGTCACAGTTAAATGCCTCGGAAAATTCGGACGTTGTGATTCGTAGGCCTGAAATTTCTGAAACATAAATAGGGTTGCCATCTCTAAACGCTAGCGACCAGGACAAGATGCGTGAAAACTCCGGATTTTGAATCTTAAAACCCGGACATGTCATCAGTGTTTTTCAGTATTAGTACTATTTTCAGCAAAATTTATTGAGCTTATAAAATCGTCCGGTCGTTCTGTCTGTCCGTTGCCATGAAACTCAAAATTTCGAAATTCTGACTTCGGTAGTAGTAAAGTAGTAACTTAAAGTGACCTTGGTTTTCCAATATCAATTCGGGATTTCGAAAAAAAAAAAAGTTGCTATGGTGGTGCATGCTGCGCGTCCGATGTTTTATTCTGTGACAAGACGGTTATTCGCAGCATAGAGCGCCCGCGGTAGTGATTTAAAACTATCGTTCCACTATCGTACCACTCGCAAAAACTTGAAATTCCACCCATGCCACTTTGATGATTGCCCGTCTACCACAGTTTTTTTGTGTTTTTTTTTTTATACTATTTCGGGTGGCAGACAAGCATACGGCCCGCCTAATGTGAAGCGGTTACCATAAAATTCAAAATTCAAAATTCAAAATATCTTTATTCCTTGGATATTATAAAGCACTTAGAAACGTCATACAAATTAAATATAAGAATATGTATAAATCATTACTACTCTAAATCCGCAGAGCTTAGATTCACTTTCATCACACTATCTTGAATGTGAAAGTGAATTTAAGTGCCAGTTCCGGCGACGGGGCTTCTTGAGAAGAACTGGCAAGAAACTCAAGGCCGACTCTTTTAATTGCCAATAACGTTACATTAAATACAAATACAATCATTAACATAACATAACAAGAGCAATTCATTTCCAAATACTTTTATCATTTATGTAATCCGAGATACAATAGTAAGCCTTTTGACATAGTCTAGTTTTGATATATTTCTTAAATTTACCCATGGATAATTTTAAACGCGTCGTTTGGAAGTTTATTGTAGAAGCGTATACATTGACCTGGGAACGAGTTAGAGATTTTATGGAGCCTAGTAATATGCATAGCGAGTTTGTTTTTATTTCTTAAATTTAATTGATGGAGATCACTGTTTTTCCTAAATTTGGTTTGATTTTTATGAACGTAAATAAGATTTTCATAAATATATTGAGAATGTAATGTCATAATATTTATCTCTTTAAATTTATTTCTCAGTGTCTCCCTGGGACTCATCATATAAATAGCACGGATAGCTCGCTTCTGGAGCACAAAAATTGAGTCTACATCCGCGGCACTACCCCAAAGCAATAAACCATATGACATAATGCTGTGAAAATAGCTAAAATAAACTAAACGCGCAGTGTCAACATCAGTTAGTTGACGTATTTTCCTTACGGCGTAAGCTGCTGAGCTGAGTCTAGCCGATAACGTTTCTATATGTGGGCCCCATTGTAATTTAGAGTCTAATGTTATACCAAGGAAAACAAGGAAAACATGTAACAACATAGTGACAACATAGCCATATTAACGCTCGCAACATAAAATATCGCCGCCACCCCCGCTGCCATCGCAGCATCTCCTTCCTTTCTGGTGACCTCACTCACTGGCAGGAACACAACAGCCCTCAAGGGAACCGTTATTTGGCTGCGGTATTCTGTGAGGTGGAGGTACATTCCCCAGTCGGGTAGCTTACAATTACGCTCTCTACCTCTCTTTTCGCCAGAGCTTCGTTTGTCAGTCAGCAGGGTGCACCGCGTGCAGGTGAAGTTTGCTTTGGTTCAAAGATGTTGTTGAACCACTTACACAGTACGGTTTTTAAGACATTTTCTACCACGGACGGTGAAATTGTGGAATCTACTTCCATCAACAGTGTTCCCGGTAGATGCGTCACAAACCGAACGCTTAGGCCGATCGTGCCGCCGTATCTTTTATTCCGCGCTCTCGCTTGCACGCTCGGCTCAGGCGAAACGTGACAATGAGTCATGCTTTTTCGTGCGTGCAGTCTGCGTTCATCGATTTATAAGACGTTATCACGTCAACAAGTGTAACTATAATCTTTTCATAATCATTTACTACAGGTAGACTGCTCAGTCTATCTAAATCTATCTAGTCTAATCTATCTAGTCTAAACGCTCGTTTCTACTGACAGAACATAGTTTATCAAACAATAAACGATTAACTTTGGCCGTGTGGTTTCCAGCAGACTAGAATAGAATCACTCCGTCTCTTCCCGTGGATGTCGTACAAGGCGACTAAGGGAAATACATTATCAAACATCGATCAGGCCTCCCCAACCCGTCTGGCCAGCGTGGGGAGTGTAGGCCAAATCCTCCTTCCGTCTGGGACGGACGAGAGAGGGTCGTGCTCCCATAGTGGAGACTAAAATGACCTGATGATGATGATGAAACGATTAACTCAATCAAGACTGCCTACCTAGAGAGCAAGAGTTCGCACAGATTATAAGTCGCATCACGTGTAAAACTAATCCAGTGACAAGCGACCCATCCGTGCCGATTTGAGGCTTAGTTAACTCTTAACATAATTACATAAGTTAACACGTCACAGTTAAATGCCTCGGAAAATTCGGACGTTGTGATTCGTAGGCCTGAAATTTCTGAAACATAAATAGGGTTGCCATCTCTAAACGCTAGCGACCAGGACAAGATGCGTGAAAACTCCGGATTTTGAATCTTAAAACCCGGACATGTCATCAGTGTTTTTCAGTATTAGTACTATTTTCAGCAAAATTTATTGAGCTTATAAAATCGTCCGGTCGTTCTGTCTGTCCGTTGCCATGAAACTCAAAATTTCGAAATTCTGACTTCGGTAGTAGTAAAGTAGTAACTTAAAGTGACCTTGGTTTTCCAATATCAATTCGGGATTTCGAAAAAAAAAAAAGTTGCTATGGTGGTGCATGCTGCGCGTCCGATGTTTTATTCTGTGACAAGACGGTTATTCGCAGCATAGAGCGCCCGCGGTAGTGATTTAAAACTTTTTACCCTGGACTTCAAATGAAACCCCGCCCGGACGCTCCCCGGACGCCCTCCAAACTAGGACAAATCCGGGGAAACCCGGACGGATGGCAACCTAAACATTAGGCATTTAAGAGAATAAGCTGTGGATTATCTATACTAATATTATAAAGCTGAAGAGTTTGTTTGTTTGTTTGTTTGTTTGTTTGTTTGAACGCGCTAATCTCAGGAACTACTGGTTCGAATTGAAAAATTCTTTTTGTGTTAGGTAGCCTATATTTCAAGGAAGGCTATAAGCTATATAGCATCACGCTATGACTCATAGGAGCGGAGCACCAGTGAAAAATAGGAAAAAAATATTCCTTTTGAGGGCTTACGTCGCGTGCGCTGCGTAAACGGTTGAAGTTACGCAAAAATCATGTATGACGGAATTGTTCCTCTTTAAAAGTTCTAAAAAAAAGTCCGCGACAGCATATGTCTATCTTTTAAGATTAACTCACTATAACCTTTTTTTACCTACTTTCTCCTATTGATTACCATGAAAAAACGTTATAGTGTGTCAATCTTAAAAGATAGACATATACTGTCGCGGACTTTTTTTTAGAACTTTTAAAGAGGAATAATTCCGTCAAACATGATTTATGCGTAACTTCAACCGTTTACGCAGCGCACGCGACTTAAGCCCTCAAAAGGAATATTTTTTTCCTATTTTTCACCGGTGCTCCGCTCCTATTGGTCGTAGCGTGATGTTATATAGCCTATAGCCTTCCATGAAATATAGGCTAAGTATCTAACACTAAAATTTTTTTTTCAAGAGTAGTTCCAGAGATTAGCGCGTTCAACCAAACACACTCTTCAGCTTAATAATAATAAATAGAATTAGATAGTATAGATTAATTTTATATATAAAACTAGCTGTTACCCGCGGCTTCGCCCGCGTGGTCCAGGGAAGCCTGCTGCCATTGATTTGTGTATATTTTTCTTTTGTTGTATTTTTTTTTAGTTCGTTAGATAAAAAGTAGTACCAGTATGTACAAATTTTAATGATGATTGGCTGCATAGTTAAGGCATGAAGAAATAACAAACAAACGAATTTACTTTAACACTTATAATATTTGTATGGATGGAGCGCCCACACTCAAGAGAAAATAATTATTCACCACATAAATGTTTGCCCTCTTTATTTTTCCTTCGAATAAAATATTTTTCCTGGATAAAAAGTAACCTATGTCACTCTCCAGACCGGAAACTATCCCCTGTTAAAACATCACATCAGTACTTACGTTTCTTTTGACGTGATAGAAGGACAAATGATTACAAAGTTTATTTTTTCCCATGGGATTAAATTGAAATAGTAATAACAAACGTTCCTTAAATAGTATTATCAATATTATATAAATAGTAATATCTCACGAAGTAAAAAAAAAATACAACAAAAGAAAAATAGGTACAAAGTTTAATGATGATCGGCTACATAGAGCGTTAAGAAATAACAAACAAACGAATACTTACTTTAACACTTACAGTATTAGAATGGATCAAGACAAAAAAAATTGTTCACCACTTAAATGATTGCCCTCTGCGGGGATCGAATTATTTTTTCAGTGGGAATAAAATGATTTTTCCTGGATAAAAAGTAGCCTATGTTACTATCCAGATCGGAAACTATCCCCTGTTAAAAAAATCATGTCGGTACTTACTTTCCTTTCGACATGATAGAATGCCAAATGATTACAAAGTTTATTTTTTCCCATGGGATTAAGATGTTTTTGCGGGATAAAAGGTAGCCTATGTCACTTTCCAAACAGTAAACTATCCCCATTTTAAAAAGTCATGTCCGTACTCTAACTACGTAACTATCCCGTTAAAAAAATCATGTCGGTACTTAGGTTCCTTTCGACTTAAAAGAAGGGCAAATGATTACAAAGTATGTATTTTCCTGTAGAAATAAGATGTTTTTCCTGGATAAAAAGTAGCCTATGCCACTCTCCATACCGTAAACGTACGTTATTAAAAAATAAAGTTCATTTGTCCTTCTTTCACGTCAAAAGAAACCTAAGTACAGACATGAATTTTTAATAGGGTAATCTAGAGAGTAACATAAGCTACTTTTTATCCCGGAAAAACAATTTAATCCCATGGGAAAAAATTAACTTTGTAATCATTTGTCCTTCTATCACGTCGAAAGGAACGTAAGTACTGATGTGATGTTTTAACAGGGGATAGTTTCCGGTCTGGAGAGTGACATAGGTTACTTTTTATCCAGGAAAAATATTTTATTCAAAGGAAAAATAAAGAGAGCAAACATTTATGTGGTGAACAATTATTTTCTCTTGAGTGTGGGCGTTCCATCCATACCAATATATTAAGTGTTAAAGTAAATTCGTTTGTTTGTTATTTCTTCATGCCTTAACTATGCAGCCAATCATCATTAAAATTTGTACATACTGGTACTACTTTTTATCTAACGAACTAAAAAAAAAATACAACAAAAGAAAAGTATACACAAATCAATGGCAGCAGGCTTCCCTGGACCACGCGGGCGAAGCCGCGGGTAACAGCTAGTACTTTATATTATGACAAGCTCGGTGGTCGAATGGTTAGCAATGGCCACTTAGACTCCGAGGTCGCGGGTTCGATTCCCGCACAAGACAAACATTTGTGTGCATGAACATGTCTGTTTGTCTTGGTCTGAGTGTTTTCTATGTATTATAAGTATGTATTTACAAAAGACAAATGTATTTAAGTACATTTATCAGTTGTCTAGTACGCATAACACAAGTTTTACGCTTAATTTGGGACTAGATGGCGCTGTGTAAATTGTCCAGAAATATTTATTTATTTATTATTTATTTATACTTTAGATTTAAATTAAAAACTTTAAATTTAAATCTAACTAACTAACTAATGTCTTGACTATTATTTATTATGTCTTGATTATTAGTAGTCGGCACGATTATAAATTAGTCAATTCTCGACATTTTTTATTTATTTCATGCATCGTAATAAAAAAAATAGCGAAACGCTTATAGGATCACTCACGTGTGTCCAACCAAATTTCTCGAAACTAAATACGGAAAATCGAGCTTTATTAACAGAATACAGAAAAAGCTGAAGTTCTTGTGCTACCTCACTCGCTCGAAGGAACAATTCTCAAAGGGATTGTTATCGAGGTGGCAGCATGCTAATATTTTTTTTTTATTATGCATAAAAAAAATAGATTAAATCAATATAAAAAAAAACATTACACACATTACCATGTATTTGATACACACACGCATGCATTCGTCGCAGCCAATTCGTAAAATCCGCCGCATTACATAACGTCTAGCTGTTTTAAAAAATGGCGGAGCCATTATTTCAACCCGCCTTTTTATCATAATGATTACACGACCGAATTGTTACCTGATGGTGTATCACCAAGAATACTATAATAATAGAATATAATAGCTTGTCTATTTCTAATTACGGTTGTAATTACACAAACCTAACCATAAGATAATTTAAATGCAATCTGCCTAAAGTTAGCCGTTTTGTAATGTGGCGGTTCTACCAATTGGCTGCGACATATATACTCTTTTGGTTATTGTTAAAGTCACAATTTAAATTAATTGTGGTCGAACTAGTACTCATAAATAAAGCAACACCAAACAATATGCAATTATATTTCACACAGGCGACTATAAATTGTTTCAGTAAAATTTTACACAATCATACAACATTACAAAGCGAAATGTCCATTTAACAAGACTTCTGTTTCCTGAAGAGAATCGATTAAAATGTTCCGAAAGATTTAACATTAAATATTCAAATTAAAACGATCAACAAAGCACCGGCCTTTATTAAATTCCTTTAATAATTCACGAAACAAAAAAATATTCGTGCCTCTATTACCTACCTAAAAATTCCAATTAAACAAAATTTAATCCTTTGAAAATGTTTCCAAGAATTCCCGATTTATCGAAACTTGTAAAAAGTTCGCGCACAATTTCGCCCTGCATATTTTCCCTTTCAGTGAGGAGAATTATTGAAATAATTTCGGCGTCGAAATATTAAACGTTAGGAGTTTAGAACTTTTTGAGGCTGCCAAATATCGTCTGGCTTATTTGAGGAATGTTCGCGAATTGTTTTGCTGATCATTACTTGATTATTATCTTAACCAACGACTCTTAACTGATGAAGAGCTCTGTGGTCGCATAACTATAACGACATCGTATAGCTATCTAGCAGAGAGTCGCGAGTTCGAAAAACCTGTAAAACCCTGTAAAAGACAAGCTTTTATTTATAGGGCATACATTACCGACTTTGCCATAAGGACACACGGGGCTCTTGCCCAGGGCCCCCATCTTCAGGGGGCCCACAGAACCGACAATATCTCACATACATTTATTCTCAAAAAATAAAATTATTACACTTTTTTCACAAGAATGAGTAATTTGTTTTGACATCATGATGATCGGTTGAGTAGTTTTGCAAGAAAGCGTAACAAACAAATTCACATTCACATTTATAATATTAGTAGGGATTTGATGACCCACAAATAAATGATCAGAGTAGAAGAGAAAAATGTTAGACTAATTCGCTTTCTTTGTTTTTAAAAGGGCCCCAAATTCTAATATGCCCAATGGCCACGCCATTGTTTAAGACGGCCTTGAGCCCGGCATGTCCGACTTGACCTCGCTCCCGTAAAGAGAGCACCAAGGGGCCTAATCCGAACCGCCTCACCGCCTTGTTTCAGACGCCGTCAGTAACTGTCATTTGTCAAGATATTTCCACGTGGTATCAGTAACCTAACTTATTCTCCAGTATAATATCTGTATATCTGTAAGCTGTAATATCTGTAAGCCAATTGGCTTACTGATTACAATTAAAAACCAATTTGTCTGAAAAATTTCAGACAAATTGGTTTTTAAATTATTGAGTCAACTGCAAGTATCATTTATAGAAATAACATTTTTATCATTGTTTTGACTTTACGGGTCGGGAGCCACCACACATTTCCACCACAGCTGTGTCTCCTCTGTAACTAGGATTAACACCAGCGACTACCAAAAAAGGTATTGAGCAATGAAGTCCATTATAGTTCCGGGGATAAGACTACGGCTGCCTTGGAACTCACAACGAATTTAATCAGATGAAATAAGTAGGAGTTAGAAGCTTTTGAAATTTCACTCTCTTAGCAATGTGAGAGACAGCGATATGACAATAAAAGTGACCGTCAGAATCGCGGGTGTATTTCCCAGATTGGCCTAAATTTTGTTGGTATATTCTTCCTCTGTGTACTTTTGCGTACCTCTTCCGAAAATCAGTGTACCCATGCCTGTACAATGACATTTTTAAAATAAGATACACTCGCCATTCTGATGTCAGAACCGCGTTTGTACTGCTAACCAATATATGTAGCTTAGTGCATTGTATAGGCAGATTTGGTACCTCCTGTGTACCTGCAGAAACAAATAATAAATAAATAAAATATGGTAAGCTTTCTGAGAAAATGAAAAAATCTCAAACTGACGTCGTTACTATTTTATGGAAAACATCCTAATAATAAACGTCAAAGTCTGTCTGTCTTTTTGTTACTCTTTCATGGTTACGCCACTTAGACCGATTTAGTACAACATAATAGCTATATGATATAACTTTAATATCACTGGAATTACTATTTATTTATTTTACTATGATGCAATGTCACCCGCGATTCTGACGGACACCAATAAAAGCCTAAAGACGGCTAATCAAGCGAGCTCACCACCACCACCACGGATTTTAAGCAACTAACACTACATTGAGGACCAAAAATATTGAGTTGTTACCTAACACATCGTATCCAATAATATGAATTGCAAAAACGTCTGAATCTGTCTGTTTTGACCCTAATACCTATTAGTAGTATTAGTAGTAGTAGTCTGTCTACAATGCCTTTTAGATTCAGAACTAAATAACTATTTTTTTTTATATGAGAGCAAACGAGCATGTGCGTCACCTGGTGGAAAGCAATCATCGCCGCCCATGGAGATCAGCAACATCAAGGGGTCGCCGATCCGTTGCCAGCCTTTTAAGGGAAATAAAGACTCTATTGAAGGTTCCCATATCGTAATTGTTCGGTAATATGGATGAGGAAAGTTGATTCTACAGTTTTACCGTTATAATAACATATAATTTCAATTAAAACACGAGACTAACTAAACAATGTAAATTTTAGCAATAATAAATTAAACAACAGAAAGTTAAATTACGAAACGTTGGTAACCTGTAGTTAAAATACTAAATATACGATTATACATACGTCCAAACGAAAAGTTTCTCATACAAAATTCATCTAAACGGAACACATTACACGTCGGGGTATAATTTCTCACCACACTTGCATTCACGTTTCGTTGTAATGCACATTTTATTTTCGTTCGCACTGTTTATTCTGTTCTAACGTGAATGAGTTGGAAAAAACTTTTTAACCGACTTTAAAAATGAGAGGTTATTAATGAGTCTGTGCAAAAACTTTTTACCTGGGTTTTACCAACTGTTATTATAACGCTATGCTAATAAACCCAACATTGAGCGGCGGTCAAATAACTTTATACATTTCTAAGTAAACTGACAATCACGAAGTGATCAACAGACTATGATTGATCAAATTCTTTCCAAAAGACTGCCGGGGAAGGACATGAGAATGCACGGTAAAAAAATCCTCCAAAAAACAATTCCGCGGCGAATACTGACTATAGAAGTGATTTTTTTATATGTATTAGAGACAAACAAACGAGCATGTGGGTCACCTGATGGAGAGCAATCACCACCGTCCATGGAGAACACCAAGGGGTCGCCGATTCGTTACCAGCCTATACTCCTTCCTTTCTTTCTGGTGACCTCACTCACTCACAACAACCCTCAAGAAAATTGTTATTTGGCTACGGTATTCTGTGAGGTGGAGGTACTTCTCCGGTCGGGCAGCTTAAAAAATACTCTATGCCCTACCTCTCTTTTCGCCAGAGCCTCGTTTCTCAAATCTGAGAATAACGAAACATAGAAGAGGAATATTATAATCCTATATATCCGTCAGCAGAGATTGGATAATCGGATGTAATTTACCCAAAATCCATTTTTCCCACATAAAGCACCACCTTACAGAACACCGCAGCCAAATAACAATTTTTGTTGTTGTGCTCCTGCGAATGAAGTCACCAGGGAGGAAAAAGTTCCTTGCGTTGGTAGCGGTGTGGCACGGCGTGCGAACGATATTTGATATTGCGAACGTTTATATGGTTACCGTAATCGCTTAACATCAGGCGGGACGTATGTTTGTCACCCGACATAGTATATAAAAAATATCTATCTTTACATAGAAGCTGATGTTTATGGAATTTGATTCCAGAAAAATCAGCTGAAGGAAGAATAGGATCGGTGACCCTTTGGTGTTGCTAATTTCTATGGGCGGTGGTGATTGCTTTCCATCAGGTGACCCGCATGCTCGCTTGCCCCCCTCTCATATAAAAAAAAAGAATAATCCAAGAAAGACGACAACGCGGGCATAACTAAGTAACAATACTTTAAAAATGTTTATCTAATCTCATACTGAAATTTACACATTAAAAAACTAAACACAGTATTCTAATGATAGTCTTTACGCACAAGATATCAAAATAAATTTAAAAAGTTATTTTTCGATACAGCTCTTTTAAGGACAACTGTATCGTAAAATAACTTTTTTATCATTTCGATACAGCTTCAGCCCTGGATACAGGTATTTTAAACAGGTTGCAATGCAAATACATTGCAACTTTGCAAAAATTTTCTACATAATCTGTGAACGCGGCGCCGCGCGGCGCGTCGCGCATGCGCACTACGCATGCTCGATCTGCAAATGGATTTGTATGTAAGAATTATAGCTGTTAAATTAACTTTATGGTTGTATTTAAAATATTATTATCATATATTTCATGAGATTAGATAAAGTAGTGTATGAAACTGCACATAATTAGGTATTAAAATACTCGTGTGGTCTATTATAACATTCGCCTTCGGCTCATGTTATAAACTCACACTCGTATTTTAATAACCCTTATTATGCAACAGTTTCATAAACTACTATTAATATAAGGCAGTAATGGTAATATTACAGACACTTTGATAAATTTACATGTATTTATGTGTATACGGAAAATATGTGAGCGATGTGCGCCGCACGGGCGGTCGGGCGGCTCACCAATTTGAAATCAAACAATATTATGCGCCGATTTAATTTATTCGTCGAATGCCGCATTATTTACGTAGCAAACGCGTGTTTCGAGCGAAAAACGCCAGGTGGCGCGGCTGTATGTCCAATATTGAATTTCAAATTTTTATTTTTGCATATGTATGTAAACCGGGGCGTGCGGGAAAGTAATTACGTAAGCGATGAGATACTCAGTCGAAATGCACAAATTGCGTTATTTTTGTATGGAGTCCAACCTTTTGTGAGCGAAATTATATATTACGTGTGAGTTTACTTTTACTGAATATGAATTGAATGGGGTGTAATTGGTTCATCAACATCTTTGAACCAAAGCCAAACTCACTTGCACGTGGGTGCACACGATTGGCTTGGTTTTGCATCAAGGATGACGATGAACTCTTACACCCCAAATAAAAATGTCCGTAGACCCAGCGGGACCCTTCGCCTGATCAAGTTAAGTCCTAGTTGGTCGAATTAGCATCGATTAGGACCTACCGATTTGTATAATATGTTTAAATTTCTACCTCGATTACGTTATGTTATATAGATACATTACTACATTGGTAAAATGAAATTTTACAGTCAGCGGGGCCTTTTTCCGATTGAAGGCGAATTAATTATTCATATTTATTTTTGAATAGCCTATTATTTCTACCCCCAGATAGTATACTATTATATTGATGTCTTATCAATATAATAGCTGGGTCTACGGACATCAAATAAAATATGTCAAAACATCAATATTTGAGGTCAATAAAATTTAATTTTATTAAATAGGGTGTAAGTTGTTTATCAACATCTTTGAACCAATGCCAATCTCACATGCACGTGTGCACCCTACTGACTGACAAACGAGTCTCTGGCGAAAAGAGAGGTAAGGAAAAGCGTATTTTTTAAGTTGCCCGACCAAAGAACAACTCCCTTGAGGGCTGTTGTGTTCCTGCGAGTGAGTGAGGTCGCCAGAAAGAAGTAAAGGAAGGAGGCTGGCAACGAATCGGCAACCCCTTGGTGTTGCTGATCTCCATGGACGGTGGTGTTTGCTTTCCATCAAGTGACCCACATGCTCCTATAAAATAAAAAAAAAACAAAAAAAATATATAGGTAATATTTGTATTATCATAATCATTTAAATATTCACTCTGTTTACTAACCCTGTATCCAGCGTACTCAACTGCTGACACAATCCGCACGTTCGCCAGATTACATGCACAGATTGGCCCGAGATTGTTCTGACTCGGTCCGTTTGCACGGCTGCAACACGTGGGAACACGGCTTTATTTAACAGCCTTTATACAGCTGAGGTAGCTTTATACTGCTCATTTATTTACTTGCGACCTGACTTCACTCGGGAGCAATATGTACCAATGTCACTTTCATTACGAAAATACGTATTGGTCATACGGTGCGAAATTTATAATTGAACCGCTTCGACTGACAGATATATGATACTCCCCTCAATTGAAGGGGTTTAGAGCATACCACGCTGCTCACCTGCGGGTTGGCGGACGCCAGTATTTTATAGAATACTAGCTGCCCGCCCCGGCTTCGCACGGGTAGAAAGTGTTGTTTTCTTTTCCTCGCAATTTTTATGTACATAAGAACCTTCCTTATACCTTAACGAAAATATTAAAATAAAAATTAGCAGAATTGGTCGAGCCGTTCTCGAGTTTTGCGCTTAGCAACATTCGTTTTAATATGGGACCACCTGGAGAGTGTACCCTCTCAAACGAATAAGAATTATTAAAATTGCTGTACAATTGACGGAGAAATCATTGAATTTAAAAAAATACATACAGTCGAACATAGAACCGCCCTACAGGTACAATAAACAACAATAATAGGTAATTTCTGGAACAAAAACTATTCCCATAGTCGCCTTGTACGACATCCACGGGAAGAGACGGAGTGATTCTATTCTAGTCTGCCGGAAACCACACGGCCGTAAGAAGGAAGAGTGGTAAACGCGGAATAAATACAGTTTCATCGGCACCACTCCCAGTGAGAATCTCAGCTTCAATTATACATATTTCGCTGCTAAACATTGACTTTACTTCAGGAAGGAGATCTTCCCCAAATTTTAATAATATTTTTGGCACGTAAAGTTCTATCTACAGCTTCTACTGCCTTATTGTTTTTTTTTTCGCATTCATCTGAAACGATTAGATAGCAATCCTGAAACATTTTCACTTTGTCACAGTTTCGTGTCACAAAGCATGTATGTGTTTCCGTTCTGTATAAATCGAGTATAATATTGAACATTGTATTTGCGTCATTCCGCCTAGAAGTAATATATGGCTGCAATATCTGGCGATGCTGCTGTGAGATATTATTTTGGCGCCTGATTTCAGCGATGATTGCTCTCGTCAGGTATGTTTTTCCAGTCCCTTCTGAAGCATCTAAGAAAAACAGTTTCCCCTCGTTGTTTAAAAGGCTTTGCATCACAAAATCTTGCTACATAGCGTCCCACAAATGCACGCATTCTTCTGGTTTGTGCGAATATATACCAATCGTTCCATTTCAATTTTAGCGTACACGTCTATAATAAACTGACTAAATAGACCACGTTACCTTTGTAAATAAATAAAACGATTGCGTCTAACTTGTAGCAGGTAAGCATAAAAGTAGCACTGCGCGGTTATTTTTTTACAATACAATCAATATTTTGTTAAACTATTTATTGTTCTTTTAAGTAGCTTTTTTAGTTCTATTTGCTATTATAGCGTGTTTTTTAGTTATTTTTTTAAACTATAATTTATTGTATACACCATGTTGTTTATGCAAATAAATTTAGCTTTGTTCTGCATCAGGTGTTCCAAATATTGGATTTTTGTACCTCAATAAAAAATACTCATCAGGCTGAACAACTTTTGCTAAGGCGTCATTTTTATATTTCTTATAGTTTAGCTGAACCGTTATGGTTCTGCATCAGGTGTTCCAAATCTAGGATTTTTATACCTCAACAAAAAATACTCATCAAGTTGAACAAGTTTTGCAAAGGCGTCAATTTTATGTTTCTTATAGTTTACCGTAACCATTATGGTTCTGCATCAGGTGTTCCAAATCTTGGATTTATATACCTCACCAAAAAATGCTCATCAGGCTGAACAACTTTTGCTAAGGCGTCATTTTTATATTTTTTATAGTTTAGCTGAACCATTATGATTCTGCATCACGTGTTCCAAATCTTGGATTTTTATACCTCAACAAAAAATACTCATCAGGCAGAACAACTTTTGCTAAGGCGTCATTTTTATATTTCTTATAGTTTAGCTGAACCTTAATGGTTCTGCATCAGGTGTTCCAAATCTTGGATTTCTATACCTCAACAAAAAATGCTGATTAAGTTGAACAACTTTTGCTAAGGCGTCAATTTTATATTTCTTATAGTTTACCGGAACCATTATGGATCTGCATCAGGTGTTCTAAATCTTGGATTTTTATACCTCAACAAAAAATACTCATCAGGCTGAACAACTTTTGCTAAGGCGTCATTTTTATATTTCTTATAGTTTAGCTGAATCATTATGATTCTGCATCACGTGTTCCAAATCTTGGATTTTTATACCTCAACAAAAAATACTCATCAGGCTGAATAACTTTTGCTAAGGCGTCATTTTTATATTTCTTATAGTTTAGCTGAACCTTTATGGTTCTGCATCAGATGTTCCAAATCTTGGATTTTTATGGATTTTTATACCGAGATGGAAATTTCGTGTCAACGTTTTCAAATCGATGCCATTTTCGTAATTGACGTCTCAGAAAACCATAGAATCAACACCCATATTGATATTATGACATTTCAACCCCATCGCACCCCCACAGGAGTGCTCTTGTGTCACGTCGGTTATGTTAGATTATAAAATAGCTGTTGTTTTCGGAATCAGCGACCCGATAAACCATAAAAACAATACCCATAACGATTTTCAGACGTTTGCACCTCATTTCACCCCTTTAGGGGTTGAATTTTGAAAAATCCTGAAACACGTGTTTACTCATTTATCTACAGAAGTGCTCATGTAAAGTTTCGTATAAAATAGTCCAACTAATCTTGGGGGAACCCCATACAAACTTTGGACCCCCGTTTCACCCCCTTAGGGGTGGAATTTTCCAAATTCCCGTCTTAGTGAGCACCTACGTCCTAAAAGGAACCCCCTTGCAAAATTTGAGACTCCTAGCACTTGTAGTTTCTGAGATTTCGTGATGAGTGAGTGAGTGATTTACTCTTTTATATATATAGATGTGAATACATGTCACCTTTGAAAGGCTATACCTACCAAACGCGCGAACATCATGCACGCAAACCGGATCCATTCGATTAACATAACTGATCTACACGCTATAGATAATAAATCAGCCGGTGAGCTGATGGTTCAGTCGATCCGTTACCGCCTCTTAATCTCTAAACACGTCCTACGCCCCCAAATAATATCATACTTTACTCCTACGTTTTAAAAAGGTTTCACCTTTAACGAGTTATTTTTGTTATAATATTTACTCATAAACATAATCTCTTTTTACCAACCGAAAATGCAGAGATACTTTTAATTATTTTTATGTTGCTTGTCGGCTAGAATTGTAACAAGAATTTGAATAAAAACTTAATCTGGTTCAGAATCAGACATCAGGATCATTTATTTTTGCCTATATTCCAAAAATAAATGATCCTGATGTCTGATGACGACAAAATAACAACAATCAGACATCAGGATCATTTATTTTTGGAATATAGCCAAAAATAAATCATCCTGATGTCTGATTGTTGTTATTTTGTCGTTATGAGTATCTTTATTGTACAAAAGTTGCAGAACACAGTAGAAATAAAGTGATAACACATCTCTTCCAGCTAACGTTTGACCATCTGAGATGACATCGTTAACAATTAGATGATTACAGACCTTATTTTTTTTAAAATGATAACTTCTTTAGCGGCATTGTGCGCTTTTTGAGATGGGTAAAAAATATTGAACTCGCGTCAGGATCACGTGTCCTGATCGAAAATTAGTAAGACAAAGCTGCGAAACTACAAAATTCAACTTTAAACAAAGACGATTGAGAATTCTTTGAATATTATAATGATTCGAAATAGTTTCCAAGTGACAATTAGCTGCGGGACTACAAAATCCAACTTTAGGCAAAAACGATACGATTGAGATTGCTTTGAATAGTTTATGTTTGTGTACGATAGCGCAATAAATGAATCTTGTATTTTACCACATAAATGATAGTACTGTTATACGGATAAATAAAGCAATTCGTGCGAATTTATTTCCTAACCATTCCAAAATATTCAAAAATGCACAACGTTAATGTTCAAGTTTTCACTTCTACCGGCATTCCCGGAGTGCAACCCGTTTTTTTTTTTTTTTCTATAGGTGCATTGTATTCAGACTGTTATCAAGCGTACAAATATAATGTATATGTCAATATTACATAGTATAAACATTAAACAATATGTAAAAAAAATACTTCCTATTAAATTACAATTGTCCACCGATTCGATTCGATAATAGATTCTGGTTTATAGTACTAATCTTCTAAAACCATTACGCGGTAAGTCAGCGTGTAATTTTATTGTTTATAATGGTAATTGTTGAGCGTACAATAGTTTGGCGGCTAAACTATTGTCTACAGGCTTAAGTACACAGTTTACGGATGTTTATTCGTTTGTTTGTTGTACATAAAAGCATATACCTAAAATACAAAGTAAATACAAAAAAGAAATTGGTAGCCCAAAAAGGGATCTCTTCACTCTTTTAGAACCGGTAGAATTATTATTACGGACTTAATGATCCAATACCATCAGCCGTCAGGTCGTTTTAGAATCGAGTCGCAAGATCTAGCTAGTATCCAAGTGACCTGCCCAAAGATCACGATAGCACACAATAATACCCAAGTGTTACAACGTGCATGGAGATGCATGTTGTAACACTTGGGTAATAATAAAAATAAAAATAAAAATGCACTATGCAACCCAGTTATCTACTTCAAAGTGTGATAAAATTTCAAAATGTTCATTGGAGTTACCGCGAACACTCGAATAAACTAGATGAAAGCGGTATTTGTCCAAAGGGTCATGACAAAGTATGGTGACACGCTCAAATGATTACATTTTTATTTGCTGGACCCGCTATGGACTTACGGACCATTTCAAATTGGATTTTACGTCCATAAATTATGCTGTTTGATCATCATCGAAGTAAAATTAATGTTCTACATTTTGACAGAATTCAATCGCATAGAGATCGGCGGAGAAGCCTTCTGCAAGTTTCAATTTATCTTCATATCAAATTTTAACAAAAATGTTGAAGTGTTTAATACAGTATATTGATTGCAACTGTTTGCAAATAAAAAAAGTTTGAAACCTGCATTATGTGTCCAGCAGCTTCGATTCACAGGCAGCTGTGGACTGCTCCACAAGCAACAGCTTCAAATACATACCATATATTATTTGAACACAGATGACGCTAACGATTTGTATGTAATTTTCTATAAACGGTTTACGGGGAACGCTCTAGGAAAATTCGTTTTTATATTTAAACGCCGTGCAAAGCTCAGTCATTTGGGTAATATCTATTTAAAACATAAAATCTTTTTGTTTATTTACTATCATTTATATATAAATTACTAAAGAAGTAAAATATAAAGTATGAATGTAGACACAAATGGCATCATCCCTTACAAGATCCACATAGATGAGCAGCTATTTCCTTATCATTTAAAGCTGTTAAAAACAGTACAAAATCTTGGGTTAAATTGCAAAATATATTTATAAAAGTTAGAAGTACTTACATTGACTATTTTTATGGACGGAAGTTAGTCTGTCTCTCAAGCTAGGAGAAATGTGAGATAATATCGTGATCGATTCTGATCTGTCTTACTAGCTCAATGAAACGTAGGACCTAATGTCGTAATCGTCAGAAAGTATCGACGTATTGAAGTAGAACATGTCTTCAAAAATCAGGGGAGAGTTATTAAAGAATAGGGAGTGCACAAAAGATCCAAGAGGGTCGACGTGCCACCGGTGCTGCAGCACATGGTCCATTTCAAGATAAGATAAGATTAGGGACATAATGGTAATAATGGCGTGATCTGCTCTACCAGTCTTTAGATCTCAGATTGATATAGGCTTGGCGTGATCGACTGTAATTTAATAAATCTCACAAGCTCAATGGAACGCAGATCTAATGTCGTAATTGTCTATACCAAATATACAGTGTTTATGGCATACTGTGTGATCGCCTATAACAATGTTTCGAGCTCAAGGGTATGTGGACATAATTTAGTTATCGAGTCTATTTAAATAGCTTCACAAGCTCAAGAAAATTTAGGTTATATTGTCGTGGTCGTCTGTAAAAATAAATCACTCTTTCGAGCTCAAGCGCGTTCCAGCATAATAAGTGCTCTACTCTTCGATTGTTTTGAGCTTAATAAGTTGAATAATAATATCGGTTTAATCAATCTCACAAACTCAAGTAAACGTGGTGTCGAGGAATTTGACAGCCAAAAAGAGAGCTCAATTAAATGTACATAGATATAATAACGGGAACAGTTAATAAATCACTAGAATATACTATAACAAATCACAAGTCCTCTTAAACTTAGATGAATGTGAATATAAAGTCGTAATTGACTTTAAAACTTCTTTTTTTATACCACTAAGGTCGCAAACAAGCATACGGCCCGCCTGATTGAAAGCAGTTACCGGCGGATGAACGCCTGCAAGACTAAGATTATCACATGCGCGTTGCCGACCCTGTAATAGCCTGTTCACGCTCATCTTGAAAAATCCCATACTGTAGTCTTATAAGCTAAACGTTATTTCAATTACACACCTTGTCAAGTATCCATTTACCAGTCTCTAGAGCACAATCAAAAGTTACATAGAGTTGAACAACACAAGTGCACGACAAAACATCGCGTTTTTATTCAACACAAGTAACTGCCGGCGAGTTTATTTCTTAGCAGATAGTTTGAAACAACATTGCAGCACTTTGCCGGGGGCCGTGTGACAAGAATTCTGAGCAGAAATTATAAAAATGTCTCTAGCATCCGACGACTGAAAGAAAACTGGTTTAGAAGAGTATCAGCATCTACTATAAAAAAAAAAAGACGTGTGGCACTCGGGGACTGCCGCGGTAAAGCTATTGCATAGCATTTTGTATCAACTTATAATTGCAATTATAATTTTATAGTTAATTGATTCAGGTGTTATTTTGCGGAAGTCAAATTTACAGGCAATTTGATCTACACTACTTTGCGTGCTTCCGCCACCAATTAGTTCATGCAAACTACTGCCGGCCGGCACCCGCCCACTACCGTTAGTAGTTGCATGCGACCGCCGCTGCCCCGGCGGTCGCATGTATCTTCTGTTTCAGATGTTGGAGATTCGCCGAGACGACCACAGCAGCTGGAGCAGAGACGACCAAAGCAGCCACGTCAGTCGCATGCAACTACTAACGGTAGTGGGCGGGTGCCGGCCGGCAGTAGTTTGCATGAACTAATTGGTGGCGGAAGCACGCAAAGTAGTGTAGATCAAATTGCCTGCAATTATAATTTTATTTATTTATTTTATTCATGCAGTATTGCTTTTTCTTTGATATTAATTCAAGTTACACTTTTTGAGCGTGGTGACCGATAAGAAAACAAATTTTTCTATTATTAAATAAATAAAACGAGTTTCGTAGAGTCGTACAATACGTCTAATCGCACGCACACAACGCCGTGTCGAAGACTGCCGAACTGAAACGACGTTAGACGATGCACGGCCTTCAAGCCACACCTCCTTGCCCGTCGGAGTGGGGAGCGTGAGGTTTTTTCGTTACGGAATTTCTGGATTCGGTCCCCGCGCTCAAGGCCCGCGATAGAAGCTATGCAATAGCTTAAAAACAATCACTAAAGCTCAAGAGCTTTATTATTAGTGAGATCTCAAGATTTTATTTATTTATTAGCATATAAGACATGTGGAGAGATTGGCCGTGTGGTTTCCGGCAGACTAGAATAGAATCACTCCGTCTCTTACCGTGGATGTCGTGTCGTACAAGGCACTAAGGGAAATACATTATCAAACATCGAGCAGGCCTCCGCAACCCGTCTGGCCAGCGTGGGGAGTGTAGGCCAAATCCTCCTTCTGTCTGGGACTGACGAGAGAGGGCCTGCTCCTGTAGTGGAGACTAAAATGACCTGATGATGATGATGATATAAGACAGATTACAATCGACATAAACTAACAGCATATAGAACAGAGCTAGATTATAACCCAAAATTATGTACGCCTAGCGGCTTTTAAATTATTTGAATTAATAGCGTGCACCAGAGATCGCTGCTCATATGGAACAGTAGGTACTAAAAATATTTTAAGTTAAAATAAAAATAAGAAAAAGATGAATTTAAGAAAAAGAATGAAAGAATCACAAATAAATACTATCCTCTCTGGCCCGGTTGTAGCTGAATTCATAGTTGCCTCCGGAATTGAGACAGTGTTGATTGGAAGATATCGATGTCTCTGTTAGAGATAAGAATTTTGTTCAATTTACATACCTATGTTCCAATCAAAGAATATCTAAATGTCGAGGTAAAAACTAGGAGAGAATGAAATCCTAATTAATAATATGCAAAAGTGTCTTTTTAGGGTTCCGTGCCCAAAGTGTAAAAAGGAACCCTATTACTAAGGCTCCGCTGTCCGTCCGTTCGACCGTCCGTCCGTCCGTCCGTCTGTCACCAGGCTGTATCTCATGAACCGCGACAGTTAGACAGTTGAAATTTTCACAGATGATGTATTTCTTTTGCCGCTATAACAACAAATACTAAAAAACAGAATAAAATAAATATTTAAGGGGCTCCCATACAACAGACGTAATTTTTTTGCTCGTAATTAATAACGGCAATAGGTATTAAAGAATATAGCTTGAAATACTCACATAATATTTAGTTATATATTCACTTTAAAAATAAATAATGAAATAAAAATAAAACAAATATTTAAGGGGGCTCCCATACAACAAACGTGATTTTTTTTGTCGTTTTTCTAGATAATGGTACGGAACCCTTCGTGCGCGAGTCCGACTCGCATTTGGCCGGTTTTATCTTTATGATATATGCTTGCTTACGCTTCAACATATCTGATGGCAAGGACTCCCGGCTAGCAAGTTAGAACGGCTCCCTGCCAGCACCGGCCCACGTAGTAGCTACGGACCTCCCAACCTTTCATCATCATCATCATCAGGTCATTTTAGTCTCCACTACAGGAGCACGACACTCTCTCGTCCGTCCCAGACAGAAGGAGGATTTGGCCAACACTCCCACGCTGACCAGACGGGTTGGGGAGGCCTGATCGATGTTTTATAATGTATTTCCCTTAGTCGCCTTGTACGACATCCACGGAAAAACCTTTATTTGTTACTTTTTCACGGTTAAGGCATCATAGGTTCGCGTTTCGGATTTTCAATCCAGGGTTTAACGGGACAGAGACCCACCACACATTCCAACCACTGTGTCTACTGCGTAGCCAGAATTAACAGCGGCGACCACCAAAAAAGGCAATGAACAATGAAGTCCACACCAGTCCCAGGGGTTAAACAACGGCTGCCTTGGAACTCACAATGAATTTAATCAGAAGTAATAAGTAAACCAGGGTTTATGCGATTACCGCACGTGAAGCATGAAAAATATATACTTAGGTATGATAATTGAGTGTCGATTTCAATCAAGTAATTCTCGTTTTATTCCAAAAATATTTGAAAATAATTTGTCACTACGTCTGTGAGAGCCGATTTTTTTACCAGGCACTCGTGAGCGTGAGCATTAATTTAGATAAGAATTTTCCTTTGATTTATAAATGGATGACTCACGGCCCTTTCGAGTACTTTCGATTTATGTAATACATTTTTTTGAGAACAAGTTTACATATATTGGATAAATTGAAAGGGGGTTAGGAAGGGTAAACTGTAATAGAAAAAATTTAATTTTTGGAGTTATTTCGAGTGACATTCACAGCCAAATGGCATTTGACTGTGAATGGCAATAATGTTCATGTATTCATGAACATTTTTCCAAATGCCATTTTTCATGTTTTCATGAACATTATTTCAAATGGCATTTTTCAAAATCTGTGAATCCATGAAATATTTTTTTCAAAGTCTGCGAATGTCACTCGAAATAATTTAACTTAATGGATGTATTTTTTTTTTACATAAGAGGAGGGCAAAAGAGCATGTGGGTCACCTGATGGTAAACAATCGCCACCGCCCATGGAGATCAGCAACACTAAGGGGTCGCCGATTCGTTGCCAGCCTATACTCCTTCCTTTCTTTCTGGTGACCTCACTCACTCGCAGGATCACAACAACACTCTAGGGAATTGTTATTTAGCTGCGGTATTCTGTGAGGTGGAGGTACTTTTATACCTTTTACATATTTGTTCATTGTTCTGGCACGGATTATTAGTTTTGCGTGCTTTTCATGTTGTATTATTAAGGGATCTTCTTGTTTGTTTGTTTGCAAAACTGTATTGTATATAATCACATAATATACAAAAATCATTACACTGTGTACAATGACGGACTTATCCCAATAGGGATCACTTCCAGTCAACAATAAAATGCTTGAAAGAGAGTTGTCACTTTTGGGCTTTGGAGCAATACCATCTCAAATCTACAAATAAAAAACCGGCCAACTGCGAGTCGGACTCGCGCAGGAAGGGTTCCGTACCATTATCTATAAAAACGGCAAAAAAAAATCACGTTTGTTGTATGGGAGCCCCCTTAAATATTTGTTTTATTTTTATTTAATAATTTTATTTTTAAAGTGAATATATAACTAAATAATATGTGAGTATTTCAAATGTCTACCTATTGCCGTTATCAATTGCGAGCAAAAACGAGCAAAAAAGTCACGTTAGTGGTATGGGAGCCCCCTTAAATATTTAATTTATTATATTTTTTAGTATTTGTTGTTATAGCGGCAACAGAAATACATCATCTGTGAAAATTTCAAATGTCTAACTATCACGGTTCATGAGATACAGCCTGGTGACAGACGGACGGACGGACGGACGAACGGACGGACAGCGGAGCCTTAGTAATAGGGTTCCTTTTTACCCTTTGGGTACGGAACCCTAAAAACTAAACAACATATTATACACAATACCTACATAACTGTAGACAGTCTAAGAATATATATCAGAGGCGTATTGTTTCTTCATTTAAAGTTTAACGGAGTCAAGTGACTGGGACATTCTCACTTTGATCGGCAGTGCACACCACACATGAACAGTGAACGTTTTGTGTAACATTGAGAATTGTGATGACGCATTCTCAAAACTGAACCATTGCTAGTTCGAAGACGGTCATTCATAACACGAAATTTAAAGCATTCAAAAAGACAAATGGGAGCAGTGACTTTTTTTTTAAACTCCGTCGGGTGGCAGCCAAGCATACGGCCCGCCTGATGTGAAGCGATTACCGTAGCCATATTAACGCTCGCAAATTAAAATATAACCCGAGCGCCGACCCCCGCTACCAACGCAGCATCTCCTTCCTTCCTTTCCGGTACACTCATTCACTCGCAGGAACTTAACAACCCTCTAAGGAATTATTATTTGGATGCGGTATTCTGTGAGGTGGAGGTACATTCCCCATTCGGGCAGCTTACAGTTACGCTCCCTACCTCTCTTTTCGCCAGAGCTTCGTTTGTCAGTTAGCAGGGTGCACCGCGTGCAGATGAAATTGACTATGGTTCAAAGAAGAAGGAACCACTTACACCCCAAAAAAGTGTTTGCTTAGGATTTAAAAAGACATTGTATAGAATAGGATTATTTCATATTTAATTAGGTTTTAAATAATTGCTCTCACTGCGCCACGTCTCATTTTGTCGCTTGAACAAGATCTTACACTTCCACGATTATCTCTTTTGTGCAGATTATAGCCAAAATGACAATACAATTGTTAGCTAATTAATTGTGTATCAAATGGTGTTATTTTGCGGAAGTCAAATGTACAGGAATTTAGAATTATTGATTGATTTGTAGGTTGCTGTTCTAACCGTCAACATCTACAGATCGCCTGAGGATGCCTCGCGTATAGGCGAAACACGTGTCGCAGACACGACCACGGCAATCGGGACGGTAGCAGTCGCACGTTTCTTCTGTTTCAGATGTTGGAGATTCGTAGAGACGACCGCAGCAGCTGGAGCAGAGACGACCAAAGCAGCCACGGCAGTCGCATGCAACTATTAACGGTGGTGGGTGGGTGCCGGCAGGTTGTAATTTGCATGAACTAATTGGTGAGCACGCAAAGAAATGTAGATCAAATTGCCTGCAATACAATTACATAAATAAATAAATAAAAATTCCAGGACAAATTACACACGGCCATCTAGTCCCAAACTAAGCAAAGCTTGTACTATGGGTACTAGATAACTGATATAATGCTTAAATACATTTTTTTTTTGTAAATACATACATTTATATGTATGTATTTATGTACATAGAAAATACCCAGACCAAGACAAACAGACATGTTCATGCACACAAATATTTGTCTTGTGCAAGAATCGAACCCATTTTGACCCAATATACGAATCAATCTAATGAAAAATATAAACGACTCGTGAACTATAAGTCCAATTTTATTCAGCACAAGCCCGAAATATAGGGCTATGATCTAATAAAAGGTTATATATTTACGTTCGTTTTATTGGCGTTGGGGGGGTCTCGACCGGCGTTTGTACCTGCCCATAACACTTTTACGAGGCCCGTATAAAGTGCCGCTGAACAGAGGTGTATCACTTTATATCGTTTCTTTTGTATATTTAACGCCTCTATTTCTGAACGTACCCGTTTTATAGACTAGACGGTACGAGGACTGTTTCGTTTTATTTGATACTAGCGACCCGCCCCGGCTTCGCACGGGTGCAATGCTGATACTAAATGTACTACAGAAGGTCTTTGCGCTTTGTCCTATCCAGTCCTTCCCCAGTTATAGGCACACGCCGCCGGCTCCGCGGCCGGTACCGCCACAGTCGTTATGTCCCTGCATTTTAAATGTGTAATATCTTCTAAACTATTCATTTAAATTACATGCTGTGAAGGGCCATATTGATCTATATTAAATGCGCAATGTATTTAAGGTACTTAATTGGATAAGTATTAATTCTGTATTGCTTAAAATCGCTTCGTAAATAAGGCATTATTTCTTGTAAAAAGCAAAGGATAAAATAACGGTTATTGTGTGTTACCACTAAGAGATAGACATATACCATCGCGAACTTTTTTGTAGACCATTTTAAGGTGAACAATACTGTACTACATTATTTTGATCTATCTCGTTGGGTTCAGCCAGCGTTTGCAATGAAAGAGCAAAAAAATGTGTTTATTTACGACATCACATTAGAAACCTCTAAATTATCAGTGTTTTTCTACTATGTTATGCATATATTATACATATAAACTTTCCAGTTGAATCACTCTATCTATTAAAAAAAACCGCATCATAATCCGTTGCGTAGTTTCAAAGATTTAAGCATACAAAGGGACATAGGGACAGAGAAAGCGACTTTGTTTTATACTATGTAGTGAAGGTGGGTCGGTGTTGTGAAGGTTAAGGGTTTTTACTTCAAGGGTAATATTACAGTTGGTTTTCGTTTCAGTCTGATTTTCTTTAGATTTGATATGAGTTTTATAAATTGTTGCACTGTTAGTTTTTGTGCATTAGGTTTAACGTATTTTAATAAGAAATCCTGACCTCCTAATCTAGTCGGGTGTAGTAGGGAAGTACCTACCAGAAATATTAATGTTTTGGCTCATTCGTAAAATTTATCACATAATGCAATACCTGACCAATTATTTATTTTTTACTAAGGGATTTGGCCAGGCATATTTGAGCATGACATTCAATATGATCATTTCACGAAATAGTATCATTTCATTATAATTATGGCCAATTAGAAGTGGTCATTTGCCGATTTGGCCATCCATGTTTGGGCATATCATTAAATGCATACGGTCTAAGGTGGTCTTTTTTTTTATATTAGCTCAGCATATTGATTCCAAGCCTTCGCCTGATGGTAAGCGAAAAGAGGAGCCCCAATCGCATCGGCAACGGACAAGAGACCTAGATGTCTTGTCAGTTGACGCTGCCATGCTGGCCTACAAGATGCTTCTTCACGCTCAAGATAACCGCCCAAGGAATGCTATGCCACCGCATACACGGTCTCACCTATCATCACTAACTCGGTAGATGTGACACGATGATTCTGACACGATGTCAACAATTTTGTTTGGTGGTACGTCAAATTTCCTCTCTCTGTAAGTACGTAACCGAGCCGTATTGTTAGTACCATCTCTACCATTTTTACAGACAAAGTCAGGGTCAAAAGTAGAGTACAACAAAGCTTGTGTCCGAAGACCGGCCGATTCAATTCCCGATACAAAACGTTTTACTCGCGACAAAAATGAGCGGAGTCCGTTGTTAAGGGCACAATTTTGAGAATGACGTGGGTTACAGAGAGGAAGACGTTTGTGGCTCGAACCACTACTACGAACTATTTTCAGATAAAATAACGTAAAGTAGTATAAATAATGCTACTTTGAATTTTCGAGAAACTTTCGTCACCTTTAGTCGAATAAGTTTATTTTGTAAGTGTATGCTGTATAACTTCGTTTATTTAGTAATTGTTCCTTTGATTGGCATCCACAGTAGCTCAATATTGGAGGAATGGATCCAACCAAATCTCACCTAAAGAAAGTGGAGTAATTAAAACGATTTTTTCAATGACTCCACGCACGAAAAAGCATGACTCATTGCAGCGTTCCGTCTGAGCCGAGCGTACAAGCGAGAGCGCGGAACAAGCGATAGAGCACGATCGGCCTAAGCGTTCAGCTTGTGACGCATCTATCTCTCTTCCACTCCATCGGCCGATGTTTTCCTATGACGTTATCACGTAAAATTATCGTCCGTAAACCGACTTTACATGCAACCAATTTTTTCAATTCAAAACATTCAAACATACTCGTATATCTATCTTCTCAATCAATCATTAATATTTGTTATACATAGATAAAAAGTACATGATAATGTTAGTAATTCTAGTACCCCTATGTTTTGCCGTTAAGAGTACAAATTGGGGCAGGAACAGGGCAGAATCAAGGATACAAGACCACGTGCCAGATCACCCATGCGATGGACCGACCAGATAAAGTCTGCTGTGGACGGTGGGGTGAGCGACGACAGTCCGCATACCTCCCTCATGTCGAGCACGACCGTTCTGTCAAGAGCGTATAGAAGGCGAGCAATTATTTATAAGCACGTTATGTACACAATAATTATAATTATATTATTAAATTAATAAAGTACCCAATAAGAAAATTATATTAAAATTGACAAACAATTTTCTTCATATATACATATATGACACCACACATCAGGAACACTACACAAGATAAATATATAATAGAGTAAATATATCAGCAGAAAATGTGCAGTTGGATCTTTGACCGATAGTCAGGACGTCCCAAAGCGATGCCACACTGAGGAGAATTACGTTAAATAACGCAAATGGTTTCCGGCAGACTAGAATAGAATCACTCCGTCTCTTCCCGTGGATGTCGTACAAGGCGACTGAGGGAAAAACATTATCAAAGATCAGGCCTCCCCAACCCTTTTGGCCAGCGTGGGGAGTGTAGGCCAAATCCTCCTTCTGTCTGGGATGGACGAGAGAGGGTCGTGCTCTTGTAGTAGAGACTAAATTGACAGAATGCAAATAGGAAGTTTTACTGAAAGAAGACTTCACTTTATTTTTAATTGTAAGTAAAACTGCATCGAAACATTTTTAAAATATCTCTTGCCTGAGCCAGGAAGCGAATCCACACAAATACGACAAACAACGCTCGTTACTTTTATAGAAAGTCCATGATGGAGTCCATATATTCAGTAGTGGACATGCTTTGGCTGAAATGATGATCATATCAAAATTATCTGAAATGCAGGGATGGGAGTTCATGACCTTATTTCATAGAAAACCCGCAGCCAGCGCAAGATACAAATACTCCACGAAATGATTGCCTTATGCCAGACTTGGGAATTTTACCTTAATACCTTTTATACAAATGGAACACACACATACACAGAAATTTAATAAGATAGTCGTCCAATTCTTATCCATATGAAAACGATTACGATCAAAGATTCGAGATAGGTTTCCATGGTAGCGTCCACGGTAACCGTACAGGAAATAAGGGCTCGCTCGGGGCACGATACTGCCGCAGAAAACATTCGCCCTGATTGGCTCGGTAGGCTTAAAGAACGGACAAAGATGTAGGAAGATTTGTGAGTACGATGGAGTTGACATTGTATTTTATAGAACTATCGATTATAAAAGCAAAAATTCAATGAACTTATACGAAGAATACGTCCGAGTTCACATCTATATAATACACATCAAAATTTTAATTAAATACTTATTTTTGATTTACAATGAAATGTAATTCCATCCTTTGTATGGCTTGAGGTAAACGTATTTTTTCTCTATTACTTAAATAAGCATTTTTCCTAATGATGTTTGTTTATATCTCCTTGATTTTTCTAAAGAAACGAACTTGTGATTTAGACTTGTTTTTTTAACTTAGTATTTGTTCACTTTGCATTAATCATTTACCCTGCATCTTTTACTTAATAATACTTTTAATTCTAGACAGAACCTCTACCTTTCTTCCTTTTTTAATGCAAACTTTCTGTACGTCTACATTAAAAAAAAATAAGTTTCTTTACTTAATTTTTTGAAATAAAATATAAAAAATATACTTTATTTATAAAAATAAAGTAGGTATACATTTTTCTGTATTATATTATAATTGTTACTCAAATTAGTCACGTTTTTGTGGCTGTTTTCTCTTATCAATACTAATATCGTAACTTTTATTCAAATTACTAGTAATTATTATTTACATGACATACAATTACTTCAGCATTCGAAAAATTACAGAACATATCGATGTACCTAAACACACCAAATAAAATACCGAAAAAATCAAGCAGCACTGTTGTGTCGTCTGTGAAGATTTCTGCTACGAAAACTGCTGATAAAAGAGGTTTAAAACCCTCAGAAAAAATACCCATAAGCAAATCGCTGTGAATATCAATGAGAATATCCAAGCAATACGCAAATAACCAGCCACTAGGGCTGGCACCAAAACAGTAACATTTACTACGCCGGATTCTAGCCCACGGGGCCGAAATCGAGGTTGAGTGGAGCAAGTAGATTCGTTTTTGAGTGTATGTTTTCCATTGATTTCAATGGAAAACATACACTCAAAATGTAATCGCAAATGTAAATCGGAATAATCGGAAATGTATTTGATGATCATTCCTCAAGGACATGATCGATCTCAATTTACTTCGACACAAACCTCAAGTATGTCGTGGTCTTTAATTGTAACAAGTTTAATCAAAATCGATTTGTATCGATGATGGGCTTTGGACCCTATTCATTGCCAAGAATGACTTTTCGGCGTTCCGCTAGCTCCACTCAAAAATGCCATATCCAAATTATGTGGTACATACTCTATTTTTATAATGTCAAGTGTATCGTCGGCATCAAGTGCCGATACCGAATAGCGAGCCGTCTCGTTTACTTTTATGTTCGCCGCGAAGATTCCACAGATTCGCAGTAACATCGGTTGGGTCTGGCCACATGAATAGATATTCGACGGATATTTACTCATGTGATCTGGGGTCAGCCCTACGTATCTATTACATGCTTTATGTCTTAATCTTTGACGAGATTGCAGATATTTTCCATAATAATACCTTGTATCATCCCACTGTTAGGATACGGGTGTTCTCCTCAATCGAAGGGGTTTAGAGCATACTCCAACCACGCTGCTCAACTGCGGGTTGGCGGAGGCCAGTGTTTTCAAGCCGACATAAGGCCACTGTGTGTTTGAGTGTTGACGACGAACTGCGAAAGTTTATGTCTAAGTTATTAGTACCAAATTTACATCCATTCAATTATCCTATTGGATGGATGGATGCACGGGACTTATTGACGAGTACGAGTTGAATCGAATTTTGGATGAATTTTGGTATACCAAAATGTTAAACAGGATGGAAAATCGTTTCTCTAGTATTACAGATCTAAGCGATCTCCATACGTGATTTTATAAAGTACAGCAATTTTTTTGGGGATATAAGGTATCATATTATTTTTTTCTGGACTTTTAATATGATTGGTGTAGCATAGCAATCAGTTCAGTATTTAAGGCGAGAAAGTAGAAGAAACAAACAAACTCACTTTTATATTTATAATATTTGTAAAGATTATTGACACCATTTGATAGAGCTCATTTACTTTCAGAATCAGTAATCAGTTTTTAATTATTTTTTTTATATTTTAGAAATAATCAAGTGACGTGAGTTATGACTTCCACCCTGTAGAGTGTAGTAGTAAAGGCTTACTGTACTTTGCAAAACTTCGTTCAATAAATTAATTTCTCAATGCCACTACCATTTATTAATATACCATTGAGCTTAATGTTGGGACATGTCTCTTATATTTTATAATAAGTTTTATATTAATATATATTTTAAAATATTAATAATAATTGCACATAAAAATATCAATTACTTTAAAAAAAATTCTACACTTCATATACAACTGAAAATACACAAAAAATATGGAAGAGCAATGAAAAAAATTACAGTAATAAATAGATAATACATCATGTAGCATAATAATAATATGAATATTTATTTACATTTACTATTTGACATGTATAATTTTTATACATTTATTTAATTTGTGACTACTTGAAAAGTTAATGTTTATTAACATCATACATATTTTATTATAATAAAATACACTAAATATAACTTAAAATTAGATAAAATTAAATAAACTTAGACACAATTCATTCAATTTCATCATATATATGAACCTAAAACTAAAAACCTTAAAAAATATAATATAATAACTAAAATATATTATTAATCTTATTATATAAAAGGAGTCCCTTTAGGCAAGATTCTGAAGATACTGGCAGCGTTCCCCCTTTGAATAGCTAGACTAATTCATAATTGATAATACTTTTAATAAGGAATATACTTATACAGGAAAAAAGCTAATACAACCTTCATGGTTCATTCAAGGTTCATTATTTTCAGTGTATACCAATTAGCATATGTTTATATTCGTCTTCCGGATATTTACGAGTTATGCTAAATATGCGTGAAGCGATTGAAATTGAAGAAATATACCAATTTCAATCGTGAAGATGGTTATAAATTCTCAGTGATTAATATCACTTAACGTCGCTTTGGTTTGCAGTCGAGTAACTTACAGAATAAAGACACATCGATTGTTTCGCAGAATAGGGACGTCATCTGTGTAGTGTGTCGCGGTACGTAGATATTCAACAACACAGGGGGACACCGCTGTAACAGTCCGCCTGTGACCACGGCCGGTGCAACCTGGAGCCCTACCGCCGAAGCTGAAGCCGATTACCATCAGTTTTTTTGATTCCGAAAATTGATCTTAGGGTTAAGTTATTGACAAATATTTTTAGCTTACTCGGTAGAGCTCTAGGGTTTCTACCAGCTGAGCTAAACATAATTAGCAACAATCTAAGCAGTAGTTTCATTTTCGCATTCAAAAATGCCGATGGTAATCGGATTCCGGACGGAGATTGGCCTTGTGGTTTCCGGCAGACTAGAATAGAATCACTCCGTCTCTTCCCGTGGATGTCGTACAAGGCGACTAAGGGAAATACATTATAAAACATCGATCAGGCCTCCCCAACCCGTCTGGCCAGCGTGGGGAGTGTAGGCCAAATCCTCCTGTCTGTGACGGACGAGAGAGGGTCGTGCTCCTGTAGTGCAGACTAAAATGGACCTCATGATGATGATGATGAATCGGATTCAGCTTCGGCGGTAGGGCCCCTGATTGAAACGTCAGGCAATAATAAAGATATGTAAATGTACCTTACGTGCAGATCGTGTTAGTTCCCGTGGTTATTATCATTTTAATCACGCAACGTTAAAGTTTAAAAGTTATAATGCTAAATAACATGAAAAAACCACTGAAGGAAAAATATATGAAACGAAAAAGTTTATGGGGGTTAATTTAAACACTCCTATTATTTCCGTTTCATGGATTTCTCTTTTAAAAATAGAAAATTTATACATTCCGACCATCTCTAAAGATTCGAACGACATGACTCCATCTTTCGCCCGCCCCTCAAACAATTAGAGCCGGTGATGACGCCGGAAGGTATTATGAGAAAAGTTGCGGCGTTCAAAAGCTCTTGGCCAAGACAAACAGACACTCAGCGGGCCCGCCTGTATTATTCACTCACTACTGAATTAGAAATTTTATCATTTCGCAACTAAAGTAGTAGTTTTATTTCCTGGAACGGAGGTTCAAACTTGTTTCATGGATTGGGTGGATGGATTCTTTTTGACGAGAATAAGTCTTTAAATTTACTACCATACGGGGGCAATAAAAAAAATCTAATGATAACCAAACCGGGGGATCTTATCTTATCTTGAAATGGGACCAGTGCTGTAGCACCGGTGGCACGTCGACCCTGTCGGATCTTTTGTGCACTCCCTATTCTTTAGTAACTCTCCCCTGACTGTCTAGAGACATATTCCATGTACTTTACTACATCTTTAATTGAGAAGGGCCTGTAGTCCTCCAGGTCTGGGTATGCCTTTCCTAGGATTGCCATTCGTTTGCCAGCTAGGGCATCACATTGACACATCAAGTGCTTCATGGTCTCATAAGATTCCTTGCATGTTCTGCATTCTGGGCTATTGACAAGTCTCATCTTGTATAGGTGCCCATGGCAGGCATAATGTCCAGTCAGTGCTCCAAGGATGAGACGTATTCGTTTTCTGTCATATTTCTGTACATATTTGTACCAATTTGTCGTGCCTTCGCCGATGGTTTCCTTGGAATGAAGTATTCCAGTAAATCGGGGGATACAGTTTGACGTTGTAGTTTCGAATCTATGCTCTACATTCAAAATTCAATCACACCACTGGATAGATGAAGGATCAAAGAATTTATTACGCATAAACACAGGCGTTTGTAGTTGTTTGCAGGCAGGTTGGTTTGTTCTATTGATTTTCATTTCATTTTCCAATCAGACGTGACACAATCCTACCACCTATTTCTTGGTCTTCATCTCTCACATTCATTCACATTGAAATTCATCCCTTAATAATTTTCACATTACGGGTATCAAAAAAAATCAAATAGCGTGATGAGCGAAACATTGTAAGTAAAGATTTTAGTCATTTTTTTTATTGAAGATTTGTCATTTTTTTTACAAAATCTTTGGGGTGTAAGTGGTAATCTTTGAACCAATGCCAACTTCGCCTGCACGCGGTACACCCTGCTAACTGACAAACGAAGCTCTGGCGAAAAGAGAGGTAGGGAGCGTAATTGTAAGCTACACGACTGGGGAATGTATCTCACAGAATACCACAGCCAAATAACGGTTCCCTTGAGGGCTGTTGTGTTCCTGCGAGTGAGTGAGGTCACCAAAAAGGAAGGAGATGCTGCGATGGTAGCGGGGGTGGCGACGCGCGAGCGATATTTTATGTTGCGAGCGTTAATATGGCTACGGTAACCGCTTGACATGCGGACCGTATGCTTGTCTGCCACCCGACGTAGTATAAAAAAATATATTTACTTTTTGTTTATACCTATTTAATTCCTGTTATTGTTAAGTAATTTGACAAATAGTAGATATTGTACTGCTCAACAATATTAAATAATATTTTATTTCCATAAAAACTATTCTCATAGTGTATTATATTAAGGATCTCTCCTTATATATCAACGTAAGTATTCCTAGGTAATAACATAATACAGTAAGAGCAGTAACATTATGTTATTTGAATCTTTTATCAAAAAAACGTTAGAGTTTTCAGAATCCTCACGTAAAAGGATAATTCGATGTCGTTTAATTAAAGGAAGGATATTTACAAGTTCCCTCCGATAGTCTTCGACCAAGTCATTGCAACGTACTTACGAAATATTTCGTGATTAGTCAACGAATGGATTACAGTCGTAAGGGATTGTGAAGCTACGCTTTATCATCGACGAAGCGAAGAATGAAGACAACCCAAGTAACACAGTGTAGCCGTATAATGGCCGACTTATGGTGTTAATGTATCGTTTTAGCATTAAAACCCAAGTTCTATATTAGTTTTATATACGTTTATAATGCTAATATAATGCTAATTTGGGCACAAATTAAACAGCTTTAGGTTCTTAATTGGTTTTTTATTCGCATGACAGAAGCATTATACCAACATTACTATGGTAAAAAAAAGTTGTAACCGCATTACAGAAGCATTATACTAGCACTATTACTGTTATTGAAGTTGCTAATCGCATTACAGAAGCATTAAACTAGCATTACAATTTAAGCAAAAGAATTATTGGAGTCTTTCAAGAGCTCACATATAGAACTCAAATAAGTCCTATATTTTTTTAAAAACATTCTTAATGCCGCGGTACAAATGCTTTAATAGAATAAACGTTGTAATTTAATTATCGTCTAGCGCTATGACTGATGGTGACGAAATTGAATAAGTTTGTTGTTTGACATTATATTCTGGGGAACTTTTTTACTCTTGTTCTATTACTTACCTTCAAATATTACTGCGAAATGTAGTTTACTGTCAATGTCTATATAGGTTTCATTGAAAATTTTCACGCGTCTTCAGTTTATAGAGCATTTGTTAAAAATGTTATAAAAAGATATGGGTGTAATAAAAAACAATTGCATATTTTTGTGTAGAACGAAATTTTTGCTTGATTAACTTAATAGTTATGAATTAACTTGAGCTATCACTTTATTATAGGTCTATTAGTTTCTTACATAAGTCTAAATAATAATATTTTTTTGGTTATGGAATATTTACAAAATGGTGTCGTTCTAAACAGCTTGGTGAACCATAAAAAGGGCTTATTAATACCATCAGCTGTATAAATACTCACATGTACATATTTATTAAGCCAGAGGCCAGAGAGAAGACATT
The DNA here is from genome assembly GCA_937001555.2 of Hypsopygia costalis. Lineage (NCBI taxonomy): Eukaryota > Metazoa > Arthropoda > Insecta > Lepidoptera > Pyralidae > Hypsopygia > Hypsopygia costalis. Next base: position 31,139,486 of record OW443329.2, read on the forward strand.
TGATAAACCACCGTAGTGTCATCGTCTGCAAAGTGGTTTTATATGTGTTCACTTATATACCAGTAGACTTCATGTGAGCTGATTTAGTTCCGTTACAAAATGCAATTTTAGTGATCCTTGAACGACAAAACCCATTTTCTTTTATTTAACCAGATTTTTGTACAGCTTAAGTCTGTTCGCCAAGAGTTGATAAAAAGGTCTTCTAAACGGATTAATTACAACTAAGTGGATGTATGTACTGCTTTAAGCATTACTATAACTCACATGTATTCGATTAAAGAACTCCTAGGTGTACAACAGAACTCAATTGATCTTTCAAAATGCAAGCACTACAATGATATAAGTTTACGCTGTTCAGCAGCTCTAGACTTTTACTTACCATTTAAAAATACTATCATACAACCAAAGGTACTGAAAACAGCTAAAAGCTGTACAGCAGAATTTTAGCATTATAATGGTTCAGGTTTAAGCTATTAAGCAGCAATAGGCATTTACTTACTACCTAAAAATGCAATTATATAACCAAAAGTACTGAAAACAGCTAAAAGCTGTATAGCGGACTTACGGTGCATTATAATGGTTCAAGTTTATGCTATTAAGCAGCGTTAGACATTTAAAAATGCTATTGTAGATCAAAAGGCAATAAAATTAGCTAAAAGCTGTACATCGGCATTGCGGTATGCTGCACTAAAACGGAAGGCATTATAAAATCATTTTGTGATACCTTTAGCCAACCGCTATACAATCTAAAGTATTATAATGGCTTTCATATGCTTATATTGAGCGTCAGGCTGTTTGATGAACTTTTATAAGAGCTTATATAGACCTTAAGTTCTACATAAGTTCACGACTGGTTAGTTCAAATACCCATTGTGTTACTTGGGAAGTCAAATACTGATAAGAAATGAAAACAACACTACTAATAATATAAATATATTAAAAATTTAAAAATTCACCTCCCCCGCCTAGCTAGGGTGTTATCAAAAAATAGCCGAATTTCATGATTTTTTTTTTTTTCTATATTAGCTCAGCATATTGGCTCCGCTTCGCCTGATGGTAAGCGAAAAGAGGAGCCCCAATCGCATCGGCAACGGACAAGAGACCTTGATGTCTTGTCAGTTGACGCTGCCATGCTGGCCTACAAGATGCTTCTTCACGCTTCTCTTGTGTAACGATGGACTGCTATGACTTGTTTAGTAGTGTTAATACTTAATAGGTAGATGGCGCCACACTGCGACTACACAGCAGAAAATATAAAATCGAGAGGTCGAAGGTTCAAATCCCACTTAAGCCCCCTGCTTAGGTGAATTTAGACTATACATTAGACACTGTTTAGCCATCATACATAGACTATACATAAACATCGGACGCGCAGCATGCGCCACCATAGCGAATTTTTTTTTTTTTTTTCGAAATCCCGAATAGATATCCTAAAACCAAGGTCATTTTACATTACTACTTTTTGATGCTCTACACGAATCCGAAGTCAGAATTTCTAAATTTTGAGTTTCATGGCAACGGACAGACAGAACGACCGGACGATTTCATAAGCTCAAGATCAATGAATTTCGCTGAAAATCTTATGATTTTTTTTTAACGTTACGGACGTTTTTTGCCGGCTAGGGTACCCCTCCGCAACGCCCCATAAGGAACTTCATTCCAATAATAATTAACACTAGTAACAAATAGTATAATCTGTGGTATAATCGTTCAGAAATATAAACAAACACAGTAATGAAGGCAAACGTCATTAGTACACGTTGCGACACACGCGTGGTTGCGCATATCAGATGAAGTGCGAATAATTTCCCGGCAATTAGACGGCGAATGAGCGCCCCAATTAACTTCTCATTAGTGTCGATGACAGATCGCCGATTTCATCTTACGATTTTAACGGCGGGAAATTGGTTGTGGGGTAAATGATGTGGTTTCGGATTAAGGAGATTAAGTTATCAATTACTGCCAAGGTTGCGGGAGGGAAAGTGTAAATTATCAGTAGACTTATGACTGGGGGTCGGAATTAGGTTGATTTTGATACTTGTAAATTAATTATGTTAATTTGGATTTTCAAATTAGCAACATAATTATTAAAAGCACTTTGAAAAAAAAATGTATTTAAGTACATTTATCAGTTTTCTAGTTCCCATATAGGGAATGCAATCCCGATCTCGCGGGATCCCGATCTCACGAGATCTTGTGTTATTTTTCGAGATCAATTCCGAAGCATAATATGACGAGATCTCGTACGAGATTGAGTGGCAGTAGTCGCTATACGCTAGTCGGCGTAGCTTTTTACAGTTCGCTTAAAATAGCTTACTTACGCTGGTGCCAACCAGTGTTGAGTCAGAGAGGGCATTTTCAGCTCCTGGGTACATAGCGACTGACATAGGACCCCTTTATCAGACAGCACTCTCGGTACTCTTTGTTTACTTCTTATGAGGTTTTATACTTTACGTTTATACGCTTTACCTCTCTGTACTTCAAAAACATAAATAACTTACACTGCCAGATATTAGATACTTCACTCCACAAAACACCAAATAGGTAACAATGATGAGAATTGTTGTTTTGCTGCGAGTGACTGAGGTTTCCAGATGGTGTGAAAATACGAGCAATTTATATGCTACGGTTACCGCTTTACATCAAGTGCGCATTATACTTGTTTGACTTTCAGCTTGAGTTTCATGTAATTTGAAGTTTAAATGACTCTCCACCAACGTCTAGGTATGGCTACGACGCACTGGCGAGAGAGAATTACTCATAGTAGAGCCCAATTGGAGTCACCGTAAACCAAACCGACCAAATAGTAATACCCTTGAGGAGTGAGTGATGTCACCAGATATGTGGAGGTTTATTTGGTGAATGGTGCCAGCAAGCGCCTATAGAAGATACGGTACCCGCTTGCATGTTTGTCATGTTTTATGGAAATAAATGTTATATGAAAAAAAAACAACTGTGCTTTAGACCACAGGACTGTAGTAAAACTTCTTTAGCTCTACTAACTTATATCTCCCTCTCAACTTCCGTTCGCCGTTTCCGTAACTCTCTCGTCACGCATTCACCAGCATACTCTCCAAGACAAGCGCGCATAAAGAAAATTTACATCAAAAAAAATACTTTTGCACTTAACTTATTACAGGATGACCGTACGCTTGTTTAATACCTCACGTGGAAAAAAAGTTACAAAACGTAAATAACATTTGTATGAAACAACCCTAAGTTAATTTGTATAAACAACCTTAAGTTAGGAAAGTGATTAAAATTAAACCACTTTTACTATCATTTCATCTTCGCTGCAGGGAACAAATAGGAAAAAAAAATATCGTCTGTAAACAAACTTTACAGACAAGCAATTTTTACCCGACTGCGACAGAAGGAGGGTTATGTTTTTCGAGAGTATGTATGTATGTATAATTGTTTGGCACGCTCTGCAGCCTGAACGGCTGGATGGATTTTAGCTTGATAGGTGTCGATAGATTCGTATTTGTTGTGAGAGTGACATAGGCTACATCAAATATAAAAAAAATCAATATGGCGGCTGTGAGCCGCAAAATTGTCGTTGCAGTATTTTTTTTTCTTCTAAATATATCGATATGGGTATCAAAATAAAGGTCTCGATGACCTGATTTCAAATATATATTTGATATATTTTTTGCGGCTTTGCTTGTGTGGAATTATATTATTGTTGCGCGTGATTAATAAATCTGTTGTAGGTGCAGTCGGGTTTTTGTTTTTTTTAATTAACTTAACTTGTTTCTTTAGCACTTAACAGGCGCATACGCTTGTTTCGCACCCGACGTGGAAAAAATGTTACAAAACCTAAATAGTATTTGTATGAAACAACCCTTAAGTTAGGGAGGTGATTAAAATTAAACCACTTTTACTATCATTTCGTCTTTGCTGCGGGGAAAAAATAGGAAGAAATCAAAGCGTTAAGAAGGGTTCTTGCTCAATCGGACCGCCCTGGTGATAGAATAGACCGCAAGTATAATATCTGCGGGATTCCCGTCACGTTTGATTCGGAGCGAATCGGGAACGAGGCGATATTGAATCGGCTTTCCGCATGTCGGCCCAGAGATGGATATAGAACCCCGCCCGCATTTATTACATCCTTTATTTTTGAAATAGTTTTGTTTGCTGTGCTTCATATTTTGTGACAGAAATATTAGAATTATATTGTGAACCAATCTGTGTCTCAGCGGTGTCACTGGTGTTCCCGTGGTTATTATAATTATAACGATGCAACGCGAAAGTTGAAAAGTTGTTAATCATCCCACTGGATACAGGTCTCCCTCAACCGAATGGTTTTAGAGCATACTCTACCACGCTGCTTAATTGCGGGTTGGTGGAGGTTTATTTATAATATGTATACATAAGTATATATGTTGGATTGCCTCCGTCTACCTTGCATGTAATATAGTTACTATACTTCCGAAGCTGACTACTATGTATTTAAATGTGAAGAAAAAACACTGAAGAAAGATGTATTACTTTTAATTTTTATTATAACCTTCCAATTCAACTGTCCAACGAAGAATATTTAAAAGGCCGCTTTCGCACCCACATTCGTCTGAATTTCGCGGCAAAAATCAAGTATTCTGATTGGTAGTTATTTACCAATCAGAAATGACCAAATGCTAGTCTCTGATCGTTTAGCCAATCACAGACCAGCGCAGTCAATAGCTTGAAAGAATGTGTTGCCAGTGCAACTAATTTAAATTAAACATTACAAAATGATACCGAAACTAACAAGTCCTAATACTACGGTCACACTACCGTGATATGCCAATAATTATTGCCATAACTTCAACAACGCCTACGTGTTACTACGATTTATGGCCATAATTTTACAATGCCAATCAATATGGCAAATGGCGGTAGACTAGAGATGGGCCTTGAATGAACGAACCGTTTTTTAAACTGTTTTTTGTGCGTGAACGATTACGATAGACAATAGCTCCGGCGGCGGTCTTTTTTCGCACATCAAAGAAAATTACCAAGTAATTATTGTGTTTGTGGCCACACTACCGTTTGTCCACTGTCACTACCGTTTGCACACTGTGCAACATGAGCTCAACGGCGACGCACGTATTGACCGACATGTAGTGGTCATATGAAAAGCGCTTGAATTTTTGGAATTATTTTTAATCTTGCTTTAGCTTTGTAAAAATTTAAAAGATTCATGTAAAAATAATTCGCACTCATAAAACACAACACAGCTGCAGCTTCAACCTCCATCTTCAAAAATGATATTTTTACCGCCTAATTTATTGACATATAACCACGCCGCTTCACGCAGTAATTTAAACGGTAATTTAATACCTAAATTATTGCGGTAACAGCCCGGTAGACAGTAGGTAAGGTAGTGTGGCCGAGACATAACATATAGAACCCTAACAAAAATGGTAATTGAATTTTGCGCACATTGCTAATATTCAAACATCGCGTCTCGACGGGTTTCTAATCTGCTACTTAGTGCGCGCGATTACATTCGTGTTACAGCTCCCGCATTCGACGCCATTCGGCTCACGTCGTCGCCGGCAACCGATTGAAACTAAGCTATATTGAATTAGGATTGAGCGACGAGCCAGCAGATTGGCGCTGGGATTATCCACGTCACTGTTGAAATCATCATTAGATGGGAATGCACATATGGGGAATTGGAAATGGGAAACTGATTTCTATAACTGTGTTTTTAGACTACACTCATTATCGAGATGTAATTGTATGTTCATTATGTCGTTGAATATCATATGTACCTAAGTATTTTGTTACGTATTGTGTTTGTTTTAATTAAATATTAGATATTCTGTTATTTGAATGTAACCTAAAAAATGTAATTTGTATAACCTGTTATCAATTTAAAAATCAATAAATATTCGTGGACGAATTACACAACGTCATCTAGTCAATTATAAGCCCAGTTCAAGTGGTTTACCGAAATAACAGTATAATTTTATTAATTTGCGCAATGTTTATTATATTCTTATCCTATATAATATTGTATTATTTATTATATGTACGTGCATATGTATTTGTAATTAACATAGTAGTTATATCCCACAAATGTTTGGTGCGATCCACTTGCCTAAGTATGAAATCCTCTCAGATACTCTAAGGTTGGCTGGAAGAGATCCCTGTGAGGGATAAGTCCGCCTTTGTACTTTTCCTTTAATTTACTATATTGTAAATTTTATTTTACGTACAATAAAGATATTACAAACAAACAAAAAAAACAGTAATTAAAATATAATTCTACAGTCAACCGACCGTACTACTTCCAGAATACAATTTTCCTGTATAGCCACGGCACGTGCGTAGCGTTCGTAGCACTACGCTGGACTCTCTTATAATGAACGGCTTACAGTATATATGTTGTTTTCTGTAATCATAGTACATATGAGATCAATAACATTTTTAAAAATTATATAAAAAAAAAGAAAATTAGTTACTTCGAGCAAGAAATACATTTTTTTTTATTTATTTATTTATCATCTTAAAATTAATTACAAGTTCAATGAAACAGCATTTATAAAAACCACAAAGGTTTGTCGACAATGCCGGTAGCAATCTGCATCGATATTTACTACTAATTCCTACTAGGAACTGTGTAAGCACAATATTACGCACAACATGTATAATACATTATATTTACACCCATGTATCATACATATACCTACACATTACATACATACATACATACACACACATACATATGCACATACATACATATACATACATACATATATACAAACATATGCACATACATACATACACATACGAACACATAGTCATATATATCACACACATATTCAATTACAACATATATTTAATTCTATTTTTATTATACTAATACGTGTTATAGTGAATGTTATTTATATTAATCATAATATTTAATATAAGATGGCTAAATTATTATTTCCTTTCCTTCTCCTAAATTATTCCCTTTGCGAGAGCTAAGAACTTTGGAGAAAGAAACACTTCAATTTAGATTTGATATTTCTTGGAGTCATAGTTGTTTTGAGAGATGTGGGTAGATCGTTTATTAATCGAGGAACTAAGTATTGTGTAGTGCGCTCACCATAAGCGTTGTTCGCTCGTGTCGTGCACAAACGTTCTCGTGCAATGGCTCGTGTGTATATGGGATGTTCAATTTTGGTTTGTAAATCAGTGTTAAAAAAATTTTCTTTCAGCAAATTGTATTTGAATTGTATGTGCACGGGTATTACGTTACAATATTTCAACAATCCCATTTCGTTGTTTTTAAACTGTGTTTTAAGTCTAGGGTTTATAATTTTACATTGGACAACTGCTAAAATCTATTACGAGAATTTTCATTGTAATCATCGGCAACTGTCGTCCATTAAATAGCTATAAATAAACCTTAAACCCAAATGAAATCCGCCGAAATCTTTATAGGAATAAAATGAAGTGCGAATGAAGTGGTCGACGCAATTAGCTAAACGACCAAAAGTAACGTGCGATCCCGAAAAAATCCTTCACTCCCACAAGGGGGTGAGGGCGGTGGTCCTCTTTGGGGACACTTAGTGGAGACTGCAGAATAAAATCAACCCGTAAAACAGTGGGTTTCTGACGACTCAAATTATTCATGCAAATTCAGTCCAGTGATAGAGGTTGCACTTCGGAATCACAATTGCCAACTAAAAATTAAACTCACCGACCGTAACGGGAACTCATTGCGTTTACAATTAAAGGGTATAATTAAATTGGCACGTCTGCTATTAATTACTTATTTAATAGCACAGTATAAGTAATATTAATAGTGTCATGTGTAAAATCTAAGTCGAAAAAGGCCTGAAGTGCTTCGAGAAAAGCAGTTGCTACCTTCATAATAAAATTAAACCCATTCAACCTAATATAAATCTTTAAGAATTACAAAAATGGGAGATCTTAGAAATAAATATAAGTAATTTATTATAAATAAGTTAAATTTTTGTAGTTTTGTGTCATACATTCACCTTATTTCACTTCACTTAAAATCTTCTATTTCTTATTATTCGTTTTATTTTTTATCAAATGTCCGCCGCCATGATGTATCATAAAAAATAGGTTATCTGTAAAGTCGGTTTACTGACGATAGTTGAACGTTACAACGTCATAAGAAAATACTGATAGAATGTTTGCATTTTTCAAAAGAAAATTTTAATGGAACGCCTCAGAGCCAGGTAACGCCGCATACGTCATGTTTTTTCGTGCGTGCAGCCGGCTCCATCGAATTATAAGACGTTGTCACGTCAAAAACATAACTCTAATAGCGCTTCTAATGCTGTATATAATATACGTTTTTACGATTTGATCACTAATGTTTGACCATATCATGAAGTAGCCGTGCATAGCTGTTCATATCGTCAAACGCTGATCATGAATACATTGGTCTGACCAGGCTATATCATGATGTGGGCGGGTGATATTTTCCATTTCATGAAATACGACCATTTCATGTAATGATGATGTGACCAATAATTAGATCTGGTCAGGACATATATATTCTTTGGCTCTGGATAATAACATTTTTTTTTACATGAGAGGGGGTCAAACAAGCATGTGGATCACGTGATGGAATGCAATCACCACCAACCATGGAGACAGCAACACCAAGGAGTCGCCGATCCATTGCCAGCCTATACTCCTTCCTTTCTTTCTTTACATTCGTATAATTCCAACTGTCTGTAAGTAGAGTATCAGTAATAATAGTTTACTGAAAATATAATTTGATATAAACCTAGAATATACGAGTAAGTTAGACGTGTCCCCTGATTTCTTAAAATAAATATTTCTATAAAGTTATTTCTAAGGCCCTTCTCCCATTACGATACTTGTAGGATACGATACTCGAGTAGAATACTGATTGGATACTAGTTCGCTACGCCGCTCGCATATTATGCTACTGAAAAATGACTAAATTCAACATTCGTGCTAACTCGTTTTTTGTGGACGGACGTTATGTTAAGCGATTCCAGTGACGAAGAAGCACTTGCGGCTTTTCTGTTTTATAGAAACAGAAGACGTCATCGCAAGAGTAGAAAATACTGGACTCATCCATATATTGAAAGAAACATAAATTGTAGACTTTTTGTAGAAGCACAAGAACTACAACATGATGATAATAAATTTTTATCTTTCTACCGAATGTCTAAAGTAAATAGTCATATCAGCATCTTGTTGCATTATTAAAGCCTATACATCAACAAAATACACATTAGAGAAGTTCATTTTTGATTTGATTAATATTTTTTTGCGCTTGTATTCTGGTACTTTGTACCTATTTAGACAAGTATTTTATTTTTCAACTTGTGGTACAAATTTAATATTCATTTCTTACTCCGACTCCATGTTGTCGACACGCGGAAGAGACGCGACGCCCAAGCGACCGACACGGCGAGTCGCGCGATACCAGTCGCAGACGCGTAGGATACCAGTAGCGTAATGTGCGAGCCTGCATTCAAATGTATGTGAGATACTTGGTAGCGACTAGTCTCCGATACTTGCAGGATACTTGAGTCGCCTGTGCGTATCGTAATGAGAGAAGGGCTTAACTGTCCTTTGAGGGGATCTAGCCCGATTCCCTTAAGGATCTTCGTGTGTACTCCCACAGACCTAGATCCTGCTTTTAGATAGTGCGCAATTCACGATCCCACTATAAAAAAGTATTTGACATTAAGTTTAGGTAAATATTTTCGTCGTCAGCTATCGAGCTGGAGATTATTTTTTTAATAAATTTCGATAACTACACTACATACATGACGAGCTCGGTGGTCGAATGGTTAGCAATGGACACTTTGACTCCGAACTTGCGGGTTCGATTCCCACACAAGACAAATATTTGTGTGCATGAACATGGCTGTTTGTCTTGGTCTGAGTGTTTTCTATATATGATATGTATGTATTTACAAAAACAATGTATTTAAGTATAATATCAGAAGGCCAATTCTCGTAATTTTTCTACGAACGCAGATTGAAAGTTGACCGAATCGAGATTGAATTGTGAATTGACTACAATTATATACTTGATTTCATTAATTAATTATTATCAATTCTTGTTGTTGGCAAAGTAACATTCTTAGTTTGTTTAATTTTCACTCATGTTTCGATATAATCCCGCTTAAATTTAATTTTGAAGTTACATATTGTGTTACGAGAATACCTAATGTGACATTTATGAGATCGAGACTGGATCGAAACTGAATTTTGACTATATTTTAATTACGAGAATTGCCCCTCAGTTATCTAGTACCCATAGTACAAGCTTTGATTAGTTTGGGACTAGATGGAATTTGTCCAGGAATATTTCATTTATTATTTATTTACACAGGCAACCAATTACAATGCTCCACGAACACATGAAGTGTTTGTGTATGACACACTTGTTTCACCATAATTCATCAAAATCGGAGCACATTTTAAGGTTCAGATTGCTAAGTGCGAGTTTTTCGTTCGCGTTCAATCATGTCTACGTAAACAAACCGACCAATTTTTTTTTATACTACGTCGGGTAGCAGCCAAGCATACGGCCCGCCTGATGTGAAGTGGTTACCGTAGCCATATTAACGCTCGTAACAGAAAATAACGCTCGCGCGCCCCCACCCCCGCTGCCCACGCAGCATCTCCTTCCTTTTTTAGGGTTCAGAACCTCAAAAGGAAAAACGGAACCCTTATAAGATCACTTTGTTGTCCGTCTGTCTGTCTGTCTGTCTGTCTGTCTGTCTATCTGTCAAGAATTTCTATGTCGAGAATGCGTAGAGGTATCAAGCTGAAATTTGAACTGTATACTCAGGTCTACGGTCCCATGAAGTTAAAAAATAATCAAACTGCTAAGTTTACGTAGAAAAAAGTTACGGCCGTTTATTCAGCAAAAAACGCATATTTCGACACACTCAAGGGAATCAAAACCTATAGGGTACTTCCCGTTGACCTAGAACTATGAAATTTGGCAAGTAACATCGTTATAGACTACAAGTACAGGAATAAATCTCAAAACTATACATTTGTAAATAGTTCTTAAAAAATAGGGGGTCTATATTTTTTATAGGGTGTCGCGATATCAAATTGAAACTACTAGTTCAAATGGGATATCATATGAAAGGGCTTGATGTACACATTGCAAAATATATTTTATTTATTTTTTTCGACTCATTATTTCTTATTTATAATGAAAAATATCAAATTTAATAATGATACTACGTACCCACGGAACCCTCGGTGGGCGAGTCCGACTCGCACTTGTCCGGTTTTTTCTGGTGACCTCACTCACTTGCAGGAACATAACAACCCTCGCAGGGTGCACCGCGTGCAGGTGAAGTTGGCTTTGGTTCAAAGATGTTGATGAACCACTTACACCCCAAATTTTTTGGTTTTACCCCTACGGGGGGGGGGGGGGGATTACCCCTAGCTTCGGTACCAAGACTGTGATATTACTGATTATTCTTTATTCAGACGATGAGCCAGAAACGAACGTTGAAGACAATGCAGAGAAAGAAGATAACACGCCTTGCCTTTGGTTCAAAGATCTTGATGAACCACTTACACCCCTTAATAATAAAATTATAGAAGAACTCTCATGTTGTGAATTTATAAGATGCGTGTTACATATCAAAATGGCTTACTTGCTGACATTTTGAAGTTATGTAACACGCGTCAGGTAAATTAACAATATGAAGCTTTTTCTCAATCAGTGCGGAGTTTGATATGCTATAGGAAACATAAGAGTCAAACAAAGCAGTAGTCATCATCATCATCATCAGCCTGTATCTACCTACTGCTGGATATAAGCCTGCGCCAATACTTTCCACCAGATACGATCCTCCGCCTTCCGCATCCAGCCGCTCCCAGCCGCTTTCTTAAAGTCATCGGACCATCTAGAAGGAGGGCGCCCAACACTTCATCGTCCTCCCAGCAAAAACCATAAGCAGTAGTACCAACGAATAAATAATAATATGCTGTACATCAGATCGGTGTAAAGTGTGCATGAACAAGTCTGTTTGTCTTGATCTGGGTGTTTTCTATGGTATGTATGTAAGTAAAAAAAAATATTTAAATATTATATCAGTTATCTAGTACCCATAATACAAGATTTGCTTAGTTTGGGACTAGATGGTTGTGTGTAATTTGTTTAGGAATGTCCCATTCATTCTCCCATTTTAATTCCATTTCGTATTTACTCGAATGTCCATTAAAACCATAAATCTTACTAATCTTCCCATACTTACCTGTAAGAGAAGGTGGACGCCGGTGCACCTCGGATCCTGGGTATTTTTAATTTAGTAACTTGTGCTCAGGTGGCGGCGGATGAGCATGAAATGGCTACGTTTAATTAGTGCCCGCTCGGCTGTATGTCGCCATGAATCTAAATAAGATACTCAGCACCGGTTTGGTCGTTGCATTTTATAACAAGACATTGCTTTGCTGAAGAATCTTGGAGCCAATGACTTTCAATGTAAGGCTCGTACTCTACAACTAACTTCAAAGTACTACGTACAATATGGCCACTTTTGCCATTCTCTCGCATCGACCTCCCCTCTGGGAAGATTCTGTAACATAGATACCTAATACGAATATTCGATTGTTCAAAGCACAATTCGCATCTGACAGCTTTGATTGAGTTGAGCTGGTGATGAAACCCAAATTTGTGATTATTGCTTCTTCAACTTGTTGCTTACTTCTATAACTTCTAGAAATCTCCTCATTGTATTTTAAAGTGAGCCCAAATTTAACCTTCCGCTGCGAATCATCCCTATTTCTTCTAAATCTACGATCGTAAAAAAAAAGTTCTATAAGTACAAAAAAAATAATACTGTAGTATCTCTTTGTAATGTCAAAATAACAGCTTTCTACTACATCTAGTACGTGTAAGAGAAAACATCTTTTTTTTTATTTAGACCGGACTTTCGCTAGCACATTAATTGATATTATAATTTTTGATCAAGTTAGGTTTCTCATTGTATGATAATATGGCATGGATGAAGGTTGATGAGGATAAGCGAATGTCAGGTATATCGCTAAAACGTATAATAATCTGCTTATCTGCTGCCTAGCAGGCGAATTGGATAAATATGTATATATTAGGAGATATAAAAAAATATATAGTTAATGTATTTGTTAATTATCCTGAACTTATTCACATGTTTGCGACAATAAATGTAAAGATCAATGTTATGAGAAGAAAAGGGACTATAAAAGATGAAAGGGGAATGCAAGTCGAAAATAATTCACCTTTAGAAGTAAGTTCAACATGCGAAATTCAGAAATTTCGTGCGTTTAAGGTAACAAAGATAGCGTGGAAATATATTCAAATGGCTGCAACTGACTCCCCAAACGCCTTAAATTATAGAGTCGGTAGTATCGTAAATTTTATTGACGGCAAAGTTTGCGTTATTTTACATATTGTAGGGTACCCGACCACTACATATAGATAGAGGGTAGATACATACAACTATGTGAGTACCAAGCTTCATGAAATGCATCTATCTACATTTCTGCACTAATCTATACTAATATTATTAAGAGAGAAAATTTGAATTTATGTTTGTAATAAGTAGATAAACTCAATCTCTCTACTGAATCGATTTTAAAAGCAAAATAACTTGCCGCCATCCAAACTTAGTTTGAATTTAAATTTGTATTTTATTTTTACGGACCAATTTAGCCTTAAGCAAGAATGTAAATATAATGTAGGAATGTAAAAAAACTTATTATTTAAATAGTAGGGAAAATTTTATAATCTAAATATAACCGAGTTTTTATACATCTTCTACGTCTCACTTCTTAATACAAATATTTTATTTTATTTGTATATAGTAATGACATTGAATTTACTTTGATATTATACTGATTGATTAATACTAACCCCTAGATATATAAAAATATGTATTACTAACATAGATATAGATATGTTCCGAAATAAAATGATTATTATTATTATATTATATTAAAAATTATTTCGCCTATGGAAAGCTACATGATCAGCGATTAAAGTAATCAGTAATTGTTAATATGTTATTGCACCCGGCTGCGGGAAGCCGGGGCAGGTCGCTAGTTACGTAACGATATACTTTATGTTTGGAACAGTAACAAGTTAAAAGTATTAAAAACTAACCAACACGGCTGCGGTGCATACAAACACTAAAATTAGTTTTTACACTGAAAAAGAAAATTTAAACAATAAGACATAATTCAAAAAATCTCTAATTGTCTGAATAATCGAATTGGCCATTTCGACAATAAGTTTTATTTATTCTTTATTCTCTCAGATTAATTTTAAATACATATATTTGTGATCGTTGCTTAAATGCCTTTCTTTTGACCGAGCCTCGACGAAATGAAAACGAATCTAGCTGCGTTTACAGTGGGAGTGTTAAGAGGAAACACTAAGGGCTAGAGAATTGAAAAATAGGTATTTGTAAAATCTATTGCTGTCGCGCAGTGCCCGAGCAAACGAGCTATTAATGTGTGAGTGGGACTGTCAATGTGTGATACACCGCGCTCGCGCCACACCGCGCCCCGCGCCCGCCTGCGCCCGCCTGCGAGTGCCTGTTATCAGAAATAATCTTTAATTTAGCAGTAAGAGAGAGGAAAGAATTGGCCACGGAATAGCTATTTATGTACCTACCAAACTTTAGATTCACCTAAAATATTATTAATATTAGTGTATTTTTTTTATACCACCCGTGTGGCAAACAAGCATTCGGCCCGCAAAATTTTCAATTAAAAAAAAAATTCGGAAAGCAGTTACCGTAGCCTATGAACGCCTGTAACTCCCGAAGTATACGCGCGTTGCCGACCCTGTAAAAACCTCTTCATGCCCTTTTTGAAGAACCCCATGCTATAGTCCCCTGAGAAAACCTCGACAGGCAGTTCATTCCACAGCTTGACAGTACGCGGGAGAAAACTTCTCTGGAACCGCACAGTACGTGACCTCTTAGGCTCCAATGTGTGAGGATGAATTCCCTGTCGATGGCGAGCGGTGCGACTGTAGAAGGAGGCCGTTGGCATCATGTCAAACAACTCCTCTGAACACACCCTATTGTACAGACGGTAGAACACACAAAGGGACGCAAAATCTCTTCTCAGACTTAAAGGTTCTAAACCGTCTGTTAATTTGGGATCGTCAATAATCCTTACAGCACGCCTTTGAATCGAGTCACAAGGTGAAAGCTGGTATCTAGGCGCTCCCGCCCATAGATGGCAACAGTACTCCATATGCGGCCGTACTTAAGCTTTGTAAAGCATAAGTCTTTGCCGCGGATTGAAGTACTGCTTCGCCCTGTTGAGCACACCTAGTTTCTTCGACACCAGCTTGACCTTCCCCTCCAGTTGACAACGAAACTGGACGTCGCTGGAGATTTCAACTCCAAGAATCCCAATGTTTTTAGCGATGGGTAAGGTAAGGTAAGGGGTATGTTTTGGAATTGAGGAGCCACAGCAAAAGGGGATTTCTTAGCGGTGAACGCGCAGACTTGTGTCTTATAGGCATTGAAATGAACCAGGTTCAGTATTTTTTTGTATTACATATCTATAATAAAAAATTGTCAAAATAAAAGTTTATCAAACTGTTGCATAATAGGGGTTCTTAAAACACGAGTGTGAGTTTATAACATGAGCCGAAGGCGAATGTTATAATAGCATCACACGAGTATTTAAGACCTAATTATGTGCAGTTTCATACACTACTTTATCTAATCTCATGAAATAGATGATAATCCATACTATATACTATAATATTATAAATGTGAAAGTGTGTTTGTTTGTTTGTTCTTCTTTCACGTCGAATGTAACGAACGGATTGACATGGTTTTCTTTTTAGAGATAGTTTAAGATCTGGAGAGTGACATAAGCTACTTTTTATCCCGGAAAACATCTTAATCCCATGGGAAAAAATAAACTTTGTAATAATTTGTCCCTTTTATACGTCGAAAGGAACCTAAGTGCCTACATGTTTTTTTAACGGGGATAGTTTACGGTCCGGAGAGTGACATAGGCTACTTTTTATCCCGGAAAAATATGTTATTCCCACGGGAAAAAAGAAAGTTTATAATCATTTGTCCAACGTCAAAAGGAACCTAAGTACGGACATGATTTTTTTTAATGGGGATAGTCGGTCTGGAGAGTGAGTTAGACAGTTTTCAATACAGTTGTACATAAAAAGCTGTACCGAAAAGTAACTTTTTAAATTTATTTTAATGGCTTGTGCGTAAAATACTGACATTAATATTCTGTGTGTAGTTTTTTAATCTCTAAATTTTAGTATGAGAGTAGATAAAAAGGGTTATTAGTTACTTAATACGCTATTATACACTTCACGCAAATTATTGTAAGTAGAAATATCGATATCGACGAACAACACTAGGATGTCGATAAAATTATCGACTACATGTCACGTCACGAGTGTATACGTATTAGTCCGCGCCCTCCCAACCTCAAGCCTCCCCCTGCAGAGCGCGATAGAGACAACTGCAGCTTGGACCGAAAATACCTATTAAAAGTACACAAAATCAACGATTCGTAGTCCCCTGATTCCTTCTCCAAAAGTTAACCGATTTAACTACTTTTATTATTAAAAAATAAAAAAAGGCTTTGGCCGTGTTGCTATGTTTTCCTTTTTTTATATAATCTAGTAAAACTTGTTTTCTGGGTGTTTGAACACAACGGAAAATATGGGCATTTTTTTAGGTTTTTGAATGTTTATATCTCTTTTAATAATTACAATATGAAAAAAAGGAAAACATAGGGACATGCCAATAGTGGTCATAGATTTTTTTGAAAAAAAAATATTGGTCTACTGGCATTATCCAGGAAGTAAACAGGGGACTACGTTTGTATGAAAAAACGACCGTTGTGTTTCCTCTTAAGGGCTAGAAAAAGTTCTTTGTATTCATTACAAGGGTCTATAGGATATGATAACCGTTCTACATCAGGCAAGTCGTATCTCATTCTTCCTTTAATTTAATATTAATTCCTTTAATTCAATTTAATATTTTACTTCTATCTTAGCGCATCGCCTACCGACGCAGCACGTCTTCGTGAGTATCCTGGTTACATTACTCACTCGTAACACATAGTAATCCTCTAGGAAATTATTAGACAGCTGTAGTCTTCTATAAAATGTACATAAGAGCCCTATTACATTTGCACGCTGACGAGCTCTCGTGCAGTACTAAACCCGCGAAGGCCGCCAGTTCATCGTTTTTATTGAAATAAGATAAATTCAAGCTACAAAGTTTATTCATCATGAAGTAACAATTATTCTCGTATAAATTTTGCTCAATAATATTATCGTTTATTCCAGAAATTAACAGTTTACTTAAAGCGATTTTTGAAGTTTTTTTGGTTAAAAGAATGTTTTTTTTCTATATTAAATCAATTTTATTTCAAAATTCTGAGGCCGCTATGAACTATACGACTATATAAGAAATAACATTCATTTTTTTTTTATTTCATTTGTTTGGAACAGTGCAATCCAGGAGCTCAAAAAAGTAAATATGCGCATTTTATGAAAATCTTTCTCTGCAATTTTGGGTTTAATTAAAAAGTTAAGCAAAATTTACAAAAAGCGAGGCCGCTATGAACTAAGCCAATAATAGCTATTCTGTACTATTCAATAAATCAACATTGTTAATGTATTTTTGTTTCCGAGATCAAGAATGCCAAAATTGGCCATTTTACGCAAAAATCGCACTCGATATGTAATATGGCTCTTAAGCTACTCTATCGCCAGAGACTTAGTTACTATTTAGCGAGGTGCACCAAATTCATGAGTAGCACAGAGGTGCATGGATAGAGCAATGCTCGGATATATGTTTTTGTCCATTTGTGTATTGCAATCTGTCACTTTTTTTTATTAGTATGTTTGTTGGGTTCTCGTCATGGCATGCTCGATATCACATGTGTCACACATCCTACTTCTTTCATTTATTCTTCGAACATTTTTAGTCTGCGTCCAGTCTGGGTTACTTTCATCAGTGAGCAGTGACTTTGCTAAGCGGTTGAGGAGTTTTTTGATTCTTTCTTTGTATATTTAGTATGCTCGGAACTCGGAATACATTCGGAGTAAAACTAAAGTGACGTAATGGCAACCATAGGAAAGACTAAGTGGAGATGGGTAGGGCACAGACCCGAATCATTGGATCAGGAGATCTCTGGAGTGGACACCGGTGGTAGAGCTGACACTAGGGTACGAGGCCTACCACCAAATCGATGGGTGGATGCAGGTGGATGAAATCAAACGACACGGAGGTCACGACTGGATGAAACGGGGACTAGATCGCCAGGAGTGCGGAATGATAGGAGATTACGTGTGTCATTTATATTTAACTTAACATGGCTCTATGTAAGATGAACTGAACATATTGTATCATGACTGTAACAGCAAATAAATGATATTCTTATAAATATTCTTGAAAAATGGAAAGATTCTCCTGCCACTAGGTGGGATAAATCAATTCAAAAATATTTATAATATTCTGGCAAGTTGACAAAGACTACTATTTAAATAATAATAAAATGATATTCTATTATAAAAATTTAAATCCAATCTTGGTTTTAATGCAGGCTACCCGCCTGCATTAAAACCAAGATTGGATTTAATTAAGTCCACCATGATGATGATGATGAATGAGAATACCTCTGACTCTAAAGATAATAAGGAGTAACTAATACCTCCAACAAAGGACAAAAAGTCCTACAGATTTTATTATCAATACACTCTTTTCCAATTTCCATTCCGGTATCCACTGGATGAAATGAATATTACTTCCGTACGAATTTACCTTTAGATAGTACCGGTAGTTTAGACCGGTAGTTTTGCTTAAAAATCTCATACAAAAGTTTTCAATCACGAAACGTTGTTGCCATGCGCAATTTCAATATTTAATTTGCATTGTTTACCAGCACATACTGTTTTCCATCTGAATTGTGATAGCCTATGTTAGACATTTCTATATCAGACAAATTGCTTTAGATCCTTGGTTCCAAACCTTCTTAGGGTTCCGAACTTCCAAAGGAAAAAAACGGAACCCATATTTAATCACTTCGTTGCCCTTCCGTCTGTCTGTCTGTCAAGACCTTTTTTCTTGGGAATGCGTATGGGAATGGAGGTATCTAGTTGAAATTTATATCACATATTCAGGTCTGAAATCTCTTAAAGCAATGAAAAAATCAAGCTTCTAAATCGACGCAAACAAAATTCATCCACTCCATTTATATCGCATACTTTGACATTCCCAAAGGGAATCAAAATCTATAAGGTACTTCCCGTTGGTCCAGAATCATGAAATTTGCCAAGTAGCAATATCATGTAGCACAAGCATAGTAAAAATTATGGCACAAGTAAAGGAAAAAATCCGAAAACCGTAAATTTGTAGTTATTTGACACAAAAAGTTTTTTTATAATAAGTAGCTTACCATATGCACTATGGTGATATCGCCTGATTTTAAGCGAGAAGAGGTGCCCAAATCGCGTCGACAACAGACAAGAGACCTTGGTATCATTTTAGTTGACTTTGGCAACCTGACCCGCAAATTGTGGTAAGACAGTAATTATAGGTGTAAAATAGTGATTACAAGGGGTTAATTATTTGAGGTAAATAATCTATATATTAATAAGTGAAGCAAAAACTTTCTACCCATTTTTACGAAAATTGCACGGACGGAGGAGTATGAAATTTCGCATACTTATAGTTTATATAGACAAGGAGTACAGAATGCATAATATTCTTTTAATTATGATACATTAAATCAATTAAAAAAAAAGACGTGTGGCACTCGGGGACTGCCGCGGTAAAGCTATTGCATATCATTTTGTATCAACTTATGCAATTATAATTTTATTTATTTATTTTATTCATGCAGTATTGCTTTTTCTTTGATATTAATTCAAGTTACACTTTTTGAGCGTGGTGACCGATAAGAAAACAAATTTTTCTATTATTAAATAAATAAAACGAGTTTCGTAGAGTCGTACAATACGTCTAATCGCACGCACACAACGCCGTGTCGAAGACTGCCGAACTGAAACGACGTTAGACGATGCACGGCCTTCAAGCCACACCTCCTTGCCCGTCGGAGTGGGGAGCGTGAGGTTTTTTCGTTACGGAATTTCTGGATTCGGTCCCCGCGCTCAAGGCCCGCGATAGAAGCTATGCAATAGCTTAAAAAAACATTACATACCCTGTAGTAGGAAAGGAATTTTGATTAATAAAGCCATCTCCATTACTCGTTATAGCTGTTTATTAGCAACTTAACACTGGCAGCAATAATACTAATAACATTACAAATCAATAAATAATCAGACTAATAACCATAAAAGAAATTAAATATCAACTAATATTTCGAGTAGCAGATGTGTTCGCCTCGAACGCTGACGAGTGAATGCCCCACAGCTGTGGCGAGTCGCTATTTTATAGCCCGGCTGCAGGTGGCGTGGCCGTGCGTCACTTGTTTACGCCGAACTAACGCGTGCAGCATGACGTAATATTTGTGCTTGTGAAATGAAATGTAATCACGTATTGCTTTGCGCCGATACACCCTACTATGTATTTGACGCACACACGCATATATACTCTTTTGTTTATTGTTAAAGTCTGTGGTCAAATTTAGAATAGAATATTGTTTGTCTTTAATATTATTTGTCTATAGTCTTACTGAATGTCAAACATAACCATTATAATTCGAATTTCGACCACTTTGAAGGAAAGGGCGTAATTGCCATTCCTCATAGTCCGATTAATCGAACTAACAGGAAAAAAAAGTTCACGTGGTCCGATTAGTCGGACAAAGCAGTCGGACCACGTGTTCAGAGGGTTAAAATCAGTTTCCCTTAGAGGTAACAACAATGAAAAAGTTTTCCTAACCATTGCATTGTTGTTGTCTGTTCATCTAAACTTTAGATACACCCTGGCTATTCTATATATATTCTATATATCAGCATACACAGCCATGCCACATGGAGGGAAAGTATATTAAATATTGAAGACAGAATATTTTACTGAAAGAAGACATCGTTTTATTTTTAACAATAAGTACATCTGCATTCACCATTATTACTACAGTTCCACTTATTATTAAAAATAAAATGATGTCTTCTTTTAATAAAATATTCTATCTTCTATACTTATAATAAATCTGTAGAGAGGTCAATTCTGTACATGAAATATATTTCCAAAATAACTATCTGGGGGTGATTAGTGATCGATACTGATACCAAAAATGCAATCAGTAAAATTTTTGTCTGTCTGTCTGTCTGTCTGTCTGTCTGTCTGTATGTTCGTTATAGAAACAAAAACTACTCGACGGATTTTAACGAAACTTGGTACAATTATTCTTCATACTCCTGGGCAGGTTATAGTATACTTTTCATCACGCTACGATCAATAGAAGCAGAGCAGTGAAGGGAAATGTTGGGAAAACGAGACAAGTTACTCCATTTCTTAAGCTTCCGTCGCGTGTTCAGCCTTAATGGATGTCCGACTCGCACTTGGTCGGTTTTATGGTATATCGGGTCGCTGATTACGAAAAAAACAACTATTTAATAATCCAACATAGCCGACGTGACAACTCTGTAGGGTGCACCCCTGGGGTTGAAATGTCATAATATCAATATGGGTGTCGATTCTATGGTTTTCTGGGACGTTAGTTAGGACAATGGCATCGATTTGAAAATATAACGTAGTGGACACGAATTACTTAAAAAGATTTTTCAAATTTTACCTCTAAGAGGGTAAAACGGAGGTGCAAAGTTTGTATGGGAAAATGAGATCAGTTGGTTTATATGGGAAAACGAGATTAGTTGGACTATTTTATCCTAAATTTTACACGAGTACTTCTATTGATTATTGAGTAAACATGTGTTTGCCCCGAATGTCACGCGAGCGAAGCCGCGGGCGAAAGCTAGTCTTCAATATTTCATATCCTTTCACTCCACGTGGTTATGGCCGTGGGACGCCTGTATTGTATATGCCTAATTTGGCGGTCGCAGCTGTTAATTCTGGCTACACAGGAGACACAGTGGTGAGAATATGTGGTAAGCCCCGTCCCGAATCTGATAATGTACAAAAATACTAATATTACAAGTTACACAGTGATTTGATTTGTGATAATGAAATCGACAAAAGGAACAAAGCGTCTCACTTAAGGCTCACGGACTTGAAGCTAATTACTAATTGAATTCAATTGGTTCTGTGCTGCATCATGAGTCAGTTAATCGATACACTGGTGCCGGTGGCACGGAGCCAAATCCGGCCGTGTTGGCTTCCGACTCCGGAACAAAAACGTTCATAGACGCAGTTAAAATTTTGTTTAGGTTTGTTTTACAATCCTGATGCCACCAAAACAGATGTATTAAATAAATTTAAACTTATAAGTATATTTACAAATAAGCTTTATGCTCCAGAAGTGTTGAAGGGCATAACTGTTGCGGCGTGTGATGCACCGCGTCCCACCGTCGCCGCTGCCGCCCGCTCCCCCGATACGAAGATGACGTCAACTCCCCGCACTTACGCCATCGCCGCCCGTGCCGCTTCGCAAACTCAGCGGCAAACTAGTAAGGGGAAAAAACAAAGCCTGCGTGAGCCTGCTCGCAGGGCTGAGCCACTGTGTCCTCAACAGGACAGGAAGCAGTGCGACGAAGAGGGCTTCACCAAGGTGGAGAAAAAGAAGAAGAAGAAGCCCGCCAGCCGCAACCTTTGCGGTACCGCCCAGACCGGACCATGCCACCTGCGTGTAGAAACGCCATCGACGCAGCTGTATGTGTCCCGATTGCACTGGACTACAAAGGTGGAAGATCTTGTGGAATACGTGCGCGGGAAGACAAAGTTCACCCTTAGGGTTGAGCGGTTGGAGTCTCGCCATAAGGTGAATTTTAATTCATTTGTGGTGAGAGTTCCAACCCACCAGCTATCAACCTTTTTAAGGGAGGAATTTTGGCCGGAGGGCGTCGTATTTCGCAAGTTCCGAGGTCGGTTGTCGAACGCAATGCGATACACGTCGCCGACTGAACATCTAAATAAATTAGTTTAGTATATTATTTTATATGTATGTTAGTTTTAAGGTATTTATCTATGGACTTATGTTTATTATTACTAATTGTAAACAGGTCTGAAATAAATGATTTTATTTATTTATTATTATTATTATAACGCCGCGAGTGACTTCGGAGAAAGCGCAGCACACTTCTCGACACCCCTGAGTCACAATACAGCTATGCTGTGCCTGAGTCACTCACACCGGTGTTGCAACGGGCGATTTCCTGGCATTTCAGGGGCACATCTAGTGAGTGGCGAGCCACCGCCTGCTGCAAATAACGAGCAATAGAAGCAGTTATAGTAGGCGTCCGTCCCTCTTCTGTAATATCCCGGTATTTTGATCGCCCAGGTATCATCTCCATAGCCTATTTATTCTTTACGCTATAGTTGCAATGCCTGCCGAGGACTGCTCATGAGTATATTGTTCCATTGATATAACTAGGAGCGGGTCGAAGCGGGTATACAACATTACATGGGGGGTGTAAGAGGTTCATCAACATCTTTGAACCAAAGCCAACTTCACCTGCACAAACGGTGCACCCTGCTGACTAATGCTGACTGTCAAACGAAGCTCTGGCGAAAAGAGGCACGGCATAATTGTAAGCTACCCGACTGGGGAATGTACCTCCACCTCACAGAATACCGCAGCCAAATAACAATTCCTTTGAGCGTTGTTGTGTTCCTGCGAGTGAGTGAGATCACCAGAAAGGAAGGAGATGCTGCGTTGGCAGCGGGGATGGCGGCGCGCGAGCGATATTTTTAACGTTGCGAGCGTTAATACAGCTACAGTAACCGCTTCACATCAGGCGGGCCGTATGCTTGTCTGCCACCCGAAGTTGTAAAAAAAACATTAAACTTGCGTTCTGCGACGGTAAAATAATTACAAGAATTAGCCTTCCGGTGTAACGACAAGGTAGCTCGCCTGTGTTGGTCCATCATATGGGATGGCAAATCGTGCCTGTAGACTCTCAAACGTGTCGATTCATAAGAAATCGTTTGATACAAACGCAAACAAGCGCCAAGTCCATGCAGCCAAAGATAATCTGGCTTCATTCTAAATCAGGGGAACCGTTTGAGCCGCTGCCAACGCCCCCAACCAAATCGGATTTAAGCCTTTGAACGAACGAATTTTAAATATGGGTAGTTAGCTGATTTGTTAAAGGGATTTCCTGCTCGGCTGATTAATCAAACGAAATTCTTAAAACGGTAATGATACTGTTTTGATTCGGTAAATAATAAATTGAAAAATGCTAAATTGCCGACTGGGATACCTACTAACTTCATCGTCATCTATTATCTATCTATATATATAAATAAAAAATAATTTACTAAGTGCAAAACTCGAGAACGGCTCGATCAATTCTGCTAATTTTTGTTTTCGTTTAGGTATAAGGAAGGTTCTTATGGAGAGAAAAGATTTATAAATAGCAAGGAAAATAAAATACTTTCCACTTTCTACCCGTGCGAAGCCGGGGCAGGCAGCTAGTCATAAATATAATCATTTTAACCGTAGGACGTCAGCTGTTGAACATAGGCTATGTTGCAATTTAGCGTAGAAATTATATCAAAAAAAAACCGGACAAGTGCGAGTTGGACTCGCCCACCGAGGGTTCCGTAGGTACGTGGTATCATTATTAAATTTGATATTTTTCATTATAAATAAGAAATAATGCGTCGAAAAAAATAAATAAAATATATTTTGCAATGTGTACATCAAGCCCTTTCATATGATACCCCATTTGAACTAGTAGTTTCAATTTGAAATTTCGACACCCTATAAAAAATAAAGACCCCCTATTTTTTAAGATCTATTTACAAATGTACAGTTTTGAGATTTATTCCTGTACTTGTAGTCTATAACGATGTTACTTGCCAAATTTCATAGTTCTAGGTCAACGGTAAGTACCCTATAGGTTTTGATTCCCTTGACTGTGTCGAAATATGCGTTTTTTGCTGAATAAACGGCCGTAACTTTTTTTTACGTAAACTTAGCAGTTTGATTTTTTTTTAACTTCATGGGACCGTAGACCTGAGTATACAGTTCAAATTTCAGCTTGATACCTCCACGCATTCTCGACATAGAAATTCTTGACAGACAGACAGACAGACAGACAGACAGACAGACAGACGGACAACAAAGTGATCTTATAAGGGTTCCGTTTTTCCTTTTGAGGTTCGGAACCCTAAAAATACCACCAGGGGCATCACATGCGCGTTGCCGACCTTGTAAAAACCTCTTTACGCCCTTTTTGAAGAACCCCGTGCTTAGTCTTCTGAGAAAACTTTGACAGGCAGGTAACCACCTGACGGAATACAAAAAAAAAGTATTTATATATACCTAGCTGCTCGTGTTATTCATCATCATCAGGTCTATTTTAGTCTCCACTACAGGAGCACGACCCTCTCTCGTCCGTCCTGGACGGAAGGAGGATTTGGCCTACACTCCCCACGCTGGCCAGACGAGTTGGGGAGGCCTGGTCGATATTTAATAATGTATTTCCCTTAGTCGCCTTGTACGACATCCACGGGAAGAAACGGAGTGATTCTATTCTAGTCTGCCGGAAACCACACGGCACGGTTTTATTGCTGCCTTTCATTATTTCATTCTATTTTATTCTCTAAGACCTTGTCTTCTTGGCTTTTTACTATCCAAGTTACTGCAAGCTTCCCTAGGTCTTACTCCAATGTACTGGCTACGTGACCGAGCTCACCAAAGCACTGTAGTTCTTTGACGAGGAACACAGCTAAAAGGAGTTGTTGCTGCCGCATGTCCAAATTTAGTTCCCTAAAACTTCGCATATACTTTTAAGACTGGTGTGTTTAGACGCCCAGGAAACGCATTGTTTATGATAAAAAAAAATCGTAATAAGAACATTAATATAAGACTCGCGAGAGACATAATAAACTGATTCATTAAATAAACGGGTCACTTTATATTTTTCAGGAACACTGACTAGTTTCGAACGCAAACAGACAACTTCATCAGGGCAAATGTTCAGACGCGTCCAGCCTGTTTCTACCTATCTGTGGTGACGAGTGCTCGTCGTAGAGAGATGGTGGATACATCTAAACATTCACCTAAATGAAAGTCTCCGTTTGAGATCGAAACTAGTTAGCATTCCCGACAAATATACGTGAGTGACCTGAACTAACTTCGAACATAATAATAAAAACTATACCAATAACTGAAAATCATTCCCATAAAACAGCAAAGCCACCAATACCATTTCGCTCTTCGATTTAACTGAACTCTGTATTAATAAAACAGAAACACCGAAAAGAAATTGAAACATAAAAGGAATAAAATATGACGAGTCAAAACAAATACAGGACTATATCGGATGGAGCCCGTATTGGAATAATCGAATTTGGGGCGAAACTTTGGTGCCGCAAAATATGTAAATAGAGCGCCGATAACAGACAATGTTCCCCCGAATCAAAGGTCCGCTGTGTCTGGAACATAAAAAACTTAATATAACCTCGCGTTGTAGCAGATACGGACAAGAATAATATTTCGGGAGTCACTTTGTTACATCCAGTTGTTTTTATACATAAGAATATGAATGAGTATAGAAAAGTATTTAAAAAAATGAAATTTTGTATAATCAGGAATAACTAATCAAGATGAACATGATGACATCCTACATAAAAAAAGCATTTTAGGAGATTTTGGACAGGAACAAAAAAGATTAATGCAAAGTCAGTGGTACCGGTGAGCATTGGTGGTGTCACTGAGCCTAAGGAAATAGCTAATGTTTTTGAGTAAGTCAATCATACGACTTGAATCTAACAGCATCCTGGAGGTGATTAGGGATATACCCGATTGTAGCATCTGGAGGCACTTGGTACAGAGTCATGTAGTCGTACCTTGATCCTCCAGGGGACTTGACGGGAATTAATAAAATTTAATTTATTTTAAATAAAATTAACGTAGCTTATAAGTTCTTTCTACTGACAAAATATGGACCACAAAATCTGCGATAAAGCGTTTTATTTTATTTGCCACGCTTTTCGACCAATTTGTTATTAAAAAATATATTATTAAGAAAACATCTTTAGCGAAAAATAGGGTATATGAGCACTACACAACACGCCCATCATGCTTAAAGGTTAAAAAATACCGTTACGAGTCCCAAGAGACAATGTGTCTATGTTACCCGAACATCCCATTTGTCCATTATTACTCGCGCACAATGTTTTTACCGTACAATATTTATTAGTTTCAGGGGTCCTAACTCTTAGGCCAATTCATTAATAGTACCCCAGGGCAGTATGTTAGGGCCTCTATTTTTCTTCGCGCCTCTCCCGACTTGTTCTTATTTATGGCGCCTAAGGGTGAAATTCTATTTTGTAGACTAGTGTCGAATTGTGTAA
This sequence comes from Hypsopygia costalis, assembly GCA_937001555.2. Taxonomy (NCBI): domain Eukaryota; kingdom Metazoa; phylum Arthropoda; class Insecta; order Lepidoptera; family Pyralidae; genus Hypsopygia; species Hypsopygia costalis. The sequence goes on from OW443329.2 coordinate 31,166,893, forward strand.
CAGTAGGTCAATAGCAGAACACTACGTTCATGTTAGCAATAGAAGCCTAAAATATATTTGGAGAATATTCGTCTGTCTGTCTGTATGTTTGTACTTCGTACGCGCATCACTAAAAACCTGCTGCACGAAATTTAACGCGGTTTGCACAGTTGTATTGCTAGGGATTTACTTTTTTTTTTTTTATGTAGCCGGTCAAAATGTTTCCACCACAGAAATCTAAATAACAAAGCATTTAGATTTCTGTGGTCTCCACTTTGCCTGATAAAAAGTACAAGTGAAGACTTAAATGTGTGGACAGCCATCACTGCAATTAGCGCAGCTTTGATGGTCCACCCCTTGACGACCTATTGGAGCAAGTATTTCTTCACGCTTCTAATGTAGGTATATGTTTTATCTTAATACGTCAAGTTTTGTAATCAACGCGGGCAAAGTCGCGGGCTGTCGCTAGTTCGATAACTGAGAACGAGGAATATCAGGTATTATTTATAACTATTCCTTTGCGATTTTCTACTCTGTGGTAAGAGATTTTTTGTATGTGTTTACTCATGTGCTGTCTACCGTTCAACATTTTTTCCAATAATATTTATGACACTATCGACATTGCCTGCGCTCACTGAAGCATGTTATCATATTTGTCGTATTAAAATAATCAAATAAACATAGCTTTTTATGTATTATATGTATTGCGTATTCACAAAAGAAATATATAGGTCCATTTATCATACACCAACTCGTACTTCGATCATTAATATCAACTACGACGAGCTCGGTGGTCGAATGTTTAGCAATGGCCACTTTAACTCGGAGGTCGCGGGTTTGATTCCTGCACAAGACAAATATTTGTGTGCATGAACATGTCTGTTTGTCTTCGTCTGGGTGTTTACTATAAATATATATATATATATATATACATATATATATATATATATCGACGGTCCCTACGTATAAAGCGACATGTCAAAAATGGCAATTTTTTTTTATTGCATAAATTAATTGCTATAGATTACCCGTAAAAAACATTTTCTTTTTTATTTTATTCATTGTATATAATTAAAAAGTAAGAAATTAACTCATTTGTCCAATAATAATATTATTTATTTACTATATCCTAGTATAAGCAGACATGCCCCGCAATAAAAAAAACGTCCCGACGTCGTTTAAAATATAAATTTTATTCGATTCGAAATAGAGTCGCTTATTCATTGGTATATAGATTGCTTATTGCAATCTATTCAGCTATTGAATCGCATTATGAGATGGTGGTAAGGGGGCTGCTCTATTTTAAATAAAATAAGTGAGTAAATTAAGCAAAACAATAAAATTACGCGCGTTGAAACGATAAAAGAAGCTATTCTGCGAATTGGGGCCAAGAACTTCGTCACATAATGCAGTGATCAAAATCTTTGTTAATACTCCCTTAATCAAAATTCTTTACGTTTACGTCACAGAAATTGAAAAGTATACCAAATTCCAATACTTAGATGCTAAGTTAGCATCGGTGGTTTTTTTTTTTTTTTTTTTTTATACTACGTCGGGTGGCTGACAAGCATACGGCCCGCTTGATGTGAAGCGGTTACCGTAGCCATATTAACGCTCGCAACATAAAATATCGCTCGCGCGCCGTCACCCCCGCTGCCATCGCAGCATCTCCTTCCTTTCTGGTGACCTCACTCACTCGCAGGAACACAACAGCCCTCAAGGGAACCATTATTTGGCTGCGGTATTCTGTGAGGTGGAGGTACATTCCCCAGTCGCGTAGTTTACAACTACGCTCCCTACCTCTCTTTTCGCCAGAGCTTCGTTTGTCAGTCAGTAGGATGCACCGCGTGCCGGTGAAGTTGGCTTTGGTTCAAAGATGTTGATAAACCACTTACACCCCAAGGTGGTGCTGGCGTGCGAGGAATACTTTTTATTATTACGAGCGTCTATATGGCTATGATAACTACTTCACATAAGCGGGCCGTATGCTTGTTTTTCTTTATATATGAGAGGGGGGCAAACGAACATGTGGGTCACCCGATGGAAAGCAATCACTACCGCCCATGAAGATCAGCAACACAAAGTTCGCCTATGCGTTGCCAGCCGTGGCTAGCCTCATTTCTTTCTTTCTTTGTTTCTGGTGACCTCACTCACTCGCAGGAAGCTGCGGTATTCTGTGAGGCGGAAGTACTTCCCCAGTCGTGCAGCTTAGAAAATACGCTATGCCCTACTTCTTTTTTCGCCAGAGCCTCGTTTGTCAGTCAGCAGGGTGCACCACGTGCAGGTGAGGTTAGCTTTGGTTTAAAGATGTTGATGAACCACTTACACAACAAAAATTTGTTTATGCACCCTGTGTAGTATAAACATATAGGTACGAATGATCCTATTAGAATTTTATTGTTTTATTCGGGCGTACAAAAACCTTAAAAAAATTACCAGGCAACTTATCTAGCCAACTCTGAATCTGCGCCGCCGGCTAGGCCCGGCGCCAACTCGCCGTGTCGCGGCTTTTTAGCCGGCATGTAGTAAAAACTGTAATTCCATTAATCTGCCAGGAAACGTTTCATTAATGACTAACTCCAAAGTGAATTTTAATGCATCTTTTCTGTTCGCCGGAGAACCGCTCAGTTGTTGTGGGAAGTTTTGCTAACTTCTTTACCATTCCGTGGAGTAAAACGAAAAAACCGCACTCTTGGAACTTTGTGGGTTAACTACCTTCTATGTACCTAATGTATAAGTATTTATCGTTGACTCAGAATACTAACCTTTTTCTACTACTTACACATCGTTCGAGGAACTCTATGGCATCGTTGCGCGTGTCCGTCAATCGAACATGCAAGTTAAGCAACCTTCACCATAGCCTGTCTACGGATGAGTTTATTTATCTCAAACTCTTACGTACTTCCTAGGGTTTGAGCTCTGTCAGTCCCGGTTTTTAATACGCTTTTATTAGGTCGACCTGTATGTAACTAACTATGTAATGGAATCTAAGGCAACTAATTTAACCATCATCCAAGGATCGTAGCGTAATGAAAATTGGCATTGGCAGCTGTATGTAGTTCTAATGACAATACAAATGCCGGAAGATATGAACTGGAACTTCATGATGGAACATCGTATCATAGCTGTTTTTGGATTTCAAAAGTCTTGTTATCAACTTTGACCACGATTAGCTTTCAAGGTCTGATGATGAAGCCGGAAGGTAGGCACTGGCATTCCATGATGGAATATCGTATCATAGGCGTGTTTGCACTTGTGAGAAAGGCCACGTAATGGACTTTGAACACGATCAGGTTTCAAGGTTCAACAAACCTATCGGAACAATACAATCTCACCTGCACATGGTGCACCAGAAACAAAGCAAGGCAGGAGTATAGGCTGGCAATGGATCGGCGACCTCTTGGGCGCTTTCATAGCACATCAAACTAAAAAGTGAAAAATAACTCTCGGTGTGCTTTAAAAGCGTGTTTTTTTAGTTTTTTTAAACTATGTTTATTGTCAGTAGATAACAATAGTCGAGCCAGTGTTGCGTAACTATACACCGAGTGGGGACCGTGGCCAATTTTTTGATGGGGCCTTATCAATAAAAATCGCCACGTCGTCATCACTTAGTTTAATTTTAATAAACGACTTAAGTAGTTATCCAACACTAATAAAAAAATTATCAAGGGTTGGGGCCCTCTTGGGCCGGGGGCCCGTGGCATTTTACCAGCCCTGACACTCCATAGTTATGCCACTGAGTATGGCAAGTCAGTGGCTTTTAGGCGACTAGAAAACATTGCCCTCTGCCAACCCGCAGTAGACCAGTATGATTCACCATACTGCTCTGCTTCCATTAGATCTAAAAACCCCTTCACTTGAGTCGAGACGCGTATCCTAGCAGTGAAATAGATATGGGTATGTCTAAGAATTTTAGCATGTCGACTACCGCCAAAGCTGAAGTTGATTCCCGTCAGATTTTATGAATGCAAAAATCAAACTCCAGCTTAAATTATTGGTTGTGTTTAGCTTAGATGACAGTAACCCTGCAGCTCGATCAACTAAGCTAAACACCTACATTACCACCAATCTATGTTCAAGTTTGATTTTTGCATACAAAAAAACCGATGAAAATCGTTTCAGCTGAAGTGGTAGCCCTGCCCCCTAGACAAGTGTAATTCGTAGCGTAACGAACGTTAGATAGATCACGTGACATTTGTCAATTCTCATACAAAAATGTTCGATTTTGACAAATGTCACGTGATCTATCTAACGTTCGTTACGCTACGAATTACACTTGGCTAAGGGGGCTGATCAGATGACATCGTGAACAGATCTGTAGCTTAGTCTGAATACTTCTTAACGTTCTGATACATGGTGTTCTACTCTATCCATCCATCCAAACATTCTACGATTATACTTATCTCTACTTCTTGTAATAATAGTTATTTGTTATGCAAGGCTGCAAAGTAAATTTTTGACGCGAGTACCTTGTATTGAAACCTGAGCAAGCGAAGGATTCTAGGATTGAGCCACGAGCGAAGCGAGTGGTTCAAATATAGAATCCTGAGCGTAGCGAGGGTTTCAAAGGTACGAGACGCTAAATAACTTTGCTGCCGAGCGCAACACACAACTTTTCACCTCACTAAAGCGAGGAAAATGTTAGGTGCAAGAAAAACAGTTTTAATAAATAATCATCAATGGACTGGCTGCAGAGAATATAAACTATTACGAAACCAATGAGGTTATATATATATGTAACTAGCTGTCCCGGCGAACTTCGTACCGCCTAACAATCAATGAATGTCGTGGTACATATTAGCTGAACTAAATTTATGATTTTATGGAATTAAAACAATGAATAGTAGAAAATAATAGAGAAGCTCGATGGCGTCATTGCGCGTGTCAGTCTAATTGAACACGCAAGTTAAGCAACGTCGACCGTAGCCTGTACACGGATGGGTTTATATTACCTCGAGCTCCTCCGTGCTTCGGAAGGCACGTTAAGCCGTCGGTCCCGGTTGTTATCATTAGCTCATCTTGAGCTCCTCCGTGCTTCGGAAGGCACGTTAAGCCGTCGGTCCCGGTTGTTATCATTAGCTCATCTTGAGCTCCTCCGTGCTTCGGAAGGCACGTTAAGCTGTCGGTCCCGGTTGTTATCATTTAATGACAGTCGTTAAGTTAAGTCAGTGGCCTTTAGGCGGTTCGAAAACACTGGCATCCGCCAACCCGCAGTTGAGCAGCGTGTTGGAGTACGCTCTAAACCCCTTCGGTTGAGGGAAGACCCGTATCCATAAAAACTGAAGATTTCATAAAAATAAAGATTTCCTTATTGTTAATTTTTTTTAAAAAAAAACGTTTTGTTTTATTTTTTTTAGTTTTGAAATAGGTTTTATCATTTTGGTGATTTGTAATTGTCATTTCTTTTGATGTTTACTCTGATTTGATTCTTGCGCTCGAACCCCATGGGAAAAGCGTTTTCACCCCTATCGATTTGACATTTTTAAATTTTCATAACAAATCACAGACAACTTTCGCGACATAAAAGTGACACCAATCGATTTGACGTTTTGATATTTGACAACCAATAAATATCGTAATCCCTTTTTCAACTGACACTTTCATTTGTATGGGAAAATGTTTTTTCTTTTATTTTATTTTTTCGAGAATTTTCCAATGTTTTTAAGAGTTATTCTGCTATTCGGGACGGAAACAAATCCAACAAATCAAAAACCATGGCAATCGGTACAGCCGTTCTCGAGTTATAAGTGTTGTAACAAACACGACTTTCTTTTATATATATAGATTTATTGTACGAAACCTTTATTGAATAAAAATATTCGAATTTTAAAAACACTTTCCACGCTAGCGGATAAAGTGCGATTTTCCACGCAGATTTCGAATGATAAACAGAGCTTTTACGAGCTAGTGAGGTGAAAATAAAATTATCATGTCTCGGTGTTTGTTACCTCCTCTGAAACGGCTGGACCGATTTTTATGAAATTTTGTGTGCATATCTGAGAATCGGCCAACATCTAGTTTTCATACCTACCCCTAAATGATAAGGGTGACCCACCCCTAAATATTTTTTTTATTTTATTTACAATTTTTATTTTATTATGATTTAGCTGAAAAATACATGCAACTTCAAATTTTCACCCTTCTACCATCAACCCCTACTTTTTATGGCAAAACAACGTATGCCGGGTCAGCTAGTAATATTATAAATGTGAAAGTGAGTTTGTTTGATACACTTTCCCACCGAAACTACTCAACCTCATGTCATCATGAAACTTTGTAGACATATTCTCAAAGGTATTAGAAAGGACATAGGATACTTTTTATTTTAAAAAAAGTAAACGCTAGCGAAGCCACAGGTGGAAGCTAGTACTTAGTTTGCTATAAAAGCGAAAATGTGTCTGTCTGTTTTTTACCATTTCACGACTAAACTTACTATAAATGTAAGTGTCCGACCGAAACTGGTTTTTACGACCGAAACCGAAACCGAAACCGAATTTCGGCAACGGTGTCAGTTTCGGCCGAAACCGAAACCGAAACCGAAACTTTTACGAAACAATTATCTAACTGTAGGTACTTTTCTTATAATTACGATACGTTACGTTATAATTACTACTTGGTTATATTTTTTTTATACGACGTCGGGCGGCAGGCAAGCTTACGTCCCACCTGATGTGAAGCGGTTACCGTAGCCATATTAACGCTCGCAACATAAAATATCGCTGGCGCGCCGCCACCTCCGCTGCCTTCGCAGCATCTCCTTCCTTTCTGGTGACCTCACTCACTTGCAGGAACACAACAACCCTCAAGGAAATTGTTATTTGGCTGCGGTATTCTGTGAGGTGGAGGTACATTCCCCAGTCGGGTAGCTTACAATTACGCTCCCTAACTCTCTTTTCGCCAGAGCTTCGTTCTGTCAGTCAGCAGGGTGCACCGCGTGCAGGTGAAGGTGGCTTTGGTTCAAAGATGTTGATGAAGCACTTACACCCCAAAGAAAATAAAATTGAACGTTGAAACTCTAAATCTTATTATTTATTTATTAAAATGCACTATACGTATAGTAAATACCAAGTACCTAACTATTGTTTGTTTACTTACAGCATTAGCGAATGATTTTTTTTATACTACGTCAGCTGGCAGACAAGCATACGGCCCGCCTGATGTGAAGCGGTTACAGTAGCCATATTAACGCTCGCAACATAAAATATCGCTCGCGCGCCGCTACCCCCGCTGCCAACGCAGCATCTCCTTCCTTTCTGGTGACCTCACTCACTTGCAGGAACACAACAACCCTCAAGGAAATTGTTATTTGGCTGCGGTATTCTGTGAGGTGGAGGTACATTCCCCAGTCGGGTAGCTTACAATTACGCTCCCTAACTCTCTTTTCGCCAGAGCTTCGTTCTGTCAGTCAGCAGGGTGCACCGCGTGCAGGTGAAGGTGGCTTTGGTTCAAAGATGTTGATGAAGCACTTACACCCCAAAGAAAATAAAATTGAACGTTGAAACTCTAAATCTTATTATTTATTTATTAAAATGCACTATACGTATAGTAAATACCAAGTACCTAACTATTGTTTGTTTACTTACAGCATTAGCGAATGATTTTTTTTATACTACGTCAGCTGGCAGACAAGCATACGGCCCGCCTGATGTGAAGCGGTTACAGTAGCCATATTAACGCTCGCAACATAAAATATCGCTCGCGCGCCGCTACCCCCGCTGCCAACGCAGCATCTCCTTCCTTTCTGGTGACCTCACTCACTCGCAGGAACACAACAACTCTCAAGGGAATCATTATTGGCTGCGGTATTCTGTGAGGTGGAGGTACATTCCCCAGTCGGGTAGCTTACAATTACACTCCCTACCTCTCTTTTCGCCAGAGCTTCGTTTGTCAGTTAGCAGGGTGCACCGCGTGCAGGTGAAGTTGGCCAAAAAATGAGTGAATGAGTTAAATTAACCACAAAATATTCAGATAGTTATGTTAAACTTGATTCTACTATAATCTATGCATTAGTTTGTTATACTAAATTATTTTTCGATGTTTACTACCTACTCTTATACAATATCACAATGATAAAACTTACCGAATTCAAAACAAATCACACGAAAACTCACAAACAACAAACAAAACGCAATGCAAACACAAACAAGTCACGACCTGATTAGGCACGTAGACGCGGCAAAATGTCTTCGTCGCTTGAATGGAATTTACCGAGCCGAACATGGCCGAGCACAGCGCGGGAACTCCCGAATGCAGTTTCGGTTTCGGTCGCAGTTTCGGCAGGTTTGCCGCCGAAACCGAAACTAAACCGAAATTCGCTTTTTTTGCCGAAACTCGACCGAAACCGAAACCGAAACCGAACATTCGGTCGGACACTATAAATGTTTGTCTGTTTATTACCTTTTCACGACTAAACGTCTGAACTGATTTTAATTAAATTTGCCATGGACATATTCCGTGTAAGGACATAAGCTACCTTTTGGTGCGATATAACCGACATTAAGGCGGGCGAAGCTGCGTGCGGGAGCTAGTTTTGAATTCAAAGGGAAATCTTCATGATTCCTCTGTATCCTACAGCCTTTGCCTGCCTTCCTGTAACCACACTGTATCGTGTGTTGTAGGGCTATAATCTGTATGTGTAAAACAGATCGGATTACATTGTCAGGTCGACTTAAGCCGCGTCTGAATTATGTAATTGCATTACAGTAGAGTGAAATTGTAATTAGTAGTCATTAACTTTGTGTATAATCTAATAAATTATGTATAAAAAATTGGGCTCATTAACGTATTTGAACCAAAGCCAACCTCTCCTGCACGAGGTGCACCCTGCCGACTGACACTAGCCTCTGGCGAAAAGAGAGCTAGGTATCTTGTAAGCAGCTCGACTGGAGAAGTACCTCCATCTCACAGAATACCGCAGCCAAAAACAATTCCCTTGAGGATTGCTGTGTTCCTGAGAGTGAGTGATGGCAGCGGGTATGACGGCACGCAAGCCATATTTCATGTTGCGAGCTTTAATGGCTACGGTAACCGCTGCACATCAGGTGGCCCATATGCTTGTCCTCCACCCGGCGTAGCATATAAATAAACAAAGTAATACGGAGTTTGTTGATTTGTTTATACTACGTCAGGTAGCAGGCAAGCATTCGACCCGCCTGAAGTGAAGCAGTTGTACGTAATAGTATCATTCGCACGCCGCCGACCGAAATTGACAGATTTTGACAACCATATGCGTGACGTAATCTGGGTAACATACGGGAAGAACATACCTTGTGTCTTTTTACCGTGGTACCAACACTCACCTATACCAAAATTCCTAGCTTAACTACTCTTTGAGGTGTAAGTCGTTCATCAACATCTTTGAACCAAAGCCAACCTCACCTGCGCGTGGTGCACCCTGCTGACTAACAAACGAGGCTCTGGCGAAAAGAGCGGTAGGGCATAGCGTTTTTTTTTTTTAAATGCCCGACTGGGATTTGTTATTTGGCTGCGGTATTGTGTGAGATGGATACCTCCACCTCACACAATACCACAGCCAAATAACAATTCCCTTGAGGGTTGTTGTGTTCCTGCGAGTGAGAAGGACAGATTTTAACAACCGAAATCGTGACGTAGTCTGGGCAATTTACTGGAAGAACCTCCTGTCATTTTACCATAGTGCCAACACACACCATGAAAGCACCGCAAACTTAAGTTAAATAAAATAAATAAATATTTCATGAATATTTACACAGCGCTATCTAGTCCCAAATTAAGCGCTAAGCTTGTGCTATGTGTACTAGATAACTGATATTATACTTAAATACATTTTTTTTTTGTAAATACATACATATAATACATGGAAAACATCCAGACTAAGACAAATAGACATGTTCATGAACACAAATATTTGCCGTGTTCGGGGATGGAACCCATTCGACCACTGGGATCGTCGAAAGTTATCGAATACGTCCAAATTGTATCGTGTTACACTGGAGTTACTTGGAGTAGAGCCGAAGCAAGTGAATAGCCAACGAAATTGGTCAGAGGAAACTTCAACCCTATCGTAATAAGTTATTCGAATGTGATAGAAAAGTTATACGTTCTGTGCACGACTTACACGTGTACGTGCAAGTCGTGCCATATACTTCGGTGAAAAGGAGAAACTTTCATTACATTGATCGTGAGTTCGATCCCCGCATAAGATAAACATTTGTACGTTTGTACATTTGTAGACGAGCTCGACGGTCGAATGCCTACTGTGTTGACAACCAGGGGCCCTACCGCCTAATCTGAAGCCGATACCCATCGAAATTTTTCATCATCATCATCATCAGGTCCATTTTAGTCTCCACAGGAGCACGACCCTCTCTCGTCCGTCCTAGACGGAAGGAGGATTTGGCCTACAATCCCCACGCTGGCCAAACGGGTTGGGGAGGCCTGATCGATATTTGATAAACAGCAGTTGGGCGATTCGGACCACGATCCGAACCACTCATGGTCCGAAACGACTAAAGACCCTATTTGATAATGTATTTCCCTTAGTCGCCTTGTACGACATCCACGGGAAGTAACGGAGTGATTCTATTCTAGTCAGCCGGAAACCACACGGCCATCGAAATTTTTGATTACGAAAATAGGCTTTAAGTTAAAGTTAAAACAAAATCTTCAGCTTAGTTGGTAGAGCTCTAGGATTTCTGCCAGCTGAGCTACTCGTAAACACATTTACCACCAATTTAAGCTGGAGTTTGATTTTTGCAATAAAAACTCCGAATGTAATCGGTTTCAACTTCGGCGGCAGGACCCCTGAAATAGATCACAGAGAGATAATAGAGGAGGTATTAAATTATAATAGGAAATATACAAAATGTTGGGGTGTAAGTGGTTCATCAACATCTTTGAACCAAAGTCAACTTCACCTGCACGCGGTGCACCCTGCTGACTGACAAACGAAGCTATGGCGAAAAGAGAGGTAGGGAGCGTAATTGTAAGCTACCCGACTGAGGAATGTACCTCCACCTCACAGAATACCGCAGCCAAATAACAATTCCTTTGAGGATTGTTGTGTTCCTGCGAATGAGTGAGGTCACCAGAAAGGAAGGAGATGCTGCGTTGGCAGCGGGGGTGGCGGCGCGCGAGCGATATTTTATGTTGCGAGCGTTATTATGGCTACGGTAGCCGCTTCGCATCTGGCGGGCCGTGTGCTTGTCTGCCACCCGACGTAGTATAAAAAAAAAAAAATGTGTCGTGGTATTTGTTTTTCGGTTAGGTTAGCATTGTCTTATGACCCGCAATCACAAATAACGTCGACATGTGTTGTTTATCACCTAAACTAACCGAATCTTGTTTCGCAGGCATAGTTACAGATAAATAAACAAGCACCAAACAACATAACAAAATCTATAATCTACTAGCGGCCCGGTACGTGCTTCGCTACGTATAAAGTGAAATAATAAAAAAAAAAATTGGAACACCAAATTCATTTATTCAAACAAAAAAATATTTTATTAATTGCTACCTATTTTAAAACTTAATCCAAAACATTTGGATAAACAAAATTTTTTGTTTTTTTCCATTTTGAGCATGAATAAACAAATGGCTGGGGGGGGTACCGGCTCTGGAACAGGCAACATAAAGTCGAAAGCACGTCCAAAATGAAATGACCGCATGAATGACATAACAACATGCCTGTACTGTCAACACTGAAAAAAGTTTCAATTTGACAGCACAATCCCCATCTGAAAAAAGTTTCAATTTGACTGCAAAATCCCCATTAACAAAATGATCCGCCATTTATTGAATTCAATTGTTACAAAAAATGTGATAAATGAAGAACCGCTCCACCAATTTTGTGCAAACTTCACCTAAACCATCTACTAAATAGTCCGAATAAACCCTAAACATTTGGTTTGGATAGGTGAGCTCGTTCTTGAGTTATAAAATTACAACGAAAAGTGGCATTGATTTTTATATATATAGATATATAAGGTCCTAACTTATTAGTTGACAATACTGAATTGAGGATACGTATTGCTTAAATACATCACATTACTAATGGAATTTCACGGCTAGCAATTATTATTTTTTTATTTTAAGAAAAAATAAATTATCATTTTAATTAAATAAATACCATATACTGAACGCTTTAGTGAAGAAAAGTGTTTGTATAACAAAATTTATTTATCATTAAAACATGTTTAAAATGTTCTTTTTTATCTTTACATAAAACCGTCCTTGTTCACGAGTTCATACCAGTGCAAATGTTGGTAGTATCAAGTGCGCATGTGCAGTCTACCTACCATTCATACTTGCGCGCTGCGCGAAAGGCGAAAGACAATCAGTCGCCGCTAAACTGAGTTTGTGAGCGCACGCGTGTTTTCTGCATTACCGGCCGGCGCCGCTACCGCCCGACAACGTAGTGCTCTTGCTCGTGCGTTTTAGTTTTAGTGTGATTTGTTCAAATTTGCTATGCCAAACCGACGTTACACCAACCAGGAATACCTGGCAATGGTAATTGCGTACCGTGCTAGTGAAGTGATAGTGGGGAGATTGTTCTGCAAGCGTAGAATCTACTAGAGCGAAGACTCGGAACACGTGTCAGCAGGAACACGATTCTCACAGCTGTTTACCCTTCCGAGAACATGGACGGTTCGACCAACCTGCGGTGGACGCTGGTAGGACTCGATATCCTGCTAGTCTTGAGGAGGAAATATTGGACTTTTTTAGCCAGCATCCCATAGCAAGTACCTCTGACGTATCAACATATCAGCTGCGATTGCGAGTTCTCGACATTTCAATCTACGCTATTGAATTGAGACCTCATTAGATCGAAAGAAAAAATAAATACTGTACCGTTGGTCTCGATATACCCTACATCTTGCCAAAACCGCGTCTGTTTATCAGCTGGCTGCACCACGTGCACTAAAGATCAGCTTTAACCCTAGTAGGTAATTGGTAGTGCATTGATAATAATGATACTAATGGCCGTTCGCTTATGAAAGACAGCTGTGAGGGCGATGACCTTGTGCTTCCGAGAAATCAACAGACATCGGCCGTTACGGCTGGCCCTCTACTTTACTTATTGGGGTATGTACGGAAGTTAGAAAGCTAGCTACATACCTATGCCGTCAACTCGTATATGGGCGATGACTTCTTTTATTTAAATACGGCGCGATTGAGTTTAGATGAAATTTTAGGTACCTAACTAATTTTTTGACAAAGTTGTTATTATGATTTTAATGTTATTGAATGTTTCTTTTGAATCTTTTGCAACAATGAGTCTTGCGGCCCTATAAAAAAGTAAAAGGGTATGTTTGGCTTACCGCGATCTTTAGATCCAAAGCCTGCACGTGGTGCATCCTGCCGACTAGCGAAAGAGACTCTGGCGAAAGAGAGGTAGGGTAAAACGTATTTGTATGTTGCCTGAGTGGGGAATACCTCTACATCACAGAACATCGCAGCTAATTTACAATTCCATTGAGGGTCTTGTATTCTAGCGAGTGAGTGAGGTCACAAAAATGAAAGGAGTTGCTGCGTTGGTAGCGGGGTTGGCGGGGGCGCGTTGTTACCGTCGCGACCGTTAATACGACTACGGTAACTACTTCACATGGAACATGTCTCCAGACAAGCAGGGGAGAGTGACTAAAGGATTAGGGAGAACACAAAAGATCCATGAGGGTCGACGTGACGACCGGTGCTGCAGCACTGGACCCACTCTAAGATAAGATAACTACTTCACATCAGGCGGGCTGTATACTTGTCTGCCACGCGACGTGGTATAAAAAAGTTAAAAAGAGAGGGAAAAACAGAGTTCAACGCTCGTACGCGTCACCGTAGCTGTCATATGTGGCAGTACTTGGTCGTATACGTATCGTCGTACCTAACTAGTCATTATTACAATTTCATTCTTACGCGTGATGGTAAATGCGTAAGGGAGCAAGTTAGAATATTTTTTCTTGGTATACAGAAAAATAATATCATTTTAAAAACATTTTTATTTGCAAAATTTCATTCACAATACGATGTATACAAGCTATAGATGCCAACCATATAGTATTGTCAATTAAAACGTTAGGACCTTATATATATAAAAGAGAAAATCACTGACTCACTCATCACGAAATCTCAGAAACTATAACACCTACAAACTTGAAATTTGGCAGGTAGGTTCCTTATAGGGTGTAGACATCCGCTAAGAACGGATTTTACGATACTCCACCCCTAAGTGGGTAGAATGGGGGTTGGAAGTTTGTATGAAAGTCCTATGTTTTTGAAGCAAGAGACTTGAAATTCAAAATGTATGCTCTATAGATGGTGTGGAGGTGTACTAATAATGTGTCTTTGGAAATCAACCCCTTTTTGGAGTTAAAACGGGGGTTGGAAGTTTGTATGAAAGTTCTATATTTTTGAAGTAAGAAACTTGAAATTTAAAATGTTTAGATAGTGTGGAGGTGTACTAATAATGTATCTTTAGAAATCAACCCATGTTTGGTGTTAAAACGGGGGTTGGAAGTTTGTATGAAAGTCCTATGTTTTTGAAGTAAGAGACTTGAAATTTAAAATGTATGCTCTATAGATGGTATGGAGGTGTACTAATAATGTATCTTTAGAAATCAACCCCTTTTTGGAGTTATAACGGGGGTTGGAAATTTGTATGAAAATCCAATGATAATGAAGTTAAAGTAATTATGGCGGAAGGATTTTAAATGATATTTAAGTATAAAAAATATTGAAAACAACTACATACTTACTATTATAAGGAAGGATGTTTTATTATAACAATAAAAAGGACTTTAGGTTTTACAAAGAGGTTTTAAAAAATAATATCCGTCGACTTCATTGATTCTAAAAATTCGTCTAGATATTGATTGTTTTTAACTTTTTTTATTTTTTTTTCCTTTCATTAGGTATTTAGCTTTTTCGAATGTAATTAATAATTATTTACAAATAACTAACTCCACGCGTACGAAGTCGCGGGCGGCCGCTAGTGTATTTTATAGAATGACTAGGCGTTATATACTTTGACTGAATACATTTCCGGTACCTACCTAAAAAAATTAGGATTATATATTTATTCGTCGTTGCGCGAATCAGTCCTATCGAACACGCAAGTTAATCAACGTCAACCGTAGCCTGTTCTTGGATGGGTTTATACTATCTCGAACTCCTCTGTGCTTGAGGGGGCACGTTAGCCGTCGGTTTCGTCTGTTGCCATTAGATGACAGTCGTTAAGCCAAGTCAGTGGCTTTTAGGCGGCTTGGAAACACTGGCCTCCGCCAATCCGCAGTTACCCAGGGTGGTGGAGTATGCTCTAAGCTCCCTTCAGTTGAGGGGAGACCCGTATCCCAGCAGTGGGATAAGTAAGGGTTGACGACGACGACCTAGAAATATCATTACCTAACTACTTCAACCGAAGTAAGTATAAAGTTCAAGTAATAACTTTTCGAATCACATTTTTCCTCAAAAAAGCAAAGCAACTTATTTATTAGTCACAACTCACGTGGTACTTGTACAAGCCTACTGTAAGTACGAAAGCCTGTCGTGTCGACTGTAACTTAATAATTTGAGAAGTACGCCGGATCTGAGAGATGAAGTAACAGGCACGTGTATACGCAACTTTGTTGGCCTGTAAAACTTTTATAAAGGGAACAATTCTAGAAATATTGTATGGAAGTTAACAAGTTAATAAGAGATTGTTATATATACGTACCTATTATAATATCAAAAATTGTTAAATAGGCAAAAAAAAAGATTGTGAAAATTTACACACATTTGCGTGGATCCGCCACCAATTAGTTCATGCAAATCACTGCCCGGTGGCACCCTCGATCAAAAGCATGCGACTGAGCCGTGGCTACTTTGGTGGTCTCTGCTGCAGCAGCTGCTGTCATCTCAACGAATCTCCAATATCTATAACATAAGAAACGTGCGACTGCTGCCTCCCCGACTGCCGTGGTCGTCTCTGCGACACGTGTTTCGCCTCTACGCGCGGCATCCTCAGGCGATCTGGGGTGCTAGCCAAATAGCAGTTTGTGAAGTAGAAAAGCGTAGCGATCGCTAATTTGAACTGTGGGTCTCATACTGAAATGTTCGAATTGACAAATGTCACGTGATCTATCTAACTTTCGTTACGCTACGAATTACACTTGGCTAGAGGGGCTGTAGATGTTGATAGTTAGAACAACAACCTACAAATGACAAAACCATTTAAATATGACTTGTGCAAAATAACACCTGAATTAATTAACTATCTAATGATTGTGAAATATTTATTGATAGTTGAGAGAAAAGAACGTTATTAATTAGATTTATTTGAAATTCAGCTTACAGCAAAACATATTATGGATAAAAAGTGCTGTATTCTTTTTTATGTGAGGAGAGCAAACGAGCATGTGGGTCACCTGGTGGAAAGCAATCACCACCGCCCATGGAGACCAGCGACACCAAGAGGTCGGATAACGGCAATAGGTAGACGCTTGAAATACTCGCATAATATTTAGTTATATATTCACTATAAAAATAAATTATTAAATAAAAATAAAAGAAATATTTAAGGGAGATTCCCATACAACAAACGTGATTTATTTGTCGTTTTTATAGATAATAGTACGGAACCCTTCGTGCGCGAGTACGACTCGCACTTGGCCGGTTTTATTTTTTTTTATAGTACGACGGGTAGCAGACAAGCATACGGCCCGCCTGATGTGAAGCGGTTACCGTAACCATATTAACGCTCGCAACATAAAATATCACTCGCGCGCCGCCATCCCCGCTGCCAACGCAGCATCTCCTTCCTTTCTGGTGACCTCACTCACTCGCAGGAACACAACAACCCTCAAGAGAATTGTTATTTGGCTGCGGTATTATGTGAGGTGGAGGTACATTCCCCAGTATGGTAGCTTACAATTACGCCCCTACCTCTCTTTTCGCCAGAGCTTCGTTTGTCAGTCAGCAGGGTGCACCGCGCGCAGTTGAAGTTGGCTTAGGTTCAAAGATGTTGGTGAACCACTTACGGGGTGTAAGTGAAACTAAGAGCTGCCAAAGAAATATACATACTTGCCCTCGAAAAACGTAACCCTCTTACTTCATCATCAGTCGGGTAAAAAATAGCAAGCATTATCCGACGATATATGCAGCTAAGTGCATTTTTCACTAAAAGCCTCCACCAAATATGCCGTTTTATTTGTCGACAGAAAGCGCGGCGGCGGCGCGGCCGGCGGCGCGGCGGCGAAAGGCTAGTCATTTGTGAGCGCGTGCATGGGAGATTTCGTGTCCAAAATTTACTTATTTTCTCCTTTGTATGATCAGTTTTCTTACAACTGTATTTATTTTTTATTTATTTATTTATTAGCATACAAGACAGATTACAATCGACATAAACACCATTATAATAGTACAGAGCTAAATTATAACCCAAAATTATGTAGGCCTTAGTAGGAGGTAGTACAGAGCTAAATTATAACCCAAAATTATTTGGGGTGTAACTGGTTCATCAACATCTTTGAACCAAAGCCAACTTCACCTGCTGACTGACAAACGAAGCTCTGGCGAAAAGAGAGGTAGGGAGCGTAATTGTAAGCTACCCGACTGGGGAATGTACCTCCACCTCACAGAATACCGCAGCCAAATAACGGTTCCCTTGAGGGCTGTTGTGTTCCTGCGAGTGAGTGAGGTCACCAGAAAGGAAGGAGATGCTGCGATGGCAGCGGGGGTGGCGGTGCGCGAGCGATATTTTATGTTGCGAGCGTTAATATGGCTACGGTAACCGCTTCACATCAGGCGGGCCGTATGCTTGTCTGCCACCCGACGTAGTATAAAAAAAAAAAAAAAAAAAGGCCTAGCAGCTTTATAAATTTTGGAATTATAGCGTACGACAGAGATCGCTGCTCATATGGAACAGCAATAAAAACATTTTAAGTTAAAAAAGAAATAAAAGTAAGAAAAAGATGAATTTACGAAAGAGAATGAAAGAACTACAAATACTAACCTTTCAACTGTAGATAGACTATAATATAATAATATAATAACTTTATTTACATCTCACAAAGTTTGTACATTGAGCAGTAGGTACATTACAGACATTGCACTGGTAAGACCTTGTGAGAGTCTGGAGTCCGAGCTAGGTTTAAAAAAAACCTGTGTTACAGATCTCCAGGCTATCTCCCGGCTTAATATGAAGTAATTCCGTAAGGTTACTTTAACATAATTTTGTGAGGTAGGTATATCGTATCACATGGGCAAACTTTTAACAAATATTAGGTTATTATTTTTAAAAATATATCTACTTTACCTAAACATAATTTATGTAGTATCTAGTAGTATGAATCAATATTTTCTACTAACGTATAACGTCCACCTAATAAGGGTTCACCGATGTGTGTGGTTGTTGTAGGTAGCTGACGGCTACAGCCCATCCCGGAGGTGATATTAAAATTATGCCAGGGCCCCGTTACATAGGCAATGTGAAGGAACACGGTGGTTTTTTGTCGGTAGTGTTGGATTTAAAATCATAATCATCATAAGAGCATAATCGACCGTGTTGAATGGTAACACTAGTTTCGCCGGTGCGCGCCGTCAGGGGGCGCACCGGCGTCTCTCATAGTCGCTAATGGTCGCTGGTAGGCCGCTGCATAGACTCCCATTCTGGAAAGCGGTTGTTGTGTTGCTTCGGGATAAACCTCGCAGCACATACGGTAGTCTCGCGACCTGGAGTTCGCGTAGCAGTCGATAGTGGTCGCTCGTAGTTCGCTGGATGGACTCGCGGGGCTGACAATATTATAACCTAAGCAACGTGGTGTGCGCGGGGCGCTTCTGGAACGACGGGGTTCTGTTGCTGTGCTTAGCTTCCGGATAAGCTACAGCACATACGAGAATTCGCGACCTGGAGTTCGTGTTCTAACTTCTGGAACCGCGTTGGACCGCGGAGCGACCGCCGGGACGCGTCGAAAGTTTGGACAGTGTTAACAGTGAGTGATTGATCGCTGGGCGACCTCTGGATCACTGAACTGTGCACGTATTCCTACTATTATCTGTATATATAAAAGAGTAAATCACTCACTCATCACGAAATCTCAGAAACTACAAGTGCTAGGAGTGTCAAATTTTTCAAGGGGGTTCCTTTTAGGACGTAGGTGCTCACTAAGACGGGAATTTGGAAAATTCAACCCCTAAGGGGGTGAAACGGGGGTCCAAAGTTTGTATGGGGAACCAAGATTAGTTGAACAATTTTATACGAAACTTAACTTGAGCACTTCTGTAGATAAATGAGTAAACACGTGTTTCAGGATTTTTCAAAATTCAACCCCTAAAGGGGTGAAATGAGGTGCAAACGTCTGAAAATCGTTATGGGTATTGATTTCATGGTTTATCGGGTCGCTGATTCCGAAAACAACAGCTATTTTATAATCTAACATAACCGACGTGACACAAGAGCACTCCTGTGGGGGTGCGATGGGGTTGAAATGTCATAATATCAATATGGGTGTTGATTCTATGGTTTTCTGAGACGTCAATTATGAAAATGGCATCGATTTGAAAACGTTGACACGAAATTTCCATCTCGATATAAAAATCCAAGATTTGGAACACCCTGATGCAGAACCATAAAGGTTCAGCTAAACTATAAGAAATATAAAAATGACGCCTTAGCAAAAGTTGTTCAGCCTGATGAGTATTTTTTGTTGAGGTATTAAAATCCAAGATTTGGAACACGTTATGCAGAATCATAATGGTTCAGCTAAACTATAAGAAGTATAAAAATGACGCCTTAGCAAAAGTTGTTCAGCCTGATGAGCAATTTTTGGTGAAGTATATAAATCCAAGATTTGGAACACCTGATGCAGAACCATAACGGTTACGGTAAACTATAAGAAATATAAAATTGACGCCTTTGCAAAAGTTGTTCAACTTGATGAGTATTTTTTGTTGAGGTATAAAAATCCAAGATTTGGAACACCAGATGCAGAACCATAAAGGTTCATCTAAACTATAAGAAATATAAAAATGACGCCTTAGCAAAAGTTGTTCAGCCTGATGAGTATTTTTTAATTGAGGTACTAAAATCCAATATTTGGAACACCTGATGCAGAACAAAGCTAAATTTATTTGCATAAACAACATGGTGTATACAATAAATTATAGTTAAAAAAAATAACTAAAAAAACACGCTATAATAGTTAATACAACACAATAAATAGTTTAACAAAATATTGATTGTATTGTAAAAAAATAACCGCGCGGTGCTACTTTTATGCTTACATGCTACAAGTTAGACGCAATCGTTTTATTTATTTACAAAGGTAACGTGGTCTATTTAGTCAGTTTATTATAGACGTGTACGCTAAAACTGAAATGGAACGATTGGTATATATTCGCACAAACCAGAAGAATGCGTGCATTTGTGGGACGCTATGTAGAAAGATTTTGTGATGCAAAGTCTTTTAAACAACGAGGGGAAACTGTTTTTCTTAGATGCTTCAGGAGGGACTGAAAAACATACTTGACGAGAGCACAATCATCGCTGAAATCAGGCGCCAAAATAATATCTCACAGCAGCATCGCCAGGTATTGCAGCCATATATTACTTCTAGGCGGAATGACGCAAATACGATGTTCAATATTATACTCGATTTATACAGAACGGAAATACCGACATGCTTTGTGACACTAAACTGTGACAAAGCGAAAATGTTTCAGGATTGCTGTCTAATCGTTTCAGATGAATGCGAAAAAAAAACAATAAGGCAGTAGAAGCTGTAGATAGAACTTTACGTGCCCAAGAGTTTTCAAAAATATTATTAAAATTTGGGAAAGATCTCCTTCCTGAAGTAAAGTCAATGTTTAGCAGCGAAATATGTATAATTGAAGCTGAGATTCTCACTGGGAGTGGTGCCGATGAAACTGTATTTATTCCGCGTATACCACTCTTCCTTCTTACGGCCGTGTGGTTTCCGGCAGACTAGAATAGAATCACTCCGTCTCTTCCCGTGGATGTCGTACAAGGCGACTATGGGAATAGTTTTTGTCCCAGATTACCTATTATTGTTGTTTATTGTACCTGTATGGCGGTTCTATGTTCGACTATATGTATTTTTTTAAATTCAATGATTTCTCCGTCAATTGTACAGCAATTTTAATAATTGTTATTCGTTTGAGAGGGTACACTCTCCAGGTGGTCCCATATTAAAATGAATGTTGCTAAGCGCAAAACTCGAGAACGGCTCGACCAATTCTGCTAATTTTTATTTTAATATTTTCGTTAAGGTATAAGGGAGGTTCTTATGTACATAAAAATTGCGAGGAAAAGAAAACAACACTTTCTACCCGTGCGAAGCCGGGGCGGGCAGCTAGTTATCTATATATATAAAAGAGTAAATCACTCACTCATCACGAAATCTCAGAAACTACAAGTGCTAGGAATCTCAAACTTTGCAAGGGGGTTCCTTTTAGGACGTAGGTGCTCACTAAGACGGGAATTTGGAAAATTCAACCCCTAAGGGGGTGAAACGGGGGTCCAAAGTTTGTATGGGGAACCAAGATTAGTTGGACTATTTTATACGAAACTTCACATGAGCACTTCTGTAGATAAATGAGTAAACACGTGTTTCAGGATTTTTCAAAATTCAACCCCTAAAGAGGTGAAATGAGGTGCAAACGTCTGAAAATCGTTATGGGTATTGTTATTATGGTTTATCGGGACGCTGATTCCGAAAACAACAGCTATTTTATATTCTAACATAACCGACGTGACACAAGAGCACTCCTGTGGGGGGTGCGATGGGGTTGAAATGTCATAATATCAATATGGGTGTCGATTCTATGGTTTTCTGAGACGTCAATTACGAAAATGGCATAGATTTGAAAACATTGACACGAAATTTCCATCTCGGTATAAAAATCCAAGATTTGGAACACCTGATGCAGAACCATAAAAGTTCAGCTAAACTATAGGAAATCTAAAAATGACGCCTTAGCAAAAGTTGTTCAGCCTGATGAGCATTTTTTATTGAGGTATAAAAATCCAATATTTGGAACACCTGATGCAGATCCATAATGGTTCAGCTAAACTATAAGAAATAAAAAAATGACGCCTTAGCAAAAGTTGTTCAACTTGATGAGTATTTTTTGTTGGGGTATAAAAATCCTAGATTTGGAACACCTGATTCAGAATCATAATGGTTCAGCTAAACTATAAGAAATATAAAATTGACGGCTTAGCAAAAGTTGTTCAGCCTGATGAGCATTTTTTGTTGAGGTATATAAATCCAAGATTTGTAACACCTGATGCAGAACCATAATGGTTACGGTAAACTATAAGAAATATAAAATTGACGCCTTTGCAAAAGTTGTTCAACTTGATGAGTATTTCTTGTTGGGGTATAAAAATCCTAGATTTGGAACACCTGATTCAGAACCATAATGGTTCAGCTAAACTATAAGAAATATAAAAATGACGCCTTAGCAAAAGTTGTTCAGCCTGATGAGCCTTTTTTGTTGAGGTATATAAATCAAAGATTTGGAACACCTGATGCAGAACAAAGCTAAATTTATTTGCATAAATAACATGGTGTTTACAATAAATTATAGTTTAAAAAAATAACTAAAAAACACGCTATAATAGCAAATAGAACTAAAAAGCTACTTAAAAAAACAATAAATAGTTTAACAAAATATTGATTGTATTCTAAAAAAATAACCGCGCAGTGCTACTTTTATTGTTACCTGTTACAAGTTAGACGCAATCGTTTTATTTATTTACAAAGGTAACGTGGTCTATTTAGTCAGTTTATTATAGACGTGTACGCTAAAATTGAAATGGAACGATTGGCAAATGCACGCATTCTTCTGGTTTGTGCGAATATACGCACAAATCAGAAGAATGCGTGCATTTGCGGGACGCTGTGTAGGAAGATTTTGTGATGCAAAGTCTTTTAAACAACGAGGGGAAACTGTTTTTTATATGCTTCAGGAGGGACTGGAAAAACATACCTGACGAGAGCAATCCTCGCAGAAATCAGGCGCCAAAATAATATCTCACAGCAGCATCGCCAGGTATTGCAGCCATATATTACTTCTAGGCGGAAGGACGCAAATACAATGTTCAATATTATACTCGATTTATACAGAACGGACCGACGAACACCGACATGCTTTGTGACACGAAACTGTGACAAAGCGAAAATGTTTCAGGATTGCTGTCTAATCGTTTCAGATGAATGCGAAAAAAAACAATAAGGCAGTAGGAGCTATAGATTGAACTTTACGTGCCCAAGAGTTTTCAAAATTATTATTAAAATTTGGGGAAGATCTCCTTCCTGAAGTAAAGTCAATGTTTAGCAGCGAAATATGTATAATTGAAGCTGAGATTCTCACTGGGAGTGGTGCCGATGAAACTGTATTTATTCCGCGTATACCACTCTTCCTTCATACGGCCGTGTGGTTTCCGGCAGACTAGAATAGAATCACTCCGTCTCTGCCCGTGGATGTCGTACAAGGCGACCATGTAAATAGTTTTTGTCCCAGAAATTACCTATTATTGTTGTTTATTGTACCTGTAGGGCGGTTCTATGTTCGACTGTATGTATTTTTTTTTTAAATCAATGATTTCTCCGTCAATTGTACAGCAATTTTAATAATTCTTATTCGTTTGAGAGGGTACACTCTCCAGGTGGTCCCAATTTAAAATGAATGTTGCTAAGCGCAAAACTCGAGAACGGTTCGACCAATTCTGCTAATTTTTATTTTAATATTTTCGTTAAGGTATAAGGAAGGTTCTTATGGACATAAAAATTGCGAGGAAAAGAAAACAACACTTTCTACCCGTGCGAAGCCGGGGCGGGCAGCTAGTATATATATATTCCTGTCCTTAAACCCTTATTCCTGTCTGCGTGAACCCGTCTGGATTACGGTGAGCCAGCGTCCGGAATCGGGTAAGTTTAGTATGTACGTTAGATTGTAGTTATTGTGCTTGAGTAGGCAATTACTCAACAGGTAGGTCTGCCCGATAGGACCCATTAGGGGTCCTCTACCCACCAAGCAGGATTCCAGCATACCCATGCTATTTCCCCCTAGATGTCGTGGGACGCATGAACATTTTCGCACCGAAAACAATAAATAATAATATAATAAATTATCTTATCTTATCTTATCTTATCTTAGAGTGGGTCCAGTGCTGAAGCACCAGTGACACGTCGACCCTCATGGATCTTTTGTGCTCTCCCTAATCCTTTAGTCACTCTCCCCTGACTGTCTGGAGACATGCTCCATGTACTTCAGTATGCCGCTTATTGGGAAGTGTCTGTGCTCCAGGTCTGGGTACGCCTTTCCTAGGATTTCCATTCGTTGCCGGCTAGGGCGTCACATTGACACATCAAGTGTTTCATGGACTCATTAGACCCTTTGCATGTTCTGCACTCTAGGCTATCAACACGTCTCATTTTGTATAGGTGTCCTTGACAGGCAATGGTTTCTTTGGAGTGTAGCATTCCACTCATTTCCTTCCATTCAACCTGATGCCTAGACTTTGCCCTGCCATTTATAGCCCCAATTACTGTCCCATACGAGAGACCTACAAAGGGTTCAGGTAGCAAAAAGTTTTTGCTTGATCCCTCCCTTACCAACTCATCAGCCCTCTCATTGCCCTCAACGCCTGTGTATCCTGGAACCCAGACCAACTCCAGCCGATTATTTTTGCCCAATTTATTAAGGGCATCCATACCCGCAAGTGCTAGCCTAGATTCCACCCTGTCAGAGCTCAGGGCCATAAGAGCTGCCTGGCTGTCGCTGAGAATGTAGATGTGTCGATTTGCGATCCTATTACCTAGATTCATTTTTGCACAAGCAGTTATGGCATATATTTCAGTTTGAAATACAGTAGCATATTGCCCCATACTCTGACTGTGTTATATGTCCTTAGAGAAAATGCCCGCTCCTGTACCTTCTTCAGTTTTGGAACCATCGGTATACCATATGAGGCTATTTTTCTCCTTGGGTTTGAATTCATTGTTCTTCCACTCATCTCTGGTTGGAAAATGTATTCTGTAGTTCCTCTTGAAAACGTACTTCGGTAACATTTTATCACTGCACATTTCCATCTTCCTCTTTAGTTCCAAAGTGAACTCCATATGTGTGTGCCTGGTCTGAGGGGAATGTATATCCCATAGACCAGTCGTTTCGATCCTGTATAAGGCTTTACAAGCCTCCGCCTCAATGAATATATGCAATGGTAAGAGATCCAGGACCACTTCCATTGCTGATGTGGGTGCAGTGGGAAATGCTCCCGTGACTGCACAGCAGACAAGTCTCTGCAGTTTCATCAGGGACATCATATAATAAATAAAATTTAATTTTTATTTTAATTAGTTTTAATTAAGATGTATTTATTTAATTTTCTCTATTTTAAGTTTACAATAAGTTTAATTTCTTTTTTGTTTTTATAAATAAATATTTCTGGGCAATTTACTTGTGCTATGGGTACTAGATAACTGATAAATGTACTTAATACATTTTTTTTAAATACATACTTATAAGACATAGCAAACACCCAGACCAAGACAAACAACATGTTCATGCACACAAATGTTTGTTTTGTACGGGAATAGAACCCGCGACCTCGGAGTCAAAGTGGCCATTGCTAACCGTTCAACCACCGAGCTCGTCAAAAAAACGGTAAAAGAGAGGTAGCTTGCGGTTACGGCGTAGGCCGTAGCTTATTATAGGCTACGCCGTAGCAACTGTTCAGCCCCCCCAAGCCAAGTGTAATTCGTAGCGTAACGAACGTTAGATAGATCACGTAACATTTGTCAATTCTCATACTAAAATGTTCGATTTTGACAAATGTCACGTGATCTTACTAACGTTCGTTACGCTACGAATTACACTTGGCTACGGGGGCTGTTCTTATTCCGCGGCTATTGCGTCTATTTTATAAAATGCATGCATCATAAAATGAGGAGTTCGATGGCGTCGTTGCGTGCGTCAGCCTAATCGAACACGCAAGTTAAGCAATGTCGACCGCAGCCTGTCCATGGATGGGTTTATTTATCGCGAGATTCGTGCTTCGGAGGGCACGTTAAGCTGTCAGTCCCGGCAGTTGTCAGTAGGTGACAGTCGTTAATCCAAGTCAATGGCTTTTAGGCGGCTTGAAAACAATGGCCTCCGCCAACCCACAGTAGAGCAGTGTGGTGGAGTATGCTCTAAACTCTTTCGATTGAGGGGAGACCCGTATCCTTGCAGTAAGATGAATAAGGGTGGTCGACAATCCGTTGTAAAAAGAAATTATTGAATAAGCTATACAAACAATTTCACTAATATTAAAATAGTTAAAGGAATTTAAAAGATGATCACAAATATTGAAGTAATTTGAGACAACTTATTTTAATCTACCTGGAAATTGTTAGTTTTTAATCCATTAATATTATATATATAGAATAACATTTATCTACGAACATTTATCTACTTTAACTTATTTAGTTAATTAGTTGCTATATCAATTTTCCAAATCTGTTTTCTTTTTCTCTCATTCAGAACTACATTTGTGAATTTCTGCTTTTATAAAAGGTACTATTAGATTACTAGAGAGCGTTTTTAGCATAAGCCCATTTCTTCACATAAGGACAGATTCTCATAAGGCCAGATAAGACAGAGTTCAGGTGAGCAGAAAAAGCAGCAAGAAGTATGAATCAATGACATTTTATTTACTTACTGACCCTGCAAACGATGCATTACCATATAAATTATTGCAGGCAATTTGATCTACACTACTTTGCGTGCTTCCGCCACCAAACCACGCAAATGGTGGCGGAAGCACGCAAAGTAGTCTAGATCAAATTACCAGGAAATTTTACTTCCCAAAATATCACCTGAATCAATTAACTATATAAAATTATTCTTACATCTATGAATAGTAGATTATTGCATCGAGCACAAAGTAATTTATTATTGCACCGAGTGCCTGATTTAGAGCCCGAGCATCAGCGAGGGCTCTAATCTAACAGGCACGAGGGCAACATAAATTACTTAAGGCGAGATGCATAATCTGCTTTTCTTTCAACTAATACCTATAGGAATAGTAGATAAAAGAAACTCATATCAAACAGTTAAAATAGAAGTTTAATTATTGAAATTAAAAGTTATGTTTGAGCAATTATTAAACGTAAGGTTAAGAGTTTTGTTGGGCAAATTTATATTTAAATTTGGAACAAGTAGGATAGAAACGAATAATACGTACGAAAAAAAAAGTATTGATATCGGCTGGCTGAATAGAGCTAATCCATTGAGATTGGCACCTTTTGGTGCGATTAAAAAAAACTGTGCAATAATGAAATTTCATACATTTTTATTGCTCTAGAGCATTAAAGACTCGTTTTGTACTGAGTTTTTAGTGTGATTGTGATGAAATTAAAGCATAGTTGGAAGAATAGTTATTTGTTATGCAAGGCTGCAAAGTTAATTTTTGGCGCGAGTACCTTGTATTGAAACCTGAGCAAGTGAAGGATTCTAGGATTGAGCCACGAGCGAAGCGAGTGGTTCAAATATAGAATCCTGAGCGTAGCGAGGGTTTCAAAGGTACGAGATGCTAAATAACTTTGCTGCCGAGCGCAACACACAACTTTTCACCTCACTAAAGCGAGGAAAATGTTAGGTGCAAGAAAAACAGTTTTAATAAATAATCATCAATGGACTGGCTGCAGAGAATATAAACTATTACGAAACCAATGAGGTTCTATATATATGTAATTTATTGTACGAAATCTTTATTGAATAAAAATATTCGAATTTTAAAAACACTTTCCACGCTAGCGGATAAAGTGCGATTTTCCACGCAGATTTCGAATGATAAACAGAGCTTTTACGAGCTAGTGAGGTGAAAAATATATTTTACGAGGTATTTTCATACCTACCAATATAAATTAAAAAAAAACTTAACTCAAACGAGCCATTTCAGAGAAATGCGACCACAAACACCGTGACGCGAGAATTTTATATAAATTGATTTTTTTTTTATATGACAGGGGGCAAACAAGCATGTGCGTCACCTGATGGAAAGCAATTACCCCTACCCATGCATCAGCAACACCAAGGGGTCACCGATCCGTTGCCAGCCTATACTCCTTCCTTTCTTTATTTCTGGTGACCTCACTCACTCGCAGGAACACAACAACCCTCAAGGGAATGGTTATTTGGCTATATTAAATATTATGTTATTTCCATAGCGTCGTGGTTTTTCAAATCATGTAAATTCAAATCATGCATTTAAAAAATAACCCAAATATATCACCCCAAAGAGGCCATTAGGATCCCTTCCGGCTCCAACAAGTGTACCCGAGCCTAGACTGAGGCTCGCCGTAACGCAAAAAGGCTTTGACGAACGGAAACTAGTTGCCGTCGATATATCGACTAATTTGCCATTTGAAGGGTAACACAGGCAAAGAATGAGGAATATTACATTTTTAATACAACCTAAATTGCAGGTTATCGTTTGTCTTTCTTAGTTTTTTCGGCATCAACAGTAGGACAAGTAGGGCTTTTGTAAATTTTAATTTGTTACTTGTACTACATAATTAATTAATTTCCGACTATTCCGCCTATATATATAGGCGGAATAGTCGGAAATTGATTAATTCATAAAAGAGCAAATTAAAATTTACATATAAATTTACAATTTATTTATATATATATGTGAGTGTATGTATTAGGGTTGTAACGGAACTTCGCTTCCGCCTCCGTTACTGCGGAAGTTCCGCAAGAAATAGAAATCGTATCTTCGCCTCCGCCTCCGCTAAGTAGGCCTCCGTTACAACCCTAGTATGTATAATGTATATATATATATACATATATATATACATGACGTTTTGATATGTCATTCCTCCAAATGGTGTTCAAAAAATAATAAAAAAACATTTTGGAAATTTTGTCTACAGGCAACGGTTTATTAGATTAGTTTTGCTTTTAGTTTATTTATGATGTATTTGTATATTACATATAGAGTTTTAATATACACGTATTTATTTCATTCTAAATTAATTTTAAGTTATATTTACTGCATTTTATTATTTTAAAATAAGTATATATGTCATTATTTTAATTACATTTATTAATATATTGTAACGTTCGAAAAATAAATGTTTATTTCAATTACATTGTTATTGCAATAAACGAGCGATATATTTTATTTCTTTTTTATGCCGTGAGCCGTGATTCATATTTCGATATAGTCGATGCCGCCGTTTCTGCTGCAGTGTGTCGAGAGCCTAACTGCGATAAATCTTACCAACATCCTGAGCCCGTGGCTGCCCTGGGAACAGTTTATGGGCCCCGTCGGAAAACTGCATCGAGCTTTAACAAGTAACTGGAGACTTGATGAAGAGGCCCGACTGGTATCGAGTAGGATGCATCGGAGATATCGATATGTTAGTTCACTACACTTGCGTATCTTACTTAAAGATTTAATGGGGCCCACCACACATTCCCACCACTGCATCTCCTGTGTAGCCATGATTAACAGCGGCGACCGCCAAAAAAG
The DNA here is from genome assembly GCA_937001555.2 of Hypsopygia costalis. Taxonomy (NCBI): domain Eukaryota; kingdom Metazoa; phylum Arthropoda; class Insecta; order Lepidoptera; family Pyralidae; genus Hypsopygia; species Hypsopygia costalis. Next base: position 31,196,369 of record OW443329.2, read on the forward strand.
GCAATGAACAATGAAGTCCATTGCAGTCCCTGACAACTACGGCTGCCTTGGAACTCACAACGAATTTAATCAGAAGAAATTAGTAGGAGCAGGAAGCTTATCTTACTTATGAAATTGAGTATATTTTGCCCGTCAATACCTCTTAGTAAAATGATAGATTAATTAGATCATAATGTAATTACTAATAATTTTGACGAACTCGGTGGTCGAATGGCTAGCAATGGCTACATTGACTCCGAGGTCGCGGGTTCGATCCCACGCGCAAGACAAACATTTGTGTGCATGAACATGTCTGTTTGTCTTGGTCTGGGTGTTTTCTATGTATTACATGTATGTATTTACAAAAAAAATGTATTTACGTACATTTATCAGTTGTCTAGTACCCATAGTAGGTACAAGTTTTTCGCTTAATTTGGGACTAGATGGCGCTGTGCAAATTGTCCAGAAATATTTATTTATTTATTTTTACCTAATGCACTTAAATGATGTACATAAACTAATATCATGTTTACCAAAATACGTTTTGTACCCCATATACTTTTCCCATAGTCGACAACCCTGATTCCTCCCACTGCTGGCACGGGTCTCCCCTCAATCGAAGGTGTAAGAGCATACTCTACCACGCTTCTCAACTGCGGGTTGGCAGAGGCGAACTTTTCCCAAATAGTGACAAAATAATAGGCTCTGGTGAAAAGAGAATGGCTACCTCCACCTCATAAAAGACCTCAGTCGAATAAAAATACCCAAAATTGAGGATTGTTGTGTTCCTGCGAGTCAATAAGGTCACCAGACGTGAGAAGATACTGCGTTAGCAGCGACGATGCCGCGCGAGCTATGCTTGTTTATTATTAGCAATTAAAATACTTATATATAAAAAAATCGTGTCACGTTGTTTGTCCGCGATGGAATCCTAAACTACTGAACCGATTTTAATTAAATTTTGCACAGTGTGTGCAGTTTGATCCAACTTGAGAGATAGGATAGTTTATAACTCATCGGAAAAATTAACGTAAAAATATTTAAAGATGATACAAAGTTCGCCGGACCAGCTAATATTTTTATAGTATCAGAAAAAACTAGCCTGCGAATCTGATATGCATTTTTCTAGTATTCTATTCGTTTCCACGTTAATTTCCACATTCAATATCTAGCTGGGAGCCGGTTTCCCGCCGTAAACTCAATACAGACACAACGGCGATACTCTGAGGGCGTAACTTCACATTTTTATGCCTGCAGCTGCGTTATTTTCAATTTTAACTGCCCCCGGCTCTCGATATCACCATACAGTTTTATAGCGCATAGAATATTAACTTGGTCTTGTTCAATTCAATTCTACGTGGGCTATGTTCTATATGTTAGGGCGAAAGAGTTAAAATTCTAATTTTTGAAGTGAAAACTTCTTTAGCGGCATTGTGCACTTTTTGGAAGGGGTAAAAAATGTTAAACTCGCGTCAGGATATGTGACCTGATCGAAAATTCGTAAGACGGAGGGAGCGTAGACCGACGCGGCGCGGCGTAGGAAAGGAAGAGGTTTTGTACCACGTCGGGTGGCAGACAAGCATACGCTTCACCTGATGTAAAGCGGTTACCGTAGCCATATGAACGCTCACAACATGAAATATCGCTCGCGCGCTGCCACCCCGCCGCCAACGCAGCAACTCCATCCTTTCTGGTGACCTCACTCACTCGCAGAAACACAACAACCCTAAAAGGAATTGTTATTTGGCTGCGGCATTCTGTGAGGTGGAGCTACTTTCTCCAGTCGGGCACCTTACAAATACGCTGTACCCTACCTCTCTTTTGCCAGAGCCTCGTTAGTCAATCAGCAGGGTGCACCACGTGCAGGTGAGGTTGGCTTTGGCTCTAAAGATCGTAGTGAGTCACTTACTCGTTAGACACTGCGCTCGGGCACGACATAATCATAGGGTATCGTATGTAACTTTATATTTTTATAGGTATTTATTGTGAACATGTTCTAACTATTATTTTGCGAACCGCATTCGAGTCCTATCTGCTTTTCCCAAAAGTTGACTAGTAGAAAATGCATTAAGTCCGCCTTTTGTATCCTTATTCTACGGTCAATAAAGTTTAAATAATATAAGCACAGGCAACGCACATTCGTCGCTTTTAAAGAACAACGTTATCTCGACAAATCGCATTTTTTGAAAACTTTACTGGGATCTGAAGAAGAAAATAAACTTTAACTGAACGCGAGCTACTACTACTACTACTACTGAAGACTACTAGTGACACGCCCCACCTTCGCTCGGGTAGAACTCTATTGGTGCACAGCGCATACCACTGAAGCTACCTATTGGCGTGTGTTGATTCGATGTCTTCAATAATCATTTATTTATTTATTTAAACTGTATTTTTAATTTAAGGGTACATAGGCGGTCTTAATGCTAAAAGCATTCTCTACCAGACAACCTTTGGGAGTGCAGATATACACGAATGCGGCATAAAAAATAAATTAACAACAATATAGCACAGTACAACAGAAAATATACATACATACACATCACATAAATACAAAATATATGATACATATAACATAATATAAACATACATAAACAAAATGAATAGGAGGATGATTCATAGTTTTGGCAAATTGTCCAAGAGGTGAGCATGAACTTTTTTGTATAAAATAAATTTAATTTTTCAAGTTAAATTTATTCGCGATTCTTCTGATGCTAGCCATCTTCGCCATTGTAGTACACTTTGGGAATCAATTAATCTATAACAATACAGCCCCCTTACCACCAACTCTTATTGCGATTCAATAACTGAATAGAATGCTTATTCATACCAATGAATAAGCGACTCTATTACCAATTGAATAGAGTCGCTTATTCATTGGTACGAATAAGCATACTATTCAGTTATAAGCGACTCTATTCAATTGTTAATAGAGTCGCTTATTCATTGGTATGAATATGCATTCTTTTCAGTTATTGAATCGCAATAAGAGTTGGTGGTAAGAAGGCTGTTATAAATCGAAATCGAGGTAGTAAGACGACATATAGCTGAAAATATTAATTATATTTAGTGATTCTTTATAATTTTTTGAAATCAGAAGGCCAATTCTCGTAATAGGCTAGACGACAACAACGACAATGATAAAAAATTATAAAAAATACTTATCAGTGTCATAAAATATACAAAACTAGAACGATCTGCGATCTTGAAATTTTAATAACTTATGTCCGACTTGTTCTATGATCGATCAAAGTGTAGTGGGAAAGTTCAATTTATAAGAATGAAATTATAAAAATAAAATATTAATTTTGGAAAAACAATCAAAAATACTATAACTTGTGTTATGGCACTAGCTACATAAACGCAGTATTTCACATAGCTGTCGTACAAATTTCTGTTTTGACGTATACAAAATACATAAGTGTGACGTCATAATTCTGTAGCCTTTTGTATGGAGCGTTTTCGGGAACGTCCAAAATTGTGATTTTCAAGTTATCATATCTCGAGAAGTTTTTATGCTATCGAAGTAATTCTTTCACCTATAGTTATATTATTGTGACGACGTTACATAACAAATCGAAAGAAAAAATTGTCGTCTAGCCTATTCATCACATACATACATAAATACATCACAGATTGAAAGTTGACCGAATCGAGATTGAATTATGAATTGACTGAAAATTGTACAGTTGATTTCTTTCATTATTTTATATCAATTCTTATTGCGACCGGCATAACAATCTTAGTTTGTTTAATTTTCAATCATATTTCGATGTAATCACACTTTAATAACACTTTGAAGTTTCTTATTGCAAAACGAGAATACCAAATGTGACGTTTGTGAGATCGAGACTGGATCGAAACTGAATCTTGATTCAATTTTAGTTACGAGAATTGCCCCTCTGTTTCGATGGCTAAAGGTACTGTAAAGGTCCTAGGGAGCGTTGTACGGTGCAAATGAAAACTCAAGGCGAATATCAAGCGTTTGATTTACTTTCGTTGACTTTCATTGACTGACAAATAAATTTAACATAACAAAACAGTACTTAAACCACCGCGAAACAAACCATAACGCGATGCAGCTTTCGAACAGCGCCATCTGTTATTTCGGTGGTGAAACAAATAATACTAAATAAGGCGTAAACATACCGCCCGCCATGGACAACTTGTCCATCACAACAGTTAAAAACAAACTGTGTAACTTAACTATGAAATTATTGACAAGTTACTTTAAATAGCAATCAGAACATGAAACATAACAAACTAAAACATGAAACATTTGCAAAAACTATTGCAATGTAAAACAACTTAATGAATTGCATCACATTGATTAGCAATGGACTGTATATATACTCGTATAACTTAAAGAATACAAAATGTTATTCTGATATTTTTAAACAAGATTGAGACATATCTGCAAAACATACTTAAATTTTATTCTGTAACTGGCAACACACAAACTTTTGATACAGGTCTTTTAATTACCTTGCCGTTACATTTGAGACTGACGACGCGTGCAATCTTGTCCAAACCTTCATGTTTGTTTACAACAATACCAAAAAGCCAATTTGCTGGAGGTAGGTCGTCCTCCTTGACTAATACCACGTCACCGATTTCTGGCCCAGGTATTTGTTCTTGCCATTTCCGACGATGAAAAAATTGCGTGAGGTAGTCCTGAGACCAACGTCGCCAGAAATGTTGCAACATCCTTTGTGACAATTGCCAACGCTTTAAGTTACTAAGGTTACAAACTTCATAATTCACGTCAGGGGCTAACACTAAGGGTTCTCCGACTAAAAAATGTCCTGGTGTAAGAGGAGCTGGATCACCAGGATTGTTACTCATTTGAGAGAGTGGACGAGAATTCAAACAAGCCTCGATTTGTGTCAAGACCGTAGCTATTTCCTCGTAAGTCAGAGTCGCGTTACCGATTACACGTTGCAGATGATGCTTTGTCGACTTGATCCCTGCCTCCCAAAGTCCACCAAAATTTGGACTTCTGGGTGGGATAAAATGCCAGACTGTGCCGTTGTTGGCAAGTGAATCAGCGATGTCTGTTGCTATGCCAGACCTTTCCGCGGAAAAAAGTGACTTTAGCTCCCTAGCAGCACCCGTGAAATTCGTACCATTATCACTCCATATATCGGCACAATGTCCCCGTCTGGCCACGAAGCGTTTAAAAGCAGCCAAGAAGCCATGAGTAGTCAAATCACTTACGGCTTCGAGGTGAACTGCTCTGGTAACCATACAGACGAACAAACAGATGTAGCCTTTATATGAGTGATGACCTCTACCTTTGGTAGTACGAATGCTGATGGGACCCGCAAAGTCAACACCGCTGCGAAGAAAAGGTCGGCAAGCAGTGACTCTTGCGGATGGAAGTTGGCCCATCAGTTGATGTTTTATGCGAGATCCATAACGAATGCAGCTAATACATTTGCGAACATAAAACTTTGCCAGATTCTTGACGTCAACAATCCAGTATTTACTTCTCAAATAATTGATCATGAACTGCGGTCCGCCATGAAGTGTTCTCTCATGAGCTTCAGCTATTAACAAATTAGTGAATTGTGATTTTCTTGGAATCAGAACAGGATGTTTGGTCTCTTCACTCATTTGTGACCTATGTAATCTCCCGTCAACTCGCATAATACCAACTTCATCGATGAATGGATTGAAAGAGGTAAGCTTGCTTTTCTTGTTTACTTTACCGTGTTTAGCTAAATTATCTAAATCATCTTGAAAATTTAAAACTTGACATTGTCGAATGCATGTGTTTAAAGCTTCTGTATATTCTTGACCAGTAATAAATATTTTTTTATTTTCAGGTTGGTGAGCTGAACGTGTTTGAAGAAATTTCCTGCAAAAAGCGACTACTCTTACTAGTTTTCGCAAAGATGAGTATCTTTCCCACAAACCGAATTCTTCATTTGTAGTAGCATAACATACCTTCTTCGTCGTCCTTTCCTCCAAATTTGTTTCTTCTACCTTCTGCCTGTTGTAAATAATTTTCTCATGCTTCAGCCAATGTGGCCCCGTATTCCACAAGTCATTTGGATACTCATGCGGTCTGAGCCCTCTGGAGGCGCAGTCCGCAGGGTTGTCTTTTGATTGGACGTGTGACCACTGCGTGCTGTCTAAAACCGTTAATATTTCTGAAACTCTGTTGGCAATGAAGGTTTTCCACCGATTTGGATGACTCCTCAGCCAAGCGAGTACAACCGAAGAATCAGTCCAAGCGTGGATGTTTTCCTTGGGTATTTGAAGAACATTAGATACTTCCAGGAGCAGTTTTGATAACAAGACGGCACCACACAACTCGAGCCTGGGAATCGACACTTGTTTCACAGGCGCGACCTTCGTTTTTGCGGTAAGTAAATGTACATGCCGTTCACCATTTCCACTAATTATTCGAGCATATACCACGGCAGCGTATGCGATAGTTGAGGCATCGCTGAAACCATGCAACTCCATGAGCTGATCGTCTGCTCTTGAATTAATCCATCTAGGAATTCGGACAGTGGTAAGTAATGACAACTCGTTCCTGAAAGTGAGCCACTCTTTTAACAACTGGGGTGGAAGTTTATCATCCCAGTCAATTCCAGAAATCCACAATTTCTGGATGAAGACTTTTGCTTTGATAATGGTAGGTGCGATCCACCCAAGAGGATCGAACAACCTTGCCACATCTGATAAAACCTTTCTTTTAGTTATAGGTTCACTTGGCGGCGGCAGCTGAACGGAATATTCGAAGAAATCAGTGCGACGATTCCAGGTAAGTCCCAGAATTTTCATGACCGAATCTATTTTTAGCTCTAGACTGCCAATTTCTTCCTTACTTCCTTCCTTTATTTTTTCTATCAAGTCCTCACTGTTACTAGACCATTTTCTTAGTTCAAATCCAGCCTTTCCCAGTAATTCCTTGATTTCCTTGTAGACCTTTATCCCTTCTTCGACATTTTGACAACCAGTTAGTAGATCGTCTATATAAAAATCGTTTAAAATTCTTTCAGATGCCAAAGGATAATGAACGTCATCGTCTATGGCTGCTTGCTGAAGCGCTTTCACCGCGAGGTAAGGCGCCGAGGCTGTCCCGAATGTTACTGTCAGCAATCTATAGTGCTGTAAGTCGCATTCAGGATGATCTAGATTACGCCACAAGATGCGTTGATAGTCAGCGTCTTCAGGAAATACCCTCACTTGTCGATACATCTTCGTAACGTCGGCCACGAGGCAGATTGGATGTAAACGCCAGCGTATAATAAGATGTCTGAGATCGGACTGAAGAGTTGGACCTATCATTAGTTGACTGTTCAAGGATACACCATTTGAATCCCTACAAGAAGCATCAAATACGACGCGGATTTGGGTTGTCGATTTATCTTCCCTGATGACGGGATGGTGTGGTAAGTATATTGCATTTGGATTATCACGTTCTTTTTCAGGTACCGCCTCCATGTGTCCCAAATCTAAATATTCCTGAATTACATTAGAATATTGCGAATGAATGAAATAATGCGAATTTTTTTGCTGTGCTGTGTTAAGTATGTTCATGCGTATACAAAACTTTAAATACTTAGAGAAAAGAAATCGGCTGCAAATAGATACTGTCTGTGATCGTTAACCATTGCATTGTCTTAAAGCTGCGACTAAATGTTTAAACGTTTTCAACAAGCGTAGACGCCTCAAGTAGCATCAACGACAAAAAAAGCGTTTAAGTAAAAAGCGCGCTTTTGATAAAAAGTACAACGTTTAAACGTTTATTAATTTTAAGCCGTTTTTTCTAGACATGGGTAACACTGCGCTACGCCGCGCAATTGCGCTAACACACTTCACTGCGCTGATGTCTTAACACACTTTTACAAAAGGTGTTAGCGCACGGCGCAGTTTTAACGCAAGTGTCAAAGTCAACCATCCAACACAATTAGCGCACCACGCGCAAAGGCGCGCGGTGCGCGGCCGTGCGCCGCTCGGCTCAGTGCCGCGCACATAGGTATGCAACGCCGAGGCGCAGTGCGCGGCGCACGGCCGCGCACCGCGCGCCAGCCAGCTCAGTGCCGCGCACTTATGTACACAACGCCGTGGCGCAGTGCGCTACGTAGCTCACTTAGCAGCCGGAAGCGAGTTCGAACTCATTGCGCCATGGCGCAATTTTGCGTTAACTCAGTGAGCCGGCGCAGTAAGCTGCGCTAGCGCTACTGGGTAGACATGAGTTCGTTATATCAAAACGTAACTTATATCGGTTATGAGTAGATAACATAACTTATCGATATCCCATAACCGAATATCTAAAAACTGATGCGCGAGGATTCGATATGAAACTGAAACCGCGCAAGAGAACGATATGTTTCGCGACTCGAAGGAATAACCATATTCGCTTCCTCTCTTTCTTAGTAAGCGTAGTTATAGCAGGCCTGTGTCACTCCGCCATTCGGCCGAGTTATTTACCTACACGCCCGACGCCCCCGAGAGCAATAATTAGTCGAGTGTCACGCGCGCTCTCTTACGCACGCGGTATGCGATGACCACCACGCCTACTAAATATATCGGTATTTATGGTCGGTTATTTTGTTTAGCGCTTAAAATACATACCTACATCTATTTTACAAATACTTTCCGTGTTAAAGATACATCCGAGTTATTATTGGGACAATGTGAATAGTAAACCTGATCTGTAAGTACGTACAGTCATGATTCCTGTTAAAACTTACTCTAAAATTATACATTTTATCAGTGTCAACATTACGTAACATTATTGTTACTAAGTACCTACCTATGTACTTAATAATCACAGAGTATGATATAGTAATATAAGTAAATACAGCAGAGTAATAAACATACACATACGTAAACCTACTACATTTTTTGATAGTTTAAGTATATGTATTTTATTGATCATTAATAAACAAGCGTATGTATTTATACCTATCTACGCGAGCGCTTCATGTTCTACACGTGGTTCAACCCTATGAGCGATACGCAGCCCGGTTACGTCAACGGCGAGACAAACCATTTTGCAAAAGCAGCGGCGGTCGCTCGTAACGCGTTACATATAGGGGTTACTTTCGATTGCCCCTGCCGCTTGTAACGGTAACCCCCCCCCCCCCTGTAGGGACCGTCCGTAGCCTAATGTGACGTTAGAATTTACCCCTTCAGTGATCTAGATTTTTGGCCCTAATTCCTAATTAAAATGATTTAATTCTGCTGGAAAAGTCCACAGTTAAATACACACAATTATGATCACATTTGCTGAAATATACACATATGTCAAATAAACCGAATACGATTACGCGGCTGAAATGATACACGATTAGTTTAAAGACAATATTAATATACAATAATGACAGAAAGATAAGACACACAGTTAAGTTAATTACATACACAGATTATTAGTCACGCAGCTGAAAAGTTACACAGTTTAACACACACAAATCAATATACAGTGAAGACAGAAAATAATAAGCAAAGCGTCTCAAAAATATGACTTTTCTGCGAAATTCACCCGCTCCACGCCAGAGTGAAGTAACCGGTCTAATTTTGCGTAATTAGATCGGAAACGGCACGCATAGGCTTCTCTACACAGACTCCCTCAGCAGAAATGCACTTTTAGCCGACTAAGAGCGAACTTCTAGCTTACACGTGAATTCCGGGGTTAAGCCCAACCTAACTGACTTTGTACCCCTCAAAACAAAGTGCTTTGGGGTCGTTAAATAATTACTTTACAAGCTAGCAATTAAAATCTTAGCTGCAATCTCGACGCTGGCTGGTAGGATGGCCGAAGAGAATCTCCTCGAGCTGCTTTTCACTGGAACACACTTAGTCACAATGCCAGGCTAAAAGGCTAGACCCATTTCGGTGGATCTGGATAGAACCGCGCGCGTTTGTGGCAAGAAGCGAACTGCCCTATTCCCAATTCATTATATTGAATATTAGCGTCTCCAAGTCCCAACCGATGTATGCGTCTACACAAAGGCACCTCGCCTTTTGTTCCCAGAAACCATTGTTTTAAACGTTCGACATGTTATTTCAACGCAACAACTTTCTCGAACTATCCCATTTAAAGCATAGATATTTGAAACCAACTCCATAAATATCCCTTTTTTTTGTACGATAGCTGGCTTCGGCCGTTTGACAAAAGAGCTGGGGTCTTTTGTCTCAACACATCAATTCTCAAACACATAAATTCAAATTATTGCTTGCAAGCAGGACATTAGATCGCCACATGTCTGAACCTTCAATATAATATTTCACGCTGATAGTCTGCCGTCACATCCTCCCCTCTGAAAATGTGTCTATGTGATTGGTCGCATGACGCAATTTCACTATTCAGAACTACCTAACTATCTCCCGAACAAAATGAAATATTTACACCGCCTTGTTACTTATTACTACTCTTTATGGTATTTTTTTTTTCCTTAACTCCTAAGTACTAACCTACAATTACAACCTTACTACGTACAATCTACACTTTCTAGGTATAACCTACATGAACTATCCTATTCTATTCTGCTTGCCATAATAGTATCTTGTTAGATGAATGGCATTATAATTCCCCTTAATCGAACCCGTATCTGGCCTTACTAAAGTATATACATTATGATAAGGAACTGCACCAATTTTATATGGCCCTTCGTAAATTAGAGCGAATTTCTTAGTCAACTTCTTTTCCGCATCTGATTTCGATAATGACCTCAATTTGACCCAATCACCTATGTGAAATTGTATAATTTTGTGGCAACGATTATACGATTGTTCTCGTAATGTCGCGGATTTTCCAATATTTATCCGAGCTTGTTTCTGAAGCTCGTCGATCTGACCTGTGTTTCGACCATCAGTCGATCTACCTATTATCCATTTATCTGTAGATAACACAATTGACTGACCCTTGACAAGTTCCATTGGCGTGAAGCCTGTACTACTATGAACAAGATTATTGTAACATTTCTCTATTCGCGGTACGATATCCACCCAACTTCGGTGAGCTTTATGACAATAACTCTTAAATAGCCTTCCTAGCTCTCTGTTCACGCGTTCTGTTGAATTTGGACGCGGATTACGTATTGACGTATGTGAATAATTAATTCCTATTTCATCTAAACCACGTTCCCATTTGTTTGACGTAAATTGTGTTCCCGAATCTGTGACAACCTTGCTTATAGTGATTTCCTGATGAAAGCACTTTATACCCTTAAGAACACCTCCACCGGTCGCCTTCCTAAGTGGATACAACTTTATGAGTTTACTAAACGCATCTTGCATAACTAATATATATTTCATGCCGTATTTCCCCGCCGGAAGTGGACCATACAAGTCTGCGAACACTAACTCGCCTATGACCTGTGCAATTACCGCTTTACTCGGTCCTACATAAGTCGCTAGATCGTGTTTAGCTTTCTGACACAAGTCACAACATTTTATTACTCTGTTTATTTCTCGTGACATATGTGGAAAATAATATCGAGGTTTCATCGCATAACATACCTTCGACCGACCGTAATGACCTAATTCTTCATGAACATTCTTGATTAACCCGTCTCTCAAACTATCAGGTATGACCATTAAAGATTTCTTTGTTTTCGGCGACTCGTAATACAATATATCGTTAATCAATTTATAGTTCCGAAATTTGCTCTTTTCTACTGTTACTTTATCGTTTTCGATCAGATATTTTATTGTGGTATTCAACCTTTCATCCGAGCGTTGTAAAACTTTAATAGACTTGAGTTGTTCTATTATTTGAATTTGATTACTGGCTTTAAACATCTGTAACTGAGGGCATACGGTTCGCGTAGATTGGTTATCGCTTCCGCCAGGTAAATTTCGCGATAATACATCTGCCACTACATTCGTTTGTCCTTTGACATATTCGATGACGTAGTCAAATTGACCTATGTAATGTGCCCACCTCATCATTCGCGCACTTAATAGCTTCCATGAGTATAGAAAGCTTAGGCTTTTATGATCAGTTCGAATTATTAGTTTCGCTCCGCGTAAGTATGTCTCGAATTTCTTAAGACAGTAAATAATTGCCCAAAACTCCTGTTCAGATACAGTCCATTTCATTTCAGCTTCAGTTAATGCTTTACTACAGAACCCTATAATTAGTGGTTCGGCCTGATCCGATAATTGATAAACATAACCTGCCACGCCGATGGCGCTACTGTCCGTTTGCAAATAATACGGTTTATTTATATCGGGGTGCGCTAACATTACTGTATCAATGAATCGTGATTTAATTTGTTGAAAGCATTCATCTAATTTTGTATCCCATCTCCATGCAATGTTTTGTTTCAACAGATTACATAATGGTCGCGTTAATTCTCCGTATTTATGCACAAATCTCCTAAAGTAATTTATCAAACCTAAAAATGCCCTAACTTGTTTAACCGACTTAGGCGTTGGATATTCCCTTATGGCTTCCGTTTTATCCGGATCCATTTTTATACCATCGATTGTAACTATGTGACCTAACAACTTAACCTCCTTTTGCAAAAATCTACATTTAACAAGACTACACGTCAAGTTGGCCTCCTTTAATCGCTTTAGTACTGCACCTATGTGACCAATGTGATCTTCCAAAGTCCCGGTTGTAAATACGCATAAGTCATCTAAGTAATTAAGACAAAATGACCTTATTTCGGGCCCTAGTATGATATCCATTGCTCGCGTAAAACTCGCTACTGACGTCTTTAAACCCTGTGGTAAAACCGCATAAGTATATGATTTTCCCATGAAAGTAAAACCCGTAAATTTAGTAGAATCTTTACTAAGATTTATTTGATAGTATGCATTATTCAAATCAAGTATACTTATATATTTAACCCCGTGGAACGATTGTAATATCTCCGATGTTAATGGTGGCGTTTCGATATCACCGACCATACGTGAATTTAATTCGCGCGCGTCTAATAAAATTCTAACGCTCCCATCTCGTTTTAATGTATATGTAAGCGGACTACTATATGGCGTACTTTCACGCTTAATTATACCTAAGTTTTCCAATTCATCTATCCGCGCCTTCACCTTTTCGCGATGTGCATATGCGATTGGATAACTCCTTTTTAAAAATGGTGTGGGGTCTTTCATTTGAATTGTATGTGTGTACTTTGTCGTACGCCCCGGGTGAATTGAAAATACTTCCCTATTACATTGTAATACTGACAATAACAACGTTTTTTGTTCAGTATTCAACGCCATTGAGTCTACATAAAATTCAATCTCTTGTTCTGTGGCACACGCCGCGGCTGTCCCAACTTTATGGCCTGCCATAATTCCGTTCAACAAATAAGTAATTGTTTGGCACGCGCTATTGTTTACAGAAACTGCGCCCAACTTTATTTTTGAATGAATTCCTAAATGTTCTACGGTAAGACTTTTGTTTGGCCCACATGTTATACTCGCCTTCATACGTTGCAACCAATCAAAACCTAATATTAACGATCGAGGTAACCTCTTTAATACTAGTACCGGTGTCTCAACTTCAAGCTCGCCTAACTCTATAACTATCAAAATTAGCTTAGTCACTTTCTCACTCTTCGAACCGAATGCGCCTTGTATTTGTAACGCTGGTATGGGTATTTCCGCTAACTCGCCTACAGCTAACCTGATGCTATCATACAACTCGTGTGGAATGCATGTTACTTGACTTCCCGTATCAATTAATCCCTTCAATTCGCGTCCATAAACTTTGACATTAATCTCCGGTAAGCACGGTAAACCTAACAACCTCTCCGACTGATCCTCGTAAAAATCATCGTCGCTAAATATAGTACCTAACATACGTTTTTGTCGCGAATCGCACCAAAGACATGGCTTACCTCGTTCAGTGCATAAAACCACATCACGACTTCTACTGTTCAGTATTATACTGACTTGATTCGCTAATTCCCATTCATTCTCCTTATGGTCGTCATTAATAGGTCGTGTAATGCCGCTCTCTTCACGTCCTAACCCTTTACCTGGCTGCCAACCTGTGCGTTCCTAATACCGCTACCCGAATGAACCTCTTTGTTAAGCATTTTAGTCGAATTATCGAGGCCTAAGAATCCGACGTGACACCGTTTCCCGTGTGATTATTATCGTTTCCCGCTTCAGTATTTGATACGCTAGTCGATGTAGCTCTTTGCCATTTAATAGCAGGCAAAGACGTCATAGTCCTATTATAGACCCCGCGATAAGACGCTCGCGTAACACGTCGTCTGATTCCGCGACTCCGTGCACTACCTCTTGGAGTTGTTCGTTGTATCACTGCCGTAATAGGTGGCTCATGTCTGCTAGTACTACCCCTCCGCCATGTATACGCACGCCTATTATTAAAGTTGCCACGTGTTACCATCTGTCTCGGCAAAATTTCACCCGTCGTCAATTCGATATTTCGTAAAAAATCTAACGCGGCTAACACGGTTCTATTTCCCCGATCAGTGAACGACCACTGTCGCAACACGTCACCCGGAAAATGCCTCATAACTCCGTCTACTACATCGCTTTCCGTCAACGGAGTTTACAGCATACGTGATAGTTCTAGATGTTCGGCAAAATAGTCCGCCATTGATATTCCGCTATTCTCATTCCATTTTGAATACACTAAACCATAGCGGACCTTACTCTGTTGAATTTCGCCCCAGTATTCTTTAAGGAAATCCCTTTCAAACGCCGCAAGATTTTCCCAACCGTTGTACAAGCTCATTCGGGTGGTTGCTGGACCCGTCAAGCATTCAAACGCTATATCTACTGCTCTGTGTTCTGAACCTACCGCACTAATGTATTTCCTAACTTTCCTAAGAAATTTCATCGGATTTTCATCGTCACTCCCCTTAAAGCACGGTCTATCCATTGCTGATCGCATCACATAAACATTCTGTGCTTGGGTGCTGGACTTTACACTTTGTGACGCTAGATCGACATTCATATTCGTGTTAGTCCCCAAACTTAAATTATCGGAAGTGCTTGGCGTAGGTATGTCAATAATTCGCGTTTCCCGTCGCTCTAAAACTTCTAATCGTTTTATTATTGTGTCCATTTTATCACTTATAACACGCGCTATCGTCTCAGATAAATTTTCATTGTCCGTCGGACTTTCTAAAGTTTTACGACGCGAACCGCCTGCTACCTGCGGCCGTTTTCTACCGCGTCGCGTTGTATTGCGATCGGCCATTGTTATCCGAATAAAATGATGTATTCAAATATCAATTTACTATGCGTCCAGTTATTTCGTGTTTACTTAATGAATCTATTCAATAATCTAGTAATGACACTTATCGCCTCCTTTTATAACAATAATCTTTTGATCAAATCGACACGTATGTGTACGGATCTAATTCAATTCGGATTAATTATGAATACGTGTTAGAATCCCAGCAAGGGCGCGGTTAGTCCCCGTGGTTACGACTCTAATCAAGCGCATCGCCAATCGATCCTACGCGGAAGGTGACCGCAAGGGCATACCGAATTAGCCATTGAGAGGTGTAAATAATATTATCAATGCAACTGGCGTCCCAGCGCAAAATGATTTTATCTCGGATATATATATATATTTTTTTTTATTTTTTTTTTTTTTGTATTTTGTTTTGGGCCTCTTATTTATATATAGATATACATATTTTTAAATATATATACGTATATATATTTTTTTTTTTTCTTTGTTTAAGCGCTTTGTGTATTTATATCCGAGTATTTATTATTTCTTTTTTTTTTCTTTCCACTCTCTCATCAACCCGAACTGATTTAATCAGCAACCACCTCGCTACGATATTATGGGCTATTTTTATCCAACAGAAATTTAATATTTACTTTTATTCAAGACGGACGCACACAAGTGTCAAGACTGATTGTGCTCGTTGGCAATCTTAATTAATGGTAAGGACTCATATATATCAATCTGTATAACTCCAACCCGATTATAGATATTTTGAATACAGTCAGCGTTCTTACTATTAATTTCACTAGCTTAAAGCTACTATTTAAACTTTAATAATTATACGTGCCATATGGCCAAGTCTATACTTTAAATAAAATTGAACCTACTCGGAGCGTGCCCATACAGTTACATTAAATTCACTCCTAACCACTAAATTATAATTAACGTTATTTTAACTTCACTCCTAAATCACTAACTTATAATTAACCCTGTCTTTGCCTTATTAGAAGTTCTTATACAATATTTCAATGCTTACTTCCTTTCACTCTTTATGTACCAAATTATTTATTATTCTAACTCCCCCCAAACGACAAAATTATTGCTAGTCATCCAGCTTGAATTATCGTATTGACCATGTCCATCTATGTGACTGATTACCACTTCCTGTAATGCAAGCAATATTAAGTTATATACGGTTATTTGTATTTTATTATACCTATATAACTCAATAATAGAGTAATTAGATCGTCTATAAAACAATTTCCTACGTTTGTCTATAATTTCCTACGTTGTGTTTCCTTTGTTTTTTTTTTATATTCCCCGTTTAATAATAATACAGTGAATTTAATAACTAAACATGTAATTAATTTTATTTCCGCACTACCCAAATGTACTCCAGTTGTTGCAATTATATGCAACGAGCCTGGATCCTGGTCACGGCACCAGATGTAACGGTAACCCCCCCCCCTGTAGGGACCGTCCGTAGCCTAATGTGACGTTAGAATTTACCCCTTCAGTGATCTAGATTTTTGGCCCTAATTCCTAATTAAAATGATTTAATTCTGCTGGAAAAGTCCACAGTTAAATACACACAATTATGATCACATTTGCTGAAATATACACATATGTCAAATAAACCGAATACGATTACGCGGCTGAAATGATACACGATTAGTTTAAAGACAATATTAATATACAATAATGACAGAAAGATAAGACACACAGTTAAGTTAATTACATACACAGATTATTAGTCACGCAGCTGAAAAGTTACACAGTTTAACACACACAAATCAATATACAGTGAAGACAGAAAATAATAAGCAAAGCGTCTCAAAAATATGACTTTTCTGCGAAATTCACCCGCTCCACGCCAGAGTGAAGTAACCGGTCTAATTTTGCGTAATTAGATCGGAAACGGCACTCATAGGCTTCTCTACACAGACTCCCTCAGCAGAAATGCACTTTTAGCCGACTAAGAGCGAACTTCTAGCTTACACGTGAATTCCGGGGTTAAGCCCAACCTAACTGACTTTGTACCCCTCAAAACAAAGTGCTTTGGGGTCGTTAAATAATTACTTTACAAGCTAGCAATTAAAATCTTAGCTGCAATCTCGACGCTGGCTGGTAGGATGGCCGAAGAGAATCTCCTCGAGCTGCTTTTCACTGGAACACACTTAGTCACAATGCCAGGCTAAAAGGCTAGACCCATTTCGGTGGATCTGGATAGAACCGCGCGCGTTTGTGGCAAGAAGCGAACTGCCCTATTCCCAATTCATTATATTGAATATTAGCGTCTCCAAGTCCCAACCGATGTATGCGTCTACAAAAAGGCACCTCGCCTTTTGTTCCCAGAAACCATTGTTTTAAACGTTCGACATGTTATTTCAACGCAACAACTTTCTCGAACTATCCCATTTAAAGCATAGATATTTGAAACCAACTCCATAAATATCCCTTTTTTTTGTACGATAGCTGGCTTCGGCCGTTTGACAAAAGAGCTGGGGTCTTTTGTCTCAACACATCAATTCTCAAACACATAAATTCAAATTATTGCTTGCAAGCAGGACATTAGATCGCCACATGTCTGAACCTTCAATATAATATTTCACGCTGATAGTCTGCCGTCACACGCTGAAAGACTTAGGTACGAATACAGCTGCAGAATTATTTTGGACCGTATTAGCGCGTATCGAAGGTTGATATTTTATTAATTTTTATTCCAATCGTGTCGTAAGTGGATCTTCTGTTAGAGTATATTATTCTGTGGTTATAGCGGTGTAAAAGAGATGAAGCGAATAAATACATCGGCGCCGGCGCGGCGGGCAGCCCGGTAGCAACCGGCAATGCTTTGGTCATTGCAATGTAGAATTTAGCTCTTATGTTTATTAATATTAAGGTTCAGTGGGAATTTTTGCGACTACATTCAGAAGATTGTTTTATTTAGCCTTTGAATTGGTGGATTTTTCACGAGAAATTTACATTGCAAAATGGAATTACTCGCTATAACATTACGGATTAATTTAGATTGACAATATTCATGCAATTATTTTTGTTATTTATTATTGTCGATTATTTTTGTTATTATGTAAGACTGCAGTCATTAGAATTTTTGGCGAAATTGAGTTAAATAAATATTCTGAAACCGCCGCAGCCAAATCACAATTCCTTTGAGGGTTGTTGTGTTCTTGCGAGTGAGTGAGGTCACCAGGAAGAAAAAAGAGCTAACGCTCGCATATGGGTACGGGAACCGCTTCAGATCAGGCGGGCCGTATGCTTGTCTTCCACCCGACGTAGTATAAAAAAAAAAAAAAAAAAAAAGTGCAGTGAATGGAAATCGTCATTACTACGAGTAACTATTGACCAAGCTCTATGAAGCGTCAATATTTTCTATCAATATCAATAACTCAATTAATGCGTGCGTTTGCAGCGTTTCCGTTAGTTCGCGAATCGTTACTGAGTAACCCATTATCGTTAACAAACCAACCATATTACTGATATCGATATCTAAAAACGGTTTGCCATATCGATATGAAAACTTCATAGCGGTTACATATCCGTTATAACAAAATAACCAAAACGCCCATGTCTACTACTGGGTTAACGCACGAAATTTACTGAGTTACCCATGTCTAGTTTTTTCCAACTCTAGCTTCTAATCCGGCTCGAAGGACCAATGTAAAGGTCCTAGGGAGCGTTGTACGGTGCAAATGAAAACTCAAGGCGAATATCAAGCGTTTGATTTACTTTCGTTGACTTTCATTGACAAATAAATTTAACATAACAAAACAGTACTTAAACCACCACGAAACAAACCATAACGCGATGCAGCTTTCGAACAGCGCCATCTGTTATTTCGGTGGTGAAACAAATAATACTAAATAAGGCGTAAACAGGTACGATACTATTATTCAACTGAGTCCTTT
This sequence comes from Hypsopygia costalis, assembly GCA_937001555.2. Lineage (NCBI taxonomy): Eukaryota > Metazoa > Arthropoda > Insecta > Lepidoptera > Pyralidae > Hypsopygia > Hypsopygia costalis. The sequence goes on from OW443329.2 coordinate 31,215,410, forward strand.
AGCATTAAACTATAAAACGTGCTGGACGGTCAGATCACCTCTCTATAACCCTTTGTTACCATTTTTGGTAAAACAGCCAAACTTGCCGCTGGGCAAATATTCCGCTAAATCGAAACGGCCAATAAATTATGCACGTTATTTTATCAAGCCCGTAAAAACTGAAAATAGCTCATGGGAAGGCATAAAATATGTTACATGACCGTGCTGTATTCAATATGGACCGAGGATAAAATAGATAGCGTTGTAATGTGCCCATGTTATGGATCGTCCTATTTGTCAATAGTTTCAGCTGCTGATATTTTTTAGAATATCCGATATGATAAGTGGTTGGTAAGATCTTTAGAGCCAAAGCCCACCTCACCTGCACGTGGTACACCGTGCCGAAAGAGGCTCTGGTCAAAGAGAGGTATGGTACAACGTATTTGGAAGCTGCGTGACTGGGGAAGTGAAATGAAACGATTTTTTTTAAAGAGGTAGGGAGCGTAATTCTAAGCTACCCGACTGGGGAGTGTACCTCCACCTCACAGAATACCTCAGCCAAATATCTATTCCCTTGACGGTTGTTGTGTTTCTGCGAGTGAGTTAGGTCACCAGTGGGGCGCGTTCGAGCTTTAATACAGCTACAATAACCTCTTCACATCAGGCGGGCCGTATGCTTGTCTGCCATTCGACGTAGTATAATTTTTTTTTTATTAAATATGGCGGCCGGCACAAAATGGCAATTTATAATTTCAACTTAACCGGTAGGTAAGAGCTTGATGATCGAAACAAGGTAAGTAAACTTTCATATTATATTTTTATTAACAACTATTATAAGTTTTTTTAATACAAGCAATGATGTTTTATATACTACAGATATGCCACAAGCGACAAAAACTTTACATTCGAAAAGTGAGGTAATTGTCTCACCTCGCAATTAGTTCCCACAAACAAGCCGACGAAACTGACGTTTGTGATTATAATTATTAATTGAGGGAAAGAGGTAATAATGCCGTCTTCTATATTTAGACCGTGAGGTCCCTTGGGCTTTATTTACTTTATTAATCAAATACATTTATCAGACTAAAGTACACAATAATATTTGATTTTAACCTTATGTTAACACGTATTTTAAGGTTAATTTCATATTTTTGCAAGAAAAATGCGCTATTGTGCTATTACATGTAATATTACATGGAAGATAGAAGGAGCTCGTCTTATACTTGTTATCTCTTTCCTTTGCTGAGTACGTAATAGTACTTACCAATCACAAATGACTGAATGCTAGTCTGTATTGGTCAACCAATCATAAACCAGTGCAGTCAAATAATTTAAAAGAATGAGTTGCAATTAATTGCCAGTGCAAATAATTTAAATTAAACATTAGAAACATTAGATAATGATACCAAAACTAACGAAACCTGACACAAGTATATTGAAGTACGGAGATGATAAGGACAGCGATAGGCATAGATCTTCCAAAACGGGAACTGTTTTCTGACGCAATTTAGTATGGGTATGCCATATCCATATTTATAACATCGTTGATTATAAATCAATGCTCCTATGACATAGTACAAGAGCTGTCTGTAGAAATAAGACAAATCCACATAAGAACGTTCTATCTCGTGAACAATAGCCACACGTACCATGAGACAGGATCGAAGAGTCCATTGTGCGTCTCCCCCGACGCATCCGATAATTAATTAATAATTAAGGACACTCCATTATCTTTTAATTTCGGTCTCCGGACGCGGCCATTGTCGACGTGTAGGATTAAAAAGAGAGTGATTATGTAATTATCTATGGCTCTTTGTCTATTGCTTGCTGAAGAAGAAGCTTTTTGTCTATTTCTTGCATGGATAGGGAAATAAAAAAGTTAAGGTAAAGAAAGGAATAGTTCAAATTTTATTTTCACTTTGAGGAATTCGCAAGTCCAAAGTAAGTAATGTTGACCGTAGGCTGACTATGGGCACAGTATTAAGAGGTGTCCTACTAAGACTGTGCTACGGGGGTTTATTTATCTCAAGTTCATCCGTGGTTCAGAGGGCATGTTAAGTCGTCGGTACTGGATATTGTCATTACCGGCTAAGCTGAAGCAGATTCCCACCGGATTTTTGATTGCGAAAATCAAACTTAGATTAATGGTGTTTAGCTCAGCTGGTAGAAACCCTGGAGCCCTACCGACTAAGTTGAAGGTATTTGTCAATAACTTAAATGAAAGACCTATTTTTCGAATCAACATATTAGACCGTAGGGCCGCCAACCCGCAGTCGAGCAGCGTGGTGGAGTATGCTCTAAAGTCTAAACCTTCCTTCGATTTACTGAAGATCCGTATCCCAGCAGTGGGATGAATATGGGTTCAGGCACATCCGATGATTTCCACTATGCGAGAGGCTCTAGGTATATTAGAAGCTTATTTAGTGTCTGCAATCAAATCTTGCTAATTAAATTTGATCCACTTCTCAGCGTCCTATTGACCTGACATCTCGTATGTGTATCTGCCCCCTTACCACCATCTCTTATTGCTATTCAATAATTGAATAGATTGCTTATTCATACCAATGAATAAGCATTCTATTCAGATATTGAATCGCATTAAGAGGTGGTAGTAAGGGGGCTGTTATGGTCAATGTAATAAATTTGTTATTATTCATACTGACTAATACTTGGTCAATATTTTGGTTAGATTTGAGTAGATTTTTGGATAAGTTTGAATTTTCTTGTGTCCTGCCACCGGAAATAGGAGTTCCACGAAGTGGAGCTCCGTCAACCTAAATGATGAATGATGAGGTGCAAAGTGAGCTTAATTATTAATAATTGTCAATTTATTACATTGGCCAGCTATTTATATATATAATAGCTGGCCAATGTAATAAATTGACAATTATTTAATGGCCAATTTATTACATTGGCTGTAACATATCTATAAAATAAATAAATAAATATTTTTGGACATTTTACACAGCGCCATCTAGTCCCAAATTAAGCGCAAAGCTTGTGTTGTGGGTACTAGACAACTGATAAATGTACTTAAATACATTTTTTTTGTAAATACATGCTTATAATACATAGAAAACACCCTGACCAAGACAAACAGACATGTTCACGCACACAAATGTTTGTCTTGTGCGGGAATTCAACCCACGACCTCGGAGTCAAAGTGGCTATTGCTAACCATTCGACCACCGAGCTCGTCTTAAAAGTAAAAATATTTTAATTTATATGTATTTGCATACGTTTCAATTTATTCTATCTATATATATAAAAATCAATGCCACTTTTCGTTGTAATTTTATAACTCAAGAACGGGCACACCTATCCAAACCAAATGTTTAGGCTTTGTTCGGACTATTTAGTAGATGGTTTATGTGAAGTTTGCACAAAATCGGTAGAGCGGTTCTTCATTTATCACATTTTTAAAATAATTAATTGTTGGATTAAGTTTTAAAATAGCTAGCAATTAATAAAATATTTTTTTGTTCGAATAAATGAATTTGGTTCCAATTTTTTTTATTATTATTTCACTTTATATGTAGCGAAGCAAATACTAGGGCCGCTAGTAAATTATATGAGTAACAAATGAAAGGACTCAATCATGAGTAAAATACAGCAAGGAACCTGTACTATAAATTTTTTGTTATTAACAACTAATGGGTATTTCTTTTTCTTGTTTTATTTGTGTCCAATGTGATAGGTAATGAAACGAATACGTAACATGAAAATAAAACAAAATTAGTCCCATATTGCTGGGTGTAATTAATATGATTTATGATTATTATGATTTATGATTATTATTAATTATGATTTATATTTGGGGTGTAAGTAGCTCATCAACATCTTTCGAGCTAAAGCCAACCTCACCTGCACGTGGTGCACCCTGCCGACCAGCTGACGAGGCGATGGCGAAAGAGAGGTAGGACACAGTGAAAGATCACACTGTGCTTCTCTTTTACTTGTCAGATGGGGGAGGGGCATAGTGTGGTCTTTCGCTCCAGGCTTGGCCAGCATCCGACTGGGGAAGTACCTCCACCTGGCAAAAAACCGCAGCCATAATGGCTATGCCGTGTTCCTGCGAGTTAGCTAGGTCACCAGGGCTGTTTTAGAGGAGTTGTTATGCTGACGGCAGAGGGACCAGCGGCTGTCGAACCGCCGCTAGCGGTGTAGGCACGGCGTGTTGGCGCGGCGGTCAGGGAGACCCGGTGAAACGGCTGTCCGCTGGCCGCCCGCAGGTTAGTAGGGTTCCCGAACCCGGGGATCACCTAATCTCCGCCCCGGGAGGCTGAACCGCCAACTTGTGAAAAGTCCCTGTTGTAGTAGTCGTGCCGGAGGAGGAGACCGGAGTGGACCCGGCTGCTGCAGCAGGGGGGGACCGGGGGCCCTTCCGCCCGCCGCGCTAGTAAACCGCACTGCCTGCACTGTGCTGCGGGGGTAGACACCGCGCTTTTTTTGTCCCTCGCGCCGTCAGTGAAACAACTTCTCTCATAATCCTCTTACCCCCTTTTAATGGCCAGGAACAAAAAAAAGAAGGTTTCTTCAGCGGCGTCCTCATCCACATTCGACGTGGACTTTTGTAACGTCAGAGGACTTCACACAAACATAAATGCAGTTCACCAGCACCTCGAAACTGCAAAGCCGACCCTCCTTTTTTTAACGGAGACGCAAATATCTTGCCCGGCCGATACTTCTTACTTATTATACCCCGGGTACAAACTTGAACATTCTTTTGTACGTCGAGCCGGGGTATGTATGTACGTCCGGGATGATATTTGGTGTCGACGTCTTCACGGCCTTGAAGACAGGGACCTGTCAGTGTTGTGGGTACGCGAGGATCAGGGCGGCCGCACCCGTATCTACGCGTGCCTTTACAGGTCTCATAGCGGTGATGCAGACACAACTCGGTTGATCGAGCACCTGCAATTGGCGACTGAAAAAGTCATTGAGAGGTACCCCTCCGCGGAGTTAGTGATTTTGGGAGACTTCAATGCCCACCATGCCGAGTGGCTCAGCTCTCGGTCCACTGACTTCGCGGGGAGGTCTGTTCATGATTTTGCTCTGGCCTATGGTCTCTCACAGCTGGTGCATTCTCCAACGAGAATACCAGATATAGAGGACCATACTAGCTCTCTACTGGACCTTCTACTGACCACACATCCGGATGGGTATACAGTCTCGGTGGATGCGCCTCTTGGCTCGTCGGACCACTGCCTCATCCGGACCCAAGTGCCATGCGCAAGCCCTGACCCACCCCGGTATACCGGATGGCGTCGTATGTGGCACTATAAGTCAGCAGACTGGGATGGACTGCGTGAATTTTACGCATCGTACCCGTGGAGGCGGCTCTGTTTCGGGTCGGAAAATATAGACACCTGTGCATCTGCTGTAGCTGAGACGATTTTGGCCGGGATGGAATTATTTATTCCAAACCGGCGGGTGGCTACTTCAGGTGCTAAGAAGCGGCCGTGGTTTAATCGGTCTTGCAGAGAAGCTAAACTTCGCAAGCAAACTGCATATGAGGCTTGGACCACGGCTCGTATTAATGGAGATCCTGGTGTTTCCGACTTGAAACGGGAGTTCAATGCTGCCTCGAGGTTCAGTAAGAGAGTAATTGCCAGGGCAAAGTTTGAGTTCATCGGCAGGATTGGTGAGCGCCTAGCTAAGCACCCATCTGGGAGCCGTGCTTTTTGGTCGCTTGCTAAGGCTGCCGAGGGCAACTTTTGTCAGTCGTCCTTTCCACCACTCCGAAAACCGGATAGTAGTCTGGCCCACAGTGCAAAGGAGAAAGCCGATCTATTGGGGAATCTCTTTGCCTCAAACTCGACTTTGAACGACGGGGACGCCGCACCGCCTTCCATCCCGCGGTGTGGTAATTCCATGTCGGAAATCTCATTTACTCAACGAGATGTTCGGCGGGTATTGCTATCCCTTGACGTTCATAAGTCGAGTGGGCCAGATGGCATTCCGACAGTGGTGTTAAAGCTGTGTGCTCCTGAGTTGTGTTCTGTTCTTACGCGCCTTTTTGCGCTCTCTTATTCCACCGGGCAGGTACCGTCGTCGTGGAAGACTGCGAACGTGCACCCTGTGCCCTAAAAGGGTGACAGATCAGACCCATTGAATTACAGGCCTATCGCTGTTACCTCCCTTCTCTCCAAGGTAATGGAGCGCGTCATTAACAACCGGCTCCTGAAATACCTAGAAGAGCACGACTTAATCAGCGACCGGCTTTCGCCATGGTCGCTCGACTGGTGATCTTCTAGTGTATCTTACACATTTATTTATTTATTTATTTATTTAAAACTTTATTGACCACAGTAAAAGGGTACAAAAGGCGGACTTAATGCTATTGCATTCTCTACCAGTCAACCTTTGGGAGTGCAGAGCAACACGATTGCGGCTATCCCAAATAAATAACTTAATACCTACTGTAAACACAATAATATATGTAACTTAAACGATAAAAGATAAATAATACTTAAAAGATAAATATTATAAAATTAATATACATACTTAAACATACATAGTTATATACAAATATACATACCTACAAATATATACACATATATAAATATAAGGACATATGCAACATAAAGTGACGATATTAATGTCAGATGACTACTGCTTTAACAAACCCTGTAATAAATAGGCGCGCACCTTCTTCTTGAAAGTAAATTTACTGGGAGAGCTCCTAATAGCTTCTGGTAATGCATTCCAAAGACGTGAAGCTTGTAGACTAAAGGAGTTGGACATAAAGCCGGAATGGAAAAGTGGGATTGAGAGTAAATAAGAATTGTTTGAACGAAGTTCAAGCTTATGAGAATCGCAAAGATACTGAAACATGCATTTCATGTATTCTGGAGAATGAGGATTGAAAAGAATTGAGTAAAGCGTACAAAGCAACCTTAAATGTCGACGCTGACGAATAGGAAGCCAACCTAATTTGGACCGGTAAGAAGAAATGTGATCAAATTTTCGGAGACAGAATATAAATCGAATGGCATTATTAATAAGCCGGTCAAGTTTATTAAGGAGATCTTCATTGAGGTCAGGATAACACACATCAGCATAATCTATTAGTGGTATAACAAGGGATTGAATAAGTGTGACCTTTGTAGCAATAGGGAGAAAATTCCTATACCGATTGAGAAATCGCAATGTAGATACTACCTTACGACTCACTTCAGCAATTTGAGATGTCCAGCTTAAAGTGCAATCAATATGTAGGCCGAGATTTTTAACACTTGTGCTGAAAGGGATACCAGAATTATTAAAATTGATAGCTGACATGGAACTGATATCTATTTTCGCAATTTGCCGTGAACTACCTACGAGAATTGCCTGGCACTTATTAGGGTTTACCGGTATTCCAAAACTGTCCGACCAGGATTTTATTTGGCAAAGATCTGCATTCAATTGAGAAATACCTAAATTCAAGTTATCTACAGTCGTTTGCACATAAATTTGCAGATCATCGGCATATAAATGGTAAGAGCAACCAAGCGAAAAGGACAGAAAATTTATGAAAATGGAAAACATTAGAGGGGACAAAATACCGCCCTGAGGTACGCCAGTTGTCAGATCATTCCAATCCGATATCTCGCGACCTACTCGCACTGCCTGCTGCCGAACTCGAAGATAAGCTGAAAACCAATTTAGCGCCGAGGATGAGAAATTAGAGTGTTTTAAAATGGCTAATAAGATATCATGGTCTACCATGTTAAAAGCATTGGAGAAGTCTATGAGAACAACAATAGTGACCATTCTATCTTCCATACCCCTGCGTATATCTTCCGTGATTTTAAGGAGAGCAGTAGCAGTACTGTGCCCAGGTCGAAAACCAGACTGAAACGGCGAGAGTAGATTGTTGGAGAAGATGAACTTGGACACCTGCTTATGTGCGACGGCTTCCTGGATTTTTGAGAGGAAAGGTAAAATAGAAATAGGTCTATAGTGATCCAACAGTTGAGGAGAGGAAATTTTCGGAAGGGGTGTTACTAGCGCTTTGCCCCAGAGACAAGGAGAAGTACCAGATGAAAAAGAAAAATTTATGAGGTGAGCCAGAACGGGGAGTACATTATCCAAGACAGCAAGGATCATGTCTCTACCTATGTCATCACAGCCGATAGCTTTTGATTTAATAGACATGATTACTTTACGGATCTCATCCTCGCTTACTGGAGCAAATGAAAAAGTTTCATTGGGAAGTTGGGCCATGGAAGAAATCTTTGAAATTGTGTTTGATTTAACCGTGGAGTCGAGAGAGGGTGTCGAAGAGAAGTGTTTATTAAAATCATTAAGTGAGAACGTGGAAGTGTGAGATTGGTTAGGGCATTTGCCTATACTAAGTGAGTGTAGGAACTTCCATATATTGGCCGACGAAGAATTCATTACGTTTTGATGAAAATACTGCCGTTTAGCTACTCTTACCATTCGATTACAATGATTACGCGCTATTTTATATAAATCCCAGTTCGCATTTGATCTGTCACGCTTATAGAGGCGAAATGCGCGATCTCGCCGAGTCATGGCTACACGGATATCTCTATTTATCCATGGAGCAGGTGGACGCTTCACTTTAACTGGTCTTAGTGGTGCATGGGCGTCAAACAGCTTTAGAATACAGGTGTTAAAGTTAGCTACTTTTTCTTCTATTGTTTTGGCCTCAATTACCGCAGAAAATTCCAACTTAGCAGCATCTTGCTTTAATTTCTCAATATTCATCCGGGCGTAACTACGCATCCAGACAACTTTAGGCTTCACCCTAGGTGGTTTTAATTTATACTGAATAAATACTAGGTCGTGTCTGGAAAAGCCTGGGGCGCAAAGCTGTCCATGCTTGAGGACATGATCTAAAGAAGAAGTAATCACTAAGTCAAGCCATGTATCTTGTGAAGTAGGGTTGTGGTGAGTAGGCTCTGATGGCAGAATAAATAGATTGACTGACTTAATTAGATTATGAAGTTTCCTACTTTGAAAAGAATTACACATAAGATTAGTGTTAAAATCACCCATGATAATGTGATGTGCGTAATCCGAACAAAGGGATTCGAGAACAGTCTCAAGATGGGAAAAGTAATCCACAGCAGGCGGACAATAAACAACTCCTAGAATGGTTTTAATACCCTTAACCAGGATTTCTAAAATGAGATACTCAGCGGAACCAGAGTATAAAGATGGTGATGAAGCTAAAATTATGTATGGTATGTCGCTGCGTAGATATATTGCAACACCTCCCCCACTCTTGCCAAGTCGATCGTTGCGTATTAAAACATACCCAGGGAGAGAATAGGATAGGGAGGGAAGGCATGGCTTAAACCAGCTTTCTGAAATGAGTATAGCGTGAAAAGGGGTAGACGTGAACGTATCAAGAAAATCTGAGTAATGCGAAGGGAGGCTTTGAGCATTAATGTGACAAACATTGAAACAATGAGGTGTTCCAATAATAGCATCGTTAATTAGATTGTGCAATGTTTGAGGTTCAAGAAGAGAGTCACTACCATCGTCAGTAGATGAAATACTAATATTCAAAGCAGAGTGGAAAGAGTCATCATCAGACATAAATAAAGATAAAATATAATAATTATAAATATAAACTAAATATAATAATAATATAGAAGTAAGTACAAATAATATTTAAAATATTAAAGCAAATACTTGCCTGTCCTGCCGGTTGACTTTGAATTAAATCAAATAAAAACAAAATTGGAAAAAATACACAGAACGTAAGTGCTAAAATCCCGGGTGCCAGAGCGACTTTACTTTGGTATCGATGTCAGTTCAGAAAAAAAAAGAACAATTCTGTCACCGTCATGAGAAATGAGAATATGTCGTAATTAAAAATAATCTTCTCTTCAACAGTGGTTGCCAAGACGAAAAGAAGAAGAATAAAATAAATAAAATGTGTTCTGATCTGACATTGAGCAACATCAACAAAATTTTAAATTTACAAAATAAAATCGTCTAGTCCACGGTATATGTACAAAACAACAATAAAAATATAAAAAAAAATGTGAGGTAATTCTAAAAACAGCAAAGATAGATATAAAATAGATGTGAATGAGATTATTATGTTGATACCATACGTGAATTCAATGTTTTTTCGCCCTGGCTGCCCGTTTTACGCGCGTTCGCTGCTCTGGGGAGCCCGCCGGCGACGAAGACCTTGTCTCAGTAGTTTGCGGAGCCTCATCTTCATCAGCAGCGATTTGCGCCAGATCATCTTCAGTAAAAAGCCGACGCCGATTACCGTCACTCATCTTAACAATGACGTCTCCGTTTGCAGTCCAGCATCTTCTCATACCAAAGCGCTTTCGTGCTAATATGAACACAGACTGTCGTTGCCTTGTGAGGAACTCGGCTACACTGTAAGGCGTTCCCTTTAAGGCTGTTTTCTTCTTCCAAACAGCAGCCTTTAGCGACACTTCAGAGAAACGCACAAGCACCGGTCGACATTTCCCAACAGTGGATTTACCAAGCCGATGACATACAGTGATGTTGTCCATAGAGCAATCCGATAGACCCAGATTTTGTAGGATGATATTATGCACAGTCTCGGAGAGATTATCCTCTGTGTCCTCAGATATACCACTGAAAATAAGGTACTTCCGTCGGTGTCTCATCTCAATGTCGTCGATGGCCCTGGAGAGTCCAGCTATCTGTTGTGGCAAAAGCTGCAGGATTGTCCACACTTGTTGTTTAAAATCGTTAAATTCATCCTGCAAACGATTCACGGTGGAGTTGGTGGATGGTGCAGCGGCCTTCAGTTGTGTCTCAAAGTCACTCATTTTCTTCATAAGGATAGCCTCCAAAGATTTTTGTGTATCCATTACCTCTGTTAAGTTTGCCATGATGTGTCAAAGTGCGTTCAAAATGTGTATGAAAATGTGCCGACAGGACAGTGCAATTAAAACACTGTTATTTCATACAGATAGTGTAGATAACACTTGTGCTTATTGGAATCACTTTAAATTACTATATTAAGTGCAATTAAAGGGCGTAAGTAGTCTAAATATTATTTAATAAATTTTTTACTTTAGAGTATGATGTTAACTTAATTTACACCTACCGCCGAAAAAAAGTATCGTTAACTTTTAAACACATCGCTGGGCTTCAGCCGTGGAGAATCAAGGTGAGGCATTAGCTGTCAGTCTTGATATGGCGAAGGCGTTCGATCGGGTCTGGCACCGTGGTCTTCTTTCGAAGTTGCCTGCATACGGTCTACCAGAGGGTTTATGCGAATGGGTCGCTAGCTTCTTGTCCTGCAGAAGCATTAGAGCCGTTGTGGATGGCAGTTGCTCCGACAGCATGGACATTAATGCTGGCGTCCCGCAAGGCTCGGTATTGTCCCCGACGCTGTTTTTGCTGCATATCAATGATATGTTGTCCATTGATAGAATTCATTGCTATGCTGACGACAGCACCGGGGATGCTTATTATACGGGCCGCGCTAATATTCCCCGCTCTCTGGTGGAGGAGAGCCGCGAACAGCTTGTGTCGAAGATCGAGAGCACACTGAATAGTGTGTCCGATTGGGGGCGAAAGAACCTGGTTCATTTCAATCTCACTAAGACACAAGTCTGCGCGTTCACCGCTAAGAAAACCCCTTTTGCTGTGGCTCCTCAATTCCTAAACACACCCCTTACCATCGCCAAAAACATTGGGATTCTTGGGGTTGAAATCTCCAGCGACGTCCAGTTTCGTTGTCACCTGGAGGGGAAGGTCAAGCTGGCGTCGAAGAAACTAGGCGTGCTCAACAGGGCGAAGCAGTACTTCACTCCGCGGCAGAGACTTATGCTTTACAAAGCTCAAGTACGGCCGCATATGGAGTACTGTTGCCATCTATGGGCGGGAGCGCCTAGATACCAGCTTGCACCTTGTGAGTCTTGTGACTCGATTCAAAGGCGCGCTGTGAGGATTGTCGACGATCCCAAACTAACAGACGGTTTAGAACCTTTAAGTCTGAGAAGAGATTTTGCGTCCCTTTGTGTGTTCTACCGTCTGTACAATGGGGTGTGTTCAGAGGAGTTGTTTGATATGATGCCAACGGCCTCCTTCTACAGTCGCACCGCTCGCCATCGACAGGGAATTCATCCTCACACATTGGAGCCTAAGTGGTCACGTACTGTGCGGTTCCAGAGAAGTTTTCTCCCGCGTACTGTCAAGCTGTGGAATGAACTGCCTGTCGAGGTTTTCTCAGGGGACTACAGCATGGGGTTCTTCAAAAAGGGCGTGAAGAGGTTTTTACAGGGTCGGCAACGCGCGTGTGATGCCTCTGGTGTTACAGGCGTTCATAGGCTACGGTAACTGCTTTCCATCAGGCGGGCCGTATGCTTGTTTGCCACACTGATGGTATAAAAAAAAATAAAAAAAAATATGATGCGGTTAATAGCCGCCAATTATTATGAATAAATGTAAATTGTTTTCAAAATAAAAAGACGCCGCGGGAAGCATAGGAAATGAAAAATATTTATAAATAAATAAATGTTTTTTAAATATTCCGGGACAAATTACACACGGCCATCTAGTCCCAAACTAAGCAAAACTTGTGCTATGGCTACTGAATAACTGATATTATACTTAACATACTTATAATACATTGAAAACATCCAGACCATGAGAAACAGACATGTTCATGCACACAAATGTTTGTCTTGTGCCGGGATCGAATCCGCGACCTCGAAGTCAAAGTGGCCATTGCTAACCATTCGACCACCGAGCTCGTCAACATAACAACTACGACAACTGAATACTATTTTCTTCAAGAAATAGAACCGCAAAGTTTACGAGTGCGTGACGCATCGCCACAAGAACAATCGGCCCAACTCGGTACATTAGATGTAGTCACCACATCCACATCAAATAATTAAATCCCTATCCAAATTAGAAAAAAGGGATTCGCTCACACCCTTGCAATACTAGTAATAACATTTTAAAACTGTGAGGATAAATAAATAAATAAATAATATTTATAACACACAGTTTTCATAAATTAATCATAATACATTTGATAACATTTGGGGAAAATCACTATCCAATAATAGTAGGTAGTTTATGAAACTGTTGCATAATAAGGGTTATTAAAATACGAGTGTGAGTTTATAACACGAGCCGAAGGCGAGTGTTATAATGGACCACACGAGTATTTTAATACCTAATTATGTGCAGTTTCATACACTACATTATCTAATTTCATGAAATATATGATAATAATATTTTAAATACAACCATTAAGTTAATTTAACAGCTCTAATTCTTACTTATATCCATTTGCAGATCGAGCATGCGTAGTGCGCATGCGCGACGCGCCGCGCGGCGCCGCTTTCACAGATTATGTAGAAAAATTTTGCATAGTTGCAATGTATTTGCTTTGCAACCTGTTTAAAATACCTGTATCCAGGGCTGAAGCTGTATCGAAATGGTAAAAAAGTTATTTTACGATACAGTTGTCCATAGAAGAGCTGTATCGAAAAATAACTTTTTAAATTTATTTTGATAGCTTGTGCGTAAAGACTGTCATTATGATACTGTGTTTAGTTTTTTAATGTGTTAATTTCAGTATGAGATTAGATAATAGTAGTTTACGAAACTGTTGCATAATAAGGGTTATTAAAATACGAGTGAGAGATTATGTAGAAAAATTTTGCAAAGTTGCAATGTATTTGCATTGCAACCTGTTTAAAATACCTGTATCCAGGGCTGAAGCAGTATCGAAATGGAAAAAAAGTTATTTTTCGATACAGTTGTTCATACTAAACTAGGTGTGCTCAACAGGGCGAAGCAGTACTTCACTCCGCGGCAGAGACTTATGCTTTACAAAGCTCAAGTACGGCCGCATATGGAGTACTGTTGCCATCTATGGGCGGGAGCGCCTAGATACCAGCTTGCACGGTTTAGAACCTTTAAGTCTGAGAAGAGATTTTGCGTCCCTTTGTGTGCTCTACCGTCTGTACAATGGGGTGTGTTCAGAGGAGTTGTTTGATATGATGCCAACGGCCTCCTTCTACAGTCGCACCGCTCGCCATCGACAGGTTTTTACAGGGTCGGCAACGCGCGTGTGATGCCTCTGGTGTTACAGGCGTTCATAGGCTACGGTAACTGCTTTCCATCAGGCGGGCCGTATGCTTGTTTGCCACACTGGTGGTATAAATAAAATAAAAAATACGACAGCTGTATCGAAAAATAACTTTTTAAATTTATTTTTATAGCTTGTCATTATGATACAGTGTTTAGTTTTTTAATGTGTAAATTTCAGTATGAGATTAGATAATAGTAGTTTACGAAACTGTAATAATATAATAATATAATCTTTATTGCTTAAAACATGGTATACATAGGTCTTAAATTTAGTCTGAGAACATTCATGTTTTGCTAACGGAGAGATAGCATGCAACGATATAAATAATAAGCAAATTACTTTCTCATATCTTAAAAACTTCTCATGTCAAGAAAATCCTTTAAATTGTAAAAATTTTTTTCATTTAGCCATCCTTGAACAATTTTATATTTAACATTTTTAGGTCATTTGGTATGTTGTTATAAATCTTTACACACATAGCTATACAATTTTTATTATATTTTGATAGTCTGGGATTATCGTCAAGTACAAGTTTACATGGGTTACGTCTACTTCTTGAGTGCACATTATCAGAAACATTTCTGAACAAATGTTTATGCTATTGTACAAATATACAAACTTCGTAAATGTTGCATAATAAGGGTTATTAAAATACGAGTGTGAGTTTATAACATGAGCCGAAGGCGAATGTTATAATAGACCACACGAGTATTTTAATACCTAATTATGTGCAGTTTCATACACTACTTTATCTAATCTCATGAAATATATGATAATAATATTTTAAATACAACCATGAAGTTAATTTAACAGCTATAATTCTTACTTATAAATCCATTTGCAGATCGAGCATGCGTAGTGCGCATGCGCGACGCGCCGCGCGGCGCCGCGTTCACAGATTATGTAGAAAAATTTTGCAAAGTTGCAATGTATTTGCTTTGCAACCTGTTTAAAATACCTGTATCCAGGGCTGAAGCTGTATCGAAATGGTAAAAAAGTTATTTTACGATACTGTTGTCCCTAGAAGAGCTGTATCGAAACATAACTTTTTAAAATTATTTTGATAGCTTGTGCGTAAAGACTGTCATTATGATACTGTGTTTAGTTTTTTAATGTGTAATTTTCAGTATGAGATTAGATAATAGTAGTTTATGAAACTGTTGCATAATAAGGGTTATTAAAATACGAGTGTGAGTTTAAAACATGAGCCGAAGGCGAGTGTTTTAATAGACCACACGAGTATTTTAATACCTAATTATGTGCAGTTTCATACACTACTTTATCTAATCTCATGAAATATATGATAATAATATTTTAAATACAACCATGAAGTTAATTTAACAGCTATAATTCTTACTTATAAATCCATTTGCAGATCGAGCATGCGTAGTGCGCATGCGCGACGCGCCGCGCGGCGCCGCGTTCACAGATTATGTAGAAAAATTTTGCAAAGTTGCAATGTATTTGCATTGCAAATTTAATACCTAATTATGTGCAGTTTCATACACTACTTTAACTAATCTCATGAAATATATGAAAATAATATTTTAAATACAACCATGAAGTTAATTTAACAGCTATAATTCTTACCTATAAATCCATTTGCAGATCCAGCATGGGTGCATGGCAGCATGCGCGACGCGCCGCACGGCGCCGCGTTCACAGATTATGTAGAAAAATTTTGCATAGATGCAATGTATTTGCATTGAAACCTGTTTAAAATACCTGTATCCAGGGCTGAAGCTGTATCGAAATGGTAAAAAAGTTATTTTACGATACAGTTGTCCATAGAAGAGCTGTATCGAAAAATAACTTTTTAAATTTATTTTGATAGCTTGTGCGTAAAGACTGTCATTATGATACTGTGTTCAGTTTTTTAATGTGTAAATTTCAGTATGAGATTAGATAAAGATTATTAAGATATTATTTATTATGTTCCCTTTACTTTTTCTTTCTTATTATGAAAAGGGGAAAACAGATTTTTTTATACTACATCCGCACAAACAAGCATACGGCTTGCCTGATGTGAAGCGATTACCGTTTTTCACGAGTCGTGCTAACAACCCTCGATCGCAAGTGGAGGACAACTGTAAACGAGTCCTCTTAGAATACGAGAGCACTCATTTTTTATACCACTAGGGTGACAAACAAGCGTTCGACATGACCGATGGTAAGCAGTCATCACCTATGTACAATTACGACACCAGATGCGTTACATACATAGCATACATTTTATCCCCTGTAACCTATTCACGTGAGGCGAACCCTTGAGTAGAAGCTAGTTTTAAATATACAAAAGTGGTCTCTATCAGCCATTGAAATTAGTACACGCTCCGTTGCGAACAGAAATACAATTTCCATTGAACGCGGCCGGGAGCTCCAGTTTCTTGGTGCGCCTTTTGTTCATTTGTAAAAGCAGAAAATACAGAAACCCAATCAGGGATCTGTCTAAACGTCCGCCGTATGGACAGACGGACGGTACGTAAAACCTAAAACACACTTACTGGGTACTAAAAATTAGAACATAGTTATTGCTAACACTTTGAAACATAAAATTATACGTGGTGCACGAGGCTCGGGCGAAAAGAGAGGTAGGTAAGTGTAATTGTGCGCTACCCGACTGGGAATGTACCTCCACCTCACAGAATACCGCAGCCAAATAACAATTCCCTTGAGGGTTATTATGTTTCTGCGAGAGAGTGAGTGAGGTCACCAAAAATGAAGGAGATGCTTTGTTGGCAGCAGTGGGGGGGGGGGGGGGGGAGAGCGATATTTCATGTTGCGAGCGTTAATATAACTATGGTAACCGCTCGTCAGGCGGGCGGTATGCTTGTCATCCACGTACCCGACGACGTCGTAGTATACAAAAAAAAAAATTATAAAAAATACTACACTAAAGGCCTATCAGAAAGGTAGTTAACTACCTTCCATACTACCCTGAGATTACCATCAAGTCTATTCAGAGACCTAGAATTTTTCGCAACGGTATATCCTTACTAATCCTTCCTATCCTTATTAACTTACTAATCTTACAAATGGGAAAGTAAGTCAGTAAGTATTTTGTTAGCACTGCTTTCACGCCTTAACTTGATACTGAACCGATTGTTTTAGAAGTCTAATCTATATCTCTATCTATCTATTACTTAACATCTTTACACGTCTGGTGGTCTTACTTACTCGCACGAAGACAACAATCGTCTCTTGGGAAAACCTCGGTAAGTAACTCATTCCATCCGTGGTCATTCAGTTCGTGGAAGAAAATCTCTCTGGAACCGCACAGTTCACGACCATCTTGGCCCCAATGTGTGAAGATGAATTTCCTGCCGATGGCGAGCGGTGCGACTGTAAAATGAGGCTGTATGCATCATATCTAATATCTCTTCCGAACACAACCCATTATACAATCAATAGAACACACAAAGGGAGGCAAAGTCTCTCCTTAAACTTAAGGGTTCAATACCACGTGTAAGTTTAGGGTCGTCAACGATTCTCATGGATCGTCCTTGAATCGAATCACAATGCCCAAGCTGGTGTCTTGGTGCCCCGGCCCATATGTTGTTTGTTTCAACTTCTTTCACATCAAAAGTAACCAATGGATTGGCATATATTTGTAACGGCGTTAACAGTTACAAACTTGTAAGGTGACAGGCTTCTTTTATACCAGAAAAAATCTTAGTTGCTACGCAGGCGAAGCCGTACTCATCATCATCAGGTCATTTTAGTCTCCACTACAGGAGCACGACCCTCTCTCGTCCGTCACAGACAGGAGGATTTGGCCTACACTACACGCTGGCCAGACGGGTTGGGGAGGCCTGATCGATGTTTTCTAATGTATTTCCCTTAGTCCCCTTGTACGACATCCACGGGAAGAGACAGAGTGATTCTATTCTAGTCTGCCGGGAACCACACGGCCTATTAAGCCGTAGTATTAACTTTATTTTGTGCATGAATTGTATCAGCACAAAATGCAGTTACTATGGGCAATGCTATGCCGTTTTCACGAGCTCCTGCTTACCTCCCCTCCGAGTCAAATATCAAAGAGGTTTGACGCGACTTCTGCGTAACACGCATTCCATCGTTATACCACAGTATAAGTAATAAGACTTAGATCGCTCAGCGATAAGACCGCCTTTTGTACTTTTATTACTCTTTACACTGACGAGGTCGGTGGCGTAGTGGTCAATGACGCGGCTTCAACCAACGCTCGTGGGTTCGATTCCCACATAGGACAAACACTTGTGTGCATGAACATGTCACCCACATACATAGAAAACACCCAGACTAAGACAAACAGTCTTAGTCTGGGTGTTTTCTATGTATCATAAGTATGTATTTACAAAAAAAAATGTATTTACGTATGTTTATCAGTTGTCTATGGACTAGATGGCGCTGTGTAATTTGTCTGGCAATATTTATTATTATATTACGTTAATACCTCTGTAAAATCTTTTATTTAGTGCAATTGAGAATATTGTATTGTATTGTATTGTAGTACTACGTTGTAATACAAAAATCATTTGTCTAATAGTAATAGGTGTAAGTAACTTAGTACGATCTTTAGAGCTAAAGCCAACCTCACCTACACGTGGTGCACCCTGCTGATAGACTAACGAGGCTCTGGCAAAAGAGACGTAGGGTACAGCGTATTTGTACAGCTGCACGACTAGAGAAAGTACCTCTACCTCACAGAATACCGCAGCCAAATAGCAATTCCCTTGAGGGTTGTTGTGTACCTGCGAGTGAGTGAGGTCACCAGAAAGAAAGGAGTTGCTGCGTTGGTAGCGGGTGTGGCAACGCGCGAGCGATATTTCCTGTTGCGACCGTTCATATGGCTACGGTAACCGTTTTACATCGGGAGAACCGTATGCCTGTCTGCCACCCGACGTGGTGTAAAAAAAAAATCGGTTGTCTGTAAAGTCAGTTTACTAACGATAGTTGAACGTAACAACGTCATAAGAAAATACTCATGAAATGTTTGCATTTTTCAAAAGAAAATTTTAATGGAACGCCTCAGAGCGAGGTAACGCCGCATGAGTCATGTTTTTTCGTGCGTGCAGCCGGCTCCATCGAATTATAAGACGTTGTCACGTCAAAATAAAAAAGTAGGCATTAACGAGGCGCTACATGTAAGGACTGGCCAAGATGTGATCAAATTACCTTTACACGCACTGAATCATCATCATCAGGTTCATTTTAGTCTCCACTACAGGAGCTCGACCCTCTCTCGTCCGTCCTAGACGGATGGAGGATTTGGCCTACACTCCCCACGCTGGCCAAACGGGTTCGGGAGGCCTGATTGATATTTGATAATGTATTTCCATTAGTCGCTTTGTACGACATCCACGGGAAGAAACGGAGTGATTCTATTCTAGTCTGCCGGAAACCACACGGCTTCACACTGAATATTTCCCCCATATTGCCATAAAAAAAAAATGACGAGCCCCTAATATGTCACTAGCCTAAAAGCCCTTTCTTTTCTCACGTCACTTGGTTCCCGATGCTCGGATCGCGGAACGATTGTAAAGCATGCAAATTAGCTTTGCGTCTCGTTTGCTCCAATTGATTACACTGACTTATTGAAATCGAGTAACTAGTCCAATCCGACCAAAGGCAAAGATTCAATTCGTTACTATAATCTGTGCTGCTGTGGATTGTAATCAAATTGAATATTGATTTCAGTAAACTACGAGAATTTTATTTTTCTTTTATACTACGACGGGTGGCAGACAAGCATACGGCCCGCCTGATGTGAAGCGGTTACCGTAGCCATATTAACGCACGCAAAATAAAATATCGCTCGCGCGCCGGGCCGCCACCCCCGCTGCCAACGCAGCATGTCCTTCCTTTCTGGTGACCTCACTCACTCGCAGGAACACAACAACCCTCAAGGGAATTGTTATTTGGCTGCGGTATTCTGTGAGATGGAGGTACATTCCCTGGTCGGTTAGCTTACAATTAAGCTCCCTACCTCTCTTTTCGCCAGAGATTCGTTTGTCATAGTCATGTAATAGGGTCCGATTTACCCTTTGGGTACCGGACCCTAAAAAGCAGAACACACGAGCGGAACTGCGGTCAAAACGAGTCCATAATACAACATCGTTATTATCCCGAGATTCTCAAGTTTGTACTACATATTTTGTAAATGTAGGTAGGCATGTAAATCCGTACACGTGCCGTTTTCTCGGATACCTACCTAATTAAATAACTTAGTTACAACCTGCGAAACATTTTTACATAAAGTTACGTGTAGGTAACTTTGCTGAAACTTCGCTACTTAGGCCGGGCAAACTTTGGTGGTAAAGGCGCGATGACAAACTTATTCAGAATTACCTACTTACTCAGGTCTTAACATCTATGTGAAATTCGTTTAGGCTATACATTAGCGCAGCCTGCCCCCTTACCACCAACTCTTATTGCGATTCGATAACTGAATAGAATGCTTATTTATACCAATGAATAAGCGACTCTATTTAATCGCAATAAGAGTTGGTGGTAAGGGGGCTGAAATAATGTCATAGCTAGTAAACGGTGATATGAAAGTAAATATTAATCGACTTATATTAAATTTCGTAATATAACAAGGGATCCTGCAATCGAAGCGTAAAGAAGCACCGCGCGCGCCAGCATTCCAGTGTCAGCTGACAGAACACTGTTGTCTAACCTTTTTAACCGACGACTCCAAAAAAGAAGGAGGTTCTCAATTCGGCTGTATTTTTTTTTTTTTTGTAATATTTGTTACTTAATTACTCCGTGATATATAAACCGATTTGAATTGTTTTTTTTTTTTTAATTTGAAAGAGTATATTTCCAGATTGGTCCCATATTTTTTTCATCATCATCATGATCATCAGCAGCCTGTACTACCCACTGTTAGGTTTGTTATTTCATTACTATGTCATTTATAAACCGATTTGATTTTTTTTTTTTATTTGAATAAAATAAATAAATATTGTCAGACAAATTACACAGCACCATCTAGCCCCAGTCCAGTAAGCGAAGCTTGTGTTATGGGTACTAGACAACTGATAAACATACGTAATTTTTTTTTTTTGTAAATACATACTTATGATACATAGAAAACACCCAGACCAAGACAAACAGACATGTTCATGCACACAAATGTTTGTCCTGTGTGGGAATCTAACCCACGAGCGTTGGTGTCGAAGTCGCGTCATTGACCGCTACGCCACCGAGCTCGTCAAAAATTTGAAAGAGTATACTTCCAGATTGGTCCCATATTTTTTTCATCATCATCAGCCTGTATCTACATACATAAATGTAGAGTAATATTTAGTCGGTTTTTTTTTTTTTTTTTGGTTAATATTATATCAGTTACAGCTGCAACTTGTGCTCCTGTTTTTCATTACTGTCAGGCAGGATGGTCCGCGGACCGCCAGTAGTCCGTAAGAGGTAAATTATGGTCCGTGATACAAACTTATAATGAAAATGATTGAGCACTATTATACAAAATACTTAAGAGTTATAAAATAATGGATTTATATGACAACTGGGGACTCTACCCGCAACAAAAACCTCGTAGTGGTCCGCGAACAAAAAAAGGTTGAAAACCACCAACTTCACCTGCACGCGGTGCACCCTGCTGACTGACAAACGAAGCTCTGGCGAAAAGAGAGGTAGGGAGCGTAATTGTAAGCTACCCGACTGGGGAACGTACCTCCACCTCACAGAATACCGCAGCCAAATAACGGTTCCCTTGAGGGCTGTTGTGTTCCTGCGAGTGAATGAGGTCACCAGAAAGGAAGGAGATGCTGCGATGGCAGCGGGGGTGGCGGCGCGCGAGCGATATTTTATGTTGCGAGCGTTAATATGGCTACGGTAACCGCTTCAGATCAGGCGGGCCGTATGCTTGTCTGCTACCCGACGTAGTATAAAAAAAAAAAAAAAAGTTTTACTTGCAAAACACCTTGATAATTAATATTTTTCTGAAGAAGACCTCGTGGTAGGCTGCTGAGAAGTACTGAGCAGACTGAACTCTCTGATGACTGTCCGGCGGACTATTAAGTTGTGGAATGAATTCCTTCCTTCTCGAGACCTTCTCGGAAACCGGATAGTTTTTTTTTTTTTTATATGCTACGTCGGGTGGCAAACAAGCATACGGCCCGCCTAATGTGAAGCGGTTACCGTAGCCATATTAACACCCGCCAAATAAATTATCGCTCACGCGCCGCCACCCCCGCTGTAACGCAGCACGCAGCATGTCCTTCCTTTCTGGTGACCTCACTCACTCGCAGAAACACAACAACCCTCAAGGGAGATGTTATTTAGCTACGGATTCTGTGAGGTGGAGGTACATTCCCAGGTCGGGTAGCTTACAATTAAGCTCCCTACCTCTCTTTTCGCCAGAGCTTCGTTTGTCAGTCAGCAGGGTGCACAACGTGCAGGTGAAGTTAGCTTTGGTTCAAAGATGTTGATGAACCACTTACACCCCTAAAATATATAGATAGATAGTACACGACTATTTCGATTGTAAAGTTCCAATTGCATTGTCAAATTCCAACCCACTTCTCATTATGGTTCTTCATCACCATCATCACCCTGTATTTACCCACTACCAGATATACTCCCTCCCCAAAGATTTATACCCATCATCTTTTGAACCAGAGTCAACCTCACCTGCACGTGGTGCACCCTGCTGATTGACTAACGAGACTCTACCGAAAAAAAAAGAGTTGAGCGTAATGTTAAACTGCCCGATTGGCGAAGCACCTACCTCCACCTCACGGAATACCACAATCAAATAACAACTCACTTTGTTGTATTCCTGCGAGTGAGTGAGGTCACCAGGACAGAAGGAGTTACTGCGTGGGCAGCGTGGTCGGCAGCGCACGAGCGACATATCATGTTGTAACCGCTTCATATCAAGCGAGACATACGAAAAAAATACACGCACCTACAATTTTTCTCAATATTCAAATACGAACAGAATACATTTTCCACTCCACTCGTCAAATAAATCCCCATTGCAGCGAAATACTGTGATTATTTACATTTCGTATCACAACATGGAGGTAAAGTCATCCACTGTTATAATTGAGTCGGGCCAAGCTCATACGCCATTATACTTGGGCAAAACATTTCACGGCCCAGTTAACTGCGTAATGCAAACCCAAAACTTATTGAATAGGAAAGCAGGATCCAATAAAAAACCTGTCAGACCCAAAGTATTCGAAGGGACAGGTGTAGGTATTCCGACGCACTCGAGACGAAATCTTTGCCCCCCCAATCCACGCGTGTAATGTCGGCTTTACGTGAAACAAAGAATTGTCTTGCTTTGTTGAGACTACAGATACTCTTTAACTGACTTCAAAACGATACTATGTTTTATCCTTTTACCAACGCTCGTGGGTTCGATTCCCACACAGGACAAACATTTGTGTGCATGAACATGTCTGTTTGTCTTGGTCTGGGTGTTTTCTATGTATCATAAGTATGTATTTACAAAAAAAATGTATTTAGGTACGTATGTTTAACAGTTAGTCTAGTACCCATAACACATGCTTCGCTTACTTTGGGGCTAGATGGCGCTGTGTAATTTGTCTGACAATATTTATTTATTTATTTATCCTTGTTACTATAACTAGACCGGATTCCAAAATGTGGTATTTATAGTGTAAATGGTGTTCTGGATTTATACCTGTTGGTTAATCAGTAAAATAGTGATATCGTCGTCGGACATTTGGAGTCCGGATAACAGAAGTCGGGCGCTGCGGTAAGCGTGATTTATCCAAAATTCCTCAATTCCCAAACCTTATTCCATATAACGCTGGCCAGTTAGAACGTCCACCAATAAAAAAACCTGTCAGACACAAAGTATTCGGAAGGACAGGTGTAGGTAGGTATTCCGACGCACTCGAGACGAAATCTTTGCATATTTGGTTCGGCAGACTAGAATAGAATCACTCCGTCTCCTCCCGTGGATGTCGTACAAGGCGACTAAGGGAAATACATTATAAAACATCCATCAGGCCTCCCCAACCCGTCTGGCCAGCGTGGGGAGTGTAGGCCAAATCCTCCTTGTCTGGGACGGAAGAGGGAGGGTCGTGCTCCTGTAGTGGAGACAAAAATAATCTGATGATGATGATGAAGTAATTATAAATTATGCTTATAAATTTAACGATAGCTAACAATGTTTTCCCTTGATTTCAATGGAAAATGTAATTGCTGATCATTCCTCAAGGACATGATCTATCTCAATTTTTTTTTCGACACAAACCTCAAGCATATCGAAATTTTTTAATTGTGGCAAGTTTCATCAAAATCGGTTCAGTGATTTTGGAGTCTATTCATTTCCAAGAATGACTTTTCGGCGTTCCGCTCGTTCCCCACACTCCACTCAATTATAAAACTATTCTGTGCTATTGAAGTAAAACTTCTGTACGCAAACTTGACTTGGGGAGTAAGCTGGTGAATGCATGACGAGAGAGTTACGGAAACGGCAAACGGAAGTTGAGAGGGAGATATAAGTTAGTAGAGCTAAAGAAGTTTTACTTCAGTCGTGTGGTCTAAATCATACTCTTTATTTTTATAAGTAAGTACCTACTTAGTACATTGAGAGCAAAAAAAGTTTTTAACAAGACAAACTTAAAAAACTATCGTTTTTTTTTTATTATTATTTGACGAGCTCGGTGGCGTAGCGGTCAATGACGCGGCTTCGACACCAACGCTCGTAGGTTCGATTCCCACATAGGACAAACATTTGTGTGCATGAACATGTCTGTTTGTCATAGTCTGTGTGTTTTCTATGTAGCATATGTATGTATTTACAAAAAAAATGTATTTACGTATGTTTATCGGTTGTCTAGTACCCATAACACAAGCTTTGCTTACTTTGGGGCTAGATGGCGCTGTGTAATTTGTCTGACAATATTTATTTATTATTTATTATTTTCATATAAAATATGTACCTAGTGGTTTATACATATTTTCAAAACAATGGCGGCTTGAAAACAATGGACTCAGCCAACGCGCAGTTGAGCAGCGTGGTGGAGTACGTTCTAAATTCCATAAATTGAGGGGAGACTCGTATCGCGGCAGTGGGATAAATATGGGTTGGTGCAGGCAACAGATAATGTACCTACCTAACCATTAGTCAAATATGAAATGCCTCAGGGTGGCGTGCTATCCATCCCCAATGTTATTCGCTTTATTTAATAACCCTATCTTTTCTAATATTCGCTAATCCTACCACGTATATGCAGCCGATTTTCAGATTTACTCTCATGCTCATATTGATTCTATTTCTGCTGTCATAGATACAATTTTATTAATGATTTTTAGTTTTACTCCGATCCATTCCGATATTGTGACAGACAGGTCTGTCACAATATCGGAATGGAGTAAAACTCATGGGCTCATCGTAAACCCTACTAAAACCCTGACTAAGTATTATTATTGGCAGTCCAAGATTTATATCGCGAATTAACTGGTCCGACCTCGCACCTATCGTTTTTACCCTAGAACCGTACCCATCTTCAACTTTAACTAACGGTACCCTGGGGTACAAGTGTACCCCAACAATAATAATACATTTTCATTAGAGATATTAAAGTTTTTATTATTAAATCAATTTACACATAAACTTTTATACAATATATTCAGTCTTACTGAACACACTTAAATCAGATTAATTAGGAACTACGAACAATTTTGCCCTATTTTATTCTAGTGTTCGGTACAAATGAAAGTTTTGCAAGTGACACATTGCGTAATTATTTAAGTATTCTTTTTGTGTAGTAGTATTTATGTGTTTTATAATTTATACATAATCCCACTGAAGACATATTTTAATAATATGTTATAGTTTAACTGCGCCACCCACCTGTTCAAATAAACATTTTGTCCTCTTCCACCATAAGTTTGTCTGGAACAGATAATCTGTTGCGTTGCTGTTGCAATCATTGCGCATAGCGTTAGGACCGCCTATTGTATTGTCATTTTGTTTTTTTTTTTTTATGTTACTGCAATTTATTTCGTGCAATAAAGTTATTGTTATAATGTAAATGACTTACTATCTATCTTCCACTTTACTGTTAAACTGTATGTACTATCGGAGTTATTGAGAAGCTAGTGGATTTCTGACCATATTTTTGACGGCAAAATAATAATCATCCACTGAATTTTGGCAAGCACTTGATTGCCAAAACAAAACAAAGAAGAAGAAGAATTTAATCTTAAATTCTCAATGTCATGGCTTTTGACTTTTTATGTCATACTTATGTCATATCGGATCGAATGTTTATGTCAGTCAATGATAAGTTTTGTTTTGCTTGTGCTAATTATAACCAATTGCCTCATGTTTTTTTCTTTTAAATAAATATAGTGTATGATTAAAGTATTTCTGGATGTAAATAATGGATGACCACATAAAACAGTTTGATTGGTAAGGCAATCTGTGTACAAACTGCATTCCCCCAGTCAACTCATTATTTCAAGTGAAAAATTTAACCGAATTTATGTTACAGGTTTACTTCGAAAGCCGACACATGTTTCATAAAGGAGGAGGAAATTGACGACTGTGTGATCGAGAGCATTCTCTCCAACAGATTCCACGAGCCCCCATGGCTACCTTCCGACTCAGACGAAGAAACGCCTAAATATACTTTTAACTGGAATAGAATCTTCACCAGAAAAAATGTAAGTTCTTTTTTGCGTCGTTTCCGGGATAAAAAAAGTAGCCTGTGATACTCTACAGACCATAAATTACCCTGTCAAAAATCATATTAATCCATTAGTTCCTTTTGGCCTCAAAGAAGGGCGAATCCAAGATGGGATTGGAGCGTATTGTCATAGTTCCTGGCAATTAATTGGCAAGCAAGCACGTTCGGGTAGTTTGTCAGCCGCTCCTTGTATTTCTTGGTGATATGTCATATTTCGTGGTGGTTCTCTAAACCCCTTTGATTTAGGAGAAACCCATATCCAAGCAGTGTGATGAATAAGGGTTGACGACTGATGGATTGATTTGAATGGCACAAAATGTGGAAGTCTAGTAATAAACTTGGTTTGACGAGCTCGGTGGTCGAATGGTTAACAATGCCCACTTTGACTCCGGTGTTGTGGGTTCGATCCCCGCACAAGACAAATATTTGTGTGCAGGAATATGTCTGTTTGTCTTGTCTGGGTATTTTCTATGTATTATATGAATGTATTTACAAAAAAAAATGTCATTAAGTATTCAGTTGTCTAGTACCCATAGTACAAGCTTTGCTTAGTTTGGGATTAGATGACCGTGTGTAATTTGTCCTGGAATATTTATTTATTTATTTTAAACTAATAATATTATTTTATTACTTATTATTTAGGCAGGTGCCAATCTACAAGTAAACTACTCACCAGACAAGAATATGCAAATTTCACACTTTCTTATAATATTAAGGACCTACATGTTTTTATTTGTTGTTATGTTATAATTTACGTTTTTATGTTATGATCAGGGGCCTTACCACAAGCTCTAAATGCAGGAATGAAACAATCATGGTTGCGAATTTATGAATGAAATTCATTGATAAAAACGCAACCATCATAGTTTTATTCCTGGGTTTAGAGCTTGTGGTAAGGCCCCAGTCCATTGTCTTGAGCTGTGCCTTTATGGATCAATCCGTAATTTATTTTTTTATATATACAGATGAAATAATAGATATTAAAATAATTTCAGGAAAAACAAGTAAAACATAGATACATACCGGGATTCCAGTCCTTACCTCCATTCCCAAGGTTGTCGTCCATCACGGGGCAACAGCATTTTCATTGCCTCAAAGTTTTATGCTTCAACAATCCAAACGTCATGGAGACAGAAGTCATGTATCGACCTACAAAAGCTGACCGGAAACTTCTTGAGGTATAATATCCAGGGTTTTTTTATTTAAATAATTTATTTATTTAACAGTGGAGTTGATCTACATGTGAAAAATGTAATGTTTCCGTTCAGGCCACAAGGCTCATCAGTGGGTTTTTTCTTACTCATTCGAGCCACAAGAGTCACCTGTGACCCACGCTTTAGAGGTTTAATGTAAACACGTCCTACAAGTTAGAGCAGCTATCAAACAAAATGCATTTGGAGTCGTGTGGCTCTATAGTTGGATAGTGTGGTTTTGAAATCGAAAAAAACTAGCTTTATATTAGATAATATTGTTTGGATTAAATTCTATATAAGTAACTAATACAAGAGAAATATATGTATCGTATTAGTACTTACAAGTAGTGATACAAATTCGGATTTTTCTATCGCACAAAAACGGCTAAACGGTTTTTAATGAAGCTTCACGGTAATATAGCTAATTAGTATTGATCAATAAACGTCAAACGTCGCAAACGCGCAAATATCCGCGTTTTTTATATGTATTGTTAGGGCCCTTGATAGCAGTTTATACCCAAATTTGCAACTTTGAAAACCCTATGCTTTGTAAAGCTGACTAATAAACTCTAACAATATTAAATTGTAACTTATCGTTCTTATAATAACCCACTAATTCTTTGTGCCGTTTTACATGTTGTCTTTGTCCTTTATTACTCAATATAATAAATCTAGTTATTGTACACTCACAAAGCCATTCTATCCCAGAGTTACCTTTTTTTTTGCGTGATGTGAAGCGGGTACCGTAGCCATATTAACGCTTGCGACATCGCTCGCGCGCCGCCACCCCCGCCGCCAACGCAGTACCTCCTTCCTTTCTGGTGACCTCACTCACTCGCAGGAACACAACAACCCTCAAGGGAATTTTTATTTGGCTGCGGTATTCTGTGGGGTGGAGGTACATTACCCAGTCGGATAGATTACAATTACTCTCCCTACCTCTCTTTTAACCAGAGCTTCGTTTGTCAGTCAGCAGGGTGCACCGCGTGCAGGTGAAGTTGGCTTTGGTTCAAAGATGTTGATGAACCACTTTACACCTACTTGGTTATATAATGTTGAAAGAAAATAAGAAACATTGACATTGGTGAGAACTTCAAGAACACCACAAAGATGAATTGAATTGAAGATGTCTTTGAAAATTTAGCTATAATTTGAATCTAACCCAAGTATTTTTAGTTTCATGTAAATCAGTGGTTCCCAACCTTCTTTTCTTCGTGGACCACTACGAGGTTCTTTTTGCATTTAGCTGTCATATTAATCCATTATTTTATAACTCGAGATTTGAGTATTTTGTATAATAGTGCTCAAGTTACATTATAAGTTTGTATCCCGGACCATAATTTACCTCTCACGGACCACTGGTGGTCCTCGGATCACCGGTTGGGAACCGCTGATGTAAATACATTTTTTTACAGGATCTGCAAGGAATATACACCAAAGAACAAGATGAATATAAAGAATGGGCGAAACAGCTCTGGACAACCAGTCATTGCCGAAGAGCTTTACGTCCCAAGCCGCCCATTGAAACAGTATATAAAGCAGAGTTCAAAATGCGAGAAAATGAGCTACAATCGTTACCTAAAATGTACAAACTGGCAGCACAAATACCTTTGGAAGCAAAAAGTAATGTGTGCGAAATGGTCTGTAAGAAGGATTTAAAAAGTGTAAGTACATACTTGTGTTAAATATTTAAAGTCGTAGCGCAAGTTTCTTTTTTTTTTTTATGTGAGAGAGTTTTAACGAGCATGTGGGTCATCTGGTGGAAAGCAATCACCGCCGCCCATGGAGACCAGCGACACCAAGGGGTCGCCGATCCGTTGCCAGCCTTTAAATGTCAATCTAATCGGTCATGCAACCAAACCATGCAAATAAGAAACATTGACTGTAGATTGTATGTGGGTGGTTTTGTTAATTGTTGTGAAGTATGCTCTTAAACCCTTTGGTGGGGAGACCAATATCTCGGCAGTGTTAAGAGTATGGGTTGATGCAGACCAGCATTCAGAGCGGTAAAATTTATATTTAAAAAAAGAAATGAGTTCAGAAATGAGTAAAGAAATAATATTACTTCTAAACTTGATAGCAAATAAGCAAATGTTATTACATTTACCTGTAAATAGTTGTATCAGTTTTTTGATTATTATTTATTCATCATCATCAGGTCCATTTTAGTCTCCACTACAGGAGCATGACCCTCTCTCGTCCGTCCTAGATGGAAGAAGGATTTAGCCTACACTCCCCACGCTGGCCAAATGGGTTGGGGAGGCCTGATTGATGTTTAATAATGTATTTCCCTTAGTCGCCTTGTACGACACCCACGGGAAGAGACGGAGTGATTCTATTCTAGTCTGCCGGAAACCACACGGCTTTATTATATTATTTATTAATAATAATCAATAAACTGATACAACTATTTAACCTTGGACTTTTTGTGTTTACAGGTAAATCTATCAGAGCTGCCACAGATGGAGTACCCAATATTGACAAAGGAACGAGTAACTATTCTAAAACCTTGTCCAGTGCCGCAGCCTTGCAACAAGCATCCCTGTAGATTTATACTACCAAGTAATGTCTGACTTATGATTGAATCATGTTTTGTTAATATTTATGTTTTTACAATCTTGCCACTTCATACCCCAGTATCTTATGAGACATTTTCAAAAATCCTTTCTTAGCGAATGCCTACATATAATAGCTATCTGTATGATAAATTTCGGCCCGATCCGCCAGTGGTTTGAGCTGTGTATTGATAGATCAGTCAACGAGTAAGGATTGTCTTGTATAGATATGGATATCGTAGGCTAAACTTTCATTTATCTATCAACAGATGGCGCTAACATGATATGAATACATAAAAGATTAACTTTATTTGTTCGTAATATAAAATTAAGGTTCTTTTAGACAGAACATAAATTTTCAGACACGCGATTATTATTACATTCCCAAAATAAATTAGTTTTCATAGTAATGTATAGTCACAAAGTTAATATATAAGAGACTATTGTATCAGAGCATGCAATTTTAGTATGTATATGGACAAAAGAAATCGTCAAAGTTGTATTTGCCTCAAATCTTTATATTATTGCCAAATGCTCCCGCACGCGACCGACAATCGGTAACGAATATTTTACCAGCCAACCTAGAGTTTATTTATTTATAAGGTCTACCAACATATTTACACAGATAACCTAAGTCTAAAAACATTAGAATTTGGCTAGAAGTATTGCATAAAAACAATAATATGTAAACACAACATGGTAAATAAATAAATAAATATATAAATATTGTCAGACAAATTACACAGTGCCATCTAGCCCCAAAGTAAGCGAAGCTTGTATTATGGGTACTAGACAACTGATAAACATACGTAAATACATTTTTTTTTTGTAAATACATACTTATGATACATAGAAAACACCCAGACTAAGACAAACAGACATGTTCATGCACACAAATGTTTGTCTTATGTGGGAATCGAACCCACGAGCGTTGGTGTCGAAGCCGCGTCATTGACCGCTACGCCACCGAGCTCGTCAAATATTAGAAGATACAATACAGGCATAGGACCGTTTCCGTTCAAATATGTTAAGATATGATATAAGTTAAGATTTATTGTTTGTTGAGAGTTCATTGAAATGCCTAAGACCTATAAAAAACTTGGGCAATAAATTTAAAATAATGGTGCGCACCGGTCGAAAAAATCGTTCTGATTGTCGGATATACAAAAAAATTGGTTGCCTGTAAAGTCGGTATACGGGCGAAAGTTTTACGTGACAACGACTTTGAGTGGTAAAATGTTTTCGAGTGGAAGGGATGCATGCCTTTCACTTTTTATGTCTGTCTCTCTCGCTCTTAGAAGGGACACGCGTCCACGACACGCCTACAATGAGAGCGAGTGAAAGGCACGCGCCTTTCACTCGCTCTCATTGTAAGCGCATAACGTGACCCAGTTTCTTGAAGTGTCACCCGGCTAACCAATTTATAAGACGTTGTCACGTCAAAAATATCGTGGACGGGCGTATATACCATAAACTTAATCGTTGACGAGCTCGGTGGTCGAATGGTTATGGTTAATATTGGCTAGTTTGACTTCGAGGTTGCGGGTTCGATCCCCGCACAATACGAGATAAGATATTTGTGTGAATGAACATTTTTTTTTATACTGCGTCTGGTGGCAGACATGCATACGGCCCGCCTGTGAAGCGGTTATCGTAGCCATATTAACGCTCGCAACATAAAATATCGCTCGCGCGCCGCCACCCCCGCTGCCATCGCAGCATCTCCTTCCTTTCTGGTGACCTCACTCACTCACAGGAACACAATAGCCCTCAAGGGAACCGTTATTTGGCTGCGGTATTCTGTGAGGTGGAAGTACATTTCCAAGTCGGGTAGCTTACAATTACGCTCCCTACCTCCTTTTCGCCGGAGCTTCGTTTGTCAGTCAGCAGGGTGCACCGCGTGCAGGTGAAGTTGGCCTTGGTTCAAAGATGTTGATGAACCGCTTACACCCCTAAAATGTCTGTTTGTCTTGGTCTGGGTGCTATCTATGTATATAAGGACATATGTATTTACAAAAATCTTATCTAACTACATAGTACCCATAGTACAAGCTTTGCTTAGTTTGGGACTAGATGGCCGTGTGTAATTTGTCCAGAAATATTTATTTATTTAATCGAACTTTTTCTTTCAGATGAGAACGCAGTATCAATATTACCACTGACAGAAATCCATCGGGAATTATCTCAGTGGGCCCTTGATTCTGGCGCAAGATTCATAGCCAGCGAAAGTGCTCTAAAATGTCTCATTGAACTGGAACAATCTTGGATGCTCCCAATATCTGTCTGCCAAGCTATCAGCGCTGGTAAGTTTATTTTTAAGGTTTTTCATACTTACGGTCGCGACCTCCCAGGGGGTCACCAAGTTACATTCGGGGAGTCCGCGAGGGGAAAAATGCAAAGGTTTGTAGACCATACGCTACAGTAAATAAAACCGGCCAAGTGCGAGTTGGACTCGCGCACTAAGGGTTCCGTACTTAGTAATAGGGTTCCTTTTTACCCTTTGGATACGGAACCCTAAAAAGAGTTTGCAGGTCTGATTATTGTTAAATAATTCATGAACTCAAATCTTTAATCAAACAAATCTTGTTACAATTGCAAGCCTATTTCTCTTCTTAATTTTTATATTCACCATTAAAGACCGATTTCGTTCACCTGAGAACAAAGCTCCTTAAAGGCCACTGATTTGGCTTAACAGCTGTCTTCTGATGACACTAGCTGGGGCCGACGGCTTAACGTGCCCGGAAGTACGAAAGAGCTGGAAATAAATATACCCATCCATGGCCAGCCTACCGTCGATGTTGCTTAACTTGCACGTTAGCTTAGGCTGACACGCACAACGACGCCACCGAGCTTCTCTTTTTACCCGACTGCGACAGAAGAAGGGTTATGTTTTTTGAGAGTATGTATGTATGCATGTATAATTGTTTGGCACGCTCTACAGCCTAGACCGTTTGACAGATTTCAACATAATAGGTGGCGTTAGATTCGTCTTAATCACGCGAGTGACATGGGCTATAACAAATATAAAATAATCAATATGGCGGCTGTGAGCCGCAAAATTGTCGTTAGAGTAATTTTTTTTTCTTCTAAATATATCGACATGGGTATCAAAATAAAGGTCTCGATGACCTGGTTTCAAATATATATTTGATATATTAGTTTTTGCCTGCGGCTTTGCTTGTGTGGGATTATATTATTGTTGCGCGTGGGTTGTATGTAGGTGCAGTCGGGTTTTTTTTATTAACTTAACTTGTTATTTATTTTAATTGTTATTATGTATCTCTCTTAACTCACGGGTCAGGCCCGGTCATTTGATAGGCATGCGCGGGGATATGGATCCAACGCGTAGAGGCCCCTTTGAGAAGTTTGATGTGATGTTGTACGCCCGCCGTGACCCGCTCCAGGATATGTCAATGGAACGATATACCCATGAGCAGGTCTCGGCAGGCGTTGAGACTATTGCGAAGTGTGATGGAAAATAAATGGGCTATGGAGATGAGATCTGGGTGAACTTAATACCGGGCTATTACAGAAGAGAGACGGACGCCTGCCATAACTGCTTTTATTGCTAGTTATTTGCGGCAGGCGGTGGCTTGCCACTCACTAGATGGGCCCCCGAAATGCCAGGAAAACGGCCGGGATCAACACCGGTGTGAGTGACTCAGGGATGTCGAGAGGTGTGTTGCGCTTTCTCCGAAGTTACTCGCGGCGTGATGCCCTTTAACACTTCCACCCCTGGAGCATATAGCTCTAGCGGCTCCTCTCTGGACGGCCAATGAAGGCAAGCCAGATCTGAGAGTCCTGAGTCTTGTATTTACACTCCGACCGATGAAGACACGTCGGAGACGAAGGCCCTGACCGACTCTCTGGAGACTCGGGTCCGTGGTGTCGCTACTCACACAACAGCTCGCCACACAAGCTGCCCTGCGGACTAATTAACTATTAATAATTGTTATTATTATTATTTTCAATCAGATGGCGACAGAAGCAACGTGGTAGTGTTGGGCAGCCATTTCTCCATAAACAAGGACTCCGCGCCAGTGAGGACCTACAGAGCGTTCCGACACTTGGTGGAGCACGCCTTCGTACCGTAAGAACTCTATACGTACACCACTTTGCGACATTTGTCTTCATATATTTGAGCTTTATAACAAACAAGTGACCGCGTCTTGACGTGCTTTTTTTCCTATTATGTTATTTTTATATATATATAATTCTACTGTACGTGTGTATGTCACTGACCACCTAAATGGATGGACAGATTTGAATGAATTTTGTATGCGTTTGGGTGGCGCCCTGGATGGTTTACTACCACTCCCTGCCGCTCTCACAAGGCGACCTCACCTCTGAGTCGAATGTGGAACCGTTCGCAAGGGCTGCCACGCGGCGCCGCGTATTACGTAAAATGATTTATTTCTTATTATTTAACAATTACTACATGCTATTTGGTTTTTCATTTTAAATCAAATTATTTTTCCAGTTTAAAGTTAATGAATTTTACATATTGTACCGTCGAAATCGTTTTTTCGACAGTTCCACTTTTTTGGAATTTTTGGAAGTTGAATATTTATATTTATACTATATTCTCGAAATACAACCACGACATTAGATTGTATAATAACCAATTACAACCCACGTGTGACATTTAGTGTTGCTCGGTACGTAACTGGATTTAATGTAGTCTCATACTAACTCAAAATAAATGTTTGAAGATATTTATTATTACAATATTACCTAAAGTATAACGTCTTACATCACAGCTCAAGGTACCTACTTCATTATGCAGTCAACTATAGGGCACTACAGATGCTGTCTCTTTGAATTGTCATTTTTAACCGACTTCAAAAAAGGAGGAGGTTCTCAATTCGACTGAATATTTTTTTGTATGTATGTTATTCGATATCTTTGCGAATTGTGAACCGATTTTCATAATTCTCTTTTTATTTGAAAGGGTATGATTGCAAGGTGGTCCCATATTCACCAAATCAGGATCTGATGATGGGATGCCAGGGAAATCAAGGAAAACCCTTAAATTTTCCCTGTGGTAGCCGGCAGAATAGAATTGTGCCACTCCATTGCTCTGCGCTGGATGTCGTACAAGGCGACAAAGGAATCTTGTGTCACGCGACAACTTTTCTCCCGGAAGGCGGGCAGCAGCGTCTACCGGGGTATTCCACCAATAAGCTGCGCTCGCCAACTGAAGTCGGTTTCAATTTTTTTTTTAAATCATTTTTTTATTTGTCATATAATCGGTAATTTTTTAGATGGCAAACAAGCATACAGCCTTTATGAAAAGCAGTTAGTGCAGCCAGCCCAACGCTTGTAACACCAGGAGCATCACATGCGCGTTGAAGTCTATGTAAAAACCTCTACACGCCCTTTTTATGGCATGCTTTCTTTTAGGCCAGAACAAAGAGCGAAGTTGGAGCAAAAGAAAGTAAGAGATTCAAGAGTGAGCGGGGAGTCGAACCCTGCGCCGCGCGCCAGGAGCGACAGCGCTTCCAGCGACGACGACAACCTGGTTATTGATTTCGGCGGCGTTAACAGTCAGTATATTTTTTTTTAGATAAAATATGCTTTTTAAAATACAAATAAAAAAAATACATTAAATCAATAAGTTTTTTCATACTACGTCGGGTGGAAAATGAAAATACGGCCCACCTGATGTTTAGCGGTTACCGTAGCCATATAAACACTCGCTATATGAAATACCGGTTACGTCCCCGGTGGTTTATTATTTTTTTATTTGCCTACAAGTAATCTTTACTACTTTTATTAAATTCTAATGTCAATGGTCTTAGATGAGATACGAGAACGATTATTAATATTACAATAGTACAAAAAAAACTACTAGTCGACTAACGCCTTTGAAATTTCGTGATATGACGCTTTCGTGACATACCTCATAAATATCGTATCCCGAGTAGCGTAGAGCAGAATGTATAGCTTTTCTAAGTACGCGCCTGGCCCCTCCCTTACCCCGCGTACCCCGCACGATTGCTCTGAGACGTCTGTTGGACGACTGCGACTGGAAAGGAGCGCTCTATATACTGTGTCATTACTATTTTTTTATATACTACGTCGGGTGGCAGACAAGCATACGGCCCGCCTGATGTTAAGCGATTACCGTAGCCATATTAAAGCTCGCTACATAAAATATCACTTGCGCTCCGCCACCCCCGCTGCCAACGCAGCATCTCCTTCCTTTCTGGTGGCGTCACTCACCCGCAGTAAGTAACACAACAATCCTCAAGGGAATCGTTATTTGGCTGCGGTATTCTGTGAAGTGGAGGTACATTCCGCAGTCGGGTAGCTTACAATTACGCTCCCTACCTCTCTTTTCGCCAGAGCTTCGTTTGTCAGTCAGCAGGATGCACCGCGTGCAGGTGAAGTTGGTTTTGGTTCAAAGATGTTGATGAACCACTTACACCCCAAAATTTTTGGTTGATTACTCATACAGAGTTCTTAATTTACCCCTACGAGGGTAATTACCCCTTAAGGTTCGGTACCAAAGCTATAGACTGATATTACTATATTTTTAGGGTTCCGAACCTCAAAAGGAAAAACGGAACCCTTATAAGATCACTTTGTTGTCCGTCTGTCTGTCTGTCTGTCTGTCTGTCTGTCTGTCTGTCTGTCTGTCTGTCTGTCTGTCTGTCTGTCTGTCTGTCTGTCTGTCAAACATTTCTATGTCGAGAATGCGTGGAGGTATCAAGCTGAAATTTGAACTGTATACACAGGTCTACGGTCCCATGAAGTTAAAAAAAAATCAAACTGCTAAGTTTACGTAGAAAAAAGTTACGGCCGTTTATTCAGCAAAAAACGCATATTTCGACACACTCAAAGGAATCAAAACCTATAGGGTACTTCCCGTTGACCTAGAACTATGAAATTTGGCAAGTAACATCGTTATAGACTACAAGTACAGGAATAAATCTCAAAACTATACATTTGTAAATAGATCTAAAAAAATAGGGGGTCTATATTTTTTATAGGGTGTCGAAATTTCAAATTGAAACTACTAGTTCAAATGGGGTATCATATGAAAGGGCTTGATGTACACATTGCAAAATATATTTTATTTATTTTTTTCGACGCATTATTTCTTATTTATAATGAAAAATATCAAATTTAATAATGATACTACGTACCTACGGAACCCTCGGTGGGCGAGTCCGACTCGCACTTGTCCGGTTTTTTTTTCTTTATTCAGACGATGAGCCGGAAACGAACGTTGAAGACAATGCAGAGAAAGAAGATAACACGTCTGAAAGTAACGAGAAAAACAAGCCAAAACATGATGAAGTTGAAGAGAATGCACCCAGTGAAAACGCCATTGGAGTTTATACCTGCACGTGTAAAGGTATGAATATAATAACACTTCAGTACAATAACAATCCTTTAAGCAATTCTATGATAAGTGTTGACTTGACTGGCCACTTTGACTCTGAGGTTGCGAGTTCGATTCCCGCACATGACAAACATTTGTGTGCATGAACATGTCTGTTTGTTTTGATCAGGGTGTTTTCTATGTATTTATTTACAAAAAAAAATGTATTTAAGTATAATATCAGTTATGTAGTACCCGTAGTACAAGCTTTACTTAGTTTTGACTAGATGGTCGTGTGTAATTTGTCCAGGAATATTTATATTTATTTGTTTACTTAGTGTGGTTATTAATACTTATGTATTTCGTTGATCGAGCTTCACTTAGGTACCGTGTCTTTTAGTAGATAATGCATCTTTCCAAAATCATGTAAGTAACATCTATAAATTGACAAGAGGTATCCATGCTACAATAGGCGGCGTTACATGACACTTGGCATGCTTTTGAGATATTTATTTGCTTTATTGACATAAACGAAAAATCTGTCGGTATTTCAATATGACTATTGAAATACCGACAGATTTTTCGTTTATCAGAAGAAAACGAATTTTCCGTTAATTAAGACCTAGCTAGATTCATTTGCTGTCGTAGACGATATTGTAAATTTCATCGAAATCGATAGGGCCGTTTGCGAGACATATGTTTATTTGTGTAGGACAGCGATTCCCAAAGTGCGTTCCGCGGAACCTCAGGGTTCCCTGAAAAGATCACCAGGGTTCCGAGAAATAACGCAGTGGTTTCTCTTTTTATTTAACCTTTCACGTGCCGCAACCCCATAGTGGGTACAGCGTTGGTACAGCGCTTGATACAGCGGTAAATATCGCGGTACGCGAGGGGTTAAAAGTTTTTATATCTGTAATTATTTGATATGCAATTCCATAAAATAAATACGTTTCGGTTAGAAGAGAACCTCAAGTTTGGGAACCGCTGATATAAGTGTAGATAAAGTTGCATAAACTACTTTATCTACACTTACCAACAAACGAAGTTATTGATATTTATAGCTTTATTTCTTGAACTGGTCAGTTTTTTTAGATAGATTGAATATGCTTTATTTGCACTATAAAAAGTACAGAAAATACAATTTAAAATATTTTTTTTAAACAAAACGTGTATGCAACAAGGCTGCCTTATTGCTGAAAACATTTTTTTCAAGGCAACCTTTAGGTAAACAAGGCATGAAGTAGGTAGGGTTTGCAAATAATAAATAAATATTGTCAAACAAATTACACAGCGCCATATAGCCCCAAAGTAAGCGAAGCTTGTTTTATGGGTACTAGACAACTGATAAACGAACGTAAATACATTTTTTTTTGTAAATACATACTTATGATACTTAGAAATACATAGAAAATAAGAAAAATGTAAAATTTTAACTAAATTAAACCCATTGCTATATAATGTGTTATATTATAATAACTATTATAAAAAGCACATACACAAAAATCATACAAACAACATAGACAAAAACATGCATACATATTACATTTAGTTGTCATAAATGTATATATTTCAGACACGATGTTCGCGCAGCCCCCGCCGCGGTCCTTCAGGAAGTGGCTCGTCAGGAACAAAACGTCGGGCGACGACCATTCTCTTATCGTCCACTGTTCGCACAAGACCAGAGTAAGTGGCTGAAAGAATGATCATAACGATTTTTATATGGGGGGGGGGGGAACAAGCATGTAGATCACCTAGAATAGAATCCTTTATTTGCCTAAATGTGGATATACAGGTGTACAAATGACATCAGCAGTTTGATACATCACATTTGCCAGAAATATTTAGGCATGCAATTATACAATAAAATTAGATTAACAATATGTCAAATTATTTCAATTGAAATGGAAATAATAATTTTAACAATTACAATTTTATAAGGGTCATAATGAGATGGATATTATTAATATCATTTTTTTTTAAATGTCATTATACTATCATTACATTAAATGTCAATCAAATCGATCTAGTGGAAAGCAATCACCACCGCCCATGGAGACCAGCACCACCAAGGGGTCGCCGATCCGTTTGCAGCCTTTAAATACTATAGATATGGCATACACAAACTAAATTGCGTCAGAAAATGCATCCTGGTCTGGGAGATCTATGACTATCGCTATCTTTATCATATCGGCGCTTTAATATACTTGCTATCTCTTACCCTCCCTGAGTACGTAATCGGTGCAATGACGCCTTTTTTTCTTGCAAAAAATATGAAATTAACCTAAAATACGCGTTAACATCAAATATTATTATATACTTTAGCGTGATATGTGATCCCTTGGGCTTTATTGACTTTATCAACACGACTCACTCGCAGGAACACAACAACCCTCAAGGGATATTTATTTGTTATTTGGATAATATTTCAATTCCTACATAACCATGATGTTGACGAGCTCGGTGGCGTAGCAGTTAATAACGCGGCTTCGACACCAACGCTCGTGGGTTCGATTCCCACATAGGACAAACATTTGTGTTCATGAACATGTCTGTTTATCTTAGTCTGGGTGTTTTCTATGTATACTAAGTATGTATTTACAAAAAAAAAATGTAGTTACGTATGTTTATCAGTTGTCTAGTACCCATAACACAAGCTTTGCTTACTTTGGGGCTAGATGGCGCTGTGTAATTTGTCTGACAATATTTATTTATTTATGATTAACTAATATAATACAGGATAACACTGGCGAAGTGTTGTTGGAGCCGATCCCCGAGTACCAAGTAGACTTGGCGGGCAGCGAACAGTCCCGACAGAAACTGATGAGTTTAGCTCTCTCGCTACTGTTGCGACGAAACGCATCAGTGCTCAATGGTGAGTGGCCGCATCAATTGATGGGTCGTTTTCAAAATAAATGTACGTCACGGAAGTGTCAGTAAATTGTTTTGCTAAGAAATGACATTTTACCATGGTTGTATTGACCAATAATTTCCTAACATTGACATTGCCTTATTTTTACCATTTCCTGACGGCACAATTTACTGAAATCGAAAATTTTAGTAAATTGTGCCGTCAGAAAATGGTAAAAATAAGGCATTACAAGGATTGTTAAGGATGTACATTTATTTTGAAAACAACTCTGATATATTTCACATCATAAAAATAATCCTCTGTATTGCATACTGCGCGATTTATTAAAAAGGAAACCGAACAAGTGCGAATCGGACTCGCGCACGAAGGGTTCCGTACCAACGGCAAAAGTATGGGAGCCTCCCTTAAATATTTGTTTTATTTTAATTATTTATTGTTAAAGTGATTATATAACTAAATATTCTATGAATATTTCAAGCAACCTGTTGCTGTTATCAATATCGAGCAAAAACGAGCATTAAAAGAATCACGTTTATTGTATGTGAGCCCCCTTAAATATTTAATGTATTCTGTTTTTAGGGTTCCGAACCTCAAAAGGAAAAACGGAACCCTTATAAGATCACTTTGTTGTCCGTCTGTCTGTCTGTCTGTCTGTCTGTCTGTCAAGAATTTCTATGTCGAGAATGCGTGGAGGTATCAAGCTGAAATTTGAACTGTATACTCAGGTCTACGGTCCCATGAAGTTAAAAAAAAATCAAACTGCTAAGTTTACGTAGAAAAAAGTTACGGCCGTTTATTCAGCAAAAAACGCATATTTCGACACACTCAAGGGAATCAAAACCTATAGGGTACTTCCCGTTGACCTAGAACTATGAAATTTGGCAAGTAACATCGTTATAGACTACAAGTACAGGAATAAATCTCAAAACTATACATTTGTAAATAGATCTTAAAAAATAGGGGGTCTATATTTTTTATAGGGTGTCGAAATTTCAAATTGAAACTACTAGTTCAAATGGGGTATCATATGAAAGGGCTTGATGTACACATTGCAAAATATATTTTATTTGTTTTTTTCGACGCATTATTTCTTATTTATAATGAAAAATATCAAATTTAATAATGATACTACGTACCTTCGGAACCCTCGGTGGGCGAGTCCGACTCGCACTTGTCCGGTTTTTTAATATTTATTGTTATAGCGGCAACAGACATACAGCATCTGTGCAAATTCCAACTGTCTAACTATCACGGTTCATGAGATACAGTCTGGTGACAGACGGACGGACGGACAGCAGAATCTCAGTAACAGGGTCTGTTTTACCCTTTGGGTACGGAACCCTCACAAGATCATTTTATTGCGGCTCTAAGTAGGTATACTTAAGAGAAAGTTTCAGTAGACAAAGTAATATTGAGCGATAGAAAAAAAATATGTTATTATTCACGAGCTCGGTGGTCGAAAGATTAGCAATGGCCACTTTGACTCTGAGGTCCCGGGATCCTCGCAAATGACAAATATTTGTGCTCATGAACATGTCTGTTTGTCTTGGTCTGTGTGTTTTCTATATATTATATGTATGTATTTTCAAAAACTAATGTATTTATGTACATATAACAGTTAGGGGCCGTCCATTAATCACGTGAGGTTCAAAAGGGGGGGGAGGGGTTCGGTAAAAATCACGAAATATCACAAGGGGGGAGGGGGGGTGTAGTAAAATATCACGTGTATTTATTTTTTTGTCAAACGCGCGATTTCTAAACCGAAAAGCGGCGTGTTGAATACATTGACTTGCCGATGCTAGGCAATGAGCGAAGTTGAAGACGATGACGGCCTACAACTCCCTGCGCATTTAGTGATGTAACGAATATTCGTATTCGCATTCGCATTCGCGAATATTCGCATATTTCTCGACATTCGCATTCGCATTCGCAATTTTATGCGAATGTTTTGCGAATATGAACGTCCTAAAAATAATTAAGATTTTCAATTACAGAAAGGTAAATTAAATAGAGAAATAAGTATCAACTTCTTATATATTTATTTTAAAACCTTATCTTCTGTTAGGATTTTTTGTTAAATAAACAATAAACATCACTCGTAAATCAAACAGCAATCGGCCTTCTTCGGATCGGCTCGACAATGCTCTGAAGTAGATGCAAATAATTACAAATGTGTGCGTGTAACTCGCGCGCCAACTAGGCTGTCAAAATAAAGCCAAAGACCAATGGCGCCAAATACAAAAGTCAATATTCGTTTCGCATTCGCGAATATCGACGGCAGATATTCGCATTCGCATTCGCGAATGTCTAGAAATTGACATTCGTTACATCACTACTGCGCATACAGTATAATAATGGTGTCAGAGTATTGATGGAGCTGCCACGATTCTGTAGCGCGTCTGCCATGTTCATGCTTGCGCGAACAGGCCCCTTACCACCAACTCTTATTGCGATTCAATAACTGAATAGAATGCTTATTCATACCATTGAATAAGCGACTATTCAATTTGAAATGAGTCGTTTATTCATTGGTATGAATAAGCATTCTAGTCAGTTATTAAATCGCAATAAGAGTTGGTGGTAAGGGGGCAGAACTTTTATGCAACGATAAGGGGTCACCACATTTGACATAATACCCACGGCCTCCTCCTACTGTTGCACCGCTCGCCATCGACAGGGAATTCATCCTCATATATTAGAACCGAAGAGGTCACGTACTGTGCGGTTCCAGAGAAGTTCCGTACTATCAAGCTGTGGTATGAACTGCCTGTGGAAGTTTTCTCAGGAGACTACAACGTCAACGTGGGGTTCTTCAAAAGGAGGACGTGAAAACATTTTTACGCTCATACGTGTAGGGTCGGCAACGCGCAAGTGATGTTTCTGGTGGTATAGGCATATTTTTTTCTAAAGGGGTAGAGCTAAGCTGGAGTCATTTAGTGTCCATGA
Source organism: Hypsopygia costalis (assembly GCA_937001555.2). Lineage (NCBI taxonomy): Eukaryota > Metazoa > Arthropoda > Insecta > Lepidoptera > Pyralidae > Hypsopygia > Hypsopygia costalis. The sequence goes on from OW443329.2 coordinate 31,259,030, forward strand.
CATGGTCGCGGTCAAGTTATGGAGATTGAGTGACTGCAGCTCGTATTTGGGCCGGCTCGTCCGGGGCAGTACCACTCTCTCACAGAAAACCGGCGTGAAGTAGTAGCTTGCTATTGCGTTTCGTGCGGTGAGTGTTGAGACCCGGAGCCCAAACCAAAAACCTCGACTCTGGATATGGCAGTGGCATTAGGAAGAAGAATACCCCAGGAGGGTACCGTCACCGTTGGTGAAGGAGAATCCCTCCCTGAGTCCCACTCTCACTACTCAGGCCGCCCGACGTATTCTGGGACGGGCACTATGCCGCTCTGTATCTCTGCCAGGAGCAAGTGTAAGAAGAGGACAGCATGTTCCCCTGAGCTCCATATCGAGCTGTGTAACATAAGGGGGCGTCACTCCAACCTTAATGCCGTCCACCAGCACCTTGAGACGGCTAAGCCAGCCTTGCTCTTTTTGACTGAGACACAGATATCCCCACCATCCGACATCTCGTATCTGCGCTACCCAGGGTACATACTGGAACACAATTTTATGCCACGAGCCGGTGTGTGCGCGTACGTTAGGGAGGATATCTGTTGTCGACGTCTTGGCAGTCTTGAAGAGAGGGGCCTGTCAATTATGTGGCTGCGCGCAGATTTTGACGACCATATTCGTATCTACGCGTGCCTCTACAGGTCCCACAGCGGAAACGCCGAAACGGAGCGCCTTATTGAGCACATCCAAACGACGACTGACAGCCTACTCCAGCAAATGCCTTCTGCCGAGATTGTGGTTATGGGTGATTTCAATGCCCACCACGTCGAATGGCTTGGGTCACGCTCTACTGACCATGCTGGAAGATCTTTTCATGACTTTGCCTTGGCATATGGTCTAACGCAGCTGGTCTCTTCACCTACAAGGGTACCGGATGAGGAGAACCATGTGCCATCCCTTTTGGATCTTCTGCTGACCTCCCACCCGGATAACTATCGCGTGTCTGTTGGCGCCCCTCTTGGTTCCTCAGATCATTGCCTGATAAGATGTGTGGTGCCACTCATACACCAAAAGCGACCGCGTACAGCAGGTATCCGTCGTGTGTGGCATTTTAGGTCAGCAGATTGGGATGGGCTGCGTGACTTCCTAGCTTCCTATCCTTGGGGACCAGTTTGCTTCTCGCTGGATGATCCCAGTGTCTGTGCAAATGCTGTCGCTGATGTGGTTCTGCAGGGTATGGAACTATTTATTCCCAATTCTGCGGTGCCCATTGGCGGTAAATCTCGACCATGGTTCGGTGGGTCTTGCAGAGCCGCGTCGCGTCAGAAGCAAGATTCCTACCGTGCCTGGTCCAATGCTCGGGCAACTGGAGATCCAAGTACTTAAAAAAAATACAACTCTGATTCCAGATCGTTGAAGGGTTGTATCGCGAAGGCAAAGTCCAGATTTATTAGCGAAATTGGCGAGAGACTAGTGCGTTTGCCCTCTGGGTCTCGTGCGTTCTGGTCGCTCGCCAAAGCCGTTCAAGGTAACTTTTGTCAGTCGTCGTTTCCACCATTGCAGCGGATGGATGACTCGCTGGCCCATACTGCAAAGGAAAAAGCCGATATTCTAGGGTTTCTTTTTGCATCTAACTCGACTCTGGATGATCGGGGAGCCACACCACCTACCATCCCTCGGTGTGAAAGCTCTATGCCAGAAGTTAAGTTCAGGCAAAGAGCCGTGCGTAGAGCGCTTTTCTCCCTGGACATCCATAAGTCGAGTGGGCCGGATGGCATTCCATCCGTTGTTTTGAAAATGTGTGCCGCGGAGTTAGCCCCAATTCTAATCCGCCTATTTCGGTACTCGTACTCGCTTGGCGTGGTCCCCAGCTCGTGGAAGGAGGCTTTGGTTCACCCGATCCCTAAAAAAGGTGTTTGCTCAGATCCGTCCAACTACAGACCCATTGCTATAACATCCTTGTTTTCCAAAATAATGGAAAATATCATCAACCAACAGTTGATGGCATACTTAGAGGATCACCAGCTGATTAATGATCGCCAATATGGCTTTCGTCAAGGTCGTTCGGCTGGTGATCTTCTGGTATATTTGACTCACCGTTGGGCGGAGACAGTGGAAAGCAAGGGCGAGGCTTTGGCTGCTAGTCTGGATATCGCAAAAGCCTTTGATCGGGTGTGGCATAAGGCACTACTATCCAAGCTTCCTTCTTTTGGGTTACATGAGAGACTCTGCACATGGATTGCCAGCTTTCTCACTGGGCGGATCATTAAAGTTGTGATTGACGGTGCACGTTCCGATCCATTATCCCTGAACGCTGGTGTGCCACAAGGCTGCGTATTGTCCCCCACATTGTTTCTTCTGCATATCAATGACTTGCTGCATGTATGCGGCATCCATTGCTATGCAGATGACAGTACCTTGGACGCAAGATACAGTGGTCTATGCAATGTTTCTCGGGATAGCGTCGATGAGTACCGAACAAAACTTGTGTCTGAGATGGAGACGTCTCTTGGACACGTCTCTGATTGGTGTAGACTGAACTTAGTCCAACTGAATCCCTCAAAGACACAAGTTTGTGCGTTTACCGCAAAAAAGTCCCCTTTTGTTGTATCTCCCAGATTGGAAGGTACTCCCCTTATTATTAGCTCCAGCATTGGTATCTTGGGTGTTGACATATCGAGCGATGTTCAGTTCCGTGGTCACTTGGAGTGCAAGGCCAAATTGGCCTCTAGCAAAATTGGCATCATCTGTAAAGCCAGACGGTATTTTACACCACACCATCGCCTTCAACTGTATAAAGCCCAAGTTAGGCCTCATATGGAATACTGTTCACATCTCTGGGCTGGTGCGCCCCAGTACTTACTTGCTCCATTTGACCGCATACAACGAAGAGCTGTTCGAATCGTCGGTGACCCAATGATTTCTGATCGGCTGGAGTCTCTCTCTACACGCAGAGATGTTGCATCTCTTTGCGTTGTATATAAATTATATTACGGGGTAGTGCTCGGATGAGCTAATTGATTTGATACCTGCCGCTGAGTTCCACTATCGTACAACTCGCCATAAATTAAAATTCCATGCTCATCATCTCGATATTTGGCGATCTACTACAGTACGCCTTTTGAGACATTTTCTACCACGAACTGTGAAATTGTGGAATCAACTTCTTCCAGCGGCATTCCCAAATAAATACGACATGGGGGCCTTCAAGAACAGAGTCAATATTTCCCTTAAAAGGCTGGCAACGGATCGGTGACCCTTTGGTGTTGCTGATTTCTATGGGCGGTGGTGATTGCTTTCCATCAGGTGACCCACATGCTCGCTTGCCCGCCTCTCATATAAAAAAAAAAAAAAAAAAAAAAATAGGCGTCCATAGGGTACAGTAACAGCTTTCCATCAGGCGGACCGTATGCTTGTTTGTCACCTTAGTGATATAACAAAAATCCTTTAGTTTTAAGATTCTTTGTAGCTACAAAAAATACACGTGATTTTAAGGGGGGGGAGGGGGGGTAGTCCAAAACCTCACCAAGTATCACCAAGGGGGAGGGGGGGTGTTAAAATTGCAAAAAAAACCTCACGTGATTAATGGACGGACCCTTATCTAGTGTCCATTGTACAAGCTTTGCTTAGTTTCGGACTAGATGGCTGCGTGTAATGTATCAAGGAATATTAATTATTTATTTTACTGAGGCTCTAAATAGGTATACTTAAGGAAAAGTTTCAGTAGACATAGTATTATTAACGGATTAAAAAAAGCTGGTTATAATCGTCCGTAAATTTAGAGAAAGTAAAAAAGATATTAATAATAATTAATACTACGTGTTTGTACCCCGTTAGTCAACACGTGTATGATATACATATATACATATATGATAATACATTTTCCCAAAATTACTTTGCACAGACTGACTACTATTACAAATAAAATAAAATAAAGTTTTTTTATTGTACAGCTAATAGTCTGTCTTGGCCGTGTGGTTTCCGGCAGACTATAATAAAATCACCCCTCTTCCCGTGGATGTCGTACAAGGCGACTAAGGGAAATACATTAAAAAAAATATCGATCAGGCCTCCCCAACCCGTCTGGCCAGCGTGGGGAGTGTAGGCCAAATCCTCCTTCTGTCTGGGACGGACGAGAGGGTCGTGCTCCTGTAGTGGAGACTAAAATGACCTAATGATGATGATGAATAGTCTATCTTATAAAGTACTAGCTGACCCGACAGACACTGTCCTGTGTTCTTAACAATGAAAATTTAATTCCAATTGGTTTCACGCAACCTGTCAAATGACCGACAGTTCTGTCAAACGACAATGTTAATATGGTCGTTCAGTTTGCTTAAATTTACTAATATTCCCGACAACTTTCTTATTTTTTTCTTTCATAAGAACTTTCTCCTGACAATAACAAATACAACATAAAAGGAAATAGCGAAATCGAGCCAGCCGTTCAGGTGTGTTCCCGTGACCAAAGGAAATGACGATTCATTTGTATATATTATATTGATTTCCAGTGAGGATAGACAGCCTCACCGGCGATATAGTAACCCTGGACACTTGGAGCCTGGAGGACTTGACCAACAAGTACGGAGACCTCGTGCCTGAGGCGGCCAACAGGATCAGTACTACACTGGACCAACTGCAGGGCCTGCTGCCCGGGAACTACGTTTTGAAACATGAGGTAACTTGTTTTATATTGACGAGCCCGGTGGTCGAATGGCTAGCAAAGGCTACTTTGACTCCGAGGTCACGAGTTCGATCCCCGCACAAGACAAACATTTGTGTGCATGAACATCCCTGTTTGTCTTGGTCTGGGTGTTTTCTATGTATTTACAAAAAATGTATTTAAATACATTTATCAGTTGGCTACTACCCATAGTACAAGCTTTGTCCTTAATTTGGGACTAGATGGCCTTACCAGTTACCCAAATTTTAAGCCATTTCCGGGTTCAGTGCATTTTAGAAAAATATTGCAGGGACGTATAGCGTTCGGGATGTGGGCTATTACATACTCGTCCTTTTTCTTTACCTTTTCTATTCTATATATTATTAAAAAAAAAAGACAAAACCAACATTCATAGAAGTTTTTATGATTCATGCAAATGTTTCTAAAAAGAAACTACTAATTTGTTTCAATATCAGATTTAATGATTTCATTCAATGAATTAGGTGTTTCATTTCATTTCTTCTAATTAAATTTCATTTTCATTTCATATCAATAAAAAAAATCTACGGAAGACTTGGCTGAAACTGTATGGGCATAGTTCCCTTTGCCTACCCAGAATGGGGGAAGAAAACAAAAAAAATCTCTGCAATTATTTTACGGTTGGCGCCATTTTCCAAAAAATTTTCTTTGCGATTAGTTAGTTGAGTTATTTGTGTTTTAATTATTTTATTAAATTGCTTCATTTTTTCGCAACTGTATTAAAAATAGTTGTTCAATACACGTGCGGAACCGTCATTGCAACTCATTCCGAATGTCAACCCTCACCTTCGGCTGCGCCGCGGCTCGGGTAGACATTTGTCGGAACTCTTTGCAATGACAGGCTTTCCGCACTCGTAATGAAATATACTATTTTCCAATCGTCACCTATAATTATTTAATGGATTTTATCGAGTAAAGTCAGGTTTGATTTTTATACTTGAACTAGGGACCTACTCGCTGATTATGTGCCCCGTCCATAGGCGAAAGAATTTTTAAAATTCGTTCTGTAATTTCCTCTCTCTATAACATTAGTTATCATGAACACGTTTGTTGCCACGCCAGCCCGGGCACGGCACCAACGCGCTGCTGTTCGCGGCGGGGGGCGGCGCGGGCGCGGGCCCGGCGCTGGCGCTGGCGCCCGCCGGCGACCAGCTGGCCGAGCCCGACGAGTCCAAGAGCGTCAAGGTCCCGCCGAACTTGGCGCCCATCCTGCTACCCTGGCACAAGTAAGTCGTACATGCGAATTGCAAGCCCGGGAATTATTACCTCCAAAAATGCTGCGAAAATACTGATAAAAGTCTACAGCAAAACCTATACAAACGTTGTATAAATTCAGACGAGTCATAAAAAGAAAGAAAAAATGCCTATGAAGTCTCCCTCAATGCCCATGATGTTATGGTGACACTCCAATCATAGAACAGCGGGGCGTGTGATTCATACATATTTGTTACGTAAATTTAGGAGAATAGAAAAATGTGAAGACATACATTGAATGTATGTGTATAGTAAACATTTATTCCCGGGTTACAGTTTGGGCGCCACGTTAAGAGTACTTGGCGCCCAAACTGGTACCCGTTTTACATTGAATGTATAGTAAAGAATTATTTTTAATTATTATTTATTATTGTAATATTCTATATTTATTTATTATTGTAAATATATATATTTACAATAAATTAACATACATTTACAATACAATAAATCTGCAACAAATTAACATTGTCACTTTGTTGCAGAGCCCGAAAAATCCTACCTCTAGCATTCACCCCGCACGAGAACCAGCTCGTAAAGGAACAGCCGCCAAATAAGCAATCGAAGCGGCAGAAAACCCCACCGCAAGCGCTCAAGGTACGTAGGCTCTGCCGAAACTGTCTGTTCTTATGAACTTAGAATTATTTCTAAGTTTCTCAGCTAGCGTGCTTAGACCCCTCTTGACTATGAATAATAAATGAGAATGGAATGTCATATCTAGTAGTTTGATGTGGTTGACTCGAGGTGGTCTTATTTATTGACCTATGCGCTGTGTAAAAAATAACCTTAAGTAAACCGGACTTTTATAGGTCTTTTAATGATTATTTCATGTCACCATTTTTAGCTGCAGTCACAGTTTTCCCCATTTGTTATTCATAGCCTGTTTAAAACCAAGAGAGGGAAAGTCGGAGTGTGCGTGTGAATCACTCCTGATATTTAACGTTAACAGTGAAATATCAGTAGAGATTGCATGTCAGAAGCAGGGAAAGCATGACTTTGGAACCGACTGTGAAACTGTGTCTCCGTATTTAGTCTTTAAGATTTTAGAGAGTATTATCAATCTTACCGTCTTAAAATTATATTTTATAAAGTTATTCACCATTTGAAAGGTGTATAATTCCAGACACATTTAAAATATTCAAAAAAATTCAAAATATTCTGAGTAGGGCGGATAGTTTCGATTATTTTTTAATCGGTCATCTAAATAACCTGAAAAAAAACTTCTAATGAAATTAATCACAGGAAGAAATTACAGAAGTCTCAATCCCTTTATCAAAATAGAAAAAGTAAATATACGTTTTGTCGTGTCTACGAGAAAACAAATCTCAATATTTCATGTTTATTGTCATTTTTAGTAAAATTGGGCTTACTGAATGGTGAAAAAAGGTCCTCCGTCAACCGACGAAATTCAATAAAATTTGTTTTCTAATTTCTCCTGAAAATCCTGAATTTCACTTAGTAGTAGGTCCCTAGTGATATCTCCCTTTCTCTCCCTCTCTCTCTGGTGCTATTATTTAAAGTCATGCTTACCCTGATTGTAGGTATTTTTACCTTGGGGTATGATCCATTCAAATAATACCGAAAATACATTATTCCAAAATGTTTTAGTATGATTCCAAAACGGATTTGAATCAGTAATATTCTTTAATTCTTTTCTAACAGTATTAAATTAAATCTTGACCTATATTTGATCCTTCGAGCCTAATTAAAAATAATGTACAGTGGGTATGTACTCGGTTTTATAAACATAAAATAGGCCGATAATTGATGTCAAAATTGTAATTTATAATTACCACGGCCATACCCTAAGGTATCTTGATTTCATAAAAAAAACTTATTTGTGCAAAAATAAAATATAAAAGAATGTAAGTTCATTTATATTGAAAGTGAACCAGCTCAAATATTCAATAGACAATATTATTGAAAGCGAACCATCTCAAGTTTTCAATAGACAATTTAGAGTACCGTCTCCTTTCGTAAATATCGAAAACGATTCACAATCTACCATGAGGCCTGAGAGGCATGATGAGATAAAATCATAACCCTAAATGGTTTATGATTTTAGGTTTTTATCAGAAATAATATAAAACGTGTTGCTATGACATGATCAAAAAATGAATTCGATTCCCTTCTAAAAACTTGTATAGTAGCAACACCAAACGATGACAAATTTGACAGGCTGCGTAGTTATTATTTACAATTTGGAGCAGGTATTGTGGAGTTTTGAACAACGATGAATCTATAATAAATTAATAATATTGAGAAAATTAAACATTATAGAGTAAAATAATTACCGCGTCATAAAAGTATGTATCATATTGTTTATGTCCGCCATAGTTCCCTCACGTTCAAACAAGTCATGTTGTTTTATATAAAATGTCATCGTTCGATGTAGCGACTATATTTTCATTCTAATATAAGGGAAAAATCGGCTTTGGTTGGATCCGTCTCCTGTAATGGTTCGATCATTTTTACTAATTTTATTGGGTTCGAATCCCAAACAGAGTGTTGATAAATACATTTTTTTATAAAGATGGTGACTCTCCATTGGAACTCGATCAATTCTCACATGGCAAGTTGTTTATATGTTTGTTACTAGGAGCAGGATGGGCGGCCGGCCACAGGTCGAAAGGTTGGCAAACACAATCCTCTTTACTTTGCACGATCTGTCAAATGAGATGAAACACTCATGTCGGAAGTGGGACTTGCAAATTGTACCGAGAAACTGTGGTAACACTTTGTTGTTGTCCTTATGTCTGCTCGTTAGTTGACGACAAATTATTCAAATATGATCAGAGGTGTACATTTAGAGTTTATTAACCGGGGATCTCAGAAACCCTGACATATGATAAAGGTAGTAAAATTCTGTCTCTTTTACTTCATCTCTGAGTAGCACACTTAATTTCTCCCCTGCACATTAGTACGTCGATTGTGAAATTCGAATTCGCATTCATTGCATCATACCAACCAAATTGAGAAACGCCGATCCAGCCAAGTTGAGATCAACTAGATTTTGGCATTATCAAATCGATTATCACCGCATTATTAATTTTAAAATTCAAGATTTTTTTTTATTGGTCCTTCGAGCTGTATTGGCTTGGCTTACCAAGCCAATACAGCTCGCTAAGCCGCTGAAGACGGAGTACGATATGACTAGTCCGTAAACAGTCTCCAAGAAAGCTTCTGTTTACCGTTACATCTCTTGAGAATATTTGAACAATTAGCCAATTCAATTATCGCTGCAGACGTAGTTAGTATGTATGTATGTATGACAAATATTACAGAAATAAAAAAAAATACCCACGTACATTCACGACACATTAAATTACTAGGGAGAAATTTTGGCATGAATCCTGGGCCCACTAACAATCAACATTCTCCAAGAGTGATAAGACCATGACGTACGACATTTCCTCGGGTGTATTTCATTCTAAGGCAGCTATGTTAAATCGTGCTCTGATTTTATTTTTTTATTTTATTCGTTATAAACTCAAATAATCGCATGTCATAGTTCAATGAATGAATGTAGTTATATATAAATTTAATACATTGTCTCTAAAATGGCTAAACAGCAGTTTTTACCACGGCTATAGCAAAAATGGATTTAAATTTATATTTTAAGGCGTTATCATGTGATAAAAATTAACTATAACATTAAAAAAATTATGAAAATGTCATGCCAATGTCATATCTTTTAGCTAATTTTAAATTAGCTGGGCATTTTGGCACTGAATTTGAAATTACTGCTATGGGATGAACTGAAATTTCATACGACATCGATCCCATCCCTGTTGGAGACAGTTAGTAATGGCCTCAAATAATTTGGATGAAGTTAAAATGTGCGGAAGAGGAATCAGACATGTAAGTAAAGGAAATCTTTAGTAAAAGGCATTTACTAGTAGAAATAATACTTTTAAACATATTTTTAATATATGCGATAATAATGTTATACAATAATAAAACTTATAACCTAGATATAAGGTACAGTGCCCTTTAGCTTCATCTTTGTCGTGAATGTTACTCAAATACTACTGAAGCGATCGGAGTACAATCAATATTATTACTTATTACTAATTTATGAACAAAATAACATCATCAACATTTCATATTCACAAAAATAATGTTCAGTGTGTAATGTGATTTGAGCCAGTAACACAAAAACATTCACTGTGTATGAAATTAGCCCTTCGGACTCTTGTCTCTCCTGACGGCCCCCCTAGGGGAGACATCAGGACTTCTACCGTGCTGGAGTCTCGCCAAGGCTGGGCAGACATCCGAAGTTACTTTTAAAATTTATATGAATTTATTTTAAATGGAAAAATAGCTAGTTTTGTAACTGACACTGAAATTTATTTTTTCTGTGTACAATTGAGATTAAAAAACATTTAAAAGTCAGCTGTATTGTTGATTGTACTCAAACATGATAACTTATTTTGCTTAATTTATACAGAACGTAACTGGCAATCCTTTAGGTGTACAATATCATAAAACTCCATAGAAAAAAACAAATGACATTAAGATGTTTAAAAGGGCATGAAAATAAAGTAAAAATCTTTGCTCGCAGCAACACTTCTAGCATTTTTATTAGGTCATGTTTTGACACGCTGCACAGGCAAATTATAACTGACTCGGGTGTAGTTTTAGAATTATTGACTTTTTTTTTTGGTGTCAACATAATTGTCTTTAGATTATATTATTACAATAAAAAAAAACATTGCCTCACTAATATTAACAACCTGTGCAAATTTCATGTGATAGCTAGAACCATTTATCATAGATAGACGAAAGATTATTTTTGGCAATAATCAATCTCTGCTAGTTGACTACAAATTAACTACATAAACGCCAATGGAGTTATAAACTGCGGATTGTTCAATTCAATTGTCGTAACTGTGAATGATTTTTTTAATATTAGTTTTACAGCCCCAGATGCTAGTCCTTTAGAACCCGACTTATATATTTTATCGTTTAATTTTTATCCCGGATTTAGAGGCATAGATTGAAATAATTCTGTGGCAAACATTACGTTATAATCAACAGCTAATTTTAGGAACAATAAGAAACAGTGCTACCACTTATTCAGAGCTTCTGTTTGTAACTCCATACATATATATGCGTTTTCTTTATTGAACTATTATTATGATTTTCATAAAAACATTTAATAAACCAAATATGCGTCCGATACATCATATATTTTTTAAAACACCGTAAGTCTACCGGCTAAGTACAATATACTAGTTGAAGCGGCTGTGTACGCTCGCTAATGGTTGCATTTCTAACGAAGTCGAGCTTTTACACGAAGAACATACGTACAATAGGTCACAGTATTACTACTTATGTGAATAGTAGTCGATAATCCTCATTCATCCCACTGGTGGGATATGGGTCTCCCGTCAATCGAAGGGATTTAGAGCATACTCCACCACTGTAGCAGTACAGGGTTGGACTTCCTGAAAAAGCTGTAAGTGGTCTGTAATGTTTACTACTTAGTGACATGCCGCATGTTACCTTATGTGTTGCACACTACTTAGTAAACGCGACAGACTTGAGAGTCCTAGTACTCATGACTTTTGTTAGAAAGCCGCCTGCGAGCGTCTAACAATTCAACCAGTATATATTAACAATTCAACCAGTATACATATACTAATGAGCATTATTTTCCATCAGGCTGAGAACGACAACTTGTAGTACCAAATGGCGCCCATGTCTCAGTTGGAAGTGAATAATAATATCATCACTTTGTCAAAGTACCACCATACCAAAAAATAAACATTTAATATTATCTTTTCTTATATTCGGCGCCATTTCGATTAGTCGCGCGTTGCATCATTATTACCACTAACAAAATAGCCGGTAGGCCTACATATCTATTCAATATGCTGCGTTCAAATTAAAAGAGAAAGCCGATACTCCAGTTTTTATTTCTATTTACGAAGAAACATATGTTCTATGAATATTTAACGACATGTATATAAAACGTAGCTTATTGAATAGACGTATATGTAAAGAATATTAGCTAAAATGCTACATTTTCCTCTTTCAGTGGCCAAAGAAGCGATCGAGAAAGAAGAAGCATCGGGCAACTTAAACTGGTATACATACATCACTGTCAAACTGTCTCACATTGTCTTTTATCCTGGGTAACCTCTTGTGCGCATAAAGTTCAGAAACGTAAATCAGTGCACAACGCTGGGCGGTTATTAAATTTGCATTTTCAAAGTAACTCCTTTGCTTTGACTTAATTTTGACAAGTCTTTTTTTCGTAGTTCACATAGAAATCTTTGACTGGCTGTGAAAACCTCGAGTATGCAAAGTTTTACAAATTGGTTGAATTATCTCGTGACAAAATGTATACGGTTTTATGTGTATTTGACAGACAAAACTCATAGATTGAGGACGAATATTATTTGTATTTCCCGCTCGTTTACATAAAAAAATAAAGATTCACTTACTTTCATAGTTGGCGCAATAAAGTTTTTTTTACACATCCGGCTCGAAGGACCATAAAGATGTACGGGCTGCTTATTCGTACAACTTTTATATGTTATGCTATAATTAAAATCCTTATTAACTTTATATATATTTATTGCGTTAATAAAGATAAATGCTGATGATTATGATAATGCTAATGATGTGAGTACGCGTCTGTCGCGTTGCGGTACAAAACGTAAACTGCTTTACAAATTATAATGAATCATGGAAATGTTTGACGCGGCAATTCGCTGATGCAGCAAATATGTACGGCTGTACCGTGCAGTAAGCATGTATACTAAAAATAATTTTCACTGAATTTTGTATTCGCGAGGTGTACACAGCCAGCTAACGGTGCTCAATAGCTCTCAGTACATTTGTATAATAGAAGAGTTAGTGATAAGTCAAAGTACTATGTGTAACTAATGTTACATTTAAACCATTCCGTACTACTAGTATATGTATAACTTGAGAATTTGTGATAATATTTCATTAAACTGTACACATGCATGTATAGAATACAATATGTACATACATTAAATGATATAAAACTATATTGTTTTCTTGTTACTATTCGTGCAATAAATAATTTATATCGATGAATAGTAGTATATTAACTACTAGGCGGCCTCGTCGAAGTAACCGTCCAGTTGCGTCGCGATCTGGAATTTAAACACGACCTTAAAGATCAATATGAAACCAAAAAGTTGGATCTAATTCGCGATCAGTCTAATCTTCGTTTGACGAAGACATTCGAAAGTTAAGATATTATGATTCCCGATATGATGGTGTAATTCCCCTAGGGCATGACAAAATAAAGTTTATGTAGGAATGTGCGTAAAATAAGTACATTGTGTTTGTTGAAATATCCGAAATGCTAGTAGATTTAAAAAAAAAAAAAGTTAATCTGGTAACAAAAAGTTTAAGACGCGTCTAAAGAATTGAATTTAATCGAGCGAGTTACAATTTGGAGAGATATAATTTCTTGTATAGTGCCACAAACTTATCTGGCCCGGTGGCGGGGCGGTACGATCGACTTAAGTTTTGCCATTAAACGAAATGCCGCCCGTTTTAGAGGAAACATAAAAATCAAAGAAATATATACACCGTTAAAATAATAGCATTGATATACTTATTAATTGTGTTGTGTGGTATTTCAATTAAATATCAATTGCCTTCTATTTTTTGTTGATTAGTTTTAAAAATGCACCACGTTAAGTCGCGATCATAGCTATTATATAATATTAGAGAGTTATAATATTGCACAGAAACAACTCGTTGACGATTTTTTTATTGTAAATAATGAAATATGTGTAGAAAAAGATAATATGTATTTAAAAAAATACACCTCAATAGAATGTGCATACGCGGTAAGTAAATTAATTGTACCTGGCAATACTACATTTCAAGATGGCGGCTTTAGTTCTAAATTTGGCCACCGGGTCAGATAAGTTTGTAGCACTGTAGTTTTGAGCGTGCGGTGGTCCGTACCTGCACGGGGCTGTACTTGACGTACTTGTCGGGGTTCTTGGAGAAGGGCAGCGCGGCGCAGGCGTCGTAGAAGGCGGTGTAGGGCGGCAGCAGCACCTGCTTGTTGTCGCGCTTCAGCGCCTCGCGCAGCTCGGGGTCGGGCACGCTGTACCCGCGGCCCGCGCGCGTGCTCTCCTCCCACTCGCGGTTGAACGACTGCTCGCACGCCGCCGATCGGCAACGTGCAAAAACACCATATATTGAGGTATATCGCCGAGACTACGTAGTTTTAACTTTCCGGCAAGTCCGGTTTTTTAATCTCAGTACCTACAGACCGAAATAATCAATAATATCGGTATACTCACAGCAAACTTGTCCTTGAGAATCTGTCGATCCTTGTCCCTCATTTTGGGCGGAAGAGGCTCATCGAGGACCACGTGTGCAAGCAACTTATTCCAGCTGTAAGCAAATCAATTCACAATCAGCTCACGAAACGTTATATCATCGGCCTACTATAATAATATAATTTATAATATTTCTATATAGTATATATATAAGAAATATATCTTCCTTCTGTCTGGAACGGACGAGAAAGGATCGTGCTCCTGTAGTGGAGACTAAAATGACCTGATGATGATGATGATATAAGAAATACTATAAATTATATTATTATAGCCGGTGTGCTTGATGTTCCGCAAAATGCCGCTGTCGCTAGACATAAACCCATAAGAAAAAAAATAGTGGAACTCCGGGAGTGTCGACAGAAGTAAAAACTTGACAATTACGTGTGTATTTTTTTGAATCATCAGAAAAGACTTTGTAACTCGTTAGAAACAAACGTGTATTTCGAGAACGAGTGTAGCCTGGACCCAAAGCGGAGAGCAAAGGTCGACTGACCAATAGTGCATGGACAAGCGACCGGCGCGAAACCCCCCATTTTTTTTTTTTTACATTTATTCAATAATAGTTTATTGTATGTGGTGCACCGCGGCGGCGTACCTTTGCAGGTAAGCGTTCTTGTGCTCCTGTATCATGTCCCTGTAGCTGGTCTCGCACTCGGGCTCCGCCAGCGACACCACGTCCAGCAGCCCGCTGCGCTGGAGACCCTGCTCGCACACACACATTATAATTGATTACATATTATGATTTGACCTCTACCCTAAAGTTGCCTGGAAGAGATCGCTTGACGATAAATCCGGCTTTGTCCTTATACTCTGTGTTTCACTATTGTTGTATTGATTCCCTTTAGGTGCTATATAATGTATTGTATTATATTAAATGTATATCGAACTTTTGCCCGCCACATCGTCTGCATAAATCCTAAACTAAACCCGCGAGACATTAAAATATACAACATTTTTTTTAATATTTTTGATGTGAAACATCTAATGCACACGGGCCAGGTGGTCTCATGCGGTGTGGCGATGCGTCGCTGCGCTCTCTTAATTCCACAACTTTCCCCGTACAGTTCGGCAATCTTCATTCTCGTCGAGATATTTTTATACAAAACATTATCAATGTTTCACACCTGTCGCAAGCGTTACGCGACCGTCGACTTATTTTTCAGCGAAACTTTCAGGCCGACAAACGGACAAAAAGAATTAAGCATTGTAGTAATATTTTACTTAATTTTTGTCTTTTATTTTGATATTACAAACAGTACCATTTTATTTATTGGTAGAGTTTAATATTGTTCGTAATAATAATTAAATAGTGAAGCTGGTCTTTACTAACTTCTAAAGACCTTTTTCTAAAAGATTATTTAAAATACATTTATATTATGTTAACTAACTGTTGTTATTAAATAGAAGAAACTGTGTTTAATATTAATTGCTGTTTTATTGTAACCAACTGACCAAAGACTACAGAGTTAGTTCAACCCACAGACTCAAAAGACACACTAACATAGACAAAAGTAGAGCAGTGTAACCACCTTTTTTGAACAATAACTAATAAATGTTTTATAATAATAATAAATAAAATAAAAAAATAAAAATCATTTATTTCAGACTAAACATGTTTACAACTAATAATAAACATACGTCCATAGATAAATACCTTAAAACTAACATACATACAAAATATAATACTAAACTAATTTAATTACACGTTCAGTCGGCGACGTGTATCGCGTTGCATTCGACAACTGACCTCGGAACTTCCGAAATACGACGCCCACCGGCCAAAATTCCTCCCTTAAAAAAGTTGATAGCTGGTGAGTTGGAACTCTCATCACAAATGAATTAAAATTCACCTTATGGCGAGACTCCAACCGCTCAACCCTAAGGGTGAACTTTGTCTTCCCGCGCACGTATTCCACAAGATCCTCTGCCTTTGTAGTCCAGTGCAATCGGGACACATACAGCTGCGTCGATGGTGTTTCTACACGCAGCTGGCATGGTCCGGTCTGTGCGGTACCGCAAAGATTGCGGCTGGCGGGCTTTTTCCTCTTCTTTTTCTCCACCTTGGTGAAGCCCTCCTCGTCGCACTGCTTCATGTCCTGTTGAGGACACAGTGGCTCAGCCCTGGGAGCAAGCTCACATAGGCTTTGTTTTTTCCCCTTACTAGTTTGCCGCTGAGTTTGCGAAACGGCACGGGCGGCGATGGCGTAAGCGCGGGGAGTTGACGTCATCTTCGTATCGGGGGAGCGGGCGGCAGCGGCGGCGGTGGGACGCGGTGCATCACACACCGCAACAGTTGGCGAAGGAAAACTGCAAACGCTAGCATTCCGAGCTCCGCGACGTGTGTTGATGTTATCGGCCTCGGGTGACCTACTTACGGAATCGCGATTCTTTAATATCACTAATTCCGCACGCAGCTCACTGATGGTAGATTCCGAGGCCTCTACCCTACACTTAAATTCGGCCAGGGTAGCTTTCAGGTTCCTAATGTCCTTCAGCATACTGACGGCATCGACATGTGCCATGGTGACAGATGGCAATTTGTGCAGCTGTTTCGCCACGAAGGCTGGCACGTCATCCGGGTCGGTCTTCTTGAGAAGAGTGATAATATCCTGCACACTCTTCTCGGTTCCATCCCTCCTGCGGGACGGCATCTGCTCGGTTTGGCCGAGCTCCTGGAACAGCAGCCTCTTACCACTGCAAATCTCTTCTTCACTGAAGGTGGACTTGCAGATTTGCAAGATGCTGACTTCATCCATGGTATCGATGGCGTGCTGCACGAACGCCAATAGCTCGTTGGCTATGAGTTTTTCGGAACCCATAGCCATAATTATCGGGCAGCGGCTGAATGCCGCGCGGCTCGCGAATTATTTAAATTCGAAACTGTGCAACGTAGCGCAGCGCGTCCGTTTACAAGCGCGCATCGCACTGCCACTGCACTTTATGTTGCTACTATTATTCTAACACTAACTCGACCGAAGCCTGGTCGGCTCGCTAGTCATGTATATACTACTATTGATTCCCAAGTACAATAAGTTACCTGCAGTAAATAAAGCGTGTTGTTCAGTAAGAAAATCGCCTTGAGCGCATCCGGATACTGTTCGCTTTTGTTCCTCAGCGCGAAGTTCAGCTGAGCGAGCACTTTCCCTGCACAAACAAATTACGGTCACAAAATGTGCTTCAGAATCAAAATGTCCCTTGGCATTGAAAAGTTCCATAAGAGGTTCTCTGTTTAACCTGTATGTATCTTAGTAATTTTCTCAAAAACAACTGACTCTAATTGAATGGCCGCTTTTATAATTTGCCGGAGCACGGCACGGCGCGGTTTTGCCGTGGACGTCTCCGGTAATTCGTCGCCGTCGACGGCAAGCCGTGCCGTAGAGCTCTTTTATAATTCGCCGTAAAATCATTTACGCTTTACGTCTTCAAAGTGCGGACATCATGTTCTCGAAGAGACAGCGACTACTTATACTTTATTTGTTATATTTAAGACGTAGAAAAAGACATATTACTAGAAAGTATTGGCAACATCCGCTTTTAAAAGTAAAATATTTAGAAGGATCATACTACACGCTATTTGATAACCTCAAAGAAGATCCAAATAAGTTTTTCAATTATTTTCGGATGTCAATAAAAACGTTTTAATAGATCCTTTCTCATCTGAGTAATGATTGAAAATAACGTCATTCTGCTTGTACAACTTACGCAAAACAGACGCTGCCGCCGCGCGCGCCGTCCGACTACGCACGCACACAGTTACAAATTCCTTGTACGTACGCACTACACTCTCAACACCGCCGCGACGATTTGATGAGGAGCGCAGTGTGCTACGGCAACGGCACGGTCGACCGTTGACGTTCACGGCATGCCGTTACCGTGGGCAGTAAATTAAAAGCGTCTGCATACAATTCCATACATTTTGCTCTCCTATTTCGCCGTGACGGCAAAACCGTGGCGTGCCGTGCCGTGCTCCGGCAAATTATAAAAGCGGCCAATGGGGTTTAAAAACGAGGCCCACCGCACATTCCCACCACTGTGTCTCCAGGACTAACAGCGGCGACTGCCAGAAAAGGCAATGAATGAATGAAAAAAATTGAATAGGGTTTACGTATTATTATTATTATTTTTTTTTTTTTGGAAGATTATAACTTACAAAGTATTGTCTTAGAAACCTTTTAACGCAATGAGTGTCAAGATCGCCCATCGGCGTCGCAAAAATCATTAATCTGAGGTAAGGTTTTGTACAACTGAATGAATACGCTATTCTATGAAACCAGAGCCTTAGTCTGCGTTACCATACCACCAGAGATGTGCGAATTTGCGAATATGTTTCTAAGCAAAGATAGAATCACCTCATTTACCTAGCCTCGTTCGTTAGGTTTTTAGCAGATACAAACGCGAGATATAGACGCGAGCGAGAAACTGCCAGTCGGTCAGACCGAACCGTGCTCGCATGTCGAAAAAGAACCTTTTTGAATTAAAATGAATGTATCTTCTCTACCTCGGTGATAAACAATATACCACTCGGGAGTTGAAAATTTATTTATTTACATCTAAACGTCCGTTTTGAAGTTACATGAACTTCAAAACGGACGTTTAGATGTAAATAAATAAATTTTCAACAGTACGTTCTGATAAAATTGGGCGTGACAGAAGGACAAACAGTTACAACAGTGATCCTAGAAGGTTTTCGTTATGTCATTCCCTCTCACGAAGCTCATTGTTTATTGTTTACATTTGTACAGTGCGAACACAAAGAGTAGAAATGCAACTAAAATTATTAGTAATAGCAACATTGTACTTTTCCATACAAAAGTGTTTTAGGGTTAATTATGTGAAAACTGTTATTACCAAGAAAGTAGTTTTCATTGTCGCTTTCATTTTCGTTTACACTTTTTAGGTAGCATTGTACTTCAGTAGTTCAAATCGAACCGCCACGTATTTTCGAACACGATCGACCATCATATAATTTTAAGTCGATGTTACCATATTTCTCTAACCAATATTGCGGTAGAAGTTTATAGAACGTTATTATGAATCTGTAGAGCTATGGCGCACGGCTTCCTCGCGCTTAACCTCTGTCGGCACTGACTCATTTGCTGCTTAGTTTGCACCCTTTCGCAACCGATTATTGTATTTATAAACGACATAGAAAAGTTGAAATTTCGACCCTTTTAAAGCCTAATTACTTTTATAATTTAGTGTGTGTGCGTGTGTGTGTACGTGCGTGTAGCTCGCATGTTTGCGTCCGTGCGTGTGTCCGTGCACTCACTGATGTAGATGGCGAGCAGCGCGGCGTCCCGGTCGTGCGCGGCGGGCAGCTGCGCCGCGGCGCGCGCGTACGCCGGCTCCGACCACAGCGCCGGCCCTGCGCCCACACCACGAGTTATAAATCACGCTTTACGGCCCCGGATACCACTCCTTTAGAACACGACTTTGGTTTAT
Organism: Hypsopygia costalis; assembly: GCA_937001555.2. NCBI lineage: Eukaryota > Metazoa > Arthropoda > Insecta > Lepidoptera > Pyralidae > Hypsopygia > Hypsopygia costalis. The sequence goes on from OW443329.2 coordinate 31,278,740, forward strand.
ACGGAAATCCCTATTGTCCCAGATAAAGATGAACTTCCCTCGTGAACCCCTTCGTGTTGCCGATCTCCATGGGCGATGGTGATTGCTTTCCACCAGGTGCTCCACATACTCGTTTGTCTCACTCAAAAGAAAAATTGACCAATCGTTTATTTAGTGGAATTATTTTATTCATTTTTATCTCGGACGACAGGCATATGCCGAAAACTATCATTAGGAATATTCTCTTTTTTTTGTAATATCAACTGACGGTGCAGTGTGCTGTATACGAGACGTTCTCACCGACGGTCCGGACGTGCTGCGCCAGCGCCTGGCAGTAGGCCAGCGCGGCCACGGCCAGCTGGTGCACCGTGCCGTCCACGGCGCCCGCCGCCGTGTCGTTGCGGATGCCCTCCACCCACTCCTCCAGGGACCGGAGGCACTGGAACACGATCGCTTCTGTTACTATAGTTCGTCGCCGATTACGTTCGTTCCGTATAGGACTAGCGGACGGGCCACTTTTAGCATCGGCGATTTTTTTCGGAAACTATGCGGCACTACATTTTGACGTCGGTCGCAGAACGAGCCGTGAAAACGTGATGCAGCTAGACTTGCGCAAAACAGTTCACTGAACTGAAAAGAGAGATGCAGTTCTTTTGACGCAAATGAACTACATCACTCATCTAGTTCATTTAGTTCATTTAGTTCAATTACTTCTGTAGTTCTTTTGACTCACTTAGTTCGTTTAGTTCAATGTATCTTTGATTCAATCGACTTAGTAGTTCTGTTGACTGATTCCTTCTACATTCTTCTCAGTTCTATTGCATCATTTTGATGACATTGTATTTTTGTATTAAATAAGTACCTTTTAAATATTTTATAAATTCCCTTACAAACATTGATTTTCCTTCCAACTTTTCACAGGCTTAGGACTGTCAACCTTGAGTAAAAAGAAATTACTTAGTGGTTAAAATAATAATTAATATAAAAATTGAGCCTATTTTCGTTAACAGCTTATGGTTCTTATGTCCTTAGCCTTCGAGTTCTAATTCGGTCAGTCAACCACGCACGAAACTATCTGTCCCGTTTTATCTCGAACAATTTGAGATCTTCCGTCCTTTTCGCTCTCTATCGCTAGCAATTTTGGCATTACAACGTATCTCTCTCATTCTAGCTCGTATGCTTTATGTATTTCCGTTCTTTTTATTATTTGTCACTCGATTGAACTAAATGACGCAGTGAACTATATGGGACAAGAAAGAGTGAGTGACAAGAACCGGCTGGTATGGTAAACTGGTACAATTGAACTACTCACTCGCGAACTACACAAGTCTAGATGCAGCATCGACAGTTTTAGTGCGTATAAAGCGCGCGTTTACGATCATTATCAGGTCCATTTTAGTCTCCACTACGGGAGCACGACCCTCTCTCGTTCGTCCCAGACGGAAGGAGGATTCGGCCTACACTCCCCACGTCGGCCAAACGGGTTCGGGAGGCCTGATCGATATTTGATAACGCATTTCCTTTAGTCGCCTTGTACGACGTCCACGGGAAGAGATGTAGTGATTTTTGCGAAAAATCACTCCGTCTCTTCCCGTGGACGAGATAATCTAGTCTGCCGGAAACGACACGGCTAGCGTTTACGATACTGCGATGAAATGTAATTCGGCGAGGCTGGCCGTAGCGGCGGAGGGCGGTGGTCGTACGTTGTTCTGGCAGGCGGCCAGCAGCGCGGGCCAGGGCGCGGCGGCGGGCAGCGCGCGCTCCAGCTCGGGCTGCAGGCGCCGCAGCCGCGCCAGCAGCGCCCAGCACACCGCCGCGCCCGCCGAGCACCGCGCCGCGCCGCGCCGCGCGCGCCCGCACGCGCGCTGCACCACAAATACACATTTTTATTATACACTATTTAAATCGCTGTAGTAATTTAAAAAAATAATGCGAAATTGCTATTTTCGTGTTGAGTTATTGAGGAACTAGTGAATTCCTGGCAATATAGAGATATATAGGATACTGGGACGATTAAATTACACAAATTAATTATGATAATGCCAAAAATAGTCTTCATCTGAACGATTATGCACCGAGGATACGATGAACGTGAGACGGTCGTGCATGAAAGCCAGTGATAAGTATCTCGACGTCCGCGGCCAGCGGCGGCACGAGCCCCGGCAGCTGGCGCCGCTCGTGCCGCGCCGGCCGGAGTACGTACCTCGACGTCGGCGGCCAGCAGCGCGAAGCAGTCCTTGAGCACCTGCGCCTGCAGCGCGGGCAGCCGCTGCAGCGGCACGAGCCCCGGCAGCTGGCGCCGCTCGCGCCGCGCCGGCCGGAGTACGTACCTCGACGTCGGCGGCCAGCAGCGCGAAGCAGTCCTTGAGCACCTGCGCCTGCAGCGCGGGCAGCCGCTGCAGCGGCACGAGCCCCGGCAGCTGGCGCCGCTCGCGCCGCGCCGGCCGGAGTACGTACCTCGACGTCGGCGGCCAGCAGCGCGAAGCAGTCCTTGAGCACCTGCGCCTGCAGCGCGGGCAGCCGCTGCAGCGGCACGAGCCCCAGCAGCTGGCGCTGCTCGTGCCGCGCCAGCCGGCACAGCCCGGCCGCCACCGAGCCCGCCAGCTCCGCCTCGCACTCCTCCAGCGCCTCGCCGCCCTCCTCGCCGTCTGAGAACCATATACACACGATGTACACGTCGCCCCGACTCCTCGACTATCATTTTATCACAACTAGAGCCGACACAACGATACGCTGCCTCGGTCGGTTCTCACAAAAGGGAAATAAAAATTGAATACGTTTAAGGATCGACTTATCTCTCCCGAGAACGACTACACATACCCCACAGTTCTTTTAGAAAATTGTGACTCTCAAAGTCATCATGTACATATTAATTAAATTTTGCATTTACCGACAACATATTTTATAAGCTAGGACGGAAACTGACAACAATATTACACGGCAACGGGCCCGCTGCGCTCCTTGAATTCACGAACCGAAGCACCGCTCGTAACACACTTTTGTTTATGAATGAATGAATGATTTATTCGCTTTAAACGTGTCCAACAAGTGGTCTTCAAACTTAAATCTAACACAAAGTTTCTGAATATTCAACCTATGAAATGGCACACAAAATAATAAATAGTCAACATTACATAAAATTATTGGTTATGTGACATCTTTGTAATAACTTGTGACTTGCAATAAAATCTGAAATATTATATCATCATACATGTCTCGCCAAATTTGCACTAGCATTCAAAAAACTTAGTTGCAATTACAAGTACCTATGTATATTATTTTTTTATTTTTTTAAATACAAATATTTGTCAATTAATACAATCATAATTAAAACAAATTACATTATAATTATATAATCATAGTACAGTAGATTATAATGTCAATTAATATATTTAAATTTATTTATTTATTTATTTATTTATTTATTTTCGGGAAATTAACAGATTCACAAATCACGTAGTATAACATTATTAACATGGGAAGACGCTGATAACAAATTTCCGCATATAGCACGTTAACAAAGGATGATGACCACAGAAAAAAGATAAATGTTTTGATAAAATAAATACTAGACAAAATGAACAAATGTAGTAAAGTTAATAAAACTATCAATATAGTCAATGCTGAAAATAACTCAATGTGAGATAATTTCTGACAGTGTTAATAGACGAGCAGAACAGGTCAACATCAAAGTTTGATAATATCTTATTAAAATTATTGCAGGCTCTTACGAAAAATGAATTTTGCCTATAATTGGTGTTGCTAAAGGCTACATTCAGTAAGGAAGGGTTTCTTATATTTGTACGGTGTAAATAGTTAATTAATATTTATAGTTTTCTGTCAAAAAATTTTTAAGGTCATAAAACCATTTACCTAAAAGCGTAGATAGTTAGCTTTGTTTTAAAAAGATTCGAGTTTAACTCCCTTATTTCTCTTGGTATCCTGTTAAAAATCTTTATCATCATGTAGTAGCAGTTCGTATCAAAGATCGTACTTTGCAAGATGCTGGCTAAAACATGCAGGATGGGCTTATCAAATCTGTCATACTTACATAATTCGACGACCGATCGCCTCGGGCCGATGGCCAAGCCCGTGGACTCCAGGGTCTGAGAAGCCTTCATCAACATCTTGTTGGCGCGCCTCTCCAAACTAACAGACAAAACAAACGACATATTGTTGATGACAATCAAACGACATGTGTTTGGATGTGATTTAACCTCCCGTAACCTATTTAAAATCGCATCGAAATATATCCCTCGTTCCATATATCCCTACTGACAAATCCAACGGTAGGGATACTGGTAATATTTGGGGATTATTTTTTATCGGTACCGGTTGGGTTTTTTTTTTTTTGGACAAGCAAGCATGTGGGTAACCTGATGGAAAGCAATCACCACGTCATCACATCATAGAAATCAGCGACACCAAGGGGTCGCCGATCCGTTTTAAGAGAAATATTGACTCTGTTCTTGAAGGTCCCCATGTCGTGTTTATTTGGGAATACCCCTGAGGGAAGTTGACTCCACAACTTAGGATATGTGGAACCTTCTGTTGTGCAGTATAAAATAACTCGCGGCGACACAGTATAAAATAATTCGCGACAATGTATAAAATACAAACGACAATGCGTGAACAGTGACCTGCGACCCCGCCGTCTTCGGTCAACCGAACGACTGTCCCGCGGCAGGCGCGGGCCTGTACGATTGCAAACGTGGACATCACGGACCACGGCCGTGTTCTTTTCCAGGGAAACACCCATGGACTGTTCACCAAACGCGGCCAATTTCAAACACCATCCTTATTGACAGGTTCTTATTACTACATCTTCAGAATTACTAAGCTTGGGATGGTGAACGAACACCCGGCTCGATGCATAGCTGTCACCTCAATGTTAAGGTTTCTTAAAAAACATATGATTAACTTTTTGGGGTCTAAGTGGTTCATCAACATCTTTGAACCAAAGCCAACTTCACCTGCACGCGGTGAACCCTGCTGACTGACAAACGAAGCTCTGGCGAAAAGAGAGGTAGGGAGCGTAATTGTAAGCTACCCGACTGGGTAATGTACCTCCACCTCACAGAATACCGCAGCCAAATAACAGTTCCTTTGAGAATTGTTGTGTTCCTGCGAGTGAGTGAGGTCACCAGATAGGAAGGAGATGCTGCATTGGCAGCGGGGGTGGCGGCACGTGAGCGACACTTTATGCGAGCGTTAATATGGTCATCAGTTATACGGTCATCAGGCGGGCCGTATGCTTGTCTGCCACCCGACGTAGTATAAAAAAAATTAAAAAAAATCATCTTACACTTTCTGTATTTTACTCGTCCTGCGTTGGTTCGTGCTGTCCGATCTATGGAGTATATTTTTGGCTCTCTGAAACAAAACACCAAATATTAAAAATAGACATTAGAATACTTCTCAGCATCTTCTAATCTCAGGTAACTACATATATCTACCCCGTACTATGCGATACGTGGAACCGGTATCTGTGTAACTCGACTTCATATAAGATGGGATATTTTAAGTTTAAATTTTTTTGGAGTGAAGTGGCTCATATAACGTATTTGAGAGTTAAAGCAAACCCCACCTGAGGGGTAATTCTTGTAATTAAAATATAGTTAAAATTCAGTTTCGATCCAGTCTCGATCTCACAAATGTCACATTCGGTATTCTCGTTACACAATATGTAACTTCAAAATTAAATTTAAGCGGGGTTATATCGTAATATGAGTGAAAATTAAACAAACTGAGAATGTTACTTTGCCAACAACAAGAATTGATAATAATTAATTAATGAAATCAAGTATATAATTTTAGTCAATTCACAATTCAATCTCGATTCGACGAACGCATATTGAAAGTTGACCACTTTCAATATGCGCTCGTAGAAAAATTACGAGAATTGGCTTTCAGGATGTGGTGTATCCTGCCAACGAAAGAGGTTCTGGCTTGGTTATGGGTGCAGTGTATCTGTATGTTGCCCGACTGGCTAAGTACACCTCCTCACACCTCACAGAATATCACAGCCAAATAACAATTCTCTTGAAGGTCGTTGTGTTCCTGCGAGTGAGTGAGGTCACCAGAAAGTGTGACACCAAAAAGCAACGAGGGTGGCGGCGCGCGATCGATATTTCACGTTGCGAGCGTTAATTCAGCTACGGTAACCGCTTCACATCAGGCGAGCGTTAATTCAGCTACGGTAACCGCTTCACATCAGGCGAGCCGTAGACTTCGTCTGCCATCCGACGTAGTATAAAAAAAAATGTATAACTCCAGGTTCGCGTAAAGCAACGGTATTAGCACACCTCGGCCACTCCATACAAATGTCGCGTCGTGAATTACTATATAAATAAAGACATTTGTGCAGAGCGCGAATAAGCATGTGTGCGTGCGACGGCATACAAACTTTTCCACATTCGTCTCAGAGGGGAGGTGAGGTTCAGAGACCGGCAGGGAGTAGCCGTACTGGACGTAGTGCTATTACTTATACGCTTATACTGTGGTATTAGTGTAATGTAAAACTAGTGTAGGGCAAGTGTATGGGCTACATTTCACCGGGACACCATGGCGGCGCAACCAGTCGCCGGTTCCAACAAAATGTATACAACTCTATAGAGAGATACTCACCTGGTGTTCGTCTGGTCGCGCAACCAATTTGGCGGCGCGACCAGCTCGGACGCGTGCACAGAATGTTACTGGTCGCGCCGCCACGCTGGTGGCGCCACCACTAATTACTATAGCGCTGTATTGTGTCTCACTCACCCGGCCGCCAGTTCGGTTGCCAGTGACGCTTCCACTTCATGGCATGCAACACGTGTGCACTGTAGTGTTTTGTTTTTTAATTACTTATTATAATATTTCAATTGTTTGTTGATTGAATACGATGGATAATTTCGACACAGAAAGGTTTATTACCGAAATTCAAAGTAGACTATTAATTTGAGATAATTCCTCAACAGTTCAGAAATGTTGGGAGGAAGTTGTAGATTTGTTTGGAGAACAGGAGCAAACCGTTGAGAGCTATCTCTTCGAAGTCCATTTTGATACTGACTCAGTGTGGTGTGAAGACTGGTGTCGGTATGGTGTCTAGTTTGGTAGCTTACAGACACCACGGTGGCGCGCCTGGTTGCGCCGCCATGATAGATAGATGATAGATAGATAGATAGTTTATTTGTATTACAGCAGTTACACACGTACAATTATAAGCTTTTACAATTGGTGACAGTATACACATTGTTGAATGTAGGTGTGTGTTGCAGCAATACAAAGGGGCCATAGCTCAGTGGGAATGTTGCATAAGCAACACACTGATTTTCGGCTATTACCCAGAGGTACGAGTGCGCATCAGTCCAAGTAATGTCAAGTATAAATAATAACCATTAAATATATATATATGAGATGTGCTAAATGTACAAATACGATTATGAAATAGTGAGTTACTGACTAATACAAGTTTAAATATATAAATAAATGCGGAATAATAATAACAATAATGATAACTGTCTTTACTTATAGATAGCGTAATAATTTATGATAGACAACAAGTGAAGTAGATAGTGAGATTATAATAAAATTTTACGATATTCAATTTACTTAAAATTCAATATTCAAAAATAGTGAATGGATTACATACATAAAATTAATACCCAAATGCCCATGAAGTGACAGCAGACCGCTACGACAGGTAACTCTTCGGAATGCCTAATTTCTGTTTATCTAGTAGAAAAGAACTTAAATGTTTTTTAAAAGTAAGTCTGGCGGTGATATTTCTGATTGGCGGCGGAATGTTGTTCCAACATTTAGTTGCCTGGTAGCGGAAGCTGCCCCTAAAGGCAGCCGTTCTGTGATGCTGCACGACTAGACTGGATCGGCGATAAAACCTAGTGCCATATCGCTCTTGGAACGGAGAAAACAAAATTTAAATTTAATAACCCCAAATAACAAATTTGCCAAATGGAGCTGCCTACGCGAGTCCATGTTTAGTAAAGAAGCATTATTTAAAATAGGCGATATGTGACTTCTAGGAGCAACATTTAAACAATATCTACAGCAAGCGTTTTGTACTCGCTGTATTAAACGTTGAGTTCTACTCCGCAAACGAGGTCCATAAACAACGTCCCCATAATTAAGTCTAGACAAAATAAGTGACTCACATAATCGAAAGCGTACTCGTTCTGTTAGCAGATCACGAATCTTGTATAAAACTTTAAGTCGGTAAAAACAGTTCCTGACCACACCTAGTACGTGACTCTCAAAACGCAGTTGGCTATCCACAACTATTCCTAAGTTCTTTGCCTCTTCTACCCTATCTATAGGTTTACCGAGCATGTTGATAGCTGCCGGAATCCGGCTTATGATATTATTAATCTGTACTTTTGAGCCGAGGACCATATATTTTGATTTGTGAGGATTCAGTACGAGTGAATTTCTGTCAGCCCAATCAGCAATACTGTTCAGATCCTCGTTCATATCTTGCGCAGCCTGGAAAATCTTAGTAGGAATTTCGGATATGTATACCTGGACATCATCAGCGTAGCAATGATATTTATAGTGCTTTATCACTTTCGTGAGATCGGCACTGTAAATTATGAAGAGAAGAGGTCCAAGTATGGAGCCCTGAGGTACCCCACGAATTACAGGCTGAGGCAGAGATAGTAGCCAAGTACCATCAGCCTTCGGTAGCTTGACGCGCTGCGTTCGACCACCCAGATAACTCCCAAACCACCCGACAGAATTACGGTCCAGGCCGTAGTAAGTCAATTTGGATAATAAGAGAGGAACATTGAGACTATCGAATGCACGGGAAAAATCTAGAAGTGTTAAAATGGTACCACGACCATTATCTTGTTCCGCAAGGACATTATCTGTGACATCCAACAGAGCTGTAAGCGTACCGCGGTTTCTTCGAAATCCGGACTGATGCATAGGCAAGATGTTATTTTCTTCTATGTGTCTCAACAACTGGATATATACAGCCTTTTCTAACACTTTAGAGAGGAATGGGAGGATACTGATTGGTCTGAGATCGTCACAATCGGCCGGATGATTCGTTTTGGGTAAAGGGGTGACCAATGCCTCCAGCCACTGCGAAGGAACAATACCCGTAAGTAATGACCTATTTATAATTTCGGTAATAATACCTAGGGTATATGGAAGCGTCATCAAAATCATATCTCTGCTGATACCGTCACGGCCGATGGCATTGGACTTTATTGAGAGGATATAATCTGCGATATTATTGTCAGTAACAGTTTTTAAATGGAAAGTGGAGTCATTATGACGAGAATGCTCATAAAATGTGAAATCTGAGATAGGGGTTATATTAGTGGAAGGATGGTGTCCCGGTGAAATGTAGCCCTTAGTGTAGTGGTAGCTGACCATGAGCGGCGAGGCGGCCATGGACCGCGAGCGCAGGTAGTCCTTGAAGGCCAGCAGCGAGCTGGTGGCGGCGGGCGCGCGCAGCGCCAGCAGCGCTGCAGCGGGCGCGCGCCCCGCCGCGCTCAGCCACGTGGCGGCCGCGCGCAGCGCTTCCAGCGCGCCGCCCGCCGCCGCCGTGCAGCCGCTGCCGCTCACGCTCACGCTGTCCACGCTCGAGTCTACCGCACAACAGACAACAGACTGCTCAGTGAGTCTTTTGGTCACATTCGAACGTGCTAACGTTTGTAAACCGACCGAATTGACGAAAAGTTTCATTTTGTGAATTGGAAAACAATAACATGAGCCACAAAAATACTAAATCAGCCACAGAAATACTAAGTTAGATTAAGTTTGGTATAATATGCTTCATATCAACTTTAGTCGCCCTCAATATAATACTCGCCCAGTTTCACAATTTTAGATGATTGGTTCATTACTACCCTTGTAAATTATCTATATCCTTTAACCAATGCTCAGTAATACACATAATACTAATATTATCAGATAGTGAGCTAGGCCTCTCGTACACGCTAAGAAATTTCACCGTGTATACTGCAGATAGGACCAATGAATTTTGTCGGATCTAGACACGAAAACCACCGCACCGCAGGAAAAAGTCGCGCGTCATGTCTAGCGCAGACAAGATTTTTTTCTTGGTCAGCGCGGAAGCAGTGTACACAGTTCGTGTGTAGAAACGACACGAATTCTTGCATAGGCCGGGCGACTTTTCTTAGCGTGTACAAGAGGCCTTACGTATCCAAATTAGCCGGGTTGCTCCCTTCAAAACGTGAGCACATAAGCCACATAATTTTGATATGTAACACGTGTCTTATAAATTCACAACATCTCTATTCGGTCGGTTTGTTTACGTTGACATGAACGAACGCGATCAAAAAACTCACTCTCTGTATAAAGTTATTCATCACGGCGAATAAGCCCCAGATTATATTAACAGTTTGGTTTTTAGGATTACCTATCTCAAAAGAAAAAAGGAATGATTATATGATCACTAGGTGTCCGTATGCCGTCCGTCTGTCAACATAGTTTTTCTGAGGACTACATGGAGGTATCGAGCCGATTTAATATATGCGGTCTCTTGAAAGTTGTAAACATATTAAGCTCGACGCAATCCTTGGATGCTTCTCATTGGCCGATAATTAAGTAATTTTTGACGAGCTCGGTTGTCGAATGGTTAGCAATGGCCACTTTGACTCCGAGGTCGTGGGTTCGATTCCCGCACAAGACAAACATTTCTGTGCATGGACATGTCTGTTTGTCTTGGTCTGGGTATTTTCTATGTATTATAAGTATGTATTTACAAAAAAAAAATGTATTTAAGTACATTTATCAGTTGTCTAGTACCCATAACACAATCTTTTCGCTTACTTTGGGACTAGATGGCGCTGTGTAAATTGTCCAGAAATATTTATTTATTATTTATTTATTTATTTAATTTATTAACCCAGATATCTCTGAGATTTTTTTTTTCTTCAATGTCAACCAAATTCACATATTATGCTAAGTATGTCTCAGAAAGTCTGATAAAAATACGAAAAAAAATCTTTGACAGGTGGAAATGCCGGAAAATGATGATCGTTATAACAAACGCTAGTAAAATGCGCTACTATGGAGTGTGATAGATATTCTGCAAATGTAAGGCTAAAATTGCTGAATAAAACAATAAAATAAAAGAAAAATATTTAATTACTTAGATTATAACTTCTATAATAATATAATTTTATTGTGGTGTGTGGTATGCATTGAAACAATGTTTTGGATGTAGCGAAATATTACATTTTTTGCAGTAAAAACTTGCATTTTTGTGACAAATCGCGCATCGCAGTTGATTTGGTCTATACATAACGATGTGGCCAATATTATCATATCTTGAATTTTCATGAAGACCTTGTGATGTCCGTGTAGATTTCCTTGAATCCTCCTTCTTGTAGGTCTCCAGCAGGCCAGTAGCAATAGATCTTCGAAATTTTAAATGGTCATACTCTCCTCCATTTAATTTGTATAATTGCCATGCGTTATGTGTAGCCATATCTAAACAATTACTTAATAACCATTTTTTTCCACACGTACTGATGTCCTGTATAAACCAATGTTTTGGTCAGATCTGTCGACATCGCCCATATTCTCATTTATGGTAGAAGGCTGAAGTCGCTGGTAACACAGGCATTGTTGTAGAGGTACTTGGCTCGGGTGATGAACTTTTTGGACCAGTTTCTGTTGTTTCTAGGCATATTCGCTTTGAAAGATGAGCTAGTGGCGTTACGTCATCTTCACTTTCGTCGGATACACTGTTGTTGAAATATAGTTCAGCTGTAGCTCTAAGCTGCCGCCCAGGTAAATTTTGCAAAGACACAAAAATTTTATCTCCCAAATCTTCATCTGTCAAGTCTGAATTACAACTCTCCGGTGGAAAAATTGTTATACCATCGGGAATCGGATCTGCTTCGTCAATGTGATCCAATTCTTCAATAATCTCATTCAATGTGAGATTTCGATACTTCGACCTGAAACATACAAAAATGTTCTTATAGTACCTCATGTCCCTATTGTTCGTTATAACGATCCATCTAAAGATTTTGAAATAAACATATCTTTTGATGACTATAACATTCTGTAAATGTTTATTTTACGTCATTAAGGGTACATTCTTTATGTTTTAGGAGCAACTAAATAAAAAAATTGAATATTGAAACATTTTACATACCTTGAAATATTCATGACTAAAATCCAAAAACAATAACGCGTATAAAATCCAGACACTGCACTTCTAACTGGGTTAACTTCCTGGAATGAATGCATAGACGTGTGACATGTGCTTATAAGTTATAAACAAAATCTCAAGTACCCCCGGGTCGCCGTAATATTTTTTTGTTGTCATGATCGTTTAAACAAACGATAGCGTTAAGTGGGTTAAGAAGCAATATTTGACAGCAAAAAGAAAAGTTCCAAGAAACAAAATTTTCTAAATATAAATTACCTTAACCCATTATTTTATAAATACTAAACGTATATCTACTTATGCAGCCCCACTCACTTTCAACTGATCAGGTATGACCGCTTACTCTCTTTTTTAGCTCTATCATATGTCAACCACCCCATGTTTTCCTAAACAATATATTATAAATTTTAAATAAAACCGAAATTTACCTCTCTCAATCCCTTCGATGTAAAAGCCAGCAATAAACAAAATAATTGATATCACATAATATTCAACGTGTATATTTTTAATTTAAAAAAAAATGAGGAATGTCTGTGTCATGGACACGGTCGTGAGTCGCACGTGAATACGTTATGAGCACTAAAATTATCTAAAAATGGCAGGGCTCCCTCCCCCTGCACGCGATGTTTTTTTTTATGTTAGAGGGGGGCAAACGAGCATGTGGGTCACCTGGTGGAAAGCAATCACCACCGCCCATGGAGACCAGCGACACCAAGGGGTCGCCGATCCGTTGCCAGCCTTTTAAGGAAAATGAAAACTCTGTTCTTGAAGGCACCCATGTCGTAGTTGTTCGGAAATACCGCTGAGGGAAGTTGATTCCACAGTTTCACTGTTCGTTGTATGAAATGTCTTAGGAAACGTACTGTAGTAGATCGCCAATTATCAAGATGATATGGATGGAATTTTAATTCATGGCGAGTTGTACGATAGTGGAATTCAGCGGCAGGTATCAAATCAAACAGCTCATCGGAGCACTCCCAGTGATATAATTTGTATAGAACGCAAAGAGACGCTACATCTCTGCGTGTAGAGAGAGAGTCCAATCGATCCGAGATCATTGGGTCACCGACGATTCGAGCTGCTCTTCGTTGTATGCGGTCAAATGGAGCAAGCATGTACTGGGGCGCACCCATGATGACTCACGCATGATGTTCCATAGTCCTTACTTAGCGTAATAAATCCTTCATCTATCCAGTGGTGTGATTGAATTTTGGATGGAGATGATAGATTTGTAGCTGCAACACCAAACTGTACCCCCCGATTTTGTTATCATTCGTTTTTTTGTATTGTCTCCCTGTGGAAGCAATTTCAAACAAGTACCTATTCACGTCAAAAGAATGTTTGATTTTCACGAATGAACACAGAGAAATCATATTTTTACTCTAAGCAAAGCAGGTGAATAAACATAAATTTATAGACACCAGGCATGTTACACCTATCTATGATTGGTTCTTACATGACGATACATGTTCTGATGAGATCGGTGGCGTAGCGGTCAATGACGCGGCTTCGACACCAACGCTCGTGGGTTCGATTCCCACACAGGACAAACATTTGTGTGCATGAACATGTCTGTTTGTCTTGGTCTGGGTGTTTTCTATGTATCATAACTATTTATTTACAAAAAAAAATGTATTTACGTATGTTTATCAGTTGTCTAGTACCCATAACATAACACAAGCTTCGCTTACTTTGGGGCTAGATGATGCTGTGTAATTTGTCGATAATATTTATTTATTATTATTATTTATTTATTTACATTATTCATTTTTATAGCGTACAAAACACCATTATTTATAGCTACCAATGGTTTAACAACTGCTATCTAATAACATCAGCTGGAACCGACGACGTACCCTCCGAAGTACAAAGATACTCAAAATAAATAAACCCAACCTTAGACAGGTTATGGCCGACGCTGCTTAACTTGCGTGTACGATTAGATTAGAATGACATGCATAACGTCGCCGCATCTTAATTTAGTTTTTTTAATGAGAGGGGGACAAACGATCATATAAGTCACCTGATGGAAAGCACTCACCACCGCCCATGGAGATCAGCAACACCAAGGGGTTGCCGAACCGTTGCCAGCCTATACTACTTGCTTTCTTTCTTTCTTTCTGGTGACCTCATTCACTCGCAAGAACACAACAACCCTCAAGGGATCCCCCTTGAGGGTTGGTTGTAGGGATTGTAATTATTTAGTTACCTTCTTCCAAAGCTATCATATCCATGAGTGTAGTCGGCGAGAGTGGTCTGGTATGCCGACTGAGAAGTTCCTCAAAGGCGCTCTCCAGCTTCAACACGCCGGTATTGTACAATTGATTCTAAAAATAATTAAAAACCTTTGTGGAATACGACGAGCATACCGACATATCAAAGCACAGATTATACAGACTGTAATTTTAAAAGCTGGTCAAATTCAAGGAGACGATTATGTTGTTAGTATTAATAACGAATCAATAAAAAAAAAAAAGACGTGTGGCACTCGGGGACTGCCGCGGTAAAGCTATTGCATAGCATTTTGTATCAACTTATGCAATTATAATTTTATTTATTTATTTTATTCATGCAGTATTGCTTTTTCTTTGATATTAATTCAAGTTACACTTTTTGAGCGTGGTGACCGATAAGAAAACAAATTTTTCTATTATTAAATAAATAAAACGAGTTTCGTAGAGTCGTACAATACGTCTAATCGCACGCACACAACGCCGTGTCGAAGACTGCCGAACTGAAACGACGTTAGACGATGCACGGCCTTCAAGCCACACCTCCTTGCCCGTCGGAGTGGGGAGCGTGAGGTTTTTTCGTTACGGAATTTCTGGATTCGGTCCCCGCGCTCAAGGCCCGCGATAGAAGCTATGCAATAGCTTAAAACCTAAAAATTAATCAACCATAAACGCGGTAGATTTCTTGTTTGTCTCCGAGATTCATGTTTACTACGACTTGCGGTGACAGACTGATTTTCTTTTTGTATTTCAAAGAGCTTACCTCCGCGCCGCGCCGAGTTGCAGCGTTTATCAACATTATAGTATACGCTAAAATGACAGATACTACAAAAACTAAATTGATCTTGATTTTTTTATGGAATAGTTTTTTTTTTGTTTCGTGATTGTTCAGTAACAACTACACAATCAATTTGACCAGTCTTTAAAATTACACCCTGTATATCTCCAGATTGCATGATTAATTAGATAGTAATGATAATTTACATGAGATTAATATATGCATCCTCTTTTAAACACAAAATAAATTACTAAAATGGGACTACTTGATACCACTTTACTTGGACTATTTTAATACTTACAATGTTTTCCAATTCGACACTCTGTGGGTTGTTCTTGTTGAAGTATGTCTGAGCCTCCGCCAGTTTGTCCAAAGCCTGCAGCAAACCAGTCCACTTACAATTCAATAATTACTTCATAGAAGAAAATCATATGATTCTTTAGCACAATTAGGCCTCGCGCTAACGCACAACAGACTATCCGCGACGCACTTTTTAGCCGGTGCTAATAGAACCTATACTCTTGCCCCTGTGCATACAGCGTCACTTATTTTGTAGGCGGAACTGTAGGGACGTACAGTCTATGGAAATACAGAGATTGTGGTGTAATATTTTGTATTAATCTAGAGAAAATGAAAATATATGCTTTAGGGTGCAAATAAGATATCAGATAAATAATAAGCTGTCTAACTGGAGTACCTTCGCCTCAAAGAATAATACCGCAGCGAAATAACAATTCCCTTGAATATTATTGTGTTCTTGCGACCAAATGAGGTTCAGAAATTGGGGGTAATTTTATGTTATACTCCCGCGACGGTAAAACATAAAGATAACTAATTAGATCAAGAGAAAGGAAGGAGTATAGGCTGGCAACGGATCAGCGACCAGAGGCAATCAGCAACACCAATGATTGCTGGGTGGTGCAATTGAAAGCAATCAGCTTTCAATCAGGTAAGCCACATGCTTGTCCTCCCCCCGCCCCTTCCTCTCTTATAAAAAAAGACCAAATCACTGTTTCATATCCATCGGCCAAGAGAAATGTTTTATAAGGTAACTAGCTGTGCCCGCGACTTCGTCCACGCGAAATAATTCTTTTTTAATTATTTATTAATCCCGTCAAAATCGGTTAAGCCAGACTAGAAATCTAGAATGGGTCTAGAAATGGAGGCTTAGTGAATTTAGAGCGCATGTAGGGTCCCGACTGCTACATGTTTTCTTGTTTTAGGGGTTTTTTCATTTCCAAATTACACAGAGAAGCAGTTGGGTTTTTCAGTTTTTTAAATTACCGTTTTTATTTTATGTTTTTTAGTTTTATTTATTTTGATATATGCAATATCACTCTCACAGTACATACATATCTAATGACACCCCTCAAGCTAAAATCCATCGAGCCGTTCAGACTGCGGCGTGCATTTGCATTTAAACTAGGCGCCAAAAATCCGCCATTTTGATTCTTTTTTATTTTGACGTACCCAGTGTCGCTCTCACAGCAAATACGAATCTAACGACACCTCACAGGCTAAAATCCATCCAGCCGTTCAGGCTGCAGAGCGTGCCAAACAATTATACATACATACATACATACTTTCGAAAAACATAACCCTCCTTCTGTCGCAGTCGGGTAAAAATTGTAAAAAAATGTTATTTTGGTATATGTAGCGTGTATACATCCACATGCATTTAGTAAAAAGCGGTTATTTTAATATTACAAACAGATACTCCAATTTCATTTATAGATATAGGGGTAACAACATTGAAAGCAGTTTTGATTTGATAAAGAGATTGGTCTTGGCCTTGAAGTGTTAATCCTCTTACACCTCAAATGTTTTTGTACGCCATTCAAAGATGCTATTACCTCCAAGTACACATTCAAAGTGTCTGTGTTGGTGGTGTGGGGTCCAGCCTGGATCAGATCAGCCAGCTCTCTTGACACCATGTAGAAGTTTATCACATGATCCAAGGATTTCACTGTTCTCTCCATATCTGCATACAAAACAAAGTTCTTTCTATTTCATAATAATAAATGAATAAATATTCCTGGACACTTTACACAGCGCCATCTAGTCCCAAACTAAGCAAAGCTTATACTGATATTATACTCAAATACTTTTTTTTTTTTGTAAACACATACTAGAAAACACCCAGACCAAGACAAAAAGACATGATCATGCACAGAAATATTTGTCTTGTGCGGGAATCGAACCCACAACCTCGGAGTCAAAGCGGCCATTGCCAGCCATTCGTCAACAGAGCTCAAGGAAGATGCTTCGTTAGCAGCGGTTGTGACAGTGTGTGCATTACTCATTGTATTGCAAGAACTTTATTCTATGGTAATTGCTGTACATCAGGTGAGCTATAAAGTTGTGTAGCACCCGTACACATAAAGTAATTTCTTTTATCTAATCTCATACTGGAATTTACACATTAAAAAACTAAACACAGTATCTTAATGACAGTCTTTACGCACAAGCTATCAAAATAAATTTAGAAAGTAATTTTTCGATACAGCTCTTTTATGGACAACTGTATCGTAAAATAACTTTCATTTCGATACAGCTTCAGCCCTGGATACAGGTATTTTAAACAGGTTGCAATGCAAATACATTGCAACTTTGCAAAATTTTTCTACATAATCTGTGAACGCGGCGCCGCGCGGCGCGTCGCGCATGCGCTCTACGCATGCTCGATCTGCAAATGGATTTTTATGTAAGAATTATAGCTGTTAAATTAACTTCATGGTTGTATTTAAAATATTATTATCATATATTTCATGAGATTAGATAAAGTAGTGTATGAAACTGCACATAATTAGGTATTAAAATACTCGTGTGGTCTATTATAACATTCGCCTTCGGCACATGTTATAAACTCACACTCGTATTTTAATAACCCTTATTATGCAACAGTTTCATAAACTACTATTATTCCACATCTCCACAAGAAAAACTAGACACTTCACATATGTGATTGGTCGTCACATATGTGAAGTGTCTAGTTTTTCTTGTGGAGATTTTAAGGGATATTTATTAATAAGACTGAAAGTATATATTGGCGCTATGCATCATTATTAGTCACACACAAGCTGTGTGACTAATAATGATGTGTTATGCGTTGTGTAACACAATGCATACTCAAACCGTTTAGCTTTGTTGCATCTGTCTGATAGAAAAGCAGCCTAATGGTGGGGTGAGGTATTATATTCAGGGCATATGCCCTGCTTGATGTGAAGCGGTTACGGTAGGTATTTAGTTATGTAATGATGGAATTTCTCACTCTGATGTATATGCTGTAGGCGGTGTGTGTCTCCATAGAGTGGCAGGACAGCAGTCTCCAACTGCTGCAGGCGCTGTTCACAAGCACCCAGCACATTGCACACGTCACTTGCCAACGCAGAGCTGCGACTGGCCGCAGCCTTTAACTCCTGCATATTGCTGATCTCCTACAAAACAATATCTATAATCTGAAAATCTATACTAATATTATAAAGTGGAAGAAGAATTATAAAAGACATGCATGTCCATGTATCCAAAGGCAATATCGAAAAATCTTTTCTTTTTCACATATATCCAAGATATTCTTAATTTAAATTAAATATTTAATTTCTTCAAGTAGGCAAGTACCTCTAACACACAGAATACCATAGCCAAATTGCAATTACATTAACGGTTGTTGCAGTTCTGCATGTGAGTTAGGTCACCAAGAAGTGTTGCTGCGTTGGGAGCTGAAGGGCGGCAAGCGAGGAATATTTCAAGTTGCAAGTGTTTATATAAATACGTTAACCGATTCGTACGGGCCGTATGCTTATTTTCCACTGGACATAGTACTAAAGAAAAGCAGCTGCTTAAGCTGTTCATTGATCAGAGAAGCGGGCTTCTTTATCAGATATTATTTTCTAAACTGACAGATTTGCTAATACGCCCCTAAATCTTAGTTATAATTTAAAATATAAAAACACATAAGTAATGTCATGGTAGATTATTCTAAATAAAAGAAAATGTTTACATGAAATCAAAAAGATTATGATTAGTGCCAAATACACACCTTTTTTAGCTTCATTTCTATTTCAAACTTTTTCTCCACCGCCAACATCTTGAGTTTTTTTTTTTTATAAAATTGATATATCAGTGTAGTAAAGTATCATCGATTTGTGAAAATTATATGAAGTGAAGATATTTATTTTGTTATTGTATAATTTTTTTGTAGGCATCTACAGAAGGCAATCAAAAAAAATATTTGACACTCGGCAGTTCGGCACTTGCTTGACACTTGACAGTCAGATTATATGTCAGTTAACTTTGTAATATACAATAGAACATTATTGTTCTTCTTCTTTTTTTTTTCATTTTTCCAATGTGGATGTTTGAGAAATACACGTTTAAGTCAATATGGTTGGTCGGTACTAAATAGCGGAAGTCCAATGAGCGACATAAAACAACAGTAACAACACACACAATACATCACAAACATTTAGATAGTATCATGACCAGACAGATTAGTAAATTTATGTAAGTATAAAATTAATAACACTTAAAACCAGGGATTGAAAACCGGTACAAATTTGGGTTCCGGTTCCTCATTTCGGTTTGTAAAAAGGTTCCTCTTTTCGGTACGCTTCCGGTTTCGGTTCCGGTTGGGTTTCGGTTCCACCGGAACCGGTTCTGAATAAAGGTTCTAATATACCGGTACCGAATTAAAGGTTCCTTAAGAAGGAGGGATACGTTCGACCGTGTCTAGCATATTTCTTCGTTCTTACAGCTGACAGTTAGCCTTCGATCAGGGATCGAATCAGGGATCAGGGCTACCCGACTGAGGAATAAATAAATATATATATCTGGACAATTTACACAGCGCCATCTAGTCCCAAATTAAGCGCAAAGCTTGTGTACTAGACAACTGAAAATGTACTTGAATACATACTTACAATACATAGAAAACACCCAGACAGACATGTTCATGCACACAAATGTTTGTCTTGTGCGGGAATCGAACCCGCGACCTCGGAGTCAAAATGGCCATTGCTAACCATTCGACCACCGAACTCGTCGAATATACCTCCACCTCACAGAATACCGCAGCCAAATAACAATTCCCCTGAGGGTTGTTATTTTCCTGCGAGTGAGTGAGGTAACCAGAAAGGAAGGAGATGATGCGATGGTAGCGGGTGTGGCCGCGCCAGCGATGTTTTTCTCTAACCTACACTCTTTCACATCATTATTCATTCATTCACACTCATGAGTCGAGTAGTTGTAAAGTTTATAACTATAATTTGTAACTAATTACTATACCTACCTTGAATTGAATAGGTACGGCATTTTTTTTATTAAAATATTTAATAAAAATAAAAATATTTATTAAATATTTTAATTAAAAAATGTTGACGCAACGCGTGTGTGGTCGGCAATGTGCCAAAATGATTACGTCGTGACGGCGTAACGCGCCGCGTGTACGTGATCTATGTTTAATTCAAGTTCGGACAGGATTTAAAGAGGAACCTGTAAAATAAAGGTTTCGGTCCAGGTTCTACATTTAGGTTTCGGTTCCGGTTCGGGTTCTGGTATCAGAACCCCTAAGTACCGGTTCTTTACCGGTATTTTACAAACCTTTTCGATCCCTGCTTAAAACAAGGCCAGTACAAAATGACACTAGATACAAAAACAAAACTCATTTTATGTAGAAGTTGCTAAATTTTATGAACTTACTAGGCTGAAATCCAACGAGAATAAGCAAGAGTAAGTAGGAAAAGGATGTTAACAGGACGAGGAATACTAATAAGAAGAATGTTTTGGGCAGTTAAAAAAAAGATGTTCAAGGGTTCCTTCACTTATTAGACCACACTCACACAAAGAATTATCAAGGATCTAGCAACACTAGAATATTGAACCCAAACTGACGTATGTCATGTCAATAATATCATTAAATGTCATTATGTCAAACAGTACCTATGTAGAAAAATTAAAACTTTATTTGTATTCTTGACAGTTTGACTAGATTTTATTTTATTTCACTAAGAATTCCCTCGCTTTCTCCAATTTTATCTATCACTTTTAGAGTAAAATAAAATAAAGGGTATGTAATTAAAAGTATTGCATATATTCCTTCTATTTTGCTTCACAGTTCTGTACTTATGTACTCACTTCAATGATGTTATATTACTATTAGTATAACAATATTGTCCCACATGAAGTACCCTTCAAAAAATGCAGTATTTTTATTTTAGAAAATGGATCAGATAATTAAATTCGTGGAACCAGGCAAACAGTTCGCAAAGGACTCCCTCAGATTGGTGAGAAGATGCACTAAGCCTGATAGAAAAGGTACAAAAATTACTTTTACTACCTGTGCGTTCGTGGAATCTCGTTGCGTTGTTGGCATTCTGCCAACTTATAAAATTTTCATTTTCAATTCTGTTGAAAAAGGTAAGCAAAACAAGCAAAATCAGGACTTTAGCTTTAGGAGGACTTTAGCTACATAATACTCATCAAAATGTGTGAATATTTTTTTTGACTACTGACTATAGAACTGTGAAACCATCAACCGCTTATATGGTTGATGTGCAACCTGCATGGATGGAGGGTCAGTGGGTAGCTTTCGGGAGTTTGACAATAACAAACTGACATCATTAGAATAATTAGTTAGTTATTAGTGTGTCGAAGCACCTCCCTGATCGGAGACCTGGTGCCTCCTAAGTGCATAAGTGTATGTAACACATTGTCTTATATAACTTATGTTTTAATTCTTCTTGCATGTGTATAGTTATTCTTAGTCCACTGATGAATATATTGATTTTTTATCTAACCGAGAGCTGACTGAGAGCATACTCATGTGCTGTTGAATCGAATATCTACTCAGATTGCGTATGCTAATTTTTTTTAATCGTAAGTGCACTAAGCTTCCTTGCCCTTTAAGTTTTTTCGCTAGTTCATTTGTGTGTCCTACCTATTTTATCTGGTACTTATTGCTAGACATAGCAATCTCCTCTTTCATTGTGTTTTTATTAATATCTATGTGTTATAATACATGCATATTAGCAAATATTTAATAAGTAAAATATGTATGAAGAAAAAATTGGTTGCCTGTAAAGTCGGTATACGGGCGAAAGTTTTACGTGACAACGACTTTGAGTGGTAAAATGTTTTCGAGTGGAAGGGACGCATGCCTTTCACTTTTTATGTCTGTCTCTCTCGCTCTTAGAAGGGACGCATGCCTTTCACTCGCTCTCATTGTAAGCGCATAACGTGAGCCAGTTTCTTGAAGTGTCACCCGGCTAACCAATTTATAAGACGTTGTCACGTCAAAATTTAAGAATGTTTTGTATTGTAACCCAGCCTTACCTTAATACTAGTCCAAAGTATCTCACTCTGTATGTACTTTCACATCCATACACACATGAAGTAACCCTCAAAAGTATGTACTCAAAAGTTATCTTTACAAATTTAAGTGCTATTTGACAATACCAACGACATTTTAATACTAATTCATGTTCAAATGAAAAGCAAAGTCTTGACTAACACATCAATTTGAACATTGGTTGGATTATTTCTGTTAGTGTATAGACTTGAATTTAGGAAATAATTTCAGGGCATGACTATCAGACATAGTGACATGTCCATATTAAGTTGTGGGAGAAAGCTATTATAAGTATCATCATTATCATCAGCCTGTATATATCCACTGCTGGACATACATACATATACATATACTGAACTTCCCTAATCACTACATAGTATAAAACAGTCGCTTTCTCTGTCCCTATGTCCCTTTGTATGCTTAAATCTTTGAAACTACGCAACGGATTATGATGCGGTTTTTTTTAATAGATAGAGTGATTCAACTGGAAAGTTTATATGTATAATATATGCATAACATAGTAGAAAAACACTGATAATTTAGAGGTTTCTAATGTGATGTCGTAAATAAACACATTTTTTTGCTCTTTCATTGCAAACGCTGGCTGAACCCAACGAGATAGATCAAAATAATGTAGTACAGTATTGTTCACCTTAAAATGGTCTACAAAAAAGTTCGCGATGGTATATGTCTATCTCTTAGTGGTAACACACAATAACCGTTATTTTATCCTTTGCTTTTTACAAGAAATAATGCCTTATTTACGAAGCGATTTTAAGCAATACAGAATTAATCCTTATCCAATTAAGTACCTTAAATACATTGCGCATTTAATATAGATCAATATGGCCCTTCACAGCATGTAATTTAAATGAATAGTTTAGAAGATATTACACATTTAAAATGCAGGGACATAACGGCTGTGGCGGTACCGGCCGCGGAGCCGGCGGCGTGTGCCTATAACTGGGGAAGGACTGGATAGGACAAAGCGCAAAGACCTTCTGTAGTACATTTAGTATCAGCATTGCACCCGTGCGAAGCCGGGGCGGGTCGCTAGTGTATAATAAAAGAAACAGTATGATGGACTTGGGGTTGCTATTACTTAGGAACTTCAAAGTTGTCCTTTGACACATCCCACTACTATCCTCTGATACACATACACCATGCGGAAAATTCTTATCTTGCTTATTATTTTCCATATACATCTCCATCCTGCACCTCTGCGAGACGGACAAACTAATCTGTCTGTGCGACTTAATATTGCAAATCAAATAATTCTCTTCCTTATTATTTTCAGAATTCCAGAAGATTGCAATTGCCACAGCAATTGGTTTCTGCATAATGGGTTTCATAGGCTTCTTTGTGAAGCTGATACACATCCCTATCAACAACATCATCGTCGGATCATAAGCGTAACTTAACACTAGTTATCAATTACTATAATAATTTCCATCACCCTCGCCTCTTTAAATTATTTCATACCTTATGTAAGTTTTGGTTATGTATTAAATTATTTATAATTTATATTTCGTTAATAATTTATGAATCAGAATAAATGAATCAGATAATATATCTCAAAAGTGAATGTCAATATAATAATATAATATATTATCTAACTATAAACAAATCTTTAATTCAGTCACAATCTGAACATTTATTGTCTATGTGAAGATCAAACACATTTCACTGTATGACCCACCTTCACACTGAACCTTCACCCCAGTGTTAAGGTAGGGAAATTACATTCCTTTCGGAGTATTTCAGAGTTTATCATCTACACAACTCTCATCCTCTTCATTTTCTTTATTTTTTTCAACAAGTGGTAGACAAGCTTACAGCTCACCTGATTTAGAGCAGTTATCATAGCCACATGCTCACAAATGACAACATGAAATATTGCAAATATCGCTTGCGTCCTGCCAGGAAGGAGTTGCTGCATTGGCAGCCGTCCCGGCCTCCCCGTCAACGCAGCAACTCCTCACTCACTCGGAGAAACACGACAATTCTTAAGGGAATTGATATGTGGCTGCTGTCTTCTGTGAAATGGAGACACTTCCGCAATCGCGCAGCTTACAATTACTCTCGCCCTACCTCTTTCCGCAGAGCCTCGTAGTCAGTCAGCAGGGTGCACCACTTGCAGGTGAGGTTGGCTTTAGTTCAGAGACAGTGACTGGTGAGCCACTTACACCCCAATACTATCTCCAATAACGGTTGCATACTTTGTTGTATCATTGTTTCTCGTTACTGCCGATCTGCGCCTAAGCTCATGCATACTGTGTAAGTTTTTAGTGTGCTCTTAAAACGGGGATATTGTAAAAAAGCTTACTAAAGTTATCATACTATGTGAAGTTGTATATTCTTCCTTGAGAATAAATGAATAAATCTAAAAAAAACTTATTGGAACACACAGAGAACATGAAATGTCTCAATCATTGCTTCAATTGCAGTCCATATACTTGAGATTAATACCTTAAAGAAATAATGTCTTTACTCTTTGATTGTACTGACGTGATTGGGAAAAAAATGTATTTAACTTGTCAAAAAGTTTCACTCACACTGGTATGTGGGGGTGCAACACGTACAAGTCAGCTGTCAAAAACTGCTGTTAGTCAATGGAGGGTAGAGATGAAAAATAGTGATAGTGTGGTAGAGGTATAAACTATCTCCTACGAGGGACAAGTTAAAAAAGTGCCCAGCTGTAAGCAGTAAGGTATTTAAGAATTGTCGTGTTCCTGCGAGTAAATGAGTTTACTAGTCGTGACCAGATGGCAGAGCTCGATTTTATTATATCTAAATGAACACGCCAGTTAAGTAAGTCGACCATGACCTGTCCATGGATGGGTTTATCGCGAGCTGCTCCGTGCTTCGGAGGGCACGTTAAGCCGGTCGGTCCTGTTGTCATTAAATGGCAGTCGTTAAACCAAGTCTGCCTTGAAACGATTTGAAAATATTGGTCTCCTGCCAACCGACCCGCAGTTAAGCAACATAGTAGAGTTTGCTCTGAACCCGCCTTCGGTTGAGGGGGTGACCCGTATCCCAGCAGTAGTGGGATGAATAAGGGCTGACAACGACGAGCAAATGCTGCGTTTGCAGAAGGGCAAATACACCTTGTATTTTATTGAACAATTATTTGAAAATTATTAACACAAAAAAAAATCTAAATATGTATAATATAAATAGGTAGGTACTTGTAAATATTGAACTCCTAAGTTGATTATGTAAGAACATGTACCTAAAATGAAATGAACTATAGACGCCAGGTTTATTACATAATTTAAATGGAAGCTTAAGAAACTTGCGAGTCCTAAGCCTTGAGTAACAACGAAGGGAAGCTCATTTCAAAAATCTCAATCTCGTTTACCAAACGACGATCTACCCACATCGTCATAGTCATTTAACAATTGGTAAATTATATTTTCGTTCGTTTACCAATCGTTTTCAAGTTCAACACAAAAAAGTTGACATACTTAAATAGGGGCGCCACTTTTTTTAGAACGTAGTGATTACTTGCTCAGTCAGGGACTTTCTTCGTAAGAATATTTCTCACACACAGGTAACCCTTGAGCACTTTTGTGTAAAAAAAAAAAAGACAATGTTGCTATTGTTATAAATTTAGTTCCCTTTCTACTCTTTTGTGTTCCACTGTGTATGAATAAATAGTCTTTTCGACGACGACGTAAATTAGTCGAATATTAGACTGTTTTTTAAACTACATAGTTCATCGTCGATGGTAAACGGTCTCGTTGCGTCGTCGACGACCCACCACTAATTTGAAGTGTGTATATGTACTTTAAATGCTAGGGTGACCACTATACATCAACTGGATTATATGCTTGTAAGAAAACAAAAGAAAAAGGCAAGTAGGCCGCTTAATCACTGACTTAGAGTTATTTATTCATATTTTTAATATTTTTGTAATTAGTTGTATTTCATATCCCATTTCAATGTATTCGAACGATAACAATGATGACGTTAGTGTTTCATTTCCCATTGCAATGTATTCGAACGCAAAACAATGATGACGTGCGTGCTGTCTTCGAGACGTGGCTGACATTGACATTTCAATAGTGTCTACGCGTATACAAACGTCACATTCTTGTTCTCTCTCTGTAAAATTACTTGAAAGTAAAGGTTCTGCAATTTCTGCGAATTTTGTTGAATATTTCTCTATACATTATTTTATAACACGTAAGTACTGGCTAATCATTTGAACATTATAGAAATCGATAATGCTTAGTTTCGTTCTGTGAAATTAAACATTTTGTGGTTGTTTCAGAAAATGGATCAAATTGTGAAATTTGTGGAGCCTGGCAAGCAGTTCGCTAAAGACTCCCTTAGATTAGTCAGAAGATGCACCAAGCCCGACAGAAAAGGTATTTAGTTAAAGATAATTTGCTAAAATCTGTTGGATTATATCCTTACCTTTCGGTACTGACTAAGTATGTACGCTATAGCTATAAGGCTCACGTAAGTTTGTGAATGTGATTCTGTTCTTTCACTTTTGGTAGTAACGAGGGCAATAGGGCATCAAGCTGACAGGCCGTTTACAATTAATTTCTTTTTAATTTATAAACATTAAGAAAAAAAATTATATGCTTAGCTCTATTGATGAAACCAGCGACATTGTGTTTCGCTTTTTCAGAGTAGTAAAGCTAAAAAAATGGTAAAATCTCACCAAAAAATTAATTTTTTTTAGAAATCAATACATGTATCAATACATGTCAGCTACATGTTGCAGTACAGCATTGAGCTATATAATAGGTTAGAGGTTGGTGAAAGTCAAGCACTAGAATTTAAATTACTCTTTAAGCATCGCGCCTGGCTTTGCACTGGGGCTACAAGTTGTAATTAACTTAGTAAATGGTATATGTTGATCATATAGATTTATATAAGCGAAAAAATATATTAAATCGGTTCAGTAACTTTTGCATTTATTCATTACAAACAAAAATCTTCAATCATCATCAAGATATTGATTTATTAGTTGCCTGAAAATTTTATAATTGGTTTCATTCATCCATTGCCATTTATTGAGGAAAGAATACCTGTCTTAGTTTGTTTAATTTTCAATATGACACTGCAGTTCTTAGCAACTTGAAAAGATTAATATTGCATTACGAGAATACCAATTTGTAACTTTTCTGAGATCGAAACTAAATTGAACTGTATTTTGACTACATTTTATTAATTATGTTATTTTTATACTATCTCGGGTGGCAAACAAGCATACTGTCCATCAGATGCACTTACTACAACAATATAAACGCTTGCAACATAAAATATTGCTTACGCGCCACCACTCCCATTACCAATGCAACGTCTCTTTCCTACCTGATGACCTCACTAACTCACATTAAGACAAAGGAATTCTCTTTTTACCAGAGCTTCGTTTGTTGGTCAGCAGGGTACAACACGTACATGTCGAGGTTGGCTTTGGTTCTAAGATGTTTTTGAAATACACTTAAATTCACTTTCACATTCAAGATAGTGTGATGAAAGTGAATGTAAGCTCTACGGATTTAGAGTAGTAATGATTTATACATCAACGGTCCCTACGTATAAAGCGACATGTCAAAAATGGCATTTTTTTTTATTGCATAAATTGCTATAGATTGCCCGTAAAAAACATTTTCTTTTTTATTTTATTGATTGTATATAATTAAAAAGTAAGAAATTAACTCATTTGTCCAATAATAATATTCTTTAATTACTATATCGTAGTATAAGCAGACATGTCTGAAATGACATGTCGCTTTATACGTAGGGACCGTCGACATGTTCTTTTATTTAAATTGTATGACGTTTCTAAGTGCTTTATAAAGTCCAAGGAATAAAGATATTTTGACTTGATTTGATTTGACATCCCAAAAGGTCTTTAGTGTTTTGTGCTACTATTTGATTAATGTTGTAATTATAACTCTCTTCTTTCTGCAGAATTCCAGAAGATCGGGATTGCCACAGCAATTGGTTTCTGCATCATGGGCTTCATTGGCTTCTTCGTGAAGCTGATACACATCCCCATCAACAACATCATCGTCGGATCATAAGCACAACTTACATTCCTTACTATACTTAGTGGTAAATTTTACTGTAAGCTCTTCACTGAATTTTATTATTTTTAATTAAATAAATTATACTTTATTTTATAGTTTTTGTACAAGCTTTTATTTTATTATTATTTATAATTCAGGGCTGTCCAAACCATATACAATACCGGCAAGGGCGTTGCCAAGGGGGGCAGGGAGGGGCAACTGTCCCCCCCCCCCCCCCCCCATTCCCCCCGCGATTCTATTTATTTATAACTTTTATTTATTGTACAGTCAAAAACTCGTGAAGCTTTACACATTGGACTCTTCTTTCTTCTTCTTGAAAAGCTTCATGAGCTCTCGACTTACAATTCATACTTTTCTCATTCTCCATATCAACTTGCCCATCCCTGGGCCATCGGCTGGCGACGCCCTTGAATACCGGGTCATTACAAATTACTAAATGACATTTTTACTACCTACTTTGAAAGTTTAAGCTTAGTATAACCAGTTAGTTATAAAAGTTAAATTTTTCTAAATATTTATATAAGTTTCAGTCAGGTTCGTTTTACAAAAACTGTAGCGTTAAATGAAAAACACGTCGCGGGCCGCACAAATATAGGTCGAGGGCCGCATGCGGCCCGCGGGCCGTGCTTTGGACAGCCATGATATATAGTTGATTTCAGCTAACTTGCCAGAATGTTATAAATATTCTTAACCCTTACCCGGAGTAGAATTTAAGGTCCAAATGGTCCAAATCTAATTAAAACCCAAGTGATTTTCTAATATATATGAAATTACCACTCATCTAGTTATAAGTGCATTAAAACAAGTTTTATGTAATATATAAATCAATTTTTATTCATTTACGTACAATACAACAATAGTTCCTGGATATCGTTTTCTGTAAGATAAAGCGCCATTAATCCCTAGAGAAGTGTCTAAAACGACTAAAATATATACCTATATAGACACTGAAAAAAAAACCTACCTGGAATCGTGGGTCCACTTGGACCCAACGATGGCTGGTACTTACACTTCCAGTAAATTCAAAGCGCTACGCGTCCGGCACCCACCTTTGCGACTTAATGACTACATTGGCGCTCAAAAGTATTGATGGGTTTACGACGACATTAAACGGTTTTTTTTTTGTCGTAGTCGGGTCAAGGGTCGGGTTAAGGGTTAAAAATGGAAAAAAACACCTCTCTCTCTCTCCCACCCAGATGGGATTTGAACCCACGACTTCTCGATGCCCGGTCGAGTGCTCTTCGGTAAAAACGAGGTGATTTTTTCCATTTCCAAGAATATTTATAAGCTTTTATGTAGTTTCTTGATCTCGAATTTGGCACACTCGTATGGTCCTCATGACAATGCATGATTACCCAAATGCGAGCATTTGTAATCCAACACAGCGGAAATCACAAAATGGCGATTTATAATTTTCGCTTTAACTTTGTTATTGGTATCAAATAAAAGGGACTTTATGAGTGAAACACCTTAAACTTTTTAGTTCTTTTTTTTATTAACTACCAATAAAAAGTTGGTTAAAAAATACATGCAGTTTTCGGTCGTCCCGTACGGTACTGCCCGTGGTACACCCTGATGTTCAACTGACAAGGCTCTGGCGAGTGACCAACCCGCACTAGACCTTGGTGTGGTGGGTTATGGTGTGCTCTTTCAAAGCTCCAAGTGCCCGGCGACTCTGGTGAGCGAGACGGCGGCTAAGATGGTCGCAGAAGCGGCACTGATATCAGAGATACAGAATCTCCGAGCGGGATTGATCCTCTTCGAAGAACCAATGCAATCCGAAAATTTTATGTCCGAAAAAAACTCCCATAGTCCAGGGATATTAGGGATTTCACCTTGGAATGAGAGATAGCTTTTTTTTTATATTAGCTCAGCATATTGGCTCCACTTCGCCTGATGGTAAGCGACAAGAGGAGCCCCAATCGCATCAGCAATGGACAAGAGACCTAGATGTCTTGTCAGTTGACGCTGCCATGCTGGCCTACAAGATGCTTCTTCACGCTTCGCTTGAAGGATCCCATATTGTATGATTGAGGAAATACATATGCCGGCAACGCGTTCCACTTTTTAATAGTGCGACATAGATAGGAGTTGCCAAACTTTTTAGTACGCAACGGAATGATACCAACGGTGAATTTGTGGTATCGCAAGCCTGTACGTGTTGTTAGGAGCTATAAACTGGTATATACCCTTTATTTTGGCACCCAAAAACTTGTCTCAAAACCTTACCTACTTATCATAGGGTGTTCGCGACACAGAGATTCCAGACAATAAATCCAAGGTTAAAGGTAAAAAAATAGATTTTTTACAGGTTTATACCCCCGACTGACTCATTCGGAGATACTTGCCCTCTTTTGACTAATATTCTAGTTTGATGAGCTCGGTGGCGTAGCGGTCAATGACGCGGCTTCGACACGCAACGCTCGTGGGTTCGGTTCCCACATAGGACAAACATTTGTGTGCATGACCATGTCTGTTTGTCTTAGTCTGGGTGTTTTCTATGTATCATAAGTCTGGGTGTTTTCTATGTATGTTTATCAGTTGTCTAGTACCCATAACACAAGCTTCGCTTACTTTTGGGGCTAGATGGCGCTGTGTAATTTGTCTGACAATAATTATTTATTTCTGGACTACCAGGCGTTTCTATAGCATCGGGATACAGGCTAAGCCGATCAAAGCCCATTTTCATGTCCATCGAGAATCAAGATAGACTCAATAAAACACAGTAGAAATTTTTATTTTTTTAATTTTTATACTACGTCGGGTGGCAGACAAGCATACGACCCGCCTGATGTGAAGCGGTTACCGTAACCATATTAACGCTCGCAACATAAAATCTCTTGCGCGCCGCCACCCCCGCTGCCAACGCAGCATCTCTTTCCTTTCTGGTGACCTCACTCACTCGCAGGAACACAACAACCCTCAAGGGAATTGTTATTTGGTTACGGTATTCTGTGAGGTGGAGGTACATTCCCCAGTAGCTTACAATTACGCGTGTGCCTTATTTCGGCACTGCCCAGGTCTCAGATCTTGATTTTAACTAGACAAAAAATTAGTCGTTAATTTGTCGAAATTTGTCGCCCAAAGCAAAAAATTTGTCGGTCTCCCGTTAAAGAGTTATAAGGTTTTTGTTGTGGCAGTGCCGAAATAAGCTTATTTCGGCACAGCCCACTCGGGATCTATTAAACTACAAAACATAGCGAAGATATGATTTTCAGCAGAATTAGTCGTCAATTTGTCGAATTCAGACACCAAGTATCAGAATTAGTCGACCTCCCGTTAAAAAGTTATAAGTATTTTTTTGTGGCAGTGCCGAAATAAGCCTTATTTCGGCACTGCCCAAAAAAACTACACTACCTAGCGAAAATCTGATTTCACCCAGATGTTGCCTTGAATTTGTCGAAATTTGTCGGATATAAAACACAACTGGTCGATGCGTAATTAAAAAGTTACACGCATTTTAATAATTCTCATAATAAGTATAGTCCGAGATCTTGCATCAAAATTATATCATGCACAAAATGCAACAGTAACCGTTTTATTTCCTTCCTTTTTCAGAGTCTGGCAAAGTTTGTCAATGCATGCAACTGTTTTCTGATCTACGAATGCTTTAGGTGTTCTTTAGCACTACATTAGTTGCTTTTTACGATAGCCATATTTGAATGGGGTGGTGTTATTCTACTCTGCCTACGTTAGGCTCTCTGACTACAACGTGAATTATTAAAATGCGTGTAACTTTTTAAATACGCATCGACCAGTTGTGTTTTGTATCCGACAAATTTCGACAAATTCAAGGCAACATCTGGGTGAAATCAGATTTTCGCTAGGTGGTGTAGTTTTTTTGGGCAGTGCCGAAATAAGGCTTATTTCGGCACTGCCACAAAGAAATACTTATAACTTTTTAACGGGAGGTCGACTAATTCTGATACTTATTTTATAGCGGTATTCTGTAAGGTGGAGGTACATTCCCCAGTCGGGTAGCTTACAATTACGCTCCCTACCTCTCTTTTCGCCAGAGCTTCGTTTGTCAGTCAGCAGGGTGCACCGCGTGCAGGTGAAGTTGGCTTTGGTTCAAAGATGTTGATGAACCACTTACACCCCATAATACTTGGTGTCTGAATTCGACAAATTGACGACTAATTCTGGGGAAAATCATATCTTCGCTATGTTTTGTAGTTTAATAGATCCCGAGTGGGCTGTGCCGAAATAAGCTTATTTCGGCACTGCCACAAAAAAAAACCTTATAACTCTTTAACGGGAGACCGACAAATTTTTTGCTTTGGGCGACAAATTTCGACAAATTTTTTGTCTAGTTAAAATCAAGATCTGAGACCTGGGCAGTGCCGAAATAAGGCACACCAATTACGCTCCCTACCTCTCTTCGCCAGAGCTTCGTTTGTCAGTCAGCAGGGTGCACCGCGTGCAGGTGAAGTTGGTTTTGGTTCAAAGATGGTTATGAACCACTAACACCCCAAAAGACGGACGGAGTAGAAGATCAGTACGAGTATGTTGTTTACTGACCGATGTCGTCACGTTATTTGAACTTGCCTAAGCCATCAGCTACATTTTGTTTAGAATTTGACAGTCAAAACTCGTGTCTTGGCACGTGTAATTCGTAGCCAAGTGTAATTCGTAGTGTAAGGGCGTCGCCAAGGGGGGTTTGGGAGGGGCAGCTGCCCCCCCCCCCCCCCCCTCCCATAGAGATTCTAGTTATTTATAAGTTTTATTTATTGTACAGTCAATAACTAGTGAAGCCTTACACGGTGGACTCTGTACCGTTATTATTACAATCGCTGTAGATGTAAGGCTCGTACTACAACCCAAGTAACACAGTGTAGCCGTATAATGGCCGACTTATGGTTTTTATATATTGTTTTAGCATTAAAACCAAAGTTCTATATTAGTTTTATATACGTTTATAATGCTAATATAATGCTAATTTGGGCACAAATTAAACAGGTTTAGGTTCTTAATAGGTTTTTTATTCGCATTACAGAAGCATTTTACCAGCATTACTATGGTCAAAAAAAGTTGTAATCGCATTACAGAATCATTATACTAGCACTATTACTGTTAGTGAAGTTGCTAATCGCATTACAGAAGCATTATACTAGCATTACAATTTAAGCAAAAGAATTATTGGAGTCCTTTAAGTGTTCACATATAGAACTCAAAAAAGTCCTATATTTTTTTAAAAACATCCTTAATGCCGCGGTACAAATGCTTTGATAGAATAAACGTTGTAATTTAATTATCGTCTAGCGATATGACTGATGGTGACGAAATTGAATAAGTTTGTTGTTTGACATTATATCTGGGTAACTTTTTTACTCTTGTTCTATTACTTGCCTTCAAATATTACTGCGAAATGTAGTTTACTGTCAATGTCTATATAGGTTTCATTGAAAATTTTCACGCGCCTTCAGTATATAGAGCCTTTGTTAAAAATGTTATAAAAAGATATGGGTGTAATAAAAAACAAATTGCATATTTTTGTGTAGAACGAAATTTTTTTGCTTGATTAACTTAATAGTTATGAATTAACTTGAGCAATCACCTTATTATAGGTCTACTATTTTCTTACATAGTTAAGTGTAAATAATAATATTTTTTGGTTATGGAATATTTTCAAAATGGTGTCGTTCTAAACAGCTTGGTGAACCATAAAAAGGGCTTATTAATACCAACAGCTGTATAAATACTCACATGTGCATATTTATTAAGCCAGAGGCCAGAGAGAAGACTTTTGATAAACCACCGTAGTGTCATCGTCTGCAAAGTGGTTTTATATGTGTTCACTTATATACCAGTAGACTTCATGTGCACTGAATTAGTTCCGTTACAAAATGCAATTTTAGTGTTCCTTGAACGACAAAACCCAATTTCCTTTATTAAACAGATTTTTGTACAGCTTAAGTCTGTTCGCCAAGAGTTGATAAAAAGGTCTTTTAAACGGATTAATTACTACTAAGTGGATGTATGTACAGCTTTAAGCATTACTATAACTCACATGTATTCGATTATAGAACTGCTAGGTGTACAACAGAACTCAATTGATCTCTCAAAATGCAAGCACTACACTGATTCAAGTTTACGCTGCTCAGCAGCTCTAGGCTTTTACTTACCATTTAAAAATGCTATCATACAACCAAAGGTACTGAAAACAGCTAAAAGCTGTACAGCAGATTAACGAAGCATTATAACGGTTCAGGTTTATGCTATTAAGCAGCAATAGGCATTTACTTACTACTTAAAATGCAATTATATAACCAAAGGTACTGAAAACAGGTAAAAGCTGTATAACGGACTTACGGTGCCTTATAATGGTTCAAGTTTATGCTATTAAGCAGCGTTAGGCATTTAAAAATGCTATTGTAGATTCAAAGGCAATAAAATTAGCTAAAAGCTGTAAAGCGGCATTGCGTTATGCTGCACTAAAACTGAAGGCATTATAAAAGCATTTTGTGATACCTTTAGCCAACCGCTATACAATCTAAAGTATTATAATGGCTTTCAGATGCTTATATAGTGCGTCAGGCTGTTTGGTGAACTTTTATAAGAGCTTATATAGACCTTAAGTTCTACATAAGTTCACGACTGATTAGTTCAAATGCTCATTGTGTTACTTGGGAAGTGAAAAGCTTCATGAGCTCTCGATTTCATATTTTTCCATATCAACTTGAACTTTTCCATATAACTGGAGACTGAAATGGACCTGATGATGATGAATCTGAAAAACGGGTTGGTTTGATTTTTGTGCTTTATAAATAACATTCATTTTAAATTTCACACATCATTCACGGCAGTTGTCATGCCGTATGATAGCGTGCATAATCAACTTTAGCGGTCGAGTTTATCGGAAGTTTGAGATTTGGTTCAGTGCATTGTCGTTATCGCTCGTCTTTATTTTTTTATATTATTTAATGTACTGCACATTATAATGTTAGCCACGTAGCCCGCAAAACTGAATGTCATTGCGGCAGTATAACGTTCCGGACTGGCGACTAAGAACCTGAAAACCTTAGAGTATATATATATATATATACTCTAAGCTGAAAACCCAGCGTAGGAAGCCAATTGGATGGATGGGCGATATGATAAAGATCGCTGGGAACCGATATGTAGTTGCAAACAGTACAGATCGATGTATTGTAAAAAAAAATCGGGTCGGGCTGTGTCTAGGGTTGCCAACTATACTGTTAAAAACAGTATTATACTGTTTTTCACTACATTATACTTTTTACTGTTGAACAAAAATAAAGTATACAAAATACTGTTTCCAGCATCAAAATACTTAACACTAGTGTTAGACTTAGAGCTCACACATTTTTTTTTAAATGAGCTCCTCATTCGTTTTATTTTTAGTTGTAATTGTGGTAAGGCATATAAAGTTTTTAAAAAAGACTAAATTAATAAGTTGTGCAAGAAGTAAAAAGCTTAAATATATGTATTTAACATTAAATATATAAAATACTGTTCATTTTTCTAAAATACTGTTTGATATTCTTCTCAGACCTCAATATACTTTATTTCTTGTAAAAAAAGTTGGCAACCCTAGCTGTGTCGGTGCACATGCACACGGCCGTTGGTTAA
Source organism: Hypsopygia costalis (assembly GCA_937001555.2). Taxonomy (NCBI): domain Eukaryota; kingdom Metazoa; phylum Arthropoda; class Insecta; order Lepidoptera; family Pyralidae; genus Hypsopygia; species Hypsopygia costalis. The sequence continues at coordinate 31,314,873 of OW443329.2, forward strand.
CGTGAAATGAAACGACCCCCCCCCGGCGCCCCGCCCGATACCGATGCAAACTTAAGGTCTTAGCACCGAGCTGACTATAATATGGTTCTATGATTCATGTTTCTATGACTTATAGTTTTGTAATTATTAAGATAAGATGAGATAGACCAATTCGTTACAGTTCGGTTTTCTGACCGGTTCCACTATGTAGACGTTAGAGTGATTTTAAAGACGTTTCACGCCAAGAAATAAGTGCTGTAGAGCCTGTCTATACGGCGCGTTGCGTCGACGGACTGCGTAGTTTGACGTATAAATATAATAAACTAGCGGCCCGACCACGCTTCGCTGTGGCTCAATCTTTTCGTTTCCATCCATTTCCTTAGAGATGGCCCTGTATGTGAAAAAAGATTTTCCCGCTTTTCTTTTAAAATTTTTCCAGAATTTTCTTTGCTATAAACCTCACGGAGCCCGAGACCTTTCCAACGAATGCAAAACCGTGGAAATCGGTTCGTGCGTTCTGGAGTTATAGCGTCAGGAAGGAAAACCCGACTTATTTAAATATAGTAGATAATAAATAAATATTGTCAGACAAATTACACAGCGCCATCTAGACCCAAAGTAAGCGAAGCTACACAAGCTTCGCTTACTTTGGGGCTAGATGGCGCTGATATTATTTTAGACTAGGCAACTGATAAACATACGGTAATACATTTTTTTTTGTAAATACATACTTATGATACATAGAAAACACCCAGACCAAGACAACAGACATGTTCATGCACACAAATGTTTGTCCTGTGTGGGAATCGAACCCACGAGCGTTGGTGTCGAAGCCGCGTCATTGACCGCTACGCCACCGAGCTCGTCAATCCATCCAATCCTTAGTATCCATAGTACGCTTTATCACGCGCTGCATCGACGCTACGCACATAATATAACCAACATGGGTGCGTTGCGTCGACGCAGCGCGCCATGTGGACAGGCTTTTAGGTTGGACATAATAACTAATGGCTAGATAGACAGGGATATCATGGACGGAGTTCCGCACCAACGTGTCCATACTCCAAGAATTGGGCATCACACAGCGTTTGTCTGCCGTAGTAAAGTCGCGCATTTTGCAGTACTTCGGACATGTCTCTAGGCAGGATAACGATTCCATAGAGCGCCTGGTCGTTCAGGGAAAGGTGGAAGGGACAAGACCACGCGGAAGATCACCTATGCGTTGGATTGACCAGGTTAAATCGGCAATGGGAACCCGTGTATCTGACTGCGCCAGACAGTCTGCCAACAGGGAGAGATGGCGGGAGATCGTGCGGAGAGCTGTGTCCGCCTCCACCACCGATGTGGATGCCTCTACGTGACCACGACCGCTCTGCCAAGAGCGAAACGACAGAGAAGAAGATAGACAGGTACATAAAACATTTAAGTATAATAAATAAAAAAATATTTATTTACTTAATCTAACAATAGTCACTTTGCTTTCTCCATAACGTGAATGTAGAAGCCGGGTACTGGTACTTGCTCGATCGGCTTGAAGTCTGCGAAGATGTGGTGCTTGGCGTGGTTGTCGAACGCCTCATCTAGCATCGCGGTGAACGTGCTTAACTTGTGTGGGTAGTAGCATAGACGAAACTCACTGAAATTCACAATTTTCAAACATTACTTGTTTTTGTTAACGCAGTCGGGTAAACAACTAACAGGCAGGCAGTTCGAGGCAGATTTTTCTTCCATTATAATTTTATTGTTATTTATCTGCGCGTGTTATATAAGGTCAGCCCCCTTACCACCATCTCTTATTGCGATTCAATAACTGAATAGATTGCTTATTCATACTAATAAATAAGCTACTCTACCCGACTACTCGTACGTAAGCTACTCTACTCTACCCGACTGGTGAATGTACCTCCACCTCACAGAATACCGCAGCCAAATAACAATTCCCTTGAGGGTAGTTGTGTTCCTGCGAGTGAGTGAGATCACCAGATAGGAAGGAGATGCTGCGTTGGCAGCGGGGGTGGCGGCGCGCAAGCGATATTTTATGTTGCGAGCGTTAATATGGCTACGGTAACCGCTTTACATCAGGCGGACCGTATGCTTGTCTGCCACCCGTCGTAGTATAAAAAAAAAAAAAACTATCTTCACTATTTTCATTTATGTGCTTTTTGGTGCTAATCTGATGACTACACATGAGACACTGTAGCTGGAATGCAGGTGAGCCACTTTCTGTCTCAGTGGGGTGTCCGCGTAGAGTAACCTCCTATGGCGGCGATGTACTCCATTACTCCATAGGCTTTAATTCTATATATAAATAAATAAATTTAATTCTATATAAATAAATAAATACCTTCGTTCCTCGCCGCCGTCGGTATCAACGCAGTAGTCCAACGCCACCAGCTCGGGCTTGCCGCTGACCACCAGCACCGAGGTCTTGATGTCAACGGGATGCTTGCACTGAAATATATGCATTTCAATTAGTTAAACGACTTACTTACTTAGTATTAAGTTACAATTTAAATACTATTTTATGTTTTCCTAAATGTTTTTCTCTTATATTATCAAGAACGTACTTATAACAAGTATATTATTCTGTGCTTATAACAAAAAAATTGTTACGCGCATGACATTTTGTTTTCATACCAGCTATCATTGCGCAATATTTCTATGATTCGTACATATTCCTATAATCTTATTATCAAATATTGCTGATTTGACAGCAATTTGCCACTTGAGCAATCTAATAAAATTAGAATAGCTAAATAGAGTTCATACACCGATCAAATAAGTAACTATTTCTTTGACCAGTAAGTCCATACTGGAAATTTCATGTTTAAATGAAGTTTCTACGGACCGCTAGTTTAGCGGACATTGTTTGGTTCTTCAGAGAGTTTAGCAAATCTGCAAACTTTTTGGTCACATTCGAATGTGTTAACGTTTACAGCCGACCAAATTAAGATTAAATTAGCCGGGTCGCTCACTTCAAAATGTGAGCAAGTAAGCTACATAACTTTGATATGTAACACGCGTCTTATAAATTCATAACATGAGAGTTCTCCTCTATTTGGTCGGTTTGTTTACATTGATATGAACAAAACGGGAACACTTAGTCGCGGCGTAAATAGTAAGTGAAAAACAAAATAACATGATACGAATATATTTTATAGTTCAACTACGCACGATAAACTGCGATGTAAATAAGATGTTATTCCGCTGATTAAAACAACAGTAAGTACTTTGTTATTAATATGTCGCTTTATCGTCTTAACAACACTAAGTTCTTATTGTAATGTGATAAACAATTCAACTTTTTGTTTTTATTACAATTACAATTACAATTACAATGGAAACGTTTAAAGTTAGCGTGGCAGTTGTACAAAACACTCATTTTAAGTAAGTAGATAAGGAAGATTGCAATTTGTCTGACAAAAGGCTTTAAGGATGGTGAGGTGATCGCACTTGTACAACAAACTATCATCATCATCATCAACCTGTATGTACCCACTGCTGGATATAAGCCTTCCCCAATAATAATAATAATAATCTTTATTGCAGCCATAAATTGCCATATCAAATACAAAATAAAATAATATAATAAGAAATTAAAATTAAAATAATAATAAAAAGTCACTTAAAATAATAAAAATTTACCGAATATGTCATTCATACTTATTAGTAGAAATTACTAAGAGTTACTTTCGGTTCTCGTACCGATGAACATCCATCCAGTACCTAAATATAGGGCTGTTCAGTCCACTAAGCACCGCCTATAATATGGTATTATCAGAGCCACACAACCTCTCATCAACTTCCACCAGATACGATCTTCCGCCTTCCGCATCCAGCCGCTCCCAGGAGCTTTCTTAACAACAAACTATATACTACACAAAAAAGGAGTCTGGCTGTGTCACGGACACGGCCGTGTGTTGTATGTGAATACGTTATATGCACTAAAATTATCTCAAAGTGGCAGCACTTTCCCCTCCCCGCACGCGATGTGCCATAGTCGTTATCTATATCGCATGTTATATATATCGCATGTTTGATCCTTCATTTATCCATTGTTGTGAATTTTGGATGGAGATGATAGGTATGTTAGCTGTAACACCAAACTGTATCCCCGATTTTGTTATCATTCGTTTTTTTGAATTGCCTCCTTAGGAAAGCAATTTTAAAGAGGTAAGTGCTCACGTCAAAAACATCTTTTTGTTTGCGATCTTCTATAAGGTGAAGGTATATTTCTCCTACAATGGGCTCTACGTAGTACCTAAATAACACACTCTACTATCGATTCATAACATCAGCAAAATAAACCTCGTCATCAATCCATGAAATATATAAGGACAATTTTACTAAATAAATAATAAATGATAAATCATTTAGAATTCTACAATAGAAAATTTTCAGAACGTACTCCGTCACGCTTTACATGCCGCGGCGTATGCTCGTTTGTCACCTGAAGTCGTGAAAAAAACAAACACGTAAGGAATGGAGTAAAAAATGGTTAACTCACATTATAATAAATGGAGTGTGCTGGCGGGGCACTGCCTTCGATCATGGCGTCGTAGTTCCTATGATCTATGAAGAGAAGGCCGCCCGGTTTGAGGCACTCGGCGAAGTTTCTTAGACACATCTTCTGCATCCTCTGGTCGCCGAACTCGTCCAGCAGATGGGCGAAGGAGTTGCCCAGGCAAATGACGGCGTCGAACAATGCACCTTGGCCGAAAGACTGGATGTCACGCGGCAATGTCTCCCAATTCGCCTCTTCGATTACTACAATCATTACAAGTAGGTACAGTGACGATTAGAAGTGATATTGTTTTTTTAATAAACAATTTTTAGTAATTAAGTACACGAGACGGGGCCCACCATACATTCCCATGACTGTGTCTCCTGTGTAGCCAGGATTAACATCGGCGACCATTAAATAACCTAAAATAAAATTACTTAATGGATAACTTAAAAATAAAAGTAGTAAGTATATAATATCTTACTCGTCTTCGTAAGTGGTTCACCGCTATCTAAAGCCAATCAGCCAATCGCACCTGCACGTGGTCCCCAATGCCGGTCAGCAATTGAGTCACTAAAGTTGGAGCATATTGACACCGACTGGGGAAATTGATACAGAAGACTGGCATGGCAAATGACAGTACTCTTGAGTATTGATGTATTGCTGCGAGTGAGAATTAGCAGCGAGTGCCAGCGCGCGGGCTATTATTGCAGGTGGCTAAATTACCTGCTTTACATAGGCCGGACCGCATGCTTGTTTGTCGTTCGCCGTGGTATGAAAAAATTATCAACGTGTCTTGTCACCAACAAGCGAATATGATTGCTTAAACTTGCCAAATTCGAAAATATTTTTTTTAACGTCATTTTCTATCTATACGTAATTTGCTGTATTTTGACTTCGATAATACATACCCCATTCATCATATTTGTGGTCTTTCCTTTTCTCCCACCTGGCTTTGAGTGCGTATTTCAACATCTTGTCGGACGCGTCCACAGACACCATGTTGAATCCTTCTTCTACCAACATCATAGAGTCTACACTGAAAATTTAACAAATTGAAAAAAAGAATAAAGAACAAATATAATGGCTTAGCATTTTACGCTATCAGCTACAGCTACGATACCGCTTCACACCAGGCGGGCCATATATTTACACCGAACTTTACACCTAAAATCTGTTGCGTCCACGTTACGGGTAATATAAATGATCAATAAATTGGTCATTATTTATGATCGGTGGACAATGTATTATATTGTCAATTATTAAAACTTATTTGGCACCACATTTGGGGTGTAAGTGGTTCATCAACATCTTTGAACCAAAGCCAACTTCACCTGCACGCGGTGCACCCTGCTGACTGACAAACGAAGCTCTGGCGAAAAGAGAGGTAGGGAGCGTAATTGTAAGCTACCCGACTGGGGAATGTACCTCCACCTCACAGAATACCGCAGCCAAATAACGGTTCCCTTGAGGGCTGTTGTGTTCCTGCGAGTGAGTGAGGCCACCAGAAAGAAAGGAGATGCTGCGATGGCAGCGGGGGTGGCGGCGCGCGAGTATAAAAAAAAAAAATAAAAAAAAAAAAAAATACCACAGAGCGACGAAGAATTTGCAGGGCTCTTATTTCCAGTGACAGAACACAAGAAAATTTAACTTAAATCTAACGAAAACACGTTTTATTACATTGGTCGGTCGGTCAGGCGCACTACCGCCGAAGCTGAAACGGATAACCATCGAATTTTTTATTCCAAAAATTGTAGCTCTAGTCAGTAGATCTCTAGCGTTTCGTTCACCTTTGCCAAACAATATGACTAATTTACTAGGTTAATTTGGGGTGTAAGTGGTTCATCAACATCTTTGAACCAAAGCCAACTTCACCTGCACGCGGTGCACCCTGCTGACTGACAAACGAAGCTCTGGAGAAAAGAGAGGTAGGGAGCGTAATTGTAAGCTACCCGACTGGGGAATGTACCTCTACCTCACAGAATACCGCAGCCAAATAATAATTCCCATGAGGGTTGTTGTGTTCCTGTGAGTGAGTGAGGTCACCAGAAAGGAAGGAGATGCTGCGTTGGCAGCGGGGGTGGCGGCACGCGAGCGATACTTATGTTGCGAGTGTTAATATAGCTACGGTAACCGCTTCACATCAGGCGGGCCGTATACTCGTATGCCACCCGACGTAGTATAAAAAAAAAAGTTTAATATTCATTACATCCATACAAAACTCTCCCCAACCAAACAAACACGCACGTAAGTTGTTTTCCAATGAGTCCATGCTCAGACGGCGGCGCGCGCCGTCCGCATGCAATTAACGTTATTGTGTCATCATTTTCTTTAGTTATTATCATTGCGTTATACTTACGTTTGCGTTATACGATCGGACACTTCCTGACCATACGCAATGTCAAGGGTATTGGTGCAGCAACCTTTTGATAGTTTATCTAAACTACTAGTGTAATAGTTTGAAATACCCAAATATCTAGTATTTGTTTTGAAATTTATTCTATGAATTGTGATATATATTCATAGGCATGCCATCCGGGTCCGGGTTTCCCTGGATTTGTCCTAGTTTAGAGGGCGTCCGGGGAGCGTCCGGGTGGGCTTTCATTTGTAGTCCAGAGTAAAAAGTTTGAAATCACTACCGCCCGCTCAAAAGCCGTCTTGTCAATGAATAAAAAATAGTACCTACTAGTATTAAAACACCTAAAAAGATGAAATATCCGTAATTTAAGATTCAAAATCCGGAGTTTTCTCGCATTGTGTTCTGGTTTCTAGCGTTTAGAAATGGCAACCCAATATATTCACCAGTTTCCTTTTGAGCTAGACACCTACGAAATCCTGAATATACTGAAGATCCACTTACCCAGTACCGCAGGCAGCATCAAGTACCCTCTTACAGCCGTGTTTCCTAAGCCGCCCGATGAGAAAGTCCTTATAATTCTGTGTGCGCTGATTGCTGTCTCCGATGAACATGCTCCATGTTCTCGCTGCCTTGCCGTCAGCATATTGATCCTTCACACCCTCTGACGGGATGCCCTCAGATCTTGAGTGGAAAACTTTGTCCGCTGACATTGTAAACGACTGAAAATTGATATCGTGTCTACGGTATTGTCATTTTTAAAAACGGTTTTTTGTAAATTTCTTTGCGGCCTGCAGATTTTTGTATTTTTTTTTTTTTTTTTTCATAGACATGTTTTGGTTTCTCCGCCAAAGATTAGGCACGTACTATAGTCACTAATACTAATGTATTAGGCATTTTTGGTTCATGTTTTCAAGTAAAATTACAAGTCACAAACTATGTGACTCTTTGAGTATAATACTCAAAGTATGACTATTTATATTTTACTTGTCCTAAGCACTTAATTCATTTTCATGCTGAATGTGCAAACTGTGAAAATCGATCTAATTTTTAATTTGCACCTGCGGAATAGTACACTTCCGATAAATTTACACGCATTCAATTATTCAGGTATTGCTCTCATGTTTGTTTGAGATCTGGGTTTTTAGTTAAACATTTACAGATGAAATAGATAATATAGTTTTACTAATAATAAAACAAATAATATTTTTGTTGAACAAACTTTTATTATTTTTTGTTAATAAAGAACTGAACAAAAATGTTTAAGTACTTACTTACCTACTGTATTTCTCTCATCAAGCCCTTTCATTTTGATATACATACCTAATCATACGGGTTAATATGGAAATTATAAATCGATACTTTGTGGCAGCCGCCTTATTAGATTTAAAAAAGTGGCATTTAGGTAATTATGCATTGTCACTAGAACCAAACGAGAGTGTCAAATTTCAGCTTAATAGCGCACTGAGAAGTGTGTCTATAACTTGCAAGATTAGATTACAAACGCCTCGCAGAAAGCTTGTAAAACATTAACAGTACCTTTTAAATACTTTGCCGTATATAGACTTAACACTAAAACAAATATCAAGGCTATACGCAAAAATATTATTTGCTAAAAAATATAAAATTAAAACATCTGTTTGCGACTGTACCTGCCAAATTCTTGTTCAACAAAATGCGAAATTTAAAACCGATCTCACTTGAAGCTTGTTTGCTCTACTTCCACAATGGTAATTCATGCAATGTTTTTAGTTTAATTACTCCGCGATCTTACAAATCAAATCGATTCACAGCGTGTCAGCGTGACTGAAAACAACCTTGATTCTGCTTCAGGTTATGTAAAACTTACGATGTGTGGTGTAATAAGTAGGCGTTCGCGACCGGCCGGCTACTGATTGATTCGACGGCACAACTCGTAATATAACTGGGTATGATAAACCGCTATTTTGTGGACGTAGAGGCACTTATATACCTACTCACATACCTATATACCGCACTGAAGTTTGATCTCTTTAGGTAGTGAGCGGTTTTGAATGAACTATACAGATACGCGTGTTGTTTGTTATTTATAAAGTATCTATGCAATAGCATCGGCGGCATCTATGCAATAGATGCCGCGCGGCTTCGCTCGTGCCATTCTAGGGTAAAATTAGCCTAAATCAAAAGAGATCAAAGACGTTAAATTACTATATGTAGGTAATATTAAATATTCCTGGACAAATTACACACGGCCATCTTGTCCCAAACTCAGCAAAGCTTGTACTATGGGTAGGTACTAGATATGACTGATATTATACTTAAATACATTTTTTTTGTATATACATACTTACATGTAATACATAGAATACACCCAGACCAAGACAAACAGACATGTTCATGCATACAAATATTTTTCTTGTGCGGGTATCGAACCCGCAACCTCAGAGTCAAAGTGGCCATTGCTACCCATTCGACCACCGAGCTCGTCAAATTTGTAGCAATACAACATGAATATACAATATAACAATAATATTTTTTATTAATTGTACAAGCATGCACTACAAACACACGAATAATAGTTGAGGTGTAAGTGGTACATCAACATCTTTGAACCAAAGCCAACTTCACCTGCACGCGGTGCACCCTGCTGACTGACAAACGAAGCTCTGGCGAAAAGAGAGGTAGGGAGCGTAATTGTAAGCTACCCGACTGGGGAATGTACCTCCACCTCACAGAATACCGCAGCCAAATAACGGTTCCCTTGAGGGCTGTTGTGTTCCTGCGAGTGAGTGAGGTCACCAGAAAGGAAGGAGATGCTGCGATGGCAGCGGCAACCGCTTCAGAGCCGTATGCTTGTCTGCCGCTCGAAGTAGTATAAAAAAAAAAAAAAAGAATACATTATACGAGCCCGGTGGTCGAATGGCTTGCAAAGGCTACTTTGACACCGAGGTCTCGAGTTCGATCCCCGCACAAGACAAACATTTGTGTGCATAAACATGTCTGTTAGAGATAGAGTAGAGATTACAAATTTGGCTTATGGGTTCCTTATGATGTCTAGGGGTGCACTAAGAAAGGATTTATCAAAATTCATCCCCTAAGGGGGTGAAACGGGGATCCAAAGTTTGTATGGAGAAACAAGAGTAGTTGGACTATTTTATCCGAAACTTTACGTGAGTACTTCTAAATAAGCTAGTAAGAATATATTTACAAAAAAAATGTATTTAAGTACATTTATCAGTTGTCTAGCACCCATAATACAAGCTTTGCGCTTAATTTGGGACTAGATGGCGCTGTGTAAATTGTTCAGAAATATTTATTTATTTATACATAGTGCACTTAAATGATGAACATATTTGATAAGTAAATAAATAATAAATAAATAAATATTCCAGGACAAATTACACACGGCCATCTAGTCCCAAACTAAGCAAAGCTTGTACTATGGATACTTGATAACTGATATATTAGGTTGGGGAAAAAGTCTTTTCGTATTTTATATGAAAATTCAAAACATTTTTTAATAAAGTTTATTTACATTTAACTAAAGTATGTAGGTGCCATTTTTTTCGATAACTTTTTGCCATCTTGTAGGTATAGACATGATCCCATTACTATAGAAATTTTGGGACTTCTGTTCAAAAAACCACGACAAGTGGTTTTGGCAGTCTTCTCGTGATGGTAACCTGACATTGCCTAAAGAATTCTGAAGAGACCGAAACAGGTGGAAATCAGAAGGTGCAAGGTCTGGACTATACGGCGGATGCATTAACACCTCCCAGTCAAACTCTCTTAATTTTTGCTGAGTGGCTAAAGATGTGTGAGGTCTAGCGTTATCATGATGAAAAATCACACCCCTTCTGTTAATTAATTCCGGCCGCTTTCTCTCAACTTTTTGCTTTAATCTCATCACTTGTTCACAGTAGAGTTCAAAATCGATAGTCCTGCCTGGCGGTAACAGCTCATAATGAATAATACCCTTCCAATCCCACCATACACACAGCATCACCTTGTTGCGGGTTAACCCGGGTTTTGCCAGAGTCTGTGAAGCCTGACCGGCCTTTGACCACGACCTTTTTCGCACGTTCTTGTCGTACGTGATCCACTTTTCATCACCAGTTATAAGCTTCTTCAAAAACTGTTCGCTTTCATTACGTCGTAGTAAAGAATCGCAAATGAGTACACGGTTCATTAGGTTTCTTTCAGTGAGATCGTGAGGCACCCAAATATCGAGCTTTTTAGTGTACCCAGCTTTTTTCAATTGCGCCAAAACTGTTTTGTGGTCAATTCCTAATTCTTCAGCTACGTCGTAACTACTGATATGCCGCTCTTGCTCCACTTTTTCAAAAATGGCATCCATTTTATCCGTAACAGGGCGACCAGAGCGACGTGCATCTTTCACATCAAAATTTCCTAATTGAAAACGCTTAAACCAAATTTGTGCTACTCTCACAGACACTGTACTAGGTCCATAAACGTCACAAATTTTATTCGCAGCTTGCGTTGCATTTTTACCTTTTTTGTAGTAAAATTTTAAAATGAATCGAATTTCTTCATTAGATTCACTCATCTTGACAGTAAAAAAAACAAATGAAAATCACACATTTACCTAATTTGAATTTGGAATTATCTTTTTTAAAATATAAACTTTTTAAAGATATCAAAACCTGCCAGACACAAATGGTATAACCAAAGAGATTTTATTACAAGTTCATACATACTATAATGCGAAAAGACTTTTTCCCCTACCTATTATAATACTTAAATACTTTTTTTTTGTAAATACATACATATAATACATAGAAAACGCCCAGACCAAGACAAACAGACATGTTCATGCACACAAATGTTTGTCTTGTGCGGGGATCGAACCCGCGACCGCGGAGTCAAAGTGGCCATTGGTAACCATTCGACCACCGAGCTCGTCAAATAACAATAAAATAACAATTATATTCTTAGTTCTTTTGTAGAATCGTAAGAACGACGGCGAAGTATATAAATACTAACGCTGATGCCATAACTAGGTTAGTACCTGTATTTATAGCACCAGTGCTCCCCGGTAGTCATAAACAAGCAGTAGAAATTAAGTGAGCGTGAAGTGTGATTTTGACTGCACCTAAGTAAAAGGATGTGAAGGAGTATACGAAATTGTAGTGTGTATACTACACTATTAGTTATACTGTGGTGTATTCCAAAATGTGTGGGAGTTTATGTTTGAATGAATGTTGTTGGTCTTGTTAGAAAAAAAGATGTAAATATGTATAAAAAAAATGGTTGTCTGTAAACTCGGTTTACGGCCGATAATTTTACGTGATAACGTCATATGAAATAGGGTTGTAACTGAACTTCGCTTACGCCCCCGTTATTGCGGAAGTTCCGCAAGAAATCTTATCTTCGCCTCCGCCTCCGTACAATTTTTGTGGAGTTGTAACGGAGGTTTATTTACGTAATCATAGAACAATAATGCGCGGTAAAAACTATTAGAAGACATCAATTCCAGATTTCGTGTTAATTTTGATTGACTAGAAGGTAATGTTTATTTACGAGTATATGTTTACTTAAGTGATTTGAAATGAAAACTGCACTTCATTTGAATGCACCATAAATTAAATTTTTTTCTACATCCACTTTCACCTTCGCCTCCGCCTCCGTTAACCTCCGCATCCGCGGAGGTGATACAAGTCGCCTCCGTATCCGCCTCCGCCTCCGTTAAGTAGGCCTCCGTTACAACCCTAATATGAAATAACCTCATATGAAAACATCGGCCGATGGAGTGGAAGAGAGATAGATGAGTCACAAGCCGAACGCTTAGGCCGATCTTGCCTCTCGGCGCTCTCGCTTGCACGCTCGGCTCAAGCGGAACGTGACAATGAGTCATGCTTTTTCGTGCGTCCTGCCGGCGTTCATAGATTTATAAGACGTTATCACATCAATAAAGTACTTAATTTATCCAATTTGTAGTGTGTATTGAATAAGTACTAAGTCGCTTAACATTGACCTACGTCAACTGTGACCTAGGTCAATGATTATATTTCTTTATTCATTATTGCAAATGCATTATCTTAACATAGTTACATCAAAAGTTGAGCTTATCTCTATAAGAGATCTCTTTTAAGCCGACCCTGTTGGCAGTAAGAGAAATAGTCACTTGACGGATAATACATTATGTGCGTACTTATTAATACAGAAAGAGAGAGAGAGAGAAATACAAACAAATGATATTTTGACACTTTATAGAGTAATAGCAGTAAGTATAGAATAACATTAAACCGAAAAATCTACTTAGCAAATCATAATAAACACAAATACGTATTATATACATATCTAATATGTACTAGTACTCGCCTATTGGTCGAAATTCGAACATATTGACATGACATGACTCAATAAACAAAAGAAAATGTATGCGTGTCTGTGTCAAATACATGGTAGTGTGTGTAATATTTTTTTAATCATTTAATGTATTTTTTATGCATAAGTAATTAAAAAATATATATTTGCATTCTGCACTCCTTCCTGCGCAATTTTCATAAGTGTACAAAGTTTTTGCTTCACGTATTAATATAATGATTAGCCGAACTAAGCTCAGTTCCATGTTCACACCTATCTTTATCCGTATTATTATACATAAGTACCTACATATTTTTTTCAAGACTTCAATTGAACATAGGTATAGAACTCCAAGTAAAGAATGAAAATTTGTAAAGCGATTACCGTGACCTAAGCCAATGGCGGATTTTCCTTAAGGCCAAGTAGGCCCGGGCATAGGGCGGCCAAAATGTTAGGGGCGGCCGCAGCGTTACAGTCTGCCATGACGGTCTCGCAAAGAAGAATTACATAAATAGGTATGAAATTGATAAATAACAACCAAGGTACTATATAATAAGGAATAAGGAGTCAGCTAGTAAGAACTAAGATAGGGCCTAAGGCGGCCACGACTACCTACCCCCCCTTGGCGACGCCCTTGTACATACGGTATCTAACGCTACCACTGAATAGAAAAAACGTACTCATTTCGTAAACGATTGTAAAAACTATAGAAAGGAGATTATTTATTCTGTCATTGCGCCCTTCTAGACACGTCTTATACATTTTTTTTATAAATAAAAATATTCTTATCTTTTTGTATTTTTGACGTGAATATGTAGGTAATTAAAATTGCTTCCAAGGAGGCAGTTAAACAAAAACGAATGATAACAAAATCGGGGGATACAGTTTGGTGTTGCAGCTACAAATCTATCATATCCATCCCAAATTCAATCACACTACTGGATAGATGAAGGATCAAAGAATTTATTACGTTAAGTAAGGACTATGGAACATCGCATGCGGGGGAAGAGGGAAGCGCTGCCATTTACGATAATTTTAGTGCACATAACGTATTCACGTACATCACACGACCGTGTCATGACAGTGCCACACCCCATTTTTTTTATTTACTAGCATTTTGGAATTGAGCATTGACGAAGAAGAAATGTTGTCAAACATTAAGTATATCACAAAAGCAGTAGTTTTACGTCATTTAGGTACTTTTAAAGATAGCCCAGGGAAAGAAATAAGTTAGCGTAGCAAAAATTACCATTTATGTGTCGCGTAAGGCAATTATTGAAGCTGTTTGACCCTCCCTTAAATGTAATATTATAGACGAGCCCGGTGGTCGAGTGGCTAGCAATAGCTTTAGCACCACGGGTCGCGGGTTCGATCCCCGCACAAGACAAACATTTGTGTTCATGAACATATCCGTTTGTCTTGGGCTGAGTGTTTTCTATGCATTTAGTTCCAAAAAAAAATGAAATTGTATTTATCAATGATGTGACGCGATTACCGTGGCTATGAATCGAAATATAAATAAATAAATATTGTCAGACAAATTACACAGCGCCATCTAGCCCCAAAGTAAGCGAAGCTTGTGTTATGGGTACTATACAACTGATAAACATACGTAAATACATTTTTTTTTGTAAATACATACTTATAGTACATAGATATATATAATATGAATATATAACTTGAATTCTAATTTCTGGTTACCTCACTCACTCGCAGGAACACAACAACCATCAAGGGAATTGTTATTTGTCTGTGGTATAATGTATCGTCCCTAGTCGGGCAGCCTTTAAATAATCTGCACCCTACCTATCTTTTGCCTGAGCCTCTTTCATTAGTCGGTAGGGTGCACCGCGTGCAGGTGAGGTACTTGGGCTATAAAGATCGTGGTAAGCTACTTACACCCCAAAGTAGAACCCTTAGTAGGTACACTAGGTACAAGCTATGCTTAGTTTGGGAGTACCATCTACTCCGCTACTACTACTAGGGAGTACGCTGTGTAATTTGTCTTGGATTATTTATTTATTTTATCAGTAATCATACCTGTGTAAAACCATTAAGCATAGGGGTTTTCCTCATCGTGGCCTTCTCCTTCAACTCTCGTATAACATCATTTATATGTTCTGTAAACTTTTCTTCATGTTTTAATTTTTCTTTAGCGGTTTTCCAAATTCCGTTGACATTTCTCTGACACACTTGCGCCGACAAGTCAGCAAGAGAGCCTTTATAGGCCAAAAACAGCTGATGATGCAACTCTCTCTCTCTTAAGGACATTATAGTATGAAATCACTTTAATAACACTGACTTAAGCAATGTCGTTCTGCGTACACACCTAATGAATACTGCCTGACTGACAACGAGAACAATATATAAATGATAGAGGCATGGACAGACGAGGTTATTCCCCGGATAATATATCCCAAGTGGTTGCCAACTTGCGATTTCCGTATAACCAGAATTATTACAGCTCCTTTGGAAACACGCTCCATTTTGAACTTTTTGACGTGGTAACGTCATAAAAATCGATGAACGCACGAAAAAGCATGACTCATTGTCACGTTCCGCCCGAGCCGAGCGTGCAAGCGAGAGCGCGGAACAAGCGATAGACAGGCACGATTGACCTAAGCCTTCGGTTTGTGACGCATCTATCTCTCTTGCACTCCATCAGCCGATGTTTTCTTATGACGCTATCACGTAAAATTATCGTCCGTAAACCGACTTTTCAGACCATTTTTTTTGTAAAACGTCAGGTGGTAAATAAGCATACGGCCTGATGTTAAGCGGTTACCATATAAACGCTCGCAACATGAAATATCGGCGCTGCCACCCCCGCTGCCGATGCAACAACCTCTGCCTTCCTGGTGACCTCACTTACTCGCAGGAATACAACAGCCTCTCAAGGGAATTGTTATTTGGTTGCGGTATTCTGTGAGGTGGTCCCCAGTCGGGTAGCTTACAATAGGCTTGTATCCCTTTTTTTTTTTTTCGATTTGTTATTTAAAGACGTCACAATAATATAAATATAGGTGAAATAATTACTTCGATTGCATAAAAACTTCTCGAGATATGATAACTTGAAGATCACAATTTTTGACTATCCCGAAAACGCTCCATACAAAAAGCCACCACGTTATGACGTCACACCGTGCTATTTTATATGCATTAAATCAGAAATTTGTACGACAGCTATGTTAAATATTGCGTTTATGTAGCCAGTGCCGTAACAAAAGTTATAGTATTTTTTATTGTTTCTACAATGGTAATATTTATTTTTTATAATTTCATACCTTTAAAATGGACTTTCCCACCAAACTTTGACCGAACATAAAACACGTCGTACATAAGTTATTAAAATTTTAAGATCGCAGATCGTTCTAGTTTTATGTATTTTACGTTACTGATAGAGAGTTTTTATAATTTTGTGACATGGGCAACAAGCCTATTACGCTCCCTACCTCTCTTTTCGCCAGAGCTTCGTTTGCCAGTCAGCAGGGTGCACGACATGCAGGTGAGGTTGACTTTGGCACTAAAGATCGTACAGAGCTACTTACACCCCATTTCATGAAAAATACTTTTGTCGTTATATTTTTACTCGAAATAAAAACGATGTACGGTACACTGCAGGTATTCCCCGTAAAATATTTTTAGATATCCTTTTTCTGTAGTAGGTAGGTATATTTAAAATTATCTTTGTGATAAAGTTAGTAGTCAGTAATAGTGGCTATTTCATGGACACGTACGTGAGTTGTACTTACATGAATACGTTGTCTACCTACATTAAAATTATCTCAAAATGGCAGCGCTTTCCCCTCCCCGGACGCGATGTTCCATAGTCTTTAAGTACTTATCGTATTAAATTCTTTTTCTTCATCTATCCAGTGGTGTAATTGTGTCTTGGAGATGATAGATATGTAGCTGCAACACCAAACTGTATCCCCCGATTTTGTTATCATTCGTTTTTAATTGCCTCCAAGGAAGCAATTTAATGACGTACTTAAGTAGGTACTTAGGTATTCGCGTCGAAAATGTTTGATGTTTTTTTTTATCATCTTACGTATATCATATAAGTAAGTATAATTTTTTTATTAGGTCGTATTAGTTGCCCATTAATCGCCTTATTGCAATGAGTAGTGTAATGTACCTACGTCATTGTCGTAATTATCATAGTATTGCCGTTTTTAGATGAAATAATATTTGTGCCCAAACTAGAACCGTCCGGTTCACTCACGCCTCTCACTGATAACGAAATCATCTAGTCATTGTATTGCACAGATTTAATAGTACATAATATTATACATACCTTATCTACTGAATGTATTTCACTAAAGATATGTTTTCTTTTATTCT
The DNA here is from genome assembly GCA_937001555.2 of Hypsopygia costalis. Classification (NCBI taxonomy): domain Eukaryota; kingdom Metazoa; phylum Arthropoda; class Insecta; order Lepidoptera; family Pyralidae; genus Hypsopygia; species Hypsopygia costalis. Next base: position 31,332,362 of record OW443329.2, read on the forward strand.
GACTAAAAATTCCGCATTTTTTCATCGCAATGGTCATGCGATGAAAAAATGCTTGAAAGAACTTACTAATATGGGTCTTTTTTTAAATAATCAGGTAATACTAGGCCGGATTCTAGCCCACCGGACCGAAATCGAGGACCATTGATTTCAGTGGAAAATGTATTTGATGATCATTCCCCTAGGTGCGTACGACCTGCCTGGTGGTGAGCAATCATCGCAGCCTATGAACGCTTGTGACACCAGAGTCATCACTCACGCGTTGCCGATCCTGTAATAACGTGTGCCTTATTTCGGCACTGCACAGGTCTCATAAAAATTAGTTAAATTGTCGCCCAAAGCAAAAAATTTGTCGGTCTCCCGTTAAAGAGTTATAAGGTTTTTTTTGTGGCAGTGCCGAAATAAGCTTATTTCGGCACAGCCCACTCGGGATCTATTAAACTACAAAACATAGCGAAGATATGATAGCGAAGATATGATTTTCCTCAGAATTAGTCGTCAATTTGTCGAATTCAGACACCAAGTATCAGAATTAGTCGACCTCCCGTTAAAAAGTTATAAGTATTTTTTTGTGGCAGTGCCGAAATAAGCCTTATTTCGGCACTGCCCAAAAAAACTACACCACCTAGCGAAAATCTGATTTCACCCAGATGTTGCCTTGAATTTGTCGAAATTTGTCGGATATAAAACACAACTGGTCGATGCGTAATTAAAAAGTTACACGCATTTGCGGGCAAGAAGACCGCAGTAATTGGAGGCATTTGCTGCCACGCTTTCATCGTGGTTACGATCCTCATCAGTGAGGGACCGACTTAAGGAGAGGAGGAGGCAATAAAATAAAATCGTGATAATCATAATTCATAACCAAAGATGTTTTATTATCTTTGATCATACATAACCATGTTGTTTATTATCATAAGATAAAAATAAACCGTAATTTATGTAATTTACTTTTCAGTACATTCACCTGTCTCCGCCTACTACAGATATAATAACACGCTCTATTTACCCCGCAGCGGAATGGAATGGAATGCTAGCTACTGTCGGCGCTGCCTGTGGAATTCGGTTCGGGTTGATCGCAGCAATGGAATACGCGACAATACTCGAGCATTCCAGCTAATTCGCGCGCCTTCTCGCGTCATGAGGCGAATTTGACGCTTCTATTCCATTACTCGGCATAGTAATATAAACACACTGAGCTGGCGATACGCGACCAAATTTCGGCGCCTTTACGCGTACGCCTGTAATGCAATGGCGTATATATGGTATGGCGTAAGTAGCCATGACCGTCATTAGACAGTAAGCCAATCTCACCTACATGTGGTGCACCCTGCCATCGCCATCTAGCATGAATCTCTGCTAAAAGAGATATAGAACAATGTTTTTAAAATTGTTACCAACACGTTTGTCGAAAAAACGTCGCGTTATTACATAGCAATTCGTAATGACGCCGAACTTTGGCCGCGTATCTTCATTACTGTGATATAGCAGAGTCGCTGCGTTAACAGCAGCGGTGGCAACGCACAATTACTTGTATTGCTAGCTCACTACGTCAACACAATACAGAAAAAACTTCAGAAAGTATGTCCTATAAAAGTAATTATTATTTAAATAGTTGATTTTGGCCAACTTTCCAGAATATTATAAATATTAAAAAAATGGAAAAATTCACCTCGCCTGCCTAGGTGGGATTTGAACCCGTGACCTCTCGATTACCGTTCGAGTGCTCTTCCAATCGAGTTACCAGGAAGCTTTGTGATGGTGGCGAATTTTTGCATTTTATATTTTACTGCTGTCAAGTCGCAGTGTGGCGCCATCTACCCCCCAATCTAATTCCATCTAGGCGGGCGAGGTGATTTTTTCCATTTTTAAAATATTTATAATACTATAAAAGTACTTATTAGTACATTTCATTCAAGGGCTGTGCTCATACACTTTTGTTTTTTTTTAAACAACATGAAACCTGCGTTTTAACGTCCGCCCTAAACTTACGACTAGTGATGGGTGCAGGGTTAGCACTGCAGTGTTTACTCAATACTGAATACTCAGAAGGGAGTAGTCAAAATTACTTTAACTTCTTGATAGTTATACCTCCTTACTCATGTGGTTTACTCTGTCCAATCATTTAACAGCTGCTTAAGAACGTAACTAATTCTAAGTCTGCTTTTAAAATACGTAGTAATAGAAAATATAAACCATAAATTTGACGACCTCGGTGGTCGTATGGTTAGCAATAGCCACTTTGACTTCGAGGAGTGGGTTCGATCCCCGCCCAAGACAAATATTTGAGTGCATGAACATGCCTGTTTGTCGTGGTCTGGGTGTTTTCTATGTATTACATGTATGTATTTTAGAAAATTGTATTTAAGTATAATATCAGTTATCTAGTAGCCATAGTACAAGTTTTGCTTAGTTTGGGAAGATGGCCGTGTGTAATTTGTCCAGGAATATTTATTATTAATTCTAATTCCTACCTATGTATGCACCCTTTCACGGGATTCACAATCTACGCCAATGATAGACAAAATTAGCATTAAAAGTGCAGGCTCACGAGATAGTTTAATGATGAGAATAATCAATCCTGAAAATAAGGTTTTCGGACGAGGCGAAATATTTATTTGCGCCTATTTGTGGTAATTATGGAATAATTTAAAAGCAGCATTTAAAAATATCTACTGGCAACTATTTGGTTTATAACAATAAAAGGGTAAAATATATAATTTTTACACAATAAATGATAAGTGCTTATTACACTACGTGATATTGAAACTGTTCCTAATAACATAGGGTCTCTGTTTGACTGATATTAGATATAGCATGCGGTATTCAGTGCGGTGTAAGAGCGAGCTACCGATACGACTTGTATGGAATATCACTTAGGGTAATATGCGCTTTATAATGATAGAATCGAATATATTTGTGACACATTAATTAATCGATACGAATCGATTTTCATTATCAGTAATACATTCACTATAGCGCCTTATACATCGGATTTATTTTAATATATTACAATACAGTAGTGGAAACACAACGATAACTTATTTCGCGATACTAAATGTAATAAAAAATATAATCGATTCAATAAACGTCATATTCATTTTTCAATTATTACAAATAATTTTGTACATTCATCAGTGCATCTGGGCATCACTAATTAGCGTTTGAGCTGTCTAAAGTTAAATAAATGAATGGACAGAGTATAATTGATTTCAGAACTTCTAAGGTCTACAGTGGTACAGTATAGGCTGCCGTTATACATCAGGCGGGTCCTATATTTTTTTATCATCACAGTACAAGGTCAGTGGTAAAGAAACTTATACAGCGGCGTGTTTCAAACGTATCTATTCTCTCGTATCAATACAAAATGTTGATCATTACATCGCGCCTACGTCTGATGCGTCAATGCCGAGCAATGCCATGTCGTCCAGCTCTTCCTTCTTCTTCGCCACGCTGCCGTTCTCCGGCTCTTTCTTCTGAACTTGATTCTTATTCTGGTTCTGATTATTTTGTGGTTTTTTATTTTGGGGTCTGTTGTGGAGTCGGATATTTTGCGGTCGGAGCTTAGGGCTCGGCACCAGGGGAACGTGGCTGTCGTAGAGTTGCGGCCGCGGGGGGAACAGTGGGCCGTTCAGGTCGAACCCGAACATCTGCGGCTGCAGCAGGGGGAACGGTTGCATAACTCCCCCTAGGGGACCCATCGGGAATCCCGGCGGTAGACCAGACAACCCTGCGAACAGGTCCTGGTTCACGTCAGGCTTCACTTCTGTTGGGAATATTATGTCGAGAGCTTCTTGGAAGTCTTTCGGGAGGTTCGGCACCTGCGGTTGTTGCGGCGCTCTGCAAATAGAAATTTAAAATTAATAACTTTAGGCATGACTCGGCCACTCTGCAAACGCCGTATTCTTAATGCCCGATGTACGTAAAGAGATGACGTTTGACGTCTAACAGACGACTAGTTTGGTCTCAGAGGGGTGACGTAGAAAGCCGCGGAGAGCAGAAGAAGAATAAGTTCACTTAAAAAAAACTTATAAAGTAAAAATTTCATTTAATGCAAATAGCGCGCCTTGAAATAACAACAATTATTATTTTTTGTTTTGCGTCATAGGACAGTTCATGTAGATGGTTCCTTTTCTCAATGATAGATGGCGTTTAACTTCAAATTTCAACTTGTACATCATCTTACATAGCGTTTACTACAAATTAAAAATTAAAAACTAGATATGTAATGGATTTTATTATATTTTACCTAACTATTTTTTAGATATATAATGAAATTCCATGCAATTTTACGTCTCGGATATTTGAGAGGGAATAAAGAGCAACCGAACTAGCAAAACGATCGAAAATATAGCGTTATATTTGTACCATAAGCAGGCGTATAGCTATTTTAGCACTTAAGTTGTATAGTGTATCTATTACAGCCCTACGTATGACTGTTCGGATACATATTAGAGATATTGGTGTGTATTGACCTTCTTGGTGTTATATTAGTAATCTTAAATCAATGAGGATGTTTGATATTTTTTCTGACATGAGATGTCGCTAGGTAGGCGTCGAGTCCAGATTGTCAAAATGTACTGAATTTTTTGACAGTGAAACTTTAAGAAGACAAGACAACACAAGACGTCAACAAGACATTTGACAAGATGCTATGAATTGACAAATGATTGGACTCCACGCTACAGTACTGCCAAAAGACCTCATTATAAGACAATAAAGTAGCAAAAGGGTCGCAGCTACACTGATATCAAGCTATTTGATGATAGGGGAGTAAAAAACCGAGCATCTAAAATTATGAAAATAGGCGCTGTTATACTGAGTTGGCGACTAAAGTTGATATAAAACATATCATACCTAACCTAACCTACTATTTCTGTCGCTCATTTAGTATTTTTTGTGGCTCATGTTATTATTTTCCATCGCAGTAATATCACTCACAAAATATTAATATTTTCGGTATAATGTCACAATCGTCTTGCTATATTTTATTAATTAATTTTGTAAGTGTGTGTAAAAAGTACCACATAAGGCCATGTCACTTGCGCTTGCAGTTTTACTATACACATCTTGCAGCCATTACAAAATTTAGGGTTCTCCAGAAGTAATTAAATATGTTTTTACTTAACTAAGCTGGTCAGAATAAAACTATAATTTTTTTCAGCCCTTCTACATAAAATTTCTTCTTAATAAAACGCTAGACCGTCGATCATCGTTCGGGAAACCCGGGATAGACGGTCCCGGGGCGAGGGGTGGAGGAATCGCATTCCAGCATCTCGCGCACTGTCAGTCGGAGTCAAAGCACGGTGTACGTACAGCGCGGGGGGCGCGGGCGCGGGCGCGGGCGGCGGCGGCGCGGGCAGCGTGGCGGGCGGCAGCGCGGCGCCGAGCTGCGTGGGCAGCGCCAGCGGCGGCGGCGCCAGCAGCTCCGGCAGCTGCTGCGCCTCGCGCTCGCGCTGCGCCTCGCGCTCCCGCTGCGCCTTCGCGATCTTGTCTTTAAACTCCGCTACCTGAAAACAAATTAACTTCCACTCGTTAACGTGCCTCTTCCTATCGAATCTCTCGTTTATATAGATTATAAACCGCTCGCAGTTTATATAGATTATAAAATTTTGGGAAAATCTGAGAGTCTATGTCCGAAACGGGGAGCGTTTCGGACATAGACTCTCAGATTTTCCCAAAATTTTATAATCTATATAAACGGCGAGCGGTTCTAACGATCGCATAATATAATGGTGAGGTTTTCCCTGGACCCTTCGAAATGAGGTTCGTCGATAAAAATATTTAAAAGATCGACCCTGTGCGATCGATTCCCCCAGATGTTGCGAGCGTCATAAAGTTAATATGCTTATTTTTATGACACCTTAATGTGACCTATCTCGAAAAATATCCGCGGAAATACCGACCTACCTAAAATTTTATACACAGTAAAACGGATATAGCATAACCATAACAAATGTATTATAACCCAAATAAATAAATTAACTATTCTTAGACAAATTACACACTGTCATCTAGTCCCAAACTAAGCAAAGCTTGTACTATGGGTACTAAATAACTAATATTATATGTACTTAATTTTTCTTTTTTTGTAAATACATACATAGAAAACACCCAGACCGAGACAAACAAATATGTTTATGCACACAAATATTTGTCTTATGCGAGAATCGAACCCTCGACCTCGGAGTAAAAGTGGCCATTGCTAATCATTCGACCACCGAACTCGTCACACCACGACCACAATGCCTGAACCGTCAGCAGTTTAAAGGGAGTTTTATGTTTTTTTAAGTGCACTTTTGAATATATTTTATGAGTTATCTTTTACTATTTTTTTTTGTTGTTCTAATAGTTGTATAAGCTATGACGCCCATTAATAAAAATAAAGTAAAGGTAAAAATTAAAGGGGCTTAAACAAGAAAAATATTTATTCTACATTTTTGCCAATGGCTGTATCTTTTGAACCGTAACATGAATTATTTGAATAAATATAATAATACTACCACCGTCCACTACATATGTGGGTGGGGGATAAAAAAATGAGTTAGTGTGCGAGCGAATGGAATATTGCTTATATGTCATATAGAGGCGACACCATATTGAATCTTTATCTGCGCGGCTTGTACATTTGTGCTAAAAGTTCATCTGTCTTTATTATAACCATAAAAAATTATAACGAAATTCAATGTTGATTAATTAATAATCCGTAAAAAATAGTTATTTGTTATGCAAGGCTGCAAAGTTAATTTTTGGCGCGAGTACCTTGTATTGAAACCTGAGCAAGCGAAGGATTCTAGGATTGAGCCACGAGCGAAGCGAGTGGTTCAAATATAGAATCCTGAGCGTAGCGAGGGTTTCAAAGGTACGAGACGCTAAATAACTTTGCTGCCGAGCGCAACACACAACTTTTCACCTCACTAAAGCGAGGAAAATGTTAGGTGCAAGAAAAACAGTTTTAATAAATATTAAATTACTTGAACAAATCGTACGCTTTTATGTATTTTTCGCGCGAATTTTCCGGAAGAAAACTCAACTCGGCATTATGTACCGCTTGCACTAATTCTGCAGGTGTTAAATTTATATCTTCGTCGCTGCTAGCTTCGCTCATATTTTATGATTTCTTTCGATTTTATCAAAAAACAAACCAAAATAATGGAAGTAAAGTGAATTCAATAAAGAGAAGAAAATTTTAAAGTTTTTTTTTTTAATCAAATTTTCTTGCCGGCCAGTGCGATTCTTTAAATGAGGCTGGCGCATGACATGAAATAAGTATTTGCATTTCAATCATCAATGGACTGGCCGCAGAGAATATAAACTATTACGAAACCAATGAGGTTCTATATATATGTAATTTATTGTACGAAACCTTTATGGAATAAAAATATTCGAATTTTAAAAACACTTTCCACGCTAGCGGATAAAGTGCGATTTTCCACGCAGATTTCGAATGATAAACAGAGCTTTTACGAGCTAGTGAGGTGAAAAATATATTACTGTCTCTCACATTGCTAAGAGGGAAAGTCAAATTTCAAAAGCTTCTCACTCCTACTATATCTCTTCTGATTAAATTCGTTGCGAGTTCCAAAGCAGCCGTAGTCTTATCCCCCGGACAGCAATGGACTTCACTGTTTATTGCCATTTTGATGGTCGCCGCTGTTAATCCTGGCTACACAGGAGACACAGTGGTGGGAATATGTGGTGGGCCCGTCCTATTAAATCCGTAAGAAAAGGTAAAAAAAATCTTATCTTTCATCCGAGAGCAAATTTTTTTAGGTCAGCGCTATGTTCGGTAGTCTATGATAGAATCACTTGCTACGCCCTTAATTAAATACTTTACCACTTCACAAGCTGGGGATTTACTATCTACACCCATAACAACTTTGCTCACTATTGTTGAACAAATAACTATTATTTCAAAAACTAGCTTGCGGAATTTTTAGTTCTATATCTCGGAGGCCGATTTCTTTTCAGTTACGTACCAATGTACTGTCCATACCAATTTCGATACCATATCTAATTAATAGTAAAAAATAATAAGTATACAGCATTTTTTATTTGGACATTTCGAAAATCATGACTCAAATATTTTAAATGTAAGACGCACTTACAAGAAAAAAAAGAAAAAGAAATACATGATTTAGCCGCGGTTACAAAGTCTGTCCAAAATATATATGTTCCAGGAACCGAAAGAATTTTTAAACCACATTGTATTCTTTTACACGCGATCGCTCTTACTTTTTTCTGTATTTCAGCGTCCATCTCTTCCCGTCTTTTCTTGGTAGCGTCATCTTCTTCTTCTTTCTTCTTTTGCTCCTCTTTCTTCAGCTCTTCTGTTTTGTTAACTTTTCCTAAGTGCTTGTATACTGGCATTTTTCCTGTCAAAATTTTAATATTAACTTTTAGTATATGCATAGTTGTAGCATGCAAGAAATTCGCAAGTCAAGCAACATCAACTGTAAGCTGTATATGGATGGGTTTATGTTTTTCCGTAGTGAAAATAGCATCAAAGTCGTTTCTGGCTGTTGTAAGTCAGTGGCCTTCGGGATGTTATAAACACAGGGCCGCGAACCAGCAATGAAGCAATGGTGGAGTACGCTCTAAGATCTTCCGGTTCCAGACCTATACGCAAAGCTAATGTTAGAGGACGTCACTACATGGCAAGTAAAAAGGCATTCTATTAATCATCTATGCAGAAATTTTTTGGAGGGGGATGCGTATTCTAGAAGCGAGACGAGTTTTGGTAATCGATGACAGCTATAGGCTATGCCTGGTATAAAAGCACACAACAATCATAGCGTTCATAGATGGAGCATGAGACCGTAAGATATATATCATTTGATATATAAAGCGTAATGTGCATTATGGGGTCGTATTACTGTGTACTAAAGAAACTTTTACTACGCTGCAGGAGATATATACAAAACATTATTTTATATATGTTTTTGAGTCCCAAGAATAATTTTTAAAATCTAGTTATCATGTATATTTTAACTCTACTTTCAACATTTTCCAGTGAGGTAGTAAATGAAATTGTGTCTGATGGATAATTTCATACGAGGGGAGGCCAATAAGTTCGCGGAATGGAGGGGTTGATGGGGATAAATTTACCCGTCCAGGTAGGCACTAGTTAAGCACCTCATTAAGAGTATATATACCAAGTTTGAACCTAATCGTGTCATTAACTTTTGAGTTATCGACCTGCAAACAACTAAATCGGGAAGAAGTCAGCCAGTATGGAGAAAATTGAACACCGTGCCGTTATTAAGTTTCTTACCAAGCAAGGAAAATCCGCTCAGACGATTTTTCAAGAGCTGTTAGCGGTTTACGCGGACTCTGCCCCTGGTAAAACCATGGTTTACAAGTGGCATGGTCTTTTCAAACAAGGAAGGGAGTCCATTGAAGACGACCCCCGCTCCGGACGGCCAATTGAGGCCACCACACCGGAAATCGTCGAAAAAGTAGAAAAACTTGTATTGGAAGATGCCCGACTGAAGAAGAAGCAACTTGCAGCAATGGTTGGAGTATCCGAATCAAGTATTTTAAATATCCTACATCATCATCTTGGGATGACTAAAGTCAGTGCAAGATGGGTTCCGAGAATGCTCACGCCACTTCAAAAACGCGAGCGTGTCGAGTGCTCTCACCAGTTTCTGGAGCTCTGTGGAGAGAGAAAGGAAGAAGTTATGGCCCGGATTGTTACTGGAGATGAAACCTGGGTTCACCACTATGAACCTGAGTCGAAGCAAGAGTCGATGCAGTGGCATAAAAAAGGCACACCTCCTCCAAAGAAGTTCAAAGTGTCACAATCGGCCGGAAAGATCATGGCGACTATCTTTTGGGATACAGAAGGTATTTTACTGATTGATTATAAAGAACGTGGTGCGACTATAACGGGACAGTACTACGCTTCTTTACTGGAAAGATTGAAAGAAGCCATTAAGAAAAAAAGAAGAGGAAAACTGTCAAAAGGTGTGCTCCTTTTGCACGACAATGCACCCGTCCACACGTGCCATGTTGCGACGGCTGCCATTCACCGATGCGGCTTTGAACAATTAAACCACCCACCATACAGTCCAGACTTGGCCCCCAGTGACTATTATTTATTTCCAAAAATGAAGAAAGAGCTGCGTGGAAAGAAATTTGACGACGATGATGAAGTCAAGTCGGCAATTTCGGCCTATTTTGACACCAAAGACAAATCATTTTTTTTCGATGGTATAAACAAGCTATTTGAGAGATCCGAAAAATGTATTAGGGTTAAAGGAGAATATATTGAAAAGGAAAAATAATTTGGTGTTTAATTTCAACCTCCTTCTCTCTCATTCCGCGAACTTATTGACCTCCCCTCGTAGCATCGTTGGATTTTTTCGGTGACAATGTCGACATAGTACTAAAATATAAATATACTGCGCAGTTACTTCGATGAACATTTATAAAAATATTTTCATATAACTCACAAACTCGCTATCGCCCATTTTGAAATAATTCCAGATCGTAATACGATACGCACGATATAAATATAAGAACGAAATAATTTTCAAACGCTATTCAACTAGTATTCTGCCGTTTAAAACATACTAATATTGAAATAAAAAAATATACATTTAAAACGGGTTTCATGCATCATATAATCCGGTCATGTTTAGAGACCGGATTATATGATGCATGATCACATGTAAAGGTTAGGTGAAACTGTAGGTACGAACGTACGTACGAACGGGGGAAGGCGAAAGCCCGTTCGTACCTACCGTTACCTACACGTTTTACCTCGTATCTCGTTTTCGAGACATATTGACGATATTTTGTGCGGGCGCGCCGCCTTAAGGAGTAGCGTTGTGGGCGGGGTACAAACCGATGAAGGGCATCTTCTTGAGGTCCTTGGCGTCCGTCTTCTTGGGCTCCCGCGGCGGCGTGCGGCGCGGGGACGAGCGCCGCGCGCGCGGCGACGGCGGCGAGCGGCGCCGCGCCGGGGACCTGCGGGACACACTGTCATAGGCGCAATACTATCCCGGATACTCTCCACTATTCGTTCATTTTATTCGCTTCGAGTAAAACGACTTGATTCGAGTCCCTGAACACTATCGTTATACGTTAGAGACGAACTAGACGACAGTAAACAGGGAGTACGGCGACGACGAATGCGCGATCTCTAGCTTGTGGACCGGTCTGACGTCAGTTCCCAAGTCTCTCCACCATATGTAAATGCTGGGAGGAGGCACCGGTTGAAGACTAGTCTTCATGCATTGGGGTAACTGTATACGGCGATGTTTCGAAGCTTTCCAAAAGCTGTCCAGTCCTATCGATCTCATTGTTGAAATTACCCCGGTCAAGCTGTATGGAATGTCCGAAGTAGAAAGTCTTTAACTACTTCAATAGCTGTTTTCTTTACTATAACCGGGCTAGGAATGATATAATCATTTTACATAACTTTCGTCTTGTCGAAATTCATCGCTAGGATCGAGATGCAGCATTGAAATCGGTGACCTTTCGTCTTGTCGAAATTCATCGCTAGGATCGAGATGCAGCATTGAAATCGGTGACCATACGACCGAGATCCTCCAGCGATTCGGCCATTATGATCACGTCGTCGGCAAACCGAAGGTGTAAATTGTACTCGCCATTCACACTGACGCCCCGTTTTATCCAATCCGGCGTTTTAAATACGTTATCCAGAGCAGCGGTAAATAGTTTCGGGGAAATTACATCTCCTTGACATACTCCCCTATAATAAAAATAAAAAGATAGGCAAAAGCAAAATTTTGATGTCAATTGAAAGCAATTTTTTCTGCTATAACAAATTTTCTATTTCAAGCAATTGTCCAGCAAAGAACATTTTATCTACGCGCCTATATTTTTAAGGTACTTATATAAAGTTTTCCATGCATGACTTAGTAGTACATATATTATTTTTAGCAAAATATCAAAAGTTATTTTATTGAACAAACTGAATCGGCCAGAGAAATGGTGAATATACAAAAATTTTAAAGTCTTTTTGTTAGGTAATAATCATAAATCTAATGGCAAAAACATATGCTATTGTTTTTGGTGGGTCAATAGTCAATTGTTCGCCAAGTGAGCAAAGGTGTTTTTGTGTTAACCCTTAATTAATCGCATGGGGTCAAAGCATGTCCGCATTAAAAATGATGCACTTGTGAGTGGCCCAAATTTCCCTGCGCCCCCCGCTAGCTTCATTACTCGCGTCGAACTGTGTATTCTAGTCGCGACCAAGTCATAGGAATGGAAGGAGGCGTCTTTTTAAGGGAGAAATTTGATTTCTATAAAAGTACAAATTTTAATTCGGCTTATTTTACTTTAATATTATTTTCAAGTAGTACTTTTTAAATATTGTAGAATTAATAAAGCACTTTAATAATAAAATAGTTTTATTTACTTATATATTAAATATATTTTCAAATATAATTTGGGGTTACCAATGATCCCATGCAGGTATGTAATTTAATTCATGCGAGTAACTAAGGGTTAAGAGTACGCATGCCGCTAGGATCAACTCGTCGATAGGCGTGACTTGCTTAATACTTGCTATTTCACTAAGCGCGCTGTTAGAAAGATTACCCCCTATTGATGAAGAGGTTATTGCTTACTATTGTATCTCAGATTACATAAATGATAAAAGTATTTGGAAATGAATTGCTCTTGTTATGTTATGTTAATGATTGTATTTGTATTTAATGTAACGATATTGGCAATTAAAAGAGTCGACTTTGAGTTTCTTGCTAGTCTGTTCTTCTCAAGAAGCCCCGTCGCCGGAACTGGCACTTAAATTCACTTTCACATTCAAGATAGTGTGATGAAAGTAAATCTAAGCTCTGCGGATTTAGAGTAGTAATGATTTAGACACATGTTCTTATATTTCATTTGTATGACGTTTCTAAGTGCTTTATAAAGTCCAAGGAATAAAGATATTTAGATTTGATTTGATTTAGACTCTAACCCCTCTAGATTTTCTAACCATACACCATAAAGATAATACCTAGTATATTACTTTAGTGCATACACACATCTCTGCAGTTCAGTACACATGTTCTCAATATACAAGGTTTCGCATAGTCATTTCATTATTCGTTATCACGCGGGAAGTATTATGGGCGACCTGTTACAGGGTACAGGGTATGTACTAAATGAATGATAAAACACGAATGAAAATTGAATACGAATGGTACACATTTCGAGTATATACTAGTCGTATTAGAGCCGTATAAATTTTTGAATACATAAAAAGTTGTATATAGGGGGTGATTGCTTTCCACCAGGTGACCCACATGCTCATTGGCCCCCCTCTCACATAAATATATATATATATATAATATATATATATCCTTACGCTCGCAGCAAAAACGGAAGCGAAAACAATCAGAATTTGTACCAAATTCGCTTCCGATTCATAGTGTCGTTTTTTTTACCTTGAGTTGCGCCAGGCTGGGCATCATGTCAAATAACTCCTCTGAACACACCCCACGGTACAATCAGTAGAACACACAAAGTGACTGACCTGGTTTTGCGACTCCTCACCGACACGGAGCCCTCTCTGTCGCGAGAGTCTCTGTCGCGGGCGGAGCGCGCGGGCGTGCGCCGCTTCTCCTCCTTGTCGCCTTTCATTCTGGTAACAATAAGGTGGGATTATTGGCAGCCCGCGGATCCCTACAGAAGGCTTCGGACTTGCGGGTGCGGTACAGTGGGCCAAATACGTAATCTACCACTTTTAGATTGACTTTCGTTTGTACTTTCAAAATTAACAATAAATATTTTTGACGAGCTCGGTGGCGTAGCGGTCAATGACGCGGCTTCGACACCAACGCTCGTGGGTTCGATTCCCACATAGGACAAACATTTGTGTGTATGAACATATCTGTTTGTCTTAGTCTGGGTGTTTTGTATGTATCATAAGTTTGAAATTACAAAAAAAAGTGTATTTACGTATGTTTATGAGTTGTCTAGTACCCATAACACAAGCTTCGCTTACTTTGGGGCTAGATGGCGCTGTGTAATTTGTCTGACAATATACATAAATGATTAACAGCCAAATAACAATTCCCTTAAGGGTTGTTGTGTTCTTTCGAGTGAGGTCACCAGAAAGAAAGGATATAGGTTGGCAGCGGATCGGCAACCCGTTGGTGCTGGGGTGGTGGTTGTTTTCCATCAGGTGACCCACATGCTCGTTTACCCTCTCTCAAAAAAAAAAAAAAGAAAGTTCATTTCATCTCGAAAGAAAATTTCTTACCCTTGTCTTCACTACTGTCTATATTATAAAAAACATTTATGAACCTAAACTCGACTCGTATATATCGCTCATTTGCTGCAATATGGCCACAGCGTACATTTATGTCGTTGTTGCACGTAGATCACTTTAATGATTATCCAACCAAATAAGATTTATTAATTGCAACAATAATAAGATAAGAAAAGTCCGCAGGGCAGCTTGTGTGGCGAGCTGTTGTGTGAGTAGCGACACCACGGACCCGAGTCTCCAGAGAGTCTCTACTACTACTTCAATACATTTTTTTTTTGTAAATACTTGTAAAACACCAGACCAAGACAAACAGACACGCTCATGCACACAAATGTTTGTCTCGTGCGGGAATCGAACCGCTACCTCGGAGTCAAAGTAGTCATCGCTAGCCATTCGACCACCGAGCTCGTCGAATATAAATGTAAGTTCAAATTTTGTTATCAAAATGTGGATGTGAATACCGCCGAAGTTGAAGCCGAAGTTGAAGACCTGCGAATATTTCGATTCGAAAAATAAGTCTTACGTTTTAGTTATTGACAAACATCTTCAGCTTAGACGGTAGACCTTTACCGTTTCTACTAGCTATAAGCTGAACACAAGTATTCGCAATCAGAAAATCAGAAAACCTCTCAACCAATCTGGCCGGCGTGGGGAGTGTAGGCCAAATCGTCCTTCTGTCTGGGACGGACGAGAGAGGGTCGTGCTCCTGTAGTGGAGACTAAATGACCTGATGATTAATCAGAAAATCCGATGGTTCGGCTTCAGCTTCGGCGGTAGAGGCTGTGGTCCAGCGCATGCAGCAGGCGCCGGTTACCTGCTCTTGAGGTTGTCGAGCAGCGAGCGGTCGCTGTCGTTGAGCAGGTCCACGGGGATGGCCGACATCCACTCCTTCAGCGTCTTGTCGTCCATGTCCTCCTTCGGCTTGGTCTTCTTGCCTGCACACACACACCCCACACGGTCACTCTCTCCGCGCCTCGCACACTGTCACGTGGTGACTAAATATAGCTTCCGGTAAACGTATCAAAACCCACCCTGTTAATGTTGATACTGTTCATTTAACTTCAATAATAATAATAATTAACATATCCTGGAGCGGGTCACGGCGGGCGTACAACATTACATCAAACTTCTCAAAGGGGCCTCTACGCGTTGGATCCATATCCCCGCGCGCGCCTAGAATGTACCTCCACCTCACAGAATACCGCAGCCAAATAACGGTTCCTCAAGGGAACCGTTATTTGGCTGCGGTATTCTGTGAGGTGAAGGTACATTCTCCAGTCTGGTAGCTTACAATTACGCTCCCTACCTCTCTTTTCGCCAGAGCTTCGTTTGTCAGTCAGCAGGGTGCACCGCGTGCAGGTGAAGTTGGCTTTGGTTCAAAGATGTTGATGAACCTCTTACACCCCAAAAACCTACCCAGACAAAGGTAAAAAAGGCGTCACTGCGGTCGATTGCGATCCGAGTACTTACTTTTGGACTTCTTTTTCTTCTTGGGCTCGCTGTCTGAACTGCTAGAGCTGCTGGATGAGCTGCTGCTACTACTCTTCTTCCGCTTCGTCTTCTTCTTCTTTTCCTTCGCTGGCGGCGGCGGACTGTCCTTCTTCTTAGTGTGGAAGCCATCTTTATTGAAAGTTATGGTATGCGCTGTGTACTGCGGCGGCTTCTCCTCAGCCTTGCCCTTCGAAGCTCTCGACTTCTCGTGTGCCTTCTGACGGTCTGACATCCAGTCTGTCTCCCAGTGAGGGTTCTGTTCTACGAAGTTCTAGAAGTTGTAAACAAAATGCTATTAATTTCTGTCTACTCTAATAGACTACAAGCCCATGGACAAAATTTACCTGTGAAATGAACCATCGTGAATAACGCTTAGAAGGCTGTTACTATATCAGAAAATAACTCTGAGCACTTTGCCGTCATTTCTGAGCGGTACAGGTGAGTACATGAGTAAATGGAATTTCCCAGGTACAAGTGAGGAATTACGATTAATTATTAATGTACGGCTTTTTTATAGTATAAAGATGATTAAAAATAAATCTCAAAAAACCAAGTGCCGTACTAAAGCGGTGGTGCAGGAAGTCCAGTGCAGTGTAGTCTATAATGATTAATACAGAGTAAATTTTTTAAACAACCATACATTTCGACGAGCCCTACGGTTTAATGGCTAGCAATGGTTACTTTGACATCATGGGTCGCGGGTTCGATCCCCGCACAAGAGAAACATTTATATGCATGCCTGGCTGTTTGTTTTGACTTTAAAAATAGTTACCTAGTCATAGTACAAGCAGGCGTCCGTTACTCCATGTACTTGCGCGCTATAGTTACCTACCGGCCGGCCGAGCGGTCTCGGGCCGTTTGCGGACCAAATTCAGACCCTGCGATTGCTGTGGGATCGCACGGTGCGAAGCAATCACAACTGTACGCTTGAGCATTTAGGCACATTTTAGCATGCTGCGGTTGCTGACGCGACTGAGTAGACTATTATAGCAGTAGGTATTGGAAATTTTCTACTGAGTGAAGTATCTGTTACGTAGTAACTATTATGTAATCTGTGGTACAAGCTTGTTTAGTTCGGGAGTAGGTGACGTTGTATAATTTCTCGAGGGATATTTATTTATGTAAGGACTAGCTGACTCGCGCAACTTCTGCGTGAGACACAGCGTTGACAGTGAAGAGTAAGTTTACCATTTGAAAGATTATAGTGAGCCAATTTTAAAAGATAGACAATGCTATCATGGACATTTTTTTAGATTTTTAGGGTTCCGAACCTCAAAAGGAAAAACGGAACCCTTATAAGATCACTTTGTTGTCCGTCTGTCTGTCTGTCTGTCTGTCTGTCTGTCTGTCTGTCTGTCTGTCAAGAATTTATATGTCGAGAATGCGTGGAGGTATCAAGCTGAAATTTGAACTGTATACTCAGGTCTACGGTCCCATGAAGTTAAAAAAAAATCAAACTGCTAAGTTTACGTAGAAAAAGTTACGGCCGTTTATTCAGCAAAAAACGCATATTTCGACACACTCAAGGGAATCAAAACCTATAGGGTACTTCCCGTTGACCTAGAACTATGAAATTTGGCAAGTAACATCGTTATAGACTACAAGTACAGGAATAAATCTCAAAACTATACATTTGTAAATAGATCTTAAAAAATAGGGGGTCTATATTTTTATTGGGTGTCGAAATTTTAAATTGAAACTACTAGTTCAAATGGGGTATCATATGAAAGGGCTTGATGTACACATTGCAAAATATATTTTATTTATTTTTTTCGACGCATTATTTCTTATTTATAATGAAAAATATCAAATTTAATAATGATACTACGTACCTACGGAACCCTCGGTGGGCGAGTCCGACTCGCACTTGTCCGGTTTTTTTTTATACCACCAGTGTGGCAAACAAGCATACGGCCCGCCTGATGGAAAGCAGTTACCGTAGCCTATGAACGCCTGTAACACCAGAGGCATCGCACGCGCGTTGCCGACCCTGTAAAAACCTCTTCACGCCTTTTTTGAAAAACCCCATGCTGTAGTCCACTGAGAAAACAGGCACAGTATGTGACCACTTAGGCTCCAATGTGTGAGGATGAATTCCCTGTCGATGGCGAGCGGTGCGATTGTAGAAGGAGGCCGTTGGCATCATATCAAACAACTCCTCTGAACACACCCCATTGTACAGACAGATCTTTTTAAGATAATTCCGTGCGTATATAATTGTTGCGTAACTTGAACCGTTTAGAAGCTCTCAAAAGGTATTTTTTCCCCCCTTTTTGCAACATTTTTCATTGGTGCTCTGCTCCTATTGGTGGTAGCGTTATGTTACATAGCCTATAGCCTTCGTCGAAAAATAGGCTATCTAACAATAAAATATTTTTTCAATTCGAATAAGTAGTTCCTGAGATTAGCGCGTTCAACCAAACAAACAAACTCTTCAGCTTTATAGTATTAGTATAATTATTAGAATATCCAAATAAGATTCTGAACCTTGCAATAAAGAAATACCCCCCGCGCGATTCAACTAATTCTATCGAAGGGATGCTGACGGTCGGTTTTCAATTTCAATATAAAATTAAGGGTATGGAAAGCGCTGGTTACCTGGTAATTCTTGGAGTGCACTATGGACTTGAGGTGAGCGGAGGCGCAGTGCAGGTCTCCGATGAACTGGTCGCACAGCTTGCAGTACCACGCCGTCGACGGCACGAAGAACTGCAGCCCTGCGGGAGACTCGTGCGTTAGGGAGAGAAAGGGTTCAGTGTCAAGTGTACGATTACCATTAAAAAGATTATAGTGAGCCAATCTGAACAGTAGTTTATGAAACTGTTGCATAATAAGGGTTATTAAAATACGAGTGTGAGTTTATAACATGAGCCGAAGGCGAATGTTATAATAGACCACACGAGTATTTTAATACCTAATTATGTGCAGTTTCATACACTACTTTATCTAATCTCGTGAAATATATGATAATATTTTAAATAAGTTTATGAAACTGTTGCATAATAAGGGTTATTAAAATACGAGTGTGAGTTTATAACATGAGCCGAAGGCGAATGTTATAATAGACCACACGAGTATTTTAATACCTAATTATGTGCAGTTTCATACACTACTTTATCTAATCTCGTGAAATATATGATAATATTTTAAATACAACCATGAAGTTAATTTAACAGCTATAATTCTTACAAAGAAATCCATTTGCAGATCGAGCATGCGTAGTGCGCAAACGCGACGCGCCGCGCGGCGCCGCGTTCACAGATTATGTAGAAAAATTTTGCAAAGTTGCAATGTATTTCCATTGCAACCTGTTTAAAATACCTGTATCCAGGGCTGAAGCTGTATCGAAATGGAGAAAAAGTTATTTTACGATACAGTTGTCCATAGAAGAGCTGTATCGAAAAATAACTTTTTAAATTTATTTTGATAGCCTGTGCGTAAAAACTGTCATTAAGATACTGCGTTTAGTTTTTTAATGTGTAAATTTCAGTATGAGATTAGATAAAAGATATATACTATAGATTATACATAGTATGGGGTTTCTAAAAAAGGGCGTGAAGAGGATTTTACAGGGTTGGCAACGCGCGTGTGTTGTTTGCACGGCCCGTTAGATGGAAAACAGTTACCGTAGCCTATGAACGCCTGTAACATCAGGGGCCACTTTAGTAGTATAAAAAATAAATAAACATATAATAACACGACAATCTTTCAGATTTTTAGTAAGAACAATTCCGTCCTACATGATTGTTGTTTAACTTTAACCGCAGCTTTAAACAAAGCAACGGAAGACCTCAAAAGGCAAAGGGGCAATATTCCCCATTTTTGTAATATTTTTCATTTGTGCTCTGCTCCTATTTACCGTAGCGTGATGTTACATAGCCTTCCTCGATAATTGGAGCTATCCAACATTTAACCGTTTGAGGACTGCAGCGAAATAACTTCTTGGGTGGTCACCCCCAAGAAATTATTTCGACTACTAATACAAGCTACAAATATTTTTAGAACTACTATAGTTCCAATAATCTGTGAATATTATACAAACCTCTGATGGGCGTCCGTTTGGTCGGTGCCGAGGGGTTGTTAGGGAAGCCCTCGTTGATCCCCGACACGCTGTGCCACGGCGCCTCCATGTGAGCTGCGGCCATTCTACAAAATATACTTTATATGTATTTTTTTTATATTACGTCGGCTGGCAGACAAGCATACGACCCGCCTGACGTCAAGCGGTCACCATAGCCATATTTACGCTTGCGATGTGAAATATCGCTCGAGCGCCGCCACCCCCGTTACCAACGCAGAAACTCCTTCCTTTCTAGTAAACTCACTAGTGGGAACCAACAACCCTCAAAGGAATTGTTATTTGGCTGCGGTCTTCTGTAAGGCGAAAGTACTTCCCCAGTCGGGCAGCTTGCAATTACGCTAGCCCAACCTCACTTTCGCCAGAGCTACGTTAGTCAATTAGCAGGGTGCACTACGTCCAGGTGACGTTAGCTTTGGCTCAAAGATGTTTGTGAGCTACTAACACCCCAATACACATAATCTTGAGGAGTCGTCAGGAGCCACGTTAAGCTTTTGGTCCGGACTTACGCCAAGTCAGTAACCGAATATGCTGGCCTCGACCAACCCGCAGTTGACAATATGAGGGAGTACGAT
The DNA here is from genome assembly GCA_937001555.2 of Hypsopygia costalis. Taxonomy (NCBI): domain Eukaryota; kingdom Metazoa; phylum Arthropoda; class Insecta; order Lepidoptera; family Pyralidae; genus Hypsopygia; species Hypsopygia costalis. The sequence goes on from OW443329.2 coordinate 31,352,751, forward strand.
CTCAACCCCCTTAGATTGAGAGGAGAACTGCATCTCAGCAGTGGATAAATACGGATTGACGCGGATGTTCGTCAACCGTTATTCATTCCACTGCTGGTATACGGGTCTCCCATCAATTGAAAGGGTCCAGATCATACTCAACTCTACCACACTACTCAACTGCGGATTAGCGTAGCCCCATTTAGTGTATTATATTTTAACATTTTGATATCAATGTCAAAGAATTTTTATACAAAACTGTTTAGGAGATTAAAAAAAATACATTATTTCAGTCGCTCCTAAATATAAATGTTAAAAATGAGGCAAAGTTCTGTAAGTCCAAATAATATATTTTATTTTGTTGTGATTTGTCATAATATCACATAACACTATTTATTACATTTTTCCCTTATACTTTGCCTTTAAAATAAGAAATAAAATGATAAATTACAAACTATTTAATTCTTCATTACGAATTTAATCAATTGTTTATTGTCACTGGGCCCTTATCTATTAAACATCTGCCAGTATGTTGAATCCAAATATATGGTACTACTGATCCGGAGGGGTTTTATTAGATATAAAAAACAAAAGTAACTTACTTGTGATGTGCGGGCGAGTGCAGATGGTTCAAGTAATCCTTAGCTGTGGATGGAAACTCGTTGCACACGCGGCACCAGTGCATCTCTGGATCGTAGTACACATAGTTGAACTTCTGGGCCGACGGGGACCTGCGTGCAGTATAAAATTTATAGCCACGGGAAAGAAATATAAAAGTTAAGAAAGTAATTATAGAACTACCTGTAAAGTTACTAGATATACTCGATAAAAATAAGTTTTCATCGCAAGTAGTAATAACACGATTAATCCAATGGCAACTAAGGCAGTATAGTCCCGATGAGTACGCTTTAAATTCTCATCTAATCAATTGCACGGTACCCAGTTGTGTGATGAATATAGGTTCGTGATAAATTTTATATAATAGGTAGGGGAAAAAGTCTTTTCGCATTATAGTATGTATGAACTTGTAATAAAATCTCTTTGGTTATACCATTTGTATCTGGCAGGTTTTGATATCTTTAAAAAGTTTAAATTTTAAAAAAGATAATTCCAAATTCAAATTAGGTAAATGTGTGATTTTCATTTGTTTTTTTTACTGTCAAGATGAGTGAATCTAATGAAGAAATTCGATTCATTTTAAAATTTTACTACAAAAAAGGTAACAATGCAACGCAAGCTGCGAAAAAAATTTGTGACGTTTATGGACCTAGTGCAGTGTCTGTGAGAGTAGCACAAATTTGGTTTAAGCGTTTTCAATCAGGAAATTTTGATGTGAAAGATGCACGTCGCTCTGGTCGCCCTGTTACGGATAAAATTGATGCCATTTTTGAAAAAATGGAGCAAGATCGGCATATCAGTAGTTATGACGTAGCTGAAGAATTAGGAATTGACCACAAAACAGTTTTGGCGCATTTGAAAAAAGCTGGGTACACTAAAAAGCTCGATATTTGGGTGCCTCACGATCTCACTGAAAGAAACCTAATGAACCGTGTACTCATTTGTGATTCTTTACTAAGACGTAATGAAAGCGAACCGTTTTTGAAGAAGCTTATAACTGGTGATGAAAAGTGGATCACGTACGACAAGAACGTGCGAAAAAGGTCGTGGTCAAAGGCCGGTCAGGCTTCACAGACTCTGGCAAAACCCGGGTTGACCCGCAACAAGGTGATGCTGTGTGTATGGTGGGATTGGAAGGGCATTATTCATTATGAGCTGTTACCGCCAGGCAGGACTATCGATTCTGAACTCTACTGTGAACAACTGATGAGATTAAAGCAAAAAGTTGAGAGAAAGCGGCCGGAATTAATTAACAGAAGGGGTGTGATTTTTCATCATGATAACGCTAGACCTCACACATCTTTAGCCACTCAGCAAAAATTAAGAGAGTTTGACTGGGAGGTGTTAATGCATCCGCCGTATAGTCCTGACCTTGCACCTTCTGATTTCCACCTGTTTTGGTCTCTTCAGAATTCTTTAGGCAATGTCAGGTTAACATCACGAGAAGACTGCCAAAACCACTTGTCGTGGTTTTTTAAACAGAAGTCCCAAAATTTCTATAGTAATGGGATCATGTCTGTACCTACAAGATGGCAAAAAGTTATCGAACAAAATGGCACCTACATACTTTAGTTAAATGTAAATAAACTTTATTAAAAAATGTTTTGAATTTTCATATAAAATACGAAAAGACTTTTTCCCCAACCTAATATAAGTAAAAATCTGATTGCCGAAACAACTACGATAATTTTTTTATACCACTGTAGTGGAAACAAGCAAACAACCTGCCTGATGGTAAACAGACACATTCAGCATCAAAATCCACTTTGAACTCTTTATGCATTCGATATTTAATAATAATTATAATTTCTTGTTCGAAATTCTTTTGATTCATTGAACAAATTTGAGTTTTAAGTTAACTATTACTCTCTGTTTTTATCCGACTGCGGCGCAACCCAAAAATAGATTATATGCGGACCTATGTATGTATGTATATCCGAACCTATGTCCCTCCCTCGTATGTACGGTCAGTAGGTACTTAAAATGGCTGGATAAAATTTGATAATTTACGTCGTTAATATTTGGCTTATTAAGGCGAGTGTCACTGGATACATGAAAGCTATAAAAACTAAAATGGCTTTCGGTTTTATAGGTCTTTTTTTATCTGGTTTTATATATTTTCCCAACTAAAAACATGAATGTAATTGTGTTATTTACTGGAGTTGTGTTACCATAATCGGGTATTGACAAGGAACGTTCTGATGAAAATAAACTTTTAACACAATGGGGTATAGATCGAAAGCTCGTGGCAGGTAGTTACAGGCACTGATCCATCATTGAGTACAACAGTTAAATTGCATAATCAACCAGTAACGCATTAAATGTAGAGTTATTTCAAAAAATTGAGGAATGGGAATATTCCCTTCACATTTTGCGGTATGACTATAAAAGGATAAAAATGAAAAAATAAAATACAATAGCTCTATAGGCTTAGTATTCACGTATACAAAAAGAACACTTCAAATTGCAACATCGGCAATGAGCCATCGACGGTTATACATAACACATTACGCCTGTATCTAATTCCCCACTTACCCCACTAAGACACTAGATTACCCATTACTAAAATAATAAAACAAGAACATTAAAGTGATTATAGGAAACAAATAACACCGTGCCATCTCGACGTGTTTGAAGTGTGTGTAGGGTCCGAAGTAACAATACACAAGAATAGATATTTTATTTTATTTCATACAAATCATATATAGACCTGGGAGTCTGGAAGCGCACTCGTGATGTTATGAACAACACACGTTTATTATTTTACTAAAACAAGCATTAAGGTGTAAAAATAATTGACAATTACAAAAATACATTTATTATTACATGTGACAAACTTAGTTACTAAATTATTACACTATTTTTGCGAGAATACAAAAGAAATAACATAATTTTAAATAAAACAATATAAATTCACGCAGCAACGGAGTAAAGCATACATTTTATTAATACACATTTCATTGAGCATTGTCATGTATTATTCCATGAGCGCAGTAAGCTGCAATAATACTTGGCTAATATGCATCTTGAAGGCTTGAAGACTCCAGTAATCTGCATGTCGTAATGAAATCACAATGATAATCAGAAAGCAAAGCTCTCGTGAATAGGTCCTCACACTTAGCGACTCGTGCAATCCTGTGTTTTGGATCAAAAGTTATAACAAACTAATATATATTTACATACTCACCTATTCTATAAAATCAATAACTTTGATTAACTAAAAGATTTAGTTTGGTAACTTATTGGTTATCTTAATAAACAATATCAGATAATATACTTTAGTATTAATTTAAAGTAAATCTTTTAGTTTTTTTTTTATAATTTAACTAAAATTGTAGCAAAAACAGTAACAAAACGCACCTAGATTTGCGCTTGGCGCTGGAGCCCCGGTCGGAATCGTCAGAGTCGTGTATCTCTGGTGCCTCTTCACCGATAATCCCGTTCAGCATGTCGACCACGTTGTTAATAGTCTTCAACTTGTTCTGGATCTCCAACTACACAAAATAAACGTCATTCGAATGGGAGGCCACAACGGAGATTCAAAAATCTCAATTATAGCCGCAAGCGTGTCAAAGCAAAAATTTGCGACAAAAGATTCCATAATAGCTGTAGGTATATAATTTCATATATATTAAACCTATCACGGTAAAATCAAACCTGCAACTTAGTGTTTTCCTTAAGAAACCTCTTGGTGTCAGGACTAGGAGACCGTTTCGCGTCACCCCGCAGCTCATTCCGTTGATCTTTCAATGTATCTAATTCTTTTTTCAATATGCCCGCTTTCTTTATGTAGTCTTCGCGCTGTTTGGAAAGAGCAGCTTTTTGATGCCGCATTTCAGATTCTATAGCAGCTGTGAGGGAGAAAAGTATAAATAAAATATTTTGCTTCGAAAATTAAGTGTAATATTACATAGGGAATAATGGAACAGACAAATCATGCAAAAATAATATTTTATGTGAAATTACACTGGTGTACAGCAAAAAATATATTATGCACTAGGTATAACTAACTGTAAGGCTAAAAGTAAACGTAACAATAAGTAGTTTAGGAGGCCATTTTATGCATAATTATCTGTTCTTCAATTGGTAGTAGTTGCGATCCGTATCATTGTAAATTAACGACCCAAGATTTAATTACAAAATAAATACATCGCAAAGTATTGGCAATATCGTGGTGTGAAAAACCTGCAAAAGATATAAGTGGTAGATTACATGTAGTAAATGTATGTTTCATTTACGTATGTGTAAATTGTAATACTTTCCATCCACAGAAACATTCCATTAAATTTTATAAAAAAATATATATAATATTTTAAGAACTTAAATACACAAATCACATTTAACACGAAAAATAATATAATATAGAAAGTATTTAAAATCGATAAAATAAGTTATGCTTCCAAATCAAAATAAGACGCAAATACACGTTTTGAAAATTTTGGCGTTTTACTTCCTTAGATAGGTTTTCGTACGGCGAAAACAGATCATCTAAAAAACTTGAAAGCAATACCTTATGTATATGGTGTATAAGTAAAACGAAATATATGAAAAGAGCAACAGAAAAAAAAAATCTAGTGCCAGGCCACCTTTTGGATCTCGATGAACCAAATTTGAGTGCTGCATCCACAAATTTGTGCAGTTTTATGTAGACAATCTGGATTCCTCAGCAGCACCTATTTGTATATTCACATTGAAATCGTGACACTACTGAACCGCATTCACACCGTAATGGTGCCAGACAGCGTATTCTGATCTAATGCAATTGGTGGTATTATAATTCCTCATCAAAGATATTGGGCAATTGTAAGTTTGTATGAAGCTATGGTGGTAATATCATGATCGTATAACCCACAAGATGGCATTGTGGCATTAGTGTGACCTGTATGCGATTTTTATCCACAAAATGCGACCTCAAACAATTGGAATGCCTCTCAGGTATCAAATTCTGAAATTCAATTCTTACTTATTAAATAGAAAAATTAACATGTGGACAATAGGTAATTTCAAAATTGTGGCAGGTATTTTAGCTGAATACAGTTCTCTGACGACTGTGTCGAACACCATATACAGGATCTTTAGTGGAGCTCTATGAGAAAGAGTGATTTTTACTAGCATTGATCCAGATTCTTTTTATTTTAACTCTTTTTATAAATTAGTGTTCAGTTTCCCTTCTAAAGGAAAACGTAGAATATCTATATAAATATTAGAATTAGCAACACCATAGGTATTCGTATTAATAGTCAGTCATTCTTGAATAAGGAGAAAATTCCAATCTGTAGGCTACTGAATAGTTACAAAATAACATGTTAAGATAAATTTGTCGAACTTGGCTCTGCTCTACCACTGTATGTAGTATTACAAAATCTTTTGGAAAACCTATACAGCATCCAAATACGCAATAATTAGACAAGTTGTAGATTTCATGATATGAATCTTCACATAGTTAGTCACAAACTGTATTGTATTTTCTTGTTACTTCAACACTGACAGGTGTAGAGATGATCTACACCTTAGTATCTTACCAATCTGATACCTTTTTTTTATAACACACCTGGAGCAGATAACCATATGGTCCCCTTGATGTAAATCGGTTACATTAGCCTCCTACAGATTATCTATCTATATAGCTATAGACTCCCGTAACGCAAGGAGCATAGCACAAGCGCTGATAGTCCGCTGCTGATTCATTTCCTCTCATATGGTGACCTCACACACTGATGAAAAGGTATTAACACAAAACAAGAAGGTAGCATTTAAAGCTATTTGTTAATAATGACTGTTTGAAACAGTTCTATGTACAGTCAGTTTTCTAAGACAACTGATGACTCTGCCATACCAAAATGTATGGCAGAGTGGTCAATTATCCTAGGGAACTAACTGCACATCACAAATACAAACATTTGCTACCTGGAGGCATATGAACAAATAGCTATTACACGCGGCTTCACCCGCATCGTGATTATTTTAATAAAACTTTTTTTCCCATGAGAATAAGTTTTTTTATGGGTTAACAAGTAGCCTATATAACTCTCCAGACTTTAAACTATCGCCGTACAGAAAATCATGTGATTGACACGTTTTTTTGGCATTGGTTCCTTTCGATGTGAAAAAAGGACAAACAAACACACTTTCACATTTTAATATTAGTATGGAGTATGGATTGTAAAAGGAATATAATAAATCTAGCCAATAAAATATACTAAACGGGTGACTGAAATAGAAGGTTAAATTAGGATGGGTTTGGCATGTTCTTATAATCCATACCTTTCACCACTGATGTTAAAAAATTTAAAATATTTATTAGCAGCAAACCTTTTATAAGGGTTTTCATCATGGTATTTTCATTGAGTAATCTTATCTTAGAGTGGGGTCCAGTGCTGCAGCAGTGGTGAAATGTTGACCCTCATGGATCTTTTGTGCTCTCCGTACTCCTTTAGTCACCCTCCCCTGACTGTCTGGAGACATGTTCCATGTACTTCAGTATGCCGCTTATTATATTCATTAAGAAAACTATAGTATACTAGCTGACCCGGCAAACATTGTTTTGCCATATAAATAAAAAAAATTTAGGGGACTACCCCTAACATTTAGGGGGATGAAAAATAGATGTTGGCCGATTCTCATAGATACCGGATAAGCACAAAAAATTTCATCAAAATTGGTCAAGCCGTTTCGGAGGAGTATGGCAACGAAAACTGTGACACGAGAATTTTATACAATATTAGAAGATAAATATTTTAAATACTTACATACCATCCAAAATAAGTTATCACAATTTCTTTCTTTATAGATAATGTCATTAATTTTGTTTGTAAAGGTACAACCATTCCATAAATACTAAAATATGTCTTACCTTCTTTCTTAATTTGGTCTTCGACATTGTTGACGAAGACGGTGGGTGCTACAGTAGGCGGCGGCAATGACATCTGGTTCCAAGATGCCATATCGGGATGAGGTTGCTGGGGAACTGATGCCAAAGGCGGGAAGTCATCATAGAGTCCAGAGTAGGATGACTGATAGCTTCCAGTGTACGAGGGATTTGTCACAGTCTGTAAAAATATTAACAGCTTAGGTATCGTGGAATATAATTGCATGATACCCAAACCCTTGAAATATGATTAAAATAACAATACCATAACACATGCTACTAATGTTATGGTATTTCAAGGGATAACACATAATTATATTGATAAACTTGAGAAGCAAAATATGAACAATACGAAACTATTACAGGACTGTAATAGTTTTCCCTAAAGACCACAGTATGGGGTTTATGAAGAAAGGTATAAAGGGGTTTTTATTACCCACCCATCTGTGGGTAATGTCTGCAACCCATGAGTGATGCCCCTGATATTGGAATTGTCTATTTAATGCAATGACATGAATGAAAACAATAATTACTTTTTTTGGAAGAAATTTAGATTAGTCACCCACGATTTTGAGGGGGGCGAAGTGGATGGCGGCGTGGGGACCTCCTCGGTACCCTTCCCGGCTCATGGAGATGCTTAGTTTTGGAATAATATTATTTATTTTTATAAAAATAACCTCAAAACTAAGACTATGGCATAATATTTTATAAATAATCATATATTTTGTGGAACAGAAAAAGTAATTATATTAAATACAAAATATTTCTACTAAGTGCAAATAATCACCAGCACACAGGCACACAGTACGTCTTGCAACATTTTAACCGCTAACAACAACCTAAAAGCCACCAGTAACATTTCAAGGTTCGCATCATCTTATTACCCTCCTATCAATAGCGATTTCTACATCGTACGTACCTCCTGTGGGAACGGAGGTGGTTGTCCCGAAGGCACGGCGAAGCCGCCTTCTTGAAATTGAGTGTCCCATAGTTCACTTGGCTCTGGTAACTTTGAGATTTCACTGAGAATGTTCTCATCTAGCACATCTTTATCTGGCTTTCGTGGTGAGCGACTGCGACGTTTGTCTACATCTCTCGAGGGATGCGGCGGCCTACGATAGTCTGAGCGCTCCCACAGTGGACCGTGTCCGCGATCGCGGTCACGATCCCTAAAGTATCTGTCTTTTCTAGGGTCACGCGAAGACATTTCTAATTTATTTGTTGTATTTTTTTAACCAACTAATTATTTCACAATACAAAGAATGAACAATTTTCAAACAATAAAACGCGTTGTGTTTTCTTCGCATTATAAAATGGCCGATTGTGTAAAATTAATGCACTGACAGTTGACACTGACAGTTCTTCTTCTTCTACGTTTCAGAAAAAATAATTTTCGACTGAAAAGTGGTTGCTACAATACGATCATTAATTAATGTTCGAAGTAATTTGTATAATAAAATTTCATCAGGGGACCGATACTGCAGTACGTAGATGATCAAATTTTCGAAGGCAAAAGATGAACCGGATATATATTCGTAAGATGGTCCAATTTATTGAGAAGATCTTCATTCAAATCAGGATAGCAGCAGATTCAAGTCCAACCTTACAAAACATTACGGGAATCGGATCCCTAAAGCCGAGACGATGAAAATAAACAAAATAGCTTTCTACTGGCAAAACTAATCTTCGCGATTAATTAATTCTAGAGTGGTTGCCAAACAGAACAAAGAAAAAGTACTTAATAGAGTAGGGAAAAGTTAATGTCAAATGACATTTCGTATTCTTGGTCACACTGTTATGTCAAAGTATTAAAATAAAATTGAAATTGTTTCCTTTGCTTTGTTAATTTGTTTTTATTTAAAAATAAGTTCATCCTAACTTCGTAAGATTTTGAGATCGCAAATTTCGCAACGCCAGTGATAATTTCGCTGTCTAATTTATTTACTTATTTATATGTCTTAATACTAAAATCATCATGAATAGAGATAAACGGGAACCAGATTATCCTACTGAGTTGGAATCCCAGTTTGTGCTGAGGCTTCCCGAGGAACCATCAAAAGTGCTGAGAGAAGTATTGAGAACCGGCGAAAATCTAAAGAATCGTTTGACGATCCAGATCGAGAACGATATGAGACACGGCGAGGTACGGTTCGATCACTGGCTGATGCATGCCAAAATTGTAGACCTTCCGACTATAATCGAGTCACTGAAAACAATTGATAATAAAAGCTTCTATAAAACAGCTGATATATGCCAAATGATGATATGTAAAGATGAACCAGATCAGCCAAATATGGAAGAGGAATCCCCTACCAAAAATAAAAAGAAAGATCCTTACAAAGTTGACAAGAAATTTTTGTGGCCCCACGGTGTGACTCCACCTACCAAGAATGTCAGAAAACGGCGTTTTAGGAAAACCCTGAAGAAAAAGTATGTCGAAGCGCCAGAGATAGAAAAGGAAGTGAAGCGACTTTTAAGGGCTGACAACGAGGCGGTCAGCGTCACCTGGGAGGTGATAAAGGAGGAAGACGAACAGCACGCCAAGCCGGAGCCAAGCAAGCCGCTCAGTCTTAAAGCTGAGAAAAAGCTTAAGGCTAACACTAAACGTGAGCCAGTCTCGCACCCTTCAAATCCAGAATCATCAAATGTGGTTGACATATTTGGAGGTGCAGTCAGTGACAGTGACTTGGAGGATGATAATATAAATGTGGAGATGGAGGATAGTCGACTGTCTGCTTATGACAGTCGTTTGTCCGACACCAATTCAATGCACGGCATGGACATTATGAAAAGAGATATTATGCCAATTGAGTTTGACTCGCATATGTTCCAGACACCAAAAATGTCAGCAGGGCACAGCCGTGCTATAACACCAGGTACTTTAGCACATTCCAAGAGTGGAGGTTTGTCTTCAGAAGACGATGGGGATTATCACTCTCGAGATATGTCTAAGGATAATGTGACACTGAGGATTGAACAATTGAGAGCCGAGCTGGAAGAACTGAAACAGCGACGGCAAAAAACTCAGCTCGAAATAGCAGGAATGGAGAACCAAGCGCTGCGACAGAGGTTCACAGAGGCCCTGCAATCTTTGAACAAAGATATTATGTATAAGGACATGGAATACCAAGGTTTATTGACAATTCAAAACTCTGAAGACATATAATATAGACTTAAAAATTTTCTTTAACCTGATCAAAAAGTGTAATATAAGAATATTGCTGAAAAAATCTTTTTATATTTTAAGAGCTTCATTCTGAACTGATTGTTGCAATTAGACATTTTTATTTTTTGTCAAATATGGACTTTATTAAATTGTAAACTATTGTTGGGTTTTCTTTTGAGTCATAGTGTAATGGTGTTAGCATAGTAAGTACCTATAATAAGGCTTTATTTACATGAGAGCTTTTTCAGTGAGCTATGTTATGATGGGATATTTTTTTATCAGTCTTAATTGATTTCAAACAGAGCAACAAAACCATTAACTTAATGAATGAATATAACACATTAAAAAGTTAAGAGCATGTGGTATATAACTAATATACCATGTTAGGGTTGCCAACTTTTTTTACAAGAATATTGAGTAGTAGTACCTCAATATACATAAAGTATATAGAGGTCTGAGAAGAATAACAGTATTTTAGAAAAATGAACAGTATTTTAATGTTTTAAATACATATTTTTAAGAGCTTCTCCCACAACTTATTAATTTAGTCTTTTTTAAAAACTTCATATGCCTCACCACAAATAACTAAAACTAAAAAGCTCAAACGCTTAAAAACAAAACAAATGTTTAAAACTCTTAAAAAAAGCTTAATTTAAAAAAAATGTGTGCGCTCTAAGTCTGTACTAGTGTTAAGTATTTTGATGCTGGAAACAGTATTTTGTATACTTTATTTTTGTTCAACAGTAAAAAGTATAATGTAGTGAAAAACAGTATAATACTGTTTTTAACAGTATATGTAGTTGATAACCCTATGTGCACTTTACTTAATTGAGAATTCCAGATATTGAGGGCCATACCAGCTCACTACTGGACCTTCTGCTGACTACACAACCGTATACAGTACATGTATACAGTATCACAGTGTAGAGAAAAGATGTAAAAATTGCGAGGAAAATAAAACTCTACTTTCTACCCGTGGTGAGCTGGGGCAGCTAGGGTTACTTCCTCCTATTCCTCTTCCACCACCTCCTTCTACGGAGGGTTCAAGCTTGGTAAACGTATCATCATCATCTTTGAGCCAAGCTAGTCTCAGCTTTGCGTGGTGCACCCTGCTGAATCACTAACCAGGCTCTGGTGTAAGAGAGGTAGGGCGAGCGTAATTGTAAGCTGCCTGACTGGGGAAGCACCTCTACCTCACAGGAGACCGCAGCCTAATAACAATTCTTTTGAGTCTTATTGTGTTCCTGCGAGTGAGTGTGGTCACCAGGACGCAAGGAGTTGCTGCGATGGCAGCTTGTGTACCGACGCGCGTGCGATATTTGCAATATTTAATGTTTTGCTAGCGTGTGCAATATCCGCTTCTCATCAGGCGTCCATATGTTTATTGTATGCTATGCCACCGACGACGTAGAGGTAAAGAAAAAAAATAATTGAATCAATTTGTGCTTAGTCGATGAGGAGTTGGTGCAGTGCCATATTAAACAGAACGCAGCGGTACAAACCTACCTGTACCTGGATGAAAAATAAGTATACTTAACGCTAAACCAGAACACATTCTACTTATATGTACACCAAATAACCAAATCTTTTCAATCGTTTACCGTAACTTTATTATATACAATGCCTGATTAAGAGTGCTCCATGTTCTAAACAATCAAGCACCCCCGTCCGGTCCCCAGGCTAGTTTTGTCATGATAACGTCTTATAAATCGATGGACGCCCGCTCGACGCACGAAAAAGTATGACTTATTGTCACGTTCCGCCTGAGCCGAGCGTGCAAGCGAGAGCGCAGATAGTGACGCATCTATCTCTCTTTCACTCCATCGGCCTATGTTTTGATAAATTATCGTCCGTGAACTGACTTTACAGACAACCAATTTGTTTTGAGACGTAGCTGGATTTCGTCAATTTAAAACGCGCCGACGCTGTTTCTGATGCCTCCCAAGACGTGAATCTCTGCTTCATTTACTCTAAGGCTAATCCAGCACTCGTCGTTATCGACGAACGAGGGGGTTTAGAGCATATTCCATCGCGCTGCTGTACACCAACTGCGAGATGGCGGAGACTGCGTACCTACTGTCGTTGTTGTTGTTGTGACACTTTGTACTGTTGTTGTTGTTGTTGTAAAGTCTTTGTACAAAAGATAATCATGACAATTAAATAGTTATATACAATGGCGGATTTATCCCTAATGGGATCTCTTCCAGTCAACCATTCCAGGCAAACATAATTTGGCAGAAACATAGGTACAATAAGAATAATAATGAATACACGGTGATAAAATAATGATAAATAAATAATAATAAATAAATAAATATTGTCAGAGAAATTACACAGCGCCATCTAGCCCCAAAGTAAGCGAAGCTTGTGTTATGGGTACTAGACAACTGGTAAACATACGTAAATACATTTTTTTTGTAAATACATACTTATGATACATAGAAAACACCCAGACCAAGACAAACAGACATGTTCATGCACACAAATGTTTGTCTTGTGTGGGAATCGAACCCACGAGCGTTGGTGTCGAAGCCGCGTCATTGACCGCTACGCCACCAAGCGCGTCAAATACATAAGTTTTGACAGATTGTCTAATATATATATCAGAATAAACAATTGAGTTAAAATTAACCTAATTAAGTCTAAGGACACTATCAGTTACACCGCTCAAATGCCTCCTCAGGTCAAGCTGCACCTGAGGAGGCATTTGAGCGGTGTACTAATAGTGTCCTTAGACTTAATTACTTTAATGAATCCATACTTTGTGACATCATCACTACAATTGGGAGCGAATTCCAAAGACGTGCTGCTCGCACAGTAAACGAGTTAGTGAAGGAATACTATGAGTTGGGAACAGGAATATTTAATAATGGAAGGTTGCTAGATCGAAGACGATCATCCATAGAACGAAACTGGAACCGTTGACGTAGATAATAACGAGCTGAGGGATTAAAAAGCACATGAAATAAATAGATAATAAATATAGAAATTATTACTGTGTAGTGACATTACTTCTTGCATTACACTTTAGTGTTTGGGTCACTTAAATTTAAACTCGTATGTTTTCTCACGGATGCGAACCGTCACACTGTTTGTTGTGTTCCTGCGAGTGAGTAAAATGACTACAATAGTTCAGTGGGTGGAGTAGCGGTACGGACGGGGCGGCAACGTGTCTTTTTTATACGACTATGGTGGAAAAGAAACATACGGCCCGCATGATGATGACAAACAGTAGCCTATGGATGCCTGTAACACCAGAGTCATCACACACGCGTTTCCAACCCTGTAAAAACCTCTTTATGAACTTCTTGAAGAACCCCATGTTGTAGTCACCTGAGAAAACCTCGACAGGTAGTTCATTCCATAGCTTGACAGTAGATATATGGAAGAAAACTTGTCTGGAAGCGTCTTCGGCTCCAATGTGTGAGGATTAATATCCTGCCGATGGCGAGCGCTGCGACTGTAGGAGGCCGTGGGCAGGGCATCATATCAAATAACTCCTCTGAACTCACCCCATTGTACCATACATAAACATGTAAGTAAGTGATATATGCAGCCATGCACCTAGGCTACAGTAATATCACATCCCTACTTCTCTACTAATATTATAAATGTGACTGTGAGTTTGTTTGGTACACTCTCACGCCAAAACTACTCAACCGACCATCATGAAATTTTGAAAGTTGAGAATATGTGTACAAAGGTACACATATTCTCAACATCTTCTCTGGTGTTAGGAAGGACATATGATACTATTTATTTAAAAAAATAGGTTGTCTGTAAAGTCGGTTTACTGCCGATAGTTGAATGTGACAACGTCATACGAAAATACTGATGGAATGTTTGCATTTTTCAAAAGAAGATTTTAATGGAACGCCTCAGAGCCAGGTAACGCCGCATACGTCATGTTTTTTCGTGCGTGCAGCCGGCTCCATCGAATTATAAGACGTTGTCACGTCAAAAAAGTAAACGTGGGCGAAGCAGCGAGTGGAAGCTAGTCAATAATAAAGTAAACAAATAAGTAAACAAGCTTCAGACCAGCAACATTGACATAAAAAAAATCGACGAAGTATCGCAATAATACCTGCGAATAACACTACTCTGTTTGTCAAACAACCATTAGTCGGGGTCACCGTAATCCAACTATTGCATTGCTCTAATTAATTATTCCGTATCGGTAGTGACAAAAAATTAGCGATATTTAGCAAACATTTGCAACATGGAGTGAACCACACCGAAACGTTGCACTGTTTCGCCTGTGGCGATCACATTTACCTTCACCTTACCGGCGTCCATTGGTGCAGCTTGCACTGCGTTCGACTGAGATCGCTCCGAATCGGTCGGTCGCTGCACCGGCACCGGCTGGAAGGGAAGCAAAACCGGCGAGTCGGTGGTGGCACAGCCATTGTAGCGCTGCCGCACTGTACGCATGCGCGGTCACGTCGTGTTGCGCGGCAAAATATATACGCTCGAGTGCGATCCAATTTTGAATTTTAAAAAAGTTGCTTATATTTTTTTTTTGTTTTTTTTATCGAGGTTTGTGATAGTGTTTCATTTATATAGAAAAGGATAAAAAACAAGATGAAATATAAGGTAAGTTTTTACACCGAATTGTTTTGTTATTAAATAAATTATTACAATATTTAATAATATTTTGTTTATTAGAATCAAACGCAAAATTATTCGAGTCAATAGTCATATTATTGAATCATTTTATGTTATTTTATTTTTGTGGGTGGTTATTGAATTCTATCGTGGAATGCTCGATTACTGTTACTTAAAATCGTAGAAAAATATAGGTAGTGCGTAGATCTTTAGAAATAACATTTATGTCTATACACATTGTAACCTTTTCCTTACATAAGTACCTAGTAAGTCTATGTATTTCACATATTTTTTATCTAAAACGGAAATAACTCTTACTTTGCTGTCTAACTACGACTTTGTGAAATATAATTTGTAATTACATCTAAGTATATATTAATACGTGAAGCAAAAACTTTGTACCCCTTTTTATTAAAATCGCGCGGACGGAGGAGTATGAAATTTCGCACACTTATAGTTTATTTAAAGAAGGAGTGCAGAATGCTAATATTTTTTTAAATTATTCATGAAAAATACATTAAATCAATAAAAAAAATACACTCACTACTATACATTTGACACGTCACGCATATACACTCTTTGTTTTTTGTTAAAGTCATAATTTAAATTAATTATTGCCTAATTTCGACCACTAGTAATAATAAATGTATAAAATAACTGTATATATGCAAAGAAAGTAAGTAGTTAAATGACCACGTTCAGAATTTTTTATTCTCACAAAATTTAATTGACAAACAATCAGAAATGTTATGGTAAGTACCTCCATAATGAGTAGGTAATGATCCCAGTTCCACGAACCACCAGGTTTTGTGCCTTTTCCACTGCAAGTTTTATACGGATAGTAGATTGTTGCATTAAAAAGAAGACAGGCAATTCTATAATGCAAATGCTCTTTTGCAGCTGAGCTGAATATTACCGCATTTATTTAATTGGTAGCATCATGTATATATAG
The DNA here is from genome assembly GCA_937001555.2 of Hypsopygia costalis. Taxonomy (NCBI): domain Eukaryota; kingdom Metazoa; phylum Arthropoda; class Insecta; order Lepidoptera; family Pyralidae; genus Hypsopygia; species Hypsopygia costalis. The sequence goes on from OW443329.2 coordinate 31,368,939, forward strand.
TATGGAACGATGGACTTGATTACATAAAGCAGAAGGAAGGCTGTTGAATTTCATAAATTGAAAGCATTGATATCGACTACATGCAAGTGGTCTATGAAATAGGTATACCTATGTATAGGTAATAGTAGGGTATTGGGTCTACTGAAATAAGAAGATCCTTATGTACATACATAAGTACGCAAGAAAAAAGTTTGGGGACCTCTGGTACACAATAATTAAAATCGGATCGGATATCGAAATATTATCTCGTTAACGTTTATGTACGATACGGTATATGAAAAATACGGAACCGATTTCTTTGCCCTACGAACTTGAAAACGTTTGTTTACGGTTCATAAGGGGACGGATGTGATACTTGCTTGATTTGAAGTGTTTAGTCGTAACCTGAAGTGTCTGAATTACTTAAATTTGTTTTATTTTTCATATTGATCTATAAATTATTAGAAATAGATAGAACGAAATCATTTTTTTTGTAATAATCATAATATTTCTATAAAACAATCTAAATACCGCTTTCTGTTATTAATTAAGCACTTGCATATGTATAGGTTTATTTAGCGCCAAAAGTTGTGATCACGCGTATATTTATGTATTTTAATTTCATCGCTTTTCTTTCATCGAAAGATCGAGCCAACGAAATTTTTTAAATTCGGTAAAAATTACTTATGCACAAATTTCATAAATGAGATATTTTATTAGAATTTATGCAAGCGAATTCCCCATATAAAAATATATTGGCGGCTCGCGTGCCCTAAATTTCACAAAAACGTGCTATAAAAAGGTCAGTCGGTCATTAAACATCGGTTCATAAACACTGAGTGGTCAGAAATAAAATAATTATCTTATCTACAGTCAAGGTCATAATAGTGCGCCCAACTTATCTGTTCAGTAACTGGTGGCGCTAGTGGCGAAGAAACTGTAAATTCGAACTGTCACTTTAGTAATAATTGATTTAGTTCTTATTTTGTCCAAATGAATAGATAAGTTAGGCGCACTATACCACCGACCTTACCTTTAACATTGAATAAAATATGTATGTATTACGTAATAAAAAAAATCTCAATTTATTAGGGTGCCCTAATCATTCTCTAGAAATTGATTTATGAATTTTTTTATATATACATAATTATATAACATTATATTAAATGTGATGGGTAACGTGGCTGGTATTGTACTTATGGCCCTTGACAGTATCTATATATTATATTCATCAATTCATACGCATTCCACTGCTGAGATACAGTTCTCCCCTCAATCGAATTTAGAGCGTACTCCACCACACTTTGTATAATGGGATGAAATTATGGCTCATCACTATCTTTATACCCTAAGCCAACCTCGCTGGCACATGGTGCACCCTAGAGGAGAGATAGGCTACACCATAAATTGTAAGTTACTAGTAGTAGTTATAGGAGATACTTCCCCAGTCGGGCACTGGGGAAGTACCTCCACCTCACAGAAAACTGTCAAATTATAATTCCTTAGAGGTTTGTGAGATAGATAGATAGTAGAGTGAGTGAGATCACCAGAAAGGAAGGAGTTGCTGAGTAGCTGCGTTGGCAGCGGGGGTGACGGCGCGCAGCTTATAAATACGTAGTGTCCTACCTCTACTTTTCAGAGTCTCGTTAGTATATCAGAAGGGCGCACCACGTGCAGGTGAGCTTGGCTGATTACAATCGGTTGTGTAGTGGTTGAGATATCGAATCTTTTTGAAAAAGATATTGCGAGGTCTCAGTTCGGGGTGAACGTCTTGTAACACGTACCTAGATCATTTGCATAATACAAAAACAAAATACAAAATCACGTTGACCACAAAGCACACTAGTAGTTAGAAAGGCTTTAGTATACCAATGTCGCCACTGTCAGTACTTCCTATCAATGCTAGTGGTTCGCCCCAAACCTGGATGGGCGATAGACCCTGGCGATTTCATTAATTAAACAAGAAATTAAATGGAATAAAATATCCAATCTGCTCTGCAACTGTTGGGCAGTTGCAGAGCAGTTGGATATTTTATTCCAAGAATACTGTTCTAAAAGGTTGTCGCCAGCCGATGGCCGGGGGGGGGGGGGGGGGGGGGGGCAAGCTGATATGGAGAATGAGAAAAGTATGAATTATAGGTAAAGTCGAGGGCTCATGAAGCTTTTCACTTGTAGTACGAGCCTTACATCTACAGCGATTGCAATAATAACGGTACAGAGTCCAACGTGTAAAGCTTCACGAATTCTTGACTGTACAATAAATAAAACTTATAAATAAATCTCTAGGGTGGGGAGGGGGACCCCCTGCCCCCCCTTGACGACGCCCTTGCTTGTCTATCACGCGGGTAGTATAAAAACACAAAGTGTAGTTAGTAAGAAGTAAGAGTGGTAGTAGGCACAACGAGAATGTTCCCAATCAGGGGCCCTACCGCCGAAGGCCCAAAGCTGAAGCCGATTACCATCGAATATTTTGAACACAAAAATAGGTGCCACGTTTTAGTTATTGACAAACATATTCAGCTTAGTTGATAGAGCTCCAGTGATTCTACCAGCTAAGGTAAACACAGGTACCGTAAATCTAAGCTGGAGTTTATTATTCGCAATCAAAAAATCCGATGGTAATCGGCTTCAGCTTCGGCGGTAGGGTCTCTGAAACATAGTAGAAAGAGGGTAGAAGGTAGAGTGTTTGCCATTAACCGACTACCATCTACTCGCTGTCTTCAGTCGTCAGTGACCAATGGCGTCCGCAACGTTACTGAAATATCGGGAAAATATAAAAATTGATTGCGGTAGGTCGTACATACAATAGCGACTACGAGAATGTGTTGCGAAAGTGGTGGTACTTGGACAAAATTCGTACCGTAGCGAAGAAGATTCAAAAAGAGCGAAATGTACGTACCACGAGCGGTCGTTTGTGACAATTTTCGTTACTATTTCTAAAACGAAAAAAAAATATTTGTTTGTTTGTTTGTTAGTTTTTCAGAATTCCGCGAAAATAAATATTATTAACACGTATTGTTACCATATGTATTGTGAAAATCGTAGACCAAAGGGCGCCAAATGACAATATACAAATAGCTTTACCCTGATAACGGTCGAGGGCAGGTGCTGAGTTGGGTACCTCCTTACACGTTCACTGTCCGTAGAATAAAGGTCTCATGGCTATTGCCACATCCAAAACATTTTTTTCTCATCCATCGTCCTGAAATAAAAATGGCCGTCAGTCCCGTTTGTTTTAAAATAAATGCACGCTACTTCATACGTCAAATACAGTCTTACTCATACGTTCATTCGCAAAAGCATGATAAAATTTGTATACGGTGAATAACTCCAACGGGAGTCATAGTGGTATGAGACGTATGGAAAGTTTAGTAAAGTAACTTCAGGTGGACTCATAGACAATGACCCCATGGGCAAAGCCAAATAACACTGTCGCGTTTACAACAATGTCGGACACCTAAGAAATTTAATTACGGTTGCCACTGACCTCTTAACAACAAAAAAAGTTCGCATTCATGTTTTAACACCAAGCTTTCGTACTAATAGGCTATTTGACCAACATTTTTTTTAATTAACCATAGGTGAAAGAAAAACGCTTCATACAAAAGGCTACTGAGTTGTGACGTCACAGGTTTGTAATTTGTATGCATCAAATTAGAATGTACGACAGCTACGTTAAATATTACGTTTATCTAATTAGTATAAAAAAGTTATAGTATTTTTAATTGCTTCTCCAATGGAAATATTTTTTTTTATAAATTCATACTTTTAAAATAGACTTTCCCGCCAAACTTTGATAAGACTTTGATAACCCTAAAATAAGTCGGATTCTAATATCTTCCATATTAGAATGAAAGTTTGCAGATCTTTATAATTTTGTGTATTTTACGATATTATTAAATAATTTATACAATTTTTGAACATTGTCAAATAGCCCATTGTCATGTCTATGGACCCCTTGTGACCCTTAGGGGTCCGCCGACAACAGGTTGGGAAACGCTGCACCCGCCTAGTGTTGTACTCTTGCGAGTGAACAAGGTCATGTTGCCGACTTCAAACGTTGCGTTACGTTAGTTGACAACGCGCAACATACAAAATGATGTTCCACACAGTCAACTGCACATTAAACAGGCATTCATTAATAAATATGTAAATAACAGCACTGTAAAAACCATGGTAAGTTAATTATTGGACACAATGTACGATCCTCGGTGGTAGATGTTGAAGCACGTAGTGCACGTACTATCGATGTTAAATATTATTCGCTGTCATTACCAATCTAGTTGTCGTAATATTTACATTACTGATAAGTTTAATTTTTTTTATTTTTTATACTTCGTCGGGTGGCAGACAAGCATACGGCCCACCTGATGTGAAGCGGTTACCGTAGCCATATTAACGCTCGCAACATAAAATATCGCTCACGCGCCGCCATCCCCGCTGTCATCGCAGCATCTCCTTCCTTTCTGGTGACCTCACTCACTCGCAGGAACACAACAGCCCTCAAGGGAACCGTTATTTGGCTGCGGTATTCTGTGAGGTGGAGGTACATTCCCCAGTCGGGTAGCTTACAATTACGCTCCCTACCTCTCTTTTCGCCAGAGCTTCGTTTGTCAGTCAGCAGGGTGCACCGCGTGCAGGTGAGGTTGGCTTTGGTTCAAAGATGTTGATGAATCACTTACACCCCCAAATAATTGTTATAATATAAAGAAAACACTATTTTGTTTAATGTATTTTTATGTTATGTTTTATGTTGTTAGCGTCTCTGCACAGATTCTGTCGCAGAACTAAAGCAGAACATATGATGCACAATAAATATTGATATCTGCAAATACTGCAAATCCCATTTCTATGATAAAAGCTTCCCCGCAATATATGGTGTAGAGGGCCAGACAAAAAGGGTCGATACGCAATAAGTTACACAACCAATAGAAATGCAAATGAATGCATATTGAGTTAAGTGTGTGATAGGGAGAAGGATAGAGAGATAAGGGGAAATGGAGATGCAGAAGGATTTTTTTTTATACTACGTCGGGTGGCAGACAAGCATACGGCCCGGCCTGATGTGAAGAAAGAAGGTGTATCTTTCAATTACGCTCCCTACCTCTCTTTTCGCCAGAGCTTCGTTTGTCAGTCAGCAGGGTGTACCGCGTGCAGGTGAAGATGGCTTTCGTTCAAAGATGTTGATGAACCACATACGCCCCAAAATTTTTCCTTCTTTTCTTTTCTTACACGAATATTGCGGGGGAAAAAGGGAGATAGGATAAAACTTTTACTAATTTCAAAACCAAACCTTGTATAAATGTAAAATTTTGATATTAGATAAAAGAGAACAAATATGTGGGTTTGATAGACAGAGGGAAGTTCTAGGAAGTAGTAGAGGCAGTGCAGATTAAAAAAGACACGGAAGAAACCTTGAAAGCGGAAAGCTAGCAATAAGGCATATTTTTAGAACATTACCAATAAAATATATTTTCTATAAAGTAGGGTATTGCTTCAGACAAATACCCCTTGCCAAATTAAAATGGTAGAGCGCGATAGTGCGTAAGTTGGTGGCGAAATTACACGAAAGTTGACCTTATTTAGGACACCTGTTGAATTCAGCTAGATTGAGTAACGTTTAAAAGTGTAAAATACCTACTATTATGTACAATTTTGTTGTTTGCTTTAATAATTCATGCGCTTTTGTTCGCGTGCCCAGCTCGCAACGACCAAACGCCATAATATCTGTTTTAAGGTACACTGCAGCATAAAGGGCTTTAGATGTTCTCATGTTTCGATATATCTAATATATACAATTCTCGTGTCGCTGTGTTTGTTACCAAACTCCTCGGAAACGGCTGGACTGATTTTTATGTTTGTGTGCATATCGGGTAGGTCTGATTGGTCTGAGAATCGACCAAATTCTATTTTTCCTAAATGATAGGGATGACCCACCCCTAAATATTTTATTTTATTTTATTGTAATTTTTATATTTTTTTATATTGTGTATGATTTAGCATTGAATAATACATACAAATTCAAATTTTCACCCTTCTACCATCAACGCCTATTTTTTAATAACGAATAGGTACTTTGGCAAAAGAACGATTGCCGGGTCAGCTAGTATTATATAATATATTATTATACTATTTTGTGCCCGAGATTTTGTACTCGCGTATCCCGGTATCCCGTGCGAATTTTCAAAAATTCTTTCATAACGAATATCTTCGTTCTAATAGCCACTTTTAAGTCATATTTCAACCCCCCCCTACCGCCGAAGCCGATTAGATTACCATTGGATTATTTGATTCCAAAAAATAGTCTTAGGTTAAAGTTATTGACAAACCACCAGCTTAGTCAGTAGAGCTCTAAGGTTTCTTCCAGCTGAGCTAAACTTAATTACCAACAATAAAATTTAAGAAGTCAATTTGATCTACACTATTTTGCGTGCTTCCGCCACCAATTAGTTCATGCAAACTATTACCGGCCGGCACCTACCCACTACCGTTAGTAGTTGCAGTCGCATGCAACTACTAACGGTAGTGGGTAGGTGCCGGCCGGTAATAGTTTGCATGAACTAATTGGTGGCGGAAGCACGCAAAATAGTGTAGATCAAATTGCCTGTAAATTTGACTTCCGCAAAATAACACCTGAATCAATTAACAATTTAAGAAGTAGCACTGTATAAGTAATAGTACTACGGAAGTAGTGTCCTTTTTCCATTAAAAAAATCTGATGGTAATCGGCGTCAGCTTTTTTTAATGGAAGCCCTGGATGGAAGGAAGGACCCCCTGATCCTTGAACCGGTTTGAGCTGTGCGTTGATTCTCGTCTGCGATTTCGTACGGGCGTTCGTAGTTTTTTGCTCGCGTTCGAAACGTAAACAAACCGACCAAATAGAGAAGAACTCTCATGTTCTTCCCTATTTGGTCATCAAGACGCCTGTTACATATTAAAATTCTGTGGCTTACTTGTTCACATTTTGACGTGAGGCTAATTTGGATATGTAATGCATATAATATAATATATATATAATAACAAAATAATAAACTAAACAAAGTTTATTATTATTTAAATAGTTGTCTTGGCCAACTGGGCAGAATATTATATTATATTTTCACCTCCCCCTACCTAGGCGGGGGAGGTGAATTTTTCCATTTTAAAAAAATTTTTATAAGCAAAGCTTGTACTAATGGTACTAGATAACTGATATATGCACATACATCCAGACCATGATAAACAGGCACGTTCATGCACACATATTTGTCGTGTCCGTTATTGTAAAACGATTTTCAACCTACAGGCTACAGGGGTTATAACATATATTAAACATCCTTTATGTATACATACGTCCTTATTATAATAGTCATTACTTATTATTTATTGTGTTGCTGCACTTTCTGAAGTTGACTGATAGAAATCTCTTACACCCTTAACATTACACAGTTTAAATAAGTTCTACGAAATTATGGATGAAAATGAAAGTGTTTAAATTAAACAAATAAAAACTGGGGTCTGGCTGTGACATGGACACGGCCGTGTGTTGTACCGGTTGTACGTGAATACGTCATATGCACTAAAATTATCTCAAAATGGCAGCGCTCCCCCTCCCCGCACGCGATGTTCCATAGTCCTTACTTAGCGTAATAAATTCTTTGATCCTTCATCTATCCAGTAGTGTGATTGATTTTTGGATGGAGATGATAGATATGTAGCTGCAACACTAAACTGTATTCCCCGATTTTGTTATCATTCGTTTTTTTTAATTAGGTACCCCCCTATGAAAGCAATTTTAAATACGTCACGTCAAAAACTATTTATATTAAACACGTTTGCGTAACAATGTGAAATATCTCATATTAACAATTTAGTTTGATGCGACAATACAATACTCGAGCTTGAAAAATATTTGGTGAATCGATTTGGACTAACTTGAGGCAAGCCATTGTTATTTGGGGCTATGTTTATAATGAATGTAAAATAATATGGCTATATGGTTAATATCACATAATAGAGTATCAGGTTTCAGAGACTCAGTCTTTTAAAACAAACAGTTATTAAATATGTATTATGTAATAAATAAATATTCCTGGACAAATTACACACTGCCATCTAGTCCCAAACTAAGCAAAGCTTGTACAATGGGTACTGGATAACTGATAATACTTAAATACATGTTTCTTTTTGTAAATAAATAACATAGAAAACAGTCATGTTCATGTACACAACTATTTCTCTTATGCGGGGATCGAACCCGCGATCTCGTCAAAGCAGCCATTGCTAGTCATTCGACCACCGAGTTCGTCAATTTTTCCTTATAGAACCACAGTATAAGTAATAGTACTAACGTAATAGAACCTTAAAATTTGTTTCTAAAGTGAATTAGATTATTTTAATGTTCGGCACAATTTCTCCACCTCATTTGATTGGAAAGCGCATGTGACGAATAAATGTGGGATAAATTAAAGGATAATAATACAAATGTAACGATGACCGAATTCCTCGACATCTTAGCGGCCTTATCAGCAAAATATAAAAAATTGGTTGTCTGTGAAGTCGGTTTACGGACGATAATTTTACGTGATAACGTCATAAGAAAACATCGGCCGATGGAGTGGAAGAGAGATAGATGCGTCACAAGCCGAACGCTTAGGTCGATCGTGCCTCTCCGCTTGTTCCGCGCTCTCGCTTGCACGCTCGGCTCAGGCGGAACGTGACAATGAGTCATACTTTGTCGTGCAGCCGGCGTCCATCGTTTTATAAGACGTTGTCACGTGAAAATTGTGTAACGAAAACTATTTACCTATTACTGAAAGCTTCATACTTCTTAACCACGATTGCGACCATGATTGCGGCGACCAACCATTTCGTATCATCAAGTATCGATTGTAACATAATGTAAATGGTTAGGTAATGCCCTGTTACTATTGGTCGCGGTCAGGGCTTCTGCGCACCAGGCGACCACGACCTTTGTGGTCGCGCAACCAACAATTTGAATTACTGGTGTACTGGTCGCTGTCTCTGGTACGGTTGCAATACTGGACGACCAGCTGGTTGCGCGACCAGTCCTACAAAAGGTTAGTCGCTGCGACAGTCGCGGAGGTCGGACCGTATCAGCTCTAGAAGTTACAATGAACATAGTTATTGTAAAGATTCCGACATAAAAATATTTGCGTCTCCTCTCTATCCCCCGTGATAACGTCATAGATACCGGGAGCGTTAAAAATGAGGTGTTAAAAACGACCTACAGCTAATGCTGTGCACCAACCTTACGGTTGTGTCACAGAATTGCGAATCAGGCAAAAGGACCTTTACCCGCCCCGCTATTGCGCCCCGTATACCGAACAGGCACTCAAGCAGATTATTCTTACTCCCCTTTCGCCTGAAGCACTAATTAGGCACTCTTAAGTCGAGTAGCTCGTGACGAGGGACGCTCCATGATTTCCCAAGCATTGGGGCCCCACCACCACTCCCCAATCTATACATTTTTATTACATTTTTATTCGTTTATAAGAAAGGTGAACGTGCATGAGTCAATGATAGCATAGTATAAGTAATAGTACTATGATTAGTAAGCAATCACTACAGCCCATGGACATCAGTAAAAACAAAAGGCGACTGATTCGTTGCCAGCCTTTTTAGTTTGTTATTTAGCTCGAAATATAGGCTCTTGAAGATTCCCAAGTCGTTGTTCGTTTTAATTCAATAACATTTCAATAGAACAGCGCTAACTATTATGTCAAGGCTGTTACAACTTCCTGAATAATGAAGATTTAAAAGGCACCAACAATCAACTTGGTGTAGAATTTATAACAGACGTCTGAAAGGTTACGGCCAATGGATGAGAACTTTACTCGAGCATGAAGGACCCACTGTGGCGAAACCACGGATGACAGCATTAGGAAACGGAGTGCAATTTTAGATAAAAATTATGCCAACAATCTAAATAATCCCACTTATCCTACTAATATTATAAATGCAAGAATTTTTGAGGATTTAAGTATATATAAATGTCCACTTATGAATGCTTATTATTTTTGGAACGGATGTGTATGAAGTTTGGCACACAGGGGAGCTACCGCCGAAGCTGAAGCCGATTATCATGGAATATTTTGATTAAAAATAGGTCCTACGTTTTAGTTATTGACCAAAATCTTAAGCTTAATTGATAGAGCTCCAGAGTTACTATGAACTAAGCTAAAAACAAGTACAATAAATCTAAGTTTAAGTTTGATTTTTGCTGTCAAAAAATCCGATGGTAACCGGCTTCAGCTTCGGCGGTAGGCCCCAGATACTTTATAAACTGGATGGACACAGAATACTTTTTATCCCATTACGTTATGTCTTGTGTTCAAAGTGTTGTGTTGTGTTGCGTTTGAAGTCACGGGCGGAAACGAGCAATAAAAGTGAAATTTCTGAAGACTTTGATAAAAAAATATTTTCGAAAACTCGTATAACTGTTATTTTATTAGGAGACTACTTCGATCATTAATACTTGAATTAGATGCACAATGACGTAGAATAACGACGTATAAGACTAATAAAATAATGTCCGCAGTAGGCAGAAGATGACTTAAATCTCATTTATTTATTACTAATTTTTAAAAGAAATTATATCTCCATAATATGTATTGTGGAGATATAATTAGAGACACAGAGTACAATTTGCCGTTCTGTGTAGCTTTTGTGGACTACGAGAAAGCCACCGACTCCATCGAAACTTGGTCTGTTCTGGAATCCTTACAGCGATGCCAAGTCGACCACCGCTATATCGAGGTGCTGAGATGGATATATAGCTCTGCGACAATGACTGTCCGCGGGATCGTATCTGGTGGAAAGCATTGGGAAAGACTTATATCCAGCAGTGGGTAGATACAGGCTGATAATGAATATGTATTGTAAATTCGTCCTTAGGCTTTCGATTTAAATTTTCAATTCAGACTCATTCTTACGTCATTTATATAATACAAGGTTAAGACAAAGACAATCATTCATTTGAAAATATTGTCAAAATATGGAAGCGTTTCGAATATGGTTAAGTAAAAGAGCCCCCAGATCGTCATTTGGGTGCTGTTTCGGTGGGGACGTTTTTTGGGTGTTGAATGAATGTGTTGATTGTGCATCTTGTTCTAGTATCAATGATCGAATGGAGACTATCAAATACCTACACTAATATTAAATAATTACTTCTTAACATTTCTAAAAAGAACAGATTAAGAGGTAGTGGACCGTCCCATCCCACGTCACGTGTTCCGACACGTACCGTTGAAAAAGGAGTTAAAAATCATTGTAAGATTTTTTTATTGTTCTTCGAATTACAGAAACAATAAGTACTCAGTTGTGTACTGAGTATTATTACAATTCCTGAATGATTAATATTAATAAATATAATGTTATGGCTATGGAATTCTATACGGAGCATTGCTCGATAAGTTCTTGACCGATAAATGCTTGAATTTACAATAATCTTAAAGTCATTAAACACGATTCCTCGAAAAAGATAAAGTTCATAAAATTTAATTCGGCCATTCGGTTTACCGTTATATTCACACCGCCATGCGCATACCTCCGTACTCCTTGGAGAAAACAGTCTTTCTTTACAAAGTATTGCCTAAAGGCTCATTTAAAAAACATCTTGAGTGGCCTATAGCGGCATTTAAAATTACAAATTGAAAATAAAATCTTTATTTTTTTGTATGGCGGCCATTGATCTCGATATTAGGGTTGTAACATAATGTTCAAAGCTTTACTTTAGCTAATTATGAAGATATTTATTAGTCCAGTCATTTTAGAATGCAATGTTTAGAAAGTTTGGCAAAATACCTATATGGAGTACCTTTTATTTTTGGTAAAGGTTCGTTATAGAGTGAAGTTAGGTTTTTCTCCGATATAAAGAAAACCATGAAAAGTTTGTAAGAATAAAATGATCCTTGATAAATTTACTATGATTCTTTCATACTTTACAAAAGAATATACCTAAAGAATAGTTTCGGCGCTATCACGTAAAGTTTGCGATAATTTTTCGTCATTTTGCAATTTTTATTCAAATGAGTTAAAATTTCTTTAAAAAAATAAATCATAGCAATAACAAGTAAAATATTGTATAAAGAAAGTAAAGGATCGCGTTACTTTCCATATACAATATTTTACTTGTTAATAATTGTGATTTTACATATTATGATGAAGAAATCTTCCTGTACATAGGTGTTTTAGTTTAACTGTAAGTTTCTCCATGTGACTAAATCCTATGCACTTTAGAAAATTTATTGAACTACTCAGTCACAAACTAACTGTACCTACTCATTTACATTCGTTTGTTATGACATTAAAAAACTGATGACTGAGATTACGGGACAAATGAACTTTACTGAGCCATGTCCTTTGTCAAGTTGATCCCGTTTTAAATACGCCTCCATTACGGCCCCCGTTACGTCTTGTGAACCATCATTGTTAGTGGAAGATCATCAGTCATCACCCTAAAAAAAATTTACAAGGTACGGGTCATCGACTTACATGTGACACTTCGGAACAATGGCCGTCGTACTGTTATGTTCATTCCATTCGTGTATATATCGTGATCGACCGAATTTTATCGGAAGGTTTTTTGTACGTTTGCGATGACCTACACTGATTGTTGATGTTGCGTGTTATTGTCTTTTAGCACGATCAGTATTGTTACTTAGTTACGATAAGTATTCTAGAATAATTATTGTTACTTAGTTACATTTTTTATTTTATTCAGGACAACAAACAGCAAGTGATAAATGTTTCGTCATTGTTATTTTTATTACTAGGTAACCACTTATATTATCTGACTGCAAGGAAGCTTTCAGTCATTTATAGTTAGTAAGGAGCTATATACGAGGAGTTAATAAGATTACCTAATAGGAGGTACCCCAAGTCTCAACAACGGAGTCGCGGAAGGTCACAAAGTTGTAAAAAACCGGCCAAATGCCAGTCGGACTTGTGCACGAAGGGTTCCATACCATCCACACTATACTATAATATTATAAATGTGTAAGTGTGTTTGTTTGTTTGTTTGTCCTTCTTTCACGTCGAAAGTAACGAACGGATTGACATGATTTTTTTTGGAGATAGTTTAAGACATGGAGAGTGACATAGGCTACTTTTTGTCCCGGAAAAATCTTATTCCCACGGGAAAAAATAAAGTTTATAATCATTTGTCCATCTTTTACGTCAAAAGCAACCTACGTACGAACATGATTTTTTAAACGGGGATAGTTTACGGTCTGGAGAGTGACATAAGCTACTTTTTATCCCGGAAAAACATCTTAATGTCATGGGATAAAAAATGAACATTGTAATCATTTGTCCTTCTATCACGTCGAAAGTAACCTAAGTACCTACCGACATGATTTTTTTAGTTTACGGTCTGGAGAGTGACATAGGCTACTTTTTATCCCGGTAAAACATCCTAATCCCATGGAAAAAATAAACTTTGTAATAATTTGTCCTTTTTTTACTTCGAAAGGAACCTAAGTACCGACATGTTTTTTTTAACGGGGATAGTTTACGGTCTGAAGAGTGACATAAGCTACTTTTTATCCAGGAAAAACATTTTATTATCACGGGAAAAAATTAAGTTTATAATCATTTGTCCTTTTTTTAATTCATTCTTGGCTTCGCTAAAAACGGCAAAAAAACCGATTCTGAAACTTAACTCCGATAAACATTTCTCCACCGAATGAGCCTCCGACAGAATGTTTCGTTTATGAGTAGTGCAACGACATAACCTTTTAACTACGAACGATTCGCCCACAGAACTATTCATTCATGGGCGAATCGACGACAGAACCTTTCCACTACGAACTTTTGGCCGACAGAACGATTGATTCATGAGTGAATCGACGACAGAATCTTTCAACAAAGAACGATTCGTCGACAAACAATGCCTAAGCATGGTTTGACAATACTAGTAACTAAATCTAAAGTGTATGCACGTTTTGAAAGGTTAAATGAAAAATTTTTGAAATACAAATATTTTTTATTAACATTGGTTATGGCCGTGTGGTTTCCGGCAGACTAGAATAGAATCACTCCGTCTCTTCCCGTGGATGTCGTACAAAGCGACTAAGGGAAATACATTATCAAATATCGATCAGGCCTCCCCAACCCGTCTGGCCAGCGTGGGGAGTGTAGGCCAAATCCTCCTTCCGTCTAGGACGGACGAGAGAGGGTCGTGCTCCTGTAGTGGAGACTAAAAAGGACCTGATGATGATGATGATGATGATGAACATTAGTTAATGTTAATAAAAAATATTTTAATTTCAAAAGTTTTTTTCATGTTATATAGTTATATAACATGAAAAAAACAACAAATCGACTAGGTATGATTTATAATAATAATTCAACAATTATCATTTAATTAATACAAAGTAATGTATTGTATAGTACATTACTTATATTTTTCATTAACCTTTCAAAACGTGCATACACTTTAGATTTAGTTACTAGTATTGTCAAACCATGCTTAGGCATTGTTTGTCGACGAATCGTTCTTTGGTGAAAGATTCTGTCGTCGATTCACTCATGAATCAATCGTTCTGTCGGCCAAAAGTTCGTAGTGGAAAGGTTCTGTCGTCGATTCGCCCATGAATGAATAGTTTTGTCGGCGAATCGTTCGTAGTTAAAAGGTTATGTCGTTGAACTACTCATAAACGAAACATTCTGTCGGAGGCTCATTCGGTGGAGAAATGTTTGTCGGAGTTACACATTTGTTGTATGGAATCCCTCTAAATTTTTATTTTATTATTGTTTTTAGTATTTGTTGTTATAGCGGCAATAGAAATACAGGATCTGTGAAAATTTCACTCACTAACTAACACGGTTCATGAGATAAAGCCTGGTGACAGACGGATGGACGGACGGACGGACAGCGAAGTCCCAGTAATAGGGTCCCGTTTTACCCTTTGGGTACGGAAACCTAAAAAAACAACATTCAAAAAATTGTTTTAATAATAAAATATTTATTTTGGCAACGTTTTTAATAGTAATTAATTAACTGATACTTAACTACGAAAATAAATAAAACTATACGTATTTAATATTTGTAATATGTATAATAAAATACATACAGGTTATGAACTTGAGAGTGTAAGGGGTCGTCATGCACGTTAAGCCGTCGGGCCACCCGGTGCCGTCTGTCTGTTCGGTGTGTGTTGTGGAGAACTGTCCCCAATTCCCCATTATACGTGCTGGATAGTCTGGCGGTTTTGGATCATCAGGTCATTTATAGTCTCCACTACAGGAGCACGACCCTCTCTCGTCCGTCCCAGACAAAAGGAGGATTTGGCCTACACTCCCCACGCTGGCCAAACGGGTTGGGGAGGCGGTTTTGGATGCCAGGATTGATTTTTTGTTTTTTTTCTTTTAAAAAAAAGGTATAACTCGGCCGATGAGGTCCGTGTCGGCACCTGATGGCTGTCGCAGAATACCGGCGCTCTGTGTATTACACAGCATTAATGCTGAGCGATGGCCAATTAACATCATGATTATTTTTGAAATGTTTAATGTTATCGTGTATTGTGTGAATTTATTGTTTCATGTACAAAGCGACTAAGGGAAATACATTATAAAACATCGTTCAGGCCTCCCCAACCCGTCTGGCCAGCGTGGGGAGTGTAGGCCAAATCCTCCTTCTGTCTGGGACGGACGAGAGAGGGTCGTGCTCCTGTAGTGGAGACTAAAATGACCTGATGATGATGATGATGATTGTTTCATGTTGTGATGTTAATAAACGTATTTTCTTTATTTCTTTCGGTTCCGCCTGTTGTCATTTAACAGTCGTTAAGCCAAGTCAGTGGCCATATGGCGGCTTTAAAACACTGGCCTCCGCCAATCCGTAGCTGGCAAGCGTGGTGGTGTATGCTCTAAACCCCTTCGATTGAGGGGAAACCCGTATCCCAGCAGTGGGATGACTGAGGGTTGACGACGATACCTTTTCGTAAGCATTCGTCGTTGCATCATGGATTTTCTACTACGTACATTATATTATGGAATCGCATGTAGATTTCTAAACAAGCATGGGTGCGGTGGGTCGGTAAAAGCTTGCGTCCTTGCATCGATGCGCTTCGCATAAGGCGTCTACTACATCGTAGGCCCCAAAACTGTTTATTTTCTGATGTCCCCTGCGCTTCTAATATATGTATTTTATTTGTATATATATAGCTGATTATTTTCCCGTATTATCAATACTTAAGTAGATGTGGCGAGTATACGGGAAAATAGTCATACGTGAAAAATTCGAATAATTCGGTAGTCGTCGCGTGAGAACGTATCCAAATAGCGCCAATGACTAAGTCGTAAGTTGGTGGGAAATTTATGGGAATTGTAACAATACAGAGTGCTTAGGGCGCTTTTTATTCGCGTTCGATGACCAAATAGAGAAGAACTCCTATGTTGCGAATATAAAAGACGCGTGGTACATATCAAAATTATGAGGCTTACTTAAGGTTACGCTTTTTAAAGCGTACTGTCAATCCTTTTACTCGAGTGGCCTATGGGTGGACTACTGCACGTGCAATATAACAATGCATTCAGGATGCTGTTGAGGCTCCCGAGGTTCTGTAGTGCATCCGGGATGTTTGCGGATTCCCGCACTGACGGCTTACACGCGATTAAACGCAAAAAAACAGCCTCACTACTGAACCGTGTTCGCGGCAGCAACAACAGCATCCTGAAAACAATAGCGGTTAAGTTCGATTGTCCCATACAGAAGCACTGGGTGGGAGTTGTTATAGGCACGGCAAAATAAATAAAGATGTATGTATTACCACTAATTTAAGTATATAGATACTAACACTACTAATATTTACAAAATTTTACAAAATTATTACTAATATATTATTATACAAAATGTTACTAACACTTTAAGAGCCATGCTTGAAATAAAATCTTTTTTTATTTTTATTTTTTTTTTACTTGCTCACATTGTAAAGCGAGCAACCCAACTAATTTGGATATGTAACATGCGTCTCGTAAATTCACAATATGAAACTATTTCTCAATTTGGTCGGCTTGTAAACGTTAACACGTTCGAATGTCACCAAAATACTTGCACTAAGCACTCAAGAGGGCTTAGCACAAATTTGACAAAAAATGCACTGAGCCCTATGAGTTTACAAGCCGACCAAATCGATAAAAATTTTCATATTGTGAATTTGCCAGACGCGTGTTACATATCCAAATTAGCCGGGTTGCTCACTTCAAAATGCGAGCAACTAAGCCAGCCATAATTTTGATATGTAACACGCGTCTTATAAATTCACAACATGGGAGTTCTTCTCTATTTGGTCGGTTTGTTTACGTTGATTCATACCAACGCGATCCAAAATCTCGAAAATCGAACGCGAACAAAAATCTTGTTCTAAGTACTCTGTAGTGTTACAATTTCCGTAAATTTTCCACTGCTAACCGCTGCGATATCGAAGCGATACAATTTTCGTAATATGAAACTGTTTCTCAATTTGGTCGGCTTGTAAACACGTTCGAATGTGACCAACAAACTTGCACTAAGCACTCAACGTATCGCAAGCGAGGATGTTAGAAGGCATACAGAAATAAGCACATTCGCCAATATGGACGCATCCTTAGCGATAGGCGCACTGAGTTGGCAGCCTCCGATTGCTTCACAGTCACGACCATCGATTTGCACTGCACTCGCACGCACGACATGATGACTCCGTCATTTGACTGCATTAACACGTTCTGTAAACTGTTGCGGTAAAGCTCCGGACATCAACTGTGATTATTTTTATAGAATGAAGGTCGAGGTCAAGAATCTATACGGAGTAGGGAATCTATACTGTATTAGGTTGCTTACATGAAGCAACATGTCACCGGTCCGGTCTCGCGCTATGAAAAAAAAAGTGCACGGAGATAAGTTCATTTTTGCTTTGAATTCACATGTACCGGCTACCAGGTAATCAAGCTCTTTATTTCATTGGCATAGGCAAACTAAATTAATCCCCCCTAATCTATAGTGTCCTGGGGAGTTTATTTCACATTTTGAGAGATTAACCTAACCTTCAAACATATCTAGTGAGGTTGAAATGACAATAAGATGATCGGTCACGGAGATCAGGCAATATACCAACACGTTTATAGAAATTACTTTGAATATAATCGTAGTCATTATCCTTTTACATGTTTATTTATACTGATATGCAATTGATATCCAACGGCGAAAAACGTTATGTAATATTGTGGTAATATCTTAAATTATGTAGCCAAAAAAGCTTCATATAATAAGACAGGGATTCCCAAACTTTTTATACCGAGTCGTTCATTAATTTTCGTGGTCTGCAAGAACCCACTCGTAGAAAACCCAGTATAGTAATTAATGGACAAAGTTCAAATTTCGTTAGTATTGGTCATTTTCAATAGAGATTTATACTAGCTGGCCCGAAGCTAGGAGACCGCCCGCCGTAAAGTTAGACAGAAAAAAAACCGGCGAAGTGCGAGTCGGACTCGCCCACCGAGGGTTCCGTACGTTGGATCATTAATTAATTTGATATTTTTCATTATAAATAAGAAATAATTAGAGATGTGCCGATTATGACTTTGGCCGACTAGCCGACGAGCCGATTAATCGGTTGTGCAGAGGCCGACTAGTCGGCCGACTAGTCGGCCTAGCCGATCACGGTTTCGGGGATTTTCGAACGCTTCGTTTACAGCTGATTCGCGCGAAAGTCGCAAAACCCGGTGCGGCGCACCGTCTGCGAGCAGGTCGAAACCTGTTTTTTTACTTCGCGTTGTTTCTTGAGTTTTTCTTTCGTAAGGATCAGTCAGAGAGGTGTTTTTGTGTAAAAATAATTGTGTAAAGATTATTACTTGACTGTTATTGTTCATTAAAGTGATGAACTGCAGTCCTACTGTACGTTACCGGTAATAAAGCGTAATGATGACCCATTTCAATGGTGGAAGCGCAATAAATCTAGGTATCCTGAAATGGCCCGCATCGCCAAAGTGTACCTTTGTTGTCCAGCAAGTTCCGTTTACAGTGAGAGGTTGTTCTCAGAGGCCGGAATCATATACGAAACAAAAAGAAATAGATTGCTGCCAGAAAGGGCTGAGGCTTTAGTCTTTTTACATCATAATTTACCTTTCATTAAAAAATATAAGTAAGTTATAAAACAAAATAAAAGGAGAAAATTACATTTTTTATTGTCATGATTGTCATTTTGATTTATTTTTTTCTGTACACCTGTACATGCAATCTTGCTTTAATGTTACTTAGTTTGTTGATTAAAAGATCCTACTCTTTTATTTAAATAAGAAGAAATAATTATAAATGTTTACTGAATATAAGATATTAATTAATTATTTATTATAAATAAATAATTAATTATTTATTATAAATAAATAATTAATTAATTATTATAAATGAATAAAATAATAATCAAAGTTTTTATTTCATGTAATTTCGCCCTACATACATATTTTACATATTAATTAATGAGAAATACATACAGAGTAAGAAGCCGGATAGTCGGCGCTCTTTGCCGAATAGTCGCCGACTAGTCACCGACTATGATAGTGGCCGGATAGTCGGCTTTACCGACTAGTCGCCGACTAGTCGGCACATCTCTAGAAATAATGCATCGGAAAAAATAAATTGAATACATTTTACAATGTGCATATCAAGCCCTTTCATATGATACTTCATTTTATATATATATTTATTCTATGTAAGCTGTTATATTATTGTTTTTTTTATGTTTTTTTTTGTATACTACGTCGGGTGGTAGACAAGCATATGGCCCGCCTGATGTGAAGCGGTTACCGCAGCCATATTAACGCTCGCAACATTAAAAATATCGCTTGCGCGCCGCCACCCCCACTGCCAATGCAGCATTGCTCCTTCCTTTCTGGTGACCTCACTCACTCGCAGGAACACAACAATCCTCAAGGGAATTGTTATTTGGCTGCGGTATTCTGTGAGGTGGAGGTACATTCCCCAGTCGGGTAGCTTACAATTACGCTCCCTACCTCTCTTTTCACCAGAGCTTCGTTTGTCAGTCAGCAGGGTGCACCGCGTGCAGGTGAAGTTGGCTTTGGTTCACAGATGTCGATGAACCACTTACACCCTTGCAGTAGTACAGTAAAGATATTACAAAGAAACAAACATACCTAATCTTAATACTTTTAACTAAAAAACTAGCGGCCCGGTACGTGCTTCGCTACGTATAAAGTGAAATAATAAATAAATCATCAATCAATCAAACATCAAATTCATTTATTCAAACAAAAAAATATTTTATTAATTGCTAGCTATTTTAAAACTTCATCATCATCATCATCTCAGCCATTGGAAGTCCACTGCTGGACATAGGCCTCCCCTCTAGATCTCCAATAAGACCGGTTGGAAGCGGCTTGCATCCAGCGCGATCCTACGGTCTTAATGAGGTCGTCTGTCCACCTTGTGGGTGGACGTCCTACGCTGCGCTTGCCGGTACGTGGTCTCCACTCGAGAACCTTTCGACCCCATCGGTCATCCGTCCTCCGTGCTATGTGCCCTGCCCACTGCCACTTCAACTTGCTAATCCGCTGGGCTATGTCGGTAACCTTGGTTCTTCTACGGATCTCCTCATTTCTGATTCGATCTCGCAGAGAGACTCCGAGCATAGCCTCTCCATAGCTCGTTGGGCTACTTTGAGCTTGTTTATAAGGCCCATAGTGAGGGACCACGTTTCAGTGCCGTAAGTCATCACTGGTAACACACACTGGTCGAAGACTTTCGACTTGAGGCACTGCGGTATGTCGGACGAGAAGACATCACGCAATTTTCCGAACGCGGCCCAGCCGAGTTGGATTCGGCGACTGACCTCTTTCTTGAAGTTGGACCTACCTAACTGGACTACTTGTCCTAGGTAGACGTACGAGTCAACAACTTCAAGAACCGAGCTCTCAACAGATATTGGAGTGGGTACAACATGGGCATTACACATTACCTTCGTCTTGTCCATGTTCATTTTAAGACCCACTTGTTGAGAAACTCGATTGAGGCCTTCGAGCATCGTGCTGAGATCTTCCATCGAATTTGCCATGACTACGATATCGTCGGCAAACCGAAGGTGAGTGATGTATTCGCCGTTCACATTGATGCCGAATCCTTTCCATTCCAGGAGCTTGAAGGCGTTCTCCAAAGTGGCCGTAAACAGTTTCGGAGATATCACGTCTCCCTGTCTTACGCCTCTTTTCAAAGGGATCGCCTTTGAACTCTGTTCCTGTACTCGGACCGACATAGTGGCGTTATTATACAAACACTTCAACACTTCGATGTACCGATAGTCAATACGGCATCGCTGGAGAGACTCAAGCACAGCTCATGTCTCGACCGAATCAAAGGCTTTCTCATAGTCCACAAACGCTAAGCAAAGTGGCAAGTTATACTCTTCGGTCTTCTGTATAACCTGCCGCAGCGTGTGGATGTGGTCTATGGTACTGAAGCCTCTTCGGAAACCGGCTTGTTCGGAAGGCTGGAAGTCATCAAGCCTGCGCTCGAGACGGTTCGTAATGACCCTTGAAAACAGCTTATAAACATGGCTCAGAAGCGAGATGGGTCTATAGTTCCTTAATAAGGTGTTGTCGCCTTTCTTAAAGAACAGCACCACCACACTTCTGTTCCATGCTTCAGGCGTTATGCCCTCGAGGACGACGGTGTTAAAGAGCTTCTGAAGGACTTTTAGCAACGGTGTTCCACCCGCTTTCAGAAGCTCAGATGTGATTCCGTCATCACCCGGCGCCTTGTTGTTTTTAAGCTGATTCAGGGCCATTCTAATCTCGTACAGACTGATGTCCGGGATATCCTCGGTGAAGTGTCGGGTCAGCTTGGCTCTTGGGTCTTTGGCCGCGCTGATAGCAGGCTTGGCAACAGAAGCGTATAACTGTCCATAGAACCTTTCGATCTCCTCCAATACCTCGGCCTTGGTCGACGCTATACTGCCATCTTCCCTCTTCAGCTTGGTCAATTGGCTTTGCCCTATAGACAGATTCCTTGCAAACACTTTGGAGCCTTTGTTCCGCTCTATCGTCTCTTTAATATATTTCCTATTAAAGAGACGTATATCGTGCCGCAAGGATTTCGAGATCTGTCTATTGAGCCGCCTGTATGACTGTGCGTCATAGGAAGACTGCAGTCTCAGCGAGCGTCGTTCAGCCATGAGGTTTAGAGTGTGATCGGAAAGTTTCTGAGGTCTATTTGAACGGCGGGGTCTAAAGAACTTAGAACCTACCGTTTGAACAGTTTCTACGAGCCTGTTGTTAATCTCGTCCACTGATGCTAAGTTCTCCAGGCAATCAAAGCGATTAGAGAGCTCGAGCTGAAAGTTCTCGGGGTTTTGGATATCGACACGAGTAGGTCGGAGCGTGGACTTCATCAAGCGGGACCTTTCAAGTTTAACGTTAATATTCAATGTGCCTCTTACCATCCTGTGATCGCTACCGGTTTTCACCCTGTGGATCACGGAGACATCTTTGAATATTCGTTTCTCGCTGGTCATGATGAAATCGATCTCGTTTCTCGTGGAACCATCGGGACTTATCCAGGTCCATTTCCTGTGAGGCGGCTTCTGGAAGAAAGAGTTCATCATGAAGAGTCCCTCCTTCTCCAGAAAGTCGGCCAGCCTCTGTCCCCTAGGGTTCCGTTGTCCATATTCAAATTGCCCCACTCTCAACTCATCATCGCTTTTCTTGCCCAACTTAGCGTTGAAGTCCCCCATAACAACGGTGAAGTGGGTCTTGGTCGTATGTATGGCTCGACTTACGTCCTCATACATAGACTCCACTTCCTCATCTGGGCGTGACGAGGTCGGTGCGTATACCTGAATGACCTTCATCGAATATCTCTCAGATATTCTGAGTATTAGGTATACAACCCTGCTCGACACGCTTTCGATGGTAATAATGTTGTTAATAAGGGCCTTGTGGACGAGAAATCCGACACCACCTTGGGATTGTTGGTCACCTTCCCGGTAGAAGAGGAGATTGCCGGATTGTAGGGTTATCGTGTCCTCTCCCTCTCTACGGACTTCGGACAACCCCACAATATCCCATCGCATCCATCTCAACTCTTCCTCCAACTCAACAATCTTCTCGTCAGTCCTCATCGTGCGTACGTTGTGTGTTACCAGGGCCAGTCGTCTCTTGGGGTGGTAGCCGGGTCTCTGCCGGGGATTCTTAGCACCCCCTGCTCCGTCGTTTCCCTGGCCGCTACCGGAGCCAGGACTAGCGGAGCTGCCGGGGACTGGGGGCCTGGTTCTATTTTGCTTAATCATAGGGGGGGGGGGGATTTGCCCATAATCGCCACGCTGGGCAGGCGTGGTGGCGATCGCAGAAACGTAGCTTCGCGACAGGGATGCTGCTGCCATCCCTGCCCTGTGCCATTTGAGCTGCGTTTGTTTAGGATGGTTATACCGCCATCAGTCGGTTCCGTTGTACCTCAGTCGGTTCCTACGACACCTGGTACTAGAGGGAGGTACTATTCTACTCTGCCGGTACCCCACGGTTTTAAAACTTAATCCAAAACATTTGGATAAACATTTTTTTTTTGTTTTTCCATTTCAAAACGTTTCAAACGTCTGGGGGTACCGAGTCTCGAACAGGCAACATAAAGTCGAAGTACGTCCAAAATGAAATGACCGCATGAATGACATAACAACATGCTTGTACTGTCAACACTGAAAAAA
The DNA here is from genome assembly GCA_937001555.2 of Hypsopygia costalis. Classification (NCBI taxonomy): domain Eukaryota; kingdom Metazoa; phylum Arthropoda; class Insecta; order Lepidoptera; family Pyralidae; genus Hypsopygia; species Hypsopygia costalis. The sequence goes on from OW443329.2 coordinate 31,392,608, forward strand.
GTTTCAATTTGACAGCACAATCCCCATCTGAAAAAAGTTTCAATTTGACAGCAAAATCCCCATTAACAAAATGATCCGCTATTTATTGAATTCATTTGTTACAAAAAATGTGATAAATGAAGAACCGCTCTACCGATTTTGTGCAAACTTCACATAAACCATCTACTAAATAGTCCGACCAAAGCCTAAACATTTGGTTTGGATAGGTGAGCCCGTTCTTGAGTTATAAAATTACAACGAAAAGTGGCATTGATTTTTATATGTATAGATAGCAAAAAGAAATTGTACCTGATTTATTTTAAATCAAGTATATAGCATTATTCGCAATAGGATATGATCAAACGTGTGCTCGTGCTCGAGGGAATTGTCTTGACAGCGAAATACCCACACTACTCACTGATTACAATAATTATTTCGTAATAATTATGTTAACACGAGAGATACGTTAACTAACTATAATCACAATTATACTTAAACATTATAATTATGCAAGTGATATTTGTTAGAGTATTTGTTTCCGTGTTCATTATGTACGAGTAGGTATAAAGATTATTATAACACTAGCGGTCACCCGTGAATTCATCTACGTGGACTTGGTTCGATTAAAATAAGAAACCCAGCCCCCCTGGCCAAGTGTAATTCGTAGCGTAACGAACGTTATTTTTATTTTTTATTTTTTTTATTTTTTTTTATACTACGTCGGGTGGCAGACAAGCATACGGCCCGCCTGATGTGAAGCGGTTGCCGTAGCCATATTAACGCTCGCAACTTATAATATCGCTCGCGCGCCGCCACCCCCGCTGCCAACGCAGCATCTCCTTCCTTTCTGGTGACCTCACTCACTCGCAGGAACACAACAACCCTCAAGGGAATTGCTATTTGGCTGCGGTATTCTGTAAGGTGGAGGTACATTCTCCAGTCGGGTAGCTTACAATTACGCTCCCTACCTCTCTTTTCGCCAGAGCTTCGTTTGTCAGTCAGCAGGGTGCACCGCGTGCAGGTGAAGTTGGCTTTGATTCAAAGGTGTTCATGAACCACTTACACCCCCTAAGATAGATCACGTGACATTTGTCAATTCTCATACTAAAATGTTCGATTTTGACAAATGTCACGTGATCTATATAACGTTCGTTACACTACGAATTACACTTGGCTAGGGGGGCTGATACAAAGTAGCCTGTCTTATTCTCCAGTATATAATTATCATCTAATTGTAATGCTATCTACCTGACAATATAAATATATGATAACCTTCCGATCCCTTTTATTCGGTTCTATCCGTCGCAAAATCCTTTCTTAGCTGACATGTCCCCATAAACTACCTACTTGCCAAGTTTAAGCTTTGTGGGTCAAGTTGTTAGGCAGTGAGTGAGTGACCTTTCAATGCAATGCACTTTTTTTTACGGGATTTAAAATTTACCCTAGATTGTTTATTTCATGGACTTGTCAAATATCTCTCCCACACTTAACACTAATTCGTTGATAACTATTTTATTGAAATCCATCAAACCGATAAGGAGTGTTAGAATGAGAGCTACATTCTCTCGAAAAACATAACCCTCTTCCCTTTGGTGTGTCAATCAAAGAATAGGCTATTTTCCAATGTTTAAAGATTGTATAAATTATTTAACAATATCGTAAAATACACAAAACTATAAAGATCTGCAAACTTTCATTCTAATATCTTCAGTCAGACTTTTTTTAGCGTCGATCAAAGTTTGGCGGGAAAGTCCATTTTAAAAGTATGAAATTATCAAAAAATAATATTTCCATTGGAGAAGCAATAAAAAATGCTATAACTTTTATTATGATACTAATAACATAAACGTAATATTTAACATAGCTGTCGTACAAATTTCTGATTTGATGCATACAAAATACAAACCTGTGACGTCATAATTCGGTAGTCTTTTGTATGGAGCGTTTTGGGGCAGTCTAAAAATTGTGATTTTCAAATTACCATATCTCGAGAGATTTTTGTGCTATCGAAGTAATTCTTTTACCTATGGTTATATTATGGAGACGTCCCTACATATCAAATAGAAAAAAATGTTAGTCAAATAGCCTATTGCCATTCTTTCGCCAGGACTTAATTCAAAGCATAAATATTGACTTTGCATCCTGTGCAGATAATGCATCATGTGCATATAAGATCTTTGGTTCAAATAAGTTTTAAACACATCAACTGACTTCAATAAAAATTTAGTTGAACAAAGTCAAAGAAAATTTTAAGATTTACATTATTAAATATAATTCAAAAACTACTGGGCAGATCTGGATAAAATCCACCAACACTACGTACGATCTAAACCCCCTTCGATTGAGGGGCGATACGTATCCCAACAGTGGGATGATTATAGGTTGATGCCGAGAACATCCTCCTTTTTTTTAGAGTCGGTTAAAAATGGTAGAGCTATAATGGTAGAGATATATTCGAAAACTAACGATTTACAATAACGACATCAACGGGTTCTCATTCCTAGAATGTATACGGAAATTTTAATTACCTACTTATTCTTGATATACTGTTACTTTACTCAAAATAAGTCTAATCTGTGAAATTAATACCAATTGCATGACATAAGTTAGAAGTTTTCTTTATATATACGTATTTCGAACTTCATAAAATATTTAAATGAATTGAAACTCCAAAGTGCAGGTGTGGTGGTTTCGCAATGACGTGGCCGTCCCATAAGCGCAATCCATTTGAATTTTAGTCATTGGCTATCAGAACTAACTCAATAACTCAAGGGTAGGGCTATAGCCTCCTGAGACCCAGAACTTTTTAAGTTCGAAAATTTAATAAAAATCAGATCAGTGGGCTACAATAACTTAATAGATATCAGGAAAAATAAAATAAAAAATCTTTGGTGGAAAACTAGGATTTTCTCAATGTTGTGTATAAACAACATCGGTTCCCAATGACTACTGAAATTAAACTCGAATCCAACTACACTTAGTAAGTTTTTTTACAAAATTTACGGAAATATTGAAATAAAAACCCATTTTTATCTAAAATATTCTGAATTTAATCAAAACGTAACAATTTTTGAGATCTTTAGACGTTATTAATTAAACTTATATTATGAACAATAGTAGTATATGGTTTAGTAATCACAGCCAGCAGATTTGCTATTGTTGTTTTTACTTTTTAGTATCTACTCAGTAACACAATCTCGAACTTATTGTTAAATAATCACAGTCAGCTGGTTAGCCTCACGTTTCCTTAGATCTATTAGTAAATCTCTCTCTTTATCACACATATTCAGTCCCAATAGAATAATAAAACAGAACATAATTTTTTACTTCTTTTGAAATTAAACGAAAATTACCTATTATTACCATCATAGAATAAAATAATAAAAAGATAAAGAGAAGAGCTCTACTCTACTATGGTCATTTTCCAGAGCTACTGAAAGTTACCATAGTTAAACCGTTATTTAAGAAAGGAGATAAGGAAGATATCTCTTGTTACAGACCTATTTGTCTAATACCTATATTCTCAAAAGTATTCGAAAAGATAATTTATGAAAGATTGTACAATTACCTTGAAATACATGATATCCTAGCAAAAGAACAAATTGGTTTTAGAAAAAACAAAACTATTAATCAAGCTGTATACAATTTTTTGAATAAAGTTATGACATGTTTAAATAATAAAGATCGTCCATGTGCTTTATATATGGACCTCACTAAAGCTTTCGATTACGTTGACCATGTGACTCTTAAAGAAAAACTTAATGTGTACGGTATCAGAGGAAATGCCCTCGACTTAATTATGTCTTACCTAAGTGACAGAAAACAAGCGACAATAGTGACGAAAATTTGTGTAAAAACGCATACTGAAGTTAAATATTTACCAAATTATAGACAGGTGCGATATGGGGTGCCACAGGGTAGCGTTTTGGGGCCTTTATTGTTCTTAATATATATTAATGACTTTCCCAGAATGATAAATTTTCCTATGGTATTATTTGCTGACGACAGCACTGTTATTTTCTCAAACGAAAATTTACAATCTCTGCAAGATGATATTAATAAGACATTGGTTGACATAGTGATCTGGCTAAAAGCTAATAATCTTATTATTAATTTGAATAAGACTAAAATAATGACATTTATAAATCACAACCAATCGACGAATTCTATTGACGTAAATTATAATGGACTACAAATTGAAGAAGTAGAAAGTGCAAATTTTTTGGGCTTGACTATTGACCGTAATTTAGACTGGAAAAAACACATTAATAATGTGTGTACTAAATTGAATAGATTTTCATACGCATTATATAAACTTACGAAAATTGTTAGTATTCCTACGGTGGTGACTGCCTACCACGCATACGTTGCCTCTTTATTGCGGTATGGAATAATTTTTTGGGGGAACTCACCAGATAGAGAGACCGTATTTAAGGCACAGAAGAAATGCATAAGAGCTATTTGTAAAGTTGATCAAACTGAGAGCTGTCAGCCATATTTTAAAACATTAAAATTACTAACATTGCCCAGTTTATATATATATGAAACGGCAATATTTGTGAGAAATAATTTGTCACTATATAGCAATTTCACAAGTATTCGTCATTGTCATAGATTGCGTCAACCCTCATGTAAAACTGCCCTTTTGCGAAAGAGCATATTCTGTATGGGCCCTGAAATATACAATAAATTACCGTCATCAATTGTCGAAAGTGTTAGTCTATCTGGTTTTAAACATAAATTGTATAATCTGTTGGCAGAAAAAGCATACTATACTATTAATGACTACTTGAATGACAAACTGTAATACTAAATTTAATAGTTTTTATATTCGTTTTATTATTGACAATGTGGTATAATATTTTTGATTATGTATCCTATGATGACATTTATAATATTCAGATAATTCAATCCATTTATTAAAAGTAAATCAATTTTTTATATAATAATTACGGTGTGACATTATAATTATAATAATGATTTTAATTTCTTAATTATTGACATGCTTGATATTATATTCGAATACGTATGTACCAACAATTTATAATTTGCACGCCGAAAGGCAGAATGTGGCAGTTCAATGTTGTTAATATTATAATCCAACTGTATATTACCCATATTCGCGAAATAAATGATTTGATTGATTGATTGATTGATTGATCTACGGTTACAAATTTTTATGAAAGTTTAAAAAACAATTCCTTTTTCGGGTACTGCACAAAAAAAATTCGCATTTTATGCAAAACGCTGTAGTATGCTTTTTACAATTTGGGTATCTGCATCGATTTTGCTTATCACTGTAGTCTATTAAGTGCTCAGCTTTGTGTTTGCGAAACTGTTCACCAGGCACAGGTTTTACGTCAGCCCGTCGGTTCCTGTGTCACTTGGACTAAATTCTCTCACAGGAGGTAGCTCTTCTGACTGTTCATTGTCATCGTCATCTGATAAAATATCCACATCCGAATCTTCGAGTGCGTCGGTAATGTCTGCATCTCTCAAAACTGAAATGAAATGAATTATATTTATTTGCAGGCAAATACGGTAGACATGATATAATAGGTTAATAATAACTAATTCGATAGAACAAGCGTGTTGCGCCAACAATCGGCATGCAAATATTACGAAGTCATGCATATATAAAATTTATAATAATAAATACGATTGAATAATTAATTATGTCAAATGATTTAACTGTAATTTATTTATGACGGCGCTTCATGTCATAAATAATTAAAAATGACAAAAATAAATGAAATCTCTTAATGTTGTATAGGTACTACATCCAGACTTCGGACATGTAAGTACGGAACTGAGAACCGATGTAGTAAATATATAACATAGGTAATTTAAATCAAATATATCGTAATTATCTATCGCAATCTGCAAAATATTGTTTGGATTTCAAAGAAGACTATTAGGATTATAGTATCACACCAAAAAAATAAAGTAAATGTTATAGCTTTGTATAAAATTTAAAGATTACTCACCACGTGGCCGCCGTTGTTCTGCCATCGTTCGGAACAAGTAGCCTAATGTCAAAAAAATATGACAAGTTGTTAAAAATGGCCGCATAATTTAGTAAAGCAACATCTCCTTATGATCTTATTGCAAAACTTCGACTAAAACTCAACAGATGGAGGTGTAATGAATATTTATTATTATGTTGTATATATACTACTGCAAGCCTCAGGAGGATAGGGTAGTGGTTAGTTCTGTTTTTTTTATTGATAATAATTACAATGTACAGACCCCGGGGTCCGTTTCTATTTTTATCTTACAAATTCTTACAATTCATTAATTGCACGTCACAATTATGCAAATAATTATATTATTGTCTTTTACTACTAAACCTAAATCCGTTATTGTTTACGGTTAGCTATGGTTGAATACTTCGATTTCATCCCGGTTGACACAATCTTGATACGATCAGCAAGGGAAGTTGATAAGCGTCCATAATCAGGGAAGCAAAATAACAAAATATACAAAATATACTGTGATGCTATCTCATCTGCTATCAAAATATGCTGTAGGTGGTATGTTTGTTTCCAAGTTTGTGGTATAAAAAAATTTGCTCTATGTCTTATTTTTTTTGCATATCCATCTTATCTTAGAGTGGGTCCAGTGCTGCAGCACCGGTGACACGTCAACCCACATGGATCTTTTATGCTCTCCCTAATCCTTTAGTCACTCTCCCCCGCCTATCTGGAGACTGTCATGTTCCATGTACTTCAATATGTCTCTTATTGGGACGAGCCTGTAGTCCTCCAGATCCGGGTATGCCATTCCTAGGATTTCCATTGGTTTACCGGCTAGGGCGTCACATTGACACATCAAGTGTCTCATGGTCTCGTTGGACCTTTTGCATGTTTGCTTAGTCAAAGAATAAGTATTCTTAATTCTCGAGAAACAATAATAGCTTGATGGCGCAGAAATCCAGATAATAATACCTTTATTTAGATTTCTGTGCTCGATGGCCTCGTTACTTGTCAAACACGCAAGTCAAACGTCGTTCGGGAGCAGCATGGCGTGAGATGGGATTAATTATCAGAAGTAGTATTACAACCTCCAGATTTTCCTTGACTCAAAGACATGTATTTCTTTTTATCTTGTCAAAATATTTTTTTACAGTCATATTCACATTCAGTTCTCATTGTATGTATATATTTTTTACTGTTCCGTATACAAAACAGGCATACGATGCCATTAGGCATGAGATATATTATATATATCCTATTAGAATTCTTACAATGATACCCCCCGGTGTTTTATTTAATTAATACTTATTATATATTGCGATGAGACATACATAATGTAGAAGATGCGTTATGTCTATGATATGTAATCCGAATGTTGCATTACTTTACATAATTGTACATAATACATGTGAATACTCGGCGCCATTTGCTTTGAAACCGCATTCATGAATCTCTGCTGTTTCCAAAGGTTGACTGGTAGAATGTTTTTAGCATTAAGTCCGCCTTTATGTACCCTTATGTAATTTTGTTGTCAATAAAGTTTAAATAAATAAATCTAGACTTATTTCAAACTGTTGTCTTTGTCTGGACTGGGTACATTCAGTAGTCATAGATGTAATTCATTGATCACATATTTATATCTTATATATAAAAATGAATTGCTTTTTGTTAGTCTCGCTAAAACTCGAGAACGGCCAGGCCGATTTAGCTGATTTTTTCAACTCTAAAAAAGGAGGAGGTTCTCAATTCGGTTGTATTTTTTTTTGTTTTTTTTTTTTTAATGTTTGTTACTTCATTACTCCGTCATTTATAAAAAAAACTTTTTTATTTGAAAGAGTATACGTGACATTTTTTTTTATTATCATAAAGTTCAGTTCTGATAGTGTGTTTTAACTTTTTATTTATGCTTACGATTGGAGAGTGATTTTTGGAGTGGTTATTTTTTGTTAAAATTATTAATTTTATTGTCTCGTTGTTTATTCTTGTTATTGTCATAGTGCATTTCTGTGCTTTCAGACGTTCTCTTTACCCCCTTATTTATTACATAAACTCAACTGGCCTTTTAAGTGTATGACCACATTTAACAGTAACACCATCATAATATTAAGCTTACAATATTATTATCGTTGTTTTGTATTTGTTCATCTCCGTGGCGCCACATGCACGCAATCAAACACGATCAAAACATTCGTTTATCGAGTGTGACCCACTTGTTCAGTATTGCTTAAACAATTTGTTTTCATTCCTCTACAATCCACCTGAGTGTTAGCACTTAGTAAAGACACCATAAGAAGATGCCCCTTGACATATTAATTTCCATAATATTAGAAAGATCGGTCAAGTACGAGTCGGACCTGGGGCCCTACCGCCATAGCTGAAGCCGATTACCGTCGGATTTTTTGAACGCGAAATTCAAACTACGGCTTAGAATGTTGGTAATTATATTTAGCTTTGCAGGTAGAAACCCTAGAGCTCTATTGACTAAGCTGAAGATGTTTGTCAAAAACTTAAACCTAAGATCTATTCTTGGAATCAAAATATTAGATGGTAATCGGAGTCAGCTTCGGGGCCCCTGTTCACATACGGTTTTTTGGCATTTTAGTGTTAAATATTGTAAGGTGGTAGACCTTACAATATTTAACACTAAAATGCCAAAAAACCGTCTTTAATACTTAACTTTATTTTATTTTTATTATTTGTAATAGAATTTTGACTCATACCACTCATACAGTAGTTAAATAAATAAATAAATATTTCTGGACAATTTACACAGCGCCATCTTAATTAATCCCAAATTAAGCGCAAAGCTTGTGTTATGGGTACTAGACAACTGATAAATATACTTAAATACATTTTTTTTTGTAAATACATACTTACTTGCAATACATAGAAAACACCCAGCCAAGACAAACAGACATGTTCATGGACACAAATGTTTGTCTTGTGCGGGAATCGAACCCGCGACCTCGGAGTGAAAGTGGCCATTGCGAACCATTCGACCACCGGGCTCGTCATCGTAGTAGTTTCATTCAAACAGACTGAATCTGGTTTTTTTTCTTTCTAATTGTGTACAGTATGGCTCATTTTCGTAAGTTTTTTACAGTTCGGTTTCCTTACGCTTGTATGAGATTTAATAAGCATAATTTTATAAATAAATATTTATTTATAAAATAATAAAGGTACGTAAATACCCTTATGCATGATCGCGTTAATTCCCGTTCTTATATTTCATAAATCATGCAACGCGAAAGTTTAAAAGTTATTAAGCATAATTTTGTCAGTAGCATTCATCTTATAGCATAATGCACCCATGGTGCTGCCCATCGACTGGCAAATGTAAAACAATTTCCTTGTATTGACTGCGTCGTGAGTAAAACCTACGTATTTATTAGATCAGGGCTGTCCAAGGCACGGCCCGCGGGCCGCGTGAGGCCCTCGGTTTATATTTTTGCGGCCCGTGACTTGTTTCTTATTTTTTACCGCTATAGGTTTGTACAACGAATATAACTGAAAATTATATATTGTTGGAAAATTAAAGTTTTATAACTAACTTGTTATAACTAAACTTAAACTTTCAAAGTAGATAGTAAAAATGACATGCAGGTGCCGCTAATCTGTGTAGTAATTTGTAATGGCCCGGTATTGTATATGGTTTGGAGAGCCCTGTATTAGATGAACAAATTACTCGGATTTCCCTATTTATGCGCAAAGCATATAATTACATATTATGTAACAGGTCGATGTATGACCACCTAGCGTGCTATGAATAAATTGATCTTGCTCAGTAAGGTATGCTGCACACATGTGCGGACAGCATAAGATGAATGAGCCGCCCCGCGAGTTAGTTGTTTTTGTGAAATTAATTTTGAAATGAAATCTTCTCTTTGTACTTGTGGAACGGACGGACCGTCGTTGTATCTCTTTCGAAGTACGATAAACTTCGAAAGAGATACAATGACTTTTTTATTTTCAATCATAATTTCAATCATTTTTATTCAACAACAAATTATTTTACTCACCTTCCATATTGTTGTCTTTACATTGCCTTTTTTGGTGGTCGCCGCAGTTATTCCTGTCTACATAGGAGACACATTGGTGGGAATGTGTGTTGCCCCTCCCACATCACATCGTTCGCCCTCTGACACCGCCACTGCCAGCGCAACATCTCCACCCTTTCTGGTGTCCTCAATGACTTGCAGGAACACAACAATTCGGTGAGGTACTTCCACAGTCTGGCAGCTTACAATTACGCTCCCTATTTCTCTTTTCGTTAGAGCCTCGTTTATCAGTCAGCAGGGTGCACCACGTGCAGGTGAGGTTGTCTTTATTTTGATGAGCAACTTACACCCTATGATGATACTATGTAATATTGTGTGAAACACCCTTTATCTTCATTGAACGTCGTTCATGTCCTTCCATTGCGTGTGTCACGTGCAGGAGATGCTTAATAATCTGTATCACGTTGTTGACTTAATCTTGTTAGACTTGGGCGCCAATTAAACAATCAGTCAGGCATCAATTCAATTAATTCCATCAATTTGGTCTACTTTGTTCCGATACGAATTGACTAGCGTTGGAAACAAATTGATTATTGGTGTATCTAGTAATGCACGGTACGAGTACGTACAAGTGACTGCCTTGTACGCATGTACGAACAAATTTGTTGCATTTAAGTATCTATTCTATTTTATTTAAACCTTATTTACCTCAACCCACCTGATGGAAAGCAGTTACCGTAGCCTGTGAACGCCTGTAACATCAAACTTTTTTCTATTAGGAAGAGCAGATACACGAATGCGGCATACAAAAATAAATTAATAACAATGTCATATAGTACAACAGAAAATATGCATACATATACATTACTTAAACAACAAAATATATAATACATATAAAATTATCTATAAACATACATAATACATATGAATAGGAGGATGATTCATAGATTTGGCAATATTGGTTTTTATATTATAACTGTCCAAGAGTTAAGCATGACCTTTCTTTTTAAAATTCATTTATTCGCCATCCTTCTGAGGCTATCAAGAAGCGCATTCCAGAGTCGTGAAGCTTGTAAAATGAAGGAGTTTGACATAAAGTCGAAATACGAAAAAATGGGGTAGAGAGCGCAAGGGAGTTGTTAGATCGAAGCTGTCATTCGTGAGAGTCATAGAAATATTGAAACTTACATTTCAAATATTCTAGGGAGACAGGATTATTAAGAATAGGGTGAAGTGAAACGAGAGCTGTGACCGGTAGGTAGGAAGATTGCGTTTTATGGTAAGCAACAACTTCTTTTAAATATGCGCGCCGCTATCGAACATCGAACATTTTGTTCGACAATAATGTTCGTCGGCTCTCCAATTTTCTTCTTCTTTAAACGATATAGTTAAACATTACGACACAATAAATACACGTCCATACGTTCAAACGTTCGAGTTCGTTCGTGCATACAAGCCACGTACAACAACTTCCAGTATAAAAAGATCCCATGTAGCGCTACGAATGCTACGTACGTTTCTTCGCTACGGTGGATCATCTTGTATTGGAAATTTTACGGTCTATATATACGGTATATAACCTGTTGTCTGGAGCGATTTTTTAACTGACTTCTAAATTAGTCTGTATCAGTCTTTACCACGGCTATCCTTTAAATATATTTCTATCAGTATGATGTATAAAAACAACGTTAAAATATACTACGTGTAAGTTGTTTATTTAAAAGGCGGTAATTGTTTTATAGTATGTACATAATAATTTCAGCGGAGACTATTTTCTTGTTTCGTACTTTTTAGAGGGTGTTTTTAGTAGTCGGGTTTTAGTTTTTTAAACTTTATTTTTATTTAACTTATTTTGGAGTTATGTGAATTCGTGTTAGATATAATTATTATGCAGAGCAGACTCATATAGCAGTTTAGGTTTTATTGTTTCATATTGTATTCAAGTAGTACAACTTTCACGCCATTTAGATGCCTGAATTTATAAATTCTTGCAATTATCAGGTGATTGCAAGCAAACCTGTGAGCAGCAGCTAATAATATTTATATATTTGAAATGTGCTAACAAAGCTCTTTCATTTGATACCCCACACGACACCGTCAAGAAAAAATATTTTTTAACTTCTTTACTTTATGTCCCCGCTGTAGCAATTTTAACGTGACGTCATGTAGCCTATAACCAGCGGACGATCAAGAGGCTTCCAACGACACCTCATTTGTCTAATTATGATAACTAGTTTAGAAGTTATGAGGGAACAGATGAACATCCATAGCCACATACATACATACAGGTCAAAATCATAACCCTCATTTTTGCTTCGCCGTAGTCGGGTAAATAAGAGATTAAGCAACGATGTGAATTTGCGTCGATTTCAATGAAGTCAGTCTCTGTTCAAAAGTTTTTTATTACCAAAGGTAAGAACACTATAACTGACTTGTAGGGAAGCCGGCTAAAAAGGGAGTTTACCTCACTAACGTTCATAGTTCGTACGTGAAAGCTCACGCATCGGAGCATGTCAAAGTTATTGTAAAACAGATCTGCACGTGTTCAAAGGAAAGTATGTTAGATAACGAACTCATGTCTCCGCAGCGAACTGTTCTAAGCGAGGACCAGCTTTCCCCCCAAAGATGACTCTTGCCTCACGACCCTGTTGCACAAGAGCCTTGCCGACGTGCTGTCAATGCATCATACTAACAACATTATACTTTTATAACAGCCATTTCTTCACTGCTTATAGTACACTCGATAAATAATAATATGTGATATATTATTATTTTTTGCCAGCGATTTGCGTGCTTTCGTTTGAAGAGGGGTTTCAGCTTTGTCCTACCGACAAATTATCGATTTATTTATCGATTACCAGTAAAACTTCTTTAGCTCTACTAACTTATATCTCCCTCTGAACTTCCGTTCGCCGTTTCCGTAACACTCTCATTGTACATTCATCAGTGTAATCCCCAAGCGTGCGCAAAGATGTTTTACTTCAACAAAAGTTGTCCTATTATTATGTATCTCTTTATTATGACGGGTATTTGATAGGCGTGCGCGGGCGGATATGGATCCAACGCGTAAAAGCCCTTTGAGAAGTTTGATGTAATGTTGTTATTATAATTATTATATTAAATTGATGAGTCTTATTAATGCGAACGTATCACGGGCATAGCTAGCAGGTAAATATCATTATGAATACCAAAGTACCTATAAGTGCCTACATGGTAAAACATTTTCTGGTAAAAACAGATTTGATAAGTTGATAGAGCAATAACAACCAGAGAGTAATAATAAAAACTGCACTTTCCTGAGTGTCACCCAACAGTTATCAACGGGAAACTAAAAACTATCTAATAGTTTCAGTCCACTATAATATAATTCATTGCTTAATTTCATTGAAGTCTGAGTAACTACGAGCTTGTAACAGCAGCAATGTACCTTTTATCATTAACAAGGTTATTACGTTAGTTGTAATGAACTTGAGATTTCTTTTGGAAAACGTTTATTGTGGCGTTACTGCGGTTTTCACCCGGGAGCCAATCATCCGATAAACATGCTCGGCCCAATCTGCGGCTCAGTGCCAAAGGTACTGATCGCAAAAAAATCGGTTTACCAATGTTAAAGTGGAGTACATAAACTACAGCGTGCGCCAAAGCCAATGTATTGCAGCTTTATTGCCAAAGCCGAAAACAAATAATGCGCGGGAAAATATTTGACGACAGATAGATAAAGGTAGACTAATGTCGCTTCAATCTATGTTATCTAGCGGTTACGACAGGATTTTTCGAAAAAAAAAGGAAAACTTTGCTTTATTAATCAAAACTAATAAAAATATTATTTCTATCCTTTGATCAGCTATTTTAGGGGTGACGAGTAAACTGTTCTTTTTTTATTATTAAAAAAGCGTTCAATAAAAAAAACCTAACGTTTTCCCGCGTAAACCGCCAAGATGGCGTGTTGTGTCACCACGAGGTGGTGCAAGTTGGAAGGCCGTGAACGGACCGAGAACTTGGTCACTGTCTGGAATTTGTTACGGCTCGAGAACCTACTTTAATATTCATTAGAAGAAATGTTCACAGCAATACTAATAGGTCGAACGGACAAAGTTTACAAATCAAGTTAAGGAGATTGATTCTAGTAACTTGTACACTATGTTTTGGAAGGATCTTTCATTAAACAGTCATTTTTAGCTTAGATGCAAATGAAATTATTTCTTATGTAGGTGAATTGTTGGCGCAAAATTAAGTTTTTTTAAATTTAAAGTTTATTGATTCTTTGTTAATGAAAAAAAAAGTTTTTTTGCGACTGCAATAATTTGAATGTAAGCGAAAAATGCTCTTACAAGCAAGCTAAAACGAAACAATTTGTGTATGTTTGTAAATATTAATGCATGCTTGTGTTACGATAAATCTGTAACCGGAAATGCTAGTTTGAAAAAAAAGACAAATGATTATGATTTAAGAAAGAAGCTGATTTATAAAAAAGGTGCAAGATGGACTTGTGTAAGTGCCCACTAGGGCCTGTGGCAAAGAAAGAATATCACTTCACATTCGGTTCCCCGTTGATTACGTTTGGTAGGTACAAGTACGTTGGGCATCAAAGTCGGTTCGGTATCTACTTTTACAATAGCGAGAGATCGTTTTGCAGCGATCGACTAAGTAAGTCTCAAAAATCACTTTATTATATCATATATTATTTATACTAAGTCATGTGTCAATGAAGCAAATAGCCCACCTGATGTAAAGCGGTTACCGAAGACATATCGCTCGCGCGCCGCTACTCCCTCTACCAACGCATAAACTATTTTTTCCTGGTCTATCACTTTCTCGCAGAAACACAACAAATCTCAAAGGTATTGTTATTTTCCTGCGGTATTCAGTGAGGTGGAGGTACTTTCCCAGTTGGGCGGCTGGGAGTTATAACTCCATAGCATGCATTACTTGACGCTTTCGGTTTAAGATTTAAATTTCAGACTAAGTAGTTCTTATGTCATTTATATAAAAACAAAGTTATGACAAAGACAATCATTTATAAATAAATAATGTGAAATATGGAAACGTTCGTAAGTAATAGAGCTTCCAGATCTTCAATTAGGAGCTGATTTGATGTTTTCGGGTGTTGATTATGCATCTAGATCTAGTAGTAATGATTGAATCATATATTAAATTTTTATTATGCATTTCAAACTATCTGACTCCGCATTCCGGTAACCAAAAGATATCATCAAAACGATGACACGCGTCATGCACAAGCCAGCGAGGCAGCTGGCAACCGAGCCGGGGCAATATGCCAACCACAATAAAGGGAAAGCTATTAGATAAGAAATAAACCAACTCTCACGATTTCGGTGAAATCAAAAACATCTATAATCATTACAGACACCCAAAACATTTGCTTTACTTCTGTGTAGTCAGGCTACCACCAAAAAAGCAAACAGTGATGTTCATTGCAGATCCAAGGGTAAAATTATGACTGCCTGCCTTGTTAGGTGGAAATTATAATAATAAATAAAGAAATATGTGCCCTGCCCACTGGCACTTCAACTTGCTAATCCGCTGGGCTATGTCGGTAACCTTGGTTCTTCTACGGATCTCCTCAATTCTGATTCGATGTCGCAGAGAGACATAGCCCTCTCCATAGCTCGTTGGCACATAGCACGGAGGACGGATGACCGATGGGGTCGAAAAGTTCTCGAGTGGAGACCACGTACCGGCAAGCGCAGCGTAGGACGTCCACCCACAAGGTGGACAGACGACCTCATTAAGACCGTAGAATCGCGCTGGATGCAAGCCGCTTCCAACCGGTCTTATTGGAGATCTAGAGGGGAGGCCTATGTCCAGCAGTGGACTTTAAATGGCTGAGATGATGATGATGATGATGAAATAAATATTCCTAGACGAATTACACACGGCCATCTAGTCCCAAACTAAGCAAAGCTTGTACTATGATTACTAGATAACTGATGATATACTTAAATTTTTTTTTTTTGTAAATATATAATATATATACATTATACATAGTAAACACCCAGACCAAAAGAAACAGACATGTTCATGCACACAAGTATTTGTCTTGTGCGGGGATCGAACCCGCGAGCCCGGAGTCAAAGTGGACATGGTTAGTCATTCGACCACCGGGAACATCATTAATGTTTATACTATAAAAAAAACCAAGCACACGGCCCGCTGTTGTGAAGCGGTTTACATGAAGAAACTGAAAAATCAATACCTCCAAGGAACACTACGCCAACAAAAATTTCGATAATTTTCTTTTTTTTATCTAAATCGATTCATTACTTCAGTAACATTATGCTACCTGAATTCTATTTAATAAAGACACACAGACACAACAAAATCGACAAATACAAACTGCTAAGTAAATGTATAACTCATATTAGTGGTGTGTATCTGGATGTGTATGTTTTGAGTTGGTCTAGTGTTCATTGGAGGTATCAAAATAATTGTAGAGATAATATACCGGGCAAGGCAGTTAGGTTTGGGGTCTAAGTGGCTCACTTCCGTCTTTTGAGTCAGTCAACCTCACTTGTAACTGATGCGTCTTGTGGTGTAGCAAATGAGACTGGTGAGAAGAGAAGTAACGCATATCGAGCCCGACTAGAGATGATCTGAGAAGTCTCAGAAGATGGCAGCCAAATAACAATACTCTTGAGGATTGTTGTGTTTCTGCGAGTAAGACAGAATGCTTAGACTTGAGAAGATGCTGTGTAAGTAGTCGAGTACCAGCCAGCGAGCATTACTCCTTGTATAGCAAGAATTTGAAGCGTCAGGCGGGCCGAAAGCTGGTTTCTGACATGTGTCCGAGCGTGGTATAAAATAAAAAAACACAATTACCTATTCCACCCAAAACTCACAATACAATAGTCACAATGCTTGCCGAGACCTACTCATGGGTAATATGTTCCATTGATATATCCAGGAGCGTGTCACGGTGGGTATACAACATTACAATAATATTCTCAAAGGGCCTCTACGCGTTGGAGCCATATCCTCGCGCAAGTCCATTAAATGACCGTGCTTAACCTGTGATTAAAAAAATAATTATTAATTTCTCATGTTAGTAATGAATAATGCTGTTACAGAACACACCATACGTATCTATACATATCTTGTATAGATACGTATTCGAAAGCTCGATGAAAAGCGACAAAACATAGTGACGACATTTTCAAGTAATGCAAGAGTGTAATGCAATCGCAAATGTAACATATTACATTGAAATCATCTGCTGGCGCCAGATGCATCCGCGGACAACACTATATCAACCAGTAAACACAGTTCATACGAATGGTGATTAAACGTACCTACTCGTACATTGAATCAGATACGAGACTGTGAAAACGATCTCAGGCATGTGGAATGTGTGATACAAATCTATATCTATAAAATCTGTACTAATATTATAAAGGGGGTAAAGTATATGAGTTTGTAGGGAGTAATCTCTGGATCTAGTGAACCGATTTTGAAAATTCTTTTAACAATAGAAAGCCACCTTATTTGTGAGAGCCATAGACGATATATTTCCACGAAAGATTAAAAGATTTTTTCGTAAACGCGGGTGAAGCCGCGGGCGGAAGCTAGTTACAAATAAAACTTGGGGTGTAAGTGGTTCATCAACATCTTTGAACCAAAGCCAACCTCACCTGCACGTGGTGCACCCTACTGACTGACAAACGAGGCTCTGGTGAAAAGAGTGGTAGGGCATAGCGTATTTTATAAGCTGCCCGACTGGGGAAGTACCTCCACCTCACAGAATACCGCAGCCAAATAACAATTCCGTTGAGGGTTGTTGTGTTCCTGCGAGTGAGTGAGGTCACCAGAAAGGAAGGAAAGGAAGGAGAATAGGCTGGTAACGGATAGGCAACACCTTGGTGTTGCTGATCTCCATGGGCGGTGGTGATTGCTTTCCATCAGGTGACCCACATGCTCGTTTGTCACCCTCTCATATAAAAAAAAGAACGATATTAAGAAAGAATGATATGTCTATCTATCTGATATATGTATCAGACAAATCGATATCTATCTGATACATATATCAACTCATAATCATCCCACTTTTGGGATATGGGTCTCCCCTCAATCGAAAACGAAGAGAGCATTCTGAACCCCTTCGATTAAGGGGAGCAACCAACTCAACCTGTCAAATTTGATTTCGCCAACTCGCAGTTCAGCAGCATGGTGGAGTGTGCACTCCACCATGCTGCTCATGTGCGGGTTGGCGGAGGCCAGTGTTTTCGAGTCACCCTAAGGTCAATGATGAATGATAATGAATTATGAGATAAATGATGGTTTAACGACTGTCATCTAATGATAACAGCCGGGACCGACGGCTTAACGTGCCCTTCGAAACAAGAACGAGCTCGAGATAAATAAACCCATCCAAGGACAGGCTGCGCTCGACGTTGATAATTTGCGTGTTTGATTAGCCTGACACGCCCAACGACGGCATCGAGCTCCTCAGTACGGCAAGGTTGTCAGTAATGTTAGCGAACCGACTGTAGGTACCGATGGAGATATCACAGTACAATAACCAATTAAACGCATTCGAAATGGAAGTTTTTTAAGCTTAGATACAGGCAAATGCAAGAAAGATTCCTTCTGTGCACTCCTACTAATTTCTTCTGATTAAATTCGTTGTGAATTCCAAGACACCCGTAGTCTTACCCCCGGGACTGCAATGGACTTGACATTATATCAGGTATCGCCGCCTAATGTGAAGTAGTTACCGTACATGTATATAATACAGGGAACAGGGGGTATCTGTAACTCGCGCGTTGCCATCCCAGTTGCTAACGCAGCAACTCTACAGGATCAGAAGTATTTACAGAAGTACCTTGACTTTATAAAAAAACGAAAATAAGTAACATTAATGTTACATGTAAATAAATGAGACTGGATGCAGAAGGTGGAACATCGCAAATGGTAGAAAGCAATGGGGAAGGCCTATATCTAGCAGTGGGTATGTACAGGCTGATAATGATGATGACATGTACAACTAGGTGCTGCATTGGCAACGCGATAGTAACGCGCGTATTGTGTATCAGTAGCACGCATCCATTTCAAGCGCTCTATATCCGGAGGATTGAATGGTTCAAGATCCAGGTATAATAAAAAAGATACTGTTACTAATATACAAAAGAGATAGGTTTCAATTGGAGCTGTGCGAGCGAATGTTAAAAAATGAAAAAAAAATAGTATTAGAGAAGTGAGGCAACCGGCAGCCGGCAGCCGGCACACTAACACGGCTGGAAGTGGAGCGGATGACATAACCAGCGCGAGCACTGCACTTTGATAATACGCGACATTGACTGACGCACGTCATTGTAGTCATACTGTACGTTCTAATAGATTTTAAACGCGAAATCTCAAAAATTGGGTAATTTAAGATTTCGTCTGACTGTAGCATATTATCTCTCAAAGGATATTTTTTTTTTGTATTTCAAAAATCAAAATTGATTTATTTTCTTCCAGAACTTCTTATCTGTAGTGATTTGGATTTGCCATTAAATGCTTGTGTCAGATTATATTTGAATGGTATATATATTACTGATAGGGACCTATTTGGAAATACTTTTGAAAACCTAAATTCTCAGTGACTTTGTTAATTTTGTATTGTTCTTTTGTTAGTGCGTAAGATCGTTCCCCAATATTGCATATTTTCTCTCGATTATATCAGTTATTTTTTTTACAGTCCTATTCAGTCAGTAATCATTACCTTATATTATATTTATAAAACTATTTAATAGTTGATTTCGGCCAACTTGCCAGAATCCGATCTATGGGGGGCTTGAAACCAGGCGATCTTTGAACACAAAAGAAATTTGGAAAATGACTAGGTACTAAGAATAAGGGTAAATAATGCTTCTGTAGCATTAAGTCAACCTGTGCCGAAATTTTATTATGTATGAAGTTTAAATAAATATATGCCGGCAACATAACTTAAGAACATCTTTTATTTTTAAATAGGTTAATAGAAAAGCTGAAATTAGGATATGGTGTACGACGAAGTAGTGACCATTGTGTTACTTTTTTACAACACATGGTATAATATCGTATGGTATAATAACATGTGCCTGCAGGCTACACACAACACTACGTCCTGCAGGCTACAATTAATTAGTTCTGTGGTCCACACTGACTTTGACACGAAACGCAGTGCTCAGTACTCGTTCCACAACCCAATTCACGGCGATATTTGCGATCAATCATGTAAATTGTGATAAAACAAAACAAATATTATACAAACACCAGTAGTATTACGATAGACAAATTAATATCAAGATTATAACTTATTTAATATGTGCGTTTACAGTAGTTTTTATCTACTGAAAGTAATTAAAGTTGCGACAGTAAAATGTTGGTTGCTGTATAGATCTAACCTAGTTTACCTTCAATGAAATGAACACAACCAAGCCAAAATCAAAAACATTATCGGGGGCTCAAAACAGTACAAATGTTAGTATTGAGTTGAGAAATAAAGGTAAACAAAGAAAGCAAAACAATAGCTGCAAATCCTAATATTTTAAATGGTTTAATTGTTTAAAAGTAGGTCATCAATATGACCAAACTATTTTTAGTCAATCATTTTCAGCACAGCTGTAATAACCACTATCCTAAATCAAAGTTCAATTTTCGTCGTCAAAAAAATTGATCAGATCGTTTTCACTTAGGCGGTAGAGCCACAGGATTGTGCATATTTAGCGGATATGATAGACTGCGGGATAGAACTACCTCTATAGGGGTAAAACCACGATTGTATAGGGGTAATAAAACTAATAATGATAAGATTAGGTCAAGAACAACAAACCTAAAGTTTGATGTCTAAAAAAACAAATAATCAAAATTTTCATGGATAGGATTTCAGAGGCGGGTAAAATCAATTTTCCTTATAGATCATTGGACAATATTGAAAAAGCAAATGCTGGCCTAGCTGCCTATACGTTATCCACAAGGGATTATCATATACCAATATGGCATATTATTATAATTTATAAGCAATTAGTCAGTAAGCACATTCAGAAAATTTTGAGCTATATTCTGTTCTATTGTCAAGTTGGTTTCTAATTAAATAACGTTCCAAATTGATTTTAATTCTATTAGATGCTCTAACTAGAGTAGAGAGGTATATTATATACACTGAATTCGGAACAGTGAGTAAGACCGCAGCTAAACAATAGGTCAGCGAAGAAAAAATAAACATAACTACAATAACGTAACTCTACATTTGTTGTGATAGTATTCGGCTAGTAAGTGAGTGGCAATGCGCAAGTGATGCTTTCGGTGAAGCATCTATAGGATGTAATTGCTTTTTTTACCATAGCCGGTACTAAACAACATTCCGTCCACAGTTAGATGGTCTGTAGGTCCGTCTGATGTGAAGTGGTTATGGTCGCATGGACTAGTGGTCGCCAAACTGTACTAAATGTTATAAATGATAATGTGAATAAATGAATTATGAAAAGCAGCGGCTCGCGCGCCTCATGCGGCCCGTATCGAATTCCTTGCGCCTCGCTCACTCGCGGCTGATTGTCAACCCTAATTTATATACACAAATAGAGAACAATATTAATTATGTATTTATATCCATTCATATAATATACATATTATAATATTATACACGTGAAAGTGTGTTTGTTTATTTGTCCTTCTTTCACGTCGAAAGAAATCAATGGATTGATATAATTTTATTAAGGTCTGTTGAGTGCCATAAACTTTTCATCATGGAAAAATATTTTATGATTTAGATTTATTCGTAAACACATTCAATATATTCTTTTATACTACGTCATTTAGGGCATTAATAGGGCTTTATATTAATAGGGCTGTGATCAGGTCAATGTTTCATCAACTAACTGCGGGTCACAGAATTCAAATTTAAATACTTCGGACAGGCCGGTATCTAGTGCCTGTGTCAATGTCAATAAAATAAATGATGCTAACAAACCGGCTAAGTACTGTAAAACTTTGATTTTTTCGGACGGCATTGGCTGCAACTTAGGAACAATTATGTTCAACAATTTAGAAGGACATATAATAAACCATTGCATGCCAAATGCCTCCTACAGGCAAATAATTAACAAAATGTTGGAAACGCAAGGAATTGATGACTATAATTGTTATTATGATTGGTGATAGCAACAAAGTTCAGAAAAAAGACATTCTATACTGTACAAACAAACTCTTACAGCTAAATATAGTCAAAACCATATTCTGTGCGTTCCCATACAGTAGCTGCCAGTCTACACAAGCAAACTCTAGGATACACTATTTGAACAATCTACTACATACACTGACATGTCGTCATAGTGATGATATTATATTCTTTGACATAAATAATTTTATTTCTGATTTTTATTTGACGAAAGACCATTTACATCTTTCTAAAAAATCTAGATATAAGATTTCTTCTTTACTTGCCTACAACATTAATTATATAACGGGTTTACACTGTAAACCAAATAATTATAATGTAGGCAACTTGACTGCAGATTTAAACTGCTTCACAGGACAGAGGGAAAGCTTGCTGAATTAAAAATTGTACATCAAAACATACAAAGCTTTCCTGGCAGCGAATTGCTTGTACAATTATTTTTAGAATTGAAAAATGTTGACGTTTTGTGCTTAACTGAACATTGGTTAAACGATAGTCAGATGATCTTTCATATTAATAACTACAAAGTTGCTAGCTGTTTCAACAGGAAGTCGACTACTAGAGGCGGTTCATTAATTTTAGTTAAAGATTGCATGTTAGTCAAAGAGCGTGTGGACATTACTCGGCTTTCTGTTGAATGTACTATCGAGATATCTTGTGCCGAGTTAGATAAACATTTAATTATATGTGTATATAGACCCCCAAATAGTGTGTACAAAATATTCGAGGAAGTCATGGAGGATGTATTAAAGTTAGCATTTAAAAGTAATAAGAACCTAATTGTTTGTGGTGATTTCAACATTGATTTGCTTGTTGATAGTACTGTTAAATCAAATTTTTTAAATTTATTTAAATCTTTTAACTTGCATAACTTATTTCTTGAGCCCACGCGAATTACTCCAACCTCCGCTACCTGTCTGGATAATGTCTTCTGTAATTCGGAGTACTTAAATAAATGTATAATTAATGACTTACCTTCAGATCACTGTGGACAATATGTCGTATTCAATAACGTAGTTGTGGAAAAAACCAAACTTATTTCGTTCAGACCAATTACTGGTAGTAAAATATCAAAATTCAAAAATGTTTTGAAGGATAAGTTGCCACTAATAGTATACACGGAAAATGATCCTAACAAACTATATGGTGATCTTTTTAATGTAATGTCTGAAGAATTTAATAACATATTTGAACAAAAAGTGGTTAAAGTCAGAAACAATATTAAATTTTGTGAATGGGCTACCAAAGGTATTTATAAAAGTCGAAATACACTATATGATTTGTATGCTCAAAAATCGTATAGACGGGATGGCAATTTTACAGAACACGTTAGACAGTATTCCAAAATCTTCAAGAAAGTCTGTAAGGTAGCCAAGTCTAACTACATAAATAATAAAATTAAAAATTCTACCAACAAGTGTAAAACTGTTCGGAACATTGTCAACAAAGAGACTGGCAAAATAAAAGTTAAAGAAAACGACTACTCTTTGAAATGTAATAATAATATATTAACTTCAAATCAAGATGTTGCTAATGCATTTGGAAACTTTTTTACCAATGTTCCCATTTATACGACTGCCTCTCTCAATTCATCAGCCTCAGAATCCATAAGATTACTTGAGGATAATGTACAGCCCAGTGAGCATGCATTTAAATTTTGTCACATTACCCCAGATGACATTATTCGAACATTCAAACGTTTAAATATTAAGAAATCTGAGGATCTCTGGGGAATGTCCACTCAAATTGTTCTTCCTATTTTGGATACTGTTGCTGCTCACCTGGCTATAGTTTTTAATGAAAGTATAGAGAGTGGTATTTTCCCAGACTTAATGAAACTTGGCAAACTTATACCTTTATTTAAATCAGGAGATAATCGTGAGCCTGGGAATTACAGACCAATCTCTATTCTGCCAGTATTGAATAAAGTGTTTGAAAAGATCATGTCAAATCAGCTGCTCGCACATCTTAATAAGTTCCACATTCTACATAAGAAGCAATACGGGTTCACCGCCGGAATGTCCACTACAGACGCAGGAATCGCGCTCGTGAAATACATATTTGAGGCTTGGGAGACGTCTCAGGACGCTATCGGTGTGTTTTGCGACCTCTCCAAAGCATTTGATTGTGTTTATCATCAGACACTGCTGCTCAAATTAAATCATTATGGTATTAAAGAGAAGGCTCTGCAAATGGTAGAATCATACCTTAGTAATAGAACTCAAACGGTGGATGTAAATGGCACAAAATCAAATGCATTTGATGTAAAAATGGGCGTGCCCCAGGGTTCAATTTTGGGTCCTCTCTTATTCTTGGTATACATCAATGATTTGCCTGATTTGGTAGAAAAATTTGCCAACGTAGTACTGTTTGCCGACGATACCTCACTTATTTTTAAAGTTGCTAGGTATAAAGACAAAATTGATGATGTTAATAATGCTCTCTCTGCAATTTTGAACTGGTTTACTACAAATAATCTCCTTCTTAACTCATACAAAACTAAATGTATTAAATTCACGTTACCCAATGTCAGGCAAGTCCATGCTGATGTAGTCATAAAGGATAACACCCTAGTTTATGACAATGATACTGTTTTTCTTGGTATTACCATTGATTCAAAGTTGCAATGGGGCCCTCATATAACGAAACTAGCTCGCAGACTCAGTTCCGCAGCTTATGCGGTTAGGAGAATAAGACAGATAGCGGACGAGACAACTGCTAGGCTCGTTTATTTTAGTTATTTCCATAGCATTATGTCATATGGCATATTGCTTTGGGGTAAAGCAGCTGACATTGATAAAATTTTTGTATTACAAAAGAGAGCCATTAGATCAATTTACAATTTGGGTTCTAGGGATTCACTCCGTGAGTTATTTAAGGAGATAAACATCCTCACTGTCGCTTCTCAATATATTTATGTAAATATTATGTACGTCCGTAAAAATATTTCGAATTTTACAAAAGTATGTGATATAACTAATGTCAACTTGCGGAACAAAAACAAATTGGTTATTCCAAAACATAGACTGGGGAAGGTCAATAATTCGTTTGTCGTAAACTGCATCCGCTACTACAATAAGTTGCCGGAATCGGTCCTGATTTTACCCGACACTAAATTCAAACAGCTTATTAAGACCACCTTATGTAAAAAGGCTTACTACAGGACCGACGATTACCTTAATGATAAAAATGTATGGCAAATTCTCGGCACAGGATGTGAAGCACAGGCGTCTTATCTTTACAAGTAGTATTGTGGATATACATATTTAGACTTTATACAATATGTATATACACTCTATACTAAGATTTTTTATATTTTTATTTTTTTACTATTTTATTTTACTTATTTTTTTATTTTCTCTCTTATTTTGGTTGACATACCATTTTTTTTTATTGTACATTGACATTCTTTTTATTGTATTATGATAATATTGTATGGCTATTTAAAAAAAAAAGACCTATATTGACAGAGTTTCTTTCGGCATTTCTTCTCGTCAATGGTCATTCCGAAATGCTGGTAGATAAAAAATATACCTAATTGTAAAAGACGTGTCTAAGTGCCCGCGAGGGCCCACAGAATAAAGAATGTTGACTTTGACTTTGACTTTGACTTTGACTTTGACTTTGACTTTGACTTTGACTTTGACTTTATAATTCTATTGTGTTATTATTAAGTAAATATTTATTAATTCTACACAGATTTCAGAAGCTAAACACACACACGTATATAAGGTGCTTTTTTTGTATTAGCCAGGAATTTAATGGCAGATAGTATTAAGCCTACTTGTTACGTTAGTGAAGAAATATGATGTCCCAATATCATTAATAAGCTTTGAAAAAATAAATAACATAGTCAATGAACTGGTTTCATAGTGCTTAATACATTCCGCGCTATCAGATGAAGTCGATAATAACAATAACAGCTGTACGTAGGTAGCGTCGTCCCAATTGCATATTTCCTTTAAAATGCGTTGTAATCAAAATAGGATAGGTAAAAAAAAATGTAATCAAATGTAAAACTGATAGGTAATAATAACATACACTTACAGGAGGGCAGATGATTGTCCTTATCAAGGTCATTGAACTTTTCATCACACTTATTATCACAGGTTTTGAACTGTCACATTAATATCATAATAAATAAATAATAAATATTGTCAGACAAATTACACAGCGCCATCTAGCCCCAAAGTAAGCGAAGCTTGTGTTATGGGTACTAGACAACTGATAAACATACGTAAATACAGTTTTTTTTTTGTAAATACATACTTATGATACATAGAAAATACCCAGACCAAGACAAACAGACATGGTCATGCACACAAATGTTTGTCCTATGTGGGAATCAACCCCACGAGCGTTGGTGTCGAAGCCGCGTCATTGACCGCTACGCCACCGAGCTCGTCGAATAATGTATGTGTTTGTTTATGGAAACATCATAAAAACACTTAGTTACGATGTTAGTTTTCAAAAATAATGCAGTCACATAACATGTTCTACAATAACTTGGCGTGTTTAAAAGCTCATTCAAATTATTTACACAATATCACAATTAGCCACTAATTTATCCACGTCTACATACATGTTTTACCACTTTTTTGCCATGGAATGTCTGCGGAAAAAGTCCACTACCGCTTTCTGTAACTGATCGAGGTCTATCTGTACTGAATTTCGTACAGATATTCTGCGTGCGCATTTACACTCGCGACAAGAAACCATACCATACCATTTCGAGAAATTTGTACATTTCGTAAAACTGCGGCGTATAGGCATGATTAGGTCAACACCCGGACGAATCACGGTTAACACTGTTTTCGTTTCCTTGGATCCTTTCTTCCTTCTTTCTCGCGGCGCGAGCGCTGTTGCCGCGCCGCCCGTGCGGGGGCGGGCGGCAGGAGATCAAGCGACAGACATCGCTGCGAAGCGGCGGTGTTTACAAAGGGCGGCCCAACGTTTGAGTAAACTTTGACTTTACCGCGGTTATCACCGTATTCGGAAAGCGTTTGGCAGCTCGTGACGTAGCCTTTCGGCACGGGTCATACCCGAGCGCATTGACCACGCCGTCTAGACTGCGACACAGAGGGATGGTTCATACAAAGTAAACTAATCTTTACATGATGCGATTTTATTTCCTAAGAGAAAAAAAATAACACGTGGGGCACAAATTTCATTTACTATCGAAATCGGCATATGTAATACTACTACCCTTTTCAATCCTGGCAGATAAATTAAAAGCTCCCTGTATATATATTTATTTTTATACATTTTTATATACACGTGAAACTATATTCACCCGCGATAAACTCAGAAACTAGTTAACCGATCGTAATAAAATTTTGGTAATGTGTGTAGTTTGGCATAATAAATCCATTCACGGAAGGACAAACACTACGACGAGCTCGGTGGCGTAGCGGTCAATGACGCGGCTTCGATACCAACGCTCGTGGGTTCGATTCCCACACAGGACAAACATTTGTGTGCATGAACGTCTGTTTGTCTTGGTCTGGGTGTTTTCTATGTATCATAAGTATGTGATTACAAAAAAAAATGTATTTATGTATGTTTATCAGTTGTCTCGTACCCATAACACACATAACACAAGCTTTGCTTACTTTGGGGCTAGATGAAAAAAAAAAACAATGTTCACTGGTATAGACGCTTGCCAGGCATATTACTCGAGCGCTGAGATGCCGATGCTGACACAGCTACTCACTCTCAGGAACACAACATCCACAAAATTGTTATTTGTCTCGTTTGCTGGTCAGCATGATATACAACATGCAAGGAATGTTAGTTTTGGTTGTAATGATGATGAGGCACTTATACTCTAAAACCAGGGAGCTGACTACGTATATGTTAGTTAGTAGCCGTAGTGATAAGGACATTATGTAGTTGTAAGACAATTTCAAAGTAAATTATGTTATTACTATCATTAAGTTATTATACTTAAAACGTATGTTATCATCACACTATACATTACACATTGTATCGACATCATCCCCATTATTGTTTATTTTCATCCCATTATTTATCATCATCTCATTTTTGGGATACGAGTCTCGTCGTTCAACTGCGGGTTGGCGGAGGCCAATGTTTTCCACCACCGCGCTTCGGGCGCGGCAACTGACTTGGCTTAATAACTGCCATCTAATGACAGCATCCGGGCCGATAGGTTATCGTGCCCACCGAAGTACGGAGGAGCTGGAGATAAATAAATCCATCCATAGAAAGGCTGCGGTTAAAGTTGCTTAACTCATCTGATCGATCAGACGGACACGCACAACGACGCCATCTAGCTTCTCTTTGTATAACCTGTAGTAATTCTTTGTAATAGCTTTGTGAATTTTGTGGTTCTTTCTAAATTGAAACTATGCTCACGGCCCGCCTGATGTGAATGTACCCTACTCTATGTATTGCTCTACAAACAATAGTGTAGGAGGTTGATTTGACAAATTAATTGCAAGTACAATCGTCGACCATCTTTTTGCCTCTGCGTGACAAAAGATCAAATACGTTTTATCTTTTACTTGTCTTGTAAGATCTCCAGCAGTGTATTATTAAATGGAAAATTACGTTAACCAAATATAATTAACGTGTCAAAGAGAACCAAGTCACTTCCTGCAACAAGCTTACGTGAAGAGTGCCATGTTATGTAGATGGTGTTGCTGATTGTGTTAATACTACCAGTTTTTACGGACCCCAGAAACGACCTTCCGTCTGAGACAAAGGTTTGCAAATTTCGTGCGCAGTGGACCATGCACCATCAAGCGTTGCGTTTGGTTTTGCCTCACATCTTGCGAACTATGGATAAGAGGAGTCTATGTGGTTTATGGGGTGTAAGTGGTTTATGAACATCTTTGAACCAAAGCCAACTTCACCTGCACGCGGTGCACTCTGTTGACTAACAGACGAAGCTCTGCCGAAAAGAGAGGTTGGGAGCGTAATTGTACCTCCACGTCACGAATACCGCAGCCAAATAACAATTCCCTTGAGGGTTGTTGTGTTGCTGCGAGTGAGTGAGGTCACCAGAAAGGAAGGAGATGCTGGGATGAACATACTCGCGCGCCGCCACCCCCGCTGTTGGCAGCGGGGGTGGCGGCGCGCGCGTATGTTGCGAGCGTTAATATGGCTACGGTAACCGCTTCTTATCAGGCGGGCCGTATGCTTGTCTGCAACCCGACGTAGTATAAAAAAAAAAAAGAGTGAATTCTAATTTTGAAATGAAATTTCCTCTAGGCGCGCTGTGCGCTTTATTTTCTGGTTTGAGAATAAGACTGTGCCGTCACGCTCGGGATTACGCATCACGGTCAACTCTGTAACGCTCGTACATGGTAAAGTCGGCAGGGTGTCAGCGAGACGGAGCCAGAGACACACACACTTTATTCGAACAAAAATTTGCGCTTTAAAGCAATATTTTGCAAACGGAGCCCTGAATTGAAAAATGATATTGTGACACTCGCAATATATTTGAAAGACCTATCCAACGATACCCAACACCATAAGGTAGCCAAGGAAAAAAGTCATAACCACATTACGTGTAGGGGAGCTACCATTTTTTTTGGATGGAAATGGAAAAATATATACTAGCTGCCCGCACAGGCTTCGTTTCCCAAAAGTTAATTAAATAAATATAACCAGTAAAAATTAAATAAATGTAACGTATTTCCCAGTGATGTTAATATATTATTTTTTTCTCTATTAAAACTTTCTGTGTGTCTTAAGGAAAATACGAAAAAAAAAGATTAACTGAATATAAATGAAAATGAATGTCGCAAAGCGCAAAACTCGAGAATGGCTGTAATACCTATAGTATAGTATATGCATACATAGACACAAACCAAATTTGAGCGTTCTACTACTAATAGTCTCTGAGCTAAGCCGCGGATGGACGGAATGCCACAGCGAAAATACAAGGGTTCTTTGTTTGTCTACTACGGAATCCTAAAATAATACTTCGGTCCTCATTCAATTATGCACATATAAATCCTACACAGACATATCTATTGTAATTTGTAGTGCACACGCCCGTTGTTGACGGCGACGATGTCTGGTAGAGATGTCGGCAAACTAACCGCCTCGTTAATTTTATTGCCTCCACATAAAAAGCAAACAATGTGTGGTGGACTATTGAACAGATAACGCTCATTGTTCTAATAGGGATATTTTTGGCTCTATGAGAATTTATACAATTTTACACGTGTATATAGTTTTTTAAGACATTAAGACTATTGCTAAAACCAATGGCCTTGATATATCAAGTTATACTAGGCCGGATTCTAGCCCACGGCGCCGAAATCGAGGTTGTGCGGAGCGACTAGATTCGCTGAAAAAATTATTGTTTTCCAAGTAAATTTTCATTGATTTCAATAGAAAATGTATGAGTCTGAAAAAAGGAAATTTTCAGTAGGCTTTAAGGCAACGTAGTTAACGTCATTAACTTCGAATGCGTAAATTTCAGTATCTCTTACGAAAAGATATTAAACAATTAAACGCCAATGATTTTTCCATATTAGTTACATCATTTCAAGTCCATATTTTACTGTAATTTTGTTTTTATTAAACACGGCACTAACATAGCAATTATATTTGATGCAATTTACAATAGAATTGTAATGAAATAAAATTTTCATGTGTATTTTATTACGACTGCCTGTGTAATACTTATTACAATTTTAAAATTGCCGACTGTTTTATAATGATTATAATTATTTCTCAATTTATAATG
Source organism: Hypsopygia costalis (assembly GCA_937001555.2). Taxonomy (NCBI): domain Eukaryota; kingdom Metazoa; phylum Arthropoda; class Insecta; order Lepidoptera; family Pyralidae; genus Hypsopygia; species Hypsopygia costalis. Next base: position 31,423,442 of record OW443329.2, read on the forward strand.
TTACTCCGCGAATGTGCTATCGTGCATAACATCTGTACACTTGGGAAATTTTTGAAGTTTGGCAACTTTCTGTTGGTTTAGCTCGTTGCTATTCGATACATTTTGTAATCCTTCATCTCAGCGATTACTGTCTCTATTCTTACTTCATTATACATTGGTAATTCACCGCAAAAAGTTCTTTCGATTGTCTTCAAAGGAGAATGCTCATCACGAATATTCTCGTGAATATATCTTCGAGGAAGAAACCCTGAGTGGACATATACGAGACGCAACTAAAAATATTAGCTAGATTTTATGATATAATTCTAGTTATTTATGTTTCATTATCAGATTCGATGGCTAAAGGTGTCATGTTATTAGCGTTATCCCTAATCACTATACGCTTCAGACCCATCGTACCCCTGGCCGTACCTCTGGTGGTACGGTGGGTCTTTAAATATTAAACCATACCACTGAATAAATTACCGTAGTGATGTGCTGACGTTCCAGGCAGACAGACAGAAGGGAGTAAAGGGAGTTATTTCTTATAGTGAAATGCTTTCGTGGTGTAGTATAACATGTTTGGTGATGGAGATGTAGGATATGTTAAATCTGGTGGGAGAAATATCCAAACCTCACACAGAAGACAGTAGCGATATAAAAGGAACCTTCAGGATTGTTGCGTTCCTTGGAGTGCGGGAGGTTATTAGACGTGAAAAGATGCTGATTTACTTTTTTGAAGTCCGTCAAAAAAGCATGACGTAGGTATTGTACTCAATTAGTCATGGTAAAAATCACATAAATACTTATTTATTTGCAAGTGGCTAGTTACAGGGGATATACGAGTACTAAAAATATAATTTTAAAAGTAAGGTCGGACGTCTCCCCAGCCTTGGGGAGACAACATTACTGTAGAAGTCCTGATGTCTCCCCGAGAGGAGCCGTCAGGGGAGACATGAGTCCGAAGGGTCATTTTTTTGGCACTTGGTGGAACTTTTTCAACATTTTTTTTATATGAGAGGGGAGTAAACGAGCATGTGGGTCACTTGATGGAAAGCAATCACCACCGCCCATGGAGATCAGCAACACCAAGGGGACGCCGATTCGTTGCCAGCATATACTTACTCCTTCCTTTCTTTCTTTCTGGTGACCTCACTCGATCGTAGGAACACAACAACCCTCAAGCGAATTGTTATTTGGCTGCGGTATTGGTCGTGAGGTGGAGGTACTTCCCCAGTTGGGCAGCTTGAAAAATACGCTATCCATTAACTTTCTTTTCGCTAGAGCCTCGTTTGTCAGTCAGCAGGGTGCACCACGTGCAGGTGAAGTGACTTTGGTTCAAATTTGTTGATAAGCCTTTACTTACACCCCAATATTTTGATATATAATGTAAAATATTTGTCTTTCTTTCTTTCTAAAGTAATCATTGTAATGAGGGACTATATCGCCAAAACGCAAGGTTTACATCATACAGTAGAGAGATAAGCAGCAAGGTGTAGCCTGAACGGGTCCGTTTGTCAGACAGAGTGTGTGACATGGTACACGAGTCGCCCGATGAATATGCATGTATCATAACAACAAGGCAAAGTTTAGCATAGATTACAAGACCTAAATATTGTTTAAGGTTGACATTTTTGAAAAAAAATGTACGGGGCTCGGGGTTTCTTTGAGGGATCGAATCCGGAACGATCAAATTCTACGGAGAACCAAAGTTGTCGACATAGCCTTCAGAATTTGCAGGCAGAAGTGGTATTCACATGTGCCGAGTAAGTGATGGTAGATGAGGGAGGACGATATTAGAGCGGAGGCCACACGTAGAACGACGATGCGTTGGACGCCCGCCTCTTAGATGGTCCGATAACCTAACCTAAACTAAACCTTAAGAAATCGGCTGGATGCGGAAGACGGAGGATCGTATTTGGTGGAAGCGTTGGGGAAGGCATATATCCAGCATTGGGTAGATTCAGACTGATGAGCATGATGATTACATATTACATTGCAATTTCATTCAAATTAGTTTATTCAAGACTTAGATCTTTCCTACAATTTAAAAACGGAAGAAACTCCTTAAGTTTACATCTCACCTAATTCTATTTAAAAAAAAAAAGAAAATACTCTACACTCAGTGCACTATTAGTATATCTGCATGTATATTTTTCTAAACACACAATGGTATAACGCAATTCACTTTTACTGGATAATTTACATGTCATTTCTCTTATCGGGGCCATCTGTCCTTGAGTACTTTTTAAAAACGCCAATTTACGTAAACCTAAACCATAAACGCTGCGCATGGCATTGTCGTTTCAATAGGGCTGTCCACTAGCACAGTGTGTAGTAGTATAGTGTGTGTAACTTACAACACATTTCAACATTTAATGTTAAACTCCTGTAACATTGCAAATTTTTGTATTCAATGAAATGAAAAAAGGTGACAATTAAGAGCACAGCCTCATTGTACAATCGCACCACGCTCGAGCGCTCGCGTACCTAGCCATAATGCTCATCCTCGCGCGTTGGGACCAATAATCATTTATATAGGTTTTCTTAGGACTTTACTTAAAATACCTATAACTAGTTGTTACTCGCGATTTCACCCGTGTGATCATTATTTTAATATAACTTTTTGCCTGTGGGAATAGGGTGTTTTTGCGGGATAAAAAGTATCTTATATTACTCTCCAGATCATAACTACCTTTCCCCGTTAAAAAAATCATGTCAATCGATTGGTTTCTTTCTACATGAATAAAGGATGACGGGCAAACAAACAAACGCACTTTCACGTTTATAATAACATTATATAGTATGGATACCTCAAAACAGATATATTAAAGTCAATGATGTTATAAATACTAATATTATAACTTTCTATTTTTTCCTAATGGAAAAGCTTGTATTTTGCAAACTAATGTCTAAATAATAAAACTTACAATTATATATAGATACTAGCGGCTCCCGCGACTTCGTACACGTGGAGTTAGTTATTTACACATATTTTTTTATTATATTCGAAAAAGCTAAATACCAAATGAAAGGAAAAAATAAAAGAAAGATAAAAACAATCAATATCTAGACGAATTTTTAGAATCAATGAAGTCTACGGATATTATATTTTCTAAACCTCTCTGTAAAACCTAAAATACTTTTTTCACCTCACTAGCTCGTAAAATCTCTGTTTATCATTCGAAATCTGCGTGGAAAATCGCACTTTATTCCGCTAGCGTGGAAAGTGTTTTTAAAATTCGAATATTTTTATTCAATAAAGGTTTCGTACAATAAATTACATATATATAGAACCTCATTGGTTTCGTAATAGTTTATATTCTCTGCAGCCAGTCCATTGATGACTGAAATGCAAATACTTATTTCATGTCATGCGCCAACCTCATTTAAAGAATCGCACTGGCCGGCAAGAAAATTTGATCAAAAAAAAAACTTTAAAATTTTCTTCTCTTTATTGAATTCACTTTACTTCCATTATTTTGATTTGTTTTTTGATAAAATCGAAAGAAATCATAAATTATGAGCGAAGCTAGCAGCGACGAAGATATAAATTTAACACCTGCAGAATTAGTGCAAGCGGTACATAATGCCGAGTTGAGTTTTCTTCCGGAAAAATCGCGCGAAAAATACATAAAAGCGTACGATTTGTTCAAGTAATTTAATATTTATTAAAACTGTTTTTCTTGCACCTAACATTTTCCTCGCTTTAGTGAGGTGAAAAGTTGTGTGTTGCGCTCGGCAGCAAAGTTATTTAGCGTCTCGTACCTTTGAAACCCTCGCTACGCTCAGGATTCTATATTTGAACCACTCGCTTCGCTCGTGGCTCAATCCTAGAATCCTTCGCTTGCTCAGGTTTCAATACAAGGTACTCGCGCCAAAAATTAACTTTGCAGCCTTGCATAACAAATAACTATTATGTCATATTATAAAACATCCCTCCGTAGATTAACATAGAAGATAGATTACATTATTAATATAAATAAAAAAACACAGAGAAAAAACTATATACAAGTTAAAATTAAGTGCGTCAAAATATTACTCCACAATGGCAATGTCAAATGGCGCATTATCATAAATCATTATTATTATAACTCTCCTATTTCACGGGTCAAGCCCGGTCATTTAAAAGGCGTGCGCGGGGATATGGATCCAACGCATAGAGGCCCCTTTGAGAAGTTTGATGTAATGTTGTACGCCCGCCGTGATTCGCTCCAGGATATGTCAATGGAACGATATACCCATGAGCAGGTCTCGGCAGGCTTTGAGACTATTGCGAAGTGTGATGGAAAATAAATGGGCTATGGAGATGAGATCTGGGTGAAATTAATACCGGGCTATTTCAGAAGAGGGACGGACGCCTGCCATAACTGCTTTAACAGCTCGCCACACAAGCTGCCCTGCGGACTTATTATAACTATTATTACAGTATATAACATCATTGATTAAAATACAAAATACATAATAATTACGTAGATCACCCTAAACCCAAACATTAAGCATTCATAATTATTATTTAAAACGTGTTGTAGAAATCTTTGAAAGAAAAACAAACTGTTTCGTATTGTGTGTGGCCACGGAACCCTCGCTATATAAACAGGTAGTGACATCCACACTCGAGTGAACTGCAAGCATATTGTTCGGTGTTACACCAGTTATCTCATATCGCGGCTCATCCCATTGTTTCGGCACAATGGCGGACAGCTGATATCATAATTATGATTTACAAATATTGCCAGTTACACACTGAAACATTACCAGCTAATTTATTCCCACTAAATTGATGTGTACCATTTCAGCTTTTGCTTCTCGTACAACCCTGTTCCATATAACCTAAATTATCTATGACTTTGGGGTGTAAGCGGTTCATCAACTCTTTGAACCAAAGCCAACCTCAATAGAAGCACACATGAAGGACGTTCAATGAAGATAAAGCGTGTTTCACACAATATTACATAGTATCATCATAGGGTCTAAGTTGCTCATCAAAATAAAGACAACCTCACCTGCACGTGGTACATACTGCTGACTGACAAACGAGACTCTGGCGAAAAGAGAGGTAGAGCATAGAGTCTGGAGTCTGAACTAGGCTGAGACCTGTACCACAAACCTCCAGGTTCTCTTTTGTATAATTTCCTATAATATTGTATGCATTTTTATTTACGAAATTGTACTGTTCTGCTATTTGCTATTTTTATTAGCTCTATAACTCACAAACTTTCTTCGTACCACCTTCACCTGACAATATCTCACAGTCTATTTCTGAAACAAATTGCGTTAAGGCCGCCTTTTTGCATTTACATATTATGTTTATAACAAATTATTATTTTTATTTGTTTTCTTTGTGATTTAAACTGCAAATAAAGCATTCTATATATCTATCTATTGTTTTGAAAAATACATTAGATCACACATAGAGTATTTTTTACCAAATTAACAAGTACGTCATAAAATTTCTTTGTTTTCGTGGAAAATTGGATCTCTACCGCTGTAACATATGATAAATACATTGACGTCGGCAGTACGCCCATAATGATCACCATATAGAGAAGGTGAATAATTGGTAAATAAAGTCCCCATCGCAAGACCGTAGGAAAAAGTTGCCTCACAACACTTTCACCATAAAATGTTGTTCGATGTTTATGTGAAATTGGAAAATTTACGAGTAAATAGGGCCATAGGTGAACATCACGGCAGTAAAAACTACAAAAAAAAACCGGACAAGTGCGAGTCGGACTCGCCCACCGAGGGTTCCGTAGGTACGTAGTATCATTATTAAATTTGATATTTTTCATTATAAATAAGAAATAATGCGTCGAAAAAAATAAATAAAATATATTTTGCAATGTGTACTGTACATCAAGCCCTTTCATATGATACCCCATTTGAACTAGTAGTTTCAATTTGAAATTTCGACACTCTATAAAAAATATAGACCCCCTATTTTTTTAGATCTATTTACAAATGTATAGTTTTGAGATTTATTCCTGTACTTGTAGTCTATAACGATGTTACTTGCCAAATTTCATAGTTCTAGGTCAACGGGAAGTACCCTATAGGTTTTGATTCCTTTGAGTGTGTCGAAATATGCGTTTTTTGCTGAATAAACGGCCGTAACTTTTTTCTACGTAAACTTAGCAGTTTGATTTTTTTTTAACTTCATGGGACCGTAGACTTGTGTATACAGTTCAAATTTCAGCTTGATACCTCCACGCATTCTCGACATAGAAATGTTTGACAGACAGACAGACAGACAGACAGACAGACAGACAGACAGACAGACAGACAGACGGACAACAAAGTGATCTTATAAGGGTTCCGTTTTTCCTTTTGAGGTTCGGAACCCTAAAAAGGCTACAAAGGGCTTACTCAATACTTGCGCATATACAATTTTTTTTATAATTGTCAAACGAGCATGTGGCTCACCTAATGGAAAGCAATCACCACCGCCCATGGAGATCAGCAACACCAAGGGGTCCCCGATCCGATGCCAGCCTATACTACTTCCTTTCTTTGTTAATTTCCACAGTAACCTTTATGATATGGATATGTAAAGGAACTGTAAAGTTCATTGCAGTACAAAAGGCAAAAAAAATAAGAGAAGCAACCTTTACAATTCGCCTTCCATCTTCACATTTTTTTTATACCACTTAGCGGATAAACAAGCATACGGCCCGCCTGATCGAAAGCAGTTACCGTAGCCTATCGACGCCTATAACACCATAGACCCTTTAAAAAATTTTTACGCCCTTTCTGAAGAATCCCATAACAACCTCAACAGGAAATGTGGGGCTGACGGCCTTCGAAATTAGTTTCACCTTACGGGGTATAAGTGGTTATCACCATATTTAGAGTCAAAATTAAGCACATGTTTATAAAATGACTTTTTTTTTTCTTGCCACCAGGTCAAAGACATAGACGCGGAGAGTCATCACTCCGGTAAATTGCCTGACAACAAGTTAGAGGAGAAACTGTGAGTACTTTTACGTAGATAAAGTCTTAAGAGGAAATACTGTCTTTGACCAACCGATTCAGGGGTCCTATCGCCGAAGCTGAAGCCGATTGCCATCGGCTTTTTTAATCCAAAAATTCGTCTCAAGTTTAAGTTATTGACAAATATGTTCAGCTTATTCAGTAGCTCTAGAGTTTCTACGAGCTGAGCTAAATATAAGTAGCAACAAGCATTAGTTTAGGGTGTAAGTGGTTCATCAACATCTGTGAACCAAAGCCAACTTCACCTGCACGCGGTGCACCCTGCTGACTGACAAACGAAGCTCTGGCGAAAAGAGAGGTATATAGGGAGCGTAATTGTAAGCTACCCGACTGGGGAATGTACCTCCACCTCACAGAATACCGCAGCCAAATAACAATTCCCTTGAGGGTTGTTGTGTTCCTGCGAGTGAGTGAGGTCACCAGAAAGGAAGGAAAGGAAGGAGAATAGGCTGGTAACGGATAGGCAACACCTTGGTGTTGCTGATCTCCATGGGCGGTGGTGATTGCTTTCCATCAGGTGACCCACACGCTCGTTTGCCACCCTCTCATATAAAAAAAAGATCGTTATAAAGAAAGAATGATATGTCTATCTATCTGATATATGTATCAGACAAATCGATATCTATCTGATACATATATCAACTCATAATCCTCCCACTTTTGGGATATGGGTCTCCCCTCAATCGAAAACGAAGAGAGCATTCTGAACCCCTTCGATTAAGGGGAGCAACCAACTTAATCTGTCAAATTTGATTTGCCAATGCAGCATGGCAGTGGGGGTGTTGGTGCGCGAGCGATATTTTTAATGTTGCGAGCGTTAATATGGCTGCGGTAACCGCTTCACATCAGGCGGGCTGTATGCTTGTCTGCCATCCGACGTAGTATAAAAAAAAAGTTTCATTTTCGCAGGGTTTCTACTAGGTGAGCTAAATAATAATAATAAATAAATAAATAAATAAATGTTGTCAGACAAATTACACAACGCCATCTAGCCCCAAAGTAAGCGAAGCTTGTGTTATGGGTACTAGACAACTGATAAACATACGTAAATACATGTTTTTTTGTAAATACATACTTAAGATACATAGAAAACACCCAGACCAAGACAAACAGACATGTTCATGCACACAAATGTTTGTCCTGTGTGGGAATTGAACCCACGAGCGTTGGTGTCGAAGCCGCGTTATTGACCGCTACGCCACCGAGCTCGTCAAAAATATAAAAGTAGCTCGTTTAAATATAATTAGCAACAATCTAAGCAGTGGTTGTATTTTCGCATTAAAAAAATCCGATGAGAATCGGCTTAAGCTTCGGCAGTGGGGCCCAGAAGGCCAATTCTCGTATTTTTTCTACGAACGCAGATTGAAAGTTGACTGAATCGAGATTGAATTGTGAATTGACTAAAATTATATACTTGATTTAATTAATTAATTATTATCAATTCTCGTTGTTGGCAAAGTAACATTCTTAGTTTGTTTAATTTTCACTCATATTTCTATATAATCCCGCTTAAATTTAATTTTGAAGTTACATATTGTGTTACGAGAATACCAAATGTGACATTTGTGAGATCGAGACTGGATCGAAGCTGAATTTTGACTACATTTTAATCACGAGAATTGCTCCTCTGGTCCGAAGTCAGCAGTGTCATTGCAACGGCAGTTGCACCCGCCTCCGACATTTCACAGAAATACAATATATGTACCTACAAATGAATCGTGCAGGCCGATGGAGCAGAAGTCAACTGAACGTATCTGCTGCACGTGCATGTCATTGTATCATAAGGTAATAATTAGTATCGATATTGCTGTCTTATCTCCGCTGGGAAATTGTAACAAATGTACAACCACAGTCTTATCTCCGCTGGGAAATGGTACTATTTTTTAAAAGAAACCAGTTGGATCTTGGAATAAGTTTCGTATTTCAATAACACATCCTTTTGAGTTGCTCCTCGTTTATTGAATGAATTATAAAATACTTAAAACTACTACATTAACGAAATAGCTGCGTCGGCACAATGCGAATACAGTGACGCAAGTAAGTACATACAAGTTTTGGGGTGTCAGTGGTTCATCTACATCTTTGAACCAAAGCCTACTTCACCTGCACGGGGTGCACCCTGCGGACTGACAAACGAAGCTCTGGCGAAAAGAGAGGTAGGGAGCGTAATTGTAAGCTACCTGACGGGGGAATGTACCTCCATCTCACAGAATACCGCAGCCAAATTACAATTCCCTTGACGGTTGTTGTGTTCCTGCGAGTGAGTGAGGTCACCAGAAAAGAAGGAGATGCTGCGTTGGCAGCGGGGCGTGGCGACGCGCAAGTGATATATTATGTTGCGAGCGTTAATACGGTTACGGTAACCGCTTAACATCAGGCGGGCCGTATACTTGTTGTAGTATAAAAAAAAAAGACACGCAAGTCTGGTTGATGGTAATGGCTTATTAGGTGGTGCCGCCTGTAACAAAACACTCAAATCATGCCCATAATGCCTTACATTATAGTGACATTCACTCCCAGGAACACAATGAAAACTGAGGCGGAATATTTCCTCATTACGAGACCCTCATAGACGAGCTCGTTGGTCGAATGGTTAGCAATGGCCACTTTGACTCCGAGGTCGCAGGTTCAATTCCCGCACAAGACAAACATTTGTGTGCATGAACGAACATGTCTGTTTGTCTTGGTCTGGGTGTTTTCTTTGTATTATAAGTATGTATTTACAAAAAAAAGCACTTAAGTACATTTATCAGTTCTCTAGTACCCATAACACAAGCTTTGCGCTTAATTTGGGACTAGATGGCGCTGTGTAAATCGTCCAGAAATATTTATTTTATTTATATTTGGGATGCTCCGGAGTTAGTGAGAAATCTCAATAGAAAGGTCCAACGTATCGTTCGCGTAAAGACATTAACGTCTTCAACGCACATGGCATTCCTTCTACGGACCTGAGAGTGTATGTAACAGGCAGTTATTAAAACGCGTACAAACAATACACGAACAAAAACGTGTCAGTGCAGGTAATTATATTGAGAACGTTTCCGCAACAATTGTTAAGAAAAGTCAGTTTGTACAAGAATGAATAGTACCTGCAAGAATTGGATTAGTTAGAATAGAATAGAATAATTTTTATTGCTAACTGTGTACAAATTCTGATATTGATGTAAAATTTACGATAGTTTCACAATTAAACCCTATCGGGCATGCAACAATATGTCATAAGGTACTTAATCTATGATTATTTTATACAAATTTAAATTACACATTCCATAATAAATTCCAATTTCACAATAAATTCTTATTAGTCAGTTATATTGTCAAAGTATTCTTTTATATTATAAAAAACATTATGATGTAGCCAGGTTTTTAATTTATATTTGAATGATTGCCCATCTAAATATTTAATATCTTTTGGCAAACGATTAAATATTAATATACCTTGAACAAATGCACTTCTCAAATACATATCACTGTTCACAGATGGAAGACATAAATTATATTTATATTTCTCTCTATGGTTACTTCGGATGTCTTTTTTGTTATTAAAGTATTCCATATTATTTTTAATAAATACACAGATTTCTAAAATATAAATATTTGTCAATGTGAGATATCTCTTTTCTACGAATAAGTTTCTCAGTGTCTCATCAGAGAACATTTTATAGATTATACGCAGACATCTTTTTTGAAGTAGAAATGTTGTAGTTGTGATTGTTGTGAAATAAACTCCTGTAGAGGTTTTAACGTGATTAGGACTTTAAAGCCGCATTTTCATTAGGGGACATTTGTCGTGCGACTCTGTCGCTCGACACGAAATTTACGTGTCCCGCGCGATGTCGCCCGACGTCGCTTGGGACATTTACGGGTCGCGCAACTTGTCGCTAGTCGATGCTCTGCGAGCGTCGACTCGCGCGACTTTCGTGTCCCTCGACAGTCGCCGGACAGGCTTTGAGTGGTTTTTAAACGAGTCATATGTCGCGGGACATTGTACCAGAACTTTTGCACAGACAACTACGTGAATGTCGAGCGATAAGTATCTGCGACATGTCGCCTAGTGAAAATGCGGCTTAATTCTAAGTATTATAAGTATGTATTTAAGTACATTTATCAGTTGTCTAGTACTCATACAAGCTTTGCGCTTAATTTGGGACTAGATGGCGCTGTGTAAATTGTCCAGAAACATTTATTATTTTAGTTTGGTACCGTACGGGGGCAATCCAAAAAATCTAATGATAACAAAATCTAGGCTAATAATTTGGCGTTGTAGTTTCTAATCTATGCTCTACATCCAAAATTCAATCACAACACTGGATAGATGAAGGATCAAAGAATTTATTACGGTAAGTAAGGACTATGGAACATCGCGTGCGGGGGAGGGGGAAGCCGCTCTTCCAACCACGAAGGTTTGTGTTAGTGGCGAACTTTTGCATTTTATATTTTTACTGCTGTGTGTGTGTCGCCCGGTGCACAAACTTTCCTGGCAGCTCAGTTGGAAGAGCACTCGACCGGTAATCGAGAGGTCGTTGGGTTCAAATCCCACCTAGAGGGAGGGGGGAGGTGAATTATTCCATTTTTAAAATATTCATAATATTCTGGCAAGTTGGCTAAAATAAGCTATTTAAATAATAATTATGATAAGACAATCATATTTCTGTTAATTTCAAGTGAAATTTGCGTCTAAGTGAATCTAGAAAATTAATTAAATACATTTATGGTACTTTTCACAACTATATAATGATATTAATGATACACGCGTAACGATTTGAATCTTTGCTATCGACACGGAACAGAAATGCAGCAGGCACGCTTTCGGCATCATATCATCATCTTTATACGCCTATAAAAATGGCTAATTGCGAATCGGGCTCGCACACAAAGAGTTCTGTATCGTTAAGGCGCGAAACACACGGCGATGCAGGCCGGGCCGGTCAAATTGACCGCGAACGATAGTGCAAAGGGAATCCTATACTACCAACGGAGATGGAAGGCAAAGAGACCGCCGTCGGTGCCCGGCGGACACTGACGGCGTGGCATATCATATCAGAGGGCAGCCGCGGGCATCGACGCAGGGTCAGACGCAATCTTTATTGCTTTGCGGTCAAAAAGACTGCCCCGCCGCGCCGTGTGCTTCGCGCCTAAAAGTTATAAAAAGCTTATACCGTGATATATGATATTGTACATTTTCGGATTTTCCTCATTGCTTGAGCTGTGAGTGGAAGCTAGTATTACTATAAATTTACATAGACACATACATATAGTTACACAAGTATAAATTACTATTTTCTAAGTATTTTACTGCCATTCACCGAAACTCGAAAATTGTTACATAACTAGCTGTGCCCGCGACTTCGTCCGCTTGGTTGTGAGATTTTGTTGTCACCCATATTAGTTGGAAACACGACAGGGGTGCTTAACTTGCGTTAGTGCTACGACCTCTAGGCATGTCACTCATTGTATTATTTACTTTAACGATGATAATTTAATAACATAATACCATCATAAACTTTCAGTCAATTCAACTGATCGGATAGAACTTTTTTATTTATGAACCGATTGAATTGAAACAAACGCTAAATGTTATGTGGAGCAAACCGTAACGCATTAGCGAAAACCACATTCAAATAGGTTAAGCCGTTTCTGAGAATAGCGTGCACAAACGTACAGACAAACAGACATAAAGACAAACAGACATACATAATAGTTTTTCTTATATACCTTCCATGTACAGACAGCGCCCAGTTACAATTTTATTATATGTATTGATAAATACACAACACACGAATTCAGTTACAGCAACGATCATTAATGTAAATCTAAAAAACAGCTGTACCACAAAACTAATCTCTGTAGATTAATTAAGTTTTGTGGAACAGCTGTTGGACGTGTCTTCCGGATTGGGATCTGTATCCGGAAGACACGTTCAAACATGACTTTTATATAAAACGCCGTAAGTTCCCTTACTGTTTTTAAACTCCATAATCTTCCATGCGACGAGCTGTCAATAGCAGTCGGTAATCGCTCAATTTGCAGCTATTGTACCTTGAAATCAAACCTTCCCACGTAACAGCGATGATCCGAAGGGCCCTTTAAATGCAACAGGCGTGATTGCGCGACGTTACTCTGTAATTATGCAAAATTCGATGCACTCCGTTGGCATTGCAATGTAGAGTTAACATTTCAAATTCTACTTAATTAATGCCTTATTTAGCTGCATGTCTGAACCTTTTGTAGGTCTTTTTTCAATCAAGGAATTTAATCAAGGAATAGGAGCTCGATGGCTTTGTTGCGCGTGACAGGCTAGTCGAACATGCAAGTTAAGTAACGTGAGCCGTAGCCAATCCTTCAGACGTACTTCGGAGGGCTGGTTAAGCTGTCGGTACCGACTGTTTTCATTAGATTACAGTAGTAAAGCCAAATCAGTGGCGTTTGGGCGGCTTCAAAACCTGGCCTCCGCTAACCCGCAGTTGAGCAGCATGGTGGAGTATGCACCCCCTTCGATTGGGTGAGACCCATATCCCAGCAGTGGGATGAATAAGGGTTGACAACAGTATGGGATTTTAATGGCAATAATATTCACTATATACTATGATAAAGCATTAGGTTGAATGAAAGTAAGTGAGCAGAACGCAACACTCGAAAGAACCCATGTAAGTACTGTTACTTAGAAGTTAGTACTTAGAAGAGTCTGTTACGTATTTACCTTTGCTAGCGTCATACTACAGGATCCTGCAAGATTTCGAAATTAATAAACATAGGTAGGTAAACGAAAAAAATATATATTTTAATTCCGGTTTTTATCCCAGATTTTTTCAGACTACAGACTAAAAATGTATTTGTTACAGTCTGTAGTTTTTAAATGTTGGCATTTAGTTTTGATATCACAAACAAATATTTAAATTTTATTCATTTGCGTCTGTACCGCCATCAATCAAACTACTTTCATCCCACAGCTAGGATGCAGTCTTCTCTCCATCGAAGGAGCTTAAGGAGTAAGTACGCTACCATGTTTTTAAAAGAATTGAAATTTAATAAAACTGCAGTTACTAGGGTTGCCAAGTTTTAAAAGATCACCTCAAATACTAATTTCTTTTTGCTTTTAGAGATCACATCAAAAACTAATTTCTTAATTGTTTAAAAAAAAATACATGTTTATCGTTACATACATGTTCGCAAGAAACATTAGAATTTGGAATCTTTTCTTTTTTCGTAAATTAACTTTATTCTCTTAAGAGAATAAAGTTAACTTTATTCTCTTAAGAGAATAAAGTTAATTTAATAGGTACTAATATTACCTTTATTTATTTTTTCTACTACTAACCTCACGCAAAATTACAACCTCATCGTAGGTTAAGTTTGTCATGTTTTATGTCAAAATTTCTTGCCGATTTTGTTGCTAATTATAAACATAAGTTTAATTTTCACGTGACATCTTATAAATCTGTTAACGCCGGCTCTATACGCACGAAAAGCATGACTCATTGTCACGTTCCGCCTGAGTCGAGTGTGCAAACGAGAGCGCGAGAGCTTATAACGCATATCTCTCTTCCACTCCAACGCTTATCGGCCGATGTTTTCTTATGACGTTATCACGTAAAATTATCGTCCGTAAACCGACTATTCAGACAATCAATTTTTTTTGAAAAAAAAATTGTAAATGATTGAGTCTCGTGAGCTCGGGACCATTATTACCAGCGTCTCCCGTGTATTTCGGGAGGGTAGGCAACAGTTACAGTGTCTTCACCATTTCTAACACTAGTTCTATACATAACATCAAGTCAATGAACTGCGTTTATATGACAATTGTCTCTCGTGCATTTCCTCTAAATGACATCGCAATATGCAAATGAATTGTCATTGTGCACAACTGACGATTAAAATGCATAATGTATGACTTTAGTGGGCGTAATAAATAACATATCAGTACCATTTTTTACAAGTACCAAAAACAGGTTCTGTTTGCATGTATTCGTTTTTGTTTTATTTTTAAGCAACCACTTAACAAAAATACACACAAGAAACTTGCAAAAATTAAAAGTACAAAAGGCGGTCTTATCGCTAAAAGCAATCTCTTCCAAACAACCCTTAGAAGACAAACATGATAAAATTAGGTAGGCGGCGCATTATTCATTGTTAAAAATATATATATAAATATTCATTGTTAAAAATATATATAACCACTTAACTACCACTTTTGAGGTGTTAGTGGCTCATCAACATCTTTAAACCAAAGCCAACTTCACTTACACGTGGTGCACTCTTCTGACTGGTAAACGGGGCTCTGGCGAAAAGAGAGGTATGGCGTAGGGTATTTTTTAAGCTGCTCGACTGGGGAAGCACCTCCACCTCATAGAATACCGCAGCCAAATAACAATTACCTTGAGGGTTGCTGTGTTGTGTTGACCAGAAAGAAAGAAAGGATGGAGTATAGGTTGGCAATTGATCGTATTATATGTATAGAGAATATAGAGATATAGGATCTCAACTGTGTAGTGATGTGGTGCATATACGAAACTACGTGGTTATACTTAAAGGTTGAGGATGTTACATCTAAGTATAATTATATTTAGCCAAGTTGGAATTTGAGTAGGCAGGTACAAAACTTTCGATGTTATGTCTATTTATACCAAAT
The DNA here is from genome assembly GCA_937001555.2 of Hypsopygia costalis. Lineage (NCBI taxonomy): Eukaryota > Metazoa > Arthropoda > Insecta > Lepidoptera > Pyralidae > Hypsopygia > Hypsopygia costalis. Next base: position 31,439,043 of record OW443329.2, read on the forward strand.
GATTTTAAATTATACAAGAAGAACAAGAATAAGTACTTTATTTTGTAAATCAGGCGTCAATTTAACAAAATCAAGCATGTCAATATAAATTTAATATAAATTCATTTCATTACATTCTAAATAACGTAATTTAAATCGAATATTTGGTCAATTAGCAGCCCTTTAGTGTGCAAATCAAGGCTAAATTACAAAATTCTGCCGATTTTCCCCGCAATTGCGACAAATTGCATACAAAATCTGTAATCTAAATGTTTTTGCCGCGATTTCCACTCCAAAGAGACAGACGACACGCCTGTTTAGTAATTTGATTTATTAACGACTTAAATTATATTATGCAAAGGCTACACAAGTGACTTTCGCAGAGTTTAAAACTGAACACGTTTATACTAAACACACCATAGAGCTAATATAAGATAAGATAAGGTAAGATACCATTTTATTTGCACACTACAACACACAACACATCATACACATTTCAATATATTTTACTTAATACTTACAATTTACTTAATATACCTAGCGGAAGGTATATTAAGTTTATGAAACACACAGAAGTTACTACATCATAGACACGTAAGCATTACCTACGTTATAGATGTGATTCCGTGTCGGCTGTTGTCATTATTATGTGTAAATTTTCTAATTTTCCATGCAACTTTCTTATTTTTTTCTTTCATAAGAACCTTCTGTCAATAACAAATAAGTACTACATAAAAAGAATAGATAGAAGAATAGAGAAATTGGTCCAGCCGTTCACGTGTGCTGTCGTGACTAAGGGTTTCATTTTTATATATATAATAAGTATGACACAAAAAATATCGAACAATGATAGTAGTCATTGTTGAGAATAAACAATTCACTAGTTAAATTTCGATATTTTTCTTGAAAATAAACCGGAATATTATCTGTTAACTCAGTAAAATTGTGTGTTATTTATTTAGCCACTTAAAATAAATAATTGAAATCTTTAACTACATTGTCATCTCAAATCAATGAGATTTCGTTACGTTACGGTCAAAATAAGCTTTTACGCGGAGCTCGAGCGAAACGAAAGTCTAATTTATTGAAAGAAAATATAATAACATTCTTATTAAACTACTAAAGATTATTACATTGAATGCAATAACGCCGAATTTTAACGAAATATCTATGCATATATGTCTTCCAGAATGCCGGCTATGGAGTATGAGAATAAATTAAACGAGGAGCATATAAAAATAATTGATTGATCATTTATTCTCTTATTTATTTATTTATCTTCCGTATCGTGGCATTACTATAAAACACATAATAACCATGGAGAGTTACATTAGGTCCTTACAAATTTTACTCTTCTAATTTTAATCTTGGATCTATGCATATGATAGCTTTTCACAGACAGCCAAAGAATAAGTAGTGCAGGTCTATTATTATTATTATTTTTTCAATAAACTAATTTCCCCTCATTCTCGTTTCTCTGGTTTGTGAGGTTTGTGAGATTTGCTGCACTACATAATATTTTAATGCATATATCAGAAAAAGATTCATTATCTATTATGAATTGGGGTGTAAGCGATTCATCAACATCTTGGAATCAAAGCCAACTTCACCTGCACGCGGTGCACTCTGCTGAATGACATACGAACCTCTGGCGAAAAGAAAGGTAGAGAGCGTAATTGTAAGCTACCCGACTGGGGAATGTACCTCCACCTCACATAATACCGCAGCCAAATACTAATTCCTTTGAGGGTTTTTGTGTTCCTGCGAGTGAATGAAGTCACCCAGAAAGGAAGAAGATGCTGCGTTAGCAGCTGGGGTGGCGGCGCGCGAGCGATATTTTATATTGCGACCATTAATATGGCTACGGTAACCGCTTCACATCAGGCAGGCCGTATGCTTGTCTGCAAACCGACGTAGTAAAAAAAATATGAACTTCATTTCATATGTTCGTATAACAAGTACCTTCCATTACACGCATGAGCTCGTATAATAGTTTTATGTAATAATAATTGTTATGCGTAACAGAGAATTTAATTCGTTTCGACGGTAATTATTGTAGCATGTAAACTCTCCGGAAAATCTAGTGAATTATTAACGCCATTGTTGCGTGCTCGTACTGCGATGTGGGTTAAACTTTAACTATGCCACTTGTGGAGCGTCTTTCACGCACACTGTTCACAGTTTACACAGATTATCGATTGTATTAGATCAGTGTGTTTTTCAATCTTCTTCATACCGCGACCCTCTTAGTATGTAGAAATATTTTGCGACCTTTACCCTCTAAGATAGGAATCTTAGAGGGTAAAAGGTCGCAAAAGATTTATAATAAAATACGCACAGGTTAGGAAACCTGTGCGTATTTTATTAAATTACAAATAAATTCCGTACATTTATTATTTTCATAGTAAGGTATCGTTTAATATAATAAATAATGAAGTATCTAACGTAGCCGTCGACGACGTTCCGAAATGAACATTTTCTTGAGAAAAATATTTTTATTGAACTCTCTTTTTTACAACTTTCCGACCTTCCGCGACCCCTTTGTAGAGGCTAGGGTACCCACCCCCATGACGTCGCGACCTACACGAAAAAACTGTACTAGATCAAGGTTTCTCGAACTTACAGCTCCATGGTCTCACTTTATATTCAAGACTAGCTTGCGCCCGCGACTTCGTACGCGTGTATCCGGTATCTACGTACATTATAATCACAATGCTACCTGTATGCCAAATTTCAACCCGATCTACGGATGACTCTAGTGATGTGAGTTATATAGATCAGTCAGTAACAGTTGCACAGATCAGCGAAATTCTAGATCTGTGAACGGTGGCGTTTTATAAATGTAGACAACGGCACGCTCTATCTACTTTAACGGCCCGGGCGGCGGCCCTAAGAGGATGGATACCTATTTCTATGGCCCAGCCACTCCCTGCCGCGACTTTTTTTTACTAAAATGAGGGTAACTTCGTAACAAATAAAAGAAATACCACTATGTCGCATTTGTATGAATGCTTAAGAGCTATATTACATTTTGACTGTGAATTTTGCGTAAAATGGCCAATTTTGGCGTTCTTCATCTCGGAAACAAAAATACATTAACAATGTTGACTTATTTAATAGTATAGAATAGCTATTGGCATAGTACATAGCGGCCTCGCTTTTTGTAAATTTTGCTTAACTTTTTTTTTTTTTTTTTTTTTTTATACTACGTCGGGTGGAGCACAAGCATACGGCCCGCCTGATGTGAAACGGTTACCGTAGCCATATTAACGCTCGCAACATAAAATATTGCTCGCGCGCCGCCACCCCCGCTGCCAACGCAGCATCTCCTTCCTTCCTTTTTGGTGACCTCACTCACTCGCAGGAACACAACAACCCTCAAGGGAATTGTTATTTGGCTGCGGTATTCTGTGAGGTGGAGGTACATTCCCCAGTCGGGTAGCTTACAATTACGCTCCCTACCTCTCTTTTCGCCAGAGCTTCGTTTGTCAGTCAGCAGGGTGCACCGCGTGCAGGTGAAGTTGGCTTTGGTTCAAAGATGTTGATGAGCCACTTACACCCCAAAAACTAACTTTTTAAATAAATCCAAAATTGCAGAGAAAGATTTTTATAAAATACGCGCATTCACTATTTTGAACTCCTGGATTGTACTACTGTTCCAAACAAATGAAATAAAAAAAATAGAATGTTAATTCTTATATAGTCGTATAGTACATAGCGGCCTCGGAATTTTGAAATATCATTGATTTAATATAGAAAAAAATCATTCTTTTAACCAAAAAAACTTCGAAAATCACTCTTAGTAAACTGTTAATTTCTCGAATAAACGATAATATTATTGAGCAAAATTTATACGAGAATAATTGTTACTTTATGATGAATAAACTTTGTAGCATGAATTTATTATCTTATTTCAATAAAAACGATAAATATAACTTCAAAATTACTACAGAAAACGATGCATCGGCGGCCTTCGCGGGTTTAGTACTGCGCGAGAGCTCGTCAGCGTGCAAATGTAATAGGGCTCTTAAAGAAAAATATAAGGCAAAGATTTTTATTAACCTTCTTCGCTTGTTTTAAAACTCTTAAAAATACTAAATACTCAGATCTATGGTTGGTACTTACTTCCTTTTAAGTCTACGCGTCTACCTTTCCTCAAAAACCGTCAAAAAAATTGCAGAACGTGTTTTTGAGAGACGAAAAAAGCCATTGAAAGTTCACTACGCCGGTATTGACCTTGAGTATTTCGTAAATAAGTGTAATTAAATTGATTGATTTGATATTCAAAGACTGTATGTAGCTTTTACGAAACGCATGGAATTTTATAATTACAATATGTTTATCCAACAAATCGTGGTTTAGTTGCGACTTAAATTTTTTAGGTCAATGTATTCGCCAGCAGTCAAAGTTTGTTTGTTTGTTTCTTTATTGTTCAAATTACAGAATGAATAAGTACATAAATAAAGAGGTACAGAGGCGGACTTATCCCACATGGGGATTTCTTCCAGTCAACCTTAGAGTAACTGCGTGGAGTGGACGTTACAGTGATTGGCAAGTAATACATCGAGTATTAAATGAAAGAAGGGAATTTGCAAACAAACAAAGTACACAAATTACGGACATGTGATACGGAGAGACGTTCGCAAGGCGTTGGAATTGCCTGAAAAAACGCGCGGAAGAGGACGCCCGCCGGCAACGTGGTGGACGAGTATGGCCCGAATTATGGACATGGCACAATTGCACCCACAGACGACCCTGCCCCCCTAGCCAAGTGTAATTCGTACGTTAGATAGATCACGTGACATTTGTCAAAATCGAACATTTTAGTATGTGATCTATCTAACGTTCGTTACGCTACGAATTACACTTGGCTAGGGGGGCAGGACAGAACAACCTGGCGAAAAAGAATTAGGAGCGCCGACACCATATAAAGTGGGAAGAGGAAAAGAAGAAGAAGACACAAATAACTAAATTATAAAACTATAGTACACAAGCAATGAAAAATATTAGGAAAGTTTTATAATTTGAAAGCAAAACGAAAGGAAAATTAAATATTCATTGCACAGTAAAAGTTACGGAGTTGATTTTGTTTTGAATAATACCTAACTACTGTTATTATGTATTATGGTCGCTTGTAGGTAGGTGGCTCACTATCACATTTAAAGCCAAAGCCAACTTCACCTGCATATCGACGTCTTTAAACGAGATTCTGCGGGAGATTTCTATTATATTTTTTTTATACTACGTCGAGCACGAGCAGCAGACAAACATACGGTCCGCCTATTTGGTAGTAGTTTTTATTTGGCTGCGGTATTCTGTGAGGTGAAGGTACGTCCCAGTCGGGCATAAAATACGTTGTACCCTGTAATCGAAATCTGAAATCGAAGGGGTTTAGACTAACTGTGGGTTGGCAGAAGTCAATGTTTGGAAGCCGCCTAAAGACCACTGACTTAGCTTAATGACTGTGATCTAACGACAACAGCCGGGACCGACGGCTTAACGTGCCCTGCGAAGCACGGAGGGCACGTTAAGCCAGTTGCCGTAGCCAGTCCATGGGTAGGTTTATTTATCTCGAACTGGCTTAATGTGCCCTCCGAGCTTTGGAGGGCACGTTAAACTAGCTGCCGCAGCAGTTTATTAATAAACCCATCCATGGACATGCTGCGATCGACGTTGCTTGACTTGCGTGATCCATTAGGCTGCCACGCGAAATGACGCCATTGAGCTCCTTATTTGCTGGTAATATGAACTAATATTATCTACTATATAAAAATAAGTCGGGTTTTCCTTCCTGACGCTATAACTCCAGAACGCACGAACCGATTTCCACGGTTTTGCATTCGTTGGAAAGGTCTCGGGCTCCGTGAGGTTTATAGCAAAGAAAATTCTGGAAAAATTTGAAAAGAAAAGCGGGAAAATCTTTTTTCACATACAGCGCCATCTCTAAGGAAATGGATGGAAACGAAAAGATTGAGCCACAGCGAAGCGTGGTTGGGCCGCTAGTGTGTAATAATTATGACAAATAAATACATACAAATAAGTGTAATGTCTGTTTCTAGGATAAAAAATAGCAGCTCATTTCACAGAAATGTAATATTATCAAGCGATAAAATCAAAGTGAATCACATTTGTGTGTGAGCGAAATATGAAATTTGAAGAGCCATTACTGTGTTCTTGAACCTGCGGGACGCTGAGTGTCAGCGAACCCGTCCTTTACCGTTTTGGTGGCGACGTCGCCGCCGCAGCGATGGTGCTGCACGGATATCCGGTGGCGTTTCGTTAGAAAGATTTATTATATGATCAATTGCAAAACAATTGTTTGAAATAAGTTTAACCCTTACATAGCATAAATGTGTATATCTTTTTAATCACGGGTCAAGCCCAGTCATTTGATAGGCGTGCGCGGGGATATAGATCCAACGCGTAGAGGCCTTTTTGAGAAGTTTAATGTAATGTTGTGCGCCCGCCGTGACCCACTCCAGGATATGTCAATGGAACGACATACGCATGAGCAGGTCTCGGCAGGCGTTGAGACTATTGCGAAGACTATTGAGAAATAAATGGGCTATGGAGATGACATCTGGGTGAACTAAATACCGGGCTATTACAGAAGAGGGACGGACGCCTGCCATAACTGCTTCTATTGCTAGTTTTTTATACTTTTTTTATACTTAATTTTAAAGTAGTATTTTTTTTAATAGTTACATTAATTATATAATAAGGATAATAACTAATTAAAAACTAAAATAAACTAAAATTATTCTAAAAACTAAATACTATTCTAATAACTGGATCCCCTAGTCAAGGAGCCCATGTAACAGGCAGCTTACCATCCCCGCGCTAAATTGTTAAGGAAGCCTCTCCATGAGAACGCTGGCCGCGTGGATAGAGCCGGTACATATGCGCCCTGATTACTATAAATTAAATGTATTAATTAATTATTTGGCCGTGTGGTTTCCGGCAGACTAGAATAGAATCACTCCGTCTCTTCCCGTGGATGTCGTACAAGGCGACTAAGGGAAATATATTACCAAACATCGATCAGGCCTCCCCAACCCGTTTGGCCAGCGTGGCCAAATCCTCCTTCTGTCTGGGACGGACGAGAGAGAGTCGTGTTCCTGTAGTGGAGACTAAAATGACCTGATGATGATGATGATGAATTAATGATTAATTACAGTATGCATTCAAGAATTTGAACTGTTACTTTCCGCAAAAACTCCTGTACCTACGCATTTTTATTTAATCTTTTGGTCTTGTTCTTTTTTTCTATTTATTGTTTATATTGTACAACATAATTTACATAAGAAGATTAAATTATGTAAAAGCGTTGAAAATTTGGTAACCAGGCGTGTGAAGCACGTACGTATTGCGTTGGCAGCGGGGGTGCCAGCACGCGGTTGTATGTTTGTTTGACATGATTTGGTATAAAAATAATGTATTTTTAAATATAAACGCTTAAATATCATGAGTTAAAATAAATTGGTTCAATCTGTGAAAGATCCATCAACACCAGCCCGCAGCGCAAACCGCTGGATGAAACAGGGGCCCTACCGCCGAAGCTGAAACCGATTACCATTAAATATTTTGATTGCGAAAATCAATTGAAATGCCCGGTTGAAATTTGGCAAACAGGTAGATAGTACGACGTGGGCGTCCGCTTAGAAAGGATTTTTGAAAATTCCCAAGGGAAACCAGGACACGCGAAGTTGAGGGCGCAAGTTAGTTTTTAAATAAATGGCATAAACCAAATATGCAACGATTTTATAAAAACTGTATGTAACGTTATCTGTACTTACCTATTATTAGATCATCAAAATCCAGATTTTATCGATCTAACTGTCTAATAAATAACATCGCCTCCAAACAGTCTCAGGATATAAAGTAGGCATTGCAGTGGCAACGTACTCCAGCGTGAATCACAGGTCGGTCTGTGGCAGCCCAGCGACGTTACCGCGTGGTACGAACTACAATCCGAGCGCGTTGATATCTTTACTACTGCACGCGCGCATCCGTGACGTAGTAACTCCATCTACGGATAATCTCCGCTGCGCTGCGACGAGCAGCGGAGACCCATGATAGATCTATGATTATTATTATAAAAATATAAACTTGAAAGTTTGTGAAGATTGATGAATAAAAGGCATATTGCCTTCCGTTGTGTGGTCCGCACACAAAGGAAGGCAATGTGTCTTTTTAGTCATAGCGTGTGTCAGCTAGGGTCGTCGAGAATTCTGACGTTCTTAGTGAATAATGCGCCAAGCGATGGAACAATAATGTATTTCCTCTAGACACTTTTTTATACTACAGCCTGCAGACACTTTCGCGTGCCGCGAAATACCATCCATCACAGCACCTCTTTTCGTCCTGGTAACCTAAGTAACTTGCAGGAACTTAACAATTCTCAAGCGTATTGTTATCTGGTTGCAATCTTCTGTGAAATGGAAGTACTTCATGAATCGGGTAGCTTATAATTACGCTGTGTGCTCTTCTCTTTTTCAGATCTTCTTTAGTTAATCAGCAGGGTGAACTACATGCAGATGAAGTTAATATTCCTTGACAAATTACACAGCGCCATCTAGTTCCAAACTGAGCAAAGCTTGTACTATGGGTACTAGATAACTGCTATATGTATGTACATAATTTTTTTTTATAAATAAATACAAATAAGACATAGGAAACACCCAGATCAACACAAACAGACATGTTTATGCACACAAATGTTTGTCTTGTGCGGGGATCGAACTCGCGACCTCGGAGCCAAAGTGGCTATTGCTAGCCATTCGACCACCGGGATCCTCAGTCGACTTTAGCCCTAAGATGATGGTGAGCCGCTTAGACTCCAACAAAATGAGTCATTGACACTTGATAATTAAAAAAACAAAAGGCATTATGCCGACAAAAGTCTGTATATGGCAAAGCCTACATACTATTATGAACGAGAAAGTTTGTTAGTTTATCCTGCTTTCACGTTAAATAAACACAATAAACAGACGTTATTTTTATACACTGTGATACTACCTACCTACAGCGCGAGAGGACGAAGTAACTAAGGCGACGCTATTGCGACATTGCAAAAAGTAATTTATAAAAAATTGAGTCAGAAAGAAAACCTTTTCTACAATTCCCTTCCAATATTACAAAGAAACTATTTGAATTTCACTAAAATAAATTCATCATCATCATCAGGTCCATTTTAGTCTCTACTACAGGAGCACGACCCTTTCTCGTCCGTCTTAGACGGAAGGAGGATTTGGCCTACACTCCCCACGCTGGCCAAACGGGTTGGGGAGGCCTGATCGATATTTGATAATGTATTTCCCTTAGTCGCCTTGTACGACATCTACGGGAAGAAAAGGAGTGATTCTATTCTAGTCTGCCGGAAACCACACGGCCATAAAATAAATTAAGTAGCAAAAAATGTTTTCCCTCAAAAGAAAAGATATTAAACTTCGTTTCTACAAAATTGCAATATGGTCGTCGTCGTCAACCGTTTTTCATCCCTTTGCTTGGATATTGGTCTCCCCTCAATTGAAGGGGGGTTTAGTAGAGCGTACTCTACCACGATGCACACCCGCGGGTCGGCGGAGGACAGTGTTTTTAAGCCACTTAAATGCCAGTGACTTAGCTTAACGACTGTCCGACGGCTTTACGTGCCCTCTGAAGCACGGATGTAATCTAGTATTTTAGTTAATTTACTTTTCCACTGCGAACTTGTTAAATTTAAACGGGAACTTGAGACTTATATTTCTTGGTTCCATTTCTTTTTATCTTCATCTCAACCCGTATTCATCCCGCTGGCATATATGCGTCTTTCCTTAATCGCAGGGGTTTAGAGTATACGTCACCATACTTCTCAATTCCGGATTGGTGGAGGCCAATGTTTGCCGAAAGCTTCAGAAATAATGTACTCGTATCACACCGAAATAAAGTGACTCAATGCTACTCATCAGAGATCCTCTTCTACTCATTCAGACAAACAACTTTCATTATGAAACAAATTTGGAGTTAAATGGAGTGTCAAAGAAGAGCAAAAGCCGCAAGCTCCGTATGTGGCCTGATAACCCTAAACCGCGGAGGATCATCTATGGTGAAAAATCATCTATGGTGAGTATCTGATCGAAGATCTAGAAATCAAGAAAAAAAAGAATCAAGAGAAGATTAGATCGAAGAGGGAAGGTCTATATCAATTATTATTATCAAATGATGACGATGATGAAGCCGCAAGTAAAGGTAAAGCTATTAATAAACCTTCTGTATTCACTTGTGATGATCACGCACCATCAATACGTCACGGTAGATGACTCTTGCCCTTCGGTGCAGACAGACAAAAAACCGCCTTGGACACGAGGCCGGCCTATAGTAAAACATCTTAGCAAATTGACAGAGGTGCTGAGAAATATTTTACTATCATATAAATTCCATTTTCATTTTTTTGATAAACGTAATTTTCTTATTTTTGCAAAAAGTAGTATGTATCGACCATCGACCAACCAAATTACTTTAACTTACTTGAAAAAAAAATAGTTTATTTCTTCTAAACCTGCGAGGATCTATATTTTATCCATTTTATTAATAAAAGAGTGAATTTTGAATGTAGAATTTCATAACCTTATTATATACAAAGATGTATGAATTATTTTGAAATTTTTAAAACTATATAATGATGACATTGGTTTCGTTAATATACGAAATAAGATCAAACGTTCTCATGGATTCATATGATGCTCCGAAAGCACTGTTCTTAAGAGGACATACAGGCTTTATTACTTAGAAAATCGAGCAAATTGTACTGCATAAGTTGCTAGATCTCTGTACTATAATGTACGGACGTATTTCTCGATTATTATTGAATTTCAGTATGAGATCGTTGTTTTTATTGATCGTTTAGAAAGGTTTCACAAAAGCACAAAAAATGTCTGATGTTATACCGCTAAATACACTGTAAATAAAAAAAAAACGACAATTTATTTTTCCCTTTCTTATAAAAAACCCATATGTTAAAAAAATGTCAAAAGCGTTTTACCGAACACGTTTCCGATTTGACGGAGGAAACCAGAATATATGAAACATCGATTTTGTAAGTTCGAGGCGCACACAGCCTAGTTATTCCGTTACGCTGAATTTACTTACAATTTTGGTAATATACACCTAAGTACGCAATATGAAATGGGTAGTAATATACCAAGCGTCTAAAATTGTGAAACTGACTTGGCGACTAAAGTTGATATAAAACATACCAAACCTAACCTAGTATTTATGTGGCTCATTTAGTATTTAATATGGCTCATGTTATTATTTTCCATATGAAATGTCCTCTTAAGCTGTTCAATATGGCCATTACACCAGTTGAGTTCAGTGGAGTGGATGAGAGTAAGATGTGCGGTAAAGCGGCCAATTACTCCACCGCAAACCATTGTGTTGTAATCACTTTTACTGCTCGCGGAGAAAGGTGGGTGGTACACTATTAATGCACTACTGCTGCGGCAGTGATCGACGGTAATGTTTAATGAAATACGGGACACACTTAAAACCGGTAACCCTTAAGTTTTATTCTACCAGGGCGGTAACTCAATAAACAAGGACGTTCAGTGTTTCGTGAAAAAAATATGTATCTGTACATAGGTAAACAAATACTTCTGGACAATTTACGCAGCGCCATCTGGTCCTAACTGATAAATGTACTCAAATGCTTTTGTTAAAAAAAAATGTTAATACGTACTTTTAATACATAGATAACCACCCAGACCAAGATACATTTTCATGCACACAAATGTTTGTTTTGTGCGGGAATCGAACCCGCGACCTCGGAGTCAAAGTAGCCATTTCTATCCATTCGACCACTGGGCTCGTCAAATATCTGTACATACATATTACTTCTCTATTAATGGATTTAAAATTCACTACTTGATTCCATGCGGGACGAAATACCGAATGACCCAGCACATGGGTATAGAATCCACTTAATAAAAGGTAGCTTTAACAAGAGTATAGAACCCTCAGAAATAAGTTAGCACTTTTTGTATATTGTATATTGTCGATGTATAATGTTGATATTAAAGTATCCAATATGTACTGAGAATTATACCACACCGCCACAGGTATTTTGCGGCAATACCATTCCCAGTACTTAAATAAACTTTAATTAAATTAACATTTCATTAGCATATAATTTTATGAAATTGTCATTGGAATTACCACCTAATAAAAAAGGCTGGCGATACTGCCTCTGCTTGCACCTAAATGGTCGATAGTGGTCGATACCCTTTTTTAGCAGAGGTAGTGTTCGTAGACTCACAAATATAAGTTACTGAAAAAAATCATGATGTATCCAATACTTTTTTATGAGTATCGTGAGCCGCGCAATTAAAAAAAAACCGGTAGCCTAATTAACCGTAGTCAAAAAGGCGGTTCTCCACCTGACACGCATGTTCGCAATGTTCTCTAAAAACGACTCGAGTGAGTTTTTCAGTTTTCAACTGTAATTTTCCTAGAAAGGTATTACTGTAAGGATATTTCATTTCTTTTTAAGTGTGATTCGGGAGCTGAAGAAGTTTTTTTTTTTATTTTAGTTATTTTAAAATTTTCGACAACGTCATTCACAAATTGTATATTTTTTCAGTTTCAATTTCTATAATTCCCTATAGTATAAATTTTGGGCAAAAGGTCGTAAGTTTCCTGTCGGGTAACCCTGCCCACAGTATGTCTTTGTCACAGTCGGTGAATCGTCTAACTAATTAGTAAACAATAAATTAGTCATGAATACTACGGAATTACCCAATCAAGGTCCTCGTGAACACAGAAAGCCGCCGCAAACCACCGATCATCATAAATGTTCGAGTCTCGCATTATAAGCGTCAATGAGTTATTTTCCATATTTCTTTGTCGATGAGACGAGAGACGAGACTTCCGCGAATGTAAATTATGAGCATTGCACACTTCCCACCTTCCCACTAATATATTATTATATTGACAAGTTTTGCAAGCTTTTGTTTCCATTTTTTAAAGCCATTTTTACTAAAACGTCATAGATTTAAATTTATATTATCAGAATACACCAAATAAACTTATAGTTAAACAAGAACCAAACAAAAAATTCGACAACGAAAATTTGTTTTCACAGAAACAATATGAAAGTAACATACCATAAGTCACTCTCACGGCTAAGTCGAATATGTATGTATAATGATACCTCATTCGTTTTTTTATATATGAGAGGGGGCAAACGAGCACGATGGGTCACCTGATGGAAAGCAATCACCACCACCCATGGAGATCAGCAACACCAAGGGGTCGCCGATCTGTTGCCAGCCTATACTCCTTCCTTTCTTTCTGGTGACGTCACTCACTCGCATAACGAGTCGTAATAACGACCCTCAAGGGGATTGTTATTTGGCTGCGGTAATCTGTGAGGTGGAGGTACTTCCCCAGTCGGGCAGCATAAAAAAATACGCTATTCATCTCTCTTTTCGCCAAAGACTCGTTTGTCAGCAAGGTGCACAAAATGCAGGTGAGGTTGGTTCAAAGATGTTGATGAATCACATACACCTCATACGTTGAAATCCATCAAGCGGTTTAGGCTGTAGAGTTTGCCAAAAAAATATGCACACACTCAAAACACATAATCCTTCCTACTTCACTCAATGCAGTCGGTAAAAAACTCAATGGACTCGGTCGGTCGGTTATTATTATTTTATTATCTATATATATAAAAATCAATGCCACTTTTCGTTGTAATTTTATAACTCAAGAACAGGCTCACCTATCGAAACCAAATGTTTAGGGTTTATTCGGACTATTTAGTAGATGGTTTATGTGAAGTTTGCACAAAATCGGTAGAGCGGTTCTTCATTTATCACATTTTTTGTAACAAATGAATTCAATAAATGGCAGATCATTTTGTTAATGGGGATTTTGCTGTCAAATTGAAACTTCTTTCAGTGTTGACAGTACAAGCATGTTGTTATGTCATTCATGCGGTCATTTCATTTTGGACGTACTTCGACTTTATGTTGCCTGTTCCAGAGTCGGTACCCCCCCCCCAGCCGTTTGTTTATTCATGCTCAAAATGGAAAAACAAAAAATATTGTTTACTTCCAAATGTTTTGGATTAAGTTTTAAAATAGCTAGAAATTAATAAAATATTTTTTTGTTTGAATAAATGAATTTGGTGTTTATGTTTGCCAATGATTTTTTTTATTATTTCACTTTATACGTAGCGAAGCACGTACCGGGCCGCTAGTATGTATTTATAAATGAATCCATTTTTCATGGCGTCTTATATATACGTATAATTCACGGCATCACGCGTGAATGGATGTTGACATAATGTTTTAGGTTCCGAATAGTATTTTAGGCTTGTAATGCCTTATTTGCCATATTGCTATTTCTCACATTGCTAAGAGCGGAAGTCAAATTCCAAAAGCTTCTTACTCCTCCAATTTCTTCTGATTAAATACGTCGTGTTGAAGGAGTTGAGAGCGATTATATAGCTACGATAACCGCTTTACATCAGACAGGCTGTATTGTTTGCCATCCGACGTAGTATATTTAAAAAAATAATGAAATTGCGACCTGAAAATTTCTGAACTTTCACCCGAATTTTGTTTTCATTTCGGAGGTTGGTTGGTTTTATAGGGTTGACAGCTGTGCAAGTAAAGTAACAAGTGACTTTTGTATAGGTGAACAGTACGCAAGCATAGGTTGTAACATATTGAGTAATAATATTACTTTAATGGTAATGGCATATGAGCCGTATTATTTATCAATGCTGTTAGTGTATTGCTGGGAAAAGATCTTGATTTCCCGCTTGTAATATTATGTGTAACCATTGTAATCAAACCCCTATTGCTACGAAATAACAATATGAACTTTCACATTCGATGCGAGTTAACTCAATTCACATTGTATTCACACAATAGTCAAATACACTAGACAATCATCTATCTACCTCAATACAAAAGGTGCTTTACGGTATATTACTGTATTGCCCAACAAATCATATGAGCGATGACGGCCCAACTCACGTAACGATTGTATCGAACAAAATCATAGTGGTATACCGATCGCGATGGTTGTACCGATTTGTACGTCACTGCTCAATTCGAATCGAAAGTTCATACTCTGCAATTGCTGCAATTAACGGCGAAAGTGACATCCCTATTGGGGTGCGATTATATCGCCATAGAGTGCCTCCATTTGCGTTCGATCATTTATGTATGGTCCAAGAATAATGCGGGCAGCGTGTTAATATAAATATATAGAAATAAAAAATAAACATTGATGTATCCGAGTAAGTTTACTAATGTGTTTGAAATTCATAAATTTTTCAATTGCTATAATATTCATCTCAAACTGACATGCGTAGGTACCTATTATATATTTTTGTTTGTTTGTATTCTTAAATCTTTAATGTACACCAAATAACAGATACACAAACAAAAAGAAAAAAATATTGTGAATTTAAGAATGTACAAATGCGGGCTTATCTCTATGAGAGATCTCTACCAGGCAACCTTCAAGTGTTGATTACTATAATTCATATTTAATTTTCAGTCGAATATTTATTTAATATTGGAACTCATGGATCGCTGGCGTTACAGTAGTTTTATATTGTAATTTATTTCCTGTATGCATAGTTTGTTAGTCAAATTGAACGGGTCACTCACGTATTTTTGTCGGGAAAGCCGACTAGTTTCGATTTCAATCTGAGATCTTCATCAGGGCAAAGATCCAGGCGGCAGTTCATCGCGACAGACACAGAACGTCCGAGTCTGGCCATTTGTCTGGATTGATCCAGGTAAATGGCCAGACACCGCCTTATACTAGAACTGTTACTGTACACAAGCAGTTCTTTATGCAAATATTTTTTTTTTTTTTTTTTTTTTTTTATGTGAGAGGGGGGCAAACGAGCATGTGGGTCACCTGGTGGAAAGCAATCACCACCGCCCATGGAGACCAGCGACACCAAGGGGTCGCCGATCCGTTGCCAGCCTTTTAAGGAAAATGAAAACTCTGTTCTTGAAGGCACCCATGTCGTAGTTGTTCGGAAATACCGCTGAGGGAAGTTGATTCCACAGTTTCACTGTTCGTGGTATGAAATGTCTTAGGAAACGTACTGTAGTAGATCGCCAATTATCAAGATGATATGGATGGAATTTTAATTTATGGCGAGTTGTACGATAGTGGAATTCAGCGGCAGGTATCAAGTCAAACAGCTCATCGGAGCACTCCCCGTGATATAATTTGTATAGAACGCAAAGAGACGCTACATCTCTGCGTGTAGAGAGAGAGTCCAATCGATCCGAGATCATTGGGTCACCGACGATTCGAGCTGCTCTTCGTTGTATGCGGTCAAATGGAGCAAGCAAGTACTGGGGCGCACCGGCCCAGAGATGCGAACAGTACTCCATGTGAGGTCGAACCTGGGCTTTGTATAGTTGAAGGCGGTGTCGGGGTGTAAAATACCGCCTGGCTTTACTAATCACACCAATCTTCCTGGAAGCCAGTTTGGCCTTGCATTCCAAGTGACCGCGAAACTGAACATCACTCGATATGTCGACACCCAAGATGGTAATGCTAGTTCTTACACTAAGGGGAGTACCTTCCAAACTAGGAGCTACGACGAATGGGGACTTTTTAGCGGTAAACGCACAAACCTGTGTCTTGGAGGGATTTAGCTGCACCAAATTCAATCTACCCCAATCCGAGACGTGTCCAAGGGACGTCTCAATCTCAGACACAAGTTTTGTTCGGTACTCATCGACGCAATCCCGAGAAACATTACATTGGCCAGTGTATCTTACGTCCACTGTACTGTCATCCGCATAGCAATGAACATTGTGTATAAGCAGCAAGTCATTGATATGCAGAAGAAACAGCGTGGGGGACAATACACAGCCTTGTGGTACGCCAGCATTCAAGCGTAGTGGGTCCGAGCGTGCTCCGTCAACTACAACTTTGATGCTACGCTCAGATAGAAAACTGGCAATCCATATGCAAAGCTTCTCAGGTAGCCCAAAAGAAGGAAGCTTGGAAAGTAATGCTTTATGCCACACCCGATCAAAAGCTTTTGCTACGTCCAGACTAGCAGCCAATGCCTCGCCCTTGCTTTCCACTGACTCCGCCCAACGGTGAGTCAAGTATACCAGAAGATCACCAGCTGAGCGACCATGGCGGAAACCATATTGGCGATCATTTATCAGCTGGTGATCCTCTAAGTAGGCTACCAGCTGTTTGTTAATGATAGCTTCCATGATTTTGGAAAATATGGAAGTTATCGCAATAGGCCTGTAATTGGACGGATCTGAGCAAGTGCCTTTTTTAGGGATCGGGTGGACTAAAGCCTCCTTCCATGAGCAGGGGACCACGCCAAGTGAGTAGGAGTACCGAAATAGGCGTGTTAAAATCGGAGCCAACTCTGGAGCACATGTTTTTAAAACAATAGGTGGAATGCCATCCGGCCCACTCGACTTATGGATGTCCAGGGAGAAGAGTGCTCTACGGACAGCTCTTTGCGAGAACTTAATGTCTGGCATAGAGCTCTCACACCGTGGGATGGTTGGCGGTGTTGCTCCCTGATCATCGAGAGTCGAGTTAGACGCAAAGAGAAGTCCAAGAAGATCGGCCTTTTCCCTTGCAGTATGGGCCAGTGAGTCATCCACTCGGTGCAATGGTGGAAACGACGACCGACAGAAGTTACCTTGAACAGCCTTGGCGAGCGACCAGAACGCACGAGACCCAGAGGGCAAGCGCACTAATCTCTCGCCAATTTTGCTAACGAATTTGGACTTTGCCCTGGCGATGCAGCCCTTAAAGGATCTAGACGCAGCGTTGTAATTCTTCTTAAGGACACCGGTATTTGCATCTCCAGCTGCCTGAGCCTCGGACCAGGCTCGGTAAGAATCCTGCTTATGACGCAACGCGGCTTTGCAAGACCCTCCGAACCATGGTCGAGATTTGCCACCAATGGGCACCGCAGAATTAGGAATAAAAAGTTCCATGCCCTGCAGAACCACATCAGCGACAGCATTAGCACAGGCGCTGGGATCTTCCAGCGAAAAGCAAATCCGCCCCCAAGGGTAGGAGGCCAGGAAACTACGCAGCCCATCCCAATCTGCTGACCTAAAATGCCACACACGACGTGTGCTGGCTGTGCGCGGTCGCCTTTGGCGTGTGAGTGGCACAATACTCTTTATGAGGCAATGATCCGAAGACCCAAGAGGGGCGCCAACAGACACACGATAATTTTCAGGGTGGGAGGTCAGCAGAAGATCCAAAAGGGACGCCATATGCTCCGACACATCCGGCACCCGCGTGGGCGAGGAAACCAGCTGTGTCAGACCATATGCCAAGGCAAAGTCATGGAAAGTTCTTCCAGCATGGTCAGTTGATCTAGACCCTAGCCATTCGACGTGGTGGGCATTAAAATCACCCAGTACCACAATCTCTGCAGAAGGCATCTGCTGGAGTATACTGTCGGTCGTCGTTTGTATGTGCTCCACAAGACGCTCCGTTTCGACATTTCCGCTGTGGGACCTGTAGAGGCACGCGTAAATGCGAGTGCGGTCCTCAAAATCTGCGCGCAGCCACATAATTGACAGGTCCCTCGCTTCAAGACTGCCAAGACGTCGACAACAGATATTCTCCCGAATGTACGCGCAAACACCGGCTCGTGGCACAAAGTGATGTTCCACTTTGTACCCTGGGTAACGCAGATATGAGATGTCAGCAGGGGGGAATATCTGAGTCTCCGTCAAAAAGAGTATGGCCGGCCTAGCCGTCTCTAGATGATGGTGGACAGCATTGATGTTGGAGTTAAGTCCCCTAACGTTACACAGCTCAACGCAGAGCTCAGGGGGAGGTGCCACCACACTCTTCTTGCGTTTGCTCCCGGCAGAAATATAGAGCGGCGTAATGCCCGCCCCAGAATACGTCGGGCGGCCTGAGCAGTGGTGCTCAGGGAGGGATTCTCCGTCACCAGCGGTGACGGTACCCTCCTGGGGTATTGTTCTTTTTACTACCGCTGCCATATTTAGAGTTGGGGTGTTTGGGTTGGGCTCCGGGTTTCAACACTCACCGTACGAAACGCAATAGCGCGAGCTATTACTTCACGCCGGTCTTCTGCGTGAGAGTGGTACTGCCCCGGACGAGCCGGCCCAATTACGAGCTGTATTCATTCAATGTCCAAAACTTGACCGCGATCATGTTCTAGACACTAAACGACTACAGCTTGGCTCTACCACTCAGGAAAAAGGCTACTCGTTTAGCACCACCCAGGGGTCACGTGCAGGGAACCCTGGGTGGTGCTAAATAATTTCCTAATGTCCGCTATCGGTCGTGCCTTGCGCTATGTTGGAGGTGTGGAAAGCCGTGGACGTGAGCCGCGTTAATTGCATTCGCCGCGGAGCCGCTGACCGGCCGAGTTCCGCCGTGGCAATGAACCTGATAACGTCGCTCGGTCTGCTGCCGCCTCCGCCCGCAGTGGACACGTATCCTTGCGGAAACTGATTTATGACCTTTACATTAAACTATGTCTAATTTTAATGTTATTTATTCTTTATTGCACGCAATCTATTTATTGATCATATTCTAAAGGCGACCTTAATGCTAAAGAATTGTCTACCAGTTTACCTTTCGGATGTATGATATTTTTAGGTTGAGCCTTATTTAAGATAATACAACATACAACAATGTTTACAAACAAGTATTTCTTACTAAACTAATTTCACAATTAGAAAGCTAGGGATAATGCATAGAAGTAACTTCATAGGCTATCATTTCAGTAATAACAAAAAGGTGTTTATTGTGTGTATGTTCATTGCTGTTATTTTATGATCCGCATTCGTCTTATCTGCTTTTCCCAAAGGTTGGCGGGTAGAGAATGCTCTTAGCATTAAGTCCGCCTTTTGTACCATTACTCTATGGTCAATAAAGTTTTAAATAAATAAATTTATAAAAAGCATCAAAGCGACCGAAAAGCACCTATATTTTATTTGTTGTCCCCAATGTTATCCCATTTTTCTTACAGGTAGGTAAGTGTTCAATTTTACAAACAATCAATCGTTGCTATCGAAAACTGACTTAGCTTAAAACAAAAACAAGAAATCCTTTTTAATTTACATCTCATCCATCAAGATATGAACGGGCCAATTAAATTTAAAGATTTTGTAAGGTTTATTTTGCGAAGATATTATGTATCACTTGAGATTACAATGTTTGGGTGGTTGAACCCGGTTGAACCCGGGCCCTACCGCTGAAGCTGAAGCCGATTACCATTGGAATTTTTATTCGCGACATAAAACTTCAACTTCAGATTGATGGTAATTGTGTTAAGCTTAGCTGGTAGATACCCTAGAGTTCTACAAACTAATCTGAAGATGTTTGTCATTAACCTAAGACCTATTTTTCGTATCAAAATGTTCGATCAGAATCGGCTTCAGCTTCGGCGGTAGGGCCCCCGAATTAGACTGCGGGCACATTAAAGGAATAGTTTTCATTTGAGTGTTTCTCTCTCCAACATTATAATTGATTAAACTTGTACTGCAAGGCCTGTCATACTGTTTTTAGGGTTCCGTACCCAAAGGGTAAAAAGGAACCCTATTACTAAGGCTCCGCTGTCCGTCCGTCCGTCCGTCTGTCACCAGGCTGTATCTCATGAACCGTGATAGCTAGACAGTTGAAATTTTCACAGATGATGTATTTCTATTGCCGCTATAACAACAAATACTAAAAAATAGAATACAATAAATATTAAGGGGGCTCCCATACAACAAACGTGATTCTTTGCTCGTTTTTACTCGCAATTGATAACGGCAATAGCTACCTATTGCCGTTATCAATTGCGAGCAAAAAATCACATTTGAAATATTCACATAATATTTCGTTATATATTCACTTTAAAAATAAATAATTAAATAAAAATACAACAAATATTTAAGGGGGGCTCCCATACAACAAACGTGATTTTTGGTCGTTTTTATAGATAATGGTACGGAACCCTTCGTGAAAGAGTCCGACTCGCACTTGGCAGATTTTTTTCTCAAATATTTCCAAGTATGTACAGAACAGCCATGGACCTGTTATAATACTATTATTCCTACTTTGAGTATTCTAGAGATTATACAATGGATATAGTTATTATGTTCGGGAGAGTTGATTGATATAATGCCTATGGCCTCCTTCTACAGTCGCACCGCTCGCCATCGCCAACGAATTTATCCTCACACGTTGTACCCAAGATGTTCGCGCACTAGGCAGAGTGCGCGAACATCTTGGATTTAGATCTTGTTCTAGAGTGGTTTTCTTCCACGGACTTTCAAGTTATAAAATGAATTACCTGCAGAGGTTTTCTCTAGAAGCGACTGTTTATGGTTCTTCAAGAAAAGTGTGAAGAGGTTTTTACATGATCGGCAACGCGTGAGTGATACTTCTGGTGTTGCGAGCGTCTATACGGCACATATTGGCTAGTTTCTTTGAGCTTTTAGCAATACCGAAATGCTAGTATATAAAAAAATAAGAATATAATTTATAAAAAGTGTAAAACTTGTCTAAGTACCCACAAGGGTCCAATGGCTGAATAAATAATTTCATTTCATTATAGGCTACAATGGCGTTTTACCATCTGGCAGGTCGTATGTTTGTCACTTTATTATACATATATATATACACACCCATGATACAGTTAATCAATCAGATTAAAACTGGCTCTTGTATATCCAAATTGTGAAAAAATGCATTGCAACTGCAACCCATGTCAACTCGTGGGGATTTAATTGACAGAACGGTGTCATACGAGCAATACGAGTATGATGTGGGACTAAACCGTGTTGCTAAAGATTGGAAATTTTAATTGCTAAAGCGCTGTGGGATCTTTATTGCTTTCCTAATGTGTCATTTGTGCACTTTATACATTTTTTTTATATGAGAGGGGGGCAAGCGAGCATGTGGGTCACCTGATGGAAAGCAATCACCACCGCCCATAGAAATCAGCAACACCAAAGGTTCACCGATCCGTTGCCAGCCTTTTAAGGGAAATATTGACTTTCTTGAAGACCCCATGTTGTATTTATTTGGGAATACCGCTGGAGGAAGTTGATTCCACAACTTCACAGTTCGTGGTAGAAAATGTCTTAAAAAGCGTACTGTAGTAGATCGCCAAATATCGAGATGATGAGGATGGAATTTTAGTTTATGGGGAGTTGTACGATAGTGGAACTCAGCGGCAGGTATCAAATCAATCATATACACATATATAAACAACTTCATACATATATAAGGACATATATATGAGGAGATCGATGACGTCGTTGCGTATTCCAGCTTAAGGAATACGCAGGTCAGGCAATGACACCCCTAGCTCTGGGGGTCTCAAAATGAAAATCCAAAGTTTCGGACGAAAGTTTTTTCAGATTTGAATTTCCTTCGATTGGGCCGATTGATGTGAACTTGTGAACTTTTCATCCAGGAGCACATAATTTGTTATCTAAATGGGGTGTTAGTGGCTCACTACCATGTTTGAGCTAAGGCCACCCTCACCTGCGCGTGGTGGACTCTGTTATCTGACTAAGGAGACTCTGGCGACAGAGAGGAAGGGCCCATGGCCTCCTTCAGACGCACCGCTCGCCATCGACAGGGAATTCATCCTCACACATTAGAGCCAAAGGGTTTACGTACTGTGCGGTTCCAGTCGGCACACCGAGAGGTTTTCTCCTACGTACTATCAAGCTGTGGAATTAACTGCCTGTTGAGGTTTCCAGGAGTCTTGGGGTTTTTTTGTTTTGAGGGTTTTTTTGTGGGGGAGATTTGGGGTGTAAGTGGTTCATCAAGATCTTTGAACCAAAGCCAACTTCACCTGCACGTGATGCACCCAGCTGACTTACAAACGAAGCTCTGGCGAAAAGAGAGGTAGGGAGCGTAATTGTAAGCTACCCGACCGGGGAATGTACCTCCCCTCACAGAATACCGCAGCCAAATAACAATTCCCTTGAGGGTTGTTGTGTTCCTGCGAGTGAGTGAGGTCACCAGAAAGAAAGGAAGGAGATGCTGCGTTGGCAGCGGGGGTGGCGGCGCGCGAGCAATATTTTATTTTGCAAGCGTTAATATGGCTACGGTAACCGCTTCACATCAGGCGGGCCGTATGCTTGTCTGCCACCTGACGTAGTATAAAAAAAAAAAGTCTACAGACCGGGATTCTTCAAAAGGGCGTGAGGAGGTTTTTACAGGGTCGCTACCGTGCAAGTGATAATGATGCCGTTGGTGCTGCAGGCGTCCATAGGCTACGTTAACTGCTTTCCATCAAGCGGGTTGTATGCTTGTTTGTCACCACTTGTTTGTCACTTAGTGGTATCAACTTAGTGGTATGAAAAAAACAAAGAAGAATTAGACAAAATATTTTTTTGGAACGAACTTAAAGACCTTGTTCTTCACGCCCATTCTTCGTTCGCTAGGTTAAATATAGCATTTGCAAACTTTACGGCGCGACGTTCAACAGCTGCATTTTTTTACTGAATAGTAAAACAAAACTGTTTGTGTTGAACGGAAACAGTTTTAAGATGTAGGTCTACCTTGCAGTCAGTAGAAAGCGTCATGAATGTATGAACAAAGCATAGCGCATTAGTCTCGCGCATTGCGCACCGTTGTTATGCAAATTGTACTAACATTGTGCACGGCGGAATAAAGCTTGTGCCGATCGGTCACACTCTCGATCAGTCTGCCCTGTGACTCACGGCAAGTGGGGTGTGCCACTGGCCTAAACCTCTTCTCGTGTTTGTTTGTATTATGAACATTTGTGTCAACGTCTGCTGAGACATGAGTGTTTAGTTATCTTAAAAAAATAGAGTAATAACTCACTTTATTATTATAAAAATATTGGCTTTTTTTATACCACTAAAGTGGAAAACAAGCATACAGGCCGCCTGATGGAAAGCAATTAACGTAGCCTATGGACGCCTGCAATACCAACGGCATCATTATGACATGCACCGTGCACCGACCCTGTAAAAACCTCTTCACGCCCTTTTTGAAGAACCCCATGCTGTAGACTCCTGGGAAAACCTCGACAGGCAGTTAATTCCACAGCTTGATAGTACGTGGGAGAAAACCTCTCGGCACACTGGAACCGCACAGTACGTAAATCCTTCGGCTCTAATGTGTGAGGATGAATTCCCTGTCGATGGCGAGCGGTGCGTCTGAAGGAGGCCATAGGCCCTTCCTCTAAGTGGTTCATCAACATCTTCGAACCAAAGCGAACTTCACCTGCACGCGGTGCACCCTGCTGACTGACAAACGAAGCTCTGGCGAAAAGAGAGGTAGGGAGCGTAATTGTAAGCTACCCGACTGGGAAATGTACCTCCACCTCACAGAATACCGCAGCCAAATAACAATTCTGTTGAGGGTTGTTGTGTTCCTGCGAGTGAGTGAGGTCACCAGAAAGGAAGGAGATGCTGCGTTGGCAGCGGGGGTGGCGGCGCGCGAGCGATATTTAACATTACGAGCGTTAATATGGCTACGATAACCGCTTCACATCAAGCGGGCCGTATGCTTGTCTGCCACCCGACGTAGTATAAAAAAAACTACACAAGTTCCATACTTTACCTTAGGAGTAACAGCCTTATTAACTTAACTGCCTTAATATATATATATATATATATATATATATATATATATATATATATATATATAACCTTAATAAGTATATAACCTTAACTGTCTCCACAGTGGCACCGTTCGCCATCGGCATAAATTCATCCTCACACATTAGAGACGAAGTGGTCACGTACGGTGCGGTTAGCGTTTCTTCCAACCACTATCAAGTTGTGGAATGAACTGCCTGTGGAATGAAATTTTCCCAGGAGACTTGGGGTTGATCAAAAAGCCCGTGAAGAGGTTTTTTACTGGGTCGGCATCGCGTGAGTGATACCTCTGGCAATTACAGTTTATCAACGATTGCTGCGTCATAAGGAATATAATAATACCACATCTCTACTGTTCTGTGGCGGCCATTTGGTTGTTGAGACATCAAAAACCACAAGGAAAGCTTTACCTAAATTTATATTTTTTTTACACAGACATATTTTAATTGCCGTGTCCTCTCGTCTGTATTTTACAATACAAAATCATGTAAAAAATTCACGACATGGCATCAAGGAATTTAAAGGAGTCATTGACTCTTACTTTATTCCAGTTGCACACTCCAATATAAGGAAAAACACAAAATAAATGAACGGTGTGTAATAAATTTTCGTCATGGTGTCGAGTCGGGGAGTTGTCGGGTTTCCCTCCATCCATCAAGATGGCCCCCCAGAGACATAAGTGCATAAAGGTGTCTGTCGAACACATGAATAAACTTTTAAACAAAGGGTGTATCATCGTGTCATCGAACAGTATTTGAATATTTTCCTTTTTTTTAGTTAGTAGAATTTAATTTTATTGTACTGAGTGCTTAGTGCGAGTTTTTTATTCACGTTCGATAATGTCAACGTAAACAGACTGACCAAATAGAGAAGTACTCTCATGTTGTGAATTTACCAGACGCGTGTTACATATCCAAATTACCCGGGTTGCTCACTTCGAAATGTGAGCGAGTAAGCTATATAATTTTGATATGTAACACGCGTCATATAAATTCACAACATGAGAGTACCTATATATTTGGTCGGTTTGTTTACGTTCACATTATCGAACGCGTACAAAAAACTCGCACTAGGCACTCTGGTACTTAGTATATATTCACGAGCTCGTATTTTCCTTAAGGCACAAGGAAAGTTTTAATAATGAGAAAACATATTAAAAAATTGACAGAACGAAGCCTGTCCTGGAAGCTAGTTATAAATATTTATTAATTCTTACTTTTTAGACGATTTTATTTTCAATTAATTATTTGATTATTAAGCTATTGCATAGCTTCTATCGCGGGCCTTGAGCGCGGGGACCGAATCCAGAAATTCCGTAACGAAAAAACCTCACGCTCCCCACTCCGACGGGCAAGGAGGTGTGGCTTGAAGGCCGTGCATCGTCTAACGTCGTTTCAGTTCGGCAGTCTTCGACACGGCGTTGTGTGCGTGCGATTAGACGTATTGTACGACTCTACGAAACTCGTTTTATTTATTTAATAATAGAAAAATTTGTTTTCTTATCGGTCACCACGCTCAAAAAGTGTAACTTGAATTAATATCAAAGAAAAAGCAATACTGCATGAATAAAATAAATAAATAAAATTATAATTGCATAAGTTGATACAAAATGCTATGCAATAGCTTTACCGCGGCAGTCCCCGAGTGCCACACGTCTTTTTTTTTATTACTTTTTCTCATGTAGCCTTCCTAAGAGCTACGCTCTCTTAACCAATATTATATCACACTTTCAGGTTTCCACGCCTAAGGGTGCCAATGAGACCCTATTACTGAGATTCCGCGGTCTGTCTGTCCATTCGTCTGTAACAGGGCTCTATCTCTCGAACCGTTATAGCCACACACATGAAACTTTCACCGATTTTGTATTACTGTGGCCGCTATAACAACAAAAATTAAAAAAGGGGTCGTCATACAAGAAACGTGTTTCTATAAATATTTTACATTCACGTCCCCTGTCTAGGCGGGATTTGTACCAACAACATCTCGATGACCGGTCGAGCGCTCTTCCAACTGAGCTACCTGGAAGGTTTGTGATGGGGACAAATTTATGCATTTTATATTTTCTGTTGTGTAATCTGTTTCTTTTTTTTTTTAATATTTATAATATTCTGCCAAGTTGGCCGAAATGAACTATTTTAATAATAAACGTGTTTTTATACGGAATGTTGTAGTACGGAACCTAGTTTTTGTTATTATTATAGGTTTCGATATTTATCTATAATTATCTATAAATAACGCCGCGATCACCGCCGGCAACTAATGCCAAGCGAACATTAGGCGATATATCACCAACCCACTTATCACCTGATGAAAAGCGACTACAGCGGTCAGCAAGCACGGAAAATGTAGACAACTTAAGCCTTAGCACCTCGGCTGAAATTCTTGATTCAAATATTGATTATGTTGAATTTGTTCGCGAATCTTCGGAATGTCTGGAAAAAATTAATGAGATAATTATCGGGCAAACCTCGCGAATTGGTGTAGCAAATAAATCGACAATAATGGCCATGACCCAACGAGTTACCTCACTAATATCGATGCTAGCCATAAAGTCAGCCACAGCGGAAAAATACCTCGCCATTTCTGAAAAAAAGCTCGCGATTGTCGAACGGGATTTATTATCCTTAAAATTAGAGTCCAAAAATAACCCCGTTGCGCCTGTAACTAAGGCTAGCGAGTCGTACGCCGAAAAATTGAAACTTCGCTTGCCAAAGCAAATTAAGCCGGTTCAAACTCGCGAGCCTGTGCCTTGCATAGTAGCTTATCCAACAGAAGAACGATCCGCGGAGTTAACAACATCCGAAGCTACTAAGGAGGCACTTATGAAAGCAATTAAGCCATCCGATGATGGGTTTCAAATTGTAGGAGTCAAGAAAACTGCGAAATCCGGTGTAGTAGTACGCGTTTCTAATGACGCTCAAATTAAAAAGCTGCAATCAATTCAAAGCATAAAATCGGCTGGACTTAAGCTCGAAAAGCCTAAAGGACGCCGCCCGCGTATTATTATAAAAGACATTCCAGATACAATGGACGACACTAAGTTTTTAGCCGCGTTATATAATCAAAATATAAAAGACGAATTAAAAATTACATTTTCGGAATACCTAAAAGACATAAAAATCGTGCGTCGTCGTCCTACTGCCTACGGCAGGAAGTGGGTGGGAGTCGAAATCTCCCCGGAAATACGCAAACACCTTATTTCGACAAAAGATAAGATTTTTATAGATTTTGCCACATGTAGATTCGTGGACGATATAGAAGTCGTGCGTTGCTTGAAATGTCAGCAGTATGGGCATGTCAGCAAATACTGCTCGGCAAATAACTCCACCTGTGCCCACTGTGCCGAAGCACACGACTCCCGGGAATGTCTGAAGAAGTCTGAAGCAGACTTCAAACCTACATGCGCAGCATGTAGGCGTCAAAAAAAGACTGCTGACCACAAGATCGGGTCAGAGTCTTGCCCCACATACGCAGCACGGTTAGAATTCAATATTTTAAACACCACCTATGGATAACGTCGTAATTGGACAACTAAATCTACACAACGATAAAATTGCTACGTCTGAGTTGGATAAGCTCGTTGCGGACTATAAGCTCGATCTTGTTTTAGTTCAGGAGCAGTACCAAAGATCTCAATTAAACAGTAAATTTATACAACTTAATAACAAGTCGCGCGCGGGTATATATGCGCCAAGGGGCGGATTTACTATAACATCAATCAATCACCTAATGTCCACTCACTGTGCGGTAGCTGAAGTAACATCTCCATATTTGAGAGTATTTGTAGTCAGTTGTTATTTTCAATTTTCTGACCCTGTGGGTTCGCATTTGTATCATCTACGAAGAGTATTGCATGCTCTTACTGGTCATAAGGTTATTATAGGAGCAGACGTAAATGCATCATCACCATTATGGCACGGCAAGTTGAGAGCGACCGATGCCGACAGACGCTCTGCTGTTGAAGAGTTCATTGCTGAAATGCATCTTCATATTCACAATACCCCTGAAGCACCACCTACTTTTAGTAGCCCAATGGGCGAGTCTTTTATTGACGTCACACTTTCTAGTGCAGACGTCCGAATACAAAACTGGCGCGTTCTTCCTGAAGCTTCTTGTAGTGATCACCGTCTGATTGTGTGTGAGTTCTCCCCAGTTGTTGATAACTTAAATCCGCAACAGTTAATAGGTTTTCAATATAAAACTAGGAACGCCGACTGGGCAAGCTTTGCTTCACTTTTCGCTTCCCGCGCCAAAGATTTTACTCGTAGTGAACTTACAGTCACGGAAAGTGTTAAAATTATGTCTGACACATTCGTATATTGCGCTGACGTTGCATTAGGTCGAAAACCTATAGTTAATAACAGACGATGCGACTGGTGGAATGATACCCTTATTAGGTTGCGTAGGCATTTTCGTGCCGCTAGACGTAAAATCTCAAAGTTAAAGAAACGTAACATCGAAGGAGAAATTTATCAAACCGCTCTAAGTGACATGCGTATTGCTAGATCTCACTATCGCGCTGCTGTTGAAAAATCCAAAGGTAATTTACTAAAACGTATTGTAGAAAGATTAAATAGTGAGGGCCCGTGGTCTCCTCTATATAACGAATTTAAAGCAAATAGGCGGATTGATCAGGCATACGTATCCAATATAAAATTTAATAATGCACATACCCTTGGTGTAGAAGAGACCGCTGAGACAATTCTGCATGCGTTAATTCCTGACGATTGCGCCGATAGTGACAGTGACTACCATCGTGAGGTTAGGAGCGCGGCGGATATGTGCCCTTCCACTCCAATATCAAATGTACCGTCGATGGATGAGTTTATGTCTATTGTTAAAGCTTTGCCTACAAATAAAGCCTCCGGTGATGATAAGATTTCGAATAGAATGATTAAAGAAGCTTGTAAAGTAGCCGCTGAACCTATCTTAACAATACTTACTCGGTGTATTGTAGAAGGTAATTTCCCTGGCATTTTGCGAAGTGGTGTTATAAAAATAATACCAAAAGGCGGTGATAAACCACCAGACGATCCGAAGTCCTACCGTCCTATTACTCTGCTACCGTCGTTGGGTAAGCTGCTTGAGCGCTTGGTTGTGCCACGGTTGCTGCCCGGTGGCCCACAATTTCATAAAAATCAGTACGGCTTCACCATTGGCAAGTCCACTGTTGATGCTGCGCTCGCAGTGCGCAAAGTTGTTGAGCTCTCGGAGAGCAAGTATGTTGTAGCTATTTTCTTAGATATCTCAGGTGCCTTTGATAATGCTTGGTGGCCAATGATGTTGCTGAAACTTAAGGTGAGAGGTTGCCCTAGCAACATCTACTCTCTCATTCGATCGTACTTTTTGAATGGTACAACTAAATTAAAACTTGGCCATTATGTTGCTTCAAAGGTGCTCACGCAGGGCTGCCCCCAGGGTTGTGTTGGGACCGTATCTCTGGAATATCGGTTTTGATGATTTTTTTAGCCTACCCTTACCGGAAGGGTGCTCGTTAACTGGTTACGCTGACGATGGTCTCTTATTAATCTATGCTAATTCAAGATCTAGCATAGAGAAACTAGCCAACGCTAGCCTAGGCTTAATTTCAGATTGGGGTTATCGTAATCGTCTCGATTTTGCGCCACATAAAACATATCAACTCTTGCTTAAGGGAAATTTACAGGTTTCACCGCGATTTCATTTTAATGGAGTATCTGTTGCTAATAGAAGTTCGGTTTGTTACTTAGGTTTGCTTTTGGATAGAAATTTTAATTACATTGAGCACATGAAGCAAGTCGGTGAAAAAGCAAAAAAGAATTTCTATGCCTTAACACGAATTTCTACCTCTACGTGGGGATTAACTTTCAAAACGTTAAAAACTATTTATACCGCCACATACTTAGGTTGTGTTACGTACGGTTCACCTGCGTGGGCAGATAGGGCTACTATAGGTGCAGCACGTCGTAAATTGCTTCAAAGCCAGCGCCTTGCTCTGATATTTTTATGTAAGTCGTATAGAACTGTAAGCACCGAGGCACTACCCGTGCTATCAGGTGTGTTACCGGTAGACTTAGAAGTACAACGCCGCGCTTCAATGTACTATACATCTAAAAATATGGTCCCTGATTTCTTGAAAACGCGTGATCGTGAAAAAATAGTTAGACTGTTCAAACCTTTTAATGAAGTATTTGAAACATTGCTGTCTGAATGGCAGGAAAGGTGGGAAACTTCTACCAAAGGACGCCACTTGTATCTGTTCTTTCAATCGGTAAGAGATAGATTAAAGAAAAAGTGGTTAGAAGTCGACCACCCTGTTGCTCAATTTTTAACTGGACATGGCAATTTTAAAGCTAAACTCTTTTCGTTTAAATTAGTGCCGTCGCCCTTATGCGAATGTTCTACTGCTAATTCTGAATTCGATCAAACAGCACACCATGTTCTCTGGGAGTGTGATCTTTGGCAGCGGGAGCGGAATGACATGTTGAATTCATTGCAAGTTGCATCCGGGGTAGTATACTATTCAGATTTGGTAGCAACAAGGGAGAATTACCAAGCGTTCAGACGATTTTGCAATTCATATTATTGGAATCGAAGTGTTAGGTAACAACTCAATGTTTTAGGTCCCTAATAGTGTTAGAAACTTAAAATCCGTGGTGCACGGCAGTTGAGCTTCACTTGACTAGCCATCTCTTTAGGCTTTTAATGCCTTATTTGCCATATTGCTGTCTCTCACATTGCTAAGAGGGGAAGTCAAATTCCAAAAGCTTCCTACTCCTACTAATTTCTTCTGATTAAATTCGTTGTGAGTTCCAAGGCAGCCGTAGTTTTACCCCTGGGACTGCAATGGACTTCATTGTTCATTGCCTTTTTTGGCGGTCGCCGCTGTTAATCCTGGCTACACAGGAGATACAGTGGTGGGAATGTGTGGTGGGCCCCCGTCCCATTTATCTATAAACGAAATAAATGTAATTTATAAATCATCCAGCCGTCATCTTGAATCAGTGCAATTTAATTTTTATCACTGCGAACTTGAAAGAGTATCTCTGCACAGCTCACTCTCTGTACTTCGTTACACGAGTTGAATATTTCTTCAATTCGACTACAAAGTGTTTGTTTCATCATGAGTTACACTGATAGCCATCTTTATTGTGCACATTTGAAAGCCCTGCGGTAAATGATGCGCATTATTATGCTTACTAGGAATTCTGACATCAACTTTTTGGCTAGTAGGTACACGTATGAGTATTTCTGCGAATTATTTGTAAGTTATTTTGAAATGAGCAAATTGAGTTTGGGGAAATTTATGACTGAGGCTCCCTCTACACCAGGTGGACGTAGGTCTTTATTTGGGTTTGTAGAGCGAAATATAGAGTGGCTAATATATCTATGGTATAATTTATATAGAGTACCTAAATACTTTACGCTGCTGTGTCAACTCATAGTCATGCCACTGCTGCTGGGATACGGGTCTCGCCTCTATCCAAGGTGTTTAGAGAGTTCTCTATCACGCTGCTCAACTGCGAGTTGGCGGAGGCTAGTGTTTTCAAGCCGTCCAAAGGATAACGGCCGACACGGCTTGACTTGACCTCCGAAGCACGGGCCGTTTATTTAGCTTAGCTTAATTCCATTATTTATTCTAAAACTATAGTACATATTAATTCTATGATCCTGAAGTCGTCAACACTTACTCATCCCACTGCTGGGATATGGGACTCCCCTCTATTGAAGGGGTTTAGAGCATACTCCACCACGCTGCTCAAATGCCGGTTGGCGGAGTTGAATCTGAAGTAGTGTACTTTAGAAAGACTATCTTTTTGGATGGTATAGTTTGTCAAATCACCAAAAAAACAACTATTCCATAAAAAAATCTATAGATGATGCACTAAAGATTTCGACAATGGAATATAAAGTTCAAAAACAACTTTTCCTACACAATATAATGCTGCATCGAGATTCTTAGGAATCCTAACTCCGAAGGGAGCGTGATAACACTTCTATATGTATAGTAATATAGTATACTAGCTGGCCCGGCGAACTTCGTATCGCCTTTCAATATTTTTACGTTAAGTTTTCAATAATTTTTCAATTCTCAAGTTGAATGGAACTGCACGCACTGTGCAAAATTTTATTAAAATCGGTCCAGTAATTTAGGATTACATTGCTGACAAACAACGTTACAGGATTTTTTTATATATTAAGACTATTTTCAAATTTGTTAACACATTTCCACATAATTTTATTTATATTCTGTCAGGTGGAGGTACTTCTCCACACGGACAGCTTACAAAATACGCTACCAAAATATCCTACCTCTCTATTCGCCAGAGCCTCGTGTGTCAGTCAGCAGGGTTTACCACGTACAGGTGACTTTAGTTCAAAGATGTTTTTTTTTTATATTATCTCAGCAGGCGCTTCGCTTCGCCTGTTGGTAAGCGAAAAGAGGAGCCCAAATTGCAGCGGCAACTGACTACAGGCTAGACCAGTGTTTCGCAAACTTTTTGTGTTTAAGGTACATCTAGGAAAAATAAATTTTTACTAGATAAATACTACACCATAAATGAAAAATCAGTTTATATTTGTGTAAGTATTTTTCTTCTGTCCGTCTACTTAGCTTTATCACGTAATCTTATTTTTCCGAGGCACACCAACTAATGACCACGGTACACCAGTGTGCCGCGGCACACACTTTGAGAAACACTGGACTAGACAACAGTATTCAGTCAGGTGCTTCCTCACGCTTCGTTTGAAGGATCCCATGGTGTAGGAAGTAGGAAGCACATAAGCTGGCAAAACGTTCCACTTTTTAATGGTGTGACAGAAGGAAGAGTTGCTGAACTTTTTAGTACGCGAAGAGATATTCTCAACAGAGGAATAATGACACACCACAAATTGATTTGATTGATTGATTGATTAGGATAACCTCTAGTCTTCCTAAGTTTTCACTTGTATCCAGACGGTATATAAGGTTTACCACGTACAGGTCAGCAGGGTTTACCACGTACAGGTGACTTTAGTTCAAAGATGTTTTTTTTTTATATTATCTCAGCAGGCGCTTCGCTTCGCCTGTTGGTAAGCGAAAAGAGGAGCCCAAATTGCAGCGGCAACTGACTACAGGCTAGACCAGTGTTTCGCAAACTTTTTGTGTTTAAGGTACATCTAGGAAAAATAAATTTTTACTAGATAAATACTACACCATAAATTCATAATACTGTGGAATACGAAAGTGAAACTGTTCCGCGACAAACAATTGCTGCTCGGCGAGTTCCGTCGCTGCCGGCGTCGCGGAAGCTGCAATCTTGCATCTACTTGATAAACCAAAGATATGACACGCTAAGTATAACAATAAATTGATTACTGTAATACGATTTGACGAGCTCGGTCCTCGAATGGCTAGCTCAATGGCCACTTTGATTCCGCGGTCGCGGGTTTGATCCCCGCACAAGACTAATATTTGTGTGCATGAACATCTCTGTTTGTCTTGGTCTGGGTGTTTTCTATGTATAATATGTATATATGTAAAAAAAATGTATTTAAGTTATCTGTACCCATACAAGCTTTACTTAGTTTGGGATCAGATGGCAGTATGTAATTTGTGTAAAACAAAATATTTATTTAATATATAACAAATTAATCTGAGTTTCCTCTAAGATTACATTTTCCAAACATTTCCCAATACTCGCTAATGTTAGGTATATTATCCTATGAGCTTGGTTTGGTGCGAGTTAAAATTTTATTTATTTTACATCCACATATAATTTTGGTTTAAAATACATAAATAAATGAAGCAATAGCATAAAAAAAAATTGTCACAATATTATACACAGTAATTAAAACAAATGATGCAATAGCAGATTTAAATATATACAACCCATGGACTCTGCCAACTAGTAAATGACAACGATCCAATATTCATTGTTAAGAAGACAGAACAGCGTCGGTCGGGTCAGCTACTCATCATCATCAGGTCATTTTAGTCTCCACTACAGGAGCACGACCCTCTCTCGTCCGTCCCAGACAGAAAGAGGCTTTGGCCTACACTCCCCACGCTAGCCAGACGGGTTGGGGAGGCCTGATCGATGTTTTATAATGTATTTCCTTTAGTTATACGACATCCACGAGTAGAGACGGAGTGATTCTATTCTAGTCTGCCGGAAACCACACGGCCAACGCAAGTATAATCTCCACTATTCAAGATTATATACAAGTCAGGTCGTTAATCA
This sequence comes from Hypsopygia costalis, assembly GCA_937001555.2. Lineage (NCBI taxonomy): Eukaryota > Metazoa > Arthropoda > Insecta > Lepidoptera > Pyralidae > Hypsopygia > Hypsopygia costalis. Next base: position 31,473,853 of record OW443329.2, read on the forward strand.
AAACGTGCTTTAAATGGTAGGGTATAAGTCAAAGTTCACTGGGTACGGTACTGTGCGGTCCACGCGGACGAGTAGTGTACTTCGCGAAAGTTAACCATTGCGTCACTGCCTGATAACATCGCGGACGTAACTGGGACTTGGGATAAAGGACAAAGGTGACATTTATATTATCATCATCATCAGCATCAGCCTGTCTCTACCCACTGCTGGATATAGGCATCCATTCAATGCTTTCTGAGCTGACAGCTCCGGCCGCGCGGACTATATGTATGCATACTATGACCAGATCAAAGAACATAGTATAAGACGAGCTCGGTGGTCGAATGGTTAGCAATGGCCACTTTGACTCAGAGATCGCGGGTTCAATCACCGCACAAGACAAATGAACATGAACATGTCTGTTTGTCTTAGTCTGGGTGTTTTCTATGTATAATATGTATGTATTTACAAAAAAAAAATGTATTTAAGTATAATATCAGTTATCTAGTACCCATAGTACAAGCTTTGCGCTTAATTTGGGACTAGATGGTTCTGATGTGAAAAGACCACGAATGGAATTATTTTCTATACTTAACGCTTCCATAAATAAAACATCGGACGCGCAGCATGCGCCGCCACAGCGACTTTTTTTTTTTCGAAATCCCGAATTGATATCGGAAAACCAAGGTCACTTTACATACTACTACTACTACTTGATTTACTTGACTACTATTTTTTGATGCTCTACAGGAATCCGAAGTCAGAATTTCGAAATTTTGAGTTTCATGGCTACGGACAGACAGATCGACCGGACAATTTCATAAGCGCAATGAATGCTGAATATAAGAGTACCTAATTGTTATATCATCATCGTAATCATTATCAGACTGGATCTACCCACTGCTGGAGATAAGTCTTCCCTAATGCTTTGCACTAAATGCGATCTGTCGCCTGCCGCATCCCGTTGGAAACGGGATTCGTTTATATCGACGACATTATCCACAAAATGAAATTACCCTACATTTTTATTTTTTATATGGTGACCTCACTCACTAGCAGGAACACTACAACCCTCAAGGTAATTTTTATTTGGCTGCAATATTCTGTAACGTACAAAAAAGCCTTGTCCACGACAGGGGTGTGCGTTATGTACGAAGTAAGCCGATCTGCGCACACTCGGCGGCACTTTACACCGCTGAGTGTGCGATTGGCTTTGTACTTTATTTAAAAAATATATATATATTCTTTGACGTGGAGGTACTTCTCCAGTTGGGCAGCTTAAAAAATAAGCTATGTTCTACCTCTCTTTTCGCCATAGACTTGTCAGTCAGCACAGTGGGGTGCACCGCGTGCAGGTGAGGTTGGATTTGGTTCAAAGATGTTGACAGATCACTTACACCCCAACCTTCTTCGACAATCGGGTAAAATAAACATTTATCAGTGCATAGAAACGGTACATTAACTATTTATTTTTATGTTATATAAAAGATGAGCCGTGGCTTATGACCTATCATAATGTCATGGCGCTCAACGGTCAAATTTTTCGGCCCATCAGACCGAGCCATCATCGGCTACTGTACGCATTTGCATAATGAATCTAGTCTCAAGAGAAATGTCGGAAGAGGAACGATTTCACTGCACACGTGTCGGTAATTTTATCATTAATGTTTATTACATATTATTTGCGGGCATGTTCATCCAACAGGGTTTCCGGTGAAAACTTTAAGATGTAAACGGTCGATTCTAGGATCACTCACACGCTGCTAAGACAACTCATCGGTCTCACATTACTAAAAGGGGGAGCCAGATTCCAAAAGCTTCTTACCCCTACTAATTTCTTTTGATTAAATTCTTGTTTGATGTTAAATGTTAAATCCAAAAATAAAACATTAATGGAGGAGACAACGGCGGTGAGGCTTAAGATGTTTCTATTGTTCTATTAGGCACATTAGCATTACTTATACTGTGTTTACTAAAGCAAAATTAAATTTCGCTATACCCAGATCTGGAATACAGACCGGCGTTGAATTTGATCATCCATCTAATCATCATCGAAATAATCTTTATTATCTTCATGCAATAATTAAATTTATTAGAAATAATAGTAGATTATTGCATCGAGCACAAAGTAATTTATTATTGCACCGAGTGCCTGATTTAGAGCCCGAGCGTGAGCGAGGGCTCTAATCTAACAGGCACGAGGGCAATATAAATTACTTAAGGCGAGGTGCATAATCTGCTTTTCTTTCAACTAATACCTATAGGAATAGTAGCTAAAAGAAACTCATATCAAACAGTTAAAATAGAAGTTTAATTATTGAAATTAAAAGTTATGTTTGAGCAATTATTAAACGTAAGGTTAAGAGTTTTCTATCTTTCCAATCAATAAATTTCTCACAAGATTTTACGTATTGTACTCGAGATTTTAAGTGTAAAAGATTTTCTATAACACTGTCGGCTTCATTTAGAATGTTTTCCGGAGTTAATGTGTCGCTAGATGATTCCATTTTAATTCGAAGCCGAAGCACTCAAAATCAGATAGTATCACACTTTTATCGTTTCCAAAAATATTGTCAAGCAAAATTAACAAAGTTCCCGCCAAATCACTTTTTTAAATTTCTTTCATTTTTAACTCAGAGTTAACAGCAATCATTTTTTAAATTTGGAACAAGTAGGATAGAAACGAATAATACGTACGAAAAAAAAAGTATTGATATCGGCTGGCTGAATAGAGCTAATCCATTGAGATTGGCACCTTTTGGTGCGATTAAAAAAAACTGTGCAATAATGAAATTTCATACATTTTTATTGCTCTAGAGCATTAAAGACTCGTTTTGTACTGAGTTTTTAGTGTGATTGTGATGAAATTAAAGCATAGTTGGAAGAAAAACATATTTAATCAAGTCTTTACACATATACATAGACAAAAGAATATGATATATAAAATCTTATCACAGCAGTGCCGGATATAGATAGCAATCCAACCTTACATAGGTTGGATTGCTATCATTGCCAGGACGATGTTGGAGCTACACTCTGCGCACAGTCGCATGAAAACAACCAGTATGCGCCAGGGCGAACATACCTGAGGTCTGCACTGCTCATAAAGGCCCATCACCACTGAACACACATCGCGCTGTAGCTCCGCTGGGAAATCCCTTGGCATGCCTACCAGCGAGAGTGTCTTCACGTATCTCACAGTTGCTACAGATGCATCTCCCAGGGCGAGCACAATGTCTGAATAAAGCCTATAAAGAATCAGGTGTGCAAGGTTAGAATTGAATGACACATTGTATGTTTGTTCCAGAGAGCGCACAGTGCGGTGTTCGTCGGTCCTCATCGGAGCTCTTGGGCTGTCTCTGATAGCACTGGCCGTGTACACCGCTGTGCTGGTGCTTACCGAGTACAAGACGGCGAGACCGTGTGTCACGGAGGAATGCGTTGCGACGGGTGAGTGAGACTTGAACATATGTTTTTTTTTTTATACTACATCGGGCGGTAGACAAGCATACGGCCCGCTTGATGTGAAGCCGTTACCGTAGCCATATTAACGCTCACAACATAAAATATCGTTCACGCGCCGCCACCCCCGCTGCCAACGCAGCATCTCCTATCTTTCTGGTGACCTCACTCACTCGCAGGAACACAACAACCCTCAAGGGAATTGTTATTTTGCTGCGGTATTCTGTGAGGTGGAGGTACATTCCCCAGTCGGGTAGCTTACAATTACGCTCCCTACCTCTCTTTTCGCCAGAGCTTCGTTTGTCAGTTAGCAGGGTGCACCGCGTGCAGGTGAAGTTGGCTTTGGTTCAAAGATGGTGATGAACCACTTACACCCCAAATATGTGCCCATTCCATACAAATGTTTGCTATATGCGATCCGCCGCCTATTAGAAGTTTATACACATATGATTCTTTTTGTGTTTTTTTTTAAACACTATATTGCATTTTAAGTTTATAAGTAACTAGCGGCCCGACCACGCTTCGCTGTGGCTCAATCTTTTCGTTTCCATCCATTTCCTTAGAGATGGCGCTGTATGTGAAAAAAGATTTTCCCGCTTTTCTTTTCAAATTTTTCCAGAATTTTCTTTGCTATAAACCTCACGGAGCCCGAGACCTTTCCAACGAATGCAAAACCGTGGAAATCGGTTCGTGCGTTCTGGAGTTATAGCGTCAGGAAGGAAAACCCGACTTATTTTTATATAGTAGATTATTATAAGACTGGAAAAAATTTATTATGTGTGTGCTGGAGATACAAATAAATGTTTCATTCATTCATTCATGTACCTATAAAAAAAATGATGGTCTGTAAAGTCGGTTTACGGACGATAATTTTACGTGATAACGTCATAAGAAAATATCGGCCGATGGAGTGGAAGAGAGATAGCTTGTTCCGCGCTCTCGCTTGCACGCTCGGTTCAGGCGGAACGTGACAACGAGTCATGCTTTTTTGTACGTGCAGCCGGCGTTCATCGATCGATCGTTATAAGACATTATCACTTCAAAAAATGTTTATATTTTTACAAGTTACAATTTTTTGTTTGACTTGGTGGGGGCACTGCCGCCGTACAAAGCGCCAAGTCTTATCTGAAGTGACCATACCTTCCGTTTTGAACGGGACTGACCCTTTTCTCCGTCGAAAATTTAAAATTACGTAGCTCGTGAGAAATAAGGTAAGATAAAATTCCTTTATTCACAAAAATAAGGTGATACAGATGTCAGATTTATAAACTGAGTTTCACTTATTCTGCCCGGTGTTGGGCGTGTGGACTAAACATAATTATCATTATTATTAAAGTTTTGTTTAAGTTGCAATGTCCATGTCATAATTATTGAAGTTATTTACAATTTATGTCGCAAATATTCGTCAATAGATTAAAAACATTTCTTTAATAGACTGTCGTGCATTTTTTTCTTAAATGTCGATAATTCGTCTCTTTTAGATTGTCAGGAAGATGATTGTACATTTTTATTGACATGTTTATTGTTAGGTATACATTTCTTTTAAACTGCGTTATTATATACCTTAAAAAATGTTTCATATAATTTAATAATCACTGTCACAGGAACTGGTGATTGATTTTTATTTTTCACAACTTCTTATAATAAGAATAATTAGAATTACATAATATGAATATAATAATAGTGAATACTAATTGCATTAAGTTACACTTTTCTAAATAAAGAAAATTAAGAAGTTATTTTCATTGTTTACTTGCTAACTGGGGTATAAAAACTTACGTCCCGTTTTGAGTTAAAAAATAAATGGCTTTAGTCATACCGTGTTGTGATTTTATTCTTAAAACATTTTAAAAATATGCAAGAATTAGACAACCATTTCATTACGCAGTCCGTAGTAATGTGAGCGCATCTGATTATATACATATTCGTCATACGACATATATTTGATGTCGCAGCGCAGTACTGCCAGTGCACTATATGTATTAATAAATGCACCATTTAAATAATTTCTTTCAACTATGTAAACATACCGGAGATGCAATTGCAATTATATAAATTACTCGAACGCCATAAATTACAATATTAATGTATCATCAACCCCACAACTGGCGGAATGTTCATAATGGCGGTTGTTTATGTACAATAAACACAATAATTGTCGTAATTAATCAGCATAACAAACTATGTCCATATTGTAATGTTAAACACGGAGAGTTACGTCAAACAAATTGAAAATGTAATCGTGACACGATAATTGTTTATGAATAAAGTCAAAGTCAAAGTCAAAATATCTTTATTCCTTGGACTTTATAAAGCACATAGAAACGTCATACAAATTAAATATAAGACATGTATCTAAATCATTACTATCTACTTAAATACGCAGAGCTTAGATGCACTTTCATCACACTATCTGTGAAAGTGAATTTAAGTGCCAGTTCCGGCGACGGGGCTTCTTGAGAAGAACTGGCAAGAAACTCAAGGCCGACTCTTTTAATTGCCAATATCGTTACATTAAACACAAATACAATCATTAACATAACAAGAGCAATTCATTTCCAAATACTTTTATCATTTATGTAATCTGAGATACAATAGTAAGCCTTTTGACATAGTCTAGTTTTGATAAATCTTTTAAATTTACCCATGGATAATTTAAACGCGTCATTTGGAAGTTTATTGTAGAAGCGTATACATTGACCTGGGAACGAGTTAGAGATTTTATGGAGCCTAGTAATATGCACAGCGAGTTTGTTTTTATTTCTTAAATTTAATTGATGGAGATCACTGTTTGTCCTAATTTTAGTTAGATTTTTATGAACGTAAATAAGATTTTCATAAATATATTGAGAATGTAATGTCATAATATTTATCTCTTTAAATTTATTTCTCAGTGTCTCCCTGGGACTCATCATATAAATAGCACGGATAGCTCGCTTCTGGAGCACAAAAATTGAGTCTACATCCGCAGCACTACCCCAAAGCAATAAACCATATGACATAATGCTGTGAAAATAGCTAAAATAAACTAAACGCGCAGTGTCAACATCAGTCAGTTGACGTATTTTCCTTACGGCGTACGCTGCTGAGCTGAGTCTACCTGATAACGTTTCTATATGTGGGCCCCATTGTAATTTAGAGTCTAATGTTATCCCAAGGAAGACAACCTTATTGACCAATTCCAATCTCTCATTGTCCATCACCACACTGGTTTTTACTTGTTTCACATTTTTTGTAAAAAATCTAACATATTTGGTTTTACTACCATTTAAAAGTAGGTTATTAGCACTAAACCAGTTTACTATTTTTGAAAGAGCATTATTTACATCGTCAATTTCTGATTGTTGTCTATTTACCTTAAAAATTAAAGAAGTGTCATCTGCAAACAATACTATTTCGTGATTATTCTTTACAAGATGAGGTAGATCATTAATGTACACGAGAAACAGGAAAGGGCCCAAGATAGAGCCTTGTGGCAACACCCATCGCTACAGTTGATCCATGTGATCGCTTTCCATTAACATCTACTTTCTGAATCCTATCACTCAGATAAGAAGTAAGAAGATCAAGAGCGATGCCTCTTATACCATAGTGGTGTAGTTTTCTGACTAGAGTTTCATGCTGCACACAATCAAAAGCCTTAGATAAGTCACAAAACACCCCATAGGCGTCCCGTGACTCCTCCCAAGCCTCATATATACATTCTAGTAATTTTACCCCAGCATCACATGTTGACCGTCCATGAGTGAAACCGAATTGTTTAGTGTGCAGCAGATTATTTTCATTAAAGTAATTAAGTAACTGAGCGAGAATTAGTTTTTCAAAAATCTTACAAAATGTAGGTAGTATTGATATTGGTCTGAAGTTTGTGGGGTCTAATGTACTACCTGATTTAAACAAAGGAATAATTTTGCTTAATTTCGTCAAGTCAGGAAACACACCACAATCAATACATCTATTAAATATCACAATTAAGGCGGGAGCAACAATGTCAAATAAAGATTTTATATAATATGTACGGAAATGCCGCATAGATCAGCCGTTTTCTTAATATTAAGTGATTTAAATGCAACTTTTAAATCAGACCCATTAACATGACGGAAACGAAAATCGTTATAAAATTCAGGCACATTATCTTTAATTAATGACTCTGCAACGGAGGTGGAAGAGCCCAAGGCACTAGTTAAAGTGACAGGGAAGGCAGAAAAAAATCTTTCAAAAGCATTGGCAACTTCTAAATCTGACTTGGTAACATGACCATCAATACTTAATTTAAACTCTGAATCCTTTGTCCTACCCTTCCCAGTCTCTTCATTGATAACCGTCCAAGTGGCTTTAATTTTATTACTACTATGTCTAATTTTTGATTTAATAAATATAGATTTTGCTACTTGACAAACGCGTTTGAAAATTTTCGAATATGATTTTACATGTTCTTTAAATTCTTCACTATTATTGAATTGTCTTTCATAGTATAACATGTACAAAGTTTGCCTACTCTTATAAATACCTACGGTTGCCCAGTCACCAAAGACAAGGCTATTGGTAAAAGTAATTTCCTTGGAAGTAAATATTGATTTAAATTCGTGAAGAAATGCATTAAAAAATGAATTATACATCAAGTTAGGTTCCAAGTCATTATCTAAAAATGGTAAGTTACTAGTTAGGTTTACTCTCATACGTTCTAAGCGACTCACTGTTACTGGTACAAAAGTAATTTTTGTCTTGACAACATTTTTATTATTTATTTTAATACTTATCATTTGCCCAGAATGATCAGAATCCAATTTATTAATAATACTTTTTTGGGTTGGACTAATCTGTATATATATTATCTAAGCAGGTAGCCGTGGTGGCACTTATTCTAGTAGGCTCCATAAATAAGTTAACTAAATTATGGGATTTAAAAAGACTTAAAATTTTACTTGATGCAGTTGTATTTGTAAGTATATTAATATTAAAATCTCCACAGACCAAAATAGTTTTACCTGAGTTACTAACTTTGCATAGGGCTTCATCCATGATTTCTAAAAATAAATTAAGATCCGCGGAAGGAGGTTTATATACACATATAACAATGAACTGCTCTAATTGTACACAGGATAGTTCTATGGAACATTCTACAGAGAGAGACACAATATCGTTCCGTTCTTTAAATTTAAGTTTTTTATTTAGCAAAATTAGCGACCCGCCATGTACTGTATTGACCCTGCAGAATGAACTACCGACCTGGTGGTTGCTGAAATTGAACATGAGCTGATGCCCCTTTAACCAATGCTCAGTAATACACATAATACTAATATTATCAGAGTTCATGAATAATTCCAGTTCTAGTTGCTTGCCCTCAGTCATACAATATATATTTTGATGTACCAGGTTAATATTATTATTTGTGTTGTAATTATTACATTTTTGTGGGCATAGTGACATGTTATAGTTACTGTTTGATTGTATTGCTAAATCAATTAATTGTGAATTTAATAAATTAGTGCTAGAGGTTGTTACCTCTGTTGTCTTATGAGTTAATTTAAATGATTAGAAATGTCATTATTAGAAAATTCCATGTCAACAGTCCGCTCAATAGAAGCGGATTTTGTAGCCAAGTTTTTGGCTGAAATGTCAAAAAAATAGGATAGCGAAAGTGCTATCTGTCGCTTAAAACTAGCAGAAAGGTAATATCTACCTTTAGTCAAATAATATAAATTTTTGCTAACAAAACTGTTAGTATCAATCAAATGAATACAATCATTATATGTACTTATAGTGTGTAGTACACTGTTCAACTTATATCTAAGATTATTTTCTGCATCTGACAAGCTCTTAGAGTAGGGGAATGTAAACAAAATTATACTATTTAAGTCTAGAGATAATAAATAATCACAAAAATCTATTAAATCCTTTTTGTTTAAATTACCCCTATTTTCTACTAAAATAATGAGATTTTCATAATTATTAAATTTGAATTTTAAAATTCTTTTCATAATTTCTTCATAATTTGCAGATGGTAAGCAATGGTTTACAACTGACTGTCCCTTAATAAGTGAATTCAATTTTGAGCCAATATTTTTTCAATATTATCACTAAACAAATAGTACTTTGTGCATCACCTGGTGTACAACATGTTACATCAATTGATGCACCTAATGACTGCTCTGTCCTAATACCAGTATGTGAGCTATCACACAAAGTCTCAGTATTATTATTGTCAACCGCAGTAGCACACATTGGCCGTGGAGAACTAAAGCAAGCGCAGTTACATGGATGGTTGTTGATGAGTGAATCAAAGCGCTCAGCGTTGTAATTACTCAATTTCAAGAGATCATCCACAGCCTCTGAGTACTCTTTAATCTCCTTTTGTGACAGATCATATTTATTTTGAATTGAGTTTAATGATTCGGTCAAGTAATTAATCCTCGATTGTAAGGCCTGTGTGTCAGCTTCATACTTAATTCTACTATTTTCTAACTTTAATGTACTTACTTCTAAATCATCATATAATTGTAACTTTTCTTTAGTAGATTTGGCACACTTAGATACAAACTTTAGTTTTTTAATTAACTTCTGTGTTCAATACAATTATTATTATTATATATCTCACTTAATTCACGGGTCCAGCCCGGTCATTTGATAGGCGTGCGCGGGGATATGGATCCAACGCGTAGAGGCCCCTTTGAAAAGTTTGATGTAATGTTGTACGCCCGCCGTGACCCGCTCCAGGATATGTCAATGGAACGACGTACCCATGAGGAGGTCTCGGCAGTTATTATTAAATTAATACAATTATTTTTATATAATTTGCTTGTATACAAACTTTTTTTTATACTACGTCGGGTGGTAGACAAGCATACGGCCCGCCTGATGTGAAGCGGTTACCGTAGACATATTAACGCTCGCAACATAAAATATCGCTAGCGCGCCGCCACCCCCGCTGCCAACGCAGCATCTCCATCCTTTCTGCTGACCTCACTCACTCGCAGGAACACAACAACCCTCAACAGAATTGTTATTTGGCTGCGATATTCTGGGAGGTGGAGGTACATTCCCCAGTCGGGTAGCTTACAATTACGCTCCCTATCTCTCTTTTCGCCAGAGCTTCGTCTGTCAGTCAGCAGGGTGCACCGCGCGCACGTGAAGTTGGCTTTAGTTCAAAGATGTAGATGAACCACTTACACCCCTTTTATTTAGTTTAGTTTAAATATGGCAATATTTGACCCATTCGGTATAGTCACAGACCTAGGTTGTTCGCTACGGTATAGCAATTTGACCCACTTTCTACTGTCCGACTGAGAAATTTGGACACTCATTTGGTTTTCGTGACAATGCATGTTTAATGCTGCCATTTGAAATGGAATAAATAGTAATAATAAATATTCCTGGACAAATTACACACGGCCATCCAGTCCCAAACTAAGCAAAGCTTGTACTATGGGTACTGGATAACTGATATTATACTTAAATACATTCTTTTTGTAAATACATACATATATAATACATAGAAAACACCCAGACCAAAACAAACAGACATGTTCATGCACACAAATATTTGTCTTGTGCGGGGATCGAACCCGGGACCTCGGAGTCAAAGTGGTCATTGCTAGACTTTCGACCATCGGCATCATCTCTCTCTCAATCATCTTCGAATACGATTGTCTTGCCATGGGATGGGATTTTATAAATATTTTGAAAAATAGAAAAATTTACCCCCCCCCCCCCCCCCCATGACTAGGGATGACGGGGCAGGTGAATTTTTCAATTTTTCAAAATATTTATAATATTCTGGCAAGTTGGCCAAGACAACTATTTAAATAATAATGGGATGGGATATTAACACTTTGACAGCTGATCACGACATGGCTTCGTTATGTTTTTTTTTATCCCGTACGCCAATCACGACCTCAGTTCGTCATTCGAATTTATAGATTTTGTATTAAAACCTTGCTTGCTCGTGATCGGCGTTTGTCGCAATATTTAGAGGCACTCTTTAGCTATACACACAAACATTCAAAAACAGCGGTAATGGTTGTGGGGCGGCGGGGAGAGGGCTTGTGCTGACACGCCGTCACACTTATTTTTTTTCCTAAAAAGACAGTTCTTGTATCGTTTTTTTTAAAATAAATATATTGCCTAAATATTATAGTTCTTATTCTATACTATTTACAATAACGCCTAAAACAGCCGGCGTACAGGGAGGTGCGCGTAATAAAATGCATGGCTGTCAAAGTGTTAAAAGATAATGATCAACTAACGTGGGCGTTTTAAAACCACGTGGAGTGAGTACTGCGCCATTTTCGCGGGAAAATGCGACACTTCCATTAATAATGAAGCACAAATACCTATTTTTAAATGTTTGTTGCGCATATAAGTCGGGATGTGCGCAGTTTATATCATAATTTATGTTATAGATTATAGGGTCTGGTGGATTCATAAGTTATATTAAGCACGTGTCTCAATCAAATTGAAACACGATATAATCAAGGAAAATAATAAATCCATTGCAACATCAAAGAAATTTTAACATAACTTGTAATATAGTAGTTTATGAAACTGTTGCATAATAAGGGTTCTTAAAATACGAGTGTGAGTTTATCTATATAAATAAATAAATAAATATTGTTAGACAAATTACACAGCGCCATCTAGCCCCAAAGTAAGCGAAGCTTGTGTTATGGGTACTAGACAACTGATAAACATACGTAAATACATTTTTTTTTGTAAATACATACTTATGATACATAGAAAACACCCAGACCAAGACAAACAGACATGTTCATGCACACAAATGTTTTTCCTATTATGTGGGAATCGAACCCACGAGCGTTGGTGTCGAAGCCGCGTCATTAACCGCTACGCCACCGAGCTCGTCAAATATGATAAACTCACACTCGTATTTTAAGAACCTGAAACGTATTTAAAGAAGCTGAAGGCGAATGTGATAATAGCATCAAAATAATGACCGGGCGTGCTAAGGCGTGGTGGGGTAACATATCTATACATGTGTATATATGGAGTGTCTGTTTGTAATATTAAAATAACCGTTGTTTTACTAAATGCATATGGATGTATACACGGTAGTGTATATATACCAAAATATCATTTTTTTTACAATTTTTGTCTGTATGTCTGTCTGTTTATTCCGGCTAATCTCTGAAACGGCTCGACCGATTTTGACGGGACTTTCGCTGGCAGATAATGTAATAAAGAGTAAATTTGGCTGCTGTTATTTAATAATTTTATTTATTATAAAAAAATAACAACTCCGCGCGGACGAAGTCGCGGGCACTACTAGTAAATAAATAAAATCACTACAAAGTATTGTGCACGTTAATATCTGATTAAACTGTCAAGAACGGCCAAGAAAGTTGTCTATCCATTTAATTCCGTTTTGATAAAACTTCCTAACAAACGAACGTATTGCTAAAGCTTGACCTTCTGTTATTTTAGAGAGATATAATAGACCTTCTTAATTAAAAACTTTCAAACAAATGTCAATCTAAGCGGGGAGAACATTTAATTTGCCAATTGTACAGTCCCGCTTAGGCAACGATATATCGAATAACCGATATAATATATCGATATATCGACACCAAAAAATATTGATATCGAAGATCCGCCGATTTTAGTTATCGAAAAAACTGCAAATATCGAAAGAGCCCGATCATAATCATATAGTTTTGTTATTAAATCTAGTGAAATGCTGCCATTTTGAATTATCAAAATTATCATTTTCAAATTCAATGGCCAGTACAAAATACTAGCAAAATTTCTATTTTTTTCTTTGAATGCATATTAATTACAAATTGAATTACAAAGGAGAGCTATTGCGGCTCTTCCAACCAACACCACTGGTCCCCACTAGTTGTAAATACGGTAAATTCAGGATGGTAGATAGGTACCTATGCAAATTATGAAACAAAAATAATTAATAGAATTTATAGAGACCAATTTATTTATATATATTTATTAAATAGATTTTGCTTCAAAATATTAAAAACAATTTTTTTTCATAAATTTATTTACTGATAAGAAATTACGTAATCAATGAAATAGGAATGGTCATTTGGCTGCGGTTTTCTGTGACGTGGAGGTACTTCCCCAGTCGGGCAGCTTACAAATATGCTGTACCTTGCCTCTCCTTTGCCAGAGCCTCTTTCGCTAGTCGGCGGGTGCACCACGTGCAGGTAAGGTTGATTTTGGCTCTAAAGATCTTGTTGAGCCTCTTACACCCCTTACGGACTTACCTACAAAACTGACGCTAAAAATACTTTACTTATGCTGTTTTTTTTCCATAATACTAGAATGGTAAACAAGCGTGTGGTTTCCGGCAGACTAGAATAGAATCACTCCGTCTCTTCCCATGAATGTCGTACAAGGCGACTAAGGGAAATACATTATAAAACATCGATCAGGCCTCCCCAACCCGTCTGGCCAGCGTGGGGAGTGTAGGCCAAATCCTCCTTCTGCCTGGGACGGACGAGAGGGTCGTGCTCCTGTAGTGGAGACTAAAATGACCCGATGATGATGAAACAAGCGTACGGCCTGTCTAATGGTAAGCAGTCATCGCGGTCCTTGCTGCGACACCAGAGGCATCACTCACACCCGTGAGTCGGCAACCCTGCCGACCCTGTAAAAACCCCATGCATTGCAACAAGCTGCCTAAACCATTAAATTTAATTTTATTCCGTTTCTAGCTTCCAGAATTCTCCAAGCTTTGAACAAAGACGTAGATCCTTGCCAAGACTTCTACGAGTATGCGTGCGGCGGCTGGATCAAAAAGAACCCGGTGCCCGACTGGTCCACTTCATGGGACCAGCTGGCCAAGCTGAGGGAGCACCTGGTGACGGACCTGAGGGAGCTCCTGGAGGCCAAGGACGACGAGGGTTTACCCCAGAGCGTGTTGAAAGCCAAGTCGCTTTACAGGACTTGCGTTGATATTGGTAAGTCGTATTTGTTTTTATATACTACTTTGGGTGGCAGACAAGCATACGACCCGCCTGATGTGAAACGGTGACCGAAGCCATATTAACCTCACTCACTCGCAGGAACACAACAACCCTCGAGGGGATTGTTATTTGGCTGCGGTATTCTGTGAGGTGGAGGTATATTCCCCAGTCGGGTAGCTTACAATTACGCTCCCCACCTCTCTTTTCGCCAGAGCTTCGTTTGTCAGTCAGCAGGGTGGACCGCGTGCAGGTGAAGTTGGCTTTAGTTTAAAGATGTTGATGAACCACTTACACCTCACCGTATTAAGTTAAAATGATAGACGACACTGAAATCGGGCACTACTGCTAATTTGAAACTTCTTAGGTTATTTCTTAGGTTCATTCTAAAAATAATTAGCTAAGTTAGAACTTCAAACAGTTTTCAACCAGCTTGGTGGCGTCGTTGCTCATGTCAGTCTAATAGCTCACGCAAGTTAAGCAACGTCGACCGTAACCTGTTCAATGATGGGTTTATTTATCTCGAGTTCTTCTGTGGTTCGGAGTTCCCGGTCCCGTCGGTCCCGGCGGTTGTCCTTAAGCCAAATCAGTGACCTTTAGGCGGCTTGAAAACACTGGCCTCCGCCAACCCGCAATTGAGCAGCTTGGCGGAGTATGCTCTAAACCCTTTCGATTGATTTTATCCTGTATCAAATAGCAGGATTAAAATATAAAACTAATTGTCAAAATTTCATGAATGTATGTAACCTAGATATTAGAACCTCTGTACAAAAAAAAAAAAAAAAGAACCATTGTAAACTTTTACAAAGTAAGCCGATCTGCGCACACTCAGCGGTACAAATGCCGTTGAGTGTGCGCATATTGCGATTGGCTTTGTAAAAAAAAAAAAAAAAAAAACCCTTTCGATTGAAGGGAGGCCCGCCTAGCAGTGGGATAAATAAGGGTTGTCGGCCTCACTAACTCGCAGGAACACAACTTCCTGCACGGGAATTGTTATTTGGCTGCGGTATTCTATGAGGTGGAGGTACTTCCCCAGTCGGGCAGCTTTACCCTACCTCTCTTTTGCCAGAGCCTCTGTAACTAGTCGGCAAGGTGCCCCACATGCAAATGAGATTTGTTTTGTCTCTAGCGATCGTGGTGAGCCACTTACACCCCAAACTACTGCTATATACATAATTATTAGGGTACGGACCTCAAAAACGTTACTCTAGCCTTGCCAGCAATAGATGAGAACGATGTCCTTTGGATCACAAAGAACGACCGGCTCCAAAATGTTTATGAGTACGCAAACGTACACAAATATCTAAGTAAGACATATTGGAAAAGAAACTATTTGTATTTCCACAGAGAAACTGGAACAAGATGGCATCAAGCCCATAGAACGAATCCTGGAGAAGTTACACTTGCCTCCTCGCCCTTCGACAGAGAAGAGCGGCAACTTCTCCTGGGAGACGTCGGCTGGGCTGGGCCGACGCACTCTTGGCCTGAATGTCTTGCTGAGTGTGCAAGTTGCCGAGGACGTGAGGAACACCAGCAGAAACAGAGTTGTGGTAAGTAATAATATATGAAAATTTGAAGAAGAATAAAAACGTTTATTTGAACATTACACAGCACAACCAGTGAAACGGACACAAATATTATACAATAAAATGAAAGTCCTGTGCAATGCCACAAAATGGTCCCAACAATACAATACAATACATTACTCTTTATTGCACCAAATACAGGATAACAAAGTAGTAACAATGATTCTAAAGTACAACGGGCGGCCTTATCGCTATAAGCAATCTCTTCCAGGCAACCTTTGGGTATAGGAAGAAAAGAATACATATAGAGATAGGTGGCGCAGTTAACAAAGTAAAGACATAAAGAAAGACGAAAAACATACACACATACACATTTGTAGATATATAAACATTAAACTTTACAGATAACATTAAACAATAACATTAGAAAATTAAATAACTAACTCAACATAAAAACCGAAATCTGTGACAGAGTCGGCACTTATATTCACTTAGGACCAGGAGCCCTGCCGCCGAAGCTGAAGCCGATTGCCATCGGATTTTTTTATTACAAAAATTAGTCTTACGTTAAAGTTATTGACAAACATCTTAAGCTTAGTCGGCAGAACTCTAAGGTGTCTTCCAGGTGAGCTAAACATAATTACCAACTATTTAAGAGCCATATTACATATCGACTGTGATTTTTGCGTAAAATGGCCAATTTTGGCGTTCTCGATCTCGGAAACAAAAATACATTAACAATGTTGACTTATTGAATAGTACAGAATAGCTATTGGCTTAGTTCATAGCGGCCTCGCTTTTTGTAAATTTTGCTTAACTTTTTAATTAAACCCAAAATTGCAGAGAAAGATTTTCATAAAATGCGCATAATCACTTTTTTGAGCTCCTGGATTGTACTACTATTCCAAACAAATGAAATAAAAAAAAATAGATTGTTATTTCTTATATAGTCGTATAGTACATACGACTATATAAG
Organism: Hypsopygia costalis; assembly: GCA_937001555.2. NCBI lineage: Eukaryota > Metazoa > Arthropoda > Insecta > Lepidoptera > Pyralidae > Hypsopygia > Hypsopygia costalis. The sequence continues at coordinate 31,490,733 of OW443329.2, forward strand.
AAGCGGCCTCAGAATTTTGAAATATCATTGATTTAATATAGAAAACAAACATTCTTTTAACCAAAAAAACTTCGAAAATCGCTTTTGGTAAACTGTTAATTTGTCGAATAATCGATAATATTATTAATCAGCAAAATTTATACGAGAATAATTGTTACTTCATGATGAATAAACTTTGTAGCATGAATTTATTATCTTATTTCAATAAAAACGATAAATATAACTTCAAAATGACTACAAAAAACGATGCACCGGCGGCCTTCGCGGGTTTAGTACTGCGCGAGAGCTCGTCAGCGTGCAAATGTAATAGGGCTCTTAAACAGTAGTGTCATTTTCCATTAAAAAAATCTGATGGTAATCGGCTCTAGTTTCGGCGGCAGGGCCCCTGGTCCTAACTGAATATAAGTGCCGACTCTGTCACAGTTGCGACATCACATATATGTACCATGTATATGTGTTAGGTATAGTCATTAACTTGTAGCTCTTTCAATTTGGATGTAAATATAAATAAATACGATGGTAAATAATTACATACAGGCACACCAAATAAAACGCTATTACACTGTAATATTGCCACGTAAGCGACTAATGAGAACCTAGTATGGGAGCCACAAACATTTCGGAACAATAATTATCTTCTATTCATTATTATTTCATTTTGTATTCAGGAAGTAAAAAATAAGAGAGTAAAATGAAATAATTGTAATTTGCTGGCAATAAATTTTAATTATTATTATTTACGTACGACTGGACGTCTGTCGGATCAACTAAACCCGACAGACGATGTCCTGCCCCCTTACCAGCATCTCTTATTGCGATTCAATAACTAAATAGAATGCTTATCCATACCAATGAATAAGCGACTCTATTTCAAATGGAATAGAGTCGCTTATTCATTGGTGGATAAGCAATCTATTCTATTATTGAATCGCAATAAGAGATGGTGGTAAGGGGGCAGGCTTCTTAACAATGAATATTGAATTCAAATTGGTTTCGCGCAATCTGTCAAATGACTAACAGTTCTGTCAAACGACATAAAGTTACATATAATATAATACAATAACGCCTTGTATTTATTTATTTATATGCCTTTATTGTATGGATTACAATAATAATTGAAATTATTCTCTAAATCGTGTCCCGTCGTGTAGTCAAATATGACTAACATTTTTTTCGGTTTGATATGTAGGGACGTCTCAATAATATAACCATAGCTGAAAGAATTACTTCGATGACACAAAAATCTCTCGAGATATGTGAATTTGAAAATCACAATTTTGGACTTTCCTGAAAAAAGCTCCATACAAAAAGCTACTGAGTTATGACGTCACAGGTTTGTATTTTGCATGCATCAAATCAGAAATTGGTTATGTGTAGCTGTGTAGCTATGTTAAATATTACGTTTATGTAATTAGTATCATAATAAAAGTTATAGTATTTTTATTGCTTCTCTAATGGGAATATTATTTTCACTTCGAAAGGCTTTTCGAAACGCTTGGAGGCAAGTAGAAACCATCTAGGATACCTATATGAAACAAGATAATTAAATTAAAAAAGCCCCGACCTTCTGCACGAAAATATTGTCAATAAAGAAACCTATGCCGCAGATTGGTAATCGATTGCATTTGTAATGTAAAGTATGGATAATTCAGCGGAACTGTTACAAGGACTATCCACGGTGGCTGCAGGAAAAACGAACGGTTGAATTGTATGCAACGGCATCAATAATACTATGTCTGTCAATGCTCTGGATTGTACTCCAATGTAATGACGATGATTTAAGTCGCTAATGAACTATTATGTAGCTAGGGTTGCCATTTCTTAACGCGAACCAAGACAAGATGCGGAAAACTAAAATAAAATAAAAAAAACTCCGGATTTTGAATCTTAAAACCCGGACATGTCATCAGTGATTTTTAGTACTAGCACAGTATAAGTAATAGTACCGTGTGGCCACTCCCTGCCGGTCTCTCGTGTCGACCTCACCTCCCCTCTGACACAAATCTGGAACAGTTTGTATGGTGCCGCACGCACACACGCTCATACCCGCTCTGCAAGGACGTCGTTGTTTATGTAGTTCACAATGCGACATTTGTATGGAGTGACCGGGGTGTGGTACTAATACTAATTTTTATTCTGTGACAAGACGGTTATTCGTAGTATGTAGCGGGATAATTGATTTAAAACTTTTAACCCCGGACTACAAATGAAATCCCGCCCGGACGCTCCCCGGACGCCCTCTAGCAACTAGGAAACATAGGACCAATCCGGAGAAACCCGGACGAATGGCAACCCTATATGTAGCGAATGTCCGTGACTTGGTTTATTGACTACCATGAGCAAAGGCTCATTGATGAGATGACACAATATCTTTGATGTCTAGGGTGCTTGCATAATGCGACAGGTTACCGGTTACCCGTACCAGCTCTGGATATGACAAAATATTGACGAGCCGAGCGGTCGAATGCCCACTTTGACTCCATATCGCGGGTTCGACTCCCGCATAAGACAAATATTTGTGTCCATGAACACGTCTGTTTGTCTTGGTTTAGGTGTTTTCTATGTAGGACTGTATTATGTACAAATAGTATGTATGTACATAATGTACATACATATAGTATGTATGTACATAATACAAGCTTTGCTTAGTTTGGGACTAGTGTGTAATTTGTCCAGGAATATTTATTTATTTGTTATTTGAAATAAGTGTCATAAAGTACAATTTGCTTTAATAAATAATAATTAAATATTTCTGGATTACACAGCGACATTTAGCCCCAAAGCTTGTACGTGCTATGTATGATAAATGTACTTAAATACATTTTTTTTTTTGTAAATATATATGTATGTATGTATAATGCATAGAAAGCCCCAGACCAAGACAGACGGATATGATCATGTATACAAATATGTCTCTTGTCAGATAATCGAACCCACGACCTAGGATCAAAATCAAAGTACCCATGGCTAGTCATTCGACCACAGAGCTGACGTACTCATGTAAATAAGACGTTCATCTTTGAACCAAAGCCAACCTCACCACGTGGCGCACCGTACTGCAGTCAGTCTAAGTCTGTAATTGACTGTTGCAGATCGAACAAGTATCGCCGGGATTCAGCGAGCGGTACCTCCTGCAGCCGGAGCAGTTCTCCCACGAGCTGGCGCAGTACCACAAGTACATCAAGGACATGATCAGCATCGCGGACCCCGCCACCGACGCGGGCGGCTTCGCTGATGACATCATTAATTTTAGCAAGAGTCTCGCCAAGGTATCGCCATCTTCTTTATTAACGGGTCTATTCTTAACCGAGTGACAAAGAAGAGAGGGTTATGTTTTTCGAGTGTAATTTTTTTGTAGTAGTGTGTATATTTTTTGGGCACGCTCTACAGCCTAAACCGCTTGACGGATTTCAACATATGAGGTGTCATTTGATTAATCTCAGCTGTGAGAGTGATATCGTCGTCAACCCTTATTCATCCTACTGCTGGGATAAGGGTTTCCCCTCAATCGAAGGGGTTTAGAGCATACTCCACCACGCTGCTGGTTGGCGGAGGCCATTGTTTTCAAGCCGACCAATGGCCACTGACTTGGCTTAACGATTGTCGTCTAAAGACAAGAATCGGGACGGAATCGGGATTGGGGCTTAACGTGCCCGAACCACGGAGGAGTTCGAGCTATATAAACCCATCCGTAGACAGTCTACGGTCCACGTTGGTTAACTTGCGCGCAACGACGCCATCGAGCTCCTCTGTTTATTAACATTTCCTTTAAATTCTCCACTTTCGCAGATAATGACCCCGGTGGAAGTGAGACGCAGTGGGACTCATCTGTTCCACGAAATCAGCGTACATCAGCTCATACAGGGCTCCAGCGGCGGACCGGCCCAGTGGAAAGAGGTAGGTCAAGGAACGGTGGCATAAGGAGACCATCTAATATTGCAAATTGTATAGGAAATAACTATTCCAAAATTGTATATGCCTAACAACCACGAGATCGACTGTCTATCGTGTTTGCCAATGCTAAATTGAATCCATCGAACTACCAACTGCGGTTGTCGTTGCTTGACCTGCAACAACAATTGAACTAACACACGCACTCGCGTAGCTCCTCATGTATAAACGATGAAATTCACACCAGTTAGGCAAAATTATACTTTTTACTAAAAAAAGACGAGCGAAGCTTGATTTCCTTTTGAAATGGACGACTTGATTTTGGGGAGAAAAGTATAAAATATTTTTCTCCAAAAGTAAGTCATTCTTTTCAAATTTTCTTTTTCAATTCTTTCCCGGAGTAAGTCAAGTTTTGGTGTCCACAAGCATAACCTAACCTAACCCAACTATCTCGGAGTGGCACTTTTGTAACATTCAAGAGTTCAGTACTTCTAGGTTTGCCCAAAAGTAAAGTCAAAGATGGAAATTGGAATCTATTTTTGGGTTTACTGAAAGGCGTCTCGGGTAGACTTCGAGAATAACATAACAACCAAACTTGAAAGAACAGAGATAAAGTGCGGTTCTTATAATTCAGTGCGCAGGATAAGTAGTTACAAGAAACATCGGTATTACACAGTTAATTAATACACAGTTAATTAATAAAGACGGGCTCGGTGGTCGAATGGTTAGCAATGGCCACTTTGACTCCGAGGTCGCGGGTTCGATTCCCGCACAAGATTTGTCTTGTGTGCATGAACATTAGCGGGTACGATTCCCGCACAAAACATTTGTGACCATGAACAAGTCTGTTGTCTTGGTCTGGGTGTTATATTATAAGTATGTATTTACAAAAAAAAATGTATTTAAGTACATTTATCAGTTGTCTAGAACTCATAACGCAAGCTTTGTGCTTAATTTGGGACTAGATGGCGCTGTGTAAATTGTCCAGAAATATTTTTTATTTATTTAATTGATTCAGGTGTTATTTTGCGGAAGTCAAATTTGCAGGCAATTTGATGTACACTACTTTGCGTGCGTGTTTACATCGGTACACCTCTATATACACGACACTAACTGGACGCGTCACTATTTCTAGCACAACTGGGAGCAGTACCTGAAGCTGGTGTTCTCCAACACCAACGTGACGCTGCACCCGCAGCAAGACCGAGTCATAGTCATGGACCTGCCCTACTTGCAGAAGTTGGCCGTGCTGCTCTCCGAGACCAATCCCGTTATTGTCGGTGAGTTTGTGATTGTCATGGATATACAGCAATACCGTGATATCGTTTGAGTGAAATGCTTTTTAAGAATTAGTTTTAAAAGTGACATCTGTTTGTTTAGAGTTCTAAAGGGTGCCAACGTGACCCTATTACTGGCACTCCGCTGTCTGTCTGTCCGTTACGGGATTCTATTACTTGCACCGTAATGGCCCAGTATAAACAACAGTACTACGTACAGTACGGCCACTCGCTGCCGCTCTCTCGTGTCGACCTCACCTCCCCTCGAAAACAAATCTGGAACAGTTTGTGTGGCACCGCACGCACACTCGCTCATTCACGCTCTGCACAGACGTCATTGTCGTAGTAATTAACATCGCGCTATTTGTATAGCGTATTTCTTAGCTGTAAGTCTGCTGGCTTAAAATCATGTTACACCACGCAACGACAGGCAGGGTACACCACGTGCAAGCGAGGAGATGACGAGTCCCTTACATACTCGTTGATTTAACAAGCCTTCAGAATAATATAGCGTACATACCCCACGGCCACTCACTACAAAGGTAAATGTCCCCGTCATTGTGACTCGCACTTTGCTAGTTTCACTGCAAAAGTCAATAAATTTAAATACCACTTCCTCGCGGACCATTAGCTCAGACTGTACACTCCCTATAAGCGCAATTACTGGCAACTTTCGCTGCATTTTTCATAAACTGTTACCGTGTTAGGTTAAGCATTGTTGGTTCAATAAACAGTGTTTCGTAATAAATAATAAATTATTTAGATAGTGGCTTGAGTAATGACTAATGAGCGAGTAATTATTTATTTTTAACTAGACTTCGTTCTGTCAAAAGTAAAGTCTTTTTTACTATTGTCCACGCAATTTTTATATTTTCTCTATATTAAAAACTTTAGGGTGCTTTAAGGAAAATACGGAAAAAGAAAGTAACCGAAGTGGTGGAGCCGTTCTCGAGTTTTGCGCTTAGTACTATTCATTTTTATTTATATATATATATAGATAGATAAGTAAGGAAATATGACTGTAAGCTTCACTTACTACTTAAAATAAATCAAAGTTAAATAAGTTTCGGATGATCTCAGAAACTGAGATGTAAGTGGCTCATAGCAATCTTTGAGCCAAAGCCAACCATCAGCAGTGCTTACCTGCACTTAGCTCACCCTGCTGACTGACCAACGAGGCTCTGGCGAAAGATAGGTAGGCGAGCGATTATAAGCTGCACGACTGGCGAAGTAAGTCCCCGCCTCAAAGTAGACCGGAACCAAATAACAAATCCCTTGTGGGTGGCTGTGTTCCAGCAAGCAGTGAGGTCACCTAGAAGGAAGGAGTTGCTTTGGCAGCAGAGGTGGTGGCATGCGATATTTCATTATGCCAGCATATGGCTACGGTGACCGTTTCTCATTACGCGAATCGTATGCTTATTTTCTACCCGACGTAGTTTATTAAAAAAAAAACTGTTGTCTAAATTCTACTAAGATTTTTTACATAAAAAAATCACCCGTTTTGTATAAAGAAAGAAGAAGAAAGTATGTGTATTGACATCACAATTAACATTATAAACATACCGTACCTAGGCATGAAGCCAATTTGGCAATCACTCTGCATTAACGCTGTGTTATAATCACAGCAAAAAAAAATAAACACAGCGCCGATATTCTGCGACTGCCAACAGGTGCCGACATAAGTACATCGTCAGAAATTATGTGCAGTATTATCGGCTCTTGTAAATATGGTATTGTTGTTTAGAGCGATTCCTGTGGTGGAGCGTGTTCTCGACGGTGGCGCCCATGACGCTGGCGTCGTTCCGCGACCTCGGGTTCGAGTTCTCGCGCGCCGTGTTCGGGCTGCAGCAGCGCACGCCGCGCTGGAAGAGCTGCACCGCCAACGTCAACGCCAACTTCGGCGTCGCGCTCAGCTACCTCTACGTCAAGACACACTTCGACCAGGACTCCAGGCAGAAGGTGAGCTACACTTCAGTTATATACCACAGTAACGGTGTCAAAGATTCGTTGCTATAGATTTACTGCTGCTTCTCGTAATGTTCAGTCGCGGCAAAGATGTCGACTACAACCACTGGCTCTGACCAACTGACTACCGAACACTTCACTTTATAACTATATCAGCCCCCCCTAGCCAAGCGAAGCGTATAGATCACGTGACATTTGTCAATTCTCATACTAAAATGTTCGATTTTGACAAATGTCACGTGATCTATTTAACGTTCGACGCTACGAATTACACTTGGCTAGGGGGGCAGGTTTCGACATTTTCCATCGCTTATCGCATGGTAGACGGTGAGATTCGATTGAGCACAAATTTCGTCCCTAGGCCGGGTTTCGTTTAGCTTACTTACTTCTTACTTAGGATTCTTCGCTAAAGATTTGGCCCCACTGACTCATATTTCCCTCGGCTGCTATTTGCTTTAATTGGATGCTTCACTGATTTTTAAATCTGCTCGAATAATTCTCCTTGTTTCCTTTTTTCCCCCAAACGTATTTGCATAAACATTTTGCGATTACGGACTACAAAACCAAAGTAAGCAGTTACTACAAAGTTTAATTGACGCAAACAAAACAGTTTATAATTTGGGAGCTACAGCTGTCACTGATTTCAGACGCTCCCCACTAACATTAATTACGTCATTAGGTAGGTACTGCAAATGTTAACCGGGTAGACAACAACATTGTATTCTATATCGAAGCGGGTAGCATTAAAATTGTACGTGATGGTTTATCAGGCCATCGAGATGGTGGAAGACGTGCGGGGGGCATTCGCAGCGGCAGTGCAGGATCTCGACTGGATGGACTCCAGCACGAGGCTGAAGACGCTCAGCAAACTGAAGGCTATCCGTAACTTCGTCGGCTTCCCCGCCTGGCTACTCACCACCGAGCAGCTCGACAAACACTACAAACATGTAAGTACAGTGGACTCTAGCACGAGGCTCAAGAGACAAGTATCCCAAAGCATCATCACCTGTAGAAAATGTTATTTTTGACGTAGGCGGTGGACGAAATAAGTTTGAATCGCATCTACTTAGGTACTTACACAGTTACCTGGCGAGTCCGATGATTGAATGGCTACAAGTTGTTATTGCAATAATGTAATGGTAACGATGGACCGGCGTAAGACGACGAAGCATTGGACGCCCTCCTTTTAGATGGTCCGTTGACCTTAACCGTTTCCGTTCCGTTCAAACAAACCGGCGCGGAGAGGAGAGCAGATTTTGAAATGCGTTTAAAATAGAGGTTTATGTCATTGGCATAAGGTTTACTTTAAAAATCCATATCGGCTCTCGACTATTCTGTTATAACAAAAGAAGTGAATTTAAAAAATATACCTTATACGAATGACCTAAAACTCTGTTTTAAACGCCACCAAAAGTGGTTGGTAGATACAGGCTGATGATGATGAATGGTCAAAATCGTATTCTATTCTGTATTTTGTTTGCTTGCAATATCTTTATTGTACATAAAAAAGAAAACAAATAAGCAGTCACTTACACTATGTGTTTGTTTAAATATGTGCAGGCAGAGGTGGTTGAAGGGAATCTATTCGACACATACTTGAAGCTGACGTGGGCGGCGGTGAAGAAAACATTGGAGTCACTCAGGGAGAAGCCGGACAGGAATAGGTAAACGATTATAAATTAATAGCATGTGTACTCTACTCTACTGTCCCCCAGCACGTAGTTTAGCAGCTCGGTGGAGTACCGGTAGACCCGTATCCCAGCAGTGGGATGAATAAAGGACGACATTTCCTTTCCATTAACCAACATATTTTTTTTATACTACTTACGTCGGGTGGCAGACAAGCATACGGCCCGCCTGATGTGAAGCGGTTACCGTAGCCATATTAACGCTCGCAACATAAAATATCGCTCGCGCGCCGCCACCCCCGCTTTGATCGCAGCATCTCCTTTCGTTTTGGTGGCAGGAACACAACAACCCTCAAGGGAACCGTTATTTGGCTGCGGTGTTCTGTGAGGTGGAGGTACATTCCCCAGTCGGGTAGCTTCAAATTACGCTCCCTACCTCTCTTTTCGCCAGAGCTTCGTTTGTCAGTCAGTAGGGTGCACCGCGTGCAGTTGAAGTTAGCTTTGGTTCAAAGATGTTGATAAACCACTTACACCCCAACATATAAACCGTATGCTTGTTTATATGCTTGTATGTTGTATGCGACGTAGTATAAAAAATGACAAACCCAAGTATCAAATGTAAAGGTTGTATCTTGATGAGGATGCAAATAATTTTTTGGGAGGATGCTTGATAGAGCACCCATGATGTAGTCTTTACCGCTTCATACTATAACATTTTATATATTATAGACAGATCATAGACGAACTACACCGCAGTAAAAATTGGCTACAAATCGCTTACTCTATATCAACGCTATATGTTAAACATTGAAATTAGCCATAGGTAAAGGTACACATGTTATAAAACCAAGGAAGTTCCAATATCTAGTATTTTTATTTTTCTCATTTTTAGATGGGTGGCAACTGCAACTACAGTGAACGCCTTTTATTCAGCCACCCTTAACTCAGTCAGTAAGTACCTTTTAGCCTTAAAAAAATACCAATTGTAGACAGGAGACGAGTATGACGAATGTAATATATTTTTTTCAGCATTCCCTGCGGGTATCCTGCAGCCTCCTTTCTATGGGAATGGAATAGAGTAAGAATAGTTATATACTTACAATAATTATTTGTATTTATGTACTCGTACGTGCAAGGATATTAAATTTGCGCGTTTAAAAATAATTTCATTAGGTCATATTTGTTACCGGAAATACGAAAGAATTCCTTGCAATTTCCAGGATGTGTATAAATGTAAACAAGGTTTAAGGTACTTTTTGGTTAGGTCACATTTGTCTTGTGATCCGCTACGTCCGTCAATTAGATCAGTTAGGAAATGTTTGAATATAATATTCAATTTACATTATATATACATCCTAGGAATTATTTAAAGTTCTCAGGTGTCATACATTTCAGGTAATACTTAGTACCTACAATATTTGCATGCATTCCAAGTAGCAGATGAAATAGTCTCTATTTATTTTTTAATAAGCCAGTACCTTTATCTGAGCAAAAATAAATATTTCATTGCATTAGGTTATATACATTTTATTTGTTTTTCAGAGCGATCAACTATGGATCTATTGGTGCCATAATGGGCCATGAGGTGACTCACGGCTTTGACGATCAAGGTCAGAACCACTTACGGGTATATTTTTTTCTACTAAACTGGACAACAAGCAAACGACTAGCTTGGTAAGCGGTCACCTCAGCCTATAGATTCTGCGACACCAGCGAAATCACTCAGTCATTGCCGACCCTCTAAAAACCTTTTTACGCTTTCTCGGAGAACCCTTTGTCGTAGTGTCCTGGGAAAGCCCCGATATAGAGTTCATTCTACAACTTGATAATTCACGTCTATGGCACCGCACAGTCAGCGATAATTTTGTCATATTTTCCTTAAAATGATACACACGCACTCTTCCGTTTCATTGGATTTTGGAAATACAGGAGGTAATGTGTCAGTTTTGTCATTTTTAACACAAGTAACTCACTCTTGCGTTGATGATCCTGTAAAACCACTCCACACCTTTTTTTAAGAACTCTATGCTGTAGTCTCATGGGATAATCTCGACAAGCAATTCATTCCACAATTTGATAGTTCGAAGGAGAAAACCTCTCTGAAATCGAGCACCCTGCTGATGCGCGAGCGGTGCGATTGTATGGAAGAGGCCGTAGGAATCTTTTCAAAGAACTCCTTTGAACACAATCCATTATATAGTCGATAAAATACTCAAGGAGGCAGAGTTTCTCCCTAGACTAAATGATTCGATTTTGTATGTAAGGTTGACATCGTGGACAATCCTCATAACTCGTCTCTGAATAGAATAGTTTTTAATTTCATTGCACGACGGAACCCAATAATAACTGTTAACGTCTAGGTCGTCGCTACGATGAAGAGGGCAATTTGAAGCAGTGGTGGTCGGCGGCAACCTTGGAGCATTACCACGGCAAGGTGCAGTGCATCATTGACCAGTACAGCAAGTACCACATGCCGCAGCTGCCTGACTACGCGGTACGAACATTTACTATAATCATAATTGTTTATTATACTATTAATAATTAGTTTATATTATTGATAGATAGAGAGAAGAGTTGTAGGTAACAACCCTGCAGCACTACCACGGGCTCGGTCAGGTGCTGCCATTATCGATTAACACAGGGCGACCGCAAATGTCAGACTGGTCTGATAGAAATCAGTACAAACAATCATGACAGATAGATTGCCAGATGTCGTATGGAATAACAGTATCACTGTGTCGAACAGAAAGTCATGGACAAGAGTGCAGTAATGAATTATTTTATTGAGGTCAAAGTAATGTAGGTATAAGTCAATGAGCGAGATTTATAACTCTTAATGCCAGCGAAATGGTAAATTTACATGCGAACAATCGTATTTCTACGGACAAAAAGTCCGTTGCTTCTCATCGTGTGCGATGTGCGGGCGTGTGGGATGTTAGTTAGAGGTGTGTGGTGTGCGCAGGTGCACGGGTTCAACACGCAGGGCGAGAACATCGCGGACAACGGCGGGCTGCGCGCGGCGCTCAACGCGTACGAGCTGTACGCGCGCAGGCAGCCCGGCGCCGCGCGGGCCGCGCTGCCCGGCCTGCCGCAGCTCGCGCCGCAGCAGCTCTTCTTCCTCGGGTTCGCACAGGTACAGACACCCTCGTGCTCCTGCCCGCGCAGGCAGCCCGGCCTGCCGCAGCTCGCGCCGCAGCAGCTCTTCTTCCTCGGGTTCGCACAGGTACAGACACCCTCGTGCTCCTGCCCGCGCAGGCAGCCCGGCCTGCCGCAGCTCGCGCCGCAGCAGCTCTTCTTCCTCGGGTTCGCACAGGTACAGACACCCTCGTGCTCCTGCCCGCGCAGGCAGCCCGGCCTGCCGCAGCTCGCGCCGCAGCAGCTCTTCTTCCTCGGGTTCGCACAGGTACAGACACCCTCGTGCTCCTGCCCGCGCAGGCAGCCCGGCCTGCCGCAGCTCGCGCCGCAGCAGCTCTTCTTTCTCGGGTTCGCACAGGTACAGACACCCTCGTGCTCCTGCCCGCGCAGGCAGCCCGGCCTGCCGCAGCTCGCGCCGCAGCAGCTCTTCTTCCTCGGGTTCGCACAGGTACAGACACCCTCGTGCTCCTGCCCGCGCAGGCAGCCCGGCCTGCCGCAGCTCGCGCCGCAGCAGCTCTTCTTCCTCGGGTTCGCACAGGTACAGACACCCTCGTGCTCCTGCCCGCGCAGGCAGCCCGGCCTGCCGCAGCTCGCGCCGCAGCAGCTCTTCTTCCTCGGGTTCGCACAGGTACAGACACCCTCGTGCTCCTGCCCGCGCAGGCAGCCCGGCCTGCCGCAGCTCGCGCCGCAGCAGCTCTTCTTCCTCGGGTTCGCACAGGTACAGACACCCTCGTGCTCCTGCCCGCGCAGGCAGCCCGGCCTGCCGCAGCTCGCGCCGCAGCAGCTCTTCTTCCTCGGGTTCGCACAGGTACAGACACCCTCGTGCTCCTGTCCGCGCAGGCAGCCCGGCGCCGCACGCATTGCGCGAATTATGCGAAGCGGTTACCGTAGCCATATTAACGCTCGCAACATGAAATATCGCCACCCCCACTCTCTGGTCATTGCTAAATGTAATAAAATAAACCCTTTACAGATATGGTGCGGTAACTCGACAGTTGGCGCTCTCAAATCAAAAATGGTGGAAGGAGTTCACAGTCCGAACAAAATTCGGGTGATTGGAACCCTGAGCAACTCTAAAGAGTTCGCGGACGCGTGGAAGTGCCCCAAGGGCTCCCCGATGAATCCTGAACACAAGTGCGTACTGTGGTGATACTGTGATGTTAGGTGTAAGGCGACCAAAGACAATTATAGATTACCATAAAGTTACCGCCCTAGCGATAATATATGTACAAAACTATATTTTTATACGTGCTTAGCGCTGCACTTGTTATGTCGACAAATTAGAATTTAACTTCTTACAATCGAATTAACAAAATTTGTTCATTCATAAAAATATGATAATTGAAAGAGTTTATGATATGAAAATAATGGTGAATCTACAGTGCGATGAAAAAGAATAGAAATTGAAGTAAATTTATTAGTGATAGCAACATTGGCTTTTCCATACCAGGGTTACCATGTAAGAAACTGGTTACTGAGTAGCGCTATTTTTATATACTTTTTGTATCGCACTGTATGTTAGTATAATTTTATCGATAACTATACGCACAACACTGTCATTAGACAAGAGTGCGCGAAAAGTTATTATTAGATTGTAGTTATATAAACATGTTATTACTGAACAGAATGTTGTGGAGCGACATATTATATTATGACAGACTGAATTTTTACGAACAAATTAATCATCATTATATAATTTAAAATAAAATATGAGATATGAATCAAATTAGGGTTATTTATTGAAAAGCCATGGACTTATAAAAAAATGGACGCGTCATCACTAACTGAAGCAACTTCGACTTTAAAATGGCTTCAGAAATTATCTGACCTAGACTGTATAATATGACTACACCAAGCATCAAATAATTTATTTATTCAACCCTAAGTGCAATTAATTGTTACACCACTTGCACAACCATTGGTGCAACAATTAAGCTTCGTATCCAGCGCAAACATTTCTGTGAATGTCGATTTGTTTGTTTTGCTTGGGGTATCTATGTATTATCTCATTTAGAAGGATAACTTTATTATGCGTATCTTACAGAGATAGGAGTCGTTCGTGGCGTTCTTATCGCTAATGACGGTGCAATGATGTAAGTGAAATAATGTTACATGAAAAGCACACTGTCATGATTTGAGCACTTCAATACGGCGTCCTATATTTTTATAAGTCCATGCGGAAGACATCTTGATAAATTGGAATTGTATGTGAAGTATTTCTAGTATTGTATGGAGGATCTCTAGGCATATTCCCAGTGAGACTGCTGTTATTAGAACAATTATAACATAAGTTACTTCAAGCAAATGTGTCTTTATTACAAACATGAATTGTATTAATAATAAGTATTTTGAATTTCTTAGACAGGTATCTTCGATCAAAAGGTTTCCTAGTTCAGAATTGTAGGACTCTGCAAGTGATTTATTCGTCGCTGTAGAACGAAAAGTCATTAAGTCGAAAATGATTGAGATTTCTCATGACAATTTATAACTAATTTTAGTAATTTTTGGACCTAGTTAGACTTTTAGCTATATAGGTATGATATCTCAATTTGATATTTTTGGACTTAGTGATTTGATTATAGTCCTGAAGCCAATAACAAAAGCTGTAGTAATTTTTGTTAACAAATGAATGTATTAATCTGATCTAGTTCTAAGCTTCGCAGTGACTATTTTAACACTGCGGATTAAAAGTGATTATTTATTATAAAATAAAAAGAAATACGTACAAATTACAAAAGTTATTTTATTTCTTTCTTACATAAGGAAACTCATAAACTGGAGCCGAGTGTTTGGTACCTTTTTTTATTCTCTTCGGCTTCAGCACTTTAGCATCCTGTACGTGGCGCTTCATTTCCAATTTCTGTTGGATAATGGTTAACTCCTTCTCTCTGTCGATTCTCTTTTCCATTTCATGGTACATCTTCTTTTTCTTCTTTTCCATTTCTGCAATTGTCTGAAAGAATAAATAAAATTGGTAACTAGGCAATAAATCAAATCAAAATATCTTTATTCCTTGGACTTTATAAAGCACTTAGAAACATACAAATTAAATATAAGATCATGTAACTAAATCATTACTACTCTAAATCCGCAGAGCTTAGATTCACTTTCAGTACACTATCTTGAAAGTGAAAGTGAATTTAAGTGCCAGTTCCGGCGACGGGGCTTCTTGTGAAGAACTGGCAAGTAACTCAAGGCCGACTCTTTTAATTGCCAATATCGTTACATTAAATACAAATACAATCATTAACATAACATAACAAGAGCAATTCATTTCCAAATACTTTTATCATTTAATATATTTCTCTCTGTCTGTGTGTTTCTTAGCATTTCATAACTAAACAAATTAAATATACCATACAGTAACTCTTTATCTTATTGAAAATCTTGTGCTCGAGCGTGAGATGTCTTAACGCGGAAAGTTAGCAAGGTAATAAAAAATACAAACCTCATCATCAAGTTCGGGCAATTTAAGTTTATCTAGATCTGCCAGTCGGAGCCTGTTTGACTTCCTGCCCAATAACTGTGGATGAGTGTCCAGTCTCTTGGCCAAATCAAAGTTCTTCTCTTCGCCTTCGTCTACAAAGAATATATGCGTGTTGGGCGTCGAGTCGGACACGTCTGTCATATGAATTTGAGACTGGAAAAAATAGTTTATTATTACAATAAGCTATTTGACTAACATTTTTTTCTGTTTAATATGTAGGGACGTCTCCATAATATAACCATAGGTGAAAGAATTACTTCGATAGCACAAAAATCTCTCGAGATATAGTAATTTGAAAATCACAATTTTTAGACTGCCCCAAATCGCTCCATACAAAAGTCTACCGAATTATGACGTCACAGTTTTGTATTTTGTATGCATCAAATCAGAAATTTGTACGATAGCTATGTTAAATATTACGTTTATGTGATTAGTATCATAATGAAAGTTATAGCATTTTTATTGCTTCTCCAATGGAAATATTTTTTTTTTAATAATTTCATACTTTTATAATGGACTTTCCCGCCAACCTTTGATCGACGCTAAAAAAAGTCTGACTGAAGATATTAGAATGAAAGTTTGCAGATCTTTACAGTTTTGTATATTTTACGATATTGTCCAATAATTTATACAATTTTTAAACATTGGAAAATAGCCTATTGGACTTTAATCATACAGATAGGGGTAGAGACGAGCCAACTGCCTTTTTTTATATTACCATGGGTAGCACACAAGCACGTCGCTTGGGACATTTACGGGTCGCGCAACTTGTCGCTAGTCGATGCTCTGCGAGCGTCGACTCGCGCGACATTCGTGTCCCTCGACAGTCGCCGGACAGGGTTTGCCTGGTGAAAACGTGTGTCGCTTTGTGTTTTGAAAATGAAAGCTGCACTGAACAACACTTCTTCCTCGGGCGACATACTGATCACGACTAGTCAATGTAAACGAGTCATATGTCGCGGGACATTGTCCCAGAACTTTTGCAGAGACAACTACGTGAATGTCGAGCGATAAGTATCTGCGACATGTCGCCTAGTGAAAATGCGGCTTTAGTCTTTTATAGAAACTAATTTTATTTTAATACCCTTTTTTTTTAAAGAGAATAACGTCTCTCACTCACAGAAACATAATGAACCTCAGGTCTTTAGAAAGTGCTATTTGGCTACAGTCTTCTGGTGCAGAGGTAGAGGAGAGGTAGTGGTACAAAGGTAGTTCCCTAGTGAGGCAGCTTATAATAAGCTATATGACAATGTTCAAAAATTGTATAATTTATTTAACAATATCGTAAAATACACGAAACTAAACTATAAAGATCTGCAAACTTTCATTCTAGTATCTTCCGTCTGACTTATTTTAGGGTCCATCAAAGTTTGGCGGGAAAGTCCATTAAAAAGTATGTAATAATTAAAAAATAATATTTCCATTGGAGAAGCAATAAACTATGACTTTTATTAATAGGTAGGGGAAAAAGTCTTTTCGCATTATAGTATGTATGAACTTGTAATAAAATCTCTTTGGTTATATCATTTGTATCTAGCAGGTTTTGATATCTTTAAAAAGTTTAAATTTTAAAAAAGATAATTCTAAATTCAAGTGAATCTAATGAAGAAATTCGATTCATTTTAAAATTTTACTACAAAAAAGGTAACAATGCAACGCAAGCTGCGAAAAAAATTTGTGACGTTTATGGACCTAGTGCAGTGTCTGTGAGAGTAGCACAAATTTGGTTTAAGCGTTTTCAATCAGGAAATTTTGATGTGAAAGATGCACGTCGCTCTGGTCGCCCTGTTACGGATAAAATTGATGCCATTTTTGAAAAAATGGAGCAAGATCGGCATATCAGTAGTTATGACGTAGCTGAAGAATTAGGAATTGACCACAAAACAGTTTTGGCGCATTTGGAAAAAGCTGGGTACACTAAAAAGCTCGATATTTGGGTGCCTCACGATCTCACTGAAAGAAACCTAATGAACCGTGTACTCATTTGCGATTCTTTACTAAGACGTAATGAAAGCGAACCGTTTTTGAAGAAGCTTATAACTGGTGATGAAAAGTGGATCACGTACGACAAGAACGTGCGAAAAAGGTCGTGGTCAAAGGCCGGTCAGGCTTCACAGACTCTGGCAAAACCCGGGTTAACCCGCAACAAGGTGATGCTGTGTGTATGGTGGGATTGGAAGGGCATTATTCATTATGAGCTGTTACCGCCAGGCAGGACTATCGATTCTGAACTCTACTGTGAACAACTGATGAGATTAAAGCAAAAAGTTGAGAGAAAGCGGCCGGAATTAATTAACAGAAGGGGTGTGATTTTTCATCATGATAACGCTAGACATCACACATCTTTAGCCACTCAGCAAAAATTAAGAGAGTTTGACTGGGAGGTGTTAATGCATCCGCCGTATAGTCCTGACCTTGCACCTTCTGATTTCCACCTGTTTTGGTCTCTTCAGAATTCTTTAGGCAATGTCAGGTTAACATCACGAGAAGACTGCCAAAACCACTTGTCGTGGTTTTTTAAACAGAAGTCCCAAAATTTCTATACTAATGGGATCATGTCTGTACCTACAAGATGGCAAAAAGTTATCGAACAAAATGGCACCTACATACTTTAGTTAAATGTAAATAAACTTTATTAAAAAATGTTTTGAATTTTCATATAAAATACGAAAAGACTTTTTCCCCAACCTAATATGATACTAATTACATAAACGTAATATTTAACATAGCTGTCGTACAAATCACTGATTTGAAGCATACAAAATACAAACCTGTGATGTCATAACTCAGTAGCCTTTTGTATGGAGCGTTTTCGGGAAAGTCCAAAATTGTGATTTTCAAAGTAACATATCTGGAGACATTTTTGTGCTATCGAAGTAATTCTTTCACCTATGGTTATATTATTGAAACGTCCCTACATATCAAACCGAAAAAAATGTTGGTCCTATATATCTATATAATAGCCTATTATGTGCGTGCTCTTTCTTGTCCAGAACCCTGTTATTCAAATAACAGGTTGCACCATGTGCAAGTGAGGTTGGGTTAGGTTCAAAGATGATGGTGAGCCATTTATATGCTCACATAAGACTAGAAATTTTAGGGTGAAGTGGTTCATTACTATTTTTAGAGCCAAAACCAATCTCACCTGCACGTGGTGCACCCTGCCATCTAGCAGCGAAAGAGTACAGCGTATTTGTGAGTTGCCCGACTGGGGAAGTACCTCCACATCACAGAATACTGCAGCCAAATAACAACTCCCTTGGGAGTTGTTATGTATCTGTGAGTGAGTGAGGTCACCAGAAATGAAGGAGAGAAAGAACAAGTTGCTGCATTGGCAGGGAGGGTGGCAGCCTGCGAAGCATTAGTTGTACGTGGCTAGGGTAACTGCTTCCAACCCAACGTTTTATAAAAAAAAAAAAAAGTAAATTAGGCAATCAATCACTCAGATAATACATAATACAATGTACATACATACAGTCCGTGACTAATCTTAAAAAGCTACAGGAAAACAAGAAATGAAACTGTTACAATGCATTCCTTACATGAAAAATGCATTTATTGATAGAAATATCTTATTTACATAAATTAAATTTACTTTAAAGCTATTTATAGATTTATGTTAATAACTGCATTTTTTTAAAAGATAGTTGCAGTGTTATGAGTAATATCACTATGTTTTGTATAATGGTATTAAAAAAACTTATGTGACAATGTTAGTGAAGTATTTGGGGAATTTAAGAGTATATTTTACAAATAAAAAAATACTCGCTGACCCGGCAAACATTGTTTTGCCATAAAAAATATATAACAACCTATTCTCAGATCTATTGAATAGACATATAAAATTTCATCAAAATCGTTCAAGCCGTTTCGGAGGAGTATGGTAAAATTGGTAATTGTGACAAGAGAATTTCGAGATAATCGCGATTTTGTGTCTTTATTTTTATAGTTTATTTTTGACACATAATTTAATTTTATAGGACAATTTTAGTGTCGGCAATTTTTTGTGACAAGAGAATATATATATATATTATTACTTATACATATTAGTTATACAAGAGAATTTTATATATATATAAAATTATAGTCACAATAGTTTCGAGATAATCGCGATTTTGTGTTTTTCTTTTTATAGTTTATTTTTGGCACATAATTTAATTTTATATGACAATTTTAGTGTCGGCAATTTTTTGGATCATTGGATTAAATGTTTTGGATCAGTTTTTCCTTTATTTATTACTTAATCGAACTAAACTCTCTCTTAAAGTATAAATAAATAAAAAATAAAAAAGTAAGTATTCATAAAAATGAATGGAAAACCATTAGAAATAGAAAAATGATAATATTTCTGAAAGGGAACTCTTTCCGTTGAAACATGGTTGCCAGACTGAAATATGCGCTATGAATTGGTTGTCACGAAAATGGCAAAAAATTAATTTGGCCAAAATCATAGTTAGTCACTTTTCCACCTATGCAAACGGATATATTAGATTTAAATAATTTTCACCACAACAAACCAACGTAACCATTTCGACGGTCCCTACGTATAAAGCGACATGTCATTTCAGACATGTCTGCTTATACTACGATATAGTAATTAAAGAATATTCTTATTGGACAAATGAATTAATTTCTTACATTTTAATTATATACAATCAATAAAATAAAAAATAAAATGTTTTTTAGGGGCAACCTATAGCAATATGTAGGGACCGTCGATTTATCAACAATGTGTAACGCTTGCTGAATTGTCACTCTATACATACCTGCAAACGATTAATACATCTACTTTCAATGGTTCTTTTCATGTTGACATACTTGATGTCCTGGGTCTGCATCAATTTCAGCTGTTCTGGTGTATCCTCGTCATCCTTCCTCAACTCATGATGAACCTAAAATTTATTTTATTTAACTTTCAATTATATAGTGTCGGCAATAAAATTGCCGACACTATATAAATAATTAGACTAAAGTCTTCAACCAGTGCGTCCTCCCTGCAATGACATATGGTGCAGAGACTTGGACACTGACCATCGGACTGGTCCACAGGCTAAAGGTCGCGCAGCGAGCGATGGAGAGGGCTATGCTCGGGGTTTCTCTGCGGGATCGAATCCGAAATGAAGAAATTCGACGGAGAACTAAAGTGGTCGACATAGCCTTCAGAGTTTGCAAGCTGAAGTGGCAATGGGCCGGTCACATCTGCCGAGTAAGTGATGGCAGATGGGGGAGGAAGTTATTAGAGTGGAGGCCGCGCATAGGACGACGAAGTGTTGGACGCCCTCCTACTAGATGGTCCGATGACCTTAAGAAAGCAGCTGGGAGCGGCTGGATGCGGAAGGCGGAGGATCGTATCTGGTGGAAAGCATTGGGGAAGGCTTATATCCAGCAGTGGGTAGATACAGGCTGATGATGATGATGATGAACTTTCAATTTCCTCACACAATAAACTTTAGAATTTATAAATTTCAATAATAGGAATGCTCTAATGTTGGATAGCAGAGTGCATCAATAAATTTAATTTATATTGTGATTTTCTAAAATAAATTACAAATTACTTGAACTGAACCATCACAGATTGATTAGGTAGTGCAATTTAGGTTAATTAACTTTGAAACCACCACTAATAACAATAAAAACATTGGAGAAAATATCAAAAAATAAAAAGGTTGCTTGTACTAACACTACTTGTATGCGCATAGGGTACAAGTAGTAAACACACAAGCTCATTTATTATAAACTAGTAGCCCACCCTCACTGTTCTTTGGCTCAATGATCTAGTTGTTCCCATTCTCATGAAAGAGAGAATTTTCCTCATAATTTCTTTTAATTGATTTTTCCAATGTTTTAATAGTTATAATATAGATATCGAATTTCTACAAACCCTTCTTAAGTTAATATATATCTAAATTACAGACAAAGAATGCAAAAACTAACCAATTTGTGGAACTAAGAATAGGACTTAAATTAATATTCCGTCCACATCATCTTGATAATTGGCTATCTACTACAGTACAGTTTCCTAAGACATTTTGTACAACAAACGGTGAAACTGTGGAATCAACTTCCCTCAGCTGTGTTTCTGAACACTAACATGGGTGCCTTCAAGAACAGAGTGTTTATTTCCCTTAAGACTTGTAACGGATCGGCGACCCCTTGTTTTCGCTGATCTCCATGGGCGGTGGTGATTGCTTTCCACCAGGTGACCCGCATGCTCATTTGCCTCCCTCTCATATAAAAAAAGGATGTTTAACGTTTTTTAAAGTCAATGACTAAATATAAAACTTACCCCGTCTTTGACCCTTGAATTGACCATATGGAAGTAGAATTCATCGGGATTTTTGTCCAGCGTCCGTTTTCGCAATAATTTCAGCGTTTCACCCTTCTCATGGTAATCATCTGCGCGCTTCTTGTAGTCTTTCTTCTTTTCTAAGAGCCCCAGATGTTTTCTAGAGGCAGGTTGATGTCTCTCTTTGTGCGTTTTTTGGTTAGCCTTCGCGGCTTTCTTCCATGAAGACATTTTTGTACAGGCTACTTAAATTTGCAGTTTTACGTTTGTTTATTAATTTGATATTATATTATGTAGGAATAGATAAAATATTTTTAAATAATTCAACAACAAAAGGAAATTGTACAATGTACATACAATACAACACGTGAGAGTGACATTTGACTATGATATCAGAGTGACATTGAAATTGAAATGACATGTTAATTCTTTTTTTCTTTGTTTAATTTTGGCAATCACTATTCAGTTATGCCGTGAGATTGTCCCTATTCCTGAATGATCGAATGGCAACACTATGAGTACCCGCCAAAATTTTCGAACATTATTGTTTGTTTTATATAAGACCCACCGTACCATCAGAGGCACGGCCAGGGGTACGGGGGGTCTGAAGCGTGTTTTGTCATTTCTTTATAGACTACGTCCGGTGGAAACTGTTATTTTCTTGAGGGTTGTTGAGCTAGAAAGAGATTTTAGAGCATATTCAACCGCGCTGCTTAACTGCGAGTTGACGCAGGCCAGTATTTTCGAGCCGCCTAAAGGACATGACTTGGTTGAACAACTGTCATTCAATGACAACAGCCAGGATCGACGGCTTAACGTGCCCTCCGAAGTACGGAGGCGCTCGAGATAAATAAACTCATCCATGAACAGGCTGCGGTCGACATTACTTGCTTGATTGATTAGACTGACACCCGCAAAACGCCATCGAACACCTCATACAACATACATACAAGTTTACAAAAAATGTTTTATTCGACGTGACAAGACAAGACATTGACAGAATATATTTAATTTTTCTTATGCTTTTTACAGTTAATTAATGGCATGGCAATTAGACTTAGTCCTCACTCATCATCATCAGATCATTTCCAAAGATTATTATTGTAGATATGAAATAAAACGAAGGAATTGTTAAATATTTTTAATGAGCAGCAGGTCCCAACATTTCAGTAGATGATTTTAAAGCAATCGGTAATTTGATAAGGAAAAAAACGATGATTTCCAGTGCACTGAACAAGCCAAATCCCAAAAACATGTTGAAAACTCCTCCCAATGAAGCTGAAATTTTAAAAATAATGTTAAGGGCCTGTAAGTTATAATGATTACTTAGCTAAAGTGACCGTGAACTTGGCAGAACCAGTGCCGGCCGTTGGAGTAGGTCCAGCTACCATACAGAGAAAAACGGTGCGTGACATTGCCATACACTAGATAAAGTGACCATCTGGTGAAGCAGTGGACTTATACAGGGAATAAATCAGAGAGCTGATGTATGCAAACATGTAGTGAAAGTGCATGGTCCTCATCAATGAAGTGTACCTTGGTCAACAAATAGTACCCGCAGTACTCTCAGGTGAACCAAATAGGTGAAGCTGAGTGAACCACGACCGAAGAAGAAATCCGATCCATTGATATGGAAATCTATACAGCAGGGTTTCCTAACCTTTTCAATGTTGTTATCCAATAAAGGAGCATCAACAGCGCCCATAAATAGCGTTTAAAAAAAACGCAACACATTTAGGAAAGGATCACTGTCTCATACACATAGGGGATGAGTGTTCGCCTTAAAATCCAAATAGAATTAGTATTTTGTTATAGGTGCGTTCTGATCGTATATCTAGCGGGTGTGGGGGATTAATAGGGGAAATGACAAGACGGTTGCAGACAAGAATTATTATAGCGTCCACAGTATGCCATAATAAAGGCGAGACATGTAAGGGGAAGGATAACGAGTTAACAATACACATAGGGGATGAATGCTCTCTCAAATGAAATAAAAGGTGGTAGCAGACGTGTTTAATAAATGGCCCACTGATAGCGCCATATAGTAAGACCGCAACACATATGGGGGATGATCATGAGTTAACAATACACATAGGGGATGAGTCTTCGGCGTCGTCGTCGTCAATCCTTATTCATCCCACTGCTGGGATACGGGTCTCCCCTCAATCGACGGGGTTTAGAGTATACTCTAAACCCCTTCTTACCCCTTCGATTCCCTTCGATTGAGCATTTGATTTGATTGAGATTTGATAAGTGGAGTTTACTCCACCACGCTGCTCAACTGCGGATTGGCGGAGGTCAGTGTTTTCAAGCCACCTGTAGGCCACTGACTTGGCTTAACAACCGTCATCTAACGATAATAGTAGGGACCGACGGCTTAACGTGCCCTCGAAGCACGGAGGAGCTCGAGATAAATAAACCCATCCATGGACAGGCTACGGTGGATGTTGCTTGACTTGTGTGATCGATTACACTGTCATGCGCAACGACGCCATGAGGTCCTCGAGGGCAGTGGCGTAACTATAGGGTGGCAGGGCTGGCAAAATGCCACGGGCCCCCGACCCAAGAGGGCCCAGACCCTTGATAAAATTTTTATTACTGTTGGATAACTACTTAAGTGGTTTATTAAAATTAAACTAAGTACAACGTGGAGATTTTTACTGATAGGGCCCCGTCAAAAAAAATTACCACGGGCCTCAGATGGTATAGTTACGCCACTGCTCGAGGGGATGATTGCTCTCTATAAACCATTAAAAAAAGAATATTTTGTGACAGTAGGTTATTCAACTAACATAGTAAAGTTAACCACGACTCTGTAGCAAGAAGAGCAAATACTTTCGAGCTGCGCAAACGTAGCCGCATGTGCAGCACTGTCGACGTATTCGAGTCCAAGCCAGCACTGCAAGAATGAAATCAGATAAAACATCACAACTTCAAAGGTATTGTTACTTGGCTGTGGTGTGAAGTGGTGGTCGGTAAGTTGGGCTTGTCATGTTGCTAGTCGGCACGATGCGCCACGTGTAGGTAGAGATTAGTTTAACTATAACGATTGGAAGGTGATCAAATCTAAAATTCACACAATTTTTAAAGTATAAGTTACTTCAATACTTGTACTTTGTCGGGTGGCAATCAGAATCCATTTGATGTGAAGCGCAGACCGCAGCCATATAATGATAATGTTGCTAACGCTGCCCGCTATCACCAGGGTAGACCTCACTCACTCGCAGGAACATAAAACCGTCAAGAGAATTGTTATTTGGCTGCGGTGTTCTGTAAGGTGGAAGTACTTCCCCGGTCGGGCAGTTTACAAAATGCGCTATGTCCTACCACTCGTTTCGCCAGAGCCTCGTTTGTCAGTCAGCAGGGTGCACAGCGTGCAGGTGAAGTTGGCTTTAGTTCAAAAATGTTGATGAACCACTTGATTGTTTGTCACCGAGTGGTACTTGTTGTCACGTCACTCACCACCCACGAGGTGGACAGACGACCTCATTAGGACCGTAGGATCGTGCTGGATGCAAGCCGCTTCCAACCGGTCTTATTGGAGATCTAGCGGGGAGGCATATGTCCAGCAGTGGACTTTCAATGGCTGAGATGATGATGAGTGGTACTTAAAAAATGTCAGCCGTACTATAACGGGTCGAGGGCATACTGGAGGAACTCCATGGGGCTGCTCTGTAACCTCAAATCGCTGACGTAGTCCACGCACGGCGGCGGACACGCACAAGATGAATCTGGAAATCGTCATAGGTATTGTTTTTATGGTATATCAGGTCGCTGAATACAAAAAAAAAAACAACTATTTAATAATCCAACATAGCCGACGTGACAACTCTGTAGGGGTGCAATGGGGTTGAAATGACATAATATCAATATGGGTGTTGATTCTATGGTTTTCTGGAATGTTAATTACGACAATGGCATCGATTTGAAAATATAACGTAGTGGACACGAATTAGTTAAAAAGATGTTTCAAATTTTATTTTTAAAAGGGTGAAACGGAGGTCCGAAGTTTGTATGGAAAACGAGATTAGTTAGTTTGTATGGAAAAACGAGATTATTTGGACTACTTTAGCCTAAATTTTACACGAGTACTTCTATTGATTAATGAATAAACACGTGTTTGCCCCGAATGTCACGCGAGCGAAGTCGCGGGCGAAAGCTAGTTATCTATAAAATAATCACATTTCATATTAAAATATTTGTCTCGTGCGGCACTCGGCCATCTTGTTTGTCAAAACTATAATAATGGCGTACCATCTTCGACTTGAAATAATAATAAAAAATAAACAATTTCATGAAAACTGCTAGAGCAAACGTTGAGGAACGTCACTTATCTGTCTGTATATATTTTTTTTAGGCCAAAATTTTGACCTTGGGTTCTAAGTGCATCATATTCAAAATCCAGACCACTGTGCGGTGCCGGTTACGCCGGTTGCCACTGTCGCGAGTTCCATGGTTTACAATAATAATCGATATAATACTTCTTTAGACCTTACCATAACGACTACTCTGCAAGCAGCTGATCTGGGCCACGGTGCAGGCTGGCAAGAAGCCCAATTGTTGTGATTCACTGAACATTAGCGGGTGCAAGCAACCGCATAACAACTCCCTGCATTTTATCTGTAAAATTTAGTATGATAGACTTGTATCTTTTTTTCTCCACAACAAAATAAGTAGTAATGGTAATTACAAAAAAACAATAATTACCTTAATACTATCATCGTGTCATGTCATGAAGTAACATGACATATTTATATAGATAACGTTTTACCAGTAAGAAGCCCGAGTTACCGTCGTAGCTCAATGTTTGTGACTATGCCGTTTAATTAGCAAAACGGCCGGTATAAAGTTTTCTAAAGATGACAGTGAGTACATTTAGCGAAACAGTACAAAACCGATCGGCATGGAACTCTAAATGGGAAGCCTACTCTACCATGCATGTTGGTGGAGCCAATTTATCTACTGTACTATATTAGTTATTACAACCAGTAGAGTTACGTGGAAGAGATCTCTTGTAGAGATAAACTCAGTTTTCAGAATAATAAAAATCTTTTTCCAGTACATTCAGTAGCTACTCGGTGGAGACTGAAAACAATATTTTTTACAAGTTCCGTATTGTTAGCAATTCACTCGGTTTAATAACTAACTATACGATTTTAGTCTGCCTCTTTCGATATTACGTTTAGATATTTAGAGCCAACGATATGGACATATCGATATCGGCGAGTCTTTGATATCGATATTTTTGGACCTCGACATATCGATATTTATCGGTTATTCGATATATGGTTGCATCCCTAGCTAAACTGTTGTCATTGATTGCACGGTATCTGAATGTTTTTGTAGAAATGATAAAACCATCCTAATACATTGATAATGCTGTAAAAGCGAAACCGGTGGACAAAATTTAATATAATCAGGTGGAATAGTACAAAAAAAACCGGACAAGTGCGAGTCGGACTCGCCCACCGAGGGTTCCGTAGGTACGTAGTATCATTATTAAATTTGATATTTTTCATTATAAATAAGAAATAATGCGTCGAAAAAAACAAATAAAATATATTTTGCAATGTGTACATCAAGCCCTTTCATATGATACCCCATTTGAACTAGTAGTTTCAATTAGAAATTTCGACACCCTATAAAAAATATAGACCCCCTATTTTTTAAGATCTATTTACAAATGTATAGTTTTGGGATTTATTCCTGTACTTGTAGTCTATAACGATGTTACTTGCCAAATTTCATAGTTCTAGGTCAACGGGAAGTACCCTATAGGTTTTGATTCCCTTGAGTGTGTCGAAATATGCGTTTTTTGCTGAATAAACGGCCGTAACTTTTTTCTACGTAAACTTAGCAGTTTGATTTTTTTTTATCTTCATGGGACCGTAGACCTGAGTATACAGTTCAAATTGCAGCTTGATACTTCCACGCATTCTCGACATAGAAATTCTTGACAGACAGACAGACAGACAGACAGACAGACAGACAGACGGACAACAAAGTGATCTTATAAGGGTTCCGTTTTTCCTTTTGAGGTTCGGAACCCTAAAAACATCGCGATCTATTTTGTCGGACTAAATATCCGCGAGCAAAGGTCCCTCGTCTGCGCAGGACTTAAATTAACACTAAGTAATTAAAACTAAAGAAACCGCCACAAATTTTATTACATGTTTGTACTTTCCTTTGTTGTTGTTGTTGGTTGGTAAAAGAAATGTAACTACTGAAGTAACAATAGTACCCAACACAGGTCCCTGGAATAGCCTCGGTCTCTGACGCACTCGCCTTCCCCGTCGAGTCTGTCGTCGCCAGACTCCATGGCGGCGAAGACCAGCTGCGCAGTGTACTCCAATCCCTGCTGAAGTATCACCGACTCAGGTTCAACGCCAGCCTCCTCTTCATACTCGATGAACATCTGCAATATACTTACTTTATTGTCGGAAAGCCGCATCTTTGTGGGACATTTCGGAGACAGATTTGTTTTGGAATGGTTGTCGTCTACAGAGAGTATAGAAGTAAAGGTACATACAAAACACTTCAAAAACGCTCAAGCACACGAATAAGCCGGACCGGACTAGTACGAGCGCGAGTGTCGCCCTATGCTCTAGACATAGGTAACTCAGTAAAATTTCGTTCCTCAAATCAGTTGCTCAAGCGCAGCTCACTGAGTTAACACAAAACTGCGCAACAATATCCAAGACGCTTCCAGCCGACAAGTGAGCTGCGTAGAGGCTCACGCTTTGCTCGCCGCGCACTGCATTACGGCGCGGCGTACCTGTGTGCGCACAGCTACGCACCACGCGTAACCAGAAAACATTAATTAAGTATACCGGGACATAACAGAAAATATACCGGGACAGGTATTCTATTAGAATACCTGTCCCGGTATATTTTTTTTTAAAGAGTAATTCCTGGGGACAAGTCGCAAAAATCCAGGACAATCCCGGATATCTAGCAACTATAGATAAGGAACATTATATCATAAACCAAAAGTTTAGAGCCAAAATTATAACTTCACCTAGGTACCCGAGAGAAAGAGATACTTTTCCACTAACTACCAGAAGACTTATTTTAAACATTGAAACCACCGGTTAGTTTATGCAAACATTTGCCACACATCACAGAACGACTCAAGTACTTTCGTATTTCAAAACATACAACATGGAACACGTACCTCACAACCGTAATCCGTTGTTGAATTTGAGCATCGCAACGCCAAATCCAGTCGACTGGTCATCTCTACGTATTTCGACGGGTTACGCAACCTATGTTTATCAGATATAAAGTAAGTTTAGAAGTTACATCTGCACTGTTGAATTGCAGGGCCCGATCTGGGGGGGGGGGGGGGGGGGGGTGTCATTTGCCCAGAGCGGCAAAAAATGAGGGGCGGCAAAATAGCCATGTGTTTGCTGCCGACTTCGTGTAGTTTTGCCCATATTCTGTCTGATGCCTCGTCCATGTCCGCAGTGGTTTCCAACGAATTGAATCGGTTTAGAAGCTTGAGTGATTTGAGGAAGAGTTGCACGTAGATTCGACTTCGTCATACGGCCTCTTTCGAGTTTATAGCTGATATTTAGGGTGCCTCGTACAAGTTGGTGGTCGCTACCGTTACCAAACCTATTAACCACCGAGACATCCCTAAATATCCGCCTTTTATCCGTTATGATGAAGTCGATCTCATTCCTAGTCACTTTGTCGGGGCTTTGCCAGGTCCATTTCCTCTGGGGCTTCTTTTTAAAGAACGAGTTCATCGAAAAGAGTCCCTCCATTTGGAGGAAATTTACCAGCAATGGCCCCCTGTGGTTCCTCGACCTCAAACCAAACCCTCCGACGACCGATTCATCGCATTCTCGTACTCCCACCTTGCCGTTGAAGTCACCGACAACAACTGTGAAGTGGGTCTTGGCCATTAAAATGTCTTCATACATGGCCTCGACCTCTTCATCCTGGTGTGCCGTCATTGGAGCATATACCTGTACTACTTTCAAAAAGTTTTCGTCAGTTTTAGCACAACTGTTCTTCACTTTTCAACTGTTCAATTCAAGGGCTATCCTAATCTCACCCATGCTGATGTCGGGAATGTCCTCGGTTTCGTGTCGAGTTAGCGGGGCTCGGCGATCACTTACACGAACATCATGATAATAAAGTTGAAAGTTACATAACTATATCGATAAAAAGATATATATCAATCCATTCAGTAGTTTCTATGAATCCCAACAATATCACGTATTTTAGGTAGGTATACTTAACATCCCCCAACATAACTAGCTCATGACTTATATGGTTTTGTGTATGTGAAGGGCGGCGAAAATTATCTTTGCCCGGAGCGGCTAAATAGCTAGATCGGGCCCTGTTGAATTGTTGTAATTGTAAGTATCTTTATTGTACAAAAGTTGCAGAACGCAGTAGAAATAAAATGATTACATAAATTTATACAAAGGCGGACTTATCCCATAGAGGGATCTCTTCCAGCCAACCTTTGAGTATCTGAGATGACATAGTTATCAAATAATCAGATGAATTGCATTATGTCTTTAAAACATATACGCACATGTTATATGACATTCGGGTCTTCTTCATATGTAGAAGTAGAGTCATATAAAATCTACAACATATACACACTCATACAAGTAACTTATTAGTGGAATTCACAAATCTCAAATAGTTTAATGTAGACAAACTCGTTGTTAGATTCCTCTAATTCCTTGTCACGGAAATATTTCTCCAGTGCGGACTTAAAAGAAAATATTGAGGAAGCCTTTCTCACTTCATTGGGTAAAGAATTCCAAAGCTTTGCTGCCCTTACTGTAAAGGAGTTGGAATAACAAAGTCCAATGGGCACTCACATCGTTCGATTCAGCACGCAGCAGGCGCCCCATTCGGTGATCTCTTTGTAGAACAACTCTCTGCAAGGTATTTCTAAGATTTGCCACCTGCAGTACGTCAACAGTGCGTCACACTCGGGCGTAGATTTAAACAATGCCTGTAAAGTGCAAATGGTGCAAATAACTAGGAACTCAGTGATAGATAGTATGTACGTACACATCACAGCGCCCATTACATTACGACGACGCGACGTTTTCAGTCTAACATGACCCCCTAGTAGTGTAATAGGCTCTTTAGGCTTAGAACATAAACAGTGGCGTAACTACAGGGTAGTGGAGCGGGCAAAATGCCACGGGCCCCCGACATCCCCCGGCCCAAGGGGGCCCCAGGCTCGAGAGCTTAGTACAAAAATAGTATTTTTAGGTAGGCTATACAATATGCAACATACAAAATTTTAATAGGCTCGCTGGTATAAATAGACGTTCTGTGTGCCCACAGACATTTTCATTTTGATGACGTTTTGCTTTTCAAAATATTTAAGAGTACTAATCGATAATACGAGTAAAATAAATATCTACATAGGCGTAATCATACAAAATAATACACCTACGAGTATATTTGGGGTGTAAGTGATTCATCTTAGAACCAAAGCCAACTTCACCTGCGCGTGCGACCGTCCTGACTGACTAACGAAGCTCTGGCGAAAAGAGAAGTAGGATATACCTACACCCCACAGAGTACCGCAACCAAATAACAATCTGGAGGGTTTTTGTATTTCTGCGAGCAAGGTCGTCGCCAGCCGATGGCCCAGAGAGGAGGCAAGTTGATATGGAGAAGGAGAAAAGTATAAATTGTAAGTAGGTAAAGGTCGAGGGCTCATGAAGCTTTTCACTTGCAGTATGAACCTTACATCTACAGCGATTGTAATAATAACGGTACAGAGTCCAACGTGTAAAGCTTCACGAGTTCTTGACTGTACAATAAATAAAACTTATAAATAAATAGAATCTCTAGGGGGGGGGGGGGGGCTGCTCCTCCATGCCCCCCCTTGGCGACGCCCTTGCCTGCGAGTGAATGAGATCATTTGAATGGAAGGTATGCTGCGTTGGCAGCGTAGGTGGAGGAGCGCGAGCGATATTTTATGTTGCGAGCGTTAATATGACTACGGTAACCGCTTCACGTCAGGCTGGCCATATGCTTGTCTGCCACCCGAAGTAGTATAAAATAAAAATAATAGGCAAGGCATGTATATAATAAAAACTCGAATACTTGGCCATCATCCTAGGGTATGTTGTGTAACAAATGAAAAAGTGATGTCAATTATTGGTATGGAGAATAGGAAAGCTTTAAAAATCGAGGATAGAATTTTACTCTAGAAGGAACCTAATAATATTTTATTATACCTCCGCGAGATTGGTGTTTTTTTGGAGTAGCCAGTTGTCGAGCATTTCCCCTTCGCCGGCCTTCAAAGGTTTCCTCCGAATAACATGTTTCAGAACAGTCGACAAACTTGTGGAATTGGGACTCGATTCGCAGTCTCTGGACACAATTTAAAAATCAAAACTTTAAAAGTCATCATGCGGCCATGTTAACTGCTTTATCTAATCGAATTGGAGATGTACTTATTCTAATGGTAATTTCTTGGATATTAAATTATGGAACTTGATTTTGACGTGACAACGTCTTATAAATTGGTTAGCCGGGTGACACTTCAAGAAACTGGCTCACGTTATGCGCTTACAATGAGAGCGAGTGAAAGGCACGCGTCCCTTCTAAGAGCGAGAGAGACAGACATAAAAAGTGAAAGGCATGCGTCCCTTCCACTCGAAAACATTTTACCACTCAAAGTCGTTGTCACGTAAAACTTTCGCCCGTATACCGACTTTACAGGCAACCAATTTTTTTATAATTAGACTTTATATTAAGAAATAATAATAGGCTTGTATCCCATTTATTTTTTCGATTTATTATTTAAAGACGTCACAATAATATAAATATAGGTGAAATAATTACTTCGATTGCATAAAAACTTCTCGAGATATGATAACTTGAAGATCACAATTTTGGACTATCCCGAAAACGCTCCATACAAAAGGCCACCACGTTATGACGTCACACCGTGCTATTTTATATGCATTAAATCAGAAATTTGTACGACAGCTATGTTAAATATAAACGTTTATGTAGCCAGTGCCGTAACAAAACTTATAGTATTTTTTATGGTTTCTACAATGGTAATATTTATTTTTTATAATTTCATACCTTTAAAATGGACTTTCCCACCAAACTTTGACCGCACATAAAACACGTCGGACATAAGTTATTAAAATTTTAAGATCGCAGATCGTTCTAGTTTTATGTATTTTACGTTACTGATAGAGAGTTTTTATAATTTTGTAACATGATCAACAAGCCTATTGTAGGCAGTGTTCATTATGAGTACTTTTGTTTCCTAAATGGTTTTAGAAGTAGTTCTTTTTACGTCAAACCAGGTGCAAAACTATATAGAGCTTTAAATTTATTTCAAACTTGCTTCTACCCACGGCTTCGCCTCCCGTGTAGACTGCAGTCTGTAGGTACCTGTATAAGAAGAAACCTATGACTCAATCCAGAATTCTATGTGTATACCAAATTCATTAATACTGGAATCTTATATGGTTGAGTGATATTAATGAGTACAAGAATGAAGTACAAGAATAATCGCTTTCAAAACTTCATATCATAGATCTACAGCTTACAGAGGGAGCTTTAGGTACACTGCAACTAAGTGTTGGAACAATATGCCTCCACCGTTAAGGTCCTGTACAAGAGTCCGGTCTTTAAACAAAAGTTTAAAGCGTATTTGTCTGACTGTAAGAAAACTGAACTTTAGTGGCAGTTGCTTTTCTCATTGTGTGTATTCATATGTTTATAATATTGAACGATTAGGGGTCATAACAATTTCAAATTTTAACGGGGATAGCATAATTAAATTTATTAATACGACATCTAAGTTTAATTAAGTATTGAAACGAAATGAATTACTCTCAACTCTCAACTCTAATCAAAATTTGTGACTTTGGCTGTCCGTGATGAACG
This sequence comes from Hypsopygia costalis, assembly GCA_937001555.2. Taxonomy (NCBI): domain Eukaryota; kingdom Metazoa; phylum Arthropoda; class Insecta; order Lepidoptera; family Pyralidae; genus Hypsopygia; species Hypsopygia costalis. The sequence continues at coordinate 31,524,306 of OW443329.2, forward strand.
AAAACGAAAAAGAAAGTATCTGTGCATGAGAATGCATGTCATGATACCTACCATAAAAGAGAATTATGGGAAAATCGTTACTAGGAATTATGACGTTTAGGATTTCGGAGATATTGGTGACCAAACTAACTTGATCTGCATTTTCATACAAATTTATGTTAGGTAACTAAACGAGATTCGTCTTTTACCCAACTATAGTAATTGGTAACCTTCTTACTATTAAGTAGTTTGAACACTTTAAACCCAAAGATTCCTCACCAGTTATTTGCTGTTTTTTTTAACTCCTGAACATTATCTAAACAGCAATAACAGTTTGTTGAAGAGACTCGTATCCAGTAATACTTAAATACAAACACGCCAAATAGAGTTTGAGTTATTAGGTCAGGCGAAGAGCAGACGGTGAGGGGTATGTCGTCGGCATGCTCGTTCCGCAGCCGCTGCAGGGTCAGCAAGGCCGGCTGCTGCAGGAAGCGGGCCCACAGCGCGGCACACAGCCCGCCGGCGCAGCACGTGGAGATCACGCACACCAGTGCCCATAACACGCTGGAAAACAAACTGAGTTTCTTTTCAAGAAGACACCCTGCGGTGTAAGGAGTTCATCAAGATCTTTGAACTAAAGCCAACTTCACCTGCACGAGGTGCAACCTGCTGACTGACAATCGAAGCTCTGGCGAAGAGAGGTAGGGAGCGTAATTGTAAGCTACCCGACTGGAGAATGTACCTCCACCTCACAAAAGACGGCAGCCAAATAACAATTCCCTTGGGTTGTTGTGTTCCTGAGAGTGAGTGAGGTCACCATAAAGGAAGGAGATGCTGCGTATGTTGCGTGCGTTAATATGGATACGGTAACCGCTTCGCATCAGGCGGGCCGTATGCTTGTCTGCCACCCGACGTAGTATAAAAAAAACGTGTATACTTATTACCGTATCTTATATTATTTTGATAACATTCCTCCGTGTGGTAAAGCGTAGTTCGGCTCACAAGTCACATCAATAGTACTTAGGTACTCTGTTAAGTATCAATAGTGTATAGGTAATTAAAGTGACTTTAGTATGTACGAGGTAAGTATATAATCCGCCAAGTGCCACCAACCCGTAATTGAGCAGCGTGGTGGAGTATGCTCTAAACCACTGCGATTGAGGGGAGACGTAGATATAGAGAAGTAAATAAATAAGACAATATCGCGATATATAATTTTGGGGTGTAAGTGGATCATTACAATTTTTAGAGCCAAAGCGTTTGGCTTTTTCTCCAAAGCCAAACTCGCCTCTACACGTGGTGCAGGCGAGTTTGGCTTTGGTAAAAATGGTTTCCTACTTACCGGTCATAGAAATAACGCGATGTCAGATACTTAAATCCATGGAGGGTAGTCCGTTTCAAAAACTCCGTCACAACGCGAACAAAACCAGACCGTCTCATGTTTTTTTATTGGTAGAACGTACGCAGGTTCGATCGTACACACCTATGACGTACACAGAGTGCATAGTGAGAGTTATACGTCACATTCGAACGTGTTAAGTTAACGTTTACAAGTCGATCAAATGGAGAATACGTTACATATTACGAATTTACCAGACGCGTGTTCATCCAATTTAGTCGGGTTCATCATCATCAGGTCATTTTAGTCTCCACTACAGGAGCACGACCCTCTCGTCCGTCCTAGACGGAAGGAGGATTTGGCCTACACTCCCCACGCTGGCCAGACGGGTTGGGGAGGCCTGATCGATGTTTTATAATGTATTTCCCTTAGTCGCCTTGTACGACATTCACGGGAAGAGACGGAGTGATTCTATTCTAAATTAAATTGTTTCTGTTCTATTTTAAATTGGGGTGTAAGTGGTTCATCAACATCTTTGAACCAAAGTCAACTTCACCTGCACGCGGTGCACCCTGCTGACTGACAAACGAAGCTCTGACGAAAAGAGAGGTAGGGAGCGTAATTGTAAGCTACCCGACTGGGGAATGTACCTTCACCTCACAGAATACCGCAGCCAAATAACAATTCCCTTGAGGGTTGTTGTGTTCCTGCGAGTGAGTGAGGTCACCAGAAAGGAAGGAGATGCTGCGTTGGCAGCGGGTGTGGCGGCGCGCGAGCGATATTTTATGTTGCGAGCGTTAATATGGCTACGGTAACCGCTTCACATCAAGCGGGCCGTATGCTTGTCTGCCACCCCACGTTGTATAAAAAATAAAATAAAAAAAATCTGCCGGAAACCACACGGCCACTAGTCGTAGTAGTAGTAGGCGGGTTGCTCACTTCAAAATAAGAGCGAGTAAGCCACATAATTTTGTTAGGTAACATGCGTCTTATAAATTCACATGAGAGTTATTCCCTATTTGGTCGGTTTGTTTACGTTGGCACGATCGAACGCGAAACAAAAACTCGCATTAAGTACTGTTGGACTATAAGGCTCTATTTACACCGTCGCGGAGGCGGAATATTATGAAAGCGACTTTTTACGACGAAATTGTACATAAGTAAAGAACTTTATGTCAATTGTATAACATATAAACTTAAATACGAGCCAAAAAAGGTCGCACGTCTTCCGGGGAATCCTCGCGCATTCTCGAGAATTCCCCTAGCTATTGTCGGCGCTGCCGGTGGAATCCGCGGGAAGTAGCACGAACGAGGAGTCGATCGGGTTGGTCACAGCAATGGAATACGCGACAATATAAATAGAATTAAGACTTTTATACTTTAATATTACAGATTTAATAGTAGGAAAAAAAATAAGAACCTTGTCCACGACAGGGGTGTGCGCACGCCATTTCTGATATAAGCCGATCTGCGCATACTCAGCGGCAGCGGCAGTAGACACCGGTGAGTGTGCGTACATTGTGATTGGCGGAAAAAAAAGGCGACATTACGACAATACTCGAACATCCCAGAGAATTCGCGCGCCTTCTCGTGTCATGAGGCGAATTTGACGCTTCCATTCGCGGCGGTATAAATTGCGCCTAATTAGAGGTGGAGAAGTCAACATGATGAGCTTGATCTGTGACTGTCGTCTGTATTTATTAGATGTTTAATTTTTCCCAATAACATAATAAAAAAATTTACTTTTTTACCAATAGCTCGATTAGTTCTGCCACCGGTAAAGGCGAGAGCTGATTTCGAAAACACACTGTGCATTGCCTACTTACTGCTTATTAAAATTGGATAAATATTTTTTTATGTTTTTGAAGCATGTCATCACGTATCGTTGTCGACGTAATTGCTATGCATTGTCACGCTAGAGTCCCATTAATGACATATTGACATTTATATTAATATTTGAGTACCATTTTAAATGAATACCTACGTGTGCAAATAGTCAGCCATCATGAAATGATATGTTAGACACCCATTACGTGTATTACGGACGAGGTGTAATTAGCTCACCGACAACTTTAGAACTCACGTGCACATGGTGCACCCTGCCGAATAGTTAAAGAGGCTGTCGTTAGACTCTGGCGAAAAAGAGATAGTACGGTCTCTAATTATAATGACGAGCTCGATGGTCGATGGTTTAAGAGTACAATGGCGACTTTGACTCCGTGGTCGCGGCTTCGATTCCCGCACGAGTCAAACATTTGTATATATTTTTCAATGGCCGCGCTTGTTTCGGCGCCGAGCTTCTAAATGAAGGTCAGCACATGGAATACTGTTCGCATCTCTGGGCCGCTGCACCCCAGTACTTGCTTGCTGCATTTGACCGCATACAACGAAGAGCAGTTCGAATCGTCGGTGACCCAATGATCTCGGATCGACTGGACTCTTTCTCTACGCGTAGAGATGTAGCGTCTCTTTGCGTTATATCACGGGGTGTCCTCGGATGAGCTGTTTGATTTGATACCTGCGGCTGAGTTCCACTATTGTATATTCATCATCATCAGGTCATTTTAGTCTCCACTACAGGAGCACGACCCTCTCTCGTCCGTCCCAGACAGGAGGATTTAGCCTACACTCCCCACGCTGGCCAGACTGACAGACCGAGTTATATAACGTATTTCCCTTAGTCGTCTTGTACGACATCTACGGGAAGAGACGGAGTGATTCTGTCCTAGTCTGCCGGAAACCAGACGGCCAATGTTTTCCACCAGAAAGGAACCGGGACGGGGGCCCACCACACATTCCCACCACTGTGTCTCCTGTGTAGCCAGGATTAACAGCGGCGACCACCAAAAAAGGCAATGAACAATGAAGTCCATTGCAGTCCCGGGGGTAAAACTACGGCTGCCTTGGAACTCACAACGAATTAGAAATTAGTAGGAGTAGAAAGCTTTTCGAATTTGACTCGCTAGAAAGGAAGTGTTTTTTTTTTCAAGTTTATTATTGAGCTACATAATCGTTATTAAGCCTAGCGTAGGTGTACGCCTATACGGGTAGAGTAAAATCTGTAGTGTACCATTGACTACCGGATTCATTGGTACTATTCTTAGCGTGCTGGTCTCTCTCCAACGAACTCCTGCTCGCTCGATTTTATTCTACCCGTGTACGGTAGGCTTAAGCGCTGGCCACACAGCACACGTAATTGTAACGTCTATTCATACTTCGTTGGTAGAAATTAAAGTTGAAATTAAGCTGGTATTAGATGTCTCAGAAAGCGTACGTGACGACTGCGGACAAAACATGAAAAGAACGCTGAAAACACCAAACACAAACTAACGATGTAAGTAACATCGTTACTTTAAATTTGGTGTTTTCAACGTTTGGTGTTTTCCAGTGTGGTGTTTACCTTGTTTAGTAGGTAGATGGCGCCACACTGCGACTTCACAGCAGAAAAATATAAAATGCAAAAATTAGCGCCACCATCACAAACCTTCCTGGTGGAGAGGTCGTGGGTTATAATCCCACCTAAGCGGGGAAGATTGATAGATGGGCCAAATTTACCATTTTTAAAATATTTATATTTCTGGGTAGTTGGCCAAAATCAACTATTTAAAAAATTATTATTAAGTAGGTACATTTGTACAAAAAAAAACGTATTTAATTTATAATTTTATATATTTCAATAAATTGTAATACATTCTAATGACTATGTCCTGCAAAAAAGGAACTATGAAAAAATATAATACAAAAGATATAAAATTTAATCACAAACTACTGATCCGATATGGATATGGGTTTTGCTATTGGACTGCATAATTTTCTGAGAAGATTTTAGTGTATAAGACCAGTGGTTCCCAAATATATTTTCTTGTGTATTACATCAATAAAGATCTCAAACTTGCGTACCCCTTGCTCAAATTAATGTTGGCGTATTTGTTTTTACTTTAGTTACTGATTAACTTAGTCAAGAGATTATCCCTCGCACCCCTTGATGTAGCTACCCGGGTCCGCGTACCACTAATTGGGAAATACTGTCATAGACTATAAGAGCTAGAGTATAGAGTAAAGTTTTAGAGCTAGAGTACAGAGGTCGGTGACATTTTCATCGAACTCTGTTCATATCTTAAAATGTTATGATATTAGATAGACAACAATATTATTCGATCACTCATAGACCACATACACACTATTTACAAAAAGAAAAAAATAATAAACAGCATAAATTTACAAAATAATTGCACTAATATCGACTCCATCATACAGAGAGCTAATAAAAAGAACTTCATGTTTTACCATAAACAAAACTTTGTAGAAGTCATAAATAACAATTTCAATCGATTGTATTCTACCTTATAAAAACATATAAAAAACAAATTTAAGTATACAAAACGGTACCTATGTATACAATTCAGATCGTTAAAATTAATTATTATGTCAAAACAAAACACTGGCCAATATAACAAAAAAATGTATCATCCAAGTTAGGAATGTAAATATTATTTTCGTAACAAACCTTATCGTAAGTCATAGTTATGTGTGTCGCAGCACTTAACAGCATCCGTTTGTCCTTCGTCATACATTATCATAATTATTACTAACCGTCAGAACATATTACTTACACAGTTTCAATATTCATTTATGTAAAACTATTTGTTATGGAAGAGTGGCTCCTTATAAGGGAGTGGCTTTTCTTCTTCTTCAGGTGTCTCACACTTAAAAAAAGGAGCCCACCCTTTACATTCTAATATGTAAATCGTGAAAGAAATAAACATTTTTTCATTTTATCAAATTCATTAACATCGAAATTACCCATTTAATATTACAACTACTACATTTGCTGAAGCCCATTTGGTTGTGATTGTTACGTGCATCATTATTTAATTAAACATCGCGAGGCCTTCTCTAGTTCAATATTTAATTCAAAACATTAAATGCAAAATTTGTTTTGTATTTACATATTTTTAACAAAAAATAACCGACTCGATAAACTATTCTACAATCGTAAGCACACTACAAAGTTAAAAACACTATCAGAACTGAATTTTATGATATGAAAAAAAAATAGGACCAGTCTGGAAGCATACTCTTACAAATAAAAAAAGTTTTCTTCAAATTGGTTTATAAATGACGGAGTAATGAAGTAACAAACATTAAAAAAAAATACAACCGAATTGAGAACCTCCTTTTTTGTCGTCGGTGGTTAGTCGGTTAAAATCGTTCATTCACGGCAATAGCTCAACGATGCTTATAACAAAACGCGGGCGGAACTGAAATGATCATGGTCCTGGTCCTTGGTCCTTTTCCTTTGGTAGGCAGAGATCATTTCTTTTATTTCCTATCAAACTTCCGTTAGTCGCGTTAGGGGCCATCCATAAATTTCGTCTCACGAATTTCATGAGTTTTTGACCCCTCTCCCGTACGCGACGTCACATATTTTGCAAATTTACATCTAGAATTGTAAAGGTATAAGAGTTTTTCGTTAATAGTTCAAAATTCGTGTTTTAACACTTAGTTTATAATAGATTTTGAAATTTCCCACCCCCTTATCACACAATATCACACTTTTCGTCGACCTCCTCCCTCCCCCTTAACGTGTGACGTAATTTATGGATGGCCCCTTACATTCACATATCCTTTCAAACATGCTCATTGATATCTGGTATATACCGTGCCGGCAATAAATGTAAAAGTTCTAAGACTTGTATGTAATGGTGGGTCACCGGTGGGCCGCGGGCGGTCTAGCCGGTCTCTGTGGAGAGGCGCGCGGGGCAGACGTCGAGCAGGCAGAAGACGGCGCGGCACACGGGGCACGTGCAGCGGCCCGCCAGCCACTCGGCCGGGGCGCCCGTGGCCCGCGTGGCCCACCAGCGGGCCATGCACGCGCAGCACCACAGCACCCTGACACCACACATTGACGAATCACTAACATGTATAATACTTGTATACTTTTACGATAACTTATCGATTAACCGATCAGTGCGTCTTTTTAGGGTTGCGTACCCAAAGGGTGAAACGAACCCTATTACTGAGACTCCGCTGCCCGTCCGTCCGTCTGACATCAGGCTGTATCTCATGAAACGTCATAGTTAGACGGTTGAAACTTTAAAAATATATAATTTAATTTAAATAAAATAAATATTTAATACAACCAATTTGATTTTTTTTGCCGTTTTAAGATAATGGTACGGAACCCTTCGTGCGCGAGTCCGACTCGCACTTAGCCGGTTTTTTTTTATTGGACAAATTAAAAGGAGGCAATAAATTAATTACACCAGGATTACACTAGCATTCACACCAATACTTCAATAACGATCAACAAACATTTCTGCTCGGGTTCGGACTGTATTGATCCACTAACCAAACATCGCTCGCTGGTCCATCTTACTAACTCTAAATCCGCGGACTGCCCTCAATTTGATCTCCCCCAAATAACGGTAGATGATGTTATTAAAATAATAGGTTCCCTCAAATCCAAAGCTGTTGGGAATGATGGTATCTCTCTCAACATGATTCTATTAATCAAAAACGAAATTGCTCCGATTTTAGTAGATATACTCAATTGCTCACTTTCGACTGGTGTTTTCCCCAGTGTATGGAAAGATAGTGTCGTTATTCCACTTCCCAAAAACCCTAACCCTTCCGCATTCTCCCAGTTTCGACCCATCTCAATATTACCTATTTTATCAAAAGTATTAGAGCACTTTGTACATCAGCACCTATCCAAACACTTGCAGCAGTTTAATTTACTCAGTCAATATCAGTCCGGATTTCGAAAAGGACACAGCACTGTTTCGGCTCTGGTTAAAGTCACTGACGACATACGCTATAACATCGACAACAAAAAGCTAACTATTCTTGCTCTTCTTGATTTCTCTAGCGCGTTCAACTCAGTTGACTACGACCTACTGCTTGAATTCCTTAGGTTATTTAATATTTCATCTTCCTCGCTCAGCTGGTTTGAATCCTATCTTGTGGGTCGTCGCCAGTTGGTGAAGATCGGTGAAAGTCAATCTGACTGGTGTGAGCTCAATGCTGGGGTTCCCCAAGGCGGAATACTCTCTCCAGTTCTCTTCTCCATTTTTATCAACTACATTACCACCTCTATTTGTTCATCGTATCACTTGTACGCCGACGACCTACAGATTTATACTGCTGCACCTCTTGATGACTTCTCTCAAGCTGTTAGTACTATCAATGCCGACCTAGCGAAAATAGCGGAATGGTCTCATAACTTCGGTCTAAAAATTAACGCGGCTAAGTCGCAGGTCATAGTGTTGGGTAGCCCTTTCTATATATCAAAGTTGAGTGATTTAGTGATTCCCAATATTGTTTTCGCCGGTACTGTTATACCATATTCCTCTTCAGTTAAGAACTTGGGAATCACTATGGACCAAACTTTCTCATGGGCACCCCAAATTAATGAAGTGAGCCGAAAGTTGTATGCGTCCCTTCATTCTTTAAAGCGGCTGCAAAATTTCCTCCCTGTTTCCACTAAGTCCTTACTTGCCCGCTCCCTCCTCCTCCCTCTCCTTGATTACGGGGATGTGGCTTGTTTGGATCCGGCAGAGGAGTTGGTTGACAAACTGGATCGTTTACAAAACCAATGTATCCGTTTTATATTCGATTTACGCAAATACGACCACGTCTCGAATTTTCGTTTACTACTTGGTTGGCTGCCTATTAGATCCCGTAGGAATGTCCACATTCTCTCCCTCCTATATAACGTTTTATATAATCCAACTGCCCCTCAATATCTACGCGAAAGGTTTCAGTATCGGGTGAGAGATAGTCGTCTGCGTTGTAAAGGTGATATGATCTTGGAAATCCCTCTTCACAGTACTAATACTTACACTAACTCGTTCACAGTGAGGGCCGCAAAGCTCTGGAACGCATTACCCAATATTTTGAGAAAGGCTCCTACAATCCATTCCTTTAAGTCGGCACTGGAGAAGTTCGCTTGTGACAGGTCCTAAAAGCTACGAGTTCGTCACTTTTCTTAATTGTGATTGTAATTTACAATTATATAATTAATATCTTCAAATTGTACGAGTGTGCATATGGTGAGGTATAGATTTGGTGATATCGGCACTTCTACAAAAGTAGAAGGCTTACTTATTCATGATGTTCTCTTACTTATTATATGTACTTACTTATATGTCCTAACATAGTTCTGACCTTATGGATACTCCTCCTATTATTTTTTGTTGTGTCATTTAATATGCTCAAAGGTTGGCTGGAAGAGATCCCTTTATGGGATAAGTCCGCCTTTGTACAAATTGTATGTCAACATTTCTTATTATTCTGTGTACTGAAATATGTTTTGTACAATAAAGATATTTACAACAACAACAACAACGATATACAAAAGTTCAAAGACTTACCTGCAGTTGCAATTCTGACATTGCTGCGGGCCGCCTTCGAGGTGAGGGGGAGGCGCCATGCAGCGACGAGTTAGTTTCACATCCGCCGGATACTGCATGCAGCCGATACAAAGCTCCAACTCCTAACAGTAACATGTGCAAATGATAAATGGTTTATGAAATCGTACCTGCTTTTTTTGTAAAATGTTTTCCATACATACATAAAGGGTCGCCAGGTTACTCAACCTCCACCAAACCAGTAATGTTTAGGTCACTCTGCTATAGAGCTATAGGTCACTCTGATATATTAACAGATTTAAATGAAACTAGCTTTTATCTGCATCCTCGCTTGTGTGGATTTTTTGTTTTGAATATAAAATTCCCCAACTAAGCTATCTCTGTTACTAATTTCCTCACGAGCAGTTATTTAATATAATTTTGCCATGAGAGACAAATCGTATCTGAATTTACGCCCATTTTGTAAAAAAACATGATCAACTGTTCATTTTCCAGAAACTCAAATACAAGTTCTCAAATACAGTGTAGTATGTATACATACTCACATACATACTACACTGTATGTATACATACATACATACTACACTGTATGTATACATACTACACTGTATTTGAGAATATGATATGAAAGAACATTGCAATTCAGACGAAAGAAACTAATGTTATTGTTTATTTAACACATTAACTTGGATAAATCCACCTGATTTCCATCCATTGATTTGACAACAATTTTCTCGAATTTGATAAACCAGGGTTCAAAGAATGCAGCAATTGGTTTAGTTTATAGAGATGTTGTTCAGGAAATATTAAAAAAAAAATATCAGGCATTGTTTAAAAAATCTTTAAGGGGCCAGATCGTGAAAACTGTGAAAAGAGTGTTACGATTTTTCATATTTAACCTATTTAGATATGATTGATATCAATGATAATTTGTATATATTACAATCAAAGACCAAAAATTATGGTATGCTTATATTAAACTCTTAAAACCTAATAGTTGTTTTATAATAAAGGTCAACAAACGCACAAAATTGAGAAAAATGGCAAAAACATGCCTTCGTATTTTTCAGATTTAACCCAATAAATCAACACAAATTGATAAAAAGAAACACTTTTTGAATACTGAAGAAACCAATAAATATAACATATACTTTTTTTTTGTACCTTTACAAACAAAGACTTCCTCTTTTAAAGCCCTAAAATCTAGATATGTTTTACGAAAATTCTCCATAGAAAAATGTATGAAAAATAACGCACATTCCGATATTACGAATTAGTACTCAGCGTCGCCACTAATCGCGCCAGTGCGTTTTTATATGTCAAGGTGACACCACGCATGTCAGATGCTCCAGCAAAATTACGTGTTGTGAATTTGTGTTTTTTGTGAAAAACTGTAAGTATAACTAATTTACCGATATAATGAATGTATATAAATCGTAAAAAATACAAAGAATGAATTAGATACTTTGTTGAGTAGGTAATTTTATGAACCTTGTAAAGTATGTATCAATTCAGGCTTGAAACATGATTTCAACATGATAAAGCCAATATCATAAACGTATCTAGTCGGTAATCGAGGGTTTTTTTCGCAGGACTGATTGAATTTGAATTTGCTGAGTGCCATGCCAGGGAAAAGAAAATTTAGTACGCATTATAAAAATATGAAAGCCAAAAGATCTCGGAATAAAATGTAAGTTCCTTCCTACTTATTTATTTATCTGCCTACTTTACTACGTCTTGTCCTAAATACCTACCTAGAAAAAAATTACGAGATTTCTGTGAAAGTGTCATGTAAAAATCCTAGTTTTATTTGTGTGCTTATCCTGTCTAAGTAGTAATAATAATATAATTTATTTGCATTTGAACAGGGTACATTACAAAGCTAATACAATACCTATGTCATATGATTTAGATCGCTTGATTCAGACATATACAATAGCATGTAAATATTGGTTTGTATTGTAAGTAATAAAGTCAATTTCTATAGGAACAATTTTTATTAGTTTTCATGTTCATCATTATTGTCTAAATATCAGATTGAGGAAGTAGGTATGTTTCTTAGCAGAAATAGCACGGGCGCGCGGCTTTGTCGACATACTTACCGCCAAAGAGACGCGACGCGCCTAGGGTCTGGCTTAGTGTTGTACAAAAATTGCAAAATAAATAAAAAGTGGATAATAATGATGAATAATATTTCCAGTATTGAAAATAAAGAAAACCTTCAGGCCGAGACTACGAGCAACACTGCTACGCGCTGTATAGACGTAAGTTGTTATACGTAATTCTTGTAGACTTTTTTTTTTTTTATACTACGTTGGGTGGCAGACAAGCATACGGCCCGCCTGATGTGAAGCAGTTACCGTAGCCATATTAACGCTCGCAACATAAAATATCGCTCGCGCGCCGCCACCCCCGCTGCCAACGCAGCATCTCCTTCTTTCCTGGTGACCTCACTCACTCGCAGGAACACAACAACCCTCAAGGGAATTGTTATTTGGCGGCGGTATTCTGTGAGGTGGACGTACATTCCCCAGTCGGGTAGCTTACAATTACGCTCCCTACCTCTCTTTTCGCCAGAGCTTCGTTTGTCAGTCAGCAGGGTGCACCACGTGCAGGTGAAGTTGGCTTTGGTTCAAAGATGTTGATGAACCACTTACACCCCAATAGACTTATTACATAAATAAACAAACTACCTAGTTAGTGATGGACGAAGACAAAATCTCAGTAGGGTGAAGTCTCCTAGTATCGGCCTCCTCCTAATATCGGCCTTTGCGAGAAAATGGAATATAGGGTAAGTGCTCAATTGAATGAACCCTTAAGGGCATTCCAAACTTTGAAAATTACAGCCAGCTACTTATGAGATCCTAACCAAAAAATATTTTATTATATTATGTTCACAATTTATTCATGATTGATACAGTATACATATTTTAGCATAAATGCTGATAGTTATTGAGATAATCTGCATTTTATCAAACCCCGGCCACTCACGTGCCTATGTTTGAGTGACGTTCTCTAGGGCTGACATTATTCAATTATTAGTCGGACATGTAAGGGGGTGTAAGTGGTTCATCAACATCTTTGAACCAAAGTCAATCTTACCTACACGGGGTACACCCTGCTGACTGACAGACGAGGCTCTGACGAAAAGAGAGGTAGGACATAGCGTATTTTTTAAGAGCCCGACTGACGAAGTACCACCACCTCACAGAATACCGCAGTCAAATAACAATTTCCTTGAGGGTTGTTGTGTTCCTGCGAGTGAGTGAGGTCACCAGAGAGGATGGAGTTGCTGCGTTGATGGCATGGCGCGAGCGATATTTAATGTTGCGACCGTTAATATGGTTACGGTAACCGCTTCGTAGATATAATAGACGATATGATTACTATTATAATTTCGTGTTACTTGATATTTTATAACCTAAAGAGAACTATCTAACATAATATTAATACTGGATTATTATTATAAAATATTTAATATTATTATTCATCACTTCTATGTTAGATTCTCCTTTCTCTTCTAAACTATTATATTTCTATAATAGAAGATTGGTTCTATATGTCATCATTATTTATTAAATTTTTTTAAGCTTGCATTTTGCTGTCTTTCCATGGTCGTTTTAGCTGAAAGGCACTTCTATGTGGAGATCTTTATTTATTTTATTTAATCAGTTCACTTCGTCTGGTTTTCGTCCTGGGCACAGTACTATTACTGCACTTCTAAAAGTTACTGAAGATATCAGGCTAGGCATAGGTATGGAGGATAAACTGGTAATAATAAAAGAACACCTCGTTCGAATATTGGTCCAAAAATTGACAACCGTTTATAAAAGCTGTGTACAAAAAATTAGCCAACTGCATTAAGGCTAAGATGCCAAATGCTTAAAACTATAAAATAAGTCAATTCCTATGAATGAACCGTCTGTTCATTGACTAGATTTTCTTCAATTTCGTGATCCAATTATCGAACACCCCTATAATTTATTTATGACTAGCTGTGCCCGCGACTTCGTCCGCGTGGAATAGTGTCTTTGGGCAGCATTTTTAAATATTTCGGCTAATTATTTTACAAATAAGACACATACGTATTAATACTTATATGAGTTGCAGTGTGCCATCTAGTGCTTATATAGCTCTTTTGTGGAACATTGAACATTCATCCCAACCAACAGCTTACACAGCTGCAACTTTCTTCCGCGCTCACTGCTTTTGCTAATGTTACATACCGGCATGTCCTCATCAGCTAAGTTCAATGGTAGTTTTAGAACCGAGTGCGCTATACCCCTATAACTATTTACACTTTATTTTGCTTTTAACCGTAAACACAGAAAACAAAACTTCTTATTATGAAAATAACTTATTTAAGTATTTTATTTAATTGTATAAAAACCTATTTAAAAAAAATTATAAACCCAAATGAATTAAATTTAACTAATTTTATTGACCCAAATAAACAAAATCTCTATACTAAGTATAACTTTTTACACTTGTACTTAAGAACTTGTTTTTATGAACCATTTGTAACCGATTCCTAGAAATCCCTTTCGGATATTGCGACTTCTGACTGAGTCGGCATGCAAAGGCATAAAGACTCATTCATAAAACTATTAAGCTTTCTTATCTTTTGTTTACATTCACAGATGGTCAAATGCTTTGTTTGTACAATGCTCAAAAAAGTACTGTTTATTTGGTGAGGGCAATTAACTTACCGTTCTTAGGTACCTGCCTAGCATACAAATGTGCAACAAAAAAAAATGACGTAATAACATCTAATTAAACTCGAAAGTAATCTACTTTTAACGAATGAAATAAATAAAACAATGACCCAACTAAAGAAAAAAATATTTAATAACTTATCTACTAAAGTAAGCAAATCGAATTGTAAACAATGTGCAGTGAATAATAATGCATTTGTAGCGGAAAAAATAATAATTGTCACGTGTCTGCACGTTTGGGCAAGCCCACTTGGGCATATTTTTTCTGTGCCGTACCACCGTTTTTTACTCATGTGGTACCACACCGCGTAACGACCCCCGGCCCGCTCCCTGACCCCCGCGTAGCAGCTTTCAATGTGTACGGGTGGTGTACGGCGTTGAGATAGGCAAAATGCCTGGCATTTACAATAAGTGCCCAGTAAGAACCTGTAAATGCCCAATAAATGCCTAGTTTTGGGCATAAATAGGGAATTTATAACTATTTTTTGGACATTTATTGTAAATGCCCGGCATTTTGCCCATCTCTAGTACGGCGCGATGCTTGGCAAGTTTTTTACTCGCGTTAATTTCAGTTTCTCATTTTGTAATGACTGCGTAAATGTTATCTACATCAGGATAGCACTAATATTTTGTCTCTTGGCAAACAAACTTATAAAACATTCATTTATACCTTACATATTTCCATACAAACTTTCATCGGCATTTTGCCCATCTCTAGTACGGCGCGATGCTTGGCAAGTTTTTTACTCGCGTTAATTTCAGTTTCTCATTTTGTAATGACTGCGTAAATGTTATCTACATCAGGATAGCACTAATATTTTGTCTCTTGGCAAACAAACTTATAAAACATTCATTTATACCTTACATATTTCCATACAAACTTTCATCCCCTATTCCCTATTGTTATTTTACCCCCTTGTGGGTAAAACTTTTACAAACTTTGAATGTCATATTTATTTATATCGAATCAACAGCCTAAAAAATAAGTTTCAAGCTTCTAGCTCTAAAAATAACGATATTTCCATACAATCTTTCACCCCCCCTTTTAACCCCTTACAACCCTTTTTTTGCATTAAAAAGTAGCCTATGTCCTTCCTCAGGCTCTAAACTATCTGTGTACCAAATTTCATTTAAATCGGTTCAGTAGTTTTGCCGTGAAAGCAGGACAGACAGACAGACAGACAGACAGAGTTACTTTCGCATTTATAATATTAGTAAGGATTAGTAAGGATTAGTAAGGATTAGTAAGGATATCGAATCAACAGCCTAAAAAATAAGTTTCAAGCTTCTAGCTCTAAAAATAACGATATTTCCATACAATCTTTCACCCCCCCTTTTAACCCCTTACAACCCTTTTTTTGCATTAAAAAGTAGCCTATGTCCTTCCTCAGGCTCTAAACTATCTGTGTACCAAATTTCATTTAAATCGGTTCAGTAGTTTTGCCGTGAAAGCAGGACAGACAGACAGACAGACAGACAGACAGAGTTACTTTCGCATTTATAATATTAGTAAGGATAATTAAAATTTATGCAATCTGCTTTTTATAAGATAAAACAGTCCTTTTTACATCCTACTACCAAATTTTGTTAACACTATCACACTTATAGTGACTACAAAGTGAATATCAAAACACGAAGTCTCAGCAATGCCCTAAATTCTGCTCCATACCATCAAAAATACGACAGAATACTTTCATTTTAGGCGGTCGCGATTTTGAAACTACAGGTCACAGGCAAACACCTGTGTGTCCAGTTGACGTAATATAATGTTTCGATTGAGAAAAAAAATACTGGCTTGAGTAGAAAAGCTTAGATTTTTTATTATATTGAAAAATGTGTGTTTTGTTCATTCACTGGTGGGTGTTCATTCACTGGAGCACTTACCCTAACTATTAAAATAACCCTAAAATTATAATAGTTTTTATTCAAAAAGCGACTCTATATACGAATAATCCATATTTTGGTGCGGGTGCTTCAATATTTGAACGTTCAGTTGGCAATAGAGCACGTGCCGGTACCGACTTGTGTCGTTTAGTGGCAGTGGCGAGTCAAATCCCGGTTGCGAACGCATTGAGTTAGTTAGTATTTCAATGGAACTATGGTATTTTATATTGTTTTTTATTGAAGAAAAACACACGTTTTTACATTTACTTGTCTTTTTTATGAAATAATCGCAGGGTCGAGGTTAGGGATCTTTATTTATTGATAAATCCCAATATCGGCCACCCGGCCGACATTAGGAAAATGCATGAAAACGCTAAACAACATGTTTAGCTATTTTATATATTAACAGGAATATTAATAAGGTTAAAAATGAAACAACCGGTTTTTTTTGTTCACTAGATCCTGACGTTATCCCATAAAATTATTGTCCTAAACCGACTTTACAAACAACCAGTTTTTATTACGTTTATTTATATAAAACGTTCAAGATTTTGATCTAGTGTTATGTGTTTCAAAGATGTATTCTAAGGGAGTTCTTAGCTATATTTGAAGAAATTTGGCCCATTCTTTTTTAATTATTTTTTATAAAAAAAAAATAAAGCCATTATCTTTCTTTACAGGAACTAATTATTGAAAACAGTCAAGAGGGAAAGGTGGATGAAGTGGAAGTTGGGCGTAGAGTAGTAGATATTTCTTTTTTTTTTAAAGCTCTTCAGGCCATAGGGGACCACGGTCCAATGGATTGTAAGTTAAGTTACCTCAGTATAATAGGTGAAGTAAAAGTTGGTCTGGACTCAAAACTCATCATGAAATGTAGTATGTGTAGTATGAAATTTACTGTGTGTTTGGTTGAAAAGAAAGAAGATAGCATGGAAGTGAATCATCAAATTGTATCTGGTATCATATCATCTGGTGGGAGCTACTCTCAGTTAAAAACATTAACTGCCGCAGTAGCCCTACCAATCATGTCACCTTCATTATACAATGAAATTAATAATACGGTTTGCGATTGGTGGGAAAAGACAGCAGCACATTCCATGGCAGAAGCTGTCAAGGAAGAAGCAGAGTACTCAGTGTCTATAGGTAGTGTTGATAAAAATGGTACACCATTAATATCTGTTGCTGTTGACGGTTGTTGGAGCAAGAGATCTTATGGTAAGAATTTTTCCGCCTTATCCGGCGCAGCTGCGATAATTGGCATTAAAACTAATAAAGTATTGTTTTTTGGAGTTAAAAATAAATACTGCGTAGTCTGTGCACGAGCCGCAAAGAACAACAGTCAGCCCCCGGAACACCATTGTTTCAAGAATTATTCAGGATCATCTACCGGGATGGAATCGACCATAATAGTTGAGGGGTTTAAACGTTCCATTGTTGATCACGGTGTAATTTATAATAAATTTGTAGCAGACGGCGATTCCAGTACTTATAAAAAAATATTAGATTCGCGTCCGTACGATAATTTAATAGTAGAGAAAATTGAATGCAAAAATCATCTTTTACGAAACTACTGCAATAGCTTGGAGAAACTGTCGAAAGACACTAAGTATCCTTGCGAATTGCGGAAATTCCTAAAAGAAAGGTATTTGCGTTTAAGAACGGGTGTAAAATGCGCGATTAAATATTGGGCGGATCAAAATCAGTCACTCGAAGAAAAAATAAAAAATCTTAGTGAAGATATCCTAAATGGTCCACAACACGTATTTGGCAATCACCAACATTGCAAGGAGTATTTCTGTAGACCTGATACTCGTCGAATAGAACCTGTTGGATTACTTCCAGCAATTGTTGGATGCGGATTAATGGACGCGGTAGAAATTTTAAGTAAAAGACTGTCATATCATTCTAGAAGTTTAATTCATAATTGCACAAGTAATATAGTTGAAAGTTTTAACGGAGTAATTGCCAAATTAGTTGGGGGTAAGCGTGTAAATTATTCTTCCCGTGGTTCTTATGCGGGCCGATGCGCAGCTGCTGTTGTGTCTTTTAATACGGGATCGATTCATAGTAAAACTCATGAAGTCATATTTAAATGTAGTCCGAATCCTTTGATCGCGAAAGTGGAAAATTGTAATCGTAGAAACCGTTTAATTGCTAAACCTAAATTAAGATTGAAAAAAAGCCACAACGCTGTATCGAAAGACGCTCACTATGGACCAAACTGCGAAAAACCTGATCT
Source organism: Hypsopygia costalis (assembly GCA_937001555.2). Lineage (NCBI taxonomy): Eukaryota > Metazoa > Arthropoda > Insecta > Lepidoptera > Pyralidae > Hypsopygia > Hypsopygia costalis. The sequence goes on from OW443329.2 coordinate 31,542,834, forward strand.
GAGTCCAGAATTATATGAGAAAGCCAAGTCATCTTTTCTAGCCGATTTAAAGTTGTCTTGTGCTGAAAGAGAGGAGCTTGAAAGGTCGACCCATTTGCAAAGAAGTAGTGCTGAGTGGATGAGTACAAGGAGAAAATTACTAACCTCATCATCATTCGGGGAAGTTTGTAAAAAACGAGAGAGCACAAGTTGTGCTGCTCTTGTTGGTAAAATCGTTTATGGTAGTAATATCTCCAGTTTGCCTGCTGTACGGTACGGTATCGAAAACGAAGAAACCGCAATTAGACAGTTAGAAATTCAAGAGAATATTAGTATACAAGGTTGCGGTTTGTTCGTCGACGATCAATATGAATTTCTTGGTACTACACCAGATGGCATTTATGCAAACGGTTTAATTGAAATTAAGTGCCCACATTCTTTAGCTGGCATGACTCTTGATGAAGCAATGGCCAAACATACCTTTTGGGTTAAGGACAAGGCTTCCAAGGGTTATGTCATAAATAAAAATCATAACTGGTATTTCCAAATTCAGGGACAGGTACATATTACTAAAAGAAACGTTTGCATGCTTGGCATCTGGTTTGGTGCTACTGTACCTATGAAAGTTTATATTATAGAAAAGGACGACAAATTTTGGAAGGAGAAAATGGAGATGAAATTAGTTAGGTTTTATTACGATTGCCTACTTCCAGAATTAGTTGATCCTCGGCAGTCACGAAGCATGCCCATTCGTGACGCGCCCAGTATCATAGAGGCTATGAAAGAGAGGAAAGAAAGAGCTTTACGTGTTTTGAAAGAGAAGAACGCCTAATGATTTTGAAAGAGACTGAGGTAACTTAACTATCCAGCCGGTCGATTCACGTAAACACGCCAGTCCAAAAGTCGTTTTAACTTAGAAACTTAGAAATCGCCTTTTGGTTTTCTGTTTTAAACGCACTTACTTATCTAGTCTTGGATTGTCATAAATCTTTCAATAGCTCAATTACTATACAATTCCTATATGATTTTGAAGAGTTACCTGGTGTAAAGAATCATCAAAATCGTTTTAAAAATACAGCGAATTGAGAAGCTTCTTCTTTTTTTAAGTCGGTTAAAAGGGCTTAATTTGCAAAAAACGATGTGACATTTTTAAGCCCCTACGCTACGGTTTTTATTACGTGAATCGGGCAGCTGGTAACATTTTAATTCTGATAGGTTTTGCAATAGCAATTGATTTTATCATCAAATTAGCAGAAATCAGAATTTGATCAGTAATCGTAGAATTTTGAACTCATATTTTGTTATTGTTTACTTACTTTTAATTAGTATATTAATAATTTATAAACTTGTGTTTCATTTATTTTTGTACAACCCTAGCACGCTTTTTAGATGGCGACTCATATTTGTTATTGTTTACTTACTTTTAATTATATGAATCATTTTTATACTTTCCTATACTAGCGTAGCAAAAGTGCAAACAAAGTTGAAAAAAAGTTGACATGGCCGATAATTGGTGCCACCACCCTATTTGAGTTTACGCAATAGGCACATTTCCTTGCGTACAGATATACACTAGCGAGGAAAGCTCGATGTTATTTCGACCGTACTTCCTACTGAATTTGCAATTATTTTGTTGAATTAATATTTTACGAAATAAGAATAAACTTTGGTAGTAAAATTACAAAGAAATACATAGTTGGAATTTTTGGTAAGTAGAATACAAAAAGGTCAGTCCGGACCTGCTCTTGATTGTTTAATAAAAATAGAAAAACATAAAAATTGTGTCTCAACTACTCTTATTATTCTAGTAATTAGGATCATTTTATAACGAAAAACTAGTCTTAGAATATTTTACACTCGTCGTTTATTTCCAATTAGTATTTCCATTTTTGTTATGCTGTAAATATTCAACTTCAATAACAATATAACTCAACGTGGAACGTTTGTCGCAAAACATTTTGAAAATCGCGCTGTCTTTGGGTCATTCACCCGCCCCGTCGGTTGTTTCAGTAAACAGTAGCGCTGCGGTCGCTCAAAAACGATGTCGCGCCTAGGCAATCTGGGCCCTTAAGTGAATAAAATAGTAAGTTTATATTCTTTTCATAGAAATTTACTTTCATTTTATAGGTATACGGTATATATATATTTTTTTTTCTTTTTTTTTTTTATACTACGTCGGGTGGCAAACAAGCATACGGCCCGCCTGATGTGAAGCGGTTACCGTAGCCATATTAACGCTTGCAACATAAAATATTGCTCGCGCGCCGCCACCCCCGCTGCCAACGCAGCATCTCCTTCCTTTCTTTCTGGTGACCTCACTCACTCGCAGGAACACAACAACCCTCAAGGGAATTGTTATTTGGCTGCGGTATTCTGTGAGCCACCTCACAGAATACCGCATACAATACAGCTACATTCCCCAGTCGGGTAGCTTACAATTACGCTCCCTACCTCTCTTTTCGCCAGAGCTTCGTTTGTCAGTCAGCAGGGTGCACCACGTGCAGGTGAAGTTGGCTTTGGTTCAAAGATCTTGATGAACCACTTACAAAAGTTTAGTTGTAATAAATTACATACACTCAAGTACAGTGTAGTATGTATACTTTCTGGAAAACGAAGGGAAAAAGTTGAGCATTATTTTACAAAATCGGCGTAATTTCAGAGACGGACTCTTAAAAAGACTTATTTATGTAAACTTGGCAGTTATTGTAAATATTCCTAACCTGGTCAACGTAATAAACTGGATTCTGCTCAACATGTTGTTTAAAGACATTCACAAATCTCTCAATCAGCGTCGGCAGTAAGGAGATGTGGTCTGGAACCCGCACAGGGTGCAGCAGTCGCGGCTGCAAGTCCCTCAGTGCCGTGGTGGAGATGCGGAAGGTGAATCGTTTGAGCTCGTCACGCGTCGGTATCACTTCAATGTTCACGTACTGTACTTCATCTTCACCAGTTGGAGTCAAGTTGTGACTGTCCGTCTTTTAAAAAGAAAGAAGAATTTGTTATGATCAAGAGATTTACATATTTGAAATGATTTTATTGACTAAAAATAACTGGACATTATGAATAATACTTGTTAAAGAATTCAACACAGCTGGAGTATGAAAATCGACTCATGTAAGCAGTGTTGCCAACATACAGATTTAGATGGGGGCCCACCACACATTCCCACCTTTGTGTCTTCTGTGTAGCCAGGATTAACAGCAAAAAAGGTATTGAACAATGAAGTCCACTGCAGTCCCAGGGGTAAAACTACGGCTGCCATGGAGCTCATTTCCCAGCTAGGCAATGTGAGAGACAGCAATATGGCAAATAAGGCATTAAAAGCCGTGCACAATGGATTTTAAATATCTAACACTATTGGGGGCATAAAACAATTAGTTTGTTAACCTACTAACTATACTACTAATATACTTTATTGCACCAATAATAAAATACAAACAAAAGTACATACAGAATTAGAGTACAAAGGGCGGCCTTATCATGATGCGATTTCTTAATTTCTTCAAATAATAATTCCTAGAAACGGAGTACATGCACTAGAATTGAAGCAAATCAAACTGAGCCATTATGCCTGATTTTAACACACACAGTATAAGAAATAGTACACGCAGAATGGCCACTATCTGCTGCTCGCTCATACCAAACTCTGGAACAGTTCGCCTCACGCACCCTTGCTCACTCAATTTTTATTTATTTATTTATATAAGCATTGAATACTTACAGCAGTTGCAACCATAGTGCAGTCCGATTGTTTCAAAATGTCCACATTGTATTGTGTTACTTTCATCAACCAATGTTCTGTAGCAACAAATTTGCTTGTTGCAGTTAGAGGAATAGAAACTTTGTCCACACTGCAAAATGAAGATATAAAGTTATTTTTTGTTTTTAACAAGTACTATATGAAATGGTAAATGATATAGTACAATAAATTCAGTGCATTTATTGGATATTATTTGCTTAGAAATTGAGCGCACTTGTCGATTTAAGAAACTTCTTCTAACTAGCGTGGATGTCCTAATTTCTCTGAATTTATCCCAGTTTTATCCAACTTCCAGCATGCAGGCATGACGAAGGGACGGTGTTGGAACATCCAAACAGGGCAACGTCTGAATAATCCAACTACCTAATTTTCTCATTTTTATCTGATCAAGTGAAAAGTTACACAGTGCAGTGTGATAAATTTAAATTTTTAAGATTTTTGCAAGCATGCTTTGTATTACAAGAGTTGATTATCAGGCAAAACACCGTTGTATGTAATCGCTCTACCCAGACCAAGTACTACAGCCGGCGAGCACTTACCTTCTAAATTCAATGTTTAAATCAGCAGCCACAACCCGCCAATCCTGACCTGGTACAACATAGCTCAGCAGAGGCTTCACAACCGGGTGCTTGGTCCGGTCATATTCCCACCAGCAGAGCAACTTGTAGCACATCAGCAACGGAATTATCGCCGTACCAGCTGCAGCCGACAGCATCCAAGCTCCTCTTTCACCGCTGCACCACAGCGCAAAGACATATCCAAGAGGTAGACACGTGTGGATAAGCGCGGTTATAGTTATCCTTTTCATGTGATAGCCAACAAAATTCACATTTTCAGATCCCAAGAAATTCTCAAACACTTGTGCGATAGTAAAACCAGCCGCCACGAATTCCGTGGGTGGGTACACGACGCAGATAGAAAATAGTATGTAGAAAAGGGTCACTAATATATCCATTGTTATTTTTTTTCTGTCAATTTAATTGGTGCAGTTAATTACATTAGCATGGAAATTCAAAAGAATTTTAAATATTATAAATAATACAATATGCAAATGAAACTTGCAAGTGACGACCGACCGGGAGAAAGACAGAGAATGACAGTCATGACATGACAGACTGCTAGAATTGACAGCCACAAGTTTCTTATCTTATCTTGTTTGTTGGCAACGACTCTTCAATCGATGATAATTCCGCCATTATCAAGATATTATGTATTTCATCATCTCGTCTATTTATTTCCCTACGGTAAAATTCAAGCCAAAAGTTTCGGATATATAAATCCGAAACTTTTGGCTTGAATTTTACCGGTCGCAAGCAGCCAGGGAGCTGGAAATTCACTTCCCGAACTGTGGTAATCGTTCATTATAAATACCCCGCTCCGACTTGACCGTGGTCCAATTACCGTAATGTTCAATCGTTACGTTATCATAATTTAGATTCATATATTTAGACCATATTTATGTATATATTTTTTTAATAAACTTAGATTACTCAATTTCTTTTTCTTTATATGCCATCTGCAATCAAATATTTAGTGTGATCTTTCAGTATTTTGAAGAGAAAACTTCTTTAGCGGCGTTGTGCACTTCTTGGGATGGGTAAAAAATGTTAAACTCGCGTCAGGACATGTGGCCTGATCGAAAATTGCGTAAGAACGGAAGTGCTAACCCCCTTTCTTTCTACCGCGCGGCAAAAATGTATGCCTGCTCCTGCTGTTTATTTTTAATAAACTAGAAATTGTCGTGTATGTGTTCGATAACGCATTAAATGAATATTGTATTTTACCACATGAATGATAGTACTTTTATACATATATAAGAAGCAATTCGTGCGAAATTATTCCTTCCATTCCAAGTTATTCAAAAATGCACAACGACAATGTTCAAATTTTCACTTTTGCCGGCACTCTCAGAGTGCAACCCGATTTTTTTAGTTATTCTAGAATTTTAGGTTTTAAATTAAATAAACCCGTGCATATTCCTATTTCATCTGAATCTATTATAGAACTATCGATGTCATTATGAATATCGAAAGCGCTTCTTTGATACAAACACATAAATAAATTATTTACACGTCTATAATAATTCAATTTCGCTTTCATTTGACAGGTTAAGTTTGTTTCTCTATTCCGGTATTATGAACTTTATTAGAAGGCATATAATGGAAATTTTGATTAAAAATGTGTAAGTCACACTGTCAAGATTTTCCCAAATGTCACGTAGAACTACGTTAATACTATTAATTATAGTGTGGTAGAACAGAAATTGCACTGTTAGTTTTACTATCCACTTTTTGAGCAACTAGTGTATTCTTGACAATATTTATCGGCGTATCCCTGAACGGCACAGATTTTATGAACGGAATAGATTTTAAGAATTGAAAGAAGGATTCGTCGCCAATCAATCAAAGAAGGAAGAAGTTACCGTCATAGTCATATGAATTCTGTCAGTTTGACAGTGATTACCTTCTGTCTAGTGGTTTGATTGACGTAAAATTGTGTTGTTGTAGATGTGTACACGTATCATCGGCGTCGATTTTAATGTAATTTTTTCACTGTGTTACTGAAAAGTGCATAAATATTTACTAAAAAGGAGTAAAATACAAGTGGATAGTTGTTTTTGTATTTATCATTTTGAAAGGTTAGTTACTTCCATCATGAAACTATAAACATATTACATACTCAAGTTCAGAAAATGATGACATTATATTGATTCAGTCGTTAACTAATATAATTTCGTCGAGTTACTACTGAACTTATAAACATTCTTTAGAACTGCGAGGGATATTCCTACCTATTGTGCCTATTTCTTATGGTCAAATCAAAAAGATATTTAATGGTCATCTGAAGTCATCACCAATATATAACCTCAATCAAAACATGTCAAGTGAATACTTAGCTACACATAATAAGATTGCTTAATCTAGTCTTTATTCAAATTGCACAAAAGGTGAAATAACTTTAGACACTGAATATGACACGAAAGATTATAAATAAATAAATAATAAAATTATTTCTGGACAATTTACACAGCGCCATCTAGTCCCAAATTAAGCGCAAAACTTGTACTATACAACTGATAAATGAACTTAAATACATTTTTTTGTAAATACATAGAAAAAACCCAGACCAAGACACAGACATGTTCATGCGCATAAATGTTTGCCTTGTGCGGGGATCGAATCTGCAATCTTAGAGTCAAGTCGATATTATTATGTACTTGCTTATAATATATTTTCAGAACATGGTTGTAAAAAAAACATGTCTGGGATTTCAGCTTGTTATGGAGGCAGAGTAAAGTTGACAAGAATTTCTTACAATGATAGGGAATTAAAGAAACATGTTATATAAATTGAGCAAAAAGTATCATGGCCTTTTGAAGATTTTAATATACCTACAGTCACCTACTGAGCGAAACATACTCAGACTTACATACTGACAATAAGAAAAAGAATTGTCATTGGCGCAAACATCACAATCGCCATTAACAAGAAAATTGAATTGAATTGATGACAATTGCAAACCTGGTCACCCTAATTCTATACTTAGGATACATTTGTAATTTGAATACACAAAATATACCTATTTGTACTGTTAAGTCATATTCATAACAATTACTGTGTAGGTTGTAATCACTTCACATCCAAGGGCGTCGCCAAGGGGGAGCACGAGGGACAGCTCCCCCCCCCCCCCCCCCCCCCCCCCTAGAGATTCTATTTATTTATAAGTTTTATTTATTGTAAAGTCTCTCGTGAAGCTTTATACGTTGGGCTCTGTACCGTTATTATTACAATCGCTGTAGATGTAAGTGAGAAGCTTCATGAGCTCCTGACTTCACCTACAATTCATACTTTTCTCATTCTCCATATCAACTTGCCCCTCCCTGGGCCATCGGCTGGCGACGCCCTTGTTCAAGTCACTAGAAAAATCTAAATAGCATAGTTTTTATGTTCAACATATTTTGTTAGGCCTTAGTAATACATTAATTGTAATTGCATTTTGGTTGAATATTGAAATAAAAAAAAATATATACCTATTTTGTGCACAAGATATTAAAAAAGAAAAACAAAGTGTGAAAACTGATGAAGAAATTTGTTAAATTAAATAAACAGCTAATGGAGAGTTTGGTGTGTGATCTTATGATATTTCATTGTTTTCCATGCATACTTGTGGTGAGAAAAAATAACTGCCACTTTTTTATTGCAATTAAAATCCAAACAATCGTTTTGATAAAATTTCTGTTTTAGAAACCCTATGCAGGTTGCGAGCATCCACCTTCTCTTTTTTTTACGCATTATCTTCATCATCATAGTCATCATCATGATTTTAGAGAAAAGACATACAAAAAATGTGTGCTGAAAGAGTAATAATTGTGTCTTATATATAGTTTTGTTGCAGCATGGCGAGTGTGGAGCAGCCGTGCTATACTCTCATCAACTTCCCAACAGATGGCGAGCCTCACAATGAGATGCAACTCAAGCTTGATCTTGGTTAGTTCGTTATATAATTTTACCAGCCTATTATTTAGTGTCTATCCTACTGATAAGGTAAATAGAAAGACATTTTGGGGTGTAAGTGGTTCATTAAGATCTTTGAACCAAAGCCAACTTCACCTGCACGTGGTGCACCCTGCTGACTGACGAACGAAGCTCTGGCGAAAAGAGAGGTAGGGAGCGTAATTGTAAGCTACCCGACTGGGGAATGTACCTCCACCTCACAGAATACCGCAGCCAAATAACAATTCCCTTGAGGGTTGTTGTGTTCCTGCGAGTGAGTGAGGTCACCAGAAAGAAAGGAAGGAGATGCTGCGTTGGCAGCGGGGGTGGCGGCGCGCGAGCAATATTTTATGTTGCGAGCGTTAATATGGCTACGGTAACCGCTTCACATCAGGCGGGCCGTATGCTTGTCTGCCACCCGTAGTAGTATAAAAAAAAAAAAAAAAAAAAAAAAAAAAAGACAGAAAAAAGGTCTTTATTGCCACCCATGCATAAGATACAGGGCACCAATATTGTACAAGGGACCTTGTTGCCTTTTCTGAAGCCGATTTCCATGGGGATTTTTTGAATGCAAAACTCAAACTTCAGCCACGACCCGGCCACTCCATACAAATGTCGCGTCGTTTACTACAACATAATGTATACAATGACGTCGCCATACAAACTTTTCCAGATTTGACTCAGAGGGGAGGTAAGGTTGATGACACTAGAGAGTGACAGAGCCATACTTACGTAATACTGGACGTACGTTTTATTACGTAATATTGGACGAGCTCGGTGGCGTAGCGGTCAATGACGCGGCTTCGACACCAACGCTCGTGGGTTCGATTCCCACACAGACAAACATTTGTGTGCATGAACATGTCTGTTTGTCTTGGTCTGGGTGTTTTCTATGTATCATAAGTATGTATTTACAAAAAAAATATGTATTTACGTATAAAATATACCTATTTATAAAAAAATATGTATCAGTTGTCTAGTACCCATAACATAAGCTTCGCTTACTTTGGGGCTAGATGGCGCTGTGTAATTTGTGTGACAATATAAAAAAAAAAAATACTATTACTTATACTGTGCTTCAGCTTAGATTTGTGGTAGGTATCTGGTAATTGTGTTTAGCGTATCTGGTAACAGCACTGGATTTTTATTGACGTAAAAAAACTAATTGTCATTAACTTATAATAATAATTATTATTTTTTATTTTTTATGTGAGAGGGGGACAAACAAGCATGTGGATCACCCGATGGAAAGCAATCACCACCGCCCATGGAGATTTGAAACCCCCGACTTAAAGAATTTATGCTATGAACTTAATAAAAAAATCCAAGAAAATCCGTCTGGGGCTGCTTTCAACATAAATATAAATAAGTACTATAAAAGTTACTATAAAACTGCCAAACTAGTTCATTTATTGGCAGCCTCAACGGATTTTCTTGGGTTTTTTTTATTAAGTTCATAGCATAAATTCTTTAAGTTTCGAAATTATTTTATCCTTTTTCAACTACTTTTAACCGTAGGAGCTACGACAAACGGGAACTTTTTAGCGGTAAACGCACAAACCTGAATCTTTGAGGGATTTAGCTGTACCAAATTTTCTAATTTTATTATCTAATTTTCGAATTTTTTACTTTATATTATAAGCAGATTCAGATCAAATAAATATTTTTATTTGATCTGAATCTGCTTGTGCTTAGGCAGTAGCGCCCTAGTCCAAAAGCTGTGTTGATATACCCAGTCTTGCTTGAGGAATGAAACCGCAACTCAGTGCCAAAGTAGCTATGGCTAACCATTTTAACTACGGTGCTCAGCGTAAGTTTATGAACATGATATACGATTTCACGAGGATTTTTTGGGGGATGGGCTAGAGATTCAGCCCCCTTACCACCATCTCTTATTGCGATTCAATAACGGAATAGATTGCTTATTCATACCAATGAATAAGCTACTCTATTACAAATAGAATAGAGTCGCTTATTCAGTGGTATGAATAAGCGATCTACTCAATTATTGAATCGTAATAAGAGATGGTGGTAAGGGGGCTGGTCGCCGTAAGGTAAACAGAGGACTAATAATATGCTTAATATTGTTAACAGAGAAAGGTGACACGAAGAAGAAGATAGAGGCTCTAAAGAAAACAATCAGCATTATCCTATCTGGTGAAAAGATCCCTGGACTGCTCATGATCATCATCAGATTCGTGTTGCCACTACAGGACCACACCATCAAGAAGCTGCTGCTCATCTTCTGGGAGATTGTGCCCAAGACCACAGCTGATGGGAAACTCATGCAGGAGATGATCCTTGTTTGTGATGCTTACCGGAAGGTAAGAATTGCCTGTAGTTGCTTGTAAGAGAAGCTTCATGGTGTCATTGACCATGTCAGTCTAATCGATCATAGTCTGTCTATGGATTGGGTTATTTATCCCAAGCTCCTCTTTGCGTGGTAGGGCAAGATAAGCGGTCGGTGCCAGTTGTTGTTAGATGACAAATTGTTAAGCCAAGTTAGTGGCCTTTGGGCGGCTTTAAATATACTGGCCTTCGGCGTCGTGCAGCGCCGCGGGGGGCGGCGCCTATCGATGCCACATTTAATCATGTACCGCCTACTAACTCTAGCTTGCTGGAGGGGAACGAATGATAGATATATCAGCTGCTACCAGTGGAATTTGAAGTGTAAAATTTATTGCTGAGATGAGTTTGTTAGTTAGGTATGTTAAAATATTGTATTATTAATTTGAAACTAAGTAAGTAGCTTCATCCTTAGGCATTGTCTGATCCTGAATACCTTTAGTGTAAACTGACCGAATCGGCAGCCTCGGGAGTAGTATGGATATAAAAGGAATATAAAACTCTCCATCGTCAACTATCTCAAGTAAGCAAATATAAGATCCACCAGGACACTACTCCACAGTGACTTGCCGGCGGCCAGGGTTTTCCAGCTACCCAAAGACTACCGACAGGATCTAACTCCTCTTATCTAATGACAACACTCAATACCCACAGGTTAATGTGTTATCCGAAGCATAGATGATCTCGAGATTAATGAATCCATTCATATTCGAGCTATGGTCGACGCAGCTCGACTTACGTGTTCGACTACGTTGACACGCGCAAATACGCCATCGAGCTTGTAGCTATTAGCTGTTATTGAATTTATAGGATCTCCAACACCCGAATGAGTTCATTCGCGGTTCCACCCTCCGGTTCCTGTGCAAGCTGAAGGAGCCCGAGCTCCTGGAACCTCTAATGCCGGCCATCAGGGCGTGTCTGGACCACAGGCACTCGTACGTCAGGAGGAACGCTGTGCTTGCTATCTTTACCATTTACCGGTAAGTTACATATTACTTTTGTCTGACAATTTATGTATTTGTAGATTATCTTCTCTACGCTATTTGTATTTATTTTTGTTATAACGGGTCGCAAATCGCGTGGATTAGTCTGTTGTCGCAAAATTATCGAGACAACTATTTGGCGGCTTTCGAACATTCCATACCTTGCATACGCCTAAGTTTTATCTCATACCTGTATTGAAAAATGTCATCCGACACGCGTGTGATAGATTTGTTTTAACTATTGCTATAACAAGAAAAGCGCCTTAATTTGTCAAAATATATGAAACGAATAGATAAGCATTTTTATTGTTTTAAAATTGCCTTATTTGATTATCATCAATTTAGTAATTTTTATAAAAATAAAAACAGGAATTAAAATAATTATAGGTACGAATATTAAAAACAACAAATGCATATTTAATATTTTATTTTGTAAAACTAATCAAATTACTATAAAATTTAAAACAGTCTACTGATATCTCATCATTTTATCACAATGTTACTACTATGGATATTACCTATTTGAACGTTCCTTATTTTCATATTTTTTTAGTAACTTCCATTTCCTGATTCCTGATGCTCCGGAGTTAGTAGCCAACTTCTTAGAAGGCGAGCAAGATATGTCTTGTAAGAGGAACGCGTTCCTCATGCTGCTGCATGCGGACCAGGAGAGGGCGCTCTCCTACCTATCCTCAAGACTGGATAGCGTCAATGGTTTTGGCGACATTTTACAGTTGGTTATCGTGGAGTTGATCTATAAGGTAAGCTTGGATTTTGGTTTTATGCAATACTGTGTAACTATTACGTTTTTTTTTTATTTTAGCTCAGTATAGTGGTTCCGCTCCGCCTGATGGTAAGCGAAAAGACCCCAAACTGTAGCGGCAGCTCACTAAAGACTAGACCAGAGATTTAATTTTACAAAAGTATAGAACAGAACAGGCTTCCTTAAGATAATTAATAAAAAAACTAAAATAATAGTCCAAAATTATTGCAATATATCGAGCAGCATATTTGAGATAAACTGCTCTCAAGGGTCAAAATAACATCTGAAGTCGTAGATATTTGTACGTTTGCAATGTCGTGTGTCGATATTGACAGACATTGTATTTTTGTTTATAATAGATAAACTTAAAAATTCCTTCACATATAGAAAGCTACATGATCAGCGAGTAACATAGTCTATATTTTATTGTCCTCGTGCGACGCTGTGACAGGTCGCTAGCCAAACAAAAATAACGTTAGGACAATATAGAACCTTGCGGAACACTAGCATTAATGTTTATGCTATCGGAGAAACTGGCTACACAATAGCTTTAGTACATGCTCAGTGCAGTACGAGAGCGCGAAAAAGCTCGTACAAGATACAGCTCAAGAAACCGTTACTGGAATGCCACCTAGCCCACTCGATTTTTGAATTCCAAGCGTCAGCAATGTTCGCCGGACATATCGTTATGTGATTTCCGACATGGAAGTAAAAGTTCAGTAAATGCAAAACAAATGCCCAGAAAATCGGCTGTATCTTCGACCAAAAGCAGGGCTCCCACAAGCTCCCTTGCGAGGCGGTCTCCAACTCTGTCGATGAAGTCAAACTTGGCCGTAGTAGTCGCTCTCTTAGTATTAAACTTGCGTTTTAGATCAGTTCAGAGTCGTGATGCGTCTCATTTCAGGATTGTAAATGTTGAAATATTAGGCAAGCTGGTATTTTTCTTAAGTGTATTATATGAACTTGTAACGTGTAACATGAAGTATTTGTTGCGGGGTAGGTGTGCCACGCGAACCCCACGGAGCGGTCGCGGTTCATCCGCACGGTGTACGGGCTGCTGAACTCGGCCAGCCCCGCCGTGCGCTACGAGGCCGCGGGCACCCTCATCACGCTCTCCAGCGCGCCCGCCGCCATCAAGGTAACGGGCACGGTGCACGGTGCACGGTGCACGGTGCACGGGGCACGGTGCACGGGGCACGGGGCACGGTGCACGGGACATGGGGCACCGGTCATTAAACACCGGTGGTATGTGTTTGATATTGAGTCCGTATTGCCGATCACTGCAGCGTTGACGTAGTATCTCTTGGCGAGCGTGTAGAGATGCAAACGATATATGTTCCCGAAACATCGATATATCATATACATCGATATACATTTAGATTGTTACGCTCAAATAAATAAACTGTTCGGTTGAAAAAATGGCGTTGTTTTCTAAGATTGATTTTATTATTTAATGGTTTAGTTAATTCGAAGTTAAGAATTATTAAGGTTAGTATGGTTTTTTGTTTACGTACGACTCAGTGATTTATAGTATACGTGTTAAAAAATTAAATATGGGAAACTATTTATTTTATGTTCATTAAAATGTCTCTAAGTACTTTTTAAATCGTGGGACGGTTTTGATAATTAATATATAGGAAAAACATCGAAATATTATTCTTATTATAGATACCTTTCTTGGGAAGTGTGGGTACACCGATATATTCAAACAATTTTTTTTAAGAACAATGTTACATACTCGTTACATTTATTTTTAAATTATCGAAAAAGATCGATGTATTGTTTGAATATCAATGTTCTAATTTTAAATCCTCGTTCATCGATATCCTAACATCGATGTTCTATATGAGCTATGCGACGGTGCATCCCTACTACTACTACATACTACTATAATATAACGTTGGGTGTCAGGCGGCGGCGGCGTGCTACATCGACCTGATCGTGAAGGAGAGCGACAACAACGTGAAGCTGATCGTGGTGGGGCGGCTGGCCGCGCTGCGCGCCGCGGGCGGCGAGGCGGCGGCGCGCGCGCTGCCCGACCTGGCCATGGACGTGCTGCGCGTGCTGGCCGCCTCCGACCTGGACGTGCGGCGCCACTCGCTGCAGCTGGGTGAGTCTCACACGGGCCCCGGCGGCGCGCGCGCTGCCCGACCTGGCCATGGACGTGCTGCGCGTGCTGGCCGCCTCCGACCTGGACGTGCGGCGCCACTCGCTGCAGCTGGGTGAGTCTCACACGGGCCCCGGCGGCGCGCGCGCTGCCCGACCTGGCCATGGACGTGCTGCGCGTGCTGGCCGCCTCCGACCTGGACGTGCGGCGCCACTCGCTGCAGCTGGGTGAGTCTCACACGGGCCCCGGCGGCGCGCGCGCTGCCCGACCTGGCCATGGACGTGCTGCGCGTGCTGGCCGCCTCCGACCTGGACGTGCGGCGCCACTCGCTGCAGCTGGGTGAGTCTCACACGGGCCCCGGCGGCGCGCGCGCTGCCCGACCTGGCCATGGACGTGCTGCGCGTGCTGGCCGCCTCCGACCTGGACGTGCGGCGCCACTCGCTGCAGCTGGGTGAGTCTCACACGGGCCCCGGCGGCGCGCGCGCTGCCCGACCTGGCCATGGACGTGCTGCGCGTGCTGGCCGCCTCCGACCTGGACGTGCGGCGCCACTCGCTGCAGCTGGGTGAGTCTCACACGGGCCCCGGCGGCGCGCGCGCTGCCCGACCTGGCCATGGACGTGCTGCGCGTGCTGGCCGCCTCCGACCTGGACGTGCGGCGCCACTCGCTGCAGCTGGGTGAGTCTCACACGGGCCCCGGCGGCGCGCGCGCTGCCCGACCTGGCCATGGACGATAAACTTCGTCTTCGGTCTACGGCGAATCTACGCGGCCACATTATGCGCGATGTAAAGTTTATCGCGATGTACAAACATAAAAAAATAATATGAACGCCGCCGTTACTCTGTATCTATTTTATGGCAGCAAATTAGTATATTTCATTACGAGTGCGGAAAGCCTGTCATTGCAAAGAATTCCGACAAATGTCTACCCGAGCCGAGGCGCAGTCGGAACAAGTTGCAATGACGGTTCCGCACGTGTACCGAACAACTATTTTTAATACAGTTGCGAAAAAATGAAGCAATTTAATAAAATAATAAAAACACAATAAACTCAACTAACTAATCATTTATTTCTTTTAAAAGTTATAATTCACATATACATTGAAATTGGTACAGTTTTTTATACTAACTGGGGAAGTTTTAGGTTGCATATTTACTGTTTGAGACAAACTATTATTAATTTTGTATGATTGTTCATGCTATTTGCTTTTTCTCTTCTCTCCACGCAATAAATTCGTCGTATGTAGATATGTAGCGACTTTTTGACTTTTCCGGTAAAATGTTCTCCGAAGCATTTTGTGCAATTATACTGAGTTCCGGTGGTTATAATTAAAAAAAAAATTTCATCGAAATTACTCATTTTGTGCAACAAACAACTAAACTCGCAAAGAAAATTTTTGGAAAATGGCGCCAACTGTAAAATAATGCAAAGAATTTTTTTTGTTTTCTTCACCCATTCTGGGTAGGCAAAGGAAACTATGCCTATACAGCCAAGTCTTCAGTAGATTTTTTTTATTGATATGAAATGAAAATGAAATTTAATGAGATGAAATGAAATGAATTCATTGAATCAAATCATTAAATCTGATATTGAAACAAATTAGTAGCTTCTTTTTAGAAATATTTGCATGAATCATAAAAACTTATATGAATTTTTTTAGTAAAAACTTCGTGGTTGGTTTTTTTTCAATAGACATTATTTTGACAGTTGGGAAAGAGAACGCACGAGTTCGGAAAAGGTAAAGATAAAGCACGAGTGTGTAATAGCCCACATCCCGAACGCTATACGCCCCTGCAATACGCCACTTTTTGAGCAACTATATTAAAAAATATTTTTTACATTTATGTCATCTAAAAAACAAATGAAAAGCAAGAAAAAGGAGAAAAAAAAGTTACTCCAACCCATGTTACACTTCAGCTATATCACTGTAGTTACATCTGACACGTCCGCTACGAACGATGGGTGCGGGCCGACTGAAGTGTGGCCGCGCAAGCGAAGTTCATCGCGATAAGACCCTTCGATGTGCGAGAGGGCGAGTGTTTACCGACAGCGGAGATGTGCCCGAAGTGTCGAAGTATCCGCGAATGTTTGTCTACATAGTGGTGGTTGTCCGCAGCGCTGGACCTGGTGTCCCCGCGGCACGCCGAGGAGCTGGTGGGCGTGCTGCGCAAGGAGGCGGGCCGCGCGGCCAGCAACGACCACGACGACGCCGCCAGCTACCGCCAGCTGCTGGTGCGCGCCATGCACGGCGCCGCGCTCAAGGTCAGCACCTACTGTCTACTACTAATTATACTTCGCTAACGGGAATATACAGCGGCTATTGGCATTCTCGCGCAAATTTTTTCCATGTACCACTTTAAATGCTCTATTGCTGACGTAGAAATACTGCATTGGTTTTCTAAGAACGACACTTTTATAAACTTGATTTCCATAATCGTTTATAAACTATGAGTTCTATTCACCGGTGACACCAGTTTTGTTGTAATAATCCTTCTAAGTAAAAATAGGAAATTAATTTCTTCCATACCTTTAGCTTTTTACATTAATTTTATCTTTACTATATATATATCTACTATAAACACGTCTGAATTATCTTTTTTTTATGATTAAATAAGGCCTATGAGACCCCAATCGATCAAAATCTATTTTAATTTCATTCAGGAAATATGGGAATTATTATTTATGTTTGTAAATAAAATTTATCTACTATAAACACGTCTGAATTATCTTTTTTTTATGATTAAATAAGGCCTATGAGACCCCAATCGATCAAAATCTATTTTAATTTCATTCAGGAAATGTGGGAATTATTATTTATGTTTGTAAATAAAATTTAGCAGCTATCATCATGTGAACTCATTATCACAGCGTTTTGCATCAAGTTTAGCTTATCTTAATAATCATACACATAAATAGCTGTTTATCATTAAATTGCATCAACTTTAACCTAACTTATTAATCATACGATCGACGAGCTCGGTGGCGTAGCGGTCAATGACGCGGCTTCGACACCAACGCTCGTGGATTCGATTCCCACACAGGACAAACATTTGTGTGCATGAACATGTCTGTTTGTCTTGGTCTGGGTGTTTTCTATGTATCATAAGTATGTATTTACAAAAAAAATGTATTTACGTATGTTTATCAGTTGTCTAGTACCCATAACACAAGCATCGCTTACTTTGGGGCTGGATGGCGCTGTGTAATTTGTCTGACAATATTTATTTATTTATACATGTAATTAGAATATATATTAATTAAAAGTATAAATCCCAGATTGGGTTTTTTGACTAATTTGCTTTATCACTTATTTGCTTGTTGTTTGTTTTTTGATTAGTATTAAGTACTCGTGTAGAGTTTTTAGTATTTTGTATGTCAGCTTATGCTCTTCGCTTTTTTGTAGGTCTTTCTCGTTCACTAGAATTTTAAATTCCTAAGGTATAAGTGGCCGTGTGGTTTCCGGCAGACTAGAATAGAATCACTCCCTTTCTTCCCGTGGATGTCGTACAAGGCGACTAAGGGAAATACATTAGCAAATATCGATCAGGCCTCCCCAACCCGTTTGGCCAGCGTGGGGAGTGTAGACCAAATCCTCCTTCCGTCTAGGACGGACGAGAGAGGGTCGTGCTCCTGTAGTGGAGACTAAAATGGACCTGATGATGATGATTATGATGAAGGTATACGTATTGATTAGCAAAAAGTGAGAGTGATTTACAACATGTAAAGTAGTTTCACTTGTTGCTATTCGCTGTGTGTGATCGCACCGCTGCGTGAGTAACGTGTGTGTACCATCGGGCGGGCCGGCAGTTCCCCGAGGTGGCGGGCAGCGTGGCGCCGGCGCTGCTGGAGCTGCTGGGCGACGGCAGCGAGCTGGCCGCCATGGACGTCATGGTCTTCCTGCGCGCCGCGCTGCACTCCTTCGTCGACATCCGGGACCAGGTCTACCAGGTCAGAGCTCACTACCTCTTGACATTATTTATGTTTGCGACCACAGAACCTCATATTTAAACCTTCAATTTATGAGATAACTTCTAACGATACGAAAATAACTCTTAAATTGCGAATAGAAATTTGTTGTATTACTACCTCCAGTGATTGTATCTGATTGTATTACTAGACTAATGACTAATACTTACAAAAAAATCTTCGGTCTTAGACCGGTATTTTTATTATGGTATAGGTTGCAAAATCTATGTTTCTTACCTACCTATCTAAGGTAGGTAAGAGATATAGATTTTGCAGATTGAGTATAGAGTCGTCAATGTATACAATAAAGAATAGAGGACCCAATTGAAATCCCTGGGGAACTCCATAGAGGATAGAGACCGGACCGAAGCAGGAAGTTTCTCTTATGGATAATCTACTGACTCGGGGTCAATATTGTGATAATATTCAGCGCTAGAGATGGCTATGTTTGTGTTCCTGTAACCCTTTTCAAAAGGATTATGCGGTCGACTCTATCGAAAGCTTCATTAAAGTTTGTGACAGTTGATTTGTCTTTGACAAAATAATGTCGTTCTCGATACGTAGTAGTAGGTGCAATGCGAACGGTGGGTACATAAGTAACGATAGGGTGTGTGTGTGTGTGTGCAGAAGCTGGTGTCGTGCGTGTCCATGATCCGCGTGGGCAAGGTGGCCCGCGCCGCGCTGTGGCTGCTGGCCGAGTTCGCGGACACGCCCGAGCGCGTCGACGCCGCGCTCGACGCGCTCGCCGCGCTCGTGCCCAGCGTGCACACGGCGCACGACGCACAGGACAAGGTTTGTATTGGGACTCTTATCTGTTGAATACATGTCAGCCCGACATATCATAAGCCAGGATTTGCCAACCTTTCGCCGAGCCTCCGCGAACTAAAAATATTTTTTTCATGCCTTTTTTACTTTCAACAAAAATACAGTGGAACACAAAAGAGTAGAAAGGGAACTAAATTTATTAATAATAGCGACATTGTCTTTCTTTGGTCTGTTCTTACGAAGAAAGTGGCGCCCGTATTTTTGACTACTTTTTTGAGTCGCACTGTAAGAAACTTTTTTTGACAGAAGCGAGTACGGTACGCAATTGATTTATGAGTGATAGATGTCGAGAATTGCATAGTAGCGATTGAATGGCAATTCGATCGCTACATGAACTAATATTTGCATAGGAGTCTGAAGCGGTTAAGCAACAAGACGCCGCCAAGCAGCAGGAGCCCGCCCGACAACTCGTAACCAGCGACGGTACATACGCTTCTCAGTCCGCCTTCAACTTACCTACGTGAGTGTTTTATTTTTTCATCCATGACATCACAGATCTTGATGATCTGCGATACAGACATTGTCACAGAGAAAAATACTATTTATCAAATAGTTTTATGGCTCTGGAATTAATATCCTTCAGAGCATGCTTCATGGACATGTTGAAAAATATCCTCAGAAATCTTCTCGTTTCTCCATTACTCGTAATACTAGGTCAACAGCAAAAGCGATAGTGCAATTTTTCAGTTGTTTTGCACGATTTCTCGAAAAGACTAGACCCGATTCAAAAACACTCAGTCAAAGATTATACTAAATTTATGCACTCCAATGATTACGAATACTATTTCCATTACGAAGCAACATAGAAAATTTGTTTAGAAACACAATCCCGTCGCTGTAGTTCCCGCGGGCGAGTCCACAATGAAAGCTTGAATTTAGAGATCCTTCTTAATGTTCGCAAATGAGTTTCGATGTAACGATGTTCCAGGTCGGCGGCCGGCGCGGCGGCGGCGGGCCCGGCGCTGCGCGCGGCGCTGTGCTCCGGAGACAGCTTCACGGCGGCGTGCGCGTGCTCGGCGCTGGCCAAGCTGGCGCTGAAGGCGGCCAGCCCGCGCGGCGCCGCGCGCGCGCTGCACCTGGCCGCCGCGCTGCTGGCCTACCACAAGCAGAACACAGGTACTCATACACGGTACTTCACGGCGGCGTGCGCGTGCTCGGCGCTGGCCAAGCTGGCGCTGAAGGCGGCCAGCCCGCGCGGCGCCGCGCGCGCGCTGCACCTGGCCGCCGCGCTGCTGGCCTACCACAAGCAGAACACAGGTACTCATACACGGTACTTCACGGCGGCGTGCGCGTGCTCGGCGCTGGCCAAGCTGGCGCTGAAGGCGGCCAGCCCGCGCGGCGCCGCGCGCGCGCTGCACCTGGCCGCCGCGCTGCTGGCCTACCACAAGCAGAACACAGGTACTCATACACGGTACTTCACGGCGGCGTGCGCGTGCTCGGCGCTGGCCAAGCTGGCGCTGAAGGCGGCCAGCCCGCGCGGCGCCGCGCGCGCGCTGCACCTGGCCGCCGCGCTGCTGGCCTACCACAAGCAGAACACAGGTACTCATACACGGTACTTCACGGCGGCGTGCGCGTGCTCGGCGCTGGCCAAGCTGGCGCTGAAGGCGGCCAGCCCGCGCGGCGCCGCGCGCGCGCTGCACCTGGCCGCCGCGCTGCTGGCCTACCACAAGCAGAACACAGGTACTCATACACGGTACTTCACGGCGGCGTGCGCGTGCTCGGCGCTGGCCAAGCTGGCGCTGAAGGCGGCCAGCCCGCGCGGCGCCGCGCGCGCGCTGCACCTGGCCGCCGCGCTGCTGGCCTACCACAAGCAGAACACAGGTACTCATACACGGTACTTCACGGCGGCGTGCGCGTGCTCCAAGCTGGCCAAGCTGGCGCTGAAGGCGGCCAGCTTCAGAATTAGCCGTCCAAATGTTGGTATATTTACTGACGGCCGGTTCGTAAGAATCGGAAAAAATTATCGCCATTTTTAGTTACTCGATCGAATCTAAAAATATTTGAAGGTTCTCTTATTTTGAAATTAGAAATGTCGCTTTGTACTTAGATTATAGTTAAAATAACGGACGAGTATTTTACATCTACGATAAATGCGTCCCCGCGAATCGACCGTCCGGTCATATCGCAGGATTACGAGTGTCTCGGCCGAGCGCTCGTACGGTTCCGTAGCGCAGTCGCTGACGTGTGATCGGTGTGCGCAGGGTCGGGCGGGCAGGCGTCGCTGACGGCGGACGACGTGCAGCACGCGGCCGCGTGCCTGCAGGTGGCGGCGCGGCGGCCGGCCGTGGCCGCGGCCGCGCTGCAGGCCGGCGCCCGGGCCGCGCTGGCCGCGCTGCTGGCGCTCGACGGCGGCGCGCGCCGGCTGCTGCCGCGCCAGGAGGTGACGGCCCGTTTATATTGCTCGATAATTCGCTCGTTAGGCTCTTTTTAAATTCATACGTTTATCGCCTCGCGTGCGGGTTTGTAAAAAACACGCATGCGGGAAATTTACTACGACAAATCCCGCATGCGGGGAGAAAAACGAATGACTTTAAAAAGGCCCAAATGCGAGGACTCCGCATGCGGGTTAATGACTGATGAAATTCATCGGTCATTAATAGCGTGCGGGAACTCCCCGCAATCGGTGCAATATATCGGTCGGTATAAAACATGCGGGGCGCGGAGACGAAGACTCACTCGTACGAGTCGTATGAATTCGTGAACCGAGTCGTATGATACGACTCGGTTCACGAGTTCCTACGGCCCCATCGACTAATGAAAACGGTTCCAGTATGCGGGTTCTATGGCATGCTTAAACAGAAATCTCCCGCACTCAGCATTCGGATCCTAACAACCGATGAAAACGTTTTCCGCATGCGAGCCCTAACGACCAATGTAAATGAGCCTTACCGGACGAGCGCCGCGGGCCCGGTGACTCGCGAGCCTTATGTAACGTGCGCGTGGTGTGGTCGCAGGAGGAGCCGTGCGCGGGCGAGCGCACGGTGTCGGTGGAGGCGGGCATCCAGTTCGCGCAGCTGGCCGGCGCCGCCGCCGCCGCGCACCACGACATCTTCGAGCTCTCGCTGTCGCACGCGCTGCAAGGTACCCACACCTCGCACACACCGCACCATAACGTACACAAACATGACATACATAACGTACCTTCCCTATTCTACTCTAGTCCTTTTTCCGCCATTACATATTTTGATGATATTTTGAATGACTCCTGCATGATGCTGGAAGTGTAATGGTCGCGTTGCGTATGATTCGTGCATACATACTCTGAACATGCGGTAATTACGCTTCGACTAGTAGACGCGCCACCGCGACAAATATGCTTTTAATGACATATGCTTCCCTTATACTGTGTGATAATTTTATTCCTAATTAAACTTTAAATAGCTTTAACTTAAAAATAACTACATGTCGATTAAATCTATTCTACATAACAGGGTCCAATTATTCTACTCGCTGCTTTGTCAGACAGTCTCGGGCGGTAGGTCGGCGAGGGTAGTGGTCCCAAGGAGTCGGAATTACACTACCTCGAAACTTTATGATCTCAGCACAACGGACCGCCGGTGCGGCGTAGGAGAGGAAGTAATATCCTCCTCTCTTTCTTCCGCGCGGCAAAAATGTATGCCTGCTCCAGCTGTTTATTTTTGATCTATATATATAAAAATCAATGCCACTTTTCGTTGTAATTTTATAACTCAAGAAGGGGCTCACCTATCCAAACCAAATGTTTAGGCTTTGTTCGGACTATTTATTAGATGGTTTATGTGAAGTGTGAAGAAGAAGAAGAAACTTGGGCGCTGACGAAACACCATAGGGACAAACTACAAAGATGTCAGAAAGGCATGGAAAGGAGCATGCTGGGTTTAAAGCTGATGGACAAATTAAGGAGTAAAGATATAAGGCGCAAAACAAAATTAACAGACATACTGTTACGTATTGATCAGCTTAAATGGAGGTGGACGGGGCATATGCTCCATTGCAAAAAGGAAAAATGGAGCAAACAGGTGACAGTTTGGTACCCAAGGGATGGCGTAAGGAGTAGAGGTCGCAAACCAAAAAGATGGGAGGATGACCTAAAAACGACCTTAGGACCCCTATGGACAAGAGTGGCGGCAGATAGAAAACAGTGGAAAGAGTTGGAGGAGGCCTTTGCCGAAAGGCATACCGAAATGAGAGACATTTTGTAACATAAGTGTAGTGTTAAACTCTACTTTCTAGATTTAAGTCTAAAATATTTTTGTATAGAACTTTTGTATAAAGTGGTAAGTTGTAAAAAAATTTCGGAAATAAAAGGCTTTATTATTATTATTATTATTATTATGTGAAGTTTGCACAAAATCGGTAGAGCGGTTCTTCATTTATTACATTTTTTTGTAACAAATGAATTCAATAAATGGCGGATCATTTTGTTAATGGGGATTTTGCTGTCAAATTGAAATTTTTTTCAGATGGGGATTGTGCTGTCAAATTGAAACTATTTTCAGTGTTGACAGTACAAGCATGTTGTTATGTCATTCATGCGGTCATTTCATTTTGGACGTGCTTCAACTTTATGTTGCCTGTTCCAGAGTCGGTACCCCCAGCCGTTTGTTTATTCATGCTCAAAATGGAACAAAAAATATTGTTTATCCTAATGTTTTGGATTAAGTTTTAAAATAGCTAGCAATTAATAAAATATTTTATTGTTAGAATAAATGAATTTCATGTTCCAATTAATTTTTTTTAGTATTTCACTTTATACGTAGCGACGCACGTACCGGGCCGCTAGTGTAATATAAATTGTCATGTTTGTGTACGATAACGTAATAAAAGAATATTGTATTTTACCTCATAAATGATATAGTACGGTTATACTGATAAATAAAGCAATTCGTGCGAAATTATTCCCTGACCATTCCAAAATATTCAAAAATGCACAACGTTAATGTTCAAATTTTCATTTCTGCCGGCTCTCCCGGAGGGCAACCCGTTTTTTTTAAAACCACTTATGTAACAAACAAACATACGACCCATCTGATAAGCTGACTACTATCGCCTATAAAACCAACAGGAACATTTGCTCCCTCGATATTAGAACTTAATCCACGATAACCTATTTCAAAGAATATTCATAATATGTGAGGAGAGTAAGTATAGTCCGACTGATCGACATTATTTATTGTGTTACTCACTCACAGATACAAATAACTTTAATTTGGGTTTTCCAGTACCATTTAATCTTTGAGTGGAGTAGGTGGAGGTGGTCACTTTTTGAAATGAATAGGGTACAAAACCACTGAACCAATTTTGATGAAAATTTTGTCACAATTAAAGACCTCATCTCTACATGCTTGTGTGATTTGTATCGAAAAAAAATTGAGGTCGATCATGTCCTTGAGGAATGATCATCAAATACAGTTTCCATTGAAATCAATGGAAAACATACCCTCAGCGAATCTATTAGCTCCACTCAACCTCGATTTCGGCCCCGTGGGCTAGAATCTGGCCTAGTTATAAAACAAAATGAGAATCTCACCTCATGAGTACTGGACGCGGACCGACTGGTCAGCATGGTCATGAATGTGTCGCGTGATTTATAATATTGCAGATGTCGCTACAGGCAGTTATTAATTATGTAATTGTATCAGGTCGCAGCACGACCGGCGCCGAAGAACGCGGCAAGCTGTCGAAGGTGACCCAGCTGACGGGCTTCTCGGACCCCGTGTACGCCGAGGCCATCGTGGGAGTGAACCAGTACGACATCGTCTTGGATGTGCTGGTCGTCAATCAGACGGGTAATAATAGAATTGGGGGCGATGATGGCCCAGTTGACTTCTCGGACTTTGTCTAAAAATATAACCTACTATTACTAACTAGAAAACAAAGATTTAGTCTTTTTTCCTTTTGGTAATCAAGTAACGGGAAACTTTATTTTCGATAAATAAGCTCATGTTCTTACTTTGATTGTACAAAGTAATGGAATTAAATCACTCGAGGTTAATTTCCGTCTGTTATCTTTTTTCGGAACGTTTATGAGAAAGATAATAGAAGATTTTTTAATGGCAACTGAATGCACGATAAACTCGATGAGGGTAGTCGTTTTCATAGAACATAGCTTTCTGGGAGGTAGAGGTACTTACCGAGTCAAATAATAATAATCATTATGATTACTTTGTTATCGGGACTGAGTGAAATTATAAGGCATGAGGGGATAATGCGTTAGCAGGGTGTGTGCTATAGCACAATAGGATTCTTCAACGTTACTAGCGTTTACTGAGCGGATGCGTCGCTCCAGCGTTCCATACGCCGCGTGCCGACTAGTTCACGGCCACATCGGTGGAGCGCCGCGGGATTCCCATGTGAACGTGGGTTTAGTAGTAGAAGGTGGCGCACACACGTTCGGGGGGTGCGCCCGCCCAACAAATGCTAGTGGGGGAGGGAATGTGTCCTCGTATGAGACTGGGCGCGGTACATAACATGTTGTGCCGCAGACGACACGCTGCAGAACTGCACGGTGGAGCTGGCGACGCTGGGCGACCTGCGGCTGGTGGAGCGGCCGGCCGCGGTGGTGCTGGCGCCCAGGGACTTCGCCACCATCAAGGCGCACGTCAAGGTCGCCTCCACGGAGAACGCCATCATCTTCGGGAACATCGGTCAGTACTCCGCTCGATACTTCCCGCCCTTTTTTTAAACGGGACGGGGGCCCACCACTGTGTCTCCTGTGTAGCTAGGATTAACAGCGGCGACCGCTGAAGTCTATTGCAGTCCCGGAGGTAAAACTACGGCTGCCTTGGGCCCATAGAGATACGTTTGTATCTGCATGGTGCTATAAATTTGATTAGTCAGTTACCTTCCATATATTTTTGAAGTTCAAATTAATTGATGCCCTCACCACTCTAACTTATTATTTCCATCACTCGAAGATTGTCCGGTAAAGATCTTTTACAGAGATAAGCCCGCCTTTTACATATTTGTTAATGTACTTTGATGTACATTTGTTTTATTTTGGGTACAATGAAGATATTACAAACAAACAAAGAGATGCTTATATGAAGTTTCATTTATTCTACCACGCTCCTATTATGCTCTAATTATTTATCTATGATATCGTCTGTGCACAGTGTACGAAGTGAGCGGCGCGTCCATGGACCGCGGCGTGGTGGTCCTGAACGACATCCACATCGACATCGTGGACTACATCCGGCCGGCCGCCTGCAGCGACGCCGACTTCAGGCAGATGTGGGCCGAGTTCGAGTGGGAGAACAAGGTCGGCACCTCGTGACACTCGCTCGTCGTGACAAAAAACAGGGAGCATGCTACTAACAAAAACAATAGATTGTTTTTGAATTCCCAATTCCTACCTACTCATACTCATAGTCTCAAAGTAGAAATTTCAAACTCATAATGATACAATTAAAAAATACGTGTGGCACTCGGGGACTGCCGCGGTAAAGCTATTGCATAACATTTTTTATCAACTTATAATTATTTATTTATGCAGTACTTTTAATAAGACATTTACACCTTCTCAGTAGTTATACAAAACCCAAACTGATATAGAATTGACAATAACATACTTATATTTGAAATAAAATGTTAATCCGAAACTCTTACGGTAGCACTTAAGCTCTCGTGAAAAGTAAGGTTAAACGCCCGAAAAACTATATGTCAAATTCGAATTTTCGCGTCGGGCTCGTATGATCATAGTAAGTCACCCGTAGCAGTAAACGTCAAACTCCGATTTCGTTCCGTTGATGGGCCCGTAGTATTGTCGTGGTAGGAAACAGCCCGAAAATACGGAGTTCGTTCGAGTTTCGTGTGTTCATAGCAGGCCTCCAGCTCGTCTCGATCCGTGCGAGCTTCGTACAGTCGTACCATATACATACACGTACAGTCGTACCATATACATACACGTACAGTCGTACCATATACATACACGTTAAGCGAACGCTCGGCCGAGCTACATGGTAGGCGGAGTGGGGGTTAACTGTTAAGTTTTATTTTCGTTGCGGAATTTCTTGATTCGGACGCCGCGCTCAAAGCCCGCGATAAAAGCTATGCAATAGCTTAAAAAGAACTCAGAAGTCCATACCAGACATATGTTATACGATAGGGTTTAGCAAAGTTTGATAATGCATAAAAATTAAACTACTCGGGGTGTAAGTGGTTCATCATGATCTTTGAACCAAAGCCAACTTCACCTGCACGCGGTGCACCCTGCTGACTGACAAACGAAGCTCTGGCGAAAAGAGAGGTAGGGAGCGTAATTGTAAGCTACCCGACTGGGGAATGTACCTCCACCTCACAGAATACCGCAGCCAAATAACAATTCCCTTGAGGGTTGTTGTGTTCCTGTGTTCCTGCGAGTGAGTGAGATCACCAGAAAGGAAGGATATGTTGCGTTGGCAGCAGGGGTGGCGGCGCGCGAGCGATATTTTATGATGCGAGCGTTAGTATGGCTACGGCAACCGCTTCACATCAGGCGGGCCGTATGCTTGTCTGCCACCCGACGTAGTATAAAAAAAATACACTACATTCTATAAACTATCAACGTTTCATCGACCCTTGCTCGGTTCCGATCTTGCCTGGTAGGCAGGCGCCAATCGATCAAAGTTGATGATAGCCGCTCCGAGTGGTGTGAGTGTGTGAGTGGTGTGAGGGCGGATCCACCGTTGTGGACACGGTGGGCATTAGGGTTCCGGACCCTAATATACTTGTAACGTCACACTTTCACGATCTATTTACGATAGGCTGATGATAATAAATGTTATTCCTTAATAAAGTTAAGAAAAATACAATCCGAAATTGTGTTTTTCTGTGGTATTCTGTGAGGTGGATGGTAGTCGCCGGAACTGGCACTTAAATTCACTTTCACATTCAAGATAGTGTGATGAAAGTGAATCTAAGCTCTGCGGATTTAGAGTAGTAATGATTTAGTTACATGTTCTTATATTTAATTTGTATGACGTTTCTAAGTGCTTTATAAAGTCCAAAGAATAAGGATATTTTGATTTGATTTGGATGTACTTCGCCAGTTGGGTAGCATTCGAGCAGCAGCCTCAATAGTAAATCAGCAAGTTGCACTACGTGTAGGTGAAGTTGGTGCGCCTCTGGCAAAACAGAGAAAAGCCACACTGATATTCAATTTGAACGCGTGGGATTTTTTTTTATACAACTAAGGTGATCAACAAGCTTTCGGCCCGCCTTGTGGAAAGCGGTTACCGTAGCCTATGGACGCCTGTAATACGCAGCGTGATTATTGTTACGAGCTAGGGTTCTAGATTTGGATGTAAAACGCCAATGACAACTTGCAAGGATTTATTCACGCAGGGTCTGGTCTGCAGGTCTTCACAACACGAAGTCCACGCGAAGATTCCAAATCGCAGGTCAAACCGAAGTCCAATAGTATCGCTGAGGTCGTAGGTTATCACTTGTCTCGCCGGTATATTCGCTCGAAGTTAACTCTTCCGAAGTCCAAACTGAACTCAACTATGCGCCGCGGCGGTCGCTATTTATATCCGCCGGCAAGGGTTCCCGAAAGTTCTCGTATATACGTGTATGTACTTCCCATCGGTACACATCGTTAACGTGTCTCGACCAGTCTCGAACATTTTCATGTCATAGTGTTATGAACCTTATGTCAGTAGA
Organism: Hypsopygia costalis; assembly: GCA_937001555.2. Taxonomy (NCBI): domain Eukaryota; kingdom Metazoa; phylum Arthropoda; class Insecta; order Lepidoptera; family Pyralidae; genus Hypsopygia; species Hypsopygia costalis. Next base: position 31,571,675 of record OW443329.2, read on the forward strand.
CATACGGGTCATTATTGCTTGCAGCAAAGTATGCGGCGACTATTCTAGAAGCATTAATTCTAGATGATTCGCGACAGGACCGCGATATTATTATAACATAAATATTAACCAATGTTTTTGCAGGTGGCCGTGAACACGAATATCACAGATCTCCGTGAATACCTCGATCACCTGCTGGCCTCCACCAACATGAAGTGTCTCACACCGGACAAGGTATGGCGTTCTTTTTTTGTCTACTAATTCAGCTCATATACATATAAATAAATAAATAAATATTGTTAGACAAATTACACAGCGCCATCTAGCCCCAAAGTAAGCGAAGCTTATGTTATGGTACTAGACAACTGATAAACATACGTAAATACATACTTATGATACATAGAAAACACCCAGACCAAGACAAATAGAAATGTTCATGCACACAATGTTTGTCCTGTGTGGGAATCGAACCCACGAGCGTTGGTGTCGAAGCCGCGTCATTGACCGCTACGCCACCGAGCTCGTCCATATAGCTTACTGCTATTGAAATTAATTTGTTTTGTCACGTATGTCATATTGTTTTTGTTACTCTTCCGTTTTCTGATGTAACCACAGACTTTTTTAAGGGTTTTTCGCTAATATAACAATTCAGATGTGACCACAGACGCGACGTTTCGATTCTGCAGTTGTCTTGACAAATATTCAGCGCAGAAAAACTCGACTAAAGTAAATAACCTTAGTTGATAGTAACTATTAAAACTTTCGCGTTGCATGATTTATGGAAATAATAACGGGAATTAACGCGATCATGGATAAGGGTATTTACATACCTTATTATTGCCTGACGTTTCGACCAGCCCCCTTACCACCATCTCTTATTGCAATTCATTAACTGAATAAAATGCTTATTCATACCAATGAATAAGCGACTCTATTTCAAATGGAATAGAGTCGCTTATTCATTGGTATGAATAAGCAATTTATTCAATTATTGAATCGCAATAAGAGATGGTAAGGGGGCAGGTTACACCGGCCGTGGTCACAGGCTGACTCAGCCTGTCAGACAATGATAAAGCTGTGTAAATACCCGTATGCATGATCGCGTTAATTCCCGTTATTATTTTCATAAATCTTTCTTTATTTTGAATGCGTCTTAAACAAACTTCATGTATTCATGTCTTTGTTCGGATCACACGATAAACATGTCCACAAAATTTTGCGAAATTGCAAAGTCAGAAGAATACACTTAATTATTAATAGAGGACAAAATAGTTCTTTTAATTTTGTCCAACGCTTTTGAACAAGCAATTCGGTCAATGAAGAAATGTAAATCGTATGTAGGTTCGTTAGCTAGGCCGTATCGCTACTGCCTACTCCATGCGTTAATAGTGATATAGGTAATAAAGAAAAAGTTAACAAAAGCGTACTGCGTGCATAGCCGCTCAATTTTTTGAGCGGCTATGAACCAAATGCAATGGCATTCAGTTATTAGGAATACAGGCTACTGAATACATAGAGTATTCTATGTATACAGTAGCCTGTATTCCTCGCGCGCTGTCTTCCTCATCACCTCATCGCGCACGAACTTAATAGCCGATAAGAAGTCACTAATTTGAATCGCGTGTTATCGATTGTTGGGGGTGGTCACGCAGAGAGCTGAGGCAAACAGCAGTCCCACAGACGCATTTGAATGCGTACAAGGGAGATAGAAAGCGCTCTCTGTCTCACTTGCGCACATAACAAGGTGCCCGGAATCCGCGTGTGTATGTGTTTGTGTGCGAGCAGGCGCTGTCGGGGCAGTGCGGGTTCATGGCGGCCAACCTGTACGCGCGGTCCATCTTCGGCGAGGACGCGCTCGCCAACCTCAGCATCGAGACGCCGCTGCAGCGCGCCGGGCCCGTGCTGGGCCACGTGCGCATCAGGGCCAAGAGCCAGGTACGCAGCGCACGGACTTTTGGACTAAAACTTCTTTACGCACGCTGGACTTAGGGAGTAAGCTGGGGAATGAAATCGGCGAACGGAAGTTTAAAGTCGTGTAGTCTCTCATACTCATTTTTTTTTTAATTTATAGTTTTACGACCCCGGATACGAGGTCCTCTAGACCCCGACTTTTGCCATGCCAGAAAATAGTCTCAGCAATCTTCTCGTTCCTCCATTAGTTTCAATGATTCAACAGTGAAACAGACTGCGTAGTTTTACTGCTGTTTTGCACGACTTCCCGGACCGTACTGAACGGTGGTGATTAGAACACTTAAAAAAAAAGATTTCACTAATTTTATGCACTAGAGTGCATGTTGCTGTATAATAAAACTAGCCAGTGATCATTCTAATGAGTTTTATTATACAGCAACATGAAAATACATTAAATTATGAAAAATTGTTTAGAAGCACAACCTCGCTCAAAAATTTCCCGCCAAACAGTCACATTACACTTTTATTAAATATACTAGATTTTAACCACATCATTACACGGAATCACATTATTTCATGTTCTATTTATTCTATTCTAAATGTCGGTTAGGAACGTCATTTCTATAACAAGACAAATAATATGAGTGCTTCGTATTGATGACGTTGCCGCGTGCTATTATAGCACTGACTTGACGCTCTAGCTAATTATTTTTTTTCTACAACTTTAATACTCATTACTCTTTAATACTTTAGTACTCATCCTCATTAGATACTAGCAACATTACACGGCTTCTCCCGGTTTTTTTTATTGTTATTTTTTATACTACATTGGGTGGCAGACAAGCATACGGCCCGCCTGATGTGAAGCGGTTACCGTAGCCATATTAACGCTCGCAACATACAATATCGCTCGCGCGCCGCCACCCCCGCTGCCATCGCAGCATCTCCTTCCTTTCTGGTGACCTCACTCACTCGCAGGAACACAACAGCCCTCAAGGGAACCGTTATTTGGCTGCGGTATTCTGTGAGGTGGAGGTACATTCCCCAGTCGGGTAGCTTACAATTACGCTCCCTACCTCTCTTTTCGCCAGAGCTTCGTTTGTCAGTCAGCAGGGTGCACCGCGTGCAGGTGAAGTTGGCTTTGGTTCAAAGATGTTGATGAACCACTTACACCCCAAAAGATTTTATTTTTTTATTTATTCAATCCTTATTTTTTAATCAGTCGACCCATTCTCAATTTTACGCAGGTTCTAAATTAATAATTAATTATTTTTAGAGCACAGAAAAGATGCTTAAGGTCGATGTGTGGTCTGCAAACGCAGGAAATCTGTTTAGCTCATTTTAAATCACTTAAGTTCTGACTTTTCCATCTATTTACATTTTTGAGATATGTGTGTTTATAAAATCATATCCAAATCTTTTATAAAATTGTGGTACATGGTGAGACTGATAAAGTGTAATGTAACCTATGTTCAACAATAAAGATATTTATATTTGTATCTGAAAACCCTTCAGCCCCCTTACCACCAACTCTTATTGCGATTCCATAACTGAATAGAATGCTTATTCATACCAATGAATAAGCGACTCTATTTCAAACTGGATAGAGTCGCTTATTCATTGGTATGAATAAGCTTCGCAATAAGAGATGGTGGTAAGGGGACAGAGCGTAGACGTGAGGATTAACTAGTGTATAATCCAGGGTCGTTATTTTAATGATTTCGATGTGTGTTTTCAGGGTATGGCGCTAAGTCTCGGCGACAAGATCAACATGATGCAGAAAGTGCAGCCCAAACCACCAGCCAACCCTACGCCCGCCGCGTAGGAATAAATTATAAGTATTTACTATACCATAGCTAAATGATAATTTAACAGCTAAATAATACTTACGTATATATATGTAGAAAACGATGTTTCGAGATGTAAAGTAGCTATAGGGCTTGGTGATAAATTCTAATAGGATGTACCTCGAATCTGCCACATAATTCGGACAAACAAAATCTCGACAATTGTTTCATGGACCGAAAATTGTCAGTCTTTGTAGAGAATTTAAAAAGCAAGCCAAATTATAATTTAACCCCATAATTAAGTTTAAAACCTACTTTTAATTGTGAAATAACTCGTGAAAAAAATGGGGTGTGGCTGTGTCACGGACACGGCCGTGTGTTGTACGTGAATACGTTATATGCACTAAAATTATCTCAAAATGACAGCGCTTCCCCCTCCATCGTACACGATGTATAGTCCTTACGTAGCGTAATAAATTCTTTGATCCTTCATCTATCCAGTGGTGTAATTCAATTTTGGATGGAGAGATATGTAGCCATCACATCACCAAACTGTATCCCCCGATTTTGTTATCATTCCTTTTTTTAATTGCCCCCCCCCCCTCCCCCCCCCCCCCCCCCTCTCCCCTCTGGTAGCAATTTTAAGGACGTATTCACGTCAATAATCAGTTAATTATAATTATTATTTTCCAACTCAAATCATCATCCTGGTTGTAAACATTTGACTTTCCTAATACATCATCAAAACTCACGTGAGACATTATACTAAATTAATTAGATAAATTAAACGGGTCACTCACGTCTTTTTGTCGGGAAAGCCGACTAGTTTCGATCTCAAAAGGAGACCTTCATTATCTTCATTCTCCACGCGCCCGGAGAGATAGAAGAATTGGATCCACCGGCTGCCACTACGTCATCGTCGAAGGTAGCGCTCCACCAATCAACGCACCAACCCCCCACCACCCTTTCCAGTCGTGCGGCGCGCGCATTGGCGCGCAGTGTCCGTGTCTGGACATTCGCCCTGAAGAAGGTCTCCTTTTGAGATCGAAACTAGTCGGCTTTCCCGACAAAAAGACGTGAGTGACCCGTTTAATTAATTTAATACAACATCCGTTGTCAATCAATTTTCTGTCTGACCTTAATTTCCCATACGTGGGCTTCACTTTAAGACTGTCTTGCTTCCTCCTACTGTAGCCAATAATTTGTCAATAGCTCCAATAATAGCACCATATAGATCATAGTAGACAGGAGACACTAGTTATAGACTTAGATCTTCATTTAAAAACCAAGTCTCGAATTCGAAGTGGCAATATGTCTGCATATTATGTGCGTAATTATTATTTAGTTAATTGTTTCTTTTTACTAGTTTGTGTATTTTTAAATATATAAAGATTGAATATATAATTAATTATTACGGTATATATGTTGTTTTTATTAATTTCCTTGCAATAATATGTAACTGAATCATCAATATTTTATTATGCAAACAATGACCAAATTATATATATGAAGTATATTTTTTATTATTGAAATAAAAGTATTTATTTGTAGCATCATGAAAGTTTATTATTATTACAATATCTTACAATTAAATATGAAACTTTATTTATAAAATTGTTTACATAATAAAATTATGAACTTTATCGAAATGAATATCATTTCATTTATGTACAAAAAGAGAAGTGTACACTGCCCGTCAATTTATATGCCACATCCTTTATTTCTAAAAGCCCGTATTTAATAAAAACACTGCATGAATGGCCATTTTCGTTATGAAACTGTGGCAAGTTGTCTAGAAGCGATAAACAGTACAATTACTGGATAAATCTCGCTACTCAAGTGCCAGAAACAGTTATTGCAATACAAATAATATTTATTTATTTATTTATTTATTGCAACATAATATATATATAGCTATATAAAACAAATAAATGGCATTTTATCTAAAATTATTCTTAAAACACAATAATTGCAAAATTTTAATGTGAGAATGATTTTATTAATTTTCATTATATCGTGAATTTGTTATCGTGAACAAATTAAACAACCTATATTGCTTACTAATATCATTCATAGGGAAGATATATCCACCGTTGGAAGTCCACCAGTCTTATAATGTCCATCGATGGTGTAGAAAAGATCGGAAAACTATATATCCTTATAGCTGTTAGTGGTATTGACAACTTAGGGCCCATCTATGCAGACAGCGCGTGGCGCGTTGTTTTCTACGCTGATACGTTTTGGTCGCGCGTATTATATGTTTGGATACATTATATTGTATTAAAAGAGGTAGATGAGATGTTTCCGTTTCGAATGACTGATAGATCTAACGAACTACTAATCTAGAAAGAGCTATATCAAATTATGATAAGTTACTTATTTTTCTTTATTTTCCACAACGACGCGCATCGCACCGTGTCTTCATAAATAAGCCCTTAGAACAAAGTAATTTAATTTCTCATTATAGTGGTCGGGCTAATAAATTGCCGGGGACTGTACTCAGGGTAAAAATAAGGAAACTTTTCGCCTTATGAAATAAATTAGTTTATTGGCGTCATGGTGGGCGACGATAACAGTATAAATAATAAAAATAATTTATAGTAGCAATAAGTTAATGGATTGGTTACAAAACAGTACGCTCCGACGCGCCCGGTCCGCTCGGTTCATTGTCTGCTCGTCAGTGACACGTTATGTCTGCAACAACACAAACACATGGCTACAGAATACGTTTGCTCATTATATACTATGATTAGTGTTGGGTATCTTTGAAAGAATGTATAAAATATACAATTTTTCTTCATTTGAAATTTTTCGGAAAAATATTGTATTGAGATTTGAACCCGTCGTGGGTTCTTCGAGTCGAGTGCTCTTCCAAATGAACTGCTATGCCTTGTTTAGTAGTGTAATAGGTGGATTGCGCTACATTACGACTTCACAGCAGTAAATTATAAAATGCAAAAATTCTCCACCAACACAAACATTCCTGGTAGCTCAGTTGGAAGAGCACTCGACAGGTAATCGAGAGGTCTAATATTTAGTATATTTCCAAAAATTTGAAATGTAAATATGTTTTATATATAACTATTTAATATATATAACCCTTTATATATTCCCTTGTACTTATTGTACTTACAGTACAATAAGTACAAGGGAAAGGGAAGATATATGGAAATAAATCATCGAGTTAATAATGAAAATTATCGAATCAAAAAGTATCTTATGTTTAATGAAATCTACTTTATTCGATGGTAAAGTAAAATCCTTTCAATTTTTCGCGTAGAGTTTTTAAAGGCTACTCACTTATTCCTCCTCCTCTTCCTCTTCCTCCTCCTCCTCCTCTTCCTCTTCTTCCTCCTCCTCTACTACCTCCTCCTCTTCCTCTTCGGGCTCAGGTTCATATACAGGCTCTTCGTCCTCTTCTACCGCCTTGACGTCTTCCTCGCCCTCCGGCGACTCGAGGTCTCCCTTCTTCTTGCCGGGCCTCTCGCCGAACCATTTAGGCAATCTCGCTGTTCAAAAAAAGGACAAAAATCAATTAAGCGACTAAGAAATATAAAAAAAGGCGACTGAAATACGAGGTTAGGCATGGTATGTTTTATATCATCTTTAGTCGCCGAGTTAGTATGCCAATTTTAGATGTTCGGTTTATTTAAAAGAGGTAGAGCTAGCGTAATTGTAAGCTGCCCGACTGGAGAATGTACCTCCACCTCACAGAATACCGCAGCTAAATAACAATTCCCTTCAGGGTTGTTGTGTTCCTACGAGTGAGTGAGTGAAAGGAAGGAGTTACTGTGTTGACGGCAAGGGTGGCGGCGCGCGAGCAATGTTTCATGTTGCGAGCGTTAATATGGCTACGTTAACCGCTTCACATCAGGCGGCCCGTATGCTTGTCTGCCACCGGACGTAGTATAAAAATAATTATATCTATTTGGGCTCAGGAATAAACGAAAGAACTTAACTAGTTTAGATGTCAATTAACTATCATTGGGAATATTTTAAATACAGCATAAAATTCATTAATATTTCAGGCTCATTTCTAATAAGTCAAAATTCACGAGTTTGGTTCGAGAAAAATTTCTTGTTTATAGGAAAAAGATTTAAATAATAAATAAATATTTCTGGACAATTTACACAGCGCCATCTAGTCCCAAATTAAGCGCAAAGCTTGTGTTATGGGTATTAGACAACTGATAAACGTACTTAAATACATTTTTTTTTGTAAATACATACTTATAAATACATAGATAACACCCAGACCAAGACAAACAGACATGTTCATGCACACAAATATTTGTCTTGTGCGGGAATCGAACCCGCGACCTCGGAGTCAATGTGGTTATTGCTAACAATTCGAACACCTCGTCTATATACACTATTTTACATATCAAACAATTATATCACTTACTGCATTCCAATAAAAAAGAAAAATATGCAGGTATCAAAATGAGGATCATACATTCCAAAACAGTTCTAATTTAGGATTGATTTACACTGAACGAAACGTTGTTGGGGCAACTGCTAATATCGTCAGGTATTTCTTTAGGTCTACGCACAAATCTTCGCTTTTCACTTCGCATCATCGAATAATAAACAATTAAATTTAAAAATGAAAATTTCACTTCTCCCGTCTAGTGGGATTTGAACGCCTACCTATTGAGGTAGTGAAAAATTTTCAAAAATATTTAGAACATACCAGCCCCCTAGCCAAGTGTAGCGTAACGAACGTTAGATAGATCACGTGACATTTGTCAATTCTCATACTAAAATGTTCGATTTTGACAAATGTGGCTTGTTGGCTAGGGGGGCTGGCAAGTTGGCTGAAACAACTATTTAAAATAACAATAACAATTTTAGAGGTCCGGCTGATATAAAGCGGCTAGCTTATAAAAGGTAGCGAAACAAAAGTAATGCTACTGTTGCAAACGCAGCTCCTTGCCTTTCTTGCGACATTACTCGCATGAACACTAAATAAAATCGGACAAGTGCGAGTCGGACTCGCCCACCGAGGGTTCCGTAGGTACGTAGTATCATTATTAAATTTGATATTTTTCATTATAAATAAGAAATATTGCGTCGAAAAAAATTAATAAAATATATTTTGCAATGTGTACATCAAGCCCTTTCATATGATACCCCATTTGAACTAGTAGTTTCAATTTGAAATTTCGACACCCTATAAAAAATATAGACCCCCTATTTTTTAAGATCTATTTACAAATGTATAGTTTTGAGATTTATTCCTGTACTTGTAGTCTATAACGATGTTACTTCCCAAATTTCATAGTTCTAGGTCAACGGGAAGTACCCTATAGGTTTTGATTCCCTTGAGTGTGTCGAAATATGCGTTTTTTGCTGAATAAACGGCCGTAACTTTTTTCTACGTAAACTTAGCAGTTTGATTTTTTTTTAACTTCATGGGACCGTAGACCTGAGTATACAGTTCAAATTTCAGCTTGATACCTCCACGCATTCTCGACATAGAAATTCTTGAAAGACAGACGGACAGACAGACAGACAGACGGACAACAAAGTGATCTTATAAGGGTTCCGTTTTTCCTTTTGAGGTTCGGAACCCTAAAAACACTACATTTTTAACATGCAGTTTTTTCTTTTCAAAGATAATGCGAGAGTTGTGAACTTTAGATATGTTTTTATGTTTTGCCTTTATTTTTTTCGTAAAACCCAACTATTGAGGCAGTGAAAAATAAATAAGTATTATACCTCTTTTGAATCGTTCCGTGTAAATCGGCCTTATTATCATTCTAAGTACTTACCCTTTTGCCTTCCACCGAACTGGTCGGTCCTTTCTTGCCAGACCTTCTCAAGGAAGTCCTTGTTCAATTTCTCAAGGTCCTAAAGGGGGAAGGTTCACAACGGTCAATACAGGTACACGAGGAGTACAGAATTGGGGCCGGTTTAGATGACGTGCATCGATATTGTTTGTGTTAATTACAGAGGGACAAGTCGTCGAACAAAATAGTTTTATCTACGCTGATATTCATTTTTGTCGGTTATACGGATACAATTTGGTTACGTACGTCAGTTGCTTTATTTTATAGCTTCAGTTTATATATTGGAGATGAATATTTTCATGGAAATATATTCAGAATATAATGTTCTGACAATTGACGCCTGGTAAATAACTGTTATAGCAACTGAGTGTTTACTGCAAGGTTTTTGGTCACATTCGAATGTGTTAACGTTTACAAACGGAATAAATTGAGAAAAAGTTTCATATTATGAATTTACCAGACACGTGTTACATATTCCAATTAACCGCGTTGCTCACTTTAAAATGTGAGCAAGTAAGCCACATAATTTTGATATGTAACACGCGTCTTATAAATTCACAACACAAGTATTCTTCTCTATTATCTATTAATGATAATTCTTCTCTATTAATGATTGTATTTGTATTTAATGTAACGATATTGGCAATTAAAAGAGTCGGCCTTGAGTTTCTTGCCAGTTCTTCTCAAGAAGCCCCGTCGCCGGAACTGGCACTTAAATTCACTTTCACATTCAAGATAGTGTGATGAAAGTGAATCTAAGCTCTGCGGATTTAGAGTAGAAATGATTTACACATGTTTCTTATATTTAGTTTGTATGACGTTTCTAAGTGCTTTATAAAGTCCAAGGAATAAAGATATTTTGACTTTGACTTTGACTTCTTTGACTCTATTTGGTATGTTTGCGTAGACATGATCGAACGCGAATAAAAAACTTTCACTAAGCACTAGAGTAGGTAATTAATTCTTCGTTCCCAATGGCCTTGATACATAACTATTCACGGCGTTAATCTGTTTTTGTACTTGAAAGAGCGCCCATGCAAAATCCAGACGGCGCTATCATCATCATCAGGTCCATTTTAGTATCCACTACAGGAGCACGACCCTCTCTCGCCCGTCCTAGACGGAAGGAGGATTTGGCCTACACTCCCCACGCTGGCCAAACGGGTTGGGGAGGCCTGATCGATATTTGATAATGTATTTCCCTTAGTCGCCTTGTACGACATCCACGGGAAGAAACGAAGTGATTCTATTCTAATCTGCCGGAAACCACACGGCCATTTAAATATTTTAATATTAAATTAATATATATTAAGGTATCATATTATATCATAATCATATTATCTCACTCTAATTATATGGAACATAGTGAAACAAGTAGTTGTCTGTTTCATCGCGGTTATATACGTAATGAGTGAGAGGGTGTTATCTTACGGTATGCCTGAATCTAGCCTATTGTCTGCCCAAATGTAAAAGAAAACCAGAAGTGTTTATAAAGCAACTGACGTGCGGGTATCGACAGTAAATAATGCACATGGAGTTAAAGAGGGAGCTAATCGGCTTTGTCGACTTTGTCACTTAGTACATTAAACACGCAAAACATTCTGTCGCTGGCAGTGCCCAGTGCGACAGAAACAACGCAACAAGTCAACAAGAACGTCGAAACAAGTCGATTATCTCCCTCCTTAGTTCGATGTCCAATATTTCCCGGCGACATCTGTGATCTGTAGAATGCCGGTATGGACGAGAGGGTAACACTGATGCCATGCCGTGAAGACATGCGTCGTGGGGCTGTCGGGCTGAAAACCGTTCGTCTCGGCTTACTCTTAGTGCGGTTCATGAACTGATCCATCCGGTCGTTCCACATCTTATCGTACATCTCAGCCATTTGGTTATCGTAGCCCTGTATTCAAACTTATACATTATAATGCGTTTATAGCAGTTCCCCTTTTAATATAGTCACAAATATATAATTTTATATATTTATATAATTAGGGAATAATGTCTTTCAAATATAGTTAAGTTTTACCGACTACAGAATAACAAATATTTCCAAATCATTCTCTAAACTGCTAATGAATCTATTAGAAATAAAGTCAACTATTAATTTAACACCCCGCGTGCCGCGACCTATCAATTCTGTACCAACGCTGTACCCACCGTGGTACCGCGGCACGGGAAATGTTAAATGAGTAGTTACAAATATTGTGATTAGGAAATGATATCCTTATTCTTTCAAAAACTGTAATTTGCAAATCATTTTTGAAATTATTAAAAATTATATCAGTAAGTATGTAACTTTTAATTTAAATGCGTATTTTGTGTATCTTTTTGTTAACCTACAGAGAGAAACTTTATTAATAACCCCTTCTACCTTTCATAAATATAAAAGTAAATATAATCATTCATTAATAAATATAATCATAAAATTTAAAATAAAAAAAATCTTGAATTAAAAAAATTTGGTTAATAATGTTATTATTTTTAAATTGTAGAATTCTTGTTTATAAATAGATCGATTACATTATTTCTGATAAGTAACTATTCTTTAATAGTAACCAAATCTCTGCGTGGGATAGGTATATTTAAAATCCATGAGGTGTTATTAAATTACTTTTTGGCACCTTTGCTTGTCATACAGTTTGTTAATCAAAGCATAACTCATTGAATTGCAAAGTATCGCGTTGGTCCAATGAATATTAATATTGGAAATTTGTTCTGTACATATTTTAATTGACTTTTTCTAATAGATTTCTCAAATGTGCAGTTTTTCACTAACTAAAATGAAATAATTTGTCATCGTTACAAATTAAAATTTTAGACAAAAAATTGGTTGTCTGTGAAGTCGGTTTACGGACGTTAATTTTACGTGATAACGTCATAAGAAAACATCGGCCGATAGAGTGGAAGAGAGATAAATGCGTCACAACGCTTAGGCCGATCGTGCCTCTCTATCGCTTGTTCCGCGCTCTTGCTTGCACGCTCGGCTCAGGCTGAACGCGACAATGAGTCACGCTTTCTCGTGCGCACAGCCGGCGTTCATAGATGTTTATGACGTTATCGCGTCAAAAACTAACCATGTCTGACATTCATCAAAACGTGTTACTGCCCCCTTACCACCATCTCTTATTGCGATTCAATAATTGAATAGATTGCTTATTCATACCAATGACTAAGCGATTTTATTCCATTTGAAATAGAGTCGCTTATTCATTGGTATGAATAAGCAATCTATTCAGTTATTGAGTCGCAATAAGAGATGGTGGTAAGGGGGCTGGGGTTGTTAAATTTAACTAAATACACCAACAGGTGCGAGTTATACTTACACCTTCGAATAACTTCTTTTTGTCGTCATAGGACCGTGTGTCGACGCGCCGCTCGTACTTGGACGCTACTTGGATTTTGGGCTGGAAAATTTACAAACATTTTAGAATTTCATCATCATCAACATCAGGTCCATTTTAATCTCCACTACAGGAGCACGACCCTCTCTCGTCCGTCCTAGACGGAAGGAGGATTTGGCCTACACTCCCCACGCTGGCCAAACGGGTTGGGGAGGCCTGATCGATATTTGATAATGTATTTCCCTTAGTCGCCTTGTACGACATCCACTGGAAGAAACGGAGTGATTCTATTCTAGTCTGCCAGAAACCACACGGCCAACTTTTAACATCAATTATTGTAAAATAATTGTAATAACACATAACATCAACTCAAAGGTTACTGATTTGCTGTTTGTTTGCTTGCTGCACGCTCTGTTAGGTCATGCGGCATGACACATTACATGTTGTCATGTATACATGATCGTGTAATTGCACTGATTAATGCGAATAACATTTAATATACTTTTTTTATACTACGTCAGGTGGCAGACAATATACGGCCCGCCTGATGCGGTTACCGTAGCCATATTAACGCTCGCAATCACAACACAAAATATCGCTCCCTCGCCGCCACTCCCGCTGCCAACGCAGCATCTCCTTCCTTTCTGGTGACCTCACTCACTCGCAGTTGAATGACTGATATTCATGACGGCACGTAATGTCATGCCGCATGATCGTTAGGAGTTCAATCCCACTGCTGGGGTACGTCTCTTCCCAATTAAAAGAGTTTAGAGAGTACTTCACCACGCTGTTCAACTGCGGGCAGGGAGTTTTCAAATCCTATATAGGACAGACTCAAAATACTAGATACTCAGGCAGCATGGGTAAATACAATTTAAATTAATTAAACCTTAATATTAATCATTTACTATTGTATAGATTTTTATGGCTGCGGTAACCGCTTCGTATCAGGCGGGCCGTATGCTTGTCTGCCACCCGACGGAATATTTTTATATTCCGTCTGATATGTTTTTCATGCCATTAGCGTGACAAACAAGTGTACGAGCTGCCTGATGATAAGGAGTCATCGCAAGTTATGGACGCTTGCTTGTATATATTTCTACAGTGCTACAGACAGTGCGACACAAAAAAGTAGTCAAAAATAGGGGCGCCACTTTCTTCGTAAGAACTGCCCCCTTACCACCATCTCTTATTGCGATTCAATAACTGAATAGAATGCTTATTCATACCAATGAATAAGCGACTCTATTTCAAATGGATGGTGGTAAGGGGGCAGTTCTCACGTAGCAACCCTTGAGCACTTTTTGAATAAAAAAAGACAATGTCGCTATTATTAATAAATTTAGTTCCCTTTCTACTATCTTGTGTTCCACTGTATTTTTGTGTATTTTTTACTATTTATTATGACATTGTGTATATAATTGTGACCAGTTCTGGATACTCACGGGGTGTTTGCCTGTAAGTGCCTCTGGGTCGAGACCCTTCTTGAGAGCTTTGTGCCTCAACTGTTGCTTTTGTCTTTCTTTGAGCTCTTTTAACTGTTGACAGAAAAAAATGTTTATAGAATAAACTATGAATATAAATATTTTTGGGAAGATTATACAGCAAGTGAGGGTTATTAAAAAGAAGGATACTATTTAACGTGACATCAAATAAATACATTGCTAATCTAACCTATTTTGCCATCAAAAAATACTTATCGCACATCAAATCCTGCATTTGATGTGCGATCAGCCCCCTTACCACCATCTCTTATTGCGATTCAATAACTGAATAGAATGCTTACTTATACCAATGTATAAGCGACTCTATTTCAAATGGAATAGAGTCGTTTATTCATGACTGATCTGAATAAGCAATCTATTCAATAATTGAATCGCAATAAGAGATGGTGGTAAGGGGGCTGTACTATGGCTACTATTCAACTGATAATGTACTTACACATACATACATTTTTTAATTTGTAAATACAAACTTATAATACACGGAAAACACCCAGACCAGGACAAATTGACATGTTCACGCACACAAATGTTTGTCTTGTGCGGAGATTGAATCCGCGACCTCGAAGTCAAAGTAGGCATTATAGCGCAAAGTAAAATATTGAGTTTACCTTTCGGTTGTAAGATAAGATAAGTATCTTTGTAGTATTATTTAAACACAAGCAGATAAGTTTGTCCACACTTAATTGTTCTTGTCATTTACTTTGAAATATACTCTGTATTTGCTAATTAAATTATTAATTTATAACTAAAAAAACCAGAGAACACTCACGTCATAGTCCTGCCTTTTTTGCCTCTCCTCAAGATCGTATTTCTCGGTCTCGAGTTTGACGATGCAGTCCCAGAGTTCCTGAGCCTTCTGTCTGAGTTTGTCCACTGAGAGCCCGTCGATATTCAGCGCCTTGATACGGATGGACAGGGAGATTTTCTTTTCCTCTTCAAGTTGTTCCTTGGTCTTGTTGCGTTCCAGTTGAGCATTGGAGAGGCCGAACTGTTTGATACAATTACATTAATAATTTGTTCATTCACATGTAAGAATACATAAGGGATGGGGATGGGGTGTAGTAGGCATCTCGCTACAAAATCAAGTGATTCAACAGCATCTCTAGAGCCAAAGCTAGCCTCATTAGTACGGGCTGTATTATGCTGAATACCAAACGATGTTCTGGCGAAATAATGCTAGGGCATATCGACCGGTGAAGTATTTCCTTCCACTAACAGAAGATCGTAGACAAATAATCCTTTAAGGTTTAAGGTTTAAAGTCATCTAAATCAAATAATCCTTTAAGGTTTTTGTGTTTGTCAGTGAAATCACCATATGAAAGAATATGTATGTGCATGAGCAGCCGGGGTGCTAAGACGCTGCAATACTGGTTGTGTTGTATATCACGGTAAGCGTTTTCCATCAGGAAAAACGTATTTATTACAATTTTTGCTTAAAGTGCTCAGTGAAGTACATATCACACTTGAGCACATCATATCATATCTAGAATCCATTCTCCCTTCAATTTGAGAGGATTTTATTCAAGCATACGTATTGCGCCATGCTGCATGTCATCCGTCGTCAGTCAGTCAGCTAATTTAATATACTCACGTTGTCACTCTTCTTCTGGATGGTGAAGTTAGGTCCGGTCTTGTTAGATTCCTTCATCGCCTGGAGCATAGCCTGGCGTTTTTTCTCAGCCTCCTCGAGCCGCTGTCTCTTTTCTTCGATATCGCGCTGTTTCTTCTCTTCAAGCTCACGGACTCTCCTTTCTTCTTCTTCCTTCTTCTTTTGAGCGAGGCGCTTCTCTTCTTCAGCGCGTGATACCTGTTGATATTGTCATTATGATTAGTATGTGGAGAAATATACCAGAAGTAGATTTTGCTTTGAGTTTTTTTTTCTAACATTGTCATTGTCCGTTGCTATATTCACAATAATCTCTGCTAAATACATAATTTCTGCCAATTAAGCCACTTAATTTCGTAAATTGATTTACTTTTCTTTAAAATATTTTGTTATTTTTATTGAGTTTCTCTATCTCTACAGCTTTTACTATATCTTTTGCGTTATCTTTATTCATTTAAGAGGACGCACCTTGCGCTTAGCCTGCTTCTCCTTGAGGCGCTTGAGCTCCTCTTCCTCCTTGGCCCGCTGTTTGCGCCATTCGTTAATGTATTCCTTTAACTGTTCGTCCAAGTCTGACCGCTTCTGATCTTGACGCTGCAATGGAAAATATTAGATTTTGAGAGAATTCTAGAAGGACGTGGTTAATTACTATAGTAGGGTCGACTTTCTTTATGACAGTTTATGAAATATTACTTAATTTATAAGCCATTTATTTTTATATACGGAATATGATTAATTGTTCAAACTGCTTTACTATAGTCAGCTGTTCATAGTGCATTTTGCCCAGCAGCTTCTGCTGCTTCATTGCGGGTTATTTTAAGCCTGATGCTTAATGGTTCAATTTTCAGTTATTAGAAAATAAACTTGTATTTACCTTGATGAATTCTGGATCTCCCTCACCCCTGAAAGCACAACAAACAGATCAGTAATGCAATCAAACTCCAACTGGATGTTAATGTTAGAAAACCGTTGTTATAACGGCTGCAATACATAAAATATACTGTTACGATGATTGAGTTTATCTGTCTGTTGACTGTTCGTTAGGAATAAGTCGTCTGCATACGCCAACTACTGGCGGCTAAGCAGGGGTTGTTTGAGTACTGTACATATCGTTAAGATTTTAGCTTTCGTGTTTTAAATTTGTAAAAATACGAGACTGTTAACGTTAACACTTGATCTTGTTACTTGATTACTTAAACTTACTCTCACATTTACGTGACTGACAATGTATTAATATTCGGTCTACTCGTCTTATTATGGTATTATTTATTATCGTCAAGCATGTACACAGTTTCATCTTTGACATGATTTGCAACTGTTGTTGGCTAATGGTATATTGATATATAAATTACCATGGAGATGTTTTACATATACACATAATACAAAATTATTACTAGGTAATCATGCTTTGATGTCATGCTACTCGTGTCATGCAGTCTAGGAATAGGTCGGGACAACAAGTGTATGTCCGCTGACCGACATCTTGTTTCTAACGGCGCGGGCGCAGCGCTCTAACATCGAAAATAGATCGCCTACCGACCGGTAAAAATAGATCCGCTGAATACGTGCGGTTATTCGTTTACTGAACAGTCATCTGGTCGGATGCGATAAAACCGGAATTAGGGAAATGGGTGTGAAAACATGCGCCCGCGCCTTATGGAGTTAATGATAGGATTATAGTTAGTGACACCACAGAGAGCGGTGCAACTTACGCGATCGATGGTCTACTCCTAGAAACAGAAAACAACAATCAGCCTCTACATTTCTTGGCAAAGTTCTACGTTTACAACAAAATCCCCTTCGTTCACTTCTCGACATTATTAAATTTAACGATGCTCAAACACATCTATCGTCGCTGGCGGCGAAAGATGGCTTTGAACATCATTCAATTAAGTAACAGAGAGTGCCTCAGGGGTTTACAGATAAAACAAATAAGCGGTGAGATGATTATTTTGCACATCCACGACACAAACTGCTTTGCAAGCTATGGTCATTTAAGACTTCCGTAGAATCTTGGCACAGTTGTCGAGTAATTTTCCTAACATTCGGCCAGTTGCCGCCGTAATAAGTAATACACATGTTAATATAATGCCAATCATTCAAATAAGTGCAGATTCTTTTTGCCCAATAAGCGAAGCGGTACCAAAAGATGTAAACTAAATGATTACTTACTCTTGTTTTGGAGCGGGCCTTCACGTGACAAACACGGCGATGACGAGCAGGAAAGAAAAAAGATTAACGGTTATAATTTCATCAACGGAGAGTAATCTAACAACATATCATTACAGTAAGCCAATTTAGTTAATTTGCAACGAGACCACACAACACATTTCAATCGGTCACAGGGTGCTGATGATCATCCGTAATGAAAGAAAGATCAGTACTCACTTAAACTGATCTCCCTAACAATGATTCTAATCCAGTGGGCGTTATGAGTGAAACCTTAAAAAGCATATTTGCAGCGCGTCAGCTCCTAGGATTAATGAGATTCTGAAAGCAACAGAAGCACCGACAAGCATTAGAAGCGTTAGGGTCGCTCTAAAACTTAGCCCAAATGAGCGAAGCGAGTGTGAGTGCCGGATCAACCAAAAGGGCACGCCACTTACTTCCTGCAACAAAAGAGACAATAGGGTATGTGAGGGCGTGCAACAAGCCCAAAGTTGGGAGATCGCAGAGTCGGGGGTCAAAACTTGCGGCCATGCCTGAAATCGTTCAGCTGGAAACTAAAATCTGGATGGATTCTCAAGTTTATGTTTACTCTAATAGTTTTGAAAATGGTAGATTCGCTAAGGCAGAGAAACCAGGCCCAGAAAAGCTGAAGTGTTCAAAACTCAAACAGAATCTAAAGATATCTACGAGTATATTTTGGAAAGATAGACGAAAGACGTGGCGGTAGATTCTGATGTGAACTTACGTCTCCGGGACTTCTTCTTCTACTTCCTCCTCCTCGGAGCCACTAGAGAACAGAGGGCAGGTTTAACACAGGGTATACATACAACGAATTATACACACACATAAATGTTGGTGGTACAGGGCAGGTGAATTATTTACTAATAACTGGTTGGGGGTTGACTATATAACTATGAGTTAGTATTACATAAATGGATAATACAAATATCAGGAAACATTAATAAGATAATTCGTTCCATTGTTTGTGTGTGTATTTTGTGTCTGTTTGATTTCTGCCTCAATATATCTCGCTATTGCAAATTATGTATACTTACGAGTATTCTTCCTCGTCAGACATGTTGGTGGTTTATTTAATCTGAAAAAGAAAATTGTATGTCAGTATTGTGTTGTGTTCTATTGCGTTGTATTGTTTGATTGTCGATATGTTCCTGTATTTTTATCTTGGCGGTATGAAAACGTTGCATGATCAACTGTCGATGAAAGACCAACTACTTTATTGTCTTTTTTGGCAGCGAATCAATGATTTAATTGGCCTGTTTTTGTTTATTGGATAGGTACGTATCCGGAACAAGTGATTTAATACTTAATAATTAATTTTAAATACTTAATTCTTATAGTCTTCTTCAAATATAATGTGTACTGGCATCTGTCGGCTAGTTTTAAATAACAGTAAACATTATAAAAAATTACTCGTGTAAATTTAAAATCAAATAGATATTTCTATATTTTGCAACTACTTGTTAATTTTATATATATATTTCTAGATTCTGAAAAATAACGGAGATAGATGTGTACTGAACACCCTCACATTATACCCATGCTATACGAAGATTATATAGCTAAGTTTTTATTACCTTTGTATTTTGTATATTGTGTTGTTAAAATAAAATAAAAAAATTCAGAATTACGTAATTGACTGAATTTCAGACTGTTTGGAGAGGATTCAAAATTTTACCTAACTCAAAATTCAATTCAAAAATTAAAAATGTGTACCTGCACTACTCATTTCATTTATTTGAAAAGAAAAAGTATGAAACTACAAGTAGTTTTTTTTTTAAATTAGGCACTTCAAGGTCAGTTTATGAATCGTATAATATTTACAATATTTCGAAATTTTATATTCGACATAATTGACAATATAAATTCGACATAATAAGTTCATCTTGTAACTTCAATGTTTTGTAATATAATTTCTTTTGTTTTCCTAATTTTGTTCATGTTTTATTATTTCGTCGCTGATCTGTCCATTCCTTCATTGTACAACATTAAAACGTTTTATCTCTCTCCACATCATATCGCCCCGTGTCGGTGCCAAAAATGTGAAAAAATTGGCGTGGGTTGGGTGCGGCAACGGGGAAAACGCGCGCATTGTTTATGAAGTCGTTTATTTCGGGCGGTTTTATCTTTCGTGCCATTTAGCACACCTACGGACTCTGGCACGCGTTCAAAGAAAGTGTAAAATTGGATTTCACTAACTGAATGCTGCCCTGGACTCGGATTACGCGAGCCTTCAATTTTATTTCAATTAGCGGAATTCACCGATTTGTGAAACTTTTTTCATCATCATCATCAGGTCATTTTAGTCTCCACTACAGGAGCAGGACCCTCTCTCGTCCGTCCCAGACAGAAGGAGGATTTGGCCTACACTCCCCACGCTGGTCAGACGGGTTGGGGAGGCCTGATCGATGTTTTATAATGTGTTTCCCTTAGTCGCCTTGTACGACATCCACGGGAAGACACGGAGTGATTCTATTCTAGCCTGCCGGAAACCACACGGCCAAACTTTTGTAATTTATTTTATTATATTAAACTATTTTAACAATATTTAAACAAAATATTTTTTTAATTATTTCATTTATAATTTTCCTAATGTAATATACTTTTTCATTTCCTAATGTAATATTATAGCAACGTATTTTTTCTATTATAGATTTATGTACAAAATATTACACCGTCTAAATTAGAATATTTTCGTTTTCATTTTCCATTCTTATTACTAATTGAAAAAAAAACATACATTCTGAGATGAATACTTCACGTATGTTTATGAGTTAATTACCTTTTGACATACTGCAATACATAAAAAAATATTATTGCTGTCCACTGGTATTGTTCAATATATTCTTTATGCAAGTTTTATATTTAATGCCCCTAGTTTTGTCTTCCTTAATCTGACTACGAAATATAATAGTTTATTTAATTGATAACATTTGCGAGAGAGACTTGTATAAGTAAACGTTAAAAGGTAGGTATAAAACTAAATGGTTCAACGGCGGCATTGGAAGATATCAGTAATAATATTGTCTAGCTCAGCATCGTAACGTAAATTATTTCTAATTATTTACTATATTACCTACTACTTGATCGACGTAAGTAAGTAATTTTTTTACTTATTCTAAACCGATTTTAGTAAGTACATTTTCATCTGTGATTTTCACCATTTTGGCCCAAGGCCGTCAAATGAATTTTGAACTTCTGCATTTTATATCGTAGAACTTATTGATAGACAAAATTCCTTCATGTTCATTTCTCTGAGTAGGTGTAAATTAGTTTCATCTCTTCTTTAAAATTGAGTATAATTTCGTTTTTCTTTTTTGCATTTTCTATTTTGCTTGACTTTAGAATACTTATTTGCAATTTGTTAACTTATTGCCGGAACTAAGTAGTTTTTTTTGTGTACTCGGGTGTTACTTTATTTATACTACATATTTGATACAAATGTTTTCGGGTGTTTTACGTATTTTTCAGTATGGAAAATCTGAAATTTACTAATTTAGTGGCACACATTATAAAAACAGTATTTTTGCACATACATAGATTAAATACTTTTTTTTTTATATTTTCCATTCTTACACATTTTTGTTTAATTTTATCACAATTTTACATGTTAAGTGTAAATCGGATATAAAACAACAAATGTGTGTCAAGTAATGTAAATGTAAGCATTTCGACGGTTTTCATAATTTTCGACGTTTTTTCGTCGAGAATCGCACGGCGAGTCGGCGCACGCGGCGTGCGCGTACGCACACCGCGTAACGCCGTTGCGCGCTGTAACGTAATCCGGCGAGCTATACATGGCGCTGCTATTTCCGCCTCGACACCCGCCCCGTTTTGGCTCCAACCGCGCGTTCGTATTTTTAGACCACCCTCACAAACTTGAACTCAAAGGTATCACAGTCCAGCGGCACAAAGGTATCCAGCACTGGCACAGCACGGCACGGCACTTACGTCGCACGGGTGGAAGACGGTCACTCAGTCACTCGCACTGGTTCTCGACCGGCAGCACAGCGACGTTGGAATGTGGAGTCCGCGGCGACCGGGGCGGCTCTGGCGGCGGCCGCCGGCGCCTCGGGCAGCGCGCCCGCCCGGCCCCGCCCGCCCGCCCAAGATATATTTAGCGCCGGACATTTTTGAGCCGACGATGCGAGCCAGCTCCGGTTTCTGAAGGAACCCGCCCTGCAGCCGCACGTCGCCTGCAGGTGCAACGACCAAGTGATCTGGACCACTTGGTCAGTTCCGGACGAAACACTTGGACATTTGTTACATTGTTGATATGAATCTCTACAAGTGACATATTGATAACTGTTGCGCGATTTTACTGTATATTGTGAATATACAGACACAGAATAATTAACGCAGAAGTTACCTAGCTTAACTAGCAACGGATGCCAAACCAGCGAACGGTCCGCCTGATGCAAGGGGGTTACCGAAGCCCTAAGTATAAGCGTTTGCAATATAGGGAGATTCTCGCCGCTGACATCTCCTTACATATGATGACCTCACTCACTTAAGCATTTATAACAATCCTTGGGCATTGTTAATCTAGTATTCTGTGAGGTACTTTGTCAATCGGCCTCGACAAACCCTACCTTCTTTCGCCACCTTTGCTCAACGGCTGTCTAAAAAAATTGAAGCAGTTTCGGTAATGGTATATTGAAGCCTGGAATTGTTCGTTAATAAAACTGAGCCGATTGCCATCGGATGTTTTAATTGTGAATATAAATAATAAAAATAAATAAATATTGTCAGACAAATTACACAGCGCTATCTAGCCCCAAAGTAAGCGAAGCTTGTGTTATGAGTAAAAATTGGGACGGGGGCCCACCACACATTCCCACCACTGTATCTCCTGTGTAGCCAGGATTAACAGCGGCGACCGCCACAAAAGGCAATGAACAATGAAGTCCATTGCAGTCCCAGGGGTAAAACTACGGCTGCCTTGGAACTCACAACGAATTTAATCAGAAGAAATTAGAAGGAGTGGGAAGCTTTTGGAATTTGACTTCCCCTCTTAGCAATGTGAGAGACAGCAATATGGCAAATAAGGCATTAAAAGCCTAAAGAGATGGCTAGTCAAGTGAAGCTCAACTGCCGTGCACCACGGATTTTAAGTTTCTAACACTATTAGGGACCTAAAACATTGAGTTGTTACCTAACACATCGATTCCAATAATATGAATTGCAAAATCGTCTGAACGCTTGGTAATTCTCCCTTGTTGCTACCAAATCTGAATAGTATACTACCCCGGATGCAACTTGCAATGAATTCAACATGTCATCCCGCTCCCGCTGCCAAAGATCACACTCCCAGAGAACATGGTGTGCTGTTTGATTGAATTCAGAATTATCAGTAGAACATTCGCATAAGGGCGACGGCACTAATTTAAACGAAAAGAGTTTAGCTTTAAAATTGCCATGTCCAGTTAAAAATTGCGCAACGGGGTGGTCGACTTCTAACCACTTTTTCTTTAATCTATCTCTTACCGATTGAAAGAACAGATACAAGTGGCGTCCTTTGGTAGAAGTTTCCCACCTTTCCTGCCATTCAGACAGCAATGTTTCAAATACTTCATTAATAGGTTTGAACAGTCTAACTATTTTTTCACGATCACGCGTTTTCAAGAAATCAGGGACCATATTTTTAGATGTATAGTACATTGAAGCGCGGCGTTGTACTTCTAAGTCTACCGGTAACACACCTGCTAGCACGGGTAGTGCCTCGGTGCTTACAGTTCTATACGACTTACATAAAAATATCAGAGCAAGGCGCTGGCTTTGAAGCAATTTACGACGTGCTGCACCTATAGTAGCCCTATCTGCCCACGCAGGTGAACCGTACGTAACACAACCTAAGTATGTGGCGGTATAAATAGTTTTTAACGCTTTGAAAGTTAATCCCCACGTAGAGGTAGAAATTCGTGTTAAGGCATAGAAATTCTTTTTTGCTTTTTCACCTACTTGCTTCATGTGCTCAATATAATTAAAATTTCTGTCCAAAAGCAAACCTAAGTAACAAACCGAACTTCTAATAGCAACAGATACTCCATTAAAATGAAATCGCGGTGAAACCTGTAAGTTTCCCTTAAGCAAGAGTTGATATGTTTTATGTGGCGCAAAATCGAGACGATTACGATAACCCCAATCTGAAATTAAGCCTAGGCTAGTGTTGGCTAGTTTCTCTATGCTAGATCTTGAATTAGCATTAATTAATAAGAGACCATCGTCAGCGTAACCAGTTAACGAGCACCCTTCCGGTAAGGGTAGGCTAAAAAAATCATCAAAACCGATATTCCAGAGATACGGTCCCAACACTGAACCCTGGGGGCAGCCCTGCGTGAGCACCTTTGAAGCAACATAATGGCCAAGTTTTAATTTAGTTGTACCATTCAAAAAGTACGATCGAATGAGAGAGTAGATATTGCTAGGGCAACCTCTCACCTTAAGTTTCAGCAACAACATTGGCCACCAAGCATTATCAAAGGCACCTGCTACTACTGATGATTGTGTTATGAGTTCTAGACACCTGATAAATGTACTTAAATACATTTTTTTTTGTAAATACATACTTATAATACATAGAACATACCCAGACCAAGACAAACAGACATGTTCATTCGACCACCAAGCTCGTCTTATACCCTGGAGGTCTACCGACTAAGCTAAAAATGTTTGTCAATAACTAAAACGTAAAACCTATTTTTTGATTCAAAATACTCGATGGTAATCGGCTCCAGCTTCGGCGGTAGGCCACCTGGTCTACCTGGTATAAACTGGTAGGCCACCTGGTCTACCAACCTCTTGCAAATTTACAAACTTAATAAATAAATTAGAATGAACATAACATTTTTTATGTACTTATTTTTTTTTATACTACGTCGGGCGGCAGACAGGCATACGGCCCGCCTGATTTGAAGCGGTTACCGTAGCCATATTAATGCTCGCAACGTAAAATATCGCTCGCGCGCTGCCACCCCCTCTGCCAACGCAGCATCACCTTCCTTTGTTTCTGGTGACCTCACTCAGTCGCAGGAACACAACAACCCTCAAGGGATTTGTTATTTGGCTGTGGTATTCTGTGAGGTGGAGGTACATTCCCCAGTCGGTTACAATTACGCTCCCTACCTCTCTTTTCGCCAGAGCTTCGTTTGTAAGTCAGCAGGGTGCGCCACGTGCAGGTGAAGTTGGCTTTGGTTCAAAGATCTTGATGAACCACTTACACTCCAAAATAATAATACCTAAGCTTTTATTACTTGATAATAAAAAAAAGAATTAAACAGTTTACTTACTGTGTTTAATTTTAATAATTTGTAAATATATTGTAACATGTTTAGTTTACTATCATGTTTAGTTTACATCTACGAGTTTACTATGATAAATTTGCACACCTAACGGTTAAAATATAGCGATCACACAATGTATAAAATTAACGCCAAATGTAACCTATATTTATGCAAATAAATTGATTGATTGATTGATTGATTGTTTCGCTCATTTTCGACCTTTCATTTGATACCCACATTGTACCCGTTAAAGTAGAAATTATTAATCGTCATTTTGTAGTGGACGCCATTCATGAAATATCGCTCACGCGCAACCATCCCCACTGCCCACGCAGCAACTTCTTCCTTTTTGGTGACCTCACTCACTCGCAGGAACACAACATCCCTCAAGGGAATTGTTACACATTAGAACCGAAATGGTCACTGTGCGATTTCGGAGGTGTTTTCTCCCTTTAACTACTTATCAAGATGCGAAATGAACTGACAGTCGAGGTTTTACGAGGCCTACAGACTTCTTCAAAAAAGGTGTAAAGAAGTTTTACATGGTCGGCAACACGCGAGCGATGCCTTAATGTTGCTGACGTCCATAGGCTGCGGTGACCACTTTCCATCAGGCAGGCTGTATACTTGTTTGATATCTTAGTGGTATAAAAAAGTCACTAAAGCCCTATAAAATCTATTTTTTTTTTATAAATGAGTATGACATCATCATCATCATCAGGTCCATTTTAGTCTCCACTACAGGAGCACGACCCTCTCTCATCCGTCCTAGACGGAAGGAGGATTTGGCCTACACTCCCCACGCTGGCCAAACGGGTTGGGGAGGCCTGATGGATATTTGATAATGTACTTCCCTTAGTCGCCTTGTACGACGTCCACGGGAAGAAACGGAGTGATTCTATTCTAGTCTGCCGGAAACCACCCGGCAAAATGAGAGTGGCCAACAAAAAAAATGAGTATATGGCCATCGCCAATTCTATCTTTAGCCCGCATGTTGTGAAGTGATTACTGTAGCCTAGCCACAATAACAACAATACAACACATAACACAAGCGTTCCCATCAGCTGCGTGTAGTGTGTGCGTAACTGTGATACTTATGATGCCGAGCTCGGTGGCGTAGCGGTCATTGACGCGGCTTCGACACCAACGCTCGTGGGTTCGATTCTCACACAGGACAAACATTTGTGTGCATGAACATGTCTGTTTGTCTTGGTCTGGGTGTTTTCTATGTATCTTAAGTAGGTATTTACAAAAAAAAAAATCACCTGTAGGTATATTTTATAGTTAACTAGCGGCCCGCCCCGGCTTCGCACGGGTAGATTAAAATATTGGTTTGTAGTACATGCTATCTATTAGAGATGGCGCTGTATGTGAAAAAAGATTTTCCCGCTTTTCTTTTCAAATTTTTCAAGAATTTTCTTTGCTATAAACCTCACGGAGCCCGAGACCTTTCCAACGAATGCAAAACCGTGGAAATCGGTTCGTGCGTTCTGGAGTTATAGCGTCAGGAAGGAAAACCAGACTTATTTTTATATAGTAGAAGATTGAGTTTTGGGTCACATGTTATGTCCACATCTATGTACCTATATTCAATATTAAATTACAAACGATTAAAAAATATATAATATCATCATACATACAACTAAACTTAACTAAGTACTTACTGTACAAAAAAAAATGTATTTACGTATGTTTACCAGTTCTCTAGTACCTATAACACAAGGTTCGCTTACTTTGGGGCTAGATGGCGCTGTGTAATTTGTCTGTCAATATTTATTATTATTATTTATTATGTATCTCTTTTTAATCACGGGTCAAGCCCGGTCATTTGATAGGCGTGCGCGGGGATATGGATCCAACGCGTAGAGGCCCCTTTGAGAAGCTTGATGTAATGTTGTACGCCCGCCGTGACCCGCACCAGGATATGTCAATGGAACGACATACCCATGCGCAGGTCTCGGCAGGCGTTGAGACTATTGCGAAGTGTGATGGAAAATAAATGGGCTATGGAGATGAGATCTGGGTGAACTTTTATTATTTATTATTATAATATCGCACCTCGGCCTCTCCATACAAACGTCGCGTCGGTAACTACTACATAAACAATGATGTATGTGCAAAGCGTAAATAAGAGAGTGGCAGGGAGTGGTCATACTGTACGTATTACTATTATTTATACGTATAATATCGACGCTTCCGGATATAAAGGCCGTAAAAGCTATTTGCCAAAAAGCCAAAATGGCTTTTACGACCTTTGTATTCGGAAGCGTCGACATTACTTATACAAGACGAGTTCGGTGGTCGAATGGTTAGCAATGGCCACTTTGACCCCGAGGTCGCGGGTTCGATTCCCGCACAATAATTTATGTGCATAGAATATGTCTGTTTGTCTTGGTTCGAGTATTTTTCTATGTATTATGAGTATGTCTTTAAAAAAAATGTATTTAAGTACGTTTATCAGTTGTCTAGTACCCATAACACAAGCTTTGCGCTTAATTTGGGACTAGATGGCGCTGTGTAAATTGTCCAGAAATATTTATTTGTTTATACTGTGCTTATATTTTACTAGCTTCTAGCCGCGACTTCGCCCCGCGTGAAGACAGTACCTGGATAATGTATAAGTAAACCTATGTGTCAATCCAGAATATACAATATTCTACATGTACTTATTCGTATATCAAATTTCATCAAATTCCATTCCGCCGTTTTTCCGTGAAAGTGAAAAACAAGCATACCTAGGTACATACATCCTAATAAATTTTCACGTTTTTAATAAAGCCTACCGCCGAAGCTGAAGCCATTGAATATTTTGATTCAAAAAAATTGTTCTTACGTTTAAGTTATTGACAAACATCTTCTGTTAGACGGTAGAACTCCAGTGTTTCTACCAGCTAAGCTGAACACAGGTACCTACATTAAATCTAAGCTGAAGTTGAAATTTCGCAATCTAAAGTAGCGGCACAGAATAATGGTGGGAATCAAGACACCTAACTAAGTATATGTCAGTCCATGGTATGAGTTATGCGCTCGTTGCTACCTTCTTAAATCTGCGCCCTTGAATAATTGTCTGCAGGTCATTTCTGCGCCCCTTCAGTGTCTCCACTTGTGTCTGGGCACCGCAGGCATGATCCCAGTTGCTGCATGGCATCGTAGTTGCTAATTTTTAGTGTTTTATTTAACTGAATGGTGACTTAGCGAACATCACGGCAGTAAATTGGCTACAAAGTTAATACCTGCGCATTAATGCTGAACCTATCGGAGCCGAACGCGCCGAATGAACTGAATTTTAGAATTATTTATATGAAACTAGCTGACCCGGCGGACTTCGTATCGCCTTTAGATATTTTTCCGATTTTTTAATAGATAATTTTGCTATACGGGGCGGGGCGGAAACAAATCCAAAAAATCAATGATCAATTCTGTCCAATCTTTATGGTTACACCAGTATAGGCTCGTTATGTCCTATTTCTCTTTCACCAAAGCCCCTTTTGCTAGCCGGTGGGATGCACCATGTGCAAGTGAGGTTGGTTTTGGCTATAAAGATACTACTGAGCCACACTAAATACAAAATAAGTTTATGTTGAAGAGAATTATAAGTGCTTTTGTTTTATAATTGAGTTAAAAACATATCTCAAGTTGGATCAAACTGCACACGTGTGCAAAATTTTATATATATCGGTTCAGTAGTTTCGGATTCCATCGCGGACAGACAACGTGACACGAAATTTTTATATACTAAGATTAGGATTACCCTACCAAATTACTTTACACCGCCATTTGTTACATTATTAGATAATTATGGTACTCACAGATAATTATGAACAAATAATTTACAATAAAAAAAATAATGCGACTATAAATTGAGTTAAAAACTGTCATAAATCTCAAGTTGGTTCAAACTGCACACGTGTGCAAAATTTGATTTAAATCGGTTCAGTAGTTTCGGATTCCATCGTGGACAAATTTTTATATATTAGGATCTATGACACCTTGATTGAACACATATTCGAGCTGATCCGAATGGGAAGGAACCCCAGAAATCCTAAAAGAAATGATGACGTCTTCAGCGCGGATGACGATTGATGCGGAGCGGACGAATCGGCGGATGGCGCGGATGCGGAAGGATTCTGACAGCGTTACCTCCTTAGAGTATTTTTCCCTGAATTTAGGGACTTTTTCATGTCCATGGATTTTTTTTAAAAGGTACGAAATTATATTGAGTATTTTTCAGAGGAAAAATTATTTATAGCATATATGTATTACATTCTGTTACTGTGCTTGCAACACAAGGAGTATTGTCCGAGCGATATAAACATACAGCTAATTATTTTGTATTTTCTATGCATATAATAAAATAATTTCTAAATATTGGATGAAGAGGAGATTTCTATAATTATTTATGCTTAAACACTATCAGCCACGCGAATCAAATTTATGTAGCATCTTGTAGGCCAGCATGGCAGCGTTAATTGACAAGACATCAAGGTCTGTTGTTCGTTGCCGATGCGATTAGGGCTCCTCTTTTCGTTTACCATCAGGCGAAGCGGAGCCAATTATGCTGAGCTAATATAAAAATAAATAAATAAATAATAAGTTTAAAAAAAATTCCGACTTCAAAATTGTAATTTAATAAATAACTAAAAAAAGGGAAAAATAAAACTTTTTTATTTCGATAAGCATATTTTATTTCGATATACAGTTGTCAACATTATCTAACGAAACGTTTTCTTGGTGAATGATACACATTGAACACACATAATAAAAACTGCTACATCGATTTTGATGAAACTTGCAGAGTACCCTAAGTTGGATTGCACCTAGTCCAACAGAAAAAAAAATATTTTTGAAATCCGACTTACAGTTTTTGAGATAAACGCGACATACGTACATTCATACATCATTATCGTCATCGTACGCCCGGCCTCCACTCTAATACTTTCCTCCGCCATCTGCCATTACTGATTCGGCAGATGTGACCGGCCCATTGCTACTTCAGCTTGCAAATTCTGAAGGCTATGACACTTTCTCCGGCGAATTTGTTCGTTCTCGCTGTGTGACTTTGACCCTGTGGATCAGTCCAATGGTCAGTGTCCTTGACTCTGTACTATAGGTTATTGCGAGGAGTTATGTAGTCGCCATTCATATCGATACCCCGTTTTTTTCAGTCCGACGTTTTAAATACGTCTTCCAGAGTAGCGGCAAAAAATTTAGGGGAAAATGACATCCTCTTACTCCCCGCTACAACCGGATAGGCTTAGATTGCTGTTACGGTTTTTTATATCTGTAACGCTTTATATGTCATTTCATTTAACATTTAAAAATTCGCGCTAACTTTTGGCTCCCAGTAAGGTCTTTAATTTTTTGATATAGCTTTCTCCTTGGTTAATATCTTTTATTTGATTTGGCAATATGTTAAATGTTACAACTACTACACACTTTGAGGTGGCTTAATACTAGTGATGTTACGATCTGGAATTTTGTCAAACCGAGTTGAATCGGTTAGAAAGTTAGTTGAATCGGTTAAAAAGTCGAGTCGTTACTCGACTTTTTAAACCGATTAAAAAGTCGAGTCGTTACTCGACTTTTTAAACCGATTAAAAAGTCGAGTCGTTGCTCGACTTTTTAAACCGATTAAAAAGTCGAGTCGTTACTTGACTTTGTAAACCGATTAAAAAGTCGAGTCGTTGCTCGACTTTTTAAACCGAATAAAAAGTCGAGTCGTTACTCGACTTTTTAAACCGATTCAAACCGATTTGAGCATAAACCGAGTTGTGTCGATTAGCGCCTTTACTGAACAGATTTGGCCGAGTCGAAAGCGATGTAACGACTCGACTTTTTAAACCGATTTGAGCATAAACCGAGTTGCGTCGATTAGCGCGTCAGCGCGTCTTGCGTCTACTAAACCGATTTGGCTGAGTCGAACTTACTTACGCATCTCGCTCGCGCCGCTCTGCGCGCATTCGCCCGTTTGGCCGTTTGCTCGTTTGGCCGTTTGACCGTTTGCTTGTTTGGCCGTTTGCCCGTTTGGCCGTTTGCCCGTTTGCCCGTTTGACCGTTTGGCTGTTTGCTCGTTTGGCCGTTTGCCCGTTTGGCTGTTTGCGCGTTTGCCCGTTTGGCCGTTTGCTCGTTGGCCGTTTGGCCGTTTGGTCATTTGCCCGTTTGCTCGTTTGCTCGTTTGGCCGTTTGCCCATTTGGCTGTTTGCGCGTTTGCCCGTTTGGCCGTTTGCCCGTTTGACCGTTTGCTCGTTTGCCGTTTGGCCGTTTGCTCGTTTGGTCGTTTGCCCGTTTGGCTGTTTGCTCGTTTGGCCGTTTGGCTGTTTGCTAGTTTGCTCATTTGGCCGTTTGCCCGTTTGGCCGTTTGGCTGTTTGCTCGTTTGCCAAACGGCCAACCGGCCAAACGGTCAAACGGCCAAACGGTCAAACGGCCAAACGAGCAAGCGGGCTAACGGGCAAACGACCAAACGAGCAAACGGCCAAACGGCAAACGAGCAAACGGCCAAACGGGCAAACGGCCAAACGGGCAAACGCGCAAACAGCCAAATGGGCAAACGGCCAAACGAGCAAACGAGCAAACGGCCAAACGGGCAAATGACCAAACGGCCAAACGGCCAACGAGCAAACGGCCAAACGGGCAAACGCGCAAACAGCCAAACGGGCAAACGGCCAAACGAGCAAACAGCCAAACGGTCAAACGGGCAAACGGGCAAACGCGCAAACAGCCAAATGGGCAAACGGCCAAACGAGCAAACGAGCAAACGGCCAAACGGGCAAATGACCAAACGGCCAAACGGCCAACGAGCAAACGGCCAAACGGGCAAACGCGCAAACAGCCAAACGGGCAAACGGCCAAACGAGCAAACAGCCAAACGGTCAAACGGGCAAACGGGCAAACGGCCAAACAAGCAAACGGTCAAACGGCCAAACGAGCAAACGGCCAAACGGCCAACCGGCCAAACGGTCAAACGGCCAAACGGGCAAACGGGCAAACGAGCAAACAGCCAAACGGCCAAACGGGCAAACGGCCAAATGAGCAAACTAGCAAACAGCCAAACGGCCAAACGAGCAAACGGCCAAACGGGCAAACGACCAAACGAGCAAACGAGCAAACGGCAAACGAGCAAACGGCCAAACGGGCAAACGGCCAAACGGCCAAACGGGCAAACGCGCAAACAGCCAAATGGGCAAACGGCCAAACGAGCAAACGAGCAAACGGCCAAACGGGCAAATGACCAAACGGCCAAACGGCCAACGAGCAAACGGCCAAACGGGCAAACGCGCAAACAGCCAAACGGGCAAACGGCCAAACGAGCAAACAGCCAAACGGTCAAACGGGCAAACGGGCAAACGCGCAAACAGCCAAATGGGCAAACGGCCAAACGAGCAAACGAGCAAACGGCCAAACGGGCAAATGACCAAACGGCCAAACGGCCAACGAGCAAACGGCCAAACGGGCAAACGCGCAAACAGCCAAACGGGCAAACGGCCAAACGAGCAAACAGCCAAACGGTCAAACGGGCAAACGGCCAAACGGGCAAACGGCCAAACAAGCAAACGGTCAAACGGCCAAACGGCCAAACGAGCAAACGGCCAAACGGCCAACCGGCCAAACGGTCAAACGGCCAAACGGGCAAACGGGCAAACGAGCAAACAGCCAAACGGCCAAACGGGCAAACGGCCAAATGAGCAAACTAGCAAACAGCCAAACGGCCAAACGAGCAAACGGCCAAACGGGCAAACGACCAAACGAGCAAACGAGCAAACGGCCAAACGGCAAACGAGCAAACGGCCAAACGGGCAAACGGCCAAACGGCCAAACGGGCAAACGCGCAAACAGCCAAATGGGCAAACGGCCAAACGAGCAAACGAGCAAACGGCCAAACGGGCAAATGACCAAACGGCCAAACGGCCAACGAGCAAACGGCCAAACGGGCAAACGCGCAAACAGCCAAACGGGCAAACGGCCAAACGAGCAAACAGCCAAACGGTCAAACGGGCAAACGGCCAAACGGGCAAACGGCCAAACAAGCAAACGGTCAAACGGCCAAACGAGCAAACGGCCAAACGGGCGAATGCGCGCAGAGCGACGCGAGCGAGATGCGTAAGTAAGTTCGACTCAGCCAAATCGGTTTAGTAGACGCAAGACGCGCTGACGCGCTAATCGACGCAACTCGGTTTATGCTCAAATCGGTTTAAAAAGTCGAGTCGTTACATCGCTTTCGACTCGGCCAAATCGGTTTAGTAAAGGCGCTAATCGACGCAACTCGGTTTATGCTCAAATCGGTTTGAATCGGTTTAAAAAGTCGAGTAACGACACGACTTTTTAATCGGTTTAAAAAGTCGAGCAACGACTCGACTTTTTAATCGGTTTACAAAGTCAAGTAACGACTCGACTTTTTAATCGGTTTAAAAAGTCGAGTCGTTACATTGCTTTCGACTCGGCCAAATCGGTTTAGTAGACGCGCTAATCGACTCAACTCGGTTTATGCTCAAATCGGTTTGAATCGGTTTAAAAAGTCGAGTCGTTACATCGCTACTTAATACCCGCTCTTATGCCCCCCACGTTGAGCCCCCCGCGCCCCCCCCCCGCGCAAAAACGCGGCGGAACAATGCCCATTTGTTTTTTGTTTCTACCTGCCCGGCGCCGCGGGTGGTCGGGGCCCCATAAAAACGGTCATTGAGACGCAACTTTGTTATTGAGTGCCTACAAGTGGTGTTTTTTACGTTTACTAAGAACAGCACTATACAATGCCGTCTTTTGTTGTTCAACACTCGACTATAGTGTAGAATTACGATGGTCTAAACATTCTCAAGTGGTGTTTCATAGCCCTACTTGTATTCAAAAAAATACCTTATGAACTAAGGCGATAACGTATAGTTTTTTATTTACAAATACGCTAGGGAGATAAAACCCGATGTTAATAAACAAAAACCTACACTTACCTAAACAAAATAAGTTTTTATAGCACTTGACACCGGCCCGAACATCTGGCGCCGTTAAGGCGAGTCTCTTAAACCCCTTTTTTTATTTTTTTTTCCATTGAGTTTATGATTCTTTGGCCTTAATCCGATAGCTAATATGGCGGAGAAACGAAAAAAACATAAACAAATGGGCCTGAATGTATGACAGATGAGTATTGTTCAATCTGCCCAAAACTGAACGCCAAACTGCAAATGTCGACCGTAGGTCGACACGGGCAATTCAAGCGTTTCAAGGTCGTGACGTCACTGTCGACCGTAGGTCGACAGGGGCAATTCAGCGGATACTCAAAGACTACACAATCCGCCGCAATATTACTGCACGGTACTGTAGCGGTGGCTGGTAGTCATCAAGCCTTCAAGACGATTCGTGATAAACAGATTGTAGACGTGGGTCAGGAGTGAGGAAAAATCGGTCTATAATTTCTTAAATAATATTTTGTCATCTTTTTTGAAGAACAAGACGACTAATTTCCTCTAGTCCTATGGTGAATGGCGGAATTAAACTGATGTTATAATTCCTTTAAAATCGTAGTTCCTAGAGCTTTCAAAACAATTCTGTAGTAATTCCGTCTACACCAGGAGACTTACCATTTTTCAACTGTTCAAGGGTTGTCCTAATCTCACTCACACTGATATCTGGAATGTTTTCGGTTTCGAACAGTAGGAGTGAATGTGTAAGTGCATGTGCAGCACAAATATTTGCTATAGAATCTCTCCATCTCCGGAAATATCTCAAGCTTCGAAGACACGATTCCACCATCCCTCTAGCTTGAGCTTTGACAGTTAAGCCTTTCTAAAAGGCTGAGAAAAGACTGTTAGCCCTCTGTTGCTCGCAATCACGTCTATAATTCGTTTAGCATTGAACACACACTGTACACTTATGAAATTAGGTACAAATGTTTAGAAACTGGTATAAACAAATATATATAAAAACTGTGCAATTCTAGAAATATTACATCTAAAGAGATCGAATCGAATTGGTAACATTTTTTTGAAGTATATAAAGAGTCGAAGTTTAAGAGTTTTTTTTTTCATGAGAAAATTCAAATTAGAGGGTGGCAACATAGAATGGCTGTCAAAACAAAAAGATTTCAAAGATTTGTTTTGAATTCATCTGAGCAATTTAAGGTTAATATAATTTCCCGGCACATAGATTAACATTAGAAGTACAGTAAAAAAATAACAAAAA
Organism: Hypsopygia costalis; assembly: GCA_937001555.2. Lineage (NCBI taxonomy): Eukaryota > Metazoa > Arthropoda > Insecta > Lepidoptera > Pyralidae > Hypsopygia > Hypsopygia costalis. Next base: position 31,607,234 of record OW443329.2, read on the forward strand.
GTACAAAAAAATAATAGTGCTACAATATCACTAAGTAGGTACATAATAATAAAGCCTTAATTCCCGAAATTATTTAATGAATTTTTGTGAATATGTGAAATACTGAAGTGAAAATCAAAAAGATGAACTCATATAATAAAATAGTTACCGAAAATACCTCAACACCAAAGCGGAGACGGCTTGGTACGACCAGAGTATTGCATAGAGAGAGTCTCTCAAAGAGCAACAGTCCAAAACACCCCCAAGTAACATCGACAATAATTTCCTCTATGCGATGTGAATCTCCGCCACTGCCGTGCAATCAAGTCGAATATTTATACGAATCAGCTAACAGCTCTAGTATTCCATGTTCTCCTGGTATATTAGATCAGTCTGCCATCAAAGATGCGGAGAATTGGGAGACATTAGCTGCAAGTAGTTTTAATAAAGTCATTTCTGATGATGAAATTCCTGAATCTATCAATGAGATTAGTAATTTCTCGAATGATATCTTTAATTCGAATTTGGAACATAAATCAAGTCAAAATCAAGAGATCCTAACATCGAGATGTGAGGGACATTTTAGAGAAAATATTGAAGAAAGTTTTGATTTAGTTAATCAGTCAATTTGTGATGTTGAAAAGAAGGTTGATGAGAGTTTTATGTTCGAAACTAAAGATTCTTTCCTATTGGATATAAAAGAAAGTGGAATTATACCCGAAGAGAAACCAAAGCCTAAAATTGAAACCTGTAATAAATTATGTGACGGAAATACTTTTTATGGTCTTCCGCTAGTTACTAAGAGTTTATTTAAAACATTTAGGAATATTGATAAATTTTATGGTGAGTATAATTTATTAATTATTAAGTACACCTTTATGAATCAATTTTTATACTTTAGATGCACATTTATGAAAAATCTATGCAAGCTGTAGGGAGAATCTAGTATGTCATTATCATCATCATCTCAGCCTGTATTAGTCTACTGCTGATCATAGGGCTCCCCGAGAGAACCACACGCCTTGATCCTGAGTGACCTGCATACATCAACTTTGTACAACTTTCATGAGGCTGTCGCTCCATGTAGTGAGGGTCGTTCTATGCTGCGTCCACCAATACGGGGTCGTCACTCCAGAATTTTTCGTACCCAGTGGTTGCCGGTTCTACAAGTTATGTAGCCGGCCCACTGCCACTTCAGCTTGGTAATCCTTTGAGTTATATGGGTTGGGTTACTTTATTGGCGAAATTTTTTTTACCAATCTTTAGGGTAGGTAACTCTTATATTATAAATAAATAAATATTTCTGTACAATTTACACAGCACTATCTAGTCTCAAATTAAGCGCAAAGCTTGTGTTATTATGGGTAGTAGACAACTGATAAATGTACTTAAATACATTTTTTTTTGTAAATACATATTTATAATACATAGAAAACACCCAGACCAAGACAAACAGACATGTTTTTTGCAAATTTTTGTCTTGTGCGGGAATCAAAGTGGCCATTGCTAACCATTCGACCACCGAGCTTGTCAATACTATATAAATTTTAATCAAAATTTATAAATTTAAGTTTAAATAAATAGATAATTAACTATTACATACTTAACTAAATATTAATTTTCTATGCATACTCCTATTCCAATTATTTAATCCCTTATTTACTTGCTGTTCAACAGATTGGCAAGAGGAATGTCTGAATTTGGATGCAATCAAGGAGAGACGTAACCTGATCTATGCATTGCCTACAAGTGGTGGCAAAACGCTTGTCGCTGAAGTGTTGATGCTGCATGAAGTCTTAAATAGAAAGCACAATGCATTATTTATATTGCCTTTTGTGGCCATTGTACAGGAAAAGGTAAGACATATCAAGCATACCCTGACAAGAACAATAGGCTTGTATCCCATATTTTTTTTCGAATTGTTATTTAAAGACGTCACAATAATATAAATATAGGTGAAATAATTACTTCGATTGCATAAAAACTTCTCTAGATATGATAACTTGAAGATCACCATTTTGGACTATCCCGGAAACGCTCCATACAAAAGGCCACCACGTTATGACGTCACACCTTGCTATTTTATATGCATCAAATCAGAAATTTGTACGACAGCTATGTTTAATATTGCGACAACTATGTTAAATATTGCGTTTATGTAGCCAGTGCCGTAACAAAAGTTATAGTATTTTTTATTGTTTCTACAATTGTAATATGTATCTTTTATAATTTCATACCTTTAAAATGTACTTTCCCACCAAACTTTGACCGAACATAAAACACGTCGGACATAAGTTATTAAAATTTTAAGATCGCAGATCATTCTAGTGTTATGTATTTTACGTTACTGATAGAGAGTTTTTATAATTTTGTAACATTGGCAACTAGCCTATTGTAGTCTTGTTACTCTTCGCGTGCTTCGAATCACGCAGATCTTTATTTTTGCGCGTGATTTCCATAGATATTACAATAGCTATTAGCTTTAGCTTAGCGGCTGGTACCCTCGTCTTTCCTAATCATTTTGGTATAAGTTTAGTATAAGTACAAATCTATATTGGTATAGATTTGTACAACGTACAATGGGGTGTGTTCAGAGTTATTTGACATGATGCCCACTGCCTCCTACTGTTGCACTGCTTGCCATAGACAGGAAATTCATCCTCTTATAGAACTGAACTGAACTGTACATATCACATACTGTGCGGTTCCAGAGAAGTTTTCTTCCACATACTATCAAGGTGTGGAATGAACTGCCTGTTGCATTTTCCCAGGAGACTACAGCATGGGGTTCTTCAAAAAGGTTGTGAAGAGGGTTTTACGGGTTTGGCAATGTGCTTGTGATGCCTCTGGTGTTACAGGCGTCCATAGTGATATATATAAAAATAAAAAAACCGGCCAAGTACGAGTCGGATTCGCCCACTGAGGGTTCCATATGTAGGATCATTATAAATTCGATATTTTCCATTATAAGTAAGAAATAATGGGTCGGAAAAAATAAATAAAATATATTTTGCAATGTGCACATCAAGCCCTTTCATATAATACCCTATTTGAATTATTAGCTTCAATTTGAATTTCGATCTCCTATAAAAATAAAAGACCCCCTGTTTTTTAAGATTTAATTACAAATGTATAGTTTTGAGATTTATTCCTGTACTTGTAGTCTATAACGATCTTACTCGCCAAATTTCACAGTTCTAGGTCATCGGGAAGTACCCCATAGGTTTTGATTCCCTTGAGAATGTGTCTCGACACATTCTCAAGGGAATCAAAACCTATTCAGCAAAAAACGCATATTTCGACTCGAAATATGCGTTTTTTTTCTGAATAAACGGTCGTAACTTTTTTTACGTAAACTTAGCAATTTGATTTTTTTACAACTTCATGGGACCGTAGACCTGAGTATACAGTTCAAATTTCAGCTTGATACCTTCACGCATTCTCGACATAGAGGGTCTTAACAGACAGACGGGCAACAAAGTGATCTTATAAGGGTTTCGTTTTCCTTTTGAAGTACGGAACCCTAAAAAGATTTGCCGATTAATCACCATTAATCCCGTGACAATGCATGACAAGTAGGTATTTTTTCCGCTGTACCAATGTTGGGACCTCTGTACGAGAATGATAGAAGGATAAGTGAGGATAAGTCATAATGTCATACAAATGACAAGCTCGGTGGTCGGCAATGGCCACTTTGACTCCGAGGTAGATTCCCGCACAAGACAAACATTTTGTGTGCATGAACATGTCTGTTTGTCTTGGTCTGGGTATTTTCTATATATAATATAAGTATGTATTAACAAAAAAAAAAAAAATGTATTTAAGTACATTTATCAGTTGTCTAGTACCCATAACACAAGCTTTGTGCTTAATTTGGGACTAGATGGCGCTGTGTAAAATTGTCCAGAATATTTATTTATTTATATTTACAAATGCAATGGCCCAATCAAGTGCGGAAAGAGTCCAGTGAAACTAAACTGATGTCATGCATCTGCATGACACTCATAACTTTATGAGTTAACATATAGAAATTTAATAATTTTTGCATTGTTTTCTAATCTTATATCTAATCTCCAACATAATATGGCGCAATCACGCTAACATAAGTAACTAACTAAGCTAACATAAGTAAAAGTGTTTGAATGTTTGTTTCTTATTTTTTTTACAGAAAAATAAAGTTGCAGATTTTCATAATGTGTTTTTTCAGATAATGGCATTATCACCATTTGCAGTTAAACTAGATTTCTTAGTAGAGGAGTATACAGGGGGCAAAGGCCATATACCGCCGAAGAAAAGGCGGAGAAAGAACAGCATATATGTTGCTACCATTGAGAAAGGGTTAGGTTTAGTTAGGAGCCTGATCGAGTTGGACCGATTACATGAGATTGGTCTTATTGTGGTTAGTACCTATGTATTTATTTCATCTCAGACAATACCATACAAATATAGCAGACTCAGAATATACTATATTTTTTTTTATACTACGTTGGGTGACAGACAAGCATACGACCCGCCTGATGTGAAGCGGTTACCGTAGCCATATTTACACTCGCAACATGAAATATCGCTCGCGCGCCGCCACACCCGCTGCCAACGCTGCATTCCCTTCCTTTCTGGTGACCTCACGCACTCGCAGGAACACAACAACCCTCAAGGGAGTTGTTATTTGGCTGCGGTATTCTGTGAGGTAGAGGTACATACCCCAGTCGGGTAGCTTACAATTACGCTCCCTACCTCTATTTTCGCCAGAGCTTCGTTTGTCAGTCAGCAGGATGCACCGCGTGCAGGTGAAGTTGACTTTTGTTCAAAGATGTTGATGAACCACTTACACCCCAATGAATAAAGACAGATGAGTTGTGTTTTCCATCAACAACTGTGTACATAATTGTTGGTAATATTTATAGTAGCTATAATATAAGAATTACGATAAGGGCTAACGAGTTCTCATGCGTTATTTTTATAGGTGGATGAACTACATCTTATTGGAGAGCCAGGCCGCGGCGGAACTTTGGAAACATTATTGACAACTGTTATATTTGCTAACAGTAAGTATAGGAACAGCAAGTTGCTCATAAATGTCAAAAGAATGTCAACATTGCTAGCATTGAGTAGGAAATAACATTTTTCTTATGCTTGGGCCGCACTCATCGCGATAACATTCGGGCGATAAACTTCGTATTCGGTCTACGGCGAATCTTCGCGGCCACATAATGCGCGCTGTAAAGTTTATCGCGATGTACGAATGCAAAAAACAACATGGACGCCGCGGTTACTCTGTACCTATTTTATGACAGCAAATAATTATTTTTACATTTATGTCATCTAAAAAACAAATTAAAAGCAAAAATAAGAGAAAAAAATTATCGTTACCCCAATTCATGTTACACTTCAGCTATATTATACACATTTAACACGTCCGCTAGGGTGGGTGCGGGCCGACTGAAGTGGCCACACACGCGCAAGCGAAGTTCATCGCGATAAAACCCTTTGATGTGCGAGAGTTTACCAGAGCACAGTTTTACAGAGTTTATACAGCGGAGCGATGTGCCCGAAGCTTCGCCCGAAGTGTCGAAGTATTCAGGAACATTTGGTTACTCTGGTGAAAAGAGAGGTAGGGAGCGTAAGGCTGCCTGTCCATTAAAGCGGAGCGAGGCAGGGAAACGGAGTGTGTGAGCGGAGATGGGCGCTTCCACGCTAACCAGTGTTGCCAATTTATCATATTTTATGCTAGATTTGGCATATATTTACGTTGTTTAGCATATTTATTTGTTGTTTAGCATAGAACATATTTTTTTAGCATATACATAATTATGTGATATGACTCATCGCGTAAACCGCCCAAGCTCCGCACAGACCACTTCACAATACTCGCTCGCTCCGCTCCGCTGCCTCGCTCCGCTTTAATGGACAGGCAGCCTAATTGTAAGCTACCCGACTGCGGAGTTTACCTCCACCTCACAGAATACCGTAGTCAAATAACAATTCCCTTGAGGGATGTTCTGTTCCTGCGAGTGAGGGAGGTCACTAGAAAGAAAGGAGATGCTGTGTTGGCAGCAGGGGTGACGGCGCGCGAGCGATATTTTATGTTGCGAGTGTTAATATGGCTACGGTAACCGCTTCACATCAAAGCGGGCCGTATGCTTGTCTGCCACCCGACGTAGTATTGAAAAAAATACGTAAAGATTTTAAAAATTTCCAAAATATATTTCTTTATAGAAGGTATCCAAATAGTCGGTATGAGCGCGACGATCGGCAATCTGCCTGAAATAGCCAGGTTCCTGAAAGCGGACGTGTTCCAGCGCCAGTTCCGCCCGGTGGACCTCGCGGAGTACGTGAAGCTGGGGAACGTGCTGCACAAGATCACTTGGGGAGATAACGGTATGGAGCTGACGCCTCACAGGGAACTCGTCTACGATGTAAGTATACTGATTAGTGAAAGATGTCTGAAACGATCTCGGATTTAAACGATCTTTTTAAAATTAAATGCTTACTGTTCGACTGAGCGATTTGAGAAAGAGATAGTCCTGTGATGAATAATTGTGAGCTATTATGTCGTTCGGAAGAAAGGAGTTAAATGAACAGTCATTTGGGGAAACGATAAATCTGTTTTCCCAAATGACTGCTCAATGGTAGGAACGAGAAAGTAGGAAGCGTCAGTTGTGGAAATGCGTGTGGTGTGTCAGTACTCTGCGGCGGGCGCGAGCCTGGACCCCGACCTGCTGGGCGGGCTGGTGCGCGAGGTGGCGCCGCGCGCCTGCTGCCTGGTCTTCTGCGCCACCAAGAGGAGCTGCGAGAACGTCGCCGCGCTGCTGCTCAAGCTGCAGAGGCGGTCAGTACTTCGCTCGACGGATCCTATTACTATATTATTCTTACTAATTATGATAAACGGAAAAGGGAATTTGTTCGGTTCTGTATATCATATTGGAACTTTCGAATGAATGATAGGATTTCCCGTGTCCAGAGAGATGTTGTCACACCGCGCGGCGGAGCGGCGGGCGCTGGAGCGGGCGCTGCGGGGCGAGGGCGCCGCCCCCGCGCTGTGCCGGGCCGTGCGCGCCGGGCTGGGCTACCACCACGCCGGGCTGGCGGGCCACGAGCGCGGCCTGCTGGAGACGGCCTTCAGGTCAGAGAGCCTGCTGTATTACGACGTACCATAAATAGATAGTCATCATAATTACCTCCTGCTTCGTTTGTGATCAGATCGGGCGTGATATCCGTCCTGTGCTGCACCTCGACCCTGGCGGCCGGCGTGAACCTGCCGGCGGAGCGGGTCATAGTGCGGGCGCCCTTCGTCGGTCGAGAGATGATCACGCTGGCCGCCTACAGACAGATGGTGGGCAGAGCCGGCCGCGCCGGAGTCTGCGCTACCGGTGACTATGTATACTATACATGTCATAGTGCGGGCCCTTCATAGGCCGAGGGATACCAATCATTGGCCGCCTACAGACAGACGATGGGCAGAGCCGGCCTAGAGAGTATACATTGTGATACAAAGTTCGGAAATTGATTATCTCAAACTTATCTGTCGACGAGTTTTGCAAGTTTTTTGGCCCGTGTATGAAAGATTTTTCAACACAGTAACGAGAAAATAGATCAGGGATTAAAACTTAGGCACAAGTACTTTGTGAAATTATCGTAAGCCGCGATTTTCGCTCCAGATTTTGCGCAGTAAAAATTAACATTATGTATATTTTGTAATAGTATTTTGTATACAGGTGAAAGCATAATAATCTGCGGGGACCGCGACTGGCCTCGGCTTAGAAGCGTGCTGACGGGCGGCCTGCCCGCCGCCAGGAGCGTGCTGCGGCACAGCGCCGGGGGCCTGCTGCTCAGCGCGGTCGGGCTGCGGCTGGCCGCCAGCCGGCCGGAGCTGCGGGACGTGCTGGCCTGCTCGCTGCTGGCGCACAGGTACGGGGGGGGGGGGGGCACTGACAAGGACACTACTGCTGGCCGGAGGGCTGCGTAACATTGGAAATAGTGGTAACATGATGAAATAATCTGTCAATTAAATGGGTTTAAAACAGAGGTTTGGCGCAGCGTATTTGTAAACTGCCCGACTGAGGAAGTACCTTCACCTCACTGAATACCGCAGCCAAATAACAATTGCTTTGCGGGTGGTTGTTTTTGCGAGTGAGTGAGGTTACCAGAAAGATAGGAGTCAGTGCGTCGGCAGCGGGGTTGGCGGCGCGCGATAGACATTTCATGTTGCGAGCGTTAATAGAGCTGCGGTTACCGATTGAAATTAGACGGGCCGTATATTCGTCTGCCTGATGATTATATAAAAAAGAAATCCTTCATGTCGTGTCGACAGTGGCCAAGATGACAATAATCGAGACAAACGGTCCAACAGCCCCTCCGGAGCTGGAGATTACAAAATATCATCGAGGTGTTCTTTCAGAGCAAGGAGTATATTTTCAGTGGCGACGAAGATATGGAGGCGGTGTGCGACGAGGCCCTGGAGACGCTGGTGTCGGCCGGCGCCCTGGAGCCGGGCCCCGCGCCCGGCCGGCTGGCGCTCAGCGCGCTGGGCCGCGCCGCGCTCGCAGGTAGGGGCTGGCGGCCTGTCAAATGAAGCGAATGCTCAGTTTTAGTTTGAGTGTTAAGTAAATTATTGTTGAGTCCGTTTACGTACATATGGGGTGAATATTATGCAACTGTCGGTGCAGGTGGGTTCGAGCCGGCGGCGGCCCGGCAGCTGGTGAGCGAGCTGCGCGCGGCGGCCTCGGCCGTGGTGCTGCTGGGCAGCCTGCACCTCCTGTTCCTGGTGACGGCGCACGACGCCGGCCTGCGGCCCGACTACAGGCACTACTACTCCTTGGTGAGGTTCTCTTGAGCTGGCGCGGCGGCCTCGGCCGTGGTGCTGCTGGGCAGCCTGCACCTCCTGTTCCTGGTGACGGCGCACGACGCCGGCCTGCGGCCCGACTACAGGCACTACTACTCCTTGGTGAGGTTCTCTTGAGCTGGCGCGGCGGCCTCGGCCGTGGTGCTGCTGGGCAGCCTGCACCTCCTGTTCCTGGTGACGGCGCACGACGCCGGCCTGCGGCCCGACTACAGGCACTACTACTCCTTGGTGAGGTTCTCTTGAGCTGGCGCGGCGGCCTCGGCCGTGGTGCTGCTGGGCAGCCTGCACCTCCTGTTCCTGGTGACGGCGCACGACGCCGGCCTGCGGCCCGACTACAGACACTACTACTCCTTGGTGAGGTTCTCTTGAGCTGGCGCGGCGGCCTCGGCCGTGGTGCTGCTGGGCAGCCTGCACCTCCTGTTCCTGGTGACGGCGCACGACGCCGGCCTGCGGCCCGACTACAGGCACTACTACTCCTTGGTAAGGTTCTCTTGAGCTGACGTATATGTCGGACATTATGTTCAAAAGACATTCCCATACCAAGTTATTTTAAAAATCAGTCAATTTGGGAAAAGGTGTTCAATGTGAGCACAGTACAATTTCAGTATCGTTCCTAAGCGACCGGAATTAAGCTGGCATTAGGGAGGCTGATTGAACCCAGGCTGGTTCAGCCTGAGTTCAATCGGCCTCTCTAAAGCCAGCCTTAGTCTTGCTCTGTGCCACTCCCGTCAAGGGCCAAGGTCCTACTGCCATTCTCAGTGATATTTATTTTACGACTAAGCGCGTCTAATTGTCAAGAAAATGAACAATTATATAAATATATATTTTTAGTTTAAGGTATTTATAATATGGACTTGTTTTGTTTACATAACAATTGTCTGAAATAAACGATTATTATTATTATATTTACTATTCCTGATCAAATATTCTCCTCTTACAAAGAAAATAACTACGGCGTGCCCCAAGGGAGCGTCCTAGGGCCACTTCTATTTTTAATTTATATAAATGACATACCAAATATTACAAAATACAAATGCACTCTTTTTGCTGATGACATTTCAGTTGTTATACCTGACGATCGTAAAAGTGATAATTATGACATTTTAATAACTGATACAATTAATATATTTACAGATTGGTTAAATGAAAATAATTTGACAATAAATATATCTAAAACTAAAATAGTACAATTTAAGAACTATAACACTAATTTACCTAAACTTAACATAAAACATAACAATGCTGACGTAGAAGACGTTAATGAAATTAAATTTTTAGGCATGACTTTAGATGCAAACTGCAATTGGAAGGCGCATGTCATCAATTTGTGCAAAAAAACAAATAAATTCGTTTACGCCCTTAAAAAAGTACGCGAAACTGTGGGAGTAAAGACGGCTTTGACTGCTTATCACGGGTATGTGTGTTCACTACTACGATATGGAATCCTTCTATGGGGTAGTTCGACCTTATTCAATAAAGTCTTTATTACGCAAAAAAAATGCATCCGTGCAATATGCATGGCCTATCCGTTGGACTCGTGCAGACCTTTATTTAAAAAACTAAAATTGTTGACATTACCGTCTCTATATATTTTGGAGGCAGGTTTATTTGTGAAGAAACATCCGGAGCTGTTTAGGAAAGCAAATGAATATAAAAAATATTTGTCCAGGGATCCATCGAAACTATTTATACCGTTTTCAAGGACAACACTTTACCAAAAAAACTGTCATTTTATGGTGATTAAATTGTTTAACAAGATTCCCAGATCAATTCGTGAACTGCCATTAAATCGATTCAAAATAAAATTAAATAAATGGCTTTTGGATAAATGTTTTTACACTGTGCAGGATTTTTTAAATAATAAACATTACTAATAACTAGGAATCAATTCACCTAATTAAAATTTATATTGTATGTCAGAAAAAGTTTGGACGTAAATATTTAGTGGCAATTTATTACTTCTAAATCAAAGTTGAAATTTTTAATCAGTTACATTTTATTTACATTTATAATTAAGTTTAATCTACTTCCAATGACATTTGAATGCAATTGTACAATAATTTAATTAATAGACTGGTGATGTATATTACTGACAAATTTAATGTTAAATTATCAATTTTAAATGTATTGAAACAAATATTTAATTAGATTAAAATTAAATTAAATTTGCATGCTATTATAAAATGGCTAAATAGGCTGGTGATGTATTTTACAATAACATCTGTTTAAATGTTACCCTGTTTATTGCAAATAAATTATTTTGTATTTGTAATACCAAAAATAAAATATAAATTTCCAATATCTTTATGATTCGTAGAAAAAAGTCATTTTCGCAAAATAAAATGGCCGAAAAAAATAAGCGATAAATTGTAAATTTATTTATGAGAAAAAAATCTCTTTTATTAAAATAATTTAATTCAAGGCTATGCTTACTTAATGCACTTAGAGACCGTACCGAATGCTGTATATAGCTGTAGTGTAATAATTTTATTTTATTTAGTACAACTCCCTGGACGAGGAAGGCGTGCAGACTGCCAAAATATTAGGCATCACGGAGGTGAACGCAATTCGGATGATGACGGGGAAACCGATCACTGTAAGTACTATGGAATAATTGATCAGACACCAAAACGAGTAAATAATTGTAGGGGGCGCCACTTTCTTCGTAAAACCGGTTTACACATGGTAACACTTTTATATGGAAAAAACCAATGTTGCTGCTACTAAATTTAGTTACGTTTGTACTTTATTTGGTCGCACTGTGTTTTTGAAATAAGTGCTATATATACGAACAGGCATGTAACGTGTTTGCAAAATTAAAATATAATATACAATTTAAAAAAAACGGAGCCGTTTTGTATTACGGGTGGTCAACGAGAAGCCGGATTGTCATCACGTATCACAAAAGGTACAAGAAAAATGTAGCTTGTTTACTGTCGCCGTGTCGTTACACCAGACTTCAAAATGACGTATAACATATTTGATGAACATAAAAAAACATGATGATGATGACATACATATACCTTAACATTTTACATTTTCTTTTTAAAAAATCTGCCATAAATACTTCTATTATTTTTATAGCTTTCCTTATATGGTGTGTAAAATACCATATTACAGGTACATATCACAGCTGGAGTATTTTATTCACGTATCCCAACGTGCTGAGATTTCAAATGGACTTTTGTTATAATAACGTGTGTAATACTAAAAAAATAACTCTTGTTTCGTACAGAATGTTCCAGAGAACGTGCTGTGCCGCTTCTACCTCGCTCTGATGCTGAACGACTTGTGTAATCAGATGCCGTGCCATCTGGTGGCAGAGAAGTAAGTCTGCTTACCACTTAGATTTTAATGTAATGTATTTATAAAGAAGTTTTATAGATTACTAACTTTTGAATACGACTTGACTCGCTACTCGTATGTCTGTATGACCGAAGTTCTTGAATGTACCATTTATTTTCTGTATATTAAATCATTATATCTTGCTAATGCGGCGGATCAGATCGTATGTCTCACTCAGCATGTATAAATACCTCACTCTATAGGCATTTTTTCTATATAAAATATCTAGTTTGCATGTTTCAGCTGAAAATCGGCGCTGCACTATAGTATGACATATGTCGAACTGAGACCTTTTAACCCAAGTGATTTTTTTCTTTATTGTGTGTTATTTGTGGGTTAATAAATATATGTTTTTTCTTCTTCTTTTAGTTCCGTTGTTTCATATCTAATAGGCGTCTGGCTAATTCTTTATCAGACGAATAACTGGGCTATTGCACCGTCACCGCGTGGGTAGAGTGAGCGTATGGCTCCTATTATATTACGATGTATTCAGACATGACGGTCATCTCGCCGGTATCGTCGCGGTAGAAGCGAGGCGACTCGGTATAAGCGGGGAGACAAACAGTTTAAATAGCTCTTCATCTAAGTCCGGCAACATATGAAATTTCTTTTCAGAATTCGATTTCGAAATATCGATTCGGTCTTTCGAACGTAGCGAATTCGTATAAAATTAGAAGTCGGTTTTCTGCTCGAAATTTTTATCGATTCGGAATTCCGAACGATATTAACGGGAATGCAAATCCATAAAGTCTCGTCATTTTGAACAGAAATTATCGGAGGGAGGGGGGCAGTTACGAAATCTCGGTTAGAAATTTCAAATCGCATCTTCGAGACGGAGTTAGAGAAAGAGAGGTCTCGATCAGCCTTGTCATTTATAATTCTTATGACGTTTCTGAGTGCTTTATAAAGTCCAAGGAATAAGTATTTTGATTTGATTTGATTTGATTCCGAACGAAAATAAATCGAGGAATCCCGGGTCGGTATTCGTAATATAAATAGGTAGTCGGTGTGGCCGGGTGGTTTCCGGCAGACTAGAATAGAATCACTCCGTTTCTTCCCGTGGATGTCGTACAAGGCGACTAAGGCAAATACATTATCAAATATCGATCAGGCCTCCCCGACCCGTTCGGCCAGCGTGGGGAGGATAGGCCAAATCCTCCTTCCGTGTAGGACGAACGAGAGAGGGTCGCGCTCCTGATGACGATGATGGTGCGGGCGGCAGGTACCAGATGGACCGCGGGCTGCTGCAGGCGGCGGCGGGCAGCAGCGCTGCGCGCGCGCTGGCGGCGGGCCGGCTGGCGGCGGCGCTGCCCGCGCTGTGGCCCTTCGCCGCGCTGTTCGCCGAGCTGGCGCCGCGCCTGCAGCACTGCGCCGCTCCCGAGCTGCACCAGCTCATGGAGCTGCCCGCCGTCAAAAAGGTTGCGCGCGACATCTCTAGCCCGACTATAGAGATCTCCCGTCTTTATCACTTTTCGAAGCGAAGTACCTCGCCTGAATACAGTGCAGAGAAAAAAACTTTTTCACCTCACTAGCTCGTAAAAGCTCTGTTTATCATTCGAAATCTGCGTGGAAAATCGCACTTTATCCGCTAGCGTGGAAAGTGTTTTTAAAATTCGAATATTTTTATTCAATAATGGTTTCGTACAATAAATTACATATATATAGAACCTCATTGGTTTCGTAATAGTTTATATTCTCTGCAGCCAGTCCATTGATGATTGAAATGCAAATACTTATTTCATGTCATGCGCCAGCCTCATTTAAAGAATCGCACTGGTCGGCAAGAAAATTTAAAACTGTTTTTCTTGCACCTAACATTTTCCTCGCTTTAGTGAGGTGAAAAGTTGTGTGTTGCGCTCGGCAGCAAAGTTATTTAGCGTCTCGTACCTTTGAAACCCTCGCTACGCTCAGGATTCTATATTTGAACCACTCGCTTCGCTCGTGGCTCAATCCTAGAATCCTTCGCTTGCTCAGGTTTCAATACAAGGTACTCGCGCCAAAAATTAACTTTGCAGCCTTGCATAACAAATAACTATTGTATCGCTAATAATAGAGGGGGTACAACACAATACAATACATTTATTGCTTAAAACATGGTTTATAGGTGGTGGTACATATTGAAATGTGCGCATATTTAGCTAATACAATGCATGCAAAATTATGTTGATGTACATTTGACTTTCACAACAATTTAAGTATCATAACTGTCCATGGATATCAGCAACACCGAAAGGTCATCGATCCGTTGCCGACCTTTGAGAAATATAGGCTCTCTTCTTGAAAACTTCCAAGTCGCATTAGTCCGGAAAAAACGTTGAGAAGAGAAAAGAGTCGATTCGACAATTTCACCGCTAGTTTTACTTTACTTACTAAAAAACTTTGTTTACCACCTTAGTTCTATGAAAAAATCCTTAACTTGTATTACTTTAAACGTTATCACTGTCATATTTCATAAGATATACTTCAAGTGTCATACATAATGACGGAACATTTAGACTGTTTTAGAATAAAACGAATATACTACCTAACCCGAAGCATCCCTTTAAAAAAATATAAATTTTAGAACCTTATACTGTAGTTTACTGGGAAAACGTTCACAGGGGTTTTCAACTTCTCTAAAACCACGAAAAACGCAACTATTTTTGTTCTAATATATGAGAATTAATAATAATATACTAAAATATTAAGTTAGCCATCATAATTATAATGGAAATGAACCAGGGATGTCCTTAAAATTTACCTGTCCAATAATATTGTTGGTATACCTAGGTAAGTGCAGATAATGTTCGATGCCTACACTTCGATTTCAACTTCTATTTCGTGCGACATCTATACATATAAATAAAATTGGAGTGTCTGTCCGTAATATTAAAATAACCGCTCTTTACTAAATTCATATGGATGTATACACGGTGCATATACCAATTAAGATTTTTGTCTGCCTTTCTGTTTCTTCCGGCTAATCTCTGAAATGGCTGGACCGATTTTCACGGGATTCACTGGCAGGTAGTTGATGTAATAAGGAGTAACTTAATCTTTTTTTTTTAGAATATTTATTTTTCTTAATATAAATTACCTAATAATTAAAAAATAACCATTCCGCGCGGTCATATACGCGGGCACAGCTAATAAAAACTACAACAAATTTAAGCTTTATTAATTTTTTTTTAATTTTGTTTTATATTTCTGGACAATTTACACAACGCCATCTAGTCCCAAATTAAGCGCAAAGCTTGTGTTATGTAGGGTGCTAGACAACTGATAAATGTACTTAAATACATTTTTTTTTGTAAATACATACCTACTTAAAATACATAGAAAACAGCCAGACCAAGACAAACAGACATGTTCACGCACACAAATGTTTGTCTTGTACGGAAATCGAACCCGCGACCTCGGAGTCAAAGTGGCCATTGCTAACCATTCGACCACCGAGCTCGTCAATTCATTCTTAGCCATCCGTAAAGTTCACATTATATTGCCCGTATTTAGTCATGTACAGTGTTACATTGCTCAGGCTCGAGCCACCCAGCTGATGCGCGCTGGGTACAAGCGAATTGAAGACCTGGCGAAGGCGTCTGCTGACGACCTCGTCGCGAACATAGACCACCTCTCCAGAACAGCTGCCAACCATCTCATCAGCGCCGCGAGGGTAACTATTAATTAACATATACATGCATATAAAAATGATGCTGCAGCACTGATTCCACAGTAACTGGAAAGTTACTAAAGAACTAGTCGGCTAGTTAGCAGAGGCTGCGGTAATTGCCTTTCATCAGGCAGGATATGTAGGTGTTTGCCACCCTATTGGCATAAAAAATATAATTCGATCGAATCTTATTTTTTTTTCTAAAAAGAAAGGATGTTGCGAATTTGCAAAGGCAATTTATTTCCATAAATAGGTTTTATAAAAACGAAGGCAGTTTTGAAAGTTCTAGTGTCGAGTATCATTTATTGCATTTTTCAATGCATTAATAAAAACGTTTCTTAGAAGTGAAATCTTGTTCAGGCGCGCTGTGCTCGGGTACGTAACGCGTAACGCTCGGCTCTGTAACGTTCAGTCGGGTAAAGTTGTCAGGGAGTGAGTGAGACGGAACAACAGATGAAGTTTTCACTTCTACTAGTATCGATTGGCAACCATTTTCGTTTTTAGGGTTCCGTACCCAAAGAGCAAAAAGGAACCCTATTACTAAGGCTCCGCTGTCCGTCCGTCCGTCTGTCACCAGGCTGTATCTCATGAACCGTGATAGTTAGACAGTTGAAATTTTCACAGATGATATATTTCTGTTGCCGCTATAACAACAAATACTAAAACACAGAATAAAATAAATATTTAAGGGGGCTCCCATACAACAAACGTGATTTTTAGGGTTCCGTACCGAAAGGGTAAAAAGGAACCCTATTACTAAGGCTCCACTGTCCGTCCGGCCGTCCGTCCGTCATCAGGCTGTATCTCATGAACCGTAATAGTAGACAATAGAAATTTTCACACATGATGTATTTCTTTTATCGTTTTTGCTCGCAATTGATAACGGCAATAGGTATACACTTGAAATAGTCACATAATATTTAGTTATATATTCACTTTAAAAATAAATAATTAAATAAAAATAAAACAAATATTTAAGGGAGGCTCCCATACAAAAATGTTTTTTTTTTTTGCCGTTTTAAAAGATAATGGTACGGAACCCTTCTTGCGCGAGTACTACTTGCACTTGGCCGATTTTTTTCAAAATTATGTTTGTCATTCAGATGATGCTCATCGAGAAGGTGGAGAATTTACGCGCAGAAGCAGAAGATGTGATGGAGGAACTGAAGCTTTAATGAAGAAACCAAGGGTGGTGATGTACATACATAGATGGGAATATTGATTTGTAGTTATGAAGTTAAATATAATATAATGTTTTCATAAAATTAAAATATATTATAAAAATTATAAATCAAGAGATGGCTTTCATATTTGTTACAGCGAGGTTCAATATCTTCTCCGTACCTACCTACGTATTTGGTATGATTAAATGGCTCAAAATGAATGAGCAGAGTGCTTAGAGCGAGTAGTACAGTTTTTTTGACACATTTAAGCCGACCAAATTGAAAAAAAAAAAAAATATCTGACGCTGGTGATATCTATCTAATGGTGCATCCACACATGCCGCCGGCTTTGCCGCCGACATGCAGACTGCTTTGGCGCTAGCTTACCGCGCGAGCCGCGTAAAGCCGCGAGTGCCGGCGGTTTGGCCGCCGGCGCCGTGCCGCCGGGTATGTGTGGATGCGCCATTACATATCCAAATTAGTCGGGTTGCTCATTTCAAAATATGAGCTAGGAAGCCATATAATTTTGATTTGTAACACGAGAGTTCATTCTTTTCTATTGGGTCGGTTTGTTTACGTAGACATGATCGAATGCGAGCAAAACACTCCCACTAAGCACTCAGTAAAGGCGTCCTCATCGACTGTCGAATAGCATCTACGTAGACATTTTTACATTAAAATGAAATGAAGAAAATGTTATTCAGAGAAGGGTCGTCTTAAACTCGAATCAAAAATTATTTTCGACACAGCACACAAGTATTCTCGCTTTGTCAGTTACATACCGTCCACAAATGCCGAAGTTATTTAATATTTTATGGGACGTTAACGGATTTGGATATTTTTTTACACCGAAAGTCATGAACTTCTTAGTGGTATCAATCTACATAAAAAGTGACAGATCCTCATTGGAATTTATTTATATACAAATTAACGACGCAGTATGAGTCGGCATTGAACACTATCTAACGGCATGTGTTAGCATTATCTTTAAAATTTTGTACGCTTGTAAAAGCATAACATGTAGATGTTATGGTCAGTGTAATAAATTAGTTATTATTGATACCGATTAATACTTAGTCAATGTGATATATCATGTTTTGGTTAGATTTGAGTTCATTTTTGGTTAGGTTAGGGTTTTCTTGTGTCCTGTCACCGGAAATAGGAGCTCCGCGAAGAGAAGCTCCGTCGACCTAGACGAATTATGTGGTGCCAAGTAGGTATTTATTAATAATGACAATTTATTACTTTGGCCAGCCATTATAAATAATGACCAATTTACTACATTGGCTATAACATAGCCACTGACACGTCCCCCCCGCCGAAAAAAAAATCGCTCACACGTCCAGAGGATAAATTTGTGCTCAAAATACTGACGAGCGGCCGCGGACGTAAACGAAAATCGTTATAACTGGCGTAATACTACAGCTATATTGAAATAAAAAATACCTATGGATAGCTTATAATATACAGAATGAGACTACATTGTCACAAATTGCTTTAATTGAAGCTAAAGTAAAAAATAAACAAAGTAAAAGTCAAGTATATCAACATTTTGCTCGAAATTTTTTTTTCGAACAAGTTTTTATCAATAAACTTTTCATTTCGAAGCAATCAGACTTATATTGAAATAAACTACACTATTTCAGCTTTAAAATGACATATTAATATCTTTCGTAGGTTTACACAGCGTGGAGAAATAAAATAAATAGTATCAGTACTACTCACCAGTCACGGATTCGTCTTCATACAAAAATCACGACGAAACCCTGGGGCCGCGCTGACATAAAATTTCATTATTTACACATCCCACTATATTTCTGTTAAAAACTATTTGTTATTTGTTCACAAGACACTATTACACCTATTTCTTGCTTTTAAATCACTAAAATAGCATATTAATTAATGTAAACAAACAAACACAACGCCGTCATTGCAATGCGCAGTACGGCGGCCACTTTTCGTGTTCATAGTTAAACATGAGTGTTTCGAAACTCATTTATCTAAACACACACACGAAGTACACATCACAACGATTCTTTTGATATATAATAACCGTAGAAAGAAACACTTTAATCACAATAATTATCTAAAATACCCGAGCCGACTTTACATTAAATGGCGCCGCGCAGAAAACTTGACAATAATAAACAAAACTTTTGTTATGATAGAAATTTTGTATTGCCAGTATCTGTTTTTAAGTTTCTACCACGTAGCCGACTATATTCATCTTATTTTTAGTAGAATTTTCAGGGCTTTGGACAAAGCGAAGTGGGAACAAAAAATTTTTGAAAAATTGGTTTTTTTTTGGAAATTTCTCTGGGATACGAGTTCCCCGGACGCGCGGAGCTGTTTTATTTCGGGAACCCGCCTCCCGAGGACGTGAAAATGGATAGGATACTATTTATATATTTATCTAATCTCATACTGAAATTTACACATTAAAAAACTAAACACAGTATCTTAATGACAGGTCTTTACGCACAAGCTATCAAAACAAATTTAAAAAGTTATTTTTCGATACAGCTCTTATAAGGACAACTGTATCGTAAAATAACTTTTTTACCATTTCGATACAGCTTCAGCCATGGATACAGGTATTTTAAACAGGTTGCAATGCAAATACATTGCAACTTTGCAAAGTTTTTCTACATAATCTGTGAACGCGGCACCGCGCGGCGCGTCGCGCATGCGCCCTACGCATGCTCGATCTGCAAATGGATTTATAAGCAAGAATTATAGCTATTAAATTAACTTCATGGTTGTATTTAAAATATTATTATCATATATTTCATGAGATTAGATAAAGTAGTGTATGAAACTGCACATAATTAGGTATTAAAATACTCGTGTGGTCTATTATAACATTCGCCTACGGCTCATGTTATAAACTCACACTCGTATTTTAATAACCCTTATTATGCAACAGTTTCATAAACTACTATTAATGAACAACTTCCATGTACACATGGTGACAAATAAATATATCTTTATGTTTAGGTAGCAAGACTATGAGAGTTGTGTTATTCAAAGTGAGTAAGGTCATTTAGAAAGCCACGAGCTTTCTAGAGGTGCTACTTTAAAATCGGATGTGGATAACGCGCGAGCGGTGTTTGCTTTGCGGTCTATAGACTACAATAACTGATTTACATATCAACTTATCCATAGAAAAGAGTCCGATGTAATAATGGAACAAAAAAGAGTTACACGAGCTAGACTAGATATAGGAAAATGAAATCTTGAAAAATACGTTTTTAAAATTTTCTTAACTCATTAATCTTCCGATATTTAGAATCAAATAACGTTTAACCTGACATTACTCCCAATAAAAACGCACGAAAGTGAACTAGGGGCCATCCATAAATTACGTCACACGAATTTCATGATTTTTTGACCCCTCCCCCCGTCCTTGTCACAGCTGGTCACATTTGTGAGACTCCCCCCCCCCCCCCCCCCCCCCTCCCTAATGTGACGTCACATATTTTGCAAATTTACATCTAGAGTTGCAAATGTTTCTGAGTTTTTAGTTAATAGTTCAAAGTTCGTGTTAACACTTAGATTATAATAGATTTTGAAATGTGACGTCACGAAATTTAGGACCCCTGCCACCCCCTTGTCACACTATGTCACACTTCATCGACCCCCTCCCTCCCCCTTAACGTGTGACGTAATTTATGTATGGCCCTCTACCAACAATACAGATTGAACTTTATTCTACGGACAAGGCGACGTGGACTGGCCGTATGCTTATTTTTGGTTGTATAAAAAAATACAAAATTAAACTTTACACCTTTATTCACCGTCTCTTATACAAGCATGGTTTCAAAGTGATTACAGGCATTTTGGACTTCTTGGCGGGAGGCTCCCGGACCTTGATGAACTCCATGAAGAAAAACACCTGGTGGCTGCTGTCGAGGTTCTTCAGCTTGAAGCCCAGTTTCTGGACGGCCTCCGTGAATGTGTCCACTTTGTCGAAACGACTCTCCACTTCTGCTATTAGCAAATGTCCACTGAAATGAAATATTACTATTTACTGAAAATGTTTTTCGTTAATTCCCGACTGATAGTGCACGTGGGAGACCCTGCCGAAAGAGAGATAGTAAGGTACATACAACCATATGGAATTAGGCACAAACTTTTTTTATACCATTAACCTGACAGTTAGATAACAATTTTAATAAGTATAAAAATAATAGAAAATAGAGATAATTGTGGTCTCAGGAAGTAAATAAAAGCAAGGTGACCAGGACTCCCTTGAGGTGCTACGTAAGCAGCGGGGGTGGCATAATGCAAACTATTACTTTTAGTATTCGAAGCATCTATAGCCTAGTTTTGTAACCGGTTTTGCAATTTCTTATCTTAATGAATCAATCCATATATGGATTTATGAACAAAATAAATTTATGGAATAATTAAAAAATATATACACATAAATAAGTTGGTATCTATAAATGCTTTATTTTTATTTGTGTTTTATAATTTGCACACTTATGTACTGGCCTGAATTTACTGTACAATTTTTAGCAACTAATAAGCATAAAATGAATTTAAAAAAAATTCTCAGTATTTTGTACTGGCCATTGAATTAGAAAACGAGTATTACTCGTTCAATGGCCAGTACAAAATACTGAGAAATTTGAGAATCAAGTGAAATCACTTGATGTAGTAACTACATTTATGATATTGGTCGGGCTCTTTCGATATATTGTTTCAACATTTTGAGTTTTTTTCGATATCAATATCGACACATCTTCTATATCGATTTTTTTGGGCGTCGATATAGTTATTCAATATATCGTGGCATCACAATACCCGACGTATACGGCCATAATACAAAAATAAAGATTATACCCTCGCAGGCACTGTGCAACATTGTTGCAGATCAAAACTATTTTGTATAGATGGCCTATCTCTGCCTGACACGTCTCACCTCAAGAACTCTCCATCAGAACTTCCACCATATTACATCTTCTGATCATTTACAAACACTAAAGATGTCCCATACACACAGCACTAGTGTCCAGTGAGACTCACCCAGTTTTCAGTATCCTGTTAGCTTCGACCAAGTACTGCGTCAAGTCTGTGCCCATGAGCGCGAGGCAGTAGACGGCCGCGTCGACGGAGCCGGCCAGCAGCGGCGAGTGCGCCATGTCGCAGGCCTCCACGCCGGGCCGCGTCGCCACCAGGTCGAACGACCGGACCGACTGGGGCACGCGCTTCGACAGCGCTGCTTCTCCACAACCCATGTCCGCTATTGTGGACGACTTTGGCCTAAAAAGTTATATTTTAAATAAAATCCATCCCCATACGGTGCTCCGGTTGTGCCTCGAGAGGAAGGATTCTGTAGGTGCCTTATTGCCTTCGCCTTCAAATAAGCACTTTAATAGGCTACTGGACAATTTAGTTTTTTGATTTCTTATGTAAGGATGTCGTGATAATATAACTATAGGTGAAAGTATCACTTTGACAGCACTAAAACTTCTTGAGATATGATAACTTGAAAATCACAATTTTGGACTTTCCCGAAAACGCTCCATAGATAAAGCTCCTTATGACGCCACACGTTTCTATTTTCTATGCATGAAATCAGAAATTTGTACAACAGCTATGTTAAAATATCATATTTTGTGGTTAGTGTTGTAACAAGTTACAGATTTTTTTATCGTATCTAAAATAGTAACATTTTTTTTTATAATTTCATCTTTTTAAACTTTTTTCCCTTTCCTACCAAACTTTGATCAACCATAAAACATGCAAGTCGGAAAAGTTATAAACATCAATAATCGCTGATCACTCTCGTCTTATGTATTTTAGAATATTGGTAAATATTTTTTATAATTTTATAACATTGTCCAGTTACCTATTGTTGACAGAAACATTTTATAAGTTTTTGTCATACAAAGTACAAAATTTTGAAAATGTAATTTTATTCTTACATTTTCAAAATCCTCTTGACAATGAGATCCAGTGGGTTGACTGGCCACTTCTTAAGTTGTTGTTGGTACCCCTGGTGGTATGTCTGGAAGGCATCAGGATCGTTCTGGAACAACTGCTTTGCTTCCGAACCAGAGGATGTGTACAGCTTTTCATTTAGATACCTAAATTGTGCAGCTGAAAATTACTGAGAATATTAAAACCCTCTTAAATCTTATATAAATATAATTTAATATCTAGTCATATTATTAAAACTGTACCAGTTTTAAGAGAGGTAGGGCACAACATGTTCATGTATGTTTGTTTGTTACTCAACATAGTATAAAAAAAAGTCCCAACTCCATATATTTATTACAATTCAAGCAAAAATAAATTTATTAAAAAAATATATTGGTTTAATTACTTTAATTATTATTTAATCGTTTATTTATTAACTAAACTAGCCTTGATATAGTTTTTTTTCTATTTTAAAAATATTTTATTTGTATGTCTGTACGAATGTATATTACATCATGCTAAAATGGCTATAGCAATATTAAAGGAACATTTTTGTATATAGGTAGCTAATAATATTATTATTTAAATAAATAACTTTAATAATTAATATATGATGTACATATAAACATTAAAAAACATCTTAATGTGGCCTTAAGGTATAACCTTAAGGCCACATTAAGATGTTTTTTGTTTGCTTGATATATCAATCATAATCTGATTGATAAGCTGAGGTGATTGCTAATATTATAAAAAGTTTTTTGAGTAAAACATGCAAGTATCATTTACATAAACATTAACAAATCTCTTATCGATCGGATAGACCCTAAAGGTGACAAACAAGCATACGGTTGTCCTGATGGAAAGCAGTTACCGTAGCTTATGGACGCCTGTAACACCAGAGGCATCACATGCGCATCTTTTGATCGCAAACCGCAACAGTTCAATACAGATAATGAAAAACACATTTCTAATTTCACCTTTGAGTTTCTCCAACATCCTCTGCCTCAAATGATTGCTATTACTGCTGACATCAATCTTATTCCTGTTAGTCTGCATCTCCAGCATTTTCTTAAGCTTTTCTTTCTTAGAATTCATTTGAACTACATTAAAAGTAACTCTCGTCTTTTGTTCCGCATTCTCATACTTCTTTTTATTTATTTTACTCTCATTTGACTTTGATTTAAGTGAAGCTTCATTTTCTATTTTCTTATTTACAGGTTTATTGTTACTTGTGTCATTGTTTGTCTTTTTCCTTTTTTTCTTTTTCCGTTCTCTTGATTCCGTTTCATGTTTATCAAATGCATCATCAATTTTTCTTTTATTTGGATTAATAACAAATTGCCCTGGCTTACTTACTGGGTTTTGATTTTTTACATCAAATTTCTTGTTTAGTTTTGGTTTCTTTTTAGTTTTGAAACAATTTGCTTCTTTAGTATGTGATGGAGAATCATTAATAGTAATCTTTTTAAGATCCTTTTGCGCAGTCAAAGTGTTTGTTGAATGTTGGTTTTTCTTTTTCTGCAACGTGCAATTGTTGTTCTAATTAAGTTTATAGGTTATGTTCAATGTAAACAAACCTCTTTTTATTTACAAACGAGACTTGAATATTGTTATTGATATATAATTAATATGATAGCATGCAAACAATTATGAAATGTGAATATAATTAGTTTCTGTACTTATGTTTAGCTTTTATGCTGATTCTTACCTTTGAAGTTTTGCCGAATTCATTAATAGATTTAGGGACATCTTCCCATTTTGGTATTTTGAACATGGTACTTTCCGTTTGTAAACACCTAGTTCATTTGTAAATTTAAATCAGTTTTTTTTTCGTGAAATAAACTTTACAAAAAAGTAGCATGTAGAGTAGAGGCAAGAAATACAAATTTTATTTCTTCTGGTTTTTTTTTGACACTTTTTGACTAACAATATATTAGTCAAGTGAGTGACAGTGACAGTCGATAGTAATAGTTTTCTTCTTTTTGTTGTTGGCAACCACGCTGCATTCGCAAATTATTTTTATCATTTTCAAGTTGTGTTTATTATGTATATCAATGTATTATGAACAAATATGTTCATATTACTACCGTTCGTAGTACCTACTATTAATTATACTATGCTCCCGGCTTCAGCGACATGCTGAAAATATTGTTATGACTCCTCTAGTTCTCATTATATACACGTAAGTAGCATTAACGCAACAGCAAAGTCGATAGTGTAATTTTATTGTTATTTTACATGACTTCTTGAAACAACTCGATACCATCATTCTAATCAAAGATTCCACTGAAATGATCACACATTTTTTTTTCCTTTCTGGCTGTTCATACAAAACACGTAACGTAGTTTCTGAGATTAATCTGAATAACAATAAACTCAACGAGGCTATCACCATGAGGTATTTTAATATTGTTAATTTATTTTAATTTATTTACCAGTATTACAAAGTTTCACTCGGTGTACTTCAATCATGTAATGACAATTATTGCCTTAAAATGTCTAAAAAAAAGGCCTACTACTAACTTTGAGTATTATGCCACCTCCTAACGATGGTATGGCATTATCTAGTTAATATAGACAGAGGAACAAACGGTTGAGCGAAGGAGATATCACCGGCAGTATCATTGTATGGTAGAAAGGGATACGTAGCACTGGTGGTGAAACACACCCCATTGTACGTCACAATCGGTACCTAGAGTTCTGGTTCAGAGAGTTTTCTACCGAGGTTTTCCCAGGAGAATACAGAATAGGATTCCTGAAAAGGGTGTGTTTTTGGAGAGTCGGCAATGCGTGAGTGATGCCCCTGGTAATGCAAGCGCCTATACGCTGCGATAACCGCTTACAATCAGGCGGGTCGCATGCTTGTTTGTCATCTTAGTAATATAAATGGATGCTTGCAACAGAAGATGTATCACTCGTGTGTTAGTAGGAGTGTTTTATTGTATTTTTAATTTGGGATTTATCACCACGATGAATAGAGGCAAAACCAACCTCACCTGCACGTAGGGTTGCCAACTTTTTTTCCAAAAAATAAAGTATATTTAGGTCTGACAAGAATATTAAACAGTATTTTAGAAAAATGAACAGTATTTTATTTATTTAATGGTTTAAATACATATTTTTTTAGAGCTTCTCACACTACTTTTTAATTTACAGGTTTTTTTTAATATTAAATACACCTCACTACAATTATATCTAAAATTAAATCTCATCTCAATCTCAAGGAGCCCATTTTTTATTAAAATAATAATTATAATTAATGAGTAAATTAAAAAAAATGTATGAGCGTCTAAGTCTAACCCTAGTGTTAAGCATCAGATGCTGAAAACAGTATTTTGTATACTTTATTTTTGTTCAACAGTAAACAGTATAATGTAGTGAAAAACAGTATAATACTGTTTTTAACAGTATAGTTGGCAACCCTACCTGCACGTGGTGTATCCTGCCGACGAGCGAAATAGGCTCTAGCAAAAGAGAAATAGGGTACAGCATATCTGTAAGTTGCCCGATTGGGGAAGTACCTCCACCTCACAGAATACCGCAGCCAAATAACAGTTCCCTTGAGGGTTGTTGTATTCCTGCGAGTGAGTGTGGTTACCAGAAAGGAAGTATTTGCTGCGTTGGCATCGAGGGTGGTGACACGTGAGCGATATTTCATGTTGTGAGCGTTAATTTGGTTACGGTAACCACTTCACATCAGGGTCCGTATGCTTGTCGGCCATCCGACGTAGTATAAAAAAATAAAATAAATTGAGAGACATTAATTTGCCTTGTCAGCAAGGATTTCATAGTAGGTACGTTTACACGTTAGTTCAACGCGATAATCAATGAGCACGTGTCTGAGCACGAGCACGAATGCAGGACAGAGACAACAGCCCCCTTACCACCATCTCTTATTGCGATGAATTAATTGAATAGATTGCTTATTTATACCAATGACTAAGCAACTCTATTGAATTTGAAATAGAGTCGCTTAATCATTGGTATGAATAAGCATTCTATTTAGTTATGAATCGCAATAAGAGATGGCGGTAAGGGGGCTGAGAGCCCTACTGTACCGCCGAAGCTGAAGCCGATTACCATCGGATTTTTTGTATGCGAAAATGAAACTACTGTTGCTAATTATGTTTAGCTCACCTGGTAGAAACCCTCGAGCTCTACCGACTAAGCTGAAGATTATTATTGACAAATATGTCAATAACTTTAACCTGAGACCAATTTTCAGAATCAAAAATACCGATGGTAATCGGCTTTAGGTTCGGCGGTATGGCCCAGGGTCCGATTCCCGTAATGTTCAATCGTTAGATATCGTAACGACTTAGTCGTTGTGTATAACTTACTATGTAGTTTTACTTTAAGCAAGTTGTCACTAGATGGCGCTGTCGCTAAACGTGTTGAATGTAAATCGCGTTATGGTTACGTTTGTGCATGTTGTATTGATGAAATATTTTTTTTTTGATATTATAAACAGCTTTGTACGTAGGTAGAAAAGTTTGTTTATTTATCAACCATTAGGAGCCATGTGGTACGGTTGATTACGTTGAAACCAGCGTAGCTGCGCTCGCACGACTACTGTTAGCTTTAAATTGACACTTCACGTTTACTATTTTCCCATATATTCACCATACTATGAGTATGGAATAGTCCTCATGGGCTCATGTGTATGAAACACATGAGGACTATTCCATACATATAGTTGTATGTATACAATAAGATTGAATGGATGGTCCTCGTATAAATGAGTATTGAGTGAGTATACTGAAAAATAATATACGTATCGGCATCAACCCACTGTTGGGATACGGGTCTCCCCTTAATCGTAGGTGTTCAGAGCGTACACCCCCACGCTGCTGGTGGAGGCCAAAGTTTTCAAGCCGCTCTAAGGCCACTAACGTATAAAATAGTAACTATACTATTTTATACAGTAGCTATACCGTCATTAGTGTACAACATACATACAGAAACGTAGAGAAATAAATATATATTTAAATAACTATTTTAGTATTCTTTCTTGAAAATCTCCTCGGACTCGACCTCGGCCATTTACAACTTTGTTATATGTATAGATTTACAACTCGTAGCTCCTGTCATACAGCAGACTGCAGAAGAAACATTTACATAAAAAACCGGACAAGTGCGAGTCGGACTCGCCCACCGAGGGTTCCGTAGGTACGTAGTATCATTATTAAATTTGATATTTTTCATTATAAATAAGAAATAATGCGTCGAAAAAAATAAATAAAATATATTTTGCAATGTGTACATCAAGCCCTTTCATATGATACCCCATTTGAACTAGTAGTTTCAATTTGAAATTTCGACACCCTATAAAAAATATAGACCCCCTATTTTTTAAGATCTATTTACAAATGTATAGTTTTCAGATTTATTCTTGTACTTGTAGTCTATAACGATGTTACTTGCCAAATTTCATAGTTCTAGGTCAACGGGAAGTACCCTATAGGTTTTGATTCCCTTGAGTGTGTCGAAATATGCGTTTTTTGCTGAATAAACGGCCGTAACTTTTTTCTACGTAAACTTAGCAGTTTGATTTTTTTACAACTTCATGGGACCATGGACTTGAGTATACAGTTCAAATTTCAGCTTGATACCTCCACGCATTCTCGACATAGAAATTCTTGACAGACAGACAGACAGACAGACAGACAGACAGACAGACAGACAGACAGACAGACAGACAGACAGACAGACAGACAGACAGACAGACAGACAGACAGACAGACAGACGGACAACAAAGTGATCTTATAAGGGTTCCGTTTTTCCTTTTGAGGTACGGAACCCTAAAAAGGGTCTATTATATTTCAAGTAAAATCACCAGGAAGCTCCGGCAGAGTACTACTTCAGCAGCGTGGGTAGAAACGAGCAAAAGATTATTTTTGTATTGCAAACAAGCGTACGCTACTATAGGCTCCCGAACCATTTCACATTAGGTGCCATGCTAATGTTTGGTAAGGTCAGCAACGAAAGTAATTTAAGAGGGGGTATAAAGGCAAATTGACAATTTTTGATTAGATGTATACCGTAAAACATAGGCCAATAATTACCCGAAAAAAAAAATACAGATATTACAATATACTTAAAAGGGATTGGTCTGACTGAAAACATAAAATATGAATGTTTTATCGATAGAAATAAATCACGAAGTTACGTCTAATTTTCAACTAAACCTAACTTTTCATCAATATGGTTCGTACTAGCGAGCCCATATTTTAATATGTAGTATAAAATTATATTACTAAGCGATTTTACTAGCGATTTTTTTTAAAGATGTATATTTTACGCGCAATTAAAATAAAACGAATTCGGCGCTTACTACGTTCTTATTTGGCTCAGAACGCTCACGTCTGTCGCACCCGACCTACGGCGACAGGCATGTTTTATTTCATCTATCAGTTGTGATCACTCCGTTGAGACGAGAAGACTGTGTTTCTGTGCTCCGGACCGAGAATATACTTCGTTGAAAATATGGCAAACAAAAAAAAAAAAAATTATACTACCTCGGGTGGCAGACAAGCATACGGCGTAAGCATAGGCGGTTACCAACACCCCAACTAATAATTGAAATATTGAGAGAAATTGTAAACTAATAGATAATTATTCTTGCAAATAATTAATATTGAATGTGAGATTGATTATTGTTTCGTTGATGAGAAGATTAACCTTGAAATATCGACCCTTGCGCGTCCGCTTTAGAGCTCACAATACAATGCACAAACGGTGGACTAATGTCGGTACGAGTAGTATATGCAAAACAAAACGATACTTTTGACCACTCGAGTGCTGGTGCCCGTATGTAGTCACGATTTTTACAGTAACTTATACAGTACATAATTTAAAAAAGAAAAACGGGTTGCACTCCGGTAGTACAGGCAGAAGCGAAAATATTAACGTTGCGCATTTTTGAATATTTTGGAATGGTTACGGAATGTCTCACGAATTGCTTTATTTATCAGTATGGACTATCATTTATGTGGTAAAACACAATATTCATTTATTGCGCTATCGTACACAAACATGACAATTTATATTACACTAGCTGACTCGCGCAACTTCGTCTGCTTGAGCTGCGTCTCTCAACGCTCTGTGCGTTGAGAGTGAAGCGTAAGCTTACCACTTGAAAGGTTATGGTGAGCCAATTTTAAAAGATGGACACATTCTATCACGGACTTTTTTTTAGATCTTTTTAAGGTGAATAATTCCGTCGTATATAATTGTTAGACAGTAGTGGAGACTAAAATGGACCTGATGATGATGATGATGATATAATTGTTGCGAAACTTGAACTGTTTACGCAGCGCACGCAACGGCAGCTCTCAAAAGGAATATTTTTTCCCATTTTTGCAACATTTTTCATTGGTGCTCCGCTCCTATTGGTGATAGCGTGATGTTATCTGTTATAGACTTATAGCCCACACCTTTCTTCGAAAAATAGGCTATCTAACGCTAAAAGATTTTTTCAATTCGAATAAGTAGTTCCTGAGATTAGCGCGTTCAAACAAACAAACAAACTCTTCAGCTTTATAATACCTCAATATTACCTCTTCTCCTACGCCGCGCCGGCGGCCTACCCTCCCCTCGTCTTACGAATTTTCGATCATGTCACGTGTCCTGACGCAAGTTTAATATTTTTTACCCATCCCAAGAAGTGCACGACGCTGTTAATGCTACGTACGACCAATGGAGCGATCGAACTCTTACAGTCATACATGTTATTAACGGATCACTCTCTGTTGCGACTTGAGGAGACGTTTTCAGAGTAAAAGTTGTTTACATATAAATTCTTCAACACGTAAATAAAAACCTATAAGAATATCGTGATTTAAAAATAAAATAATAGAAGTAATTTCTGTAATTATAAATAAATCCAAACTAATATTATAAATGTGAAAGTGTGTTTGTTTATTTGTCCTTCTTTCACGTCGAAAGTAACAAACGGATTAACATGATTATTTTTTGAGATAGTGACCTGGAGAGTGACATAGGCTACTCTTTATCCCGGAAAAACATCTTATTTCCGCGGGAAAAAATAAAATTTATAATCATTTGTCCTTCCATTACGTCGAAAGGAACCCATGTACCTACATATTTTTTTTAACAGGGATAGGTTACGGCCTGGAGAGTGACATAAGCTACTCTTTATCTCAGAAAAACACCACGTGAAAAAATATTTTTTTTATAAATATTTGTCATTCTTTCACATCAAAAGAAACTTAAGTGCGGACATGATTTTTTTTAAATGGGGATAGCTTACGGTCAGGCGAGTAATACAGGCTACTTTTTATCCCGGAAAAATATCTTATTCCCGTGGGAAAAAATAAACTTGGTAATCATTCGTCCTTTTTTTACGTCAAAAGAAACCTAAATGCCGATATGATTTTTTTAACAGGGATAGTTTACGATCTGGTGAGTGACATAAGCTAATATTTATCCTGGAAAAACATCTTATTTCCATGGGATTTTTTTTACATAAAAATTTGTCCTTTCACGTCAAAAGGAACCGAAGTACGGAATATGATTTTTTTAATGAGGATAGTATACGGTGTGGAGAGTGACGTAGGCTAATTTTCATCCAGGAAAAACATTTTATTCCCACGGAAAAAAATATAGTGTATAATAATTTGTCCTTCTTTCACGTTTACATACTCGTACATACATACTTACTATGTTTTGTGTTTGATTTTAAATCCTTCGTCGTCAGAGGGCGTGGGTTTGATCCCCGCAGAGGGAAAACATTTATGTGGTGAACAATTTTTATGCCTTGAGTGTGGTCGTTCCATCCATACTAATATTATTAGTGTTAAAGTAAGTAAATTCGTTTGTTTGTTATTTCTTCACGCCTTAACTATGCAGCCGAATATCCTTAAAATTCGTACATATTGGTACTTCTTTTTATCCCACGAAGTAAAAAAATTACAACAAGAAAAAATATACACACAATGGCAGTCCCCCTAGACCACGCGGGCGAAGCCGCGGGTAACAGCTAGTAAATAAATAAATATTTCTGGACAATTTACACAGCGCCATCTAGACCCAAATTAAGCGCAAAGATTGTGGGTTCTAGACAACTGATAAATGTACTTAAATACATTTTTTTTTTGTAAGTACATACTTATAATATTTGTATTATATATTATTATATTATAATATATGTATTTAAGTAGAAAACACCCAGACCAAGACTCTTGTACTTCACACAAATGCTTGATTTGTGCGGGAATCGAACCCGCGACCTCGGAGTCAACGTGGCCATTGCGAACCATTCGACCACCGAGCTCGTCAAATTAGGTGCTTATATTATTTTATTGTTCTTTTTTTTTTCAGATCAGCTTCTAATTTAAAGAATATTTCGGCAACTAATGACTATGAAAGTTTGGCACATATCAATTCCACTAAAAAAAGTACATAATAGATGAACCGACTCGCACTTAGCCAGTATTTATCTGATTATTTTAGGTATACTGTGCAAAAAAACGCAGGGCGGTGCGGGGAGACCTTTTCATTCCGAGCGACGGACGTGTGCGGGACGTATGAAGCGCGCGGGTGAAATCTGATATTTTTCTAGCTTTATGCGCGCTCTTAACACTAACGAAAAACACCGTGAACCTCTGGGGCGAAGCAGATTCCCAGCGGATTTTTTGTACGTCTGTTTAAATTTGTGATATTCATCTCTACCTGTTAAAATAAATAAAAAAAATATATATATTTATTTCGGATAACTACATGATCCATTGATAGTAACATTTTTGAAAATTATTCAGAATTTCAATTTTAAATTTAGAACATCAGTTTAAATACAAATCTCAATGTTAAATAAAATTAAATACAAAATGTCAATGTTTAGTTAAAAATTAATATATATATACATATATAAATGCCCATTACAATAAAACGAATTACCAAATTAAATACAAATAAATAATCATAACCAACATATACAATTAATTAATGATTTAAAACTGTTTCTCTCATATATATGATATATTATTATTATTATATATCATTTGTCAGGAATTGGTATTTTTCTCTTCTAGAAGAGTTGTCTCATCGGCATTGTTACAGTGACATGCCTGTCACAGCAATGCCGAAGGGCAGTCTAATCTATCTGCTATCATTTTCAAGATGACATTGGAACTGGCCCGAACTTTGCGCACCATAGACGCGCCCCTCTTACGCATGGTAGAGTGAAAGCATGCTGTGCGCGCTCTCGAAAACATGCCCGAAGCGCTGCAGTGTCGAGGCAGAACCAACATCACCCTGAACGAATTATTGTACAGAACGCGGAGGTCGCTGTAAGCTCGCTTTGTATAGTCTGCCCACAGGGTGCAGGTGTAAAGTGATGTACAGAACGTTCTAAATAGCGCAACTTTCACATCGCGCGAACCTGCGGGCTATCATGTTGGCTCTTACCGACAGCGCCCTCCGCTCCCGCTCAATGTCTGCATTGTCCTTAAGGTCGACAGTGACTATGTGTCCCAGGTACTTAAATTGATTAACCATCTCTAGAAGCACACCATTTAGATGGACCGGTGGTATATTGTGTGGGTACTTTGTACCCGCCTTAAAGACCATGCATTTACTTTTCCTTACATTATATACTAATCCGTGACCACTTACATATTCCTCACAGATCCGTATCAGCCTCCTCAGTCGACGCACTCAGCAACACCATGTCGTCTGCGTAACTCAAATTGTTCATACAGACACCGTTAACATGGCAGCCAACATGCTGGTTACTGAGCGTGACGATCAACTCGTTCATATATAAATTGAACTGTTAAGCTTATTATTATTAACATTAATTGGAGGTTAAATTAGATTTTGGCAATCAAAGAACCCGATGGTAATCGGCTTCAGCTTCGGCGGAGACGGAGGGACTGAGGTTTAAATTCTTAAAATGTAAGACAATGTATTATACATTAATACTTTTCTAGAATAACATGCAGTCGAATGGCGAAAACTCCATCTAAATCGGATGAGTAGTTTTTGAAAAAAAATCTAATATACATACATACGGGTCAAACAAATAAAACCTCTATTTTTAAGTCGGTAGAAAAGATTGCTAATGGGTGCCACGCGGTTGTCGTCGGCGCATCACAGGAAACACTGCCAGCAGCCAGCAACACAATCTATTATTTGTGTTATAGCATATCAAAAAAATTGGACAAGTGCGTGTTGACTCTCAGGCGGGTCAAGGGTTCCATAACTACACTTCTGACGAGAATAGAAACTCTTTATTTGATTTGATTTCAGTATCATGGTATAAATAAATGGGTGAGAGTAGCTCCAATATTTAGTCTTATAAATAGACATGCAAATTTACAATAATAGAATTAATTAATCTGATTGGAAAATTGCATAGTTATTCACTAATTCAACTATATTTATGTATTCCACTACTCCAATTATATTTATATATGCCCAGGAGCATTATCCTGCGTAGCCAAGATATGCACGTAGTATTTGTAGCGCTTCTTGGGACCCACTGTCAATCTACAAGCTGTTGTTTGTACAAAAATCATAATAATTAAAGATATATTTATTTAAGCCCTCGCTTAAAATACTCTAGTATTGATTGTTCAGTTTTGTCAACCATTACTCGTAAATGCGAACAGTTGCAGTATTTTTAAGCGAACTTAACAACATCATGTCAACCTATTGACTGTGATCTAACAAAAGATATACCTACACAAAATTTCAATAAACGACGAGGGACGAACTCGGTTGTCGAATGGCTCGCAATAGTTGCTTTGACTACGAAGCCGCGGGTTCGATTCCCGCACAAGTCAAACCTTTTGTGTGCATGAGCATGTCTGTTTTTCTTGGTCTGGGTGTTTTCAATAATATAATGCATAGAAATTCGTCGTAATAGTACTACGTAGTACTAGTACTTATACCGTGATATAAAATGTCATATTTGTAAAGTTAGTTGTAGATTATTATGTGTAAGGTGTTTATAACTTAAATACATATTTTGTAAATTGACAAACAGAAATATTCATGCACACATTCATGGAACAAAAATAGCTGTTGCCTGCCATTCAACCACTCGTCACACTTATTTACACAACTTATTGAAATTTAGTATTTTTTGGGGTGTAAGTGGTTCATCAACACCTATGAACCAAAGCCAACTTCACCTGCACGCGGTGCACCCTGCTGACTGACAAACGAAGCTCTGGCGATAAGAGAGGTAGGGAGCGTAATTGTAAGCTACCCGACTGGGGAATGCACCTCCACCTTACAGAATACCGCAGCCAAATAACAATTCCCTTGAGGGTTGTTGTGTTCCTGCGAGTGAGTGAGGTCACCAGAAAGGTTGGCAGCGGGGGTGGCGGCGCGAGAGCGATATTTTATGTTGCGAGCGTTAATATGGCTACGGCAACCGCTTAACATCAGGCGGGCCGTATGCTTGTCTGCCACCCGACGTAGTATAAAAAAAAAAAAAAAAAAAAAAAAAAAAAAAAAAAAAAAAAAAAAAAAATTAGTTTATATTTTTTGTTAGGTCGTTATCCATAGCACAAGCTTTGCTTCGTTTGGGTCTAGATGGCAATGTGTAAATTTGTCCAGCATTTTTTTATTATTTTAAAGACTTTTTAAGCGAAGAAAAATCCAGTTCTGCTTTCTGGAAAATGAATGAAATGACTGAACAGAAAATGGTAGATTATTATGATAATGTATTATTCACGGCTGAAAACGACACAATACCTGTGGAATACGGAACCCTATTTACCACACGCTTGGTACAAATTAAAACCACTGCGGTGCGATTAAAATTCGACTCTACATCTCACTGTTACAATCCATTCTTGTTTTTACTGTGTCCTTTTAGAACATACTTGTGAACATTATCCATGAAATTGGTGCCGTTAACGTAAACAGATAGTGCAACTGTATTAGGTATATATCTGTTATACCGCAATGGGTCTTGTGATATTTATATGAGTAGGTGTACATTAGTGAAAAAACTGTTTATTTGCAAAAAATATTGTATACAAAAACTTAAAGGAATAGGAACAAAATGTGAACGATTTGTTTTAAAGTGAAAATGGTATCTCTGTGCGTGTAATAGGTATACTAATAAAGTTTAAAGGTTAAATAATAGAATGTGTGATATATAATATTATTATATTACATTATTTTTATAACGTATGCAGATGTAAATGTTGTGAGTGGAATGGAGTTGTATGCAGTATAAAAAGTATATAATTTTGTAGTAAGTATCATGACTTTTTATTACACTAAGGTGATAAACAAGCGTACGACCTGCCTAATGGTAAGAAGTCATCGCTGCTTATGGATGCTTGTGGCACTACTGGCATCACTCACGCAATGTCGACCCTGTAAAAACCTTTTCAGGCGTTGCTTGAAGAACCCCATTACTGTAATTTCTGGTGACAGCTTTGGCAGGGAGTTCATTTTATTCATTTAGTGATTAAGGAATAGAGAGATTTGTACCTTAGAATTGAGTCGTAGTATTTTTAGATATTTCTTGGGCGACAATCGTGCGACCCGTTTGATATAAATTATAAATCGTAGTAATTAGTAGTAAAGTAGTTTGAAATATACGGAAAAAGTGCAAATTATCACGTTGTCAGCCCCGCTGTCAATATAGTACTTATATAATCAATATATCTCATAGATGTAGGTATGTAATAAGATTATTAGTTGGAAAATATATTGGCAGAAATCTATGGTAAGGAGGTACAAGTTTACATATTAGTGTTGTGCTCTGCCACTTCTTTTGTCACTATCTAGTATCTAATTAGCGGGTCCAATTATATGTTTGCTTTGGCTGGAAGCTGTAAAGGTGGATGAGCCTCTTACACCACAGTTTCTTATAAACTGAGTTTGCTTGTCGCACGAGGTAAAAAATTCAAATCATGTTATGTATATTTTATGGAAACAAAATGAAGATGCGCATGTCTTAAGGTCGGTCATGCGCAGAAGATACCTTCCGACACCCATCTGTGTTCTGTTTTTGTTTAATCTCAATAAAAAATACATAAATAATTGTTATACGGTCACAGTGAAATAAATACAAGTTAAATATTATTCTAATATTTATTGTTATTGAGAAAGAATTAAATGACTTTAATAAATTCACCACATTCGGTAAATGTAACCTAAAATTCATATTTAATGCAGATGTAGTGTATTATTCAAGGAATACCTGTGATTCTATGTGTGTAGTGTATCTTGTAGGTGTGTTGAATGAAGTTATTTTGTGACCTCCCGTCATTTTATATTGGAGTCTTTGCAAGTACTCTGGAAAGCCACATCTCTGTCGTAAGTATTATTATAATCATTATTTAACCAGTAATTAGCATTTATATTAAGCAAGAAATTTTAGAAAATCATTGAGTATTTCTTCTTCTTTTTTCGTATTCTGGAAAGGGGCATAAATTGTACTGAATATATAAAATTGTACTTAAACATGTGTTGACGAGACGTACGTAGATCTTTTTTATATCTAGTGATAATTAAGTATATATATTTATACATATGATAATATAATTTCATGTCCGTTTTATAATTTTAACAGCAAATATTTTATATTTACGTGTTTTATTCGGTTGTATATTTTTAAACAGAAGGCCAATTCTCGTAATTTTTCTACGAACGGAGATTGAAAGTTGACCGAATCGAGATTGAATTGTGAATTGACTAAAATTATATACTTGATTTCATTAATTAATTATTATTAATTCTTGTTGTTGCCAAAATAACATTCTTAGTTTGTTTAATTTTCACTCATATTTCGTTATAATCCTGCTTAAATTTTATTTTGAAGTTACATATTGTGTTACGAGAATACCAAATGTGACATTTGTGAGATCGAGACTGGATCGAAACTGAATTTTGACTATATTACGAGAATTGCCCCTCTGATGTTTCTCCAGGCTATAATAACTCTTCTGTCTACATTACTATTGCATATTTTGGTTCTTATCAATATTACATATCAATACTGCATATTCATTTAGTATGTTATAATGATCTTTCAGATGATAACTGAGATTGATGTATAGACTCAGCTATGCATATGCAGCGGTGGGAAAACGACCCTCCTGAATTTCTTATGCTCTTCCGTATCTATAAATGTATATAGTTACTCATTGCGTTCTGTCTGTTATATGTAATGAATTTGTACACTGCTTGCACTTAATTTTAATAGGATTTAATTTTACTAAAAAATTAACATCTGACCATTGGTTTAGATTTGAATCCTTCAAAATGCGAGTTGATCCTTTCAAAACAGACAGATTTTCGACCATACAAAAATTTTATGCTATAACTTCAGGTATCAAAATTTCAGGAAGACATTCTCTTCGCTTCCTTGGAGCTCCCGTCATAGATTATGCTTTTTTTACTTTTATTTTAAGAAAAAAATCAAAAGTTTAACAACATTTCGGAAAGGTTTTCTAAAATTTGTACTAATTCAGTATATACGTACATTCATTCGGTATTGCTGTTTCGTGCCAAATTGTACATATGTCCTTCGATCCTGCCACACGTGGAAACATCACTCTTGGGAAGGATCGACGTAATACTGAGAAACACCAAGCAGATTAGTAAATTTAGACTTGGATGACCGGGCCTGGCTGCAAGCTACACTCCCTATACGCTTTGGCTCGGTATCTGCAAAATTTCTAGCGTAAGCCTGCCGGCATTCTTGTCGTCGGTCTACAGTACCGTAGAATTGACCGGGAAAATTCTTTCTCCTTCACGGGTTACTTCGGAGGTAGTGAGTTAGTCCGACGCCATGTATGCCTGGATGGTGGCCTGTCCGAGTTATGATGTGCCCATCAACCCTTCCTCCCAGAGACGGTGGGATTGGCCGCTGTGTGAGTTGGTCCGTAAAAATTTTATTGACACATCGACTAACACTGCAGAGCGGGCTCGTCTACTGGCTGTGGGAGAATAGGAATCGGGCCTTTGGCTGCAAGCGTTGCCGTCTCCAAACATAGGTACTATGTTGGATGACGGCACTTTTCGTATAGCAGCCTGCCTCCGTTTAGAAATTTCTTGCGTTGCCCCGCATCGCTGTCGATGTGGTGAAGATGTCGACCGGCAAGGACACCATGGCCTCTCATGTTGCAGGAGTGCTGGCAGAATCCCACGTCATGGCAGCATTAATGATATTATTCGTCGGACTTTTTCCACCACATCCGGCGTCCCAGCAGTTTTGGAACCAACTGGTCTGATACAACCATTTTATGAAATGATCGGCCACATCATGGTGTGATCTATTCTAAGATCTGGCCACGATATATACATAAAGCGGCAGTGACCGCGTGTCTGTACATTTAACAAATAAATAATAATAAATATTTCTGGACAATTTACACAGCGCCATCTAGTCCCAAATTAAGCGCAAAGCTTGTGTTATGGGTACTAGACAACTGATAAATGTACTTAAATACATTTTTTTTGTAAATACATACTTATAATACATAGAAAACACCCAGATCAAGACAAACCCTGACATGTTCATGCACACAAATATTGATAACACCCAGACCAAGACAAACAGACATGTTCATGCACACAAACGTTTGTCTTGTGCGGGAATCGAACCCGCGACCTCGGAGTCAAAGTGGCCATCGCTAACCATTCGACCA
This sequence comes from Hypsopygia costalis, assembly GCA_937001555.2. Classification (NCBI taxonomy): domain Eukaryota; kingdom Metazoa; phylum Arthropoda; class Insecta; order Lepidoptera; family Pyralidae; genus Hypsopygia; species Hypsopygia costalis. The sequence continues at coordinate 31,646,784 of OW443329.2, forward strand.
CCGAGCTCGTCGAAAATAAATGCATAATAAAAATTACTAAAAAGGTTGAAATTTGACGCGGACTAACAAGCGCCTACGTCCAATAATCTCATTGCACGCCTATCTACGCGTTATCGACTAATTTAGGTACTCATTTATGTGTAAAATTTATTTTTAGTAACATCAGGACAATCTGGTATTGAATGGAAATGCACGTTATTCCCAAAAAGTCACAATATGATATGAAATCACGCAATGGCGTGTGTATTGTCGCTTGTCACGCCACGGGCGCCGTGATAACGGCCCTAAATGTATAATTATCATTAGTAATACAGTTGTATGGTAATATTTATGAAAGACCTTTTTTATACTAGTAACGTGACAAACAAACATACGGTACGTCTGACGGAAAGCAATTACCGTAGCCCATGGACGTCTATAACACCAGAGGCATCACATCTTGCCGATCATGTTAAAACCTTTTTACGCCCTTTTTGAAGAACATGCTGTAGTCTCCTGGGAAAACCTCAACAGGCAGTTCATTCCACAGCTTGGTAGTACGTGGAAGAAACCTTCTCTGGAACCGCACAGTCAGTGACCACTTCGGTTCTAATGTGTGAGGATGAATTCCCTGTCGATGGCGAGCGGTGCGACTGTAGAAGGAGGCCGTGGGCATAATGTCAAATAACTCCTCTGAACACACCCCATTATACAATCGGTTGAACACATCGCAAAATCTCTCTCAGACTCAATGGTTCTTAGCCGTCTAGCTTCTATCAAATCATTTTATTTGCGAGCATACACGGTTCAAAGTTGGTACAAATATAAAAGTGCAAGCGTGTTGCACCAAACATTGGCATGCAAGAAGATAATTAAAGTCCCCGGCTTCGCCTTTGTGTACAGTTAAGGATCAATCTTACTTTTTTAAATGTATAATGGACGAGCTCGGTGGTCGAATGGTTAGCAATGGCCACTTTGACTCCGAGGTCGCGGGTTCGATCCCCGCACAAGACAAACATTTGTGTGCATGAACATGTCTGTTTGTCTTGGTCTGGGCGTTTTCTATGTATTATATGTATGTATTTACAAAAAAAAAAGTATTTAAGTATTATATATCAGTTATCTAGTATCCATAGTACAAGCTTTGCTTAGTTTGGGACTAGATGGCCGTGTGTAATTTGTCCAGGAATATTTATTTATTTATTTATTAAATTTGACAAGTAACAGCCAATATATAAGTCGACGGTCCCTACGTATAAAGCGACATGTCATTTCAGACATGTCTGCTTATACTACGATATAGTAATTAAAGAATATTATTATTGGACAAATGAGTTAATTTCTTACTTTTTAATTATATACAATCAATAAAATAAAAAAGAAAATGTTTTTTACGGGCAATCTATAGCAATTTATGCAATAAAAAAAATTGCCATTTTTGACATGTCGCTTTATACGTAGGGACCGTCGAAGTAAGCGAAAAGAGGAGCCCCAATCGCATCGGCAACGGACAAGAGGCGTTGATGTCTTGTCTGTTGACGCTGCCATGCTGGCCTACAAGATGCTTCTTCACGGTTACTTGTTTTTTTTTATTTTTAGGGTTCCGTACCTCAAAAGGAAAAACGGAACCCTTATAAGATCACTTTGTTGTCCGTCTGTCTGTCTGTCTGTCTGTCTGTCAAGAATTTATATGTTGAGAATGCGTGGAGGTATCAAGCTGAAATTTGAACTGTATACTCAGGTCTACGGTCCCATGAAGTTGTAAAAAATCAAACTGCTAAGTTTACGTAGAAAAAAGTTACGGCCGTTTATTCAGCAAAAAACGCATATTTCGACACACTCAAGGGAATCAAAACCTATAGGGTACTTCCCGTTGACCTAGAAGTCTAGAACTATGAAATTTAGCAAGTAACATCGTTATAGACTACAAGTACAGGAATAAATCTCAAAACTATACATTTGTAAATAGATCTTAAAAAATAGGGGGTCTATATTTTTTATAGGGTGTCGAAATTTCAAATTGAAACTACTAGTTCAAATGGGGTATCATATGAAAGGTCTTGATGTACACATTGCAAAATATATATACTTTTTTTTTCGACGCATTATTTCTTATTTTTAATGAAAAATATTAAATTTAATAATGATACTATGTACCTACGGAACCCTCGGTGGGCGAGTCCGATTCGCACTTGTCCGCTTTTTTTTTATACTACGTCGGGTGGCAGACAAGCATACGGTCCGCCTGATGTGAAGCGGTTACCGTAGCCATATTAACGCTCGCAACAAAAAATATCGCTCGCGCGACGCCACCCCTTCTGCCAACGCAGCATCTCCTTCCTTTCTGGTGACCTCACTCACTCGCAGGAACACAACAACCCTCAAGGGAATTGTTATTTGGCTGCGGTATTCTGTGAGGTGGAAGTACATTCCCCAGTCGGGTAGCTTACAATTACGCTCCCTACCTCTCTTTTCGCCAGAGCTTCGTTTGTCAGTCAGCAGGGTGCACCGCGTGCAGGTGAAGTTGGCTTTGGTTCAAAGATGTTGATGAACAACTGACACCCCGAAATTGTTATTTTTGAATAAAACAAGCAATTGTTCTGATTTGAAAATTTCACGAAATTAATTTCTAGAGAAGGATTTGCGGCTACAATAGTTATTTGTTATGCAAGGCTGCAAAGTTAATTTTTGGCGCGAGTACCTTGTATTGAAACCTGAGCAAGCGAAGGATTCTAGGATTGAGCCACGAGCGAAGCGAGTGGTTCAAATATAGAATCCTGAGCGTAGCGAGGGTTTCAAAGGTACGAGACGCTAAATAACTTTGCTGCCGAGCGCAACACACAACTTTTCACCTCACTAAAGCGAGGAAAATGTTAGGTGCAAGAAAAACAGTTTTAATAAATAATCATCAATGGACTGGCTGCAGAGAATATAAACTATTACGAAACCAATGAGGTTCTATATATATGTAATTTATTGTACGAAACCTTTATTGAATAAAAATATTCGAATTTTAAAAACACTTTCCACGCTAGCGGATAAAGTGCGATTTTCCACGCAGATTTCGAATGATAAACAGAGCTTTTACGAGCTAGTGAGGTGAAAAATAAATTTAACAATTTTTTTATATCATAATCTACATATATAAAATGTCACGGTGCACGCATTCCTCATAAACGGCTTGACCGATTTTTATGATTTTTTAATGTGTATTTTGTAGGTTTGAGAATAGGTCGTTAAGTATATTTCATTAATTTATATGGCTGGACAACGTTTGCCGGGTCACCTAGTAATCATATAATAAATTCAATTTTGAAGCTAAGGTAGGTAATACTGCACCTATGACCCTTGACTGTATATATGTCGCAGCCAATTCGTAAAATCCGCCGCATTACATAACGTCTAGCTGTTTTACAAAATGGCGGAGCCATTATTTCAACCCGCCTTTTTATCATAATGATTACACGACCGAATTGTTACCTGGTGGTGTATCACCAAGAATACTATAATAAAAGAATCAAATAGCTTGGCTATTTCTAATTACGGTCATAATAAGTAATACTAACACAAACCTAACCAAAAGATAATTTAAATGCAATCTGCCTAAAGTTAGCCGTTTTGTAATGTGGCGGTTCTACCAATTTGGCTGCGACATATACATAACGCTGTACCAGACAGCGGTATATACCTAACTGAAGGGTGTTGTTATTTGGCTACGTTCTTCTGTGAAGTTGTACTTTCCCAGTCTGGCTCTACATGCGTGCATTTCTCCTTGTGTATTCCTTCAAAATAGGATATTTGTAATGTCTACCTCGGACAGTCCGTGCAGTTTGGACGGGGTAATTTTAACGAAGAGATCGATAGACGCATTCGATTGCGCTGGGCAGCTTTCGGAGAGCTTCAGCACATCACCGCACAGATACCGCAGTGCTTGAAAACTAAAGTCTTTAACCAAATCAGTGTGCCGCCCGACGTAGTATAAAAAAAAATCATTTTACATAGTCTCATCATCATCATCAGCCTGTATCTACCTACTGCTGGATATAAGCCTTCCCCAATGCTTTCCACCAGATACGATCCTCCGCCTTCCGCATCCAGCCGCTCCCAGCCGCTTTCTTAAGGTCATCGGACCATCTAGTAGGAGGGCGTCCAACACTTCGTCGTCCTATGCGCGGCCTCCACTCTAATACCTTCCTCCCCCATCTGCCATCAGTTACTCGGCAGATGTGACCGGCCCATTGCCACTTCAGCTTGCAAACTCTGAAGGCTATGTCGACAACTTTGGTTCTCCGTCGAATTTCTTCGTTCCGGATTCGATCCCGCAGAGAAACCCCGAGCATAGCCCTCTCCATCGCTCGCTGCGCGACCTTTAGCCTGTGGACCAGTCCGATGGTCAGTGTCCAAGTCTCTGCACCATATGTCATTGCAGGGAGGACGCACTAGTTGAATACTTTAGTCTTCAAGCACTGGGGTATTTGCGCTAAAAAAAAAAGACGAATAAGAAAGTTAAATTATAAACATATCTGTTTTTCTCATATCAAATTGTCTGTCTGTTTGTGACCTTTCATGACTAAACGACGGAATCGATTTGAAAAAATATAAATAAATATTTCTGGACAATTTACACAGCGCCATCTAGTTCCAAATTAAGCGCAAAGCTTGTACTATGGGTATTAGATAACTGATACTTATTTTTTTTTTGTGTTGTAAATACCTACATAATAGGTAGGGGAAAAAGTCTTTTCGCATTATAGTATGTATGAACTTGTAATAAAATCTCTTTGGTTATACCATTTGTATCTGGCAGGTTTTGATATCTTTAAAAAGTTTAAATTTTAAAAAAGATAATTCCAAATTCAAATTAGGTAAATGTGTGATTTTCATTTGTTTTTTTTACTGTCAAGATGAGTGAATCTAATGAAGAAATTCGATTCATTTTAAAATTTTACTACAGAAAAGGTAAAAATGCAACGCAAGCTGTGAAAAAAATTTGTGACGTTTATGGACCTAGTGCAGTGTCTGTGAGAGTAGCACAAATTTGGTTTAAGCGTTTTCAATCAGGAAATTTTGATGTGAAAGATGCACGTCGCTCTGGTCGCCCTGTTACGGATAAAATAGATGCCATTTTTGAAAAAGTGGAGCAAGATCGGCATATCAGTAGTTACGACGTAGCTGAAGAATTAGGAATTGACCACAAAACAGTTTTGGCGCATTTGAAAAAAGCTGGGTACACTAAAAAGCTCGATATTTGGGTGCCTCACGATTTCACTGAAAGAAACCTAATGAATCGTGTACTCAGTTGCGATTCTTTACTACGACGAATGAAAGCGAACCGTTTTTGAAGAAGCTTATAACTGGTGATGAAAAGTGGATGACGTACGACAAGAACGTGCGAAAAAGGTCGTGGTCAAAGGCCGGTCAGGCTTCACAGACTCTGGCAAAACCCGGGTTAACCCGCAACAAGGTGATGCTGTGTGTATAGTGGGATTGGAAGGGCATTATTCATTATGAGCTGTTACCGCCAGGCAGGACTATCGATTCTGAACTCTACTGTGAACAACTGATGAGATTAAAGCAAAAAGTTGAGAAAAAGCGGCCGGAATTAATTAACAGAAGGGGTGTGATTTTTCATCATGATAACGCTAGACCTCACACATCTTTAGCCACTCAGCAAAAATTAAGAGAGTTTGACTGGGAGGTGTTAATGCATCCGCCGTATAGTCCTGACCTTGCACCTTCTGATTTCCACCTGTTTCGGTCTCTTCAGAATTCTTTAGGCAATGTCAGGTTAACATCACGAGAAGACTGCCAAAACCACTTGTCGTGGTTTTTTGAACAGAAGTCCCAAAATTTCTATAGTAATGGGATCATGTCTCTACCTACAAGATGGCAAAAAGTTATCGAACAAGATGGCACCTACATACTTTAGTTAAATGTAAATAAACTTTATTAAAAAATGTTTTGAATTTTCATTTAAAATACGAAAAGACTTTTTCCCCAACCTAATATAATACATAGAAGACAGCCAGACCAAGACAAACAAACATGTTCATATTAGTCTTGTGCGGGAATCGAACCCGCGACCTCAGAGTCAAAGTGGCCATTGCTAACCATTCGACCACCGACCTCGTCGTGAATGATTGGTATTTCCGAGAAAGGACATAGGCTACAATAGCCTATGTCCTTTCTCGGAAATACCAATCATTTACTAACGGGCTCACTGTAACTGTGAGCGCGCTAGTAGACGACAGGGACGAAGCCGTGGGCTTAAGTTAGTATATTTACTATTTAGATATAGATTAAAGGCTGGCAACGGATCAGCGACCCCTTTTGGTGTTGCCGATCTCCATGGGCGGTGGTGATTGGTTTCCACCAGGCCCATTTTTATATGACAGGGGGACAAATGACCCACATGCTCGTTTGCCCCCCGCTTATATAAAAATAAAGATAAGTATTAACTTCCGCCCGCGGCTTCGTCCACGTGGATGTTTGGCTATCGCGCCAAACTATTAATGGGAACAAATGATTCCCACACAGGACAAACATTTGTGTGCATGAACATGTCTGTTTTGTCTTGGTTGGGTGTTTTCTATGTATCTTATGTATGTATTTACAAAAAAACAAAAATGTATTTACGTATGTTTATCAGTTGTCTAGTAACACAAGCTTCGTTTACTTTGGGGCTAGATGGCGCTGTGTAATTTGTCTGACAATATTTATTTATTTATTTATGTATTGCTCGGAAATACCTCATATTTTCGGGGTAAAAAGTATCCTATTATTTATTCTGAGCTTCTAATGATGCCTTAGTTCACAATTGCACTAACTACGAAATTTACATTTTTGAGGAGAGAGCTTTAAAGTTTTTTAAAGTTTAGACGAGAACAGTAGAAAATCCAAGTAAAGTACTCCATCATATCTCAATATTGTAATATTAGTTTAAACGTAACCTTTTCAAAATGGCTAAATAAACATAAAACCCCCATTTAATACATTTGTGCACTAAGATTGATTATGCTGACCGGCATTAAGTGAAAAACTCAAAAATATTTAACAGCTTTACCAGGCTGGTTCAAGGTCCAAGAAGAAGGATAACAGTAGTTAAGGATATTGCATTAAATAGACAAAATAATAAACCAGTGATCCATATTCATAATGTTTATTTTTATTACAAAACACAAACAGTTTTTATCCACAATCAAATAAAATAAATTTCAAAATCACAACAAAAAAATTAAAAGGACTGAAGCCCAATTATAGGCCAATCTTTAGCTATTTCACAAAACAATTCGTTTCTAAATCATTAAAATAAGATTTTTTATAAGAAAATTAATAAAGTCAGTCTTCAGTTTCAGGTAACAATTATTCATTTTTACTAATTGCTAATTAAAAATTGAATCAAAACTTAAATTTCTTCAACAATGGACTCTTCATCTGGATCATCATCAGACGATTCAGTGTCATCACAATTATTGTTAACAATTGCCGCAGAAGTGGATGGAATATCTTTGTAATAGTGCTCATATTCTGGTGGTATAAACCCCATCATTTAAAAGTGTTATCAGATCTTTCTTTTTAGTTTGCGACACTGCAATTAAGTGACTTATATGCTCCTACAGAGGTTTCTTTAGTTTGCTTATACATATGTCTTTGTTTTTTTTCATTGTTTTTGTCTTACAAATGTCTATTTCTTTGAAATCTGGATCGGTCAAATCGTATTTGTAAAAAATTGAAGTGGGGGATTCTTTCTGCAGCCGCAGCCACTTAATTATCAGCCACTGTACTGGCTCATTTTTTGTTGTATTGGAATTCAAAGTTTTTAAAAGTACCTACTTAGCACACTTGTCCATCAAACTTTCTTGGTCCTTTTGTACTACCAACACATAATACACTCTTCTAGCACTGCTAAAAAGTATGAGCAGATATTGCAAATGTATATAATACGTTTGTGTTTTGAAATTTCCTGCAGTTGAGGAACTTAAAATCAGTTAAAGTATATCTTGATTGGTTTTACAAAAATAAAGATCATTAGTATAATACCACATTCATGGAACATTAAACGAACTCATTTAATACAACTGTGACCCACGTATTTGGTAGAAAGAGACGGAATAACGGTATTTCGATGCGCGGAAACGAAAGAGCATGAAATTTAGTGTATTTGGCATTAAAAAATAAAAATTGAAAATTTTGTAGTTAGTGCAATTGTGAACTAAGGCATCGACTGTATGCGAAATTTAATGGCTAACGGTTCAGTAGTTAATGCGTGTAAGTAAGCATACAAACAAACTCATTTCACTTTTATAATATTTGTACGCAAGTATGGATAAGGTTAGTAAGGATAAGTATATTTATTTAATAATAATGTATGGAAGGAAAGATAAGATAGGAAAAATCGGCTGTGATTTAGTCGAAGGCCGTTAATTACGCATTAGGCAGTTGAAAACATCCCACATAGAACAAAAAAAAAAAAAACAGTATATCTAAACAATAATAAGGTTAATGCTGATTCTATTACGGATAGGTATTCCATTTAGGTCATTTATACGTCAGTAAATTGTTGTACCACGCATACAATAAAGTTAATTATTGGTTCATAGTGCTACATAAATTATAATGATTCGTTCCTTTTAGCTTCAATTTAGACAATAAGTATTATTGTCTGATCTATTATTACACATAATACTGACCATTTAGAATTCCTCATTTGTATCTATATGTCGTAGAGACTAACTGACATCTTTCCAGTTACGCCAATACGTAATACTGTGAGTAAATTATAAAAAATATTACTAATGTACTTTGCATATCCAATAATACATATCATCATCATTATCATCAGGTCCATTTTTAGTCTCCACTACAGGAGCACGACCCTCTCTCGTCCGTCCTAGACGGAAGGAGGATTTGTCTTTGGCCAGCGTGGGGAGTGTAGGTCAAAACCTACACTCCCCACGCTGGCCAAACGGGTTGGGGAGGCCTGATCGATATTTGATAATGTATTTCCCTTAGTCGCCTTGTACGACATCCACGGGAAGAGACGGAGTGATTATATTCTAGTCTGCCGGAAACCACACGGCCAAACTACTAATACATATATAATACCTTCTAATATAGTATAAGTAATAAGTAAGCTCTAAGTACAGTATGACACTCCCTGCCGCTCTCTCGTGTCGACCTCACCTCCTCTCTGAGACAGATCTGGAACAGTTTGTATGGCGCCGCACGCACACGCGCTCATTCGAGTTCTGCACAAACGTCTTTATCTATGTAGTAGTAAACGACGCGACATTTGTATGGATTGGCCGGGGTGTGCTAATACCCTCAGGCCATATAGGACTATTGTGGACTTAAATTCACCTAAGATATTTTATCAAATATTTACTTGTTAAAATATCTTTGTTATTAACTAACATCGTAGCTCTATCTATTCATAACTAGGAACCCGCCCCGGCTTTGCACAAGTAGATATTCGCAAAATTATAATATATAACTTTTCTTGATAATACCTGTTTCTATTGATGAAAATCGTATGAAAACTGAGAGCTAAGTGCCAGTTTGTGTTGTGAGTGAGCAAGTAAGCCACATAATTTTGATATGTAACACGCGTCGTAAATTCACAACATGAGAGTTCTTCTCTATTTGGTCGGTTTGTTTACGTTGATATGATCAAACGCGAACAAAAAAATCACAATAAACACTCTGTTCAGTGTTAGTGAGATTAGCCTGAATAATCACGCTTCAATGTATTATAGTATTGTCTAATATAATTTTTTTTTTAATAATTATTTCATTTTATTTATTTACTGAGTTCATGTGTAATTATTACAGATGGTATATATAAAACTAATAAGTAAATACATAGTTTATATACATAGTTAGCGGCCGTGTGCTTTCCGGCAGACGGCCGTGTGGTTTCTGGCAGACTAGAATAGAATCACTCCGTTTCTTCCCGTGGATGTCGTGCAAGGCGACTAAGGGAAATACATTATCAAATATCGATTAGGCCTCCCCAACCCGTTTGGCCAGCGTGGGGAGTGTAGGCCAAACCCTCCTTCCGTCTAGGACGGACGAGAGAGGGTCGTGCTCCTGTAGTGGAGACTAAAATGGTCCTGATGATGATGATGATGATATATAAAACATGAAAAGGTTCACATATGACTCTGGAAGGACATAACAAATTTATGAAGCAGGCAGACCGACGTTCTTGTCTTTGAAAAAAATCGTCTAATGTACATAAACATCAATGTTTTTAGCAATCGTTCATACTTTGCCAGAATGAAATACGCACTGAAATAAAAAGAGTGCGTTAGATATTAGATATTTCCCTTTTGATCTATTTACCTAAAGACCTAGATTTCTTTGCTTGATGTCACTCGATTATACAGGTCATATAAATATCACAGTAAAAAAAAGCTGTTGTAACATTATGGTTACGCATTATTAATAACAAGGAACGCATTATTAAAAGCCGTTATTAATAATGCGTAACTTTATAGTTACGCATTATTAATAACAGCTTTTTTAGCTTAGGAGTAACGGCTGTGTTATATATTTTAGTTCGCAAACTTTGCTTTTAAATGTCTGATACCTACCTAATTATGTCAAGAAGATAATAATAATACCTATCCACGCATACATTCCGATTCCGTATCCAAAAGGTGCCGACTACTGAGACTCCGCTGTCTGTCCGTCCGTCTTATAGGGCTCTAACTTTTGAAACGTACTAGTTATATACATGAAATTGTTACCGATTATATGTACATATATTACTACTATAATAACAATACTGTAAATGAGATAAAATTAAAAATTAAACTGGCCGCTATGACAAAAAATAATAAAAACAAAATAATGAAAATTAAAGAGGGTCTTCATAAAAAAACATATTTTTCAGGGTTTTAACTGAATCTTCATAATGACATGAACTAGATATTTGATTTTTTTTATTGAATTAAAATATTGTACGGAATAATTCATATACGAGTCCGATTCGCACTTGACCAGTTTTATAATTTGGAACTATTTCAGTGCCGCAAATTTGATTATGCGAATTGTGCTAATTTGTGGTATTGTACTGGCATAGTTAATGTGATTTGTCTTTCACGAAATGTTGTTTTCAGTTGCGATAATAATTGAATATTTTGTTCTCAGATATTCTCACATTCACGGCAAGATTGCTCAAGATGACTAGTAAAATGAGGTGATACCCGACTGAGGGCCTGCTACAATGGGGTACTCGAGTTCTCAACGATCGACCAAGCTGCGGTGGGACAAAATCGTGAGTATTATCATCGTCACCATCATTATTATCAGCTTGTAGTATCCACTGCTGGACATAGGCCTTTCCGAATGTCTTCCAACGTATATGCGATCCTCCGCATCACATACACCCAGAACAAGACAAACAGACATGTCACAAATGATTGTAATGTAATGCAATATATTGACAGAGTTTCTTTCGGCATTTCTTCTCGTCAATGGTCATTCCGAAATGCTGGTAGATAAAAAAACTATACCTAATTGTAAAAGACGTGTCTAAGTGCCCGCGAGGGCCCACAGAATAAAGAATTTTGACTTTGACTTTGACATTGTCTTGTGCGGGGATCGAACCCATACTTCGGACTCGAAAAAAAAGCAGCCGTTTTTAGCTCTTTTCGCTACTACTTCTAACGAAAAATGAAACATTTTGAATGTGGGTATATATATTGTTTTTGCAATAAACTATACATAGGAATTTCCGATATCCTAAGTTTCCGCCGCTACAACGGCCTTAATATAGTTAATAGGCTAGTATTAATGACAACAATTTTGTTACAGTGGCGATGGCGATGCCAGTGGAGCATAGTCACCATCACAGCCATTGCACTGGTCATCTACAACGCAGCAGCAAACGTGTGGCTTCTCAGACCGCAGTCCTGTCCTATCGCGACTGCCGCGCCTGTCACTGACCCACCGACGTGCGAACCATGCATAGACACAGCACCAAACACAGCCTTAGACGATGACCCGATATCCAGACTAGACTTAAGACTCGGCAGATGGGACGGATCCAGGTCTTACAGAATGTTTGATTACGCTGCAGTAGGAGAGACTTACGCTGAAGTATCAGCTAACTACCGAGTCTGTCTAGCCACACAAAGTTCAATTGAAAGACTACATGAGTTACTGCGGATAGCAGCTCATTGGTCAGGCCCTATTTCGGTAGCTGTATTCGTTGCTGGAGATGAGCTGAGGCTTTTAAGAGCCTTCGCGACTTGGTTATTTCGCTGTCAGCCGGAGATATACTCTAGGATCGCGCTGCATGCAGCCACTCCAGCGGAAAGACCAGGAGTGCAAATGAACATGCCTAGTTGGGCTAAAGATTGTGATGCGAAGCCCTTACCTCCGGGAGAAAGGCGAGCTGACACAGTAGCATGGAGGGCGAGGCATCCTTATCCACAAAATCATTTGCGGAACCTTGCTAGAAGGAACTGTCAGACTTCTTACGTGTTTCTAGTAGACGTTGATATAGTTCCTTCTAGAGGAATGGCGGAGGCTCTAGATAAGTTCCTAGCGACGGCTCCTAAGTGTCCTCTGTGTGCGTACGTGGTGCCTACTTATGAGTTGGACAGGAGGGTGGCTAACTTTCCGACGAACAAGTCGGAGTTACTGAGGCTGTCAAGGAACAAATTAGCAATACCTTTTCATAGGAAGGTGTTTATTTATAATCAGTACGCATCTAATTTCTCTAGGTGAGTCAATGTGTTATTTATTGTATATCGTTTTTGTGTAACTGACTTTTCTAAGTAGATTTTTACTTCGGGTGTCATACAAGTATACCGTAGCCATATAAACGCTCGTAACATGAAATATCGTTCACGTGCCACCATTCCCGCTGCTAAGGCAGCAACTTGTTAACTCCTCCATTGAGATTCCATGAGTGAGGTCGCCAAAATGGAGGAATTAAATAAATAAATAAATATTTCTGGACAATTTACACAGCGCCATCTAGTCCCAAACTAAGCAAAGCTTGTACTATGGGTACTAGATAACTGATATTATATTTAAATACATTTTTTTTTGTAAATACATACATATAATACATAGAAAACACCCAGGCCAAGACAAACAGACATGTTCATGCACACAAATATTTGTCTTGTGCGGGAATCGAACCCGCGGCCTCAGAGTCAAAGTGGACATTGCTAACCATTTGACCACCAAGCTCGTCATTGCTGCATTAGCAGTGGGTGCGCGTGAGCGATTTATATAATTTTGTGAGTATTATTATGGCCTCGGTAATCGCTTCATATCAGGCGGGCCGTATGATATTAACATTAGGTAAGCCAAATTAATATTAGGTACTATTTTTTGTTCTGTTTGGGGCACTTGACTTGAAAAGTATCTTCACCATCCAGAATACCGTATAACCAAAATTTTATCTTTAACGGACTGCATGAGTCTTTGCACCAGAGTAATAACCTACACGTTCCCCATCCAGTTGTGGATGTACCATTTATTTTAACAAGGAATGTTACTCACTAGATGGGAAGCAAGCGGCGGCAATGAGAGCACCGAGACTCACGTCAGCCATAACGTCACCAATTTCGAGTTGTTGTACGAGCCGTTCTACGTGGCTCCTGACACAGTGCCAGCTCATGACGAGCGGTTCCTCGGCTACGGATTCACGAGGAATACTCAGGTAAATTGAGATAAGTAATAGCATCTATACAAAGTACTTAAATCGTATTTTAGGAACGTTAATTTGCCGCAGAGTGTGCAGTTAGAATTGACACAATGTTTTACATTATGTGATTTCTTATTGTTCGACGTTATCGTCAACTATTGAAGCGAATATGGTATTAATATAACAGAATGGTCATATCATTAAATACTACTATTAATAATATTCAAAACAGACTCACCACAATCTGCTATCAGCGCATTCTAGGGTATTTCGGCCACATAGCTCGGAAGCAGCCAGATAGACTAGATAAACTGGTTATTGTGGGCAAGGTGGATGGGAAAAGACCTCGAGGACGATCACCAATCCGCTGGTCTGATTCCATTAAACAGGTTATGGGCCTCACGGTAACTACGGCCTTCAGACAGGCTGAAGACAGGGTGGTGTGGAAACAGCTTGTCAAATCTTCTGCCAAGGCATATCAGAACGGGCACGACCTTCAGTAATGAAGAATACGACGAAGAAGAAGATTAATAATATGTCACAGTAACTTTGGGGTGTAAGTGGTTCATCAACATCTTTGAACCAAAGCCAACTTCACCTGCACGCGTTGCACCCTGCTGACTGACAAACGAAGCTCTGGCGAAAAGAGAGGTAGAGAGCGTATTTGTAAGCTACCCGACTGGGGAATGTACCTCCACCTCACAGAATACCGCAGCCATATAACTGTTCCCTTGAGGGCTGTTGTGTTCCTGCGAGTGAGTGAGGTCACCAGAAAGGAAGGAGATGCTGCGATGGCAGCGGGGGTGGCGGCGCGCGAGCGATATTTTATGTTGCGAGCGTTAATATGGCTACGGTAACCGCTTCACATCAGGCGGGCCGTATGCTTGTCTGCCACTCGACGTGGTATAAAAAAAAAAAAAAACAGTAAATGGTATCTTCTTCTTCTTAGTCGGTACACTCTTGCTAGAGTGGTCTTGGTCATCATTGTGAATCACGATGAGTGATGATTTTGGTAATACAGCGCCATTCGTCGCGGACTGCAGCATTCCGGGTACATTTGCAAATCGAGCATTTAGTTGCGGCTTTGATTTGGCCCGTCCATCTCATTGGTGATCTACCACGTGGTCTGGTGACTTCAACCTTTCCCTTCATGTAAATGGTATATTTACGTACAAACAAACTATATGGCATGTATACTTGTACGGATGTACCGTTTACGTACGAAAAACGACGTATATCATTATATTCTGTCAATATTTGTTACTAAATATGTTAAATAGTTTTGGTTCTACCTTTTGTCTGTACTGAATAGGTACCCATTGAATACCTACAGAATATGTAAGGATAAAAGTTACCATTTGGTAAATTTTACTTCATCACAATAAAAGTTACCATTTGGTAACTTTTATTCACAATAAAAGTTACCATTTGGTAACTTTTATTGTGATGAAGTTAGGTAGACATTTTTATACATGTTCTTTTTTCGAGATTTTCGTCATAATTATGTAAAAGTTATGACGAAAATCCCGAAAAAAGGCAGGAAAACACCCATCACTAACCCATAGCGTACTTACTGCTTTACCAACCTACGATACTATGTGAAAATGAAAATATTCCTAGCGAAACAAGGCATAAAATCACTTTAAGCGGAACGCACATCTATCCGAGGCGAAAGTGCCAAACGAACTGCACGAATCGAATTTTAGATATATTTATATGAAATCTATGACACCTCGCACAAAAAAAAATAACTTAAATGGTTATCTGTAAACCCGTTTACGGACGACAATTTTACGTGATAACGTCATAAGAAAACATTGGCCGATGGAGTGGAAGAGGAATAGTTGTTCCATGCTCTAGCCTGTACGCTCGGCTCATGCGGAACGTGACAATGAGTCATGCTTTTTCGTGCGTACAGCCGGCGTTAATTAATTTATAAGACGTAAGCACACAAGGACCTACGCGTTATCGGTACACAGCCACTACTTACGACCGGCCTTTAGCCACGGTCTTTTTTTTTTATACTACGTCGGTAGCAGACAAGCATACGGCCCGCCTGATGTGAAGCGGTTACCGCAACCATATTAACGCTCGCAACATAAAATATCTCCTTCCTTTCTAATGACCTCACTCACTCGCAGGAACACAACAACCCTCAAGGGAATTGTTATTTAGCTGCGGTATTCTGTGAGGTGGAGGTACATTCCCCAGTCGGGTAGCTTACAAATACGCTCTCTACCTCTCTTTTCGCCAGAGCTTCGTTTGTCAGTCAGCAGGGTGCAACGCGTGCAGGTGAAGTTGGCTTTGGTTCAAAGATGTTGATGAACCACTTACACCCCAAATCATGAGATGACTCATGAGAATATGATGATGGCAGCGTACCGATAACTCACGCTTGTGTGCGTGCGAATATGTTACTTTATACGAAGATGGGTTGCTATGTTCTGATGACATGGTGAATGTAAACGTATCGCACTGCAGTGAATTGATACGGTATTTTCGACGCGCTCAGTGCGTCGCTGGCCGGCTGCCAGCTCGCGTCTACGCGGCCATGGTGCACAATGACCTCATTTTCTGTCATGGTTTCAAACGAAAACAATATCCTATCATGAATTGACCTGTATTTAAGATAATTCCTCCATCTTTTTAGTGCACCGGTTTTGGGGTGTAAGAGGTTCACCAACATCTTTGAACCAAAGCCAACTTCACCTGCACGTGGTGCACCCTGCTGACTGACAAACGAAGCTCTAGCGAAAAGACAGGTAGGGAGCGTAATTGTAAGCTACCCGACTGGGGAATGTACCTCCACCTCATAGAATACCGCAGCCAAATAACAATTCCCTTGAGGGTTGTTGTGTTCCTGCGAGTGAGTGAGGTCACCAGAAAGAAAGGAGATGCTGCGTTGGCAGCGGGGGTGGCGGCGTGCGAGCGATATTTTATGTTGCGAGCGTTAATATGGCTACGGTAACCGCTTCAAGTCAGGCGGGCCGTATGCTTGTCTGTCACCCGACGTAGTATAAAAAAAAAAGAAAAAAAATACGTATAGTACGACCTAGAAGGGTAGAGACGGAACTAAAATTAGTGGTAGCAACATTGACTTTTCCACACAAGAGTGTTCAAGGGTTACCATGTGATGTTTTCACGAAACTTTCCGTGCTTTGGAGGGCACGTAAAGCCTGTGAAAAAACGTTGTCATTCGTTGACAGTTGTTATGCGGAGTCAGTGTTATATAGTTTATATATTTTCACTCTTCGACAGGAATACAATATATTTTTAGGAAATTGCAATTTTTCCGTGGTGCTCTATAAAAACCGACTAAAGGATGCTCCATTTTTAACCGACTTCAAAAAAGGAGGAGGTTCTCAATGCGACTGTTTTTTTTTTGTATGTATGTTATTTGATATCTTCGCGAATTGTGAACCGATTTTCAAAATTCTTTTTTTATTTGAAAGGGTATGATTGCAAGGTGGTCCCATATTCACCAAGTCACGATCTGGTGAGGGGATCCCAGAAAAATCAATGGAAACCCTTAAATTTGCCCTGTTGTCAGCTGAAGTCGGTTTTTATTTTTTCTTAAAAATCATTATTATTCAACGAACTACTTTGGCAACAAGACGGGTTCTAAGTCAAATATGTGTGTATAAATAGAAACATGTGTGTCTTGTTGTTATATGCCTTGATGTGGGTGGTTTCAATTATTTAGTAGCCATAGTACAAGATTCATTTAGTTTGAGACTAGATGGCGCTGTGCTTTTATTTATTAAGTTAAATATTCTGCCGCACACGACTGTCAGTGGTTTATACCTAATGTTATTAAAAGTAAGATTTATTTTAGAAAATAAATTAGTGTTCTACAATATTTTTATAATAAATTCCATGCGAACGAAGTCACGGGCATCAGTTAGTTATCTCAGTATTTCTATGAAAATTCAGAACTGACTCGATACCGAGGAAGTTGATGCAAACCGTCAAAAAGTAAAAAGTTGGATATCTCGGACACGTGTTACGACATGAGAGATACCAGTTGCTTCAACTTATAATGATGGCAAAATAGAGGGTAAGGGACGCGCCGAAGGACGTAAAAATGGCTGAAGAACATAAGAGAATGGACAGGAATTGCCAGCGCCGAGCAACTAATACGATTGGCAAAAGAAAGAGACGAATATGCGAAGCTGACGGCCAACCTCCTCCAACAACCTCCAGTAGTATAGAGAATAAAGTTGATTAAAAAAAAAAAAAAAACCGACTTCAGTTGGCGAGCGCAGCTTATTGGTGGAATACCCCGGCAGACGCTGCTGCTCGTCTTCCGGGAGAAAAGTTATCGCAATGGAGTGGCACAATTTTATTCTGCCGGCTACCATAGGGCAAATTTAAGGGTTTTTCTCGATTTTTCTGGGAACCCATCATCAGACCCTGACTTGGTGAATATGAAACCACCTCGCAATTACCCTTTCAAATAAAAAAAATGAATTTGACCATACGTGCTTATAAAATTTAAGGCTTTCCCTTGAGTTCCCCGGCATTCCATCATCAGATCCTGACTTGGTGAATATGGGACCACCTTTCAATTATACCCTTTCAAATAAAATAAAAAATATTAAAATCGGTTCACAATTCGCAAAGATATCGAATAACATAACAATTACAAAAAAAATATTCAGTCGATTGAGAATCTCCTCATTTTTTGAAGTCGGTTAAAAAGACAGAACTAATCTGCAATACTCGTATGTACAATAGACATAGCAAAATTGACAGTTACGCAAGCACTACTAGAACGTGAGTACTTGAGAGACTTATTAGTTGTTTATTCAACTACCTACTAAGTAATATTTATAGGTGATCTTGCCCCAAATAGTTGTGAAGCCGTAGTTGTTAGGAAGTTCCCCAACAGCTGTGCGCGGATTTTATTTTTATCGCCATTTCACAAGTCGATTGGCGACGGGCACAGATTTAGAACGAATAGATGTAGCTTGTTTGTTAAGAGGATCCTTCACGTCACGTTAGCTGTGCATTTAGTAGATGGCAGCTCTAATTACATGTTGCGTGAAAATGAAAATGAAAGAAGGGAAATATAACGTGGTAAATCAAAGTAATAACTCATAATACTGCCTCTTACCACCATCTCTTATTGCGACTCAATAATTGAATAGATTGATGAGATTATTCATACCAATGAATAAGCGACTCTATTCCATTTGAAATATGAGCCCCCCTTACCACCAGGTAAGGGGTCTGATTCTAAGATAAACAAGTTAATCTCTATCTAGTATAAAACAAAATTGCTTTCCGCGTTTGTCTGTTTGTTTATCCGTTAACTACTCATTAACTATGAGATAAATTTGAATGCGGTTTTCACTGTCAGTAAGATATCATGGAAGATTTTGCATACATTATTATACATATAGTTTAATTAAGCTTTTATATGAATAAAAAAAAAAAACATTATTTAATAGCCAAGTCTCTAAAACGCCGCTACGGAAAATCCCAAAAATTTGTCTAAGAAGCCAGAACGGGTCGCTAGTTTAATACAATTCTAGTGAATAGCTACTATAATTATCTAAATAATGTGTGATTTGTGATAAAAATTTAAAATAAATTCTTTCATAAAAATAGTTAAACATGTCAGTCAGCTTAGATAATGTATTAAATATTAATATTTTAAACAGACACATATATGCGGTAATGAGTGATAAGATAAGTTCTGAAGCGGTGATGATGTGTCGTACAAATTCAGGAACATCCGCTTAAATAAATTTTGAAATTGTGATATTTTCACACACCATGCAAATTAAACTGTTTTTAAAAATCAGCGTGTTTAACTAGCAGAACTTTACTAATGAAGTGAGCGGATGCCACAAAGCACAGGAATATCGCTTACGTTGCTGCAGGTAAGCGATATTCCTGTGCTTTATGTGGGTGTTGCAGGCGTTTGTGGATTACGGTATCAACTTACATCCTCTATCGTCTATAGCAAATTAAAATACAAATTCCTCTATCGCAATAGTTTGCTTAGTTACCTATTTATAATTATCTAGTTTGAGTTTAACTACGCAAATTTATTGTGACTTTATAAACAACTAGCAAAGTACCCGTGCTTCGCTACGGGAACACTCCTGATTTGCGTCTATTTTTGTTTCGTATTGACCATTATCACAAACATACACCATTTAGGTTAAGACCAGCACCTTCGCACCAGGAGCCAAAATTGCAATGCTTCCAGGAGAACTTACTCCTGAGCAAACTACATACAACTGATCATGAGAGAAGCAGTCCTGTCTCAAGTCAACCCCAGCGACCTTTAGAGACTGCCCCTGAGCTTTGTTAATGGTCATAGCGAAACACCTTTATGGGAAATTGAAGTGAAATCTCTTAAATTGAACTGGGTGGTCTTATGGAATAATGGGAATGCGGGTTATCAAGAGAGATTCCTCAACAGCGCATCCTTTACTGTCCTCACTCAACAACTCATCGTTCCAGTTGTTTAATACGTGAACAATGCTGGCACGAACCTCCTGATGATACACCTCCATTCCATGCAAGTTGTAGGAGATGGAGCGGAACAGGCCAGCTCCATCACCTTCCAAAGCTATAATGGTATGGGGCATCATCACACCTTCCACAAATATAAATTTAGTGAATCTTGACTTCATTGTTTGAAAAATACGGAAATTATTATATTAAGTAGGTAAAAACCTATTCTAAGTACCGACTTTCCTATAAAGTCGGTACTTAGAATAGGTTTTTAATTAGTTTTCGACACCAGATGTAGCTTCATTTGAAGGTCGCAGTTTCTTTTACGCCCTACGCGCGCGATGGATTCCCTCCGGGGGTAACTACTGGAATGAGGTGAGCGCGATACCGTCATGGATATGGTGCGCGATACCGTATAGCGCCATCTAGTGATAAGTTAATTCAAATATAAATATAACATTTTTTGACATTTCTTGGCTGGGCGCTAGTCAAAAGTTAATCAGTTACCCATAAACATCCCCTTTTTTTTATAAACAACTATTCTACTAAGTCTCAAAATCGTAGATGAATCGGTTTCCAAGAGGGTTTTTTTTCAACCCCCTATTTTAACCTCTTAGAAGTGAAATTTCGGAAAATCCCGTCTTAGTGCGCGCTTACATTGTATAAGGAACACATATCCAAAGTTTCAGGTTTCTAGCTTCAGGGGTCTGGGCTGTGCGTTGATTAGTGAGTCAGTCAGTCAAGTCAGTGAGGACAAAGCCTTTTACTATCTAGCTTTTGCCTGCGGCTTCGCTCGCGTGAAGTTCGCGCTTTTTAGATTATCCAAGTCAAGTCTAACACGCAACGCAACCACCCTCATGTAGCACCTATAATTGTACTAAATACGGATGCAAGAACTTTCCAGATAACTACTACTACACCCGTCCCGTCCTCACCGCGCCGACCGCCCGCGATCGTATAAGCACTGATTTACGCCAAATACAAACTTAAAAACCTATTAGTATAACACTTCAGTCAACACACAAGTCTCATTCCATCAGCTTAAAAAGGTTAAATCAATGTTTAAAAATATTACATGATGATGGTCACGTTAGCCACGTTGAATTTTAAAATCGTTGTAGTTTTCGTAATCAGCGACCCGATAAAATATAAAAACAATAATATCCTTCATAATTTTCAGACTTTTTGACCCCATTTTACTCCTTTTTTTTGGGTTGAATTTCTAAAAATCCTGAAACACGTGTTCACTCATTTATCTATAGTCAAACTAATCTCTTTTCCCTACACAAACTTTGGACCTCCGTTTCACCCTTTTAGGGAAAAAATTTGAAAAATCCTTTTAAGTTATTTCGTGTCCACTGTGTTATATTTTCAAATCGATGCGATTTCGTAATTGACGTCCCAGAAAACCATAGAATCAACACCCATATTGATATTATGACATTTCAACCCCATCGTACCCCCATAGTGGGATGATGATGATGAGGGGGGGGGGGGGGGGGGGGATTTTATGTCACGTCGGCTATGTTGGATTATAAAATAGTTGTAGTTTTCGTAATCAGCGACCCGATAAACCATAAAATCAATGCTGATTTTCAGACTTTTTCACTCCATTTTACCCCTTTAGGGGTTGAATTTTGAAAAATCCTGGAACACGTGGTTTTTCATTTATCTACAGAAGTACTCGTGTAAAGTTTCGAATAAAATAGTCCAACTAATCTTGTTTCCCCATACAAACTTTGGACCCCCGTTTCACCCCCTTAGGGGATGAATTTTGAAAAATCCTTTCTTAGTGCACCCCTAGACGTCATAAGAAACCTACTTGCCAAATTTGGAATCTCTAGACCCAGCGGTTTGGGCTGTGCGTTGATTAGTCAGTCAGTCAGTCAGTCAGTCAGTCAGTGAGGACAAAGCCTTTTATTAATATAGATTGGATCCCGTACTAGCACCTTCTATTACAATGAACATCAGGCGTGTTGTATGTTTCTTTGGCACCTGAAATGTAATTTAAAATGCATAAGCTTTGCTAAAACGCATTGCTTGGCGGCGTGTAGTATCTATCTTAATTTGAATCTGTATGACAAAACATAAAAAAATATATTTAAGAACTTGCCACGTAGGTAAATATGTGTTTTTTTCTCATGAGACATAAATAGCAGAACGATTATATAATAAAAATACTCCGTACGCAGAAAATACCTTATGGAAATTTCTCATAGCAGAATAGCAAAAATATGTGGAACACCGCAGTTAAATAACGATTCACAAGAAATTCGAAGGAACTCCCCTGCGAGTGGATTTTTTTGTGTGAGAGAGGGCAAACGAGCATTGCGGGCCACCCGATGAAAATCAATCACCACCGCCCATGGAGATCAGCAACACCAAGAGATCGCCGATCCGTTGCCAGCCTGTAAACCTTCCTTTCTTTCTTTCTGGTGACCTCAGTCACTCGCAGGAACACAACAATCCTCAAGGGAATTTTAATTTGGCTACGGTATTCTGTGAGGTGGAGTACTTCCTCAGTCAGGCAGCTTAAAAAATACGCTATGTCCTATCTCTCTTAAGATAAGATCAACGAGGGTATGATACTTTATGTGTAGTTTACTTTATTTACCGTGTACTTTTTATCACTTGATATGACTTGAACACATGGAAAGATTAACGACCAAATACATAAAACGGGTATATATATGGAACCGCCAATTTTTTGTCTTTTTAACTTGTCCTAAATTTAAGCCTATATAATTCCATAAAATTTATTTTGCCTTATTAAATTGAGGTACACAATTCATTATCCCTATTATTTACAATTACTAAATTGTGATTCGCACATGTCTATGACTAAATGTCTATGTGGTGTAACATATAGTTCATTGACCCTAGCCGATCAATCTAGGTTAAACACAATCTAAGCACAAAATACGTAATTGGTGTAAGGTCAAGTCTAACCCCTACAATGACAATACACTCTCATCACAAATCATGACCCCTGCTCACGTTTTCTATGTCTGCGGTATTCGGGTCATGGTAGTTAAGTTACAGCCTTCATTTTGTTATTAACTGAAATATTTGTGAAAGTTTACAGGGTCGCCGACCATTTCTTCATAAAATTTATATTGCTTTTATTATTATTCGCTTTGAGATATTATTACTATTACAACTAATTGATATAATTAATTCAGTCGGTTTTTGAAATAAAGTTTTTTTACCATGTTGGGTACAGAAAACGAGCACGTGGGTCGCCTGATGAGAAGTGGTTACCATAGCTTATAAACGCTTGCGACGTAATAAGTGTCGCTCGCGTGCGTCGCCTTCGCGACCAACACAGTACCTCCTAAGGAGCTTTCTTGGGTCTTGACCAGTGTTTAATAATCGGGACCGACAGCTTATTGTGCTTCCGATCCACACAGGAGCTCGAGATAAATAACACCTATTTATAGACAGGCTACAGTCGACGCTGCTTAACTTGCGTGATCGATTAGACTAACACACGCTAGGACGACAGAGAGGTCGTCGAAAGTCGTCAGAAAGGAGTAGGTAGAAATAACGTGGTGCGTCGCTCCCTGTGCTATCTGCAGTTCCGCTCTAGTACAGTCCTAAAGTCCCTTGCTGAGGATTTATGGCAACCCCGTGTTATCACCAACTTTGCCTTTTTTATGGGGATACATCCCATTTTTTGAGAAGCTTTAAGCGCCGCCGGCCTGTGTGAGCGGGCCTTACCATTTGGAACCGGATGTTGCCGTCGTTACGCCAGCTCGTGTATTTTGTTCTCTGCTGTCATCGCGTCAATCCATCTTGTACTTGTGAGATGAGAAATTATTCGTTTCTATTTTGTAATCACATGTGACAGCGACATTTCGTTTATTTAAAACTTTATTGTATTAACATTTACATAATACATCTTTTGAAAATGTAACATTGTAAATAAGGACGGATTTACCCGGCATATCTTCCATGAAACCTTAACCTTTGAATGCCTGAAAGGAATCCGTGAAATTCCCGCTCAGTTGCGTCGGGCGTTTCGGTTTGTCGTGATGATGAATACTATATACTTCGTGATAAAGTGGGTTCACAAATGCAAAAATATTTTTGACGTGACAACGTCTTATAATTCGATGGAGCCGGCTGCACGCACGAAAAAACATGACGTATGCGGCGTTACCTCGCTCTGAGGCGGTCCATTAAAATTTTCTTTTGAAAAATGCAAACATTCCATCAGTATTTTCTTATGACGTTGTCACGTTCAACTATCGTCAGTAAACAGACTTTACAGACAACCGATTTTTTTTTTAATTCTCAGCTATATATTTCATATCGATATCGGCACTGTTGCAAGCACCAATATACCATAGTTTTTTTTGCTCCGTTTGTTCCTGGTAGAAATACAGAGCGGCGTGGTGCCCGCCCCAGAATACGTAGGGCGTTTTCAGCCGTTGGACTCAGGGAAGGATTCTCCTTTACCGAAGGTGACCGTACCCTCCTGGAGTCTCTTTCTAGTACCGCTGTCTGATTATATGGGTGAGGCCAGGGGAGGGGAGACTAAGGCCTAGGCAACCTAATTAATTGGCCCATAATTTTTGCGGCCCGAAAATTAGGTTTTTAATTTTTATTTTTTATGTGAAAACTTCTTTAGAAGAAGTAGAGCCCGGAAATACAATGTTGCCTAGGGCTCGCTTTAGCGTTAGTCCGCCACTGGATGAGGCAAGAGCTCCGGGACTCAACACTTACCGCACGAAACGCAGTAGCTTGCTACTACTTCACGCCAATTTTCTGTATGAGAGTGGTTCTGCCCCGGACGACCTGACCCAATTACGAACTAATGTCATTCAATGGTCACAACGCGCTCGTGACCATGCCATGACTGCTAATTGACACCAGTCGAGTCAACTCGACCACTTCAAAACAGCTACTCGATTAGTACCCCCAAGGGTCACGCGCAGGGAAGCTAGGGTAAAATCTACAGACGTGAGTAGCATTAATTCCAAAATATGTAAAATGTAAAATAAATATATAAAATGGATATTCATAATTATAAGGAAAGAGCGGATTAGGTACCAATTGAGAATTATTATTATTTTTAAATAGTTGTTTTGGCTAACTTGCCAGATAAATATTTAAAAAAAATGGAAAAATTCACTTGCTGAATGGGGAGGGGTTCCCCCCCTAGGTGGGATTTGAACCCACGACCTCTCGATGACCGGTCGAGTGCTCTTCCAACTGAGCTACCAGGAAGGTTTGTGTTGCTGACGGATTTTTGCATCTTATATTTCTACTGTGTGAGTCACAGTGTGGCGTCATCAACCTATTAAGTAATTACACTACTAAAGTAGGCATAGCAGTCCATCGTTGCAGATGGAATTCAGCAATTTTTTGATAACACCAAATTAATTAAATTATTATTATTTTTAAACAGTAGTCTTGGCCAACTTGCCAGATAAATATTTTAAAAAAAATGGAAAAATTCACCTGCCCCCACTAGGTGGGATTTGAACCCACGCAGGTAATTGAGAATTTCCTGATACACCCGATGACGCTAAAATTTCATGAGACCTTTCATAACAAGATAGAAAGTAATATAAAGTTATTAACAAAATACTTATAAATAAATAAGTTCCATATCATCAATTTATCGAAATTCTTGTCAAAAGGTACAATAGTGATTATTTTCTTTCAATCCGATTCCGCAATTCAACCAATTACTTCACTGCTAGCATTATGATTTCAAAATTGTTAACCGTTTCGTTAGTTCTGTCTATGAATCTGAGGATAAAAGTTAAATGTTGTAACACGACGTGGCGACGCCCACGGCACTGGCGCCTGCTCAAGAATGCCCATAAAACAGTTTCGACGTGGTCATACCACTGGCATGTAACACGGCTCTGACAATTGTACATTATTAAACAATTGAAACTTCTTCGACCACATTGTGTTGAACTATTTCTGATTTGGAAGCACTCCGCAAATATAATGTTTATTTTTAAATTGTTTCGATTCGGCTGGCGCGGCCGAGACGTGATTAGCAATGACACATCAAGATACAGCCATAGAAATGGGAATTTTCGACGAGCTCGGTGGTCGAATGGTTAGCAATGGCCACTTTGACTCCGAGGTCGCGGTTTCGCTCCCCACACAAGACAAACATTTGTGTTCATGTACATGTCTGTTGGTCTTGATCTGGGTGTTTTCTATGTATTATATTATATATTTACAAAAATAAATGTATTTAATTAGATTTATCAGTTATCTAGTACCCATAGATTCGATTTCGATAGGTTATGATGTTTTTTTGGTATGGAGATAATTTGACATTTACAGACCATATGCTATATTTTTCCTGATTTCATGGAAGCTACCCTCTAATGACCAAATAACAATCACCATCTAATGACGATATATTTGTGTATAGCTGCCTACTTGTTGTGTCATTTAAAATGCTCAAAGGGTGGCTGGAAGAGATCCATTAAAGGGATAAGGCCGCGTTAGTAAAAATTAATATTAACGAGAATGTTGATATACAATTTGTACAATGGCAGACACCGATCTTGCACTGCGTACTGCAACTGATTTTGTACAACAATATCACTTCAAGTTTGTATAGAGATAATGTAAGTGAGAAGTCATCATTAATGTAATAGACATATTCCAACACAATACATAAACATATTACAACATCTCTCTTGCATTCTCTCTCTATAAAAAAACTTGAAGTGAAAATTGTTTCTTTTTGTGCGTTCAGGGGGTGGGGTGGCTCGTAATTGCTTACACAAAATTTATGGATGCAATGTCGATACCCAATATCCTGGATTAATTACTTTAATCCCGGGTCTCGATCTGCGAGGGCAGAATGTGGTTACCATAAATTGTAACATTTGTAACTAAAAAAAAACCGGACAAGTGCGAGTCGGACTCGCCCAGCGAGGGTTCCGTAGGTACGTAGTATCATTATTAAATTTGATATTTTTAATTATAAATAAGAAATAATGCGTCGAAAAACAAATAAAATATATTTTGCAATGTGTACATCAAGCCCTTTCATATGATACCCCATTTGAACTAATAGTTTCAATTTGAAATTTCGACACCCTATAAAAACTATAGGCCCCCTATTTTTTAAGATCTATTTACAAATGTATAGTTTTGAGATTTATTCCTGTACTTGTAGTCTATAACGATGTTACTTTCCAAATTTCATAGTTCTAGGTCAACGGGAAGTACCCTATAGGTTTTGATTCCCTTGAGTGTGCCGAAATATGCGTTTTTTGCTGACTAAACGGCCGTAACTTTTTTCTACGGAAACTTAGCAGTTTGATTTTTTTACAACTTCATGGGACCGTAGACTCATATACAGTTCAAATTTCAGCTTGACACCTCCACGCATTCTCGACATACATAAAAATTTTTGACAGACTGACACACAGACAGACAGACAGACGGACAACAAAGTGATCTTATAAGGGTTCCGTTTTTCCTTTTGAGGTACGGAATCTTAAAAAGAAAAGAAAACTGAATTATGTATGGGATGAGCGAAACCTTTTTTTTTTGGACATCATCCGCACGTCGGCGAACCTTCTATTTTCATTAAGGATTGCATAATAACATCTTTAATATTGTACCTGATGAATCCAATTCCAAGGGGGGCCATCGCTTCGTCGTCATTTCACACGTGACCTCCACTTTAAAACCTACCTCCCAAATATTTGTCTGATGTAGCATGCCCACTGTCAATTAAATAATCTATATCTATACACCTATACATACCAAACAGTAAAAATAATGTGTCTGTACATTGAATATATTTACAAAAAAAAAACCGGACAAGTGCGAGTCGGACTCGCCCACCGAGGGTTCCGTAGGTACGTAGTATCATTATTAAATTTGATATTTTTCATTATAAATAAGAAATAATGCGTCGAAAAAAATTAATAAAATATATTTTGCAATGTGTACATCAAGCCCTTTCATATGATACCCCATTTGAACTAGTAGTTTCAATTTGAAATTTCGACACCCTATAAAAAATATAGACCCCCTATTTTTTAAGATCTATTTACAAATGTATAGTTTTGAGATTTATTCCTATACTTGTAGTCTTTAACGATGTTACTTGCCAAATTTCATAGTTCTAGGTCAACGGGAAGTACCCTATAGGTTTTGATTCCCTTGAGTGTGTCGAAATATGCGTTTTTTGCTGAATAAACGGCCGTAACTTTTTTCTACGTAAACTTAGCAGTTTGTTTTTTTTTTAACTTCATGGGACCGTTGACCTGAGTATACAGTTCAAATTTCAGCTTGATACCTCCACGCATTCTCGACATAGAAATTCTTGACAGACAGACAGACAGACAGACAGACAGACAGACAGACAGACAGACAGACGGACAACAAAGTGATCTTATAAGGGTTCCGTTTTTCCTTTAAGGTTCGGAACCCTAAAAACAATTGGAGGCGATGGAGACATAGTAATAGAGTAGGAATTTAAAAAAAAATGTCTGTCTGTTTGTCTGTTTGTCTGTTTGTCTGTATGTCTGTTTGTACACGCTAATCTCTGGAAATACTGGACGGATTCGAATGAAACTTTTTTTGTTATATAGTTGTTAAGCCTGGGCAACATATAGGGTATAATTTATTTTGGAAAGTGGAACAACTGATGCAGAACCATAATGGTTCAGTTTAACTATAAGAAATATAAAAATGACACCTTAGCAAAAGTTGTTCTGCCTGATGAGCATTTTCTATTGAGGTATAAAAATCCAAGATTTGGAACACCTGATGCAGAACCATAATGGTTCAGGTAAACTATAAGAAATATAAAAATGACGCCTTAGCAAAAGTTGTTCAGCTTGATGAGCATTTTCTGTTGAGATATAAAAATCCAAGATTTGGAACACCTGATGCAGAACCTTAATGGTTCAGGTAAACTATAAGAAATTTAAAAATGACGCCTTAGCAAAAGTTGTTGAACCTGATGACCATTTTTGTTGAGGTATAAAAATCCAAGATTTGGAACACCTGATGCAGAACAAAGTTAAATTTATTTGCATAAACAACACGTGTTTACAATAAATTATAGTTTAAAACAAAAAGTAAAAAAAAAAACACGCTATAACAGCAAATAGAACTAAAAAAGTTACTTAAAATAACAATAAATAGATTAACAAAATATTGAATGTATTGTAAAAAAAAAACTGCGGGGTGCTACTTTTATTCTTACCAGCTACAAGTTGGTCGCAATCGTTTGATTTTATTTACAAAGGTAACGTGGTCTATTTAGTCAGTTTATTATAGACGTGTACGCTAAAATTGAAATGGAACGATTGGTATATATTCGCACAAACCAGAAGAATACATGCATTTGCGGGACGCTTTGTAGCAAGATCAGAATTTATTTGATTTGGTGGTGGAAAGTGTTTTAAGCAACGAGGGGAAACTGTTTTTCTTAGATGCTCCAGGAGGGACTGGAAAACATACCTGACGAGAACAATCCACGCTGAAATCAGGCGCAAAAATAAGATCTCGCAGCAGCATCGCCAGACATTGTAGCCACATTACTACTAGGCGGAAGGACGCAAATACAATGTTCAATATCCGAAACTGTATTTTCCGCGTATTACCACTCTTCTCCGAAAAAAAATCCATTAATTTTAAACGTACAAAGTTCTCTGTGACCACTTGCTTTGCTATGACAATAAAGAAGTTACTAAAATTCGCTGGTCAAGCTTAGGACTGGTTGTTTTTCGCATGGCCAACTTTACGTGGCTTTTTCGAGAGTTGTAACGCTTCAGGTCTTTTTATATTAGCTCCCGAAGGAAAGACTCCCTTAATTTTTTTTTCTTTAAACTATGGTTACAATGTTAAATAAAAAAAAATACTTTTAACGTATAACAAGTATTTTCTTATGTATCTACATTAGTTCGTATTTTTATTAATACGCCGGAATCATTAAGTCCATGCGAACGAAGTCGCAGGCATCAGCTAGTAATAATAATAATAGTCCGCAGGGCAGCTTGTGTGGCGAGCTGTTGTGTGAGTAGCGACACCACGCACCCGAGTCTCCAGAGAGTCGGTCAGGGCCTTCGTATCCGACGTGTCTTCATCGGTCGGAGTGTAAACACAAGAAGGCCCGCAGGACTCTCAGCTCTGGCTTGCCTTCATTGGCCGTCCAGAGAGGAGCCGCTAGAGCTATATGCTCCAGGGGTGGAAGTGTTAAAGGGCATCACGCCGCGAGTAACTTCGGAGAAAGCGCAGCACACCTCTCGACATCCCTGAGTCACTCACACCGGTGTTGCCCCCGGCCGTTTTCCTGGCATTTCGGGGGCCCATCTAGTGAGTGGCAAGCCACCGCCTGCCTCAAATAACTAGCAATAAAAGCAGTTATGGCAGGCGTCCGTCCCTCTTCTGTAATAGCCCGGTATTAAGTTCACCCAGATCTCATCTCCATAGCCCAATTATTTTCCATCACACTTCGCAATAGTCTCAACGCCTGCCGAGACCTGCTCATGGGTATATCGTTCCATTGACATATTCTGGAGCGAGTCACGGCGGGCGTACAACATTACATCAAACTTCTCAAAGGGGCCTCTACGCGTTGGATCCATATCCCCGCGCACGCCTATCAAATGACCGGGCTTGACCCGTGAATTAAAAGAAACATAATAATAAATATTGTCAGACAAATTACACAGCGCCATCTAGCCCCAAAGTAAGCGAAGCTTGTGTTATGGGTACTAGATAAACATACGTAAATACATTTTTTTTGTAAATACATATATATTTATGATACATAAAAAACACCCAAATGTTTGTCCTGTGTGGGAATCGAACCCACGAGCGTTGGTGTCGAAGCCGCGTCATTGACCGCTACGCCACCGAGCTCGTCAAATTCAGACCAATACTTGTCATGGATATCAGGAAGCCAGCTATCTGGCGCCTAAGTGTGGGTACAGCCCCCTTACCACCATCTCTCATTGCGATTCAATAACTGAATAGAATGCTTATTCATACCAATGAATAAGCGACTCTATTTCAAATTGAATAGAGTCGCTTATTCATTGGTATGAATGTAGACATACATACATGACTCTATTCCATTTGAAATAGAGTCGCTTATTCATTGGTATGAATAAGCAATCTATTCAATTATTGAATCGCAATAAGTGATGGCGGTAAGAAGGCAGTTACACTAGGCGACAAGTGTAACTGTACCCACACAGATTAGTGAGTCAGTCAGTCAGTGAGGACAAAGCCTTTTATTATTATAGATAGAGATTATGATTTTTTTTATTGCTAGGTATTTTGTACAGGAGGGGTGCCATAATTAATAGTAAAACTTGTACAGGAAATCGAGACTGACATAAACTGTAAACTGTTACCACACAGCGAGTGTTGTCGCCACTTTAATTGCACTAATTAATATTTCGCCTGGGCTGCCAAGGCCGGCCAATTAGCCGATCTAATCGGTTAGTGCGGCTGTTGGCACTAGTGCTTTGGCAACCTAGGTTTTGTTCATTTGTTTCGTCCATTTTACTGTCATTCGGCTATTTGTGATTCAGCCTTTCTCAAACTTGTTCATCGTTGGAACGGTGAGAGATATATAACCGCTATCAAGCTCCCATGCTTTGTATAAGTACTATTGTTTTTTATAATCATTGAAGGTTTTGTTAGGTTCGCGAGTACTACAGGTATAGTTTACGACTTTAGATGCTCAGTATTTAAGCTTTGGGTACAGGATTTAAAAGTCTCAAACTCGATTTAAGATGTTGAGAAACCATGCCATAGCGGTAACGAAGGTCCCAGGTTTTGCAAAGCTAATTTTAAAAAATCTGAAAATTATATCTGTTTTTTAGATATCTTTATTCCTCATTATGAATGTGTTCCTTGTCAATAAATGATTAGAGTCATTGAATTAAAATATTATACAAATATATTCATAAATAACGTCAATTCAAAACAAAACAAGGAGATGGTCTTATGAAATAATTTAGAAAATAATATCGCTAATTTGTAAAAAATCTTGGTAGAACCTAGAAAATATTTTTTTATTATTGTTTGTTAATTTACATCTAACTATTCTTGGTAGTTGTATGGTCAATAATATTATGTAAAGTGTTACAATGTTTGTTTCTTAGTAAACTTTTTAGTGTAAATTAAAGGAAGAAGTACTAAAGCTCCTATTGTATGCAATGAATATCAAACATAGCACGTTACCACATTGGACTGGAAGCGTACCCAATTCTCTCTGGAAAAATACCTAATTCTCTATCACAGGTCGCGCGGAGGGCAAGGCTTGGATCAAATCCCTAATCATTTTATTCACGGAATTCCGAGTTAAAATGCATAGATATAAAATACAAAAATATATTTAAAATCTGCAATTTTTGTTTTTGTTTCATACTCTTTGACGAGCTCCGTGGTCGAATGGTTAGCAATGGCCACTTTGACTCCAAGGTCGCGGGTTCGATTCCCGCACAAGACAAACATTTGTGTGCATGAACATGTCTGTTTGTCTTGGTCTGGGTGTTTTCTATGTATTATAAGTATGTACTTACAAAAAAAAATGTATTTAAGTACATTTATCTGTTGTCTAGTACCCACAACTCAATCTATTCGTTTAATTTGGGACTAGATGGCGCAGTGTAATTTGTCTGACAATATTTATTTATCTATTTATTCATTGCTCGGAAATACCTCATATTTTCGGGGTAAAAAGTATCCTATTATTTATTCTGAGCTTCTAATATGATTTATGCGAAATTTAATGGCTAACGGTTCAGTAGTTAATGCGTGTAAGTGGGCAAACAAACAAACAAACTCATTTCACTTTTATAATATTTGTACGCAAGTATGGATAAGGTTAGTAAGGATAAGTATATTTATTTAATAATAATGTATGGGATAGGTAAATGTAAATTGTGCAGAAATATTTATATTTATTTACTCTCTAAATTATTACTCTGAACAATTATGGCTGATCTCAACCGTTAGGATGTCGGAGCTTTTTTTTTATGAGAGGGGCTCAAATGAGCATGTGGTTCACCTGAGCGAAAGCAATCACCACCACCCATGGAGATCAGTAACACTCAGGGGTCACCGATCCTTTGCTAGCCTATACTACTTCGCTTCTTTCTACTTAGTAGGTTGAAGCCAGTTGGGGTGTTAGTGACTCACCACGATGTTTAGAGCCGAAGCCAAAGGTCAAGGTAGTCGGCAGGGTCCATCACCTGCACGTAGTGAACCCTGCCGACTAGTGAAAGAGGCTTTGGCGATATAGAGATTGGGTACACCGTATTTGTAAGCTGCCCGATTAGGGAAGTACCTCGAGCTCACATAATACCGCAGCCAAATAACTATTCCCTTGGGGGTTGTTGTGTTCCTGCGAGTGAGTGAGCTCACCAGAAAGGAAGGAGTTGCTGCTTTGTCAGCGGGAGTGACGGCGCGAGAGCGATATATTTTGTTGCGAGGGTTAATATGGCTACGGTAACCGTGTCACATCATCCGGGCCGAATGCTTGTCTGCCACCCGACGTAGTATAAAAAAAAGATTGAATTTTCCCGTATATTCTACACTTATTGACTGACACGCGCAACGATGTCATCGAGCTTCTAACTCATTCACACGAGGACTATTCCATTTATTTGCAGCATAAATTGCAATGTATGGAGTGGCCCTCGTGTGGACGAGTGTCAAATCGCTAGGAAGTCTTTGTACATTCACGGGAATGAGATCACTGCACTGTTTGTAATTCCGCAATTACTATTTGTTTTATCCTAATGATTTTAAACTTATAAACTTAAAAGTTTGTGAAGATGTTTGTATCGTCATCAACCTATAATCATCCCACTGTTGGGATATGGGTCTCCCCTCAATCGAAGGGTTTTAGAGCATACTCCACCACGCTGCTCAACTGCGTGTTGGCGGAGGCCAGTGTTTTCAAGCCGCCTTAAGGCCACTGACTTGACTTAACGACTGTGACCTAATGACAACAGCCGGGACCGACGGCTTAACGTGCCCTCCGAAGCGCGGAGATGTTTGTATATTCAGTCGTAAACATCTGAATGGGAGAAAGACATTCAGAAATCATGTACTGGATCACATTAGCCTATTTTCCAGACCTGGGGTCCTACCCCCGAAACCGAAGCCGATTATTTTGATTGCGTAAATCAAAGTTTAGTCACAGTATAAGTAATAGTATTACATACAGTATGGCCACTCCCTGCCGCTCTCTCGTGTCGACCTCACCTCCCCTCTGAGACAAATCTGGAACCGTTTGTATGGCGCCGCACGCTCACACGCATATTAACGCTTTGCACAGAAGTCATTGTTTATGTAGTAAACGACGCGACATTTGTATGGAGTGGCCGGGGTGTGGTTTAGTTTTGATTAGCGGTAATTGTGTTTAGCTTAGCTAGTAGAAATCATTGAGCTCTACCTGATAGCTCTAGCTGCGAGCTCGGTGGTCGAACGGTTAGCACGCCACTTTGACTCCGAGGTCGCGGGTTCGATTCCCGTACAAGACAAACATTTGTGTGCATGAACATGTCTGTTTGTCTTGGTCTGGGTGTTTTCTATGTATTTATAAGTATGTATTTAAAAAAAAAGAAATGTATTTAAGTACATTTATCAGTTGTCTAATACCAATAACACAAGCTTTGCGCTTAATTTGGGACTAGATGGCGCTGTGTAAATTGTCCAGAAATATTTATTTATTTATATGTATAAGATGTTTATGATTAACTTAAAAATAAGATCTATTTTGGCGATAAAAAAATGACATGCGAAATCTGATTGTAATTTATCGGCTTCAGTATCGTGGGGTGTAAGTGATTCATCAACATCTTTGAACCAAAGCTAACTTCACCTGCACGAGGTGCACCCTGCTGACTGACAAACGAAGCTCTGGCGAAAAGAGAGGTAGGGAGCGTAATAATAAGCTACCCGACTGGGGAATGTACCTCCACCTCACAGAATCAGCCAAATAACAATTCCCTTGAGGGTTGTTGTGTTCCTGCGAGTGAGTGAGGTCACCAGAAAAGAAGGAGATGGTGCATTGGCAGCGGGGGTGGCGCGCGAGCGATATTTTATGTTGCGAGCGTTAATATGGCTACGGTAACCGCTTCACATCAGGCGGGCCGTATGCTTGTCGGCCACCCGTCGTAGTATAAGAAAAAAAAAACATTACCCTTCTTTAACGCTCGCAGTTGGGTAAAAAGGGAGCAGTTGGGAAAGCGGCGTGAGCACCGAAAATAACCTAGTACTATGAATATACACCGGAGAATATTTCTGTGCGTCTGTGTAACGCGATCTCGGGAATGCGGCCGTGCGTTTTATGTAGACATTAAAAATATAATAATTGGGTGACGGCAGAAAATTATTTATTGTAATTTTTAAGTGCACTTATCAGCTGATAGTACAGCTATACAGTAGTGCTTGGATGACCGGGCTCGGCGTGTGTAATACAAATGAAAAATCTAGCTAGATTGATTTCTCGCCCCGCTGTATTGTAAATTTAATCGAAATCGTTAGGTACCGGGTGAGATATTGTCGCTTGCGATGTAAGGGTGATTTGATCCTAGACATTCCACACCACAGTACAAATACCTATACCAACTCCTTTACAGTAAGGGCAGCAAAGCTTTGGAATTGTTTACCCTATGAAGTGAACCGGGCTTCCTCAATATTTTCTTTTAAGTCCGCACTGGAGAAATATTTCCTTGACAATTCCTCTAACAACGAGTTAGTCACATTAAAGTAATTGAATGTGAATTCCACTAATAAGTTACTTGTATGAATGTGTATATGTTGTGGATTATATATGATTCCTGGCCGTGTGGTTTCCGGCAGACTAGAATAGAATCACCCCGTTTCTTCCAGTGGATGTCGTACAAGGCGACTAAGGGAAATACATTATCAAATATCGATCAGGCCTCCTCAACCCGTTTGGCCAGTGTGGGGAGTGTAGCCCAAATCCTCCTTCCGTCTAGGACGGACGAGAGAGCGTCGTGCTCCTGTAGTGGAGACTAAAACGGACCTGATGATGATGATATATGATTCCACTTTACATTTGTAGAACAAGTATCACAGAGTAATGTTACCTGCGCGTATATATGCCAACATATATGTACTCCACCTGCCTACTTGTTCACTATGTCATCTCAGATGCTCAAAGATTGGCTGGTAGAGATCCTCTATGGGATAAGTCCGCGTTTGTACAAATGTAATAATCATAATCATTATGGATTATGATTACACACATTTGTACATACTTTTTATTTATCTCGAGTTGCTCCATGCATCGGAGGGCACGTTAAGCCGTCGGTAATTAGATGATAGTCGTTAAGCCAAGTCAGTGGAGTTTGAGCGGCTTGAACCCAAGCCAAAACAGTTAAAGCAGTAGACTAATGCTAATGGTCTAGCCTTATACAATTAATGTGTTTCAATCACGCATACACGTCTGAGCAGGGGTCCTACCGCTGAAGCTGAAGCTGATTACCGTGGGGTTTTTTGATTGCGAAAATCTAACTTTACCTTAAATTAGCGTTAATAGTAATAAGATTACCAGCCCCCTTAACGCCAACTCTTATTGCGATTCAATAACTGAATAGAATGCTTATTCATACCAATGAATAAGCGACTCTATGCAATTTCTAATAGTCATCATACATTATAAAAAAATACCCCAATGTTTGAAAACTAAAGTCTTAAACCAGTGCGTCTTCGGGATGCAATGACATATGGTGCAGAGACTAGGACACTGACCATCGGACTGGTGCACAGGCTAATGCTCGGGGATTCTGTGAGGGATCGAATCTGGAACGAAGAAATGCGACGGAGAATCAAAGTTGTCGACATAGCCATAGCCTTCAAGAGTTTGCAAGCTGAAGTGGCAATGGGCCTGTCACATCTGTCGAGTAAGTGATGGCAGATGGGGGGGAGGGGGGAAGGCATTAGAGTGTAGGCCGCGCGTAGGACGACGTGGCCCGAGGACCTTAAGAAAGAGGCTGGATGCGAAAGACGGAGGATCGTATCTGGTGGAAGGCATTGGGGAAGGCTTATATCTAACAGTGGGTAGATACAGGCTGATGATGATGATGAAAAAAAATATGGGACCAATATGGAATTATACTCTTTAAAAAAAATGTTTCAAATCGGTTTATAAATGACGGAGTAATCAAGTAACAAACAAATAAATACAGCCGAATTGAGAACCTCCTCCTTCTTTGGAGTCTGTTATAAATAGCTTCGATCACAGAAGAACAGTCTTACGTAGGAAGCAAGGAGTAACTAACGTTATTCAATTGTTTTGCCTCCCCGGAACCTCTCCATTAAAGTTTGAACTTTATGTTATGGTATTAAAGTTCAAATTGACTTTTAAGTATTATTACGAATCGTTTGTATGGGAGTATAGAAATTTGCATTTTTTAGACTTTTTCAGGCAATTTTTTCAATTTTTCTCTACGTAAGAACCAGGGATGTAACGGATGTGGTTATATCGGAACCGGAACCGGAATCGGAATTTTTGAATTTGGTTTATCGGAGTCGAAACCGGAATCGGAACCGGAATCGGAATAAAATATGAAGTCAGTCAGAGATATGTGTAGATATCATTTTCAATGAAATAATTACACATCATTATTCGTTAGTGACACTAACTTAGTGTTATCTTTATTATCAATACTTTAACAGTGTAACAATGAAACAATTGCTAAAATCGATAGATCGCGACTCCGCCGCGACTTCGCGCTGCCCGGCCCGTCTACCCACCCTCGCCCGCCGCGCCGGCCGCCGACCTCCGATATGACTTCTGACTTCGG
This sequence comes from Hypsopygia costalis, assembly GCA_937001555.2. Lineage (NCBI taxonomy): Eukaryota > Metazoa > Arthropoda > Insecta > Lepidoptera > Pyralidae > Hypsopygia > Hypsopygia costalis. Next base: position 31,684,710 of record OW443329.2, read on the forward strand.
TTTAAAATTTATCGGAACCGAAGTCGGAACCGAGGATGCAAAAGCAATCGGAAGTTCCGACGTATCGGAATCGAAACCGAAGCTCCGTTACATCCCTGGTAAGAACCATCCTCGTACATCAAGGAATATTCTAAAAAAACAATTAGCGAAATCGGTTCAGCTGTTTTCGAGAATTGCGCTTAGTAACGATTTCAGCGATTCATTTTTATATTATAGATTTATTGCGTGATGGATGCGGCAGACAGTAATTAGTACGTAAGTCAATTCAGGTTCAAACAGCTCACAACAGGGTTTAGCCCATATTCTTTCAAGAAGTCAAAGTCAAAGTCAAAAAGTAAGTAAGTTCTTTATTCTGTGGGCCCTCGCGGACACTTAGACACGTCTTTTACAATTAGGTATATTTTTATTATCTACCAGCATTTCGGAATGACCATTGACGAGAAGAAATGCCGAAAGAAACTCTGTCAATATAGGTCTTTTTTTTAAATAGCCATACAATATTATGATGGTTCTTAAGTTAGATGTTTTTAACTTTTCCGTTCTACCTGCCTCAATTGCGGCAAAAAGTAGAAAGCAAGCTGCCCGGCATTCACTTAGTCGGTGCTATTTGTCTTCGGGGAGTGCTAATCAAAAACAGTAAAGGTCTCAGTATACGTAACGGGAACTAAGAAGAGACGGGCCGGGCACGGCATGTTGATATCGACTTAAAGTGTTATTAAGGTATTTTTTCAATCACTCTTTCATCACTCCCGTCTCGGATGGTCTGATGTTGAGGCGTGATAGCGCTTGAAAAAAATACCTTATTACGCTCGCTTTAGGTCGTTATTACGTCCAGTTAATACCGGCCGGTTTATTGAAAAGTTGTAGCTAAATGCGTTCTTGTGTGTACACGTTATTTCCCTTTCTTTGCGTACTGTATGTATACATGCTAAGGTATTTAGTAAGCACTAGCGGCCCGGTACGTGCTTTGCTACGTATAAAGTGAATTACTAAAAAAAAAAATTGGAACATCAAATTCATTTATTCAAACAAAAAAATATTTTATTAAGTGCTAGCTATTTTAAAATTTAATCCAAAACATTTGGATAAACAATATTTTTTGTTTTTCCATTTTGAGCATGAATAAACAAACGGCTCTGACTTACTACCGTCTGACTCTGGAACAGGCAACATAAAGTCGAAGCACGTCTAAAATGAAATGACCGCATGAATGACATAACAACATGATTGTACTGTCAACACTGAAAAAAGTTTCAATTTGACAGCACAATCCCCATCTGAAAAAAGTTACAATTTGACAGCAAAATCCCCATTAGCGAAATGATCCGCAATTTATTGAATTCATTTGTTACAAAAAATGTGATAAATGAAGAACCGCTCTACCGATTTTGTGCAAACTTCACATAAACTATCTACTAAATAGTCCGAACAAAGCCTAAACATTTGGTTTGGATAGGTGAGCCCGTTCTTGAGTTATAAAATTACAACGAAAATTGGCATTGATTTTTATATATATAGATACTGTAGCCATTTTTTCACTCTCGTAATGTTCGCTTCGCCTACGACCTGTGTATATATGTATAAAACGTCACAGTTTAGCTCGTATTGTTTGTCACTGAGATTTTGTGATAAAATATATAAATAAATATATATATTCTAGGACAAATTTACACACGGCCATCTATCACCAAACTTAGCCAAGCTTGTACTACCGGTACTAGATAACTGTTATAACACTGAAATACCTTTTTTTTTTGGAAATATATACATATGATACATAGAAACACCCAGACCAAGATAAACAGACATGTTCATGTACACAAATATTTGTCTTGTGCGGGGATCGGACCCGCGACCTCGGCGTCATGTTAACCGTTCGACTATATAGACAGGAAAATATAATTTCCGAACTATAAAAAAGTAAAAATGGTGTTTGTTCTTATACGAATTGAGTTCATGGACCTGTAAAGCAGTGGGCGTGTCAGAAATATTTACCTAAAGCGAATTATCAGCTGTAAAGCGTACAAAGATGGCGATTGGTTTTGGTTAATCTCGCGGTCGCTAAAGTACCTGACTTTTGGCTTCAAGTCATTAGCTTAACCCGGCGTCAGCATGGTAGAAAATAGGTACAACAAGTGCATGGTGGGTCATAATTACCCGGATTTTAAACCATTGCTGATTTTTACCATTTCAATGACATTTAGAGCAAATTTGTGTTTAACTTGAAGAATAGTTCTTAAATTATAATATTTTGGAGACGATATAAAAAAAATCTGTTATATAAAGATCTATTTATTTATTTAAGAAGTCGGTATAAAATTTACAACTAAAAATTCAACTTCTAGAAACTTATTAATAGAAAGACAAAAAACCACAAATTAACACTTATTTTTAATTTTTTGGAACGACAAATGTGAGATCTTTAAGAAAGTATATGTAAAAATTATAAAGAATCTTGGGTTAATCACTATTAGCACCGTCATCTACGCAACCGCCACAGAAAGAAATTATATGTTCAGGGCAGATGAATTTGTTGCATCTTTGACAGGTATGGGTAGTTTTCCTGTCTTTTTCTACTCAAAGGTACATCATCATCATCATTATCTGATGCCTCTTGCTCAGTATCACTCTGTTGAGAACGCTCGCTAACGTGATCATCTTCCTCGTTTTCCGAAGAATTTTCTCCTTATTTCGAGTCGTTTACTTCTAATATTGACAGAATTCGCTGCCTTTCGCGTTCCTCTTTATCCATTATTCAAATATAACATAAAAATAACAAAATATAATGTAATATATGTACAAATAAATAATCGAAATAATCAAATAATTGACTCAACGTAATTGGCACGAAATGGTATCATCGAATGTATAGTTGGGTCATCTTTACCTTTTTGTTGTTTGACCGCGTCTATCTTCTTGTGCAGGCGCACACCGTCTAAGTTGACATAAGAAACTAGTGAGGCGGAGCACTAACTGCAGCTACTGAGAAGCGTGGTAACGTTTCACTATATTTTTTCTTAAATACCCGCATTTAAAAACATCACGGGTCATTATGACCCAACCTAGCAGACGCCGGGTTAAGCGGATTTTTAGGAGTGTTTTCAGTCGATTAAAAATATACAACTCCATACGGAACAGCCGATATGCTGTATTAGTAGTTTGATATATATAAATATAGCTTTCATAGAACGATACTTGATCGAAAAAAGACAATCATAGGCAGACAATTTTACATGCGCATAACAAAATAGAAAAAAAAATATCTCAAGGAGTGTATGCACAAAAAGGCATACGTAGGCTTCGACTCAACTCAATCAAAAGTGATTTTACCAAGAACTTATTACAGCGCCAGATGAGTTAACACTAGAACACGTTACACATGTAACGTTGTCTATGAATTACAAACCCTAAAGAGCAAAGAAACCGGTCAAACTGCTAATAAATAAACTGATAATAAAAAGAAAAAAAGAATTGATATTTTTGTCTGTTTGTACGGGCTAACTCTAACTAACTTACTAAACTACTTGCTCGATCTTATCCAAAATTCGTTAATTCACAATTTATTAATGATGGAATGAAATTTCATTAATTGTTAACAAAAGAAACGCATTTATTTAAAAGTATCAACATTGCCATGTTAGCCCAAAATATAAAAGTAAAAATATGTTTTGTTAGTAGAACCAATCAGGTAAAAAGAGAACACGGGCGGCTTTATTTTAAAAAATATTTCATACAAAACAACAGAGAAAACATGGGCTGTATTTTATTAAAAAACAATAGAGATTCCTACTAAAATTGCCATAATGTAAACGTGATCCAGTGCTGGGTTGAGAAAATGTTGCTCCCACCTTTTGGTAAACGTCGGCCATCGTTTCCGGGGACTAGGTTTAAATCACAGACATTTTAGATAGAAGAAGTAAGAAGTTTTGGGGTCTCCATTTACCAAATCTTACCTCACTTGCACGTGCCTAATGCCAACTAGCAAACGAGACTATAAAAAAGATATGTTACAATGATATATTTAAAATGGTATTCCCTTGATTCACAGACAAGAATTTCATATAATATATATATTTTTTTCGTAGAACATGTTTCATGTAATATTTGCTTCTTATATTTCGAATATTGACTTCAGTGAAACATTGTTAGAAAGCAGTAAGTAGTTTCTAATTCGGCTTGTAAGATATGAACAGACAAATATTGCAAGTTAAAAAAAAGTCAATCCGCTGACAGCTTGTCCCTTGCGTCTGTCACGGATAGTATGGATCTGGGCCCGTCACGGTCTGCCGTCGAAGGTCAGTGAATCATCGACTTGATATTGACATTTATTTATGTTTATCCACAGTTGTTCGTGTCTGTTACGGTTTGAAAATTATTGTCTTTGACAGCAACTGTCCGGCAGTACAGAGTGTTCGGTAAATAGGAAGATCATTCCTACCCTACACAACTACGAACCCTGCAGTACACATAATAGATGTAATGCATTTATGAGAACCTCGATGGCGTCGTTGGTCATGTCAATATAATCGATCACGCAAGTTAAGCAAAGTCGACCGTAGCCTGTCTATGGATGAGTTTATTTATTTCGAGTTCCTCCGTGCTTCGGAGGGCACGGTTGTTGTCATTAGACGACAGTCGTTATGACAAGCCTTTGGGTGGCTTGAAAACATTGGCCTCCGCCAGCCCGCATTGAGCAACGTGGTGGAGTATGCTCTAAACCTCGATTGAGGGGAGACCCGTGTACCAATATTTAGATGATTATGGGTTAATGCCGATATTTATGTGTGTTGTAATTTTTACCCGACTCCGGTGAAACTCAAAAGGAGGTTTGTGTTTGTATGTATGTAGGTATGCTAAATTCTGATAGGCATATAAGATCTTGTCGGTTTACGGGCGATAATTTTACGTGATAACTCTCTATCGCTTGTTTTGCGCTCTTACTTGCACGCTCGTCTCAGACGGAACGTGACAGTGAGTCATGCTTTTCCGTGCTTGCAGCCGGCCTTCATCGATTTATAAGAAGTTATTACGTCAAATTTGGCCGTGTAGTTTCCGGCAGACTAGAATAGAATCACTCCGTTTCTTCCCGTGGATGTCGTACAAGGCGACTAAGGGAAATACATTAATAAACATCGACCAGGCCTCCCCAACCCGTCTGGCCAGCGTGGGGAGTGTAGGCCAAATCCTCCTGTCTGTGACGGACGAGAGAGGGTCGTGCTCCTGTAGTGGAGACTAAAATGACCTAATGATGATTACGTCAAAAAATATAGAGTTTTTAACAACCTTCTCTACCAAAAATATTCGCTCCGTATTTCGTGCATCTTAAATATTCATCTCCTTTTACAAACCCTTTGTGGTTCAATATTTTCAGATAAAATGAAGACGAAATACTCTATTATATTCAAAAAGTTTGCAAACTGTTGCTTCAAACATCAGAGTTGGGGCCGAAACTTTGTTATCGTTGTTCGAGGCGTTTGAAAATTATATCAAGATATACCTATTAAATATTTAATTAATTATTTGAATATTAAATTATTCGTTTAGAATTTTAATAAAGTGTTTCTCATCAAGCGTATGTAATGAATTTAGATGGTTGTAATGTGCGACGCGTCATGCTGACAGAACCTTTGAAGATTTTGCGTCCCTTTGTGTGTTCTACCGATTGTACAGTGGGGTGTGTTCAGAGGAGTTGTTTGACATGATGCCCACGGCCTCCTTCTACAGTCGCACCGCTCGCCATCGACAGGGAATTAATTCTCAAACATTGGAGCCTAAATGATCGCGTACTTTTTTTTTGGGGTGTAAGCGATTCGTCAACATCTTTGAACCAAAGCCAACTTCACCTGCACGCGGTGCACCCTGCTGACTGACAAACGAAGCTCTGGCGAAAAGAGAGGTAGGGAGCGCAATTGGAAGCTACCCGATTGGGGAATGTACCTCCACCTCACAAAATACCGCAGCCAAATAACACTTCCCTTGAGGGTTGTTGTGTTCCTGCGAGTGAGTGAGGTCACCAGATAGGAAGGAGATGCTGCTTTGGCAGCGGGGGTGGCGGCGCGCGAGCGATATTTTGTGTTGCGAGCGTTAATATGGCTACGGTAACCGCTTCACATCAGGCGGGCCGTAAGCTTGTCTGCCACCCGACGTAGTATAAAAAAAGTACTGAGAGTGCGGTTCCAGATAAATCTTACGCATCCTCCCAAGCTGTGGAATGAACTTCCTGTCGAGATTTTCTTGAGAGACTACAGCATGGGGTTCTTCAAAAAGGGCGTGAAGAGGTTTTTACAGGGTCGGCAACGAGTGTGCGATACCCCTGGTATTATAGGCGTTCATAAGCGTTAGTATGCTTGTTTGCCACTTTAGTGGTATAAAAAAATGCGGTTAATTTGAACGTGGCCATGTATGAGAGTGTTCTTGTACAAAGTATATTTGTTTGAAATGTAGCATTGCTGGCTGAGATATATGCGGTGGTAACTAAGTAAGGATAACCTTTATTTTTTAGTTGTTTAGAAACTTAATTGTGACAAGATTAGATTAATGATATTTTTATTTATCTATCGACCTTGTCTATTAGTATTGGTAACTGTTTATGCCAATCTTGTATCGAAACCGCATTCGTAGATTTCTGCTCGTCTCAAAGGTTGGTTAAGATGCTTCTAGCATTACTTCATTATTCTCCTGTATCTATAAATAAAAAAAACCGGTCAAGTGCGAGTCGGACTCGCGCACGAAGGGTTCCGTACCATTATGTATAGAAACAGCAAAAAAATCACGTTTGTTGTATGGGAGCCCCCCTTAAATATTGGTTTTATTTTTATTTAATTATTTATTTTTAAAGTAAATATATAACTAAATATTTTGTGAGTATTTCAAGCGTCTACCCATTGCCGTTATCAATTCCGAGCAAAAACGAGCAAAAAATTCACGTTTGTTGTATGGGAGCCCCCTTAAATATTTATTTTATTCTGTTTTTTGTATTTGTTGTTATAGCGGCACCAGAAATACATCATCTGTGAAAATTTCAACTGTCTAACTATCACGGTTCATGAGATACAGCCTTGTGACAGACGGACGGACGGACGGACAGCGGAGCCTTAGTAATAGGGTTCCTTTTTACCCTTTGGGTACGGAACCCTAAAAAATAACTGTTACTGACTGATCTATCAACGCACAGCTCAAATCACCAGATGGATCAGATCAAATTTGGCAAACACGTCTTATGCATCCGCTAGAAAGGACTTTTGAAAATTCCTGTAGGATACCCGAATATACGCATACGAAGTCGCGGACACAAGCTAGTATTATATATTTGTAGGATGGTCGGACGATAATAAATAAATATTGTCAGACAAATTGCACAGCGCCATCTAGCCCCAAAGTAAGCGAAGCTTGTGTTATGGGTACTAGACAACTGATAAACATACGTAAATACATTTTTTTTGTAAATACATAATTATGATACATAGAAAACACTCAGACTAAGACAAACAGACATGTTCATGCATTCAAATATTTTTATTACATATATATAATATTATATTTTTTCCTATGTGTGAATTCAACCCACGAGCGTTGTCGAAGCCGCGTCATTGACCGCTACGCCACCGAGCTCGTCATATTGCCATCAATAAAGTGTTAAAAAGGTAAAATAAATTAGCAATAGTATCGAAAGTCTACTCAGTCTCAATTGATATAGTTTTTTAATATACGTCAATCAGTCAATGGCCAAAAAAATAGTTGTTAATCTAAAAGTAGAATAACGCAGCAATTTCTGGTTTATAACACGATATAAAAAGCCTTTGACGTTTCGTAAACAGTTCAGTTAATAAATAGTTCTAATTAATAATTTCTTTAACGCAATTCAGTCATGAACCGACGTTGCAATGAGTTAAAATTACCTGATCCGGGGGTTCGACTAAAAATAATACAAAAATGGCGAGCAGTTTCAGTTATTCAGTCAAGTTACTATCGCGGTTTCTAGGAATTTCAAATCGTTACAGTTTCTGGGTTAATTTTAGATTTGGTCACCGTTTTTAAGTAACATTTCGGTACATCACAGCCGTCAACATTCCAAAGGTTTTGCAAAGACATTTGAATAAAATAATACTTTAATAAACTTTTTACACAGATATTTTAATAAATTATGGTGAAATAACCTAACAGGCCTAACATAATGTTATTGTTAGGTTACAGTAATATCTTACTAAATAGTTGTATGTTTTAGCAAATAAATGATATTCTATTCTATTCAATTTTATAATTGAATTATCTCTACAATATGGAGTTCTTCAAAAGGGGCGTAAAGAGATTCTTTCAGTCTTTCTTAATGCCTCATGTGCTGCTTTCCATCAGGAGGGACGTTCGGTTTTTATCACCAACGTGGGCAGTATGTAAAAATATTTGCTGTCTTATTGCAGGGATTTTAGGCCTCAAGAACCACTAATGTGGTTCTTGAGGCCTAAAATCCCTGCAACATTTAGGAAAAGAGCGACAACAAGCATACATCGATAGATACAGCTTCTGAAGGACGGTTCACGTTGCCGGCGAATGAAAATTAGTATTATGACGTCAATTTACGGTTGACTAATGTTTGATATCCTGACATAAACCATGTACTGGATTCACAGCGTGTTGTTATCCGTAGACATAGAAAACTAGATACCGCTTTTTTTTTTTTTTTTTTTTTTTTATACCACTAGTGTGGCAAACAAGCATACGGCCCGCCTGATGGAAAGCAGCTACCGTAGCCTATGAACGCCTGTAACACCAGAGGCATCACACGCGCGTTGCCGACCCTGTAAAAACCTCTTCACGCCCTTTTTGAAGAACCCCATGCTGTAGTCCCCTGAGAAAACCTCGACAGGCAGTTCATTCCACAGCTTGACAGTACGCGGGAGAAAACTTCTCTGGAACCGCACGGTACGTGACCACTTAGGCTCCAATGTGTGAGGATGAATTCCCTGTCGATGGCGAGCGGTGCGACTGTAGAAGGAGGCCGTTGGCATCATATCAAACAACTCCTCTGAACACACCCCATTGTACAGACGGTAGAATACACAAAGGGACGCAAAATCTCTTCTCAGACTTAAAGGTTCTAAACCGTCTGTTAGTTTGGGATCGTCGACAATCCTCACAGCGCGCCTTTGAATCGAGTCACAAGGTGCAAGCTGGTATCTAGGCGCTCCCGCCCATAGATGGCAACAGTACTCCATATGCGGCCGTACTTGAGCTTTGTAAAGCATAAGTCTCTGCCGCGGAGTGAAGTACTGCTTCGCCCTGTTGAGCACACCTAGTTTCTTCGACGCCAGCTTGACCTTCCCCTCCAGGTGACAACGAAACTGGACGTCGCTGGAGATTTCAACTCCAAGAATCCCAATGTTTTTGGCGATGGTAAGGGGTGTGTTTAGGAATTGAGGAGCCACAGCAAAAGGGGTTTTCTTAGCGGTGAACGCGCAGACTTGTGTCTTAGTGGGATTGAAATGAACCAGGTTCTTTCGCCCCCAATCGGACACACTATCCAGTGTGCTCTCGATCTTCGACACAAGCTGTTCGCGGCTCTCCTCCACCAGAGAGCGGGGAATATTAGCGCGGCCCGTATAATAAGCATCCCCGGTGCTGTCGTCAGCATAGCAATGAATGCTGTCAATGGACAACATATCATTGATATGCAGCAAAAACAGCGTCGGGGACAACACCGAGCCTTGCGGGACGCCAGCATTAATGTCCATGCTGTCGGAGCAACTGCCATCCACAACGGCTCTAATGCTTCTGCAGGACAAGAAACTAGCGACCCATTCGCATAAACCCTCTGGTAGACCGTATGCAGGCAACTTCGAAAGAAGACCACGGTGCCAGACCCGATCGAACGCCTTCGCCATATCAAGACTGACAGCTAATGCCTCACCTTGACTCTCCACGGCTGAAGCCCAGCGATGTGTAAGATACACTAGAAGATCACCAGTCGAGCGACCATGGCGAAAGCCGTATTGATGGTCGCTGATTAAGTCGTGCTCTTCTAGGTATTTCAGGAGCCGGATGTTAATGACGCGCTCCATTACCTTGGAGAGAAGGGAGGTAACAGCGATAGGCCTGTAATTCGATGGGTCTGATCTGTCACCCTTTTTGGGCACAGGGTGCACGTTCGCAGTCTTCCACGACGACGGTACCTGCCCGGTGGAATAAGAGAGCGCAAAAAGGCGCGTAAGAACAGGACACAACTCAGGAGCACACAGCTTTAACACCACTGCCGGAATGCCATCTGGCCCACTCGACTTATGAACGTCAAGGGATAGCAATGCCCGCCGAACATCTCGTTGAGTAAATGAGATTTCCGGCATGGAATTACCACACCGCGGGATGGAAGGCGGTGCGGCGTCCCCGTCGTTCAAAGTCGAGTTTGAGGCAAAGAGATTCCCCAATAGATCGGCTTTCTCTTTAGCACTGTGGGCCAGACTACCATCTGGTTTTCGGAGTGGTGGAAAGGACGACTGACAAAAGTTGCCCTCGGCAGCCTTGGCAAGCGACCAAAAAGCACGGCTCCCAGATGGGTGCTTAGCTAGGCGCTCACCAATCCTGCCGATGAACTCAAACTTGTTTAATTATAGCACGTACGTGCTTCGCGATTTCTTTTTGCAAAAAAAAATGACTTTTGATAATTATTTCGATACCTACCCAGTCGATCTACAGAAAATAAACATTTGTACACATTCATTTTTATTTTTAATTTAGTTTTTAATTAAGTTTCTTAGAAATAATTGTATTTATGAAGTTTGAAAGAATAAATAATATTATAAATTTGTACACATTTGTACACTAGCTTGCACTCGCGGCTTCGCCCAACGAATAACGGTTATCGCTCGCCAAAAGGGCCAATTTTTGGTTGGTCATCTCTCGGGAACTCTCACTTTTTCCGTGTAAAAGCACAGAATGTAAAAGGTATTATTTATTCTGGATTTCAATACGTTGAATGCAAAATTTAATGGCAATTGTACCTATCAGTAGTTAGGGCGTAAAATGATTATTTCATATGTTTTGGCAATAAAGTTTTTTAATGTTATAAGTTGTAGCTCACGTTTGCACGTATGGTGTGCGGTATCTAGTCAATTTCAAATCCGCGGTGTTATCTTTGAAGCACCCTGTTTATGGCGGTTGTTAAAACTTGGCGATGCGAGTTATGAAGCTAATAAGACACCCACTCGGCAAATGACGTTCTAAAACTGAGTTGTAATATCATTTTAAAAGTACGGCATTTTAAAAATAATATATGACATAATGACTAGCTCCTGTCCGTGTTTTCGCCCCGCACTGCCGGGTTGAAAAGTAGCAAACATGTGTCAATGGTAGAGATGGGTAAAATGTGGGCATTTGCGATATATTCGCAATAGGTACTTATAAGTTACCTATTTACGCCAATATAAACTAGGCATTTATTGGGCATTTTGCTGTGGACGCGACAAACTAAATGAAATACACACTGCAAGAGCTGATTTATTTTAAAATATTCAACCTAGTGAAGTGCTTTAACCGGCGAGCGAAAACCGCGAAGTAAAATTGCTTACGTGCGATTTAAATTCGGATATGTTTTATAATATTACGCAAAGCCATAAATGAACACAAAATATGTTGTTTACTATATTATATACTTATGTACATTGACTAAACTGAAGATGATTGTCATTAACTTAAACCTAAGATCAATTGTCGCGATCAAAAAATAATATTAGTATAGACAATAATTTAAAACTGGTATGCTTAAATTACTAAATTACGGGTAACCGGTATCTATTGCTAAAAACTAATTAGGGTCCGTCCATTAATCACGTGAGGTTTTTTTTGCAATTTTGACACCCCCCCTCCCCCTTGGTGATACTTGGTGAGGTTTTGGACTACCCCCCCTCCCCACCCTAAAATCACGTGTATTTTTTGTAGCTACAAAGAATCTTAAAACTAAAGGATTTTTGTTATATCACTAAGGTGACAAACAAGCATACGGTCCGCCTGATGGAAAGCTGTTACTGTACCCTATGGACGCCTATTTTTTTTTTTTTTTTTTTTTTTATATGAGAGGGGGGCAAGCGAGCATGTGGGTCACCTGATGGAAAGCAATCACCACCGCCCATAGAAATCAGCAACACCAAAGGGTCACCGATCCGTTGCCAGCCTTTTAAGGGAAATATTGACTCTGTTCTTGAAGGCCCCCATGTCGTATTTATTTGGGAATGCCGCTGGAAGAAGTTGATTCCACAATTTCATAGTTCGTGGTAGAAAATGTCTCAAAAAGCGTTCTGTAGTAGATCGCCAAATATCGAGATGATGAGGATGGAATTTTAATTTATGGCGAGTTGTACGATAGTGGAACTCAGCGGCAGGTATCAAATCAAATAGCTCATCCGAGCACTCCCCGTTATATAATTTATATAGAACGCAAAGAGATGCAACATCTCTGCGTGTAGAGAGACTCCAGCCGATCAGAAATCATTGGGTCACCGACGATTCGAACAGCTCTTCGTTGTATGCGGTCAAATGGAGCAAGTAAGTACTGGGGCGCACCAGCCCAGAGATGTGAACAGTATTCCATATGAGGCCTAACTTGGGCTTTATACAGTTGAAGGCGATGGTGTGGTGTAAAATACCGTCTGGCTTTACAGATGATGCCAATTTTCCTAGAGGCCAATTTGGCCTTGCACTCCAAGTGACCACGGAACTGAACATCGCTCGATATGTCAACACCCAAGATACCAATGCTGGAGCTAATAATAAGGGGAGTACCTTCCAATCTGGGAGATACAACAAAAGGGGACTTTTTTGCGGTAAACGCACAAACTTGTGTCTTTGAGGGATTCAGTTGGACTAAGTTCAGTCTACACCAATCAGAGACGTGTCCAAGAGACGTCTCCATCTCAGACACAAGTTTTGTTCGGTACTCATCGACGCTATCCCGAGAAACATTGCATAGACCACTGTATCTTGCGTCCAAGGTACTGTCATCTGCATAGCAATGGATGCCGCATACATGCAGCAAGTCATTGATATGCAGAAGAAACAATGTGGGGGACAATACGTAGCCTTGTGGCACACCAGCATTCAGGGATAATGGATCGGAACGTGCACCGTCAATCACAACTTTAATGATCCGCCCAGTAAGAAAGCTGGCAATCCATGTGCAGAGTCTCTCAGGTAACCCAAAAGAAGGAAGCTTGGATAGTAGTGCCTTATGCCACACCCGATCAAAGGCTTTTGCGATATCCAGACTAGCAGCCAAAGCCTCGCCCTTGCTTTCCACTGTCTCCGCCCAACGGTGAGTCAAATATACCAGAAGATCACCAGCCGAACGACCTTGACGAAAGCCATATTGGCGATCATTAATCAGCTGGTGACCCTCTAAGTATGCCATCAACTGTTGGTTGATGATATTTTCCATTATTTTGGAAAACAAGGATGTTATAGCAATGGGCCTGTAGTTGGACGGATCTGAGCAAACACCTTTTTTAGGGATCGGGTGAACCAAAGCCTCCTTCCACGAGCTGGGGACCACGCCAAGCGAGTACGAGTACCGAAATAGGCGGATTAGAATTGGGGCTAACTCCGCGGCACACATTTTCAAAACAACGGATGGAATGCCATCCGGCCCACTCGACTTATGGATGTCCAGGGAGAAAAGCGCTCTACGCACGGCTCTTTGCCTGAACTTAACTTCTGGCATAGAGCTCTCACACCGAGGGATGGTAGGTGGTGTGGCTCCCCGATCATCCAGAGTCGAGTTAGATGCAAAAAGAAACCCTAGAAGATCGGCTTTTTCCTTTGTAGTATGGGCCAGCGAGTCATCCATCCGCTGCAATGGTGGAAACGACGACTGACAAAAGTTACCTTGAACGGCTTTGGCGAGCGACCAGAACGCACGAGACCCAGAGGGCAAACGCACTAGTCTCTCGCCAATTTCGCTAATAAATCTGGACTTTGCCTTCGCGATACAACCCTTCAACGATCTGGAATCAGAGTTGTATTTTTTTTTAAGTACGCCGGTATTTGGATCTCCAGTTGCCCGAGCATTGGACCAGGCACGGTAGGAATCTTGCTTCTGACGCGACGCGGCTCTGCAAGACCCACCGAACCATGGTCGAGATTTGCCGCCAATGGGCACCGCAGAATTGGGAATAAATAGTTCCATACCCTGCAGAACCACATCAGCGACAGCATTTGCACAGACACTGGGATCATCCAGCGAGAAGCAAACTGGTCCCCAAGGATAGGAAGCTAGGAAGTCACGCAGCCCATCCCAATCTGCTGACCTAAAATGCCACACACGACGGATACCTGCTGTACGCGGTCGCTTTTGGTGTATGAGTGGCACCACACATCTTATCAGGCAATGATCTGAGGAACCAAGAGGGGCGCCAACAGACACGCGATAGTTATCCGGGTGGAAGGTCAGCAGAAGATCCAAAAGGGATGGCACATGGTTCTTCACATCCGGTACCTTTGTAGGTGAAGAGACCAGCTGCGTTAGACCATATGCCAAGGCAAAGTCATGAAAAGATCTTCCAGCATGGTCAGTAGAGCGTGACCCAAGCCATTCGACGTGGTGGGCATTGAAATCACCCATAACCACAATCTCGGCAGAAGGCATTTGCTGGAGTAGGCTGTCAGTCGTCGTTTGGATGTGCTCAATAAGGCGCTCCGTTTCGGCGTTACCGCTGTGGGACCTGTAGAGGCACGCGTAGATACGAATATGGTCGTCAAAATCTGCGCGCAGCCACATAGTTGACAGGCCCCTCTCTTCAAGACTGCCAAGACGTCGACAACAGATATCCTCCCTAGCGTACGTTAGGCACACACCAGCTCGTGGCACAAAATTGTGTTCCAGTATGTACCCTGGGTAGCGCAGATACGAGATGTCGGATGGTGGGGATATCTGTGTCTCAGTCAAAAAGAGCAAGGCTGGCTTAGCCGTCTCAAGGTGCTGGTGGACGGCATTCAGGTTGGAGTGAAGCCCCCTTATGTTACACCGCTCGATATGGAGCTCAGGGGAACATGCTGTCCTCTTCTTACACTTGCTCCTGGCAGAGATACAGAGCGGCATAGTGCCCGTCCCAGAATACGTCGGGCGGCCTGAGTAGTGAGAGTGGGACTCAGGGAGGGATTCTCCTTCACCAACGGTGACGGTACCCTCCTGGGGTATTCTTCTTCCTAATGCCACTGCCATATCCAGAGTCGAGGTTTTTGGTTTGGGCTCCGGGTCTCAACACTCACCGCACGAAACGCAATAGCAAGCTACTACTTCACGCCGGTTTTCTGTGAGAGAGTGGTACTGCCCCGGACGAGCCGGCCCAATTACGAGCTGCAGTCACTCAATCTCCATAACTTGACCGCGACCATGTCATGGACACTAAATGACTCCAGCTTAGCTCTACCCCTTTAGAAAAAAATATGCCTATACCACCAGAAACATCACTTGCGCATTGCCGACCCTACACGTATGAGCGTAAAAATGTTTTCACGTCCTCCTTTTGAAGAACCCCACGTTGACGTTGTAGTCTCCTGAGAAAACTTCCACAGGCAGTTCATACCACAGCTTGATAGTACGGAACTTCTCTGGAACCGCACAGTACGTGACCTCTTCGGTTCTAATATATGAGGATGAATTCCCTGTCGATGGCGAGCGGTGCAACAGTAGGAGGAGGCCGTGGGTATTATGTCAAATGTGGTGACCCCTTATCGTTGCATAAAAGTTCTGCCCCCTTATCGCCAACTCTTATTGCGATTTAATAACTGACTAGAATGCTTATTAATACCAATGAATAAACGACTCATTTCAAATTGAATAGTCGCTTATTCAATGGTATGAATAAGCATTCTATTCAGTTATTGAATCGCAATAAGAGTTGGTGGTAAGGGGCCTGTTCGCGCAAGCATGAACATGGCAGACGCGCTACAGAATCGTGGCAGCTCCATCAATACTCTGACACCATTATTATACTGTATGCGCAGTAGTGATGTAACGAATGTCAATTTCTAGACATTCGCGAATGCGAATGCGAATATCTGCCGTCGATATTCGCGAATGCGAAACGAATATTGACTTTTGTATTTGGCGCCATTGGTCTTTGGCTTTATTTTGACAGCCTAGTTGGCGCGCGAGTTACACGCACACATTTGTAATTATTTGCATCTACTTCAGAGCATTGTCGAGCCGATCCGAAGAAGGCCGATTGCTGTTTGATTTACGAGTGATGTTTATTGTTTATTTAACAAAAAATCCTAACAGAAGATAAGGTTTTAAAATAAATATATAAGAAGTTGATACTTATTTCTCTATTTAATTTACCTTTTTGTAATTGAAAATCTTAATTATTTTTAGGACGTTCATATTCGCAAAACATTCGCATAAAATTGCGAATGCGAATGCGAATGTCGAGAAATATGCGAATATTCGCGAATGCGAATGCGAATACGAATATTCGTTACATCACTAAATGCGCAGGGAGTTGTAGGCCGTCATCGTCTTCAACTTCGCTCATTGCCTAGCATCGGCGAGTCAATGTCTTCAACACGCCGCTTTTCGGTTTAGAAATCGCGCGTTTGACAAAAAAATAAATACACGTGATATTTTACTACACCCCCCCTCCCCCCTTGTGATATTTCGTGATTTTTACCGAACCCCTCCCCCCCCTTTTGAACCTCACGTGATTAATGGACGGCCCCTTATGTAACAATAGCGGCATTCTTTTAATTTTTATTAAACAATTTCAAAAACTTATTTTTATTAAACAACTAGCTGATGCCCGCGACTTCGTTCGCGTGGACTTTATGATTCCGGCGTATTAACACAAATACGAACTAAAGTAGATACATAAGAAAATATATGGGGCAGTATTACACGTTAAAGTCAACAAATTATTATTTTTATTTAAGATAGTAACCATAGTTTAAAAAAAATATAAAATAAATGAAGGGAGTCTTTCCTTCGGGAGCTAATATGAAAAGACCTGAAGCGTTACTAATCCTCGATAAAGCCACATTCTTGGCCATTTCGCATTCATCTGAAACGATTAGACAGCAATCCTGAAACATTTTCGCTTTGTCACAGTTTCGTGTCACAAAGCATGTCGGTGTTTCCGTTCTGTATAAATCGAGTAGAATATTGAACATTGTATTTGCCTCCTTCCGTCTAGAGGTAATATTATGGTTGCAATACCTGGCGATGCTGCTTTGTGATATTATTTTGGCGCCTGATTTCAGCGAGGATTGCTCTCGTCAGATATGTTTTTCCTCGTTGTTTAAAAGACTTTGAGTCACAAAATCTTGCTACATAGCGTCCCGCAAATGCACGCATTCTTCTGGTTTGTGCAAATATATAACAATCGTTCCATTTAAATTTTAGCGTACACGTCTATATAAAACTGACTAAACAGACCACGTTACCTTTATATATATAACGTTATATATATATATATATATATATATATATATATATATAAAAGAGAAAATCACTGACTCACTCATCACGAAATCTCAGAAACTATAACACCTACAAACCAAGGTTCCTTATAGGGTGTAGACATCCGCTAAGAACGAAGAATACTCCACCCCTAAGGGGGTAGAATGGGGGTTGGAAGTTTGTATGAAAGTCCTATGTTTTTGAAGCAAGAGACTTGAAATTTAAAATGTATGCTCTATAGACGGTGTGCAGGTGTACTAATAAAGTATCTTTGGAAATCAATCCCTTTTTGGGGTTAAAACGGTTTTTCGGCGGTAGGAGTTAAAAAAGTATAGACTGCACTCTTCAATTCAAAATATATTTAAATTAATTAAAATAACTTACAGCACTCTTGTACAGTAGAAACAGTGTCCAATTAGTTTAATTAACACACACAAGTGTTATCTGCTGGTTTTAAATGAACTAAACAGAGTTCTTACTGCATCGTCCTGTCGGGCACTTTCACACATTTTTCACAATCACTAAACTCAATTATGGCGAATTATGTAGAGGTTCTGGAGACGCAGCATGCCTTGGAGGCCACGTTAATGCAGAAATTTGGTGAGTTTGAAGAGCGGTTGAAAGCCACTACTCCGCAGGCCAATAACTCCGTTGCTCGCTTATATGAAGAGGTCTGTGATTTTAAGACTCAGGTATGGGGCATACTTTCATTACTGCGCCAACAGATATCTGGGCTCTCCAAGGCCATCGATGCTGTCGAGATGAGACACCGGAAGAAATACCTTCTAGTTAATGGCATCCCGGAGGATACAACCGATCTACCTGAAATCACTGCGGGCCTCTTCCATGATAAACTGGGCGTAGATGTCTCGGCAGACAAGCTCATTGCGTGCCATCGCCTCGGCAGACAGTCAGAAGGAAGATCTAGACCTGTGTTGGTACGGTTTTCTGATTTTTCATTACGGGCCCAAGTGTGGAACAAAAAGACCGCATTCAAAGGGTCTCCATATACTGTGGTTGAGTTCCTCACCCGTCAACGGCAGACACTATTCGGTCAGGCGCGGAAAAGGTTCGGCATGAGAAGGTGCTGGACTATGGAAGGTATCATCATTGTTAAGTTGAAGGACGGCTCTAAACAACGCATTTTCACTGAGAATGATCTCTCCATTATCCCTGAGACAGAAGATGAACCTCAACCTGCTGTGCAGAGCTCTTCGGCCGCGGCAGATTCGCAGGAAGCGAACCCAAAGCAAAAGAGGACCACCAGGAAAAAGTAACCAATTCCATCCATATTCAGTTTTACTTTTTATTAGTACGTAATTATAAATATAATATTAATGCTGTAGTTAAATCTGTTTGTTAACTTAATAGTGGGTGCACTTGTATTTCTTTTTTCCATTCTACCACTTTTCATTTTTATTTTTTAGTGTAAAATGTAAACAACATAGACAAACTTTTTATATGATAAGTCATTCGCTCACACAAATGTCAAAGCTTGTCTTCTTCTTCTTTTTAACTGTGGCAACCAACACTTATACACAATGTTTAGATTAGATAATTATGTATGTAACTGTTTAAACATAATTGAGATTACTATTATTAGATTAGTATGTATGTTATGGTCAATGTAGTGGATTGGTTATTGTTCGTACTGACCGATACTTGGTCAGTGTAATAAAACATGTTTTATTTGATTTTTTTTTTTTTTTTTTAGAAAACATTTATTTTTTTTTCGTTGAAAAAAAGCTCGTTGTTGGCCGGCCAACCATTACTGGTTTGTTGCATTGACTGTAACATGTATATATATTGTTATTATTTTTTTTTTAGCAAACCGGCAGGACTAGCAGTGAATGGATTTTGTTTTTATTTTTTATTTTTTGTTTTTTATATATTTTTAAAATATTTATTTATCTAATATTATAATTTATATAGTATTCTTATGTCTGATGATGATTCTTTCTTGTCTGCATTAGATTTTAGTCTCACTTCTAGTGTTAGCACTGACTCGGAACCCGAAACACTATGCAATTTACTTGGCGATGCCATCATTGACACTCCTCACTGTTTTAACGCTTGCCATCTCAATGCTCAAAGCATACCTGCTCATTACTCTGATCTACTTGAGACTTTCTCATCCTCTTCTTTCCACACCATTCTAATATCTGAAAGCTGGCTCAAGCCATGCCTACCTTCTGCATCTTACGCACTTCCAGGGTACGTCTTGATACGTAATGATCGCACTGGTAAGGGCGGTGGAGGTGTGGCTATATATCTACGTAGTGACATTCCCTTTACTGTTTTGGCCTCATCACCCTCTATCTATTCCGGTTCTGCAGAGTACCTGTTTCTAGAAATTTCAATTAAGGGTATTAAAGCCGTTCTAGGGGTCGTGTACTGTCCACCTTCTATCGATTATTTCTCTCATCTTGAGTCTATTCTGGAACCTCTTGGTGCGGATTACAGACATCACATAATCATGGGTGATTTTAATACTGATCTTCTTAGTATAACTTCTCAATCTCTTAAACTCAATGATATCGTCAAGTCAGTCAATTTATCTATTTTGCCTTCTGAGGCTACTCATCACAATCCTACTTCTAATGACACATGGCTTGATTTGATTATTACATCTTCTCCAGACTATGTCATCAAACATGGTCAACTCCCTGCCCCCGGTTTCTCTAAACATGACCTTGTTTTTCTTCAGTACAAACTTAAACCACCTAAGCCTAAACCTACTGTAATTTGGATGCGTAATTATGCGCGATTAGATGTCTCCAAATTAAGGAAAGATGCCGCTATGACTGATTTTTCTTCAGTTTTTTCAGCCACGACGGTAACTGAAAAAGTCTCCAAATTTACTCATTGTGTCCTTGAACTCTTTGATGCGCATGCTCCACTTAGAGCTGTTAAAGTAAAGCGTCCACCTACGCCCTGGATCACTAAGGATGTTCGTATGGCGATGAGTCGACGGGATCGTGCTTTTCGCTCTTTCAAGCATGACAGGTGTGATAGTAACTGGAATCTATATAAAATAGCGCGGAATCGTTGCAATCAAATGGTAAGAACAGCTAAAAGGCAATATTTTCATGAGAATATCATTAACACGTCCGCAGCCAATATATGGAAGTTTCTTCATTCAATCGGTGTGGGTAAATGTGTCACTCAGCCTCAAGTTGCAACCTTCTCTCCCAATGATTTTAACAGTCATTTCGTTTCAACTCCTTCTCTTGACCCTTCCATTAAATCTACAACTATTTTGAAAATTTCTTCCATGGCTTATTCTAACTCCGGCTCCTTTTCTTTTTCTCCAGTGTCAATGGATGAGATACGTAAAATAATAATTTCTATAAAATCTAAAGCGGTCGGCTGTGATGATGTGAGTAGGCAAATGATTATCTGCATAATTGATCAAATTCTTCCTGTTATTGCTCACATTATCAACTTCTCCTTTTTAGTAGGTGACTTCCCTTTTCAATGGCACAAGGCTTTTGTTATTCCACTACCTAAAATTTCCATACCTTTGGTATTAAACAACTATAGGCCTATTTCAATCTTACCATTTCTCTCTAAAATATCAGAAGCCGCAGCGCACAAACAGGTGTCATCATATATATATTCTAACTGCCTCATTAGCCCACTTCAGTCTGGTTTTCGTCCTGGGCACAGTACTACTACTGCACTACTTAAAGTCACTGAAGATATCCGGCTAGGCATGGAGAATAAACTGGTCACCATTCTCATACTTATAGATTTTTCTAACGCCTTCAATATGGTGGACCACGATATTCTGCTTGCTATATTAGAACGTCACAATTTCTCGTCTATTGCACTGAAATGGTATTCATCATACCTTCGTGGACGCCAACAAGCTGTGCGTTTAGGTCGTGAACTATCAGAGTGGAAAGATCTATCTACTGGCGTACCACAGGGAGGAATCCTATCCCCCTTACTATTTTCCATTTTCATAAATTTCCTCTCCTTTTCGCTCAGTTGTTCTTACCATTTTTATGCTGACGACTTACAAATATATGTGCAGACAACAACAGATAATATAAATACTGCAATCGCGAACTTAAATGTTAATCTTGGCAACATTAGTTCTTGGTCGAAGGATTTTGGTATACCCGTCAACCCAGCTAAATGTCAAGCTTTAGTGGTGGGCAGCTCTAGACAGATTGCCAGGATTGATTTCAGTTCTGTGTCGCCTGTCATGTTTGATAACTCTGTTATTCCATTCAGTCGTAGCGTTAAAAACCTTGGTCTCCATATCGACTCCACTCTGAGCTGGAAACCGCAAATAACTGAAGTGAGTCGTGCAGTCATATCGGCATTAAGATCCCTCAATCGGTTTAGAAATTTTCTTCCATTTAGCACTAAGGTCACTCTCGTTATTTCACTTATTCTTCCAATCATTGATTATGCTGATGTCTGTTATCCGGACCTAAATGTAGATCTTCTTAATAAGTTGGACCGGCTCATCAACAACGCTATTCGTTTCATCTTTTGCCTTCGAAAATTTGACCATATCTCTTCATACCGGTCTCAACTTAAATGGCTTCCTATTCGTCAGCGCAGGCAGCAAAGATTGCTTTGTGTACTTCACTCAATTTTAACCAATCCCCTAAGTCCAGATTACTTAAAATGCAAATTCCAGTATCTTTGTGATTCTCATAGTCTCCAACTACGTTCTGACAATACACGTCTACTTTCTATTCCACTTTACCACTCTGGTTTTATGTCTGACTCCTTCACATTACAAGCTTCACGCCTCTGGAACGCGCTACCTGAGTCTGTTAGGGCAATTTCGGGCAAATTTAATTTCAAAAAGAAAACCCATGCATATCTTTTAGACGGTCTAACTAAACACTGACTCATCATCATCATCCTCATCATCATCGCTGAATTTATGTATTTCTATGTATGTATATGTATGTTTATTAAATATATAATTATGATATGTATGTTTATAATATTTTCTGTAGCAATTATTAATTCTATTCTATTTTAGTAGTATTATATTTTAGTAGTTAAATCTGATTTTGTTTCGATTCTTCAGAACCGCATTCGTGATTTTCTGCTTGTCCCGAAGGTTGACTGGTAGAGAATGCTTTTAGCATTAAGTCCGCCTTTTGTACCCTTATTAATCATTTGTGGTCAATAAAGATTTTAAATAAATAAATAAATAAATAAAACGGGGGTTGGAAGTTTGTATGAAAGTTCTATGTTTTTGAAGTAAATGGCTTGAAATTTAAAATGCATGCTCTATAGATGGTGTGGAGGTGTACTAATAATGTATCTTTGGAAATCAACCCCGTTTTGGGGTTAAAACGGGGGTTGGAAGTTTGTATGAAAATTCTACGTTTTTGAAGTAAGAGACTTGAAATTTAAAATGTATGCTCTATAGATAGTGTCGAGGTGTACTAATAATGTATCTTTGGATATCAACCCCTTTTTGGGGATAAAACGGGGGTTGGAAGTTTGTATGAAAGTTCTATGTTTTTGACGCAAGAGACTTGAAATTTAAAATGCATGCTCTATAGATGGTGTGGAGGTGTACTAATAATGTATCTTTAGAAATCAACCCCTTTTTGGGATTAAAACGGGGGTTGGAAGTTTGTATGAAAGTTCTATGTTTTTGACGCAAGAGACTTGAAATTTAAAATGTATGCTCTATAGATGGAGTGGAGGTGTACTAATAATGTATCTTTGAAAATCAACCCCCTTTTGGGGTTAAAACGGGGGTTGGAAGTTTGTATGGAAGTTCTATGTTTTTGAAGTAAGAGACTTGAAATTTAAAATGCATGCTCTATAGATGGTGTGGAGGTTTACTAATAATGTATCTTTAGATATCAACCCCTTTTTGGGGTTATAATGGGGGTTGGTAGTTTGTATGAAAGTAAGTCTAAGTTTTTAAAGTAAGAAACTTGAAATTTAAAATGTATGTACTAATAATGTATATTTAGAAATCAACCCCTTTTTGGGGTTAAAACGGGGGTTGGAAGTTTGTATGAAAGTCCTATGTTTTTGTAGTAAGGGACTTGAAATTTAAAATGTATGCTCTATAGATGGTTTGGAGGTGTACTAATAATGTATCCTTAGAAATCAACCCCTTTTTGGAGTTAAAACGGGGGTTGGAAATTTGTATGGAAATCCAATGTTATAACAATAAAAAATACTTTAGGTTTTACAAAGAGGTTTTAAAAAATAATATCCGTTGACTTCATTGATTCTAAAAATTCGTCTAGATATTGATTGTTTTTAACTTTTTTTATTTTTTTCCTTTCATTAGGTACCTATTTAGCTTTTTCGAATGTAATTAAAAATTCTTTGCAAATAATGTATCCTTAGAAATCAACCCCTTTTTGGAGTTAAAACGGGGGTTGGAAATTTGTATGGAAATCCAATGTTATAACAATAAAAAATACTTTAGGTTTTACAAAGAGGTTTTAAAAAATAATATCCGTTGACTTCATTGATTCTAAAAATTCGTCTAGATATTGATTGTTTTTAACTTTTTTTATTTTTTTCCTTTCATTAGGTACCTATTTAGCTTTTTCGAATGTAATTAAAAATTCTTTGCAAATAAATAACTCCACGCGTACGAAGTCGCGGGCGGCCGCTAGTATATAATATATATATATATATATATATATATATATATATATATATATATATATATATATACGTTATATATATATATATATATAATAAATTTATATATATATATAACGTAAATAAATGAAACTATAGCGTCTAACTTGTAGCAGGTAAGAATAAAAGTAGCACTGCGCGGTTATTTATTTACAATACAATCAACATTTTGTTAAACTGTTTATGCTCATCAGGCTGAACAACTTTTGCTAAGGTATGGCATCAGGTGAGAAATCTTGGATTTTTATACCTCAACAAAAAATGCTTATCAGGCTTACCAACTTTTGCTAAAGCGTCATTTTTATATTTCTTATAGTTTAGCTGAACTATTATGGTTCGGAATCAGGTGTTCCACATCTTGGATTTTTATACCGCGATGGAAATTTCGTGTCCACGTTTTCAAATCGATGCCATTTTCGTAATTGACATTTCAGAAAACCATAGAATCAACACCCATATTGATATTATGACATTTCAACCCCATCGCACCCCCACAGGAGTGCTCTTGTGTCACGTCGATTATGTTAGATTATAAAATAGCTGTTGTTTTCGGAATCAGCGACCCGATAAACCATAAAAACAATACCCATGTCGATTTTCAGACGTTTGCACCTCATTTCACCCCTTTAGGGGTTGAATTTTGAAAAATCCTGAAACACGTGTTTACTCATTTATCTACAGAAGTTCTCGTGTAAAGTTTCGTATAGAATAGTCCAATTAATCTTGGTTCCCCATACAAACTTTGGACCCCCGTTTCACCCCCTTAGGGGTTGAATTTTCCAAATTCCCGTCTTAGTGAGCATCTACGTCCTGAAAGGAACCCCCATACAAAATTTGAGACTCCTAGCACTTGTAGTTTCTGAGATTTCGTGATGAGTGATTTTCTATAAAGAAAATTTTTCTTTAAACTTTAAATGACGATAACTTTTTAATCTGACATCAGATTTCGATGAAACAAAGCCTATATGTTGCTCAGGGATGAGCTTAATCTTTTAGTGAAAACCGCGTAAAAATCTGTTCATTAGTTTTAAAGATTAGCGAGTACATACAGACAGACAGACAGACAGACAAAAAAATCAAAAAAATCTTTTTTGTGTTCTGTTACTCTTTTTTTATCGCCCACACCCATTTTTTGTTAATTTTATCAAATGTACAGACACGCGGTTCCTACTGTTTTATTATATGTATTGATTTCAAAAACCTTGTAATTCTTTCTGATCAGATAAATGCAGTAACTGAACATGTTTCAGTGTTATTTTCAACAACCAGTTTCAGATTACAATCTGAAATCGTGGGAGTTGCTCGAAAAATCGATTCGTTCATTAAGAGGTGTTTTCTCTTTAAAAATTATGCAAAGTTAAAGTCGTATAAATGGAACTGGATCCGTTTAAATAGTTTTATGGATATTTCAATATATTGTTAAATGTTAATTAAAAGTTACTTATATATTTTTTCATTTAATTATTTACCAAGTGTTAATTTATAAAATATTTTTTACGTTGTTTTTATGTCTTGTATTTTGAAATTAATTATTAATATGATAATTATCAACGTAGTATAATTATTTCGGTATTGTTAAAATGAAAATTTCATTAAACTTAAAATGTTCTATTATAATATCCTTAATCGAACCTACAGTCGTTTATATATCACAGATTTAATTTTAATAGTTTGTAAAATGCTAATGAGATAGAATTTATATCTGAAATTAATTAATTAATGTGATTTTATTATTATCTTCAATGCTTATTTGGTTTAAAGACATTATTATCACGTTTATAATTGAACCCTGCTAAAGGTCGCGACCGTGATGTTGGAGCGTGAGAAATTCTGATGACGGTCAAGTCTGTTAGGCAACTTTCCACAAATTAGGACAGTGCAGGTGTCGCGCTGCAGGCGGACTATTTGCCTGGAGGGTGTTTGCCGGACCAAGTGTCTCCACCATGTCTGTGGTCTTTCACTGGTTACCACTTTTTATCATACTTTATCTCGTGTCTGTTGTTGGTGAGTATTTCGTAACTTAATCTCTAATTTGTTTTTACAAGTGATATTACATACCTTGACATTTTTTAATTATTAACACGTTTTCTTGGATTTGTGATTGTTGAAGTGTTAAAAAATTACTTTAAGTAATTTTGATTTTATGTGCAACAGTTTTCAAAAATAGTGAATTTTCCTTATATATATTTTTACGGACATTAAATTAGCATTGCAAAGAATGTTTGTGTTACTAGTAATATAATTTTAGATCTACAAGAAGCGGTCAACACGGCATGTGAATCAGAATGTACAGAGGATACTCAACCGGCAGAAGAAGAGCAGCCAGAATTACAGAATATAGAACTTGAAGCAGTATGCCCAGAACTTAGCGGACAGATTATTGGAGGGAGGCCGAGTTCTGTCAACAGACATCCATACCAAGTGTCTATGGTGCTCAATGGAAATTCATTCTGTGGCGGATTTATTATAAGTAGAGACCATGTTCTCACTGCTGCGCATTGCGTTCAAAAGTAAGTAGTAATTTATTTATATTTACTAATTATCATGAGAAATCTAAAGTGAGTAGTTAGATAGATCCACTGGTAACTAATTGGGATAGTAGAGTAACGAAGCCTACAAAATCAATAACAATTTTTTTTATCACACATGGTGTATTAAACGAGAATAAATTTCTGCTGCTACATCTAGATGTACAGTTAAAGCACAATAAAACGTGACACTTGCACAGTTGTACTAATCTTATGCCTCTACACTTAATAGTGAAAAGTTAAAATCAAATTGCATATAGTTGCAGTTAAACTGGATCTTAATTCTGAGTCTTGGACTGAGGTTGATTTATTTCTTCACTATAGATGATTTGTAGAGGCAGCGTTTTGAACTATATAGGACCAGTTAATCGTTAATGTAATTTGTAAATGAAATATAAATAAATGAAGAAGAAAAAAATATTCCTTAGCTTATGGCGCGCATTTCTCTCGAAAATCGGAACTTTTAAATATTTAACTTCATTGCGCGAAACAGTCCCATCTTTCCGTGCTTAGAGTTTTACTTAGAACCCTAAACTTTATGACTGTAGCAAAAATAAAATTCCGTGACCAACAGTAATAAAACCCTCTTTTTATACCCCGAGCGGAATAGTCTAGAGAGTCTGAGAGCGGACCGAGGGGTATAAAATAAGATGTGAAATTAAATTAAGCTTACATTTGTTTAATGGGTAAACGATTGAAATTGTCTGGATTTTGGAGTGTTTGCACAACAGTGTACACTTATTTCAAATCTTCGGCTATTTAAGTAATCTTCTAAACATTAGTAACAAATAAATAATAATAAATATTCCTGGACAAATTACACACGGCCATCCAGTCCCAAACTAAGCAAAGCTTGTACAATGGGTACTAGATAACTGATATAATACTTAAATACATTTTTTTTTGTAAATACATACATATAAAGAAAATACCCAGACCAAGACAAACAGACATACAAGTGGACAGAAAAGTGGCCATTGCTAACCATTCGACCACCAGGTTCGTCATTAATCAATAGATATCATTATTTCAGCTACGACTGTAATTTTGGGTTAAAGTAATTAAAGGTAACTATAATTTGGAGTAGTCTGCTTGCAGACGATAGGGGAGTAAGACCTGCTATCGAACTGTTTCAGTGACTTGTTGGTTTATTGGACGCGATAACGGGGAGTACCCTTGTCTGGTTGGTTTACTGGGCGAGAGACACACAATCCTGTGATGTGATCGTAATGTCCGTGTTCAGAACTTCAATCACTATCGGTCCTTTTTGATTAAGTATTAGAGTTGCCAAATTTATTTCAAAACAAAGCGAGATTTTAAACTTTGACAGTAAAAAAAGCGGGGCATGTTTTAAAAAAGCGAGAGTATGTGAAAAATACATATTCATTAGATGAGATTTTTATTATTTTAGGTATGAGTATAAAGGTACATAATCAAAAGATCAAAAATATTTCAGTTCTATACAACATAACGTAAAAAATATATATTTTTTAAATAAAAGCAATTTAAATTTAAATTTTTTAAATTGCTTATATTTAAAAAATATAATAACCACTGAAATTAACGCAGTCTTACATGCATTGTAAGGTAGGTTTACATACCTTAATTATTGCCTGACGTTTCGACCAGGTTGCACTTTGCTTATATTTTTCCGGAGGTTCTAATCCTGGCATTTGGTACATTTATTTCAGTTGACGAAATCATAATTTTTGGCGTCCAACACATTAGTCTTAAAAAGCGGAACGTCTCGTCAAAATCGGGACTTCTGCTTAAGCATTGACGTAAAATTAACAATCTTGAAGTGCCACCGTCGTCTAAATAATAGGCTGTATAATCAATAAATTATATATTTTTATGTGATCTCGTCAAGTTGTAAACAAAATGCACGCTGCAAATATAACATAGTCTTGAACTAAACTCTGTTTAAAATTTCTGGCATGGCTTTATTTGGATTTTTTGTAATATCTGTTATATTGTGTTTTTCATATAATATTGTAAAGATTTGCATATCTCACTTGCATTATGATTGCCTTGAAAAGATTGCTCTCAGACATGTCAAGCTTGTAAACATTTATTGCTTCACTGTATTTTAAATTTGTATTATACAAATAAAGCAAATTCTATCTATCTTTTTATCTTGGATTCGCAGTGTACAACTTCAATTGATTCAAACACCAAACCGTTTACACGTATATTGCCTATGCATCTAAATGATATCATCGGTGATGGAAACACCGACACCTCTACTTCCTCTATCATCTTTTTAGATACATCTTCATTGCAACTAAAAATATTTTTCAACAGTGTCGTTGCAGATCGGATTCGTCTGCGAGTTGGTAGTACCCGACGTGACTCGGGCGGGCGGATCGTCCGCGTTGCCAACGTGACCGTCCACCCTCAATACGGCAGGCCGGAGTTTGACAATGATATCGCTGTGCTACGGCTGGCTCAACCCCTCAATTTCACCCCCAATATCAGGCCTATCAGGTTGCCGCAAAGGGGCGACAACGTCCCGCTTGTCAGGCTAACTGTCACTGGCTGGGGACTGACTGCGGTTTGTGATTTACTATGTTATAAGTTTGAGCTTTTCTGATCATGAACCAAATATCAGCTAATCAGATCATAATGCATTTTAGTTGAAATTACTTTCATAAGTACGATCAAGTATTAAATAATTCACTAACTATAAGCAGTGAACTAGTTGGTTAGATTATGTAAGTCCACAGTATCCATAAAGAACAGATTTTTTCTCGAACGTTGAATGGCATGTTAAGCCATCAGTTTCGACTATTTTATATTAATCATCAATGAGCCCTTACATAGTTTAAAAATTTTGTCCTTCACCAAATTGTAGTAGAGCAAGTTAGTGAAAGTTCGTTCCATGCAATTCTATTTGAATGGATACCTGCTTCCCAGCGGTGCGATAAGTGGGTGAGATAAGGTGGATTATTACATTGATCCATATGAATCAAATTTACTTTCAGTTTAGATCAGTCTCTGATGCTCCGATATGATTGTTTCCATGAATGACAATTGTATTGAATATCCTTAGTATATTTGCATTTTAATATTTTTTAGCTCTGAATATTTTGTTTGAAGATGTTTTTTAAAGGAACGTTTTGAAAAAAACAAATATGTAATTCTAAGTTGACTTCCAGCCCGGCGGTCGCCGTATTCCACGCACCATGATGGAAGCCCAAGTGCCTGTGGTGCCGCACTGGCTGTGCAGGCTCTCGTATGGAGATGCTCTCACGAACAATATGTTCTGTGGAGGACACTTTCTCATTGGTGGAGTGTCTTCTTGCCAGGTACGAAATATCATCATCATCAGGTCATTTTAGTCCCCACTACAGGAGCACGATCCCCTCTCGTCCGTCCCAGACAGAAGGAGGATTTGGCCTACACTCCCCACGCTAGCCAGACGGGTTGGGGAGGGTTGGGTTGGGGAGGTACGAAATATAGATTTTCAAAATCTTTTCACTGAAATATTGTGAGGCTTTGAATTCAATCAGTTATACTTCGAATTTTATCATCATTATTGTTTATCTTCTTTATTTATACTACGTTGGGTGGCGAACAAGCATATAGCGCGCTTGATGTGAAGCGGTTACCGTAGCCATATAAGAGCTCGAAACATGAACTGTCGCTCGCGCGTTGTCATCCCTGATGACAATGCAGTAACACCTTTCATCCTGGTGATATCACTCATTGGCAGGGACACAACAACCCTCAACTCTGTGAGGTGGAGGTACTTCCCTAATCGGGTACCTTATAACGCTGAGCATACGTCCTATCTCCCTTTAGCCTGGTTTATCAGATTGCAGGATTAACCTAATTTTATTGTCTATCCAACAAAAGGATGTAAACATAAAAAATAAATAAAAAAGATTTAATTGTATAATTAACATTAGAAATGATAAGTAGTTAATAAAATATATATTCGCTTATATAGTACCTATATTTTCAAACATGTCCAAAATAAATTTTTGTGATTTTTTTTATACTTCTTACGACGGATGGCAGACAAGCATACGGCCCGCCTGATGTGAAGCGGTACCGTAGCCATATTAACGCTCGCAACATAAAATATCTTCATTTTCCTTTCTGGTGACCTCACTCATTCGCAGGAACACAACGACCCTCAAGGGAATTGTTATTTGGCTGCGGTATTCTGTGAGGTGGAGGTAGAGTCCCCAGTCGGGTAGCTTACAATTACGCTTCCTACCTCTCTTTTCGCCAGAGCTTCGTTTGTCAGTCAGCAGGGCGTGCAGGTGAAGTTGGCTTTGGTTCAAAGATGTTGATGAACCAGTTGCACCCCTAATTACACTTCTCCGTCCTTTTTCAGGGAGATTCTGGAGGACCAGCAGTATTTAGAGGAACAGCATTTGGAATAGTGTCGTTTGCTAGAGGGTGCGCCCTCCCTCTTTCACCCACAGTCTTCTCTAACATCGCTTCCCTCAGAGACTGGGTCACACAGAATTCGGGGATTTGATGTATTTAAGACTCTAACGTCTGCGCGTTTCGGTTCATTTTCAATGAGCAAATCTGTGATATAAATAAGCAGTCGCGACGACAGCTGTTCCTATTTATTTTGTTATTATTATGTTTATATTGAAATAAAGTTTTATATGCAAATATTTTTTGTACAACGTTGTGATAAATAAATAATTAAAATAAGTGGTGTTGTTTTATTCAGTGACATATTTTTATTTTATAGGTATTTTCTCGAACCTAGTTTACATACATACCTCATACTTAGTATGATATTTAAGGTATACTCGTATATGTATACTAGTGGTAGCCCAGTGGTCGAAATTCGACCATAAATTATGACTTTAATGATAAACTAAAGAGTACTACGTATATGTATATAATGTGAGATTTATTTAATAGGACTGGCGCACTAAATAAACAATTGTATTATATTTGGTTGTTGCTATGTCCTCCAATAAACCGACAATACTGTTTATATAAAAGGACATAGCAACAACCAATACATAATGGAAAAACTTCGTTTACAGAGCAACACAATTGTTTATTTAGTGCGCCAGTCCTATTAAATAAATCACACATTATAAAACGACAATTCGAGTTTATTTACTAAATGTCCACTATCTTCCAGATTCACTTCACATTATTAAGTTTTTTATTTATTGTACAAAAACCACACTGAAATTAATATATTCATGTTTTTTTTTTTTGACAAGTCACTCGACATTCATCGGCCATCGACACAAACGCACCAACCGCGCGGCAAATTCAAAATTGAAGATGTAATTATCTTTACATGTATACGATGTATATGCGTATGTCAAATACATGGTGATTTGTGTAATGTTTTCTTTATTGATTTAATGTATTTTTTATGCATAATTAAAATAAAATATGATCATTGCATGCACTCCTTCTCTATGTAAATTGTAAACTATAAGTGTGCGAAATTTCATACTCCTCCGTCCAAAGTTCTTGCTTCACGCATTAACCTTCCTATACTCGCGCCAATTTTTGTAACACCTATACTCGCGCACGGTGTCACAGACCGATAGTTTGTACCCCTACAAAATATTTTTTTACTAAGAAGCCCAAAAACTGTTACTATTATTTCAAAGTTTAGGATGTAATGAAACAAAATAGTATAAATAATACTTAATTTATTAATTATTTTACTGACTTATAGTCTATCACAAATCAGTCTTCGAATTTGAGATTTTTTTCTTAAGTACTAGGAAAACAAAATTAAAATCTGAACTTCTTTTTAAAAAACAAAATAAACTTCTGAATAATAATAATAAACATATCAAATGACATATTTATCTATGTTTGGCATAGCAACAATCTGATTCGATCATCGTCCATTTTGATATGGAGAATTTTTTTAGAAAAAACCTAAAAAAGAATGATAAAATTGGTCAAAATATAATATAGAGCAACATACTACATACATTTTACTATACATACTTTACAAAGTATTAAAAGTCTGTAAAAAATATACAAATGGACTAAAGATATTATATTAATACTTACACAAAAAGTTACACCTATACTCGCGTCGGTCCCATGGACCGATTAGCGCCGAATGCTACAACAAGTGTGTTTCGCCCGAACGCGCGGCGTGCATTAAAATGAAGTTAGCCACAAATCCGGCAGCTAGCAAGGAACTCGACTTCGACTTACCAGCATTAAAATAATTACGAAAATGTGTTTCGTCGGTCTCACAGACCAACGCGCGAGTTTATGAAGGTTAATATATAGATTCACCTTATGAAAAGTGAGGTTTTGAATAAAAATATGCATTGTTTTAATGCTTTGGGTGAATGTGGAAAACAGAGTTGAAAAAATAAGCAATTTGTTTAATCTTAAAAACTTAACCTTATCCCCATTTGTTCACTCGGATTGCGCTCCTCGCAGTAGACGGGATCGGATAACAGCAGGCTAGTTCTGCCCACTTGCACTACGTCTCTTATGCAAAAAATGTGTCGTTTACATGGCTCCAGTAATTTATATAATACGTTACCATCCTTTACTCTATGCTATAAGAATCAAACCTTAAATAGATTCAATAGGGAAGATGCGTTTTTTTTATTTTTGTGTTTATTTTAAAGAACTCCATGTAGTATAGACCACAAGTATATTAAAAAATAAAAATACTGTAATTTACTGCAAAAAATGCGGTTTAAAACTGTCAATTTAAATTTTCCCGCGAAAACGGATCTGTAGTTCGTATGACGTCACTCCTGTCTGTCATTAGTCGCTGGCCCACTGATTGTACTGCGCTTGTGTCCTCACTGGCTTCATACTTTTGCATTTTTCTCGACTTTCGAGATATTTTTTTGTAAAAAATTAAAATGGACTATCCATCAACATCAGGTGATCATAACTATACAATCGCTACTCCGAGAAAAAGCCGTGTTGACGTATGTTTTGTGCCAATGTGTCCATCTACTTCAAATAAGTTTCCAAATAAATTGTTTTTGACTGGACCCTCTGACCCAGAACTGAGAAAAAAGTGGTTTCAAGTTGCGAAGAGAAATGACAATTATTCCTCAAAGACTATCATTCGATGCTGTGAAGACCATTTTGACGTAAGTCGGCGGATATATTTGTTATACGCTTAGTTAATCTGCTTGTTCGCAAAAGAAACATAGTTACATAACCTACCTAATACTTATCCAAACTTATGACTTTTTATTTTACAAAGTCACTACCATGTCAACACTAACTTTTGGTAAATTCCTAGAATCAGCTTTGACAAACCCAACTTCCATTTTTATTCGAAAAACACAATTAATTTTCGTTTTAATGTTCACTTCTACTAACTGTAACATCAAATTAACTACTGTCATAACAGGAGTGACGTCACTGAACGCTGATTGGTGTTTCAAATCCGTTCCGTTTCAAGGTACTTTAAATTCGTAATTATTGTTAAAAAAACAACATTATATAAAATATAAACCTTGCAGTGGCCCTTCTTTTATATTTTTTTAACATTTTAATAACAAAATTTTCATAAATATTATATTTGCATGTTCCCTATTAAGTGAACAACAATATTAATCGACAAATGTTACTAGTATCAACTAAATGAATTATGAACTGACAAATTGTAATGACCCATTATAATTATAATTGCATTAGTGAATTTGCCTGACATATTGTATCTTTATTTCTATTATGATTATTTTAATTATCATGTCATAGATATTTATTAAATACATAAAAAAACTTTTGTAATCTTTTGTTAACGAATAAATATATCTTTATATTTGTCCTTGTCATCTTAGTCTTTGTCCTCATCCTCGCCCTCGTCTTTGCCTTTATTTAAATAAAAAAAAACCGGCCAAGTGCGAGTCGGACTCGCCCACCGAGGGTTCATAAATAAGAAATAATGCGTCAGAAAAAATAAATAAAATATATTTTGCTATGTGCACATCAAGCCCTTTCATATGATACCCTATTTGAACTAGTAGCTTTAATTTGAAATTTCGACCTCCTATAAAAATAAATACACCATATTTTTAAAGATTTTATTACAAATGATATTTAATGATAATGAAATGATAGTTTTGAGATTTATTCCTGTACTTGTAGTCTATAACTATGTTGCATGCCAAATTTCATAGCCTATAGGCTTTTCATTTCAAAACCTATAGGCTACTTCCCGTTGACCTAGAAGGTCAACGGGAAGGTTGACGGTTGAAGGTTGACCTAGAAGGTCAACGGGAAGTAGCCTATAGGTTTTGATTCCCTTGAGAATGTCGAAATATGCTTTTTTTGCTGAATAAACGGCCGTAACTTTTTTTTACGTAAACTTAGCAGTTTGATTTTTTTACAACTTCATGGGACCGTAAACCTGAGTATACAGTTCAAATTTCAGCTTAATACCTCCGCGCATTCTTGACATAAAAATTCTTGACAGACAGACAGACAGACAGACAGACAGACAGACGGACAGACAGACAGACAGACAGACGGACAGACAGACAGACAGACAGACGGACAGACAGACAGACAGACAGACAGACAGACAGACAGACAGACAGACAGACAGACAGACAGACAGACAGACAGACAGACAGACAGACAGACAGACGGACAGACAGACAGACAGACGGACAACAAAGTGATCTTATAAGGGTTCCGTTGTTCCTTTTGAGGTACGGAACCCTAAAAATACCTTAGTAGGAAAATATTGCTGTGACTTACACGAAATATTGAATTTAAGACACTACATACGTATGTAGACATTATAGATATATAAACTGCT
This sequence comes from Hypsopygia costalis, assembly GCA_937001555.2. NCBI lineage: Eukaryota > Metazoa > Arthropoda > Insecta > Lepidoptera > Pyralidae > Hypsopygia > Hypsopygia costalis. The sequence goes on from OW443329.2 coordinate 31,720,093, forward strand.
CATATAATTTTTAAATGTATCGTAGACGGGATTAAGTTTGCTCATAACGCTCATAACCAACAAAAAGAAAATTACGAACGTAATATTTTTACAACAAGAATGATATTAATTCCTAAGTCACATACTTATTAAGTAACACCGCCAAAATCATCTTGAATAAAGGGAAATAAATAAATAAATATTCCTGGACAAATGACACACTGCCATCTAGTTCTAAAATAAGCAAAGCTTGTATGGATACTGGATAGCTGATAAATTTATACAGATACATTTTTTTTTGTAAATACATACATATATATAGAAACATCCGGACCAAGACAAACAGATCATGCACACAAATTTTTGTTTTATGTGGAGATCGAATCCCCGAATTTGGAGTCAAACTGGCCAGTGTTAGCCATTCGTCCACTGAGTTCGTCAAGAAAGAGTCGCCAAAGGCTCATTTCATTTATAAGAATGCGCTGTGCTATATGCACATTTATATAGAGCTGTTATATCCATGATCGAAAGTTGGAACACATTAAAAGCTCGGCTAAAACGCACAACGCAATCGTTCGCACGCATCGCGTATCCCCCATAAAACCTAATGACATGATCATCGAAAACCATCAATACAAACGAGATGGTCATTTAGTGACATATCAATCAGCGCACGCCTCGCACCGCTTGCGATTTCTCAAAAAAATAAAAGTAGCGTCAAATGAAGCAAACGCATGCAGCAGAACGGATTAGAAATTGGGTAATTTAAATGAAGAAGAAAGTCATACATTTAACTAAACAACATTTTTAGAGCAAAAAATATAAGACGACTCATTCATTGAATAACGTCCGATCTGAGCGCTTAGTGCCCGTTTTCTGGTCACGTTCGAAAGTGTTAACTAACAGACTAAATTGAGAATAAGTTTCATAATGTGAATTTACAAGCCGCGTGTTTAGAGATGGGCCAAATGACAGGCATTTACAAATAAGTGCCCAGTAAGTACCAGTAAATGCCCAATAAATGCCTAGTTTTTGGCATAAATAGGGAATTTATATGTACTTTTTGGTCTACAGTCTACTGAGTTGCTTACTTCATAATGTGAGCGAGTAAGCAAACATAATTTTGATTAACACGCGCCTTACATTATTTTATTTAAATTCACAACATGAGGGTTCTTCTCTATTTGGTTGGTTCGTTTACGTCGAACGTGTAAAAAAACCGCACTATGCACTCTGTACTGTTGGTAGTTCACTTTCGTGCGTTTTTATGGGAAGCTAGTGTTAGATGGAAAGTTATTTGGTTCTAAATATCGGAAGATAAATGAGATAACAAAATTCTAAAAACTTATGTTTGAAGAATTTACATTCCTTATTCTAGTCTAGCTGGCATAACACGTTTAAGCGTTTTTGGAGTTATGTCAGTCTTGTCACAAATAAATGACAATATTCAGCGAAATTTATTGAGCTTATAAAATCGTCCGATCGTCCTGTCTGTTCGTCCTGAAACTCAAAATTTCGACTTCGGATTCGTGTAGAGCATCAAAAAGTAGTACTGTAAAGTGACCTTGGTTTTCCGATATCAATTCGGGAAAGTGGCCAAAATAAATAAATAAATAAAATAAATAAATTTCGCTATGGTGGCGCATGCTGCGCGTCCGATGTTTTATTTATGATTTATGTGACGACAAAAGAATAAAATGTATCAATCACTGTTTCATTAATTTCCAGGTATACGAAATGTTCTTAATCGGCTACCAGTTCCGGGTGCTGTCGCCGATCTTCACCATTCATTGGGGTCTCCAAGCCCGGAGGTCGAGACCTCTCTGGCGAGAGAAACAGAACGAGAAGAACAGAAAGCATTTCGAGACATTCAAGAGGGAACTGTTCGCGAGGTACAGGAGAGACCCTCTCCATCTCTTGAGGAGACCTCCTCAAGCGAAGAAGACATAGGCATCGCAAGGCCGAGCGAGATGTCTTGCCGGCCTTGTATTAAGTTTTTCAATGATCGTCAGCCGCTTCTGACAAAGGACTTATGAAATTATATCGTGCATCAAAATTATAGAAAGAAACTGTGGTCAAAGTTATGTAATTAGTACGTAAGGGAACTATCAATCAAACTCTTTCAATTCAATTCACTTTATTAAAATTGTGAAAGGAGGATGTGCGATCTGTAACCAGATCATTAGATAAATACTTACTTATTTTAGATACCAATGAATGATTTTATTCAACGTATCCAAACGTTATTATTATGAACTTTTAATACCATAGTATTCCTGATTTTTCGTGACTTTTTTCTCAAAGAATATCGCAAAACTATTCGTAAGTTGCAATTTTGCTCTAAATATGAATGAATAGGTAATACCATGGCAGAAAACCAGCAGGTATATTCTATACTAATTTATGTGGTTACGTGATTTGACCTTGCGTACGTCATCAGATCTGTGTTTCATACGAAATTTCGCAGCCAAATTTCGTGACGTGGTCTTGGCAATATATCTGTCACAGAAAGAATTCACCTGGTGTTTTTCTTCCATGTTACTACCTAGTATTAAAATAGGTATTATGATATTGAATGTGGGTAGGTAAGTTGAGATATGGTGTTGTGTCAAATGTGAAAATATTTATTGAGTAGGTAGAAGAGAACATATTATAGAGAAGCTGCTATTATGTAGGCAATCTGTGGAGAAGCCAGCAAGGCACATATTCTAGAGTCAGCTGCTGTGTTACGAATTGTGAAGTACTTTTGCCTCAAGTTCTAATTGATGCATTTTTAGACACCATGTGCAGATTATATAGACAGGTGTGTGAGCTTAAAGTTGGCCTGAAATAACTGGATGTCATCCTAGAATTTGGAATCTGAATTTGTCAGCACTTACGGAATTACTTAACAAGTACTTATCTCTAAAAAATGTTCCACAGTTATTTCGTTCAGAAAAAAAATCTAAATTCAGGCTAGTGTGCTTCTTTATAAAGCGGTGAACTTACGAGTAAAACAAATTATTTGTCGTCACACTGCTAGAACCACGATGGAACAAAGTACACCACTTTGTTCCATTGTGGTTGACCAACGTGGTTGACCATCGTTGTGGACCACAATCCGGTAGGGGTTTTAAGAGTTTCAAAATTTTCAGTGTATTTGAATTAAGGTTTTGAATTCTTGGTGGCATTCCGGCTGTGTGAGAGCAAATTTAAATTTTATTAAAATGCATAATAGAATTTAATCCGTGAAAGTTAAGATATAGAAATAATATTAAGTGGGTATGTGTTACAGGGATGAAAACAGATATGATCAAATCCATATCCTGAATTAACTGATAAAAATTCGCAAATGCTCCAGTTGGGTAGGTACCTTCAAAAGCCGAGCTTGCTTTTGAAAAGGGTGTGGCTACCTCACGTCTCTCTACAAAAGCAAGCTTTTTTTTTATACCACAAGTGTGGCAAACAAGCTTACGGCTGATGGAAAGCAGTTACCGTAACTAAGCCTCGCTTGCTTATTAGATAGCTCGGTCTTTAGTGAATACAAGTATAACCTAACCCAACAATGTCGGAGTGGCAAACCTAGCGAAATTCTATAGTACGTCTATTCCTGGGTAGCACTTTTGTTTCATTCAAGAGTTAAGCACTTCTAACTTCGGTAATTTCCCTAAATTAGTAATGAAATTAGTTTAGAAGTTTGATCATATCTTTGTTTTCATGATTCCCTTGTGTTATATCAATACAATTATATGTTATTTAATTAATTTATCCCTTCAGATGACGTTAAGTTTAGGCTCAAATTTTTCAACTCACATTTTAATAATAGAAATAATAGGCGGCACTTAAACATCTTTATTTAAGCGTAACGTTATACTTAGGTTAGGTTAGGTTAGGTTAGGTTAGGTATCCAATATTGATATTATTATATTTATTTATTTTATATATTTCATTTCTAAGAACACCAATGTGATTTGGCCTAAGTCGTAAAATTAATTATATTTAATTTTGTAATCTCGTTAATTTTAATATAACTTTGTAATATTTATATTCTTATTTTAATGGAATTTTATAATTAGAATTTTAGTAGTATTTTTTTTAGAATATGCCCCCTTCAAGTTCCTTATAAGACTTGCTTGCAGCGACAATTTATTACGTTATACAAATTCAAGTTATTTAAATAAAATTATACCCATAGGTGCAGTTAAGACATTGATGATTTAATTGTTTTTGAATAAATATTTATAGTGTTGTGTTATGAACTATGTTGAGAAATTATTTGCACTGACAATTATTGTTTTTATAGGCACCGTACCAGAGACGAGCAAAGAGTAATATAATACGAGGGGAAGTGACGGGCTTGGATCAATAGATGTCGATAATAGTCGACAATAGACGAGACAGCCACCCGTCTCGTTCTTACGATTTTTTCAGCTAACTCCTAATAACGTCGTCAACTTACTGCTGGGATACGGATCTCCTGTCAATCGAAGGGGTTTAGAGCACACTCCACCAGGCTGCTCAACTGGTTTGCCGGAGGTCAGTGTTTTCAAGCCGCCTAAAGGCCTAACGACTAATAACGTCCGAAAGCTAAATCGGTGGAACCATGCTGATATTATTTTTTATACTACGTCGGGTGGCAGATAAGCATACGGCCCGCCTGATGTGGAGCGGTTACCATAGCCATATTAACGGTAAATAACAACAAGCAACATGAAATATCGCTCGCGAGCCGCCACCTCCGCTGCCAATGCAGCATCTCCTTCCTTTCTGGTGATCTCACTCACTCGCAGGAACACAAGAATCCTCAAGGGAATTGTTATTTGGGTGCTGTATTGTGTGAGGTGGAGGTACATTCCCCAGTCGGGTAGCTTACAATTACGCTCCCTACCTCTCTTTTCACCAGAGCTTCGTTTGTCAGTCAGCAGGTTGTACCGCGTGCAGGTGAAGTTGGCTTTGGTTCAAAGATGTCGATGAACCACTTACACCCCAAAATGTAGTTAATTGATTTTATTATTAAACTATTTTATGTTACCCTGAAGACAATTATAGTAGTAGCTGCAGGCATACAGTTTCAAATAAACTGTGTGCCTGCAGCTCAAATTGCACAATTAACTCTTTGCTTATGGTCATACTTATATCCATTATCGGCATGTGTATAAAAGTGAACATAGAAAATCTTACCTTGTTGTATTTGTAAATCGATTTTACCAGACGCAAACAGTCTTTGTTGAAGTTATTTGATCTTAATATATTATACTAGATTTATACATAGTTCTATAGATATTCGATTTTGTTAATCGTTTTCTGATCTAGGTACTATTCACACTTTTATGAATAATAGGTTTGTAATAACATAATTTAATTACTTTTTATTGTTTTATATATATGTGGAGAGAGCATCGATTAATTGCAAATACGTACCTCAATGTACACTGTGGCCTACAGAAAATCGCGCAGCGAAGGATAGAGAGAGCTATGCATGGAGTTTCTCTAAGAGATCGAATCCGGAACGAAGAAATTCGACGGAGAACCAAAGTGGTCGACATAGTTCTCAGAGTCAGCAAGTTGAAGTGACAGTGAGCTGGCTACATCTGCCGAGTCAGCGATGGCAGATGGAGAGGAAAGTCCTAGAGTGGAGGCCACGTACGTGGCAACGAAGCGTGGGGCTCTTTAGATGGAATGACAACCTCAAAAAAGTGACTGGTAGCGGTTGGATACGGAAAGCGCAGGATCGCAGATCGCATATGGTGGTGTTTTATACCACTAAGGTGACAAACAAGCATACAATCCGCCTGATAGAAAGCAGTTACCGTAGTCTATGGACGTCTGTAACACCAGACGCATCACATGCGCGTTGTCGATCCTGTAGAAAGCTCTTCTCCAGGGAAACCTCAACAGGCAGTTCATTCCACAGCTTGATAGTACGTGGGAGATAACTTTTCTGGAACCGCACAGTACGTGACCACTTCGGTTCTAATGTTCACACATTTGAATGAAAAATGGAGAATGAATTCCCTGTCGATGGCGAGCGGTGCGACAGTAGAAGGAGGCCGTTGGCATAATGCCAAATAACTCCTCTGAAGATACATCATTCTACAATCTGTAGAACACGCAAAGGGACGCAAAATCTCAAACGATGTGACTCTGGATAAATACCTATACAAATAATTTTATTTATATTATAATTATAAGTAGGTAATATGTAAATCACGTTAGATAATAAGCACCAAAGATTTATGTAAGCACAAGTAGAGAAGTTAGCGTAGATAATTTACATAAGAGCTTATATAAATATTATTATATTGTACACTTTCTATTTTATGAATCCTAATATTACATTACGTTAAATTTATGTTTGTAAACAATATAGTACGTATATTGTTGTTTGTTAATTATTATTGTTAAAAATACCTAATATTTGGAAATATATCTGAGGTTGTTTATTTACTTGTTACAGGGAAAATTAATTCGATACCGGAAGCACACAAAATGCCTATGAATTTGACTTCAGTAACGCGATATACCTTATAACTTGAATGAACTAATTTATAAAATTATAATATTAGATTTTACACGCGCTTTTGATCTGATAAGAAGTAGTTGTATGGATATTTTCATTGTTCATCTTGAAAATAAACAATAAAAAGGTTGTTTAATGCTAAAAATATGTAACTTTTTTGACAAAGTGTTGTCAAAAAACTTCGACGGCCGCTACGTAAATCTATCTAAACTCATTTTTAGGTACTTAGCGTTTTAAAGTTAGATTATGACTTCTGTCTCGACATCAACCCATAATCAACCCGCTGCTGGGATACGGGTCTCCCGTCACTCGAAGGGATTTAGAGCGTACTCCACCACGCTGCTGAATTGCGGGTTGATTATGACATTACTATTTAATAACGACGTATATTATTATCCCTGTTATATTTTAAAATAATAATAATTTAAGCACTTTTTGATTACGTTACACACATTTACACGTATACCTGGAAGTTTCTTGGAACTTAGAGTTTATTTTTCAATGATTTACGTAGGGACCGTCCATTTATGAGAATCATAAAATAATTTAACTTTATAAATATTTAAAAAAATGGAAAAATGGAGGGGGAGGTGAATTTTTCCATTTTTTTTAATATATAATATTCTGGCAAGTTGGCCGAAAACAACTATTTAAATAATAATAATTTACCTTTGTTATTTTTGGGGCTCCTTTTCCATTAATTACATTTTATTTGATGAAACCTAAGATTTAGGAAATTACATTGTTCGCGAATTTCGCGAATATTTCGACACTTCGGGCGAAGCTTCGAGCACACCGCATATTATTCTGTGACACCGCTCCGCTGTCGGTAAACTCTCGCACATCAAAGGGTTTTATCGCGATGAACTTCGCTTGCGCGCGCGGCCACACTTCAGTCGGCCCGCACCCATCGTTCCTAGCGGACGTGTTAAATGTAATTACAGTGTATAATATAGCTGAAGTGTAACATGGATTGGAGTAACGATAATTTTTTTCTGCTTTTTCTTGCTCTTAATTTCTTTTTTAGATGACATTAATGTAAAAATAATTATTTGCTGTCTTAAAATAGGTACAGAGTAACCGCGGCGTCCATGTTGTTTTTTGCGTCCGTACGTCGCGATAAACATTACAACGCGCATTATGTGGCCGCGAAGATTCGCCGTAGACCGAATACGAAGTTTATCGCCCGAATGTTATCGCGATGAGTGTGGCCCAAGCATGTGACGAATCTGGGGCCCTACCGCCGAAGCTGAAGCCGATTATCATTGGATTTTTTGATTGCGAAAATCAAACTTCAGCTCAGATTTATAGTACTTGTGTTTAGCTTAGCTCATAGAAACCCTGGCGCTCTACCGACTAAGCTGAAGATGTTTGTCAATAATTAAAACGTAAGACCTAGTTTACGAATCAAATAATGGTACAGCCCCCTTACCACCATCTCTTATTGCGATTCATTATTTGAATAGATTGCTTATTCATACCAATGAATAAGCGACTCTATTTCAAATGCAATAGAGTCGCTTATTCATTGGTATGAATAAGCAATTTATTAAATTATTGCATCGCAATAAGAGATGGTGGTAAGGGGGCTGTTTGTATGACGCCGTGCGCACACACGCTCATTCCCGCTTTGCACAGACGTCATTGTTTATGTATTGGTTAACGACTCGATATTTGTATGTAGTGGCCGGGGTGTAGAATATTACAATATATCTTCCTGGTTTCATTAAATAAAATGTCATTTATTTGGCTATTACAATACATTCCTATGTTAACACTTTTGTATGATAAAATAGTGTTAATGATAAAAACAATGTCAAAGTTATATTTTGAGAAGATCAGCACAGTATTATTACAATAATATAAAGAATTAAGTACAGTATGACATAATTTATTTCTCGGCAAAAATAGTTATTAGATCAACGTGATTAATCTACACTCTTTTTTAACTAGTAATGAGATGGGAAATAAGCATACGGCCACCTGATGGCTAGTAAGAAAAAACAATAAGAGTATTTGTAAGCTGCCTGACTGGGGAAGTATACCGCAGCGAAATAACAACTCCTTTCAGGTTTGTTGTGTTCCTAGTGAGAGCACCAAAAAGAGTTGCTGCGTTGGCAACGGGGGTGGCAGCATAAGAGCGATATTTCATGTTGCGAGCGTTTATATGGCTACGGTAAGCGCTTCACATCAGGCGGGCCGTACGCTTGTTTGCCACCCGACGTAGTATAAAAAAAGCAAAAGAATTATCGACCTACTACAACGAACCAGAAATTGGCTCACAGGCAGAGCAAGCACCATCAGAACACATCGACATCGCCTAGATATCCACCGGAGTAACCAAAACGACATGACAAGATCGTATCGACAGCCAAGCAACTCATCAAGGCTCAGTCCTGCATAATTGACCTGTCTCCCAAAGTCATATACTCTCTATGACTTAATAGTGTGGTTGATTGTGATCGACTGGCCGTACCTTGTCGATTCTCCTTTCCAGTCCTCAAGCGCGTATGTAATCCTAAGAAAAACTACGTGTTGTCTGGTATGCCGGTCTCGGAACAGGCTCCCCTGGCTGGATGTAATGCATAAAGCCAAGTCAAAAGTGGTTGTATTGCTTCACATGTTGTAATCATGACATAGCAGTAGTGATAAGTCTCTCTAACTCTAAGGAGCGCGATGGAGTCGTTGCGCGTCGCAGACTAATCGATCGCGCAAGTCAAGCTACGCAGACCGCAGCATGTCCATCGATGGGTTTATTTATCTCGAGCTCCTCCGTGCTTCACAGTTAAGCCTGTCTGTCCTGGCTGTTATCACTAGATGACAGTCGTTAAGCCAAGTCAGTGGTCTTTAGGCGGCTTGAAAACACTGGCCTCTGCCAACCCTCAGTTGAGCAGCTTGGCGGAGTATGGTCTAAACACCGTCCATTGTGGGGAGACCCCACAGCAGTGGGATAATAAATATTGACGAAAAAGAAGATCGAAGATTAATACTGTGGTCTCCAAATTGGGGATGAGAGAAAAGGATTATGATTTTACGTAAAAAATAATTTCATGAATATGTCTGTGTTCCCAAAAGTGTGTTTTAAACTGTTTGTGTTGTGTTTTTGGAGATGTGCTCCTGCACCCAATCCCAGATGACAGGGTGTGACAGCCTCGTGTAGACCCCGGGGAAGTTCCCCCGGGCGCAGCCTAGACCCCAAGATACCACTCCTATTAGAACTCCATCGATAACTAGAGGGCCGCCGCTGTCTCCCTGGAAAATAGAAAATAGTATTGTTATAGAGTAATTATTTATAAATAATAAATAAATAAATATTTCTGGACAATTTACACAGCGCCATCTAGTCCCAAATTAAGCGCAAAGCTTGTGTTATCGGTACTAGACAACTGAGAGATGTACTTAAATATTATTTTTTGTAAATACATACATATAATAAATAGAAAACACCCAGACCAAGACAAACAGACATGTTCATGCACACAAATGTTTGTTTTGTGCGGGAATCGAACTCGCGACCTCGGAGTCAAAGTGGCCATTGATAACCATTCGACCACCGAGCTCGTCAAATTAATTGTAATATAAAAATATTTATTTTATTTATTTACACTAATACCAGCCTATACTCCTTCGTTCGTAATACAATCCCGAGACAGTTCAGCGCCATCCTGAATGTAAAGAAAATCCAAGGAGTAAGGAAATCTGAATATTAATACGAAGTTACGAAGCATGTTTTATCAATGTCCAGCAGTGGATAGATACAGGCTGATGATGAAGATGATGACGAAGCATAACCACGAGGAAAGGCGCCGTAACCGTAGTTTGAAAGATCAAGGGCATTTCACCATAGAATACTCTTCGTCCTTCCATTTGAAAAAAAAAAAAATCCGAATAACAGAAAATCAGTGATAATTTCCAGAAAGGTTCCAACACCGCCAGTGGACTTACTTGACAAGCATCAGGCGAGGGTTGTTTGAAGGAGCCCGCACAGAACATAGAGACGGGGTCAATCGCCGTCCGGTCCAGGCCAGACCGCCTACATTGCTTCATGGCTATCATCTTGATCATCGACGACTGCAAGTATGTAGCGCTGGGGCCGCTTTCCTGGACAAAAAATAAACATTATGATATCCATGCCGAAGCCTTTAGATTACTGATTTGTTTGATAGACGAAATGAAAAAAAAAAAATATTTGCCTCTTATTTTGTGAGCACTTAGACACGTCTTACATTTTTTTATAAATCATATTCTTATATATTGTCAAATACGGAGACAATAAAAAAAGTTTAGTAGATTGATTGATAGAGCTGACATTGTCAGAAGAATTAAAGCGAAATGAATGAAAAAGAATAATTATAAATATAAAAGCCATAAAATTAAAAGCAAATGTATTTACTTGTAATCATCTAGATAGACCGATGATCTCCAAAAAGCAGCTGGAAGCGGATAGATGTGAGAAGCAGAAGATAGCATATTTTGAAAAGCATTGGGGAAGGTCTATATCCAGAAGTAGGCAGATACAGGCTGATAATGACTTACTTAGTTAACTTGACATCTATTAAAGAAAGCAATAGAAGGGGTCCAGTGCCACCGGAGATGCAGCACTGGATCCATTCTAAAATGAATTACTTGCTATGGAATGGCACCAAGAATTTGTAATAAATTTCAAATACCATCAATTAATGCGGATCGTGGATAACATCTAAAATGGTAAGCTAATTGCAGGTGATGACTAGCCAGTTCAACGAGAAATAACGCAAGGAATCGTGGTACCTACCAGTGAAGCAACCGCAAGAGGTACTTTTAGAGACCGGTAACCCTAACGTTAGTGCTGGGTAAATTGCTGGTAAGAACGCACTCACACTAAACTCAACTAAACTGAATGCACTCATCCATATCTGACATAATACCATCACATCAGTTTGGATCAGAAAGAGTGCTGGAAAACAAGTAATATTGCTTTGTTAATTTTCTATACTAAAATATCCAGCACTTGAGTATATAGAAGTTAGTTCTAGGCTGAATATTGCAGAATCAGATGGAAAAAAGTACTTTAACCCCGACGCTATTGTTAAACCACGTTTTGCAATAAGTCACGGTATTCGTTTTTGTATAAACTGGATTTGCATGCATTAATCACAAATTTTATACACTATTATTCTCTAATTATATTTAATTTGGCGTGATGACTCAAAGGGTAAATTTTAAATAGATTTATGACATCACTAGAAAGGAAAACGTATATGACCAAATACGCGAAGTGTTGATAAAGGGCCAAATTAAAAGTACCCGAAATGGACGGGCCTGCATGAGAAGGACCTGGCGTTTCGTAGTCTCTGCTTTCCCAACGGGAGACAGGCGTGATGGTAGGTAAGTAAGAAAACGTATATTCTCTAAAATTTACCGCCAGTTTCCCCCAACCAGAGACAATAGCCACGTCTTCAGCGCGTAGTCTTGCTTCTCTTGCCACTAGCCTGATGGGCAGCACTTTCGCAGAGAACCGGAGGGCGGTGTACAGCCGTACTAGGCCTGCGTCGTTGACCTTCGTCTTGCTGATGTAGCGAGGGTGTACGTAACTTTCCTTCACGTCGTACATCTCGCCTCCGTGAGTCTTCCAGGAGGAGCCCAGGCGTACACTTAACTCACTGGATCGGGCTCTGGTGAGAAACATAGCCTATTATAAATAAATAAAATAAAATTTGATTTAATTTAATTTAATTTGAATTAATTTAGTTTGATTTGTTTTAATTTAATTTAGTTTGATTTACTTTAATTTAATTTAGTTTAAGACATATTATAACTAAATTAAATAACACAATTGTTTATTTCAACAACAAATAATAAATAGATAAAATAAACAAATATTTCTGGACAATTTACACAACGCCATCTAGTCCCAAATTAAGCGCAAAGCTTGTGTTATGGGCACTAGACAACTGAAAATGTACTTAAATAGATTTTTTTTTTGTAATTACATACTTATAATTTAGTTTGATTTACTTTAATTTAATTTAAGACATATTATAACTAAATTAAATTAAATAACACAATTATTTATTTCAACAACAAATAATAAATAGATAAAATAAATAATGGACAGACGACCTCATTAAGACCGTAGGATCGCGCTGGATGCAAGCCGCTTCCAACCGGTCTTATTGGAGATCTAGAGGGGAGGCCTATGTCCAGCAGTGGACTTTCAATGGCTGAGATGATGATGATGATGAAAATAAATAAATATTTTTGGACAATTTAAACAGCGCCATCTAGTCCCAAATTAAGCGCAAAGCTTGTGTTATGGGTACTAGACAGTTGATAAATGTACCTAAATACATTTTTTTTGTAAATATATACTTATAATATAATACATAGAAAACACCCAGACTAGGACAAACATCATGCACACAAATGTTTGTCTTGTGCGGGAATCGAACCCGCGACCTCGGAGTCAAAGTGGCCATAGCTAACCATTCGACCACCGAGCTTGTCGTTGAATGAATTATATTCTCCGGTACAGGGGCCTACCGCCGAATCTGAAGCCGATTGCCATCGGAATATTTGAATGCGAAAATGAAACTACTTCTTAGATTGTTTGTGGACTTGGACATGAATACCAAGGAATTGAAAGAAATTCACTGATTTCCCCGGTATGCATTTCTTTGCTAGAATACGATTTATGAAGATTTGGAAATAGATGTATTTAATTTCTCTGTTACTATTGTTACCTACGATCAATTGTGTAATTAATTATAATAATTATTCTGTCTTATTTCTATATTTCATAATAACGCGGTCAATATACGAACACATTTTATAAAATAAACATTAAAACTATAACTTTCTCATCCGCCATGCCCTGATGTCGTAAAAAGTATTTATAGTTTAAGTTATTGTTCGTCCACGTGTTAAGTTTCTACTGCTAATCACATTGTTCCATTGTATAACTTCAGAACAGCTGGCAAACTCAATTATACTTACATAATAGGTACCTATGTCTCTAAAATAAAAAAAAATCTTGTCCTAGACCTACGACCTCGGTCTGTAATTTAGAAATAGTTATTTGCGATACACAGTTTGTAATCAAGTTACTCGTTTTTTTTTTTATATGAGAGGGGCAAACGAGCATATGCGTCGCCCGATGGAAAGCAATCTCCACCGTCTATGGAGATCAGTTGATGATCGACACAATACAACGCCTTGGTAAAGTCGCACAAAACCCCGATCGCATTGGAGACTTTCTGACTGTAGGTAATGTTCAGCGAAATTTATTGAATGAAATCGTCCGGTCGTTCTGACCGTCCGTTGCCATGAAACTCAAAATTTCGAAATTCTGACTTCGGATTCGTGTAGAGCATCAAAAAGTAGTTATGTTAAGTGACGTTGGTTTTCCGTAAAAAAATCGTTCTGTCCGTCTGTCCGTTGCCATGAAACTAAAAATTTTGAAATTCTGACTTCGGATTCGTGTACAGCATCAAATCAAAAAGTAGTAAAATGACCTTGGTTTTCCGATATCAATTCGGGATTTCGAAGAAAAAGAAAAGAAAATTTCGCTATGGTGGCGCATGCTGCGCGTCCGATGTTTGAAATTTGCATTTGGTCAACAATGTAACAGGTTTCTTTGCACAAACAACTGTATAAAATAGTTTTATAGAAAGCGTCCACACGTCAAATGTACTCATGAATATATTGACAATTTTAGAAGCAAACATTGCTGACTCATAATTTGATTTGATCGAATCTGGAATTTAATCTTATATATAAAAATGAATTGCTTTTTGTTAGTCTCGCTAAAACTCGAGAACGGCCAGGCCGATTTAGCTGATTTTGGTTTTGAAATGTTTGTCTTAGCCCAGGGAAGGTTTAAACGGTGAGAAATTTTGGAAAAAATTGAAGAAAGATAGTGAAAACAACCATTTTAATTTCCCATACAAAGTGTTCCTACTATAATCGAATGTCATAACAGCAAAGATGGCGAACCTACCTATCAATAGTGTCATTGTCACAAAGAATCGACGTCATATTTGTTGGATGTCAAATATGACTTTCTCAGAAGTGACATAGAAATGACACAATACTAATAGACATCAAGAAAGAAGTTGAAATATGTAGTGACTGTTTATGGTAAATCATGCTTTGTAAAGTACTTATGAATAAATAATAGAAATTTGTAAATTTCATAAACACTCGGATTGTAAATTACAAAAATGATTGCAAAAAATGTAACCAGTGTCAGCAATGCGAATAGACCAGAAAATGGCGGCTGAACGCAGAACGAGGTTTGTGGATTCACATAGAGTTGTATAACTTTGCATAAGACCTACATCACATTATATAGGTCTGTCATGTTAACCAAGGTGATATCTATTATAAAATAAAACGGATCCTCATTATTTTATGAAGTACCTAAATCTGTAATTTTAATATAATCATATTTTATCATTTAGTCATAAATTTATTTGGCGAGAACTTTCTTTACTGAAGTCTAAAGAGCTGCCAGGTTTTTATATCGACATCATCCGAGACATGTACCGAAATTCCAAATCCATAGTTTAGACCTCTGTCGGAGAGGAGAGACAAAATTCCCATTAACGTCGGTGTCCTCCAGCGATCAGTCTTAGTCTGTTTTTGTTCATATTAGGCATATTCTTATATATTAGACATTTGTGGTTTCTTATATATTAGACGAATTGTCAAGTAGTATCATGGATCCACATGGACCAGGGGGCTTACCTCCGAAGCTGAAGCCGATTACCATCGAATATTTTGATTCCATAAATAGGTCTTACGTTTAAGTTATTGACAAGCATATTCAGCTTAGTCCGTAGAGCTCCAGAGTTACTGTCAGTTAAGCTAAACATAAGTATCATACTTCTAAGTTGAAGTTTGATTTTCGTGATCAGAAACACCGGAGGGGATCGTCTTCAGTTTAGCCGGTAGGTGTCCATGTATGCTGATATAATTGCACTGGCGGATGCGGATAGAGGGCAGTTGGTGCGATGAGTGAATTAATGGAAGAGATCACTTGAGAACTATGGGCTGAATCTGAATACGGGAAAGATCGAGTACTTGGGCTGCAAAACAACAGATCCCCGAACGACCGTGCACATAAGGATATACATTGGACTAAGTGGCTTAAGGTAACCAGTGACATCTGTGACTCCGAAATTTCGTCAAGTTGAAAGGACAAATATATAAATCCAAGATTAGACCATTTTATAAGTTGTTGTATGGTGTTGTCTTTCATGGAGTTGAATATGCTGCGCAGTATGCGCGAAGTTTCGTAGAAGTACCGCGTCAGGAATTCTCGGACATGGCAAGCAAACTGCAAAAGAGTCATTTAAGCTGGTATTGTCAAATTTTATGGAAAGCGGCAAGTTAGGAAACAAATGTCTTGCAATGGCACATCCTCCAGGTTCGGGCACACAGGGTAGGCACTTCTTAAAGAGACACAGATCTTAGATCGTATATATTTGTTAAGTAGATAGATGTAGGTGAAACAAAGTTCACCGGGTCATCTAGTATATATATATATATATTTTATACCACGTCGGGTGGCAGACAAGCATACGGCCCGTCTGATGTGAAGCGGTTACCGTAGCCATATTAACGCTCGCAACATAAAATATTGCTCGCGCGCCGCCACCCCCGCTGCCAACGCAGCATCTCCTTCCTTTCTGGTGACTGTGAGTGAGCACACGCAGGAACACAACAATCCTCAAAGGAATTGTTATTTGACTGCGGTATTCTGTGAGGTACTTCCCCAGTCGGGCAGTTTACAAATACGCTACACTGGTCTTCCTTCTGGTGACCTCACTCACTCGCAGGAACACAACAACCCTCAAGGTAATTGTTATTTGGCTGCGGTATTCTGTGAGGTGGAGGTACATTCCCCAGTCGGGTAGCTTACAATTACGCCCCCTACCTCTCTTAAAATATGGAATAACAAATTCGATAGAGAAATATAGGTGTTGACGTAGCTTGCAGTGTTAGCTAGGTGAAGTGAAAGTGGGCCGGCAATATCTGCCGAGTTGGTGATGGTAGATGAAGGAGGAAGATTCAAGAGTGGAAGCCGCGTGTGAGACGACGTAAATCATCTGAATGCGGAAGTGGTTGGATGAGGAACGTGGATCGAATGTCCTCGAAAGCATTGGGTAAGGCTTATATCCAGCTGTGAGTAGATTCAGGCGGATAATGATGATGATACTGTACAAACAGAAAATGTAAACACGAATATGGCCATCACATTCGATATTTTTATTATACTACTTTGGGTGGTACCATACGGCGCGCCTGATGTCAAGCGGTTACCGTAGCCATATATCCAACGCTCGCAACATTAAATTACGCACGCGCGCCACCACTTCCGCTGCCAACGCAGCAGCTCCTTCCTTTCTGGTGACTGTGAGTGAGCACACGCAGGAACACAACAATCCTCAGGGGAATTGTTATTTGGCTGCGGTCTTCTGTGAGGTGCTTCCCCAGTCGGGCAGTTTACAAATACGCTACACCCTGCCTCTGTTTTTCCAGACCCTCTTTCGCTAGTCGCAGGGTGCACCACGTGCAGGTGATGTTCGGCTTTGGCTCTAAAGATCATGAGGAGCCCCATACATCCCAAATACAAATATATGTTTACATTCATCAATCTAAGTTTACATTACACGTAAGTAATATATACAAGAATTGTTCCTTAAATTGTATAAGATATTACGGAACGTGACACGTCTGCGACGTCGCCTTGACAAGAGTATGTAACGCGTTCGCCCGCACCTTCTCGTACATTATCTTTTCACGAAATTTATCACCACCACACCCCTTACTTACAAATACAACATGTGAAAATAAAACATATTCCCTTCCAAACACAAAACAAACACGATAATGGTAGTGAGAGACATAAACAAAACCTAGGACATAAAACGTCCTAACGAAAATCCTATCGGCGCGTTCCAAAATAAACAAGTCTTCCTCAATTTCCCGGAGGCGCAGATTTTATTCGATTCGCGAAACAAGGCCGTCTACTTAACGCTGGGTCGTGACACGAACGAAATAGATGCCCCTTCTAATACGCAGCATATTGGATTGGAAGCTGCACATTTTGCTGGTAACACATAGCTTTCAAAGTGGCTGACAATAAATTTTGCGAAAGCAATCGTAAAGTCGGACGGGGCGTACATCCACGTATACGGCGCGTCGCAACTAAATCTATGCCCTGTTACGTAGACTCCCTAGCCCAGAGGCGATTGCTGCTTTGCATCGGAAAAAATACAATTCACCCTCTCGAGGATAAATTGAAATTGTGGGAAGGAGCAATTCACAAGGGGCAGACCATAAAAAGCCTGTCGTATATACGATGCCCGGTCGAATTTATTCAATGCCGAGACCGATTGGTGGAAATTCGACATATTTCTTGCGTTAGGTTTGAAACACATTTGGTTGTAATCATCTATATAAATAAAAATGAATGTTGCTAAGCGATAAACTCGAGAACGGTTCGACCATACGGCTAATTTTTGTTTTCTTATTTTCGTTAATGTATTAGGAATGTTCTTACGGAGAGAAAATATTTAAAAATTGCGAGGGCTACCATTTTCAATCGTGCGTAGCCAGTGCGGGCAGCTAGTTTGTCTATTACAAACTTTTATATTTCCTACTACTCCGAGGTCGCAGGTTCGATTCCCGCACAAGACAAATATTTGTGTGCATGAACAAGTCTTTTTGTCTTGGTCTGGGTGTTTTTTATGTATGAATTTACAAAAAAAAAATTGGTTGCCTGTAAAGTCGGTATACGGGCGAAAGTTTTACGTGACAACGACTTTGAGTCTCTCTCGCTCTTAGAAGGGACACGCGTCCACGACACGCTTACAATGAGAGCGAGTGAAAGGCACGCGCCTTTCACTCGCTCTCATTGTAAGCGCATAACGTGACCCGCCAGTTTCTTGAAGTGTCACCCGGCTAACCAATTTATAAGACGTTGTCACGTCAAAATGTATCTAAGTATTATATCAGTACCATACTACATCATACCCATGGTACAAGCTTTGCTTAGTTTAGGATTAGATGGCAGTGTGTATTTTGTCCAGGAATATTTATTTATTTATAACTAGTATAAATAAGCATGAAAGGAAGGAGTATAGCCTGGCAACGGATCGGCGATCCTTTGGTGTTGCTGATCTTCATTGCTTTCTATCAGGTGACCAACAAGCTCGTGTGCCCCCCCCCCCCCCCCCCCATCATAAAAAAACGAACATCGAAAAATTTCTTGTGGTTAGGCAACGAGGCCGAAATCTGATGAGTAACTATAGTGTTATACAACTTTAACGCAGCATCTTACGCCTTTTGACCTCACCCACTCACAGGAACTCAAGAATCCTCGAGGGTATTGTTATCTGACTGTAATATTCTGTGAGCTAAAGGTGACCTCCCAGTCGGACGCAACATGACATATCTTTTGCTATAGCTTCGTTAGCTATTTGGTAGGGTTACGTACTTAGCATAGGCTCTAAGCTTCGTGATGACCCACTTACATCTCTGCATTCTTTGTCTCCAACCATGGATTTATACCTTAGTAAGCAATGTGCAGCTGTGAGAAGCCACACATCTGTGATCACGGAACCACCGCATATTGGATATGTCCGCTCCCTGAGTGACACTTGCCACGGAACCGCCGTTATGGATGTGTTCCGGCCTGACACGATGCGTCGGGTGGAAACTGTAATAAAACGTATTAAAATAATATCGCTGTATCGTCTCCGCTAAGACAAGCACATGACCTGCCTGATGTGAAGCGGTTACCGTATCATATAGACGCTTGCAACATAAAGTATCGCCCGTGTGCCACTCCCGCTGTAATCGCAGGAATTTCTTAATTCTTGGTAACCTCACTTAACACAACAACCCTCTAGGCGTCTATTTGTTATCTGGATGTGTTCTTTAAGATTTTTCCCCAATAGGTTTAAAATTACGCTATACCTTCTCTTTCGCTAGAGCTTCATTATTGATTCCCTTGAACAATTCCCTTGAGGGTTGTTGTATTCCTGCGAGTGAGTGAGGTCACCAGAAAGGAAAAAAGGAAGGAGTATAGGCTGGCAATCGATCGGCGATCCCTTGTTGTTGCTATCTCTATGGGCAATGTTGATTGCTATTTATCAGATGATCCACATGCTCGTTTACCCGCCTTCCACAAAAAAAGAAAAAAGTATCCAACCTTTAAATATTTGATAGAAATACATAAACTAGGATAGTGACGTGCCATTCGCGGTTTTATTCTCAAAATTACCAACATATTTTTTTTGCCTCAGGCAAGAATGGTATTTGACATTTCTAATTGTGACCTATTACGACTCACCTACACTAAATGATGTCATACCACTTTCACCTCTGCGATGGAAATTATTTTTTGTATCTGGATCTATACTAATTTTATTTCTTACTCCCTTTGAATCTGAAATAAGTAATTGGAAAAGTTTGTTAATTAGTTCTCGTAAATCTTATTATTTAAGGTGTTACAGGTTTGTAATTTCGGATTTTCGAACCTGGGCTACCGCCGAAGCTGAAGCCGTTTCCCATCGGATTTTTGACTGCGAAAATCGGACTTCTCTTCAAGTTTGCGATAAATATCTTCAGTTTAACCGGTAGAGCGTCTCCGTCCCTATCATCTAAGCTTATTACTATTAACGCAAATGTTTGTTTGTCTGTTATAACTTTATTGTACATAAAAAATAAAATAACAAGAAATAAAATGCAAAATAAAGTAGTACAAAGGCGGACTTATCCCTTAGAGGGATCTCTTCCAGTCAACCTTAATAAGTAAATAAATAAATATTGTCAGACAAATTACACAGTGCCATCTAGCCCCAAAGTAAGCGAAGCTTGTGTTATGGGTACTAGACAACTGATAAACAAACGTAAATACATTTTTTTTTTTGTAAATACATACTTATGATACACAGAAAACACCCAGACTAAGACAAACAGACATGTTCATGCACACAAATGTTTGTCCTGTGTGGGAATCGAACCCACGAGCGTTGGTGTCGAAGCCGCGTCATTGACCGCTACGCCACCGAGCTCGTAAATCACCTTAAATGTAAGGTGAAGTTAGGTTTTCGCAATCAAAAAATCTTATCGTAATCGGCTTCAGTTCAGCTCTACAGCCAAAGCTGAAGCCGATTACCATCAGTTCTTTTGATCGCGAATACATCTTAGGTTTACGTTGATAACAAACATCTTCAGCTTAGTCAATAGAGCTCTATGGTTTCTACCACCTACTACCAATCTAAGCTACTACGTAAAATCTAAGTACAATAGGCTTGTTGCCCATGTTACAAAATTATAAAAACTCTCTATCAGTAACGTATAATACATAAAACTAGAACGATCTGCGCTCTTAAAATTTTAATAACTTATGTCCGACGTGTTTTATCGTCGATCAAAGTTTGATGGGAAAGTCCATTTTAAAGGTATGAAATTATAAAAAATAAATATTACCATTGTAGAAACAATAAAAAATACAATAACTTTTGTTACGGCACTGGCTACATAAACGCAATATCGTACAAATTTCTGATTTAATGCATATAAAATAGCATGGTGTGACGTCATAACGTGGTGGCCTTTTGTATGGAGCGTTTTCGGGATAGTTCAAAATTGTGATCTTCAAGTTATCTTAACTCGAGAAGTTTTTATGCTATCGAAGTAATTATTTCACCTATATTTATATTATTGTGACGTCTTTAAATAACAAATCGAAAAAAAAAATGGGATACAAGCCTATTACTGCCAATCCAAGCTAAAGTTTGATTTTCACAATAAAAAAACTCCTATGGTAATCGGCTTCAGCTTCAACCCTGGGGCCCTACCGCCGAAGCTTTTTTTTTTTTTTTTTTTTTTTTTTATACTACGTCGGGTGGCAGACAAGCATACGGCCCGCCTGATATGAAGCGGTTACCGTAGCCATATTAACGCTCGCAACATAAAATATCGCTCGCGCGCCGCCACCCCCGCTGCCATCGCAGCATCTCCTTCCTTTCTGGTGACCTCACTCACTCGCAGGAACACAACAGCCCTCAAGGGAACCGTTATTTGGCTGCGGTATTCTGTGAGGTGGAGGTACATTCCCCAGTCGGGTAGCTTACAATTACGCTCCCTACCTCTCTTTTCGCCAGAGCTTCGTTTGTCAGTCAGCAGGGTGCACCGCGTGCAGGTGAAGTTGGCTTTGGTTCAAAGATGTTGATGAACCACTTACACCCCATTTTTTATTACAAAAATTTTTTTATTACAAAAATCAAACTCCAGAATAGATTAGTGTGTTGAACTTAGTTGGCAGAAACCTTGACGGTTTATCGCTAAAGCTAACAATGTTTATTAATAACTTAAACCTAAGGCCTATTTTTGGATCAAATTATTCAATGGGAATCGGCTTCTGCTCAGGCGGTACGGCCCCATATTGTTGAAGTGTCATTTTATTTTTTATATTTAATATGTGATTTATATCTTTTTTTAACATTGTGCGCAATGAAACAATACTTTTTGACTTCTATACCTTTAATGGTTATAGAAGACGTGTACATTATTAGGTAGGTATGTGTCCTTTTGGTCTCATGCGACATACGCCTCCGTTTCCATTACAGTATGACGACAAAAAAGTATTTCTGGTGATGTTATATTACCACAGTGACTTGACCAATACTATCATTCTTCTTCTTCTTTGTCGGTACACTCTTGCCAAAGTGGTCGCGGTCATCATTGTGAAGCACGATGCCATTCATCGCGGACTGCAGCTTTCCGGGCGCATTCGCAGACCGAGCACTTAGTTGCGGCATTGATCTGGTCCGTCCATCTCATGGGTGATCTATCTTATACTACCACAGTACCT
Source organism: Hypsopygia costalis (assembly GCA_937001555.2). Classification (NCBI taxonomy): domain Eukaryota; kingdom Metazoa; phylum Arthropoda; class Insecta; order Lepidoptera; family Pyralidae; genus Hypsopygia; species Hypsopygia costalis. The sequence goes on from OW443329.2 coordinate 31,742,442, forward strand.
TGTATATTTATTTACTGTTCATGGCTATTCAGCTTATTACTGAACGTGTGTGATGATTTATGAATGCCGCATTTGTTGACGTGCGCGCTTTGAATGAAAATGGCTGTCTCTGGCGAAATTATAAAAAGATACCTCTTACCTTTACTAACATAATTAGTATTCAACAGTTTTTCTAAAAGGCAGTTGTACATATTCCTGTATTGTTCACGAACTTTTGTTTGATTTAGAAAGTTCAATATGTTATGTTTGTGCTGTTCGGCCTCGTTCGCCAAACTCGAGTAGTCTATCTTAGCTTCGCTGTCAGCTAAATTGGCTTTAGTGTCTTGGCCATAAACGTAAATAAACAAGATTACGAATAACGCTACACGATTCAACATTGTCGAACTTTCAAAAACAGTTTTAAACAATTTTTCTCAGACGTACACCATCTCGTTTCTATCTAAATAAGCACTTTAGAAAGTAACTTCTAAAAAATGCAACGCGTCCTTAAACTTAACCCCGGCATGTTCAAATTTTCACGTTTTTTTAGCACGAGGTCGTAAACCCGAAACTGCCCACTCTCAAGGTGGGTGTTATCACCGCTTAAAAGGTTTTCAGAGTATTTTAGGTAACTCACAACAAATACACGGTTTCATTTCGCCGTAGTACGTAGTTAGGCTCGAGCATAAAATTAAATGGGCGTGAAATTACGCAAAACTTTATGGAGTGCAGTCAAAGTTATGCAATATTCTTGTGATTTACAATGCGCCACTGAGCGGCTGCATTTAGCAAAACGCGGCTACGAAACTTGTTGCTATTATATTTGAGCAGGCGCTAAAGTTATTTCCATGTTTTGAGAAATAACAATTTTATTACTGAGCATCGTTTCTCAAAGTGTTAAACACGGCGCGTCCCTCGAAGGTTTCGGCAGTTATTATCTGCAAAAAATAAAAGTACTATAACACGTAAAGTTTTATTCGTAAAGGGTGCAAAGTTTGTACGTAGAGCCTGGGGTCTTGTTTCGGACATTTTAAAACTTAGAAAACTCGCTGTTGAATTCTATTAACGAGTTTCTCTCCAGGTGGCGTATTAAAGGAGAGCCGCTGTTTTGTCTCCGGCCAATTTGTAATTAAATTTGTTTCGTTTGAACAAGTTTTCGTTTTGTCTGAAGTGATTTTGAAATGAAATGAAATAGGGACTGAAGTTCGACGCGCCTTCTATGGCTTCAAGAATATAATACGTACTTCTCGGATGTTCCTTGTGATTTTGTAAATATTTTAGTTATTTAAACGAAAAAACAATTGTATTATTTTGTTAATTAAAAAACATAAAACAATTGTTTTTTTTCGTGATTGACTTTGAGACGTCGTTCTACTTTCTTAATCTCTAAATGATAATAAATAACTTTGACCAGGGGCGCCGACTCCGTGGGTGCTCGGGGGCTCGAGCACCTGCGAGAAAAAAACAGTGGGTGCCGAGCACCCCTGAGAATAGATATCAAGAAACAGATCAGTAATCGCCTTTTAGGGATGGGCATTTTTTCATTACAACCACCACAAATGTTTGTTGATGAAACAGATATTTGTGTTGGATCTGGATGTTTGTGGGTCTCACACTTCGCCACTTTTTCGAGTCATCATATGAGCATAAGCACCCATGAGGTTTTCTAAGGCCGGCGCCCCATTTAGACTTTGACACATTAGTGCAGACAGTATCGACACAAAAAAGACAAACACCGCAAACGTGCACGAATCTACGTTTTATATTATGTTGTTAGAGGACATAAAAAAAGTTGATGATAAATTGAGAATAGTTTGTACCCAAATTTACAACACTGAAAATCATGTCCTGCAAAAGTAATTGCTATAATTTGGACCCATATTTATTGAAAGAGATAGAAAGATATCTTGTCTCTGAAGCTTCCAACATACTGTTGTTGGAAGCTTAAGGCACAATATATCTTTGTTCTAAACTTTTGTAAAGCTAACTAAATTTAAATACTTTTTTTTTTGTAAATATATACATATGATACATAGAAAACGCTCAGACCAAGACAAACAGACATGTTCATGCACACAAATATTTGTCTTGTGCGGGGATCGAACCCGCGACCTCGGAGTCAAAGTGGCCATTGCTAACCATTAGACCACCGAACTCGTCATAGTCAAAGATGTTCAATCTTTTCAAATTTAGTACAATGTTTTTTCTTATTTTGATTTTTATATAAAAGGGGGGGTCGTCCCTCGTCACTTGATGGAAAGCAATCACCACCGCACCGTTCTTTCTTTCTGGTGACCTCACTCACTCGCAGGAACACAACAACTCTCAAGGGAATTGTTATTTGACTGCGGTATTCTGTGAGGTACTTCCCCAGTTGGGCAGCTTAAAAATACGCTATGCCCTACCTCTCTTTTCGCCAGATCTCGTTTGTCAGTAAGCAGGATGCACAACATGCAGGTGAGGTTGGTTTTAGCTCTAAATATCGTTGTGATTCACCCCAAAATTTGCAAATGCATGAAACACGATGTCTAAAATTAACGTGATCATTGCTTCACATCAGGCGGGTATACTTATTTACCACTACACATAGTATAAAAAGGCACAGAATAGTCCAGCGTCTCATTTCAATACGTAACTACTATCACCCGTGAATTACTTAAAGAAGACTGCAAACTTTTTACTCACTAACTCTTATTAGCATTCCTTTGCGGCCGGCCTAATTATAACTTTCTGGTGCCCGAACACTGCAATGCCGATTGTTTTTACAGTCTAATGAATTCATAATAACCTCTGTGAACTTGGAATAGGGAAGTTTGGGAAGCGCTGTCCTTTTTGTGTTCTGAAGTGCCTTCGTTTGTTTAGTGTTATTTAAAGCGGATTGGGGCTTTTAAGAATAAACTTACTTAAAGGTTATGGGTAAGGAGTATAATTAAAGGGGATTAGGTATTTTGTAGCCAACGTTGTATTAAGATGAATATATTTCGAATGAAAGTATTTCATACAAATTTTAATTGAACTAGTGGCCTAGGCTAGTGGCTAGCCCAGTGGTCGAAAATAGACCATAATTAATTTTATCTAATCTCATACTGAAATTTACATAATTATTAAAAAACTAAACACAGTATCTTAATGACAGTCTTTTCGCACAAGCTATCAAAATAAATTTAAAAAGTTATTTTTCGATACAGCTCTTCTATGGACAACTGTATCGTAAAATAACTTTTTTACCATTTCGATACAGCTTCAGCCCTGGATACAGGTATTTTAAACAGGTTGCAATGCAAATACATTGCAACTATGCAAAATTTTTCGACTGTGAACGCGGCGCCGCGCGGCGCGTCGCGCATGCGCACTACGCATGCTCGATCTGCAAATGGATTTATAAGTAAGAAATAAAGTTGTTAAATTAACTTCTTGGTTGTATTTAAAATATTATTCTCATATATTCATGAGATTAGATAAAGTAGTGTATGAAACTGCACATAATTAGGTCATAAAATACTCGTGTGGTCTATAATAACATTCGCCTTCGGCTCATGTTATAAACTCACACTCGTATTTTAAGAACCCTTATTATGCAACAGTTTAATAAACTACTATTTTTAGAAGATATTACAGATTTAAAATGCAGGGACATCATTGTTCCGGCCGGGGAGCCGGCGCGGCGCATGCTAACTGTGGAACATAGAGTGAAAGAACTGGATAGGACAATGCGCAAAAACCTTCTGTAGTACATTTAGTATCAGCATTGCACCCGTGCGAAGCGGGGGCGGGTCGCTAGTTAACAATAAACAAAAAAGTATTATAAATGTGTGTGTGTGTCAAATACATGTGTAGGATTTAAAGACACTGCTTATATTTATTTATTTTATTTCACAGCTTTGTATCAGTTATAATAAATACATTTAATATATTTGTCTATTTATTGGCCGTGTGGTTTCCGGCAGACTAGAATAGAATCACTCCGTCTCTTCCCGCGGATGTCGTACAAGGCGACTAAGGGAAATACATTAAAAAACACCGATCAGGCCTCCTCAACCCGTCTGGCCAGCGTGGGGAGTGTAGGCCAAATCCTCCTTCTGTCTGGGACAGGCGAGAGAGGGTCGTGCTCCTGTAGTGGAGACTAAAATGACCTGATGATGATGATATTTGTCTATTTACATAGGGTCGTTGTCCTCGTCCAGTCAGTCGTCGATTGTCGATTGTTCGTTCTTTGCCAGTGGCCAGTTGCGAGGCTGCCTACTAAAGAGTCCGCAACAACATGGTAGTGTGTGTAATGTTTTTTTTATTCGTTTAATGTATTCTTTTTGCATAATTTAAAGTAAATTTTACCTTCTACAATCCTTCTAAGTATAAAGTGTAAGTGTGCGAAATTTCATACTCCTCCGTCGGCGCAATTTACGTAAAAAGGAATACAAAGTTTTTGCTTCACTTATTAATATATAGATATAAGGCTAGGTACTCGTATGTGAGGTCACATATGGAACGGAAACACAGAAGTTTAAATTTATTATATTATACGTGCATCATTATTCAGTCTATTGCTATCCACTTCTGAACAAAGGCCTTCCAGTTTGATCTAGCATGATATTTACTGGTCCAATAAATAAATAAATAAATATTTCTGAAACTGATCCCCCATGTATCATGTCATAGGACAACGGAGTACCGACAGCATGAATTATAGATCAGGGTAATTAAATTCCTCGCTCTGTACACGGCCTGGTAATTATTACCTTGTGGTCTACACCATTATCACATACATGCATCTGTATATATGTATATATATTATATATATATTTTATATATATATATACTATACGTGTCTATACTAATATTATAAATAAATAAATATTTTTGGACAATTTACACAGCGCCATCTAGTCCCAAATTAAGCGCAAAGCTTGTACTATGGGTACTAGATAACTGATATTATACTTAAATACATTTTTTTTGTAAATACATGCATATAATACATACATAGAAAACACCCAGACCAAGACAAACAGACATGTTCACGCATACAAATATTTGTCTTGTGCGGGAATCGAACCCGCGACCTCGGAGTCAAAGTAGCCATTGCTAGCCATTCGACCACCGGGTCCGTCATGCCACCTAGTTACATGCAATGACTCTAGGCGATCGTATGCAGTTTATTAGTGCATTACCTAGGCGACCTATGCTATGCTTGTTTGCTGCTATTGCAGCTGTCTCTCACATTGCTAAGAGGGGAAGTCAAGTTCCAAAAGCTTCTTACTACTAGTATTTTCTTCTGATTAAATTCGTTGTAAGTTCCAAGGCAGATGTAGTCATATCGCCGGAGTGCACTGAATTTCATTGTTCATTGCCTTTTTTTTTTGGTGGTCACCGCTGTTAATCCTGGCTACACAGGAGACACAGTGGTGGGAATGTGTGGTGCCCCCCCCCCCCCTTCCCCCAATCGTCCCGTGTGAGTATACATTAACGTAACCCACTTTACTACATGTCAACGTATCCAAAGCTATTCTTGATACACTCCAACAGTTTCTAATCCATTACAAAATTATTTCCATTTTTATTAAAAAAATAAAAATCTAATCAAAGGTATACTTAGTATTAAAGAGCGGGATTTTGACATAATGCAGAATTGCAGCGATTGTAAAACAAATGAATTAACAATTGAGTTTCCGACGTCTGGTAATTAGACGCGTCCTCCGCGACTCAACTGTAACTCGACTAACTCAGTTTGTGAACTTGCGGAGCGATTGCCAACGTGCAATGGCAACACGGCTATTCTCTCGGGAATTTAAATATTAAATTGATCCACTAAAATAACCTGATTTGTACATCGAATTAATTTGATAATCTCATATCAAATCTTGCATTTTTTTTGTCATCTTTGATGTCCAAAATAGGTTAGGTTAGCAATGTATTTGACGAGCTCGGTGGCGTAGCGGTCAATGACGCGGCTTCGACACCAACGCTCGTGGGTTCGATATCCCACATATGTCGTATGTTTGATATCGAACCCACGAGCGTTTGTGTGCATGAACATGTCTGTTTGTCTTAGTCTGGGTGTTTTCTATGTATCATAAGTATGTATTTACAAAAAAAAAAAAAAAGTATTTACGTATGTTTATCAGTTGTCTGGTACCCATAACACAAGCTTCGCTTACTATGGTGCTTGATGGCGCTGTGTAATTTGCCTGACAATATTTATTTAATTGATGTTACTTTAAATGGTGTCCAATTTAAAGTACATGTAGAAATCAGAAAGCATTTTCTATAAAGAAGCGAGCGTATTGACACGAGCAAAGATACTCCACCGTCATGCATGGTCACACAACCGTGATCACGCGTGAAGGTGAAATATCTTTATACTAAATAAGGAAGCGTATCCACACTATTCCATACGAACAAAGATACATTCACTGTCACGTATGGTCACAGAACCATCACGTGACGGAAGATACTTGACCATTATTTATGATCACAGAACCATCGCGGGAATAACGACCCGGACCGACAGGGTGCACCACATGCAGGCGAGGTTAGCTTTGGTTGCAAAGATCGTGGTGAGTCCCAAATACAAATATATTATGTTTATAATCATCAATATCAGGAATCAATCAATCTAAAGTACATTACATGTATACAAGAATAGGCTACTTGACAATGTTCAAAAATTGTATAAATTATTTAATAATACCGTAAAATACACAAAACTGTAAAGATCTGAAAACTTTTATTCTAATATCTTCCGTCGGACTTATTTTAGGGTCGATCAAAGTTTGGCGGAAAAGTCCATTTTAAAAATATGAAATTATTACAAAATAATATTTCCATTGGAGAAGCAATAAAAAATACTAAATTTTTTATTATGATACTAATTACATAAACGCAATATTCTGATTTGATGCATACAAAATACAAACCTGTGACGTCATAACTCAGTAGCCTTTTGTACGGAGCGTTTTCGGGAAAGTCCAAAATTGTGATTTTCAATGTGCTATCGAAGTAATTCTTTCTTACATTTACCATTACCATAGGTGTATCATAGGTGAACCTATGGTTATATTATTGAGACGTCCCTACATATCAAACCGTTGGTTTGATATGTAGGGACGTTGGTCAAATAGCCTATTGTTATATATATATAGCTGTATAGGATATTTCGGAACATTTCTGCGACTACGTCGCCTTTCACCAAAGAAAAAACATTGAAATATTATAACAAATTAAAAGAAATAGGATGATCTGCATCCTATTTTATGCCAGTGTTTTATGAAAATTTATGTGTTTTGGGTATTTTTCGCCAATATATTTATTCTATAGCGACAGCTAGTTGTCACAGTAGTGCTTTTAGTGCCCTCGAGTGTCCCGAAGCTAGTTAGCACCTCGGGAGTAGCGCCAGAGGGTCGAGTGCCGCTGACCTGTCACCCAGTTTTTTGAGCACTATTGTACTCGCACTAGAGATGTTCTTTTACTACTTTCACATTTATATTTCATAATAGAATACGACTTATTGTATATTCTAAATATAAATAATAAATAAACATTCCTGGACAATTTACACAGCGCCATCTAGTCCCAAATTAAGCTAAAAGCTTGTACTATGGATACTAGATAACTGGTATAATACTTAAATACATTTTTTTTTTGTAAATATATACATATAATACATAGAAAACGCCCAGACCAAGACAAACAGACATGCACACAAATGTTTGTCTTGTGCGGGGATCGAACCCGCGACCTCGGAGTCAAAGTGGCCATTGCTAATCATTCGACCACCGAGCTCGTCAAAAATATATGTAATATAGAATAAATCCTGTTATCTATACTTTACCCCTCCGATTGAGGAGAGACCTGTATTTCAGCAAAGGGATGAATAAGGGTTGACGACGACGATGATACTCAAAATATTCTACATCATCATCAGGTCATTTCAGTCTCTACTACAGGAGCACGATCCTCTCTCGTCCGTCCCAGACAGAAGGAGGAATCGGCCTACACTCCCCACGATGGCCAGACGGGTTGGGGAGGCCTGATCGATGTTTAATAATGTATTTTCCATAGTCGCCTTGTACGACATCCACGGGAAGAGACGACACGGCCAGCTCAAAATATTATTCACATAAAACTGAATTTTCAATTGTCCCAACCTATGCCATTGTCCAAACCAAACTACTTGACGGACTAAGCGACCTATGGATAAGCGGTCATATCTCAACAGGTACGCATAGTGTAATAGATTTAGTTCGCATTGGAACGAAGGAGATGGATGCGGGAATGATTTGATAAAATTCCCGTCGGCGGGTCGGTCGGCCATCTTTATTCAATCTTGGGCACCTTTCAATTCGAGCGGCTAGCGCGTGACTCGACTGTACCATTTGCGAAGAGCTGCCACTTGGAACACATATCGGACAGTATCTCAAAAATCGCACGTTTGAACGCATTTTATATTTCGGCATCATCGGCAACCACACATAATCATCCCAATGCTTGGTCCCCCTTCAATCGAAAGGGTATAGAGCATACTCCACCACGCTGCTCAACTGCGGTTTGACGGAGGTCAGTGTTTCCAAACCGCATAAACGCCTTGGCTTAACGACTGTAATCTAATTACAACAGTCGAGACGGAAACACGGAGGGTTTCATTTTATTTCATTTATTTATTCACAGAACAATATTACAATTGTATTTGAATGTTAGCTTATAATCTAAAACTTTCAATAATTAAACATGTCACAAATTATACAACAAAGAAGTATCTACAAAATAGCACAAAAGTGCACAAAAGATCCAAGAGGGTCGACGTGCCACCGGTGCTGCGGCGCTGGACCCATTTCAAGATAAGACCTGCAAAATAAGTCAAAACAAGTTACCAAATAAGTCACTATAGCTACTATTTGCAATATCCTACATTGCCCAGACTATTCCTCAGACAGAACGGTACATTTTCAGGATGAAAAGAGAAGATGAGGAGCTCGAGGTAAATAAACTCATCCATGTACGTACAGGCTACGGTTGACGTTGCTTAACTTGAGTGATCGATTAGACTGACACGCGCAAAAACGCTATCGACTATGAGACAAAATATAAACAGGAAAACAGTCATTGTCAGGGTTTCTAACAAATTATTTACTACCCAAATCTATTTCCCTTCATCCACAAACTAAGTAGTGAAACGAATTTGTCCAACAGGAAATTGCTCAGGAGGTAAAAGTGTTTGTAATATTTTTCCAAATTCCAAATACTTTCACCTCCTGAGTGTGTATTAAATTGTCGAAACGGCTATTTGTATAATGTAGAGACACTGCCTGTGGTATGTTGTGGGCACCGCGATGCCCGAGGCCAATACAATGTTTTACGCTTGTAAATAAAAATTCGCTGGAGGGGTTCGTTTGTGTGGAATGAGATTTAGGTAGTTTTGCAATTGATTACAGTTTTACGAGAATGTCTTATTGTTTATATAAAACTGACGGTTTTATGGGATATTGGGGCACAAGAGGTTCACCGTCATCTTTAGGGATGTACATGTCGGAGGCATCTAGTTCAAATAGCCATTCAATTGTACGACGTTGTTCTTTCATTGAACAATGCCGTTCAACCATTCACCTAGTTATGTAGTTGAACTATTAAGACATTTTAAAAGTTCAACATCACAGTTGGCTCAAATACCGTCGTATCATTGCATTAGTGTTTCTCGGTCTATTAATAATTTCATCGACTAGGTTTCACGGGCTCATATTTTCGGTGTCGGAACACTAGAAAACTCTGTTACAAAAATACCACACAAATTTGTTACATTTCCCAAGATTCTTAATTATTACTATTTTTAATCTCGATGCGAAAAAACATGAGTTAATATATACTAAGAAACAGCAACATATTTAAAAAACAAGTAATCGAGTTGTATCGAGTCCTCTTAAACTTTAAAAAACGACGACGCTCAGCTAATTGCTGAGCGCCATCCCGCTGTACTATTGAACGTTCAATTCAGATGATTCTACCACTTGCCTATACGACGTCTAGACGTGTGATAGAATAGTGTTGTTTAACTAAAGGGCCAGCCGTACAGTTGATTGGCTATTAAAATTTTTCAATCAAATAAAATATTCGTCCCGTGGTGTCATGAAAACCTTCAAAATTAATATTCTCATCTCATCTCTAGTATACTGCATATACGCTCTTAATAAGACTTTCTCCTGTACTTTGAGTAATCAATTACGCAGTATGTTAAAGAAAATCAGTTGTATCTATTTTTTGGGCTCGAGCAAAGGATTCGTGTGAAGTAAATTAATTAGGGAAGCTGTCAGGGGCGCTGAAGGGCAAGGAGGGGGTGAGTCATTAGTTACCGACAAAAAAGCCTGCTCCGGCCTTCGCGCTGATAAGAAATATGCGTATAAGCGGCCTTTATAAACCCCTTCGCTTTCCCCCACTTCAGTATTTCAGGTGTAATATGAATCTTGTAATTCTTTTCAATCGCAGAGAATTTGATCGATTCGAGATTGTATCACGACTAGGTCCGGAATTTAGTATCAAAAGTTTCGTTTCTACTATCTAACACCTATAACTCTGAATCGAATGTGTCATAATGTACGCTAAACGATAAAAATATTTGGCAAAACTTCAGTGCAGGATGTCAAGCGCAGAGGGGCAATTCTCGTAATTAAAATATAGTCAAAATTCAGTTTCGATCCAGTCTCGATCTCATTAATGTCACATTTGGTATTCTCGTAACACAATATGTAACTTCAAAATTAAATTTAAGCGGGATTTTATCGAAATATGAGTGAAAATTAAACAAACTAAGAATGTTACTTTGCCAACAACAAGAACTGATAATAATTAACTAATGAAATCAAGTATATAATTTTAGTCAATTCACAATTTTTTTTTTTTTTTTTTTACATCGTTGGCTTTCATAGTTCTGTATCGACAACCTAATCGACGTACTGTTTAAGTTTTACCCCTTGAGAGATCGAATATTAGAAAATATTGAATTAGATAGGATCTCTGTTTTAATCGTATGTATGATGTTCGCGATTTTCTCAAAAACCATTGACCCGGTTTCAACAGGGCTTTATGTTATTTGACAACATATTTTTCTAGGTAGGTTTTGATTATTAAAGTTGATACTGTTGATTTTTGGTACTTGGTGGAACATTATTATCATAATGTTTATAATAAAGCACTTGTACTGTTTCACGTAATTATATATATTTTTACCGGTTTCGCCGCTAAAGCATTATCAAGGTAAGCAGATGGTGTTTGTGTTTCTACTCTATTATATTTGTTTTGAATATTTTCTTATACCATAAAACATTTAGTAAGTGTTACTTTTTTTCCTTAAAACATTTAGTAAGTGTTACTTTTTTGAAGTCGGTTAAAAACTTATATCAGTGTGATTAAAGTCGTACCTTAGGTATAGCAAAGTAGAGTTTTATACGAAAGAGTGAACTTGAATGAAAGTCATTGTTGTGAACGAACAACTAGATTTAATGAATAGTTCCAATTAAGATACGTATCGTTTTGTTTCAATGCAATTGTGATTATTCAGAATTCAGGCTATGATTATCAACTATTGTTGAAGAATTATTGTTAGGGAAAGGGTTTGATTTATTACACGAAAATGGGGTTTAATTATATATATATATATATATATATATATATATATATATATATATATATATATATATAATTATATGTAATAAAAATAAAAGGTTACTTACGTTGCATGTATTTTTTGTTAGCTTTTATTTAGTCTGACCACGGTTTCTGCAATTAAAGCTTGCAAGTTAAATTTGACCCACTTCTCAGTGTCCGATTGAGCTCAAAGGTACTCATTTGGTTTACGTGACAATGCATGATTATCTAATTGTCTCCATTTTTAATTCAAAGGCAGCCGCTATAAAATGGCAATTACAATTTCCATATTAAACCATATGAAATTGGGTATGAAATCAGCTCAGAACAAAGGTCCTTTCTCACCCTTCTGGAAGAGCACAACTGTCGAAGCTCAAGCAAAAGAATGGTCACATCGTCAGCGCCTCTTTCTCTAGTCTCAACACTCGCCATCGACAAGGAATTCATCCTCACACAATAGAACCTGAGTGGCTGGGTACTGTGCGATTCCAGAGAAGGTTTCTCCCGCGTACTATCAAGCTGTGGAATGAACTGCGCGTCGAAGTTTTCCCTGATGACTAGAACATGGTTTTTTTTACAACTGAAGTGACAAAACAAGCATACGACCCGCCTGATGGTAAACAGTCATCTGAGCCTATAGCCACTCGCTATACCAGAGGTATCACTCACGCGTAAAATAAAACCTTTTCACGATTCGTCGAAAAGGGCGAGAAGAGGTTTTTACAGGGTCGGCAGCACGCATGTGATGTCCCTGGTGTTACAGGCGTCCATAGGCAGCGGTAACTGCTTTCCATCAACGGCGGGTCGTATGCTTCCTTCCACCTTAGCGATATAAAAAAAAACGGGTTGCACTCCGGGAGTGCCGGCAGAAGTGAAAACTTGAACATTAACGTTGCGCATTTTTGAATATTTTGGAATGGTTAGGGAATAATTTCGCACGAATTGCTTTATTTATCAGTATAAAGTAAGTTATGTGGTAAAATACAATAATTCATTTATTGCGCTATCGTACACAAATATGACAATTTATATTACATTAAAAATAAATAGCAGGAGCAGGTATACATTTTCGCCGCGCGGTAAAAAAAGAGGGGGATATTACTTCCGCTCCTACACCGCGCCGGTCCGCGCTACTAGTCTTACGAATTTTCGATCAGGCCACGTGTCCTGATGCGAGTGTAACATTTTTTACCCATCCCAAAAAGTGCACAACACCGCTAAAGAAGTTTTCACTTCAAAAACGATGGTAGCGTGTAATTTGTCCAGGAATATTTATTTATTACCCACAATGCTACGTTACATGACAGACGCATTAAGTTGTACACAATAAACAACCCATATGCCACGTAACATAACATATACGGAGTAATGGATCGATGTGTTTTGCACGTAGATAATTGGAAGGCTGGCAGCTGACACACACTGCCGCGGGCAATAGCTAGTTATTTATAAATTCTAGTGTTAATTCATAGCTCTATTATCCGTTGTTGATCGAGCTAGCTCATAATTAATCGCTGAGTTATAGCACCTGAATTGTTAGGGTGTTGTGCTGCATCACTAATCGGATACCCTTTCAATCAGTCATGGAGCTTTATGAAATTTGTATGCTGACTTTGAGTTTTTTGGGGTGTAAGCGGTTCATCAACATCTTTGAACCAAAGCCAACTTCACCTACACGCGGTGCACCCTGCTGACTGACAAACGAAGCTCTGGCGAAAAGAGAGGTAGGGAGCGTAATTCTGTGAGGTGGAGGTACATTCCAGTCGGGTCAGTTAGTCAGCTTACAATTACACTCCCTACCTCTCTTTTCGCTAGAGCTTCGTTTGTCAGTCAGCAGGGTGTACCGCGTGCAGGTGAAGGCTTTGGTTCAAAGATGTTGATGAACCACTATATCCCTATATTAAACTTGTCTGCTGTTGGTTTTCCATGAATAAATAAATACGTCATGTTTAAAGTACTTCTGAATAAATAATTGGTAATGTTCACTTCTTTTCAAACATGACCGAAAAGATTAAATAAATATATAGATTATAATATGTATAGATTTCGCAGTTAATGGCGACAATGCATCTTCTTATAGTTTTAAAACTATAGTAACTTCTCGTAACGTTATTGTGCAGCATTTGAAGCCGGGGCCATAAAACTGCGGCACAAGTCGCGCTGGGATGTTTACGTCACTTAACAGAAAATAAGTGTTGTTCCTGCGAGTTCGCGACTGCATCGGAATGCATTGCACTTTAAATGGTCGTGCGCTTGCATGTGTATACGATTGCATGACATTTGTAACCGAGTTTTAAATAAGGAGATTCTAAACTATGTTTAGTGGTAACGTCTTATAAATCGATGAACGCCGGGTGCACGCACGATAAAGCATGACTCATTGTCACGTTCCGCCTGAGCCGAACGTGCAAGTGAGAGCGCGGAGCAAGCGAGAGCGCGGAGCAAGCGATAGAGAGGCACGATCGGCCTGTTTCTTGTGACGTTATCACGTAAAATTTTATTATCGTCTATAAACCGACTTTATAGACAACCAATTTTTTTCCACCATGTTAGAGACAAAATGTTATACCTCAGTCGGCTTATAATTATGCTGTACCTGAGTGGATATTACCTCTGTTTCGCCAGAGCTTAGGTAGTTATTCAGCAAGGTGCACAACGTGCAGGTACGTTTAGCTTTACCAAATGACAAGATGGTATTGAGTTACTTTACGCTCCAGCCTTAGTTAATTAATTACATAAATATTTTTCTACGAAAGATATTATTAATCTTAACTTCCAATAGAATTCAAGCCAGCCGCCAAATTACATACATTAAACCCATACAGCGTCTCCCGTCGACACTTGGTGTCATAAAAATTATTGAAACTGTGAAATCTCAAGCGATAAGAACTCTCGTTTGCGAAAGAACTGAAAATACTCACGCTGGAATTACTTCTGGCTGGAACCCAAATGTGAGTGTTATGTTTCTCAAAAGTTTATTGATGAAACTGGAGTAGAGAACTGAAGATAATCTTCAAACTATGGCCGTTTTTTCGATGGCTGAACATCATCTATAACTTAAAAACCTCATCTTGCACACGTGATATGTCTACTCCCACGCTGATATATTATGTAATACCTAAAATATACCCCTCTAGTTTTCCAGGCAATAGCCGAAACAATGGCGCTTTAAAAAATGTTTCCACAGAGGTTTATATTTTATTCCAATATGGCGAATCGTTGTGATATGCAGAAGTATATGTCTACTCCCACGCTGATATACACTTGATACATTCGTATGCTAGTCTATTAATAAACGTGGCTTGGGGAATAAACGCTAAGGGGCAATGTTTTTAAGTAGCCAAAAGCATTACTTTTTTATATATACTTGGGGCCCTGCCGCCGAAACTGTAACCGATTACCATGGGATTTTTTGATGCCAACAATTGGTCATAGATTAAAATTATTGGCAAACATACCCAGTTAATTAGTAGAGCTCTAGGGTTTCATCCAGCTGAGCTAAACACACCAATAGTCTAAGCAGTAGTGTTATTGTCGCATTCAAAAAATCGGAAGGTAATATGCTTCAGCTTCGGCGGTAGGGCCCCAGATCCCAAATAAACACACGGATAGTTTGGCATAAAGCGGTTATCCAAAGACGTTTACATTACAAGAACCGTTAAGTCTGAGAAGAGATTTTGCGTCCCTTTGTGTGTTCTACCGATTGTACAATGGGGTGTGATCAGAGGAGTTGTTTGCCATGATGCCCACGGCCTCCTTCTATAGTCCACCGCACGCCATCGACAGGGAATTCATCCTCACACATTGGAGCCTAAGTGGTCGCGTACTGTGCGGTTCCAGAGAAGTTTTCTCCCGCGTATTGTCAAGCTGTGGAATGAACTGCCTGTCGAGGTTTTCCCAGGAGATTACAACATGGGGTTCTTCAAAAAGGGCGTGAAGAGGTTTTTACAGGGTCGGCAACGCGCGTGTGATTCCCCTGGTGTTACAGGCGTTCATAGGCTGCGGTAGCTGCTTTCCATCAGGCGGGCCGTAAGCTTGTTTGCCATTTTAGTGGTATATAAAAAAAGTCATCCGCAGGTAGACAAAAATCCCCAAGAGCATTGTTGGCTGCGATCATCTGGGAAGTGGAGGCACTTCCACAGTCGGGCTTGACATGCTCTACCTCTGTTATGCCAGAGCCCCGGTAATCATTTGACAGAGTGTATCACGGACAGATAAGGTTGGCTTAGGCTCTAGATATGGCTGTGGTGCTAAGGCCGGAAAACCACCTCGCACGGGGCTGTCTGTTCTGGCAGTCGAGGGAAGCGCAATGCCTGCGATGTGTTTTTGGACATTTGCGCCTCCCGTTTCTCTGAACTAGCAGGGGTCACGGTGAGGTGCATAGTGGAGGAGTGCTCCTCAGTTCACCTAGTGCAGGGCATATCAGTGTATAGCACATGCAGCCCCAGTGGGCAGCATACGGTCGAGGAAGAACATCTCTTTAAAAAATTACAGAGAAGGCGGAAGATGATATCGAGGCCGGAAATGTCAGTTCACGTGCGAAGAGTCAGTTTCACCGGTCTGGAAGTTGTCTTGGTTGAGGAAGAAAACCTCGTTAAAAAATAACTCTTGGTGTTAGTGGCCCATATGTCTTCCGGTGCGCCACTGGTAAAGCTTCAAGGTACCAGCTAAGCTAAACACAATTTAAGCAGAAGTTTGATTTTTGCATGCAAGAAATCCGAACTGGAATGGAAATTGGCTTCAGCTCAGCCAGTCTCTGGCGATCAGTCAGCGTGAGTCACGTTTTTCTCTCTTTATATGTTTAGATTTGTTTCATTCCTTCGAATACTCTTCGTAAAAGCATCTTTAAATCTATTTCGAGTACGACGTGCGACCCAAATCGCCCCGTATAAATCCTACTTGGGCGTAAGATAGCCTTATTTATGGGCAAAGTACTGGGCTCGAATTTTTGTCGGTAACTCTGCAAAGTTGCGAATGCCGTGAGGCAGGTCAGGATTTTGTTCACTAGTTTATGTCGGATAGTTTTTCTGGGGTACTTTATTGTATCTGCGAAGTTGGTAATTTTGTTCATGTTATGTTGGACAATATTTCGTTTTGTTTAGAGTTGCAATAAATGCGGGAAGTTGGTTACAAAAATGGTAAATGGAGCTCTGTCTGTTTATTGCACGTTTTTTTATGATCATTATTAAACGTGGACAATATAAAACATATATATGTACTTGAATGTTTGGATTCATGTCGGAATTGGAATTTTCTACCTTTAGGGCTTCGTTCGCAAAGACCGGCTCATAGAAGAGAGCAGATTTTGGTGGCATTTAAAATAGAGTTGTGGCTCATTGGCATAACGTTTATTTTTCAAATTCACTTCTTTTGTTATATGAGAATGCTCGAGAGCCAATGTGGATTTTTAAAGTAAACCTTATGCCAATGACACAAAACTCTATTTTAAATGGATCCAAAATCTGCTCTCCTCTTCGAGCCGCGGTTTGTGTGAACGGACCCTAGGCGTGTAATGCTCGTGATGATTACTCGTAAATGTCTATCACCAATATCATAATGACCAGGAGCCCTATCGCCGAAACTGAAACCAAGGCTTCACCATCGAATATTTTGTTTAAAAAAATAGTTCTTAAGTTTCAGTTTCTTTAGTTGTTGACAAACATCTTCAGCTTAGTCGGTAGAACTTCATGGCTTTTCCCAGCTAAGCAAAATTCAAGTACCATAACTCTCAGTTGAAGTTTTTTTTTATACTACGTCGGGTTGCAGAAAAGCATACGGCCCGCCCGATGTGAAGCGGTTACCGTAGCCATATTAATGCTCGCAACATAAAATATCGCTCGCGCGCCGCTACCCCCGCTGCCAACGCAGCATCTCCTTCCTTTCTGGTTTTGTTTGATTTTCGCTATGAAAAAATCCGGCCGATAGGGCCCCAGTTTTATACATCGTGTGAGATGTCAAACTGCTAAAATGTCTATAGATACATCTGCATCAAATCACACTGATTCCACAGCTGGGAAATGTATCTCCCTTGAATCAAAGAGTTTAGAGCGTACTTCAATACGCTGCTCAACCGCAGAATGGCAGAGGGCAGTGTTATCAAGCCGACCAAAGGCTACTGGCTTAACGACTGTCAACGTGCCCTCCGAAGCACGGAAGAGCTCTAGATAATTAAACCCATCCATTGACAGGCTAAATTGCGTAACTTGCGTGATCGATTAGATTGACACATACAGTCGGTTTCCTAAGATAATTGACCAATTTGTGATATTGTTCAGTATCACAAAGTGACCTTACAACGACGCTAACCAGCTCCTCTGCACCAATTTACCAATATAGTCCAAAGTATTTTTTTTTTAATGGAAAAATTCACCCTAGGTGGGACTTGAGCCCACGACCTCTCGATGACCGGTCGAGTGCTTCTTGCAACTGAGCTACCAGGAAGGTTTGTGTTGCTGACGAGTTTTTGCATCTTATATTGTACTGCGTGAGTCACAGTGTGGCGTCATCAACCTATAAAAAAAATACACTACTAAACAAGGCATAGCAGTCCATCGTTGCAGATGAAATCCAGCTATTTTTTTGATAACACCAAACTAATTAAATTATTATTATTTAAATAGTTGTCTTGGCCAACTTGCCAGATAAATATTATTTTTTGAAAAATGGAAAAATTCACCTGCCCCTCCTAGGTGGGACTTGAACTCATCGAGAGGTCGTGGGTTCAAGTCCCACCTAGGGAGGGCAGGTAAATTTTTCCATTAAAAAAATATATATCTGGCAAGTTGGCCAAGACAACTATTTAAATATAAAATACTAATAAAATAATAGTTCATAGTATTTCATCAGAAATACATTTGAATAGAAATTGAATTAAATTTCTTAAAAAATATATATAATATATATAACAACTTTAAATGTAAAAATTTCAAGTTATATTAAAAACACCTTTTCATTAAAAATAATAATAATGTTTATTTTTCTATCCAGAGGTTTTACATGGGTACTTATGATATAGTTATGTGCATAGTTTAATTTCTAGTTAGAAACCTTTCTGGAGAGAACTGCCCCCTTACCACAATATATAGATTGCTTATTCATACCAATGAATAAGCGACTCTATTCCATTTGAAATAGAGTCGCTTGTTTATTGGTATGAATAAGCAATCTATTCAGTTATTGAATCGCAATAAGAGATGGTGGTAAGGGGGCTGGTGCCCCTGCTAAGTGGAAAAGATCCCGCCTGTGTTACAAGGTTACCAGGTACTTTGGGCATTGTGTTAAAACTAGGACAATGAAAATATTGGTGTTAAAGTGAACATAAAAATTCAAGAACTGCAGAGAGTTAAATATAATATTATATGAAATATATGAGGCAAACGCATGGTTACAAATTGCGAACCATTTGCCTAATGAGATTGCGGCCTTAGATTTTTCATCTTAGATCATAAGTTGATATTGATATTCTGTGTTACAATTACGTAGAAAACCGAACTATTGTGTTGCCATCTCGTTTCGTATTTGAATACATTTGCACCCATTGTCCTATTTGTGAAGCCCTGTCATGAACAGACGTCCTCTATCAAAAACCGCGAAACTAAAAATATGTAATACCTAAAATATACCCCTCTAGTTTTCCAGGCAATAGCCGAAACAATGGCGCTTTAAAAAAATGTTTCCACAGAGGTTTATATTTTATTCCAATATGGCGAATCGTTGTGATATGCAGAAGTATGGATTTGGAAATACTAGATAGCCCTGATTAATTCTGTGGGTAATATGCGTACACCCTTTTGTACCTGTCTATTAATATAATATTGTCGTGTGGCTGTCATCGTAGACACACATAGAATAGCATGACACCCGTTGATGTTGAAGGCAAAGAGATTAAAATTAACAAATGATGGACGTCAGAGTTATTTTTTGATACAAATTAAACTGCAGGTACCAACCTGCTTGCCATGTGTGATGATTGTGGTAGAAATAAACATCTTCTCTTCAGCCTGTTGCCACCCAATACATAAAGGCCTAATACATAAAGCCACCCAATACATAAAGGCAAAAATATAAAGGTCTCTTGCATTGCACGCCATTCGCTTCGATCTTCACCTTTTCTCATCCATATTTTCCCCGCGATTTTGACGATGTCGTCAGTCCATCGCATCGGTTGCCTGCCCACGTTTCTACGACCAGTTCTGGGTCTCCACTCAAGTACAGCTTTACCCCACCTGTTGTCACTTCTGCAGCATATGTGGCCCGCCCACTTGCACTTTCTTCGAGCTATCACTCTAGCTATGTCGGTGAGCTTTGAAAATAATAATAAATTTAAGCTTGTGAAATAAACATAAATATTCTTTATTACTGGGCTCCTTCGTCCGCACTTCGAATAGATTTTGAAAGTACAAGATGGGTCTTACTCAAATGTGACATAAACCGTAAGTAAAATAAAACGTGTCAGTCGGACAGGTCACTGTTGTGAATTAACAGCAACTAAGGTAAAATAGTAAATAAGGGCATGGCACTCACATCACGTTGTACTATGTAACGCTTCGACGCAACTAAGAGCACGACACACACGTCACTCGTTGCAACACATTCAACGCTTACGGTATCTAGTTTAACTAACTCTATGTGCACAACAATACGCACCGAAAGGGTTGGCTGCGGCCTTCCTAAATTTATGGTGTAAAGTGGACGGGCGCGAATAATTCTTGCATGAGACTGAAACTCGTTTCCGTTGTATGAAATTGTGAGCGTTTTTGTGTTGTCCGTCATGGCGTTGTTTTTGAAACAAACTGGCATTCGTTTATCACATTTCCGCCAAATTTCCTTTAGATGTTCCTACTTTTGAACAGTGTAATCCAAATGATTGTGAAGTTTTTCAAAGAATAGATGCACATTACTTTATTACTACCCTTTTTCAGGTTGTATTAAAAATATTAATTTATTAATGTTAAACTTATCATGAAATATTAATTATAATAAATTATTATGAAAAACTGGACGACTATTATGCTAACTTGCTGTCTAAAGGTGATATAAACATATCTAGTGTCTGTAGGTCTGAAGCGTAGTGTGGTGATGATAACTTAGCCTAACCTAACTTAAGTAAGTCTCGGTAACCACTAATATCGTAATGGTAAACTTGTACGAGTAGATAATGCATTACAATTCTGACGAGCTCGGTGGCGTAGCGGTCAAGGACGCGGCTTCGACACCAACGCTCGTGGGTTCGATTTCCACACGGGACAAACATTTGTGTGCATGAACATGTCTGTTTGTCTTGGTCTGGGTGTTTTCTATGTATCATAAGTATGTATTTACAAAAAAAAGTGTATTTACGTATGTTTATCAGTTGTATAGTACCCATAACATAAGCTTCGCTTATTTTGGGGCTAGATGGCGCTGTGTAATTTGTGTGACAATATTTATTTATTTATTTACAATTATGTTCGCCTTTTGTACATGAAATTGTGTGCAATAAAGTATAAAAAAAATATTATTATTCCAGTCGTCCATTTAGTTGTCCAATTTATTATTTTCCATTAAATTAAACTCACACATATATTTTTGTGGCGAAAGCCGTCTAGTTTCAATCTCAAATCAATCTTCATCAGGGCAATGCCCAAATGCGGCCACTCTCTCTCCACTACGGCGAACTGTCGAACATTATTCGCATTTTTATCTCTATGTGCACAACAATACATTTACATCATGAACTAAAATGCAAATTAGTTGTATGTAAAATGTTACTCTAATTGTTTATTTTTTATCACAGGAAGGCGTGGAAAATAAGTACTGAGTCTGCTGTGCTGGCCACCTGAGTGAATGAGAGAAGGTCGGAATTGAAGAGATTTATTTAAGTAATATTCTGGAGCGTTCGAATGTTAGGTGACCGGTTGGATGCAGGCACCATATAAGTAGTAGCACTACATGCAAAATGGCCACTTCCTGCCACTCTCTAGTGTCGAACTTACCTCCCCTCTGAGACCAATCTGAAACGGTTTGTATGATGCCGCACGCACACACGCTTATTCACGCTCCTTACAGATGTCTTTATTTATGTAGTAGTTTATGATGTGACATTTGTATGGAGTGCCAGGGGTATGGTGCAGGGATGGAATAGGCGCTTAATAAGCACGCAGCGGTGAAAATTGAAACAGTTTATTTTCAAATACATCGCCAATCGGGTAGCTTATAATAATTACGCTATGTCTTACCTCTCTTTTGCTAGAGCCTTGTCAGTCTAACAGCATGATACACCAGACGCAGACGAGATTGGCTTTGACTAAACGAAACGATGATGGTGATACAAACGATTATAACCTCACTGTACATTTTAACAATAAAAATTGATTGACTTGGCGAGCGCAGCTTATTGGTGGAATACCCCGGGAGACACTGCTGCCCGTCTTCTGGGAGAAAAGTTATTGCATCACACAAGATTCCTTAGTCGCATTGTACGTAATTGTAATTTTATTTTGCCGGTAACCACACGGCAAATTGAAGGGTTTCCCTCGATTTTTGTGGGATCCCATCATCAGACTCTGACTTGGTGAATATGGGACCACCTCGAAATCACTCCTATTCAATACCTATTCAAATAAAATTCATTCATACCTATTCAAATAAAAAAAAACAGAATTTGACCACACCTACTTATAAAATTTCATCATCAGATCCTGACTTGGTGAATATGGGACCACCTTGCAATCATTTTCCTTTCAAATAAAAAAAGAATTTTTAAAATCGGTTCACAATTCGCGAAGATATTCAATAACATACATACAAAAAAAAATCTGTCGAATTGAGAACCTCCTCCTTTTTTGAAGTCGGTTAAAAATCTTTTTCCTATATAAAGTCCAATTTACCTTAACTATAAATTACAGGAATCGCACGAGCAGCCATTCGACTGGCCCACTATAGAATATAGAATAGTCTTATTGGTCTAGAACACATTACAAATTCAATCTGCTCGTCTGTTGCTGGCAGAGCTCAGCCATTCCCCCAACCGCTCCAATGCAGGCATGCGAGGCGGTTGTACAATTTCCAAGTAATGTTATTGTTTCTCGTATTGTGACATGACTTATTGTTTCTCAGCCAGTAGCTGTGCCCGTAGCTTCGCTCGTGTGGAGTATACCCTACAACCAGAGGGGCAATTCTCGTAATTAAAATATAGTCAAAATTCAGTTTCGATCCAGTCTCGATCTCACAAATGTCACATTTGGTATTCTCATAACACAATATGTAACTTCAAAATTAAATTTAAGCGGGATTATATCGAAATATGAGTGAAAATTACAAGAATTGCCTCCCAGTTAACAACTCAACATAAAAGCATGTTTTTCGGATTAAAATTAAAATATTTTATTAAAACACTTGTTATGAATTTTACAATTAAACCTACTCTTTTTCTTGTCTTTTACTTATTTACTATCATCACTATCAGCCTGTATCCACCCATTATTCATATCACTAAGGTGGAAAATAAGCTTGATGGGAACTGGACACCACAACCTATGGACGTTAGTGACACCAAGGATCTCACTCACGCGTTGCCGATCCTGTAAAAACCTTTTTAAACCTTTTTTGAAAAAAACCCGTTTACTAAAGTCGAATATTATATTAACAACTTAACAAGAGACACAAAAATTCGTCACGAACTCGCTTCTAACTCTATTTTTAGACCATGTCTCTCTTATAACAGTGATTTTCCCTAATTATACGAACTAGATAAAAGATCTTTGGAATTTAGTTTCTTTTCGAGAGCACAATTTACTTGAGTTGCCAAGACGTAAAAAACTAAGGAACTTTTAAGAGCCTCGATTCGGAGGGCTCGGTTCGAATTTATTGAACGAAATTTTTCGTAATGGATTCTTGGCGAGGCCTTAATAGATCCAGTAGTGGAACAAATTGCGAAATACAATTTTCTATGATACATGATAAATTTCACAAGCAAGTCGAGTTTTGGTGATCACAAGCATAACTTAACCTAACCCAACTATGTCGATAAACCGTTCATTATAATATTACTTCTACATTTTTAGCCAAGAGGTTGCGGTTACACTTTAGCCGGCTAAACTTAAGTTTATTTCACACCTACTTTTAGCCGGAACATACTCGTATAGACAGAAAGAAAACATAGACATTACATATAAACAGAAAAAAAATTGTAAGTGGTTATCAATATTTTTGAACCGAAACCAACCTGCACCCTGTTGACTTACTAACAAGGCTCTGGAGAAAAGAGAGGTAGGGTGTAGCGTATGTTTTTAGTTGCCGGACTGGGGAAGTACCTCTATCCCACAGAATATCGCAGCCAGCCAGAATAACAGATTGTTGTGTTCCTGCGAGTGAGTGAGGTCACCAGAAAGAAAGGAAGGTATAGGCTGGCAACGGATCGGCGACCCCTAGGTGTTGCTGATCTAAATAGTCGGTGGTGATTGCTTTCCATCAGGTGACCCACATGCCTCCTGTCATATAAAAAACCGGCCAAGTACGAATCGGACTCGCGCACGAAGGGTTCCGTACCATTATCTATAAAAACGGCAAAAAAAAACACGTTTGTTGTATGGGAGCCCCCCTTAAATATTTGTTTTATTTTTATTTAATTATTTATTTATAAAGTGAATATAAAAATAAATATTATGTGAGTATTTCAAACGTCTACCTATTACCGTTATCAATTGCGAGCATAAACGAGCAAAAAAATTACGTTTGTTGTATGGGAGCCCCCTTAAATATCAATTTTATTCTGTTTTTTAGTATTTGTTGTTATATCGACAATAGAAATACATCATATTTGAAAATTTCAACTGTCTTACTATCACAGTTCATGAAATACAGCCTGGTGACAGACGGACGGACGGACAGCGGAGCCTTAGTAATAGGGTTCCTTTTTACCCTTTGGGTACGGAACCCTAAAAAAGAAAGGAAAATCCCTTATTTTTACATGTGAGTTTCCATGCAATATGGGAGTGACTACACACTGCGGTATAATTCGATTTCATTATGAATGGTGCCAGCCGGCGAGGAGTTCCATACAAATACACCATAGACGGCCACGATATATCGCCCGGCCGTGATGTGCCGAAAACTAATTCAGTTTGTTCATGCCAACGATATATTGGTTCGCACCTATTCATTGTTATATCTGTTTGAACATGACTGGCGGTAATAAATAGGCTGTTTCGATAAAATAAACTTGTACTGTGTCTTGGCGAGCTCGGTGGCGTGGCGGTCAATGACGCGGCTTCGACACCAACGCTCGTGGGTTCGATTCCCACATAGGACAAACATTTGTGTGCATGAACATGTCTGTTTGTCTTAGTCTGGGTGTTTTCTATGTATCATAAGTATGTATTTACAAAAAAAAATGTATTTACGTATGTTTATCAGTTGTCTAGTACCCATAACACAAGCTTCGCTTATTTTGGGGCTAGATGGCGCTGTGTAATTTGTCTGAGAATATTTATTTTATTTATTTATTTATATTTACAGTCAATTTAATTTCTTCGTGTTGTAACTTCGAACGTGCTGAAGTTTTGACTCACGCCAAAACTGCGTTCATCGATTTATAACACGTTACCACTAACAACTAATTCGTCATCAACTCTTTTCCTTCCCTCTGCTGGGATACGGGTCTCCCCTCAAACGAAGGGGTTTGACCATACTCCACCACGCTGCTCAACTGCGGGTTGGCGGAGGCCAGTGTTTTCAAGTCGCCTAAAGGACACTGACTTGGCTAAACGACTGTCATCTTAGGTACTATACAGTATATGTATACTATACTATACACATTTACATATATGGGGTGTAAGTGGTTCATCAATATCTTTGCAATCAAAGCCAACTTCACCTGCACGCGGTGCACCCTGCTGACTGACAAACGAAGCTCTGGCGAAAAGAGAGGTAGGGAGCGTAATTGTAAGCTACCCGACTGGGGAATGTACCTCCACCTCACAGAATACCGCAGCCAAATAACAATTCCCTTGAGGGTTGTTGTGTTCCTGCGAGTGAGTGAGGTCACCAGAAAGGAAGGAGATGCTACGTTGGCAGCGGGGGTGGCGGCGCTCGAGCGATATTTTATGTTGCGAGCGTTAATATGGCTACGGTAACCGCATTACATCAGGCGGGCCGTATGCTTGTCTACCACCCACCCGACGTAGTATAATAAAAAAAAATACATGGATATAAGGAAGTTGTTGTTGTTGTTAAAAATATCTTTATTGTACAAAAACAGTTGTAGTACACAGGCGGACTAATCCCATAAAGGGATCTCTACCAGCCAACCTAGATTAGATAGGAAGTTTACGTGGGGACCGTAGAAATGGCTTATTTATGACAAGAAGTCATCAACTACAAGCCCAAAATCGCCTTTAAAATTTCTGAGTCTCTACTCACTTCTTCTTGGAGGGGCGGCGCCAGACTCTTCTGGCGCCCCTCCAAGAAGAAGATTTCTCCTCTACTCACGCTCAAAGAGGCATTGGCTATCACTTTAAAAACTGCAACCTATTACCGCTATTTGCATTTGCATGGTCTATTTTTATATATCGTTTTTTTTTGACATACGAATCGTGAATTGCATTAATTCTTTAACCTATCAAAGTTGTCCTTACTCTGAAAATATTGGTTGTCCCTGCTCAAAATGGGAATAGTTAAAGCAACAGATCGTTCACTCTCGTCAGAGGTACTATTTTAATTAAAGTTGGAAATTGTGCGTTGAAGCACCTATCTGATCAGATCATTAACTTTATTCATTAGGCGAGTTCCTGAGATTTGGTGTTGTCACGGCGCGGCGCCCACTCGTAGGGGCTAGGGTTACCTACTTCGTAATTTTGCCGCCTAAATTGAAATAGATTCAGATTTTGTTGATTCCAGAAATCTGTGTTTAGATTTTACTTAATTTATCATCCTAATAACTAATCGTTTCAATTGTAGGATACATACAGAATACTGAAGGAATCGAAGGGGTTTAAAGCATATTCCACCACGCTGCTGAACAGCGGGTTAGCGGAGGACAGTATTTTCAATAGCTATGTATATACACGTATATATGTATATACATAATAATGTGTTAGCTTTGCATAAATGTGTTTTTATTATATTGTTTTTATTTTGTATTGAATTTGATATTGATTTTTGACCTATTTTATCACATTGTATTTTTAACAAATAATTATTTAGCATAAGTATTGAATGTCTATAATGATTTACAGTATTAAGAATTTTATGTTGATAAGTACATATATAATACTGTGATATGTTATCTAATACATTAGTTCCAATAAACCCAAAGTAACATTTGATTTTTTTAAATAAAACCTTCCATTTGCAACGTTTCACCTAGGTATGGTATTTCAGCTTCAGATACCATACCCTTGACTTGAAGACTGGCCTTACTTTTCAATAAATATCTCGGCATTTCATCTGTTGCGCGCAAAGACACCGACCGAGTCTAAAAAAAAAACTCTCCATAGAATTTAAAACCTCGTGCGACACTCATGTAATATAGTTTTTACGTAACTTCAGCAAGTTTCTAAGCTACTTCGGCAGTTACTTAAAAAATATTATTATATATAATGTGTAAAGAAACGGTATTATTTTAACAATTTCCATTTTCAATTTAAATGATTTCCATTTTCAATTAGTCAAGAGACTAATTGTTTTTTTTCTGTTTTCCTGAGATATGGCAAACATTCGGAGTATGTAAATCAAATATTCATTGTCTAACCCTAGTCGCGAGCCGTTTGACGTAGGTACAAGGTACTTGTACACAAGTACTTTTACACTTTGTAGAGAATTAATTATTATAATGTTATTTATTACAAAGGAAAATTACGTTAATGTGCGAAACAGTACCTATGACATCACTATGTAAAATCATTCGTCTGTAAAGATGTAAAATCTTACATTGCTTATCTAATTTTTGCCACGCCGACCTATCGTCTATAAAACGTAATGAATTCTTTGTTTATGGAAAACGTCATGTCCTTGACATTGGTGGCTCCAGGTGGCCTCCTTAAAAGTACGTTTAATGACTGACTTTTCGTATAGGTAATGCTATCAATAAAAACAAAATTAAAAATTTTGAAAAAACCCACGACGGTTAAAACGTAATTGAAAAAGGATAAAATAATTTTGAAACCCCCGACTTAAAGAATTTATGAACTTAATAAAAAAACCCAGAAAAATCCGTTGGGCCTGCCATTAAATGAACTAGTTTGGCAGTTTTATAGTAACTTTACTTATTTAGATGTCATAAATAGTTTTTGCAGCGACAGCAAAGGATAATTTGATTTTTTAATACTTTAGGCGTTTACTTTACAATATTCCAATTCTCGTCATAACTTTTAAACAGTGCTTCCTATTTTAATGAATTAAAAAGGATTTTACTTCTAGATAGATACCCTTGATGATACAACTATATATTTGGATAAGGGTAAATATCATGAGAGGAATTTGACCCACTTTTGATTTTGTTGGAACATTAATTGAAAAATAGTCTTATTGTTACTTAAATATAGGTCTTGGATATATACTCTTGCAATTTTTTTTGTAGATTTTATTAAGGCCTATAAATCAGTAATACATTGTTTTGTCAACACATCAACAGTTTTCACATCGCACGTCAAGAAAGATTTTTGTTCTGTACCTTATGCTACAACATTGCAATTTTCATACGGATCCCAAATTTTTTCGAAATTAAAATATAGTCTATGTTACTCCCTGATAATGTAGCTTTCTATTGGTGAAAGAATTTTTGAAATCGGTCTAGTAGTTTCGGAGCCTCTTCGTTACAAACAAACAAATCTTACCTCTTTAGATTCTAAAGAGGTAAGATTTGATTTTGAGCTAAGATAATATATGCTATTCTAAACTAATATTCTAAACTGAGTTTAGAATATTAGTTTAGAATAGCATATATTATCTTCAGCCTATCGATCTCAATAAACCGTGAAAGTGTGACGTTACGACAATATAATCGTCGATAACCCTATCGACATGCATGTGGGCATGCTCACCGTGCCCACAACGGTGGATCCGTCCTTGGGAGGAAACGCTGCCACTTTGAGATAATTTTAGTGCATATAATGTAGTCATTTTTTTTATTACAAAAAGACGAAAATAAAATCAAAGTCAAATTATTTATATAGTACAACAATGTATTTTATAGTGCTGTAGTGCATCTATCTTATTTATTTTCGATGACTGTATTATTATAAGTATGTATTTACAAAAAAAAAAAAAAAAATATTTACGTATGTTTATCAGTTAGTCTAGTACCCATAACACAAGCTTCGCTTACTTTGGGGCTAGATGGCGCTGTGTAATTTGTCTGGCAATATTTATTTATTTATCTATCTCTAAAAAAAACGTCTAAGTACAAGTGCTGTGCTTCTCAAATCGTACCTACTAAAAGCAATTAAAACTGAGCGCAATGCTTGAATTATTTTAATTAGGTATTCTATCTGTCTTTGCTTTGTCTTTCAGTCTATCTCCATAGCAGTGACTTCTTTAATCTTCTTTCATTCATTAAGACTTTTGCTTAAATATTATTTAACTTGAAATCGGACCTTTTTAACAGCTTTATGTCTTTTGTCGTCCTCATAAACAATTGGTCTCAGACGTAAATTTATGGTTCTAACTTTATTGCTTTTAATGTTTTCTTTTTTATTTTTCTTGCCAATGTTATGTTTCTTGTTCTGAGCAATGGTGCGCCGGTTCTTGAAATAATGCCAGGAGAGCTGAAGGAGTTCCAGCAGGCTTATTATACTACAGCCAAAAAATAAATTGAAGACCCCACCTAGCTGAGCTGAAATTAGTAAATACTTCATTTGAACAAAAAAGAAACACATGTTAGGTTGGGGTTCGAATCAATACATTCAACAGCGCGGAAAATGTTTTTCCATTCGCCGCGGAAAACTAAAACTCATCAAAACGATGTTTTCGTGTAATATTCCGAGCGAATGCGAATACGAAGCGATGCGATGACTAGGTGTCATCGCATCGTAATCGCTTCGCATGCGCTCGGAATATTACATTTTTTTCAATTAAATACATGCATTTAATTGAAAAAATATAATAAAATGATAAAAATTTACTAGTTTCTGATTTTTTCCTTTGTATTCACCCAACTAACTGGATAACAACTGGATGCCAAATTTAAACTTTCCAGGTCATCTGGAACTGGGGTTAGAATTTTGATCTCTATGTCAGTCAATGATAAAGCAATTCTGATGCGATAACTATGTGTCATTGCATCGGAATCGCTTCGCATTCGCATTCGCTTTGCGCAGTACGTAGTCTTACTTACCAAATAAATCCATTTGGGTGTAGAATGCTCGCCTTGAGCTAGTCTTCACATCCCTCTTTACTATGAATACTCTTACTACACTAGTTTTTGAGAAATCCAAGTCATCACTGTTGGATTAAAAAAAAAATATTATGTCCACGTAAAAAAACAGAATTTCCTCTCAAATTTTTATAGGGATTTGGAACAATTGAATAAAAATAATTCAAACACCCTCAACCATAAACATGATAGCTTTAAAAAAAGAAAAAAAAATACTAAACGAGAGAGCTAAATTTTATTTGACTGAAATAATAAAAAATAAAGTTAACATTCCAAATGTAAGTACCTAATTCATTTAATTCAATAAACATTCTTTAAAATGTAAGTGATATTATTATTAAATAATTAAAATTTTTGGTAGACGCCATTATGCAATAATGTTGCCAGTTATAGAAAATACACCGTTTCCCAAAATTCACAATTTATTTAAAAAATATCTCCACTTTATTGGTTCCGGTAATTATTTATATTTGCTAGCATGCCTGGCACTAGGTTGCCAGTATATCTTTTTCAATTAAGAAGTATCTTCTTTATTCTTCTTTATTACAGCGTTGCCGGTATATCTTTTCCAATTAAGAAGTATCTTCTTTATTACAGTCAGCAGATATACAACACACAGACGTTTGTCATTCGTTCACTTAATGTTAATGTCAGCAGGGTGCACGAGTGAGTTAGGTCACTAGAAAGAAAGGAAGGAGTGTGGGCTGACAACGGATTGGTTTTGGTAATATCAGTAAAGTTGGCACACAGGGGTGCATTAGCAGTTAGGTCTAGGGTACGTGCTCCCTCTCATATTTAAAAAAAATAACAATGGGAATATTTACCATAGTTAGGCAGGCTACAGAACGCTAAAATGTAATTCAAGACTGAGGCACATAAAACTATTGATTATAAAATAGTCGCAAGGAAGTAATAAATTTCGGGAACAAGCAGTTGCTATTTCCCTACTTTTGTGGTAAATCTCTTACCGCTTGCAACATTATTTTTATATATGTGTGCGTGTATTTTATCAGTTTTTAGTATGAAACTATCCTTGTAGGCGTATTATTTATTTATTCCAAATTAAAATACTCACTAAAATGTATCCAAAACACCACCGCTGGTTGCTAAATCAAAGGAGCTCAATTCAACGTGGTCTGTGTCCACGTCGCAGGTGTGAGTGCAACCGCATTTGTCTTGGGAGAAACGCTCTGGAACAAAGTAATACTAGAGTTAACATACTAGCTTCTGTTCGGGGCTTCGCTTCGAATGAGCTGCGTTTTTATCCAGATTATATTCCATAGGGATGAAATTTACTATACATGTAGTATGGCAAATTTTATCTCATTTCGTTCAGACATTTTCTCGTGAAAGAGTAACAAACATCTATATTTACCAGCTTCACTTTAGTAATATTAGCACACCTCGGCCACTCCATACAAATATCGCCTCGTTTACTACTACATAAACAGTGACGTCTGTGCAAAGCGTGATTGAGCGTGTGAGAGTGAGAGCTTCATACAAACTGTTCCAGATATGTCTCAGAGGGGCGGTGAGGTCGACACGAGAGAGCAGGAGGGAGTGGCCATACTGTATGTAGTACTATTATTTATACTGTGATATTAGTAAAAATAAGATTTTAGAAATTCTTTTACTTTTCCAAGTTAACTTACATTTGTGTCATTATTGATTTTTGATAACTTTTATGACTGTAAAGTCAAATAACAATTAGTCTTCGTCGTCAACCCCTATTCATCCCACTGCTGGGCAATACGGGTCTCCCCTCAATCGAAGGTGTTTAGAGTATACTCCATCACGCTACTCAACTGCGGGTTGGCGGAGGTCAATATTTGCAAGCCGCCTAAAGGACACTGGCTTGGCATAACCAATGGTCTTTTTACGACAACAGCCAGAACCGATAGCTTAACGTGCCCTCTGAAGCACGGACAATTAGTAATAATAATAAAATTTGTTTGTCTGTAAAGTCGTTTCACGCTCGGCTCAGGTGGAACGTGACAATGAGTCATGCTTTTTCGTGCGTGCAGCCGGCGTTCATTGATTTATATTTTATCAGGTCAAAAATTATTTAAGACATTAGATGTAAAAAAATAGGTACATCTAAAATGCTACGTGTCAGTTTTATAAAGAATCAGTAAGTAGAATTTGCATAATATAAATACTAAAATCATGTTCTAAAAATTAATGTTGACTATAGTTATGTCGACGAACTTTTGCATCTTATATTTCTACTGTGTGAGTCACAGTGTGACGTCATCAACCTATTAAGTAATTACACTACTAAAGTAGGCATAGCAGTCCATCGTTGCAGATGAAAATCAGCTATTTTTTGATAACATCAAACTAATTAAATTATTATTATTTAAATAGTTGTCTTGGCCAACTTGCCAGATAAATATTTTTTGAAAAATGGAAAAATTCACCTGCCCCCCTAGGTAGGATTTGAACCCACGATTTGAAACACTGTGACTCACACAGTAGAAATATAAGATGCAAAAATTCGTCAGCAACACAAACCTTCCTGGCAGCTCAGTTGGAAGAGCACTCGACCGGTCATCGAGAGGTCGTGGGTACTTTAGTAGTGTAAAAGTAGGCACTTTAGTAGTGTAATTACTTAATAGGTTGATGACGTCACACTGTGACTCACACAGTAGAAATATAAGATGCAAAAATTCGTCAGCAACACAAACCTTCCTGGTAGCTCAGTTGGAAGAGCACTCGACCGGTCATCGAGAGGTCGTGGGTACTTTAGTAGTGTAAAAGTAGGCACTTTAGTAGTGTAATTACTTAATAGGTTGATGACGTCACACTGTGACTCACACAGTATAGAAATATAAGATGCAAAAATTCGTCAGCAACACAAACCTTCCTGGTAGCTCAGTTGGAAGAGCACTCGACCGGTCATCGAGAGGTCGTGGGTTCAACTTCCACCTAGGGGTGGCAGGTGAATTTTTCCATTCTTCAAAAAATATTTATCTGGCATGTTGGCCAAGACAACTATTTAAATAATAATAATTTAATTATGTTGTTGTTGCATCAAATGAATGCTTATCTACTTATGTCTTTAGTGAATTGACCGTACTTGAAATCCATTTGATACAATCCATTTGGCTCGCTCGGCAGTACGGCACGTTGTGTGGCACTGGGAACGTGAGCAGCGCACAATCGCATGCTCTTCTGTAGTGGCGAATCCTGCATTCCAGCTGACAGTATTTTCTGCGTGAAATATAACGCTTTTCTATACTGATATTATAAAGAGAGAAGATTTGTATTTTTGTTTGTAATGCATAAACATAAAAACTACTGAACCAATTTTAAGTTCGTCTATATAATGTATATGATCAGCGAGTAATATAGGCCTAATTATATTGGCCCGGTGCGAAGACTGGGTAGATCTCTAGTAAGTATATAAAATATGACTGAACAAGTAACTGATATGACATTTACAAGATTTTTAGTACCCTGGTGCTTGATGTAGATTTAATTATATATTTTATTACAACGACCGGTTTCAAATAAGCAATGGACGATGATGTAAGTGATTACTGCAGCCTATAGACGTTTTCAGTACAGGAACATTGCTCACTTGCTTGCATTTCTACTGCTAACGCAGTATCTCCTCACGTCTGCGATTTTATTTTCAAGAACACAATAAGATGACAACCTCAAGGGTGTTCTTTAGTTGCGGTTTGAGATGGAGGTGTGTAGGTACTTCCCCAATCAGGTTCGTCTTGCGTCACTGTTGTCTTTTGTCAGACTCTCGTTTGCTAGGCTACCGGCTGCTCCACGTGCAGGTGAGGTTGGTTTTGACTAAAGTTGGAATGTACCCACTTACACCCCAATAAAAACATTTTCAGATTTGCGAGTGTGACCGACCCTTATGATGAAACATCATAATTCTACAATACTACGGTTAAAGTTCCACTGGGGTATGACTTTGGACCAGTACAAAGGCGCCATTGTAATTCGTACGACATATTTTTGACTGGTGTGAAGCGGTTACCGTAGCCATATTAGCGCTTGCAACATAAAAAATATCGCTCGCACGCCGCCACCTCCGCTGCCAACGCAGCATCTCCTTCCTTTCTGGTCACCTCACTCACCCGCAGGAACACAACAACCCTCAAGGGAATTGTTATTTAGTTGCGGTATTCTGTGAGGTGGAGGTACATTCCCCAGTCGGTTAGCTTACAAATACGCTCTCTACCTCTCTTTTCGCCAGAGCTTCGTTTTGTCAGTCAGCAGGGTGTACCGAATGCAGGTGAAGTTGGCTTTGGTTCAAAGATGTTGATAAACCACTTACATCCCAAAATTTATATTAATTATATTAAATTAAACCCCAATAATAATTTAATATTAAAAATTTATGTTCGATGCAGCTGATATTCAGTAGTGATACTTATGATACACGGGAAATAATTTGAGTCCTTCTCCAGTCAGACGGCATCCTCGTAGCGTAGTGTCTAGGTCTTTAGCATCTTCTGTTAAATGAAATCCTTTGTTTATATGCCCCATCCAAAGTTCTACTCCAGGCGACAAAGGAGTACCGTTAATATTAGCTTCTACATAATTCTGGCCTCCATCGATGGCCACCTAAAACAGTATTTTACCATAAAAATCTTAGCATTAATGTAAAAATAGAGTATTGTGCTATGTCGACAACTTGTGTACTCTAGGGCAGTGTTCAGCAAACTTTTCGTGTTTAAGGTACATATTTCCTATATGTACCTTAAACACGAAAAGTTTGCTAAAAGGGAAATTTTTGGAAGTACACCATAAAAGAAAAAATAGTTTTTATTTGTTTAAGAATTTTTCTTCCGCCGGTCTATTTAGGTTTATGAGATAACCTTATTTTTCCGAGGCACACCAACTAATGACCACGGTACACCAGTGTGCTGCGGCACTTTGTGGAACACTGCTCTAGGGAGTTCTAAAGTGCTTATCCTAAAATCATTATCACCAGTGATTTTCCTAAAAATGAGAGCTGAAAACCAGTGATTTGCCACTAGAGACAATATACATATTGTCCCTAGAGGCAAAGCACTGGTTTTCAGGATTGGACGCTCAGTCATTCATGACTGACCCTCCAACCTATTAGTGTTGCTGGAGCATATGTGCACTTTTTAAACATGTTCCATATTTGTTAATCTTTGTTTGCATTTATTTAAGTATGTATTTGTCACTGTCTTTACATTAAGTCAAATGTGTAACAGCGATCCAGTAAACGTTATATCTATCTATCTATCTTATATTATACAAAATACCCTAGAAGCTGTGTATAGTTTTTTTAGCTTCTGGGATTTTAAGAGAGGTAGCGCGTAGCGTATTTTTTAAGCTGCCCGACTGGGGAAGTACTCCACCTCACAGAATACCGCAGCCAAATAACAATTCCCTTGAGGGTTGTTGTGTTCCTGAGAGTGAGTGAGGTCACCAGAAAGGAAAAACGGCGGGCGGCAGCGCGCGAATGTTATTTTTAATGTTGCGAGCGTTAATATGGTAATCGGTACTACGGTATTCGCTTCACATCAGGTGGGCCGTATGCTTCTGTCTGTACGTCTGCCACTAGTATTATTATTGTAAACTTCTAATTAGGATTAATTCTACTATCTACTATATAAAAATAAGTCGGGTTTTCCTTCCTGACGCTATAACTCCAGAACGCACGAACCGATTTCCACGGTTTTGCATTCGTTGGAAAGGTCTCGGGCTCCGTGAGGTTTATAGCAAAGAAAATTCTGGAAAAATTTGAAAAGAAAAGCGGGAAAATCTTTTTTCACATACAGCGCCATCTGGTGGCGAAACGGAGTTCGCCGGGTTTGCTAGTTATTATTGTAAATGTGGGACTTACCGCGATTGACTTTAAGTATATCTCCCCGATATTGACTTAAACAACTGTGCTAGTTTAAAATTATATAAGTACCTATCATCATCATCATTATCAGGTCATTTTAGTCTCCACTACAGGAGCACGACCCTCTCTCGTCCGTCCCATACAGAAGGAGGATTTGGCCTACACTCCCCACGCTGGCCAGACGGGTTGGGGAGGCCTGATCGATGTTTTATAATGTATTTCCCTTAGTCGCCTTGTACGACATCCACGGGAAGAGACGGAGTGATTCTATTCTAGTCTGCCACACGGGTCGGAAACCACACGGCCGGTATAATAATAATGGAATGGAAATATGGATATAAGTACCTATAAGTTTTCAGAATTTACGTTTACTTATTAAACATGAGACCTAGTTATTCTTCATCTATGGGGGACAGTCGCTTAAGCCAATTTCAATGATCAACAAATTACATATCTGAACTAAACTTACCCATTTATATGACAAATCAATGTCAACAGACACAGTGCTTTGGTTTACAGCAACGATGAGGCCAGACGAGAAGCCAATTGATCTGGTGTAGTACTTTATGATTGGTTTCACTTTATGAATACCATATTTAACTATTTCTCTAGAAATAAAATAACAAAGAATACTACTAATGGTACAATTCCGGACATAACAACTACAAAATAAGCTAATGAACTACATGATGCAAAGTAGACACCGTTGCCTATAAACAGAGGAACAATAAATAAATTCGTATGTTAAATTATAACATTAATAATAAAAAATAGTTTAAAAAACTAAAAAACACGCTTTTAGCACGCACTAAAAATTACAATTTTTTTTTTCGTATTCATGACAGCAAACCCTTTCATTTGATACCCATATCATGGGGGTGGATTTCAAACAGCCTGTCCGCCATCTTGGACGTCCGCCATATTGGATTTAAGTCACGTGACTATTTTTTTAGTATTCCTGACAGCAAACCCTTTCATTTGATACCCATATCATGGGGGTGGATTTCAAACAGCCAGTCCGCCATCTTGGGGAGGCCGCCATATTGGATTTGTAATGACGTTTCTTAGCTAGTCATGTATTGTCATCAGAACTCAGAGCGTGTGCAAAATTTCATCCTAATCGGAGACCGGGAAGTGGGTCAAATTAAGATTCCAAGATTTTCTTACATAGTTAGTTACAAGTGAAGCTAATAAAAGCGTGTTAAAAAAACCATGCCTCAATCTACCCGCAGTTGAGCAACCCTCCACCTTCCCATGGCTCCACCGACGTCGCGGTCATATGAGCCGAATCGCGGGAGATGCGCGCAGCACTGCTTTACGCTCTGTTGGTGCCGCGGGCAATTCTTGACGCCCTACAAGTTGTTTTCTTTTGCACTTGAGCAGCGTGGTGGAGTACGCTCTAAGACCCTTCGAATGAGCAACGACATCATCGAGCTCCTTGATGGGTTAAATCGCCTATTTGTAGCAGCCGCCATATTTAATTTTAAATGAGTTAATTGTGCATTGTCGGACACCAACGAGTTTGCCAAATTTTTGCTCATTCGGACGCGGGAAAGTGTGTCAGATTTTACTTGTAAGATTTGATGACAGATACCGGGCTGAATCTAAATAAACGCTTTTAATAAATAGCTCCTATAAGTCGCAACACTTACTTGCGCAGCGATCTTCCATTAAAAACGCAGCAGAATCCATAACTAGTCATTTCCATACTGAATAAGCGTTGACATTCAAACATTATTCCTTGCCATCGACATCTAATAAAAAAACATAAGTAACAATTTTATATTGTATATTATGCGATATAAATATGGGCGCCTGTAATGAGATTAGTTAGATGTCCTGGTTTTGGAGCAAGAGTAATCGAGGCTCTCGATAGGTTGCAGCGACGAGCGGTTCGCATGATTGGCGATGAAGAGGTCACCAAGAATCTTGAACCTCTTCAGCTCCGCAGAGATATTGGCTCACTAAGCGTGTCCCTATACCATGGAGAGTGCCCTGAAGAACAGCCCCCTTACCACCAAACTCTTATTGCGATTCAATAACTGAATAGAATGCTTATTCATACCAATGAATAAACGGCTCTCTGCAATTTGAAATAGAGTCCCTTATTCATTGGTATGAATAAGCATTCTATTCAGTTATAGAATCGCAATAAGAGTTGGTGGTAAGGGGGCTGTTTTCCCTTATCTCTTCCTCCGCTTGCGACATACACTCAACATACAATATGCCGAACTAAACCGACAGTCGCTATTTTGAGACTTGTCGTAATATTTATCAGCTCTCGGCGACCACACTTTAGACTACGGTAACTGTTCTACAACAACCAGGCCGTATGCTTGTTTACCACCCAGCGTGAAATTAAAAAAAAGTCGACTATTCCTAGCAAAGATATTTGATCTTAGGATTAATAAAAAGCTCTTACTTTAGCAAAGTTTCTTTACAAGACAGAGTCATCTGAAGCGAAGCCGAGTACACATCTATTTCATTGTAATCTAATAGATGCTGGATCCATTCCAAGTCGTGCCTATTATATTTAACGTCTGGAGAGTAAAATGCGGACAGTTGTCGCAGAATGCTTCTAATATAAGTTATATTCAGGTAATGTGGAAATCGGCTGCAAATAAGATATTTTTAACAGCTGGTGGCATTTCCTCTGTATATAGAAATGGTTAGCAAATATATATAAAATATAGGGCACAAAGTAAATAAACAAAAGATACAAAGTACAAACAGTTTGAAGACATATGTTGGGGCACCCCTGGACACATCTGATCACTGCCTGGTGTCCACAATATTGCCAAGCGTAGTCCTGCCGCAACCCGCGGCCGTCAAGCGTCATGTATGGCACTAATCGTCAGCAGATTGGGTTGGTATGCGCGACTACTTTGCTTCAGTCTCTTGGGGGCAGTGCTGTTTCAGTGAGAAGGATGCTACGGCGAGTGCTGCGGCTATTGGTGAGATTGGCATTGGGATGGAGTATTACATCCCTTACTCCGACGTCGCCATTAAGAGTCGGAGACGCCCGTGGTTTAATCGCGAGTGCGCCGATGCTGTTAGTAACAAGCAGGCGGCGTACCGTGCTTGGACCAGGGATCGCGCCCTCAATGATCCCAACATCAACTCGCTGAAATCAGCCTACAACGCTGCCACCAAGGTATGCAAGAGGGCATACATCAGAGCGAACGCACAGCGCGTTGCACGAGTGGGCCAGGAGTTAGTGTTGCACCCCACTGGGTCACGCAGCTACTGGCGACTCGCTAAAACCGTACAGGTCAACTTCTGTGAACCGTCGCTGCCACCGCTGAGATGCCCCGATGGCTCACTGGCACATCAGCCGCAGGAGAAAGCCGACTTCATGGCTAGCCTCTTTGCGGCTAACTCCCGGATCGATGATTGTGGCACCCGACCACAAAATATACCCTCCAGTGGTTCTAACATGCCTGATATTCGCATCAGACAGTGTGACGTGCGAACAGAACTGCAATCACTCGATGTCCGAAAAGCCAGTGGTCCAGAGGGTATTCCGGCGATTGTACTTAAAAAATGTGTCTCCGGTGTTACGTCTCTATCGTCTCTCGTACTCAACCGGTTGTGTTGCGGAAACTTGAAGAGAAGCTAATGTGCAACCGGTCCCAAAAAAGAGAGACCGTTCGGATCCATTAAATTACCGCCCCATAGCCGTAACCTCAGTACTGTGCAAGGTCATGGAGAGGATCCTCAATAACCAACTGATCCGCTACCTTGAAGATCGTTCCCTAATTAATGACCGTCAATATGGTTTTAGGCCGAAACGATCAACGGGTGATCTTCTAGCGTATGTAACGCACCTCTGGGGTGAGGCAATCGACAAATATGGTGAATCTATGGCAATCAGCCTAAATAATGCCAAGGCGTTTGATCGGGTTTGCCACAAAACACTTCTCTACAAGCTTCCATACGGTCTGCCTGTCCAGCTTTGTGACTGGATTGCTAGCTTCCTGCATGAGCGTAGAATCCGCGTCCTTGCAGATGGTTGCGTTTCGCGGTTCATGCCAGTGAATGCGGGCGTCCCCCAGGGCTCCGTTCTATCGCCCACCCTCTTTCTGCTTCATATCAATGACATGCTACCTCTTGGAAACATTTATTGCTATGCTGACGACAGTACGGTTCATGGGCGATATTTCGGTCGGCCTGGTGCTGGTAGGACAGAAATCGGTGAGAAACGGGAGACTCTTGTCATTGAACTGGATCGGGTGTTGGATCTCATTAGTAAATGGGGTTCCAGCAATCTGGTCGAGTAAAATGGTTGGCAACTCCTATCTATGTCGCACCATTAAAAAGTGGAACGCGTTGCCGGCATATGTGTGTCCTCATTCATACAATATAGGATCCTTCAAGCGAAGCGTGAAGAAGCATCTTGTAGGCCAGCATGGCGGCGTCAACTAACAAGACATCAAGGTATCTTGTCCGTTGCTGATGCGATTGAAGCTCCTCTTTTTGCTTACCATCAGGCGAAGGGAGAATTACCAAGCGTTCAGACGATTTTGCAACTCATATTATTGGAATCGCTGTGTAATAACTCAATGTTTTAGGTCCCCGATAGGATTAGATACTTAAAATCCGTGGTGCACGGCAGTTGAGCTTCACTTGACTAGCCTTCTTTTTAATACTGCCATATTATATATTGTATACAAATTTGAACAAATTTCAATATGGAAATTGATCAAAAAAAAATTCCAGGTTTCGGCGAGTTTGAGGCAAACGAATAATAAGTTTATTATCATTACATTTTAGCAAGAAAAGCTTCCATTTTTTGTTCCGGAAAATTAACTTCCGGGCACACTTGTAATAAAGGAAACGCCATCACTGTTCGAGTCTTCTCCAGTTTCACGATGTAGGTGGGACGTTCCATGAAATGGAGAATAGTCTGCAGGAATATATTTACTGCAAACCCCATCAGAGTGATTAGACAAATCATCCAGATCCATCTGAAATTATCATTATCATATAAGTATATAAATTTAAAAGGAAAAAAACTGATCGATGATATTTTTATACCAGTAATGTGACAAATAAGCATCTAACCTGCCTAATGATATTAGGCAGGTTAGATGCTTATTTGTCAGATTGCGGAAGAAAACCTCTCTGGAAGTACACGACCGTTTTGGTTAAAACCCTATCAACAGTTTTAAACATTAGACGATCCAATTGTTTTAAAAAAATGATTCAATACATACCCAATACACCTACAGCGAATTAAAAATCTTGGTGAATGAAATCTGCAAAATTGGCTGTATGAGAAAAACATAGCCAATGGAAAAAGTAACGAACTTACAATGGATCTATAGATCTACTCGGCATGTAAGTTGTTCTCCACAATCTTTAGAGCCAAAGCCAACATCATTTGCACGTGGTGCAGTCTGCCGACTGGCGAAAGAGGCTGTGGCGAGAAGTGTGCTGTGGAAGAGAGGTAGGGCGGTGTATATGTCGCAGTCGGATTGTATATTTCGCCATATTACAAAACGGCGAGCCGTTTTAAAAACCAGGGCCGTTTTGTATTACGGCGGGTCAACGATACGCCGGATTGCAATACGGCTGAATGATATACAGCGCCGCTGCATATCATTCAGCCGTATTGTATACAGCGCTTTGTGTTCATCAACACGGCTAGCCGTAATGTATTACAGCGGGTCGATAGCCGCCTCTTTGGCAGTTTTTAGTACCAATTTTCTACACTCGTGGCACTACCTGCCATTACAACAACAATGGCATCGAATACAGAAATTGTGTTACAAAAAAACGTGACAAATGTGTATAGAAACTATTTTCGAATTATTATATTAAAGTCCTATGACTTTAAGGACAAATTTAACGTGCAATTAAATGATTACTCTGAACCTCAATGCGGAATAGTAAACCGTGGACAAAGGAACGAGTTTGAGAGGTTATAATGCAAACCGCTAAGGTGACTATGGAGTCTGGTGTACCTCCTTATAAACTCTCGTAGGTTAGCGAGGAGCGCGTTAGGTTGACATACACAGCGCAAGAGCCGAGTGAGCGAAGCGAGTCATCATTTTAATCAAAACTGTCTCATCAGTTTAACTAACTATTAGTATCATTTAATTCGTTTGATCATCAAAATAATAGATCTGTCACCTAATAAATAGATCAGTTCCTTAATTTAATGAAAAAATGGCTAATAGGGGTGAAGTCAATTGGCGTCATATTCACTGACGAGTCTTACCATTACTTGGTCAATGTAATAATTTTGGTTAGGTTAGGGTTTTCTTGTGTCCTGTCATGGGAAATAGGAGCTCCGCGAAGCGGAGCTCGTCAACCTAGATGATGAATGATGTGGTGCCAACTGTGCCAAGTAAGCTTAATTATTAATAATTGACAATATAATACTTATAAAAACATTTATTTGGTACTAGACCCTATATCTCCATGATTTTAGGTGATTTATTGGGGAATTGATTTTATATTTTTTGGTGACTACACTTTGGTGACAAATCTATTATTAAGCCCTATTAGTTAAGAAACACAAAACTAATTAAATTGGCTATTCTTAATGCATTTTTTATTTTGCAAACACTGTTTTACTTTGTTAGTGTGGTCACTCTACAATTAGAATTTACTACAATGCGGCTAAACGTGTGCCGACATTTTGTAGAACGTATAGTAATGACAATCCGGCTTATCGTTGACCCGCCGTAATACAAAACGGCCCTGGTTTTTAAAAGTTTTGTAATATGGCGAATTATACAAAACGACTGCGACATATATACAAGCTTCTCGACCGGGTAAGTATCTCACACCTCACAGAATATCGCAGTCAAATAACAATTCCCTTGAGGGTTGTTGTGTTACTGCGAGTGAGTGAGGTTACCAGGAAAAGGAGGCTGTACGAAAGCGATTTTTCGTGTAGCGATCGTTTATATGACTACGGTAACCGTTTCACATGAGGCGGGCCGTGCTCTTGCTTTTCCACTTTTTTGTATAAAGATTAAAGAATGATCGGAAATTTGGAATAGAGATAGCTAATATGACGCAGTCTTTGTACATCTATCTACATAATCTAAGTAAAGTACTACGGAGTAAATAATGAGCATTGGCTTTTGGTAATTATTGATGTTACCATACTTTTCTAGACAATATACGATGGTCAGATATTC
The DNA here is from genome assembly GCA_937001555.2 of Hypsopygia costalis. Lineage (NCBI taxonomy): Eukaryota > Metazoa > Arthropoda > Insecta > Lepidoptera > Pyralidae > Hypsopygia > Hypsopygia costalis. The sequence continues at coordinate 31,785,406 of OW443329.2, forward strand.
CATCGCTGTATGAATCCTCAAACCAAAGACGCACGATCTCTCTGCTTTCAATTTTTGTGATGTTGGCACTGTTATGGTCACACACTGTACTAATTGCTGATCTTAAACTTTTATTCTTTTCTGATAAGGTTGAACTTTAAATGGTTTATAGATCTAATTACTTTCGTCAATGGTGTTGGTAATTCGCAATATAAGTTATTTTACAACGTTTGCCATGCTCATTATTTATTTTGAAGTACTTGTATGCTTGTTATACTTATTTTCCACTTTAGAGCATTTTTGTACTATCCTTTCAAGCGGTAAATCACCTTATCCTTCCATGAGTCATCATACCCATGACACGAAAATGTGATAGGTTCAACAATTTTTTCACTTCCATATTATTTTCTATTTGATGACGATAATATATTTGTAAACAGTAAAATTGTCTGTACTAAATAAAAATTTATAGTCAAAAGGCGTTATATTTTTAGAATGTTGCTATTTTGTGAATGTATCTACGAGTATTTGGCAATTATGACGCATTCAATATCCACTGAATCGTGATTAATATAAAGCACTCACGGCGTCACGGCGTAGCGCATCGATATTTGCTACAACCGTGTAGCAAGCGTAGCTACATCGCTGTCGTTTTGTTACAAAGATGGTCTACACGGCGCGTGTAATATGCTTATGTTGACTTACTCGTGCCGGTTACGTGCAACGTGTAAATTAGTACGTAAAAAGTTGTGCGACTCCAGTAAGTCAAAACTGTAGCAGGTACCGATGCGATCCTCCCGCGCATTTATCCTACGCTTTTACATATTTCAGTCACTTGTACCGTGCACAAACACCATAACAGTAGTAAAAACTGACCGAATATCAATCTGTAGTATCAATCATTTGAACAATAAACGTCAGATGGTATCAAAATACAAGTTGTAAAAAACATTTCCGGATGATTTATGTGGTGAAGACTTGAAAACAGAGTAGATTAATTTCCGTTAATATTAAATAATATCGTGCGTAGGCATAGCGTTATCAAAATTGAATGATTAATGCGTAGTTTTTTTATACATAAAAAAACTACGCATTAACATACCAATGTCCTGCGACTTCGTTCGTGTCGACAGTTCGGTTTTGCAAGAAAGGAAGTAAATTTCTAAAGCTCCTACTTCTAAACTTCTGATTAAATTCGTTGTAAGATTCAAAGTAAAAAGCAAAAATTTGTTCAAAGTAAGGCAATGACTGCATTGAACTTCACCGTTAGTTGCCTTTTTTGTGGTCCGCTGTTAATCCTGGCTATACAGGAGGCACAGTTGTCGGAATGTGTAGTGGGCCTGTCATGATAAAGAAAAGTACAAAACCAATTGTGTAGAAAGGTCTAGCTGTGATCGCGAATGTACAACGAAATTGACAAAGTCGACTTGAGAGTGCTCCATTAGATTTCTTTCTATACATGAATCACAAAAGGACCAAAAGCATGTCTGATTATATTTTTTCAATACTACAGAAACAGTAATATTCTCCAGAGCTTCTTTGAGTACTCCGTGTTGCCACTTGAGGAATACAATGCAGCAGGTAAGTACATTGTTGTGAAAATATTCCGTGGAGTACCTCTTCATTGGAGTGCTTCGAATGGATATGTAAACTTATAAAATAAGCTTTGAAACAAATTGGCACAGTCAGTGTAAAGAAGATACTGTCTATTATGTAAATAAATTAAAATAAAAAGGTCTATAGAGACTGTAAAACCGGGAATACACAAAGAACAGAATTTGGATAGGGGCCTCAAGGACATCATCGATCTCAATTTTTTTTCGACACAAACCTCAATCGAGGTATTTACTTGTGACAAGTTTCACTAAAATCCGTTCAGTAGTATTGGAGCCTATTCATGTCCCAAAGTATATAAGCGATCCGCTAGCTCCACTCAATAAGAAAAAATGTAATATTCGTGTATATATGTCGCAGCCAATTCGTAAAATCCGCCGCATTATATAACGTCTAGCTGTTTTAAAAAGTGGCGGAGCCATATAATATTGTATATAAATCACCTACACATATGTAATAATAAATCCAGACATGTTGTAATTTACACTGTATTGACATTATTTAACTTTCATTGCAAATGTCTGCTACCCAACCATAAAATTACTTTTATGGCTGGTTGTATAATGTTTTTATAAGGCTGAAACTACTAAAATTGTGTAATTGACTATTAATATTGTATAATGACAATCTATTTTTAATTATTATGTGACATATTTTACTATTGTATAATTTTGCTTGCCACCAGTTGGCTGAATGATATGGCTCACAGTGTAATACTAACATCTATGTTACCTCATTCAATGCAAATAAACTCATTCATTCATTCATTCATTATTCCAACCTGCCTTTTTATCATATGATTACAAGACCGAATTGTTACCTGATGGTGCATCACCAAGAATACTATAATAATAGAATCAAATGGCTTGGCTATTGCTAATTAGCCGTTTTGTAATGTGGCGGTTCTACCAATTGGCTGCGACATATACACAACTTGTTGTGCATATTGGACAACGAAGACGCTTGAGTAAAACAGCGCATAATCTGCTACAGCCGCGTAGTGAGCGTAGCTCCTCTACGTTGCTACCGCTACGTCGTAGTCGCCTATTCCGAACTATTTTAAAATGCAAATAATATTTTTTTTTTAATATTTGGTCAGCAACAAAAATGTACTTAACAAGTTATTTTGTCGGCTTTACAAAACCATCAGTTATACCTGGTCAAAGATCTTAAAAACTGGCTCCTCAGTGTGCATTTTTTTGTTTGGTACTATTACATTTAGAAATTATCTTTCAGAATAATTTCTCTAGGTTCCTTCATTAAAAAACTGGAAAGTGCGAGTCAAATTGAAAAAAAAAAACACGTTTGTTGTTTGGGAGGCCCCATTAAATATTTGTTTTATTTTGATTTAATTATTTATTTTTAAAGTAAATATATAACTAAATATTCTGTGAATATTTCAAGCGTCTACCTGTTGCCGTTATCAATATCGTTCAAAAAACGTATAACGTTGTACCCTTAAATAGTTATTTTATTCTGTTTTTATTGTTACAGCGGCAACAGAAATACATCATCTGTGTAAATTTCAATTGTCTAACTATCACGGTTCATAAGATACAGCCTGGTGACAGTCGGACGGACGGACAGCGGAGTCTCAGTAATAGGGTCCGTTTTATCCTTTGAACAGAACCCTAAAATTATTCATAATTAAAAGTAGGCAGCTACAAATCAGATAGAGCTCGCTCTTGGGCCACTTATTTTATTTATTTATTATTTATATTTATAATCTCAAAATAGTACCTGAATGAATTAATAATATAACAGAGAAATCTTAAATTTAGACAATTTTTGGGCATAAAATTGCCGTTTTTTAATTTCTTTTTTTTTTGGGGTGCCACACCAAGGGTACATCGCCAGCTACGGATCTCACAAAAACAGTTTTTTTTTTAATTATATTTTATCTATTTATTTAGTAAAACACAGTTTACATTGTAAATACTTTCTAACTCAAAGTAAAGGTTGCTAAATCCTTGTGAATTCTACATCAGTGACTATAAAATGTACGTAAAACTTTCTTAGCGTTTTGAGGGAGGAAATTGAAAACATCTCAGTGCCATAAAAGTACTCGTGTACGGACGGAGATATAGAATGTAGATAGGATTAAAACAGCATGTCTTGGTTAGTACCAAGATAAGAAACCCGCCTGAAGTAGGTCGACTTAACTTCAATAGTGAATAGCTACCTTCTTAATAGGAATTTTCCTATTTTTATATATGTGGGTTGTAAGTGGTTCATCAACGTCTTTGAACCAAAGCCAACTTCACCTACACCCTGCTGACTGACAAACGAAGCTCTGGCGAAAAGAGAGGTAGGGAGCGTAATTGTAAGCTACCCGACTGGGAAATGTACCTCCACCTCACAGAATACCGCAGCCAAATAACGGTTCCCTTGAGGGCTGTTGTATTCCTGCGAGTGAGTGAGGTCACCAGAAAGGAAGGAGATGCGGCGATGGCAGCGGGGGTGGTGGCGCGCGAACGATATTTTATGTTGCGAGCGTTAATATGGCTACGGTAACCGCTTCACATCAGGCGGGCCGTATGCTTGTCTGCTACCCGAAGTAGTATAAAAAAATATATATTCTTTATTGCATAACAACAAATGCTGAGATATCTGCCGAGTAAGTGATGGCAGATGAGGAGAAAAGTATTAGAGTGGACGCCGCGCGAAGAACGACGAAGCATTGGGCGCCCTCTAGACTACAGGCCCCTTCTAGGACCATCAAGAAGGAGGGCGCCCAACGCTTCGTCGTAGTTGGTGGAAAGCATTGGGGAAGGCTTATATCCAGCTGTTATTGGCTGATGATGTTAACAACAAATACAGGAATTAGTGTACCTAAAATTTCTAGGTTTCTTCTAGCCAATCCTATTGTGCGGGATGGCTAGAAGAAATATAGAAATTTTACATAGCTGGGAGTCAAGCAAGCTATGCATGACATTTTAATATATTTTTAACAATAAAATACAAATTTAAAAATGTCACTCGTCATGAGTAACGGAGCGCTCCTTTAGCTCCTTTTTAAAAGTAGCGACATTACAGACATACGTCTCTAATACGCCTGTAGTCTTAAAAACGTAAGAGGTTTATACAAGGTTGGCAATGCGCGAGATTATACCATTAGTATAACAAACGACCATAGCCAGCGTTACTCAAAGTGTGCTCCGCGGAGCTCTGGGGTTCTGTAAGGTCACTGGGAAGGCTTTGTCACGATAAAATTAATCTTTGGATATTATTTAACATAATATCATATAAATACGTTGCTAACCTAACCTAACCTATTTTGCATATCAAAAAATCTCCAGCGAAGTCTGCTAGTAGTAGTAGCAGAGACGACCACGGCAGTCGGGGCAGCGGCGGTCGCATGTATCTTCTGATGTTGGAGATTCGCCGAGACGACCACAGCAGCTGGAGCAGAGACGAGCAAAGCAGCCACGGCAGTCGCATGCAACTACTAACGGTAGTGGGCGGGTGCCGGCCGGCAGTAGTTTGCATGAACTAATTGGTGGCGGAAGCACGCAAAGTAGTGTAGATCAAATTGCCTGTAAATACTTATTGCTCATCAAATGCAGGATTTGATGAGCTATCAGATTAATTTGATGTGCAAATCAAGTTATTTAGTGCATCAATTTAACATTTCCTTAACCTATTGCCTATATAATAAATGTTTAGGATAAAAAACATATCATAATGTCATGCAATCATTTAATGAAAAGTAGTAACAAACCTTATTCCGTTGCGTACTAATTGTTTACGGTTCCACGGCTTCGACGTCGAAAAAGTTTAAGAACCACTACTTTATGCTAACTGTTTGCTATTAAGTGGGTCGTATCGTTCATCGTATCGTATCACATTTCCTTGCCAGGTAAATGATACAAAAAGAAACACATTCCGTGTAATATTATAAGTACATGATTTGCCTATTAAAACATAAGATATTCATATTATAATATAATTGGGGTGTAAGTAGCTCATCCTCATCTTTAGGGTCAGGCCATCCCACCGCTGCGTTCCTATGTGTGTCGCTGTGTTCCTGTGTGTGTAGCAAGATTGTGTAGCCTTAGTGTACGACTGTCATCTAATGAAAACAATAGCTGTCTGATTATTACCGAGGCATGGACGAGACGAATAAACCCATCCATATACAGGCTCCAGTCAACGTTGCTTAACTTGCATGATTAGTTAGACTAGCACGCGCAAGCCTTTGATATCATTTATGATATATGCCATTTATAAAACCCCCTACTAACGATTTCCATACATTTGGGCGTCGATTCAATTTAAGTGGACTATCGCGGCCACAAATGCTCGTGGTCGCCACCAAATCGGCAGCACATGTCGGCCACATAAATTGCCACAGAAGCCGCTTATTGTCGCATTTGCCGTCTGCGCGCCGCTGTGTACCACGCTGATATTGTTCAGGCGTAAGTTTAGCAAACGGTACTTTTACAATATCCCTCCGCATGGTAGAAAAAAATAACACGGCATGCCTGCCTGGTTGGGTCTGTTGGACCCGTATTTTGTAATTATTATTTTTGTATATAGTGATGAATCAACAATGTATATTATCATATTTTCTAAATATGTTACAGTTATATTTATTAGAAATTAAACAAAAAATTAATAATAAACGACTTTTAGTCTTTTATAATCAAACAAAAATACTTCTTAGAAATGGTAACAAAAAATAGACTTCTTTACATCCAATAAAAAATCTTACTTATTTATAAGAGATCAAAATCAGACTTAAATTATTTAAAGGCACTTATAAATTCCTTACACTTTGGAGAAAAAATACTTTAAAGGACAGGCAATTATAAAATTACTGCTCATTAGACATACAATTTCCACGATCTCTCTCATACAAATACAATTTTCACGAGCGGGAGCGCGCTCAGGTCTGCGGGAGGGGAAGCGCGCCTACGTCTAGTTTATTCTCCGAGGCTACTCACAAGCGCAACGCGTGAAAATTTAAATTTTGAAAGTTATCGGCTTGTTTGTACAGGGATGGGTCTCTCAGACCCTACCGGTTATGCCAAGGGATATAGAAGGGATTTTTGTACCAATCTGTCTGGATTTAAAAATAAATAAATATTCCTGTACATATTATACCCCGCCATCTAGTCCCAAACTAAGCAAATCTTGTACTATGGCTACTAGATAACTGAGGATTTTTTTTGTACTACGACGGGTGGCAGACAAGCATACGACCTGCCTGATGTAAAGCGGTTACCGTAGCCATATTAACGCTCGCAACATGAAATATCGCTCGCGCGCCGCCACTACCGCTGCCAACGCAGCATCTCATTCCTTTCTGGTTACCTCACTCACTCGCAGGATCACAACAACCCTCAAGGGAATTGTTATTTGGCTGCGGTATTCTGTGAGGTGGAGGTACATTCCTCAGTCGGGTAGCTTACAATAATGCTCCCTACCTCTCCTTTCGCCAGAGCTTCGTTTGTCAGCAGGGTGCACCGCGTGCAGGTGATGTTGGTTTTGGTTCAAAGATGTTGATGAACCACTTACACCCAAAAAGGAATATACTTAAATACATTTTTTGCTCCAATCTGTTTGGATTGTCAGTCATTAACCTGACTGAATCGAACACGACAATCTTCGAGTTTTTGCTTCAGATTTTATTTTGCAAATAAAGTTCAACTCACGGTGGCCGGTATTTTGTTTGTTTTGCCATTGTTTCCACAAATTAATAGCCCTCAATCGTTATTAATTTGTTGTAAGTTATTATTACGTCATTATTAAGTTTTATCACCAATTTGGTTCGATAAGACATTTTGACACGTAATTTTCCTACTTACGCGTACGAACAAATCATAATAAGCTATTTATAAAGACACTTTGAATGAATGAATGAATATATTTTATTTCAAGCAATTACAAGCTCATATTTTGTTAGTAGAATCTTAGTAAACTATGTTAGTAATACAAACTTTATTATAAATTGTAATTTTAATTATTAATATCCAAACCGCCGCTGCGTCACATCCGCTTCAACCCACTGGATATGGCACAGCAACGATTCAGATAAGAGCTGTCCAGCCTGCTCGCGAACATGCTCAGGATGCTGTTGTTGCCGCCTCGCACCCTACTCATCAGGGACGCGCATCTTTTGCGCATTGTGGCATAAAAACAATCTACGCGAGCCTCTGCGAACATCCCTGATGCGCTACAGAAGCGAGGCAGCCTCAACAGCATTTTTTTTTGCATTTGCAAATTTATATAAGTTTATTTTTATACTACTAAGACGAGAACTAGCGTACGAACCGCCTGAAGGTAACGCTCTGCGCTTATGTTACAAGCGCCACACGTTTGTTTGGCTCCCGACCTACCTACCTACCTTCCACACATTCCTACCACTGTGTAGCCAGAATTAACAGCGGCAACCGCCAAAAAAAGACAATGAACAGTGAAGTCCATTGCAGTCCCGGGGGTAAAACTACGGTTGCCTTGGAACTCACAACGAATTTAATCAGAAGAAATTAGTAGGAGTAGGAAGCTTTTGGAATTTGACTTCCCCTCTTATCAATATGAGAGACAGCAAAATGGCAAATAAGGCAATAAAAGCCTAAAGAGATGGCTAGTCAAGTGAAGCTCAACTGCCGTGCACCGCGGATTTTAAGTATCTAACACTATTGGGAACCTAAAACATTGAGTTGTTACCTAACACATCGATTCCAATAATATGAATTGCAAAATCATCTGAACGCTTGGTAATTAATAACCCTTGTTGGTACCAAATCAGAATAGTATACTACCCCGGATGCGACCTGTAATGAATTCAACATGTCATCCCGCTCCCGCCGCCAAAGATCATACTCCCAGAGAACATGGTGTGCTGTTTGATCAAATTCATAATTTGCAGTAGAACATTCGCATAAGGGCGACGGCACTAATTACTCAAACGTCCATATATAATAATATTAATATAGTTTAAAAAAACACGCTTTTAAAGCACAAGAGGTTGTATTGTTCCGATAGGTTTGTTATAACCTTGAAACCTGATCGTGTTCAAAATCGATTACGTGGCCTTTCTCACAAGCGCAAACACGACTATGATACGATATTCCATCATGGAATGCCAGTGCTTATCTTCCAGCTTCATCATCAGACCTTGAAACCTAATCGGGGTCAAAGTTAGTTACAAGACTTTTCTAAGAAATCCAAAAACAACTATGATACGATGTTCCATCATGAAGTTCCAGTTCATAGCTTCCGGCTCCATCATCAGATCAGTTCGACAGTACCATGATATTGTATTGTCATCAGAACTACATACAGCTGCCAATTTTCATTACGCTACGATCCTTGGAAGATGGTTAAATTAGTTACCTTAGATTCCATTACATAGTTAGTTACATACAAGTCGACCTAATAAAAGCGTATTAAAAAGGTACGAGTAGGTGCAATAAATGTCACATTTAAACAGAATGACTTTCTACATAACGAACGAACACAATTACATACAAGTCGCTCGTACATACATTTTCATAAACATCAGATCATAGGCGCTCCCGGGGCCGCCATCCAATCTAATATTTATATGAAACGCGTTGTACAGACTGCTTCTTTATTTCCCTGGTCTCCATTCTTCTTGATAAAAACTCCTTTATACGACACTGTTGTTCCGTTGTATTTACTGTTAGTAAATAATCGGTCGGCGAGCCTGGTGGTCGAATGGCTAGCTGATGGCTACTTTGACTCCGAGGTCGCGGGTTCTTTTTTTTTTTTTTTTTTTTTTTTAGCTCAGCATATTGACTCCACTTCGCCTGATGGTAAGCGAAAAGAAGAGCCCCAATCGCAACGGCAATGGACAAGAGACCTTGATGTCCTGTCAGTTGACGCTGCCATGCTGGCCCACAAGATGCTTCTTCAAGCATCTTGTTGAAGGATCCCATATTGTATGATTGAGGAAATAATAAACGGTTCGATCCCCGAACACGACAAATATTTGTTTGCATGAACTGTTTGTCTTGGTCTGGGTGTTCTCTGTTTATTATATGTATGTATTTACAAAAAAATGTATTTAAGTATAATATCAGTTATTTAGTATCCATAGTCATATAGTAGTTAGTAGTATTCCATCAAGCTTTGTTTAGTTTGGGACTGGATAGCCGTGTGTAATTTGTCCAGGAATATTTATTTATTTTATAATAATAAACGTGACTTATATGTAACTAACACAAGGGAATTTTTGCGTATAATTGCCATAGATAACTAAACATTCGTACTTTGCCCGATTTGTAAGTTGCCCAACTGGGGAAGTCCCTCCACCTTACAGAATACCGCAGCTAAATAACAATTCGTTTGATATTTAATAATAATAATAATAAGTCCGCAGGGCAGCTTGTGTGGCGAGCTGTTGTGTGAGTAGCGACACCACGGACCCGAGTCTCCAGAGAGTCGGTCAGGGCCTTCGTCTCCGGCGTGTCTTCATCGGTCGGAGTGTAAACACAAGAAGGCCCGCAGGACTCTCAGCTCTGGCTTGCCTTCATTGGCCGTCCAGAGAGGAGCCGCTAGAGCTATATGCTCCAGGGGTGGAAGTGTTAAAGGGCATCACGCCGCGAGTAACTTCGGAGAAAGCGCAGCACACCTCTCGACATCCCTGAGTCACTCACACCGGTGTTGCCCTCGGCCGTTTTCCTGGCATTTCGGGGGCCCATCTAGTGAGTGGCAAGCCACCGCCTGCCGCAAATAACTAGCAATAAAAGCAGTTATGGCAGGCGTCCGTCCCTCTTCTGTAATAGCCCGGTATTAAGTTCACCCAGATCTCATCTCCATAGCCCATTTATTTTCCATCATACTTCGCAATAGTCTCAACGCCTGCCGAGACCTGCTCATGGGTATGTCGTTCCATTGACATATCCTGGAGCGGGTCACGGCGGGCGTACAACATTACATCAAACTTCTCAAAGGGGCCTCTACGCGTTGGATCCATATCCCCGCGCACGCCTTACAAATGACCGGGCATGACCCGTGATTAAAAAGAGATACATAATAATAATAATAATATATGAAATATATGAGCATAAATATATATATATGAGCTATATGCTCCAGGGGTGGAAGTGTTAAAGAGCATCACGCCGCGAGTAACTTCGGAGAAAGCGCAGCACACCTCTCGACATCCCTGAGTCACTCACACCGGTGTTGCCTCCGGCCGTTTTCCTGGCATTTCGGGGGCCCATCTAGTGAGTGGCAAGCCACCGCCTGCCGCAAATAACTAGCAATAAAAGCAGTTATGGCAGGCGTCCGTCCCTCTTCTGTAATAGCCCGGTATTAAGTTCACCCAGATCTCATCTCCATAGCCCATTTATTTTCCATCACACTTCGCAATAGTCTCAACGCCTGCCGAGACCTGCTCATGGGTATGTCGTTCCATTGACATATCCTGGAGCGGGTCACGGCGGGCGTACAACATTACATCAAACTTCTCAAAGGGGCCTCTACGCGTTGGATCCATATCCCCGCGCACGCCTATCAAATGACCGGGCTTGACCCGTGATTGAAAAGAGATACATAATAATAAATATTGTCAGACAAATTACACAGCGCCATCTAGCCCCAAAGTAAGTTACCCGAGGTAGTATAAAAAAACGGGCTGCACTCCGGGATGAAATGCCGGCAGAAGTGCAAACTTGAACATTAACGTTGTGCATTTTTGAATATTTTGGAATGGTTAGGGAATAATTTCGACGAATTGCTTTATTTATCAGTATAAAAGTACTATCATTTATGTGGTAAAATACAATATTCATTTATTGCGCTATCGTACACAAACATGACAATTTATATTATGTTAAAAATAAACAGCAGGAACAGGCACACATTTTTGTCGCGCGGTAGAAAGACAGAGGGATATTACTTCCTCTCCTTCGCGGCACGGACGGTTTACTCTCCCTGCGTCTTACGAATTTTTGATCAGATCTGATTTGTTACGAATTTTCGATCAGATCTGATTTTTTACCCATACCAAAAAGTGCACAACGCCGCTAAAGAAGTTTTTACTTCAAAAAAATCTACACAAGTAAGTACATAAAACTACCGACTAACTCCGACGATAGATTTGATAGCATTCACAGCTTTTGATTTTACAGGCTCATTGCTTCTACTTTTCAACGTCTCAAGTCAAGTCTCAAGTGTTATAACTTACAATTAATTCATGTTTAAGACGGTAAACGTTCACAAAATAATGAGGGTCTTTAAAGGGATCTTTAATGCGATAGTGGCGTCTGTTTGAACAAAAATCGAATCGAAGCGTAGATATCTTCTACGCTACCAAATTATTAATAACAAAAAAAGATGCTTAGTTTGTCAGAAGTGAGAAGACAAAATAGTTTTTAAGTATTGACAAGTTTAAATCCTATTGTACTAGTACTCAAAATGTTGCGTCTTAGAAGTAGTAACGAAGAGTGCTGATAACGGCCGTTTTTGATACTTACCTTCTACGGTACGATAAGGTTTAATGTCTAAAAAGGCGCCACTATCACAGTACGGTAAAAGTTAAAAGTCGAAATAAAGTTTTGTTTGTTTGTAATATCTTTATTGCACCTTATTGCATCATAAATAAATAATAATTCTGAATTTTAAGAATATACAAAGGAGGGCTTATGGGTTGGGATGGGCTCGAGGGTTGGTTAATCAATAACTAACCAACCGCCGAGTGTTAGATACTATAATTTCGAGTCGCGACCGAGGGCATTGCAATAAAAAGATATTAAAAAAAATACATAGCAATAAGCAATAGAGCAATAATTTGAAAATTGCTATGTCATACAAACAAAATAATACTAATATAGTAATGACTAAACATACATACAAATATAACTACATATATAACATTATCAAATATCGATCACGCCTCCCCAACCAGGTTGGCCAGCGTGGGGAGTGTAGACCAAATCCTCCTTCCGTTTAGGATGGACATCAGAGGGTCGTGCCCCTGTAGTGGAGACTAAAATGGACCTGATGATGATGATGATGATGATATAACAATATAGCCATGTATAAATGTATATAGCTATACATGCAAGTATGATAATACTCATTGTTTCGATTGACTTAATACAAATGATTAAGATATTTAACAAAACGAACCTTGATAGAGTCTACTGAAGGCGCCTCACGCCGCCGGTAGGGAGCGAGTTCAAAAGCATTCCAATGTAAGTGAAAAGTAGCGATGTATTCTCGAACCTTTTCAGCGATGGCTCGCTTCGTTTGGCTTATGTAAGAACTACCGCAGCTGCAGTTTATTTTATGCATGATCGCGTTAACCTTTCGCGTGCCGCGGTCCCATGGTGGGTACAGTGTTGGCAGAGCGCTTGGAACAGAATTGACAGGTCACGGCACGCGAGCGGTTAATTCCCGTACTACTATTTTCATAGCTCATAATATAATATTCAGAAAATTCGCGTCTTCTCTCCCGAAACATAAAATAAGGAAAATGCGAAATCGATAACAATGCAATAATGCGACAATAATATATGAGCGAGCATCGATCGCTCTTAACTGCGGAACACAAACATTCTAAAGGCCGAATAGAGATACAAACACCCATAAACGTTTACGATCACACGCAACAGAATCCTGATTGTGCGATAAACTGGAATACCAATAAGGCAAATGCATGAATCAGCAGCGTGTTAAGTTCATTAAAAGGTCGATGAATATGCCGCTGCATGTAAATAGTCTGTAGGCCAACACTTGGGATGATAGATAGAATATGCTTTATTTGCATAATACAAATTAAAAGTACAGTAAACCAATACATTATTACAGTTGTTTATATGCAACAAGGCGGCCTTATCGCTGAGAACAATCTTTTCAAGGCAACCTTAGGATAATGAATTTGTGCATGGAGTTGGCAGGATTCACAAGTATGAATTCCACGAGCAGATGATTTGGGCCAAGAAATTTGATGTATTGCTCGTTCACTTCGATCATACCGCTCACTTTGCTCATACCACTCACTTCGCTCATACCGCTCACTTACAGTATAAAATATAGAGTATTCTATATATAATGTACTCTCTGTATTTTGTGCTTACAGTTATTGACCTTATTAACATACTTGAAATAGTCAAAACAGATTTTGATGTATGATTAATCGACTTCATTGTTGGTACCTAATGATGATTAGAATAAGAAACACAGGTAGTGACCCCGTACCTGACATTGCGTCGATTTTGATTGATTAAAAAAATGCTTTGTTCCTTCCTTTTACAGAAAGTGTACATATTACACATCACCATCCAAATATCTACATTCGTAACCAGGAATTTCGAGGAACGACAATCATATAAATATTGTGAAACATGTCAAGTCATATTTGACTTCACATGTTTCACAATATTTATATTTTTTAGTTACTGATATTAATAATTTAAAGTTATTACATTAAATTAAATAAATGGTGGCGCTAGATGAGCGGATAACCAGCTGAGCAAAATTCGTATACCAAAGTGATTATCCTAGGGTGTTTGCACATTCACATTTGTTTGAAGCAGCGAACAAACCACCTCAGATCTTGTTCAGCTTGCTAGTGTGGATTTATTTTTAAGGACATATATGAACACCAGTCAATTAAAAATTAGATAAAATTTACCTACTGTCAATATTTTACTATGTGGTTCTTGTTATTAGCCGAAATACGCGTCTTAATGTTCATTGTTTCATTTGTAACTAATAAAGTGATTTAATCTTATAGAGTAATTGCTTTGTTTGATTTCATAAATATTCTGCTTTGGGAGATTTTTCTATTAAATTAGTACGTACGTACAAAAAATAAACGAAAGAAAAACTAGATAGTTAATTGTTAATGCCATTTGTAGGTTGTTGTTCTAACCATCAACATCTACAGATCACCTGATGATGCCTCGCGTAGAGGCACACGTAGAGAAACACATGTCGCAGAAGCGACCACGGCAGTCGGGCGGCGGCAGTCGCATTTTCTTCTGTTTCAGATGTTGGAGTTCTGTTTCAGATACGAGGAAGAGAAAATTTTTTGAGAGTCGCAGAGAGTGATCGCTGCAGCTGGAGCAGAGACGACCAAAGCAGCCACAGCTGTCGTATGCATCTACATACTAATGGCAGTGCGTGGGCGCCATGTATTATATATAATTTGTGGCGTTAGTGCACAAACTAGTGTAGATCAAATTGCCATCATTAATAGAGTTTTTATCTTTGCGTAAACATATGGTTCAGTATTTTATTTTTAAAACTTGGTTCAGTTTCGTTACTCCAAGCGCTAGCAACTTATATTGCTTTAAGTGGCTAATTACACCCCAAATTAGATACAGATTGATATTTGGTTGCCCATTGCAACCGAGTGATATAAAAATACGGCTATTGTAGCAGAAATAGAGTCACTACACATTAAACAGGTACGTTTCCAACGCGGCCAGGATTAACAGCGGCAATCATGAAAACGACAGTGAACAATGAAGTTTGGTGTGCTCCCATGGGTGAAACGATGATTTCCTTGAACACGCAATGAATTTATTCAGAAAAAAAAATAGTAGGAAGAGAAAATTTTTGTATTCGATATAGAAAATGCTGATTTATAAAATCAGTTCTAAACTTAGTGTATATTAAATTCAGGTGTTATTTTGCGGAAGTTAAATTTACAGGCCGTGTGATTACCGGCAGACTAGAATAGAATCACTCCGACTTTTCACGTGGATGGTCGTACAAGGCGACTAAGGGAAATACATTATAAAACATCGATCAGGCCTCCCCAACCCGTCTGGCCAGCGTGGGGAGCGTAGGCTAAATCCTCCTTCCGTCTGGGACGGACGAGAGAGGGTCGTGCTCCTGTAGTGGAGACTAAAATAAATTGATGATGATGATGATGATGATGAAATTTACAGGCAATTTGATCTACATCACTTCGCGTACAATTAAGTTTTGTACTATCAAATTTAAATTTATTTTATTTGATATCGCGTAGAGACGAAGTACGTGTCGCAGAGGCAGTCGGGGCAAACCCACCACCTCCCATGGCTCCACCGACCTCGCGGTCATATGAGCCGATTCGTGAGAGATGCGCGCAGCACCGTTGCTCTAAGGCTCTTTTGTGCCGCGGGCAATTCAGGCAGTCGGGACAGCAGCAGTCGCAAGTTTCTTCTGTTTCAGATGTTGGTGATTCGCCGAGACGACCGCAGCAGCTGGAGCAGAGACTACCAAAACAGCCACGGCAGTCGCATGCATCTACTAATGGCAGTGGGTGGGTGCCGATAGGCAGTAGTTTGCATGAACTAATTGGTGGCGGAAGCACGCAAAGTACTGTAGATCAAATTGCTTTAGTATATTTTATTTACACAGTATTCGAAATGCGAATTCGGGTGGAGTCGCGGGCTGCATCTAGTCTTGCGTACAAAATAAAAGGCTGTAACTTGTGCAATAAAATATTATATCCATTCATACAAACACAGAAACAAGATTGAACTGAGCCGTGTCCTTACAAGGCGCGGGGCATAAAATTTTATTTGCCCAGTAACTACCGACACGTGAGGCGTTCAGCGGGAATACGTCATAATATCCTGTATAAATTCATCTTGCTGTCTGTTTGACATTTGAATATTCCTCTTCTGCTGTGTCTATAACAGGTAACCATTACTGACTAATCCAAAGAGCTCGTCGTCGTTGCGCGTTTTTTTTTATACTACGTCGGGTGGCAGACAAGCATACGGCCCGCCTGATGTGAAGCGGTTACCGTAGCCATATTAACTCTCGCAACATAAAATATCGCTCGCGCGCCACCACTCCCGCTGCAATCGCAGCATCCTTTCTGGTGACCTCACTCACTCGCAGGAACACAACAGCTCTCAAGGGAACCGTTATTTGGCTGCGGTATTCTGTGAGGTGGAGGTACATTCCCCAGTCGGAAACGCTACCTACCTCTCTTTTCGCCAGAGCTTCGTTTGTCAGTCAGCAGGGTGCCCCGCGTGCAGGTGAAGTTGACTTTGGTTCAAAGATGTTGATGAACCACTTACACCCCAAAGCGTGTCAGCGCTGATCGAACATGCAACTTAAGTAACATTAGCCGTAGCCTGTCCATGGATGGGTTTATTTATCTCGAGCTCCTGGGTGTTTCGGAGGGCATATTAAGCCGTCGGTCCCGGTTGTTGTCTTTAGATGACCGTTGTTAACCAAGTCACCTTCAGGCGGTTTGAAAACACTGGCCGCTAACTCGCAGTTGAACAGCGTGGCGGAGTATGTTCTAAATTCCTTCTATGACGGGAGACCCATATCTCAGCAGTAGTGGGATGTATAACGGTTGACGACGACTGACTGATCTATCGACGCACAGTTGAATTCACTCGACACATCGGAATGCATGCACAATTTACCATACCGCCCCCTTACCACCATCTCTTATTGCGATTCAATAATTGGATAGATTGCTTATTCATACCTATGAATAAGCGACTCTATTCCATTTGAAATAGAGTCGCTTATTCATTGGTATGAATTAGCAATCTATTCAGTTATTGAGTCGCAATAAGAGATGGTGGTAAGGGGGCAGGGAGCTATTACGACATAGACATTAGTTAAGGAATGACTTTTGAAAATTCCACGTACGCGGGTATCAAACTTTGTTAGTATCATCAAAGTAATATCACAGTATAAGTAATAGTACTAACGTACAGTATGGACACTCTCTGCCGCTCTCACTAGGAAACCGTTCGCAAGGAATGCCACAACGTACGAATCGACGTCGCTTGTATTTTATTCTCCATTCAGTTTAAAATAATATGCGAGTATGTAAAAGATGAGAGTTATTTGTGCAGTGGATGGATGTCTCAACACATGGAAAGTAAAAAAAAACAATTTGGATGGATGGATGGATGGACGGACGGACGGACGGACGGACGGACGGACGGACGGACGGACGGACGGACGGATTGATGGATGGATGGATGGTTGGATGGATTGATGGATGGATGGATGGATGGATGGATGGATTGATGGATGGATGGGTGGATGGGTGGATGGATGGGTGGATGGGTGGATGGGTGGATGGGTGGATGGGTGGATGGGTGGATGGGTGGATGGGTGGATGGATGGGTGGATGGATGGATGGATGGATGGGTGGATGGATGGATGGGTGGGTGGATGGGTGGATGGGTGGATGAATGGATGAATGGATGGATGGATGGATGGATAGATGAATGGATATGGATGGATGGATGGATGGATGGATGAACGAGAAAACGAGCATTAGTTGATAAAAATTGCTATGCAATAGCTTTACCGCGGTAGTCCCCGAGTGACACACGTTTTTTTTTCTTCACTACGCCCACCTGATGTGAAGCGGTTACCGTAACCATATTAACGCTCACAACATTAAATATCGCTGGCGCGCTGCCATCCCCGCTGCCAACGCAGCAACTCCATCCTCTCTGGTGACCTCACTCACTCGCAGGAACACAACCCTCAAGGAAATTGTTATTTGACTGCGGTATTCTGTGAGGTGGTGGTACTTCGTCAGTCAGGCTGCTTAAAAAATACGCTATGTCCTACCTCTCTTTTCGTCAGAGCCTCGTCTGTCAGTCAGCAGGGTGTACCCCGTGCAGGTAAGATTGACTTTGGTTCAAAGATGTTGATGAACCACTTACACCCCCTTACATGTCCGACTAATAATTGTATAATGTCAGCCCTAGAGAACGTCACTCAAACATAGGCACGTGTACAGACGTCATTTGGTTACTACATGCAAAAGCGCCATTTTTGTATGGAGTGGCCGGGGTTTGGTAATATCCAACTATTATATGCAGTATGGCCACTCCCTGCGGCTCTCTCGTTTCGACCTCACCTCCCTCTGAGACGAATCTGTAATAGTTTGTATGGCGCCGCACACACTCACGCTTTGCACAAGCGTCATTGTTTATGTAGTAGTGGACGAGGCGACATTTGTATGCAGTGACACAATTTTCGCATCAACTTAAACTTTTATCTATTTTTTTCATCATCATTTTTTTTTTTTTTTAATTGTGTAGGTAGGTATCTAGTTTTTATGTAATATCTAGTTTAACTGACCGGAGAAAATATTAAAAATGTAAACTTGGTAGGTCCAGCACTAAATTGGTTAAAAACCTATTTAATGGATAGACACCAGAGTGTTGAAATAACTCAACTTGACTCTGATTCTGTAACACAGATATATAGATCTAATCCGAAAAATAATCGATTTGGCGTCCCTCAAGGTAGCGTGCTTGGTCCCTTATTGTTTTTATTGTACATTAATGACCTGGCTGAAGTTACTAATCACCGGACAATTTTATTTGCGGACGACATCTCTGTTATAGTTACAACTAATAAAAACAAGACTCTAGTACAACACTATACTGACATAAAAAACACACTGACATCTATTATTAAATGGTTGAATACTAATAATCTTGAATTAAACTTACATAAAACAAATCTAATTAATTTTAATAACTTTAAAAACGAAATTGTAAATATTGATTATGAAGGGCAAATATTGACGAGCACTAACAGTGTAGCATTCTTAGGTTTAGTATTAGATCCAAGATTTGATTGGAAGGATCATGTGGACAAGGTATGCAATAAACTAAATAAGTTTTCATATGCACTGATGAAATTAACTAGGATGGCCAGTAGAAACACGGCCATTACAGCCTATTATGCATACGTTGAACCTGTGCTCAGGTATGGCCTGCTAATCTGGGGAAACAGTACGGACAAACATAAAGTATTTATTGCGCAAAAACGGTGCATAAGAGCAATTTGCAACATCGCTCCAGATATATCTTGTCGTAATTACTTCAAGGAATTAAAAATCTTACCGTTACCTTGTCTCTATATACTCGAAATAAGTACATATGTTAAACAAAATTATCAAAACTTTCAGGAAGCTAAAGATGTGTACCCGCGTAATACCAGAAATCCCAGTAGGTTGGTCCTTGATACCATCCCTCGAACTAAACGGCTTCAAGATAATTCGTATGCAATGTGCATTAAGGTTTATAATCGGATACCTAGTTCCGTAAAGCAGCTCCCAATACGCAAATTTGGAAAGGCACTCCGAAATTGGTTGCACGAGAAAATGTTTTATTCGATAGGGGAATTACTGGAAGCATGACAATGCTGTTATCGATTTGATTGACATTTAATATAATTACATTAGCAAAAATTATACTAATAATATCCATCTGGCTATGACCTTAAAATTGAAATTGTTAATATTATTATTTCTGTTTAAAGTGACATATTTGACAAAATTATTTATTCAACTTAATTGTGTATATTTGCATGCCTAAATATTTCTGGCAAATGTGATGGATCAAACAGCTAATATTATTTGTACACCTATATACCCACATTTAAGCAAATAAATGATTCTATTCTATTCTATTCTATTCTTGACATTCAAAATAAATAATTAAATTAACAATCACCAACATTTTAATTGGATTTATTTTATTATCAAATTTTTTATTATGGGATTGGAATGGATATCTATCCATTCCGATAAGTAGATAGGTATCTACTTATTATAAAGATAATTCGAATGTTTAAAAAACTGACATTTCCATATTAAGATTTTATTGTACCAACCATATTTTAATGTACTTTAATATTTTGCATGCCTACATTTTTAAGGCAATGTACAGTTGCCAAACAATTTACTGCCTTGGTTGGCCTGATATTTATATAAATAACTGAATATGCGCAAATAAACAATTTCATTTCATTGTTTATATATGAGATGCTTCCCTCTCCCATGGAGTTCAGCAACACCAAGGCAACGGATCGACGGCCCCTCCTTTCTTTCTCTCATGCGACCTTTTCTTTAATGTCGACAAGTAATTAATTGAGATTGGCGTGGAATAGGTTTGTTTGTTTTTTGTTTGTTTGTAAAACTTTACTGTACAAATACATAAAACTTCAAATACAGAACAAAATACACAATGGCGGACTCATCTCAGATGGGATCTCTTCCAGTCAACCAAAGAATGCTTGTAAGTGATTTTTTTAGGACAGGCTTAGGTACATTTTAGGGTGTAAGTGGTTCATCAACACCTTTCAACCAAAGCCAACTTCACCTGCACGCGGTGCACCCTGCTGACTGACAAACGAAGCTCTGGCGAAAAGAGAGGTAGGGAGCGTAATTGTAAGCTACCCGACTGGGGAATGTACCTCCACCTTACAGAATACCGCAGCCAAATAACAATTCCCTTGAGGGTTGTTGTGTTCCTGGGAGTGACTGAGGTCACCAGAAAGGAAGGCGATGCTGCGTTGGCAGCGGGGGTGGCGGCGCGCGAGCGATATTTTATGTTGCGAGCATTAATATGGCTACGGCAACCGCTTCACATCAGGCGGGCCGTATGCTTGTCTGCCACCCGACGTAGTACGGTAGATAGTACAGTAGATAAAAAGCAGTTATTACAAACAAAATATAGACAAATACATACAGTTATACACACAACTACCTACAATTGAACATATTGTTAGAAACAGTGTATTCAAACGTCGGAAACATCACTAAAGTGCATTCTTAGCTGGCTCTTAAAAGAAGTAAATGATTGAGCCATCATCACATTATTTGGAAGTGCATTCCAAATAATGTGTAAAAGTAAAAGCTATCACTGTAAAAGATTTAGAATAGGTTGGGCATTTTTATAATTTATATCGTCTATAGTCGCCCTGTTAATACAATTATCGTTCGGTTTTATAATTTTAGTTGTTTAGTTGGATATCATCATCAGGTCCATTTTAGTCTCCACTACAGCAGCACGACCCTCTCTCGACCGTCCTAGACGGAAGGAGGATTTGGCCTACACTCCCCACGCTGACCAAACGGGTTGGGGAGGCCTGATCGATATTTGATAATGTATTTCCCTTAGTCGCCTTGTACGACATCCACGGGAAGAAACAGAGTGATTCTATTCTAGTCTGCCGGAAACCACACGGCCATACATACGGGTTTAGTTATATACCCATTAATATCTACCTAAGTCGCGCACTTAGCTCGGTGCTCGAGCCGTCAACAATCCTTTACAAATTTTCCTGAAGGGATTAGTCTGATGGCGTTTTGTTTAGGAAATACTTAGGTTTATCTCTAAAACGCTGGATCAAAATGGGTCTGAGGGAGGAGTTTCGCAAAGGATTTCACCCGCTCATATTTTTTTGTTACGTTTGTCGCGTTTGATTTGAAATTATACACCCTTTTCAGCCCTTTGTTGTCTTTGTCTGTCCGCTTTCCGGGAATGTCGTCGATTCCGTCGACATACAGGCGTTGATTTATTTCAAAATAGGTTCTTTTACTTACGATTTAATATAGGGTAAGTTTTTGACTCGAACAATCAGAAATGCATCAAATTTTGTAAGCATGTAAAGAGATTCTCAGTTTAATTGGCTGCATTTAACCATATTCATCACAACTGCTTGGTTACGGGTTCTCAATCCAAAGAGTTATAGGTTTAGAGAAAAGGAGGACAGTGGCGGCGCGCGAGTGATATGTTGCATTATCATCATGTTGCGAGCGTTAATTATTACTGAAGAAAAATAAACATTTTAAAATTTTACGTAGTTAATTCATTTAATTGTTTTATTGGTAACTAAATTATGTAGCGAAAATAATTGAAAATATATTATTACTGATGTGAAGATTCCGCCTGGCATGAAGCGGTTACCGTAGCCATTCTACGGTAGCCGCTTCACATCAGGCGGACCGAATGCTTGGATGCCACCCGTCGTTGTATAAAAATAATTAAAATTTAAATAAAATATAATAAAAGAAAAAATACAAATAAATTCCCTATTTATGCCCAAAATCATTTGCCCCCTGTCATAAAAAAATATCATGATGTGATCTATTCTAAGGTCTAGACACGACTTATCCATTTCGTAAAAAAGATAGAATTATTCGATTTAGATATTGCTATTTATTACATGTCACATAAAATATCGCTCGCGCGCCGCCACCCCCGCTGCCAACGCAGCATCTCCTTACCTTCTGGTGACCTCACTCACTCGCAGGAACACAACAACCCTCAAGGGAATTGTTATTTGGCTGCGGTATTCTGTGAGGTAATTCCCCAGTCGGGTAGCTTACAATTACGCTCCCTACCTCTCTTATTCCAGACATCGATGTCACTTAGGTAAGTACTAAGTAAACCACTATAGGCAATCAAGTTAGTGTATTGCTTGACACGGCTCGTACACGATACCGAAACACAAAGCACGTGCCGGGTCATAAATAATGCTGGAAGCGGATTGGATGTCGCAGCGGTTTCCAGCTGCAATGTTGTAAACCACCGACTCATGTTGAGATCTATTATAGTCACCATCATCATCAGGTCATTTTAGTGTCCACTACAGGAGCACGACCCTCTTTCGTCCGTCCCAGACAGAAGGAGGATTTGGCCTACACTCCCCACGCTGGCCAGACGGGTTGGGGAGGCCATATCGATGTTTTATAATTCCCTTATTCGCCTTGTACGACATCCACCGGAAGAGACAGAGTGATTCTATTCTAATCTGCCGAAAACTACACGACAAATCTATTATAGTATTGGATATTTTTAAAGGTTTCTGTTCCCTGGATCCCTACCGCCTAAGCTAATGCCGATTCCCTTCGGATTTTCCGATTGCCAAAATCAAACTTCGGCTTAGATTATAGCAATTGTGTTTAGTTAATTTATATATATATATTAATTAAAATTGGGATTTGAAAATGACTTTTTCAGATAAATTTTAAAATATCAAAATCAATCAATTTTGAACATTACCAATTCTTTTCTCCATGTTTATAGACACAGTGAGATTTTTTTATAAAACGTGATTCTCTGTTCAATACATAGTATTTAATTGCATATTTTATATACAAGTACATTTCGGCTTTCGACAACTAACAACTGACAATCTCCAAACTTCCCTCTCAAGGGTGAAATTTCGGAAAAAATCTCATCTTTGGTAACCCTGCTTATAGACACAGTGTAACCAGAAAAGTCGATAGGCTTGGCACTAGAATGTGAGCACGTGCGGGTTCGTAAATAATGCACGCGGCGGAGTGGATGCCGCGGCGGCTGTCGGCCTCGACATCACTCACACGTCCGACCCGACTCAGCGCGTCCGACGCAAATATCCGATGCGTATTCGGAGTCAGACTGCGGGATTAACTCGCGGTCTAATTCACTACCTGTATCTACCGGTTTAGGGTTTAGGCAGGGTGCTGCCGTGTAAGTACTACTGCAAAGTATGGGCACAATCATAATCATAATCATTCAGCAGAAGGATGTCCACTGCTGAATATAGGCCTCCTCCCTTTGACTTCCACGACCATTTGTGTTGTTTGCATTAATTATAATAATAATATCTTTTTATTTCGGAACATGTCCATAGCATAGTGGTTTTTATACATCAAGGGGTTAGTAATAATTAAATCATTATAATAATCACAATAAATTCAATGTCATTACAAGATATACAAATCAAATATAATAATTAAATACGTCATTACAAAATATATAAATTAAAAATAACAAATTAAATTCAATAATGTTTGAATGGCGGCAAGTTATTCTGCTGTGCTATTGGGTGGTATAACATGATTTGCCATCCAGTGTCGGAGGGCCGGTCCATCCACTCTTTCAGCTATTGCTTTCAGGAGACTGTTGGAGCTGTCACGCATCCGCCGCATGAGGGACGCAGTTCTCAAATTATATTCTTGCTATTATCACCATATCATCTTGAGAGGCAGTCTTATGCTACATTTTATGAGCCTTGGTCACCACTCCAGAAGCCATCTGTCAGTTCTGCGAGCTGTGTGGCCTGCCCATTACCTCTTCATGCAGCTGATTCTAAAAGCTTTGTCGGATACTCTAGGGACCGTCTTTGTGCTATAAGCCGTAAGTTATCATTGTACTGCATACTGCACTTAAACAAGCCGCTCTTTCACTGAAATGAGTCTGTAGCCAGTCGTTGAAATAAAATCAAATCATCTTTATTTGCAGAATACAGTTACATAAGTTGTTATTCGGGTATACAAAGTCAGATACAATTCAGCCCGCAAGCAGGCGTGCAAAATTATTATGTCATCTTATATTAATACTACTTAATAACAATTATTATTATTACAATGAATGCTGCATTACAGAAAATTATAAAAAATGACAATTATAAAAAAAAAGTCTTATATATATTATTATCTTATATATATTAATTTACTATTTAAACTTCATGAATTCTGAGACACTGTAAAAGCGTTCGTCGCTATATACAAAACAAATCAATACATATAATAAAATCGTAACTGGCCGCTGTCTGTACATTGAAGATATTTAAGAAAAACTAATATAGGGGTGCTTTATGAACGCAATAGATCCCAAAACAATGATTTTTAGATTTTTTGTCTGTTTGTCTGTATGTCTGTTTGTCTGTTTGTCTGTTTGTCCGTACGTTTGTGCACGCTAATCTCAGAAACGGCTTAACCTATTTGAATGCGGTTTTCACTAATGCGTTAAGGTTTGCTCAACTTAACATTTAGTGTTTGTTTCATTTCAATCGGTTCATAAACAAAAAAGTTATATCAATCTAAAAAATCGCATATAAAATGGTACAAAATAACTAATCAGTTGAATTGACTGAAACTTTTCAGTTGAATAGACTGGAACTTTATAAAGGTATTATGTTATCATCGTTAAAGTAAATAATACAATGATAGAGATGCTTAGAGACCGTAGCGCTAACGCAAGTTAAGCAGCCCCTGTCGAAGTTCCAACTAGGATGGGTGACCACAATTGGCGCAAAAAATATATCAAGTGGCTTAGTAATAAATCTGTGTGCAGAAATTGATCATCTCCAAGCACGACCAGGTTGTTACGCTTTCACGCCTTAGCTACTAAACAAATAATAATTAAATTTTGATATGTATACATTGTTTAATTTCATTCGATTAGGTGTTTTTCGCACGGTCAGCTTTATGTGGCTATAACGCGCGTGAGCGATCCCAGAAACTTATATGCTTTGATCATCGACGGTAATATATCTAATGTCGTGTACAGAGAAGCGTTGTTGTAATTTTTATACGTAACCACATCCGTGACCACATCGATATTCACATCCACATTCTCACCCACAACCAAGCGGACGAAGTCGCAGGCACAGCTAGTGTATGAATAAAAGTTAATAGGTGAGACATACAAGATGACACTGTGTGTTACGTCCAGAAATATTAATTTATTTTACCATTTATAAGTACCGCTTCATAGTCATACATAGTCCAAATTGCTGGCAAAAACTGGATGGACGATGGAGCAGGGAGTCATGGCTGAAGATAGAGGAGGCCTTTACCCAGACAGGTATCCATATTTCGCAACAAAACTAACAATAGGAATAGCAACTATTTCATAAGAACATCTAATATATAAAATTCTCGTGTCACAATGTTAGTTACCATACTCCGCCGAAACGGCTTGACCGATTTTTAAGAAATTTTATATTTAATTATATACAAAAAGTGAAAATAGAATATGTATATAAAATTTCAATCGGATTTTTAAGAAATTTTATATCCTATAAAACTCCGACTATAGGATTTCTGTATAGTTTTTGTGGATTACAAAATGTCTACGACGCCATTGGACCTTGGTTTGTTCTGTAATCCATACAGATATATCGAGGTGATAAGATGCCTGTATAATACTGCAACGATGACTATCCGCGTCGTGAACCAGGAGTCGCATATCTAGCTGCAGCCGGAGGTGCGTCAAGAGGATGTGATATCCCCGAAACTACATTATAAATAATAAATTTACGAAAATACATTATATTTATTATTTATTTATATGTATTTTCGTAAATTTATTATTTATAAAGTATTTTAGTAAATTTATTATTTATAATGTCGGTCGAATGCCAAACGATATAATGCTGCTGTTCAATCCGTGGGATTGGGGCCGAATATTCACAAAATAAAAGTTTTGTACAATGACTTCGTCATCCCTAGTCCGGGTAATGTAGATACTGAAGTGGTTAAATACTAAGTTTACCTTGGATAGGCTATAGATCTTGGCTGGGGTAACGTTAACAAGGTAATGATAGGCGCTAAGACTGGGCAGCTTTTGAAAAGCTCCGGAATATTCTAATCGCATTGATACCCCAATGTTTGTAGACTAAAGTCTTCAACAAGAACATCCTCCCTGTTATGACCTACGGCGCAGACACGTCAGCCGTGGGTAAATGCAGGCTGATAATAATGATGATGAATAATCTTCAATATAATAAATTTTATTTGGTTGTGATTGTTTTCCAATTAATCATTAAATATTGCTGATTAATTGTGTACCTTTCGATTGACTTCAATTTTAAAGGTTCCTCTTGTATACCCAAATACTTGAATCGATACGCTAACTCAAAGAGAAAATACAACAATACTTCGGAGGAATTATGACCAAGGAACAATACCCTTATTTACGCCATTCGGAATTATCGAAATAGCTCAATGTGGAAAGTAAATCATCATTAGTAGAGGGAAGTTCACCGACGATGAATTCGTTCTAACCACACTGATTACAATGGCTACAAAAGCATAGATCTGGGGGAAGCTAGATACGGCCTGTCCTTTTTTATACGTCTATAAATTGGTAAACATGTATATGGCCAGTTGGTAGCTACTTATCGTAGCTAAGATATATGGACACGTGTAACACCCTCTGGTGTTACACGTGTCCATAGATCTTGGTAGCTACTTACTATCATGTAAGATGTAACACGCGAATTAAAATTGTCTTTTAATTTTTCTTCCAGTTACGTTTATTATTTTTATTTTTACTCACAATATAACGGGACGAGGGCTCACCACACATTCCCACCACTGTGCCTCCTGTAGCCAGGATCAATAAAGATGATCACCAAAAAAGGTAATAAACAAAGTGCACTGCAGTCCGGGGAGGGGGGAGAGGGAAGGTAAAACAACGGTGGGTTTTCGGAGTTTGATTTCCCCACCTTTTCTTGGCAACGTGAGTGAGAGCTATTTGGCAAATAAGGCATTAAAAGCTTAAAGAGATGGCAAGTCAAGTCAAAACAGTAAGTTTGATACCTAACAAGTCCATTTTAATAATGTGAATTGCAAAATCGTCTGAGCGATTGATAATTCTCCCTTGTTGTTACCAAATCAGAATAGTTTATTACCTCGGATGCAACATGCCAAGAATTCTATATGTAGTCCTGTCCCCTTACCACCATCTCTTATTGCGATTCAATATCTGAATAGAATGCATATTCATACCTGAATAGAATGCATATGAATAAGCAATCTATTCAATTATTAAATCGCAATAAGAGATGGTGGTAAGGGGGCAGCTCCCGTCGCCAAAGATAACTAGTGAATATGGTGTGCTGTTTGATCGTATTCATGATTTGAAGTAGAAAATTCGTATAAGGGCGACAGTACTAGTATAAACGAAAATACTTAAAATTAGATTAGCCAATAAAATTTCCATGCCCAGTTAAAATTGCGCAACGGGGTGATCGACTTCTTACCGGTGGCTGGTAGTATCTTGTGCGACCACCGGCAGAAATATATGCCTTTAATATATATTGTTTTTTTTTTATACTAGCTCCACGTTTCCTGATGGTAAGTAAGAAGAGGAGCTGAAATCGCATCGGCACCGGACAAGAGACCTTATTGTCCTGTCAGTTGACATTGCCATGATAATACTTCAAGCTTCGTTTTAAGGATCCCATATTGTAACAAGGAAACTCATGTAGATATTTATAACGTATATAATGTAAGAAAGATATAAATAAATAAATACATATTGTAAGACAAATCACACAGCGCCATCTAGCCCCAAAGTAAGCGAAGCTTGTGTTATGGGTACTAGACAACTGATAAACATACGTAAATACATTTTTTTTTGTAAATACATACTTATAATAAATAGAAAACACCCAGACTCAGACAAACAGACATGTTCATGCACACAAATGTTTGTCCTATGTGGGGAGCGAACCAACGCTCGTGTGGTGTCGAAGCCGCTTCATTGACCGCTACGCCACCGAGCTCGTCATATATGTCAGACGCTCAGTGGTGGCGTTTTATTGGTTGTCGAAAGTCTGCCAACACTACTTAGGCGCCACTTCTCATTGTTTGTGGCCACTGTTGTACGCAATAGTGTTACTCGTAATAAAGTAGTAGCACAGGGGCCCTACTGCCTAAGCTGCAACCGATTACCATGGAATATTTTGATTCGAAAAATCGGTCATACGTTTAAGTTATTGCCAAACATCTTCAGCTTAGTAGAGCTCTAGTGTTTCTACCAGCTAAGCTAAACACAAGTATCATAAATCTAAGTTGAAGTTAGATTTTCGCAATCAAAAAATCCGATGGTAATCGGCTTTCAGCTTCGGCGGTAAGGTCCCAGGTCAATAGTGTAGACCACTGACTATAATATAGCTATTGAGCTACAGCAGCGGTAGAGACAATGCACTCATACCATAAATGTATGAGTGCAGCAAGTTTGTACACAAGCATAGTTTGTTGACTTGCTTGGTGTCTTGCGATATCTAGTTTACTCAGACTCTGTGTACACAAGTTATTACACACATAATGCCCCGAAACGTTCCTCTAATGGTTGTAATAAACGAACGCGAATCCAATAAGTGTTGGTCAAACCGCCACACTTTACCACCTTCAAAGCGGAAGTCATAGACGATTAGCGGTTGAATAGTCTATATAAAATAATCTAAGTCTGAATACTCAGTTCCGGGTCTCGAGTTTGTTCCAATGGATGCTCATTGACGTGTTTTTATATGATAAATTGAAATGTAAAATTGTCATAAATACACCTAATTACTTAAATAATAATTTTAGTAATATAGTTACTTAAATATTAATTTAAGTAATATAGTTAATAAATTACAACAAATTTACATTTTATTTTTTAAATGCATATATATTACTGGTGCTAAATAAGAGCAATGAAATATACGTCGATCAAACTCCCCGCGGCGTTCTTGCGAAATCTGTTTTTAATTGGAAAATGGAGGTTTGATGGGGATTAGAAAAGGAAGAAAACCTATTAATCATAAAGCTTTCCTTTGCAAATTGAGTTTTTATTCAGTGCGCGCACTCGTAATTTATGTTTCTGCTGGCATTGTGTGCAAGAAAATATAATTTATGGGTTGCGTTTAAATCGTAACTCGAAATATTTCGTATCTTAGCTCGTCGCTAATTAAAGATGATGGCGGATAAAAATTCTACAGCTAAGTGCAGTTTAGCTGGCAACCTTGTCGGCCATTTTATCGGTCTTAAAAAAAGGAGGTTATATATACAAACAGTGAACACAATATAAAATAATATACAATCAAATTCAAAACAAATGTTATTGTGCCACCAACACCGCTAACCACAGCTTACTCTTTGATGTGTGAGAGATAATGGCGTAAATATTTTAATGCTATAATGTATAAGTAAGTGTATATTATATTTTAATATACATAATATAGATATACATATACATTATAGCATTATAATACATAAATATAATTAACAACATTAAAGATAACAATTCCTTCAATACAATTTTTATTGATAATTTTTCAAATAAATTTGCTGATAAGCTTGCATCAAGTAAGTACGTTATTTAATTATGTTGATTTCAGGATGTCCATTTATATATATTTTTTAAATAACCCAAAGATCCGGTTGTGTGTAATTATGGCAGAATTGCACAAATTAGGTGTATCCGAAAATTTTGTGTTTTAAATATGACGACTACTCACATAGCGAGAATTTTATCATTTAGGTAAGGAAAAGACACTATGTACTTATTATTGACCACTCCGTTAATAATAAGTACATGGTGTCTTTCCGGCCGTCACTCATCGAATGCTGTGGCACATAAATTAATATATGTACCTACCACAGCGCTGGTATTCTGGACTTCCCGGGCTTCCGTCGACAGCGAGTGCGGACCCCAATGGTAGAAGCAATGGCACGATACGTAATTGGATCCTTTAATAACTACAACATGTTTTGACGTCGGACAGAGTACAACATGTGCCAGATTCAGATAATGTGTATGAGATAAGCAAACAGCATGACAAATTGTGATGTACAATAGAGCCATGCATGAATACATACAACAAAAGAGAACAAGAAGTAGACGCTCTAATCGCTAAATCGCCAAAGCAGAGATTGCTTTGACGATTCTCTATATCTAGACAATGCTATTGTAAGGAAAGAATTAATAATTGAATGTAAGGTAGGTGGTGCAAAACAAAGTAACTAACAGTTAACTAGAGATATCATCAATACATATAATAAAATCGTAACTGACCGCTGTCTGTTCATTGAAGATATTTAAGAAAAACTAATATAGGGGTGCTATATGAACGCAATAGAACCCAAAACAATGATTTTTAGAATTTTTGTCTGTTTGTCTGTATGTCTGTTTGTCCGTACGTTTGTGCACGCTAATCTCAGAAACGGCTTAACCTATTTGAATGCGGTTTTCACTAATGCGTTAAGGTTTGCTCAACTTAACATTTAGTGTTTGTTTCATTTCAATCGGTTAATAAACAAAAAAGTTATATCAATCTAAAAAATCACATATAAAATGGTACAAATTAACTAATTCGTTGAATTGACTGAAACTTTATAAAGGTATTATGTTATCCTCGTTAAAGTAAATAATACAATGATAGAGATCGTAGCGCTAACGCAAGTTAAGCAACCCCTGTCGTGGTTCCCCCATTGTCATTGGCGCAAAAAATATATCAAGTGGCTTAATAATAAATCTGTGTGCAGAAATTGATCATCGCCAAGCACGACCTGGTTGTTACGCTTTCACGCCTCAGCAACTAAACAAATAATAATTAAATTTTGATATGTATACATTGTTTAATTTCATTCGATTCCATAAATAAAATTTGTTTTATCGATTTAAAGAAACACGGAAAAAAATAATATAATTTATACAATAACTCTTCAGTAAAATTTTCCTAAGGAGACGTTAATTAAATAAATATATGTAGGTAGGTACTTTAGGATTTTTTCCAGACCTTATATCTCAACTTCAAAATTATGTTACATCAAGTAAATTTTTAGAATCCCTTAGTGCTAGACTTGCGCAAAACAGTTCACTGAACTGAAAAGAGAGATGCAGTTCTTTTGACGCAAATGAACTATATCACTCATCTAGTTCATTTAGTTCAATTGCTTCTGTAGTTCTTTTGACTCATTTAGTTCGTTTAGTTCAATGTATCTTTGATTCAATCGACTCAGTAGTTCTGTTGACTGATTCCTTCTACATTCTTCTATGTTCTATTGCATCATTTTGATTACATTGTATTTTTGTATTAAATAAGTAAGTCATTAAATATTTTCTTAATTTCCTTCCAAATATTGAATTTCTTTCAAACTTTTCACAGGCTTAGGACTGTCAAGCTTGAGTAAAAAGAAATTATTTAGTGGTTAAAATAATAATTAATATAAAAATTGAGCCTTGTACTACTACTATAGCACATTTTCGCTAACAGCTTATGGTTCTTATGTCCTTAGCCTTAGAGTTCTAATTCGGTCAGTCAACCACGCACGAAACTATCTGTCTCGTTTTATCACGAACAATTTCAGAATCTTCCGTCCTTTTCGCTCTCTATCAGCAATTTTAGCATTACAACGTATCTCTCTCATTCTAGCTCGTACGCTTTATGTATTTCCGTTCTTTTTACTCTTTGTCACTCATTGAACTAAATGACGCAGTGAACTACATGGGACAAGAAAGAGTGAGTGACAAGAACCGGCTTGTATGGTGAACTGGTACAATTGAACTACTCACTCAGGAACTACACAAGTCTGTTTTTCGCTCGCTCAGCTATATGTGGCTTTATCGCGCGTGAGCGATCCCAGAAACTTATATGCTTTGATCATCGACGGTAATATATCTAATGTCGTGTACAGAGAAGCGTTGTTGTAATTTTTATACATATCCACATCCGTGACCACATCGATATTCACATCCACATTCTCACCCACAACCAAGCGGACAAAGTCGCGGGCACAGCTAGTTTATAATATACTTCTTGGCAGTTAATTACAATGTTCAACACATATGTATTTATAGGCTGCTATAAATACATATGTGTTGAACATTGTAATTAACTGCCATACCAACCATACATGCCATACAACGGATACTCTTTTGTATATGTCCTTAACTGCTGAGTTAAGGACATATACAAAAGAGTATCCGACAAACTATTTAAATGATCCACTTTATTTTTTATACTACTATTTAATAGAGCTCATTAAGCACTTTCAGAATCAGTAATCAGTTTTCAATATCTTGTATAGTTCAGAACGAATCGAGTGAGATCTGTTAATGTTTCCTGTATATGTACGATATGGATAAAAAAAAAACAAACAGGTATTTTGCCACAGGATTTTTATTTTTTACTTAAATCAACTGTTATAATAGCATTCTAAGTACACATAGGTTCATAAACAGACAACGAAAATTATTTATCGCAGAAAATTGATCAGAAAACCTTAAAAATATATTTAAATGTTCAAAATAATGATGTTTTGTTACAGCGTTTCGCGGGCCAAAATATATCGCAGGTTTAATGATTACAGATCCAGGACCTCTTAAACCAATTAAAATTATTTTCAACTGTCCTTACTAATCGCGTATTATTTTCGTTTATTTATGATACACCGACAAATGCTGCAACCCACCCAGTTCCTCCGTTATTCATGGTGGTTTTGAAAACTATCTTTACGTAATTGTCCGCGCTGGTATAGTCAGCCGGCATCTCGGAGCAGTAGTCCGACAGTACCGCTCCGCTTCTGTCAACTAACTGTAGATAGTTGTTGTCGCAATCTCTACCCAAATCGAAAACACTGAAGTGTAAATACAAGTGCGTACTGTGGGGCGTCTCGAGCTCCCACTCACACGTTTTTTTATGACGATAAATATCTGGATACAGCGGACTTGTAACAACACCTTGCGTGTTATATAGGTATCCTCCACAACCCTGACCCTTGTCAGTTATCATGTAATTTAAATCATATGTTACCTGTCTATCTATCCCTGTGTGATGATTGTGCAATAACATATAGCGACCGGAAGAGAATACTGGATAATTATCATTGTATTCAGTTTTAATGCTAACTAATTTTTTTGATGTAACTTCTTTACCATCGTATATATCGAGGTATACGTTTGGATTAAAATAATCGGGTATTGCTGACAGGAAGTATACAGATATAGTGTGATTCTCGGGTGCAGTTATTAACGTGTAACAGTCACCCGTTTCGGGTTCCAGATCCTCATAAGCATTTTTTATCCTACCATAGCTCTCAGTGTAGTTCCTACCACAGAACCCGGTCAATGATACTTCAAATTCCATGCCTTTGTAAACGTTGGAGGTTTGATCTGGGGATGTTTGCAAATTAATTGTCACTATCCCTGTTACGTAAATATCAAAAATCTTTTTAGCTCCACATAAAATGAGGTGCTGTGGGAAACTTAAGTCGTAGATATTAGATAATTGGGTCATATAATGAAAAAATGTGCTCGAATCTGTATCAATTATGTAATCTTTCCCAATAGTCGTATTACGCGGGGCGTTTAGGCTTGTTATTATTAATCTATCTTTGTCACACGTTGAACCAGTTGTACCAGGCTGTATGTCAAGATTAGTAATAGTTATGTGTATCAAACTATATTCAGCTTCAAAGTGATAAACACAGTGGAGCCCACGAGCAATCGACCCAGAGTCGTAGTTAGGGGACTTTAAATGCTGTACCGTATGGGATACTGTGAATACAGATGGTCCACATAGAGACGGTTGAGAAGTTAACGTCGCTTCGAAACCTTTGCTATTAATTTCGCCATCAGTAGACAACCGAATACTCATCGAGTTTTTAGACGTAAAAAGTTCAGGAGGTGCTGTGTGGCCGCAGTAGGCTCCTATTAAAAGACTATCCGGATTTATACCGTCTCTAATTTCTACAAGATCACAGTCACATTTACTATAGCCTACTGCAGTCTGGTTTAAGTTCTCACATGGTGCAATATGAAATGAAGAAAAAGTAATTTTTATAACGTAATCGGTAGGGGCAATAACACTCCAATGACAATCCAGATAGTTTTCGTAAACAACTTGGGAGTTTATGTATGGTGATTTTAAAACATATGAGGACAACGATGTCATATTAATTTTTCCTCCACATCCTACAGATTCCGAATAACTAAAGAAAACTTGCGATTTAAAACCTTTGTAGTTGACGCTGTTATCTGTAATAAATTCTACAGTCATAGTAGTGCCTCGACTTCTAAGTACGGTTGTAGAATTGTCATGTCCACATATTAATGCCAACCGTTTATCTGCATCAATGACTAAACCTTCATAAGCTGCTATATAATCAGTATAACAATTAAATGAGTATTCTAAGTCAACGTAAAGGAATTTTACTATTACTATCTTATTTTTAGGGGCTTCGATGAGCCAAGTGCAATTCATATTTTCATCATACGATTCAAGAGGACCATGAGAAATCAACGTAGGTTCTTTAATTAATCTACCACAACTATATGTAGAATAAGCTATTTTAAAACCTTTTTTCTGCAAAAATAGGTCAGTTTTAAAAGTTACCTCTATATTATTATACGAATGACTAATTGGTGGAATGTCTTTTCCACAATATTCAGCATAAAAAGCATCGTATTCATATTGTGCAGTTATAGTCAAATTATCATTTTCGCAACTGGGATAAGGTCCTTCTAATTCAAATTCTAAAAATTTAAGTAAAACTTTTTGGTCGCCACCGGATATTTTATATATACACGTCATAGATGGCCAATAATTACTTGGATACCCAGGGCTGTATATATATTGTTCGATCGAAGTTGCATTGTATGACCCTCCACATATTTGCGTCCAGTGAGCTTGGAATCCGTCTAAGTTAGTATCACTATCAGTACGTAATATGATTTTCATACGATTAGATGTAGAGTTGTACACTGGTGGCAATTCACGGCCACATATTCTGGCCACTTCAGTGAAGGTCTCACCTCTCCAATCATAAATTATAACGGCATCTTTAGTACAGTTAGACTTCTTTTCAATAACAAATCGGTTTATGAACTGCAGTGATATTCTAAATCCCAGACTTGCTCTCAACTCCCACACACACTCCAGATTACTTGAATAACTATGAGGGTAATTTGGCGATGCAAACGTGGTGTCAAAGTTTGTCAATATTCCACCACATGCATTTATTGCCGTTTTTGCCATCAATTTTATTTTAGTATTGCTTTTTACATTAGAATGATACTCTATATA
The DNA here is from genome assembly GCA_937001555.2 of Hypsopygia costalis. Lineage (NCBI taxonomy): Eukaryota > Metazoa > Arthropoda > Insecta > Lepidoptera > Pyralidae > Hypsopygia > Hypsopygia costalis. The sequence goes on from OW443329.2 coordinate 31,821,334, forward strand.
AATTTTATTGAAAGGTAAATTAATCGGGTTTTCTTGTGGCTTGTCTCTACAATAATCAGCAATGTTAAGCAATTGATTCCTAAATCCTAAAGTCCGTTTGACTGTAATGAACTCATTGGCACAGTCTAATTCAAAAGATCCTTCAAGTTTTATTTCTGCTTTGTTACCCGTTGGTACAACAATGACCCAAACACAGTCTATTGTATCCTCGTATTTCTTTGGAATGTCTATAATGTTGACTGGGTTCTCGCCCACATGAACAGTTCCGCCACATGCCTGTAATTTCCAAAGTAGGCGAAAATCCAGAAAGCTTTGACTATCCTTTATTGCCTTGAAATAAATGTTTAAAGTCGGTACTCTATATGCCGCCTCACCTTTGCAAATCTTTTCATGATAGCTCAACTGATTCACGTTCATATTTCCATTTATATATAATTTTGGGTCTGAGTATTTACATCGTGATTTGGTTGCAGAGGAATTTACAGAAGCCGTAATGTACATTGTTTTATATATACTAGAATTAGTCACTATTTCGGGGTTCAGTTCATAATGCCATTTGCAAGCATAGGATTGGTCTAATGACGGTGAATTTAATTCACCCGTCACTCCACTTAAAGACCCACCGCACAGCGACGGTTCATTTGAGCTAAATCTAGCCTTGAATCGATGATATAAATCTCTAGAAAGAGAAATTCCAATAAAAATTGCAAGTGTGTTACCAGATGACTCAAATGAATTATTTCTCAAACTTTCATCATATTTTGAGTAATAAGCTATAGGACTTTCAAAACTTAGGTCGTTATATATGCCTATTCTATGTTTTTCTATACCAGCGTCTAAAATTTCCAAGGTTATTCGTCGTGATTCATTAGGTACGGTAATACGCCAGTGACAGTATGATAAAGAGGTTTCGCGAGGATATCCTGGAGTAGTTAAATATCCCTCTGGCGCGTTGATACTACCTCCACATGACACACCAGAGGAGTTATATGTAAATCTAAATCCACGTGATTGTGAGACTGTAGTATACGTGCTAGGTTTAGCTAAATGTAGTTTAATAGAAATTTTGTTTCCAAATGTTACAATAACTGAATTATCTGAAATATCTTCATTGCAGAATGTTTTGATTGTAACAAGGGTATTGTTTACTGGTAGATGTTCTTCTATTGTAATATTGGTACCACATTGAGTTTCTGATTCCGGTAAATCAATATCTTGGGGCTTTAACATCAAAGTATGCTTGTCACTTCCAATCACAATCCACTCACAAACTGTTCCAGTAGGTAAATTTAGTATAGGATAACTTGGAGAAGACACTTCTCCGTCATTCGTGCGCATGGTGCCACCACACACGTCAATAGAAACATTGGCTTTAAACCCGTTATTTGGCTCTGGTAATTGTGTCACATATTTCACAAAAATTGAATTACTGCTCGATTTCACAGTATCTGGACTTTGACGGCAATATTTCCCTTTTAGTGGAGATATATCCGAGGCCCCATCGTGAATTTCAATAAATTCTAAAGGGCAATCCTCTTTCGAATCTAAATCAAATCTATCTATGAAATCGACTCTTAATATTTCACCAGGTGGCCCAGTAAATTCCCATTTACATTCAGTATAAGGGTCAGGTACAGAGGGGTAATTTGGGGAGGTTATTATTTCCCATGAATGTCCAGTATCTAATTTAGAAGTAGTACCACAATTATTACTCTGCTCTTCGTAACGTAATTTGAAAATATTTGATTTTTCTGAGAGAGAATGCACATTATCGCCAATGTAAGTTACGAATAAATTATTACTCGAAGTAATTAGCTCTTTAGTTCGATCTTCGTGAGAATAGCCACAATACTTGCCATTCCCAAGTAAAGGAGCTTCCACGGAATCACCGTTACGTAAAATAACGTACCGCTTGCAATCATTCTCTTGGTTCTTAATGTCAAAGCGTTCAAACTGTAACTTTAAAAGGTGTCCTGGTCTTACTTTTACTTTCCAATCGCATCTTATTGTACGTCCAAAAACGTTATCAAAGTCAGAGTCAGTTGGGCCAATACTTCCTGATAGATCAGTTATATCACCACCACATTTTGATTTGACTATACCTTGAAACCCTTTTTTTGTTATGGAATTGTCCGTACGAAAATTAATTTTCAAGTACGTAGTAGCCTCGATATCTTGTGTTACATTTTCTTGTAGACATATATTCTCTTTAGCCGGCTTCCATGTTGCTCGATCATTTGATGTATACACAGAAATAGCGTCAGCAAAACATGAAATAGTCTCTTCAATAAGAAGATCTACAAAATGTAATGAGAGATGTCTCTCTGCAGAGGCTTTATATGTCCATTCGCAATTCAAATTGTCATCATAAGCATGAGGATAATTAGGCGACTGAACAATAAGTGATTGACCAGGTAAAATAACTTCTGTTTTATTGTTACCGCAATTAATAATGTTTTGATCGTCCGGGTCTATAATTCTATCTCCTTGGGTCCATCGAAGATGGAAAATAGCGCCCGAATTTTGCTCATGTATGGTTAATTTTATATAAACAGCATTTGATGAGGTTTGTATGACTTCGGTTTTATCGTTTAATACTCCACAAAGTTGTTTTAAAAGCGGTGCTTCATCATTGTAACCATCAAAGAAACTCAAATTATCAGAACATGTGTCGCCGTGGGTATGTATGATCAATTTATCTACATCAAGAGTTAAAACCTGAATTCCACTTGTGATACGCCACCAAAATTCTCCAGGTTTATTGTAGGGAAACGGAAATAGAGGAGATGCAACTTCACCATTTTGTAATTCAGTAATATCATTTCCAATTAAAAATCCGTAACGTATAAGGAACCCTTTTCTTGGAGTTTTAGTATCACTATGAAACTTAATATATAATTTTGACCCGATCGTCGTATTAGTTGGTACTATGCTACCACAATAAACACCTAACAAGATACCGCTACTGCTTTGTTCACGAATTTCTAGATAGTCTTCATTACATTCGTCGGACGCTCCTATGTCAAATGCTTCAAATATAACATACACTCTGTTGCCGGGTGATGTTTCTAATGTCCATTCACAATCAATGTTATTAGGATATTGTAGGGGATAATTTGGAGAAGCTAAAGCGCCATCCTCTGAGGTTAATATACCTCCACAGGCAGTAGTTGTGGCTGTGTAGTGTGCTGCGAAATGGCCTATGATTTTATCTTCGTTAGTACCGAGAATGACGGTGATGGCACTACCGTGACTGACAATCATTGGAGGTACTTTACTTCCACAATATTCATCAATCAGAGGTGCATTTTCATCATTTCCATCAAGCAATATAAGAAAAGAAGATGGACATCTTTTGTTTCCTGTTGAGTTATTACTGTGTAAAGATAAATGAGTAATGGTCAATGAAATTTTTTGATCAGGCTGTGGAGCTAGTATAACCCACGTGCAATTTAAATTAGAATAACTAGTAAACTTATTGTTGGTTATGATTCCTTCACTCTCCGCTGTTATAACAGCGCCACAAGTCATATTAAAAGTTGCTTTAAATCCTTTAGCTGTTCCTCGACTATCAGTTACAAATTGTAGTACCATGGAATCACTTTTTGATACGAAATGGCGTTCTTTTGAATTTGGGCAAATAATTTGAGTATAGTTAGTAGTTAAAATGTTCCCGTGATCATATAGTCGAATGGAGTCGTCACAAGATGCGATTTCGGAATTATATAATGAATCTGTATATAAATCGAATGACGTAAAATGAATTTCTATTCGGTGGTATTGGGGAACTGTTATTGTCCAAGTGCAATCTAAATTATTATCATAATTTTTGGGGAAATTTGGAGAAACTATGACTCCAGAATGTGCATGTATGAACCCACCACAAGTCGATTGCGCGGCAGCAAATTGTGAAATGAAATGAACATCTTTCAGAGCTGAAGTTTTCACTAATCTCACTAATAAGTAATTTGTGCTCGATTCTAGTGTTACACTGTCCTCATGACAAATTTTGGAAAGAAGCGGTGAGCGTATAGTTGGTCCATTGTAAATTTCAATGGCATCAGTAGTGCAGTTCTTTGAACTTGTCATATATATTTTGGAAATAGTTAACAAAATGCTGGTACCTACAGCAGTTTCTATTAACCATTCGCATTCCAATGGTTCACTTGAAGTCAGTGTCTTCTCTAGGGTTCCATAACGTTTTTGTATATGTCCGCCGCAACCGTAACTTATCCATTCTAATCGAAAACCAGAATGAGCAATGTCATGACTTGTTACAAATTTTATTTGTATTGAATTACCAGTAGTGCTTAAAAGTTTCGGCAACAACGTACCACATAGTCTCTTTGGAATGTCGTTACCGCTATTAGGTTCCTGTAACTGTAAATAATCTCTATCACACTCATTCACCCTGCGTGTCGATGACCACCATCGTCGATAATGTATATACGGCTTGTAAATATCGAAATGTGTAAACGTTACGTTTATTCTATTTCCTCTAGGAACATTTATTGTCCAAAGACAATTTAAATTCAAAGGGTAATTACTGGGATAGTCGGGGCTTTCTATAACTCCATAAGTTCCAGTGACATTATTATTACAAATTGTTTCGTAATTAAGTAGAAATCCATTGGCATTGGTAAAGAAATCAGATTTAAACTTGATGAATGCCATATGAGTAGTGGTTTCGATACTACCCATTCCGGGTGTCATCTTACAATAACGTCCAAGACTATGCGAACTAGCATCTCGACCATCAAAAATTTCTACATGATCATCCGTGCACATTCTTGTAAACTCTAAATCCAAATCACTGAACGTAAATTTTAATCTCGATCCTTGGCTGGTAACAATTTTATAAAAGCATTCCGAGTTTTCGTGGTAGTGATTAGGATAGTTAGGAGAAGCAATTGAGCCTTTAGAACTAGTCAATGTCCCTCCACAACCTAGGATAGTACCATCCCATTCAATTTTAAAGCCGGTACCTGTTAAGTAGTAATCTGAAAAAAACCTTAAGTATATTGAATTAGACATAGAAATAATTTGTTTCCATTGGAAGGCACCACAATATTTACTAATTAACGGAGAAGTTGCCGTCGCGCCGTTTCGTATTTCTAAATAATCTCCGAGATCACATTTATTTCGTATAGGTCGTTCCAAATCGAACTGGGAAATATTAAGTTTTATTTGTTGTCCTGTTGGTACATTGATTATCCAGGTACAATCTCGATTGGGTTCATATGCATTAGGCCAACCAGGTGAATATATTATACCATGTGCTTTCGCATAATTTCCACTGCAGTGTCTCCTTTCATCTAGAAATGAGTATGACAACGAAAATCCCTCCCCAGTAAAACTTTGGTCGCTGATGAACTCCAACATTAATCGATTGGTAGTTGTCGTCAGAGCGGGAGGCATAGTATTTCCACAGTACTTGCCGATTGTCTCGTTTTTGTTATCACTATCTATTTCGAGTAGTTCTAAATAATCGCTTTCACAAAAATGTGAATTCTCGATATCGAATCTATGCCAAGACAGTTGTATATGCATTCCCTCGGGAGCAACTAAAAGCCACGTGCAAGATTGCCTCAGTTTATATCTTGTGTTTTCGCCAGAAGGATGACTAATTATACCAGTGGTCGCTGTGTATATACCGCCACATTCAATGTCGATGGTTGTGAAGTTTGCGTAAAATCCCGTGCCAGTTATACTCATGTCTGAATTAAACCTTAGATACATGAAGTTATGTGTAGATATTTGAACAGGTGGAATGTTCCTCGATCCACCACAGAACCTTCCCAATAGTGTAGAGTTAATGTTCGGCCCATTTCTTATTTCAATATTATCATACATACAATTGAATTGTGTGTTATCCTCAATATCGAAGTCCTGGAATGTCAATTGTATAGCCTTTCCAGGTGTTGTCCTAATAATATATTCACATATTTTATTCTCTGGGTAACTAAATGGGTACCCTGGCGATTTTACAATGCCACTGTCTCCAATAATGTCATGATGGCAAATAGTTTTATAAGTAATTTTGAAACCTTCTCCAGACGCAGTGCGATCAGTTTTAAATTTAATAAATAAATTATTCGTAGACGAAACAAAGGTTTTGGGCATATTATTTTTAAATGAATCGCCGCAAAATTTTCCAAAAAGGCGAGCCTCAGTCGATGGACCATCGTAAACTTTTAAATAATCATATCTACAACGTAATGAGCTTTCTAGCTTAAAACTCTTAAACTCAATTTGGATTTTTGACTCTGGACTAGTTTTTATTTTATATTCACATACTAGGTTGTTTAAGTACATTCCGTCGTAGGACGGCGAAATTATTTCGCCTTGATTAGCGGTGTAGAAACCACCACAGCCCGGAATGCCATCCATAGGAGCGAAAGTTAGTTGGAAACCTTTACCGCTGCCATAACTATCGGAGTGAAAGTGTATGAGCATTTCAGAACCAGCTGACTGAACAGGTTCAGGCTGAATTGAGCTGCAGTATTTGTTAAGAAGCGGATCAGTAGAATATTCCCCATCGTATATAGCCAAATAATCGAAACTGCAATTTTCATGTACTTCAATATCTAGTTGGAAGAAATGTATTTGGATTCGTTTTCCATATGTAGTTTTTAAATGCCAAAAGCAATCTCGATTAGGTGGATATTTACCAGGTGATCCCGGTGAACTGATTTGACCGTGTATTGTAGCATCGATTTCGCCACCACAGACTGGAGCAATACTATTCCAGTGTAGAGCAAAGCCTTCTTTGTTCACATTTGTATCAGATCGAAACCAAAAATATAAGTTATTGTGACTCGACACAAAATGGCCCCCTTTGGGAGATTCGGTGCCACAAAATCTTCCTATCAATTGATCGGACGAGCTCCGCCCGTCATGAATTTGCAAAAAATCATATTGACAATCGGTTGAAAATTCTAGATTAAATTTACTGAAAGTAACATTGATTACTTTGATTGGAACAGTATGTATTATCCAAGCACATTTAGAATTATGTTCGTAAGTTGTGTTAGTTATAGGATAGATAATACTTCCTTCTTCAGAATGCAACACTCCGCCACAATTCCTAGCACGTACCTGACACAGTGCACCCGTGTATTGTGCAGTACATTCACACCTGTAGCCCGACGGCGCGGTGTCATCTGGCTGACACATACCTCCGTTGTGACATGGTTTGGTTGAGCAGGGGTCGGCCACACTATTGCAGTGAGCGCCTGTGAATCCCCTAAAGCAGAGACAAGTGTAACCCCTTCGCAGCTCGTGACATTGCCCATGTGGTCCACAAGGGTTTTCCTGGCAATTTTGCATGGAATTGTTTCCAGTTGAGATGTAGCATCCATGAAGTCCGATTCCATCGCCATCCATGCCTGGAGGACACACGCATTGAGATATTTGTCCTCCTAGAGCCAGGTTATCTATGCATTGAGCAGACGGATGACATCCACCATGGTTGATACTGCAGGAGCCTTGCCAAGAACATGTAATGCCGTCGCCCATATAACCGGGAGGACAGGGGCCGCATATACGAGATCCAATAGTATTGTGACATGAAACCATTGGGCTGCAGCCGCCATTGTTAATAGTTAAGCATTCATCTATATCAGTACAGGTGTAACCATCTCCTTCGTAGCCCCGAGGACACTGGCCACATCGGAAAGATCCTGGAAGATTTATGCACTGGACTTTAGGATTAACTGAGCAACGAGGGCCCAGACTCGTATCACATTCATTGACGTCGGTTAAACAAGCAACACTGGTTCCATTTGTGGTCCACCCTTGATCACATATACATTTGATGCCGTCGCCTGATGTAACACAACTGCCGTGACCGCACATCTCAAAGTTGCCACCGGAACAATCTTTATCTCTTCTTGTGCAATGTAATCCATACCATCCTGATCTGCATCGACATTCATACGTGCCCGGCCTGTTAATGCAGTCTGCGCCATTTTGACAGCCTAGATCTGTACCTGCGAAGTTACGACACTCGTTGACGTCCACTTCGCAGTTTCTTCCTTCCCAGTTTGTAGGGCACAAACAGTAATAGCCATTCATTAAATTCAAACATGTGCCTCCATGTTGACAAGTTTGAGATTGACATTCGTCCCAGGCGTTGTTATTGATTCTATTTTGTAGGTTATTTATTTTAGTCGTTAGTCTGTTGATTTGTGTCCAAATTAGTGATATGTTTCGTATTAGATCGCTGGAAGATATCGTAGTCTGGCTCTCTAGTGCTGCTAGTCTATTTAGAATTCCACGCAGCCCATTCATAGCCGTATCGAAATCGTCAAACTGTTCGGGCTGGAACTGACCTTCACTTCTTGTTGTGATCGTCACGTTGAGCAAATTGATGTCGCCAACATACACACTGGATTTGGGTCCATTGGTGGCAAAATATATGTTCTTGTCTTGCGCTGGTTCAAGAATAAGGTGGCCATTTCTGCTCTTGATCTTGGGTCGGTCTTTATAAACTTTACAGTTGAGATGAACAATCAAAGTTGTTAAAATCAAATATTGCGTCAGAAGTCTTTTCATATTTGAGTGCGTGTCATTAGCACTAAACGTAGCTGCAGACTGCGCTGATACATGTGGAAAATTACTTGTTTATCAAAAGGGGCGTCACAATATGACTATACGCCCCACACGATAAGTATAAAGATCGCGTTTCATTTTCAAATACTCATTATGATAAATGAGCATGTGGTAAAACGGATGATAAGGCATTCTAGTAATAGTTTCATTAGTTCATTTAAACATTTTGAGGTACCTATCTTGATTGTCTATGTATATGTTACGGCTAGAAACAGGTGTAAACAAGAGCTGAAGTGAGAACTTAACTTAAAGTAACTTATGTGTATGATTGAAGTACATAACGGGCGGTTTATAGACATAGTTTTTATTTTATTTTATTTATTCTCTATTGCACGCAATCCATTAACCCCTAGCGTGCCACGGCCCCATGGTGGGTACAGCGTTTGTACGACACTTAGTACAGCGAAAAATTTGCGGCATGCAAAAGGTTAAACGATTATATACAAAAAGTGAACTTAATGCTAAATAATTGTCTACCAGTTTACCTTTCGGACATGTATGATTTTTGTAGGAGGGGTGCCTTATTTCAAAGAACTCAACATACATACGCATATATATACTTTATAAAAGAATTACATACGAGTATATATTCATACGTGCACACAAGTGCACATAAGTACCCAACAAATAAATACAATCAATAATACACAACATTTTTTGATTTGATTTGATTTTTAGGGTGCCGTATCCAAAAGGTAAAACGGACCCTATTACTGAGACTGTCCGTCCGTCCGTTCGTCTGTCACCAGGCTGTATCTCTCATGTATACATGTTTCATGAACCGTGATAGTTAGTCAGTTGAAACTTTCACAGATGATGTATTTCTGTTGGCTGTTGTAACAAAAAATACTAAAAAACATAATAGAATAAATATTTAAGGAGGCTCCAATTCAACAAACGTGATTTTATTGCTAGTTTTTGCTAGATATTGATAACGGCAATGTTTATAATAAAATGTTTAGTTGTATATTCACTTTAAAAATAAATCATTAAATAAAAAAATAAAAAACAAATAATAAAGACCATACAACAGACACGATTTTTTTGCCGTTTAATAGATAATGGTACGGAACCCTTCGTGCGAGTCCGACTCGCACTTGGCCGGTGTTTTTTAATCCATTAGTATTTTAGTATTGACCATTGACGAAGAAGAAATGATCATGGAGGTGCTGCCATATGCTGACAAAGGACATGTAGGTTTCTGCGCTGTCTGATATTTAGCCATTTAAGCTGAGAACGATATTTGGGCATGTGGTCATATTTGCGCAAACAAAATATAAACCTAAGACAGCTTTTTTTTTTTATATACTACTTCGGGTGGCAGACAAGCAAACGACCCGACTGATGTGAAGCGGTTACCGTAGCCATATTAACGCTCGCAACATGAAATATCGCTATCGCGCCGCCACCCCCGCTGCCAACGCAGCATCTCCTTCATTTCTGGTGACCTCACTCACTCGCAGGAACACAACAACCCTCAAGGAAATTGTTATTTGTACATTCCCCAGTCGGGTAGCTTACAATTACGCTCCCTACCTCTCTTTATAAGCTGTTTAAAAGTCGGTCCAATTTATTTAGATGGTCCTATATTAGTTGAGTTAGGTTAGAATATGCTGGTGATTACCAAAAGCCTTTTCCAATACTTTCATATCACCATATGAAAGCATTGAGAAAGGCCTATATCCAGGATATATCCAGCAGTGGGCAGATACAGGCTGATAATGATGATGATTATAAGAAACAGTACTCCCGTTTATTGTTGGTAAGACCCGCCGCCATTCTCGGTACCTATCACCGTTCCGTTTTACGACGTACTCCGTATTCCCCGCCTTATTTACTACTCAGATCAACATCGCGCTTTTTAATTTAATTTCTTCAACAAGCCCGGTCTGTGGTCGAATGGCAAGCCATGGCTACTTTGATTCCGAGGTCGCAGGTTCAATCCATTCACAAGACAAACATTTATGTGCATGAACATGTTTGTATGTCTTAATCTGGGTGTTTTCTATGTAAGTGTAATAAATATTTACAAAAACAATGTATTTTAAATATTTATCTGTTAGGTAGGACTCATCAGAACAAGCTTTGCTTAGTTTTGGACTAGATGGCGCTGTGTAAATTGTCCAGGAATATTTATCTATTTGTTTCTACTCTTGTTTTGTTTTTGTTACGTATTTGATGAATTAGTTTTACGTATATAGGCGTTTATACAAGAAATTATTAACTTTTGTTCTCATTTTTTTGTTTTCATCAACGATATTATAAATACTATAGATTCTTATGTAGAATGTGGACTTAATAAGTTCCACATTCTACATAAGAAGCAATACGGGTTCACCGCCGAAATGTCCACTACAGACGCAGGAATCGCGCTCGTGAAATACATATTTGAGGCTTGGGAGACGTCTCAGGACGCTATCGGTGTGTTTTGCGACCTCTCCAAAGCATTTGATTGTGTTGATCATCAGACACTGCTGTTCAAATTAAATCATTATGGTATTAAAGAGAAGGCTTTGCAAATGGTAGAATCATACCTTAGTAATAGAACTCAAACGGTGGATGTAAATGGCACAAAATCAAATGCATTTGAGGTAAAAATGGGCGTGCCCCAGGGTTAAATTTTGGGTCCTCTCTTATTCTTGGTATACATCAATGATTTGCCTGATTTGGTAGAAAATTTTGCCAACGTAGTGCTGTTTGCCGACGATACCTCACTTATTTTTAAAGTTACTAGGTATAAAGACAAAATTGATGATGTTAATAATGCTCTTTCTGCAATTTTGAACTGGTTTACTACAAATAATCTCCTTCTTAACTCATACAAAACTAAATGTATTAAATTCACGTTACCCAATGTCAGGCAAGTCCATGCTGATGTAGTCATAAAGGACACCACCCTAGTTTATGACAATGATACTGTTTTTCTTGGTATTACCATTGATTCAAAGTTGCAATGGGGCCCTCATATAACGAAACTAGCTCGCAGACTCAGTTCCGCAGCTTATGCGGTTAGGAGAATAAGACAGATAGCGGACGAGACAACTGCTAGGCTCGTTTATTTTAGTTATTTCCATAGCATTACGAGTATGTCATATGGCATATTGCTTTGGGGTAAAGCAGCTGAATTGAAAAACATTGATAAAATTTTTGTATTACAAAAGAGAGCCATTAGATCAATTTACAATTAGGGTTCAAGGGATTCACTCCGTGAGTTATAAGGAGATAAACATCCTCACTGTCGCTTCTCAATATATTTATGTAAATATTATGTACGTCCGTAAAAATATTTCGAATTTTACAAAAGTATGTGATATAACTAATGTCAACTTGCGGAACAAAAACAAATTGGTTATTCCAAAACATATACTGGGGAAGGTCAATAATTCGTTTGTCGTAAATTGCATCCGCTACTACAATAAGTTGCCGGAGTCGGTCCTGATTTTACCCGACACTAAATTCAAACAGCTTATTAAGACCACCTTATGCAAAAAGGCTTACTACAGGACCGACGATTACCTTAATGATAAAAATATATGGCAAATTCTCGGCACAGGATGTGAAGCACAAGCGTCTTATCTTTACAAGTAGTATTGTGGATATACATATTTAGACTTTTATACAATATGTATATACATTCTATACTATGATTTTTTATATTTTAATTTGTTTACTATTTTATATTACTTAATTTTTTTTTTCTCTTATTTTGGTTGAATACCATTTTTTTTATTGTATTATGTATAATGATAATATTGTATGGCTATTTAAAAAAGACCTATATTGACAGAGTTTCTTTCGGCATTTCTTCTCGTCAATGGTCATTCCGAAATGCTGGTAGATAAAAAAAATATACCTAATTGTAAAAGACGTGTCTAAGTGCCCGCGAGGGCCTACAGAATAAAGAATTTTGACTTTGACTTTGAATTTGACTTTGACGGCATTGCTATAGTAAATTGCATCAGAAAACGGTTCCCGTCCCCTGGGAGATCTATAACTATCGCTATCTTTTGCATCTCGGCGCTTTAATATCTATTTCTCTCGCTGAGTACATAATCGGAACAATGGCACAATACACTTATAAGCAGTACTTGGACTTCATACTACCGCCCAAATCAGCGCACACACACAGCTAAGCGTCATTTACACGACCGCCAAGCAGTGTTGTCATATCTACGAACTTTTTGGTAGATCTACCAATTTTCACTTCAGTCTACCTATCTACCACCCTAGACCGTAAAACTACCTATTTTTAGTATTTTTTAAATTAGTATGACATATCACCATTTTGAAATATTTTTTTATATCGACGACGTTGCAATGTGTTGCGTGAGCCATGCGATGATGCGTCAAGCGTACATTGAGTGCACAATTGAGTGTGAGTCTGACAGAGCCCAAAAACCTAGGCAGTATCCAAGCCTTATACCACAAAAAAAAAAAGTCCGCTGTCAGCAACCGTTCGCTCCATTTCGCGTCCATTTACATATTGATGTGAATTTTTGCTTTGCTCCTGAGGTTTGCTCTGTTTTGTGTGTTGTTGTTAAATCTAAATAACTATCTATTAACGGTGCTAATTGCTGTTTGTTCTGTGTTGCGTGCATTTATATAATGGATTTTGAGAGCAGCGAAAGCGATGCACAGAGAACTCCGCCACGAAAAGCTATAAAAAGGCACTATGACCAAAAATATTCGAAATTAAGAGAGAGGTGGTGGTAGATCTACCAATTTTACATTTTACATTCTACCAATTTCTACCAACATTTAGCACATAATCTACTAATTTTCTAAAATTCGGGCTGGCAACACTGCCGCCAAGGCACTTTGGGTGCGCGAAACTACGCAGTGCCGCGTCGCGTGTCGCACAGGCCGGTCGGTGGAGGAACGGTCGGCGCGGCGTCCGCTATGCTATTCGCCCCCGGTCCCCTTTTTGATTCCGTAACGTTAATATAGCGCTCGGAACAAATTATAATATGTAATAATGGCGGCGACACGACAACGTGTATACTGCAAAGTTTATGGCGGCCTAAATTCAATACTGACAAAACCAACATTGACATTTTTTCAACTTCCTATTGATGCATGCAGAAACGTAAAATTAATACCTATTAGTTTTTATAACTAACTCGTATTCTTGTTTGTCTCTTCGGTACAAATGACAACGCGCATTGGCAACGCACGTGTGATGCCCCTGGTGTTACAAGCATTCATAGGCTGCGGTAACTGCTTTCCATCAGGCGGGACGTATGCTTGTTTGTCACTTTAGTGGTATAAAAAAATTACATTTTGTAGCTTTTTTACGCGCATTTTATTATAGATGGATATGATTTTTTGTACACTACGTCGGGGACAGACAAGCATACGGTCCGCCTGATGTGAAGCGGTTACCGTAGCGATATTAACGCTCGCAACAAAAATTTCGCTCGCGCGCCGCCACCCCCGCGGCCTCGCTGCCAACGCAGCATCTCCTTCCTTTCTGGTGACCTCACTCACTCGCAGAAACACAACAACCCTCAAGCGAATTGTTATTTGGCTGCGGTATTCTGTAAGGTGGAGGTACATTCCCCAGTCGGGTAGCTTACAATTACGCTCCCTACCTCCGTTTTCGTCAGAGCTTCGTTTGTCAGTCAGCATGGTGCACCTCGTGCAGTTGAAGTTGGCTTTGGTTCAAAGATGTTGATGAACCGCTTACACCCCATTGTTATTGTTTATCTAAAGATCGTGGTGAGCCACTTACAACCCAAAACCTATCTCATATCTTAAGCTGAAATCTGATTTACGGATCCAAAAAAATGGCATCTGAATCAGTTTCAAGTACAGCCCGTAAGCCCGGTAAACAAAACTTACTTGCATATTTTACTGAATGTAACGAAGGGGAGCATCAAAATAAGGGTACTACCACACAATCGCAGCCGTGACAGCGGTTTGTTAATTATATCCGTGAGATGCGTATCGCCGGGGCGCTTTGTTCACAGTTGTCGACTGAGTTACATAGATTAACATAACAAATAGACATGATAACATGTAAATAAATATATTTTAATTTTTTTATTTAATTATCTATTTTTAAAGTGAATATAAAACTAAATATTATGTTATATAAATATTATTTCAAGCGTCTACCTATTGCCGTTATCAATTGCGAGCAAAAACGAGCAAAAAAACCGGCCAAGTGCGAGTCGGACTCGCGCATGAAAGGTTCCGTACCATTATCTATAAAAACGGCAAAAAAATAATGTCTGTTGTATGGGAGCCCCCCTTAAATATTTGTTTTATTCTATTTCTTAGTATTTTTTGTTATAGCGGCAATAGAAATGCATCATCTGTGAAAATTTCAACTGTCTAACTATCACGGTTCATGAGATACAGCCTGGTGACAGACGGACGGACGGACAGACGGACGGACGGATGGACGGACAGCGGAACCTCAGTAATATGGCTGATATGGTCATATGATGAGGAGACCAGCAGGCCTAGACAAGTGGCATACGCTCCGAAACGTTTCCATATCGACGAGCGTTAATGCCGTAGCGTTAGCGACAATAAATTGGTAGCCAAGGTTACATAAACCTCGTAAGCGCTTAGTCGATTTGAACCTTCGATAAAAACAATAATATTGTCTATGCTTACAAACGTCACGTAGGAAATTACATTCTCTCGCAGTGCTGCCATCGTAAGATATTTCCTCCAAATTTAGTACATTTTTCACGTTTAGGGGAACTTTTAAGGTATGGAATATTTAGGGTGTTTTTCAAGATAAAATTATTTGGTCTGAATTTTGGTTATCAGCTGCATTTTGAATGACTTAAACAAATTATATGTATTAATTAAAAAAAAAATTAATACAAGATTCTGATTTATTGAATGATTAATGACTTCTTCTATAGAATTGGAATTAGCAAACAACTTTAATTTAATTTTTTGATTTGATCAATACAGTATTTCAAGTACAACGCGTACTTGAAAAGAATAAACTATCAAAAAATGTCTTCTAAAGTTTATAATTACAAATTTTGGAAGACATTATATACAAACGACACAGGCTTCTCTAAACCTAAGACAGCTTTTTTTTTTTATATACTACTTCGGGTGGCAGACAAGCAAACGACCCGACTGATGTGAAGCGGTTACCGTAGCCATATTAACGCTCGCAACATGAAATATCGCTATCGCGCCGCCACCCCCGCTGCCAACGCAGCATCTCCTTCATTTCTGGTGACCTCACTCACTCGCAGGAACACAACAACCCTCAAGGAAATTGTTATTTGTACATTCCCCAGTCGGGTAGCTTACAATTACGCTCCCTACCTCTCTTTATAAGCTGTTTAAAAGTCGGTCCAATTTATTTAGATGGTCCTATATTAGTTGAGTTAGGTTAGAATATGCTGGTGATTACCAAAAGCCTTTTCCAATACTTTCATATCACCATATGAAAGCATTGAGAAAGGCCTATATCCAGGATATATCCAGCAGTGGGCAGATACAGGCTGATAATGATGATGATTATAAGAAACAGTACTCCCGTTTATTGTTGGTAAGACCCGCCGCCATTCTCGGTACCTATCACCGTTCCGTTTTACGACGTACTCCGTATTCCCCGCCTTATTTACTACTCAGATCAACATCGCGCTTTTTAATTTAATTTCTTCAACAAGCCCGGTCTGTGGTCGAATGGCAAGCCATGGCTACTTTGATTCCGAGGTCGCAGGTTCAATCCATTCACAAGACAAACATTTATGTGCATGAACATGTTTGTATGTCTTAATCTGGGTGTTTTCTATGTAAGTGTAATAAATATTTACAAAAACAATGTATTTTAAATATTTATCTGTTAGGTAGGACTCATCAGAACAAGCTTTGCTTAGTTTTGGACTAGATGGCGCTGTGTAAATTGTCCAGGAATATTTATCTATTTGTTTCTACTCTTGTTTTGTTTTTGTTACGTATTTGATGAATTAGTTTTACGTATATAGGCGTTTATACAAGAAATTATTAACTTTTGTTCTCATTTTTTTGTTTTCATCAACGATATTATAAATACTATAGATTCTTATGTAGAATGTGGACTTAATAAGTTCCACATTCTACATAAGAAGCAATACGGGTTCACCGCCGAAATGTCCACTACAGACGCAGGAATCGCGCTCGTGAAATACATATTTGAGGCTTGGGAGACGTCTCAGGACGCTATCGGTGTGTTTTGCGACCTCTCCAAAGCATTTGATTGTGTTGATCATCAGACACTGCTGTTCAAATTAAATCATTATGGTATTAAAGAGAAGGCTTTGCAAATGGTAGAATCATACCTTAGTAATAGAACTCAAACGGTGGATGTAAATGGCACAAAATCAAATGCATTTGAGGTAAAAATGGGCGTGCCCCAGGGTTAAATTTTGGGTCCTCTCTTATTCTTGGTATACATCAATGATTTGCCTGATTTGGTAGAAAATTTTGCCAACGTAGTGCTGTTTGCCGACGATACCTCACTTATTTTTAAAGTTACTAGGTATAAAGACAAAATTGATGATGTTAATAATGCTCTTTCTGCAATTTTGAACTGGTTTACTACAAATAATCTCCTTCTTAACTCATACAAAACTAAATGTATTAAATTCACGTTACCCAATGTCAGGCAAGTCCATGCTGATGTAGTCATAAAGGACACCACCCTAGTTTATGACAATGATACTGTTTTTCTTGGTATTACCATTGATTCAAAGTTGCAATGGGGCCCTCATATAACGAAACTAGCTCGCAGACTCAGTTCCGCAGCTTATGCGGTTAGGAGAATAAGACAGATAGCGGACGAGACAACTGCTAGGCTCGTTTATTTTAGTTATTTCCATAGCATTACGAGTATGTCATATGGCATATTGCTTTGGGGTAAAGCAGCTGAATTGAAAAACATTGATAAAATTTTTGTATTACAAAAGAGAGCCATTAGATCAATTTACAATTAGGGTTCAAGGGATTCACTCCGTGAGTTATAAGGAGATAAACATCCTCACTGTCGCTTCTCAATATATTTATGTAAATATTATGTACGTCCGTAAAAATATTTCGAATTTTACAAAAGTATGTGATATAACTAATGTCAACTTGCGGAACAAAAACAAATTGGTTATTCCAAAACATATACTGGGGAAGGTCAATAATTCGTTTGTCGTAAATTGCATCCGCTACTACAATAAGTTGCCGGAGTCGGTCCTGATTTTACCCGACACTAAATTCAAACAGCTTATTAAGACCACCTTATGCAAAAAGGCTTACTACAGGACCGACGATTACCTTAATGATAAAAATATATGGCAAATTCTCGGCACAGGATGTGAAGCACAAGCGTCTTATCTTTACAAGTAGTATTGTGGATATACATATTTAGACTTTTATACAATATGTATATACATTCTATACTATGATTTTTTATATTTTAATTTGTTTACTATTTTATATTACTTAATTTTTTTTTTTCTCTTATTTTGGTTGAATACCATTTTTTTTATTGTATTATGTATAATGATAATATTGTATGGCTATTTAAAAAAGACCTATATTGACAGAGTTTCTTTCGGCATTTCTTCTCGTCAATGGTCATTCCGAAATGCTGGTAGATAAAAAAAATATACCTAATTGTAAAAGACGTGTCTAAGTGCCCGCGAGGGCCTACAGAATAAAGAATTTTGACTTTGACTTTGAATTTGACTTTGACGGCATTGCTATAGTAAATTGCATCAGAAAACGGTTCCCGTCCCCTGGGAGATCTATAACTATCGCTATCTTTTGCATCTCGGCGCTTTAATATCTATTTCTCTCGCTGAGTACATAATCGGAACAATGGCACAATACACTTATAAGCAGTACTTGGACTTCATACTACCGCCCAAATCAGCGCACACACACAGCTAAGCGTCATTTACACGACCGCCAAGCAGTGTTGTCATATCTACGAACTTTTTGGTAGATCTACCAATTTTCACTTCAGTCTACCTATCTACCACCCTAGACCGTAAAACTACCTATTTTTAGTATTTTTTAAATTAGTATGACATATCACCATTTTGAAATATTTTTTTATATCGACGACGTTGCAATGTGTTGCGTGAGCCATGCGATGATGCGTCAAGCGTACATTGAGTGCACAATTGAGTGTGAGTCTGACAGAGCCCAAAAACCTAGGCAGTATCCAAGCCTTATACCACAAAAAAAAAAAGTCCGCTGTCAGCAACCGTTCGCTCCATTTCGCGTCCATTTACATATTGATGTGAATTTTTGCTTTGCTCCTGAGGTTTGCTCTGTTTTGTGTGTTGTTGTTAAATCTAAATAACTATCTATTAACGGTGCTAATTGCTGTTTGTTCTGTGTTGCGTGCATTTATATAATGGATTTTGAGAGCAGCGAAAGCGATGCACAGAGAACTCCGCCACGAAAAGCTATAAAAAGGCACTATGACCAAAAATATTCGAAATTAAGAGAGAGGTGGTGGTAGATCTACCAATTTTACATTTTACATTCTACCAATTTCTACCAACATTTAGCACATAATCTACTAATTTTCTAAAATTCGGGCTGGCAACACTGCCGCCAAGGCACTTTGGGTGCGCGAAACTACGCAGTGCCGCGTCGCGTGTCGCACAGGCCGGTCGGTGGAGGAACGGTCGGCGCGGCGTCCGCTATGCTATTCGCCCCCGGTCCCCTTTTTGATTCCGTAACGTTAATATAGCGCTCGGAACAAATTATAATATGTAATAATGGCGGCGACACGACAACGTGTATACTGCAAAGTTTATGGCGGCCTAAATTCAATACTGACAAAACCAACATTGACATTTTTTCAACTTCCTATTGATGCATGCAGAAACGTAAAATTAATACCTATTAGTTTTTATAACTAACTCGTATTCTTGTTTGTCTCTTCGGTACAAATGACAACGCGCATTGGCAACGCACGTGTGATGCCCCTGGTGTTACAAGCATTCATAGGCTGCGGTAACTGCTTTCCATCAGGCGGGACGTATGCTTGTTTGTCACTTTAGTGGTATAAAAAAATTACATTTTGTAGCTTTTTTACGCGCATTTTATTATAGATGGATATGATTTTTTGTACACTACGTCGGGGACAGACAAGCATACGGTCCGCCTGATGTGAAGCGGTTACCGTAGCGATATTAACGCTCGCAACAAAAATTTCGCTCGCGCGCCGCCACCCCCGCGGCCTCGCTGCCAACGCAGCATCTCCTTCCTTTCTGGTGACCTCACTCACTCGCAGAAACACAACAACCCTCAAGCGAATTGTTATTTGGCTGCGGTATTCTGTAAGGTGGAGGTACATTCCCCAGTCGGGTAGCTTACAATTACGCTCCCTACCTCCGTTTTCGTCAGAGCTTCGTTTGTCAGTCAGCATGGTGCACCTCGTGCAGTTGAAGTTGGCTTTGGTTCAAAGATGTTGATGAACCGCTTACACCCCATTGTTATTGTTTATCTAAAGATCGTGGTGAGCCACTTACAACCCAAAACCTATCTCATATCTTAAGCTGAAATCTGATTTACGGATCCAAAAAAATGGCATCTGAATCAGTTTCAAGTACAGCCCGTAAGCCCGGTAAACAAAACTTACTTGCATATTTTACTGAATGTAACGAAGGGGAGCATCAAAATAAGGGTACTACCACACAATCGCAGCCGTGACAGCGGTTTGTTAATTATATCCGTGAGATGCGTATCGCCGGGGCGCTTTGTTCACAGTTGTCGACTGAGTTACATAGATTAACATAACAAATAGACATGATAACATGTAAATAAATATATTTTAATTTTTTTATTTAATTATCTATTTTTAAAGTGAATATAAAACTAAATATTATGTTATATAAATATTATTTCAAGCGTCTACCTATTGCCGTTATCAATTGCGAGCAAAAACGAGCAAAAAAACCGGCCAAGTGCGAGTCGGACTCGCGCATGAAAGGTTCCGTACCATTATCTATAAAAACGGCAAAAAAATAATGTCTGTTGTATGGGAGCCCCCCTTAAATATTTGTTTTATTCTATTTCTTAGTATTTTTTGTTATAGCGGCAATAGAAATGCATCATCTGTGAAAATTTCAACTGTCTAACTATCACGGTTCATGAGATACAGCCTGGTGACAGACGGACGGACGGACAGACGGACGGACGGATGGACGGACAGCGGAACCTCAGTAATATGGCTGATATGGTCATATGATGAGGAGACCAGCAGGCCTAGACAAGTGGCATACGCTCCGAAACGTTTCCATATCGACGAGCGTTAATGCCGTAGCGTTAGCGACAATAAATTGGTAGCCAAGGTTACATAAACCTCGTAAGCGCTTAGTCGATTTGAACCTTCGATAAAAACAATAATATTGTCTATGCTTACAAACGTCACGTAGGAAATTACATTCTCTCGCAGTGCTGCCATCGTAAGATATTTCCTCCAAATTTAGTACATTTTTCACGTTTAGGGGAACTTTTAAGGTATGGAATATTTAGGGTGTTTTTCAAGATAAAATTATTTGGTCTGAATTTTGGTTATCAGCTGCATTTTGAATGACTTAAACAAATTATATGTATTAATTAAAAAAAAAATTAATACAAGATTCTGATTTATTGAATGATTAATGACTTCTTCTATAGAATTGGAATTAGCAAACAACTTTAATTTAATTTTTTGATTTGATCAATACAGTATTTCAAGTACAACGCGTACTTGAAAAGAATAAACTATCAAAAAATGTCTTCTAAAGTTTATAATTACAAATTTTGGAAGACATTATATACAAACGACACAGGCTTCTCCAGCTGATTAAGAACGTTCACGGGGTTCACGTTCGCTTCGCTGTCCACGCATAGCGGCCGTAATATAGCGGTGAATGACGTCACTAGAACGTTGTCAATGTAATCAAAATGGCTTTGTTTCTTAAAGAGCGGTGTTTGACGCCGTAACGTCAAAAAGCGGTGCATGACGGCCGTATTGTGGCGATGGTTTGTTAACGTTTTTTCGATAGCGGTGAAGCCATTTTAAAATATTTTTGTACAAAATGAATGCCAACTCCATTGATTTTGTGCGGATTCATGAGATATTATATAATGTAAAGCATACAGACTACAGACAGACGCAAATGAAGAAAATATTATTTATTGTATAAATCACTTTCCCCCATACGAATATTTTCGTCTTCTGATGATTGCTCATCTTCCAAATATACGAGTAACGCTATATCAATGTCGTCCATTTGCAAAAGTTGGCATTAACTTTGTGGTCTGTTCTCCGTAATAAGACGGCCGTCGAAGTCTCGAACATTCCATAGGTCTACGGCCGTCTTTTTACGGCCATCATATTGCGTCCGCTTTATGACGCCACCGCTTTTGGAGGAAACCAAAGCCATACGGAACGCAATTGCTTGTCAAAAGTGCCACTTGGCTAAGCTTTTGAGGTACCGAGTGGGCCACTGGGAGTCATATTCAATGCGAGGGAAGTTGATAAGACTATTAAAAACATGACACGTGGTAAATCACCAGGACACGATGGCCTCAGTATCGAACATCTGCAACATGCCGGACCACACATTTCAAGAATATTGGCAATGTTCTACTCTCTCTGTGTGAGCCACTCTTACTTGCCTCCAGATATGTTGAAAACGGTGGTGGTGCCTGTGGTTAAAAATAAAAGTGGAGATCTCTCGGATAAAAATAACTACAGGCCTATCTCTCTTGCCACAGTTATAGCCAAGGTGTTTGACGGTCTGCTTAATACACAGTTAAATAAATATATCAAGTTGCATGACAATCAATTTGGTTTTAGATCTCAATTGTCTACTGAAAGTGCAATACTGTGTCTTAAGCATACGGTCAGATACTACTTGGATCGAAAAACTCCTGTGTATGCGTGTTTCCTTGACCTGTCGAGGGCCTTTGACCTGGTAGTTTATGATACTCTGTGGAAGAAATTAGAAAGCACTAACTTGCCACGTGAACTTGTAAACATCTTAAAGCACTGGTATGAACATCAGGTCAATGGAGTCAGATGGGCGGGGGCAATGTCGGAACCTTATCGGTTGGAGTGCGGAGTAAGGCAGGGTGGTCTAACCTCACCCATGCTATTTAATCTATACATGGATGCCCTGATCGTCGCGCTCAGCGGCCAGCATGTCGGATGTCATGTGGACGATGTATGCGTGAATAACCTGAGCTACGCGGATGACATGGTCTTGCTGAGCACGTCGGTCTGTGGTGTGCGGAAACTTATGAAGATGTGTGAGGAATACGCCTGTGCGCATGGGCTACGATATAATGTGATTAAAAGTCAATACATGGTCTTTGAGGCTGTTGGTGCTAAGTGCCCTCAAAAGATACCACCTATCAGTCTGAACGGCGTTCCACTTGAAAGAGTGAATTCTTTTAAGTACTTGGGGCACATAGTCACTGTCGACCTCAGGGACCATGCCGACATAGAGCGGGAGCGGAGGGCGTTGTCGCGAAGGGCGAATATGCTGGCTCGCAGGTTTGCGCGCTGCTCCGCAGAGGTGAAGGTGACGCTGTTTCGTGCATACTGCACCTCGTTCTATACGTGCAGCTTGTGGGCCGTATATTCGCAGCGGAGCTACAACGCCCTTCGTGTACAATTTAATAATGCGTTCAGGGCGATGATGGGACTGCCCCGCTTCTGCAGCGCCTCAGGCATGTTCGCCATGGCGCGTACTGATTGCTTTCATGCGACTATACGCAAGAGGTGCGCGTCAATGGTGCGCAGAGTGTGGGCCAGTTCCAACGTCGTCCTGGCGATGATAGCAGATAGGTTTGATTGTCCCTTTATTCGCCACTGCTGTGACAGACATGTCGGTTACAGTGGCGGTTAGAGGTGTGATCGCCTATTAAATAAGTAATAATATTGTATTTAATTTTATTTGTATTTTATTTGTATTTGTATTACATTTCATTTGATTGTTGAAAACATGTATGGGTTAACAGACCTGAAATAAACGAATTTTAATTTTTAATTTAATTAGCACCTTACAGATTACCGCAGTCAAATAACAATTCCCTTGAGGGTTCTTGTGTTCCTGCGAGTGAGGTCACCAGAAAGGAAGAACTCGCTGCGTTAGCAGCGGAGGTGCCGGCCCGCGAGCGATATTTCATGTTGCGAGTGTTAATATGGCTACGGTAACCGCTTCACATCAGGTGGGTCGTATGCTTGTCTGCCACCCGACGTAATATAAAAAAAAAACATTAGTTCCGGCTTCCAGCACTGCCGGCACAAATAATTTACATTATAAGTCACTGTCTATTTAATTTGTATAGTCTATGGACGTGAGTAACGACTAGTTCGCGTGGCGGTGCGTTGTTCCGTCAACCGGTGAGATCTCACAAATTAACGACACCGATCGAGCACTTGACTCGGCCGCACTATTACCTACTGCGTTAAACGATCGAAATTATGTATTAAAATGTATTATTAGTAATAAATGTTTGGGACATTGATAAATCGTTAGCCATCTAAATAAAAGAGAAAGCCACTGACTCACTCACTCACTCATCACGAAATTTCAGAAACTGTAAGTGCTAGGAGTGTCAAATTTTGCATGGGGGTTCCTTTTAGGACGTAGGTGCTCACTAAGACGGGAATTTGGAAAATTCAACCCCTAAGGGGGTGAAACCGGGGTCCAAAGTTTGTATAGGGAAACTAGATTAGTTGGACTATTTTACCCGAAACTTTACACGAGTATTTCTATAGACAAAATGAGTAAACATGTGTTTCAGGATTTTTCAAAATTCAACTCCTTAAGGGGTAAAATGGGGTAAAAAGTCTTTATGGTTTATCGGATCGCCGATTACGAAAACAATAACTGTTTTATAATCCAACATAGCCGACGTGACATAAAATCACCCCTGTTTGAAATGTCATAATATTAATATGGGTGTTGATTCTATGGTTTTCTGGGACGTTAATTACGAAAATGGCATCGATTTGAAAATATAACATAGTGGACACGAAATTACTTAAAAGTATTTTTCAAATTTTACCCCTAAGAGGGTGAAACGGAGGTCCAAAGTTTGTATGGGGAAACGAGATTAGTTGGGCTATTTAATTTTTATGTTAAACTTTACACGGGTCGCTGATTACGATAACAACAACGATTTTAAAATTCAACGTGGCTAATGTGACCATCATCTCCTATCAGGGTGCGATGGGGTTAAAATGTCTATATATCAATATATGTGTCGTTTCTATCACTGGACCGATTTAGATGAAATTTGGTTCAAAGATACTTTGAATCCTGGGAAAGGACATAAGATAGTTTTTGTCCCAGAAATTACCTGTTATTGTTATTTATTGTACATGTAGGGCGGTTCTATGTTCGACTGCATGTATTTTTTTAAATATAGCTTCAATGATTTCTCCGTCAATTGTACAGCAATTTTAATAATTCTTATTTGTTTGAGAGGGTGCACTCTTCCGGTGGTCCCATATTAATCAAATCAGTATCTGATGATGGAATCCCTGGGAAATCGAGAGAAAGGGTGGAAATTTATAGGCATGGACATGGATACAGTAATTGATGAGTTTTCTGATGTTATTAAGTTACATTATTTGCATTTGGAAGTCATCATGTGACACTGCTGAGCTGATGAGTAACAGTTAGGAGTTTTGAGAGTGTTGAGTTTTCTTAATAAAGTTATTAATGTATTTTCGTCTAGAAGGCACCATGTCATTACTACTTGTACGTACCCATTATTATAATAAATAAATAAATAAAATATTATTATTTAAATAGTTGTCTTGGCCAACTTGCCAGATAAATATTTTTTGAAAAAATATTTATCTGGCACCACCTAGGGCTGGGGGGGGGGGGGGGGGGTGAATTTTTCCATTTTTCAAAAAATAAATAAATAAAATCGACGGTCCCTACGTATAAAGCGAATGTCCAGACATGTCTGGTTATACTACGACATAGTAATTAAAGAATATTATTATTGGACAAATGTATTAATTTCTTACTTTTTAATTATATAGAATCAATAAAATAAAAAATAAAATGTTTTTTACGAGCAATCTATAGCAAATTATGCAATTTAAAAAAATGCCATTTTTGACATGTCGCTATATACGTAGGGACCGTCGAAATATTCAATAAAAAAGAAATAACCTAAAAAAATAATAAACCAACTGAAAAATACTGACACGAAAAAGCCAAATATAACTATTATCTACCTCCTGAGATTTTTCAAGGCGGTGTAATTTTTTAAAAGTTTGATTTATTCTTTTTAAGCTGACGGAATAAGACTTCTGTTATTCTAATAGGTTTTTAAATTTGTATTTGGCGTCTATCAGTGCTTATGCGATCGCGGGCGGGAGCGGGACGGATGTAGTAGTTATCGGTAATGTTCTTGCATCCGTATTTAGTACAATTACAAGGTGCTACATAAAGGTGGTTAAATGTGGCTTGGATAATCTAAAATGCCCGTATTCAGAAAAGCTATATATATAAATGAATGTTGCTAAGCGCAAAACTCGAGAACGGCTCGACAAATTCTGCAAATTTTTAATTAAATATTTTCGTTAAGGTATATGAAAGGTTCTTATGGAGAGAATAGACGTAAAAAATGCGAGGAAAATAAAACACTACTTTCTACTCGTGCGAAGCCGGGACGGGCAGCTAGTATATTAGATGTCTTTATCCAATTGACTCTAGGTGTGCACATTTTTTTTCAGTTCGTTATATAAAGGCGTCACAGTATCATAAATATAGATAAATAAATAAATAAATATTTCTGGACAATTTACACAGCGCCATCTAGTCCCAAATTAAGCGCAAAGCTTGTGTTAAGGGTACTAGACAACTGATAAATGTAATTAAATACATTTTTATTTTGTAAATACATATAATAATACATAGAAAATACCCAGACCAAGACAAACAGACATGTTCATGCACACAAATGTTTGTCTTGTGCGGGAATAGAAACCGGCGACCTCGGAGTCAAAGTGGCCATTGCTAACCATTCGACCACCGAGCTCGTCGACCATAGATGAAATGATTACTTCGATAGTATAAAAACTTCTTGAGATATGATAATTCGAAATCGTCCAATCCTCAGAGCTCGTCTCTGAAGAGAGTCACAAGGTGCAGGCTGGTAGTTGGGTGCTCCGACGCTATATCTCTCTAATATATAAAATTCTACTGTCGCGGTGTTTGTCACCAAATTCCTCCGAAACGGCTGGACCGATTTTTATGAAATTTTGTGTGCACATCGGTTAGGTCGGAGAATCGGCCAACATCTATTTTTCATACCCCTAAATATTTCTTTTTAGTTAATTGATTCAGGTGTTATTTTACGGAAGTCAAATTTACAGGCAATTTGATCTACACTACTTTGCGTGCTTCCGCCACCAATTAGTTCATGCAAACTACTGCCGGCCGGCACCCACTTTTTATTTTATTTTATTGACAATTTTTTTTGTATTATATTTTATGATTTTGCATTGAAAAATACATACAACTTCAAAATTTCACCCTTCTACCATCAACCCCTAAATTTATGTCGCAAAACAACGTTTGCCGGGTCACCTAGTTTCATTAAAGTATTCCAAGTGAAGCAGAAGACTTTGATTAGGGGTGTAAGTGGTTCATCAACATCTTTGAACCAAAGCCAACTTCACCTGCACGCGGTGCACCCTGCTGACTGTCAAACGAAGCTCTGGCGAAAAGAGAGGTAGAGAGCGTAGCGTAAGCTAACCGACTGGGGAATGTACCTCCACCTCACAGAATACCGCAGCCAAATAACAGTTCCCTTGAGGGCTGTTGTGTTCCTGTGAGTGAGTGAGGTCACCAGAAAGGAAGGAGATGCTGCGATGGCAGCGGGGGTGACGGCGCGCGAGCGATATTTAATGTTGCGAGCGTTAATATTAACGTTAATATTAACCCGCCTGATGTGAAGCGGTTACCATAGCCATATGGCTATGGTAACCGCTTCACATCATGCGGGTCGTATGCTTGTCTGCCACACGACGTAGTATAAAAAAAAAGCTATATCCTATATAGGATCTATATCCCGCGCACGCCTATCAAATGACCGGGCTTGACCCGTGATTTAATAGGGGTACATAATAATAATAATTGTTTATTTCAGACTATATCAGATGCTAGTAAAAATATTTCTTAAAAAGCTATGTTAGTAAGTTAACTATTGTTATTGGTATGGGGAACAATGTAAATTATTCCAATGAGCCAGCAGCGGACTGTCCCAGCTATCGGAGATATTTTTCAGGATGCTGTTGGGGCTGGAACGAAGGCGAGGGAGCATGGAAGCACATCTTTTGCGAATAATGGCGTGAAAACCATCAGTTCGTGCCTCCACGAACATGCCAGAAGCACTGCAGCGGCGTAACAAATCCAACAGCGCCCTGAAGGCGTTATTATATTGCACTCTCAAGGCATTGCATGTCCGACGCGTATAGTCGACCCACAGACTACACGTGTAGAATGATTTACAATAGGCCTTAAATAATGTAATCTTCACTTCCCTCGTACAACGTGCAAATCTGCGGGCTAACATGTTGCACCGAACAGACAACGCCCTGCGCTCTCTCTCTATGTCTAGGTCGACACTAAGGTCCTCAGAGACCCCGTGGCCCAGATACTTAAAGTTGGCGACCCTAGAGAGTGGAAGCCCAGCTAGAGTGATATCTGGCAGATCAGTAAATGTTTTCTTACCTGCTCTAAAAACTAGTACTACACTCTTCTTCGTATTGTATCTGAGCCCATGGGTCTCCGCATAAGACTCACAAATGTGGATCAGTTTCCTCATGGCTCTAATTGAGGGGCTCATCAGGACCATGTCATCTGCATAGCTGATATTATTTACACATGTTCCATCTGGTAACTGGCAACCGACATTTGCCCTGCTGAGCTCCCCAATCAAGCGGTTGATGTATAAATTAAAAAGCCGAGGTGACGTTAAACCGCCCTGTCTATATATTTTATGTATAATGAATGGTTTATCACCAAAAGCCGAGCAAGCGAAGCGGATGACGCTCGACTCTCTATTGCTTTTGGAAATGGTGTGGTGTGAAAAACTCACCTCTCTTTCTCTGAAAATAAGGCTCGTTTGCATCGCTCGTTTGGCTTTTGGTTCTCATCAGTATATTCCAACCTAACTCAACTAACAAAGGACCATCTAAATAAATTGGATCTGTAGGGACACATTATGCCAGATCAGCGTTTTTGCCGTAGCGATCCGGTGCACAAGCATAACGCGCCAGTCGTCCCCAGGTTTCCGTGCCCAATACACACTCGTATTGGTCAAGTTATTGGTTCGGATTATTAGTTTTATGTACTTGGTAAACTATGTGGAAATTTGTATCAGTGGCAAAATACACGTAGTCAGTTATATAAAATAACTGTTATCAATTCACAAACAATAGCACCTTCGATAGTCAGACAATTAAAGTAGTTTTACAGTAGAGCCTTAAAGCAGCAAACAATTACAGTGGTGACCCTAGACTTTGAACATCTTGTATTGATGTTGTGAAAAAAGAACAGTAAGGACATTTTTTTTTGTTTTTTCGTGTAAAAAGGGGGGCGGCTCAGACCACCATGCCGAAATTAGCTAGCGCAAGACAAAATTTGTACGCCACCATGCCGAACTCAGCTAGCGCAAGAGAAAATTTGTTCGCCACCACACAGAGCAATTGATATGCAACGCCAAGGACACGGTGCCGCGGGCGATAGCGGTGCACAGTTGCCGCCGCCCGGCGGAATCGCACACATCCCAGATCTTTTGGACGACAAATCACAGAAATCTTATTGTTATTTATATGGAAATCGCGCACGGAGGAATAACAACTTTAATAACCACAAGGAGTGGTAGCTAAAATAGCACATATAGAATTAAGGGAAAATAAGGGAAACTAAATTTCGCGCAGCAAGGGCAGCGAAATAGCAAAGTGAATCAATGTGAATTATCAAGTGAACGTGAACAGATTTATGCTCTGGACTAGTTTAATGTCTCTGTTTTTATACGCGAAAGAATCATAATGATGTATGTAGCGATAAGCAGGATATTTACTATGTTGCAGATGATGTTTAAATTGTAGTTTCCAAATGATGTAACAGTAATTTTCAAGTAATGAAATGGTTGACACAGCGCTCAATTTGTAATGATTGTTGTGTTGTTTATAGATGTTTAACCTTGCTTATGTAGGTATTTTGCTCGAACGTCTATTGTATCTAGAGGCTTAAGGACGTCAGAGTGTTGTGAAAAGATGTCACCTTACCTTCGACGTTTCACTTCCTAAGTAGCATAAGGGTTTCCGGTTAAGGAACCGAGACAGACAGTATCGTTCAGTTCCTACTGAAGTATCCTAGTAGAAGTAGTCCTAGTACAGTTCCTTAATATGTATACACCCATGATGAATACACTGTACTTAATATGTATACGCCCATAAATGTTTACACTGTTTCAACGGTTTGCTCCTGCAAACAGTGTAAACATATAAGGGTTACGTATTGCTAATGAGTACTAGTTACGAGTGATGCTATGATGACAGTAGACCGCCCAGGAATGTACGTCGCGTGATCAAGGAGCGAGCACTTCCTCTGGGGCAGGATGATGATACATTCACTAGTACGTCGCTCAAGCGGAGTGGAAACACTATTTTGTACGTAATGAAACCACGTGTTTTTTGTCAGCGTTTTGAGTAGGTCAACCATGTAAAATTGTATCGATATTAAGTAACTAATTGTTGTTTCGTAATTTTGATTTTTTATGTGCGTATAATGTTTTTGGTATTTGTTTTATGTAAAGAAAATATCGAATGGTAGTATATACGTAATTCAATGTAAATTGTACTTATTCCGTGTAATCAATTATTGTTATTCCTAACGTACTGTAAAGTGATATGTTGTTTGCTCATAGCAACGGATGTCGAGTGTGCGATACTGAAATGCAATGTAGTAATGTAACTTAATCATAGTAACGTTGTATGCTATAGATTATATTTGTATCGAGTGTGTATTTGTCAGGTGCAACCTAACTTCATTTTTTAGGGTTCCGTACCTCAAAAGGAAAAACGGAACCCTTATAAGATCACTTTGTTGTCCGTCTGTCTGTCTGTCTGTCTGTCTGTCTGTCTGTCTGTCTGTCTGTCAAGAATTTCTATGTCGAGAATGCGTGGAGGTATC
The DNA here is from genome assembly GCA_937001555.2 of Hypsopygia costalis. NCBI lineage: Eukaryota > Metazoa > Arthropoda > Insecta > Lepidoptera > Pyralidae > Hypsopygia > Hypsopygia costalis. The sequence continues at coordinate 31,852,143 of OW443329.2, forward strand.
AAGCTGAAATTTGAACTGTGTACTCAGGTCTACGGTCCCATGAAGTTGTAAAAAAATCAAACTGCTAAGTTTACGTAAAAAAAAGTTACGGCCGTTTATTCAGCAAAAAACGCATATTTCGAACTCTCAAGGGAATCAAAACCTATAGGGTACTTTCCGTTGACCTAGAACTATGAAATTTGGCAAGTAACATCGTTATAGACTACAAGTACAGGAATAAATCTTAAAACTATACATTTGTAAATAGATCTTAAAAAAAGGGGATCTATATTTTTTATAGGGTGTCGAAATTTCAAATTGAAACTACTAGTTCAAATGGGGTATCATATGAAAGGGCTTGATGTACACATTGCAAAATATATTTTATTTATTTTTTTCGACACATTATTTCTTATTTATAATGAAAAATATCAAATTTAATATTGATACTACGTACGGAACCCTCGGTGGGCGAGTCCGACTCGCACTTGTCCGGTTTTTTTTGTATTATTAGTTATTTTTATAAGGGGTGATATTATGTAGAGACACATTATGCCGGATCAGCGTTTTTGCCGTAGCGATCCGGCGCACAAGCATAACGCGCCAGTCGTCCCCGGGTTTGCGTGCTAAGTACACATGTAATGTGCACGGGGAGGTGACTTGATTGAAACACTTTGCTAGTCGGTAACTGAATATGTGACTGTCTTTATTAGGGGATATCATGGGTTTATATACAGTTCTAAACTAGGTGACCTGACCTACATAGGAAGTAGGTTGTCCTACATAAATTATACAAGGTTTAGGTACAAGGCAATTAGAAACAGAATGATGCATGTGTCGTCACACTACGACGAGCTCGGTGGCGCAGCGTTCAATGATGCGGCTTCGACACCAACGCTCGTGGGTTCGATTCCCACATAGGACAATCATTTGTGTGCATGAACATGTCTGTTTGTCTTAGTGTAGGAGTTTTCTACGTATCATAAGTATGTATTTACAAAAAAAAATGTATTTACGTATGTTTATCAGTTGTCTAGTACCCATAACACAAGCTTTGCTTACTTTGGGGCTAGATGGCGCTGCGTAATTTGCCTGACAATATTTATTTGCGGGATAGACAGCAGTATGTAGACTATGCTGGACATCTGTCTTTGCCATATTTTGTTAGATCAGGTGTGAGTCAGGGTAGTAACGTAGGGCCACTCGAATTTCTCATAGTAATTAACGATTTACCTAAAGTCATCCAGTACTCCGACTGTCTGTTGTTTGCGGACGATCTAAAGTTATCCCTCAGTATCAATACTGCGGCGGATTGTGAGCGTTTGCAAGGGGATATTAACCGAGTGGTTTTGTGGGCTCACGAGAATGGACTCCAGTTTAACGCATCCAAATGTGTCACGATCACTTTCACAAAAAAACATAGACCGTTGATATTTGATTATAACATAGGAGAAGTTACCATGAAACGAGTGACGGAGGTGAAAGACTTAGGGGTTAACTTTACAACCGATCTGTCATTTAAGAAACACATTAATTGCATCGCTAAAAAGGCTTTTAGAAACTTAGGGTTCATTCTCCGTAGAGTGCATGGCTTCACAAATATCAAAGCGATTGTATCCTTATATAATGCTTTAGTTCGAAGTCACCTAGAATGTAATGCAGTCATTTGGGCTCCGCATGAAACTAAGTATAGTGTCATGCTGGAGCGTATCCAGAACAAATTTACAAGATATTTATATATGAGGCTCTATGGTGTCTATCCGTATTATCCTTTAATGTATCCCACCCTATTTGTTCTGGGTATGGTGGGATATACTGAGTTGCGGGTGCGACGAGAATTAGCTCTAGCTGTGTACATTTTTGGGTTAATTCGTGGAAAAAATGACAACCCAGAATTGCTTAGTTTGGTGAGGGTATGTGTTCCCGATGGATACGTAGGGCGCCGCCGCCGGCCACCGTTACTGTATGTGCCCAGAGCTCGAACTGAGCTACAGCGCAATGCTCCGCTGACGCGCACACTACGCACCCTCAACCAAATGGCCGAGAGAACAGACCTTTTTTCTTGTTCTTTGAACGAATTCACAAAGATTGCATTATGTATTTTATGTTGTAATTTATAATATTGTATAATGAGTGCTTTTCTATCGTATTGGTGTGATGCTGTAATGGTAGACTTAAGCTAAGATAAATAAATAAATAAATAAATAAATCAATACATATTTATTATTATTTATTTATTACTACACACACTCGTATTGGTCAAGTTATTGGTTAAGATTATTGGTTCGAATTATTAGTTTTATGTACTTGGTAAACTATGTAGAAATTTGTACAAGTGGCAAAATAAACGTAGTCAGTTATATAAAATAACTTTTATTGACTTGACGAGCTCGGTGGTCGAATGGTTGGAGCAATGGCCACTTTGACTCCGAGGTCGCGGGTTCGATTCCCGCACAAGACAAACATTTGTGTGCATGAACATGTCTGTTTGTCTTGGTCTGGGTATTTTCTATGTATTATAAGTATGTATTTTCAAAAAAAAATGTATTTAACTACATTTATTAGTTGTCTAGTACCCATAACACAAGCTTTGTGCTTAATTTGGGACTAGATGGCGCTGTGTAAAATTGTCCATAAATAATAATAATAATAATATGTCCGCAGGGCAGCTTGTGTGGCGAGCTGTTGTGTGAGTAGCGACACCACGGACCCGAGTCTCCAGAGAGTCGGTCAGGGCCTTCGTCTCCGGCGTGTCTTCATCGGTCGGAGTGTAAACACAAGAAGGCCCGCAGGACTCTCAGCTCTGGCTTGCCTTCATTGGCCGTCCAGAGAGGAGCCGCTAGAGCTATATGCTCCAGGGGTGGAAGTGTTAAAGGGCATCACGCCGCGAGTAACTTCGGAGAAAGCGCAGCACACCTCTCGACATCCCTGAGTCACTCACACCGGTGTTGCCCCCGGCCGATTTCCTGGCATTTCGGGGGCCCATCTAGTGAGTGGCAAGCCACCGCCTGCCGCAAATAACTAGCAATAAAAGCAGTTATGGCAGGCGTCCGTCCCTCTTCTGTAATAGCCCGGTATTAAGTTCACCCAGATCTCATCTCCATAGCCCATTTATTTTCCATCACACTTCGCAATAGTCTCAACGCCTGCCGAGACCTGCTCATGGGTATGTCGTGCCATTGACATATCCTGGAGCGGGTCACGGCGGGCGTACAACATTACATCAAACTTCTCAAAGGGGCCTCTACGCGTTGGATCCATATCCCCGCGCATGCCTATCAAATGACCGGGCTTGACCCGTGATTAAAAAGAGATACATAATAATATAATAATAATAATAAAAAAAAAAAAAAAAAAAAAACTTGTCTCTGTCACGCATGTACATATTGTAAATATTTTTATTTATTTGTTAATCTTCATCAATACTAATGTTATTCGATTTAAAATTTATATTTAATAGAAGATAAAACCGATGTATAAATTATTTTAACTCAAAATAGCGATGCCACAGAAAATATCACATTACAAAATCAATGAAGGAATGACATTATACTTGTCAAAATGAATCGAACATCACACACAACAAAATAATTTCTGATGGATTTGTGAGTATTGAGAAGATGAAACGGAATGAAGAAGAATGATTACAAGGTCAATGAGACAAGGTACGAACGCACGCCCACCATCACGGCCCGCCTCGTCTAGCTCCACGACGTCGGAAGAGCAATATGCGACACCTCCGACTTCCAACGTGTCGAGCGACGATGGCGAGCCGCCGCCGCCCCCGTCGCCGCCGAGACCTGCGCGACGAAGAGGACGGCCCCCACTGCCGGCCAGCTTGGGACCTCCGAGGCACCCTGCCCCGCGACAGGGCCCCGCTACCGGTGGTGTAGTGCGACGCATGAGGTGGACTGATACAATCAATGAAAACGTCATGCGCGCCTACTTTGGGGCTACAGAGGGGGGAACTAATCTCAGTGCGTACCGTGCTCGGATGCTTCCTTTGTTTCAGGCACTTGAACCAACTGTCACCGTTTCTGTGCAACGCCTGTCGGATCAAGTGAGGGCTATTCAGCGATGTCGCTTGCTGGATGAACCTACACTTGAGCGACTTCGCCAGGAAACGCGCTCTGTTCATAGAGTCGACGAGGTAAGTCAAACTCTCCCTGCTGCGATGCCGAATATAGTGCATTCGGCAACGACGCAGGCGGAGGATAGACCAATACCAGACAACAATGTGAACACAAGCGCGAATCTAACCCAGGATAATGAGCAAATGAGGAGAACATTGGACGAGGCGATCTCTATGTATCGCTCTACACCAATTGCCGAAAAACCGCGTTTACCACGTTTGCCCGTGCATAAACGAAATATGGCGCTTGTGGGGGCTATAGACCGACTGCTTGATCCGTATTTGGAATCTAGCCAGAACCTAGCTGATACTCACTCGATTCTCTATTGCGCGGCCATCACAGTTTGTCGCGTGGCTCGGATCAAATTTCCGGATTATGATCGAGCCCCGCGACCTGCTGCCGTACCCGCGTGGCATATGAGAATCGAGCGGCGTATCAGCGCGGCTAGGGCCCTCATTGGCAAGCTAATCTGCTTTAGGTCGGGGAATAATCGCCCGAGAATTATGCGCTTTGTGCACCAAGCATTCGCTGGGACCAATATAAGGCCCCAAGACTACATGCACTGGGTCACAGAGCGCATAGACTTCCTAAAGCAGAAAGTGTATGCATGGGCAAACCGTATTCGTCGGTACAGGCAGCGTGTAGATAGGTACCATCAGAATCGCCTCTTCCAATGTGACCAAAGGAAAGTATACCGGACTTGGGAGAGACCCACCAGTTGTGTGGTTGATGGACAGATTCCAAATGCTGATGCCATGACACAATTCTGGCAAAACATTTGGTCGATGCCTGTCAACCACACCGAGGGAACATGGATTGAGGCTGTTGAGCGGGCGTGTGAGTCGATTGGAACCATGGAGGCTATATGCATTAGCCCTCAGGACGTTAGTTGTGCAATCCGACCTGCACATAACTGGAAAGCTCCAGGACCGGACGGATTGCACAACTTTTGGCTTAAGTGGTTCCGTCACTCACATGCCCTCTTAGCAACTCAGTTCCAAGAAGCTCTCGAAACGGGTTCTCTACCAAGTTTTATGACAACTGGTATTACTTTCCTGCTCTATAAGAACGGCAGTACCACGGAGGCAAAAAACTACAGACCCATTACGTGCTTGCCAACAATATACAAGCTCCTTACATCCATTCTGACATCAAAAATTGCTAAACATATTGACTGCAATAATGTTTTGGCCACTGCTCAGAATGGATGTAGGGCTGGGTCCCGTGGTACTAAAGAGCTTCTCCTCATTGACATGACCATTTGCCAACAGGTTCGCCGAAACAGGAAAAACCTGTCCGCCGCCTGGATTGACTACAAAAAGGCCTATGATTCGGTGCCTCATTCATGGCTAAGACGGGTACTGGAGTTGTATAAAGTAGATACAACTTTATGCGCCTTTCTTGGTTCATGCATGGGGCAGTGGACCACAGTCCTTTGTCAACCGGGGAGTGGAGTTTCTCCTGCATTGGCGAACCATATAAGGATACAACGTGGTATCTTCCAGGGTGACAGCCTCAGTCCGTTGTGGTTTTGCCTAGCCCTCAACCCACTTAGCACTGTGTTAAGGGATTCAGGGTTGGGCATTCGACTTCATAGAGGGGGTGAGATCATTTCTCATCTGCTGTACATGGATGACCTCAAGTTGTTTGCACCAAACAAACCAGACCTCCTGGAGTTGCTGAAAGTAACCGAAACTTTCAGCAGCGCCATCGGTATGGAGTTTGGTGTCGACAAATGTGCGGTCATTAGTGTACAGCGGGGTAGAGTTGCAAATTCGGAGAGTTTGCAACTCTCAGAGACAATGTCCCTCAGATCTCTCTCTGAAGCCGAAACCTACAAATATCTTGGTATGTCGGAGTCTTTAGGTATAGCCGGCGGAGACATAAAGCAATCTGTGATGGACCGATTCTTTGGCCGCCTGACAAAAGTCCTAAAAAGTCTGTTGTCAGGTGGTAATAAGGTTCGGGCCTTCAACGGTTGGGTTATGCCCCTGCTGATATACACCTTCGGCATACTAAGATGGACTCAGACTGAGCTGGACGCCCTGGATGTAAAGGTCCGAAAACTGCTTACGACGTATCGCATGCATCACCCACGATCATCAGTGATGAGATTGTACATCCCACGGAAGTGTGGGGGTCGTGGCTTTTTAAATGCCAAAAACCTACACAACCGTGAGGTGTGCAATCTCAGGGAATATTTCCTAAACTGTGATAGTGGGATGCATCGCGACGTTGTAGCAGTTGATAAGGGCCTTACACCACTATCCTTAGCAAACGAGAATTGGCGTAAACCATCTGTGCTTACCACTCAGGGCCGCAAGGATATATGGAAGAGCAAGGAGCTACATGGGCGATACTACCGGGCTCTTAATGGGCCTGATGTAGACTCGCTCGCGTCAGTGGCCTGGCTACGTTTCGGTGACCTCTTTGGGGAAACCGAAGGTTTTGTCTATGCAATTACGGACGAAGTTATCAAGACGAATAACTACCGGAAATATATCCTGAAGGACGGTACGGTCGACATCTATCGAGCATGCCACCGTCCCGGTGAGTCACTCAGGCATATTGTTTCCGGTTGTTCTCATCTTGCTAACGGCGAGTACTTACATAGACACAATCAAGTAGCTAGGATTATACACCAGCAACTTGCTCTTAAATATCGCCTTGTGAGCTCTGAAGTACCATACTACAGGTATGCACCTGCGCCAGTTCTCGAGAACGGTAGTGTCACGCTCTACTGGGACCGGTCTATTATCACTGACAGGACTATTCTCGCAAATAGACCTGATATTGTGGTATTAGACCGGGTGACGAACCGTGCAATTCTCGTTGACGTCACCATTCCCCATGATGAGAACCTCGTTAAGGCCGAGAAAGAGAAACTTTCTAAGTACTTGGACTTGGCCCACGAGGTTACCAACATGTGGCATGTGGACTCAACGATTATTGTTCCGATAGTCGTGTCAGTAAACGGACTTATAGCTAAGAGCCTCGACCATCACCTCGAGAGGCTCTCGCTAGGCAGTTGGGTCAAGAACCAGATACAGAAGGCGGTTCTCCTGGACACGGCCCGCATCGTGAGAAGGTTCCTCACTCTGGAGCCCTAACCACCGGTAGCTTGGGTCTTTGCCCCGCTATCGATGGGTGCCCTTTTTTATATTTTTAAATGTATTTTTTTATATGATTTATATTTGAAAATGTAAAAATTGGAGAAAAATAATTAATAAATATAATAATAATACCTTTTATTAATTCACAAACAATAGCACCTTCGATAGTCAGACAATTATAGTAGTTTTACAGTACAGTCTTAAAGCAGCAAACAATTACAGATCGATTTTCAAACAACTGTCTTAGGTTTATATTTTATTCATTTCCAAATATCGTTTTCAGCTGTGGTTAAATATCAGGCAGCACAGAAGCCTACATACTCGTACTGTGCTGCCTGATATTTAGCAATGTCCTTTGTCAGCATACGACAGCACATACATGTCCATTTCTTCTTCGCCAATGGTCAATACCGAAATGCTAATAGATAAAAATAATGACAATAAATAAGAATATCCATACTTCCATACTAATATTATAAATGTGAAAGTGTGTTTGTTCGTTTATCCTTATTTCACGTCGAAACGTTTCATCCATACTAATATTATAAGTGTTAAAGTAAGTAAATTTGTTTGTTTGTTATTTCTTCACGCCTTACCTATGCAGCCGATCATCATTAAAATTCGTACATATTGGTACTACTTTTTATCCCAAAAACACGAACAAAACAAAAATCTACACAAATTAATGGCAGCCCTACTGGATCGCGGGTAACAGCTAGTTATTAATAAAAATGTGTAAGACGTGTCTAGGTGCCCACAAGGGCCCAATGACTGAATAAATAATTTCATTTCATTTCATTTTGTTTCATTTCAGCTTTATACTATTTTAAACAGTCCAACTGCCCCCGCTTATCTTAAGTCCCAATTTCAACTATAAAGTTCTAGTCTGGCCGTGTGGTTTCCGGCAGACTAGAATAGAATCATTCCGTCTCTTCCCGTCGTCTGTCGTGGATGTCGTACAAGGCGACTAAGGAAATATATTATAAAACATCGATCAGCCCTCCACAACCCGTCTGGCCAGCGTGGGGAGTGTATGCAAAATCCTCCTGTCTGGGACTGGTCGTGCTCCTGTAGTGAAGACTAGAATGACCTGATGATGAAGTTCTAGTCACGATAGGAATCTGCGCTCTTCCAATAACTTAGTTCTCTCCTCCTCTCTTCTCAATAACAATAGACATCTAAACCATTTATTTTTTTCGATTTGTTATTTAAAGACGTCACAATAATATAACTATAGGCGAAAGAATTACTTCGATAGCATAAAAACTTCTCGAGATATGATAACTTGAAGATCACAATTTTGGACTATCCTGAAAATCTCTCCATACGCTCCATACAAAAGGTTACAGTATTATGACGTCACGATACGCTATTTTATATGCATTAAATCAGAAATTTGTATGACAGCTATGTTAAATATTGCGTTTATGTAACTAGTGTATCACATGACATCTTATTGAATAAATTATGGCGGTATGGGATACGCGGAACGGCACATACATGGTTTGAAAGCTATTTACGCTTTCGACAACAGTGTGTTGAAATCACAAATTTAAAAGGGCGTAATAAAAAAGTTTATAGGTCTAAATACTGTGTCAACAGTTGTGGAGTGCCACAAGGCAGTATATTAGGACCATTGTTGTTTTTAATATATATAAATGACTTATCAGATGCAATAGATAATAGGTGCATATTATTTGCTGACGATACAACACTTCTAATCGAAAAAAAAGATAATATCGATTATAAAACTGACATGGAAACTACTTTGAACAATACAATTATTTGGCTAAATCAGAATAATTTAAATATAAATATGACTAAAACAAAACTAATACAATTCAAAACTAACAATAACATAAATAATGTGCCTCTGAATATTAAATATAATAATGTAAGTATTGAGGAAATAGAATCCACTGTGTTTCTTGGTATAACTGTGGATAACCTATGTAATTGGAAAAAGCATATAAATGTACTTTGCCGTAAACTAGATAGATTTGTCTATGTACTAGGAAGAATTAGATGTGTAGCATCAATCCAAGCTGCCATTATGGCTTATCATGGATGATAATGTATTCGTGACATATATAATGCTGATAATGATGGACAGCTGTAGGCCATTATTTAAAAAATCTAATATATTACCCCTTCCATGTTTATATATATATGAAATGTGTCTTTTTGTTCAAAAATACCAATATCTGTTTATAAGACATGGTGACTGTGTATCTTCGAGAAGTAGACATAAGAACCGATTAGTTGTTCCTAAACAGAGGCTAGCTTTGTATTCCGACAATGTGCACTGCATGGCAATAAAAATTTTCAATCATCTACCTGACCATTTTAAAACTTTAAGAATGACATTGTTTAAAAAGAAATTATGTGAATGGCTATTGAGTAAATGTTATTATACTGTTAAGGAATATTTAAATGACAAATTAATTGAAATGTAATTTTAATTTTAAAATATATAAGCTAATTATTTATTATTAAAATGATGTTAAGAAATAAACTCAAACAAATGTAAGTAAATATTTGCACGCCCCTGCGAGGGTAGAATAAGTTGGACATGTAATTATATAACACCTATAACACCTTATTTTCGCAAATAAAAAATATCTTATCTTATCTTATCTTATCTTATCTAGTGCCGTAATAAAAGTTGTAATATTTTTTATTGTTTCTACAATGGTTGCATTTATTTTTTATACTTTCATACTTTTAAAATGGACTTTCCCAACAAACTTTGATCGACTATAAAACACGTCGGACATAAGTTATTAACATTTTGAGATCGCATATGGTTCTAGTTTTATGTATTTTACGTTACTGATAGAGAGTTTTTATAATTTTAGAACTTTGTTCAGATGCCTATTCTTTTACCATCACGCCCGTACGACTCTGGGACGCCCTCCCCGACTACATTAGACGAGCACAATCTCGCGGTTAATTTAAAATAAAACCGGCCAAGTGCGAGTCGGACTCGCCCACGAAGGGTTCCGTACCATTACCTATAAAAACGGCAAAAAAAAAAAAAACCCGTTGCTTGTTTGTGAGCCCACCTTAAATATTTGTTTTATTTTGATCTAATTATTTATTTTTAAAGTGAATATATACCTAAAATATTCTGTGAATATTTCAAGCGTCTACGTAGCCGGTATCAATATCGAGCAAAAACGAGCATAAATCACGTTTGTATAGGAGCCCCATTAAATATTAATTTTATTCTGTTTCTTAATATTTGTTGTTATAGCGGTAACAGAAATACATCATCTGTGAAAATTTCAACTGTCTAACTGTCACAGTTCATGAGATACTGCCTGTTGACAGACGGACGGACGGACAGTGGAGTCTCAGTAATAGCACACCCCGGCCACTCCATACAAATGTCGCATCGTTAACTACTACATAAACAACTGTGTCTGTGCAGAGCGTAAATGAGCGTGTGTGCGACAGGCGCCATACAAACTGTTCCACATTCGCCTCAGAGGGGAGGTGAGGTCGTTACGAGAGAGCAGCAGGGAGAGTCCTTACTGTACGTAGTACTATTACTTATACTGTGGTAATAGGTTTAACCCTTTGGGTACGGAACCCTAAAAATCAATTATATAATTATATATTTGCTGGGTACTTATGTGCACTTATGCGCACGTATGAATATTATATGTAATAATTCTTATATTATGTATATGCGTATGTATGTTGTATTTATTCCTCTACTTCCTACAAAAATCTTACATGTCTGAAAGGTAAACTGGTAGACAATGCTGTAGCCTTAAGTTCACATTTTGTATATAATCGTTTAAAGGATTGTGTGCAATAAACAATAAATAAAATAAATAAAAAACTATATCAATGAATCGTGCGTTATGTATTTCAATGATACACTAACCTACGCGGCTACCTAAGCGGCTACACTTAAGTTTAATCAGTTAAACTTAAATTCTCATTTAAGCTGTTATTTATACATAATATCTTTAGCCGTAATATATACATACAGTGCTACCCATACTACTAGAAATAAACATGACATTATACAGTCATGCATATTCAAGATAGGTACCTCAAATATTTAAATGTATGTAAATAAAACTATTAATAGAATGCCTTATCATCCGTTTTGCCACAGGCTCATTTATCATAACGAGTATTTGAAAATGAAAGGCGATCTTATACTTATCGTGGGGGGCGTATAATCATATTGAGGCGCCCCTTTTGATAACCAAATATTTTTTCACATTTGGCAGTGTAGTCTGCAGCTACGTTTAGTGCAAATGACACGTACTCAAATATGAAAAAACTTCTGACGCAATATTTGATTTTAACAACTTTGATTGTTCATCTCAACTGTAAAGTTTATAAAGACCGACCCAAGATCAAGAGCAGAAATGGCCACCTTATTCTTGAACCAGCGCAAGACAAGAACATATATTTTGTCACCAATGGACCCAAATCCAGTGTGTATGTTGGCGACATCAATTTACTCAACGTGACGATCACAACAAGAAGTGAAGATCAGTTCCAACCCGAACAGTTTGAAGATTTCGATACGGCTATGAATGGGCCGCATGGAATTCTAAATAGACTAGCAGCATTAGAGAGCCAGACTACGATATCTTCCAGCGATCTAATACGAAACATATCACTAATTTGGACACGAACCAACAGACTAACGACTAAAATAAATAACGTACAAAATAGAATTAATAACAACAACTGGGACGAATGTCAATCTCAAACTTGTCAACATGGAGGCACATGTTTGAATGTAATGAATGGCTATTACTGTTTGTGCCCTTCAAACTGGGAAGGAAGAAACTGCGAAGTGGACGTCAACGAGTGTCGTAACTTCGCAGGTACAGATCTAGGCTGTCAAAATAGCGCAGACTGCATTAACAGGCCGGGCACGTATGAATGTCGATGCAGATCAGGATGGTATGGATTACATTGCACAAGAAGAGATAAAGATTGTTCCGGTGGCAACTTTGAGATGTGCGGTCACGGCAGTTGTGTTACATCAGGCGATGGCATCAAATGTATATGTGATCAAGGGTGGACCACAAATGGAACCAGTGTTGCTTGTTTAACCGACGTCAATGAATGTGATACGAGTCTCGGCCCTCGTTGCTCAGTTAATCCTAAAGTCCAGTGCATAAATCTTCCAGGATCTTTCCGATGTGGCCAGTGTCCTCGGGGCTACGAAGGAGATGGTTACACCTGTACTGATATAGATGAATGCTTAACTATTAACAATGGCGGCTGCAGCCCAATGGTTTCATGTCACAATACTATTGGATCTCGTATATGCGGCCCCTGTCCTCCCGGTTATATGGGCGACGGCATTACATGTTCTTGGCAAGGCTCCTGCAGTATCAACCATGGTGGATGTCATCCGTCTGCTCAATGCATCGATAACCTGGCTCTAGGAGGACAAATATCTCAATGCGTGTGTCCTCCAGGCATGGATGGCGATGGAATCGGACTTCATGGATGCTACATCTCAACTGGAAACATTTCCATGCAAAATTGTCAGGAGAACCCTTGTGGCCCACATGGGCAATGTCACGAGCTGCGAAGGGGTTACACATGTCTCTGCTTTAGGGGATTCACAGGCGCTCACTGCAATAGTGTGGCCGACCCCTGCTCAACCAAACCATGTCACAACGGAGGTATGTGTCGGCCAGATGACACCGCGTCGACGGGCTACAGGTGTGAATGTACCGCACAATACACGGGTGCACTGTGTCAGGTACGTGCTAGGAATTGTGGCGGAGTGTTGCATTCTGAAGAAGGAAGTATTATCTATCCTATAACTAACACAACTTACGAACATAATTCTAAATGTGCATGGATAATACATACTGTTCCAATCAAAGTAATCAATGTTACTTTCAGTAAATTTAATCTAGAATTTTCAACCGATTGTCAATATGATTTTTTGCAAATTCATGACGGGCGGAGCTCGTCCGATCAATTGATAGGAAGATTTTGTGGCACCGAATTTCCCAAAGGGGGCCAATTTGTGTCGAGCCACAATAATTTATATTTTTGGTTTCGATCTGATACAAATGTGAACAAAGAAGGCTTTGCTCTACACTGGAATAGTATTGCTCCAGTATGTGGTGGCGAAATCGATGCTACAATACACGGTCAAATCAGTTCACCGGGATCACCTGGTAAATATCCACATAATCGAGATTGCTTTTGGCATTTAAAAACTACATACGGAAAACGAATCCAAATACATTTCTTCCAACTAGATATTGAAGTACATGAAAATTGCAGTTTCGATTATTTGGCTATATACGATGGGGAACATTCTACTGATCCGCTTCTTAACAAATACTGCAGCTCAATTCAGCCTGAACCTGTTCTGTCAGCTGGTTCTGAAATGCTCATACACTTTCACTCCGATAGTTATAGCAGCGGTAAAGGTTTCCAACTAACTTTCGCTCCTATGGATGGCATTCCGGGCTGTGGTGGTTTCTACACCGCTAATCAAGGCGAAATTATTTCGCCGTCCTACGACGGAATGTACTTAAACAACCTAGTATGTGAATATAAAATAAAAACTAGTCCAGAGTCAAAAATCCAAATTGAGTTTAAGAGTTTTAAGCTAGAAAGCTCATTACGTTGTAGATATGATTATTTAAAAGTTTACGATGGTCCATCGACTGAGGCTCGCCTTTTTGGAAAATTTTGCGGCGATTCATTCAAAAATAATATGCCCAAAACCTTTGTTTCGTCTACGAATAATTTATTTATTAAATTTAAAACTGATCGCACTGCGTCTGGAGAAGGTTTCAGAATTACTTATAAAACTATTTGCCAACATGACATTATTGGAGACAGTGGCATTCTAAAATCGCCAGGGTACCCATTTAGTTACCCAGAGAATAAAGTATGTGAATATATTATTAGGACAACACCTGGAAAGGCTATACAATTGACATTCCAGGACTTCGATATTGAGGATAACACACAATACAATTGTATGTATGATAATATTGAAATAAGAAATGGGCCCAACATTAACTCTACACTATTGGGAAGGTTCTGTGGTGGATCGAGGAACATTCCACCTGTTCAAATATCCACACATAACTTCATGTATCTAAGGTTTAATTCAGACATGAGTATAACTGGCACGGGATTTTACGCAAACTTCACAACCATCGACATTGAATGTGGCGGTATATACACAGCGACCACTGGTATAATTAGTCATCCTTCTGGCGAAGACACAAGATATAAACTGAGGCAATCTTGCACGTGGCTTTTAGTTGCTCCCGAGGGAATGCATATACAACTGTCTTGGCATAGATTCGATATCGAAAATTCACATTTTTGTGAAAGCGATTCTTTAGAACTACTCGAAATAGATAGTGATAACAAAAACGAGACAATCGGCAAGTACTGTGGAAATACTATGCCTCCAGCTCTGACGACTACCACCAATCGATTAAAGTTGGAATTCATCAGCGACCAAAGTTTTACTGGGGAGGGATTTTCGTTGTCATACTCATTTCTAGATGAAAGGAGACATTGCAGTGGAAATTATGCGAAAGCACACGGTATAATATATTCACCTGGTTGGCCCAATGCATATGAACCCAATCGAGACTGTACCTGGATAATCAACGTCCCAACAGGGCAACAAATAAAACTTAATATTTCTCAGTTCGATTTGGAACGGCCCATACGAAATAAATGCGATCTCGGAGATTATTTAGAAATACGAAACGGCGCGACGGCAACTTCTCCGTTAATTAATAAATATTGTGGTGCTTTCCAATGGAAACAAATTATTTCTATGTCTAATTCAATATACCTAAGGTTTTTTTCAGATTATTACTTAACAGGTACTGGGTTTAAAATTGAATGGGATGGTGCTATCCGAGGTTGTGGAGGGACATTGACTAGTTCTAAAGGCTCAATTGCTTCTCCTAACTATCCTAATCACTACCACGAAAACTCGGAATGCTTTTATAAAATTGTTACCAGCCAAGGATCAAGATTAATATTTACGTTCAGTGATTTGGATTTAGAGTTTACAAGGATGTGCACGGATGATCACGTAGAAATTTTTGATGGTCGAGATGCTAGTTCGCATAGTCTTGGACGTTATTGTAAGATGACACCTGGAATGGATAGTATCGAAACCACTACTTATATGGCATTCATCAAGTTTAGATCTGATTTCTTTACCAATGCCAAAGGATTTCTGCTTAATTACGAAACAATTTGTAATAATAATGTCACTGGAACTTATGGAGTTATAGAAAGCCCCAACTATCCCAGCAATTACCCTTTGAATTTAAATTGTCTTTGGACAATAAATGTTCCTAGAGGAAATAGAATAAACGTAACGTTTACACATTTCGATATTTACATGCCGTATATACATTATCGACGTTGGTGGTCATCGACACGCAGGGTGAATGAGTGTGATAGAGATTATTTACAGTTACAGGAACCTAATAGCGGTAACGACATTCCAAAGAGACTATGTGGTACGTTGTTGCCGAAACTTTTAAGCACTACTGGTAATTCAATACAAATAAAATTTGTAACAAGTTATTACATTGCTCATTCTGGTTTTCGATTAGAATGGATAAGTTACGGTTGCGGCGGACATATACAAAAACGTTATGGAACCCTAGAGAAGACACTGACTTCAAGTGAACCATTGGAATGCGAATGGTTAATAGAAACACCTATAGGTACCAGCATTTCCATGACTTTTTATAAAATATATATGACAAGTACAAAGAACTGCACTACTGATGCCATTGAAGTTTATAATGGACCGACTATACGTTCACCGCTTCTTTCCAAAATTTGTCACGAGGACAGTGTAACACTGCAATCGAGCACAAATTACTTGTTAGTGAGATTTGTAAAAACTTCAGCTCTAAAAGATGTTCATTTCATTTCACAATTTGATGCTGCACAATCGACTTGTGGTGGGTTCATAAATGCACATTCTGGAGTCATAGTTTCTCCAAATTTCCCCAAAAATTATGATAATAATTTAGATTGCACTTGGACAATAACAGTTCCCCAATACCACCGAATAGAAATTCAATTCACGTCGATAGATTTATATTCAGATTCAATATATAATTCTGCATTCACATTTTGTGACGATTCCATTCGACTATATAATAACGGGAATATTTTAACTACTAACTATACTCAAATTATTTGCCCAAATTCAAAAGAACGCCATTTCGTATCAAAAAGTGATTCCATGGTACTACAATTTGTAACTGATAGTCGAGGAACAGCTAAAGGGTTTAAAGCTATATTTAATATGACTTGTGGCGCTGTTATAACAGCGGAGAGTGAAGGAATCATAACCAACAATAAGTTTACTAGTTATTCTAATTTAAATTGCACGTGGGTTATACTAGCTCCACAGCCTGATCAAAAAATTTCATTGACCATTACTCATTTATCCTTACACAGCAATAACTCAACAGGAAACAAAAGATGTCCATCTTCTTTTCTTTTATTGCTTGATGGAAATGATGAACATGCACCTCTGGTTGATGAATACTGTGGAAGTAAAGTACCTCCAATGATTGTCAGTCACGGTAGTGCCATCACCGTCATTCTCGGTACTAACGAAGACAAAATCATAGGCCATTTCGCAGCACACTACACAGCCACAACTACTGCCTGTGGAGGTATATTGACCTCAGAGGATGGCGCTTTAGCTTCTCCAAATTATCCTCTACAATACCCTAACAACATTGATTGTGAATGGACATTAGAAACATCTCCCGGCAACAGAGTGTATATTATATTTGTAGCATTTGACATAGGAGCGTCGGAAGAATGTAATGAAGACTATCTAGAAATTCGTGAACAAAGCGGTAGCGGTCTCTTGTTAGGTGTTTATTGTGGTAGCATAGTACCAACTAATACGACGATCGGGTCAAAATTATATATTAAGTTTCATAGTGATACTAAAAGTCCAAGAAAAGGGTTCCTTATACGTTACGGATTTTTAATTGGAAATGTTATTACTGGATTACAAAATGGTGAAGTTGCATCTCCTTTATTTCCATTTCCCTACAATAAACCTGGAGAATTTTGGTGGCGTATCACAAGTGGAAACCAGATTTTAACTCTTGATGTAGATAAATTGATAATACATACCCACGGCGACACATGTTCTGATAACTTGAGTTTCTTTGATGGTTACAATGATGAAGCGCCGCTTTTAAAACAACTTTGTGGAGTATTAAAAGATAAAACTGATATCATACAAACCTCATCAAATGCTGTTTATATAAAATTAACCATACATGAGCAAAATTCGGGCGCTATTTTCCATCTTCGATGGATCCAAGGAGATAGAATTATAGACCCGGACGATCAAAACATTATTAATTGCGGTAATAATAAAACAGAAGTTATTTTACCTGGTCAATCACTTATTGTTCAGTCGCCTAATTATCCTCATGCTTATGATGACAATTTGAATTGCGAATGGACATTTAAAGCCTCTGCGGGTAGACATCTCTCATTACATTTTGTAGATCTTCTTATTGAAGAGACTATTTCGTGTTATGCTGACGCTATTTCTGTGTATACTTCAAATGATCGAGCAACATGGAAGCCGGCTAAAGAAAATATTTGTCTACAAGAAAATGTAACAGACGATATCGAGGTTACTACGTACTTGAAAATTAATTTTCATACAGACTACTCGATAACAAAAAAAGGGTTTCAAGGTATAGTTAAATCCAATTGCGGTGGTGATATCACCGATATATCAGGAAGTATTGGCCCAACTGACTCTGACTTTGATAACGTTATTGGACGTATAATAAGATGCGACTGGACAGTAAAAGTAAGACCAGGACGCCTTATAAAGTTACAGTTTGAAAGCTTTGATATTAAGAACCAAGAGAATGATTGCAAGCGGTACGTTATTTTACGTAACGGTGATTCCGTGGAAGCTCCTTTCCTTGGGAATGGCAAGTACTGTGGCTACTCTCACGAAGATCGAAATAAAGAGTTAATTACTTCGAGTAATAATTTATTCGTAACTTACATTGGCGATAATGTGCATTCTCTCTCAGAAAAATCAAAAATTTTCAAATTACGTTACGAGGAGCAGAATAATAATTGTGGTACTACTTCTAAATTAGACAGCGGACATTCGTGGGAAATAATAACCTCCCCAAATTACCCCTCTGTACCTGATCCTTATGCGGAATGTAACTGGGAATTTACTGGACCACCTGGTGAAATATTAAGAGTCGATTTCATAGATAGATTTGATTTAGATTCGAAAGAGGATTGCCCTACAGAATTTATTGAAATTCACGATGGTGCCTCGGATATATCTCCACTAAAAGGGAAATATTGCCGTCAAAGTCCAGAAACTGTGAAATCGAGCAGTAATTCAATTTTTGTGAAATATGTGACACAATTACCAGAGCCAAATAACGGGTTTAAAGCCAATGTTTCTATTGACGTGTGTGGGGGTACCATGCGCGCGAATAACGGAGAAGTATCTTCTCCAAATTATCCTATACTAAATTTACCTACTGGAACAGTTTGTGAGTGGATTGTGATCGGAAGTGACAAGCATACTTTGATATTACAGCCCCAAGATATTGATTTACCGGAATCAGAAGATCCATGTGCTACCAAAATTACAATAGAAGAACATCTACCAGTAAACAATACCCTTGTTACAATCAAAACATTCTGCAATGAAGATATTTCAGACAATTCAGTTATTGTAACATTTGGAAACAAAATTTCTATTAAATTACATTTAGGTAAACCTAGCACGTATACTACAGTCTCACAATCTCGTGGATTTAGATTTACATATAACTCCTCTGTTGTGTCGTGTGAAGTTAGTGTCAACGCGCCAGAAGGATATTTAACTACTCCGGGATATCCTCGCAAAACCTCTATACCATACTGTCACTGGCTTATTACCGTACCTAATGAATCCCGACGAATAACCTTGGAAATTTTAGACGCTGGTATAGAAAAACATAGAATAGGCATATATAACGACCTAAGTTTTGAAAGTTCCATAGCTTATTACTCAAAGTATGATGAAAGTTTGAGAAATAATACATTTGAGTCATGTGGTAATACTCTTGCAATTTTTATAGGAATTTCTCTTTCTAGAGATTTATATCATCGATTCAAGGCAAGATTTAGCTCAAATGAACCGTCGCTGTGCGGTGGATCTTTAAGTGGAGCGACGGGTGAATTAATTTCACCGTCACTAGACCAATCCTATGCTTGCAAATGGCGTTATGAATTGAACCCCGAAGTAGTGACTAATTCTAGTATATATAAAACAATGTACATTACGGCTTCTGTAAATTCCTCTGCCACCAAATCACGATGTAAATACTTTGACCCAAAATTGTATATAAGTGAAAATATGAACGTGAATGAGTTGAGCTATCAAGAAAAGGTTTGCAAAGGTGAGGTAGCATATAGAGTACCGTCTTTAAACATTTATTTCAAGGCAATTAAAGATAGTCAAAGCTTTCTGGATTTTCGCCTACTTTGGAAATTACAGGCATGTGGCGGAACTGTTCATGTGGGCGAGAACCCAGTCAATATTATAGATATTCCAAATAAATATGACGATACAATAGACTGTGTTTGGGTTATTGACGTACCAACGGGTAACAAAGTGGAAATAAAACTTGAAGGATCTTTTGAATTAGACTGTGCCAATGAGTTCATTATAGTCAAACGGACTTTAGGATTTACGAATCCAATGCTTAACATTGGAGATTATTGTAAAGATAAGCCACAAGATGACACGATTACTTTGCCTTTCAATAAAATTTATATAGAGTATCATTCTAATGTAAAAAACAATACTAAAATAAAATTGATGGCAAAAACAGCAATAAATGCATGTGGTGGGATTTTGTCCACATTTGACACTACGTTTGCATCACCAAATTACCCTCATAGTTATTCAAGTGATCTGGAGTGTGTGTGGGAGTTGAGAGCAAGTCTGGGATTTAGAATATCACTGCAGTTCATAAACCGTTTTGTTATTGAAAAAAGGTCTAATTGTACCAAAGATGCCGTTATAATTTATGATTGGAGAGGTGAGACCTTCACTGAAGTGGCCAGAATATGTGGCCGTGAATTGCCACCAGTGTACAACTCTACATCTAATCGTATGAAAATCATATTACGTACTGACAGTGATACTAACTTAGACGGATTCCAAGCTCACTGGACGCAAATATGTGGAGGGTCATACAATGCAACTTCGACCGAACAATATATATACAGCCCTGGGTATCCAAATAATTATTGGCCATCTATGACGTGTATATATAAAATATCGGGTGGCGACCAAAAAGTTTTCCTTAAATTTTTAGAATTTGAATTAGAAGGACCTTATCCCAATTGCGAAAATGATAATTTGACTATAACTGCACAATATGAATACCATTCTTTTTATGCTGAATATTGTGGAAAAGATATTCCACCAATTAGTCATTCGTATAGTAATGTAGAGATAACTTTTAAAACAGACTTAAATTTGCAGAAAAAAGGTTTTAAAATAACTTACTCTATATATACCTGTGGTGGATTAATCAAAGAACCTACGTTGATTTCTCATAGTCCTATTGAAACATATGATGAAAATATTAATTGCACTTGGCTCATCGAAGCCCCTAAAAATAAAATAGTAATAGTAAAATTCCTTTACATTGACGTCGAATACTCATTTAATTGTTATACTGATTATATAGCAGCATATGAAGGTTTAGTAATTGATGCAGATAAACGGTTGGCATTAATATGTGGACATGACAATTCTACAACCGTACTTAGAAGTAGAGACAATACTATGACTGTAGAATTTATTACAGATAACAGCGTCTACTACAAAGGTTTTAAATCGCAAGTTTTCTTTAGTTATTCGGAATCTGTAGGATGTGGAGGAAAAATTAATATGACATCTTTATCCTCATACATTTTAAAATCACCATACATAAATTCCGAAGTTGTTTACGAAAACTATCTGGATTGTCATTGGAGTGTCATTGCTGCTACCGATTACGTTATAAAAATTACTTTTTCTTCATTTAATATTGCACCATGTGAGAACTTAAACCAGACTGCAGTAGGCTATAGTAAATGTGACTGTGATCTTGTAGAAATAAGAGATGGTGTAAATCCGGATAGTCTTATAATAGGAACCTACTGCGGCCACACTGCACCTTCTGAACTTGTTACGTCTAAAAACTCGATGAGTATTCGATTGTCTACTGATGGCGAAATTAATAGCAAAGGTTTCGAAGCGACGTTAACTTCCCAACCATCTCTATGTGGACCATCTGTATTCACAGTATCCCATACGGTACAGCATTTAAAGTCCCCTAACTATGATTCTGGGTCGATTGCTCGTGGGCTCCACTGTGTCTATCATTTTGAAGCTGAATATAGTATGATACACATAACTATTACTAATCTTGACATACAGCCTGGTACAGCTGGTTCAACTTGTGATAAAGATAGATTAGTAATAACAAGCCTACACGCCCTGCGTAATACGACCATTGGAAAAGATTACATAATTGATAAAGATTCGTGTACATTTTTGCACTATATGGACCAATTATCGAATTTTTATGACTTAAGTTTCCCACAGCACATCATTCTGTGTGGAGCTAAAAAGTTTTTTGATATTTACGTACCAGGGACAACGACGATTAATTTGCAAACATCCCCAGATCAAACCTCCAACGTTTACAAAGGCATGGAAATTGAAGTAGCATTGACCGGGTTCTGTGGTAGGAACTACACTGAGAGCTATGGTAAGATAAAAAATGCTTATGAGGATCTGGAATCCGAAACGGGTGACTGTTACACGTTAATAACTGCACCCGAGAATCACACTATATCTGTATACTTCCTGTCAGCAATACCCAATTATTTTAATCCAAACGTATACCTCGATATATACGATGGTAAAGAAGTTACATCAAAAAAATTAGTTAGCATTAAAACTGAATACAATGATAATAATCCAGTGTTCTCTTCCGGTCGCTATATATTATTACACAATCATCACATAGGGATAGATCAGGTAACATATGATTTAAATTACGTTATTACTGACAAGGGTCAGGGTTGTGGAGGTTACCTATATAACACGCAAGGTGTTGTTACAAGTCCGTTGTATCCAGATATTTATCGTCATAAAAAAACGTGTGAGTGGGAGCTCGAGACGCCCCACAGTACGCACTTGTATTTACACTTCAGTGTTTTCGATTTGGGTAGAGATTGCGACAACAACTATCTACAGTTAGTTGACAGAAGCGGAGCGGTACTGTCGGACTACTGCTCCGAGATGCCGGCTGACTATACCAGCGCGGACAATTACGTAAAGATAGTTTTCAAAACCACTATGAATAACGGAGGAACTGGGTGGGTTGCAGCATTTGTCGGTGTAACTTAAACTAGCTTTCACCCGCGGCTTCGCCCGCGTTTACATTTTTTATTATACTATGTCCTTTAATTAAAAATATCCTATGTCATTTCTAATACCTTAAAGAATATGTGTACAAAGTTTCATGATGATGAATACACGCAACCACCTTCATGTAGTACTTTTAATTGTACTAAATATGGATGCAAGAACTTTCCCGATAACTACTACACCCCGCTCACGCCGCGCCGTCCGCGATTGCATACGCAATGATTGACGCCAAATACAAATTTAAAATCCTATTCGGATAACACAAGTCTTAATCCATCAGCTTATAAAGGATAAAAAAATAACACCGACTTCAAAAATCTCAGAAGGTAGGTAGTAAGTAATTATTTTTGGCTTTTTCTTGTCAGGATTTTTCAGTTAGTTTATTTCTTTTTTAATGAATATTTATTTAATCTATTTATTATAATAATGGGAAGTAGTAGTGACATGGTGGACCGTTCCTCATCAGCTAACAGTGTCACATGATGACTTCCAAATGCAAATTATGTAACTTAATACCATCAGAAAACTCAATTACTGTATCCATGTCCATGCCTATAAATTTCAACCCTTTCTCTCGATTTTTTTTTATTTATTTTTATTTTTTTTTATACTACGTCGGGTGGCAGACAAGCATACGGCCCGCCTGATGTGAATCGGTTGCCGTAGCCATATTAACGCTCGCAACATAAAATATCGCTCGCGCGCCGCCACCCCCGCTGCCAACGCAGCATCTCCTTCCTTTCTGGTGACCTCACTCACTCGCAGGAACACAACAAACCTCAAGGGAATTGTTATTTGGCTGCGGTATTCTGTAAGGTGGAGGTACATTCCCCAGTCGGGTAGCTTACAATTACGCTCCCTACCTCTCTTTTCGCCAGAGCTTCGTTTGTCAGTCAGCAGGGTGCACCGCGTGCAGGTGAAGTTGGCTTTAGTTCAAAGGTGTTGATGAACCACTTACACCCCAAAGATTTCCCAGGGAGTCCACCATCAGATCCTGATTTGTTTAATATGGCACCACCTGAATAGTTAATCATTGAAACTATATTTAAAAAATACATACCGTCGAACATAGAACCGCCCACAGGTACAATACAGGTACAATAAATAACAATACAGGTAATTTCTGGGACAAATACTATCTTATGTCCTTTCCCAGGACTCAAGGTATCTCTGAACCAAATTTCATCTAAATCGGTCTAGCGAACGCTTAACTAAATGTGAAGAGGTAACAGATAGACACTCTGTCGCATTTATAATATTAGTATGCATTGGCGTTTCGAAAAACCGTAAAAACGACACATATATTGATATATACACATTTCAACCCCATCGCACCCCAATAGGGGATAATGGTCACGTTAGCTATGTTGAATTTTAAAATCGTCTTTGTTTTCTTAATCAGCGAGTCCATAAACCATAAAAACAATACCCATGTCGATTTTCAGAGTTTTTGACCCCAATTTATCCTTTTAGGGGTTGAATTATGAAAAATCCTGAAACTCGTGTTTACTCATTTATCTATGGAAGTACTCGTGTAAAGTTTAGATAAAATAGTCCAACTATTCTCATTCCCCATACAAACTTTGGACTTCCGTTTTAACCTCTTAGGGGTAAAATTTTAAAAATCCTTTTATGTAATTTCGTGTCCACTATGTTATATTTTCAAATCGATGCCATTTTCGTAATTGACTTCCTAGAAAACCATGGAATCAACACCCATATTGATATTATGACATTTCAACCCCATCGCACCCCCACAGGCGTGATTTTATGTCACGTCGACTATGTTGGATTATAAAATATTTGTTGTTTTCGTAATCAGCGACCCGATAAACCATAAAAACAATACCCATGACGATTTTCAGACTTTTTCATCCTATTTTATCTCTTTAGGGGTTGTATTTTGAAAAATCCTGAAACACGTGTTTACTCATTTGTCTATAGAAGTATTCGTGTAAAGTTTCGGATAAAATAGTCCAAGTAATCTCGTTTCTCCATACAAATATTGGACCCCCGTTTCACCCCCTTAGGGGATGAATTTTGAAAAATCCTCCATGACGATTTTCAGACTTTTTCACCCTATTTTACCCCTTTAGAGGTTAAATATTGAAAAATCCTGAAAATAATAATAATAATAAAATTCATTTATTTGCAAGTATATGGTTACAAGTTGATCTTATAATATTTGTAGTACCTCATATTTTGCCAAACTTTATTAGCATGCAAATTTGTTTCTACAATTATTTATCATGTAAGAACATTAAGCATTTAATTCAGACATGTCAAGTACATACATATTATCAAAATTCATCAATTAATTTATAAACATCAACACGTATTTACTCATTTATCTATAGAAGTACTTTTGAAAAGTTTCAGATAAAATAGTTCAACTAATCTTGTTTCCCCATACAAACTTTGGACCCCCGTTTCACCCCCTTAGGAGATGAATTTTTAAAAATCCTTTCTTAGTGCACCCCTAGACATCATAAGGAACCTACATGCCAAATTTGGAATCTCTAGACCCAGCGGTTTGGGCTGTGCGTTGATATATAAGTCAGTCAGTCAGTTTCTTCTTTCTTATATAAACGAAAATAGTATGCGATTAGTAACGACAGTTGAAAATAATTTTAATTGGTCTAAGAGTTCTGGATTGGTCTATAACCATTAAGCGTGTGTGACTAGACATAGAACATGTAAGAACAAGACATGAGCTTGTCAAGAAAAATCAAAAACATCTGGCTACGTTATGGAAAATTCGAACTTCAGTGGTATAAGCCGAGTTTAACTTATTGAAACGAACAGGAAATATAATGATTATGGAACATAAAGCTATAAATCAAAGAATTTTAAATTTGGAAACCTCACTAAATAAGGTACAAAGTGAAACTTATAATTGCCGATTTCACATTGTCAGCAATGATAGCGAATAATCTTTTATTACGTCTCAATAACATGCAGGAGACTTTATTGGACACCATGACTGATATTTATAATGGACAACTGAGTCTTCATCTATTGACACCCGACCAGCTACGTCATCAATCAAGCGTCATCACCAGCAAATTAAATTAGATTTGTTTTTACCCATTAACCTTCTCCTATTAACTAAGGTCAATCATTTCTTAAAAACAAAAGCAAGGATGTCGACTAACTACCTAATATCCGAAACTCGAATTCCCCTACAACAGAGATCATCATCATCACATTATACCTGTATCCAACTACGCAGCGATTAATATCAAAAGGGACGCTATGTTACCGATGCCCGAAAATGACATACGTTTGTGTTTACAGCAAGATACAAATACAATCTTATGCTCATTAAATACCTCAGTCTATAACATCAAGGATGACGACGGGTTTTGTCTGACGGATCAGGTAACCAGACGTTATAAAACGACCAGCGAGCGATGTGAGTCACAATGGACGGAATTGCATGCCATTAATAATTATATTTATTTTTGTTGCGCTGATTGCCAACTAAAACTATTGTGTGAAGATCAAGTTACGCTATTACATTATCAAGCACCGGTCTATTGACGACTGCTGAAGGATGCATTCTAAAATTTAAGAACTTCACAGTTTATGCTCACAAGCAAGAGGTGAGCAACGTCTACATCAAGGCTAACGTAAGCGTTCCGCACATTTCTCCGTTTAACCATATATTTAATATTCCTGTGCCGGTACTTCCCCCACAAGGTAATAAAACATTAGATAAATACGACAATCAAAGCAAATGGCTGATATTCAGCAAAAATTAGAGCAAATAGAGCAGATCATCATCGTTAGAGTCACAATCGTGATGCGAACAAGGTGGTGATAGTGTCAATGCCGGTCCTCCCATTATCAAACAAAAAACAACGTCTCCAGTGTTACGCTCAGTGTACATTGTGGACGATAGCCTTAGATCTAATTCCTTATAGCATTTTATATAAATCAAATTTACTAACAGATATTTAAAATCTAGCATTGTTTTTCATCTTGTACCACAGTCAGTACTAATCATTTTTTGTTATTTTTTCGGCCTAGGAGCATGTACGGTTCTACCATGTTAGAGCCAAGCGCTAAGTCAGCAATTTATGCGGCAGCGCTTAAAGATTTCACTAACTGCCTCGCCCCCCCCCCCCCCCCCTGTTGACGCACTTAGGTCCCCACTCACTGTTGACAGCCACAAAGTACAAGGCTGTGGTAGATATATATTCGTTTGCATTTGTAGTACTTACTCTGTATGTAATGTTTAAGTTTGGTGCTAATAAACATTATTTATTTTTAGTTGTTTTATTATTTTATTGGTGCAATAAATATGTAGTATTTCTATTCTACTTGAAAATTTGATGTTTCAGAACGACATGGCACTCAAAGAGTGAGGTGTAAAATTACACCTGTAAATTACTGTCTATTCCAATTATTGGTACAGATACAATACCTACCTAGTTAATAATAAATAAATAAATATTTCTGGACAATTTACACAGCGCTATCTAGTCCCAAATTAAGCGCAAAGCTTGTGTTGTGGGTACTAAATAACTCATAAATGTACTTAAATACATTTAATATGTCATCAAATACATTTTTAGGGTTCCGTACCTCAAAAGGAAAAACGGAACCCTTATAAGATCACTTTGTTGTCCGTCTGTCTGTCTGTCTGTCTGTCTGTCTGTCTGTCTGTCTGTCTGTCGGTCTGTCTGTCAAGAATTTCTATGTCGAGAATGCGTGGAGGTATCAAGCTGAAATTTGAACTGTTTATACAGGTATACGGTCCCATGAAGTAATAAAAAAATCAAACTGCAAAGTTTACGTAGAAAAAAGTTACGGCCGTTTATTCAGCAAAAAACGCATATTTCGACACACTCAAGGGAATCAAAACCTATAGGGTACTTCCCATTGACCTAGAACTATGAAATTTGGCAAGTAATATCGTTATAGACTACAAGTATAGGAATAAATCTCAAAACTATACATTTGTAAATAGATTTTAAAAAATAGGGGGTCTATATTTTATATAGGGTGTCGAAATTTCTAATTGAAACTACTAGTTCAAATGGGGTATCATATGAAAGGGCTTGATGTACACATTGCAAAATATATTTTAATTATTTTTTTCGACGCATTATTTCCTATTTATAATGAAAAATATCAAATTTAATAGTGATACTACGTACCTACGGAACCCTAGGTGGGCTAGTCCGACTCGCACTTGTCCGGTTTTTTTCAAAGGTGTGGTGATGACGAATTCTCAACAATAAATGAGCTTAGCAATGCATCACTCATTACATATACGCTTAGAAGCACGCAAATTAAATCAAATGGTATGCGCTTAGATTTGTATGGTATCAAGCGTGCCACACGACAGGCAAGCAATATGAGTATATTCATTAGGCTCATAATGACACCTATAATCAAACTGTGACTTTTTCATTGCGATTATTCACAAGTGAGTTATAAAGTTTTTTATTTTATTTTATTGGTTGAGTTGAAAAGTTTCGATACAAAAAAGATCGTGTTCAATAGTACAAATAAATTAATGTACCAATTGCTTGCTCATTTCATGCAACTTCGTATTTAAAGATATCTATTTAAATACGAAGTTCACTGAAAATTTCAAATTCAAATTTAAATTCTTGTAGGTATGTGTTTAATAAATAAAACTTTCACTCAGATATAACTTTTGTTTTATCTGTAATAAAGAAAATTTTATATTCCCCATATTATATACGTGGCTAAAATGCTATCCTCGAAAAGCCAAACATAATATATTATGGCTAACGATTGATCAATGCCCCAAACTGTTTTTTGCAAGCGAGGTTGGCTGTATGCACATTTTTTTTAAGTTCGTTATATAAAAGCGTCACAGTATCATAACTATAGATGAAGTGATTACTTCGATACCACAAAAAATTCTTGAGATATAATAACTCGAAATCCTCCAATCCTGAGAGCTCGTCTCTGAATCGAGCCACAAGGTGCAGGCTGGTATTTGGGTGCTACCACCATATACCTATACTAATAGTATGAAGCTGAAGAGTTTGTTGTTTGTTAGATTGAACGCAACAATCTCAGGAACTACTGGGTCGAATTGAAAAAAATATTGTAGTATTGGATACCCAGTTATCAAGGAAGGCAGGCTGTATATAATCACGCTACAACTAACAGGAGAGAAGCACTATTGAGAAATGTTGCAAAACGGGAGAAAATTTATTCCTTTTGAGAGCTTCCGTTGCGTGCGCTGCCTAAACGGTAAAAGATATGCAACTATCACCTACGACGGAGTTGTTCCTCTTGAAAAGTTCTAAAAAAAGTCCGCGATGGCATATGTCTATTCTTTATGACTACCTCACTATAACCTTTTTAATGGTAATCCTACGCTTCACTCTCATCCCTCTCTCACACACATACCTACGAAGTTGTGTGTGTCAGCTAGTTTTTTTAAAGTATTCCAAACGAGTTCGAAATTGCGCTTTGTAAAGCAGAAAAGTATTTGCCGCGAGCTGAAGTACCGTTTTGCTTTTTGAGAACACCCAGTTTTTTCGATGCCAACTTGACCTCTAGGTTACTTCTTAACTAGACATCGCTGGAGACTCGACACCGAAAATCCTACTCTTCGTTGTTATAATCGGTGTGTTCAAGAATTGTGAAGCTACCGTAAATGGGGGTTTCTTAATGGTGAACGCAGAGGCCATTGGCCCCTGACGGCATTTAAACTGATTAACGACCTATATTTTTTCCATTTTCAACTTATCTAGACTTTGAATTGACTTGAATATGATGACACAAGGACATGGTAAAAGTGGGAATTAGACTTAATCCTAAAACTAGTTTAATGAAAAGACAACATTATCATTCTTCTTCTTCAGAGCGACTGTTTCTACAACCTTAGTAAACATATTTAACTTGACTTTTGACGAGCTCGGTGGTCGATAGCTAGCAATGACAACTTTGACTCCGCGGTATTAATTACACTCAAAGGAATTGTTATTAGACTGCGGTAATTTGTAAGGTGGATGTACCTACTTCCTCAGTCAAGCAGCTAATATATTTTTATACGCTGTGTGTGCTAATAAACAAAAGAAACTCTGGTGAAAAGAGAGCGCGGGCTCTCTTTTCGCCAGAGTCTCTTTTGATTATTAGCAGTGTGCACCACGTGCAAGCGAGGTTGGCTTTGGCCCTGAGGATGCTGATACCTGTCCATTCTGTACCAAGCTCTGTATCAACGCTGTACTCACCATAGACCGCGACGGCGAAAGGTTGAATCAGAGACGACTTCGCTCTCTTTGGTCTGTCGGCTTTTGATAGCAAAAACAATAACTTAATTTATCCCAAATGGAACATAACTGAAGTTATATTGTAGGTTTTTTTTATACCACGTTTGGTGACGGCAGACAAGCATACGGCCCAACTGATGTGAAGCGGTTACTGTAGCCTTATTAACGCTCGTAACATGAAATATTGCTGTTTGTAACATTTCATTAAAACACACTGTTGTTGTGTAACAACCCTCAAAGGAATTGTTATTTAGCTTCTGTATTCTGTGAGGTGGAGGTACCTCCCCAGTCGGGCAGCTAAAAAAAAACGCTATGAAAATTTATATTTTTCAAATATTCTCGATATGTCTGGGATTTAGCTGTGGATGGAACTAGCGATAATTTAGGGTAATATGAAGTACATCAAATTTTACCAACAAAAGCACCCTCTTGGGGGAGTCCATAACTTAGGGTGACAGACATTTTAAATTTTTGTTAATAATATCTTCCAAATAAAAAAATGTCATAGACATACGAAAACCTACGATTACACAAAAAACCATCAATTGAAAGCTGACAATGTTGTATATAACTTATTAGTAATGAATAAAATTTTGAAAGTAACACTGCTTTTTTTGGAAATTTTATGCTCAAAAGTCGTCTAAGTTTAATATATTTTCTTTGTTATCTCAAAAACTGGTTCATTAATATGCATTTAGTACCTACCTAGGATTGTGAACCATTGTTTTTTTGACGTGACAACGTCTTATAAATTGGTTAGCCGGGTGACACTTCAAGAAACTGGCTCACGTTATGCGCTTACAATGAGAGCGAGTGAAAGGCGCGTGCCTTTCACTCGCTCTCATTGTAAGAGCGTCCCTTCTAAGAGCGAGAGAGACAGACATAAAAAGTGAAAGGCATGCGTCCCTTCCACTCGAAAACATTTTACCACTCAAAGTCGTTGTCACGTAAAACTTTCGCCCGTATACCGACTTTACAGGCAACCAATTTTTTTTTACACAACAATATAACTATAGGTGAGAGAATTACTTCGATAGCTTATAGACTTCTCCGAATGATAATTTGAAATTCGCAATTTTAGGCTATCCACCTTCGTTATTGTACATGCATTAAATCAGAATTTTGTACGACAGCTATGTTAGATATTGTGTTTATATAGCTGGTGTCGTAACAAAAGTTATAGATTTTGTATAGAATATCTTTTAAAAATTATTTATTTTTAATATCTTTTAAAAATTATTTATTTTTAATATCTTTTAAAAATTATTTATTTTTAATATCTTTTAAAAATATTTAATCCTATTAAAATTTACTTTTCCACCAAACTTTGATTTTGTCGATCAAAGTTTGATCAACTGTAAAACTCGTCGGATATAAGTTATTAAAATTTTAAGATCGTTCTAATTTTATGTAATTTACGATACTGATAAATAGTTTTTAGGATTCCGTACCCAAAGGGTAAAAAGGAACCCTATTACTAAGGCTCCGCTGTCCGTCCGTCCGTCTGTCACCAGGCTGTATCTCATGAACCGCGATAGTTGGACAGTTGAAATTTTTACAGATGATGTATTTCTTTTGCCGCTATAACAACAAATACTAAAAAACAGAATAAAGTAAATATTTAAGGAGGCTCCTATACAACAAACGCGATTTCTTTGCACGTTTTTGCTCGCAATTGATAACGGCAATAGGTAGACGCTTGAAATACTCACATAATATTTAGTTATATATTCACTTCAAAAATAAATATTTAAATAAAAATAAAACAAATATTTAAGGGGGGCTCCCATACAACAAACGTGATTTTTTGCCCCTTTTTTTGTGTGGTAATGGTACGGAACCCTTCGTGCGCGAGTCCGACTCGCACTTGGCCGGTTTTTTATAATTTTAGAACATTGTTCACTAGCCATACTTTCTAGAGAAATGGTTTTGGCGTCATTTTAAAGATAATCTCAAATTATAATAATATAAAATAAAAAAAACCGGACAAGTGCGAGTCGGACTCGCCCACTGAGGGTTCCGTAGGTACGTAGTATCATTATTAAATTTTATATTTTTCATTATAAATAAGAAATAATGCGTCGGAAAAAATAAATAAAATATATTTTGCAATGTGTACATCAAGCCCTTTCATATGATACCCCATTTGAACTAGTAGTTTCTATTTGAAATTTCGACATCGTATAAAAAATATAGACCCCCTATTTTTTAAGATCTATTTACAAAGGTATAGTTTTGAGATTTATTCCTGTACTTGTAGTCTATAACGATGTTACTTGCCAAATATCATAGTTCTAGGTCAACGGGAAGTACCCTATAGGTTTTGATTCCCTTGAGTGTGTCGAAATATGCGTTTTTTACTGAATAAACGGCCGTAACTTTTTTCTACGTAAACTTAGCAGTTTGATTATTTTACAACTTCATGGGACCGTAGACCTGAGTATACAGTTCAAATTTCAGCTTGATACCTCCATGCATTCTCGACATAGAAATTCTTGACAGACAGACAGACAGACAGACGGACAACAAAGTGATCTTATAAGGGTTCCGTTTTTCCTTTTGAGGTACGGAACCTTAAAAATGCGCATTAAGGAGCCAGTTTTTAAGATAATATAGAAACTATTTTAAATTAATTCTAACTGACTGATGTCTGTGCAAAGGAGACATTTCAGAAAGAATGAGATGATGATGATGATATGAGGAGTCTTTATTGGAGCAATGCAAGCCAAAACAATTATTTTTAGAATTTGTATCTATCTGTCTATTTGTATGATAGCGCGTATCACGCAAAAAACTACGGTGCAAGTTGGATGCGGTGACACAGTTGTAATACTGAAGGTCTGACTTAAAGTTTGGTGTATGTTTCAACTTGACGAACCGAATCGGAGTTAAAAAACAATAATTGATAATATATAAAAAAATATGTATCAATAAAAGAATACAATGTAAATAGATGCCGGCCATTTACTATAAATGCCCAAAAATTACTTAAAAATTCCCTATTTATGCCCAAAATTAGGCATTTATTGGGCATTTACAGGTACTTACTACTAATACTAACTAATAAAACTATTATTAGAATATCTTATCATCCGTTTTACCACATGCTTATTTATCATAACGAGTATTTAAAAATGAAACGCGATCTTATACTTATCGTGGGGGGCGTATAATCATATTGTGGCGCCCCTTTTGATAACCAAATAATTTTCCACATCTGTCAGCGCAGTCTGCAGCTACGTTTAGTGCTAATGACACGTACTCAAATATGAAAAAACTTCTGACGCAATATTTGATTTTAACAACTTTGATTGTTCATCTCAACTGTAAAGTTTATAAAGACCGACCCAAGATCAAGAGCAGAAATGGCCACCTTATTCTTGAACCGGCGCAAGACAAAAACATATATTTTGCCACCAATGGACCCAAATCCAGTGTGTATGTTGGCGACATCAATTTGCTCAACGTGACGATCATAAGAAGAAGTGAAGATCAGTTCCAACCCGAACAGTTTGAAGATTTCGATACGGCTATGAATGGGCCGCATGGAATTCTAAATAGACTAGCAGCATTAGAGAGCCAGACTACGATATCTTCCAGCGATCTAATACGAAACATATCACTAATTTGGACACGAATCAACAGACTAACGACTAAAATAAATAACGTACAAAATAGAATCAATAACAACGCCTGGGACGAATGTCAATCTCAAACTTGTCAACATGGAGGCACATGTTTGAATTTAATGAATGGCTATTACTGTTTGTGCCCTTCAACCTGGGAAGGAAGAAACTGCGAAGTGGACGTAAACGAGTGTCGTAACTTCGCAGGTACAGATCTAGGCTGTCAAAATGGCGCAGATTGCATTAACAGGCCGGGAACGTATGAATGTCGATGCAGATCCGGATGGTATGGATTACATTGCACAAGAAGAGATAAAGATTGTTCCGGTGGCAACTTTGAGATGTGCGGTCACGGCAGTTGTGTTACATCAGGCGATGGCATCAAATGTATATGCGACCAAGGGTGGACCACAAATGGAACCAGTGTTGCTTGTTTAACTGACGTCAATGAATGTGATACGAGTCTTGGCCCTCGTTGCTCAGTTAATCCTAAAGTCCAGTGCATAAATCTTCCAGGATCTTTCCGATGTGGCCAGTGTCCTCGGGGCTACGAAGGAGATGGTTACACCTGTACTGACATAGATGAATGCT
The DNA here is from genome assembly GCA_937001555.2 of Hypsopygia costalis. Taxonomy (NCBI): domain Eukaryota; kingdom Metazoa; phylum Arthropoda; class Insecta; order Lepidoptera; family Pyralidae; genus Hypsopygia; species Hypsopygia costalis. The sequence goes on from OW443329.2 coordinate 31,886,361, forward strand.
TAACTATTAACAATGGCGGCTGCAGCCCAATGGTTTCATGTCACAATACTATTGGATCTCGTATATGCGGCCCCTGTCCTCCCGGCTATATGGGCGATGGCATTACATGTTCTTGGCAAGGCTCCTGCAGTATCAACCATGGTGGATGTCATCCGTCTGCTCAATGCATCGATAACCTGGCTCTAGGAGGACAAATATCTCAATGCATGTGTCCTCCAGGCATGGATGGCGATGGAATTGGACTTCATGGATGCTACATCTCAACTGGAAACTATTCCATACCAAATTGTCAGGAAAACCCTTGTGGCCCACATGGGCAATGTCACGAGCTGCGAAGGGGTTACACTTGTCTCTGCTTTAGGGGATTCACAGGCGCTCACTGCAATAGTGTGGCCGACCCCTGCTCAACCAAACCTTGTCACAACGGAGGTATGTGTCGGCCAGATGACACCGCGTCGACGGGCTACAGGTGTGAATGTACCGCACAATACACGGGTGCACTGTGTCAGGTACGTGCTAGGAATTGTGGCGGAGTGTTGCATTCTGAAGAAGGAAGTATTATCTATCCTATAACTAACACAACTTACGAACATAATTCTAAATGTGCATGGATAATACATACTGTTCCAATCAAAGTAATCAATGTTACTTTCAGTAAATTTAATCTAGAATTTTCAACCGATTGTCAATATGATTTTTTGCAAATTCATGACGGGCGAAGCTCGTCCGATCAATTGATAGGAAGATTTTGTGGCACCGAATTTCCCAAAGGGGGCCATTTTGTGTCGAGCCACAATAATTTATACTTTTGGTTTCGATCTGATACAAATGTGAACAAAGAAGGCTTTGCTCTACACTGGAATAGTATTGCCCCAGTCTGTGGTGGCGAAATCAATGCTACAATACACGGTCAAATCAGTTCACCGGGATCACCTGGTAAATATCCACCTAATCGAGATTGCTTTTGGCATTTAAAAACTACATATGGAAAACGAATCCAAATACATTTCTTCCAACTAGATATTGAAGTACATGAAAATTGCAGTTTCGATTATTTGGCTATTTACGATGGGGAACATTCTACTGATCCGCTTCTTAACAAATACTGCAGCTCAATTCAGCCTGAACCGGTTCAGTCAGCTGGTTCTGAAATGCTCATACACTTTCACTCTGATAGTTATGGCAGCGGTAAAGGTTTCCAACTAACTTTCGCTCCTATGGATGGCATTCCGGGCTGTGGTGGTTTCTACACCGCTAATCAAGGCGAAATAATTTCGCCGTCCTACGACGGAATGTACTTAAACAACCTAGTATGTGAATATAAAATAAAAACTAGTCCAGAGTCAAAAATACAAATTGAGTTTAAGAGTTTTAAGCTAGAAAGCTCATTACGTTGTAGATATGATTATTTAAAAGTTTACGATGGTCCATCGACTGACGCTCGCCTTTTTGGAAAATTTTGCGGCGATTCATTTAAAAATAATATGCCCAAAACTTTTGTTTCGTCTACGAATAATTTATTTATTAAATTTAAAACTGATCGCACTGCGTCTGGAGAAGGTTTCAAAATTACTTATAAAACTATTTGCCATCATGAAATTATTGGAGACAGTGGCATTGTAAAATCGCCAGGGTACCCATTTAGTTACCCAGCGAATAAAGTATGTGAATATATTATTAGGACAACACCTGGAAAGGCTATACAATTGACATTCCAGGACTTCGATATTGAGGATAACACACAATACAATTGTATGTATGATAATATTGAAATAAGAAATGGGCCCAACATTAATTCTACACTATTGGGAAGGTTCTGTGGTGGATCGAGGAACATTCCACCTGTTCAAATATCCACACATAACGTCATGTATCTAAGGTTTAATTCAGATATGAGTATAACTGGCACGGGATTTTACGCAAACTTCACAACCATCGACGTTGAATGTGGCGGTATATACACAGCGACCACTGGTATAATTAGTCATCCTTCTGGCGAAAACACAAGATATAAACTGAGGCAATCTTGCACGTGGCTTTTAGTTGCTCCCGAGGGAATGCATATACAACTGTCTTGGCATAGATTCGATATCGAAAATTCACATTTTTGTGAAAGCGATTCTTTAGAACTACTCGAAATAGATAGTGATAACAAAAACGAGACAATCGGCAAGTACTGTGGAAATACTATGCCTCCAGCTCTGACGACTACCACCAATCGATTAAAGTTGGAATTCATCAGCGACCAAAGTTTTACTGGGGAGGGATTTTCGTTGTCATACTCATTTCTAGATGAAAGGAGACACTGCAGTGGAAATTATGCGAAAGCACATGGTATAATATATTCACCTGGTTGGCCTAATGCATATGAACCCAATCGAGATTGTACCTGGATAATCAACGTCCCAACAGGGCAACAAATAAAACTAAATATTTCCCAGTTCGATTTGGAACGGCCTATACGAAATAAATGCGATCTCGGAGATTATTTAGAAATACGAAACGGTGCGACGGCAACTTCTCCGTTAATTAATAAATATTGTGGGGCTTTCCATTGGAAACAAATTATTTCTATGTCTAATACAATATACCTAAGGTTTTTTTCAGATTATTACTTAACAGGTACTGGGTTTAAAATTGAATGGGATGGTACTATCCGAGGTTGTGGAGGGACATTAACTAGTTCTAAAGGCTCAATTTCTTCTCCTAACTATCCTAATCACTACCACGAAAACTCGGAATGCTTTTATAAAATTGTCACCAGTCAAGGATCGCGATTAAAATTTATGTTCAGTGATTTGGATTTAGAGTTTACAAAGATGTGCACGGATGATCACGTAGAAATTTTTGATGGTCGAGATGCTAGTTCGCATAGTCTTGGACGTTATTGTAAGATGACACCTGGAATGGATAGTATCGAAACCACTACTCATATGGCATTCATCAAGTTTAGATCTGATTTCTTTACCAATGCCAAAGGATTTCTGCTTAATTACGAAACAATTTGTAATAATAATGTCACTGGAACTTATGGAGTTATAGAAAGCCCCGACTATCCCAGCAATTACCCTCTGAATTTAAATTGTCTTTGGACAATAAATGTTCCTAGAGGAAATAGAATTAACGTAACGTTTACACATTTCGATATTTACATGCCGTATATACATTATCGACGTTGGTGGTCATCGACACGCAGGGTGAATGAGTGTGATAGAGATTATTTACAGTTACAGGAACCTAATAGCGGTAACGACATTCCAAAGAGACTATGTGGTACGTTGTTGCCGAAACTTTTAAGCACTACTGGTAATTCAATACAAATAAAATTTGTAACAAGTTATTACATTGCTCATTCTGGTTTTCGATTAGAATGGATAAGTTACGGTTGCGGCGGACATGTACAAAAACGTTATGGAACCCTAGAGAAGACACTGACTTCAAGTGAACCATTGGAATGCGAATGGTTAATAGAAACACCTGTAGGTACCAGCATTTACTTGACTTTTTCCACAATATATATGACAAGTTCAATAAACTGCACTACTGATGCCATTGAAGTTTACAATGGACCGACTATACGTTCACCGCTTCTTTCCAAAATTTGTCATGAGGACAGTGTAACACTACAATCGAGCACAAATTACTTGTTAGTGAGATTAGTGAAAACTTCAGCTCTGAAAGATGTTCATTTCATTTCACAATTTGCTGCCGCGCAATCGAAATGTGGTGGGTTCATACATGCACATTCTGGAGTCATAGTTTCTCCAAATTTCCCCAAAAATTATGATAATAATTTAGATTGCACTTGGACAATAACAGTTCCCCAATACCACCGAATAGAAATTCATTTTACGTCATTCGATTTATATACAGATTCAATATATAATTCCGAAATCGCATCTTGTGACGACTCCATTCGACTATATGATCACGGGAACATTTTAACTACTAACTATACTCAAATTATTTGCCCAAATTCAAAAGAACGCCATTTCGTATCAAAAAGTGATTCCATGGTACTACAATTTGTAACTGATAGTCGAGGAACAGCTAAAGGATTTAAAGCTATATTTAATATGACTTGTGGCGCTGTTATAACAGCGGAGAGTGAAGGAATCATAACCAACAATAAGTTTACTAGTTATTCTAATTTAAATTGCACGTGGGTTATACTAGCTCCACAGCCTGATCAAAAAATTTCATTGACCATTACTCATTTATCTTTACACAGCAATAACTCAACAGGAAACAAAAGATGTCCATCTTCTTTTCTTATATTGCTTGATGGAAATGATGAAAATGCACCTCTGATTGATGAATACTGTGGAAGTAAAGTACCTCCAATGATTGTCAGTCACGGTAGTGCCATCACCGTCATTCTCGGTACTAACGAAGATAAAATCATAGGCCATTTCGCAGCACACTACACAGCCACAACTACTGCCTGTGGAGGTATATTAACCTCAGAGGATGGCGCTTTAGCTTCTCCAAATTATCCTCTACAATATCCTAATAACATTGATTGTGAATGGACATTAGAAACATCACCCGGCAACAGAGTGTATGTTATATTTGAAGCATTTGACATAGGAGCGTCCGAAGAATGTAATGAAGACTATCTAGAAATTCGTGAACAAAGCGGCAGCGGTATCTTGTTAGGTGTTTATTGTGGTAGCATATTACCGACTAATACGACGATCGGGTCAAAATTATATATTAAGTTTCATAGTGATACTAAAAATCCAAGAAAAGGGTTCCTTATACGTTACGGATTTTTAGTTGGAAATGATATTACTGAATTACAAAAAGGTGAAGTTGCATCTCCTCTATTTCCGTTTCCCTACAATAAACCTGGGGAATTTTGGTGGCGTATCACAAGTGGAAACCAGGTTTTAACTCTTGATGTAGATAAATTGATCATACATACCCACGGCGATGCATGTTCTGATAATTTGAGTTTCTTTGACGGTTACAATGATGAAGCACCGCTTTTAAAAAAACTTTGTGGAGTATTAAACGATAAAACCGAAGTCATACAAACCTCATCAAATGCTGTTTATATAAAATTAACCATACATGAGCAAAATTCGGGCGCTATTTTCCATCTTCGATGGACCCAAGGAGATAGAATTATAGACCCGGACGATCAAAACATTATTAATTGCGGTAACAATAAAACAGAAGTTATTTTACCTGGTCAATCACTTATTGTTCAGTCGCCTAATTATCCTCATGCTTATGATGACAATTTGAATTGCGAATGGACATTTAAAGCCTCTGCGGGTAGACATCTTTCATTACATTTTGTAGATCTTCTTATTGAAGAGACTATTTCATGTTTTGCTGACGCTATTTCTGTGTATACATCAAATGATCCAACAACATGGAAGCCAGCTAAAGAGAATATATGTCTACAAGAAAATGTAACACAAGATATCGAGGTTACTACGTACTTGAAAATTAATTTTCATACGGACTACTCGATAACAAAAAAAGGGTTTCAAGGTATAGTCAAATCCAATTGCGGTGGTGATATCACCGATCTATCAGGAAGTATTGGCCCAACTGACTCTGACTTTGATAACGTTATTGGACGTATAATAAGATGCGACTGGAAAGTAAAAGTAAGACCAGGACGCCTTATAAAGTTACAGTTTGAAAGCTTTGACATTAAGAACCAAGAGAATGATTGCAAGCGGTACGTTATTTTACGTAACGGTGATTCCGTGGAAGCTCCTTTACTTGGGAATGGCAAGTACTGTGGCTACTCTCACGAAGATCGAAATAAAGAGTTAATTACTTCGAGTAATAATTTATTCGTAACTTACATTGCCGATAATGCGTATTCACTCTCAGAAAAATCAAAAATTTTCAAATTACGTTACGAGGAGCAGAGTAATAATTGTGGTACTACTTCTAAATTAGACACCGGACATTCGTGGGAAATAATAACCTCCCCAAATTACCCCTCTGTACCTGATCCTTATGCTGAATGTAACTGGGAATTTACTGGGCCACCTGGTGAAATATTAAGAGTCGATTTCATAGATAGATTTGATTTAGATTCGAAAGAGGATTGCCCTACAGAATTTATTGAAATTCACGATGGTGCCTCGGATATATCTCCACTAAAAGGGAAATATTGCCGTGAAAGTCCAGAGACTGTGAAATCGAGCAGTAATTCAATTTTTGTGAAATATGTGACACAATTACCAGAGCCAAATAACGGGTTTAAAGCCAATGTTTCTATTGACGTGTGCGGGGGCACCATGCGCGCGAATAACGGAGAAGTGTCTTCTCCAAGTTATCCTATACTAAATTTACCTACTGGAACAGTTTGTGAGTGGATCGTGATTGGAAGTGACAAGCATACTTTGATGTTAACGCCCCAAGATATTGATTTACCGGAATCTGAATATCCATGTGCTACCAAAATTACAATAGAAGAACATCTACCAGTTAATAATACCCTTGTTACAATCAAAAAATTCTGCAATGAAGATTATTCAGACAATTCAGTTATTGTAACATTTGGAAACAAAATTTCTATTAAACTACATTTAGGTAAACCTAGCACGTATACTACAGTCTCACAATCACGTGGATTTAGATTTACATATAACTCCTCTGTTGTGTCGTGTGGAGGTAGTATCAACGCGCCAGAAGGATATATAACTACTCCGGGATATCCTCGCGAAACCTCTATACCATACTGTCACTGGCGTATTACCGTACCCAATGAATCCCGACGAATAACCTTGGAAATTTTAGACGCTGGTATAGAAAACCATAGAATAGGCATATATAACGACCTAAGTTTTGAAAGTCCTATAGCTTATTACTCAAAATATGATGAAAGTTTGAGAAATAATTCATTTGAGTCATCTGGTAACACACTCTCAATTTTTGTAGGAAATTCTCTTTCTGGAGTCTTATATCATCGATTCAATGCCAGATTTAGCTCAAATGAACCGTCGCTGTGCGGTGGATCTTTAAGTGGAGCGACGGGCAAATTAAATTCACCATCACTAGACCGATCCTATGCTTGCAAATGGCATTATGAACTGAACCCCGAAATAGTGACTAATTCTAGTATATATAAAACAATGTACATTACGGCTTCTGTAAATTCTTCTGCAACCAAATCACGATGTAAATACTCTGACCCAAAATTGTATATTAGTGGAAATATGAACGTGAATAAGATGAACTATCAAGAAAAGGTTTGCAAAGGTGAGGTGGCATATAGAGTACCGACTTTAAACATTTATTTCAAGGCAGTAAAAGATAGTCAAAGCTTTCTGGATTTTCGCCTACTTTGGAAATTACAGGCATGTGGCGGAACTGTTCATGTGGGCGAGAACCCAGTCAACATTATAGACGTTCCAAATAAATATGATGATACAGTAGACTGTGCTTGGGTCATTGACGTACCAACGGGTAACAAAGTGGAAATGAAACTTGAAGGATCTTTTGAATTAGACTGTGCCAATGAGTTCATTACAGTCAAACGGACTTTAGGATTTAGGAATCAAAACATTGGAGATTATTGTAAAGATAAGCCACAAGATAACCCGATTATTTTGCCTTTCAATAAAATTTACATAGAGTATCATTCTAATGTAAAAAACAAAACGAAAATAAAATTGATGGTAAAAACGGCAATAAAGGCATGTGGTGGAATATTGACAAACATTGACACCACGTTTGCATCGCCAAATTACCCTCATAGTTATTCAAGTAATCTGGAGTGTGTGTGGGAGTTGAGAGCAGGTCTGGGATTTAGAATATCACTGCAGTTCATAAACCGATTTGTTATTGAAAAAAGGTCTAATTGTACCAAAGATGCCGTTATAATTTATGATTGGAGAGGTGAGACCTTCACTGAAGTGGCCAGAATATGTGGCCGTGAATTGCCACCAGTGTACAACTCTACATCTAATCGTATGAAAATCATATTACGTACTGACAGTGATACTAACTTAGACGGATTCCAAGCTCAGTGGACGCAAATATGTGGAGGGTCCTACAATGCAACTTCGACCGAACAATATATATACAGCCCTGGGTATCCAAATTATTATTGGCCATCTATGACGTGTATTTATAAAATATCGGCTGGCGACCAAAAAGTTTTACTTAAATTTTTAGAATTTGAATTAGAAGGACCTTATCCCAGTTGCGAAAATGATAATTTGACTATAACTGCACAATATGAATATGATACTTTTAATGTTGAATATTGTGGAAAAGTTAATCCACCAATTAGTCATTCGTATAATAATATAGAGATAACTTTTAAAACAGACATATATTTGCAGAAACAAGGATTTAAAATAGCTTATTCTACATATAGTTGTGGTGGATTAATTAAAGAACCTACGTTGATTTCTCATGGTTCTCTTGAAACGTATGATGAAAATATGAATTGCACTTGGCTCATCGAAGCCCCAAAAAATAAGATAGTAATAGTAAAATTCCTTTACGTTGACTTAGAACACTCATTTAATTGTTATACTGATTATATAGCAGCTTATGAAGGTTTAGTCATTGATGCAGATAAACGGTTGGCATTAATATGTGGACATGACAATTCTACAACAGTACTTAGAAGTCGAGGTACTACTATGACCGTAGAATTTATTACAGATAACAGCGTCCACTACAAAGGTTTTAAATCGCAAGTTTACTTTAGTTATTCGGAATCTGTAGGATGTGGAGGAAAAATTAATATGACATCATTGTCCTCATATGTTTTAAAATCACCATACATTAACTCCCAAGTCGTTTACGAAAACTATCTGGATTGTCATTGGAGTGTCATTGCCCCTACCGATTACGTTATAAAAATGACTTTTTCTTCATTCCATGTTGCACCTTGTGAGGACTTAAACCAGACTGCAGTAGGCTATAATAAATGTGAGTGTGATCTTGTAGAAATCAGAGATGGTATAAATCCGGATAGTCTTTTAATAGGAACCTACTGCGGCCACACTGCACCTCCTGAACTTGTTACATCTAAAAACTTGATGAGTATTCGGTTGTCTACTGATGGCGAAATTTCTAGCAAAGGTTTCGAAGTGACGTTAACTTCTCAACCGTCTCTATGTGGACCATCTGTATTCACAGTATCTCATACGGTACAGCATTTAAAGTCCCCTAACTACGACTCTGGGTCGATTGCTCGTGGGCTCCACTGTGTTTATCATTTTGAAGCTATAGAATATAGTATGATACACATAACTATTACTAATCTTGACATACAACCTGGTACAACTGGTTCAACGTGTGACAAAGATAGAATAATAATAACAAGCCTAAACGCCCTGCGTAATACGACTATTGGGAAAGATTACATAATTGATAAAGATTCGAGTACATTTTTGCACTATATGGGCCAATTATCGAATTTTTATGACTTAAGTTTCCCACAGCACATCATTTTGTGTGGAGCTAAAAAGTTTTTTGATATTTACGTACCAGGGACAACGACGATTAATTTGCAAACATCCCCAGATCAAACCTCCAACGTTTACAAAGGCATGGAAATTGAAGTAGCATTGACCGGGTTCTGTGGTAGGAACTACACTGAGAGCTATGGTAGGATAAAAAATGCTTATGAGGATCTGAAATCCGAAACGGGTGACTGTTACACATTAATAACTGCACCCGAGAATCACACTATATCTGTATACTTCCTGTCAGCAATGCCCGATTATTTTAATCCAAATGTATATCTCGATTTATACGATGGTAAGGAAGTTACATCAAAAAAATTAGTTAGCATTAAAACTGAATACAATGATAATAATCCAGTGTTCTCTTCCGGTCGCTATATGTTATTGCACAATCATCACATATGGGTAGATCAGGTAACATATGATTTAAATTACGTGATAACTGACAAGGGTCAGGGTTGCGGAGGATACCTATATAACACGCAAGGTGTTGTTACAAGTCCGTTGTATCCAGATATTTATCGTCATAAAAAAACGTGTGAGTGGGAGCTGGAGACGCCCCATAATACGCACTTGTATTTACACTTCAGTGTCTTTGATTTGGGTAGAGATTGCGACAACAACTATCTACAGTTAGTTGACAGAAGTGGAGCGGTACTGTCAGACTACTGCTCCGAGATGCCGGCTGACTTTACCAGCGCGGACAATTACATAAAGATAGTTTTCAAAACCACCATGAATAACGGAGGAACTGGGTGGGTTGCAGCATTTGTCGGTGTATCTTAAATAAATGAAGATAGTATGCGATTAGTAACGTCAGTTGAAAATAATTTTAATTGGTCTAAGAGGTTCTGGATCTATAACCATTAAGCGTGCGATGTATTATGACCAGGGAAACGGTGTTATAAAGCCTCATTGTTTGATACATTTACATTTAAATATATTTTTATGGATTTCTGATCACATTTCCGCGATACTTTATTTTTTAATATGAGAGAGGGGTAAGCGAGCATGTGGGTCACCTGATGGAAAGCAATCACATCCGCTCATAGAAATCAGCTACACCAAGTGGTCACCGATCCGTTGCCAGCATTTTAAGGGAAATATTAACTCTGTTCCTGAAGCCCCCCCTGTTGTATATATTTGAGAATAATGCTGATCGAAGTTGATTCCATAACTTCACAGTTCGTGGTAGAAATTGTCTTAAAAACCGTAGTATAGTAGATCGCCAAATATCAAGAAGATTTGGATGTAATTTTAATTTATGGCAAGTTGTACGATAGTAGAACTCAGCGGCAGGTATCAAGCGATAAATGATTTTTGTATTTTAATTCAATCAGAAAACCTTAAAAATATGAACCTATGTGTACTTAGAATGTTATTATAATTATGTTATTATAACACTAGATTTAATTAAAAATAAAACCTATGGCAACATACCTATGTTTGTTTTTAATCCATATCCTACATACTGGGGGAAATATTAACTGATCTCACTCGATTAGTTCTGAACTATACAACATATTGAAAAAGCTATTACTGATTCTGAAAGTGTTTAAGGAGCTCTATTAAATCTATACTAATATTATAAAGCTGAAGAGTTTGTTTGTTTAGCTGAATGCACTAATCTCAGGAACTAGTCATTCGAATTGAAAAACTCTTTTACTGTTATATGCTATGCTGCCTATTTTTCGAGGAAGGCTAAAGGTTATATAAAGTCACGCTACTACCAATAGGAGCAGAGCAGCAACGAAAAATGTTGCAAAAGTTGGAAAAAAATATTCCTTTTTAGAGCTTCTGCTGCGTGCGCTGCGTGAACGGTTCTAGTTACGCAACAATTATACTAATATTATAAAGCTGTAGAGTTTGTTTGTTTGGTTGAACGCGTCAGTCTCAGTTACTGCTCGTTCGAATTGAAAAATTATTTTACTGTTATATAGTCTATTTTTCGAGGAAGGCTATAGTTTATATTATACTAGCGACCCGCCCCGGCTTCGCACGGGTGCAATGCTGATACTAAATGAAGGTCTTTGCGCTTTGTCCTATCCAGTCCTTCCCCAGTTATACCGGTACCGCCACAGCCGTTACGTCCCTGCATTTTAAATGTGTAATATCTTCTAAACTATTCATTTAAATTACATGCTGTGAAGGGCCATATTGATCTATATTAAATGCGCAATGTATTTAAGGTACTTAATTGGATAAGGATTAATTCTGTATTGCTTATAATCGCTTCGTAAATAAGGCATTATTTCTTGTAAAAAGCAAAGGATAAAATAACGGTTATTGTGTGTTACCATTAAGAGATAGACATATACCATCGCGAACTTTTTTGTAGACCATTTTAAGGTGAACAATACTGTACTACATTATTTTGATCTATCTCGTTGGGTTCAGCCAGCGTTTGCAATGAAAGAGCAAAAAAATGTGTTTATTTACGACATCACATTAGAAACCTCAAAATTATCAGTGTTTTTCTATGACAACACCTGCGTGTAGAAACACCATCGACGCAGCTGTATGTGTCCCGATTGCACTGGACTACAAAGATCTTGTGGAATACGTGCGCGGGAAGACAAAGTTCACCGTTAGGGTTGAGCGGTTAGAGTCTCGCCATAAGGTGAATTTTAATTCATTGGTGATGAGAGTTCCAACCCACCAGCTATCAACCTTTTTAAGGGAGGAATTTTGGCCGGTGGGCGTCGTATTTCGGAAGTTCCGAGGTCAGTTGTCGAATGCAACGCGATACACGTCGCCGACTGAACGTGTAATTAAATTAGTTTAGTATTATATTTTGTATGTATGTTAGTTTTAATGTATTTATCTATGGACTTATGTTTATTATTAGTTGTAAACATGTTTAGTCTGAAATAAAAGATTTTATTATTATTATTTATTATAATTTTATTGGGTCATTACAATTTGTTAGTTAAAAAATCATCTATGTGATAGTAACATTTGTGGATTAATAAACTTTGTACACTTTTTTTAATTTATTTAAGGTTTGATTTCTCATTGCTAATGGTAACTTATTATAAATTACTGGAGCCATGTAAAAGACACTTTTTTGCATAAGAGTCATAGTGCAAGTGGGCAGAACTAACCTGCTGTTATCGCCAGGGACTCAAAAACACCTTCATAAAGGATACACATTCATAACGGTTACAGATTCAATCTGTTACAGAATTATTCCTGTAACACTTATTGGCGTGTTTTAAACCTGTTTCGCTAGTAACACTTATAAAGTGTAACAGATATAAACGTTTCTGTTACCAATCTGTTATAAAACTGTTTCTACATTTTTCTAGACGTGTGTACCTACGCACCATACTTACCTACGTCCACGTAGGCATTCGACTCGCGGTAATTTTTTTTAGTATAACCACAGTATAAGTAATACTAGTAAGGACTCGACTTTTTAAACCGATTCAAACCGATTTGAGCATAAACCGAGTTGCGTCGATTAGCGCGTCTACTAAACCGATTTGGCCGAGTCGAAAGCGATGTAACGACTCGACTTTTTAAACCGATTCAAACCGATTTGAGCATAAACCGAGTTGCGTCGATTAGCGCGTCAGCGCGTCTTGCGTCTACTAAACCGATTTGGCTGAGTCGAACTTACTTACGCATCTCGCTCGCGTCGCTCTGCGCGCATTCGCCCGTTTGGCCGTTTGACCGTTTGCTTGTTTGACCGTTTGCTTGTTTAGCCGTTTGCCCGTTTGCTCGTTTGGCCGTTTGCCCGTTTGGTCGTTTGGCCGTTTACTCGTGTGTCCGTTTGACCGTTTGCTTGTTTGGCCGTTTGGCCGTTTGCTCGTTTGCCCGTTTGCTCGTTTGGCCGCTAATCGACGCAACTCGGTTTATGCTCAAATCGGTTTGAATCGGTTTAAAAAGTCGAGTCGTTACATCGCTTTCGACTCGGCCAAATCGGTTTAGTAGACGCGCTAATCGACGCAACTCGGTTTATGCTCAAACCGGTTTGAATCGGTTTAAAAAGTCGAGTCGTTACATCGCTATCAAACCGATTCAGATCGGTTCAAACCGATTCAAATCGGTTCAAATCGCGATTTCGTCGATTCGGTTTGGAATCGACTTGCATGAATTGTCCAACCGATTCAACTCGGTTTGACAAAATTCCAGATCGTAACATCTGTAATAGTACTAACGTACAGTACGGACACTCTCTGCCGCTCTCACTAGTCGACCTCACCTCCCCTATGTAACATATTTGGAACCGTTCGCAATGGATGCCACGTCCTACAAATTGACGTCGCTCGTATTTTTATTCTCCATTAAATTTAAAAGATGGGAGTTACTTGTGCAGTGGATGAATGTCTCAACACATGGAAAGTCAAAAAAATAAATTTATTCGATCCCTTTGGATGAAATAAAGTACTGTTTTTTATAAATTACATAAAATTTAATTTATGCTGCATTAAAACTATGTACCAAGTTTTCATTTCAAATCACTTAAGTAAACATTGAAATGAAATATCTTTATTTGCAGTAACACGATGGATCGAAATAGGTGATAAAGCATATACATATAGAACAAGCGTGTCACACCAATACTTGGCATGCAAATATTAATTTATTACTACTATATAATTATGTCAGCTAATGCTATACATATAATAATGTCAAGGAAACAAAAAAATATAAAATAATAAAGAGAATGTCCGAATTAGAAATGTCATAAAAAGTCTAATTAATATTTCAATAATTAACAAGTAATACAAAAATGATGAATATTTGTCAAAATGGTAATTAAATTTTAATACATTATTCAGATTTTTTTTAAATTCTTCGATGCTGTATATACTTACATTTTTTTATATATTAAAATGCTATAATACAGAGCCGATGTTGAGGACATCCGCCCTCTTTTTTTTTTTCTTTTATTCATTACCTTCAAGTCAATCAAAATTAACACAAAATTTGGAATTGATGTCTTTCTAATAGTTTTTACCGCGCGTTATTGTTCTATGATTACGTAAATAAACCTCCGTTAAAACTCCGCAAAAATTGTACGGAGGCGGAGGCGGAGGCGAAGATACGATTTCTTGCGGAGCTTCCTCAGTAACGGAGGCGGAAGCGAAGTTCCGTTACAACCCTATTTAAAACTGTGGCTATAATATACCATAGTAGTGAGAAAGGGAAATCCCCAATGGCCCCTAAGGAGTCGGCGCGGGCGGCATCGGCATCGACAAAGCTGTCCGGGGCACGCGCTGCAGCGCTGTTGCCGTTTGTATCTTGTACTTAACAATACCGCAACGCCGCGTGAGCTGTTGCAATCGGTATAGTTATGCCAATGTAAACCTTATTGGCTGTAACAGTTATTAACACTTATAAACCGGTATTTCGGAAAACAGATTCAAAGTGTAACACTTTCTTTCTGTTTCACTTTAAAAACAGAAATGAAAAACACTGTTCATAACACTCCATTCGGTTACCGTTAAAGTCCCTGGTTATCGCATTATTTAACGCACGGTTGCAACTCTTGCGCCATAGCGCAACCTATCTGTAGTCTCATAGAAATTAATATTGTATTAATACTGTATTGCACTGCTGTTTGCAATTGCAGCATATCCCGTCGCCGCCTGTATGAACAAAGTGATCAGATGGCTAGCAATATCTGCCCCCTTACCACCAACTCTTATTGCGATTCTATAACTGAATAGAATGCTTATTCATAGCAATGAATAAGCGACTCTATTTCAACTTGAATAGAGTCGCTTATTTATTGGTATGAATAAGCATTCTATTCAGTTATTGAATCGCAATAAGAGTTGGTGGTAAGGGGTCTGATTTGACAACGAGGGTCGCGAGGTCGATTCAGCACAAAACACACACTTATGAGTGTGTCTGTTTATGCCTTAGTATTCTCTATGTATTATGTAGCTGTATGATTATCTTCACGTTTGGGGAAGCAACTGCTTCTCTCACGGAGAAGAAGAGGAAATTTAAAGTTATTATATATTTATTTTTTATTATTGGCCTGTCGCAGCCATCTACCGGTTGCTGTGAGGAACGGAATCGTACAGTCGATTCACTAACATAACTGACCACGATGTTATACTGAAGATAAATATATAGCACAGTGGTCAGCCATCTTCCCTAAGATGGCTGACCACTGTGCCATGTGCTACTGTACTTAGGTGTGTGACTGTACTTTTGCAAGCGTGAATAGAGTGATGAGCCACAACACCTCAACATTTTTACATGCGAGGTGGCATCCCGACAACACATGTTACAATCGGTGCAGCCTAACATACGTACATGCATCTTTAAAAGCTTCCAACACGAAACCACAAAACTGAGTAATCTTAAAATCAAAATCCAATTCCAACAACTAGGAACCAAATGTCTGAACGTAGTTCCGCGTTCAAGAAGTGCATACGAAAGTGGTTCTTCATTATATATGTCTCCCAAGTTCAGAATGACTTTAGGACGCCGCGGGCAAGTTTTTCTTTGGCTCGTGCGCAAGTTGCCAACTAATCTGCATGCGTAATGCTTGTAAATAAGGACGGCGGTACACTGAACTAACGGAAAACTTGTTACGTTTTGATTTGGTTTGCTGAACCGGTATCAAGATTACTGGGATTTCATTCGGAGTTTTGCAGTTTCATGTAGAGATTTCAGACTATACAGTGGTTTGTATTCAGAGTTGTTATATGATGCCTTTTTTAAATTGTTCGAATGCAGAACGGTCAATCTTAGCAGGGACTAGAGAAATAAGAATGAACTGCCTGTCGAGGTTTTCTCAGGAGACTACAGCATGGGGTTTTTCAAGAAGGGTGTAAAGAGGTTTTTACATGGTCGGCAACGTGCGTGATACCTCTGGTGTTACAGGCGTTCATAGGCTACGATAACTGCTTTCTATCATGTGGGTCGTATGCATGTTTGCCACTTTAGTGGTACATAAAAATAATCTACAAAATAATTACTTACCGCCATCTTCTATATGGAGTACATACGTGCTCCTCATTCTCTGTGCTTTTTATTTATACTTCGTTGGTTGGCAGACAAGCATACGGCCCGCCTGATGGGAAGCGGTTACCGTAGCCATATTAACACTCGCAACATAAAATATCGCTCACGCGCCACTACCCCCGCTGCCAACGCAGCATCTCCTTCCTTTCTGGTGACCTCACTCACTCGCAGGAACGCAACAACCCTCAAGGGAATTGTTATTTGGCTGCGGTATTCTGTGAGGTGGAGGTACATTCCCCAGTCGGGTAGCTTACAATTAGGCTCCCTACCTCTCTTTTCATCAAAGCTTCGTTTGTCAGTCAGCAGGGTGCACCGCGTGCAGGTGAAGTTGGCTTTGGTCCAAGATGTTGATGAACCACTTACACCCCAAAATAAAAAAACTTAACTATATTTGCAGTCGAGGTATAAATTGGCAGGTAGTCCACAATAACCGGGGGCGCCTCGTGTCTGCACAGCGGAAGTATCGCACGCGAGGGACGCCGGACCGGACGGCGTGACAGACGTCCCCATTACCTACGCGATGGCTACCACGGGCTAATATATAGCTTGGTTCACTCTCTTTATTATTTAACTAGCTGTTACTTTTTTCCCCTTGGGAATAATATGTTTTTCCAGGCTAAAACGCTATACCTCAGTCCATCTCCATTCAAAAAATCATGTCAATTAGTTTATTTCAGACGTGAAAGGACAAACAAACAACTAACAAACTTTTTTTTTATACTATGTCGGGTGGCAGACAAGCATACGGCCCGCCTGATGTGAAGCGGTTACCATAGCCATATTAACGCTCGCAACATAAAATATCGCTCGCGCGCCGCCCTCTCTCACTCCCGCAACGCAGCATCTCCTTCCTTTCTGGTGACCTCACTCACTCGCAGGAACACAACAGCCCTCAAGGGAACCGTTATTTGGCTGCTGTATTCTGTGAGGTGGAGGTACATTCCCCAGTCGGGTAGCTTACAATTACGCTCTCTACCTCTCTTCTCCCCAGAGCTTCGTTTGTCAGTCAGCAGGGTGCACCGCGTGCAGCTGAAGTTGTCTTTGGTTTAAAGATGTTGATGAACCACTTGCACCCCAAAAACTACCATATAAACTAACTACCATCCGCGACTTCGTCAGCATGTACTTCATAATATAGATAATAATTATTAGTAAGTAGTAGTTGCTTAGCACTTGAGGACTGACTTCATGAAATAAAATCCGCATCCTATTATTTTTAACCGACGAAAAAACGGAGGACGTTCTCAAGTCGACGCGTATATTTTTTTTTATGTATGACCACACATAACTTTTTATAGAGTAGTCCGATTTTGATAATTATTTGTTATTGGAAAGGGTATAACTCCGAAGTTGGTCCCATATAAACTTTGAAACAAAAAATTCAACCCAAGGGTAGGAAATTAACCAGAGGATGATTGATTGATCACTCACTGATTGTAATGTATGATCACGCAAAATTTAAGCATATAATAATTAGTACATTACAGCCACAAAAAATTATAAAATAAAAACTTTTTAACAAAAAAATTAAACCGCCGAAAAAACTGAAAAGCAAAAAACAATAAACTTTCTTTTAAGGTCAATAAATTATTGTATATAGGGTATAATTATATTTGTTTATTTTTCATTCAAATTCCGTTCAGGTATGATAGATTAACAAGTATATTCTAACATTAACAACCCAAATAATAATTCCCCTGAGGGTTGTTCGTCCATAGGCTGCGATGATTGCTTACCATCAGGCAGGTCATATCATAGTCATAGGTTTTTCACCAGAGTCATATTAAAAAAACATCAGACGCGCAGCATGCGCCACCATAGCGAAATTGTTTTTTTTTCGAAATCCCGAATTGATTTCCGAAAACCAAGGTCACTTTACATTACTACTTTTTGATGCTCTACACGAATCCGAAGTCAGAATTTCTATATTTTGAGTTTCGTGGCAACGGACAGACAGAACGACCGGACGATATTTATAGTTTATACATATTATAACATTTTGGCACAGAAATTTTTCACTCCTTTTTGAGTTCAATTTAAAATATAGGGTTAAACAAAATCATTAATCTAACACGGCGTACGCAAACCTAGTGTTAAAGATGCGGGAACAAGTGCCTATTATTGTCGCCCTGTGAGCGGTGGACCATGTCCGGCACTGTACGGCCGTCAGTGCGGTCGCCAACCGGTTAATCTCATGAATATGCAGGTGACCGAGCACCACTAAACCGGCCACCGTCAGCTAGTGTATAATATGCCTGTAAATACTGCGAAAAAACTATCTTGATCGTTTCAGAGTTAATTATGTTGAATGGTTGAAATCAAAACATATTCAGAGCGGGAAAAGCACTCATAAGTACGAAAATACTTTTTAATCACACTGATATAATAAATTAATATAAAAGTTTGCGGGGATGTATGTATGAGATATTTGGATGTTAATTGCTCTTTCACGGGTAAATATCTGTACGAATTTGATTAAAATATAGAATACTTTTTATTCATGTACTGTATTCACGCCGCGAGGCGAAATTAGTATAATATAATATAAGAAGTCATAGGGAAACCAAAGATGTAAAACTTATTAACAAGTTATTAAAACTAATTTACAAGTTATTCTACCATCGGAAGGACAGAGGGAGGAAAAGCCAGAGAAAATTTAAACAAGAAAGAGGTTTCACTGCGTAGAATAATTTTATTGTTGTTAAATTACTATTAGCTACAAGCGGGAAGCCTAAATATGCCCAGAATAAAAAATATTCTATGCCTTATTAATTAATTCGTATTACTAAACATAAAAATAACCGCGGGGAAAAATATATTAAATTTTAGACATAGCCTTGACTTCGAACGTGCAAGACTATTAGTTTACGCGGCGCACGCCAGTAAATCTTCCAATAGACATGACATCTTCAATGTCAACGTCATTTCATTGATGACTATTTATGTACAAAACCTTACTGCATTGTAAAAAATCAAACATATGAATCACTTCGTTATCGCGCTCGAACAAACAGACGCAATCATGGATTTTGTTTTGAAATATGTACGAGAATGTAATGATAACAGATGTCCAGATGAAGCTGGGCCGGCATGGGAATGTCATGGATCAAATAGTTTTTGTTGCCCTTTAATCAATGTACCCGGGGTTAATTTATATGTAGGCATATGATAATTGATATTACCTCGCAAATTTCAGCACGCTTTCGATAATGCCGTTTCAAAACATTATGGTCCTCGTGCATAATTATACTTTAGTTAAGTAGTTACTTAAACTGTGCTTAAGTAGTAGGCCCACCACACATGCCCGCTGTAGTGTCAACTGTGCAGTATAGAATGTGAAGTACGACTCTTGCGACATAGCTTGCGCACCGCTGCCGCTGCTACTATTGCAGCAATTCTTTATATTCTGGTAACCTTACTCACTCGCCAAAGCGGTTGTTTTTTAGTATCCTGCAAACAAAACAAAAAAAAGCAAAGTGGTACAAACCCTTGAACACTGACCATCGGGCGGGTCCACAGGATAAAGAGGTCGCGCAGCGAGAGATCAGAATTAAACTAGAAATCACAAAAATCTGTAAAAAGTTATGTAGCTATATTTTACCTAAAAGACTGGCAATGGATCGATGATCCCTTGGTGTTGCTGATCTCCATGGGCGGAGGTGGTTGCTTTCCATTAGGTGACCCACATGCTCGTTTGCCCCCCCTCTCATATAAAAAAATCACACTTTTTTCATGAGCATGTGGTCAACAAAGCAATCACCACCGCCCAAGGAGATCAGCAACACCAAGGGATCGTCGAGCCGTTGCCAGCTTCCTTTATTTCTTTCTGGTGACCTCACTCACTCGCAGAAACACAACAAGCCTCAAGGCAATTGTTATTTGGCTGCGGTATTCTGTGGGGTGGAGGTACTTCCCCAGCCAGGTAGTTTAAAAAATACGCTATGAGCTGTCTTTTCACCAGAGCCTCGTTTGTTAGTCAGTAGAGTGCACCACGTGAGGTTGCCTTTGGATTGGATTTATATATACTCATAACTTCTGAAATAAATAAAACACACATCAGTACGAGTAGAAGGCGTTAAAATGAATCCACTGAGATTAAAATAAAAGGACTGGGCAAAATCAAAAGCTGCGATAGAATCCGAGTCGAAACGTTTTTACGAAAAATCTATAGTGCCAACTGCGCTTCTGTATTTTTATCCATTCGGCTCAGGATATGGTAAGTTCATAAGGATTAATGGAAGAGGATTATAATGTATTCGATATTAACTTAAATAACTCTTAGTAAACACGTTGCGAGTTTTAAAAGAATATTCATCAAAATAAAATGATAATCCCATGGTAAAGTTTTAAGTCCCGGCCTTGTTTAGACTTGTTATATCCAACTTGTAAATAAGAGGCGACATCAGCGCTATGATGCATAAAACTAGCAGTATCTTTGTTTAAATTTAATGGAAATATGTTTTAATACAATTCTGTGGTCACTCACCACCTTGTCTTCTGTTGCCAGGATCAACTGCGGCGACCACCAAAAAGGCAATGCACAGTGAAGTCCATTGCAGTCCCGGGGTCATACAGTATTGTATCGTCGTCAACACTTATTCATCCCATTGCTGGAATATAAGTCTCCCCACAATTGAAGGGGGTTTAGAGCATACTCCATCATGCTGTTCAACTGCGGGTTGGCGGAGGCCAGTGTTTTCAAGCCGCCTAAAGGCTTACCGACTGTCATCTATAATGACAACAACCGGGACCGATGGCTTACCATGCCCGCCGAAGCACGGAGGCGGTCGAGATAAATGAACCCATTCTTGGACAGGCTACGGTGGACATTGCTTAACTTACGTGTTCGATTAGACTGACATGCGCAACGATGCCAACGAGCTCCAGTATTGTATAATACTGCAAAATGTTGTTATTTGTGACCAAGGTAACGTACTGGACTTCCACAATGCTATCATTGTGAAAGTCCACGGGGGAGTACGTTACATTTACATTTTTCGGCATCAACCTATAATCATCCCACTGTTGGGATATGGGTCTCCCCTCAATCGAAGGGGTTTAGAGCATACTCCACCACGCTGCTCAACTGCGGGTTGGCGGAGATTTACATTTATATATTAGATAAAATATAAAAAAATATGGAAAAATAAATATCATTTTCTTTATTTAAATATCGTAATTTATGTACAAAATATAAATAGTAACAAAAACTAATTGAAATAAAAATATGTATTTACATTATAAATCTCAGCGCCCTAGTGATTTCATGTCAAGTGTATATAATATATCATAATGTCTATGACAAATCAAACATGTTTACAAGATGAACCACCGCCACTTCAAACGTAACTTTATTTTATTTATTTATTTAATTTTAAACAATTTTTACAATGTGTTTGATATCAGTACTTATTTAAATAAAATGTAGGTACTAATAGATAAAATTTATATAATACTAGCGGCCCGGTACGTGCTTCGCTACGTATAAAGTGAAATAATAAAAAAATTAATTGGAACACCAAATTCATTCATTCAAACAAAAAATATTTTATTAATTGCTAGCTATTTTAAAACTTAATCCAAAACATTTGGATAAATAAAAATTTTTGTTTTTCCATTTTGAGCATGAATAAACAAACGGCTGGGGGTACCGAGTCCGGAACAGGCAACATAAAGTCGAAGTACTTCCAAAATGAAATGACCGCATGAATGACATAACAACATGCCTGTGCTGTCAACACTGAAAAAAGTTTCATTTTGACTGGAAAATCCCCATTAACAAAATGATCCGCCATTTATTGAATTCAATTGTTACAAAAATTTGATAAATGAAGAACCGCTCCACCGATTTTGTGCAAACTTCACATAAACCATCTACTAAATAGTCCGAATAAACCCTAAACATTTGGTTTGGATAGGTGAGCCCGTTCTTGAGTTATAAAATTACAACGAAAAGTGGCATTAATTTTTATATATATAGATTAATTAACTGTATATTTAAAATCATCATAAGTAATATAAGAATTGAATTAACTTCGTAGTAGAAATTATATAATTATAAATTAAAATCAAGTCATCAACGAATTAAATGTCAAAAAAAAAACGTAAAAGACTGCAATATAATGAATTTATTATTAGTAAGATGTCTCCAGATCGCCTGAACATGCCCTTCGGAGAAGCGAAACACATGCCGCACGACCGAAGCAACCAGGGCGGCAGCAATTGCATGTATCTTCTGATTCAATTGCTGGAATAGGCAGGGAAAACCACGACCCGGGGCCCTACCGCCGAAGCTGAAGCCGATTACCATCAGATATTTTGATTCCGAAAATCAAACTTTATCTTAGATTGGCGGTAATTGTGTTTAGCTTAGCTGGTAAAAACCATAAAGCTCTACCAAGTTAGCTTTTTTTTTTTTTTTTTTTTTTTTTTTTTTTTTTTTTTTTTTATACTACGTCGAGTGGCAGACAAGCATACGGCCCGCCTGATGTGAAGTGGTTACCGTAGCCATATTAACGCTCGCAACATAAAATATCGCTCGCGCGCCGCCACCCCCGCTGCCATCGCAGCATCTCCTTCCTTTCTGGTGACCTCACTCACTCGCAGGAACACAACAGCCCTCAAGGGAGCCGTTATTTGGCTGCGGTATTCTGTGAGGTGGAGGTACATTCCCCAGTCGGGTAGCTTACAATTACGCTCCCTACCTCTCTTTTCGCCAGAGCTTCGTTTGTCAGTCAGCAGGGTGCGCCGCGTGCAGGTGAAGTTGGCTTTGGTTCAAAGATGTTGTTGAACCACTTACACCCCATAGCTGTAGGTGTTTGTCATTAACTTAAACCTAAGATCTATTTTCGCGATCGAAAAATCCGATGGTAATCGGCTCCAGCGTCCGCGGGCCCCCGGACAGAGACGATGAACCACTCGTATGATGTTGACATACTGTCTAAATAATTACCGTGGCTCAACGTTCGGAAGACCCTCGCTTTAGAAGCAGAAAACTTATAATTACTAACTCCGTAGTAAGCTCCTATTCGCCGGGTGGTGTGGTGGCTGAGTTCATATTTTTTAATATCTAGACAATAAAAATAAGCTCAAGCTTATGTAAAGTCTGAGGTTTTAAAAGTTTGATATTTTTATTCGTGTTTGTATCTAAAGTTATGTTCCAACTGGTGGAAATAGAACGTAGTATATAACCACACCCCGGCTACTCCACAAAAATATCGCGTCGTTCTACCGTGTCATGCGTAAGTCACGTAAGTTGAGATACGTTAGTAACGCTTAACAACGCTTATTAGTCTTTTAAAATGTTCTTCTACATGAAGAAAAACACAGATTTTAATTTAAAGCATTTTTTCATTAAAAACACCGATAGCCGAACTAACGTATTTAAGTTTTTTGAGAGCAATTGTAAAGGACATCTGCGGTATTTCGGTTACGTTAGATAGGTCATACAAGTTTTCAACGCGTAGTCGAGACAATATTTTGTCTATCTTCGGTATCTCATAATAGCCATCAAATATAAAGACTTTTAAATCAATATAATAAAAAAAATATATAGACTGGTCTGATAGGTGATAGGACCAATGTGAAGTATTATTACACAATAATATATTTGGGGTGTAAGCGGGGCATTTTTAAACCAAAATCCATCCTCATCTGCACCCTGCTGACTGACAAACGAGGCTCTGGCTAAAAGAGAGGTAGGGCCCGATTCGGGAAGTACCTCTACCTCACAGAATACCGCAGCCATGTAACAATTCCCTTGAGGGTTGTTGTGTTCCTTCGAGTGAGTGAAGTCACCAGCAAAAAAGAAAGGATAGAGGCTGGCAACGGATCGGCGACCCCTTGGTGTTGCTGAAGGTGTGGGTGCGGGTGGTAGTGATGGCTTTCATCAGGTGACCTACGTGCTCGTAGCCAACCTCTCATAAAAAAAAACCGGACAAGTGCGAGTCGGACTCGCCCACTGAGGGTTCCGTAGGTACGTAGTATCATTATTAAAATTGATATTTTTCATTATAAATAAGAAATAATGCATCGAAAAAAATAAATAAAATATATTTTGCAATGTGTACATCAAGCACTTTCATATGATACCCCATTTGAACTAGTAGTATCAATTTGAAATTTCGACACCCTATAAAAAATATAGACCCCCTATTTTTTAAGATCTATTTACAAATGTATAGTTTTGAGATTTATTCCTGTACTTGTAGTCTATAACGATGTTACTTGCCAAATTGCATAGTTCTAGGTCAACGGGAAGTACCCTATAGGTTTTGATTCCCTTGAGTGTGTCGAAATATGCGTTTTTTGCTGAATAAACGGCCGTAACTTTTTTCTACGTAAACTTAGCAGTTTGATTTTTTTTAACTTCATGGGACCGTAGACCTGAGTGTACAGTTCAAATTTCAGCTTGATAACTCCACGCATTCTCGACATAGAAATTCTTGACAGACAGACAGACAGACAGACAGACAGACAGACGGACAACAAAGTGATCTTATAAGGGTTCCGTTTTTCCTTTTGAGGTTCGGAACCCTAAAAAGAGATAATTTCATTGAAAATGTAAAAAATCTTAAGCCCACCCTTAATGATGTTCCATATAGGTATTCCTTTCAAAGTCCCAAATCTTTTTCAGAGCATATTTACCGTAAGTAAAGATACAGTATATAGGCATTACATAGTTTTAGACAGTTTATAGAACATGACATGCACAACTAACGTATTTATAGATACGCATCTTCGCGTTACACTAAATTGTATGAAAACTTAGGAGCCAAATTTGAAGAAACAGTGATTATTTCATACTGGTACTTCGTAATTTAATAAAACTGAAAACATAGTCTCACAATAATATGTATATACTACAAATTCAATTTCAAAGTCATAACTTAAATATCAAACGAGTAATAAGATGTTATTTTCCAAAAACTTTGAAGGCGTTTTTCTCAAAACGTTGTTTTTTGAGATACGTGATATACGCGTGACACGGCAGCGTTCGTCGTCGAGAATTTGAATGTCTGCGTGCGGCGCCAGCGCCATACAAACTTCGTCTCCCCCGTAAGAGCCCCGTCTACGCGAGATCATCTTGTACTGGAAGTGTAACCCTCTACGAGCGGTTGAATGTACGATGTACTAAAAGAAGCAATCATTGCAAAAAGACAAATGAAAAAAAATCGGTTGTCTGTAAAGTCGGTTTACTGACGATAGTTGAACGTGACAACGTCATAAGAAAATACTGATGGAATGTTGTTGTTGTTGTTGTAAATATCTTTATTGTACAAAACAGTTACAGTAGACAAAATGGTAAAAATGTTGACATACAATTTGTACAAAGGCGGACTTATCCCATAAAGGGATCTCTTCCAGCCAACCTTTGAGTAATTTAAATGACACAACAAAAATAATAGGAGGAGTTACATATGACCGGAACTGTGTAAGGACATATACATAAGTAAGTATACATCCATGGAAAAGTAAACCTTCTAACTATGTAGAAAGAACAAATACCACATATGCACACTCGTACTAATAATTGTATAAATGTTAATTACAATCTCAATTATGCAAAGTGACGAACTCGTTGCTTTTAGGGCCTGTCACAAGCGAACTTCTCCAGTGCCGATTTAAAGGAATGGATTGAAGGAGCCTTTCTCAAGAAATTAGGTAATGCGTTCCAGAGCTTTGCAGCCTTTACTGTAAAAGAGTTGGTGTAAATATTTGTATTGTGAAGAGGAATATCCAATATTAAATCACCCTTACAGCGCAGACGACTATCTCTCACTCGATACTGAAACCTATCACGTAGATATTGGGGCGACGATGGATTAAATAAAACGTTATATATGAGACAGAGAATGTGGACATTTCTACGGGATCTTATAGGCGGCCAACCAAGTTGGAGACGAAAATTAGAGACGTGGTCGTACTTGCGTAAATCGAAAATGAAGCGGATACACTGGTTTTGCAAGCGATCCAATTTGTCAACCAACTCCTCCGCCGGATCCAGAAAAGCCACATCCCCGTAATCAAGGAGAGGGAGGAGAAGGGAACGGGCAAGTAAGGACTTAGTGGAAACAGGGAGGAAATTTTGCAGCCGTTTTAAAGAATGAAGGGACGCATACAACTTTCGGCTCACTTCATTAATGTGGGGGGCCCATGAAAGAGTTTGGTCCATAGTGACTCCCAAGTTCTTAACCAAAGAGGAGTACGGTATAACAGTACCAGCGAAAGCAATATTGGGAATCACTAAATCATTCAGCCTTGAAATATAAAAAGGGCTACCCAACACTATAACCTGCGATTTAGCCGCGTTAATTTTGAGACCGAAGTTATGAGACCATTCCGCTATTTTCGCTAGGTCGGCGTTGATAGCACTAGTCGCTTGAGAGAAGTTCTCAAGAGGAGCAGCAGTATAAATCTGTAGGAATGTTTGCATTTTTCAAAAGAAAATTTTAATGGAACGCCTCAGAGCGAAGTAACGCTGCATGAGTCATGTTTTTTCGTGCGTGCAGCCGGCTCCATCGAATTATAAGACGTTGTCATGTCAATATAAGAATTACCTCAAACAAGAAACCTAACTACGTACCTATACAAGCTGGCTTGCTACCTATAGAAGCTGGAAAATAGTTAACTACGAAGAGAAATTTCGAACTAATTCAATTATTCACAAACACGTATCTCACGAGATTAGGCGAAGACACAGAAGTGGTGCGCTTGCCAATCAGCTAATTAATGTATATCACTTGTTATTTCATAAATGCATCTTAGGTTAGAGATACGCTATGAAGTTTGGTACAAGATTAAAACAAGTTAGTACTTCGTCTAGAGCAGTTCGGAGCGCGCACCATGCAAACATAGTTTGAAGCTATTCAGAATATTAACCGACAATACCAAGGTGACCGAGGATCTCAATACGTCTTCAATACTAGCTTGCGCCCGCGATGTCGTACGTGTGTATCTCGATATCCCGTTATAATTTTCAAAAATTCGTTCTTAGTAGATGCCTACGTCATAATATCTGTATTATGCCAAACCAGACCCGTCCTGTGGTTTGGGCGTCCCCTGATGGAAAGCAATCACCACCGCTCAAGTAGATCAGCAGTACCAAGGGGTTGCCGATTTGTTGCCACCCTATACTCCTTCCTTTCTTCCTTTTTAGGGTTCCGTACCTCAAAAGGAAAAACGGAACCCTTATAAGATCACTTTGTTGTCCGTCTGTCTGTCTGTCAAGAATTTCTATGTGGAGAATGCGTGGAGGTATCAAGCTGAAATTTGAACTGTATACTCAGGTCTACGGTCCCATGAAGTTGTAAAAAAATCAAACTGCTAAGTTTACGTAGAAAAAAGTTACGGACGTTTATTCAGCAAAAAACGCATATTTCGACACATTCAAGGGAATCAAAACCTATAGGGTACTTCCCGTTGACCTAGAACTATGAAATTTGGCAAGTTACATCGTTATAGACTACAAGTACAGGAATAAATCTCAAAACTATACATTTGTAAATAGATCTTAAAAAATAGGGGGTCTATATTTTTTACAGGGTGTCGAAATTTCAAATTGAAACTACTAGTTCAAATGGGGTATCATATGAAAGGGCTCGATGTACACATTGCAAAATATATTTTATTTATTTTTTTCGACGCATTATTTCTTATTTATAATGAAAAATATCAAATTTAATAATGATACTACGTACCTACGGAACCCTCGGTGGGCGAGTCCGACTCGCACTTGTCCGGTTTTTTTCTGGTAACCTTACTCGCTCGCAGGAATATAACAACCCTCAAGGGAATTGTAATTTGGTTGCGGTATTCTGTGAAGTGGAAGTACTTCCCTAGTCGGGCAGCTTATAAAATATGCTATGCTCGACCTCTCTTTTTGCCACTGCCTTGTTTGTCAATCAGCAAGGTGCACCACGTGAAGGTGAGATTGGCTTTGGTTCAAAGATATTGATGAACCACTTACACCCTAATATATTAGGTTGGGGAAAAAGTCTTTTCGTATTTTATATGAAAATTCAAAACATTTTTTAATAAAGTTTATTTACATTTAACTAAAGTATGTAGGTGCCATTTTGTTCGATAACTTTTTGCCATCTTGTAGGTATAGACATGATCCCATTACTATAGAAATTTTGGGACTTCTGTTCAAAAAACCGCGATAAGTGGTTTTGGCAGTCTTCTCGTGATGTTAACCTGACATTGCTTAAAGAATTCTGAAGAGACCGAAACAGGTGGAAATTAGAAGGTGCAAGGTCAGGACTATACGGCGGGATGCATTAACACCTCCCAGTCAAACTCTCAATTTTTGCTGAGTGGCTAAAGATGTGTGAGGTCTAGCGTTATCATGATGAAAAATCACACCCCTTCTGTTAATTAATTCCGGCCGCTTTCTCTCAAGTTTTTGCTTTAATCTCATCAGTTGTTCACAGTAGAGTTCAGAATCGATAGTCCTGCCTGGCGGTAACAGCTCATAATGAATAATGTCCTTCCAATCCCACCATACACACAGCATCACCTTGTTGCGGGTTAACCCGGGTTTCGCCAGAGTCTGTGAAGCCTGACCGGCCTTTGACCACGACCTTTTTATGCGCCAAAACTGTTTTGTGGTCAATTCTTAGTTCTTCAGCTACGTCGTAACTACTGATATGCCGATCTTACTCCACTTTTTCAAAAATGGCATCCATTTTATCCGTAACAGGGCGACCAGAGCGACGTGCATCTTTGACATCAAAATTTCCGGATTGAAAACGCCTAAACCAATTTTGTGCTACTCTCACAGACACTGCACTAGGTCCATAAACGTCACAAATTTTTTCGCAGCTTGCGTTGCATTTTTACCTTTTTTGTAGTAAAATTTTAAAATGTATCGAATTTCTTCATTAGATTCGCTCATCTTGACAGTAAAAAAAACAAATGAAAATCACACATTTACCTAATTTGAATTTGGAATTATCTTTTTTAAAATTTAAACTTTTTATAGATATCAAAACCTTTCAGATACAAATGGTATAACCAAAGAGATTTTATTACAAGTTCATACATACTATAATGCGAAAAGACTTTTTCCCCTACCTATTATAATGTAATATAGTTATAGACATAGGTATTAGTTGCAGCTGAGTTAGATAAATACATAGATCTATCTATCTATCGGTCAAAATTACACGGGTATGAAGTCGCGGGCACTAGCTAGGTAGTTTGAAATATTAGTAAATCGTATTATGAATACAGGTAGGTACCACCTAGGGTAACTCCGTCTAATTGAGTATATCACACAGAAGCACCATAGAAGCCTGTTTCTATTTGCTTTTCTGTCTCAAGAAAAGCGAATAAAAGGAACAGCATTCAATAAAATACACTACGCAATTAGCTATCCATTGATTTTTAATAAAGTACAGTTTATTTTCATCTCCGAGGATATTCTTGGCGTGTCTTTAGTTCAGAATTAGCAGACGGCGCATTATCTCCCGGATAAAGAACGGTGGATACAATAAAAACCCGCAGCTCCTGTTTGAGCGAATCGTTAATATTATATTACTTGCTTATAAAATTTGCTGTAAAATTTCTTAGTATTGCTGAAACGTCGGAGATATTCGAGCAGTAAAGTAAATGTTTTATTCCGTATTGGTGTAGGTATTGTTGGTACCTTAAACCTTGGTTGTTTTCGTGTCAAATCGTTGCGATTTTATAGCATAGATTTAAGGTTCTTGCAGTGGTCTATATAGCTTCCGGTAACATATGAATAGAATGCGGCAAAGAATTACATCGAATCCGGTCTAGTGAAATCTTTTAGCTGCCAATTAATACCTCGGCTGCAGATATAGTTAGGTTTATTAGCAGCCGACTGTGTTTCATCAAGAAAGGCGTAACATAAAACACACTAAACTATGTAATTAATAATTCCGCAGCCCCGGAAAATATGGTATCCACCATATACCGTGTTGACACTGGCCCGCTATTAAATCCTATACACATATTGAAAAGCAAAGACGAATAGAAAAACCAAGTGAGTAGAAAAGTGAGTGAGCCGTTTGTTTGATACTGAATATTGACCATTTCTGTAACTTTGATAAACTATAACTCGTAAACTTTTGTTAATAATAGTATAGTTTCTTTGGGAAAAATGTAGTGTGAGATATCCACAAACTGTAATTTTGTGTAATGTCGCTCGTCCCTAGCTACCTGATATATTACTCTATTTACTTATGAACTGAACATTCACTTTAGTTATTGATGTTGTATTCAACAACAATCTGTGCTTGAGTCGGAGTTCGCCCAGCGTAGAGGCGTTATTACCACATGTATCCCAATTTATTTAAAGCGCCCAATTCCACAGTCTTTAAAATAAACCTGAAGTGTTTATTATCCTGCGTTTTTTTTTAATACCACGGTAACTCCATAAATTAAAAAAAAAACTATAAATAATAAATAAATAAAATATAATAAGTAATAAAGACGTTTACCTTACCATTTTCCACGCGCTATGGCGGGCTGTGCAATTATTACATGAACGAAAATTCTTTATTTGTCTCTTGGTCATTAGATACGTCTTACGCTCTTATATAATTCATATTTCTTATCCTTTCTTATTTTTTTATCTACTAGCATTTCGGAAGTGTCCTTTGGCAAGAAGAAATACTGGAAAGATAATTTTCCAGTTCCAGCAAGCAAGAATCATCAGAATGCGTAAATTATTTTTGTTTCTAAGATTAACAGTTTTACAGACCTAGAATTTAAAAAAGGCATCAATGAAACAATGCTGAATACAACCTATTGTATAGTCGGAAAAACAAAATCTCTACATAAAACTGCAAAACTCCGAATGAAATTCTAATAATCTTGATACCGGTTCAGCAAACCAAATCAAAACGTAACAAGTTTTCCGTTAGTTCAGTGTACCCCCGCCCTTATTTACAAGCATTACGCATGCAGATTAGTTGGCAACTTGCGCACGAGCCAAAGAAAAACTTGCCCGCGGCGTCCTAAAGTCATTCTGAACTTGGGAGACATATATAATGAAGAACCACTTTCGTATGCAGTTCTTGAACGCGGAACTACGTTCAGACATTTAGTTCCTAGTTGTTGGAATTGGATTTCGATTTTAAGATTACTCAGTTTTGGGGTTTCGTGTTGGAAGCTTTTAAAGATGCATGTACGTTGTGCTGCACCGATTGTGACATGTGTTGTCGGGGTACTACCTCGCATATAAAAATGTTGAGGTGTTGTGGCTCATCACTCTCCAGAGCCAAAAGCTACCCTCGCCTGCAAAAGTGCAGTAAAACACCTAAGGTACAGTCGGTTCCATAAATAGCTGACTACTGTGCCATATAGTATAGTACAGTATAGCATAGTGGTCAGTTATGTTACTGAGTCGACTGTACGATTCCATTCCTTGTAGCAAACGGTAGATGGCCGCGGTAGACAAATAATAAATAATATCTGTCCCTGGATACTGTGGGGAGTTTGCGCAGCTGGAACTACGGCTCCGGCTGTTTGGATCAGGATACCTGGGGTACTGGTGGCAAGCCCAATTATCCAGTCGTGGATCTGGATTCGAGGTGGCTTTATGTGCGTGTAATCACTTACGTGCACGTGGTTCAGCTACAGAGTTGGGCATGTTCGTCTGCCTTGCCTTATTTGTCGGCCGGGCGTCAAACCTCGCGCTCGAGCGAGTTAGGGATCACTGGCCTAAAGCGAAGGGCCACAGTGGTTGCCAATGGGGCTTGGAGCGGCCCTTATAGCGTTGTGTCGGCTTCATATAAATATATAAATAGCTATGAGACTATTTTTGACGTACCTACGACTACATACGCAAAAGTTGGAGCCGTGCGTTAGAACGGTTTGCGGTCGCAGTATCGCCGCTGTCTACCGCTGTCGTTTGTCGTCTGGTACGTTGTATAAAATAATAAAAAATAAATATTGTCAGATAAATTCCACAGCGCCATCAAGCCCCAAAGTAAGCGAAGCTTGTGTTATGGGTACTTGACAACTGATAAACATACGTAAATACATTTTTTTTTAAATACATACTTATGATACATAGAAAAATAGAATAGGTATGTAGTAATACTAAAGCTAACTTCCTTACGTCTTGGATAGTTAAACATGTATTACGTATGCAGATTGGTTACGAAAGAAAAACTTAAACAAGCAATTTTGAAGTCTTGTTTTCACTTGTCGTCAAGTGTTAACAGCGGTGCCGTTGTTTTAAACTTTACTTCCGTCACTTCGTTTAGTTTTCTGACGGTTCGTTTAGAGGTGATGTTAGTCTTAGTTGATTATGTAAAGTTTTAATTTAGTTTAACTTAAAATCCCTATTGCCTCTATTCACCGCTTCATTGAAATAATATATTATGTAATAAAGCGATTTCATATACATCATCAAAAAATACTTACTGCTGTCTATTTTTTAGGGTTCCGAACCTCAAAAGGAAAAACGGAACCCTTATAAGATCACTTTGTTGTCCGTCTGTCTGTCTGTCTGTCTGTCTGTCTGTCTGTCTGTCTGTCTGTCTGTCTGTCTGTCTGTCTGTCAAGAATTTCTATGTCGAGAATGCGTGGAGGTATCAAGCTGAAATTTGAACTGTATACTTAGGTCTACGGTCCCATGAAGTTAAAAAAAAATCAAACTGCTAAGTTTACGTAGAAAAAAGTTACGGCCGTTTATTCAGCAAAAAACGCATATTTCGACACACTCAAGGGAATCAAAACCTATAGGGTACTTCCCGTTGACCTAGAACTATGAAATTTGGCAAGTAACATCGTTATAGACTACGAGTACAGGAATAAATCTCAAAACTATACATTTGTAAATAGATCTTAAAAAATAGGGGGTCTATATTTTTTATAGGGTGTCGAAATTACAAATTGAAACTACTAGTTCAAATGGGGTATCATATGAAAGGGCTTGATGTACACATTGCAAAATATATTTTATTTATTTTTTTCGACGCATTATTTCTTATTTATAATGAAAAATATCAAATTTAATAATGATACTAAGTACCTACGGAACCCTCGGTGGGCGAGTCCGACTCGCACTTGTCCGGTTTTTTTATTTTAATCTAGCTACTTCTAATGCGATAATCAAACGGACGAGCTCGGTGGCGTAGCGGTCAATGACGCGGCTTCGACACCAACGCTCGTGGGTTCGATTCCCACACAGGACAAACATTAGTGTGCATGAACATGTCTGTTTGTCTTGGTCTGGGTGTTTTCTATGTATCATAAGTATGTATTTACAAAAAAAAAAAATGTATTTACGTATGTTTATCAGTTGTCTAGTACCCATAACGCAAGCTTCGCTTACTTTGGGGCTAGATGGCGCTGTGTAATTTGTCTGACAATATGAAAAAAAAAAAAAATCTACCTTAGCACCACAGTAGATATAGAGGACAGTAAACCAAAATTCTATACATGCGTTCGAAGTCGACGTACTCACATAGACACATTTTTTTATACCAATTCGGGTGCCAAACAAGCATATGGGTTGAAATGGTTCATCATTATCTTTGAGCCGAATCCATGATCACTTGCACGTTGTGCGCCCTACTGATTAACTGGCGAGCAAAAAGAGAAGTGATGCATAGGTAATTGCTGTCCGAGCGGAAAAGTAATAATAAATAAATAACTTATGTAGGTATATACGGAACCAACTTACAAGTGTAAATGCGTCCATAGAAGTGTGTAGCGGGTTTGTGTGTCATCGTAATTGCAGTTTTCAAACATTTGAAAAAGATCAGTTGACATACTCGACTCATCCGTAGCATAAAGTTCGAACTGTGTTGTTGGTAGTACACTTTCGTGGTTTTTTATTGGAAGCTAATATCAGATTGAACGTTATTTGATTCTGAATATCTGAAGATAAATGAGATAAAAGAATTCTAAAAACGTATATCTGAAGAATTCCTATTACTTGTCTAATCTAATTAGCTTAATTCGTTTTTGTTTTATGATCACTTCGGACTCTGTTCTCCGAATGTGTCGTACTGTTCAGTTCGTTTACTGTGTTAGGTACTGTTTGAAAATTAATTCCAATTATCTGAGAACAACTTAACAACCATGCCGTGTTGTTGTCGAACGACGTCAGGTTCGCTAAGTGCTTTGGGCTGTACGCGTCGATTGACTTCGAGTGACGTCAAGTGACGTCATTTCCCGGAAATGTCCAGAGCACGTTAATGAATGTAGGGTAACTTTTAATAAATAAACAAATGATTGTCTATGATTTCTTGGCTATGAACAACTTTTACCAATATTCATCATCATCATCATCCGCCTGTATCTACCCACTGCTGCATATAGGTACCAATTATTAAGTATTCCCCAATGCTTTCCATCAAATATGATCCTCTACCTTCCGCATCCTATCGCTTCCAGCCTCTTTTTTGATGTCATTGGACCATCTAGAAGGAAGGCGTTAAACGCTTCGTTGCGACATGCGGGCCCTCAACCCCGGGACTTTCCTCCACCATCTGCCATCACTGACTTGGCAGATGTGGCCGGCCCATTACCACTTCAGATTGCAAACTCTTAAGGTTATGTCGACAACTTTGGGTCTACATCGAATTTCTTCGTTCCAGATTCGATGCCTCAGAGAAATTTCGAGTATAGCCCTCTCCATCGCTCACTGTGCGACCTTTAGCCTGTGGATAAGCCCGAT
Source organism: Hypsopygia costalis (assembly GCA_937001555.2). NCBI lineage: Eukaryota > Metazoa > Arthropoda > Insecta > Lepidoptera > Pyralidae > Hypsopygia > Hypsopygia costalis. The sequence continues at coordinate 31,921,473 of OW443329.2, forward strand.
GGTCAGTGTCCAAGTCTCTGCACCATATGTCATTGCAGGGAGGGCGCACTGGTTGAAGACTTTAATCTTCAAACATTGGGATACCTATTTGTGTGTGAAGTTGTTTTCGAAATTTACTTTTCGAAGATTTCTTTGTTGAAATGACCCCGGCCAAGCTGTATGGAATATCCGAGGTAGTATTTAATCACTTAAATTGAGAGAGATAGAGAGAGAGATAATAATACCTCTCATTCCGAGGTTGACCACTTTTTGCCTTATATGACTGTACTGTGATACAATAACCACATCAGTGTGCCAAATTTCAGCTTAATTGGACACTAGGAAGTGAGTCAAATAGCGGCCACCACATTGGATTAAAAATTATCGACAATCGTGCATTGTCACGAGAACCAAAAGAATGTGCAAAATTGTTCTGAATCAATTGAAATGATTCAAATTTAACTTGCAAGATTTGACTATGGAAACTTAAGATATAAGTTATAACTTAAGTTAAAACCTCCACAGTACATAAACATCAAAGAAAACACAATTACCTCGGTATTATCCAAATAAAACGTCTCTATCCTTTCGTAATTTCAGCAGTGAATACGCTGTAATCCCGCATCGTCGCGGTGACGTCACGCCCGCGTCACGTCCCGCGCCCTGAACTTCAATTACAGGAGATTACAGCTGTAATTAATTGTTAACACCACACACTCGGTTGCTTTCAGGCTGAAGTGGAGGCGTGGTAAATAAATGCGGATTATGATGTAAAGCTTGACTGAAATTACTGAAACATTGTTTGTACAGTCAACAGCTTGTACACTGTAATACTTCAAGATAATGGTAATGCTACGTACGTCTCTTGGCTACCCAGAACCATATTCTATACAGATAAACAAAATTGGAGTGTCTGTTTGTAATATTAAAATAACCGTTTCTTACTAAATGCACACGGTACATATACAAAATAACATTTTTTACAATTTTTATCTGTCTGTCTGTCTGTTTGTTTCGGATATTCTCTAAAACGTGACTTTCACTGGTAGATAGCTGATGTAATAAGGAGTAATTTAGGCTTCTTTTTTTTAAAAAAATAATTTATTTTTATAAATATAAACAAATAATAATAAAAAATACTATTCCGCGCGGACGAAGTCGCGAGCACAGCTAGTCTTATATATAATAGAAGTGTTACTGTCTCCATGTTGATGTCTGTAAAGTTTTGGAGCGTTAGTGGTTCAGCAAAGCCAATAGTGGTGCACAAGAGACTCTGGCAAAAATCGAGGTAGGGAAAAGCGTATTAATTAGGATGTTCACATCCTTAATTAGATTCGTCAATTCTTCAATCAATGGGTACAGTGGGATTTTTTTGGAAAAAATGTAGTTTCAGAATTACCAATGCATTGTTTAATGATAATATTGGAACAAAGCCGTCTTGTGACGTCTCGTCTAGTTTCGTTTCATTCGCCTTGGTCTTTATACGTGGGTTTTTATATATGAGAGGGGGATAAACGAGCATAAGGGTCTCCTGATGGAAAGCAATCACCACCGCCCATGGAGACCAGCAACACCAAGGGGTCGCTGATCCGTTGCCAGCCTATACTCATTCCTTTCTTTCCTTCTGGTGTCCTAACTCACTCGCAGGAACACAACAACCCTAAAGGGAATTGTTATTTGGCTGCGGTATTCTGTGAGATCGAGGTGCTTCTCCAGTCGGGTAGCTTAAAAAATACGCTATGCTCTACCTCTCTTTTTGGCAGAGCCTCGTTTGTTAGTCAGCAGTGTACATCACGTGCAGATGAGGTTGGCTTTGGTTTAAAGATGTTGATGAACCACTTACACCCCTGCTTGAGCTAAAGCCGCAAATAATAATCTGTGCCTGAATACCCTTAATGAATAAATTACTAACTAGCATAATATAGCGGAAGCGACATTCAACAGCCCGTGGCTTGTTTATAGATAATAACAACGAACCGGTACATGTCCTACCATGTACAAAGCCTACCGCCCCAATCACACGCTCGTATACACCATTAATAATGTGTGAGAGCTTAACTACTACACAGTAATTAATTAAATATGGCTACCTTGGTTTTCATAGCGCGAGCGTTCAGACTGGTACGGAAGAAATTAGGACAAATTATCGATAAGGTTTATTAGTAGATTATTGCATCGAGCACAAAGTAATTTATTATTCCACCGAGTGCCTGATTTAGAGCCCGAGCATTAGCGAGGGCTCTAATCTAACAGGCACGAGGGCAATATAAATTACTTAAGGCGAGGTGCATAATCTGCTTTTCTTTCAACTAATACCTATAGGAATAGTAGATAAAAGAAACTCATATCAAACAGTTAAAATAGAAGTTTCTATAACACTGTCGGCTTCATTTATAATGTTTTCCGGAGTTAATGTGTCGCTAGATGATTCCATTTTAATTCGAAGCCGAAGCACTCAAAATCAAATAGTATCACACTTTTATCGTTTCCAAAAATATTGTCAAGCAAAATTCACAAAGTTCCCGCCAAATCACTTTTTTAAATTTCTTTCATTTTTAACTCAGAGTTAGCAGCAATCATTTTTTAAATTTGGAACAAGTAGGATAGAAACGAATAATACGTACGAAAAAAAAAGTATTAATATCGGCTGGCTGAATAGAGCTAATCCATTGAGATTGGCACCTTTTGGTGCGATTAAAAAAAACTGTGCAATAATGAAATTTCATACATTTTTATTGCTCTAGAGCATTAAAGACTCGTTTTGTACTGAGTTTTTAGTGTGATTGTGATGAAATTAAAGCATAGTTGGAAGAAAATATTCTTTATTGTACATAAATAGGATAACTCACAAATGTAACTGTTACAAACAAACACAATATAAAAATTCTTAGAAGTAATAATGAGGCTCTTTTGGCAGCACTGTAGCGTAGGGTCCAATCATCTGTCAATTCATAGCATCTTGTCAAATGTCTTGTTGACGTCTTGTGTTGACTTGTCGTCTTGAAGTTTCACTGTCAAAAAATTCAGTACAATTTGACAATCTGGACCCGATGCCTACCTAGCGACATCTGGTGTCAGAAAAAATATCAAACACCCCCATTGCAACAGTTTGTAGTTTTACGTTAGTACTATTACTTATACTGTGGTTTTGCAAAGGCGCGCTTATCTCTCTAAGAGATCTCTTACAGCCAACCTGTGTTGTGGGACGTTTTGTAAGATTTCTGATAGCAAGATTTTAATATAAGGTTTTGATTTCGAAGCCGAGAGATTCTGGAACGAGGAAATTTGACGGAGGACCAGTCTCAAAATCAGCAAGCTGCAGTGGCAGTGGGCCGGCCACATCTGCCGAGTCAGAGATTATGGAAAGAAAACTGGAGTGGAGGCCACGTATTGAAGCTATTGCGCACGTGTGCGTTAAACCCAATGATGTTTATTTATGACTATTGCTATCTTTATCATTTCGTCATTGCAATATACTTGCTATCTCTTGCCCTCGCTGAGTACGTAAATGGCGCTATGGCATTTTTTTTTCTTACAAAAATATGAAATTAACCTAAAATACGCGTTAATCAATTATTATTGTGAACTTTACTTTATCATCATAAATTGCTCATTTTCGTAACACAGAAGACGGCATTTTTACCTATTTTTCAACCAATTTTACAAACGTCAGTTTCGTCGGCTTGCTTGTGCGAACTAATTGTGAGGTGAGACAGTTCACTTTCCGGAAGTACGCTTTTGACACTGTGTATCTATAGTTTATTACATCATTGGTTCAACCTCTCTCATCAATTGTCATTGACTCATTTGCTATGTTGCCCGCACTGCTACGAACTAATGGCTGTTCTTAAAAATGATTAGACCTTTATATTATTAAGCTATTGCATAGCTTTTATCGCGGGCCTTGAGCGCGGGTACCGAATCCAAAAATTCCGTAACGAAAAAACCTCACGCTCCCCACTCCGACGGGCAAGGAGGTGTGTTTTCATAAAATTTTAACTTTAAATCACTCTCCTGTAAAGTTTGAAATATGCCGCTTATATTTATTTATTTATTTATTTATTTAATCTTTATGCACATACAAACAATGTACAAAGGCGGACTTAATGCTATACAAGCATTCTCTACCAGTCGACCTTAGGGTGATGCAGAGATAAGACATGGTAGGTGCACAAGGCGAATATTGATATTAAAATTACTGACATATTAAATATAATAAGAAGCATTATCAATAAATAGTAATTTAGAATATAAATACATAACAGATAAAATACATAACATACGTATCAGTACTTAAATACATAAATACATATCCATAACTTTATACATACATACACATATATATACATACAAATACACATATACATACATACATACACACATATATACATCTACATACATATCCATTTAGAAACATATTATGTCTGTAGATCCTTTGTTATCTTGAAGAAATAGGTACGCGTCATAGATTTAAATGAGTTCCGAGTTAAAGCTCTTCTGATTTCAACAGGTAGCGTATTCCAGAGACGGATGGACTGAATCTGGAAAGATTGGTCTACAAAACCAGAGTGATGGGGAGGGCAAAAAAGGAGAAGATTGTTTTCAGAGCGGAGGTTCTTAGAGTGAATAGAACAGAGGGGTTGGAATTTGGTTTTTAGATAAACCGGAGAAGCGTTGTCATTAAGGATAGAGAAGAGGGTAGTGAGGATGCGCACACTTCTACGCTGACGAATAGGCAACCATTTCAGTTGAGATCTATAAGCTGAAACGTGATCATACTTCCGAAGCCCAAACGCGAAACGTATGCAGCTGTTGAGAAGTCGTTCAAGCTTGTTGAGAAGGTCTGCGTTCAAATCGGTATAGCACACATCGGCATAGTCGATTATAGGAAGGATCAGACTTTGCACAAGCAAGAACTTTGTCTTAAAAGGGAGAAAGTTTTTATAGCGAAAAAGACTACGCAAAGTACCTATAACCTTCTGACATATGCTGGAGACCTGCACTTGCCAGCTCAGAGCGGAGTCGATATGCAGTCCTAAGTTCTTTACACTGGGGGAATAAGGGATAGCCGCATTGTCGTAAGTAATAGGTGGTAAAGAAGATATATCAAGCCTGTCAAGCATCCGAGAACTACCTACAACTATTGCTTGGCATTTTGCTACATTAACAGCAATCCCGAACTGCACAGACCAATCTCTAATACGAGACAGATCACGATTGATGTTGCTGATTGCTGCCGGGAGACTACTCAAATCAGCATGACAATAAAGCTGCAAGTCGTCGGCATACAAATGAAACGAGCACTGAAGATTAGAAACAAGCTGGTTGATGAAAATAGAGAAGAGAAGAGGGGAAAGAATGCCGCCTTGTGGTACACCAGCAGCAAGTACAGACCAGCTAGACGAGGTCTCACCGAGCCGGACAGACTGGCGGCGACCACGAAGGTAACTGGAAAACCATTCTAGAGCCAATGATGAAACCTTAAGATGGGAAAGGATAGCAAGCAGGATCTCATGATCAACAGTATTAAAGGCATTTGAAAAATCTACCAGTGCCAACACACTAAGCCTTGAATCCCCCATATTGTCACGAATGTCTTGGGTCACTTTAAGAAGTGCAGTGACAGTGCTATGTCCTGGTCGAAAACCAGACTGAAATTCACTGAGCAAGTTGTTACTAAACACGAAACGGGACAGATCTCTGTGAACACAGGCTTCCAGCACTTTGGAGAGAAAAGGGAGTATTGAAATTGGTCGTAAATGCTTAGGGAGAGTGGGGCTAGAAATTTTGGACAGGGGAATTACAATAGCATTACGCCACAACGTAGGGAATTGACCAGAGGAAAGGGAAAAGTGAACAATATGAGCAATGGCTGGAAGTAATTGATCTAGGATTGTAATAATCATAAAACGACTAATACCATCACAACCGACAGCTTTGGACTTGATGGACATGATAATCTTCCTGATTTCACCAGAACTCACTGGAGTAAATTCGAAAGAGTCTACATTGATAGATGGAAGATCAGAAATGAAGTCGACTGTCTGCTGTTTGGTGAGGGGATTTAATATGTCAATGGTGGAAAAATGTTTATTTAAATCATCTAAACTGAAACAAGAAGGAACCTCTGTGCTGGAAGATTTACCAATCCCAAGTGAATGCAGAAACTTCCATACGTCCGCAGAAGATCCGCTTGATACATTGTCATGGATATGGCGGCGCTTAGCATTTCGTATCAGCTGGCTACACCGATTTCTTGCAATTTTATACGCTGTCCAGCTATCCTCGGATCGAACCTTTTTATACCGACGAAACGCACGATCTCTATTCCTCATAGCCACTCGAATGTCATTTGACATCCAAGGTGCAGGACGATGTTTGAGTTTGACTTCTCTAACCGGCGCATGACGATTGTACAATCCGAGAACGATATCATTGAAAATTTGAACCTTATCATCAACGGTTGCAGCTGAGTCCATTCGTTTCCAATCAATGCTCGACGCATCCTTGCGCAGCTCCTCCACATTCATACGAGAAAAGCATCGCATGCGCAGAACCTTAGGTCGCAGTTTAGGTGATTTGATGGAATATGTAAAAAAAACAAGGTCATGACGAGAGAAACCAGCAGCGGGATATTGGCCATAAGATGACACAAGTGCAGGGGAGGAAGTTATCATTAGATCTAGCCATGTGTCATCACCTACCAAGTTGCGGTGTGTAGCTTGTGTTGGGAGGATATGAAGGTTAGCGGAATCGAGAATATTTATGAGTATGAGTTTACGGGAACGGGAGGAAGGAGTGATCAGGTCGGTGTTAAAATCTCCCATGATGATATGGTGTTCATAATCAGTACCGACGAAATCTAGGACGGATTCAAGGTCGGAAAAGTAATCGTTAGAAGGAGGGCAATAAACTACTCCTAATACAGCCTTAGTGCCATTGACACAAATTTCCAGAAAAAGATATTCGGCAGAAGAGGAAGAGCTGGAGGAAAGTAAGATTTTATAAGATATTTCCTTACGGAGAAAGATTGCTACACCACCACCTCTTCTGTCCAGTCTATCGTTCCTAACAAGAACATAATCAGGTAAAGGGTATAAGGCAGAAGAGAGATTAGGCTTGAGCCAACTTTCTGAAACCAGAATGGCATGTAAGTTGGAACCACCGAAAGCTTCTAAAAGTTCACTATGGTGACACGGTATGCTTTGTGCATTTATGTGGCACACATTGAAAATATTATGATTTAGAAAAGTATTACTAATAAAGTTACCAAATGACATATTTGCAGAACTCACACTCTCGTCACAAGATAAGTATGATGAATCATCTGCAGACATAAAACATTCATCATCAGATCCAAACATAATTACAATATATATTATATTACTATATAAGAATAATAAAATAAATAGAAGAAGAATGTAAAATAATACCTACAACAAACAAGTGGAACAGTTCCATATCTGCACCACCCGCCAGTATCCACACAATTGTAATACAAATTAAGAAGATATGTTAGCAACTTACTACACTATGACATAAAGTATGAATTAAATTCATTCATCACACGGCAAACATATAACAAATGAAAGCTACTCTATAAAATTTAAACTACAATATAGTGGCTACAGCAATCAATTTGTAATGCAGAAATCACAATAAACCTTGAAACTGATTCGGCCGAAAATAAGAAATAGAAAAAGCAGCGCCCAAAAGATCTATATCCAGGCACGTAATATTGAAAGTGATTGCCAGCAATTAAATATTAGGCAATGGTCGTTTGACATCCTATATGCCATCGACATATTTTGACAAATGACGTGCAATGAATGAAAAGTCAAATGAATTGAGTAATGATTGATTAATGAATGACAACAAACCTAGTTACGTCGCCCAGACCCGAGCTTTTAATAGAGTCAGCGGGACTGGACGCCAACGCTGTCCGCCGGACATAGATAAGTAATAGCTAAGTAAGCAGTCTGGCCCTTCGGAGCCATATGTATCTCCTTTTTAATTCATTAAACGATTGGCATCCAATTCTGTCACACGTTATAATCATTTAGTTTTATTTTTAGTTTTTAAAAAGCCCGTTTCACGTTCCCTAAACTTTACTGGCGCAGCCGGTAGGATTGCTCGAGAAGGCGACGCCGTTTTTCGTTGTTTTTCCGTGTATACACCTGGCTATCAAATTTTGGCCAGAAGACGCGTTCGCGGCGCGCTACGAGTGATCTTCCGAACAAATAAATAAGTATAGTTGCGGGCTACGAAGACAAGGACTATGGCGATTGGTCTGATGGGTTGGTGAGTAAAACTCTTCGCTTTCCTTTCATTTCCATTCCCTATTTGTTATTGTGAAATAAAACTCTTTCGTAATAACGTTATCTGGTTAAGTCATAAAACTATATAATACTATAAATAAGTAAAATAAATATAATACATAAAGTAAAGACTACTTACTACTCTAGATAATTATAAAGTATATCAAATTATATACATATAATTAGTAAATTAGTTTAAAGAAATATTAATTGCTTTTTCTTGTGTCTGTTTTATCTTAATCTTTACCCAAGCTGTGTTTTATATTTTATATTGTGTGTTTTATTATAGCTTTTACACATTTTACAGTTTTTATATAATTGTGTGATTTGATTCGTTCCAAAATGGCTAAACAAACGCAACAAAGTGAAAATTTATGTGATAACGAATTAAATATTAAAGCAAGTGACGCATTAGCATTAATTCCACAATTTTCGGGAGATTCGCGATTATTAAATTTATATTTAAGAAAATGTGAATACGCAATTTTAAAATATCAAGGCGATCAAAATAGAAACGAATATTTAATGCAATGCTTCACTAGTAAATTGACCGGGAATGCAGCCGCGCTTATCAGTGAGCGTACTGATATCACCACTTGGAATGAATTAAAGAATTTGCTAGATCAACATTTCGGAGATCCACGCAGTGAGGAGTGTGTGGCCATAGAATTAGAGAGCTTAAAAATAAAATCGAATGAGTCGTTTTCGGAATTTTGTCATAGTTATTCAGAGTGTACAGTCAGCATTATTAGCTAAAGTGAATAGATTAAATAACAGTGATTTACGTGACGCGAAACATATTATTTATAATAATACGGCACTAAACGTTTTTCTTTATAATTTGCCGGAGCACATGATTCGTACCGTGCGTATTAAAAATCCGACCACCTTAGAAGAAGCTCACAAATATGTTCTAGAAGAAGTGAACTTCTTAGATCAGTATAATCGCAGAAACAAAATTTTTGATAAACCAAAAACCGTGTCTCAGTCAATTACGCCTCTTAAATTCGGTTTTCCTTATACGTCACCTCACGTGCCAAAACCATATATACCTCCCACGGGATTCCCTCAGAATAACCAATTTAAATTTGGAATACCACAGAATAGTCAATTTAAATTCGGAGTGCCACAAAACAGTCAATTTAGATTCGGGATACCACAACCAGTTAACCGCCCGTTACAATCATCTGGTTTCATGGCCCAACCGGCTGGTTATCGTCCTCCACAACAATTCGGCTATCGCCCACCCCAACAATTCGGATACCGCCCGCCTCAACAAATCGGCTACCGACCACCTCAGTTCGGCAACTCTTCGCCGCAGCAGTTCAATCAACGTCCTTTTGTGCAGCAACCTAAGCCAATACCAAGTAACGATGTATCTATGAGAACAGCTGCACCTGCTAAGCCTCAGTTTTATTTAAACGAGCCATACGACTGTTATGATAGTTATATAGACCCTAATAGCCTTCAATACTATTATGAAGAAGAAGACATTACTCCCCATACTCCTTATGAATATGAACAATATTTTGAGCAATACCCGGCTTACTCAAATAATAATTTGCCAATAGAATATGTTGAGGATACCGCTGTCAATAGCGATACGCAAGAACACACCGATAACAATAATGCAAATTTTCAAATAAAAGCCTCTCAAGATCCCAAGAAATGATAGAAATAAATTTGGACTCAAATCTAAAGTTGCCATATATATATATTCCGGAAATAAAGAGTAAATTCATGATAGACACTGGCAGCACGCGGTCGTTTATAAGTACTTGGAAAGCAAATGAATATTTCTTCCATGCAAAATCCCGCGAGCCCTTTCAAGTAATTAGTACTCATGCCACTAGTTGCCATGATGAAGTCATAACGATACCCCTTTTCCCGACTTTTCAAAGTAACGAATGTCATAAATTTTACATTTTTAACGTAGATAATAACTATGATGGTTTAATCGGCCTAGACTTGATGTTGCAGTTAGAAGCAGAAATCCGACTAAATGAAAAATGTCTAGTTACAAAAAATACATCTATACCTATTGAATGCCCTCAGCATGTAGTACGGTTAGCCCCGCGATCAGAACAGCGCGTGAAACTTCCCGCTAACCTATATGACGGACAGGGTATACTATATAGTATACAGTTTTGTGATGGCGTACGAATGCCTACCGCAATGGTTACGTGCAAAAATGGATTCGCAACCACGGTAATACAAAACACCCTAGATGAGGAAATATCACTAACCATTTGTAACCCATTCGAAATTTCCAAAATAGAAGGAGACCACGTACACGTAAATAACGTAAATGATAATAGTGAGGTAGACCAGTTACTGCAAAATAATCTTTCCAGATTAAGACTCGATCACATGAACAACGAGGAGCGCGATTCTATTTATAAGTTATGCGAGGAATATAGGGACATATTCTACTGTGACGCAATACCTCTTACCTTTTCCAATCAAGTTAAACACCAAATTCGCACTGTGAACGATGACCCCATTTACGTTAAACCCTATAGGCAAGGCCCCGCGCAGGCTAATGAAATAAAAAATCAGGTAGAAAAACTTTTGAAGGACAATGTAATACAAGAGTCACATTCTCCCTGGAACGCCCCGGTTCACCTCGTACAAAAAAAAAGTGACGCGTCAGGCGAAACCAAATATCGTATGGTCGTAGACTATAGGCGTCTCAATGAGATCACAGTCGACGACAAGTATCCGCTACCCAACATAACCGATCTTTTTGATAAGTTAGGTAGAAGTAATTATTTCACAACACTAGACCTAGCAAGTGGCTACCATCAGCTTCAAATAGATGAAAAGGATAGACCAAAGACTGCATTTAGCACAGAAAATGGGCATTATGAATTTCTTCGTATGCCGTTTGGCCTAAAGACGGCCCCTGCCACTTTTCAGAGGGCCATGGATAACGTCCTTCGCGGATTACAGGGTATTCACTGTCTTGTATACCTGGACGATATTCTGATTTACTCGACTAGCCTAGAGGAACACATACAAAAGCTACGTACAGTCTTTGATCGTCTAAGGCAAACTAATCTTAAAATACAGCTTGATAAATCAGAATTCCTACGTAAGGAAATACTTTACTTAGGACATACAATAACGAACGAAGGTCTTAAACCCAATAGCGATAAAATAAAAGCAGTTATTGATTACCCCATTCCAAAAACACAAACCGAAATTAAAAGATTTTTAGGTTTTATTGGTTATTACCGCCGTTTTATCAAAGACTTCTCAAAAATCACACAACCTATGACAGCCTGCTTAAAGAAAAACAAAAGGGTAATTCTCGACCAAAATTATATAGACGCATTTCACAAATGTAAAGAACTATTAGTTAACGCGCCCATCCTGCAGTATCCCGATATGACCAAGCCATTCATAGTCACTACTGATGCTTCGGAAGTAGCAATTGGTGCTGTACTATCGCAAGGAACAATTGGCAGTGATAGACCAGTAGCTTACGCTAGCAAAACTCTCACTGGCACCGAACGTAGATATAGCGCTATAGAGCGAGAACTGTTAGCTATTATATGGGCTGTAAAACATTTCCGTCCGTACCTCTATGGTCATAAATTTACTATATATACAGACCATAAACCATTAGTATGGCTTTACAAGTTAAAAGAACCGGATAGTAAACTGACTCGTTGGCGTTTGCGTCTACAAGAATATGATTTTGAGGTTATCCATAAAAACGGGAAACAAAACTTAAACGCAGATGCGTTATCTCGTATTCAAATTAACGCATTAGGTGATAATGATGACGCTACATCCCTACAGGTTAATGTTGACGATAACGAACAGAGATTACAGGAATATCTTAATGACGTGACTGAAGAACTGACTAGAATAGCTCAAAGACGTGCTACTGACGAGACTATAACTATCTCTGACGAATCTAAAACTATTACAATATCAGATGATAAGAGCGAACCCAAATTCCCAATTAGATCAGCTAGTACTAATAGTCCAACACATAGCGTAACTGCTCATTCTGCCCCCGACATGGAAAATAAAGGTATACCAATACTTCACGAGGCTATAGATACAAAACCCAGACAGATATTAGTTTTTACATGGTTAAAAGATAGCATGCAAGCAAGGGACATTTCAAATAAAACTCAAAAAATTATAGAAGTATTTTTACCCATAAATAAGGAAGAATTAGTAACACAGTTTTTAAAAGAATATATTAAAGATAAAACCAAATATTTTATATATTTTGAAGATGAACAGCATCGCCGAGATTTCACTAACGTCATTATTCGGTTATTTAGAGAAGGTCAAGGTTCAAGTCTCATTCTACGAATGCACAAAACGTGTCATATTCATAGACGATGAAAAAGAGCAAAAAGCTATTATTCTTAAATTACACGAGGGTAAAACATGCCACCGTGGAATTAAGGAAACTATGTCCAGAATTCGCCGAGATTACTTTTGGCCAAACATGCAGGAAACCATCGCGGCCCAATTAAATTTATGCGAAGCATGCAAAATAATGAAATATGATCGAAACCCTATTAAACCAAAACTACAACTTACACAAACACAGACATCCCCCATGCAAGAAATATTTATAGACTTATTCACTATAGATGGAAAAACGTACCTAACCTTAGTTGACGCGTTCAGCAAGCACGCTCAAGCTATAGAGATAAGTAATAGATCAACCCCAGAAGTTACAAGAGCCTTAATAAAGTACTTCTCCTTTTATGGTGTTCCTAAGAAAATTACCAGCGACCCTGGATCAGAATTCAACAATGACCTTATGAAACAACTCATGGCTCTGTATAAAATACAGTTACACATAAGCACTCCACATAATCCCAACTCTACGGGTATAGTCGAGCGTTTCCACTCCACTATTATAGAAATATATAGGTTGGCTAGGTATGAGCAAAAATGTACAGATGCAGCATCTGTAATGGTGTATTCTGTCATGGCTTATAATAGTACCATACATTCGTCTACCGGTCTCACTCCTTTTGAAGTGCTCTTTGGCCATACAGACTCAAATGACGCATTTAATATTGATTTTGAAAAGTCATACACGCAACAATTACTAGTAGATCACTGTAAACGAACAAAAACATTATATAAGTATATAGCGGATAAGTTAGTAGCAAACAAAGAGAAGGCTAGAAAAACTAAAGGTGGAGAAGATGTAAAAGAGTTAGACATTTCAGACACTGTATATGTTAAGGATATAAATATTAGAAAAAGCAAGGATAAACCCCGATTTAAAAAGGCAACGGTGACGGATAAAACGCAACGTAATATCGTCCCTATACAAGTAGGAAACCGACCCACTACGGCTCATATTAAAGTTATAAAACGCCCTTCGCAGGTGGTGTCTACTCCTGCTGATGCCCAGGGACCAGGCCCTTCAACTAGATCAGATTAACGGAAATCCAGGCGTTTTACCTGTAAAGGAAGGTCAGGCGTACATTCAACTAGATAAATGGCTTATTGTAAAAACGATTAACTTAAATGGTATTAGTAAAGATTTAAATTTTAACGTGCAAAAATATTCCGAATTTATTAACATACTGGAACGCGAATTTCAATATAAACATGAATTTAGGGAAATGAAAGTTCACGTAGATTATCTTAAGGATATCACCTTAGAAAAATTACAGGAATTAGTACCCACAAGTAGATTTAAAAGAGGACTCCTAGACCCAGTTGGATCCCTTATAAAGATAGTAACCGGAAATCTTGACCAATCTGATGCTACCAAATATGATAACCTAATTTCAGAAATTAAAAACAACGAACAAGCCACTAGTCAAAAGATGACTCTTATCTCAGAAATGTTGGATCACTTTATGAACTCGTCTGAAATTATTAAGGAAAACACCGCCATTATAGATACGCGATTAGATCGTCTTGAAAGAATTGTTTTAGAATTAGATAATGACGGAAATGATACTATGTATTCAATTTATGTACTAAGCCTATTTAATCAGTTTAGTATGAACTTTCGCACCATTTATATTAAGCTAAGTGAATTAGAAACTGCTCTAGCTTTAAGCAAAATATCTGTATTACATAAATCTATCATAAATTCAACTGAACTTTTATGTACACTAAAGGAAATAGAAAAACAAAGTAGTCTCATGTATATTGTTTCAGAGCATAATTTAATTATGATAGAAGAAATACTTACTGTAAAGACATATATAAAGCCAAACCAGATAACGTTTCTAATTGAGGTTCCTCTCACTGATAATCATACATATAACTACTACAAATTGTATTCCCTTCCTATCCTAAATAATACTACAAATGAAACCCTTATAGTCGTTCCAAAGTACCCTTACCTTTTAGCGAATGGAATGAAATACCAACCTGTCCTGCGACCATGTAGAGACATCGCCAGAGAGCAGTATCTCTGCACCGAGCATGACATTGTAGAATATCATGAGATGACTTGCATTGAGCAGCTGATGCAGTTCTACCCTGATCCTACAGAATGTAGCCAACATCCAGTAGAAATAGAGAGTGTTAAAGTACAACGAGTATCGTCACATTCTTGGATACTATATAGCAGACTTCAGACTCTACTATCTCATCAGTGTGGTAGTGATATTACTAGACAACTGGTTCATGGCACATATATAATTGCCATAGAGGAGGGCTGCAGTGCCACCATCAATAATATAACCATTGAAGGCAAACATACTTACGTGAGCGTCGTGAATAAACCGACGCCGGTCATTCGATTGCCTGATTTACATAAAAGGAATGAAACAGTCTCAAAAATTATGAATTTAAAGGAAATCAATTTGGACGACGTCAAGTTTCTGAATTACGTGTTAAAAAGAAACAGTGGTAGTGTTAGTGAAGTGAAAAAAGACACGAGTGATGGTAGGGTTATACAAACCCATAGTATTAGCTTAGCTACTGTAATACTGTATGTTATACTAATTATGTGTATTA
Source organism: Hypsopygia costalis (assembly GCA_937001555.2). Lineage (NCBI taxonomy): Eukaryota > Metazoa > Arthropoda > Insecta > Lepidoptera > Pyralidae > Hypsopygia > Hypsopygia costalis. Next base: position 31,936,739 of record OW443329.2, read on the forward strand.
TCGTTTTGATCATTTATTATATTTTTAAGGTTAAAATCTATGGTATATGTATGAAGCGAAATCATCGAACTCAAAAACCAAATGAGCCCGATAATTTCGCACTTAAGGGGGGAGGAGTTACGTCGCCCAGACCCGAGCTTTTAATAGAGTCAGCGGGACTGGACGCCAACGCTGTCCGCCGGACATAGATAAGTAATAGCTAAGTAAGCAGTCTGGCCCTTCGGAGCCATATGTATCTCCTTTTTAATTCATTAAACGATTGGCATCCAATTCTGTCACACGTTATAATCATTTAGTTTTATTTTTAGTTTTTAAAAAGCCCGTTTCACGTTCCCTAAACTTTACTACCTAGTGTCATCAGAGTAGTTTGTTTTGTTTTGTGAATTTTTAAAGTGCAAAAATAAATGTTTCGGGTATATAAAAAGTTGTGTAGTCTACCTTATAATAATTTAACCAGCATGTATATATATATACGAATAAGAAAACAGTAAAGTTGTTAGCCGATTTCGATTATGACATATGGCATAGATGGATATTGCACAAAACTACAAACCACTCCAATATCTACAACCAAGTTTAGAACTACTAAACTGAATTACTCAATTACCAGAATTCCAGAAAGAAAAGGTAAACAAAAGTTACAACAAAGTTAAAAAAAAAACAATGAAATGAAGCATTATTTACGGTTCCCTCTTCTTGTCCTAGGAACGCCTTCCGAAGTCTTCTGCTCGCCGCCGCTGCCTGAGGCAGCATCACTGCTGGCCTTTGGGAAGTTAGCGACTAACGTGACAAGTTCCTCTTCGGATATTAACTTGTGTCGAGAACCATCCGGCACCTTTACAAACACAACTCCATCCTGAGTCCAAACATTATGCATACCATAGTGGACACGGGCCTTACCAAAGACTGTTTGCCTGGCTCGAGTTAAGAACTCTTTAACTGAGTATGGGGACCCTTTTAGGCTTGACTTCTTACTCCAGACTGCAGTTTTAGTATCGTGGTCACTAAATCTTACTAGGATAGGCCGATGACGATCCTTCTGCGGCGCTCCGATTCTGTGACACACTTTGATGGATGCAGTAGTGAGATCCCCTAGAGCCAACGTGGAATGTATTATGTCCACTATGCCAGCTTTACAATCTTCACCATCCCTTTCTGCGACCCCTGAGAACACAAGAGTTTTTCGTCTGTGTCTTGTCTCCATTCTATCTACCAGCATGGCGCACTCCCTTATCTGGGATCGCAGGAGTCCAAGCATATTGAACATAAGCTCTTTGAAGGTCCGTAATTCTTCGGCCACCCTGGCGACCGTAGTGGATGACCCGACACTGAGCTGCGCCTCAAGATCAGCCATCCTCTTCTGGAAGCATTCCTCAAGGTTCTTCTGAGCAGTTTGTATGTCTTCAAGCTTCGACATTATGGTGATGTGTAAACAGTGCAGTGACAGTGATAACTATGTGGTATGTGGCAGGTGGTGTTGGCTAAAGCACTTATTTACTCACATAAAACTGTTGCAAATGTAAGTACAGCTAATTTATAGCCCAATTTACTGACTATGGCCAAAATAAACTCTAAATGTACAGTAAAGTAATTAAATTAAAATTTCCCAAATAAAAGACAACTGTTTAGTTTTTTACACCTACCGCCAAAAAAACATAGGCCATATTCATAGGCCATATCATATACCTTTTCGGCCGTAAGGCATCGATATTTAATTGCACATGTAGGTTTACAACTGTGGGTTTTTCTCAATACCACTACTAACAAAAAAATTCCGTACAACAGGTATATGAGTAACAAAGAAAATCTTAATAACAAGTTACAATTTTGCCACTAACGCCATCTCGTATCGAGTGACGATAAATTACCCTTAAGGTTTAACTAATCCTATACACACAACCATAGCGCGATGTAGAAATACCACTAGTGCCATCTAGTGGCCAGTGGCATCAAATAATTGGACAGGTTTGCTATTGTTGTTAGGTGAATGAGTGGGATAGAAAGTCTATCTATCCTGCTCATTACATCAATTTATTTATTTATCTACAAAATAACCATTGACCGCTCGCGCAAGGGTCCTGTTCAAACAACAACAACTCTTAAAGTATGACATCCATAGCAGTAATTTTGATACCGTTTTGTAGATAATCTCAAAATGTATTCTCAGAATACAAAAAGCAAATACATTAATAGGGTTAGTTTTTGTAAAAACTTTGAAAAACTGGTAAATTTTGATAATTTTATGGAAAATTTTTAATACTTCAATTTATTTTTTGCTTTTTAGTTAAAATTTTGCTTTAAATGTTTGTATTAGTTCATAGGCCATATCATTTACCTTTAAAACGAATCTTTTTAAGCTATTGCATAGCTTCTATCGCGGGCCTTGAGCGCGGGGACCGAATCCAGAAATTCCGTAACGAAAAAACCTCACGCTCCCCACTTCGACGGGCAGGGAGGTGTGGCTTGAAGGCCGTGCATCGTCTAACGTCGTTTCAGTTCGGCAGTCTTCGACACGGCGTTGTGTGCGTGCGATTAGACGTATTGTACGACTCTACGAAACTCGTTTTATTTATTTAATAATAGAAAAAATTGTTTTCTTATCGGTCACCACGCTCAAAAAGTGTAACTTGAATTAATATCAAAGAAAAAGCAATACTGCATGAATAAAATAAATAAATAAAATTATAATTGCATAAGTTGATACAAAATGCTATGCAATAGCTTAACGCGGCAGTCCCCGAGTGCCACACTTTTTTTTTAAGTGTTGTCGTCGTCGAGTCATCGATAACTCTTATTCATAAGAGTCGACTCGACGAATTTTATTATCCACCGTACCTCTATTGTACGGATTCCCGGAGCAAGGCCGAATTTGGATGTCTTCCACCTTTAGCATCCTCGTCGTCAACCCTTTACCATCCCACTGCTGGGATACGCTGCTGACTTGGCTTAACGACTATCATCTAATCACAAGAGCCGGAACCGACTTCTTAACGTGCCTTCAGAAGCACGGAGGAACTCGAGATAAATAAACCCATTAATAAATAGGCTACGGTCGACGTTGTTTAACTTGCGTGTTCGGTTTGACTTACATACGTATTCACGCTATCGAGCACTTCTTTTCAGGTGTATAAAGATGAAATTTCGAATGTAACAAAAATGTTTGTCAAAAGTAATATTAAAATACTTTTGACAAACATTTTTGTTACTAGCAATACAATTGTTTACTTTTGTTGATATTACAGTGTTTCAGATTGTTTATTTTTGTTTATTATACTTTAAAATAAACTGCGTTTCAGGTTTAATCTCTGACATAAGTCAATTAGTTGAACCGTATGTCAACGTCAATAATTCAGCTCCGAGTTATAAATACAGGGTTTAATGTGTTAAATCGACGTGAGGAGCGAGAGTAGACAGAGTCATCGGGCCTCTACGGCGTAAACTGTGTTTGTTTCGACATATGCCATTGTTTCGTTAATTGTGAACCAGTTTTATTATTCATAGCTTCGCTCACGTAGACTAAGCGCAAGCTACACTGCAAGCCACGCTGAGATAATCTCATTTAGAGTTCCTTTTGATATGAATCATCATCATCATCATCATTATCAGGTCATTTTAGTCTCCACTACAGCAGCACGACCCTCTCTCGTCCGTCCCAGACAGGAGGATTTGGTCTACACTCCCCACGCTGGCCAGAAGGGTTGGGGAGGCCTGATCGATGTTTTATAATGTATTTCCCTTAGTCGCCTTGTACGACATCCACGGGAAGAGACGGAGTGATTCTATTCTAGTCTGCTGGGAACCACACGGCCAATTTTTGATATCCACAAAATCTAATGATAACAAAATCGGGGGATACAGTTTGGCGCTGTAGTTTCGATTTTTTTTTTTTTTTTTTTTTTTTTTATACCACCAGTGTGGCAAACAAGCATACGGCCCGCCTGATGGAAAGCAGTTACCGTAGCCTATGAACGCCTGTAACACCAGAGGCATCACACGCGCGTTGCCGACCCTGTAAAAACCTCTTCACGCCCTTTTTGAAGAACCCCATGCTGTAGTCCCCTGAGAAAACCTCGGCAGGCAGTTCATTCCACAGCTTGACAGTACGCGGGAGAAAACTTCTCTGGAACCGCACAGTACGTGACCACTTAGGCTCCAATGTGTGAGGATGAATTCCCTGTCGATGGCGAGCGGTGCGACTGTAGAAGGAGGCCGTTGGCATCATATCAAACAACTCCTCTGAACACACCCCATTGTACAGACGGTAGAACACACAAAGGGACGCAAAATCTCTTCTCAGACTTAAAGGCTCCAAACCGTCTATTAGTTTGGGATCGTCGACAATCCTCACAGCGCGCCTTTGAATCGAGTCACAAGGTGCAAGCTGGTATCTAGGCGCTCCCGCCCATAGATGGCAACAGTACTCCATATGCGGCCGTACTTGAGCTTTGTAAAGCATAAGTCTCTGCCGCGGAGTGAAGTACTGCTTCGCCCTGTTGAGCACACCTAGTTTCTTCGACGCCAGCTTGACCTTCCCCTCCAGGTGACAACGAAACTGGACGTCGCTGGAGATTTCAACTCCAAGAATCCCAATGTTTTTGGCGATGGAAAGGGGTGTGTTTAGGAATTGAGGAGCCACAGCAAAAGGGGTTTTCTTAGCGGTGAACGCGCAGACTTGTGTCTTAGTGGGATTGAAATGAACCAGGTTCTTTCGCCCCCAATCGGACACACTATTCAGTGTGCTCTCGATCTTCGACACAAGCTGTTCGCGGCTCTCCTCCACCAGAGAGCGGGGAATATTAGCGCGGCCCGTATAATAAGCATCCCCGGTGCTGTCGTCAGCATAGCAATGAATGCTGTCAATGGACAACATATCATTGATATGCAGCAAAAACAGCGTCGGGGACAATACCGAGCCTTGCGGGACGCCAGCATTAATGTCCATGCTGTCGGAGCAACTGCTATCCACAACGGCTCTAATGCTTCTGCAGGACAAGAAGCTAGCGACCCATTCGCATAAACCCTCTGGTAGACCGTATGCAGGCAACTTCGAAAGAAGACCACGGTGCCAGACCCGATCGAACGCCTTCGCCATATCAAGACTGACAGCTAATGCCTCACCTTGACTCTCCACGGCTGAAGCCCAGCGATGTGTAAGATACACTAGAAGATCACCAGTCGAGCGACCATGGCGAAAGCCCTATTGATGGTCGCTCATTAAGTCGTGCTCTTCTAGGTATTTCAGGAGCCGGTTGTTAATGACGCGCTCCATTACCTTAGAGAGAAGGGAGGTAACAGCGATAGGCCTGTAATTCGATGGGTCTGATCTGTCACCCTTTTTAGGCACAGGGTGCACGTTCGCAGTCTTCCACGACGACGGTACCTGCCCGTTGGAATAAGAGAGCGCAAAAAGGCGCGTGAGAACAGGACACAACTCAGGAGCACACAGCTTTAACACCACTGCCGGAATGCCATCTGGCCCACTCGACTTATGAACGTCAAGGGATAGCAATGCCCGCCGAACATCTCGTTGAGTAAATGAGATTTCCGGCATGGAATTACCACACCGCGGGATGGAAGGCGGTGCGGCGTCCCCGTCGTTCAAAGTCGAGTTTGAGGCAAAGAGATTCCCCAATAGATCGGCTTTCTCCTTTGCACTGTGGGCCAGACTACCATCCGGTTTTCGGAGTGGTGGAAAGGACGACTGACAAAAGTTGCCCTCGGCAGCCTTAGCAAGCGACCAAAAAGCACGGCTCCCAGATGGGTGCTTAGCTAGGCGCTCACCAATCCTGCCGATGAACTCAAACTTTGCCCTGGCAATTACTCTCTTACTGAACCTCGAGGCAGCATTGAACTCCCGTTTCAAGTCGGAAACACCAGGATCTCCATTAATACGAGCCGTGGTCCAAGCCTCATATGCAGTTTGCTTGCGAAGTTTAGCTTCTCTGCAAGACCGATTAAACCACGGCCGCTTCTTAGCACCTGAAGTAGCCACCCGCCGGTTTGGAATAAATAATTCCATCCCGGCCAAAATCGTCACAGCTACAGCAGATGCAGAGGTGTCTATATTTTCCGACCCGAAACAGAGCCGCCTCCACGGGTACGATGCGTAAAATTCACGCAGTCCATCCCAGTCTGCTGACTTATAGTGCCACATACGACGCCATCCGGTATACCGGGGTGGGTCAGGGCTTGCGCATGGCACTTGGGTCCGGATGAGGCAGTGGTCCGACGAGCCAAGAGGCGCATCCACCGAGACTGTATACCCATCCGGATGTGTGGTCAGCAGAAGGTCCAGTAGAGAGCTAGTATGGTCCTCAATATCTGGTATTCTCGTTGGAGACTGCACCAGCTGTGAGAGACCATAGGCCAGAGCAAAATCATGAACAGACCTCCCCGCGAAGTCAGTGGACCGAGAGCGGAGCCACTCGGCATGGTGGGCATTGAAGTCTCCCAAAATCACTAACTTCGCGGAGGGGTACCTCTCAATGACTTTGTCAGTCGCCAATTGCAGGTGCTCGATCAACCGAGTTGTGTCTGCATCACCGCTGTGAGACCTGTAAAGGCACGCGTAGATACGGGTGCGGCCGCCCTGATCCACGCGTACCCACAACACTGACAGGTCCCTGTCTTCAAGGCCGTGAAGACGTCGACAGCAAATATCATCCCGGACGTACATACATACCCCGGCTCGACGTACAAAAGAATGTTCAAGTTTGTACCCGGGGTATAATAAGTAAGAAGTATCGGCCGGGCAAGATATTTGCGTCTCCGTTAAAAAAAGGAGGGTCGGCTTTGCAGTTTCGAGGTGCTGGTGAACTGCATTTATGTTTGTGTGAAGTCCTCTGACGTTACAAAAGTCCACGTCGAATGTGGATGAGGACGCCGCTGAAGAAACCTTCTTTTTTTTGTTCCTGGCCATTAAAAAGGGGTAAGAGGATTATGAGAGAAGTTGTTTCACTGACGGCGCGAGGGACAAGAAAAGCGCGGTGTCTACCCCCGCAGCACAGTGCAGGTAGTGCGGTTTGCTAGCGCGGCGGGCGGAAGGGCCCCCGGTCCCCCCCTGCTGCAGCAGCCGGGTCCACTCCGGTCTCCTCCTCCGGCACGACCACTACAACAGGGACTTTTCACAAGTTGGCGGTTCAGCCTCCCGGGGCGGAGATTAGGTGATCCCCGGGTTCGGGAACCCTACTAACCTGCGGGCGGCCAGCGGACAGCCGTTTCACCGGGTCTCCCTGACCGCCGCGCCAACACGCCGCGCCTACACCGCTAGCGGCGGTTCGACAGCCGCTGGTCCCTCTGCCGTCAGCATAACAACTCCTCTAAAACAGCCCTGGTGACCTAGCTAACTCGCAGGAACATGGCATAGCCATTATGGCTGCGGTTTTTTGCCAGGTGGAGGTACTTCCCCAGTCGGATGCTGGCCAAGCCTGGAGCGAAAGACCACACTATGCCCCTCCCCCATCTGACAAGTAAAAGAGAAGCACAGTGTGATCTTTCACTGCGTCCTACCTCTCTTACGCCATCGCCTCGTTAGCTGGTCGGCAGGGTGCACCACGTGCAGGTGAGGTTGGCTTTAGCTCGAAAGATGTTGATGAGCTACATACACCCCAAAATCTATGCTCTATGCTTGCATCCAAATCTATGCTCTACATCCAAAATTCAATCACACCACTGGATAGATGAAGGATCAAAGAATTTATTACGCTAAGTAAGGGAATAATTGAGGGATTAGGGGGAAACTTTTGGGGTGTATGTGGTTCATCAATATCTTTGAACCAAATCCAACTTCACCTGCACGCGGTGCACCCTGCTGACTGACAAACGAAGCTCTGGCGAAAAGAGAGGTAGGGAGCGTAATTGTAAGCTACCCGACTGGGGAATGTACCTCCACCTCACAGAATACCGCAGCCAAATAACAATTCCCTTGAGGGTTGTTGTTCCTGCGAGTGAGTGAGGTCACCAGAAAGGAAGGAGATGCTGCGTTGGCAGCGGGGGTGGAGGCGCGCGAGCGATATTTTATGTTGCGAGCGTTAATATGGCTACGGTAACCGCTTCACATCAGGCGGGCCGTATGCTTGTCTGCCACCCGACGTAGTATAAAAAAAAGAAACGCTGCCATTTTGAGATAATTTTAGTGCATTTAACGTATTCACGTAGAACACACGGCCTTGTCCATGTTACAGCCACACCCAATTTTTTTATTCAGCGACGGTTGACTTTAGAGTACGTAAATTCTATTAAAGTGCTTATTCGATATTGCATATAAAGGTAAACGATCGGCCTGAGGAATTTTTAATTTCCCCTCTCAATACGGCCAGGGCATGGCCAGCGCTGATCCTCTATCTGCTACGGCATACCTTAATAGAGGCTGGGCCTTTTTATTAAGGCTCGCCTTGGAAATAATCGGGGCTTAAGGTATAGGAGCCGTCCAATTTGATGGGAAAATTGCATTCAGTGATCCTGAAACTTGATTTTTATTATCTTTACGAAAATCACTTTGAGACGTGTTTTTATCGGAGTACGTAGAAAATTGAATTATTGGGAAGGTTTCGGGTATTATTGTGTTTATTTTCACGTGATAACGTCTTATAAATCGATGATCGCCGGCTGCAAGCACGAAAAAGTATGACTCATTGTCACGTTCCGCCTAATCCGAGCAAGCGAGAGCGCGGAACAAGCGTTCGGTTTGTGACGCATCGATCTCTCTTCTACTCCATCAGCCGATGTTTTCTTATGACGTTATCACGTAAAATTATCGTCCGCAAATCGACTTTACAGATAACGAATTTTTATTTATTTATTAACTAGCTGTCCCGGCGAACTTCGTACCGCCTAACAATCAATGAATGTCGTGGTACATATTAGCTGAACTAAATTTATGATTTTATGGAATTAAAACAATGAATAGTAGAAAATAATAGAGAAGCTCGATGGCGTCATTGCGCGTGTCAGTCTAATTGAACACGCAAGTTAAGCAACGTCGACCGTAGCCTGTACACGGATGGGTTTATATTACCTCGAGCTCCTCCGTGATTCGAAAGACACGTTAAGCCGTCGGTCCCGGTTGTTATCATTAGCTCATCTTGAGCTCCTCCGTGCTTCGGAAGGCACGTTAAGCCGTCGGTCCCGGTTGTTATCATTAGCTCATCTTGAGCTCCTCCGTGTTTCGGAAGGCACGTTAAGCCATCGGTCCCGGTTGTTATCATTAGCTCATCTTGAGCTCCTCCGTGCTTCGGAAGGCACGTTAAGCCGTCGGTCCCGGTTGTTATCATTAGCTCAACTTGAGCTCCTCCGTGCTTCGGAAGGCACGTTAAGCCGTCGGTCCCGGTTGTTATCATTAGCTCATCTTGAGCTCCTCCGTGCTTCGGAAGGCACGTTAAGCCGTCGGTCCCGGTTGTTATCATTAGCTCATCTTGAGCTCCTCCGTGCTTCGGAAGGCACGTTAAGCTGTCGGTCCCGGTTGCTATCATTAGCTCATCTTGAGCTCCTCCGTGCTTCGGAAGGCACGTTAAGCCATCGGTCCCGGTTGTTATCATTAGCTCATCTTGAGCTCCTCCGTGCTTCGGAAGGCACGTTAAGCCGTCGGTCCCGGTTGTTATCATTAGCTCATCTTGAGCTCCTCCGTGCTTCGGAAGGCACGTTAAGCCGTCGGTCCCGGTTGTTATCATTAGCTCATCTTGAGCTCCTCCGTGCTTCGGAAGGCACGTTAAGCTGTCGGTCCCGGTTGCTATCATTAGCTCATCTTGAGCTCCTCCGTGCTTCGGAAGGCACGTTAAGCCATCGGTCCCTGTTGTTATCATTAGCTCATCTTGAGCTCCTCCGTGCTTCGGAAGGCACGTTAAGCCGTCGGTCCCGGTTGTTATCATTAGCTCATCTTGAGCTCCTCCGTGCTTCGGAAGGCACGTTAAGCCGTCGGTCCCGGTTGTTATCATTAGCTCATCTTGAGCTCCTCCGTGCTTCGGAAGGCACGTTAAGCTGTCGGTCCCGGTTGTTATCATTTAATGACAGTCGTTAAGTGAAGTCAGTGGCCTTTAGGCGGTTCGAAAACACTGGCCTCCGCCAACCCGCAGTTGAGCAGCGTGTTGGAGTACGCTCTAAACCCCTTCGGTTGAGGGAAGACCCGTATCCATAAAAACTGAAGATTTCATAAAAATAAAGATTTCCTTATTGTAAATTTTTTTTTAAAAAAACGTTTTGTTTTATTTTTTTTAGTTTTGAAATAGGTTTTATCATTTTGGTGCTTTGTAATTGTCATTTCTTTTGATGTTTACTCTGATTTGATTCTTGCGCTCGAACCCCATGGGAAAAGCGTTTTCACCCCTATCGATTTGTCATTTTTAAATTTTCATAACAAATCACAGACAACTTTCGCGACATAAAAGTGACACCAATCGATTTGACGTTTTGATATTTGACAACCAATAAATATCGTAATCCCTTTTTCAACTGACACTTTCATTTGTATGGGAAAATGTTTTTTCTTTTATTTTATTTTTTCGAGAATTTTCCAATGTTTTTAAGAGTTATTGTGCTATTCGGGACGGAAACAAATCCAACAAATCAAAAACCATGGCAATCGGTCCAGCCGTTCTCGAGTTATAAGTGTTGTAACAAACACGACTTTCTTTTATATATATATAGATGTATAGGTTTTTCACCACACCTATTGAAATTCCTAGATAGCTACTTAAGTAACCGAAGTCAGTATGTTCGGCTGAACGGGTTTGAATCTATGCCTTACTATACGCTATCAGGGGTAAGTCAAGGGAGCACAATCCGACCTACATTATTTTTAATCATGGTTAATTATCTGCCGCAAGTTGTTAGCTCGGCCAGGTGCTTGATGTTTGCGGATGATGTGAAGATATTCCTTAGCGTGAAGGGGCAGAACGTTGTTGAGGCTCTTCAACGTGACATTGACGCTGTAGTAGCTTGGAGTCAATTAAACAACAATGCCATTAAATGCATCAAAATGTAGGGTTATCACGTTTTCTCGCTCTAGATCGCCGTCACCGTCGTCGCCGTCTCTACACCATGCTAGGCACAGCGTTGGAAAGAGTTTGCGAGACGTATCTCGCTATATAACGTAGGTGTTAGTATCAAACCTAAGTCCCGTAGGACTTAGGTTTGATACTAACACCTACGTTTGACTTCCGCACGCACATAAATTCAATATGTAAAAGCGCTAACAAGACTCTCGGATTCATAATGAGAGTCTCGGGTCAGTTCTCTGATACAACAGTATTAACTCTGTTGTACAATGCTTATGTGCGTAGCAGACTAGAGTACGGAGCCATTGTTTGGGATCCTTATGAAGCGAAGTACAAGCTGCAAATTGAAAGAATACAGAAAAAAATTGCAAAAGACATCTATAAAAAACTCTATGGGTACTATCCATTTATGTATCCATCCTTGTTTGTGGGCGGTATGGTTGGTATGAATACCCTCGAATTTAGGCGCTATATTCTGCTCGTAGTGCACTATTGTCAGCTTCTACATAATAAGGTGGACAATCCGCAAGCTTTGGAGAGACTTGGTCTACTACGACTTGGACTAGCTAGAAACTCAAACTCAGAACCACTTCGTCGTCGGCCACGTTTGTTTACAGGCCCGGCGCCCGTGCGCACGCTGCTGCAAGCTGAAAATGCTCCCACGGAACGAGCTATTGCTGTGCTGAATGGACTCCACCAACACTGTTTGGATGTTGACATATTCGTAGATAGTATTTCAAAAATAATTAATTTGCTATGTATAAGTAGTAATATTTGATAATATCAGTAAATTATGATTATATTGTTATTAAATTACCGTATAGATGCATTGGCAAAATTAGCTGTAAGTCTATACATGAATGTTTTGATAAATAAATAAATAAATTAATTGTATGGTTTCCGCTTTTAATTCAACTATAATTATTTGTTGACAGATGATATTAACATGGTCTGAATAGATTCAAAAAAGAAATAATTTGTCGTTGGTTGGACCCTTTGCGCTTTTGCTTTGAATAAGTCACCCTGGCTTCACAAAAGGGTACAATAAAATACAGCCTATGATACGAGTACTTGCTGATCATGTAACTTTCTGTAGGCGAAATAATTATTTTTCCTTTGTGAAGCCAGGGTGACTCGTTTATGTCAATTAAATTAGGAATAATTGCGAGACTGATAACAGGAGAAAATATTCATAAACGCTAGAACTGTCAGCAGAAATAAATTTGGAGCCAAAAGAATGAATCTGGAGAGATATCAAAACGTAGAAAAACTTAGAAAAAAAGCTAAAAATACACAATTTAGTTGGTGAGGGGAGGGAGAAAAACGTAGACGCTAAGGGAAGACAAGAGGAAAAAATAGGAGTAGGTAAAACTTCTTTAAGAGCGCTGTAGGCATTTTTTTTAAAAGCTTTTTTTTTTAAATGGTGACTGTGTTTTTTTTTTAAATAGTGATACTGAGTCGTCACGCACGGCTCCGTAACGCTCGTTCGTGTAAAGTCGGAGAGACAAGAGCGAGAAGTGAAGTTTTCACTTTTGCCTTGTGCTCAAGCATACCGTCAAGTAGAGTCTTAGCGAAAGGAATTGAAATTCAGAGCAAAGAAAGTTGAACATGATTTTTCCGGTAACCATTCTAACGGTATCGTTATCAAATACTAATAAAATAAACTTTGTTTCTTCTGCATATCAATGACTTGCTGCTTATTGTACAACTCGCCATAAAATATCATCTTTAGTAATTGGCGATCTACTTCAGTACGTTTCCTAAGACATTTTATACCACGAACGGTGAAACTGTGGAATCAACTTCTCTCAGCAGTATTCCTGAACAATTACGACATGGGACGCCTTCAGAAACTGAGTGTTTATTTCCCTTAAAAGGTTGGCTGCGAATCGGCGACCCCTTGGTGTTGCTGATCTCCATGGGCTGTGGTGAATGCTTTCCATCAAGTAACCAACATGCTCGTTTGCCTCTTCTCATATTATGAAACACTCATGAAGTAAAAACTTCGAAAGGAAAGGTAACAAATTTTCGTCGCTTTGAGTTCTCGTCACCGAAATCAAAGTAGCTACAGAGTGCACTTCCACCGAAATGCTGATTTAATGGGTGACAATTACTTGTCACCTGTTGGATTTCAAATGCCGCATCTGGCAACTTATTATTTTTATCAATGTATTTGTGGGTATGTCGCGGACGTTCGATCCGCGCTGAGCGTCGGGCAACTCACACGGAATACTAACAACTAACAGGCCCTTGCAGTGAAGCGACGCGGAGCATTTAGTCATGGCGAAATTCATGGGCCCAGCATGCACTTGACAAACTGAGGGTATATATCCAATATCACCCGTCAAATCAGCATTCAATTATTGAGATCTAATAATTTAAGTATTCAGTACTGCCACCTCAATAACCGTCTTATTTATTTCTTCCTTCACGGGCGATTTTCAACGGCAGCGTCATTTGGCGATGTTACATATATCATGTATGTAGTCCCTTTTTCAAGTTTCTAAGAAGCATTTGAATAGCCCGTAATTTCTTTTAGAGTTTCCTTCGCAGCTGCGGAGTAAATATTTCAAATGTCGCACACTTGTAACGGAATAAGATATAATTCGTGTACATAATTTATTTGGTAGAAGCATGGCTGCTGTTCCAGGTCTAAATTGGCCGCATTAATAACACGGGTCAGTGGAGAATGTTTTTTTTTTCATTTAAAACGTCCGAAAGGGTCATGTTTGGTTAGTAACGAGAAACGGATATTTACGGGAACTGAATTTTGCGAGCTAAAAAGTTATTTTTACTAATCTGTGTCTATAACAAGCAACGGTTACTAGCTGATATATGTTAATATAATATATGTTTTGGTAAAGGTATAAGTTATATAATATGTTAATATATCAGCCAGGAACGGTTCTATGGGATACCGGGATATATGTGTACGAAGTCGAGGGTACCAGTATTTTATTTTTATTTGTAAAATGTCAATTAAACCTAACTAGCCAAAGGTAATTATAACTAAAAACATAACATTAAAATATTATAAAAAAAATAGTCTATAAACTGTGCATCGAAATATCGATCTTATGCGGAAGAGACCAGAATTCTGGCTGCTTGTATGTTTGTTTGTGTCGCAATAACCTCGAACCAGGACTCAAAAATATGTTATTTGAACAACGTTTTTTTTTCGATTTTATATGTAAGGACGTCACAATAATAAGACCACACGTGAAATAATTACTTTGATAACACAAAAATCTCTCGAGATATGTTAATTTGAAAATTACAATTATGGACTTTCTCGAAAACGCTCCATGTAACAGGCTACTAGGTTACGACGTCACAGGTTTGTACTATGTATGGATTAAATCATAAATTTGTACGACAGCTATGTTAAATATTACGTTTATGTAATTAGTATCATAATAAAAGTTATAGTATTTTTTATTGTTTCTCCAATGGAAATATAATTTTTTAATAATTTCATACTTTTAAAATGGACTTTCCCGCCAAACTTTGATCGACTCTAAAATAAGTCGGACGGAAGATGTTAGAATGAAAAAGTCAAAGTCAAATCCTTACTACTCTAAATCCGCAGAGCTTAGATGCAATAGAAAGTTTGCAGATCTATATAGTTTTGTGTATTTTACGAAATTGTTAAATAATTTATACAATTTTTGAAAATTGTCAAATAGCCTGTTGTCTGTTAATAGAAATTTCATACGCCTCACGATTTAATTTTTTACTCTGATCAATGCTCTAGCTAGACTAATGAAGATAGCGGTGTGATGACTGGTACAGTGACGTACTTGATTATTTTTTTTTGCTTTTAATGCATTATTATTATCTTGTCAATAAAACCGTTTGTCTATTTTTTTTTTTACTTATTTTATTTAGTTTACAGTTTATTCTACTAGTCAAGCTCTTTCATTTGATACCTACTACTACTATTTGATTTGGTATTGAGGGTACTTTTACTTAAACAGGACGATGGTCCCACCACACATTTCCACCACTGTGTCTCCTGTGTAGCCAGGATTAACAGCGGCGACCAACAAAAAGACATTGAACAATGAGTCCATTGCAACCCCAGGGGTAAAACTACGGCTGCCTTGGAAATCGCAACTAATTTAATCTGAAGAAATTAGTAGAAGTAGGAAGTTATGAAGTTTGACTTCCCCCCTTGGCAATGTGAGAGACAGCAATATGACAAATATGACACTAGAAAGAGATGG
Source organism: Hypsopygia costalis (assembly GCA_937001555.2). Lineage (NCBI taxonomy): Eukaryota > Metazoa > Arthropoda > Insecta > Lepidoptera > Pyralidae > Hypsopygia > Hypsopygia costalis. The sequence goes on from OW443329.2 coordinate 31,951,956, forward strand.
CTAATCAAATGAAGCTCAACTGCCTTGTATGTATTACGAATGATTATTAAGTATATAATATTGAGGGGACTGTGAAAAATGTATACCGCCATTTTGTGGCGGCGGCCATATTGGATTAGGAACTTTTCGTGATTCTACTGGTCAAGCCCTTTCATTTGGTACTCATCTTGAGGATAATATAAAATAATATGTAATCTGTAATTTTGTGGCGATCGCTATATTGAATGTACAATGAATGATTTTTTTTTTTTTAATACTACGTCGGGTGGCAGACAAGCATACGGCCCGCTTGATGTGAAGCGGTTACCGTAGCCTTATTAACGCTCGCAACATAAAATGTCGCTCGCGCGCCGCCACCCCCTCTGCCATCGCAGCATCTCCTTCCTTTCTGGTGACCTCACTCACTCGCAGGAACACAACAGCCCTCAAAGGAACCGTTATTTGGCTGCGGTATTCTGTGAGGTGGAGGTACATTCCCCAGTCGGGTAGCTTACAATAGGCTATTTGACTAACATTTTTTTCGGTTTGATATGTAGGGACGTCTCCATAATATAACCATAGGTGAAAGAATTACTTCGATAGCACAAAAATCTCTCGAGATATGTTAATTTGAAAATCACAATTTTTAGACTGCCCCAAAACGCTCCATACAAAAGACTACCGAATTATGACGTCACAGGTTTGTATTTTGTATGCATCAAATCAGAAATTTGTACGATAGCTATGTTAAATATTACGTTTATGTAATTAGTATCATAATAAAAGTTATAGCATTTTTTATTGCTTCTCCAATGGAAATATTATTTTTTAATAATTTCATACTTTTAAAATGGACTTTCCCGCCAAACTTTGATCGACGCTAAAAAAAAGTCTGACTGAAGATATTAGAATGAAAGTTTTCAGATCTTTATAGTTTTGTGTATTTTACGATATTGTTAATTTATTTGTACAATTTTTAGACATTGGAAAATAGCCTATTACGCTCCCTCCTCTCTTTTCGCCAGAGCTTCGTTTGTTAGTCAGCAGGGTGCACCGCGTGCAGGTGAAGTTGGCTTTGGTTCAAAGATGTTGATGAACCGCTTACACCCCAAAAAAAAATTGTATTGTCACCAGAACTAAAAGTGTGTACCAAATAGAAGGTAAATCCCTCAACAGGAAGGAGACAAAATATCAATTACTAAATTTGATCCAAAAACAAACAGGTTAAGCTAAATAAAACCGTTTAAAAAGATGAAATAAGTATGCATAAAAGGTGTCTAACTGTGAATACAGAATTTATTGTCACAGAATATAGGATGATGATGATAGGACTAGACCACGGGGCAGATCCCCCATGCGTTGGACCGATCCGGTGAAGGCGGCATTGGGCGCCCCGGTATACGAATGTACCCGATTGACAACCAGCAGGCAGAGGTAGCGAGACGTCGTGAGGCGTGTCCTGTCTGCTGCCTCATCATGATAACCATGACCACTCTGGCAAGAGTGAAGCGACAAAGAAGAAGATAGGATGATTATTGCATAATTTGGTGTTGAAATTGCTTTGACTTAAACTCGTATAATTCCTCGCATTTGCAAAAACCGTACCAACAAGTTTGGTGTATTTCCCGCCCCTGTATACATCTAAAAACAGTGATTAATTTACCCAGTTGCCGGCGGTCGAGTGAAGTTTTTACGCGGTGGAGCTCGCACATGCGTCCGCCGAGGTACTCGCAAAGTTGGTAGATTTAATACTATTTTGGTGGGATTACCGTAAACCCAGTGGGGGCGACTTAGTCTTAATATAATTTACTTTTCATGGAAAATACAGGTAGCCATTCTTGCTTGGATTTGTCTTTAGTTCTTATTACTTTTTTAATACATTCAGTGCCACCAACCCCTCTTTGCGTTTTTGACCTGATTATGCCGTATATGATATGTGCCGTGTTATGTTTTTTATTATATGAGAGGGGGGCAAACGAGCATGTTGGTCACCTAATGGAAAGTAATCACCACCGCCTATGGGAATTAGCAACACCAAGAGGTCGCCGATCCGTAGCCACTCTATACTCCTTCCTTTGATGTTGTTGTTGATAAACCACTACCACCCCAAAAAATTCTTTCAATTAAAAAAAAAAAATGATTGTTTAGAGATAGGAACGGATCCTATAGGTTAGTCCCATTACGACAATTACTATTCGCGCTTCTTTTTTTGAAATATCAGAAACATTTAACTACCATATTACAGCATAACGTCCGATAAACGCAATATAAATTGACCATTTGCAAAATAAAACTAATTATATTTGACAGATATTTGTTTGCAAATGAAAGTTAAATACATATTTTTAACCGACTTCCAAAAAGGAGGAGGTTCTCAATTCGACTGAATTTTTTTTTCTATGTATGTTATTTAATATCTTCGCGAATTGTGAACCGATTTTCAAAATTCTTTTTTTATTTGAAAGGGTATGATTGCAAGGTGGTCCCATATTCACCAAGTGAGGATCTGATGATGGCATCCCAGGGAAATCAAGGGAAACTCTTAAATTTTATAAGCAAGTATGGTCAAATTCGTTTTTTTGTTTGAAAGGGTATGATTTCGAGGTGGTCCCATATTCACCAAGTGAGGGTTTGGTGAGGGGATCTCAGAAAAATCGATGGAAACCCTTAAATTTGCCCTGTGGTTGCCGGCAGAATAGAATTGCGCCACTCTATTGCTCTGCGCTGGATGTCGTACAAAGGAATCTTGTGTGACGCAATAACTTTTCTCCCGGAAGCAGCGTCTCCCGGGGTATTCCACCAATAAGCTGCGCTTGCCAGCTGAAGTCGGTTTTTATTTTTTCTTAAAAATCATTTTTTGTATTTGGCAACATCGCGTGATATTGAAATAAAAAAAGCTTGTCAATTTTTTTTTTCTAAACCATTTTCGAGCAAAGTCGGAGCATTATGAGAAAGCATTATTTTAATTTTCTTGTATTTTTTTTATAGATGGAATAAAACTTGTTCTGTTTATTCAACTATTATCTAGCTACGTAAATAATACTTCTTTTTCAGAATGTCGCTGCTTTGCATGTTATGAGCGAGATTTGGATCTCGTCCGATATATTGGACGCTATTTTTATTTATTTAATCATAAACAATTTTTACATTGTGTTTGATATCAAAGTCAAATATAAATGTAGGTAGGACTAATAGGTAAAATTTATATAATATTAATTAACTGGATATTAAATATGCATGGCGGCCACTAAGGCGTGGTTTTCTTGTTGATTTTTACAGCTTTAAGGTGCTTGAAATTTTATCTGCTTTGGAATACGAAGATGATAGTGAGACTGGAGAAAACCAAGATTTCAAGGTTGCAATGATTGCAAGGGTCTAATAAAGAGACGGAATCCCTATTTGCATTTAGAAGATATGTGGCTCGTAGCTTGCTGACAACACATGGAACTCTACCAAAAGCCAGCCAAATCTTTATCTAACACCCGGTATGATGGTAAAAGTCACTGGATTGTACTCATAAGCCTCTGTGCAAGTAAATGCGGAGGAAAGGCTAAATTTATATGTGTAAAATGTGACGTAGGACTTCACCCTAAGTGCTTTATGGACTACCATATACAATAATTTATTTGTATCAGACGTTATAATAAACTTTGCTAAATACTCCTGTGTTTTATTTATTTCACATAAGCCTACTTTATAGGAATACACTGGTCCGCTATGCATAACGACGGGTCATAAAATCCTTAGTATATGTAAATGTTCTATGTTTTGCTTATTATGTCTTACATGTGACCCCAACTGACCATTAAATAACATAAAAGTTCTATTTACTTCATTAACAAACTTTATGCACTAATGGGTTAATACATAATCATAAACCTTCATGTTCGACTTTATATCTGATTTCAGCTCTAACTACATATGGGCCGTTTTAAAACTTATATGTATGTCACGCTAGCGTATCAAAATCTTGAAAAAAATATGTGCCGATGCATTACACCTAGTAGAATCTTACTAGAAAAGAATAAATAAATAAACAGACTCCTAATTACACATTTTTTTACACCAAACATGAAAAAAATGCAAATTATGCTAATTCCCCTAATCAAATAATGGCTCTTCTAAGCACTCTCTTAAATATAAACAAAAATATACAAAGAAGGCGTCACAAAGAGGCCTATTTAATTGAGTTTTTGATTAATAAAGGTATCAGGGTTGCCAGCGAAAGGGGACGGCGGGAAATTTAAAAAGTTTCCGCCCAATCGAGTGAGAGGGCCACCCCTAATTGTGTTTACGACTGGCCTGCAACTTTTTCTATCAAAAGTTACGCCACTCTACGTTATAAAGGTATTTAATTTACCGCTAAAATGACATCGCACCCAATTTCGAATTTATTTATAATTCCCCCTTTGGAAATATGGTGCGAAAAATTGTCGGAGAAATTCACTTCTGGAAAAGTAACTTGCACTTTGTTCTCTGTACCCTTTGTACATGATTACAATAAATGTTGAAAATGTCAGAAACATTTTGAAACAAAAAAGAACAACAAAAAGAGAACAAAGTGGAAGTTACTTTTCCAGAAGTGAATTTCTCCGACAAAAGAAGAAGCAAAACAAGTGTTTGGATTTTTTTTTATACTACTTACGTCAGATGGCAGACAAGGTTGATTTTTTTAAACGGTTTTATTTAGCTTGACCTGTTTGTTTGTTTATTTATTTATTTATTAGTTTGCTTATATTTTTGGGTCAAATCTAGTAATTGAAATTTGACCCCCTTCCTGTTGACAGATTGATCTGAAATTTGGTACACACCTTTAGTTCTGGTGACAATACAATTAAATAAATTCTGTTTCATTGTAAATCCAAGATGGCCGCCGCTACAAAATGGCGGTTTACAAATTTTGTCACGACTACCTCAATATGGGTATCAAATGAAAGGGCTTGACTAGTAGAACACAGTTCACATGAAAAAAAAATGAAAATCCAAGATGGCCGCCGCTACAAAATGGCGGTATACAAATTTTGTCACGACTACCTCAATATGGGTATCAAATGAAAAGGCTTGATTAGAAGAATACAGTTCACATGAAAAAAAATGAAAATCCAAGATGGCCGCCTCTACAAAATGGCGGTTTACAAATTTTGTCACGACTACCTCAATATGGGTATCAAATGAAAGGGCTTAACTAGTAGAACACAGTTCACGATGAATATTATAAAATCCAAGATGGCCGTCAACAAAATGGCCGGTTGGCGCGGTTACATATCTTCTCAATTTTCAATATGGGTATCATTTGATACCCATTTTTTCAATATGGGTATTCATTTGAATACAAGACAAATTTAAAAGTAAAAAAAATAATGACAATAGTCAAATCTAAACTTAATAGAACGAGAAGTACTATGTAAAGAAATTAGAAACTAAAAACTTGAAAATAAAAATTATGTAAAAAAAACTTTTAATTTAAACGGTTTTATTGAAAATAGTGCACTAAAAGCTAAAAAATAATTCGGTAGGTCGGAGGTTTCAGTCATCACACCCCTCTCCCTCATCAGTCTAAGGCATTGATCAGACGAAATAATTAAATCGTTGGGCCCGTGTTTCCATCCAGTCAACGCAGTTTACGCTACGCCCAACGATTTTATTATTTTGTCTGATCAATGCCTTAGATTGATGAGGGAGAGGGGTGTGATGACTGAAACCTCCGACCTACCGAATTATAGCCTTTAGTACACTATTTTCAATAAAACCGTTTAAATTAAAAGTTTTTTTTACATAATTTTTATTTATTTGGGGGACCACCACACTTTGCCACCACTGTGTCTCCGGTGTAGCCAGGATTTGTTAATCCTGTGTGGCAACCACCAAAAAAGGCCATTAACCGTGACATCCATTGCAGTTCCTAATTTCTTCCGAATTCAATTAGAAGAAATTAGTAGAAGTAAGAAGCTTTTAGAATTTGACTTCCCCTCTTAGCAATGTGAGAGACAGTAATAGTGCAAATTAGGCATTACGGCCCGCCTGATGTGAAGCCGTTATCATAGCGACATTAACGCTCGCAACATGAAATATCCTCCGCTACCAATGCAGCAACTCCTTCCTTCCTGGTGACCTCACTCACTCGCAGGAACACAACAATCTTCATAATGGCTGTGGTTTTCTGTGAAACGGAGATACTTCCCCAGCTGCATTCGTTATGCCCATTTCGCCAGAGCTTCGTTAGCTAAACAGCAGGGTGTCGTGCAGGTGAGGTTGGCTTATACTCTAAACATGATGATAAACCTAATAATTGAAATTAGCAAACTATTATTATTATAGGCCGTATGGTTTTTCGGCAGACTAGAATAGAATCACTCCGTCTCTTCCCGTGGATGTCGTACAAGGCGACTAAGGGAAATACATTATAAAACATCGATCAGGCCTCCCCAACCAGTCTGGCCAGCGTAGGGAGTGTAGGCCAAATCCTCCTGTCTGTGACGGACGAGAGAGGGTCGTGCTCCTGTAGTGGAGACTAAAATGACCCGATGATGATGAAACTATTATACATTATTTATTGCATAACAACAAATACAGTTTGGGGTGTAAGTGGTTCATCCACATCTTTGAACCAAAGCCAACTTCACCTGCACGCGGTGCACCCTGCTGACTGACAAACGAAGCTCTGGCGAAAAGAGAGGTAGGGAGCGTAATAGTAAGCTACCCGACTGGGGAATGTACCTCCACCTAACAGAATACCACAGCCAAATAACGGTTCCCTTGAAGGCTGTTGTGTTCCTGCGAGTGAGTGAGGTCACCAAAAAAAGAAAGGAGATGCTGCGATGGCAGCGGCCCGCCTGATGTGAAGCGGGACGGAAACCGCTTCACATCAGGCGGGCCGTATGCTTGTCGGCCACCCGACGTAGTATTAAAAAAAACAAAGGTGAGCGTATCTCTTCGAGAGATTTCTGCCAGCCAAGCCTACTGTGCATAAAGGAATTTTACATAGCTAGGAGTAAAGCAAGCTATGCATAACGTTTTAGTATCTTTTAAAACTATTAGGTATTTAAACACAACAATTTCTAGCATCCCAAAAGCAATGAAACTAAGTTACAACTACAATAAAGTAACGTTCATTATCGGTTAATGCACGAACTTCGCTTGTATTTTAGTTGCGAGACAATTATGAACTTCGCTAACTTACGAGCAAACACAAAGTCTTAACCAACACATATTTTAATAATAAACCATTTTTGAAATTTATAAACTTTTGTTATCTTATGTGAGTGTTATTTTTTAATATGTTTAAACAAATTACACAGTACCATCTAGTTCCAAATTAAGCGCAAAGTTTGTACTATGAGTATACATTTTTTTGTAAATACATACATATAATACTTAGAAAACACCCAGACAAACAGTCTGTTTGTAAATGCACACAAATATTTGTCTTGTGCGGGGATCGAAACCGTGACCTCGGAGTCAAAGTGGACATTGCTAGACATTCGACCACCGGGCTTGACACAAGTGAGGTGCTCGCCTACGTTTTTTAAGCCAAAAATTAACTTCATATACACGAATGCACCCTGCCGTTAAGCAACAAAATAGGCTGTGGCAAAAAAGATGTAAAGCATGTCGACGGCAACCTCACAGAATACCGCAGCCAAATAAGAATACCCTTAAGGTATGTTGCTGTTCTGAATGTGTGAGATCACAAGACGTAAAGAGATTGGGACAGGCACACTCCCCCCGCTGTGTCTCTTGTGTAGCCAGGATTAACCGCAAAGAAACCGACAAAAAGGTAATGAGCAATGAAGTCCATTGCTGTCCCAGAGGTAAAACTACGATCTCCTTGACTAACAACTCACAACGAATTTAATCAGAAGGAATTAGTAAGAGCAGCAAGTTTTTGAAGTAAGAAGCTTTTGGTAGGACCTACCTAACACAGTATACCTGGTATACTGTGTTAACAGAGAGAGTATTAGTGTGCGAACAATGCTCTTTGCGAGCATATGTAATTAATTATGTCCCCCAGTACGGGGAAGTACCTCACATAATACCGCAGCCAAATAGCAATTCCTTTGAGGGTTGTTGTGTTCCTGCGAGTGAGTCAGGTCACCAGAAGGAAAGAAAGGAAGGAGTATAGGCTGGCAACGGATCGGCTACTTGGTGTCGGTGGTGATTGCTTTCCATTAGGTGAGGTTGATCCACATGCTAGTTTGCCCCCTCTTATATAAAAAAAAATCTTTAGCAACCGTCATCGTTTAAAAAGATACGTGACATAACATTGTCGGTGCTTTTGTATTCTTTAATAACAATGTTTATTTTCTGTATTTTCCACAATATTGTAGAAAGTACGAGTAAAGTACGTGTTTATTATTTTCTAGTGAGTTCAAACATCGGCTCACAGTTCCCGGTCCTTATTAGGCCCGTTTACGACCGCACGTCGCACCGTCCGCCGTTCGATCCGACATCACCTTCATTTATGGTTCATTTACGAATTTTCTTGATCTATTATTTTATTTTTGGAAAACAAGATAACAATGTCTGAAGTTCATTTTGGTTCATATGATAAGTTATTTAAATAGTAATTATTTAAATAATAATAATTTAATAAGTTTAGTGTTATCAAAAAATAGCTGAATTTCATCTGTAACGATGGACTGCTGTGCCTTGTTTAGTAGTGTAATACTTAATAGGAAGATGGCGCTACACTACAACTAACTACACAGCAGAAAATATAAAATGCAAAAATTCGTCAACATCACAAACCTTCCTGGTAGCTCAGCTGAAAGAGCACTCGACCGGTCATCGAGACGTAGTTGTTTCAAATTCCACATAAGCGGGAGAGGTAAATTTTTCCAATTTTTAAATATTTATAAATAAATAAATAAATAAAATAAAAATAATAATTAAATATTAGTTAAATATAATATTAGTTTTATATTACAAGCATTTGAAACAAACAATTTGAAGTGGGTGCCAATATATACTTATACTACGTGACCCAATATATGGCACATTCCTCACCCAACGGATCAGTTTAGCCATCCAGCGAGGTAATGCTGCTAGCAGCTTGGGAACGATGACACATGGGACAAACATTTTACATTTATTTCAGTTTTAGGTTAGTTTTATTTAGTTTTAGGTACTTCAGTTTTATAGTTGCTATATTCTGTTTCATATTTATGTAATATTTTGTAAACATTACATAAATATGTCACTTATACTATGTCGAATTTTATTGTCGATTAGCTTGGCACTAACTTCAAATGGTTTGCTTCAATAGTTTGTTATATAAAACTAATATTATAACAATAAATTTCGCATTTATGACAATTATTGTCATAAGTGCGAAATTTATTGTTTCTAGAAATTATCAGTCTAGAAGGACCCATTCTAGAAATGGAGGCTTAGTGAATTTAGAGCACATGTAAGGTCCCGACTGCTACATGTTTTCTTGTTTTAGGGGTTTTTCATTCCCAAATTACACAGAAAAGCAGTCGGGATTTTTAGTTTTTTAAATTACCGTTTTTTAGTTTTATTTATTTTGATATATGTAATGTCGCTCTCATAGTAAATACATATCTATTGAACCCCTCGAGCTAAAATCCATCGAGCCGTCCAGACTGCGGCGCGCTTTTGCATTTGAACTTGACGCCAAAAATCCGCCATTGTTTTTTTTTTTTATTTTGCCGTACCCAGTGTCACTCTCACAGCAAATACGAATCTAACGACACCTCTCAAGCTAAAATCCATCCAGCCGTACGGGCTGCAGAGCGTGCCAAACAATTATACATACATACATATATACATACATACATACTCTCGAAAAACATAACCCTCCTTCTGTCGCAGTCGGGTAAAAATTACACCTAACTGTATTTTTTTTATGATTTTCAGTGTAGGTATGCATGCATATTAACTGCCTTGCCTTTTGAAGTCGGTATTATTAAAAATAGTAACTTATTTTTAGGTTTCCGTACCTCAAAATGGAAAAACGGAACCCTTATAAGATCACTTTCTGTCTGTCTGTCTGTCTGTCCGTCTGTCTGTCAAGACCCTCTATGTCGAGAATGCGTGGAGGTATCAAGCTGAAATTTGAACTGTATACACAGGTCTACGGTCCCATTAAGTTGTAAAAAAATCAAACTGCTAAGTTTGCGTAAAAAAAAATTACGGCCGTTTATTCAGCAAAAAACGCATATTTCGACATTCTCAAGGGAATCAAAACCTATAGGGTACTTCCTATTGACCTAGAACTATGAAATTTGGCAAGTAACATCGTTATAGACTACAAGTACAAGAATAAATCTCAAAACTGTACATTTATAATTAAATCTTTAAAAATAGGGTGTCTATATTTTTATAGTAGGTCGAAATTTCAAATTGAAGCTACTAGTTCAAATGTGGTATCATATGAAAGGGCTTGATGTGCACATTGCAAAATATATTTTATTTATTTTTTCCGACGCAAAATTTCTTATTTATGATGAAAAACATCATATGCTCCTACGTACGGAACCCTCGGTGGGCGAGTCCGACTCGCAATTGGCCGGTTTTTTTAATTTTTAGTGTCCCACGCGGGGTAAATGATACTAGTTTGTCCTCTCCGCCCTCGCTAAGCTTTTTATTTCCGAAATTAAATTAATATCTCCAGATTCCATGATCAGATTCCAATGAAATGAAAGACGAAAAATCGCTCTAGATGTAAATTCTGAGAAAATTTCTTTTGGCCTAGCAAGGTAGGCAGATACTGCTTACAAGGCACAAACATAGCTGTTTACCATTTCTCTAAATCTGTTTTCTATTAAGATTCTAAACCTTTTATCAATTAGAACTGAGCACTTGACCAAATGAATCGTCACAAGGCGGAACACAAAGGCCGTTTCATACAGGCAGCAGACACAGGCAGGGATAAGGGCCATCGTGTCCGCCACAGGCCACCCCTCCGATCTTGAGAGCTCGCTGTATTGGGCTCATTGTGCGCAAGGCCTGGCAAATGGGTTAATGGTAACGAATGTTGAAATTATCAGACTGAATGGAGGGTATATTGCTCCCATGGTGTCGTTGCGAGTGTGAATCGATCACGTAAGTTAAGCAACGTCAACCGTAACCTGTCTATGGATGGGTTTATGTATCTCGAGTCCCTCTGTTTTTCGGAGGATTTGTTAAGTTTTCGGTCTCGGTTGTTGTCAACAGATAAAATCACTGGTCTAAGCCAAGCCGCAATAGGCTACTTGACCAACGTTTTTTTCGGTTATAAATGTTAGGACGGCACAATAATAAAACCACACGTGAAATATTTACTTTGACAGCACAAAAATCTGTCGAGATCTGTTTGAAAATTGCAATTTTGGACTTTCCGGAAAACGCTTCATACAAACAGGCTACTAAGTTATGACGTCACAAGTCTGTATTTTGTAAACAGCAAATCAGAAATTTGTACGACAGCTATGTTAAATATTACGTTTATGTAATTAGTATCATAATAAAAGTTATAGTATTTATATTGCTTCTGAAATGGAAATATTATTTTTTAATAAATAAATAAATAAATATATATTTCTGGACAATTTACACAGTGCCATCTAGTCCCAAATTAAGCGCAAAGCTTGTGTTATGGGTACTAGACAATAGATAAATGTACTTAAATACATTTATTTTGTAAATACATACTTATAATAGAATATATAATTAATAATTTCATACTTTTAAAATGGACTTACCCGCCAAAGTTTGATCGACTCTAAAATATGTCGGACAGAAGATATTAGAATGAAAGGTTGCAGATCTTTATAGTTTTATGTATTTTATGATATTGTTAAATAATTTAAACAATTTTTGAACATTGTCAAATAGCCTATTGAGCAGTATGGAGGAGTACCCGCTAAATCAATTCGATTGAGGGAAGACTCATGTCTTAGCAATAATCGGAGGTCTACAGCCTAAAACTTAATATATTAATGATAATATTGTAATTATTTGTAATACTCGTAAAATTTAATAACATTTGTACTTTAATCATTTCGTATTGGATAATTTGTAAATATATTGTAACATGTTTAGTGTAATCTATGAGTTTAAAATGATAAATTTGCACACCTCTAACGGTTAAAATATAGCGGTCATACAATGTATAAAATTAACACCAAATGTAACCTATATTTATGCAAATAAATCGATTGATTGATTGATTGATAAAAAAAAAAACTATTGCTATAGCGTTCGATGTTCACAATTGTTATGATGTGACAGGGTCAATATTCCTATATACTGCTCCTTTATTTATATGAGAGGGGCAAAGAAGCACGTGAGTTACCTGATGGAAAGCAATCACGACCGCCTATGACGATCAGAAACACCGATGGGTCGCCGATCCGTTGCCAGTCTTTAAAGGGAAATATAGACTGTGTTCTTGAAGACTCCCATGTTGGAATTGCTCAGAAATACCGCTGAGGGAAGTTGATTCTACAACTTTCGATGTCTCTAATAATATAGTCGAATAATAGATTCAACATTTTAATATCTGAAACAATACAAGTCTACAATCGAAACGTTTGAAACAGTTTAACCGAAGATATTTATAAACATTGCGTTATTAATAAAGCAATTGAATTGTTCCACGTAATTAAATTTAAGTTTCTGAATAATTTCGCCTTTACAGCATTATCAAAATAAACAGATGGTATTTGTGTTTGTAGAAAACATTTTAAGGTGACGTATTGATGAACGAAAGATTGAAAGAGAAGATAACAGAGAAAAAGAGAAAGTGAGATCTGACAGAGGTTTTGAGATCTGACAGAGGTTTTGGAATCTGAGGAGAGGAAAGGTCGGCCTTAGGATCAACAGCGATAAGACAAAGTACATTCACATGAAAAGATATAAAAATACTAGAGAGAAACGGAAAGATATGAATGTGCAAGGAACTATCTATGTAGGTGTAAGCAGATTCCACTACTTAAGATGCACTATGACAGACACTATTGATATTCGTATTCAAAGTGCACTCAGATGCACAGTTGCTCTTTACAAAGTGCTAGTATCCAAGGTGCTTTACTATAACTCTTATCAGACCAATCTTAATGTGCGGTTGCGACGCTTGGGCGCTCACTTTGAAGGAGGAGAATAAGCTATTAGTGACTGAAAGAAAAAACCTGTGGATAATCCTGAGACAGATCCGAAGAGAAGATGGAACCTTGAGGCTAAGGAAGAACCAAAAGATTGAACAACTGGTGTCCGAGCCCAATATCATCAGAGACGTTAAAGCACTTAAACTTCACTGGCTCGGATCCATAGAAAGAATGGAGATGGACCGTGTCTTGAAGAAAGCAGGTTGTACCTACGTCCCAGATATCGCTCGAAGGCTATGAGGTACTAAAGGACAGAACTAAAGATGAGGTACTACACAACCTCAGAGCTTGTAACTGGTGGGAACTAGTGGAAGACAGGAAAGCCTGGCTTCGTCTGATGCCGAAGGTCAAGTCCCTCTTTGAGTCCCAGCGCCAACGTAGTAAGTAAGTGCTTTTAGACTAACAACTTTACTTGTTCATTCTTCTATCTATATCCTTTTTCTATAATATACATATAATATTAGTCCAAATCTTACTATAATAATAATAATATTCCTTTATTTGTATCACACAATCTTACATTTAATTTATAGTTAGCATTCCTTACAGTTTATGTGTTGAGTATAAAATTTAATATAAATTAAAAGATTGCGTGAGGCTGGTGTTCAAACTAGGCATAAAGCCTGTATCTCGGATCACCAGTTCTCACCTCTCTAAAATTGATGCTGGCGTACTTGGGTACATAAGGTACTTACTTACTGTTTTCATAAATGAGGAAGTTTGGATGGATGGACGTTTGTTACTTCAGTATAATTTACAAATCTGTTTATCTACTGTGAAGATATTTGTATGTTTGTACTTATGTCTCTGACACTGATACGGATTTTTATCTCGGAAGTGTGTTCATGCTAACGAACCCCCCGGGAAGAAACTAGTAAATTATAGACCCTTACTAATGTTATAAATGGGAATGTGAATTTCTTTGTGTATGTATTTTTACGCCCAAACTACTGAATCGATTGACGTGAAATTTTCCATACATCATTTTGGAAATGTAGAATAAATAACTGGATCCCTAAAATGAGTTGTTGCCGAGAAATGACCAAAAGTTTGGCGCGATAATGGATAATCACGCGGGCGAAACCGCGAGCGGAAGCCAGTGTAATTTGTGGAGTGGAGTTCTAAACAGGTACTATGTTTCAATTTCGAAATTAAATTTCTTCGGCAACGTACAAGCTTCAGTTAACACATGCGACTATGTGGAGGCGGTTACAAAGCTTTGAGGCGGACCCTCGAGCCTCGAGTCGGCCACAACTGCGACCCACTTACCTCCGTGTTATACTGAGAACTTTCTGCGACTGAGTACTTATTAGTTAAGTGAGAATCTTGAGCATAATACTTAGGTACGAGTAGAAACTTAGGTAAGAGTTTTTTTTATACTACACTACGTCGGGTGGCAGACAAGCATACGGCCCGCCTGATGTGAAGCGGTTACCGTAGCCATATTAATGCTCGCGACCGAAAACATCCCTCGCGCGCCGAGTTTCTGGTGACCTCACTCACTCGCAGGAAGACAATAACCCTCAAGGGAATTGTTATTTGGCTGCGGTATTCTGTGAGGTGACATTCCCAAGTCGGGTAGCTTACAATTACGGTCCTACCTCTCTTTTCGCCAGAGCTTCGTTTGTCAGTCAGCAAGGTGCACCGCGTGCAGGTTAAGTTGGTTTTGGTTCAAAGATGTTGATGAACCGCTTACACCCCAAATAACACAAACATGGCCTAGGTTACGCTTTTGGAGAGGGAATAGCTCTGAATTATCTTTAAACTTACCAGCACGTGGCGTCGATAATCGGCGTGTAACAGGCATCGTGTTTACGCCAAAGCCAACGCCACCTGCACGTGGTGCACTGTAACTAACGAGGTTCCTGGTGAAAGTGGTAGGGCATTGCAAATTGTAAGCAGTTCGATTGGGGAAACCCCTTTTCGCAGGTGAATGCAGCCAAAAAACAATTTCCTGTAAGCTGTCACCACGAAGGCCGAAGGCATTGCTAGAGAGATAGCGTCTCCGGTCTCCGCTTCACATCAGGCGGTGTTGTATGCCAGCTGATGTAGTATGAAAAAACGGTGTGCTTAACCACACGCATGACAAGTGAAAACTTCTCCTTTTGCTTCGTCTCGCCTTCTCCCTTCCAACTTTACTCGAATAAGCGTTACATATCCGAGCGTGACGCGTTACATAATTGAGCTTGACGGCTCAGTCTCATTCATTAGCCACAAAATAAAGTGAATATCGCGCTTAAAATAGCTTTCTCTTTAAAAATCTCAAACAGGGTCCTGGCTAAGAAGTAGGAACTAAGGAACATAAGTAATAATATTGTGAAGAAGTACCTAAGAAAAAACCTCAGCCAAATTTTATAGGGTCTTGTTGGGTTTCAGTAAGCGAGTAAGATTACTAGAAAACTCCAGAGAGGTGTCATATTTGCAACCAGTAAAAACGAGCGAACTTTACTCGCATTTCGAATAATTTAGCTGTTCATTTCAGTCAACTTAAAAGATACCGAAAAGTATTTTGCAAATATTAAACATTTCGGTTCACCATCCTCGCTTAGATAGGACTTTCCCTTGTAGATACCCTGGCGATCGTTCTTCAAATTGAGCTACCAGGGAAGTGTGTAATGATGACGAGACTTTTTGTTAAAAATAGTGTAGCTTTGTTAAAAATAGTATAATAGTGTGCCTTCTTAGTAATATTCCACTCTGACACATCCCGGACACTCCACATAAATGCCGCATCGGTAACTTTTGCAAAACTATTTACGTCTGCCTGTGCAGAGTGGGAATGAGCGAGTGTGCGGCGCCATACAAATTGGGGCCACCGGCTAAAAAGCCGATTCCCATCCGATTTTTTGATAGGGAAAATCAAACTTCCACTTAGATTTATGGTATTTGTGTTTAGCTTTGTTGATAGTGTCCCTAGAGCTCTAACGACTAAGCTGAAGAATTTTGTGAATATCTTAAACGTAAGACCTATTTTTCGATTCAAAATATTCGATGATAATCGGATTCATTTCGAATCAAAATATTCGATGGTAATTAATCTGTGTACAAATTAATATCTCCATATGTCTATGTATATTTTACTGGGAAAATTTTGCTTGCCAGTTATGGCTAGATGTAGGGGTTGCTTTTATATATACTGTAACATCTTTATTGTACCACATCTATAGCAAATAAAGTTCATTCATACCAGGGCTACCGCCGAAGCTGAATGAATATTCAGCTTCGGCGGTAGCCCTGGTCCAGATTCAACACAGGGAGAGGTGAAGTCATATAAGAGAGCGGTAGTGATTGGAACACGTATGTACTATTTTGTTTTGTTTTCAAAATTCTTTACTATCATATAAACATATAAATACATTGTAATAAAATATACCATCGTTACAAGTATGAACATTAGGGTATTTTTTTTTACTAACAGACTGGGTACACATTTGCAAGTACTAGTGGTCGTCCAGTGGTCGAAATTCGACCATATATATATATCATAATTTTAACTTACACTCGCGAGCAAAAGTTTGGAATCACCTACTTGCTACGAGCGATTTTAAGAACTAAATAACTAATGAAGATTAATGAATATGGTATCATTTTAAAGGTTATTCTGTAAACTTTAAATTGATACCATTTTCATTTCAATCGGACCCCTATTTCAGAAGCTGTCCTTGTTTAAGTGAAGGAGTAAGGAAAAATGAAGGAATGAGGAAACGGGAACCATTAAAAAAAAAAAAAAATATAGAGGAAAATCTTTATTTGGGATAAAACATTTTTGTTCAATATTTAGTGTTACCTCCCCTAGCCCTAATTACAGCACGAAGACGATTCTTCATGGACCTAATCAGCTTCTTGGCAGAATCTTGTGGGATGCCTTCCCACTCCTCTGTCAAAGCCGATTTCAACTCATGAACACTTGAGGGAGCTGGATTTCTGGATCGAACCCTTCTTTTCAACTCATCCCACAAGTGCTCAATGGGATTCAAGTCAGGGCTGAGCGCTGGCCAGTCTAATGTGGCGATTCCAACTTGACCCAGGAAGTCAATTGTGGCACGTGAAGTGTGACATCGGGCGTTATCGTGCATTAGGACGAAGTTATCGCCGACATATCCCGCATAAGGAACAACATGTTCCAGCAGAATATCAGTAATGTACCGGTCCGAAGTTAGACCACCCCCTCGTCCCCCACCAGGCACGAAAACAAGCTCCGTTTTTGCGTCGAATGAAATGCCGGCCCACATCATGCAGGAACCGTCTCCATAAGCTACTGTTTCAGCGAAACAGCACTGAGCAAATCGCTCTCCAGGTCGCCTGTAGACCCGGCCCCTTCGGTCGCTACCGTGTAAGCACATTCTGCACTCGTCTGAGAACAGAACTTGCCTCCATTGCTAGATTTCCCAATTAAGATGGGCGCGAGCAAATTGAAGGCGTGCTTGACGGTGAGCTGCCGTCAGTTTTGGGCCTGTGGCAGGCCTTTTTGGAGTCAAGTTCGCCTGCTTGAGTCTTCGCCGAACTGTCCACTCACTGGCAGTTGTCCCACGAACTTCCCTGAGCTCCTGCTGGACGTCGACACCGGTCAGGTGACGATTTCGAAGAGAAGTTGACACGATAAAACGGTCGTCTCTCTCCGAAGTGCACCGACGCCGTCCAGATCTTGGCCTCGGGATGAAGCCTCCAATCTCCAGAAAGCGTTTATAAACTTTCGAGACACAGGACTGGCTTATGTGGAGCTGACGTGCGACAGCCCGCTGGCTTAGCCCTTGTTGTAGTAGAGCAACAATTTGGGCTGCTTCTGTTGGCGTGGTCTCCATTATCGTCCAATGTCAGGGTCAAATTCAACGGAGGGGTGTACCAGTCAACGTGTAACAGCCGACTGATAAGAAAATTCTTTTTTTTTTTTTTTTTTTTTTTTGACGCCCGACGCGCGCGGGTTCACCCCCCAGCCGTGCTGGAGGGAGGCGGAAAATCCTCTTCGACACCCCCTCAGCCTGGTTGATACCAGACTGACCTTTCAAGGGCGAATCAGGCTTTAACTGACTAAAAACCGCCTGCCTAACTACTTTTAGCCACGATGGCTTTAAAAGCGCAAACGGAACGCTAATAAACGGAACGCTGATAAGAAAATTCCGATGCCCTGCGCTTTTATAGGATTCATAGGCGCGCAACTCGCGGTTATGATATGGATATATGCGCGATATGGTATCAATTTAAAGTTTACAGAATAACCTTTAAAATTATACCATATTTATTAATCTTCATTAGTTGTTTAGTTCTTAAAATCGCTCGTAGCAAATCGCAAGTAGGTGATTCCAAACTTTTGCTCGCGAGTGTATATATATATATATATATATATATATATATATATATATATATATATATATATGCGTGTGTGCGTCAAATACATGGTAGTGCGTGTAATGTTTTTTATTGTTTTAATATATTTTTATGAACAGTTTTAAAAAAAAATATTTACATTCTGCACTGCTTCACTACTTTAAGTATAATAAGCACACTCCGACCACTCCATACAAATATCACGTCGTTAACAACTACATAAACAATGACGTCTGTGCAGAGCAAAAAATACAAACAGTTCCACATTCGACAAATAGGTGAGGTCGACATAAGAGAGTGGCAGGGAGGGGCCATACTGTATGTAGTAGGTATTATATACTATTACTTACTACTGTTATACTATCTATATATATAAAAGAAAGTCGTGTTTGTTACAACACTTATAACTCGAGAACGGCTGGACCGATTGCCATGGTTTTTGATTTGTTGGATTTGTCTCCGTCCAGAATAGCAGAATAACTATTAAAAACATTGGAAAATTTACGAAAAAAATCAAATAAAAGAGAAATCATTTTTCCATACAAAATGTTCGTGGATGTCGGACCTGTCAAACGTGACGTTAACGTGCGTACGTCAAATGTATGCGTGCGTTCAGAAATGTGGGTATAGGATAATAAGTATTAAAACATTGACAAAATTGTCGAAAAATTAAATTTGAAAACGGATTGGGATATTTATTGATTTTCAATTAAATGTCAAATCGATTGGTCTAACTTTTACGTCGCGAAAGTTGTCCGTTGTTGTTTTGAAAATTGTTTATGAATGAATGCTTGAAAATGAATATTAATTGGTTGTCAAGTGTCATGGTACTTTATTTTGTGACATAGTAAAATACTGAACTTAATATTTACCCACTGCTGGGTAATATTTACCCACTGCTGGGTAATATTAAATACGGGTCTTCCTTCAACTGAATATGTTTCGAGCATACTCCACCATGCTGCTCAACTGCGAGTTGGCGGACGCCAGTAATTTCAAGCCGCCTAAAGGCCACTTGGCTTAACGACTGCCATCTAATGATAACAACCAGGACCGACGGCTTAACGTGCCTTCCGAAGCACGGAGGAGCTCGAGATAATCTAATGATAACAACCGGGACCGACGGCTTACGTGCCTTCCGAAGCACAGAGGAGCTCGAGATAATCTAATGATAACAACCGGGACCGACGTCTTACGTGCCTTCCGAAGCACGGAGGAGCTCGAAATAATCTAATGATAACAACCGGGACCGACGGATTAACGTGCCCTCCGAAGCACGGAGGACCTCGAGTTAATCTAATGATTACAACCGGGACCGACGGATTAACGTACCTTCCGAAGCACGGAGGAGCTCGAGATAATATAAACTCATCCATGGACAGGCTACGGGTGACGTTGCTTAACTTGCGTGTACAATTAGACTGACACGCACAATGACGCCATCGTGCTTCTCTATTATTTTCTATTATTCATTATATTAATTTCAAGACATAAATTTTGTTGAACTAATATGTATACCACGACATTCATTGACAATTAGGCGGTACGAAGTTCGCCGGGCCAGCTAGTTACTAATAAATAATAATGTGCTATAAGCGTGCGAAATTTCATACTACTCCGTCTGCGCAATTTTCGTAACTAGGCGTACAAAGTTTTTGCTACACGTTTTAATATATAGATTACTGTACGGAGTAATATTCCTTATACTCTGATTCTGATCAACGGAACCGATTTCAACAACAAATTTTCATGGAACGAAGAGCGATGACAATGCATATTATATGCATCTGACTATAGAGGTTGTTCAATGTTCGAGCCTCGCCCGCTGCACCGAGTGCCTCTCGAACGGAGAAGCTGCATCGTCTCGTCGCACTTTGTAATATGCAGCTGTGCAATATTATTTACGGGTACATTCTCTAGTAAGAGATCACCCGTTTCCTAAACTTATAATGACTTTGACGATCTATATATCTTATTAATTTATATACATTATGTAAACAAATTTACAGGATTAAATACAATTAAATAAATTTTGTCTTTATTTTGATTACTGCGCCACCTACATTCTTATATATTTTTTTTCTCTACCAAAAGGTAAGTACATAAATATGGTAATATATATGTCGTGGTCCGATCGTTTAATTGGGCCGATCGCGATAAGCCTGGCCAGATCGACGTGAGCCGCCATATTTTGATTTGACCAATTATTTCATGATGTGCCCAATGTAAAGTTGGGCAGATCGACGAGAGCAGACTATTTGTCGATTTTCCCATTCAGTTACTTGGCCGCATCGAGACAAGGCTGGGCATATCATGATATGCCTGGGCGCATCGTGATGTAGTTCCACTTTATGACGCTTTGGCGCTGTTGCGCTCCTTCGTTCATGTGACTGTGTCAGCTGTGTGTTTGTTTACGTCTAGATTAGAACTGCAAGAAAAGTGGGTTAGGTTAGGTTAGAACTGTGACCCCAACAGAGCGCGAGCCGAGCGAGCGCAGCGAGCGTGCCGCGGCAGCGGCCGGCGAAGCGCCGGAATTGATTTGTTTAATAACAATTTAATTATTATAGAAGTTCTTACCTATAAATTATGTAATTATGCAGTTCAATTTTTAATGCAGTGTATTTGCAATATTTTGGGAAGAGCATGTTATGCCGAACCACATTTGACTACATAATACTTGGTAAAATGAAACATTGCTATGTAATTATTTTTAAATAAAAGTCATTAAAAATAATAAAACTCTTTTCATTTCCAACTTGTTAGTCATCCTACCTACTCTAACCGAACATAGCTGAGTAAATCTTTATTAACTTTTTAAACGTCTTTTTATCGAGTGAAATACTTAAACTTGATTTCATTTGCTTGTAAGTATGATGGACACCCTACAAACTCGATTTGGCCAAGTATGGACGGCCAAATCGTCAAACATTATGCTTTGAACGATATGGCGGTGATTAGGCAGCCAAATCAAAATATGGCGGCACATGTCGATCTGCCCAGGCTTATCGCGATCGGCCCAATTAAACGATCAGCCCACGACATATACAATTATTACAATAAGGTAAAATGTTGCCTAGAAGAGATAGGCCGCCTGTTGGACTTTATAATTATTGTTACTATATTGTTATCCTGCATTAGGTGTAATAAAGAGTACCTAAGTAAGCTAGGTTTTCCCAGGAGACTACAGCATGGGGTTTTAAAAAAAAAACCGGACAAGTGCGAGTCGGACTCGCCCACCGAGGGTTCCGTAGGTACGTAGTATCATTATTAAATTTGATATTTTTCATTATAAATTAGAAATATTGCGTCGAAGAAAATAAATAAAATATATTTTGCAATGTGTACATCAAGCACTTTCATATGATACCCCATTTGAACTAGTAGTTTCAATTTGAAATTTCGACACCCTATAAAAAATATAGACCCCCTATTTTTTAAAATCTATTTACAAATGTATAGTTTTGAGATTTATTTCTGTACTTGTAGTCTATGACGATGTTACTTGCCAAATTTCATAGTTCTAGGTCAACGGGAAGTACCCTATAGGTTTTGATTCCCTTGAGTGTGTCGAAATATGCGTTTTTTGCTGAATAAACGTCCGTAACTTTTTTCTACGTAAACTTAGCAGTTTGATTTTTTTTTACTTCATGGGACCGTAGACCTGAGTATACAGTTCAAATTTCAGCTTGATACCTCCACGCATTCTCGACATAGAAATTCTTGACAGACAGACAGACAGACAGACAGACAGACAGACAGACAGACAGACAGAGAGACCGACAGACAGACGGACAACAAAGTGATCTTATAAGGGTTCCGTTTTTCCTTTTGAGGTTCGGAACCCTAAAAAAGGCGTGAGGAGGTTTTTACAGGGTCGGCAATGCGCCTGTGACGACGTTGGTGTCATCATCAGGTAGGTAAAAAAAGAATATTAGTATGTAGTACTTGTGAAGGTTCACGGAAGGTTTTACTTCTATGGGGTCCATCGTTTCATAAACAGGGTTCCATTGTCATGACTTTGTGAGTTATGTTGGCATTATGTTGTTATGTTGAGACATTTTGATCTGTCTGATGGTAAGCAATCATCGTAGCAGCGCCCAACAGCGTCTATAATGCTTTTGTAATTATATCACTCACATAACTGAATACCGCAGCCAAATAACAATTCCCTTGAGGGTTGTTGCGTTCCCACGAGTGAGTGAGGATATTTCATGTTTCGAGGGTTAATATTCCTAAGGTAGCCGCTTCACATCAAGCGAGCTGTATGCTTGTCTGCCACCCGACGTGGTATAAAAAAAACGGCCCAAGTGCGAGTCGGACTCGCGCACGAAGGGTTCCGTACCATTATCTATAAAAACGGAAATAAAATCACGTTTGTTGTATGAGAGCCCCCCTTAAATATTTGTTTTATTTTTATTTCATTATTTATTTTTAAAGTAAATATATAACTAAATATTATGTGAGTATTTCAAGTGTCTACCTATTACCGATATCAATTGCGAGCAAAAACGAGCAAGAAAATCACGTTTGTTGTACGGGAGCCCCCTTAAATATTTATTTTATTCTGTATTTTAGTATTGTTATAGCGGCAACAGAAATACATCATCTGTGAAAATTTCAACTGTCTAACTATCACGGTTCATGAGATACGGCCTGGTGACAGACGGACGGACGGACGGACAGCGGAGCCTTGTAATAGGGTTTCTTTTTACCCTTTGGGTACGGAACCCTAAAAAGGTCATACAGATGCAATAATTAGTTTGAGTATGAGTAGCCTGTGGACCCTTGCAACATCACCGGTATCATTAACGCGTTGCCGATCCTGTAAAAGCCCTTCTTGCAGAACCTCACACTTACTGTAGTCTCCTAGGTCAACCCCGGCACGGAGTTCATTCAAATAGCGAGTTCGTAGAAGAAACCCTCTCTGGAACCACACAGCCAGGGGCGGACCAAAGCCTAGGCAACAATTTACGTGCCTAATTTACGTGCGTAATTTTTAGGGCCCGAAAATTAGGTTTTTATAGCACCCGACTGCCGAAGGAGGGTTATGTTTTTCGAGCGTATGTATGTATGTCTTATTATTTGGCACGCTCTATAGCCTAAGCCGTTTGACAGATTTCAACATAAGAGGTGTCGTTATATTCGTCTTTATCACGCGAGTGACATAGGTTACATCAAATAAAAAAAGAACAATAAGGAGTCTGTGAGCCGCAAAATTGTTGTTGGAGTAAATTTTTTTCTTCTATATATATCGATATGGGTATCAAAATAAAGGTCTCGATGACCTGATTTCAAAGTCCTTTCATATTTCCTTGAATACCTATCAAGAAAACATATAAATATTGTTACACACCAGTCTTAGTACTTCTAGGCGCTAACAAGCTACACTCGAGCCGCGGAGTGTGCGCAGCTTACCACACTACTGGGTAGTGTGGAGAGGCCCTTACATGTGAAATCGTCGCCTCAACGAGCGAAATAATGACAGACTTAAGGCGCAGGAGGAGTCTTTAGCAGAGACTATGACTTAAGTATGATATGTCTTAATCGTAGGAATATGTATGTTTACCGGATGTAAGATTTAAATACGTCAATAGTCTTATTTAATTCCACGGCTTAGTAATAATTTATTGTGGGGTGTAAGTAGTTCATTAACATCTTTGAAAAATATATATTGAGGGGTGTCAGTGGTTCATCAACATCTTTGAACTAAAGCCAACTTCACCTGCACGCGGTGCACCCTGCTGACTGACAAACGAAGCTCTGGCGAAAAGCGACGTAAGGGGCGTAATTGTACGCAACCCGACTGGGGAATATACCTCCACGTCACAGAATACCGCTGCCAAATAATAATTCCATTGTGCATTGTGGGTTGTTGTGTTCCTGTGAATGATTGAGGTCATCAGAAAGGAAGGAGATGCTGCGTTGGCAGTAGGGGTGGTGACGCGCGAGCGATATTTTATGTTTCGAGCGTTAATATGGTTACGATAACCGCTTCACATTTGTGACACGTTTGTCAGTCAGCAAGGTGCACCGCATGCAGGTGAAGTTCGCCGTGGCTCAAAGATGTTGATGAACCACTTTCACCATACCATTATAAAAAGATATGCCTAAAAGTTCTTAAAATATAGATTGCAATGTCGCAAGTTGCGTTAAGTAAATGAATAGACTTCAAAAGATGGACAGGACAAAACGAGAATGCAAAATTGTTCATTCCATTCTCGTTCCATTACGCCTTTGTCCGGCGGCGGGCCTTTAACGGCTCGCGCGCGCCCTGGACTCCATGAACTCGATTAATGGAACTTTTTATTGAATGCAATCGGCTGTTACAGTACTTGACTGTTTAAATTTACAACTCTACTTCTAATAACTCCACCGTATTCGAGTATTTCTTTTTTATATCACAGGTGGAAAACAAGTAGACGGCCTGTCCGATGGAAAGCCTGTCACCATATCACAGCGATCACATGTGCGTTGCCGACCCTGTAAAAGCCTCTTCACACCCTTTTTTTGAAAAACCTCGTGCTGCAGTCTCCTGGGAAAATCTCAACAGACAGTTCATTCCATAGCTTGATAGCGGAAGAAGTGGAAGAAAACTTCTCTGGAACCGTACAGTATGTGACCACTTCGGTTCTAGTGTGTGAGGATGAATTCCCTGTCTATAGCGAGCGGTGTGACTGTAGAAGGACGGCATCATGTCAAACAACTCCTCAGAACACATCCCATTGTACAATCAGTAGAACACACAAATGAACGCAAAATCTCTTCTTAGTCTCAAAGGTTCTAAAAATCTAAACCATCCGTCGGTTTGGATTCGTCAACAATCCTCACAGCGATTCTCTAAATCGATTCAGAAGGTGTAAGCTAGTATTTAGTTGCTCTCGCCCATATATGACAATAGCTCCATACACGGCCGTACTTGAGCTTTGTAAAGCAGCAAACTGATGCTGCAGTTTCCTTGGAAAACCTTAACAGACAATTCCTTCCACAGCTTGATAGTACGTGGAAGAATCGCACAGTACGTGACGATCTGAGTTCCAATGTGTCTGCTTTTCCAAAGGTTTATTTAGTTATTTTCCAATTTAATTCAGAACAGAAGTTTCGCCGGCGAGAATCAAATGCCCCGTTTCGTTTTCTTTTATTTTTACTGTTTGCTTGCCCGCCGGCGCACACGTTATGAAATTTTTCATTAAGCCCAGTGTCAACTAGCGCCGGCTTAATGTGCCGGCTATAATATCGTTAGCTGAGTTTTCATTAGCACGCTGTACATTCGCCTTTAGGTCACGACCACAGCGTGGGTAATATCAGTAAGGGGTGACCTTACTGATATATGGCTATAGCGCAAGCATTGTGCTGGTTATGATTGTGTTTATTTGTAATGTTTAGTATGCCATTGCCGTATACCTTTACACCTTAGTATAGTCACAGAATAAGTAATAGTACTGATTCAGAAGCGTTTTGTAAATTGTTCATTAACATCTTTGAACCAAAGCCGACCTCATCTGCACGTGGTGTGCACCACGTCCAGCTCACTGACAAATGAGGATCTGGTGAAAAGAGAAGTAGGGCATAGCGTATTTTTTAAGCTTCACGACTGGGGAAGTAGCTCCACCTCACAGAATACCGCAGCCAAATAACATTTCCCTTGTTGTTGAGGGTTCTTGTGTCACCGAAAAGAAAGGAAGGACAAATAGAAGTATAGGCTGGCAACGGATCCGCGACTCCTTGGTGTTACTGATTTCCGTGGGCGGCGGTGATTGCTTTAAATCAGGTGATTCACATGCTCGTTTGCGGAGGTAAACGAGCATGTGAATCACCTGATTTCTCAATAAAAATATATATCTCAATAAAATCTCATATAAAAAAGCATTACTTAAATAGGTCTGTTAAATAAATAGAAAGTCTAGATGCGACGCAGTAAAGAATTTTTTAATTCGCACAGCACGCCCAAGTCATTTGGTTACATGGTCTTGCCTATTTTAGCTCTCTTCTTCGTTTGTAAAACTCTGTCCTCTTGTCACTAAAATAGCGTTGGCTGCTTGCATGACTAATAAACCCTACTAGCTGCCGCCCCGCGACTTCGTCCGCATGGACTTAATATTTTTTTTATACTTTATAATATATATAAGATTATCTCAAAATGGCAACGCTTCCCCCTCCGCCGCACGCGATGCGTACTTAGCGTAATCAATTCTTTAATATTATTTTATATATTTATTTATTATATTTTTATAAATAATTTGACGAGCTCGGTGGTCCAATGGTTAACAATGGCTACTTTGAGCCGAATGGCCGAGGTCGCCAGTTCGATTCCCGCACAAGACAAACATTTGTGTGCATGAAGTCTTCTGTTTGTCTTGGTCTGAGTGTTTTCTATGTATTATAAGTATTTATTTACAAAAAAAATGTATTTATGTACATTTATCAGTTGTCTAATATCCATAACACAAGCTTTGCGCTTAATTTGGGACTAGATGGCGTTGTGTAAATTGTTAAAAAAAAAAAAAAAAAAATGCTTCATCTGACCAGTGGTGTGATTGAATTTTGAATGGAGATGATAGATGTGTAGCTGTTACACCAAACTGTATCCCCTGATTTTGTTATCATTCGTTTTTTTTTAATTGTCTCCCTATGGAAGCAATTTTAAAGACGTGTTCACGACAAAATGAATGAATGTTAAATAACATATCAACCACATTTCCAAATGGAGTGATACTGCTGTATTTTTTAAGCTGTGGCCGTAGCTTGCATCGCCCGTAACGCTCACCGTGAAATAACCAGTGTGGTGGAAGCGACACTTTACTGTTATTATTATTTATCCCTCGTGGAATATTGTTTCATGTAATTTTGGACTCGTGAGATTACAATTTAAAACCAACCTTTATTATGTTAGTGAAGGTCAACAAGGCGAAATGTATTCTCTGCTGATTACACAGTTGATTAAATAAAGTTTCTTGACATTCCTTCTTCGCCAATGTTCATTCCCGAAATGCTGGTAGATTAAAAAAAAACCGGCCAAGTGCGAGTCGGACTCGCCCACCGAGGGTTCCGTACGTAGGATCATTATAAATTTGATGTTTTTCATCATAAATAAGAAATAATGCGTCGGAAAAAATAAATAAAATATATTTTGCTATGTGCACATCAAGCCCTTTCATATGATACCCTATTTGAACTAGTAGCTTCAATTTGAAATTTCGACCTCCTATAAAAATATAGACACCATATTTTTTAAGATTTTATTACAAATGTATAGTTTTGAGACTTATTTCTGTACTTGTAGTCTATAACGATGTTACATGCCAAACTTCATAGTTCTAGGTCAACGGGAAGTACCCTATAGGTTTTGATTCCCTTGAGAATGCCGAAATATGCGTTTTTTGCTGAATAAACGGCCGTAACTTTTTTTTACGTAAACTTAGCAGTTTGATTTTTTTACAACTTCATGGGACCGTAGACCTGAGTATACAGTTCAAATTTCAGCTTAATACCTCCACGCATTCTTGACATAGAAATTCTTGACAGACAGACAGACGGACAACAAAGTGATCTTATAAGGGTTTCGTTTTTCGTTTTGAGGTACGGAACCCTAAAAATGGATGTCTGTAAAGTCGGCAATATCAATTGATTGCTCTAGTTCCGCTAGACAAGAACTGCATGGCGGCGAATCGCAAGAACAGCGGTTACACAAGAACTGCCCCCTTACCACCATCTCTTATTGCGATTCAATAACTGAATAGAATACTTTTTCATACCAATGAATAAGCAACTCTATTCAATTTGAAATAGAGTCGCTTATTCATTGGTATGGACAAGCTTTCTATTCAGTTATTGAATCGCAATAAGAGCTGGTGGTAAGGGGGCTGACCGAGTTGTGACCACGACCACTCTGCTAAGAGTGCACGACTAAAAAGAAAGTCGGCTTACGGCTGATAACTTTACGTTATAACGACATAAAAAACTTCGGCCGATGGAGTGAAAGAGAGATAGATGCGTCACAAGCCGAACGCCTAGCCCGATCGTGCTTCTCTATCGCTTGTTCTGCGCTCTCGCTTGCACGCTTGGCTCAGGCGGAACGTGACAATGAGTCATGCTTGTTCGTGCATACAGCCGGCGTTCATTGATTTATATGACATCAACAATGAGAAAATATATAAGAGTAGAAATCAAAGTGTAATGGTGTTCGTTGGTAGCGTAGCACTTGAAAAAACAATTTTTAATGTTCGCGATAGTCTGAATGAGTTTATTATTAAATAGATATTGTCAGACAAATTACACATCGCCATCTAGCCCCAAAGTAAGCGAAGCTTGTGTTATGGGTACTAGACAACTGATAAACATACATAAATACATTTTTTTTTGTAAATACATACTTATGATACATAGAAAACGCCCAGACTAATACAAACAGACATGTTCATGCACACAAATGTTTGTCCTATGTGGGAATCGAACCCACGAGCGTTGGTGTCGAAGGCGCGTCATTGACCGCTACGCCACCGAGCTCGTCGTATGGACAGGAGTTACTCGTAGATAGTTCTACAATTTGATACTCGTATAATAAAATCACTTAAACTATTCCACTAAATTACATTTTAACAACTTACCTCTAAATTGTTAAACCAACATTTGGTAGGAAAGTTTTTAAAAGCATGAAATTATTAAAAAAGTTTATTATCATTGGGAAAGCAATAAAAAATACTTACTACAACTTTTGTTTCGGCACTAATACTACATAAACGCAATATTTAACATTGCTGTCGGACAAATTTCTGATTTAATGCATACAAAACTGGAACGTATTTTTAAAGAGAGGTAGGGAGCGTAATGTAAGCTACCCGACTGGGGAATGTACCTCCACCTCACAGAATACCGCAGCCAAATAACAATTCCCGTGAGGGTTATTGTGTTCCTGCGAGTGAGTGAGGTCACCAGAAAGGAAGGAGATGCTTCGTTGGCAGCGGGGGTGGCGGCGCGCAAACGATATTTTATGTTGCGAGCGTTACTATGGCTACGGTAACCAATTCACATCAGGCATTCATTCAGACAAGCATACGGCCCGTATGCTTGTCTGCCACCCGTCGTAGTAAAAAAAAAAAAAAACCAATGACGTATGATGTTATCATCTATCCTAGCCTATTTCTCGAGCAGTTTTTGACCTGATAACATCTTATAAATCGATGAAAGCCGGCTGTAGGCACGAAAAAGCAGAACTCATTGTCACGTTCCGCCCGAGTCGAGCACGTAAGCGAGACGCACCTATCTCTCTTCCACTCCATCGGCCGATGTTTTCTTAAGATGTTACGTGATAACGTTAAATAATCGTCCGTAAACCCACTTTACAGTCAACCAATTTCTTTCGCCTATAGTTATATTATTGTGACGTCATATGTAAGGAACCTCAATGTTTAAAAAATACTTCAAATTCAAATTCAAATTAAGTCGGCCATGCTTGTTAAATTACATCTGCCGAGTAAGTGATGGCAGATGGGGGAGGAAGGTATTGAGTGCGGGCCGCGCGAAGTACGACGAAGCGTTGGACGCCCTCCTTCTATATGGTTCGATGACCTTAAGAAAGCGGCTGGATGCGGAAGGCGGAGGATCGTATCTGGTGGAAAGCATTAGGGAAGGCTTATATCCAGCAGTGGGTAGATACAGGCTGATGATGATGAAGTCTGCCTTGCCATAGTTGTTTATTTTTCGGTTTATTATGTAAATAAACCTAAAAATAAAATTCTCGGGTATAATATTATCAAAAACGGATACATAACAACAAATCACAAACTTTAACGTACCTACTTCTTTTAATAAGAAATACTTGTTTCTCATTGCTAACAAAACACGTTGCTAGTAATTCGAGTAATCGAGATATAGTATTACCTATATCGATAAAACGAGTACGTGCATTAAAAGCTAAACATATCGGCGCGGGAAGAAATCTCGGCGGCGTCGTAAACTACCCCCGGTTTATGGCCTCTCGGGGCGTCCTTAGCAATAATTAGAGCGGCCTGTAAGGCTGTTTTCAATCACAGGACCGGATAAGCGCGCTTCAAGTTATAAAATACAGGGCTGATATGTTCACCGGTCACTAGACATTCGTTTTATTGCGGAATAAGAAATGCTCTATTAGGCGGAACAAGCGGAATATAATAATAATATAATAATATTTGTCAGACAAATTACACAGCGCCATCTAGCCCCAAAGTAAGCGAAGCTTGTGTTATGGGTACTAGACAACTGATAAACATACGTAAATACATTTTTTTGTAAATATATACTTATGATACATAGAAAACATCAGACCAAGACAAACAGACATGTTCAGGCACACAAATGTTTGTCCTGTGTGGGAATCGAACCCACGAGCGTTCCTCCTACTCCACCGAGCTCGTCATCTCGGAATGATAGTCTAAAGAGCGTACGAAATTAAGTAGTAAAAAAATTGGTTGTCTGTAAAGTCTGTTTACGGAAGAAAATTTTACATAATAATAAAATGTCACAAGCCGAGCGCTTAGACCGATCGTGCTTCTCTGTCGCTTGATCCGCGCTCTCGCTTGCACGCTCGGCTTAGGCGGAACATGACAGTGAGTCATGCTTTTTCGTGCATGCATTCACGGACGGACACTATGGAGCTTATGAACAAAATAAATAAATTTATCGATTAATACATTTAATTCGTTTCACAACAGTATATCCAAACAAGCTGATGATGATGGAAAATTGTATTGAAGTTCATTTCGTAAGGTAGATCAACGATGACATATTTCTATAGATATGGCACACCCATACTAAATTGCTTCAGAATATGGTTCCTGCTGTTGCATGGATAGCTAGCTATAAATAAATAGTTACACAGACTGGCGCTATCCGTATCATATCAGTGATTAAAAAAACTTACTATCTAGCGCAAAATAAATATTTCTGGACAAATTACCGCTATCTAGTCCCAAACTAAGCAAAATTTGTACTATGGATACTAGATAACTGATATAATATATTCTCATACATTTCTTTTTTTTGTAAATACATACAGATATGTTCATGCACATAAATATTTGTCTTGTGCGGCGAACGAACCCGTGACCTCGGAGTCAAAGTGGCCATTGCTTGTCATTCGACCGAGCTCGACTCGACAATGAAAATGTCGCCAATTCTCAGCAAAAACATGAAATTAACTAAAGTAAGTGTTAAAATCAATCGTTATTGTGTCCTTTCGTGTGATATGTGATCTCTTGAGCTATAATAAGTAATTAAATCAACATAAATTATGCATTTCCGAAATAGAGAAGACGGCTTTTTAAATTATATAAATAAATGTCAGATTCTTTGGCTTTCTTGAGCGAATTAATTGCGAGGTGAGACACTTGACTTACTTTTCGGGTGTTTTTGATTTGTCACCAAGCGTTATTTTTCCATTTTAGTGGTATTAAAAATATTTTAATTTCAGTTACCGTCCAACAAAAATACACTTCGCATTCCGATTGCGGAGATTCGTTTTTCCTAAACCTATATCTACTTAAGTTCCGACGAGGTCGAGGAGCGTTTTTAAAAAAATACAATTAATATTTTAAAGTACTTTTACTTCACGAGAGTTCGATACAGACTAACTTACATTCTATCATTAGAAATTAAACAAAGGCTCGCATAAATGCTGAGCCGACAAAATGCATCGTATGATAGTGCGTGGGCTGTACGAAGAATCATGCACTAGCGTTGATAAGTACGGTACCAGCGGGAAGTGCGCCGTGCATAACTCCTCCGTCACCGAGTTCGAGATTATCCGTAGGATGATCTCGAGTATTTTTCTTATACAATTTTCTCCAAAACTTATATTTATAGGCTACAGCTAAGAAAACTAGAGTCATGATTATCATTACGTTTCCTATGCTAACACCTTTTACGACACTTTGGAACTCTACACTATCACCATTAACTTTCGAGCCACTTTTGTGCACTAAATAATTGAGGAACTTGATATCCGTCAGATTGATCCCATCAAGGTTGACGGGTTTCGGCAGCCCTGAAGTGTCGTTCACTCTTGGTAATTGCAGCAACGGAAGTTTATCTCCAAACATACTCCTTTCTTCAGATACATGTGTTTTCAGAATAATCCCTTGAATTTTCACAAAGCAGTTATCGCTTATGGTTAACAGGTAAGTTCCACGGATAGCCTCTTGTGTTACTTCTTCACCACAGTGGTTGGTAAGTACAATTTCATTAAGTGTATAAATTATCCAACGACCTGATTGTACTGACTCTATCTTTACATCGTTAATGACAACGGGAACGGGGTGGCAACTCGGGGTACTGGTCGAAAACTGCATAAGTTCAGCGACACAATCATCGTTCGCCAAAGGTGAGACGTCACTTTCGTAACACAAGAACCGGTCTTCATCAATTTCAGGACACGACTGAGAGAGCGGCGTTACTTTCAACCCCTTCACAAGGACATATGGAAACTTAGGAAGGATTAAGGAAGTCTTACCGTTATTTTCATCAAAGATAGGCAGCGGAATCAACTTATAATAAATGTGAATTTCGTTTCTTATCAATGGAATATGTATAATAAACTTTATCTGATTTTGTTTGATATAAGCTTCTATTTCAGTACAGCGTTCTATCTTAACAACATTTTCAGCAGTAGCGGAAAATACTAACTTATCGCTATTTTCAATTTCCTTTAATATTAACAAAAACTCGTCAGTATTCACAATAGATTGGTGTAACACCTTAATTTTACTAAAAGCAACCGCGGTTTCAATTTCGTTAAGCCGAATGTAGAGCATTTGGAAGTTGTGTAAGAATGTAGTATAGACATGAATAACTTCATTAACTGTTTGATCTAACTTTGTTTTATTCAAGAAAAGGTTTAATTCGCGTATGCTATTTCCGATATCTATAAAGTTGCTTCTAGTAGAATTTGCAATTTTAGTAAAAGTGTCCATCATTTCAGTGACAATGGTCATTTTCGCATTTAAAGCGTCCTGTCGCGTTTTTATGTTATTAATTAACTCTTCATATCTCATAGCGTCATCATTATCCAGGTTGCCGGTTATTGCTTTTATGAAAGATCCTAGTGGGTTAATTAAGCCGCGTTTAGTTTTAGTTGAAGGAATTAATTGCTTATATTTTTCTATAGTTCTATACATAATATAATCTGTTTGTGTCTCAACATCAATTAAATCTGTATTGAAATTGTTAGTGTCGATATAGTTATGAATATCATCTCTAATTGATACATAGTTATTTATATTTAACTCTATTTCTTCATTAATTTTTCCTAAGTCTAAAATCTTAATTACTGTCCATTTGTCGTAGCTGACGAATGCTTGACCTTCCTTGACTGGAAGTAGTCCCGGATTTCTGTCAATCCGGTGCAGTAGAAGGGCCTGACTTCGGATCATTTGGATGATCAGAAGCCACCACCTGTGAAGGGCGCTTAATGTCTTTAATAGGAACCTTAGTTTCACGGTTATTAGTAGTAACAGGTACAATATTCCTATGAATTGCCCCAGTGACTTGGGCCTTTTGATATCGGGGTTTGTCCTTGCTACGTCTGGTGTTTACTCCTTTTATAAAGATTTCGTCCCCTGACTCTATATCAAAATGAATTTCTCCCGGCCGTTTTTCAATAACACCTTGTTTCTTTTGCATAACCTTATCGGTCAAATATTCGTATAAATATTTCGTTTTTCTGACGTGTTCCTTGACTAATTGTTGAGTAAAACGTTTTTCAAAGTTTACTGAAAATGGGCTATTTGATTCAGTGTGGCCGAATACCACTTCAAACGGCGTTAGATCTGTAGTAGAGTGGATAGAGTTATTATATGACATAATCGCATAGGTCATGACCGACGCGGCGTCAGTGACCTTGCGTTCGTATTTGGCTATACGATATATCTCAATAATAGTAGAATGAAACCTTTCTACTAAGCCCATTGAATTGGGATTATGAGGTGTCCCTATGTGAAGGTCGATTTTGTAGAATGACAGCATTTCTTTCATTAGGGTATTGTTAAACTCCATACCGGGGTCTGAGCTTATTCTGTTGGGAATTCCATATAGGGAAAAGTACTTAATTAAGGCCCTAACTGCTTCGGGTGTAGATTTGTTACTCATCTCTATAGCTTGCCCTAATTTACTAAAAGCGTCAATAATTGTAAGATAATTTTTTCCTTCAATTGTGAAAGTATCAATAAACAATTCCTGAAACGGTTTAGTCTGGGTTTGGGAAAGCTGCAGTTCGGGTTTTAACGGCTTTCGTTCGTATTTCATTTTTTTACATACTTCGCATGAATTAATTATACTGGCTACAGTTTTGTCCATACAATTCCAATAGAACGTACGTCTGAGATGCGCTAGGGTTTCCTTAATTCCCCTATGGCTAGTTTTACCTGTGTGATATTTGATAGTAATCTCACGTTGCTCGCTTTCATCATCTACATTAACTACTCGCTTGGTGCATTCGTAGAATTTTACTGTACCCTTTTTAAATAGTGTCGCGGTAATTTGGGAAAATTGCTTACGGTGTAGCTTGCTTTCAAAATGAAAGAAATATTTTATTTTAGGTCTGGTGTATTCTTTAAGGAAACGTTTGACAAGATCAGGATTATCTTCAGGTAAGTGTACTTCTAATATTTTTTGCGATTTATTAGATAAGTTTTTAACTGATATTTCATTTCTGTTCCAAGTATGTACGAGTATTTGGTTTGGCTTCGTGTCTACAGCTTCTTGTAAGATAAGTATACCTTCTGTATCCGAATGAATTGCAGAGTGTATTGTGTCTATATCATCACTATTTTGATTTTCAGATGCGGATGCTGTGCTGCTGTCTGCAGACGGTATTGAATACGGAGATCGTCGACGCGCCCTAGTTCCAGTAAAAGATTTTACCGAACCGGAGGAGGAGATTGTTATGGGGGATGGAGACCGTGATCGTTTATTATCACTTTTCTTGTTTTGACCTATTCCTGCAATTTGTTCTGTTAAGTCGCTTAAATATTGTTGTAATTTTTGTTCTTTTTCGTCTACGTTAACCTGAGTTGATAAATTGTCATTCTCTCCTAACATGTTAACTTTTATACGCGACAAGGCGTCGGCGTTGCTATTTTGCTTGCCGTTTTTGTACTCAATATCGAAATCAAACTCTGATAGACGCAATTTCCATCTAGTAATTTTGCTATTTTGTTCATTCATCCCTTTCAACCAGGCTAACGGTCTATGGTCCGTGTATATTTTAAATTTCCTCCCGTACAAATAGGGTCGAAAATGTTTTGTCGCCCAAATTATAGCCAGCATCTCCTTCTCTATGGTACTGTATCGTGTCTCGGCATCATTCAGAGTCCTACTTGCAAAAGCTACAGGCTTATCACTGCCTATTTGGCCCTGTGAAAGCACTGCACCGAGCGCGAAATTCGAAGCGTCCGTCGTGAGTACGAACTGTTTATCAAAGTCGGGAAACTGTAATATTGGGGCGTTTGTTAACAATTCCTTACATCGTTCGAATGCGTCTACATATTCCTTAGTAACTTCAATCTTATTTCTTTTCTTTAAACATGATGTTAGAGGTTGCGTAATTTTCGCAAAGTCTCTAATAAATTTGCGGTAATAACCGACTAAACCCAGGAAACTTTTTATTTCCGTTGTAGTACGCGGTAGTGGAAAATTTAAGACAGCTTTTATTTTATCATCATTAGGCATGAGGCCCTCTTTGGTGATAGTATGGCCCAAATACAAAACTTCCTTTCTGAAAAATTCGCTTTTATCTAATGTGACCTTAAGATTTGTTTCTCTAATTCTGTCAAATATTTTACGTAATTTTGAGATATGCTCTTGGAGACTTGACGAGTATACAATTATATCGTCAAGATATACCATACAGTGTATACCTTGCAATCCTCGTAGGATGTTATCCATAGCCCGTTGGAACGTAGCTGGAGCTGTCTTTAGCCCGAAGGGCATACGTTTAAATTCGTAATGGCCTGACTGGGTTGTGAAGGCAGTTTTGGGTATATCAGCTTCATTAACCTCAATTTGGTGGTAGCCAGAGGCCAGATCTAAGGTGCTGAAATATGTCGACTTCCCTAACTTGTCAAAAAGATCTGTGATATTAGGTAACGGGTATTTATCGTCCACTGTCAGTTCGTTGAGTCGTCGGTAGTCTATGACCATTCTAAATTTTACTTCCCCTGTTGCATCCGGTTTTTTGGGCACCAGATGTACCGGTGCACTCCAAGGTGAATAGGACTCTTGTATGACATTATCACTTAATAATTTATCAACTTGTTTTTTAATTTCCTCATTTTGAGAGTGTGGGTGTCGATAAGGACGAACATGCACTGGGTCCTCGTTAACTGTTCGTATATGATGTTTTACTTGATTTGAGAAAGATAGAGGAATTTTTTCGCAGTAAAATATATCACGATACTCATAACATAACTTGAAAATACTATTACGTTCCTCATCGTTTGTGTGGTCTAATCTTAACTTTGATAAATTTTCTTTTAGCATGTCATCAATGTCACAGCTTTTATCCATCACATTCAACTCGCATACTTCGTCCTTGAACACGGACACATCAAAGGGTTCATCAAAAATGATTTTTTGCTGTTTTGCGGTAGTATTTTGTATTATAGTTTCCGCAAAGAAGTTTTCACATTTAACTAAGGCTGTTGGCATACGTACTCCTTCACTGAATTGAATGAAATTTAGTATAGCCTCGCCGTTTTGGTAGTTCGTGGGAACTTTTACTCTTGTTTCAGTTCGCGGTTCTAAAATTAACTGATATGGCGGTTTATAAATTATAGGTATCTGTGCATTTGGTGTTAGTAGAACTTGATTTCCCATGTCTATTTTGGCTGCTAATTTTGTAAGGAGATCGGAGCCTACGAGGCCATCATACCTACCGTCCACATCATATACGTGAAATTTGTGAGTAAGTGTACTCCTAAATGTCTTCAATAATGGAATACAAATTACTTCATCGTGGGTACTTTGTGCATGCGTGCTAATGACAGTAAAAGGCTCATACTGTTTAAAACTGCTAAAGAATTCGTTTGCTTTAGCTGGACTTATAAATGACCTACTACTTCCGGTATCTATAAGAAATTTTGAATTAATTTCCGGGATGTCAATGTGCGGTAACTTAAGGATACTGTCGCAATAATTAAGATGTATTATTTCACCGGATCGTCGGAGGCTTTTGTCTGAAAATTTTCCGAGGTTACAAATTCATCATCAATTGCAATTTCGGGGTTTTCAGGATAGTCATAATCGTAACTGTGAGTGGGGTTCTCTACATAATCAAATTGTGGTTCGCTAACCATGTAGTTATACTCATAACTTTCAGGATGGTATTCAATGCCTAAGGATGTTGGCTCACTATAAAAAGGCTGATTAGTAATCATGTTCTGTCTTACAGGTGCGGTCCGCATAGAGACGTCCGTATCCATTTTCGGCCTAAACTGTTGTTGATTTTGAATGCCATATTTAAATTGGTTCGGATTAGCCTGCTGTGGCGGAACCCCAAATTTAAAACCACTGTGTTGGAAAGGTGCACGTGGTTGTTGCATAGGGCTCGGGTTATAATTTGGTCGAAGTGTGTTTTGACCGCCGAATCGGAAACCTTGAAACTGTGCTGGTTTATTTGGCATAAAGTATGGCCTGTACTGTGGTGAAAAGTTGGGTCTAAAGCCCTGTTGCACCTGAGTTTGAGGAATACCAAATTTGAAGTTTTGCTGATTAGGCATAAAATTAAAAGGACCACTAGCAAAAGGCCTTGGAAGATTTAGCGCAGCTGGGCGTGGCTGAGGAGCAACTGACTTCGGCTTATTATTTTTAGCATTATATTGTTCTAAGAAGTTTACTTCCTCGGTTACTACGCTAAGCGCGGTCTCCAATGTATTACACTGTTTCAACCTTACTATGCGTATCATATCTTCTGATAGGTTATATAAAAATACATTTAGAGCTGTGTTATTGTATATGATCATTTTAGCTGCTTTAGTCCCTTCATCCTGCAATCTATTAACTTTTGCGAATAATGAACTTCTAACACTCTGAATACGATGACAAAACTGGATATATGATTCGCCCTGCTTAATTTTTAAGCCTTCAAGTTCAATAGCTATGCACTCTTCGGAGCGCGGGTCACCGAAATGTAGGCAAAGTACGTCCTTGAGCTGATCCCAAGTCGCTAAATTTTGGTGTTCACTTAGTAGAGTCGCAGCTCTACCGGCAAGCCTACTAGTTATAGCATGAAACAAGTATGCATTTTGATGGAGATTTCCTTCCCTATGGAAAGCTCTAAGTACATATTCGGCCTTGGACAAAAACAAATTTAATAATTTTTCATCTCCATCAAATACAGGAATAAGAGATATAATTTCTCTAGGGATCGTATTTATCTCGTGCTCCATTTTATTTATTTATGTATTTATCTATCCGTATTTTATTTATTAATAATTAATATTATATACAATATGTATTTATAATTTTTACTAGCGTTATATTACAAAATAACAACACTCGATTTCGGTAGTGAATGTTAATAGAGCTAAAACTAAGTATATATAATTAATTAATTACGAATACTACGACACTTGTATCATACAAAATCAGATAGACGTAATTTAATTAGATCGACTATTTGGGGTCGTGAATTTGGAAATAACAGGGAGTATATGAAAACAGGAGTGAAGAGGTTTACTCACGCGCTGCTCAATCCCATGTCTTCCTGTGAGTCTGCTCAGCTTCTCTCGTTCGACACACGCGTACCAGTTATTTATTTTTTGTTCGAGGATACCCGAATCGCGCCGATCTTGACGTAAAAAATCGATTTCTGGATTTTACAAGCGTTAGTTCGGCTGCAGAATACCACGGGTATCCTACCGGCTGCGCCACTTAAGTTCCGACGAGGTCGAGGAGCGTTTTTAAAAAAATACAATTAATATTTTAAAGTACTTTTACTTCACGAGAGTTCGATACAGACTAACTTACATTCTATCATTAGAAATTAAACAAAGGCTCGCATAAATGCTGAGCCGACAAAATGCATCGTATGATAGTGCGTGGGCTGTACGAAGAATCATGCACTAGCGTTGATAAGTACGGTACCAGCGGGAAGTGCGCCGTGCATAACTATCTATCTTCTATTTTGTATTTTCCTATACTAAACATCACATTTTCAGGTTTTACTTTACTGAGCATTTTTATTCAGAGTTAATGAAATAAAATAAGACCCTCGGTGTATGAGTCCGACTCACACTTGCCTGGTATTTATTTTTAAATTGTGTTGATGTTGTTATATTGCTTTATATGCAGTCATTATGGCAGCTGTGTGCATGTCACACGTCCTGATAAAGATCGCCATTTGAGATCACATCTAGTAGTTTCCTTAGATCAATATGTAGTATTCCATGATTTATTACAATGCCGAAATACATAAGGAATTACAAATGAACACGGAATGCGAAGGAATCCTTATTACTACCTTAAAATATCGGGGAAAACTAGAGGTGCACCCTAATGAACTGGCTGCCAAGTTGACAACACGGTGTTATCGGAAGCGACTCAAAAGGAAGGATATCCTGATCGAAGTGAGTAGAGTTTCTCACTGGAGGACACACTCTAAACGTGACTGCAGCCTTCACCACATCTGTTTAAAGCACAAATTATTGCTGATTGCAGGCGTGGTAGGTAGTACATGTATGAAAATAAGTAATTGACTCGCCAGTTAACTAAATTACAAAACAAAATCTGGTAGCTTTACAATAAAATGTAGTGTCCGACCGAAACTGGTTTTTACGACCGAAACCGAAACCGAAACCGAATTTCGGCAACAGTCTCAGTTTCGGCCGAAACCGAAACCGAAACCGAAACTTTTAATAAACAATTATCTAACTGTAGAAAAGTACTTTCTTATAATTGGGGGTGTAAGTGGTTCATCAACATCTCTGAATCAAAGCCAACTTCACCTTCACGCGGTGCACCCTACTAACTGATAAACGAAGCTCTGGCGAAAAAAGAGGTAGGGAGCATAATTCCATAATAATAATAAGAATACATAACCGTCTGGGGAATGTACCTCCACCTCACAGAATACCGCAGCCAAATAACAAATCCCTTGAGGGTTGTTGTGTTCCTGCGAGTGAGTGAGGTCACCAGAAAGGGAGGAGATGCTCCGTCTGCAGCGGGGGTGGCATCGCGCGAGCGATATTTTATGTTGCGATCGTTAATATGGCTACGGCAACCGCTTCACATCAGGCGGGCCGTATGCTTGTCTTGTATGCTTGCCGTATGCTTGGCCGTATGCACCCGACGTATTATAAAAAAACCGGACAAGTGCGAGTCGGACTCACCCACCGAGGGTTCCGTAGGTACGTAGTATCATTATTAGATTTGATATTTTTCATTATAAATAAGAAATAATGCGTCAAAAAAAAAAAATATATATATATTTTGCAATGTGTACATCAAGCCCTTTCATATGATACCCCATTTGAACTAGTAGTTTCAATTTGAAATTTCGACACCCTATAAAAATATAGACCCCCTATTTTTTATGATCTATTTACAAATGTATAGTTTTGAGATTTATTCCTGTACTTGTAGTCTATAACGATGTTACTTGCCAAATTTCATAGTTCTAGGTCATCGGGAAGTACCCTATAGGTTTTGATTCCCTTGAGTGTGTCGAAATATGCGTTTTTTGCTGAATAAACGGCCGTAACTTCTTTTTACGTAAACTTAGCAGTTTGATTTTTTTACAACTTCATGGGACCGTAGACCTAAGTATACAGTTCAAATTTCAGCTTGATACCTCCACGCATTCTCGACAGACAGACAGACAGACAGACGGACAACAAAGTGATCTTATAAGGGTTCCGTTTTTCCTTTTGAGGTACGGAACCCTAAAAATAAAAAAAAATACGTTACGTTACGTTATAATTGCTAGATACTTGGTTATAATTATTAAATTGAACGTTGAAACTCTAAATCTTTAATATACCAAGAATGCACTTTAGTAAGTACCAAGTACCTAACTATTGTTTGTTTGCGTATTAGTATGGGAGCCCAACAGGGGGATTTCGGGAGTTTCTAAAGCGCGGCAGATTAACATACAGGGAGATACCTTGTACTCGATTAAATGCCTCCACCAAATATGAGCCCCATATATATGGCCGCCCGTCCAGGATAAAGGATCAGATTAGTAAAAAAAATTGATCATCTGAGGTTCTCGAGCGCGTCAGATTAAGGTAGGGTGAGTTAGTTACATGCTAAAACGTGTATATTCCACTAATCTGACAATTTCAAAGTGACGTAAAAAAAGGAGAGGGTTACAAAGTTGTAAAAAAAAAAAGTCAACTGGACATTCTCGAGCGTGGCTAACTTTTATTTTTATTTTGAAGGGATTAATTCAAGGTTTACGAAAAATATATAATCTGACAATTTCCATAAGCCGAAGTAAGAAAAATTAATCGATAAAGATCAAAGTTAAAGCGTGCAGCTACGTGATGCCTGTATTCCCCTCTCCGTAGATGATGATGAAGATATAGTCATAACACCGGATATTCTTGAGGATACTCCAGAATTAGGTTTTTTTTTTCCAATAATTAAAAAAAAAACGTTATTCATAAAAAAAAATCGTTAAATATTTTAATGATTTCTTATGCAATCTGAGGATGAAATCGAGCCAGAGGAGGAAAATGATGATTAAAAAAATACGCAAATAAAATTAATGAGGCTGATGATGATGATGACAAGTATTCTACTTATAAAACATACACTGTTTTATTTGCATGCTATTTCTTCAGCTTTTCAATTAATTAAGTTCAATGATTTAAAAAAATAAAAAAAATATATATTATTGTCAGATTAGGCGAATCCCAGATAATCATCAGATTATGAGACAGCACGTCTAGGGCATAAAGATGAACCATATATATCTTAATCTGACGCGCTCGAGTATTTCAAAATGGCGAATTTTTTTTGCACATTCTGATAATGGCCGAAGTTTGCGTCACATCCAAATCGTCAATTATTATATATACATTTTTTCTTCTTATCATCTAAGCTTCGCAATCCAATAGGTCTCTATGACGCTCGAGTAAATCCCGATTTAGTACCAAGGGCTCCCCTACCATATAGCATTACCGAATGAGTTAAATTAACCACAAAATATTCAGATAGTTATGTTAGACTTTATTCTACTATAATCTATGCATTAGTTTGTTATACTAAATTATTATGTTTACTACCTACCCTTAAACAATATCACATGATAAAACTTCCGAATTCAAAACAAATCACACGAAAACTCACAAACAACAAACAAAACGCACTGCAAACGCAAACAAGTCACGACATTATTAGGCACGTGGACGCGGCAAAATGTCTTCGTCGCTTGGATGGAATTTACTACGCCGAACATGACCGAGCACAGCGCGGGAACTCCCGAATGAAGTTTCGGTTTCGGTCGTAGTTTCGGCAGGTTTGCCGCCGAAACCG
Source organism: Hypsopygia costalis (assembly GCA_937001555.2). Classification (NCBI taxonomy): domain Eukaryota; kingdom Metazoa; phylum Arthropoda; class Insecta; order Lepidoptera; family Pyralidae; genus Hypsopygia; species Hypsopygia costalis. Next base: position 31,994,873 of record OW443329.2, read on the forward strand.
AAACTAAACCGAAACTCGTTATTTTCGCCGAAACTTGACCGAAACCGAAACCGAAACCGAACATTCGGTCGGACTCTAATAAAATGTCATGATGGTTAAAAATTCCTGCGAGTCGTGCCACTCGTGCCGCACGCCGACCAATTAGCTACTAATAGCTAGTTACTGCAGCGCTAGTGTAAAGAGTTTTCTTATATATTTTTAGTTATTACAACTCCCGTGACATGTTATGCATGTTGTGTGGAATGAACTCACTGAAGATTTTGTCAACTGCATTTTACAAAAGAACCCAGAAGCATAATATGGTATAAATCGTTGTTGTTTATCCTTTAAAAACTTGATAAACTTCTCAGTATTTTTACTGGATAGAAAACGTGATTGTTATCCCCAGTTTTTGCAACTATATTATGAATCTGCCACTTCAGTTAAGTGAAGAAAATTCGCACATTATTGTGCATATATATTCGCACAAGAACCTATTCATATATTTGAAAATTGCATGATTTTGTCTGCTACTCGTAATAAAGTCTCGATAACTATTTTACATAAGAATATAAAGGCAATAGCTTATTTTGTGGTACGTAAAGGTGCGGTAGAAAAACCTTTCTCAAATTGTATTGACATCAACAACCCATATTCGTTCTACCGTTGGGATGTTGATTTTCTTTAGTATGTACCCCGCTAAGCTCCTCCACTGCTGTATGGCATAGGTCAGTGTTTTCTTTCAAGTCGCTTAAAGACCACTGATTTGGCTTATGGTCCATCAACAGAATATAACAAGTGAAATGGAACCAAATTCTAGTTAAAATAATTTAGGCAGGCTAAGTAAAAGATGCTTAACTTCCTACTGTGTTAGGAGGCAATATGAAGCATGCCAAGGCTACGCCACGAATATGGTTTTAAAGAATGTAAAAATCTGTCATTTTCCATACGAAATACAGCTGATGACGTAAGCAAGTTCAAATCACCTGAGCACATTTATTGCTAAAGAACATACATTGAAATACCTCAGAAAGTCGAACTGTCATTTATTTAATATACGGAGTTATGTTAACAAATTATCAAACAGTTACTTAGATTAGCAGCTTCCCCAACTTTGCCGTCAATGCAGCAAAGAAGACCCAAATTATGTCGAGCCTTTACTACCTGCAAAATGCGATTACAGAGAAAAGGCCCACACTGACATACTAACCTTAGGTGCCGCCTATCAGCTGACTCCAACTCCTGGGACCATTACGCATGCGTGCTGTGCCATGATGCGGGATGGTACACAGGACCTCACGGTCTGCAGTGCCCTCCCGGAGCTGTCAGGGGGCGGTCGCTGCGTCCTTCTGAAGCCCATGACGTAGTTCGAAAAAATTTCGAAATTTCGATTCGTGACATTTTTGACTTAAGTGCTTGTGTATGGTGAACTGTTTATAATTTGGCTTGTTTTATCTTTGAGTACGTTTAGGTGAGTAGTTTTATTGTTTTAAGCTATGTTTGTTTCTTTAGCATTAGATTTTTATTACGCATTAATACTTATTAAGGGGTGGAATGAAAAGTACTTACTTTACATCGGTTTCGTTCGTTCTTCTGTAATAATTTCGTTTCATACGTGGGTGTATATTTTACTCGTATATTAATAGAGAAATTAAACTGGTTTGTACTTAAATGTAATTATTCATAATTTAATGAGAACAAGGCAAAACAACAGGAATACATAATGACTGCGGCTCCTTTTTTATGAGACACGTCTTCTAAGCTAACAAAATTATTTTTAATTTATTTATTATACTTCTACTACTTTGTGAAATTCAAACATATTGTTTAGTAAAAATAGTTGATTATTAACATAATAACATATTGTTTAGTAAACAAATTGTTTATAAAAATGTTTAGTAGTCTACTTTTAGCATTAAATCCCGCCTATTTCACCCTTAATTTGTATTTTAAAAAGTTTATGATCGTAACCGTAATAGATCACATTAAGTTACTTATTATTATTAATTAATTAATAATAATAAGGGATTACTAGTGGTATTTTATTTAATAATTTCAGCTGTGGTTTCAATGATAGCTTTCATTTATTATACCAGTTTTATTTAGTTGAAACTTTGCATGTTAATGTAAATTTGGTGATCGTGGCAGAATTTAGTAGATCAAATTCTGGAGGTGAAACATGGTCTTTGTAAGCTTAATAGGTAATATCACCACAGGAATATGTTATGAAAACCATGGAGCAGATCTTACGAAACCAAAAGTTTGCCACTGGAACTCTTTACCTGCAAATGGCAGGATAGTTATGTTTGGGGCCGAGTTTATCTGTCATAATGCACATGGCAAGCAAGCAACATTAAACTTAAATTCTAAATTCCCTATACCTACAGTTTTTTTTTTTAATACATGCGTTGTGAGTACTAAAATAGCGATAGTTTTACATCTGGATCTGCAGTGAACTTTACCGTTGATTGTTGCAGTTACCGCAGCTGTTCCGGTAAGCCAGCAATATTAAACATGATACTAGTATGAAATATTAATTTGAAAAAATATTAATTCATTCGTTTATTTGTAACCACATGTACCTAGTTTCCGCCCGCGGCTTCGCCCGCGTTTACTTTTTTTTAATACTAATAATATCTTTGACCATATGTGTACAAAGTTTAATGATGATCTGTTGAGTAGTTTCGGCACGAACAAACAAACAAAAAAGCGTAACAAACAAACTCACATTCACATTTATAATATTAGTAGAGAAGTATATATAAATAAATAATAAATAAATAAATATTGTCAGACAAATTACACAGCGCCATCTAGCCCCTAAGTAACCGAAGCTTGTGTTATGGATACTAGACAACTGATAAACATACGTAAATACATTTTTTTTGTAAATACTTACTTATGATACATAGAAAAAACCCAGACCAAGACAAACAGACATGTTCATGCACACAAATGTTTGTCCTGTGTGGGAATCAAACCCACGAGCGTTGGTGTCGAAGCCGCGTCATTCCACGCCACCGAGCTCGTCTATATATAGCAATAACTATTTTATTCAAAATTACATAAGTATGAAAACTAAATCTTCTCCAGTCAACCTTAGGGTATGAATGGACATTACAGATTGCCAAATAGAACGGTAGTTAGTATAATATTTTATGACGGAATGCGTTAGAAGAGGGAGCACAAGCGCGCGAGCAATGCTCCTTGTATGCCAAGCGTCTATAGGCGTTTTGGGGTGTAAGTGGTTCATCAAGATCTTTGAACCAAAGCCAACTTCACCTGCACGTGGTGCACCCTGCTGACTGACAAACGAAGCTCTGGCGAAAACAGAGGTAGGGAGCGTAATTGTAAGCTACCCGACTGGAGAATGTACCTCCACCTCACAGAATACCACAGCCAAATAACAATTCCCTTGAGGGTTGTTGTGTTTCTGCGAGTGAGTGAGGTCACCAGAAAGAAAGAAAGGAGATGCTGCGTTGGCAGCGGGGGTGGCGGCGCGCGAGCAATATTTTATGTTGCGAGCGTTAATATGGCTACGGTAACCGCTTCACATCAGGCGGGCCGTATGCTTGTCTGCCACCCGTCGTAGTATAAAAAAAAAAAAAGAATAGGCGGCCATGACCGCTTAACATAAGGCAGACTGTATTCTTTTTTGGAACCCGTGTCGGCATTAACCCATAATCATCCCACTGTTGGGATACGGGCTTCCCCCCTAATCGAAGAGGTTAAAAGCGTTCTGCAATGTTATAGTGTCTTTTGTTAAATGTATAGCAAAAAAATGTTAATGTTATTTGTAAAATTGATCATTATAAAAAGGGTAGGTAAGTTAAAAAAAAAATGAATAGCTATAATAATACAATATACTAGGTTCGACCTGCGGCTTCGTCCGCGTTTACTTTTTTAAATAAAAAATATTCTATGTTATTTCTAATATCTTTGAGAATATGTGTTGGTACAAAGTTTTAAGAAGTTCGGTTGAGTAGTTTCAGCGTGAACCAGTAACAAACAAACACATTCATATTTATAATTATTATTATAGAAGCGATTGTAGAAATAGTAGGGTTAATTCATCATCATCATCAGGTCCTCTAAAGTCAGGCAGACTAAAGTCTCCACTACAGGAGCACGACCCTCTCTCATCCGTCCCAGACTGGAGGAGGATTTGGCCTACACTCCCCACGATGGCCAGACGGGTTAGGGAGGCAGGGTTAATTACTTCTCGTCTATTTATTGTTCTACTAGAAAAAGAACTTGAAAAAAAAAATGGCATAAGCATGTAACTCGCTCTTGAAAACAAACGTTAAGTCAAAAATATATACGTTATTAGCGTACTGAATATATTGAAATATGACCAAGGTATGAACATCGCTGAACTTGTGGCTTGTTATAGCTAAGTAACAGCCGTTAAGCTAAATCGGTGATGTTCGGACGACTTGAGAACTTCCCCAACTATGCCGACCATTAACATGGGAACTTTTGCTGTGGGACGGCCAGTGTGATTATAAACGAACCTCAAGTCAAGTCATGGAATGTCGATATAGAAATTATACTTCGGATGACGACGTCTATGTATTCTTTATATATTAGAAATGTATTATGCTTTAAATATATTATATTTTAATATTAGTAGGCAAATTATTATCTAGTCACAAACTAAACAAAGCTTATACTATGAGTACAAAAACATTATATATTACTTAAATACATTTTTTGAAGTAATTCTTCTTTACGCTCGCTTGGCATAGGGAATAAGCTGGTGAATGACGAGAGCGTTACGAAAAGTGTGATCGCGTCAGGCGAACGGAAGTTGAGAGGGAGATAAATAAATAATAATTAATAAATATTCTGCTGTTCGGTATCAAATCAAAGATCATAAAAATCGGCCCAGCTGTTCTTGAGTTATAAATGGTGTAAAAACCTAACTTTGTTTTATATGTATCGATACTAGCTTCCACCCGCAGCTTCGCCCGCGTTTACATTTTTTTTTTAAATAAAAAGTATCCTGTGTCCTTCCTTTGCGAATATATGTACAAAATTTCTTGTTGATCGGTTGAATAGTTTCGCCGTGAAATTTAAGAAACAGTCACACGTATTCACATTTATAATAATATTAGGGATAAGGTTGGATACCGTGGACAGTGAATGTATATAAACCAACTCGTCCGTAATTTATCAAATGGTCTCAATTATTATAACTTATTTGATTAGGGAAATACAGCTCATTAGGCGCACAAAATTAATAGCACTATTAGTCGGCCATAATTAAACACGTGAGCGTGAGGTTTGCAGGCAATGTTTACCGTAAATAAAGAAGTAATTAGGAGGAAACGAAATAGAAGTGCCTTCGAAGGTGCTTTTTCAAGATAATGGCTGTAGAAAGAGGAACGAAATATGTAAAGAAAATAATATTTTGGCGTGTAAGAGACTCATCTTTGAGGCGTAGTTAGTCAGCAGGATGCATGTGGTGCACTAAGTAACGAGGCTCTGGCTAATGACGTAGGGCGAGGTAGGTATCTCAGTCGGGTAGTATTGTGTGACTGTCTGACTGAGTACCTCTACGTTACAAAAGACAGCAGAGTAATAACAATTTCCTAGAGACTTAGAGGCTTATTGGGTCCCTGCCAGTGAGTGGGGTAATCAAGAAAAAGCTGCTGCATTGGCAGCAAGGGTAGCGGCATGTGAGCGATGTTTTATGTGCAAGAATCTATACATATCTATAGTATCTAGGTTGTAATGGTATATGGTTGTATGGTTGTAATATATATGTATATATACTGCTGCTGGTCAAACTACACACGGCCATCTAGTCCCAAACTAAGTAAAGCTTGTACTATGGGTACTAGAAACTGATATATAATACTTAAATACATTTTTATTTTTGTAAATTCATATAATTGTACTTGTACAAAATTCTTAATGACCCTTTTGCTCCTACTTATCTTCGTACCCGCTTCCAACTTCTTCCTTCTAGGTGCCGTCCTCTACGCCAATGCGTTACCAAAATTTTAATACTTCCTACTGCGCGTACAACGTGAAAGTCCGTCGGTCGCTTCATTTAAAAAGCGACTAAAGGATCACTATTTAACTGTTATTTCATAACTATTTATGTTAATGTTTGTTTAGTGCATCTTGCAAGCATGCTTGCAAGATGTTTACCGTAAATAAAGAAGTAATTAGGAGGAAACGAAATAGAAGTGCCTTCGAAGGTGCTTTTTCAAGATAATGGCTGTAGAAAGAGGAACGAAATATGTAAAGAAAATAATATTTTGGCGTGTAAGAGACTCATCTTTGAGGCGTAGTTAGTCAGCAGGATGCATGTGGTGCACTAAGTAACGAGGCTCTGGCTAATGACGTAGGGCGAGGTAGGTATCTCAGTCGGGTAGTATTGTGTGACTGTCTGACTGAGTACCTCTACGTTACAAAAGACAGCAGAGTAATAACAATTTCCTAGAGACTTAGAGGCTTATTGGGTCCCTGCCAGTGAGTGGGGTAATCAAGAAAAAGCTGCTGCATTGGCAGCAAGGGTAGCGGCATGTGAGCGATGTTTTATGTGCAAGAATCTATACATATCTATAGTATCTAGGTTGTAATGGTATATGGTTGTATGGTTGTAATATATATGTATATATACTGCTGCTGGTCAAACTACACACGGCCATCTAGTCCCAAACTAAGTAAAGCTTGTACTATGGGTACTAGAAACTGATATATAATACTTAAATACATTTTTATTTTTGTAAATTCATATAATTGTACTTGTACAAAATTCTTAATGACCCTTTTGCTCCTACTTATCTTCGTACCCGCTTCCAACTTCTTCCTTCTAGGTGCCGTCCTCTACGCCAATGCGTTACCAAAATTTTAATACTTCCTACTGCGCGTACAACGTGAAAGTCCGTCGGTCACTTCATTTAAAAAGCGACTAAAGGATCACTATTTAACTGTTATTTCATAACTATTTATGTTAATGTTTGTTTAGTGCATCTTGCAAGCATGCTTGCAAGATGCACTAAACAAACATATAAAAAATAATAAGGATGAATGAGAGAAAGTGAGAATGTAGTATGTACCAGTAATAAACAACGTTGCATACCTCAATTCGGAAAACAAATACACTACAACAAATAAACAGGAAGACATACTTGTTTGAACTATTGCACTCTATACATCATACACACATATATATATATATATATATATATATATATATATATATATATATATATATATATATATATATATATATATGTGGAGCATTGGGGTTCGAAATCAGACACTTTTTTATACTTTTTCTAATTTATTCGACTTCTTACTTTAAATCACACCCGTCTTTCGTCTTACACTTTCCGCCATCCTTATTCCTACTTTCTTACGTCCCTTTCATTCGTCTGTCCAAACATCATCATCATCTCTCACTCGCACAGTGTTACCATCCTACACTCGGCCATCCTGCAATTTGGTTGTCCTCGACCAAACACACATCATCAAATCAAATCATCCTTGCATTACAACTCGTCTTCACGCATACATAACTCATTCGTAACTCATAATCATAATAACTCACATTATAATATCTAGTAGTAACTAACTTATTTTTAATTACAATAGAAACTTACTGCATCGTACTGCTTAGACCATCATTCCATAATCTACATCTTACATAATACAAGAGAAATTAGGTAGACTTCCACAGCAAAAACAATCTGTAACATGTTAAGTACAGTTATGCAATACTGAACTACTAATATGACTATAAATACAGTATTATAACGTTCTACAAAATTTGTTTTATTTAAACACCTATCTCCCATTTTAAATTATCCTAATTTAAATATGCTAAGTAAACATAATATTCTTTTTCGTTACATAGGATCTGATAAGCTACACAGTGATTCACAAAGGAGAGGTCGTCGTGGCTACTGGAAAAATAAAGATTTACACTAAAACTACTCACATCTCCAATTCATCTGTGAATTCAGGCCATGGTTTCATGTAATCTGCTGAACTTGAGGTATTAGTGGGACCTTCCCTAGAAATATCCATCTTCACTACGTCATAGCGATCATTGCGTTTAACTTTCGTCACCATGTAGGGTCCTAAAAATTTTTCTTTCAGCTTCAGTCCTGTCCCGAACTGAGTACGTTTAATTGCTACTCTATCCCCTTCCTTATACTTTATACTTTCTTTGCGCTTCCTGTTATAATTTCTGATATTCTCCTCTTGAATTTTACCTATATACTCCTTGGCTGTACGTCGTAAATCTTCACGCTGATGTATGTAATCTTCAACGTTCTCCTGGTTTAATAACTTATGAATCTCAATATCGTCCTTCATTCTCATCTTGGTACCAATCATTAACTCGAATGGTGTTGTACTATTGCTTCGCTGGAAAGTGCAATTTAACACCTGTTGTAAACGGCTAACATGTTTATACCACTGCGACTGATCTGCAATACAAAGTTTGGTTAGTATTGAAATTATGATTCTATGAATGCGCTCGACTTGCCCATTGCCACGTGGGATACCAGTGGTTATGGTCACGTGTTCAATATGCTCTTTCTCACAGTATTCCTTGAAGTCGTTACTCGTAAAGGATGTTCCACGATCTGTAATGATACGGGATGGGTTACCAAAAGTCTGCTGATGAACTCTGAGCTTATTTAGCGTTTCTATAGTAGTCGTTCCTTTTGTGGGGAATATCCACACAAACTTCGAAAATCCATCCACAACTGTTAGAATATAATTATACTGTTTCCTAGTCTGCGTCAACGGTCCTATATGATCACAATGTATAGTATGTCCTTCCTGCCATCCTTCCTTTCTCGTCGCTAACAAACATGGTATGCACGTCACTAAAAAGTCATCTATTTAACTGTTTAAGTTTTTAATAAAATAATCCTTACCGATTAACTCCATCATCTTTCTTTTTGAAAAGTGCCCTCGGTCATGAACTCTGCGAATAATCTCTATTTCCATACTCCTGGGTATTACCAACTGTTTTTCTAAACCTTTATATAACAAACCGCTCTCCAATGTATAGTCAGCATAAGATTTCTCCTGCAGTATGTCCTTTATAGCCTTTATCCCTTCATCTAGGTCCTGTGCTCTTCTGATTTCATCATGTAAATTTACCACTAGTGCAGTATAGGGATTTCGGCTTAGTGCGTCTGTGTGCTGCATTCTGCTGCCAGGTCTATGCTCGATCTCATATTCATACTGATCAAGTAAAAGAACCCACCTTGCTACTCGCGGTGTCAAATCCTTTTTTCTTAAAGTCATCTGGAATGCTTGACAATCTGTTACTATTTTAAATTTAATTCCATATAGGTAATGATGGAATTTTTTAACACCTTGTATAATTGCTAAGGCTTCCAATTCATAACTGCTGTATTTGCTCTCTGCTTCGGTTGTCCGTCTGCTCATGTAGTAAACAGGATGTAACTCCCCATTCTCATTCTTCTGTAAAAGTATAGCTGAGTACGCCACGCTAGAGGCGTCGGTATGCATCTCTGTGTGAAATCTTGGATTAAATAATGATAAAACTGGACTACTCGCTAACTTCTGCTTTAAATAGTAAACTATCTTTTGCTCATTTTCAAAAATAAAATTGACATCTTTCCTTAACAAATCTGTAAGTGGCTTTGCTATGATTGCGTAATTTGGAATATAATTCCTAAAATATGAGGTCAAACCTATAAAGCTATGCAACTGCTTCACTGTTCTGGGTACTGGATATCTCACCACAGCGTCAGTTTTATCTGGTGAAGGCCGCACCTCTCCATCCTCAACCAGGTGTCCAAGGTATTCCACGCTCTGACATACTAGGTTTGCCTTCTTCCAATTAATCTGTAAGCCATAATCAGATGCGACTTTTAGTACACTCTTTAATCTTTGTAAAGCCTGCTGTTCGTCTTCTGCATAAATAATCAAGTCGTCAATAAAAGTTAACATTATACCCTGCGTCACTAGTTCTCGGAAGATAATTGTGATAAATCTAGTGAAATACTTAGGGCAAATTGATAAACCAAACGGTGCTCTAAGAAATTCAAACGGTCCATGATGTGTCACAAAGGCTGTGTACTTAATTGACTGTTCATTGACCCTTAAATGAAAAAATCCGTTCTGTAAATCTAATACACTAAAAAATTTCGCGTCTCTCAATTTATCTATCAAATCTTCAATTATCGGTAGTGGATTTTCATCTTTAACCATCTTTTTGTTAATATCTCTGTAATCTACGCATACTCTAACTGATCCGTCTTTCTTTTTAACCAATACTAAAGGGCTAGAATATTCAGAATAACTCACCCGTATAATTTCGTTCTCTAACCACTCGGTTACCTGATTTTCTACTATTTCCTGTTCCTTTAGCGATAATCGTCGCGGGCGATGTGTCACCGGTATGTCGTCCTTAAGAATAATCTTTAATTCGATCGGGGATTCCTTCGTCTGAGCCGGTCGATAGGTTTCCACACACTCCATAAGCTCCTTCTGCAAAGTAGTACTGCAATTTTGACCTACAACAAAATTAGAACATGCCACACAATCTAACTTCTTCAACCATTCATCCTCTTTGTCTATCAGTTGAACCAACCCTCCTTTGAAAATGACTGTATAACCTAACAAAAACTCTTGTCCTAGAATAACACGGTAAGGCATAGTGCCGTTCGAAATAACATGGAATGTTACATTACTAATCTTCCCGTCGATCGTAACTGGTATTACACATTTTCCTAAGGATTTCACCTCACATAAACCAAGTCCCGTTAATGTCATGTTTTCATCGCACTTTTTGTATGTTTTTAACTCGTTGTAACAGTACTCATCGATTAAATTGATGTCGCTTCCTGTGTCTAATAATGCTTTTGTAGAAAAATCGTCTAAACGTATCGAAATCAACGGTTTTCCATCTTCATAACTTCGTAATTGATTGTTTACATTCACAGTCGGTCCGGAAATGTCACATTTGAGAGCTTCATTCACTCCATTCACACGTTCAATCGTTCGCCGTCGCCATTCGTTGTCAATGCTGCGAACGTCGCAGTCCTCCTGCGAGTGACCGAATGAATGACTATCTCGCATCGAATCCAAAGTGAAGTTCGGCTGTAGTCCGAACATGGCGCGTTTCGCAGTCTGTGCATCGCTGCAATGTTGGTAACTCTGCGTCGCTCGCCGCTCTTCGGATTGCATCGGTTGCCTTCGGTTTCGACTATTATCGTTCACATGTCTTGATGCACTTGCGTAGCTATTTTTACTTACGTAGCCGCCATTTTGCTTGCAACTCAATGAAATATGCCCAAACTCATTACACTTAAAACATTTCAGGCCATCTGCTTTATTCGGACATTCTATAGAACGGTGGTTCGGCTTTCCACAATTATAACAACGCATAGCTTGCTTTCTCACGTTATTGCTAGCACTGCCGCTCGCCACACATTTTGATTTTAACTTGTAGGCTTCGTAAAGTTTAAACTTTTCTTTCAGGTCGCCGTACGTCGTCACTCCGTATAACAATAATTTGTTACTTTCGTCGTCTATTATTCCCTCAATTATATACTCTATTGCCACATAGTCAGGTAATTTACCTCGCTTCGCTAAAGCCTTCATCTCGAGCATATATTCATAACAACTCTCGTTCTTACGTTTTTTTCTGCTACTGAGTATTTCGTGAATCTGTTTTGCGTTAATCGTGTCGGGAAACTCTTTAGATAATGCGCTTTTGAGCTCCTCATAGCTTTTAAAAGTTTTTTCTGTGCGCAGCCACGCCGCCGCTGTAGAGGTTAGGGATCGCCTGGCTACAAGTAGTGTTTGTAGCGGTGTTAGACCAAATAATTCAGCATTGTCTTCTACCTCTTGCGCCCATTTTGTAACTGTATAAGTGGCATCCGTACCTGAGTACTTCGGTATAGCTTCTTCCACGTACACTAGGTTCGGCTGTGAAACATGCACCAACTGCTGCTGCTGCTGCTCGGTTTTAGATGAATTTCCGCTGTCCGTCATGCCGTCGTTCGTTTTATTCGTCGTCGTCTTCGTGTCGTCAGATTCAATTGCACCGAACTTGCGTTTGTTCATTACCGAATTCACCAACCACGTGTCGCCGTGCCGTCGCCGTGTGATTTCCAACCAGCCAACGTCCACGAATGTTTGTTTTTATTATATCCCGGACGGGTCCTCAATTTTGTGGAGCGTTGGGGTTCGAAATCAGACACTTTTTTATACTTTTTCTAATTTATTCGACTTCTTACTTTAAATCACACCCGTCTTTCGTCTTACACTTTCCGCCATCCTTATTCCTACTTTCTTACGTCCCTTTCATTCGTCTGTCCAAACATCATCATCATCTCTCACTCGCACAGTGTTACCATCCTACATTATATATATATATATATATATATATATATATATATATATATATATGTGTGTAGAATGTCTATGTATGTATAATATTATTTGTTTATTTATGTATATATTATTATAATTGTATTTAGTATAAAATAAAACTACTTATTAATAATTAGATACATATCATATTGCTCTTATATATATTTAAATCTTGCTATCCGATGTCTTACAGAACGCCCCACAGCACAGGTTGGCTGGAAGAGATCTCTTAGAGAGATAAGCTCGCTTTTGCAAAACTACAAACTGTTGGAATTGTATTAGTTCTAATAATTTTTATATTGTATTTGTTTGTGACAGTTACACTTGTGATGTATCTTATTTATGTGCAATAAAGAATATATATAATACATAGAAAACACCCACACCAAGACAAACAGACATGTTCATGCACAGAAATGTTTGACTTGTGCGGGGATCGAACCCGCGAACTCGGAGTTGGTCTGTATGGTTGCTGTTTCACATTAAGTTTACTCGTTTATCGAACTACTTAATATAAAAGAAAAAAAAACTGGTCAAGTACGTGGCGAGCGTATTGTTGAATTCTACTTCCATATCATAGGATAGACAAGGAAAAAAATCTCCATATTATGTGTAAGGGAAGTACCAATATAATATTTTCTAGATTTTTATTTGGATTTAATTTTTTGGCTTACCACGATCTTTAGAGCCGAAACCAATCTCATCTGCACGTGGCGCACCCTTCCATCTAGCGAAAAAGGCTCTAGCAAAGAGATGTACGAGTAGGGTACAAAGTATTTGCAAGTAACGTGACTGGAAAAGGACCTCCGCCTCGCAGAATACCGCAGCCAAATAACAATTCTCTTGAGATTTCGTCTCGTGTTCCTACGATTAAGTGCGGTCACCAGGAGGGAAGGAATTGCTGCGTTGGCAGCGGGGGGTGGCGGCGTGCGAGCGATATTTTTTGTTGCGAGCGTTTATATAGCTGCGATATCCGTTTCACATCAGGCGAACCGCATTAGTCTAAGATCCGAACTAGAAAGGACCTTCATCCATCTGTTTAATTGATGAAACCTATTTTAAATGGCATTAAGTATATTAAATAATATAAGGGTTGTTTAAAAAAATCCTGGACAATTATTGACCTGTAGGTTAGATGCAAATTTACTTTTTATTAAGTCGGCTGTTGCTCGGTTCTGAAATACTGTAGATTAATATGAGGAGCTCAATAGCGTCGTTGCGTCAGTCTAATCGAACACGCAAGTTAAGCAACGTCGACCGAAGCCTGTCCAGTGATGGATTTATTTATCTCGAGCTCCTCCGTGCTTCGGAGGGCACGTTAAGCCGTCGATTACGACTGTTGTCATAAGATGACAGTCAAGTCAGTGAACTTTAGGCGGCTTAAAATCACTGGCCTTCGCCAACCGGCCGTTGAGCAGCGTTGTAGAGTATGCTAAAACCCCTTCGATTGAGGGGTGACCCGTATCCCGTATCCCAGCAGTGGGATGAATAAGGGGTGACAACCATTATACAGGAAACTATCATTACTGTGTATACCTAATATTATTAGGAAGTAAAACGACAACATACCACAAATGATATTACGTACGTATGTTTAAATGTCCTGAGTTTTAATAATCACAGTTTTATATATGATGAGAAAAGTTATTTAAATTTGTACGTGCAAAATACGTGGTCCGCAAGCATGTAATGTAATTGCCGTAAAATTAAACCGGAAATGAGCACTCGGCGGCCATTTTGTGACGTACCTAATTAAGAAGTGTAAATTTGCGTGACCGAATTTTGATTCTAGAACTTGATTATTACAATAAGATTTTAACAAACAACACAATTACGAATTGAGGACGCGGTCTTGCTTCGTTACTGACTTGACTAACTTTTATGTAAAATTTACAAACTCAAGTCTTTCTTTGTACTAGTACTTAATTGAAATTTGCGCATGAAATTTTGTTGTAATATATGACATTTTATATATAGGCATTAGTCTAACATCATGGCAGTAAAAATTGTCTATTGGGAAAACCTCGGCAGTAGTAATTCTAAGAAAGGTGTGAGAGGTTTTTACAAGGTCAATAACGAGTGAATAGAATACAATCCTTTAGTTGCTTAATTTGCTTAAATGTTGGTATACAGGTGTGCAAATAGTGAGATACCTCTGGTGTTGCGAGCGTCCATAGGCTTCGATGACTGCTTACCGTCCGGCAAGTCGTAGGCTTGTTTGTCACTTTAATTGTATAAAAAAGATCGATCACGAAAGATACATTGAAAATAATACAGACTATTCGCAATTCCAGACGTTTGTTACTAGATCATTTTGCGTTTATGTCGTCCAGCTGAGTCGACTTTCTGCTGACTCTACTTTTATGTGATTGAATTGTATTTCGGATATCTAGGTACCTTGCTTTCATGTCATCCAATGTGAATTGTCTTTCAGCGAAAATAATGGAATGACAACAAAGTTACTATTTGATTTCAAGGCATGATGCTCCGTTGAACAGAGATGCAAGGCGAACGGTTTAGAAGCAGTAGGATACCATGGAAGCTGTCAACAATATGAAACGAAGAATACAGTATAAAGAAAAAAATACACGTGGCGCAAACAACCATGCATTTAACTTCAAAAAGAACAAAAGAAAAAGTACAGGGTAAATTGTTTGACGGCTGAACAACTTTGCTGGCAAATATCAAAGACTCGTTAGAAGCAAGACGAACATTAGACACCAACAAACTTGAAAATTGCCTCCGTCGATTCCAGTTCATGCTTTTATGTGCTTACAAAGTTTTATGAATTAAAGTTGAATTCATTTAGCGATTGTAAGAGCAAGGAACACATGATTTAAAACAGATGTACCTATTAGACATGTATTATCTTTGAGATAAAACCAACTTCACCTTACGTGGTGTACCCTGCTGACTGACTAACAACGTTCTGGCGAAAAAGAGGTAGGGCGAGCGGAATTGTAAGTTGCCCGACTAGGGTTCCTATATCTCACAGAAGACCGCTGTCATATAACAATTCCCTTGAGGGTTGTTGCGTTCCTGGTCAACCACGCCCGGTGGCCGACCGGTCTATAAACCGTCCAAAAGATAATAGAGGAAGATCCCAGGGCTGCCAGACGTCACTTATTTTCTGATGAACAAAATGTGCATGATTGAGTAGTGTCAGGGTGTACTATGATCATATGTCTATAAGTACCGTGGGTCTAGAGGATGTTTGTCCCCTAGAATCGGTCTGTCTGGTTGTAAAACGTTTAAAAATAGTTGTCTGGCTAACATATATAAGAATATAAGTGAGATTTATGAATTTTTTTGAGAGTTTTAAGCATCTGTGTATTACCTTAGAGATGCTTAAAACTGTCTGTTTACGCTTCGACACGAAGAGGAGTTGTTGGTTGGATAATAAAAATTATACTTTTGGACTATTACTTATAATCATTGAAAAGGGTACAGCCGTTAACAACTTATTTTTGTACAAGCGATTTTGCGTGTCATCAGAAACGGATATAGCCAGTGTTGTCATGTATAAAATTTTATAATATAGAAGAAGTTTCTCGATGCCCAACTGTCGAAAAAATTGTCTGGTAGTATTGATTACTTTTTTTTAAGGATATTGTGTCACAAGTTATATTAAGTTATATTATTGGGGTGTAAGTGGCTCATCAACATCTTTGAACCAAAGCCAACTTCACCTGCACGCGGTGCACCTGACTGACAAACGAAGCTCTGGCGAAAAGAGAGGTAGGGAGCGTAATTGTAAGCTACCCGACTGGGGAATGTACCTCCACCTCACAGAATACCGCAGTCAAATAACAATTCCCTTGAGGGTTGTTGTGTTCCTGCGAGTGACTGAGGTAAGCAGAATGGAAGGAAGGAGATGGTGCGTTGGCAGCGGGGGTGGCGGCGCGCGAGCAATATTTTATGTTGCGAGCGTTAATATGGCTACGGTAACCGCTTCACATCAGGCGGGCCGTATGCTTGCACCCGACGTATTATAAAAAAAAAATGTATTTTTTTATATATAATATGTTACAGCTGTATAAATGAGATGAGTAGTATTTTTACGTACCTTGATGACCTGATACCTGGAAAATAGCCGTCTGGCTAAGGCAGCAGGTAGTCATATGATAATGGTATAACCTAACACTACTCAATCGTGAACATTTTGTTCATCAGAAAATATGATATATAATAGAAAGTGACGTCTGGTAGCCCCGGGATTTTGGAATATATGCGTGGATTTTCTTTTTGAAATTGAATTTATTTGAAATCCCTCAAAGCGATTCAGGTAGATCGTGACCAAATAATAAGATCCTAGACGATTTTGGGGTGTAATATCCTTAGAATGGAACTTAACCTTCTTTCACGTGGTGCACCTTGCACCACGTGAAAGAAAGTGGCTATGGCTACGGTAACCGCTTCACATCAGGCGGGCCGTATGCTTGTTTGCCACCCGACGTAGTATAAAAAAAAAAAAACTAGCGAAAGACACACTGGCGAAAGAGAAGTAGGGCATGTTAAAGCCTAATTGGGAAGTACCTCTATCTACAGTCTCTCCTAAGACTCTATAAGAGAAGTCCTCTATAGACGAGGTCGGTTGTCAAGTGGTTAGTAATGACACATGCCCTCCGAAGTACGAAGAAGCTCGAGATAAATAAAATCATCCATGGACAGGCTACGGTCGACGTTGTTTAACTTGCGTGTTCGATTTGACTACCCCTCCTACCCGTCGACTGTGACTCTAAGAATAGCTAGCAAGATACATAAAAAACCGATGACTGACTCTGACCACCACCTTCTATTTTTCCGTAAGGAGTTTAAGCTATTACGCTTCTGTCTTCGATAATCTTAACACAATATTTTTCCACGCAAACGAAGCCTTTTGAGGTTATGTGGAGATAAATTGAATAAAAATACAGAAAACAATATCGTACGAGGTTCCCGTGGCCTACATTTTTAAATTGAAATGCGTGGCGCTGATCAATTTTATAACATAAGCTCGGTATAAAATTGATTCAATATTTGTTTAGAAGTCCATGTCTGTGGACTATCGATAATTTTGGGATTTTGTGCTTATTTGAGTTGCGGATTTCAAATGAAAGTTACGAATTCAACTTTAATCTAAAATTTTATTAATTTTGCCTGCTATCCATTCATTCGTTCAACCATTCCGTTCAACCCTTCCGTGACCCCTTCCGTGGATATCAATTACATTTTATACTACGTCAATTGGCAAACAAGCATAGGACCGGCTGATGTGAAGCGATTATCGTAGCCGTATAAACGCTCGCGAAAAGAAATATCGCTTTCGCGCTGCCCCCATAGCAACTCGTTACTTCCTGGCTAGGTAGCCAGTACAAGTAGGATGTTGTGTTCCTGCAAGTGACGTCACTCACTCGCAGGAACACAAGATCCTACTTCAGAGAATTGTTATTTGGCTACGGTATTGTCAATGTCTCAGTCTGGTATGTGTATTTAGCTATCATTACACAGTCATGATTCATTGACGTGCGAAATACAACTGCCTCGTTAAACTTCCATCTCTTGTAAGTTCTGTGGTTTACTGGAAGAGATCCGTGATGGAATAAGTCCGCCATTGTACTATTAGTTAATGTTACTGTATGTATAACTATTTTAGTCCAATAAAGATTATATAAACTAACAATAAAGGAGCAATAGAAACTTAAAAAAATCCTTGAGGATTGTACCTGCGAGCGAGTGAGGTCACCAGCAAGAAAGAAATGAAGGAGTATAGGCTGGCAAAGAATCGGCGACCCCTTGCTTTTGCTGATTTCCATGTGCGGTAGTGATTGCTTTCTATCAGGTGGCCCACATGCTCGTTTTCCCCCCTCTCATAAAAAAAAACCTTTTAAAACAAAATGAAAGCCAACATCTCTCTATAGCAACAATTGCTAAAATATCATATTCTATTTTAGTAGCTACAAACTAAAATAATATTGCTCTATAACGAAATTAAATTCGACATTACTGTAGAGCGGCAATGCGAACTAATGCGCCATTTACATAAATGTACCCAATGAGCAGTTATTAGAGCAATTGCGAACAATACCGGGAATTTTCATATTAGCCCGATTGGATCGGGGAATTTGTAATAGTTGGCAAATTGAGCAAATTATGTCGTCAATCGTATTGTGAAGAGAATAAGTAAGTAGCGAGCTCTTGGACTATCTAATGTAGAAATGTGGTGCCCTTTTTTTACCCATATCAATTAAACTTTTACATATTACTTGTCGTCAACCCTTATTCATCCCACTGGTGGGATATGGGTCTCCCCTCAATTGAGGGGGTTTAGAGCATACTCCACCACGCTGCTCAACTGCGGGTTGGCGGAGGCCAGTGTTTTCAAGCAGCCTAAAGGCCACTGACTTGACTTAACGACTGTCATCTAATAACAACAGCCGGGACGACATAATGGGCCCTCCGAAGCACGGAGCAGCTCGATATTATTAAATCCATTCAAGGATAAACTGCGGTTGACGTTGCTTAACTTGCGTATTAGATTGATACTTGCAATGACGCCATCGAGCTCCTCCGCATATTTCTTGCCTTGATTCATTCATTCATCATTCAATCATCAATTCTCATACTTTGGAATAAAAATGGTCACATAATTGGGATTTCTCCCGCATATCAATTTGTAGAATAAACTTTCTAACGAAGCTTTCTCTAAAGCCTAAGCCTTGCTACGCGCGTCTCTTGGTTACACAGGATCATTTTGTAATAGAAGTGTTACGATCAATGATGTTGCATGTTAATAGATGTGACATACCTGTACTAAATTGGATCAGAACGAACAGCCCGCTTACCACCAACTCTTATTGCGATTCAATAACTGAATATAATGCTTATTTATACCAATGAATAAGCGACTCTATTTCAAATAGAATAGAGTCGCTTATGGCTGAGGTATTCTGTGAGGTGGAGTGGACCTCTCTATAATAAGGATAGTTATAGTCTATCTCAGGGATCGAAAAGGTTTGTAAAATACCGGTAAAGAACCGGTACTTAGGGGTTCTGATACCAGAACCCGAACCGAAACCGAAACCTAAATGTAGAACCTGGACCGAAACCTTTATTTTACAGGTTCCTCTTTAAATCCTGTCCGAACTTGAATTAAACATAGATCACGTACACGCGGCGCGTTACGCCGTCACGACGTAATCATTTTGGCACATTGCCGACCACACACGCGTTGCGTCAACATTTTTTAATTAAAATATTTAATAAATATTTTTATTTTTATTAAATATCTTAATAAAAAAAATGCCGTACCTATTCAATTCAGGTAGGTATAGTAATTAGTTACAAATTATAGTTATAAACTTTACAACTACTCGACATGAGTCTGAATGAATGAATAATGATGTGAAAGAGTGTAGGTTAGAGAAAAACATCGCTGGCGCGGCCACACCCGCTACCATCGTATCATCTCCTTCCTTTCTGGTTACCTCACTCGCAGGAAAATAACAACCCTCAGGGGAATTGTTATTTGGCTGCGGTATTCTGTGAGGTGGAGGTATATTCGACGAGTTCGGTGGTCGAATGGTTAGCAATGGCCACTTTGACTCCGAGGTCGCGGGTTCGATCCCGCACAAGACAAACATTTGTGTGCTATGTATTGTAAGTATGTATTCAAGT
Source organism: Hypsopygia costalis (assembly GCA_937001555.2). Lineage (NCBI taxonomy): Eukaryota > Metazoa > Arthropoda > Insecta > Lepidoptera > Pyralidae > Hypsopygia > Hypsopygia costalis. Next base: position 32,014,892 of record OW443329.2, read on the forward strand.
ACATTTTCAGTTGTCTAGTACACAAGCTTTGCGCTTAATTTGGGACTAGATGGCGCTGTGTAAATTGTCCAGATATATATATTTATTTATTCCTCAGTCGGGTAGCCCTGATCCCTGATTCGATCCCTGATCGAAGGCTAACTGTCAGCTGTAAGAACGAAGAAATATGCCAGACACGGTCGAACGTATCCCTCCTTCTTAAGGAACCTTTAATTCGGTACCGGTATATTAGAACCTTTATTCAGGACCGGTTCCGGTGGACCGGTGAACCCAACCGGAACCGAAACCGGAACCGTACCGAAAAGAGGAACTTTTTTACAAACCGAAATGAGGAACCGGAACCCAAATTTGTACCGGTTTTCAATCCCTGGTCTATCTAACTATTTATAGGTAGTTTAAATTGCGCCAGAAAACAGCCCCCTTACCACCAACTCTTATTGTGATTCAATAACTGAATAGAATACTTATTCATACCAATGAATAAACGACTCTATTGTATTTGAAATAGAGAGTATGAATACGCTGTTTTCTGGCGCAATTTAGTATAGGCTACCTATAAATAGTTAGACTTTGACCTATATTTATTATAGAGAGGTCCACTCCACCTCACAGAATACCTCAGTTAAATAGGAATTCCCTTGAGGGTAGTTGCGCTCCTGCAAGTGAGTGAGGTCACCAGGAAGGAGTTGCTGTTTGCAATATTTCATGTTGCGATTTGCGAGCGTTTATAATGGCTACGGTGACCAGTACACATGATAGTAAGCAGACATCCTATGAACACTTGCAACATTGGTGTTCATCACTCACGCGTTGGCAGTAAATACCCCTTTACGCCTTTCTTCAAAAACCTCTCGAAAAACACTCTTGAAAAACGCGTCTCTGGAACACGTTACGTACGTACCGTGCGGTTCCAGAGAAGTTTTCTCCCGCGTACGGTTAAGCTGTGGAATGAACTGCCTGTCGAGGTTTTCTCAGGAGACTACAGCATGGGGTTCTTCAAAAAGGGCGTGAAGAGGTTTTTACAGGGCAACGCAACAGGGCTTTCGGCAACGCGCGTGTGATGCCCCTGGTGTTACAGGAGTTCAAGAATCGGCGACTCCTTGCTGTTGCTGATTTCCATGTGCGGTGGTAACTGCTTTCCATCAGGCGGGCCGTATGCTTGTTTGCCACTTTAGTGGTATAAAAAAAAAAAAAAACGTTACTTGAGGCCATCAAAGAATCTTCCTGTAAATTCATTTTCAAAAAGAATTTGAAACTTATTTATTTACTTGAGATTTTGTCCAAGCAATAATCATCATTGTCCTATTGTTTTTCCTTTGCGTTTCCGTGTATAATTATATATGATTATGCGTATGTGTGTAATAATAGAAATATGCTATTTCTATGTATGGATGTAATTTTATGTTTTCATGGTATTTATTGCGTGTATGTTCATTACTGTTGTTTTATCTGCTTTTCCCAAAGTTTTACTGGTAGAGAATGCTCTTAGCATTAAGTCAGCCTTTTGTACCGTTATTCTATGGTCAATAAAGTTTAAATAAATAATAATAAAAAATCCGCATACAGTCTCCTGGAAATACGTTGGCAGGGATTCATTCCACAACTTGGGAGCTGTTTATAACTATACCGGAATTTCACATTGCACACATTTTCAATCTGACATTTTAGACACAAAACAAACATTTCCTATTTTAAAAGTTTCAGCCAACTTGAAGTGAAAGTTGCTGTCAAACAAAACAACAAGACATTACCGTAAACGACGGGTGTCGTTAAATAATTCACAAGTGTTTAACGTTGGATGCGGGACGGACCGGCTTGTCCCAGTGTCCCAGCGTCCCGGACGGTGCAGGGAGGCAATACAATCCGATTACTGTGTTTGTTTGCGGACGGTTGATAACGCCGATAAGAAGTTTTACGTTAATGACATGAGCATAGGAAAGTGATTTTCTGCTAAAACTCAAAATTAACATTTAATTGAAAATATGGGCCTATAAGTATAAGGTGTGATTAGGAAGAAGGAACTTATTGATATAAATTTGAATATTCCTTTATTATATTAAATTGTTCCGCCAACCCGCAATTGAGCCGCGTGGTGGAGTATGCTCTAAACCCCATTGATTGAAAGGAGAACCGTATCCCACTAGTGGGGTGATTATGTGTTGATGCATTTAAAAGTTTACCTATATAAACAAAACTTTATCAATGCTGGCTGATGTATAAAGGATCTCTTCTAACTTAGCTTTGCCTGAAATCAAATAAACTAAGTTCGCTTTCTTTTTTATTTGTGTTGATATTTGTATGATGTGTACTCTACTTATCATAAATTCTCTAGATGTAAGAGTACTCTTTCTTTTTTTACAGAAAACATTATCCATATCGCTGCGTCCTCTTTGTGTTTCCTTCTTCTATTTTCTGTCTACTTCTTACAAGAAAATCGTAAATCAGCAAGTTTTAAACAAAACAAATAGACATTGCCGTAAGGTCCGGACGTCTCGTTTAATAATTCACAAGTGCTTAAACATTGAAATCGTGACGGTGGGCGTGCCGCGAGCGGAGCGGGAATCGGATTAGAGTCTTCGGGCGATCGCCGAGACAAGTTCAACTAACTCTGACACCAGGGTTTCTCATTTATGCTTATGTAATTTAATTTTTTGTTTATACCACGGCATCGCCAGACCTAGCTGTTGTTATTATAATAATTATAACAAAAAAAAAACTCCAAACATTGCTCTACATTTATATGTAGAGCAATATTTGTATGTAGATTTGTATGTAGATACAGGCTGACGATAATGATGATGATGATGAAAAAATTTGGGACCAATCTGGAAGTATACTCTTTCAAATAAAAAAAAGCTTTTTTCAAATCGGTTTATAAATCACGGAGTAATTAAGTAACAAACATTAAAAAAAAGACCTACAGCCGAATTGAGAACCTCCCCCTTTTTTGGAGTCCGTTAAAAATGAGTGTACAACTGTGGTACAACTGAACATTTTTTCGAAGCTTTACATCATATAATGAAACGTGCATGTGAATGCTCGACGCTGTGTTCCACTTAATGTTAATAGTGAGTGAGCATTTGCTTGTAACATACTACTAAAATAATATCAAAATATTTAGCAATATAATATGAAATTATTTTAAATCAACTATTGTCAAATATTGTTCTATCTGAAAATTATGTAACAACTGCCACGACATTCGTTTTCAGCATTATACAATTAACAATACAATACAAAAATATCATGAGTTACCTTCATAAGCATGATTGTTTGGTTAGCGTGTCAACTGTATTTAATTCATACTCCATACTAATAAATAAATAAATATTCCAGGACAAATTACACACGGCCATCTAGTCCCAAACTAAGCAAAGCTTGTACTATGGGTTCTAGATAACTGATATAATACTTATTTTTTTTTTGTAAATACATACATGCTCCTATAAAATACCTAGACCAAGACAAACAGACATGTTTCATACACACAAATATTTGCCTTGTGCGGGGATCGAAACCGCGATCTCAGAGTCAAAGTGACCATGCTAACCATTCGACCACTAATTCGATCTAATCGAGATGAATGCTAGTCTTCTGAGCAAGATCAAGTCAGTAGCCTAGACTTTTCGACCAACCAGTTACACATCTCCATAACTTTAATTTCAATTAAAAATGTCGATATGTCTGTTAATTCTCTGTGCATTTCACATTCCAATAAACACATTTGTGTAAATAAACAAATTATCTGTAATATTCCGATATGCATAATGTATGTGGGCACGTCTCGATCCTGTCCAAGTAATACATCGATAGTGTTTGATACAGTGGAAAAGGAGTGTTGGCTCAGTACAGCGGTTTCCATCACGGCGTAATCCCATGTTATTTGCATGGGAAATTTTCCGATGTATTTACATTCGCTGAGTCGAATAAGCTGTTCGCAAACATGTTTATCTATTTCTGACTCTATTTTCTTGTTTTATTGTATACCAGCAGCGGAATTGTAAATGGTGAGTTGTGGGATAGTATCAAGCATATATTATGGCCGTACCTGCTGCGCACATTCGAGTATGATTGTTGATTATATACATGGATACAATTAGGAGGTCCATGAATGGGTGTATATTATCTCGAACGACTACGTGCTTCTTAGGGCACGTTAAGCCGCCGGTCCTTAAAGTTGCCATTAGATCATTAGATGACAGTCATTAAACCAAGGTCTTCAGGCGGCTTGAAAACACTGGCCGTGGTTTACCATGATTTATAGACCATTGAATTACAAGGAGGTCACGCACTCACTCGCAAGAACACAATCCTCATAGATACTATTATGTTGCGGTATTTCCTGAGATGAAAGTACTTCAAGTTAATAGTTATATAGTGACTTACTTTTTCATCTTATTCAAAAGGCTTTACGAACAAAATCACAAGATTATTACCCTTTTTCTTGCATAGTTATAATAATGTCTCCACAAATTGGTACAGACCGAACCCTTTCTGTTCTTACGAAGGCAAACTTGAATATTATTCTCTTCTGATTAAATTCCTATGGGTACAATGACTTAGATTTCCCAAAGGAAGGCAAATGTAACTATGTAGTAGTTACATTTGCCTTCCTATAGGTAGCTATTGTTAGTTCAGGTATTCAGGCTTGTCCTGATGAAAATCTTTTGAGGAGCTTTCAATATTTGATAAGGGTGTGTAGCGAATTACGAAAGCTTTATTATGACAATGAATTTTAAAGCAGTTTGTTTTAAAATAAATTAAGTTTTGTATTCGGAGATTAGTTATACAAAATTTGAATTTATATCTACTTTAAAAAAATCGGCCAAGTGCGTGTCAGGCCACGCGTATGTGCTGTAGTTGCCCGTATTGTGAATTTTAAAATGCTGAAAGTATATGATGTTTTGTTGTTCTAACCTTATAAGTGTAATTTGGATAAATCAAACACGCGTTTGATTGTTTGTTTGCTTTACTTGTGTGTTCTATTAGACTGGCACCGTTGAGCGCGTCAGTTTAATAGAACACACAAGTAAAGTAGACCATAGCCTGTCCATGGATGGGATCTCGAGCTCCTACGTGCTTCGGAGGGCACGTTAAGCCGTCAGTCCTGGTTGTTGTCTTGGCTTACCTAATGGTGACGGTCGTTAAGCCAAGTCAGTGGCTTTATGCTGCTTGAAAACACAGGCCTCCGCCAACCTGCAGCTGAACAGCGTGATAGAGTATACGCTAAACCCCTTCAATTGAGGCGTGATTAAGGGTTAACGACTACGGTACTGACAATGAAGTCAAGCCCGTTCTATCAATAAATATCAATGAAGTTTATGGGGTGTAAGTGATTATTAATGGGGTGTGAGTGGTTTATCAACATGTTTGAACCAAAGCCAACTTCACCTGCACGCGGTGCACCCTGCTGACTGACAAACGAAGCTCTGGCGAAAAGAGAGGTAGGGAGCGTAGTTGTAAGCTACCCGACTGGGGAATGTACTTCCACCTCACAGAATACCGCAGCCACATAACAATTCCCTTGAGGGTTGTTGTGTTCCTGCGAGTGAGTGAGGTCACCAGAAAGGAAGGAGATGCTGCGTCGGCAGCGGGGGTGACGGCGCGCGAGCGATATTTTATGTTGCGAGCGTTAATATGGCTACGGTAACCGCTTCACATCAGGCGGGCTGTATGCTTGTCTGCTACCCGACGTAGTATAAAAAAAAAGAAGTCTTCATATTTTCACCTTTAACAATGAAGATGGGTCAAGGCATCGAAGGGTCACCAGAATGAGGTCCGCTTATGCCCAGCCTTGTTTTGTCCGCGACATTTAAAGTAGCTTCGCTTATGTGCTCATCGAAAATGGAACTTAGGAAAAGGTCACTGGTTTCTGTCACAACGCGCATGGGATATTTTGAAGGAGCCCCGATTCTTAAATATACATTATTTTTTAAGTTAGAATCGGAAATTAATAATTCAAGGTTACGAGTCCAGTGGTCGAATGGCTAGCAATGTTCACCTAAGACTCCGGGGTCGCGGGTTCGATCCCCGCACACGACAAATATTTGTGTACATGGACATGTCTGTTTGTCTTGGTCTGGGTATTTTCTATGTAGTATTTTTATTTGTATGTATTTACAAAAAAAAAAAGAACTTGTATTTAAGTATAATATACCTACCAAAGTAAAGTATAATGTACCCATTTATAGAAGCTTTGCTTAGTTTGGGACTAGATTGGCCGTGTGTGTTCGTTCAGGAATAATTATTTATTATTTATGTATTTAATAATTGAAATTGAGGTCTATTTGTAATTTATCAATTTAAGTTTGAACTATATAAAGTATATTGTGAAATGTTAACTGGGAAACCGTACTCTTAGCATCAAGTTCACCTTTTGTAAAACAATATCATTATGGATTCAAATTGTGTTCAATAAAGTTTAAATGAATATTTCTTTTTGGACATTCATTATTTTTTATACTACGTCGGGTAGACAAGCATACACCCTCCTGATGAGAAGCGGTTACCCTTGTTTTATTAACGCTCGCAACATGAAATACCCCTCGCGCGCCGCCACCCCCGCTGGCAACGCAGCCACTCCTTTATTTCTGGTGACCTGACTCACTCTCAGGAAAACGATAAACCTCAAGGGAATTGTTATTTGGCTGCGGCGTTCTGTGAGATGCGGTAATCAGCCAGATCATTAATGATACATGACTGAAAATATGAAAATAATAATTTTTATTTATTATAGTCATAAAACTCACATATACGGATGTTTTAACTACTAATAATTTTGCACAAATTTTATATAAAACTGACAGTATTTCTAAACAGGTACAAAATACAGAGAGGACTGTCTTTATTTTGTGGAACAGGTAAAAAGTTAGGTAAATTTGATGCTACTACAAAACAAGAGCTAATTTATAATTATTTTAAATAGTCGTTTCGGCCAACTTACCAGAATATTATAAATATTTTTGAAAATGAAAAATGTTTATAAGAGCTAATTTATTATCGTTGGCGTATTATTTTTGGATATTCAGTTAGCAGCGCACATTCGATGGGCCATACAGATGACATAGATGATGATATAGATGACATACATTTTACATGATAATTACATAATAGTAATATTTTGTAGATGACATTTTACAAGAATTTAAATAACTAATTTGATGCGTAAAATGTATTGGGATGACACTGGCTCACCACCACTTTAGAGATTAAACCTCACCGACTAGCTAATGAGGCTCTGGAGAAAGCTGGGGAAGTACCTTTACCTCACAGAAAACCGAAGTGAAATAATACTCCTGAGGAGTGTTTTGTTCCTGTGGGTGAGTAAGGTGACTAGATGTAAGGAGATGCCGCTAGCAGCAGGTATAACAGCATGCAAGCAATATTACCTATTTGTAATAAGCGTCAATAGGTTACGGTAACTGCTTTTTATCAGGTGCGTCGTATGTTTGTTTCCCATCGGGTACAAATAATGTGTCCATGGAACTCGCAATATTTTTAATAATATGTTTCTGTTTCCATGTTCGCCGGTTAGGGGTCGATTTTAGTTTAAAAAGATAAATAAAATTTAATAATGTTCGAAAATACGAGTCGTTTGACTACTACGCGGCGTAGCGCGTTGTAGCCGTAGGCTATTTGCTACGTAAATGCTACGCACGTCGTTCCCTACGAATGTGGAATCAGCGAAGCGTGGACATTTCCAAATATCAATCTACCTACCAAAATATGAATTTCTGTATTATGTTAATATTGAGATGATGGTAACATATATTATGTTTACGCATAAAGTGAAAAATCATCCGACTGTGTTGTATATTCGTAGAACAGCGCTGTCATTGATTTTTGACCGAGATAGCAAAAAAAAAAACAAGTCTCCGAATATAATGTGGCAAAAAATCTTTTTTTGTATGCATGTTTTTTATTGGCATCGTTGCGTGTATCAGTATAATCGAACACGCAAGTTAAGCAATGTCAACCGTAGCCTGTCCATGGATGGATTTATTTATCTCTAGTTTCTCTGTCCTTGGGGGTGCACGTTAAGCCGTCGGTCCCAGCAGTTGTCATTATAGATGACAGTCGTTAAGCCAAGTCTGTGGCCTTTAGGTGGCTTAAAAACACTGGCCTCCGCCAACCCGCAGTTGAGCAGCGTGGTGGAGTATGCTCTAAACTCCGTCCCTCTTCTGTAATAGCCCGGTATTAAGTTCACCCAAATCTCATCTCCATAGACCATTTATTTTCCATCACACTTCGCAATAGTCTCAACACCTGCCGAGACCTGCTTATGGGTATGTCGTTCCATTGACATATCCTGGAGCGGGTCACGGCGGGCGTACAACATTACATCAAACTTCTCAAAGGGGCCTCTACGCGTTGGATCCATATCCCCGCGCATGCCTATCAAATGACCGGGCTTGACCCGTGATTAAAAAGAGATACATAATAATAATATAATAATAATAAATCTTTATTGAAAAACATAAGTAACAAAAACTTAAGTCTAAATTAACATAATGGAGTAATTTGCCATGTGCCTGAACTAGGAATATTCCTGTGTTTCAGGCGTAATAGTTCTTAAATAATTTACCTTAAATAATCAAATTACTATTCTAAACTAAGTACAGATTGTATAAAATATTGTTAAAGGCATCAGTACTCTGATGAACTTAAATCTATTAGGTACGCTAGTCTATTATATATAATACCTACAACGATGTTTACTGACTTCCAATATCCATGTTAAACCAATGCTCTTAATAATTCCTCCGCATCTTCATAAGACATGCTTTGTAGGGCCTGCTGGAGATTCTTTTTACAATTTCTGTAGGTCAGAGGATATATATAACACTTTGCATTTATTCTATTATAAAGTAGTGGTCCAAGAAACAAAAAGAACCTGGATGAGAAGGCCCGATACGTAGCAGTATGTTGAGTGCAAACAATGTCTTTACGTCGTTTGTTAGTGATTTCAGTGCGGTATGGTAGTGCAGTGTGCTGTTTCAGTACTATGTTTAATATGAATAATTGACGAACTGTTAATACGTTGCAGGATTGATATAAGAGGTCTGTAGGATAGAGATATGAGCGGAAGGTTGACACTTTTAATATTGCTCTCTGGGCTCGCTCGATTTTTAGCATAGCCGTTTTAGCTGCTCCGCCCCATGAAGTGATACAATACGTTACTATTGACTGGCATAGGGCAAAGTAAACTTGTTTGATTAATTTATAATCTGCAATGGAACGGAGTTTTTTGAAAATAAATATTAACTTGCGCATTCTACTATATAGAGCCTCGATATGATGTCTGAAAGTAAAAGTTTCATCAATTATAATACCCAGATATTTTATGTAACTTGTTTTAGTTATACAGGGACACTGGCACAGATCATCTTCGGGGTTTTTACATTGATGGGCATACAATGTTGGCGAAGCCGAATTTGTATTGCGCATAGAGAATTTAATAAAGTTTGACTTCTCAGCATTTAATGTAAGTAGGTTTTGCTGTAGCCAGACATTTACAATATTGAAGCCTCGTTGTGCGTATTCAAAGACCTCATTTTCGGTATTTGCCGAAAATAGTAGCGCGGTGTCGTCAGCGTATGATATGATTTTTCCTCCGACTAATTGAAGATTGCAGAGGTCATTAATATATATTAAGAACAGGGAAGATGATAAACTGCTTCCCTGCGGGATACCGAAAGAAGTATTTCTCAGATCATCGCTGACGACATTGCCTATCTTCACACACTGGGTTCGCTCATCTAAATAGTTTGCCAGTAACTTATATTGAGTACCTCTTATACCTATCGCTTCCAGCTTGTTTAATAGGATAGGAATGGAAACTGTGTCAAAGGCTTTGGAAAGGTCAAGGAAAACTCCTATCGTCTGGTTACCCTTATCTAGTTCCTGCACTATGAAGTCAGTCAGTTGATGCACTGCATCGGCAGTTGATAGTTTAGGCCTAAAACCGAATTGTGTTTTCGACAAAATTGACTGTTTTTCTAAGTAATCTACCAGTCTCTTGTTTATAATTTTTTCTAATATCTTAGATATCGAGGGTAGTAAAGAAATCGGTCTGTAATTAGTAACATCGGTTTTGTTGCCAGACTTGTATACAGGAACGACGAGGGCTTTTTTCAGACATTTAGGAAAAATTCCTTCAGATAAGCATTTTTGGAAAATATGAGTTAGCGGCGGTATTAGAATATGTTTGAATTTTTTCAATATTTTGTTAGTTATATGATCCCAACTACTAGCACAGTCATCCTTCAAACCCATAACTATTCTTTCTATTTCGTCAGAATCTGTTCCTAACAACATAAATGACTTTAATGAAGTGTTTTTGTGGCTAGTGCCATTTTGGGGTATTGGAATTGTGCTTTGTACTTTATTCGCTAGTTTTTTCCCGATATTTACAAAGAATTTATTCACACTATTTGCCGCTGCAAGCTGAGATGAATGCATTTGCAATAAACCTGAAGACGTTTCGCGTTGGTTAGATGTGTATGTGACATTCTTGACGCATCTCCATACTTTTTTCGTATCATAACCCGCTTTTTGTAGTTCGTTTTTATCATACATATTTTTCACTTTTTTTAGAAGGTTATTGCAAAAGTTGCGATATCTTTTATATGTTAATTGTAAAACCAAATTGCCCGGATTTGCTTTTGCCTTTTTATGCAGTTTGTCTCTGTGTCTCATACATCGAATAAGGCCGGGCGTTATCCACGGCTTGATGTTATTGTTTTTATTATTCAATCGAATAACTGACGTATTTTTCTGAATTGCTTGCTGGACGTTTTTTTATTAAGTATGACATACTTGTGTCCGCGTCAACAGAATTGTAAACTATGTCAAAGTCGATTTTGCACAAATCGTTTTCAAGTTTATTTATATTTAATTTCGAAATTGTTTGCATTGCATTATTTACCTTACGTGTTTTTAGGTTAAGGGTTAGTAGGACAGCGCTATGATCGGTAATTGTGGAGTTTGTTACTAACGTGATTGATGGATATTTGGTTCTGAGCATGACATGATCCAAACAGGATCCAGTGGTACATGTAGGCATTGTATGCGCGGGCAGTAAGCCACGAAAAGCACATAGATTAAGGTATTCCTGTGCCATGGTAAGTAGTCTTCTGGAAGAATGTTAATATTTAAGTCTCCCATCAATATCATACTATTAAATGTTGTTAAAGTTTGAAGTGTATTGTTTAGTGACATACAAAAACTATTCAAATTTTTATAAGAAGGAGACCGATATACAGCTAGTATTGCAATATTTGACCCAATTTTAACCAAGAGCCGACTACAGTCTTCCATATTAGGTTCCTCGACGGTAATATCTAGCGAATTTCGTGCATAAACCACTACCCCATCATTTTGATTGCAGTTTACCGTAGTGCTGTACACATTATAGCCCGGTATTTTCGGCAAATTCTGTCTATTTTTACCTAGCCAACACTCCGTTAAGATAAGGATATCACAATCCGTGTTCAATCTGTGCTGTAGGGTATTAAAACTATCAAAGTTCTTAAAAATACTTCGAATATTTTGTGTTAGTATAGTTAGTGAGTTGTTATTGTAAGGGACTAGATATTGTTTGCAGTCCTCGACGTCACACATTTTTGACTCGGATACGGAGAAATTATCTAGGTCATTGATTATAGAGTCAGCCATACTTATTTTTGATAAATGGATAGAGTTCTTAAATATAGTTAATTAATGGCGCTCTAGGCGCCTTCATAATCTACTGAATTAATGTACCTTTTTTCAGCCATGATTTTTGCTGGACAGTCAAGATCACCAGTCTTGTGATTAGACGGTTTTTTGTAGTGCATGCATGTGGCACATTTAGGCGGTTCTTCTTTCTTCGTACATTCGTTTGTTGAGTGCCCTGATATTCCACAGTGTCCACAAGTGTGTATAGGCTCTCGACACGTCTTGGCCGCATGTCCATATTGTTGACACTTGAAACACCTTGTGACGAGTGTAAAGTCTCGTACAGGGCAAGAAGACCAATTTATAAAGACCCTCTCCTGTGTTATTAGGGCCTTGCGGTAATGTGCAGGCACTTCAATAATATAATTACAGGTCTCTGTTTCTTTCTTCCCTGACTTATGACTTAGCCTTATGTTTGATAAAAATAGGTCAAGAGACGTACCTTGCAACTTTTCAGCCAAGTTCTGGTGATAGATACACTTAAGGACCTCCTCTTCTTGCATATTCGTGGGCACTCCTATGATCACAATTCTAGGCTTGCGTTTTTGAGGCTCGTCAATGGTAAGGCCAGAGGTCGTCAGCTGCTCTGATTGTTTCAGCTTCTTAATATCGTCTTTGCTGTCGGTGCTAATTATCACTCCACCGTTCCTGGTTTTACGCAAACCTCTCACGTGCAGCTTCATCTGCTCAGGGCTTATAATTTTTTGAACGAGGGTTTTAGTCTCCTCGCTCGACTTCATCTTATCGTTCGGATAGATAGCCACAGCACTTAAATTACTCGGGCGGATGAATTTGTCCGATGTTTTTCTGACCATGTCGGCAAAAGAGATAGGTTCTGTGCTAGGTTTCGATGATTCCTTTATGCTTTCTTTTAGGTCCTGTAGTCGTTGAGACAATTCCTGCTTCTCAGTCAAGGCTCGTATATTTTGGTGTGCTAGTAGGGTTCGTGCTTTTAACGACTGGTACTGGACAGCCATTTGGGATGAACCGTGGGAGACTTTACGGCAAAGATTATTTATCCGGATCTTTTGTTCCGAATTAAGCTTCCCTTCTGCCGAGATAGCGTAGACCTCTGATAGGCATTGTTCTATGGAAGTCATCCAACCGGAGATCTCCGAAGTCGACACTATTTCAACCCCATCGTCTGCTTGGTTTGTCACTGGGGGTGGACGCTTGGGCGTGGGCGGAGGGCTACGTTGCGTTATGCTGCTCCGATTGAAGGGGCTGCTTCCGTCCATCATATTTTTATTTTTAAATCAATCACTATACATTATAAAGTCACTTATTAGTAATCAATAAAAGTACACAACACATTTACTGCTTACTCGATATCTAGGTCGAGAATTTTGCGAGTGATTATTATTCTTTAAAATGATTATGTAGACACGTCTGCTCTCATTGAAAACAAAATAATACCTGATAAATAAGGGTTGACTACGACGACGATGAAGTGGTATTACTTTTGGGTGTGTATAACCTAGGAAATAAGTCGTTAGCATTTTCACTGAAAACCGTAATCAGCTGAGTAGGTAGTTCTGATTTTTTTATATTACGTCGGGTGGCAGACAAGCATACGGCTAGCCGTATGCCTGAAGTATATATAAATATATACTAGAAGATACGCCAATGACAGCGCCATCTAGTACCAAATTAAGCAACGCTTGTAATATGAATACTAGATAACTGATATTATACTTAATTTTTTTTTGTAAATACATACATAATTATAATACATAATAAACACCCAGACCAAGACAGGCGACATTTTCATGCACACAAATATTTGACTTGTGCGGGATCGAACCCGCGACTTCAAAGTCAAAGTGGTCATTGCTAACCATTAGACCACCGAGCTCGTCTATCGTCGTATTATATATATATATATATATACATACATGCGTTCGAAAAACATTAGCCTTGGTTCTTCGGCAGTCGGTTAAAAAAAACTTATTAGTTAGTTAAGTTTCTATGTACTTAATTTTATGTAATTAATTTTATGTACTACTAACCCGATATAATTACTCGTAAAGGCGTAATTGAGAGTACGTTATTTACATTAACGTAATCCGGGGTTCCGTAGTACCGCAAACAGGCCATTACAGGAACTCGGCTGAATCCCTCGGCGCCTATTTCTCGGGTGCTCTAACCCGACCTGCTAGAAACATCCTAAGTATGAAGAAACATTGCTTTTATTAGGACGTTTTATATTCGGTTTCATTGCGTACTTTCATGTGAGTAATATGGCCGCCGATTGGTCTAATCTGCTAGTTGATTTGTTTATCTATAGGAGACTCGCTGGGTGAGTGAACAAATAATTATAAATAAATAATTTTAACAAAAAAAAAACCGACGCCAAACAATTATGTATGTAGATACAGGCTGATGATGATGAAAAAAATATGGGACCAGTCTGGAAGAGTATACTATATATTGATAGAGTATACTCTTTCAAATAAGAAAAGTTTTTTTCAAATCGGTTTATAAATTACGGAGTAATTAAGTAACATCTATTAAAAAAAATACAGTCGAATTTAGAACCTCCTCCTTTTTGGAGTCAGTTAATAAATAAATATTCCTAGATAAATTACACACTGCCATCTAGTCCCAAACTAAGCAAAGCTTGTACTATGGGTACTAGACAATTGGTACTTAGTCACGTACACACTAAATACTTGAATACATTTTTTTTGTAAACACATACATACCCGTATAATTCATAGAAAACACACAGCCAAAGACTAACAGACATGTTCATGCACATAAATATTTGTCTTGTGCGGGGATCGAAACCGCGACCTCGGAGTCAAAGTGACCATTGTAAGCCATTCGACCACCGAGGTCGTCTTTTAATTAATTATGTTATGATTTTTACATTTTTATCATTCATTCGAAGTATCATTCTCTAAATCATTGGTTGTGATAATCACGAACCTCAACATTGAACATATTTATGCAAGGAGATATGTATCCTTGACTTCTGTCTAACTCCATGCTGAATATGTATATTAACTATGGCTTTAAATAGGTACTTACTATATTAATTTTAGGTTCATCTACATCACTTTGAACCAAAGCCAACTTCACCTGCACGCGGTGTACCCTGCTGATTGACAAACGAAGCTCTGGCGAAAAGAGAGGTCGGGAGCGCAATTGTCAGCTTGCCAACTGGGTAACGTACCTGCATCTCACAGAATACCTTGAGAATTATTATGTTCCTGCGAGTGAGTGAGGTCACCAGAAAGGAGGGAGATGCTGCGTTGGCAGCGCGCAAGCGATATTTTATGTTAATATGCTATGGTAACCGCTTCACATCAGGCGGTATGCTTGTCTGCCACCCGACGTTGTATAAAAAAAAAAACAAGAAAATATTTTTGTTTGTTTGTCCTTCTTTCACGTCGCAGGGAACCAATGGATTAACATGGTTTTTTTAGGGGGATAGGATAAAATCCTGAGAGTGTCATAGGGTCTCCGAATAACATTCTATTCCTACTTTATATATTATACAGATACCGATTATGTATTTCTCTCAATAACTAGTTATATAAACCGTTATATTTTCGCTTAATAATAATAAAAAGTACACTCGCCTGCAAATAAACAAATCAAATTAATGTTTATGAGTTTAGCGTAATTTGATCAGGCCATTCAAATTCCGCGCCGCGCCGCTCGATTTCAATTGTAAATCAGCAACGCAATGACGCTATCGGGTTTGTTTATATTTATTTAGTTATTTTATTAGTTTTTACATCTTTTATACCATACCGAGTGTCAAAACAAACCGCCCACCCACTGTCAAGCAAATACGGTAGCCTATAGTTACTTCTGTATAAAGGAGCTATAAATAAGCTACATAGAGTAGTTTTGCAGTCTGAAAATCCTGAATAATATGTAGGTAGGTATTTTAGAAAATAAATCTGTCAAAACCTCGGATAAGGTAGAAGTGAAAACTTGAACATTAACGTTATGTATTTTTGAATATTTTGGAATTGTTAGGAAATAATTTCGCACGAATTGCTTTATTTATCAGTATTACAGTACTATCATTTATGTGGTAAAATAAAATATTCATTTATTGCGCTATCGTACACAAACTTAAACTATTCAAAGCAGTCTCAATCGTGTCGTCTTTGCTTAAAGTTTGATTTTGTAGTCTCGCAGCTTTGTCTTACGACCTGTCAATTCGAATCATTAAAATACTCAAAGAATTCTCAATCGTATCGTCTTTGAGTTGAATTTTGTAGTTTCGCAGCTTTGTCTTACTAATTTTCGATCAGGACACGTGATCCTGATGCGAGTTTAACATTTTTTATCCATCCCAAAAAGTGCACAACGCCGCTAAAGAAATTTTCACTTTAAAAAAATACATTACTGGTAATATACGCGATGTCAGTCCCCATGCAATGCACGCGAAGTATATTACTTACAGGACAACACTTTCATAGCCGCAAAATTTGGCGCTTAGCTTAATACTCTCCAATTGTTGACTTATAATTGTCTATTGTATGTCTGTTGGAGTAGCAGCAATAATTATGTTACGCTTTAACCAACTCTATCACATTCATTTTTTAATTATTAGCTCGGTGGCGTAGCGGTCAATGACGCGGCTTCGACACCAACGCTCGTGGGTTCGATTCCCACATAGGACAAACATTTGTGTGCATGAACATGTCTGTTTGTCTTAGTCTGGGTGTTTTCTATGTATCATAAGTATGTATTTACAGAAAAAAAAAATGTATTTACGTATGTTTATCAGTTGTCTAGTACCCATAACACAAGCTTCGCTTACTTTGGGGCTAGATGGCACTGTGTAATTTGTCTCACAATATTTATTTATTTATTTATTTATTATAGACATTAATAATCAAGGTCGCCTGTCATGACATGGGCCGAGTCGAAATGCTCCTATTAAAAGGATATCATCTCGGGCTGGCGTTGGTCTAACTATCTAACGATCTAACTCAGGCCAGGGGTTCCCCGGTGGTCCGCGGACCACTAGTAATACATCAGAGCTAAATCAAGATCCGTAATACATAATTATAATGTAGATTGAACAATACTAAACCAAATAGGTATTGTATTCTCGAGATACAGTGTAGTAGATTTATAGGACAATTGGGTCTCTACATTGAATAGAGCTTTGTGGCTGTGTGGTTTCCGGCAGACTAGAATAGAATCACTCCGTTTCTTCCCGTGGATGTCGCACAAGGCGACTAAGGGAAATACATTATTAAATATCGATCAGGCCTCCCCAACCCGTTTGGCCAGCGTGGGGAGTGTAGGCCAAATCCTCCTTCCGTCTAGGACGGACGAGGAAGGGTCGTGCTCCTGTAGTGGAGACTAAAACGAACCTGATGATGATGATGATTGAACAGAGACCTGGAAGTGGTCCTTGAACAACAAAAGGGTGGGAATCACTGTAACTAAACTAACGACGACGATTAAAGCATTAAAAATTTAAAACAAACTTTGTAAATTCAGCAAAATAACACGTGAAATAACTATGAAATTAAACTCCAAGTAATACCGTGGACCATATATAAAACATTTATCAGTGGAAACTCAGTGACGATTCGGTCACACCTGTAACTTGACCCGGGCATCGAACCATGGACTATTGGATTATGTGTCACGCGATCACTGACGAGATTACCGCGGTTCGTTAACAAGTTAACTAGTAAGTAAAGTTGAATCACAGTAGACTTGTGAAGCAGTAAACAAACTTAATGTAAATTAAAATGCTGCTGCCTAAGCTTATGCGATTTTCGATAATTTGTTATGGGTGCATGATGAATTAACGAAGCTCGCGTAATATATACCACGCATGAAGTGGCATATACGCTTATGATCGTGTATCAGGCGGCGTGTGTGTGAGTGCATTGGTTTCAGAAAAGAGTTCTATTAAATTAATGTTTCTTATAATTAAAATTGTTGTTTTGGCTGCGGTATTCTGTGAATTGGAGGTATTTCCCCAGTCGGGCAGCTTAAAAATAATCTATGCCCTACCTCTCTTTTCGCCAGAGTCTCGTTTGTCAGTCAGCACGCGCCACGTGTACGTGGATATACCACTTAATACCAATAATTATTTTTTAATAAACAAACCATAAGTAAGTAAACATTTAGGTTAGTATGTAATCTACAAACTTAATAATTATAAATCATATCCTTTCAGATATTAACCGATACAAAAATCCGAATGTAAAATTTTAACAATTTTTTCGTTATTATTCTCCATTTTTTCGCGGGTGCCTTATTTTAATAACATATAATGTGACTGTCATGTGATAAATGTGGAAGTAATTTTTTTACTTGGCGTCTTAAAGATGTCCCTAAATACGATGTCATGTAGCCGCCAGAACGAATCTAATAACAATGGTTTAGGCTGCAAAACATGCTCAAGAAAAATTATCTACATAAATACCCCCGAAAAAACATTACTCGTCCTTCTTTGGAAGTCGGGTAAAAATGCCTACACTTCAAAACTACCCATGCATGATAATTATCCAGCCAGCAGTAGCGTGGGAAACATCATCTTGTCATAATATTTTAACATCGAATTCGTGTAATTAAGGCTAAAAATATCAACTTCATATTCACGCTGTCATATTTAATTTGAATATTTAACTTTGACTAGGCCAAGTTAGCAGTATCTGTACGACTACATTTTATATATATAAGAGAGCGGCAAACGAGTAAGTGGGTCACCTGATGGAAAGCAATCACCATCGCCCATGAAGATCCGCAACACCAATGAGTCGCCGATCCGTTACCAGCCTTTTCAGGGAAATATAGACTCTGTTCTTGAAGGCTTATTCGAAAATACCACTGAGGAAAGTTAATTCCACAGTTTCACAGTTCATGGTATAAAATGAGCTAGGAAAAAACTTTCAAGTAAAATTTTAAGTCAACGTTACTTAACAGTAATGGAGACCTCGCCTGGGAAAAATAAGTATTGGCAGAACACCAGCCAGATGGCCCGACGACTTTGTGAAGGTGCTTGGAACAACGTAGATGAGAGGCATGGTGAGCAGCACTTCTTATAGACAACAAGGACACATATATGCCCAACGGTGGGCGCATAAATGCCGTTGAAAACGAAGAAGAAGAAAAAAACATTATCATTATGACCAATATCATCCCAGCCTGTATTTGTCCACTGCGAAATATAGAGCTATCCCCTAGAGCCGGTAGGTAGTGGTCGTCAACTCTTAGTCATTCCACTGCTGGCATTTTTTTTTATACTACGTCGGGTGACAGACAAGCTTACGGCCCGCCTGATGTGAAACGGTTACCGTAACCGTATTAACGCTCGCAACATAATATATCACTTGCGCGCCGCCACCCCCCCTGCCAACGCAGCATCTCCTTCTTTTCTGGTGACCTCACTCACTCGCAGGAACACAACAACTCTCAAGGGAATTGTTATTTGGCTGCGGTATTCTGTGAGGTGGATGTACATTCCCCAGTTGGGTAGCTTACAATTACGCTCCCTACCTTTCTTTTCGCCAGAGCTTCGTTTGTCAGTCAGCAGGGTGCACCTGTGTGAAATTGGCTTTGGTTCAAAGATGTTGATAAACTACTTAACCCCCAATACGGGCATACGGGTCTCTCCTCAATCGAGGGGGTTTAAAGCACCCACTCCACCACGCTGCTCAACTGCGTGTTGGCACAGACTAAACTACTAAGCATAAGACGACTCCTCACTAGATAAATAAATAAATAATAAATAAATAAATATTGTCAGACAAATTACACAGCGCCATCTAGCCCCAAAGTAAGCGAAGCTTGTGTTATGGATACTAGACAACTGATAAACATACGTAAATACATTTTTTTTTGTAAATACAGAAGTGCAGTAAGTTCTATCCTAGAACGAGTATCTAAAGCTGCATTAGCAGGTTCATACCAGATTTGGCAGGGCAGGGAGAGAAACACAAGTAGTGAAGGTGAGTGTTGATGTACGTCGGAAAGGGGCCCCTTAAACCTACACCCGTGTCACAAGTCTCGGGATCTGCTTGGGTTTCTCTCTCTGCCACACGATGGACCCGGCTCCCGCACGGTGAATCCATGGAAGCTAAGAAGTTCGTCTCTTATGAATACATAGAAAATGGACGATGGATGGACGGATGATCTAATAAAGATCGCACGAAGCCGACAAACGGCACAGAACCACCAAATCATTGTGGAAGTCTACGGGGGCAGCATATATTCAGCAGTACACATCCTTTGCCTGAAATAATGATGATGATGAATGATGAATATTTAAACAAACTATTGCAATCGTTATGGACCCAAAATCTTCTGTATCAAAAATACTTTTGAATATTCATGTGATATTATCAGTGTACTCTACTATATTACTTATTCTCTGGTACTCACACTTGCAGGTAAACGAGAAAAAATTAAACATACGGCAATAGCGGCCCGCCCGCCCCGGCTTCGCATGGATGCAATTTAGAGTAGACAGCAAAGGCGTAGCGTACGCTAAATAACAACTTTGATTGATGCCAAATAATGCAGATTATTGTTGATACCTTAGGTTAAATTATTGCAATTTACGCAACTTTTTTAATTAATAACGAAAATAAAATACAAACCGCTGATTAAGTAGCTTTTCAAGCTCGAAAAGTTTTTTTTTTAATTCGTTAAGTATAGTCTTTTATTAATATTATAAATGTGAAAGTGTGTTGGTTTGTTTGTTCTTCTGTCACGTAGAAAGGAAACAAATGAATTGAATGTATTTTTAACGTGGATAGTTTAATGTCTGGAGTGTGACATAGATTACTTTATTCAGGAAAAAAATCTTATTCCCAAGAGGGAAACAAATCTTGTTACACCACTAAAGTGGCAAACAAACATACGGCCTACCTAATGACGTTCTATCAGCATTCAGTTACCGCCGATGGTATAGAAACCCCTTCAGCTTTATTAAAACAATGACCACACGCCTAGTATTAGAATAGCTACAGACTATCATTACGATACCCTCGAAGCCGTCTCACAATAATAGTTCGTACCCACCGGAGTGCGAATTCACCCATCTCGCTTTGCAAATTGGCAAATCATTTCCTCGAATACGAGTATGCAGATATTTCCGCAGTAAAATGAATAAACATTTGATATTGGGGCGTAAGTGGTTCATCAACATCTTGGAACCAAAGCCAACCTCCCCTGCACGTGGTGCATTCTGCTGACTGACAAACGAGGCTCTGTCAAAAAGAGAGATAGGGCATAGCGTATTCATTAAGCTACCCGACTGGAGAAGTACCTCCACCTCACAGAATACCGTAGCCAAATAATAATTTCCTTGAGGATTGTTGTGTTCCTGCGAGTGAGTGAGGTCACCAGTAAGAAAGGAAGGCTTATAGGATGGCAACGGATTGGCAACCCCTTGGTGTTGCTGATCTCCATAGGCGTTGGTGATTGCTTACCATTAGATGATCCACATGCTCGTTTGCCCCTCTATGAGAGAGGGGCAAATATATAAAAAAAACCGGACAAGTGCGAGTCGGACTCGCCCACCGAGGGTTCCGTAGGTACGTAGTATCTTTATTAAATTTGATATTTTTCATTATAAATAAGAAATAATGCATCGAAAAAAATAAATAAAATATATTTTGCAATGTGTACATCAAGCCCTTTCATATGATACCCCATTTGAACTAGTAGTTTCAATTTGAAATTTCGACACCCTATAAAAAATATAGACCCCCTATTTTTTTAGATCTATTTACAAATGTACAGTTTTGAGATTTATTCCTGTACTTGTAGTCTATAACGATGTTACTTGCCAAATTTCATAGTTCTAGGTCAACGGGAAGTACCCTATAGGTTTTGATTCCTTTGAGTGTGTCGAAATATGCGTTTTTTGCTGAATAAACGGCCGTAACTTTTTTCTACGTAAACTTAGCAGTTTGATTTTTTTTTAACTTCATGGGACCGTAGACCTGTGTATACAGTTCAAATTTCAGCTTGATACCTCCACGCATTCTCGACATAGAAATGTTTGACAGACAGACAGACAGACAGACAGACAGACAGACAGACAGACAGACAGACAGACAGACAGACAGACAGACAGACGGACAACAAAGTGATCTTATAAGGGTTCCGTTTTTCCTTTTGAGGTTCGGAACCCTAAAAAATACGGTTTTTATTACTATTGGGAACACGGAAAGAGAGAAATCTTAAATTAAGCTTTTGGTCCCTTTTTAGGGTTCCGAACCTCAAAAGGAAAAACGGAACCCTTATAAGATCACTTTGTTGTCCGTCTGTCTGTCTGTCTGTCTGTCTGTCTGTCTGTCTGTCAAGAATTTCTATGTCGAGAATGCGTGGAGGTATCAAGCTGAAATTTGAACTGTATACTCAGGTCCACGGTCCCATGAAGTTAAAAAAAAATCAAACTGCTAAGTTTACGTAGAAAAAAGTTACGGCCGTTTATTCAGCAAAAAACGCATATTTCGACACACTCAAGGGAATCAAAACCTATAGGGTACTTCCCGTTGACCTAGAACTATGAAATTTGGCAAGTAATATCGTTATAGACTACAAGTACAGGAATAAATCTCAAAACTATACATTTGTAAATAGATCTTAAAAAATAGGGGGTCTATATTTTTTGGTGTCGAAATTTCAAATTGAAACTACTAGTTCAAATGGGGTATCATATGAAAGGGCTTGATGTACACATTGCAAAATATATTTTATTTATTTTTTTCGACGCATTATTTCTTATTTATAATGAAAAATATCAAATTTAATAATGATACTACGTACATACGGAACCCTCGGTGGGCGAGTCCGACTCGCACTTGTCCGGTTTTTTCTATCATTAGATGACACATAATGAACCAAGTCCAGAGGCCTTTGGCTTTTAGGCGGTTGAAAACACTGGCCTCTGCCAACTCAGCAGCATGGTGGAAGGGGAGACCCATATACCAGTATGGGATGAATATGAATTGTTGTAAAGTAAGTTACACCAAACTTCAAACGTTGTTGATACCTCTTAGAGTCAGCAAGCTGAAGGGGCAGTAAGCTGGATGTGGCCAGCTACTGAGTTAGTGATGGCAGATGAAGGACGATAGTCCTAAAATGAAGGCCGAATATGTTGCCACGAAGGGAGTCCATAGCATATTCTGGAAAGTATTGGGGAAGCCATAAAGCCAACAGTGGGTATGTACCGGCCGATAATAAATAAATATTCCTGGACAAATTACACACCACCATCTAGTCATAAACTAAGCAAAGCTTATGCTATGGGTACTAGATAACTGATATTATACTTAAATACATCGATATTCAGCTGTTATTTTGCGGAAGTCAAATTGGCTTTAAATACATGGTTTTTTTTTTTGTAAAGACATAATATATAGAAAACACCCAAACCAAGACAAACAGACATATTCACGCACACAAATATTTGTCTTGTGCGGGGATCGAACCCGCGATCCCAAAGTTAAAGACATTACTAGCCATTCGACCACCTGACTCATAATGATGATAAACTTGTTCCCTATATCATCATCATCATCAGCCTTTATCTATCCACTGCTGGATACACTACAGAAAGCTTAAGTTATTACACTACAGAAATTAAGAAACTCATATGATATCTGAATCAACCCATATTCATCCCACTGCTGGGATACGGGTCTCCCCTCAATAGAAAAGGTTTAGAGTATACTCCACCACTCTGTTCCACTGCGAGTTGGCGGAGGCCAGTGTTTGCAAGCCGCCTAAAGGCCACCGACTTGGCTTAACGACTATGATAATAGTCGTTAATATGACAACAGCTGGTACTGACGGCTTAACGTGTCCTCCGAAGCACGAAAGAGCTTTAGTTAAATAAACCAATCCATAGACGGGCTACGGGCCTTTCCCAAAGCTTTCCACCATATGCAATCCTCCGCTTTCCGCATCCAACCGCTACCAGTTCCTTTGAGCTCATCGAGAGAGAAGGGACGTCCCATGCTTCGTCGCCCCATACGTGACCTCCAACCTTTGACTTTCCTTCTCCATCTGCCATCACTGACTAGGCAGATGTGACCAGCCAACTGCCACTTTAACTAAAAACTAAAAGTGGGTATGTAAAGGCCGATAATGATGATGATGATGAACTTAAACCCCTTTGTTCCTTATTATAAGTTGTTATAATGGTTGTTATCTTAAAATAGTTAACTGCGACTGCCTTCAGTAATGTTTATATTGCATTAACCCTGTTGCCAGCCGCGATAATATGTCTTATTCATTCGTGCATAAACTTGGTAATAGCATAACATTCCACAACTCCCGAGATTCGCGAACTTTGTATCATTACGCTGATTTGCTGGGATTGTAATTATTTCATGTTTATTATGACATCTCATTCCCTTTGCATTTAGGTATTTTATACTTTATTACTAACGATGTCTTATTTTTATTTGGATAAAGAATTTTGTTTTTAATTTTTCATTCAAAAGAAGTATGGTTTTATTAATGTAATGATTAAAATGGAGTAATGGTTGATGAGGAGTTCGTTGTTGTCGTTGCGCGTGTCAGTCTAATCGAATACACAAGTTAGGCAACGTCCACCGTAGCCTGACCGTGGATGGGTTTATTTATCTTGAGCTTCTTCGTGCTTTGGAGGGCATTAAGACATCGGTCACGGGTTTTCATTAGTTGACAGTCGTTAAGCTAAGTCAGTGGCCTTTACGCAGCTTGAAAACACTGACTGACTGAAGTTGAGCAGCATGATAGAGTACGCTCTAAACCCCTTCGAGTGAGGGGAAACCCATATCCCAACAGTAGGTAGTATAGATACTCCATTAACTTATTATATAAAAAAGCAAAATCTTAGTGTAAAAATAAATATTTAGAGAAGCCATTTTCTTCTATCGCAGTTTCTGAAATGAGAAATACGAGTATATCAACAAATCCCGAATATTTAAAGTCCAAGTACATCAAGTTTCCGCACAGATTTGCCCAATTTTCCCTTCCCATACCCCCCTCCTAATGACATTGTCAAGAACTGTGACCTGAAGCCGTGACTGCATCGCGCCTCGTGGAACTCATATCATGGTGCACGTCACTAGTCCTGATAAAAATCTCCATTTGAGATCGAAAATACTTAGGCATAATGAATATATTGACGTAGAATTGAATAGAATAGAATTGTCTCGACCGATTATTAGTAACAACAACCTTCATTTTAAGAAGAAAAAATGCCTATCTCATGAGGCAGTAGCCGATCGGGAGATTGACTAATCGCTTTTGTAAAACGACACATCTTGCAAATGGGGCTGAAATTCTTAGGAAAGATTAACAGATCGGACAAATGGACGGACAAGATGACGACGGTCTTAAAACACTCAGATTGAAGTGAAAGCGGGGAAAAATTGACACGCCATTACGGGATAATGGCTGATCTCAAAAATTACACTCTTCATTTTGCACACTCCATCAAGTGATACTAATAAGTCTGCTGACGCTCTCTGAATCATTTATTACTTGTTACTTATCTTTTATATCAATATTTATACTTATTATAAAACGAAAACGCTTTCTATGTCTTATGTTTAATTTATTGACTTCTCTTAAGGCTGCCCTGTCCGATTGCATTTCAAATGTAGAAATGGGATTAAATTACTCTTTGATTGTTTACGTCTAAAATAGGCTATTTGACTATCATTTTTATATGTAGGGACGTCTCCATAATATAACCATAGGTGAAAGAATTACTTCGATAGCACAAAAATCTCTCGAGATATGATAATTTGAAAATCACAATTTTTAAACTGTCCCTAAAACGCTCCATACAAAAGACTACCGAATTATGACGTCACAGGTTTGTATTTTGTATGCATCAAATCAGAAATTTGTACGATAGCTATGTTAAATATTACGTTTATGTGATTAGTATCATAATAAAAGTTATAGCATTTTTATAGCTTCTTCAATGGGAATATTATTTTTTAATAATTTCATACTTTTAAAATGGACTTTCCCGCTAAACTTTGATCGACGCTAAAAAAAGTCTGACTGAAGATATTAGAATGAAAGTTTGCAGATCATTATAGTTTTGTGCAATTTACGATATTGTTAAATAATTTATAAAATTTTTAAAGATTGGAAAATAGCCTATTATGGACGACATGGATTACTCTATTTCGGATTATTAATCTAGGCTTGCTCATTATCATAGTTAAAAAATACTATAGTAAAGTAACAGACTATTTGACCAATTTTTTTTTTGGTTTTATATGTAAGGACGTCTGACCTGAGTGGCCGTGTGGTTTCCGGTAGACTAGAATAGAATCACTCCGTCTCTTCCCTTGGATGTCGTCGTACAAGGCGACTAAGGGACATTATAAAACATCGATCAGGCCTCCGCAACCCGCCTGGCCAGCGCGTGGGGAGTGTAGGCCAAATCCTCCTTCTGTCTGGGACCGACGAGAGAGGGTCATGTTCCTGTAGTGGAGACTAAAATGACCTGATGATGATGTAAGGACGTCACAATAATAAAACCACACGTGAAAGAAATACTTCGATAGCACAAAAATCTCTCGATGTTAATTTGAAAATTACAATTTTGGACTTTCCCGAAAACGCTCCATACAACGGGCTACTAGGTTATGACGTCACAGGTTTGTATTATGTATGTATTAAATCAGAAATTTGTACGACACCTATGTTAAATATTACGTTTATGTAATTAGTATCATAATAAAAGTTATAGTATTTTTTATTGCTTCTCCAATGGAAATATTTTTTTTTTATAATTTCATGCTTTTAAAATGGACTTTCCCGCCAAACTTTGATCGACCTTCAATTATGTCGGACGGAAGATATTAGAATGAAAGTTTGCAGATCTTTATAGTTTTGTGTATTGTACGATATTGTTAAATAATTTATATAATTTTTGAACATTGTCCAATAGCCTATCAATAAACTATAGACACCAATTTTTAAGCAGTTTTGATAAAATAGGAGTTTAAAAACTTCAAAATAATTAAGC
The DNA here is from genome assembly GCA_937001555.2 of Hypsopygia costalis. Lineage (NCBI taxonomy): Eukaryota > Metazoa > Arthropoda > Insecta > Lepidoptera > Pyralidae > Hypsopygia > Hypsopygia costalis. The sequence goes on from OW443329.2 coordinate 32,041,599, forward strand.
AACCGGCTAATAATATATTTATTCAAAAATTTTAATATCTTTATTTTGCATAAAAACATTGAGTATTTTTTCTGTAGTTATGGTCTCCCAAACGACTATTCAATTTGCTCCCTTTTCCTTTTTTTTTAAATAACATAATAATAAAACACGGACCTCGTGTAATATGTGTGTGAATTAGCTAATAAATTGTCTATCATTGGAATTATCAATTTTTCACAGGGCGCTTAATGAAGTAACAACCATATTAGAAATACCTACTGATCAGTTGGTCAAAGCGTACTGCGTGATCTAAAACACAGAACAAATTTTGATGCGGTTTTCACTATCAATTAGAGCAGGGCTGTCCAAACCATATACAATACCGGGCCATTACAAATTACTAAATAGATTAGCGGGCCGCAGAAACAAATACCTACTTGACATTTTTACCACCATAAAAAAAAGTTTAAGCTTAGTTAAAACCAGTTAGTTATAAAACTTTAAGTTTCCTAGAAATATATAATTTTCCGTCAATGTACCGGTAAAAAATTATATAAAACCAGTAAATGAAAAGCACGTCATGGGCCGCACAAATATAAGCCGAGGGCCGCATGCATCCAGCGGGCCGTGCCTTGGACAGCCCTGACTTAGAGTATCTTTCCCGAAAGGTATACATGGATAATACACAGTATATTATTTACCACGGGCCAAGCTCAGACGGAACGCTAATAAAAGGTATAGAATAGCTGGACTCAGTGACAATGAAGTATTTTCTAGTAGCTCCTAAAAAAAAATGGAACGCGTTGCCGGCATATGTATTTCCTCATTCATACAATATGGGATCCTTCAAGCGAAGCGTGAAGAAGCATCTTATAGGCCAGCATGGCAGCGTCAACTGACAAGACATCAAGGTCTCTTGTCCATTGCCGATGCGATTGCGGCTTCTCTTTTCACTTACCATCAGGCGAAGCGGAGTCAATATAAAAAAATGAGCTAATATAAAAAATAATAATAACTAAAATTATGGACCACAAAATAAAGTAATAAACAAAAACTGTCTCAAGTGCTGCACTCGATTTCCACGTTACCATCCTTGTATCAAACAAAAAACTTATTCTAACATTTGAACAAGTATTCTAATTCATATGATCAAGAATGTATATTTAACCGTGTTCTAAAAACAGTAAATCGATTAAAGAACCTCATACATTTTAATTCCCAGAGCCGGACTCCAGTGAACACGGGCGTAAAGAAAACGAGAGCGCGTTTTCGTACATCTTTGATTACCAGAGCACAAGGTCACGAGTTGCGAACGGGTCTCTCCATGAATAATATATAGGGTGGTCTCCTGAGGGTTAACCGTTGTGTTGCTAGGGTTGTCCCGCGCCGAAAGTGACGTGCTGTGACAGGGTAAATATAGGTATCGCGTGTGACGCAATGCGATTTAGGAGCAGAATATATGAATATCAAAAATCAAATACAAAATTTATTTATTCCTTGGACTTTATAAAGCACTTAGAAACGTCATACAAATTAAATATAAGAACATGTATAAATCATTAGTACTCTAAATCCGTAGAGCTTAGATTCACTTTCATCACACTATCTTGAATGTGAAAGTGAATTTAAGTGCAGTTCCGGCGACGGGGCTTCTTGAGAAGAACTGGCAAGAAACTCAAGGCCGACTCTTTTAATTAATATAATGACTCTTTTAATTATGAATAGTAGAAAGGTTTCGAGGTGTAAGTCTTATCGGTCACCATAGTATGTGGAGCTGAAGTTAACCTGGGCGTATCCTAGCATGTGAACGAGATTCTGAAGTACCACTTCAAGTCGAGATTCGTATTTCTTTCCTAGCTGAGTTCAATACGCCCAGTCTCTCTTTCATCAGAGGCACGATCGCAAATTAGTGCATCAGGGTGCAATCAGGGTGCCATGGATGGATAATCAACCGTGTTAAATATGTGTTTCTCTTTTTAGGAGGAGGTGCTATGTTCGATTGTATGTATATTATTTTATGAATGTTCCAAGAGTTTGCCGCCAATTGCTTGTTTATAGCACGTGATTACTATCAATGTTTTGCGCTATGAAAAATTCCAATAAATATGGTTTTTTTTTGTTTATCGGTAGTAGGTGGATTCTCTAGTGGTGAAACATACTAGCTTGTTATTTTCAATCGATTTTAGTAACACTAAATAATATTTTGTATATAGGTATTTTTTTATATAATGTATAGTCTTGACTGAATTATAGACCCAAGGAATTAAATGTTATATATATATATATATATATATATATATATATATATATATATATATATATATATATATATATATATATATATATATATATATATATATATATATATATATATATATGTGTGTGTGTGTGTGTGTATTACAAAATCTAACTTTTCTGTTGAAATAATGCAAAAGAAATCTAATGTAATGTAAAGATTATTATTTAAAAAAAAACAGTAAACGGCACAGAAATATACTAAGATTAGCAAATTGTAGAACTACCTTGTTCAGTAATAGTATATTCTGCATGCAAATAAAAATTTATAATAAAGTGCCAAGTTTCCTAATGGAAATTGAGTGCATACGTATCTTCACTACATAGTATAAAACAAAGTCGCTTTCTCTGTCCCTATGTCCCTTTGTATGCTTAAATCTTTGAAACTACGCAACGGATTATGATGCGGTTTTTTTTAATAGATAGAGTGATTCAACTGGAAAGTTTATATGTATAATATATGCATAACATAGTAGAAAAACACTGATAATTTAGAGGTTTCTAATGTGATGTCGTAAATAAACACATTTTTTTGCTCTTTCATTGCAAACGCTGGCTGAACCCAACGAGATAGATCAAAATAATGTAGTACAGTATTGTTCACCTTAAAATGGTCTACAAAAAAGTTCGCGATGGTATATGTCTATCTCTTAGTGGTAACACACAATAACCGTTATTTTATCCTTTGCTTTTTACAAGAAATAATGCCTTATTTACGAAGCGATTTTATCACTACATAGTATAAAACAAAGTCGCTTTCTCTGTCCCTATGTCCCTTTGTATGCTTAAATCTTTGAAACTACGCAACGGATTATGATGCGGTTTTTTTTAATAGATAGAGTGATTCAACTGGAAAGTTTATATGTATAATATATGCATAACATCGTAGAAAAACACAGATAATTTAGAGGTTTCTAATGTGATGTCGTAAATAAACACATTTTTTTGCTCTTTCATTGCAAACGCTGGCTGAACCCAACGAGATAGATCAAAATAATGTAGTACAGTATTGTTCACCTTAAAATGGTCTACAAAAAAGTTCGCGATGGTATATGTCTATCTCTTAGTGGTAACACACAATAACCGTTATTTTATCCTTTGCTTTTTACAAGAAATAATGCCTTATTTACGAAGCGATTTTAAGCAATACAGAATTAATCCTTATCCAATTAAGTACCTTAAATACATTGCGCATTTAATATAGATCAATATGGCCCTTCACAGCATGTAATTTAAATGAATAGTTTAGAAGATATTACACATTTAAAATGCAGGGACATAACGGCTGTGGCGGTACCGGCCGCGGAGCCGGCGGCGTGTGCCTATAACTGGGGAAGGACTGGATAGGACAAAGCGCAAAGACCTTCTGTAGTACATTTAGTATCAGCATTGCACCCGTGCGAAGCCGGGGCGGGTCGCTAGTTAAATATAATTTGAAAAAACTATTAATTGAAAAGTCCTATTATTCCATAGATGAATTTTTAAATGATAAGATCAAGACACATGTAATGTAAATAATTAATTTTAATATGATAGTTTGACATATATTCGATATAATGTAATATTTGATAATATTGTAATACTCATAAAATCTAATAACATTGTAATTTAATAATTTCGTATTGGATAATTTGTAAATATATTGTGACATGACATGTTTAGTGTAATCTACGAGTTTACTATGATAAATTTGCACAGCTAACGGTTAAAATATAGCGATCACTCAATGTATAAAATTAACACCAAATGTAACCTATATTTATGCAAATTAATTGATTGATTGACTGATTGAAATATAATGAAATTAACAATCCCTAGTAATAAGACGAGCCCGGTGGTCGAATGGCTAGCAATTGCTACTTTGACTCCGAGGTCTCGGGTTCGATCCCCGCACAAGACAAACATGACTATGTGTGCATGGATATGTCTGTTTATCTGTGTGTTTTCTACGTATTATAGCCCTGCCATACACTCGTCGAGTGGCGAGGGAAGTAGCGAGGGAAGTAGGCAGGAATGTAGTGTGGCCACGTTACTCGTCTTGCCGCTCGTCTTGCTCTTCGTCTTGCCCATCATTCCCTGTTTTGTCGGTTTTTTGGGCGCGAATCAAAGGACCGGCAATGTGAACGCGAGTGTCCGGCCACATAATCGCGTCGGACGCATTTCGCATCGAGCGCTCGGGCGCGTAACACGCGACATATTTTTTAAATCAATTTTTTAAAATCATGTCTGTCATGAACATTTCCCTATAAGAGCTGGTAGCAAAAAAGAAATGTTTAATGGCATGTTTTAGACCGTTAGTCCATAAAAAAAAGCTTCGTTTCGCTATAATAAAAATGCATATCGCGGACGCTGCCACAGCTTCAACGTCCATTGTATAGCAAAGGCGAATGTCCAAGTGCGGAGCGTCGCGAATAATTGCGCGAGTAGAGCAGTGTGTGGGCAGTGAGGGAAACATCGCGGCAGCGCGAGGAGCATAGTGTGGCGGCGGGGTTAGAAATATACACAATTCACTTTAAAAATAAATAATAAAATTAAATTAAAACAAATATTTAAAGGGGGCACGCACCCTATACCTATAAACAGCTAATGCGCCCCGTGTGCCAACCTTCCGGTTATATCACGGGGGATGCGAGTCTCTCGTCCAGTAAATCAACCAGACGAGAGGACCTTTACCTGCACCGCTTTTGCGCTCAGTAAACCAACCGAGCACGCAAGCGTAGCAGTAGCAGGTCTTATTCCGCTTTCACCTGCATGCAGTCTACTTACGTACTCTTAAGTCGAGTAGCTCGTGGCGACCGACGCTCGGAGAACCCAAGCATCGGGGCCCTACTACCACTCCCCATTCTCCATGATGGGTAGCCGGAGCTGTATGGCACGCTCACATCCCGGCGCGCAAGTACAAGTACAAGCGCGCCTAGTGTTTCTGCACCCACACTGGGGCGCCGGATAGCCGGCTCCCTGATTTATTTAAAGGGGGCAGTAAAGTTCCATACAACAAACGTGATTTTTTTGCCGTTCAGATAATTGTACGGAAGCTGTCGTGCGCGAGTCCGACTCGTACTTAGCCGGTTTTTATAGATAATGGTACGGAACCCTACGTGCGCGAGTCCGACTCGCACTTGGCCGGTTTTTATTACAGTTATTATCATAAGTGTTATACATAAGCGATGATGGTATTTGACACATGAGGCATGACGCCTACACTTTTTCTAAGCGACTGTGAAAATAAATATTCATAATGTACTTTATTTCCAATATAGGTCGATGTATTTACCGCCCACATTTTAATATATTAGGTATTCTATCGAAGGCACGTATGTACATTGTGCTGAAAATAGATATCGTGAACTGTAATTGTGATAGCCAAATTACAGTAATCAATATCAGTATGAAATTCGTTATTATTATTTTGATAGGAAATTCGTTACATATTATTTTTGGGGGTGTAGGTGGTTTATCAACATCTTTGAACCAAAGCCAACTTCACCTGCACGCGGTACATCTTGCTGACTGACAAACGAAGCTCTGGCGAAAAGAGAGGTAGGGAGCGTAATTGTAAGCTTGTACGCTAGGGAATGTACCTCCATCTCAGAATACCGCAGCCAAATAACAATTCCCTTGAGGGTTGTGTTCCTGCGACTGAGTGATGTCACCAGAAAGGAAGGAGATGCTGCGATGGTAGCGGTGGTGGCGGTGCGTGAGCGATATTTTATGTCGCGAGCGTTAATATGGCTACGGTAACCGCTTCACATCAGTCGGGCCGTGTGCTTGTCTGCCTCCAGACCTTGCATATAAAAAAACTAAAGGAATTATTAATAAACTGGTAGCTATATATTTTAATCGTGTTAAAATTACATACGTACCTATAAATATCAGTAAATATTTCTGGACAATTTACACAGCGCCATCTATTTCCAAATTAAGCTCAAAGCTTGTGTTATGGGTACTAGACAACTGATAAATGTACTTAAATACATTTTTTTTTGTAAATACACACATATAATACATAGAAAACACCCAAACCAAGACAAACAAACATGTTCATGCACACAAATGTTTGTCTTGTGCGGCAATCGAACCCGCGACCTCGGAGTCAAAGTGGCCATTGCTAACCATTCGACCACCGAGTTCGTCAAATATACATGAACTATTATATATGACGCCATCGAACTATTCCGTGCTTCGGAGGGCGCGTTAAGCCGTCGGTCCCGGTTGTTGTCATTAGAGTCGTTAAGCCAAGTTAGTGGCCTCCGGGCGGCTTGAAAACACTGGCCTCCACCAATCCGCACTTGCGCACCGTGGTGGAGTATGTTCTAAGCCCCTTCGTTTGAGGGGAGACCCGCATCCCAGCAGTGGGATGAGTAAGGGTTGACGTCGGTACATATGAATATGTATAGTCTTATACATGAACTTAAAAAAAAATACGTGTGGCACTCGGCGACTGCCGCGGTAAAGCTATGGCATAGCTTTTATATTAAATTAAAATTTTATGCCATCGTCTGTATTTTTTATTAAATGAAAATTTTATCCCAATCAGTAATAATGTCAAAAATAATGATGTCAAAATCGAATGTCAAAAATCAGCTCAGCATATAGGCTCCGCCTCGCCTGATGGTAAGCGACAAGAGGAGCCCCAATCGGCAACGGACAAGAGACCTTGATGTCTTGTCAGTTGACGCTGCCATGCCGGCCTACTATGCTTCTTCATGCTTCGCTTGAAGGAACCTATATTGTATGAATGAGGAAATACATATGCCAGCAACGCGTTCCACTTTATAATGGTGCGACATAGATTATTTAAATTAGATCGGCTACAAAATTTATGCATACGAATTGTTTTCGATCTATTCAAGTATGACAACATCTCAGCATTTCGTCATCGACTTGGTTGGCAGCCCATTAGACCTCATAGGAGTATCCACAATAGTCCACGTGCTGTCTCTCCTATATAATGTGTTATTTCAACAGTTTCCTTGTTCCTTAGTGATAGGTTTCAGTATCGACCGAGAGATTATCGCTTGCGATGTAAGGTTGATTTAATTCTGGACATTCCACATCACAGTACAAATAATTATACCAACTCCTTTAAAGCGAGGGCAGCAAGGCTTTGGAATTCCTTACCCAATGAAGTAAGAGAAGCTCCTTTAATAGAATTACTTTCGTGACAATTCTTAAAACACTGAATTCTTTATATTATGTAATAGAGTTTGTGATTTTGTGATACGATTCTACTTCTATATATGTAGAAGACACACGTATATCAAGTTACCTGTGCGTATACGCCAACATTTAAGTACTGCACCGCCTATATGTTAAATATGTCATCTTAGATGCTCAAAGGTAGGCTGGAAGGGATCCATCGAAAGAATAAGTCCGCCTTTGTACAAATTTATGTAATCATTGTATATTGTTTGGCCGTGTGGTTTCCGGCAGACTAGAATAGAATCACTCCGTTTCTGCCCGTGGATGTCGTACAAGGCGACTAAGGGAAATACATTGTCAAATATCGACCAGGCCTCCCCAACCCGTTTGGCCAGCGTGGGGAGTGTAGGCCAAATTCTCCTTCCGTCTAGGACGGACGATAGAGGATCGTGCTCCTGTAGTGGAGACTAAAATTGACCTCATGATGATGATGATAATGATTGTATACTGCTAGTTTTTGTACAATAGACCTAATTACAACATTAAAAATGGACATTGCTATGCAAAATAGATCCAGGCGACAAACTATACCAAATTGAGAGATATAACTTAGCGAGAAATTTCAAATCGAGTTATAAAATTCGCAACAGATTCTAGCAGATTGATGACATTTCATTCCCAAAACTTACACTGCGTGATATTTTTATTCCTATTAAACTTTAAATAGCTTTAAATTAGAAACAACAAAACAAAATTAGAAGTACAGTGAATCAATAAATTATTACAGACTTGTTGAAACAAGGCGGCCTTATTGCTGAGAGCAATCATATATAGCTTCTACTGTGATTCCGCGTAAAAACAAAGACTAACTTCATGCAGATGAAGTGACGGGTTGCAGCTAGTTTAGCATAAAGATAAAGACATAGGTATGAAAAGTTTGAGCACAGCCGGATTTAGCCCAATTAGCAGTGATAGCCCGGTAGAGGCCAGCGCGAGTTAAACCACCGGTGATCGTTGCCCACTATTATCTTATGTTTGCGGGAATGTTGCGCACTAATAGATTAGCTTGTATATGTCATAGATGTAGAACAATCGATAGGACAATGTATGACCACAGTATAAATAATAGAACTATGTACAATATGGCGACTTCTTGCCGCTTTTTCGTATCGACCTCACCCTCCCCCTCTGAGACAGTTTCTATGGCGCCGCACGCACATACGCTCATTTATGCACTGCACAGACGCCATTGTTTATGTAATTGTAAACGAAGCGACATTTTTCATGGAGTTGCCGGGGTGTGGTAAGACTAAAAACCGGCCAAGTGCGAGTCGGACTCGCCGACTGAGGGTTCCATACGTAGGATTATTATAAATTTGATATTTTTCTTTGTAAATAAGAAATAATGAGCCTGAAAAAATAAATAAAATATATTTTGCCATGTGCACATCAAGTCCTTTCATATGATACCCCATTTGAACTAGTAGCTTCAATTTGAAATTTCGACCTCCTATAAAAAAAATATAATTTTTAAGATTTAATTACAAATGTATAGTTTTGAGATTTATTCTAGTACTTGTAGTCCATAACGATGTTACTTGCCAAATTTCATAGTTCTAGGTCAACGGGAAGTACCCTATAGGTTTTGATTCCCTTGAGAATGTGTCGATATATGCATTTTTTGCCGAATAAACGGCCGTATCTATTTTTTACGTAAACTTAGCAGTTTGATTTTTTTTACACGTTCATGGGACCGTAGACCTGAGTATACAGTTCAAATTTCAGCTTGATACCTCCACGCAATCTCGACATAGAGGGTCTTGACAGACAGACAGACAGGCGGACAACAAAGTGATCTTATAAGGGTTCCGTTTTTCCTTTTGAGGTACGAAATCCTAAAAATTTACAAGAAAAGTACTTATGTATATTTATTACTTAGTACTCATAGCTTTGTTTAGTTTGGGGCTAGATGGCGCTGTGCAATTTGTCCTGGCTTATTGTTAATAGGCAGAATGGCCTCTATACAAAAGTGAAGCGGGCGCTACATCAAGCTGCAAACATTTGAACATTTAAATGACGAACTTTGCACACTTGTTTGTACACTTATTGAAGCAACCTGCCACACTGCTTTGCGACGATTTTGTTGATGCAGTGCTTATACTATTTGAGTGCATGTCATTATTTATTAAATGTACAGAAAAATATGAATCTATCAAAACGGCCAAAGGCGTGAATGGACGTGTGAAATGTATCGTATCGTAATAGAACAGAAAAACTCGCGCGACTGAACTGAACTTTGCGCAAGTGTGGCATGCTACGCAAACATTTGGACATTGTCGACTTTGAACGCTTTGATGTACGCTAAAAAACCGACACCGCTTGGCAAAGTGCACTTCTTTGCGCACTTGTTTGAACAAAGATTTAAAGTCCTGTGCTACACATAGCTTCATTCAAATGTTCAAATATTTGCAGCTTGATGTAGCGCCGTATACAGATGCATGTATGTGATAATGGTGTAGACCACAAGGTTGTAATTACCAGGCCGTGTACAGAGCGAGGAATTTAATTACCCTGATCTATAATTCATGCTGTCGGTACTCCGTTGTCCTATGACATGATGCATGGGGGATCAGTTTCGTTACCTGTCCATATATCAACTGCGAATGGGCCATTGTACAGTATTAACTAACGTATATCAAATCGAAATGTTGGGAAACTGTATATGTTGACAATTGTAATGTGGAACGAGGAGAGAGTTTTTTTTTTATATGAGAGGGTGGCAAACGAGCTTGTGGGTCTTCTGATGGTAAGCAATCATCACCGCCCATGGCCAGCCAGATCAGCGACACCGCTATTCCGTTGCCAGCAAATACTCCTTCCTTTCTTTCTGGTGACCAAACTCACTCGCAGGAACACAACAACTCTCAAGGGAAATGTTATTTGGCTGCTGTATACTGTGAGGTGGAGAGATTTCCCCAGTCGGGCAGCTTAAAGAATACGCTATGCCCTACCACTCTTTTCGCCAAAGCCTCGTTTGTCAGTCAGCGGCTGGGAGCGGCTGGATGTGGAAGGATTGTATCTGGTGGAAAGCATTGGGGAAGGTTTATATCCAGGAGTGGGTAGATACAGGCTGATGATGATGATGTAAAAGTCTGTGCTTGTGTAGCAAATAAATTTTATTTCTTTCTATATTGTGTTTATATATACATATTGAAAGTTATATAGAAAAACATATAGAATATGTTAATGATAAAATACTATATAATTTAGTTTAAGTACCTTTACATGTTACGATATCATATATCCAAAATATAGAAATTATAGTGACGTAAACACGCAGAAAGGTTGAAATTATCTCGCGTGTAATTTCTCAGATCTTGTCCGACCTACTTTTGAGCACAAGAGCACTTCTTGGGAAGTTAATTGAATTGAGGGCCTCACAAGATCTGAGGGAGAACCACTCTCACAGCTCATGTTACGACACGCTAAGCGGAGGTATGATATTACTAAATAAATTGACATATTTTACATACACTTTATAAGTAAATAAAATCGAAGTGATGTATAATTATGAAATAACCTCCTAAAGTGCGGTATACAGCATTTTTTTTTCTAACGCGTCGGGTGATATACGAATATACCATCTATGTCAAACTGTTACAGTAGCTATATAATCGCTTGCAAAATGAAATATCGCCCGCACGCCGTCACCACCGCTGCCAACGCAATAATTCCTTCCATCCTTCCTGAAAACTTCAATCACTTAAGGCTTGTTATGTTCCGCAGCAACAAGAATAAGAGAATTGGCTTGTATCCCATTTTTTTTTCGATTTGTTATTTAAAGACGTCACAATAATATAAATATAGGTGAAATAATTACTTCGATTGCATAAAAACTTCTCGAGATATGATAACTTGAAGACGTAACGCTCCATACAAACGGCCACCACGTTATCACGTCACACCGTGCTATTTTATATGCATTAAATCAGAAATTTGTACGACAGCTATGTTAAATATTGCGTTTATGTAGCCAGTGCCGTAACAAAAGTTATAGTATTTTTTATTGTTTCTACAATGGTAATATTTATTTTTTATAATTTCATACCTTTAAAATGGACTTTCCCACCAAACTTTGACCGAACATAAAACACGTCGGACATAAGTTATTAAAATTTTAAGATCGCAGATCGTTCTAGTTTTGTGTATTTTAAGTTACTGCTATAGAGTTTTTATAATTTTGTAACATGGGCAACAAGCCTATTTGACTGAGGTACTTTGTGAGATGGAGGTACTTTTTGAAGTAGGCACTGCTTATGAATATCTAAAGTGTTTAAATTGGTTTACAAAAAAAAGTGTCCTCTTTTTTAAATTTGCAGCATCCAATAGGGTTAATAATGCTTCTGTAATGTTAATGTATTCATCATGAGGTCATTTTAGTCTCCACTACAGGAGCACGACCCTCTCTCGTCCGTCCTAGACAGAAGGAGGATTTGGCCTACACTCCCCACGCTGGCCAGACGGGTTGGGGAGGCCTGATCGATAATATGTTTTATAATGTATTTCCCTTAGTCGCCTTGTACGACATCCACGGGAAGAGATGGAGTGATAGTACTACTATACTCTTCAGCAAAGAGAGTATTTCTTACGAAAGTTGTATTTCCCTTAGTCGCCTTGTACGAAATCCACGGGAAGAGACGGAGTGATTCTATTCTAGTCTGCCGGAAACCACACGGCCACGTTAATGTATTGCAATGTAAATATTTAAAAGACCAAATGTTTACATTATAGACGCAATAAATAGTATGAGAATGTATATGATTGTACCTGGGTATTTTCTGTATGTAACATTCACTGTGTGAGAGATGCTATGTGAGGGGTAACTGCATATGATGGTTAATAGAGGTGAATCGTAGAAAAATACATATTGCACCGACCTCCAATCTATATAATATTAATACGTGAACCAAAAACTTTGTACCCCTTTTTAGGAAAATTGGGCAATTATAGTTTATATAGAGAAGGAGGGTAGAATGCTAATATATATTTTTTAATAATGCATAAAAAATACATTATATCAGTAAAAAAAAACATTACACAGACTACCATGTATTAGACATGTACCTAAACGCATATATCGCTCATTGGCTGCAACATCGTCATAATTAAAGTCTACATGCATTTTACGAACGTTATTTTGGTATTTATTTTGATATACTGTCTCTACTTTCAGATACTTCTTAATAGGTTTATAACATTTTAGAAGTGCCTAATTATTTTCTTATCGTATTATTGTTGCAATTAATAAGTCTTATTTGGTTGGATAATCATTAAAGTGATCTACGTGCAACAACGACATAAATGTACGCTGTGGCCATATTGCAACAATGAGCGATATACTCTTTTATTTAAGTCATAATTTAAATCCATTAGTAATAGGAAAAGGATAAACCAATGATGAATATTCACTAATATTTTATTTATTTATTTTTCAGGTATGTACCGCAACAAGCATGTTGGAGATTTATTTGCAAGGTACAGAAGACATTGAATATATCCTGTTTAGATTCCTAACTGAATTTTGTATGACATAGCAAAGAATATTGGTTTGTAGTCATTGCATTCAAATCTACGCAACATAAAGTAGTGATTTTAATTCTGTGTTCATTATTTTACGCTTCTCGTACTTCTGAAGGCACGTTACATCGTCTGTCCCGCCCACTTAACACATAAAAGAGACTTGAAAGTAAGAGACTTTATTGCTACAATGCAATCTCTTCCAAGCAACATTTACACAGAGAAAAAAATACAAATAATAAGGTAGGTACATCATAAATAAATAAAGGCAGACTTAATATATTATGAAAAAAAAAAACGTTCAAATTCGTACACATAATAAATCATTGCCTAAATTGTTCATTAAATACATGGAGAAATGTACAATATACTTAGGAGAAACATATGGATCATTACAATCAAATTGCTTTCTCCAGACAAATTAATTGACATCAATTACTAAGACATTCGATGGACTTACATACATTCGAGTATATCATTAGAGTAATCGGCTTATTACATCGTCTGGTCTAGATAGACTGTACCTAATTACTGAATAGAGAGTCAGATTTTTTTTATACTACGTCGGGTGGCAGACATGCACACAGCCTGCCTGATATGAAGCGGTTACCTGTATTAACACTCGCAAATTACAATATATTATTATGCAATATTGCAAATATCATTCGCGCATCGCCATCCCCGCTGCCAACGCAACAACTCTCTCCTTCCTGGTAAACTCAAATAAGAACCTTAAGAGAATTGTTATTTGACTACGGTTTTCTGTGAGGTGGAGGTACTTCTCCAGCCCGTCCATCTAGATGTAATGTTCAACGCTGTGCTTTCTGGTCTTTGGTCACAACTCTAAAATTTTCTCCACTAACGACCGACAGTTATGCAAGCCATGTGGCCTATCCACTACCACTTTAGCCTGCTGATTCTAATAACTATATTAAATAGTCCCAAACTAAGCAAAGATATGGGTACTGGATTTATACTTTAACATATATTTTTTTGCAAATACTGACATGTAATACATAAAAATCACCTAGACAAAGACAAATAGACATGTCCATGCACAGAAATATTTGTCTTGTGAGGGGATCAAACCCGTAATCTCGGAGTCAAAGTGGTCATCGCTAGCCATTCGACCGCCGAGATCGTTAAAATTATATTGGTAAGGGATATACTAATTTTTTGAGTGTGTCACGTAGAGATACTCTGAGCATAACTATCTATCTAATTAACTGCCAATGTACTTGAATGAGATTCTCTTAATCTACGTAGAATGTCACGTAATAAGACAAGACATGTGGTACGTAATCAATAGCCGAGGTTTGTAGTCGGACGCAAACAAGACGCTGACAAATTGCTGCATTAATGAACTGGTTGAAGCAAATTGAGTCACAGGCAGACATACTCTAGAGCAGGGCTATCCAAGGCACGACCCGCGGGCCGCATGCGGCCCTCAGTTTATACTTGTGTGGCCCGTGACGTATTTTTTAACCGACTCTAAAAAAGGAAGATATTCTCAATTCGGCTGTATTTGTTTTTAATGTTTGTTACTTAATTATTCCGTGATTTATAAACCGATTTGAAAAAAAATTTTTTTTATTTGAAAGAGTATACTTCCAGATTGGTCCCATATTTTTTTCATCATTATCATCATCATCAGCCTGTTTCTACGTACATACATGTAGAGTCATATTTGAAGTCGGTTTTTTTTTTGTTAAAATTATCATTAACCGGTTTTTGTACAGTTTTTTACCGCTACATGTTTTGTGCAACGAATCTGACTAAAAATTATGTACATATTTTTAGCAAAGTTAAAGTTTTACAACTAACTCGTTATACTTAGCTTGCTTTCAAAGTAGGTAGTAAAAATGGCAAGTAGTTATTTGGTTCTGTGGCCTGCTAACTTATTTACTAATTTGTAACGGCCCGGTATTCTACATGACTTGGATAGCCCTGTTCTAGAGCAACATTTCCCAAACGTATAGCATCATGTTATGTTATTACACTACTTGAACAACGGCGAACTTTAAAGCCCTGTAGGTTTGTAATTTGGGATTTTTAAAGCAATTTTATTCGATAAGTACTAAAGCATTGTAAATTTATTTTTTTATCATGTCTGTTTATTTATTACATTTCAATTGAGCATCTAATCTTTCTTCTTGTTTGATTGGCTAAACGATTCGCTTTACTTTGTTCGAAAGAAAAAATAACGTAAATATGAGTCGATTTTAAAACTAAAAAAGTAAATATAAACTATGTCTAGATAGAACGAAATAAGTTATATCATACTTCAAAACAAAGGGCAAGATTTGAGAATTACGCAACTGTCCACAAGACCACTAGTTCCACGAAAAATAAAAGCCAGTAAAAATGAAACAAATCATTCTTAATTAGATAATAATATAATAAAACTCAATGGTTCTTGAGGACACCACTTTAATATCTAAGTAGAACAGTATAAACTTGTATGTTTAAGGTACTTATAATCTATAGCAACTTCAACTAGGCACTTGTTGCCTCCAGCACGCTTCGAACAAGATTGATTTAAAATCACTGACACTGTCTAGAAGAGGATTTTACTAGTCAAAACAACAACCATTATTCAACTGATATTCATTTAAAAGCAGCTGAAATACATCCGGAATACAACACTTGATTTGACTATTAAAAACCTCTTTTTATTAACAATTTATTAAAACAGGAGTACATTACCCGTTTATAATTAAAATAAAATATTTAGACAAATTGCACAATAATGAGAACAATTTAATATAAAACGAATTACTTTTTAATATCGGAAATGAATCACAACACTCGGCCGTCCTATTAGCGGGCTATCTCCGGAGCACGCAACTAATCACAACACTCGAATTACAAATAGGTAAGTAATTTTGATTAAGATAATAAATTCTATTGTTATTATCAATATACTTATTATTTCTACCATTTATTTAGGCAGTAATCATAGTAGTATATGTACTAAAATTAAAGCGTATCAAAATTATGTAAGTACTTATATAATATACACGTAACAAGCAATTCCAATTACAGATTTATTTCGTAATATCAAGAATATCTCTCAGACTGATAATACAATATCAAACTACGTATAAATCAGGTATAGTTAAATCTTATATCACAACACATCTATTTGGTCTACATACATAATTGTTCACATACATTGACATCAATTACATATTATTAGAAAACATAGTATTTATTTTTCAGACTCCGCACTACTGCTGTCTGAATCAGACGAGGATTCGGAACCAGAAGATTTGTTCAACTCTAGTGCCTGGACATGAATCCAGGGTCGCATTCTATCTGCCGCAACAACACTATCATAGCGCTTGGTATTGAATCCAGGCACATTGGTAATTTGGTAGCGGTAATTGCCCAAAGATTTTGCAACCTTATATGGGCCAATGAATTTGGGCATCAACTTTTTACTCTTTCCGTCATTATAATAATTAGTTTTTGTTATTTTCACTAAGTCACCTATAGAGTATGAGACTGCGGGGTATCTATTCAAGTCATAATATTTTTTCTGTCGTTTTTGGCTTTCATTTGTGTTTACTGCCGCTTGATGCCTGATTTCATCTATGTTCGTGGATCTAGACGAAATATTAGTTAGGGAATCGGAATCATTCCGATGCCCAACCTCACCTATGCCCGCCGACAGAGACGAAGTATTAAGCAGGGAATCGGAATCGTTCTTATCCCTACCTTCCTGTATGTCCTCAGGCACAGGCGAAGCCAGGGGATCGCAATTACTCCGTTCATTAACGACCGTCAACATGTTGTCAGTGGAGTCGTTTAGCCTAATACCGAATAGTATCTCTGATGCAGACTTTTTCGTGGTGGCATTTATTGTATTATTTATACCCCACTGAACTTTACCCAGTTGCTGATCCCAGTTGCGTTCATCTTTTCCTGAATTTTGGGTAGACAGAGAAGTAAGAATAGTTTGATTAAATCTCTCTGCCTGACCGTTCGCTCTGGGACAAGCAACCGCGTTAAGCACATGTCTTATGCCGTTGCTACTACAAAATTCCTTAAATAGTGCAGATGTAAATGCAGTTCCCCGATCAGAGACTATCCTAGAGGGTATGCCGAAATCATTAAATATATTTTGTAATATTTTAATAACATTCTTGGACTTTGTATCTTTAACTGGTCTAGCGAAAAGATATTTTGTGAATGCATCAACTATAGTTAAAATATACATGTTACCTAACTTGCTTTTAACGAATGGGCCTAAATGATCTAAGTGCAACGTATGAAATGGCTTCACGACCTTTACAATCGGATGTAAAAGCCCCCTGCGTATCTTTGCTGCATTATCTTTATTATAAGCGCAATCGATGCAAGCAGCCACATACTTCTTAACAAAACGACGTAATTTAGGAAACCAATATTGGCTTTGGATACGTTCTAACGTTTTTGCCAATCCAAAATGACCGATATCATCATGGTTGGCTCTGCAAATCTGCCACCTTGCGTCTTTAGGCACGACTAATCGTAGATCATCATCAATTTTCCTATACAGTGTATGATTCTTGATTGCATAATTTTTCCTAATCTCCGAATTATTTTCATCAGTATTTGGCTTTAAAATTTGAATTATTCTTTGCAATTCAGGGTCGGCAGTTTGCAGAGTAACAATCCAATTACCAGTACTAATACTTAATGTCTTTAAGGAACTAGCCAAATCTGTAAAAGATGGTGGGTTTCTGCTAAGAGCGTCAACGTGACTCATGCGACAGCCAGGACGATATTCGATATTGAAATCAAATTCACTAATTTGCAACCACCACCGCGCTATGCGTGGAATTAGGTCCCTTTTGGTCAATGTAGTCCTGAGAGCATTGCAGTCAGTGTAGACTGAAAATTTAAGTCCTAGGAGATAAGGACGAAACTTTTTAAGAGAGCAAACTACAGCCAGAGTTTCTAACTCATAGGAGTGTAAATGTTTTTCTTCTGGCGTAGTTTGTCTACTGAAGTAGGCTACTGGTTTCAAGACCCTAGGATGGGATTGCCATTGCATAAGCATGCCTCCTAACCCTAATGAACTTGCATCGGTATGCAATTCAGTGTCCAATTTTGGATCGTACAATGCCAAAATCGGGCGTTCTATTAATCGGGCTCTTAACGTTAAAAATGAGTTTATCTGGTCTGACGACCACTGCCACAAAGGTACATCTTTCTTGAGAAGTTTAGTGAGAGGCCTGGCAATTTCACCGAAACTCTTAACAAACTTTCTAAAATAGCTTGCCAGACCCAAGAACTGGCGAAGTTCGTGTGTGTTTGTGGGGACAGGAAAGTCTTTAACTGCCGTAATCTTTCGTTCACTAGGTTTAATGCCTTCGTCTGAAACCTCGTAACCCAAATATTCTATTGTTTTGTCAAAGAATCGACATTTCGACAACTTTAGGGTGAGACCAGCGTCCTTAAGCAAATTTAGAATGTCCTCCAACTTTTGAAATCCCTCATCGATCGTAGCAGACGGAATAAGGAGATCATCCATATAGGCCAAAACAGAGTTAAATCTACGTGAGCCTAGCAATTTATTGACAGTCTTTTGAAAAACTGATGGAGCATTTGCCAACCCAAATGGGACCCTATTAAATTCGTAGTGACCATCTGGGGTGACAAATGCCGTAAGGTGCCGACTACTTTCTCCAATGGGAATTTGGTAATAGCCAGAGGCCAAATCCAAAGTTATAAAATATTTATTGCCGCTTAAATTTGAAATTTGATCGTCTATAATAGGTAGAGGATATTTATCTTTAATAGTTTTATTATTTAAGGCACGATAGTCTACACACAGCCTAGGTTCTCCGTTTTTCTTTTTAACAATAAGTATGGGGCTAGCATAATTTGACTCCGATTCTTGGACAATATCGTTCTTTAGCAACTCATCAACAATATCCCTAACCGTTTGTCTTTCACTGTAGGATAACCTATATGGCCTGTATACAACAGGATTTTTATCATGTAGCTCAATATTCATTACAGTATCTTTAACGCATCCTAATTCACTGAGATTCTGAGCAAAGCATACTCTATACTTTTGTAGTAGGTTGCAAAGTCTTTCTAAAGTCTGATGGTCGACGTCTTTGCCAATTTTAATATCCGATTTGTTGAGAGGTGGGAGATCTTCGTTTGTTTTATAGCTAGAGTTTATTTTGAGAGTCTTAGTTTCAGTGGCTGGACTTACTCTTGCTATTAGAGTGCCAGTTTTAAACATCAAAGGTTTAGTAGTTAAAGACGTTACAAATACGAGAGCTTTATTATTGACAATCTTGTAACAACCTTGATGGAGATGATATTCCTGATTGGGATTCAAGCTAGTACTTCCATCACAATAAACATCACCTGAGAAGGATTCCTTACAATGCACTTCTACCAGACCTCCTTTAATTATGATAGTATCCTTGTCAACATACAAGCAAATAGTGGTACGAGAACAAGGATTTTCTGAGGGGGTGTGATAAAAGAATAGAGTATGCTCGTCTTTCAAAACTGTTACTGATGATAATTCTGTGAAATTTTGTCCTATGAGAAGTGGAGCTGGTAGAAATGCATCATCAACAACCAATACTGTCAATTCTGTTTCAACTTCATCTACTTTTACTCTAATGATCGTGCGAAATTTAGGTTGTATCGTAGAATTGCCGAATCCTCTAATTACTGGTAAATCTCTATTATCCTCAGCAAGGCTCAATAATTTGGCAATTGAAAATTGAATGAGACTACAATCACTACCAAAATCAATATATGCCTTAAAAGAAGAATCATTGACAGAAATATTTTTATAATATTTACTGTTTGTGTCTGGTGAAATTTTTAAAGTTTGAGATATGGGATTACATTTATCTTTATTATTAGCCAGATTTTCTAAGGAACCTGAATCTAAGACCTCAGTTTGATCATTAGCTGTTATCTTAAGAACCTTCTTATTTGTGGTTTGTTCTGCATGGCTTGCATTATCGTAGGAAATTAGAGGTTTCCTGTTGCAATTGTCAAGATTATGGCCTATCCTACCACACTTTGTACATTTGACTAATGGCTTGGAACAGTTATCAAAGGAGTGACCTCGTTCCTGACAATTGAAACACGTTATACCTCTACTTGGATAAACTACTGAACTCCTATTTTGATTAGAAAAACCGCTGCGAATATCTCGCTTCCTATAATAACTATTGCTAGATAGTAAAGCATTACTGCGCGGATTATATTTCAGGTGATTACCCTGTTGTGATGCTAAATAGTTCAGCAAATCTTCCGGTTCATTACAGCTAAGAGCCTGTGCACCATTACGAATAGAATTGTCGGAGATTCCATATATTATACAATCAACGGCCTTACGGCCTTCAATTTCGCATCGACTTAACAACGCAAGCTTATCGTAAAAATAATCCCTAAGAGTTTCGTCTGACCGAGATTTCCGATTCAGCATCTCTTCTAGTAATTTCCCAAAGTTTTCATCGTTAGGGAAAGCCTTCTTCAGTTTGCTTTGCCATTCTTGCCACGAAAAGCTTAGCGATGGAAGGGACTCATACCATCTTTTTGCTAGTCCACACAGCTTTTGAAGGGCATAGTGTATAATTTGTTTTTCGTCCCATTTATAAATGACAGCACATTCATTTACTTTTCTCAGCCATCTTTCAACATCCTGAGATCTATTATTGGGGTCGAACTCAGGAATGACATTAGTAGTGTTAATGTTCTTACTTGAACTCTCTTGTAGTGTTGTGATGATTTTCAGCAGGTCATCAGAAGTCAGGCCTTTTGAAGATTGCTTCCGTTTAGCAGGTACTTCATCTGCTTCGCTCTCAGTTGAAGACTGACGTCGGCGTCGACGTCTCGTTCGTTTTGGAGTACCCTCCTCAGTTTGGTCGCCTGGAATACATATTTAGCGCACATCATATCCTTTCGTATTTAATTTTTATATCATAAATTTAATAAATAAATATCAAAAATTGTATGTATTGTCTTTTATTTTTAACTCTGATATTACATTTATATTTAATCCAACTTCATTATTATGACTAGCTAACAATGTCTATGTACATGCCTAGTGCATGTCAACAATATTTCAAAATGTCGATATTTCTCTATATCGACAAAATGCTTATATAAAACGTTGGTCACCTACATGACCTAGTCACTCGACTGGCATACATGGTAGCTATTACATAGGTACCTACATAACCAACTAAGTATAGATATAGATTAAATATATGCTTTGTCAAGCACATATATATAGTGCTTTTCATGACTACATACATAGCTCACTAAGCCACACTTGTGATGTATAGTACATTTCAAATCTTGAATATAAGCAAGCCACCTACAAGATTTGACATGGATCACCTACTTGACTTTACTATACAAGACTGTGCGCCGTCTACATGGTAATACTATTCGCGATTCATTAGTCAATTTACTCAGTCAGGCGCGAATACATTGGCACTTTTTATGGCTACCTACATAGCCAACTAAGTCATACATACGTGGCGATGGACAAAAGCAAGCCATCTACATGGCGATACTTCTGGCATACATTACAAATCTTGAATCAAGTCCCCTACAAGACTTGATATAAACCACCTACATGATTTTACTATTCAAGATTCACGACCACCTACATGGCGTTACTATTCAAGATTAATCAGTAAATTTACTTAGTCAAGCGCGCATACACAGCGCTTTTCATGGCTACCTACATAGCCAACTAAGCCATAATATACATGGCAATACACATAAGCAAGCCACCTACACGACTTGAAGTAAGCCACCTACATGACTTGAAGTAGGCCACCTACATGACTTGAAGTAGGCCACCTACATGACTTGAAGTAGGCCACCTACATGACTTGAAGTAGGCCACCTACATGACTTGAAGTAGGCCACCTACGTGACTTGAAGTAGGCCACCTACATGACTTGAAGTAGGCCACCTACATGGCTATATTATTTGTGATTATTTAGAAATAATAATTTGTTATGTCGGGTATACATACTATTCCTATCATACCCATTCGTCAGAATTGGACTTCGTACCATATAAGCACTACTTGGCCATTTTATTCGCTACTGTTCTACTGTATCTGTACTAATACTAGCCATATAGCGAAGTCCACTTGGGTAATTTAAATGATCTGTATTATTTCTAATATTAACATTTGCATACTCACAGTTTGTCCTCGGCATGGCTCGCGGGTAGTTGTCACTTCTGAATTATAATAAAACTCAATGGTTCTTGAGGACACCACTTTAATATCTAAGTAGAACAGTATAAACTTGTATGTTTAAGGTACTTATAATCTATAGCAACTTCAACTAGGCACTTGTTGCCTCCAGCACGCTTCGAACAAGATTGATTTAAAATCACTGACACTGTCTAGAAGAGGATTTTACTAGTCAAAACAACAACCATTATTCAACTGATATTCATTTAAAAGCAGCTGAAATACATCCGGAATACAACACTTGATTTGACTATTAAAAACCTCTTTTTATTAACAATTTATTAAAACAGGAGTACATTACCCGTTTATAATTAAAATAAAATATTTAGACAAATTGCACAATAATGAGAACAATTTAATATAAAACGAATTACTTTTTAATATCGGAAATGAATCACAACAATAATATTATCAAATTTGGCCGTATGGTTTCCGGCAGACTAGAATAGAATCACTCCGTTTCTTCCCGTGGATGTCGTACAAGGCGGCTAAGGGAAATCTTTATATATAAAAATCAATGCCACTTTTCGTTGTAATTTTATAACTCAAGAACGGGCTCACCTATCCAAACCAAATGTTTAGGCTTTGTTCGGACTATTTAGTAGATGGTTTATGTGAAGTTTGCACAAAATCGGTAGAGCGGTTCTTCATTTATCACATTTTTTGTAACAAATGAATTCAATAAAATAAATGGCGGATCATTTTGTTCATGGGGATTTTGCTGTCAAATTGAAACTTTTTTCAGATGGGTATTGTGCTGTCAAATTGAAACTTTTTTCAGTGTTGACAGTACAATCATGTTGTTATGTCATTCATGCGGTCATTTCATTTTGGACGTGCTTCGACTTTATGTTGCCTGTTCCAGAGTCGGTTCCCCCAGCCGTTTGTTTATTCATGCTCAAAATGGAAAAACAAAAAATATTGTTTATCCAAATGTTTTGGATTAAATTTTAAAATAGCTAGCAATTAATAAAATATTTTTTTGTTTGAATAAATGAATTTGATGTTCCAATTTTTTTTTTTAGTATTTCACTTTATACATAGCGAAGCACGTAACGGGCCGCTAGTACATTATAAAACATCGATCAGGCCTCCCCAACCCGTCTGGGCAGCGTGGGGAGTGTAGGCCAAATCCTCCTTCTGTTTGGGAGGGACGTGTCGTGCTCCTGTAGTGGAGACTAAAATGACCTGATGATGATTATCCAATTTGACCCAGTTCCGCGGACCACAATTGGTATATAGCGGGTCGTACGTGATTCGCTGGTTGCATGCTTTAATAAGAGATCACACGTATTGTATGGATAAGATTTTGGGTTGTCTTGTATCAATCACGATCAATCATCATTATCATCACTCACATAACCCTAAGTTGATATAATATAGATAGTTTTTCATAAGTCTAGTAGCCTATCATTTATTCTATATCATAACAAATTAATTATCATTCAATTCATTTGGGTTGTTAGTAGTTCATCAATATCTTTGAATCAACAACTCTCTTGAGGGTTGTTGTATTCCTGCGAGTGAGTGAGGTTACCAGCGTTGGCAGCGGGGGTGACGGAGCGCGAGCGATATTTTATGTTGCGAGCGTTAACCCTTTAATTCGCAATAGAAATTGTAGTAAAAATTGCTGTTGTTTTTTAACTATTCGATCTACGAATGTCATAAAATACTTAAAAAAAATAAAAATAAAAATCTGTAATTAATATTTTTTTGGAAACTGGATGTTAAAAATACATAACATTGCGAAGTAGCTAATATTTAAATATTAAAAAAATATGTTACGTATTCCTAACTTTGCGAAATGCGCAGGAAACGAAAAATAAAATTTTTGCGGTTGTTTTCAATACAAATTTTTATTAGTTAAAGAAAATTATAAAAGAAATTATTGCAAAAAGTACATACAATATTCATGAATCATTTATAAACATTTGCGCTTCCTAAATTCCAGAATTCGTCACGAGTAATATTTATAAACTTCAGTTTTTTTACACGGTGTACCTATAAATTCGTATTTTGAATAATCATATCAATAACATCTAAAAAAATCATAAAAGTAATCGGATGGCGACTTTCAATCAGAACCAAATTCAGTAAAAGTAATTTCTTTTAGTATTACACGATTTTAATATTTACCACTTTCCCATTTAAAATCCAACGGTTTCTAACAAACGGTTTATTTTTCTTTATCAACAATGTTGGTAAAGGATTAAATTTGTTTTTTTGAACGTGTTTTCTTGATAACACTAAAAACTACAAGACTTGATGGATCAGACAAAACAGAAGATATTGACTGGGTGGCAGGTAAATCTTGCGGTAAGATTTATTTACCGAGGACCTGACAAATAGATGAAGTGGGTGGTACCAGATCTTCAGGCAACATGGTATCATATATATCCGCCAAAAAGTTAAGTCGTTTCAATGAAGAATCGAAAAATCGAAGTTCAAAGCTATAATCATTATCGTCATTTATCATCTCCATCTCCTGATATGCTACTATTGCTAGAAGAAGCATTAAGCGGAGGCGTAAGTGCCAGAATCTTCTTTACACGTTCTAATTGTAGGTTATGCTACAACAAAATCAAGCTTACAATCATGTAAACACCCTCCAACACCAAATTTACCGAAATAAAAAGCCATTATTTACATCCCTTATCATTTCGCAATGTTAGTTATTCTTTACATTCATAACCTCATCTCAATCACCGGTATCTTCGCAATGTTAACTATAGCTAACATTCAACTTTAACGGGCTTTAGCACATACAAACTTGCATTTTTAATAATACTGTAATTGTACAATTATACAATGCGAACACAAAAACATAAATAACATACAATATTAAGGCAAATCGAGCAACTTAAGTGAAAATATTGATATTTCTTAACTTAAGCGCGGGAGCAGCTCGAGGTTGGGTCGCCATTTTGCACTTTCATGTCAGAATTTACAACACAATGACTTTTTTTTTTTTTTATGCGTACGTAGTAATGTTCTTTACTTATTATTAGAAAAAAACCGTAAGATAATCGATGTTGTATTGTAAGTAAAATTTTAGTTATATATAAGTTAAGTATACCTAACGTTGCGAATTAAAGGGTTAATATGCGGGCCGTATGCTTGTCTACCACCCGACGTAATATAAAAAAAATAGTCTAGTGTCCGCCATTACGTTTTGGACGGGTGTCATCGAAGCAGCTCTGAATTTGTGTAAATTTTGTTGCATACCCCAACAGTCTACAGATGTATCCCACAAGGTACGCGTATCCGACTTTGAGAAACTCTTCTCCAGAGTATCGAGCGTAGAATCGGTATCATCAGCATCATGAATTCTGCTAGGTTCTCAAATGTAGACGCCAATTTCTCAAATGTAAAAGCGCAATAGCGCTTTGATTGCCAAGATCATGGTAGAAAAATACCAGGAATGTTCTTCCCTTATGTTGCCAAGATTACGTCACCAGTTTAGTTGCCAAAATCTGTAAAATTTTTGAAGATATAGCTGATGACGTAGGCAAGTTTAAACCACGTGACGAGATTTGTCTCTAAAGAACATGCCTTGTGTTTTTGTACCATTGGTCAAGATCAAGTAGTATTCAAGTGGTCATCCA
This sequence comes from Hypsopygia costalis, assembly GCA_937001555.2. Taxonomy (NCBI): domain Eukaryota; kingdom Metazoa; phylum Arthropoda; class Insecta; order Lepidoptera; family Pyralidae; genus Hypsopygia; species Hypsopygia costalis. Next base: position 32,067,447 of record OW443329.2, read on the forward strand.
AACAAACTTTGTCTATACGGACTTCGGTCGTGTCAACTCTGCTTTATGTTCTTATATGAAACGTTTGATAATATATAACGTATGTCTAATTAACAACACTACCAAGAACTCAGAATGTAGCCGGCAAATGACTGCAATGTGAATTAGGCGGCTCGTTTTGGCGGGTGAGTGCTGGAATTTCATATTGTCACGGAGGAATTAATTTACGAGACAATAAGCCGGTGCAGTCACTTTGATGTGAGTTATAGTTACGTGGGTTAAGAGGACGCCGGCTGCCAAGGCAATTTTGTATGGGGACAAAATAAGAAACATTTTTAGTCGTCTGTGTAAAAATAATTTTGGGTGTAAGTGGTTCATCAAGATGTTTGAACCAAAGCCAACTTCACCTGCACGCCGTGCACCCTGCTGACTGATAAACGAAGCTCTGGCGAAAAGAGAGGTAGGGAGCATAATTGTAAGCTATCCGACTGGAGAATGTGTAACCTCCACCTCACAGAATACCGCAGCTATAACAATTCCCTTAAGGGTTGTGTTCGTAAAGGTTCGTAAAGATTGTGTTCCTGCGAGTGAGTGAGGTCATCAGAAAGAAAGGAAGGAGATACTGCGTTGGTAGCTGGGGTGGCGGCGCGCGAGCTATATTTTATGTTGCGAGCGTTAATATGGCTGCGGGAACCGCTTCACATCAGGCGGGCCGTGTGCTTGTCTGCCATCCGACGTAGTATAAATAAAAAAATAAACAAAAAACGCGACTGCAAAATTGTAACAAAACTAATGATGAAATATTTCAAGCGGTTTAGGCTGTAGAGCGTGCCCAAGAAGTAGAGATACATAACATAATACATACTTACATAATATATATATATAATAGGCACAATGGGGGCCCACCACATATTTCCAGCACTGTGTCGACTTCTAACTAATTTTTATTTAATCTATCAGATTGAAAGAACAAATACAAGTGGTATTTCTTCCTTTAGTAGAAATTTCCCACCTATCCTGACATTTAGACAGCATTATTACAAGCATCTCATTTATTTTGTTTCGAATCATTTGGTTTGAATAATCTAAGTATTTTTTCACGATCACGCATGTTTAGAAAATCAGGGACCATGTTTTTAGATTGTACATTGATGCGCAGTGTTGTAAGTCTACTGGTAGGACGGGTCACTTGCTAGGACGGGGTGCCTTTGCGCTTACAGTTCTATATGATTTACTTAAAAATATCCGAGCAAAGCGCTGGTCTTGAAGCAATTTACAACGTGCTGCACTTATATCCCCAGTCTGAAATTAAGTCTAGGCTAGTGTTCGCTAATTTCTCTATGCCTGAACTTGAATTAGCATTGATTAATAAGAGATCATCGGAGGCGTAGCCGGTTAACGAGCACCCTGGCGGCAAAGGTAGGCTAAAAAAATATCAAAAGCGATACTTCGGAAGTACGATCCCCACACCGAACCTTGAGGGCAGCCCTCGGTAAGCACCTTTGAAGCAGCATAATGGCCAAGTTTAAATTGAGTTGTACCATTTAAAAAGTACGATCGAATGAGAGAGTAGATATTTCATGGCAACCTCTCACCATAAGTTTCAGCAAGAACAGTATTAAGTGATTGAACTATGTTATAATTAATCCGCCCCTTGTTATTAAGTTTATTTTATATAACCGCGCGTGAATTATTATTAAGCTGTATAAATTTACTGTTTAATTGAGATCGTTGATATTGCTCCTGAACTAAAACAAGGTCGAGTTTATAGTCCGCAACGAGCTTATCTACCTCTGACGTTGTAATTTTATCGTACCCAGTGTAGATTTTGTTGTGCAATTACGACGTTATCCATAAGTGGGAATTAATGGAACTCTAACTGTGCTGCGTATATGGAGAAAGACTCTGACCCAGTCTTAAGGTCAGCGGTCTTCTTTAGACTCCAATATGGTGTGCATGTTGGTTTAAAGTCCTTTTCAGACTTCTTCATACATTCACGCAAATCCTGTGCGCAGTGAGCACAGGTGGAGTTCCCTCTCTCCGTGTAGTATTTGCTTACTTGCCCGTAGTGTTGACAATTCAAACTACGTGCTACTTCTATGTCGTTCCCGAATCTATATGTGGGAAAATGTGTAAAAACAAAAAAAAAATTCAGGTCTGTGGTCAACTGACTGCAGCTTCTTAATTTGAGCATTATTTGTCAATTCTCTATAATCTATAAAAATCTTATCGTTAAGTTCAGGCGTTTTTATGATTTCAACTTTTTTTTATACTACGTCGGGTGGCAGACAAGCATACGGCCCGCCTGATGTGAAGCGGTTACCGTAGCCATATTAACACTTGCAACATAAAATATTGCTCGGGCGCCGCCGCCCCCGCTGCCAACGCAGCAACTCCTTCCTTTCTTTCTGGTGACCTCACTCACTCGCAGGAACACAACAACCCTCAAGGTAATTGTTATGTGGCTGCGGTATTCTGGAGGTACATTCCCCAGTCGGGTAGCTTACAATTACGCTCCCTACCTCTCTTTTCGCCATAGCTTCGTTTGTCATTCAGCAGGGTGCACCACGTGCAGGTGAGTTGGCTTTGGTTCAAAGATCTTGATGAACCACTTACACCCCAAACTGACTGTAGTTTCTTAATTTGAGCATCATTAAGCGTAAACGTGTAACACTACACCGGATCTCGGAGGTTTCTTAACCCCTACAACGATTTGGAAAAACGTAATCCTCCTTTCTTTGTTACTCGGATAAAAAATACTTATTATGGACTTTATGAATACCTAACCGACAAATATATCTGTGCATGATTCACCACAGATTTATAGTAAGTAATGTTAAGTAATATGTAAATGCATTGTACATGCAAGGACTTCTTAATTATGAACTTTACATGATAACTTATATATCTAATTAATGATCTGAAAAAATATTCATATTTGAAAGCTGCTTTCGGCATTTCTTCCTCTTCTGGGTCATTTCTGAAATGCTAGTAAATAAAAAAAGACAAAAAAATAAGAAATGTTTGATAACAATGTAGACGCGTCAAAGTGCCCAGCTGCTGCTTAGTTGCAAAAAAAAACAATTTTAGTCGGGCGGTCTTTCCAGAGAGAATGCTACTGCATTGGTACACGTTAATCACTTGGACAGAGCACAATACCTGGGTATTTAGTGCTAGATATATGCAATATTTTAATTATACATAATATCTTTAGAATTTGTTAGACATTTGGATTAACATAATGAATAAATAATAAAAATTGGATACGATTAATCGCAGTAATATGTACACGTCAGCAAAGCCGCGAGCAGAAGCTAGTTTAAAAAATAAAACAAAATATTATTTGTGTTAGAAAAATAAAAAGATGTTAGGACTAATCGGTTTAAATCAATTTTGATTTATACCGCCCCCTTAACAAGCCTGCGCGGGCGGATGTGTGGATGTCTACTAACGATGAAAGTTCAGTGAATATTTAACTTCTCTGTTGGATACAAGCTCATGGATAAACTTTTGATACGTGTAAAGGTCATACAGAACTAGAGGGTAACTCTCAATGTATACAAGAGTAGTTTGATCTTCCTTGTTTATTGTTTAGAACATTGAATATTTCAAATAATTTGTTTTACATAACACATGGTACCCTATAGGTTTTGATTCCCTTGAGAGTGTCGAAATATGCGTTTTTTGCTGAATAAACGGCCGTAACTTTTTCTACGTAAACTTAGCAGTTTGATTATTTTACAACTTCATGGGACCGTAGACCTGAGTATACAGTTCAAATTTCAGCTTGATACCTCCACGCATTCTCGACATAGAAATTCTTGACAGACAGACATACAGACAGACAGACATACAGACAGACAGACAGACGGACAACAAAGTGATCTTATAGGGGTTCCGTTTTTCCTTTTGAGGTACGGAACCCTAATAAGAACTATAAAGTTTATTTACTGTGTTTCGCTCATCAAGTCCTTTAAGTTGATACCCATATCGAAAATCATAGCCATTTTATGGCTGCCGCCGTCTTGGATTACATACTGGCAGCACTTAAGATTTGATTACAGACACGGTGCTGAAATTTGTAATGTAGGTTTGGGGTATAAGTGGTTCGCCAACATCTTGGAACCAAAGCCAACCTCACCTTCAAGTAGTGCACCCTGCTGGCTGACAAACGAGGCTCTAGCGAAAAGAGAGGAAGAGCACAGCTTATTTTTTAAGCTGGCCGACTGGGGAAGTACCTCCACCTTACAGAATACAGCAGCCAAATAACAATTCCCTTGAGAGTTGCTGTGTTCCTGCGAGTGAGTGAGGTCACCAGAAAGAAAGGAAAGAGTATACGTTGGCAACGGATCGGCGATCCCTTGGTGTTGCTGATCTCCATGGGCGATTGTGATTGCTTTCCATCAGATGACCCACATCCTCGTTTACCCCCTCTCATTTAAAAAAAAATAGGTTATCTATTCTGTATGTTTTATTTTCTAAAGAAAACCAATCTCATTTTGTTTACTACAGCAGAGTACCGCCAGATAATAAGACGTACGATAAAGTCTTCACCTATATAGGTTATTCCACAATGTGGATGCAAAATGCACAGGCATGTCACGGCGCGAGCATGCGGGCAAATTGCGGGAAGCGCAGGTGAACGATAAACTCTGCGCTTTATTTGCAGCAAACCGCCCGCATAGCTACCCAACAATGAAACATTCCAAGTTTGTGCATAGATTTAAGTTATACTTTTAGACTTAACTTAGAAATAGTTTAATTTAAACAGATGGTTATACGAAAATTTTACGCTAGGATCGTTTGTTTTTTACCCGACTATGGTGAAGTGAAAAGGAAGGGTTATGATTTCAACAGTCTATGTTTGTGTTTATATTTTATAGCTCGGAAACTATTCATCCGATTTTGATGAATAAGGTGTCAATCGATTTATTATTATAGCACGGTTAACATAGGCTACATTTTAGCTTCAACAATAGGAGGAGTCAATTTTTACCTTTTAGTATTGTTTTTTTTAACGGAGCTCGATGGCGTCGTTTACGCTTGTTAGTTTTTTGTTTCTTTTTGCTGTGTAATCGAATAATCGAAATAATCGAATTTCCACCTTAGATATTTTCGTCACAGAAAATATCTAAGGTGGAAATTCGATTATTTGTAGATCATAACACTTGTACTATAATATGGTCATATAAGCAACAATGTGATTAAGTTCCATATTTAAAATTAGAAATGCAGAATCTTCATGTAATCGACATTGATATTTTTTTTACACCACTAAAGTGGCAAACAAGCATACGGCCCGTCCCGCCTGATGGAAAGCAGTCACCGTAACCTATGAACGCCTGTAACACCAGGGGCATCACACGCGCGTTGCCGACCCTGTAAAAACCTCTTCACACCCTTCTTGAAGAATCCCATGCTGTAGTCTCCTGAGAAAACCTCGACAGGCAGTTCATTCCACAGCATGACAGTACGCGGGAGGCTCTAGATTAGGTGCTTTCGATCTCCGACACAAGCAGTTCTCGACTCTCCTCCACCAGAGAGCGGGGAATATTAGTGCGGCCCGTGTAATAAGTGTACCCGGTGCTGTCGTCGGCAAAGCAATGAATGCTGTCAATAGACAACATATCATTGATATGCAGCAAAAACAGCGTCGGGGACAATACCGCGCCTTGCGGGACCCCAGCATTAATGTCCATACTATCGGAGCAACTGCCATCCACAACGGCTCTAATGCTTCTGCAGGACAAGAAGCTAGCGACCCATTCGCATAATATATAGGCACAGAAAAATATCGTGATAAAGATTGTTCTGAAGCGTAAGAATCATCTAACATGCCTTTGGTAAAATTTTATACTAAATCCTACTTACTACGTACGTTACGTAGCATTCGTAGCACTACGAAGGACTCTCTTATAATAATTTCATGACTATTGAGGACTCTCGTGTAAAACATTAATTAGAGACTCTATAAGTTCTTTTTATTTGTCTGACATGCCAGTTTGTTCTTTAGTTCTAGTCTTCCGACATAGCCCAGCGGATTAGCAATGAAGTGGCAGTGGGCAGGGCACATAGCACGGAGGACGGATGACCGATGGGGTCGAAAGGTTCTCGAGTGAAGACTACGTACCGGCAAGCGCAGCGTAGGACGTCCATCCACAAGGTGGACAGACGACCTCATTAAGACCGTAGGATCGCGCTGGATGCAAGCCGCTTCCAACCGGTCTTATTGGAGATCTAGAGGGGAGGCCTATGTCCAGCAGTGGACTTTCAATGGTTGACATGATGATGATGATGAAGTTCTTTTTCTGAAAAAATATGACCAACTTTAAAAGTACAAAAGCAAGGCAACAGGCAGCACTATAAAAAGCATACTGTAATTATAATCAAGTACGATGTAATTTTGTATTATTAGGAATATTATCATAAATGTAAAATTTAATGGCAATTTGATCTACAATACTTTGCGTGCTATGTATATACCATCAGATAGTTCATGCAAACTACCGCCGGTCGGCACCCACCCACTACTGCTAGTAGGTGCATGTGACTGCAGTGGCTGCTTTAGTCGTTTTTGCTTCAGCTGCTGCGGTTATCTCTGCGACTCTCCAACTGAAACAGAAGAAAATTTGCGACTACGTCGCTCCGACTGCCGTGGTCCTCTCTACGACACGTTGTCCAGCCCCCCTAGCCAAGTGTAATTTGTAGCGTAACGAACGTTATGTGACATTTGTCAAAATCGAACATTTTAGTATGAGAATTGACAAACTAATCACCTAATATCTAAATTTAATATTTACAAATAAAATATTTACATAAAGACAGAAAATTGAGAAACAAAACAAAAAATATAAATAAAAAAAAACACCTTAATCAATTAACTAGCAAAATTTATTGTGATAATATTAAAGTTTTATACTACAAGAAAAGTGTACCATTAGAAGTCTAATGAATGAAATTTTCGTTTTCGTGTTGGAAACTTACTTGCTAAAAAATAGGAAATCAGTTAAGGGTTAATATGATGTTTCTCATATAATTTATTGTAAGTTTCATTTCAGTATTGACAGCCCCCAAACCTCCCTCATAACGACCACGACAGCTCTGTCAAGAGCGAAACAAAGAAGAAGGGAACTAATTTTATTACCAGAAAAGTTGTAATTGCTTGCGAGATTAGATCGAAACTGTACTTTGATTATACAAAATAATATTTAAAAAAATACATGACAAATAAGAAAAACTCATGCACACTATCTACTGCTCTAAAGCCACTATATGACTGTAGTCTTCAACATTGTTTATCCCACCTATTTATTTAATCTGCGATCTTCACAGAATACCAACATAAGTCTCCAACTCAAGTGACTTTACTAGCACTTTAGAAAATTCCCTCAAAAGGAATTCTCCTGCATAACGACACCGTATCTCTACATAGACAGCGGCATCGTAAGGAAAGTTAAAACGTAATAAACCCGACAACTTTGTCCCGACTCGCAGCGTCACTATAAAATTCTATAGGTCCTCACCACACATATTTATTTCGTGAACACGTGTTGCTTCCTCGGGAAAGACTTAACGTATGAGACGTATGTAAAATTAAGACGGGAATTTGTATGTTTTATGCGGTTTTATCGTCTAAGGATACACGAACTCGGTGGGTTGTTGCGAGCGAAATTTACGAGAGAGACAGATTTTATACATTGAAAGATGTGTTAAGTTGATTCTATTATCTTATATGTTCGTTTTAATTTCGATGTCTTTGATGATATTAAATATTCTGTCGCCGTAGATATGTATTTTAACAAAGTGTGACAAAAATATATTATTATAACCATTTATTCATTTATTATTCTTTTTTACATAAAAATGTATTACATAAAATACAATAATTTCAGTGAGAGTTGTTGTGTTCCTGCGAGTGGGTGAGGTCACCAGAAAGGAAGGAGTGGCTACGTTGGCAGCTGGGGTGGTAGCGAGCGAGCAATATTTCATGTTGCAAGCGTTAATATGAATACAATAACCGTTTCATATCAGGCGAGCCGTATGTATAACTTCCACCCGACGTAGTATAAATAAAATATCGTGTGGCAGGCGACGACAGCGCCCAAACCTCCCGTATGGCGACGACAGCGCCCAAACCTCCCTTATGACGATCACGATAGCTCTGTCAAGACCGCTTCGTTTCGGTGTTGGCAGAGCTATCGTGATAGAAGGGCATTAATGTGATTAAATATAAATAAATAAATAAATATTGTCAGACAAGTTACACAGCGCCATCTAGCCCCAAAGTAAGTGAAGCATGTGTTATGGGTACTAGACAACTGATAAACATACGTAAATACATTTTTTTTGTAAATACATACATTATGATAGGTACATAGAAAACACCCAGACAAAGACAAACAGACATGTTCATGTGCACAAATGTTTGTCCTGTGTGGGAATCGAACCCACGAGCGTTGGTGTAGAAGCCGCGTCATTGACCGCTACGCCACCGAGGTCGTCAATTTCGATTACCTGAAAAATTGTTATTGCTTGCGAGATTAGATCGGAACTGTTCCTTGATTATGTCAAAATCACTTCTATGTGTTCGAGGAGGCTACTGACAGGGAATTCACCCTCACACATTGGAGCCTAGTGGTCGCGTACTGTGCGGTTCCAGAGAAGCTTTATCCCGCGTACTGTCAAGCTATGGAATGAACTGCCTGTCGAGGTTTTCTCAGGAGACTATAGCATGGGGTTCTTCAAAAAGGGCGTGAATAGGTTTTTCAGTTTAGGCATCGCACGTGTGATGCCCCTGGTGTTACAGGCGTTCATAGGTAGCTCTCCATCAGGTGGACCGTATGCTTGTTTGCGAATTTTGGTATAAAAAAACCGGACAAGTGCGAGTCAGACTCGCCCACCGAGGGTTCCGTACGTAGTATCATTATTAAATTTGATATTTTTCATTATAAATAAGAAATAATGCGTCGAAACAAATAAATAAAATATACTTTGCAATGTGTACATCAAGCCCTTTCATATGATACCCCATTTGAACTAGTAGTTTCAATTTGAAATTTCGACACCCTATAAAAATATAGACCCCCTTTTTTTAAGGTCCATTTACATATGTATAGTTTTGAGATTTATTCCTGTACTTGTAGTTTATAACGATGTTACTTGCCAAATTTCATAGTTCTAGGTCAACGGGAAGTACCCTATAGGTTTTGATTCTCTTGACAATGTGTCGAAATATGCGTTGTTTGCTGAATAAACGGCTGTAACTTTTTTTACGTAAACTTAGCAGTTTGATTTTTTTAAAACTTCATGGGACCGTAGTCCTGAGTATACAGTTCAAATTTCAGCTTGATACCTCCACGCATTCTCGACATAGAAATTCTTGATAGACAGACAGACAGACAGACAGACAGACAGACAGACAGACAGACGGACAGACAGACAGACGGACAACAAAGTGATCTTATAAGGGTTCCGTTTTTCCTTTTGAGGTACGGAACCCTAAAAATGGTTCCCCTCCAGTTGGTCCCCCTCCGGTTCCCCTCCGGTTGGACAGGTTAAATGATTACACTGTACCCTACCTCTCTTTTGCCAGATCCGCACATGTCAATCAACTAGAAGTACGTGCAGATGAGGTTTGCATTGGTTTAGCTATTAGCTCAAAGGTATTATACAAAAAGGTGGCCGTGTGGTTTCCGGCAAACTAGAATAGAATCACTCCGTCTCTTCCCGTGGATGTCGTACAAGGCGACTAAGGGACATACATTATAAAACATCGATCAGGCCTCTCCAACCCGTCTGGCCAGCGTGGGGAGTGTAGGCCAAATCCTCCTTCCATCTGGGACGGACGAGAGACGTGCTCCTGTAGTGGAGACTATAATGACCTGATGATGATGATGATGATGATGATTTTACAAAAGGCCACTAAAATAATTCAATTTATTACTGCATGTTACAGTTTGCATTGAGACCGTCAGACCAGTAAGTTTGCAGATGGAACGGAGTTTATTTACACATACGAGTATGTTTGAGGTTTAGAAGCGTTTGAGGATAAACCCTTGTTGTATATGTTTCAGTACAGAGTTATAGGTTAGTACTATTGCTTTTACTGTGGTTATAGGTAGAATGCTGATACGTTGCTGATTATTTATTCAATGTTTTTCAATTAACTAACACATACTAATATACATCATCATCAGGTTATTTTAGTCTCCAATACAGGAGCACGACCCTCTCTCGTCCGTCCCAGACAGAAGGAGGATTTGGCCTACACTCCTCACGCTGGCCAGACGGGTTGGGGAGGCCTGATCGGTATTTGATAATGTATTTCCCTTAGTCGCCTAGTACGACATCCACGGGAAGAGACGGAGTGATTCTATTCTAGTCTGCCGGAAACCACACGGCCAATATTGTGTAAAAGTACTTATTGTTGATTATGTTCTGCGAAATATTGACATTGGCATGGATGCCATATTGTGGACAATAAGATATAATGCTAAAGGCTTCCTTCTACAATACACTGCTTACCATCGGCGGGGAGTACACCCTTACATTGTGGAACTGAAATGATCGCATACTGTCCGGTTTCCGGAGTAATGCCCTTGGTGTTGCACGCGTCGGTAGACTGCGGTAACTGCATGTCACTAGACAGCCCGTCGGCTTGTTTACTCCCTGAACGGTACAGAAACTTGTAGTATATATATATATATATAATATATTTCTCCCGAAAATTTCCCTAAGTTTAAGAAATTCTATTTATTGACGAGCCCCAATATCGAATGGCTACTTTGACTTCGAGGTCGCGGGTTCGATCCCCGCACAAGACAAATATTTGTGTGCATGAACATATCTATTTCTCTTGGTCTGGGTGTTTTCTATGTATTTTTTTTACAAAAAAAGTATTTAAGTATTTAAATACATTTATCAGTTGTCTAGTAATAGTATAAGCTTTGCGCTTAATTCGGGACTAGATGGCGCTGTATAAATTGTCCAGAAATATTTATTTATTTATTAATTCGTACTCAGAATTGAAACTGATTTACTTCTAAAACGGATTGATCAAAAGCGTCGAACCGAATAGACAAAGCGTCGCTACTAAACATGCTTTATATAAATAGGTTACAGCAATTTTCTTTATTATTCTACCGTCCGGTGCGGTGGTCGGAATCGATTGAAAGCTCACAATAAAACTAATATTACCACCATTCATCGTGGCCCAGAATGAATCGACTATTTTGTGAAACAAAATGGTTGTGCCCGATATTGAGGCAGCGAATTGATGACGCGCATCGATTCTGCCGGGAGAGATATAATATGGCGTTCTGCTGTTTGTGTGTGAAGTACATTAGAGTTGGTTCGTGTGGATGGGCTTTAGGAGTTTGCAGTTTATAAATATCTATAAAGATCTGTGTTTAATTGTGGTTTGATAGATGTACATAGATTTATCTGGATAGAGTTTTACAATAGATTCAGTATTACATAGATACAATTTTGTGAAACAAAAAAGAAAGATTAACAGTTTATGTGAGCGTACGAGCTCCATTTTTCTAAGCAAGTATTGCCGAGCCTTTCGTCAACGCGCAAATTGTACGACTTGGACGAAAAAATTTGCGAAGCCGTGAGTGAAAGCTGAGGAGCTCGGTGGCATCGTTGCGTGTTTCAGTCTAATCAAACACGCAGGTTAAGTAACGTCAGCCGTAGCCTGTCCATGGATCGGTTTATTTATCTCGAGCTCCTCCGTGCTTCGGAGGGCACGTTAAGCCGTCAGTCCCGGCTGTTGTCGTCAGATGACACTCGTTAAGCCAAATCAGTGGCCGTTAGGCGGTTTGAAACACTGGCCTCCGCCAACCCGCAGTTGAGCAGCGTGGTGGAGTATGCTCTAAACCCCTTCTATTGAGGGGAGACCCGTATCCCAACCGTGGGATGAATAAGGGTTGACGACGAGTGAAAGCTAGTTCTCTACATAATATTTCATCGACATATTCAATAAATTCGTTTACGCGGATTCGTATAATACGGAATGTATTTTTATAGATTCCGAAAAGAGAAAAAATAAATATTTCCTAGAAATAGGAATAATGCCTATTCAAACATAAGCAAATAAATTAAACGCAATACCGATTCAATTTATCATAATAATAGGTTTTGTTACGAAAGAATTTACTAGTGCGAGAGATGTTAAATCGTACGGGTTCCGTGAAGTAGACCATTATTATGTTTCTTCCTCTTATCAATCAAAAAAGTTACTAACGTTTGAAACTTAAAGTTTAAGCATCAATTTTATATTCAAGTCTGATATCTCAGGACGAAGTTGATGTTTAATAAAAACTGCAAAAATATATTAATCTAATGTTATATTTTATCGACATGTGCATGTAAGTAGTATGTATTTTTTTTGGATTTGAGTGTTTTCTATGTATTTATACGTTTGGGTGTTTTATATGTATGTATTTCCAAAAAAAAAGAGTATAATAACAGTTATCTAATACCCATAGTACAAGCTTTGCTTAGTTTGGTACTAGATGGCGCAGTGTAAAATATCCAGGGATACTTATTATTATTTTTTTATACGTGATACAAAATACTGGTTAAGTGGCCAACGTTTCTCTGCTAGTAGATGTGCGCTTTTTAACGAAATTTTACATCGCATTTTACTATTAGAACTACAGGACGAATCTTTATTGAATATGCTTTATGACATATTTCACTTTTTTTTTACAAGAATTAGATGGATCTGACTACCTTGTTGATTAATGGAGCTCTAACAGATATATTCTAGTCTAGTCTTAGGGAACGATAAATTGTGCTTTTTTGGCCAAGCAGTCAGCGTATATGTATAACGTATTTTTATAAACCACAAAACTGGCAAATCATCCGGCGTTTTTGCCCTTCAGCATGTCTCCGGAAAGTGAATAACGAAAGGGGAGATATTGGAAGTTCAGGGGCCCTACCGCCGAAGCTGAAGACGATTACCATCGGATTTTTTTATTGCAAATATAAAACTTCAGCTTACATTGGTGGTAATTATGTTTAGCTTAGCTAGTAGAAACTCTGGAGCTCTACCGACTGAGCTGAAGATGTTTGTCAATAACTAAAACGTAAGACCTATTTTTAAAATCAAAGTATTCAATGGTAATCAGCTTCAGCTTCGGCGGTAGGGCCCCAGATCTATGTTATATCTTATCTTGAAATGGGTCCAGTGCTGTAGCACCGGTGGCACGTCGACCCTGTTGGATCTTTTGTGCACTCCCTATCCTTTAGTAACTCTCCCCTGAGTGTCTAGAGACATATTCCATGTACTTTAGTACATCTTTAATTGAGAAGAGCCTGTAGTCCTCCAGGTCTGGGTATGCCTTTCCTAGGATTGCCATTCGTTTGCCAGCTAGGGCATCACATTGACACATCAAGTGCTTCATGGTCTCATAAGATTCCTTGCATGGTCTGCATTCTGGGCTATTGACAAGTTTCATCTTGTATAGGTGCCCATGGCAGGCATAATGTCCAGTCAGTGCTCCAAGGATGAGACGTATTCGTCAGATCTATGTTAAGGATTTAAAAAAGTATAGGTATAGACAGATATACAGGGGGACACACATTGAGGCTTCTGTAATTTAATTTTGCTATCGGTAACCGACCACGGTACCCGAAAAATATTCAAAGTACGAATAGAGGTATAAACGAGAAGAAATACTGGATATTTTCGTTTTCGTATAATCCTAAATAAATAATGAGTTTCGATTGTCGACGAGGTGCTCAAAAGATCGTCTGTCATCGTACAGTACAGTTCCAGGCTGTTTGAAACTTGATTTGTTTTTATTGTCAACTGAATTGATATCTGGAAACGGTATCACTTTAATATTCTTTGATCTCGAAAAGTCAGCCTAGTATTATTTTTATTTATTTACTAACGACCCGGCCCGGTTTCACACGGGCAGCACTGTTAATAGCTTAAAAATATTATTACTTAGCCTTAAATGACGGCTATAGCGCTATGGCGTATTTTTTTTTTTACTTTTTAAGAGAAGTTTAGTTTTAGGAATTCATTTTGAGTCAGTCTTCGATTGACATATTGTGTTATCACAGACTTTTTACATTTGTGAACTTTTTACAGAATTGTTTAAGATAACGTTATACATTTTTTTTGTGCATGTGTCACTATTTACGCAGCCCACACACACGCCACGAAAGTTCTTAGATTATTTCCCCTTCTTCCACTTAGGTTAACTAAACTTTTATAACCAGTTACAAGAGAAGAATTATTCGTTCGACAAAATTTACAAAGTATCATCCATATTAAAGTTAGCATTTTTCCACAAATTGTTCGTAAATTATAGTCTATAACTGTTTCAGCTAAATTGTATTTGTATTGGTAGAAATCATATGAAAATTTCATATTTAGTAAAAACTAATTATTAGGAAGTACCTACCTATACCGCATATGAGACGAACGTAAGGCGCTTAAGATGGACAGACGACCTCAAAAACGTGTTTGCAGCGGTTTGATGCGGAAAGCGGAGAATCGCATTTTCTTTTTTCTTATATGGGAGGGGCATACGAGCCTGATAGAAAGCTATCACAACCGCCCTTGGAGATCAGCAAAACCAAGGTCGCTGATCCGTTGCCAGCCTATACTTCTTTCTTTGTATATGGTTCATTTCTATTTCTTTGTTTTAAGGTGGAAAGCATTGGAAAAGTTGTATCCTGCAGTGGGTGCAACGTGCTGACAATGATAATGGTGAAGTACCTATACATAATGTATACGTAAAGCTAATTAACCGAGATGAACTTTGTACATGTTTTCAGTATCTGTAAGGATATCCCTTTGACAGCGCAGCGTGAAATTTCGATTCGTGTTCGGGTGTATTACTCGAGAGCCGTTGTGTCTCTTTTACCTTGTTGTCCGCGATATACTATATCAGTAGTGAATACTTACTACTTTTTAGTTACTTATAATTTTTAGCAATACATTTAGCAATTTACACTTAGGAGACCAACAAATCACGTGATATCACTTGTACTGTTCCTTTTAATTGGAACAATTTTTAACAGGACTTTTAACAGGACAATTTTTGGATGATAAATTTTAATTTTTAAGTTGACATTTTAATTTAATTTAACAACAATTTAATCTCTGATATTTATTAATGTGTTAAATAATTATGTATTAAATGTAATTTATACCTATTGACATATATTGATATATAAAATGTATGCGATTTATGACATGTAAAAATTTAGATATATATAAGAGTTTAACTTGTTGACTCTGAGATAAATAATATAATTCACGAATGCCTCGAATAGGTAATTTATAGCATATACTTGACCATCTATTTTACCACTTTTGTGAATGTACTAAATGTTATAAATGATAATGTGAATAAATGAATTATGAATTATATATGTATAAATTTAATTATTGTAAGTAGTGCAAAAATAGATCGAATGATCTAATTTTGCTAGTTTGTTGTATATATCATTATTCGTGTTCATTTTCAAAAGATATATATTTCTTTCCTCTTTGTCTCTCACAAATGCTTTTGACTTTTCGACGCCCTGCCACTCTTTATTCTCTTATCCAACACTTGGAGGTTGACTGGTAGAGATCTCTTATAGAGATAAGCCCGCCTTTGTACATGTTCCTGATATTCTATTGTGATATGTGTATGATATGTTCTTTATGTACAATAAAGATACTACTACAAACATATTATTGGAACTGTACAGGACACGCTCTTAGCTCACAGCATGACCCACATGAAATTATGCCTTTTAGCATTTAGCAATTTACACTTAGGTGACCAACAAATCACGTGAAATCACTGGTACTGTTCCAACTAAGAGAAACAGTACAAGTGATTTCATTCATTCAAAACGTGTCCTAGTTGCACACAAGCGAAGCAATACAAACGCCATTTATTTTAAACAAACTTGACGGATAATTGTAAAATGGAAGCCAGACCTTGTTAAAGTCGCCGAGGACCCGATTCAAGTCCAGAGTAAGTTTCGCAATTCCTTCGAGTCCTCCGAGGACCTCTCGAGGGCCTCTCAGAGTCCGGATAGATTCGGAATAATATTATGAGATCGGTTGCCTTTCGATCCATTACGCTGGATTGTGATAGAAAAAATATTGGATTAGAACTTTGCTGAAATATTTAGACTACTGATAGAAGATTTTTGGTTATTTACTAGGTCATTCATTCATTCATTGTATTGTATTGTATTCCGGTATCCTGTGGAAATTTCAAAAACTATTTTATCTCCTCTCTAAAATTTAGAGATTAAAAAACTAAATACCTACAGAACATCAACATCTACCGACTTAAATTTTTATTAATAACCGCTCATTCACCGCTACCCTGAACACTACGATAGGAAAACGATACTGTTGCAACTGACATAACTGATTATTGAGACTCGTGGTACGAGACCTGACTGATATTGCCGTTACCAAGAACGAAGCGACAGGAAAGCGATTGGAATTGATTGACATGTTCATGTCGTAATTTCTCATAGTACCTATGACTTTTATGACCTGTTTTACTTACGCTTTTTACGAAGATTAATTAGAAGAATATCTATGTACTATGTATGAAATAATATTATAATTATGAAGAATAGTTATGTGCTTATTTGTGCATATATATATGAGGCGTGGTTTCGAGCTGTTTCTGACATATAATTATATTTATTTGACATAACTTGGTATTTCATCATTATATTAACATTGACGAATTCTGCATACAATAAGTAATCTACACTAGAAATCGTGAAAACAAAACGCTTAGTAAGCTCATTTCAATCTGAAACATTTTTTTGCTTGAAATAATTGACCCTTTGTTTTATTTTGAATACCACTCAACATCAGAAGAGTACTTACGATGTCCTCTAAACGAATTACATCAAAAACAAATATCGGTGACCACAAAATCGCCATACAGGTTAATTGTAATAAATGTAAAAATTCTGTTGATATTAATGATACTGTCCTATGTTCAGTGTGTAACAGCAGATATGAATTTGATTGTGTTGGCTACTCTAAAAAACTTTTTGGACTACGGGATCGTGAATCGAAAAAGAAATGGAAATGTAACACGTGCATTAAAAACACACCAACATCAAATAGTGAGCAGTCTAATGTCACGACTCGAAAAAAGCAAGTTACTCCAAAAAAGGCTCTCATATCTAAACACAATGACAACAGGAAGTCAAATATTGAGCAATCACGATCGTCACCTAATGACCCACATATTAGTCCGATGCATGACTCTCACATTCTCACAGAAGGTGAGTCCTCAGAAGAGTCATTTCTTTCACCGGATCCACTCTCAAGAAGTATGGATGGACAAAGAACGGATAAAATCTCACTACAAGAAATGAAAGAGACTATAATGCAACTCACATCAAATCTGCATAGTACACAAAATGAGCTTGAAAATGTCATAATTGAAAACAATGATCTCAACAGACAGATTAATAAATTAACAGCAGAAATCAAGCTACTAAAAGTCTTATGTCATCCATCTCCAGCAGGGAACACGATTAGTTGTAGTGCATCGAAAAAGAAAAAATATGTCATAAAATCTAACAGCCCATGTTCTACACCTTCTTCGTTGTTAAACACGCCGAAAAACACGTCCAGCACGGACGTGAAACTGTTACACCTGCAACAAAAAGTTACATACCTACAACAACAATTGGATATTGCTAATAAAGAGATCACAGAGCTTACAGTGCAAATAGAACAGTTTAGGAAAAAATTGAACACATCCGATGTAAAAGTTCAATCTTCTACGCCTGTATGCCCTTTAACAGCAACTGCACAGGAAAGGGTAAAGGAAACAAGAAGAAAAATTGTGATTTTTGGAAGCCAGCAATGTGTTGGTTTGGCTTCGTTGATTTTGCGTTCAAGAAACTCAACTAAATATGAGAATTATGAAGTTACTGCAGAAATTAAATCAAATGCAAATACCAGAGAAATATTGAAAAACTGTCGCGTTTTGCATCTAAACCCAGAAGATAAACTTATTTTATGTGTAGGAGAAAATGACCAAAATATACAAGTTGTTTTGTCACAGCTACGGTCTATAATAGATTTTTTCTTCAATAACACTATTATTGTCATAAATGTTTTAAATAATGATTTGCTGAAAGTGAATGAATTAAATAAAAGTATTAATAAGTTGTGTAGTGAATATAAAAATTGTAACTTTGTAAATTCTAAGAAACTGTTTGACATTTGTAAATCAATTAATTATATTATTGACTGTAATGACTATGACAATAAGTATTTGAACTTTAGGGAACTTAAAAAACTAATGTTAAGTAATAAACCAAGTTCCATAGTAAAACAAACCATAGATAATCTGAAACAACGCACAATACCTTATTATTTCACCCGTAAAAGTAGTACAATAAATGAGAAGACCAATAAAGTTCCAAATAAGTGTTCAGAAGAATTAATAGTAAAATCAAACGTAGGTACCATACCTTTTTATTTTCCTGTAATAAATAAAAAAACGTTTTTTCGAAGCTAAAAATTCTAAAACCAAAAAATTCAAAATTCTCCATCAAAATATCGCCAGCGTTCTTTCAAAACAAGAAATATTAGAAATGACATTGTTAGATTTAAGAAAAGCGCACAACGAACCAGATGTTATATGTCTGTCAGAAACTTTCCTGAAAAGGGGACATGAAGGCTATTTAAAAATTAACAATTATAAGACAGCATCTAGTTTCTGTAGAGACAAGCAGCGAGGTGGAACTTGTATTCTGGTAAAGTATGGATTGCTTTATAAAGAATTACCTAATCTTAAAAAGTTTGCTACACAAAATGTATTTGAAGCTTGTGGTATAGAAATTCCATCATATCAATTAATCGTTGTTTGTGTCTATAGAACACCACAATCTAATCCAGATCATTTTTTTCATAAATTGAATAGCCTACTATATGAGTTAAGCAAATATAGTAAAAAGTCTCGATTAATAGTAGCAGGCGATTTGAACATAAATACTATGAAAAAAGGAAAGTTTACTAATGAGTTACGGGGTCTATCTCAAAATTATAATTTGAAAATTCATATAGATGTCCCTACACGCAAATCTTCTTGTATTGATCACATTTTAAGCAATATCCCTGATGCAACTGCTCAGGTTTTGCCACTGCACCTTTCAGACCATGAAACAGCGCAAGTCTTAAGTTTTTCGGTAGAGCATAAAGTGAAAACAAAATCCACTTACTACATATTTAAAAGAGATTTTTGTAAAGACAACATTCGAAAATTTAAGGAGTGTTTAAAAAATTTATCATGGTCAGATATTTATAATGAAGCGGATCTAAATACAGCATTTAATAAATTTCACGATTTCTTAAGCTTGCTTTACAATCTCTGTTTTCCGAAAGTAAGAAGAAAAATTAACAATGAATTAAAACATAATCAAAATTGGATAAGTAAAGGATTAAAAAAAAGTTGTAGATTTAAACGTGTGCTGCGATATAATTATTATAAAAATAAGAATGAGCTGAATAAGAACAAGTACACTACTTATTCAACTATATTGAAAAAATGTATTTTTAGATCGAAAAAAAACGCAAATATACAATTTATAAATAAAAATGACAATAAATGTAAAGCAACATGGAAAGTGATTAAAAATGAAATATCAAACCCAATAGCCCAGGACATAGATAGGATAAAGATTGGAAGCAGTACCATAGGCGACCCTGTGCATATAGCCACTACTTTTAACGATCACTTTGTGGATTCGACTCGTCAGTCGAATAACAATATATCAACTGGTAGTTTTACTCAAAATACCAGAAGTAACTCTATGTTCTTAAAACCAATGTCTGAAAATGAGGTTTTATTGGAAGTCTTATCGTTAAAGAACACTAATTCCGAAGGGTATGATGGCATCAATACAAAAATCATAAAAACATGCATTTATGAACTGGTTGGTATTTTGACACATTTGGTAAACTTGTCTTTTTCATCAGGTACTTTTCCAACAGCGTTGAAAAGATTAATTGTAAAGCCACTATTTAAAAATGGTAAAAGGGATAACATTGGAAATTATCGTCCCATTACGTTAATACCGATCTTATCTAAACTTTTTGAAAAATGTATGCTTAAAAGGATTATCGAATTTTCTAATAAATATAACTTAATAAACACTGAACAGTATGGTTTCCAAAAGCAGAAATCTACTACTCTAGCAATTTTTTCTGTCTTAAAAACTATCTTGACTAAAATGAATAGCAGTTATTGGACTACTGCTTTGTTTTTCGACTTATCAAAAGCTTTTGATATGGTTTCGCATGACATATTAATTAAAAAAATTGAACGTCTAGGAATTAGAGGACCAACCCTTAAATGGTTAAAGTCCTACCTAGAAAATAGACAGCAATGTGTAACTATTAACAAAATTGACATAAATAATGAAATGACAACCTATTCATCTGAGTATAGGTGTAACAAACATGGAGTACCACAGGGAAGTATACTGGGACCAATGCTGTTTGTACTATATATAAATGACATTATTGACATTACGAATTTTAAATGTACCTTATTCGCTGATGACATTTCTATTATTGTAACAACTGACAAAAACGCTAATACTATTAAAGACCATGAAAATGATATTAATATGACAATTGATAAAATTATTAAATGGACAGATGCAAACAATTTGAAAATTAATTTGGATAAATCTAAATACATGCAATTTAATGGATTAGCAAATAGTGTAAATCGTATGCAACTAAATGTCCAAAAAATTCAAAATACAACCCAAATTAAATTCTTGGGAGTGAACATAGACCAAAATTTAGATTGGAAATCGCATGTTGAAATTGTAGTTAACAAAATTAACAAATTTGTGTATGCTTTAAGAAGAGTGAGAAATGTAACAAATCTTAAGACAGCTATTACTTGTTATCACGCCTATGCTGAGTCTGTATTACGGTACGGACTCATCCTGTGGGGTAACAGTACTGACAGGAAAAGAGCATTTGTTTCTCAAAAAAAATGTATAAGAGCATTATGTGGTCTTCCGCCAGACGATTCTTGTGAACCAATATTTAAAAAGCTTGGTTTATTACCACTTCCATCGTTATACATTTTCGAAGTTTGTATGTTTGTACACAAGCATAAACATTTGTTCAGAAATGTTTCTGATAATGTGCACTCAAGAAGTAGACGTAACCCATATAAACTTGTACTTGACGATAATCCCAGACTATCAAAATATAATAAAAATTGTATAGCTATGTGTGTAAAGATTTATAACAACATACCAAATGACATAAAAATGTTAAATATAAAATTGTTCAAGACAAAATTACAAGGATGGCTAAATGAAAAAAATTTTTACAATTTAAAGGATTTTCTTGACATGAGAAGTTTTTAAGATATGAGAATTAGTTAATTTGCTTATTATTTGTATCGTTGCATGCTATCTCTCCGTTAGCAAAACATGAATGTTCTCAGACTAAATTTAAGACCTATGTATACCATGTTTTAAGCAATAAAGATTATTATTATTATTAAAAAAAAAAGAATCTTAATGTCAGTCTTTTACGCACAAGCCATCAAAATAAATTTAAAAAGTTACTTTTTGATACAGCTCTTTGTGGACAACAGCCCCCTTACCACCATCTCTTATTGCGATTCAATAATTGAGAAGATTGCTTATTCATACCAATGAATAAGCGACTCTATTCCATTTGAAATAGAGTCGCTTATTCATTGGTATGAATAAGCAATCTATTCAGTTATTGAGTCGCAATAAGAGATGGTGGTTAGGGGGCTGTATCGAAAAATAACTTTTTTCCATTTCGATACAGCAGCAAGCAGGTTGCGATGCAAATGGATTGCAACATTGCAACTTTGCAAAAGTTATGCTATACGTGCAAAGCCGGGGCGCGTCGTGTAAACCAATGTAAACATTTGCCAAAATTCAATCTGCAAAATTCAATTAGTTGGTTCTAATCTCCGCTTATCAAATTGCATGTCATTGGTATCATGCATAAGTTATAGTCATTAGATTGCAATAAGGAATCCTTCCCCTTTCCCTCTCTCGTTCCGCTAATGGTTGCAAGCTAATGGGTTATGCGATTTCCACTAATGCTTTGTGATTAATTTAATATGACATGTTATTCTAACGCATAGTATTTGCTATTTCGAATCCACTTCAAAAAAGAGGAAGTTATAGTCGACTGTATTTTGTACATATTACGCAATAGCGCTGGATTGGTTTTTTTTATTGGAAAAAGGATGCTTCTGTATAGGTTTCTTGTTAATTTCAACAGGGTCTGATTGTGGAGTTAAGAATTATTCGGTAATAAATTAAAAGCAATTAAATTATAGATTCATAATATTTTTTGCGGAGCTCGATGGCGTCGTTGCGCGTAACAGTCTAATCGAATATACAAGTTAAGCAACGTCGGCCGTACACTGTCCATGGATGGGTCTATTTAACTCGAGCTCATCAGTGCTTCGGAGGGCACGTTAAGCCGTCGATCCCGTCTGTTCCTGTTAATTGGAACAGTACAGGACACGCTCTTAGCTCACAGCATGATCCATATGAAATTATGCCTTTTAGCATTTCGCAATTTGCACTTAGGTGCAAATATCTTCGTAATATAATTCTTAAATACTCATGCCTGCACCTTCTTTATGATTCTCACAAACTACATTAGCAATTAGAATTATTTTTGGACTCACTCTTAGCTCCTTATTAAAAACAAATATGAAAATATTATTCGGTTGTCTTAGACTAACTGCATTGAGATTGACGACACAATAGCGGCCGTGGAATTGTATTAGAACTTTTCGACTCCCCTACAGTTCGACGTAAATGATGCGTAAATTTTGCCTACCCACTAAACCACGGTTTCTAAAAGTGGGGCACGCGAGTCCCTAGTTCGCCAGTTTATCGTACTTTTTATTGCATCTGGCTGCCTCGCGTGTGCGACACGCATGTTGATTGTTGACGAAATATAGAAATCGATGTTGTTGTTGGTGGTTGCAGGGCTTTGGTAGTAATTTTGTTAATAAATAAAATCACTTGTACTTGTTCTCAAATATACAAGCTTAGATTATCAATTGGTCTCCGCTCCGCTTCGACTAGATGCCCCGGCGCACTTGTAAAATGCGGCAACAAATACTACGCCGATCTCGGCGTACCCGAGCCTGTTGCAATACAATTCTTCACGCACACTAGCATCTCTGCACATTGTTTTACGCACACTACAATATTGAGTTGCCGCATTCACGGAGCTGTTGTTTTTAGATAGTGCGGCATCTAGTCGAAGCTGAGCGGCGACCAATTGTTAATCTATGTATACAAGTATTTTAAGCGACCGCCAGTCTGTCACTATTGCGTTCGGTATTGCAATAACCTTGATCTTACTTGCTCATTGTTTTATCTGCTACGATATTTTTAATGTCT
The DNA here is from genome assembly GCA_937001555.2 of Hypsopygia costalis. Taxonomy (NCBI): domain Eukaryota; kingdom Metazoa; phylum Arthropoda; class Insecta; order Lepidoptera; family Pyralidae; genus Hypsopygia; species Hypsopygia costalis. Next base: position 32,090,877 of record OW443329.2, read on the forward strand.
CATGTTCTTGCAGATTTCAATATTTTATCACATTTGGGACAATCAAAACTTGCAACCAAAACTGTAATCAATGAGCATTTAACATCGAAAGCTATAACAATAGTCAAAGAAATAATCTTTGGCGATAGAGATGCAGGTTAGCCTTAAGGTCAAGCGAAATTATATCATCCTAAATAAGTCAAAAATCCTAATAAACATAAATTCTTGTATTATGTTAACAAATGGGTAACTAAGGTTTGTCGATGCATGGAGTAATTAATTAAAATTGTGACTATAAATATTTGCATGTTTACATATAGCTAAATAGGAATAAGAAACTTTACTTTTAAGATCCAACCGCATTTATTGCACCCTATTTATTTCAAATAAATAATTTGTATTTGTAAATAGATAATATTTTCATACTTTATAATAATATTTTTAAGCTATTGCATAGCTTCTATCGCGGTCCTTGAGCGCGGGGACCGAATCCAGAAATTCCGTAACGAAAAAACCTCACGGTCGCCACTCCGACGGGCAAGGAGGTGTGGCTTGAAGGCCGTGCATCGTCTAACGTCGTTTCAGTTCGGCAGTCTTCGACACGGCGTTGTGTGCGTGCGATTAGACGTATTGTACGACTCTACGAAACTCGTTTTATTTATTTAATAATAGAAAAATTTGTTTTCTTATCGGTCACCACGCTCAAAAAGTGTAACTTGAATTAATATCAAAGAATTGCTTTTTCTGCATGAATAAAATAAATAAATAAAATTATAATTGCATAAGTTGATACAAAATGCTATGCAATAGCTTTACCGCGGCAGTCCCCGAGTGCCACACGTCTTTTTTTTTTCTTTTACCATGTTTTTAATATGGTTAATTCTCATGTGGATGTTTAACATAAATACGTGGAATTAGAAGTTTGAGAAACTGTGTACTAAACGATGACGTTTCGTTCGTGAAATTTTTCGCACACATTCGCACGCGTTCGCACATATTCGCAGGTACTCCATTAACTAGGTGAACAGACGCGTCATCTAGAATCGATTTGAAAGTCATTTGGGCCTACTGTTAGTTGGTTACTGTCTGAATAATGGCTATTAATGGCAAATGATAACATAACTATCGCAATAAATTATCATATCGTTTCGTAAGTGCCAATAGAGTGATTTAGATTTTTGAGCTGCCGGTGTACGGGGGCCCTTCTTGCCGCTTGGCCTAAATACTGCATTCAAACTGACTACAGGAAAATAGACGTAATGGACTTTAGGTTCACTCACTTAATTAACTATTATTTAGAAGCTCCATTGGAGCCCATTAAATCAGAGAGAAAGGAACAAGAAACGTGATTAGTTTGATAGAATTAAGTACCCACCAATTGGAAATTGTTGAAATCAATCAGAATATGAATCAGAATATGGACTATGTAACGTTAAAATCATCGATATATTACCCATATTCGTCGCAAATAACCTTTTGATTGATTGATTGGCCATTTTGTCAAATAAAAACCATAATGAAAAATTATTATTTAATGAGTACAAGTCAATATCAGAAGTACAATTATTGCAATTGATTGCACAGCAGATCATAAAAATTGCAGTGCACGTTTTTTTAGCATAAACCATGATGATATCACCACGCTGTAGTGAACTGGTGAACATTGCACAGATATTGAAAAACTCAATTTATTATTACAACAACTTTCAGTTCAATCTGGCTAGTGGAACAAATTAAAATCTACTGAAATCTAGGCATAAGATTGATTATCTCGACTAATTTCTCAACAATAACCACAAAAGCCTTTCAAAGCAATTCAGCATTACGTAAATGGTACTTAAGTCTGGAACCAGTTAATTTGGCCGATTGAATGCCTACATAATCGTAATGGGTCTTAAGCCGGTGCCGAACACCGGGATTCTTTATCTGGCCGTTGGGGAGGATAGCACCCGTAATAATAATTGATATACGATGAGTTATAGGCAGATTACGGCTTCGGAGTTTTTATGTTGATGGATGTAATTGAATCATTGGGGATAATACTGCTTGAGTAATAGTGTTGAGTAATAATAAAAAGATCCTGAGTGCAAAAAACGAAACGGTGTATGACCACATGACAGAAGTGAAAACCTCATCTCTCGCTCCGTCTCTCACCCTCCCTGCAGACTTTATCCAAACAAGCGTTACAGAGCCAAGGGTGACGTGTTAGTATTAGATACCCCTGCGTGACAGCTCAGTCACAAAATTTGTGCACAATACGACTACGAAAGTCTTTACTTCAAAAACTCTTTTTATTACAAAAAATGTACAGTGTGTTGTTTGAAGGGGTGCAGTACGTAGTTTTGAAAGACGCTGTAGTAGGTGTCGCTTCAACAATTTTTCGCTCCAGCGTACTACGGTTAAATATTTACCCCGCAATGTGTGTCGCTACAGCGTCTTTCGAAACTAAGTATCGGAGCCTGTTTAAGGTATGTGGCTGCATTCTGATCAACCCAGAATTAACGCATTTATGTTTTTAATTTAAGTCTAAACTGATATATGACGTATACTGACCATGCAGTACTAAAGAGGTATTCTCCCGCGCTATCAATTTGAATAACGTTATACCTCCGCTGTTACAGCAACGCTGTAGCACGCTGGTTATCTGTTTGTTTACCTGTTATGTGATATAAAAATAAAAGGATTAAAAATAAGTCTCAACGAAGAGAATATTCAGCATTCTATGATAAATGGGTTGTCAGAGATTCCCAAACTGAATGCACGGTGGGTCGTCGTTTTGACCTCTCCGCCAAGAGATCCGGCTGAAATCGCAAATTCTCTGAATTATTACGTCGGTTACAATAATAAAGTTTGTTCATTCGAACGCATTCGTAGTCTATATGACTGTCTTAAAGTTGACGAAATATCACATAATGTTTCGAAGTTAAAGAAAACCAACGTGTTGTCCAAACTTGGGATATTAATATTGTTCTATTGTTATTTGAGAGTGACTGACTTGCTACTTACGCTTGACATTGCAATAGCAAATTAGATTAGTTGGTATTATTAACAAAGTTTTTAGGGAATATATTATCTAGTCAAAGTTGTACATAATGTAAGGTAGTGTTTTCCACTAAATGAAAATAAATAAATATTTCTCGACAATTTTATACAGCGCCATCTAGTCCAAATTAAGCACAAAGCTTGTGTTATGGGTACTAGATAACTGGTAAATGTACTTAAATACATTTTTTTTGTAAATACATACTTATAATACATAGAAAACACTCAGACCAAGACAAACAGACATGTTCATGCACACAAATGTTTGTCTTGTGCGGGAATCGAACCCGCGACCTCGGAGTCAAAGTGGCCATTGCTAACCATTCGACCACCGAGCTCGTCATATGAAAATGATTGAGGCAAAGTTAAGGCGAACAAATAAGCGTTACAAACACAAATACAGCATGAATAATACAATAAATAGTACGTCAGAAAAAGTAATAAAACTGTGAACATTGATATAATAAATATTGATATAGTAGAGATTGATGTAGTAGAGATGTTTCGGAGGGCACGTTAAGCTGTCGGTCCCGGCTGTTGTCATTGGATGACAGTCGTTAAGCCATGTCTTCAAAACACTGACCTCCACCAACCCGCAGTTGAGCAGCGTAGTGGAGTATGCTCTAGCCCTCTTCAGCTGAGAAGAGACCCGTATCCTAGCAATGGGATGAGGAAGGGTTTACGACGATGTACTAGACAGCTACACAAATTACTTCTAGAAACATTTTGTCACGTCCCTATTATCATGTTTATTTTTTCACACTTTCCCATGATTCCTAAGACATGAATCTGTACTACGCGCCGGGAGACATAAGCATGTAATATTCACTGCAGAAAGCACTAGTGTTGTAAAAAAAAATACGAGACTTTACAGGCCGCATGTTTACTTGCTATTATACTGGTATAAAACATGTGTTAATTTATTTGTTTGTAATTTTTTTTATTTTACTATAGAGCATGGATCGATACAATTTTAAGCGTAGGTTAGGAGACCATATTTCTGTCAGGCCTTGTGACAGGTAAGAGTAATAGTATATTTTTTTTGTAGCGAACTATTAAATTACGTACTTTTATCTATCTATCCTATCAATTTTTGATTTGATTTTGCCCTATTTTTAACGTCGTATTTCAGACATTTGCAAGTGATTTAGAAGATCAAAAAATATTGTTTAAAAATTCATACTTACTTACTAATATGGCGCAACGACTGAAATAGAGTTGGCCGCCAACATGAGAACCCTCTATCTGCTCTTGCGTAATGTCTTGCTAATTATTTTACATTATATTGTTTGAAATACCCGAAAAGGGTGTTAAGTTCTAAGTGCTTTGTAAAATGTACACTTAACGAGGAAATAAATAATTTAATTTAATTAAGTTACATCACACCCTGGCCTCTCCATACAAATGTCGCGTCGTTTACTACTACATAAACAGTGAGGTATGTGCAGAGCGTGAATATACGTGTGTGCGTGCGGCGCCATACAAACTGTTCCAGATTTATCTCAGAGGGGAGGGTTAGGTCGACACGAGAGAGCGGCAAGAAGTAGCCGTCTATACTAATATTATAAAGCTGAAGCATTTGTTTGTTTGGTTTAACGGTCTAGTCTCAGAAACTACTCATTCGAATTGAAAATTTATTTCAGTGTTAGATAGCCTATTTTTCGAGGAAGGCTATATAACATCACGCTACCACCAATAGGAGCGTAGCACCAATGAAAAATGTTGCAAAAATGGGGGAAAAATATTCCTTTTGAGAGCTTCCGTTGCGTGTTCTCCGTAAACGGTTCGAGTTACGCAACAATTATATACGACGGAATTATTAATCTTAAAAAGTTCTAAAAAAAAGTCCGTAATAGCATGTGTATATCTTATAAGAATGACTCACTATAACCTTTCAAATGGTAACCATACGCTTCACTCTCAACGATCTGTCACACGCAGACGAAGTTGCGCGAGTCAGTTAGTTATAATCTGTGGTTACATTTCGAATTTAAAAAATGTTTTGTTTATTTTTCTGTGCCATAGTAGGTACACTGTTGTGAACACAGAGCTCACATTTTGTGTAAGCAATTTCATCCAGTGCGTGCATCAGACGCCGAACATTTATAGATCCCAGCGGAGTATTCCAGCTTTGCCTACATCCAACACGGGCACTATTCGGCGCGAGTCGCGACCCGCAAATTGCAATGGGAGCTCCGCAGCGCATATACATCATGATGAAAGGCTGACGGAAATTGGGAGGAATTCTATAGAAACAAATATAAAAAAAGATTCAACTTATTAAAATTCTTCTATTATATTATTATTTAGCTCATGAACGATGAGCTTATCTTACAATTAATAATTAATCAATAATTTGTGAAGGGATGGTTCCAAATATCTTATAGAAATTATTAGTCATGCCAATGCATAAAAGAGGACTAAAAACGAGCCGAGTAAATATAGGCTTATTGCATAAATACTCAAAAATACTTGAACTTGCGACGTGTAAGCGACTTTATTGATACTGTGAAAAATATCAATCTTTTATGAAAATCAGAATGGATGAAAAATTCCACTACACTAGCTGCATATAAATATGCACAAGAAGTATTAAACATCTATATATGCACTAATAGTTGGTATATATTTATATACCATCAGTTCATCTAATAGACATGTGAAAGCAATCATTAATGGCATTGAAAGGGAACAGGGTCATTTCTCAGGCAGTATGGCATTCACAAGACTATTTTTCACCCAGTAGTTCGCGTATGAGAAAAGTGTTTCTTCTCACCTTTGTATTTATGTAAAATATATATTAAACAGAGATTAAACGGCTTCTTACGTATCTGAATTATATTTATTCTTAAAATAAAAACCGGTCAAGTGCGAGTCGGACTCGCGCACGAAGGGTTCCGTACCATTATCTATAAAAACGGCAAAAAAAATCACGTTTGATGTATAGGAGCCCCCATTAAATATTTGTTTTATTTTTATTTAGACGAGCTCGGTGGCGTAGCGGTCAATGACGCGGCTTTGACACTAACGCTCGTGGGTTCGATTCCCACACAGGACAAACATTTTGTGTGCATGAACATGTCTGTTTGTCTTGGTCGGGGTGTTTTCTATGTATCATAAGTATGTATTTACAAAAAAAAAATGTATTTACGTATGTTTATCAGTTGTCTAGTACCCATAACACAAGCTTCGCTTACTTTGGGGCTAGATGGCGCTGTGCAATTTGTATGACAATATTTATTTATTTATTTAATTATTTATTTTTAAAGTGAATACATAACTAAATATTATGTGAGTATTTCAAGTGTCTACCTATTGCCGTTATCAATTGCAAGCAAAAACGAGCAAGAAAATGACGTTTGTTGTATGGGAGCCCCCTTAAATATTTATTTTATTCTGTTTTTTAGTATTTATTGTTGTAGCGGCAACAGAAATACATCATCTGTGAAAATTTCAACTGTCTAACTATCATGGTTCATGAGATATAGCCTGGTGACAGACGGACGGACGAACGGGCGGACGGACGGACAGCGGAGCCTTAGTAATAGGGTTCCTTTTACCCTTTGGGTACGGAACCCTAAAAATATGTCAAGAATGATTTTGCTCCTTTCAAATAAAGCTTTATGAAAATTCTACAAGTCCGTGTTACGATAGCTCTAAATATCAAGAAAAAATACATTATATTCATCAAAGTAAACAGACTAGCAGTTTCAATGTGCTTTCTTAAAAATAAAACACAAGACACGCCTGCGTATCTGAACATTCAATATACGCGCACAATAGAGGAAATGATTTAGGTCCATGTGGGATTATTTACGTGCTTACCGGACTCTGTATCCTTTATTTCATTTTGGAAAATTATGTTAAACGAAAGGCGGGACAAGACAGGGTCGAGCAAGAAGGGCTTAATAAATTACCGAGTAGGATCGGTTGTATGAAGTGCACGGAGGATGAAATTTTATCTCAACATATGCCGATATTCTATGGATTTTTTTTGAAAATTAATTCGTAATGAATGCGTAAGGAAGTTACTCTTTTATGCAAAATTTCAACTTCTTAACCTATGTTTCGAACGGTGCGTATATCAAGGTACAACTTCTTTTTGACTTGAATTACAAATTATTTTATTTATTAGGTAAACTAGTTGCTTTAGATTTTAAAATAAAGTATTATAGCAGAGAAAACCCTGCAATTCTATTGTCGATTTAAGATATTTAAACTAGGTCAGATTCTAGCCCACCGGGCCAAAATCGAGGATGAGTGGATCGAGAAGACTTGCTGAGTGTATATTTTCCATCGATTTCAATGGTAAATGTATTTGATGATCATTCCTCAAGGACATGATCGATCTAAAGAGAGGTATTTAGAGAGAGAGAGAGAGATTTTTAAAGAGAGGTAGGGAGCGTAATTGTAAGCTACCCGACTGGGGACTGTACCTCCACCTCACAGAATACCGCAGCCAAATAGCGATTCCCTTGAGGGTTGTTGTGTTCCTGCGAGTGAGTGAGGTCACCAGAAAAGGAGATGCTGCGTTAGCAGCGGGGGTGGCGGCGCGCGAGCGATATTTTATGTTGCCAGCGTTAATATGGCTACGGTAACTGCTTCACATCAAGCAGGCCGTATGCTTGTCTGCCATCCGACGTAGTGTATAAAAAAAAAACTGCTTCTGATTTTTGGAAAAAAAAAACTAGCGACTTACGATAGAATGATCCAGACACATGAAAATATAGATTTATTAAAAAAAACAGCTAATCTATGTAAAAGCAAACATACTTTATTCACTTCTGTGAATAAAAATATTTTTCTTGAAACTTTATCTCTATAGAGTTTCAAGTAAATGAGAAAAAGAAGACACGAAAAGAATGAATTAAAATTCTTAAAAATATCAAGAAATGGATCCAACATTATGTCCAGAGTTTACATTGAAGACCGTTAATTATATAACTCGGATTGTTAATCTTCCTTCCTGCGTCCTTAAAAATACTAATTACGATATTACACCACCAAATAAAACCACATAAAACTTCCAAAACACACATCACGCTAAAATGAACAAGGGAACCCCCGAATATATTTCACAGCCCGGTAACTTGTCAAAAAAGTCCCTTCGAAGAGATAGCCGCTGTTTCTGCCGGCGGAGGCATCAGTCATCCGTCCCTCGAGGCCCAGTTATTAAGCCCAAGAAAGGACCAACATAAATACAGCTTACAAAATTAAGCCTGTCCCTCCATTGTGGTTCGTAATATGAGGCATAATGTAAGGGCCCATTATGACTAGAACGGCAAAGTTATTGCCTATTGCCGCGATAGCGCGATCTATGGGAGGTTCATAATGGGTTTTGGATATTGTGTGTGGTTTGTGGTCTTTTACTTTAAATTTTTGTATGAGTAGCAAACGAATTATATTTTTAAATAATGTTTCATATTAATTAAAAAAAATAGTTTTTACAGTGAGAATGTTTAGGTAAATTATGCTCGTGTAATGTGTGCATCTAAAATTTAACGTTACTTAATCAAACTACGAAAATAATGTTGAGGGTTGTTGTGTTCCTGCGAGTGAGTGAGGTCACCAGAAAGAAAGGAGGTGGCGGCGCGCGAGCAATATTTAATGTCACAAGCGTTAATATGGCTATGGTAACCGCTTTACATCAGGAGGGCCGTATGCTTGTCTGCCACCCGACATAGTATAAAAAAAAAGGATATGAAGTTTTCCATTTGTAAAAATATTTATAACTCCTAAATTTTTTAATGCTATAAAAAATGGCGCAAACAAATATTTCTGGCTGATCGTAAGCAGTTATCGCATGGGCGTTTACAATACTAAAGATATCACTTATCATTGCACACACACCCAGTGAAAAGTATTTTTAAAGAACTTTGTGCTGCAGGCTCAAGGCGAAATCTAGCCAGGGAGTTCATGATACAACTAGAAGTTCACGAAATAAAACCTCTGTCTACGTCACCAAAATCTATTATAATTTATGACCCAAAAAAAATCCTAAAAGTGCTGTCGCGATCGAGAGACGGTACATCTGAGTTTTAATAATATCTATTATTCTCCAACCAGATGGGAACATTTAATTAAAAATCTCACAAAATCTCCCATGTCCGAATGCCTCCAACAGAACCAAATGGAGACATAATTATACGTATAACAAGAGCCGCCCTTCGTAAAGACTTGCCCATGACCACGACCACTCTGCCAAGAGTCTCCGACTGAGAAAAAGAATATAATAATAAATAAATATTCCTGGACGAATTACACACTGCCATCTGGTTCCAAACTAAGCAAAGCTTGTACTATGGGTACTAGAAAACTGATATGATACTTAAATACTTTTTTTTTTGTAAATACACATATATTACGTAGTAAACACCCAGACCAAGATAGACAGACATGTTCATGCACACAAATATTTATCTAGGGATCGAATCCGCGACTCGGAGTCAAAGTGGCCATTGCTAACCATTCGACCACCGATCTCGTCAATATATATATATGCTATAAAATAATCTTTCAATTAATTTTCATCCCGTACTTCCAACTAGCATCCGATTACCGCTGATAGGCTTAGGATACGCTTAGTATCAACATACTAAGCGTATCAGGATAATAGTTCCGGCAAATACGAAACGGTAATTTCGAACTACGGTACAACAGCCAATTTGGATAAGGTCAATAGAGTGTAATATACGGGATCAGCTTTCGAAACTCAGCATTGTTTTTATGCAAAATCTCCATTATCATCATCTTGGAGATTTTTCCACTGTATTTTTATTTACCGTTTTTATATACCTATACTAGGGTGGCAAGCAAGTATAGAACCTGTTTGAAAATAGATACTTGCGACGTGAGGCGTCACTTACGTTACGTTTTGTCAAAATTCTTCAAAAAACCGTTTATACAGGGTACGCAATGCTATAAAAACAAATATATGTTTATTCACAATCATCCTATATTCTTCACTTCATATCCAATTGTAATTAGATCTTGCTAGTTAAATTTGACCCACTCCCCAGTGTCTAGTAGTTTGCTAGCAGGTCGCACCACGAGCACGTGAGGTTTGGTTTGCCTCTGAAGATGGTAGCCGAGTAGTATTTTGATGGCAATATGTAAAAAAATAAAAAATCAAATCAAAATCAAAAATTCTTTATTCCTTGGACTTTATAAAACACTTAGAAACGTCATACAAATTAAATATAAGAACATGTATAAATCATTACTACTCTAAATCCGCAGAGCTTAGATTCACTTTCATCACACTATCTTGAATGTGAAAGTGAATTTAAGTATAAATCTTTGAAATTCATAAAGAGCGGTTTTTTATCTACGTGTATTAGCGAAATCACTTCTCGTCTAAGTCTTCGTCTAAGTAGAGCAGAGCTAATATACAAAGTACTTAATTTAGTCAAAATTAAAGAAAAAGTCTTGTACTAGACGCCCGTTTAGTTTAATACCAATTGCTAACAAAATTAATAATAATTCATGAAAGTTTATTAATGTCGAAATTGCGGCGGTCTAACCAAATTTATATTAACTCTGAAACGTGCGGGGGCGGGAACTTCAAGGATTTTGCTTCAAGGATATTTTAAATGAAATGAAATTATCCTACGGGCTGAGGCCAGTTGATAGTGGTTGCTTAGATAATTCACAATAAATACACTTCACTATGAGAAAATGTATAGTCTTTAAGAATACTATCAAGCGTTTTTCTGAACGGGCAATGTATTTTTTTTATATATGAGAGGGTGGCAAACGAGCATGTGGGTCACCTGAAGGAAAGCAATCACTGCCTATGGAGATCAGCAACACCAAGGGATTGCCGATCCGTTACCAGCCTATTCTCCTTCCATTCCTTCTTTCTGGCGACCTCAGTCACTCACAGGAACACAACAACCCTTAAGCGAATTACTATTTGGCTGCGGTATTCTGTGAGGTGGAGGTATTTCCTCAGTTGGGCAGCATAAAAAATATGCTATGCCCTACCTCTCTTTTCGCCAGACCCTACCTAGTCAGCAGGGTGTACCACGTGCAGGTGAGGTTGGCTTTGGCTCAAAGTTGAACCACTTACACCCCAAATTCCTGATAATTTCATTACACATACATCCCACTGCAGGTTTCCCCTCAGTCGAAGGTGACTTCGGGCGTGCTTCATCACGCTGCTCTGCTGCGGGTTGATGGAGTTTCAGGCCGTGCCATATCCACTGACGAGTAGGCTTTCATTACACTTATTCGCTGAAACACAATCATCTTCAAGGGCATTGTTGTTGTTGTAAGCATCTTTATTGTACAAAAGTTACAGAGCACAGTAGAAATAAAATGATTACACAAATTTGTACAAAGGCGGATTTATCCCATAAAGGGATCTCCTCCAGTCAACCTTTGAGCATCTGAGATGATATAGTTAACAAGTAGGCAGGTGGAGTACATATATGTTCGTATATATACGCACATGTTACATGACATACGTTTCTTCTACATATGTAGAAGTACAATATCCCTAATATATACACACTCATACAATTAACTTATTAGTGGAATTCACAGAAGTCAAATTACTTTAAAATGACGAACTCGTTATTAAAGGTATTGTCACGGAAGCGTTTCGTCGCGTATGGTCGATTTCGCAATCGGTCAAATTCATGAAAATCGCAATCCGTTAAAATAGTAAACAGTCAAATTAGCAAATCATACAAGTATTCCAGTGCGGATTTAAATGAAAATATTGAGGAAGCTTTTCTCACCTGCTTTGGCATTGTTTATTTGACTGCAGTATTCTGTGACGTGGAGGTACTTCACTAGCCGAAACTGACATGCCCTACCTCTCTTTTGCCGGATACACATACGTACGTAGAAGGGAGATCAATTTCAATTTTCATCAATTTCGTGCATTTGATGCCCTTAGTGGTGCAGACATTTATAGGCTGCGGTACTTAGCTGCTTTCCATCAGGCGGCCCGTATGCTTGTTTGCCAACTTAGTGGTATTAACTCGGCGCAAATGACGTGAAAATAATTACTAGGACCCGAATGTTATCGATAATTTTTAAAGAGATTTAGCAAGTCATCTTAATTTTAATTACTGCTTATTGAAAAGGATTCTTTGTTCAGGTAGTAAAATAAAAATATTAACAGTAAGTTCTAAAAATTAAACTATTTTTTTTTTCAATAAGGCATGCAAAATCAACTTTGAAAATGTAATGTATTTTTTATTTTATTTTTTGGTATTCTTAGGAATAATAGGTATCAATAATCTTATGTACTAATAGAGATATCAAATAAGCTTTATAATATGAAAATAAAAACGAATTAATCTTCTACGTCATCGTTCGGGTTCATGAAACTGCTTGATGCATGAAAATTGAAATAATTATTTCAATATGGAATCAAATGGTCGTATATCTCACAACGCATGCGGCGTGGCGCTGAATGTACAAATGGAGGGGGTAGAGGGGGCTGTATGTCCAGCTACACAAACGTTCGAACCATACGACTGAAGCAAAAATAAAATATATTAGTTTAAAATTGCCTCGGGTCAATATGACCCAGCATCATTGTGGCCGGGTTAAAAATACACCTGATACACTTTTAAAAGTTGACTAACCGTTCGTTCCAACCTTGTCTATTGTTAGACATCACAATGTCAGTAAAACACCGTATTTGCAGTTCGATTCCACGCGATTTGTGACGGCCGTAATGGCGGCAATCGACGTAATGTCAGGTATTACGGGAAATTGGTAGGTAAATTATGGGCGATGTGAATGTCAGACCTATTGCTTTTATGAGTACTTTCATTTACGAATGGCGATATTACTGTGTTATCAATTTAGGGAACACTTTGACGATATCTGTTGAGGAACTCGATGGCGCGTGTTAGTTTAATTGACCACGCAAGTTAAGCAACGTGGACCGTAGCCTGTCTATGGATCGGTTTATTTATCTCAAGCTCCTCCGCTTAACATGCCCTCCACAGCACGGAAGAGCTCGAGATAAATAAACCCATCCATGGACAGGCTACGGTATTGTTTAACTTGCGTATTCGATTAACTGTTTTCATTCCGCGGCTGACACGCTGAAATAAATAAAAATTGGGGTGTAAATGGTTCATCAATATCTGTAAACCAGAGCTAACCTCACCTGCACATGGTGCACCCTGCTGACTGACAAAGGCGACTCTGGCGATAAGAGAGGTAGGGCATAGCGTATGTTTTAAGCTGCCCGACTGGGGCAGTATTTCCACCTCAGTGTACCGCAGTCAAATAACAATTCCTTTGGGGTTTGTTGGGTTCCTGCGAGTGAGTGAGGTCACCGGAAAGGAAGGAAGGAGTATAGGCTGGCAACGGAGCGGCGACATCTGATCGCCTCTCTGGTGTTATTGATCTCCATAGACGGTGGTGATTCCTTTCCATCAGGTGACCCACATGCTCGTTTGCTGCCCTCTCATATAAAAAAACACACTGACATGTCTATCACAGCAATGCCGGATATATGTAAGGGCAGTCCAACATATCTGCTATTCTAAGTATTAAATAAACAAATCATATTAAAAAATAGTCTTGTCTAATTAAATCCATAAATGAAATTGAACAACTTTCACAAAAAAAAAAAAAAAAAACCAACGATTTACTCAACATTTACGTATGTAGATACAGGCTGATGATGAAGATGATGATGAAAAAAATTTAGGACCAATCTGGAAGTAGTATATTTTTTCAAATAAAAAAAGTATTTTTTCAATTCTGTTTATAAATCAAAGAGTAATTAAGTAACAAACATAAAAAAAACAAAATACAGCCGAATTGTCAACGTCCTCCTTTTTTGGAGTCGTCCGTTAAAAAGAGAAAGTCAACGCGGGCGAATCCGCGTGCACTGCTTGTAGTAAAGAAAATGTTAGGGCACGTTACGTTGTAGTTCATTAAAAATACTGACGTATAACTCGTTAACAGGCGGCTAAACGAAAAGGTTACAGTTTGAGAGCTTATATTTCCTAAAATAACAATCCTAGAATAACGAACGAAATGTATTTATAACGATTTGTTATAAAATAAATTTAAACCCTTTACATTTCATCACTTAAATGTTTTTTTAATTAAATTCGTTACGCGGAAAACTAGTAGCCTCAAGATTCACAGAAAATATGCGAGTTGCTAACAAGGTCCCTGGGTCAAAGGGCCCTGTCTGTAACATCAATAAATATTTTTTCTTCTAGATGGTTCGATAAGCTTGAGAAAGCGGCTGAAAACGGCTAGATGCGGAAGGCGGAGGATCGTATTTGGTGGAAAGCATTGGGGAAGGCTTATATCCAGCAGTGGGTAGATACAGGCTGATGGTTATAATGATGAAAAAAATAGAAATAAAAAAATTTTACGTGCGATTACTTAATGTTATAAAGAATTAATTATTGTTTTAAAATTAATAAGCGACTAACTTTCGCTAACCCAACCCAACCTATAAAGGCGTAATACTTCTGCTGATGCAAGTGTTCATTACGACGACAGCTTACCATCAAACAAGTTATATCCGTTTGCCTAACATCATAGTGGAATAAAAGAACCTTCCTTTCAAAATCACCCCAACAAATTTCAACAAAAACGGACAATTGTTTCGTGATAAGGCTCCAAACAGGAGACACAAGGAGACTTATGACAGGTATAGATAATAAAAAAAAAACAATGGGTTGAACTCTGGGATTGAAGGTAGAATTGGAAAGTTGAACATTAACTAAATAGACATCTAGCGTTGAATGGCGAAACTATTTCCATTAATTAAAATATTTAAGCGAGTTTAACATTTTTTACCCATCCTAAAAAGTGTACAACGCCGCTAAAGAAGTTTACACCTCAAAAATAGTGGTACAGTTGCTCGTAGCTTGTCCCACTAGCGTGAACAACAGGTAGTATTTCACGTATGACGCGCCGTAATTCACCGTTCAGCGTGCAAGTCTCGGGGGGCGCCGCGGAAAATTGCACTCGACTCGGCGAAACTTTAATTTTTCACCTTTAAATGGAAACGCTATAAGTTAGAGGTTTTTTACACCACGGCAGGCGGCAAACGCTTGTCTGCCGAACAATCATAACCCACAAATGCTTATAATTGCTGGCGGCGGGAATGTTATTTGGTTGCGGTATTCTGTGAGACGGAGGTACTTCCCCAATCGGGCATCTCATAAATACGCTGTACCATATCTCTGTTTTGTCAGAGCCTCGTTTGTCAGTCAGCAGGACACCACGTGTAAGCGAGGTTGGATTTAGCTCAAGGATGATGATGAACTGCTTGCACATCAAAATAATTTACATAAAAAATCAGTAGAATTGCACAAACAACTTTTTTTTACTAAAATGGTATAAACTATTATAGCTTGTTGCGCTAGATAATAGAATGCTATTCGTAAATGCCTTTAAAAGTGTCTAATTGTGCAACTAATGGCTGCACTAAACGCCATTAGTGTAGTGACGTTGGACATCCCACAATAGACAGACAGAGCAGTACACAACAATTCACTTGTTTGACAACGACACAGTTACAAAATACACGCAGCTACCACTTGCCATAAGTTATGTATGCTTATACGAGCAATTTGATTGAATTGAATTGAAGATAGATCATTGAATTAACCGGCGACAGTAATGAATCAATATAGAGTTATTAACAGACTCATCTGTAGCAATTCTAACAAACTTTAGAGCCAAAGTCAATCTCAGCTGTACGTGGTGCACCCTACCATCTAGTGAAAGAGACTCTGGCGAAAGAGCTTACAAACACGCTGTACACTTCCGGGTACAGCATATTTGTAAGCTGCCCGACTGAGGAAGTACCTCCACACTTGCAGATCGTACACTTGTAAAACTTTATTGATACCTATAATAAAAAGACACTTTGGAACTTCGGTGGCAAAAAATTCACTAAGTCCCAGAATCGAATAAATAAATTATCATTTGGTTAGGTAACAAAACGTGTATAGTACTTATAGGTATATTTACAATCTTAGGGATATATTTTTTATACTACATCGGGTGGCAAACAAGCATTAGACTCGCATAATGTGAAGGCGTTACCGAGACTATATAAATGCTCGCAAAATGAAAAATCGCTGCCACTTCCACTGCCAACGCAGCAACGCCTTCCCTTCTGGTGACCTCACTATCTCGCAAGAACACAACAATACTCATGGGAATTGTTATTTGGCTGCGGTATCCTGTGAGGTGGAGGTACTTCCCCAGTTGGGCCGCTTACACAATACGCTATGCCTTTCCTCTCTTTTCACCAGAGCCTCGTGCAGACGAGGTTGGGTTTAGTTCACAAATGATAATGAACTATTTATACCTAAATGAATTATTTGCATTTGATATAATAAACAGATATAGAAACTTCGGTAACAGTAATTCACAAAAGTTTATATCGATTTTGCAATTCATATTATTGAAGTCGATGTGTTAGGTAACAACTCAATGTTTTAGGTCCACAAAAGTGTTAGATACATAAAATCTGTGGTGCACGGCAGTTGAGCTTCACTTCACTAGTTATCTCTTTAGGCTTTTAATACCTTAATTGCCATATTGCTGTCTCTCATATTGCTAAGAGGAGAAGTCAAATTCCAAAAGCTTCCTGCTCCTACTAATTTCTTCTGATTGAAAATTGAGTTTCAAGGCAGCCGAAGTTTTACCCCCGGGACTGCAATGGACTTCATTTTTCATTACCTTTGTTGGCGATCGCTGCTGTTAATCTTGGCTACACAGGAGATACAGAGGTGGGAATGTGTGGTGGGCCCCCGTCCAGTTAAGAAAAAAGTTTCTAGAAAAAGAGTGAAGTCACAAAGGCAACGGTTGATTGGAAGAGATTCTTTTACGGCATAAGTCTACCCTTGCAAATATTATTTTTTGTATGGCTTACTTCCATTGTTCGGGGTGTATGTGGTTCATCAAAATCTTGGAACCAAAGCCATCTTCACCTGCACGCGGTGCACCCTGCTGACTGACAAACGAAGCTCTGGCGAAAAGAGAGGTAGGGAGCGTAATTGTAAGCTACCCAACTGGGGAATATACCTCCACCTCACAGAATACCGCAGCCAAATAACAATTCCCTTGAGGGTTGTTGTGTTCCTGCGAGTGAGTGAGGTCACCAGAAAGGAAGGAGATGCTGCATTGGCAGCGAGGGTGGCGGCGCGCGAGCGATATTTTATGTTGCCAGTGTTAATATGGCTACGGTAACCGCTTCACATCAGGTTTGCTATGGTATTGCTTATTGCAGGTATGCTTGTCTGCCACCCGACGAAGTATAAAAAAAATATTATTGCAATAAAGTTTTATATACAAACAAAGAAGTTTTAGTACGAAAATCCATTAAATAAATTATCATTCGCTTGCAGAAACTTTAACGTGGTCCATGCTTGTTTCTTCATAAGCAACTTACTAAGTTAAAATTTTATATGAGACACTAATAATAAAATGAGAACATAAAAGATACAATGTAACTTGCAAAATTTTAAAGCGGTATTAAATTAGAATCGATAAAATATGCGCGTTCATGCAGCACAGCGCGCGGCGGCCGCGGCGACCCAAATTACAGGCGACGGAATTTTACAGAAATTTGTGAACGCAAATGGGTGATTTTATCGAACATTTCAAAGTTTCCGGGTTACTTTCTCGTAGGAGAGATCGTTACTATGGTCACAGATAATATAATACTGTCCCAGCATTTTACTAGAAGTTTATAAAAATATAACTTTACGTAACATGAATTGAAAAGTAATAAATTTCAAATTCCAAAAGCTTCCTACTCCTACAAATTTTTGAAGTAAAACTTCTTTACGCATGCATGACTTGGGGAATAATCTGATGAATGAGTCACGAGAGCGTTACGAAAAGTGTGATCGGGCGAGGCGAACGGAAGTTGAGAGGGAAATATAAGTTAGTAGAGCTAAAAAAGTTTTATTTCAGTCATGTGGTCTAAAGCGCACTCGTTTCATTTAAATTCGTTGTGAGTTCCATGGCAGCCGTAGGCATGGCACCCACGAGATTTCAGTCTCATTGTTCATTGCCTTCTTTGGTGGTTGCCGCTGTTTTTTTTTTTGTTTTTTTATACAACTTCGGGTGGCAGACTAGCATACGGCCCGCCTGATATAAAGCGGTTACCGTAGCCATATTAACGCTCGCAACATTAAAAATTTAGCTCGCGCGCCGCCTCTCCCGCTTTCTGATGACCTCACTGACTCGCAGGAACACAACAACCCTCAAGGGAATTGTTATTTGGCTGCGGTATTCTGTGAGGTGGAGGTACATTCCCCAGTCGGGTAGCTTACAATTACGCTCCCTACCTCTGTTTTCGCCAGAGCTTCGTTTGTCAGTCAGCAAGGTGCACCGCGTGCAGGTGAAGTTGGCTTTGGTTCAAAGGTGTTGATGAACTACTTACACCCCAAATTTGTTCTGGCTACATAAGTGACACAGTGGTGGTGGGAATGTGTGGTGAGCCCCCGTGCTGATATCAAATGAACTGTAATATGAGCAGATCCATCATTAGGGGCCGTCCATAAATTACGTCACACGAATTTTATGATTTTTTGACCCCTCCTCCGTCCTTGTCACAGTTGGTCACATTTGTGAGACTCCCCCCCTCCCTAGTGTGACGTCACATATTTTGCAAATTTACATCTAGAGTTGCAAATGTTTCTGAGTTTTTCGTTAATAGTTCAAAGTTCGTGTTAACACTTAGATTAAATGTGACGTCACGAAATTTAGGACCCCTCCCACCCCCTTGTCACACTATGTCACACTTCATCGACCCCCTCCCTCCCCCTTAACGCGTAACGTAATTTATGGATGGCCCCTTACCTGGAAATTTGATGATATTTACTCGTATTTTAGGGTGTAAGTATTCACCATCATCTTTTAGTGCCGAAGCCAACTCTACTTACACGTGGTGCTATCCTCCCGGGTAGCGAATGAAGTTCTGGTGAAAAAGAGTTAGCCTAAGTGGCGAAGAACTTTCACCCCACAGAAGATCGCAGTCCAATAACAATACCTTTGAGGATTGTTGAGCGAAGTCACCACACGTTTGCATTATTAGGGGGTCTAACGCGCGAAATTTGCTTCTTGTATGGTAAGGTTACTACAGTAACTGCTTTACATCAAGCCGGAAGTATGTTTCTGCCGGCAAAAAAGAGGTAGATCACAGCATATTTACGATTGGTGCATTAGATAAATAGTTAGTTATCTGTAAAGTCGGTTTACGGAAAATGATTTTACGTGATAACGTCATAAGAAAATATCGGCCGATGGAGTGCAAGAGAGACTGATGCGTCACAAGCCGCGCTCTCGCTTGCAAGCTCGCCTCAGGCGGAACGTGACATTGAGTCCTGCTTTTTCGTGACTGCAGCCGGAGTTCATCGATTTATATAATTAAAGAAAAACTACGAAATCCAAACTTGGTTGCATTAATAAAATCTACTCTGTATAGTCTACTGTAATGTTTTATTCCTCAAAATCTTTTCAGAAAAAATGTGTAGTTGAACGGAGTACAATTACAATACCTGCGTAAAGTAAAACTTTATTGAGCTGATAGTCCTCCACCTCCGCAGAATTGGTCTTCATCGAACCAGTTTTGATTGGCTCGCCTTTATTGCCAGTATAAAAAATATTGGAGCCAATTCGGCGGGCGAATTGAATTTTTTTCTTTTTTTACATCGGTGGGATTCCTTTAAAAATCGTTTGAAGTAAATGCCTCCTGCAATATTCATTTTATGGATCAATCTCTTAAAAACTGTATTCTGTGGCGTAATTTCCTTTTTGTTTTAAAATGTTCTTATTGTTAGAGTGTTTCCTTGATATAATTAATATGGCTTTTCATAGTCGGTTTTTAATTCAAACTTAAAAACAGATTTACGACTGTCAAGCTACAAAATCTTTGGTGTAGAAAATCTAAGTATATAATTTCCAATGATAATACAGGTTTTTTTTTAAATGAGAGGGGAGCAAACGAGCATGTGGGTCACCTGATGGTGCATGTGGGTAACCAAGAGGTCGCCGATCCGTTGCCAGCCCATAACTCCTTCTTTTATTTCTGGTGACCTTACTCACTTGCAGGAACACAACAATCCTCAGGGGAATTGTTATTTGGCTGCGGTGTCCTGTGAGGTGGAGGTTCTTCCCCAGTCGGGCTGCTTAAAAAATACGCTATGACCTACCTCCCTTTTTGCCAGAGCCTCGCTTGTCAGTCTGCACCACGTTCAGGCGAGGTTGAATTGAGTTAAAATTTCACAAAACTCAGATCTTAACCAGCCATACTAAAAATGTCACCTAAGATCTCATTAAAATCCTGATCCTGATCCTGATTAAATGCCCAAAATAATAATATTACACCTTTTATCCCAGAAATATGAGCCGTTCCCGAGGACTGACCAAAAGTTTGCGCAATAACGGACATTCACGCGAACGAAGCTGCGAGCGGAAGCTAGTTTTCTATAAACACAAAAAGATATCGCACATTTTATAATAAGACTCGTGTTTGCTCAGATAACAACCGCTTGAATAGAAATAGTAATTTTCTCAAATCGCTATATCTGGCCGCGCGGTTCGACCCAATAAGTGGACAAGATGGGAATCGGGCGGGTCAATTTGTCAAATTGAGCCTGAGTGTGGCCAGACGTAACGAGATGACTTGTCGCGTATTTCGTTTGTGACGCAAGGACAACATGGTGATAGTTCTCATTATGAACATCATAAATGTGCCAAACAAGCGTACGGTTCGTCAGATGTAATCAAATGTAATGTATCGTAGTCTTACTATACTTGATAATACGCTAATTGATAAATCCGCTTGCAATGCAGGGAATATTGCTTTCCCGCTACTAACGCAGTACCTTTTTGTGTCTAGTGACGTGAGGTCACTCACTTCCAGGAACACAATAATCCACAAAAACATTGTTATACCTAAAGCTATTGTATTCTGTGAGGTCCCTCTAGATGCACCGACGACCTCAAGTCTCTCTAGATTGACAAAAAAGTGGCTGGGAGCTGTTGGATGCAGAAAGTGGAGGATCACATATGGTGGAAAGCTTTGGAGAAGGCCAGTGGGTAGATACAGGCTGTTGATGATGATGATACTATGTACAACTCGCCATAAATATAATTTCCATCCATATCATCTTGATATTTAACGATCTATAACAGTACACTTTTTAAGACATATTCTACCACGAACTGTGAAGTTGTGTAATCAACTTCCCTCAGCAGTATTCTCAAATAAATACGACATGGGAGCCTTCAAGAACAGAGTCAATTTTTCGGTGGTGATTTCAATCAGGTGACCCACATGCTCGCTTGCCACCCTCTCATAAAAAAAAAAGATGGAGATACTTCCCCAGTCGGGCTCGATGTGCCCTACCTCTCTTTCGTCAGAAACGTGTTTGCTTAACAGCAGGGTGCAAGACACGTAGGTGAGGTTAGCTTTGGCTTTAAAATAGAGTTATATAAAAGCAAAGTACCATTAACAAAGGCAATAACATCCGTTCTAATGAAAAAGGCGTGAAATGCTAATCTTTAGGTACTCACTTTGCAATAAACTGTATATAATGATGCAGTTTTTGCGACCTAAGTTTTGCAGAGTGTTGCATACTTTAGTACGATTCCGATATTCAACGAGGAAGTTGAGAGAAGAAAGAAATGCATTAAATGTTTCTATAATGAAAATACGACGAGTGCTACTTGTGCTTTTATATGATTTTATTGTTGCTAAAAAAATTCCGCCAACCCCTCACCTGCAGTTGTACAGCGTAGTGGTATTATACTTATGCTGTAAATCCCTTCAATAGAGGATAGATCCGTATCCCAGCAGTGGAATGAATATGGATTAATGCAGAAATAGCTCCACTCAGGTAGATTTCTGGAAGGTCCTCATTTGAGTTTCCCTAAGATTCAAGAAATGAAATGGGGTAAGATATGATGAAATTCTTTATTATGCTATCTTCTTGCCACTAACTGTACTTTCCTGAAAAAAACCATTTTATTTTTTTGCCCCGTCTCATATAAATGGGAAAGGGGGAAACGCACACGCAGGAACACAACAACCCTCAAGGGAATTGTTATTTGGCAGCGGTATTCTGTGAGGTGGAGGTACTTACCCAGACGGGCAGCTTACAGATGCGCTGTACCCTACTACTATTAAAATATCGATATGTCTCTTTTAAAATAATGATGAGATAAGATGAGATGTGATGAAATTGTTTATTCTGCTATCTTCTTGCCATTAACTGTACTTTATAAATATTTTGAAAAATTCACCTGCCCTACCCCCTAGGTGGGATCCTAATCTACCACCTAAAATCCTACCTAAGGGGGGGCAGGTGAATCTTTCCATTTTCCATAATATTTATAATATTCTAGCAAGTTGGCCAAGACAACTATTAAAATAATAATAAATTAACTGTACTTTCCCGAAAAAATCTTGATAGTGACTTAATTCCAGAACTTGATACTATACGAATAGAAACTTCTGAAACCAGCAATACTTGCCCGAAGGTTGATCTATCGTCCGGAACAGCCTAGAGGTAGCTCCAGCAGAACTACTGCTGATTATTGCTACTACCACCTAATACTTGTCCCATTGGTAGGACTGACCTATTAACCTTCATCAATTGAAGCGATCTAAAGAGAACTCCGCCACACTGCTCCGCTGCAGACTGGAGGAACCCAGTTATTCAAACCTTCCATGGTCATGGTCATGACAACAGCTAGAACCGTGAGGACTTATCAGAGCCTCCTAAGGAATATTACGTTAAATCTTATATTACTTTATCTTAACTCTCGTCCTTTCGACAGCAACCCGCACTTTTAAACAAGTTATGCTAATAGTAAAACCACTAAATATTTGATTGTTACAAGCAATAAACTAGAAAGTTCATTGAAAACATCCCTTTATTGATAATCCTTGGTCCTCGAAGTCCCCATTAACGTACCATTAACCAACTCGATTTAATTGTCCCGCTCGGCCTGTTAGCGGTCTAGGTATAAGTTTATATCGCTCGTGGTCGGTTTATAGCCGACCTTATGGCGGAGTGATTCCCTGGTTTTATAGTTTATGATCGTATTTTATGTTTGGTCAATATTATTAGGCTGATTACTTGTTTTAGTAATAGGTTGTAAACGTTCGCAATAATTTTATTAATAACCCTTTGAAATACTATTTCAGGACATGAGTGGACGGTGATTTAGAACCTACGCAATTTATTTAAACTCTTTATTGACCACAGTAAGACCAATGGTGACGAGCCCCGTGGTCGAATGGCTAGCAATGCCATTTTGACTCCGAGGTCGCGGGTTTGACCCTCGCACATTTGTGTGCATAAACATGTCTGTTTGTTTTGATCTGGGTATTTTCTATGTATTATGCGTAGTTATTTACACAAAAAAAATGTATTTATGTGCATAAATACTAATATAAATAGGGTATTAGATAACTGATATATGTGCATATATACAATCTTTGCTCAATTTTTGACTACATGGCGGTGTGAAATTATTCCTAAAAAAAAAGTTTAATATAGTGTAATAAATGTAAAATCTGTGAAATTGTATAGATAAAATATAAAAGAAAAAGATATGTCTTAAATGAGATATAAGTGAAATTGCACAATTAATAAAATTTTAATTAAACATAACACTGCATGAAAAAAAACCTCAGTAAAAGAATTTAATGGCCCAAAAATTAACGAGGGCCTCCAAATTAATTTCGTTACATCTTTACCTCGGCTGTATCTCCCGTTCATTATACTTAGTAACGGCCAGATTAATATTATTTTTATTAAAAGCTCTCGTAATTAATACGAGTATGGTTTTGGTATATTGGATAGCATTGTTTCGAATATTTGGTAAGCGATATGAAGTGAGACTCATTAGGAAAGATAAATGATCATATATCGATACCGTGGGAGACAAGTGATCATGTATCGATACGATACCGTGGGAGACAACTTACAACTACATAGATACTTAGATATGTGTAACTACATAGATATGTGACTCACAGCAGTAAAGTATAATATGCAAAAATTCGTCAACAACACAAACCTTCCTTGTAGCTCAGTTGGAAGAGCGCTCGACCGGTCATCTAAAGGTCGTGAGTTTAAATCCTACCTAGGCGGGCCAGGTGAATTTTTGCATTTTTTTTAAATATTTATGATACATAGATACGGTCGGCCAAGAAAATGATCTATCAATTTAGACAAAATTATCTAACAAACATAAATGTTGCTAAGGTTGATGTTCTCTTATTTTTGAGAGCGAAAATAGACCTTCTGAATTTGAAAAGTACAAACGAATGTCAATCTAAAGTTGGTAGACCACTGATTTGGCTTACTGTACGAGATAGTAATTATGTTCTGAATGCCAATGCTCGTAATTATTTTACAGTCATAGATTGAAAGTGTGTATCGAGATACACTTGCTTTCATTAAATAAATATTATCAATTATATTTGCTTCGATTTCCGCACAAGACAAGCATTTCTGTGCATGAACATGTCCGTTTGTCTTGATCTGGGTTTTTTCCATGTATTAAATGTATGTTTAAGTATAATATCAGTTATCTTGTAGTATAGCATAAGCTTTGCTTAATTTGGGACTAGATGGTAGTGTGTAATTTGTATATACACAGGATAGACAGGAAATATTTTCTGTCTATCCTGTGTATATCGAATAACGCTACCAAAACAAAATAAATACTTCTTCGTATAGGATTAGTGTGATATAAAATATATTACAACTGCCCGTTTAAGAAAATTGTCATTCCACCACCGCACTCGCCTATTATAAGTCTGTCCGGAAACCGCAGATTGCAGGGAAAGTTAAATTTTATTGGCATCGCTAACGACCTCCTTCCCTCCAGTATTAGCCGATACTTCCTGTCGCAACGGGGTGTAAATCCGCCGGGAGTAGCTCCAATAGCGACGCAGCTGTCCGGACGAGTTCATGGTAATAGTATTCAAATGTAAATTCGATTATAAATAATCATTTTTAGCTCGCGACTTCGTCTGAAACTTGGTAGAAAAACACTAGGTATATTCTTCCCGTGACAAATAGGTATTTAGACCAAAACTACGTCACAAGTTTAGTCGTTTAAATCTGTCATTTTCCGAACAAAATACAGCGGATTACGTAGCGGAGGCCCGTATCCCAGCAGAGGAATATATGTATATATCCATATACATATATTCCTCTGAGATACACTAAACTGACTGAGGATCGAAGACCTTCGTCAGTTTAGTCCTCCTCCACCTCATCCTCAGTACACCTGCCCTAACCTACTCAGCAAATGGGGCTGGTCTACTGCCACTCCAACATGCCTATGTGAATAACTATGTCGCATTTTGCGTTCTACTTTTACGTTCTATTACTTGGAGAAACCCTAAGCATAATTGGTCATGGCATGGAGGGCGCAATGATTGTAGATCGGACTTCAGTGACTGCAATCATTGCAATTATAAAAAAAATGGTTTCAAGCCACGAATTTCATACCCCTAAAGTGCATACAATAAAGTAACCACAAGATATCTTTATCAGATCTGGAATGTACTCACCGTGCGACAAATATTTATTTTAGCCACCCTAAAGATGCATTCACAAATTAAATACGATTCAAGTACAGTCAGTCAAAAGCTTTAATTTTAATTCTTGTTCTTATCATTACATAATATTATAATAAGTCAAACTTTACCTATGTATTGTTATAACAACAATATTGTGCATAGCTCAGGAGCGGAGGGAGACTGGTGACTTGTAATACAGGTGGACCCT
Source organism: Hypsopygia costalis (assembly GCA_937001555.2). NCBI lineage: Eukaryota > Metazoa > Arthropoda > Insecta > Lepidoptera > Pyralidae > Hypsopygia > Hypsopygia costalis. The sequence goes on from OW443329.2 coordinate 32,116,679, forward strand.
GCCTACCTAGCTCAGGCACCAGTTCTCTCCACAGATAAGGTTTGATCTCGAATATCAAAAGCTGTTTAAGCTATGTACCTTAGTTAATATTCCTGTTACCTTTGTGGAGAGAACAATAAATATTTAATTATTATAAACTAAGCTTGGAATGTAAAGGACTCACTGCTATATTTACAACCTAAACCAATTTCGCCTGCATGTTGTTCATCTTATCGACTGGTTGACGAGACTTTGGTGAAGAAGAGGTAAGGGATATTGAGACCTACTAGGTAACAAAATATATATATATATTTATCATATTATATTATATATTTACGAACTCGGTGGTCCAATGGCTTACAATGGTCACTTTGACTCCGAGGTCGCGGGTTCGATCCTCGCACGAGACAAACATTTATGTGCTCGAATATGTCTGTTTGTCTTGGGTATTATCTATATGTTTTTAAAAAAAAAAGTATTTAAGTAATTTATCAGTTATCTTGTACCCATAGTACAAACCTATATAAATCCAATATTATAAATTATTTATTAATTGCGATAAGATGTTAGAAGGTACTACGTCAGCAGTGGGGTGCAACGAGCAATACTACTTATATTGTAGGCATCTACAGGGTTCTATATGACGGTATATATAGGTATCTAATAATAAATTCTTACTGCCGTAAAATAAAATAAAAATATACTGGCCAAAATTACATCGAGCTCTCGGGGCAGTCTCCTACATAATAATAAGAAATATCTACAAGCCGCTAACGATGAATAACGTAATAAGGCTCGTATCTGCCGCTAATTGATCGAGTTGCAGTTCCCGAGCACCCTAGCTAATCCCTGCGATAGTGATGTACCATAACTCGTTTTTTTTTCTAATGTGCCTCAAAGTAATTGGTGTGGAAAAATGAGGGGAAAAATATAATTAAAGCGAGAACGTCCTTTTGTTAAACCGTTTATTTTTTATTTGAACCTAATGACTACTGACATTCATAGACAATTTTCAACATCCTCTCAACCAAAAAAACAGAAATTCAATAATGTATACAGAAATCAAAAAAAAAAAAACCGGGCCACCAAGGCACTGAAGCACAATTAAACTTCCACTTTATTTTTTTATATGTAAATTGTTTCTGAAAACCATCCCAGTCTACTTTATACCAAACGTATAAACTGTGATAGTAACTGTAAAATCTGAGTAACTGAACAAAGAAGTTTGATGGAATAAAAGATTCGTCGGGTCAACGATGCCCAAAGTATTTTCTTAACTACACCAAAAAACGAAGAATTCAAATCATTAGTTTTACAATAATCATCGTTAAGAACATTCCGCTGAAGACCAAATACAGAAATGGCAGACTTATCTGCCTCATAAATATATTGTCTTGGCGTGCTCGATGAATTTCCATGACTTTTGTTAAAACTTGCGATCCTAGTTACGTAAAAAGTTTTAAACTGTAGTTTTTTTTTTTTTTTTTTTTTTTTCTTAACTACACAGCGCCATCTAGCCCCAAAGTAAGCGAAGCTTGTGTTATGGGTACTAGATAACTGATAAACATACGTAAATACATTTTTTTTTTTTGTAAATACATACTTATGATACATAGAAAACACCCAGACAAAGACAAACAGACATGTTCATGCACACAAATGTTTGTCCTGTGTGGGAATCGAACCCACGAGCGTTGGTGTCGAAGCCGCGTCATTGACCGCTACGCCACCGAGCTCGTCAATTTTGCGGTGACAAAACGAATTCCACTAACATGTTTAAAACAGTGCATTATAATAGGGATCGACAAGTAAATGGGACTAGATATCGAACCGAGCATAAAATGGTAGTGTCGATAAATTAATATTTCTGTCATTGTGACATCCTTCCACCACAGAAACCGTAGATAATATCTATCATATGATGTTGCACTGACTTGAAGGAAAGCTTTAGCAGCTACGTTATCATTATTTCAGTTTCAGTTTGGGCCTGTGACATGATCACAAATGGATCTTTAATAATTATTATGTCTAGACTCCAATATTCCGAAATATCAAAATTATATGAGCAGGCAGTAGTAATAATTGAACTATATTTAGTTAAACGACTATTTATTATGTCGTGTGAGGTCCACCTTAACTTTGTATTTATAGCTCCTAAACTATTAATTAGATATTCATTACTTAAAAAGATAAAGCCTGAATGTATAAACAAATTTATTTTGGAAGACCCGTCACCTGCATGTGTCGGTATTACATTATATTTAGGTAAAGTTGATAAATAATTGTTATAATACTTATTATGAGGAATATTTCCACAAATACATAATTGTTCTAAAGCGGACTTTTCAAAATTAATATTATTATTATCTATACTTTGAATAGTAATATTGAACAAAGGAAATTCTTTGGGTTTTAAATAATAAATAAATATATGCTACGACAATCTTGCAAACGGTCATAACGATGTAGGTAAAATTTACAATATAATTATAGGTTTAATGGAACGAAAAACCGATCTAACTGGGTCTTAGTGTTGGGAAAAATCGTTTTTTTCCTATAAGACACTGAACAAAGCTTGACCGCCTGGATTTATAACTGGTGGTTTAAATTTCATACATCCGCTAGAAGTCCGATTCCTGTAAATGAAGTCATCAACTAGACGTTGAAGCCCTTCACATCAGTCATGCACACAAATGTTTGCCCTGTGCGAAGATCGAACCCCCGCCCTCGGAGTCAAAGTTGACATTGTTAGCCATTCGACCACCGCACCGGATTCGTCTTACGACGAAATTGAAACTATCTTTCTTCGACTTTATTATGTTGCCATCCCAAGTCTATGTGTACGTAATACACGGAGGGAATGCGTTTAATCGGCTCATCTATATTGTTGCCGTAAAATGCCGAGGTGTCATTGGGACTCGGCTGAGATGGATAAGAATTTTCATGGCTCGTTTCAAATAATGTACTTTGACTGGAAAAGTATTAAAGGCTGACTATTTTTCTTTCTCCGTATTTGTAAAAACTTTAAGTGTTTTAGTAAATCAAATTTATATATCTACCTTGTTTATTCGAGCTGGTTCCCCGCACATCATTACGGGACGGGGGCTCCCAACAGATTCCCATCACTGAGTTTCCTGTGTAGCCAGGTTTAACAGCGGCGACGACCAAATAAGGCAATGAACAGTGAAGTCCATTGTAGTCCCGGGGGTAAACGGCTGCCTTGGAACTCACAACGAATTTAATAAGAAGAAATTAGTAGGAGTAAGAAGCTTTTGGAATTTGACTTCCCCTCTTAGCAATGTGAGAGACAGCAATATGGCAAATAAGGCATTAAAGGAAATGGTTAGTCAAGTGAAGCTCAACTACCTTGCACTACGGATTTTAAGTATCTAAAACTATTGGGATTTTAAGTATATAACATAACAGCCGACTGATGAAGGGAGGGTTATGTTTTTCGAGTGTACATGGATTTCTTTGGCACACTTTACAACCATTTGACGAATTTCAACGTAGGCCGTGTGGTTTCCGGCAGACTAGAATAGAATCACTCCGTCTCTTCCCGTGGATGTCGTACAAGGCGACTATGGGAATAGTTTTTGTCCCAGAAATTACCTATTATTGTTGTTTTTTGTACCTGTAGGGCGGTTCTATGTTCGACTGTATGTATTTTTTTTAATTCAATGATTTCTTCGTCAATTGTACAGCAATTTTAAACCTAAACCTCAACTATTTGACGAATTTCAACATATGAGGTGTCATTAGATTTGCTGCAGCTGTGAGAGTGACATAGGTTCCATTGCAATTGGGCGAACGCAAAAAAATCAAAAATAACAACAAAAAAAAAGTTTGAATTTTGCAGGCACCAACGAAATAGCGATTATGATTATAGAGACGACATTATATTATAGAGAGGAGAGCTTATGCCTAAAAGACAAACTTAAATAAAATCCAAGAACTTTTTATTATTAAAGTTCAGAACAAAACAAAGCAAAAATGGGTTATGTAACAACCTAACAGCCCAAGTTTATGAGTGAGAAAGTAAAAGTCTGCTCTATATCTCAACAAAGTGGTGGTCTAAATCTGCCGACAGACAAGTTATATTTCAGCACGGTTCACTCGAAACAACACTTCTCCGCGGCCAAGTTAGGTCACGTACAAAATTAGGTCATTCTACTGTCGGTTCTCCGTCTGTTTCATGTTTGTATTGCGCAACGCTTTTTAAGTTTAATTCTAATGTAATGAGATTTTTTTTTATCAACAACATTACTAGGCCCTACCATCAGTAAACGCATCATCATCAGTTGTTCCCCGTGCATTTCATCATATCATCATTTCTGCCTAAGGATGTCTACTGCTGAACTTAAGTCTCCCCCTATGACTTCCACAATAATCTGTTTGTGCCGTTTGCTTCCATCATCTCCCAGTATTCGGCTATATTTATCAGAGCGTCCGTCGTTATAGTGTGATCCATCCTATGCTGCGTTTTCTGATCCGCGGTCACCACTGTTATATACTATATTTCTGCCCTAATGGGTCACGGGGTATTCTTAAGAAGGGGAAAGCGTTTGCGCGATATGGGGCTATGAAAGGTGGGCACTTGTTTGTGTGGGGCAGGGGACGATGATAGAGACCACGTTTTGTGGTCTTGTGGCAGGTAGGTACTCCGATATCAGACAGGAACTACTGGACGTTATACGGCACGATGAAGACTATCAGGGTACGGTGAACTACACCGATCTTGTGTCCCCGGCGGCGGACTTCGCCGCTTTGCGCAGGTTCGCTCACAAATGGCACAAACGCAGGAGCGTTGAAGAATGGAAGAAGGCAAAATAATTCATGCATTGAGAAAATGAAACAGAAAATATGATCTTGCTGGACTATGGCTTTTATAAGGTTGGCAACACTCGTGTGGCCCTTGGTGTTGCAGTTCTTCATAGGCTGCTGTAAGGAGATGCCAAATATGCAGAGCCACGTCCGGTAGCCGGTCACTTCCGACAGCCAGCCATATCCGGTAGCCAGCCAATGACAAATTGCCACGTGATCCCCACTCCGTCTGTTGCCACAGTACGAAGTAGGGGCAAGCTGATTTAAGCCATATCAATCATTCATTTGTCGTCAGTTTGCGAATACAAGTCTATGAAGCAGTTACTCTGTTCTTTTATTTAACGGTGCATTACTCCTCGATATTCGTAGCCGATAGAGGCTTTTATATTTCAGAAGTAGGGATTACAGACCTACGTAATGAAACGTCATTATGTTCGGGCCCCAAGTGAAGACAGATCTCATGGGAGCACTAGCGACCTTGAAGAACGACAAATGATGAGTCACCTTCGCCGCCTGCAAAGAAACTGTTACGAGATTTGTTACAACATGAAGTCAGCAAAGCTATCCGTGATCTTCAGCAGGACATTCCAGCCCTGAAAAAATCAAAGGAACATCGCGCCGCGTCCTTGATTCCAGAATTTGACCCTGAGAATGAAGAGTGTAATATAAAGTCATGGTTACGGAAAATTGACCAACTAGGTGAAATACATGGTTGGGACGAGGCAACTAAGTCATTTCACTTGCAGGACAAGCTAAGAGGTCAAGCAAAAAAATGGTACAACAGGTTGGACGACTATGATTACTCCTGGAACCAGTGGAAGCAAATGTTATCCCGGGCCTTTCCAGAACATCGTGACTACAGTAGCATGCTTGAAGAAATGCTGCAAAGAAAGAAATCGTCTGGGGAAACAATGACAAAGTACTACCAGGATAAAGTCGCAATGTGCTTTCGTTGCAAGCTGTCAGACAATGCTACTATTTCTTGTATCATCAGAGGCTTGCCGCAACCACTCCAAGCTAATGCAAGAGCTTTCCAGTGTCAATCTCCGGAAGAATTATATGAAGGCTTTTTGTGTGCGCTCGACGACTATCGTAGCCCGACACAAGATACAAAATTTCTGAATAGAACCTCAAAACCTATTGAGAAGAAAATACTTGCCAATCCTGATACAGACCCATGTCCTCGTTGCAAAAAAGTTGGTCACTTACTCCGCAATTGCCGTTTACCAGATCTGCGTAATTGTTTCAAATGTGGAGCTCAAGGACATATTTCGATTCGCTGTCCAAAAATAACAGACAAGGACAGTAATAATGCTAACATTAAAGATATAAAAATTTTGCAACCCCACAATGACATTTACAAGAAAACAGTCAAAGCCAATGGGATTTATGTCAAAGCTTATTTAGATACTGGAAGTCAAGTAAATGTGTTAAACTACCAGGTTGCTCGTGTTTTAGCTCTCAAAATCAAACCAACGACCATTATTTTGAAAGGTTTTTCTGGTGATCTAACTACAAGCCTAGGAGAAGTGGAATTTCAACTAAATATAGACGGTATATCGATGCAATGCGAAGCCCATTTGTCTAACATCGATATGAACGGTATAAACTTGTTGATCGGGCAGCCAGTGATTAACCGGGATGGAGTTGCCTTAAAAGTCAGCAACGGAAGAGCTTTACTACAATATGACCACGATTTTACTGGTCAAATGGAAGCTATCGAAGAAAACGAACGATTTAAAGTGGTAACAGCAAATAGGGAACGTCTACCTCCTGGCATATCAATAATTAAAGTTAATGTTTTAGGAAATCAATGTAATAACACAGTGGTCACACCTGCGCGTCATTATGAGCTGCGAGGCGTTACTTACAGCCTGCCTGCAACAGTTCTACGAGGTGAAGAGGGCTACATCAAGGTCGTCAACACCGGTCCCGCAGACGTCGAGTGGCAGCCGGGTGAAATCTTGACGAGGGCCGAGAACTGTCAGGAGTCTCATCAAATTAGCCAGGTTAGCCATTGCCAGACTGTTTGCTTAACCTTAGCCAATATCAGCCATGTTAGCCAAAGCCAATCTATTTCTATTGCATGCCACGATACTGAACTAGGGTCCAAAATAGGAGGCGTAGATATAGATAATATTAAAACAGGGCCTTTAAGCAACGATGATCGCAATGAATTAATGAATTTATTGACTCGTTACAAGTGCTGCTTTGCAAGTAATACTAGCGAATTAGGTAACACCAATCTTGTACAAATGAAAATTAACCTCATGACCGATCAGCCTGTATACCGGCGACCATATAGACTTGCGCACAGTGAACAAAAAATAGTAAATTCTAAAGTAACGGAATTATTAGATGCAGGCATCATTAAGGAATCAGAATCTAGTTATGCTTCGCCAGTTGTTCTCGTAAAGAAAAAAAATGGCGATTGTCGTTTATGTGTAGATTATCGTGCCTTAAATGAAATAACGGTAAAAGATAGGCATCCATTGCCTAATATAGATGACCAACTATCTAGACTAGCCGACAAAAAATATTTCACCAGTTTAGATATGGCCCAAGGGTATCATCAGTTAAAAATTTGCCCTGAAGATACACACAAAACAGCTTTTGTAACACCGACTGGCCATTATGAATACTTAAGGGTTCCTTTCGGATTGGCAAATGCACCATCTGTATTCATGAGGTTGATTAATAAAATAGTAGATTCTATAGGCAAAGATAATCGTAGTTGCCCTAATGAAATATTAGCTTTTTTGGACGATTTGCTTCTACCTTCGAAAGACGTATCGTCGGGCCTAATAATTTTAGAAAATACACTACAGAAACTAAAAGATGAAAACTTAAAATTGAATATGAGTAAATGTTCCTTTTTGCAAGATAAGATCACATATTTAGGACATGAAATATCAGCTGATGGTGTAAAACCGGGTGAATCTAAGTTGGCAGCAGTTAGGGAGTTCCCTTTACCTAAAAACGTACACGATGTCCGGCAGTTCATCGGATTATGTAGTTACTTCAGGAAATTTATTTTTAATTTCGCAGTTATAGCGCGCCCTTTAACTGATCTTACAAAGAAAAATTCTACATGGACTTGGGGTAAAGAGCAAGATGACAGTTTTGATAAACTAAAAAAGTGTTTATGCTCAAAACCATTACTCTCGCTGTATGATCCTGCTTTGCCAACTGAGATCCACACTGATGCGAGCAAGCTAGGCATTGCGGGTATATTATTACAAAAACAAGTTGATAATTCATTACGTCCGGTTATGTACTATAGTCGAGTGACTAGCAAAGAGGAGAGCGTTTATCATAGCTATGAGCTTGAAACTCTTGCAGTCGTCGAGTCCTTGCGAAGATTTCGCATTTACGTAATAGGCAAACATGTAAAAATTGTTACAGACTGTACAGCAGTCCGATCTACTTTAACTAAACGTGATATCGTACCACGGATTGCAAGGTGGTGGCTTTTGATACAGGAATATGACATTAGTGTTGAATATAGGGCGGGTGAGCGTATGAAGCATGTCGACGCTCTAAGCAGAAACCCAATCGACACAGTTAACATTAACCGTCTTGAAGTTACTGATTGGTTCTATACAATACAATGTCAGGATGATAAATTGAAACTTATTGTTGATCAGTTACAAAATAATGTTGCCGACCCGCATATCCTCAATAACTATGTAGTTATAAACGATAGGCTTCATCGTAAAACGTTGCACGGAAATCGCCTTGTAGTGCCGAGTTTAGCTAGGTGGAAAATCGTTCAAATGCACCACGATGACATAGGTCACGTGGGTTTTAATCGTTGTCTAGAGCTAGTAAAAAACGATTATTGGTTCCCAAAGATGACACGTTTTATTCGCAAATATGTACGATCATGCCTCCATTGTGCGTATGGCAAGGGTACATATGGCAGGAAGGAAGGACAGTTATACCCCATAACAAAACCCACTGAGCCTATGCGTATGGTACATATTGATCACTTAGGTCCTTTTTCTAGAACAAAAAAGGGATATGAATATATGTTGGTACTAACTGATGCTTTTTCGAAATTTGTGATAGCTGAACCTACGCGAACTGTAAATTCCATTGAGACCGTACGTACGCTTAAGAGAATTTTCAGCCTATTTGGTTACCCTGATCGCGTTGTAACCGACCAAGGTAAAGCTTTTACTAGTAGATATTTCAAAAAATTCATGAATGATAAACAATTTAAGCATATTTTAACTGCTATCGCATGTCCACGTGCCAATGGCCAGGTCGAACGCACAAACCGTACCATTCTTGATTCTTTGAGAACCACTGACCCCAGTGAGGCATCAAATAATTGGGCAAATTCTTTGCCAGATGTTATCTGGGGTATAAACAACACCATTAACGCCAGCACGAAATATAAGCCCTATGATTTGATGTTTTCTCGAGCTGGACGTTCCATATGCGATATATCCATTCCAGACCGTGCAAATGAACCTCCAGAAGTCAGACGAAAAAAAGCTAGTAAAAGATTGGAACGGGCCAGTAAAACTATGAAACGAAATTTCGATAAAAGACGTAAACCTGCTCATATTTATCGTAAAGGTGATTTTGTTCTTTGGAGACAAGCACCAACTAGTAGCGCTGCTAGGGTTAATACTAAACTAGACGATTTATATTCCGGACCGTACATAATATTCAAGGTTATTGGTAATGATAGATACAGGATCAGAAGCATAAAGGGTTTGCGGGGTTATAAGAGTTTTTCCGGATTAGTCTCAGCTGAAGCATTGAGGCCCTATAGGAGCATTGCTCCTGTATCTGACAGTGCCAGCAGCTCTGATGAGCAACTAGAAACCGAGGACCTTATAGACCTATTAGAAAGTTGATAACCTTCTAATGATGTTCTTGTTCCCCATTGCGGGAGCAATTGTTACAGGATGGCCGAATGTAAGGAGATGCCAAATATGCAGAGCCACGTCCGGTAGCCGGTCACTTCCGACAGCCAGCCATATCCGGTAGCCAGCCAATGACAAATTGCCACGTGATCCCCACTCCGTCTGTTGCCACAGTACGAAGTAGGGGCAAGCTGATTTAAGCCATATCAATCATTCATTTGTCGTCAGTTTGCGAATACAAGTCTATGAAGCAGTTACTCTGTTCTTTTATTTAACGGTGCATTACTCCTCGATATTCGTAGCCGATAGAGGCTTTTATACTGCGGTAACTGTTTTCCATTAGGTGGCTGTATCCGTTTTTTCCACCTACGTGGTATAAAACATCAAACTAGCCGTGATTTTTTCTTCAATGTTGGTGCTAATGTGCAAAATAATAATAAGGTTTCGACAGGCAGCGGTAGTTGCCTACTATCAGGTGGGCTTGCTTCTTTCCCATCTATAGCATAAAAAAACAATAGTTCAAAAGGAAACACAAAGCTATAAATTTCCAAAAGAAGACAATTTCCTTCAGTATTTTTACTCTTTAGCCCTGAATATTTTTCACCGCAATATTTCTTTTGGAGCTCCTTATCTGAATACACGTTCCAATATATCTCTTTGTACAACAATTTCCACTACATTGGTAGTGAGACCGCTTCCGTTTCTTTTGTCCGTGTCGGTTTTATGGCGGTGTGATTTCGTACAGCGCGAGCTGTGAGGCGCTGGTCAGTAAAACGGTCAGGTTTTAAACTGAGGTTACACAAATATTCACGTTTCGTGCCCACTCTATCAGAAAGTCATACAGTGTTTTGTGGTGGTGTATTTTATAAGCGTTAGCGGGAGGTTATTTAGTTTTAAATTTGCAAGTAATTATTTACGCAACCGTACAACAGTCACTAAACATTCTTTGAGACATAGGCAAAGTAATTTACACGTGAAAGTTACTTGTACAAACAAGTAAAAACTTGTACAAACAAGTAACTTTCACGTGTAAATTACTTTGCTATAATACGCTCCAATAAAGCTCAAGGATTCTCTATCAATTTATGACCATTTCACACAAGAACTATAAAAAAAATTGGATATTTTTATTATGTCATAGCGTTTATGTTTATGTATATGTTTTCCGTATATGTTTGCGTATATGTTTTCCGGTGAGATTATTACAGATTATTATAGTCTATACAAGTAAGCCTCGGTAACAGTTAATCTTATTAAAAAAGAAATGAATTTACAGGCTGGCAACTTGGTTTAGAAATTCGATATATTGCATGAACGTTTTATATAGATGATGCGGGCAAGTGTAAAGATCATTTTTCGACATTAAAGTTGTATCGGGGCACCAGTATCTTCTATGGGATACCTGCTTTTTTTTATTTCTCTTATGTCTACATAGGTAGGATTGTAATTCTATAATATACGAAAAAAAAACTGGATTATCGGTTTGCAGCGAACAAAGTAATTAATATTTTTTTGTTACATTATCACTATACAATAAATAGTGACCTGATGAATAAGATGCGTCTTAATGATATAATGACATGAATGTAAGTTTACCATTGTTGCATCGAATACGTATGTATATTCAATTATTTTTAACCATAATTTCGAGAGTCATCCATTCCAGCCTTTCACTTGGACCAAGCATTTAGACAGTACCCGAGTCATTCGTCCGTAAACCGATATGAGGCGAAGTTTGAATTGCAAAACTACAGCGATTCCCGACTTCGGTGAACACTGCATTTTATGCATTACAAAGGCGTCGGAGTGCACTCCAAGGCAGATACCGATACCACTGCATTGGTATTTATTTAGGTCGCTTGGTTAATGTTAAATGAATGTTCGCGCAAACGATCATTCGTATTGCAGTTGGTTAGCTTGGAGTGTAAATTATGGCTTTATTTTGGCAGAAACACTATGTAGTGTTTTATAGAAAGTACTTCTGCAAACTCTCCACCAACCTGCACTTGATCAGCACCGTGGAGTATGTTCTAAACCTCTTCAGTTGAGGGGAGGGGACTTCCGTATTCCAGCAGTGTGATGAACATAGGTTGATGTCGATGCTGAATTTAAGAAAACGTTAATATACTAAGTAGCTACTTGTTTCATTACTTCTCCGCCAGCCCGCATTTGAGCAGCGTGCTGGGCTAAGCTCTAAACCCCTTCGTTTGAGGAGAAACCAGTATCAGTGGGATGAGTAAGGGTTAACATCGTCTTGTTTCATTCAAAGATAACGAAACTTTATGTTTAAGGTTCATAGGTATTCATAGGTACAGTTATATCTAACTTTGAATTTTTTAAACCATTAGATTGAGGCACCTAATGGTATAAAAAATTCAAAGTTAGATGATTGGTACGATCTACTTAATATTAAGCGAAAATCTCATTATGACTAGAATCACATAATCTCCAGGGAAAACCTTGGCAGAGAGTAAATACCACAGAGTTAAAAAAACCGAGTGAAATGAATATTTAATAAGATATTAAAATTACTTTTTGTTAGTCTTTTAGAAAAATTAAGAACCCACATTTTGTAATTCTAGCTTCGGTAGTTTCGCCTCTGTACCGACGAATCAGTCACGCAAAAAGACCTTAATTTATTTTTCAAATGTTATAATAAAGCACTGGTACTGGTGGTAATTATATTTATTTCGCCGCTAAGGCATTATCAAGGTAAACAGACGGCGCTTGTTTTTACCCTCAAACACTATCTGTTAACCTTGATAATAAATATAATTACGAGGAACAGTAGAAGTGCTTTATTATAACACTAGCTGGCCCGGCGAACATCGTATCGCCTTTAAATATTTTGACGTTAATTTTTCCGATATTTTAATAGTTATTCTGCTATTCGGGGTGGCTATCATGTACAAATAACGTGACACGAAATTTTTATATATTAAGAAGATTACCCTACCAAATTACCTTACACCGCCATCTGTTACAATAGTAGATATGGTACTCACAGATAATTACGAACAAATAATTTGCAATAAAAAAAATAATGCGACTATAAATTGAGTTAAAATCTATCCCATATCTCAAGTTGGATCAAACTGCACGCGTGTGCAAAATTTGGTTTAAATCGGTTCAGTAGTTTCGGATACCATCGTGGACAAACAACGTGACACGAAATTTTTATATATTAAGATTACGATAATAATGTTCCACGTGCCAACAATCAACAGTATCAACTTTTTTTTAGGGTTACGTACCCAAAGGATAACAAATAATCCTGTTACTAAGGCTCCGCTGTCCGTCCGTCCGTCTGTCCGTCTATTTATCGATAAAAGTTATTTTACGAAATTTTCACAGATGATGTATTTCTATAGCCGCGTAGCCGCAATATAGTTACTAAAAAAACAGAATAAAATAAATATTTACGGAGGCTCCCATACAACAAACGTGATTTTTAGGGTTCCGAACCTCAAAAGGAAAAACGGAACCCTTATAAGATCACTTTGTTGTCCGTCTGTCTGTCTGTCTGTCTGTCTGTCTGTCTGTCTGTCTGTCTGTCTGTCAAGAATTTCTATGTCGAGAATGCGTGGAGGTATCAAGCTGAAATTTGAACTGTATACTCAGGTCTACGGTCCCATGAAGTTAAAAAAAAATCAAACTGCTAAGTTTACGTAGAAAAAAGTTACGGCCGTTTATTCAGCAAAAAACGCATATTTCGACACACTCAAGGGAATCAAAACCTATAGGGTACTTCCCGTTGACCTAGAACTATGAAATTTGGCAAGTAACATCGTTATAGACTACAAGTACAGGAATAAATCTCAAAACTATACATTTGTAAATAGATCTTAAAAAATAGGGGGTCTATATTTTTATAGGGTGTCGAAATTTCAAATTGAAACTACTAGTTCAAATGGGGTATCATATGAAAGGGCTTGATGTACACATTGCAAAATATATTTTATTTATTTTTTTTGACGCATTATTTCTTATCTGTAATGAAAAATATCAAATTTAATAATGATACTACGTACCTACGGAACCCTCGGTGGGCGAGTCCGACTCGCACTTGTCCGGTTTTTTTGCTTACAATTGATAACGGCAATAGGTAGACGCTTAAAATACTCACATAATATTTAGTGAATATTTAACTATAATATATTATATTCACTTTAAAAATAAATAATTAAATATAAATAGATATTTAAGGGTGCTCCCATACAACAAACGTGATTTCTTTGCCGTTTTTATAGATAATGGTACGGAACCCTTCGTGCGCGAGTTCGACTCGCACTTGGCCGGTTTTTTTTTATTAGTGTAGACATGTACTCGTACCTACTTCTCTATATTTATTATTCATTGTATTAATTTCCCATTAATAAGGCTCATTGGACGATGGCGTCGTTGCGCGTGTCAGAATAATCTAAATAACACACAAGTTAAGCAACGTCGACTGTAGCCGGTCCAAGGATGTATTCATCTATCTCGAGCTTCAGTGGGCACATTAAGGCTCCAGACAGACGGACTGTGCAGCCCGATGGTAGTCGGTGTGCAGTGGGCGTACAGTCCCCTTACCACCATCTCCTATTGCGATTCAATAACTGAATAGATTGCTTATTCATACCAATGAATAAGCGACTCTATTTCAAATGGAAAGAGTCGCTTATTCATTGGTATGAATAAGCCATCTATTCAATTATTGAATCGTAATAAGAGATGGTGGTAAGGGGGCAGTTCCAATTCCATCCTGACTGCAAGCTAGCTGCACGGTCGGCGTGCGGTCCAAATGCAGTTGGACCAATTGCACTAGGACCGTAATAGAACTTCAAGGTACCTAACCAGTTAAGCATAGTAGTTGTGCTTTGGGTCCGGAAGGCTAATGAAGTTCTATTATGGTCTTAGTACAGTTGATCCAACTGCATTAGGATCACACGTCGACCGTGCAGTTAGCTTGCAGTTTTATTGCAGTCGTACTAACTGCGTTCAAACTGCAAATTTGAAGTGGAATTGCAGTTGAAATGCAGTCCGTCTGTCTAGAGCCTAACCCAGTCCAGGCTGTTCTCTGGCTGGCAAGTCGATGGCCTATATGGCTATATAAGTTCTGAATAACATTAATATCAAGATATCTCGTTTCCGCTAACTCGCAGTTCAACAACGTGGTGGAGTATGCTTTAAACCCTTCAAAAGAGGGGAGATCCATATTTCAGTAATAGGATGAATAAGGACTGACGACGAATGCTCATTCTTATTTCAGCAGTCATTCGTAGAATCGGCACAAACGGTACAATACGAATACCAAAATAATGAAGCTGGCACAAGGAAAACGCCGCCCCTATAGCTCGATTAATTAAAAAGTCAATTGAATGTCGGGGTTCAGACTGAGAGGCCGATCGCGGATATAAGGAGGATAATTTGTTATAATCTGCTATATAAAAAAAACGGAAAATTTGAGTAATTTACTTCATTAAGTGAAAGACTGACAGAATTAATGTCTAATGTAAATCGTTGAATTTTGAAACTTTAATAAGAGTATTCTCGTTAATATTTAAAGGTAAAGTAAAAATTGTTTCTTTGTTGTTAATTCATCATCATCAGGTCCATTTTATTCTCCACTACAGGAGCACGACCCTCTCTCGTCTATCCCAGACAGAAGGAGGATTTGGCCTACACTCCCCACGCTGGCCAAACGGGTTGGCGAGGCCTGATCGATATTTGATAATGTATCTCCCTTAGTCGCCTTGTACGACATCCACGGGAAGAGACGGAGTGATTCTATTCCAGTCTGCCGGAAACCACACGGCCTTTTTATTTATTTTGTTAATTATTGAACACGGAAATATGTAAAATAGGTAATTATTTAAACCCCGCCATACTTACGATGCAGAAAATTAGACTCGGATCATTTGTGCTAGGTGATCGACTAGAAGTCGATGAATTAGCAAGGAACTCGAAATAAATAAACCCATCAGTGGACAGGTTACAGTCGACATTGCTTAACTTGCGTCTTCGATTCGACACTTGTACGATTTAGTGCAACCGCACAATTCAGAGTCGGCAATTTACGCTATATGCGACGTTTTTAAATATTTTAAGTTAGTTCGTACGTGCTCCTAGCATAACGATAATCAATATCAATTGTATCAATCATCATCATCACTCACATGACTCTAAGTGGATATAATATAGATAGTTTCCCATAAGTCCATGCAATACAAAAAAATATGGGGTGGAAGTGGTTCATCAACATCTTTGAACCAAAGCCAATTTTACCTGCACGCGGTGCACCCTGCTGACTGATAAACAAAGCTCTGGCGAAAAGAGAGGTAGGTAGGAGCGTAATTGTAAGCTACCCTACTGGGGAATGTATCTCCAGCTCAAAGAATACCGCATCCAAATAACAATTCCCTTGAGGGTGTGTTCCTGCGAGTGAGTGAGGCCACCAGAAAGAAAGAAGATGTTGCAACTGCTGGTGCTGCAGATGCTGATAATTGCCAGCGGAGGTGGCGGCGCGCGAGCGATATTTCATGTTGCTAGCGTTAATATGGCTACGGTAACCGCTTCATATCAGGCGGGCCGTATGTTTGTCTGCCACCCGAAGTAGTATAAAAAAAGTCCAGTACGTAGCCTATCATTTATTCTCTATCATAACAAATTATCATGCAAAGGTGTGTATAGGCATCAATAGACCGTACCAATGAATAACCACTCTGATGTGAGACCAATGAATAAGCGACTCTATTCTATTTGAAATAGAGTCGCTTATTTATTGGTATGAATAAGCATTCTATTCAGTTATTGAATCGCAATAAGAGATGGTGGTAAGGGGGCTGAGATCTTCACATACAATATATGTAGGATTAGATAATGAGGATTACGAAGATTGGAGGCGTGTATCCTGGATATAATATTAGGTTGGGGAAAAAGTCTTTTCGTATTTTATATTAAAATTCAAATCATTTTTTAATAAAGTTTATTTACATTTAACTAAAGTATGTAGGTGCCATTATGTTCGATAACTTTTTGCCATCTTGTAGGTAGAGACATGATCCCATTACTATAGAAATTTTGGGACTTCTGGTCAAAAAACCGCGACAAGTGGTTTTGGCAGTCTTCTCGTGATGTTAACCTGACATTGCCTAAAGAATTCTTAAAAGACCGAAACAGGTGGAAATCAGAAGGTGCAAGGTCAGGACTATACGGCGGATGCATTAACACCTCCCAGTCAAACTCTCTTAATTTTTGCTGAGTGGCTAAAGATGTGTGAGGTCTAGCGTTATCATGATGAAAAATCACACCCCTTCTATTAATTAATTCCGGCCGCTTTCTCTCAACTTTTTGCTTTAATCTCATCAGTTGTTCACAGTAGAGTTCAGAATCGATAGTCCTGCCTGGCGGTAACAGCTCATAATGAATATCTTCCCTTCCAATCCCACCATACACACAGCATCACCTTGTTGCGGGTTAACCCGGGTTTCGCCAGAGTCTGTGAAGCCTGGCCGGCCTTTGACCACGACCATTTTATGCGCCAAAACTGTTTTGTGGTCAATTCCTAGTTCTTCAGCTACGTCGTTACTACTTAAATGCCGATCTTGCTCCACTTTTTCAGAAATGGCATCCATTTTATCCGTAACAGGGCGACCAGAGCGACGTGCATCTTCGACATCAAAATTTCCGGATTGAAAACGCTTAAACCAAATTTGTGCTACTCTCACAGACACTGCACTAGGTCCATAAACGTCACAAATTTTTTTCGCAGCTTGCGTTGAATTTTTACCTTTTTTGTAGTAAAATTTTAAAATGTATCGAATTTCTTCATTAGATTCACTCATCTTGACAGTAAAAAAAAACAAATGAAAATCACACATTTACCTAATTTGAATTTGGAATTATCTTTTTAAAATTTAAACTTTTTAAAGATATCAAAACCTGCTACATACAAATGGTATAACCAAAGAGATTTTATTACAAGTTCATACATACTATAATGCGAAAAGACTTTTTCCCCTACCTATTATGTTTTATCCCCGGGGAAATATTGTTTGATAAATAAGATTTATATTGAAAGGTTGCCTGTGAAAATAATAAATCATATATAGTGAAGTAACGTAACTACTAGGTAATATGTAACAAGTAGGTATTTTGTTTAGATAAGCCAAGATTACCGTTTTAAATATTAAAACACTTTGAATATTAAATTCTATATTACAATAATAAATGTATAAACAAGTACGTTTGTTGATTAGGATATACGGATAAATACTAAGCTTTTTTTTATATGAGTGGGAGGCAAACAAGCATGTGGGTCACCTGATGGACCATGGAGACCAGCAACAGCATGAGTCGCTGATCCGCTGCCAGCCTTAACTCCTTTCTTTCCTTTCTTTCGTGGTGACCTTATACCCGCGGCTTTTCTCCTCATGCATACGATATATGAATAAAAAGTATCCTAAGTGCTATTCCTGAACGTTTCTTTTTATATGAGGAAAACGAGCATGTGGCTCACCTGATGGAAAGCAATCACCACCGCCTATGGAGATCAGCAACACCAAGGAATCGCCGGCCCGTTGCCAGTCTACATTCCTTCCTTTCTTTCTGGTGACCTTACTCACTCGCAGGAACACAACAACCCTCAAGGGAATTGTCATTTGGCTGCGGTACTCTGTGAGGTGGAGGTAGAACCTAGTATCAACTGTTACCGCAGCAACGAATTTAGCTAAAAAATCAAAGTGAACATACAATATCAATTACAATACAGTGTTATAAATCTAAAATAATCGAAGCCAATCATAATTACTTATATATAATATAGGTATATGTGTACTAATTGCAAATGAGATTATGTATAGTACATAAGTATGTATAGTAACAGTAAATAAGTAAAAAAATTGGTTTGTCTGTAAGGTCGGTTTACGGACGATAATTTTTACGTGATAACCTCATAAGAAAACATCGGCCGATGGAGTGGAAGAGAGATAGATGCGTCACAACTCACAAGCCGAACGCTTAGGGCGATCGTGGCTGTCTATCGCTTGTTCCGCGCTCTCGCTTACACGCTCGGCTCAGGCGGAACGTGACAATGAGTCATGCTATTTCGTGCGTACAGCCGGAGTTCATCACGTCCAAAGAAACGCACAAAATAACATTCAAATTTATTTGCTATTGTCGCATTTGCAAAATAACATTCAAATTTATTTGTAATTGTCGCATTTGCAAAATCCTCGGAGCTCATCAATAATTTCCTGCCTTTGGATATTTAAAGAACATTTGTTTATAAACATTTTGTCTTCCTTTGCGAGCACGTCGTCTCGTTATGTAATTAAATTTGTCGAATTTTGCCTACTTCTAATTACGTTTTATGATATTTCACTTTCGCGTTGATACATGCCAAATTTTATAACGGCATTATCATTCACCGCTTCATATTTTTCATTTATTTATTTAAACTTCATCATCATCATCATCATCTCAGCCATTGAAAGTCCACTGCTGGACATAGGCCTCCCCTCTAGATCTCCAATAAGACCGGTTGGAAGCGGCTTGCATCCAGCGCGATCCTACGGTCTTAATGAGGTCGTCTCTCCACCTTGTGGGTGGACGTCCTACGCTGCGCTTGCCGGTACGTGGTCTCCACTCGAACTAATTAAACATAAAACTAACATTTAAACTTTATTGACCACAAAATTACATAAGGGTACAAAAGGCGGACTTAACGCTAAAAGCATTCTCTTCCAGTCAACCTTCGGGAATAGCAGAAATACACGAATGCGGTTCTAAAGCAGATAAAAAAAAACAATAATATAACAGTGTCTAGAAGATAGACATATTCTTCATCATCATCAGCCTGTATCTACCCACTGTTGGATATAAACCTTCCTCAATGCTTTCCACCATGCATTTGGTGGAAAGCATTGAGGAAGGTAGAGGAGGAAGGAAGGAAATAAACTTCGATGGTTAAACGTCAGAACTCCAAAAATATCGATACCGTCGTCTAATATAAAGGAAACTATAGGAATAATTCGATACGTATATCGGAAATTACAAGTGTCGGTGTGAATCGGCTGGCAATCAATCACGCGTGCGGATGCTCGCGGGCGGCGCGCGCTAAGAGAATTGATCTACTTTGACGAGTATCGACGGAAAAACAACACGTAATTTAATACATAGAAAAACATTCATCTACCTTTATATACCGACATCAATCAATATAATTATATTTATCTAATCTTATACTGAAATTTAGAGATTAAAAAACTAAACACAGAATCTTAATGTCAGTCTTTTACGCACAAGACATCAAAATAAATTTAAAAAGTTACTTTTCGATACAGCTCTTCTATGGACAACTGTATCGAAAAATAACTTTTTCTCCATTTCGATACAGCTTCAGCCCTGGATACAGGTATTTTAAACAGGTTGTAATGCAAATGCATTGCAACGTTGCAATTTTTTTCTGCATATCTGTGAATGCGGTGCCGCGCGGCGCGTCGCGAATGCGCGCCAGGCATGCTCCATCTGCAAATGGATTTATAAGTAAGAAATGAAGCTGATAAATTAACTTCATGTTTTTATTTAAAATATTATTGTCGTCTATTTCATGAGATTAGATAAAGTAGTGTATGAAACTGCACATAATTAGGTCTTAAAATACTCGTGTGATCCTATTATCATATTCGCCTTCGGCTCATCTGATAAATTCACACTCGTATTTTAAGAACCCTTATTATGCAACAGTTTCATAAACTACTATTACGTAAATAGAGAGGAATAACAATAGACGAACGCTATTACTCCACCAACACGCTTGAGTAACGTGGTGGAGTATGCTCTAAACCTCTTCGATTGATGGGAGACTCGTATCCCAGCAGTGATGATGAGTGACGACGACGAACGCGATTAAAAATTAAAACTACGTCGCAAAGATTTCAGAGGTATCGAATTCCGTTTATTTCTATAATATCCCAAAAAAGATCGTATTTCGGGAATTAATTCTTTTCTTTTCCAGCACAAAACAGAGGCCCTACCGCCGAAGCTGAAGCCGATTACCATAATTTTTTTTTAATGAGAAATGAAACTACAGCTTAGGTTGTTGGTAACTATGTTTAGCTCAGCTGATAGAACTTACAGCTCTACCGACTAAGCTGAAGATGTTTGTCAATAACTATAACCTAAGACAAAGCTACAGGAACTACAAAGATCTCAAAACAAAGTTATAAAAGCTATTTTCTGCTACCCATATTCAACACCAACTCACAAAATCTACAGTGACACAAAATAATGAACATACGACAACTATAATATGTATGACGGCAATTTGACTAATTTAGAGCGGAAGTTGAAGTGGTGGCAACAACCCCCGCTCTGACGCAACTCCGAACGCTGGTGGGGCGTGCGAACGATGGCGGCATGGCATGGAGAACGGGCATTGCGCTCATAGCAGGGGCCGGCGTCGCACGTATCAACGCCACGTGTTCGGTGGAGTGTCATAGTTTTATTATAACTAATCAGTTGTTATACGTGATTTTGATATCGAAGTTAGATTGTTGCTTGTTAAATTAAAATCAGTTGTTATTCAAAGTGATTGTTCTATTCTCCTCGCCCGACAACTCACGCCTATTGCAATCGAAGTGTTCCAGATGGGGCCACCTGGCGCTACCAACGGGGGAACGACGCCTACATGTATATAGCACTTGCATTTTAATTAGGAAGATCATCGGTAAAGCCATTCAAACTAATCCGTCTTTCACCAAGAAATCGCAAATTTCTAAACGCAGCCTTCGCCGACCTAGCTTACTTGTATTACCTAAGATACGTACTAACTGTGGAAAAAAAAGTATCACCTTTGAGGGAGCACTGTTTTACAATAAATTACCTTCTTGTATTAAGGATCTGGATTCTCTTAACGATTTTAAATCTCAAGTATAGAATCATATCCTTGAAAACTATTTCATCTTCATTGATTTCATCATAAAAATGACTAAGTTTATAAGAAGTAATATTGTTCTCATGGAAGTGGATTTATTTGTAATCTTTATTGAGAATAAATTATTTAAACCTAACCTAAACCAATTTTTGGAACCAAAAAAGCAGGTGGTAATCGGTTCCAGCTTCGGCGGTAGAGCTCCTGTTTTTTAACAGTACCACCTGCACGTGGTGCATTTTGCTGTCTAGATAAGGAGATTCTGGCGAAAGGGAGCATAGGTCATGTCGAGCCCGTCCAGGCTTTTTCTTCTTATTTCCACCAGTTCCAACTCACAGAAACGGCATCCAAAAAAAAAGACCCTTGCGGATTGTTGACGCTGCGTTAACAGCGAAAGTGCCTCCGAGTGAGTAATTTTCCACTGCAAGCGTCTATATCTGGTCATATCGAGACGGGGGCCCGATACTGAGTCTCTTGTGTAGCCAGGATTAACAGCGGCGACCACCAAAAAAGGCAATGAACAGTGAAGTGACGAGCTCGGTGGTCGAATGGTTAGCAATAGCCACTTTAACTCCGAGGTCGCGGGTTCGATCCCCGCACAAGACAAATATTTGTGTGCATGAACATGTCTGTTTGTCTTGGTCTGGGCGTTTACTATATAAATGTATATATTTACAAAAAAAATGTATTTAAGTATTATACCAGTTATCTAGTACCCATAGTACAAGCTTTTCGATTAATTTGTGACTAGATGGTGCTGTGTATTGTCCAGGAACATTTTTTATTTTTTTTTAAGTCTATTGAAGTCCCGGGGGTAAAACAACGTCTGCCTAATTTAACCAGAAGAAATTAGTAGGAGAAGCCTCTCCTGTTTTTGTTCCTTTCCTTTTCTGAGGGGCTCGATGACGTCGGTACACGTGTCAGTCTAATCGAACACGCAAGTTCAGGAACGTCGGCCGCAGCCTGTCTATGGATGGGTTTATTTATTCAAGCTTCTCCGTGCTTCGGATGGCACGTCAAGCTGTCGGTCCAGGCTATTGTCATTAGATGACAGTCGTTAAGCCAAGTCAGTGGCCTTGCGCGGCTTGAAAACACTGGCCACCAAACCGTAGTTGAGCAGCGTGATGGAGTATGCTCTAAACCCTTTCGATTGAGGGGTAGCCCGTATCCCACAGTAGGATGATTATGGGTTGATGGCAAGGAAGCCTTTGGAACTTGACTATATATAAAAAACACTACTTTCATCAATAGCTTTTGCATATTCTATGGCTAGGTGACAACTCGTGTCATCCAAGCGCGTCCTTCTGCAGATGATTGCGATAATGACGAGCTCGGTGGTCGAGTGGGCAGCAATGGCCACTTTGACTCCAAAGTTGCGTATTCGATCCCGCAAGACAAATATTTGTGTGCATGAACGTCTGTTTGTCTTGGTCTGGATGTTTTCTATATATTATTTGTATAATACATGTAGACGAGCTCGGAGGTCGAATGGTTAGGAATGGCCACTTTGACTCCGAGGTCGCGGGTTCAATTCCCGCACAAGACAAACATTTGTGTGCATTAACATCTGTTTGTCTTGGTCTGGGTGTTTACTATGTATATAATACATAGCAAACAGTATTTATTTACAAAAAAAATGTATTTAAGTACATATATCAGTTATTTAGTACCCATAATATATAAACTTTGGTTAGTTTGGGACTCGGTCGTGTGTAATTTGTCTAGGAATATCTATATCTATAATATAAAAATGAATCCCTATGTATAACGTAATATCAATGTTTGTATGTAATTCACCAATAGATGGCGCTGTACGTAATAATGTACAGCGCCATCTATTGGTGAATGTGGCGCAATAGCGCAAAGTATAAGTTTCCCTTGGTCACGGCTTCATTATTGTCAGGAGAAGGTTCTTATGAGAGAAAAAAATAAGAAAGTTGCGTGGAAAATTAGAAAATTTAAGAAAACTGAACGACCATATTAACTTTTCTAATGTAACAATTTCGAATTCAATAGTCATTGTTAAGAAGACAGGACATTTTTTTTTTACTACGTCGGGTGGCAGACCAGCATACGGCCGGCCTGATGTGAAGCGGTTACCATAGCCATATTAACGCTTGCAACATAAAATATTGCTCGCGCGCCGCCACCCCCGCTGCCATCGCAGCATCTCCTTCCTTTCTGGTGACCTCGATCACTCGCAATAACACAACAGCCCTCAAGGGAACCGTTATTTGGCTGCGGTATTCTGTGAGGTGGAGGTACATTCCCCAGTCGGGTAACTTACAATTACGCTCTCTACCTCTCTTTTCGCCAGAGCTTCGTTTCGTGAAGTTGGCTTTGGTTCAAAGATGTTGATGAACCACTTACACCCCGAACAATGTGTCAGGTCAGCTAGTTTTTTTATAATGATAACTGAAAGTCATAATTCCATACAATTTGTTTTGTAATATTATTGAGATTAATATTTGATTCCTCTGACTTTTATTTCGCACCTTCATTTCATTTCACACCAGCTGTCGGCTGTCATTCTCAGGAGTTCCCAAGTGTATATAATAGTTATTCAACTTTTCTGACATTATTACGTACTCATTCTAACGTGTATTATTAATAATATATTCATTTTACGTGACAGCTGACAAAAAATACAGTCGCTTATTGCAACACTGACATATTAAAAGAAAATTTCATTTGAACTTTTCACCTTTTTCTTTTTATACCGATTCTGAAATCAAATATCATAACCTTCCCTGATGAAATATATAAATATTTGTATAACGTCTAATCCAGCCTTTAATAATGTGAAGCTCGATGCTCGATTGCGCGTGTCTAGTCTAATCGAACACGCAAGTTAAGCAACATCGACCGTAGCCTGTCCTAGGATGGGTTTATATTTTCTCGAGCTCCTCCGTTCTGTGGTATGAAACCGTTACCTCGTAATCATCTCACTAACAACGCAGCAACTCCTTCCTTTATAATGAACTGATTCACTCGCAGAAACAGAACAACTCTCCAGGGAATTGTTATTTTGCTGCGGTCTTCTGTGAGATGGAGGTACTTCCCGCAGTCGGGCCGATTATAAATACGCTGAGCAGCCCTATTCCTGCTGCTCCGTGCTTCGAAGGGCACCTTAAGCCGTCGATGCCGAGTGTTGTCATTAGATGACAGTCGTTACGCTATGTCTGTCGCGACTTTGGGCGACTTGAAAACACTAGTCTCCGCCAACCCGAAGTTGAGCAGGGTCGTGGAGTATGCTCTATCCCTACAATTGAGGGGAAACCCGTATCCCAGAGGGATGAGTAAGGGTTGACGCCGATTCTAATTGAAACAATCAGATTTCTTAATTTTTTGTTCTGATTACGTCTTTAAAACAGCTTCCATAAGGAGGCAATTTAAAAAACGAATGTTAACAAAATCAGGGACTACAATTTGGTGTTGCAGCTACAAATCTATCATTTCCAAAATTCAATCACATCACTGGATAGATGAAGGATCAAAGAATTTATTACGCTAAGTAAGGAATAAGGAACATTGCGTGCGGGGCCCTCCCCCGCACTGCCATTTTAAGATAATTTTAGTGCAAATAACGTGTTCATGTACCGATACCCGGCCGTGTTCAGACACAGCTACGCCCCATTTTTAGGGTTCCGTACCTCAAAAGGAAAAACGGAACCCTTATAAGATCACTTTGTTGTCCGTCTGTGTGTCAGTCTGTCTGTCAAGACCCTCTAAGTCGAGAATGCGTGGAGGCTTCAAGCTGAAATTTCAACTGTATACTCAGGTCTGCGGTCCCATGAAGTTGTAAAAAAATCAAACTGCTAAGTTTACGTAAAAAAAAGATACGGCCGTTTATTCAGCAAAAACGCATATTTCAACACATTCTCAAGAGAATCAAAACTCATAGGGTACTTCCCGTTGACCTAGAACTATGAAATTTGGCAAGTAACATCGTTATAGACTATAAGTACATGAATAAATCTCAAAAATATACATTTGTAATTAAATCTTAAAAAATAGGGGGTCTATATTTTTCGAAATTTCAAATTGAAGCTACTAGTTCAAATGGGGTATCATATGAAAGGGCTTGATGTGCACATTGCAAAATATATTTTATTTACTTTTTCCGACGCATTATTTCTTATTTATACGTATTATTCCTACGTACGGAACCCTCGGTGGGCGAGTCCGACTCGCACTTGTCCGATTTTATTTTTTAATAACGAGTAATTACTAACCGATTATCTATCTTTTCAAATCACTTACAGCACAAATACTAATCTGTACAATGCACTAACTGTTACAAATTGAGCAGCTGTAACTATCCCTTTACGCTTTAAAGCTCAATTTGTCTACATTTAAATGCACGGAACCTATTCCGAGACGTAATGTAATCGACATATTTCACACGCCCGGATAACCCCCCGAGACACAACTTTCCCGGCGCCTTCCCGGGATCCAGAGATTTTTCACGAACTTTGCGCATTATCTTGATAAGCGATATTTAAAAACAATTTGCGAAGGTGCTTTTTTCTTTCGTTTCAGTAAACGTGTGGTTGTTTTTCTCAAATTCAGAATGATGGAGTTTTGAATATGTTTATCCAACTACTGCCGAAGAAGGGTGGGTAATGATTTTTGAATGTACATTTAATTCTTTGGTACGGTACATAGCCTAGGTGGGTTCGATGTACTCTTTGATAGATGATGTTATGAATTCAATTTTGAACATGTAATTGATTTGTTGTAGAAAGATGAGAGTGGCAAAAGTCATAAAAAAATGTGCCCAGGCGGGAAAGTTAATAATAAATATAAATATTGTCAGACAAATTACACAGCGCCATCTATCCCCAAAGTAAGCGAAGCTTGTGTTATGGGTACTAGACTAACTGATTACATACGTAAATACATTTTTTTATGTAAGTACATACTTATTATACATAGAAAACATCCAGACCAAGACAAACAGACATGTTCATGCACACAAATATTTGTCCTGTGTGGGAATCGAACCCACGAGCATTGGTGTCGAAGCCGCGTCATTGACCGCTACGCGACCGAGCTCGTCATATACGCTGTACCCTACCTCTCTTTCGCCAGAGCTCTTTGGCCAGTCGGCAGGGTGCACCACGTAGGTAAGGTTGGCTTTGGCTCTAAAGATCGTGGTGAGCCTTACTTTTATTACTTCGTAAGTTTTTTCCAACGCAGAATATATTTCATCCCACAATTTATTGTTCATGCTGTTTTTTTAGGGTTCCGAACCTCAAAAGGGAAAACGGAACCCTTATAAGATCACTTTGTTGTCCGTCTGTCTGTCTGTCTGTCTGTCTGTCTGTCTGTCTGTCTGTCTGTCTGTCTGTCTGTCTGTCTGTCTGTCTGTCTGTCAAGAATTTCTATGTCGAGAATGCGTGGAGGTATCAAGCTGAAATTTGAACTGTATACTCAGGTCTACGGTCCCACGAAGTAAAAAAAAAAATCAAACTGCTAAGTTTACGTAGAAAAAAGTTACGGCCGTTTATTCAGCAAAAAACGCATATTTCGACACACTCAAGGGAATCAAAACCTATAGGGTACTTCCCGTTGACCTAGAACTATGAAATTTGGCAAGTATCATCGTTATAGACTACAAGTACAGGAATAAATCTCAAAACTATACATTTGTAAATAGATCTTAAAAAATAGGGGGTCTATATTTTTTATAGGGTGTCGAAATTTCAAATTGAAACTACTAGTTCAAATGGGGTATCATATGAAAGGGCTTGATGTACACATTGCAAAATATATTTTATTTATTTTTTTCGACGCGTTATTTCTTATTTATAATGAAAAATATCAAATTTAATAATGATACTACGTACCTACGGAACCCTCGGTGGGCGAGTACGACTCGCACTTGTCCGGTTTTGTTGCTGTTCAATAAGTTAAATATTTCTTCTGCAAGCTTACTCTAACGAAGACTGTTATTTTCCAGGCCTACAGTATACACAAATTGTTTCATATTTACAGATTTACAACACACTACGAAATTGAACTATAATTTAACAAGATAAACAAAAGAGTATAATGTTTGTGTGTCAACTTGATTAAATCAATACCATATATTTGATATGGTATTGATTTAATGTATTTTTTAAGCATAATAAAAAAAATATATATATTAGCATTCTGCACTTTTTCTCTATATAAACTACATATAAGTGTGCGAAATTTCATAGTCCTCCATCCGCGCAATTTTATCTGATTATTTACCCTAAAAGTGCTATATGCACTCTCTCAAACGGTATTAATACTATTTTATTTAACAAAGTGTTATAAGTATGTAGTGTACATCTCTCTCTCTCACACTCTTTGTGTGTGTGTGTCTCTGTTTATGTGTGTGTCTCTCTGTGTGTCTATTTGTGTGGCATCGTAGCTCCCGAACGGATGAACTAATTTAGTTTTTTTTATTTGAAAGGTGAATTACTCGGGAATGTTCTTAGCTATGTTTGATGAAAATAAGTAGCCGCCACCACAAAACGGCGCATTAGATATATTTTTATTTATATATTATATTCTGTGAGGTGGATGTACTTCCCGCAGTCGGGCAGATTACAATACGCTGAAATGCCCTAGCCCGAGTCTCATTTGTCATTCAGCAGGGTGCACCATGGGCAGGTGAAGTTTTAGCTCAAAGATTAAACGTTGATCCTGCAAGACGTCTGCACGTCATCCTATAAGTTCTCCTAATCCAGTTTCTGCAAACTTGCATTAGTTTCGAATATATCTCAGCGGTGTCATCTCTAAAACTTGATTGATTGCCGCATTTGTTATTATCGTTAATCCTTCCTAGTATCTGCCGCGTCGATTTCCGATGCTATTAGTTCGCTGTCCACAAAACTTGGGACCAATCAATCATACATAATCCAATATTTGTCCGTCGGTCGGTGCTGTTCGACGACGATTAATGGCGTCGTCGCCGACTTGTGTTGCGGAAATATTTGTGAGTTGCGCTGTTCGTAATTATCATTGTTAGTAAATTGCTTATGGTTTATTACATGTTCAACTGGTGGTTGTTCACCTATTTGTCTGAGAGATTGATACACGAATTAGATTATTCAGTAGCCAGACTGTCTTGTCTAGTTATACTGAGGTAATTTTCGTGTCTAACGTTAATTATTATTTTATTAGCATATGTTTATTAGAATCATAATTTCTTTTTACTATATTGATAAAACTTTACATACTTTCTAGTTGGATAAATAAAATCTATATCTATCTATAAAAGAAGAAACTGATTAGATGACTAACTGACATATCAACGCACAGCCCAAACCGCATGTTACATGTCTAGAGCAGGGACTCCAAAACACCTTCATAAAGGATACACATTCATAACGGTAACATATTCAATCTGTTACAGAATTATTTTACAGGAATAATTCTGTAACAGATTGAATATGTTACCGTTATTGGCGTGTTTTAAACCTGTTTCGCTAGTAACACTTATAAAGTGTAACAGATATAACGTTTCTGTTACCAATCTGTTAGAAAACTGTTTCTACATTTTTCTAGACGTGTGTACCTACGCACCATACTGGTACGCGCCGCGTGAGCTGTTGCAATCGGTGTAGTTATGTCAATGTAAACCTTATTGGCTGTAACAGTTATTAACACTTATAAACCGGTATTTCGGAAAACAGATTCAAAGTGTAACACTTTCTTTCTGTTTCACTTTAAAAACAGAAATGAAAAACACTGTTCATAACACTCCATTCGGTTACCGTTAAAGTCCCTGGTCTAGAGACACCAAATTTGGCACGTAGATTCCTGATGAGGTCTACGAATAAGTACATTAATAAAGGACTTTTGAAAATTCCTACGGGTTTCAGAGATACGTGCGTGCGAAGTCGCGGGCGCATGCTAGTATTTAAATCAGGTGTCGATGTAAAAGTCCCTAAATATGAAATCCGAATAATCTATTCGATCTCAGCGTTAGATCGTTTTAAGGATTTTTCCTTATTTAGAAAGACTTCAGCAAAATAACACCTGAAGAAGTAATCTCGAATGCTATTTCAGTATTTGATACAAATTGTTAATAGAGGTTAAATACCTAAAACAATTGTTGCTTTGAAATAATATTTTCTATAGGATTTAGCAAAATTTACAAATTGAGAAAAGTAATCAAAAAGTAATTAAAATGTTATGTTAAATTAAAATGTTTGCTGAAAATAAAATAAACAATACATAGAATCTGAAGCAACACAAAACGATTCCATAAACAACGTTGGTAAGTCTCAAGTGTTGACAATGCAAATATAATGTATACAGCTTTAAGCTATTGAGCTTTTAATTCATAGAGCGAACCCCAAGAGCAGAGTGAATTAAGGCTGAGTTACATTTGCATTTCAAATGTGGAAGCTCAGACTGCGTGAGCATAGGGAGGGACGCGGCTTGCGGATGCTGTAAAGACTTTTTTGTTCCACTATCCATTAGGTAATGTTGACAGGTTGCCCATTAGGCGGGCTATTTGTCTTGTTCACCAAGCGGTGGTGAATGACGGGTGAGGCGATTAGGGGAGGTTCGAAAATTGTTTTGCTGATGATTCCTAAGATGAATGTGAGAAGGGAAAAAATATTGTTCCAAATGTTGCTCCTGCAAATAGAATAAAATCATGTATTGGTAATTTTCTGATAATTTTTCTGTTGAGAAAGGACGGATAGAAAATTAAGCTGTCTTAATAGGAATTATAGTTGATATTTTTGATGCGAATCTTCCAAATAGATATGACACCTTGATTATCGTGCATTTCTTTTAGCTAGTGGTCGCCCAGTTTATGTTTTTTTTTATACTACGACGGGTGGCAGACATGCATACGGCCCGCCTGATGTGAAGCGGTTACCGTAGCCATATTAACGCTCGCAACATAAAATATCGCTCGCGCGCCGCCACCCCCGCTGCCAACGCAGCATCTCCTTCCTTTCTGGTGACCTCACTCACTCGCAGGAACACAATAACCCTCAAGGGAATTGTTATTTGTCCGCGGTATTCTGTGAGGTGGAGGTACATTCCCCAGTCGGGTAGCTTACAATTACGCTCTCTACCTCTCTTTTCGCCAGAGCTTCGTTTGTCAGTCAGCAGGGTGCACCGCGTGCAGGTGAAGTTGGCTTTGGTTCAAAGATGTTGATGAACCACTTATTATGGGGTGCCATATTACACCCAGTGGTCGAAATTCGACCATAATTAATTTAAATTATGACTTTATCAATATACAAAAGAGTATATAATAAATAAATAAATATTCCTGGACAATTTACACAGCGCCATCTAGCCACAAATTAAGCGAAAAACTTGTACTATGGGTATTAGATAACTGGTATAATACTTAAATACACTTTCTTTTTGTAAATATATACATATAATACATAGAAAACGCCCAGACCAAGACAAACAGACATGTTCATGCACACAAATATTTGTCTTGTGCGGGGATCGAACCCGCGACCACCGAGCTCGTCATATATATATTCTTGTGTGTGTCAAATACAATGTGTATAATGTTTTTTTATTGATTTAATGTACTTATATAATTAAAAAATATATTAGCATTCTGCACTCCTTCTCTATATAAACTATAAGAAGTGTGCTTTTCCATACTCCTCCGTCCGCGGAATTTTCGTAAAAAGGTGTATAAAGTTTTAGCTTCACGTATTAATACTCGTATATAGTTAGTCTAAAGCAAATTCACTATTTACGTTTGTCTGTGAGTTCTCCGCGTATTTCGATCTAAAGTTTTCACTGCCCTTTAGCGATTTTTTTACGGAGAATATATGTGTATAATCCATTGTATTATTTTTTTATTATCGGTAATTAAAAGATTGACTCATAATAGAACTAATTTTATAATAGCATTTACTCTGTATAAAAATAATAACTAATAAGATTTTTTTTTGTCTTTGCATCTACAGTTATATTACATTTCTTTCAGGAAACTGTAAAGTTTCCGTGGAGTAATTAAAAAGCTTTGTGAAGTAGCAAGCAAAACAAAAGCCGAAAGAATTCACTGAAAAGGGTATTAACTGAAAGAGCAATTAAACATAAAGTAATTAGATACGAATCTGTACCTAAGTGCTCTTGACGATATCGCAAGTTCATGTTTTGACTTTATGCTTTTTTTATGCCAACATCGAAGATGGAAGAAAGAAAATGGTGGGACTTATGACACAACATTATAGAAGCATAGATAGGATTAGATTGTGTTCTTTGCATATTGTGCAAAAAAGTCACATTTTCGCTGTGACCATTTGCTTGCTGCAGCACACACATAAATAAATAAATATTCCTGGACAAATTACACACGGCCATCTAGTCCCAAACTAAGCAAAGCTTGTACAATGGATACTAAATAACTGATATATGTATAATACTTAAATACATTTTTTTTTGTAAATACATACATGCACCTTTTACTTTGTCAATGGCTGTACACGTGGGTCATCGGACCCACGTGGGTATATCGATACGCAGAGGGCATACAACGCATTATGAGTACAATACAATAATGTCTTTAGAGTGCTGATGGGGTTCCCTAGCTTCTTTTTTGGACACTTTATACAGCGCCATCTCATGTTATCATCAGGTCATTTTAGTCTCCACTACAGGAGCACGACCCTATCGTCCGTCCCAGACAGAAGGAGGATTTGGCCTACACTCCCCACGCTGGCCAGACGGGTTGGGGAGGCCTAACCGATGTTTTATAATGTATTTCCCTTAGTCGCCTTGTGCGACATCCACGGGAAGAGACGGAGTTATTCTATTCTAGTCTGCCGGAAAACACACAGCGCCATCTAGTCTCAAATTAATCGCAAAGCTTGCGTTATAGGTACTAG
Source organism: Hypsopygia costalis (assembly GCA_937001555.2). Lineage (NCBI taxonomy): Eukaryota > Metazoa > Arthropoda > Insecta > Lepidoptera > Pyralidae > Hypsopygia > Hypsopygia costalis. The sequence continues at coordinate 32,149,135 of OW443329.2, forward strand.
ACAACTGATAAATGTACTTAAATACATTTTTTGTTTGTTTGTATATACATACTTATAATAGATAGCTTCTGTAGTGCATCTGGAATGTTCGCGGATATGCACACCGATGGCTTCACCACCGTAGTTAGAAAACGTACAGCATCACTAATGCGGGGAACACAGGGGATCACCAACAGCATTCTGAAGGTCATTGGTGAGAAACCTGAGTGCGTTGTCATGGGACACTGAGTGCATTTACATGTAGATGTACTCAGTGCCTCAAAAGGTATTTTAATTGATTGATTGATTAATCAGTTATTTAATTAATTAGTCAATGATAAATTAAACAATACAATATTCATAACAAATGTATCTGGCATAGGTTAAGTACTAACATAGTTGTAAGGTTTTCTATTTTACTGACTGTAGTTTGCAATAACGGGGGCCTTCAAGAACAGGGTCAATATTTCCCTTAAAAGGCTGGCAACGGATCGGCGGCCCCTTGGTGTTGCTGATTTCTATGGGTGGCGGTGATTGCTCTCCATCAGGTGACCCACATGCTCGCTTACCCCCCTCTCATATATAAAAAAAACAACGCATCTATCTAGAAGTTAATAGAGGAATAGGAAGACTAAAATACCATGTATTTCGAAGAAGTGAAGGAAGAAGTAGTAGTCATGTCGTATTAAGTTGAAGACATCCGCGGAGTATAGGGGCGGATGGCAGAAGCTCCACCGACAAGAGTGAAGCCCTTAAGGCGACGTATGTACATAAACTGAAACTTTTAAAAAATATATAGTATCGCCTTAAGTTTTGTTGTTGACAATGATGAACTGCTTACTTAGATATTATATTAAAACGAAGTTTATTAGTTATTGTTAGTTATGGCATAGTAGTAGTTGACTGTTAGTAAAAGAATCCGGACAAGTAGTACTTGAGGGCGGAGAGGTTTCCGAACGATGAATATGTTATGCTTGACCTAGTTAGATTCACCGAGTAGTGTCAATAAGTATACAACGAAGTACTATAGAACAAACTTAACATTGTATTTGAGTTTAACATAATTATGTTCTATACTATACATACCAGCCACTTGTGTTATACGCACATTACTGAGGAATTTATAATTTGACAATATGCGATTTTCCCACCCATGGAGACCAGCGACACTAAGGGGTCGCCGATCCGTTGCCAGCCTTTTAAGGAAAATGAAAACTCTGTTCTTGAAGGCCCCCATGTCGTAGTTGTTCGGAAATACCGCTGAGGGAAGTTGATTCCACAGTTTCACTGTTCGTGGTATGAAATGTCTTAGGAAACGTACTGTAGTAGATCGCCAATTATCAAGATGATATGGATGGAATTTAAATTTATGGCGAGTTGTACGATAGTGTAATTCAACGGCAGGTATCAAATCAAACAGCTCATCGGAGCACTCCCCGTGATATAATTTGTATAGAACGCAAAGAGACGCTACATCTATGCGTGTAGAGAGAGAGAGTCCAATCTATCCTAGATCATTCACGGGTCACCGACGATTCGAGCCGCTCTTCGTTGTATGCGGTCAAATGGAGCAAGCAAGTACTGGGGCGCAGCGGCCCAGAGATACGAACAGTACTCCATGTGAGGTTGAACCTGGGCTTTGTATAGTTGAAGGCGGTGTCGGGGTGTAAAATACCGCCTGGCTTTACTAATCACACCAATCTTCCTGGAAGCCAGTTTGGCCTTTCATTCCAAGTGACCGCGAAACTGAACATCACTCGATATGTCGACACCCAAGATGGTAATGCTAGCTCTTACACTAAGGGGAGTACCTTCCAAACTAGGACCTACGACGAATGGGGCTTTTTAGCGGTAAACGCACAAACCTGTGTCTTGGAGGGATTTAGCTGCACCAAATTCAATCTACCCCAATCCGAGACGTGTCCAAGGGACGTCTCAATCTCAGACACAAGTTTTGTTCGGTACTCATCGACGCAATCCCGAGAAACATTACATTGGCCAGTGTATCTTACATCCACTGTACTGTCATCCGCATAGCAATGAACATTGTGTATAAGCAGCAAGTCATTGATATGCAGAAGAAACAGCGTGGGGGACAATACACAGCCTTGTGGTACGCCAGCATTCAAGCGTAGTGGGTCTGAGCGTGCTCCGTCAACTACAACTTTGATGCTACGCTCAGATAGAAAACTGACAATCCATATGCAAAGCTTCTCAGGTAGCCCAAAAGAAGGAAGCTTGGAAAGTAATGCTTTATGCCATACCCGATCAAAAGCTTTAGCTACGTCCAGACTAGCAGCCAATGCCTCGCCCTTGCTTTCCACTGACTCCGCCCAACGGTGAGTCAAGTATACCAGAAGATCACCAGCTGAGCGACCATGGCGGAAACCATATTGGCGATCATTTATCAGCTGGTGATCCTCTAAGTAGGCTACCAGCTGTTTGTTAATAATAGTTTTCATGATTTTGGAAAATATGGAAGTTATCGCCAACATAACGTTTTATTTTTTTTTCTTAATTTGCTTCTCAAAAATATTACTGAATTATATTATAAAATGAGATAGGACTAGCAAGCCGTCACGCATACTTGGTCTTAATAAACAGAACGACGGATTTATGCTTAGACTTGTTGTATATATTTAAATATATAACCAAAAAATCCGATCAAACATACATTGTAACGATTCATTTTTAACAAGTATTTCTTACAAAAGAAAAGATACTTAACTCAATAACAACCAGTAAATATTTAGCTTCTTATTATTAATGATACATACTAACCGTTAACATTTCTTTTGTTACAGATCGACGAGCGTAGAAAAGATAAATAAAAGGCGTTCAGAACTGAGGGGCGAATTAAAAAAGGAATAAGGAAAAGGGCCGTCGTGCATCGTTCTTTTTTCTGTCTATCGTTTACTCCGACAGCGGCGTCCACTCATGAATATGACATCAGCGGTCGACGCTGACCCACGATGTTGATTTATGCGGCGCCGGTGATCCATCAAATGGGTATCCGGATACCCGGCCCTACAAACAACCACTTTTCCTTGATAGAACAACGGTTAGAGACCTTTTGTGCGCCGAACTTCAATTGTTTGCCGATTGGGTATGCATGAAGTTTGAGATTCGCTGGCGAATTAAATGGAGATTTTGTTAGTGTAATCATGCGTCGGCGACCATTGCCGCCCGTTCGCGAAGAGGTGTCCAATGTGAAAACGTGGCGTAATATTTGCGAGAACGAATGGGCGGTTTATATTTTAGTGGCGTTAGTGGGGGCGTTGACGTATGCGAATAGTTTAAACGGGGAGTTCGTACATGATGATATACCAGCTATAGTGTCGAATAGAGATGTGAACGGTGGTAATAGTGTGGTGCGAGTGTTTAAAAATGACTTTTGGGGAACTCCTATGAGTGATCCTGGGAGCCACAAGTCGTATCGTCCGCTGACTACGTTATCATTCAGGTGAGTCTCTAAACGTATGATTTTTTAAATTAATATCCCACCTTAACCTAATCAGTAACTACTTATTATCTGAGACTTAAAAAGTACTACTTTCCTATTTTATAAAAAGTTTACCGCTGCTCTGGAAGAATTATTTAAAACGCTGGACTGGAAAAAACGGGGCGTCAGTGTGAATGGCGCGTACATCTCACACCTTCGGTTTGCCGACGACGTGGTCATAATGGCTGAATCGCTGGAGGATCTCGGTCATATGTTGGTCGATCTCAATGCTGCATCTCGACGTGTAAGGATGGGGATGAATTTCGACAAGACGAAAGTCATGTATAACGATTTTGTCATTCCTAGCCCGGTTATCGTAGAGAATGCAGCTATTGAAGTGGTTAAAGACTATATCTACCTCGGTCATTCCATACAGCTTGGCCGGAGTAACTTCAACAAAGAGATCGATAGACGCATTCGACTAGGCTGGGCAGCTTTTGGAAAGCTTCGTCACATCTTCGCCGCACTGATACCCCAGTGCTTGAAGACTAAAGTATTCAACCAATGCGTCCTCCCTGCGATGACATATGGTGCAGAGACATGGACACTGACCAGTGGACTGGTCCACAGGCTAAAGGTCGCGCAGCGAGCGATGGAGAGGGCTATGCTCGGGGTTTCTATGCGGGATCGAATCCGGAACGAAGAAATTCGAGGGAGAACCAAAGTTGTCGACATAGCCTTCAGAGTTTGCAACCTGAAGTGGCAATGGGCGGATCACATCTGCCGAGTAAGTGATGGCAGATGGGGGAGGAAGATATTAGAGTGGAGGCCGCGCGTAGGACGTCGAAGTGTTGGGCGCCCTCCTTCTAGATGATCCGATGACTTTAAGAAAGTGGCTGGGAGCGGCTGGATGCGGAAGGCGGAGGATCTTATCTGGTGGAAAGCATTGGGGAAGGCTTATATCCAGCAGTGGGTAGATACAGGCTGATGATGATGATGATGATGAAAAAGTACTAACAAACCTAACTCTTATATTAAATTTCCAGCGTGTATTATTCGATATAATAGTATTTTATTCGGTAGATATTAATCTGCATTATTCGCCGAATAGAAGAGGACGAGGACGAAGTCGTACGCGGCAGCTAGTATTACTTTTTTGCTTGTCTTAACTCAAAGAATGCCTTTTAAAAATAAAATAACGTAATAGTTACACAGAGCATGGTATAGAAAACATCAAAGTCATTTTATAAGCACTTTTTGCAAGCTAACTAATGAAACTTTTGTGAAGCTTTCTTTATGAGAAATAACAAAACGTAAGCAAAAAAGCTTTTTACAGAAATGGATGCTAATTATACGCTGGTTCTAGAATTATCTAGGTATTATTATAATTGTAAAAAATGCGCATTATAATATATAATACTTGTTTATCCATTATTAGTTGCCTACTTAGGTACTCCATTTTACCGCAATATACATGCTATATTTGATGACGACCTCGGTGGCCGAATGGTTAGCAATGGCCACTTTGACTCCGAGGTCGCGGGTTCGATTCCCGCACAACACAAATATTTGTGTGCATGAACATGTATGTTTGTCTTGGTCTAGGTGTTTTCTTTGTATTATAAGTATGTATTTACAAAAAAAAATGTATTTAAGTAAATTTATCAGTTGTCTAGTACCCATAACACAAGCTTTGCGCTTAATTTGGGACTAGATGGCGCTGTGTAAATTGCCCAGAAATATTTATTTTTTATGCACAGTACATAGTGATGAATACTGCTCGCCTAATGTGAAGCGATTACGGTAGCTTATAGCTGCGTCTAACGAAAGTATCGTTCGCGCCTTTCGGTCTTCGATGAGGTGAAGGTACTACAGATACCCATCGGAGAAACAGTAGTATCTCAGATGGGTATCTGTAGTAACAGGTACGCGAGCTCGGAGTCGAAGTGGCCATTGCTAACCTTTCGACCACCGAGCTCCTCTGCCTTTGCATTACAACCCGTGAATAAGTATGTATGTCAAATTAGCACACATTTTTTTACACACAACAAATTACACAGCTTAATTGAACCGTGGGAAATTTAATTTGCCAGATTTGATTTGATACAGTCATAGCGATGAAACTAAACAAAAGCTTCTAATTCAAACCCGTACTCGTAGTATAGAATAGAATAAGTAGGCTTATGAAAACTTTGTGAAAAAGACCTAAATTAACAGGCAGACATGGAGATGTCAAGTCTTATAGATGTAAACCCCTAAAACAAAAATCCTCTCTCTCTCATCAACCCTTATTCATCCCACTGCTGGGATACGGGTCTCCCCTCAATCGAAGGGGTTTGAAAGCATACTCCACCACGCTTCTCAATTGCGGGTTGGCGGAGATCAGTGTTTTCAAGCCGCCTAAATTAGTCGCCTAGAGTATTTAAGAATTATAATACGAAGATATTTGCACCTAAGTGCAAATTGCGAATTGCTAAAAGGCATAATTTCATATGGGTCATGCTGTGAGCTAAGAGCGTGTCCTGTACAGTTCCAATAATATGCATTAAATTATGAAATCTCTTGTACTGTTCCAATTAACAGGAACAGACGGGATCGACGGCTTAACGTGCCCACCGAAGCACGGAGGAGCTCGATATAAATAGACCCATCAATGGACAGGTTATGGTTGACATTGCTTGACTTGCGTGATCGATTAGACTGCCACGCGCAATGACGCCATCGAGCTTCTCAATTGAACAAAAATACTTAAAAAAAATCTCGCGATAATTCATTCGATGTCAAACTTTTGAACACCAAGAGATATCGAAATAAGATGCTAATATTTGTTCCACTCTTAACGGAGTCTCTCGAGGATTGATATAATCCTCCAAATGATGGATAGCCATGAACCTCTGAAGAAACAGCTCAATCATAGAGCTTTTTATTTCGGGCGCGTTGGCGACGCACGAAAGCGGCCCATTTACATGGGGAGGGTGAGTCGGACCCTCACAAATCACGAGACGATCTTGTTTTCGTGTTTGTAATAGATATCCTGAAAACTGTAATAGCCTTTGAATCGTAATTTGATTTACTTGTGTGCTCCCAACTTGATTATGGAAATTGAATGGAGCTATACTATACAGTTTTGAGATAGGCAAAGGTTTCATTGCGTTCGTTGGCAATATAAAAATGCACTATAGACCTACCAGATCTCATGTCTCTCGTCGTTAACCCTTATTCATTCCACTGCTGGGATATGAACCTCCCCTCAATCGAAGGGGTTTAGAGCATACTCCACCACGCTGCTCAACTTCGAGTTGGCGGAGGCTCTTCAAGCCGCCTACAGGCCACTGACTAGGCTTAACGACTGTCATCTAATGACAACAGCCAAAACCGATAGCTTAACGTGCCCTCCGAAGCACGGAGGAGCTCGAAGTAAATAAACCCATCAATGGACAGGCTACGGTCGATGTTGCTTAACTTGCGTGTTCGATTAGACTGCCACGCACAACGACGCTAACGAACTTATGTCTCTACCGTTCTCTTATTTCTTTGTTTTTATACTACGTCGGGTGGCAGAAAAGCATACAGCACGCCTTATGTGAAGCGGTTATCGTAACCATAAACGCTTCCAAATAGCGACTAGAGATGGACGTTGAATGAACGAACCGTTTTTTTAAACTGTTTTTTGTGCGTGAACGATTAAACTAGTTTACAGTTCACAGATAAACTAGTTTATTCTTCGACTGGTTTATGTGTCCGTTGCATCGCGTCGCGATCGTCTCGTCTCGTCTAGTGACTTGACAAATTATGTGAAGAAATAGTCTTATCGACGACGACGTAAACTAGTCGAAAATCAGACTGTTTTTTAAACTAGTTCATCGTCGACGGTAAACGGTCTCGTTGCGTCGACTGTAAAATCGTCGACGACCCACCACTAATAGAGTCATGAAATATTGCAAATAACATTCGCTCGCCATCCCTACTGCCATCATAACCACTTCTTCCTTCCTGGAGATCTCACTCACTCGCAAGAATGCTTCAACCCTCAAGGGAATTGTTATTCGGCCGTGGACTTAAGTTGTCGTTCTCGGACCGAACGCTTCCCCAGTCGGGTAGCTTACAACTACGATCGTCCTACCTCTCTTCCGCCAGAACCTCGTTAGTCTCTCAGCTTTTATTTTATTTTATTTTTTTATACCACTATAGTGGCAAACAGGCATACGGCCCGCCTAATGGAAAGCAGTTACCGTAGCCTATGAACGCCTGTAACACCAGGAGCATCACACGCGCGTTGCCGAAATGGCTTTAGCTCAAATATTTTCGTGATTTAAACTCCAACTTCTTAGGAACTCCACTATCGTTAAACACTATTATCGACGTTAAAAAAGTGTCTACTTGAAAATCTGTAAATTGGGGTGTATGTAGTTTATCAACATCATTGAACCAAAGCCAACTTCGCCTGCAAGCGGTGCACCATGCTGGCTGACAAACGAAGCTCTGGCGAAAAGAGAGGTAGCGAGCGTAATTGTAAGCTACCTGACTGGGGAATGTACCTCCACCTCACAGAATACCGCAGCCAAATAACAATTCCTTTGAGGGTTGTTGTGTTCCCGCGAGTGAGTGAGGTCAGATGGGAAGGAGATGCTGCGATGGCAGCGGGGGTGGCGGCGCGTTATGTTGCGGGCGTTAATATGGCTGCGGTAGCCGCTTCACATCGGGCGGGCCGTATGCTTGTTTGCCGCCCGACGTAGTATAAAAAAAAACTCCCATTTCTAACCGACTTTATAAAAAGGAGGACAAAAACAAATACGAGGCTATCAGTTCTATATAACTCCACAAACCCATGGCGCACGTTATGTAAGGCGTTTAAGAGAAAAGAAATCAATAATTGTAGATCTATTTTACATAGTAAAATTTTTAAAAGAGTGACGTTCATTACAGTACTGTGGTTTCGGTTAACGGCGTGGTCATGCGGGTTAACTTTGTAACTCGATTACAGTCTAGGTGGCTCTACGAATTAGTTTAATTTGAACTAGTGCAAAATGTTCCTCGCTATCATATATAGATTTTCACGATATTTTCACGTCGGCTTCAATGAAGTCAGAACCTCATTTTTATTTAAGAGTTTTAATTGATCTATCTATCATCCGCAACTTTGTACGCACATACCCTGGTATTCCTTACAGTTTTAACAGTCATCAAATTTCTGTGATCAACAGCTTGAAAGTCGAAACTTATTTTTGACGTGACAACGTCTTAATTCGATGGAGCCGGCTGCACGCACGAAAAAACATGACTCATGCGGCGTTACCTCGCTCTGAGGCGTTCCATTAAAATTTTCTTTTGAAAAATGCAAACATTCCATCAGTATTTTCTTATGACGTTGTCACGTTCAACTATCGTCAGTAAACCGACTTTACAGACAACCGATTTTTTTTTGTTAAGTAGTGTACTTGGCTTGTATACGCTTGTAACATCAGACATAGTACTCACTCGTATGCTCGTTTCCCACCTAGTAGAATAAAAAAAAACCGGACAAGTGCGAGTCGGACTCGCCCACCGAGGGTTCCGTAGGTACGTAGTATCATTATTAAATTTGATGTTTTTCATTTTAAATAACGCGTCGAAAAAAATAAATAAAATATATTTTGCAATGTGTACATCAAGCCCTTTCATATGATACCCCATTATAACTAGTAGTTTCAATTTGAAATTTCGACACCCTATAAAAAATATAGACCCCCTATTTTTTAAGATCTATTTACAAATGTATAGTTTTGAGATTTATTCCTGTACTTGTAGTATATAACGATGTTACTTGCCAAATTTCATAGTTCTAGGTCAACGGGAAGTACCCTATAGGTTTTGATTCCCTTGAGAATGTCGAAATATGCGTTTTTGCTGAATAAACGGCCGTAACTTTTTTTTACGTAAACATATCAATTTGATTATTTTACTACTTCATGGGACCGTAGACCTGAGTATACAGTTCAAATTTCAGCTTGATACCTCCACGCATTCTCGATGTAGAAATTCTTGACAGACAGACAGACAGACGGAAAAAGAACAATGATTAATACTCTGATAATAATTAAGAATTTTGATTGAGAAATTAGTTTACCTAGTATATTTTATTTCAGGAATATAGAGCCTTAAGGAGCTGCCTACTACAGACTACTACTAACGCCATTAAAATACCTGTTAAGCTTGACGAGCTCGGTGGTCGAATGGTTAGCAATGGTCACTTTGACTCCGAGGTTGCGGGTTCGATCCCCGTACAAAACAAATATTTGTGTGCATGAACATGTCTGTTTGTCTTGGTCTGGTTGTTTCAGAGTTTCTGGGTGTTTGCATATGTATGTACAAAAAAAAATGTATTTAAGTATAATATTAGTTATCTAGTACCCATAGTATAAGCTTCGCTTAGTTTGGGACTAGATGGCCGTGTGTAATTTGTCCAGGGATATTTAATTAGGAATATAGACTTTAAGGAGCTCCCTATATATAGGAGATAAAAATACCTATTAAGCTTTAAGTATATAAATATTCCTGGACAATTTACACTGCCATCTAGTCCCAAACTAAGCAAAGCTTGTACTATGGGTACTATGTAACTATGTGATATTATATTTAAATAATTGTTTTTTTGTAAATACATAGACAACACCCAGATAAACAAATAGACTTAATCATGCACACAAATGTTTGTCTTGTGCGGGGATCGAATCCGCGACCTCGGAGTCGAAGTAGCCATTGCTAACCATTCGACCACCGAGCTCGTCAATATTTGAAAATTTGAAACAGCGATAACATTTTCATTAAATTTAACTACATAATGATTGACACAGTTATGTCGAAAGCTTTATTAATCGATTTCAACGCTCACTAGTTAATTCACCAAACCGATAATATCGAATGAAATATTTCCACAAAACAAACCGATCACAGCCATTTCCAATACGAATAAGAATACAAAGGAATTCGCGGTCGGATACGAGATCAATATGACTTTTTTTTGGAATATTACCATCATGGATTGTGTATCCCCTTTTCACTATGATGTTTCATATCAAAGCGAAAAAAAGGCACACTGAGCGACAACTTGAACTAACCAAATTCTAACCCTGAAAGCCAAAGGAATTTCAACTCTTTCCTCTTAAAATAAAGATTACGTGTTTTGCATTATTGTATAGATATATTTTTGTTACTTGTATTAAAGTTCTTGCGCGGATGAGAAGGGAAATGGAACGTGTGATATGTAGATTTAAAGGTCTTTTGACGGTTTCAGATATTATTGTGAGGGTTCTGCGTGTAATGGAGCTGAAATCTATTTGTTCCTTTTTAGAAAAATACCAGCCTTCAGAGAATATTTATAAAACTAAAATTATAGATTTGTATTTACTTGACTGTTTCCGATACTATTGTAGTTTGGGTATATTTAGTCTTTTGACGAAAGTAGACTTAAGGTTTTTCACACCAAAAAGTGACTGTGAATTGGTTGAGTAATTACGTGATTTTTTCTTAGTAACTAATAATGCTGAATTTCAAATCGACAAATTACTAACTTTTTTGTGTGCATTTAATGCAAAAAAAAAAATGATGAATTTGTTATACAGTTACAGATGGGGACTACGGTCGTTGCGGACGCAAGGAATGCGGCATAATACAGTAATTATAGATAGTCGAACGAATGCGAACGTGTAGAACAAAATATTGACATGAAAGCTTCGATCATTAATAGTAGTGATTGAAGCATGAAAGATAGCGAGAGAACTGTTTGCCTGATTGTATACGTGCATCACGCGAAAACTACTTCACGAAATTGGTTACGGTTTACACAGTTGTAATACTAGAGGTGTAACTTAAAATCTGGTGTAGGTTTTATCTTGGAAGAAAAGGAGTAATGAACAATAACTGCTTTCTGAAGTCAACGCGGAAGAAGTCGTGAAAATTGAAAAGGGGAGGTGAATCTTTCCATTTTTTTAATATAATGCACAACATTTGTTTGGATTGATACCTTGTTTGTAGATCGCTAATACCTAATTTAGTTTCTTATACTTTTTCACAATTTAAAAAAAGAAATATTATTTCGCAATTTGTTTTCCTTTTTTTTTCTCGTTCATCAATCATATTGTATTTGTGAAGTGGTCAAACTCTCTCAATGTGTTGTTATGTTAAACTGTGGTTAACGGTGTTGGTTTTGCATTTACTGTAATTTTAAGTGCACTTTTGTTAATAAACATAATGTAAAACTGTTTGTTAGACCCAAATAAATGAAAAAAAAAAAAAAAATTACTCAAAATGTCTCACTTTGATGCTTCATCTATCCAGTGGTGTGATGTAATAGATTTAATAGATTTGTAGATGCAACACCAAACTCTATCCCCCGATTTTTTTATCATTATCAATTTTAAAGACGTACTTATTCACGTCAAAATTATCTTTCCTTTTTTTGAATTGCCTCTTGGAACGAAATTTAAAGACACATTCACAAAAACAGCATAACAACGAATTAAACTCACATATTTCCGAATTTCACCAATTAGTACGAAATAATACGCCAGAATTTTCTGGCGTATATTTATACGAGGACTCACAAAGTAAATTGGAAATCTTTGTACATTAACTTTGAATGAACAAGCGACCTCAGGGAATTGTACGAGGCACCTCGCGGCGCCCCGTGTATCTAATTAATTGGATAAATCAATATCACATTTGATCCCAAGAATCGGCTCCGAGGGCTGACTTGTTAGGACTAACAAGTCTTGGAATAAATATTGACAACACGAGCGGTTTGTCTTTGTGAGTATTGCTTCAAGATTTTCCTTAAAAAAAATGCCGGTGAAGTGCGAGTCGGACTAACGCAACGTTCCGTGTAAGAAATTAGACAAAAAAAAAATGTGCAGCTGCATTCACCAATTTTTTGTTGTGAAATAACTACAAATTTACGGTTTCCGGATTGTTTTTCTTTACTTGTACTACATGACATTGCTTCTTGCATTTCATGATTCTAGGTCATCGGGAAGTACCCTATAGGTTTTGATGCTCTTTGCAAATGTCAAAATATGTGATATAAATTGGAATATACGGTCATATCTTTTGATTTCGTCGATTTAGAAGCTTGTTATTTTTACTGCTTTATGAGATTGCTCCTCCACCTCCACGCATTCCTAAGAGGAAGAGTCTTGATAGACGGACGGACGGACGGACAACGAAGAGATCCTGTAAGGGTTCCGTTTTTTTTTCCTTTGGAGGTACGGGACCCTAAAATACTGATCAAAACATTGAAATGTAAACATGCTGATTAAAAATTCAAATTAATATAGAAAATAAAATAACATCAAATTAAGGTATTTAATTACAAGGCAGCCTGTTAAAATCAAAACCTTTTCAAGGTATCCGTAGGTAGAGTCACGAACTACATATTTTAATTCATAGACAGCGAAAGCTATAGACAAATTGATAGTTTCTATTCACACTAGAAAAAGAGCAACTTACGGCATCATTATATACGGAAATTAGACCCTATGCCTACAGCTAATGCACCCCTGTGCACCAACCGTTTGGTTAAATCAAAGGATTGCGAGTCTTTCGCCCAGTAAACCAACCTGGCAAGACAACCTTTACCTGCCCCGCTATAGCGTCCAGTAAACCAACTAGGCACTGGTAAACCACCCAGGACCTGAAATTACATGGAGTAGATAAATTAGAGGATTGCTGCGAAGATCAAAAGTGTATTGATATAAAAATATACCTTTTAGTTACAATAGGTGTTGTAATGATGTAAGTATATCTGTGCTTTTTGAGCAAGTGTGTTGAAAAATATATTTTTTTGGTCATCACTAAGGAGTCTGGCGGCCGGCGGGTCGTTTATTTATTACCCGACGTAATAATATAAAATAATATACAAGTACTCAGAATTTGTAATCTACTTATATATGAACAAAAACACGGCGTGTTATAACTCACTATAATTTACGAAGAACAGCCATTTTAGATGGAACAAAACAGGCAACACAATGGACAAATTACAGGACGGATCTTGAACTAATTATACCCAAAGGAATGTTTTTTTTTTTTGTGTAAAATGTTAACCAAGACAAGGGCGGAAAATACAGTGATGGTTATCTTCTGACTTACAGAAAATTAAATTCTGAATGTACGGTAGTAGGTATTATTATATTTTTTGATGTTCTTTTTATAAGACACAGGATCAACGCGAATTGTACTATTTGAGTCGGAAGACGTACACTTTTTCTTTAATGTCTCAATTTCGTCAGATGGAAGGATGTGAATGGATGAAAGCGTTAGTGAAGACTAAATGTGGCGCCGCCATCTTTGCGATTGGCTCCGCGCTGGCGGTTTACTCCTTGACGACCTATGTAAGTAAGTCTTCATGCTTTGTCTAAATGACCGAGGATTCCAGGAAGACGGAAACACTTATTATACACACAGGGATATATTTTATTATGTAAAATTTACTTTTCATCGCGTTGTTCCGAAAGCTTAGGGTCTTCTTTCTATTCGTATCTTAGGCTTTTAATGAACATTAAACATTCCTATTTTCTCTAGATTTGAAATCGAATGAGCCTAAAATTTTTAAAATAAAAGTATAGAAAATAGATCTTTTCAATACCAAAAATTACCATTTACTATGAGATTATGCGAGCAAACTTACATTTGCAGTTGAAATGTGTGGTAGAACATGTCCTTCAACTACAATGTTAAATTGTCTTTTGCTAAAACTAGTTAGTGAAACACCACACGTAATGTTCAAGTTTTCACTTCTGCCGGCACTCCTGGAGTGCAATCCGTTGTTTTTTTTTTTTTCGAGTAGCGTTACTCTCATCACAGTGAGTACCATAAGAAGTAATTTTGTGAACCTCCAGAAATAGCACCTTATTTGAAACTAGATTACAATGAGGCAGATTAAAAAAAACCTACTTTTATACGTGTCTCAGAGCGGATTATTAAAAATTGTCATTTTGTTACTGATTTAATATTATGTCCGTCTCATCCTCTTTCACGAGTCCATTTAAAATTACATAATATCTTGCGTACACATTCCTTTGGCTTTCTTATTTTACTATGATCCCATTGCGATATTCAGACTCCATCTGCTAATTAAATATATAATTTATCCGAGCGAATGGCTAGCAATGGCTACTTTGATTCCGAGGTCGCGCGTTCGATCCCCGCACAAGACAAATATTTGTGTGCATGAACATATTTGTTTGTCTTATTCTGGTGTTTTCTATGTATTACATTTATGTAAGAATACAGATTGTACTTAATTTTTTAAGACGACGCCTTGATGATTTTGGAGGAAGGAATCTTGATTTTACAAGTTTTTATTTAACTTTCAATGTATGTATGTTTGTCCGGGTGGAATCTTGCAACTTAAATTTGAACCAGTTATCTTCAACCGATTGAGCTGAAATTTTGTATACACGCTTAGTTTAGATGACAATGCATGGTTAGCTATGTGATGTCATTCTAAATCTAATATGGCGGATTATCCAAGATGGTAGACTAGCATTTTTTCTGCACTGCCACAATATGGGTATCAAATAAAAGGGCTTGCTAAGGAGAACACGAAAAATAATACTACGTTACAATAAATCCAATATGGCGGATAATACAAGATGGCGGACTCGTTATTTTTTCTGCAATACCACAATATGAGTATCAAATAAAAGGGCTTGCTAAGTAGAAAAATATGCCCAATAATAACTAAAAACTATTTATTAAAAAATACATTATCGAATATCGATCAGGCCTCCCCCAACCCGTCTGGCCAGCGTGGGGAGCGTAGGCCAAATCCTCCTTCCGTCTAGGACGGACGAGAGAGGGTCGTGCTCCTGTAGTGGAGACTAAAATGGACCTGATGATGAATAACTAAAAAATAAAAAATAAATAAACTGTAAAAAAAAACTTTTTAAAACAAGCTTTTATTTAAGTGACCTAAAAAGATGAAAATAAACTTTTAATTAAATCATACAATTTAGTACTATGTACCTATAACACATTTAAAATTTTATAAAAGCTTGTCGCGAGATGTAGAAATAAGCAGATAAATATCGCGTATTTTTACAGTTTATTTATTTCTTATAAAATACAAAAAGTACGAATATAATTTTTATCTACTTGATACTCATTATAATGAGGTTTTTTTTGTCAGTTGCCTTTATACGAATTTTTAAAATTAATTAACAAAAAGAACTACAAAGTATACCCCGTTTGCATTTAAACCATATAGGCTCTCATTACGTAAATAGCGAGAAAAGATACCTCGTATTCCATTTTCTTCGTTCAACCGACGAAAAGAAAAAAAAACTCTTGACATCGTAAGGAATTATTTACTATAACGGTATATGTTGTATTTGAAACAACTTGTCATATTGTATGTGCCTTTTGATATTCGTCCATGGAAAACCAATCATTCATAAAATATCTATAGATTGATGATAGTTAATATAATATTGCTAAATATATATATTAAGGGATGTCGTAACCATACAGATCACTTGCTTGTAACATATCCATATTATCATAAGTATATTTTTATTAAAAAAATATGTACTTAATACTAATAGACTTCATTGACCAGAAAATTAAATAAGAGTACGAAAAGCGCTTTCATTATCTACCAGTCATTTTTTTCAAATAAAGTTAAATTTTTGCAGTGAGACCATGTACTATCTCTGCTTTACTTTGACAGAATTCTTTATCATTTCCTCAGTTCTTTACGAGACGAACATCAAAGAGTCACGCTCGGTACGATGCAAAGGACTCGTGACCCTGCATTTTTTATGTAACATTAAAGACTCAAATGTATCAACTCGTATGTCTAATGATCGCAAAAGTCTTTTGACAAAATCATATGTGACATTTTTTTTATTTTTAAGCTGTTGCATAGCTTTTATCGCGGGCTTTGAGCGCGGCGACCGAATCAAGAAATTCCGTAACGAAAATAAAACTTAACACCTCCAATACATACTCGTATTTCGCCAGTGAGTATTATCGAGTCAATGGCGCAGTTGTAAATGTGTGTGACCAATTTGAACTATCGTTTCTACGTTCGCGCCTCGATGTTTTTTTTACTCTCTTATTACTCTTTTTGTCTTTTGAACTATATTCGATGTTCGTGAATGATTAAAGACTTGTTTTGAACTTTTTCGCTATTATTATTTTTGACATCATTATTTTTGACATTATTACTGATTTTGAGTAAAAATTTTAATTTAATAAAAAATACATACGATGGCATAAAATTTTAATTAAATAAAATAGCTTTTATCGCGGGCTTTGAGCGCGGCGACCGAATCAAGAAATTCCGTAACGAAAATAAAACCTAACACCTCCACTCCGCCTACCATGTAACTCGGACAGACTGTACGAAGCTCGCACGGATCGAGACGAGCTGAAGGCACACGAAACCCGAACGAATTCCGTATTTTTGGGCTGTTTCCTACCACGACAATACTACGGGCCCGTCAATGGAACGAAATCGGAGTTTGACGTTTACTGCTATGGGTGACTTACTATGATCATACGAGCCCGACACGAAAATTCGAATTTGACATATAGTTTTTCGGGCGTTTAACCTTACCTTTCACGAGAGCTTAAGTGCTACCGTAAGAGTTTCGGATTAACAATTTATTTCAAATATAAGTATGTTATTGTCAATTCTATATCAGTTTGGGCTTTGTATGACTACTGAGAAGGTGTAAATGTCTTTTTAAAAATACTGCATAAATAAATAAATAATTATAAGTTGATAAAAAATGCTATGCAATAGCTTTACCGCGGCAGTCCCCGAGTGCCACACGTATTTTTTTTTTATAAATTAAAAACAATGCATGTTTATCTTTTCTTTTGTCGAAATCCCTAAGAGCCAAAGCAGTCATGCTACTTTTAGCATCCGCGATCGGCGATTTAGTTGCTTTTCAGAAGTTAGATGCAGCGACCGAATGTTCCCACCGCACATATAAAAACGACAATCGAGACAATCAAGTTGTGGTTTTGTTACAAAAGAATATAAAATAAACACAATCTATGAGAGATCTGGAGTCTGAACTAAGCCGGGGCTTGTATTTTAGAGGTCCTCCCAATATGTATCAGTGACAATAGTTTTTTTTATGGTTACGTACCCCGGATGGAGAAAAGGAACCGTTATAAGATCGCTTCGTTGTCTGTTGCTAGAAAACAGCGCCTGGACTCTACACCACGCTCACGTTTGAATCCGGTCGCAGTACTTTTAGAAAATCGATGCGAGCATATGTATTGTAAACAACGCAATAAAACGTGCGGTTCCTATACCACGACCGACCTACGACCGAATGCTGCAAATCGTTAACCCGGGATACAGCATCGATGCAATCGCAAAAACGCCGACCGCCATGCTAAAGTAGCACGTTTGGGGTGTAAGAGGTTCATCAACATTTTTGAGCCAAAGCCAACTTCACCTGTACGTGCTGCACCCTGCTGACAGACAAACGAGGCTCTGGCGAAAAGTAGGGTAGGTAGGTAGTGTTTTTTGTGCGTGAACGATTAAACTAGTTTGCAGTTCACAGATAAACTAGTTTATTCGTCGACTGGTTGATGAGTTCGTTGCGTCGCGTCGCGATCGTCTCGTCTCGTTTAGTGACTTGACAAATGAGATTTTCGTTCGTTTACGTTTACCAATCGTTTATGTCAAGAAATAGTCTTATCGATGACGAAGTAAACTAGTCGAAAATTAGACTGTTTTTATTGCATAGCTTTTATCGCGGGCTTTGAGCGCGGTGACCGAATCAAGAAATTCCGTAACAAAACCAAAACCAAAACCAAAACCAAAACCAAAACCAAAACCAAAACCAAAACCAAAACCAAAACCAAAACCAAAACCAAAACAAAAACCTAAACCAAAACCAAACAAACAAACAAACATCGTAAAGGGTCTCGTTGCGTCGACTGTAAAATCGTCGACGACCCACCCACCACGTCGACGACGTAAACTAGTCGAAATTAGACTGTTTTTTTTTTAAACTAGTTCATCGTCGACGGTAAACGGTCTCGTTGCGTCGACTGTAAAATCGTCGACGACACCCACCACTAGTCGACGACGTAAACTAGTCGAAAATTAGACTGTTTTTTAAACCAGTTTATCGTTGTGGATAAACGGTCTCGTTTCGTTGACGGCAAACCCGTCGACGACACATCCCTAGCGAAAAGAGAGGTAGGGCATAGCGTATTTTTTAAGCTGCCCGACTGGGAAAGTACTCCTCACTACCACTCCTCACTTACTACCTCATAGAATACCATTTCATCAGGTGACCCACATGCCGTTTGCCACTCTCTCATATAAAAAAAACCGTTTGCTTGGGTGCTTAAAATCTGTATGCGATGAAGTTAATTGGCGACTTGATAATTGATTACCTATCACAGCACTACATTCACGTTCACGCCTGTTCGCGGAGCTTCGCGGCACAAATGTAGAGCCCGCATTACCTATAATGCTCAAAACCACTGAAGTCTAGACCAGTAATCATATTTTGCCTTGGACTGGAATCGACCCGTCGATCCTGTAATGCTAACCCATATAAGACGATCAATTATATTTCTCAGAAAGTCATTATAGGTATTGACTCATCAATCTATTAATAAAATTACACAATATGTCGTACTTGTTGTTGTAATGTAATTAAACAACACGAAATTGTATAAGTTACATTTTGAAGAAAAAAAAAAATACCGATTTCAAAAGTCAACGCAACCGATGACAATGCAAATTATGTAACTTAATAACATCAGAAAAGTCGTCAATTACGGTATCCATGTAACCTAAAAATTTCAACCCTTATCTTATCTTAGAGTGGGTCCAGTGCTGAAGCACCGGTGACACGTCGACCCTCATGGATCTTTAGTGCTCTCCCTAATCCTTTAGTCACTCTCCCCTGACTGTCTGGAGACATGTTCCATGTACTTCAGTATGCCGCTTATTGGGAAGAGTCTGTAGTTCTCCAGGTCGGGGTATACCTTTCCTAGGATTTCCAATCGTTTGCCGGCAAGGGCGTCACATTGACACATCAAGTGTTTCATGGACTCGTTAGGCCCTTTGCATGTTCTGCACTCTGGGCTATCAACACGTCTCATTTTGTATAGGTGTCCTTGACAGGCATAATGGCCCGTTAGTGCCCCCAGCATGAGACGCATCCGTTTTATTTTATTTATTTTTTATTTTCTTTATTCGGGACATCAACAGCATAACACATAAATAAGATACAGATTATTTCTACAATACATAAAGCCAATAATAGATGACCACAGCAATAAGACAAGAAATAAAACATACAGTAGACTACTCATAGACACAATCTAATTAAATATTTTTTCTAACCTCATTACACAAAAGTTAGTTTCCTATTTATTTGATATTGTTCAAAATTTTATGTTAATTAAAAAAAAAATACATATATATAAATCAGTGAGGATTTTGTGAAGTTAATATCTCACATGTAAGAGAGTGTTATTATATTGTTGGAAGTGACAGCCAGAAAAGTATAAAACCCGGCGCGAACACGTGCCGATTCTCATTCCGTTGCGAGTCGTCGAAGCGTCAACATCACATCATAATTTCATTTTGAGTACTTTTGTAGAAACTCTTGCCAATTGTTTAATTTTGTTGTAATTTGGATTAAATCAGTGGCTTGGAAGCTGCCGTTAATGTCATTTTTTAATATTTTCATAACGAAATGCTAAAATCAGAAGTTGGATAGAATTCATCGCCATTTAACCGCCCTATCTTTGACAGTTACAGGTTTTTCATAGATGTCGAACCGTAGTTGAGCTCGTCATGAGGACGAGGGTCGGCGTCGCGATTCCAGACGCCGGGATCGCACTCCAGACAACGAACTGCTGCAGGAGATGGCAGCAATGCGATCCCGACTGCGAGCGTTGGAGGTGCGAGCAGGGAGCCGGCCTAGGCGGTCGGTAGGCCGTCCGGCGTCCTCGCCGCGCACGCCACCAGCCCGGCGCTCGCCGAGCGTGTCGAACGCGCCACGGCGTGAGTTCAGCGCGCAGTTGTTGTCGCTGCCACCGCGTGCAGCGAGCTCACGGCGTGAGTCGCCGTCTCAGCGCGCATCTGGTACATGGTGCGAGTTATCGTGCCGGCCAGCAGCCCGCACGGCGCTGCCAACGCGTGCAGCGAGCTCACGGCGTGAGTCGCCGTCTCAGCGCGCATTTGGCTCATGGCGCGAGTTATCGTGCCGGTCAGCGGCCCGTACGTCGCTGCCACCGAGTGCAGCGAGCTCACGGCGCGAGTCGCCTTCTCATGCTTGTATCTGGCACACGGCACGAGTCATCGTGCCGGCCAGCTGCCCGTACACGATGCCGAGCGTCGTCCCCGTCGAAATGACGGACACGGTGGCGGCCCGCCACCAGTGTCCCTGGCGTCTGTGCCGCCGAGCGAGGCGTCCGCGGAGCCTACTCGTGCTGCGGTGTCCATCTCTGAGCAGGCCGTCAGCGAAGCGAGCATGCCGCTTGGGGTCACGAATCATCTCGTGGATGCTATTCGTTTCATCAACACCTCGGTGAGATCCAACCAACATTTTTATCCAAGTTTGCACAATGAAGTTGACCGTCTAACCGTAGAACTAAATGCCTAAACAATTGGGGCGATTATGAGTGCAAACCATTGTGTCAGAAAACACCCGATATCGCCAATATTTTATTTGAGGTGATGAGTATCAATTCGGATAGTTATTCCACATATGTACGCTAATTACGCCCGTCGATCGTTACTTCGACTGCGTATAGTACAGGGACTAAGTGACGAATTGATTTCCGCATCTAGTATGTTGCGTACTGTCCAAAGAATATTTTTTTTGTCAAAAAAAAAAATAAGCATACGCCTAGTAATCCTATTACGTAAACAACGTTTAGATGACGGTAGATTTTTGCAATCCTAAAATGAATTCAGGCGAAAGTCTTAGTACTAGTGGTTTATCTAATGCAAAAACTATGTTTGTACCATCGAGTCACCATTCATACCCGAGTTGTGTTCATTTTGTAACAAGCATGGGCATAAGATCGAACATTGTTTTGCCAAACAAAAATCCGAGACGCGCAATAAAAATTAAGTTAATTTTAACTACCCACTGTGCTATTTAAGACTAGCAATTTGACTGTTCAATTTGGCAAATGGAATACTTTTGGGGTTTGATATACCCGTTTACGGAGACAGTTACATGTCTGTAATTTTTGATGAGTACGTTCCGATTTATTTAACGAAATTAGAAAAGCAGCACATTCTCGTTGGTGAAAACGTTATTTTGTGGTTTCACCGTTTTATTTCAAATCTGATATAGTATGTTGGCATATCAAAAATCAATAGCAATGCCTAATAAGTACTAGTAGCTAATCCGGAAGTAATCGTTCTAGGAGCCGTGATGCTCGTCCTAGACATCGTGATTCATGTTCTAGACGCCATGATATATGTTCTAGTCGTAAACGCAGACGACGTAGCTGTTTTAGCAATGTATTAACTCAACAAATGCAACAAATTCTAGATCAATTGACACCATTGAGGACAGCGTCGGTCGTCTCGACCGTGGCTACGTGGGCCGAGTGGCCTTGCGTCTCTGGTGACGTCGCCGCTGCAGCCGCCGTTGGCAGAGACTGTGCCGATGGTCTGGGTGCTGTGAGTGAGTAAGAGCTGGTGCTGCGAGTCAGCGCTCTGCAGCTCCGCTTTCGCCGGGGTACTCCGTGAGTGCTACTACGGATCGAGGCCCCAGCACGACTGATCGTACAATGGATGCTATACGATCCAATCAGTACTATGGTGAGATCTAACCAAGCTATTTTTAAATCGCTGGCGTCGCATTGGCTATTAAGAATTTAAGCTTCTGTGCGTTAACAAGCCAGATATAGCAAACGTTTTATATGAGGTCATGAGTACTAGCTCGCCGATCTTTACTAAAGTTACGTATAGGTAGTCAGAGGATTAAGTGACCAGCTAATTTCGGCTATGGTGATGGTGATAAGGGGTATTACGGATCCACAAATCCGTGCCTCTGCCATGAATGCAAAACTAAAGCCAAATGAATTAGTGGCATTCTTTTCTATTTACGTTAAATCAAATACATCCAATAAAAAGTTTAGTAATAGTTCGCATCCTATAATAGTTATGTCGAAAAGTCACAAGTAGATCTGGATATCATTCTGAAGCGAAGATTTAACGATGGTAACTGTGCTAAGGGACCTAAAACTGATTCGCAATGGTGGCGATAATGGTCAAAAGGGTTTTGTCCATAATTCTTCTAAAATTGAGCCATATGGTTTTTGTAGAAAACCTCGTCATAAGGTCGTGACTTGCTTTGCGATATGGTAGATGAGGGTATAACGACTCTACGTAATGCACTCCAAACGCTGATGGGATTGCCCATCAATCTGAGGAACTACTTGTTTTTGTCACCTAAGATAGAATACTTAAGTCATAGTCAGGTACAGCCGAGCGATAGTAAAATCAAAGCATTGTCGATTCTGCTGAGCAAAAATTGTTACAAACTAGCTAACTAGGTAGCCCATGGTAAGGTAGTTGGTGGGTGTACCTTCAAGAGTTAGATTTTGTTTGGACAATAAAAATGGGCATTTCTGTGACTTATACTATCTGGGTGGGAGTCCTGCTAATATATGCGTCGTCCAAAGGCCACTAAGGTTTAGACGCAGAACCTTAAAATTTGTTAACGAATAAGCCTACAATAGTGTGATGTGACCTTGTCAAGTTGTCAGTGGTGATTCGATTGTTTTGTTTCAATTGATTGCAGGCTTGGGCTGTACGGTCTTTGCGACTCGTTGATATATGCAGCGTCTGCAGCTGATGCTGGGTGTGCTGCTGCACGCCTCTGTGGCGCGCTGTGACGAGCGCTCCAGCAGATACTGAGTGCGCTTGTGCGGCAGGCTGTGACTAGTGCTCCGGCAGATGTTGAGCGCGTTGCGTCATGTGGCCGACGTACTCACTGACGCTAGATGTGCTGCTACGCGCCTATGCTGTGCGCTGTAGTCGATGCTTCAGCTGATACTGGGAGCGCTGCCGGGAGGTTCAGCCGATGCTGGGATCGCTGCCGAGCATTACAGACTGTGCTAGGAGCGAGATGGACAAGCTTCACGCCTTGCCTCTGTTCTACCGTGGTTAAAACAGACCTCACTATCTCTTTATGTGTGAGCAGACCTCACATGCAACTTTGTTAATTGTGTGAGCAGACCTCACTGTCTATTAATGTGTGAGCAGACCTCACATGCTAATCGCGTGAGCTGGCCTTACATGGTAGTAGTGTGAGCAGACCTCACATAGTCTCTATAGTGGGCAGACCCCATTGTACATGTTGTTAGTACCCTACATGCTTGTAGTGTGAGCAGACCTCACATAGTCACTCTAGTGGTCAGACCCCATTGCACATGTTGTTAGTACCTTACATGCTTGTAGTGTGAGCAGACCTCACGTAGTCACTCTAGTGGGCAGACCCCATCGTATATGTCGTTAGCGAGCAGACCTCGCTTAGTTGCGATTGCGGTAACGCATAATAAGATGAACATTTATCCCACAGCTTATGATGATGTTCCTTCAGACGAGTTGGACGTCGGCGAACTGAAGTTTTCAGACGAGTTGGACGTCGGTGAACTGAGGTTGAACCTCGAGCTGCAAAGTCTACCGGTTTCAAGATGAAGCAGTCCCTAACACATCTCGAGGTGGTGAAGAACCAGAACCTGACAGCAAGGGAGCCCGAGGACGGCCTCCTGTCAGGAAAGGCCGTGTTGGAAGTGACAGCCAGAAAAGTATAAAACCCGGCGCGAACACGTGCCGATTCTCATTCCGTTGCGAGTCGTCGAAGCGTCAACATCACATCATAATTTCATTTTGAGTACTTTTGTAGAAACTCTTGCCAATTGTTTAATTTTGTTGTAATTTGGATTAAATCAGTGGCTTGGAAGCTGCCGTTAATGTCATTTTTTAATATTTTCATAACGAAATGCTAAAAATATCTATATTCGTTGGTGAATGTTGTGAAAGGACTAAGAGAGTATATTTTGTACATAAATAGATTGATAAATTTAATATAATTATGTATCAGTATAAATAGTGTATAGATATAAATGTCAACCATGTTTAATAATATTTATTTTATTTTATACTACGTGGGACGCCAAACAGGCACACGGCCCGCTTGACGCGAAGCGAGCAGGATCACTATTTCAATTTCATTATATTATACACAAAATAATTTTAACATTTTATTTTTAAGGGTATTTTTACTGCAGTAGAAGATATCTATGTCACTGAACTTATTATTATAATCACGGAGAACACGTACGAGAGGGGAATTCATAGCATAATTTGTATGTACTAACGGGATGGAAAAAAGAGTGCGGTTGGAATGACGTGTCCGAAATGAAGGGGTATAAAAACTAATTTCTGAGAGAAGTGCGGGACTATCCATGCGACCAGAGATGATGTCGTGCAATAAACATATATCCAGAAGGCGACGTCGGTTTTCGAGGCTTATCATTTTGTGTCGTGTATACGCCGATTCATAGTCTGTATCCCATTTTTTGGCGCGGAAATTTAAATGACGAACGAATGAATGTTGGATCTTTTCGATTCTTTCTTTATGTGTTATGTACTGTGGGGACCAAATGCAAGATGCGTACTCAAGCAAGCTTCTAACATAAGAGAAATATATTAGTTTAAGGCAGGTTAAATCGTTAAATGCTTACAGACTCGATATATAAATGCCAGATTCCGATACGCTCTATTTGTAATATCATCCATGTGATGATCAAACATCATTTTCCTATCGAGAGTCACACCTAAATCGCGGATATTATTTACTATCTGTATGCTTTCGCCATTTACGTGGTATTGAAACAATATCGGCCGCGGACTTCTTGTAAAAGTGATTTGAGCACATTTATTGGTATTTATGGTAATACGATTTACGTCGTAATAATGAGCCAAGCGATTCAAATCATCCTGTAATTTATAACAATCTTCTAATTGGCCCACCTGTAAAAAGACCTTTTTATCGTCGGCATACATCAAAAATTTTGAGTGAGCGAATACTGTATAAATGTCGTATAGATATACATTATACAAAAGAGGTCCTAGGTGCGATCCTTGAGGTACTCCTGAGGGGACCAAGACATAGTTTGATCTTGAACCACCAATTACAACCGCCTGTCTTCTATTCTTTATATATGAAGATATCCATCTGAACAAGTCACCTCTGAGTCCAAGTCTAAATAATTTTTGAAGCAGGATGATATGATCCACACGATCGAAGGCTTTCTCGAAATCAGTGTATATCACATCAACCTGCTTCCTTCTGTCCATTTGGGCGAGAACAAACCCTACAAATTCGCTAAGATTAGAGACCGTTGATCGTCCTTTAGTAAATCCATGCTGTTGTGGTGGTATTCCCTTATTTAAAGTTGTACTTATATTCTTCAGGACTCTTCAGGTAGTCCCATATTAATCAAATCAGGATCTGATGATGTGCTCCCTGGGAAATCGAGAGAAAGTGTTGGTAATGAATTGGTACAGACATGTACATAAATATGACAACATACTCTTTTCTGTCATATTTATGTACATGTCTGTACCAATTCATTACCAACACTTTCTCTCGATTTCCCAGGGAGCACATCATCAGATCCTGATTTGATTAATATGGGACTACCTGAAGAGTCCCTCTTAAACAAATAAGAATTATTAAAATTGCTGTACAATTGACGGAGAAATCATTGAAACTATATAAAAAAATATATACAGTCGAACATAAGGCCGCCCTATAGGTACAGTAAATAACAATAGCAGGTAATTTCTGAAACAAAAACTATCTTATGTCCTTTCCCAAGACTCAAGGTATCTCTAAACCAAATTTCATCTAAATCGGTCTAGCGATTTAAGCGTGAAGAAGTAACAGACAAGCACCCTGTCGCATTTATAATATTAGTATGGATTGCATTACGAAAAACCGTAAAAATGACACATATATTGATATATAGACATTTCAACCCCATCGCACCACAAAGAGGATGATTGGTCACGTTGTTGTTTTCGTAATAAGCGACCCGATAAACAATAAAAACAATACCCATGACAATTTTCAGACTTTTTGACCCCATTTTACCCTTTTAGGGGTTGAATTTTGAAAAATCCTGAAACACGTGTTTACTCTTTTATCTAAAAAGTACTCGTATAAAGTATAGGATAAAATATTCCAACTAATCTCGTTTCCCCATACAAACTTTGGACCCCGTTTCGCCCCCTTAGGGGATGAATTTAGAAAAATCCTTTCTTAGTGCACCTCTACACATCATAATGAACCTACTTGCCAAATTTGAAATCTCTAGACTTAGCGGTTTGGGCTGTGCATTGATATATATATCAGTCAGTCGGTCAGTCAGTTCCTTCTTTTATATATTTAGAAGATATCAGTATTATATTACAAGCCGTTGAAGCAAACAAATTCAAGTCGATCCCAATATATACTTATGCATATAGCTTGGCACTGACTCCTTCTTCATCAGCATAAACATTAATTTTAAGTACTTTTTACTAAAGAAGTAGACCATCAAGTTGTCTGAATAAATGAATTATATTATTATAAATAGTTTAGCAATACATTTCATATTAGCTGCAAAAATCAACAACAAAAGTGCTGAAAAAAGATTCACAAAAGTCATCATCTCACAAATCAAATTCCACTGATTGATCTGTTCATATATAGTCATTCAATCTTGAAAATTATATTTCACGGCAGTACAGGCCATCCATCATTTGGACTCCTTTTAATTTACACGGGAGCATTTTTCAGCCACTCATCCTGAGCTCGTTTATCACATCCAATGCCTCCGACATCCATTGTCTTGTGCGAATCTTTGACCTACTTTCTCGTGTGGGACTTTGTATAGTTTTAGTCTGTGACACTTTGTATAATTTTAGTCTATGACAGTATCTGCTTCTTTGTGCTTTGTGTTGCCATTTAAATCTTCTGAATATTACTCCATTAAACTTTGGTTATGATGTTAAATTTTACTCGTGAATTGTATATAAAGCGTTTCTAACTCAACTGTGAGAACCACATACATGAAATTAAATAGAAATTGTAAGTAATTAAATTTGTATTGTATTGTATCAAGCATGACAAACTTCAACAACGACAGACAAGCAATATGAGTATACTACCACAACCCGACCACACCATACAAATGTCGCGGCGTTTACTACTACATAAACAATGACTGTGCAGAGCGTGAATGAGCGTGTCACAATACAGTGAGAGAACCAGTAGTTTGACTCTCACGTATTTTTGAAATGTATACCTACTGCTCGACGGAGCGTTAGGGTTGACATCTACAAAAACGAAAGCAGACGTGTGTAGATTTTTGTTGTGGCTGCGATGGCTGTGGCCATCGCGCGCGCGAGCGATATTTTATATTGCGAGCGTTAATATGGCTACGGTAACCGCTTCACATCAGGCGGGCCGTATGCTTGTCTTCCACCGCAGCCTATCAACGCTTGTCCAGATGCATCACGCCGTGTGATAAACATTTGTACCGAAGAGACAAATAAGAATACGAGTAAGTTATAAAGACTAATAAAAGAAATAGGCATTAATTTTACCTTTCAGCATCAATAGAAAATCGAAAAAATTATAATATTGGTTTTGTTAGTTTTGAGTTTAGGCAGCCATAAACACTGCAGTGTCTATATCTATATCTACATCTACGTCTACGCCTGCGTCTACGTCTGCGTCTGCGTCTGCGTCTGCGTCTGCGTCTGCGTCTGCGTCTGCGTCTGCGTCTGCGTCTGCGTCTGCGTCTGCGTCTGCGTCAGCGTCTGCGTCTGCGTCTGCGTCTGCGTCTGCGTCTGCGTCTGCGTCTGCGTCTGCGTCTGCGTCTGCGTCTGCGTCTGCGTCTGCGTCTGCGTCTGCGTCTGCGTCTGCGTCTGCGTCTGCGTCTACGTCTACGTCTATATCTATATATCTATATCTATATATCTATATCTACTCGTATATATTTACTTGGTCTGGTACTACAACTTCAAATGCTTGTAATATAATACTAATACTTATTATAACAATAAATTTCGCATTTATGACAATAATTGTACTAATAAAAAAATACATCGTACTGGATTATTATTATTATTTTATTTATTTAATCTAATTTTCATAATTGTACTGTTTATAATAAATCCACAATGTCAAGTATGTTTTTATCATAATTATTGCTACTAATCATTTTCATTTAAGAGATCGATGGCTTCGTTGAGCGTGTAAGTTTATTCGAACACACAAGTTAAGCAACGTCGACTGCAGCCTGTCCATGGAGGGGTTTATTTATGTTTAGCTCCTCCGTGCTACGGAAGGCACGTCAAGCCGTCGATCCCGGCTGTTGCCATTAGATGATAGTCGTTAAGCCAAGTCAGTGGCCATTAGGCGCCTTGAAAACACTAACTGCCAACCCACAGTTAACAGTGTGGTGGAGTATGCTCTACACCCCTTCGACTGAGGGTAGACCCATATCCCAGCAGTGGGGTGAAAAAGGGTTGTCAACTACTACATAAATTAGCACTTTTTATTTATATTTATCGGACGGAAAACTTCCAGGCGAGTTTTTCACGCAATGAGGGTCTTTTGGCAGCACTGTAGCGTAGGGTCCAATCGTCTGTCAATTCATAGCATCTTGTCAAATGTGTTGTCTTGTCGTCTTGAAGTTTCACTGTCAAAAAATTCTGTACAATTTGACAATCTGGACCCGACGCCTACCTAGCGACATCTGGTGTCAGAAAAAATATCAAACATCCCCAATTCAACAAAAACAAAATGTTCAACAAATACAATTTAATAAACCGGCAGTCGTGAACGCAAATATTCCATTGGAACGTTTTTCAGGGGCGTTATTCCGCTTAATCATAATCCAACATCAGTGGTATTGTGATCCCTAGGGACGAACAAAACAAAGTAACCGGTTAAATAATGGAATACCGCAGCAAAAAGCATTTTAACATCTTTTAAAATAATGAAAAGGAGTGCAATAGTGAACTACAAGCTTTATCGAGTTTAGCTTTTTATTTTTATCGTCCGAAGACCTAGTAGTGGTCGTAAGATAAGGTTCTATTACACCTATATGATAATAATCATGCTTTGCAATCTCGACGATGGACGAGCTTGGTGGCGTAGCGTAGCGGTCAATGATGCGGCCTCGACACCAACGTGGGTTCGATTCCCACACAGAACAAGAATTTGTGTGCATGAACACGTCTGTTTGTCTTGGTCTGGTGGTTTCTATGTATCATAAGTATGTATTTACAAAATAAATAATTATTTACGTATGTTTATCTGTTGTCTAGTACCCATAACACAAGCTTCGCTTACTTTGGGGCTGGATGGCGCTGTAATTTATCTGACAATATTTTAAAAAAAATATATCATTTTACCAAGGACACAAACAAAGAAGTAAAGGCTCTATTCACATCGCCGCGGAATCGAACGGAAGCGACATTTTGCAACGAAATTGTACAAACCATAATAACCTTTATGGCAATTGTATATTATATAAACTTAAATACTGACGAGCTCGGTGGTCATGTTTGTACAATGGCTGACTTATCCTATAAATGATCTTATCCAACCATATATGATAATAGTAGTTTATGAAACTGTTGCATAATAAGGGTTATTAAAATACGAGTGTGAGTTTATAACATGACGAAGGCGAATGTTATAATAGACCACACGAGTATTTTAATACCTAATTATGTGCAGTTTCATACACTACTTTATCTAATCTCATGAAATATATGATAATAATATTTTAAATACAACCATGAAGTTAATTTAACAGCTATAATTCTTACTTATAAATCCATTTGCAGATCGAGCATGCGTAGTGCGCATGCGCGACGAGCCGCGCGGCGGCGCCGCGTTCACAGATTATGTAGAAAAATTTTGCAAAGTTGCAATGTATTTGCATTGCAACCTGTTTAAAATACCTGTATCCAGGGCTGAAGCAGTATCGAAATGGTAAAAAAGTTATTTCACCATACAGTTGTCCATAGAAGAGCTGTATCGAAAAATAACTTTTTAAATTTATTTTGATAGCTTGTGCGTAAAGACTGTCATTAAGATACTGTGTTTAGTTTTTTAATGTGTAAATTTCAGTATGAGATTAGATAAAAATATATATTAAAGGCTTACACGGGTAAATGGTTAAACGGATTTTGATGAAATTTGGCTTGTATATGTATAATAACTTCTGGATTGAACTGTATAATATTTTACCCAGGTACTGCCTTCATCCGAAGCACGGAGCTCGAGATAAATAGACCCATTCATGGACAGGTTACAGTTGACGCTGTTTAACTTGCGTGTTCAATTAGACTAATATGACGAGCTTGGTGGTCGAATGGTTAGCAATGGCCACTTTGACTTGCGGGGTTGCGGGTTCGATTCCCGCACTAGACAAATATTTGTGTACATGAACATGTCTGTTTATCTTGGTTTGGGTGTTTTCTATGCATTTATAAAAAAATGTATTCAAGTATTATATCAATTATCTAGTACATATAGTACAAGCTTTGCTTGGTTTTGGGACTAGATGGCCGTGTGTAATTTGTCCAGGAATATTTAATATTTATTAAATACTTGCCAAAAATAGAAGAATTCTCGAGAATGCACGAAAATTCCCCGGAAGACGCGCGACCTTTTTTGGCTGATATTTGAGTTTATATGTTATTCAATTGACATAAAGTTCATTATGCTATGTACAATTTCGTTGCTAAACGTCACTTCCATTCCATTCCGGGTGTAAATTGAGCCTATAAGGTTCTCTTATCTCAAATATTTAATTATGCGGATAAAAGTAATATTATTAAAACTCACGTGAGACATTATACTAAATAAATTAAATAAATTAAACGGGTCACTCACGTCCACCAAAGGGTGGACGTGTCTGGACATTCGCCCTGATGAAGGTCTCCTTTTGAGATCAAAACTAGTCGGCTTTCCCGACAAAAAGACGTGAGTGACCCGTTTAATTTATTTAATTAATTCGGATAAAAGTAGTTATAGAAGTAAATATTGATGATCGTCTCAGGGGAGATTTTGTCTCCCTTTGTGTGTTCTACCGATTGTACAATGGATTATGTCCTGTGTTCAGTGACCGGCCTCAATCTAACTGTCCCCTATCTAGGCAAAGAGCTCATCCTCACACTTTGTTATCCAAATGGTCAAGTGTGGACAGTGTACAGTGGACAGTGGAATATGACGAGCGCGGTGGTCGAATGGCAATGGCCGCTTTGACTCCGAGGTCGCGGGTTCGGTCCCCGCACATGTCAAATATTTATGTGCATGAGCATGTCTGTTTGTCATGGTCTGGGTGTTTTCTAGGTATTATGTGTATTTATTTACAAAAAAAGACACATACCAGTTAACTAGTTCCTAACCATATACATATACAAGATACAACATAGTACAAGAATATTTATTTATTTCTAACTCGAGCTCTCAGGTTGTGTAATGATATCCCTGCCAAGACTACAGTGTGTGGTTCCTTGTCCAAGACGTAAAGGTTGTTTCCTGCCTTAGTGATATATAAAAAAATGAACAAATACAGTCGAACACTTAGAATTAAGGTTGTAGAGTTCATGTTCGGCTAATGAACCGCAGCAAATATTAAATGTGTCTAGAATGCTGGCTATTAAGACCTAAATGTAACAAGGAAACAGATCGCGTGTTTTAGAATTATTACCGCATTGCGATATCCGCTTTACCATAATTTAACTTAATGTAAGGCGTCTTTTGCACAGCACGGAAAATGCCGTTTACTGAAGCCAAAGTTGTTAGGGAATGTTACTTTATACAAGAAGGTTTCATTTTCATGACGTACAAAATAACCTGCTATCTTGTGGACAACTCTTTATGGATATGTCATTTTATATGCAATGCAACGAAATGAAATGTAATGAAATGAAGTGAAGTGCAATGAAGTGTAGAGAAGTGAAGTGCAGTGAAATGTAGAGAATAGAAGTGAAGTGATGTGCAGAGAACTGAAGTGAAGTAAAGGGAAACGAAGTGAAGCGATGGAGAGAGCAATGCTTGGACTTTCTCTAAGGGATCGAATCTGGAACGAAGAAATTCGACGGATAACCAAAGTGGTCGACATAGCTTTCAAAGTCAGCGAGTTGAAGTGGCGGTGGGCTGGCCACATCTGCCGAGTCAGCAATGGCAGATGGTGGAGGAAATTCCTTGAGTGGAGACCAAGTTTGGGGCGACGAAGCGTAGGGCGCCCCTTCTCTAGATGGACCGACGATCTCAAAAGAGTGGCTGGTAGCGGTTGGATGCGGATAGCGCAGGATCGCATATGGTGTAAAGCATTGGGGAAAGCCCTATATCCAACAGTGGGTTGATGCAGGCTGATGATGGCACTTAAGAATGACATTTACAGCAAATCATTTTCAATTCTTGTGGCTTTGCTGGAAAACTCCTTCCCATTAGATATAAACATGTTTTCTTCTGAACGACCTTTCAAATCTGCGCAGAAAGGGTTCATTGAGAAAGCTTTGAATTGTTAGTAATATTTAAATTGTAATAATAGTCACTAGCTTGTATAACCAAATGTTAATTATTATTTTGTCTATCTATATTGTCTACATATCATTCCACTCCCGTTTCGCACAATTCTCGCAAATGCAAAGTTGACTTGAAGAGATCCTTTAGTGATACAAGTCCGCCTTTGGACTGTTTATTTACTACTTTTTGTTTTGTTTTCTGATATTGTACAACAAAGATATTTTATATAATATTATGTTATTGTTTCCTTGACTTACTTTGCTACTTTAGTTACCAAATCATAGTAGATCTAAGACAAAAGATTCAGAAACTCCAATGACAATATTTGGTGATATTTGGTCTATGATCTGGTAGAAAGAGCTTGCTTTTCAAATATGTCTAGCTACAATTTCACTATATATTAGATATATGCATTAAATTTGTTTTTCATTATTGCAATCAAAGTGTAATAAATAAATAAATAAATATTTCTTGACATATTACACAGCGCCATCTAGTCCCAAACTAAGCAAAGCTTGAATCTATGGTTACTAGGTAACTGCTATGTTCATAAATACTTTTTTTTTATTAAATAAATACATATTATAATACTTAGAAAACTCCCAGACCAAGACAAACATACATGTTCATGCACACAAATATTTGTCTTGTGCGGGGATCGAACCCGCGATCTCGGAGTCAAAGTGGCCATTGCTAACCATTCGACCACCGGGCTCGTCACCTATTAATAAAATTACGCATATATATACATATAATATAATAATATATGCATAATTTTATTAATAGGTGACGTTTAACATCAACGCGGTTTTACAAAGACTTAACGGTCTAAAAAAATATTCCTATATTTCTGGCAATTATTCCACTTAAAATATGACCAGAGAACGTTTCGCTCAGAATAAATTTTCACATTTCACTTTTTTTTTTTCTTCTTTTTGTTTACGAACACGATTTTACGGGACCGAGGGATGGATTTTTCTTTTGAAATAAAACCGTAACGCTTCAAAGAACTTGGTCGTCTAAAAAAAAACAGAATTTGTGGAGCAATATTCCGTAAACAAGGAAATTTAACGTTGATATATTAACTGACAAATTTGTGCGTCTTTGATCTTTCATATTTGCTATCCAAAAATGAATTAACGTGAAATTAAATAGATTATACGCAAAATTCTAACCAAGTAAAACAATAAGTGTTCATTATTCAATAGATTTAACAAGCTTATCGTCTACGAGTCATAAGTCGAGCGTTTTGTTTGAAACAGAATCGAGAATGAACTCATTAGCGGGTCGGGTTTTGAACCTGACACCTCGCTCGTATGAATAAGGCCTTGCTTATCTACGTTAGGAGTAATTTCGTTAAATAGGACGCGTTTATCTCCAATATCACAGTCAGTTTCACCCTTTGTTGGAAAAGCCGTCATAGAAAACACGATCATTATAGCGTTCCCGCCCGCCGCTCGCCGACACAAGGCCGTCACACACTTGTTTGCGTCAAATAATTCCGATAATGGCGCGTCAGTATTGACGCGAATGAACACGCGTCATTTGTCACGCGGTCGAGTGTGCCTGCGTCAATTTTGAAGAGTCTCACAGGGATTTTGTGGGAATAAGACGTCAGTGTTTCGTCTCGGCACGCTTTCTCCGACGGATTTGGGCCATTAAACTTTGTCATACTCGCTATTACTAAATCTGGGGCCTTGCCATTTGTTGTGTGAAAATGTGTGTCAGCTTTATTATTGCGGAAAGGGAAATTCTGCATGTAATATTTTACAGGGTTGTTGTAATATGGAATAGGTCGTTTCGTAAGATTATTTTGCAGTTTAAAATACTTGCATGTAGGTAGCGTCTGCTAAGTGCTGGATTTCCTAGTGTAAAAATTTGAAGGTATTTTTTTGTAACTAATACGATTGACAAATATCGTATTAGTTACATCCGAGATTCACTTGCAGTCAAAACAATAATCACACAGGTTTAATAAAATAAAGCTAGTTAACAACGACTGTGTATGTAACTGTGTAAGTATTGTAAAAGCAAACTGCATGAAATCTTACGATTTACTAATAATTACCGAGGCAATGGTAAATTTCGAAAATGTTCAGTGGTTGTCCGAGTTCGCAGCATATGCTACTGTGTGCTGCCGATTCCGATGCTAAGCAGAGACACATTTCAGGGCTTAAGCGAAAGAAATTCAAATGTTTAAACATTTTTATTTTTAAAGATAAATAGAATTGCATTCACCCAATTAATTTTAGGGTTTACCTAACCGAAATGTTAAAAAAAATAACAGCTTTCGGCTAGGTTTGTGTTGTTTTTCTGTTTGGATTAGGGATTTCTCGTAACTTTCACAAGAAATTGGCTTAGGGGATTAATGAACGGGAGTTCAGGTTTTACAGTTACGTATCCATTTTATTTATTTTAACACCATATATTGTTTATTCCATTTTTTACAAAACAGAAGAATTACTATCACCGAGCACTTGATCCTTACAAATACTTATAAACCTCATAATATTCAGGCTGAAAAACGCCGAAATAACCCCGCAGAGATGCGGGACCGCCAATATCGCTATTTTTATGCGTGACTGAACGAATGCTCCCAAGTTTTCCACCGAAGTGTAATCGAACCTTTGCCACCTGGCAAAGGGAGATGGCATAAAAATCTGATGCCTTTGTGAAATGTCGAGCCAAGAGATTGGCGGGTTTAAAATGTTTATTTTAAAACTGAAAAGCTTTTTTGGGGTTTTTTTTAGATGCTTTCGTTGCAATTGATGGGTTATAGTAGAAAATACCACTATTGACGTGGCCAAATAGTATGTTTAACCTCGGGCAGATTATAAAGCTCGGTCGGGGTAATTTCAACAAAGAGATATAAAGGCGCATTATAGTTGCACTTCATTCATAAATTCAGTTTCTTTGTAGATTCTATCACCATCAGTATCATTACCACTATCACAGTATAAGTAATAGCACTACATGCAGTATGGACACTCTGCACCTCACCTCCCCTCTGAGACAAATCTGGAACAGTTTGTATGGCGCCGCACGCACACACGCTCATTCACGCTCTGTACAGATGCCATTATTTATGTAGTAGTTAACGTCGCGACGTTTTTATGGAGTGGCCGGGGTGTGCCACTACCGTACTCCTACCGAATCATTTAAATAATCTTATTCTATATTTTAATAATCTTATTATATGTAAATCTTTTAGACTCGATGTACTGCCCCAGATTTTAATAACATTAATGTGGTTTTACTTGAGAATACTCTCAAGTACTACTATATACATAGTTAAACGAACATGTTTTGGAAGACAAAGGGCTACATTACGTAATGATTGTTATTTTGGTTAGAGCTGCAATATCATGGATAATATTAAATTCCTACAATCTAGGAGAACCGTCAAACTTGGCGACGACTAAGATCGATGATAATGATCCCAAAATCAATCACCTTTTTAGCATGAAAATAAATGCTGCTATAACTACAAGACCAATAATTCTTTCACAAGTGTAGCTAATAACTTTTACGGGTGTAAGTGGTTCATCAACATCTTTGAACCAAAGGCAACTTCACCTGCACGCGGTGCACCCTGCTGACTGACAAACGAAGCTCTGACGAAAAGAGAGGTAGGGAGCGTAATTGTAAGCTACCCGACTGGGTAATTTACCTCCACCTCACAGAATACCGCAGCCAAGTAACAATTCCCTTGAGGGTTGTTGTGCTCCTGCGAGTGAATGAGGTCACCAGAAAGGAAGGAGATGCTGCGTTGGCAGCGGGGGTGGCGGCGCGCGAGCGATACTTTATGTTGCGAGAGTTCATATGGCGACGGTAACCGCTTCACATCAGGCGGGCCGTACGCCTGTCTGCCACCCGACGTAGTATAAAAAAAAAAAACTGAGTACGATTTCATCATCATTGACTTGTCCTTTTTCTATTATTTTGCTGCTTGTGTTTTATGTCTTTTTCTTCCATTCAGAGTATATAATGCAAGTTTTTTGGTTATAATAGAACGTGTTAACGCCGACCAAATTGAGAAAAAGTTTCATATTGTGAATTTACCAGATGCATGTTACATATCCAAATTCCCCCGGGTTGGTCCCAAAAAAATCCCGGTTTGTTCACTTCAAAATATGAGCAAAGACGCCACATAATTTTAATGACGCCACATAGTTAAACGCCACACAAATATGACGGTTCTCTATGTGGTTGGTTTGTTAACGTTGGCATGATAGAATTCGAACAAAAAACTCGCTCTCAGCACTTAGGTAGAGTAGGATTTAGTATAATTTCTATTGTTCTAAATGAAAGATCGATTTTAGGACTGAAAATTCAAAAATACTTTTACACTTGCAAAAAAGAAAACAGAACAAAAGGAACAATTCGTTTATCTATAATCTATTTACACACAAGTGTAGGTAATAACTTTATGGCTCCACGAGCGCCCTCCTCCGGCGAACACCACAAACCGTCGGATCCTTTTGCCGTAACACGTAAATAAGTTTGGAACTTGCCCCAACTTGCCGGCCCTCTTTAGTCGAGTTTATTTATTTTATCCCCGATAGACCTTCAGATTTGTTGTAATTTACAGTGAAAGTATACGTGACTCTATTGAATTTATTAGGTTTGTTAGTTTCTTCTTTTATGAAATATGTATGATTTGTATATATGTCGCAGCCAATTTGTAGAACCCGCCGTATTACATAACGGCTAACTGTTTTATAAAATGGCCAAGCCATTATTTCAAACCGCCCTTTTATCATATTAGGGAATTGTCACCTGATATGCGGCCAGCTATCTGGTGGCAATTCACTTGGGTATCCACCAAGTTTGTGGAATCTCGCATTTCTAATTAATCACAAGTCAAACGTAACCAAAAAAATATTTAAAGACAATCCGCCTTAAGTTAGCCGTTATGTAATGCGGCGGGTTCTACGAATTGGCTGCGACATATAGATGGAAATTCATGTTATATTATGTAATAATTGCTAGTTTCTACTCGCAAGTTGGTTCTGTATAGAATAGTATAGAATATGTTTTGTCCATGAATACAGTACATGGACAAAACATATTCTATATGTATTACAAATTTCATCAAAATCTGTTCAGCCTCATCTTTTTACTCGACTACGGATTGTAAAAGGATAGTGGTGTTCAGAAATAGCCGTGGTTATACGCCATCTCATTCATAAAGCTTTAGGGTAAAGTGCATCACGCTATAAATATGAAGTAGCATAAGACTACAGCTATACTCTGAATATCATAAATATTGTATAAAATACATATTTTTTTTATTGCGTAACAATTGTTTATTTATTAGGCAATTTGATCTACACTACTTTGCGTGCTTCCGCCACCAATTAGTTCATGCAAACTACTGGCGGAAGCACGCAAAGTAGTGTAGATCAAATTGCCTGTAAATTTGACTTCCGCAAAATAACACCTGAATCTAACACTCTGAACTATGTTTATTTATTAGACAATAAATTCCTAGTTTTATTAAAAAAAAATACAACCTATTCACAGACCTACTGAATATATAATTTCATCAATATCGGTCAAGCCGTTTCGGAGGAGTATGGTAACTAAAACTGTGACACGAGAATTTTGTACATTAGATTATACAGTAGTCGGTCTTTAGTTTTTGAACTTTTCTTGTTACGTTCCGAATTGTCAAACAAGATATCGGAGAGATTTGGTCTCTTGCCGAGATATTTGTATTGACTTGGGTCAGCAAAGGTCTTTTGTTTGCAGAAGGGTTTGACTCCATATCTAGGCGAAGTAATGTTCTCTGGAGATTATAGATTTTACATCTAAATCCTAATTTACATTGTTAAATAGGGAGATTGTATTTGTGCTCCTTTTACGGTCACAAATTTTGAGCCATTCAATTAATTCTGGACAAACAAGTATTTGGCCCAGTAGAAGTGAAGTAATATCAGGCACAGACGCTTGCAACTAACATACAAAGAGAAAAAAGTGCATATTCAGCCGTATACGCATGAACAAACTTTGTTGCGTCCGACTGATGCGAAACAGTTATGCTTCTCATCAGTCGGACCGTAAGCTAGGGTGGTAGTATAAATAAGAAAGAACATAAATCGTAATACTCGTATCGATGGAACCGTTCCGTCAGAGCCTACTTTTTAACCGACTCCAAAAAAGGAGGAGGTTGTCAATTCGGCTGTATTTTTTTAAGGTTCCGTACCTGAAGGGTAAAAAGGAACCCTATTACTAAAGCTCCGCTGTCCGTCCGTCCGTCCGTCTGTTACCGGGCTGTATCTCATGAACCGTGATAGTTAGACAGTTGAAATTTTCACAGATGATGTATTTCTGTTGCCGCTATAACAATAAATACTAAAAAACGGAATAAAATAAATATTTAAGGGGGCTCCCATACAACAAACGTGGTTTTTTGCTCGTTTTGCTAGATATTGATAACGGCAACAGGTAGACGCTTGAAATATTCACAGATTGTTTAGTTATATATTCACTTTAAAAATAAATAATTAAATTAAAATAAAACAAATATTTAAGGGGGGGTTCCCATACAATCTGCCTAAGAAATCGTTACAATTTTACCACTAATTATTACAGCTCTAACAAAATTTATAATTAAACTTTCACAGACATTGCACAAACGAATTTATCTTCAAAGTCGCTGAATTGGAAATGATTGTAGTGACGCAGACAAATTTCGCCGAAACATCTCGCGTTGTGACGGGCAACATAACGAAATTGTTTATTTAGACTCCATTCAACGCTACAATTTTGTCTGTCTAATTTTCCACTTGTCTGGAATGCTAGAACTGGGGCCCTATCGCCTAAGCTGTAAACGATTCACACCGGATTTTTTGATTGCGAATGTCAAACTTAATCTTAGATTTATGGTACCTGAGGTTAGTTTAGCTGGTAGAGACCATGGAGCTCTACCGATAAAGCTCAAGATTGATGTTTTATATATATATATATATATTCATCATCAGGTCAATTTTAGTCTCCACTACAGGAGCACGACCCTCTCTCGTCCGTCCTAGACGGAAGGAGGATTTGGCCTACACTCCCCACGCTGGCCAAACGGGTTGGGGAGGCATATATATATTAGCTCAGCATTTTGGCTCCACTTCGCCTGATGGTAAGCGAAAAGAAGACCCCAATCGCAACGGCAACGGACAAGAGACCTAGATGTCTCGTCAGTTGACGCTGCCATGCTGGCCTACAAGATGCTTATCACGCTTCGCTTGAAGGATCCCATATTGTATGGTTGAGCAAATACATATGCCGGCAACGCGTTCCACTTTTTAATAGTGCGACATAGATAGGAGTTGCCAAACTTTTTATTACGCGACAGAATCATACCAACGGTGAATTTGTGGTACCGCAAGCCTGTACGTGTTGTTCGGTGATGTCAATAAATTAAACTTAGGACTTATTCTTTGAACCTAAGCCTTTCGTATCGTAAGGACCGGCTTCAGCTTCGGCGGTAGGGCCCCAGGCCGTGAAAGAATATTGTTTACATCTTTTTGGGTACAGTTAGTAAGTTTTGGTAATACCATCCAGATTACGCGATTCACTTATTAGCGTGTGTGAATATTTAGCAAAAAAAAACTACCTAGTCCTAGCAAGTCTATCAAGAGTGTTGTCAGCGGAAATCGTACTCGCCACACAGCACGTTATCGCTTCTGCGACGGTTTCACAAAATTCTATTTCCTGTAGGAAATCGCATGACACGGTCGCCAACGCGCCATTGCGTGGGCACTTTTGATGAGTTTTTCTTTAATATTTTTTTACACTAATTTCTACACGAGTAAATAATCTACTGATGGTTAGCAGTCATTATACTCTTGAAATCAATTCATTATTTTATTAGAATCGATGTGTTAGTTAATAACTGAATGATTTAGTTATTATTATTTAAATAGTAGTCTTGGCCAACTTGTCAGATAAATATTTTTTGAAAAATGGAAAATTCGCCTGCCCCCCCTAGGTGGGATTTGAACCCACGACCTCTCGATGACCGGTCGAGTGCTCTTCCAACTGAGCTACCAGGAAGGTTTGTGTTGCTGACGAATTTTTGCATCTTATATTTCTATACTGTGTGAGTCACAGTGTGACGTCATTTTTCAAAAAATTTCATTCCATTTTTCAAAAAATATTTATCTGGCAAGTTGGCCAAGACAACTATTTAAATAATAATAATTTAATTAGTTTGGTGTTATCAAAAAAATAGCTGAATTTCATCTGCAACGATGGACTGCTATGCCTACTTTAGTAGTGTAATTACTTAATAGGTTGATGACGTCACACTGTGACTCACACAGTATAGAAATATAAGATGCAAAAATTCGTCAGCAACACAAACCTTCCTGGTAGCTCAGTTGGAAGAGCACTCGACCGGTCATCGAGAGGTCGTGGGTTCAAATCCCACCTAGGGGGGGGCAGGCGAATTTTTCCATTTTTCAAAAAATATCAATGATTTAGGTTCCCAATAATGTTAGATACTTAAAATCCGTGGTGCACGGCAGTTGAGTCTTGATTAGCCACCTCTTTAGGCTTTTAATGCCTTATTTGTATTACTGTCTGTCACATTGCTAAAACGGGAACCCAAATTTCAAAAGCTTCTTATTCCTGCTAATTTCTTTTGATTAAATTCGTTGTGAGCCGTAGTTTTACCCCCGGGACAGCATTGGACTTCACTGTTCAGTGCCTTTTTTGGTGGTCGCCGCTGTTAAATCTGGCTACACAGGAAAAACAGTGGTGGGAATGTGTGGTGGGTCCTTGTCCCGTTAAGTCAAGTTAAGTTGTTTGACATGACGCCCACGGCCTCCTTCTACAGTCGCACCGCTCGCCATCGACAGGGAATTCATCCTCACACATTGGAGCCTAAGTGGTCGCGTACTGTGCGGTTCCAGAGAAGTTTTCTCCCGCGTACTGTCAAGCTGTGGAATGAACTGCCTGTCGAGGTTTTCCCAGGAGACTACAGCATGGGGTTCTTCAAAAAGGGCGTGAAGAGGTTTTTACAGGGTCGGCTACGCGCGTGTGATGCCCCTGGTGTTACAGGCGTTCATAGGCTACGGTAGCTGCTTTCCATCAGGCGGGCTGTAAGCTTGTTTGCCACACTAGTGGTATATAAAAAGTCATCATAGTTTATGGATACTACATAATACAATACTAGGAGAATTACTCGTGCATTGACGACCCTGCAAAAATCATTCACTCATTGCTGCCGACGACAGTATCGTGGTCACTTATTACACGGGCCGCGCTAATATCTGTCGCTCTCTAGTGGAGGTCAGCCGCGAACAACTTGTGTCAGAAATCGAGAGTACATTGAATAGAGTGTCCGATTGGGGGCGACAGAACCTAGTGCAATTTAACCCCACTAAGTCTGCTCGTTCACCGCTAAGAAATAGCTCCCCCATTTGCTGTGGCTCCTCAATACCAGAACACACCCCTTACCATCGCCAAAAGTATTAGAATTCTTGGAGTTGAAATCTCCAGCGACGTCCAGTTTTGTTGTCACCTGGAAGGGAAGGTCAAGTTACCGTCGAAGAAACTAGTGTACTCACCAGGGCGAATCATTACTTCAACCCGCAACAAAGACTTCAGTTTTACAAAGTTCATTTATAGCCGCATATTGAGTATTATCGTCATCTATGTGCAGAAGCGCCTAGATATCAGCTTGCACTTTGTGACGTAATTCAAAGGCGTGCTGTGAGGGTTGTTAACGATCCAAACTGACAGACGGTTTAGAAACTTTAAGTCTGGGAAGAGATTTTGCGTCCCTTTGTGTGATCTACCGATTGTACAATGGGGTGTATTCAAAGGAGTTATTTGACATGATGCCCACGGCCTCCTTTTACAGTCGCACCGCTCGCCATCGATAGCGAATTCGTCCTCACACATTGTAGAGAAAGTGGTCGTCTACTGTGCGGTTCCAGAGAAGTTTTCTTCCGCGTACTATCAAGCTGTGGAATGAACTGCCTGTCTGTCACATACCACCATACATAGAAATAAGTAACACGAAGGAATCGCCCATCAGTGCCAGCCTATTAAGGGAAATATAGACTCCGTTTTTGAAGCCAATTTCACAATTCGTAGTAGAAAATGTGGTAGATCACCAAATATCAAGAATTTTAATTGTACGATAGCTGAGTTGTACGATAGTGGAATTCAGTAGCAGGTATCAAATCAAACAGTTCATGCCAACACTTCCCGTGATATAATTTGTATACGCAATGAGACGCAATATCTCTACGTATAGAGAGCGACTCCGACAATTCCACCTGATTAGTTGTATGCCGTCAAATGGAGCAAGTAATAATAACTTAAGTAAAATCCTTGATGTAGTGATGTATCCAACTGGTGAGAATAGCTCAAGCAAAACAGAAACCCCAATATCGCCGGGTGACTCGTAACTTTTGCACAAAAACAAAATTTCCACGAAATAATAGTTCCCCCATTAATTATATTGAGAACCGAAGCGTTCACTGGAAAATTTCGAGGCGAATAATTTTTATTCTAAATACGGGAGCATATATTCAGCGATCTCCCCGCTTTTAATTAAACGAATTAATCAAACGTCCCGCTCGCCTCCCCCGTCCCGCCGCGTCCCCCTCGACGTCCCGCGAGTCCACGTCAATCACGTGACGCGGCGTTTTGCCCTGTACGGAGTGTTTTTAATTAATTTACCGCCAACACTACCTGCGAATGTGTTAAATTATAACATATAATACATTTGGCATAATTATTTATAATGAATGACAGGTGCTGTAATTCGGGTAGCCATTTCTAGAAAAAAAAAAGGATCAGAATTACGAAGACTCTGGACTTGTGAGCCTTTAAATTTAGAGGAT
The DNA here is from genome assembly GCA_937001555.2 of Hypsopygia costalis. Classification (NCBI taxonomy): domain Eukaryota; kingdom Metazoa; phylum Arthropoda; class Insecta; order Lepidoptera; family Pyralidae; genus Hypsopygia; species Hypsopygia costalis. Next base: position 32,193,015 of record OW443329.2, read on the forward strand.
TAGTACGGATCTCTCAGGGACACTTCATTTATTGCGCTTCGCCTTTTTTTTATCAACTTCGAGCGAGAGCAAATATGGATTTACTGTTGCTCGAAGCAAATAAAAAAAACCGGACAAGTGCGACTCGGACTCGCCCACCGAGGGTTCCGTACGTAGAATCATTATAAATTTGATATTTTTCATTACAAAAAAAAAAAAATGCGTCGGAAAAAATAAATAAAATATATTTTGCAATGTGCACATCAAGCCCTTTCATACGATATCCCATTTGAACTAGTAACTTCAATTTGAAATTTCACTCCCTATAAAAAATATAGATATTTTTCAAGATTTAATGACAAATGTATTTGTAGTCTATAACGAAGTTACTTGCTAAATTTCATAGTTCTAGATCAACGGGAAGTACCCTATGGGTTTTGATTCCCTTGAGAATGTGTCGAAATATGCGTTTTTTGCCGAATAAACGGCCGTATCTTTTTTTTACGTACACTTAGCAATTTGATTTTTTTACAACTTCATGGGACCGTAGACCTGAGTATACAGTTCAAATTTCAGCTTGATACCTCCACGCATTCTCGAGATAGAGGGTCTTAACAGACAGACGGGCAGACAGACAGACGGACAACAAAGTGATCTTATAAGGGTTCCGTTTTTCCTTTTGAGGTACGGAACCCTAAAAAGGCATGGGCAGGCTACAATCGACGTTGCTTAACTTGCGTGTTCGATTAGACTGACGAAGTCGAAAGCGAAAGCTAATAGTAATATGATATAAATTCAATAATTGATTTAATTTTAATAAATCTGATATCACGATCTTTTTATTGATAGGCATTCATAAATTTATCAGTAACATTTGAATAAAAGCACTCAACGTTATCATTTCTACATTTCACACGAAATAAACACATATGCAAATTTATTGACGTGACAACGTCTTCTAAATCCATGAACGCCAGCTGTACGCACGAAAAAGCATGACTACCTATCACGTTCCGCCTTTTTCCACATGCCAGCGAGAGCGCGGAACAAGCGATAGCGAGGCAGGGTCGGCCTAAACACAGAAAAAAATAGCTTTTTTCTGTTCTGTGGAAGCCCACAGAACAGAAAATTGCAATTTTTTTCTGTTCAATTTTTTTTCTGTTTAAGCGTTCGGCTTGTGACACATCTATCTCTCTTCCACTCCATCGGCTGATCATCTTCCGTAAACCGATTTTACAGAATCAGTCCATTTTTTATTTCACATTCACAAGCTACAAATGTTTGTTAATTTTCATATGACACGTTGTTTGCTGATGTATAGAAGTCTGGCAGTGTGTACGCATACCAATTCTTATTAAAAATTTAATAGAAATATATTTGATTCTTCGACTTTATATGAACGTCACAAAGTTATATCTGAAATATTAAACGAAATTTGAATTTCTGTCTATAATATCTTTTTATTATGAATGAGTAAGAAACTTTGAAAAAGTACAAATGAAAAAGCCGATAATATTGTGTTTTAACAATTGCTTAGGAAATTATAATATTGGTATATTTTGAACTACTCTACAGATATAGAGATCTGGATAGTACTGGTCTGAACTAGTATTTTTTTTATACCACTAAAGTGGGAAACAAACATACGGCCCGTCTGATGGAAAGCAGTTACCTACCGTAGCCTATGAACGCCTGTAATATACATGTAACATAACACGCGTATTGCCGACCCTGTAAAAACCTCCTTTTTTGAATAACCCCATGCTGTAGTCTCCTGAGAAAATCTCGACGTGCAGTTTATTCCACAACTTACAGTACTCGCGAGAAAACTTCTCTGGAACAGCACATTACGCAAACACTTAGGCCGGGGCCTGGTTAGGTTACAGAGACGCGGGGCGTCGCGCGTCGCGTGCGGCGGCGCGGCCCGCACTTAATTCAAATATATGGCGTTGTATAAGTGCGTTTATGGTGAAGCGATTTTTCACGCGTTTGCTTGAAATGGAGCGTGTTTTGTGGCAACAACGCGTCGCACGCGGCGTTTGTCGCTGCGGCGCACGCAGCGGCGCCCGCGGCGGGAACCTTCTGCCAGCCTTAATTTGGAAATCGCACAAACGCAGACCTAGTCGCCGTCGCAAGGGAGTACGATATGATCGCTTTTTTTAGAAGAATTTTCTATGTTAAAAAGTGAATTATTTAATATAAGAAACTGGTCGGACGTCAATTCGAATGTTGCCCCGCGTGCGCCGCGGCGATGCCCGCCGCGTCGTACGCGGGGCAACTTGTCCCGTCCCGCGTCTCTATGAACAACATCGTATATTGCCATATCTAAGTTGTGTTTGGGCGTGCGATGACGCTGGCCGCTGCACGCACCGCCTGTGTATGAACGGAAAAAAAGTCCCACGCGCCTCGAGACGCCACGTCGTCGCACGCGACCTTAGGCTCCAATGTGTGAGGATGAATTTCCTGTCGACGGAGAGCGGTGCGATTGTAGAAGAAGGCCGTGCCCATCATGTCAAACAACTCCTTTGAACACAACAGACAGTATCCGCTTAGACCAACTTGCCGGTAGATATTTATGACATAGTTAATATTTCATTAAGCATCCTGTGAGAAAGAGGTAGTTCTAATGAAAGATAATTTCTTACCAAGTTAACACATACATTACACAAGCTGAGTGTTTATTAAGTTATTTTGAAAAAGAAAAACTAAAGGGGAGCAGTTTGGGAGAACTAGACGTACAAAAAAACTACTCAATGTAATTACGCAAAAAATATTATTTACACTTTCGAATAATATAAACTATGTCCGTTACTTAATCATGTTAAAGTTTTTATACTTGTAATGGTATTTATTTACTTCCAAAGTTGCGTAAAAATAAAAAGTGTCAAAAAGTTGATTTTTCTATGGATGAAATTAATGATTTTTAACTGTGACAAGCCTAGCCTACTTATATTCGGACAAATCCATAACATTCATAATTTTGGACGTACACCATCAAAGAGCAATGTAATTCCCTTTCTAAGTTTGTATGGATAGGTAATAGACATAGGAAACAAATGCCAACCAAGTTTCTAACCAAGTAAAAGTACAAAGTGATCCATAATACTCTAACATCAACCAACGCATACTTTTTAAACATTGTAAAGACCAAATTTGTGACACAATTTCGACGGAGAAATTTGGGAGTGCTTTGTCCACAATATCGCCGCAAAGCTTCTGAAACATAATTCAAACTCCGATGCTCCGAATTCCTGGCAGGCTGTCCGACTGTTATGGACCTTTGTGAGAGGATACCCCGCATTCTTGTTTTGGTAGCCTGCATTCCCGCTTGTGTGGGAGGTGTAGGCAGGGAACTTATTGAAGGTAAATTTGGCAGTGAATACACGCCAGAAGGAAATAAAAATCGTCCTTGTAAATAATTTGATGGATACTTAATTTTTTTTAGCTAATTTCGTATATAAGTGATGTATGTCATGCCAAGACTTCAGAAAATCGAGACTCGCAACACATTTCATGCACTGTCTGTGAGGATAGTTGTATGTATGTTTGTTACACATAAAATTTGGCACAATGGTTAATACAAACGTATTCGTTGAGACGAGCTCAATAACACGTGGTGGTCGTTATTGTAAACCCTTATCTACCTTATCCCAGTACTACTACTCGTATCCCAGTAGTGGGTCATCCTACGATGACCCACTACTGGGATACGAGTCTCCCCTCAATTGATTTTAGGGCATACTCTATCACGCTGCTGATGTCCGGGTTTAAGCTTCAAAATCCGAAGTTTTCACGCATCATGTCCTGGTTGCTAGAGTTTAGAGAAAGCAACCCATGTTGATGAATGAACCCAACCCAAATGATTAAAGGCAATAAATTGTGCAAAATATTATGAAGCCTTTTATAATATTACATTTTGCACAATTTCAAAAATAATTACGAAAATGTAATAATCTACGCGATGAGAAAATTTTAGTGTAACGAACTGGAAGAGGAATTTAAATGTAAAGTGCATCGTAAACGCAGGTAGCGAAAATAGTGCATCGCATACAGGGTGACAATGCATTGCCTGCTGCAGCATCTCCTTCACGATTATGTTGGTAAATAATGTTGGGGTACGTTAGTTTTGGTAAAAATTTCTAATGGTTAAATTAAATTATTAGCACTGGCAACTCATTCTTTTCAGCTTTTGACTGCACTGGTTGACAGGCTAGCATTCAGTCATTGAACTACAACCAATCATAGTACACGATTTTAACAAACTTCTTTAAAGTAAAACTTCTTTACGCACGCTTGGGGAGTAAGCTGGTGAATGCGTGACGAGAGCGTTACGGAAACGGCGAACGGAATTTGAGAGGGAGATATAAGTTAGTAGAGCTAAAGAAGTTTTAGTTCAGTCGTGTGATCTAAAGCATACTCGTACTCTTTTTTAGGGTTCCGAACCTCAAAAGGAAAAACGGAACCCTTATAAGATCACTTTGTTGTCCGTCTGTCTGTCTGTCTGTCTGTCTGTCTGTCTGTCTGTCTGTCAAGAATTTCTATGTCGAGAATGCGTGGAGGTATCAAGCTGAAATTTGAACTGTATACTCAGGTCTACGGTCCCATGAAGTTAAAAAAAAATCAAACTGCTAAGTTTACGTAGAAAAAAGTTACGGCCGTTTATTCAGCAAAAAACGCATATTTCGACACACTCAAGGGAATCAAAACCTATAGGGTACTTCCCGTTGACCTAGAACTATGCAATTTGGCAAGTAACATCGTTATAGACTACAAGTACAGGAATAAATCTGAAAACTATACATTTGTAAATAGATCTTAAAAAATAGGGGGTCTATATTTTATATAGGGTGTCGAAATTTCAAATTGAAACTACTAGTTCAAATGGGGTATCATATGAAAGGGCTTGATGTACACATTGCAAAATATATTTTATTTATTTTTTTCGACGCATTATTTCTTATTTATAATGAAAAATATCAAATTTAATAATGATACTACGTACCTACGGAACCCTCGGTGGGCGAGTCCGACTCGCACTTGTACGGTTTTTTTTTTACTGTTACTAATTTATACTGACCAAACTTTCAATTTTTTATCCTATTATTTTATACTGATCAATGTTTTGTTGGTCGAAATAAAAGCTTTTTTTATATCATAGATTCTTTTTTTGTTTTATACTACAACATGGCAGACAAGCAAGCACGGCCCGCCTGATGTAAAGCGGTTACCGTAGCCATATCAACGCTCTATTTCATAGCTTTAAATAAAATGAGCGTATGTACCTAGCCATTCTCGTGACCTGGTTTTCTCAAACCAGATTCTAAGAATTTAGTAAAAATGTACCTATTCTTTTAAAACTTCTCCGTGTGAATGGATCATTAGTGCGGTAAATGCGTGGTGTGGAAGCTTTTAACACCCCCGTCCTATTCTACTTTGTGATACCGTGGTTTACTATGAAAGTATCTTCATGAGGTTTAACGTAATTTCGTATTTTCTGGTCTGTATTTTCTGATTTTACAGGAAAACCGAAAATGCTGTTTTAAAATATATCAATTTCATAAGTTTACTATTCTGTTATTTTCTATTAAATATTAATTAATTTTTACTATTCCGTTAAAAATGTTTTTTTTTTAATTCTCCCGATTTTTCATCACATTCCTTTAAGTGCATAAAATGAAAATGAAAAATGTTTATTTCCTTCACAATTTACGTTTAAGAATGTGGAGGGTGGGCTCCTTGTTTTAAGTGTGAGACACCTGTGTCAGAAGGAGCCACTCTTCCATAACAAATGGTTTTACATAAATTAAACTAATATCATTATATATAATAATAATAATATAATATATATATAATATTATACATTATATACCTGCCTGCAGAATACATATTTATTTATTTATTTAGATATCTACATACAATCCAATACTGATTTAATTTTATAGTTTAAGGCGTATGTAATGTCTACGTGAAGTCGAATACCATCGTATTAATGAAAATACTGAACCTCTAGCTGTGTGTGTGTGTGTTTGTGTGTATGTGTGTGTGTGCGTTTGTGTGCGAGTATGTGTGTAAGTTTGGGTAGCAAGTGTAGTGTGACCTCAGCCCTACGATAAAATCTTGGGATCGGGAACCACCAACTACCTAAATTAGTTAGTGATTCCCACTGAGTGTACGTTTGAATAGACATGGAAATGAAAATTTCCATATCTTCAAGTATCATGCTTGAGTAAGTTTTCAACTTCCCCATATTCTAACGGTTTTAGCCAGTTAAATAATGTACTTTTGCAGTCCCGATGTATTAATGGGTAGATCTCAATAAGCTTGTTGACACGGTTATAAAGGTGAATTGACAAGCTTCGAAATTGATTCTGGGCAAAGCTGCTATTAGTACTATGTGAAATAACAACCCTGTCCCTTCTCCTTCTCAGCACAACGTCAGGGTTGTAGGTTAAAGTTTTATGTTTTTTTAGAATAGTGTACAAAATGTAAAGCTTTCTAACAGTTAGCAAACCCGATAATTCATATAAATCATTGGTACAAATTTAGTTTTTAGGGCCCCTCCCCATAGCGGTATACAATAGATTATAACAGATTGAGCCAATGCCTCATAAATTCGATTCAAAATACACATGTAACTGTATCTACGTAAAAAAAATGGTTATCCGTATAATAATAGTTATCTGTAAAGTCGGTTTACGGACGATAATTTTACGTGATAACGTCATAAGACAACATCGGCCGATGGAGTGGAAGAGAGATCGATGAGTCACTTGTTCCGCGCTCACGCTTGCATGCTCGGCTCAGGCGGAACGTGACAATTAGTCATGCTTTTTCGTGCGTGCAGCGACTTATAAGACGTTATCACGTCAAAATCCTCCACCGACCACGACTCCGACTCCACCACGACCTCGGGAGTCAAAGTGACCATTGCTAACCATTCGACTACCGAGTTCATCTAATAATGAATATAAGTATGTTATTGTCAATTCTTTAACAGTTTGGGTTTTGTATGACTACTGAGAAGGTGTAAATGTCTTATTAAAAATACTGCATAAATAAATAAATAATTATAAGTTGATAAAAAATACTATGATATATATATAAAGACTAGCAAACCCGGCGAACTCCGTTTCGCCACCAGATGGCGCTGTATGTGAAAAAAGATTTTCCCGCTTTTCTTTTCAAAATTTTCCAGAATTTTCTTTGCTATAAACCTCACGGAGCCCGAGACCTTTCCAACGAATGCAAAACCGTGGAAATCGGTTCGTGCGTTCTGGAGTTATCAGAGCGTCAGGAAGGAAAACCCGACTTATTTTTATATAGTAGATTTATTTTTTTTATACTACGTCGGGTGGCAGACAAGCATACGGCCCGCCTGATGTGAAGCGGTTACCGTAGCCATATTAACGCTTGCAACATAAAATATTGCTCGCGCGCCGCCACCCCCGCTGCCAACGCAGCATCTCCTTCCTTTCTTACTGGTGACCTCACTCACTCGCAGGAACACAACAGTCCTCAATGGAATTGTTATTTGGCTACGGTATTCTGTGAGGTGGAGGTAATTCCCCAGTCGGGTAGCTTACAATTACGCTCCCTACCTCTCTTTTCGCCAGAGCTTCGTTTGTCAGTCAGCAGGGTGCACCACGTGCAGGTGAAGTTGGCTTTGGTTCAAAGATCTTGATGAACCACTTACACCCCATTACAAAGATTTACAAAGATATTTTGATTTGATTTGATATGTACGTGGTAGTACACTCAAATATAAATCAGATTAGGCAAATTAATTTTATAATCTATTCATAGAACCATATGTCTGGCGCGAAATTAATCCTCTCTAAAACAATCATGTATGTTAACCTCTGGGTCAATAGTTAATCTGAATTTACCCACATCAATTTGGGGTCCTATATAAACAGCCACAAATATTAATTATCTAGACCAGACAAGACTTCACAAAAACTCTCAGGCTCGCTAACATTAAAACTGGGATTATAATGGTTTTCTATCTCATAAAGTAAAGCTAATTAGCGTTTATAATTTTAGCTTCAAAATTTATCTAATTTGTTTAACTAGTCTAGTTACTCTCCAAGCTCAAATATTAATTTTGAAAATACTTTTTTAAATATTCCAATTTTTTTTTTGGATGGTGCATTGGCATATTGCAAAGCACCATCTCGACCCAAACTAAGCAAAACTTGTACTATGGGTAGTACTAAATAACTGATACATGTACATAAATACATTTTTTTTTGTTGTAAATAAATACATGTAATAAATAGAAAACACCATGACAAACAAACATGTTAATGCACACAAATATTTGTCATGTGCGGGGATCGAACCCGCGACCTCGCAGTCAAAGTGACCATTCGACCAGCGGGCTCGACTTAAATTATAATGGGCATCTGAACCATTTTTTTTTTCGATTTGATATTTAAAGACACCACAATAATGTAACTATAGGCGAAATAATTACTTTGATAGCATAAAAACTTCTCGAGATATGATAACTTGAAGATCACAATTTTGGACTATCCCAAAAACGCTCCATACAAAAGGCTACAGCATTATGACATCACGATACGCTATTCTATATGCATTAAATCAGAAATTTGTACGAGTGTAGCTAGTGCCGTAACAAAAGTTATAGTATTTTTTTATTGTTTTTACAGTGGTAATATTTATTTTTTATAATTTCATACTTTTAAAATGGACTTTCCCACCAAAATTTGATCGACCATAAAACACGTCGGACATAAGTTATTAAAAATTTGAGATCGCAGATCGTTCTAGTTTTATGTATTTTACGTTACTGATAGACAGTTTTGATAATTTTAGAACATTGTTCAGATGCCTATTAAATTCATTCGCTTTCGGTTTAATCCATGTATATTCAAAGTACGTTAATCGTCCGCCCCAATCACTTTGGTATAATGTCGTTATTAATATTGTGATTAAATTTGTTTATAATTTCACCATTATCAATCCTAAGTGGTATCAAATCCTAACTCAATAAGCTAAAGTAACTATACGACTAAATCAAATTCGATTAGTGTTTTGACGGAATCTTAATACACTGAAATCTTATTTAGCTGAGAGAAGCCGATACTTTATTTGTCATTATTTATTTGACATACATAACATTGTAATATTATTATATATACAAACTAAATTGTATTGTTGTGTTATCTGATTATTTAAAAAAGAGATCCATACCGGCAAGATTCATTCAAACATTTCTTCTTCGCCAATGGTTAATAATAATCAAATGCTAGTATCCTGGAGCGAGTCACGGCGGGCGTACAACATTACATCAAACTTCTCAAAGGGGTCTCTACGCGTTGGATCCATATCCCCGCGCACGCCTTTTAAATGACCGGGCTTGACCCGTGAATTAAGAGAGATAAAATGCTAGTAGATAAAAATAATGACAAAAATTAGGATTATTATTAGTAAAAATGTAAATATGTAAAATTGACGTGTCTAACTATCCACAAGAGCACAATGACGGAATATATAATTTCATTTTATTTTATTTTTTATGCTATGAAGGGTGGAAGACAAGCATACGGCCCGCCTAATGTGAAGTAATGTTACCGTAGCCATATTAACGCTCGCAACATAAAATATCGACCGAGCGCTGCCAACACAGCATCTCCTTCCTTTCTGGTGACCTCACTCACTCGCAGGAACACAACAACCCTCAAGGGAATTGTTATTTGGCTGCTACCTCTTTTTTTGCCAGAGCTTCGTTTGTTAGTCAGCAGGGTGTACCGCGTGCAGGTGAAATTGAAGATGTTGATGAACCACTTAGGTACACCCTAAATTCATTTATTCAATCTTGCATTCTTGACTTAGCCATTACCTTGGAGAAAGAACATTTTACATTTACCACCCGTTTGACAATTTCATACCGATTTCACTAGTCGATTTCCTCATACCTCAATTTTTATGAACTCAATGTGACACTACTCTATTTGATATTACTTACACAAATAATCATTTTGCACTTCACGCTCCTGTCAATTCCTGCGATACGCTTACAAAGAATTTGAGTTCCCCTGTCATTTTATTTTGGAATACTTTATCATAAAAATATTGAATGTTACATTCAATGTATTGCTTTCGAGCAAAAGTTTCCTTAACCTTGCAAATGATTTGAGGTATCAGCTTATCAATACGAATATTATGTTTTTAAAATGTTATTGAAGGCAATGTAATATTTTTTTAAGATTGATCTGACTGAGAATTTAACGTTTGCACACTATTTAGTCTGAAAGTGGCAGAATAATAATTATAAATTCCACTTCAATGTAATTTATCAAATAAACAAATCTGAATTAATCTATAGCATTACAGTCAAAACGAAACCTCACTCACGTAGAGGTGAAGCCAACTTGTCGATGAATCGAGGCTCTGGCGAAAGAAATTTTGAATATAATGACCAGCTCAGATTACAGAACTGTAATCTGAGATGACCAGACTGAACTAATTGGACCAAACTACACATATGTGCAATTTCATCAAAATCGCTTAAGAAGTTTCGCAGTTTATTGAAGACAAACATCGTAGTATATTTAACATCCTAGGCTCTTTTTTAATTTTCAGTAAATTTAACCTACCAACCTTTACTAGAGTTGCAAAATTACCCTGCTTAAAACCTCTTAAGTACGAGTACTATACTTATACTGTGTTATCGAAATGCGAACACAGTACGAGTAATAACGTAAATATTACCTGCCCTGAAGTCACTTTAAGTAAATGGTTGCTAAGGAAATCTGATCAGACGGCAGCTTCGAATGACGATAAAATTCCATACGTATAAAAATCCACGCATTTTTCCTCAAACTCAAGAATAATAGGAAACATTATCCTCAGTAATTAGTCCCAATCGTTACCGAATATTATATCTTTTTTTGTTAGCTAATGATCCGAAAATAATGCTGTAATTACCTCGATTACAACATTTTCTTTGTTCGCTGTGTTATTTCTATATGTTATCATGATGATGCCCACAATAATGATAGCAAATGAACAACAGAACAGACATACATTGCTATCAACAGTAATAACAAAACACCTAAAACCGGACATAAAAATAATAATGATGATATTTCACAAGACCCTATTTCAGGAAATATGTGTATGGGCTCAAATAAAAACGTACATATTATGATTTTATATGAGCGTAATAATCTCTCATCGCATACCTGAGGTTCTTGGGTGAGCTCACACAATATTACACCAACAGATTCGAAGGCTGCCCCAACACTTGTTATAACAAAAGACGAAATCCATTTAAACCCTTCAAATAGAGCATGAAAATTTCAACAGAAAGGATTAATGGAGCCGGGCCCTAATCATTATTTAGCGGAGTCTGGTTCAGTGCTTTATCCTGATTATGAAGAGGGTATTAAAAATGGACGCCGCTGCCGGGATGAAATATTACCTAAGCGTAAATATTGTTGGTGTTAATCTAGCTACTCTGCGGCATTTTCGAGGTAGGTACAGCTTCGGCTTTATTGGGAAATGGAAAGGATTTTGTATTTTCGTTTATAGCTCCATTTTTCAAATGAGTAACTAACTGGCTCACCATCATCATTAGAGCCAAAGCCAACATCGTCTGATTTTTGTGCTCTCTGCTGATTATTAAACGAGTATAGTGGCATTACCTCCTTCCACTTTTTAGTACCAGCCCAGTTTCAGTAGATCACCGCAATATCAAATATAAACATAACAATAGTTATGGGTATACGGATACCTGCCTACCTGTACCTGCGCGTCTGCCTGCCTGTACCTGCGCGTGAATAAGGTTAGACGTGCAATCACTGGTCACCCCAAAGCTTTAAGCTAAAAAATTGGTTGTTTTTAAAGTCGGTTTACGGATGATAATTTTACGTGATAACGTCTTGAGAAAACATCAGCCGATGGAGTGGAACGCTTAGGCCGATCGCGCCTCTATATCGCTGTTTCGCGCTCTCGTTGGACACTCGGCTCAAAACTGTCGACATAGCCTTCAGAGTTTGCTGGCAGATGGCGGAGGAAAGTATTAGAGTGGAGGCCGAGCGTGCAATGACGAAGCGTTGTATGCCCTCTTTGATGGCCTTTGCGGCTGGAAGCAGATGAATACGGAAGGCGGAGGATCGCATTTGGTAGAAAGCATTGGGGAAGGCCTATATCCGGCAGTGGGTAGATACATCATATTGATGATGATGATTGTCATTGCAAAGATATGTCTGTAGTTTTTGAGACACGGCTCATTTTAACTCACTTTTTGACTTCATCAAGAAAAGACCTAGCTCTCACTCAACACGTAGAGATGTAGCGTCTCTTTGCGTTTTATACCAATTACATCGGATGAGTCGTTTTTTTTTTTTTTTTTTTTTTTTTTAAATATTGTCAGACAAATTACACAGCGCCATCTAGCCCCAAAGTAAGCGAAGCTTGTGTTATGGGTACTAGACAACTGATAAACATACGTAAATACATTTTTTTTGTAAATACATACTTATCATACATAGAAAACAACCAGACTAAGACAAACAGACATGTTCATGCACACAAATGTTTGTCCTATGTGGGAATCGAACCCACGAGCGTTGGTGTCGAAGCCGCGTCATTGACCGCTACGCCACCGAGCTCGTCAAAGTTGTTTAATTTGATACCTGCCACCAAGTTCCACTATCGTACAATTCCACATAAGCTAAAATTCCATCCATATCATCTTGATTATTGGCGATCTACTACAGTCCGTTTCCTAAGACATTTTGTATTACGAACGGTGAAACTGTGGAATCAATTTCCCTCAGCCATATTTCCGAACATTTACGACATGGGAGCCTTCAAGAACACAGTCTATATTTCCCTAAAAAGCTGGCAATGGATTGGCGACTCCTAGGTGTTGCTGATCTCCATGGACCGTGGTGGTTGCTTTCCAGGTAACTCACATGCTCGTTTGCCCCACCCTTTTATAAATAAAAGTTTGCTTCGCTCCATCGGCCAGTAAATAAATTACCGGTACAAAGTCGGACATAATACTAAGAATTCTCCAGACAACCTTTGACACTAGCAGCCTACATTTTCAAAGGATTAACGTCTTGATTGCCAAAGTAACTAATGAATAAGATTATCAAGTAGATTCGCTTAGTTGCAAACTGAATAATATCGAATCCAATATCTTCATCTATGTCTTACTTAACGTGTATATTCTGATAGACTTAATTAATTCAAATTGCATCTTCACTTGGTTTGCGCAGAAAACAATTTTATAATGAACAAATAAATATTCCTGGACAATTTACACACGACCATCTAGCCCCAAACTAAGCAAAGCTTGTACTATGGGTACTAGATAACTGATATTATACTTAAATACTTATTTTTTTGTAATACATAACAAATGTTATAAAATACATAGAAAAAACCCAGACCAAGACAAATAGAAATATATATGACATAAAATTAAAAATATTATTATTAAAAATGTGTGACATGTTTAAGTATAAGGGCTCAATGACAGAATATATAATTTCATTTCATTCAAAAACTACATTATGAAAAAATAAAAAAAAGGGGTTTCTTTTTTGCAGATTTTTTCGTCCCAGTGTTGTATAAGGATCGACGTCTCTACTGAAGCAATTGAGCAAGCTTTTGCTATACATTTCGTACAGGAAAACTGAGGAATTAAGACCTTAAAAAAAACGTCTGAAAGCGAGTTGATGCGAAAAGCGGAAGCATTAGGGAAGGATAATAGGGACGACCCCGATGGTCGAATGGTTTGCAATGGCCAGTTTGACTCCGAGGTCGCGGGTTCGATCCCCGCACAAGACATACATTTGTGTGCATGAACATGTGTTTGTCTTGGTCTGGATATTTTCTATGTATTATATGTATTTACCAAAAAAAATGTATTTAAGTATAATATCAGTTCTTTAGTACCCATAGTACAAGCTTTGCTTAGTTTGGAACTAGATGGCCGTGTGTAATTTGTCCTGAAATATTTATTTATTCATAATAAAATTGTTTTTTGTGCAAACCAAGCGAAGATGCAATTTGATTAATTATAGATAACACTGGATAGATACAGGCTGATAATGATGATTATCATGATGGTTTTAAAAGCAGAGAAACACCTAGGCTGTTATTACTGTCTAGGAAACTTGAGTATATTAAAATCGCGTGTGATATGCCCCTGGTGTTACAGGTGTTCATAGGCTACGGTAACTGCTTTCCATCAGGCGGGCCGTATGCTTGTTTGCCACTTTAGTTGTATAAAAAAAAAACATTATTATGGATGAAAAAGTAAAGGGCGCGCTAAAGTTGGTTTGGTAAATAGATGACTCGATGTTATTTGCTACCAGTATAAATATATCCGTACCGATGATTGATTTAAAATAGTGCAAAGGAGGTTTGTACGGTTTCTGCATGCTAAATTTAAACCACATAATTATGATTACGATCTACGTAAACGTTTTCATTGCCTGCCTCTTCATGTACGACGTGCTATACGTAATGCTCATTATATCGCGAACATTGCTGACAGGTCTGTTTCTTGCCCAGATATCTCATAAATAAATAAATAAATATTGTCAGATAAATTACACAGCGCCATCTAGCCCCAAAGTAAGCGAAGCTTGTGTTATGGGTACTAGACAACTGATAAACATACGTAAATACATTTTTTTTATTGTAAATACATACATATGATACATAGAAAACACCCTGACCAAGACAAACAGACATGTTCATGCACACAAATGTTTGTCCTATGTGGGAATCGAACCCACGAGCGTTGGTGTCGAAGCCGTGTCATTGACCGCTACGCCACCGAGCTTATTCATGCGCACTTATACGCTAAAGCTGCGGCAGCGGCCGATGCTGCGTGTCCCATTTGCTACTACGAACTCCACACAGTGCATTTATACGCCGTGGTTACTTATAAAAAAAATTAATCATGGAATACGATTTTGATTTGTTTGTAACTATGTACGACTGTTGTAAAACGTACGCTTGCATTAATGTTTATTTTTATTAGTATATTAAACTTAAACAAAATCTGTTTTAGCATGTATGCGTAATAAAATTTTACATCTCTCATATTCGGTAAGTAGGTCCTTATTACCCCCAAATGGGGCTTGTAGGTGACCAATTAGCGCTCTAGGGTAATAATGTAGCTATAAAAGGCTCTAGGGCGGTAAGTAATTAAAAAAAAAACACTTCACTGTTTCAAAAAGTTCGCGTACATCTAACCATCATACTGGCAATAGACATCATGCATTCAGCCCAATGACAAAAGAGGTCGCTTCGCTATTCAGCCTTGTCTTCGTATGAGTATAATAGTCATCAATTTAAATATCGAACGGCGAAGCTCAATTTCCTTCTAGAAAAAAAATAAAAATAAAAAAAAAAGAGATGAAAAAAGGCGGGAATAGAAACTTTTACTTTTAATATTGTTTGTTTTCGGGATTTTTTTTATAATTACGTGCTAATTAGGAAAAAAACATGAGTTGTGCAAGTGATGAAGATATAAGCTGCACTCCCGATTCAATGAAAATATCTCGGTCTGCAATTGATGCCTTACAGCCCTCGGCTACTAATCTACTATTATTAAATAAAATTACTAGATATTTATCATGTATAATAAGTTCCCTATATTCGATTGATTCCTTTAGTTTCAATTATTTTTCTCTTTATTTCTGTTTCTCTGTTTTTGCATTTTTTGTTTTTTTTTATTTTGGTTGCTTTACTTCATTTGCGTGAGGACTAAAATTTCGTTTACGTTAGTAAATGAAGAATAGTGACGGCCGGCCTGGTTCAGAAGCGAAAAAGAAATCAGAAGATGAACCAAAGTTGTCGACATAGCTCTCAGAAGTGGCGGCCAACTGCCACTACATAGGAAACACCCAGACCAAGACAAACAGACATGTTCATGCACACAAATGGTTGTCTTGTGCGGGAATCAACCCCGCGACCTCAGAGTCAAAGTGGCCATTGCTAACCATTCGACCACCGACCTCAAAAAAAAAATAAACAAACAAAAACCTAGGCTGTTTGTTACAAGTAATCTTTACTTGTACCAGTTCCGTTTCAGAGTAGGTCAGCCTTATTAATTATTTATGGAGCAGGCATAAACGTTTTACAGCCTCTCGGAATTCTAAATGTAATTGCTGCGTAAACGTTTATATTATTGCCTACGAACTACATTGGTGTCTGAAATTAGTGTAACGTAAGTAATCACAACGTATGTCACATTTTTGCTTGTTTGTGTTATTGCACAAAAAATAGCACAAATATATTTATTTATTGCTTTCATACAGGTGTATGTGTGTGTTGATAGGTAACAATTTTGCCGTTAATCTTTTGTATTGTGTAATCTACAGTCATTATTTAAAATCATAATTCTTTGTAAACAGCATTATTGTTATAGTGTAATACCACCACTCTTGTAATCGTGTACGTACACATCTATCATTCTGTGATTAACGGTGTTGGTGGCACAAGATTTTTTGTTTTATTCAATGTATTTAATTTTGAATTTAGCGGTCAATGACGCGGCTTCGACACCAACGCTCGTGGGTTCGATTCCCACATAGGACAAACATTTGTGTGCATTAACATGTCTGTTTGTGTTAGTCTGGGTATTTTATATGTATCGTAAGTATGAATTTACAAAAAAAATGTACCTATTTACGTATGTTTATCAGTTGTCTAGTACCCATAACACAAGCTTCGCTTACTTTGGGGCTAGATGGCGCTGTGTAATTTGTCTGACAATATTTATTAATTTATTTATTTAATGCATGTTTTTATGGTCTCGCTGTGTTCATTGTTTGCTAATCCAAAAAAAGAAGAATATATATATATATAATATATATATATATATATATATATATATATATATATATATATATATATATATATATATATATATATATATATATATATATATATATTATAAAATAAAAAAAAAATGTGTTGCGCTAACTGTAATTATTACAGGTAGCATAGGTAAAATATGTTTAAGTTCACATCTGACCCTGAAAGGACTATTGTTTGTTTGTTTGTAAAAACTTTATTGTCTTTAACTTTAATAACTTTATACGTCATACCTCAAGCACGGACGAACCTGGGTAGAAATTCACCTCTGCCGCGAATGCTAACTAACTACAATAGAATCAACATCTCATGTGATTTAGACATCAATCATGATTCACTTTTAAAGTTCATGCGAAAGGTTCAGACGTTTCATGGCGCTTGTTAATTTTTGTGCGATTTGGATAATTTCCTTATGAATTGGGTCGTCAACAATGCATGATATGATATTGAATATTGTAGGATTCAAAATTTTTATTTTGTTATAATTTCTTGTGAAAGTTGTGTTCACCTATAATTGGGTGATATGCTGGGCCTCATCATCATCTCAGCCATTGAAAGTCCACTGCTGGACATAGGCCTCCCCTCTAGATATCCAATAAGACCGGTTGGAAGCGGCTTGCATCCAGCGCGATCCTACGGTCTTAATGAGGTCGTCTGCCCACCTTGTGGGTGGACGTCCTACGCTGCGCTTGCCGGTACGTGGTCTCCACTCGAGAACCTTTCGACCCCATCGGTCATCCGTCCTCCGTGCTAAGTGCCCTGCCCACTGCCACTTCAACTTGCTAATCTGCTGGGCTATGTCGGTAACCTTGGTTCTTCTACGGATCTCCTCAATTCTGATTC
This sequence comes from Hypsopygia costalis, assembly GCA_937001555.2. Classification (NCBI taxonomy): domain Eukaryota; kingdom Metazoa; phylum Arthropoda; class Insecta; order Lepidoptera; family Pyralidae; genus Hypsopygia; species Hypsopygia costalis. The sequence continues at coordinate 32,210,712 of OW443329.2, forward strand.
GATCTCGCAGAGAGACTCCGAGCATAGCCCTCTCCATAGCTCGTTGGGCTACTTTGAGCTTGTTCTTATGGCCCGTAGTGAGGGTCTACGTTTCAGTGACGTAAGTCATCACTGGTGCTGGGCCTAGCTTTGTACAAAATATATTGTATGTCATCATGTAGGTTGTTGGTGTATCTTAATATATAAACTATTTTATGTGGCAGGCAGACCGATGCTCTTGTAATGAGCATTGTTTTAAGTAACGGTAAAATACTCTGTCCGATTGTTCATTTTTATATGTTTGGAGCTTTTATTATACACTTTTACGGCCATGACACTGGGACTAGTAGTTTGCAATTTTAAAGTAGATTTAGGTAAACATAATTAATTTCTATGTCGTAGTGATATCTTATATTGCGATATGTCTGCAAGCTTTAAAATAAAATGTGAGTATTTTCGTATATTACATAAAAAAAGTTGTACACAAAGCGTGCTGCTTTGTGTGCTTGAGGGTAACAATAATTGAAGAACAATTTTAGTTCAAACAGCCAATGTAATATAGTGAGAAGTACTAAAGTGCTAGGCTTTATGTGTTGTTGAATGTACAAAGGCGAATTTACTACAATACGTACCTACTGCACACAGAGAGGCCTGCAAGCTTAGACTGAAAACCTATTTGTTCCGGTCAAATCTCACATTGTGATACATTTTTTTTTGTATAATTATGTATCCAATTATTTTGATTTGAATTTTTGTTATTATTATGATTTATGACATTATTAAGCGAATTGGGAAACTGTAACGCTAATAATTGTATGAAATAAAAAAAAATATCCTGAGCTACCAACAAACGCTCTTCCAATCAATATTTAAGTGTCTGAATAGATTGATTCTGTTGTTCTGGCTTCATGGCAGACTCATTTACATTCCTAGCATCGCGTCTATGGAACACGTTAGCTGAAATCATCAAATAATTTCAGTAAGTTCACTTTCAAAAAGAATGTTCAAGCTTATTTATTTGAAAATTTATCCAAGCAATAACCATCAGTGTCCTCTTTACTGTTATTCCTTTTTTTTCATGTATAATTATGTATATGTGTGCAATTATAAATGTATATGTTATTTTGTGAACCGCATTCGAATTTTATCTGCTTTTCCTAAAGTTTGACTGGTAGAGAATGCTCTTAGCATTAAGTCCGTCTTTTGTGCCCTTATCTTAGGGTCAGTAAAGTTTAAATAAAAAGGCATATAGGCATGACTCGAACACAAATTGATATATATTTTTTTTATACTACGTCGGGTGGCAGACATGCATACGGCTCGCGTGATGTGAAGCGGTTACCGCAGCCATATTAACGCTCGCAACATTAAAAACATCGCTCGCGCGCCGCCACCCCCACTGCCAATGTAGCATCTCCTTCCTTTCTGCTGACCTCACTACAGCATCATATGTTGCGAGCGTTAATATGGCTACGTTAACCGCTTCAAATCAGGCGGGCCGTATGCTTGTCTGCCACCCGACGTAGTATAAAAAAAAATGTACATGCTATTTAAAAGGAGAGAAGATTTTTGACGTGAATATGTCTTCAAAATTGCTTCCATAGGGAGGCTGTTAAAAAAAACGAATGATAACAAAATGGGGGGATACAGTTTGGTGTAGCAGGTACAAATCTATCTACATACGATTTTTAGCACTTAGATTTTAGTTTAGCACTCACTCGCAGGAACACAACAACCCTCAAGGGAATTGTTATTTGGCTGCGGTATTCTGTGAAGTGGAGGTACTTCCCCAGTAGGGTAGCTTACAATTACGCTCCCTACCTCTCTTTTCGCCAGAGCTTCGTTTGTCAGTCAGCAGGATGCACCGCGTGCAGGTGAAGTTGGCTTTGGTTCACAGATGTTGATGAACCACTTACACCCTAAAATATATAATATAATATGTACAATATTGTGCAATATGTATATGACTGCACAAGCTTTGCTTACTTTGTGACTAGATGGCGCTGTGTAATTTGCCCAACTATACTTGTTTGCCACACTGGTAGTATAAAAAGAAAAAAAAACTTATTTACCATCTTAAATAATATTCTTAATAACTATGCCTTTGATACTTAAGCAGCATTCAATTAAATTGCAGCAACGGAACGCTGCGTCAATGCGACGCCGCGTCCCGTCGCGGCGTCGGCGCTGCGCATACGTTCCTCGAACGCCTACGCTGGACAAACGCTAGTATGAAGGCGCCCTAAGACGAAGGCGTATATTTTTTCCTAGTTATATTTTCTTTTTTAGATTTCCGTTTCTCGCGTATCATAGTGTAGCTGATATTATCATGTTTGCAAACTTTTATTATAAGTTGTTGGTGAACAAATCCTTTATATTTCTGAATGCCGGTGCCCTTTTCCACGCAGGTATTTTTCTCATATAATAAGGTTCAACAAAGCGTTTGCCAACTTTTGCGGGAATTTAGAAAATACGGGCATTTGGCTCAGTGATTTTTACGAGGCGAAATAACCCTTTTTACAATAAAACCTTCTAAATTAATTCGTCGGTGAGTGGCTTTCGTTTTATCTCGAGTATTCATTAGTGCCATTCGAGTACTAGACAGATAAATCATTTAATGGAGATATCCCGAGTCTATCTATAGAAGTATTTTTAACCCTCGACGTAAAAATGAAAGGATGTTATAAGTTTCACGTATCTCTTCGTGTGTGTCTCTCTCTGTGTGTATGTGTATCTGCCTCTCTCTCTCTGTGCGTGTGTGTGAGTGTGTGTGTGCGATTGTGTGTGTGCTCTCAAAAGATGAATCGTTTTTTTTGGTATTTGAAAGATGCATTTATCGTGAGTGTATTTAGATATGTTTGATGAAAATTAGTCTAGAATGGTCGCCACCACACAATTGGGCATTAATCAATCCCTCAATATGGGAATCAAATGAAAGGACTTTATTAGACTAAAAGGTCAGGGTTTTTTTTTATTTTTCATTCAATTCTCTTGTAGGCAATTTAGTCCACACTTCAAAACAATAATGTTTAGACATAATACTCGTACATACGTGCGATGACTAAACAATATTTTAATTATTCGTTGTGTAAGTGGTTGAACAAAAACCAACCTCACCTGCACTTGGTGCACCTTACTGATTGACAAACGAGGCTCTACCGAAAAGAGACGTAGGGCATAGCGTATTTTTTAAGTTGCCCGACTGGGGAAGTGCCTCTACCCCACAGAATACCGCAGCCAAATAACAATTCCCTTGAGGATTTTTATGTTCCTGCGAGTGAGTGCTAAAAGTGCTAAACTAAAGTGCTAAAAATCGTATGGAGATAGATTTGTACCTGCTACACCAAACTGTATCCCCCCATTTTGTTATCATTCGTTTTTTTTTTTGAACAGCCTCCCTATGGAAGCAATTTTAAAGACGTATTCACGTCTGAAATCTTCTCTCCTTTTAAATAGCAGGTACATTTTTTTTTATACTACGTCGGGTGGCAGACAAGCGTACGGCCCGCCTGATGTGAAGCGGTTAACGTAGCCATATTAACGCTCGCAACATAAAATATCGCTCGCGCGCCGCCACCCCCGCTGCCATCGCAGCATCTCCTTCCTTTCTGGTGACCTCACTCACTCGCAGGAACGTAACAGCACTCAAGGGAACCGTTATTTGGCTGCGGTATTCTGTGAGGTGGAGGTACATTCCCCAGTCGGGTAGCTTACAATTACGCTCCCTACCTCTCTTTTCGCCAAAGCTTCGTTTGTCAGTCAGCAGGGTGCACCGCGTGCAGGTGAAGTTGGCTTTGGTTCAAAGATGTTGATTAACTACTTACACCCCTAAATGACGTACATGATGTATTACTAAACTAGTAAGTATCTTTGTTATTGTTACCTCATATCATCTTCTATACATAACCGCATTCAATGGCGAGGGCAATGGATCAGAGAAAATAATGATTTCTTTAGTGAAAAAATATGCCGTTGCGTGTTACTGATTCGCTAAATATATTTCAGTGCCCATTACCATTAAAATCAGGTATTATTAGACAACATTATATCGAAAACCTAGAATTACTGAAGGTTTATTTATAATATCTAGACTTCGTAATGAAGTTGCTAGCACGCAGAGCGCTGTTGTTAGACGTTTATTGTGTTTCTGTGGACTATGATTATGGCATTTTTTTTATATATGAGAAGGGGCCGTGGAATGGGACGTGGAAGGGGGGGGGAATTGGCCGTGTGGTTTCCGGCAGACTAGAATAGAATCACTCCGTCTCTACCCGTGGACGTCGTACAAGGTGACTAAGGGAAATACATTATAAAACATCGTTCAGCCCCCTTACCACCATCTCTTATTGCGATTCAACAATTGGATAGAATGCTTATTCATACCAATGAAAAAGCGACTCTATCTCATTTGAAATAGAGTCTCTTATTCATTGGTATGAATAAGCATTCTATCCAGTTATTGAATCGCAATAAGAGATTGTGGTAAGGGGGCAGGCCTCCCCAACCCGTATGGCCAGCGTGGGGAGTGTAGGCCAGATCCTCCTTATTTATTTATTTAAAATCTTTATTGACCACAAATTATTAATAAGGGTACAAAAGGCGGACTTAATGCTAAAAGCATTCTCTACCAGTCAACCTTCGGGACAAGCAGAAAATCACGAATGCGGTTCTGAAGAATCGAAACAAAATCAGATTTAACTACTAAAATATAATACTACAACTAATAAAATAGAATTAATAATTGCTACAGAAAATATTATAAACATACATATCATAATTATATATTTAATAAACATACATATACATACATAGAAATACATAAATTCAGCGATGATGATGAGGATGATGATGATGAGTCAGTGCTTAGTTAGACCGTCTAAAAGATATGCATGGGTTTTCTTTTTGAAATTAAATTTGCCCGAAATTGCCCTAACAGACTCAGGTAGCGCGTTCCAGAGGCGTGAAGCTTGTAATGTGAAGGAGTCAGACATAAATCCAGAGTGGTAAAGTGGAATAGAAAGTAGACGTGTATTGTCAGAACGTAGTTGGAGACTATGAGAATCACAAAGATACTGGAATTTGCATTTTAAGTAATCTGGACTTAGGGGATTGGTTAACATTGAGTGAAGTACACAAAGCAATCTTTGCTGCCTGCGCTGGCGAATAGGAAGCCATTTAAGTTGAGAATCAATGATTGGTAGAATTAGTGAAATAACGAGAGTGACCTTAGTGCTAAATGGAAGAAAATTTCTAAACCGATTGAGGGATCTTAATGCCGATATGACTGCACGACTCACTTCAGTTATTTGCGGTTTCCAGCTCAGAGTAGAGTCGATATGGAGACCAAGGTTTTTAACGCTACGACTGAATGGAATAACAGAGTTATCAAACATGACAGGCGACACAGAACTGAAATCAATCCTGGCAATCTGTCTAGAGCTGCCCACCACTAAAGCTTGACATTTAGCTGGGTTGACGGGTATACCAAAATCCTTCGACCAAGAACTAATGTTGCCAAGATTAACATTTAAGTTCGCAATTGCAGTATTTATATTATCTGTTGTTGTCTGCACATATATTTGTAAGTCGTCAGCATAAAAATGGTAAGAACAACTGAGCGAAAAGGAGAGGAAATTTATGAAAATGGAAAATAGTAAGGGGGATAGGATTCCTCCCTGTGGTACGCCAGTAGATAGATCTTTCCACTCTGATAGTTCACGACCTAAACGCACAGCTTGTTGGCGTCCACGAAGGTATGATGAATACCATTTCAGTGCAATAGACGAGAAATTGTGACGTTCTAATATAGCAAGCAGAATATCGTGGTCCACCATATTGAAGGCGTTAGAAAAATCTATAAGTATGAGAATGGTGACCAGTTTATTCTCCATGCCTAGCCGGATATCTTCAGTGACTTTAAGTAGTGCAGTAGTAGTACTGTGCCCAGGACGAAAACCAGACTGAAGTGGGCTAATGAGGCAGTTAGAATATATATATGATGACACCTGTTTGTGCGCTGCGGCTTCTGATATTTTAGAGAGAAATGGTAAGATTCTCCTCCTTCTGTCTGGGACGGACGAGAGAGGGTCGTGCTCCTGTAGTGGAGACTAAAATGGACCTGATGATGATGAATTAACAAAAAAGAAACAATTTTTACTTTACCTTTATTTATGATGATATGAGAAGGGGGCAAACGAGCATGTCGGTCATGGTCTATGGCTACCTAGGCTATGGTCGACGTTGCTTAACTTGCGTGTTCGTTTACACTGATACACGCAACGAGATACACCGAGACTTTTCTAAAACCCTATCTAAAAAATCATCATCATCATCTTAGCCCACTTGATACCAAATTGGTATAGGCCTCCTTCAACCTCCTCCATCCTCTTTCAGTTTTGGACCACTTCATTCAAGTTGATACCCACCAGCTTTACGAAATCGTTTTTCCATCGCATCTGTGGTCTCCCGATAGGTCTTTTATATTGCCATCAAAACTCTCCTGGCAAGGATCTAAAAAATATTAAAGTATAAATGAAGTAACTAGAAACAAACGGCCAAGTGCGAGTCGGACTACGGATAATATAAAGGTTTTTATAGTTCGTTGTAACTTTGATCGATGTTTTAATAATAGTGTATTTTTTTAAATTAAGTTATTGATAAGTAAACATTATAATTAGGTACCTAAATGATCCCCCGCTGTCGACGGCAACACTATATATATTATTAATATTTTTAATAAACTACCAGAATGCATTCGACTACAACCATATAAAAAGTTTGTAAAAGTTCTACGTGATATTTTGTCTGAAAAACGATACTATTCTGTGAGAGAATTCCTAGACGACGTAATTGAGAAATAATTAATAATATTTAAATAAATTCTAATTAATATGTAACATTTTTGTAATTTAATAGTATATAATTAATAACAAATTATGACGATTGTACGAAATTTAATATTTGATTTGTATAAATTAAATATAAATATTTGCATGCTATCAAAGTAGCAGATTTAAGGATGCTATAAATTATAAATTTAACACCAGTTTGTACCTTTATCGATGCAAATAAACTCATTCATTCATTCATTCATATTATTATAATGTGATAGTGATATAACGAAGTGATATGAAAAGTGTACAATACCGTAACTTTTGTTAAGGAGAAGCGGATCTCGCGCTAACTATTCAGTTTAGAAAAAAATTATATTAGAAACCTCAATATCACTTTTGAAGACCTATCCATAGATATGCCAAACGTATAGGTTTGATGAAAAAAAAATTTTTGAGTTTCTGTTTCAGTATAGGTAACACCCAAAATTGATTGTTTTTTTTTTCTATTTTTGTGTGAAAATCTTAATGCGGTTCACAGAATACATCTACTTACCAAGTTTCAACAGTATAGTTCTTATAGCTTCGGAAAAAAGTGGCTGTGACATACAGACAGACATGACGAATCCATAAGGGTTCCGTTTTTTGCCATTTGGCTACGGTACACTAAAAATACATGACTAGACTGTACAGACATCCAGCATAAATGTCTTTAGTTAGAAGGCGAGATAATCAATAATTCCCACACAAAGTAACATAAATGAATAACTAAATAAGTGTAGAACAAGGTTCACGACGACCCGCGCCCAACTAATTGCAGGGAAAATAATCTCTCGGCCGGTTATTGGGCTAAACGACTGTTTGCACGGCCGGCATTAATTTTCATGAGCGCAGTTCTACGTGTTTGTACCTAAGATGTCCGCGTTGATTAAATTACGCCGGAGCTATTAATGGACGCGTATATGTCGACTATTTCAGCATTTAGTACCTCTCTAGTAACCTTAATAGTTTTGGTAGAACGACGTGTATTAGGTTAATTTAGGGCAAAATAGAATTAAGTACTTTAAAACAAAAACAATGGAAGGCTAATAATAGGTTTGTGAGCGTCGTCGAGGTAACCATAGAGATCTTCTAAGCCTAGTAGTACATACGCTGCAAGGATGTCTGAAGGAAGAATACATCAAAAACTTCTTTGGGAAAACAAGTATAAATCTTTAGTTTATTACGCTCATTTCAGTACTAACTATATTTAGGAATTACATCACCTTAAATATAATGTCGTATAGACAAATTTGTACTATTTACCCTTAAACGTCCTGCAGTTTTAAGACAGAACATTAAAGTTTCATTTTTTAGTTCTTCCTTTTTACCTTTATTAGTTCCACTGATGGAGGTTGGTTTATCCTTAATTAAAAAGAAACTAAGAATTCATATGATTTCGATTTAAAATAAGCAATGTTCCCATAAAGCTTGTTATAATAAAGTATGACACTATAAGTTGTGAACAAAATATAATTATTAAGAACTAAACTGCGTTTTATGTATTTATCTCTGCTGATATCCTCCTGTAACTGGATCTAATTTACGTCATCTACAATATGAGCATTCAGAAAAAAATATGTTTACAAATTTCTTCAACAAGAATTGTATCTATATTATTCAAAAAGCAACATAATATATGTCTGTGTCTGCGTTACTAAATGTAAGTAAAATCTGCACATCCGAAAATCACTGGCTCGTGAAATGAAGAAGCAGATGACAAACGATCCTATTATTTACGCCTGAAAGACGTTCCATGTATTTAAAATGATCACGATCATTAGTCACGTGAAGTGTGAAGAGAGAAGTTTGAAAAATCTATCCGGGAAGTGAACGTGTCGCTGAAAACCTGAAAGATGAATTCAAAACGATTAACAAAGTACCAGAATAGGAAGCGAGTTCAAAAGTAGGAATAACAATATCTAAAGGCAGAGGAAAAATGGGTTTGAAACTTGGCATTTGAAATATTCCTTCCTCGCTGCATATTCTCAAGATTACATTTTGATAGAAGCACATTTTATACGTGGTTTAGTATCCGTCAGAGCCGCGAGTTTTCACGCTTTTCTTGATGGAGTCGATGATAAATGATTCCAGGAATTCCGGAGATGTCACAGCAACTTAGGTATGCTGCTGCAAAAATATCAAGGTAAAGTTTCATAGGTAGGTATATCACTAAGGCTCTAGACAGACGGACTGCATTTCAACTGCAATTCCATTGCAAATTTGCAGTTTGAACGCAATTAGCAGGACTGCAATGAGACTGCAAACCAACCGTGCAGCCTGATTGCAGTCGGTGTGTAGTGGTCGTGCAGTTCCAACGATTGCAATCTGACTGCAAGCAAGCTGCACGATCGCCGTGCGGTCCTAAAGCAGTTGGACCAATTGCTTTGGAACAGTTAGTTTGCAGTCAGGATGCAATCGTTGGAACTGCACGCCCACTACACACCAACTGCATGGTTGGTTTGCAGTTTCATTGCAGTCGTACTAACTGTATTCAAACTGCTAATTTGCAGTGGAATTACAGTTGAAATGCAGTCCGTCTGTCTAGAGCCTAAGCGGCAATGATAACTTTTCTATTTCTGTTGACAAAGAAACGTCTAGGCATTTCAAACTGTCCAACAATCTTTAGAAGCCTTAGTAAGCAGTCCCCATATTTATCTCCTTGTACGGTCCTTTTCCGCACAACATTTCGTTTTACGGCCCACTAAAATTCCACATACAAATAGTTTTGGTCCCATATTGAGGCTTATGTTATTATAATCGGAAATCAAAGGGTCGAAGGGGAGATAAGTAATATTGAATCCGTCAATGTACCCTACTAAGTACGAAGAAGGCAAATGAACCGTAGAAAATGTTGTTCAGCTCGAAACGGTAAAGTATTTTGGGAATTTTGCCCGTCGGTAAAGAGCTATTTAACTGAATTGGTATACGAAAACATCATCATTATAAACTGTTAAGAGTTGAGACTGATTTGCACATTTATTACAAAATTGGACACAATCCTAATTTGTACAGTCGACATTTTAACGCTGAGGATATTAACATGGAAATGTACAATACGAGACGAGCTCGGTGGTCGAATGGTTAGCAAATGCCATTTTGAGTCTGAGGTCACGGGTTAGATTCCCGCATAAGACAAATATTTGTGTGCATGAAGATATCTGTTTGTCTTGGTCTGGGTATTTTCTATGTATAATATGTTACAAAAAAAAAATAAGTATAAATCAGTCACCTAGCACTCATGGTATAAACTTTGCTAAGTTTGGGACTAGATGACATAGGTGTGTACCGTGTGTAATTTGTCCAGGATTTTTTTTTTTATATACTACGTCGGGTGGCCGACAAGCATACGGCCCGCCTGATGTGAAGCGGTTACCGTAGCCATATTAACGCTCGCAACATAAAATATCGCTCGCGCGCCGCCACCCCCGCTACCATCGCAGCATCTCCTTCCTTTCTGGTGACCTCACTCACTCGCAGGAACACAACAGCCCTCAAGGGAACCGTTATTTGGCTGCGGTATTCTGTGAGGTGGAGGTATACATTCCCCAGTTGGGTAGCTTACAATTTCGCTCCCTATCTCTCTTTTCGCCAGAGCTTCGTTTGTCAGTCAGCAGGGTGCACCGCGTGTAGTAGAAGTTGGCTTTGGTTCAAAGATGTTGATGAACCACTTACACCCCATATTATTTATTTAATACATAATATTATTCTTTTTTAGTTAAAGACACAATATTTACCTATATTTTAAATATTAAAGAAAAGGGAGAATATGAAATAGCAAATAATTTGGCAAATGGATAGCGTCAGTGTTGAAAGTAGTGCGCTATTTAACTCAAGCTTTTACTTAATTAGTGAAATGTAACAAACAGTTAGTTGCGAAATCCTTGCACCCCTTATATTCACTTCTCGACTTCACGAGATCATCCCCCGTTATTAACTATTCCACTTTAGAATTATGAGATGAAAGTGAAAAATGAAATGCAACGCCTTAGCGCAAAAGTTCATCAGTACATTGCAATTATACACCTCCAGTATCTCCGGGAGGCAACGGAGACGAACCCGTCTAAGTTGAAATGCAAGTTTAAACTAGTTTCTGAATCCTCTCGCCAAGTTAAATTAATTTCTCAGGTAAAAATACTCCAGGTATTCCTTAAAATATATTGTGATAGTACTTGCTCGAGCTGTTTCAAGAAACATGTAAAACTTTTACAATTTCCATTCCGTTTGGGTGAAGAAGTCTTCTCGAACTCTCTGTTGATGTCAGAGTACTGGCAGCCTAGGCTAGTTGCCAATGTACTAACATTAGAAAAAAAAATTGTCAGTATTAGAGCGGGCGCTGTATGGAGTTGAGTGTGCAAAATATGAGGACCGCATTCTATAAACAGTTTTGAATTCAGAAAAGCTTGTAGAATATGATTCTGAATGTTGCCAGGAAGTTTCTTGGTCCAATTTTTTTTTATACCCCATTCCCTTGGATATCGAGTAAATGGACTGAACAAATGCTTTACAACAATTTTAATCATTGTTTTATTGAAAATTTTCAATTGTTTCTTATGATTAAAGATACTTATAGCCACTAAGTGGAAATAAAGAAACAAAAAAAAAAGAAAATGTTGAAAAGAAAAAAAAAAAAATAATAATAATAAATATTTCTGGACAATTTACACAGCGCCATTTAGTCCCAAATTAAGCTCAAAGCTTGTACTATGGGTACTAGATAACTGATATTATACTTAAAATACATTTTTTTTTGTAAATACATACATATAATACATAGAAAATACCCAGACCAAGACAAACAGACATGTTCATGCACACAAATATTTGTCTTGTGCGGGAATCGAACCCGCAACCTCGGAGTCAAAGTGGCCATTACTAACCATTCGACCACCGAGCTCGTCAATTATTAAATACATAAAAGGATATTTTATGTAATATTTTTTTTATAAAAAGAAATGATTACATAAAATGATTACAAAAATCTTATTGATCGACCTATACGATCCTCTTTTGAAAAAAAAAAAAGAATACTGCTCTGCCGTGTTTCTGGACATACAAACAGCCTTTGATAAGGTGTGGCACAAAGGCCTCCTGTGCAAGACAAGGACATCTCTACCCCATAACTATTATCTACTTGTAGAGTCCTGTCTCGCAAATCGAATATTTCAGGTGAGAGAGGAAGGAGAACTGACTGAACGGACTTCCATAATATAATAGTAGGAGTTCCACATGGATCAGTGCCGACTTCCCAGAAACACTGATGTAGAAAATAAATCAAAGATCAAATGTAAATTCCAATCACTTTTATAATAAGGAAAACAAAGGAGTAATTTATAAAATGCACTTGAATGTACAATAACGCATAAGCAAAAGGAAGTTTAGTATGCAAAATGTGAGGACCGGCAATACACTTTCCATTTTTAGGAGAATGTGTATCTACATTTTGCATAATAAGGATTTGCATGTTTTGTTAGTATTATTATTATTATTTCTTTTTAATACTTTTTTATTTTTACCCGCGGCGGAACGGAGACGGTACATGCGTTTGGGGCCCTGGATGTTTGTGCAAATCAATGTTGCCATTTATCTCCAAAACTACGAGTCCGATTTAGATGCGGTTTTCAGTGATGAGTTCGTGTTTGATTGGTGCATATTCTTACATAGATGTTACGGTGATAACTCACCAGGGGGCGCTGCAGTAAGCATTTGTTTGTAAAACTAATGTTGCCATTTATCTCTAAAACTACGAGTCCGATTTAAATGCGGTTTTCATTGACGGCTTTGGTTTTGATTGGTGCATGTTCTTAGATAGGTATAACAGTGACAACTCACCAGGGGGCGCTGCAGTAAACATTTGTTTGTGAAACCAATGTTGCCAAATGCCAATAAATATCTCCAAAACTACGAGTCCGATTTTGATGCAGTTTTCAGTGATGGGTTCGAGTTTGATTGGTGCATGTTCTTAAATAGGTATTACGGTGACAACTCACCAGAGGGCGCTGCAGTAATCATTTGTTTGTGCAACCAATGTTGCCATTTATCTCCAAAACTACGAGTCCGATTTTGATGCGGTTTTCAGTGATGGGTCCGAGTTTGATTGGTGCATATTCTTAGATAGGTGTTACAGTGACAACTCACCAGAGGGCGCTGCAGTAAACATTTGTTTGTGCAAAACCAAAACTACTAGTCTGATTCTGATGCAGTTTTCTATTGTAATACCTACGCTTGCTCTCTAAAAAGTTTGAAATAATAACAAAAATAAAAATTTTGAAAAAACACACGACGGTTAAAACGTAGTTGAAAAAGGATAAAATAATTTTGAAACCCCCGACTTAAAGAATTTATGCTATGAACTTAATAAAAAATCCAAGAAAATCCGTCGGGGGCTGCCATCTCTATTTTATATTTCAACATAAATATAAATAAGTATACAAGTTACTATAAAACTGCCAAATAACGCATATACCGTCTCCGTTCCGTCGAGGGTAAAAAAACAAACTGTACAAATATAAATTAAAATTTTTGATTACTTATGTAAAAATTTCCTTTTATGTTTTTTTTTTCAGCAATATTTGTTAAATGTTTTTTTTTTTGTTTTTTTAATTTCCACTTAGTAGCTATAAGTATCTTTAATCATAAGAAACAATTAGATATTTTCAATAAAACAATGATTAAAATTGTTGTAAAGCATTTGTTCAGTCCATTTACTCGATATCCAAGGGAATGGGGTATAAAAAAAAATTGGACCAAGAAACTTCCTGGCAACATTCAGAATCATAATCTACAAGCTTTTCTGAATTCAAAACTGTTTATAGAATGCGGTCCTCATATTTTGCACACTCAACTACCTGTGGCGCCTGCACTATATCATAAAATATACAAAACTAGAACGATCTGCGATTTAATCGACGAGCTCGGTGGCGTAGCGGTCAATGACGCTTCGGCACCAACGCTCGTGGGTTCGATTCCCACACAGGACAAACATTTGTGTGCATGAACATGTCTGTTTGTCTTAGTCTGGGTATTTTCTATGTATAATAAGTATGTATTTAAAAAAAAAAATGTATTTACGTATGTTTATCAGTTGTCTAGTACCCATAACACAAGCTACGCTTACTTTGGGGCTAGATGGCGCTGTGTAATTTGTCTGACAATATTTATTATTTATTTAATGTAGCCTGTAGTGGCGAGCCCGGTGGTGGAATGGCTAGCAATGTTCACCTTGGACTCCGAGGTCGCGGGTTCGATCCGTATGGATGCGTATCCCAGCAGTGGGATGTATAATGGTTGACGACGATGACATTGTTATTAACTGAGTATTTATATACTTTATAAGTTATCTTAGTCAATGTAATAGACGAGCTCTGTGGTCGAATGGTTAGCGATGGCCACTTTGACTCCAAGGTCGCGGGTTCGATCCCCGCACAAATATTTGTATGCATGAACATGTCTGTTTGTCTTGGTCTGGCTATTTTCTATGTATGTATTTACAAAAAAATGTATTTAAGTATAATATCAGCTATTTAGTGCCCATTTGATTAGTTTGGGATTAAATGGTCGTGTGTAATTTGTCCAGGAATAAAAAAAAATGTAATCCCTTATCATTTTATACAATACCGGACTTGTTTAAACAAAGGAAAATATTAAATTGATCCACAAAAAAAAACTGCCCCCTTACCACCATCTCTTATTGCGATTCAATATCTGAACAGAATGCTGAATCATACCAATGAATAAGCGACTCTATTCCATTTGAAATAGAGTATATCCCTAATCTCTTATTGCAATTCAATAACTGAACAGAATGCTTATTCATTGGTATGAATAAGCAATCTATTCAATTATTGAATCGCAATAAGAGATGGTGGTAAGGGGGCTGGGGCTCTACTGCCGTAGTTGAAGCGGATTACCATCCAATATTTTAATTCCAAAAATAGGTCTTACGTTTAAGTTATTGACAAACATCTTCAGCTTAGTCGGCAGAGCTCCAGATATTCTACCAATTAACCTAAACACGTGTACCATAAATATAAGTTGTAGTTTGATTTTCGCAATCAATGCGATGGCAATCGGCTTCAGCTTAGCCGATAGGACCCCTGATTTGCACATCAAATTAATCTGAACGGACATCAAATTCTGTAATTGATGTGCACTAAGTATTTTTTGATGTTACGTTAAATAAACAAATTAGCACTTTTTTTTTTTTTTTTTTATACCACCAGTGTGGCAAACAAGGATACGGCCCGCCTGATGGAAAGCAGTTACCGTAGCCTATGAACGCCTGTAACACCAGAGGCATCACACGCGCGTTGCCGACCCTGTAAAAACCTCTTCACGCCTTTTTTGAAGAACCCCATGCTGTAGTCCCCTGAGAAAACCTCGACAGGCAGTTCATTCCACAGCTTGACAGTACGCGGGAGAAAACTTCTCTGGAACCGCACAGTACGTGACCACTTAGGCTCCAATGTGTGAGGATGAATTCCCTGTCGATGGCGAGCAGTGCGACTGTAGAAGGAGGTCGTTGGCATCATATCAAACAACTCCTCTGAACACACCCCATTGTACAGACGGTAGAACACACAAAGGGACGCAAAATCTCTTCTCAGACTTAACGGTTCTAAACCGTCTGTTAGTTTGGGATCGTCGACAATCCTCACAGCGCGCCTTTGAATCGAGTCACAAGGTGCAAGCTGGTATCTAGGCGCTCCCGCCCATAGATGGCAACAGTACTCCATATGCGGCCGTACTTGAGCTTTGTAAAGCATAAGTCTCTGCCGCGGATTGAAGTACTGCTTCGCCCTGTTGAGCACACCTAGTTTCTTCGGTTATTATTAATTAAACTTATACTGTAACAAAGCATAAATTAATCTGTAAATATTATAATGTATCGAAATCACTAACAAATATTCAATATTATTATGTGTGATGCAATTTTCGTAAAACATTTCATCAATTTATAAATTGGTAACGGTTAGCATAATATGATTAAGCATATCATTTGATATTGATGAAATGGCATAATTTTAATCTGTATATTAATGAATAACTTAAATTTTAATAACAAAAATTACTCCTGTATTATTGCGTCACGGTGCAATTAGTCCTGTGAATTCAATAGTAAGTTATTAAAGATAGAAGAACATAAGAATAACATAAGAACATAAGTCTTGGTTCAGTGAGGTTAATTAGGTAGGACAAGTAATTTTTGCGCTGGTATATGAAACATTTAAATTACTTAGTTATGAAGATTTAAATTGCGCGGATTATCGCTAAGGCGATAATATACGTCATTCGATGAAATTTATAAGCCTAAAACCTTTGTAACGAAAATAATAATAAAAAATATTTATATCTTAATCTTTAAATTGAACATTTGCAATTTTTATAATACGTTATTTATTATACGAAAAAAAGATATAAATGAGACTGTTGACAGCGTAGGACGTCCACCCACAAGGTGGACAGACGACCTCATTATGACCGTAGGATCGCGCTGGATGCAAGCCGCTTCCAACCGGTCTTATTGGAGAACTAGAGGGGAGGCCTATGTCCAGCAGTGGACTTTCAATGGCTGAGATGATGATGATGATGATGAAGACTGTTTTCAACTTTAAATTCGCTACTCCATCTAAACCATAAGAGATAGAATAAACGTTGCATAAGCGATTAAAAGTGACCGCGAATAGGGACAGACTTTTGGTCACGCGGGCCGCAGGACACTTCAATAGGCGTGTGAACCATTTTTTTTCGATTTGTTATTTAAAGACGTCACAATAATATAACTAAAGGTGACAGAATTACTTCGATAGGCTAAAAACTTCTCGAGATATGATAACTTGAAGATCACAATTTTGGACTATCCCGAAAACGCTCCATACAAAAGGCATACAGTATTATGACGTCACGATACGCTATTTCATATGCATTAAATCAAAAATTTGTACGACAGCTATGTTAAATATTGCGTTTATGTAGCTAGTGCCGTAACAAAAGTTATATTTTTTATTGTTTCTACAATGGTAATATTTATTTTTTATAATTTCATACTTTTCAAATGGACTTTCCCACCAAACTTTGATCGACCATAAAATACGTCGGACATAAGTTATAAAAATTTTGAGATCGCAGATCGTTCTACTTTTATGTATTTTACGTTACTGGTAGAGAGTTTTTATAATTTTACTAGCGGCCCGGTACGTGCTTCGCTACGTATAAAGTAAAATAATAAAAAAAAAATTGGAACACCAAATTCATTTATTCAAACAAAAAATTTTTTTTATTAATTGCTAGCTATTTTAAAACTTAATCCAAAACATTTGGACTCTCGAACAGGCAACATAAAGTCGAAGTACGTCAAATGAAAATGAAATGACCGCATGAATGACATAACAACATGCTTGTACTGTCAACACTGAAAAAAGTTTCAATTTGACAGCAAAATCCCCATTAACAAAATTATCCCCCATTTATTGAATTCATTTGTTACAAAAAAATGTGTCCATTGGCGTCGACTGTCTCTTGTTTTCGCACCGTATCGCGTTGGCGTTAAGGTCGCCTTGTTAAAAAAGTAAAAGTATTTATATATACCTTCTAATACGACTATTTATAAATATGTTTCAAGATTATGTTAACTCTTGAAACATATTTATAAATGGTCGTATTAGAAGGTTTTTTTTACGTCTGAATTGGACAATTAAAATGATGACATTATAAACAAAATAAATGTTATTTTTTTATAATGCCATCATTTTAATAGGGAATATGCATAAAATTTTAATTGGCCTCAAATATTTTTTTCTAGATTCTATATTGTCTTTAAATTATACCTAAAAGGTTTCTTTTTTGTTAGTTATTACTTAAACCCAGAAAAAAAAAAGTTAAAATTATGCTACGAAAATTCAAACTTTCAAAACGCGTCACCATTGGTCGAAATGAAATGTGACGTCATTGGTCATGTCAACAATCATGTCATTTGATTTACCGGCGTCGATATATATTGAAATGTGTTACTGTGTTAATAGCATTTGAGAGAAAAAATGTTTGAAACTGTATTCAGGTGTGGATTACTTGTAAATCATATGAATAATATGAGTAATCAATCTGTGACGATGACAGAAACTGGTTTTGTGAAAGCACAATCAGATAAATAATAAATAAATAAATATTTCTGTACAATTTTACACAGCGCCATCTAGTCCCAAATTAAGCACAAAGCTTGTGTTATGGGTACTAGACAACTGATAAATGTACTTAAATACATTTTTTTTTGTAAATACATACTTATAATACATAGAAAATACCCAGACCAAGACAAACAGACATGTTCATGCACACAAATGTTTGTCTTGTGCGGGAATCGAACCCGCGACCTCGGAGTCAAAGTGGCCATTGCTAACCATTCGACCACCGAGCTCGTCAAGCCGATCTCAAGTCAAGATAATCTACCGAAAATACCTAGATGAATTTATGATGTCGCTATATTTTGTTTGTTTGTATCGTCTCGGTACTCATTGCCTGTTAATGTTAAGATTTCTATGAACTTTGCTAGTGTCATAGCTGTATGTACCAAAATAAAATAAATAAAATATTTTGCATCAAATTTGGGGTGTAATTAGTTCATCAAATCTTTGAATCAAACTCAACCTCACCTGCACGTGGTGCACCCTGCTACCTGACAAACGAGGCTTTGTGACCGCGCGAGTGATATTTCATGTTGCGAGCGTTGATATGGCTACGGTAACCGCTTCACATTAGGTGGGCCGTATGCTTATCTGCCACCCGACGACGTAGTATAAAAATAAGAAATCTCGCTTTTACGAGAGACAGGTTACAAAGATCAAAGGAACGAAAGCTGCAAGATGAATTATTATGTAACATGTTATATTGTTGCCCATAACATAGATTTTTATTCATAAATGTTTAAATAATACTTACTTACAACAAAACATACATAACCTATAAATACCTAACCATTTGCCATTAAAATAATTCCTAAACTCCTAATTTACGTCTATATCATTATAATTTAAACGTAATATGTATTATATTATTTAAGCTCACTCAAGTATGATATCTGTAAATACTTTTAAACTCATATACTTTTATTATCTTCGTACTTTCGTATCGCGTGGAATACGAAAAAAACACTTTATTAGGTATACTAATAGTAGTGTTTTTGCACATCGGCACCATACAATACTCGTATGAAGGTTTTTTAACTTCTTCCATGATTTGTACATCAATTAATAATAAAAAAACTGAAAATAAGTATGAAGTAATTAACAGTACTGACACGTACGTGACCAATGACGTCACCAAAAGCGCGCGCTAAAAGGTGGTGTTTGAACTGGTCAAATTTATTCAATGTTTTAAAATGCATTTTGAAAAATAATTTCACTATTTTCCAGGCTATTTATATTCTATTCTATGTAGGTAATAAAGATGTAAATAATTAATTTAAGAAATAAAAAAAAAAACATGTGCAACTTCGTAGCAAGAATCCTAATTTACGAATATATAAGGAAATGAAAAGCACTCTAATTAACGGGAAATCAAAGTTAAGATGACAAATTGCCTTCTAAGCGGATTTACGTCGCCATCTTGGAGGGGTTTATTGTTGAAAAGGCGTAATTTGCTCTCTTGCGAAAAATTCATCTGACGCAGGATGTTTCAGTAAAGGTAAGCAGGGATCAGAAGCTGAGATTAAAATTTGAGAAATAATATTTTTAAAAGTTGATACTGATCAATAATAATAAGCCACAAGTATAACAACCTAAGTATAACAACATAGTATAACAACAGCTTTTTTTTATATATACTACGTCGGATGGCAGACAAGCATACGACCCACCTGATGTGAAGCGGTTACCGTAGCCATATTAACGCTCGCAACAAATTATCGTTCGCGCGCCGCCACCCCCGCTGCCATCGCAGCATCTCTTTCCATTGTGGTGACCTCACTCACTCGCAGGAACACAACAGCCCTCAAGGGAATTGTTATTTGGCTGCGGTATTCTGTGAGGTGAAGGTACATTCTCCAGTCGGGTAGCTTACAATTACGCTCCCTACCTCTCTTTTCGCCAGAGCTTCGTTTGTCAGTCAGCAGGGTGCACCGCGTGCAGGTGAAGTTGGCTTTGGGTCAAAGATGTTGATGAACCACTTACACCCCAAAATATAGTTTTTGTGTTGGCAATAGTTTTTGGGGTGGCGGCTCACGAGCTAAACTAAACTGCATATTTTATAGTACATACATGTATGAAAACATTATATATGTTGCGGCGACGAAGCGTGGGACGCACTCTCCCTAGATAAACCGATCTAGGCTGATTACATAGCCGTATGTTCTACTGACACTCGACGTAGTAAAAAAACATTCGCATTATAACATATTTTGTATATTTTGCTCTATATTACCAAATTTTAGTCCTAAATCTGGAGGGTTCCCCTAAAATTTGGCTCTATTTTAATGAAAAACCTGTGTAAATCCAAGTCCCTAATCTCCAAACACGTGACGGTACTGCGCCATTTTATTCAATCGCCATTGTCGTGCTTCCTCTAGGGACAGGGAGGTACTGTACACATTTCACAATAGTTACTATTACCCGATGTTGCTACACTGTAGACCTTCTAATGCTCCCGTGGGAATGTTTTGCTTTAACAAAGACTTCCCCTCTTTGGCTCCTTGTCGTAACTAACTTAGTTAAATAGTTAACCTACACTACTGTCTATCTGCATATCTATCTATATATATATATACACCTAAATATGTAACAGTCGAAACTCATGACCAATCAAAAATAGTTTCGACTAAGGACGTTGGTCAAAACCACTTCTAACTGACTGACGCAGTCAAAAGTAATTTAGTCCAAGGAAATTAATTGGTTAGGTTATAAGGTTAGGTTATGCTTGTGATCAACAAAAAGCTCGACTTGCTTTTGAAGAGGCAGGTGATATACTTGAGTTTGACTAGTTAAAACTAGGAGCACCTGGACATCTTCGAGTTAAAACTTTAAATTATACGAAATCACTTTTGACTAATTACGTTAGTCAAACCCACTACTAACTATAAAAATCAGTCAAATCTGTTTTTGGATAAGGTCATTGGTTAAAAGCGGTTTTGACCGATTATGAGTTTTGACTGTACATAATATATACAATGTGAGTGCCTGCAAAAACCTAATCTGTAGGTATATATAAAAAATAATTTCTATTTGCCTTGGTCATCACGCGTGAACAGATGAACCAATTTCGCATTTTTTTTTTATTGTGTTTATTATCGTCAGGAGAAAATTCTTATGAAAAACAACGGGTTGCACTCCGGGAGTGCAGGCAGAAGTGAAAACTTGAACATTAACGTTGTGCATTTTTGAATATTTTGGAATGGTTGGGAAATAATTTCGCATGAATTGCTTTTTTAATTAATAGATGCACTTTGTTCAATTTCCATATTTTAAACACTTTATATACACGAATTTTACAAGTATACAGACGCTCAAGCCATCAGCAGTCACCATCCGTGGATGCGCGTAGCAGACTGTAGTACAAACACACACGCACACTCGCGCAAGCGTCCTGCGCCGCACTAAAATTTACTTTATATCACAGTATAAGTAATAGTACTAACGTATTTATATGTTAAGTATTATGTTCTAATTTCTTTTAAACGCAAACGTCATTCTCGAACGAGGTGACACTACGTATTTCATCATTCTATTATAATTCTTATGGTCTTTTCTTAAAGGTGAATTTTGTAGTCTCGCAGCTCTATATAAAAATGTCAAAACTATTTCGATTCAAACCAATCTCAATCGTATCGTCTTTGCTTAAAGTTGAATTTTGTAGTTTCGCAGCTTTATCTTACGATCGGGACACGTGATCCTGACGCGAGTTTAACATTTTTTACCTATCCCAAAAAAGTGCACAGTGCCGCTAAAGAAGATTTCACTACAAAGAAAAATAAGAAAGTTAAGCGGAATATTAGAAAATTTAAGGTCATTTGACAGCGAGCGCGAAACCAATTCGAATTCAATAATTATAGTTAGGAAGACAGGACAACTTTTGTCGGGTCAGTTAGTGATAAATAATGATTTTTGAGAAAAATTATAAACCGACTTCTGCTGGCAACAGGGCAAATTTAAGGGTTTCCATCGATTTTTCTGAGATCCCCTCACCAGACCCTGACTTGGTGAATATGGGACCACCTCGTAATCATACCCTTTCAAATAAAAAAAAAAGAATTTGACCATACGTTCTTATAAAATTTATCAGATTCCCTTGATTTCCCATCATCAGATCCGGACTTGGTGAATATGAGACCACCTTGCAATCATACCCTTTCAAATAAAAAATGAATTTTTGAAAATCAGTTCGCAATTCGCGAAGATATCAAATAACATACATACAAAAAAAAAACAGTGGAATTGAGAACCTCCTCCTTTTTTTAAGAAGGTTAATAAAAATATTTGCAAAGAAATACAAAGTCTCAGTTATGCCCGCTTAAAAATTACGATCTACAAACAAGTTTTTGATATATTACTTACCGAACGATACCTTGGAGCCATCAAATATATCCCTAGATATTGAAATCCATTTACATAAATAGGTATTGCCTATATATAATGATGTTTAGTCTACTTCTGGCAGATTCTAAATGGGTTTACTTGAGTCGGGAGAGAAATCCCTGTCATTTCTTTTCAAGAAAAAGTTTATCAAAGTCAAGTATTCCCACTGAGCCATAACCACTTCCAACCCTCGGCTCACGACTCCGGGTATATCCTCAGTGGGGCTATCGGAGCGCCTCTAAGGCTTGGAACAAAACTAAACTCCTAACTAACTTGGCAACTCACAGCAACATAAAACTAACAACTTTATTGCGCAAGTAATAATATAACTTAAATTGGCAGTGATCCCTCCATGGCTTATATAATTATAACATTGTATTTAATCATACCTCTAAAAATTGCCTTACACAGGGAGGTTTCAGGCCTGGATTCGTAGTAATATATACAATACTAGCGGCTCCCGCGACTCCGTACGCGTGGAGTTAGTTATTTGCACATAATATTTAATTATATTCGAAAAAGCTGAAAATACCTAATGAAAGGAAAAAATAAAAGAAAGATAAAAACAATCAAAATCTAGACATTTTTTTAGGATCAGTGAAGTCGACAGATATTATTTTTTCTAAACCTCTCTATAAAACTTAAAATACTTTTTATAGTTATAATAAAACATCCCTCCATAAGGAGGGATATAGTAAATAGTTGTTTTCAATAATTCTACCATTTAAAACCCTTCTGCCATAATTACTTTAACCGTTTTAACCCCTTAGGGTTAGAGTTTGGGGTGTAAGTGGTTTATCAACATCTTAGAACCAAAGCCAACTTCACCTGTACGTGGTGCACCCTGCTGACTGACAAACGAAGCTCTGGCGAAAAGAGAGGTAGGGAGCATAATTATTGTAAGCTACCCGACTGGGGAATGTACCTCCACCTCACAGAATACCGCAGCCAAATAACAATTCCTTTGAGGGTTGTTGTGTTCCTGCGAGTGAGTGAGGTCACCAGAAAAGAAGGAGATGCCGCATTGGCAGCGGGGGTGGCGGCGCGCAAGTGATATATTATGTTGCGAGTGTTAATACGGTTACGGTAACCGCTTCACATCAGGCGGGCCGTGTGCTTGTCTGCCACCCGACGTAGTATAAAAAATAAATAAATAAATAAAGAGTTTCGTAAAATCCGTTCTTGGCGGATGTCTGCACCCTATAAGGAACTTACCTGCCAAATTTCAAGATTGTAGATGTTATAGTTTCTGAGATTTCGTGATTAATCAGTGAGTGGTATCGCTTTTATATATATAGATTGTCGGATGATTTTGATCGTCGTCTGTTAGTTAATTAATTTAAAGCTATTCTCAGAGAAATGTAAACTTTAGTGAGGTCAGATCAATCAAATCTGTGCAGACCTTCTGGGAAAGTAGACAATTCCTCTTCAGTGCAAAGTTTGAATCAATATTCTTGAGATGATCAGCAAAGCTGTGATACTTTCGCCTTTCTTACTTCCTGAAGAATTCATTAAGGTATTTTTTATACAACGTCGGGTGGCAGACAAGCATACGGCTCGCCTAATGTGAATACTATGGTAATTGAGCAAAGTAAAGGGTGGTGAAAGTATGTACATGACCTGCAACACGTGAGTGATATCCCTAGTGCTGCTAGTATAAATAAGAAATGTCTGCTTAACATCAGTCAGTCTACGTTTTTGTCACTTTAGAAGGATATATTTTTTTATATGTGCCTCGAAATTAACCCCATAGATGCTGATGTACAATAATGTTATAATAAAGCATTTTTACTGTTCCATGTAATTATACATTATTATTTTTTTTACCCACCGCTTTCGCTGCTAAGGCATCATCAAGGTAAACAGATGGTGTTTGTGATTAAAAATAAATAAATAAAACAAATAAATATTCGTCGACATATTACACAGCGCCATCTAGTCCCAAACTAAGCAAAGCTTGTACTGTGGGTACTAGATAACTGATATGATCTACATAAATACTTTTAAGCTATTGCATAGCTTTTATCGCGGGCTTTGAGCGCGGCGACCGAATCAAGAAATTCCGTAACGAAAATAAAACCTATCGCCCCCACCTAATATGACCTTTGGACTCGACCTGGCTTAAGAACATTTCCTTAGACAATACATACTCGTATTTCGCCAGTGAGTATTATCGAGTCAATGGCGCAGTTGTAAATGTGTGACCAAATTGAACTATCGTTTCTACGTTCGCGCCTCGATGTGGTCATTACTCTTTTTGTAAATTTATTCGATGTTGGTGAGTGACTTAAGACTTTTTTTGAACTTTTTCGCTATTATTATTTCGATTCGAAGATTATTACGCTACGCTATTATTATTCAATTTTGACATACGATACATTGTCATATACTACCGTAACGTACATACGATACCGTAACGAAAATAAAACCTAACACCCCCCACTCCGCCTACCATGTAGCTCGGTCCCACGCTCAAAAAGTGTAACTTGAATTAATATCAAAGAAAAAAAATACTGCATAACTAAATAAATAATTATAATTGCATAAGTTGATAAAAAATGCTATGCAATAGCTTTACCGCGGCAGTCCCCGAGTGCCACACGTATTTTTTTTTTTTGTAAATACATACATATAAATAGAAAACTCCCAGACCAAGATGAACAGACATGTTCATGCACAGAAATGTTTGCCTTGTGCGGGGATCGAACCCGCAACCTCGGAACCAAAGTGGCCATTGCTAGCCATTCGACCAGCGGGCTCGTCGATTATCAACAGTATCAACGTATAACAACGTATAACAGCATCCTGAGCATGTTCGCGAGCAGGCTGGACAGCTCTTATCTGAATCGTTGCTGTGCCATATCCAGTGGGTTGAAGCGGATGTGACGCAGCGGCGGTTTGGATATTAATAATTAAAATTACAATTTATAATAAAGTTTGTATTACTAACATAGTTTACTAAGATTCTACTAACAAAATATGAGCTTGTAATTGCTTGAAATAAAATATATTCATTCATTCATAACACATTTTCTAAAAAACTCTCAAACGTTTCGTAACCTAGCTTTGTCTCTGGTGTTCTATAAACTATTTTCATATCATCCTGTAATTGCTGTCACGCGAGTGTTTCACAGGGTTCGGGACGTTTCGAGAATACACCCCGAATGCTCACAAATAAAATTTTATGACCCAAATTCGTATTCGTGTTCTAGTGAAATACATTTTACGTCCCCATTCCGGTTCGTATGAAAATTTGTTATGCCCGCTTTCGGCTCTGAGGAGCGATATGTTTTATCCTTAAATGTAATGGATGCGTACCTAAAAGAAATACTCTTGTATGTCGCATATTATGTAAGTACATTTGTACATTGAGATTTTCATCTTTTCACCTTTAATCATTGGAAGCATTTGACTCGTTTCAAAAGAGGAATGAAATGAAATGATCTGTCGAAGCTGGTTACTTCGATATGTGACTTATTCAATATTTTCTTATTGAGGTATTGAATGTCGGCAGTAAGAAGGTATCCAATTTTCATTCAATTTCTTTAATCATATTATACTCGTAACTCGTAATGTACACTGCACATAGAAATGGTTGATTTTGTTTGAGGAAATAGTAACTTACACTCTTTGGCTTACGCCCACGGCTTTGCTTGCATGAATGTCGTTTATATCGCGCCAAAACGTGGCCTATGTCCTTCCTCCAGATAATATTATATATTCTTTATTGCACATATAATACATAACAAATGTTAACTGTTACAAATAAACACAATATAAAAATTATTAAACGAATAATAAAATGCAACAGTTTGTAGTTTTGCAAAGAACTATACTGATTTACGCAGCGCATGTGAGTAAAGCTTTTAGTCGGTATTATATTTTTTTATTTTATATATCTTCAATAACCACCTTCATATTTCATCGAATTTACAAAAAAACCCTAATGAATTATATACCTAATCCTTTTTCATGGATCTCTCGGTACATTGGTGAAAATCCGTTCAGTAGTTACTATGGTAGTTATTAAGTTCATTGCGTTCAGACGGACAGACGCGAAGGGGGATTTTTTTAATAATACGAGTATATCATAGAACATTACAATATATACAAGGCCATATCTCATATCTTATCTTATAATGGGTCGAAGTGTCCTATGTGGATGCATGTGGTTCATCAACATCTTTGAACCAAAGCAGGTTGGCATTGTTTGATGAAGTTTTTGATACCTACGATCACGCGCACGTGATGCACCCTGTAGACGGACAAACTAGGCCCAGACGAAAAGAGAGGTAGTCCATAGCGTATTTTGTTAGCTATCCGACTGGGGATGTACCTTCACCTCATAGAATACCGCAGCTAAATAACAATTCCCTTGGGAGTTGTTGTGTTCTTGCGAGTGAGTTAGGTCCAGGAAGGAGTTGACACGTTAGCAGCACGGATAGAAGCGGTCGAGCGATATTTCATGTTGCGAGCATAAATACGAGGCTACGGTAGCCAATTCATATCAGGCGGGTGGTATGCTTGTTTTCCACCCGACGCAGTTAAAAAAGAGAGACGCATAGAAAAATATATTCAGGGACCTAATCAGATCGATTTTTTACTTGCGTAAAATTGCATACGTAAATTTTACAAATAAAAATAGGGGAAGGCGGGAGAATAGAAACAAAACAAGAGGGGATGATATTAAATAAATAAATATTGTCAGACAAATTACACAGCGCCACCTAGCCCCAAAGTAAGCGTAGCTTGTGTTATGGGTACTAGACAACTGATAAACATACGTAAATACATTTTTTTTTGTAAATACTTATGATACATAGAAAACACCCAGACTAAGACAAACAGACATATTCTACTCTATATGTACTCTTGATACTGAACAGTGTTACTTATTGTAATGTAAAATTTTCCTTGTGAGATGTGAATAAATATATATTATTATTATTATTATTCATGCACACAAATGTTTGTCCTATGTGAGAATCGAACCCACGAGCGTTGGTGTCGAAGCCGCGTCATTGACCGCTACGCCACCGAGCTCGTCATATTATTGTAGTAGAGGAGAAAAAGAAAGCACGAGCGTAAACGCGAGGCGGAAACTTAGTTTACTAATATACGAATACTGCTACTTGATCAACGAACGAACAATGTGATTTATTCACAAGTCTGTCACTCTACGAAATTCTGTAGCTGTCACGTACGTACCTCGCACCGAGCCTGTTGCTCCAATTGTTGAGGAAATTTTGCTTTTTTGTTCAAATAAACATTGTGTAACTGTCGTGGAAGACATGCATGGGAGAACATTCGTACACGTATGTCATGTCACTTTAGACATTCAACCGATTGTATGTACATACATATATAAATAAGCATGTTTTTCTAATCTTTTTTAGTTTCACTGAATTGTCTGTAATCAAATCTTGCAAGTTTAAGTTGAGCTGTAATTTGGCGCACGATGACCTAAATGCAACATTTTATAAATCAAAATGGCGACCGCCATAAAATGGCGACTTATAATTTCCACATCAACACTTAATTAATTAAAATAATGGCCACGTAACTGAGAATACACTAACTTAATTATATAATAAATAGTACAGTACATATAATATCAGAAGCCGCAAGCTAAATTACTAACACTAAACACTGTTGGCCATGTGGTTTCCGGTAGACTAGAATAGAATCACTCCGTCTCTTCCCGTGGATTTCGTACAATGCGACTAACTACCAGCTAGGCAGGCCTATATGAATCAGAATCACAGCACTGTGAGTGGAATGGATGGCCGTGTGGTTTCCGGCAGACTAGAATAGAATCACTCCGTCTCTTCCCGTGGATTTCTTACAATGCGACTAAGGGAAATACATTATAAAACATCGATCAGGCCTCCCCAACCCGTCTGGCCAGCGTGGGGAGTGTAGGCCAAATCCTCCTGTCTGAGACGGACGAGAGAGAGTCGTGCTCCTGTAGTGGAGACTTAAATGACCTGATGATGATGATATAAACAAGCACGTTTTTCCGCGCTTATTAGATTCACCGAGGTGTCTGTAATCAAATCTTTCAATTTCCACATTATCACTAAATTAATTAAAATAATGGCCACGCAACTGAGAGTAACATCATAACATGTAGTATATAATAAATAGTACAGTACATATAATATCAAAAGCCGCAAGCTAAATTACTTAAAGAAAGACTTACCTACTTACTCTGCTGGCTCGCGCAATGTCTTCTGATCTTGTAGAGCCCCTCGCCAGTCGGTATGCTGAAGCTCCCAAATATTCGACCACATCCCTCCAACGATATCTGAGGCCGCCGACTGGACAACGACCAACTGGTTTCCCTAAGATATACTCTCTTCATACCGCGGTCATTTCACATACTCTCGATACGATGCACCGCGGCCCTTCACAAAGTGTTTGTATCTAGGTTTCTAAATAACATAGAACAACCAAAATCCGAATTTACAAGACTGTTATAAGACCAACATTTACGAGTATGTGCGCTGCCACCATCGCTACCAATGCAGCAACTCATTCCTTTCTAGTGACCTCACTCACTCTGTGAGTGAGTGAGGTCACTAGAAACCTCAAGGGAATTGTTATTTGGCTGCGGTATTCTGTGAGGTGGAGGTACTTACCCAGTCAGGCAGCTTAAAAAGCTATGCCCTACCTCTCTTTTCGCCAGAGCCTCTTCTGTCAGTCAGCAGGGTGCACCACGTGCAGGAGAGGTTGACTTTCGTTGAAAGATGTTGATGAACCAATTACACCCCTGTAATCTGAAGTAAACGCCGTAATTGAGAAACTATTTACTGAGACTGACGTGATAACTTCAATGAGACAAAACCTCAAAGACGCCGCTGGCTCCACCACGTCGAGAGAATGGGAGTTGACTTAAAGAAAGCCATATGACTAATTGATAGATAGACAAACACACAACGTACTAAACTGACGAGATTCCTTATTTGGCTAAGGAACACTAAAATAGCTACATAAAGCTAGCTTCAGCCTTTGTCTCATTTTTTTGTCGAGGATAATTAATGGATTCACCCAAGAAATACGGAACACTCGAAGCTCTTAATTAAATCCCGCAGCAAGACCGGATAAAATATAGCTATCTCCGGAGTGTAAAGGAGACTAGGTGATCTATCAATGCACTGGGGAAGTAATTTATTTTTAAGTTCAAGATAAATAGGAAACTCCAGTTAGATGCTTAGGCAATTAAATCTAATTACTATTTTCTAAACTAATAGGTTTTATAAAGAGATAAAAAGAGGGAGTGCCGGCAGAAGTGAAAATTTGAATATTAAAGTTGTACATTTTTGAATATTTTAGAATGGTTAGGGAATAATTTCGCACGAATTGCTTTATTTATCAGTATAAAAGTACTATTATTTAAGTGGTAAAATATAATATTCATTTATTGCGCTATCATACACAAACATAACCCCTACTGTGTGAGTCACAGTGTGACGTCATCAACCTATTAAGTAATTACACTACTAAAGTAGGCATAGCAGTCCATCGTTGCAGATGAAATTCAGCTATTTTTTGATAACACCAAACTAATTAAATTATTATTATTTAAATAGTTGTCTTGGCCAACTTGCCAGATAAATATTTAAAAAAAAATGGAAAATTCACCTGCCCCCCCTTAGGTACACACAGTAGAAATATAAGATGCAAAAATTCGTCAGCAACACAACCTTCCTGGTATCTCAGTTGGAAGAGCACTCGACCGGTCATCGAGAGGTCGTGGGTTCAAATCCCACCTAGGGGGGCAGGTGAATTTTTCCATTTTTTTTTAAAATAATTTGTATTACATTAAAAATAAACACAGGAGCAGGCATACTTTCGTCGCGCGGTAAAAATAGAGGGAGATATTACTTCGTCCCTTAGGCCGCGCCGGCGGTCTACTCTCCCTCCATCTTACGAATTTTCTATCAGGTCACGTATCCTGACGCGAGTTTAACATTTTTACCCATCCCAAAAAGTGCACAACGCCGCTAAAGAAGTTTTCACTTCAGAAATGATTCTTTTTCTAGGTTCGTAATGAATAAATAAATATTCCTGAACAAATTACACAACTCCATCTAGTGTCAAACTGCGCAAAGCTTGTACTATGGGCACTAGATAACTGATGAATATAGTTAAATCATCATCATCATCATCAGGTCATTTTAGTCTCTACTACAGGAGCACGACCCTCTCTCGTCCGTCCCAGACAGAAGGTGGATTTGGCCTACACTCCCCACGCTGGCCAGACGGGTTGGGGAGGCCTGAGCGATGTTTTATAATGTATTTCCCTTAGTCGCCTTGTACGACATCTACGGGAAGAGACGGAGTGATTTTATTCTAGTCTGCCGTAAACCACACGGCGATACTTAACTACATTACTTGAAATACATAAATTTTTATACTGCATCGGGTGACCACAAGCTTACGGCCCATATGTTATGAAGCAGTTACCGTAGCCATATTAACGCTCGCAACATAAAATATCGTCGTAAAATCAAATAGTTTAATGGTAACGATTAAGTAATAAGAAATAAATTGAAAATTGAGAAGTTCAATTGACAATAAATCATACTTTGAACGAACTTTCGTAATACTTGGAGCCGCGTGGCAGCCCTTGCGATCGGTTCCACATTCGACTCAGAGGGGAGGTGAGGTCGCCTTGTGAGAGTGGCAGGGAGTGGCCATACTGTACATAGTAGGTACTATTAAATATACTGTGGTAATTAATGTAATAGGAATGCCTAGTAAGGGCCCAGTAAGCTTACATAGTCGTATCTACGTTTAATATCATCATCTATCTAGTGTAGAGATGTCCTACATTAGAGCTTGTGTTGAGTGAAGTTTATGAGACCGCCATACGTGCACTTGGCTAGCTCACCCGTATATTCCGCTTATACGAACCTTTATATAAAGTTGGCGCTGAGCTGCCTCAAGTTGAAATAGCAAAACGTAGATACCTACTGACTTATTTAAAGTGTACATTAAGCTGAATGCAATATGAAAATATTGTCATAAGTATTACCATTGTTCGCGCGCACTGTCAAAGGAATTTCCAAAGCTTCCTTTTCCGACTAATTTCTTTTGATTCAATTTGTTGTGAGTTTTAACTTACTGCTGCAGTGCTATGCCTTCGCATTGTTAGTATGGAATATTATAACGTGATATCGTCTTATAAATCGATGAACGCCGGCTGCACGCACGAAAAAGCATGACTCATTGTCACGTTCCGCCTGAGCCGAGCGTGCAAGCGAGAGGCGCAGGGGTACGGTACAATCGGCCTAAGTGTTCGGCTTGTGACACATCTATCTCTCTTCCACTCTTTTTCTGACGTTATCACGGAAATATTATCGTCCGTAAACCGACTTTACAGACAACTATTTTTTTTATACCAGTAAAGTGTCATACAAGCATACTGCCCGCCTGATTTAAATCAGCTACCATAGCCTATGAACGCCTGTAACACCACGGGCATCACACGCACGTTACCGACCCTGTAAAAACCTCTTCACGCACTTTTTGAACAACCCCATGCTGTAGTCTCCTGAGGAAACCTCGACAGGCAGTTCATTCCACAGCTTGTCAGTACGCGGGAGTAAATGATCTTGTAATTAAAATAGACTGGTTCAAGTTACTGTGTGCGGCAGGCTGCCAAGTTATAAGCCGCCTGATATGTACGCCTGCTTGGCAGCCGTTTCTCATATATTCAGGTTGATCAATCGGTAGTGAATCGAGCCAAATGGAGATTTCTACGCTTAGCTAACCAAAAGTGTTATGACATATCGACGGCTTGATATTTTGTACACCATTTATATGATCAGTTGTACTTACGTACTACGTCTGAACGCTTAGTTTAGAACTCCCTTGTTGCTACCAAATCAGAATAGTATACTACGGGATGCGACATGCACCGAATTCAACATGGCGTCCCTCTCTCGCCGCCAAAGATCACACGCCAAGAGAACATGGTATGCTGATTGATTGATTTGCAGTAGAACATTCGCTACGCTGCCTATTATGAAGTTTAAGTGACGAGTAACAGCACAAAAAGCAGAAATTACATATCGTCCCAATGTGATAAAAAAAAAATCAGGTTGCACTCCGGGAGTGCCGGCAGAAGAGAAAACTTGAACATTAACTTTGTGCATTTTTGAATATTTTGGAATGGTTAGGGAATAATGTCGCACGAATTGCTTCATTTATGAGTATAAAGTTACTCTCATTTATTAAATATTCATTTGACATATAAAATTAAATATTCATTTGTTGCGCTATCGTTCACAAACATGACAATTTATATGTCATTAAAAATAAACAGCAGGAGCAGGCATACATTTTCGCCGCGCGGTAGAAAGAGAGGGGGATAATACTTTCTCGCTCCTATGCCGCGTAGCCGGTCTACTCTCCCTCCGTCTTATGAATTTTCGATCAGGCCACGTGTCCTGACGCGAGTTTAACATTTTTTACCCATCCCAAACAGTGCACAACACCGCTAAAGAAGTTTTCACTTCAAAAACCCATACCTACTGCGGATTAAATTGTAAATGGGTTCGTAAGAGCGACGTATTTTATCAACATACATACATTGATAATGTAAACCCCGTTGTCCTTTAAGTCAGACGTTTAACCGCTTGTCATGTAGATGTGACCGTTTGATCCCTCGGAGTATGAATAATATATACAAGCAGTACACACGATTTGTCACAGATAATAAAGGAAAGACTAGTTTTCGGGGCAGGTCCACCACACATCGCTGTCCCCTGTGTAACCAGGATTAACCCGT
This sequence comes from Hypsopygia costalis, assembly GCA_937001555.2. Lineage (NCBI taxonomy): Eukaryota > Metazoa > Arthropoda > Insecta > Lepidoptera > Pyralidae > Hypsopygia > Hypsopygia costalis. Next base: position 32,243,918 of record OW443329.2, read on the forward strand.
GAGAAGGTGCGCCCTAAAACAATTACACGAGTAGGCGCACGTCGAGCAAAATGCTCACGCCCTCCAAATGACCTCAAAAGCATGGAGAAACTTGAGATATATACCCCCCCCCCCCCCCCCCCCCCCCCTCCATAGTTTGGTAAGGTCGATGTTGCTTACATTGCGTGATTTATTTATTAGATTAACACGCGTAACTAATGTCATGGACGTAATAATTTTATCTATGGCCATTATGGCCATGGAGTTCTTCAACATAAGATTTCCTTTGGTCAAACAATGAAAAGCCTCTTAAACTCCTAAACCCGATTCACCCTGTGTCGACTCCTTCTGATACTTTATGGTTCCTTAAATCCTAAACTTAAATACTGATGGATATATTTGCCGCAGCAAAAGCAGGCATAAGCAGACAATAGAGCCTGTTTGAGATGTCTCGCGTGCTTCCTGGAACGTTTACGAGGGTATTTAGGGCGAGGTGAATACGTATTTATGCGACGTACTGTACACTGTTCGGATACACGCTGTGGTGCTCCATATCTACCGTAATAGGAAATGTATTGTAAAATCATGTTTTATTTCAACGTTTGTTTATTTTGTGAAACTTTATTGTACACAAATTCAGAATATAAAAGAATAGGAACATGTTTGTACAATGGCTGACTTATCCTATAAATGATCTTATCCAGTCAACCATATATGATAAAAATAATTATCATACTAATATTATAAATATTAAAGGCTTACACGGGTAAATGGTTAAACGGATTTTGATGAAAACTGACTTATATATGTATACATATATAACTTCTGGATTGAACTGTATAATACTTTATCCAGGTCTTCATTCGAAGCACGGAGCTCGAGATAAATAGACCCATTCATGGACAGGCTACGGGTGACGCTGTTTAACTTGCGTGTTCAATTAGACTAATATGACGAGCTCGGTGGTCGAATGGTTAGCAATGGCCACTTTGACTCCGAGGTCGCGGGTTCGATCCCCGCACAAGACAAACATTTGTGTGCATGAACATATATGTCTGTTTATCTTGGTCTGGGCGTTTTCTATGTATTATATGTATACATTTACAAAAAAAAATGTATAAGTATTATACCAGTTGTCTAGTACCCATAGTACAAGCTTTTCGCTTAATTTGGGACTAGATGGCGCTGTGTTAATTGTCCAGGAATATTTATTTATTTATTATTTATTTAATACTAGCGACCCGCCCCGGCTTCGCACGGGTGCAATGTTGATCTAAATATATAAAAGAAGAAACTGACTGACTGACATATCAACGCACAGCCCAAACCGCTGGGTCTATAGATTCCAAATTTGGCACATAGGTTCTTTATGACGTCTAGGGGTGCACTAAGAAAGGATTTTTCAAAATTCATCCCCTAAGGGGGTGAAACGGGGGTCCAAAGTTTGTATGGGGAAACAAGATTAGTTGGACTGTTTTATCTGAAACTTTACACGAGTACTTCTATAGATAAATGAAAAAACACGTGTTTCAGGATTTTTCAAAATTCAACCCCTAAAAGGGTAAAATGGGGTGAAAAAGTCTGAAAATCGTCATGGGCATGGTTTTTATGGTTTATCGGGTCGCTGATTACGAAAACAACAACAATTTTATGATCTAACATAGCCGACGGTAACATAAAATCAGCCCTGTGGGGATGCGATGGGGTTGAATTATATAAAATAAGAAACTGAGTGACTGACTGATATTTATCAACGCACAGCCCAAACTGCTGGGTCTAGAGATTCCAAATTTGGCACGTAGGTTTCTTATGATGTCTCGGGGTGCACTAAGAAAGAATTTTTGAAAATTCATCCCCTAGGGGGTGAAACGGGGGTCCAAAGTTTGTATGGGGAAACAAGATTATTTGGGCTATTTTATCCGAAACTTTACACGAGTACTTCTATAGATAAATGAGTAAACACATGTTTCAGGATTTTCCAAATTCAACCCCTAAAGCGGTAAAACGGGGTGAAAAAGTCTGAAAATCGTCATGGGTATTGTTTTTATGGTTTATCGGGTCGCTGATTATGAAAACAACAACTATTTTATAATCGAACATAACCGACATGACATAAAATCACCCCTGTGAGGGTACGGTGGGGTTAAAATGTCATAATATCAATATGGGTGTTGATTGTATGGTTTTCTGGGACGTCAATTACAAAAATGGCATCGATTTGAAAATATCAACCCCTTAAAGGGTAAAATGGGGTCAAAAAGTCTGAAAATCGTCATGGGTATTGCTTTTACGGTTTATCGGGTCGCTGATTACTAAAACAACAACGATTTTAAAATTCTACGTGGCTAACGTGACCATCATTCTCTATTGAGGTGCGATGAGGTTGAAATGTCTATATATTATAAATGCGACAGAATGTCTGTTACCTCTTCACGCCTAAATTGCTGGACCGATTTAGATGAAATTTGGTCGAGGATGACCGGTCGAGTGCTCTTCCAACTGAGCTGCCAGGAAGGTCTGTGTTGCTGACGAATTTTTGCATCTTATATTCTACTGCGTGAGTCACAGTGTGGTTATTCCATTTTTCAAAGTATTTATAATATTCTGGCAAGTTGGCCAAGACAACTATTTAAATAATAATGGTAACGTGACCATCATCCCCTATTGGGGTACGATGGCGTTGAAATGTCTAAAATGTGGTGAAAAAGTCTGAAAATCGTCATAGGTATTGTTTTTATGGTATATCGGGTCGCTGATTATGAAAAAAACAACTGTTTAATAACCCAACATAGCCGACGTGATAACTCTGTAGGGGTGCAATGGGGTTGAAATGTCATAATATTAATATGGGTGGTGTGATTCTATGGTTTTCTGGGATGTTAATTACGACAATGGCATCGATTTGAAAATATAACGTAGTGGACACGAATTACTTAAAAAGATTTTTCAAATTTTACCTCTAAGAGGATGAAACGGAGGTCCAAAGTTTGTATGGGAAAACGAGATTAGTTGGTTTGTATGAGAAAAGATTAGTTGGAAGATTAGTTATTTTATCCTAAATTTTACACGAGTACTTCTATTGATTAATGAGTAAACACGTGTTTGCCCCGAAAGTCACGCGAGCGAAGCCGCGGGCGAAAGCTAGTACTATATATACTACAGAAGGTCTTTGCGCATTGTCCTATCCAGAGCTTCCCCAGTTATAGGCACGCGCCGCCCGGCCCCCCGTCCGGTACCGCCTCAACCGTTATACATTTCGAATCTGTAATATCTTCGAAAATATTCATTTAAATTACATGCTGTAAACGGCAATTGATCTATATTAAATGAACAATGTTTTTAGAGTACTTAATTAGATAAGGATTAATGCTGTATTGCTTAAAATCGCTTCGTAAATAAACCATTATATCTCGTAAAAAGTAGAGGATAAGAAACGGTTATTGTTGGTTATCCCTAAGAGATAGACATATACCATCGCGGACTTTTCTGTAGACCATTTTAAGGTGAACAATACTGTACTACATTATTTTGATCTATCTCGTAGGGTTCAGCCAGCGTTTGCAATGTAAGCGCTAAAAAAGTTTTTATTTACGACATCACATTGGAAACCTCTAAAATTATTTGTGTTTCTCTATTACATTATGTATGTATTATACTTATAAACCTTCCTTAATAAACACTCTATCTATTAAAAAAAACTGCATCAAAATCCGTTTCGTAGTTTTAAAGAACTAATCATACATAGGGACGGACAGACAGGGGAAGCGACTTTGTTTTATAATAAGTAGTGATGATGCGCAACGACGCCATCGTTTTTCCAGTAAATATGATTTATATACTGTAACACTTTCTCAATACTTAGATTTATTGTCATTGATAGACCAGTGTTTTTGTTTAATTTATTTTTTATTAAATAATTTCAATTATGGTTTTAATAGCTTTTTATATCTCTATACATTAACGATATCCAATGAACGCTTGCTTTTATCCGAATTATTCGATGCAAAAAAAAACTAAATAATAAAATAACTTCTATTGCTATAAGAGGCATTTATGATCATCTTTTTTTTTATACTACGTCGGGTGGCAAACAAGCACACGGCCCGCCTGATGTGAAGCGGTTACCGTAGCCATATTAACGCTCGCAACCTAAAATATCGCTCGCGCGCCGCCACCCCCGCTGCCAACGCAGCATCTCCTTCCTTTCTGGTGACCTCACTCACTCGCAGGAACACAACAACCCTCAAGGGAATTGTTATTTGGCTGCGGTATTCTGTGAGGTGGAGGTACATTCCCCAGTCGGGTAGTTTACAATTACGCTCCCTACCTCTTTTTTCGCCAGAGCTTCGTTTGTCAGTCAGCAGGGTGCACCGCGTGCAGGTGAAGTTGGCTTTGGTTCAAAGATCTTGATGAACCACTTACACTCCTAAATCATAATCATCATAATCAGCCTGTACCTATCCAGTGCTATATATAGGTCTTTTCTAACGCTTTCCACCATATGCCATCTTTCGCCTTCCTCATCCATCTAGAACGGGGAGGGGGGCAACACTTCGTTGCGACATAATAAGGCCTCCACTCCATTACTTCCCCATCTACCATCGTTTACTCGGTAGATGTGGCCAGCCCACTGCCAATTCAGCTTACCGATTTTGAGAGCTACGTCTACACTTTGGTTCTTTGTCTAAGCGCTAAGAGGCCATGTTAAAAGATTATGCTTCCTTGAAAGTCAAAAGTAAGCATACTTTAAAACAAAAGACATTAACGCTCCAACCAACGAACGTATAATATAAATCATGTAACACATGGTAGCATGCCAGATGATTCGAAAACATTTTTCCTTGCCAAATTACTGCAAAGCCCATTTGGACGCGTATCCGAACACAGCGTGAGTTAGGAAATGTATGGATGGTTAGTTAAAATAACGTGGTATTGAATTGTGTTTGTATGGCCAACTATGGGTAAAATATATGGTTAGTTTAACAAATAACTTGATTTTTTTTTTAATTCTCCTTTACTCTTCTTCTCACTATCATAACATTATAGTAAATATTTTAAATATGAAGGTTTGTTTAATTTGAGGTATGTGTTTAGATTTTAGTTTACCATGTGGAGTGCCAAATAAGTGCCTGACAAACGAAGCATAGACCTATACCCCCAGATTATAGTGCCACGCGCAACGCCATCCTGTAGGCGGGAGCAGCCCCCTTACCATCATCTCTTATTGCGATTCAACAACTGAATAGATTGCTTAGTCATACCAATGAATAAGCGACTCTATTTCAAATGGAATAGAGTCGCTTATTCATTGGTAGGAATAATCAATCTATTCAATTATTGAATCGCAATAAAAGATGGTGGTAAGGGGGCAGGGCTGGTGCATTGCACTTGGGTCCTATGAGTCAAGCATCGTTCTTAATTGCCGCTTTTGCATATATCAAAGTAGTGTTTATGTGTAAAAAATAAAGATACTACTGTTGTTGTTGTTGTTACATTAAATTTAAATAGGTCATTTAAAAATTAATAATGAAAAAAATTAATTATTTAAATGGTATAATTATTCCTATATGCATTTTATAAAGGAATGCGTAGAGGAATGCATACAACAAAGTAAGAAGCCGCATAGTCTGCGCTATTTTCCGACTAATCGCAGACTAGATGGAAGATCTCTGTTGTTTACACAATATTGATTAGGACTTAGTTACATCGGTAGTATTGCGAGCAGCACGGAATGCTTCCTACATCGTTCATTATGAAAACATATGGCACTGTAATACGTTTGTAGTGCTGTAGCGAGATAGGAAGCCGTTTGCGTTGCAACGAGTTTAAAATTTAATCAAAACAAACATCTCAAACAACAAACAACATCTCAAAAATACTGGACAAGTGCGAGTCGGACTCGCCCACCGAGGGTTCCGTACGTAGTATAAATATTAAATTTGATATTTTTCATTATAAATAAGAAATAATGCGTCGAAAAAAATAAATAAAATATATTTTGCAATGTGTACATCAAGCCCTTTCATATGATACCCCATTTGAACTAGTAGTTTCAAATTGAAATTTCGACACCCTATAAAAAATATAGACCCCCTATTTTTTAAGATCTATTTACAAATGTATAGTTTTGAGATTTATTCCTGTACTTGTAGTCTATAACGATGTTACTTGCCAAATTTAATAGTTCTAGGTCAACGGGAAGTACAATATAGGTTTTGATTCCCTTGAGAATGTGTCGAAATATGCGTTTTTTGCTGAATAAACGGCCGTATCTTTTTTTTACATAAACTTAGCAGTTTGATTTTTTTACAACTTCATGGGACCGTAGACCTGAGTATACAGTTCAAATTTCAGCTTGATACCTCCACGCATTCTCGACATAGAAATTCTTGACAGACAGACAGACAGACAGACGGACAACAAAGTGATCTTATAAGGGTTCCGTTTTTCCTTTTGAGGTACGGAACCCTAAAAAAGACACAATACTTAAAATACTATAAAACGAAAGTACCTAAAACTAAATAATACTAAAATAAAACTAACCTAAAACTAAAATAAACGTGCAAATTATATTTTACTAGCTTGCACATGTGTCTGTGTCCCGATATCCCTTGGGAATTTTCAAAAAAAATTCATAGGGACAATTTCCACTGGTCTTTTTTTCTATGTGAGTAAAAAATATAGACATTTGAAGACAAAGCTTTCATACAACTCGCCATAAATTAAAATTCCATCCATATCATCTAGATAATTGGCAATCTACGACAGTACGTTTTTTAAGACATTTTCTGCTACAGACAGTAAAATTGTGGAATCAACTTACCTCAGCAGTATTCCCAAATAAATAATACGTTCAAGAACAGAGTAATTTTTTCCGTTAAAAGGCTGGTATCGGATCGGCGAGTCCTTGGTGTTGCTGATTTCTATGGGCGGTGGTAATTACTCTCCATCAAGTGACCCACATGCTCGCTTGCCCCGCTCTACAAAAAAAAAACCAGGGGCGGAGTCGCGAGGCTGCACGAACCTTCTAGTGATTTCTAGGGACTAATCCCGAAGATAGTCGCTTACTCTTCTGATCGCTGCTCTTACATTGGATCATCATCATCATCATCAGGTCTATTTTAATCTCCACTACAGGAGCACGACCCTCTCTCGTCCGTCCTAGACGGAAGGAGGATTTGGCCTACACTCCCCACGCTGGCCAAACGGATTGGGGAGGCCTGATCGATATTTGATAATGTATTTCCCTTAGTCGCCCTGTACGACATCCACAGGAAGAAACGGAGTGATTCTATTCTAGTCTGCCGGAAACCACACACCATTTTATTTTTTCATTGGATGTCTGCAACATAATATTTCTGTATTCTAAATTTCAGCTGTACATTGATAGATCAGTCTGCGTCAGTTGCCTCTTATAGCTACAGAAAAACAGAAGAAGATTTAGTGTTCTAAAAGTAGTCTTCTTAGTAGTTAGCCTTTCTTGCTTCATTGTATATTTTTTGTTACAGATTGAACCATGCTCTCTGCGGTTTTTCGCCATGGTGGTGGCACGCGTGCAATGTAGCGCTTCACGCCGCGTGTTGTGCGCTTGTCGCTCGCACCGGGGCATTGGTAGCCAGGCTGCAGCGCCCGTTTGCAGCGCTCGCTGCACTGCTTTTTGCCGTGCACCCAGTTCATACTGAAGCGGTAAGTAACTTATTAATAGGTAATAAGCAATGGCCAAATGTTTCAATTTTTTTTTGTTATTAACTTAAATACATTTTAACGTCAACGTTGTTTGATATTATAACGAAACAACTTGTTTCATCGACATGTTTAAACCAAACCTACTCACGAATGTTGTACCCATTTTTTCGATAATTAATCAACGGTATAATAGTACATTATGGTACAAGTTTGTAATGTTGGTGATTACTGCTGAGGCGCCATTGAGACCCGAGCCTTTAGGCGAGGGTCTTAAGAGAGCCGAGGACGGTAATCATCAGTACACACGTGTATCATACGACGTTTTTCAACACACTTGTGAAGAAAATAATACTAAAAATTTCTCGCAATGGCGGGAAAAAATAATTAGGTTTGCTATGCGCGCGCATCTAACATGGCATTTTCTTTATTACACAGAAAACAAAAGTTATATTTGAGTGAAAGTTTTATTTATTAAACACATATAAGTTGAAATTTTCAGGCAATTTAGTCTTTAAATAGAAATATTTAAATACGAAGTTGCATGAAATGAGCAAGCAATTGGTACATTAATTTATTTGTACTATTGAACATGATCTTTTTGTATCGAAACTTTTTTAAGAACAAAGCGTCCATGTGACACCCCAAAATTATGTTAACTAGTTTGGCCTACAATTATATTTATAAACTATAAAAGTAATATAAAAAAAAAAAAGTTCTCAAACGCAAAATACACAGTCATTAAATGTAGCTGCTACAGGTCTCCGAAAGAGAAATAAAATAAAAAATTCAGAAGGGATTCCAAATAAACGCCCGAAGTTCTAGACCTGACGTGAGTTTTGACTCGTTGGAAAACACCACTATTTTACTGAATACCTGAGGACTGAAAATTTTAGATCAAGATAAATCTAAATTATATGGAGATGAAAGTCGTAAGATGCTTAGTTGTTTTAGATATAAGAATATTCACATGGTTGACTGTAGAATTAGAACATAAAAGGAATTAAAGATAATGGCGAATATGTCGTGGCCATATCTTAAAATTGATCACATCATGATGTGGTTGACTACTTGATGAAATGATTGTGTTTCATGATATACATGGTATATATATATGTGTGTGTGTGTGTGTGTGTATATATGTGTATTTAATCCTATTGGCCTAGAATTAGGTCGAGACATGAAGCGTGTTCGTGTCGTGATTTCGTCGCTTCCATTCCTGGACTGCAATGTCCTGCGGGCCTTCAGGCAGGCGCTGGTTCTCAGATGTCGTGCCTCGATAAAAAAATATTCTGCTAAAACTGGTCATACCATTTAAACGTCAACGTTAAATGATATATTTATGTTGCCCCATACGTGACCTCCACTCAAGAACTTTTCTCCTCCATCTGCCATCGCTGACTCCGCAGATGTCGCCAGCCCAATATCACTTCAACTCGCTGACTCCTGACCGGATTCGATCCCTTAGAGAAACTTCAAGCATTGCTCTCTCTATCGCTCGCTGTGTGACTTTTAGTGTGTGAACCAGCCAAACCACGTAGCATTAATCAAAACCAATTATTAAAAGTCTTAGATAACATACCTTACTCTGTGTTCTAGTATTTTTTCTTTCTATACGTAATTGCTTGTATAGATGCATAGGTATTGAGTAAGCGTTTTGTAACCAATTATTACTGCAATGGTTTTCTCCTATTTATAAAATGTCATAGGTCTGAACGCAATAAAATCAAAATGTACTAAAGTAATTTTCATACAGCGTTAACAAAGAGAGGTAGGGAGCGTAATTGTAAGCTACCCGACTGGGGAATGTACCTCCACCTCACAGAATACCGCAGCCAAATAACGGTTCCCTTGAGGGCTGTTGTGTTCCTGCGAGTGAGTGAGGTCACCAGAAAGGAAGGAGATGCTGCGATGGCAGCGGGCGTGGCGGCGTGCGAGCGATATTTTATGTTGCGAGCGTTAATATGGCTACGGTAACCGCTTCACATCAGGCGGGCTGTATGCTTGTCTGCCACCCGACGTAGTATAAAAAAAAAGTGTTTACTAATACATGAAGTGATTCAAGAGGAAGGTAAAGTTATATAACTCACTTGCTGTAACCCGTGACGTCTTCCGCGTGAATTTCGTTTCGGTGGGGATAAGATATGTCCTAGAAAAATCAGCATGTTTATCCTTCACAATAATCTATCTCTGTGTCAAATTTGTTAGCTTTTACTAATAATAATGTTTTACATTTATAATTAGTGAAAGTTCACAAATTAAGGGTTTATGTAAATTGTCTAATATTGAAATTAACAACTTGCTCAAAGTATTATTGTTGTACCTTTACACTCCACGAACCCACTGATGAGCAGCGTGATTACGCTCTAAATCTCTTCGATTGATAGGAGAACCGTATCCCAGCTGTGATGTATGTTTACATGCTGGGTTGATACAAGTTATTATTTTGAACTAGTTCCGTACATAGTGAATATATACTCGTGGTAGTAAATATGACTGTCAAAATCGAATTCATAATGTAAAAAAATCTCATAAATAAAATAAATTGATATATATCTCTGTGAATATCAAAAGAGCCACCATAGTGATTGAATACGGAAAGCGAACGATCGTATGTTATGAAAAGCATTGGAGAAGTCAATTTAATTATACATCCTAATGATAAAGAAAACAGAATGACGTAACATCGCTTTCGTAGCAATATACTACGACGTAGCAATTATGCTACGGTTTACCTGCTACACGTAGCATTGCTACAATTGCTACGCTAAACCATGCGTCCTTAATTTTACATTTTATGTTTATTGCGATGACAAAGAAGTTGGAAAAATGCTGTAACATTAAAAACCTTATCGTGTACGTACTCTCTAAAATGAAGAGGCATCTTTCGAATATTTTCATTTGCGTACATTTCAGCGAACACGGCGGCAGTATGAATAATTCAGTTCAGTACGCTCTTCTGACGTATGGAGAATATATTGAGTAGTATCTTAACACTATAAAAATAATAGAAATATGGATACGAATACAAAGATAACCTTAAACATAACGCGCTTTCAGTGGAAAAAGGAGACAAATGCAATTTCTGTGATTTTACAGTTATAAACAAGAACAACAAGGTGATTATTATGTATGTCTCTTAAATCACGGGTCAAGCCCGGTCATTTGATAGGCGTGCGCGGGGATATGGATCCAACGCGTAGAGGCCCCTTTGAGAAGTTTGATGTAATGTTTGATTAATATTATTATTATCTTGTTGTTCTGCTTTCAATTTCAACAACATTCAATTTGCATAATAATAATTATCTTGTTGTTCTGCTTGGATTCTTATGTTGTGCTTGCAGTATGTTTACGAATTTAATAGGTACATTTCTACAGGTCTTTTTACTATTTAATAGGTACGTCTCTTCAGTTAAAAGGGTACTTTGAAGATATTTTCGTATACTTAACTTATTTTAGGTTTTTCTATAATTACGCATTATTATATAATTTTTTTGTTATTATACTATTTTTTGACAATTATGCGTTTAATGGACATCACTCAAGTTTTAAACAACTTAATTAAACTTTGATCATTTTCTGATACAAAGGTAGGGATAGGTGATATACTTGTCAGTAAAAAAATATTTTTGTCTAGTTATAATATTTTAAGTCGTTAAATGATTTTCAAAACTGGGACCCTAATCGTTAATGTAAAGCCGATTCCTACTAGATTTTTTGATTGCGTAAATCAAATTTTAGCTTAGATTAGTAGCAATTGTGTTTTGCTTACCTGGGGCCCACCGCGAGAAGTTGCAGCCGATTACCGTCGGATTTTTGATACCCAAAATAGATCTTAGGTTTAAGTTAATTACAAACGTCTTTAGCTTAGTTGATAGAGCTCTATGGTTTCTACCAGCTATGCTAAACACAATCACCGCCAATCTAAGCTAAACTTTGATTTTCGTAATTAAAAAATCTGATGGTAATGTATGATATTTTTCAAATCAAATCAAAATATCTTTATTCCTTGGACTTTATAAAGCACTTAGAAACGTCATACAAATTAAATATAAGAACATGTATCTAAATCATTACTACTCTAAATCCGCAGAGCTTAGATTCACTTTCATCACACTATCTTGAATGTGAAAGTGAATTTAAGTTCCAACATCGAGCTACCCAATAGAAATTTTATTCGATTGAAGTAGTTCAATCAAATAAAAGTCCAATTGTATAATGGTACATGCGTCATACCTGGGTATTTCAATAACTTCCCATAGTTCTATCAGATTTTCTGACATTAGATGTCGCTAGGTAGGCGTCGGGTCCAGATTGTCAAAATGTACTGAATTTTTTGACAGTGAAACTTTAAGACGACAAGACGTCACAAGAGGTCAACAAGACATTTGACAAGATGCTATGAATTGACAAATGATTGGACCCTATGCTACACTGCTGCCAAAAGACCCTCATTGGTTTCAGTTTCGGCGGTAGACACCTTGGTAGAAACTCTGAAGCTGTACCGAACAAGTTAAAAAGGTTTGTTAATAACATAAACCTAAGACCAATTTTTGGAATAAATAAATAAATATTTACACAGCGCCATCTAGTCACAAATTAAGCGCAAAGCTTGTCCTATGGGTACTAGATAACTGATAAATATACTTAAATATTTTTTTTTTGTAAGGACATACTTATAATATATAGAAAACACCCAGGCCAAGACAAACAAACATGTTCATGTACACAAATATTTGTCTTGTGCGGGGATCGAACCCGCGACCTCGGAATAAAAGTAGCCATTACTAGCCATTCGACCACTGGGCTCGTCATCAACATATTCCATGGAAATCGGTTTCAGCATAGACGGTAGGGCCCTTAAACTGGTTCAGTAGTTCTTTTAACAGTTTTGAGTTACTGTTCCATACTTTTGATATTGTTGATGCGTCGTATGACAGTAACAGATGCACAGTTCTTGCATCGTTACTTTATACATTTTCTTCTCTGACGTTATGAGTACATTATCTGTCACATTGTATTAATAGAAGAGACGTTTCTCTAATGTTATCAAGTATTTTATAATATAATATATTAAACATTATTCAAGAATATATTATATTCTTGAACAAGATAGAAAAATGGAAATATAAAATGAGGAAGGATGAGGAAGATAGAAAAGAATAATATAAATAACTAATAAATATAATAAAAATTCCTGGATAAATTACACAATGCCATCTAGCCCCAAACTAAGCAGAGCTTGTACTATGGGTACTAGTTAACTGACATTATACATAGATACATTTTCTTTAAATACATATTTATAATACACAGAAAACCCCCAGACCAAGACAAACAAACATGTCACACTTGCGCGTGATGCTGCTGAGTAGCGAAAGAGGCGCTAGTAAAAGAGAGGTAGGGGTAACGTTGTGTAAATTGTCCCGAAATATTTATTTATTTAGTACCTATATTATTATAGGTAAAACACATAGTCCAAGAAACGCAGATGTGTACACGAGATGTTTATTTTAAACCGTCCATTTCCCCACTTATTTTTGAAATGAAATGAAATGAAAATGAAATGAAATTGTTTATTTGCGCATATACAGTCATTTACATAAATATCAGGCCAAGGTAGTAAATTGTTTGGCAACTGTACATTGCCTTAAAAATGTAGGCATGCAAAATATTGAAGTAGGTAGGTACATTAAAATATAGTAGGTACAATAAAATCTTAATAAAGAAATGTCAGTTTTTTTAAACATTCGAATTATCCTTATAATAAGTCTATTAATCTATCCATTCCGATCCCATAATAAAAGATTTGATAATAAAATAAATTCAATTAAATTATTGGTGATTGTTACATAATTTAATTATTAACTTTGAATGTCAAGTTTACATTTTTAATATTTTCTCTGGTCAGTTAAACTAGATATTATTACATAGAAACTAGATACCTACATACACAATTAAAATAAAAAATAATAATGATGATGATAATAAATGTCAGATTTTTTGAAATAACACTTAAAAGTAGTTTAAAACAGCTTAGTTAGCTTAAGTTAAGCTAAAGTTAGTCTTAAGTATTTCTTAGTCGATTCATTTCATTAATTTTTATATTTTATAAAAACCCATCTCTTGAACTTAGAAACAAACTTCTAAAGTGTCTGGTTCTCAGAATGAAATCTTATCTTCATTATGAGGGGAAATCTTCATTAGTTTCCTACTGCATTTTTATGCATTAAAGCAATGATCACTTTTTGCATACTTACATTAAACTTGTAGACAGTGAGTGATCACTCAAGATCTAGGCGTCTAGGTTTCTAGGAGGATGTTCAGCAGTGAGCGAACACGAGCTGGCGTAATGATGATGAATGTGGCAAGTAAGAGCTATCAACCAGACAGTTAATAATATTTATGATGTTTGCTATATCAGAGGCATAACTCTTATTAATTAATTAATTGCTAATATAGACTTAAGACCTTAAATTAAATGAAAAATCAGTTAATAATTTTGCTTCGTTTACTAGATCTACGGGAATAATGGTGAGCCACTGTTTTATAAAAGGAGCATCAATATGTCCAGTCGTTCTACATATGAAATGCGAAGTCAATTTTATTAAATAATCTTTATATCTTATATATAAAAATGAATTGCTTTTTGTTAGTCTCGCTAAAACTCGAGAACGGCCAGGCCGATTTAGCTGATTTTGGTTTTGAAATGTTTGTCTTAGCCCAGGGAAGGTTTAAACGGTGAGAAATTTTGGAAAAAATTCAAGAAAGATAGTGAAAACAACAATTTTAATTTCCCATACAAAGTGTTCCTACTATAGTCGAATGTCATAACAGCAAAGATGGCGAATCTACCTATCAATAGTGTCATTGTCACAAAGAATCGACGTCATATTTGTTGGTTGTCAAATATGACTTTCTCAGAAGTGACATAGAAATGACACAATACTAATAGACATCAAGAAAGGAGTTGAAATATGTAGTGACTGTATAAGGTAAATCGTGCTTTGTACAGTACTTAAGAATAAATAATAAAAATTTGTAAATTTCATAAACACTCGGATTGTAAATTACAAAAATGATTGCAAAAAATGTAACCAGTGTCAGCAATGCAAATAGACCAGAAAATGGGGGCTGAACGCAGAACGAGGTTTGTGGATTCACATAGAGTTATATAACTTTGCATATGGTAAGACCTACATCACATTATATATGTCTGTCATGTTAACCAAGGTGATACCTATTACAAAATAAAACGGATCCTCATTATTTTCTGAAGTACCTAAATCTGTAATTTTAATATAATCATATTTTGTCATTTAGTCATAAATTTATTTGGCGAGAACTTTCTTTACTGAAGTCTAAAGGGCTGCCAGGTTTTTATATCGACATCATCCGAGACATGTACCGATTCCAAATCCATAGTTTAGACCTCTGTCGGAGAGGAGAGACAAAATTCCCATTAACGTCGGTGTCCTCCAGCGATCAGTCTTAGTCTGTTTTTTGGTTTCTTATATATTAGACGAATTTTCAATTAGTATCATGGATCCACATGGACCAGGGGGCTTACCGCCGAAGCTGAAGCCGATTACCATCGAATATTTTGATTCCAAAAATAGGTCTTACGTTTAAATTATTGACAAGCATATTCAGCTTAGTCCATAGAGCTCCAGAGTTACTGTCAGTTAAGCTAAACACAAGTATCATACTTCTAAGTTGAAGTTTGATTTTCGTGAACAAAAACACCGGTGGGGATCGTCTTCAGCTTAGCCGGTGGGTGTCCATGTATGCTGATATAATTGCACTGGCGGGTGCGGATAGGGGGCAGTTGGTGCGATGAGTGAATTAATGGAAGAGGTCACTTGAGAACTATGGGCTGCATCCAAATACGGGAAAGATCGAGTACTTGGGCTGCAAAACAACAGATCCCCGAACGACCGAGCACATAAGGATATGGTCGAATGCACGGACAGTGTAAGTACCTACTTGGGTTCTGTGCTTCGATCATCGGATAGCATCGACTGCGAGATTTCAGTAGCTTGGACTAAGTGGCTTGAGGTAACCAGTGTCATCTGTGACTAGGGATTGCAATCCCGTAAAGCGGGATGCCGCATTCCCACGGGATCACGATGCTTTAATTAATCTGCGGGATCCCGCACATTCAAAGGGCGGATCCGCGGATCCCGCAAATAAAGAATTTGGCGCTAAAACTAAGTATTTTTTTATTTATTTCCAAAATCCAAAAAAGTACGATGAAGAAACCAGAACTACAGATCGTACATATACATTCTTCATGCCAAGAAAAGTTGCAATACTTACGCCAAGAAATAAATAAAATTATAGATAAAGTCGTAGTTCAAGACGATGAAATATATGCAGATGACGTCTTGGAAAATACACCTATAGCTAGAACATCTGCTACTGAAACAAATCCTACTATAACGCTAAAAGAAGAATGAGAAAAAGCTTCTACAGCAAAAAAAATATTTAAGAAAAAACCAGACATTGTTGTCTGGCTTTTTCATTCATTTAACATTCGTGGTATTAGACGAATTGTCAAGTAGTATCATGTATCCACATAGACCAGCTCTGTGCGGTGGGTCGACGGGTGTTCATGTATGCTGATATAATTGCACTGCGTATAGAGTGCAGTTGATGCGATGAGTGAATTAATGGAAGAGGTCACTTGAGAACTATGGGCTGAATCCGAATACGGGAAAGACTTGGGCTGCAAAACAACAGATCCCACGACCGTGCACTTAAGGATATGATCGAATGCACGGACGGTTTAAGTACTTGGGATCTGTTCTTCGATCATAGGATAGAATCGACGGCCAGATTTCAGTAGCTTGGACTAAGTGGCTTGAGGTAACCAGTGACATCTGTGACTCCGAAATTTCGTCAGTTGAAAGGACAAATATATAAATCCAAGATTAGACCATTTTATAAGTTAGTAAAAAATCGGCAATACTTGAGCGACACGTACAGGTGTTGTCTTTCATGGAGTTGAATATGCTGCGCAGTATGCGCGAAGTTTCGTAAAAGGGCCGCGTCAGGAATTCTCGGACATGGCAAGCAAACTGCAAGAGAGTCATTTAAGCTGGTATTGTCAAATTTTATGGAAAGCGGCAAGTTAGGAAACAAATGTCTTGCAATGGCACATCCTCCAGGTTCGGGCACACAGGGTAGGCACTTCTTAAAGAGACACAGATCTTAGATCGTATATATTTGTTAAGTAGATAGATGTAGGTGAAACAAAGTTCACCGGGTCATCTAGTAAAAAATATATTTTGATTAGCTTAGTTGATATACTGGAATATTGTGAGCTCCTCATCTTATAGAGAAAACATCATCTAATGACAGCAACCGGGGCCGACGCCTTAACGGGGAATACGAAAGAACAATAGCGAAATTTTAGTTCAAAAATTTTAGAGCGACCCTGGACTTCAAAATAACCACTGCTAATGAAATATTTTTATACGATTTTTCATATTATCTTTGTCACTGTTCGAAGCCAAGTTGAATAGCAATTACTTAAAAATAATTGTATTGAAAACTGCGTTTTCCGTTTGTCACTAAGTACCCTTAAAGTGTTGCCTCAGTCGGTATTTATTTTGCTATGCCACGTATATTTTCATATTTCAAAATCGTAATAGTTGCCGATTCACTATTTTTCTTGAATTAGTACAACATAAAAAATATATACAGGTTAGTATTTTATTGTACTTTAAACATTATTTTTAAAATCGGTTGTATTGCAGTCTACACCTACATACAAGGCTTTCCTCGGTTCAATCAAACAAAAATATAATGGCAACACATAATAGACAAATGAAAGCAAACAAATAATGACAGATGGACGATGTTTTGTCAACATATTTGTTCGCTGTTTTGTTTACAAGTTTTTCTGTTCTTGATTTTTCTTAACCCAATTGACCGGGCCTCCCCAAGGACTGGACTCTGATATTGCCTCTGTGTGACTCGTGCGTGCATATGGACTCCGATTTAACATTTTTTCTTGGATTTGTTTACTGGACTGATCCACGGTAATTGCCGGCAAAATGAGTGCTCGTGGTAGAAGTACACGCATTCTATGCATCAGCTGCAACATGTGCGTTAATACTCTTCGCCGATACCCTGCCCTAGAACTGAACACTATATTATCTAGCTGGGTATACCCGCAAATTGTAAGTACATACATACCATAAATTCTCCTAAGGGAATATTATGTACCTCAAAGAGGTACCTGTTGTTTCGTAACGACGATGAAATGACAAAAACATCTGACCCTAAGGCGACCCTCTCATCTGACCGACATTTTGATCATTAAAAGATTTTAGATATGTATTCAATAGTGTTTATATAGGTACTTAATTAAAAATAGTTAGAGCGTGCTGCCGATAAATTAGTATATTGCCGATTAATAAGTTAATATAAAGTTAAAGCTGTTCTCGGGAACAGCATTAACTTTATATTAACTTCTTTATTCTTTTAACTCAGCTAGTTTTTTTATTTGCTGTTAAACATGTTTTAGGAGATTGAGGTTCTTGTCATTACAATACTTATGTTAAGTTTTATGCATATTAGGTTGTTGTGATATAAAATGTTTTTCACATATAGTTGGTTTTACAATTAAACATTCTCATTAAAAGGTGGTCTGAAAGAAATTCTAAGCTTATATAATACATGAAGTTCATTTAATTACTTGAAGCAACTTGCCAACTAAAATGACTTGTTTTACTAATATGAAGGGATAGAAGGCTATTCAATTTTGAATTCACAATTCTGTTTCTATAAAAGTTCAGAGACCTAAGATTTTAAACTATTTTCTTTAAATTATAATATTGTTGATTTTTAGATCACTGAAGAAGACTATGTCTGTGAAGCATGCAACTTGCAGCAAGAAGTTGATAGCCACGATGCTGGACCAAGCCGAGGTCATTCTCATGTTTGCCCATTATGTGGTTGTTCCACTCTTCAAAGACGGAGTGACAAATTATTAAAACACAATCCTACTGAATTGCAACGATTAATGATTGATATCATAAAAGCCAGAGTAGCGCCTCAACAGGTTTGTATTATTTGTTAAACATAATATTAATCTATAATCATTTATGTATACCTACACATACAGAAGGACTACTGTTGTGGCTGTGTGATGAATGCGGCTAGTGCAGAGTGACTGTTTGAGTTCAATATATTGATAATAGATTTCCAGAATGGCACAGCAACACAATTATTTAGATTTTATATAATACTCCTAGTGTTACAAATGTCCATAGGCTGTATTTACTGCTTTTTAAATCAGGCAGATATATACCTTGGTGGTATAAAAATTATAATAGCTTTTATCTATTTCTGTATGGTATGTAATATATATTGAGTCCAAGCTAACCTCATTCCATCTCATCATCAATTTATAATCTAAATTAAATTCTTTTTTTTTAGGTACCGAATCACATTGTGTGTGTCACTCTTGCTGGTTACGTATTAGGCGAGTGGCTTTAAGATTAAATCGCCTTGATCATGCCAGATCTCAACCTCCTGCAGCTCAGGAAGTTCAAGACCATCAGCCGATCGCTAAATGAACCACAAGAATTCCCACAACCAGTAGTGGATGAACATGCAATAAACGAAGCTGCAATACATGAACCCCCGATATATGAACCTGCTCCAAATGAACTAGAATTAAACGAGCCTGCATCAGAGAATATTGTGTGCGGTGCCACAACATTAATAAGAGGATGAATCAAATCTAGACATATCAGTAGAAAACAATATTATGTATATATTGCAATTGAAAATGATATACCTGGCCGTATAGGAATTACTGAATACTGTTGTAGTTGCTTGGTTGGTCGGCGGATAGTAGGCTGTTGCGCCCATGTGATGACCATTGTATGGTACTTAGGATCAGCCAGAGAAGAAAATATCATCAAGAAAATTATTATATTTCAGGGTCCGCTGAATTTCTCGATGATATTATTATAAGAGATGATGAGGGATACTATTGAGATTTCACCTATGTAACCTTGTTTTATTTATCTCCAACTAACACTATACAACACACAGATACTATTCTTATTAATCTCATTAACTACCCAACCGATCAAAACAATATATAAATTGTAAAATACAATTTGTATTTATTTTATCTGTCAATAAAAATAACTTCACCTATTTAGGAGCATCCTGGTAACCTCACTTACTGTGAACACCACAGAACAGAAAAAAATAACACAATCCTCTAGGAAATTGTGATTTGGCTGTGGCATTCCGTTAGGGGGAAGTACTTCCCCAGCAGAGCTATCGTGCTATATCTCTGTTTCGCCAGAGCCTAATTCGCAAAACGGCAGTGTCCACCAGTGGTTCTAAATGTGAGCCAATTAAACCCATACGTCTACGACAATATAGAGATATATTGTTACCAGAGGGTAACGTCGCCAAAGATAACCTCTCCATTCTCATTTAGCAGTTGATGCTATCATGTCATGTAGTCCGAAACTGTCACTTTTATCAATGTAGTGCCTAAGTAAGAGGCCAGTAATACACGGAAATCTCTATTTCTCACTGACCGACGTTGACATAACCTATAAGTGGACGTAACCTTTAAGTTGAAATAACTCCTAATCCTGGCCTGTTCCGACAAAAATTCTTTGAGGTACGGGTTTCTGGGACTGGCGGCATATTTATTTTGATTTTTTCATTTAGGGACGCTTCATATACTACTCAGCTAAAATCATGTATGGGAGTTCGCCATTGTTCTTTCTGAAGTACGGAGGAGCTCGAGGTAAATAAACCCATTGATGGACAGGCTACGACCATTCATCGACATTGCTTGACTTGCTTGATCGACTTAGACTGCCACGCGTAGTGACGCCATCAAATCAAATCAAAATATCTTTATTCCTTGGACTTTATAAAGCAAACTAAAAAAAAAACTAGTAGTAAACTAGCAAAACTAGTCGGCTTTCCCGACAAAAAGACGTGAGTGACCCGTTTAATTTATCTAATTAACTTTATAAAGCACTTAGAAACGTCATACAAATTAAATATAAGAACATGTATCTAAATCATTACTACTCTAAATCCGCAGAGCTTAGATTCACTTTCATCACACTATCTTGAATGTGAAAGTGAATTTAAGTTCCAACATCGAGCTACCCAATAGAAATTTTATTCGATTGAAGTAGTTCAATCAAATAAAAGTCCCATTGTATAATGGTACATGCGTCATAACTGGGTATTTCAATAACTTCCCATAGTTCTATCAGATTGGCTCATAAAAAAATCACACGACCGCCCGCCGCGCGCTCAATATCGCAGACAATGTCAGGCGGAGACAATAAAACACTTTTATTGGTACCATCCCGGCTACTCGTAAACTTCAGTACGAGATGCAATCACAATTTCATGTTTCAGGTGTGCCTGTAATTGATGATGAACCGAACTACTGCTGCTGAACGAACTACTGTGAATGTACTACTAAATAACGTTTCACATGCCGAGGTCTCAATATGGGTACAGCGGAAAAAATAATATTCTTATTGCACATAAATTACCATAACATAGTACAAAGATGAGCTTATCTCTACAAGAGATCTCTTACAGCCGATTCTATAGGCAGTAACAGAAAGAGTCACTGAACGGGTAATTACATTATGTGCGTACTTATTAATAAAGAAAAAGAAAGAAAAAACAGTACAATCAAATGATATATTATATGATTGTTTGCCATCTTAGTGCAATAAAAAAATCTAGAGCAAATCTTATAATTATGCCAAATTTCATATATAATAATAAATCCACACAAACCTTCACATTCATAATATTAAGAGGATAATTAGGAAAAAGGACATTAATATCTATAACTCAGTTAAAAGCTACAACCAATTATAGTTTGGACTGACTAAGTATGTCGATTAATACTGTGTAACTTTAAATTTATGTTAACTGCGTGAATATTGATCGGCTGAGTTTCACTCAGTAGGATTTTTAGTTCTGTTCGAGGATTACAGTAGTCAGTGGCCTTTAGGCGGCTTGGAAACACTGGTCCCGCAAGGTGAGATGAGCCTCATGGTGGAGTATGCTATAAATCCCTTCGAATGATGGGAGACCCGTATCCCAAGAGTATGATGAATAGGGATTGGCAACAACGATATCAAACGTTGTTCTGCTATAGAAATTGTTTCTTGTCAATATTTAGAATTTGGGGTTTATATTTTAGACTTAAAATTAATTACAAAAAAAGTTTTATCAAAAAACTACTCACGACCTATTCTCTTACAAAATATACTCGTACATAAAAAAATAATAAAAATCGATTCGGATGAATGCGACCACAAAGACCGGGATGCGAAATTTTTATTTTTAGGGTTCCGTACCTCAAAAGGAAAAACAGAACCCTTATAAGATCACTTTGTTGTCCGTCTGTCTGTCAAGACCCTCTAAGTAGAGAATTCGTGGAGGTATCAAGCTGAAATTTTAACTGTATACTCAGGTCTGCGGTTCCATGAAGTTGTAAAAAAATCAAATTGCTAAGTTTACGTAAAAAAAGATACGGCCGTTTATTCAGCAAAAAACGCATATTTCGACATTCTCTAGGGAATCAAAACTCATAGGGTACTTCCCGTTGAGCTAGAACTATGAAATTTGGCAAGTAACATCGTTATAGATTACAAGTACAAGAATGAATCTCAAAACTATACATTTGTAATTCTTAAAAAATAGGGGGTTAGATTCCTGAACTATTTATAATGATCCTACGTACGGAACCCTCGGTGTGCGAGTCCGACTCGCACTTGTCCGGTTTTTTAAATTAAATATTCCAAATGACTACGTGCCATTACTAATTGAAATGTCGTTATTGTTTTATAAAATTTCCTCAAAGAAAATATCAAAACAGAGTATTAAAATATTTGCTTTATTGTAATGCCTAGAATTCCCCGAGGGACATAAACTGAGGAGAAATACATTTTTATTTTTTATACGCCGCCTCTCGTAGCCGTAACAAGCTGAAAGTCTTTCTTTTCATTGTATAGATATCATATATTTTAAGAAAGGTTTTGAGACATGACTTAAGTTTTTTTGTACCTACAAATGTTTATAGTGCAACAAATTAATGTAAAATTAAATCTGTGCGAATTTGAAGCTTCTACTAGTTGATTTTTTTGTTCAATAGCTCGATGGTGTCGTTACGCGTACCAGTCTAATCGAACACGCAAGTTAAGCATTGTCGGTCGTAGTCTGTCGATAGATGGGATTATTTATCTATTTATCTCGAGTTCCTCCGTGCTTCGGAGGGTACGTTGAGCTATCGGCCCCTGTTGTTGTCATTAGATAACGGTTATTAAGCCAAGTCAGTAGCAGTAAAGTTTAAGCGGTCTGAACTCACTGGCCTCCGGCAACCCGCAGTTGCGCAGCGTGATGGAGTATGCTCTAAATATCTTTGACTAGCTGTTACCCGCGGCTTCGCCCGCGTGGTCCAGGGAAGCCTGCTGCCATTGATTTGTGTATATTTTTCTTTTGTTGTATTTTTTTTTTACTTCGTGGGATAAAAAGTAGTACCAGTATGTACAAATTTTAATGATGATTGGCTGCATAGTTAAGGCATGAAGAAATAACAAACAAACGAATTTACTTTAACACTTATAATATTTGTATGGATGGAACGCCCACACTCAAGAGAAAATAATTGTTCACCACATAAATGTTTGCCCTCTTTATTTTTCCTTCGAATAAAATATTTTTCCTGGATAAAAAGTTACCTATGTCACTCTCCAGACCGGAAACTAACCCCTGTTAAAACATCACGTCAGTACTTACGTTCCTTTCGACGTGATAGAAGGACAAATGATTACAAAGTTTATTTTTTCCCATGGGATTAAATTGTTTTTCCGGGATAAAAAGTAGCTTATGTCACTCTCTAGATTACCCTATTAAAAATTCATGCCTTTACTTAGGTTTCTTTTGACTGACTTTTTATCCCGGAAAAACAATTTAATCCCATGGGAAAAAATAAACTTTGTAATCATTTGTCCTTCTATCACGTCGAAAGGAACGTAAGTACTGACGTGATGTTTTAACAGGGGATAGTTTCCGGTCTGGAGAGTGACATAGGTAACTTTTTATCCAGGAAAAATATTTTATTCGAAGGAAAAATAAAGAGGGCAAACATTTATGTGGTGAACAATTATTTTCTCTTGAGTGTGGGCGTGCCATCCATACAAATATTATAAGTGTTAAAGTAAATTCGTTTGTTTGTTATTTCTTCATGCCTTAACTATGCAGCCAATCATCATTAAAATTTGTACATACTGGTACTACTTTTTATCCCACGAAGTAAAAAAAAATACAACGAAAGAAAAATATACACAAATCAATGGCAGCAGGCTTCCCTGGACCACGAGGGCGAAGCCGCGGGTAACAGCTAGTTTTATATATAAAATTAATCTATACTATCTAATTCTATACTAATATTATAAAGCTGAAGAGTGTGTTTGGTTGAACGCGCTAACCTCAGGAACTACTCTTGAAAAAATATTTTAGTGTTAGATACTTAGCCTATATTTCAAGGAAGGCTATAGGCTATATAACATCACGCTACGACCAATAGGAGCGGAGCACCAGTGAAAAATAGGAAAAAAATATTCCTTTTGAGGGCTTATGTCGCGTGCGCTGCGTAAACGGTTGAAGTTACGCATAAATCATGTATGACGGAATTGTTCCTCTTTAAAAGTTCTAAAAAAAAGTCCGCGACAGTATATGTCTATCTTTTAAGATTGACACACTATAACGTTTTTTCATGGTAATCAATAGGAGAAAGTAGATAAAAAAAGGTTATAGTGAGTTAATCTTAAAAGATAGACATATGCTGTCGCGGACTTTTTTTTAGAACTTTTAAAGAGGAACAATTCCGTCATACATGATTTTTGCGTAACTTCAACCGTTTACGCAGCGCACGCGACGTAAGCCCTCAAAAGGAATATTTTTTTCCTATTTTTCACTGGTGCTCCGCTCCTATGAGTCGTAGCGTGATGCTATATAGCCTATAGCCTTCCTTGAAATATAGGCTACCTAACACAAAAAGAATTTTTCAATTCGAACCAGTAGTTCCTGAGATTAGCGCGTTCAAACAAACAAACAAACAAACAAACAAACTCTTCAGCTTTATAATATTAGTATAGATTGAAGGGAGACCCTAGCAGCGGGATGAATAAAGGTTGACAATGATTAACAAGATAAATAAATTTCTCATTTTTCCACCAAAATGTACTTAAAACATCAAATTATCCCCCATTCAACGCAACTTGTTTCTTTAACTCTTTTACTGTTCGTGCAGCACTGCTCTGGGATAAATTATCAGTGGAAATACGAGACAGTATCCCTGTGATCACTTTTAAAAAGAAATTACCAGAGCATTGCTTTACTCAAAGTAAATATTAGTTGATTATATTATTGTATAAATTCATAACATGTCAACACATACATGCTTGCATATTTCGCCTACCAGCCAAATAATATTTCCTCACTATTGTTAAGGTTAGCTGTAAGAAATTTCTTAAAGAGATAAGCTCGCCCTTGTACACCTTGTTTACACTGTTTTATGTAACCATGTTATATGCAATAAAGAATATATAATTATAAATAATGTAATGGGGTGTAAGTGATTCATCAATATCTTTGAACCAAAGCCAACTTCAACTGCACGTGGTGCACCCTGCTGACTGACAAACGAAGCTATGGCGAAAAGAGAGGTAGGGAGCGTAATTTTAAACTTCCTGACTGGGGCATTCCCCAGTCAGGTAGTTTAAAATTACCTCCACCTCACAGAATACTGCAGTCAAATAACAATTTCCTTGAGGCTTACAACAACCCTCAAGTGTGAGAGGGTTGTGGTCCTGCGAGTGAATGAGGTCACCAGAAAGGAAGGAGATTGCTGCATTGGCAGCGGGGGTGGCGGCGAGCGAGTGATATTTTATGTTGCGAGCGGTAATATTACTACGGTAACCGCTTCACATCAGGCGAGTCATATGCATATCTGCCACCCGACGTAGTATAAAAAAAAATGGTTTTACAAAACCATTAAACCGAAATGGAGACCGTGTTTCAATACCCACACGAGGGAGAACATATAAATTAAACAACCTTTGCACCAGATACCAGATACGGCAACACAAGAGATGCAAGCTTCAACCATTGTAGTTTTCTATGCAGTCGTAAATAGAATAGGAAAGAATGCGGCGAATACACGGTCGGATATCCTGCCCGTGGCCGCGACGGGTATAGAAATATGTTGGCTTTTGTTGTCGATATAATGGGTCGCATTGCAGGGTATCTTGACCTCCATTTTATAACTAACTACAAGAAATGTTTGAGTTTTATTTTATCGCACGGTATTATATATAATGCATTATTATCAAAGAAACTTAATATGTTCAGAATATATTTTCACTTAATCACTTCTTTTCTATAATTATAGTAGAATCAAATACAAAATATCAGCAATGCGATGGATTTGTCATTTGTAGGCTGTTGTTCTAACGATCAACATTTACAGATCGCCTGAGGATGCCTCGCGCAGAGGCGAAACACGCGTCGCAGAGACGACCACGGCAGTCGAGGCGGCCGCAGTCGCATGTTTCTTCTGTTTCAGATGTTGGAGATTCGCCGAGATGACCACAGCAGCTGGAGCAGAGACGAACAAAGCAGGCACGGTAGTTGCATGCAACTACTAACGGTAGTGGGTGGGTGCTGGCCGGCGGTAATTTGCATGAACTAATTAGTGGCGGAAGCACGCAAAGTAGTGTAGATCAAATTGCCTATAAATATCAGCGCCTATTATGTCTAATTAAGCGCATTATATTATTTTACGTCGCTTTTTATTACATCTGGTGGTACACTAAACTAGCGTACTGCCCGCCTGATCTGAAGCAATTACCGTAGCCAAATAAATGCTCGATCGACCCACTCGCTGGAAGTATAACGTCTTTGGTCATTATGACTCGACATGATATTCTAAATTATCAGTTTTCAGATTATTTTTTGCTGTTAAACCTTGCTTCTGTTAATCATCATTTTAGGAAAATGGACACCCTACAGTTACTATTGGTTTTGTTTTCTCTGCAACTATTAAAATAATTGAAATAAACGACCGTATCTTTTGCCTTACTTGTCTTAGAACTGTGATTTAGAAGTTTGATTTTTCACAACTGCTATTTATGAGTAGACTTGAGTATTTTCTCTTTGATTTTTGTGTGAGTTGATAATAACTAAAGAAAAATATATAGTATATCAGATAATAATATTACAGTAATATCATCATCAAACTATGGAACACCCTCCCCGTGGCTATTAGGAGAATACAAACGCGTGACTAATTAAAAAACAGGTATTTTCTTATTATCAGAAACTACAATGAACAATGTTTGCTGTACTTTTATTTTTATCAAATACTAGCTGTCCCGGCGAATTTCGTACCGCCTAACAGTCAATGAATGTCATGATGTATATATATATATATATGAACAAAATTTATGATTTCTTGAAATTAATACAATGAATAATAGAAAATAATAGAGAAGCACGATGGCGTGAGGCACGTGTCAGTCTAATTGTACACGCAAGTTAAGCAACGTCAACCGTAGCCTGTTCATGGATGAGTTTATGTTATCTCGAGCTCGTCCGTGCTTCGGAAGGCACGTTAAGCCGTCGGTCCTGGTGTTTATCATTAGATGGTAGTCCTTAAGCCAAGTTAGTGGCCCAACCCGTAGTTGAGCAGCGTGTTGGAGTATGCTCTAAACATCTTCGGTTGAGGGAAGACCCGTATCCCAGCAGCGGATAAATAATAAGTTCAGTACTTTACAAAGTCACAAAAAAAGTACCAATTGACAACAATAAATATTTCAATCCACAAAACAAATCACAGACAACATTCGCGACGTAAAAGTGAGACCAATCGATTTGACATTTACATAACAATCAATAAATATTCCAATCCTTTTTAACTGGCACTATTTGTATGGGAAAACGTTTTTTCTTTTATTTAATTCTTTCGTCAATTTTTCAATGTTTTTAATACTTTCCCGACCAAGACACGACATTATTTTATATATTATATAGATTTATGGAGCTTGATTTCAATTTCTGAACGCACGCATAAATATTTTAGAACCAATAAATCAGCCTGGCGCAACTCAAAGTAAAAAAACGACTCTATGAATCGGAAGCGAATTTGGTACAAATTCTGATTGTTTTCGCTTCCATTTCATACATATTAGAATTACGCTATTTGTATGGCACATCCGTCTCTTAAAACGTAGTGGTTACATTCTATTTGCAATAAATATTTAAATCCACAAAACTGTTTTCAAAACAAATCACAGCCAACTTTCAAGACGTAAAAATGAGACCAATAGAGTTAACATTTGTTTTTAATCTATGACATTTGTTCTATAATGAGCTTAATATACATTTCTGAACGCACGCATACATTTGGCGTACGCACATACGACAACGTCACATTTGACAGCTACGACAACCACGAACATTTTGTATGGGAAAATGTTTTTTCTTTTATTTTATTTTTTCGAGAATTTTCCAATGTTTTATAAGAGTTATTCTGCTATTCGGGACGGAAACAAATCCAACAAATCAAAAACCATGGCAATCGGTCCAGCCGTTCTCGAGTTATAAGTGTTGTAACAAACACGACTTTCTTTTATATATATAGATATATTAGTATATGTAGGTGTGTGTGCAAGTGTACGTAGAAGGTATATGTTTCAGTATAAGTATTAAGTTATAATGACGTCACGTAATACATATACATAGGAGAATGATTCATATTTTTGACAAATTGTCCAAGATGAACTTTCTTTTTAGTTTATTTTTTATTATTCGCAATTCTTCTGACACTATCGGGGAGCGCATTCCAGAGTCGTGAAGTTTGTAGATAAAGTGAAGGAGTTTGAAATAAAGCCAGTAAGAAAAAGTTCATAATATTCCGATGGGATACTGATAGTTAATGCTAGTAGCTTTAAGATCACCTTTTGTATATTTTCTGTAAGATTGTCTGTAATAAACAGTACATAAATAAATAATTATTCGAATAAAGCAACTCAGCGGCAACGTTCAAAAGTAAATCCCATAACCGCACTTAGACTTAGTAGTTATTAGATAGAGCTAGTTAACCCGCTGGATTCCGCGCGAACTGAACAAACAGCATTTGCGTAATTGAAATGTAAATGGCGGCAGTGTTTCTTTCTGAACGCTCCTTAAATCCAGTGGATTTATCTCCTCTTTGTTAGAGAGCGTCCACTCAGCCACTGCGATGGTGTTCAAACACTCTTGGACGGAGTTGTTTGATGTAAGTACTTAGTACAATGAACTAGAAATTGTAATAAAATATTATTTTGATGTGTATGTGGTTCACCGCCATCTTTCAGCTAAAGCCAATCTCACGTGCTCTCTCTCAAAAATAATGCCAATCTCAAAAATAGGTTGTATTAAGTATTCAACCTATTTTTTAACCGACCCCAAAAAAAGGAGGAGGTTCTCAAATTCGGTTGTATTTTTTTTTAATTGTTTGTTACTTAATTACTCAGTGATTTATATACCGATTTGAAAAATACTTTTTTTAGTTCAAAGAGTATACTCCCAGATTGGTTCCAAATTTTTTTCATCATCATCATCACCAGAAGCTTGTATCTACCCAATGTTACTTATGTAAATGTAGAGTAATGTTTGGAGTCGGATTTATTTTTGTTCAAATTATAACTATAAGACTAATATAAGAGGCTTTCGTAAACAAGTTAAGTTAATTAAAAAAATCAAATACCCGACTGCACCTACAACAGATTTATTAATCACGCGCAACAATAATATAATTCCACACAAGCAAAGCCGCAGGCAAAAACTAACATATCAAATATATATTTGAAATCAGGTCATCGAGACCTTTATTTTGATACCCATATCGATATATTTAGAAGAAGAAAAAATTACTGCAACGACAATTTTGCGGCTCACAGCCGCCATATTGATTCTTTTATATTTGATGTAGCCTATGTCATTCTCACAACAAATACGAATCTAACCACACCTCTCAAGCTAAAATCCATCCAGCCGTTCAGGCTGCAGAGCGTACCAAACAATTATACATACATACTCTCGAAAAACATAACCCTTCTTCTGTCGCAGTCGGGTAAAGAGAGGCAGTGCACAGCATAATATTAAGTTGACCGATTGAGGATAGGGCTCCACTTCACAGCTAAATAAAATACCTAGTGGCAATAGACGGTTGCTGTTTTTTAACTCGATAGCGTCTTATAAATCTATGGACACCGACGGCATGCACGAAAAAGCATGACTCATTTTCACGTTCCGCCTAAGCCGAACGTGCAAGCGTAAGTGCGGAACAAGCGATAGAGAGGCACGTTCGGCCTAAGCGTTCGGCTTGTGACGCATCTATCTCTCTGCCACTCCATAGGCCTATGTTTTCATATGACGTTATCACGTAAAATTATCGTCTGTAAACCGACTTTACAGACAAAATTTAAATTTTACGTTAGGCGACAAAGGCGACAAGCATATGGCTCGCCTGATGAGAACCGGGTACTGCAGCCACATTTTTTGTAATTATAGCCATATGAACGCTTGCAACACGAAATATCGCTCGCGCGCTGCCACACCCGCTGCCAACGCAGAAATTCCATTTTAAAAGGACAGTTTCCTTAAAGGAAATTGTTATTTGACTGCGGTATTCTGTGAGGTGGAGATACTTTCCCAGTCGGGCAGCTTACAAAATACTAGTATATGTCCTACCTCTCTTTTCCACAGGGCCTTGTTTGTCAGTCAGCAGAGTGTACCACGTGCAGGTAAAGTTGGCTTAGGTTCAAAGATGTTGATGAACCATTTACTCTACACTTAATTACAAACTAAGGAATTGCTATAGATAATTTGCTTAGATAAACTAAAGGCTGCAGGCTAACAAAGGTATCATCAACTTCCTTGGAATATAAACAAACGTTTTATTTATACCCCAAGTCACGTACTCTTCCTGATAAAAATATGCTAAATGTGGGTAAGTACCCATTTCAATTTTGAGAGACAGCCGAGGTTGATGGAGGTTTACAGGAAACTGTGTTACTCACCAGCACTGCACTCGAGTAATACGTGTTAGGGTTCGATAGTTTTGGTATCATTTCTAATGTTTAATTTAATTTTTTTGCACTGGCAACTCATTCTTTTAAGCTTTAGACTGCACTGGTCTATCATTGGCTAACCAATCACAAGCTAGCATCCAGTCATTTGTGATTGGTAAACAGCAACCAATCATAGTACTTGATTTTTACCGCGAAAATCAGACTGAGACTTGGAGGCAAAGCGGCCGGTTGGACATTCACTTTTGGACTGTTGTACATGGAGGTTGTAGTACAAAATAAAAGTGAGACATCATTCTTCAGTCTTTTCTTCATAGCTAATTAGTCTGCACATAAAGTATATAGTATGTTAAATAGAAGGAGCTCGTCTTATATACGCAACATAAATATGTCACCATTTTACAATTTTTTTTTTTTTTATATTAGCTCAGCATATTGGCTCCACTTCGCCTGATGGTAAGCGAAAAGAGGAGCCCCAATCGCAACGGCAACGGACAAGAGACCTTGATGTCCTGTCAGTTGACGCTGCCATGCTGGCCCACAAGATGCTTCTTCACGCTTCGCTTGAAGGATCCCATATTGTATGATTGAGGAAATACATACGGCATATGTATTTCCTCAATCATACAATATGGGACCACACACGCAACGCGTTCCACTTTTTAAATAAGTTTGCGATTCAAAAACCGACAGGCTTGATTTTGATGGATAACTGTAGGATATCCGTTCAGCTAGAATGTTGACTAACAACACATACTATATGTGCGAAGTTATATATTAAGTAATGTGGCAAAAGAGGCTCTCCAT
Organism: Hypsopygia costalis; assembly: GCA_937001555.2. Lineage (NCBI taxonomy): Eukaryota > Metazoa > Arthropoda > Insecta > Lepidoptera > Pyralidae > Hypsopygia > Hypsopygia costalis. The sequence goes on from OW443329.2 coordinate 32,275,549, forward strand.
CTTACGGAATTCCGCAGCCAAATAACAATTCCCTTGAGGGTTGTTGTGTTCCTGTGTGTGAGTGCAGAAAGAGGCGATTTTATTAATTTACTATAATCCGTCGGGTAGAAAATAAGCATATGGCCTGCTGTCAACACAGCAACTCCAGCCTCTTTCTGGTGACCTCACTAACACACAAGAACACAACAACCCTCAAGGCCTTATTTGGCTGCGGAAGATGACGATGATACAAATCTATGTGTTGGGGCGTGCGCGCGTGTGTCTATGTACGTGTGAGTGCGTGTGTATGATAGTGTGTGCGTGTGTACATATACCGTAGCCTGTCCATGGATGGTTTTATTTATCTCGACCTCCTACGTACTTCGAAGGGCACGTTAAGCCTTTGGTGCCGGCTGTTGTCATTAGTTGACAATCGTTAAGGGCTCTTAGTAAGTGAAAATGGCAAAATTGGCTGTTTTCTATTAGCTTTTATTTAAATAATTTAAGGTTTTTTCCACTGAAATTTCTACTATGTATTACAGACCTTATGTGTGATGGGGTGGTCGTTTCCAAAACATGATTGGAAAAATTTCGCTCGATAGAAAAAAATCCTGAAGTTCCCTTTAAAATTTCATATAAAGGCAAATTATGACCGTTTTATACAATAATAATTCTTATAAAATGACTAAAACATAGGTATTTACCTTTTTGATGTCATGGTCGTTTTAGATTTTAAGAAACTAAACATTTTTAATCACTTTTTGATAAAAAATGTGAATGGCGCTTACGACTTTTAGTTTCGAACTCGTTGATTCCATAGTAACCGCGGACCCCGAACCGCGCACCACCCGCGAGTCCCAGTCCCGCTTCGACATTCGCACGTAGGGGCTGTGTCGCTTCGCTTACCACTCTCAACCCGCGAAAATTCGAAAAGATTCGAAAGCACTAGTTAGATTATTATCATGGGAAATAAAAAAAACTCATTATCGAAATCGAGTAGTTGCAGAAAAAGGCCGTGTAAAGCTCTGAATGAAGTGATGTGGTAAGTGCCTACTTTGAATAATTTATTTATTTACTATTTTTTTTTTTTTATACTACGTCGGGTGGCAAACAAGCATACGGCCCGCCTGATGTGAAGCGGTTGCCGTAGCCATATTAACGCCTGCAACATAAAATATTGCTCGCGCGCCGCCACCCCCGCTGCCAACGCAGCATCTCCTTCCTTTCTTTCTAGTGACCTCACTCACTCGCAGGAACACAACAACCCTCACGGGAATTGCTATTTGGCTGCGGTATTCTGTGAGGTGGAGGTACATTCCCCAGTCGGGTAGCTTACAATTACGCTCCCTATCTCTCTTTTCGCCAGAGCTTCGTTTGTCATTCAGCAGGGTGCACCACATGCAGGTGAAGTTGGCTTTGGTTCAAAGATCTTGATGAACCACTTACACCCCAAAATTATTAGAAGTTACGTTCATTGATTGCTGTTTTACTTTTCTAATTAGCTAGGTACATAACTATTGTTTGTATGATTTCAGAAAACGACGATGCATGACATTGACCGATCAAAATTTAGAACTGGGAGCTAATGAGATATTACGGTTAGTACATAGGTGCCTACGCTACTTTTTATAGATTCTACTTATAGGTAGGTACTTAGTTTTCTCTTGTATAAACCCTAGTAACCGACATGGTAGGCAGTTTATTATAAAAATAGGCTTTATTCAATTTACGAGCAAACTACCTAAGTATCAGTATACAGACTACTACTACATAATAACTCAATACTTCGGTAGATTTAAAAATAGGGTAAAGTTCTCTATATTGGGTCTACTAATACAGAAAGACAGCTAGATGTATTTAGTTATCTGCGTACGTACATAGAATCATCAGCTTTTTGTTTTATTACAACAGGGTAAATGCACCATCAACGGACATATCAGAGGTATCCATGCAACACGATCAAACTACGTAAGTGTCATCATACTTATGTACCTTAAAATAGGTAATAAAGTATATTTATTCTGGTTTAGAAATAGGATAAATTAACCTACCTATATTGGGTCTAATAATTTTGAAAAAAAAAATGCATAACTACAACAAGACAACACCTTCAAAATTATTAGACCCAAAATAGGGTAGTTATTCAACAGCTTTTTCTTTTGTTACGCCCAGGGTAAATGCACCAATAACGGACATACCAGAGAGCTTCACGCTACATGATCAACCTACGTAAGTATCATAGTACACCTACATACAAAACAAACAAATACTAGGTAGATTTCTTTTTATTTAAAAATAGGATGAATTGCTAATACTGGTCATTTATTTATTTACATACTGCTTGGTGTCAGAAAAACTTTTACTGAATTACGGAATGTAGCTGGAACATCAACATCATCACTACAAACAGTTGAAATACAGTGTGATCAAAGCATGTTAGTAAATCTAATTTAATCATTATCATTTTGACGTTCGTAATTTTTTAGCTAGTTCATAACTAGAGGTCGACCTTTTCCTGCTATTTAAAATATTATTCAGTACTTGGCATCAAGCAGTGGTGGTAGCCTAGTAGTACGAACGTTGGCACAACAAAGAGGTCGTAGGTTCGAATCCGTCCAGGCACAAACCAATGGATTTTCAGTTTTTCTGAATCTATGTGCGGATTTATACCACTAGCTCGGCGCTGAGGGAAAATATGCTTGAGGAAACCTACACATTCAGTTATTTTCTGAATGTGTAACCATGGTTCAATTGGTCTGTTTTACTTATCGGGTTGTGAAGGTCAGACGGCAGTCGCTTCAATGTAATAACCAGAATGGCCAATTCTAGGATCATGGTCAAAGCGGACCCTGGGCTCCCAGGAGTAACCGAGACAACGCTAGGTGGATGATGATTTAGTACCTGACATGTCTTTGTTCTCATTATTATCTTTTTGTTTTTTAGCTTAGCGAATACAGAAGTCCAATATGAAGGACAGCCAGATGGTGTTGAAGAAACTGAATTTGAAATTGAAACTGGTGGCTGCTCCTCGACAGCTGAGATACAAATAGATGGGCGAAGAATTGTATCTATTAATTTTTTTTTGAAAAAGCTGAAGTACCTAAAGTAAATTTAAAGATTTTTAAAGTGGTTTATATTTTTATTTTTAGGTGATTTTTAAAGTGGTTATAACTTTGGCGTCATTCGTCAAAAAAACCTTGTTTGCAGAAAAAGTTCTACTGCTGCTTCATAAACAATTTATAATGCTTAAAAACAGGACCATAGGAAACTGCAGACGAGTCCGATTATTGGGTCATTTACCCTACATTTTTTGACTAACTTGGAATAATTTACTAATAACGATGCTTTCATGTGTGTGAATGGTTCCGTTTGTCCGTTCCGTTTTAGAGATTGTTTACCCTATTTTCTTCTTTTTTTCATACTAATTGTATAATTAGGTACCAACAATTATTACGAGTAGGTAGGTAGACTATGTTTTACTTTTTGTAAATGCATGTAAAACGATAGTGAAATAAAATCTTTTGTACTTACAATAAGTACCTACTTATTATTTGTTGTCATTTATTATTTATCACGCTCGCATAAGTGCAGGTGCCTCCGCGCGCCCCCGCGGACCGCCGCCGCCGCGGGGTGTCCCCCCGTACCTCAGGCACGGAATCTGAATTTTCGCTGACCGCCTAACCCCCCTTAAGCCAAGTCAGCTGTATTTTTTTTTTTTTTTATACTACGTCGGGTGGCAGACAAGCGTACGGCCCGCCTGATGTGAAGCGGTTACCGTAGCCATATTAACGCTCGCAACATAAAATTTCGCTCGCGCGCCGCCACCCCCGCTGCCAATGCAGCATCTGCTTCCTTTCTGGTGACCTCACTCACTCGCAGGAACACAACAACCCTCCAAGTAATTGTTATTTGGCTGCGGTATTCTGTGAGGTGGAGGTACATACACCAGTCGGGCAGCTTACAATTACGCTCCCTACCTCTCTTTTCGCCAGAGCTTCGTTTGTCAGTCAGCAGGGTGCACCGCGTGCAGGTGAAGTTGGCTTTGGTTCAACGACGTTGATGAATCACTTACACCCCTAAATTATTAGTTATTTCTTCTTTTATATATCATATAAAAGAAGAAATAACATATTTCCGTGACATTTACGAGTATATAATATATAATTTAATATTTAATATATCTCAAACTCCAGTTAGAATATATGAAGCACCAACCACTCTAATATTTACCTTGCAAGTAAGAACATATTGCAGCGTGCAAGTAACTTAAGTTCAACGTTAGATGCAGGCACTGTGTTTAAGTTGAGCAGACGGATCCTGAATGAAGTGATTCGTAATCAAACTGCGCGCTTCAAACCGGAGATAAACCTGCTGAAGCTGAAAATTTACGCGAGTTGAGATGTGTTATTAAAATAACACAGGGTTGTGTAACGCTTGTTTAAACATACTGTATGTTCACTGTAAATACATAGTATACAAATGGAACCGCCCTTGCATTGCTTGGGGGCGGAGGGCATGTCCCATAACTTTTTTACTTATTTATTTTGGATTCTGGTTCTGGAACACAGCTTCTATGGTCACGCTCAAGACTAACAAAGCTTCTGGATCTGATCAACGGACAGCAGAGATGCTGAAAGCATTAGGATCTACAGGAATAGACGCATACCTGTAATACCATTTGGTGCACTTCAGACTGGCCCTCTGATTTGACAAAATCTGTCATACTTCCATTACGCAAAAAAGACGCCTCTAAATTCGATAACTACAGAACTCGGGCGCGTAATATTGCGCTTAAGACCAAAATTAAACTACTGAAAACTCTAGTGTTCTCTATATTCCCCTAGGGAGCTGAAAAAGGCAGATCGTGACCGAATTGACGCCTTCGAGATGTGGTCCTGGAGGAAAATGTTGCAAATTCCTTCCGTACCAATGCGTCTATTTTGCGGGAGCTAAATATAAAAATAGGACTATGCATCACCTAAAGAATACTTGGTTTCTTCGGTCACATCGCTCGAAATGATGGTCATAACCTCGCACAGTGAATAGCAACTGGCAAGGTTGACGGCAAACGACCAATAGGTCGCAGCCCTATTAGACGGTCTGACCAGATCCGCACATCTCTGGACTCGAATCTCCACAGTCCCTCCACGATGCTAAAAATCACAATAGTTGGAGAAAAAATGATGAATGAAGGTTCAGGGGAATCACGATCCTCAGTAATGAGGTGCAATACGTCAGGAGGAGGATTTTTGATATATATATATATATTTGGGAATATAAAGAGCATTGTCGGCGGCGCGGTGCTGCGTATATAATATGTTTATTTCAGTTCATTAATAATCATTTATGTAAATAATATGTACTTATCTAACTTTAGTGTCGGAACAATAGAGCTTATTGGCATATTTAAAAGAAAGGAATTTATTGAAAAAAAAGGAAATTTTATTAGATACATACTATTAGACCTATTTTTCTCGTCCATATTTTACATCGAAGTCGTGCTATACAAAAATTGATAGTTAGATAGTAATAGTCAGAGTAAAACATTCCTCGTCAAAATAGCTCCCTTCACATTTTCCAAGCTGCAGTAAGTATAAAAGTTTAATGAAATTGATATAAAATTGTACCTACCAAGTTGATCACTACGGCATCCTAAAGTTAAGTAGCACTTCAAAGAAATTAAGTTGGGAAATTTGCATAATCTAATAACTTTTGAAACTAGAAAAGTGTTTGATGAAGTAAATCTAAATTTTAGAAATACGATAAAGGAGATGGAATTTGAGACTTTCTTTTGATGATTTTTCTTGCATTTGTTGTAAATTCACGTGGTTTTGGGGTTAATTTAGAAACGTGTAATTTGGGGTGTAAGTAGCCCACCACCATCTGCGCATAGTACACGCTGCCGAATAGCAATTGATTTGAAAAGAAGCACTGACAAAAGAAAGGCGCAGCATATTTGTAAGCTACATGTCTGGAGTAGTACTTCTCACACTTCCTCACAGAATATTGCAGTAAAATGACAATTATCTTTTATCTTAAGGGTTGTTATGTTCCTGCGAGTGAGTGAAGTCACCAGGTTGGAAAGAGTTGCTGCGTTGGTAGCAGAGATGGTAACGTGTGAGCGATATATAATGTTGCGAGTGTTTATATGGCTACGGTAATAGCTTTACATCAGACGGATCGTATGTTTATTTTCCGTTGTAACTTGTTTTGTTGGCTACTAATTGCTGCCTGCGACTTTGCCTTCGTTCGTTTCGAAGATAATCTTCTGTATTTCGTATATTACCTATTTGTCGTAATGTAAGTACGTATACGGCTGCAGTTATTTTGTCTGTTTGTGTTTGTTTCTGTACTATTACTTATATTGTGCTTCTACAGTATTCCTACAAAATATGTTTGCGCAGTCACTTATTATGAATTTTAATTTAAAAAGTTTTCCAATTCCAACTTTGTTTAATTTGTTTATATAACTAATGACATCGTGAACTTTAATTGTTAATTTTATAAATTTGTGTTTACAAATTACATCAGCCTCAAAACATTTAGAAAAGTTGTAAAAAATATAGCAAATAATGCTACTGCAAGTCAATAATTCGACAGAAATAAATATGCACAAACTAAAACATAAGATATACAAAATAAATGTTTAGCTTATGATGGGTATCCCAAATAAGCGTTTTTACACGTTTCTGATTGTTGCGGACTCTTTAGCGGGCAGCCTCACAACTGGCCACCGACAAAGAACCAACTGACAAGACGGAAAAGGATATGACGTAAGAAAAAGAGGACAATCGACGACTGACTGGACTAGGGAACGTAATGTAAATAGATAAATAAATGTATAATAAAAAGGTTAATAAGCCGTGAAATAAAATAGTGTTTAGAAAAAGAGTGTCTTTTAAATTCTACACTGATGTTTTCTGAATTGTGCTAAACTTTTCAGAGCCAAAACAACATGATGGCTCTTGCGGTTTCATTTTTTTGACGACCCCGGTGATCGAATAGCCATGTCCACATTGACAGCGGACACGCGTTTGATATTTCAAATTTTTGTGTACATGAATATGTTTGTTTGTCTTGGTCTGGATGTTTTCTATGTATTAATGTATGGATTAAAAAAATGTATTTAAGTATAATATCAGTTATCTAGTACCCTAGTACATGCTTTGGTTAGTTTGGGACTAGATGGCAGTGTGTAATTTGTCCAGGATATTTTATTAAGGTTCCGTACCCAAAGCGTAAAAAGGAACCATATTACTAAGGCTCCGCTGTCCGTCCGTCCGTCCGTCCGTCCGTCCGTCTGTCACCAGACGGTATCTAATGAACCGTGATAGTTAGAGAGTTGAAATTTTTACAGATGATGTATTTCTGTTGCCGCTATAACAACAAATACTAAAAAATAGAATAAATTACATATTTAAGGGGGCTCCCATACAACAAACGTGACTTTTTTGCTCGCAATTGCTAACGGCAATAGGTAACGGCAATAGGTAACGGCAATAGGCTTGAACTACTCACATCATTTTTAGTTATATATTCACTATAAAAAGAAATAATGAAATAAAAGTAAAAAAAATATTTAAGGGAGCTCCCATACAACAAACGAGATTTATTTGCCGTTTTTATAGACAATGGTACGGAAACCTTCATGCGCGAGTCCGACTCGCACTTGGCCAGTTTTTTTTATTATAACCGTTCTGTATAACCTTTATAGTCTGATACTCTCCTCTACCCAAAGGTGGCCTGAAAGGATTTGCGTAGCTATAAGGCTGCCTATTGTACTTTAATATGCTACTGCCCTTTACTATATTTATATTGTCGGTACAATTAAGAGAATTGTAATGTATTATTTATTTGACGCTTTCACTATTTTAATATGATCACTATCGGCAATGCTGGACTTATTGCAGTAATAATAGATCATAAAATATCAGGTAGGAAATGGGAGATCAAGCAGCTCATTGATGTTTATACCGATCAAAGGGATCGGTGGCGCTACAATACACTAGTTTTAGTGATCTTACTCACTCGCAGGAACACGATATGCCTAAAAAAATTGTTATTTACCCTCGAAGTTCAAACTGTCTCAGTCAGTCGCAGTAGAAAATTTTTGTTATAATCTGTATTTTGTACATTTTACTTCAAAATTTCGACAAATTTATATAATTTTGTTACATGAAAATTTATAATTGAATTAAAACGAAAACTAGCTTAAATTAGAATTCAAAAATTTCTAGATAAAAGACAAAACTTCAGTTTGAAATCAAATATTTTAATCTCATTTGCCTTTGCAGTGTGTTTTGTAGCAAAGGCTTTAATAAAGTTTAACTTGAATTAGCAGCTAATTAGTCAAGTTTGTTATCTCTTTTGATAGCTCATATTTAATTATTTATATTATCTAAGGTTTTATTTCTTACGTTTTAGGATTTCTGAGAATACTGTAAAGATAAATTAAATAACAATTATATTACTACCAATGAATATATTAACGAATGACGAGCTCGGTGGTCGAATGGATTACAATAGTTTGACTCCGATGTCGCGGGTTCGATCCCCGCACGAGACAAATGTTTGTGTGCTTGAATATATCTGTTTGTCTGGGTGTTTCCTATGTATTGCATGTATGTATTTACAAAAAAAAAATTGGTTGTCTTAAAGTCGGTTAACGGACGATAATTTTACGTGACAACGTCATAGGAATCATAGGCCGATCGTGCCTCTCTATCGCTTGCATGCTCGGCTCAGGCGGAACGTGACAAAACGTCATGTCTTTTCGTGCATGCAGCCGGCGTTCATAGATTTATAAGACGTTATCACGTCAAAAAAAGTAGTATTTATTATCCATATCTAGTATCCATAGTAGGTAGTACAAGCTTTGCTTAGTTTGGAACTAGATGGCGCGATAGTATAATATGTCCAAGAATGTTTATTATTATTAACATAAAAGTTATTGTAATAATTATTTTGGAAATCTTTATGTTTATCACTTTTGTGAACTGCATGCTTTAACCTTTGAAAGATGAATAAAGTTTCACAAGGTATACGTAGAGCTATGCATGCACTCCCGGAGCAAGGATGTAAGCCGAGACAAGGTGCAGTCGGTCGGTATTGGAAAAATGTCGTCTAGGTGACTTAAGAGTCAACGCGAGCTTGTAGGTATGTTGTAGGTATATAAAATATAAAGTAATATGTTATTATTTTTCTTTACAAGTAATGTAAACATAAAAATTATAGGTATTATACATGATATCTGGATTTTCTCATGTGCAATTCTTCTTGTCATAATTTTTACTACTTCTGGTGACAGACAACCATACGGCCAGCCTGATGTGAAGCGGTTATCGCAGCCATATTAACGCTCGTAACAAAAAATATTCCCCGCGTGCTGCCACTACCAACCCAGCAACTCCTTTCTTTCTGGTGATCTCACTCACTTGCAGGAACACAATAACTCTCAAGGGAATTGTTATTTGGCTGCGGTATTCTGTGAGGTGGTGGTACTTCCCCAATCGGGCAGTTTACAAATACGTTGTACCCAATACTTCTCTTTTGCCAGAGTCTCTTTCGCTAGTCGGCTTCGGTTTCACCTTCTACCGGTATTTTTTAGCAAGGTTTTCTTCCTCGAATGCAGCCCCAGGGTACCCGAGCAAACCCACCACCACCCATGGCTCCACCGACCTGGCGGTCATATGAACCGATTCGTGAAAGATGCTCGCGACACTCTGCCTTTGGCTTCGTGATGCCGCGGCACGTCTTCATTACCTACACATTGTTTAACTCTGTTCCTTTGTCCCTTATTTGCCTTCTCCCCCTTCTGGGGCGGCGACGAATACTGCAACGCCTTCACTGCCATCCGTTGCTGATTCTCTTTCTGCGCAAGGCCGCGAAGTTCACCTCCGACGACACAAGATCGGTGAAATACACTGCGCCCTGGTGGTCTCCGCTGCACTGAACCGCGACCCCACGAATGTCCTGATATCTGGGACAGAGCCACAGAATATTCTGTGGCCGGACATAGTCCCTGCCCTCCAGCCCCTCCCCACAAACGCACATACATGTGCTGTGCAATCCTAAGTCACTTAATCTCTCTTCTCAATCTCAAGGGTACCCGAGCACTAGGTATATTGAGGAGCGCTCCTCCAGTGTGCGCCTCACCGTAACCTCTGCTAGTTCAGAGTGTTAAAGTTAGCTGCTGTAACACGGAAAACTAAAAAAATGTCCTTACTGTTCTTCTTTCACAACACCAACACAAAATGTTCAAAGTCTGGGGTCACCACTGTTAAAGTTAGCTGCTGTAAGGCTGTTCACCACTGTAATACCACTGTAATAACTGTAATTGTCTGACTATCAAAAGGTGCTATGGGTTGTTAATTAATAAAAGTTACTTTCCGAAAATGACTTCTTTTATTACGCAACATCCGTTACACTTTTCTCAATTTACAAGGTACATAAACTAATGATTTTAACCAATAATTTGACCAATACGAGTGTGTACTTGGCACACGGGTACCCGGAGATGACTGGCGTGTCATGCTCGCGCGTCGGATCGCCACGGCAAAAATGCTGATCGGGCATAATGTGTCCCTACAAGAGGAAAGGGAGAAGGCGCGGGCACTGCACTTTCCTCCACTGCCAGAAAATTGGCTAACGGTCAGCAAAATCCCCGCGAAGAGAAATTACTGACCGTTGTTGCCCAGGGTGCACCAGGCCCAGGTCGTCGCCAACATATCGTTCTCATCAGACGTATCCAGCAAGATAAACGAGCACACGAGGTTTTCCAGTCTTAGCGCCCCAACCTACAAACCCGCCTACGCCAACCCTTGGTTGATTGCTCAACCAAGGGTTGGCGTAGGCGTGGTGGAGTATGCCGTAAAACGGTAAATAGTTCCCGTTGTAAATCCCCCTCTTCTTTTGAGGCGAGACCCGCATCCAGCAGTGGGATGAATATGAGTTGATGCAGAAACCTAACCTAATCTACTATTTTAATCACCCATTTAGTAATTTTTAGTCACTCATATTACTGTTTTTCTGAAGCACTGAAGAACTGAAGCAGCGCGCTAGGTAATGGAATATTTTGACATAGCTCTCAGAGTCAGCAAGCTGAAGAGGCAGTGGGCTGGCCACATTTGCTGAGTCAGCGATGGCAGACGGGGGAGTAGAGTTTTATAGTAGCAGCCACGTATGGGGCGACGAAGCGTAGGGCGCCCCATCGTCGCCGATCATCGCCCCCTCTCTAGATGGACCGACGACCTCAAAATAGTGGTTGGTAGCGGTTGAATGCGGAAAGCGGAGAATCGCATATGGTGGAAAGCAATGGGAAAGGCTATTAGGCCTTTCCCAACCCCAAACCAGTAGAGGATAGATACAGGCTAATAATGATGATGATGATGGAATATTTCATTCATCATTGCGTCACCTTAGTAATTTCCTTTCATATGTTATTTTTAGTATTTTTTTTTTTCAAAACCTAAAACCTGAAATTTGAAGTAATACCCAAAGACGTTACTATAATGTATATTCGTACTATATATTCGCTCGAAATAAACTTTCCATACTCTAACAGCTTCTAACTTCGCGTAATCTAAAGAAGTATATTCCTCTAAATTCCGAAAGCCAGATTCTGGCGGTAAATGTTCAAGACGTGCGTACTTTAAATATTTTAAATTTGTAAGCGAAAGTTTCTTCGCAATGGTTGCCGAGTTGAATAATTTAACAGTTTCTAGAAGTTAGCTTTGCATATGTGTTGGTAATTACTTGGGGATGTTGGAACTCGAATGATAATTTCTCTTGTGAATAGAACGAATGATAATTTTGTCAAGCAAGTTAAGCAGATTCGAAAACTGACCGTTAATGCTACAAACTCCATTAGCATCATAATACTACCACACCCCTGACACTCCATACAAATGTCGCGACGTTTACTACTACATAAACAATAGCATCTATGCAGAACGTGAATGAGCATGTGATGCGTGCGGTGCCATACAAACTGTTCCATATTCGTCTCAAAGGGGACGTGAGATCGACACGAGAGAGCAGCATGGAGTGAGTGGCCATACTATTACTTAGACTACTGACGTCTGTGTTAATTACAATTAATTCGTTGATTTTTTTATAGCTACTGATATTTACATGATAATAATTAATTTGATCTCCGAAGCACGAGAAATACTGAATTATTTTGATAGCACTAAAGAATTTCTTTAAGAAATAATTAAGTTCGTTTGCCTCTTATTTTCTCAAATTACAAGACCGTACTAGAAAGAAGCTTTAGCTAGCCATCCAACTGAAACATTCTCATAATTTTTCAAGAATTTAATGAAAACGTAATTAAATACCCTTCAATAATATAAGCTAGTTGTTATATACAAGTACAAAAATATATCTTGTTTTTCGCTGTTAATATCTCTCAGAGTTCTTATATTGCCAGCTCAACTCCCCGAAATTGTCTACCGCTGCTTTGGAAGACATAAATATGTCTATAATGTAATTTAAGAGGCTGGGAAAAATGGGTCTTCTGTGTGAATGGCGAGTACATCTCACACCTTCTGTTTGCCAACGACGTAGTAGTGGCTGAATCGCTGTAGGATCTCGGTCGTATGTTGACCGATCTCAATGCTGCATCTCGATCCACAGATCGAAATTCATCCCCTACCCCACAGGGTTAGGGATGAATTTCGATAAGACAAAAGTTATGTACAACGATTTTGTCATCTCTAGCCTGGTTATCGTAGAGAATACAGCTATTGAAGTGGTTTAAGATCAGTCGTTAACCACTTCAATAGCTTAGTATTCTTATGGCAGTTATATGGAATGTTCGAGGTATACCTATCTTGGACATTCCAGACAGATGTCTGCCTCGGACATTTCAAACAATATCCGAGGTAGACCTTAATTATGTCTACCTTGTACATTCCATACAACTTGGCAGGAGTAATTTCAACAAAGAAATCGATAGACGCATTCGACTGGGCTAGGCAGCTTTTAGCAAGCTTCGAACACATCTTCGCCGCACAGATACCCCAATGCTTGAAGACTAAAAGATTAAAACCAGTGCGTATTCTCTGCAATGACATATGGTGCAGAGACTTGAACACTGACTATCGGACTGTTCCACAGGATAAAGGTCGCACAGCGAGCGATGGAGAGGGCTATGCTCGGAATTTCTCTAAGGAATCGAATCCGGAACGAAGAAATTTGACGGAGAAACAAAGTTGTCGACATAGCTTTCAGAGTTTGCAAGCTGAAGTGGCAATGTGCACATCTGCCGAGTAAGTGATGGCAGATGAGGGAGGTAGGCATTAGAGAGAAGGTCGTGCTTAGGACGACGAAGCGTTGTGCGCTCTTCTTGATGGTCAGATGACCTTAAGAAAGCGGCTGGATGAGGAAAGCGGAGGATCCTATTTGATGGAAAGCTTTGGAGAAGGCTTATATCCAGCAGTGGGTAGATACAGGCTGATGATGATGAAGGGCTAACTGTAGAATCGTTAACATATCAAAAGTCAGGTATATGAAGTGAAATGATTTAATCTCTTCCATAAGTTATCCGGCCCGATAAAGATTTGCCTTCAGGCGCTCAATAATATCAAAGGAAAAAATATAACTACGCAAATATACCGTGTACCTCGGCGGATCAAAGCTAGGTAAAGTAAACCAGCCGTCATCTTTTTTATATCAACTCTCAAGTAACTTGGATATGTTAAATCCTATCCGCGAAATCAATCTCATTCATTGGAATTAGAATTTTACTGATGTGAGCTACTCTTCTTGCCGCGAATATTATAATCGATCGATCCCTATATTCATCCATTTTGGATGTTGCTAAGCAATTTCTTTATTTTATGAAACATATCTGTTAATAAAATACTGTTTTAAGTAACGTCAGTTCAACCAATGATGACTTCAAGGGCATTTCAAAGAAAATGGAGGGTGCACCTCGGTAGATATGCGCCGATGATGGAGTGTAAAACTATTTACTATTACCGTTCTACAATTAATGATCGACCACGAAGAGATGGCAGAATATGAAAAGCAGACGATATGCCTAAGCACAGATGTGCCGTGCAGCAAAAATTTCTAATAGTGATTTAGATTTTAACGGAAAAATAATCTGAGCGAATAAAAATGATTGTAATTCTAGATTAGGTTTGGTACGTTTAAATCAACTTTAGTAGCCAAGTTATTACGACAGTCGCCCAGTTTTATCATTTTACACTTTTTAGACCACTTGAATAGCAAACAAGTATCCGACCTTCCTTTAATACGCCATTTTAATCAAATCTATTGTTATTTTTAAACTGACCTGTAATTTCGAAACTGAACGAAACCCAACGTGAACGTGGCTAAGCGTAACTACAACTCTTTGTTATGTTAACCCTGTTTGCTGTGTTGTTAGCAAGTTTGTTTTATCAGAAGAATAACAATATTTGTGTTTGCTCCACAACCGCCGAGCAAATGATTTCGCATCTATTTGCTCTGTAAGCGGGAAAAATGTTGAGACTGGATTTCCACTTGGAGTGTTTCGATAACTCCTTGTATTATGTATTTCTGCCAATATATTCGATATTGGGAACATAATAGCTGAAATATGCGTTATTTTGATAACGTTTTCCTTGTAGCGGTTGAGAGGAAAAGGTATTTTCGAGATAGCTGGAGTACCTTTGTGAAGATGAAAATATAATTTGTTTTTGTTTTTGCTTAAATGATTGAGTATTCTCATGTTGAATCAAACTATTACTTAAGAATTTTAAAGTAATATCATAATGTAATTTTACCGACCGGTTTCGCCGCTAAGGCACTATCAAGGTATACAGATGGTTGATGTTTGTGTTTCTACATTTTTTTTTTGTAGAAATATAAACACCATCTATTTGTCTTGATAATGCCCTAGCGGCGAAACCGGTCGGTAAAATTAAATATAATTACGTGGAACAGTACAAGTGCCTTGCATATTTACTTGGCATATTACGATAATAATGTTCCACCAAGTGCCAACATTCAACAGCATCAACTTTTTAAAGAAACATTTTTATATTTTCTATTCTTCGCGACCTGTACTTATTTTACTAACTACTAACCTTCTAACTATTCCACGAACTTTCGCCCCTCGTTAAGCAGAACAGAATAAGGTCAGAACGTCTTATGCTGCAAATAAATTTGAGATGAATAGTGAAATGTCAATTTATCATTATGCCCCAAAATTAAACGTCAAACGGTACGTAATTATGTTTTATGAAACTTTTCACCTCTTAAAATATTCCCATCCATTTTCTTTATCGCTGCCAGCTCTTCAATATGGTTAAATATTTCTCCTGTGTTAATAATCATGGACTCATCTACTATATAAAAATATGTCGGGTTTTCCTTCCTGACGCTATAACTCCAGAACGCACGAAACGATTTCCACGGTTTTGCATTCGTTGGAAAGGTCTCGGGCTCCGTGAGGTTTATAGCAAAGAAAATTCAGGAAAAATTTGAAAAGAAAAGCGGGAAAATCTTTTTTTACATACAGCGCCATCTGGTGGCGAAACGGAGTTCGCCGGGTTTGCTAGTTGATCATATATTTGAATATGTTTTATCGCTTCGACAATTTCACGTTTCAGACCCATCCACAAAATTAAAATAGAAAATGAGATTACACTCATAAAATTGACAGCAACCGCATTCTATCCTTTACAAAGTTAATAATCGCTTAAAAGTTTTTTTAAAAATCCAAACCGCCTAAACTCCCAACATTTAACCCAAATAAAGCTTTGCGAGCGGCACACGCGTTATAATCAACGCATTTTATCTCGACGGAAGACAATATTTTCATGTTAATTTACATTTCGCAAGGCTTCAATTTTCCGCCGATTTATTTGAGAATAAAGCGGGGACAGAGCGTTATCAGGGGTTATTTATCGTCTGCGGAACCCGACTAAACTCGTTAACACGATTTACCTGGCCCACAATAACTCACCGGGTTTTACTTAACGACCGGATTGTTACACCGCGATTAATGTTTAACTGCTAATGTTAAAAATAAACGCTATTAACGCGGCATTGTGCGGTGGCGTTAACTTTGTTCTCGGTAATTGTCCCGTCGGCCGCTATAATGGCGATGCTGTCAGAAGGACTTTGAATAAGGTTCAACTACAAGGAAAACTCGTCCCGAGCTTACCTTGTAAGGCATGTCAACCAGAATTAAATTGATTATGATATCATAAATTAATTATTCAACCTCTGATAATATAGCTCGCCACAAATAATATAAAATACCAATAAAATAATAATGTATGCAATGGCGGCTTATTCCAGTAGGGATCTCTTTCAGTCAATTAGTAATTTGTACAGTCGATTCTTTAAGATAACTGACCACCTAGCCATACAGTTTAGTATGACAAAGTGGTCCGTTACAGAATCTAATTGATCACAACACTAACTAACTAAACACTAAGATGAAACCCGAAATCCATAAGTTAGAAGTACATAAATTGAGATCTCTACCTACAGGGCTGCACACCAAGTATCAGATGTTAACCTTAAAAAACCTTTTCACGCCCTTTTTGAAGAACCCTTCTTCAAAAAGGGCGTGAAGAGGTTTTTAAGGGTCGGCAACGCGCATGTTCATAGGCTACGGTAACTGCTTTCCATCAGGAGGGCTGTATGCTTGTTTGTCACACTAGTGGTATAAAAAAAATGTTGCTTGTGCTGTCTGTGCTAATGCACAGACAGCACAAGCGTCATAATTGACGAGCTCGCTGGTTGAATGGGTAGCAATGGCCATTTTGACTCCGAGGTCGCGGATTCGATTCCCGCACAAGACAAATATTTGTGTGCATGAACAAGTCTGTTTCTCTTGGACTGTGTGTTTTCTATGTGTTATATGTATGTATTTTGAAAAAAAAAAATAAGTATTATATCAGTTATCTTGTACCCATAGTACAAGCTTTGTTTAGTTTGGGACTAGATGGCAGTGTAAAAAAACACATATAATATATTCCATGCAAACTAGTAGCTATTATTCAATTTAATGTATGTTAACGCAAGCTCACAGTTAACTTTTCTTTTGCTATGTTCCATAAAATTTAGTAAATGCTTGAATGGATACTGTAGTCGGGTTAGCACTTTGAATAAAGTACATATGAAACTGTGATTATAAAATAAAACACTAAAATATCATGGAAGGAATTAGTTACTTAGTTAGTTACTTTAATTAGTAATTATTTATTGAATAAAAAGTAACAAATACTGTATACATGAAATAATACATACAGTATTGTTAACTACATACATGAATTAACAGTCTAGTAGTTAGTTGAAGTGCAATTTCAAGTGTCGCGGATTTGCCAGAATATTATATTTTGAAAATGGAGAAATTGACCTCGGGACCACCTAGATGGGATTGGAACCCACGACCTTTCGATTACCGGTCGAGTGCTCTTTCCAAATGAGCTACCAGGAAGGTTTGTGATGGTGGCCAATTTTTGCATTTTGTATTTACTGCTGTGAATATTGTGGGTTGGAATCCTACCTAGGCGAGGATATTTTTCATTTTTAAGGTTCCGTACCTCAAAAGGATAAACGGAACCCTTATAAGATCACTTTGTTGTGCGTCTGTCTGTCTGTCAAGACCCACTAAGTAGAGAATGCGTGGACATCCACGCATTCTCAAGCTTGATACCCATCAAGCTGAAATTTGAACTGTATACTCAGGACTACGCGACGGTCCCATGAAGTTGTAATAAAATCAAACTGCTAAGTTTACGTAAAAAAAAAAGATACGGCCGTTTATTCACCAATAAATGCATATTTCGACACATTCTCAAAGGAATCAAAACTCATAGGGTACTTCCCGTTGACCAAGAACTATGAAATTTCGCAGGTAACATCGTTATGAACTACAAGTACAAGAATAAATCTCACAACTATACATCTGTAATTAAATCTTAAAAAATAGGGGGTTAGATTCCTGAACTATTTATATCCTACGTACGGAACCCTCGGTGGGTGAGTCCGACTCGCACTTGTCCGGTTTTTTTTATATTTTTGATATTACCGTTCTTCTGTATGTTAATTTACTTACCTAGTTACTGCTTTGTTAGAATTTGAAAAACAGAAATTTTAATAAAATACTTTTATATAGCGTCCACTTCGACATCAATAATACCAAAGTCTTTGATATAATTGATGGCAAACGTGATCAAGGGGCCTACCGCCGAAGCTGAACACGATTACCATTGGATTTTTTTGATCGCCATAATAGATCTTAGGTTTAAGTTAATCACAAACATCTTCAACTTAGTCGCTAGAGCTCTATAGTTTCTACCAACTAAACTAAACACAATGGGGATGTTTGATATTGTTTCTGACACCAGATGTCGCTAGGTAGGCGTCGGGTCGAGATTGTCAAAGTATACTGAACTTCAAGACGACAAGATGTCAACAAGACATTTGACAACATGCTATAAATTGACAGATGATTGGACCCTACGCTACAGCAGTGCTGCCAAAATACCCTCATTACCACCAATCTATGGTAAAGTTTGATTTTCGCAATAAAGAAATACGATGGTAATCGGCTTCAGCTTCGGCGGTAGGCCCTCAGTTCCGGTTTTTCCCACTGGTCAGATTGATAGACAGACTACTCTGGCTAACTGGAATAAGCCAACAGTCCACGTCAATTAGTAGATGTAATTTCTTCTCACTTCTACTAAATCAGAATAGTAAACCAGCCTGAATATTACACGTTAAGAATTCAATACATTATCCTGCTCCCGACGCCAAACACCGCACTCGCTAGGAACGGGTTGCTAGAATTCACGATTTACCGTATTAGACTCGCACAAAGAAGACGAGATAAATGCAATGCGAAAATTATTTGTCAAACGAAAAATACATAAATAGTCACATATTCATGAATATACCAAATCTTTGAACCAAAGCCAACTTCACCTGCACGCGGTGCACCCTGCTGCCTGACAAAAGAAGTACAGAATATCGCGGCCAAATAACAATTCCCTTGAGGGTTGTTGTGTTTCTGCGAGTCAGTGAGGTCACTAGAAAGGAAGGAGATACTGCGTTGGCAGTGGGAGTGGCGGCGCGCGAGCGATATTTCATGTAGCAGGCGTTAATATGGCTACGGTAACCGCTTCACATCAGGCAGGCCGTATGCTTCTCTGCCATCCGATGTAGTATAAGAATAAAAAAACCAATGATTTTTGACAAAACAAAGCAACGTTAAAAACAAAACAGAGTCGGGTGTTCCACGTCGTCATTCCGCCAGCGCGATGGGGAATTCTTGATTTTCGCTGTTAATAAATGAGTGCTGGGGGAGCTACGAGTACATAACGCCACAGATAACGCACTGTTATGTTCATGGAAATATGTGAACCTGTATACAGTGCATAGAGATTTTATAAAAGATAGTGGTCATGATAATTTCGTACGTGTTCGGTACCATCCTCCATATAGAGAGAGCTCAATGCCCTCGTTTTATTATTTGATTTATCAAGTACTACTAAATGCAAGTCGTTATTATGTAAATTCATTTCTATGTATATACGAGTATATATGTATATCGGATACAGAAATGAGTCTAAAGCTAGCAGTGCTATCAATGTTCACCAATTCGGTGTTTTCAAGAACTTGAAAAGATTGTTCTGCGCATAATCTACATATATATACATATATACACTACTAATATTACTATATATGTGACTGTTTTATTTGGCCGAATAGAATCACTCCGTTTCTTCCCGTGGATGTCGTAAAAGTCGACTAAGGGAAATACAGCGAATAAGGGGAGTGTAGGCCAAATCCTTCTTCCGTCTAGGACGGACGAGAGAGGGTCGTGCTCCTATAGTGGAGACTAAAATGGACCTGATGATGATGATGATTATAAATGTGAATGTGAGCTTGTTTGTTACGCTTTCATGCCGAAACTACTCGACCGATAATCATGAAACTTTGTTCACATATTCTAAAAAGTTAACGCGGGCGACGCCGCGGTTGGAAGCTAGTAGATATACACTTAAATGAATCCATATTTTCCTTAGTCACGGCATCACGCGTGAACGGTGGAATCGATTTCACTTTCTTTTTATAGAGAAGGTCTAATGAAAGAAACAAATAAAAAAGTTGTGCGTTAAAATTAGAATATTTAAGAAAACTGAATGACCATTTAACTTTTCTAATGTAAATTTATGACGTTTGCCAGAATTGTCAGTCATTAACAGATAACGCGAAACCAATTAAATATTCATAGTTAAGTAGACAGGACAAGGTCGTTAGGTCAGCTAGTTAAAAATAAAACCATCACCAGTATCTTTAGATCGAGTTTGTCTTCTTGCTATCATTTATTTATTTATTTAAACTTTATTTACCACAATTTAAGGGTACATAGGCGGTCTTAATGCTAAAAGCATTCTCTACCAGACAACCTTTGGGAGTGCAGATATACATGAATGCGGCATAAAAAAATAAATTAACAACAATATAGTACAGTACAACAGAAAATATACATTCATACACATTACATAAATACAAAATATATGATACATATAACATAATATAAACATACATATACATAATGAATAGGAGGATGATTCATAGTTTTGGCAAATTGTCCAAGAGGTGAGCATGAACTTTATTTTTGAAGTTAAATTTATTCGCGATTCTTCTGATGCTATCGGGTAGCGCATTCCAGAGTCGTGAAGATTGTAAAGTGAAAGAGTTTGACATAAAGCCAGTACGAAAGAGCGGGGTAGTAAGCACAAGGGAGTTGTCAGATCGAAGCTGTCTTTCGTGAGAGTCACAAAGATATTGAAACTTACATTTCAAATATTCTGGGGAGAGAGAATTATTCAGAATAGAGTGAAGTGAACAGAGCAACCTCTTATGCCTGCGCTGACGAATAGGAAGCCATTTGAGCTGTGACCGGTAGGAAGAGACATGATCAAATTTACGAAGACAGAAGACAAAACGAATAGCATTGTTGATAAGCCGGTCCAGCTTATTAAGAAGATCTTCATTTAGATCAGGGTAGCAGACATCAGCATAATCAATGATTGGGAATATGAGAGATGTGACAAGAGTGACCTTAATATTGATGGGGAGAAAATTTCGAAACCGATTGAGATATCGTAAAGAAGATATGACCGCGCGACTCACCTCTGCGATTTGTGTAGTCCAACTCAATGTGGAATCAATGTGTAGCCCAAGGTTCTTCACACTATGATTAAAAGGAATTACACATTTATCAAACATGACAGGTAAGACAGAACTGGAATCCACTTTTGCGACTTGCTTAGAACTGCCCACAACAATGGCTTGACATTTGGTAAGATTCACAGAAATTCCAAAGTCTTTAGACCAGTTACTAATGCTGCACAAATCACAATTTAGCCGAGCAATTGCTAAGTTTACATCATCTGCAGTAGTTTGTACATAAATCTGGAGATCATCCGCGTAGAAATGGTAAGAACAGCACAACGACAAGGAAAGGAAATTAATAAACAAAGAGAACATTAAAGGCGATAGGATCCCACCCTGCGGCACGCCTGAAGACAGATCTTTCCAATCAGATAACTCTCGACCCAGACGCACTGCTTGCTGGCGACCACATAGGTATGAGGAGAACCAATCCAACGTGATTGATGAGAAGTTCAGGTATTTCAGGATGGCAAGTAGAATGTCATGGTCAACCATATTAAATGCGTTAGAAAAATCAATAAGAACGACTATGGTGACCATTTTCTCCTCCATACCCAACCTAATATCTTCTGTAACTTTGAGAAGAGCAGTAGTAGTGCTGTGCCCTGAGCGAAAGCCAGACTGATGAGGGGAGAGCAGAGAGTTAGAATAGACAAAGGAAGATACTTGTTTGTGAGCAGCTGCTTCTAAGATTTTCGAAAGGAAGGGCAAAATTGAGATAGGTCTGTAATTTTTTAGCAGGATAGGAGTGGGGATTTTAGGAACAGGAATAACAAAAGCTTTTAGCCACAAAAGAGGAAAATCACCTTCTAAAAATGAGAAATTAACGATATGAGCAATGATAGGTAGAATTAAGTCTAAAATGCAAACAATCATATCCCTACTCACATCGTCGCAGCCAACTGCCTTTGACTTGATTGACATGACTATTTTACGTATTTCATCCATTGATACTGGAGAAAAAGCAAAAGATCATGCTTGTATATATAAAAAATTGCATATTCTTTGCAAGTGAATACATTAGTTTATACTCAGTTTGTCTTACATCCATATAAGCATTACTAACCATGTGTCAAAATGCCTTTCATTGTACATCATGTATTAGAAGTGACGCCTTCTTGGGTTTAAGTTACACGTTATACTCTAACTTTATTATAAAAAACTGGATGTCTGTAAAGTTGGTTTACGGACGATAATTTTACGTATGTAAATGTTATAAGAAAACATAGGTCGATGGAGTGGAAAAGAGACAGCTTGTTCTGCCCTCTTGCTTGCACGCTCGGCTCAGGCGGAAAGCACCAATGTTTCATGCTTTTTCGTGCGTGCAGCCGGCGTTCATCGATTTATAAAACGTTATCTCGTCAAAAAAAATTTCGCTAACACTTGCTACATACCGTCTAATTTTAAGCCTCTAATTAAAAGTTCGGTCTAAAATTCCTTTGTTCCTTTTTAGATCTTATTTATTTATTTATTGCTCTCATGTTCTATACAATAGGTGGTGTACATATGGTTTGTTACATTTGTTCCAAACATGAACCCAGATAGGGCACTGCAAATATACATATTTTTATCATTCATATCTTTACAAATTACAAATTCTTAATTACATACTTTATCTTCAGTGGCGACTTTACAAAATTACGTGGTGTTTTCACCACATCCCCAGTGTGCAATGCGGGAAATTGTGAGTAGTTTTTCGCAGTTAATAAACGAGTGTTCAGGGACTTATATGATTGTTGTGAGAGCATTGTGTTTATTTGGAAGGTATTTACGTGGCTTTTCCTCATTCATGATGATCTTGATGGTTTTGTTGACAATAATACCATTATTGTTATGATGCTTAACGTCTGCATAGGTTTTGAAACTAGAAATTTATTAAATTAATTTAATTAAATTTGCTATTATTCTTGACATTTTGCATGCCTATAGTGTTGAAAAAGGCAGAACATAATGGATCGTTTATACCAACAACTATATTTTGTACCTATATTTTTAGCAAAATAAATCATTTGAATTTGAATTTGAATAAATATACGTAGTAAAGTAGAGACAATTTGTAAAATAAATAAATATTGCTGGACAAAATACACACTGCCATCTAGTCACAATATAAAGGAAGCTTGTACTAGGTCGGATTGTAGCCTACGTGGGCGAAAACGAAGTTGAGTGGAGCGAATAGATTTGCTGAATGCACTTAGTAGGTACCTATGTTTTCCATTGATTTCAGTGGAAAATGTATTTGATGATCATTCCTCAAGGACATAATCGATTTCAATTTTTTTTTTTCGACACGAACCTTAATCACGTCAAGGTCTTTAATTATGACAAGTATGATTAAATTCGGTTCAATGATTTTGGAGTTCCAAGAGTGAATTTTAGTGTATAAACACACTATACCGAAGATACGCGACCGAAGTTCGGCGTCATTACGCCTGCAATACTTTTTCAATGACTATCGACACATTTGACCGAAATTACGTTGCGTTTTTTACATAGCAATCTTAATCATGCGGAATTTCGGCCGCGGAATTTCGGCTTAGTGTGGTATTACTTAGGCGTATATAACCATTCCGCTGGCTCAACTATGGGTACTAGAAAATTACTTAAATACATTTTTTTGTAAATAACTACATAATACATAGCAAATACCTATCTAGATCAAGACAAATAAGACATGTTCATGCATACAAATATTTCTCTTGTGCAGGGAACGAACCCGCGACCTCGGAATCAAAGTGGCTAATTTGTTAGCCATCCGACTGCTCAGCTCGTCATCTGTGCTAACTAATTAAATATGTAGTTAGTCATTAGTCTCTTTTGAGCAGTAACTATGAGTGGAATTCTGTAAGTAAATCGTAAACAGATATAATTGTCGTATTTCTTCAAACTGCTTAATATGAATTAATTATTTTGCGGTTAGTTATTTCAGAGAGACATACATGTATACGTTCCACTTCAAACATACAGCAAAAATATTATTAAAACTTACAACAAAATTATTATTGAAAGAAGCAACACACTGAAGAAGTACCATTCAGGCAGTCTCACTATTTACTTTGCATTTTTGTTTTATTATACCATGTAGGATGACGAACAAGCATACAGCACACATAATGAGAAGCAGTTACTGTAGTCAAATAAATGCTCGCAACATAAATTATTGTTCGGACTGCACCCCCGCTGCTAACAAAGCAACTTTTTCCTCCAGGTCACAGGTCCAGGTCAGTCGCAAGAGCACAATAACCGTCAAGAAATTTGTTATTTGACTGCGGAATTCTGTGAGATAGAGGAATTTCCTCAGTCAATGCTTATGAATTTGCCAGAGCCTCGTTTGTCACTCAGCAGGGTGCATCATGTGCGGGTTGGCTTTGGTTCAAGCATGATGATGAACTATTAGATATATTTACACCCTTTAACAAATAAACATAAATTATTTGAAAGCAATCAATACAAAATTGGATTTTTCAATATATAAAATTGAGATAGGTATCATCTATTTTGATCACATATCCCACAGTTATAATTAAAAAGCAATTTGTTATTCGGAAACACTGGGCATTGCAAATTAACGTCATGCACGGGACCACACAAAGGCATCCAATATGTCACTCGATCATTTACATAATTTCTCTTCGCATAATAAAATGATTTACAAAAGAGAACCAACCTTGATTAACGCACACGATTCCGCCAAAATTCAAACAGAGCATAATTAAAATACCGTTAAACAAACAAGCTTTCCAATTGGCTGTGGAACGCAGCCAATTTTGAGCGGACCAATGAGAATTAGCCATGTTTAAACGTAACGGTTTTTGCAATGCTAATAATTGTTGTCTCCGCTCTGTATAATTTAAAGCAAATTATTAATTAGTTACGTAAACAGGAGTTTCATGTGTGCCGAGTCGGTGATGCATGTGTTATTAGTTTTCAAGTAAACATACCGACGGAACATTTCTGCTGTTTATGTGTTCCTGTGACAAGCGTTTACTGTCAATTAATGTTTAATCACTTGCTTCTACCCAGATTTCTGCTACGAGCGAGTTATTTTTAGCTAGCTCTTCCGTTGTATCGATCGTCCTCTATGAAACTTTATTTAACTAAGCATTGTTTATGACTACTCCGACTTCATCACTGGATATTTAATTCTTATTTGACGAACTCGGTGGCGGTCAATAACACGGCTTCGACACCAACGCTCGTGGGTTCGATTCCCACACAGGACAAACATTTGTGTGCATGAACATGTCTGTTTGTCTTGGTCTGGGTGTTTTCTATCTATCATAAGTATGTATTTACAAAAAAAAAATGTATTTACGTATGTTTATCAGTTGTCTAGTACCCATAACACAAGCTTCGCTTACTTTGAGGCTAGATGGCGCTGTGTAATTTACACACAATATTTATTTATATATATTTATATTTTTATCTTATGTATTACTTTCTTAGATATATTATGGTGGTGGAGGTGCATATAAGTGCAGTTTCACACAGAAGCAAATACGGATATTTACAGAACCGTTTTTAACGGGTATGAAAAGCGCAACGCATAGCGCAAAATTTTCACATAGATTGTCACCGTAGTATTATGCACATACCTCAGTATTTGTCAAAAGATGCATTCTAAAGCTAAAGTAATTTTTGGACCGATAGCCTATAACATTAGCTGAGAAGGTTCTTTGCCGAAACCTGATTCGACCCCTAGGACCATATAATTTTATTAATTCGGACAATGTTTATTCTATTCTTCTCCTATCATAATGTATTATTTATTATATGTATATAAGTACATATGTATTTATAATTAACATATTCGATATATCCCATAAACGTTTGGTACACCACTTGCCTTTTCATGAAATCCTCTCAGTTACTCTAAGGTTGGTTGGAAGAGATCCCTGTGAGGAATAAATCCTCCATTGTACTTTTCCTTTAACTTACTGTATTGTAAATTTATTTTACGAACAATAAAGATATTACAAACAAACAAACTATACCCCAGCATTTCGGCTATCGTATACAAAATTACCCGGCCTCTGTTATAATTTATAATTATGTATGGCCGTGTGGTTTCCGGCAGACTAGTATATAATCACTCCGTCTCTTCCTGTGGATGTCGTACAAGGAGACTATAAAACATCGAGCAGGTCTCCCCAACCCGTCTGGCCAGCGTGGGGAGTGTAGGCTAAATCCTCCTTCTGCCTGGGATAGGCGAGAGAGGGCCGTGCTCCTGTAGTGGAGACTAAAATGACCTGATGTTGATGATGATACAAAATTCCTTACAATTCTTATTATAATAAAATCAATGCTGTAGTAAGCATACACGCAAGTTATAAAAAGGCTACGTATTTGTTGCTGAAACCCTGGAAGTTGCAAAATAGCTTGAGCTGCATTATCAGTGAACAGAATAGCAGTTTACTTAACGGTACAAAGGGTGGCCATAATAAGCACAACTCCTTTATGATGTAAAGCTGCGCCTCGCCACGGGCCACGCAAATTAAACGCTAAAGCTTCCTGAAAGCTACTCAATGGATCGCCCTTGAGCCACTCGATATCTATTTTAATGAGCTCGTTCACTGTAGCTTGAAAGTAACTTGAGGAATTTATGTTTTTATAGTATATAAAACGACTATATAACTAGCTGTGCCCCGCGGTGTTACTCGCGGTTTATTAGGTAAAATAAATTGTGTACTGACGTGAAATAACAACTATTCACATTTTTAGAAGCAAATCCAGGGTGTCAGCTAACTCTATACCAAATTTTATTAAAATTTCTCCAGCCGTTTAGACGTAAAGAAGTAACAAACATACACACACACTCACAAACTTTCGCCTTTAGAATATTAGTGTGATTAGTGTGATTCCTGTGATGACGCCTATGGCATATGGTATATAGCTTACAAAAGTATGAAATTTATTCACATACTTGTGAACCAAAATGTTCGCGTACTACACAGTTCCAGAGGACTTTTTTTCAGGGATCGAAAAGGTTTGTAAAATACCGGTAAAGAACCGGTACTTAGGGGTTCTGATACCAGAACCCGGACCGGAACCGAAACCTAAATGTAGAACCTGGACCGACACCTTTATTTTACAGGTTCCTCTTTAAATCCTGTCCGAACTTGAATTAAACATAGATCACGTACACGCGGCGCGTTACGCCGTCACGACGTAATCATTTTGGCACATTGCCGACCACACACGCGTTGCGTCAACATTTTTTAATTAAAAAATTTAATAAAAAAATTTATTTTTATTAAATATTTTAATAAAAAAAATGCCGTACCTATTCAATTCAGGTAGGTATAGTAATTAGTTACAAATTATAGTTATAAACTTTACAACTACTCGACTCATGAGTGTGAATGAATGAATAATGATGTGAAAGAGTGTAGGTTAGAGAAAAACATCGCTGGCGCGGCCACACTGGCTACCAACGCATCATCTCCTTCCTTTCTGGTTACCTCACTCACTCGCAGGAAAATAACAACCCTCATGGGAATTGTTATTTGGCTGCGGTATTCTGTGAGGTGGAGGTATATTCGACGAGTTCGGTGGTCGAATGGTTAGCAATGGCCACTTTGACTCCGAGGTCGCGGGTTCGATTCCCGCACAAGACAAACATTTGTGTGCATGAACATGTCTGTTTGTCTTGGTCTGGGTGTTTTCTATGTATCAAAAGTATGTATTTACAAAAAAAAAAATGTATTTACGTATGTTTATCAGTTGTCTATTACCCATAACACAAGCTTCGCTTACTTTGGGGCTAGGTGGCGCTGTGTAATTTGTCTGACAATATTTATTTATTTATTTATAACCAATTATTTTCACTACTACACATGTAAAGTCAAATAGACTATAGTTATTGGTCCGCGGCTACTTAAACAAATGTGATAATGCGTTACATATATAGGTGCTTTAAGCTGCACGTTTGCATGCACGGGCCAACATGCGAGCATCCATGCATACTTGTTAAATGCTTGGCATGCATGCTCTTTCTATAGTCATGATCACTCATTTTTTGAAGTGAACTCTCTGCTGAAATATTCCTTGAAGAATATCTACGGCATGAAGTTTTCCAAAGGTCTTTACAGGGCGGTAACAAGTGAGATGCTCTTGGTGTTACTGTCTCACGCGTCCATAGCATGCGGTAATTGCATGCCATCAAGCGCACCGCGTGCTTATTGGGCACCTTAGTCTCTTGAAAAGAATTATATTATTTTACTAAATTAATTAGATAAATTAAACGGGTCACTCACGTCTTTTTGTCGAGAAAGCCGACTAGTTTCGATCTCAAAAGGAGACCTTCTTCAGGGCGAATGTCCAGACACGTCCACTCTCGCGCCGGACACTCTCCAGTCTCAGTGTCCGGTGCGAGAGACAAAGGGTGGACGTGTCTGGACATTCGCATAATAGCATTTTAGTAAGGCAGAAATTCATAAAAATGTTTACTGTGAGTAGTGTATATTATTCTGTGCTGTGCGTCATATTTTTAGTTAAAAATTGTATGAGAATCCGTACTTGTATTTACGATAAAGAAATAAACATAAACACAGTGCGGAGGGATAGGGGGGAAATATGTACTAAACTAGTTGCATTAGCTTCGGTCTATGCTAAAAATATATTGTATATGTTAGTCGAGCATATTCTATCCGAATGCGTTTCGCCAAATCTTTTCAGCCGCTTGCTTAGACTAAATATCTATGGTCAAGTTCCAAAGCAAACGTAGTTTTACCCCCAGGATGACAGTAAACTGCACTGTTCATTGCCTTTTTTGGTGGTCGCAGCTATTAATCCTGGCTACACAGGAGACACAATACACAATGGTGTAAATGTGTTGAATGGAAAATCCTTTAATTTGATTACTAGAATCAAATCAAAGGATTTGATTCTAGTAATCAAATCCTTTGTCTCACATTATAATTTGTTCCAACATTATTTGACTTTCTATTCCTTTTTCTGTTGTATTTGAAGTAACATTTGGGGTGTAATTGGTTCATCAACATCTTTGAACCAAAGCCAACTTCACCTGCACGAGGTGCACCCTGCTGACTGACAAACGAAGCTCTGGCGAAAAGAGAGGTAGGGAGCGTAATTGTAAGCTACCCGACTGGGGAATGTACCTCCACCTCACAGAATACCGAAGCCAAATAACAATTCCGTTGTTGTGTTCCTGCGAGGGAGTGAGGTCACCAGCAAGGAAGGAGATGCTGTGTTGGCAGCGGGGGTGACGGCGCGCGAGCGATATTTCTTGTTGCAAAGCGTAAATATGGCTAAGGTAATCGTTTCACATCAGGCGGGCCGTATGCTTGTCTGCCACCCGAGGTAGTACAAATTTATCTCAAACTTTTCAGCTTACTAGATATTTCACGATAGGTCGAAACTTGGCCGTCTTTGAAGGATTTCTACCCACCTTCTGACTCAAAGAGACATCCAAGTAATTGAAATTATTTAGAAAGTTCTACTGAATCGTCCGTCAAAGCCAAATGCAGTAGGAGCGACTAGAACTGCAACGAAATTGAATTGACGAATATTTTGGGATATAAATTGCGATAATGTAAACTTAATCTTTTCTGGTTTGTGTGTAATTCATACTATGCTATCTCTATAATTATCTGTAGTCATTTCTAAAGAGAAAAGATCTGTACTTTTCTTTGTATTGGATAAACTCAAAGACTAGGTACAGAACTGATTTTAAAAAGTTGTGTAGGGAATGTCATAATATCATTTTTATAGTTTATAGCGTAATCTTTGTCCCATTACTTACGTTTACCTGCATTATTTTATAATATTTTCTATCATAATTTACAAAAAAGAAACATAATAATAACAAGAAATAAATGTTTAATATTTTGGAGGCAACTTTGTAAACTTACCAGCAGTGTTTATAGTAACTAAACAATAAAGATAAAAGATATAATTTCCTGTATCCACAAAAATAGGGTGATACAATTATCACTTGACTTATAGAATTGGTAGATCGAGTTTCACTTATTCTGCCCGGTTTTGGGCGTGTGAATTAAACTTATTATTAAAAGTAATTACAATTTATGTCACAAGTATTCGTCCATAAGAATAACAAGAAGCAAACGCCATATAAGTATTTAAATTAATTTCAAACATCATTAAAAGTATATCCATATCCAAAGAAATTGACGACAATTTACTCCCAATTCGTTATACAGCACGTACTTGCGCCATCTTTCATAATTTACACAGTTTAGAGCGGAGCTTTCTCATATATCCTCATTTGACGACGGCATAAGCCTGATACACAAACGACAAAGTTTCCTCAGCTGATACTAATAAATCAGGGTGTTTCGTTGAGATTTTATCAGTTTAATTCACTTTGGGCAATTAACCCTCTGGCGCTGGTGCCACGGAACCCTCGTCTAACGTAATATGTTTAATACTTGACGGCTGTGTTAAGCAAACATAACAAATTTTGCAAACTAATGCATTAGATACATACAGTACATGCATATCTGTTGAGAAATAATCATCAATTTCAAAGAATAAAAAGAAATGGTTGTCTATAAAGTCGATGTATGGACGATAATTTTACGTCATGAGAAAACATCGGCCGATGGAGTGGAATAGAGATAGATGCGTCACAAGCCGAACGCTTAGGCCGATCGTTCGCTCTCGGCTCAGGCGGAACGTGACAATGAGTCATGATTTTTCGTGCGTGCAGCCGGCGTTCATCGATTTATTAGACGTTGACGTGTCAAAAAATATAACACAATCATGGTAGATATACAAGTTATTATATAAAACAGGGGTTTAGTTATAATAATACGGCTGTAGATCATGCTGTAAATTATGTGTTTGCCATTAAGTAGCAATAATTAGTGCAGATGAATGGCAAACGTTGGAGTTAGAATTGCGTTTTATTTTACGCCACCGAATCTGTCTTCTCGAACCCTCTCTCTACTCCTAACTACTCGAAAGAACGTTTCATTTCCCTCGCCTACTAAACTGCTAGATTATAGTTGATTTTTCAATATAACTCACCAAAAATACCAAAATTGAACAATTTCCAATTTTGGTTGCTGAACGCAGGTTAATAAAAGTTCAAATGTCATTCGGTCCGTGACACTTTTTTAAATTTTACAAATCTCGGTCCTGCATACAAGAACTTTTGACCACAACAAAACACACAAAAAACAATACGGTATGTTGTACAATACAGTATCTTCCTGTATGTTGCGAAGACTACGTCACGAATTTGGTTATTTTATAATTCCATACAATTTTCCAAACAAAATACAGCTGATGACGTAGACGAGTTCAAATCACGTGACCACATTTGTCGCTAAAGACAGTGGCGGACTAACGCTAAAGCGGGCCCTATGCAACATTATGTACGTCCGTAAAAATATTTCCAATTTTACAAAAGTATGTGATATGACTAATGTCAACTTGCAGAACAAAAACAAATTGGTTATTCCAAAACATAGACTGGGGAAGGTCAATAATTCGTTTGTCGTAAATTGCATCCGCTACTACAATAAGTTGCCGGAGTCGGTCCTGATTTTACCCGACACTAAATTCAAACAGCGTATTAAGACCACCTTATTTAAAAAGGCTTACTACAGGACCGACGACTACCTTAATGATAAAAATGTATGGCAAATTCTCGGCACAGGATGTGAAGCACAGGCGTCTTATTTTTACAAGTAGTATTGTGGATATACATATTTAGACTTTTATACAATACTAGCTGATGCCCGCGACTTCGTTCGCGTGGACTTTATGATTCCGGCATATTAATACAAATACGAACTAAAGTAGATACATAAGAAAATATTTGGGGCAGTATTATACGTTAAAAGTCAACAAATTATTATTTTTATTTAAGATAGTCACCGTAGTTTCAAAAAAAAAAAAAAAAATGAAGGGAGTCTTTCCTTCGGGAGCTAATATGAAAAGACCTCAAGCGTTACTAATCCTCGATAAAGCCACATTGTTGGCCATTTCGCATTCATCTGAAACGATTAGACAGCAATCCTGAAACATTTTCGCTTTGACACAGTTTCGTGTCACAAAGCATGTCGGTGTTTCCGTTCTGTATAAATCGAGTAGAATATTGAACATTGTATCTGCGTCCTTCCGCCTAGAGGTAATATTATGGCTGCAATACCTGGCGATGCTGCTGTATGATAATATTATTTTGGCGCCTGATTTCAGCGAGGATTGCTCTCGTCAGGTATGTTTTTCCAGTCCCTCCTGAAGCATCTAAGAAAAACAGTTTCCCCTCGTTGTTTGTGCGAATATATACCTATATATATATATATATATATATATATATATATATATATATATATATATAAAACAGAAAATCACTGACTCACTCATCACGAAATCTCAGAAACTATAAAACCTATAAACTTGAAATTTGACTGGTAGGTTCCTTATAGGGTGTAGACATCCGCTAAGAACGGATTTTACGATACTCTACCCCTAAGGGGGTAGAATGGGGGTTGGAAGTTTGTATGAAAGTCCTATGTTTTTGAAGCAAGAGACTTGAAATTTAAAATGTATGCTCTATAGATGGTGTGGAGGTGTACTAATAATGTATCTTTGGAAATCAACCCCTTTTTGGGGTTAAAACGGGGGTTGGAAGTTTGTATGAAAGTTCTACGTTTTTGAAGTAAGAGACTTGAAATTTAAAATGTATGCTCTATAGATGGTGTGGAGGTGTACTAATAATGTGTCTTTGGAAATCAACCCCATTTTGGGGTTGAAACGGGGGTTGGAAGTTTGTATGAAAGTTCTATGTTTTTGAAGTAAGATACTTGATATTTAAAATGCATGCTCTATAGATGGTGTGGAGGTGTACTAATAATGTATCTTTAGAAATCAACCCCCTTTTGGGGTTAAAAAGGGGGTTGGAAGTTTGTATGAAAGTTCTATGTTTTCGACGCAAGAGACTTGAAATTTAAAATGTATGCTCTGTAGATGGTGTGGAGGTGTACTAATAATGTATCTTTAGAAATCAACCCCTTTTTGGGGTTAAAACGGGGGTTGGGAGTTTGTATGAAAGTTCTATGTTTTTAAAGTAAGAAACTTGAAATTTAAAATGTATGCTCTATAGATGGTGTGGAGGTGTACTAATAATTTATCTTTAGATATCAACCCCTTTTTGGGGTTAAAATGGGGGTTGAAAGTTTGTATGAAAGCTCTATATCTTTGAAGTAAGAAACTTGAAATTTAAAATGTATAGATAGTGTGGAGGTGTACTAATAATGTATCTTTAGAAATCAACCTATTTTTGGTGTTAAAACGGGGGTTGGAAGTTTGTATAAAAGTCCTATGTTTTTGAAGTAAGAGACTTGAAATTTAAAATCTATGCTCTATAGATGGTATGGAGGTGTATTAATAATGTATCTTTAGAAATCAACCCCCTTATGGAGTTAAAACGGGGGTTGGAAATTTGTATGAAAATCCAATGTTATTGGAGTTAAAGTAATTATGGCAGAAGGATTTTAAATGATATTTAAGTATGAAAAATATTGAAAAGAACTACACACTTATTATTATAAAGGAGGGATGTATTATTATAACAATAAAAAGTACTTTAGGTTTTACAAAGAGGTTTTAAAAAATAATATCCGTCGACTTCATTGATTCTAAAAATTCGTCTAGATATTGATTGTTTTTAACTTTTTCATCTTTTTCCTTTCATTAGGTATTTAGCTTTTTCGAATGTAATTAAAAATTATTTGCAAATAACTAACTCCACGCGTACGAATTCGCGGGCGGCCGCTAGGATATATATATGTATATGTATATATATATATACATATATATATATATATATACATATATATATATATATATACATATATATATATATATATATATATATATATATATATATATATATATATATAAAATAAATAAGACTATTGCGTCTAACTTGTAGCAGGTAAGAATAAAAGTAGCACTGCGTGTGGTTATTTTTTTTACAATACAATCAATATTTTGTTAAACTATTTATACTCATCAGGCTGAACAACTTTTGCTAAGGCGTCATTTTTATATTTCTTATAGTTTAGCTGAACCATTATGGTTCTGCATCAGGTGTTCCATATCTTGGATTTTTATACCGAGATGGAAATTTCGTGTCCACGTTTTCAAATCGATGCCATTTTCGTAATTGACATTTTAGAAAACCATAAAATCAACACCTATATTGATATTGTAACATTTCAACCCCATCGCTCCCCCACAGGAGTGCTCTTGTGTCACGTCGATTATGTTAGATTATAAAATAGCTGTTGTTTTCGGAATCAGCGACCCGATAAACCATAAAAACAATACCCATGTCGATTTTCAGACGTTTGCACCTCATTCCACCCCTTCAGGGGTTGAATTTTGAAAAATCCTGAAACACGTGTTTACTCATTTATCTACAGAAGATCTCGTGTAAAGTTTCGTATAAAATAGTCCAACTAATCTTGGTTCCCCATACAAACTTTGGACCCCCATTTCACCCCCTTAGGAGTTGAATTTTCCAAATTCCCGTCTTAGTGAGCATCTACATCCTGAAAGGAACCCCCATACAAAATTTGAGACTCCTAGCACTTGTAGTTTCTTAGATTTTGTGATGAGTGATTTTCTATAAAGAAAAATTTTCTTTAAACTTTAAATGACGATAACTTTTTAATCTGACATCAGATTTCGATGAAACAAAGCCTATATGTTGCTCAGGGATCACCTTAATCTTTTAGTGAAAACCGCGTAAAAATCTGTTCAGTAGTTTTAAAGATTAGCGAGTACATACAGACAGACAGACAGACAGACAAAAAAATCAAAAAAATCTTTTTTGTGTTCTGTTACTCTTTTTTTATCGCCCACACTCATTTTTTGTTAATTTTATCAAATGTACAGACACGCGGTTCCTACTGTTTTATTATATGTATTGATGATGTACCATTCAAACTTCGGAAAAGTTCCAACTGGAACTTCAAAACTGATTCAGTTCGTTGGAAACCACTGCGTACATGGACGAGGCATCAAACAGAATAGGGAAAGCACTGCACGAAATCGGCATCAAACATTTTGGGCGGCAGCATAAAGCTCGAGAAGCCAGGCTCTCTAGCGAAACTCTGGCTCTTATGAAAACTAATTGTGGATTAAGAGAGCTCTTAAACAACATACCAGAAAAGCTTATTAATTACACGAAAAACGACTTCTGTGTAATATTTATAGGTGAAGAGGACTTCCAAAAAACAAGCAATTACTTCAAACTAATACATCATACTAGAGATATACTACAGAGATTAAGTCATACGAATATAATATTGTGTCTACCAACCTACAAATGCAATAATTTCTCTAGGATGTTTAACGGGAGAGTGGAAATGTTTAACAATTTAATATATATGGATAACGACACATTTCAATACGCTTATATATTAGACTCTAATTCAATGCTGACGTATAACTATGATATGTTTTCCCGACGTCATGGAAAACTAAACGGATGGGGTATGAAAAATATATTCCAATATCTGCAACAACTGATTGAAGAAATCAACTGCTCTCGTCACAATGCATATATTGATGATAAACAAGAAGAACAAATATACGAACCGAATGATCAAAATAATACCAAGGAAAATTCCAACCTTTTTCGTCTATAATCATTTAAATGTTTTACACCAAAATATAGCAGGCTTAGCGAATAAAGCAGATCTTCTTACCCTGCACCTAGACGAATTAAAAACTAAAAATATAGAAATAGATATTCTATGCATCTCAGAACACTTTTTAATCCCGGAACAAGTTAAAGTAATAAATATTCCCTCTTATAAAATGGCCGCATGCTACACTAGGAAGACAAAACGTGGTGGTACATGTATATTTGTTAAATCAAGACATCAATTTATCGAACTCAAAGAAGTTGTGAAACATTCAGTATCTGGTATCTTTGAGTGTTGTGCTGTCGAATTGGTTGAACATAACATCATTGTCTGCTGTGTATATAGATCCTCAGTTTCGAAAAACTTTGAGATATTTTATAACAAATTAGGCTTAGTATTGAAACTATTGTGTGACAAACCACTAAAAAAAGTAGTTTTATGTGGAGACTTCAATATAGACATATTGAAAAAAACCAGAACAAGTTTAGAATTTGAATATTTTTTGACATTACATAACTTAAAATTAGAATTAAGAAATCCAACAAGACTAGGTAGCGCAACATGTATCGATAATTTCGCACACAACTCAAAAAAGGGATGTAAGGGACAAATAGTAGACTTGAACTTATCTGACCACACAGCGCAAATACTGACAATATCTGTAAAGAAAACATGTTGTTTCAATTCATGGCGTAGAAAAAAACGGGATTTAAGCAAGGAGAATTTACTCAAATTCAAAAACTACCTTAGCTGTTTATCCTTCGCAGACATATACGATACAGACGATCCAAATAAGGCATATGATCAATTTCTGGACATATTTCTTTTACTATATAATCTTTGTTTTCCTTACGTAACTGTAAACATAAAAACGTATAAACGACAAAAATGGATCTCACGGGGCATAAAAATCTGTTGTAAAAAACAAAGACAATTACTTTGGCAGTACAGAAGGTCAAAAACACTCGAGAATAAAAACAAACTAAAAACGTACTCGAACACATTAAAAAAAATAATCAACCTGACTAAAAAAGCACAAAATAATGACTTAATAAAAACTTCACAAAATAAAATAAAAGCAATATGGCAAATTATAAACAACACCAAAGCGGCTCAGTGGCCTAGAGAAAATGTGACAAAAATTAAATATAATGACAAAACCATCACAAATCCTTATGACATTGCAAATATTTTTAATAATTATATAAACCAGACTACAAAGAAACTGACAACACAACGCATAAACAAACCAACAGAAATAAATATTGAAAACAATTCAATGTTTATGAGCCCAATTACAGAATACGATGTAATCAGAATAATAAAATCTTTAAAAAACACTAACAGTGTTGGTTATGACGACAGCACGACTAAAGTAGTGAAATTTGTAGCTGAAGTCATTGCGCCCTATCTTAGTCATATAATTAACTTATGTATTAGTTCTGGAACTTATCCCAATGGTCTAAAAACCAGCATTATAAAACCAACTTTTAAAACAGGTGATACAGAGGACGTAAAAAGCTACAGACCCATAGCACTAATTTCAGTATTCTCAAAAGTCTTAGAAAAGTGGTTATATGAAGCTATTTATGCTTTTTTAAATAAATTCAACATACTATGCGATGAACAAAAAGGATTTAGAAAAAACAAAAATATAAACATGGCAATCTTCGATTTTATTAATGTAGTAGCTTCAGCTATGGATAACAGGAAGCCGGTATGTGCTATATTTACCGATATGACCAAGGCTTTCGACCACGTAGACCACTTAACACTCCTCCATAAACTCTATGCTTATGGAATCAGAGGAAACATATTAGATCTTATAGAATCCTACCTGCGAAATAGAACACAATATGTAGTAATCTCAAAAATATGTCCAAAAACACGAAATGAAATAAACTATATATCCAGAGAAGAAACCGTTAAATGTGGTGTGCCACAGGGAAGCGTGCTAGGCCCTCTGTTATTTTTAATCTATATAAATGATTTACCGAAAGTGACCAAACAATCAATGATTCTGTTTGCTGACGATAGTACTGCAGTTATAAAATGTAATGATGAAAATAAATACAGTAGTGACATAAATAATACACTGATTGACATTATAACATGGTTAAACTCAAATAATTTAATAATTAATTTAAATAAAACGAAAATTATGCATTTTTCCCAGAAATGTAAAAACGCTAGCATACATGTTAATTATCTTGGTCATAATTTAGACGAAACACAAGAAACAAAATTTTTAGGCTTAAAAATAGACAATAAATTAACATGGAAGCCCCAAGTGGAAGAAATATGTAAAAAACTACATAGCTCAGCATATGCCTTACACCAATTACATAAGACTGTTATGTCTGAAGCAGTATTAACGGCTTATCATGGTCTGGTATCATCCGTGTTACGATACGGAATACTATTCTGGGGGAACTCAACAGAACGGGATACTATTTTTAAAGCACAGAAGCGTTGCATTAGAGCAATGTCTGGACTCAAAATAGATGACAGTTGCATACCCATCTTCAAGTCAAAGAAGATAATGACGTTCCCCTCGCTATATATTTACGAAATGGCAATATTTGTCAAAAGTAATCCCGAGTTGTTTGCGAAATTCTCTAACAACCGACGAAACCCCACTCGTACTCATCATGTAGCCAAGCTCAGCGCACCAGTATGCAAAACAAGCCTATTTAAAAAAAGCATTCTAGGCATGGCAAGCAAGGTTTATAATAAGATACCAATATATTTGACATTATTACCAATACAATTATTTAAGAAAAAACTTGCTGTCCTACTAATCGATAAATGTTATTATTGTATAAATGATTTTCTAAACGACAAAATAATTTAAATCACAATTTTGACATGGATAATTAAATAATTCTCTGACATGATTATTAGGTATAATGAATGTAGAAATTTATATAATGATGGACTGAATCTATTAAGCCCGTAATTTTTAAATTGTTTATAGTATGTGTAGTGTAATGTTGTGTAAGTGACTCTAATTAAACATGACGTATTATATTATTTACATATTGAGTGACAATGTCAGAAAATTTTAAATATTTGTATGCCTGAGGGCAAAACATAGAGCACAAAAAATAAATGTAACCCAACACCTCAATAATGTATATACCACCTATGTTTAACAAATAAAATTATTCTATTCTATTCTATTCTATGCAGAAGCGACGAGAGGCGACAGCATCTGTTAGGGCTTCGACAGAATATGCAGCTTTAAATAAGCGCATCAGAAGGCTGATACGGCGGGACTATCGCGTCTTCAATTCTAAACGAATTGAGGACGTGATAGCACGCAACAAAGGGCTAAAAGTCTTTTCTCGGCCGTCTGAAAGGGCTTATCTGTCGCAGCTCAAACTAGAGGATGGTCGAATCGTGTCCTCTAAGCCAGAGATCTTCGCAGAGGTAGAGAGGTTCTATGGCAAACTTTATGCTGCACATGCACCTGTCCCTACAATAGATGTTCGTGTAAGTGATCGCCGAGTCCCGCTAACCCGACACGAAACCGAAGATATTCCGGACATCAGCATGGGAGAGATTAGGATAGCCCTTGAACAGCTGAAAAATGGTAAGACTCCCGGTGAGGACGGAACTACAACAGAACTGTTGAAAGCTGGAGGAACTCCGGTTCTGAAGGAACTACAACGTCTGTTTGATTCCGTCATTCACAATGGGACCGCTCCGGTCGCGTGAACCAGGAGCTTGGTCGTCTTGTTCTTCAAAAAAGGTGACAAAACCTTATTGAAGAATTATAGACCGATCTCGCTCCTGACTCACGTGTATAAGCTGTTTTCAAGGGTTATCACGAATCGTCTCGCTCGAAGGCTTGATGAGTACCAGCCACCGGAACAGGCTGGGTTTCGTAAAGGCTTCAGTACCGTGGACCACATCTGTTTTCTGCACAATCTGCCGCAATGTATGTAACATTGCGCCAGATTGTGCAGAAAACCACAGAGTACAATTTGCCGCTCTGTGTGGCTTTTGTGGATTACGAGAAAGCCTTCGACTCCATCGAAACTTGGTCTGTTCTGGAATCCTTACAGCGATGCCAAGTCGACCACCGCTATATCGAGGTGCTGAGATGGTTATACAGCTCTGCGACAATGACTGTCCGTATCCAGGACCAGCAGTCTAAGCCTATCCAGCTGCAGCGGGGAGTATGTCAAGGGGATGTCATTTCCCTGAAACTATTCACTGCTGCTCTGGAAGACGTATTTAAAACGCTGGACTGGAAAAAACGGGGCATCAGTGTAAATGGCGATTACATCTCACACCTTCGGTTTGCCGACGACGTGGTCATAATGGCTGAATCGCTGGAGGATCTCAGTCGTATGTTGACCGATCTCAATGTTGTATCTCGATCCGTGGGGCTGGGGATGAATTTCGACAAGACGAAAGTCTTGTACAATGATGTTGTCATTCCTAGCCCGGTTATGGTAGAGAATACACAGATTAAAGACTATGTCTACCTCGGACATTCCATACAGCTTGGCCGGGGTAACTTCAACAAAGAGATCGATAGACGCATTCTATTGGACTGGGCAGCTTTTGGAAAACTTCGGCACATCTTCACCGCAAAGATACCCCAATGTTTGAAGACTAAAGTCTTCAACCAGTGCGTCCTCCCTGCAATGACCTATGGCGCAGAGACTTGGACACTGACTATCGGACTGGTCCACAGGCTAAAGGTTGCGCAGCGAGCGATGGAGAGGGCTATTCTCGGGGTTTCTCTGAGGGATCGAATCCGGAACGAAGAAATTCGACGGAGAACTAAAGTTGTCGACATAGCCTTTCGTGTTTGCAGGCTGAAGTGGCAATGGGCGGGTCACATCTGCCGAGTAAGTGATGGCAGATGGGAGAGGAAGGTATAAGAGTGGAGGCCGCGCGTAGGACGACGAAGCGTTGGACGCCCTACTTCTAGATGGTCCGATGACCTTAAGAAAGCGGCTGGAAGCGGCTGGATGCGGAAGGCGGAGGATCGTATTTGGTGGAAAGCATTGGGGAAGGCTTATATCCAGTAGTGGGTAGATACAGGCTGATGATGATGATGACAATATGTATATACACTCTATACTATGATTTTATATTTTTATTTTTTTTTACTATTTTATTTTACTTTTATTTTTAATTTTTTTTCTATTATTTTGGTTGAATACCATTTTTTTTTTATTGTATTATGTATAATGATAATATTGTATGGCGATTTAAAAAAGACCTAAATTGACAGAGTTTCTTTCGGCATTTCTTCTCGTCAATGGTCATTCCGAAATGCTGGTAGATAAAAAAATATATATACCTAATTGTAAAAGATGTGTCTAAGTGCCCGCGAGGGCCCACAGAATAAAGAATTTTGACTTTGACTTTGACTTTGACTTTGATTGTATTT
The DNA here is from genome assembly GCA_937001555.2 of Hypsopygia costalis. Lineage (NCBI taxonomy): Eukaryota > Metazoa > Arthropoda > Insecta > Lepidoptera > Pyralidae > Hypsopygia > Hypsopygia costalis. Next base: position 32,316,781 of record OW443329.2, read on the forward strand.
CCGGGCCTACTAAAGGTTTCACTTCAAAAATAAAAATTAAAAACCTAAATTTCGGGCCCCAAAAATTACGGGCCCTAGGCACGTGCCTAGGTTGCCTAGGCCTTAGTCCGCCGCTGGCTAATGAACATACCATAAGTCTTTGCACCGTGATCACAATATCTTAAGAGTAAATTATTACCTTTCTGACAGACCTAAGTACAACAATTTACTCGTACTATCTCCAGTTACGGTTTTAATCAAGTGCAGTCATATCTCTAATGGTTGAATAATTAATTGTATTAACTCTCAGATAAGTTAGAATGACATACTCGTATACGCAGTTTAACTAGCTATTACCCGCGGCTTCGCACGTGGCGCTCATTATTATAATAAATAAATATTTCTGGTCAATTTACACAGCGCCATCTAGTCCCAAACTAAGCAAAACTTGTAATATGGTTACTAGATAACTGATATTATACTTTATTACATTTTTTTTTTGTAAACACATACTTATAATACATAGAAAATACCTAGACCAAGACCAGACATGTTCATGCACACAAATATTTGTCTTGTGCGGGGATCGAACCCGCGACCTCGGAGTCAAAGTAGACATTGTAAGCCATTCCACCACCGGGCTCGTCATTATAATACATCTTTTTTTCCCCGTGAGAATATGATCATTACAGCGCAAATCGGATTCCTTATTTTTTATTCCAACACACAAATCTCTTGCCGGAAGTACCAACATCCGCGGTCTGAAATAACGGTCTGAAAAAATAATCTGTTCAAGATCAAAATATTTGTCTCCCCCAATCCCACTGACAACCAAACCGGAAACCAAGTACCGAAGCCGGAATTACGCTGGGGCAGCCTTCGATAAAATCCTATTTAGCCTTTGTGCACTTTTGATTCCATTATAATTGGGAACAACATTTTCCTTATAATGTCTGAAATTGAATGGTGTTTTTTTTTGTGAATAAATTTATGGAAAACAAGTTTTGTGAAAAGAAAATTTTTGTTAACATAAAAATATAAAAACTGCGATTATCTAATCTGTGAGTAAACCTGACGCTGGGAATGAAGACATTTCAAAATGCCCTTTTGAGAAAAATAATCAAGATAGTAATTCATTATACAGTGAGATTAAGTAGAAATAATGGTCTACCTAAGCTCATATTACGTAATCTATGTAGATATATTTCAATCAACCCCGTAAATTATATTAAACCCATTTAGAAATTATATAACACTATATCAACCCATAATCAACCCCTTTTTGGGAGTAAAACGGGGGTTGGAAGTTTGTAAGAAAGTCCTTTGTTTTTGAAGTAAGAGACTTGAAATTTAAAATATATGCTCTATATATGGTGTGGAGATGTACTAATAATGTATCTTTAGAAATCAACCCGTTTGATTGGGGTTAAAACGGGGGATGGTAGTTTGTATGAAAGTCCATCCATCCAAATGTTATTGAAGTTAAAGTAATTGTGGCAGAAGGATTTTAAATAGTATTTAAGTATAAGAATTATTGAAAACAACTACTTACTATTATAAGGAGGGATGTTTTATTATAACAATAAAAAGTATTTTAGGTTTTACAGAGAGGTTTTGAAATAATAATATCCGTCGACTTCATTGATTCTAAAAATTCGTCTAGATATTGATTGTTTTTTCTTTTCTTTTATTTTTTCCTTTCATTAGATATTTAGCTTTTTCGAATATAATTAAAAATTATGTGCAAATAACTAAATCCACGCGTATGAAGTCGCGGGCGGCCGCTAGTGTGCACTAAAAGAGTATATTTAATGAAAACGTGCAAATTGATCTACATTCTAAACTACTTTCCATGCTTCTGCCACCAGTTAGTCCCTGTAAGCTACTGCCGGCCGGCACCCATCCACTACCGTTTGATATACTTGCAACCGCCCTGGTCGCTTTAATCATTACTTCCCCATATGCTGTGGTAATTTCTGCACCTCTATGACATCAGAAACAAAAAATATGCAACCAACGCTCGGGCTGCCGTGGTCGTCGTAGAGGAGCGAAACGTCTATCTATATATTATATACGAGTATATATAAAAATGAATGTCTATTTCCCTTTGTAATTGCATCACGAGTGAACGGCTGGTCCGATTTCGTTAATTCTTCTTTATTGTCAGGAGAAGGTTCTTATGAAAGTAAATAATTTTAACAAAAAAAAACCGACTCCAAACATAACTCTACATTTATGTATGTAGATACAAGCTGATGATGATGATGAAAACTCTTCAAATAAAAAAAGCTTTTATCAAATCGGTTTATAATCACGGAGTACTTAAGTAAGAAACATAATAAAGAAAAATACAGCCGAATTGAGAACCTCCTCCTTTTTTGGACTCGGTTAAAAATAAGAAACTTGCGTGGGAAATTAGAAATTTAAGAAAACTGAACGACCATGTTAACTATTCTAATGTAACTTTATGGCGGTTGACAGAACTGTCAGTCATTTGACAGCGAGGGCGAGCCCAATACAATATTCATAGTTAAGTAGACAGTATAACGTCTGTCGGGTCAGTTAGTTAGAAATAAAATATCTTCTATTTTTTATAAATTCAGTGGCTGAAAACTATTTTCATTTGTAAAAACTCAGCTTTAAATAAAACTTCCATTAGCAACTTCGACGTAAGAATTCTACTTCCGGGCCTTTTTATCTATAAATACATAATTTATATATTTAGTACTCAAGCTCCAAGTCAGTTAATGTTGAAGCCTTTCCCGGAATGCCCGCGTTTTACCTCGCATGTCCGTTTCCGGTCCGAAGTACCGTTAAAAGCACTCTATAAATAAGAGGAGCAGGTTCGAATCCGGCACTTACGTATTTTCCTATTTGTAAGATTTTTCCAGACGTTCTGTCTATGTTTGGATCACAAGTCTTTTAGAAGTAATGGTATTGACTGCTTTCGCTGTGGTTTTTATTTTTGTTGGTTTATCTATTTATTTACTTGTTTGATGTAAATGTTTGTATGATACATCAGATAAACATCTAAAGTAATGATAATTTAGGATGTAAGTCTTTCAGTCATGATAGGTTACGATGACTGCATTCCATCAGGCGGGTCATAAGCTTGTTTGCTACCAGAGTCAAATAAAAAAAATAATTATCATCTTTGAGCCAGAGCCAACCTGCACGTGGTGCGCCCTGCTGACCGATAAATGAGGCTCTGTCAAAAGACACTTTAGGCACAATGCATTTATAAGCTGTGTTGGACACAGCTTTTGCCAGAGCCATGTCTGGATGAATTTTTAGGGTTCCGCACCTCAAAAGGAAAAACGGAACCCTTATAAGATCACTTTGTTGTCCGTCTGTCTGTCTGTCTGTCTGTCTGTCAAGAATTTCTATGTCGAGAATGCGTGGAGGTATCAAGCTGAAATTTGAACTGTATACTCAGGTCTACGGTCCCATGAAGTTGTAAAAAAATCAAACTGCTAAGTTTACGTAGAAAAAAGTTACGGCCGTTTATTCAACAAAAAACGCATGTTTCGACACACTCAAAGGAATCAAAACCTATAGGGTACTTGCCGTTGACCTAGAACTATGAAATTTGGCAAATAACATCGTTATAGACTACAAGTACAGGAATAAACCTCAAAACTATACATTTGTAAATAGATCTTAAAAAATAGGGAGTCTATATTTTTTATAGGGTGTCGAAATTCAAATGTCAAATTGAAACTACTAGTTCAAATGGGGTATCATATGAAAGGCCTTGATGTACACATTGCAAAATATATTATATTTAATTTTTTCGACGCATTATTTCTTATTTATAATGAAAAAAATCAAATTTAATAATGATACTACGTACCTACGGAACCCTCGGTGGGCGAGTCCGACTCGCACTTGTCCGGTTTTTTTATGCCTGAAAAGGTTAATTGTGAGCATCGACTATTATTTTAAATAACTTCAATGTATGTAACCACATTTATGCACACAGAAATTCTATTCTAATCTGGCCACATGTAGATGATATTACTATTAAAATAAAATAAATAAAATAAAATTCATTTATTTCAGGTGAAAATACCCATAATTTTCAAAGAAAAAGAACATGTCAAGATTCATTATTAAATGTCATTACAATAGAATAGGATACAATAATATTCAATAATTAAATGTCATTATAATACATTGCTAAATTATAATTACGATTACATATATTAAATTTAATTCATCACAATTCATAATCGCCTCTCGATTCGGCATGGCGGGACATGTCGGTCACAGCAATGCCTAATATAGGGACAGTCCAATCGGTCGGCAATCATCGCCAGAACAGTGTTGGAGCTGGCTCGCACTCTACGTACTAGAGATGCGCCTCTCTTCCGCATAGTTGCGTGAAAGCAATCTGTATTGGCTGCTGCAAACATGCCCGATGCGCTGCAGAAACGAGACAGCCCCAACACCGCCCTGAATGCGTTATTGAACTGGACCCGGAGAGAACTGTAGACCGCCTGCGAATATCTGGCCCATAGGCTGCTCGTGTACAGTGATGTGCAGTACTACTATTGACTAGAGTTGTAAATGTAGCGTATAATACCGAGTCGCTGTATTTTACGGGTATATAAACAATAAAACATTGCTTGGTTTATATCAATTAATGTCGTGTACACATATTATTAACTGAACTAAATTTATGAATTTATGGAATTAATACAATGAATAATAGAAAATAATAGAGAAGCTCGCTAGCGTCACTGCGCGAGTCAGTCTAATTGAACACGCAAGTTAAGCAACGTCGACCACAGCCTGTACACGGATGGGTTTATATTATCGAGAGCTCCTCCATGCTTCGAAAGACACGTTAAGCCTCGGTCCCGGTTATTATCATTAGATTATCTTGAGCTCCTCCGTGCTTCGGAAGGCACGTTAAGCCGTCGCTCCCGGTTGTTATCATTAGATGACAGTCGTTAAGCCAAGTTAGTGGCCTTTAGGCGGGTCGAAAACACTGGCCTCCGCCAACCCGCAGTTGAGCAGCGTGGTGGAGTATGCTCTAAACCCCTTCGGTTGAGGGAAAAACTGAAGATTTCATAAAAATAAAGATTTTCTTATTGTTTAATTAAAAAAAACGTTTTATTTTTTAGTTTTGAAATCGGTTTTATCGTTTTGGTGATTTGTACTTGTCATTTCTTTTGATGTTTTTTTTTTTTTTTTTTGATGTTTACTCCCCAATAGATTTGACATTTTTCAATTTTCAAAACAAATCACGGACAACTTCCGCGACATAAAAGTGACACCGATCGATTTGACATTTTGATATTTGACAACCAATAAATATAGCAATCCTTTTTCAACTGACACTTTCATTTGTATGGGAAAATGTTTTTTATTTTATTTTATTTTTTCGTCAGTTTTCCAATGTTTTAATAGTTATTCTGCTATTCGGGACGGAGACAAATCCGACAAATCAAAAACCATGAAAATCGGTCCTGCGGTTCTCGAGTTATAAGTGTTCGAACATACCCGACTTTGTTTTATATATATAAGATAATGTATTGTTAGGCGCGAAATTCATGAAAATTCAGCTTAAATTATATAAATTCCAAAGAAAAATAGCATAGTAAATGATAATGCAGAGAAGATGGCAATATAACTATAGTTTTGCGGACGGACAGTGATCCCATAAGGATTCCAGAACTGCAACCCTAAAAATGCATGTCGAAAAAATAAAATAAAAATCATCGTCATTGTCATTTTTATGTCAAAATGTTATTACAAAGTAGTAGCAGGTAATTCTGCAAATAAATATACAATTCTGCTATGACCCTATTAAAAGATTATAACAAAAATACAAAGCCCTGTTCCAGACGTCGAAAAAATGTTTTTAAATATAAAAATAACACTCGCCCGTTGACCCGTGCAGAGGCCGCGGGCAGCACAGTGGCAGCTTTGTCCGAATTTTATGAACACCTCTAATTGGATTTTACAGAATTTTCAATCTTTTTCCATTGGACATTTTATTTGGGAAAAAAATGTAGTACGATTCGATTCTGCGGCAATAAAATAACCCATTTTAATTTCAACTAAACCAAATGTGTTTTTAAAATAAACTTGAAATTACAAACCAGGAAACATGCCCTTGATGTTGCTAACGTCCATAGGATGCGATGAACGCTTCTCATCAGGCGAGCTGTACCTATGCGTGTTTGCTACCTTAGTGGTATAAAAAATTTGTTAACGTCAAACTGCTAATTCTAAAATATATTCTATATCTCTGATTTCTCATAATCCACATAAAATTTTCCTAAAAATGATCAATTCAGAAAGATCATCAGGTATATAATAGTTTTTGAAACCAAGAGTACACAACCCACATTATTATGACGTCACATAGCTTATGTTATCCCAGACGTCATTATGATTCAAATTATAGCTCATACATCTAAATCAGTCAAGGCGTTATGCAGGACCCGCCGCGTGGAACAACCCTTAAACAAAGCTCCTCGCATATCACAAAGATAAAAGGTACAACAAAGCTTTGTGTATCTACTTGTTTACTAGCACCCGGTTTTAGATGAACCAAGAAACATAACACCCAGAGGCTACCACACGCTTGTGAGTTATGACGCGTTTTTGGGGCTTTTGCGGCCGCCGGACCCGAGGAAAAATGCTTGTTTTAACTCACAGGGCAACAGTTACATAAATATTACGAGGGGTCCGAGTATATTCCACGAATAAACATCCTGAAAGTAATATATTGTGAAATGGTACAGTGAATTTAAAAGCAAGTAGACTATTATGGGTGAAATACGTATCACATCGTAATCGAGTACAAATGTGAACAAAATTTCTAATATTGTCAACGATGTTATATTTCTATAGATATGGTATTCTTCTCAGTCGGACACTCTTGGCAGAGTGGTCGTGATCATGGGCAGGTCACTACGAATGGCGGCTCCTGTTATATTTCTCCATTTGGTTCTGTTGGAGGCATTGTGGGAGCATTCGGACATGGAGGATATATAGATATGGTATACCCATACTAAATTGCGTCAGAAAACGGTACCTGCTGTTGCATGGATAGCTAGCTATAAATAGTTATATACATAAATTTAAAAAAAAGATTCCTGGACAATTTACACAGCGCCATCTAGTCCCAAATTAAGCGAAAAGCTATGGGTACTAGATAACTGGTATAATATCTTAAATACATTTTTTTTTTGTAAATACATACATATAATACATAGAAACGCCCAGAACAAGACAAACAGACATGTTCATGCACACAAATGTTTGTCTTGTACGGGGATCGAACCCGCGAACTCGGAGTCAAAATGGCCATTGCTAACCATTCGACCGCCGAGCTCGTCAAATATGTAGATTATCGCCATCCTTATCAAATCAGCTATTTAACAATCCTGCTATCTCATTTCCTCATCGAGCGCAAAATGGCGTCAATTTTTCGCTTTGGGCTTTAATAATTTTAAACACACTGAAGGCTTTAGGTTGCCGGTTCCAAAATGAAACACGTTCACACACTTTATATTATACGATATATTCTCTATTTAGTATATATGCATTGTACATACGTTTAACAAAGAAAATAGGGACGGCGCGTGGTCACGCCCAGTAGTACAGACCGATGGTTTAACACTGTGCAAATGTTCGGTGCATCTACTTGTTTTTACAGGTTTTTACAGGGTCGGCAACGCGCGTGTGATGCCTCTGGTGTTACAGGCGTTCATAGGCTACGGTAACTGCTTTCCATCAGGCGGGCCGTATGCTTGTTTGCCACACTGGTGGTATAAAAAAAAAAAAAAAATCTACCTCACATATCTTTTTTTTCATACACCGTACTTAAACACAATAACAATCTATATATATAAAAGAAAGTCGTGTTTGTTACAACACTTATAACTCGAGAACGGCTGGACCGATTGCCATGGTTTTTGATTTGTTGGATTTGTTTCCGTCCCGAATAGCAGAATAACTCTTAAAAACATTGGAAAATTCTCGAAGAAATAAAATAAAAGAAAAAACATTTTCCCATATAAATGAAAATGTCAGTTAAAACAAGATTGCGATATTATTGGTTGTCAAATATCAAAATGTCAAATCGATTGGTGTCACTTTTATGTCGCGAAAGTTGTCTGTGATTTGTTTTGAAAAATGACAAATCGATTGGGGTGAAAACGCTTGACCCATGGGGTCCGAGCGCAAGAATCAAATCAGAGTAAATATTATATCAAAAGCAATGACAATTACAAATCACCAAAACGATAAAACCGATTTAAACATTAAAAAATAAAACTTAACTTTTTTTTTTTATTAAACAATAAGGAAATCTTTATTTTTACGAAATCCTCAACCGAAGGGGCTTAAAGCATAATCCACACGCTGCTCAACTACGGGTTGGCAGAGGCCAGTGTTTTCGAGCCGCCTAAAGGCCACTAACTTGGCTTAACGAGTGTCATCTAATGTTAACAACCGGGACCGACGGCTTAACGTGCCTTCCGAAGCACGGAGGAGCTCAAAATAATCTAATGATAACAATCGGGACCGACGGCTTAACGTGTCTTTCGAAGCACGGAGGAACTCGAGATAATATAAACCCATCCGTGTACAGACTACGGTCGACGTTGCTTAACTTACGTGTTCAATTAGACTGACACGCGCAATGATGCCATCGAGCTTCTCTATTATTTTCTATTATTCATTATTTTTAATTCCATAAAATCAGTTCAGCTAATATGTATCACGACATTCATTGATTGTTAGGCGGTACGAAGTTCGCCGGGACAGCTAGTAAAATATAAAACTAAGGAGCTCGTCGCTAACACACACATTATGCATTTTTTAAATACAGAAGACGGCATTTTTCTCTATTTCAATCAATTGTCATAAACGTCAGATTCAATCAATCAAAATTATTTATTTGTGTGAAATGTAGGTATACAAATATTGATTATGTTGTAGTGATAGTCCCATGTGCATTTCGTCATAAAATATAAAACAAAATCAAACATAATTAGTCAATTCAACATTATGTCAAATGATTTAAATTATGTATACTAGCCAATTACATCATAATAAACAACGTTCCACAAAATTATTGAATTGCAATGGGATTTAATTCATAATCAATTAATTATATCTGAATTATGTATGTGAGTAGCGTAAAAACAAATGGATTAAATTGTAAGCTGATAACTAATTAAAGAATATTTAATTAAAATATTGTACTTGAAATGTCATATAAAACGTCAGAAATAGTATAATTGACGAGATCGGTGGCGTAGCGGTCAATGACGCGGCTTCGACACCAACGCTCGTGGGTTCGATTCCCACACAGGACAAACATTTGTGTGCATGAACATGTCTGTTTGTCTTGGTCTGGGTGTTTTCTATGTATAATAAGTATGTATTTACAAAAAAAAAATGTATTTACGTATGTTTATCAGTTGTCTAGTACCCATAACACAAGCTTCGCTTACTTTGGGGCTAGATGGCGCTGTGTAATTTGTCTGACAATATTTAAAAATAAAAAATAAAATAAAAAAAATTAATTATTAAAGTCATTTATTCTAAAATCAGATCATTTAAAGACAGTGGTAATGTCTTTAAATGATCTGGTATTTTATTATATAAGTATATACTATACGCAGACGGCTTTCATACCCTCTCCGAGTACAATATGACAATGCTTTCAGGGTGATTTTGGGGCTTCTTCGATATTGTAGCACATCTACTATACAGTATTCTGGAAGTTGTTAGAGAGCTGCGTTGGCAGCAGAAATTTAGTTACTTGCACTTCTTCAATAGTTTGTCCATATAATATATGTTTGAGTTTGGTATGTTAAATTTCTAATTAAAATTAATAATGTTAGTATTATGTCAAGCCCGGATATCATTTTTCATTTATTTCAGTTTCATAGTCAGTTAATACATAAACAATCGCGGTGCTATCGTCTGCAAATAAAACCATATGCTAATTTATATGTCTTGGTAAATCATTGATATATATGAGAAACAATAATGGACCAAGTAAACTACCCTAGGTTACTCCGTATTTGACGTGTCCTGCGTTTGATAGATATGATAATTCGAATTTAGTCTCCGAACATACTATATATTTCCAAACATATTTGGGGTGTAAGTGGTTCATCAACATCTTTGAACCAAAGCCAACTTCACCTGCACGCGGTGCACCCTGCCGACTGACAAACGAAGCTCTGGCGAAAAGAGAGGTAGGGAGCGTAATTGTAAGCTATCCGACTGGTGAATGTACCTCCACCTCACAGAATACCGCAGCCAAATAACGGTTCCCTTGAGGGCTGTTGTGTTCCTGCGAGTGAGTGAGGTCACCAGAAAGGAAGGATGCTGCGTTGGCAGCGGGGGTGGCGGCGCGCGAGCGATATTTTATGTTGCGAGCATTAATATGGCTACGGTAACCGCTTCACATCAGGCGGGCCGTATGCTTGTCTGCCACCCGATGTAGTATTAAAAAAGAAAAAACATCTAAATGTTTTAACATACGGTATACGCTCACTGAATCAAGATTTCAAAAGTTTCAGTATACTTCCTCACAAGCCATATGCATCAATTTTATCTAACAGCTTACTATGATTTACACAATCAAACGATTTTTTCATCTCAGTAAAAATTGCACAAATAGATACTTTGTCTACATTCGTCAAAATATTCTGCAATAAATCGAAAATGGCAATGTAAATCCTTTTATTTTTTCTGAATCCCTTTTGTTCGTCACACAGAATATTAAATTTATTTAGATATGGATATAGCGTCATTAATATATTTATCTACTCTCTTAATGAATTTTAGAGATTAAAAAACCAAACACAGAATCTTAATGTCAGTCTTTTACGCGCAAGCCATCAAAATAAATTTAAAAAGTTAGTTTTCGATACAGCTCTTTATGGACAACTGTATCGAAAAATAATTTTTTTTTCATTTCGATACAGCTTCAGACCTGGGTTCAGATATTTTAACAGCAGGTTGCAATGCCAATGCATTGAAACCTGCTTAATCGGGTAAATCTGAGAATAGGTTGTTATCTAATTCATAAGGCAAAATGACATGTGCCGGGTCAGCTAGTATAATATTGAAATAGAAATAAAGAAAATATATTTATCTAATCTCATACTGAAATTTACACATTATAAAACTGAACACAGTATCTTAATGACAGTCTTTACGCACAAGCTATCAAAATAAATTTAAAAAGTTATTTTTCGATACAGCTCTTCTATGGACAACTGTATCGTAAAATAACTTTTTTACCATTACGATACAGCTTCAGCCCTGGATACAGGTATTTTAAACAGGTTGCAATGCAAATACATTGCAACTATGCAAAATTTTTCTACATAATCTGTGAACGCGGCGCCGCGCGGCGCGTCGCGCATGCGCACTACGCATGCTCGATCTGCAAATGGATTTCTAAGTAAGAATTATAGCTGTTAAATTAACTTCATAGTTGTATTTAAAATATTATTATCATATATTTCATGAGATTAGATAAAGTAGTGTATGAAACTGCACATAATTAGGTATTAAAATACTCGTGTGGTCTATTAAAACATTCGCCTTTGGCTCATGTTTTAAACTCACACTCGTATTTTAATAACCCTTATTATGCAACAGTTTAATAAACTACTATTATTTAACATCACTATATGAGTAGGTAAATAATACACAATGACATATAGCATTACATGACTCATTTATGATGCGAAGTTGGCCATCGCTCGGCATTACTGCTGCGTAATAAACACAGCGCCGATAATTCTGCGACAGCCAACAGGTGCCGACACGGACATCATCGGACGAGGTATATAATATTTTACGCTACTTACATAATAATAATAATAGAGATATAATAATATATAACTCTAATTTGAAGTTTGAGTTACGCTATCAAAAAAGCCGATGGGATTCGGCTTCAGATTCGCCCTACCGCGGAATCTGAAGCCGAATCCCATCGGCTTTTTTGATCCCTGATCTACTAGTTGATAAAACATAGATCTTCATTACGTACAATCTTTATTGAATGATATGCACAATTTTGAAAAATCATGAATTTATTTTAAAGATTTACAGTGTACATTTTACAGCATATATTGATACTAGCTTTTGCCCGCGGCTTCGCTCGCGTGAAATTCGGGCATTTTAAATTGATTATCCAAGCCAAGTCTAACACGCAACGCAACCACCTTCATGTAGCACCTTTAATTGTACTATAAAAAGTTATAAGTACGGATGTAAGAACTTTCCCGATAACTACTACATCCGTCCCGCTACCGCCGTGCCGCGGCGGCTTTTGTTAAAATAACAAAAGTCTTATTCCATCAACTTAAAAAGGATGAATCAAACCTTAAAAAATTACACCGCTTCAAAAATCCCAGGAGGTAGTCGTTATTTTTGGGCTTTTTTGTGTCAGTATGTTTCAGTTGGTTTATTTTTTTTAGTGAATATTACATATTATATACTTATTTTTATTTATTTATTATAATAATGCGTAAGTAGTAGTGACATGGTGCCTTCTAGACGAAAATACATGAATAACTTAATTACGAAAACTCAACACTATTGCCCAACTCGTAACCGTTCCTCATCAGCTCAGCAGTGTCACATGATGACTTACATGCAAATTATGTAACTTAATAACATCAGAAAACTCATTAATTACAGTATCCATGTCCATGCCTATAAATTTCAACCCTTTCTCTCGATTTCTCAGAGAGCCCATCATCGGCCTCCCAAACAAATAAGAATTATTAAAATTGCTGTACAATTAAGGAAGAAATCATTGAAAAAAAAAATACATACAGTCGAACATAGAACCGCCCTACAGGTACAATAAATAATAACAGATAATTCCTGGGACAAAAACTATCCTTTGTCTTTTCCCAGGACTCAACAGTACTCGTGTAAAGTTTAACATAAAATAGTCCAACTAATCTCATTTCCCCATACAAACTTTGAACCTCCGTTTCACCCTCTAAGGGGTAAAATTTGAAAAATCCTTTATATAAGAATATATTTATATTACTATAAGAAATTTCATGTCTACTATGTTATATTTTCAAATTGATGCCATTTTCGTAATTGATGTCCCAGAAAACCATAGAATCAACTCCCATACTGATATTATGACATTTCAACCCCAACGCACCCCCACAGGGATAATTTTATGTCACGTCGGCTATGTTGGATTATCAGCGACCAGATAAACCATAAAAACAATACCCATGACGATTTTCAGACTTTTTCACCCCATTTTACTCCTTTAGGGAGTGAATTTTGAAAAATCCTGAAACCGTGTTTACTCATTTATCTATAAGTACTCGTGTAAAGTTTTGGATAAAATAGTCCAACTAATATTGTTTCCCCATACAAACTTTGGACCCCCATTTCACCCTTTTAGGGGATGAATATTGAAATATCCTTTCTTAGTTCACCCCTAGACATCATAAGAAACCTACGTGCCAAATTTGGAATCTGTAAACCCAACGATTTGGGCTGTGCGTTGATATATCAGTCAGTCAGTCAGTCAGGACTTTGAATTTAATATATATAGATAAAGTTCATTTCGCAGTAATCAAGTAAGTAAGTAAGTAGTAATAAATACTTCTAGACAAATTCATTACACAGCGCCATCAAGTCCTAGACTATGCAAAGGTATGGATACTAAGTACTATAGATACTAGATAACTGACTGAAATGTACTTAAATATAACAGTGTATAATAATAAATGATCATGCACACAACTATTTGTTTTGTGCGGGAATCGAGCCCTCAACCTTGCAGTCAAAGGTGCCATTGCTAGCCATTCGACCATCGGGTTTATCGAATACCTCGCAATTTTACAAAAATACAAAATCAACTCCCATTCTCACTCGAATTTTTTTAAAATATGTCGAGTATGGAGCCGCAAAAAATATTGAAATAATCCACTCGATAAAAACTGTTCTGCACGTAGCCATGTGGGATTTGGGCGGTGTGCTGCTACCGCGAAGTTCCGGTTTCGAGTTTTGGGCACTCTTGTACAGTCTATCTAGAATTCTAAATATTTCTATACCTGATACAAATTTTCTATGATAAATACACTATCTATTAGTTTTATTACACAGGCACCCACGTAAAAAGAAATAAGTAGTGTTTATTTTCTTTTGAAGTATTAATGGACGAGAATGGTAAACAAACCTTGTTTATACACCCACCAGCTTTTTATTTTTATCCACCTATATCGTATGAAATCGTGGTATATTATTCTAAAAACCTAGTAAGATACTTTGATCAAAATAACAACAATACTCCTACATCGATTTTATTAGCATTGAAAATGGGGGAAAATCTCTAAAACAAATTTATTCGCGAGAAGTCAGATATTTTGACGATTTATGAAGAGCTCTGTGGTCGAATGGTTAGCAATGGCCACTTTGACTGTAAGGTCGCGGGTTCGATTCCCGCACAAGACAAACATTTGTGTGCATGAACATGTCTGTTTGTCTTGGTCTGGGTGCTTTCTATAAATTATAAGTATTTACAAAAAAAAATATGTAAGTACATTTATCAGTTGTCTAGTACCCATAACACAAGCTATGCGCTTAATTTGGGACTAGATGGCGCTGTGTAAATTGTCCACAAATATTTATTTATTTATTATTATTTATCTCGTATATGCTTAGTGTATGATTCGCTTAAACGTGAGTGTGACATAATATCTAACACCTAACATCTGTATCCGGGCGCCCACCATCCACCAAGAATAAACAGAAGCATTCCAATTAAATTGCGGAGATTTGTTTTTTTCTACACATTATATTTTCAGGTTTTACTTTACTGAATATTTTTTTCAGAGTTAATGAAACGCCGGAACCTTCGGTGTGTGAGTCAGTGAGAATAATCCTAGTCGTCTTTTCTGAGGTGGAGGAACTTTTCTCACTGTAACAGTAAAATTTTCAATTTCAATTTTGCGTAGTGAAGAATAAAATTGACTATGACGCGTGTCTTCATAAGTTCTTAATGAATAATGGCTTCTATGTACCTTTCATTTTATTGTTACATGCTAATTGTTATTATTACGTTTTGACGTGACAACGTCTTATAATTCGATGGAGCCGGCTGCACGCACGAAAAAACATGACGTATGCGGCGTTACCTATAGTGTTAGTATAGTGAAGAATAAAATTGACTATGACGCGTGTCTTCATAAGTTCTTAATGAATAATGGCTTCTATGTACCTTTCATTTTATTGTTACATGCTAATTGTTATTATTACGTTTTGACGTGACAACGTCTTATAATTCGATGGAGCCGGCTGCACGCACGAAAAAACATGACGTATGCGGCGTTACCTCACTCTGAGGCGTTCCATTAAAATTTTCTTTTGGAAAATGCAAACATTCCATTAGTATTTTCTTATGCCGTTGCCACGTTCAACTATCGTCAGTAAACCGACTTTACAGACAACCGATTTTTTTTTTTGCGAAACCAAAATAGCCAAAAACAAGATTTTCCATCAGCTAAGTTACATTCACATAAAATATACTTATCCGAAAATCCGTGTTATTTCAGTACGGACTGTACAGTTATGCAACAGACAGTGTGCTCGCGGGAAGTTCACGGCACGTTCGGTAGAGCCAGGTTGGTGAATATTTAAATGAACTGTACCCGCCCTGGCGGCGGCGGCGGGCGGCGGCGACGGGCGGCGGCAGCGGGCGGCGGCGCGAGGCGTTCGGCGAGGCGCGCGGCCCAACCAAACAATCTAGCTTCGATTTTGAATACTGCACTGCGGTTCATGGGTATTTGTTACATTCTAATATTTTTCAAACGATTTTGAAGTTATATACGAAATATACACCACGAGCCCGGTGGTCGAATGGTTAGCAATGGTTACTTTGTCCGAGGTCGCAAGTTCGATACAAGACAAACATTTGTGTGCATGAACATGTCTGTTTCTCTTGGGCTGGGTGTTTTGTATGTATTATAGGTATGTATTTACAAAACAAATGTATTTAAGTACAGTAGCATTAAGTACATCAGTTGTCTAGTACCCATAGCACAAGTTTTGCTTAGTTTGGGACTAGCTGAAGCTGTGTAAATTGTCCAGAAATATTTGATATTTATACATACTTAGTATGCACAGTTACGCATTTGAAAATGTATTTTATATTACATTATTTATACGTACTTGTTTTTTTTAAGACTACCTTCGCAGACAGATGTTGATCTGTCTAAACCCTTACCCTACATGCACAGAACAACCCATCAAAGTTACATTGCAATCAGAAAAAGCAGTAATCGAATGCATAATGGGCAAACACACAAGCATTCATTTTTATATGTACAGATTACAAAAGCTTATAATGTAATGATAACTTAATGATTTGCAAAAGAATTCGTTTCGACAGATGCGATTGATTTGATTAAATAATATATATATCACGACGTTAAGTTAATAAAAGATTTTGGACCGAGGCTTAACTGATGCTCATCGGTTTTTTGGTTGTAATATTGTTACGGTTTGTTGGTTTCGGTATCATTTTGTAATGTTTAATTTAAGGTAGTTGCACTGGCAACACATTCTTTCAAGCTATCTGGTCTGTGATTGGCTAAACGATATTTGGTCATTTCCGATTGGTAGTAATCTACCAATCAGAATACTTGATTTTTACCGCGGAAATGAGACGAAAACTAGGAGTGTAAGCGGCCTTTTGAACATTCTTCGTTGGACTCATGGACTGTGGAACTGGAAGGTTATAATAGAAATTAAAAGTAATACATCTTTTTTCAGTGTTTTTTTATACTCCACGTCTAATAGCTGTGTCGGAGGTATGGTAACTATATTACAAGCAAGGCTGAAGGACCATCCTTATAATATCAAACTCCAGCTGAGACATATGGTACCTGTGTTTAACTTAGCTGGTAGAAACTCTGGAGCTCCACCGACTGAGATGAAGATGTTTGTCAATAACGAAAACGTAGGACTTATTTTTCGAATCAAAATATTCGATGGTAAGGCTTCGGGTTCAGCTGTAGGGCTCCAGGCGATTACAACCATGAGTGTTGATTTCGAAGGGCTAACCTAACCTTGGGGCGAATATTCCGTTGATGAAATTTAGACGAAAGAACAGTATTAGTAAATACGAAAGTAGATCCTACACGTAATGTCAATCATATTGATGTATTTTTTACTTAAGAAAATTACCTACTCAGTTTCATCATTACTTCGATTTCTTATTCTATTCATCATTACTTTCCTACTTTAATATTATAAATGTGAATGTGATTTTGTTTGTTTTGCATTCACGCTGAAACTACTCAACATATCATCATGAAATTTTGTACACATATTCTCAAAGGCATTAGGAAGGACATATGATACTCTTTAATAAATAAAAGTAAATGTGGGTGAAGCCGTTGGTGAAGCCGTGGGTGAAACCGTGGGTGAAGCCGTGGGTGGAAGCTAGTATTTTATTTTATTTTCTTCAGAAAACAAACAGCATTTTATAACAAAAAAATAACAATATGTACAAAAAACTAGTGGTGTCGTGGGACGCCAGATAGGAACGAAGTCCCTTATTACAAAAATATTAATTTCAACTTCTTTAAGAGGTATAAATAAAATAATTATTCGCGTATACATTTATTATTATGTTATTTTTAATAATTATTATATATAAATGATAAAACAATTATACATAGTGTATAGCCTCCATGCGTTTAACGTAGTAAT
The DNA here is from genome assembly GCA_937001555.2 of Hypsopygia costalis. Lineage (NCBI taxonomy): Eukaryota > Metazoa > Arthropoda > Insecta > Lepidoptera > Pyralidae > Hypsopygia > Hypsopygia costalis. The sequence goes on from OW443329.2 coordinate 32,334,508, forward strand.
AATAATGATCAGATGGTTCCACTTTTGACCACCAGATGGTGTAATTATCGAATGAATAAATAATGAAATAATAATAGCAAACTGGAATAATAATAACAGTCATCACGTAAACTATACATTAGACACTGTATAGCCATTATACATAGAATATACATAAAAATCTTACGGTTTTTTTTAACGTTACGGACGTTTTTTGCCGGCTAGGGTACCCTTCCGCAACGCCCCGTAAGGAACTTCGTTCCAAAACATGCCATTATGTTTCCGCATACAAACATCTGAACATAAAGAAACAGTTATTACTAACAGTAAACGACAGTATATTTTTTGTAAACGACATTTGGGTATATGGAATCGCACGTAGACCGCCTATTTTTGGGAGGCTGAATAAAACCAATGTTTAGATAAGACACCTCTATTAGTAGCGATCCTGGTGTTAAACATATATACTGTGTATATTTAGGTGACAGACAGACGTAGGTATCACATCTATTACGTCAGAGCTGTCGTCATGTCTGTTATCTTCATTACACTACAGTTGCAATTGGTACGCATTATTCTTTGCATCTTTTTAAAATGCAATTTTCAAATAAAAATGAGGCATTGAAGCGCAGATATTCCATATTTATTACCATGGTAATACCAATAAATTAAAGTATATATAAGTGAATAAGGGAAGGCAAACAGTATTATGACTTGCTTTTCCATACTATGTTCAAAACCTAGTGACGTATTCTTATTCTTCAACTTCGGTTCAACTTCAAAAAGTTTTATCCCTACAATAACTGCTTCCTGTACAACAAAATAAATAAGATGTTAAAAATTCACCCACTATCTAAACACCTGTCCAAAAATAAATTAACTGAATGGCTTCAAAACCTAACGTATGAGGAAACTGAAAAGTTGTTGCTCAGCGTATACTGATCACCTGGTATGTTTATAACGGAATCTTTATATTTAATGCATACTATATAATACAAATTTAGGATTGTTGTGGGTATTGTCATTAATGTGTGTAGCATTTTCTTTAGAATTATATTACATAATGTATTACTTTAAAATACTACTATATTATGTTAGTACTATAAATAGAATCTATATATATAAAAGAGTAAATCACTCACTCATCACGAAATCTCAGAAACTACAGGTGCTAGGAGTCTCAAATTTTGCAAGGGGGTTCCTTTTATGACGTAGGTGCTCACTAAGACGGGAATTTGGAAAATTCAACCCCTAAGGGGGTGAAACGGGGGTCCAAAGTTTGTATGGGGAACCAAGATTAGTTGGACTATTTTATACGAAACTTTACACGAGCACTTCTGTAGATAAATGAGTAAACACGTGTTTCAGGATTTTTCAAAATTCAACCCCTAAAGGGGTGAAATGAGGTGCAAACGTCTGAAAATCGTTATGGGTATTGTTTTTATGGTTTATCGGGTCGCTGATTCCGAAAACAACAGCTATTTTATAATCTAACATAACCGACGTGACACAAGAGCACTCCTGTGGGGGTGCCATGGGGTTGAAATGTCATAATATCAATATGGGTGTTGATTCTATGGTTTTCTGAGACGTCAATTACGAAAATGGCATCGATTTGAAAATGTTGACACGAAACTTCCATCTCGGTATAAAAATCTAAGATTTGGAACACCCTGATGCAGAACCATAAAGGTTCAGCTAAACTATAAGAAATATAAAAATGATGCCTTAGCAAAAGTTGTTCAGCCTGATGAGTATTTTTTGTTGAGGTATAAAAATCCAAGATTTAGAACACCTGATGCAGAATCATAATGGTTCCGGTAAACTATAAGAAATATAAAATTGACGCCTTAGCAAAAGTTGTTCAGCCTGATGAGTATTTTTTGTTGAGGTATAAAAATCTTAGATTTGGAACACCTGATGCAGAACCATAATGGTTCAGCTAAACTATAAGAATAAAAAAATTGACGCCTTTGCAAAAGTTGTTCAACTTGATGAATATCTTTTGTTGAGGTATAAACATCCAAGATTTGGAACACCTGATGCAGAACCATAAAGGTTCAGCTAAACTATAAGAAATATAACAATGACGCCTTAGCAAAAGTTGTTCAGCCTGACGAGTATTTTTTGTTGAGGTATAAAAATCCAAGATTTGGAACACGTGATGCAGAATCATAATGGTTCGGCTAAACTATAAGAAATATAAAAATGACGCCTTAGCAAAAGTTGTTCAACTTGATCAGCATTTTTTGTTGAGGTATAAAAATCCAAGATTTGGAACACCTGATGTAGAACCATAAAGGTTCAGCTAAACTAAAAGAAATATAAAATTGACGCCTTAGCAAAAGTTGTTCAGCCTGATGAGTATTTTTTGTTGAGGTATAAAAATCCTAGATTTGGAACACCTGATGCAGAACCATAATGGTTCAGCTAAACTATAAGAATTAAAAATTGACGCCTTTGCAAAAGTTGTTCAACTTGATGAATATCTTTTGTTGAGGTATAAAAATCATAGATTTGGAACACCTGATGCAGAACCATAATGGTTCAGCTAAACTATAAGAAATATAAAATTGACGCCTTAGCAAAAGTTGTTCAACTTGATCAGCATTTTTTGTTGAGGTATAAAAATCCAAGATTTGGAACACCTGATGCAGAACCATAAAGGTTCAGCTAAACTATAAGAAATATAACAATGACGCCTTAGCAAAAGTTGTTCAGCCTGACGAGTATTTTTTGTTGAGGTATAAAAATCCAAGATTTGGAACACGTGATGCAGAATCATAATGGTTCAGCTAAACTATAAGCAATATAAAAATGACGCCATAGCAAAAGTTGTTCAGCCTGACGAGTATTTTTTGTTAAGGTATAAAAATCCAATATTTGGAACACGTGATGCAGAATCATAATGGTTCAGCTAAACTATAAGAAATATAACAATGACGCCTTAGCAAAAGTTGTTCAGCCTTACGAGTATTTTTTGTTGAGGTATAAAAATCCAAGATTTGGAACACCTGATGCAGAATCATAATGGTTCAGCTAAACTATAAGAAATATAAAAATGACGCCTTTGTAAAAGTTGTTCAGCCTGATGAGCATTTTTTGTTGAGGTATATAAATCCAAGATTTGGAACACCTGATGCAAAACCATAATGGTTACGGTAAACTATAACAAATATAAAATTGGCGCCTTTGCAAAAGTTGTTCAACTTGATGAGTATTTTTTGTTGAGGTATAAAAATCCTAGATTTGGAACACCTGATGCAGAACCATAATGGTTCAGCTAAACTATAAGGAATATAAAAATGACGCCTTAGTAAAAGTTGTTCAGCCTGATGAGCATTTTTTGTTGAGGTATATAAATCCAAGATTTGGAACATCTGAACAGAACAAAGCTAAATTTATTTGCATAAACAACATGGTGTTTACTATAAATTATAGTTTAAAAAAATAACTAAAAAACTAAAAAAAGCTACTTAAAAAATCAATAAATAGTTTAACAAAACATGGATTGTATTGTAAAAAAATAACCGCGTAGTGCTACTTTTATTCTTACCTGCTACAAGTTAGACTTTTTTTTATAGAAAGAAGAAATAATTAGAGGCAATTGTTTTATTTATTTACAGAGGTAACGTGGTCTATTTAGTCAGTTTATTATAGACGTGTACGCTAAAATTGAAATAGAACGATTGGTATATATTCGCACAAACCAGAAGAATGCGTGCATTTGCGGGACGCTATGTAGCAAGATTTTGTGATGCAAAGTCTTTTAAACAACGAGAGGAAACTGTTTTTCTTAGATGCTTCAGGAGGGACTGGAAAAACATACCTGACAAGATCAATCCTCGGTGAAATCAGGCGCCAAAATAATATTTCACAGCAGCATCGCCAGGTATTGCAGCCATATATTACTTCTAGGCGGAAGGACGCAAATACAATGTTCAATATTATACTCGAATTGAACGGAAACACCGACATGCTTTGTGACACGAAACTGTGACAAAGCGAAAATGTTTCAGGATTGCTGTTTAATCGTTTCAGGTGAATGCGAAAAAAAAACAATAAGGCAGTAGAAGCTGTAGATAGAACTTTACGTGCCCAAGAGTTTTCAAAAATATTATTAAAATTTGGGGAAGATCTCCTTCCTGAAGTAAAGTCAATGTTTAGCAGCGAAATATGTATAATTGAAGCTGAGATTCTCACTGGAAGTGGTGCCGATGAAACTGTATTTATTTCGCGTATACGAGTTCCTTCTTACGGCCGTGTGGTTTCCGGCAGACTAGAATAGAATCACTCCGTCTCTTCCCGTGGATGTCGTACAAGGCGACTATGCGAATAGTTTTTGTCCCAGAAATTACCTATTATTGTTGTTTATTGTACCTGTCGGGCGGTTCTATGTTCGACTTCTAAGCTCAAAACTCGAGAACGGCTCGACCAATTCTGCAAATTTTTATTTTAATATTTTCGTTAAGGTATAAGGAAGGTTCTTATGGACATAAAAATTACGAGGCAAAGAAAACAACACTTTCTACCCGTGCGAAGCCGGGGCGGGCAGCTAGTAATTATACTATAACTCTTATAGACTATTGCAACACTCCCGCAAAGTCTCTACCTAATGTATACAAACTGGGAAGGTCGTCTGAGATACAGTATTTTCAAAATACTAGTTCAGATGGCACAATATCTATAGTTATCTAGTAAATTTCTATTGTGTTACTTTTGATTGTGAAACTTCGTGTACATGTTGCTTTGAAATAAAATTTATTATTATTATTATTATCGGTTCAACCATTCAGTACTTCTGGTACTGATACATACATATATACTATTACGTGCATACATGTGATTCTGTAAACAACTTGACTACTGCAACACGTAATGTTGTTGTGTGTGGTGTTTGCTGTAATTTAATTTTAATTAAATACATTTATTCATACCTACATGTGAACTAAGTTTTCTGTTGAAATACTGTATAGAAATCTAATGTATTCTAATGTAATGTAATGTAATAGTAATATCCCGGCGGGACGGGGGCGGAGTACTCATAGCGGTGCTTCGCACGCTCTGTGCCACCGTGCTGCCTAGCGTGCCGCAGGCCGTGTCGCAGCATGTTGGCGAGTCCGTCGCACCCCTCCCTCCCCTTATTGACCATCTTACATTGGAATTGCGGTTTGCTACAAGATATTACATAATTACTGGTGTTTACATCCCACCTAACCAAGGCCACGATACATATGTCACTTTTTTTGATACTATAAACAGCCAGATAAATAAATATTACTCTGAAGCGAGCTATGAGCAGTTGATAGAGGGAGACTTTAACCTATCGAGCCTGCACTGGGAAGATACAGGACAATATTCGCAACCCATAATAAATAATAAATTAAATTCTACACATTGGAGTCTAATTAACTTCATGTCTTTTCATGACTGTCTTCAATTCAATTCAATCCCTAATATTAATAACAAAATACTTGATTTATGCATTTCTAATAATCATTTTTGTAAATTAACACCGGTATTAAACGCTTTGGTCCCGCCTGATGGTTTACACCCTCCCTTCCAAATGATGTTTCCGATATTGAATGACCATAATAATCTTCAGATTAAATCACATGTTAGGTATTGCTATCAACGGGCCGATTATGACTGTATCAGGAAAGAATTGGCTTGTATTGACTGGAAGGATTTATTTCTTAATAAAAGTGCGGAAGATTCGGTTTCTTGTTTTTATGAAGAACTGTATAAATTAATGAAAAAATATATTCCCACTAAACTTATTAGACCTTCGTCCTTCCCTAGCTGGTTTACTCCTGAATTAATACATTTAGCTAAAAAGAAAAATCAAGCTTGGAAAAAAATTAAAAAATTTAATGATGACTCAAACTATAGAATATACTCAATATACAGGAAAAAATTTAAAGTGGCTCTTGAGCGCTGTTATAAAAATTACATAAATATGGTTGAGAGTAATATTAAGAAGGACTCTAAATTTTTTTGGTCGTACGTGAAAAGTCGTAAGAAAAATACAGATATACCAGGTACTATAACTTTCAACAAAAAAACTATAAGTGATCCGAATGAGATTTGCACTCTTTTTTCTAACTACTTTCAATCTATTTATGAGCCTTCGTCTGTCCCTGAGGATTATGATGTTGATGATATTTCTATCGATGACTCTCAAACATCTGATACTATTATCAGTGATATTGTGTTTACAAGGGAAGACGTATATAAAGCGCTAAAATCATTAGATGTTAATAAGGGTTCAGGAGTAGATAATATTCATCCTTTCTTCTTAAGAGCTGTTGCTGGTGTGATTGATGAACCTCTATGCATTTTATTTAATAAATGTATTTCAGAAGGAGTTTTTCCTAAAATATGGAAAACAGCGATAGTTATACCGGTACATAAAGGAGGCTCCAAGGGGGATGTTGAGAATTATAGACCTATATCAATATTGTCCACCCTGGCGAAGATTTACGAAAGGTTAGTTCATAACGCCATTTATTTACACCTACAAAATAACATTCTTCCGCAGCAACATGGTTTTGTTAAACACCGCTCGACTGTCACTAATATGCTTCTATATTCTACGTATTTATTTGAAGGGTTTGATGCGAACAAGCAAATAGACACAGTTTATACTGACTTTCGTAAGGCGTTTGACAGGGTGGATCATAAAATATTGCTGCAGAAGATAGCTTATAATGGCATAAGAGGTAACCTGTGGCGCTGGTTTAAATCATATATATCGAATAGATCCCAAAAAATTGTCATTAAAGGTTATGAGTCGAAGTCTTTATTTGTTAGTTCAGGAGTGCCTCAAGGCTCTATTGCAGGGCCCCTTCTTTTTGTCCTATTTCTAAATGACATAGGTAAGTGTTTTCATTTTTGCGAGTTTCTCCTGTACGCCGACGACTTAAAAATTTACCATGTAATTGATGACCTCAGTGACTCTAACAAATTTCAGGAAGATTTAGACCGACTTTCTCTGTATTGTTATGAGAGTAAGCTCGACTTCAGTCTTCACAAGTGCAAGTCCGTAACCTTTACAAAAAAAAGGGCAATTGTCAATTCTTCTTATTCACTTTGTGGAGTAACTCTGGAGAAAGTGGATAAAATCAAAGATCTTGGAATTACTCTTGACTCTAAATTACACTTTGATATACACATTGAAAACATTGTCAATAAAGCATATAAAATGTATGGGTTCGTCACTCGCTCTAGCCAAGGATTTCAACAACCGTCAACTTACCGATATCTCTTCCAAACGCTTATAAGGTCACAGCTCGAGTATGCAGTTAGTATTTGGAATCCTCTATATGAAAAATACTGCAATAAGCTAGAAATGGTCCAGAAAAAGTATCTTCGTTGTATTAATTACAAATGTGCCAGAGAAAAATTATCATATGTCGATTTGCTAAAAAAATTTAATTTACTTGACTTGAAATCGAGACGTATGCAGTTAGAGGTCATGCTTTTGTATGACCTACAGTCTAACAAATATGATTGTATGGAATTAATAAGTAAACTATTCTATAAAGTACCTTCTAGATCGCATATACGAACAGTCCGCGCTCACAAACTCTTTTCAGTCAAACTATGTCGTACAAATGCTGGGTTTCGTTGTCCTATTAATCGCATGATGTTAACGTATAATAAAATATTCAACCGACTCGACATATTTGCTTCAAACCCCTATACTTTTAGAAAAAAAATCAAAGAGATATTACTCTGTAGTAGGTGATATTGTTATGCTATAATACTTATATACTTTTAGCGGCAAACGTTGTTTTGCCATAAAAAATAGACAAGAACCTATTCCCAGATCTACTGAATATACATAAAAAAATTCATCAAAATCGGTCCAGCCGTTTCGAATGAGTATGGTAACACTGTGACACGAGAATTTTATATATTAGAAAGATGTTTAATCGACTCGACATATTTGCTTCAAACCCCTATGCTTTGAAGGAAAATATCAAAGAGAGAATTTTTTTTATTTTTATATTTTTTTGTTACAGTATACTTTGTAGTAGGTGAAATTGTAATGCTAAAATACTGTTTTTTTGTTAAAATACTTTTTAGACAAGTGGATAATATTAAAAATACCTCAGTTGCTTTAGGCCCTTGTGGGCACTTAGGATGCAATTGGAATGTGCGCTCTTGTTTGTGCGTATGTTTAGCCTTTTCTTTTTATTTAGTATCATCTTCGTCATAGCATATAATAACTGCACGGTGTAAGTAGCTTATGCAAGAGCTATTTATTTTTTATGTTATTTTTTTGTTATTGTGTAAGGATAAGGGATGTGTTGATTGATATTTGGTGTTGGTAAGGGCCAGCATTAAGTGTTAATTAGCATATCCTGATTGGCTTTGTATACAATATCTGGAACATAACTGGTTTGTGTAACGCTCCACATATCATATTATAGTTTAATAATAATGTGACCTACTGTGTTGGGTTCACAATAATACATCATACCATTAATTGTTACTATTAAATAAGTCGAGATTGTGAACCTGTTTGTGGTCCAAATTAATAAATAAAAAAATAAAAAAAAAAAAAAAAAAAAAATGTACCTACCATAGTTGCAAGAAATAAAGATTATTATTAATGTATCTCTCTTAATTCACGGGTCAAGCCCGGTTATTTATAGGCGTGCGCGGGGATATAGATCCAACACGTAGAGGCCCCTTTGAGAAGTTTGATGTAATGTTGTACGCCTGCCGTGGCCCGCTCCAGGATATATCAATGGAACGATATACCCATGAGCAGGTCTCGGCAGGCTTTGAGATTATTACAAAGTGTGATGGAAAATATTAGGTTGGGAAAAAAGTATTTTCGTATTTTATATGAAAATTCAAAACATTTTTTAATAAAGTTTATTTACATTTAACTAAAGTATGTAGGTGCCATTTTGTTCGATAACTTTTGGCCATCTTGTAGGTAGAGACATGATCCCATTACTATAGAAATTTTGGGACTTCTGTTCAAAAAACCACGACAAGTGGTTTTGGCAGTCTTCTCGTGATGGTAACCTGACATTGCCTAAAGAATTCTGAAGAGACCGAAACAGGTGGAAATCAGAAGGTGCAAGGTCAGGACTATACGGCGGATGCATTAACACCTCCCAGTCAAACTCTCTTAATTTTTGCTGAGTGGCTAAAGATGTGTGAGGTCTAGCGTTATCATGATGAAAAATCACACCCCTTCTGTTAATTAATTCCGGCCGCTTTCTCTCAACTTTTTGCTTTAATCTCATCAGTTGTTCACAGTAGAGTTCAGAATCGATAGTCCTGCCTGGCGGTAACAGCTCATATTGAATAATACCCTTCCAATCCCACCATACACACAGCATCACCTTGTTGCGGGTTAACCCGGGTTTTGCCAGAGTCTGTGAAGCCTGACCGGCCTTTGACCACGACCTTTTTCGCACGTTCTTGTCGTACGTGATCCACTTTTCATCACCAGTTATAAGCTTCTTCAAAAACTGTTCGCTTTCATTACGTCGTAGTAAAGAATCGCAAATGAGTACACGGTTCATTAGGTTTCTTTCAGTGAGATCGTGAGGCACCCAAATATCGAGCTTTTTAGTGTACCCAGCTTTTTTCAATTGCGCCAAAACTGTTTTGTGGTCAATTCCTAATTCTTCAGCTACGTCGTAACTACTGATATGCCGCTCTTGCTCCACTTTTTCAAAAATGGCATCCATTTTATCCGTAACAGGGCGACCAGAGCGACGTGCATCTTTCACATCAAAATTTCCTGATTGAAAACGCTTAAACCAAATTTGTGCTACTCTCACAGACACTGCACTAGGTCCATAAACGTCACAAATTTTATTCGCAGCTTGCGTTGCATTTTTACCTTTTTTGTAGTAAAATTTTAAAATGAATCGAATTTCTTCATTACATTCACTCATCTTAACAGTAAAAAAAACAAATGAAAATCACACATTTACCTAATTTGAATTTGGAATTATCTTTTTTAAAATATAAACTTTTTAAAGATATCAAAACCTGCCAGACACAAATGGTATAACCAAAGAGATTTTATTACAAGTTCATACATACTATAATGCGAAAAGACTTTTTCCCCTACCTATTAAATGGGCTATGGAGATGAGATTTGGGTAAGTTAATACCGGGCTATTACAGAAGAGGGACAGACGCCTGCCATAACTGCATTTATTGCTAGTTATTTGCGGCAGGCGGTGGCTTGCCACTCATTAGATGGACCCTAGAAATGCCAGGAAAACGGCCGGGGGCAACACCGGTGTGAGTGACTCAGGGATGTTGAGAGGTGTGCTGCGCTTTCTCCGAAACTTGCGACGTGATGCCCTTTAACACTTCCACGCCTAGAGCATATAGCTCTAGCGGCTCCTCTCTGGACGGCCAATGAAGGCAAGCCAGAGCTGAGAGTCCTGCGGGCCTTCTTGTGTTTACGCTCCGACATATGAAGACACGCCGGAGACGAAGGCCCTGACCGACTCTCTGGAGACTTGGGTCCGTGGTGTCGCTACTCACACAACAGCTCACCACAAGCTGGCCTGCGGACTTATTATTATTCCTTTATTTAATTTTAACTCTTATTTTATTACATTTTTAAATATATTCATATAAAAAATAAAAATACATTTAAAAATATAAAAAAACAGGGGCACCCGCCGGTAGCGGAGCGAAGACCCAAACTACCGGTGGTCAGGGCTCCAGAGTGAGGAACCTTCTCACGATGCGGGCCGTGTCCAAAAGAACCGCCTTCTGTATCTGGTTCTTGACCCAACTGCCTAGCGAGAGCCTCTCGAGGTGATGGTCGAGGCTCTTAGCTATAAGTCCGTTTACTGACACGACTATCGGAACAATAATCGTCGAGTCCACATGCCACATGTTGGTAACCTCGTGGGCCAAGTCCAAGTACTTTGAAAGTTTCTCTTTCTCGGCCTTAACGAGGTTCTCATCATGGGGAATGGTGACGTCAACGAGAATTGCACGGTTCGTCACCCGGTCTAATACCACTATATCAGGTCTATTTGCGAGAATAGTCCTGTCAGTGATAATAGACCGGTCCCAGTAGAGCGTGACACTACCGTTCTCGAGAACTGGCGCAGGTGCATACCTGTAGTATGGTACTTCAGGGCTCACAAGGCGATATTTAAGAGCAAGTTGCTGGTGTATAATCCTAGCTACTTGGTTGTGTCTATGCAAGTACTCGCCGTTAGCAAGATGAGAACAACCGGAAACAATATGCCTGAGTGACTCACCGGGACGGTGGCATGCTCGACAGATGTCGACCGTACCGTCCTTCAGGATATATTTCCGGTAGTTATTCGTCTTGATAACTTCGTCCGTAATTGCACAGACAAAACCTTCGGTTTCCCCAAACAGGTCACCGAAACGTAGCCAGGCCACCGACGCGAGCGAGTCTACATCAGGCCCATTAAGAGCCCGGTAGAATCGCCCATGTAGCTCCTTGCTCTTCCATATATCCTTGCGGCCCTGAGTGGTAAGCACAGATGGTTTACGCCAATTCTCGTTTGCCAAGGATAGTGGTGTAAGGCCCTTATCAACTGCTACAACGTCGCAATGCATCCCACTTTCACAGTTTAAGAAATATTCCCTGAGATTGCACACCTCACGGTTGTGTAGGTTTTTGGCATTTAAAAAGCCACGACCCCCACACTTCCGTGGGATGTACAATCTCATCACTGACGATCGTGGGTGATGCATGCGATGCGTTGTAAGCAGTTTTCGGACATTTACATCCAGGGCGTCTAATTCAGTCTGAGTCCACCTTAGTATGCCGAAGGTGTATATCAACAGGGGCATAACCCAACCGTTGAAGGCCCGAACCTTATTACCACCTGACAACAGACTTTTTAAGACTTTTGTCAGGCGACCAAAGAATCGGTCCAACACCGATTGTTTTATGTCCCCGCCGGCTATACCTAAAGACTCCGACATACCAAGATATTTGTAGGTTTCGACTTCAGAGAGAGATCTGAGGAACATTGTCTCTGAGAGTTGCAAACTCTCCGAATTTGCAACTCTACCCCGCTGTACATGTATGACCGCACATTTGTCAACACCAAACTCCATACCAATGGCGCTACTGAAAGTTTCGGTTACTTTCAGCAACTCCATAAGGTCTGGTTTGTTTGGTGCAAACAACTTGAGATCATCCATATACAACAGATGAGAAATGATCTCACCCTCTCTACGAAGTCGAATGCCTAACCTTGAATCCCTTAACAGTGTGCTAAGTGGGTTCAGAGCTAGGCAGAACCACAACGGGCTCAGGCTGTCACCCTGGAAGATACCACGTTGAATCCTTATAGGATCCACCAATACAGGAGAAACTCCGCAACCCGGTTGACAAAGGACTGTGGTCCACTGCCCCATACATGAACCGAGAAAGGAGCATAGAGTTGAATCTATTTTATACAACTCCAGCACCCTTCTCAGCCATGAATGAGGCACCGAATCATAGGCCTTTTTGTAGTCAATCCAGGCGGCAGAGAGATTCTTCCTGTTTCGGCGGACCTGTTGGCAAACGGCTATGTCAATGAGAAGAAGCTCTTTAGTACCACGGGACCCAGCCCTACACCCATTCTGAGCAATGTCCAAAATTTTATTACACATAATGTGTTTAGTAATTTTAGATGTCAGAATGGATGTAAGGAGCTTGTACAAGGTTGGCAAGCACGTGATGGGTCTATAGTTCTTAGCTTCCGTGGTACTACCATTCTTAAAGAGCAGGAAAGTAATACCAGTAGTCATAAAACTTGGCAGAGATCCTATTTCAAGGGCTTCTTGGAACTGTGTTGCCAAGCGCGCATGCGAGCGACGGAACCATTTAAGCCAAAAGTTGTGCAATCCGTCCGGACCTGGAGCTTTCCAGTTATGTGCCGTTCGGATTGCACAGCTAACGTCCTGGGGGCTAATGATAATAGCCTCCATGTTTCCGATCGACTCACATGCACGCTCAACAACGTCAATCCATGCTCCCTCGGTGTGGTTGATAGGCACCGACCAAATGCTTTGCCAAAACCGCGACACAGTTTCAGCGGTCGGAAGTTGCCTATCAACCACACGGCTAGTAGATCTCTCCCAAGTTCGAATTATTATTATTATTATCTTCAGTAGACGTCGAAAATAATCAGCAAAGATTTTATGTTACGAAGGAGACTGACAAGATTGTTAACTACATTCATCATCATCAGCCTGTATCTACTCACTGCTGGATATAAGCCTTCCCCAATGCCTTCCACCAGATACGATCCTCCGCCTTCCGCATCCAGCCGCTCCCAGCCGCTTTCTTAAGGTCATCGGACCATCTAGAAGGAGGGCGCCCAACACTTCGTCGTCCTACGCGCAGCCTCCACTCTAATACCTTCCTGCCCCATCTGCCATCAGTTACTCGGCAGATGTGACCAGCCCATTGCCACTTCAGCTTGCAAACTCTGAAGGCTATGTCGACAACTTTGGTGCTCCGTCGAATTTCTTCGTTCCGGATTCGATCCCGCAGAGAAACCCCGAGCATAGCCCTCTCCATCGCTCGCTGCGCGACCTTTAACTACATTAACGAAAGGGAATTTACACAAAGACGCCAAATTAACCGCTTCGTGACACTAAAGAAATCCATTTAACCTCGAGGCCATTGTCTGTAAACAGGCTTTGTTGTTTATCCCTGATCTGCTTTCAAACGTGGACGTATGCCGCGTGAAAGAGGATAAATGGACCTTGAATGAATTAGAAAGGGAAGTAATTGGCAATTTTTGGTCAATCCCCGTTTTTTTTTTATACCACCAGTGTGGCAAACAAGCATACGGCCCGCCTGATGGAAAGCAGTTACCGTAGCCTATGAACGCCTGTAACACCAGAGGCATCACACGGGCGTTGCCGACCCTACTATACTACCCTGTGGTTGAAACAATAAAAAAGGCCGACGACGACGTCAACCCTTACTTATCCCACTTTTTTTTATATTACGTCAGGTGGCAAACAAGCATACGGCCCGCCTGATGTGAAGCGGTTACCGTAGCCATATTAACGCTCGCAACAGAAAATATCACATGCGCGTCGCCACCCCCGCTGGCAACGCAGCATCTCCTTCCTTTCTAGTGACCTCACTCACCCGCAGGAACACAACAACCCTCAAGGGAATTGTTATTTGGCTGCGGTATTCTGTGAGGTGGAGGTACATTCCTCAATCGGGTAGCTTGCAATTACGCTCCCTACCTCTCTTTTCGCCAGAGCTTCGTTCGTCAGTCAGCAGGGTGCATCGCGTGCAGGTGAAGTTGGCTTTGGTTCAAAGATGTTGATAAACCACTTACACCCCACTGCTGAGATACGTTCTTCCGTCAAACGAAGGGGTTTTAGAGCATACTCCACCACGCCGTTCAACTGCGGGTTGGCAGAGGTCAGTTTTGAAGCGGCCTAATCGCCACTGACTTGGCTTAACGACTGTAATCTAATAACAACAGCCGGGGCCGATGGCTTGACTCTTCAATATAAAAGGAAACTGCTTTCTATCAGGAGGGCTTCAAGCTTGTTTACCATCTAAGTGTTATAAAAAAAAAAAAAAAAACAAGATTAATTTATATAATTAATTTATTTAAGAATTACACATTGACGTCTTTTAATGTACTAAAAGTTCTTACCTAATGTTTTTATATGAACACATTCAGTATTTTTTAAAGAAATAATTTAAAATTGTATCTGGTTGGAAAGTGTTGTCGTTCGTCAACGTAGTATATTCTGAAAATATAGGAAGCTAAAGGTCTGTAAGATAAAAACTATATAATTATATAATAGTACTAAAATGACTGTTTGTTTCTATTTAATAAATAAAAGATTAGTTTTTTGGCTGCAGTCTTTTCTGAAGTACCTAAAAGTACTCCTCCAATCGGTCTCGACTCCCGTATTGGTTGAATCCCAAAACTATTTCTTAATGGGATCTTATTAAGAAATAGTTTTCGGATCCAACGAAAATATACCTTAGACCTAGATCTCTCTTTCGCCAGAACCTAATTCCTTAGTCAGCAGTGTACATATACACCGCGCAGGTGATATTGGATACGACACTAAAAATAGAGGTGAGACCCTTACACCACAAAACAGTGAGCATAAATACCAACTACAAAATTAATATCTGCCTCCAAGTTGTCACATAACGTTACCTCTCTAGCGTACTGCAATATGTAACGTGTTGACACGTTAATGATATACGTATCGTACTTGTTATAGGTGTAGCTGTGTTTAACTGTGCTTATAATTCATGGTCTCATTTAAGCCAATAATATGTCAACGCAACAGAGAGAGCGTGGAAACTGACTTTGAGGGAAGATACTCTTAAAGAGAAAGTCTATGTCTTTTAATAAATCTCTTATAACTCAGTTCTCAGGTTTCCAATATTTTCAGAATTTTTAGTACTAGCTGATCCGGAGAACTTCGTACCGCCTAACGCGCCTAACTAAGTCGCGAAATGAATGTCGTTTTACCTAAAAGCTGAACTAAATTTATGATTTTATGGAAGTCATATGAATATTAAATAAATATATACTTACAGAAAAAAAATATAAAAGTACAAATTGACGACAAATATCTCAATCCACAAAACAATTTTCAAAACAAATCACACATAACTTTGCTGACGCAAAAGTGAGACCAATCAATTTGTCATTTTAATACCTATCTTTTACGGACGAAGACAAACACAAAAATCGTAAAAATCGGTCCAGTCGTTATTGAGTTATAAATGGTGTAACTAACACTTTGTTTTATATTTAGATGTGACAATATATTTTTTACATCTTATCCTAGAAATGTATGAAAGCGTAAATCTCCTAACTAAATATATATCTGATGATATAAACACAATCAATATTGTTCAGTTACAGCGACAGGAAAGGACCACCTAATCTTTCTGTGAAGCTGTAGTATATGTTAATAATTCCCGAATTCCCAAAATACTTATTTAACATTTGCAATCAATATTTCAAATTAATCCAGTTTCGGTCAAATGGTTTTCAGGCTAACCGTGCCTCGCAATAAATGCCAGATGCAGATAAATTAAATGCCCTTTTGTTCCATTTAATTGTGATATCAATGGCAATACTTGCGAGAGAGCAGTTAGCCCGTGTGCTAATGGGACATTAGAGGTACTTAAAGGGCATTGGCGCGGCTGCCCTATCTCGCAATTTATCTGTGTCCGCTTCTATAGACTGAGTTGAGAGGAAGGCCTCACGAAGCCGCCTCGACCAGGAGAGTATAATGCCTTTGCTATGAGTAGAAATAGTTACAATTTAATATTGTAGTGCCCTAGAGGGGCTCCTGTGTTGTAGACGGATCGTAACTATCGAAGAACTACCTATATATAACCACATGAAACAATAAATTGTATGAATATTAACTATGAAACGAGCATTTTTCTCATAAGAGCCGGACTCGAGGAGTATATGGCTTACCCGCTGCTATTTAAGCTTCCTTATATCGTTACAGCTGGCGGCTAAGAAATTATTGTTATGCCCTTCTAGTATCTGTGAACCTATGGATGTACTGCATTACCATCCCTAATACCCATTTGATTGTGATAAATAAACATACTGGGATCCAGCGCTGTACATAATTTGACATCTTTGACTTTAGTTTTGCAACGGAAAATACTCATTGCTGAGTCTAACCACGTAAACAACTTGAAGTGTAGCTCCTTCGCATACTATAGTAAGTTTCGGTATGTCTTGGAAAAATTATTGCACGAGTCCTTAGTGTAAGTTGGACACGGATTTACGTCACAACTGTCTTCGCATTTACTCGATATTCTGTATGAAAACCTGAACTTCCGAAATATTCCACAAGCGACCGCTTTTAAGATTTGTGTAGGTACAATTTGTCGACGTGAACAAGAACATTGTAGAAGCGTAAAGCTTCGCCCAATGTACACTACGAGCACATAATGATTATACACTCAATGATTGCTATAATGCACTATGAAACAGACGTAGACTGTAAGTATTGAGTAAGTATAACTCGTTGGTTGGCTTACCTGTGATTCTGTCGATCTGGTGATTTCTCGCAGAAACATAGTGATCCCGAAATCTCGAGCCCTACCGGTAAGCTGAAGCCAATTCCCATCAGAATTTTTGAATGTGACTATCAATCTTCAGCTTAGATTTATAGTAGCTGTGTTTAGCAGATAGAAACCATGAGGCTCTACCGTATAAGCTAAAAATATTTGTCAATAACTCAAATCTGTTTTTTGGAATACAAATATTTGATGGTAATCGGCTTCAGCTTAGGCGGCAGAGCTCCTGGGCTATCTTCCAGAGCTATGAGCGATTACATCATCATCAGGTTCATTTTAGTCTCCACTACAGGAGCACGACCCTCTCTCGTCCGTCCTAGACGGAAGGAGGATTTGGCCTACACTACACATAGACGAAGATTATATATTAATAAGGGAATAATACATTTTTATAACTTCGATAAGATTAAGGTGATTATTATTCTTATTTTATAATATAGCTATTTCTAATATAGTGAATCATTTTAAATTATTAATAAAAATTATTCAATTTTTTTTGCTAGATTTTTTTTTATTTATATTAAGAATGGACTTGTGTCATTTAATTGTGTAAGAATTGTAATATATTCTCAACATATATGGAAAATCCATAGATTTGAGTAGCAGTTCTCTGTTTCAGTACGAAAGAGCCATTTAGTGCTATTTAGCCTTACAAGGTTGTTTCCCTTATTTATACGCGCCCATTCAACTTTAGCATTTATATGTAATATTTGTTCGTGTTACAAACGCTATCCGTATCTCGATATTTCATCACTATCTACGTTTTGTCAAATATTTGTATACGTAATGAAGTCTACGAACCAATGCCGCCGTCAGATCAACAACGCGCGTCACGTCGCCGCCATAAAAATATAGGTGCTTGGTACCCGGGTGAACCATATATCGTTTTATATTCTCAACTCTGAACTTACCCTTTTACGAGTATATCTACTTATTATATAACTATCTCTATTTAATGTTGGTACATAAACGTTTTATATGTTTTGTTCCTAAACACTTAGATCTTTTTAGGGTTTCGTACCTCAAAACGAAAACGGAACCCTTATAAGATCACTTTGTTGTCCGTCTGTCTGTCTGTCAAGAATTTCTATGTCGAGAATGCGTGGAGATATCAAGCTGAAACTTGAACTGTATACTCAGGTCTACGGTCTCATGAAGTTGTAAAAAAATCAAACTGCTAAGTTTTCGTAAAAAAAAGTTACGGCCGTTTATTCAGCAAAAAACGCATATTTCGACACATTATCAAGGGAATCAAAACCTATAGGGTACTTCCCGTTGACCTAGAACTATGAAATTTGGCAAGTAACATCGTTATAGACTACAAGTACAGGAATAAATCTCAAAACTATACATTTGTAAATAGATCTTAAAAAATAGAGGGTCTATATTTTTTATAGGGTGTCGAAATTTCAAATTGAAACTACTAGTTCAAATGGGGTATCATAAGAAAGGGCTTGATGTACACATTGCAAAATATATTTTATTTATTTCTTATTTATAATGAAATATATCAAATTTAATAATGATACTACGTACGGAACCCTCGGTGGCGAGTCCGACTCGCACTTGTCCGGTTTTTTAGGGTTCCGTACCTCAAAAGGAAAAACGGAACCCTTATAAGATCACTTTGTTGTCCGTCTGTCTGTCTGTCTGTCTGTCTGTCAAGAATTTCTACATCGAGAATGCGTGGAGGTATCAAGCTGAAATTTGAACTGTATACTCAGGTCTACGGTCCCATGAAGTAGTAAAATAATCAAACTGCTAAGTTTACGTAAAAAAAAGTTACGGCCGTTTATTCAGCAAAAAAACGCATATTTCGACATTCTCAAGGGAATCAAAACCTATAGGGTACTTCCCGTTGACCTAGAACTATGAAATTTGGCAAGTAAGATCGTTATAGACTACAAGTACAGGAATAAATCTCAAAACTATACATTTGTAAATAGATCTTAAAAAATAGGGGGTCTATATTTTTTATAGGGTGTCGAAATTTCAAATTGTAACTACTAGTTCAAATGGGGTATCATATGAAAGGGATTGATGTACACATTGCAAAATATATTTTATTTATTTTTTTCGACGCATTATTCCTTATTTATAATGAAAAATATCAAATTTAATATTGATACTACGTACGGAACCCTCGGTGGGCGAGTCCGACTCGCACTTGTCCGGTTTTTTTTTTTATCATCATTTGGCCGATTCTATCCGCTGCTGGATATAGTCCTTCCCTAATATCTTCCACTATATGCGATCCTCCTCTTTCTGCGTCAAACCACTTTTGCTGCTCTTTTGAGGTTATTGGTCCATCTAGATGAGATGAACCGATAACCTGATGAGATCTTCATTGAATCTTACGGAGCTTCCATTGTAGAAGTTTCCTTCCCCATTCGTCTAAACTATGCTGGTCCATTGCATGAGTGTACTAGAGGTACTTCGGGAAAACTGGTAAAATATCAAAAAATAAAAAAAAAACTCTGTCTGCGCATGCGCAACTGAGCAGCAAAAGTCATCTCTGAGTTCCCAAATAGCGGTTGCACTTCGGATTCAGTTTGCTGAGTCTGAGCTGAGAGAGTGAGAGAACTATGTCGAATTTCCTCGTTCAAGAATCGGTCTCATAGAGTAACACGTCTGTTGTTTGTAGGTGTCCAAGGTTCTAGTACATATAGTTTTAGATAAATTACCTCTATCAGTTAAAAGGCTACCTATAATCACTATACCCATTACCATTTCTGTAGTTAATAAAAATTGGAAATTTTCAATTTTATCAAAACTTTAATAGCTTCACTCTAATTCTCTCTAGGAGTATAGAAACTACTTTATTTGCCATGCCAGCAATGAGTTAGAAACATGATTTAATTATTTCCAAATGCTCGCCGATTTTGTCTT
Source organism: Hypsopygia costalis (assembly GCA_937001555.2). NCBI lineage: Eukaryota > Metazoa > Arthropoda > Insecta > Lepidoptera > Pyralidae > Hypsopygia > Hypsopygia costalis. The sequence continues at coordinate 32,354,465 of OW443329.2, forward strand.
CAATGAGAAGGATTTCGTAAGATAACTCTGAATAGCATAACTTATATTCAGTTCTGATATCATGCCAGGTGGTGGGCAACCTTTACAATAATACATTGAACTATCTACACTATTCTACAATAATATATCATGTTTCACTGATGATATAAATCTAGATAGATTAGAAAATTATACTGCATGATACTAATTAAAGGCTCAAAGGTAATTATGATGACAATCTTGTATATAAATCAATTTTCTTTTCAAGGTACTGTCCTCAAAATATGGAAGAGAAAAAAAAACAAAGTGTACATTAGTTATAGTTAGTTTATTATATTATTACTGAAGATAATATAATAAACTAACTATAACTAATGTACACTTTGTTTTTTTTTATATTATACTTTTAATGAAATTTTAGGCTTCTCGTATCTCTTCCCCGTGTACATTAAATATTTTTCTTAATAATTAACTGGAATAGGTGGTATATACATCTGGTAAAAAAATAAAAACTTATTGGAAAATTTGTTTAGTTTGTTTATTTCTGAGATCTATGTCAACAACTTTGGTTCTCTGTCGAATCTCTCGTTGAGGATTAGAGAAATGCCGAGCATAGCTCTGTCAATCGTTTGCTGTGAGACTTTAAATCTAAGGGCCAGCCTTCCTTTTCTTCTTCGCTTCGCCTTTGACAGAGCGGCCGAGAACGTCTTTAGGAAGGTATGGTGGCTATATAAGATTACAGTAACACTGCATTGGATAATAAAACAGTGAATAGTAATATAAACTATTTACTGTTTATTATAAAAAGTAAAATAGAATAATATAATTAATAATATAAACGTAAATACGTATGTAATATATAGTTGGACTATATAGGTGTGTTTCGTAGTGAACATACATTACCTAAGGATGTGTTACAAATGAAGAGCGGAGTCTCCTAATACTGGCATCTTATTTGTCTAAAAGGAAACTCCAACACTATTTATAATTACTGTCCATGTGAAAATTAAAATAAACTTTTTGATTTGTTTTTTTTTTTATTTTTTGATATTTTACCAGTTTTCCCGAAGTACCTCTAGTACACTCATGCAATGGACCAGCATAGTTTTAGGATAATATCACAGTATAAGTAATAGTACTAACGTAATAATATCACAAATTACATAGAATACATACGATTAAAATAAATTATAAATACATACAGACGAACAGTTAATGGTCGACAATGCTTTGTTCACTTGTATTGGAGCCGCTGAAAGTGGAATCAGCATTATTAATGTTTATGCGAAATTTCGCATTACACCGGAAATGTTTCCGGATTTATTAATATCTCGTATCGTATGAATGCTTTCACGAGATAATAAATCGTGTTCAGATGTACGGGGAAATGGCAGTTTACAGCTAAATGTGTGTAAATTCGCTATTGCTGAATTTAAAGTATGCCTATTGGTAAGTTGTTTAATCCGGCAACCGGGCTTGTACAGGAATAAGGGAGGTTTTTTTTATTAACTTACGTTGTTTTTACCTGACTGTCATACGTGGTAATTTTGTAGTGTAAGCGGTTCATCAACATTACTCTCTGTAATTTGCACTGTTCGCGCGCTGACTGACGCACCATCTCAGTAATGAGGTGTAAGCGTTTCATCGACATCTTTGAACCAAATCCAACCTCATCTGTACGTGGTGCACCCTGCTGACTAACAAACGAGGCTCTGGCGAAAAGAGAGGTAGGACATAGCGTATTATTTAAGCTGCCCGACTGAGGAAGTGCCTCCACCTCACAGAATACCGCAGCCAAATAACAATTCCCTTCAGGGCTTTAGTGTTCCTGCGAGTGAGTGAGGTTACCAGAAAGAAAGGAAGGAGTATAGGCTGGCAAGGGATCGGCGACTCCTAGTAGTTGCTAATCTCCATGGTGATTGCTTTACATCGGGTGACCCACATGCTCGTTTGCCCCGCCTCTCGTATAAAAAAATGGTTAACATTTTTTAAAATGGCAGACAAGTATACGACCAGACTGATGTGAAGCGGTGACCCTAGCCCGTACTCTCTATAGACTTATAAGCTTGCAGCGTAAAATACATCGCAACAACTCCTCCTTTCAGTATTTTACTCTTTACTCACTCGTACAAACATAACAACACACACTAGGAAATTGTTATTTGGTTATGGTCTTCACTGAAATGAAGGTTCTTCCACCGACTGCTTTTATTACCCTGCGCATTACCTCGTTTTTGCCAGAGTCTCGGTAGTTAATCAGCAGAGGGCACCACATGCATCTAATGCAATGACTTTGCCTCAAAAATGATAGCGAGCCTTATTTTACTACAATTATTAGATATTTTAATATTTAGTTAAAGAATAGTCGTCAACCCTTATTCATCCCAGTGCTAGGATATGGGTCTCCCCTCAATTGAAGGGATTTAGAGCATACTCCACCACGCTGCTCAACTGCGGGTTGGCGGAGAGTAAAGAAGTTAAAGAATACTTACTTGAAAATGTTGACTCTACCAAACGCCCTCCGGAACTGAAATAAATGTTCATGAAAGTGCTGAAATGCCGATCCCGTGAGAATTTTCAAAAATTGATTCAGGTGTTATTTTGTGCAAGTCAAATTTACAGACAATTTGATTCTATACTACTTTGCGTTCTTCAAAGACAAAGTGGTTTATGTATATAAACCAATTTGCCTTTTCCAAAGTGGTTTTAGTTAATACCTACCAAACAGAATTTTAAATTCTTATTTTGTTGATTGTTGGCACTTGGTGGAAGATTATTAACAGTTTGTTATTAAAACGCAAACACCATCTGTTTATCTTGATAATGCCTTAAGACGAAACCGGTCGGTAAAAATAAATTTAATTAAGTGGAAGACTACAAGTGCTTTCATCATCATCATCATCAGGTCCATTTTAGTCTCCACTACAGGAACACGACACTGAGACCACGGAAGGATGATTTGGCCTACACTCCCCACGCTGGCCAAACGGGTTGGGGAGGCCTGATCGATATTTAATAATGTATAAATTTCCCTTAGTCGCCTTGTACGACATCCACGGGAAGAAACGAAGTGATTCTATTCTAGTCTGTCGGAAACCACACGGCCAACAAGTGCTTTATTAATAACAAATTTTAAATTGTTGTCTAGTTGCTCTTATATTTACATTGATTTATATTGATAGTGGAAAGCAACAATCTAGTAGAAAATTAAATTTTCCCAAAAATAGTAATTTATAATTAAACGCCGTTTCCGTAACGCTCTTGTCACGCATTCACCAGCTTTCTCCCCAAGTCAAGAGTACAAAAAGAAGTTTTTTTTTTCTCTCTTTATTATGTCAACAAACAGTCATATACCGAAAACAGTGAATAAAAAATTTAAACTTATATTAACAAATGACCTGTGCCGAAAATAATACATTATATGTTACAAATATTTTTCAAAATACGAGTATACCTTGTTAGAAGGGTATGATCTATACGTGCAGGTAAATTTATATACATAGAAGCTGTACACACAACTAAGCTTTCTCTCATTAACGCTACAAACTATAAAATAGTACAAAATACTAAATATATATTTAGTATTTTGTACATAACTGAACGTTGTAGAGTAATAATAATAATCCTAGACCTTGTAAAGGGGACTAATCATTGGGCCGTTCCCTTGAGCCGAAAGCGGCTGGTTGCGGAGGATCGCATATGGCGGGAGGCATTAGGGAAACCTATCAGCCTATATTGTATATCCAGCAGTAGATATACAATATAGGCTGGTGATGATGATGATATATTAATCTTTTTATGCTACATCGACAAGTTTTCATTGACGAGCTACAAAAACTTACTTATACAAAAGTTTTACTTCAAACACCCTCTGAGTTAGTTTACTTAATCAAAAGTGACAATTACGGGCATGTTAGCTAAACCATACGTAAACTGCTAAACAGACACCCGTCTTTCAAGCACGCAGGCAATCCGCAACGAAAGTGACACGCGACGCGAACACGTCACACTCCGCGCGTGTCGGGAATCCGGTTAATTTGACAACATTTATCCCAGTGTCACGTCACGCCTGTCACGTCACTTTGCTATTCCGTCGTTTACAATCACTGTGTAAATATATGTATGTATTAAAATACAGGGTGGCCTAGCAATGGTGCAAACGGAGCAGGGATTGGGTCTCACTATTAATTAAACTTATTTTATTTTTATTTTTTTTATATAAGAGGGGGGCAATCGAGTATGTGGGTTACCTGATGGAAAGCGATCACCCAGGAGATCAGCATCATCAAGTGGTCGCCGATCCGTTGCCAGCCTATACTCCTTCCTTTCTTTCTGGTGACCTCACTCACTTGCAGGACCACAACTGCCCTCAAGGGAATTGTTATTTGGCTGCGGTATTCTGTGAGGTGGATGTACTTCTCCAGTCGGGGAGCTTAAAAAATACGCTATGCCTTAATAATAATACAATAATACAATTCATTTATTGCTTAAAACATGGTATAAAGGTGGTACATCGTGAAATGTGCGCATGTTTAGCTAATACAATTTAGCATGCAAAATTATGTTGATTATGACATTTGACATTGACAATAATTTAAGTATGTAGTCACTAAAACATATATCTCCAATTAATAATATATACACCATTCGTCAATTATATTGAAATTTAAAACATACAAATGTTCATTAATTCTGATTTAATTTTTATATTTTCGGTCAAATCTTTAATATTATAGAAATTGTATTTCTTTAGCCAATCACATAGTTTGCGTTTAAATAAATTGTAATTAAGCGTTTTTATGTCATTTGGTATCTTATTATAAATGCTGACACACATTGCGATGCAATTTTTTGCATATTTCGCAGACTTAGGTGTATCATACAACACAAGTCTCTGTGGATTCCTTTTTAATCTAGAATTAATTTGACATGATCTTTTGAACAGTTCCGTATTCTTGTATACAAAATTACACACTTCATATATATAGAGCGCTGGTAACGTCAATAAACCCAAATTCCGAAAAGAATGTTTACAGGACTCACCAGGTGGAATTCCGCTCAAAGCTCTGATGCACTTCTTTTGTGCAATGAATGCCCTCTGTTTGTCTATTCCGTTGCCCCACACTATGATTCCGTATCGTAGAATACTCTCTATATACGGATAATACAACATAGTAGCGGTTTTTATATTGGTTACATTTTTAATTTTCTTAAGTGCATATACAAACCTATTTATTCTTTTGCATACATTATCAATATGTAAACGTTACGTTTACATCAATATGTAAACCTTACGTTTGTTCTCGTCAGAGCTTACCATTTCGTTATACCCTACGTCTCTTTTATTTGAGCCTCTTTCGCTAGTCAGCAGCACCACGTGCGGATAAAGTTGGCTTAGGCTCTTTGGCTCTAAAGATCATGGTGAGCCACTTATACCCCATATTTTAAAATACTGTTAACCTAATGGTTACAACCAAATGTAGACTCAGCCCTGAAACATTGTAATCAAGCTTTCATTTAGCTTCACGGCCTGGTCTGTAATCAAATCTGACAGCATTTCTCAGTGCACGACTGGACTGAAATGTGGCACGCTGTTTTATTTATTATTGGTTTTTAATAATCTTCTAGAGTTTAGCAGGACTTTTCTGTGTACAGGTGTGATTTTTGTTTTTTGTGGAATGACACCAGCTCTCTCATTGAAAATAATTATTTAACATACGTTTTTGTACGAAATAACTACGTGCTCTATAACCTAATTTAAGTTCTAAACCTTTTTCGCCTTGGTTCATGATAGTCATCATCATCAATATAAAGGGGAGAGAGATCAACCTGTCATCTTCGTCTGCTGGTATGTATGGTATGTATAGTACAGCACCATTCATTAACCTGGGTAATTTATATGGTCTCCTCGGAGACCCTCTGCTTCTTGATCCATCATGATAGTATGTGACAATTTTTATTATAGAAAAAAATAAACATAAAAAGCCATTAATAATGACGCTGTCTTTGAACACATGGAAGAAAATTATATAAATTAATTCGTATTTAAAATAACTTTGAAAATAGACACTTATTACATACTTAGATACTTACCTGCACATAGGTAAGTATCTAAGTATGTAATAAGTGTCTATTTTCAAAGTTATTTTATTATATATGAAAAGTAAACATGAACAAATTTTAATTTTAGGTACCAGATTTTTTTGCTAAATCGATAAATAATTTTTCCGAACAAAATTTTGCAATTGTCTTATTTTTGTACGTATGTATTGTACTGTTAATAATAAAAATGTATAATAATACGGTGTATATAATTTGTTTTTCGAATATCGAAATTTATTTTAAAATCAATCGAGATGTTTGCGTACATGTTTGTCATTAACATAGCTATTCTTGACTTTAATCCGGCTTACAATCAATGGCACACTTAAAAACATATGCAACATTGTTTTCAATGCTGCATATGTTTTCAAATGTGCCATGCTCTACAATTACCAGCTTGATTTGTAAAAATCTTTTTGTATTTGATAGCCTAACTCTTGAAGGTACACTCCGACTCCTATAGTCCGATAGTTACAAATGCCGCGATATTAACTAATTCAAAACAAATAATGGTAAATGCAAAAAGTAAAGGGTTTGCGTGCGTGGTAAAACAAACTCTCAGAGATTCGACTCAGAGATTAGATGATATAGTTTTGAGAGAGTAGCAGTGAGTATCCGGCCATACTGTGCATAATAAGTATGACTAATATTATTTCAGATCCGAAACAGATAGTGAAACCGCGTAGCACAACAGTATATAGCGATAAATACACCGTAGTCTTAACGTGATGTTCTACGACAAAGAACTTGAAGTTCTCAACTGTCTAGTCTGTGCCTGAATTTGGTGTTTAATTTTGATTTATGCCGAATTGCGGACGGGGTGAGTTTGGGAAACAATACCCACTAAGGATAAAGGGAAAACTCCGGCAAACTACGCGCTCAACAATGAGAATAGCTCCAGCCATTTAATGGTTTCCTTTCATCTTGCCGCCTTGCTTAGAGGGGTGACGGGGGTGCTAATTGTGTACTCCATGTGACCCGAATTCCTCGGAAATCCTTCCCGGTTCAAATTAGAAGGTGGTATTTTTTCCTGCTTAAAAATGCAAGCCGCGTTGAGGTAATCGCGCCTAATATTACGTTTCGGGGATCAGAATTGGCTTTAGTACGTCAAAAGATTTTTGTTTGTACAATATCTGCATTAGCTAGGCATTACTGGCTTAAATATGTATTATTATTTTCATTTATTCCACAAAATATAAAAATAAGTTACCAACGAGGCAACGGGGCCAGCATATTGAGAACTTTGCCTACGGGCAGCGGTTTAATAGATTAGTTTTGTTTTTAGTTTATTTTAATTAGTTTTAATTTAGATGTATTTATTTATTAATTAAAATAATCTAATTTAAAAAATATATATAAATGTTTATGATAAAAAAAAAATAAGTTTCAAATATTAAAAACCCATACACATATTAATAATATACATGTGAAAGTGTGATTAAATTTTGCTTCTTCATTTTGCATGTCGAAAAGAAATAACGAATTGACATGATATTTTTAAGGGATTAGTTTATAAGGTAACATGAAAAAATGTTTTATTAAAATTATGACTACGTGGGCGAAGCCGCAGGTTTATAAATATTTTTTTTTTTTACTTTAAACCGCTAGTTTATAAATAATTTTTAAATTTAGTATAATGTTTATTTTTTACTTAAACAATGATTAGGCATCCGTCTATCATCGAATAGAAAAATGAGGAACTAGATGGCGTCGATGCGTGCGTCATTCTAATTCAGCACGACAGTTAAGCTACGTCGACCTTAGACTCTCTATAGATGATGGATTTATTTATTTCGAGCTACTCCGTGCCCCCGAGGGCACCTTAAGCTAACGGTCTTAAGGCCGTTATCTTTAAATAAACTTTAAAAACTATGCAGTTTTACTGCATTTAATTTTTTTAATAAATTATTTATGATAAACGAGCATATGAGCTACCTGATGGTAAGCCATCACCCAAGCCTATAAAAACTAAAATAAATCAACAACACCAAAAGACCACTAATCTCTTACCAGTCTTTTTAGGGAAATATAGACTATTTTTTTAAAGACTTCCAAAGTCATATTAGTTCTGGAACACTGTTGAAGGCAGTCATTTCCACAAATTCACCGTACATGATAGAAAATGCCTCACTACATGTTCAATATTGAGTTAATATATTACCCATACACGACGCTCTCTCAGAGGCATTGTAACGCTAATTAGTGAAGTGTCACGAATGCGACGACCGAGCGAGCGGAACGGATGGAATCGACACACTGAGTATGTCTATTAAACTGTGTGTTCATCACAGGTCATTTTAGTCTCCACTACAGGAGCACGACCCTCTCTCGTCTGTCCCAGACAGAAGGAGGATTTGGCCTACACTCCCCACGCTGGTCAGACGGGTTGGGGAGGCCTGATCGATGTATTATAATGTATGTCCCTTAGTCGCCTTGTACGACATCCACGGGAAGAGACGGAGTGATTCTATTCTAGTCTGCCAGAAACCACACGGCTATACTATAAACTGTGTGTTAAAACTAGTTAATTGATTTATGTTTCGAGCTTCGGAAGGCACGTAAAGCTGTCGGACCCGGGGCGCTACCGCGGAAGCTGTAGCCGATTACCATCAGGTTTTTTGAATGCGAAAATGAAACAACTGCATTACATTGTTGGTAATTAGGTTAAGCTCAGTTTACAGTAACCCTGGAGCTCTACAGACTAAGCTGAAGATGTTTGTCAATAACTTTTTTTTTTTTTTATACTACGTCGGGTGGCAGACAAGCATACGGCCCGCCTGATGTGGAGCGGTTACCGTAGCCATATTAACGCTTGCAACATAAAATATTGCTCGCGCGCCGCCACCCCCGCTGCCAACGCAGCATCTCCTTCCTTTCTTTCTGGTGACCTCACTCACTCGCAGGAACACAACAACCCTCAAGGGAATTGTTATTTGGCTGCGGTATTCTGTGAGGTGGAGGTAATTCCCCAGTCGGGTAGCTTACAATTACGCTCCCTACCTCTCTTAAAACTTTAACCTAAGACCAATTTTTGGAATCAAAAAACCCGATGGTAATCTGCTTCAGCTTCGGCGGTAGGGCCCCCGTTGTCATTAGAATACAGTATTACAGTCGTTAAGCCAAGTGAGTGAGAGCCTTAGGCGGCTTGAAAACGCTGACCTCCGCCAACTCGCAGTTAAGCAGCGTGGTCGAGTATACTTTAAACCCTCCTTAAAACTCTCCTTAATTCAAGGGGAGTCCCTTCGATTGACAAGTCGTCTCGGACTTGAACAGAAAGTTGAAGCTCGTGCAATTCATCTTATTACTACAGCAATACCTTGGGAGATCAACCAGGCGACTCCTTCGCCCGCCGTATGCTTTCTTCTCATTGCATACTTCTTCTATCCTTTCTAGACGACTAAGCCGACAAAGTGCGCATGTGAGATTTTCTTTAAATAAATAAATAAATATTCCTTGACATATTACACATCGCCATCTAGTCCCAAACTAAACAAACCTTGTACTAACTGATATATGTACACGTGTACTATGGGTACTATATAACTGATATATGTACATAAATACTTTTAAATACATAGAAAACACCCAGACCAAAACAAACAGACATATTCATGCACACAAATGTTTGTCTTGTGCGGGGATACAACTCGCGACCTCGAAGTGCCATTCCTAGTCATTCGACCACCGGGCTTTCATTCGAAAGATGGTAATGAGCCACTACCGACCTATTTGAATCAAAATTTACAAAATTTTATGGATTTTAGCGTATACGAAAATTAGACGGCAAAGATGGACATCCACTTTGCGCACTTCTCTTCGAGTAACACTTACAGCCTTTTGAGTACCTATTACATAGTCTAAATCTTGCAAATTTTCTTTAAAAGAAATATCTTTTCAAGAAAATGTATAAGAACAAATATCTTTTAATGAAAAGGTATAATAATACCTTGTACATCATAAATTTTTGCTAGCAGCGTGTTATTTCATCACATACTGCTATGTCTCGCTCGGCGAACAGTACTTTTGTACTCAACGTGTTCGCAGACATCTAGACCGTCAGTGATGTATTAGTCTAACTTTCAACTGCAGTTTGTACAATCGCATCAGTAAGTTTAAAATATGTCTGAAGTGTTCAAACACACTTCCGGATATATCTGTCGGCAGAAGAGATGTTTTCAGCATCAATTTTTTCTTGTCAAATCAAATGAAATGTAATGTAATTTAGGGTCGTTTGAAAGTCAGCACTCAAGTGCTCTTCCACATTGAAAGATGAACCAAAGTCAACTTCACCTGTACGTGGTGCACGCTGCTGACTGTCAAATGAGGCTCTTCTGGCGAGAAGAGAGGGAAGGCATTGCGTATTTTTTATGCTGCCCGATTGGTGAAGTACCTCCACCTCACAGAATACCGCAGCCAAATAACAATGCCGTTGAGAGTTGTTGTGTTCCTGCGAGTGAGTGAGGTCATCAGAAAGAAAAGAATGAGAGATAGACTGGCAACGGAACGGATCGGCGACCCCTTAGTGTTGCTGATTGACGGTGGTGATTGCTTTCCATCAGGTGACCCACAGGTTCGTTTGCCCCCCCATATAAAAAATACTTATGTTTTGAATATTGAGCTATCAGAATCGTTATTTTATAATAATAATGTAAACTACTACATACATGGCAATTCTTATGTTCAGTGCATATAACCTCATTTAACATATTTTATTTCAATTACAATAAATAGTAAAATCATCAATTCTATTTCCAATGACGTGCCATCGTAACATTTAATGATCTCTTACCGTATTATTGCTGTTAAAATAAACGTGAATAATAATATACCTTCATTACATGTCAAAAGACGTAAACAAGAGAACCAATTAATTATAATTCTGATGGTTATAGTCTACAAAACATCGATCCCTCCGTAAGCTTATTTATTTTATTTAACGGGAACTCGAGACCTCCATTAGTGCAGACAAAGCGCGAGGCTGTTTAGAAAATAAACAGAATTAAGTGAAAGGCTGTAACGCTCTGTGCACACTGCTCGGAGGAGATACACCGTTGCCAAATTTAATTACCTATACATGTAAAAGAAAGTAACTGAATTACTAAGAGACATGTTCTATAGATATATGGGGGTGTAAGGGGTTCATCAACATCTTTGAACCAAAGCCAACCTCACCTGCGCGTGGTGCACCCTGCTAACAGACAAACGAGGCTCTGGCGTTAAGAGAGGTAGGGCATAGCGTATTTTGTAAGCTGCCCGACTGGGGATGGACCTCCACCTCACAGAATACCGCAGCCAAATAACAATTCCCTTGAGGGTTGTTGTGTTCCTACGAGTGAGTGAGATCACCAGAAACGCAAGAGTTGCTGCGAAGGCAGCGGGGGTGGCGGCGCGCGAACGATATTTTTTGTGGCAAGCGTTAATACGGCTACGGTAACCGCTTCACATCAGACGGGCCGTATGCTTGTCTGTCACCCGACGTAGTATAAAAAAAAATACATATATAGTAACTGGGCGGCGGCGTTACGCGAGTCAGTCTAATCGAAAACGCAAGTTAAGCAATGTTGACTGTAGCCTGTCTATGGATGGGCTTATATTATCTTGAGCTTCACCAGCGGTCTCGGCTGTTGATTTTATATGACAGTCGTTAAGCCAAGTCAGCGGCCTTTAGGCGGCTTGAAAACACTGGCCTCCGCCAAACCGCAGTTGAGCAGCGTGGTGGAGTATGCTCTAAACCCCTTCAGTTGAGGGGAGACCCGTATCCCAGTAGTGGGATAAGTAAGGGTTAACGATGATGAGGACGAAATGTTCTATAGAACTGACAACTTCAACTAGATCACAAGAATTAAATAGAAGGCTCAAAATAATAACCTATATAAAAATTTCGTGTCACGTTGTTTGTATTCGCACTCCTCGGAAACGGCTCGACTTTTTTTATGACATTTTTTATGTCTATTTTAAATTTATAGTAAATTTGTATGACGGAATAATGTTTGCCGGGTCAGCTAGGTAAAAAATAACGATAGATGATAAGACTAAGAAAATGAAGAAGAAGCCGCAGGTCGTAATATAAATATAAAAAGATGGAAAGCTAAAAATTATACTAAAGAAGCTGTTCATGATGCCTGAAAACATAGGAATATAAAAAAAGCTATAGACGTAACAAATTGAAATATATTTAATGAGTTGATTTTTACACTGGTAAAATAAGTTCTGCCAAATATAAACTCTCTCATAGGGAAAGCAGTGAGAGTACATCTCAAAATTATTAGCCAATAATGTCTTGATAATATAACTTAAGAGAGGTAGGGTGCAAAGTATTTGTAAGCTGTCCGACTGGGGAAGCACCTCCATCTCACAGAATATTGTAGCCAATTAATAATTCCTTTGAGGGTTATTGCGTTTGCAGCGGGAGTGGCGGCGGCGCGTGAGTGACATTTCATGTAGCGTAACGCTCGCAAGATGAAATAATGTCGCGCACGTGCCGCTATGGCAACGGTAACCGCTTCACATCAGGCGGACCATATGCTTGTCTGCCACCCAACGTAGTATATAAAAAAAAATAAAAAAAACTTGTCAAAGTGTGTATTCATTGCAAATTCATCATCATCAATATCATCATCACCCTGTATCTACCCACTGCTGGATATAAGCCTTCTCCAATGCTTTCCACCAGAAACGATCCTCCACCTCCACCATCCAGCCGCTTTCTTCAGGTCATCGGACCATCCAGAAGGAAGCCCGACGCTTCGTCGTCCTAATTAAAATTATTCTACTTAAATTATGATCAAACCTTGAACAAAGTATTGAATTAGACAAAGATATTAAACTCCGCCCTATGGTTACTATTTAATTGAATTCATTGTGAATTCCAAAGCATTTCCAAAGCTGTCGATTGCAATGAACTTCAACTACACTTCATGATTGCTTTGATTCCTGGCTGAACAGGTGACAGTCGTGGGTATGTTTGCCAACTTGAATGTGCCAAAAAATAAACGCCGAGGGAAAAATTATTTCATAAGATATAATTTAATATACCTGAGTGTACGTAACCTTATTCTGCGGCACAATTTTGTAAGAGCCAATTAAGTTTTATGATATTCCAAATTCATTTGTTTGGAAATGAGAATAGACAATTAAGTCTCTCACCCCCTTATCGGTACAGTCAGGCCTGCGGACTAATATCATAAAAGTTTAATTAAATTTCAAGACAAGCGGAAATTACTAGAGTTTAGATGTCATTTGTATGCTTATTTAAATACCATTACATGATTGTATTTATACAATTTGGTATATTTACATGTTCCATTCATCAAATCACGTTAATAACTTTTTTTCTTAAACAATGTCGTGTGGCAGACAACATACGGCCCGTCTGATGTGAAGCGGTTACCGTATTCAATTCAAATTCAAATTCAAATTCAAATTCTTTATTTGCCAGAATACTCATACAAGGTGATCTTAATTGTTAATTTAGTTAAGGTATTCAACCTGATTGGATGCAGGTATGCAAATATGTAACAGAAAAAATATACATTATAATAATGGAAAAGTCACAATTAAATCATCAATTCAAAAATATATACTACATAATGTCCATTTCATAATCTCTGCTATAATTATAATTCAGCAATATTCTACAAAATTATTTGATAGTCAAAGTATAATTCATTCTACCTATATTAAATCTTTGTTGTCCAAATACTCTTTTACACTATAAAAGCAATGTGCTAAGAACCATTTTGTCAATTCTGTCTTAAATCTACTATGTTGCAACACTTTTAATTCGTCAGGAAGTTTATTATACAATTTTATGCACATGTTGTAAATATTTCTTTCATATATATTAAGTTTACAGTGAGGCTGGTACAATTGATTTTTAAATTTGCCTCTTTTCTGACGTGGATGGATATCAACATATTTTGTAAATAAGTCAAGATGTTCATTTACAAATATACAGACATTTCTAATGTACAAACAAGGCAACGGCAACACTTTTAATTTTTTAAATAGTGGCTTACAGCTATCTGTACACCACGAATTGCATATTGCTCGAATGCATCTTTTTTGCACTCTAAAAGCCCTGTCAACATCTACCGAGTTACCCCATAGGATGAGACCGTAATTCAGTACCGACGACACAAACCCATGGTATGATGTGAGTGCTGCAGTCGTTGAAAGTGTTTGTCGAATCCTTTTTAATGCAAAAACGAAACGATCCAACTTATGGCATACGTAATCTACATGGCTCTTCCAATTTAGATGACTGTCTATCATCAAACCTAGAAACTTTACGGTGTCAGCCTCATTAATCTGTTCACCACTATAATTAACTCGTATTGGCAATGGTTTCGCGTTATAGGGTATAAACTGCATTGCCGATGTTTTGCTCACATTTACATGTAGACCATTACAGTTCAACCAATTGATTACATCTGACAATGCCTCATTGGCCTCTGCTTCTACAGAGTCTTTGTCATTGCATTCTAATAATACAGTCGTATCATCAGCAAATAGTAAACACTTATGACGAGTTGACTTCGGAAGGTCGTTTATGTACATAATAAACAGCAGTGGCCCAAGTATGCTGCCTTGTGGGACACCAAAATTAATTATCTCAAAGTTGGATCTAAATGACTGTTTTAATAATATATTCCTGGACTTTGTCATTTTTGTTACTTCAGTACACTGCATCCTATTACTCAAAAAGCTATGTAACCAGTCATAAGCTTTCCCTCTGATCCCATATTGCCCAAGCTTTTTTAAAAGTTGCGTATGGTTCACAAAATCAAACGCTTTGCTCATGTCAAGGAACAGTGATAAGGTGGGAGCTCTATTGTTTATTCGTTCTGTCACCCACTTTACAAAATTGAAACATGCTAACGTCGTGGAGCTACCCTTTCGAAAACCATACTGTTCCGAGTGAAGAATCGTATGCAAGTTTAGAAAGTTATTTATTCTTTTCAACATAGCTTTTTCCAATATTTTTGATAAGATTGGTACTAAGGCAATTGGCCTGTAGTTATTGGGATCTAACTTGTCTCCTTTTTTATATAACGGTTTGACTACAGTTATTTTAAGTTTTTCAGGAAAATGACCCTCTGCGAAAGATAAATTTATAATATGCGCCAGTGGGCTGCATATATACATTGCTATTAATTTTAACATTTTTGTGCAGATGCCGTCATACCCAGTAGCCTTGCTATTATTTAAAGACATTATAATATTATAGATCTCTTGTTTATCCACTGGTCTTAGAAAAATTGTATGTGGGTTAGTATCTATGTCATATTTATTAGTTTTATTTTGTGTCAGTATCTTAGTTTTCGTCAAATTAATAAAATATTTATTGAAATTGTTACACAATTCAATTGGCTCCGAACATAAATTATTATCAAAATTAATCATGTCAATATTATTAGAATTAAATTTATTTGATGTCACTGATGATATTAAATTCCAAGTCGCTTTACTTTTATTCTTATTATTTTGCAAATATTTATTATTGTTTATAATTTGGGAGCGTAATATACACTTTTTAAAAACACGATTATAATTTTTGAACTTGATTTTATTATTATGTCTATTGGTGTTTTCTGTCATATAATTTAAATACAATTTTCGTTTTACTTTGCTTGATATTCTTAAACCTTTAGTAATCCAAATTCTTTTTTTTGTATTATTATTCATTTTTACCTTAATCGTAGGAAAGCATAGGTTATAAAATAGACATAAGGTTCTATAAAAATGTTCGAAAGCATCAGTTACATTATCTGCTCCTAGTACATCCGAAAACGAGAGAGATGATATACATTCACAAAACTTTTTGACATTGTAAGCACAAAAATCTGTTTTATATTCGAACCAAGTTGTTATTCTACTTTTAGGTCCTTTAACTTTAAGCGTTATAGATTGTGCAGTGTCATGATCGGAGAGGCCAAGTTGATAAGTCTCGCATTCTATTGGATTAGTATTACTTGCAATCTGGTCAATACAAGAGTTTAATCTTGTTGGTGTCAGTATATGGATATTAAAATTATGACTATGTAAGATATTTAAAAGATCTTATTAACGCTCGCAACATAAAATATCGCTCGCGCGCCGCCACCCCCGCTCCCATCGCAGCATCTCCTTCCCTTCTGGTGACCTCGATCACTCGTAGGAACACAACAACCCTCATGGGAATTGTTATCTGGCTGCGGTATTCTATGAGGTGGAGGTACATTCCCCAGTCGGGTAGCTTACAATTACACTCCCTACCTTTCTTTTCGCCAGAGCTCCGTTTGTCAGTCAGCAGGGTGCACTGCTTGCAGGTGAACTTGACTTTGGTTCAAAGATGTTGATAAACCACTTACACCCCAAAACATAATTAAATGAATAAATTTAAAACAAAGGAACTAAATAATTTTAATACAAAAGAATAATTAAAACAAAGGTTTGTTTAGCCGGCACTTTAAAAAAAAGCCCAAATTTTTGGGCCTTTTTTTAAAGTGCCGGCTAAACAAAATGGCTAAATGATACTCGTATGTGCATTAGAATTACGTGGAGCAATACTTAGAATGGCACCGGAAGCCGGAAAATGAAAATAATCGTACAGGTTTGGTGCCATACTAACTAATGCTTCATATAGCTGGTTCTAATGATATGAACCCTATTTTTTTTGTAGGCCAGCACTTTTAAAAAAATATCCTTTATCGAAGTGGCAGTTTAGATAACAATAATATTATGGTGCAATGCTTTAGATACGAGAACTTACTGTCTATTAGGTACTTGTATCGGATGTAGATAAAATGGTGGGCATTCTGCGATGGCCGTCCTTCCTTATATGGTTGTAAAGTGATGAGATGTATATTATTCTGTGGTGATGATTTTGGCGGCGTACCAGGTTACACCTGATATTCTTATGCGATTCTCTGTTCACATTGTTGATATATTAATAGTATAACAATTTTTTTTGAGTTATATGAAGGTGAATTTATCTCCTTACTTTTAGGTATATATCAATCGTCGTCAATTTTATTCTTATTCATCCCACTGTTGGGATATGGATCTCCTCTCAATTGAAGGGGTTTAGAGTATACTCCACTACACTGCTCAATTGCAGGTTGGCGGAGGTAAGTGTTTTTTTAAGCCGCTTAAAGGCCACTGACTTGACTTAACAACTGTCACCTATAATGATAACAACCGGGACTGATGGCTTAACTTGCCTACGGGCTACGGCTGATAGGCTACGGTCAACATTGCTTAACTTGCGTGTTCGATCAGACTGACACACGCAACGACGCCACCGAGCTCTTCATAATAGGCGAGACGACAATGATAAAAAATTATAAAAAATACTTATCAGTGTCATAAAATATACAAAACTGGAACGATCTGCGATGTTGAAATTTTAATAACTTATGACCGACTTGTTCTATGATCGATCAAAGTGTAGTGGGAAAGTCCAATTTAAAAGAATGAAATTATAAAAAAAAAATATTAACTTTGGATAAACAATAAAAATACTATAACTTTTGTTATGGCACTAGCTACATAAACGCAGTATTTGACATAGCTGTCGTACAAATTTTTGTTTTAACGTATACAAAATACATAAGTGTGACGTCATAATTCAGTAGCCTTTTGTATGGAGCGTTTTCGGGAAAGTCCAAAATTGTGATTTACAAGTTATCATATCTCGAGAAGTTTTTATGCTATCGACGTAATTCTTTCACCTATAGTTATATTATTGTGACGACCTTACATAACATATCGAAAGAAAAAATTGTCGTCTAGCCTATTAGCGGTGTTTCAAGTAAATCAGAGAAGGTTCATTTATCACCAATTTAGTCAAGAACTGGCAACTTTAGAAACGTGACTTGACTTTCTCGCCGGACGGCGTGCACGGGCCTTACCACAATAAACATGAACTTTTGTCTTCTTACAATAAAGAAGACTTACAACTGAAACAATTATATTCATCGGTGGATTACAAAACCTTGTTTTTTGAATTCAGAAACTTTTTTTCGCCACAATCATGACATATTTTAAGACCAAGTACTTTGATTGAAGGCCCTTTTAAAAAGCACCGAAGTTATGGAAAAGTTATCAATGCCACAAAAGTGCCGGTACCTTAAAAGTTTAACAAAGGCAGACCCTGCCTCTTTCTCAACGCCTAGGAAATCTTTAAAAGCGTATTACAATTAGATTTTGTGAATAAACTGTAAAACGGACGGTTTCTGTAAAAGTTAAGTCCTAAAAGATCTAAAAGTCATATCCTCTTTCTTTGATAATTGATGGCATTTAAGAGAACAAAACAAAGAATCGCAGACTGAAATTAGTCATGTCTTTATTTGTTTCAGAACATTGTGATTCAAGTAAAAGTTAATTGCAAACAAAATGATTCTATTAAATGAAAAGTAAATAAAATTTAATAAAACTATGAGTATTCATGGTATGAAAATTATGGAAGTAAAGACACCAAATAAGTGTATCGAAATTTCGACGACAAAAGACCAATCTGCGTAATGTGTAAAGAATACGTGAGTGACCAGTATAATTGAATAAATTAATTCACTTGGTCGAGATTTAAACATAATGGTATCTATGTTATTTTTTTAAACAAACAGTCATTATGTCAAAAAACGCAATGATAGTATATCATTTTCTATTAAATGTAAACAAAAAAGTCTGATCATTTCTTTATTCCACTAAAACTTCTTAGTTCCATTAATCCTCATATCATCTCGAATGTTATATAAAAGAAATACGTTCACAGCCGGTACTTTGTTTGCTGAAAGCTAATAAAATTTGTTCTGTGGTCAAAGCAGCTATGCTTTAAAT
Source organism: Hypsopygia costalis (assembly GCA_937001555.2). NCBI lineage: Eukaryota > Metazoa > Arthropoda > Insecta > Lepidoptera > Pyralidae > Hypsopygia > Hypsopygia costalis. The sequence goes on from OW443329.2 coordinate 32,373,368, forward strand.
TGATTATAAGATTTTTAATATTCATCAGATAATTTTATAGTTATATAATTTTGAGATAATCCCTGGATGGAAATAGCTTCCAAGGAGCGCGTGAAGCACGATTTTCTGATCCAATAATAGGCTTCGGAGCGAAGAGCCTTTTCTTGCGTCTCAGCCTTATGAATATTCATCCTGCTTTTTCCGTCTCGAGTAATCTCTTCCATTTAAGGGTTGAATAATACAGCTATGTACTGTAACTGAATAATTCAACAAACAGTTTACTCCGGATTATTTGGGTGACATTGGTTAAATCGTAATGAGAAATATACAAATGAACTGGTGAAAGCAGTTCCGCAGGGACGCGTAATGGGGCCACGTCTTGCTAACAATAGCTTGCCAGAAACTCCGATATGAATTTCGGCACACATGTTTTTGATGTTTCGTACATATTGCAGATATGGCCTTTTTCCCGCCGCTTAGTAGCGTAGACTTTGGGCGTTAGACAAAGTTTTATTTCACGGCATCTCTACATAATACAAAATTTATTTTTCGCCTGCGTCTTTTTACGCGTGTGACGAAGTATAAAATTAGCGAAAAGTCGTTCGTAGTGGAAGCCTACGTCATATTCGCTAGCCGTACGTGTCAATTGAAGTGGCAACTGAAGTGGCAATGGGCCGCTCACATCTGCCGAGTAAGTGATGGCAGACGGAGAGGAAGATACTCGTATTAGAGTGGAGGCATTGAGTAGGACGACAAAGCGTTGGACGCCCTCCTTCTAGATGGTCCGATGTCCTTAAGAAAGCGGCTGGATGCAGAAGGCGGAGGATCGTATTTCGTGGAAAGCATTGGGGAGGAATGTATCCAGCAGTGGGTAGATACAGGCTGATGCTGATGATGATGACGCGTCAATTTAACTCCAGTAAGTTCAGAAGTTTGAGATGTGCGTTGATAGGCCAGTTGGTTACTGACTGCCTTTTATAGATACACAAAAAGAAGAAGATTATTTACATGTAGGTTCTATCTTTATTAATAAATATAATATAATCTTTATTAATAATAATATATTTATTATATTACAATGTGTAAGGTTAATAAATATTTTTTTGAAAAAAAAATTAGACCGATCTCAAAAGGCAAGGCATCCAATATGCATGCATACACTGAAAATGAACATATATTAAAAAAAAACCGGACAAGTGCGAGTCGGACTCGCCCACCGAGGGTTCCGTAGGTACGTAGTATCATTATTAAATTTGATATTTTTCATTATAAATAAGAAATAATGCGTCAAAAAAAATAAATAAAATATATTTTGCAATATGTACATCAAGCCCTTTCATATGATACCCCATTTGAACTAGTAGTTTCAATTTGAAATTTCGACACCCTATAAAAATATAGACCCCTATTTTTTAAGATCTATTTTCAAATGTATAGTTTTGAGATTTATTCCTATACTTGTAGTCTATAAAGATGTTACTTGCCAAATTTCATAGTTCTAGGTCAACGGGAAGTACCCATAGGTTTTGATTCCCTTGAGTGTGTCGAAATATGCGTTTTTTGCTGAATAAACGGCCGTAACTTTTTTCTACGTAAACTTAGCAGTTTGATTTTTTTTTAACTTCATGGGACCGTAGACCTGAGTATACAGTTCAAATTTCAGCTTGATACCTCCACGCATTCTCGACATAGAAATTCTTGACAGACAGACGGACAGACAGACAGACAGACAGACAGACAGACAGACAGACGGACAACAAAGTGATCTTATAAGGGTTCAGTTTTTCCTTTTGAGGTTCGGAACCCTAAAAAGATACATTGTTGGGATACTTCGGGTCTCCCCTCAATCAAATGGGGTTTAGAGCATATCCCACCACGCTGCTCAACCTATGGGTTGGCGGAGGCCAGTGATTTCAAACCGCCCAAAGGCCACTGACTTGGCTTAACAACAGATGCGACTGACGGTTTAACATGCCCTCCGAAGCACGGAGGAGCTCGAGATAAATAAATCCATCCATAGACAGGCTACGGTCGACGCTGCTGAACTTGCGTGATCGATTAGACTGACACGCGCAAGGAAGCCATCGAATTCAATTCGGAGTTCACGAACCCTTAATTGCGCAGCAATCGATAGCAACTCGAAAAAGTAACGCAGGTACAAAAGCTTACATGGCAATTTGACGAGCTCTGTGATTGAATGGTTAGCAATGGCCACTTTGACCCCGAGGTCGCGGGTTCGATTCCCGCACAAGACAAATACTTCTGTGCATGAACATGTCTGTTGGTCTTGGTCTGGGTCCTGGGTGTTTTCTATATATTATAAGTATGTATTTACAAAAAAAAAATGAATTTAAGTACATTTATCAGTTGTTTAATACCCATAACACAAGCTTTGAGCTTAATTTGGGACTAGATGGCGCTGTGTAAATTGTCCAGAAATATTTATTTATTTATCTGAGTGTGAAAATGTTCGAAGCCGTATGAAAAATGTTCTCAACATTGGTTTTTTTACAAATTTTGTATACTACAGTAATCTTCAATTGCAGAGCAATCGAAGTCGAGACAAATGGAAAAAGTGTCTGCATACAAAGGGTTCAATTGAAAAAACTAGGTGTCGATGCGTTCGGGGCGGATCGAGTTTTTATTGGAACCGTTTCGATGCCAGAATCGATGTTCTTTGTTCAATGCCAAATCAATGGGGATTAATCAAATGGGAATATTGCTTTTTCACACAAGAGGTGTACGGTTTAAATTGCGTCTGGTTTGCATGTACTATGGGGTTATTAACGACGTATGTTACGTCACTGTTACATTAAACAGGGTTACAAAAAAGGGGGTGTAAGTGGTTCATCAACATCTTTGAAGCAAAGTCAACCTCACTTGCACGTGGTGCACCCTGCTGGCTGACAGACGAGGCTTTGGCGAAAAGAGAGGTTTTTTAAGCTGCCCGACTGGAAGTACCTCCGCCTCACAGAATACCGCAGCCAAATAACAATTCCCTTGAGGGTTGTTGTGTTCCAGCGAGTAAGTGAGGTCACCAGAAAGGAAGTACTTGCTGCGGTGGCAGCGGTGGCAGCGGAGCGCAAGCGATATTTCATATTGCGACCGTTAATATGGTTATGGTATCCGCTTCATATTATGTGGGTCGTATACTTGTCTGCCACCCGACGTGGTTTTAAAAAAAAACATAAATCTGTAGCCATTTGGTCACCCGAAGTCAAGACTAGCTTCTTGGCAACCTCCTTGAATAAATCTCGTGCCGATGGCCTCCATGGTTGGTGGATGATCCCCCAACGTTTCTACACCGAACGCCTTAAATATATAGGAAGTACTCAGTTCTGAGTACTTCCCAGACTTAAGGCGTTCAGCACCGCGTGCAGCTGAGCCAGTCTCAGAGCTTGCTTGCGGTTCCCTGGAGATGAGAAGCCGCTAAGGTATATTTATTATTATATTATTTATGACGAGCTCGGTGGTCGAATGGTTAGCAATGGCCACTTTGACTCCGAGGTAGCGGGTTCGATCCCCGCACAAGACAAATATTTGTGTGCATGAACATGTCTTTTGTCTTGGTCTGGATGTCTTCTATGTGTTATATGTATGTATTTACAAAAAAAACTGTATTTATTTAAGTATAATATTTTTATATTATAGTTATCTATAGGACAAGCTTTGCTTAGTTTGGGACTAGATGGCAGTGTGTAATGCGTCCAAGAATATTTATTTATATTATGCATATTTTAAAGATAACTAATTAGTAATTACGATTTATAAACATAATTGACTACAATTTGCGTCAACAATATATTAACTTCTATAAACAATACCATGAAATCATTATTCATTCCAACAATTCATTGAATAAATGCCTGTTGATAAATTATTTTAAATGGAGTTGGTAATTCATTCGCATAATAAGTTTGTGTTTAAACACTTTGAACAGTAAACAGTGCGGTCATTGTTGGCAGTGCGATGGAGTGCGGACAAAAATTTAAGAATTACGAGATTGTTGATTGTACAATGTTAATAATTTATTGGTAATTCATTGGCGTTCATAATTAATATGGAAATACTCGGTATGCATTGGAATGAGCCTTTGTTTAAACATTATATTGGTTTTGTTGCAGTTTTAAAACTGCCGCGCAATAAATGGTCATACAAGTCATATTATATTTGTGGAGCTCGGTGGTGTCAGTCTAATCGAACACGTAAGTTAAGCAACGTCGACCGCAGCCTGTCTATGGATGGGTTTATTTATCTCGAGCTTCGGAAGGCACGTTAAACCGTCGGTCCCGGCTATTGTCATTATAGATGACAGTCGTTAAGCTAAGTCAGTGGCCTTTAGGCGGCTTAAAAACACTGGCCTCCGCCAACCCGCAGTTGAGTAGCGTGGTGGAGTATGCTCTAAACCCCTTCGATTCAGGAGAGACCCGTATTCCGGCAGTAGGATAAGGGTTGACGACGAAATCTTCTGCAACTCTAGTGGGGGTGAGGGCTTGGGTTTGTTGCGGGATGTCACCTCGATGTTGATAGGAATGTTGTTTTATGGACGTATTGTTGCTAAGGTGGTAATGATGTGCGATGTACCTGGACAGAAACATTATGGATTCTTTTCATTCTGGTAGACGATGGTGAGCATATGATGAAAAAAAATAATAAAAGAAAATTAAAAATATATGATAAATCATTATTGACAAAAAAACAATGTCTGACGTGTCTAAAATATATCTGGCCAGTTCACAAGAAAAACAGTTGTATTACTTATAGAATACAAGTAACCCGCCTTTGGTTTGGCTTTGATACCTCTATATTGGTTTACGCATCGCACGTCAGTAAATCTCCCAGTCGGCAAGATTGAAATTTGATCTTCAAATCGTCGATCGTCAGAAAATTAACAGTTAAAGTTTTAATACACCTTCCTCACAAAGATCTTAGTGGATTGGTAAACACCGAATAAAAATCTGTTCAGTATTTTTTAAGTTTATCTCCTCCAGGCAGATGCGGCTATTGACTTTAATATTTATTGTAATATGCTGCTGTATATCCGCACAGCCTCCTTGTACTGACTTAGGAACTCCGACAATGTTATTTAACTAGGTTAATAACGAAATACATTTACATAAAAATATTGGACGAATTAACTGTTCTGTATGCGGGAGTGTATTTCCTCTTCACAGTATGGGTGTGGGTCACTGTGCAGCCCAGATACTTGAATTTCGACACACCTGTCAACTTTGTATTTTGTGTATGTGGATCTTCTCTTTTTGCGCGGATGTCTTATAACGCTACAAGTGGTCATACTCGGTTATCTCCTGATTTTATTTTTATTTTATTCAGTTTAATATTTATGTAATATTTTGTAAGTAAAGTTGGAAGTGAAATTAAACGGAATGCACGAGGTGATGGCAAACGCTGACGACCTAGCCCTGCTGGGTGAAAACAGGAAGGAAGGCTTTGATACAGGAAGCAAAAAAAGTTAGCACAAGAATTTATTTTCTTTTTGCTTCCTGTCTCAAAGTAACGCTGACGACCAGCAGGGCTAGGTCGTCAGCGTATGCCATCACCTTATAAAGTCAAAGTCAAAGTCAAAGTCAAAGTCAAAGTCAAAATATCTTTATTCCTTGGACTTTATAAAGCACTTAGAAACGTCATACAAATTAAATATATTATGCATTCCGTTTAATTTGATTTCCAACTTTACTTACAAAATATTACATAAATATTAAACAGAATAAAACAACTATAAAACTAAAGTACTAAAACTAACCTAAAACTAAAATAAGTGAAAAAAGTTTGGCCCATGTGGCATCGTTCCCAAGCTGCTAGCAGCATCACCTCGCTGGATGGCTAAACTGATCCTTTGGGTCGTGCCCGATCTTGGGTCACTAGTTATGTTGACCAAACTTTTCTTTTATAATTACAATTTAATTTCCATGTAGTATAAAAAATAACTAAACTCAAATAAATGTTATCTATTAGCCTATCATATTAGCTCCTAATCTGGAGCGTTCCAGGGATCATCCGATCCGCTGATAGCGCGCCCCGTGGACTCCCGTTAAGAGGTACTTCCACTTAATCCAAGATAAGCCACGTAGACTGAAGGTTTCAGAAATTAGGTGACTTTCAGCGTATTGTTTTGTTGGTTTTGAGATAATTTACAGAAATTGTGATATATAATAATGTAGGTTCTACCTTAAATGTTTTTACCTATAGATGAGTTTTACCTGCCACCATTGTAGCAAGAAGAAAGCAAGGTAATTGCCCGGCATTCACTCAGTTAGTTAGCGCTAATCAAAAACTATTATTGAATAGTTGTAGATAAAATGTCTGTTTACCCTGTATTTTCTTTTTTTTTTATTTTGATTTTTTGATGTGAAGCAGTTACCGTATATAAACGCTCGCAACTTGAAATATCGCTCATCTGCCGCCTACACGGCAACTCGTACTGCAAGGTGTATATTTACAATTTGTATTCGGAAGAATTATTTGATAAGATGTCTACAGTCTTCTTTTACAATCGCACCGCTCGCCATCGGCAGGAAATTCATCCTCACACAGTGGAGCCAAGATGCTCACGAACTGTGCTGTCCAGAGAGGCTTTGTTCCACGGACTCTTAGGGTGTGGAATTAATTACCTGCTGAGGTTTTCCCAAGAGAGCACAGAATGAGGTTCTTAAAAAAAGGTATGAAGAGGTTTTTACAGGATCTGTTGGACATGAGTTATACATTTGGTGTTGCGAGCGTCCATAAGCTGCGATGATTGCTTACCATCAGGCAGGTCGTATGCTTGTTTGTCATTTCATTGTATAAGGAATTTAATACATAATCATCATCAGGTCATTTTAGTCTCCACTACAGGAGCACAGGAGCACGAGCACTACAGGAGAAAGAGGATTTGGCCTACACTCCCCACGCTGCAGCGCTGGCCAGACGGGTTGGGGAGGCCTGATCGATGTTTTATAATGTATTTCCCATAGTCGCCTTGTACGACATCCACGGGAAGAGACGGAGTGCTTCTATTCTAGTGCCCCGGAAACCACACGGCGCTTTTTATACAATGAAAGTATTATTTTTCATATGCGGGGCAAATCCACGAACAGAAGCTAGTATTGCAATTAGATAAAATCACTGTCGTAATAATAACCTGCCAGATATACCTCTACATTATTATGTAGGTCAGGTACCGCAGAACAATAATAAGGAAATAAAACAGGGAAAAGGATAGTAAACCTTTAATTAACCCGAGACGCAAAAAATATCTCATCAGAAACAAAGCGTGTAAAAAATGGTCCAAGTTCTTGCTTACAAGTTCATAGTTGTTTATATAACTTTCGATTTATAATAGGATAGTGGAAAAGTGACTACTTTGACTAAGATACATACGTTTACAAAAACGTAAACGACCTCGTTTACGTTTTTTGTAAACGGTTTTCTGGTCATACCTATAACGTCACTGTTTTAGGCTACTCAAGTCAAATCCTCTTTTAACGTTTAGTAACTTCCTAACTTATTCACTTATTAATTCTTTTATTTTTTTCAAAAAGTTTGAGGAGTATTTTTCAGAGATCTTTTGTTATAATAACTTTTAAAATCTCGTTGTTATTTTAATTCCCGTTATTATTTTTATATTTTTTTTGTTATAGTTGTAATGAAGCAAATATTAATATTTATTTATGAAATAGTCAACTACCCAATTTTGTTGATCTCCCATAGGATATAAAAAATTGTTTAATAGCGGAATATAAAAAAAAAAAGCTGATTTGAACTGAAACTCTTCCGTCGTAATAGACGTCAAGATTAACCTACTAATAATAACATGACATAATAGATTTGTCAAGTGTAGCCGACTAATGTCGGTTTCACTTGACAAATATAATAAAAAATATTTATTAAATATAATGATTAAATACACCACTTAAAACATTTTAAAATATAATGTGAAAGAGGCATTTAAAAACTGCCAATCCTAATCTGATCAATTCATCATTTATTCGTACAAATTACTCTATAGAAAAGCACAAAAATAACATATTTATATGTTCCTGGAACATACAAATTAACCTAATGTGAATAACGTTGGAAGTAGAAAAGATCAGAAAATGGCTCCAAACTGTCATGTCATGATGTGTTTCTTTGAATGAATGAATGTTTATTTGAAGACTTAATTTTATACAGTTGGGTATATTTGTAACAAGCTGTCGTATACATAATGTTCATCATCAGGTCATTTTCTCTCTTTCAGTTTTAAAATTAATAAGAAGTTACACACGTTAGACAAACACAATACACAATATCGAAAAACAAAATCCACGTCACCTACATACAACAAATACACAACAACCACACATTTTACGCCGCTCATAACCAAACGCACTCTAAAAAAAAACAATAAATATAAAGCCTTAATAACCCAAAGGCATATGTTACCATGTATACCAGATCAGAGTAAACCAATAATCATCGCCCTAAATATGTCACGTGACATTTCCGTGACTATACTACCTATACACTTCCACTTCCATTCAATATGTTAAACATTGATAATATTAACTCAGATCTGGATAATATGGAGGTGGCAAAAACAATCATATGCGACATCGACGACGTAAAACAACACATCAATAACATCAACAGCACTACCACACTAACTTTACTCACTCAAAACATACGCAGCATTAAGTGTAATATGCCCAACTTTACGACTCTGTTGCAAAGATCAGGAGTGCCATGGGATGTTCTAGTATTATCAGAGTGCTGGTTATCATCAACCAATCACCCTCCGCAACTCGAGAATTACAACTACATATCTACACCATCGCAAAAAACACAGAACGAAGGAGTAGTTATCTACTATAACAAAGAACTCAACGTTAAATATGAGGAACCTCAAATGATCGACGCAAACTGCCTGTTATTAAAGTTAGACATAGAAACATGTATCATAGGTATATACAGACCACCTAGCCAAAAGGACACAAGTAACTTTATAAATTCAGTTGTTTCGCTTCTTACAGAACTGCGTAACTACAAAAATATTCTCCTGTGTGGCGACATAAATATCGATATACATTCAAATAGCCAAGATAAACGCTCCTATGACTATTTAAATATGTTGGCGTCCCATGGCATGCTGCCTGCGCACACTGTAGCTACACACGGGAGAACATGCTTGGACCACATGATTGCCAAAACCAAATTGGGTGCTACATGCTTTGTTTGCGAAACATCGATCACTGATCATGAGAGCGTTGCCCTTAGCCTGAATTTAAAAATCAACCAATCCTCACAAAGTAATCGTAGCTGGCTAGTCGATTTTGCAGGACTTGACGTAGCAATTCAAAACCTTAATTTTCAGAGCGTCCTTAACTGCACTGACGCCAATATAGCTGCAGACCTACTAGTGAGCAATCTAACCACTGCTATATCAAAGAATTATAGACCTACTAAAATACCAAAAAGGAAACTAGTCATCAAACCCTGGATCACAGGAGGCCTTCTACGGTGCATGCGAAATAGGGACAATTTGTACAAAAAATTAAAAAAAGACGTCAACAATGACACTTTAAAAATAATGTACAAACGCTACAGGAACTACTGCAACACGCTTCTGAAAAAAGCCAAGCGCACCTACGAAAAAAACGCGATAAAGAATGCAAAAGACAGCAGAATGATGTGGCAAACAATAAAGGACATCAGTGGAACCAAAAAATCAATTGACCATTCTGCCAACCTAGTGTCAGATGAGAACCCTCAACAGAGCCTTAACTACGCCAACCACTTCTTTGCAAATGTTGGTAAAAAACTTGCCGAGAATATAAAACGACCAGGACGCGACTTATCCCAAACTCCAAATACTAATTATAAACCCCCGCTTAATTCATTTGTCTTATTCCCAACCGACGATGATGAAATTACTCAAATCGCCCAGAGTCTACGAGACAACTGTGCTGTTGGTATTGATGGAATATCTACCAAAATAGTAAAGAGATATTTACAACTGTTAATCCCATCCATAACACACATCTGCAACCTAGCGATTGCGACCGGGGTTTTTCCAGCAGCTTTTAAAAAAGCATTGATTAAGCCAATACATAAGAGTGGGGATGCGGAAAGTGTCAATAACTACAGACCTATCTCAATCTTGCCTACACTGTCTAAGATCCTGGAACGAATTATAAACAAGCGCTTAATCAAGTTTCTGGAAAACAATAATTTACTCTCATCAAACCAGTTTGGTTTTCGTAGAGGCAAATCAACAAGTGATGCGGTCCAGGAGCTTGTTCACTTAGTGATACGGAACTTGGATAGTGGAAGGAAATGTCTGGGAATATTTCTTGATCTTGCAAAAGCATTCGACACGATCCCTATACCGAGCATGGTAGAGAGGTTGGAGAGTGTTGGCGTGAGAGGTCTGCCTCTGGAGCTGTTGAGAGACTTCCTTTGCGACAGAAAACAAAAAGTCAAGATAGGTAATATGACAAGTGAAGAATTGCCGGTGGAATTTGGATTGCCACAGGGAAGCATTATATCTCCTACTCTATTTCTTCTTTACATAAACGACCTGTGCCAACTCAAATTTCATGGAGGTAGAATTATCACATTTGCTGATGACACCACTCTCTTCTTCAGTGGTAAAAATTGGGAGGAGGCCTACTCCAGCGCTCAGAGGGGGCTGGATACTGCCAACGCGTGGTTACAAACAAATTTATTAACATTAAATACCAGCAAAACAAAATACGTAACCTTTACACTGCAACCACGTTTCCCCCCCTCGCAGTCCCTGGACCTCACAGCTCATACATGCGGCCCTTCGCAAACAGGATGTTCTTGTCCGCAGCTTGAAAGGACCGAAAACATTAAGTACCTCGGTGTTACTATCGATCAAGCTCTGACCTTCAAACCACATATACAAATTCTTGTAACTAGATTGCGTAAATTGATATACATATTCAAAACTTTAAAACACATAGCCAATCGTCGGATCATCAAAATAGTGTACTTCGCGTTGTGCCAGTCGCTAGTTGACTATTGTATAAGCACATGGGGTGGAGTGGCCAAAACCCACCTATTAGAGGTAGAAAGAGCACAAAGAGCCATCCTCAAGGTCAGTGCTGGACTCCCTTTCCGATACCCAATAGCGGATCTGTACAAGAGATGGGATCTACTAACAGTAAGGCAGTCCTTTATACTCTGTACGGTCCTTAAAAAACATACACAGTCACCATACGATCCCAATCTTCGGAAAGAAAAACGGAGGAAAGACATAGTCTGCCAATTACCCAAACACAATACGGCTATATCACTTATTCTATAATTTTCTTGGCCCCTACCTCTACAATAAACTGAACAAACTCTTAGATATATACCCACTAAATAAAACTTGCTGCAAGACGACAGTGACAAAATATTTAAAAACCTTAAATTATGAAGATACCGAAAACTTTATACGCTCAATAGGATAACAACACAATACAAATATAATATACAAACATGACCAAAGAAAAATAAAAATCACTCGACCAATATAACAAAAAACTAAGCGTAACGGGCATAGAGCAACACGGGTCTCCGGCGGATCGGACCGGACTCCGTGTTGCTCTATGGTAACGGGCCACTGAACAGTAGTCTCAATCGTATGGACAAAATTGCACCTACACACACCTACACAAACACATCCATAAACTTCACACGCACATGCACTCCAATACATACAACACACAACTAGGAGTACTTCTTATTATTATTTATTATTATTATTTTTTATAGTTGTAAATGTAAATAAATTAAAAATAAGCAATTGTAACATATTTAAATAAGCAATGAATTTAATCATTTCACATGCATACTTTGTCACACAGGACAAGTATTATGGTGTATGCGCGGGAGGGCCTGGTGACCTGTTACACAGGTTCCTCTGAACCTACATCAGGCACCAGTCTCTCACAAGCACTTGATATTGTATGTTAAGTTTCAATGTATAGCATTTACTTGTGAGAGAAAATAAACAATTATATTATTATTATTATTATTTTAGTCTCCACTACAGGAGCACGACCCTTTCTCGTCCGTCCCAGACAGAAGGAGGATTTGGCCTACACTCCCCACGCTGGCCAGACGGGTTGGGGAGGCCTGATCGATGTTTTATAATGTATTTCCCTTATTCGCCTTGTACGACATCCACAGGAAGAGACGGAATGATTCTATTCTAGTCTGCCGGAAACCATACAGAATGTTGCTAGCAAATATATGCTAGTTACTTGCCTTAGTAATATAGCCGTGCAAATATTTAGTTAATATTAAACAATTAAACAATTAATTGACAAAAACAACAAATACATATTACACATTTGCCTGAAATACATGTGAACGAACGTACAACCAAGGAGTGTTCTATATAGATATATAATATAATTATTTAAATACAGATCACTCCTATTATATATATATATATATATAGATAATAATAATTATACAGTCGTTATACATTTTTAACTTGGCGAGCACTTGGCCTGTACACTAAGTACGCTTATGCGTTGTGTGTCCGTGTATGTCCGATTTGACCTTGTTAGGGTAACTTTATTGGTTGTAGTAAAACAAGTAATAGCACTTTCATAGTAATAGGTACTGGTAATACCGAACAATAGAGATATTATTACCATCGAAATATTTCACTTTCTATAGTTAATTGACTCAGGTGTTGTTTCGTGGAAGTCAAATTTACAGGCAATTTAGACTATTTTGAGTCGCTTTCGCCACCAGTTAGTTCCATGCAAATTACTGCCGGCGATTAGTGTAGACCCACCCACTACCGTTAGCAGTTCCATGCGAGTGCCATGGCTGCTTTGGTCGTTGACCAGCGTGGTGAAGTATGCTCTAAACCTCTCCTATTGAGGAGCGTCCCGTATCCCAGCAGTGGGATGAATAACGGTTATCGACGATGTACACTATAAGGGCGGAGCATAGACGAGCTCGGTGGTCGAATGGTTAGCAATGGTCACTTTGACTCTGAGTTCGCGAGTTCGATTCCCGCACAAGGCAAATATGAACATGTCTGTTGGTCTTGGTCTGGGTGTTTTCTATCACCTACGATATGTTCATATTACAACTTAAAATCCTACTACTTACATAGTATAAACCGGTTTGCACATTATAACTATCGGTCTGTATCTACCCACTTGCAACTCACTTTACCTAAAATATTGCAGGTGACTAAATCGCCACTTGTACAGGGTGGCGATTTGCAACCCTGCAACCTGCAATATTTGAGGGTAACTTAGGGCTAGTCGTGTTATAAGTAAAAAAAAATGGTGATAGCATTATATCCTGAAAAAAATAATTAGCTAATGTAATTATTATTTATACGCATTGTTTACCAAACTCATTGTCCCCCTATCCTATCTATGCTATCCTTCGCTTTTCACAACCGAAAGCTTACCGATTTTTTGATGTCATCGGCTGATCTAGTGAGTCAATTTTCCGCGTCTCATATGCGATCTTCTCTAGGACTTTCATACCCATCGCTGTCACGGCAGATGTAGCCAGCTCATTGCTACTTCAGCTTGCTGACTTTAAGAGCTATGTTAACAATTTTGATGCTCCGTCAAATTTCTTTATTCCGTGTTCAGTTCCTTTGAGAAACCCTACATAGCTCTCTCAGATGCTTGTTGTATTTCTTTACTCTGTATTAAAAAAATAATTTATTTATATTACAATAGAAATACATGGAAATTTTGTAAACTAAAGGTGTAACATGACCTATTGTTTCTTCATAAGATTTCTTCAAGCCTACCCTGGCATGAAAAAGATAATTTTCTCTGCCAGGAGTCTAAACTACTAGAATTTACAAATTAGAGAAGTGAATATGTATTTATAATAATTCAAGGTTGCTCTTCCTTGATCCTGTACTAAATTCACCCGCAGGAACACAACTACTGGAATTGTTATGAGGTTTCTATAAACTTCCCCAGTCCTATTGAGTGCTAACGTGATAGCTTCACAATTAACTAAGTATTAACACACAATGTACTAACTAAGTATTAACAACCAATAACCCAAAATGTTTGTATGATCCTTCCAAACATAATGTATGCTGCTAAGGTACTAGGATGAATACCTACAAATATACATCTCTTTTGTAAGACAATGTTAGCTTAAAGTGACAGCCGTTGCGTAAGAAGAACCTAGCCGATGTCGGGCTACCGCCAAAGGGCAATCGTCTATACTAAAAATTGCATTGGTTTTTAAACTATCTTTTAATCATTTGTTCTCACTTATCTCTATCCACGACATATAAAATTTTGAAACGATATACCACATTATATGCTCAGTTTTGATAATAAAATTAAATACCACAATTTTCTAAAATCTTTTTTCTTTTTATATGACAGGGACAAGCATCATCAGATGGAAACTAATCACTACCACCCATTGAAATCATGAGGTCGCCAATCCTATCCGATCCAGCCTTTAAGGGAAAAATTTACTTTGTCTTTGAAGGCTCCTATGTCGTGTTTATTTGGGAATATTGCCGAAGGAAGTTGGTGCCACAATTTCACAGTTCGTGGTAGAATATTATCTAAAAAAGCTTACTGCGTAGATCGCCAATTATCAAGATGATATGGATGATCGTTTCATCTAACATTAGATACATAACAGCAACACCAGACTATTACAACATTTTGTATGTATCCTTTCATAGAATCCAAACCAACATAGTTTATCGTATTCAATCTTATCAAGGAAAATGTTCACTACATCTTCCTTCAATCATTTTATTTGCTACAGCGCTTGCAGACTCACGTTTCGGATGCAATAGTCCGTCTACAATTTAACTTGTTCTAACTGGGCTGCCAACTCAATCTAAGTTCGTATTGGGAATTTTATTGCTAACCAACTTAAGATAGTGACAGACAAGCTATCCAAGTCTGAGAAAAACATCGAAGATATAAGTTATTAAAGTTGTAATACGACGAGATGGACCTTTATGTGGACAGATGACGTCACAAAAGCAGCAGGAAACAAGCTAGATGCAGAAATCGGAGGATTAGAAAGCATTACAGAAAGCCTTTAAACACTCGTGGATAGATACAGGCTCATAATGATGAAATATGTCTATGTAGAATTAAGGCAGAGACATGAAACATTTAAATAAATCATAAAAACACCCATAAATAACTGTTATTTTAAATAATCTACATCTGTGTTACAACCTACACAAATTTTATGAAAAAAAAAATCTAATAAAAATAGCTATATATATAATTTTTATACTACGTCGGGGGCAGACAAGCATACGTCCCACCTGATGTGAAGCGATTATCATAGCCATATTAACGCTCGCAACATGAAATACAGACCGCGCGCCGACACCACCGCTCTGCCAACGCAGCAACTTCTTCTTTTCTAGTGAGCTCTCTCACTCTCAGGGACATAACAACCCTCAAGAGATTTTTTATTTAGTTGCAGTATTCTGTGAGTTCAGGTACTTCCCCAGTCTGGCAGCTTACAAATTCGCTGTACCCTACCCATCTTCATATTAAATATTAAAAATTGTATACGTGAAATAAATATTGAATTGTTTGTACATAAAAAATTCAGATGTGAATATTTTCTTGTTTTAGACCGTGATTTCACAATAGTCTGGTTTCAGTTTTTGAATCTACTTTTTATTATAACACAAGTCGTAGTGAAGAGCAGTCATAAAAATACGCTTTCATTTGTCAACTATAAAATACGTATTTGATTAAATCTTTTCACAAGTTGTGTTTGATTAAAATTACTTGTTGAATTGCTCTATAATTTCTGACTTTTGCTAATTCTTAGATAAATAGAAGTCAGCTACCAATTACAAAACTATTTTTATACTATTAAGGTGGGAAACAAGCATAAATGTTTATAGAATCGTGTGTTTCTATGATCGTCTCTCACATCCAATTTTCTTCCAAATCTATGTATTTTTGGAATCTTGAACCTCATAGATCTCTTACAATCTTCAAGAGTGAATGCAGTTTGGTTTGGCGCGAATATTCGGACCGTACACGTAGCTTGGGATCAACCTGTGGCTATTGGTTGACTCATTAATAGTTTAAGATTTGCAAAGAAGTGTACAAGTAACGATAATAATTAATAGTTTGTCCAATCCTATAATATTTGTCATCGTCAGGTCATTTTAGTCTCCACTACAGGAGCACGACCCTCTCTCGTCCGTCCTAGACGGAAGGAGGATTTGGCCTACACTCCCCACGCTGGCCAAACGGGTTGGGGAGGCCTGATCGATGTTTGGTAATGTATTTCCCTTAGTCGCTTTGTACGACATCCACGGGAAGAGACGGAGTGATTCTATTCTAGTCTGCCGGAAACCACACGGCCAATACTATTTGTACACACATAATATTTGTATTATTAGCGAAATACATTTAAATCAAAGAACAAAATTATCGAATTCTAAATGTAAGTAAATCGCGCTGGATGCAAGCCGCTTCCAACCGGTCTTATTGGAGATCTAGAGGGGAGGCCTATGTCCAGCAGTGGACTTTCAATGGCTGAGATGATGATGATGATGATAAAATGTAAGTAGCGAATACTAATACATATAAATTTGGGTCACAACCAAATGCGGAATACGCGTTCGTGTTACACAACACAAATAATGAACTTTGAATAGGAAATCACTTTTGAAGGGCCAAATTAGAAAATAATAATTAATCCACAGTTAGTTATAGTTTTGTAATAATAAATATATATATATACAAGACTAACAAAGTTTCACCAAGTGCCAACAAACACCATATGTTATCTTAGAATGGGTCCAGTGCTGCAGCACCGGTGGTGCATTAGCTCTGTCTGCAGACATGTTCGATGTACTTGTACACCGCTTATTGAAAGAGCCTGTAGTCCTCTAGATCCGGATATGCCTAGAATTTCTATTCGTTTGTCAGCTAAGGCATCAAATTGACACATCATGTGTTTGAGCCGTGTTATACTCGTATATCAAATGATATAGATTATTGTGAAGGTTGCTGTGTGCTGTTTTAGCAACGACGGTGGCAAGCCGCCTGCGTAACCCGCCACCACCGTCCGCTTCACATCAGACAAAAAATATGCTTCATTACTATCCGACATGGTATAAACGATAGACAACACTGGCAAAATAATAAGTAGGTAGAACGGAAAAATAAGAACTAATGTAAGAGAAATTCAATAATGTTTGTCAGGTATTCTGAAAACAGCATCGAATAACTCGCAATGTGAACAGCGGGAAAATAAAACATTGCAACCAGTTTAAGTACTCAAAGGGTTCTCCGCTTCTCCGTAAATTAATAAACCGGAGAATGTTGAGATACAACGAATGCAGCAACAAGTGCCATTGTTTCAGTAGCTCTGGACTACTTAAATGCAAAGGAAATCATTTCAATGCAGATTCTGTCGGAAAACATAAAGAGGTCTGATAACAAAGGTTTGATGGAGAATAAATAAAGCAAGATAATTAAAATAATTATAACTTGGTTCTTCCTGCGACTGCGCCAGTGTGAACACTCTAGTGTTAACTCGGAGATAAAGTCGAGAGTGTCTTGGGGTATCCAATTGGAATGAGTTTCCTTTCGCTCACACAAGCATTTTTATGAAAATAACAACAGGAATTAACGCGATCATGCATAAGGGTATTTACATACTTTTATTATTGCCTGCCGTGAAGATTCATAGTAACGAAGGCAGAGCCACATAGGTGAGACAGTCAGCCTGTGACCACGGCCGGTGCAATCTCGGGCCCTACCGCTGAAGCTAAAGTCGATTGCCATCGGACTTTTTGATCGCGAATATTGATCTTAGGTTTAAGTTAATGACAAACATATTCAGCTTTTTCGGTAGAGCTCTATGGATTGTACCAGCTAAGCTAAACACAATTACCACCAATTTAAGCTAAAGTTTTACATTCGAAATCAAAAAAACCGATAATAGTCGAAACGTCAGGCAATAATAAAGTTATGTAAATACCCTTATTCATAAATCATGCAATGCAAAAATTTTAATGGATTTTTATGACCTATGTGGTCAAATGTGTGCGTCTCTTTTAAGGTGTAAGTGACTCACCATTACTTTTAAGGTCAAATTCAACCACTCCTGTACCTTGCCGATAAGCAAACGGGGCTCTGACGATAGAGAGGTAGGATATGATGAGCCCGACTGGATTAGTACCTACACCTTACAGAATACCTCAGCCAAATAACAATGCCCTTACAGATTGGTACATTCTTGCAAGTGAACGAGGTCATCAGCTGTAAGAAGATTCCACGTTAGCACTGGGGGTGCAGCACGTAAGCTATATATATATATAGCGTCTATATAGATGCTATATAGACACGACCGTAGTCATATGACCACACGACCGTAGTCATATGACTACGGTCGTGTGGTCTCCAGCAGACTAGAATAGAATCACTCCGTCTCTTTCCGTGGATGTCGTACAAGGCAACTAAGGAAAATACATTATAAAACATCGATCAGGCCTCCCCAACCCGTCTGGCCAGCGTGGGGAGTGTAGGCCAAATCCTCCTTCCTGTCTATGACGGACGAGAGAGTCGTGCTCCTGTAGTGGAGACTTAAATGACCTGATGATGATGATGATATGACTACGGTAACCGTTTTACATCAAGCGGCGCGTAAGGTTGTTTGGCATCCGTCATCAAAATACCGTCAACACAGAAATCGGAGTAGGTCATAAAAGATCAATTGTTCTTTTATGACCTACTCCGATTTCTATGTTGACGGTATAAAAATCTATTTTATTGTAATTACAATAAAATAGACTTTTGTACATGGACTACTGACAGATTCAATAGACTGACTTGAACTGAGCAACTTACGCTATCACCATGTAATGAAAGGAGACAGATTGATATGTTTTTTGTTTCGCATCGCATGCTGTTTGTTTCTATGGAAAGCACAATAATATGCGAGACAGAAATCTGACATTTTCTATCTCATCTTCAGCACGCCTAAAGAGTTTATATAAAACATATAAACTCTTTAGGCGTGCTGAAGAACAGAGTATAATGTCTCTCATTTAAAAAAATGTATCTTTCTATGACGCATATCATGGCGTATGCTATTATTCGGTTTTCATGAAAATAAAATATGTCTCGAGCCCTCATTTCGGGCTATAAAATACGATACGTCCCGGCCGAATGTTCTCAATAACTAGTGGGATGATTATTATTGCGAGATATTACATTTTATTGCGATACAAAACCGATACGATATCGTAAAGTAGGATAAAGGCAACGGGAGAAATGAAAAACGTGGCTGGCTTCTAACGATATGACCCCAAGTTTCGTATTTAATCAAATATCAATAAAGTTATGAATTACTAGTTTAGTACGACGTAATCTTATTATTCTCTCGAAGGCATTATCTCGATTGCCTGTAAGGTCATCGGCGATATTTCATAATACCGGGCCATCAAAACTTTATGCCTTCGGGGAGCGGAGAGCCCCTTAAGACTGATGCGATAAAGTCCCGATACAACTCGTAAACCATTTTAGTGTTTCGTTTTTCGTTTTTATACATTATTTAGGTCGGATTAGCTTCCTATGCAGCCAATCAGATTTCTGGGTAGGATAAGACGTAATCAAAAACAGAGCGATAAAATTAGTTGCTGACTTATGGGCCATATAATTTGAATTGTTTCTTCTGCCAGCGACGAATTCTTGGACCTAAAAATTTGTAATTAGTTCGGCTGTATTTATTTTAAAAGTTATCTGGTACCGACAGGATGCGGCCAGCGGAGGATCTTAGAATGATGGAAAGCTTTAGGAGAAACCTAGAGACAGGCTGACAAATATGATGAATTATTTGAGTCTAGCAGCTTAATAAACAAATACATGATTAAATGTGCAACCTTATTGTGTAGTTAAATGGTGAGAAAATCGAGCAGAGTTTAGGACAATAATAAAATTAAAAGAAAAAAAAATTGCACAATAATGGGTGACCTTCTATCAGGAGAAAAAGTCCTTAGCCATATAAGTCCTAACAGAAGTCCTAGTGTTGGTGCAGAAGAGGTCGATATCCATATCACGGTTATTAATTGCAGCAGATGCTCTGTATACGAGTGCATTACGTCTGTAGTTACTGTTTACAGCGTGCACGTCCAGATGGACGCGGTGCCGCAATCGGGGGTAAGCTACCCACTGACCGGGGGTCCTTACAGCGTATACCAACCATTGACAGCAGGCAGTTATATCGCTAACCCGGTGGCGTCGCATACTAAGAGTTAAATGTTAATATAATTCAGATAATTTTCGAGTTTTAAAGAGATATCTTAAACACTTGCATTGTAATTTGCTGATGAGTTATAATGTTACAAGTCATATAAATATATGAGTGATACAATAAAACATTATGCGATCAAAAGAGCTGTAAATTACATTTGTAGTCTAAGCTTCTATTTGCAATTTTAGTACCAGTGCTCATATTTAACTATTACTTAGACGACCAACTACCTACTTTGTTTATTTCTTTTTTCTCAACGAAATATAGGTACAATTCGTTTTTCGCTAGATCTGCAAATAGCTACAACTAAGTAGTTGACGATTCCGAGTTAGATCTCTTTAACCCATTAGAGGTCAAATGACAACAAACAACGTTTTATTAAAATTATCTCTATTTTCATTTTCAATTATGAATAAAAAGAACACGAAATACACAAAAAAAATTAAAAATAGTATTTATCATGAAATTACAGGGGTGTACTCAATTGAGTACACTGACCACCTAAGTATGAAAATTTTCGAAACAAGCTTTTTCGACGCAAAGTGTCTTTAGGCACTTCTTACATTGCCAGCGTACTCTAGAATGACAAATGACACACCGCAGCTGTTTTTCAAATTTTACTGGATAATGTCCAACTCCATCTTGAGGCAGACCTTCCACTATTGATGCAGCTTGGCGCGATTTTCTTGGTTCGCCTTGTCGTATGACGGCGGAACATGAGTTGATACATAGTCATTACTCATTGTCATTACATTACATGTAAACGCCAGGAGTTAGCAACAGTCATGTCTAACAAGTAGGTAAATAACACCCACCACCACTTTTTACCATGAACAGCAATTCGATATAATGAGACTGACTGGTCGAATTCATCCACACCTCCCATATTTTTATTGTACGTTTGGAATAAACGTGGTATCGCTACGTCTCTCTTCTCCTTCTTTATTGGACACCATCGCTTGACAGTTCCTAGCGGTTGAATAGTTCGACGTTGCTGCTAAGTCGTTGTCTAAAAGATGAAGGTTTATTTTTATATCTCGAAACCTATGCCTCGACCCGGCTTTGCTGACCAATTCTATACTTACATCTTCATCTAGAGACCAGTACATTGGTTCTCGAGGTAGCTTATGATACCCAGATAATATCAAAACCCCTAAAAACTTTTTCAAATCCGAGGAATCCAGTTGAAACTCATATCTATTGTATTGATTAGCGTATAGTATGCTATTAGATATAATCATATTAATAATATCATAATCAAACAATTTTTCAAATATTTGTAAAGGGTTGAGGCCCTGCATTTCTTGACAAATAGTATTCTTCCTGTCAGTCACTTCGGAAGTACTCTGCGAAGTAGACGAGTATCATGGGGCACATTCCGCCAAATTGGGTTCGAATCTGAAGTGGATTGGCGGTTAGTATCTTTTCGTCTTCTTTTTGCCGCCAGCGGTTCATTATCACTGTCGTCATACGAACTATTTTCGCAACTACTATCCTGACGATTCCTAAACACCTCAAGAGTACCAGGGACGTCTTAGGGTATGAAACTTGACGCCATATTCTCATCGACACCTTCCTCTTCATCGGTCAATGCACTTATCAGGTGGTCTATTCACGGATCAGGTGGTATGATAGTCAAGTCACATTCATCATCATCGCTATGCTGTAAAATAGCTTCAATAGCTTATTCAAGCCCCTTGTAGCTCATTTGAGCTGTAAATCGCTGTTTATCCATTGCAAGGAATCTGAAAAAAAAAATCATTCATTTTACTTACGTATGTTGTCACTGTACTCAACCGAGTACAGTAACATTTATGAGATCCTAGTTTTATTTTAGTTATACAAAAACAATTATATTTTTCTTTATTTACTTACTCTGACTTCTAATTTACAACAATGAAATAAATAAAACAAATTATAAGCAGTAATTATTAAAAAAAAAATCTAAAATCATATACTTACCTCCACAGTGTTTCGGTGTCAAAACTTCAACTGGCACATTTATTAAGAAAAGTAACACTACCCGCTTAATATCTATAAATATACTTGAACAGTATTATGACTAAGTAAAATAAACAAAGTAACCCACTTAAACTTTAAGATTTTGTAAATAACACTTAAGGATATGGCTGTACTCGAATGAGTACAGTGACTTCTAATGGGTTAATACCAAATCTTGCAATTTCAGAAATATCCTAAATAAAAAGTGATTTGATGCTATTTCATAACCGGCTGTGTGTTCTATGTCTTGCAATTTATTTCTTACTAACTACTTATCTTAATTATCAACTTTAGGACTGAAATGTGAAATGTACTTACATTGTACAACCTATTCCTTGTGTCAGCACTTGAGGGACAAGTTTTGTTAGAGGTTATATGCGAAAACTATGCAAATGTATCTTTTGTTTTTTTAACCAGCAACTAATTATATGTGTGTACATTACTGTTATGTTTTCCAAATAAATAAAAATATTTAAACATAAAACTATAATGAAATAGACTAGTTATAAAAACAACATTTTATTTTCGTACATTACGAGAAAACATATCTTTCCAAGTTAATGTAAATTTTACAGAGGCCTGTGATTCCTTCAACGTTAAAGCAGTGAAATTGTAAATGCGCGGCAGAAAGTGTACGCTAGAGGAATTTCCTCTATAATCAAAATAAATGAGCTCACTTTTGGAGGATGCAGATCATTTGGACACGAGTCACGATCGCGTTTCACTGCCTATCCATGAGTTCAGAAGCTGTTGGCCTGTAAACTTGGAACTTCACTCATTTTAATATGGAACTCGACTGTGGGTTACTGAAGCATAATCTTTATATTGGCACTCAAACGTCTTATATTTTTTCCCAACTTCCGTTTTATGTATTTATATAGAGCAATGTCACTAATAATCTGAATATTTAAACAGGTAAGTAAGCAAATATGGACGTATATTTTTCAGTCACCAGAGCCATTACATTCATTTCTTTCTTTTTATCATAATAGAGGAGGGCAAACGAGCATGTAAGTCACCTAATGGTAAGCAATCACCACAGCTCATGGACATTATTAATAACATCAAAGGGTCACTGATCCGTTGCTTTTTTCGCAAAATATAGGCTGTTTTGTAGATAAATCTTTTTATAGATTTGTATATTGCTTCAACATGACTTGAAAGTCGACTGTTCGTTCATCTGCCATTTTCAATTAAAAATTGTAACAAATGCCTAAAAACATGAACGAAACATGCGAAGAAGCATCTTGCGGGCCAGCATGGTAATGTCAACTGACAAAACACTAAGATCTCTTGTCTGTTGCCGATGCGATTTGAGGCGCTCTTCTTATTGGAGCCACCTCATTATGGCTCCACCTCGCCTGTACTTAAGCTAACTTATTATAAAAAGAAGCAACTGAAGTGTTTAAATATGGTTCAAAATAAGTAACTTATTTTGACATAACGCAGTTTAAACACTATGTAAAAAAATTCTGTTGATGCCAGAGTAGTATGTGAGATTTCTGATCTAAAACTAACGTATTATCAAATTGATTTATACGAAAAAGGAAGAAATTTATAACAAGAAATACCAGCATGAAAGTTAGACTGCTTTAATTGATGGATATTGTTAAGGATGCATTGTGCTTTATCCACTATGCAACTACAGGACAGGGCATAGAAATGAACAAGAGGCAGCGATTCTTGAATGGAAGCATGGAACGTCTCATGTAAATTGACCTCTCGAATTGTTAGGAGAAAATGTTGAAATAAATACATACAATGCTAAACAGCATAAAATGGATTCAGATTAAAAACTACATACTACAAAGTATACACTAGCGAGTGTCACCACCAGCAAAGCTAGAAAATAATTTTATAAGTCTTATAGATAATTCACTAAGAACTAGAACAGAGCAAACGGCAGCTATGATTAAATTAAATTATGACCTTCCTCGCACGTGTAAACTAATTACTGAGTTATTGAACTAATAGGTGAATGCGTTGAAAAAGGTGGAACTAAATCAATAAAGAATTGATTTGATTCCACCTTTTACTGTGTGTACCTATATGTGTAGAATAAAAAAAACAAGACAAAGAATTGTATAGAAGTGAAAATTACTGCGGTAAGCCAATTGACGTAGAATTACGATAGGTAATTAATGAGAAAAGATTAAATAGGTAATCTTTATTGTTAACTATAAGTACCTACAGATCAAAACACAGAAAAAACAATCTATATAATATCAACTGGGTAAACATAAATTATTATTATTTAAATAGTTGTCTTAGCCAATTTAATTAGTTTGGTGTTATCAAAAAATAGCTGAATTTCATCTGCAACGATGGACTGCTATGCCTACTTTAGTAGTGTAATTACTTAATAGGTTGATGAGGCCACACTGTGACTCACACAGAAGAAATATAAGATGCAAAAAGTTCGTCAGTAACACAAACCTTCCTGGTAGCTCAGTTGGAAGAGCACTCGACCGGTCATCGAGAGGTCGTGGGTTCAAATCCCACCTAAGAAGGGCAGGTGAATTTTTCCATTTTTCAAAAAATATTTATCTGGGTAAACATAGATAGTGATTCGGAAGGGCTCCACGATCAGCAGCTGAGCACCTGAAGACAACATTTTTTATTTCAGACGCGTATTAGTGGATGAAGGCTATTACGAAGGAAACTTAATTTTCGCATTAATTATGATGAATGATTTGCATCTTAAAATTTTTTTGGGCCAATTTTTACAAATAAAATATTTACAAAGAAATAGAAAAAAAGGAAGAAAAGAAACAAATCAAAAATTATAAGTAAAAAAAATCCCCCAAATCGTTGCCCGTCGTTAGCGTACCAAGAATGCTGGCAGCATTACCTCGCTGAATAGCAATGCTAATCCTCTGAGCAAGGTAATGGCCATCACTCTGTCGCATGAAGTCTTTTTTTATACTACTATGGGTGACAGACAAGCATACGGCACGCCTGATGTGAAGCGGTTGCCGCAGCCATATTAACGCTCGCAACATAAAATATCGCTCGCGCGCCGCCACCCCCGCTGCCAACGCAGCATCTCCTTCCTTCCTGGTGACCTCACTCACTCGCAGGAACACAACAACCCTCAAGGGAATTATTCTTTGGCTGCAGTATTCTGTAAGGTGGAGGTACATTTCCCAGTCGGGTAGCTTACAATTACGCTCCCTACCTCTCTTTTCGCCAGAGCTTCGTTTGTCAGTCAGCTGGGTGCAGGTGAAGTTGGCTTTGGTTCAAAGGTGTTGATGAACCACTTTCACCCCAAAAACCCCAAAAGCCTGAACCAACCTCCCGCATATCTCTTTAAAAAGATTGCGGGCTGATGGACCCCACGGCCCCAACGACTAATTTTAATCGCAAATTAGCAATTTTCGTACATCTAGTAGTGGTTGAGACAAATCCAAACACGAAAACCTCATTTAACTATCCAGGACTACAGTTATAATCTACTTTTCCGGTACAAATTAATGTTGCAGCTCTGTTTCCGTATTCTAACGCTAGGTCGGTCGTAACTTGTACCAAACACCAGATTTGCATCTAGCGAAGTTCGACGCAGGCAAAATTGTGCCAAACAGGATTACCGCCTTCATTGTGGGACCCAAACTGGAAACTGCTATAATTAACAAAAGCTGAACCTTATTGTTGACAGGGCTCTCGGTTTTGATTGAATTTTGACAATTCACCTGCTGCTCACAAACTTTATCAAAATCCACCTCTATTCAATTTCGATTTACTTCTCAAGTTAGTACTGTTAAGTTATTAATAATTATAAGTTCGTTTTCGTAAGATAGAAATAGACGTACTGTAATAATTGTATCAAAAGCTATGCTGGATACACATGCGCGTTCGATCGCACAAGACAATCAATTATGTGCACGAACATATCTGTTTCGACGTTACTTTACTAGGTATATCTTATATGTATTTAGAAAAAAATTTATTTAATTATATTATTATTTATCTAGTACCCATAATACAAGCTTTGCTTAGTTTGGAACTACTTAGGTGGTGTTATTTGTCCTGGAATATTTATTTATACAATACTTTTTTAATTTAATTTTTCCTCGTTAGGTTTCGGTACCTCAAAGGGAAAAATGGAACTTGTATACTCACTTTTTATATTTCACTGTATATTTATAATTATAGATGACAGTCGTTAACCCAAGTAAGTGGCCTTTAGGCGGTTTGAAAACGTTGGTACGTATTATAATGCCAAAAATTCACAATACATAACAACTAAAATAATTACGTTAAAAACACCGAAAATCAAAATACCGAATGTATGAAATACCTATACCCGATAAACAGAAGCTCAATTATGGCTATTTTCAAATAATCGAAAGTTCAAAATAAGTTTTATATACCTACAGTTGACATGCCGATGTTCAAAATCCCGAATTAACTTATGTTGGCGTGGATCCAGTGCTGTAGCACCGACGACACGTCGACCCCCGTTGATCTTTTGCGCTCTTTTTCTATCTCATGCTTTAGTTACTCTCCACTTTTTGGGAAGAACCGGGTATGCCTCTCCTAGGATTTTTACATTAACCAAAATCACTTTTAACTGACTTAGTCAGAAAAATATATTATAATGTAATATTCGGCCTTTTAATCAACGGCGTTCCGTTCATAGGTCTTATGAAAATCGGTATTTTCAATTTTCGGGATTTTAAACTTTCGGTATTTTGAACTTTCGGTCATTTTAGTATTCGGTAGTAGTTATATTAGCATTTTAATATTCGGCCTTCCGTACATAGGTCTTGTAAAATTCGGTCTTTCTAACTTCGGCATTATAATACCCTTGAAAACACTGACCTCCTCCATCCCGCA
Source organism: Hypsopygia costalis (assembly GCA_937001555.2). Taxonomy (NCBI): domain Eukaryota; kingdom Metazoa; phylum Arthropoda; class Insecta; order Lepidoptera; family Pyralidae; genus Hypsopygia; species Hypsopygia costalis. The sequence goes on from OW443329.2 coordinate 32,400,449, forward strand.
GTTGAGTAGCGTGGTGTTGTATGCTCTAAACCCCCTTCAATTGAGGGGAGACCCGTATTTGAATGAATAAGCATTAGGATGAATAAGGTTTGACGACGATGACGATACTCACTGTGTTTCCCGCCTGTCTGTCCGTATGTCAAGACAATTTTTTTTATGGACGCGCTAAGATATTAATTTGAAATTATCAATTTTAAGTCCTCGCGAGCGAAGCCCCAGTAATAGAACAGAATAGAATCGTTTATTTGCTTAAACGTGCGGTGGGTATCTAGGTATATAAATAACATTAGCTGTTTGATCCATCACATTTGGCAAAAATATTTAGGCAAATATACAATAAAATTAGATTATTAATATGACAAATTATGTCAATTTAAATGAAAATAACAATTTTAACAATTTCAATTTTATAAGGGTCGTAACGATATGGATATTATCATTATCATTTTTTTTTAATGTAATTATACTATCATTATATTAAATGTCAGTCAAATAAATAACAGTATTGTCATGCTTCAAGTAATTCCCCTATCGAATAAAACATTTTCTCGTGCAGCCAATTTCGGAGTGCTTTTCCAAATTTGTGTAATGGAAAGAGCTGTGAATAAATTATTGAGGAACTTAAAATGTCTACCTTATATAACTTACGCGGCACATATTATAAATGTTACATGACTATAATTCCAGACAGATCATATATTATGACCTCCATTTACTTTTAGGTAAAAAAAGCCTCCCGTGGCAGTGAGTCACGTGAATGATTCAGTTGGCTTTGATGTTACACGAGTTCTTATGTACGAAATTATGTATCAAAAGCCAGTTTTGAATTTTTGTTTTTATAGAACAATATATTACAAATTATATTTCTAAAAAAAAGGAAAAAAAAACTATATATGTACAAATCGCGTCAAAAATTTCCTCCTCATTACTTTCAAAAATAATAGACAATAAGAAAAGTCAATGGATATTATTCTTAGACTACAAAAATATTTAGAAGTTTATGTTAAAGTTAAATTACTTATTAGTCCGTAAGCTAGATTGTAATGGGTTTATTTTAAAGTATCATGCTTTACAGAAAAAAAAATCACTGTCAGTATGTTGGCAGCATTGCAACGAATGGTAATGCTTATACGTTGTGCCAAATAAAAGCCAGCTCTCTGGTCACGGGAAGTATAGACCAAGCGGTTTGCTCTAAATAGGAGCCAAGTACTTTTTTGCACCAGGCACTTGCTATTTGTGTTGAGCTTCTCTGTGCTTCGGAGGGCACGTTAAGCCGTCGGTCCCGGCTGTTGTCGTTAGATGACAGTCGTGAAGATAAGTCAGTGACCTTTAGGCGGCTTGAAAACATTGATCTCAGCCAACCCGCAGAGAACCCGCCGTTGAGCAGTGTGGTGAAGTATTCTCTAAGTCTCTTCGATTGAGGGAAGACCCGTATCCCAGCAGTGGGATGAATAAGGGTTGACGACGACGACGATACTCACTTTTTTTCCGCCTGTCTGTCCATATGTCAAGAACCATTTTTATGGATGCGCTAAGTTATCAATTTGAAATTATCAATTTTAAGTCCTCGCGAGCGAAACCACAGAAAATAGTTGTGAATAACGTATTTAAGAGATTTTTACAGGGTCGGCAACGCTCGTGTGATGCCCCTGATGTTACAGTCGTTCATAGGCTACGGTAATTGCTTTCCATGAGGCGGGCCGTATGCTTGCTTTTCAATTTAGTGATACAAAAAAAAAAGATTATCCCATTAAGTTATAGAAACCAGTTTTAACGATATTAAGTAAAATATTTTTTTCATAATTCGACATCATTCAGTTACATCAATGCTTCTCTATTCAGGGACGACAACATTAAGATAAGATAAATTTTATTTGTAATTAATGAGATGAGATAAATTTTATTTGTAAATAATGAGCACTCTCCTGGCTCTAAGCCTAAGGTTTTTCATTTAGAGCGAGAGAACCCCAAAATTTATAAGATTTGTTCTTTTGATAAATTCTCTCAATATATACAGCGACGTGACACAACTTTCCTTTTACCTGTCTCAGCCATTTAAGGGCAAAATAAATCCTTATCGATTCCCCCCGTGCTCCAAATGATAAGAAGTATAACATCGGCGTCCTATCTGTAAGCCTCTGTCATTTTTATGAGGTCTCCGTGTCTTATAAAGAGGCAGACTTATAAAAATTCTGTTATATGATAGAGCTGTTTTTGTCTCTGAGGCAAGGCACAGCTGATTATGCATACGTGCGGGTTTTTATTTTTCTGTAAATGTACAAATATTTTCTAGGTACCACTTTTAGGGAACAGAATAATCCATGGATAAGTACCTCTGCTGCCAATGCTGCTATGTAAACTCTATTCAGAGCATGTTTTTACAATATAATCAATACAACGAATGTGTGGAAAAAATGTTTAAAAAAAATAGTGCGAATGGAAGCTATGTTTCTTTATATCTCTAAAGTGACAATAAGTTATTTTCTGTCTAAACTGTAGGGAAAAAAATACTTTTATATTCAATCTCGTTTGATAATCGGAAAGTCTTTCTTTTTACCTAACTGAGGCAAATCCTAAAAGGAGGAGTGATTTTTGTTTTTGTTAGAGAGACTCTAAGATCTATGAATGTACGCCCGACGCTATTTTCCTCGTTACTACCGAATTGTACTGGAAGATAACGGCTTCCAATATTCGTCTTGAATAAAATAAATATTACACATTAATATTAAACGTAATATTAATATTAATATTAATATTACACATAAATATTAAACGCTTACACGTTCCAAATTACAGTCTCTGTTCGAACCCGTACAGGTCGGGTTTGGTACTCGCGGAGGATGCGAGGCAGCGGTTCACGCCGTACGCACCTTTGTACAAAGCGATCTGTGCGAGGTAATTCTAAAGTTAGACGTCAAAAATGCCTTTAATTCGGTCAATCGAGACACCCTTTTGAATGAAATTAAAGTGCACATTCCGGAAACCTACAATTTCTTACTTCAGTGCTATCACCGCCCCTCTAAATTAGTCCATAAAAACCACGAAATTCTTTCGGCGGTGGGTTGTCAGCAGGGCGATCCGCTCGGTCCAGCCATCTTCAGTTTAGCTATTAATTCGATTATACACAGTCTAAATTCCAAATTAAATGTGTGGTATCTTGACGACGGTACCTTGGGTGGGGATGCACATACAGTCCTGGCAGACTTATCACTGATTAAAATGAAATTTTTGGAAATAGGCTTAGAGCTGAACTTTAATAAGTGTGAATTATACATCTCGGATAAGGTAGATTCTGCTTTGGCCTCACAAATTCACCAAAATTTTAATAATGTGGCTCCAAACATTAAAATCCTGGCTAAAGACAGTCTCAGTCTTCTAGGGTCTCCCATCTTTGATGAAGCCATCCCTCCCTTCTTAAATCGTTCTTCCTCTTCTCAATGATTACTCGGACCGCCTTCTTAAAATTTCTAGTCATTCTGCTTTGTTCATTCTGAAATTTTGTTTATTCGTTCCAAAATCCACTTACCTGCTGCGTTGCTGCCCTGTTTGGAAATTTCCAGGCCTTGTTTCACGTCTCGACAACTCTTTAAAATTCCAAATTGAGTCGATTATTAATATAAATCTCAGCGCGCACGCATGGACTCAAGCCTCTCTACCTATTAGGTATGGTGGCTTGGGAACCCGCAAAATTTCAAGTGTAGCTCTTCCAGCGTTCTTATCTTCGATCCATAGCACGACTGATCTCGCAGGGAAAATTCTAAAAGCCCCTGTGGCAACAAACTGCGAGATTTCGTGCTTGAACGAAGGTATGAACGCTTGGCTAGCTGGACCGAGCCCGGAGTTACCACCCAAACCCAAAAATCAAAGGGCCTGGGATGACATAGCTTCTGTCGCCACCTTAAACAACTTGTTAAATTCCCACACTGGTAAGGATCGCGCTAGGTTGGTTGCCGTATCCAGGTGGGAATCAGGGCACTGGCTTCATTCCTATCCTTCTCCAAACACTGGAACCTTCATAGACCCCAACACCCTCCGCATTGCAATTGGTCTCCGGCTGGGGGCCCCGGTATGTACAGCCCATAGCTGTGCCTCTTGCGGAGCCAGTGTGGACCACTATGGTCACCACGGACTGGTCTGTCTTTCCGGTGCTGGCCGCCACTCCCGCCACGCAGCACTAAACGACATCCTCAGGAGGGCACTCGTCAGTGCAAACGTCCCTGCGGCTCTTGAGCCTCAAATCGCACGGGACGATGGCAAGAGGCCCGACGGGATGTCGTTGGTACCCTGGAGGATGGGTCGCGCGCTGGTGTGGGATGCCACGTGCGCCGACACACTAGCGGCGACCTATCTCCCAGCGACCATAAAGAAAGCGGGCGCGGCGGCCGAGGCCCGGGAGCGGGCAAAAACAAGCAAATATAGTTGTCTCGGCGCCCAATACGATTTTGTGGCTTTTGGCGTCGAGACACTCGGTCCGTGGGGAGGTGGTGCACACGGGCTCTTCAAGGAGCTAAGTAAGCGCCTGAGGGAGGCGACAGGGGACCCCCGCGCAGGCGGCTTTCTCGCGCAAAGGCTCAGCCTAGCCATCCAGCGCGGGAACGCCGCCTGCATTATGGGTACATTACCCCGGGGGCCTAATTTGTACAGTAATTAGTTAAGTTTAGTTGTACGTATGATATTATATATTTAGAATTAAAGTTGAACTTAATATCTTCCAAAATAAATTATATTAATTCTTTGGTCTTAAAATCGCAAATGATACTATACTCGTAAGATCATGATAAAAATGGAAATGCAAATGGCGAATTTTTAGCACTGAAATGAATGTCTTTTTGTAATAATATCTTTAATGTATTAAAAAAAAAACTACACAGCAAATCAAAGGAAAACGTACAAGGGCGGACTTATGTCTCATCAGATCATTATTTTTTTCTTCTAAACCCAAAGAATGGGCCTAAAGCCAATTTACAGTAGAAATATCCTGTCTGAGCTCATTGTAAAAGCCTACTTTGAAAAGCAAATCCAAAGCTCTGGCATAAGTTCAGACAATTAAAATTTTTGTGTCGGTGGATGTGGATGGTTGGAGATCGATTGCGTCGTTCCGCGTGTTACTCTAATTAAACACGCAAGTTAAGCAACGTCGACTGTAGCCTGTCCATGGATGGGTTTATTTACCTCGAGCGCCTCCGAGCTTCGGATGGCACGTTAAGCCGTCGGTCCCGGCTGTTGTCAATAGATCAATAGATGACAGGCGTTAAGTCAAGTCAGTGGCCTTTAGGCGGCTTGAAAACACTGGCCTCCGCCAACTCGCAGTTGAGCAGCGTGGTGGAGTATGCTCTAAACCCCTTCGGTTGAGGGGAGACTTGTATCCCAGCAGTGGGATGAAGAAGCGTTGACAGCGACGACGACGAGTTGTGGATATTTCATTTAGCAAGGCCTTATTTATTGTCTAAATCTGGAGGAATATTTTGACGCAACTTAATTTTAATTTTGTACATAGTTTTTCTCTCTGATTTTGTGATCACATTTCACATCACATAATAAGAGTCCATTGAGGATTCTTGTGTTCCTTCGAGTGAGTTAGCTCACCGGGAAGGATGGTGTTGCTGCGTTGCCAGCGAGGGTGTCGGCACTGTGAGTGCTTGATCTATGTGGCTAGACCTGATTTAAAGAAATGGTGGTCAGGTTCTGATGTCATTATCTGCTGCTACATAGCAGAAAGGATTTTTTTAACGGGACGGGGGCCCACTACACATTCCCACCACTGTCTCCTGTATAGCCCGGTTTAACAGCGGCGACCGCCAAAAGAGGCAATGAACAGTGAAGTCCATTGCAGTCCCAGGGGTAAAACTACAGCTGCCTTGGAACTCACAACGATTTAATCATTGAAAATTAACGGTCGGGGATGTACAAAATTTTTAATTTACACTTCTAAACTGTTATAGGTACATATATACATTTTTATAATAACCTCAGATACCAGTAAAAACTCAAATTCTCTAACTGGCCATAATTATAATTACGTAAATGCCGCAGTAGACCTTTTTAGTTGTTTAAATAACTTGTTCCCATACAACTAACTTTAACCGTAAGCACGACTAATTATAAATTAGCACAGCCAGTTAATCAACGCTTGGTAATTCTAAGCATTTATAATTCACGGCCATGTCTGCTCGTTGCGGGACACCGTGCCGAGGGGCGAGAAAATTGTGGCGCCATAACGGCTGATTTACGAGAAGATCGGGTGTAAACACGTTTATTAGTAAATTAACGTGATCTCTAGCTGCCTAATGAGATATCACCTTAATTGATGCGTAGAGAATGTCAATCCTTATTCATCCCACTGCTGGGATAAGGGTCTCCTTTCAATCGAAAGTTTAGAGCATACTCCACCACGCTGCTCAACTGCGAGTTGGCGGAGGCCAGTGTTTTCAAGCCGCCTAAAGGCCACTGACTTGGCTTAACGACTGTCATCTAATGACAACAGCCGGGGCCGACGGCTTAACGAACCCTCTGAAGCACGGAGGAACTGGAGATAAATGAATCCATCCAAGGACAGGCTACGGTCGACGTTGTTTAACTTGGGTGTTCGATTAAACTGACACGCGATACGACGCCATCGAGATCTAGAGAATGTGCGGTTCTAAAACTCCTCGCTATGTGTAGTCCAACTTTTTTTTGTCCCAGTCGTGTTTTTTTGTAGTACGTCGAGTGGCTGACAAGCATACGGCTCGCCTAATACGAAACGGTTACCGTAGCCATATTAACGATCGCAACACGAATTATCACTTGCACGCCATCACCCCCTCTGCCATCGCAGTCTTTCTTTCCTGGTGACCTCACTCTGAATTGTTATTTTTAATAAGTTAAGAAACCAAAACAATACACTATGAATTACAATACATACTCGAGAAAGTCTACAGTTATATGGCATAACTGTAGACTTTCTAAGGACCAATGTCAAAGGCAGACTCGCATGAAGTTTGAAGGAGTTAATTGACTGGGACATTCTCACTTTGATCCAGCAGTGCATTCGACAGGCGTACAGCATGAAGAGTGAACGATTTTTAACAGTATAGCCGTATCTTTAATGTGCCGGCAGTTTGTTCCAATATTGCCCTACGCCAGCGTTTCCTAACTTTTTCAACCCTATGAAAAATTAAGGTAACTGATTTTACCCCCGTCCTTATATTAGATTGTAGTGATCTGAATTAATTTGTTATTTTTTAACCTTAATTACCCCTACAGAATTCCTATTTTACCCCTGCGAGGGTAATTACCCCTAGGTTCGAAACCATGGCCCTACGCGAACAGTAAATAGTTTAAAAAGGAAACTAGTCCAATTGGGGATAACCCAAGGTTTTTGTATGACCCAGGTCATTGGGATCGGATTGGAGGTGGTAACAGTGCAAATCGGTGACGAAGGTATTCAGGAACATTTTGGTCTTTAAGGGTTTTAAACAAAAGAGATGATAAGTGCATATTTCAGCGAAAGCGGACAGTGAGCCGCTTCAATCATTCACTAAAATCTGGCAATAATATCTAACTTGTGTAGTAGGTAGATATTTTATGTGTAATATCATGAATTACAAAAATAGATATCAGAAGAAGTCTTTATTAATAATTCTGCTGGGCTATCGTGAGGCAGAATTGATACGACGTGCGTGGATGAAAAGTATCGGAGAAGAATAATTATTTTTATTTTAGCCTGTCTATAAATAATTATATATGTGAAGCTACCGTATGTTTTGGTCATCTATTGCGAAGTAGCTTTGGCATTATAAAGTATGTTACTGGCAAATTAATAAATTTATAATAATAGACGAACTCGGTGGCGTAGCGGTTAATGACGCGGCTTCGACACCAACGCTCGTGGGTTCGATACCCACATAGGACAAACATTTGTGTGCATGAACATGTCTGTTTGTCTTAGTCTGGGTGTTTTCTATGTATCATAAGTATGTATTTACAAAAAAAAATGAATTTACGTATGTTTATCAGTTGTCTAGTACCCATAACACAAGCTTCGCTTACTTTGGGGCTAGGTGGCGCTGTGTAATTTGCCTGACAATATTTATTTATTTATTTATTAATAATGACCAACCTTTTGTCAATTTAATAAATTGAAATAATTATTATTTTAAAATTGATGGCGCCGACAAGAACACAAGAAAAAAATTTTTTTTTAGGGCTCCGAACCTCAAAAGGAAAAACGGAACCCTTATAAGATCACTTTGTTGTCCGTCTGTCTGTCTGTCTGTCTGTCTGTCTATCAGGTATCAAGCTGAAATTTGAACTGTATACTCAGGTCTACGGTCCCATGAAGTTAAAAAAAAATCAAACTGCTAAGTTTACGTAGAAAAAAGTTACGGCCGTTTATTCAGCAAAAAACGCATATTTCGACACAATCAAGGGAATCAAAACCTATAGGGTACTTCCCGTTGACCTAGAACTATGAAATTTGGCAAGTAAAATCGTTATAGACTACAAGTACAGGAATAAATCTCAAAACTATACATTTGTAAATAGATCATAAAAAATAGGGGGTCTATATTTTTTATAGGGTGTCGAAATTTCAAATTGAAACTACTAGTTCAAATGGGGTATCATATGAAAGGGCTTGATGTACACATTGCAAAATATATTTTTTTCGACGCATTATTTCTTATTTATAATGAAAAATATCAAATTTAATAATGATACTACGTACCTACGGAACCTTGACCCGGAGTTGGTACCTTCTTAAGTCTGGTAACTTACTCTCAGGAATACAACAATTCTCAAGCCACAGTGTTCAGTAAGGCGGAAGTACATACCCAGTTGAGCTTACCATGCCCTACCTCTCTTTTACTAGAGCCTGGGTAGTCGAAGGAAGCTACTCGAAGAAACACTCGCGGGCAATGCTGGGTTAATATATTTAAAAAAAAACTGAATCCTATTCACAAAAAAGACCCTTTCATGAACAAACAAGAGGACAAGAGAAACAATATAGGTAAGCTATTGGCAGGCAATGATCCCCAAACTTTTCCTATTAGACAGCCGATTGCAGAGTCCCCGGGCGAGGTTTAATTTGAAAAGTTAAGCGATGCAATTTATATCGGCCAACTCCGAGCTAGACTTTAATTTTTACTTAAACGCCATTAAGCAAGGGTTGGGAGATTTATCTGCGGAAAAGGGTGGAAATAATATAACGCTACAGATTATACGGCAATCCGAAGTTCAATTCCATATTACGCAATATGTACACCGTCAATTACATCTGTACGTAATAATGGTAAAAAAAATAGAATCCTGTTTTTCCATACAACTAAGGTGTGCCTCGTGCGTACCTTAGTTGTATGGAAAAACAGGATTCTACTTGATCGCAAGCTGATTGCAAGCGGTTATCTCAGCCAATGGACACTTGCAGTACTACGGGCCTCACTTGTACGTTGCTGCCAAAAACCTTTTCACGCCCTTTTCAAAGGATCCGATATCGTATATAACATCGTATTGGCCGTGTGGTTTTCGGCAGACTAGAATAGAATCACTGCGTCTCTTTCAAGATCCGTCTCTTACAAGGACACTAAGGGAAATTATAAAACCACGATCAGGCCTCCCCAACCCGTCTGGCCAGCGTGGGGAGTGTAGGCCAAATCCTCCTTCTGTCTGGGACGGACGAGAGAGGGTCGTGCTCCTGTAGTGGAGACTAAAATGACCTGATGATGATGATATCGTATATCTCCTGAGAAAATCTCAGAACTTTGGCAGGCAGCAGGCAGCTAATTTCATAACTTAATAGTGCGAAAAAGCTTTCTAGAATCGCATGCTACGCTGCCATTTCGTAAGGAACCTCATTACGAAATGGCAGAAATGTCAAAATATGCGATAAAATGGAACATAAACGGTTGTATCTTTTGATTGCGTCGATATAGAAGCTTGATTTTTTTACTGCTCTGAGATTATAGGCCTGAGTATGTGGTATTAATTCAACTTAATATCTCCACGTGCTCCTGAGAAAAGAGTCTTGACAGACGGAGGACAGACGGACGGACAGACAAACGTACAACGAAGTGATAGGATCACTTAATAATAAAATATGGGTTCCGTATTTTTCCCTTTCGAGGTACGGAACCCTAAAAAGTAGTAGTGGATGAATTGGGTATCGAGTTGTCTTAATCCGGCACTGGGCCTGCCCATCTTATAATTGATTTTCATTATCATTATCATCATAATTGATTACCATATTAGTGATATTTCTTTCTATGAGGTTTCTTAGTTAATTAAGTATACAGTGTTAATATTCCGGACGTCTGGACGGTTGATTGTGTCATCATCAGGTCATTTTAGTTTCCACTACAGGAGCACGACCCTTTCTCGTCCGTCCCACACAGAAGGAGGATTTCGCCTACACTCCCCACGCCGGCCAGACGTGTTGGGGAGGCCTGATCGATGTTTGATAATGTTTTCCCTTAGTCGCCTTGTACGACATCCACGGGAAGAGACGGAGTGATTCTATTCTAGTCTGCCGGAAACCACATGGCAAATTGATTGTATATATGTAGATTGTTGATTGTATACCGGCCTCTTAATAAATAATATAAATTCTAAGACTTTTTTATTAATTACATCAAGACATCACTTTACCGTGCAGAGTTTGTATAACTCGAGAAAATGTACAGAACGTCATTAAAGTACATAGCATAGCATAAAGTTGCTGTTCCCCTGAGGGCATGCCTACAAGACCTAGGATTATTCATTTCGGTATTAATAGGTTATGCTCAAGTTACAATAGTTTTACGTGTGATTTGGTTGACAAGAAAGTACTATCACAGAGCAGTTTATATAATCATAGTGCTAAATATGGGTATTACTCGGTTATCGTAAGAACGGACGTGGTATACCTGCCCGCGAGCAATTTCTTCGTACTGCATGACATACTGCAAGCGACTACTGTAACAGCTAAACATCAGGCGGGAAACCTTATTATATTAATTATATTAATTAAGTACTTAAGTGTGTACAAAGAGATCTATCAAAAATATTTATCCCATCTCAGTTTTATCTCGACATCTTTCTTTTATCAACGATCTACCGAGCCCCGGGGAACGTACTTTTACTAACTTTTTGTTTTAAAGATAATAATTATTTATACAGTCAAAAATTACAAAGGACGACATCGTGACAAAAAATGGCCGTAACTTTAAATTTCAATCTTCCAATTGCAATCAGTAAAGAATTACTCGCGTCAATAACTCGCGTGTGCCTCCGTGTCTACGCGAGTTAATTGCCGACTGTACGTGTAGTACACTCAGTGATATTAATTAGTACAATCAGCCAGATTTATTAATTGTAACGAGGACGCCTGCCGACACGTCGTCTGGGCGCAAATTAAATTGTGACAAGCGAAAATTTCGACTCTATTAAAGCGTGTCACTCGTGTAGTTTATTTGCGCTGTCAGCCAATCTGTCAGCAAATTGTCCCGACTTTGCTTCTGGTTTTCAATTCACAAAAAAAAGGTTTTAATACTTTTAAAAATTTCGAGGTTTTCCCACGAGACTACAGCGCGTCAAAAAGGGCGTGAAGTTTTTACAGGATCGGCAACGCGTGTATGATGCCCTGGTATTGCAGGCGTTCACGGGCTGCGGTAACTGCTTTCCATCAGGAGGGCCGTATGCTTGTTTGACACCTTAGTGATATAAAAAAAATATAGTTTCGAGGCAGTTAAGTAAAGTTGGCACATATTGAGCATTCGCTATAAATATTGTCTATAAATGAACAAAATATATTTATTAATTTGATGTACATACTTCTTTTAATTTAATTAATTGTCTTAGATTATCAATTGGTCTCCGCTTCGACTAGATGCCGCGGCGCACTTGTAAAATGCAACAAATACTACGCCGAACTAGGCGTACCCGAGCCTGTTACAATACAATTCTTCACGCACACTAGCATCTCTGCACATTGTTTTACGCACACTACAATATTGAGTTGCCGCATTCACGGAGCTGTTGTTTTTAGATAGTGCGGCATCTAGTCGAAGCTGAGCGGCGACCAATTGTTAATCCATGTTAATTGTATTATATTTCACAGCCACGTTAATATATGTAGTACAGAACGGAGGCCTTCCCGCCAAAAGTCATCTCTTCCATCTTTCAGCTGTATAATACTTCCACAACAGCAATTCCACCAACCCGCTGTTGAGCAGTATAGTGTGATAGTGGAGTATGCTTATCAAACCCTTTAAATTGAGAGGAAACCCGTATCAACGTACGTAACGTAACGTAAAACCTAGTTGTCGAGGTTGGAAGTAATCACTAAGCGTGAATGTCATTTCTTTGCAACAAATTTTGGATGTAAGCCGGCAGTAAGTCATACCCACAGTCTTCAGTTCTTTTTTTTTTTATACCACGTCGGGTGGCAGGCAAGCATACGGCCCGCCTGATGTGAAGCGGTTACCGTAGCCATATTAACGCTCGCAACATAAAATATCGCTCACGCGCCACCACCCCCGCTGCCAACGCAGCATCTCCTTCGTTTCTCCTCACCTCTCCTCACTCCCTCGCAGGAACACAACATCCCTCAAGGGAATTGTTATTTGGCTGCGGTATTCTGTGAGGTGGAAGTACATTCCCCAGTATTGGGTAGCTTACAATTACGCTCCCTACCTCTCTTTTGGCCAGAGCTTCGTTTGTCAGTCAGCAGGGTGCACCACGTGCAGGTGAAGTTGCCTTTGGTTCAAAGATGTTGATGAACCACTTACACCCCAAAACACGTCATCATCTTTTTTTCAGAGCACATAAAATGGCGCCTTATAAAATTTTAGTAATATTGGTATTGACTTTACCGGACAGCATCAGAAAGTTAAACTCAATTATTTACTTGAAAACAATTAATGTACTTCTATTAAAACGTTTTCATGTAAATAACTCTTTAGTGAACATAAAGTGGTCAAAACGGGTTAATAACTTCGACCGTTTCTAATATTAGACACAAAGCACTTAACCAGTCCAACTCAAGAGAATTTCGGTAACGTTATTTTAACTGTTAAATAACAATCAAATTAAACTGAATGAGCGAAACTTTGACTATAACCGTTTATATTGATAAGGAGTTAATTGTCTAATAATAAAATAACAAAGCGGTGTGCAATCTGCTTAGGACAAAACTGTTTAATAGCGTTTTTGTGCTTTTTAAATGTATATTTATATATTTAGTGCAAAATAACTATTTTTGACGAGTCCGGTGGTCGAATGGTTAGCAATGGCCACTTTGACTCCGAGGTTGCGGTTTCGATCCCCGCACAAGACAAATATTTGTGTGCATGAACATGTTTGATTGTCTTGGTCCACCAGACCATCAAACATGTTCATGCATAGAAATATAATAATATAATACATAAGGTGTTTTCTATGTATTATATGTATTTATTTACAAAAAAAAATCTTTCAGTTATCTAGTACCCATAGTACAAGCTTTGCTTAGTTTGGGACTAGATGGCAGTGTTTAATTTGTCCAGGAATATTTGTTTTTATTAATATACTAGCTGATGCCCGCGACTTCGTTCGCGTGGACTTTATGATTCCGGCGTATTAACACAAATACGAACTAAAGTAGATACATAAGAAAATATATGGGGCAGTATTACACGTTAAAAGTCAACAAATTATTATTTTTGTTTAAGATAGTAACCATAGTTTAAAAAAAATATAAAATAAATGAAGGGAGTCTTTCCTTCGGGAGCTAATATGAAAAGACCTGAAGCGTTACTAATCCTCGATAAAGCCACATTCTTGGCCATTTCGCATTCATCTGAAACGATTAGACAGCAATCCTGAAACATTTTCGCTTTGTCACAGTTTCGTGTCACCAAGCATGTCGGTGTTTCCGTTCTGTATAAATCGAGTAGAATATTGAACATTGTATTTGCCTCCTTCCGTCTAGAGGTAATATTATGGTTGCAATACCTGGCGATGCTGCTTTGTGATATTATTTTGGCGCCTGATTTCAGCGAGGATTGCTCTCGTCAGATATGTTTTTCCTCGTTGTTTAAAAGACTTTGAGTCACAAAATCTTGCTACATAGCGTCCCGCAAATGCACGCATTCTTCTGGTTTGTGCAAATATATAATAATCGTTCCATTTAAATTTTAGCGTACACGTCTATATAAAACTGACTAAACAGACCACGTTACCTTTATATATATAACGTTATATATATATATATATATATATATATATAAAAGAGAAAATCACTGACTCACTCATCACGAAATCTCAGAAACTATAACACCTACAAACCAAGGTTCCTTATAGGGTGTAGACATCCGCTAAGAACGAAGAATACTCCACCCCTAAGGGGGTAGAATGGGGGTTGGAAGTTTGTATGAAAGTCCTATGTTTTTGAAGCAAGAGACTTGAAATTTAAAATGTATGCTCTATAGACGGTGTGGAGGTGTACTAATAAAGTATCTTTGGAAATCAATCCCTTTTTGGGGTTAAAACGGGGGTTGGAAGTTTGTATGAAAGTTCTATGTTTTTGAAGTAAATGGCTTGAAATTTAAAATGCATGCTCTATAGATGGTGTGGAGGTGTACTAATAATGTATCTTTGGAAATCAACCCCGTTTTGGGGTTAAAACGGGGGTTGGAAGTTTGTATAAAAATTCTACGTTTTTGAAGTAAGAGACTTGAAATTTAAAATGTATGCTCTATAGATGGTGTCGAGGTGTACTAATAATGTATCTTTGGATATCAACCCCTTTTTGGGGATAAAACGGGGGTTGGAAGTTTGTATGAAAGTTCTATGTTTTTGACGCAAGAGACTTGAAATTTAAAATGCATGCTCTATAGATGGTGTGGAGGTGTACTAATAATGTATCTTTAGAAATCAACCCCTTTTTGGGATTATAACGGGGGTTGGAAGTTTGTATGAAAGTTCTATGTTTTTGACGCAAGAGACTTGAAATTTAAAATGTATGCTCTATAGATGGAGTGGAGGTGTACTAATAATGTATCTTTGAAAATCAACCCCCTTTTGGGGTTAAAACGGGGGTTGGAAGTTTGTATGAAAGTTCTATGTTTTTGAAGTAAGAGACTTGAAATTTAAAATGTATGTACTAATAATGTATATTTAGAAATCAACCCCTTTTTGGGGTTAAAACGGGGGTTGGAAGTTTGTATGAAAGTCCTATGTTTTTGTAGTAAGGGACTTGAAATTTAAAATGTATGCTCTATAGATGGTTTGGAGGTGTACTAATAATGTATCTTTAGAAATCAACCCCTTTTTGGAGTTAAAACGGGGGTTGGAAATTTGTATGGAAATCCAATGTTATAACAATAAAAAATACTTTAGGTTTTACAAAGAGGTTTTAAAAAATAATATCCGTTGACTTCATTGATTCTAAAAATTCGTCTAGATATTGATTGTTTTTAATTTTTTTTCCTTTCATTAGGTACCTATTTAGCTTTTTCGAATGTAAATAAAAATTCTTTGCAAATAAATAACTCCACGCGTACGAAGTCGCGGGCGGCCGCTAGTATATAATATATATATATATATATATATATATATATATATATATATATATATATATATATATATATATATATAATAAATTTATATATATATATATATAACGTAAATAAATGAAACTATTGCGTCTAACTTGTAGCAGGTAAGAATAAAAGTAGCACTGCGCGGTTATTTATTTACAATACAATCAACATTTTGTTAAACTATTTATGCTCATCAGGCTGAACAACTTTTGCTAAGGTATGGCATCAGGTGTTCTAAATCTTGGATTTTTATACCTCAACAAAAAATGCTTATCAGGCTTACCAACTTTTGCTAAAGCGTCATTTTTATATTTCTTATAGTTTAGCTGAACTATTATGGTTCGGAATCAGGTGTTCCACATCTTGGATTTTTATACCGCGATGGAAATTTCGTGTCCACGTTTTCAAATCGATGCCATTTTCGTAATTGACATTTCAGAAAACCATAGAATCAACACCCATATTGATATTATGACATTTCAACCCCATCGCACCCCCACAGGAGTGCTCTTGTGTCACGTCGATTATGTTAGATTATAAAATAGCTGTTGTTTTCGGAATCAGCGACCCGATAAACCATAAAAACAATACCCATGTCGATTTTCAGACGTTTGCACCTCATTTCACCCCTTTAGGGGTTGAATTTTGAAAAATCCTGAAACACGTGTTTACTCATTTATCTACAGAAGTTCTCGTGTAAAGTTTCGTATAGAATAGTCCAACTAATCTTGGTTCCCCATACAAACTTTGGACCCCCGTTTCACCCCCTTAGGGGTTGAATTTTCCAAATTCCCGTCTTAGTGAGCATCTACGTCCTGAAAGGAACCCCCATACGAAATTTGAGACTCCTAGCACTTGTAGTTTCTGAGATTTCGTGATGAGTGATTTTCTATAAAGAAAATTTTTCTTTAAACTTTAAATGACGATAACTTTTTAATCTGACATCAGATTTCGATGAAACAAAGCCTATATGTTGCTCAGGGATGAGCTTAATCTTTTCGTGAAAACCGCGTAAAAATCTGTTCATTAGTTTTAAAGATTAGCGAGTACATACAGACAGACAGACAGACAGACAGACAGACAGACAAAAAAATCAAAAAAATCTTTTTTGTGTTCTGTTACTCTTTTTTTATCGCCCACACCCATTTTTTGTTAATTTTATCAAATGTACAGACACGCGGTTCCTACTGTTTTATTATATGTATTGACTAGCAAACCCGGCGAACTCCGTTTCGCCAATATTGGTTTGTAGTACATGCTATCTATCAGAGATGGCGCTGTATGTCAAAAAGATTTCCCCGCTTTTCTTTTCAAATTTTTCCAGAATTTTCTTTGCTATAAACCTCACGGAGCCCGAGACCTTTCCAACGAATGCAAAACCGTGGAAATCGGTTCGTGCGTTCTGGAGTTATAGCGTCAGGAAGGAAAACCCGACTTATTTTTATATAGTAGATATTACTTTATAAGGAGCTGTCTTTTTTTTTAATGTAGTCGGTGAAAGTGTCTCCATCTTGCCTGATGGTTCACTTGCACGTGGTGCACACTGATAACTAACAAACGATGCTTTGCCGAAAAGAGAGGTAGGGCATAGCGAGTTTTTTTTTTTTGCTGCCCGAATGGTCTTCCTTGCCTTGAGGGTTGTTGTGTTCCTGCGAGTGAGTTAGGTCACCGACACAGAAAGAAAGAAAGGCATATAAGCTGGTAACGGATCGGCGACCCCTTGATGTTGCTGATCTCCATGAGCGGTGGTACTGATTTCCATCAGGTGATCCACGTGCACGTCTGCCCTCCTCTCACATAAAAAAAATCTACTTAAGTCTCCCTTCATTTTATTTATCATTTTAAGAAAGATTATGTTCCTAATAAGTAGCTTATGAAAAGAGAATCGATTCTTTAACGTTCCGCTAATCTGGATACCTGTTATTTAGCGACATCTTGCCCTATAGCTGCTATCTCTCGCCCTTAAATGTTAAGGCTCGCTAGCGCTTCGATTATACGCGTAATGGCCACTTAAGGGGGAATCCTCTCGTTTAAAACGAATAAACGAAATCCTTATGCAGTTAAGGCCCCTTAATTGCTTGATACAAGGCTAATGTACACATAGATTAAATGTTTAGGGGACTGAGTGCTCAGTGGGACAGTTCGGATTGTCGCAACCAGTTTATGGCCTGAAATTGTTTAAAATTTAATTAATTATTATTATAAGGATTTTTGAATAAGCTTTGATTATAAGGATTTTTGTAATGTTTTAATTATAATCAATGTATGTAATATGAAAATAAGTGAAAATGTTTGAATATTTTATACGTTATATAATTCTATCAGGAGTGAAAGACTTTTATAATTGGCCACATAATTATTTTCCGGGTAACAAGCAAATGTCGTAAGGTAACAGTAATTACTCTATAAATAGAAATGAAATGTAATATTGAAGCATTCGTTTTAGATCACGTTGGGTAGATACCATAAAAATATATAGCCCGCCTGATGTAAGCGATTACCGATGTAAAATGTATTGCTTGCGCGCGCACTGCTAATAAATATACATTGTATGTCCTCACATCGGGAGACTTCGCTTATTTACTTAGTGATACGTTATAAAAACATATATAAGTACCCAAGCAACGGGTAATATAAATTAACGCCTGCCATTAAACGTATAGCAAAAATATGTAGTTATGTAAAATTGCTATTTCTTTTGTTGCAGGTGACTGGAGTAGTAGGGCGAGCTGATGTCCTGGCCTGCGTTTTCTTCCTCTCGTCGCTTCTCCTGTATCATGGGTCAGTATCGGCAAATATATTTTTTTTACCAAATTAAATACACGTACAAAAATAATTACAGTATCTGTTCTTATTATGGCACGGACGAATTGTTTGCCACATAATTGATAAAAACATATTATATTTGACTAGTTTATGTGCGACAACCAGACAAAATTAATTTCATTCCCTACCAGTTTTCTGGCAACAGAACTTGAAGAGAAGGTAAGTTGCTAGTAATTTGTTTCGGTAAATAACTTTGTTCTACTAGATTTAGATCTCTATTAGATTGCTGTCGTGAAACTAGTCGAGTAAGGAAGCAAACATAAATGAAAAATTTGGATTGATAGTAAATGAAGTGTGCGTAGGACGACGAAGCGTTGGACGCCCTCCTTCTAGGTGGTCCGATGACCTTAAGAAAACGGCTGGGTGCGGAAGGCGGAGGATTGTATTTTTTTTTTTATTACGATTCCAACTTTGGACAATCTCTAAGCAAAATTTAATGCAGCTTTGGAGTGGCTTGCAGGTATCCTCAAAACTGCTATTAAGCATCATGTACGCTCAAAGTACTGTCTAAAACAGGGGTTTTATCGGAGGGCCGATTGATGAAAAACCATACGGTTTTTTATTTTAGCTTCAAAGATATTAATCTCATCGTTGGGATACCCCAACGATGAGATTAATATCTTTGAAGCTAAAATATACTTTAGAGATACTGTACTTAGCATTCGTTTGTTAGGTTTTTTTTTTTACCTATTACGGCACCGCAGGCTATGGTAACTCCTTCACATCAGGCGGCCCGTATGCTTGTTTTGCCACTAGACTAAGTAAAATATGTGCTATGGGTAATTGTGTATTATCCATCTAATATCTCATAATATATCTAAATTGACACTCCACTGTATATTTTGCCAAAGTTATTCTGTTGAACTTGATGAAGCTTAATTAAAATATACTAATTTAATATGATAATCATCATCATCATTAGGTCCATTTTAGTCTCCACTACAGGAGCACGACCCTCTCTCGTCCGTCCTAGACGGAAGGAGGATTTGGCTTACACTCCCCACGCTGGCCAAACGGGTTGGGGAGGCCTGATGGATATTTGATAATGTATTTCCCTTAGTCGCCTTGTACGACATCCACGGGAAGAAACGGAGTGTTTCTATTCTAGTCTGCCGGAAACCACACGGCCAGATAATGATATGATAATAACCGCTTACTAACAGTAATAAATACACAAACAAACGAAACTAAACTAGTCTGTTTTAATTTAATTTTAATTAAGCTTCACCAACTAAGTTACAGAATAACTTTGGCTGTCCTAATAACACACTACAAAGACGGTAGGTAGTAGTAGGAGGCGGTATGAACAATATTTGAAACATAAACAAGCTCGTCTAAGCCGCCCCTTGGACGATGTGCCCCAATTACGGCGGCTAGTGATGTGACGGTTGGAACTGGGACACAGCGCGAATTTTATTGGTCGTTCTTGAGATTATTTTTTGACGTGACTATTAATAATAATTATTGGCGCATGGGGGCCCATCTAGTGAGTGGCAAGCCACCGCCTGCCGCAAATAACTAGCAATAAAAGCAGTTATGGCAGGCGTCCGTCCCTCTTCTGTAATAGCCCGGTATTAAGTTCACCCAGATCTCATCTCCATAGCCCATTTATTTTCCATCACACTTCGCAATTGTCTCAACGCCTGCCGAGATCTGCTCATGGGTATGTCGTTCCATTGACATATCCTGGAGCGGGTCACGGCGGGCGTACAACATTACATCAAACTTCTCAAAGGGGCCTCTACGCGTTGGATCCATATCCCCGCGCACGCCTATCAAATGACCGGGTTTGACCCGTGATTAAAAAGAGATACAAATAATAATAATAAATATTGTCAGACAAATTACACAGCGCCATCCAGGCCCAAAGTAAGCGAAGCTTGTGTTATGGGTACTAGACAACTGATAAACATACGTAAATACATTTTTTTTTGTAAATACATACTTATGATACATAGAAAACACCCAGACTAAGACAAACAGACATGTTAACGCACACAAATGTTTGTCCTATGTGGGAATCGAACCCACGAGCGTTGGTGTCGAAGCCGCGTCATTGACCGCTACGCCACCGAGCTCGTCGATTATGTCTTTTAGATCGATGAACGCCGGCTGCACACGCGAAAAAGCATGACTCATTGTCACGTTCCTCCTGAAGTGAGGTGAGAGGTAAGCGTTCGGCTTGTAACGCATCTATCTCTCTTCCACTCCATCGGCTGATGTTTTCTTATGACGTTATCAAGTAAAATTATCGTCCGTAAACCGACTTTACAGACAACCATTTTTTTTTAATTTATATATTATAAATGCGAAAATGTGTCTGTCTGTTTGTTACATATCATCACTAAACGGTTGAATCGATTTAAATTCCGATTAACTAAATTACTGCTTTGCTCTATTGAGCAGTTTCTTACACACCAGCCTGACGTTCTCCTGTAAGTGACTTCGGAACTGAACGTCACCGAGATCTCGACGCCGAGAATATTAATGTTCTTGGTGATGATGAGTGTTGTACACTCGAATTGTGGAGTCACAACAAATGGCTTTTTAGCGGTACAATCGGACCTCAGACTAAGAGTTCTCGATCTCTGACACGAGTTGATCACTACTCTCGACTACCTGAGAATGGGGAATGTCAGCACGGCTCCTGGAAAAAGTATCCCTGATGCTGTCATTGGCATATCAATGAATGTTATTAATGGATAATATATTATATTGATATTTTATATACCAATTTGAATTTGATTGATATTAATATAATATTTTTTTATATATATTAACACTATATTTTAAGAAAGGTATTTAACAAACTATTTAATAGCACAATCAAAGCAGTGGATAAAAATAACGTCAATTATCAAAATTTGTGGTCCATCGTAAGAAAAAAACATTTTCTCTTATTATCATTCTGCCTATCCCATGCTTTAACTCGCCTAGTTGGGTTTGTAAATTCTTTGCACTATTGTACGGGGACTCGTGTCCCAGTAAGAATGTCCCCTCACTAGAGCCAGCTTTGTGCGGGTACCCACCACGCATAGTTTAGTATACTTGTGTAACTTTGCCGCATTGTTGCCGGTTCCGCGGCTTGTAACTTCCTTGGTACTTCGAGTGACGCATTTTTACTTAACTCCCTTAGAAGTTAGGCAACTTGTTTTGACACATTCTATTAGCGTATATTACGGGTAAAAGCTTTTATATTTTAAAATATAGAAACTTCTTTTAGGTTTGAGTTATTCCCTACACGAAACGTGTTTTATGACAGTTTTGTAGACTTGACATTTTTTATGGCCTCTTTATCTTCTAATATATAAAATTATCGTGTCGTGTCTCGGTGTTTGTTACCAAACTCCTCCGAAACGGCTGGACCGATTTTTAAGAAAATGTGTGTGTATATCGGGTAGGTCTGAGAATCGGCCAACATCTTTTTTTCATACCCTTAAATGATAAGGGTGACCTACCCCTAAATTAGTTTTTTATATTTTATTGGGATGTTTTTTTTATTATACATACAACTTCAAATTTTCACCCTTCTACCATCAACGCCAAAATTTATATCGCAGAACAACATTTGCCGGGTCAGTTAGTTAGTACCTTATAAATACCATTTTTGACTTCAGTTGCAAATCTGAATATTATTTATAGCTGATACAGATATAAGGCGCAATCCAATCTACCAAAGTAATATGACGAGGTAATGGTTATGGATTATGTCGGAGAGACGCGATCTGTATAAGGAAATGTCATCAGTGTGAACCAGAAATAGCTTCACATATCCAAGATTATACGCCTTGGTGACATTTCCTGTATACATTACATAAATAAACCATATGATTGTACCTACGGGAATATAAACATGTTTACAAAACTGATGCGAAGCGTAGATTTTATATAAGTAAATATACCACATTTTGTTTACAAGTACATAATACACACATGTGTATTACCACAGTATAAGTAATAGTACTGCGTACAGTACGGCCACTCCCTGCCGCTCTCTCGTGTCAACCTCACCTCCCCTCTGAGACAAATCTGGAACAATTTGTATGGAGCTGCACGCACATACGCTCATTCGCGCTCTGCGCAGGCGTCATTGTTTATGTAGTAGTGAAGGACGCGACGTTTGTATGGAGTGGCCGGAGTGTGGTATTACTGTGTAGCATGCGTAGTACATAGATACAATGACATGTAATTATTTGACATTATTTATTTAACCTAGACAATATTGTAATTACATACAAAGTAAATTGTAATGATTATATTATCAGATTATTTAAAAAAAAAAGACATTGGCACGTTTATAAATAAATAAATAAATATTGTCAGACAAATTACACAGCGCTATCTAGCCCCAAAGTAAGCGAAGCTTGTGTTATGGGTACTAGACAACTGATAAACATACGTAAATACATTATTTTTTTTGTAAATACATACTTATTATACATATAAAACACCCAGACCAAGACAAACAGACATGTTCATGCACACAAAATGTTTGTCCCGTGTGGGAATCGAACCCACGAGCGTTGGTGTCGAAGCTGCGTCATTGACCGCTACGCCACCGAGCTCGTCAAAATGTCTCGTTTCTTTCAAGCATTTCTTTATCGCCAATGGTCACTACCGTAATACGTAATATTTTTATCTAATACCGTAATATAACGCTATTAGATAAAAAATAACAACAAAAAATAAGTATATTATTATTGTAAGACGTGTCTAAGTGCCCACAAGGGCCCAATGACTGAATATATAATTTCATTTCATTTCTTTTCAATGGCAATGAATCGTTAAAGCTCTCCGTCCGGTTACGTTTCTATGCAAACGTAAAATGGGAAACGTTACAGTGGCGTAACTTACTAGATGGGCACTGTATCAGAATGTGGTGGAGGCCCTTCTACTCAAACACCTCAGGGCCAGGGGAGTATTCTGTCTATTAGACGAGCTCGGTGCTCGAATGGTTAGCACTGGCCACTTTGACTCCGAGGTCGCGGGTTCGATCCCCGCACAAGACAAATATTTGTGCGCATGTGTGTTTGTCTTGGTATGGATGTTTTCTATGTATTTTAAGTATGTATTTACAAAAATTGTATTCAAGTATTATACCAGTTATCTAGTACCCATAGTACGTAAGCGTAAGTAAGTACGTAGTAGTAAGCTTTGCTTATGTTGGTACTAAATGACAGTGTGTAATTTGTCCAGGAATATTTATTTATTCGAACTGAACTCACCAGGGCCCTAACTAATGTAGATACATAACAAAATACTTGTAGCTGTGTTAAAATAAATAAATAAAAATAATAATAGTCAATAAATTATTATTATTATTTTTATTTATCATTGTAACCATAGCTTAATAAAAATCTTTATAAAATAAATTAAGGGAGTCTTTCCTTTGGGAGCTAATATGAAAAGACCCGAAGCATCAGTAACCCTCGAGAAAGCCACGTAAAGTTGGTCATGCGAAAAACAACCAGTCCTAAGCTTGACCAGCTAATTTTAGCGATTTGTTTATTGTCATAGCAAAGCAAGTGGTCACAGAGAACTGTGTACGTTTATAATTAAAATGGAAAATTGTTGGAGAAGAGTGGTATACGCGGAATAAATACAGTTTCACCGGCACCACTCCCAGTGAGAATCTCAGCTTCAATTATATTTCGCTGCCAAGCATTGACTCTATTTCAGTAATGAGATCTTCCCCTAATTTTTATAATATTCTTGAAAACTCTTGGGCACGTAAAGTTCTATCTACAGCTTCTAGTGCCTTATTGTTTGCCATTTCGCATTGATCTCAAACAATTAGACAGCAATCCTGAAACACCTTCGCTTTATAACAGTTTCGTGTCCCAGAGCATGTCGGTGTTTCAGTTCTGTCTAAATCAAGTAAGATATAGAACATTGTATTTGCGTCCTTTCGCCTAGAAGTAATGTGACTGCAATACCTGGCGATGCTGCTGCGAGATCTTATTTTGGCGCCTGATTTCAGCGACGATTGCTCTCGTCAGGTATGTTTTTTCAGTCACTCCGGGAGCATCTAAGAAAAAAAGTTTTCCCTCGTTGTTTAAAACACTTTCTACCACCAAATCAAATAAACTATGATCTTGCTACATGTAAGAATAAAAGTAGCACCCTGCGGTTTTGTTTTTTAAATACAATCAATATTTTTGTTATTTATTGTTATTTTAAGTAACTTTTTTAGTTCTATTTGCTATTATAGCGTGTTTTTTTACTTTTTTTAAACTATAATTTATTGTAAACACATATTGTTCATGCTAATAAGTTTAACTTTGTTCTGCATCAGGTGTTCCAAATCTTGGATTTTTATACCTCAACAAAAAATGCTCATTAGGTTGACCTTTGCTACGGCGTCATTTTTATATCTCTTATAGTTTACCTGAACCATTACGATTCTGCCTCAGGTGTTCCAAATCTTTGATTTTATACCTCATCAAAAAATGCTCATCAGGCTGAACAATTTTTGCTAAGGCGTCATTTTTATATTTCTTATAGTTTATCTGATCCATTATGGTTCTGCATCAGGTATTCCAAATCTTTGATTTTTATATCTCAACTAAAAACACACATCAGGTTGAACAACTTTTGCTCAGGCGTCATTTTTATATTTCTTATAGTTTACCTGAACCATTATGGTTCTGCATCAGGTGTTCCAAATCTTAGATTTTTTATACCTCAACAAAAAATGCTCATCAGGCTGAACAACTTTTGCTAATGTGTCATTTTTATATTTCTTATGGTTTAGCTGAACCACTGTGGTGCTGCATCAGGTGTTCCACTTTCCAAAATCAAATATACCCTATATGTTGCCCAGGCTTATCAGCTATATAACAAAAAAAGTTTCAATCAATATTTTGTTATTTATTGTTGGAGATTAGCGTGTACAAACAGACATACATACATACAGACAAACACAGACATTTTTTTTTAATTCTTACTCTATTACTTTGTCTCCATCGCCTCCAATTGTTTTTTGTAAATACATTCAATGTACAGACACATTATTTTTACTGTTTTATTATATGTATAAAGATGTATAGATATAGATTAGTGACCCGCCTTCGTCTGGATAGAACTTACGACGACGACGCCTTGACGATTTTGAAGGCAAGAGTTTTTTTTTTCTCAGCAATTATAAAACGTACGAATGTAATTTTTGACTATATGTGATGCTTCATTTTGTCAGTTGCCATTACACAAGTATCTAATTTATAACAGAAAAAAAAATGTTAAAATAATCCCTTCAAACGCAACCTGGTCGAAACGTCAGACAGTAATAATGGTATGTAAATACCCATAAGCATGATCGCGTTAATTCCCGCTCTTATTTTTCATAAATCATGCAACGCGAAAGTATAAAAGTTAATATATGTATTTTATATGCTTACGGAACAAAGGAATTCTTTTAAATGTTCACTTCAAAAACGTAAAATACGCAAAAGTTATAGATTTTTTATGAACAAAAAACCAGGAGCAGTACGCATTTTCGTCTGAAATAATAGGTATCGTCAATATGGATTTTTGATACTACGTCGAGTGGTAAAAATACATACATACCTGATGTCAAGTAGTGGTCAATTTGGTTTTATAAATATTTATAAGAATCGAAAAATTCACCTCGCCCGGCTAGGTTGTTTCTGTACAATTTACACAGCGCCATCTAGTCCCAAATTAAACGCAAAGCTTGTACTATGGATACAAGACACATTATGTTATATATATTATTATTATTACATTTTTTTTTGTAAATACATAGGTACTTATAATACATAAAAAACACCCAGACCAAGGCATACAGACATGTTCATGCACACAAATGTTTGTCTTATGCGGGAATCGAAATCACGACTTCGGAGTCAAAGTGGCCATTGCTAACCATTCGACCACCGAGCTCGTCTTTTATATAGTTGTGCTTAGTAGTGTAATACTTAATAGGCGCCACACTGCGTTTAGACAGCAGAAAATATATATTTTTTTTATAAAGTATTATAACTTTAAAATATTACGATCTAGCTTATGGGCTAATAAGTAATTTAACTTTAACATAAACTTCTAAATATTATTTTCTAAGAATAATGTCCATTGACTTTTCTTAGTGTCTATTAAGGTGAAACACTTTCTTATTGTGTTATATTTAATGCACTATCACTAATATTGTCTCACTTATTACAACACTAACTCAAAAGGTTTTGTTCTTTTGAGTCTTCTCACTAGGTCTGTGTTATCGAGAAGTTTGACTACCTCTGGATTCACATGGTGATGAAGTCTAAGTTCATGAACTTCTGCATATCTTTGTATCACTTTGTCCACAAACTCCACTTTAAGGTTCCGATGGAGATAGTCATTTTTGAAATACCACGGTGCATTTACAATGCCCCTAAGTACTTTATTTTGAAAGCGCTGAATAACTTGCTTGTTACTCTGTTTCGTACAGCCCCATAACTGTACTCCATAAGTCCAAACTGGCATAAGGACTTGCTTATACATCAGTAATTTATTGTGAATCGACAAACTAGAGTTCCTCCCGATCAGCCAATACATGTTTTTGTATCGTATCTCTAACTCCTCTCGTTTCTTCTTGACGTGAGCGTTCCAATGTAATTTCACGTCTAGGGTCATACCTAGATATTTGGCCGTATTGACATACGGGATCTGCTGTTTATTTAAAAACACTGGATGGTAGTGCGGATTTTTGTTTGTGAAGTCAATATGAACCGATTTTGACTCATTTAGTTTAATTCGCCATTTTTGCGTCCAGTTGTGAACTTTTGTGATGGCAATTTGGGTTTTCTCAAGTGCTTCTTTGTATGTGTTCTCAACAGACATTATGGCAGTGTCGTCGGCAAAAGTCGCAATTGTATTATTTTCTAATTTAGGAATATCACGAGTGTATAATAGATACAGGACCGGGCCTAAGACACTTCCTTGAGGTACCCCAGCTTTAATTTCCTTTAGATCAGAGTATTAGATCAGAGCAGAAAATATGAAATGCAAAAATTCGTCACCATGACAAACCTTCCTAGTGGCTAATTTGGAACAGCATTCGACCGCTCACTGAGAGGTCGTGGGTTCAAATCCCACCTAGGTGACAAGTGAATTTTTTCACTTTTTTTTATATTTATAATATTCTGGCAAGTTGGCCGAATTCAATTATTTTAATAATAATGGTCACGTACCCTATACCTAACTGCTAATGCGCCCCTGTGTGCCAACCTTCCCGTTATATCACAAGATTGCGAGTCTCTCGTCCAGACCAATCAGATGAGAGAACCTTTACCCGCACCGCTCTTGCGTTCAGTAAACCAACCGAGCTCACAAGCGGATTGGTAGTAGGTCTCAATAATAATGGTCAATTTGATTGTTAAAATCTTTCACTTTCCATACAAAATATTTGAGACTTCGTAATTATATATGGCTTGGAACATAACATATGGAACGCAAGCCGCTTTACAGGTTTCGTTTCACGTTATTCGCTGTCAAGTCGGTGAAGTGACGATCGTTTCCAATTCTCGGGGACAGAGTGAATCAAATCCGACGTGATAATGATTACAAATCACGTTGAGGCAGATGTGATCAATACGCACGTAAATGGATAATATTCACGTCGCAGACGCCCCGGCGCCTAACATAACAGAATTATGAAAATCATTTCAGCTTCGCCCGGAATATTCCGTCCAATTTAAAGTAATGCGTTTTATTAAACAGCTCATGATTTCATTTGAGTAGGTGCTACGTTTATAATTATATTTGGCCTCCCTCTGCGCGGAATTAGTTTAAAGTTGGTATGGAAAATAATTACATTTATTTAATGAGATTTTTCATTTGAATTTTAAGTAATCTTGCAGTTAAAGCTGTGCAAATGTGTTCGTGTCTTAAAATTATATATTGTTTTGTTTTTTTTTCTTACAATCTGGGATTTTTTTGGTGAAAGAAAAAAGTTACTAAGAACAATTTGATGTTAGATTAAGTAATTTTTTTAAAATATTATACATAGAAATTATATTATGCATATGATTGATAAACTTATAGAAGACGCTGGGTGTTTTGCCCACATACTTTGGATTTTTTCCCTACGCTTAAAAACAAACAAAGCCGAAATACAAAACATTACTTGCATATAGACAATAAAGTATCGGCAATACAAATCTTCTCTATATATAGTATTAGTATATATACAGATATTTTATAGAAAAGCTCATATAATGCGCGCTAGCGATATATCATGTTGCGAGCGTTTGTATGGCTGCAGTAACCGCTTCATATCAGGCGTCATCACATTTGAGTCACATATATCAAGATCATAGACGTCAGATTTGTGTCGTTATTTTCCAGGTTTTCCGGTCGTCACCGCGTGTGGTCGAGCGTGGTGCTGGCGGCGCTCAGCATGCTCGCCAAGGAGACCGGCCTCACGGTGCTGCTATTCAACATAGTCTTCGATTTTTACCGGTGCTGGAATCCTATAGCCAGGTAAATATTTCTATAATCTAGTTGTTCTTCATATAATATATATACTTTGCTATCCATTATTTTACAAACCATTCCACAGCACAGGTTAGTTGGAAGAGATCTCATTATTACCTGTACTGTATAATTTATATGCAATAAAGAATAAAGAAAAAAATAAAAATCATTCATTTATAGTTTTAGGGTTTCGTACCCAAAGGGCGCCAACGGGAACCTTAATGGAACAGAGACTGCTGTCTGCCTGGGGTGCGCCAAAGTTCACCTACATTCTCAACTCCAATAATTGAAACTCCGAAAATGTTCTTCCTAACAATCACAATTCCTAACTACTCTGTTTCTAATGTTCATAATTCCGAATCGTTCAACTTCCTAATATCCATAGCAATAAATATCTATTATACTATTATTTGTTTTTATGACTGTTATGGACATCGTCGGTAGTACCACAGGTAGTACTACAAATTCTATGAATGAAAACTTTGGGAAGAAAAAATTTAGGAAGAGTGATCATTCGGATAACAAATCGGTAGAAAGAACAATTTCGGATAAAAAACTTTAGGTGAGCCAATATGGACCCGTCTGCCTGTCTGTCACAAGACTCTAGTTCTTGAACCGTAATTGTCATTTTCACCGATTATGTATGTGCCGTTATAACAACAAATATTAAAAATAAGATGAAGTTAAATAAAATTAAAGAGGGTCGTCATAGAAGAAACTTGGTTTTATAAATATTTAAAAAACATGGAAAAAATTCACCCCCTCCTAGGTGGGATGGCAAATTGGCCGAAATCAACTATTTAAATAATAAAAACTTGACTTTGTACAGAGGTACTGAACCCTTCATGTACGAGTACGAGTCCGACTCGCAGTTGACCACATTTTTTTTTTTATATACTACGTCGGGTGGCAGACAAGCATACGGCCCGCCTGATGTGAAGCGGTTACCGTAGCCATATTAACGCTCGCAACATAATATCGATATCGCTCGCGCGCCGCCACCCCCACTGCCAACGCAGCATCTCCTTCCTTTCTGGTGACCTCAATCACTCGCAGGAACACAACAACCCTCAAGGGAGTTGTTATTTGGCTGCGGTATTCTGTGAGGTGGAGGTACATTCAAATTCAAATTCAAATTCAAATCGTTTATTTTCTCTCTCTATAAAACAGTTTTACAACAAGGGCATAAATAGATGGTACAATTTTTTTAATAGAGAGGGACTGGCGCCTGAACTAAGCCGAGGCCTGTATCTCAGTGCACCAGTTCCCTCCCCGCGAAATGTGGATGGCACAAAGTACCAAGAAACAGTAACAAAAAAAAAACGATAGACAATTCCCCAGTCGAGTAGCTTACAATTACGCTCCCTACCTCTCTTTTCGCCAGAGCTTCGTTTGTCGGTCAGCAGGGTGCACCACGTGCAGGTGAAGTTGGCTTTGGTTCAAAGATGTTGATGAACTACTTACACCCCAAAACTACTTACACCCCATTATGTATAGTGCACAGCATCTCAATGCTGTACGAGTACTTTTTACAGCCTTTGTGGCCTTAGGGTGTTATATACAAACTGCGACAAGTTACCGGCCCAGGCTCGTGTTATGACAGAAATACAGTTTGCTTTCAATTCACTCGTACCGGCTACCAGTAAGCAGATAATCGGGCTCTTTACATTAGCACCCTTATTATCTTAATATAGCTTATCTTTTGTACATTATGTTTTAGTGAAGACCAATAATCTTTTTAAACAAAAGAGGTCAACAGATGATAAGGTTTTTACTCAATTTTTGTATACCATGCCGAAAGAGTTAAACGAGCATACAGCCCGGCTGATGTAAAAGCTCATCAAATTTTCAATTAGATGCAGTTCATATAAACTATTACTGATACATTTAATGGAGCTCGTGAAGAATTCAGTAATCAATCTTTCAGTATTTTGTATAGTTTAGAAATAATCCATCACTTCGTTCCACCCTGTATTAAAGAGATGGTCACGAAAAACATGAAGAAGAAGGCTTATCAAAACATTGCCTTGAAACTATTATAAACTAAGCAGAGATTTTGAGTTCATGCACCTAAAATTAGACAGCAATGAAGCTTTGTCCCATTAATTCAACAAATACACATGCCTTTGTTAACATTTTCCAGATTATCATCAGGAG
This sequence comes from Hypsopygia costalis, assembly GCA_937001555.2. Lineage (NCBI taxonomy): Eukaryota > Metazoa > Arthropoda > Insecta > Lepidoptera > Pyralidae > Hypsopygia > Hypsopygia costalis. Next base: position 32,431,438 of record OW443329.2, read on the forward strand.
TCAAAAGTCGTTGTTATTATTAAGCAGAGATTTCATTTCTTGCACCTAAAATTTGATAGCAAAGCTTTGTCACATTACTTCAGCAAATACACATGCCTTTGTTAACATTTTCCAGATTATCATCAGGAGTCAAAAGTCGTTATTATTATTAAGCAGAGATTTCATTTCTTGCACCTAAAATTTGATCGCAAAGCTTTGTCACATTAATTCAGCAAATACACATGCCTTTGTTAACATTTTCCAGATTATCATCAGGAGTCAAAAGTCGTTGGAGAAGCGACTGCCTTTGGGGACGAGTGGCGCGAGTGCTGGGGGCTCTGGCGCTGCTGGTCGGCGTCAGGTTGGCCTTGCTGCAGGGTTCACTGCCAGCTTTCTCGCCGCAGGATAACCCGCCAGCATTCCATCCATCTTTTACCGTCAGGTAGTACAATACTTGAGAACTAATTTACCAATATTCCACATTTTACATCATGTTGCTTCGAGCCTCTCTCTACTCTAGAACCATCCTTCCCCAATTGCCAATACTGACTCAGCAGATGTGGCTGTCAAACTGCGATTTCAGCTTGCTAACTCTGAAAATTCTGCCTACAACTTTGGTTCTCTGTCGAATTTCATTGTTCCGGATTCGATATTTTAGAGAAGCTCCTACCATAATTCTCTCCAACGTACGCTGTGGATCTTTCTCCTGTGGACCAGCCTATGATCAGTTTTTGCACCATAGGTGTTAGCGGTAAAAGAGTGAGCCCAAAATGACCATCGCCAACACCATAGGCTGATCAAATCAGGGAATCTTCTGGGGTGAGCTTCAATAATGTACCGCAACATACCCAGGACCGCGACAGATGGAGGGAAGTCATTCCCATTAGAAGACACAGGTCAGGAAACGACTAAGAAGAGATTATCACACTATATCATATTTCTATCAGCTCAAAATAGACAAAATGTGCGGTGTGTCAGATTTTTATCTCTGTCACAATTTATTATCCTAAGAATCTTATTAATAAAATTGTTTTTATTGTAATTCCAGGTTAATGACATTCTGCTACCTGGCCGCGTTCAACTGGTGGTTACTCCTGTGCCCGTGGACCCTCAGTCACGACTGGCAGATGGGGTCGGTGCCTCTGGTCACCAGCGGCTGGGACCCAAGGAACTTGCTTACCTGTGCCGCTATCATTACCTTGCTGGCACTGTCCTACCGATGCATCGTAGACTTAGAGGTAGAATCACAGTGATTTTTATCTATACAATTGAATAAAATTGAAGTATCTTGAGTTTTTACTAAACACATCTGAATAAAAATTGTAATTAAAACTTTTGTTCGTCTGTTTATTTGAATGAACCGATTTTGACGGGACATTCAGTAGGAGATAAATGTTTTAAAGAAGTAAGTAAAGAGGTAATTTAGAATACTTTTCTTAAAAAAAACAGAATTCGGATACCGCGCCGAATATGTTTTTGTTTATATCTAAACCGACAAAGTCGCAGGCAACAGCTAATGAAAAAAAGTGTTTTCTTCTGCGTGCCATCAGTTTTATGTAATGAACTGCCCACTGAAATTTCCTAAGAGACTATAGCATGGAGTTCTTCAAAGCAGTGAAGAGGTTTAGGTTGTGGAAAGCTCTTGGCATCAAGCGTCTAGTGTATTGAAACTGCTTACTCTCAAGCAGGCAAATGTAAATTTGTATCCACTTGATGAGGAGCTCGACGGCGGCGTTATTGTGCCTGGCAATATAATCGATCACGCAAGTCAAGCAAAGTCGGCCGCAGCCTGTCCATGCATGGGTTGATTTATCTGTAACTCCATCGTGCTTCGCAGGGCACGTTAAGCCATCGTTCTCTGCTCTTGTCGTTAGATAACAGTCGTTAAGCTAAGTCAGTAGTCTTAGGCGGCTTGAAAACACTGACCTCCATCAAACCACAGTTGAGCAGCGTGGTGGAGTATGCTCTAAACCCCTTCGATTCAGGAGAGACCCGTATCCCAGCAGTAGGATGATTAAGGGTTGAGGACGGCAACGATGGTTTTAAAGATTAGTTTCCAAGATTCTAGCGATATATTCCAATAAAACCATTATTATAAAATTCCAGCTGCAGCGCCACTCGCCAGTAGTAGTGGGTCTGATGCTGCTGGTGATACCTTACCTGCCTGCGTCAAACCTGCTCGTCACTGTGGGCTTCGTGGTGGCTGAGAGGGTTCTCTATATACCCAGGTAAATCTTTAATGAGTTTATTACCATCCAGGAATTCAGGAGATCTTACTGAATTTAAGAACTTCGAATGCCTAAATCGGGGGGTTCTACAAAAAGGACGTGAAGAGGTTTATATTTTGGCATATTTTTAAACGTCACCAAAGAAGGAGGAGGTTCTCAATTCGGCTGATTTTTTTTAAATGTTTGTTACTTAATTACTCCGTGATTTATAAACCGATTTGAAAAAAACTTTTTATTATTTATACTTTTTTTTATACTTCCAGATTGGTACCATATTTTTTTCATCATCATCATCAGCCTGTATACATAAATGTAGAGTAATGTTTGGAGTTGGTTTTTCAGCCAATAATCATTTTATTTGCAGCCAATAATTACTACATCCTTTCTATTGTCTAAGAGTTTATTTATCTGGGGAGACCACTTTACTTAGAGTAATTCTTTTAATATCCATAATCGGTTTATTATCAGATCAGTACATGCTAATCGTGTCATTCCAAATATTCGTTTATAAAAATATACCTACGTGTATTAATCATGGTTCGATTAAGTCCCTTCGGATCTTGATCTAACATGAAAGTTCATGTTAGTCTAACTTATCAATCGGGAGGGTTCTTAAAACGGGCGTGAAGAGGTTTTTACGGTGTCAGCATAACTCACAGTAACTGCCTTCCATTAGGCGGGCCATATGCTTGTTTACCACCTTAGTGCTATAAAAAAAACATTGCCCGCGGGTTTAGCCAAGTCTAAGTCCAGAAACCAGAGGAATTCATTGGTTTAATATAAACAATCATTATATCAAAGTAAGCACAATTAGTTAGCCCAGTTGCTGCAGCATTGCTGGATATATACTATTGGATTTCACCTTAATACGAGTATTGTAACCATTTTTGAGGTCACTTAAATCGATTATTTGTATCATTATTCAAGGACATAAGAAGGTATGTTCTTTAGCAACAAATCTGGTAACGTGATTGAAACTCGCCTATGTCATATTGACATCCAAATTCGTAACGTAGTCTTGGCAACTGTTAGCACTGAAGCGGGGCCGGTGGCGGCGATGGAGGAAAAATAAGACGTTAAGTGAATTGGTTTGAAAAAAAAAATTTCTTTAGCAACAAATCTGGTAACGTGATTGGAACTCGCCTATGTCATATTGACAGACATCCAAATTCGTAACGTAGTCTTGGCAACTGTTAGCACTGAAGCGGGGAGGAAAAATAGGACGTTAAGTGGTTTGAAAAAAAAAACAAACAAAAACACGGTAGAAAAAGAGGTTCGTCTCGTCCTCGCAGTCTTATATTCACAGACATTCAATACTATTGAAATTGAATGTCTGTGCTTATATTACGTGTCATCGCTCTGGTGGCAGAAAGTTGAACTAAACTAGTGATTATAGAATTTATAGAGGGCGCTGTATTAAAGTTTATCGTGTCAAATTAGCCCTCAGAGAGCATGTGGCAACAGCAACCTGTAAGAATATACCTTGTATCTTGCTACCATGATTTGTACGATATTCCAGCGTGGGCTCCGTGATCCTGACGGTGTACGGCATCGAGCTGGCGTGGCGCCGGTTCGCCGGGAGCCGCCGCCTGCTGCTGCTGGCCGCCGCGGCGCTCGTCGCGGCCGGCGTCGCTCGCACGCATCTCAGGAACAGGGACTGGAGAACTAGAGAAACTCTATTACGGTACGTGTATGTCAAATATCTCTATGTAAATAGAGATATTTGATAACCGTCGACCTGGATCACAGACTAAAAGTCTCACACGGAGTGATGGAGAAAACCTTTTCAATTAATCAATCAATCAATCAGTATGTTTTCTGTCTGAGAGGAATATTAAACAGTATTTTCGAAAAATTTACAGTATCTTATTTATTTAATGATTTAGATACATATTTTTAAGAGCTTCTCGCACAACTTATTAAAAACTTCATACGCCTTACCACAGTTATAATTAAAATTTAAATCAATGAATAGCTCATTAAAAAAATATCTATGAGCTCTAAGTCTAACACTAGTGTTAAGCATTTTGATCCTGGAAACAGTAATTTCAATTTTGTATACTTTATTTTTGTTAAACAGTAAAAAGTATAATGTAGTGAAAAACAGTAAAATACTGTTTTTTTAAACGGTTTTATTTAGCTCACCCCGTTTGTTTTATTTATTATTTATTCTTGGGTCAAATTTAGTAATTCAAATTTGACCCCCTTCCTGTTGACAGATTGATCTGAAATTTGGTACACACCTTTAGTTCTGGTGACAATACAATTAAATAAATTCTGTTTCATTGTAAATCCAAGATGGCCGCCGCTACAAAATGGCGGTTTACAAATTTTGTCTCGACTACCTCAATATGGGTATCAAATGAAAGGGCTTGACTAGTAGAACACAGTTCACATGAAAAAAAAATGAAAATCCAAGATGGCTGCCGCTACAAAATGGCGGTATACAAATTTTGTCACGACTACCTCAATATGGGTATCAAATGAAAAGGCTTGACTAGAAGAATACAGTTCACATGAAAAAAAATGAAAATCCAAGATGGCCGCCTCTACAAAATGGCGGTTTACAAATTTTGTCACGACTACCTCAATATGGGTATCAAATGAAAGGGCTTAACTAGTAGAACACAGTTCACGATGAATATTATAAAATCCAAGATGGCCGTCAACAAAATGGCCGGTTGGCGCGGTTACATAACGTCTCAATTTTCAATATGGGTATCATTTGATACCCATTTTTTCAATATGGGTATTCATTTGAATACAAGACAAATTTAAAATTAAAAAAAATAATGACAAAAGTCAAATCTAAACTTAATAGAACGAGAAGTACTATGTAATGAAATTAGAAACTAAAAATTTGAAAATAAAAATTATGTAAAAAAAACTTTTAATTTAAACGGTTTTATTGAAAATAGTGTACTAAAAGCTAAAAAATAATTCGGTAGGTCGGAGGTTTCAGTCATCACACCCCTCTCCCTCATCAGTCTAAGGCATTGATCAGACAAAATAATAAAATCGTTGGGCCGTGTTTTCATCCAGTCAACTCAGTTTACGCTACGCCCAACGATTTTATTATTTTGTCTGATCAATGCCTTAGACTGATGAGGGAGAGGGGTGTGATGACTGAAACCTCCGACCTACCGAATTATTTTTTAGCTTTTAGTACACTATTTTCAATAAAACCGTTTAAATTAAAAGTTTTTTTTACATAATTTTTAACAGTATAGTTGGAAACTCTAGCTGTAAGGGATCGAATCCGGAACTAATAACTTCGACGGACACCCTGGGAGAGTCAGCCAGCTGAAGTGGCATTGGGCTGGCCACATCTGCCATCTGCCACACGCTTAAGGGACGACAAAGTTCAGACAAGCTTTCAGTACCTAAGCGTAAGGTTGAAATTCCTTTCCGATAGCGAGCGGTGCGATGGTAGAAGGAAGCCATTAACTCATCTGAACACAGCCCATTGTACAATCGGTACAACGAACAAATGTAAAAATTCGAAAAAATGTAAACTAATATTATAAAGATTTGTGTGTTTGTAACGAATAGGCTCCGAAACTACTGGACCGATTTCAAAAATTCTTTCACCAATAGAAAGCTACATTATCAGGGAGTAACATAGGCTATATTTTAATTTCGAAAAAATTAGGGATATTTTGTCCACCCGTGTGAAGCCGGGACGGGCCGCTAGTCATTAATAAACATCTGTGTCCATTCAGGGCGGACCTGGCTGTTCTCCCGCACAACGCTAAACTTCACTACAATTTTGCCAACTTCTTGAAGGACATCGAGCAACAGGAGAACGCTATAAAACACTACAAAGAAGCATTGAAGTAAGTCCGTTTAATTTGTTGTGTATGCCTATTTTTTTATACCTACCACGTCGATCAAACAACGGGCTGCTCGATATCAAGTAGTTTGCAAATGAAAAATGAAAAAATATTTATTTGACAGTAAACACATATATCGAGTCATTTACACTATGGATCCACACACTAGGCGTGCAAGCCTGTATCGTGTGGCCCATCAGATTTATCGTTATCTCATTCGTTTGGTGCCGGCTGTTTTCTAAATCGATACAACAAATCGAAAACAATATCAACTAATACAAATAAAAATTAAACATTTAATAAGAAATCATGATATACTACTACATATATACGCATACAAATACATATATAGTATATAATTATATATACATATATACATACATACATTCATACAATCATTAATATCAATAAAACCATACCACATTGATAAACACAACTATATTATACTAGTGAACGTACTGTAGCAATTTTACCACTTCTTCATAGTCGAGATCCCTTAGGATCAGTAGTACCATTGAATTGATGATCCATTCCTTTATACTTGTCTTAGCTTCACGTACTGTGCATAGCTTAAGATCACAAAATTTAGCTACTTTGTTATAAATATTTGTTTGTAAGTAAGGATTAAATCGTTTTGCAAATGTTGTGTGTACATGCGGCAAAGTGACTTTAAATACACGTTTACGCAGCCTGTTGACGCCTGCAATACATCTTGTATTACTTGCACCTTAGTACCCCCACTGCTTACGCAGTATATCGTACATTCACATGAATACTCCTTAAGAACATATGAGTGGAGGTTTTATTAGATGAAGGTGCCATCGCAGTCAAGCTAGCAATATCTTATGTTTCTTTCGGCAGCAGCTCGTTTGCTATTTGGTACACACCACATGCAAGTAAGGTTATGCAAGTAAGGTAAGGTCTCTATATATGGTTAAAAGCATAGATTTACAAGAGATTGTCGAGCCCGGTGCTCGAATGACTAGTAACGGCTACTTTGACTTCAAGGTCGCGGGTTCGATGGGGTGTTTTGTATATATCGCATGTATGTATTTACAAAAAAAATGTATTTAAGTACATTTATCAGTTGCACCCATAGCACAAGCTTTATGCTTACTTTGACTTGATTTTATGCTTAATTTGAGACTAGATGGCGCTGTGTAAATGATCTAAAAAAAACCTCTGGCAAAAGAACATTCGAGCATGATTATAGGGCTGCCCGTATGTGGAAATACCATCGACGAATAATCATTGTTAAACCTATAACGGTTTTATAGTGAGACGTTATATATAGAAATATGTTGCGGTATGTAATTTAAACAATAAATGATTTTAAAAAATCACCGATTTCGAACTGGGACCCGGATAAGCTGAAGCCGTTTCACATCGGATTTTTGGATTGCGAAAATCAAACTTCTGCTCAGATTTATGGTGTTTGTTGATGTTATTGTACTTGTACAGGTTTGACTTAGCTGGTAGAGACCCTGCAGCTCTATTGACTAAGCTGAAGATGTTTCTCAATAACTAAAACGTAACATTTTTGAATCAAAATATTCGACGGTAATCGGCTTCAGATTCGGCGGTAGGGCCCGAGGACTTCTTTGTCAATAGCGTGGAGTTCTTATGAATGACACAAACTAAAATTCTCTGTCGCACCATCGACAGTTATCGAATCGAAAAGAATAACCAGCATATCGAATTATAACTTAATACAAACGCCATTCTCAACGGATGTACAGAGACCGTGTCCAATCGTGAATTACTTTCGTATTCGAGTACCTTCTATCGTTACTCAACTCTTTCTGGCCGTCTAATCTATTCTACTTTGTGTGCATAACATTTCAAGATGCCCATCACTAATCGGTAAATATCTTGTCAACAATGTTTTGTTATTTCCAAGCTTTTATTTAGTTCAATACTCAATATCTTTACTGCATTTTATATGTAGTACATAACTATGTTATACAGTATACAGCCCACCTCTTTAGGATTTTAATGCCTTATTTCCAATATTGCTGTCTCGCACATTGCTAAGAGGGGAAGTCAAATTCCAAAAGCTTCTTACTCTTACTAATTTCTTCTGATTCAATTCTTTGTGACTTCCAATGTAATCGTAGTCTTATTACCCCCAGGATAACAATGGAGTTCAGTGTTAATTGCCTTTTTTGGTAATCGCCGCTGTTAATCCTGGCTACACTGGAGACACAGTGGTGGGAATGTGTGGTGGGCCCCCGTCCCGAAAAATACAGTATAGAGATTATTACATACATTATGAACCCTGGTGGGCATTGAAAACATGTGTTAGTGATTTTTGAGGTACGACAGGTATATAGGATGGATTTAGGCGTTTCAATGTTTATTCATTTATTTTACCAGTATATTATTGGTCTAGTTTATCATATGAGTAGGTAACCATAAATTTCATTGTTTGTCTTAATAACTATGTAACAAAATTAAATAGTTTTCATTCCTTATTTTCTCCTCCTTAGTTAAAAATATATTGGTTCTATAAACCTGCTTACAACGTAATTTTAGTTCAGTTTCACCCCGGTGTTTGTAATCAAATCTTACAAGTTCTTGATCCACTTCCCACTCATACCTCCATTTTAATCCTATGTGGCGTGTACGACAAAATTATCATCATCATCATCAGGTTCATTTTAGTCTCCACTACAGGAGCACGACCCTCTCTCGTCCGTCCAAGACGAAAGGTGGATTTGGCCTACACTCCTCACGCTGGCCAAACGGGTTGGGGAGGCCTGATCGGATATTTGATAATGTATTTCCCTTAGTCGCCTTGTACGACATCCACGGGAAGAAACGGAGTGATTCTATTCTAGTCTGCCGGAAACCACACGGCCACTAAACCGCCATTTACAAAATCCACGTTAATCGCTATGATATATGAGTATCAATCAACATATGAAAGGGCTTCAAAAAATGAACGAAACATAGTAAGTAAACTTTTATAGTTATTAATGACCAATGAAAGCTTGTTAAAAAAATGGGGTGTAACTGTGTCATGGACACGGTGTATTCTACATGAGTACGTTATATGCACTAAAATTATCTCAAAATGGCAGCGCTTCCCTCTCCCCTGCACGCGATGTTCCATAGTCCTTACTTAGCGTTAAGTTTTTTGATCCTTTATCTACCCAGTGTGTGATTGAATTTTGGATGACTGTAGTTGATGACAGATTTGTAGTTGCAACACCAAACTATATCCCCCGATTTTGTTATAATTCGTTTTTTAGGGTTCCGTACCCAAAGGGTAAAAAGGAACCCTATTACTAAGGCTCTGCTGTCCGTCCGTCCGTCCGTCTGTCACCAGGCTGTATCTCATGAACTGTAATAGTTAGACAGTTGAAATTTTCACAGATGATGTATTTCTATTGCCGCTATAACAACAAATACTAAAACACAGAATAAAACAAATATTTAAAGGGGCTCCCATACAACAAACGTGATTTTTTTTTGCCGTTTTTATAGATAATGGTACGGAACCCTACGTGCGCGAGTCCGAGCCGCACTTGGCCGGTTTTATTATATAATTGCCTTCCTGTGGAAGCAATTTGAAACACATATTAACTTCAAAAATATTTTGGTTTATTCTTTGTTTGTGCAGATTGTGGCCGAGTTATGCAAGTGCCCACAACAACCTGGGGACTCTGGTTTCGGGCTGGAGTCACGCCGAGCACCACTTCCTGCAGGCGCTTAAGTACAACCGGGACCACGTCAATGCACATTATAACCTTGCCAAATTATACAGGTATAGTACCTCTCAGTCTCAGTAGGCTAATATTAAATACCAAATTTCCTTACACGTGGAAGTTCAGCTACGAGTTCGATACCTTCAGAGATAATATAACCTATCTATGGTTACATGTGACAAGCTTGGTGGTCGAATGACTGGCAATGGCAACTTAGACTCCGAGGTCACGGGTACGATCCCCGCACAAGACAAATATGTGTGCATGAACATGTCTGTTTGTCATGGTCTGAGTGTTTTCTATGCACTATATGTATGTATTTACAAAAAAAAAATTAAGTACAATATAAGTTATCTAGACCCCATAGTACAAGCTTTGCTTAGTTTGGGACTAGATGGCAGTGTCTAAAGTGTCCAGAAATAAATATAAAATGTACCGTTATTATTATAGGTACTTTTTATATATATTTTTTTTTGCATGTTACTATTATGTACCTACACTACATTTTCAAGTTGTTTCTACGAGCGGCAATGCAACAATTTCCAGTGAAAAACATCTATTAATAGGCATATGGCCTTAACAAATGCATGTCTCTATTGTTCGCCTTATCGTTCGCTGAATCTGTAAAATGTCACTGCAACTGAGATGATATCAGTAACAAAGATGTTTGCCGACATACCTTGTATTTGTAATGTTTAATTGTACAGTTTGCCAACAGTTATAAATTTCTAATTATGTTGAATCTTATACTTTGTTATGTTATTACTTCAAAGAGTTAATATTACCAATGTTTTAAAGAATTAGACAAATAGTAAATGCTTATTTATTTGTTTCTTTATAAAACTTTATTGCAATAAGATACAATGGAAGTAATCCATACATAAAATAATATTTGCAAGGGCGAACTTATTCCGTGAATATCTCTTCCAGTCAACCGTTGTCTTTAAGTAACCGGATGGAATTCGTAATGTGTTAATTACAAAAATAATAGCAACTTACTATAATGTTATTGTCGTATCACGTAATAAGAGAAAACTTTAAATACGCAAAATAATAAATATGTTGTACTTCTATCATTTATTCAGAAAGAAGAATCGCATGAACGAGTCTCTCAAAATGCTGGAGCGCTGCATCACTCTGGAGCCTCGGTTCATCCAGGCGTACCTGGAACTGCTGCTGATTACCGAGGATGGCGACAAGAGAGCCATCCTGGACAAGCTATTAGAACTTGAACCAACCAACTGGGAGCATTACATCCTATATGGAAATTGGTTGAAAGATAGAGGTCAGTGTATGTAATTATTAGGAAATATGGACTTCATTTTCTTCTACCAAATCAACCCATATTTATCATACTGCTGGCAGAGGGTTTTAGAGCATGCTCAACCACGCTGCCCAACTTGGGTTGGTGTAGGTCTGTGTTTGCCAGTTGCTGAAATGCCACTAACTTGACCTAATGCCTCGTCTAATAACATCATGATGACCGGGACCAATTGCGAGCTTCTCCGCTTGTCATTTTTCTTCCCTCTGTTTTTCCTCATTTGATAGGTCATGTTTTGAATGTTGGAAATATTCAAATATCGTATTATATACAACACAACATGACAAGTTTTTTGTTCCTTCGATAGACGTATTAAACTATTAAAACATCTAACCACCCCACCCCTCACCCTCCGCCCCCTTTATTTTAAGACATATATTGCTTCCCAGGATTACTACCACTATCTTTGGAGTACTACACGACAGCAATGCGACTGTCGTTCAGCGGCATTACGCAGAGTCCTGAACGTGGCAAGATGCTGTCGATGCGCGCCACGTGCCTAGCATTACGAAGCACAGGCCAACGGGCTAAGGTGCTGCAATTAGTGACCAGGTAAGTCAACAGCGGATGGCTTTATTCTATACATAGTTCTTAAAAACCATAGGCTATAGTTTTTTCCTTGCGTTTTATCGCCCATACTAAATACAATATATTGCTATATTGGTATGTGAGAGTATTAATGTGAGAATTTATATACTAGGGCATACATAGGTATCGAGTAATACCTCCAACCGGTGCGGCTTTCCATCATGATCTACAGTGTAGAAACTTTGACTCTGACGTTGGGCCGGCCCATAAAATCACGGTCGCACTGCGAGCAATGCCTCCGCATCGATCGCCGCGACAAAGCTCGGGGCGTCCTCCTTCTATAGATAGATCGATGACCTAAAGTGGCGGGATTCGGAAAGTGGAGGATCGCTTACGGATTAGGGAAGGCCTATACCGAACAGTGGATAGAAGCATACGGATGACGACGTATGTTTATGTCTGGCAGATGGCAGGCGGCGCGCGGCGGCGGGCAGCCGGTGGCGGCGCGCGCGCGGGCGGCCGCGGCCTGGCGGCTGCGCACCGAGCTGGCCGGCCGCGCCGCGCTCTACGCCCGGCCCGGGGCTCGCCCGCGCCCGGTATGTACTTGTCACGTTATATCACTACGGCCGCGCTCTACGCCCGGCCCGGGGCTCGCCCGCGCCCGGTATGTACTTGTCACGTTATATCACTAGGATGAAAAATAAGCATATGACCTGTGTGACGGTAAGCAGTTATCGCAACCTACGAACGCTTGAGACATTGAAAGCATCATTCACTGTTACTGGTTTTATAAAAACCCTTTAAGCCTTTCAAAAAGACTCCATACATAGTAGTCTCCTGGGAAAACCTTGGCAGTAAGTTTTGATTATTACAGGAAGTTCATTCCACAGAGACAATTTACGGCAAAAAAATGTCCTGAACCCCATAGGCCGTAATACGCGCGTCATGGTTCGATCATAAAATTAACCACATCATGAACATTAAAATGAAATAAAACTTACTACTTGTTATTTTTCATGAATTTATCGTACCGTAAATACAGACAAAATATGGTGAGCCACCTTGTATCTAATGGGCCAGCATATTTTCTCTCCTATTTTATAATAGCGTTCGGGCTACGTTAATTAATTTGAATATTTTTCAGGCAACATCGACCTGCTTGCACCACAGTCAATTGGAAATATCTGCAGACTTCTACGTAGCTCAAAACCATAATGAAATTAAAGACTCGAGAACTTTTTTATCCAAAAGTGAACTACCCTTTCGTGATATAGACAAAGTAGCTGAAAAAGTGAGTGATGTAAAAAATAGTTGCCAAAAAACCAATGAATATACCAAGAAGGGCGTGTCAATCTCTGCCCAGTACAAGCCGACGCATAACAAATCCGAGACAGGGCACAAGCAGAAGAGTTGCCCTTTACACAAAAAGAAGAAAATGAAAGATCCAGAAACATTTACACCGTTCGTGTCTGACCATTTGATAAAGACTTATTAGTGTTAAGTTTAGCCATGTAAGTTTAGTATTTTTCAAAAATTTGCTAAGTGTTGTTGGCTATTTTGATGCTGTTGTGTACAAAGTTCCCATCATTCAAGCCTGCATCTTTTGTTGGCACAACTGTATGTAAAGGCTCCCGATGGCCTGGTCCGATGGAATATACAATTGAAGATTTGATTTACTCTTTAATAATGTACAGTAAACTTTAAATTGACATAATATTATGTTTATAATTTTCAAATTAAGAACGTATCAATAACAGAAATAAATAATGATTTTTAAGAAAAAATTTAAACCGACTGAAGTCGGTTTTAATTTTTTATTTTTTTCCATCAGCTGAAGCTGACAACAGGGCAAATTTAAGAGTTTCCCTTGATTATCCTGGGATCCCAACATCAGATCCTGACTTGGTGAATATGGGACCACCATGCAATCATACCCTTTCAAATAATAAAAGAATTTTGAAAATCGGTTCACAATTCGTGAAGATATCAAATAACATACATACAAAAAAAACTGTCGAATTGAGAACCTCCTCCTTTTCGAAGTCAGTTAAAAATTATGACGTTGGTCAATGTGACGGCGTTGGGCAAACTAGTGGTAGCATACAGAAAAAAAAACATATAAATAAATCCACAGTCGATTATAGATGTATGTTAATGGTCCAAAAATTAATGGTTCTTAGACTACTTAACTCTCTCACGCAGCGCGTGAAAATCCACCTTATCATGAAGAGCTTGTTTCGACATCAACACTAGGTTAGTTTAGTTTCACTGGGTTGCTTCCGCACTTAGCCACTTGATTGGGCCGTTGAGTGTCTTGATATGTAATCTCACTCCAACCAGCCCACGACACCCCAAAAGGTTAGCAGCCTTTTTAGACTGCTGCAAGCGTCTGGAAGCGATGCCGGAGACTGGATAAGTCGTTGATTTGCCACGCTCCTTCATTCTGTAAGCACGTGTTATGACTTTTCTTCTGCCTCCATGCATCCTCTGCATAGAGGGCTATCTGTTACATCTATAGTAAACAAGTATTTGTTTAGGATATCAACATCCCATAATTATTTTCCTCTACTGTAATACGGGCATCAGTTCAATCGAAGGAATTTAGAAAGAAAGAAGAAGAAAGGAAAATATTTATTTCAACGATCCACAACATATCAGTACATAATAGTAACAGGTGGTAAAAATGGTGTAACATACACAAAAGTCGTAGATACCTATTAATTATGACATTATAGGTACTATAATCAAATCTCTTATGTACCTTAATGCTGTGGAAGTGAAAAAGGATTCTGATTCAGTATAAGTTGCTGCCATACCAGCAACACTGATTTTCAATCAGAACCTTAAGGGCGAAAAAAGTCGCATTAAACAATTTGTGGCGATGATTTTGATAGAAGATACAGTATATAAAGTTGGGGAAGATACAAATAATATAATATGACAATAATTAATAATATAAATAAAAATGTGCATATGTTGGACACAGGATTTTTTCCAGTATATTTGTTTAGAGTACACTGCCGCGCTGACCTATCAGGGGTATCTTGTGTTAACTGATTGGTGGAAGTCGGTGATTACCAGCTGCTCAAAGGCCACTGACAGACTTGAGGACAGCCGGAACTGGCGAGACTAACCAGGCAAGATGCAACTAGTCGAGAAATTTTAAACTAGCTTCTGCCTGCAGCATTGCCCGTGTGAACACAGTATTGGAAATATGAAAATACTACGTATGGTGTACTCTTTTTCTTTTGTCTTTTATTAACACATCTACTACCATTTAGTAAGTAACCTTTAACGAATTAATACAACATTGTAAGATACATATCTTATGTGTTAATTCAGAATTATGCGTTGCAAATTTCATTTAAATCCGTTCAGCCGTTTATCCATTGAAGAGCTACAATTCGTCCATACAGCCGTCATTAGAAACTTCCGCATTTATTTTAGTTCGATTATTTTTTCAAGATAATTAATGAAACAAATATTTATTAATAGATCCAAAAATTTGTAAAGCATTTCGAAAAAATAATAATTGAATTTTGCATTCAATTGTGAAATATAAATAAATGAACAGAAACTTAAAAATATCACTTTTATTATTTACTAGCTGTCCCGGCGAACTTCGTACCGCCTAACAATCAATGAATGTCGTGGTACATATTAGCTGAACTAAATTTATGATTTTATGGAATTAAAACAATGAATAAATAGTAGAAAATAATAGAGAAGCTCGATGGCGTCATTGCGCGTGCCAGTCTAATTGAACACGCAAGTTAAGCAACGTCGACCGTAGCCTGTACACGGATGGGTTTATATTACCTCGAGCTCCTTCGTGATTCGAAAGACACATTAAGCCGTCGGTCCCGGTTGTTATCATTAGCTCATCTTGAGCTCCTCCGTGCTTCGGAAGGCACGTTAAGCCGTCGGTCCCGGTTGTTATCATTAGCTCATCTTGAGCTCCTCCGTGCTTCGAAAGGCACGTTAAGCCGTCGGTCCCGGTTGTTATCATTAGCTCATCTTGAGCTCCTCCGTGCTTCGGAAGGCACGTTAAGCCGTCGGTCCCGGTTGTTATCATTAGCTCATCTTGAGCTCCTCCGTGCTTCGGAAGGCACGTTAAGCCGTCGGTCCCGGTTGTTATCATTAGCTCATCTTGAGCTCCTCCGTGCTTCGGAAGGCACGTTAAGCTGTCGGTCCCGGTTGTTATCATTTAATGACAGTCGTTAAGTTAAGTCAGTGGCCTTTAGGCGGTTCGAAAACACTGGCCTCCGCCAACCCGCAGTTGAGCAGCGTGTTGGAGTACGCTCTAAACCCCTTCGGTTGAGGGAAGACCCGTATCCATAAAAACTGAAGATTTCATAAAAATAAAGATTTCCTTATTGTTAATTTTTTTTTAAAAAAAACGTTTTGTTTTATTTTTTTTAGTTTTGAAATAGGTTTTATCATTTTGGTGATTTGTAATTGTCATTTCTTTTGATGTTTACTCTGATTTGATTCTTGCACTCGAACCCCATGGGAAAAGCGTTTTCACCCCTATCGATTTGACATTTTTAAATTTTCATAACAAATCACAGACAACTCAATATTTTTAAAATATTCAATAATATATTAATAAATATTCCAATCCTTTTTAACTGGCACTATTTGTATGGGAAAACGTTTTTTCTTTTATTTAATTCTTTCGTCAATTTTTCAATGTTTTTAATACTTTCCCGACCAAGACACGACATTATTTTATATATTACTAGCGACCCGCCCCGGCTTCGCACGGGTGCAATGCTGATACTAAATGTACTACAGAAGGTCTTTGCGCTTTGTCCTATCCAGTCCTTCCCCAGTTATAGGCACACGCCGCCGGCTCCGCGGCCGGTACCGCCACAGCCGTTATGTCCCTGCATTTTAAATGTGTAATATCTTCTAAACTATTCATTTAAATTACATGCTGTGAAGGGCCATATTGATTTATATTAAATGCGCATTGTATTTAAGGTACTTAATTGGATAAGGATTAATTCTGTATTGCTTAAAATCGCTTCGTAAATAAGGCATTGTTTCTTGTAAAAAGCAAAGGATAAAATAACGGTTATTTTGTGTTACCACTAAGAGATAGACATATACCATCGCGAACTTTTTTGTAGACCATTTTAAGGTGAACAATACTGTACTACATTATTTTGATCTATCTCGTTGGGTTCAGCCAGCGTTTGCAATGAAAGAGCAAAAAATTGTGTTTATTGACGACATCACATTAGAAACCTCTAAATTATCAGTGTTTTTCTACTATGTTATGCATATATTATACATATAAACTTTCCAGTTGAATCACTCTATCTATTAAAAAAAACCGCATCATAATCCGTTGCGTAGTTTCAAAGATTTAAGCATACAAAGGGATATAGGGACAGAGAAAGCGACTTTGTTTTATACTATGTAGTGATATAGATTTATGGAGCTTGATTTAAATTTCTGAACGTACGCATAAATATTTTAGAACCAATAAATATTTAAATCCACAAAACTGTTTTCAAAACAAATCACAGCCAACTTTCAAGACGTAAAAATGAGACCAATAGAGTTAACATTTGTTTTTAATCTATGATATTTGTTCTATAATGAGCTTAATATACATTTCTGAACGCACGTATACATTTGGCGTACGCACGTACGACAACGTCACATTTGACAGCTACGACAACCAAAAAGAATGTAACCACTACGTTTTATGAGACGGATGTGCCATACAAATAGCGTAAATTCTAAATGTATGAAATGGGAGCGAAAACAATAAGAATTTGTACCAAATTCGCTTCCGATTCATAGAGTCGTTTTTTTACCTTGAGTTGCGCCAGGCTGACGACAACCACGAACATTTTGTATGGGAAAATGTTTTGTCTTTTATTTTATTTTTTCGAGAATTTTCCAATGTTTTTAAGAGTTATTCTGCTATTCGGGACGGAAACAAATCCAACAAATCAAAAACCATGGCAATCGGTCCAGCCGTTCTCGAGTTATAAGTGTTGTAACAAACACGACTTTCTTTTATATATATAGATTATCTAAAAATGATATTAATTTTAATGAATTTTAACTATTGCAAGATATTTATTAAATTACAAAATAGTATTCTTCGTTCTTTTCGTTTCGTTCTTCGTTCTTGAAATATTTATATTTTTTCACAATAAGTTTCTTAATTCAGTTTTAACTTTTGAAACCAAACATACAACAAAAGAGTTAAATTGCATTCTGCACAATAATCACGAACAAAGTTGGTTAACTTTAACTGTCATTATTAAACCGTTTTCGCAACTGGCATCAAAATTGACGGCAACATTGAATAATAAGGTTATTGTAATATTTTCTAACGAAAACAAACTGTAAGATAAGTATTTCATAGCTAGATGTTATTAATAAAGATTTGTGCCACATTTAACACCGTTGCTGCATGCCTTGCTTTTTGACAGGATATGGAAAGTGTAAAATAAAAATAATAACCTTTGCATCTGAAAATGTTGCGTTTTTATTTATATTTTAAATAATTTCATTATAATTTTGTATACATACAAAACGAATATAATTGTGATTTTTAATTATGATTAAATTACCAAAAACATTTTTTTATACTACGTTAGGTGGCAAACAAGCATACGTGTTACACATAAGTGGTTACAGTTATGGCGATACTGAAACGTGGCGGCGGGATTTAACATTGTCATATCAAATATTATTAAAACCACTATCGTACAACTCGCCATATATTAAAATTCCATCCATATATTATCTTGACCTATATATCTTGATAATTGGCAATCTACCACAACACGTTTCCTAAAACATTTTATACCACGAATGATGAAATTGTGGAATCTTCCCTCATTGCGGTATTTCTGAACAATTACGACATGGGAGCTTTCAAGAACAAAGTCAACATTTCTCTTAAAAGGCTGGCAACGGATCAGCGACCCTTTGGTTTAGCTAATCTCCATGGGTGGTGGTGATTGTTTTCCATCAGGTGACCAACATGCTCTTTTGCCCCAGTCTCATAAAAAAAAATGTGTAGGATGTCAAAAGGACATAGTTCTATCAACTTAATCGACGTACAGTTAAATGTGCGTCTATTAATGTTAAAATGCCCCTAATGTTATGTTTATTTCTAGCAGCATGCATAGTACAGAGTGATGTGTAGTGTACTGAGTCAATTTTTCCGTTAAAAGGCTGGCAATGGATCGGCAATCCAATGGTGTTGCTGATTTCTATGGACCGTGGGGTGTAAGTGGTTCATCAACATCTTTGAACCAAAGCCAACTTCACCTGCACGCGGTGCACCCTGCTGACTGACAAACGAAGCTCTGGCGAAAAGAGAGGTAGGGAGCGTAATTGTAAGCTACCCGACCTCCTCCACCTCACAGAATACCGCAGCCAAATAACAACTCCCTTGAGGGTTGTTGTGTTCCTGAGAGTGAGTGAGGTCACCAGAAAGGAAGGAGATGCTGTGTTGGCAGCGGGGGTGACGGCGCGCGAACGATATTTTATGTTGCGAGCGTTAATATGGCTACGGTAACCGCTTCACATCAGGCGGGCCATATGCTTGTCTGTCACCCGACGTAGTATATAAAAAAAATGGTGTGATTACTTTCCATAAGATCCAGGTTCCATCAATACTCACATGCTCGCTTGCTTCCCTCTCAAATACAAATAAATTCTAACTATGTATATCGATATATATTTGACGAGCTCGGTGGCCGAATGGTTAGCAATGTCCACTTTGACTCCAAGGTCGCGGGTTCGATTCCCGCACAAGACAAACATTTGTG
This sequence comes from Hypsopygia costalis, assembly GCA_937001555.2. NCBI lineage: Eukaryota > Metazoa > Arthropoda > Insecta > Lepidoptera > Pyralidae > Hypsopygia > Hypsopygia costalis. The sequence goes on from OW443329.2 coordinate 32,450,845, forward strand.
TGCATCAACATGTCTGTTTGTCTTGCTCTGGGTGTTTTCTATGTATTATATGTATGTATTTACAAAAAAATAATATCAGGTATCTAGTACCCATAGTACAAGCTTTGCGCTTAATTTGGGACTCGATGGCGCTGTGTAAATTGTCCAGAAATATTTATTTATTTATATCAGGAATCGAGATATTATCGAAAACCCCGTTCTTTATTTGTCTTGTAATATTTCAATTTCTCTATCGCTACAGTGTTTATTGAAGACGCCGATATAATAGTTTATCATAATTATATACATTTCAGCTACATGGACTGATGACGTCAAAAAGGCGACTGGATCTTTTAAACGGGTGGATGTGGAAAGCGTAGGGGTAGGCCTATATCCACCAGTGGATAGATACACGCTGATAATGATGATATGCATTTGGAATCAGCTATTTACTAGCTTTTATTTGATACCTGATTTTTATTACTCACTTCCAATGACGAGCCCTGTGGTCGAATGCATAGCAATGGCTAGTTTCTCGACTTCAAGGTCGCGGGTTCGATGTCCGCACAACATAAACATGTCTTTTGGTCTTGATGTTTCCTATGTATTATATGTGTGTATGTACATAAAAAAATGTATTTAAGTATAATTTTAGTTATCTAGTACCCATAGTACAAGCTTTGTTTAGTTTGGAACTAGGTGGCATGGGTGTGTAACTTGTCCTGGAATATCTTCCAATTCTTGGAATATCTTGACTTCCGTCAGCGGTATTTCCGAACAATTACGACATGGGAGCCTTCAAGAATCGAGTATTTAATTCCCTTATGAGGCTGGCAACGGATCGGCGATACTTTGGTGTTACTGATCTCCGTGGGCGGTGGTGATTGCTTTCCATCAGGTGACCCACTTGCTCGTTTGCCTCCCTCTCACATAAAAAAAAATTAAAATTATTTATTACTTATTTGTTTTTAATGTACATGTACTAACATGTACTTACACCTATGGGGTGTAAGTGGTTCATCAACATCTTTGAACCAAAGCCAACTTCACCTGCACGCGGTGCACCCTGCTGACTGACAAACGAAGCTCTGGCGAAAAGAGAGGTAGGAAGCGTAATTGTAAGCTACCCGACTGGGGAATGTACCTCCACCTCACAGAATACCGCAGCCAAATAACGGTTCCCTTGAGGGCTGTTGTGTTCCTGCGAGTGAGTGAGGTCACCAGATAGGAAGGAGATGCTGCGATGGCAGCGGGGGTGGCGGCGCGCGAGCGATATTTTATGTTGCGAGCGTTAATATGGTTACGGTAACCGCTTCACATCAGGCGGGCCGTATGCTTGTCTGCCACCCGACGTAGTATAAAAAAAAAAAAAAAAGATGTACATTTATTACTCATTTCTATTTTTTTTCGCTGAATGCCAACGTGAAGTCACACACCACTTAGACGAATCTAATGAAAAATCATTGCTTCCGTGTGCAGTCGGGTAAAACATTACAAATACTATTCGATGATGATCATGACATAAATACTCTTTACAACACGACATTTTGTGGCGAAACTGTTTCTAGTGTTTAGCACAAAGTTTTGGTTAATGAGTCGATCATGCGTTTCAACAAAAAATTGATTAATGAAAACAGATTCGTTACGATTAAATTACTAAAATTTTATTCATAAAAATAAATTTTATTATTGTCTTGTGCCACAATTGTTGATTCTTTTTTCTTTTGTTCGTTGAATGTTTTTATCTTACACCGATAAATTTGATCAAATAATAAATAAGGTTTAATAAATGAGATTAAATTTTAATAGCATTGAATCGAAATCATGAATTGATTTCTACGAAACTCAATGCTTTTTATCTGTTATAATAAATAAATATTGTCAGACAAATTACACAGCGCCACCTAGCCCCAAAGTAAGCGAAGCTTGTGTTATGGTTACTAGACAACTGATAAACATACGTAAATACATTTTTTTTTTGTAAATACATACTTATGATACATAGAAAATACCCAGACCAAGACAAACAGACATGTTCATGCACACAAATGTTTGTCCTGTGTGGGAATCAAACCCACGAGCGTTGGTGTCGAAGCCGCGTCATTGACCGCTACGCCACCGAGCTCGTATAAAATATTAAGTTATTAGCTTGGGCCCGCAACTACAAAAATCTTTTCTTAGCTACCTGCATGCTAAACTTCAACCCGATCCGTTCAGTGGTTTAAGCTATGCGTTGATTAGTCAGTACCGTGGTAACGATTTTATAAATACAAATTAGTAAGGTTTTTGTAATTATTTGTTTTAGCTTTATGCCTTTTTCATTTAACAACGTTGAACAGTTAGGTACATACTTTTTTTTATTTCATTAAGATATGTCTTATAATCATTCAACTAGCGTTGACTGGCGGCTTCGTCCGCGTGGAGTTTTCGAAAGTAGCCTATAGCATTTCCCAGGGTTCAAACTATGTTCATGTCAAGATATTTTAGTTATAACTTAAGTCTGCCCATATACCTTCACTCATATATCTACAGCACATACAATAAAAAGGAGGTGAATGTACCCGTGAATAATAACAATGTTTACTCTAAAGAACAAAGTCGGATATGCAGAATAAAAAAATATGGAGAAGTCATTTTCTTGCGAATTCGATGACGGTTTTAATTGTAAAAGTTACTTTCATAAATTTTCAAATGTATTCATAAGTACATTGATCTTTACATGCATAGCAGATAATATCGCCAATAAATTTACGGAAGAATTTACTTTGGCAAAATTATTTAAATTATTCGGATTGTTTTCAAATATTTTGTGATAGCAAAGCATGCAGAATAAATAAACGTATTTATATAAATACCTGAAATTAATTAAGTCCTGTAAATAATTGTAAATGAGCGCATTATGTCGTAAGTACTGTTATTATGTGTAGCTTTCTGACGCAATAACATACATAATATTATGGTAAAACTGTATTTTTATTATTGACCATATTTTAGTTTTTTTTAGTAATAGGTAGCACAGTAAAAGTAATAGTTGGTAATAGATAAATTCTATTACCATTCGTATATACCCTCCGTATTTCGACTACGGACACTGTGGGTACAACGGGTGATAAATAAATTATATTACCGCATTCCCAGTCAGACAAATACACTGTTCTAAATTAAATTGTTAGAATGCAAACAATTTTTTCTCGAAATCTTGAATTTAACGAATTCTTTGCATTGAATTTAATAATTAACCGATTACCGAATTGATTGGCTCGTTATTTATAACTATGAATTAAATTCATTTAAAACAAAATATTTTTTTTTTTTGATACTACGTCGGATGGCAGAGAAGCATACGGCCCGCCTGATGTGAAGCGGATACCGTTCAAAAGGAATTGTTGTTACCCTCAAAGGAATTGTTATTTGGCTGCGGTATTCTGTGAGGTGGAGGTACATTCCCCAGTCGGGTAGCTTACAAATACGCTCCCTACCTCTCTTTTCGCTAGAGCTCCGCTTGTCAGTCAGCAGGGTGCACCGCGGGCAGGTGAAGTTGGCTTTGGTTAATAAAGTAAAAAAAACTAACTCGCTGACATTCTATATACTGGCTTTAACCCGAGGCTTCGTCTCATGGGGAACAGAGCACCTACGAGGATAAGAAAAAGTTCTACGAGTCATTGTAGGTAGATCATATTCTACATGCTTTTATACATCTATAGATTATAAATTGAAAGTTGTACAGCGAGCGATGAATAGAGCTACTAGTATCCTTGGCATTTCTTTAAGAAACCGAATCAGAAACGAAGAAATCCGACGACAACCAAAGATGTAGACATAACTCACAGAGTCAGCAAACTGAAGTGGCAGTAGGCCAGCCCCCATTCCCCTCAAGGAGGACCGATCACCTCAAGGGAACGGCTGGAAGGGCCTGGCATATGGTGGGAGGCATTAGGGAAGGCTATATCCAGCATTAAGCCGTGTGGTTTCCGGCAGACTAGAATAGAATCATTCCGTCTCTTCCCGTGGATGTCGTACAAGGCGACTAAGGGAAATATATTATAAAACATCAATCAAGCCTCCCCAACCCGTCTGGCCAGCGTGGGGAGTATAGGCCAAATCCTCCTTTTGTCTGGGACAGACGAGAGAGGGTCGTGCTCCTGTAGTGGAGACTAAAATGACCTGATGATGATGATATCCAGCATTGGATATCACAAACTTTTACATTAACAGTGATCGATTAATAAGATAGGGAGCAATTCACTTTCGTTACTCAAGTCAATATTTTTTCCTACCTTTCGTCATTATAGGAAATAATTATAACGTTTCCACACTAACCCATTTTAGTGTTAAGTTTTTTTTTACTTTCAAATCAGTAAACAATAAAATCATAAATAAGTATCGGACGCATATTCCGTTACCCAACGACCTACATCACGATTGTATGTAGTAACGCACGCCGCTTTAGGTGTACCATTTGATTGTTACAGAAAATAAAAGATATGAGACAACTTGCCTATTTTTCAATTAACCGTCTCGTCGGCGAAACTGACGAAACTTAGACAGTCAGAAAAAGTTGATGATGTTGAGTAATTAGTTGCGATCGAGGAAGAAAAAACTTAACTGGCTGATTGTATCGTTTTAATCACCAAAGTAACAAACGAGGAGATGACCCGCCTGATGACATAGATACCTGATACGTAATCATCGCAAGCTGAAGCACTCACTACTCGCTGTAAAAACTTCTTTAACAAATTTCATTCTTTAATCCCTGACGCAATAACGACGAGGTGTTATAAGTTTGACGTGTCTAGTCTGTGCGAATGTGTATGTGTGTTGTGTGTCTGGCTGTGGTATCATTGCTCCCGAACGGATGAAAAGATTTTGTTTTTTTTTTGTTATTTGAAAGGTGAATTAGTTGGGAGTGTTCTTCGCTATGTTTGATGATAATCGGTCCTAGATGGCCGCCGCCACAAAAAGACAGATTATATTTTTTTCATTTAATTATGGATCTTATATTGGATCACAACCCCTTCGATATGGGTATCAAATGAAATGGTTGACTAGTAGAATACTATACATTATGATAAATTTGAAAATCAAGATTGCCGCCACCACATAATGGCAAAATATTTTTTTTTTTTCACACCTCCCTCAATATGGATATCAAATGAAAGGGCTTGACTAGACTAGAAGGTCGAGGCTTTTTTTAATTTTTAATTTAATTGTCTTGTTTTATATTACGCCACGTGTGGAATAAGCGCACGGTCCGTCTGATATAAAGCTGTTACCGTAGCTTAAGGACACATACGACATAAGTAGTAGTGTATGCGTTCTAGCCACTACTTCATCAGATGTAAAGGGACGCTGCAGCGTCTCTCTCACAGGAAGAACTCAATCACAGGAAGCAATCCTCATGGAAGGGTATTGTTATTTACCTGCGGTGTTCTGTTAGGTGGAGGTACTTCCCCAAGTAGGCACCACATGCTCTACTTCTCTTGCCAGTTTCGTTTGGTTAACGTCAGGAGCCACACTGATGTCTCCTGAGAAAACCTCGGCAACTTGAGAGTTCGCTGAAGATAACCTCTCTGGAATCTTACCTAACCGTTATTGTAAGCTCCAATGTGTTACGAAACACTTTCTTCGGTCTCAGTAGCCTTGAGTGCGAAAGGGAGTTGTTTGCTCGACGAACAAAACACTGGATATCAGCTACAGTTTCATTTTTGGGAAATAACACCAACTTTATAGCCAAAACCGACTTGATGATACCCTTACTTATTTGCAAATGAGACTGGCTATAAAGGGTGGTATATAATATTTCATTTTGAGAGCGTTTACTGCTACCTCCGCTGCCGACGCAGCAACTTCTCCCAAACTGGTGACCTCATTCACTCGCAGGAATACAACAATCCTCCAGGGAATTGTTAGTTGACTGCGGTATTCTGTGAAGTGGAATCTACCCAGACTCAAAGATTGTGGTGAGCTATTTTCACCCCTATACTCGGTGGAACATTATTAACATTCTGTTATTAATAAAGCACTTGTACTGTTCCACCACAAAGTTAATATTATCTTTGTGGTGGAACAGTACGAGTGCTCGTGCTGCATTAAATAATGTTTTATAGAAAATATTAAATGTTAATATTTTCTATAAATTTTTAATTTTAATATTAAAATTAAAACCTTTACCTTGATAATCCGGTCGGTAAAAATAAATTTAATGACGTGGAACAGTACAAGTGCCTTATTAATAACAGAATGTTTATCTTCGGTGTTTCGTCTAGTTCACATTGACAAAGTTGTTGACAGCACTTTGACGTTTGGTAAATAAGATAACGTGTACAGTCGTGACCAATTATTGCATTCATGTTTGTAATAAGTAATTGTAAGATACAGTGCAATCTTACGGTAGACTGGTCATGAAAAGTGTGAGGTAGACAGTACACATTACACTGACACGATGTCTGGGTCACGAGTCTTTTGAACCTGTCTCCTTTCGTAGAAATCGAATTGAAATATAAATATAGTTTTGAGTCTATATACGAAATATAGTCTTAATTAATATATTCGATTTAATCTAACAATAATAGATGAAATTGGCAGCAAAAGAAAGCTTTTTTAACCGCCTCCAAAAAAGGAGGAGGTTCTCAATTCGGTTGTATTTTTTTAATGTTTGTTACTTAATTACTCCATGATTTATAAACCGATTTGAAAAAAACTTTTTTTATTTGAAAGAGTATACTTCCAGATTGGTCCAATTTTTTTTTCATCATCATCAGCTTGTATCTACATACATAAATGTAGAGTAATGTTTGGAGTCGGTTTTTTTTTTGTTAAAATTATGTAATATGTTTTTTTGTCTAATTTTGTTAAATAAATTAATAACTATTAATAAATACTAGGTCTGTGGTCTGAAGCACTTGGCGGACTTCAATATATAAGGCGTCAGGCAATTTGATCTACACTACTTTGCGTTTCTTTGCTTTCGCCACCTATTAGTTCACGCAAATTACTACCGGCCGGCCTCCAGCCACTACCGTTAGTAGATGCATACGACTGCCGTGGTTGCTTTGGTCGTCTTTGCTCCAGCTGCTGCGGTCATCTCTGCGGCTCTCCACCATCTGAAACAGAAGAAACGTGCGACTGCCGCCGACCCGACTGCCGTGGTAGTCTCTGCGACACGTGTTTCACTTCAACGCGAGGCATTATCAACATCAACAAAATATATGTCTAATTCTTTGACACTCTCTAAAGTCTAATCCACTTGGTGTCATTAGAATCGTCTCAACTGTGGGACTGACATGAATATTTTATTTTGTAGTTTGACGCCCGTCAAATAAAAACAGAAGGATAATAACAAAAAATCCGGACAAGTGCGAGTCGGACTCGCCCACCGAGGGTTCCGTACGTAGGATGATTATAAATTTGTTATTTTTCATTATAAATTAGAAATAATGCGTCGGAAAAATAAATAAAATATATTTTGCAATGTGCACATTTGCAATTTGAACTAGTAGCTTCAATTTGAAATTTCGACCCCCTTTTTTTTCATGATTCAATTACAAATGTATAGTTTTGATATTTATTCTTGTACTTGTCTATAACGATGTTACTTGCTAAATTTCATAGTTCTAGGTCAACGGGAACAGTACCCTATAAGTTTTGATTCCCTTGAGATTGTGTCGAAATTTGCGTTTTTTTTGCTGAATAAACGGCCGTATCTTTATTTACGTCAATTTAGCAGTTTGATTTTTAACAACTTCATGGGACCGTAGATCTGAGTATACAGTTCAAATTTCAGCTTGATACCTCTACGCATTCTCGATATAGAGGGTCTTGACAGACAGACGGACAGACGGACAACAAAGTCATCTTATAAGGGTTCAGTTTTTCCTTTCGACGTACAGAACCCTAAAAATAATAATTTCTTCAATATTCTAATTTCTCTTAAACTCATTCGTTTTTAAAAATACTCTTGTTCAACCTTAACGTTCAACTCATTCGTTCTTAACTAAAATAAAAACTCGTTCACGCCGCTGTTTTACCGATAAAATCTATTGGTAGCTGCTAGGTATAAAAACGAGTGATTGCACCACCCCGCACCGGTCAAGGACTTTGTTACGGAACCTTAATTACTGGATGACATTATTATAACCGAAAGGCTTAAGGTCACAATAGAAAAGTGTATCGAAATATGGCCGATGTTTCTGGTACAGCTCCCTTGACACGGTCACACAGTGCACAGTGGGTCGTATCTGTACGAGTATACGTCCAGATAATTATAACAAAAAAAAAACCAACTCAAAACATTACTCTACATTAATATGTATGTAGATTCAGGCTGATGACGATGATGATGATGAAAAAAATATGGGACCAATCTGGAAGTATGGGATACGGGCCTACCCTCAATTGATTGCCAACCCTCAATATATGAAGAGCATACTCCATAATGCTGTTCAATTGCGGATTGACGGAGGGATCTTGAACAAATTACATACTATTAAGCTTTTTTTTATCTCGGCGCATCACTAACATATTTTTACAGTCAACTGCACTACAGCATCACACTTCCAGTACAAGACAGTCCCGCGTAGGGGTAAATGTCGCGTAGTCTCCCTAGACCTGGGGCCATACCGCAGAAGCTGAAGCCGATTACCACCAATTTTTTTGATTCCAAAAATTGGTCCTAGTTTAAAATTATTGACAAACATCTTCAGCTTAGTCGGTAAAGCTAGTCTAGGGTTTCATCCAGCTGAATGAAACATAATTACAAATACAAATGCTTTAATTAGTAAATTAAAAGATAGTTACATTATATTAGGTTGGGGAAAAAGTCTTTTCGTATTTTATATGAAAATTCAAAACATTTTTTAATAAAGTTTATTTACATTTAACTAAAGTATGTAGGTGCCATTATGTTCGATAACTTTTTGTCATCTTGTAGGTAGAGACATGATCCCATTACTATAGAAATTTTGGGACTTCTGTTCAAAAAACCGCGACAAGTGGTTTTGGCAGTCTTCTCGTGATGTTAACCTGACATTGCCTAAAGAATTCTTAAGAGACCGAAACAGGTGGAAATCAGAAGGTGCAAGGTCAGGACTATACGGAGGATGCATTAACACCTCCCAGTCAAACTCTTTGCTGAGTGGCTAAAGATGTGTGAGGTTTAGCGTTATCATGATGAAAAATCACACCCCTTCTATTAATTAATTCCGGCCGCTTTCTCTCAACTTTTTGCTTTAATCTCATCAGTTGTTCACAGTAGAGTTCAGAATCGATAGTCCTGCCTGGCGGTAACAGCTCATAATGAATATCTTCCCTTCCAATCCCACCATACACACAGCATCACCTTGTTGCGGGTTAACCCGGGTTTCGCCAGAGTCTCTGAAGCCTGGCCGGTCTTTGACCACGACCTTTTTATGCGCCAAAACTGTTATGTGGTCAATTCCTAGTTCTTCAGCTTCGTCGTAACTACTGATATGCCGATCTTGCTCCACTTTTTCAGAAATGGCATCCATTTTATCCGTAACAGGGCGACCAGAGCGACGTGCATCTTTGACATCAAAATTTCCGGATTGAAAACGCTTAAACCAAATTTGTGCTACTCTCACAGACACTGCACTAGGTCCATAATAATCACAAATTTTTTTCGCAGCTTGCGTTGAATTTTTACCTTTTTTGTAGTAAAATTTTAAAATGTATCGAATTTCTTCATTAGATTCACTCATCTTGACAGTAAAAAAAACAAATGAAAATCACACATTTACCTAATTTGAATTTGGAATTATCTTTTTTAAAATTTAATTTTTTTATAGATATCAAAACCTGCTAGATACAAATGGTATAACCAAAGAGATTTTATTACAAGTTCATACATACTATAATGCGAAAAGACTTTTTCCCCTACCTATTATGTGTTAGGAGGCCCCGCTCTTCCTTAGTAGATTAATTTATATTTAAACACCTTTCATATAATACAATTTGTATTTTTTTTTTCTTTTCCCTTACTATTGCTAATGAAAAATAATAAAAAACAAAAATAGAAATACAATTTTTTTTTTCTTCTTATGATTGCAATAATAAATCGAAAAATAATTAGCAACAATCTAAGCTGTAGTTTTATTTTCGCATTCAAAAATTCCGATGGTAATCCGCTTCAGCTTCGGTGGTAGCCCTGGAGCCCTACTGCCCAAGCTGGAGCCGATTCTCATCGGATTTTTTTAATTTAAAAAACAAATTTTAGCTTAGATAATGGTAATTATGAGCAGCTGAGCTGGTAGGAGCTCTAGAGCTCTACCGATTAATAATAATAATAATAATAATCTTTATTTATTGCAGTTGTGGTGGGTACATTAGATTTCTTTAGCATCATTACAACAGAAAAGATAGTCCACATGTATGTACATAATTTGATTTTGTAACATATATAAGTATAATTAAAAAGTTTAATATCTTTGTACAATAATTCAGCCAAGACTATACATTATATAACAAATGGAGATCAAGACCTATCCTCTCAAACTAGGATACCCTGTGCTATGAGAGGGTAGGTTTTCCGCTTACTATGTGTATAATATAGTACAAGGATAGTAGTACATTTTGAATTGTACAATTACATCGCACCTACAATACTTTACAATACTGTACATCGAACACACATCACACATATAAAAAAAAAAATTGAAGTTTTTGGTCTAAACTACACTTAGTTTAAGCTAAACATGATTATCAATAATCCATACTGAAGATTGGAAGAATCAGTTTTAGCTTTGGCGGTAGAACCCTTGAACCATTTTATTCCAGAAGCACAGTATATCTAATACTACATACTGTACTATGTTATTCCAAAAGCTTCCTACTCCTACTAATTTCCTTCTGATTAAATTCGTTGTGAGTTCCAAGGCAGGCGTAGTTTTACCCCCAGGACTGCAATGGACTTCACTGTTCATTGCCATTTTTGGCGGTCGTCGCTGTTAATCCTAACAACACAGGAGACACAGTGGTGGGAATGTGTGATGGGCCCTCGTCCCTGTAAATACGGTACAGTATGACTGCTCCCAGCTGCTGTCTCATATCAACCTCACCTCCCCTCTGAGATAAATTTGGAACAGTTTGTATGGTCCTGCACACACACACGTTCATTCAAGCCCTGCACAGACGGCATAGTTTATGTAATAGTTCACGACGCGACATTTGTATGGAGAGGCCGGGGTCTGCCAGAAGAGTAACACTTGACGAGCAGTTGATTGTATCTACACGTATCTATATCATTTTGTGTTAACAGTGATTTATAATGATTACTAAGCCAACAATCTCAGCATGTGATGCACCCTGCAAGACTGACTAACGAGACTCTGACAACACAACCCATGGAATATCAAATAAAAAAATGATATAATCCCTTGATGTATTCCTGAGAACGAGTAAGATAACCTAGAAGGAAGAGGTTACTGCATTGGCAGCAAAGATGACAGCGCACCAGCAATATTTCAGGTTGTAAGCTTATGGCATGGTAAGGTAACTGTTTAATATCAGACGGGGCGTATGCTTGCTTGCTACCTGACCTAAAACAACATCTTTTTGTTTTTGGTTTTTGCATCGCATTGTTTTTTCAGTCAAAGTTTCACTACATTATTGGAACCGGAAGGTCGTGGGTTCGAGTGTCAGCAGCATTGAGAATTCACGCACCAATAAATATGCGTAAAAGAAAAATAGTTCATGGTTTGATTTGGTTACAAAACTGTATAAATAAATTATATAACCCAATGGGAGTATTATGGGCTTATTGTAGGTTTATTATATTCTATATTGCACATAAATTAGTAAAACATAGTTAAGACATACGTGTACAAATGTGAGCTTATCTCTACAAGAGATCTCTTCCAGCCGACCTTATAGGCAGTGAGAGAAAGAGTCTCTTGACGGATATTACACTATGTGCGTACTATTAATAAAGAAAAATAAAAAAGAAGAAGAACTAAAAAACAATACAATTATGATATTTCAACTCGTTAAAGAGTTATTACTCTTTTAAATATAACTATTGCAATAGATATAACAACTTTATGCGAAAAATCTACTTAACAAAACATAAAGAAAAAACAAATATATATTTTATGTTGCATAATTTTACCATACTTGCACAGACATTCACAACTGGGACAAATAGTGTTCTTGCAATCTTTTTTTGAAACTATTGACGGATGGGCTGTCTCTTAATTGGGGTGGCAATTTATTCCAAAGTTGTGCTGCACGGACAGTGAAAGAATTAAAAAAGAATTTAGTATTGGAAGTGGGATTATAAGCATGGGCAGGGATGGGTTTATAAGCAGGTTTAAAACATAAAGATCTTGTTGCGTCATGTAATACCTGTCTTAATAGGTAGATGGCGCCACACTGCGACTTCACAGCAGTTAAAATATAAAATGCAAAAAATCGCCACAACCCTGGTATCCCACATCCACATCACAAACCTGGTAATCCTAGGAATCGAGTAATCGAAAAAGACCGGTAATCGAAAGGCCGTGCCATCGAAAGGTTCAAATCCCATCTGCGCCGGGGGAGGTGAATTTTTCCATTTTTAAAATTAAATAAATAAATAAATATTTCTGGACAATTTACACAGCGCCATCTAGTCCCAAATTAAGCTCAAAGCTTGTGTTATGGGTACTAGACAACTGATAAATGTACTTAAATACATTTTTTTTTTGTAAATACATACTTATTATTATCAATACGTATTTACAAAAAAAAATGTAGTACATAGAAAACACTTGGTCTGGCCAAGCAAGACAAACAGACATGATCATGCACACAAATGTTTGTCTTGTGCGGGAATCGAACTCGCGACCTCGGAGTCAAAGTGGCCATTGCTAACCATTCGACCCTCGAGCTTGTCAAATATATTTATAATATTATATATAATTAACATAAGATCTTTAATAGTACGTAATTAAGTGGAAATAAGGACGGTCGGTCCCAGCTGTGGTCATTAGATGACAGTCTCAATCAAGCAGTTTATAAGATTTGCGCGTTCAACCAAACAAACAAACTCTTCAGCTTTATAATATTAGTATAGATTATTATAGAATATATTTAACATGGGATCCTTCAAATGGAGTGTGAAGAAGCACATCGCGGGTCAACATGGCACTGTCAACTGACAGAACACTGTTGTTTAGTCTTTTACCACTTGCCGCTTCTATTTGGGCTCCTCTTTTCGTTTACCATCAGGCGAAGAGGTACCACTACGCTGAGTTAATATAAAAATATATATTATATTTGGAATGTAACTGGTGCTCCACCATCTTTACAGCTAAAGTTAATATTACCTGCACGTGGCGCACCCTGTCGACTAGCATAAAGTACAGTCCATCGTCAACCCTTATTTATCCTACTGCTGGAATACGGGTCTCCCCTCAATCGAAGTGGTTTAGCACATATTCCACCACGCTGCTCAACTATAGGTTGGCCAGTGTTTTCAAACCGCCTAAACGCTGACTTGGCTTAACGACTGTTATCTAATAACAATATCCAAGACCGACGGCTTAACGTGCCCACTGAAGCACGGAGGAGATAATAAATTCATTCATAGACAGGCTACGGTCGACGTTGCTTAACCTGCGTGTTCGGTTAGACTGACACGCGTAATGACGTCATCGAGCTCCTCGCGGTACTTTTGCATTTAATAAATTTTAATAATCTCAGCATACAAACTATTTGCTACTCGTTTCAGTGTTTTCAGTAGGTACTGTATACTTTGCATTTAGATAACAAAAAAGTTGCTTATCTGCGCCCTCCCTTATTAACATAAGGTTTATTCTCGTCAAGAGAAATTTACGAGTATTTACTGAGTAAAATATTCTAATTATGAGTAAGATAAGCCTAGTTTAGTGCAAACATTTTAATTAAATTAATAACACAAAGAGAACATATTTATAAACCACTTGAATATAAAAACATTGTGACATTGTAATAAATTAAATAAATAAATATTCCTGGACAAATTACATGCGGCCATCTAGTCCCAAACTAAGCAAAGCTTGTATATATTATGAATACTAGATAACTAATGTAATACTTAAATACATATTTTTTTTGTAAATACATACATTTATTACATAGAAAACGCCCAGACCAAGACAAACAGACATGTTCATGCACACAAATGTTTGTCTTGTGCGAGGATCGAACTCGCGACCTCGGAGTCAAAGTGGCCATTGCTAACCATTCGACCACCGAGCTCGTCAAATTATGTCAACAAAAAATATATTTCACAATAATTCGTGCAGTACGAATGAATAACTTGAAGTACAGATAAATTATTTTTAAAATAAATAAATAATATAAGTAAATATTAATATTTATATTATTTATTTATTTATTTTCTAACAAAGATAACTTTTAAACTTTCGCGTTGCATGATTTATGGACATATGACATCGTTGATACAGTCAGCCTTTGACCACGGCCGGTGCAACCTGGGTGGCAATTCTCGTAATTAAAATAAAGTCAGAATTCAGTTCCGACCCAGTCTCACAAATGTCACATTTGGTATTCTCGTATCAATATGAAACTTCAAGGTCTAATTTACTACTACCTACTACTAGAAAATTACACAAACTAAGAATTTTATTTTGCCAACAAAAATAAGAATTGATAATAATTAATTAATGAAATCAAGTGAACAATATTTTTAGTCAATTCACACTTCAATGTTCAATGATTCGATTTATTAGCATGTCATCAAATGTATATTTGTAAAACTGCAATCTGTTAACTGTGCCCTAAAAAACGAAAGAAAAATATTGTATAGTATTCCACGGAATTCAAAACGGATTGCGTGGTATTGTGTAACCCGATCTCACGGTCGCAGACGATTAGTAAAAGTGACAATTCAATAATTCACGGCCGTCGTTTTCTCCCTTTGAAAAATCTCGAAAATAATCGTCGGAAAAACAATTTGCGACGGCGGTTGTGAACGCTTTCTAGGCGGGCGCGGCGCTGCGCAAGCGCAGTGTCCGGCACGCGGCGAGCTCGCGCACTCGTCCATCTCGACAAACATTATGTTTACATACCGCCCGATATAAGACTCGACGGAGGTTACAAACGGCCAGGCGGTCGGAACTAGCGCACCCGCTATTTGGCAACTGATCCTTTTCAACAGCAGACAGTGAAAGGCCTTTATAAGTATATAACAAAAAAACCACCAGTTTTTGCGCAGTCCCGACGAGATGCGGCCAGCGGTTATCTGGCTACTAGCGATCGCGGCGGTTGCGATCGCGGAACCGTACGAAGACCCTTGGGTCGAGGAGGAGGATGTCGAGGAACCGTACAACGAGGAGCATGAAGAAGTACACGACAGGCGAAGACGAGAAGTGTACGTGGAGAATCCGTACGAAGAACATATTAGAGTTAAAAGAAGATGTTACGATGAACCTGAGCCTGAATACAGAGTGCGAAGGTCAGCGGACTATGTGAGAGTTCCTCGACAAGTCCACCAATACGAAGTTCACGAGTTCACTGACGATTCTTTCCCCTCGTCTCCGCCTTTCGAACAGATGTTGGCGGCCAGTGCTGAACATTACCACAGAGTATACAGAGCGCCAGGTGCCCCAGCGTCTGCACGGTATCTCAATCCAGAAGTGAGTCCGGGAGTGGCGTCTCCCATTGGTGTGTTGCCTGTGGCGTCCCAGCCTGTTAAGTTTGTGTCTGATGCGCCAGTACACGTTGGCCAATTTGTCGCTGCATCTGTGCCAGTTAACGCTGACGTGGTTAATAACGGTCATGTAAAGTTTGTTGCGCCTGCTAACCCTGCTTCTGTCCGTTTGTCTGTGTCGGCCTCGGCAGCTGAAGCTCCTGTGCATGGTCCAGTGCCGGTGGCGTCTGTGCCCGTGTCTCAGCCACTGCAGAAGCTGGCCGGTGGGGACTTGTACGGCGCGGCGGCTCACCACAAGCATCATAAACATGACCACGGGCACACTCATGGTGGAGGGCACAGCTCCCACGGTGATCATTATGGTGAAGATGGCGGTAAGGTAAGATTTTTGTTGCTTTTGTGTTTTGTTTTACGTTTCCTGTTTGAATTTTGATTATATGTTTTGTTTTTATATTTACCTACGCATATTTGACCGAGAGAGCTAAACGAGCATGGAGTTTTATGAACTTATAATTGTATGTTTTTTGTTGGATGTCCTATGTACGTCCACTGCTGAATATAGAACTCCCCTTTATCTAAAGATCAATCTTATATTTTTCATATTACCTATTATAATAAAAGTCCGTGTCACGATATAAGTCATCCATACTCCGAAATTACTTCCAAATAAAACTTTGCTCATATCATGTCTTTGATCCAACTTGAGAAGTAGGACAGTTTTGATCTAATTCATGCTTAAGGGGTCAAAATAAGGGAGGAAAATAAACAAATATTTATTATGAATAACTTCTACTTGGCGTATCAAGATGATCCATTGTTAGACTTCTAGCAAACTAGCTATATTTGTGAAAACAATAGTGAAAACCGCATCCAATTTCGTACAGTACTTTTTGCATGATACGTGTACGTACATGCATGTATAAAGATAGATTGTTAAACAAAAATTCTAAAGATGTTAAAAATAATAAAGTGGATCGTTGTAAGAGATATATACCAATAGGCGCTAATATAGCTTCTGTTGTTCGTACACAAACCCTCATAATATGTTTTCTAAAAATATCTTTTATGGACAGACATCGGCCAGTTACAATTTTATTTAAATTAATCAAAATTACATTAAATAAATGGTTGGTACCTAATACCTATTACGACTGCGGTATTCTTCGAGATGGAGGTACTTCCCCAGTCGGGCATCTTATAAATACTTGTTTGTCAGTCAGCAGGGTGCACCACGTGCAGGATTGGTAGTTAACAATGCAACCAAGGTATTTGAAGAGCCGTACCTACACAGAGAAGAGTCAGACTAACAAGTAGTCTGACTCTTAATGGAAAGGGAACAGTCCTTGCTCTCCAATGATAACCATATATTTGCACCAGAAAAAGTTTATCCGCGTTATGGTGAGATCGGTGAGATCACTGGCTCGACACAAAACAATGATTTTTTATAAGTATAATAATAATAATAAATAAGTATATAATAATAATAAATAAGTATATAATAATAGTAATAATAATAGTAGTCCGCAGGGCAGCTTGTGTGGCGAGCTGTTGTGTGAGTAGCGACACCACGGACCCGAGTCTCCAGAGAGTCGGTCAGGGCCTTCGTATCCGACGTGTCTTCATCGGTCGGAGTGTAAACACAAGAAGGCCCGCAGGACTCTCAGCTCTGGCTTGCCTTCATTGGCCGTCCAGAGAGGAGCCGCTAGAGCTATATGCTCCAGGGGTGGAAGTGTTAAAGGGCATCACGCCGCGAGTAACTTCGGAGAAAGCGCAGCACACCTCTCGACATCCCTGAGTCACACACCGGTGTTGCCCCCGGCCGTTTTCCTGGCATTTCGGGGGCCCATCTAGTGAGTGGCAAGCCACCGCCTGCCGAAAATAACTAGCAATAAAAGCAGTTATGGCAGGCGTCCGTCCCTCTTCTGTAATAGCCCGGTATTAAGTTCACCCAGATCTCATCTCCATAGCTCATTTATTTTCCATCACACTTCGCAATAGTCTCAACGCCTGTCGAGACCTGCTCATGGGTATGTCGTTCCATTGACATATCCTGGAGCGGGTCACGGCGGGCGTACAACATTACATCAAACTTCTCAAATGGGGCCTCTACGCGTTGGATCCATATCCCCGCGCATGCCTATCAAATGACCGGGCTTGACCCGTGATTAAAAAGACATATAATAATAAATAATAAATATTTCTGGACAATTTACACAGCGCCATCTAGTCCCAAATTAAGCGCAAAGCTTGTGTTATGGGTACTAGACAACTGATAAATGTACATAAATATTTTTTTTTTGTAAATACATACTTATAATACATAGAAACGCCCAGACCAAGACAAACAGACATGTTCATGCACACAAATGTTTGCCCTGTGCGGGGATCGAACCCGCGACCTCGGAGTCGAAGTGGCCATTGCTAACCATTCGACCACCGAGCTCGTCAAGTATACATGTATTTTTTTTAATCTTGTTTGTTTATGAAGAAATGTTTCAGAACTTTTTTACATTTATTATATGAATTTGGTCCTGATTGATTGTACACCATAATAGCGTGATTATTATATCTTCTAGACCAGCCATTCTCTAAGTGTGTTCCGCGGAACCCTAGGGTACCGTGATATCCCTGTAGGGGTTCCGCAAGAATTTAGAAAAAAAAATCAAAACACCTCTCTCTGGTCGAATGTTTTATGTAGTAGGATTCCGTCAAGTATTTCGCTTTCCAAAATGGTTCCGTCACTAAAAAAGTTTGAGAACCGCTGTTCTAGACCATTTCTTAAATTAGCAATATGTCATTATTATGTATAAGAGTAGCTCGATGGCGTCGTTGCGCGTGGCAGTCTAATCGATCATGCAAGTCAAGCAACGTCGACCGTAGCCTATGCATGGATGGGTTTATTTGTCTCGAGCACCTCCGTGCTTCGGAGGGCACGTTAAGCCATCGGTCCCGGTTGTTGTCGTTAGATGACAGTCGTTAAGCCAAGTCAGTGTGTCAGTGGCCTTTAGACGCCTTGAAAACATTGACCTCCGCCAACCCGCAATTGAGCAGCGTGGTGGAGTTTGCTCTAAACCCCTTTGATTGAGGGGAGACCCGTATCCCAGCAGTGGGATGAATAAGGGTTGGCGAGAATTAAGTCATCTGCCTAGCTGTTGAAAGGTTTCCAATTTATTACCACATTCTGTGGTGACCCTGGGTCGCATCTTCGAGCACTAGATCGCAGATTACAGAAGATTACTTCCTCGTAGAAGTTAAAAAGTAGCGGTATACGCTCGGCATCCGCAAGAAATTCCTCACACACAACAGAAATGGTCGCGTACTGTTTGATTTCGTTCAAAGAGACTTTCTAAATCGAACTATTAAGTTGTGAAATGAATTAACCGTTAACCATTCAATTCCCCAAGGAAGAGTCATTGGGTGGATTCTATTTTTACTTATATAATTAAATAATAAATAAATATTTCTGGACAATTTACACAGCGCCATCTAGTCCCAAATTAAGTGCAAAGCTTGTGTTGAGATAACTGACAAATGTACTTAAAAACATTTTTTTTTTTGTAAATTTATATACCTACAATTATTAAATAGAAAACACCCAGACCAAGACAAACAGACATGTTAAAAAAAGACGAAGTTGTAAGGTAGTATTATAATCTACCTTACAACTTCGTCCGCGTGTGAGAGAGAGAGGTTGCGATCGAACCGTATGATTTATCATTAAAAAGTTTATAGTGAGCCAATCTTAAAAGATAGCTGTCGTCGACTTTTTTTAGATCTTTTTAAGAACAACAATTCCATCATACACAATTATTGGGTAACTTTAACCTAACCAAGCGCACGCAACGGAAGCTCTCAAAAGGAATATTTTTTCGCCGTTTTTGCAAGGTTATTCAATAGTACTACAGAATAATATACACTATTTACTCTATTAGAATAATATATACTATGTACTCCGCTCTTATTGGTCAAAGCGTGATGTATAGCCTTCCTCGAAAAATGGGCTATCCAACACTAAAATATTTTTTCAATTCGAACAAGTAGTTCCTGAGATTTGCGCGTTCAACCAAACAAACTCTTCAGTTTTATAATATTAGTATAAATTAATAACCGTCCAAAAATCATTAACGATGCCTGTGTTTTGTTCGCGGATAATATTTTCTGACATTTGACATTTTGCAATTTAATCTGATATTTTGCAAAAATAATCAATGTATGAAATTAACTGACATTTTAAACGATAATAACAAACTGGATGACAAATCACAACCTTGACTTGAACTTCGCGAAGACAAAGCTAATACAATTTAGACCCTACTAGAAATCTCCGTTAGATATTAATTTTAATTATAACAATATTAAATTAGAATGCGTTGACACGGTAAACTTATTAGGCCTACAAATTGACACACACATAAACTGGAAAAACCACATTAAAAAAAAATAAGGTACACTATGTAGTTTGTCTTACGCATTAAGAGAACTACGTATATCTACGGACATTATTACCGCTATTTCAGCATACCATGCGTATGCCGCCTCATGGTTAACATACGGGATCATACTCTGGGGTAACAGTGTGGACACGTGGATGTGGGAGAACTCTTTACTGTCCAAAAAAGATGCATAAAGAGTCCTCGCTAATATAAAAGCTCCCGACATCTATACACCTAACTTTCATAAACCTTATTTTGTAAAATATAAAATACTATCCGTAACGTCTTTATACATCCTAGAGATATGTAAATTTGTCATAAAATATCCCGAGTTCTTTACAACAAAAGCAGTCAATCTTCTTGCCATGCATAGTTCTAGCCTTAATTCAATGGCCGATGAAATATTTAACAAATTGCCAAATCAAATAAAAGACCAAGGAGCAAGCTTCATCAAAAAATTAAAGACCGTACTGGAAGCCAAACGTTATTATTACACTCTAGACGAATTTTTAAATGATAAATTAGATGACATATAATAAACCGATTCGTACGCTTCAGACTGTTCCATACCCTTATAGCATAGTATAAATAGAGCTTATAGGGACATAATAATTATGTATTACCTAGAAAATAACATGTGTTTAAAGATCGACATGTACCTACAAATTACATGCAATAAACATATTGAGTATTGAGTATTTTAATTGCGTGTCGAGATTTTCTCAGGAGACTACAGCATGGGGTTCTTCAAAAGATGTGAAGAGGTTTTGAAAGGATCGGTAACGCGCCCGTCCATAGGCTGCAATGACCGCTTTCCATTAGCCGAGCCTTATGGTATTTTCCCACCTTAATTGTATAAAAATATTAAACCACACGGCAAATATTAATTATATAAATATTTGCCGTGTGGTTTCCGGCAGACTAGAATAGAATCACTCCGTCTCTTCCCGTGGATGTCGTACAAGGCGACTAAGGGAAATACATTATAAAACATCGATCAGGCCTCCCCAACCCGTCTGGCCAGCGTGGGGAGTGTAGGCCAAATCCTCCTTCCATCTGGGACGGACGAGAGAGGGTCCTGCTCCTGTAGTGGAGACTAAAATGGACCTGATGATGAATTGTATAAAAAAGCCAATAGGTATCCATCACTGCCGTACACATTGCTGCTACTCTTATAGTCGCGGTTTATTTTCAGTCGTTGTCAACCCTTATTTATCCCACTGCTGGGATACGGGCCCCCCACAACCGAAGGGGTTTCGAACGTACCACCACGCTGCTCAACTGCGGGTCGGTGGAGGCCAGTGTTTTGAAGCCGCCTTAAGGCCAATCAACGTCTGTCAAATCATGTAATGACAACAGCCGCAGCAGCAGTATGGTGTAAGTGACTCACTACCATGTTTAGAGCCAAAGCCAAACTCACCTGCACGTGGTGCACCCTGCTAATTGGCTAACGAGGCTCTGGCAAAAGAGAGGTATAGCGTATTCGTAAACTGCCCGACTGGGGAAAGTACCTCCACCTCACAGAATACTGCTTGCAGCCAAATAACAATTCCCTGGAGGATTGTTGTGTTCCTGCGAGTGAGTGAGGTCACCAAAATGGAAGGACCTGCTGCATTGGCCGCGGGGGTGGCGGCGCGCGAGCGATGTTTCATGTTGCAAGCGTTCATATAGCTATGGTAACCGCTTTACTTCAGGTGGACCGTATGCTTGTCTGCCACCCGACGCGATATAAAAAAAAGGCCGGGACCGTCGCGGCGCCGGCATGTAGCTACTTGGAAATCCAAGTAGCTCATCATCATCATCATCATCATTATCAGCCTGTATCTACCCACTGTTGGATATAAGCCTTTCCCAATGCTTTC
Organism: Hypsopygia costalis; assembly: GCA_937001555.2. NCBI lineage: Eukaryota > Metazoa > Arthropoda > Insecta > Lepidoptera > Pyralidae > Hypsopygia > Hypsopygia costalis. The sequence continues at coordinate 32,472,765 of OW443329.2, forward strand.
CACCATATGCGATCCTCCGCTTTCCGCATCCAACCGCTACCAGCCACTTTTTTGAGATCGTCGGTCCATCTAGAGAGGGGGCGCCCTATGCTTCGTCGTCCCATACGTGGCCTCCACTCTAGGACTTTCCTCCCCCATCTGCCATCGCTGACTCGGCAGATGTGGCCAGCCCACCGCCACTTCAACTCGCTGACTCTGAGAGCTATGTCGACCACTTAAGTAGCTAGGTACATGTTTTTTATGATGGCCTCGTTTTTAGTATCGAAGCCCATTTCCTCTAAGGCTCGAATCAAAGTGCAAATCATGCTTTACACGTTCTTTAAGCCTCCTTGTAATCGATGAAACAATTGTATTCACGGTTTGGTCACAGTACTCGTGTAAGTAATAGTATGGTTTGGTTCAAAACCTAACAACGCTGTATCAATACTTGGTACCCAAACAATGCACCGTTATATAATAGCAATGTTGTTTTTGCCTTGTTCCTTAAAAAATACATACTACAGCACAGTGGGCGTTTGTATGCTGATATGTTACGGTCAAAATAATGATTAATAATTGAGCTTATTTGACACCACATAATTTATCAACATTGCGGAAATGTTGACGGATCTTCGCGCAGGGCTTCTATTCCTTAAAGCAGAGATCAATAAATTCATAACCTAGCGGAAAATCACATCAAATTTATCCTAAACATGATTTATCGGGTCAGTAATTGTTCAAGCTCATATAAAAATAGTTCAATTTTTTGACAAGACAGGCGCATTTCATTATTAATGAGTTTCTGAAGCGCGCAATAGATTCGATCTCGATGTTAACTAATGTCATGAACATGATTTATTCATTAAACGCCAGTCTAGCACTAACCGATTGAGGGTGGCAAATGTATGGTGTCTACGTATAAACCTTAATATACTGTTCGACTGCAGTCTTTGGAATTTTACTTCGAGTCGCCGGCGAGTCCCTGTATTTTTTTAAGTAGGGTCTTCGTACAGTAATTATTTATAATAATTACATTCGATCACTAATATAGAACTTACCAATTTATTACATTGAATGTGATATTTATCTAAATATGTTATATTGTGGAGAACCTCGAACTTCACATGAACTTATCGATTCTTCTTTCTTGGTAGATTTTATGCCGCAATGACAACCTACGTAACATAAGATTTATGGGGTGTAAGCGGTTGTTCACAGTCTTTAGAATCAAAGACAACCACACCTGCACTAATTACTACTCTACTAAATTGTTAAATTCTTGTGATAAAATTCGTTGTTCGTTCGAGTTTAAAGACAACCGTAGTTTTACCTCCAAAATACCGGTGGACTTCATGTTCAATACCGTTTTGGTGGTCGCCGCTGTTAATCCTGGCTAAAGGAGACAAAGCGGTGGTAATGTCTGATGGTCCTGTCTCTATATATAGCCGAATAAGTACTGTTTACCGATTAAGTTCGTTACAAGTAGGTACTACCACTAACTTAAAAAAAAATATTATATAACATGCGTCACAACAATGCAACGATGTCTTTGCAATTGCATAAAATTATTATGAAACTAGCTACTTTTTACATCGCTGTTACTAGTAAAGTATTATTATACATCTGTGTGACAACAGTATCTATCATAACTGTGCTATCCGGTGCCGTCGGGCTGTTCAGTATGTGTTATGGGGAACTGTCCACATTATACGTGCTAAATAGCCTGATGGCCCTGCATGCAGGGATTTTTAAAAGCCGGATAACTTAATCTACTATATAAAAATAAGTCGGGTTTTCCTTCCTGAGGCTATAACTCCAGAACGCACGAACCGATTTCCACGGTTTTGCATTCGTTGGAAAGGTCTCGGGCTCCGTGAGGTTTATAGCAAAGAAAATTCTGGAAAAAATTGAAAAGAAAAGCGGGAAAATCTTTTATGACATACAGCGCCATCTCTGATAGATAGCATGTACTACAAACCAATATTGGCGAAACGGAGTTCGCCGGGTTTGCTAGTCCATTATGAAAAGTTACATACCTCGTCCGACGATAGCCGTGTCGGTGTCTGCTAGCTGTAGCAGAATATTATACTCATGATGCCAAGCTGTGTAATAAACACAGTACGGCACAACGTAAATACAAATTTACGTTATGTTTAAAATGTTATATGTTATTTTGTATTGTTTCCTCATATTTTGACGAGATATATGACGAGCTCGGTGGCGTAGCGGTCAATGACGTGGCTTCGACACCAATGCTCGTGGGTTCGATTCCCACATAGGACAAACATTTATGTGCATGAACATGTCTGTTTGTCTTATTTTGGGTGTTTTCTATGTATAATAAGTATGTATTTACAAAAAAAAAATGTATTTACGTATGTTTATTAGTTGTCTAGTACCCATAACACAAGCTTCGCTTACTTTGGGGCTAGATGGCGCTGTGTAATTTGTGTGACAATATTTATTTATATTTTAATAAACATATTTTTTTCTTCTTCAGTAATATTTCAAGTTGTATGGATATAATAACTTTCGCGTTGCATGATTGAAATTATAATAAAGTCACAGGCTGACAGTGTCAGCTTGAGACCACGGCCGGTGCAACCAGCCCCCTAACCACCATCTCTTATTGCGACTCAATAACTGAATAGATTGCTTATTCATACCAATGAATACGCGACTCTATTTCAAATGGAATAGAGTCGCTTATTCCTTGGTATGAATAAGCAATCTACTCAATTATTGAATCGCAATAAGAGATGGTGGTAAGGGGGCTGGTCGAAACGTCAGGCAATAATAAATGTAAACTACCTCACATGCATGATCGCGTTAATTCCCGTGGTTACTATATAATTATAAGGATATTTTTCTAATAATTGGAAATATTACAGGTGTATTTTTTTTAATGTATCCAAAAACATTTAGGTAAGGGAGGAGTGATACGGATAAAGGATGAGGATAGTTGACACTAACAAAAATAAAATAAAAAAAGGAAATTTTAATTTTATTTGACCGGGCAAAAATAAATGCAAAATACAAGATGATAACAAAGTATATCCATATTTTAGGCTTTTAACAAAATTAATTTCATAAAATGTTTTAAAATAGTTTCGAATTCATTCTCGTACTAAAGATTATAAAAATCAAAAAAGTAAAAAAAATAAAAAGAAATACGAATAAATTATGAGAAAACAAATTGGATGTTAACAAATATTAATATGTACAAAATTTATTATTGTAGCCCTACTGCAAAGTACAGCTAAAAGCACGTCAACCTTGACACTTCGACCTTTACACCGTTCTTATGCCGTACGTAAAGTAAAAGTTTCTGTCAACAAGATCTGCTCCTGCGAGTGAGTGAGATTACCAAAAAGAAAGGAGTTGCCGTTGCTAGTGGGGGTAACAGCGCGCGATCGATGTTTTAGGTTGCGAGCGTATATTATATGGCTACGGTATCCGCTGCACATCAGGCGGGCCGTATGCTTGTTTGCCACTCGACGTAGTATAAAAACAAATATTTAGTTTCTTCGCGGTGTATCTAATCAAATCTTGCAAGTTAATTTTGGCCCACTTCTCAGTGTCCGATTAAGCTGAACTTTGACAAACTCGTTTGTTTGTTCTAGTGACAATGCATGATGCGTGACTAAATGGCGATTTATAATTTCCAATCTAATCCCTACAATAAGTGTATCAAATGAAAGGGCTTGATAAGCGAAACACAGAAAGTAAACTTATTTGATCTTTTTTTTATAAACAAGTAATAAAAGCTTGTTTCAGAAATATATTTTTGTTTATCCTTGTTATATCTTTTATTGACAACTTCTCCATTGTTTTTATTTGTCTAAAAAGTTGGAATTTTTCCATTTTGTAGACAACGTGTGCCTACAGCCTTTAGAATTAAACTATTGTAAAATTACCAAAAGAATTAATAGGAACGTTTAACCAACAAAAGACTCGTCTTTTCATGACTTTGATAACACTTGGCTTTTAACTTACTTTTACTTTTTAGTCTATTTTGTGTATCTGTCGTTTCAGTTTCTATTTTTATATTTTACCCTTTAAATGATATATAAACCATCTAATCATCTCGTCCTTCTGCAGATAGTTGCATAAAACTAAAATGGTTTCTGTCGCTTGGTATATTTTAAATATATTATTTATACCCACGACTTCGTACGAGCATACGCATTTAACGACTACTTCAATAAGCTGACAAAAAAAATAAAACAACCAAATCTGACTTTGCAATACAACGCCAATCAAGTGTAATCTGCGAACGATAGTGTTTTAGTGACACCGACAACATATGAAGAAGTATATTATGTATAATGTGGTTATATCTTTAAACAATATTCACTCCATTAAATTTTAATGAATTAAGAACAAAAATACTAAAATATACTCATTGCTCACATAATAGCTCCAATTCTGGTTCACTGAATAAATTTAGCTTTCTCAGCGTACATCTTTCTTTACTGGCCCCTTACCACCAACTTTTATTGCGATTCAATAACTGAGTCGCTTATTATATTCAGTTTATATATTCAGTTATTGAATCGCAATAAGAGTTGGTGGTAAGGGGGCTGAACTGTTAAAACTTGTAATGGTTTTAAACTGTATTAAAAAAAAATTTATAAAAAAAGTTTGTATGAAAATCGACGATAATATGTTGAATTCTTCTTATCTAATAAACAAAGTTGGGGTTACTCAAGGAACTATTCTAGGGCCACTTCTTTTCATTGCATACATAAATGACTTATCTAATATAACATGATTGCACTCTTTTCGCCGATGACGTAATTATCTATAATTATTCCCAAAACAAAGTAAACAAGGATATAAATAATCCGATAAAAGACATAGTACAATATTCCTGGACACACCGCTATCTTATTTTTATTTACTACATCGGACGGCAGACAAGCAATACGGCCGCTTGATGTGAAGCGGTTACCGTAGCCATATTAACACTAGCAACATTTAATGTCGCCCACGTACCGCCACCTCCGCTGCTAACACAGAAACACGTTCTTTTTTGGTGATCTCACTTACTCGTAGGATCACAGCAACGCTCATGGGAATTGTTATTTGGCCGCAGTAATATATCTAGCCCCAAACAAAACAAAACTTGTACTATGGGTAACTGATATAATACTTAAAGTATTTTTTTTTCTACAACCTAAAATATGACCCGCCAGGCAGGCTACATCCTAAAAAATGGTCCGCCAGACCGGCTACATTCTAAAATACGGCCTGATAGACCAGCCACATCCGATAAAATACGGTCCGCCAGGCCAATCATCATCATCCAAAAATAACATGACTATGCTGACGTTTACAGGGACATGATGGCTACAACTCTCACCACCACGTGGACAAGGGAGCCCAAGGTCACAGGACTGATGAGCTGCATCGCAAAGAGTACGAAGAGGCAGCCGGCAAGAAGCGCAAACACCACGACAGAGCTGACCACAAGGGCAGCCACGAGGAAGAAGCCTTCGGACAGAGAGGCTCGCATTTTGGGGAGAAGAAAGGACACAAGAAAGGCCATAAATCAAAAGGTAAGTTTCTTTTTATGTTGCATGTAAGAAAACACCTTCTCCTTGATGACTTGCTTGAAGACTTCAAGCAGTGCCCGCTCCCTGCAATATTCTTTGGTGTAGAGACTGGCAATAGGACTGGTCCACGGGCCCGCGAGCGATGAAGAGGGCTTTGCTCGGGGTTTTTTTGAGGGATCGAATCCAGAACCAAGAAATTCGACGGACAACCAAAGTTGTTAAAATAGCCTTCAGAGTTTACAAGCTATAGTGGCAATGGGCCGGTCACATCTGCCGAGTAAGGCAGATGGAGGAAGAAGGTATTAGAGTGGAGGCCGAAGCGTTGGACGCCCTCCTTCTAAAAGGACCTTTTAGAAGGAGGTCCGTTGACCTTAAGAAAGCGGTTGCATCGTATTTGGTGGAAAGCATTAGGGATGGCCTATATCTAGTAGTAGGTAGAAACAGGCTGGTGATGATGTAAGTAATGTCAATAAGTCTCCAGCCAGAGTTCCCAAAGGTCCAAGGCAGCTGTAGTTTTACCCTCGGGACTGCAATGGACTTCACTGTTCATTGCCTTTTTTGGTGGTCGCCGCTGTTAATCCTGGCTAGACAGGAGACACAGTGGTCGGAATGTGTAATGGGCCGCCGTACTGTTAAAGGTCTTCAGCCTTTCTAATCTATATCTTTTTTAACGCTTGTACGGGTTATATAGAACACTTACCCCAAATATTGACATAGTTCATTGTATTCTAGTGACTATTCAAATAAGATGCATTCAGTAAATATTTTAATAACTGATGCACGCACTTACAAAGTTTACTATTTGATTTTCAAACTCATATTTACACGGACGACTGTATTTACTTTCAGGTCGGTAGATACCTTTAATGGCGTTATAAAGATGTTAGTTTATGAGGATTTAGGCAAACATTGTTAAAATTCTCTTTTAATTTAAAATAATATCATTGTTTAAAAAAATGCCAAAGGAGACTAAGAGCCGACCGCGACTTCGTCTGTAGTGTGGGCTTCAGAAACAACATCAACCTACGTATATAACTAACCTGCTGGGATGTTTTTTTTTTTTTATATATACTACGTCGGGTAGACAAGCATACGGCCCGCCTGATGTGAAGCGGTTACCGTAACCATATTAACGTTCGCAATATAAAATATCGCTCGCGCGCCGCCACCCCCGCTGCCATCGAAGCATCTCCTTCCTTTCTGGTGACCTCACTCACTCGCAGGAACACAACAGCCCTCAAGGGAACCGTTATTTGGCTGCGGTATTCTGTGAGGTGGAGATACATTCCCCAGTCGGGTAGCTTACAATTACGCTCCCTACCTCTCTTTTCGCCAGAGCATCGTTTGTCAGTCAGCAGGGTGCACCGAGTGAAGGTGAAGTTGGCTTTGGTTCAAAGTTGATGAACCACTTACACCCCAAAATATGTGTCTCGCTCCCCTCAATCGAGGGGGTTTAAATCCACCACGCTGCTCAACTGCGGGTTGGCAAATGGGAATTCGGGGTGGTGGACACTCGAGAGCTCTAGATTCTTTAGATTGATTTCTTCAGATCCAAATCCCAGCAGTAGGACGTATATGGGTAAATACCAATAGATTATTTGGTGTTTGATAAATTATGTTTGCTCATCGATTATGTTTGGAATCTTTCATTAAACAAACATTTTTGGCTTAGATACAAATGAACTTACTCCTTATGTTGATGAATTGTTGTCAAAAAAATATAAAATATATATTTTAATAAATTTAAATAAGTGGAATAGTACAAGTGATTTTATGACTAACTATATATACAAACAAAAAAAGAAACGGAAATAACAAAAACTAATTAAAATTAATAAAATATAATATCTAAATAGCATTAAAAAATTCTTCCGCATCGCCATCAAAGGGTAACGTGGCCAGAAGGCTAGCAGCATTGCCACGCTGGATGGCAATTTTATTTTTACTAAGTACACATAAATTTAAATCTGTTATTTTGCGACAACCATTCATCTACATAAGATAGAAATTCATTTTCATTGATGCCATTTTTTTTTTATACTACGTCGGTTTTCTTCCACGGACTCTCAGGTTGTGTAATGAATTACTTGCCGAGGTTTTTCCAAGAGACTACAGCATAGGGTTCTTCAAGAAAAGCGTGAAGAGGTTTTTACATGACCGGCAACGCGTGAGTGATGCCTCTGGTGTAGCGAGCGTCCATAGGCTGCGATGACTGCTTACCATCAAGCTGGTCATATAATTGTTTGTCATCTTAGTTGTATATAAAACATGTTACCATGACAGTAAATGGCGTGGGACTGAGTGAATGCCGGGCAATTACCTTGCTTTCTCCTTACCACAATGGAGGCAGATAGAACGTATCAATAGGTAAAAACATCTTAGGGGACAATGCGAATGTAGCTCGTATTACGTACGAGTACTACGACGTAATAATACGAACGGTACAAAGGTCGAAGTATTTCTAACTGTACTCGTATTGTGGTATTACCACAGTATAAGTAATAGTACTACGTACGGTGCGGCGACTCTCCTCTGAGACGAATCTGGAACAGTTTGTATGGCGCCACACGCACACACGCTTATTCTCTCTCTGTACAGACGTCATTGTTTATGTAATATTGAACGATGCGACCTTTCTATGGAGTGACCGGGATGTGGTACCTATTACACACAACTACATGTCGTAACATGGCCGTGTGGTTTCCGGCAGACTAGAATAGAATCACTCCGTCTCTTCCCGTGGATGTCGTACAAGGCGACTAAGGGAAATACATTATCAAACATCGATCAGGCCTCCCCAACCCGTCTGGCCAGCGTGGGGAGTTTAGGCCAAATTCTCCTTCTGTCTGGGCCGGAAGAGAGAGGGTCGTGCTCCTGTAGTGGTGACTAAAATGACATGATGTTGATGATGATGATGACATGTAACATATTTTTGGGCTCTTCTGCGAAAAGGCACATCCATCTCCGTAATATCCATGCTCATCCATATGCGTTAACGTTATAAGTGCGAAAGTATGGGGTGTAAGCTGGCTGACAAACGAGGCTCTGGTGAAAAGAGAGGTAGGGCATAGCGTATTTTTTAAGCTGCCCGACTGGAGAAGTACCTCCACCTCACAGAATACCTCAGTCAAATAACAATTCCCTTGAGGGTTGTTGTGTTCTTGCGAGTGAGTGAGGTCACCAGTAAGAAAGAATGAAAGAAAAGAGTATAAAGCTGGCAACGGATCAGTAACCCCTTGGTGTGGCTGATCTCCATGGGCGGTGGTGATTGCTTTTCCATCAGGTGACCCACATGCTCGTTTGCCACCCTCTCATATAAAAAAAACCTCGCAAGATTCGGCGCGGATATGTGTGCGAGATTTCATGAGTCTTCTTCGTTTCGTTCGACTCGGATAAGTGTGCGTTCAACTGTAATAACCTAATAACAGTCGTCGAAAGTGATAGTCAGCGACTGATCAAGAGTTTTGACCGCCCTAGGCTAATAGGCTATTTGACTAACATTTTTTTCAGTTTGATATGTAGGGACGTCTCCATAATATAACCATAGGTGAAAGAATTACTTCGATAGCACAAAAATCTCTCGAGATATGGTAATTTGAAAATCACAATTTTTAGACTGCCCCAAAACGCTCTATACAAAAGACTACCGAATTATGACGTCACAGGTTTGTATTTTGTATGCATCAAATCAGAAATTTGTACGACAGCTATGTTAAATATTACGTTTATGTTATTAGTATCATAATAAAAGTTATAGCATTTTTTATTGCTTCTCCAATGGAAATATTATTTTTTAATAATTTCATACTTTTAAAATGGACTTTCCCGCCAAATTTTGATCGACGCTAAAAAAAGTCTGACTGAAGATATTAGAATGAAAGTTTGCAGATCTTTATAGTTTTGTGTATTTTAGGATATTGTTAAATAATTTATACAATTTTTAAACATTGGAAAATAGCCTATTATGAGGACGAGACCACCAACTGATTCGAGTGACAAGTCACTATTTATTTTACGCTCGCTTTTTGAAATTTGTTTGTTTGTATTATCTTTATTTGTGTATATATCTAAATTTATTGTTAAAATCAGGGGCTCCCAAGCTTTTTCAGTTCACATCGCATTAGTTTTAGTGTTTTATCTCGGTTTAGTTGAAATATGTAGGGTAGTTGCAATGATGCTAGATTAATAGTCCATGGGAAGACACGATTTCAGCGCCCCCCCCCCCCCTCCCCCGATCCTCGCGCCCTAGGCTGCAGCCTTATTAGCCTAAGGGTTAATCAGGCCCTGGTGATAGTGTATCTGAGGGGCAATTCTCGTAATTAAAATGTAGTCAAAATTCAGTTTCGATCCAGTCTCGATCTCACAAATGTCACATTTGGTATTCTCGTAACACAATATGTAACTTCAAAATTAAATTTAAGCAGGATTATATCGAAATATGAGTGAAAATTAAACAAATTAAGAATGTTACTTTGCCAACAACAAGAATTGATAATAATTAATTAATGAAAACAAGTATATAATTTTAGTCAATTCACAGTTCAATCTCGATTCCGTCAACTTTCAATCTGCGTTCGTAGAAAAAATACGAGAATTGGCCTTCTGGTTTTAAACAAATTTATAATCTGTTGGCAGAAAAAGCATACTATAGTATTAATGACTACTCGACAAACTGTAATAGTAAATTTAATAGTTTTTTTATTACTTAGTATAATTTTAGGATTGACATTATTGTGGTATAATTATTCTTAAATAAGTATCCTATGTATGACATTTATAATATTCAGATACCTATCTATTTAATTAAAAGTCAATCTGTGTGTCTATCATTATTATATAATGTGTAACATTATAATATAATAATGATTTTGCTTGACGTTATATTCGAATGCATACCAACATTATAATTTGCACGCCGAAAGGCAGTATGTGGCAGTTCAATGTTATTACGAGTACTATTATAAACCAACAGAGAGCTGAGTGCTGAGTGCGAGTTTTTTAATCACGTTCGATAATGTCAACGTAAACAAACCGACCAAATAGATAAGTACTCTCATGTTGTGAATTTTCCAGACGCGTGTTACAAATCCAATTTAGCCGGGTTGCTCACTTCGAAATGTGAGCGGGTAAGCTATATAATTTTGTTATGTAACACGCGTCATATAAATTCACAACATGTGAGTACCTACTTATCTATTTGGTCGGTTTGTTTACGTTGATATGATCGAACGTGAATAAAAAACTCGCACTCAGCACTCTGTAAATTACCCATATTCGCGAAATAAATGATTTGATTTGATTTGATAACAATAACTCCAATTTATTGAACTTGTAACATTTTACAAAAGTTTACATCGTAAATAACATTCATTTGTACACACAATAAAACAAACAAACCGATAGATACCCAGATCGAACCAATTTACCTGCCGTTATAGAAATTGCAATATTTTGCGGTCAGTGAAAGCCGACTGTCTGTTACGTAACGTTATTTGTTATAATTCTGAGTTTTTATGAGAGTTATGTTCATTACAAAGGCGATAAACGCCGTAAAATTCAATAAGCAGGTGAAAATCGGAACAATCCCAATGTAATCATGGTACGCGACGATGAAATTGCTTTTTTGTACTTAACAAATTTTTGGTTGGTGGTCGGCGAGTAATTCCCATCGGCGTCAATTGAGAACTTTGTTGTAGATTGTTTGAAATATATTTCATTCATAATTGACAAGGTAGACAGGTAGACATTAATATGACTTACCTACTTACTATAGGCAACGATGACTACTTAGCATCAGGCAAGTCGGATGTTTGTTTACAAACTTAGTAACATATAAAAATAGGTTGTCTGTAAAGTCGGTTTACGGACGATAATTTTACGTGATAACATCATAAGAAAACATCGGCCGATGGAGTGGAAAAAAGATAGATGCGTCACAAACGCGATCGTGGCTCACTATCGCTTGTTCCGCGCTCTCGCTTGCACGCTCGGCTCAGTCGGAACGTGACAATGAGGTCATGCTTTTTCATGCATGTAGCCGGCGTTTATCGATTTATAAGACGTTATTGCATCAAAAACTGTAGACATTTTGATATTAATAAAAATAACCTGTACTGTTCCACTTTATTAAATTTTTACCAACCGATTTCGCCTTCACAGTATTATCTAATCATTTGGATGGTCTTCTTCATAAGCTTTTAAGGTTGATTTTTTTAGGCCGTATCTATATATGTATACGTATGGAAAATCCTATGAATGGCGTGATTAGAATGGGTAATATAAGCAATGAATATATTAAAGGAAGTTTCAAAGTAGCATCTGTGACGGAAATGATGAGCTCGGTGGTCGAATGGTTAGCAATGGCCACTACCCACTACGACACCGAGGTTGCGTGTTCGATCTCCGTACATGACAAATATTTCTGTGCATGAACATGTCTGTTTGTCTTGATCTGGGTGTTTTCTACTAATTATAATTGTATATATTTACAAAAAAAAAAATGTATTTAAGTATATAATATTATCAGTTATCTAGTACCCATAGCACAAAAAAAAGCTTTGTATAGTTTGGGAGTCCGTGTGTAAATTTGTCCAGGAATATTTATTACAAGTACAAAAAACAAAGTAATATGCCATTTTCTAATATTAAAACAATACAATAAAGTGTATTTTGTATTCAAATCATTGACACAACACTCGCAACTTGTATTTGACATAAAAAGGCTTCTTGTGGTCGAATCCGTGTAATCGCATTCAGTTGCAAAAAAACTCATGCTTTTCAGCCTATAAAAATCTCCTAAGATAGTTTTTAAGTATCACTACAGGGAGCTAATTCGTCAACCAGATACCTAACTGACATAAGATTATTACATAGTATATATACTACTACACGGCCAAAGTTATAAATTTGGCCGTGTGGTTTCCGGCAGACTAGAATAGAATCACTCCGTTTCTTCCTGTGGATGTCGTACAAGGCGACTAAGGGAAATACATTATCAAATATCGATCAGGCCTCTCCAACCCGTTTGGCCAGCGCGTGGGGAGTGTAGGCCAAATCCTCCTTCCGTGTAGGACGGACGAGAGAGGGTCGTGCTCCTGTAGTGGAGACTAAAATGGACCTGATTATGATGATATAACTTTAAATTATTTTATTGTATTATCATGTATGTGTATGTATATAAATGTATGTATGTGTTGGCATAGATCGTTATATTTGCTGCGCCACCTACCCTTTCTACTCTGATACTCTCCTCTACCCAAAGGTTGCCTGGAAGAGATTGCGTAGCGATAAGGCCGCCTGTTGTACTTTAATATGCTACTGCCCTTTGTAATATCTATATGCATGTTATGATTGTAAATGTTAATAGTGGAAGGATGAGAAGGCCAATTCTCGTAATTTTTCTACGAACGCAGATTGAAAGTTGACCGAATCGAGATTGAATTGTGAATTGACTAAAATTATATACTTGATTTAATTAATTAATTATTATCAATTCTTGTTGTTGGCAAAGTAACATTCTTAGTTTGTTTAATTTTCACTCATATTTCGATATAATCCCGCTTAAATTTAATTATGAAGTTACGTATTGTGTTGCGAGAATACCAAATGTGACATTTGTGAGATCGAAAATGGATCGGAACTGAATTTTGACTATATTTTAATTACGAGAATTGCCCCTCAGCCCCCTTACCACCATCTCTTATTGCAATTCAATAACTGAATAGAATGCTTATTCATACCAATGAATAAGCGACTCTATTTCAAATGTTCTAGAGTCGCTTATTCATTGGTATGAATAAGCAATCTATTCAGTTATTGAATCGCAATAAGAGACGGTGGTAAGGGGGCAGGTGTCTATGACACAGGCTCGGCCTAGTATAAATACTTCGACGGTCCTTACGTATAAAGCGACATGTCATTACAGACATGTCTGCTTAAACTACGATATAGTAATTAAATAATATTTTTATTGGACAAATGAGTTAATTTCTTACTTTTTAATTATATACAATGAATAAAATAAAAAAGAAAATGTTTTTAGGGGCAATTTATAGCAATTTATGCAATAAAAAAAATTGCCATTTTTGACATGTTACTGACGCTTTTACTTTGGGACCGTCGGCTTGTGTGATGGACTCGAAAAAATTGTGAGTGATTACTTTATATTCAGATACTAGTGTTTAATAGATATATGTAGTCCAAAATTGTATGCTTTTATGAAATAAAATATTAATATTATTATATTGTTGGAGCAATAAATAGTATTGTATTGTACGAGTATAGAACCAAATAAGAGGAAGGTCGTAGGCATCATTTCAAACTACCTGTTCACTGAACGACCTGTGTAACAATGGATTTAGTCGATTATATAAAAGTTTTCTCCATCTTCTGTCTTGAAATGCCAAAGACCTATTCTTTTTCTATTACCTAAAACTGTGCTTTAACAAATACAGCTTCATCGAAGAAAAACTGCTAAAAATCGTATTGCTACATTGCTACCTTTTTTATCCTACAATTTTAGCAAACAAGCATTCGTACTACCTGATGGTAAGCAGTAACAGCCTATGGAATACTACGGACGACACCACGGATCATGGATATAAGGGGCATGTTGCCGATTCTGTAAAAACGTCTTCACGCCCTTTTTTAACTGACTCCAAAAAAGGAGGAGGTTCTCAATTCGGCTGATTTTTTTAAAATGTTTGTTACTTAATTACTCCGTGATTTATAAACCGATTTGAAAAAAACTTTTTTTATTTGAAAGAGTATATACTTCCAGATTGTTCCCATGGATATTTTTCATCATCATCATCATAATCATCAGCCTGTATCTACATACATAAATATAGAGTAATGTTTGGAGTCGTTTTTTTATAATTAAAATTATGAAGAACCCCAAGTTCCTGAGAGAACCTCGACAGGCAATTAAATATTTTCATATTGAAAGTAATCATAACACTATACTCCACAGGATACCACAACAAATATCACAAGGACGAGTTCCATAAAGAGCACAAGTTCTACGACGACTTCCACAAGAGCGGCGAGCACCACCGCTACGGCAAGTTCCACGCCAAGCACGCCAGCGACGAGAGTGGCAAGAAGAAGGCGCACCACGTCAATGCCGGACACGACTTCGTCGAACGAGGAAAGAAGGGCTACAGGTGAGGATTCCTATTGATTTATCACTTAAATTAAAGTTCTGTAGCATGAGCTAATGCCGACTTAAAAGCTGCAATGAGATCGTAATAAAAACGGAAATTTAAAAAACTAAAAAAAACCCGACTGCTTTTCTGTATAATTTGGAAATGAAAAACCCCTAAAACAAGAAAACGTGTAGCAGTCGGGACCCATTCTAGACATGGAGGCTTAGTGAATATAGAGCACATGTTGGGCTACTACATGTTTTCTTTGTGTTGTTGTTTTAGGGGTTTTTCATTTCCAAATTATATAGAAAAGCAGTCAGGTTTTTTAGTTTTTTAAATTACTTACCGTTTTTATTTTATGTTTTTTTAGTTTTATTTATTTTGATATATGCAATGTCACTCTTACAGTAAATACATATCTAATGACACCCCTCAAGCTAAAATCCATCGAGCCGTTCAGACTGCGGCGTACATTTGCATTTGAACTAGGCGCCAAAAATCCGCGATTTTGTTTTTATTTTTTTTATTTTGACGTACCCAGTGTCACTCTCACAGCAAATACGAATCTAACGACACCTCGCAAGCTAAAATCCATCCAGCCGTTCAGGCTGCAGAGTGTGCCAAATAATTATACACACATACATACTCTCGAAAAACATAACCCTCCTTCTGTTGCAGTGGGGTAAAAAAGGACGTCAAACTTATTTTAAGGTTAGCAATAGTTAACTGGATTATGTTTAATGTTGACAGTGCCACTTAGTTATTTGATACCCTAGTGACATAAAAAAGAAAGACCGCGTACATACAGGATTATGGGGCATCTGACCGCCAGATAGGCGGATAGTAACGCAAAGGTTAAAGTCGTGATTGAAAAGAAATGAAAAATAGAATGAAAAGTTATTAAATAAATAAATAAAGTTAACCTACTTTATATAAAAAAGACTTTTGTAGTATCGATGATTATATACTGGGTCAATAACAATCGATATCGATGCACCAACAACTAGTGACAAAATATCAAATAAGAATTATATCGATAATCAATTTAACATAAGTACTAAATTAGATGCGAATAATATACTACTAAAAAGTAAATTATATTCTTGGACAAACTACACAGATTTAATCTAATCGATAACAGAAAAAAAAATACACTTAAATATTTGTTTGTAAATACATGTTTATGTAGAAACCACCTAGACCAAGAAAAAAAGTCATGATCATGCACACAAAATATACGTCTTGTGGGAGATCGAATCCACCCCTTGGTATCAAAATAGCCATTGCTAGCTATTTTACCACCGGGTTCGTAGATAGTAAGAATATTAATAATGAATAGGTACATAATTTTTTATACTACGAGTTCTTTATTCGTCAGACAAAAGAACTATTCCTAACACGGTGTGATGCAGTGGTAATAGTTCAGGGGCGTTACCACAAGCTCTAAACGCAGGAATGGAACCATCATGGTTGCGAATATATGAATGAAATTCATTGATAAATACGCAACCATCATAATTCCATTCCTGCGTTTAGAGCTTGTATAAGGCCCCTGTTGGGTTGGTTATCAAAAAGCCGATTAAAAAATCGGTTGTCTGTAAAGTCGGTTTACTGACGATAGTTGAACGTGACAACGTCTAAAAATACTGATGGAATGTTTGCATTTTTCAAAAGAAAATTTTAATGGAACGCCTCAGAGCGAGGTAACGCCGCATACGTCATGTTTTTTCGTGCGTGCAGCCGGCTCCATCGAATTATAAGACGTTGTCACGTCAAAAAATGTTAGTACCTACTAACATTTTTTTGAGTTAAAGTAGTTACCTACTTTAACTCAGCTCTTGTGTTTATTTTTATTCCTGTGTAGCTCAATAATTAGTGTGTTTACGTCATAACGTCTATTTACGTCACTCGTTCATGAATCGTCTTTCCAATACGATTAACATATTTAGCTCTGAACTTATCGCGTGTGTCGTCGGTCGTTACGTTCATATCTATTTCAGTTGAGATATAAATAGCTGGCAGGGCTGAGTTAAGATTTATGAAGTCATCGGTCATACCTACGCAAATTTAAAGACAGTATATTCTAATATGGGTTTAACTTCTTTCCACAGCAATAAAGGTCACGTAGATGAAAACCATCAAGGCCACAAAGGAGGCCACGGTCACGAGGAGCATCATGAACATCACCAACAACATGGAAAGAAGGGAGGCAAAGATGGTGGCGCACACTGGGGATATGAGAAGAAACATTAGGAATTCAGCCGCTAAGTCTAAAGACTACTTATTTGTAGTATTTCTTTATATAGTTATGCCATCGACGCATGAATGATTTCTTTACTGTCTACGTCTTAATTTGTAAACAGTTTGTTCTGTATGTCTGTTCAGCGTCTGTGCAGCCATGACTTTTATTGGTTGACATCGAGAGTTTGAGACTATACTTCGTCTTCGCCATGATTGTTTATGCTTATAACATTCCATATCATTTTAACGACATTTGTAGCCAGGTTTAAACACATTTTGGCTACTTCTGAATTAAATTTTATAGACGCTACAAATCTCATTTCTTCTTTTATCAACTGATTGTTTTAAAATTTATCGGAATTTACTTAAATAAACAAAGTAAATGAAAAGTATGTGTAATGAACAACTGATTGGAGTGGTTGCTTATCGTATTTTAATCAGTTTAATGGTTTAGAAATTTAATAGTCTCCTGGAAGCTTATCTTTAATTCAATGGACTGTCTTAATATTGTCATCACATATGCCTATCCAAGATTAATTTTGAAAATGTGAAGTTTAAGCTCAAGATTGTCTAATAAAAACGTAACCAAGCGGATAAATCCATTGTGTTTCTTAGTATTTAAATAGATCGATACGCTATGCAGTATTACTTACTGTTACATAAACATAATCAGCCGCGATTATTTGCTGTCCAACTTCGCTTTCAGTCGCATGGACCGAGTTCTCGAATCCTCATTTCGTTAGCATTGTAAGATACGGGCCATATCTGTTACCAAACGAACAACAAAAAGCATCCAATTTAAAATGCAACGCGATCATAGCGCATTAAATTAAGCAGGTAAAAAACTTTCGATACATTTTAGTTTTGCTTGAGTAACCGTGCCGAATCGAACAACGCCCCACTGGCTGGGTACCAATGGGTTAAGAAAACATATAGCTTTTTTCTTTACAATAATATATCGCCATTACGAACTGAAGATTTTTACGGTCAGTTAGACCCTCATTCAGCTAGAAATCAAGGTCATGTAAACGTCCGCAAGCAAAAAATATGATGTAGAAAATAGATAAAATAGCTATAATTGCAACAATTTTAACGCTATTTTGCCATTATTACTAACCACTTATTTAGGTTTATTTCAATTAATTATATCACATTTATTTTTTGCCTACCTCGCTTTAACATTGGTTTCAAATAAAAGCTTAATTACTTGAAGTTTTACAATGGAGTAATTGTGTTTGGAAAGAAATAAAGACCTGATTGTTATTTTCTCTAGTTTTATATTTCATGAAATGTCGTGTTTAGAATAAGTTTATGTTAAATCAGTAATGATGATGACAGACGAAAACATAATTAGCAAGTAAAAATAATCCAAAGAAAATACTTCCCTTTTAAATGATGTTATAAATACTTATAAATAATGCCACAAGCGTCAAAAACATACACCCGAAAAGTGAGCCAACTGTCTCACCTCGCAACTAGTTCACACAAGCAAGCCGACGAAACTGACGTTTTTGACAATTGCATGAAATAGGTAAAAACGTGGTCTTCTATATTACGAAAATGCACGATTTATGTTGATAAAGTAAATAAAGCCCAATGGATCCCGGCTCACACTAAAAGCTACACCATAATATTTGATATTAACGCTTTTAGATTAATTTCATAATTTCCAAAAAAAAAGACGCCATTCCGCCGATTACGTACTCAGCGAGGGAACGAGACAATATATGCCGAGATGATAAGGAAAGCGATAGTCCAAACGATGGGAACCGTTATCTGCCGCAATTTAATATGGGTATGCCATATCTATAGTATTTATAATGACATTGTTCCTATTGGTTTTAATTTTTTTTAAGCACGCTAAAAGCGAGAAAATGTTGCTTGCTTATTGTTTGAAAAAAAAAAAATTTCAAAAAATTGTTTGCTCATAAATATCAATTTATTAGGATAATGAAAATACGTTACGTAACAGAAAGTATAACTTTTGAATAGAATTTAGAAAGAATTGTTTTTCACGTATAAATAACGAATAATTCGGTGAAATACTATGTACTACAACATACTTATTGCGTTAATAGATAGGTTACACAAACACTCCTGCGTCAATTTCCAAGTCAAAATACTCCAAAATTAACATGAAATGCTTTTACTGTTGTAACTGATAGGTATTTTAATACAATAATAAATCTATTAACCAAATTTTAGGAGGTTATTGAGAATTGAGTCTAGCATCTATACAAAGAGAAATCTATTTTAAATTATAAAGTAAAAAAAAAAGACGTGTGGCACTCCGGGACTGCCGCGGTAAAGCTATTGCATAGCATTTTGTATCAACTTATGCAATTATAATTTTATTTATTTATTTTATTCATGCAGTATTGCTATTTCTTTGATATTAATTCAAGTTACACTTTTTGAGCGTGGTGACCGATAAGAAAACAAATATTTCTATTATTAAATAAATAAAACGAGTTTCGTAGAGTCGTACAATACGTCTAATCGCACGCACACAACGCCGTGTCGAAGACTGCCGAACTGAAACGACGTTAGTCGATGCACGGCCTTCAAGCCACACCTCCTTGCCCGTCGGAGTGGGGAGCGTGAGGTTTTTTCGTTACGGAATTTCTGGATTCGGTCCCCGCGCTCAAGGCCCGCGATAGAAGCTATGCAATAGCTTAAAAAAATATATATATATTTACTATTGTGTCCACTTAAAGCTACCTTACTTCATTACATCTAACTGTGCAATTCTGACAATATTAGATACATAAGGGTATCCTTTATATAGGTCGTTTTAAATAATCATAAAAAGCAATTTTTCGTATAATATTTACACCATGCAACCAGTGAGCATGTGAAATAATTTGTGCTGGTTTGGATTTTGTTTTTATTATGAATAAATAAAACATGACGCAGTATAGTTGGAAATATTACAGCTGAATAAATAATACGCGAAGCTGTCTAATTTCATATTTTTGCAAGAGTAATTGGCATATTTTGTACTCGTTGAGGAAAATTAAATTGCTGATATGAGGATGGCGATAGTCTATGACCCAACTTACGTACCTAATTATAGCAGGAGCCGTTTTCTGACTCAATTTTATATGGGTATAACATATCTATAAAAATATACCATAATTGTTCTTTCATTGATTTTTTTTTTATTACTCACATAGATTTTTTAAATATTTTTCTTGTAAGTTAAGCTCAATTCTAGAAGTCTCCTAAAATTTGGCTTACATTTGTTAACAGCCTGTTTAAGTCTCTAATTCCATAAGGCTGATTTTTACAAGACACGAGCTAGGTAGTTGACCGATACGTGAAAAACAAATTAACCAACAGAATTACTTCATTTTCCTATCTTCCCTCAGCTCAGGTCTAGTGGAAAAGGGCTCATCGAAATCAGGCGTCCTACCTTGGAAACTGAAGCCGATTCCGATCGGATTTATTGATTACGAAATTCTAACTTCATTTTAAATTAGTACTATTAGTAATAAGCTTAACCGGTAGGGACGGAAGCGCTCTACAAATTAAACTGAAAATGTTTATCACAAATTTAAATAATAGTCTAATCAAAAAACCCGGTGGGTGGGAATCGGATTCAGCTTAGGCGGTAGGCTCTAAGGGGCCATACCGGCTTCAGCTTAGGCGGTAGGCCCTCAGAGGCCATACCGGCTTCAGCTTAGGCGGTAGGCCCTCAGAGGCCATACCGGCTTCAGCTTAGGCGGTAGGCCCTCAGAGGCCATACCGGCTTCAGCTTAGGCGGTAGGCCCTCAGAGGCCATACCGGCTTCAGCTTAGGCGGTAGGCCCTCAGAGGCCATACCGGCTTCAGCTTAGGCGGTAGGCCCTCAGAGGCCATACCGGCTTCAGCTTAGGCGGTAGGCCCTCAGAGGCCATACCGGCTTCAGCTTAGGCGGTAGGCCCTCAGAGGCCATACCGGCTTCAGCTTAGGCGGTAGGCCCTCAGAGGCCATACCGGCTTCAGCTTAGGCGGTAGGCCCTCAGAGGCCATACCGGCTTCAGCTTAGGCGGTAGGCCCTCAGGGGCCATACCGGCTTCAGCTTAGGCGGTAGGCCCTCAGAGGCCATACCGGCTTCAGCTTAGGCGGTAGGCCCTCAGAGGCCATACCGGCTTCAGCTTAGGCGGTAGGCCCTCAGAGGCCATACCGGCTTCAGCTTAGGCGGTAGGCCCTCAGAGGCCATACCGGCTTCAGCTTAGGCGGTAGGCCCTCAGAGGCCATACCGGCTTCAGCTTAGGCGGTAGGCCCTCAGGGGCCATACCGCCGAAGCTGAAGCCGATTACTATTGGATTTTTTAATTGCGATAATGAAACTTCAGCTAGACTTATGGTACATGTGTTTAGCTTAGCTGATATAAACCCTGGAGCACTACCGACTAACCTGAAGATGTATGTCAATAACTTAAACCTAATCAGTTTTTGGAATCAAAAATTCTGAAGGTAATGGCTTCAGCTTCCCGTCCCTGACCTTTGACAAAACAAAAGATGTGACGACGACACTAACAGGTATGTGCCAGCCCCCCTAGCCAAGTGTAATTCGTAACGTAACGAACGTTAGATAGATCACGTGACATTTGTCAAAATCGATCATGTTAATATGAGAATTGACAAATGTCACGTGATCTATCTAACGTTCGTTACGTTACGAATTACACTTGGCTAGGGGCATAATCTAGGGGGGTAGGAATATATACAAAGTAAAACTTGAACATGAACAAGTTTAAAAAACTGCAATTTTATGTTATTTTGTTCCGTAGACCGACCTATGGAAAAAAAAACTAAGAGGCAAAAATCGAATTCTATTGTTGAAGTCGATTAAAGTATAGCCTATGTTACCCGGGCCATAATAACAAATCTATTGACACCTTATTGATTGAAATCGGATGAATAACTTAAAATATATGTACAGAATAAATACAAACATTCATACATATACTGCTAAAACCATAACACATTCTTTTTGGCTCGCAACAGTCGGGTAAAAAGAGTTTCACAGCTACAGGATGTGTAGCTGTGAACGCACCGCTCATTTTTGTCATGTTTTTATTGGAAATTGATGCTTTCGTGTATCTTACCTTAGGAGGCGATGAATCAGTGTAAATAGATCAGAAAATCCTTGCCCCATTATGGCTTCGTGGAGTTAGCAACTGCCAGAATATGTTGATATTTATTTAGTTGCCGTTTAGTTTATAAGAATGTAGTAGTTTAGTTACGGTTTTTATAAATAAACTTATACGATTTTTTATTCGGTTTATTATTTTGTCCCACTGTTATTTTGTTCCACTCTGTCTCTCACAAATACAAATAAGTTATTTGCACATTGCCAAGTCAAGGAAGTCAAATTCCAAAAGCTTCCTACTCCTACTAATTTCTTTTGATTGAATTCGTGGTGAGTTCCAAGGCAGCCGTAGTTTTATCCCCGGGACTGCAGTGGACTTCATTGTTCATTGCCTTTTTTGGTGATCGCCGCTGTTAATCGTGGCTACACAGGAGACACAACACAACACAAGGAGACACAGTGGTGGGAATGTGCGATGGGCCCCCGTTCCGTTAAAAACAAAAAAAATATATACCGAACTTCGAAAATGTGCGTTTAAAGAATGTTGCCATGACACTGCGGCAAACTAATATTAAAAACATACATCTTTGTAGGAATTTATGTATGTACGTATGGGTGTTTGTAAGTCATTTATGAGTAAGCAACTGAATGAATCTTGATGAAATTTGGCAACATATAGAATATATTCTGGATACTGTACGGCTTTTTTGCCGATACTGTCTTACCGCAGAGCGAAGTCGTGTGGAAAAGTTAATATACTAAGGTATATACTTATAACAAAGAAGAGGAAACCGCGTGTCTGTACTTTTAATAAAGTTATCAAAAAGTAAGTGCGAATTAAAATAACAAGACATAAAATAAAATGAAAAAATAATGACAATGTCAATGTCAATCAGAAAAATATCTTTCCGTAAATTAATTTATTTTCGCAATATAATTCACCAAATTCTGTGTTATTTTTTACTTCTTTCAGACCTAGATATTGTTTAAAATATTTCCAATAAAAGTTATTATCTCCTTCTCAAGCAGTGCCAGTTATTTACTATTTCCTAGTTTCAAGGAATTGATGTTCATATCCTCATAGATATCTAAACGAAGAGTAAACCTACCCATGATCGGTAAATCTTGCGAGAAACAGATAACCAGAACCCAGGCAGGAGTGATGAAACCATGTAAATGACCAAACCAGAAAATACTGATACAACAAGACTGAATCATCAAACCTCAGATTATAAGCGTTTTCGTAATATGGAGTTATAACGAGAAAATCCAGAGTCCAAATAAATTGTCCAAGAATATTAACGAAACGCAAGCAATACTTTACCTCTGTCCATAAAGAGTTTTCGGAGAGCTTAATAAGATTTAAATTGCCGTCTGATTGTGCCTTTCCTATAAGTTTACAACATAACTGTGGTTTCATAAAATACTATTTTTCGCGTTATTTTAGTACCAGACTTTGGTGATATGTGTATATTTTTTTAGGTGTATCTATAGTGTATCCTTTTTTATATTTAATTAAATATTATATTCCTTTTTTATAGACATTTTGTATAAGTGCCCAGCCCATGGCAGCGGACGTGAACGTGTTGCGATTCGATAGCTTGCCCGGCGATTCATCGCTGGACGGTTTCCTTCGATGCGTCCAGTGTTCCCAGCCAAGATTTTTCAGGGGTTATAGAGGATTAAAAATACACAATAGTAAAGTTCACAAAAATAAAAATATTTTTATAGATTCTGATATTTCTTCGACCATACCATCTGCAATTGATTCCTCTGTACCCCTACAAACTAGGCCCTTTCATGAAATAATATCATCCCTAAAACATTCTGTACCTATCATTAAAAGGATCCCAAAAGGAGCTCGTACATCTGTGGCAGAGAAACTTTCACAAGAAATTAAATTTACATTTCAGGAAAATACACAGGAGGCTTGGGAACACTTATTGACCTTCCCTTACCGGATTTTACATATTAATAAAAGGTGCTGTAATTCATCTCTTACCAACTCCATTAAAGAAAACTGCAATAGACCTGACCCATTACTTAATGTAAATCCTTTACTTTCAGCTTCAACAAGAATTAAAAAAAATGTATTTCAATATGTGGAATCTAAGGTAGGGGAAGGGGATATTAAAGGCGCAGCCAGAATCCTTTTTTCTAGCGATGGAATCGCCCCAGATACCCCTGATACTCTTTCCGCACTTCACGACAAACATCCACCTTCGGCAGCAGGAATTACCTTTCCCGCCCCACCTAGCCCATCGGATGCGCCGTTGCAGATTGGCCCACAAGAGGTTTACAGGGCCGTTTTGTCCTTTAGGAGTGGTTCCGCTGGTGGATTAGATGGTCTCACCCCTCAGCACCTTAAAGATTTGTTGGGAGGTGAGACCAGCGATACCAGCGAGTCCCTTCTGGGGAACCTGACGGCCCTTGTAAACCTAATGCTGTCTGGGAAGGTTTGTGACGGTGTAACTGATGTGTTATATGGTGCTAATTTATGCGCTTTAAAAAAGAAAGACGGTGGTATACGTCCTATAGCTGTAGGTACGGTATACCGCCGTCTACATACACACCAAAAATAAAAGCCGACCTAAAACTTCTCAAAACAAATGACTCTACAATCTTTTTAACCCCAACTGACGAAAATGAAATTTTAAAAATCATTAACTCACTAAATAATACAGAATCTACAGGATATGATGAGATCTCTACAAAGATTTTAAAAGCTTGTGCCTACGAACTGTCCCCGCTGTTGGCATATTTGATAAACCTATCTCTAGAAAATGGCATATTCCCCCCGACCTTTAAACATTCAATAGTGAAGCCCCTTCACAAAAATGGTGATGAACAAGATATTAATAATTATCGGCCTATAACATTGATACCTGTGCTATCTAAAATTTGGGAAAAAATTATTTATGCTAGATTAATATCATTTTTAGACAAATTCCAAATTATTAGACCAGAACAACATGGCTTCCAGAGGGGAAAGTCTACAACATCTGCTTGTTTTTCTTTTATAACAGATATCTTAAAAAGTATGGATAAAAGAATACCAGTAACGTCTGTTTTATTTGACATGACTCGGGCTTTCGATTTTGTTTGTCATAAAACTTTACTGGCGAAACTGGAAAAATGCGGTATTCGTGGAAAGGCTCTTGAATTGATGGCTGATTACCTTGATGGGAGAACACAATGTGTTGAAATCAATAATTTTAATGAAAAAATGGAATATGTAGTATTCCGTTCATCGACTGTAGCCAACAGCGTGGGAGTGCCTCAAGGTAGTGTGCTGGGGCCTCTTCTGTTTCTTCTTTACATAAATGAGTTGCCTGCAATTACACCTTATCCATGTACTTTATTTGCTGATGATTTATCTATTGTTATTCACAAAAAATCTAATTGTAATTACGAGCAGGAAATTAAGGACACCATTAGTAAAATAGTTCAGTGGCTAGAGTGTAATAATCTTTGTGTGAACTTAAGTAAAACGAAATATTTGCAGTATGTAAATAAAAATGGCAGACCGTTGAATCTGTCCATAGAGTACAATGGCCATCCAATAATAGAGGCAACTTCTGCAAAGTTCTTAGGTATAATGGTCGATAAACACTTGTCATGGAAGGAGCACATAGACTCGGTCTGTCACAAAATTAACCGGTTCGTGTACGCTCTATACCGGTTGAAAAACACTTGCGACCAAGAGACAGCCTTGATAGCTTACCATGGCTACGTGAGCTCTGCCCTACGGTATGGGATAGTCATTTGGGGAAACTCTGTGCTCGTGAGGGATGTTTTTCTTGTACAGAAGAAATGTGTAAGAGCTTTATGCGGCGCTGGTCCCTTAGACAGCTGTAGGCCTTTATTCAAAAAACTCAAACTACTCACTCTAGCCGCTATGTACATACTGGAAATATGCTTATATATAAAGAACAATATTAATTTATTCAAAAGGGTGCCATATCCCAATGTCGCGAGATACCCGAATCGTTTGGCTATTCATACACACTCGACTGAATCATTTCATAAGAACAGCTATAACATGGCAATCAAACTGTATAATTCCTTACCAGACAAACTAACATCATTACCATTCTCAAAATTCAAGAAACAACTCCGCACTCTTTTAGTAAATAACTGTTTTTATACTGTTGACGAATTTCTAAATTTTGACATGAAGTGCCCTCATAATTAAATCATAATTAAATTATAATTAAATCATTTGACATAATTAATTATTCAATCGTATTCATTATTATAAATTTTATATTGTAAATAGTATAGTATAAGCATGACCTTGTAATATTTGCATGCCGATTGTTGGCGCAACACGCTTGTTCTCTAGAGTAAGGTATGAATAACCTGTTATATCATATGTCTACCGTGTTTGCCTGCAAATAAATATATTTCATTTCATTTCATTTCATTTCATTTCATTTCATTTCATTTCATTTCATTTCATTTCATTTCATTTCATTTCATTTCATTTCATTTCATTTCATTTCATTTCATTTCATTTCATTTCATTTCATTTCATTTCATTTCATTTCATTTCATTTCATTTCATTTCATTTCATTTCATTTCATTTCATTTCATTTCATTTCATTTCATTTCATTTCATTTCATTTCTTACTTCTAAGATTTGTTGCAGTGCCATCGCGGACACTCTTGGTAGCTACTTCCAGCCATTACAGTTGGGATTTGGCTCTAAGGGTGGCTGCGAGGCCGCTGTACATTCCGCAAGGACTTTCATCCACAACCAGGAAGGTGATGTGCTGCTGAAGGTGGACATTAAAAATGCTTTTAATTCCGTGGATAGGGCCGCCTTGTTGACAGAAGTCAAATCCAAAATTCCCTCGACTTATAATTTCCTTTGGCAATGCTATAACAAAAATTCAAAATTAATGTATAAGAATCATCTTTTGTACTCCTCTGTGGGTTGTCAACAAGGTGACCCTCTTGGGCCAGCAATTTTTAGTTTGGCTATCCATCCGGTTTTACTGGCTCTAAATTCTAAATTTAATGTTTGGTATTTAGATTACGGGACTCTTGGAGGAGACTGTAATACAGTTCTTCATGATTTTAAAGCTTTAATCCAACATTTAAACTCTTTAGGTCTAAAAATAAATTATGCAAAATGCGAACTTTTTATTTCGGATAATTGTCAACAAAAAAATGCAATAGTTTCGAGTTTTGCTGCAATTGCCCCCGATATCAAAATCTTAAATAAATCTACATTACGCCTCCTTGGGTCACCTGTTTTCAATGAATCCTTTTCTTCTTTTATAGAAGAAAAAATACAAAATTTTCAGTTCGTTTCGGACCGCCTTTCAAATATAAACACACACATAGCCTTCACTATCTTGCGTTTTTGCCTTTTTGTTCCAAATTTTACGTACGTGCTACGGTGCTGCCATTTTTGGAAACGACCGGATTTGACAGAAAAATTGGACGTAATTATTAAAAATACACTTTCGGCTCTGCTTAATGTTAATTTAGATGATCGTTCATGGGAACAGGCCTCCCTACCTATTAGATTCGGAGGCCTAGGAATTCGCAAAATTACTAGTGTAGCTCTCCCAGCATTTTTGTCTTCCGTTCACAGCGTTAAAAATCTTTTTACAAAAATTTGTAATGATTTTACAACAGAAATATGTCATGTAACGGATGCCAAACATGCTTGGACGAGTCAAGATCCAAATTCAAAATTTCCAGATTTTCCATCATCACAGAGACAGTGGGACGAGCCGCTTTGCAGACTGTTACGAAATAACCTTTTACAAACATGTAGCAATTCTGCAGAGCGTGCCCGTCTCCTGGCTGTAGCGGAATGGGAGTCTGGATTATGGCTACAAGCATTACCATCTCCTAATTTAGGAACTCTGTTGGATCGCGATACCTTCCGTCTAGCAGTGTGTCTGCGTTTGGGCACTTATATAAACGCCCCGCATCGTTGCCCCTGTGGTGATACTGTCGATCAACTTGGTCACCACGGACTTTCGTGTCTCAAAAGTGCAGGCCGCATACCACGCCACGCTAGCCTTAATAATATCATCCACCGGGCTCTTGCCAGCATCCGTACACCCGCGGTTTTAGAACCGAACGGGCTTGCACGTGATGATGGGAAGAGACCGGATGGAATGACACTTGTGGCCTGGAGGTTGGGGCGACCTTTGGTGTGGGACGCTACCTGCGTCGATACCCTTGCGCCGTCTCATCTTCGGGTCACTGAAGTTAGGGCTGGTGCGGCTGCAGCGTTTGCTGAAAACCTCAAACGGCGAAAATATAGTTGCTTGGATCAGAGCTACATATTTGAGCCGTTTGGGGTAGAGACACTAGGTCCGTGGGGACCATCAGCACATAAACTGTTTCAACAGTTGTCAAAAAGATTGATCGAAGTATCACATTACCAAAGGGCTGGCCAATATCTCGGCCAGAGGATTAGCATTGCCATTCAACGTGGCAATGCTGCCAGCCTTTTGGGCACTTTTCAAGTGGGTAACGATTTGACGGGGCTTCATTATTTATAGTTATTTATTTCTAAGTTATATTTAAGTAGGCATTTTATTTATAAGTTATTTATGTTAAAGATATTAAAATAAATTTTTACTGTACGTAAATAAAAGAAAAGGGTTGCACAATGCACTTTATGAAAGTTAAATAAAATAAAATAACAAGATACTTTGATTATTTTAAAAGTGTGGTCTGTGTGTATGTACACGCTCAACTCCAACACTACTGAATAGATTTTCAGCTGTTTTCACAAATACATTATGTTTCCCGTCGAGCAACACATAAACGAAGTCGCGGGCACTAGTTAGTACCTACTAAATTTATTCTTCATCACCCATAAGAAGATTTTTTCGCAATAACGTTAAGCCACATTCCTTGCACATGGACAGCTTTAGAGAACCCCCCCCCCCCCCCCCAACATGGTATGAAAAAAAAAAAGTAAATTATAATAATTTATTAAAAGTACAAAATATAAATTTCATATAAGATTTAGTTTTATGACGCTTCTTGATTAATTTCTACATTCTGAGTTTAATTATTTACGATTTCTAGTAATCCAGACTTGAATATTTTACCCCTTTGTCATAAAGTAGCTGGAAGCGGCTGGATGCGCCAAACAGAGGATCGCATTTGGTGGAAAGCATTGGAATATCTAGCAGTGGGTAGGTACAGGGTGGCAATGATGCCTTTATTCTTCTATTGGTTTGGTGGGTAGTAATGCGCCAAGCTTCGGGTCGTTATATTTAACGTAAATGGCCGCCGTGTGGTGCGGTCGACGCGGGAAGAACACCCTTTGCCCAGCATCATCAATGAACTCCGTGTAATTCATGGACCATTCTCGCTTCATGCCGCATTTTTCGCAAATCTTCGCTCTACAGGAATAAAATTATAATAATTATTACTAAAAGAATTTGTTGTCTGTAAAGTCAGTTTACGGACGATAATTTTACGTGATATCGTCTTATGAAACATAGGCCGATCGCGCTCTCGCTTGCACGCTCGGCTCAGACGGAACGTGACAATGAGTCATGCTTTTTCGTGCGTGCAGCCGGCCTTCATCGATTTATAAGACATTATCAATAAAGATAAAAATATTTGTTTAAGCTTACGAGTTTAAAGATTCTAAAGATGCGAGATTATTTGACCCATGGCAGAAAAACATCAGGTATGTTCTTCACAGAACGATGTAATCACATGATTGGAACTTGCCTACGTCATTAGCTGTATTTTGTATGCAATTAACAGCCAAACTGGTGTCGCAGTCTTGACAGTATACCTATCTGACACGGGAAGAACACCTGCTGTTTTGACTTGGCTTAACTACTGACATCTAATGACAACAGTCGGTCAGTCGACCGCTTAACGTGTCCTCCGAAGCACGGAGGAGCTTGAGATAAATAAACCCATCCATGGAAAGGCTACTACCGACGCTTGCTTAACTTGTGTGTTCGATTAGACTGATACGCGTAACGACGCTTTCGAGCTCCTCTCAACCCTATAGCAAATAAATATTTTTGATTTTAAGTGATGGTAACCTGGAAATGACCGAGTACTCACGTGTACTGACTGAAAGCAATGACCTGCACGAGTGGATGCCTTATTTCTTTGCAATGCTCCAGTATTTTTTTCAGTAACTTGGTACCCACGCCTTGGGCCGTCACTTCAGCAGCTGTTGATAGTATTTCCACCTGGCACACAAGCAAATCGACGGTCCCTTCGTATAAAGCAACATGTCATTTCAGGCATGTTTGCTTATACTACGATACAGTAATTAAAGAATATTATTAAAGGACAAATGAGTTAATTTCTTACTTTTTGTTTATATACAATCAATAAAATAAAAAAGAAAATGTTTTTACGGGCAATCTATAGCAATTTATGCAATAAATAAAATTGGCATTTTTGACATGTCGCTATATACGTAGGGACCGTCGAAATTATGCATTGGATTCTTTTACCACTCTGGCATCAACTGGTCTACCGTATCAGTCGGCCCGATGGTCTCATCAAGTTACAAGATACTAATAGTTTTACCAAAATATTACAAAACCTTTGGTAATGTTGTGCTTAAACTGTACTTATATGTAACTAACGTGCCCTTTATGTAATAAATTTTGTTACGTTACGTCATCAGATCTCTTGCCATCATTACAATTGATTCTCTTAGGTTATAGGCTACTTGGAACATTAATGGTGGTGAGATTGATCGCATATATAATATATCCCCCCTGATCTCCATGGGCGGTGTGATTGCTTTCCACTAGGTTACCCACGTGCTCGTTTTTCCCTCTCTTATATAAAAAAAAACCGGACAAGTGCGAGTCGGATTCGCCCACCGAGGGTTCCGTATGTACGTAGTATCATTATTAAATTTGATATTTTTCATTATAAATAAGAAATAATGCGTCGAAAAAAATAAATAAGATATATTTTGCAATGTGTACATCAATCCCTTTCATATGATACTCCATTTGAACTAGTAGTTTCAATTTGAAATTTCGACACCCTATAAAAAATATAGACCCCCTATTTTTTAAGATCTATTTACAAATGTAAAGTTTTGAGATTTATTCCTGTACTTGTAGTCTATAACGATGTTACTTGCCAAATTTCATAGTTCTAGGTCAACGGGAAGTACCCTATAGGTTTTGATTCCCTTGAGAATGTCGAAATATGCGTTTTTTGCTGAATAAACGGCCGTAACTTTTTTTTACGTAAACTTAGCAGTTTGATTATTTTACAACTTCATGGGACCGTAGACCTGAGTATACAGTTCAAATTTCAGCTTGATACCTCCACGATACATTCTCGATGTAGAAATTCTTGACAGACAGACAGACAGACAGACGGACAACAAAGTGATCTTATAAGGGTTCCGTTTTTCCTTTTGAGGTTCGGAACCCTAAAAAAGAGATAGGTATGTTCTGTTGGTCACAGCATCACATGTGAACAGCTGGACCGATTTCGTTATTTCTATTTTATGTTGTATTTGTTATTGTCAGGAGAAATTTTTATGAAAGAAAAAATAAGTAAATTGCGTTGAAAATTAGAATATTTAAGAAAATTGAACGACAACATTAACTTTTCTAATGTAACTTTATGTCGTTTGACAGAACCGTCAGTCATTCGAACCGGTTTCCCGCAATGTGACAGATCAATATTCATTGTTAAGAAGACAGGACAACGTCTGATAACCATACAGACGTTGTCCTGTTTTTTATCATAATCTGTCAAATGACATAAAGTCACATTAGAAAAGTTAATATGGTCGCTCAGTTTTCTTAAATTTTCTAATTTTAGCTGACCAGATAGCATTATATACTCGTAGATTCCTTACATCGTAAATATAGTCAACGTTGTACTTCTTGAACAGGTTGGGGTTCTTATAGCAGTGTGCTATGAAGTACATGCGGTGGCGCTCGGGCTTCGACGGGGTGTTGTGTGCCCACTGCTCGATCTCATCAGCCGCCCACGGGTACACCTTGTTGCCCACAGTCACCCCAACCATCTTTCGTTCTCCCGTGCGAGGGATATGCTCGTATGCTATGAACCGGTCGCCTGTTAAATTGAATAATCATTTTGTATACGAAACCACAATAGGAGATAGGTATTCAATTTGGGTATTAAGCACTTTTTTTGCTTTCTGTATTCAATATCGTGACCGTATCGAAGGCCGTGTGGTTTCCGGCAGACTAGAATAGAATCACTCCGTCTCTTGCCGTGGATGTCGTACAAGGCGACTAAGGGAGATACAATATCAAATATCGATCAGGCCTCCCCAACCCGTCTGGCCAGCAGCGTGGGGAGTGTAGGCCAAATCCTCCTTCCGTCTAGGACGGACGAGAGAGCGTCGTGCTCCTGTAGTGGAGACTAAAATGGACCTGATGATGATACAACATCGGGTGGAAACGAGCATACGGTTCTTTTGATGTGAAGCGTTTACCGTAACCTGTATACGCTCATAACAAAAACAATACGTATTAATATTTTTATTTCTTTATACTACGTCGGGTGGTAGACAAGTATACGGCCCGCCTGATGCGAAGCAATTACCGTAGCCATAATAAAGCTCGCAACATGAAATATCGCTCACGGCCATTGTTATTTGGTTACAGTACATAAGTACTGTGAGGTGGAGTTTCTTCCCATCTGGGCTCAATATGCTCTACCTCCTTTCTCCAGAGCCTTGTTTGCTTAACAACACAAAAGGTGCATCACGTGCAGTTGACTTAGGCTATAAAGCTGGTGAGCCATTTCCATCCTTACACCTAAAACTTAAGTCCTTTTTATGCAAGAAAATATTGTTGATATTAATGGTTATCGTCGTACGTTATCTTTATCACCCTGCCTGTCTCTACTCTGCTTATTTATACTACGTCGGGTAGCAAGCAAGCATACGGCGCGCCTGATCTGAAGCGATCCGTAGCCATATAATCGCTTGCAGTATGAAATATTGCTCGCGCGCCGTCAACCCTGCTGCCTACGCAGGAACTATTCCGTCCGTGTGACCTCACCCACTCCCAACAATCCTTTGTGCCAAATGCGATCCTCCTTTTTCCACATCCAACTACTTCGAGTTGCTTTAGAGCTCATAGGTCACGTTACAGCAGATAGTAATCTTTATGTTTACGATAGTAATTTTTAGGAACCTTTCGCCACTTTACTGTCAAGCTGTGGAATGAACTGCCTGTCGCGGTTATCTCAGGAGACGACAGCATGGGTTTCTTAAAAAAAATGGGAAGAGGTCTTTACAGGGTCAGCAACGCGCGTGTGATGCCCCTGGTGTTACAGGGGTTCATAGGCTACGGTAACTGCTTTCCTTCAGGCGAGCCATATGCTTGTTTTCCACTTTAGTAGTATAAATAAAACCTTTTAAATTTGTTAAAGCATCAAACCTGAATTAGCGTATTTGTCTGTAAGCACTTCCAGGTACGGACAGTCAAGAGCCATCCACAGACCAACGACGCTGGGCTCGCGAGGCCAGTGGTGGTTGTAGAGGAACGATCGGATCATCTTCGCGTGGCACTGGTTGCCGAAGTCAATGGTCACGTTCCTGATGTCGAAACACTAAAAGAGATAGTATATAAATACATATTCCCGGACAAATTACACACGGCCATCTAGTCTCAAACTAAGCAAAGCTTGTACTATGGGTACTAGATAACTGATATTATACTAAAATATATATTTTTTGTTAATCCATACATATAATACATATAAAATCCCCAGACTAAGACAAATAGTCAATTTTACAAATAGACAAATTGTCTTATGCGGGGATCGAACTCGCGAGCTCGGAGTCAAAGTGGTAATTGCTAACCATTCGACTAAATACTTAGTTATGAATGATACATAGAAAAGATCAAGACAAACAGACATGTTCCTGCACACAACTGTTTGCCGGAATCGAACCCACGAGCGTTGGTGTCGAAGCCGCGTCATTGACCCCTACGCCACCGAGCTCGTACTCATAATGATTTTTATTTTTCACTAAGGACTATGTGAAATTTCGATTTCTTTCAAAGTAATCGGTCGATTTCGTTGAAATAAAAAAAATATCATGTCAGTAAGCAATGCGAATCTGATACCATATAGCTAGCTAAAAAAGTGAAATAAATTTCTTAATTCACGAAGAAAATAGAAAACATATATTTTTACGTTTATATATTTTTTTACGTTTTTTTTATCGATAATTTTTTATCTATTTTCACCACATTTATGGGTTACACTTTATCCCGGGACGCACTGTATTAAAAGCAAAAATCCCATCCAAATCAGTTAAAATAGTTTTTGAGAAAATCGCGAACATATTTTCATAGGGATCAAAAAGTGAACCTCAATTTTTGAAGTCGGTTAAAAAGTAAATCTACTAATACAGTAGATCACAGATCCAGCTGACCTCTGAAGCGTCCTCAAATAGTCGCTGCAGATGGTTTTTGCAGTCCAACTATTACAATCGCCCCAGATTCTACATTCGTCACAGTTGTAACTTTTTGCCACTTCATCTATTTAAGTGTCACCGCACACGGGCCGTTCGCGACACCGGCTCGGCAAACTGAAGGCACAGTTTAAATAATAGTAGGTACTTAAGGAGCAGCACCTTTAGCGTAA
The DNA here is from genome assembly GCA_937001555.2 of Hypsopygia costalis. Taxonomy (NCBI): domain Eukaryota; kingdom Metazoa; phylum Arthropoda; class Insecta; order Lepidoptera; family Pyralidae; genus Hypsopygia; species Hypsopygia costalis. The sequence goes on from OW443329.2 coordinate 32,507,391, forward strand.
CTGCATGCCAGACATTTCTGGTCGGTACATATGATCGGAGTCCGCTGCTTTTTTAACGTATTGATTGCATAACATTGAGGAGATTAATTGATTTAGTTTAGATGTTAATTTGCAGAAGTCTTTACATGCAATTGGCTGTATACTACTTATTGTTTCACGTGGTAAACATGCGTAGAGAAGACATTACAGCAGGTTGAACTGATGACGACTGTCATCTAATAACAACAGCCGGGACGGACGCTTAACGTGCCCTCCGAAGCACGGAGGAGCTCGAGATTAATAAATCCACAGGCTACGGTTGACGTTGCTTAACTTGCGTGACGCCATCGAGCATGGAATTCAATTGAAACATTCAAATATATGTTACGGAATAATCTTCGCGTCAATGAGTGTCAAAAATAGTATATGTGAATAATCTGAATCGAATAGTAGTCGTGTAAACGCACCCTAAAGGCTTCAACTACTAACTAGTCGGTATGATATCGTAACGGTGGAACATTACTGAGCATAGCGTATATTTTAAGCTGCCCGACCGGGGAAGTACCTCCACCTCACAGAATACCGCAGCCAAATAACAATTTCCTTTGAGGGTTTCCCAGGAACACATCCTGCGAGTGAGTGAGGTCAACAGAAAAAAAGAAAGAAAGGACGGGCATTGGAAGACCGCACCGGTCGGTGACGGCTCGTGTGCAGCGGGACTAAAACTTTAGCACAATCTAAATCATTACCTGAGCATTATAAGCAGTTTAACACTTCAAAATTTAAAGCTACTGTTAAAGAATGGTTGGCCAAAAAATATTTTTACAGCATTCAAGAATATTTAGATTATAAGTAATGATATAATAAATTTTGCGTTATTGTTTAACTATATCTAACATATACTCGTATATAAATGTGTATACGCCTGAAAAGATGGGATCAAGTGAAACTTTTTGTAATTAACATGTTACCTTGTTTTCCATACACAATAAATTACTTACTTACTTACTTACTTACTATCTGAAACTTACTGGCTTTTTGTCTTGTGGATAAAGGCAAGTGTCACATGGCGAAGGTTTCCTGAACCGAATGGGCTGACATGTTCCCGATCCTAGAAGTGGAACCAAGATTTTCTTCTGAAGAGCATCCCATGCCAGTGATTTGATCATTATAATAATAAATTTCTTGTTCTTCTTGTGATATCTTATTTCATATTTAATTGTATTGGATTGTTTTTAGATTTTACGCTTATTTTTATGTCATAATTTATTTATTGCTTTTTTTTTTTTTTTTCCTTATGGCAATATGTTACTTTGCCAAAGTCAAGTGAAAATTAGAGTAACCATATAGAATTTTAGAATTTGGAAGATGCGTAACTCCAGACCTGAAACCAAAACAAAACTACTTACCAACTTAACTTGTTACTTACTTGGATGAGAATACTCTATACTATGATATTACCATCATCTATTGCTAGTTTTAGATTTTAATGTTATTTACAGAAATGAACTCTGAAATTATATTTACATAGAATGGATTTAAAGATGATATTATACATTCATTTTGCCGTGTGCCTTCCGGCTGTAGAATAGGAGCACTCCCTCTCATCCCGTGGATGTCGTAAAAGGCGACAAAGGGAAGAAAGTCAAGACTAAAATATTCTTGGGCGACCGACCGATGGCGGAATAACCATTCAAGCAAGGGCGTAACAAACAAATGCAGGCTGACGACGGGCAGCAGCGTCGAAGGCGGGAATGTTACGCAACTGCGCTCGCCAACACGTTTGCCAAGCGTGGCGAGTATGGCAAAACCCCTCTTATGAGTAAAACCACAGACACCAGGCCCCCAGTCCCCGGCAGCCCCGCTATTCCTGGCTACGGTAGCGGTCATGGTAACGGCGGGGCAGGGGGTGCTAAGAATCTCCGGAAGAGATTGGGCTACCACCCCCGACGACGACTGGCCCTGGTAACATACAATGTGCGCACTTTGAGAACAGATGACAAACTGCTTGAGCTGGAAGAGGAAATGAGTAGGTTACATTGGGACATCATAGGGTTGTCTGAAGTCCGAAGACAGGGAGAAGGCGCGACCACCCTCAAGTCTGGTAACCTACTTTATCACCGGGAGGGCGACAAAAAGTCCCAGCATGGTATCGGGTTTCTCGTCCACAGGTCCCTCGTAAACAACATCGTTTCCATCGAAAGTGTCTCGAGCAGGGTAATATACCTGATACTTAAAGTATCCAAAAGGTACTCGCTTAAAGTAGTACAGGTATACATGCCGACTTCGGGACACTCAGATGAAGAGGTGGAGGCAGTGTATGAGGACGTAAGTAGGGCCATGCAAGTCTCCAAAACCTACTGTACCGTTGTTATGGGGGACTTTAACGCTAGCCTGGGCGAGAGAGGCGATAGTGAGATAAGAGTGGGGCCATTTGGGTACGGGAAGCGAAACCAGAGAGGCCACCAGCTGGTGGATTTTATGGAGAAAGAGGGACTCTTTGCGATGAACTCTTTCTTCAAGAAATCGCCGCAAAGAAAATGGACCTGGCTTAGCCCTGCGAAGACGAAACATGAGATGGACTTCATTATGACGACGAGGAGGCAAGTGTTCAGTGATGTCTCTGTGATCAATGGCATCAAAACCGGCAGCGATCACCGTATTGTAAGAGGCACACTGAATATTAATCTCAAACTCGAGAGGTCTCGTTTAATGAAGTCCACGCTCCGACCGTCTCGCACCCACATTCAAAACCCCGAGATCTTTCAACTTGAATTATCAAATCGCTTCGATCGCCTTCAGAATTGTGCTTCGGTGGACGAGTTAAATGACGGGCTAGTAACAGCTATTCAAGAAGTGGGATCTAAATTTATCAGGTCCTGCCCTAAAAGAAAGCCTCAAAAGATCTCGACCCAGACTTTAGACCTGATGGCTGAACGTCGATCCATGCCGCTACGGACCTCTGACCACGCAGATGCATATAGGCAGCTCAACAGACGCATTCAAAAATCCTTACGCAACGATATACGCTCCTTTAATACTAACAGTATTAAGGAGACTATAGAGCGAAACCAAGGCTGCAAAGTATTTGCTAAGGATATTTCTGTTGGCCATAGCCGACTGACTAAGTTGAAGATGGAGGATGGCAGCATGGCTTCGACTAGGGCTGAGGTGCTCAGGGAGATTGAGAGGTTTTACGGACAGCTGTATACTTCAGTCGCTCAGCCTAGTTGCAATACAACTAAAGATCCAAGAGCCAAACTAGCCCGACATTTTACCGAAGACATCCCGGACATCAGCCTGTACGAGATTAGGATGGCCCTCAAACAGCTTAAAAACAACAAGGCGCCGGGCGAGGACGGTATCACAACAGAGCTTCTGAGAGCGGGTGGAACGCCGGTACTGAAAGTTCTTCAGAGGCTGTTTGATGCCGTTCTGCTCAAGGGCATAACGCCAGAGGCGTGGCACGGCGGCGTGGTGGCACTGTTTTTCAAAAAGGGTGATAACACCTTGTTGAAGAACTACAGGCCTATCACGCTTCTGAGCCACATTTATAAGTTATTCTCGAGGGTCATCACGAATCGTCTCGCGAACAGGCTTGATGACTTTCAGCCTACCGAACAAGCTGGTTTCCGAAAAGGGTTTAGTACCATAGACCACATACATACGTTGCGGCAGGTTATACAGAAGACCAGGGAGTATAACCGGCCACTTTGCCTAGCGTTTGTGGACTATGAGAAGGCCTTCGATTCGATCGAAACGTGGGCGGTGCTACAGTCTCTCCGGCGGTGCCGGATAGATCATCGGTATATCGAAGTATTGAGGTGCCTGTACCAAAATGCCACCATGTCGGTCCGAGTACAAGAGCAAAGAACGGGGGCTATTCCATTGCAGAGGGGCGTAAGGCAGGGAGACGTTATATCTCCGAAACTGTTTACCACTGCAATGGAAGACGCCTTCAAACTTCTTGACTGGAAAGGACTTGGCATTAACATAAATGGCGAGTATATTACCCATCTTCGATTTGCCGATGATATAGTTATCATGGCAGAATCGCTGGAAGACTTAGGTGCTATGCTTGCGGACCTAAATCGAGTGTCCCAACAGGTAGGCCTTCAAATGAATATGGACAAAACGAAGATTATGTCGAATGTCCATGTCGCGCCTTCATCTGTAATGGTTGGGAACTCTGTCCTTGAAGCGGTTGACCAGTATATTTACCTGGGTCAACTGATCCAGGTAAAAAGTTCCAGCTTCGAAGACGAGGTCCTTCGACGAATCCGACTCGGATGGGCAGCATTCGGGAAGCTAAGATATGTGTTCTCTTCCACAATACCTCAGTGCCTCAAGACGAAAGTATACAATCAATGTGTGTTGCCAGTGATCACTTATGGCTCCGAAACGTGGTCCCTCACTATGGGCCTTATAAGAAGACTCAAGGTCGCTCAACGGGCTATGGAGAGGGCTATGCTCGGTATTTCTCTGCGCGATCGCGTCAGAAATGATGAGATCCGCAAGAGAACGAAGGTAATCGACATAGCCCAGCGGATTAGCTCGCTGAAGTGGCAGTGGGCGGGGCATATAGCACGCAGAACCGATGGCCGTTGGGGCAGAAAAGTTCTAGAATGGCGACCGCGTACTGGCAAGCGCAGCACGGGACGTCCACCTACCAGATGGTCGGACGACCTTGTTCAAGTCGCGGGCACGCGCTGGATGCAGGTCGCTTCCAACCGGTCAGTGTGGAAATCTATGAGGGAGGCCTTCGTCCAGCAGTGGACTTGTTGTGGCTGAAATGATGATTATACATTCAATACTAGTCGGAAATGCAATGAAATTATCTGCCACATTCCTCGCCCACAGCATCAGTTTAGCCATCAAGCGAGGTAATGCTGCTAGCTTCTTGGGAACGATCCCACATGGGACAAACTTTTTACATTTATATTAGTTTTATGTTAGTTTTATTTTCCCAGACCAAGACAAACAGAAATGTTCATGCACCCAAATGAAATTTGTCTTGTGCGGGGATCGAACCCGCGACCTCGGAATCAAAGTGGCCATTGCTAACCATTCGACCACCGAGCTCGTCGAATATGTTTCTTTGCTTCAGGTATTTATTTCATTTCAAACTTATCTCCAATCCATAAAGTTAATATATCTAGTGGAATTCACAAGGTATATTAACCTTATTATACACCATTGATGTATATCTATGTGTCTATATCTATGGTAGCTGGAAGCTTAAGACTTTAAATAAAAAGGAAACAATTTATGTCATAGCAGTCGTCACTATGGCATAGCATTATATTTACAAATTTCATAAAAATAAACTGAAATAGCAGCTGCAACCATGAATAGAAATAGGAACAATAAAACAATGTTCAAGACATAATACATTCAAATCTATCCCCGGGTACCCAGCATGTTCTCGATTGTCAATTTCTTCAAGCGTCTCTCTGGGCGGCCGGTGGTGAAACACCAGGGTATTGCTTGCTTCACCAAAAAAATTAAACGAAGCTTTTCTGACACGACAAGAGCAGACACGGAATCAAAACAAGTGGTGGTTAGTATACCTATACTAATTTTATAAAGCTAAAGAGTTTGTTTGGTGAACGCACTAATCCCAGAAACGACTGGTTTGAATTGAAAAAAAAAATCTTGGATAGCCTACATATCGAGCTAATAATCTATATATCACGCTATGACTATTAGGAGTGAAACACAGGGAAGGCTAGGTCGAGTCGCTAGTCTAATACATATTAGGAAAACGTTGACCTATCAATGCACAATTCCCACCTTTGGACGGATCTAACTAAAAGGCAGATAGTAGCTGTACGATATGGAGTACTATCTACATTGGTAACGCATGGATAAAAGCTTAATGGGAAAATGTATTTTTTTGTAAAATGCCCATTCAGTTAGCATCTTTTTAAACTAAGGGTTTTTTAACTAGTGCAGTATCGCCCTAAATATAATAATAATGGCGATATGTCTACTATTTTAGGTGCAAGGCCCCGAGAACGACGAACGAGTCCGCGTGAGACGCGCACGGGCTGCTGATGTTCCCCGGGTACTCCGATTTGTTCGCGAGCATGCTCGCTCGGCTTGGCCCGGGCTCGCCCCGCCACCCAGCGCCTCGCACATAGTGCTCTGTGACTACGTGGCTCGAGCATTGGCTCAAGGTTCATTTCTAATTTGTTTTTACATATATGCGATCGTTAGTAATTCGGAAGTTTGAAAAATTGATTTATATATTTTTAAAGTTTACATACATACTAATTGTGTACCTAGCATTCTTGGGTATAGTTAAAGTGTACTCTACTAGTCAATCTTTAGAAACCCACGAATTCTATATAGGAGAAGATGAAAACAGCTTTAGAAAATAAACAATAAATACTTAATTACATAATAAATACAAAACTTAAAATAGACACACATATTATAATCAATATGCTCGTAATAAAATATTAAACGATGCACTGCTTAGATAGAGCATCTAAAAGGTCTAATCTAAAAGCATGCATTTTTTTCATAAAGTTGAATTTATTTTGAAATTTCCATGCATGAGTATAGAAGTCAGATAGAAGCGTAATGTGATATCCCCTGGATAGCTTATCGAGGTGTCGCAAGTTTGCATCAAACCTTGACAAGTGACTCAATATTTCCCTATCACTGTTTCAATATAAAAATAAACCAATAATATCTATCGTGTCAGGGCATTCAATGTTGGCTGAGCAGCAGGAGGCGAAGTACGGCTGGGGCAGGATCCGCGGGCTGGCGCTGAACACGTTGCTGTGTCCCTGGGACACGGTGATGCTGGAGCGCTGGGCTCGCTGCGTGCGCTGTGCTCGTTCGCGTCACCTCATCAACTTTACTGCGCATTGCTTGCGCGCGCCGGCCTTGCACGATAAATACCGAGTACACAATATCTTACAGGTAATTAGAAGCGTCGGGTTACCGCTCCCCCTCCTCTAGATGGACTACTTTTCTCGGAAAAGTCGCTGATTACGGAAAAAGAAATGACAGATAAAATGGGAAGCATTAGGGAAAGCCTATATACATCTATAGGTAGTTAAAGGCTGATAACGATGATGATGAGTGATGATATTGTAGAACTCTCGTCCTGGGATGACATTTGAGTTGATGTAGATATCAGCTCACAGGAGTTGCAAGAAATTGTAGGTGCAAGTAGCACAGGATCGAGGAATAAAGCGGTCTAAGAGGGAGGTTTGTGATCAATTTAATGCTAGTGCAAGCAGTACCATGACACTACAACTTTGTGCCGAGCTAACTGCGACCTATCCTACTTAGGTCTTGATTCATTTACACGTACATAAGTGGGTCGTTTAATGCGCCTCCGGTCCTACCCGTAACCATCGTCAAGTCTAAAAATGTTCAGTAGTAGTTGTTCTTTGGCTTAAATTATGACAATTAGTACCTATCTATCAAAAAACCGGCCAAGTGCGAGTCGGACTCGCGCACAAAGGGTTCCGTACCATTATCTATAAAATCAGCAAAAAAAATCACATTACTGTATGGGACCCCCGCTTAAATATTTGTATTATTTTTATTTAATTATTTATTTTTAAAGTGAACAATGAACATATAACTAAGTAGTATGTGAGTATTTCAAGCGTCTACCTATTGCCGTTATCAATTGCGAGCAAAAACGAGCAAAGAAATCACGTTTGATGTATGAGAGCCCCCTTAAATATTTATTTTATTCTATTTTTAGTATTTGTTGTTATAGCGGCAAAAGAAATACATCATCTGTGAAAATTTCAACTGTCTAACTATCGCAGTTTATGAGATACAGCCTGGTGACAGACGGACGCACGGACGGACAGCGGAGCCTTAGTAATAGGGTTCCTTTTTACCCTTTGGGTACTGAACCCTAAAAACTACGCCTACCTTACACAGTTGCGTAACTCATGCAACAGCAACATAAAACAGCAAATCATGGACATAGAAAGCGATCTCTTTGAAGGGCACTACCGACTAGAAAAACATTTGGGCGTCTCGTTTACCGATTTTGCTGTTTAGTAATATGTACATGTGATATGTCGCTAAGGTATTGGAATAAGTGTCAGATGTGTCCAACTTTTTTTATATTTTCATCAAACTGGTGTAAGGCACCTAATAAACTCTCTGGTTGCAATGCGTGAGGTTAAATTCCCCGCCTATGGCGAGCAATGCGTCTGCAGCCTATTGACGTCTGTTACGCTCGTACCTCTACCTTTTACCCTTTGGGGTGTAAGTGGTTCATTAACATCTTTGAACCAAAGCCAACTTCACCTGCACGCGGTGCACCCTGCTGACTGACAAACGAAGCTCTGGCGAAAAGAGAGGTAGGGAGCGTAATTGTAAGCTACCCGACTGGGGAATGTACCTCCACCTCACAGAATACCGCAGCCAAATAACGGTTCCCTTGACGGCTGTTGTGTTCCTGCGAGTGAGTGAGGTCACCAGAAAGGAAGGAGATGCTGCGATGGCAGCGGGGGTGGCGGCGCGCGAGCGATATTTTATGTTGCGAGCGTTAATATGGCTACGGGAGCCGCTTCACATCAGGCGGGCCGTATGCTTGTCTGCCACCCGACGTAGTATAAAAAAAAAAAACCTCACCAAAGTAGAGGTAGCTGGAAATGACATTTGTTCCCATATATTTCATATCTCGTTATAGATACCTACCTACTCATGTTGGTACCGCAAGCGCAGTAGAGCGAGGTGTAAAATGTATGGAAAGAGTCATTTCCTTCCCGTCCATATACACTTTATTGGAGTTCTCACGCGGAGTGCGGCGAAGTTTTAAATGTGGCATCGCATCACTTTCACCCTCGGTTTTACTGAAGTCAGAGTTTTGTTATATACCACTAAGGTAAAAACAAGCATACGGTTTACTTGATATGAAGCGGTCACCGCACCGGTTCACTCGCACATTACCGACCCTGTAAAAATCCCTTTAAACCTTTTAAGATCAGAGGTATCACTCACTAGCGTGTTGCCCATCTTAAAAACACTTATGCCACTGATAGATTAAAGGTCCCTCATACAGAGACCTAGTCAATCTCATCGAGATGACTCTTTTCAAGTATCATAACTTTTTCTTATACGACGCCGGGTGTCAAACAAGCGTACAACTCGCCTGATATAAAGTGGTTACCTTAGCCGGCGCTAAACGCAGCATCTTCTGACGTTTGTTAACCTCACTCACTCTCAGGAACACAACAATCCTCAAGGGTAATGGCTGCAGCATTCTGTGAAGTGAAGGTACTTTCCCAGGTGGGCTCGACAAGTCCTACCTCCCTTTCGTCAGAGCATCGTTTACTTAACGACAAGAGACACCACGTGCAGGTGAGGTTGTCTTTGGCTCTAAAGATGGGGGTAAGCCATTTCCACTCTAAATATGTATCTATAAAAGGAAACCGTTACTGGCTGATCTATCAACGCTCGGCTCAAACTGGCTCGATCTGGTTGAAATTTGGCATACGGTATGAAATATTTCGGGTGTGAGTCACTCACCACGATCTTAAGAGCCAAAGTCACCTGCACGTGGGGCACCCTATCGACTAGCGAAATAGACTCTGGCGAAAGAGAGGTAGGGTACAGCGTGTTTGTAAGCTGTCCAACTGGGGAAGTTCCTCCACCTTACAGAATACCGCAGCCAAATTACAATTCGTTTGAAGGTTGTTGTGTTCCTGCGAGTGAGGGAGGTCACTAGAAAGGAACGAGTTGCTGCGTTGGCTGCGGGGGAGACGACGCGCGAGCGATATTTCATTCTGCGAGCATTAATATGGCTACTGTAACCGCTTCACATAAGGTGGACCGTATGTGTGTCTGCCACCCAACGTAGTATAAAAAAGTAGGCATCCGCTAAAAAGGATTCTTGAATAATGCTACGGGATACCGGGATACGTACGTAGGAAGTCGCGTGCGCAAGCTAGTGTTTTACAGAGGGGCTTACTATCTATAGACTGTCTACACGAGTCCAACAGCCCACTATAATTTAACAAGTATGCCACCGGCCGGTCAATGTGCCGTAATTTTATAGCCCAGCTCGAGCCATGGCCTGCGCCGTTGGTGGTATTCCCCTGGTAGACCACCTGCAGAGTTATTGCAGGACGCGGTTACAGAGGCAGAACGAAATACCCACAGCGGTGTCTTGATAAAAACGTTACAAAGGGGACATTTTGCGAATATAATTTTATGGCGAAAAAATGGAATGAACTTAGGTCACTATGATTTCAAATTTCTAGAGCAGGTTTTTCAATGATAAGCACTAAAGGTTTGAAACAATATTCCTACAGTACCTCATCGTGATCATTTCAGCCAAAGGCCTCCACTGCTGAACAAACCCTGTCTTTAGACTTGCACAATGATCGGTTCTGAACCGTTTGCATCCATCCCTCCTCCCATCTCCCAGCGATTTTCATCTTTCAGATTTTTTTATACAACGAGTCGGGTGGCAAACAACTTAACAAGCATAAGGGCTGATGAAAGGTGGTTGCCGTAGCCATATTAACGCTCGCTACATGAAATATCGCTCACACACCTCCACCCCCGCAGCCAACGTGGCAACTCTTTACACTCTTGTGACCTCACTCACTCCCAGAAACACAACAACCCTCAAGGGAATTGTTATTTGACTGCAGTATTTTGTGAGGTGAAGGTACTTCCCCAGTCGGGCAGCTTAAACAATACATTATGTCCTACCTCTCTTTTCGCTAGAGCCTCGTTTGTCAGTCAGTAGGATGTACCACGTGTAGGTGAGGTTGGCTTTGGTTCAAAGATGTTGATGAACCACTTACACCCCTTGCTTGATTGGTCAATTGTATTAGTTATGTTAAAAATATATATTAAATTTTTGCAGGTAACTCTAATAATCCCGCTGGATACTCCCAAAACGTCTGAGATTATCAACATGTTAGCTAAGAATTCAATAAAAAGAGGCCGCGAAATGGGATTTCCGCTGATTCGGTTTGATGTTAATAACGGTGAGATGTAAGTAATAATTAAAAACATTGTAATCATAAAAAAGGCCCTTCCTTCTACAGTCGCACCGCTCGCCATCGACAGGGAATTCATCCTCACACATTCAACAAGGGCGTGAAGAGGTTGTTACAGGGTCGGCAACGCGCGCGTGATACCCCTGCTGTTACAGACGTTCATAGGCTATGGTAATTGCTTTCCATCAGGCGAGCCGTATGCTTGTTTGGGTCGTAGGCCCAACTGAAATAGATACTTTTATCCAGTGTGTGTATAAAGAAATCTGTACCGTACCGATTGCTTTGGATTTACTTCACTTCGCTCCACCGCACTGCCCTCCCCTCCCCACAAATGTCTCCCTACACATTTGTGCGACAGCTATGTTAATTTTCTAAGCTAAATTATTGCGTTTGCGTAGCTAGTGCCGTAACAAAAGTTAAAGTATTTTTTTATTGTTTTTCTAATGGTAATATCTTTTTTAATAGTTTCATCCTTTTAAAATCGACTTTATAACCAAACTTTAATCGGCCATACCAGAGTCGGACTGGGCCGGAAGGGCCCGGGTGGCTGACAAGCCCGGGGCCCGAGACTAGATGATGGTAGATGGTATATTATCCTACGCTTGCCGCAAGCCCTGCAAGCCAGGCCCGTGAGGGGCCCGCGCAGGCTGGGGCCCGGCTGGCAAATGCCACCCCGACTATATGGCCAGTCCGACGCTGGCCATAACATAATACTAAAATTCAGATCACAGATCATACTAGCTTTGTGGATTTTACGATACTGATAAATGTTTTTGAAGTGAAAACTTCTTTAGCGGCGTTGTGCACTTTTTGGGATGGTAAGAAATGTTAAACTCGCGTCAGGACACATGGCCTGATCGAAAATTCGTAAGACAGAGGGTGAGTAGACCGCCGGCCGTATGAGAGGAAGTGATATCGCCCTCTCTTCCTACCGCGCGGTGAAAATGTACGCCTGTTCCTGCTGTTTATTTTTAATGTAATATAAATTGTCATATTGGTGTATGTTAGCGCAATAAATGAATATTGTATTTTACCACATAACTGATAAATAAAGCAATTCGTGCGATATTATTCTAACCATTCCAAAATATTCAAAAATGCACAACGTTATTGTTCAAGTTTTCACTTCTGCCTGCACTCCCGGAGTGCAACCCGTTTTTTTTTAAATATATAATTTAGAACATAGGCAACTAGCCTTCGATCACTAATATAATTAATGATCGAAGCCACTAGCCTATTATATTGCATGTCTATAACTTAATACTGCGGTTCTACATTAGAGACTTATCATCGCGGCAGGTTATAGATATTATGAAGATTCATTCATACCGAAATAAATGGAGCCCATTAAAGAGCACTTTAGTAACTACTAACGGTTTTTTAATGTTTCAGAGCAAAAACATTAGAACAATTGGAACTTAAAAAAGAATGGCAAATGGCATATGAATCATTTTCAGAAAAAGTAACAGATAAGAAAAGTGCCGAAGTAACAAACAAAAACGTTGCCGTCGGGATACGTTCGAGCAAGACTGAAGAGCTGAAAATAAATGAACCAGACGACAGTTTACCAACCCATTTCGTTTCCGTTTACACGTCACACATGTCAAATGACATGAAATAGGAAAAACTATGAAAATAATCCGTTTATATAGATTTATTTCAGTCATTTATATAGCTCAGTGACAGCTGCTAATAAACATTGAAAAATAATTTGCGATTCATTTTATTTTTGGCCTAGAAATCTCAGCATAAATTTTTATATACTTATTGGACCTATTTAGCTTCGGCCCGCAGCTTCGCTCGCGAGAATATTGTTTGTTTATTTGTTTTTGTTTGTATTATCTTTATTGTACATAATAAGCATAAATACATTTACCTACATAAAAACACTTAAAATGTACAAAGGTTATTGATGTTAAATGCGTGAATCGCGCCATCTTTCGGGAACAAGTCATTTGTTACCGAGACTTATTTGAGTTTATTTTACATTTATTTTATATGTAAATACAAAAAAATAATATTATGATTCCATTTGTAGAACTCGTCGTAGATTTTCAATGTTTTTACTGACTTTTCTGCTTGTAAGTACACACTACATTACTCATGTACATATCTTTTTTGGGTTTCCGTACACACTTCGACACCCAAATAATAATAAGTCGTAATTTTATCTGGTACATAATCTAGATTGCATATGCACAACTTTGATTCAAATTATTTTCGAAAGCAAAATTTGTTTAAAGTTATCCAAAGTATTTCGATTTCATGCCACGTTATAGATCAGGATTTCTAATAGTTGAGCTCTATCAAAAATATCGAAATAACGCCCTCGAAAGAATTTAATTTCAGCAACCAGGTTACTAAACCAAATTTTCTGCTCGATCATTTTGAATTCAGCATTGAAAGAACATTCAGTAGTCAATTACCAAATCGATTAATGTCGAAAATAGTTAGGCCTAGAACACTTACTTTCAGTAAGTCTCAGACTCACGGGGTAAAAAGTAATTAAGAATTTGAAATGACTCTTTCTTAATTTTCTCAATAGCTGAAAGTAACTTGCCAAAACAAAAGACACGACATTGAACAGCCTACGCAATGGAAACCACAATGGGATATCGGAAACTGGTGCAATATGGACAAAAAATATGAGATCGACTGTCTTAAATGATCCAAGTGAAAATGCAACAGACGATTGAGCGAAGAAGTTTAACGAGGGTCAGTCGCTATCTAGGCATTGTGAAAGATTGTGCCGATTGCAATCTGTAGTTATATAAAACAGAAACTTTGAATTATTGTGTAGAGTTGAACAAGGCGCGAGACAGTGGTGGTTTTTGCTCACAAACTCAAGGTAATTGACAATACGACATCACGTATTGTTTTGTAATTATTGGTTTTATCTTTTTGGAATTGTTCAGCAATGCTACCTATGTTATTAGTTTCAGTTTTATTTTGTGGATATTGTTTATTCCAAGATATTATTTTCTTTTGTGACTTTTTTTTAGTTTTCTGATGATTATAAAATTGTTTAGAAATAGCAAAACGTCGTCAAATCATAAATATTTAAAGTCAAACGGATAATTCCAGATAAAAATTTAGCTGCTGATGCTGATGTAATATTTCAAATAAATTTATATGTCAATTCAATAATTAGATCCTTAAACGAAAATTCTTGTGAAATTGAGTTCAAGCAAGTTCATGTTCGTAACCGAGTTTGACTTGGAAATTGCAGTTTTTTTCTAGAGAATCCCACCATGGCTGTAAGATATCTCCCCCTAATATGGGGAGTTGTGAACTTCGCTGCAGCGTTGCCGGCAATTACACTCCAAGATCTAGAAATAGCAGACGACACAATGTCCATTGGCTCTTATATACGGGAAGTGCGGGCGGCGACGGTAAGTGACCATAATCGCATTATATGCATTGAAGGCCTTTTAATTTCATCATTTGCGAAATATTCGTCACAAATTTGCATATTTGTTTAGTTTTTAGTAATCTGATCCTAGAAATTATTGTGTGACTATTGATTATCTAGTCACGAATTAAAAAAATATAATTTCTTAATTTACCATTATAAATGTAATTAGGTATTCAGGCAAAAAATACAAGTAAAGTACCTATAAGACCATAATTTATTGCAGCGATTACCTAGGCGTTCTATTGTTTACCTACCTAGGTTTTTATCATGTTATAATTACCGATCATAGATTATCTTGTACATTGCGTAGACAAGGCTGGTATATAATTTCTGTTTCAGTATTGTGAATGACTAGGCCTTCTATACATTGACTGAGTTAGGTATATACTTTGCCGGTAACACTATTAGTTTTATTTTGATTATGTCATATATTGCCTTGGCTATAAAACTTATCCATTATTAAAAATTTTAACAAACCCTTTAAAAATTATCATAGATCACGGCAAAGTTAGTAGGATATAAATAAAACTTTTAAAAAATTACACTTGCAGCCAGAAGACTGGCATAAATCTTATGAAAGCGAAGGCGATGGCGAGATCGGCTACTCCAGAAAAAAGTCCGGCGGTGGCAAGAAGGGCTATCAACATTTCGACTCGTACCACAAGAAAGCTGGTGACAACTACGAATTTGAGAAGCAAGACTCCTACGGTCTAGAAAAGAAAGAACAGGACGGTGCTTACAGCCACCGAGATGAACAAAGAGGTGAACTCAGGGGTAGACCAGCTAAATTTATTAGGAGGCCGTTTAAATTTATTAGAAGACTTATAAAATGGATATTTTGATTTTGGGTTGAATCCTTGTAAAAATAAAAAGTTGATAATGTAGCCTTGCTTGTTTTTTGTATTGTACTAGTGTTCATAACTTCCATGAGTATAGTTTGTATTATTAGTGTCCTGTTTGTCCGTTTTTTAACCCACAATAGCTTGGGGTCAATGGTTTATTCAATTTTGAAGTTGATGACAATTTGTTTACGATTAAAGTCGAAGTAAAAACGAGATTATGTGGTTGATTGAGTAGAAATATTTTCTTCGAAGCCAGGATTTGCAAATTGGGTTTCTGTAACCAAACAACATGGCCTACAAATATTGTTCCGAGCTTGGTTGTTCAATATTAGTTGCAACCGTGTTTGGAGGCCATACCATAAAGAAAATTTTAGCTTGGCGCCAATACATGATTTATCTTTAATATTACACTTCGAAAATGATATCAAATCAGCTAAAAGGTCATTCAATTAATTTAACCTCTTTATTTTTTACAGCCGATTACCGCAGACGACCAGATGATGTAGAAGAAATTGAAGGAACCCAAAAAAAGAAGGAACCTAAAGAAAAGAGACCTCTAGACGACTTTCCAGAAATTGAACATGAAGACTTGAAGTAAGTCCAACGCCTTTTCATATAACTCTTACTATTCTCACTTGCTTAATCTTTTCAGTGACCTTTTTCTTCACTCGCAGGAACACAATAAATACTGCAACGTTGTTTGGCAGTGGTATTCTTTGGTGAACATTTATTTATTTTGCAAAATTATGCGATTGAAGATGATTTGGTATTACATCAGAGGGTCGATTATTGCCACTATAAAATGCACTAAATTCGATTAACGAAATTCAAATTCGATCTAGTCTAGCTCCAGAAATTTGACATTCGGTATTCCCGTAACGCGAAATTAAATTTCAAAGTTATTAAATCGAAATATGACCGAAAGTTATGCAAACTATCTACCTACTATGCTTACAATAAGAGTTATAATTACATCCTACTAATAAAAATGCGAAAGTTTGTGAATATATATTGTATGGATGGATGTTTGTTACTCTTTCATGGTAAACGAATTGCTGAATGAATTTGGATTAATTTTTTTATAGGTTCTCTTTTTTATAGGTTAGGCTCTGGTAAAGATAGCTAATTAATACGTATTTTGATGATCATTTTGAATCGGACATCATGAAGCAGACGGCTAGCCCCCATCGGCGTTTATAACATTTCTCTTAGAAGGATGATGGTGATGAACTAATAATACATTCGTTTTGTTTACAGAGAAGGCGCCCCCGATGGCAATGGTGGAGTGGAAGCCTATGGCCATGACCCCAAAGACTACATACTACCAGAGAAGTACACATACGGCTCGGCAGAAGAATATAACTTCTAAGTTAACTGTGTAGTTTTGACTCTTCTAGACTGATAGGTTTTAGTTTTTGAATATTTTTTTACGTGCTACATGTAAGTAATTTTGTAATAAAATGTGAGAACTATGCAACTTGTTTCAGTAGATACTTGGGTTACCTAAAATAGGCACTAGGAAGTATGTTTATCAGTATATTGAATTTTTATCAAGTAGGTACTTTCAGTGGCGTAACTATAGGGTTGCAGGACGAGCAAAATGACTGGATCCAGCCTAAATTGACCCCAGGCTTGACACAAACACAGTAGTGACCTAGTAACCTAATATTTGGTACAAAGTTTTACTTGTAACTAATTTTATAATGTAAAGCTATTTTACGGTAGGACCCATTTGACTAATTGACCACGGGCACCAGATGGAATAGTTAGGCGACTGATTAGCTAGTTTCCTATGTACTTGTTGAAGACTGACGTGGGTAACAGGGTAATTTTTCTGGACTGACTACAAGTTTGCCAAGGACATTAAAATACATATAGTTTAAAAAAACAAAAAAAAAACACGCTTTTATAGCACATCAAACTAAAAAATGAAATATAGTATGAACGTCGGTACGGGTATGAAAACGGGTTTTTTAGTATTCTTTCTGCCATTATTTTCACAAAGACCTTTTGTTACATATTTCCAATTTACTATTAGGTTGCTATAATGTTATTAATAGACACTTTTATTTCGTTTCGTCGCGGTGTCTGTAATCAAATCTTGCGTGTTCGACTGGACTGAAATTTGAGACACTCGTTTGATTCTCATGATAATGCACGATTACCTCTGTAACCTTTATGATTTATAATTTCCACTTTAACCTATGATATTATGGGTATCAAATTAAAATGCTTTAGGAGCTAGCCTAGACATTGAAGTGGAATACCTGGACGCCGATAGGCAGTTTTGGCATGTGATTAATGATTTTTGGGACACCGATGGGCAGCCTTGGCAGTGAAGTAATAAAACCTTGTTTAAAAAATATATTAATTTTTGTTTATTTTTATTTTAGCACAAATGACCCCTTTTTATTAATAAAATACGTACCTACGAATAAGTTAACAAACGAGCATACTTGTATGTAATATCAGCGTCTGACTCATTTTTAATATGTATGTATGTATTTATGTCATAGTGTTCCTAAAAAATACGTCACTGAATGATTTTTTTAATCTAAAATTGAAAAAATTGATATAAAACACACTATTCTAAAATGTTGCAATTTTTTTGAAGTCAAAACTTTAGAGTTAAACTCGCGTCAGGACACGTCGCTTAATCGCAAATTCGTAAGACGCAGCCGACGCCGCGCCGCCGCCGGTGCGGCGTAGGAGAGGAAGTAATATCCCCCTCTCTTTCTACCGCGCGGCGAAAATGTATGCCTGCTGTTTATTTTTAATATAATATAGGTAAATTGTCATAATTGTGTCATTATTGTTTATAATTATGATAGTAGGTAGGTTACTTTTATATTAATAAATAAAGCAATTCGTGCGAAATTACTCCCTAACCATTCCAAAATATTAAAAAATGCACAACGTTAATGTTCAAGTTTTCACTTCTGTTGGTCGTGTATTGTCAACGACACCACTGACACCACACCACTGTGGTGTCGTTTACAATTTTTTTTAGGTAACGCCATCATCATACTGTAGTTCTAATACAAAACATATGTACGAGTACGCATTTATATTTACCATTCTTATGAACACGACAGGACAAAGATAATCTCTTTATGCTAATCTAATTGCCTCTGTTTATTCATTGATATTGTTTGATTGGTCAATGTTGACTAAACTGCCTACCTACATTTCTAAAAAATATTTATTTCTAAAAAAATGTTTTTTTAAAAACAACAAATAGCAAATGAGGTTAAAAAAATACCATGAAAAGAAATTATAGTTATTGTGTATTATGGGGGGGGTATAGATTATTTTATTTAGTTTTGTTATGGGGTTCTGTTATGATTAATTTTGTTTTGCTATAAAAATACAATTATTATGTTTTACGAATCCCGAACTTTCAGCTAATAATACCTATTATCATTAAAAATTAAAAAATAACGAATTGTTTTTATTCACTCACGTGTGACGTGATTGCGCCATTTAGCCGCACAGCAGACATTACACATCACTAGTGGCAGTGGTGTGGTTACCTAAAAACATTGTAAACGACACCACAGTGGTGTCGTTCAGTGGTGTCGTTGACAATACATGCTGCCGGTTGAGTTGAGTGCAACCCGTTTTTTTATATGAGATGGGGTAAGCGAGTATGTGAGTAACCTGATGGAAATCAATCATCACCGCCCATCAAAATCAGCCACAACTTTTTAAGGGTAATATTGACTCTGTTCCTGAAGGCCCTCATGTCGTTTTAATTTGGGAACACTGCTAAGGGAAGTCGATTCCACAACTTCACAGTTCGTGGTAGAAAATGTCTTAAAAAGCGTAGGTAGGTACTTTATATAAATCGCCAAATATCAAGATGATGTGGATGGAATTTTAATTTATGGCGAGTTGTACGATAGTGGAACCCAGCGGTAGGTATCAAATCAAATAGCTCATCCGAGCACTCCCCTTGGTATAATTTATATATAGAACGCAAAGAGATGCAACATCTCTGCGTGTAGAGAGAGAGACTCCAGCCGATCAGAAATCATTTACGCAAGCGAAAATGATTTCTCCATACAAAATTGATTTGACAGCTGGCGTCCTTTTTATTGTTGAACACAAGAGCGGATGTTCATACAAGTTCATATTAACCAGAATTAAAAAAATATTGATTTATAGATTTCTGGTTAATGGATATTGGTGTTGATATTTATTATTTTATGCAACCCTATACACTCCCTAATTACCGTTAAATCAATAAAACCCTCATTTTCTAGAAAAATAGGACTTACGTTATAATTATTGACAAACATCTTCAGCTTAGTAGAGCTCAGGGTTTCTGACAGCTAACCTAAACACATACCATATCTCCAAGCTGAAATTTGTTAGATGATGACTAAGATACATAAAGTTGCAATAAATGATCATTAAGCCGCGTTATAACTTATTGTTCTGAACGAGATTCATTCGTTCGGTAGTAAGTAAATGTAACACATAACATTTCCGCGAGCGAATACTCGAAGCAAATGTTCTGATTGAATGCTCGGCCAGACTACAAAGTGAAAACGCAGTAGGAAAAAAGAAAGCACAAAATTAGCGGAATCTTTGATTAAAATGTTAAATCGCCGTTGTTGAGTTGTTCCAAGAAGTCCTGCAAAACAAAACAGCAGTAAATTTTATTGGTATTGTGGTATTGCTGTTGGGTTATTGTGGAATGGATTCAACCGGGACGTTAAAAATACAAATTAAAACTGATTGCCAAACAAAAGAAAGAAAGGAATTGTCAATAGCGACGGGCGTTTTTGAGATGTTTTATCTACAAAAATCGATTATTGTTTATCATTCGAGGAAAAACTTCATCTGTTCTTTAAGTAAAAAAATGTTAGTTAAATCGATGTGAAATATACTTCGAAGCTTATGACAGGCTTCTTCGCCAGGGCCTTGAAAGAGGAAACGCTAGGTAACTGACAGAAAAGAAAATATCTCTAACCCATTCGACTCCGAATATAGAACACCCGTGGAATGTTAGGTATAATGCGACCGAAAAGGGTAGCAAATGTATAAAACGTACATAATCCACCATTGCATTTCTTTTTTATAGTACGACATAAATACTAATAATTGGTGCACAAATGCTGACAATAAATATCATATATGGCGAACTCATTCTGGCTAGATTCGAGTATTCAACTCATAAACAT
The DNA here is from genome assembly GCA_937001555.2 of Hypsopygia costalis. NCBI lineage: Eukaryota > Metazoa > Arthropoda > Insecta > Lepidoptera > Pyralidae > Hypsopygia > Hypsopygia costalis. The sequence continues at coordinate 32,527,816 of OW443329.2, forward strand.
CCTAACCGCTCTTATGCCCCCCACGTTGAGCCCCCCGCGCCCCCCCCCGCGCAAAAACGCGGCGGAACAATGCCCATTTGTTTTTTGTTTCTACCTGCCTGGCGCCGCGGGTGGTCGGGGCCCCATAAAAACGGTCATTGAGACGCAACTTTGTTATTGAGTGCCTACAAGTGGTGTTTTTTACGTTTACGAAGAACAGCACTATACAATGCCGTCTTTTGTTGTTCAACACTCGACTATAGTGTAGAATTACGATGGTCTAAACATTCTCAAGTGGTGTTTCATAGCCCTACTTGTATTCAAAAAAATACCTTAAGAACTAAGGCGATAACGTATAGTTTTTTATTTAAAAATACGCTAGGGACATAAAACCCGATGTTAATAAACAAAAACCTACACTTACCTAAACAAAATAAGTTTTTATAGCACTTGACACCGGCCCGAACATCTGGCGCCGTTAAGGCGAGTCTCTTAAACCCCTTTTTTTATTTTTTTTTCCATTGAGTTTATGATTCTTTGGCCTTAATCCGATAGCTAATATGGCGGAGAAACGAGAAAAACATAAACAAATGGGCCTGAATGTATGACAGATGAGTATTGTTCAATCTGCCCAAAACTGAACGCCAAACTGCAAATGTCGACCGTAGGTCGACACGGGCAATTCAAGCGTTTCAAGGTCGTGACGTCACTGTCGACCGTAGGTCGACACGGGCAATTCAGCGGCTAATAAAAACACGCGTACCCGTCCATCGATTTGTCGCTGGAATCTTCGCCAAAAAGACGTGAGCGCGCAGCCACACCCTCACCTTGATCTACCAGATTTGGCGGAGAATTTGCAATCCTTCTTTCGCAATTTGGAAATAAGTTCACACGATTTTGTGTTGTTTATTTCATAATTTGACAGGCACCATGTTGTTCGACGATCATTAAGAGTTTTGACAAAAATTTATCCTGTTTTTCAAAGAAAAAAGTTGTACTAAGGTGAAATAAAAAGCAAAAAGATATTTTTCTCGTCCATTTTGCATCTACTTTAAAGCAATTTTTGGTACGTTTTCTAAGCACCGGTGGTATGGTGGCATTATCAAATAACAACAATAGGTACAAGGCTCACCAAAGCACACAAGCGGATATAGAGCGCAAATAGACCAGAAATTTGAGCTCTGTGTAATGTGAGGGCGATGTCGGATTTGTCGAGTGCAGCGGCGTGCTCGTAGTGAATGGGCCTACGCGTCGAATCCGATTCAAACCGAAGGTCGAGTTCATTTACTCGTTCATATTCGTTAACTCGATGCTAATGTCAAATGGGCTGTTGGTTGAGGCTTATCGAATACTTTCGTACGATTTGAACAATCGACATAATTATCATTTTCAAACTCGCCCATGTCTAATGACAGCTGACATTGACAGTCAGTGGAAGTTATTCCGTCATTATTGGCATCGCTGTGCTGTGCAAGACAGAAGACAGACAGCTAAATGAATGAATTGACGTTGTTTTGCTTGTTTGTTTGATTCGTGGAACTGAAAAATCATTGTCCGCTGAAAACAAAAACTTTTGTTTTTCGTTAAGACCTGTGATGTAAATACTTCGAGAGTGCCTTTCATCATGGGTCTGAGAAGTCTCGACATCGCCGCATTGGTGCTACACCTGATACACTACGTTTACTCTGGTAAGTAGCCGACAAATTATCTAATTGAATCAATTTATTCGAACGTGTTATGTGAGGAGTTTATTCTTTTTAACAGACCACATCCTGTCCTGCAATGTGACTTCTTTAGAGCCATGTCCAGGGGCGAATCAGATATGTAATCAGACTACGCATCATTGCAATTGTTTATCAGGATTTACGATGGTGGACAGCGACTGTGAAGCTTCTAGCATATCGCCACCGAGCCACGCAACAACCGCTATTCTGGTGACAATATTTGCTGGAGCTTTAGTCATCTGTGGCCTTGTATTAGTAATTAGAAAGTACAATCTAATAGAGTACGCGCGAAAAAGGATCAATATGAGAAGGAACAATGATGTCATGTATGAAGATGTGATGATCGGGCAGGATGACCCACCACTCAGTCCGTAAAGCCTTGCCTGTATATAATGTCCTTATTGTAGCGACCACAAAGAGCCCTTTGTTTATTAATCTCATATAGGTGATAAGAAATTTATATTTATCAAGTATTGATAATGGCTACGTGATATTTTCAATGTATAAAGTTAAGGTTTGTGGCACAAAATGTCAACTATGAGGCAGGCGATTGATTTAAGATGTATTTATTTGTGTAGTTAGCTCATGATTGTTGTATTTAAGTATTTAGGTATGTTGATTTAGGAATAGACCACAATGAAACACAGCTTCAACTAAATTAATATTATAAGAGTTTCAAGAAACTCATCTAAAAGACATTAAATATGGATAAAACAAATTTTGTTGTAGTTGTGTTTCATTTTGTGCTCTAGGAGAATTAATTGAAAGAATGCTTGTCCTCTCTCCAACTCGAGAGGTTCAGATGACCATATCTGAACCTCTCGAGTTGGAGAGAGGACAAGCATTCGAGAGGATATACCATCTTTACTTCAAACATGTAGACTCAATTATCAAGCATTTAAGCATAACGTTTAGGTTACATTTAACAGTCTGTGGAGGTTTTCCCAGGAGACTACAGCATGAGGTTCTTCAAAAAGGGCGTGAAGAGGTTTTTACAGGGTCGGCAACGCGCGTGTGATGCCCCTGGTGTTACAGGCGTTCATAGGCTGCGGTAGCTGCTTTCCACCAGGCGGGCCGTAAGCTTGTTTGCCACTCTAGTGGTATAAAAAAAAAGTCTCCATAACTCAATCATCAACATGCCTCTTTTGCATATGCTAAAGTTGTGATAGTAATTGTATCACCCCAGATTTTCAAAAACACCATGTCATTGTGTCTTCAATACTCTTGGGGAGGTATAATGAGGTGTTTTACAGTTTTAACTTCACCACTGCACTCCATGAGTATGTGTGCAGTGGGTTATTTTATGCACAGGGTGTTGTATAACCTATTAATTGGAAGATTGTTGTTAACTAGGGCCATCAAAAAGAAAATATAGTTTGCCAACAGTAATAGAAATGATAATTATAGGACACTTATTCTCAGAAAGACAATAAAATATTTCTACTTCAGATATACATTATAATTAATATACACAATCAATTAATATTGGCAATTATTAATAGAACTTTCCCTGAAAGTTATACAAAAATACTCCAGTGTCTATGTGAGCATAATATAAATAAGTAATCCTTATTTAAATTTAATTTTCATTTTTAAAATTTCATATGGATTTTTTTATCCTAAGTTCATATTGCCAAGCATGTTATAAAATTGAAGCAATCAAACATGTTCAACAAAAACAAAAATCGGTGTGCATTTATGATTGTGTCACTTGTCTCTCAAAATGCCAGAACTATTTACCTCCATAATGTAGCAGTGTCATACTTAAAATTCAACAGCAGCAGTCAATTGCTTAGAATTACCTACTACGCATTACCCTGTTAGTCACAATTCTGGAAACTGCATGTTTATTTGATATCTGTTATATCCTCCTCCTGGAATATCTTCCTCATTGTTGAGGGTCGTCACCTCTCATGATTGTCATATGGATAATATTACGCCATTCTGTCTTTTGCGTTGGGTCGAGGGGACAGATTGTGATGCGTTGGTCCGATCAAGTTCGATCTACACTTGACAGCACTATCTGCGAGGCCATCCATACCGCAACAGACAGACACAAATGGCGTAATATTGTTGTATGAGAATCTGTTATATATAAAAGCGATTAAATGAAATGTGTAGTCACTGGATGATAAATTTTCATAGCAATGTTTCACATTAGATTATTTTCCCAACAGCACAAAACCAGGTATCATGAAGGCCAGGCACATATAACTTTTATATTAACTGAGTAATTTAGTTGTGTGTTTGCAACAATTTTCATATAACTAAACTGTTTTTTTGATGGAAATGTGTACATTTTCGATTTAATTGCTGTTGGTTTTTCAAGCAATACTGAAGTTGCAGATCTATTGTTAGTTTGTTTTATGCACTTGTCAATATGCTCCAATACACCTTATTATTAATGCAGCTTATTGATAGATGTTAACTTTTTAATCAAGATTCGGCACATAGAGACATTAGATTTTTTTGTAAAAGAAAAATTGAGTTAGTTATGTGTGCACATTCATATAGTCCCTAGATTTTGGAGACAAAATTAAAAAGTTCTTTCATCATAAGTTATATATATGCGCTTTATCTAAGAGAGTAACTTATGAGCTGTCATGATCATAAATAAGCCTCTCATCTTGTTCCCCAATAACTGCTGAAGATTATGAAATACATGTACAATGAGTTAATTCCATCTTGCTGTGATGAAAATATGATTTTTCAAAGTTGAAGTTAATTTACAAACTTATAACATAGCTATATGTATCTGGACGGTAGTATAATGTATGACAAAATAACACTTCTTGTTGGCTCTCTCATATGTTTACATGATAATTATGTTCTATTTATAACCTGTTATTGCATGCTCTTGCATAAAGTCCCGCTATTGTTATTTTAAAAAATTACAATTAAAATATAATGTACAGATGGTCCCAAATCATTCCAGTATTTTTTGTGTAATTCCAAAAGCTATTTAAATTTGCTAGGTGATATTTTACTGAGTTTGGCTTGTTCTAAAACAGTTCCCTGCCGTGTCTGTCTGATTGCTATAAACTCAAAACTACTGTATGGATTTTTATATGGATTCGTTGGAGTTATTCATGAGTCAAGTCAAGGTTTAGGGTGGTTTAGGTATATAATTCATTATGATTTAGTATAAATTGGCTTCAATATGACGGAAAAAAATCATACCGTCTTGGAGATTTAATGGAATTACGCCGCGGAAACCAATAGAGCTCTGCGCCTGAAGAATCCCCTATTCCATATATCCCTACTGACAAATCGCAAATTGGTAGGGATATTTGGATATTTTTTTCTAGACTAGACTAGAACTGCACGCGGGTGCGCGTGGATATCCTATGTTACTTCTAGGTAATGTAGGTGTCTAATCGTGAAAGAATTATTAAGGTTCTGTTCAGTAGTTACCAAAGTCCATAGATTACAAATAAATATTTTTTTCAGCAAACTCAAAGAACTCTTTAATAAAATAAAATATTTAGGGGTGGGTCACCCTTATCATTTAGGGTAGTATGAAAAATAGATGTTGGCCGATTCTCAGACCTAACCGATATGCACACAAAATTTCGTAAAAATCGGTCCAGCCGTTTCAGAGGAGTTTGGTAACAAACACCTTGACACGAGTATTTTATATGTTAGTTATATATTTATGGTTAAAAAAAGTTGGTAATCCTACTATAGGTAAAGTTCACTCGCCAAACATTAAATTCATATAAAAACTAGTTGACCTTTAAAGATTTCATAAGGAAAACATTTTTACCTATTGCTGAGAATCATTGTAGTATTATTGCCTCGTGGAAGCTATTTTGTTTTTGTTGGTACCAAGGTATTAAGTAATCAACATATACATTGATGCTTTTATAAATTGTACTCTATCGTTCAAAGAATAAAGTTGACAATGCGTTCCAATGTTAATATTTATATCAGTTGTATGGCAACTGTATTTTATTTATACTACGCCGGGTGGCAGACAAGCATACCTACGGCCCGCCTGATGTGAAGCGGTTACCGTAGCCATATTAACGTTCGGAACATGAAATATCGCTCGCCAGCCGACACTCGCTGCCAACGCAGCAACTGCTTCCTTACTGGTAACCTTACAGAAGTACAACCCTCAAGGGAATTGTTATTTGTCTGCGGCATTATGTGAGGTGGAGACTTCCCCAGTCGAACACCTTAGAAACGTTATGCCGTACCTTTCTTTTCGCCAGAGCCTCGTTTGTCAGTCAGCGGGGTGCACCACGTGCAGTTGAGGTTGGTTTTGTTTCAAAGATATTGATGAACCACTTACACCCTAAAATGTATGAAAATTAAAATGATATGCCACAATCTGTTCTACAACTAAAATTACATAACAAAATAGTATCCATAACATGCCCTAGTTATGATACATAGGTAATTTAAATATTTACTCATAACAATGGTTAAATGTGTGATTCAAGCTTGTATTGAATTTGTTATCGTTAATTACATATAAATTGATGCCAGGCTAATAAGCAAATGTTTTCTCGTATTAGACACTAATTACTTTATAATAATAGCCTGTTGTTATGCCTTGTTTAGTAGTGTAATACTTAATAGGTAGATGGCGCCACACTGCGACTTCACAGCAGTTAAAATATAAAATGCAAAAATTCGCCACCATCACAAACCTTCCTGGTAGCTCAGTTGGAAGAGCACACAACCGGTAATCGAAAGGTCGTGTGTTCAAATCCCATCTAGGCGGGGGAGGTGAATTTTTCCATTAAAATATTAAATTATGGTAGCTTGTCTAAGGTGGAATGATGCGTCCCACTCCCGCGTTGACGCACACGAGGAAATTTAAAATATAACACAGATCAAACGTAAAAATGAGATTCATTCAGTTCCCAAGTAGATTCAAATGTTCAAAAAGAAGCACGCATCGCTTAGCCACAAAAGTACCGTCAGCGTGTCGCTAAAACGATCAAGTCGTCGTGGTCGTCTTCAACCTCTATTCATCCCACTGCTGGGATACGGGCCTCCCCGAAATCGAAGGGGTTTAGAGCATACTCCACCACGTTGCTCAACTGCGGGTTGGCGGAGAATGATCAAGTGATAATAATCTATTTTTATATAGGCACATCTCTAGTCGGATGTGCTACGGTCTACTATCGGTTGACTGTACTAAACAGATAGGCAAGAGGCGAGCTAATAAAAAAGCTGGGGAATTGGACACAAGACATATTTCGATTGGTGTATATTTATTTATTTAATCTTCATGCACAAATAAGAATGTATTGAGGCGGACTTATATACAAACATTCTCTGCCAGTTAACCTTAGAGTGATTCAGAAATAGGACATGGCAGGTGCACTAGGGGAATGACATGTAAAAATATAAAATATATATGGAACATTGTGTACGCTTAATTATTACATAATGCATAAAATATTATAGGTAATAATTTTACATTATAAATGTTTATCAAAATTCACAAATACCTTCAAAAAAATATACATGTGATGAGCACAAAACATCCAGCAAGGTGGATGTGAATCTAAAGGTAATTTGCAGACTTATTCTAATATATTCTATCCTAGAATATGTTGTCGGTGATAATAAACAAAACATAGATAGTTAATTGATTCGGGTGTTATTTTGCGAAAGTCAAATTTACAGGAAATTTAATCTACACTACTTTGTATACTTCCGCCACCAATTAATTCATAAAAACTACTGCTGGCCGGCACCCACCCACTACTGTTAGTAGAGGCATACGACTGCCGTGGCTGCTTTGGTCGTCTCTACTCCTGCTGACCTGCCGGCAGTAGATTACATGAACTAATTGGTGGCGGAAGTACGCAAGGTAAATATTTTTTGAAAAATGGAAAAATTCACCTGCCCTCCCTAGGTGGGATTTGAACCCGGTGACCTCTCGATGACCGGTCGAGTGCTCTTCCAACTGCTACCAGGAAGGTTTGTGTTGCTGACGAATTTTTGCATCTTATATTTCTACTGTGTGAGTCATCCCACCTAGATCCCACCTAGGGAGGGCAGGTGAATTTTTCCATTTTTCAAAAAATATTTATCTGGCAAGTTGGCCAAGACAACTATTTCAATAATAGTACGCAAGGTAGTGTAGATCAAATTGCCTATATACAGAATATGCCAGCATGTGAAACTGGTCGACTATTATACTAACTTGGTGACTAAAGATGATGTTAAAACATATCAAACCTAACCTAGTATTCCAGTCGTCCATTAAGTATTTTTTAATGGGTAGTAATAAACCTAGCATCAAAAATTGTGAAACTGGGCGACTATTGTACTGACTTCGCGACTAAAGTTGATATAAAACATACCTAACCTCAACCTCATATGGTGTATTTTTGTGGCTCACATTATTATTTTCCTATTTTAATCGCTCAATTTATTATTTTCCATAAGTTATCATATTATAACCTAGAATAAGTTTGCAAAACTTTCGAATTACAGCGGCTAATAGAGAATACAAATTTGATATTTTGAGTTAGTCATTGAATGATTGAAAGGGTGACCATCTGGATGGTCCTTCAAGATCTGTTAGTACCTAAATAGTAAATACAAATCATAAATCTACTATCTAGGATTCCAGATGATTATCCAAAGTTGTGCCCTACTCTCTGTAACTCGAAATACAAAAAAAAAAGTGTGTGCTTTAGAGTGTGCCACACGACTGAAGTAAAACTTCTTTAGCTCTACTAACTTATCGCTGATCTTCCGTTCGCCGTTTCCGTAACGCTCTCGTCACGCATGCACCAGCTTACTCTCCAAGTTAAGCGTGCGTAAGGCCTCTTGTATACGCTAAGAAAAGTCGCCGGGCCTATGCAAGAATTCGTGTCGTTTCTACACACGAACTGTGTACACTGCTTCCGCGCTGACCAAGAAAAAAAATCTTGTCTGCGCTAGACATGACGCGCGACGTTTTGCTGCGGTGCGGTGGTTTTCGTGCCTAGATACGACAAAATTCTTGTTGTGTACATGATGAATTGGTCCTATCTGCAGTAGACACGGTGTAATTTCTTAGCGTGTACAAGAGGCCTAAAGGTTTACTTCAATAATGATTAGGTCTATAAGGTTGAATTCATAGTCACACTTACGCGCGGTTAGTACGCGTCTTCTACTTGTATTGTTTCATGAAGATATCGTTATAAAACCATACATATAACTAGGTCGCAAACTCCGATGCGTCGGCGTAAGCGTGACTATGAAACCAGCCTAATAGTGCGATATGATGCTTTGTTTTGTCCATTTAGCCCATGATGCTACCGCACACCTACATGTCTGTTGCTATTATTATGTGTACTTGCTTGACCTGCTTTTTGTTCAATAACTGGATATGCGTGACAGGTATATAAACCCCAACCATTATAATTGTATATCTACATCTTTGAATCACGATTGGTAGTCAATTATTCTTCATTGGTTATTGCAGTAAACATTTGCGTTATTTATTTCAATGTTGGTTTTATAGGATGTTTCTATTTAATGCTGAAAACATTTCCGAAAAACGAACATTGAACATGTTTTTGGAATATTAACATGGATATAAGAGGTTATTAAAACATGTGCTGATTTTTGAAACGTCGTGCTGGCCGAGTTTCTATTGATTATTATACCTATATTGAGTTATGTATTAAATATTATGTGTATTATAGGAATTGAGTTTACATTGAGCTATGAAGTGACACATTACAACTTTACCTTCGTTCATGCCTCAGTCATGTTAAATTTATATAATATGTTAGTTCGTTTTAGGCACTTTATGATTGACTTTTTTCTTTTCTAGATACAACTTTGGAATAAAACTCTGTAAATATATTTTTTTACTTATTATATTTGTATATGTAGAAAATATATCTTACTAAGTAGGTATTTCGATTTCCAAATTCACAGACATCTATGGAGAAGCAAGCCAAATATATTTTTATACCACGTTGGGTAGCAGACAAGCCTAGTTGTGTGCAGCAGAAGCAAGTGAAGCGGTTACCATAGCGCCGCAACCACCGCTGCCAACGCAGCAACTCCTTACATTTTGGTGACCTCACCACTCGCAGGAACACAACGACCATCAAGGGAATTGATATTTGGCTACGATATTCTGTAAGGTGAAGATATTTCCCCAGTCGGGCAGGTTATAAATACCCTACCTCTCTTTCGCCAGACGGCAGGGTGCACCCCGTGCAGGTGAGGTTGGCTTTGGCTCTAGAGATCGTGGTGAGCTACTTACACCCCTATAATAATGTATTTTTAAACAGTTAATACCACTGTTTCGTGTACTAAGTACTCTATCACAATGTAAGTATTCTACGTGACTATTTTTGTCCAAATATCATTAAATTTATGTTATATAAATACAAAGCTTATTAGCAATATATATTAACAGCAATATATATATATTAGCTGTTTAGTTTGCTGTACGTCTGTGTTTAGATAATTATTTTTTCTATTTCACCAATTGTAATGCTTGGCCTGCTGTTGACTGTACGTATGTCATATAACTATATTGTTGCTATAACCTTGTCCACCTATTTATTTACTTTTTTTTGACATAAGCCACGCCTATGAAGTGCACAATTATTAACACGTAGCATTAAACAAATAATAATAATAATGCAATACGCTGAATACTTCAATGAAATATTACCGTGTCTATGGTTGCATGTTTTTTTTTTAATACTACGACGGGTGGCAGACAAGCATACGGCCCGCCTAATGTGAAGCGGTTACCGTAGCCATATTAACGCTCGCAACATAAAATATCGCTCGCGCGCCGCCACCCCCGCTGCCAACGCAGCATCTCCTTCGTTTCTGGTGACCTCACTTACTCTCAGGAACACAACAACCCTCAAGGGAATTGTTATTTGGCTGCGGTATTCTGTGGGGTGGAGGTACATTCCCCAGTCGGGTAGCTTACAATTACGCTCCCTGCCTCTCTTTTCGCCAGAGCTTCGTTTGTTAGTCAGCAGGGTGCACCGCGTGCAGGTGAAGTTGACTTTGGTTCAAAGATGTTAATGAATCACTTACACCCCAAATGATTATGGAACTTTATGGGCGCGGCTTATGTCAAAAGAAATATAAATGGTAGGACAAAGTATACTGTAATTTTGACTACAGATCTCTTATTATTCTATGTTTGTGACTATCTGTTTTAGTATTTAATGGTTATGTAAATTTGTGTATTTTAATGATATATTGTTTTCTTCTAACTATAGAGTATTTAAGAGGGTTCATGCTGCGAAACTAGCACCACTCGAGTAAAATATCATTCGCGCAATACATAAAATTTGACTGTTACATGATTGTTTATTGAGGTCCATAGTTTTTTTCTAACGAATTTTGAGTTGTGAGAATGTTGAGTTTTTTGACGTACGTCTTATAAATAGATGAAAGCATGACATTGTCACGTTCCGCCTGAGCCGAGCATGCAAGCGAAAGCGCGGAACAAGCGATAGAGAGGCACGATCAGCCTATGTTTCATAAGACGTTATCACGTAAAATTATCAATAAATTATTTTATTAGGAAAATTGATGAAACAATACCGCTGTAGTTGTTGCAACGAAATTTGCGGGAAAACAGCTGTTTTTTGGCACATTTTACTTGAACCACTACAGAGTATAGTATTTTATCAATGTTATGAGTTGGACCCTGTTATGCAGAATAGATCCAACCGACATTTTGTAACTTTCAAGTTATTTAAAGTTTAATAGAAATAAAAACATCGGACGCGCAGCATGCGCCACCATAGCGAATTTTTTTTTTTTCGAAATTCCAATTGATATCGGAAAACCAAGGTTACATTACTACTTTTTGATTCTCTACACGAATCCGAAGTCAGAATTTCTAAATTTTGAGTTTCATGGCAACGGACAGACAGAACGACCGGACGATTTCATAAGCTCAATGAATTTCGCTGAATATCACGCAGTATACATTTTGGGAAGCATATGTCTTCAAACTGCTAGAATCTGTTGCGAATACATAAAACTCCATTTGAAGTTTCTCGCTATAGTCCGTGAGCCAGCTAGTATATTTTGTCAGTCATTTCCCCTCAAGCGATAACTCGTGAATTATTTCAGAGAGTTGTATTATGCCGTATGGTAAACGTCAGCTGCCGCTCCTTGGGTGAGTTGGGCAGCGGCAGCCTCTTAATCACGTAAAAAAAATAATTGTTTTCAGTCATTTCCTCCCGACTGAAAATTTGTTAAATGATAGTTAACGCAATTATTCCAAGATACAAAAAAGTCAGCTGGCCGTACTGTGGTGGATTATACGTCAGCTGGTCACACGAACGTGCAAAAATTTTTTTTTCGTTCAGTGATTTCCTCTCACTTGAAAATTTGTCAGATGATAGCTTACATGCAGCTTTGAATAAATAAAAACGTCAGCTGCCTCTAAGTTGGTGGAAAGCTGACGTATTTAAATAAGCGATCAGCGCTCACGCCTGGGCCATGCGCCACCACTTTCACTGCATCAGCTGACGCCCTTTCCACCAACATAGAGGCAGCTGACGCTTTTATTTATTCAAAGTTGCATGTAAGCTATCATCTGACAAATTTTAAAGAGAGAGGAAATCACTGAAAAATATTTTTTTATTTTTGCATGTTCGTGTGACCAGCTGACGTATAATCCACCACAGTACGGCCAGCTGACTTTTTTTTATCTTCGAATAATTGCGTTAACTATCATTTAACAAATTTTCAGTCGGGAGGAAAGGATTGAAACCATTTTTTTTTACATGATTAAGATGCTGCCGCAGCCTAACCCACCCACCGAGCGGCAGCTGACGTATACCATACGGCATAATAGAACTCTCTGAAGTGTTTTGCAGAGTTATCGCGTGATGAAATTGGTCATGAAAATTTGTTGCTGGCTCACGGACCACTATGTCGCTCTCAATTTGGCAAAGTTTGTCGGTTAGATCTAGTCTGCATAACACGGTCCAGTTAATAAGCAAGTAATTAAAGTTTCACTCGAGTGGCGCTAGTGTTGCAGCAGGTACGGCCTTAATTTTAGAGATGCTATTATTTCGTGATTAGTTCCTTACGCTCAATATTAGCCAAAGACTGAATTATTGTTTACCCCAATATTGTTTTAAAAACAGCACCCTCATTTCTTCGTCAGTCGGGTAAAGAGAGATAGATACCGCACTAGCTCACAGAAAATAGTAATACCTCCACTAGTTAAACCTCGGTTTCGAGAAACGTCCTTAGTCAAAACTATTTAGACCATTTTTTGCAGACAAAAGTGGTTTGGCTGTGATCAAAACCACTTCTAACTATGCAATCAAAAGTTGTTTTGACCGAGGAAGTTGGTTAGGTGAGGTTAAGCTTGTGACTAACGAAAGCCCAGCGAGCGAGGCTCAACTTGTCTTGAGTTCAGTTCAGGAGGGATGCCGAGGTATAACTAGTCAAACCTAGGAGCGCCTAGATTTCGGGTATTGTCTATGACATCTGTACAAAACTTCAGTTATACCGAGTGTCAAATAAAAAAAAAATTGTTTCATAATTTTGAGAAAGATTTTTGACTGACTTATAAAGATGAAGCAACATTTTTTTTTTAATTTAACAGTGTCGCCATTCAAAAGTTATACGAGTACATAACAATATATTGTATAGTACTATATCTAAAACTGGCGGTCGTTCAATTTGAACTCAGTTATTACTAATGTTAAATCGGGAATTGTATACTCTTGCGAGTGCTTTATTTAAAAAAAAAAATAGCTTTCCTTTTCTCGTTTTGGCAGCGGTGCTATAGTCAACATTATTTTCGGGCAGAAACACATAACCGCGATGCGACACCGCACCGCCAAAATCGGCAGCGCCACTCGCCGCAAATAGTGTACAAAAAGTAATAAAACGTTTAATCAAAATTTAACGTTAACAAAGTGTTTACACGCTTTTTTCTATTTTTTTTAAATACCTACGTCCACTAACATTCAAAAATCACAAGAAAATGGTTGCCCAACAGTAAGGCAGTAGAACGCTTTACTTCGCGGCGCCGCAACGCAACGCTCGGTGGCGCGTTGCGTTGCGGCGCAGCGCCGCGACGCGGTTATGTGTTTCGGCTCTTCATGTACGCACAGCGACACATTTAGCCTATGTTCAAATAATCAAAATCTTAACACACGCTCCGTGCAACCTGATCAAAACGTCATCGTCGGTTATTATAAAAGTAGGTACATAAGTAAATTGCGTTAATTCCCGTTTTTAATATCTTTTCAATCATGCACAGTGAAAGTTTAAAAATTATCACAAGAAAATCCCATTCAGTGCCGAGGTCGCCCACCGGCGTCCTATAAATCATTAATGAAATGCCAAAGCCGCCGATCGGTGTCTTGGTTTTGTTCTATTGAAGTACAAAACCTAGTCGCCGATGGGTGGATGGATGGGTCTAGGCTAAATAGTTGTATGGCGGCAATGAATGGCATGTATATGCTATTCATTGCTGTGCACAAATTTCTATTCTACATGGTATGGTGTAAATGAGGCTAGTACAACTTATATTAAGTGTCGTTATGTGTACTCACAAATTTTTACTATTTACTATTTTGGGACATTAAAAATAATAAAAACATGGAGATAAATAAATATTATAATTTGTACTCATAATTAAGTGCATGAACACAAATGTAATTGTAATAAGTTTTGTTATATTTTTAATTATAAAATCTTTGACAGAAAGACATTTTGTTGAATGTGAATTGCCTGATATATTATAAAACAAATTATTATCGATAGTTGTTTTATTTCGTACAAGTAACCCGATTTTGGTAGTTTTCCTTTGGTATGCATCCTATACTATTAAATATTTTATTTATGTCGTGGCCATATCATACAATTGATTACATTGCGATGTGCGATGTGGTTGGTCATTTCATGACACGATTGTATTTCTTGATATAGTTGGTTAAAACTGGTCATATCGTTTGAACATCAACATTTCATGATATGCCAATCCACGTTTGGCCATATCTGATGATATATACATTAATTATGTAGGGTTTCTCTGATATCAAAGGATTAACAAAAATCCAAATAAGGGAGCGTTCAAGTATTACGTACGGGGGGGGGGGGGGTTCTGTAAAACGTTACGATGCGTTACAGGGGCGGGCGGGGGGTTCAAACAACGCGTTACGTACATTATTTTACATTGTATTTTTATTGAAATAAAAAACTACGGACTTAAAATTACTTAAACTGGCAACCTTTTTCGTTTAGGTTTTCGGGGTCTCATGCTGACTCTCCAGCGCAACTGCCAAAAAAATGTCAACAAATTTTAGCGACTTTCCGGTACTGTTTTCGCAACATAACTTGTGACTTTAAGGTAATAAGGTAATATTGGTCACTTAGATGTTACGTAACGTTCAGGGAGAAGGAAGGGGGGGGGGGGGGGGGGGGGGGAGAGAAAAACGTTACGGCGCGTTACATGGGGGAGGAGGCAGGGTCAAAAATCTCTAAAAATTGCGTTACGTAATACTTGAACGATCTATAAAGAAGGAACATATATATTTTTATCGTGAGTACCAGAAATGCTTTATGCAGTCCGAACTGTCCATATAAAACTTAACATATTCAATCTAATAAAAATCTTTAAAAATTACAAAAATAGATTGTACAAAATATTAAATTTATTATTTGTAAGTAGTTTTATGTCGTAACGAAATTATTTCACTTCACTTAAAATATTCCATTGGCGTCTTATTATTGTTTTTTTTTTTATCACAATTTTTGTCAGCCGCCATGATGAATCACAAAAACATAACTAATCAGCGCCTCTAACGGTGGATATTGTGTACATAAAATTTGACTGTTACATGATTGTTTATTGAGGTCCATAGTTTTTTTCTAACGAATTTTGAGTTGTGAGAATGTTGAGTTTTTTGACGTACGTCTTATAAATAGATGAAAGCATGACATTGTCACGTTCCGCCTGAGCCGAGCATGCAAGCGAAAGCGCGGAACAAGCGATAGAGAGGCACGATCAGCCTATGTTTCATAAGACGTTATCACGTAAAATTATCAATAAATTATTTTATTAGGAAAATTGATGAAACAATACCGCTGTAGTTGTTGCAACGAAATTTGCGGGAAAACAGCTGTTTTTTGGCACATTTTACTTGAACCACTACAGAGTATAGTATTTTATCAATGTTATGAGTTGGACCCTGTTATGCAGAATAGATCCAACCGACATTTTGTAACTTTCAAGTTATTTAAAGTTTAATAGAAATAAAAACATCGGACGCGCAGCATGCGCCACCATAGCGAATTTTTTTTTTTTCGAAATTCCAATTGATATCGGAAAACCAAGGTTACATTACTACTTTTTGATTCTCTACACGAATCCGAAGTCAGAATTTCTAAATTTTGAGTTTCATGGCAACGGACAGACAGAACGACCGGACGATTTCATAAGCTCAATGAATTTCGCTGAATATCACGCAGTATACATTTTGGGAAGCATATGTCTTCAAACTGCTAGAATCTGTTGCGAATACATAAAACTCCATTTGAAGTTTCTCGCTATAGTCCGTGAGCCAGCTAGTATATTTTGTCAGTCATTTCCCCTCAAGCGATAACTCGTGAATTATTTCAGAGAGTTGTATTATGCCGTATGGTAAACGTCAGCTGCCGCTCCTTGGGTGAGTTGGGCAGCGGCAGCCTCTTAATCACGTAAAAAAAATAATTGTTTTCAGTCATTTCCTCCCGACTGAAAATTTGTTAAATGATAGTTAACGCAATTATTCCAAGATACAAAAAAGTCAGCTGGCCGTACTGTGGTGGATTATACGTCAGCTGGTCACACGAACGTGCAAAAATTTTTTTTTCGTTCAGTGATTTCCTCTCACTTGAAAATTTGTCAGATGATAGCTTACATGCAGCTTTGAATAAATAAAAACGTCAGCTGCCTCTAAGTTGGTGGAAAGCTGACGTATTTAAATAAGCGATCAGCGCTCACGCCTGGGCCATGCGCCACCACTTTCACTGCATCAGCTGACGCCCTTTCCACCAACATAGAGGCAGCTGACGCTTTTATTTATTCAAAGTTGCATGTAAGCTATCATCTGACAAATTTTAAAGAGAGAGGAAATCACTGAAAAATATTTTTTTATTTTTGCATGTTCGTGTGACCAGCTGACGTATAATCCACCACAGTACGGCCAGCTGACTTTTTTTTATCTTCGAATAATTGCGTTAACTATCATTTAACAAATTTTCAGTCGGGAGGAAAGGATTGAAACCATTTTTTTTTACATGATTAAGATGCTGCCGCAGCCTAACCCACCCACCGAGCGGCAGCTGACGTATACCATACGGCATAATAGAACTCTCTGAAGTGTTTTGCAGAGTTATCGCGTGATGAAATTGGTCATGAAAATTTGTTGCTGGCTCACGGACCACTATGTCGCTCTCAATTTGGCAAAGTTTGTCGGTTAGATCTAGTCTGCATAACACGGTCCAGTTAATAAGCAAGTAATTAAAGTTTCACTCGAGTGGCGCTAGTGTTGCAGCAGGTACGGCCTTAATTTTAGAGATGCTATTATTTCGTGATTAGTTCCTTACGCTCAATATAAACTGGCAACCTTTTTCGTTTAGGTTTTCGGGGTCTCATGCTGACTCTCCAGCGCAACTGCCAAAAAAATGTCAACAAATTTTAGCGACTTTCCGGTACTGTTTTCGCAACATAACTTGTGACTTTAAGGTAATAAGGTAATATTGGTCACTTAGATGTTACGTAACGTTCAGGGAGAAGGAAGGGGGGGGGGGGGGGGGGGGGGGAGGGGGAGAGAAAAACGTTACGGCGCGTTACATGGGGGAGGAGGCAGGGTCAAAAATCTCTAAAAATTGCGTTACGTAATACTTGAACGATCCATAAAGAAGGAACATATATATTTTTATCGTGAGTACCAGAAATGCTTTATGCAGTCCGAACTGTCCATATAAAACTTAACATATTCAATCTAATAAAAATCTTTAAAAATTACAAAAATAGATTGTACAAAATATTAAATTTATTATTTGTAAGTAGTTTTATGTCGTAACGAAATTATTTCACTTCACTTAAAATATTCCATTGGCGTCTTATTATTGTTTTTTTTTTTATCACAATTTTTGTCAGCCGCCATGATGAATCACAAAAACATAACTAATCAGCGCCTCTAACGGTGGATATTGTGACTATTTTACGATATAATCACTAATGTTTGACAATATTATCATGAAGTAGCCGTGCGGAGCTGTTCATATCGTCATACGATTTATCTGGCCAGGCCATATCATGATGCGATCAATTCTAACATCTGAGGTGCTGCCGCCGAAGCTGCAGCAGATTACCGTCGGAATTCTTGAATGCGAAAATGAAACTACTGCTTAGATTGTTGCTAATTATGTTTAGATCTGCTGGTGTTTGGCTATAATTTTATGCTAAGACCAATTTTTGGAATCAAAAATACCGATGGTAATAGGCTCCTGTTGTGACGGTGGTAGATCCCCTGGGCATATCATGATGTGATAAATTCTAAGATCTGCCCCCTTACCACCAACTCTTAGTGCGATTCAATAATAATTAAATATTGCCAGATAAATTACACAGCGCCATCTAGCTCCAAAGTAAGCGAAGCTTGTGTTATGGGTACTAGACTAACTGATAAACATACGTAAATACATTTTTTTTTTTGTAAATACATACTTATGATACATAGAAAACACCCAGACCAAGACAAACAGACATGTTCATGCACACAAATGTTTGTCCTGTGTGGGAATCGAACCCACAAGCGTTGGTGTCGACGCCGCGTCTGACCGCTACGCCACGCTCGTCAATAACTGAATAGAATGCTTATTCATACCAATGAATAAGCGACTCTATTTCGAATTGAATAGAGTCGCTTATTCGTTGGTATGAATAAGCATTCTATTCAGTTATTGAACAGCACTAAGAGTTGGTGGTAAGGGCTGGTCATGATATGCATATGTAGTGGCCGTATGTTTAAAATTGATCAGGTCGATGCAAGGGAATGATCGGGAATGATGATATTGTACATAATCATCATTATCTACAGGAGCACGACCCTCTCTCGTTCGTCCCAGACAGGAGGGTTTAGCCTACACTCCCCACGCTGGCCAGACGGGTTGGGGAGGCCTGATCGATGTTTTATAGTGTATTTCCCTTAGTCGCCTTGTACGACATCGACGGGAAGAGACGGAGTGATTCTATTCTAGACTGCCGGAAATTACACGGCCAACTGAACTAATACTAATACTATACTTCGGTTTGGTTTGTTCCCGTTTACTAAACTTGCTTCTAAATGTCGCCCTTATATTCCAAAAGTCAAATTCCAAGAGCTAATTCCTACTAATTTCTTCCAAGAGAGCCGTATTTTTAACCCCAATGGACTGCAGTGGAGTCATTGTTCCTCGCCTTTTTGACCACCAAATGCCGCTGTTAATCCTGGCTGCAGAGGAGACACCGTGGTGGGAATGTACCGATTAAACCTTATGTGCAGGCTGGGCATGTTCCAGTGCTTGTATTCCTCAGAGGAAGTACTCCCTGAGCGCGGGCGTGACGTGGAAGCTGGCGAAGTACTTGAGACAATTGCTGAGCACCAACGCCAACGCTGTTGGTAGCGCCGGCCGCTCGTACAACACTGGAAACATTCACATTCTTTATTGCATAACAACAAATACAGAAATTAGTGTACACACAAGTATACGAAGGTGAGCATCTCTTCAAGAGATTTCTGTCTGCCAACCCTACTTTTACATAGCTAAGAGGCAAGCTATACATAACATTTTACTATTTTATACATAACAAAATATTATTTGAGGAGCTCGCTGGCCTCGTTACGCGTGTCAGTCTAATGAATCGCACAAGTTAAGCAACGTCGACCGTAGCCTGTCCATGGATGGGTTTATTTTTATATCGAGCTCCTCTGTGCTTCGGAGGGCACGTTAAGCCGACGGTTTTTAGACGACAGTCGTTAAGCCAAGTCAGTAACATTTTGGGCGGCTTCTCCGCCAACCCACAGTTGAGCAATGTGGTGAAGTACGGTCTAAACCCCTTCGATTGAGGGAAGACCCACATCCCAACAGTGGGATATATTGGAAATATTACATAAATTATAGTTTTATTTCATTTCAGAAATACAAGTTATGCATAACTTAAAACTAAGGGTGTGTATGATATGATACATAAGAATCTTCGAATTGTGTTCTTGTGAACTTGTGTTCACGATAAACACTTTGTGGCAGCATCACACGAAACTCGAAAAGAGGAAGAGGGAATTCGATAAAAATCACGAAATAACACATGCATACAGTGGGAATATCACAAGGGAGTAAGTCACGTTTACTGGAATGACAAACGTGTCTAATGCATATTATGACAACTTAAACTATATATTCAGTTTATTTGTTTATCTCAATATTCTATAAACCCTGTAGCTAGTTATAATAAGATGAAGACGAGGCTTAATTATGATACGATAGAAGAACAAGAAATAACGTTAGAGATAACAAGGACTATAGGTTGACAGCGGATCGGCGATCCCTTGGTGTTGCTAATTTCCATGGGCGGTGTCAAGGGCGCTACTTATGTGGCTACTTGCTTACATTTTCAAGTGAGCAACCTGGCTAATTTGAAATATAACACGCGTCTGATGAACGCACAATATGAAACCTTTTCTCATTTCACACTTCACACCACAAGGATGTAATACACCCTAATCAATTTGTTTTTTTTTTCTGGACAATTTACACAGCGCCATCTAGTCCCAAATTAAGCGCAAAGCTTGTGTTATGGGTATTAGACAACTGATAAATGTACATAAATACATTTTTTTTTGTAAATACATACTTATAATACATAGAAAACGCCCAGACCAAGACAAACAGACATGTTCATGCATACAAAGGTTTGTCTTATGCAGGAATCGAACCCGCGACCTCGGAGTCAAAGTGGCCATTGCTAACCATTCGACCACCGTGGACGTCAAATTTGAAGGCTATGGTGAACTACATAGAATATCTAATTTTTTAATTGGACACTGTTATGCAGAATAGATCCAACTAACAAACTATGCCCAATTCAGTGATATACACAGCGAGAAACTTCAAATGAAGTTTTATATATTCGCAAAATATTCTAGCACTTTGATGACATATGCTTCACACAACTTATACTGCGTGATATTTTTATTCCTATTAAATTTTAAATAACTTTGGGGTGGGTAACGTAGCTCTGGCGGAAAAAGAGGTAGGGAGCGTAATTGTAAGCTACCCGACTGGGGAATGTACCTCCACCTCACAGAATACCGCAGCCGAATAACAATTCCCTTGAGGGTTGTTGTGTTCCTGCGAGTGAGTGAGGTCAAAGGAGGGAGATGCTGCATTGGCAGCGGTGGTAGCGGCGATATTTTATGTTGCGAGCGTTAATATGGCTACGGTAACCTCTTCACATCAGGTGGGCCGTATGTTTGTCTGCCACCCGACGTAGTATAAAAAAAAAATCTTTAACTTAAAAGTAACAAAATGTCGGTTGGATCTATTCTACATAACAGGGACCAATTGGTGATGTAGACAAGAGTGACGCAGGTATCCTCACCCGTGAAGACGTTGAAGAAGACGACGAAGCTGTACCCGAAGACCAGCAGGTAGTGCACGGTCTTGTTCTCGGGCGAGGAGTCCGTGTTGCCCCACACCAGCGTGGGCAGCGTGAACAGCTGGCTCATGTTGGCCAGAGAGAACGCCTTCATCACGCGGACCACGGACACTGCCACAAATAAATAAACAACAATTCAGTTTCCTGAATATTATAAATATTTTGAAAAATGGAAAAAATATATATATTCTGGCAAGTTGGCCAAGACAACTAATTAAATAATTGTTATGACATTTAATAAAGAATCTTGACATGTTCTTTTTCTTTGACAATTATGGGTATTTTCACCTGTAATAAATGAATTTTAATTTTATTTTTTTAATTTTAATTTAAATAACAATAAATAATAATAATTCAGTTTTCTTTCAGAGACTCAAAGTTTGACAGGAATAGATCCCTTATAGGGATAAGTCCGCCTTTGTTACACTATGTATCTTCACTACAATCTGCGTTATGTTATATTTAATGCAATAAAGATTTTACAAACAAACAAACAAAACAAATAAATATTTCTGGACAATTTACACAGCGCCATCTAGTCCCAAATTAAGCGCAAAGCTTGTACTATGGGTACTGGACAACTGATAAATGTACTTGAATACATTATTTTTTGTAAATGTAATTTAATTTAAATGTAAATTGGTACATACTTATAATACATTTAAAACACCCAGACCAAGACAAACGACATGTTCATACATATGTTTGTCTTGTGTGGAGATCGAACCCACAACCTCGGAGTCAAAGTTGCCATTGCTAGCCATTCCACCACTGGGCTCACAAAGGATTTAGTAATGTTATACATTATCTTAAAATGCTCTTAAAAGCTTCCTTGGCCTAGGCCAGAGGGGGCTAATACGGGGTCTAGACTCCGCATTACTGTTTGACAAGCTCGGTGGATGAATGGCTCACTATGGGTGAATATTTTTGGGGTGCATGGGTTTATCAACATCTTTGAACCAAAGTCAACCTCACCTGCACGTGGTGCACCCTGCTGACTGACTGACGAGGCTCTGGCAAAAAGAGAGGTAGGGTATGGCGTATTTTTTAAGCTGCCCGACTGGGGAAGTACCTCCACCTTACAGAATACCGCAGCCAAATAACAATTCCCTTGACGGTTGTTGTGTTCCTGCGAGTGAGTGAGGTCACCAGAAACGAAGGAGTTGCTGCGTTGGCAGCGGGGGTGGCAGCGCGCGAGCGATATTTCATGTTGCGAGCGATAATATGGCTATGGTAACCGCTTCACATCAGGTGGGTCGTATGCTTGTCTGCCACCCGTCGTAGTATAAAAAAATATATATATAGTAATGGTATATAGTGAAAGTGGCCATTGCTAATCATTCGACCAACGAGCTCGTCAAATAATATGGTCAATGAATATGGGTCGATGTCGTTAACCGTACATTTTTTTCCAGTTTCGAAAACATTTTCACGTCATTATTATTATTTTTTATACTACGTCGGGTTGCAGACAAGCATACGGCCCGCCTGATATGAAGCGGTTACTGTAGCCATATTAACGCTCATAAAATATCGCTCGCGCACCGCCACCCCCGCTGCCAACGCAGCATCTCCTTCCTTTCTGGTCCTCACTCACTCGCAGGAACACAACAACCCTCAAGGGAATTGTTATTTGGCTGCGGTATTCTGTGAGACGGAGGTATATACCCCAGTCTTGTAGCTAACGTTTAAGCTACCTTTCTATTCGCCAGAGCTTGGTTTGTCAGTCAGCAGAGTGCACCGCGTGCATATGAAGTTGGCTTTGGTTCAAAGATGTTTATGAACCACTACACCCCTAAATGTGTCGCGTTTAGGTCTGCATGTTGCGTCTCCTTCCTTTCTGGTGACCTCACTCACATAATAAATAAATAAATATTGTCAGACAAATTACACAGCGCCATTTAGCCCCAAAGTAAGCTAAGCTTGTGTTACGGGTACCAGAAAACTGATAAACATACGTAAATACATTTTTTTTTGTAAATACATACTTATGATACATAGAAAACACCCAGACCAAGACAAACAGACATGTTCATGCACACAAATGTTTGTCCTGTGTGGGAATCGAACACACGAGCGTCGGTGTCGAAGCGGCGTCATTGACCGCTACGCCACCGAGCTCGTCAATATAATAATATATCATTGATTGGGTCTTCTCTACAAATGAACCGACCGACCGACGAAGGATCTCGAGGTCAAGCTCTACAAATAGACGAACACGTTTTACCTTCATTCCGTGACGTGTAGGACTTCACCCTCCTCATCAACACGTGCAGTGTCACGATAAATATCACAATTCCTGGAACAGATCAAGTAACGAAATTTAAAACTAAGTAACGAAATATAAGAGCAAGTAACGAAATTTAAGACCAAGTAACGAATAATTTAGGGTTTCAAGTAGCACGATCTTTAGAGTCAAAACCAACCACGCCTGCACGTGGTGCACCCTGCCGACAAGCGAAAGAGGCTCTGGCAAGAAAGGTAGGGAACAGCGTATTTATAAGCTGCCCGACTAAGGAAATATCTCCACCTCAGAGAATACCGTAGCCAAATAACAATTCCTTTGAAGGTTGTTGTTTTCCAAACCTAGATCGAGGTGAGCCACTTACACCTCATTTACCACCCTGCGTGTCAAACAAGCAAGCTTGCCTGATGTAAAACGTTAGATATTAACGCTTACGACACAAATAGTATTGTTCGCCCATTGGCAAGCCTGCTGCTCACGGAGCATTTTCTCAGTTTGGTGAGCTAAGTCACTCGCAAGAACACAACAATCCTTAAGGGTTGTCTCTGCTTAAGGGTTTTGGGTATTGTCGGGCAGCTTCTATCAGCGCCTCGTAGATTAATCAGCATGTGCAGTTCATTTTGGATCAAAGATTTTCAAAAGATCTTTGCTCATACCTTCACTGCTATGCTGTATGGAGCATAGCAGTATGATCGCTATCGGCAGGAATTTATCATTACACATTAGAACCAAACTATGCGGTTCCAGAGAAGGCGTGCAGAGGTCGGCAACACGCATGTGATGCCCCTGGTGTTACGGTATCTATAGGCTGTACTAATTGCTTTCCGTCAAGTGGACCGTATGTTTGCTATCTACCTTAATGGAAAAAAAATTCACCTGCCCCCCCTAGGTGGGGCAGGTGAATTTTTTCCATTTTTCAAAAAATATTTATCTGGCAAGTTGGTCAAGACAACTATTTAAATAATAATAATTAAAAAAAGTGATTTAACTTTATTTATGCAACTTTTTTATGTTCATTTATTATTGGGCTGTAGAAGTCACCCCAATAGACGATGAACAATTTTTAATTTTCTGAAATGTAACAGAAGGGTCCCTGCGTCGGCAGCGAGGCGGTGCCGGCGATATTTCACGTTGGGAGCGTTTAGATGGCTACGGAAACAGCTTCACATCAGGCGGGCCGTATGCCACCCGATGTAGTGCAACAATAGGAAAGTGGAATAACATACCAATGAAGGTGGATGTGACTTGTACGTAGAAGTCCTTCTCCATGATGAACAGGTCGTTGTTGTTGGCGCCGCCCTGCTGCTGCCACGCCGCGCAGCGCGCCGGCGCGCCGGGGAGCGCCGCGCTGCGGACACGACGGACAGACCACGGTCAGGAAGTTGACTACACATTGAGGAGATACAAAGATGTGTCACTTGTACCATCAATGGTACTAGTCAATGGTACTACTGATCCGGAGGGGCTCGCTCGATGGCACCCTTGCACGTGTCGGTATCGAACGCACAAGTTACGCGACGTCGAACGTAGCCTGTGGCCCTTCGGACCCTTAGGACGTCTCCTTACGTCTAGTAACCTCCCACGCTCGCACGAACGCGACATTCCTCCAAAATATCGTTATTAAGAACCTGTGGGATGGAGGTACTTCCACAGTCGGGCTCGAATTGCCCTACCACTCTCCGGAACCTCGATAGCTCATCGGCGGTGTGCACCACGAGCAGGTCAGGTCGACTTAGACTTTAAAGGTAATGATAACCACTGACACCTAAAAACGTCAATAACTTAATTTTTAATTTGCTGATACAGCAAAAAAGAAAAACTGATTATTCCTGCTACACATAACATAATAATTATAAGCAGTTTAAATGCAGTAGATTAAGTATATATAAAATTATACAATAATGAACCACCTCTTTTTTATTTTATAATAATAATAACAAGCTTGTGGTCCGCAGGGCAGCTTGTGTGGCGAGCTGTTGTGTGAGTAGCGACACCACGGACCCGAGTCTCCAGAGAGTCGGTCAGGGCCTTCGTCTCCGGCGTGTCTTCATCGGTCGGAGTGTAAACACAAGAAGCAGGACTCTCAGCTCTGGCTTGCCTTCATTGGCCGTCCAGAGAGGAGCCGCTAGAGCTATATGCTCCAGGGGTGGAAGTGTTAAAGGGCATCACGCCGCGAGTAACTTCGGAGAAAGCGCAGCACACCCTCGACATCCCTGAGTCACTCACACCGGTGTTGCTCCCGGCCGTTTTCCTGGCATTTCGGGGGCCCATCTAGTGAGTGGCAAGCCACCGCCTGCCGCAAATAACTAGCAATAAAAGCAGTTATGGCAGGCGTCCGTCCCTCTTCTGTAATAGCCCGGTGTTAAGTTCACCCAGATCTCATCTCCATAGCCCATTTATTTTCCATCACACTTCGCAATAGTCTCAACGCCTGCCGAGACCTGCTCATTGGTATGTCGTTCCATTGGCAAATCCTGGAGCGGGTCACGGCGGGCGTACAACATTACATCAAACTTCTTAAAGGGGCATCTACGCGTTGGATCCATATATTACATTTAGACTTAAGTTTTTGTTACTTATGTTTTTTCAATAAAATATTTATTATTTATTATTATTATATTATTATATATCCCCGCGCACGCCTATCAAATGACCGGGCTTGGCCCGTGATTAAAAAGAGATACATAATAAATATTCCTGGACATTTTTCACAGGATCTATCTAAACAAATAAGGTCTAAACTAAGTAAATCTAGTCCTAACGAAGTAGAACTCGTATTATGAATACTAGATAAATAATAAATATGTATACCAAAATAAATACTTTTTTTGAAAATAACAACAATACAAGCATAGAAAACTCCCAGACCATTATTACATTCAGACATATTCATATTATTCATTCACACAAATGTCTGTCTTATGCGAGGATCGAATGTGCCACCGTTTTATTTATCTATGAACAATGTTATAGTAGCAATAAACGTCCCCGTCATACATAATATAATTCTTCAAAGCATTATCTTAGATGACTTAGATACTCACAAAACAGATAGGTTGCTCGAACCGTTTTGCATGTCACAAAATGAGTCCACGGCTATGTTGAACAAGCTGTCCCGCCTCCACATGCCGTATGTCTCCAGCATCACGAGGATGATGAACAGTTTCCAATAAGACTGCAATAAAACAAAACATTTATTTTTCAATTTGTTTGTTGTTGAACTGTGGAAACCATATATAGAATCAGGCTCTAACACATATTATGGAGAGTGAGGTGGTCGATGACGACGTTGCGCATGTCAGTGTAATTGAACAAGCAAGTTAAGCAACCGCTAAGCCTGTCTATGGATGGGTTTATTTATCTCGAGCACCTCTGTGGTTCAGACGGCACGATAAGCTGTTGGTCCTGGCTGTTGTTAACCCAAATCAGTGGCCTTAGGGCGCATTGAAAACATTGACCTTCTACCTGCAGTTGAGCAGTGTGGTGGAGTATGCTCTAAATCCCTTCAATTGAGGAGAGATCCGTATCCTAATAGTGGGATGATTATGGGTGATGCCGAGATACATGGAAACCAAGGAGTACACAAGACAAAAAGACAATAAAGAGAGGTAGGGCGAGGTAATTGTCAGCTGCCAAACTGGATAAGTACCTTCACATCACATAATACAATCTATATTATGTTTTGCTGTCACCCGATATAGTATAAAAAAAACCGGACAAGTGCGAGTCGGACTCGCCCACCGAGGGTTCCGTAGGTACGTATTATGATTATTAAATTCGATATTTTTCATTATAAATAAGAAATAATGCGTCGAAAAAAATAAATAAAATATATTTTGCAATGTGTACATCAAGCCCTTTCATATGATACCCCATTTGAACTAGTAGTTTCAATTTGAAATTTCGACACCCTATAAAAATATAGACCCCCTATTTTTTAAGATCTATTTACAAATGTATAGTTTTGAGATTTATTCCTGTACTTGTAGTCTATAACGATGTTACTTCCCAAATTTCATAGTTCTAGGTCAACGGGAAGTACCCTATAGGTTTTGATTCCCTTGAGTGTGTCGAAATATGCGTTTTTTGCCGAATAAACGGCCGTAACTTTTTTCTACGTAAACTTAGCAGTTTGATTTTTTTTTAACTTCATGGGACCGTAGACCTGAGTATACAGTTCAAATTTCAGCTTGATACCTCCACGCATTCTCGACATAGAAATTCTTGACAGACAGACAGACAGACAGACAGACAGACGGACAACAAAGTGATCTTATAAGGGTTCCGTTTTTCCTTTTGAGGTTCGGAACCCTAAAAATCCCATTAAAATCGGATTAGCCATTCCAAAGATTACACAGGACAAACACACTGTTATGTTTTATTTAGAAGTAAGTATAAGTTGTTAATAAAAGCAGTAATACCTTAAATTCTGTGTTGTACAGAACATGCCTCTGAGCCTCCTTCGACATCAGCACAATATCAATCATGATAATTACTGGATCATACTCTATATACTTGTCCACGATGCCCTTGCATTTATCCTGAAATTGTTTTAAAAGATCCAATACAATAAATACTCTTTTAGAGTCGGCCTTGAGTTTCTTGCCAGTTCTTCTCAAGAAGCCCCGTCGCCGGAACTGGCACTTAAATTCACTTTCACATTCAAGATAGTACGATGAAAGTGAATCTAAGCTCTGCGGATTTAGAGTGGTAATGATTTATACATATTCTTATATTTAATTTGTATGATGTTTCTAAGTGCTTTATAAAGTCCAAGGAATAAAGATATTTTGAATTTGAATTTGAATTTAGCATAGAAGAAGAAAAAAATAAGAAGTCATTAAATGAAACAAAACACCCATTGTGAAAATAGGAAAATACTAACTAAAAGTAATTTTTTTTTACTTCTCCCTCTAGTTTTTGTCGGCAATGCCACACAAATGTTGTATCGTTAACTATTAACCATATTACATAAACGATAATGTCTGAATACAGTGTGAATGACTATGTGTGCACGTGGCATCATCCAAACTGTTCTAGGTTTGACTTAGAGGGGAGATGAGCTGGACATGAAAGAGTTGGCACGGTGTGTCCATATTGTAAGTAGTGAAATTAAATTAAATAAAATTATTTACTCAATACTCAATATCTTTATTGCATATAATATTAGGTTGGGGAAAAAGTCTTTTCGTATTTTATATGAAAATTCAAAACATTTTTTAATAAAGTTTATTTACATTTAACTAAAGTATGTAGGTGCCATTTTGTTCGATAACTTTTTGCCATCTTGTAGGTACAGACATGATGCCATTACTATAGAAATTTTGGGACTTCTGTTCAAAAAACCACGACAAGTGGTTTTGGCAGTCTTCTCGTGATGTTAACCTGACATTGCCTAAATAATTCTGAAGAGACCAAAACAGGTGGAAATCAGAAGGTGCAAGGTCAGGACTATACGGCGAATGCATTAACACCTCCCAGTCAAACTCTCTTAATTTTTGCTGAGTGGCTAAAGATGTGTGAGGTCTAGCGTTATCATGATGAAAAATCACACCCCTTCTGTTAATTAATTCCGACCGCTTTCTCTCCACTTTTTGCTTTCATCTCATCAGTTGTTCACAGTAGAGTTCAGAATCGATAGTCCTGCCTGGCGGTAACAGCTCATAATGAATAATGCCCTTCCAATCCCACCATACACACAGCATCACCTTGTTGCGGGTTAACCCGGGTTTTGCCAGAGTCTGTGAAGCCTGATCGGCCTTTGACCACGACCTTTTTCGCACGTTCTTGTCGTACGTGATCCACTTTTCATCACCAGCTTCTTCAAAAACGGTTCGCTTTCTTTACGTCTTAGTAAAGAATCGCAAATGAGTACACGGTTCATTAGGTTTCTTTCAGTGAGATCGTGAGGCACCCAAATATCGAGCCTTTTATTGTACCCAGCTTTTTTCAAATGCGCCAAAACTGTTTTGTGGTCAATTCCTAATTCTTCAGCTACGTCATAACTACTGATATGCCGATCTTGCTCCACTTTTTCAAAAATGGCATCCATTTTATCCGTAACAGGGCGACTAGAGCGACGTGCATCTTTCACATCAAAATTTCCTGATTGAAAACGCTTAAACCAAATTTGTGCTACTCTCACAGACACTGCACTAGGTCCATAAACGTCACAAATTTTTTTCGCAGCTTGCGTTGCATTGTTACCTTTTTTGTAGTAAAATTTTAAAATGAATCGAATTTCTTCATTAGATTCACTCATCTTGACAGTATAAAAAACAAATGAAAATCACACATTTACCTAATTTGAATTTGGAATTATCTTTTTTAAAATTTAAACTTTTTAAAGATATCAAAACCTTTCAGATACAAATGGTATAACCAAAGAGATTTTATTACAAGTTCATACATACTATAATGCGAAAAGACTTTTTCCCCTACCTATTATGTAGGTACATGTCGATCTTAAAATACATGTTAGTTTTAAGTTATTACATAATATGACCCTATAAGGGTATGGCAACAGTCTGAAGTATACGGAATGGTTTATTATATGTCATCTAATTTATCATTTAAAAATTTGTCTAGAGTATAATAACATTTGGCTACCAGTAAGGTCTTTAATTTTTACCAAGATAAAAATTGATAAAAATTGCAATTTGTTAAATATTTCGACGGCCATCGAATTAGGGCTAGAACTATTTATTCTGTCATTAGACCTTTGGGGGCACTTAGACACGTCTTACAGATAATATTCTTATTTTTAGGGTTCCATACCCAAAGGGTAAAAAGGAACCCTATTACTAAGGCTCCGCTGTCCGTCTGTCCGTCCGTCCATCTATCACCAGGCTGTATCTCATGAACCGTGATAGTTAGACAGTTGAAATTTTCACAGATGATGTATTTCTGTTGCCGCTATAACAACAAATACTAAAAAATAGAATAAAATAAAAATTTAAGGGGGCTCCCATACAACAAACGTGACTTTTCTGCTTGTTGCTTGCAACTGATAATGGCAATAGGTAGACATTTGAAATACTCATAGAATATTGAGTTGTATATTAACTTTGAAAATAAATAATTAAATAAAAATAAAATAAATATTTAAGGGGGGCCTATACAACAAACATAATTTTTATTGCCGTTTTTATAGATAATGGTACGGAACCCTTCGTGCGCAACGCATACTAGGTAATACCAACAACAGTATGTTATATTACTTTCATAGCTGAGATACATCTAATGACATCTCACAAAATCAAAATTGTCAAAAGGGTTAGGCTGTAGAGTGTGCCATAGAGACTAGAACTAGACATAATATGTGATATACCTATATCCTATACTCAAATAACATTACACTTCCTTCTTCAGTCAAGAATAAATACTGAAAAGTTAATAATACTACCAAGGTAGTGTCTTCGCAGTAGTTCACAGATAACCTAAAGGAATACAAGGTATGTAGGAAGTTTAACGCAAACACTGCTAAAATATTTTACTACCATACTACATATAATACCACTTAAAATAAATACAAGTTAGTATGTATGTATGATCTGCCAGGTGAGTAACATCTATGTATTAGTTTAATAAAACTTTGAGAAACAACAAATTTAAAATATTTCTAATGATGTGATAGAATGAGTTGTGTTTGGTTGTCTCAAACTGCTGAGGTGACTAATAATTAGTTACAACCTCGCCCTATATAAAATAGTTGTATGAGTCGACCGCTCCTATGTAAAACATCAAAAGTAATTTTAGTATTGTTACAATATTGTGTTTCAAAGTAAGATGATGACATTATAATTTAAATACAAAACATAATCTGCTACATTTAATATTAATAAAAATTTAAACACTTTGATTACATTATACACATTTACATTGGAAGTTTTTTGGAACTTATGAGTTTATGTTTTGATGATTTACATGGGAGACATTGACATGTCCAGTTATCCCTATACTCTTTGGGATGAATCTGTGATATTTTATAGTTACCTTAGCAAATCTAGTTCTTTAAATTATTATGACAATAATAACTACTGTGAGTAATAGGGGCGTAGCTATCTCCGTATCAGCCGTATCAATGATACGAGGCCCCCAGTCTACATGGGCTCTCAGCGTGTTCGGTTCGAGTAGATAGAAGAGCCCTCTCTACCCTGAAATGTTTGGGTAGAAGGGCGCACCACCAAATTTTGATACAGGGTGCGACTAGCGTAAGTTACGCCACTGGTGGGTCTATTGTTGTTTCAAGCCAATAGATGGAGGCAGGACGATCTACTTAACACCACAGGTTACAACGAGAAATGAAAAAGCAATGTAGAAACGTTATTTACTTACACATTTCGTAAGTTTTAAAACACAAGGTCCATATGTTTTGTAGAGAGCCAAATGTGCCTTACCACAATTAACACATCTGTATTGCTTTTTCTCTGTCATTTTGCTGAAATTTTATGTATTTAAATACACATAATTCAATATTTTACCACTGCATCTTGAAATATATCTAATCGCGCGATAAGCTGAGCTGATACACAAATGTTCGGAATATTCACCACACAGAGTTGTCAAAGTTTGTCATTGTCAAATATTTCCTAACCAGATTAGGTACATTACGCCACATATTAAAAATATATAACAATAAATTTTTAGCACTTCATTTTGTTAATGTTTAAATACATTATATACTCGTATTGTTAATTTACTTGCTAAGTGAGCGAATATTGTGATAAATTATTTTGTTTTTGAACGCACGCTGTCACCTAAGTCATATGTCACTTTCTGAATTAATTTATTTAATTTATCAAATAGCTTTACGGCTCTGGAATCAATAGACTTTAGAGCTCGGCTGTGTATTATTTCTTTAATCCCGGCTTCAAGGACATGCCGAAAAATATCATCAAAAGTCTTCTTGTTCTTCCATTACTTGTAAAAAGTCAAAAAAAGTAAAACCGATAGTGCAAGTTTTATGCTGTTTTGCACGACTTCTTGGTCGACAGTTTTCTCGACAGCCCCGATTATTACACTTAATCGGAGTAAGTATCTGTTAATTTTATTACATTTTGGAACAACTCCACACCGATAGACTTATATTTTTTTGTACGCCATGTTTGTTAACTTCATTGTTAATTATGTATGCCATCAAAAACATGACTTGTAAAAAAACCAAGTCTCGCAACTCAGTTCTTCTACCGTAAAAAGTTGTGAGATCCATGTATACCAAGTCGGTTAATTCATTCAGTCCCTACTTAAGGGACCTTCCCTCTTAACTTATTACGTAATTAGCTAACCAAAAACATCTTATACTGATCATATCAATATTAAAAAAACAGATTGACTTGGCCATCGCACTAATCTTAATATAATATGTATCACTTGTGAGATACATTGTGTTTTCATGCGATGGCCAAGTCGATCTGTTTATTTAAAACATAAAAGATTTTTAATATTGATATGGTCAGTATAAGATGTTGTTTGGTTAGCTAATTACGTAATAAGTTAAGAGGGAAGGTCCCTTAAGTAGGGACTGAATGAATTAACCGACTTGGTATTACAGTCATGGATCTCACAACTTTTTACGGTAGAAGAACTGAGTTGCGAGACTTGGTTTTTTTACAAGTCATGTTTTTGATGGCATCTCATTGCTTTTTGTAGATAAATAGTCCTCCTTTTTTTCCTATCCGGTACTAGTTCTTGAGCTTCAGCCATAGTTTTTCTCAAAGCCCACTTCCTGTCTCTAGTGATTTTTCACGGAGGCTTTGATGTTACAATTTTTGACAAGTTTGGACAGTAAATACTTCCTAGTCTATTGTATAATTAATAAAAACTATTAAATAGTATTTGTATATCTATCATCATCATCAGCATGTATCTACCCAATGCTGGATATAAGCCTTCCCCAATGCTCTCAACCAAATACGATCCTCCGCCTTCCGCATTCAGCAGCTTCCAGCCGTTTTCTTAAGGACATCGGACCATCTAGAAGGAGGGCCAGCGCTTCGTTATCCTACGCGCGGGCTCCTAATGCCTTTCTCCGCTAACTGCCATCACTTACCCGGCAGATGTGACCGGCCCATTACCACTTCAGCTTGCAAACTCTAAAAGCTATGTCGACAACTTTGGTTCTTCGTCGAATTTCTTCGCTCCGGATTCGATCCCTCGGAGAAATCCCGAGCATATCCCTTTCCATCGCTCGCTGTATATCTATAGATATACTATAATATTTTTGTGTACGGTAAATATATCTATCAAATATTACAAGCCCGCAAGCACAGAATAATATACTCTAACAGAAGTTTCACTTCCGACACAATTGGAATAATCGCAATTAAAATATCAACCTTCTATTCGCGCTAATACGGTCCAAAATAATTCTGCAGCTGTACTCGTACCTGAGTCTTTCAGCGGCAGGGACAATCGAAAGTAACCCCTATATCTAACGCGTTACGAGCGACAGCCGCTGCTTTTACAAAATGGTTTGTCTCGGCCTTGAAGTAACTCGGCAGCGTGTCGCTCATAGGGTTGAACCTAAACGCTCGCGACCGAGCCGCGTAGATAGGTATAAATACATACGCTTGTTTATTAATGTTCAATAAAATACATATACTTAAACTACCAAAAATTGTAGTAGGTTTACGTATGTGTACGTTTATTCCTCTGTTGTACTTACTTATGTTACTATATCATACTCTGTGATTATTAAGTAAGTACATAGGTAGGTACTTAACAATAATGTTGACACTGATCGAATGTATAATTTTAGTGTAAGTTTTAACAGGAATCATGACTGTATGTACTTACAGATCAGGTTTACTATTCACGTTGTCCCAATAATAGCTCGGATGTATCTTTAACACGGAAAGTATTTGTAACATTGGTGTAGGTATGTATTTTAAATCTCTAATCTACTAAAGTCATAATGTCAGCAGAAAGCAGAACTTGCGCGCCGATAGATCAATTAGCGTACATTTTTTAACGGGTGCGAGTGATCGCCCGTGGCACTCACACACTGCTTAAAATTTGTGTTCGTGCATCCGAATGCAGAACAGTAACGCTTTTGTTTAACCATCTTGGTCGCGTCGCATAGCGCGGGCGAGAGCGCGCGTGAGTGACACTCGACTAAATTGTGCTGCCGGCAGCGTCGGGCTTGTAGGTAAATAACTCGGCCGAATGGCGGAGTGACACAGGCCTGCCGCAAGGCAGCTTATGGCGAGTTGTTGGGGAGTAACACCACCGCAGGTATCGAATCTCCAGAGGGCCTTCGTCCCCGGCATGTCTTCTTTGGTCGGAGTGGAAACACAAGAAGGCCCCCGCAAGACTCTCAGCTCTGGCTTGCCTTCATTGGCCGTTCAGAGAGGAGTCGTTAGAGCTATTACTTTTGAACATACATAATTATATGCCGGTACTATCTACACCTATTATTCCATTATATTATACATAATACAGATATAATGATTCATTTACCGCAAATGTAACTGTGTAATCCCATATATTTGTATGGGATTACAAAGTTATATATGCAGTTAGTGTATCTAGAAAACTGGACGGAAATTGCAAAATATTTTAATTTTTCCTTGATTTATACAGTAAACACGAATAGTATTCTAAATTTGAAGCTTCTATGTCTGCTAGAAGTGCCTTAGAATTTTGATGATCGGTGAGTCAGTGAATGAGTGACAAAATTAAGGAACTTTGACTAGTTATAATTCTAAAACTACTGGTTCAAATTGAATGAAATTTTGAATGTACCGTGTTTATACAATACCTGCTTGGTTACTAAAAATTCAGGCTCCTAGTTTTATCCACAACAAAGTTATAGGGGGTCGAAAAAGGCCTGAAGTGCTTCGAGAAAAGGATGGTACGGCCGTGCCGCTTTTTGCTCGACTTGGTGGGGGCACTGCCGTGCCCCCAGATAGAGCGACCCAAAACAGTAGCAATTGAATTGGAACTAACATTTTTGATTCGACCGAGAGGACAACAGACGAATCCAACTTTCGGCATTTTTGATTTTGATTGACGATTTGATTGGCATTCGGAAAGTTAGATCACAACTTCTCGTCCAAATTACTCCAGAGCCCAAAGACTAAAAAATATTCGAGCAAAGTGTTGCTAGTGATGACATAAGGAACTGAGATATCACATTATGGTATTTCACTCCAGGCTATAAGTATGGAGAAGTTCAAGGTCGCTCAGCGAGCAATGGAGAGAGCTATGTTCGGGGTCTCTCTGCGGGTTATGATCGGAAATGATGGTATCCGCAGCAGAACCAAAATACATAACCGACATAGCTCAACCGATAAGCAGGATGAAGTGACATATTGTGCCGGCCACGCAGAACCGACGCCTGCTGGGGAAAGAAGGTTCTCGAGTTGTGACCCCCATGCTGGCGGACGCAGGGGACGACCCCCCACTAGATGGAGCGTCAAGCTCAAGAAAGTTGTAAGGAGTCGACGGATGCATCGCTCAGGATCGGAGCATGCAGCTCTAGGGGCGAATTGTTTAATAATAGCTACTTGTATTATTGCACTTTATTTCTTTTTTTAATAATAGCTCTATAATTGCTTTATTAATTTTAACTACAGTTCTCTGTACTTAGCTCGGGCTCTAAAGAGAATCATTCGCAAATGATTAAATAAATAATGTGCAAGTTTCAAAATTATATTGTCCTGGTATTTATGATCGATGTTGCCCGCGAAGCGATAGGCGCCTCATTTAATTTCTACTCTTTTCTGGTAATTGTTTGCGGTTTTCTGTAAGATGGAGGTATATCCTTCAATTGGAGGCCAATTGGGGCAACCTGTCGAGCAATGAAAGAGGATCTGGTGAGAGATAGGCATCTCTCACCAGCCCCCCTAGCCAAGTGTAATTCGTAGCGTAACGAACGTTAGATAGATCACGTGACATTTGTCAATTCTCAATAAATGTTCGGTTTTGACAAATGTCACGTGATCTATCTAACATTCGTTACGCTACGAATTACACTTGGATAAGGGGGCAGATCCTCTTTCATTGCTCGACAGGTTGCACCACGTACATGCTAAGTTGACTATGCATGTAAAAATGGTGGTGAGCCCCCATGAAGAGGGTTTATTGTTAGTTTACAATTGCGAGCTGCGATTTTAGTCTCTAACAAAGCTCAAAATACAAATCGATTAGTTCGGTTCATTTGAGTTAAACCGCATTCGTGGTATTCCAGGTAATTGCAATTAGGAAGTAACCTGATTATTCCTTTGCAAGTGATAGACTACGTTGGTATTGTGTACTTACATAATATCGTGCAATCAAGGCAATTAAACTAACAACATTCAAGCGTATAATTTCAATATTGGCTATTGTGATTGCGTTTAGTTATTACATACATTTCACAATTACTTGATTTAGATATTGACGAGCTCGGTGGTCGAACGGTTAGCAATGGCCACTTTGACTCCGAGGTCGGGACGACATCTTTGAACCTAAGCCAACTTCACCTGCACGCGGTATACCCTGCTGACTGACAAACGAAGCTCTGGCGAAGAGGTATATAGGGAGCATAATTGTAAGCTACCCGGCTGGGGAATGTACCTCCACCTCACAGAATACCGCAGCCAATTAGCAATTCCCTTGAGGGTTATTGTGTTCCTGCGATTGAGTGAGGTCACCAGAAAGGAAGGAGATGCTGCATTGGCAGCGGGGGTGGCGGCGCGCGAGCGATATTTTATGTTGCGTGCGTTAATATAGCTACGGTAACCGCTTCACATCAGGCGTGCCGTACGCTTGTCTGCAACCCGACGTAGTATAAAAAAAATGGTAACTACTTGCAAAATACTAAGTACTTACTTACTGGCCGGGCGCGCCGGTACACACCCTCACTGCCAACACAGTAGATATAAGTACTTCCACAGTAGTAACATACTAGGTACCATCAGTCAGAAGGACAAAGATTAAAGTAGGTAACTTGAGTAATACTTAAAGTTATTATATAACACCTCCCCTCTGAGACTAATCTGCACATTATTATTATTATTTTTTTATACTAACGTTGGGTGGCAGACAAGCATACGGCCCGCCTGATTTGAAGCGGTGCCGTAGCCATATTAACGCTCGCAACATAAAATATCGCTCGCGCGCCGCCACCCCCGCTGCCAATGCAGCATCTCCTTCCTTTCTGGTGACCTCACTCAATCGCAGGAACACAATAACCCTCAAGGGAATTGCTAATTGGCTGCGGTATTCTGTGAGGTGGAGGTACATTCCCCAGCCGGGTAGCTTACAATTATGCTCCCTATATACCTCTTCGCCAGAGCTTCGTTTGTCAGTCAGCAGGGTATACCGCGTGCAGGTGAAGTTGGCTTCGGTTCAAAGATGTCGTTCCGACCTCGCGCCGCCACCCCCGCTGCCAACTCAACATCTCCTTCCTTTCTGGTGACCTCACTCACTCGCAGGAACACAACAACCCTCAAGGGAATTGTTATTTGGCTGCGGTATTCTGTGAGGTGGAGGTACATTACCCAGTCGGGTAGCTTACAATTAGGCTCCCTACCTCTCTTTTCGCCAGAGCTTCGTTTGTCAGTCAGCGGGTGCACCGCGTGCAGGTGAAGTTGGCTTAGGTTCGAAGATGTTGATGAACCACTTACACCCCAAATACACGCTCATTCACGCTTTGCACAGACGTATTTATTTATGTAGTAGTTCACGACTCGACATTTATGTGGAGGGGCCTGGGTGTGGTATCGATTCGAGTGAGAAAAGAATGTGACAACATTACAGCAACTCATCAACCCCAAGAGAAATCGCTGATAACATTCCTCAGGAAACTGTCATTCACTACCCTGACTAACTATGAGTAACATAATCAACCCCGGACGACGATATCGGAGACAGCCC
Source organism: Hypsopygia costalis (assembly GCA_937001555.2). Lineage (NCBI taxonomy): Eukaryota > Metazoa > Arthropoda > Insecta > Lepidoptera > Pyralidae > Hypsopygia > Hypsopygia costalis. The sequence goes on from OW443329.2 coordinate 32,566,295, forward strand.
CAAGACGCCGACCTGCCTATTAGATAAAATTCCTTAGTGAATAAGTAAAATAGCAATGCAATAATAAAAGCGGCCTGCGTGCCGTATTTGTGTGCATTTGTATCCTAGCTTTCACTCTGTAATAACTTGTACTCATTAAAGTAAAATAAATATATTTTTTACGCCTCAAGGTCAACTAAATTATTAACTGCCCAAGTGAGGGGCTAAGTGTGATTCTGACTCCTTTAACAAGTGAAAATACACTTCAGCCTTCGAACCTACACACAAGACTTCTCCTGTAAGCGGCTCCTAACGTATCGACAGAACGAACAAGAAGCACGCAACAGTTTAGAAGCTCATCAAGATCAAGCGGACGTACGGCTTTTCCATTTCTGCAAACGCTGACTCCAAAGATATCTGATGAAACTAGAGGCAGTAATCATCCTGACTATCATACAGCTGTGAGTACATTTTGATTATCTTCTTTTGAGACTATCTAGAGACTTTTATTACTAAGAATATTTATTGCCTATAAATGAACAAAAGGACAATTGCTACATCCCTAACCTTACCTGATCAATACCTCAATAGAGATAATCAAGTGCATGCAGCTAGAAAATGTAAACAACACATTTGTACGGTCAGAACCACGAGAGACTGCGTCAAGCTAAGCCTCTTTAAACAAAAAAATACGTCGAATGTGTGATCCGACCTCACGTCATCCCGTTTTCACAACGAGTAGGCAATAATTTTGTCCTAATGCAAGATAATGCTCGCGCACATACGGCCCGCCTGACTCAGAGAGCACCATCAGACGCCAATATTTCCGTTTTGTCGTGACTTGCGATGAACCCCGATCTCAACCCCATTGACCATTTGTGGGACCAATAGAAAAGAAGCTTAAAAGAGAACTACACTGAAGTCAACAGTCAACTGGAGCTCATGAACGCCTAAAAAACTACTTATTGAGAGCGAATAACACCAGAAAACGTTATTCATTTGATTGAGAGCGTTCCAAACAGGCTTAGAGAGTGCGTAAGTAGAAGAGGAGGGGCCCACCCGCTACTATGCCGCTACTAAAGATACCCCTGTGTAACCTATCCATAACTTTAAATGTTGAAAACCAAAATTATGCGATTTGCTTTTTTATGGGTAAATTTTGATTTTTCTGCATTTGTGTGTACTTTCAAGTACCTAAATAAAGATTTTTTTACCATTTGCCTTGTTTAAATTATCGATGTAACCTTTCATTAAACATACCTGCACATAAAAGTTACTTAGAGTTATACATTTAAATTTTTCAGAACAAAAATCAGGTGGACCCTATCTTGTTTTGAGTAGAACTAGTGCCAGTCTTAAAAAGAGAAAAAAAATACCTGATTACCACTTAATCTGGTATTTTTGTCTCTTTTTAAGACTGGCACTAGTTCTACTCAATACTCCTCAATATACCTTTTTATTTAGAATAACCACTTATCACCCATAAAATAAACATTTATTTAGTACCTGAATCTCTTGAAATTTGAGTACTAAATCCGGGAATAAATTCTACCTATTCTACAAAATTACCTACCATCCTAGGTAAAGATATATCGACTCGCATTTCATCTGAAAGAACCCGATTTTGATGACGAATTGAGTTTCGGCCATGTTTTTATTTCTTCCGTCGAGCATAGACCATTGCTGTGTAATTTATGTAGATTGCCCATAAGTGGGGTTGGGAACACGAACGACCTCCTCGGGTCGTACGTCGACACACTTCATTTAGGCCGGAGAACATTTATTTAGCGGTAATTGCAGAGGAAATGTTGTTTTATAATGTTTATTTCGTGGATGAATAAGTAAATTGTATGTCTCATGGTTTATCGCAACAAATTTTGTGCTAGATTTGATTTTTTTTATACTACGCCGGGTGTCAGACAAGCATACGGCCCGCCTGATGTGAAGCGGTTATCGTACCCATATTAACGCTCGCAACATGAATTATCACTCGTGTGCTGCCACCCCGGCTGTTAACGCAGTATCTCCTTCGTTTCTGGTGACCTCACTCAATCGCACTCAATCGCTCTCTTTTGAAAGGTCATACCTCCCGCCTGATGTGAAGCGGTTACCGTAGCCATATTCGGTCGGCGGAATACTTTTTTTATTTTTATTTTTATTTTTTTTTATACCACCAGTGTGGCAAACAAGCATACGGCCCGCCTGATGGAAAGCAGTTACCGTAGCCTATGAACGCCTGTAACACCAGAGGCATCACACGCGCGTTGCCGACCCTGTAAAAACCTCTTCACGTCCTTTTTGAAGAACCCCATGCTGTAGTCCCCTGAGAAAACCTCGGCAGGCAGTTCATTCCACAGCTTGACAGTACGCGGGAGAAAACTTCTCTGGAACCGCACAGTACGTGACCACTTAGGCTCCAATGTGTGAGGATGAATTCCCTGTCGATGGCGAGCGGTGCGACTGTAGAAGGAGGCCGTTGGCATCATATCAAACAACTCCTCTGAACACACCCCATTGTACAGACGGTAGAACACACAAAGGGACGCAAAATCTCTTCTCAGACTTAAAGGCTCCAAACCGTCTGTTAGTTTGGGATCGTCGACAATCCTCACAGCGCGCCTTTGAATCGAGTCACAAGGTGCAAGCTGGTATCTAGGCGCTCCCGCCCATAGATGGCAACAGTACTCCATATGCGGCCGTACTTGAGCTTTGTAAAGCATAAGTCTCTGCCGCGGAGTGAAGTACTGCTTCGCCCTGTTGAGCACACCTAGTTTCTTCGACGCCAGCTTGACCTTCCCTCCAGGTGACAACGAAACTGGACGTCGCTGGAGATTTCAACTCCAAGAATCCCAATGTTTTTGGCGATGGTAAGGGGTGTGTTTAGGAATTGAGGAGCCACAGCAAAAGGGGTTTTCTTAGTGGTGAACGCGCAGACTTGTGTCTTAGTGGGATTGAAATGAACCAGGTACGTTCGCCCCCAATCGGACACACTATTCAGTGTGCTCTCGATCTTCGACACAAGCTGTTCGCGGCTCTCCTCCACCAGAGAGCGGGGAATATTAGCGCGGCCCGTATAATAAGCATCCCCGGTGCTGTCGTCAGCATAGCAATGAATGCTGTCAATGGACAACATATCATTGATATGCAGCAAAAACAGCGTCGGGGACAATACCGAGCCTTGCGGGACGCCAGCATTAATGTCCATGCTGTCGGAGCAACTGCCATCCACAACGGCTCTAATGCTTCTGCAGGACAAGAAGCTAGCGACCCATTCGCATAAACCCTCTGGTAGACCGTATGCAGGCAACTTCGAAAGAAGACCACGGTGCCAGACCCGATCGAACGCCTTCGCCATATCAAGACTGACAGCTAATGCCTCACCTTGACTCTCCACGGCTGAAGCCCAGCGATGTGTAAGATACACCAGAAGATCACCAGTCGAGCGACCATGGCGAAAGCCGTATTGATGGTCGGTCATTAAGTCGTGCTCTTCTAGGTATTTCAGGAGCCGGTTGTTAATGACGCGCTCCATTACCTTGGAGAGAAGGGAGGTAACAGCGATAGGCCTGTAATTCGATGGGTCTGATCTGTCACCCTTTTTGGGCACAGGGTGCACGTTCGCAGTCTTCCACGACGACGGTACCTGCCCGGTGGAATAAGAGAGCGCAAAAAGGCGCGTGAGAACAGGACACAACTCAGGAGCACACAGCTTTAACACCACTGCTGGAATGCCATCTGGCCCACTCGACTTATGAACGTCAAGGGATAGCAATGCCCGCCGAACATCTCGTTGAGTAAATGAGATTTCCGGCATGGAATTACCACACCGCGGGATGGAAGGCGGTGCGGCGTCCCCGTCGTTCAAAGTCGAGTTTGAGGCAAAGAGATTCCCCAATAGATCGGCTTTCTCCTTTGCACTGTGGGCCAGACTACCATCCGGTTTTCGGAGTGGTGGAAAGGACGACTGACAAAAGTTGCCCTCGGCAGCCTTAGCAAGCGACCAAAAAGCACGGCTCCCAGATGGGTGCTTAGCTAGGCGCTCACCAATCCTGCCGATGAACTCAAACTTTGCCCTGGCAATTACTCTCTTACTGAACCTCGAGGCAGCATTGAACTCCCGTTTCAAGTCGGAAACACCAGGATCTCCATTAATACGAGCCGTGGTCCAAGCCTCATATGCAGTTTGCTTGCGAAGTTTAGCTTCTCTGCAAGACCGATTAAACCACGGCCGCTTCTTAGCACCTGAAGTAGCCACCCGCCGGTTTGGAATAAATAATTCCATCCCGGCCAAAATCGTCTCAGCTACAGCAGATGCAGAGGTGTCTATATTTTCCGACCCGAAACAGAGCCGCCTCCACGGGTACGATGCGTAAAATTCACGCAGTCCATCCCAGTCTGCTGACTTATAGTGCCACATACGACGCCATCCGGTATACCGGGGTGGGTCAGCGCTTGCGCATGGCACTTGGGTCCGGATGAGGCAGTGGTCCGACGAGCCAAGAGGCGCATCCACCGAGACTGTATACCCATCCGGATGTAAAAGTATTTAAGTCTCTGTATTTAAGTAACATCCGGATGTTACTTAAATACGGAGTGTTTAAGTAAGTTTTCTCTTACTAACATTTTATCGCCCACATAATTTTAGGTAATTTGTATAAGCTGTGATTAAATTTCATTTGAAAATAATTAAATTCACCATCGGCTGCATGAGTGCACAGCCATCGCGTGTTACTCGTCGGAACATTAATTTGAATATTTTTGGTGGGTCCACATGTTTCATTCGATTTTGATAGAGTTCGCGCGGGTGAAAAAAATATATATATTATTTATTGTACATAAATAAGATACATCACAAGTGTAACTGTCACAAACAAACACAATATAAAATTTCTTAGAAGTAATACAATTGCAACAGTTTGTAGTTTTGCAAAGGCGAGCTTATCTCTATAGGAGATCTCTTCCAGTGCATGCAGTGTTTCTAACATAATATTCGACAAGGGACTATGACTTCGCGTCATCGTCGTCAATCCTTATAGGGCCTCCCCTCAATCGAAGGGGTTTAGAGCTTACTCCATCATGCTGCTCAACTGGGGATTGGCAAAGGTCAGTGTTTTCAAGGCACATAAAGGCCACTTAACGACTGTCATCTAATGACAATAGGTGCGACGGAGGACTAAACGTGCCCTCCGAAGCACGGAGAAACTCGAGGTAAATAAACCTATCTATGGACAGGCCACGGTTGACTTTGCTTAACTTGCGTGTTCGGTTAGGCTGATACGCGCAATGACGCCATCGATAAATATCGCTCGCGCGATGAACATTCGCTCGCGCTCTGCCACTCCCGCTACCAACGCAGCAACTCCTTCCCTTTTTTGTGACCTCACTCATTCCCAGGGACAGACAAATCCTCAAGGGAATTGTTATTTGGCTGCGGTATTCTGTGAGGTGGAGGAACTTCTCCAGCCGGCCAGCTTACAAATACGCTGTGCCCTACCTCTCTTTTGCCAGAACCTATTTCGGTAGTCGACAGGGTGGCTCTTTAGTCTTGATGAGCTACTTACACCCCTTTATTTATTTACTCTTTATTGACCACAGTATAAGACCAATGGGACCAAAAGGTGGTGGATTATTTTTTATTCAAAGCTGCATGTAAGCTATCATCTGATAAATTTTCAAGTGAGAGGAAATCACTGAACGAAAAAAATTTTTTTGCACGTCACACGAACGTGCAAAAAAATTTTTTTCGTTCAGTGATTTTTCGACCAGCTGACGTATAATCCACCACAGTACGGCCAGCTGACTTTTTTGTATCTTGGAATAATTGCGTTAACTATCATTTAACAAATTTTCAGTCGGGAGGAAATGACTGAAAACAATTATTTTTTTTACGTGATTAAGAGGCTGCCGCTGCCCAACCCACCCAAGGAGCGGCAGCTGACGTTGACCATACGGCATAATACAACTCTCTGAAATAATTCACGAGTTATCGCTTGAGGGGAAATGACTGACAAAATATACTAGCTGGCTCACGGACTATAGCGAGAAACTTCAAATGGAGTTTTATATATTCGCAACAGATTCTAGCAGTTTGATGACATATGCTTCACAAAATTTATACTGCGTGATATTCAGTGAAATTCATTGAGCTTATAAAATCGTCCGGTCGTTCTGTCTGTCCGTTGCCATGAAACTCAAAATTTAGAAATTCTGACTTCGGATTCGTGTAGAGCATCAAAAAGTAGTAAGTAATGTAAAGTGACCTTGGTTTTCAGATATCAATTCGAATTTCGAAAAAAAAAATCGCTATTTATTTCTAATAAACTTTAAATAACAACAAAATGTCGGTTGGATCTATTCTGCATAACAGGGTCCAACTCATAACACTGATAAAATACTATACTCTGTAGTGGTTCAAGTAAAATGTGCCAAAAAACAGCTGTTTCCTCGCAAATTTCGTTGCAACAACTACAGCGGTATTGTTTCATCAATTTTCCTAATAAAATAATTTATTGATAATTTTACGTGATAACGTCATATGAAACATAGGCTGATCGTGCCTCTCTATCGCTTGTTACGCGCTTTCGCTTGCATGCTCGGCTCAGGCGGAACGTGACAATGTCATGCTTTTTCGTGCGTGCAGCCGACGTTCATCTATTTATAAGACGTACGTCAAAAAACTCAACATTCTTACAACTCAAAATTCGTTAGAAAAAAAATATGGACCTCAATAAACAATCATGTAACAGTCAAATTTTATGTATTGCGCGAATGATATTTTACTCGAGTGGTGCTAGTTTCGCAGCATGAACCCTCTTAAATACTCTATAGTTAGAAGAAAACAATATATCATTAAAATACACAAATTTACAAAACCATTAAATACTAAAACAGATAGTCACAAACATAGAATAATAAGAGATCTGTAGTCAAAATTACAGTATACTTTGTCCTACCATTTATATTTCTTTTGACATAAGCCGCGCCCATAAAGTTCCATAATCATTTGGGGTGTAAGTGATTCATTAACATCTTTGAACCAAAGTCAACTTCACCTGCACGCGGTGCACCCTGCTGACTAACAAACGAAGCTCTGGCGAAAAGAGAGGTAGGGGGCGTAATTGTAAGCTACCCGACTGGATAATGTACCTCCACCCCACAGAATACCGCAGCCAAATAACAATTCCCTTGAGGGTTGTTGTGTTCCTGAGAGTAAGTGAGGTCACCAGAAACGAAAGAGATGCTGCGTTGGCAGCGGGGGTGGCGGCGCGCGAGCGATATTTTATGTTGCGAGCGTTAATATGGCTACGGTAACCGCTTCACATTAGGCGGGCCGTATGCTTGTCTGCCACCCGTCGTAGTAGAAAAAAAAAAAAAAAACATGCAACCATAGACACCAAAATGTAATATTTCATTGAAGTATTCAGCGTATTGCATTATTTTTTTTTTGTCTAAGGCTACGTGTTAATAATTGTGCACTTCATTGGCGTGGCTTATGTCAAAAAAAAGTAAATAAATAGGTGGACAAGGTTATAGCAACAATATAGTTATATGACATACGTACAGTCAACAGCAGGCCAAGCATTACAATTGGTGAAATAGAAAAAATAATTATCTAAACACAGACGTACAGCAAACTAAACAGCTAATATATATATTGCTGTTAAGCTGTTAATATATATTGCTAATAAGCTTTGTATTTATATAACATAAATTTAATGATATTTGGACAAAAATAGTCACGTAGAATACTTACATTGTGATAGAGTACTTAGTACACGAAACAGTGGTATTAACTGTTTAAAAATACATTATTATAGGGGTGTAAGTAACTCACCACGATCTTTAGAGCCAAAGTCAACCTCACCTGCACGGGGTGCACCCTGCCGTTTGGCGAAAGAGAGGTAGGGTATTTATAACCTGCCCGACTGGGGAAATATCTTCACCTTACAGAATATCGTAGCCAAATATCAATTCCCTTGATGGTCGTTGTGTTCCTGCGAGTGGTGAGGTCACCAAAATGTAAGGAGTTGCTGCGTTGGCAGCGGTGGTTGCGGCGCTATGGTAACCGCTTCACTTGCTTCTGCTGCACACAACTAGGCTTGTCTGCTACCCAACGTGGTATAGAAAAATATTTGGCTTGCTTCTCCATAGATGTCTGTGAATTTGGAAATCGAAATACCTACTTAGTAAGATATATTTTCTACATATACAAATATAATAAGTAAAAAAATGTATTTACAGAGTTTTATTCCAAAGTTGTATCTAGAAAAGAAAAAAGTCAATCATAAAGTGCCTAAAACGAACTAATATATTATAAATTTAACATGACTGAGGCATGAACGAAGGTAAAGTTGTAATGTGTCACTTCATAGATCAATGTAAACTCAATTCCTATAATACACATAATATTTAATACATAACTCAATATAGGTATAATAATCAATAGAAACTCGGCCAGCACGACGTTTCAAAAATCAGTAAATCTTGATGAGCTACTTACACCCCTTTATTTATTTACTCTTTATTGACCACAGTATAAGACCAATGGGACCAAAAGGCGGACTTAATGCTAAAAGCATTCTCTACCTGTCAACCTTCGCGAAGTGCAGACATCCACGAATAAGGTTTAAAAATATATTAACAAGAAACATAAAAAGTGACTAATATATTATACATAAACTATACTTATACATATTATATTTATACACACATAATCTATCATACATACATCATTGACGAGCTCGGTGGTCGAATGGTTAGCAATGGCCACTTTGACTCCGAGGTCGCGGGTTCTATCCCCAAGCACAAGACAAACATTTGTGTGCATGAACATGTCTGTTTTTTTTTGTGAGAGAGGGGCAAACGAGCATGTGGGTCACCTGGTGGAAAGAAATCACCACCGCCCATGGAGACAAGCGACACCGAGGGGTCGCCGATCTGTTGCCAGCCTTTTAAAGAAAATGAAAACTCTGTTCTTGAAGGCACCCATGTCGTAATTGTTCGGAAATACCGCTGAGTGAAGTTGATTCCACAGTTTCACTGTTCGCGGTATAAAATGTCTTAGAAAATGTACTGTAGTAGATCGCCAATTATCAAGATGATATGGATGGAATTTTAATTTGTAGCGAGTTGTAGGATAGTGGAATTCAGCGGCAGGTATCAAATCAAACAGCTCATCCGAGCACTCCCCGTGATATAATTTGTATAGAACGCAAAGAGACGCTACATCTCTGCGTGTAGAGAGAGTGTCCAATCGATCCGAGATCATTGGGTCACCGACGATTCGAGCTGCTCTTCGTTGTATGCGGTCAAATGGAGCAAGCAAGTACTGGGGCGCACCGGCCTAGAGATGCGAATAGTACTCCATGTGAGGTCGAACCTGGGCTTTGTAAAGTTGAAGGCGGTGTCGGGGTGTAAAATACACCGCCTGGCTGTACTAATCACACCAATCTTCCTGGAAGCCAGTTTGGCCTTCCAAGTGACCGCGAAACTGAACATCACTCGATATGGGTGTCGACACACCCAAGATGGTAATGCTAGGATTAACACTAAGTGGAGTACCTTCCAAACTAGGAGCTACGATGAATGGGGACTTTTTAGCGGTAAACGCACAAACCCACAAACCTGTTGTCTTGGTTTGGGCGTATTCTATATATTATAAGTATTATTATCAGTTATCTAGTATCCATAGTACAAGCATTGCTTAGTTTGCGACTAGATGGCCGTGTGTAATTTGTTCAGAAATATTTATTTATTTATTTATTTATTTATTTATTTATTGTCGCAGTGTTTGTCACCGAACTCCTCCGAAACAGCTGGACCGATTTTTATGGTAATTTGACCCACCCTTAAATATTTTATGTATAATTATGGCAAAACAACGTTTGCCGGGTCAGCAAGTTTCCGAACTTCGTATCGCCTTTAAATACTTTTACGTTAATTTTTCCGATGAGTTATAAACTATCCTATCTCTCAAGTTGGATCAAACTGCACATACTGAGCAAAATTTTATTAAAATCGGTTCAGTAGTTTAATTTCCATCGCGGACTAACAACGTGACGCGAAATTTTTATATATTAAAGATTATGGGATAATTAAATAAATATCTTATGTCAATGGTCACAATATAAAATATTTTCAGAATCGTGCACTCTGAAATAGTTTTAAATGTAACTTCACATTTTCCAAGTGTGAATGGAGACGTTTCAACAAGGAGTGAATCCCAGCTTCTCGCTGGATGATCCTCAGCGCGCCTCGGTCCTCCAGCAAATATGCATTCGAGTGCACCCAGCGGTCGAATGCATTAACTGCACTCCTTCAAGCGATTTCTGCTCAAAATAGAATTTATTTTACCTTGAAAAAGTTTTATTCTGCTATGTTTTCTATAGAAAAGGGAGGTGAAGATATGTGACCCGTCAAAATCAGTTTAGTTATTACGGAGAATAATCTGAACACACAGACAGAGTACGTACTTAAATAATAATCGAACAGAGTTAGTACTTAAATTTGTGAAGTATGAAAAGGTCTTTATAAGGAAATTACTGAGAATGTGTGAGTATTTATGTTATTTTTCGAGAAATTTCCATATCCAATTGTGGGTACAAGAATACGATTTAATTTTATTTTATATGAGTGGGGGACAAACGAGCATGAATAAGCGACTCTATTTCAAATTGAAAAGAGTCGCTTATTTATTGGTATGAATAAGCAATCTATTCAATTATTGAGTCGCAATGAGAGATGGTGGTAAGGGGGCTGGAAAGCAATCACCATCGCTTATGGAGATCAGTAACACCAAGGGGTCGCCGATTCGTTGCCAGCCTATATAGATAGCTCGTCGAGGCGACTACGCGCTATTCGGCGAAATTCGAATTCACCCCCCCTCCCCTACCTCTTGACCTTGACTCTTTCAAAAAAATTAAAAACTCCAAGTCTAGTCCAACAAACTTGTTTTTCTATCGTCAACCATTCATGATCAACCTAACATGAATGAAATAACAGGAAAACCAGAAATAATTCATTTTTATAATAGCACGAAAGGGGCAGTGGATATTGTTGACCAAATGTGTTCAAACATGAGCACAAATCGAAAAACCATGAGATGGCCTACGTGTATCTTCTATAACATGCTTAATCTATCTTCAATCAATGCTTATGCTATTTATGTGTCAAACAACGTGAGAAATAAGAAAAAACCAATGAGCCAGCGTGATTTTGTAATGAAGTTAGGAGATCAGCTCATGGAGCCCTGGCCGCTGGAACGATTACAGACCGTAACTTTGAGACTTAATCTAAGGGTCATGATTCAGGATATTCTTGGTGAATCTTCTACAGTAGAAGCTCCGGTTCCATCTACGTCCAATGCGCGTAAAATTTGTTACCAGTGTCCGTCAAAAGCCCGGAAAATATAACCAAACACCTTTGCACTAGATGTAGAAAGGCTATTTGTGGCCCCCACAATGTTGATATGTATAGTCACTGTGTAGACTAATATAATGATAGTTATTTTGTACCTAATTTGTTAACTATAAATTTTGCTTTTGTGCCACGTAACAAGCTCCTACCTTAAATTAATATTTTTGATTATATTTCAGTATTTCATTGCGTAGTCCGCTGGAGGAAGGTGTAGTTATAATGAAACAATAAAAACAGTTTAGTTATCTAGGGTTAAAGATGTTGATGAACGCCTTTGTAATGAAATTACGCACAATATGTGAGTTCTTATATATTTTTTTTGCAAAATTTCCATAACCCACTACCAATCTAAACCCCACTAAAAACAATAAGCTTTTGACTTGTGACCCTCTTCTTTTATATTTTGTAAGGACGTCACAATAATATAACTAAGTATAGGTGAAAGAATTACTTCGATAACATAACAACTTCTCGAGATATGATAATTTGAAAATCACAATTTTGGACTATCCCGAAAACGCTCCATACAAAAGGTCATCATGTTGTGACGTCACTCCTTCCTATTGTATATGCATTATAACAAAATATATTGTATATAAATAAAACCGACATTTTTCACGACAGCCTAGTGCTATAAAATGTTATAGTTTTTTTGTTTTTACAATGGTAATATTTTTTAAAAATTTATCCTTTTAAAATGGGCTTTTTCGCCAAACTTTGATCGACCATAAAACACGTCAGACATAAGTTATTAAAATTTTATTATCGCAGGTCGTTCTAGTTTTGTGTATTTTATCATACTGAGATATTTTTTTATAAAATCGTTAATTAACAATGTTCTAAAGTTTCTATAATTTTAGAACATTGTTCACAGGCCTCTAGGCTATACACCATCATTATTTATGTTTAAGGTCGTCGTGCGGTACATATTTTAGGTAATTTATGTGACAAATATATACATTTGCTAGTCGGTGTCGTCGTTGTTAACCGTTCTTCATCCCGCTGCTGGGATACGGACCTCCCTTCAACCGAAGGGGTTTAGAGCATACTCCACTACGCTGCTCAACTGCGGGATGGCGGAGATTTCAAAATCAAATCAAATCAAAAAAATTCTTTATTCCTTGGACTTTATAAAGCACTCAGAAACGTCATACAAATTAAATATAAGAACATGTATAAATCATTACTACTCTCAATCCGCAGAGCTTAGATTCACTTTCATCACACTATCTTGAATGTGAAAGTAAATTTAAGTGCCAGTTCCGGCGACGGGGCTTCTTGAGAAGAACTGGCAAGAAACTCAAGGCCGACTCTTTTAATTGCCAATATCGTTACATTAAATACAAATACAATCATTAACATAACATAACATAACAAGAGCAATTCATTTCCAAATACTTTTATCATTTGTGTAATCTGAGATACAATAGTAAGCCTTTTGACATAATCTAGTTTTGATATATTTCTTAAATTTACCCATGCATAATTTAAACGCGTCGTTTGGAAGTTTATTGTAGAAGCGTATACATTGCTAGTATATTAAAAAAATCAGAATTAATCTATACTAATATTATAAAGCTGAAGAGTTTTTTTGTTTGGTTGAACGCGCTAATTTCAGGAACTACTCATTCAATTGAAAAAATATTTTAGTGTTAGATAGCCTATTTTTAGGAAGGCTATTTAACATTACGCTACCACCAATAGGAGCGGAGCACCAATGAAAAATGTTGCAAAAACGGGAAACAAAATATTCCTTTTGAGAGCTTCCGTTGCGTGCGCTGCGTAAACGGTTCAAGTTACGCAACAATTATATACGACTGAATTATTAATCTTAAAAAGTTATAAAATAAGTCCGTGATAGCATATGACTATCTTTTAAGATTGGTTCACCATAACCTTTCACATGGTAACCTTACGCATCACTCTCAACGCTCTGTCACACGCAGACTTGCGCGAGTCAGCTAGTTTAGATATAAAAGTGTGAGACTTGTCTAATTCTATTTCTTCATAATTAATTCAATTTTGTTTCATTTTATTATTTTGTAAGCTCCCCGACTGGGGAAGTACCTCCACCTCACAGAATACGGCATTTAAATAACAATTCCCTTGAGGATTGTTGTGTTTATTCGAGTGAATGAGGTCACCTGGAAGGAAGGAGTCGCTGTGATGGCGACAGAGGTGACGGCGCGCAGCGATATTTCATGTTGCGAGCGTCAATATGGCTACGGTAACCGCTTCACATCAAGCGGGCCGTATGCTGTCTGCCACCCGACGTAGTATAAAAAAATATTATGCCAATTAATTACGCTTAAGCCTTATTTACGCCTTACTAGTAACTTAAAGTTACTAGTAACTTAAAATATTAAGCCTAGTAACCAAAATTATTAATATTTTTTTTATACTACGTCGGGTGGCAGACAGCATACGGCCCGCTTGATGTGAAGCGATGTGTCTGAATGGTGGTGAAAAATTGTTCCAGCATTCGCGAGAACCTACCGAAACGTCTTTCTACTATAGATTAAATAGTTCTTGGCGTTAGTGATCTTGTATATGTCTGTTCTACAACTTTGTAGACGTTAGCAAGGAACCTGTAGCACAGTATAAGTAATAGTACTAACGTACCTGTAGTTTAAATTTTCTTTCCGCCATATCTTATGTTATGACTCTTTATTTCCTGGCGTTCATGAATAACATAAGACTTCATAGCAACAGTAGACGTCATCTACCTGTCTTCGCATGTTGACGTTTAATTATAAAAGAGCGCGCTTTGTATAAAAGTAGTAGGGAGTATTAAAAGAATGGACGTGGAATAGCTTCACACATTTTAACTGACGACATATTTTTGAGACTTCGTTTCGTTTGCTGGACCGTAGAACGACTATTTGGTTATCCCTTAAAGTTATCTGACTTAATTGTTTATGCACTTGCTACGTTTGAAATACAACGAGAAAGAGAGAGAGAGAGTTAATGGTGATGATGATTAATTATGAAGTATCTTTTCCTGTCAGTAGCTAAGACTGTCCTGGTCAAACCAGTACCCCACGGGGTGCGAGATTTATAAGGATATACACGGTCAGAGCATTGCCGAATTAAAAAAATATGCAATTACTTAGGGCTTCATGTCTTTGGGGGATACCAGATACAGCGTCAAAATAATTTTTGTTAGCACATGAAAGGCAAAGCTGTTTGAAAATTCGCGCGTTGTAAATTGACTAGAGTGTTGACCTTATAGACGGAAGAAGGGCACATATACGTTGATTGCTTAGGTAGGGCATCAAGTAAGCCAGCACTGGCGCTGAGATGAGGAGAGACAGCCGAGCAACCGCAGTCACTCGACCATATTTATTTTTAAACAAGTTATTTAAATCAGTATCAGGAATGTAGGTAAGATGGGTAAGTTCATGGCTCATTACTTTTGTATGAAAAATATTAGTATACTACCAATAATTTCGTATCGTAATTGATTTAATTTGGTTATATAGTATTGTGTAATCAATATCAATATCAATACATATAATAAAATCGTAACTGGCCGTTGTCTGTACATTGAAGATATTTATGAAAAACTAATATAGGAGTGCTTTATGAACGCAATAGAACCCAAAACAATGATTTTTAGAATTTTTGTCTGTTTGTCCGTACGTTTGTGCACGCTAATCTCAGAAACGGCTTAACCTATTTGAATGCGGTTTTCACTAATGCGTTAAGGTTTGCTCACATTAACATTTAGTGTTTGTTTCATTTCAATCGGTTCATAAACAAAAAAGTTATATCAATCTAAAAAATCACATATAAAATGGTACAAAATAACTAATCAGTTGAATTGTCTGAAACTTTTCAGTTGAATTGACTGAAACTTTATAAAGGTAATGTTATCATCGTTAAAGTAAATAATACAATGATAGAGATGCTTAGAGGTCGTAGCGCTAACGCAAGTTAAGCAACCCCTGTCGTGGTTCCAACTAGGATGGGTGATCACAATTGGCGAAAAAAATATATCAAGTGGCTTAGTAATAAATCTGTGTGCAGAAATTGATCATCGCCAAGCACGACCTGGTTGTTACGCTTTCACGCCTTAGCTACTAAACAAATAATAATTAAATTTTAATATGTATACATTGTTTAATTTCATTCGATTCCATAAATAAAATTAGTTTTATCGATTTAAAGAAACACGGAAAAAAATAATATAATTTATACAATAACTCTTCAGTTAAATTTTCTTAAGGAAACATTAATTAAATAGATATATGTAGGTAGGTACTTTAGGATTTTTTCCAAACCTGAACCAACCTTATATCTCAACTTCAAAATTATGTTACCTCAAGTAACTCCGTATATCAGAAGTTTTAACTCTATCTCACGAGGTCAAAATAACGACTACAAAGTTGTCATTAAGGCTGATAGACGTCCTGCAACAGAACATCGTGGATGGTATAATGCTCCTGTTGCAGTATAATACTCTGTATAATTATGGAAACACAATGCAAATAGCCAGCATCAAAAACTTCTGGTTATGCGAAAGAGTTATTTTAACTCCGCGTAATGATTAAGTGGCAGTAATAAATGCTGAAATTTTAAATTGTGTTTCGGGGGATAGTGTAGTTAGTGTGTTTCCATTAACAGGGTAATGGACGCAGAATCTACGAACTATCCGGTAGAATTTTTAGAATCCATATACACATCCGTGACCACATCGATATTCACATCCACATTCTCACCCACAACTAAGCGGACGAAGTCGCGGGCACAGCTAGTAGTAAATATATCTTAAGTATATTATGTAATATATGATGCCTTCTCAAAACTAAACCGTAATGCTAACGTCTTAAGGTTGTTTGCTAGAAAACAGTCGCCAATCAGTTCTACTGGCCACAAGAGGTCGCTACACGAATTCCTTTCTAGTTTCTGCATTGTTTATCTAGGAACTTTCGGAGGTATTATAAAGATGGCGCTGTAGCTAAATATTGGCTATAATACTACAAAATAGTATATAAAACAATTGATTTAAAGAAAACTTGATGATTTTTTTTTAAAAAATTTCTATAAAAACCAATTTCAGAGCGTAGAAAATACATCTATGAAGTATTTTCGTACTTTAACTATTGATTCTGCATTCAAAAACAGTACATTAGGCCACAATCAAACCAATTTGCATGTACTTGCAAGATAACTTACTACGAGTTATATTAAGTATGCGACTGACATAAATCAATACATGGGAACGAGTCTCTTACTTATGACACGCACGCCACGCCTACATCCCATAAGTACTATATACTTGGCCTATGGGTAAGTTAATAGATCTGAGCATTGAGAGTGAGAGAGATCATCTATTATCACAAATTACAAGTATCGTCAACACGTAGCTTCCACAAAATTTGTCTTTGATTTCAGTACATAAACCGTTGAAATACCGCGATGTTTGCTTGGAAATTATGGACTGCTATTTCATACTGAATATAAACGCGAAGAGATAGCCGAAGTAACAACATTTGTGGTCTAGCTCCTTTGTGCTAATAATACATAATTATATATATTTAATTGCTTCGGTGGAAGCATATTACATTTTCGCCTAAAACGTGTCGATTTCGGTGTTCTGAACACAGTTTGCAATATATTCCATAACATATCTACCAAACATTGACATACAATTACGTGTGCGGTATTTAAATTCTATCTTTTGATGTGAACTTCATCTTTAAAATTGTTTCCATAGGGAGGCAATTCAAAAAAACGAATGATAACAAAATCCGCGAATACAGTTTGGTGTTGCAGCTACATATCTATCATCTCCATCCAAAATTCAACCACACACCACTGGATAGAGGAAGGATCAAAGAATTTAATACGCTAAGTAAGGACTGTGCAACATCGCGTGCGGGGGAGGGAGAAGCGCTGCCATTTTGAGATAACTTTAGTGCATATAACGTATTCACGCTTAACACATGGCCGTGTCCATGACACAGCCACACTCCATTTTATAATCTGTTCGTTGAGAGTTGATAAAAAAAAAACCAGGGTTTATATACTCATCATAGATTGCGGCCCGCTAATTATTTTTATTGATAGACATAAAAAAATAAGACGCGCCAACGGCCTGCGCTTGACAACAGCTGCGTGCCTCGTACTATTAAACACACCGAGCGCACAGCGATTGAGACACACGGGACCTCTCGTCATACAGTATGCGACATTATAGCGACAATCGCTATTTCGAGACTTGTCGTAATATTTATCAACTCTCGGCGAACAGAGTTTAGAAAGCATCGCGGCGACGCGTCCACTTCTCAAAAGTCCATGGACTGGATGGATGGTATGTTATTGTGAGCTGGGACAATGGCCGGCGGGAATCACGTCTCTTATTTGAAGGAGGCTCGAGATAGCGCACGACTCGATGCCATTGTGCAACTCAATGTACACAGAGCGGTGGTGGAACGATTCACCCGGTGCCGAGTGGAACACTTTGTAAAACAACACATCTTTAGTAGTGTAATGAATGGGGCAAACAATATGAGCAAAGTTTTCCAATAAAACTTCTGAATGGAGCACTTCATCTTTTTTTATACAACGGCGTATAAAGTAAAGTATACATCTCACCATAGCCATTTCATCATCATCATCAGGTCCATTTTAGTCTCTAATACAGGAGCACGACCCTCTCTCGTCCGTTATAGACGGAAGGAGGATTTGGCCTACACTCCCCACGCTGGCCAAACGGGTTGGGGAGGCCTGATCGATATTTGATAATGTATTTCCCTTAGTCGCCTTGTACGACATCCACGGGAAGAAAGGGAGTGATTCTATTCTACTCTGCCGGAAACCACACGGCCACATAGCCATTTAGATGCTTGTAATGAAGTACTCATTTTGGCGCTCTGATACCCGTGCTGTCAAAACAACATTTCCTCACGTCTGATGATCTCTCATGGTTTGCTCTCTTACTCCAGAGGTTTGTTTAGTTAACGCCAGGGTTCAATACGTGGAGGGGAGGTTGACTTTGGTTCAAATACGTTGATGAACCACTTACATCCCAAACACTGGAGAAATGATGCAACTTCTTGCCATAATGGAGGAGGTAGAAAGTATCTATAGGTAAACCATTTCAGGTTCTGTAAGACGACCTGTATTTTAGATAAAAGTTTCGATTACAAAAAGCAATCTCCGAAAACATATTGAACATAAGATCGTGGCAAACGCTGAAATGTTTGCAGGAGCTAAAACCCGCATGGTGTCAATATTGACTCGGTAGGTAAGAAATATTGCTTTTTTTCGGCTCTAACAAATAAGTAGACATTGTTGAGTGAGTGCAAGATACGTTCTTTTGCACTCACTCCATTGAAACATTACCATTCTTTGATAACTAGGCCGGATTCTAGCCCACGGGGCCGAAATCGTCGTGGTTGAGTGGAGCCAGTAGATTCGCTGAGTGTATGTTTTCTATCGATTTCAATAGAAAATGTATTTGATGATCATTCCTCAAGAACATGATCGATCTCGATTTTATTTCGACACATACCTCAAGCATGTCGAGGTCTTTAATTGTGACAAGTATCATCAAAATCGGTTCAGTGATTTTGGTGCCTCTATATTAACAAAAGTGACTTTTCGGCGTATATAAGTGGCACACATGGCATTAAACTTCTCTAAGGGGCCTCTACGCTTTGAATCCGTATCCCCGCGTACGCTTATCAAATGACCGGACTTGACTTGTATATTAAAGACATATCAATGACTTTATTGAATGAATGAATATTTCTGGACAATTTACACAGCGCCATCTAGCCCCAAATTAAGCGCAAAGCTTGTATTATGGGTACTAGACAATTAATAAATGTACCTACTAAAATACATTTTCTTTTTGTAAATTACATACATATAATAAATAGAAAACACCCAGACCAAGACAAACAGACATGTTCATGCACGCAGATGTTTGTCTTGTGCGGGGATCGAACCTCGGAGTCAAAGTAGCCATTGCTAGCCATTCGACCACTGAGCACAATCTAATTAAACATAATTACCGATACTAATTAAAAATAAACTAAATAAGTTTGTAAAACAAATCTGAATTATCATGTCGTGTGTGTGTGAAAGTGACTTTGTTTGTCCTTCTATCACAACGAAAGGAAACAAAAATAATACGGGTTGCACTCCGGGAGTGCCGGCAGAAGTGAAAACTTGAATCAGAATCAGAATCTGAAATTATTTATTGTGAAACTGGTACATCGGTTGTTTTAGCAGATAGTATGTAGAAACACAGTTTTTACCTATAATCAGGCATACAATAAACACACAATACAAATTTGTAGTGAAATAATTAAACTTATAAAAATTAAATAGATAAAATAATTTAAAAAAAAAAAAAAAAAAATTGAACATTAATGTTGTGTATTTTTGAATATTTTAGTATGGTTAGGTAATAAATTCGCACGAATTGCTTTATTTATCAGTTTAGCACTATAATTTATGTGGTAAAATACAATAATCATTTATTTCGCTATCGTACACAAACATGACAATATATATTACATTAAAAATAAATAGCAGGAACAGGCATACATTTTCGCCGCGGGGTAGAAAGAGGGAGAGATATTACTTCCTCTCCTACGCCGCACCGGCGGCAGTCTACTCTCCCTCCGTCTTACGAATCTTCGATTGTAGGGTTAATGTACCTACTAAAAACTCGTTTGACTCACTATCAACTGATGATGACGAAGATAATTTATCATTAAACTCAATGAACCCACATATAAGACGAAGTTATCCAGATTTACGATTTGATAATTGTTTGAGAATGGAAGAGATGGAAAAGAAAATTATAGATCTAACCGAAAAATTAGAAATAGCTGAAAATGAAATTATTAATCTACTAACAGAGAACAGCTTATTGAAGAAGGAAATTAATAATAATAATGTAAAAATAAACCATCTGAAGGATATATGTAAAACAACACCAAAAAAAGGCATAAATAAGAACAAGAGAAAAAGCCTGAACAAAACGCGATTAAACTTCACACATGAAGAAAGTTTATTAGATAATGCGGGAGATATTGAAGACGAGAATAAAAACATTACTCACGAAAGTGAAACTAATTGTGATTTCTCTCACCACGAAACATCGACAAGGTTATTATCAGAACGACACAAGAGTATACCATCAGCAGTCACGAACAATCGAAAAGATAACGAACAAAGGTCTAACATTTTTATTATTGGAGATCAGCAAGTACGCGGCCTGTCGTTAAGACTTATAAAAAGTAGAATTGGAAAATGGAATGACGTGTATAATGTGACGGGAACGGTGAAGCCTTACGCAGCTGCATCAGAGGTACTATGTAGCCTTCATGACCTATCGGGTAAAATTAATAAGGATGACATAATTGTAATATCTGTTGGTAGTAATGATAAAGACCCATACTCATTAATGAGTAATTTATGTAATGTTTTCTATAAATTTAATCATTGTAAAATATTCCTCTTAAATATCTATAAAAATCGTTACGTGGATGTAGACATATTAAATTCTCAATTAAAACTATTAATAAACCAATATAAGAATTGTAAAATAATAGATATAAAGTATACTGATAATGTGAAACATAGACGAATAACACCAAGGTTGAATTTCATTACATTTAAATTGAATATCGAAATAGATTATATAAAATATGAAAGAGAATATATCAAAAATAGTTCTGTAAAATATAGTCAACGTTACAATCAGAACGCAGTCAATCTTTTTCGTATCTAATACCATATCGACATTTAGCCATGAATGTAAATTAGATTCCAAAAATTATCAATGTGATCATGAAACCAGTAATCTCAATAAATTAACAATTTTGCACCAAAATATAGCAGGTCTTTATAATAAACTTGACATATTAGAAATAACGCTAAAAGAATTACATGACAGTGGAAAAGAGGTAGATATATTGTGTTTTAGCGAATCTTTTGTTAAACAAGGGACAGAAGCTAATTTAAAGCTAAAACATTTTAACTTGGCAGCAACGTATAGCCGTAGTAATCAAAAAAGGGGGGGTTCGTGCATCTTTACAAATAAAGTATTTGAATTTCGACCTTTATCTGTAGCGACTGAACTTGCCACGAGGAACTCTTTTGAATGCTGTGGAATAGAAATCATTGGACTAAATTTAATTGTTTGTAATATATACAGAGTTCCCGATAAAAGTAAAGCTGGTTTGGGAATATTTCTTTATAAATTTGAAAAGTTGCTAGATTACATAGGCGATAAATTTAAACGTAAAAAAATTGTAATAAGTGGAGACTGGAATATGGATATATTAAAACCTAATAAATATACAGAAGATTTAATGAGTATTCTGAAGAGTAACAATTTTCAAATTCATATACAGTCACCGACAAGGAAAAATGCTTGTTTAGACCAGATAGTGAGCAACATTAAAGAAGTCGTACCCGCTATTCACAATCTTGGTCTTTCAGATCACGAAACAGCGCAAACAATATCTTTTGAAAGTGACGAAAAGAAATGTTACACAACATGGTTTGAGTCTAAAAGAGACTATAGTACAGATAATATTAGAAAATTCTGTAGTTATGTTTCAGCTCTCTCTTTTACAGAAGTCATGATTTCAAATGAAATGATAAATGCGTTTGAATCTTTTTATGAAGTATTCTGTATGTTGTAATAACTGTGTTTTCCGATTATCAAAGTTAAAAGAAATAGTAAACCTGGTAAAGTAAAATGGCTAACAAAAGGTTTGAAAAAGTGTAGTAAGAAAAAAAGAACACTATATTTAGCATATAAGTCTACGAAAACAAATAAAATGTCGTTAAAAGCAAATTTTAAGCTTTATAGCAAAATTTACAAACAGTGCGTTTTGAGATCTCAAAAAATAAGTAATGTTAAATATATTCACAATTCTGAGAATAAAGGTAAAGCCACGTGGAATACTATTTCAGCATCCGTATCCAATAAAAATTTGTTTAAGTGTGACATTGATAAAATTAAATTAAATAACTTAGAACATACTAACCCTGTTGACATCGCTAATATATTTAATACATATTTTATTAATCTTGCTGACAAACAGAATTCTAACTTTGACATTAAAATTAATAATAATCTATCGAGAAACATAAACTCTATATATCTAAATCCCATCGATGAAAACGAGACATATAACATAATTATGTCTCTGAATAACAGTAATTCAAGTGGTTGTGATGAAATTGCTACTAAAGTACTTAAAGCGAGTGCAAAGTATATTGCTAAGCCTTTGACTCACATAATTAATTTGTCATTTATAGAAGGTAATTTCCCAGAGAAACTTACCCCTTCAATAGTCAAGCCTTTGTTTAAGAATGGTGATAAACATGACCCCGGCAATTATAGACCGATTACTATTATACCAGTATTGTCAAAAGTTCTGGAGAAAGCTATGCTAAAAAGAATAAATTGTTTCCTTTCAAAATTTAACATACTTTGTCCACAACAATTTGGTTTTAGGGAGAGAAGTTCAACAACACTTGCTTGTTTTGATATAGTGAAAGCTATCTCAGAATGCATAAATAATAACTCTCAAGCAATGACTATATTTTTGGACATGAGCAGCGCATTCGATTACGTCGATCATTCAATGCTTTTGCGAAAATTAGAGATATATGGCATAAGAGGAAAAGCTTACACTTGGATATCTAATTACTTGAACAAGAGAAGCCAGTGTACTGAGATTACAAAAATAACAAAAAAAGGTAAAAAATTTACAAAAGAAAAATACCGATCCCAGTATTTAACAAAAACTACAGGTGTCCCTCAGGGAAGTATCCTCGGTCCTGTACTTTTCCTGATTTACATTAATGACCTTCCAACTAGTACCACACATGAATGTGTTCTTTTCGCAGACGATACCACTCTGATTATAAAGAATCAAGATAAAAAGTTAATTGAGCCAGCTGCGAATAAAGCCTTAATGGATGTTATCGATTGGCTTCATGAGAACAACTTAAAACTAAATTTATCAAAAACTAAATTTATGCAATTTTCTTCCTATAACGTAAATAAATTGTCTCTAAATATTAGCTATAATGGTACGAAAATTGAAGAGGTTCAAAATTATAAACTTTTAGGCATAAACGTTGACACACATCTTAATTGGAAAGATCATATTAACGCAATATGCAAAAAACTCGAGCGCTTTTCTTTTGCATTGAGAAAACTACGCCAAACAGTGTCAATAGAAGCAGCTCTAACCGCGTACCACGGGTATGTGTCTTCAGTGCTAAAATATGGTGTGATCTTATGGGGCAGTTCGGTTGATGTAGATAAAGCCTTTAAACTACAAAAAAGATGTGTCCGTGCCTTATGCAATATGTGGTTTACGGAAAGCTGTAAACCTTTATTTAAAAAACATAATATCCTTCCGCTACCGTGCATCTACATAAAGGAGATTTGCATATTTGTTAGGAATAATTCAGGGTACTATAAAAAGAGACATGAAGGGACCTCTAAGCAAGTTAGATCACAATATTTGAACTTAATAAGTCAACCTATGTGTCATAAATATTTATATCAGAAAAATGTGTATAATATGAGCATAGTGATATATAATAAACTGCCAAATGACTTAAAGAGCATTCAAGGACAGTTATTTAAAACAAAATTGACAAAGTGGCTTATGGACAAATGTTTTTATAGTATTAAGGAGTATATAGAATATAAATGACCAGGACATGCACTTATAATATGATATTTGATTATGTAATTATATTAATAATTAATGAATAATGTACTAATATATATAAATATGTAATTGTAATTTGAATTTTTGCACGTCTGCATGCAGACTGAATACACGAACTGTAAATTGGATTGTCAACTTGTAAAAACTGATGTATTCTGGCAAATAAACATTTTGACTTTGACTTTGACTTCGATTAGGTCACGAGTCCTGACGCGAGTTAACCATTTTTTTACCCATCCCAAAAAGTGCACAACGCCGCTAAATAAATTTCACATATAAAAAAAATTGGTTGCCAGTAAATTCGGTACCTACAGCAGTGCGCGAAACCAATTTGAATTCAATATTCATAATAGTTTAGTCTTGTGTTTTCCAGCAGACTAGAATAGGATCACTCCATCTCTTCCCGTGGATGTCGTACAAGGCGACTAAGGGAAATACATTACAAAACATCGATCATGCCTCCCCTACCCGTCTGGCCAGCGTGGGGAGTGTAGGCCAAATCCTCCTTCTGTTTGGGATGGACGAGAGAGTGTCGTGCTCCTGTAGTGGAGACTAAAATGACCTGATGATGATGAGTTAGGAAGACAGGACAAAGTCTGACGGGTCAGCTACTTATTTGATAATTTGACTGAGCACTTTACTTCACTAGCTTTCGAGTGCTGCTATAACTAATATGTAAGTAATGTATTTACATCAGAACAGTGACTCGTGCAAACAGTCTGGTAACAATTTAATATTTTAAAGGCGGCGGGACGAGCGAGCTGTGCAAATAGTGTTGAGCACGCCCTCGCCCTCGCTGTTTTCATTAAACTGAATGCCTTCACAGCTCTCACGGCAAATGGAAACTAGTGTGCCTAAGAAAATTACTTTTCTGCTTTTGGGTTTCTTAATATGGAGGGAGCTGTATTAAACGGCGAACTCTTTGCCTAGAGTCAACAAAGTAGAATTACATATACTGTGGTAGAATGACAATTCTGTGAAGTAGGTAAAAATATACATAACTTTCTATGTAAGTACTTACTATATATGTGTTTATAAAAAAATGTATTTAAGTACATTAAATTTATTAGTTATCTAATATCCATAAGATCACTTTTAGTTTTTCCTTTTGAGGTACGGAACCCTAAAAAACTGTCATCTAATGATAACAGCTGGAACATATGACTTAACGTGCCCTCCGAAGCACGGAGGAGCTCGAAATAATTAAATTCATACTTGGATAGACTACGATCGACGTTGCATAATTTGAATGATAGATTACATCAGTTATGATTTAAGTATAACCTACTTAAATATATCATAACTGATGTAATAAGAGTTCCCCTTATAAGATCAGTTTGTTGTCCGTCTGTCTATCTGTCTGTCAAGACCCTCTATGTCGAGAGTGAAGAGTGGTCCCATGAAGTTGTAAAAAAATCAACCTGTAAGTTTACGTAAAAAAAAGATACGGCCGTTTATTCAGCAAAAAACGGATATTTCCACATGTTCTCAAGGGAATCAAAACTCATAGGGTACTTCCCGTTGACCTAGAACGATGAAATTTGGCAAGTAACATCGTTACAGACTACAAGTACATGAATAAATCTCAAAATTATACATTTGTAATTAAATCTTAAAAAAGGGGTCTATATATTTTTTATAGTGTGGTCGTAATTTCAAATTTAAGCTACTAGTTCAAATGGGGTATCATATAAAAGGGCTTGATGTGGACATTGCAAAATATATTTTATTAATTTTTTTCGACGCACTATTTCTTATTTATAATGAAAAATATCAAATTTATAATGATCCTACGTACGGTACCCTCGGTGCGCGAGTCCGACTCGCACTTGTCCGGTTTTTTTTTTGTATACTGCATCAAACAAGCATACGGCCTGCCTAAAGTGAAACGGTTACTGTAGCCGTATTAATGTTCGAAACATGAAATATCGCTCGCGCATCGCTACCCCCGCTGCTAACCAACAACTCCCTCCTTTCTGATGACCTCACTCACTCGCAGGGACAGAACAATCCTCAAGGAAATTGGGTTTTGGCTGCTATATTCTGTGAGGCGAAGGTACTTGCACAATCGGGCAGCCTACAGACACGCTTTACCCTACCTCTCATAATACTAGAACTAACAAACATACCTTCACATACAAAATATTATGTATATACTATACAGGAAGTATGGATTAATAAGGCTTGTTAAAAAGAGTAGGCACTTTGCAAGTTTACAACAATTCGTGGCGGCACTTAACGTCCCTCCGGCCTGCACGTGGATATTACCTGTAAAATGTTTTATAATGTCGTAAAGCCTGCGAGTGAGCCTGTTTACGTCCCACAATTGGGCCCGTTGTAAACCACTGCTTAAACATGATTATCCTTTCTTGATGGGGCGTTATTAAGTGTGTAGTAACTATTATGGGCATTTATTTAATAAATTAATTAAGCTCTTTTATCCTACGTAATTTAATATTAGAAATTGGTTCTTCTCTATTATACGCAAAATATACCTAATGTGCAACTGATGCTTCTGGTATTGCAGGCGCCCATACATTGCGGTAACCACTTACCGTCAGGTAGGTGGGCCGTATAAGTACTTGTTTACCGCCATAGTGTAAAAAAAAAACCGGACAAGTGCGAGTCGGACTCGTCTACCAAGGGTTCCGTACGTAGGATTTCGTACGTCGAAAAATACTGCGCGATTAGATTCCAGAACTATTTATATATATAAATAGTTCTGGAATCTAATTGCGCAGTATTTTCCGAGCTTTTCCTGAAATTCTATATTTTTCATTATAAATAAGAAATAATGCGTCCGAAAAAATAAATAAAACATTTTTTGCAATGTGCACATCAAGCCCTTTCATATGATACCCCATTTGAACTAGTAGCTTCAATTTGAAATTTTTACCCCCTTGAAAAACAAGATAATTACATGTTTTGAGATTTATTCTTGTATTTGTAGTCTATAACGACGTTACTCGTACTTGCCAAATTTCATAGTTCTGAGTCACCGGGAAGCACCCTGTGAGTTTTGATTCCCTTGAGAATGTGACGAAATATGCGTTTTTTGCTAATCTTTTTTTACGTAAACTTAGCAGTTTGATTTTTTACAACTTCATGGGACCGTAGACCTGACTATACAGTTAAAATTTCAGCTTGATACCTCCACGCATTCTCGAGATAAAGGGTCTTGACAGACAGACAGACAGACAGACGGACAGACGGACAACAAAGTGATCTTATAAGGGTTCCATTTTTCCTTTTGAGGTACGGAACCCTAAAAACAGTTTTTTAGTCTACAAAGTGGGCAGAAGCCTACATTGGGCGAATTTTATCAAATGGCCGTTGACAGATTTAGGAGCTCGGTGGTGTCGTTGTCAATAATCGTTAACACAAGTTAAGCAACGTCGACATTAGCCTGTTTATGGATGAGTTTATGTATCTCGAGTTCCACCGTGCTTCGGAGATCACGTTAAGCCGTCGGTCCCGGCTGTTGTCAGTAGATGACAGTCGTTAAGCTAAGTCAGTGGCTTTTAGGCGGCTTGAAAACAATGGCCTCCGCCAACCAGCAATTGAGCAGCGTACTGGAGTATGCTCTAAACCTCAGCGTTTGAGAGAAAACGCGTATCTCAATAGTGAGATGTATAAGAGTTGACGATGACGTCGACGGATTGGACGTCCCAAGTATTGCTAGAGCAGTGCTTCCCAAACTTTTTGTGTTCAGGAACCACTGCGTGGTTTTTGTTCAGTCAGGGACCCCAACTGATATCTGTTACCTAGAATGGGTATTTTGTTATGTTTTTATAATACAGACACTTTGATACTAAGGACATATTTTAGGCCTTTTGAAACGAATGGCTCCAAAACACTCCCTTATAAATCAACAGACTAAACTGGAAATATTCCAATAAATTTCTCTCGTTCGTCTGTCCATTCGTAATAAATCTATCAGTCACGTTGTCCAAGAGCTCCGCCTGGAATGAATAACATCCTCGCGGAATGAAACACGGCCGTCCGTTGTTCACACGCACTTGATTTTTTCCGCAGCGGGAACAATTTATCCCTACGGATGATTTATAGTCTGTTTCTAGAATAAAGTTAGATGTGTGGCGTGATTTCTACTGAATTTGGAAAGGATTCTTGTATCTGGGAGCTCAGAAGGACGGTTCTCTGTAGGTCCTGTTTTTTATATACCACTAAAGTGGAAAACTAGCAAACATGCCGCCTGATGGAAAGCAGTTACAGCTATAAACAGTAACAGCAGGGGTATCAAACGCGCATAGCCGACACTCTGTAAAAACCTCTTCATGCCCTTTGAAGAACCCCATGCTGTAGTTTCCTGAGAAATCCTCGATAGGCAGTTCATTCCACAACTTGACAGTACCCGGGATACAACTTCTCTGAAACCGCACAGTACTGTGTGTTTGTCATTATGTTTTTTTCTTACATTTACACGTTTTTGACGTCAAAATTTTAATGGTGCATTTAGCGAACAAGATCGTTTGTTCTAATGAAGTCTCTTGGTCCAGGTTCAATGTTTGGTTCGTTCATACGCCTCCACTCTAAGGCTTTTCTCCGCCATCTGCCATCGCTGACTATAGATACAGTTGTAGTCGGCCCATTGCCACTTCAGCTTAGCTTCAGCTCGTTCTAAGAGCCATGCCCAGAACTTTAGCGGTTTGCACGGCGTGGATGTACCGATGTTTCCCGAATGCTGACCGGTTCAGTCGACTACGTCACTTTGTTGAAGTTACACCGGCCAAGCTATATTACCTACTTGTCCAGTACAACCTTTAATCGCACATTCATCTTGTCTACGTTCACCCTTAGTCTCAAGAAGCAGTATTGAGATCGTTTAGCATCGAGCTAGCCATTATGACTATGTAATCGGCCAATCGAAGGTGTGGAATTTACTCTCTGTTGACATTTATGTTCATATCATCCAGACAACATTGAGTCACCCGATAACCTTATTAATTTATAATTTTTCTTATCTTACCTTGAAATGGGGCCACTGCTGCAGCTCAGTGGCACGTCGACTTTCTTGAATCTTTTATGCGCTCCCCTATTCTTTAGTAACTCTGCCCTGACTGTCTAGAGACATGTTTCATAATTATAGGTAATTCAGTATGTCTTTCATTGGGAAGTGCCTGTAGTCCTCCAGGTCTGGGAACGCCTTTCCTACGTGTTAACGCCTACACAAATAGAGTAGCAATCAATCCCACAATCGATGTATTGCTCCAACTTTAATATTTACAGTGTTAGCGGGTGGACTATTTTTATAGTTTATTTTATTCACCTACATTTTTTCTTACAAATTTTTCCTACATACTAAGCAGTCGTGTGCTCCTCGATATACCACTAAATTAATGTAACCACTGCAATAAACCGAAGAATCGAACATTGGAAGTTTTATTTGAGGACCCTGCCTCATCATAAATTGGCGACCGTCTCAAGAACCTCATTTTTTGGAAAAGAAATACGAAGATTTCCGCGGCCAAGTTGTTCGTCATACTATCGAGCAATCTTGCAACTAATTATAGAAGATCAAGCCATTGCAGCCATCGCCGGTCCATGAGCAGCAATCAGCCTCAACCGCAGCCAGGCCAATGCAGCTAAGTGTCTTTCCCAACATTGCAATCTATTTATAGACCTTTCTACCAACAATACAACATTCCGTAAAATTTCTAACGATTTATCGGTTTATAGACTTGTGCAGGAGGTTTGGTTACCATTTCATAGTAAGTACAATCATATTTTTCAATCAACTGTATGTAAAAAAAGCAGTTAATCTCCTATCATAGTAAAGTAATTACGCAGTACGCAACTTTCATTGTTCACTCACCGCCCTAGTTGGCACAATAAAATTAAATATTTTATATGTTTAAATTTTAACGTAAAATACTATAAAATTATTTGGTCACAGTAAAATAAACGTAAACAGTACCTCAATATTGAACTTCAGTATTTTTTCCATACTTACGAAATATTTTTGCTAGTTATTCACATTATTATTCTGTACAAATTCCAGGAACGACATTACTACCTACGTGTTGTGCATTGCGGATTTTCAAATTAGTTTGCGGCCGAGTTTCACGCCGAAGTCCAGGTCGAGTACCCGATCAACTGGATGACGTCACGGGAGGAGCGTGAGCCAATTCATTTAATTTCTTATTAAGCGTAGCTATTTAATTTCAGTTTCACTATTCAAGTTCTTTTCATTTTGTACTTGAATTTAATTTATTTAAAAAATTAGATAAAAATTGCCAAAATTAGTCATTTAAAAATGGGCAAAGACATAGATGGTGGAAGTGATAGCGCTTCAAAGGCTGCACAAGATTTGAACGATTTAATAGTGAAACGCAGCTCAATAAAAGGTCAAATTACTAAATTTAAGAATTTTTTATCGCAAATTAGTACCAAGGAAACATTAACTTCAATTGAGTTATCCGAATTAACGCTTAAATTAAATCGATTTGAGTTACTACCTAATAAATTTGATGATTTGCAAAGTCAGATAGAAGTTCTTAATTTTGCTAACTTATCCATGGAAATTGATGAAAGAGATTGTGTCGATCAGCTGTTTATAACGAATTTGGCTACTGCAAAGAATTTATTACAAAAATTTCAACCCTGTTCTCGACATGACGAGAGTCATTACAAAGATTTAAATAGCAGTCAAGTATCTTTCGGTCATGCTGAGAACTATGATATAGGTTTCAGTTTACCAAAGCTTTCCATTCAACGGTTTGACGGTTCTTACTTCCGCTGGCTGGAATTTCGTGACACATTTTTATCTATTGTTCATAATAATGATCGCATCGCACCCATACATAAGTTTCACTACCTCACTTCATATTTAACAGGTGAAGCAGCTCGCATCATATCTAACTTAGAGGTGTCCAGTGCCAATTATTGTATCGCATGGAAATTATTGTGTGACCGTTACGATAATAAACGTCAATTAATTAATCATCACTTGAATTCTTTGTTAAATATACAGACAATATCGCGTGAGTCTGACAAGTCACTTAGGTTTTTGGTGGATCACGTGACAAAGAATTTAAGAGCCTTGTCGAGCCTCGGTCAACCTACCAATCAATGGGACGTGCTTATAATACATCTCATGAGTGCTAAATTAGATAACAATACACGAGTCAAGTGGGAAGAATGGCGTAATGCGTTGGACGATGTTCCCAATCTACAACATTTTTACAAATTTTTAACAAATCGGGCTGATGTTATAGAGTCGATTAGTCGCAGCACAACAGCACATAAGGCTTCGTCATGGGTCGCTCCTAACACAACTGTCAACAAATCAGATAGATCAAATACAAAATCTTATACTACAGTCACTAGCGATGTTAACAATGCGACTTCTAGCTCATGCGTGGTGTGTCATGGGGAGCACCGTATATATGACTGTCCTTCTTTTAGAGCTTTGAGTGTAGAAGATCGCATAACAGAAGTTTATAAATTAAAATTATGCATTAATTGCCTAAGGGGTAATCACACTGTGCGCGATTGTCGCATAGGTCCATGTCGCATATGCAAAGCTAGGCACAACTCACTTTTACATAAAACTAAGGTGTCTGGTACAAATACAACTTCGCCTGTCAATACTGACACTACAAATGTCAATTTTTGTGACAAAAATACAAGTCAAGTTTTGCTTTCTACCGCCGTTATTGAAGTAGTGAATCCAAACACAAACCATTCAGAAAAGGTTCGCGCATTGTTGGATTGCGGTAGTCAATCATCATTCATAACTTCATCTCTCAAAACAAAGCTAGGATTGCAGTCCAATTCCAACCTTTCAATCAATGTTATCGGTATAGGTAATAACCCTACAAAAATCGTTAAAGAGTCGTGCGTAGCGCAATTGAAGTCTTTCTACAAGCACTTCAACGTTACGTCAACGTTTTTGGTTCTACCAGCTTTAACAGGTTACTTACCCAAATCTCCAATTGATCTCAAGCAGTATCTAATAAATATACCGGATGACATCCAGCTTGCAGACCCTAACTTCCACCAACCTGCACCAGTCGATGTACTGATTGGCGCCGATATGTTTTGGGACATTCTCGGTCACGAGCAGCGTTCTCTTGGCCCTAGTACTCCTCAATTGAGAAGTTCCAAACTAGGTTGGATTATTTCCGGTCCTATATACTATAACAAATCTAACAATAGTAATAACAAAACTCATTGCAATCATTTCATTCTTTCTGACACAGTGTCAGCCATCGATATCAATCAAGAACTTACTAAGTTCTGGGAACTTGAAGAAGTCCCCCTACAAACCAAGCTTAGCCCCAGCGAGAAAGCATGTGAGGCTCATTATTTATCTCACACTTTCCGCCTAGATTCTGGTAGATTCTCAGTAGGTCTACCGCTAAAAGATTCACCTGATTGTCTCGGTGAATCCTATTCTTTAGCAAAGAAACGATTTCTATTACTTGAGAAACGTTTTAGAAAACAACCTCAATTAAAATTACAATATGCTGACTTCATACGTGAATACGCTACTCTCGGCCATCTTTCAGAGTCCGCAGTGCGAAATCCAGATATTTCTTATTTTCTCTGTCATCATCCTGTATTCAAGGATAGTAGCGAATCCACAAAACTTCGAGTCGTCTTTGATGGCTCCGCGGCTACTTCCTCAGGACAATCCATCAATGACATACTGCTAGTTGGTGCTAATATGCAGGATTCTCTTCTCTCCATACTCCTACGAGCGCGGCAATATAAATACCTCCTAACCGGCGACATCGAGAAGATGTACCGCCAGGTCCAAATTAATGAGGATGACCGCGATTTGCAGCTCATATTGTGGAGAGAACATGAGTCAAACCCCATCCAAACTCTACGGCTAAATACTGTTACTTACGGCCTGGCAAGTTCCAGTTACTTGAGCACTAGATGTTTGTGGCAGCTTGGCGAAGAGTGTTCTGATGTCCTTGTAAAAACTATTATTCAGCATGATTTTTATATAGATGACCTTATAACTGGTGCGGACGACGAGAGTGAGTTATGCTATATACAGAAGTCTGTAACAGCAACACTACAACAGGGTTGCTTTAATTTAAGAAAGTTCAAATCAAACTCTACTTCTATTATGGATTCAGCCGCTTCAGGCTCAAATGACAATTTGATTGTCAGCGAATCCTCTAGCACATTAGGTATGGGTTGGGAACCGCTTACTGATAAGTTACATTTTCCAATCACGGTTCCGGTCATATCCAATACTAATAATTTAACAAAGCGAAAATTATTATCTACTCTTTTTAAGATTTTTGACCCTTTGGGGTTATTGAGTCCATGTGTCATTAAAGCTAAGGTCATTCTGCAACAATTATGGTTCCACAAACTTTCATGGGATGATATAGTCCCAGATGATGTACAGAAGAGCTGGAACACGTTTTGTGATGCATTACCTTATCTTCTGGATATTCGTATTCCTAGACACGCAATATGTGACGAGCCTGTGAGTATCGAACTACACTCTTTCAGCGATAGTTCACAGAGCGCCTATGGTGCATGCGTATACCTGCGCTCTGAAAATTCTTCGAGTCAGGTCACTGTCTCGTTACTTTGTTCCAAATCAAAGGTAGCACCAATAAAACCCACGACGATTCCTCGACTGGAACTGTGTGCTGCATTATTAGCAGCAAGATTATGTACAGCCGTCAGGGAATCATTACGGTGTGAAATTACTCAGTACACTCATTGGTGTGATTCCACGGTGGTACTCGGATGGATCCGCAGCAGCTTCAAAAATCTGAAGACATATGTTGCCAATAGGGTGTCAGAAATTTGCGAGCTAACAAACGCCGCTAATTGGCGCTATGTACCAACTTCTTCTAATCCTGCAGATCTCATATCCAGAGGCGTCGCTCCTGATCAGCTCAACAGCAGCAAGATGTGGTGGAATGGTCCATCATTCTTGTCAGAACCTGAAACTAAATGGCCAATATTAAGGGAATTAAACATATCCGATTTACCCGAACTTAAAACTGATTCCGTTGTAACCAACGTATCCATAGCTTCAACCAATTCACTTATCACATTTCACAATTATTCATCTCTTCGTCTATTAAAACGATCTTTCGCGTATGTCCTACGTTTTGTACACAATTTAAAAAATACAAACAAGCGTCTTAGTGGTCCACTGTCGCCCGACGAATTAAATAATTCTTTTTTTAATCTGTGTCGACTTGCGCAATTAGAATCATTTTCATTAGAATACAACTTATTATGCAATAAAAACCCTTTGAGTCCTAAATCTCATATTCTATCATTGTCTCCGTTTTTCAGTGATGAGCGTGTTATTAGAGTCGGTGGTCGTCTAGATACACATGACTACGACTTCGACAAAAATCATCCTGTACTTTTACATGCTACTCATTACTTCACGAAAATTATTTTTGAATATGAGCATAAAGCAAACTGTCATGCTGGTCCACAATTATTGTTAGCTACAGTTCGCCAATATGTATGGCCAATAAATGGTAGACGTCTAGCTCGACGTATCGTTCAAAATTGTTTTAGATGTAGAAGGATTCAAGCGAAAACAATCGAGCCTATGATGGGTCCATTACCTTCTCAACGTATTATGCCAAACTTTCCATTCAAATCCGTCGGAATTGATCTAGCCGGTCCCTTTCTTATTCTTAACAAACGGGGTCGTGGCTCTAAATTATTAAAGTGCTACTTGTGCTTATTCATTTGCATGCGATACAAATGTTTGCACCTTGAGGCCGTTAGTGACATGTCCAAGGATGCATTCATTATGACTTTTCGTAGATTTGTGTCGCGACGCGGTAGGCCCACGGAAGTATTCTGCGACAATGGCCGCAATTACGTTG
The DNA here is from genome assembly GCA_937001555.2 of Hypsopygia costalis. Taxonomy (NCBI): domain Eukaryota; kingdom Metazoa; phylum Arthropoda; class Insecta; order Lepidoptera; family Pyralidae; genus Hypsopygia; species Hypsopygia costalis. The sequence goes on from OW443329.2 coordinate 32,601,270, forward strand.
CTGGTGCTAAAGAAATAAACAACTTTTTCAAGAATAACGCGAATTCTTTATCTGACTTCGCAAGTGAAGAAAGTATCAAATTTATTTTTCTCCGGCTTACGCTCCGCACTTTGGCGGAATCTGGGAGGCTGGGGTAAAATCCGCAAAGCACCACATTAAACGCGTCATTGGTAATTCTCATCTTACTTTTGAAGAGATAACCACACTTTTTGCACAAGTGGAATCGATTTTAAACAGCCGTCCGTTATGTCCCATGTCTTCCTCTCCAAACGACCTATTAGTTCTTACTCCTGGACACTTTCTCATTGGCCGGCCGCTTAATGCGCTGCCATCTCCAACCAATCTCGAAGATGCTGCTCCAAACAATCTGAAACGCTATGAAAGACTAATGCAAATCCACCAGCATTTCTGGACACGCTGGCAGCTGGAATATATATCCGAATTGCAACAACGCCGCAAGTGGAAGACCAACAAAGCCAGTCTAGCTATAGGAGACTTGGTTCTTATTCAAGAAGATGATGCGCCACCTCTTCAGTGGAGACTTGGGCGCGTTACACGTCTATATCCTGGTCCTGATGGGATCTCTCGAGTTGCCGACATACACACAGCCAGAGGATGCCTTCGCCGCCCCTTGGTTCGTCTCTGTCCATTGCCCACAGCAGAAGAATTTGAGGGCCAACTTCAAGGTTGAAAACCGGAGGTTTCCAACAGGGGGAGGATGTTAACGCCTACACAAATAGAGTAGCAATCAATCCCACAATCGATGTATTGCTCCAACTTTAATATTTACAGTGTTAGCGGGTGGACTATTTTTATAGTTTATTTTATTCACCTACATTTTTTCTTACAAATTTTTCCTACATACTAAGCAGTCGTGTGCTCCTCGATATACCACTAAATTAATGTAACCACTGCAATAAACCGAAGAATCGAACATTGGAAGTTTTATTTGAGGACCCTGCCTCATCACTACGATTACCACTCGTTTGCCAGCTAGGGCATCACATTGATACATCAAGTGCTTCAAGGTCTCGTAAGGTTCTTTGCATGTTCTGCATTCTGGGCTTTACTTAATTCATCAACCAGAAGCCATTCGCTTATATAATGTAAAGCTACACACGCCAAGCCTCTGGTGTAATTATAATCCTAATATATATAAAATTCTCGTGTCACTATGTTAGTTACCATACTCCTCCGAAACGTCTTGACCGATTTTGATGAAATTTTATATGTATATTCAGTAGGTCTGAGAATAAGTTGTTATCTATTTTTTGTAGCAAAACAACGATTGCCGGGGCAGCTAGTAAGTATGTATAATCCTTGTCAGAGGTGCCCCATAAATTGTAACTTGGCAAAAATAAATCACAACTAAGACAAAACTCATATATTATACACAAATGAACGATGTTCTGTACAAAAAACCGGACAAGTGCGAGTCGGACTCGCCCACCGAGGGTTCCGTAGGTACGTAGTATCATTATTAAATTTGATATTTTTCATTATAAATAAGAAATAATGCGTCGAAAAAAATAAATAAAATATATTTTGCAATGTGTACATCAAGCCCTTTCATATGATACCCCATTTGAACTAGTAGTTTCAATTTGAAATTTCGACACCCTATAAAAAATATAGACCCCCTATTTTTTTAGATCTATTTACAAATGTATAGTTTTGAGATTTATTCCTGTACTTGTAGTCTATAACGATGTTACTTGCCAAATTTCATAGTTCTAGGTCAACGGGAAGTACCCTATAGGTTTTGATTCCTTTGAGTGTGTCGAAATATGCGTTTTTTGCTGAATAAACGGCCGTAACTTTTTTCTACGTAAACTTAGCAGTTTGATTTTTTTTTAACTTCATGGGACCGTAGACCTGTGTATACAGTTCAAATTTCAGCTTGATACCTCCACGCATTTTCGACATAGAAATGTTTGACAGACAGACAGACAGACAGACAGACAGACAGACAGACAGACAGACAGACAGACAGACAGACAGACAGACGGACAACAAAGTGATCTTATAAGGGTTCCGTTTTTCCTTTTGAGGTTCGGAACCCTAAAAATGAAGTTTCCACGGATTTAAAGATACGCAAGTCGGCAGTGGAAATGGATTTGTTTTATACCACAACAATGCCAAATTTGCGTACGGGCCCTACCACTAGTACGCTGTCACCCCCTCTGCTGACATATATCATCCTGTCACTTCAACCTTAGTCCCTCTCAGGAACAGTGCATGAGGGATGTCCTCATGGGCATTGTTCTTTGACTGCGATCTTCTGTGAGGTGAGTGCAAATTTCCTCAGTCAAGATATACATTTGTCTATTGTCATAATCGCGCGCCGCCACCCCCGCTGCCATCGCAGCAACTCCTTCCTTTCTGGTGACCTCATTCAATCGCAGGAATAAATAACAACTCTCAAGAGAATTGTTATTTAGTTGCGGTCTGTGAGGTGAAGGTGACTTCCCCAGTCGGCCATCTTACAAATACGCTGTACCCTATACCCTCTCTTTCCCCAGAGCCTTTTTCGCCACTTGGCAGTGTGCACCACGTACAGATAAGTTTGGCTTTGGCTCTAAAGATCGTGCTGATCCACATACACTCCAAAAATATTAAATATGAATGATATAAATATTAGATATGTGTTTCTTTATATCCGTGGCGAGTCCTCTATTTTCGACCCTCAACCGGTGTTGGACAAAAAGGCAGGACAATACATAAATCAAGGGAGCGAGTGATTTGAACCGGACCTCCGTTAAGCGCAATTATCCACACAACCTTTGACTTGATCTTTGTTACCCGATCGGGGTCTATGAGTATATTTTGGGTTATGTTATTTACTAGCGAATTCTTACGATCCAAAGTGATTCTTTATTGCATATTACAAAAAAAAAGGTTACAAGAGTTTACGTAAATGCGAAGGCGACCTTATCTCTGGTTTAATAGTTCAGGAATTAACAATAATAATTTATTTGACGAAAATATTGAATACATTGCAACTTAATAAACACTAACTTTATCACATCATCCATTCATGAGTACTGCCGTCTAAACTAGGCGTAGCCTGTATCTTAGACGACAGTTTCTTCCGGTGACACAATAATTAAGTATTGGTAACGTATTATGAGGAAAGTAAACATAGGTACACAATGTTACGAGCAAGTCATCACGAATCTCTAATAGAGATCTCTTCCCGCCAGCCCTCAACAGTGGCTACAGATGGGAAAAATGCCCGGTATTTACAATAAGTGCCCAGTAGGTACCTGTAAATGTCCAGTAAATGTCTAGTTTTGGGCATAAAAAGGGAATTTATAAGTACGTTTTGGGCATTTATCGTAAATGCCCGGCATTTTGCGCGTCTCTAGCAGTGGGACAGTATGTTAAGTAGCGGTTAGCAGCTACTTCTAACCTTTTATGTAATCTGAAATTATTAATTATGTTATACAACACGATATACCTACACTCTAAACATACATATACATATTTATATACATATAGTGCACATTATACACACACACATATATATATACACGTACTGAATACATAAATCTCTATATATAGAAAAAAGTCGGGTTTGTTCGAACACTTATAACTAGCTTTCAAATAGATATTTTGGAATTTTGTACCTACATAGTATAATCTTGGCGCATGTTAGAGTTAATTAAGTTCTGGATATGGTGTGTTTCCCGGAGGTTCTACTCAATATGTCGGGAGGATAACCATTAAATGTGGCGCGGCATCGTCGGGAGTCAAGCCACAGTGTAAATTAATGTTAACGATGTAGCGTGTCACCCATGGAGTGTAGAGGAGCGTGCTGTTGAACATTTTTATAGTTTCGAGATGGAGGAGCTCGATGTCGTTACCCAACTGCAAACCAAAACGAGGTTGATTTGAGTGGTTATTATAATAAATAATAAATCTTTTTATATATAAGTTCATGCGTCAACGTGAAAGTTTAAAGCTAATAATATCAATATAATTATTAATAATGCCTAAAAGATATATAATTAGTCTGTAAAAGGAATATATATTTTTTAATATATTAAAAATCTACGTAAACTACGTAAATATAAACAAATAAATATATATACTTATAGTATACCTATAAATGTAAGAAAAGGTACATAGCGTTAAAAAAGAAACTTCCGCATCGCAGTTAAGGGATAATGTGGCCAGAAGGCTAGCAGCATTGTCACGCTGGATGGCAATACTTATTCGCTGGGCGACAAAAATACCAGCCCTCTGATCACGAGAAGAGTCGTCCAGAGTGTCTAGACGCTTAGAGATGTCTCTAAATTAATGTCTTACAGTGACTTAAATAATAGAAATAAAGTAATTATTAGAATTAAAGGTGTTCTTTGTTCGATGTAGTGTCGTCAAAAACTCTGGCAAAAATGGTAACCAATATTTTTTATACTACATCGGGCGGTAAACAAAGATGTGAACTGAACATAAGAGAACAGACCAGAAGAGGCTACCGTGGCCTTATACACGCTCATAACATAAAACGATATCTTTTGTATTAGTTATAAAAATGTGATTGCTAATACTTTCCTTTGCATAATACGAATAACTTTTATTTTTATTTTTTATATACCACGTCGGGTGGCAGACAAGCACACGGCCCGCCCGATGTGAAGCGGTCACCGCAGCCATATAACGCTCGCAACATAAAATATCGCTCGTGCGCCGCTACCCCCGCTGCCAAGGCAGCATCTCCTTCCTTTCTGGTGACCTCACTCACTCGCAGGAACACAACAACCCTCAAGGGAATTGTTATTTGGCTGCGGTATTCTGTGAGGTGGAGGTACATTCCCCAGTCGGGTTGCTTACAATTACGCTCCCTACCTCTCTTTTCGCCAGCGAGCTTCGTTTGTCAGTCAGCAGGGTGCACCGCGTGCAGGTGAAGTTAGCTGTGGTTCTAAGATGTTGATGAACACTTACACCCCAACTTAAAATCAACTTGACCCATTCCTGGGGCATTTACGACACATTAGTAATACTTGGCCTACGTTTGAACCCGCTTAGTCTGATAAGTAACCTCTTGTGTGAAACAAAGGCTTATGATCCGTGTGCTCTTAAATTTATGCGCGAAGGAGTTCTTTTATCAAATTTTCCTGTTACTTTGTTTAGGTTCGTTTCATGAAGAAAAACATGGAATTTTTCTTTAGGGTGAGGTTATAGGCTTGTATTATCTTTGACCTCACCTGCAATGATATGCCTATTAACTTTGAGCTTTATTTACACTTTCACAGATTTTTATTTTATAATCTAATGATAGTATTTTATAGAGCGCGGTTGCTTTTTGCGGCTTGCGCTGCGGAAGACGCATTGCGCGCATTATTATAACCAGCTCGGCGGTCGAATGGCAAAAAATGGCCATTTTGATTACGAGGTAGAGGGTTCGATCCCCGCCCAAGACAAATATTTGTTTTCAAAATGTATTTACAAAAAAATGTATTTAAGTATTATATCAGTTGTCTAGTCCCCATAGTATAAGCTTTGCTTGGGTTGGGACTAGAAGGCTTGTAATGTAAGAATTAATGTCAAAACAAACCCGCGGTATTTCCGTAGTTAATAAGCAACGCACGGCGTCTTTCGGGGAATTCAAAGGAACCGGCATTCGAGGCCGATTAGAAGAAGTCGTTCCGGGAACAAGCGACGAATTCTGAGAAAAGGAAAAACGTTGAAAGTCCGTTGAAATGGAAGCTACAACTGCAAGCCAATGGCGAAAGTGACGCTGAGTGACCGTGCGATGAAAACTACCAATACAAATAATGTCCACGTGGACTGATTGTCAGTCAGACGAATGACAACTCAGATCCTAGCTAATTGTTACCGTCGAAATGTTATGACCGCACAACGAACGGACCAATAGAAATTGGGCAAAAAGGGGCGTGACATGACGCCACGCGGAACAAGGAAGGGAGCGCGAGCGCGCTCGGAGAGACAGTCCCGGTGGAGCTCTAAGGACGAACAGACGCAACCAGAAGTTGGCCGGTCGAGCCGCCATTATATCCGCGAGTGAAGTTCATCCCGGGCGGCGAGGGAGTTAGCAAAAAGGTCTGCAGCGGTCTGCGTGTGAGGGAACACGCGTGAAGTCTGCGGCGGGCGGCTACCACGAGCATCCCCCGGTCAGCAGGCACGGTCGGCGGCCAGCGACCAGCACGACACCGGCGACTCCGGTGTCAGGCGGCGTGTCTCGAGGACTCGAGTTCTGCACGTCATTGGCAGTCAGTGAACTGCGGTTCCAACGTGGATGAGAACGGTATGTTCGGTAAAGACTATTAAGTGCGCGTATGGTTCCCGGAATCCCCAAACCGAGTGTTGATATCATGTCGGGATATTATTGTATACTTCAATAGATTATACCTACTTCGATTTATATTTGACTTTCCGTTGTATTCCATAAATGAACCTACCCCTGGAGATAAGGTTTAGTACAGAGGTAACCGCTGCTCCCATCAGCGAGGATTCCTACTGGCAGGAGTAAGGAACCAGGATCGGTTACCCGGCTGCGAGTGAGTCGGTTTCCCAAGGTAATACTATTACTTATACCCTGTACTAAGTGGTGATAGTGGTAACACAGAATAGCATTACATTGGCGTCCAACGGCTATTTATGTTCAATATACAACGTTAAGTTTAGTATAAATCGCGAACTACGTAATAGGTACATATAGTTCTTATAAAAATAAAAGTTGGGTAACGGGTTCGCCAGTAAACGCGAAGGTTACGCAATAATACTGTATGTTTGTTGGCATACGCAGAGCGTATGTACTTGCAGCGCATATTGCACATAGTCCAGGAGCCTGCAGTTTAATTATTTTTTAGTTTTAAGTTTTTTATTTTTTTGTTTTTCGCTGTGTTTTGTTAATATAGCTTAGTATTGTCATGGAAAATTCGTGGCGACACTCAACGGCGATGGCAGGGCAAGAGTTATCACGTACGGAAGAACTAATTACGTGGGACGAGGTACCGACATCGTCATCACAGGTGAGTCACACTCACTCTCACAATTACACTGGGTTAAAACATGGTTTGGAAAATTGGAATGTAAAGTTCAACGGATCAACGGATGTAAGGGAATTCATCAGTAGGGTGGAAGAATTACAGGTGGCCCGGGGTTTATCAGAGCAGTCAATGTTAGTGAATTTCCATGATCTTCTATCAGAACCCGCACTTACTTGGTACAGAGTAAACAAGCATAAATGCATATCATGGTACCAGCTTAAGGAACCACTAAAGGAATACTACGAGCCCTTAGACTATTATTGTTATCAGTTAATGACACAAATCCGAGATTATAAACAAACACCACAACAAACATTCCTGGAATTCGTAACTTACGTACAGTTCCTGGCAAATAAAATAGCACATCGTATTTCCGAAAGTGATCTGTTGGAAATTATTAAGCTCAACAACTTTTAACACCACTTAGGCCAAGGATATCGGCTAAGTCTCCCACAAAACAAACGAACCCGAGCACGTGTTTTAAATGCCACCAGCAGGGTCATTGGAAAAAACAGTGTCCTATGTTAATTAATCCCCTCTACAAAACTGTTTCAGCGAACCCCGCAAAGAAATCGGTCAGGATGCTGCACAGCGGTATCACGAAAGGAACCCGGCCGCACCAAAGGCATTGCAGTGGACGCAGCCAGCTGCACCAGCTCAAGGCAGTGGCAGCGCACTGGCGCTGAGCAGCGACGGAGCACCTCAGCGAAGCACGTCTTCAGCCGCTGAGCACCCGACCAACCCCAGTAGGATTGTATCACGTAAATATAAAAAAAAATAACTATGTATAACTTTTAAAAGGATGGTTTTGCATGTTTGGGTAACATAAAAGGCTATACTCGGATTAAGTTAAGCCTATCGCACAATAAAGCCTATCCATCAAACGTTATACATATGTACACTTGACAGGTTTCACGAGTTGTTTCTCCAAAAAGTCTGGTACCAGCAAAATTTCTTTTCTCTCGCTTGAATGTTTGAATGTATGATGTATGAGATAAGGCCACAAAAGAATGATGAATGAATGGTTAAAATTTTGTTTAATAGCTTCAATCGAATCGGTGGGGAAAGAACACGTTAAACATGCAAGTTAACAATGTTAAATTGTTACCTCTTAATAACCAACAAGCATTGGAGCTAAGTACAAAGTAAATAGAAAACTGCGTACGCACATGGGTCCACATGTAGTTTATGTTAAAGAGAGTATTTCACATATCAAAACGAACAATTGCACTCGTCCGTTTTGCAGTAAACTTTAAGTAAAGTAAACAAAATATATTAAGATTGTACATATAAGCAATAGTTAGAGTCATAAGGAAATTCAGTTAGTCTGAGTAATCTTTTGAGTAATAATGACGAAACACTATACTAGTGTCTCAGTGTAAATATTAGAAGTATAAGTATAAGTATATGTTTCAAATAAATAGAATTAAAGAATAACACAGTCTGTAGTAAAGAAACGACCTCAGACTAGGTGAATTATAGCGTGTGCAAGAGATGCACCCGTGAGTATATCCTGGTATATAGGGATAAGTGATAACAAATGTTAGGTTTAAGTTATTAGTTTCGAGCAGTCGAAGCAGGAAGGGCAAGCTTTTAAAGAAAGCCCGGAAACGTAAAGTTATACCGAACTTTTGTCTTAGTAAAGTGTTCGGGATTGCTTAATTAAAAAAAAAAAAAAAAGCAGACTACTGTTAAGGTAGAGGGTACGGGGGAGCAAAATGTTTTGCTAATATTGTTTTTTGTTCCAGTTAATTCGGAAGGTCGGTTATCATTGAAAATTAACGAGTAATGCTGTTCTGTGACATACGTCACAGAAGGGCATCACTATTTCCTAGACCTTGGGTTAGGGTCGCCCCTATCCGTTAAAAGATAGTGGCCACCCGACACCATAAAGATAACAGAGCACCCATTGTAAATATTTTTGGTTAACAGCTTAAAGTCGGGCCACGAAACATTGGACTCCGCATCTTCAATTCCACCAACCTTTCTTCTTAAACTTTTAAATACTTGTCACTTCTTTCTTTCCACAAGTGTGTAAATAACAGTTAAACACTATCTTTGTATATTTGTAAATATGTAATAATAAAAAGAAGTAAACAAGTATGTTGAGACACATACAGTATTGTCATCAGACTAACATTTGTAAGCTTATAGGTCTAAGCCTGGTTTTGTAGGCAGATAGGGTAACATTTGTTTTTCCGGAGAATAGGAGAATGGTGACACTGCTGTAAGATTAGTAATTAACTAATAAATAAAGTAATAAAGAACAGTCTTCCTTGTAAGGATTGTGCTGAGGTTATAATTTTATTTTATCTCTCAAGGGCGCAAGTTGTAATGGTAAACTTAGGTTAAGGGTACTGTATTTTTTTTTTTTCTCTTGAATTAAGGATTATGCGCCTGGTGGTATCACATCACCGAGTTGTTATGGTTGATTGCCATTTGTAATTTGTTTTGTTTTGTCTATTCTGTAATACTTGGGCATTTCGCATAAAAAAAAGAAAACAGCGTAGAATGTACCTTTTGTTTTGGTTTTTATGTTAAACTTAGTTCATATGGTAGGGTACATTCCCTTGTAGTAAAGCCAAGTTACTAGGTTATATTATAATGCTTAAGATAATATTAAGCGACATATATAATGTTATGACATATGGAAGTTGTAATAGTATATGCCATGGTTAACAAGTAACGTTGTAATGGGAACAGAGTGATCTATTTTGTAATGTATAGCCACGTCTGGACACATAAAATTAAGGCTCCTCAAGCCATTGAGAGGCATTGTAACACTTGTAAAGTTTAATTTAATTTTCTTTTCGTTGACTCTTAGAGTCACGGCCCACATAGGGGCAGCCTGAGATTGTCAGATGGACCTTCAGTCTTTTTTTTCTTTTTCTCTTTTCTTTTTTTTGTTTTTAACAAAGGAGATAATGTAATGTAAGAATTAATGTCAAAACAAACCCGCGGTATTTCCGTAGTTAATAAGCAACGCACGGCGTCTTTCGGGGAATTCAAAGGAACCGGCATTCGAGGCCGATTAGAAGAAGTCGTTCCGGGAACAAGCGACGAATTCTGAGAAAAGGAAAAACGTTGAAAGTCCGTTGAAATGGAAGCTACAACTGCAAGCCAATGGCGAAAGTGACGCTGAGTGACCGTGCGATGAAAACTACCAATACAAATAATGTCCACGTGGACTGATTGTCAGTCAGACGAATGACAACTCAGATCCTAGCTAATTGTTACCGTCGAAATGTTATGACCGCACAACGAACGGACCAATAGAAATTGGGCAAAAAGGGGCGTGACATGACGCCACGCGGAACAAGGAAGGGAGCGCGAGCGCGCTCGGAGAGACAGTCCCGGTGGAGCTCTAAGGACGAACAGACGCAACCAGAAGTTGGCCGGTCGAGCCGCCATTATATCCGCGAGTGAAGTTCATCCCGGGCGGCGAGGGAGTTAGCAAAAAGGTCTGCAGCGGTCTGCGTGTGAGGGAACACGCGTGAAGTCTGCGGCGGGCGGCTACCACGAGCATCCCCCGGTCAGCAGGCACGGTCGGCGGCCAGCGACCAGCACGACACCGGCGACTCCGGTGTCAGGCGGCGTGTCTCGAGGACTCGAGTTCTGCACGTCATTGGCAGTCAGTGAACTGCGGTCCCAACGTGGATGAGAACGGTATGTTCGGTAAAGACTATTAAGTGCGCGTATGGTTCCCGGAATCCCCAAACCGAGTGTTGATATCATGTCGGGATATTATTGTATACTTCAATAGATTATACCTACTTCGATTTATATTTGACTTTCCGTTGTATTCCATAAATGAACCTACCCCTGGAGATAAGGTTTAGTACAGAGGTAACCGCTGCTCCCATCAGCGAGGATTCCTACTGGCAGGAGTAAGGAACCAGGATCGGTTACCCGGCTGCGAGTGAGTCGGTTTCCCAAGGTAATACTATTACTTATACCCTGTACTAAGTGGTGATAGTGGTAACACAAAATAACATTACAGGCTGTGTTTGTCCAAGAATATTAAAAATATATATATTTATTTAGCTTTCATTATTTTATGACCGTCTCACGCTGAGATTGCCTCCGCGTTAAACTACAAGCAACAACAGACAAGCATACGGCCCGCCTGATGTGAAGCGGATGCCGCAGCCATATTAACGCTCGCAAAAATAAAAATATCGCTCGCGCGCCGCCACCCCCACTGCTAATGCAGCATCTCCTTCCTTTCTGGTGACCTCACTCACTCGCAGGAACACAACAATCCTCAAGGGAATTGTTATTTGGCTGCGGTATTCTGTGAGGTGGAGGTACATTCCCCAATCGGGTAGCTTACAATTACGCTCCCTACCTCTCTTTTCGCCAGAGCTTCGTTTGTCAGTCAGCAGGGTGCACCGCGTGCAGGTGAAGTTGGCTTTGGTTGACACAGATGTTGATGAACCACTTACACCCCAAATTTGTAAGTCAAACGTAAAAATCTATGCATGGTAATTGCTTTACATGTAATACGAGTCAATCGCCTTGCGTCTCCCGCAGCGTATGTCGCAAAAAGCTACCACGCGCTTTAGAGTATGCGCTATAATTTTACTTCTAGACCGGTAACTTGATCCGTAACTTAGCAGTTAGTGAACTGCCGTATTTATACGACTCCATAGTTGATCACACCGAAAGTTGAACCGAAAAGTTTTTCAAGGGTTTTTTTTGTGCAACCTTATCAAATACATCTGTATTTTTTCAGCATCCTCAACCGCTTTCTCTTGAAATATAACCCCAGCTTTATAATTTCAGCGATCTTCTGTTTCTGTTCTCCTGAATTTGCGTGTTTATCGCGCAATGGGTTACACCACGTTACACCACGGTGAATATACTAGACAGTAAATAAACTTCGAACCAACGCGGCTACCAGGCAATTGTTGCGGAAGATTAGAGCCTCCACAGACTTAACGATTCTATGCTGTTTCATATTGCTATTCCATTTTAGTACATAACCAAACCAACCAACCAAAAAAAATATATATGATATGTATATGAACGATTTATTAATAGAACTTTCCATTAAAATTGAAACCGCTGCTGTTTGTGAGTTATAGCGCGATATTTCGTTTCAATTTAACAAGGATATCTCTAAAACCATTATTAAATAAATTTCATTGCCGAATGTAATTTATAAATATCACTACATAGTATAAAACAAAGTCGCTTTCTCTGTCCCTATGTCCCTTTGTATGCTTAAATCTTTGAAACTACGCAACGGATTATGATGCGGTTTTTTTTAATAGATAGAGTGATTCAACTGGAAAGTTTATATGTATAATATATGCATAACATAGTAGAAAAACACTGATAATTTAGAGGTTTCTAATGTGATGTCGTAAATAAACACATTTTTTTGCTCTTTCATTGCAAACGCTGGCTGAACCCAACGAGATAGATCAAAATAATGTAGTACAGTATTGTTCACCTTAAAATGGTCTACAAAAAAGTTCGCGATGGTATATGTCTATCTCTTAGTGGTAACACACAATAACCATTATTTTATCCTTTGCTTTTTACAAGAAATAATGCCTTATTTACGAAGCGATTTTAAGCAATACAGAATTAATCCTTATCCAATTAAGTACCTTAAATACATTGCGCATTTAATATAGATCAATATGGCCCTTCACAGCATGTAATTTAAATGAATAGTTTAGAAGATATTACACATTTAAAATGCAGGGACATAACGGCTGTGGCGGTACCGGCCGCGGAGCCGGCGGCGTGTGCCTATAACTGGGGAAGGACTGGATAGGACAAAGCGCAAAGACCTTCTGTAGTACATTTAGTATCAGCATTGCACCCGTGCGAAGCCGGGGCGGGTCGCTAGTATTATATAAAAATTTAATTTACGGTTACTAGATATGTGACTAATTTCATCGAAATCGACTATAAAAACACTATTACAAGACTGGTTCGTGAGTAATAATAACTCAAATATACCTAGAAACCATACACAATGTATGTTTTTCGACACAACGCGATTTTTTATACTACATCGAGTGGCAGACAAGAATAAGATTCATTTATTTGTAGAATACCAACTGGGGGGCTACAGTTGAGTACGGAATCACAGTGAGCGTAACAATTTAGGTACTGCAATAAATCGTATTTTCGACTATTGGACCATTCCTGTATCGTGTATATTGAATCGTCGTCTTTAACCCATCTTGTTTTCTACTTGATATATATGCCATGCCCCTGCGATCCTCCCGTTGTTTCTCCAAATAAACCACTCAGTAATAGTCCTCGGATCCTTTCAGTACTCCCAAATTCAATTTGTTGTACAAACAAACGTAACACAGGACATAATGTCGGATGTTTATCCTGTGTGCTTAGGAGATGCAACCCGATTTAATACTGTTTGTTTCTGGCAATCAGCTTGTGGAGACAACGCCTGGAGAAGGGTTGGTTATTTTCGGAAATTAAAGGTACTTTTTGAGGTACCTAATAATAAATTTAAATTAAAAAGTCCTCTTCTAGTGCCATCTCCTAAGAGAGATGGACTTTTTTTATACAACGTCGGGTAACATACGGCCCGCCTGATGTGAAGTGGTTACTGTAATCATATCAAGCTCTCAAGCTCGCAACATGGCTCGCGCGTCGTCACCCCCGCCGCCAACGCGGGCAACTTCATTATGAAGTTGACACTTTTAGAAATGAATGAACGCGGTTGTGAATACATCTCGATTTCAATAATACAATATATGATAATAATTGTTTATTTACTATTCACAAGGTATTACATAGTTGTAGTACAAACATATTGCAGACCTTCATAAATCACGTCCTTGTGAGAGTCTTGATGAGATTTCAATGAAGTCGGTTTCTCTTTATAATTAAAATAGACGATGCTCCCGACTTCATTCGCGTGGAAACTTACTAACTATGTAATATACGAGTATATACTAAAAATAAATCTATCCCACGGGAGCTGTACATTATTTTCGGGATAAAAAGAAGCATGTATGCTATTCCTAACTATAATCTATCTCTATGCCAAATTTCATTCAGATCTCTTCAGCCATTTTGAATTTAAAACATGACACCACTTCGGATCACTCTTTTTCGAACACAAAAGAAAAACAATTTAAAATCGGCCCATAAACAGCGGCGCTATTGCGTGAAGTCCCTAAAAACTTTGATCGAAATATCTCCAGATTCTATTATCAGAACCTAATGAAATTTATATAGTGGTTCTATATAAATTTCATTAGGGGTAATTTGAGCAGAGCATCTTCTTTTCAACACAAAATAAAAATAAAAAAAATATCAAACAAAAAAAAACATGTATCATGTTTATGAAATGATTGGATTCATAAATTACCGACGCTACATTTGTTTATTAAATAAATAATAAATATTTTTGGACAATTTACACAGCGCCATCTAGTCCCAAATTAAGCACAAAGATTGTACCTACTATGATTACTAGATAAGTCATAAATGTACTTAAATACATTTTTTTTTTGTAAATACATACCTACTTATAACTTATAATACACAGAAAATACCCGACCAAGACAAACAGACATGTTCATGCATACAAATATTTTGTGCGGGGATCGAACCCACGACGTCGGAGTCAAAGAAGCCATTGTTACCCATTCGACCACTGGGCTCGTCAACTTTTATGCTCGAATGTGAAGAACCTGGTCTCAGCCAACCCTCAGCAGCGTGGTGGAGTTTGCTCAAAACCCCTACGAATGAGGGGAGACCCGTATCCCAGCAGTGGGATGAATAAGGGTTGACGAAGAAAGAACCTGGAAATTTTTATATTGTTGTTCGTTGGCTTTTAGTGGAATTTTGTAGATATTTTGTTGTAATTAAATCCCTTGACAGTTCTGTCAAACGACATAAAGTCCCTTCCGACCCATGGCTACACTTTACATTAGAAAAGTTAATATGGCCGTTCAGTATTCTTAATTTTTTAAATTTTCCACGCAACTTTCTATTTTTTTTTTCTTTCATAAGAAGTTTCTCCTGACAATAACAAATGCAACAAAAGAATTAGGGAAATAGGACCAACCGTTAACCGTGATGCGATGATGTAGGAAAATTGACATTATTTTTTATATAAAATACTAGCTGCAACTTCGTACCGCCTAACAGTCAATGAATGTCGTGGTATACATATTACCTGAACAAAATTTATGATGTCTTGAAATTTATACGATGAATACCTAATAGAAAATAATACAGAAGCACGATGGCGTCATTGTGCGTGTCAGTCTAATTGCACATACATGAGTTTATATTATCTCGATCTCCTCCGTGCTTCGGAAGGCACGTTAAGCCGTCGCTCCCGGTTGTTATCTTTAGATTTTTTTTTTTTTTTTTTTTTATACCACTAGAGTGGCAAACAAGCTTACGGCCCGCCTGGTGGAAAGCAGCTACCGCAGCCTATGAACGCCTGTAACACCAGGGGCATCACATGCGCGTTGCCGACCCTGTAAAAACCTCTTCACGCCCTTTTTGAAGAACCCCATGCTGTAGTCTCCTGGGAAAACCTCCACAGGCAGTTCATTCCACAGCTTGACAGTACGCGGGAGAAAGCTTCTCTGGAACCGCACAGTACGCGACCACTTGGGCTCCAATGTGTGAGGATGAATTGCCTGTCGATGGCGAGCGGTGCGACTGTAGAAGGAGGCCGTGGGCATCATGTCAAACAACTCCTCTGAACACACCCCATTGTACAATCGGTAGAACACACAAAGGGACGCAAAATCTCGTCTCAGACTTAACGGTTCTAAACCGTCTGTAAGTTTGGGATCCTCAACAATCCTCACAGCACGCCTTTGGATTGAGTCACAAGGTGCAAGCTGGTATCTAGGCGCTCCCGCCCATAGATGGCAACAGTACTCCATATGCGGCCGAACTTGAGCTTTGTAAAGCATAAGTCTTTGCCGCGGGTTGAAGTACTGCTTTGCCCTGTTGAGCACACCTAGTTTCTTCGACGCCAGCTTGACCTTTCCCTCCAGGTGACAACGAAACTGAACATCGCTGGAGATTTCAACTCCGAGGATCCCAATGTTTTTAGCGACGGTAAGGGGTGTGTTCTGGAATTGCGGAGCCACAGCAAAAGGGGTTTTTTTAGCGGTGAACGCGCAGACTTGTGTCTTTGTGGGATTGAACTGAACTAGGTTCTTTCGTCCCCAGTCGGACACACTATTCAGTGTGCTCTCCATTTCCGACACAAGTTGTTCGCGGCTCTCCTCCACCAGAGAGCGGGGGATATTGGCGCGGCCCGTGTAATAAGTGTCCCCGGTGCTGTCGTCAGCATAGCAATGAATGCTGTCAATAGACAACATATCATTGATATGCAGCAAAAACAGCGTCGGGGACAACACCGAGCCTTGCGGGACGCCAGCATTAATGTCCATGCTATCGGAGCAACTACCATCCACAACGGCTCTAATACTTCTGCAGGACAAGAAGCTAGCGACCCATTCGCACAAACCCTCAGGTAAACCGTATGCAGGTAACTTCGAAAGAAGACTGCGGTGCCAGACCCGATCGAACGCCTTCGCCATATCTAGACTAACAGCTAATGCTTCACCTTGACTCTCCACGGCTGAAGCCCAGCGATGTGTAAGATACACTAGAAGATCACCAGTCGAGCGACCATGACGAAAGCCGTATTGATGGTCGCTGATCAAGTCGTGATCTTCTAGGTATTTCAGGAGCCGGTTGTTGATCACGCGCTCCATTACCTTGGAGAGAAGGGAGGTAACGGCGATAGGCCTGTAATTCGATGGGTCTGATCTGTCACCCTTTTTGGGCACAGGGTGCACGTTCGCAGTCTTCCATGATGACGGAACCTGCCTGGTGGAATAAGAGAGCGCAAAAAGGCGCGTAAGAACTGGACACAACTCAGGAGCACACAGCTTTAGCACCACTGCCGGAATGCCATCTGGCCCACTCGACTTATGAACGTCGAGGGATAGCAATACCCGCCGGACATCTCGTTGAGTAAATGAGATTTCCGGCATGGAATCACCACACCACGGGATGGAAGGCGGTGCGGCGTCCCCGTCGTTCAAAGTCGAGTTTGAGGCAAAAAGATTACCCAACAGATCCGCTTTCTCCTTAGCACTGTGGGCCAGACTACCATCCGGTTTTCGGAGTGGTGGAAAGGTCGACTGACAAAAGTTTCCCTCGGCAGCCTTAGCAAGCGACCAAAAAGCACGGCTCCCAGATGGGTGCTTAGCTAGGCGCTCACCAATCCTGCCGATGAACTCAAACTTTGCCCTGGCAATTACTCTCTTACTGAACCTCGAGGCAGCATTGAATACGCGTTTCAAGTCAGAAACACCAGGATCTCCATTGATACGAGCCGTGGTCCAAGCCTCGTATGCAGCTTGCTTGCGGAGTTTAGCTTCTCTACAAGACCCATTAAACCACGGCCGCTTCTTAGCACCTGAAGTAGCCACCCGCCGGTTTGGAATAAATAATTCCATCCCAGCTAAAATCCCCTCAGCTACAGCAGATGCACAGGTGTCAGTATCTTCTGAATCGAAACAGAGCCGCCTCCACGGGTATGATGCGTAAAATTCACGCAGTCCATCCCAGTCTGCTGACTTATAGTGCCACATGCGACGCCATCCGATAGACCGGGGTGCGTCTGGGCTAGCACATGGCACTTGGGTCCGGATAAGGCAGTGGTCCGACGAGCCTAGTGGCGCATCCACAGAGATTGTATACTCATCCGGATGTGTGGTCAGCAGAAGGTCCAGTAGAGAGCTAGTATGGTCCTCAATATCTGGTATTCTCGTTGGTGAATGAACCAGCTGTGAGAAACCATAGGCCAGAGCAAAATCATGGAAAGACCTCCCCGCGAAGTCAGTGGACCGAGAGCTGAGCCACTCGGCATGGTGGGCATTGAAGTCTCCCAAAATCACTAACTCCGCGGAGGGGTACCTCTCGATGACTCTGTCAGTCGCCAATTGCAGGTGCTCGATCAATCGAGTTGTGTCTGTATCACCGCTATGAGACCTGTATAGGCACGCGTAGATACGGGTGTGGCCGCCCTGTTCCACGCGTACCCACAACACTGACAGGTCCCTGTCTTCAAGGCCGTGAAGACGTCGACAGCAAATATCATCCCGGACGTACATACATACCCCGGCTCGACGTACAAAAGCATGTTCAAGTTTGTACCCGGGGTATAACAAGTAAGAAGTATCGCCCGGACAAGATATCTGCGTCTCCGTTAAAAAAAGCAGGGTCGGCTTTGCAGTCTCTAGGTGATGGTGAACTGCATTTAAGTTTGTGTGAAGTCCCCTAATGTTACAAAAGTCCACGTCGAATGTGGATGAGGACGCCGCTGTAGAAACCTTTCTTTTTTTCTTCCTAGCCATTATAAGGGGATAGAGGTTTAATAAATAAGAGAAGTTGTTCTGTCTGACGGCACAAGAGACAAAAAGCGCAGAGTCTACCCCCGCAGTACAGTGCAGGTTGTGCGGTTTGCTAGCGCGGCGGGCGGAAGGGCCCCCGGTCCCCCCCCTGCTGCAGCAGCCGGGTCCACTCCGGTCTCCTCCTCCGGCACGACTACTACAACAGGGACTTTGCACAGGTTGGCGGTTCAGCCTCCCGGGGCGGAGATTACGTGATCCCCGGGTTCGGGAACCCTACTGACCTGCGGGCGGCCAGCGGACAGCCGTTTCACCGGGTCTCCCTGACCGCCGCGCCAACATGCCGCGCCTACACCGCTAGCGGCGGTTCGACAGCCGCTGGTCTCCCCGCCGTCAGCACAACAACTCCTCTAAAAAGCCCTGGTGACCTAGCTCACTCGCAGGAACACAGCATAGCCATTATGGCTGCGGTTTTCTGCCAGGTGGAGGCACTTCCCCAGTCGGATGCTGGCCAAGCCTGGAGCGAACGACCTCACTGTGCCCCTCTCCCATTTGACCAGTGAAAGGGGAGCACAGTATGATGTTTCGCTGCGTCCTACCTCTCTTTCGCCATAGCCTCGTTAGCTGGTCGGCAGGGTGCACCACGTGCAGGTGAGGTTGGCTTTAGCTCGAAAGATGTTGATGAGCTACTTACACCCCATATCTAGATTATCTCGAGCTCCTCCGTGCTTAGGAAGGCACGTTAAGCCGTCGGTCCTGGTTGTTATCATTAGATGGCAGTCGTTAAACCAAGTGCCCTTTAGGGGCTTAGAGAATTCACTGGCCTCCGTCAACCCGCAGTTGCGCAGCGTGGTGGAGTATGCTCTAAACATCCTCGGTTGAGGGAAGACCCGTATACCAGCAGCGGATAAAAATTAAGTTCAGTACTTGACTTAGTAAAACAAATTACCAATTGACAACCAATAAATATTTCAATCCACAAAACAATTTTCAAAACAACAACAGACAACTTTCGCGACGTAAAAGTGAGACCGATCGATTGATTTGACATTTAATTGACAATGAATAAATATCCCAATCTGTTTTCAACTGACACTATTTAATTTTTACATTATGGGAAAATGTTTTTTCTTTTATATAATTTTTTCGTAAATTTTTCAATGTTTTTAATACTTTGTAATATATATTTTTTTTTTTTACACAAATTACACAGCGCCATCTAGCCCCAAAGTAAGCGAAGCTTGTGTTATGGGTACTAGACAACTGATAAACATATGTAAATACACTTTTTTTTTTGTAAATACATACTTATGATGCATAGAAAACACCCAGACCAAGACAAACAGACATGTTGATGCACACAAATATTTGTCTTGTGCGGGGATCGAACCCGCGACCTCGGAGTCAAAGTGGCCATTGCTAACTATTCGTCTTATTTGCCTTCACATTGACGAATCATGAAAAGAGAGGAAGGGTATTATAAGCTACCCAACTGGGGAATGTCCTGACAGAATACCGCAGCCAAATAACTATTCCCTTGAGGGTGTCGTGTTCCTGCGAGTGAGTGCTGCTGCTGCTGCTGCTTTGGCAGCGGGGATGGTGGCGCGCGAGCGATATTATTTGTTGCGAGCGATAATATGACTACGGTAACCGCTTCACACCAGGCGGGCCGTATGCTTGTCTGCCACCCGACGTAGTATAAACAAAAAACTTATAATTCAAATACTGACTTAGATTTGGTTATGTATTAAAATATTTTTATACAAAATTGAATTCCCGGAAAACAAATAGACCTTACAGTACCCATGAAAAGAGGATGAAACGATACAAAACACAATAAGTTTCACATCATCAATACCTTGACAAATAGACTTGGGTCAGTGCGGGGCAAAGGTCGATTTATTCGCTCATTTTTACTGCGGCTAAGTGACCTCGGGCACCCTTTGTCGGCCCCCGCCCCTACCTGTCAATGTTATGTATCGCCTTTTGAATTATTCAGCTTTTTGTGAATATGCTTCATTTTTGGCAAAAAATTGCTTTTGCTCGCGGCGAATTTACAAATGCGATACGATTCCAGTCATTACCAGCCCCCTTACCACCATCTCTTATTGCGATTCAATAACTGAATAGTACGCTTATTCATACCAATGAATAAGCGACTCTATTCTATTTGAAATAGAGTCGCTTATTCATTGGTATGAATAAGCAATCTATTTAATTATATTATAAATCGGCCGTGTGGTTTCCGGCAGACTAAATACCGCAGCCAAATAACAATTCCGTTGAGGGTTGTTGTGTTCCTGCGAGTGAGTGAGGTCACCAGAAACAAAGAAAGGAAGGAGAATAGGCTGGCAACGGATCGGCGACCCCTTGGTATTGCTGATCTCCATGGGCGGTGGTGATTGCTTTCCATCAGGTGACCCACATGCTCGGTTGCTACCCTCTCATATATAAAAAAAAAAAATATATACGCTATGCCCTACCACTCTTTTCGCCAGGGCCTCGTTTGTCTGTCAGCAGGGTGCACCGCGTGCAGGTGAGGTTGGCTTTGGTTCAAAAATGCTGATGAACCACTTACACCTCAAAATCATTTTTCAATTCCGTTTGTTTGAACTGACGACAAATAAACACATCTTTCTACTCTCATTGGTATCATCCTACATTGTCGAACAGAATAATAAAAAGTTCTTTAAGAAAAAAAAATTGGTTGCCTGTAAAGTCGGTATACGGGCGAAAGTTTTACGTGACAACGACTTTGAGTGATAAAATGTTTTCGAGTGGAAGGGACGCATGCCTTTCACTTTTTATGTCTGTCTCTCTCGCTCTTAGAAGGGACGCTCTTACAATGAGAGCGAGTGAAAGGCACGCGCCTTTCACTCGCTCTCATTGTAAGCGCATAACGTGAGCCAGTTTCTTGAAGTGTCACCCGGCTAACCAATTTATAAGACGTTGTCACGTCAAAATTAACTTGATAAAAATATAAAACTCACTAACTGGAGTTCCCAGACTGCGCATATCCAAAATGATAAAAAGATTACTTTACAAGCACCCATGAATTTGGACCTGTGGATTCTTTGAAACTTATTTCATATCAAGTGACGCCTCACTCGGCTCAAGTGCGGAGAATTGTGTACCTTCGCAATATAAATGTAAATTTGTTAAGCCACCGAAAGACTTTCAGCGGGACCCTACATAAAATGGCACTTTTATGAACGGGACTTGGCCAAATTTTAATAAAACCGAACTTGCTTCATAAAATATGAACTTCGAGTATAGGAAGCCGAAGTGTAGTTTTAATGCGAGGCTGTGGAGCCAAAAGTAACCGTCTTTTGTATGAAATATGATAAGACAGTTCCAGAAGACGTCGAAGATGGGATTGATCAAAAACAATGACAAATAAACGGTAAAGGGGTCTTAGTAAAGATCCTACTTGTAGCATAGCAAGTTTTTTTTTTTGACAATTTTAATTCTAATGTATTTGTAATATAATTTCTGACATAATATCGACATTCATTGAATAATAAAGGAACTTGATCTGATATCCATTTATAATAATGTCAAATAATGTGCCACCTTCTTTGGAGATATGTACAATCAATAGAAGTAAACAAATGTATTTTTTGCATGTATTATGTACTAAGTCCTATACTTTATCTTATACCATCAAATTGTCACCATATTTAATGCAAATAAATTATATTTTATTCTATTCTATATTCTATTCTAGTCTATTCTAGCATCGACGACTTACCTGCTTTTCGGAAGCTAGCGAGCGAACGTTCCGCATCGCCAAACAGACGCTTTACGAACTTTGGCACCGATCGCTGCAATTCAGTTGTACAATACAGCGACCCTGCACATTTTCATATGAAATCATTTACCAGTTTTTACGCTGGGCTAGGAACTTTGGGACTAGATCCTGGGTTCTTTTTCAAAATTTTATACATCCACTTTACGTACGCTCCTCCTCCTTTTTTTAAATTCATAACTTAACACTTAAAGAAAAGGCAAATACAAATTAAAAAAAAAAAATACAAATGTGACTTTTTCAGAAAATACAAGTTATAGGTACTTATAATGATATATTTTTTTGTAATAACATCAATATTTTATCGATATGTGCTTTGATTTGACGAAGACAACAAATATAAAACTTGAATTTTGTTAATTGAATCAGTTCAATATATATTTTTTAATATCTCGTACTATCAAGCTGTGGAATGAACTGCCTGTCGAGGTTTTCCCAGGAGACTACAACGTGCGGTACGT
Source organism: Hypsopygia costalis (assembly GCA_937001555.2). Classification (NCBI taxonomy): domain Eukaryota; kingdom Metazoa; phylum Arthropoda; class Insecta; order Lepidoptera; family Pyralidae; genus Hypsopygia; species Hypsopygia costalis. Next base: position 32,623,942 of record OW443329.2, read on the forward strand.
ATTTCAAAAAGGCGTGAAGAGGTTTATACACGTTTAACAACGAACGTGTGATGGTACTGGTGTTGCAGGAGTCCATAATCTGCGGTAACTGCTTTCTTTCAAGCCCGTATGCTCGTTCGTCACATTAGTGGTATAATATAATCTTAATATATAAAAATTTCGTGTCACGTTGTTTGTCCGCGATGGAATCCGAAACTACTGAACCGATTTAAATCAAATTTTGCACAGTGTGTGCAGTTTGATCCAACGATATGGGATAGTTTTTAACTCAATTATGAAACAGAAGCACTTATAATTGTCATCAACATAAAGTTATTTTGGATTGAATGTGGCTCAATAGTATATTTAGAGCCAAAACCAACCTCACTTGCACATGGTACATGCCTCCGGCTAGCAAAAGGGGCTTTGGTGAAAGAGAAATAGGACATAACGAGCGTATACTGGTGTAATCATAAAGATTTGATATTAATTGATCTTTGATTTGTTTCCGCCCCGTATAGCTGAATAACTATTAAAAAATTGGAAAAATTAACGTAAAAATATTTAAAGGCGATACGAAGTTCGCCGGATCAGCTAGTAACATATATTTATTTGAAGGAGAATGAAATTAGGCATTTTTTTTTTTTTTATACTACGTCGGGTGGCAGACAAGCATACGGCCCGCCTGATGTGAAGCGGTTACCGTAGCCATATTAACGCGCCGCCACCCCCGCTGCCATCGCGGCATCTCCTTCCTTTCTGGTGACCTCACTCACGCGCAGGAACACAACAGCCCTCAAGGGAACCGTTATTTGGCTGCGGTATTCTGTGAGGTGGAGGTTCATTCCCCAGTCGGGTAGCTTACAATTACGCTCCCTACCTCTCTTTTCGCCAGAGCATCGTTTGTCAGTCAGCAGGGTGCACCGCGTGCAGGTGAAGTTGGCTTTGGTTCAAAGATGTTGATGAACCTCTTACACCCCAAAATACAACATACTAGGGAATTGTTATTTTTTTCTAAAAATAATAATGCCCCAGTTGAAAAGGAAGAAATAACAATATGGAATTGCGTCAAGAATGTAGCATTGGCCATAATATCTTTAGATACGCAGGGATAAAAGGGTATGGTCAGTATTATTTCAGGGCCACGCACAATTTAATCGGAGCCTGAGTTTCATTAGAGCAGGCTTCAACATTGTCGAATTCTTAAAAATATATTATTATAAAACATTGTCCCTTATCAATCTCATTCCAGAAAAAATGTTTTGCAAATTACAGTTTAAATACTTGTAGTATACTCTGTGCATTAGTTGATAGTACCAAAATCCGAAACAATATTTTAGTTACAGTTATAAATTAAATTAAATTTCGCTTTGACTAATTATGGAAGCTTTTGTTCGCATATTCGCTACATTTCGGACAATCGTGGTCAAAATTTATTTACAATAACAATGAAACACATGACAGAATAATAACTATCAATAAATGATATTGTAAATACTGTAGATATGGCATACCCATACTAAATTGCGAATCAAATATTCACATAGAAAAACAAATCACAGATAGGTACCTACATGGAAAATATTCCAAAAATCATCTGTCCTTTTTCATGATAGTTCAGTAACTAAAATATATCTTGGCACTGACGAAGAGAAAGCCCAAGGCAATTCTATTCGAGCTAAAAGGAAATTGAATAAAAAATACCTACCGCTTGAGAGAAAATAAAAGTCGGCGCGGGGCTCGGAGAGGAAAGTGTGCTGATTCACGCACGCGAGCGCCTGGTAAATGCGGAGTAATTACAGCTTCGAGAAATAGCTAGTCAGCCTTCGTTTTGTGGAGCGGAATAAGTTTACTACTTTAAGGCAACACTGAAATGAAATGACAAGGGCCCAATGGCTGAATAACTACCGAAAATAAAATAAATATAATGTAGGTACATACTAAATATTTACTTTTTAAAAATCAAACCAAATCGTAATACTTTAATATTCACATTGGTGGCCGAGGGGACAATATGTATATTTGGGTATGTTTATAAACCATAAACAATTGTGTAACACAGTTTTCCGATTCGTTGTATATTTTGCGAATAATTAACCTTTCACTTCGAGTGACGTGATTGAGTTTTGCAAGGGACGGCTCTAAGTGTTTATTCTCATATTGAGCAACACAGTTGAGGTTAAAGCGTAAAGTCTAAAGCGAAGGGAGAACAAAAATATACCAAAATAACATTAAAACTTTCACGTAGTCTCGTAGACGATTTGAATACAAAATATAAAAAACATGGAAATGATGAGTCACAGAAGCAATGCCTGCGAAGTGTAGACGAAGTAATTAGGCACGGTGTCGAACAAAATAACTAGTCAGCTTTCGCGGAGTTTATAGAAACAATTCACTGCTGCAAGCAATTAAGACGGAGGATAAAAGTTTCAATAACTTCGCAGCAGATGTTCGTGTTTCAAGTTACTTACTTCGAAATACTTTTTAACGTAAACATAAGATATTTTGTGAAAGAAAATTAGCATTAAAATAATTAACAACACCGGCCTGTTAAGGAGGGAACAAACAAGGATGATTTTATAGTAAAGTGATAGTTTTCAAATAGTTTTGCACTTATGTATTATGCATACCAATGTAATTTATTAAAGAAAGTACTCGTATCATAAATAAATAAATAAATGTTTCTGGACAATTTAAACAGCGGCGCTATCTAGTCCCAAATTAAGCGCAAAGCTTGTACTATGGGTACTAGACAACTGATAAATGTACTTAAATACATGTCTCAAACACCGGACGTGTTTACGTGTTGTGCGCGCACTATTATTTTGTTTTTATTTTATTACCATCTATTTCAATGAGTACGAAATGCGGAGGATGTGAGGGCGAAATATACGATATATCGTATATGGAGTGTGCTCAAGAATCCTGCAAGAAACTATACCATCTGAAGTGCCTTGGTTGGTCATCGGAAAAGTTCGAAGCATTAACCGCAGAAGACAGGAACAAGTGGATATGCCCAGATTGCGTCCGCCTAGTGCCGAAACGGGACAACTCAGATACTCCGGTCCGAGGAGTCTCAATCATGAATAAAACATTTACACCTAGCAACAATAAAATAATAATAAAAGAAGTAAGGCTAGTGGCGATTATGAACGTCAACACTGGCCGCGGTTCTCGTCTCAATCCAAATGATTTGTCGATGTTGGAATATGATAGTAGAATCTTGCAGGAGCTTCAAGAATTTCGCCTTGAGGTAAAAGCAAGTACCGAAAGTCAAAAGAAGGAATATTCCCTTCTACTAAATAGATTTAATAATACTGAAACAGAGTTGCAAGAATTAAAAAAGATAATGAAGGTACTTGAAGAAAAAGCTAATAAAGTCGACGTTTTAAAAGCACAAATTGAGATTTTGGTACAAAAAAATGAACGATTAGAGGCTTGTTTGATGTCTAAAGGTACCGAATATAATTCAAATGTTGTCTCCCAGACCCTACCTGAGCAGCCATCGTTATCATTTGCGCAAATTATGCAGGTAAATCAAGATAAATCTACTAGCAAAATCTTGTCAACAAAGAAGGTTGGGGCCACAAAGTCGGCGGATATACCGGTGGCGAGCAATGAAAACCACAAAAAATCCAAGTCTAATCAAGAAAGTACGAATGATACAGAAACATCAGTAGGGGCATGTGTGGCCACAAAGTCAGCGTCAGAGGGAGTACTAGGGTATATTGCAAATCATCAAATAGAAAGTAAAAATGAATGGAAACAAGTAGTGTCCAAGAAGAAAAATAAATATCACAGGAATGAGGTGAAAAAAGGAGGAAATACCAATATTTCTGAAATACAGGGTATGGAGAAGAAAAAATATTTACATGTGTGGCGTCTGCATAAGGCAACCACTCCTGAAAATCTTGAAAAACACGTCAAAAATATTTTCGGAATAGACGTCCCTGTAATGGTAGATAAAATAAAACATAAGACGGAGCGCGACTATTCCTCCTTCATCATTGGGGTTCCTGAAAGCAAGTATGAAATGTTGTGCCAACCTTCAAATTGGGCAGTAAATATTGAATTCAGTGAATGGGTGTGGTTTCGTAGATCAACCAGTAGAACATAAACGTAACCACCAGAGACCCCTCAGTACATCTATTGAAGTTTATTACCAAAATGTTGGGGGGCTTCGCACCAAACTAGAGGAGTTCTATTCGAGCGTGGCATCATCGTCTGCAGACCTTCTTGCTATCACGGAAACAGGCTGCAATGAGTCTATACGTGATGCGGAATTAGTGCCACCAGAATATACAATTTTAAGGTGCGATCGTATGGACGGGCGTAAACAGGGCGGTGCGTGTCTCGTGGCCACACCGCGTCTAGAGCTACGACGAGTGCCGGTCCCGTGTGACGTCAACATCGACGATCGTAAGTTTGAACTGGTTTGTGCCGCGGTCTACAAACGAAATAGATTTCTATTCCTATGCTGTATTGTTTATATTCCGCCGAGTAGCAGTGACAATGAGTATATGTTATTATTCAGGGTAATTGAAGAATACTGTAATAATTACAGTGAAATTATTGTAATAGGTGATTTTAATTTATATTCATGTTCTTCATATATAAGTAATTATTACGAGTACTTTCGAACATATTGTGGGTTCGCTCAGAGTAACGAAGTTGGTAACTGCAATAATCGTTATTTAGACTTAGTACTGAGTACGTTTACGGCCGGCGGAGGCGTGAGTGTGCGGGTAGCTGACTCGCCACTTGTACGGGTAGATAGGCACCATCCTCCTCTCGAGGTAACAGTGTCCATGTGCCGGCGGTTGTCGGAAGTCGAATATGACAATCATAAAGACTCGCCATCAGGCGGCACGGGCGCGGAACTACATCAATGGAATTTTAACAAAGCGGACTTTTTCTCATTATATTCTTTAATAGCTGCATTTGACTGGACCCCCATTTTTGATTTAGACTTAGAATCGAGTTTAAACTTTTTTTATGACACTATTAACTCATTTATTGATGACTGCGTACCTAGAAAAAAGCGAAGAAGTGTAAACTCGAGATACTGTTATCCCGAGTGGTATACTTTTGAGATTATTCGCGACATAAAATTGAAAGCTACCCTACATAAAAGGTATAAAAGAAGTAAGGCTAGTGGCGATTATGAAGCGTTTGCTCTGTGTAGGGCGAAAGTCAAAAAACAAATAGATATTGCTCATAAACTATATCAACAACGTATTCAAAATCAACTACTAGAGAATCCGAAATCTTTTTGGAAGTACATTCAATCAAAAAGATGCAGTCGTACGCCAAAAAAAATTGTAAAGAATGGGGTTGTACTTACCAATGAGGAGTGTGCTAGGGAGTTCGCAGATTATTTTCAATCGGTATACAGTGTTGAGCATTCTGAACTAAACGTAGGTACAGCTGTAAAGCAGGCAAGTGGGGATAATGAAGGAGCGCGTGTTCATCTGGAGCAACTGGAACTCGACGAGGTACGATACGCCCTTCAAAAAATGAAGCCAACTAAATCGGCAGGACCAGACGGCATCCCGCCTTTCGTACTTAGGGATTGTCGATATGTGTTAGCCGATCCACTGCTTCACATATCTAACCGATGTCTGAAGGAAGCAGTATTGCCAGAGAGGTGGAACATTACACGAGTCGTACCGGTACCAAAAGGAGCTTCCGGAGGAACCATAGAAGGACATAGACCTGTAGCAGTGTTATCAACTCCTGCAAAAATATTTGAATCTGCTATTCACAAGGCAATTTTTTCACAAGTAAGCGCTCAGCTTTCAGAAGCCCAGCACGGATTTCGGCCGGGTAGAAGTACCACCAGCAATCTCCTTACCTACATGGATCAGATTGTACCTATAGTGGATAACGGGGGACAAGTCGATGCCGCCTACTTTGATTTTCGAAAAGCCTTCGACTTAGTCAATAATGACGTATTGCTCAAAAAGTTAGCGGCCATTGGCTTTACTCCTCATTTATTAAAATTCTTTGCCAGCTACCTGAAAGATAGGCGACAATATGTAGAATATGCTGGTCACAGATCAGCACCTTATTTCACAAGGTCAGGGGTGAGTCAAGGAAGCAACCTCGGTCCCCTGGAATTCATACTAATGATAAACGATCTACCGAGAGTGGTCCGGGATGCTAAATGCTTATTATTCGCCGACGACCTCAAGCTTTACCTCCCTGTACGAAATGAAGAGGACTGTATGAGACTACAGAAAGATATCGATAGGGTAGTGAGATGGAGTGAGGAAAATCTTCTGGAATTTAATACGTCAAAGTGCCTTGCAATTAGTTTCTCCCGCGCTCGAACTCCTTTGCAATACAGTTACAAGGTTAACAGTACCACATTAGAGCGAGTCACAGAAGTTAGAGATCTAGGAGTACAATTCAACACAGAGCTGACGTTTCGTGATCACATAGTGAACATATGTAAAAAAGCATTTCGAAATTTAGGCTTCGTTTTGCGTAGAGCAAGTAATTTTACAAATGTGAAAGCTATTGTTACACTTTATAATGCTTTAGTTCGGAGCCAACTTGAATGTAATGCTGTCATCTGGGCTCCACACGAAACTAAATATAGTGTCATGTTGGAGCGGGTACAGAACAAATTTTTAAGGTATTTATTTATGAAGCAGTATGGCGTGTATCCATTTTATCCGCTCATGTACCCGACTTTGTTTGTTATAGGCATGGTCGGGTACAATGAACTTAAGGTTAGAAGGGAACTGTCGTTAGTAACATACATTTTTAAGTTAATAAGAGGCAAAATTTATAACGTAGATTTGTTGGGGTCGTTGGGACTATGTACTCCTGACAGGTATGTGTGGAGGCGGCGCCGGCCGCCGCTGCTGGCCGTACCGAATGCGAGGACTAACCTACTCAAGGACGCCCCAGTGGCCCGCGCCCTTCGTACTCTTAACAGTATACATGAACAGTCTGACATATTCATGTGTGCTCTGAGTGAATTCACTAGGGTGGCACTCGCAATTATTTGTTATCAGGGCATATACTTAATTTGATTAATTAACATAATTAAATTTAATTTTATTCTATTGTCTAATTTAATTGATATTAAAAAAAAAAAATCTGCTCCTATAAAATTTCATACCTATTATTATTAATAATTAATGAATTATAAAATTGTAGTAATGTAATTGTAATGAATGAATGATAATAATAATGATATTGTAAAATGTGGGTGTCTGAATATTATGCTATAATTGTATTGTCACTTTGTTTACATGAATGTTTGTTATGTAATTTTTGCCTGCACTATCGCATTGGGTTGTTAACCTGTTAAGATAGATGTAAGTGGATAAATAAATAAATAAATAAATAAATAAATATTTTTTGTAAATACGTACTCATAATACAAAGCAAACAACCAACTAAGACAAACAGACATGTTCATGCACACAAATGTTTGTCTTGTGCGGGGATCGAACACGCGACCTCGGAGACAAAGTAGCCATTGCTAGCCATTCGACCACTCGGGCTCGTCGCGGAATGACTGGAATAAAACATCTTTGAAAAAAATACTGTATCTGTTACAAACTTAGTCCATCTATATCTATAAAGGAAAAAAACTGACTAAGACTGATTGACATATGAACACAGCCCAAACCGCTGGGTTTATAGATTCCAAATTTGGCACTTATGTTCCATGAGGTCTAGCGGTGCACTATACGAGGGATACCGGCACACGTGTGTACGATGTCATCGGCGCAAGTTACCTAAAGATAATATATTACACAATAAAAAATACTAATCGAGTAGTTGAAACAAGTGACTTCTGTTATGCTATTCAGTACATTTTTCATACCAAAGTACTGCTTTGACAGACGATGAAAAACTACTTTTTTAAGGTGTCAACATCTTCGATCATAGAATAAAAGTCAATATCTCTATTGTCTCAAGATGTGTAGCTGCAAATTGTCATATGAGTGAGTGACCCGTTTAATTTATCTAATTAATTTAGTATAATGTCTCACGTGAGTTTTAATAATAAAATTGTCATATCTCAAAATATCATCCAAATAACATACATTCATACAATATTTCATAGGGATCTTCTTCTTCACGCTTCGCTTGAAGGATTTCAAGCGAAGCGTGAAGAAGCATCTTGTGGCCTACAAGATGCAAGGCAGCGTCAACTGACAAGACATCAAGGTCTCGAGTTGCTGAATATATGGAATGGCCTCCATACAATGAAATTCATTGTATGGTTTGGAAAATAATGCCAAATGTCATTTATTTTTCAAATTTCACTGCAATATTCTGTATCTTGTTACTTAATAGTTTAGTCGCTGGACATTAGCTTTTAGCAAAAAGAAAGTCATTATTTACCATTCTTTAGAGAAATTGTACACTTTTTTTCTCCTACACAAAATTTTAATATTATTTTTTGACTGATGTCTACTTTAACAAATTTCAACATTTATAGCTTTTACTGCAGTATTAAGTTTCTCATTGCCATCATTTCCTTTTAGTTTTTCAGTCCAATAAAGTCAATTTAGTGGCCAAGTGCGGCGGACTCGTCCTCTATTTAATATTTATGCTCGAGCGTCCTTAATTTTTCTCATTTGGTTCTAAGTATTCGGCAAAGGTATTCGGAACGTTGCTAGAATTCTAAAGGTAAGAGTTTATGGACAGGGAATTTTAATGATGGTTTCAATTATTGGGTTCATTTAATAAGTTAAGTTTGGGACGACAAATATCAATATTATTAGTCAAAAGCTCATTAAAAGGTTTAAAACTACGATGTAAATTTTGCTCTGCTATTAATTAACTCGCAATGCTCGCATATATTACAAGCGAGTGATTAAAACTCAATATTATATTTATTATTTGTACTTTCCAGATTACCATCAGGTATCAGAAAATGAGAACTTATGTGATACATATGACAGTGTAAATAAAGCATATTCTATCTATCTATATGACTATAAAATAAATTATGTTTACATTAACTTCCGCCGGCGGCTTCGGCCGCGTGAAACACGGCTATAAAGGTAGCTTGTGGCGTGCTGTTGGCGAGTAAACGACACTACGGTACCGAATCTCCAGAGAGTCGGTCAGGACCTTTGTCTCCGGCGTGTCTTCGTCGGTCCAGCTCTGGCTTGCCTGCAGTGGCCGTCTAGAGGTAACGTAACATTAGCTATATGTAAATAAAAGTGAAAAGAAAATAATAATAAATAAATAAATAAATATTGTCAGACAAATTACACAGCGCCATCTAGCCCCTAAGTAAGCGAAGCTTGTGTTATGGGTACTAGACAACTGATAAATATACGTAAATACATTTTTTATTTTGTAAATACATACTTATGATACATAGAAAACACCCAGACAAAGACAAACAGACACGTTCATGCACACAAATGTTTGTCCTATGTGGGAATCGAACCCATGAGCGTTGGTGTCAAAGCCGCGTCATTGACCGCTACGCCACCGAGCTCGTCAACTAATCGTAATATTAGCTACGAGGAGGGATCAAAAAGTAGTGAGAACGACATATATACTCCTTAGTAAGAAAAAAAATAAATACTGTCAGGCATAGCTCAGATATTTGAAATATTAATAAAGAAAAAAAATTTCGATTCTCTTTTGTTTTTTTCTGAATGTTGTCATTTGTTTGCTTCGTGCCGGAATGTGTTCTCGAAAATGGAGAAAAACGAAGTGTGAGACGTTATTAAACCTCTGTTAAAAAAAGTTAACGACGCAAGAGATTCACTGCGATTTAGAGGCAACATTAGGAGAGTCTGCTCCGCCGTATTCCACTGTCGCAAGGTGGGCTACTCAATTTCGAGTAGGGAGAACGACCACAGAAGTCGAACATCGTTGCGGCCGTCTATCGACGTCAGTCACCCAAGAAAATGTTGGGAAATTCGAAAAAAATGTATTGAGCGATCGAAGAGTTACCATCCGTTACTTAGTTCAAGAAACGGGCATTTCATATGGAAGTATTCATTCCATATTGAAACAATCTTTGAATATGAGAAAAGTCTCCGCAAGATAGGTGCCGAGAATGTTAACCGACAGTCAGAAACAAAATCGACTTGTCATTTCGAAGACATTGTTGGACAAGTTTCAAGAAGATTCTGAAAACTTTTTGTCTCATTTCGTAACAATGGACGAAACATGGGTCCATCATTTTGATCCCGAGACAAAACAGCAATCTTCGCAATGGAAACGGTCATCATCACCGACCCCGAAGAAGTTTCGTGCCGTGGCATGGGCTGGCAGGTTATGGCCTCAATATTTTGGAACTCAGAAGCGATATTGTTGATTGATTACCTTGAGAGTGGAACCACTATTACCGGCCAATATTATGCAGCTTTAATTCGTAAGTTGAGGAATGCCATCAAAGAGAAAAGGAGAGAAACTTCGAAGGGGCGTGCTGTTTCATCACGATATCGCACTCGCGCACAACTCGGTAGTTGCGATAGCTGCCATTCAGCAAGCTGGTTTCGAATTGGTTGACCACCCCTCTTATTCACCAGGTCTGGCGCCTAGCGATTTTTATCCGTTCCCCAAATTGAAAGAATACTTGAGGGAAAACAGGTACGAAGACGATAACGAGGTGATGGATGCCGTGGAGAGCTTTTTGCAGGACCAAGACAAAACTTTTTTTTTGAAAGGGGTTGAAGCCTTGGAAAAGCGCTGGACTCGGTGTGTAGAGAGACTCCGAGACTATGTAGAAAAATAAATTATTAAGTTATCAAAAGTCATTCTATTCTATCTCATTCTCACTACTTTTTGATCCCTCCTAGTATGTGTAAATAAAAGTGAAAAGAAAATAATAATGTAAATTTGATTTATTGGATGTGGCAAACAATTATATAGTGTTCATGCTCAGCAGCTATGGATGCATACAGCACCAGTGGCAGTTTCGCACGTTACCGACCCTATAGAAACACCATCACGACTTTCACTTAAAAATTCACGCTGTAGTCTCCATGGAAACCCTCGGTGTCATTTCGTCACAAGTCTAATATCTCTTAGGGTCACATCGTCAAACAAATAAGACCTGACTCGACCCAAGATTAGCAGCCGGAACAAACAGAAAAGTTACCTCGTAAGAGTTCACTTCCCGCTGAAATCACAGTAATATCGCACTACACGGCTTTTATTGCTAAGGTCATGTAATAATCAGTGGACCCGAGGCCTTAATACCGTCATTTCTGAAAGCTTAGCTTTATGCGCCAGTAAAGTTTTTACTGTTATAGGAAGTTATAGGTGACGGCGGGTGCGCATCAATGTATACGGATGACATTGGGATTTTACTGATGTTATGAATATGGGATTGTTTTATTGGCCATTTGGATTTATCAATCGTGGAAATCTTTGTCTAGACATTGTTTAACCATTAAAATTCTTATTTTGACGAGTGCGGTGGTCGAATGGTTAGCAATGGCCACTTTGACTCCGAGTTCGCGGGTTCGATTCCCGCACAAGACAAACATTTGTGTGCATGAACATGTCTGTTTGTCTTGGTCTGGGTCTTTTCTATGTATTATAAGTATGTATTTATAAAAACAAAAAGGATTTAAGTACATTTTATCAGTTGTCTATTACCCATAACACAAGCTTTGCGCTTAATTTGGGACTAGATGGCGCTGTGTAAATTGTCCAGAAATATTTATTTATTTATTAAAATTCTATTGGAGATTTGGGCTGATGCCCAAATCTCCACAACAGAAGGATAAGTATGGGTTGATACCCATAGTCATCCTTCTGTTGGGATATCTGGGGCGTAAGTGGTTCATCAACATCTTTGAACCAAGGCCAACTTCACTTGCACGCGGTGCACTCCGCTGAATGACAAACGAAGCTCTGGCGAAAAGAGAGGTAGGGAGCGTAATTGTAAATGCTTCACATCAGGCGGGCCGTATGCTTGTCTGTCACCCAACGTAGTATAAAAAAAAAAGATGTAGGTGAACTAATTGGTGGCACGCAAAATAGTATAGATCAAATTGCCTGTAATTTTTTATTCGCTATAGTACATTACGATATTAGTGCGTTATGATGGTTATAACATGCGAGGCGGAATTTCAGCCCGAGCCGAAGGCGAGGGCGTAATTGAGAGTTATAACCAATACGCACGTATATCGTACGACGTTTTATAACACATTTGCGAGGAAACAGAAAAAAAAAATATAACAGTTAGTGAAATTAAAATTATTAAAATGATACGTAGTTGTAGTTGGTTTTTTAATTATGTTTCCATACGTGGTTATGTATCTGTCCTTGGATATTGACGGCAGCAAGCTGTCGCATGCGGTTCGCGCTTCTGTTAGTATATCCGGTGGAGATGAAGTAATATATTGCTCTTCCTCATTATTGAAAGTTGTCATTTTTAGATATTCACAATACAAGTACAAAGAAAAGAAAATTTGAGAAAAATGGCGCGATGATTATTTTCTGCCGTAGCTACGTGAAAATGTTGGCAAAGACTTTATAGCATGCAGCCAAGTTTTGAAATTACCGAATAAACTGATTTTTTTATTTTAAATAAACTCAATCTGTGAATGCACACTGTTGCTTTCCCGCCATTTTAACAGCGCGCTAGCGCTGCCTACTGATTGGCGCCGTGCGGCGATTAGTTCGAAATTTGAATAGCAACAGCGCGCGAAATGGCAAATAATACATACTGTTATGGAATTTGTATGGACTATAACTTAACTATTTGCTTTGGTAACACACGCGTTTTTTATGACCCGCTTTACATATTTAAAACCGGTGGAATTACATCAGCTTTACGAGCAAAGGTGTTGAAAAATATATAATGAATCAAATAAATTGACTACCGCAAAATAACACCAGAATCAATTAACAATCTAATAATAAAATCTTCAGTCGAGTCGCGCTAGTATTACAGGGAGCCACTAAATATGTATGACATTTATGTTCAGAGATATTTCTATAGTGGGCAAGAGTAACATGGAGAATAGTTAAGAAGTTGTTATGAGTTTATATGAAATTAATAAAAGTTTACATTGTAGCGGGGCGAGGGATCTCGAAAGGGAAACAAAAGACAGGGTGTAACATGAAAGACAAAAGAGAGTGATTGCTTTTAATCGAATGCCAGCATGGAAAAGCGTTTCCTGATTGGAATTGGTTAAACTTCAATCGGAAGTTTGAATCCTGTTTTTTTATATTCGGATAGAAAATAAATAAACAGTCGCCTGATAGAAAACAAAGTAACCTTTAAGTATGTCGCATGAGAGAGATTCCTCTCGACTGTGGGCGCATCATTGTTCATGTTGAACAACTAAGGGTCTAGCTCGAGATAAGATAAAGACACGTTGCATTTATTACTTCAACTACAATGACTATACAAATACGCTTAGAACAGATAAGTGTTGTAATGAAAGACATGTTGGACCAAAACTGATTTTTATTTTACCACCTTCATACATACTTATTATGCGTATAACATGATAAATATTAAAACATCACATCATCTTTACCCTGTTTTTTTTACAACGGTATACATTTAATAGTTAAATACATGCTTGTAGTAAAAGATAAGATTTTCAATACACAAAATTCCATAGTAGGTACATAATTCGATCTAAATAAAAACATTACATTAATAAGTCTACTCGATGTGCACGCGCAGACAAGACGTGGACAGTCTTACAGCACACACCTCGAGTGGCGCTCTGTCTGCTTTTATCTCGAGACGAGCTCGATGGTCGAGTGGTTAGCAATGGCCACTTTGACTCCGAGGTCGCGTGTTCAATCCCTGCACAAGACAAACATTTGTGTGCATGAACATGTCTGTTTGTCTTGGTTTGGGTGTTTTATATGTATTACAAGTATGTATTTAGAAAAAAAAACGTATTTAAGTATAATATCAGTTATCTATAATACCCATAATACAAGCTTTGCTTAGTTTGGAACTAGATGTCCGTGAGTAATTTGTCCAGGAATATTTATTTATTTATCTGTTCGCCACACTTCGCCCCATGCCTCGTCGCAGCCGTCATCCAAGCTAATGGCTTACGTTCTAGGCACCAAAAGTCAATTGAATGACTTTATTTCCAACCCTATTCATTGACTGTTAATTTTCATCACCAATCATCGACTTAATTTCCGACATATAGATGCTCTGACTGACTGATAGCTGACTCGGCAAGCGTTGTTCTGGCATATAAGAGAGCTAGAGCGAACTTAATTGTACGCTGCCCGACTGGGGAAGTACCTTTTCCTCACAGAAGACCGCAGGCAAATAACAATTTCCTTAACGTATGTTGTGTTCCTGCGAGTGTGTGAGGTCACCAGAAAGAAAGAGAGGAAGAAGTATAGGCTTCATATTGGCAATGGATCGGCGACACGTTATTGTTGCTGTTCTCCGTGGCTCCATGGGGGGGGTGTTGATTGCTTTTCAGTGGCAGTGTGCGATAATTATTTATTTATTTAATCGCAACATATAACAGAATTACTTCATCTATAATATAAAACAAAGTCAGGTTTGTTCGAACACTTATAACTCGAGAACGGCTGGACCAATTTTCATGGTTTTTGATTTGTTGGATTTGTCTCCGTCCCGAATAGCAGAATAACTATTAAAATCATTGGACAATTGACGAAAAAATTAAAAAAAAAGAAAAAACATTTTCCCATACACATAGTGTCAGTTGAACAAGGATTTAAATATTTATTGGTTGTCTACTATTTATGCGTCCGTTCATAAATGAATATGAGTTCATAATGAGATGGGAACGGGAAGATTGAGCCACAGCGAAGCGTGGGCTAGTGGCCCACTAGTATTCTTATAAGACAATATGCTAAAAGCCAGCAAGCTTTATACGCATACCGAGCCGTCACATGATCTCTGAAGGTCAATTCTCGTATTATATACCGAATGACATAAAAACGCTTAATTACAATTTATTTAAACGCAAACTATGTGATTGGCTAAAGAAATACAATTTCTATAATATTAAAGATTTGACCGAAAATATAAAAATTAAATCAGAATGTATATGAACATTTGTATGTTTTAAATTTCAATATAATTGACGAATGGTGTGTATATAATTAATTGGAGATATATGTTTTAGTGACTACATACTTAAATTATTGTCAATGTCAAATGTCATAATCAACATAATTTTGCATGCTAAATTGTATTAGCTAAACATGCGCACATTTCACGATGTACCACCTTTATACCATGTTTTAAGCAATAAATGAATTGTATTGTATTGTATTGTATTTTTTTTACGATCTCAGAATGAAAGTTGATTGAATTGTGAATTTAGTGGCGCTCTGTCTGCTTATCTCGAGACGAGCTCGATGGTCGAGTGGTTAGCAACTACTAGCCACTTTGACTCCGAGGTCACGGATTCGACACCCGCACAAGATAAATATTTGTGTGTAAGAACATATCTGTTTGTCTTGGTCTGAGTGTTTTCTATGTATTATAAGTATGTATTTAGAAAAAAAATATTTAAGTACATTTATCAGTCCTTTAGTACCCATAGTACAAAGCTTTGCACTTAATTTGAGACTACGGCATCTAGTCTGTGTAAATTGTTCAGAACAATTTATTAAAAAAAAAATTGGTTGCCTGTAAAGTCGGTATACGGGCGAAAGTTTTACGTGACAACGACTTTGAGTGGTAAAATGTTTTCGAGTGGAAGGGACGCATGCCTTTCACTTTTTATGTCTGTCTCTCTCGCTCTTAGAAGGGACGCGTGCCTTTCACTCGCTCTCATTGTAAGCGCATAACGTGAGCCAGTTTCTTGAAGTGTCACCCGGCTAACCAATTTATAAGACGTTGTCACGTCAAAAAAAACTTCTTATGTAGCACACGTTTATATGACTACGGCACTTGTTTGCCACCCGACGTACTATAAAAAGATTTATGAAGGAGCAGAATGTCTCCTATACAGCCGATGTTACAATTTTATGACTTCAAAATAAATTCAGACGGAGCCGGTGATTATTCACTAGAAAGGATTTACAGCTTCCTGTCCGTCAATATAACTGTAACGTCCTGTAAAATTACGCAACGCGACATTCAAGTGCCTGAAGCGGAATTTAACAACGAGTGAAATTTAATTGTCCATACTGTTAGAGGAAGATCCCAGTTTCAAGCCGCCTAAGGACCACTGACATGGCTTAACGACTGTCATATACTGATAATAGCCCAGACCGATATCTTAACCTTCCTTCCGAAGCACGGAGGAGCTCGAGATAAATATGCCATCCATGGACAGGCTACGGCGCCTTTGCTTAACTCGCGTGTTCGGTTAGACTGACACGCGTGACGTCATTGAGATATGACAAGAGACCTTGTCGGCCTTGAGATTCTTGCCAATTCTTCTCAAGAAGCCCCGTCGCCGGTACTGGCACTTAAATTCACTTTCACATTCAAGATAGTGTGATGAAAGTGAATCTAAGCTCTGCGGATTTAGAGTAGTAAAGATTTAGATACATGTTCTTATATTTAATTTGTATGACGTTTCTAAGTGCATTATAAAGTCTAAGGAATAAAGATATTTTGATTTGATTTGATTTGATTTGATTAGACACCTATGAGGGAAAACCTTACTCTTAATCCGGTTTAGGGTGAACTTTTCCATTTGTTAAATATTTATAATGTTTGGTAAGCTGGCCGAAGTCAACTAATTAAACAATAACTATTCCATTCTGTCTTTCATAGAGTAAGTCAACTAAGCAGGTTTTAGTACGTTTGTCAGGTATGTAGCCACACATCGACAGCGCGTACAGACAGACACAGGGTTCCCAACCGCCCGGTTTTCGACCGGACTGTTAGGTTTTAGAAGGAATTGTCGGGGTTAGGTCGCTAACTTCCGACCGAATGCAATTTGTCCGGTCATATAACATTTTGAACGCGACTTTCAAAAATCAAAAATGTTAAAAGCGAGAGCAAGTACAATTTTAAGAAAAAATAATTTTAATACGCCTTTATTTTGTTTTTACCTATCTGTTAAGTAGATAAATCTGCATTTTGCCTAATAAAACTCTTTCATTTTATTTCGATTTTGACCTATTATGACCAGATTGTCTGACAGCTTGTGGTATAAAAAAAAAATGTCCGGTTATGGCGACTGCAAAAGTTGGCAACCCTGGACAGACACTCTGTGACGAGATAACGCACAAGTTCGATTGTTCGCGTCGCCTCGCCTCGGCCGACTAAATCCGCTCCAATCCGCCACCATGTGTTTGCTATGCACTCTACATATGCACTTATGCATCTGTAGTTTTGCAAGATTACAAATACATAGAATGTAAGGTCTGCGTGTCTGTATTGCCACGGTAATGTCGAGAACCAGAGAAATTTCAAGAAAGGCGTTAGTGCGGCCTACTTCTCTTGAATAAAAAAAAATATATATTCCTGGACAAATGACGCACTGTCATCTAGTCCCAAACTAAGCAAAGCTTGTACTATGGGTACTAGATAATTGATACTTTTTTTTTTATACTACGTCGGGTGGCAGACAAGCATACAGCCCGCCTGATGTGAAGCGGTTACCGTAGCCATATTAACGCTTGCAACATAAAATATTGCTCGCGCGCCGCCACCCCCGCTGCCAACACAACAATCCTCAAGGGAATTGTTATTTGGCTGCGGTATTCTGTGAGGTGGAGGTACATTCCCCAGTCGGGTAGCTTACAATTACGCTCCCTACCTCTCTTTTCGCCAGAGCTTCGTTTGTCACTCAGCAGGGTGCACCACGTGCAGGTGAAGTTGGCTTTGGTTCAAAGATGTTGATGAACCACTTACACCCCAATATATATAGATACTATACTTAACATATTTTTTTTTGTAAATACATACATAATATAGTTATAATGTTATAATACATACAAAAAACACATAGACTAGACAAACACATGTTCATGCACACAAATGGTTGTCATGTGCCGGGATCGAACCCGCGGCCTCTGAGTCAAAGTGGTCATTGCTAGCCATTCGACCGTCGAGCTCGTCTGTATTACCACGGTAATGTCGAGAACCAGAAAATTTTTAAGTGGAGGTAAGGCATGGAGCGCCACTGGGACCTACTTCTCTTGGTTTTTTTGTGTTCATGCGAGTGAGATCATCAGACATAAGGTCATGTTGAGAAGCAACAGGGGTACCGGTTCGCGGGTAATGGTACTTGTATCGTAAGCGCTCTAGGCTACTGCAACTGCTTCTGATCAGGCGTACTGTGTGATTATTTGGCACCCAGTGTAATAAAGGAAAAAAAATATAATTATATAATAGAATTATTTCTGAAAGGTATTGTTATTTGTCTGCGGTCTTCTGTGAGGTAGAGACACTAACCCAGTCGGGCTCGTAATTCTTTTTCTTTTGCCATCGCCTGGTAAGCTAGCAAGATGCAAAACCTGCCCCCTAACCACCATCTCTTATTGCGACTCAATAACTGAATAGATTGCTTATTCATACCAATGAATAAGCGACTCTATTTCAAATGGAATAGAGTGGCTTATTCATTGGTATGAATAAGCAATCTACTCAATTATTGAATCGCAATAAGAGATGGTGGTAAGGGGCCTGGTTCAAGTAAATCCAAAATCAGCAAATCACGGGAAGCAGATTTTGGACTAAGGAAAAATTATATCATTATATAACTCCTCAATGTGAAGTGGTGGTTATCATCTGTGATAATAGAATGGGTCTTCATTTTTTTTAGGTAATATTATGACAGATATGGGCAAGTATGTAATTATTATGACATAGTTAGTATGTCGTCTTGGCCCGCGAATACCTATCAAAACGTATCTCATTTAGATTCTGCCTCTAGCCGAAATTATCCGAAACTTTTATATCGATTTTGGTTACGGTTTCGGATAGTTTTTTATTTCGGATATCCGATTGTTTCCGTTTCGGTTACGGAGCTCCAAAACATCCCTAGTTAATATTATTAACAAGCTATGTTGCCATAGTTTGCGGGAAAAGTGTTAAGTTCTAAGTGCTTTGTATAGTAATATTTATACGTGTCAAAAATCCACAAAAGGTACACTTAACAAGCAAATAAATAATTGAATTGAATTGATTTCATACTAAAATTTCATATGATTTGATCCCGGCCTGTGAGCCTCAAATTGGCAGTGATTAGCCGAGTGGCAGCCGGCAGCCATTTGCATTTCACCGTGATCGCTCTGTCATTAAGTGACGATATTATAGAGGAGAGTAATCTGCCATCGATCCATATTGATGAGATCCGATCGCTGAGCTCCATCAGGACACATAACTTTCTGATATATTAAACTCGTTGCTAAAATCTAATTGTTAGAATCGAAACTATATTATTTCTAGCTGGTCCGGCGAACTTCGTATCGCCTTTAAATATTTTTACGTTAATTTTTCCGATGAGTTATAAACTATACTATCTTTGAAGTTGGACCAAGCTGCACACATTGTGCAAAATTTTATTAAAATCGGTTCAGTAATTTAAGATTCCATTGCCGACAAACAACGTGACACGAATTTTTTATACATATATTAAGAAGATAATACAACATAAGGAAATATGCCTAACTAACGCACCCGACGGTAGTTTTTTTTTTTTATTAGAGAGGGAGGCATACGAGCATGTGGGTCACCTGATGGAAAGCCATCACCACCGCCCATGGAGATCAGCAACACCAAAGGATCGCCGATCCGTTGCCAGCCTTTTAAGGGAATTAAATACTCTATTCTTGAAGGTTCCCATGTCGTAATTGTTCGGAAATACCGCTGAGGGAAGTTGATTCCACAATTTAACCGTTCGTGGTATAAAATGCCTTAAGAAACGTACTGTAGTAGATCGCCAATTATCAAGATGATATGGGTGGAATTTTAATTTATGGCGAGTTGTATGATAGTGGAATTCAGCGGCAGGTATCAAATCAAACAGCTCATCCGAGCACTCCCCGTGATATAATTTGTATAGAATGCAAAGAGACGCCACATCTCTGCGTGTAGAGATAGTCCAGTCGATCCGAGATCATTGGATCCCCGACGATTCGAACTGCTCTTCGTTGTATGCGGTCAAATGAAGAAAGCAAGTATTGGGGCGCACCGGCCCAGAAATGCGAACAGTACTCCATATGAGGGCGAACCTGGGCTATATATAGTTGAAGGCGGTGTCGGGGTGTAAAATACTGCCTGGCTTTATTGATGACCCCAATCTTCTTAGAAGCCAGTTTGGCCTTGCACTCCAAGTGGCCGCGAAACCGAACATCACTCGATACGTCGACACCCAAGATGGAAATGTTGGGACTAACACTAAGGGGAGTACCTTCTAATCTAGGAGCTACGATAAACGGGGACTATTTAGCGGTAAACGCACAAACCTGAGTCTTTGAGGGATTTAGCTGTACCAAGTTCAATCTACCCCAATCCGAGACGTGTCCAAGAGACGTCTCCATCTCAGACACAAGTTTTGTTCGGTACTCATCGACGCAGTACCGAAAAACATTAGCTTGGCCAGTGTATTTTACATGCATAGCAATGAACTTTGTGTACAAGTAGCAAGTCATTGATATGCAGAAGAAACAACGTGGGGGACAATACACAGCCTTGTGGTACGCCAGCATTCAAGGGTAGTGGATCCGAGCGTGCTCCGTCAACTACAACTTTGATGCTACGCTCAGTGAGAAAACTGGCAATCCACATGCAAAGCATCTCAGGTAGCCCAAAAGAAGGAAGCTTGGAAAGTAATGCTTTATGCCACACCCGATCAAAAGCTTTTGCTATGTCTAGACTAGCAGCCAAAGCCTCGCCCTTGCTTTCCACTGACTCCACCCAACGGTGAGTCAAATATACCAGAAGATCACCAGCTGAGCGACCACGGCGGACGCCATATTAGCGATCATTTATCAGCTGGTGACTCTCCAAATAGGCTACAAGCTGTTGGTTGATAATAGTTTCCATGATTTTGGAAAATATGGAAGTTATCGCAATGGGCCTATAATTGGACGGATCTGAACAAGTGCCTTTTTTAGGGATCAGGTGGACCATAGCCTCCTTCCACGAGCAAGGGACCACGCCAAGTGAGTAGGAGTACCGAAATAGGCGTGTTAAAATCGGAACCAACTCTGGAGCACACATTTTTAGAACAATAGGTGGAATGCCATCCGGCCCACTCGACTTATGGATGTCCAGGGAGAAAAGCGCTCTACGGACAGCTCTTTGCGAGAACTTAATGTCTGGCATAGAAGTCTCACACCGTGGGATGGTTAGCGGTGCTGCTCCCTGATCATCGAGAGTCGAGTTAGACGCAAAGAGAAATCCCAGGAGGTCGGCCTTTTCTCTTGCAGTGTGGGCCAATGAGTCATCCACTCGGTGCAATATGGTGGAAACGACGACTGAGAGAAGTTACCTTGAACAGCCTTGGCGAGCGACCAGAACGCACGAGACCCAGAGGGCAAACGCACTAATCTCTCACCAATTTTGCTAATGAATTTGGACTTTGCCTTGGCGATGCAGCCCTTAAAGGACCTTGAGGCAGCGTTGTAATTTTTTTGTGAGTTTTTACCCGAGTTTCAGCTGTGAGAGTGACGTCATCATCAGCCTGTATCTACCCACTGCTGGGTATAAGTCTTCCTCAATGCTTTCCACCAAACACGATTCTCCACCTTCCGCATTCAGCCGCTGCCAGCCGCTTTCTTAAGGTCATCGGACCATCTAGAAGGAGAGCGTCCAACGCTTCATCGTTCTACGCGCGGACTCCACTCTAATACCTTCCTCCTCCATCTGCCATCACTGACTCTGCAGATGTGAGAGTGACGTAGGTTAAATTAATTAAATATGACATGGCTAAAGAAAGATTGAAAGAAAATAATAAAAATAATAGAATTTTGCAGTCTGGTTTTTTTTTCTATGTATAATATATTGCTTTACAACTGAGATCATAAACAAGAATAACGGCATGTCTGATAGTAAGCTGGTACACAGTCAGTTTAACACAGCCCCCTTACTACCAACTCTTATTGCCATTCAATAACCGAATAGAATGCTTATTCATACTAATGAATAAACGACTCTATTTCAAATATAAAAGAGTGGTAAGGGGGCTGTTCCCGCATAAGATTAGCATTTGTGTGCATGAATGGATCTGTGTTGGTCCAGGTGTTTTCTATGTATCTAAGAGAAAGTTTTGAAAGAAAAGTGTTTCAAATTAATAGGCAATTAAATACATTTCAGTTTCCCCGTTATTTCGAGGTCCTACTAATTTGTCCTATTTATAGGACCACGAAGGAGACCTATTTCTGCCTGTCCTATTATAATATTAGCTATAGAGGAGGTTGATTTTTTTAATGTACATATATATAGGTCTCCCTCGTTGTCCTACAAATTAGTAAGACCACGAAAACAGGGGTGTTTTTTACAAGTTTTTTAATATCAAATACAAGCTTTGCCTTGTTACGGGTAAATCAAACATGTTAGTATTTATATACCGAAACTATTTATTTACTAACGTATTTATCTTTATTTTTAATAATAATTTATTCGTTTTCTCTTCTTTCATCTTTATTTTGAATAGGATTTTTTTTGTGTAAAAAGTAAAGACATTAATAAAATAAATAAATAGGGATACCAAATAAGGCGATACATAAGAAAACCAATTACCGATTAATATTATTTCACATAACTATTTTATTTTTACTTTCCAGTATCTTTGAATACATGAATTGCGTGTGTATTGAGTTAGGGTGTGTGTGTTGGTATACCTATATCTATAATTTAGAATATGTATAGTATCATCATCAGGTCATTTTAGTCTCCACTACAGGAACATGACTCTCTCTCGTCTGTCCTAGACGGAAGGAGGATTTGGCCTACACTCCCCACGCTGGCCAAACGGGTTGGGGAGGCTATGTATAGTATGTATGGTTATCTTGAGATATTTATCATAGGCCATTGATGACAAAAAAAATGTTTGTAACAGTTTTTTTTGCAGCTGTAGTGTGACGTATGGTTGATATTAAAGGACCGGTTTATTTTATTGCGGAGGAAGCTACCCAAAACACTTTGACAAATAAATAAACCCCATAATAGGCACATACACATACGAGTAGCTATCTCAATAAAAATAAAGGTTAATTCATACCTTTAGCAAGAAAATTTGTTTGGAATTCCATTGGAAAGTAAACAAGTAAGTGCTTCAGAAATACATTTCCCACAAGATTGAAAACAATACAACAGGAAACATCATTATACATCGAAACGGCACAGACAAGTGCTTTTACATTTATTTCAAGTATACTCAGCTCCACAGCGGCTGAAATATCTTAGAACACGAGTTCAGAAACTTCCTGAAGTATCGCGGTGAGTGCCAAGTTTGAAAGAAACCTTTTATGAGCAAACACCGAGAATTTATGATCTAATATAAGAGAAACCGATATGGGTATCGGGTTTAAAGGAACCAGCTTGAATTTCAGATTTTATAGCTCTGGTATTTGAAATTTTAGGTAGTATTATTTCATTTTGTGATACCTCCTAGCAAGTGTTGTGTTGTTACTATGTTAAAATAGGCAATATATACTCGTATATATATTGAAAGCTTTTCCGAGTTTGCTGATTGAAGTTGAAGCCGATTTTCTGACTCCGAAGATAGGACTCTGTTTTAAATTAGACACAAATATTTTCAGCTCAGTCAAAAAATCTCCAGGGTAGTAGTAGTAAGCTGTTTGTTTTACACGATTAATAAATACTAACCTAAACTAAAAATAGATTTTTCCAATGGAAACCTTGCGTGAGTTCTTATAAAGAGGTGCCCCAAAAAATAGCAGTACCCGAGTATATCCTCTCACAGCTCGCGAGCGGCGCATTAGCCAACTCGTGTGAAGGTCTAAACTAGAGTAGAGTAGTAAAATCGACTGTAACCAAGATGAGATGGGACTATACACGGGTAAATTTAAGAACTAAAATTCTAGAATGATTATTATTAAAAATAAATACCGAAAGATATTTTATTAAATATGTATTTATTTGAACACTATTGTACAAAATTATCCACGATTTCAACTTAGAACTAGACTTTAGAGAATAGTCATATTATACTTTAGGTCCAATTTTGACCTTGCACTTATGCGCAGACATGCTGTCAAATGGTAAGGAACCGTTTGACAGCATGTCTCTATTTAACTTGTTCAACAGTCTATTTAGCTTGTGCCACGTATCTCTTTCTCGTATATAGTAAGATTGCTGGTGACATCTCCCTCGGTCAGCCGTTTGCTCCTCTATTCCGCTAGGTATATTGACTTTATGTATTCTATATACTCGTAACACAATGACAGTCTATTTTTTAGAATACCTATAAAAATAAATAAATGATGACGTACATTCTCTAGCCCTAAAATTTAAGTTAGTCTAGAACTTTCCTATCTCCATAAAAACGCTTACGTAAACCCCAAAAGTTTTGAAAGCCACAAAAAAGCGGTTGCCGTAAATTCCCCAAGCAACAACAAAGTTCGGAAGTCACTCGAAGTGGCCGAGGGAGTAATTTAAATGTAAATGGTTACTTGCCTACGAGACTTACCGATATATCAAAAGGACTTACGTTTTTACACTAGCGTTCAATAAAATGGCCCGTAAATCTTCAGCGGAATCGGTGACGACTTTTCAACGATGTTTTAGAGCCATTCAAACTCCATGACATTTAAAATGTCGTTATCGGCGATCGTAAAGTTTGACATTGAAAAAGGACTCCAGTTTGGGAAATTATACATTGTGAGCAGACCTTTGTGGATCGTTGGGGAGATAAATTAGATGTGTTCCATACTGGCTTTTGATCGTGTCTTTGCTCGCGTGAGAAAGTCCATAGTCTCGTGGGAACCGAACCGGATGGGATTCTTGAAATAAACGTGCATTTAATATTTCTTTTGTTCTATCATTTCTCATTCTTTTGGGGTGTAAGTTGTTCATCAATATCTTTGTACTAAAGCCAACTTCACCTGCACGTGGTGCACCCTGCTGACTGACAAACGAATCTCTGACGAAAAGAGAGGTAGAGACCGTACTTGTAAGCTACCCGACTGGGGAATGTACCTCCGCCTCACAGAATACCGCAGCCAAATAACGGTTCCCTTGTTGTGTTCCTGCGAGTGAATGCGAGGTCACCAGAAAGGAAGAAAATGCTGCGATGGCAGCGGGGGTGGCGGCGAGCGAGCGATATTTTATGTTGCGAGCGTTAATATGGCTATGGTAACCGCTTCACATCAGGCGGCCCGTATGCTTGTCTGCCACCCGACGTAGTATAAAAATATATATATATCAAAATAACATTATTACACATTATATATTATTTTATATAGTTTAGTATCCCTTCAATCGAAAGGCGGTTAGAACATACTCTCCCACGTCCATCTGCGGGCAGGTTGGTGGAGACCAGTGTTTTCAAGCCGCCCACAGTACAATGACTTGGTTTAACGACTGTCATCTAATAATAACAACCAAACCGACGGCTTAACATAGCCCTCCTAAACATGGAGTCGAAGAGAAGCTCCGTAGTACGCAGTATTTATGCTAATCGCTTACATTTGATCACATTTTGATCAGGCCATCTATGTATACATTAAAATTTTCACGCGAGCAAAGGTGCGAGCATCATCTAGTATATATAATAACGTTTTTACTGCACAACAAAATGCATTGTAAGCATCTAACTTATCGTAAATGTATACCATCACAATGTATGCCTAGTGCTTAGTCCACATGATGGCATTATACAAATTGCTGCAACACGAATGAAATGATTTTTCTAATGAAAAATTAAATATCCTTTTTCATTGCATCACCTAGCATGGTAATCGGTCTCAGGATTTAATATTTTTTTATACCACTAAAATGGTAAACAAGCATACGGCCCGCCTGATGGAAAGCAGTTAACGTAGCCTATGAACGCCTGTTAATTATGATTAGTTAATTTTGACTTTCAAGGTGGCTTACATGTATACGGCCTGCCTGATGGAAAATGTAGATACAGTAACGCCTATGAACGCCTGTAGCACCAGGGGCATCAAACGCGCGTTGCTGGAAAAACCTCTTCACGCCCTTATTAAAGAACCCCATGCTGTAGTCTCCTGAGAAAACCTCATCAGGTAGTTCATTCCACAGCTTGACAGTACGCGGGAGAAAACTTCTCTGGAACCGCACAGTACGCGGCCACTTAGGCTCCAATGTGTAAGGATGAATTCCCTGTCGATGGCGAGCGGTGCGACTGTAGGAGGCCGTGCGCATCATATCAAACAACTTCTCTGAACACACCTCATTGTACAATCGGTAGAACACACAACGGGATGCAAAATAATTAACAAATAATTCGTAAATACATATATTAATTACATAAATTCATTATAAATAACAAGCACAATATCCTGTCTGTGAAATTAATTAGATATACCTACTATATTTTTATATCGATGCACGTTTATTTTATTTTCTACATTCGCTGTAATTATGTGTTAGAATAAATCAGGCACTTCTTAAGGATAGCTAATGTTTCGCCCTCTTTTTGCCGTAATATATAACTTTATGCTTTCACTTAAGTATTCTTAGACAAATGGTACATTTATTAGCAGTTTAAGTTGGCACCGCGCGGGGTTTAGTAGCTTCGCGCGGGCAGATAGACGCAAGTTATTGCCGTCGAGATAACTGCGAACAGTTTGAGTGGAATTGCATTTGGGGTAATTACGTAACATTTGCCAGGCGGTGCAGTTTCTACGATAGGTTGTGATAGATGAACTTACAATAGTACTATGTTAACTGTTTACGCCGTCGATGGTCTCTTATTAAACAATGCTAAATCAAGATCTAGCATAGAGAAACTAGCCAACGCTAGCCTAGGCTTAGTTTCAGACTGGGGCTATCGTAATCGTCTCGATTTTGCACCACATAAAGCCTATCAACTCTTGGTTAAGGGTAATTGCATAGACACAAACCTCAAGCATGTCGATGTCTTTAATTGTGACAAGTTTCATCAAAATCGGTTCAGTGGATTTGGAGCCTATCTATTTCCAAGAATTACTTTTAGGCATATATGTACATATAAGCGTCCGCTCCGCTTGCTGTACTAAACAATTTTCATGTAATATATTTGATAAGTAAACATACATACATACAAGAAATATCATAACCCTTCTATTTCCTTCGCCGTAGTCGGGTAAAAAAGGCTTTTTTTCTCTATAAAAATAAATCACTTTGAATGTAACTTTTTGACAGTTAAGTAACTAATTGATTCAGGTGTTATTTTGCGGAAGTCAAATTTACAGGCAATTTGATCTACACTACTTTGCGTGCTTCCGCCACCAATTAGTTCCTGCAAATTACTGCCGGCCGGCACCCACCCACTACCGTTTGTAGTTGCATGCGACAGCCGTGGCTGCTTTGGTCGTCTCTGCTCCAGCTGCTGTGGTCGTCTCGGCGAATCTCCTACATCTAAAACAGATCTGAACCACGACAGTCGGGGCAGTGGCGGTCGCATGTATCTTCTGTTTCAGATGTTGGAGATTGCCAGTTAAGTAACTATTTAACGACATTTGAATTCATAATTCATGACACGTTTCGGTTCAACGATAGAACATTCCCTAAGGTCGTGCTGACTTGAACTTGAAACTGCGAGTTCAGTTTAACTTAGGTCTAACTTAATTCATATGATAGTTAATTGATTCAGGTGTTATTTTGAGGAACTCTTGACAGAAGCACGCAAAGTAGTGTAGATCAAATTGCCTGTTAATTCTTATGATCTTTCATCAAAACAATCTGTCAGTTAACTTGAAACAAACTACAATGACACTTTATGAATAGTTTGACTTGAATTTATATTTTTTAGGAATGCAAGTAAATTTTATCTCTCATAACTTATTTAGAGATGAGACTTAACTAACAACAAATTATATACCTAATACCTACATTTATTGTATAGTAAATATATTTATCGTTTCCATAATTTTAGCCGTTCTTTTACGTCGAAAGGAACCTTATATAATATTACTAAATCAAGAAAAAAATATACACTAATCAATGGCAGCTCCCCTGGACCACGCGGGGAAAACCGCGGGTAACAGCTAGTTAGATATAATTATTACAACATCAAATTGTCTCTTATAAATAAAACCTCACCTTTGTACTTCTTTGTCTGCAATAAGTTCCTTATGCACGCTTCCAGTATAAGTTGGTCTCGCGTAGCCACGAGTTGTTAGCATTACGCGGGACCCTCTTATACTGGAAAAGGGTCGCTCTACGTGCGGTCGAGTCAAAAAATAGACGATAGAAAAATCGATCTACGATTTGCATTGCAATTAAAATAAGATAAAAATATTAATATTATTAAATTATGGCCGTGTGGTTTCCGGCAGACTAGAATAGAATCACTCCGTCTCTTCCCGTGGATGTCGTACAAGGCGACTAAGGGAAATACATCATAAAATATCGATTAGGCCTCCCCAGCTCGTCTGGCCAGCGTGGGGAGTGTAGGCCGAATCCTCCTTCTGTCTGGGACGGAAGAGAGAGGGTCGTGCTCCTGTAGTGGAGACTAAAATGACCTGATGATGATGATAATGAAAGTTATTAAAAAACTAATTAATAGAGTACGAATAAAAAAAAATTATCTAAGCAAAGTTTTGTACTACGGGTACTTTATAACTGATTATAGTACTTATTTTTTTTATAAATATATACATATAATACATAGAAAATACTCTGCCAAGTCATGTTGATGCACAAAAATATTTGTCTTGCGCGGAGATCGACCCCGCGACTCGAAGTCAATGTAGCCATTGCTAGTCATTCGACCACCGAGCTCGTCAAAAAAGTTAGTTTATAATCTGAAAAGCAAAAATTATAATACATATTTAACTATTTTGGTCATTAGATTTATTTATGTATTATTTAATTATATGTCATTATTTTTAAACATGTAAGTAGATAAATAAATATTTCTGGACATTTTATACAGCGCTATTCACTCCCAAATTTTGTACTATGGGTACTAGACAACTGATAAATTTACTTAAATACATTTTTTTTTTGTAAATACATAGAAAACATCCAGAAAAAGACAAACAGACATGTTAATGCACACAAATGTTTGTCTTGTCTGGGGATCGAACCCGCTATCTCGGACTCAAAGTAGCCACTGCTAACCACTCGACCACTGGATTCGTCTTCGTAAATAGGTCGAGTTCGTTATCGTAGATAGATTTGTCATCATCATCATCAGGTCTATTTTAGTCTCCACTACAGGAGCACGACCCTCTCTCGTCCGTCCTAAACGGAAGGAGGATTTGGCCTACACTCCCCACGCTGGCCAAACGGGTTGGGTTAGATTTGTGATGCGTCATAAATGTGTTTCTTTTCACGGGCTACGAAAAAAAATTTTCAAGGCTCATATTTTGGCGCTAACATGTGCCATTTTAATTTAATAAACACATAGAATCATACGTCATATCATTCATTGTTCAGACATTTAATAGTCATGATTTACTAGCATAATACACATTCAGATCAAACACATAACCCTCCTGTTTCGCTTCATCGCATTCGGCTTAAACCTGCCTTTAAAACTTGAAGCACCTAATTAAATCAACTCGCTACTACATTATTCTATCAACGTTCACGATCGCCGCAAAAATACGTTTGTACGCGGGAACTGTTTCAAAATTGCATAAAAATGCATTTAGCGGCACCACCGCGCCGCACTGCGGTTAGCGGCAGCATTTTACTGCACTTTTATTTAGTTTTTGTTGCGGTGCAATGTGCGGTAACCCCAGTGTATAGACTTGCATTGCAAACCACAGGGTGAATCATATTTATTTCTTAATACAATTTAATTTACGTTTGTCGATAGAATACCAAAAGAGAAATTGTTTATATTTAGTGGGGTGGGTGTGTCTACATGAGAGTAGTTTGGCTTGGTGCTACAGTCGCACCGCTCGCTATCGACAGAAAAGTCATCTTCACACATTAAAACCGCAATGATCACGTATTGTGCGGTTCCAGTAAGGTTTTCTCCTACGTACTATCAATCTCTGGAAAGAATTGACGATCGGCAACGCGCATGTGATGCCTTTGGTATTACACGGTAATTCGTAAACTGCAGTAAATATTTGCCATTAGGCGAGTCATATGCTTGCTTGCCATTATAGAGGTATTGAAAAACCAAAGATATTTTTCATATTATTTCGAGTTTCACACATGCGAAAATTGACGATTTTTCCGAAGCGTGGATAACTATTGGGAAAGTTCTGTCCCCTCTGTCTCCTGGATATGTAGAAATGTAGGTTCAAATTTCATTAATATAAACCACCTATACTGTTTTTGACGTGACAAACGTCTTATAATTCGATGGAGCCGGCTGCACGCACGAAAAAACATGACTCATGCGGCGTTACCTCGCTCTGAGGCGTTCCATTAAAATTTTCTTTTGAAAAATGCAAACATTCCATCAGTATTTTCTTATGACGTTGTCACGTTCAACTATCGTCAGTAAACCGACTTTACAGACAACCGATTTTTTTTTTATGATATTAATGTTGAATTGAAAAGAAAGAAATACGATCTTATCTTATCTCCGCTTATATAATATAATTATAATTAAGTATTTGTAGAACATAATACTGAGCCAGGCGTAATAGCGTGACCTCGGGCCGTAATAAGAAGAATAAAAATATATTTATTTTACTTCGTAAGGTACATACCTCACCGGTGCGTTACGCTGAGTTGTACTGCGTTAGGTCCGTACTCAGCAAAGGAATTTCGGCGACCTGAGCACAAGTTATAGCGGCCTAAAAACACTGGCCTTCGTAAACCCACAGTTGAGCAGTGTGGTAGAGTATGCTCTAAACACCTTTGATTGAGGGGACACCCGTATCCCAACAGTGGGATGGTTATGGGATGATGCCGAGTACAAATACACCGTGTGAGTTATTTTTACTGTGTGTGTTAGCGCTGTCGTATAGTGGCGAGGATGGCTTCGTCACAGTACAGAAGAAAAACGGGTTGCACGCCGGGAGTGCCGGCAGAAGTGAAAACTTGAACATTAACGTTGTGCATTTTTGAATATTTTGGAATGGTTAGGGAATAATTTCACACGAATTGCTTTATTTACCAGTATAAAAGTACTATCATTTTGACGAGCTCGGTGGCGTAGCGGTCAATGACGCGGCTTCGACACCAACGCTCGTGGGATCGATTCCCACATAGGACAAACCTTTGTGTGCATGAACATGTCTGTTTGTCTTAGTCTAGGTGTTTCCTATGTATCATAAGTATGTATTTACAAAAAAAAAATGTATTTACGTATGTTTATCAGTTGTCTAGTACCCATAACACAAGCTTCGCTTACTTTGGGGCTAGATGGCGCTGTGTAATTTGTCTGACAATATTTATATTTATTATATTTATTTATGTGGTAAAATACAATATTCATTTATTGCGCTATTATGTATGACAATATATATTGCATTAAAAACAAACAGCAGGAGCAGGCATACATCTTCGTCGCGCGGTAGAAAGAGAGGGGGATATCATTTCCTTTCGTATGCAGCGCCGGCGGTCAACGCTCCCTCCGTCTTACGAATTTTCGATCAAGTCACGTGTCATGACGCCACCATCCCAAAACGTGCACACCACTATAATATATGTGAGAAAGAACTATCAAACCTCTTTGTATTTTTTAAGAAGTTAATAGATAAAAAAAAAGTAGTCTGTCAGCGAAGAAAAGTCTGTTTATGATTGTTTGATTGTTTATTAAATAAAAAAGTTATTTTCTCTTTAAATCTTTCGTTTCTCGTTGCTACCATCCCTACATATATACTCGTATATTCTCTTCCGTTGTGTTCTATTCATTGCGTTACCTGAGATAAATAAATAATAAGGGTATCATTTAAGTTATCGCCAATTTAATTAGTTTTGTGTTTCTTAACTAATAGGGTTTGCCCGCAAAATAAGAGATTTGTCACCAAAATGTAGTCACCAAACAATATAAAATCGATTCCACAATAAATCACCTAAAATCATGGAGATATAGGGTCTAGTACCAAATAAATGTTTTTGTATGTATTATATTGTCAATTATTAATAATTAAGCTTACTTGGCACCACATCATTCATCATCTAGGTCGACGGAGCTCCGCTTCGCGGAGCTCCTATTTCCAATGACAGGACACAAGAAAACCCTAACCTAACCAAAAATCAACTCAAATCTAACCAAAACATGATTTATTACATTGACCAAGTATTGGTAATACTCGTCAGTGAATATGACGCCAATTTGACTTCGCCCCTATTAGCCATTTTTAGGGTTCCGTACCCAAAGGGTAAAAAGGAACCCTATTACTAAGGCTCCGCTGTCCGTCCGTCCGCCCGTCCGTCCGCCCGTCCGTCCGTCCGTCCGTCCGTCCGTCCGTCCGTCCGTCCGTCCGTCCGTCCGTCCGTCCGTCCGTCTGTCACCAGGCTGTATCTCATGAACTGTGACAGTTAGACAGTTGAAATTTTCACAGATGATGTATTTCTATTGCCGCTATAACAACAAAGACTAAAAAACACAATAAAATTAATATTTAAGGGGGCTCCCATTCAACAAAGGTGATTTTTTTTGCTCGCAATTGATAACGGTAATAGGTAGACGCTTGAAATACTCAAATAATATTTAGTTTTATAGTCACTTTATAAATAAATAATTAAATAAAAATAAAACAAATATTTAAGGGGGGCTCCCATACAACAAACGTGATTTTTTTTTTGCCGTTTTTATAGATAATGGTACGGAACCCTTCGTGCGCGAGTCCGACTCGCATTTGGCCGGTTTTATTTCATTAAACTAAGGAGCTGATCTATTTATTTGGTGACAGATCTATTATTTTGATGATCAAACGAATTGTTGATCAAGTTGTTTGTTAAGCTGATGATTTATATTTAGTTTTGATTAAAATGATGACTAATATATTTCTTGGGGATAGATATTATTTTTAGGGTACTGCAGATTAGTGACTCATCTAAACTTAGGTGACAGAAAATATTGTTCCCAAATAATAATTTGGGAACAATATTATTTTTTTTCATTAAACTATTAAAAAAACGTATTAAAAGTACAAAGTACTTTATGTAGTATAAAGTACTTTGTACTTTTAATACGTCGGGCTCGGGTGGCGAAAAAGCATACGACGTACTAAATGTGAAGCACCGTAGCCATGTAAGCGCTCGCAACGTGAAGTATCGCTCGCACGCTGCTACCCCCGCTGCTGTCGCAACAATTTCTTCCTTCGTCGTTACCGCACTCACTCGCAGGAACACAACAAGCATAAATGGAATTGATATTTGTACGCGATATTGTGTGAAGTGGAGATACTTAGCGTCGAGCAGCTTATGAATGAGCTGAGCCACCCTTCCTCTTTTGCCACAGCCACGTTTGTCAGTCAGAAGGGTGTATCACATGCAGGTGAGGTTAGCTATGGCTCAAAGATAAATCTTCTCCTCTCGTCAACCCTTATTCACTCCGCTGCTGGGATACGTGTCTTCCCACAATCTCACAATATTAGAGCATACTCCACCACGCTGCTCAAGTGCGGGTTGGTGGAAGTCAGTATTTTCACCAAAAAAGAAGGAGATGCTGCGTTGGCAGCGGGGGTGGTGGCGCGCAAGTGATATATTATGTTGCGAGCGTTAATACGGTTACGGTAACCGCTTCACATCAGGCGGGCCGTATGCTTGTCTGCCACCAAACGTAGTATAAAAAAAAGGCTACGGACGACATTGCTTAATTTACATATCTAGCTAGACTGGCATACGCAACGCCGCGCCGCCACCGAGCTCCTCGGCGAGATTGGCATTGTACCAAAGGTGGTTGTGAGACACTTACACCCCAATTATTCCATCCTCTCCATAGGTATCAGAAAGCCAAACGACATTGATAAATAGTTCCCTATTATTCCATTGAAATACACCTTTACCTCTCATATATTATGACAACATTCGGCCATTTAGACCTATTGTGACCTAATAGATATTGGGCGGGCCGGTGGGACCAGCTGTAATTAACGTGCCGACTCCCAGCGCCGGGAATTGAACTTCCGAAGGTCTCGGTTACTTTCAAACACGTTGATATTAGGCCCATTCTGCGGCGAGCAACTATGTGGTTAGTTGTGCGTCATGTGATTAAACCACATTCCAGACTCCCTTTGAAAGACGGGCCAGGTACGAAAGACCTTAGTTAGCTATTTTGTAGGAGTTTGATTTGTTACTGAAGTGAATGCTTCGAAGAAAGCTGGTGTACGTTGTTCAGAATGAAAGTATTTTTGATATTAAAAACCGGACAAGTGCGAGTCGGACTCGCCCACCGAGGGTTCCGTAGGTATGTAGTATCATTATTAAATTAGATATTTTTCATTATAAATAAGAAATAATGCGTCGAAAAAAATTAATAAAATATATTTTGCAATGTGTACATCAAGCCCTTTCATATGATACCCCATTTGAACTAGTAGTTTCAATTTTAAATTTCGACACCCTATAAAAAATATAGACCCCCTATTTTTTAAGATCTATTTACAAATGTATAGTTTTGAGATTTATTCCTGTACTTGTAGTCTATAACGATGTTACTTGCCAAATTTCATAGTTCTAGGTCAACGGGAAGTACCCTATAGGTTTTGATTCCCTTGAGTGTGTCGAAATATGCGTTTTTTGCTGAATAAACGGCCGTAACTTTTTTCTATGTAAACTTAGCAGTTTGATTTTTTTTTAACTTCATGGGACCGTAGACCTGAGTATACAGTTCAAATTTCAGCTTGATACCTCCACGCATTCTCGAAATAGAAATTCTTGACAGACAGACAGACAGACAGACAGACAGACAGACAGACGGACAACAAAGTGATCTTATAAGGGTTCCGTTTTTCCTTTTGAGGTTCGGAACCCTAAAAATGAGGAATTTTTTGACATAATGCCCACGGCCTCCTTCTACAGTCGCACCGTTCGCCACCGATAGGGAATTCATCCTCACATATTGGAGCCTAAGTGGTCGCGTACTGTCCGGTTTCTAAGAAGTTTTCTCCCGCGTACTATCAAGTTGAATGAAATGCCTCTCGAGGTTTTTTCTGGAGACTACAGCATGTGATTAATAAAGGACGTGAAGAGGTTTTTACAGGGTCGGCAACCAACGTGGGATGCCTCTAGTATTACAGGCGTTCATAGTCTATGGTAACTGCTTTCCATCAGGCGGGCCGTTTGCTTGTTTACTACTTGTGGTATACAAAACACATATAATTCCATAAATATAGAACTAATATAATAGAAAAAAGACATTACAAAATTGTTGAAGCAATGAGATAACTTTTGTGGTGAAACTGACCTACCTCCATGCTTTACGCACTATTGCGAAATTCAATCCACCTAGAAATAGCAATGCTTTTGACCGCATTAGCTGATAGATGAACACGGTCCGCTAGGGTCGCGGGAATCGGACGCAGGCCGAAATTGGGTCGTCACATCTCATCTATATCCCTTTGAAGCAAACAAAGAAAAACAGGGGGATAATCGAATCCGCAAAGCGTCATATTCCGATCGAGAGCGAGCGGATAACGGATACTCTGCGGATACGACGCGGATATTACTCGGAAATTGCGCTTGAGGCGCGACGATGACTTCAAAGCTTATTTGCGTTATGTGTGGAGGATTAACAGGCGCCTTAAATTTAAATTTCCATACATGACAGAAGTTTTGAAAAATCATACGGTATTCAGACGACATGTTCTCAAAGTATACGTATTGATATAGTTTTCCGATAATAATTGCGCAGTTCTGTTGCTGTAAAATTTAAATGTGAAAAAAAACTCTGCAACTGTTTCGCTTGTGTTAAAGGTACATTGTGATAAAAGAGCGTTTAGGATTTCCTAGCCTAAACGTATCGATTGAGGTGATGGATATACTGTATGGATGATGTAACGCCAGTTTGAAATTGGTATTACTAAAATTTGAATTGATATTCGCTTTTCGTTGCAAAGAAGCTGGGGCTTTAAGGGTATAAGCTGGGAATAAGTTGTCCAACTCGTATGGGTAGCGTCCGGGAAATTGCATGAGCTGTTCAAGGTTGCGCAGCGTGTGAATGAGAGAACTCAGGAAAGAGTATATCCGTAGTATTACTAAAGTTATTGATATGGCTCTAAGGATCAGCAGGCTGAAGTGTCATCAAGCAGGCCACATAGCACACAGAATTGACTGACGATAGGGCAGAAATGTCCTGGAGAGGCGACTGCGGACTGCAAAATATAGCGTAGTTCAGCCTAACAGTCAATGAATGTCGTGGTTCTTATTAGCTGAACTAAATTTATGTTTTTTTGGAATTAATACAGTGAATTATAGAAAATAATAGAGAAGCTCGATCAACGTAGATAGTTTGTCCATAGATGGGTTTATATTATCTCGAGCTCCTCCGTACTAGGGAAGGCACGTTAAGCCCGGTCCCGGTTACTAACACTACTTATTGACGTTGAAGCGGTTGGGCGGATTTGGATGAAATTTGAAATGGTGATAGGTTAAAACCTGTATTAAAACACAAGCTTTTATTGTTAATAGTTGACGGCGCATTAAGCCGCAGGAGGAAACGTGTCAATTTCAATTAAAATTAATACATTATACATCATTAATTTTCCATTTTCATCATATAATTGAGAGTTTTCGCGGTAAAGTGAACGAAATTAATTAAATTATCATATAACGTTTGCGGTAAATGTTATTTTAGTATTAAATAAAGCGCTCTTTTAGGTTTAATTAAGGCAAGTCTGTGGATGAAAATCGAAAATTACTTTTGTCGCAAAATTTTAGAGACAGATAAGAAAACTTAATAAGATGCGACCGACAATTAATGAGAAAATAATAGGACGGAGATAAAGTTTTTTTTGTATTTAAAGGTAGGTAGGATTTCGTAGAGAGGATGTACATGGCCAAACTGGGTGGATTTACAATAAATACAGTCAAGAGATATAGTGCAGTACCATTTAAATTGCCGGTAACATTGAATTGAATGTGTCGTCGTAGTCACACCTTATTCAACCCACTGCTGGAATTCGGGTTTCCCCTCAATCTAGAGGGTTTTTTTAATTAAGATAACGAAGCCAATCGCAATATGCGCACACTCAGCGGTGTAGAGTGGCGCTGAGTGTGCGCAGATCGGCTTACTTCGTACATAACGCACACCCCTGTCGTGGACAAGGCTTTTATATATCCTTCTGTATTTATTATTAAATAAATATTTATAATCCTTAAATCTAGTTCTAAAATTAGCATAATTTTTGGATGAAGCAATAGCAATAAAACATAACAATAAATATCAATAAAATGAATCAATAGCATAATATAAATGAGTACCTAACAAATCTTAACATATTTCTATAATTGTCGAATTATACATATTAATTACAATGCAGTGCACTCTTATGGACGCCGACGAATTTGAGGTGATGGCTTGGTCAAACTTACAATCTATTTATTGTCAAGCCATCCACAGCTGTCCTCGGCAGATACTTATCTCATTAACCACGCCTAGCCACCGCGATCGAGGCGCCTATCGGAAAATTTATTCTAGATTCTAGAGGGTTTAGAGCATACTCCACTACGTAGTTCAACTGCGAGTTGGGGGAAGCCAGTGTTTTCAAGCCGCCCAAATACCACTAACTTGGCTTACGACCGTCATCTAATGACAACAGTCGACACCGAAGGCTTGATGTGCTCATTGAAGTACGTAGGAGTTCCAGATAAATAAACCCATCCATGGACAGGTTACGGTCGATGTTGCTTAACTGGCCTATTTTTTTTTTATATTAGCTCAGCATATTGGCTCCACTTCGCCTGATGGTAAGCGAAAAGAAGTCCCCAATCGCAACGGCAACGGACAAGAGACCTTGATATCTTGTCAGTTGACGCTGCCATGCTGGCCTACAAGATGCTTCTTCACGCTTCGCTTGAAGGATCCCATATTGTATGATTGAGGAAGTACATATGGCGGCAACGCGTTCCACTTTTTAATGGTGCGACATAGATAGGAGTTGTCAAACTTTTTAGTATGCGACGGAATGATACCAACGGTGAATTTGTGGTACCGCAAGCTAGTACGTGTTGTTCAGTGACGGAAAGGGGAGGAAGGGATAAGGGAAAACAGTTCTTCAGAGCACTCTCCGTGGTATAGGCGGTAAAATACATACCTAGTACATTAGACTGACACGCGTAACGACGCCATCGAGCTCCGCATGGTTTTTATTTTTGATGATTGATTTGCCATATTGCTGTCTCTCACATTGCTAAGAGGGGAAGTCAAATTCCAAAAGCTTCCTACTCCTACTAATTTCCTCTGACTAAATTCGTTGTGAGTTCCAAGGCAGCCGTAGCTGTACCCCCGGGACTGCAATGGACTTCACTGTTCATTGCCTTTTTTGGCGGTCGCCGCTGTTAATCCTGGCTACACAGGAGACACAGTGGTGGGAATGTGTGGTGGGCCCCAAATTTTTTTTTGATGATTGAAAATGTTTATATTTTCATCATCATCATCATCATCATCAGGTCATTTTAGTCTCCATTACGGAAGCACGACCCTCTCTCGTCTGTCCAATACCGAAGGATTTGGCCTACACTCCCCACGCTGGCCAGACGGGTTGGGGAGGCCTGATCGATGTTTTATAATGTATTTCCCTTAGTCGCCATGTACGACATCCACGGGCAGAGACGGAGTGATTCTATTCTAGTCTGCCGGAAACCACACTGCAACATCTATTATAATATTGGAGACTTCTTTAATTTATTTTATAGCTTTAATCATTCTTAAGAAATATATTATTCAAAATTAAAGGTAAGGTAGCAGGTACGGCAGTTATGACCCTTGACTGTACATAGATTAACATCCATACTAATATTATAAATGTGAAAGTGTATTTGTTTGTTTGTCGTTCTTTCACGTCGAAAGTAACAAATGGATTGACATGTTTTTTTTTGGAAATAGTTTAAGTCCTCTTTATCCCGGAAAAACACTTCATTCCCACGGGAAAAAATAAAGTTTATAATCGATTGTCCTTATTTTATTAGATCAATAAAAAAAAACCTGGACCACGCGGGCGAAGCCGCGGCTAACAGCTAGTATACTATAATTAAAATATTGCCACAAAATATTCTTCAACTACTTAATTTATTTCACAAAACAGTATACTAATAAAAATAAAACGTTGCATCACATTTCGGAAGAATCCCATCAGATAAAACAGTCTTTCCCAAAGATCTAATTAGAGCAAGCGGCAAGAGCGAGGAAGCGTCATATTGCTGTAACGAAATATAACCAAAACTTAATGTGTGCATGCTAATGCCGCAACTCGGTACCGGAATCACGGCTAGCGGCATTTTATCGCTTTGTTTTTCCTGAATTTAAACTATCCGATGAAAATAAATCGTGTCTTCATGAAACAAACCTAAATTAGTAACAATTTTTATTTCTTTTTATACCACTAATAACAAGCATACAACCCGCCGGTTGCTAATTTGCCGCCAGGGGATCAAGCTGTAGGTAATTTACTGTCAGGGGAGCAAGCGCCAGGGGATTAACCTGTAGGTAATTTACCGCCAGAGGAGCAAGCTGTAGCTAATTTACTTCCAGAGAAGCAAGCTGTAGCTAATTTGCCACCAGGGGATCAAGCTGTAGCTAATTTATCGCCAGGGAAGCAAGCTGTATCTAATTTGCCGCCAAGGGATCGAGGTGTAGTTAATTTACCGCCAGGGGAGCAAACTGTAGCTAATTTGCCGCCAGGGGATCAAGGTGTAGTTAATTTACCGCCAGGGGAGCAAGCTGTAGCTATTTTGCCGCCAGGGGATCAAGCTGTAGCAAATTTACCGCCAGGGAAGCAAGCTGTAGCTAACTTACCGCCAGGGGAGCAAGCTGTAGCTAATTTGCCGTCAGAGGCGTCAGCTGTTGCTACTTTGTCGCCAGTTAGTAAGTTATTATCGCAGCCTCCACTGAGTGAATTCTCTGCCGATGGCGACCGGAAAGTCGTCAACCATTATTAATTCCACTACTGGTACGGGGGTCTCCCCTCAATTGAGGCGGTAGTCGAGCAGCGTGGTAGGAACGTACCATTTTTCTTTTTTTTATACTACGTCGGCCGGTAGACAAGCATACGACTCGCCATAGCCATTTAACGCTCACAACATAAAATATCGCTCCCGTGCCGCCACCCCCGCTGCCGACGCAGCATCTCCTTCCTTTCTGGTGACCTCACTCACTCGCAGGAACACAACAACCCTCAAGGGAATTGTTATTTGATTGCGGTATTCTGTGAGGTGGAGGTACATTCCCTAGTCGGGTAGCTTACAATTACGCTCCCTACCTTTCTTTTCGCAAGAGCTTCGTTTGTCAGTCAGCAGGCCGCATGCAAGTGAAGTTGGCTTTGGTTCAAAGATGTTGATGAACCACTTACACCCCAAAACCATGCTGTTCGACTGCGGATTGACGGTGGGCAGTGTTTTCAAGCCACGAATTGACAATGGATGGGATCCACGCTGGCACGACAGCCACGATCGGCGCCTTAACGTACCCTCGAAGAAACTGATAATTAGTAAAAGTCCATTGTGCAATTTAAAATACCAAATTTTCTACTATTTAATGAAGCGTTAAATTCTGTTTTCAAGCCATTGGATTTGTAAAACGCAGTTTTAACGGAAATTCAATTAAACGGAAATTGAGTGTAAAATATTATGGGCCGTAATTTTTATTGCTTGATTTATAAAATGGCGAATAATGGCGGCTGCATTTCGCGATACTGTTTCGTTGGGTGATGTATTAAGGTCTATTTAATGATAATTTACGATGGAATTTGTATGGTTTCATTCATTGTTAATATTTGTTTGAAATTTCCATTGTGGTTATAATTTGGGAAATAAAATATGGAACGGGTTTCGAGAAGCTCAATGTTGCCAATTAGGTCGAACACACTAGTTAAGCAACATCAGCGGCAGTCGGCCAGTGAATTTATTGTCTTTTTAATACTACGTCGGGTGGCAGACAAGCATATGGCCCGCCTGATGGGAAGCGGCTACCGTAACCATATTGACGCTCGCAACATATATGTTATAAAATATTGCTAACGCGCCGCCATCCCCCCTGCCGACGCAGCATCTCCTTCCTTTCTGGTGACCTCCCTCACACGCAGGAACACAACAACCCTCAAAATTGTTAATTGGCTGCGTTAGGAATTGTTATTTGGCTGCGGTATTCTGTGAGGTGGAGGTATATTCCCCAGTCGTGTACTTACAATTACGCTAAAAACTCTCTTTTCGCCAGAGCTTCATTTGTCAGTCAGCAGGTTGTACCGCGTGCAGATGAAGTTGGCTATGGTTCAAAGATGTTGATAAACCGCTTACACCCCAACTACAAATGTCATGAGTTTACTTCTTCATGTTGGTATTATAATTGAAAAAAACAGAGCTCCGCCAAGCCAATCGATACTAGAATCATACTACTAAGAGTCAAGGTAAGTTCTTTACATGATTGAACTTGTCTACGTCATTAAATAAATAAATAAATATAAATAAATATTGTCAGACAAATTACACAGCACCATCTAGCCCCAAAGTAAGCGAAGCTTGTGTTATGGGTAATAAACAACTGATAGACCATACGTAAATACATTTTTTTTTTGTAAATATATAGTCGTAACGTAGTCTTTGCAATACTCCGGCTTACATCTTGGCAATCTATCAGTAGTGTTATTATTTTTATTAATAAATAATTTGATGCATTTCGTGTACCGTGTCACACGTTACATACATTTCGGCGTTTGCTGTATGCAACAAATGCATGTTCCGTCCTCGTGTTATTGAAATTGTTTCTCCAAATTCCACGATGTGCATGCAAACCGGCACTGGGAAGATTCAGACAAAATTACTCTGAATTTTGTATTCGTAACCATCAGGTGTAGGTTTTGAAGTGTAAAGGGCTAACCATCGTCTTGAAAGTTTAAGTCAACCTCCCTGTACGTGGTGCACCCTAACGACTAGTTAGAGAGGATCAGGGGCCCTACCGACTCCTCTGATCCTCTCTCTCTCGATATCGATTTCTAAATTATGATATAATAAATCGAGATTGGCTAAAGAGAGGTAGGGTACAGCGTTTTACAGGGAAGTACCTCCAACGCACAGAGTACCATAGCCAAATAGCAATTCCATTGAGAGTTG
This sequence comes from Hypsopygia costalis, assembly GCA_937001555.2. Taxonomy (NCBI): domain Eukaryota; kingdom Metazoa; phylum Arthropoda; class Insecta; order Lepidoptera; family Pyralidae; genus Hypsopygia; species Hypsopygia costalis. The sequence goes on from OW443329.2 coordinate 32,666,123, forward strand.
TTGTGTTCCTGCGAGTGAGCGAGGTCACTAGAAAGGAAGGAGAAGGCGCGCGACGTTTATGTTGCGAGCCTTAATATAGCTACGGTAACCGCTTCATATCAAGCACGCCGTTTGCTTGCCTGCCACCCGACGTCGTAAAAAAAAGCTTCCATCATCAAAGAAAAATCAAAGAAAAACTTTTATTTGCAAGATAGCTTACAGTTTGTTTGACTAATCTCTTAGATTATCAAGTTTATTAGTTTGCATTAAGGCAAGTTCATGCAATTTTTATAACATTAACAAACTCAAACACAGAACTACGGAGAACTTAAGCTGTAAGTACACTAAGAACAGTAAACGTCCGGAGAGCACAACCTGCTTCTAGTTAGTATATTTTCCACTTTTAAATCTCTTGCACAACTTGGAAGTGCTATAGGTAGGGAACGCTTCCGAAGATTTCGAATAAATCCATTCGCCGATGTTAAGGTCTTAACACACGATGCTTTTCTAAATTATTTAAAAATAAAAGGTCACTGACTGACACAATTAGAAAGAAAGAAAAAGGAAGGACCCCTTGGTTTTGCTGATCTCCATGGGCGAGGATGAATGTTTTCTATCAGGCGACCCAAATGTTCGTTTGCTCCCGTCTCATAAAAAAAATCAAATCATGAATGGACGGTTCGTAATGATAATTGGTATATAAATAGCTATTAATTTTGATCCTTCTGGTTACCGGGATATGCGTGTATATCGCGGGTGCAATTTAATTTATAACATAAATTCTTAAAATTCAATTGTTTCCGACCTACATATACTAATGCACATTTTTGAACCGCATGCTAATAGGCTAACTGCCTATGTTGTAAAATTATAAAAAAAATATTTGTCAGCATCATAAAATAAACAAAACTAGAACGGTTTACGATTGCTAAAATTTTAATAACTTATGTCCGACGAGTCTCATGGTCGATGTGATAGTGGGGAAGCCCATTTTAAAAGGATGAAATAATTAACGTTGGAAAAACAATAAAAAATACTATAACTTTTGTTACGGCACTAGCTATATAAACGCAATATTTAACATAGCTGTCATACAAATTTCTATTTTAATGCCCACAAAATACCTAGCTGTGACGTTATAGTTCCGTAGCCTTTTGTGTGGAGGGTTTTCAGGATAGCCCAAAATTGTGATATTTAAGTTGTCATATACCGAGAAGTTTTTATGCTATCTGAAGTAATTTTTCACCTACACTTATATTATAGTGATGAAATAACAAATCGAAAAAAAAATCTTCTAGCTTATTAAGTATTTGGTTCATAAGTTAAACCTCGGCGGTTGTAGCTTGCTTGACAGATTATAAATAGCTTGAAAAAATATGTAATTTGACTCATGAAATTGATTTTCGATACAGACATAAATATTATGATTATAAATTGTGCAAATGAAAACTAATTTCCAGACTGGAGTAGTAGAGTATATTTACATCGTCGTTAGTCGGTACACTATTGGTCATCCTTTCAGTTGGACACGGGGCTCCTTAATTTTTTACAAAGATCAAAAAGTATACAAAAACAGCAAACTATCAGCAATAAACTCAAGATCCATCACTCGTGTCGTGTGCAAGTCGCTTAACCATTTTGAATGGGAGATTACAGAGTGAGGCGGCGGTCTCTAAAATATTGTGATTTTATTCCGTGAGCGCCTGCCGCCGTCTTATCGGTCCTGCTTCCAGCTCGGAATGCTCGGAACATTGTCTACGCTGACTTCTGCATCACAAGACTTTTTGATTTCGCTTAAGTGATCGAGATTATTTATATTTATTGCATACTAGCGACCGGCTCTTACTTCGTCCATATGGCATAATATTACTCAATATTGAGTATATATATTGTATTCCATGTGTAATACATGGCTATAACGATGTTTTATACCGCATACAGATTACATATTATAAAATAAATAATAAATAAAACCTGGACAAATTACACAGCGCCATCTAGTACCTAACTAAAAAAAGCTTGTACAATGGAAAATAGATAACGGATAATATGTAATTATATATTTTTTTGTACACACATACATTATATAGTACATAGACGTCCAGACCAATACAAACAAACAGACATGTTCTTGCACACAAATGTTTGTCTTGTGCGGAAATCGAACCCGCGACTTCGGAGTCAAAGTAACCATTTCTAACTCTAACCATTCGACCACCAAGCTCGTTAAAACATACATAATGAACCCTGGTGCGCAGTGCAAAGAAATGTTAGTGAGTTTTGAGGCACGGCAGTTGGATTTAGGCGTTTCTCTGTTTATTGATTCATTTATTTCGGTGTATTGTATCATCATCATCATCATCAGGTCCATTTTAGTCTCCACTACAGGAGCACGACCCTCTCTCGTCCGTCCTAGACGGAAGGAGGATTTGGCCTACACTCCCCACGCTGGTCAGACGGGATGGGGAGGATGTATATGACTAACTAACTACTAACGTCTCCATCTTGAAAGAGCTTCGTATCAAACAAAGGCGATTGTGCAAAATCAAACAAACAAACAAATGTGAAAGTGCATTTGTTTGTTTGTATGTCCTACTTTGACATCGAAAAAAATCAACAAATTGAGATAACTGTATACGAGTATAATAAATTTAAATATAAGAATATAGATTGTTAGACGCGTATTACATTAGGCAAATTATTTTGGGGTGTAAGTCATCAAGATCTTTGAACCAAAGCCAACTTCACCTGTACGTGGTGCACCCTGCTGACTGACAAACGAAGCTCTTGCGAAAAGAGAGGTAGGGAGCGTAATTGTAAGCTACCCGACTGGGGAATGTACCTCCACCTCACAGAATACCGCAGCCAAATAACAATTCCCTTGAGAGTTGTTGTGTTCCTGCGTTGGCAGCGGGGGTGGCGGCGCGCGAGCGATATTTTATGTTGCGAGCGTTAATATGGCTACGGTAACCGCTTCACATCAGGCGGGCCGTATCCGCCTGTGGCCATTTTTGCGACATTTTTTTGGTTAGCTTGTCTGCCACCCGACGTAGTATATAAAAAAAAACCGGACAAGTGCGAGTCAAACTCGCCCTCCGAGGGTTCCGTACGTATGATCATTATAAATTTTATATTTTTCATTATAAATAAGAAACAAGGCCTCGGAAAAAATAAATAAAATATATTTTGCAATGTGCACATCAAGCCCTTTCATGTGATACCCCATTTGAACTACTAGCTTCAATTTGATATTTCGACCTCCTATAAAAAATATAGACCCCCTATTTTTAAAGATTTAATTACAAATGTATAGTTTTGAGATTTATTCCTGTACGTGTAGTCTATAAAGATGTTACTTGCCAAATTTCATAGTTCTAGGTCAACGGGAAGTACCCTATAGGTTTTGATAGCCTTGAGAATGTGTCGAAATATGCGTTTTTTGCTGAATAAACGGCCGTAACTTTTTTTTACGTAAACTTAGCAGTTTGATTTTTTTACACCTTCATGGGACCATAGACCTGAGTATACAGTTCAAATTTCAGCTTGAAACCTCCACGCATTCTCGACATAGAGGGTCTTGACAGAGACAGACAGACAGACAGACGAATAACAAAGTGATCTTATAAGGGTTCCGTTTTTTCTTTTGAGGTACGGAACCCTAAAAACAGCGAAATACTAGGTCTGTGGCGCAAACTCTTCAAATAACAATACCGAACAAAATTCAGACATTTTTGATGTTGTTACGTTTTGCGAAAAGTTGTATTTAATCTGAAAATTCTGCAATACACAACAACAGTTAGAAAACTTAGGATTTTGAATTTTGTTGTGTATTCCCGCGTGTCCGTTTTGGAGCTCGGAATTTATATTAAATTTCAACACTAGAACGGACACTATGTAACTTGAAGTAGTGAAGATTTCAGAATATTCTCGTATGGGAAATTAGAACTAGTTTCTAACAAATATGTTTCCACACATATGCTCGTTACTAAACGTATAGTGTTTATGAGAAATACCTACACCAAAAATAATTAATATTATTTCGAATACTTTGAAAGTAATTAAATTATAATAATGCTTTATTTCTCACAATTCCAATCACATTTAAAATTAGATGTATAAAAAAAGAGTACAGAAGGCCAATTCTCGTAATTATATTACGATCGCAGAGCGAAAGTTAACCGAATAGAGATTGAATTATGAATTGATTAAAAAATTTTTACTTGATTGCATGCATTGCATTATCAATTCTTATTGTTGATATCAATTCTTATTGTTTCGATATACATAATCGTATGTAAAATAAATTTAGACGTTTCATATTGTGATACGAGAATATCAAATGTAACATTTATGAGCTCGAGACTGGACCGGAACTGAATTTTGACTACATTTTAATCATGAGGATTGCCCCTCTGATTCGTAAGAAGTTGGTGCACATGAGTAAAGAAGGAATTAATAATTCCTTCTTTACTCATGTGGTGGGTGTCTGTTAGACGCACAGGCCTGAGATAAGTAATTTGATATAACTTCATAATACATATTATACTTCATATACATATTTCTTCTTTTGATGTGTTTCACTAAATATAAATCAATAAATACTGTAGCGCTATCCTAAAAGCATTTTTTTTATATAATCTTATCTATTAAAAACATAACATTGTTATAATATAAATTTACACTACAAACTAAATTAACTAAAAATAATCTAATCTTAAAATTAATAAATAAATAAATACATCTAAATTAAAACTAATTAAAATAAACTAAAATAAAAAAATAAAAAAATCTTATCTAGATTTTTTTTATATAATCTTATCTAGATTATATAAAAAAATGCTTTTAGGATAGCGCTACAGTATATAATGATTTATATTTAGTGAAACACATCAAACCCAAATAAATGTTACCCCCAAGTACCCTCCACGCTCGCTTGTCGAGCACTCGCAAATATTCCTTTTGAATGTAATATTAATGAGTCGATCCACCCTACGATTGGTCCGCTCCACTCCGCCTCAGCCTCTAACGAATTTATTTAGGTGACTTTTCCAACGTGATTTACATTTTTAGAATTCATAATGGAATTTAGTTGCTAAATTTACGTTTATTTTTGTGGTAATGCTTTCTGCATAGCAAAAAGAACTAGCAGTTACGTATATACAATGGATATTTATGGTCGTAAGGAAATTATGTCAACATCATTATCCTATCTATTTTATTATAAATATCCTATCATTTTTTTAATAACACATAAAGAATTCAATGCAAGCAAAAATAATATTTGTATCAGTCTGAACCGGATTTTCTTAGGTAACCCAGTAGGGATATGTAACTTAACGTAAGTATAAAATTTTATAAAGAATACCTTTTATCGCGTAAATAAATAAATAAATATTTCGGGGCAAATTACACACGGCCATCTAGTCCCAAACTAAGCAAAGCTTGTACAATGGGTACTAGATAACTAAAACGATGCTTAAATACATGTTTTTTTGTAAATACATACATGTAATACATAGAAAACATCCAGACCAAGACAAACAGATTTGTTCATGCATACGAATGTTTGTGTTGTACGGGGACCTGCGACCTCGGAGTGAAAGTGGCTATTGCTAGACATTCCACCACGGAGCTCGTCAATGGATGGTAAAAGTGGGCTTCTTGTTTACTTGCTGTGCTTCGTTCATCAAAACACTTCTAACACATTGATACAACCCATTTGATATCCACAACATACGGGTTAAAATCAAGCACACCATGTTCTATGGGAGTGTGATCTTTGGCGGCGGGAGCGGGATGACATGTTGAATTCATTACAGGTGCTACCCCGGATCCGGGGTAGTATACTATTCTGATTTGGTAGCAACAAGGGAGAATTACCAAGCGTTCAGACGATTTTGCAATTCTTATTATTGGAATCGATGTGTTAGGTAACAACTCAATGTTTTAGGTCTCCAATAGTGTTAGATACTTAAAATCCGTGGTGCACGGCAGTTGAGCTTCACTTGACTAGCCATCTCTTTAGGCTTTTAATGCCTTATTTGCCATATTGCTGTCTCTCACATTGCTAAGAGGGGAAGTCAAATTCCAAAAGCTTCCTACTCCTATTAATTTCTGATTAAATTCGTTGTGAGTTCCAAGGCAGCCGTAGTTGTACCCCCGGGACTGCAATGGACTTCATTGTTCATTGCCTTTTTTGGCGGTCGTCGCTGTTAATCCTGGCTACACAGGAGACACAGTGGTGGGAATGTGTGGTGGGCCCCCCTTCCCAAGATACGGATTAAATTGAAACTTATAAATCCTACAAGTAAAAACATATTGATACATATAATATCTGTATCAATATGTATTTAATAAAAAAATATGTATGTATCGTACATTGTAACGAGACAAACGAGTCTACCAATGGTCTACGAAATGGGTTAAACTGCAAAATTTCATTACAGGCACCACGATGAAACTAAATAAAAAACGTATAAAAATATAAATTTACTGCTCCTTTTTCAAAAAAAAATTTCGTAATCTCAAAGACCTGTATTTTAAAATAAATACTTACATAATTATACAACCCACTCGAGATATCTTTTCTAATATATTAAATTTGACATCAAATACTTTTCATCCATTAAAACAGAAGGTCGTTTCTAGTTCGGATCTTAGAATATTATGTTTAATTTTGCATGTTATGAATAAAAGAAACGCCTTAGGTAGCCCGGCGGTTCCACTCTACAAAACGCCAGGGGAAAGACTTAAAATTAATAACAGACATCGTAATTCGTCTTCATCACGACGTGTCTAGATTAACTCAGCGGAATTTTTAATTAGAATTAATTTAGGGACTAATTTTTATAAATTGTGTCGTTGCTTCAGGTGGCGAATATTTTTAGCACAATTTATAAAGTAGAATTTAGTTAGTACAATGTGGCGGTTATGTATTTTACTGTTCTATTTTTAGGGTTCTATAAAAATCTATAAAAATAAAATAACAATTCCCTTAAGGGTTGTTGTTTTTGCGAGTGAGTGAGGTCACCAGAAAGGACGGAGTTGCTGCGTTAGCAGCGTGGGTGGCGCCGCGAGCGATATGTCATGTTACGAGCGTTAAAATAGCTCCAATAACCGCTTCGCATTATGCGGATTGTATGCTTGTCTGCCACCAGATGTATTATAAAAATGCAATAATCGAATAGACTCGTGCACTTCTTTACACGATTTTTTAATGCTACTAATTCCTATTATTTCTCGCAGTATGTTTCAAACGACGTACGTCAACCTACCCCAGTGTACCTTACACCATCTTTAGAGCCTAAGCTGATTCACTGACAAAGCTCTGGCACTAAGAGAGGTAGGGCAGCGTTAATTATTTTTAAGCTGCCCGACTGGTGAAGTACCTCCACTTAACAGAATAGCACGGCCAAATAACAATTTTCTTGTCGATTGTTGTGTCCTGCGAGTGAGTGAGGTCACCAGAAAGGAAAAAGTTGCTGCGTTGGCAGTGGGGCTGGCGGTGCGCTAGCGATATTTCCCGTTGCGAGCGGTAATATGGCTACGGTAACCGCTGGACATCAGGCAAGCCGAATACTTGTCTGCCACTCGAAGTAGTATAAAACGAAAACAAAATTCGTGCCAGCACGCATAACAAACACTTCATTACAAAAATGAAACAAAAAATACGTAGGTAATAAAAATATTTTTTTTTCAGTTCCACAAGAGCTCGAATCTTTCATGTTCCGGCAATTTTAGTAAATTACACCATTTATCAAATTAATTACTTCGGTGTACTGTAATTAATTTTATGCCATTAACTGCAATACATAATTATTCCACATTTGAAAGCACACTATAAATAACTATTTGACAAAACCACAGAAATGAATCAGAATAGATTATAAAGCGAACCTGAATTGCACTAATATGGCGCTTCCATAATTAAATGCACGCTAATTAAATTTCATTTAACTGTGATAGCTCACCGCGATTTTCGCAATTTAATTAAACGACAACTGCAGTTTTCAGTTTATAAAATATTTATAGAGGTAGATTTTTTTTGAAGTGCAAAGAAATTACTACGGCCACTTTCTGTAGTCTTTTTTTGGCTGCGGTATTCTGTGGTGGAGGCAGCTTATACATACGCTGAATATGGTTTCGCCTCTCTTGCGCCAAAGCCTCGATTACATACCTAAATGTTTAAAAAATTTTGAGATAACAAATTTGATAGGTGTATTTTTAATTTATTATTCGACAGACTTTTAGTTATTTCAATAATTAAATGCACGCTAATTAAACACGCGTTAAGCTGAAAATGCTCCCACGGAACGAGCTATTGCTGTGCTGAATGGACTCCACCAACACTGTTTGGATGTTGTCATATTCGTAGATAGTAATTTGCTATGTATAAGCTGTGGTATAAGTAGTAATATTTGATAATAGCAGTAAAGTATGATTATATTGTTATTAAATTAACGTATAGATAGATGCATTGGCAAAATTAGCTGTAAGTATATACATGCATGTTTTGATAAATAAAAAAAAATAAAAAAATAACTTTGGATAAAATTCGTCTTGTTCAAACGAACGACGCCATACAATTCGCGCTTTTTCGCTGAGCGTGTCAGCTAGTGACACCGACCGCTTTGTCCCGTCGACTGGGAGCGACATGTTTTCATACCTAAAATACGGAGTGAAACAATCAAGCAGTGGTTTTATTTGTTTATAAGTCACTCACCACCTTCTTTAGAGCCTGTATCTCACAGAAGACCTCGAGACCTCGACCAAATAACAATACCTATGAATCTTGTGTTCACCAAAGGTGTGCATATGCTGCCATAGCAGACTGACATTTAGTTTTAATAATAGCTTACAGCATTATTAAAACTAAATTTCATTATTAATATAGTAATATTATTAATATAGTAATAGTATGTAGTAGTACAATTAATAGTAATAGTATGAATATAGTCAACATCTATAATAATAAAAGGCTTTGTCCTCACTGACTCACTAATCAACGCACAGCCCAAACCGCTGGGTCTAGAGATTCCAAATTTGGCAAGTAGGTTCCTTATGACGTCTAGGGGTGCACTAAGAAAGGATTTTTCAAAATTCATCCCCTAAGGGGGTGAAACGGGGGTCCAAAGTTTGTATGGGGAAACAAGATTAGTTGGATTATTTTATTCGGAACTTTACACGAGTACTTCTATAGATAAATGAGTAAACACGTGTTTCAGGATTTTTCAAAATGCAATCCCTAAAGGGGTAAAATGGAGTGTAAAAGTCTGAAAATCGTCATCCAACATAGCTGACGTGACATAAAATCACCCCAATGAGGTGTGATGGGGTTGAAATGTCATAATATCAATACGGTTGTTGATTATATGGTTTTCTGAGACGTCAATTACGAAAATGGAATCGATTTGAAAATATAACATAGTGGACACGAAATTACTTAAAAGGATTTTTCAAATTTTACCCCTAAGAGGGTGAAACAAAGGTCCACAGTTTGTGTAGGGAAATGAGATTAGTTAGACTGTTTTATCCTAAACTTTACACGAGTACTTCTATAGATAAATGAGTAAACACGTGTTTCAGGATTTTTCGAAATTCAACCCAAAAAAAGGGAGTAAAATGGGGTCAAAATGTCTGAAAATCATCAAGTATATTATTGTTTTTATATTTTATCGAGTCGCTGATTACGAAAACAATAACGATTTTAAAATTCAACGTGGCTAACGTGACCATCATTATGTATTTTTTTAAACTTTGATTTAGCCTTTTTAGGCTGATGGAATAAGAATTGTGTGTTGACTGAAGTGTTATCATAATAGGTTTTTAAATTTGTATTTGGCGTTAATCAGTGCTTATATGTACAATCGCGGGCGGCCGGCACCGGCGCGGCGTTATTGCATCCGTATTTAGTACAATAAAGGTACTACTTGAAGGTGGTTGCGTTGCGTGTTAGACTTGACTTGGATAATCTAAAATGCGCGAATTTCACGCGAGCGAAGCAAAGGGCAAAAGCTAGATAGTAAAAGGCTTTGTCCTCACTGACTGACTGACTGACTCACTCACTAATCAACGCACAGCCCAGACCACTGACTTTGGATATGCCCTATACAATGTAAGCGGACTAACTAAAGTGTAACTAAGACAGAATTTTCCGAAATTCCACCCCTAAAAGGTTGAAAATAGGGGGTTAAAAAAAACCCCTCTTTTTCGAAATCGATTCACCTACGATTTTGAGACTTGGTGGAATAGTTGTTCATAAAAAAAGGTTTATGGGTTACTGATTAACTTTTGACCAGCGCCAAGCCAAGAAATTATATTTATATTTTAATTAACTCATCACTAGATAGCGCTATAATCTAGTTCTTACAAGTAGTACTTACAAAAGCATAGCGCATTTGTACAGTGCGCTATGCTTTCGTTATTAAGGAAAGGGTATATACGAGAGATTATTTCAAACCATTCATGGGGTTATCCATGACGGTTTATCGCTCACCTCATCCCAGTAGTTACCCCCGGAGGATGTAAATCGCGCGCGTAGGGCGTAAAAAAAACTGCGTCCTTCAATTGAAGCTACAAAATAAAAAAATCTTATCTAGATTTTTTTTATATAATCTTATCTAGATTATATAAAAAAATGCTTTTAGGATAGCGCTACAGTATATAATGATTTATATTTAGTGAAACACATCAAACCCAAATAAATATGATATCAAGAAGAAGATCATCAAGGGAGTCATCAAGAAGAAGATCGGCGATCCTTTGGTGTCTCATCATCATCAGGTCATTTTAGTGTCCACTACAGGAGCACCACCCTCTCTCGTCCGTTACAGACAGAAGGATTTAGCCTACACTCCCCACGCTGGCCAGACGGGTTGGGGAGGCCTGATCAATGTTTTATAATGTATTTCCCTTAGTCGCCTTGTACGACATCCATGGGAAGAGACGGAGGGATTCTATTCTAGTCTGCCGGAAACCACGCGGCCAAGTTGTATGTTCATAGTTAAATATGCTCGTGTATTGTATAGTATCTTAAAAACACATTCTTAAAGTAATCTGAGCTATTTACGTGAGAATTAACTACTATAAAACACACGCCTGACAACATACCAATTAAATTAATTGGGTTAACTGTCGGTTTCACGTGTTTTTGTCGCGAATCCGACGTCTTCATCATGAAGTTCTCCTCCCTCTTTGTGATTGACCCGGTAAATAATTAATTTACTGAGGAACAAACACATTTAGAGTGTAAATGTTCATCCACTCCAAAAAAAACCCATGAAATTGTGAACAAAATCCGGTATGTATACTATACTGCATTTTGTTCCCTATTCGAATCGGATTTTGTTCACAATTTCATATTTATGAGTTCTTATGAAGTCGCTTCCGGCTACCGATATATTTAGTATGTTTTAAATCCTCTTTTATTCAAATACCATTGGTATTTTTTTATACTACATTGGGTGGCAAACAAGCATACGGCCCGCCTGATGTGAAGCGGTTACCGTAGCCATAATAACGCTCGCAACATTAAAAATATCTCTCGCGCGCCGCCACCCCCGCTGCCAACGCAGCATCTCCTTCCTTTCCGGTGACCTCACTCACTCGCAGGAACACAACAACCCTCAAGGGAATTGTTATTTGGCTACGTTATTCTGTGAGGTGGAGGTACATTCTCCAGTCAGGTAGCTTACAATTACGCTCCCTACCTCTTTTTTCGCCAGAGCTTCGTTTGTTATTCAGCAGGGTGCACCGCGTGCAGGTGAAGTTGGCTTTGGTTGAAAGATGTTAATGAATCATTTATACCCTATGGTAAATATAGCTTACTATGAATGCCACAAAACTTTATATAAGACATGATTACGGAGTTTTATCACCGAGGATTAATGTAACAAACATCTGGATTTCCCTTAATTAAGTTCTTTGCATTTTCCGAGGGTTACCCATCGATTCAATTTAAATAAACCATGGACCATTGATTATACAGGACGTACTCGTACTAATCCTGAGTAATCCAAGCCCGAGCATCGAACTGGAGACCTCGGATTTGTGAAGGCTTGCGAATATCATATCCGGGCTTCATAATCACTCGCTCGTTTAATTTTGAGATTATGGCGAAAAATGGAATATGGAAATGTGAATAATGGAGCTCTTCTAACCCTTTTTTGTGTACATGTGATGTATTTAAGTGAATGAACATGTGAATTAATTAAACTTTGTGTAATACTTTTTTTTATACCACCAGTGTGGCAAACAAGCATACGGCCCGCCTGATGGAAAGCAGTTACCGTAGCCTATGAACGTTTGTAACACCAGAGGCATCACACGCGCGTTGCCGACCCTGTAAAAAGTGTATTCACAAAATGCCTGTGATATAAGTACCTACTATGATGGATGGATATTTACGAGAACTTCTTATACATGTACTTTATTAAAACTTTTATAATCTTCGTCAACCATAATCATCCCACTACGGAGATACGAGTCTCCCCTCAATAGAAAGAGTTTCTACCATAATCTACCATGCTGTCCAACTGCGGGTTGGCGGAGGCCTATGTATTCAAGCTGCCTAAAGGGCACTGATTTTGCTCAACGACTATTATTTAATGACAATAGCCGAGACCGATAGTTTAACGTGCCCTCCGAAGCACAAAGGAGCTCAAAATAAATAAATCCATGCATGTAATATGACTGACTGAAGTACCCCAGAATACGCTGGTAACACCGCAGAGAGTCTTGTTTTTATTTCTAGTCGTTCTAGCATAGACTTGTTTGTTCGTTTTTTTTTCTTTTTTACTATATATGAGGGTGGCAACGAGCATATAAGTCACCTGATGGAAAGCAATCACCACCGTCCACGGAGATCAGCAGCACCAAGTGGTCGCCAGCCTATACTCCTTTCTATCTTTCTGGTGACCTCACTCACTCGCTTGGCGGTTCATAGTATTCGGAGCATCTTTTGCAAACATTACATAATTATAATAAAAAATCCTTCCCCCTCCCGCGCCTGTGCGAGACGGCCGAACTAATCTGTCTGTGCGATAAAATATTGCAAATTAAATAATTATCTTAATTTGTTTCGTTAAGTGTGTGGGCATTTCGGTGAATTTTGTTCATCTGATCTGAACTTATCATTTCCGCGTTAAATTTTGATCATATTTAGGTTTTATTTGTAAAAAGTTGATACACTGATTATTATTCGCAAACTAGTAGGTACAACAACAAAAATTTTTTGTGCTGCTTCGTGACTAACTACGGCTGCATCACTCGTTGTAAAACAGGTTTGGCCCGTAAAAGGTACGTAATAATTTCATATTTTGTTATTATAATACTGGTTTTTATTAGGGTTAATTTTAGTACAACAAAAGAAATACGTAAATCTTTCAGTGTTGTCACTTTATAAATTTACCCCAGAATCGGGGAAAATTTTATTTTGATAGGTAATAGTTTTATTCCTGCTAACTCGTTCTATAAACAAAATGTCAAGTAATACCGATGATCCTGGTGGCACGACACCAATTTTTGGTCGTAGTAATTTGACGCCGCGATCACCGCCGGCAACTAATGCCAAGCGAACATTAGGCGATATATCACCAAGCCACTTATCACCTGATGAAAAGCGACTACAGCGGTCAGCAAGCACGGAAAACATAGACAACTTAAGCCTTAGCACCTCAGCTGAAATTTTTGATTCAAATATTGATTATGTTGAATTTGTTCGCGAATCTTCTGAGTGTCTGGAAAAAATTAATGAGATAATTATCGGGCAAACCTCGCGAATTGGTGTAGCAAATAAATCGACATTAATGGGCATGACCCAACGAGTTACCTCACTAATATCGATGCTAGCCATAAAGTCAGCCACAGCGGAAAAACACCTCGCTATTTCTGAAAAAAAAGCTCGCGATTGTTGAACGAGATTTATTATCCTTAAAATTAGAGTCTAAAAATAACCCCGTTGCGCCTGTAACTAAGGCTAGCGAGTCGTACGCCGAAAAATTGAAACTTCGCTTGCCAAAGCAAATTAAGCCGGTTCAAACTCGCGAGCCTGTGCCTTGCATAGTAGCTTATCCAACAGAAGAACGATCCGCGGAGTTAACAACATCCGAAGCTACTAAGGAGGCACTTATGAAAGCAATTAAGCCATCCGATGATGGGTTTCAAATTGTAGGAGTCAAGAAAACTGCGAAATCCGGTGTAGTAGTACACGTTTCTAATGACGCTCAAATTAAAAAGCTGCAATCAATTCAAAGCATAAAATCGGCTGGACTTAAGCTCGAAAAGCCTAAAGGACGCCGCCCGCGTATAATTATAAAAGACATTCCAGATACAATGGACGACACTAAGTTTTTAGCCGCGTTATATAATCAAAATATAAAAGACGAATTAAAAATTACATTTTCGGAATACCTAAAAGACATAAAAATCGTGCTTCGTCGTCCTACTGCCTACGGCAGGAAGTGGGTGGCAGTCGAAATCTCCCCGGAAATACGCAAACACCTTATTTCGACAAAAGATAAGATTTTTATACATTTTGCCACATGTAGATTCGTGGACGATATAGAAGTCGTGCGTTGCTTGAAATGTCAGCAGTATGGGCATGTCAGCAAATACTGCTCGGCAAATAACTCCACCTGTGCCCACTGTGCCGAAGCACACGACTCCCGGGAATGTCTGAAGAAATCTGAAGCAGACTTCAAACCTACATGCGCAGCATGTAAGCATCAAAAAAAGACTGCTGACCACAAGATCGGGTCAGAGTCTTGCCCCACATACGCAGCACGGTTAGAATTTAATATTTTAAACACCACCTATGGATAACGTCGTAATTGGACAACTAAATCTACACAACGATAAAATTGCTACGTCTGAGTTGGATAAGCTCGATGCGGACTATAAGCTCGATCTTGTTTTAGTTCAGGAGCAGTACCAAAGATCTCAATTAAACAGTAAATTTATACAACTTAATAACAAGTCGCGCGCGGGTATATATGCGCCAAGGGGCGGATTTACTATAACATCAATCAATCACCTAATGTCCACTCACTGTGCGGTAGATGAAGTAACATCTCCATATTTAAGAGTATTTGTAGTCAGTTGTTATTTTCAATTTTCTGACCCTGTGGGTTCGCATTTGTATCATCTACGAAGAGTTTTGCATGCTCTTACTGGTCATAAGGTTATTATAGGGGCAGACGTAAATGCATCATCACCATTATGGCACGGCAAGTTGAGAGCGACCGATGCCGACAGACGCTCTGCTGTTGAAGAGTTCATTGCTGAAATGCATCTTCATATTCACAATACCCCTGAAGCATCACCTACTTTTAGTAGCCCAATGGGCGAGTCTTTTATTGACGTCACACTTTCTAGTGCAGATGTCCGAATACAAAACTGGCGCGTTCTTCCTGAAGGTTGTTGATAACTTAAATCCGCAACAGTTAATAGGTTTTCAATATAAAACTAGGAACGCCGACTGGGCAAGCTTTGCTTCACTTTTCGCTTCCCGCGCCAAAGATTTTACTCGTAACTTACAGTGACGGAAAGTGTTAAAATTATGTCTGACACAT
The DNA here is from genome assembly GCA_937001555.2 of Hypsopygia costalis. NCBI lineage: Eukaryota > Metazoa > Arthropoda > Insecta > Lepidoptera > Pyralidae > Hypsopygia > Hypsopygia costalis. Next base: position 32,681,671 of record OW443329.2, read on the forward strand.
TCGTATATTGCGCTGACGTTGCATTAGGTCGACAACCTATAGTTAATAACAGACGTTGCTACTGGTGGAATGATACCCTTATTAGGTTGCGTAGGCATTTTCGTGCCGCTAGACGTAAAATCTCAAAGTTAAAGAAACGTAACATCGAAGGAGAAATTTATCAAACCGCTCTAAGTGATTTGCGTATTGCTAGATCTCACTATCGCGCTGCTGTTGAAAAATCCAAAGGTAATTTACTAAAACGTATTGTAGAAAGATTAAATAGTGAGGGCCCGTGGTCTCCCCTATATAACGAATTTAAAGCAAATAGGCGGATTGATCAGGCATACGTATCCAATATAAAATTTAATAATTCACATACCCTTGGTGTAGAAGAGACCGCTGAGACAATTCTGCATGCGTTAATTCCTGATGATTGCGCCGATAGTGACAGTGGCTACCATCGTGAGGTTAGGAGCGTGGCGGATATGTGCCCTTCCACTCCAATATCAAATGTACCGTCGATGGATGAATTTATGTCTATTGTTAAAGCTTTGCCTACAAATAAAGCCTCCGGTGATGATAAGATTTCGAATAGAATGATTAAAGAAGCTTGTAAAGTAGCCGCTGAACCTATCTTAACAATACTTACTCGGTGTATTGTAGAAGGTCATTTCCCTGGCATTTTGCGAAGTGGTGTTATAAAAATAATACCAAAAGGCGGTGATAAACCACCGGACGATCCGAAGTCCTACCGTCCTATTACTCTGCTACCGTCGTTGGGTAAGCTGCTTGAGCGCTTGGTTGTGCCACGGTTGCTGCCCGGTGGCTCGCAATTTCATAAAAATCAGTACGGCTTCACCATTGGCAAGTCTACTGTTGATGCTGCGCTCGTAGTGCGCAAAGTTGTTGAACTCTCGGAGAGCAAGTATGTTGTAGCTATTTTCTTAGATATCTCAGGTGCCTTTGATAATGCTTGGTGACCAATGTTGTTGCTGAAACATAAGGTGAGAGGTTGCCCTAGCAATATCTACTCTCTCATTCGATCGTACTTTTTGAATGGTACAACTAAATTAAAACTTGGCCATTATGTTGCTTCAAAGGTGCTCACGCAGGGCTACCCCCAGGGTTCAGTGTTGGGACCGTATCTCTGGAATATCGGTTTTGATGATTTTTTTAGCCTACCCTTACGGGAAGGGTGCTCGTTAACTGGTTACGCTGACGATGGTCTCTTATTAATCAACGCTAATTCAAGATCTAGCATAGAGAAACTAGCCAACACTAGCCTAGGCTTAATTTCAGATTGGGGTTATCGTAATCGTCTCGATTTTGCGCCACATAAAACATATCAACTCTTGCTTAATGGAAATTTACAGGTTTCACCGCGATTTCAGTTTAATGGAGTATCTGTTGCTAATAGAAGTTCGGTTTGTTACTTAGGTTTGCTTTTGGATAGAAATTTTAATTATATTGAGCACATGAAGCAAGTAGGTGAAAAAGCAAAAAAGAATTTCTATGCCTTAACACGAATTTCTACCTCTACGTGGGGATTAACTTTCAAAACGTTAAAAACTATTTATACCGCCACATACTTGGGTTGTGTTACGTACGGTTTACCTGCGTGGGCAGATAGGGCTACTATAGGTGCAGCACGTCGTAAATTGCTTCAAAGCCAGCGCCTTGCTCTGATATTTTTATGTAAGTCGTATAGAACTGTAAGCACCGAGGCACTACCCGTGCTAGCAGGTGTGTTACCGGTAGACTTAGAAGTACAACGCCGCGCTTCAATGTACTATACATCTAAAAATATGGTCCCTGATTTCTTGAAAACGCGTGATCGTGAAAAAATAGTTAGACTGTTCAAACCATTAATGAAATATTTGAAACATTGCTGTCTGAATGGCAGGAAAGGTGGGAAACTTCTACCAAAGGACGCCACTTGTATCTGTTCTTTCAATCGATAAGAGATAGATTAAAGAAAAAGTGGTTAGAAGTCGACCACCCCGTTGCGCAATTTTTAACTGGACATGGCAATTTTAAAGCTAAACTCTTTTCGTTTAAATTAGTGCCGTCGCCCTTAAGCGAATGTTCTACTGCTAATTCTGAATTCGATCAAACAGCACACCATGTTCTCTGGGAGTGTGATCTTTGGCAGCGGGAGCGGGATGACATGTTGAATTCATTGCAAGTTGCATCCGAGGTAGTATACTATTCAGATTTGGTAGCAACAAGGGAGATAATAATATGAATTGCAAAATCGTCTGAACGCTTGGTTTCAGACGATTTTGCAATTCATATTATTGGAATCGATGTGTTAGGTAACAACTCAATGTTTTAGGTCCCTAATAGTGTTAGAAACTTAAAATCCGTGGTGCACGGCAGTTGAGCTTCACTTGACTAGCCATATCTTTAGGCTTATAATGCCTTATTTGCCATATTGCTGTCTCTCACATGGCTAAGAGGGGAAGTCAAATTCCAAAAACTTCCTACTCCTACTAATTTCTTCTGATTAAATTCGTTGTGAGTTCCAAGGCAGCCGTAGTTTTACCCCTGGGACTGCAATGGACTTAATTGTTCATTGCCTTTTTGGCGGTCGCCGCTGTTAATCCTGGCTACACAGGAGATACAGTGGTGGGAATGTGTGGTGGGCCCCCGTCCCAATAAATTATAATAAAAGTACATTATTGTATACTACGATACACTTTTCTCTACTAAATCTCATTAAATAAATAAATATTCCTGGACTAATTACACATGGCCATCTGGTCCCAACTAAGCAAAGCTTGTACTATGGATACTAGATAACTGATATAACACTTAAAAACATTTTTTTTTTTGTAAATACATACATATAATACATAGCAAACGCCCAGACCAAGACAAACAGACATGTTCATGCACACACATGTTTGTCTTGTGCGGAAATCGAACCCGCGACCTCGGAGTCAAAGTGGCCATTGCTAACCGTTCGACCACCGAGCTCGTCGTCATTATGTCAATATTTATTTAACTACACGAAATACAAATGTAAATTCCATTTTGTAGGTCAATAAATACTCCAAAAATTAACATAAACCTCTCCAATCGGTACATTAGTGCCGACAGCCTGAGGACCACTAATAGCTTAATGCGTGCGCTTACCCCCAAGTACCCTCCACGCTCGCTTGTCGAGCACTCGCAAATATTCCTTTTGAATGTAATATTAATGAGTCGATCCACCCTACGATTGGTCCGCTCCACTCCGCCTCAGCCTCTAACGAATTTATTTAGGTGACTTTTCCAACGTGATTTACATTTTTAGAATTCATAATGGAATTTGTTGCTAAATTTACGTTCATTTTTGTGGTAATGCAGAAAACAAGCAAAAAGAACTAGCAGTTACGTATATACAATGGATATTTATGGTCGTTAGGAAATGATGTCAACATGATTATCCTATCTATTTTTTGAATAACACATAAATAATTAAATGCAAGCGAAAATAATAATATTTGTATTAGTCTGAACCGGATTTTTTAGGTAACCCAGTTAGGATATGTAACTTATTAATGTAAGTATAAAATTTTATAAAGAATACCTTTTATCGCGTAAATAAATAAATAAATATTTCGGGGCAAATTACACACGGCCATCTAGTCCCAAACTAAGCAAAGCTTGTACAATGGGTACTAGATAACTAAAACGATGCTTAAATACATGTTTTTTTGTAAATACATACATGTAATACATAGAAAACATCCAGACCAAGACAAACAGACTTGTTCATGCATACGAATGTTTGTGTTGTACGGGGATCGAACCTGCGACCTCGGAGTGAAAGTGGCTATTGCTAGACATTCCACCACAGAGCTCGTCAATGGATGGTAAAAGTGGGCTTCTTGTTTACTTGCTGCGCTTCGTTCATCAAAACACTTCTAACACATTGATACAACCCATTTGATATCCACAACATACGGGTTAAATTGAAACTTATAAATCCTACAAGTAAATACATATTGATACATATAATATCTGTATCAATATGTATTTAATAAAAAAATATGTATGTATCGTACATTGTCACGAGACAATCGAGTCTACCATGCCAGCTCAATCGGACACTGAGAAATGGGTTGAACTGCAAAATTTCATTACAGGCACCACGATGAAACTAAATAAAAAACGTATAAAAATATAAATTTACTGCTCCTTTTTAAAAAAAAAAAATTCGTAATCTCAAAGACCTGTATTTTAAAATAAATACTTACATAATTATACAACCCACTCGAGATATCTTTTCTAATATATTAAATTTGACATCAAATACTTTTCATCCATTAAAACAGAAGGTCGTTTCTAGTTCGGATCTTAGAATATTATGTTTAATTTTGCATGTTATGAATAAAAGAAACGTCTTAGGTAGCCTGGCGTTTCCACTCTACAAAACGCCAGGGGAAAGACTTAAAATTAATAACAGACATCGTAATTCGTCTTCATCACGACGTGTCTAGATTAACTCAGCGGAATTTTTAATTAGAATTAATTTAGGGACTAATTTTTATAAATTGTGTCGTAGCTTCAGGTGCCGAATATTTTTAGCACAATTTATAAAGTAGAATTTAGTTAGTACAATGTGGCGGTTATGTATTTTACTGTTCTATTTTTAGGGTTCTATAAAAATAAAATAACAATTCCCTTAAGGGTTGTTGTGTTTTTGCGAGTGAGTGAGATCACCAGAAAGGACGGAGTTGCTGCGTCGGCAGCGTGGGTGGCGCCGCGAGCGATATGTCATGTTACGAGCGTTAATATGGCTCCAATAACCGCTTCGCATTATGCGGATTGTATGCTTGTCTGCCACCAGATGTATTATAAAAATCCAATAATCGACTAGACTCGTGCACTTCTTTACACGATTTTTAATGCTACTAATTCCTATTATTTTTCGCAGTATGTTTCAAACGACGTACGTCAACGTTTACCCCAGTGTACCTTACACCATCTTTAGAGCCTAAGCTGATTCACTGACAACGCTCTGGCACAGAGGTATGGCAGCGTTAATTATTTTTAAGCTGCCCGACTGGTGAAGTACCTCCACTTAACAGAATAGCACGGCCAAATAACAATTTTCTTGTCGATTGTTGTGTCCTGCGAGTGAGTGAGGTCACCAGAAAGGAAAAAGTTGCTGCGTTTGCAGTGGGGCTGGCGGTGCGCTAGCGATATTTCTCGTTGCGAGCGTTAATATGGCTACGGTAACCGCTGGACATCAGGCAGGCCGAATACTTGTCTGCCACTCGAAGTAGTATAAAACGAAAACAAAATTCGTGCCAGCACGCATAACAAACACTTCATTACAAAAATGAAACTTTTTGTTTCATTTTTGAAAAAAAATTTTTATTACCTACGTATTTTTTATACGTAGGTAATAAAATTTTTTTTTTTTCAGTTCCACAAGAGCTCGAATCTTTCATGTTCGGGCAATTTTAGTAAATTACACCATTTTATCAAATTAATTACTTCGGTGTACTGTAATTAATTTTATGCCATTAACTGCAATACATAATTATTCCACATTTGAAAGCACACTATAAATAACTATTTGACAAAACCACAGAAATGAATCAGAATAGATTATAAAGCGAACCTGAATTGCACTAATATGGCGCTCCCATAATTAAATGCACGCTAATTAAATTTCATTTAACTGTGATAGCTCACCGGGATTTTCGCAATTTAATTAAACGACAACTGCAGTTTTGTGTGAAATAAAATATTTAAAGAGGTAGATTGTTTTTGATGTGCAAAGAAATTACTATGGCCGCTTTGTGCAGTTTTTTTTGGCTGCGGTATTGCCGGTATTCTGTGGTGGAGGCAGCTTATACATACGCTGAATATGGTTTCGCCTCTCGCCCCAAAGCCTCGATTGAATACATACCTAAATGTTTAAAAATTTTTGAGATAACAAATGTGATAGGTTTATTTGGAGACGAGCTCGGTGGTCGAATGGGGTTCGATCCCCGCACATGACAAATACTTGTGTGCATGAACATATCTGTTTGTCTTGTTCTGGGTATTTTCTATGTATTATATGTATGTATTTACAAAAAAAAATGTAATTAAGTATTATATCAGTTATCTGGTACCCATAGCACAAGCTTTGCTTAGTTTGGGACTAGATGGCCGTGTGTAATTTGTCCTGGAATATTTATTATTTATTATTATCTCACTTAATTCACGGGTCAAGCCAGGTCATTTGATAGGCGTGCGCGGGGATATGGATCCAACGCGTAGAGGCTTTTTTGAGAAGTTTGATGTAATGTTGTACGCCCGCCGTGACCCGCTCCAGGATATGTCAATGGAACGACATACCCATGAGCAGGTCTCGGCAGGCGTTGAGACTATTGCGAAGTGTGATGGAAAATAAATGGGCTATGGAGTTTTTATTATTATTTTTAATTTATTATTCGACAGACTTTTAATTATTTCAATAACTTTAGATAAAATTCGTCTTGTTCAAACGAACGACGCCATACAATTCGCGCTTTTTCGCTGAGCGTGTCAGCTAGTGACACCGACCGCTTTGTCCCGTCGACCGGGAGCCACACACATGTGTTCATACCTAAAATACGGAGTGAAACAGTCAAGCAGTGGTTTTATTTGTTTATAAGTCACTCACCACCTTCTTTAGAGCCTGTATCTCACAGAAGACCTCGAGACCTCGACCAAATAACAATACCTATGAATCTTGTGTTCACCAAAGGTGTGCATATGCTGCCATAGCAGACTGAAATTTAGTTTTAATAATAGCTTACAGCATTATTAAAACTAAATTTCATTATTAATATAGTAATAGTATTAATATAGTAATAGTATATAGTAGTACAATTAATAGTAATAGTATGAATATAGTCAACATTATTAATATAGTTATAGTAGCTTATACCGTGGTAGAGCTTAGTTAAACAAAATTGTACGTACTGCAGGTAAGCGATCCCAATCAATCCTTTTACTAACTTTTACTATGTCTTTTTTAACAGGCGCATTTCAATTACGTAGATTGAAAACAGGCTTTGTTCACTGACAAGAAATTTCAATGAAACAAAGCCTAAATGTTGCTCGATGCTAAGCTGAGCTGTTAACTATTTGTGGAAACCGCAAAAAAAATCTGTTCAGTAGTTTTGGAAGCAGCGTGCACATACAGGCATACAGACAGACAATAAACAATATGTTCTGTTACGCTATACATTATTTTTGATTAATTTGTTAAATGTTTGTACATTTTTATCGTATTGTAGCGAGTTTTCTATTCTGCTGTTTTTTATATGTACTAATAGCTTAATTATATTGTACTAGTTTCCACCTGCGGATTCGCCTGTGTTTACTTTTTTTATCCCTGAGGGATGACCAAAAGTTTTTTTTCAGGAATGCGTGGCGGTAGCAAGTTAGAATAATACTACATACTCAGGTCTATAATCTCAGCTGTAAAAAAAACAAGCTTCTAAATCGACGCAATCTTAGCTTAGTTAAACAAAATTGTACGTACTGCAGGTAAGCGATCCCAATCAATCCTTTTACTGACTTTTACTATGTTTTTTTTTAACAGGCGCATTTCAATTACTTAGATTGAAAACAGGCTTTGTTCACTGACAAGAAATTTCAATGAAACAAAGCCTAAATGTTGCTCGATGCTAAGCTGAGTTGTTAAGGAAACCGCAAAAAAAATCTGTTCAGTAGTTTTGGAAGCAGCATGTACATACAGGCATACAGACAGACAATAAACATTATGTTCTGTTACGCTATACATTATTTTTGATTAATTTCTTAAATGTTTGTACGTTTTTATCGTATTGTAGCGAGTTTTCTATTCTGCTGTTTTATTATATGTACTAATAGCTTAATTATATTGTACTAGTTTCCACCCGCGGATTCACCTGTGTTTACTTTTTTTATCCCTGAGGGATGACCAAAAGTTTTATTTTTCAGGAATGCGTGGAGGTAGCAAGTTAGAATAATACCTCATACTCAGGTCTATAATCTCAGCTGTAAAATAACAAGCTTCTAAATAGACGCAATCAAAACATACGGCCATTTTATCGCATATTTTTACATTCGCAAAGGGAATCAAAACCTAGGGCACTTCCCGTTGACCTGGAATCATGAAATTTAACAAGAAGCAGTGACATGTAGGACAAGTAAAGGATAAAATCCGAAAATCATAAATTAGTAGTAATTTCACAAAAAAAAAAAAATGTGTAGCTGCACATTTTACGGAACCCTATTCCGCGAGTTCGAATCGAACTTCACCGGTTTTTTAATAAAAAGTAACCTATGTTCTGCCTAATACCTTTGAGCATATGTGTACAAAATTTGGTGATGATCGGTTGAGTACCTTCCGGCGTGAAAGGGTAACAAACAAACTCACATTCACATTTATAATATCAGTAGGTGTTAGGGGTTATGCCTAAGTACAGTCACATAATACTTGCATTTTGATGTTTAACGACGAGATATCGATGAGATACATAGTCAGCTTCGGCACATAAATCTTCTCCAGTTTAGCCGAACAACGTGGTTCAATAGATCTAAAAAACTCAATCCAGCTGAATGGATTTAAAAATAAAAAAATGTACGGGACATTGGCCGTGTTCCGCGCGGACAAAACCGTTCAAAATCTGTGTTATATATAGGTGAATGAATTTGAATCGCTACGCTGGCTGACTCAGCGTGTTGTTGGCAGAGCGCCAAATGGGCCGTTATTAGAACTAATACATGTCCGTTTTTGGCATATTGTGCTTTCTCATGCAAATGGTGCACTTATGTATATTTATTTCAAAGGAGTTTATTGTATGAGTGTTCTTAAGGGGTAAAATAGAGGATGAAACATTGTCATTTTTGAGGTTATGGCATCAACCCGTAATTATCCCACTGTTGTTATAGGGGCTACCCTCAATCGATGGGGTTTAGAGCATACTCCAGCACGCTGCTCAACTGCGTGTTGGCGGAGACCAGTGTTTTCAAGCCCAAAAAACTTGGCTTAACGACTGTCGTCAAAAGACATCAACCGTGACCGACGGCTTAACGTGCCCTCCGAAGCGCGCACTTTTGGGGTTAGGAGTATAAAAATTGATTTATGTTCTTATGGTTTGAGACAAAAGTTTATTGTAACATTTTTTAAAAATTCAACATTTATGGTGATAAAAATAGAGGTTAAATGTTTCTATACAACTCTATCATTTCTTTTAATTATAATTCCTTCAGGGTTGTTGTGTTCGTGCGAGTCAGTGAGGTCACCAGAAGAAAGGGGTTGCTGCGTTGGCAGCAGACGAGGTAATATGGTTACACTAACTATTTCTCATTAACTGTTTGCTAGTCTGCCACCCGACATAGTATAAAAAACAAAGAGGTCCTGTGTGACATAGCTGCAGTATGATAATTGTTGAAGATTATCGTAAGTTCCATTGATTGTAAACAACGAAAAAAATAAAAATAAAAGATTAAAAACATTGTCTACACCTATTCCTGTTTTCAAACAGTTGCTTTAAAATGGATAAGGCTCTCCCATCCATCCCATCTCGGGCTTCTCCAGAGAGCTTCATTAAAATTAACGCTGGAAGAAGGTAAGCACATACTTGACAATACAAATACAAAGTTACAATAAAAGTTACTATAATACATTTTATGAGGTCGGTGGTCGAATGGTGGATGAATGAAATGTTGCTTACATCATATTTGAAGTCCAGTAGGATGCTTTTTAGCCCTAAAACCTGTTTCCGAGGGATGACCCAAAGTTTGTCCTTCTGGCGCGATAACTGACATTCCCGAAGGCGAAGCCGCGTACTTTTTACAACCCGAATGATGGATGGGTGTAAGATGAATGGATGTAAGATATGAATGGGTGTAAGTTGTTCATCTACATCTTTGCACCATAGCCAACCTCATCTGCACGTGGTACACCATGCTGACTGACAAACGAAATTCGCTCTGGCGAAAAGATAGGCATAGCATATTTTTTAAGGTGCCTAACTGGGGAAGAACCTCCACCTCACAGAATATCGCAGCCGAATAACAATTCCCTTGAGGGTTGTAATGTTCCTGCGAGTGAGTGAGGTCACCAAACCGAAAGAAAGGAAGGAGTATAGGCTGGCAACGGATCGGCGACCTCCATGTTGCTGATCTCCATGAGCAGCGGTGATTTCTTTCCATCAGGTGACCCACATGCTCGTTTGTCGCCCCTCTCATTATATACTGGAAGGGCGACAAACGAGCATGTGGGACCTGAGAAGAACGACTGTGTTTTAGACCACATGACAGAAGTAAAACTTCTTTAGCTCTACTAACTTATATCGCCCTCTCAACTTCCGTTTGCCTCGCCCGATCACACTTTTCGTAACGCTCTCGTCACGCATTCACCAGCTTACTCCCCAAGTCTGGCCTCGACCTTACGAAATGTAATGAGGTTAGCAAAAACAAATTATACATTAAAAAATAAAGCACAAAGCGTAAAATTTAATCTGACTCGACATTTTTAGATAGCTCGCGATAAAAACGTTACGAATGTTACCTAAAACACGCCATCAAATTGTTTATTTTTGTTGCTTGTTCCGTAACACGTTTTTTTAATGCACGCGTTTGTGCCCCTCATATGAATAATTTGGCTAATTTAAAATGGCTAGTAATTAACGTAGCTGCTACATTTGTAAAACTGGACGCCTATTGCAATAACTTGGCGACAAAGGTTATATAAAACATACCAAATAAATAGTAACGGGTACATCATCGTCTATATATACTAATGATTCTTCATTATAAGAATATAGTGATGTATGAATAGTGGTTATTATTTCACTAAATTTCAAATTTTCATTAATTTCTTTTTTTTTTGATTTGCGAATCCTGCTCACTCCATGTACAATGTCGTTATCCTAAGGTTGCCGTGAAAAGATTGGTCTCAGCAATAAGGCGTCTTGTTGCATATATACAAGTCCGCAATAATTTATTGATGCACTGTACTTTAAATTTGTATATCTATAATATAAAAATGAATCGCTGAATGTGTTGCTAAGCGCAAGTCTCGAGAACAGCTGAACCGATTTCGCTAATTATTTTTTTAGAATATTCCTTGAAGTACGAGGACGGTTCTACGCAGAGAAAAATTTAAAAAATGCGTTAAAAAGTCCAAAAAGAACACTTTTCTATACTCCCGTACAAACGATTCGTAATAATACTTAAAAGTAAATTTGAACTTTAATACCATACCATAAAGTTCAAGTTCAAGTGTTAGTTTAGAGGTTCCGGGAAGGCAAAACAATTGAGTGACGAAGAATCGACTGTTAGGCTGTCAGCTAGTTAGTAATAAAATAAATAAAGCTACCGGTTTATCAAACCTAACCTAACCCAATATTACAGTCGCCCATTTTTTGGTCGTTCGATAGAGTATTTTCCATTAAAAATAATGTCACACTGGTCACACTATTATAATATTCTCGAGCGCCTTAGGGTGTAATCTTTGAACCGAAGCCAAAGTCACCTGCACGTGGTGTATCTTGCTGACTGACAAACGAAGCTCTGGCACAAGTGAGGTGGGGCGGCTCACGTACATAATTTATACGCTGCCCGACTGGGAAGTGAGTGAGGTCAGCTAGGAGGAAGGAGCGCTGCGTTGGCAGTGAAAGTGGCGGCGCGCGAATGATACATTCATGTTGCGATCGCCTATATAGTCTCCGGCAATTGCTGCACATCAGGCGGGTCGTATGCTTTATTTTATATACTCAATAGCGGTTTACCTCCAGACTGACGACAGACAGACTTGCCAGAGCCTCGTTAGTCAAGCATCAGGGTGTACCACGTGCAGATGAGATTGGCTTAGGTTCAAAGATGATGGTGAGCCTTAGTATTAGACGATAAAGGTGGCGTTTAGATCACTGTGTAGTAGTAAAAGTCACGTAGACCTGACAGATGTTTTCCTTATAAAATGTGAATATAAATCTGGCAGAATAGTTCCCGGACCCTACTTGAGGAACTGAATAAAGTCGTTGTCGAGTGGAATAAAATCCGATGCTACGGTTACATCGCGATGGCGGGGACCAATGATATGTAGACGGGTCATTGGTAAACATCGTGGCAACAAGGAAAGTTTAAAAAATCTTTGGGGTGTAAATGTTTCATTAACATCTTTGAATCCGATCCAGGCACGTGAAGTCAAATTCCAAAAGCTTCCTACTCCTACTAATTTCTTCTGATTAAATTCGTTGTGAGTTCCAAGGCAGCCGTAGTTTTACCCCTGGGACTGCAATGGACTTCATTGTTCATTGCCTTTTTTGGCGGTCGCCGCTGTTAATCCTGGCTACACAGGAGATACAGTGGTGGGAATGTGTGGTGGGCCCCCGTCCCATAACATCTTTGAACCAAAGCCAACCTCACCTGCACGTGGTGCACCCTCCTGACTGACAAACGAGGCTCTGGCGAAAACAGAGGTAGGGCATAGCGTATTCTTTAAGCTGCCCGATTGGGGAAGTACCATGAGGGTTCTTGTGTTTCTGCGTGTGAGTGAGGTCACCAGAAAGAAAGAAGAGTTATAGGCTGGCAACGGATCGGCGACTCCTTGATATTGATGATCTCCGGACGGTGGTGATTGCTTTCCATCAGGTGACCCACATGACCGTTTGCCCGCCTTTCAGATGTAAATTGATATATAAATATAAATTGATATATTTCAGATGTAAATTGTGTAAATTGATATAAACTGAAACCCGACTATGGAAAAACACTAGAACTACATGTTATCCGGGTCATAATAACGAATCGATTAACAACACCTTGTTGGAGGTTGTTCAAAGTAATGAAGCTCTTGACGTTGCTTGTGTTAGAATTATGATACTGAGGGTACAACTTATTGATTTACCAGTTACAATTATGGCGGTATGATTTGAGCAGTACCTTAACAATCGTGGTATTACTAACAATCGCTATAACTACGTTGATAGATATTTTTATATTTCATAAATCACTACGTGATTTATGCACATGTTTCAACCATGATTCTTAATGTATTGTTTAAAATAGCTTAGTCGGATTCATTCCTTTTGAGTAACCATAGCAACCGTCTAACTTACTTCATACTAGTGGAAACAGTTTGTATGTTTTAAATATTAATATAGTTTGCTAAAATCTTTATTAATTGTAATATGATTTATGCACATGTTTAGATAATGATTTTTCTAAAATAGCTTAAGTTAGATTGATTCGTTTTGAGTTGCCATGGTTACCACCCAACTTGTTTTATACTACTTCAATCAGTTTACAAATGTTTTACATGTTAATATACTTTGCTAAAATCTTTATTATTTATAACATTATTTATAACATAATTTATACACGTATTCCCACTTGGTTTTCTCTGAATTGTTTATCTAAAATAGTCACTCAAAAACTTGGTAGTATTCAGTGGTGATGGAGGTAACCCTTTATAAGGCGAGGTTTTTCAAAAGATGAGGATTCTTTTGATTGGAGCGTTGGCCTGAACTACAAGTAAGCATTAGTGACTTATAATGTATATTATAGTACTTAACCATTATCGCCGTAATTTGTTGTATTGATTTGTGCTCATATTAGTGAATTTCAGTTTGCCATATTACTATATTAAATTAAAGCTGTGATTGTGTGTGTTTGTTATTGAAAATCAATAGAAGTTAATAAAAATTGTCAATGTATCGATTATAATCTTTTCTTTTTTTGCCGTAAACCTGAGACAGATAATATCAGAAGTAAGGATAACACACGCCACTCGATGATACTTTTAGCAAATTACTGTTAATTTTTTTTCTCTTGCTTTCCCTTTTTCTTTAACGGATATGTACGTACAGAAATTTCTTTTTTCTGTGTTTGTTTTTATTCGCATTTCAGTAAGTCATATGGACATTATGGACAAAAGCAGAGTGTTGAAGACCCCATCACGAAGCCTTTTAGAGGCGCGGTCTTCGAGGAGTCTACGAAGATTTCGTAATAGACGAAGTCGAGCTGTACGAAGTCGGAGTCGTGAGTCGCTTGCAGTCGAGGCAGACTAAGCATACCTTTTAGCCAATTAGTAGTCCAATTTTCCCTATGAGTTCTGTCAATGCAAACAAAAAAAAATCAAGGGTAGAACATCTACCTCGTCGCCGTGATTTGCGCAATACTCTCAATCAATTACTTTTACAGTTAATTGACTAAGGAAACTTAGTCGATAAAACTATCTAATCGCAGCCGTTCCAGATGAATTCACAGCCGTTACAGAGTCAATGGCAGCCGTTCCAGAGCCAGCGTCAGCCGTCCGGGACGCTGCGGCAGCCATCCGGGATGCAGCGGCAGCCGTCCCGGGTGCAGTGGCAGCCGTCCGGAACGCTGCTGCGGCCGTCCGGGGCGCTGCGGCGGCCGTCCGGGGCGCTGCGGCGGCCGTCCGGGGCGCTGCGGCGGCCGTCCGGGGCGCTGCGGCGGCCGTCCGGGGCGCTGCGGCGGCCGTCCGGGTCGCAGCGGCAGCCGTCCCGGGTGCTGTGGCAGCCGTCCGGGGTGTAATGGCAGCCGGGAGGTATGCAGTGGCAGCCGGGAGGGATGGTGTCGCAGCCGGACGCAGCGGCAGCCATCCCGGATGCAGTGGCAGCCGTCCAGGGTGCAGTGGCAGCCGGGAGGAATACAGTGCCAGCCGGGAGGGATGGTGTGGCAGCCGGACGCAGCGGCAGCCATCCTGGATGCCGTGGCAGCCGTCCAGGGTACAGTGGCAGCCGTCCGGTATGCAGTGGCAGCCAGTGGAGTCCCGGTGGCAACCATTCCCGACACACTTGCAGCCGGTCCAAGGTTGAATCACATCCTAGTTGTACAGGTATTTAAAACTAAAAAAGAAACTGAATAATAATAATTTTGAGGCTCTAAAAATCTCTAAAATTGAATTTCGATAAGTATAATATATGAATTCGGCCCATCAATCGATAATCCTGAAATAGAAACTTGGCTTAGTAAGTCAATGAGTGATCTCAGATTTATGGTTGAACTGAACAACAGACTGCTCACTTTGTTTTACCTTGTTCATTTGGTCATGCTAACAAGTGGTATGTCTGAATGACAAGAATATTTAACTTGCGTTTCCCTCGGAATTCAATTCTGGTACTCTGATTAATATTATGACAAAATGATCCTTTTAAAAGCCTGCGATATGACAGACACGAAAGCAGTTGATTTTATACATGGGCCTGACGACAAGACTATTACAGCACAAAACTTCCCAAATCTAGCAACGATATAACGTGGTCAGTTTATAAGCGTCGGTCGTAATTTTAAACATATGGTCACAAAATTTCTTCTTTCACTAACTAAATGGAAAAAGTTCAAGAAGTTTAGCACAAAACTCAAAATAATAAGTATGATAAAAATCCCTTGTTTATATATTTTGATAGTGACTGTATACTTATTAGTAGCAAGGTTCGTAATTATTTGAACCCGCAGGTGAATCTTTTATTGCTCCATTAGGTAAACCTGGCATTAAAAATAGGGTATAATTTCCGCAGACATTGTTTTTCCTGATTAGCTGCACGTTCCTATTATGTTTTAGATCGTGGTATATACCCACAGATAACTCACAATACAGCGTGAAGGTAATGAATAAATATATATTGTATAGCTTAGCCTAGATGATGTTTCTATTAGTAAAAGTGAAGGACATTGAATGTGTTTAAATGCCCACAAGGGCCAAAGGTCAGAATAAATTTCATATCATTTAATTGTACCATTCTAAATACCCAATATTTGACTCAAGGAGGTATATATGAAATTATATATTAATAATGGTAAAACGAACATAATAAATTACACCTGAAATTGGACTAAAACCCTTCAAATTCTAAAAACAAATAAACTTATGTGCTTATCTAGGGCAGAACGGGTAACAATCCGCTAATGTAGAAGATGCAATAAAATCTCGCTATCCTGTATGAAAGTGTTACGTGTATTGATAAAACGAGATTCATTACAAATACCAATACAAATTAACCTGGACCTTCTTTCGTCCAAAGAGATAACATTCATATTGATCGATAACCATCGTAAAACTTTTGTTCAAAATCTCTCAGAATTAGGTTGTACCAATTTAACCGAAATAAACATACGATTGACAAAACACCAGTAGTACATACCTTACAGATTAAGTCTTAAGCAGCGCGACACCGTTCAAAATATGGTTAGATCTTATGCTTGTCCCATCTGGCGGACAGTGACTTTATATTGATTACAGTAAGACTGTTAGAGCACATTATCCACTACCTCGAATTAAGGACTAAATAGACAAATTAAGCGGACGCAAGTACTATCCAAGTCTTAAATTAATTAGTGGTGACATTCGTTTTGCGGAAATAAGACCTGACAAAGCAAAAATTGAGGCAGTAGATAAATTTACTGTACCTAGAAATGTAGATTATGACAATTCTAGCTATCTCTACCGTTCTGTTATCTGATTTGACAGGGAAAAATTATGCATGGAATTGGGATGATGTGTTGGGATGATGGAATGTGTGAATGTGATGATGAACTAATGCATTCGATACCTCTTAAAGTTATTAGAGAAGAAAGTTGATAAAGCGCTCTTTGTTAGCCCTAAGCATATTACGAAGTTCCATACGGGGGCTAACAAAACAGGATTCACCGGTATACTCTTACAAAGAGAAAATGGAAAATTCTACGTTAAGATCCATAGCTTTCTTTACTCATGAAGCCACTATAGACGAGCAAAAATGTCATGCATACGATTTGGAAACATTAGCTGTACTAACTTGATTCCATAGATTTCTAATTTACTTATGGATGTAAATTTCTATGTAAATTTCTGTGTAATATCTTATGGAGATTTCTATCATATTCATAGGTAAAAATTATATTCGCCTTGTACAGCTACCATGTCTTATTCTTTGCATCACTCTAAGGTAGACTTATATAGCACTAAGTCAGCCTTTGTACATTATTATGCGCATGAAGATTAAATAAATAAATTTCACTTATGTTACGGGTTGTAATACGTGTGACTTTTCATAACCAAATCATTTTTGCAAGAATGACTGTGATAGAGTATATCGCTCTAACTGCAATATGACTGAAGTATTTGAATTTAGTCTTAATCCTAAAAAAAAAAAAATATAATGGAAATAACGATACCGAAACGTCACGAGTCATAAATATTGCCCAAGAAGATTGGCTAGTTTTCAATTAACAGAATATGCCATATTCGTGAAGTTTTAGAGGACACAAAGTATTCTGACATCATTGAAGAACGTGGATTGCTTCAAAATCTATTTAATGAGGAATTAAGATGGGTTGTACTAAAAGGGGCTAAATGGCAGATATGTTGTCAACATGATGATGATATTGGCCATTCTTGAGTAAAAAAAAAACATTAAAAAAAAAGGGGTCTTGCGTGAACGTATAATAAACCGTCGATAAGAAAAATAAAATATCAAATCAAATCAAAATTTCTTTATTCCTTGGACTTTATAAAGCACTTAGAAACGTCATAATATAAGAACATGTATAAATCATTACTAGAATGTGAAAGTGAATTTAAGTGCCAGTTCGGGCGTCGGGGCTTCTTGAGAAGAACTGGCAAGAAACTCAAGGCCGACTCTTTTAATTGCCAATATCGTTACATTAAATACAAATACGTAATTGAGTAATATATATTCTTGAGGTAATTTATTAGAAGGAGTTGTAGATGGCTTTAAATGGTTTTGTAAGTTAAAACCTGTGCAAAATAACAGTAGAGCGCTCACGGAAGTACTTTTAAATTTTGGATTTCCACTTAGAGTAATTTCCGACAGCTTTATATCTAAAGAAATCTTCTCATGTCAAACATATATTAAATGCAGTAGCATCCCCTAGAGCAAATGGGCAGCTGTAGCGATACAACCGTACAGTATTATACGCTTTATGACAAATTAGGAGAAACTAAATGGGACATAGAATTAGGAAAAATTCAATGGGGCCTAAATAATACTCTAAATAAGGCACCTATTGGGAAAACTCCAGCAGAAGCATTGTTTGGCCAGTCGTTGACGCATAGTAGTGAAAATATATTTCATGAGGTATTCGAAAACACCCGTAGTCAGTGCCAAGACTTAGATACAGTCGGAGCAGAAATAACTAATCACATAATTGAAGATCAAAATAAACAAAAGGTTCACTTTGATAGAATCCTTAAAACTCCAAAATCTTATTCGGAAGGAGATTTAGTAAAAATTAAAAAGCCTAATGATAGGTACGAGGTATCCAATATTGAAGGTTCTAATATGAAAAAAAAAATATGTAAGAGTTTAGGCAGTTGATCAAATTCAGCCATGGATCTAGATATACATAAATTCAGATAAGCTCAGAAGGCCAATTCTCATATTTTTTCTATGAACGCAGATTGAAAGTTGACCGAATCGAGATTGAATTGTGATTGACTAAAATGATATACTTTATTACATTAATTATTATCAGTTCTTGATGTTGGCAAAGTAACTTTCTTAGTTTGTTTTACTTTTACTCATATTTCGATATAATCCCGCTTAAATTTAATTTTGAAGTTACATAATGGGATACGAGAATACCAAATGTGACATTTGTGAGATCGAGACTGGATCGAAACTGAATTTTGACTATATTTTAATTAGAATTGATATAACGATAGTAACGATGAAACATAATATCTCTTCACGTGTGTGTGTATCTAATGAAAGTTCCAGGTATCACTTCAAATGAAAAATGCTGAATATATTGATGATAAAAATGCTGAATATATTGATGATAAAAATGCTGCATATATTGATGATAAAAATGCTGAATATATTGATGATAAAAATGCTGAATATATTGATGATAAAAATGCTGAATATATTGATGATAAAAATGCTGAATATATTGTTGATAAAAATGCTGAATATATTGTTGATAAAAATGCTGAATATATTGTTGATAAAAAATGCTGAATATATTGTTGATAAAAATGCTGAATATATTGTTGATAAAAATACTGAATATATTGTTGATAAAAATGCTGAATATATTGTTGATAAAAATGTTGAGTATATTGTTGATAAAAATGTTGAGTATATTGTTGATAAAAATGCTGAATATATTGTTGATAAAAATGTTGAGTATATTGTTGATAAAAATGTTGAGTATATTGTTGATAAAAATGTTGAGTATATTGTTGATAAAAATGTTGAGTATATTGTTGATAAAAATGTTGAGTATATTGTTGATAAAAATGTTGAGTATATTGTTGATAAAAATGTTGAGTATATTGTTGATAAAAATGTTGAGTATATTGTTGATAAAAATGTTGAGTATATTGTTGATAAAAATGTTGAGTATATTGTTGATAAAAATGTTGAGTATATTGTTGATAAAAATGTTGAGTATATTGTTGATAAAAATGTTGAGTATATTGTTGATAAAAATGTTGAGTATATTGTTGATAAAAATGTTGAGTATATTGTTGATAAAAATGTTATATTGTTGATAAAAATGTTGAGTATATTGTTGATAAAAATGTTGAGTATATTGTTGATAAAAATGTTGAGTATATTGTTGATAAAAATGTTGAGTATATTGTTGATAAAAATGTTGAGTATATTGTTGATAAAAATGTTGAGTATATTGTTGATAAAAATGTTGAGTATATTGTTGATAAAAATGTTGAGTATATTGTTGATAAAAATGTTGAGTATATTGTTGATAAAAATGTTGAGTATATTGTTGATAAAAATGTTGAGTATATTGTTTAGTTCAAATAGTGATGATATTGTTTGAGGGCAAACTATATTGTCAGAAAGGCCGAATGTTAGAATTATGATACTGAGGGTACAACTTATTGATTTACCAGTTACAATTATGGCGGTATGATTTGAGCAGTACCTTAACAATCGTGGTATTACTAACAATCGCTATAACTACGTTGATAGATATTTTTATATTTCATAAATCACTACGTG
The DNA here is from genome assembly GCA_937001555.2 of Hypsopygia costalis. Lineage (NCBI taxonomy): Eukaryota > Metazoa > Arthropoda > Insecta > Lepidoptera > Pyralidae > Hypsopygia > Hypsopygia costalis. The sequence continues at coordinate 32,701,614 of OW443329.2, forward strand.
ATTTATGCACATGTTTCAACCATGATTCTTAATGTATTGTTTAAAATAGCTTAGTCGGATTCATTCCTTTTGAGTAACCATAGCAACCGTCTAACTTACTTCATACTAGTGGAAACAGTTTGTATGTTTTAAATATTAATATAGTTTGCTAAAATCTTTATTAATTGTAATATGATTTATGCACATGTTTAGATAATGATTTTTCTAAAATAGCTTAAGTTAGATTGATTCGTTTTGAGTTGCCATGGTTACCACCCAACTTGTTTTATACTACTTCAATCAGTTTACAAATGTTTTACATGTTAATATACTTTGCTAAAATCTTTATTATTTATAACATTATTTATAACATAATTTATACACGTATTCCCACTTGGTTTTCTCTGAATTGTTTATCTAAAATAGTCACTCAAAAACTTGGTAGTATTCAGTGGTGATGGAGGTAACCCTTTATAAGGCGAGGTTTTTCAAAAGATGAGGATTCTTTTGATTGGAGCGTTGGCCTGAACTACAAGTAAGCATTAGTGACTTATAATGTATATTATAGTACTTAACCATTATCGCCGTAATTTGTTGTATTGATTTGTGCTCATATTAGTGAATTTCAGTTTGCCATATTACTATATTAAATTAAAGCTGTGATTGTGTGTGTTTGTTATTGAAAATCAATAGAAGTTAATAAAAATTGTCAATGTATCGATTATAATCTTTTCTTTTTTTGCCGTAAACCTGAGACAGATAATACTTGGTATTCACTTTATTCATAGGAGTAGCTTAACTGTAATACTTACAGTTGAGATCGTTTATTTCACACACGTGTTGTCTGTACGAGCGCTCGATATCGAATGCCTGATGCTTGCTTCGCTTGGAATGAAGTTGACGCCCTCCTCTCCATTTCCATCACTCTTGAAGAGTGGCGTGCTTCATCGTGATTGGTCGAAATGCTGGCGCAACGAATTACAAGATTGGTCAAATCAAATCTTTTATACAATGTGAAATCATGACTGTGGCAATCATACGCATAAATACATACTAAATAATTATAAATTATGCTTTTAAATTTAATGATAGCTAACAACCTTATTGATCAAAATCGGGCATTTAGGCGCTATCATAATACAAGTAATAGAAGATACTACGTTGCCAGTGACATGTAGCACGGAGGAACTTACGGAAATACAAACGTACATACATAGACTTCTAAAATCATAACCGTTCGTATTGGTTTCACCGTAGCCGGGTAATAAAAATTGGCTACAAACCGCTTGCTTAATACCTACACATTTACATACGCAGGCATTTATTTTATAAATAAAAAAAAACAAATTTTTATTTTTGTTTACCGCAAACGTCCGGCCGCGAGAGTAAATCGCACGTAACTGATTAATGCCGGGCAATCACCTCACTTTCTTCTTGCCAGAATATAGGCAGGTAGAACGTATCTATAGATAAAAACATCTTGGGCGGATACGGATCTTTCTATCTTTCTGAGAGCGGCACTCGAGCCCGACGCACCGGGTACATGTCCGAAGTCGAGAGCCTACAAGGGACTCTTATAATTTCGGACATAAAACTTTCCGTATTGGTACGGGGATGATCGGGAAGAATTTTTTTCTATACTACAAACACACAGTGATATTTGTAACGTAGAACAGCTTCCCATACATCGACGTAGAACATCCACGTGGAATGCTCAGATGAGCATTTCACGTTGTTTTGTACAATAAAGTTGTTGTAAAATCTTTATCTATAAACAATAAGTACAATTCAACTATAAAACTAAAGTACCTAAAATTAAATAATACTTAAAATTAATAAATAAATAAATACATCTAAATTAAAACTAATTAAAATAAACTAAAAACAAAACTAATCTAATAAACCGCTGCCCGTAGGCAAAGTTCCCAATGGCAAGAATCCCACTAATTCTTTGTGCAAAGTAGAGGCCAGCATTTTGGTCACGAGATGTTTCGACCAGACGCGACGAAAGTTCTTTAAAAATTTTTTTGGCACTCGGCCCCCATAAATTATATATTATGTACAATAAATCTTTATTGTACATAACAATTATATATATCACGAGGTCACGACCCTCAGTAATGAGAGAACGACGCAAGACGAAAATCACACAAGATAAAGTATGCTACGCCATCATGAGGTTAGATGAGACTGATTCATACGATTTTTTATTTCGCATCACGTGCATGTCAAAGGAAAGCACAATAATGTGCGAATCGCGCGAAAATGCACGTAAGTATTGTAGAAGGATAACTTGCGACCAGCCATACCGCGCTCAGAAACTGTCATTTGTATGTATCTTCTGTTTCGTATAGGTACTGAAGAACCGCAGGGACGACTGCGGTAACTCAAACAACGGGCGCGAGCTATCAGTAATTTGCATGAACTAACTAGAAGTAGAAGAAATACGCAAAGTAGTGTAGATAGATAGAATGGTCTTAACACAGGAATCGGTTTAACTATGTAATAGTTAATAACAATACAGAAATTATCGTACATTTTTTTTATATCAATAAGATGGTTCTTTTTCTTTTTTTTTATACTACGTCGGGTGGCAGACAAGCATACGGCCCGCCTGATGTGAAGCGGTTACCGTAGCCATATTAACGCTCGCAACATAAAATATCGATCGCGCGCTGCCACCCCCGCTGCCATCGCAGCATCTCCTTCCTTTCTGGTGACCTCACTCACTCGCAGGAACACAACAACAAGGGAACCGTTCTTTGGCTGCGGTATTCTGTGAGGTGCAGGTACATTCCCCAGTCGGGTAGCTTACAATTACGCTCCCTACCTCTCTTTTCGCCAGAGCTTCGTTTGTCAGGCGGCAGGGTGCACCGCGTGCAGGTGAAGTTGGCTTTAGTTCAAAGATTTACCGCTGACACCCCAAAACAAGCACACGGCCTGCCTGATGGAAAGCAGTTACAGTAACATTTGTACACCTGCAACACCTGGGGCTTTACACGCGCGCTGCCGATCCTGTAATAAGTTATTACAGGTAATAACCAATCATTTTTGAAGAACCACATGCTGTAGTGTCCTGGGAAAACCTCGACCTGCAGTACATTCCACAGCTTGATACTGTTATATTTATTTTTTTAACACCTAAAGCAGTCCAAGTAATGTAGTACAAAGGTGGTAGGTAAGTGAATCTATTACGTATACAACTAAAGGCTGAACCTTTTCGAAGTTTGAGAACTTTTTGCACGCAAAACTTTCCGGTACGAATCAGACTCACACTTAACCCAGTTTTTTATTTACTACTTTGGGTGACAAACGTCTCTTATATATTCGATACTAACCTTTATGGCGAGGACCTGAGGACAATCTCGAAACGTGACCGTCCGGAGTTTTAGAGAGCTATTTGTTATTGGAGGCACTTCACGGGCCCGGTCTTGCAACCCTCAAATGAACGCAAACTGTCCCTTTATCAGTGTGATGGTCGATCTGACCAACAAGCAATTGACTTGTGGGATGTTTCATTTCCATATTGTTTTAACTTCAAAATTTCTTTAAAAGCGGTTGAATAGTTTCGAAGTTTATTCCGGGCAAATATTCTGACAGGAGAGATTTCTAGAGATTCTTAGAGGAGCCCGATGGCATCGTTTCGTGTGTCTTCTAATCGAACACGCAAGTTAAGCAACAGCGATCGTAGCCTGTCTATGGATGGGTTTATTTATCTCGAACTTCTCCGTGTTTCGGAGGGCACGTTAAACAGTCGTCGGTCCCGACTGTTGTCATTAGATGACAGCCAAGCCGGCTTGAAAACACTGGCCTCCGCCAACCCGCAATTGAGCAGCGTGGTGGAATATGCTCTAAACCCCTTTGATTGAGGGGAGACTATATCCTAACAGTGATTATGGGTTTATGCCGAAATATTCTGACAATGGATTTTTATGTAATAACAAGATAAAAAAAAAGAAAGTCGCAAAGATAAAGCAGGAAATAAGTAATAGAGTGACGTACAGCAGTAGGTGCCACGGCAGTTAAAGCTTTATGTCCATGTAATAAAATCATGAAACATTTTTCTCCAAAGAAAAAATGACCTCTTCAGTGAGCCAAAAAAAAAACGACGTCGGGAATATTCTACCGTTTCTTTGAGATAAAGGAATTTTTACAACAGACGATTTGAATTCACTCGGAAGCCGGCGGCTGTGATGAATGTACCGACAGACAGCTTTTTATTCTTTGCATTTTAAAAATGCCTGAACGCCAAGTCATGGAAAATTTGTTAGGTAACGACTCAATGTTTTAGGTCCCCAATAGTGTTAGAAACTTAAAATCCGTGGTGCACGGCAGTCGAGCTTCACTTGACTAGCCATCTCTTTAGGCTTTTAATGCCTTATTTGGCATATTGCCGTCTCTCACATTGCTAAGAGGGGAAGTCAAATTCCAAAAGCTTCCTACTCCTACTAATTTCTTCTGATTAAATTCGTTGTGAGTTCCAAGGCAGCCGTAGTTTTACCCCTGGGACTGCAATGGACTTCATTGTTCATTGCCTTTTTTTGGCGGTCGCCGCTGTTAATCCTGGCTACACAGGAGATACAGTGGTGGGAATGTGTGGTGGACCCCCGTCATCCGTAAAATAAAGACCGTTCTGTGTTATTGGTAGTTCACTTTCGTGCGTTTTTATGGGGGCGTTTCTTTGGAGTGTACGTCGTTCATCAACATCTTTGTACCAAAGCCAACCTCACCTGCACGTGGTGCATCCTGCTGACTGATAAACGAGGCGTTGGCGAAATGAGAGGTGCCCTACCTCTATATACCTCTCTATATACCTCTATATACCTCTATATACCTCTATATACCTCTATATACCTCTATATACCTCTATATACCTCTATATACCTCTATATACCTCTATATACCTCTATATACATAGCGTATTTTTTAAGCTGCTTGACTGGGGAAGTATCTAACTCCGCCTTACAGAATACCGCAGCCAAATAACAATTCCCTTGAGGGTTGTGGTGTTCCTGCGAGTGAGTGAGGTCACCAGAAAGAAAGGAAGGAAGGAGTATAGGCTGGCATCGGATCGGCGATCCTTTGGTGTTGCTGATGTCCATGGGCGGTGGTGGTTGCTTTCCATCAGGTGACCCACATTCTCGTTTGTTCCCCTCTGATATATATAAAAAAAAGCTAATGTCAGATTGAACGTGATTCTAAACTTCGATTTATACAGGATCTAATTTTATTTGTTGTTGATAATATCGTGCTATGGGTAATCAAATGGCTCACCACGATCTATAGAGCCAAAACAAATCTCGCATGCACGTGGTGCACCCTGCAGGTATACTAATGAGGTTCTAGGGAAATAGAGGTAGGGCACAACATAATTGTAAGCTGCCCATCAGAGGCAGTATCTCCACCTCATAGAAAACCGCAGCCAAGTAACAATACCCTTGAGGGTTGTAGTGTTCCTGCGAGTGAGTGAGGTCACCAGGTTGGAAGGAGTTGCTGCGTCGGCAGCCGCGGGGTGGCAGCGCGCGAGCGATATTTCACGTCGCGATCGTTTAAATGGCTACAGTAACCGTTTCACATCAGGCGGCCCATATGCTTGTTTGCGACCTGACGTAGTATAAAAAATACATAAGTACCTAATTGTAAATTGATTACATAAACATAGCACATAGATATTGTTTTATTTTTAATTATATTAAGTACTAAGTGGAATTTCTTTTTTCAGAATAAAATCAAGAAATTCGTAGCAAAAAGTCTTCCTTCCAGGTAATATCGCGCTCAGCTGCAGCGAGCACACAAAATAAAGGCAAGGAAGCTAAATTGAATGTTAAGAGACTGGAGGCGCTGTACCACAGCGAGAGCCACAGAGCTCGTCTCTGTGCCACTTTCTACAGAACAATTATTAACAGTCATAGTAATATTGCAGACAGCTGCAAAATACAAGTCTTATAACACTTTATTGTGGACTTGTACTACAAATTTTATTTGAAATGAAACTCGATTATAAAATATTAAATTTAAAATTTAAAAAAAAAACCCCAACACAATAACCTATGTTCCCTTTAAAAAGTAAAAAATAATAAAAGAAACTCAATCTTAAAGTACCTAAGGGACCGCTCCAAACCTAACAATTTAATTACAAATAGTGTAACCCAGTGTTTCCCATTTGCCGGGTCGCGACCCGGTACCGGTCCATCAAAATAAAATACCGGGTCGCAACATTCCCGCATTGTTTTAAAAATAATATCTACTATCGATCGAGTTTCTTTTATTATTTTTTACTTTTTAAAGGGAACATAGAATATTGTGTCGGGGGTTGTTTTTAATTTTAAATTTAATATTTTATTGTATATTACAAAACTAAGAGAGGATAGAACGTATTTGTAAGCTGACTGGAGAAGTACCTCATCTCACAGAATACCAGCCAAATAACAATCCCCTTGAGGGTTGTTGTGTCGCTACGAGTGAGTGAGATCACCAGAAAGGAAGGAGTTGCTTCGTTTGAAGAGAAGCTTTAGGACTACTTCTCGATAAGACTAGATGCAGGTATGACTAAATCGCTTTATGACTAAGTCTGGATATGACTAAATCGTTTTAGAACTAAATCTCGATATGACTAGATCGCCAGTGAACTAGATTGGTAGTGAGGGTGCCGGCGCGTAAGCGATATTTTATGTTGCGAGAATTAATATATTATATAACTAGCTGTCCCGGCGAACTTCGTACCGCCTAACAATCAATGAATGTCGTGGTACATATTAGCTGAACTAAATTTATGATTTTATGGAATTAAAACAATGAATAGTAGAAAATAATAGAGAAGCTCGATGGCGTCATTGCGCGTGTCAGTCTAATTGAACACGCAAGTTAAGCAACGTCGACCGTAGCCTGTACACGGATGGGTTTATATTACCTCGAGCTCCTCCGTGATTCGAAAGACACGTTAAGCCGTCGGTCCCGGTTGTTATCATTAGCTCATCTTGAGCTCCTCCGTGCTTCGGAAGGCACGTTAAGCCGTCGGTCCCGGTTGTTATCATTAGCTCATCTTGAGCTCCTCCGTGCTTCGGTAGGTACGTTAAGCCATCGGTCCCGGTTGTTATCATTAGCGCATCTTGAGCTCCTCCGTGCTTCGGAAGGCACGTTAAGCCGTCGGTCCCGGTTGTTATCATTAGCTCATCTTGAGCTCCTCCGTGCTTCGGAAGGCACGTTAAGCCGTCGCTCCCGGTTGTTATCATTAGCTCATCTTGAGCTCCTCCGTGCTTCGGAAGGCACGTTAAGCCGTCGGTCCCGGTTGTTATCATTAGCTCATCTTGAGCTCCTCCGTGCTTCGGAAGGCACGTTAAGCTGTCGGTCCCGGTTGTTATCATTTAATGACAGTCGTTAAGTTAAGTCAGTGGCCTTTAGGCGGTTCGAAAACACTGGCCTCCGCCAACCCGCAGTTGAGCAGCGTGTTGGAGTACGCTCTAAACCCCTTCGGTTGAGGGAAGACCCGTATCCATAAAAACTGAAGATTTCATAAAAATAAAGATTTCCTTATTGTTAATTTTTTTTTAAAAAAACGTTTTGTTTTATTTTTTTTAGTTTTGAAATAGGATTTATCATTTTGATGATTTGTAATTGTCATTTCTTTTGATGTTTACTCTGATTTAATTCTTGCGCTCGAACCCCATGGGAAAAGCGTTTTCACCCCTATCGATTTGACATTTTTAAATTTTCATAACAAATCACAGACAACTTTCGCGACATAAAAGTGACACCAATCGATTTGACGTTTTGATATTTGACAACCAATAAATATCGTAATCCCTTTTTCAACTGACACTTTTATTTATAAGGGAAAATGTTTTTTCTTTTATTTTATTTTTTCGAGAATTTTCCAATGTTTTTAAGAGTTATTCTGCTATTCGGGACGGAAACAAATCCAACAAATCAAAAACCATGGCAATCGGTCCAGCCGTTCTCGAGTTATAAGTGTTGTAACAAACACGACTTTCTTTTATATATATAGATATAATATATTATATAATATTCTCGCAATATATATATATACTAGCTGTCCCGGCGAACTTCGTACCGCCTAACAGTCAATGAATGTCGTGATGTACATATATATATGAACAAAATTTATGATTTCTTGAAATTAATACAATGAATAATAGAAAATAATAGAGAAGCACGATGGCGTGAGGCACGTGTCAGTCTAATTGTACACGCAAGTTAAGCAACGTCAACCGTAGCCTGTTCATGGATGAGTTTATGTGCTTCGGAAGGCACGTTAAGCCGTCGGTCCTGGTGTTTATCATTAGATGGCAGTCCTTAAGCCAAGTTAGTGGCCCAACCCGTAGTTGAGCAGCGTGTTGGAGTATGCTCTAAACATCTTCGGTTGAGGGCAGACCCGTATCCCAGCAGTGGGTAAATAATAAGTTCAGTACTTTACAAAGTCACAAAAAAAGTACCAATTGACAACAACAAATATTTCAATCCACAAAACAAATCACAGACAACATTCGCGACGTAAAAGTGAGACCAATCGATTTGACATTTACATAACAATAAATAAATATTCCAATCCTTTTTAACTGGCACTATTTGTATGGGAAAACGTTTTTTCTTTTATTTAATTCTTTCGTCAATTTTTCAATGTTTTTAATACTTTCCCGACCAAGACACGACATTATTTTATATATTATATAGATTTATGGAGCTTGATTTAAATTTCTGAACGCACGCATAAATATTTTAGAACCAATAAATCAGCCTGGCGCAACTCAAAGTAAAAAAACGACTCTATGAATCGGAAGCGAATTTGGTACAAATTCTGATTGTTTTCGCTTCCATTTCATACATATTAGAATTACGCTATTTGTATGGCACATCCGTCTCTTAAAACGTAGTGGTTACATTCTCTTTGCAATAAATATTTAAATCCACAAAACTGTTTTCAAAACAAATCACAGCCAACTTTCAAGACGTAAAAATGAGACCAATAGAGTTAACATTTGTTTTTAATCTATGACATTTGTTCTATAATGAGCTTAATATACATTTCTGAACGCACGCATACATTTGGCGTACGCACGTACGACAACGTCACATTTGACAGCTACGACAACCACGAACATTTTGTATGGGAAAATGTTTTTTCTATTATTTTATTTTTTCGAGAATTTTCCAATGTTTTTAAGAGTTATTCTGCTATTCGGGACGGAAACAAATCCAACAAATCAAAAACCATGGCAATCGGTCCAGCCGTTCTCGAGTTATAAGTGTTGTAACAAACACGACTTTCTTATATATATATATATATATATATATATATATATATATATATATATATATATATATATATATATATATATATATATTAATGACGAGCTCGGTGGCGTAGCGGTCAATGACGCGGCTTCGACACCAACACTCGTGGGTTCGATTCCCACACAGGACAAACATTGTGTGCATGAACATGTCTGTTTGTCTTGGTCTTGGTCTGGGTGTTTTCTATGTATCATAAGTATGTATTTACAAAAAAAAATGTATTTACGTATGTTTATCAGTTGTCTAGTACCCATAACACAAGCTTCGCTTACTTTGGGGCTAGATGGCGCTGTGTCTGACAATATTTATTTATTTATTTGGCTACTGCAACCGTTTCACATCAGGCGAGCCGTATGTTTGTCTGCCACCCGACGTAGTATAAAAAAAATCTCAATTACCTACTATTGTGCATTTCACGATGAGTCAAGTCACTTTTAGGGTTTTTAGGTACATTTATTTTATTACCGCACAAAAGAAAATGTCACATTACATATTTCTCCCCATTTTCTCAGCGTACGCCGTCGAGGCCGCGACAAGAATAAGCTTACTTACCGTAATGTTATTACTTCGTTACTTAACAATGTACGAAACATTTTGTCCTATATGAGAGATATTTGATATATATGTTTTCATACTTATTATGTACCTATGAGCTCGATGGCGTCGTTACGCGTGTCTGAGTTTAATCGATTACGCAAGTCAAGCAACGTCGACCGTAGCCTATCCATGGATGGGTTTATTTATCTCGAACTGCCCCCTTACCACCAACTCTTATTGCGATTCAATAACTGAATAGAATGCTTATTCATACCAATGAATAAGCGACTATAATTCAACTAGAATACCACTAACTCTTATTGCGATTCAATAACTGAATAGATTGCTTATTCATACCAATGATTAAGCGACTCTATTTCAACTAGAATAGAGTTGCTTATTCATTGGTATGAATAAGCATTCTATTCAGTTATTGAATCGCAATAAGAGTTGGTGGTAAGGGGGCTGCTCCGTTCTTCAGAGGGCACGTTAAGCCGTCGGCCCCGGCTGTTGTCGTTAGATGACAGTCGTTAAGCCAAGTCAGTGGTCTTTACGCGGCTTGAAAACACTGGCCTCCGCCAACCCGCAGTTGAGCAGCGTGGTGGAGTATGCTCTAAACTCCAGCGATTGAGGGGAGATCCGTATCCCAACAAGTGGGATGAGAAAGGGTTGACGACGATGTACTAGCTGTCAGCCGTGGCTTCTCCCGCGTAGTCACCATATTAATAAAACATATACATAGTATGGCCGTGTGGTTTCCGGCAGACTAAAATAGAATCACTCCGTTTCTTCCTGTGGATGTCGTACAAGGCGACTAAGGGAAATACATTGTCAATTATCGATCAGGCCTCCCCAACCCGTTTGGCCAGCGTCGGGAGTGTAGGCCAAATCCTCCTTCCGTCTAGCACGGACGAGAGAGGGCCGTGCTCCTGTAGTGGAGACTAAAATGGACCTGATGATGATGATGATGCATAGTATACGTTTTACCGAGATACATAGTAGACTATAGCACTGTACATACCGTATCTTATCTTATCTTAGAGTGGGTCCAGTGCTGAAGCACCGGTGACACGTCGACCCTCATGGATCTTTATTGCTCTCCCTAATCCTTTAGTCACTCTCCCCTGACTGTCTGGAGACATGTTCCATGTACTTCAGTATGCCGCTTATTGGGAAGAGTCTGTAGTCCTCCAGGTCCGGGTATGCTTTTCCTAGGATTTCCATTCGTTTGCCGGCTAGGGCGTCACATTGACACATCAAGTGTTTCATGGACTCGTTAGACCCTTTGAATGTTCTGCACTCTGGGCTATCAACACGTCCCATTTTGTATAGGTGTCCTTGAAAGGAATAATGTACATACCGTATACTATCCCTACTTCACATAAAGCAAACCATATACCCAGCTGACACGCGACGTAATATAAAAAGAAAGATGATGTTTTTTACAGCAGGCATTTGCCCCAGTTACACTATCTAACTATTAAAGCCTAACGTTAAAGTTTCACAGCAAAAAGGTGTCGTCATTCGTGATAAATTTGCAGCTAAAACCCTAGAATTTTCTATAATCTATTCGGCATTTGTCGAATAAGAAAATAACGAAATTTCACTAACATTTTACGGTGGAAAAATGTTCATGAATTTTTTATAATACCCTAAAATGCTATGTGAACGGCTAGCGACGTTCATAAATCTATCTCATTTTTGACATTTTCCCAGTAAGAAAATATATATTAAGTGCTCTTTGTAATACATACGCTTAATACATTTTTTTAGGGTTCTGTATAAGAACCATGAAACCTTATTTATACTTTCGCCTATTGGTTAGCTCAGCAGGTTAACCATAAAGATAAAACTTTATGAGTTTAATCTTACATATGAATTTTGTAGTTTGAGCTAACTTTTGACAGGAAGCAATATTGCTTCCTGTCAAAAGTTAGCTCCTTAAAACCTAAAGTTAGCTCCTTAAAGAACCTTGGGTTAATCATTGATGAAACATTGTCCTGGACCCCACATATTAATGATGTTAGTAAACGCATGCATTACACGTTTCATTCGCTCAAGCGACTCCAAAACTTTTTGCCTTTCAAAACTAAAATAATGCTGGCTCAGTCTCTATTACTCCCAATTCTCGACTACGCCGATATCTGCTTTTTGGATGTGACTGAGGAGCTTCTGAACAAACTGGAGCGCCTGCAAAATTTAGCTATTCGTTTCGTGTTTGGTCTCAAAAAATTTGATCATGTTTCTGAATTTCGCACTCAGTTAAAATGGCTCCCGATCCGCTTTCGCAGAAATGTGCACATATTATCTTTCCTTTATAAATTATTTAAAAATTCTAGATCTCCTCAGTACCTCACTTCTCGCTTTCCTCTATTACCACCCTCATCTAGATCCCAACGCTCCTGTCATATAAAAACACTAGACTATCCCCCTTCCAACACTAAATTCTTTTTCAATTCATTCACTGTTCGCGCAGCACAACTTTGGAATAAATTACCGCCTCAAATAAGAGATTGTCCATCCCTTATTGGTTTCAAAAAAAGATTGAAGGAACACTATTTGTGTCAGTTATGAATGTGTATGTATTTATAGTTGATATGTATCTAATATTTATTTGTGTTTATTATTATTTGTTTAGCACTTAGTTTTTCTATTTTTGGTTATGAGTCAAAATATCGTTTGTTTGTATTTTTTTTATCCTCTCTCTCTGTGTTAACTTATTAATGAGTGGCACGTATTGTAACTATCCGTCAAATAACTATTGTTGTTACTGCATATAGGGTCGGCTGGAAGAGATCTCTTGTAGAGATAAGCTCACCTTTGTACACTTTTTTATGTAACAATGTTGTAATAATTTATGTGCAATAAAGAATATATAGTGCTTTTATGTCAAAATACCTGACTTGGAGAAAAAACCGGACAAGTGCGAGTCGGACTCGCCTACCGAGTAGTTTCTTTTTGTGTTTGTAGTGTTTTATATTCTTGTAGCGTTATCTCTTTTGCAGGGAATAGACAATTCTTCGTTTATACATTTCTATTGCAGTAATAAAACAATATTGTTTAGGAATGTCGTAGTAAACCAATGGATTCGTTTGTCAGTCCACTCATTATGAATTCAGATACAAACAACGCCTATTGACATAGTAAAATTAGTCAGAGTATTTTTTTTAGGGTTCCGTACCTCAAAAGGAAAAACGGAACCCTTCTATGATCTCTTTGAATGTCCGTCTGACTGTCTGTCTGTCTGTCAAGGCCCTCTATGTCGAAAATGCGTGGAGGTATCAAACTGAAATTTGAACTGTATACTCAGGTCTGCGGTCCCATGAGGTTGTAAAAAAATCAAACTGCTAAGTTTACGTAAAAAAAAGTTACGGCCGTTTACTGAGCAAAAAACGCATATTTCGACACATTCTCAAGGGAATCCAAACCTATCCAAACCTAGGGTACTTCCCGTTGACCTAGAACTATGAAATTTGGCAAGTACCATTATTATAGACTACAAGTACAAGAATAAATCTCAAAACTGTACATTTGTAATTCAATCTCAAAAAATAGGGAGTTTATATTTTTATAGGGGTCGTAATTTCAAATTGAAGCTACTAGTTCAAATGGGGTATCATATGAAAGGGTTTGATGTGCACATTGCAAAATATATTTTATTTATTTTTTCCGACGCATTATTTCTTATTTATAATGAAAAATATCAAATTTATAATGATCTTACGTACGGAACCCTCGGTGGGCGAGTCCGACTCGCACTTGGCCTGTTTTATTTTATACTACGTCGTGTGGCAGACAAGCATACGGCCCACCTGATGTGAAGCAGAAACCGTAGCCGTATTAACGCTCGCAACATAAAATATCGCTTGCGCGCCGCAACGCCCGCTGCCAACGCAGCATCTCCTTCCTTTCTTATGACTTTACTCACTCGCAGGAACAAAACATTCCTCAAGGGAATTCTTATTGTGGCTGCGGTATTCTGTGAGGTGGAGCTACATTCCCCAGCCGGGTAGCTTACAATTACGCTCCCTACCTCTCTTTTCGCCAGAGCTTAGTTTGTCAGTCAGCAGGGTGCAGCGCGTGTAGGTGAAGTTGGCTTTAGTTCAAAGATTTACCGCTGACACCCCAAGACAAGCACACGGCCTGCCTGATGGAAAGCAGTTACAGTAACATTTGAACACCTGCAACACCTGGGGCTTTACACGCGCGCTGCCGATCCTGTAAAAACCAATCATTTTTGAAGCTGTAGTGTCCTGGGAAAACCTCGACCTTTTTTCAGTTTGTCAGTCAGCAGGATGCAGCGCGTGTAGGTGATGTTGTCTTTGGTTCAAAAATGTTGATGAACCCCTTTCACCCCCATTTTTATGTCAAATTGTATCATTATATATATATGATATATATATACACATATATATAATAATAATAATAACAAGTCCGTCCCTCTTCTGTAATAGCCCGGTATTAAGTTCACCCAGATCTCATCTCCATAGCCCATTTATTTTCCATCACACTTCGCAATAGTCTCAACACCTGCCGAGACCTGCTCATGGGTATGTCGTGCCATTGACATATCCTGGAGCGGGTCACGGCGGGCGTACAACATTACATCAAACTTCTCAAAGGGGCCTCTACGCGTTGGATCCATATCCCCGCGCACGCCTATCAAATGACCGGGCTTGACCCGTGATTAAAAAGAGATACATAATAATAATAATAAATAAATAATAAATCTTTATTGAAAAAACATAAGTAACAAAAACTTAAGTCTAAATTAACATAATGGAGTAATTTGCCATGTGCCTGAACTAGGAATATTCCTGTGTTTCAGGCGTAATAGTTCTTAAATAATTTACCTTAAATAATCACATTACTATTCTAAACTAAGTACAGATTGTATAAAATATTGTTAAAGGCATCAGTACTCTGATGAACTTAAATCTATTAGGTACGCTAGTCTATTATATATAATACCTACAACGATGTTTACTGACTTCCAATATCCATGTTAAACCAATGCTCTTAATAATTCCTCCGTATCTTCATAAGGCATGCTTTGTAGGGCCTGCTGGAGATTCTTTTTACAATTTCTGTAGGTCAGAGGATATATATAACACTTTGCATTTATTCTATTATAAAGTAGTGGTCCAAGAAACAAAAAGAACCTGGATGAGAAGGCCCGATACGTAGCAGTATGTTGAGTGCAAACAATGTCTTTACGTCGTTTGTTAGTGATTTCAGTGCGGTATGGTAGTGCAGTGTGTTGTTTCAGTACTATGTTGCAGGATTGATATAAGAGGTCTGTAGGATAGAGAAATGAGCGGAAGGTTGACACTTTTAATATTGCTCTCTGGGCTCGCTCGATTTTTAGCATAGCCGTTTTAGCAGCTCCGCCCCATGACGTGATACAATACGTTACTATTGACTGGCATAGGGCAAAGTAAACTTGTTTGATTAATTTATAATCTGCAATGGAACGGAGTTTTTTGAAAATAAATATTAACTTGCGCATTCTACTATATAGAGCCTCGATATGATGTCTGAAAGTAAAAGTTTCATCAATTATAATACCCAGATACTTTATGTAACTTGTTTTAGTTATACAGGGACACTGGCACAGATCATCTTCGGGGTTTTTACATTGATGGGCATACAATGTTGGCGAAGCCGAATTTGTATTGCGCATAGAGAATTTAATAAAGTTTGACTTCTCAGCATTTAATGTAAGTAGGTTTTGCTGTAGCCAGACATTTACAATATCGAAGCCTCGTTGTGCGTATTCAAAGACCTCATTTTCGGTATTTGCCGAAAATAGTAGCGCGGTGTCGTCAGCGTATGATATGATTTTTCCTCCGACTAATTGAAGATTGCAGAGGTCATTAATATATATTAAGAACAGGGAAGATGATAAACTGCTTCCCTGCGGGATACCGAAAGAAGTATTTCTCAGATCATCGCTGACGACATTGCCTATCTTCACACACTGGGTTCGCTCATCTAAATAGTTTGCCAGTAACTTATATTGAGTACCTCTTATACCTATCGCTTCCAGCTTGTTTAATAGGATAGGAATGGAAACTGTGTCAAAGGCTTTGGAAAGGTCAAGGAAAACTCCTATCGTCTGGTTACCCTTGTCTAGTTCCTGCACTATGAAGTCAGTCAGTTGATGCACTGCATCGGCAGTTGATAGTTTAGGCCTAAAACCGAATTGTGTTTTCGACAAAATTGACTGTTTTTCTAAGTAATCTACCAGTCTCTTGTTTATAATTTTTTCTAATATCTTAGATATCGAAGGTAGTAAAGAAATCGGTCTGTAATTAGTAACATCGGTTTTGTTGCCAGACTTGTATACAGGAACGACGAGGGCTTTTTTCAGACATTTAGGAAAAATTCCTTCAGATAAGCATTTTTGGAAAATATGAGTTAGCGGCGGTATTAGAATATGTTTGAATTTTTTCAATATTTTGTTAGTTATATGATCCCAACTACTAGCACAGTCATCCTTCAAACCCATAACTATTCTTTCTATTTCGTCAGAATCTGTTCCTAACAACATAAATGACTTTAATGAAGTGTTTGTGTGGCTAGTGCCATTTTGGGGTATTGGAATTGTGCTTTGTACTTTATTCGCTAGTTTTTTCCCGATATTTACAAAGAATTTATTTACACTATTTGCCGCTGCAAGCTGAGATGAATGCATTTGCAATAAACCTGAAGACGTTTCGCGTTGGTTAGATGTGTATGTGACATTCTTGACGCATCTCCATACTTTTTTCGTATCATACCCCGCTTTTTGTAGTTCGTTTTTATCATACATATTTTTCACTTTTTTTTAGAAGGTTATTGCAAAAGTTGCGATATCTTTTATATGTTAATTGTAAAACTAAATTGCCCGGATTTGCTTTTGCCTTTTTATGCAGTTTGTCTCTGTGTCTCATACATCGAATAAGGCCGGGCGTTATCCACGGCTTGATGTTATTGTTTTTATTATTCAATCGAATAACTGACGTATTTTTCTGAATTGCTTGCTGGACGTTTTTTATTAAGTATGACATACTTGTGTCCGCGTCAGCAGAATTGTAAACTATGTCAAAGTCGATTTTGCACAAATCGTTTTCAAGTTTATTTATATTTAATTTCGAAATTGTTTGCATTGCATTATTTACCTTACGTGTTTTTAGGTTAAGGGTTAGTAGGACAGCGCTATGATCGGTAATTGTGGAGTTTGTTACTAACGTGATTGATGGATATTTGGTTCTGAGCATGACATGATCCAAACAGGATCCAGTGGTACATGTAGGCATTGTATGCGCGGGCAGTAAGCCACGAAAAGCACATAGATTAAGGTATTCCTGTGCCATGGTATCACAGTCTTCTGGAAGAATGTTAATATTTAAGTCTCCCATCAATATCATACTATTAAATGTTGTTAAAGTTTGAAGTGTATTGTTTAGTGACATACAAAAACTATTCAAATTTTTATAAGAAGGAGACCGATATACAGCTAGTATTGCAATATTTGACCCAATTTTAACCAAGAGCCGACTACAGTCTTCCATATTAGGTTCCTCGACGGTAATATCTAGCGAATTTCGTGCATAAACCACTACCCCATCATTTTGATTGCAGTTTACCGTAGTGCTGTACACATTATAGCCCGGTATATTCGGCAAATTCTGTCTATTTTTACCTAGCCAACACTCTGTTAAGATAAGTATATCACAATCCGTGTTCAATCTGTGCTGTAGGGTATTAAAACTATCAAAGTTCTTAAAAATACTTCGAATATTTTGTGTTAGTATAGTTAGTGAGTTGTTATTGTAAGGGACTAGATATTGTTTGCAGTCCTCGACGTCACACATTTTTGACTCGGATACGGAGAAATTATCTAGGTCATTGATTATAGAGTCAGCCATACTTATTTTTGATAAATGGATAGAGTTCTTAAATATAGTTAATTAAGGGCGCTCTAGGCGCCTTCATAATCTACTGAATTAATGTACCTTTTTTCAGCCATGATTTTTGCTGGACAGTCAAGATCACCAGTCTTGTGATTAGACGGTTTTTTGTAGTGCATGCATGTGGCACATTTAGGCGGTTCTTCTTTCTTCGTACATTCGTTTGTTGAGTGCCCTGATATTCCACAGTGTCCACAAGTGTGCATAGGCTCTCGACACGTCTTGGCCGCATGTCCATATTGTTGACACTTGAAACACCTTGTGACGAGTGTAAAGTCTCGTACAGGGCAAGAAGACCAATTTATAAAGACCCTCTCCTGTGTTATTAGGGCCTTGCGGTAATGTGCGGGCACTTCAATTATAAAATTACAGGTCTCTGTTTCTTTCTTCCCTGACTTATGACTTAGCCTTATGTTTGATAAAAATAGGTCAAGAGACGTACCTTGCAACTTTTCAGCCAAGTTCTGGTGATAGATACACTTAAGGACCTCCTCTTCTTGCATATTCGTGGGCACTCCTATGATCACAATTCTAGGCTTGCGTTTTTGAGGCTCGTCAATGGTAAGGCCAGAGGTCGTCAGCTGCTCTGATTGTTTCAGCTTCTTAATATCGTCTTTGCTGTCAGTGCTAATTATCACTCCACCGTTCCTGGTTTTACGCAAACCTCTCACGTGCAGCTTCATCTGCTCAGGGCTTATAATTTTTTGAACGAGGGTTTTCGTCTCCTCGCTCGACTTCATCTTATCGTTCGGATAGATAGCCACAGCACTTAAATTACTCGGGCGGATGAATTTGTCCGATGTTTTTCTGACCATGTCGGCAAAAGAGATAGGTTCTGTGCTAGGTTTCGATGATTCCTTTATGCTTTCTTTTAGGTCCTGTAGTCGTTGAGACAATTCCTGCTTCTCAGTCAAGGCTCGTATATTTTGGTGTGCTAGTAGGGTTCGTGCTTTTAACGACTGGTACTGGACAGCCATTTGGGATGAACCGTGGGAGACTTTACGGCAAAGATTATTTATCCGGATCTTTTGTTCCGAATTAAGCTTCCCTTCTGCCGAGATAGCGCAGACCTCTGATAGGCATTGTTCTATGGAAGTCATCCAACCGGAGATCTCCGAAGTCGACACTATTTCAACCCCATCGTCTGCTTGGTTTGTCACTGGGGGTGGACGCTTGGGCGTGGGCGGAGGGCTACGTTGCGTTATGCTGCTCCGGTTGAAGGGGCTGCTTCCGTCCATCATATTTTTATTTGTAAATCAATCACTATACATTATAATGTCACTTATTAGTAATCAATAAAAGTACACAACACATTTACTGCTTACTCGATATCTAGGTCGAGAATTTTGCGAGTGATTATTATTCTTTAAAATGATTATGTAGACACGTCTGCTCTCATTGAAAACAAAAAATAATCAATAATCATATATCTCATGTATAAAAATAACATTGATACACTAACCTGCTCAAACTATTTGACAGACGAAATAGTAGTGAATATCGTAGCATGTAAAGTAACCATAAGTTCTGATAAGTAACAGTTTTTCGTTGCAGAATGTACGGGAGCTCACGCGATTGCTACATATCGTTTCGTATGCATGCGAGTTAAGGGTAGTTACACACTGGCGGGCAGGCAAGTTCCTTTTGACCTCCGTCGAAAAGAGGGATGTATTTGTGTATACCTTCACGTGCTCTCACCTCAGCCATTCCATACAAATGTAGCGTCGTTAGGTAATTAAGTAGAGTTTTGCACAGACACATTGTTTATTTACATATTATTTTCAGCGAAATTCATTGAGCTTATGAAATCGTCCGGTCGTTCTGTCTGCCCTTTGCCATGAAACTCAATATTTAGAAATTCTGACTTCGGATTCGTGTAGAGCATCAAAAAGTTGTAATGTAAAGTGACCTTGGATTTCCGATATCAATTCGGGATTTCGAAAAAAATAATCATAAATAAATAAATTTCGCTATGGTGGCGCATGCTGCGCGTCCGATGTTTTTATATGAGAAGGGGCAAACGAGCATGTGGGTCTCCTGATGGAAAACAATTTACTACCACTCATGGAGATCAGCAACACCAAGGGGTCGCCGATCCATTGCCAGCCTACCCGACTGGTGAATGTACCTCCACCTCACATAATACCGCAGCCAAATAACAGTTCCCTTGAGAGTTGTTGTGTTCCTGCGAGTGAGTGAGGTCACCAGAAAGAAAGGAAGGAGATGCTGTGTTGGCAGCGGGGGTGGCGGCGCGCGAGCAATATTTTATGTTACGAGCGTTAATATTGCTACGGCAACCGCTTCACATCAGGCGGGCCGTATGCTTGACTGCCACCTACGTAGTATAAAAAAAAAAACCGAAATGTGAGCGAAATTGTTTTACCTCATTATTGATTGAAAAAATTGAATTGATTAAAATGTCGTCTTCTGTATTTCAAAAGTGCAAATTTTTTTTTGACAAAATAATTAAAGACCAAGAGACAACATATCACACGAAAGTACACAATACTGATTGATTTTAACACTTCTTTAGTTAATTTCATATTTTTGCGAGGAAAGTTGACGCCATTTTCGCTCGGTGTGGAAAAGAGATTGCAAGTATCGCTGTCGTTCTCGCTGTCGCTGTTATGCTATCGCTGATATGATAAGGATGGCGATAGTCTATGCCGACCTCAAGCACCGTTTTCTGACGCAATTTAGTATTGGTATGCCATATCTATTAAATTAATTTAAATATTCATTTATTTCAGATTTGAGTATCCATATAATAAAGAATTTTTGATTTTGATTTGATTTTATAAGTTTATTTTTTTATTTTTTTACATATTGCCATCAAAATACTACTCGGCTACCATCTTCAGAGGCAAATCTATAGATCTATTCATTGAATATGTATCATATTTGCACAGTGGACAATAATATTTCTTTGATATTAAGTTACTTTACGAGAAATGCATTGCGGTACTAACACTATTATTAGTTGTATTTAATGTAATAAAGTTAAAAAAAGTTGGCGGTGACGTCCCCTTAAGGTCACTAGAATTTACGCCAAAGGTTTGTTATTTTGATAATACCGTAAGGTGAAACCGTGGTCGATAAAAATAAATTAAAGTGGAACAGTGAAACATATATACAGTATAGTACCAGTGAATTTATTTATACACAATGTCGGGATAGGGATCTCTTAGTTTTTGGAGTGTAGCTGACTAACTATCTATAGATCCAAACCAATCTCCACTCTGTTAAACAAACGAGGCTCTGTCGACACAAACCATGTCAAGTTCGAGTTAGAGAATACCTCCATCCAAATAATAACGCCGTTAACGATTGTTGTGTTTCTGTCAGTGAGTAAGTTCACCAGATGTAAGGAACTAACTGAATGCTAACGCATCATGCGCAGTGCCTAATATTTGGAGGTGGAGAAAATAACTAACGGGCTAATAATAAGATCATTGTACTTTAGTTTTCTTTTTTAAAATGTCGTTTGCTAGGCGGCGGGGTAGATCATGGGGCACGGCAGTGCCCCCGCCAAGTCGAGCAAAAAAGTCGGCACGGCCGTACCATCCTTTTCTCGAAGCAATTCATAATTTATTCATAACTTCGTTGTGGATAAAACTAGAAACCTGAATTTTTAGTAACCAATCAGGCATTATACAAACACAGTATATTGCAAATTTCATTCAATTTGATCCGGTAGTTTAAGAATTATAGCTACTCAAAATTTCGTAATTTTTTTAGTTTTGTCACTCAATGACTGACCGATCATCAAAACTCTAAGGCACTTGTAGCAGACATAGAAGCTTCAAATTTAGAATACAATACTGTTTAGTATATAAATCAAGGAAAAACTAAAATATTTTACAATTTCGGTCCAGTTTAAATATATAGGATTACAAAGTTACATTTGCAGTGAATGAATCATAGGTGTAGATGGGTACCTAGATATATTTATGTTTAAAAGGAACTTCATCATCATCATTATCAGCCGGTATCTATCCACTGCTGGTTATAAGCCTTTCCCAATGCTTTCCACCGTTCCACCGTATGCGATCCTCCTCTTTTCGCATCCAACCTGTTCATCTAGAGAGGGGGTGCCCTACGCTTTGTCGCCCAATACGTGGCCTCCACTCTAGGACTTTTCTCCCCCATCTGCCATTGTTGACTTAGCAGATGTGGCCAGCCCGCTGCCACTTCAACTCGCTGACTCTGAGAGCTATGTCGACCACTTTGGTTCTCCGTCGAATTTCTTCGCTTCGGATTCGATCCCTCAGAGAAACTCCAAGCTCTCCGTCACTCGCTGTGCGACTTTTAGTATGTGAACCAGTCCAACGGTCAGCGTCCAACTCTCTGCACCGTCGGTCATGGCGGGGAGGATGCACTAATTGAACACTTTGGTCTTCAAGCATTGGGGTTACGTCTGCGGTAACAAACAAGTGCAAAAGTAACTTGTCTGGAGTAAAATGGTCAAAGGAATGAAAAAGCAAGAATGGGAATATTTAATGAAGTTGTACCAAAATCCCGCAAAGTATTACTTAAGTAGCCGAAATTGCCACAAAAGAAAAAACTGTAAAAATCATAACCGCGGCCGGCAGGGATGGCTTGCCCACGCCGCGCCGCGGCTTCCACGCTTCCGTCTGTTACAGAAAGGCGACCACTTTCTTCCAGGCAACCTTTGGGTCTTACTGCGATATCGCAGGTATACGACCGTCAACGATGTTTGCCGTCGCAGCGGTCCCCCAACGCGACGTATTTTTTTTAGAATTATTAATACATACTTATGTACTTTAAGATAAAGGGAACTTTGGTTATTGTGTCGGGGGTTTTTTTTATTTTTAATTTAATATTTTATTTTATACTTTTTATAGGTACACACTTATTATCCACTTATTATCCAGACACCAGTCAACGCACGGTAGCCGCGCGCGCGCACGTGCAAAAATGATCCGCTCACCGCTCCGAGCGGGCACTGCGAGTAATCATACTTCGATAAGTAACAATAATTCTGTTAAATGTGCTAACTGTCATGTGATTATTAACGAGATGCTGACGTACATAGTGGACAAGGTGGACACCCTACCAGAGGTCGCAATCATCCAAATTTGCTTAAGTGCATTTACATTTGAAGAGATAGAAAATGGACGACATATTGCTATGTCACTGCTAGCTCCTACCAGGAAACTGACAAGGAGAAAGGAAGGCTCTGAGCAGAAAAGTATACAGGAAATTATTAAATTAATTAAGGAATTTGAACCAGACAACCTGCCTACTTTCGTAGCAAAACGGTTGTCGAAACTACCTCCCGTGACCTTTGACCATGTCGATATAAACGGATTCCTTAAGGAAATGGCATCGCTGAAGCGAGAACTAGGTGGGCTGCAGGCTACTGTAAACCAAATAACATCGGCATCAACTTTTGTGACTGATTTCACTGAATTGAAATCTGAATTAAGTGAAATGAAAAAACTGTTACATGACGTTCAAAATAAGAGCTCCATGCAGTTGACTACAGATAAGCAAAACGATACCTTGACGATACATAATAATTGTAATAATAAAAAATCTGGACGCAGACAAACGACTCCTAAGAAGATACCTAAAGTAACAAACACTCAACATGCGAGTGAAGCGGGTACATTGCAACCGTGCGCCCGTGCCTCAGTACCTGACCCTATACATGTACCATCATATACTGACATTGTGCAAATCAACGAGCCAGTAGATAGAACAGCTGACGGCTTCACAGTTGTGGAGCGTAAAAAACAAAGAAAATTTTCCAAAAATAATATGTGTGGTACAGGGCTACGTTCGTCGAAAATATCGGTGTTGGACCCTCCGATGGTAGTTTATGTGTCACGACTATCAAAATCTACTAGTGTGGAACAGATATGTGAATATATCAAAGATATGGGCGAACAAGCGATAGACATCCAATTACTTGAACAAAAATACGAAACGGATTTTAATTCATTCAAAATAACCGTTTCGAAACAGAAGTTGACGACATTTCTGAAAAATGATTTTTGGCCTGAGGGGGTCAAATACAGAATATATCGAGAACGTCCGAAGTACAGAAACGAATATATTAATAAATAAATATGGATAGTACACAAACAAACAATGTAACACTGATGTCCTATAACTGTAAGTCAATCAAACGATCGGCCGCATATATTAGAGAGTTATGCGACAAAGCAGACATAGTAGCTCTGCAGGAGACATGGCTACTGCCTCACGACCTGGACTTCGTGCACAGCATCGACTCGAGGTTTACTTGCACGGCTACGTCATCTGTGGACACGGCTGCGGGCGTTCTGCGTGGGCGACCGTACGGTGGTTTGGCAATTATGTGGAAAAAAGCGTGTTTTTCTAACGTGACTGTGATTGACTGTGCTTGTGATAGACTTACAGCAATACGAATAAAACTGCAGTGTTGTGACATAATGGTAATGAACGTATATATGCCAACTGACGATCTCGACAATCTCGTCGAGTTTACCAACTGTCTGGCCCGGGTGAGTACCATTATAGACGAAAGTGACGTGCAAGCGGTCTACGTGTTGGGAGACTTTAACGCGCACCCGCAAGCTAATTTCGGTAAGGAACTTTTGAACTTTTGTAACGAGCATAATTTATATTGTGTTGACATAGAACTACTGGGACGGAACTCTGACACTTTTACATATATAAGTGAAGCGCACGGCTCACATCGGTGGCTCGATCATTGCATGGTCACTGCGTCGGCGCGTGCGTCGGTTTTGTCTGTCGACGTGATTTATGATGTCTCATGGTCAGATCACCTGCCTCTGCGGATAGTGTGTAGTTTAGAGGGAGTGATGCAGAGTCGAACTATCGAATATAAACAAACGCGTGCCGGCGCCTATTGGGGTGTCAGGAGTGAGAGTGAAATATGTGCGTACAATGAATATTGTAGGGCGAACTTATTAAATATAAACGATTATTTACATTGTGTTGACTGTGATAACTCTAGTTGTATAAGAATTAATGACCACTGTAATTTTATATGTAATTTATATTGTCAAATTATTTCAGTATTGCAAATGGGTGCAAGTCTGAAAGCTTGTTCTCGCCCTGGTAACAATGATAGGGTTAAACCAGTTCCCGGCTGGAACTACCACGTTAAAGAGGCGCATGGATTGTACAGACTGTATTTTAACTACTGGATTGCGGCAGGAAAACCCCGTGAGGGGCCGATATACGCTGAAATGTGTTCGCGGCGTAGAGTATTCAAAAATAAGTTAAAGTGGTGTCAAAAAAATGAAGATAATATAAAATTAAATATTTTAGCTGTAAGTGCAAAGGAGAAGAACTTTGTAAAATTTTGGAACAATGTTAAAAAACATAATAAGCGACAAAGAGTACCTACGGCCGTGAACGGCTTACAGGAGCCGTCACAAATTACGGATTTATTTAGACACAAATTTAAAATTGACCCATTACCACTACCGAACACTGCTGTCGAATTCCAACCCACAGCCCAAAAAAATAATATTGTTCAATTTTCGATAGAAGACGTTGCATTAGCGATTCGTAATATTAAGCGTGGTAAATCACCTGGCCACGACCACCTAAGCATCGAGCATTTTATGTACGCTGGTGATATTTTGTATAAAAAGTTATGCAGTCTGTACAACCTATGCATGCGGTATTCGTATCTCCCGCCCGATTTGATGAAAACTCTAGTCGTACCTATAGCAAAAAATAAGACAGGTAATTTGGCTTCTGCCGATAACTATCGCCCAATTTCTCTTGGTACAATAGCTGGAAAGGTTCTTGAACGTTTGGTACAGCCTCAGTTACTGAAATGTTTGAAAATTGATGACGCACAGTTTGGTTTCCGTCCTAGTGTATCTACGGACTCCGCTATACTAAGCCTAAAACACACTGTCAATTATTACCGATTGCGAAGAACATCTGTGTATGCATGTTTCTTGGACCTGAGTCGTGCCTTTGACCTCGTGAATTATGATATTCTCTGGGGCAAACTGCTAGGCTCAGGAGTACCGAATAGTGTAATAGACATACTAAGGCACTGGTACGGTAACCAAACTAACTATGTGAAATGGGGCGACGCGACATCTAATCAATATAAGTTAGAATGCGGTGTTCGTCAGGGTGGGTTAACGTCTCCGGATCTTTTCAACCTCTATATTAATAACTTGATCGAGGAGCTCAGGAGCACGGGCATTGGTTGTCACCTGGGTGGCATCTGTGTGAATAGCATAAGCTATGCAGATGATATGGTGCTCCTCAGCCCCTCCATCAAAGGCTTAAGGAAGCTGCTTTCGGTATGTGAGAATTATGCTATTTCTCATGGCCTGAAATATAATGTAGCAAAGACCAAAGCAATGATTTTTAGATTTGGGAAGGGTCCGGAGAACGTACCCGAGTTAAAATTGTATGGTTCGGTGATTGAGGTTGTGCCGGACTTTAAATATCTGGGACATATCTTAACAGGAGACTTAAGTGACGACAGAGACATCGAAAGGGAGCGTCGGGCTCTCTCGGTTCGGTGTAACATGATCGCGCGCAGATTTGGTAGGTGTGAAGGTGGAGTAAAAAAGGCGTTATTCAATGCGTACTGCTTATGCTTCTACACCTGCCAACTCTGGGTAAATTTTAAGCGTAAGTCATGGAATGCTTTGAGAGTACAGTACAATAATGCCTTTCGTGTCCTCATGCGCCTGCCACGATACTGCAGTGCCTCGGGCATGTTTGCCGAGGCGAGAGTGCCCGATTTCTTTGCTATTATTAGGACTCGAATTGCTTCATTCTGGGAAAAGATTCGTCATTCCCAGAATGCGATACTGAGTGCGGTATATAGGGATCTAGATAGCCCCATATACAGACACTGGCTTTCTATCCACCAGGGCGAAAACAAAAAATGAAAATGCTAATTTTTCGATTATATTGTGTTATATTATATTATATTTTATTTTATAATTCAACATTATTTAATTTAATGTAATTTTAATGACATTGCTTATGCATATTTGACTTATGACATTGTAATTTTTAATTTTTTTAATTTTAATTTTATTTTATAAGATATAGATCTGTTTTTGATTATTTATTAATTGATTTGTATTCGATATATAAATTTAATTTTATGTAATTCAGATTCAGATTTGTTTCTTTGTACGATTTTTTTTGTTAATATGGGTGTATGCCTGAAAATAAAGACATATTATTATATTATAAACTAGCGACCCGCCCCGGCTTCGCACGGGTGCAATGCTGATACTAAATGTACTACAGAAGGTCTTTGCGCTTTGTCCTATCCAGTCCTTTCCCAGTTATAGGCACACGCCGCCGGCTCCGCGGCCGGTACCGCCACAGCCGTTATGTCCCTGCATTTTAAATGTGTAGTATCTTCTAAACTATTCATTTAAATTACATGCTGTGAAGGGCCATATTGATCTATATTAAATGCGCAATGTATTTAAGGTACTTAATTGGATAAGGATTAATTCTGTATTGCTTAAAATCGCTTCGTAAATAAGGCATTATTTCTTGTAAAAAGCAAAGGATAAAATAACGGTTATTGTGTGTTAACCACTAAGAGATAGACATATACCATCGCGAACTTTTTTGTAGACCATTTTAAGGTGAACAATACTGTACTACATTATTTTGATCTATCTCGTTGGGTTCAGCCAGCGTTTGCAATGAAAGAGCAAAAAAATGTGTTTATTTACGACATCACATTAGAAACCTCTAAATTATCAGTGTTTTTCTACTATGTTATGCATATATTATACATATAAACTTTCCAGTTGAATCACTCTATCTATTAAAAAAAACCGCATCATAATCCGTTGCGTAGTTTCGCGACTTTGTTTTATACTATGTAGTGATTATATTATAATATTATTATATTATATTATTATTATGTATCTCTTTTTAATCACGGGTCAAGCCCGGTCATTTGATAGGCATGCGCGGGGATATGGATCCAACGCGTAGAGGCCCCTTTGAGAAGTTTGATGTAATGTTGTACGCCCGCCGTGACCCGCTCCAGGATATATCAATGTAACGACATACCCATGAGCAGGTCTCGGCAGGCGTTGAGACTATTGCGAAGTGTGATGGAAAATAAATGGGCTATGGAGATGAGGTCTGGGTGAACTTAATACCGGGCTATTACAGAAGAGGGACGGACGCCTGCCATAACTGCTTTTATTGCTAGTTATTTGCGGCAGGCGGTGGCTTGCCACTCACTAGATGGGCCCCCGAAATGCCAGGAAAACGGCCGGGGGCAACACCGGTGTGAGTGACTCAGGGATGTCGAGAGGTGTGCTGCGCTTTCTCCGAGGTTACTCGCGGCGTGATGCCCTTTAACACTTCCACCCCTGGAGCATATAGCTCTAGCGGCTCCTCTCTGGACGGCCAATGAAAGCAAGCCAGAGCTGAGAGTCCTGCGGGCCTTCTTGTGTTTACACTCCGACCGATGAAGACACGTCGGATACGAAGGCCCTGACCGACTCTCTGGAGACTCGGGTCCGTGGTGTCGCTACTCACACAACAGCTCGCCACACAAGCTGCCCTGCGGACTTATTATTATTATGTATCTCTCTTAATTCACGGGTCAAACCCGGTCATTTGATAGGCATACGCGGGGATATAGATCCAACACGTAGAGGCCCCTTTGAGAAGTTTGATGTAATGTTGTACGCCCGCCGTGACCCGCTCCAGGATATATCAATGGAACGATATACCCATGAGCAGGTCTCGGCAGGCGTTGAGACTATTGCGAAGTGTGATGGAAAATAAATGGGCTATGGAGATGAGATCTGGGTGAACTTAATACCGGGCTATTACAGAAGAGGGACGGACGCCTGCCATAACTGCTTTTATTGCTAGTTATTTGCGGCAGGCGGTGGCTTGCCACTCACTAGATGGGCCCCCGAAATGCCAGGAAATCGGCCGGAGGCAACACCGGTGTGAGTGACTCAGGGGTGTCGAGAGGTGTGCTGCGCTTTCTCCGAAGTTACTCGCGGCGTGATGCCCTTTAACACTTCCACCCCTGGAGCATGTAGCTCTAGCGGCTCCTCTCTATTATTAATATGTAGATTAACTTAAAACGGCTCAACCGATTTTTTGAATATTTTTCATTTAATATATTATTAATATTGTAAAGTGCATGTGATGCTATTTCATTTGCTACTTGGCTTACTTGGGTATATTTGCTGACATTCGGATTTCCATCCCCATTTTCTCCCCCCCACATATATTTGAAGACATTGGGTATTTTCCCCACTTTTACCCCCAGAGAGCTCAAGCGATTTTCATTGAACTTATTATTTTGTAATATGCACGTGATGCGCTTTCATTTGAGACCCCACTCGAGTATATCTGCAGACATTCGGTTATTCTTCCCCACTTTTACCCCCCACAACTTTTAAACGGCTCAACCGATTTTCATCAAACATGTCTAAGAACACTCGCACATAAGTCACCTTTAATACAAAAAAAAAACTACAATTTATAAATTGAAATCGCTTCATCCGTTCCGGAGCTATGATGCCACGGACAGGCGACCCACACACACCTCCACACACA
The DNA here is from genome assembly GCA_937001555.2 of Hypsopygia costalis. Classification (NCBI taxonomy): domain Eukaryota; kingdom Metazoa; phylum Arthropoda; class Insecta; order Lepidoptera; family Pyralidae; genus Hypsopygia; species Hypsopygia costalis. The sequence goes on from OW443329.2 coordinate 32,730,977, forward strand.
CCACACACCCCTCTTTTTGCGTCGGGGGTTAAAAAAACAAGTCTCGCAACTCAGATCTTCTACCGTAAAAAGTTATGAGATCCATGTAATACCAAGTCGGTTAATTTATTCAGTCCCTACTTACGGGACCTTCTGTCTTCAGTTATGACGTAATTAGCTAACCTAACAAAATCTTATAGCGACCATTATCAATATTAAAAATCTTCTATGTTTTAAATAAACAGATTGACTTGGCAATCGCATTAAACAATCTAATTTGATATAATGTGTATCACTCGTGAGATACATTGTATTAGGTTAGCTTTGTCTCTTATTATAACAGTGAATTGGTGAACTTTTGAATTGTTGATTTAGTAAGGTCTAGTTCTTACACTGCCTTATTAATTGCTTACATTGCCTTAATGTCAAAGTATGTAAAGCGTTACTTTGCTATTGTTGACACTGCCTTACGAAATCTAAATTCAAACATTCAAAATTAATCAAATTAGCACTATTCAAAAGGCCTGCAGAGATCCTTACGATTTGCGCGGAGTTTTGAGAAAAATGGCCTTACGACGGATCATTTACGACGGACGAATGACATGTATCGGGACGGAGCCCAACACACATTTCCACCACTGTGTCTCCTGTATAGCCAGGATTAACAGCGGTGACCGTCAAAAAAGGCAATGAACAGCGAAGTCCATTGAAATCCCGGGGGTAAAACTACGGCTGCCTTTGAACTCACAACTAATTTAATCAGAAGAAATTAGTAGGAGTAAGAAGCTTTTGGAATTTTATTTCCCGTCTTAGCAATGTGAGAGACAGATTATATAATATATGCATATATATAAAAAATATATTTCCTGAACGGAACATACTTAAAATACAGTTTCAATTAAGGTATTCCTCGACGTACTCTTGCGGATCTTAGTTCCCGAACGAATTGGATTTCTCTTACGGAAGTTTTTCCTGTTCAAGTTTCCTTTGTCTGTCCACTTTTAAATCCACTACGGTAACTTGTAGAAACTTTGCCTACTGGACCGTGCATTCAAGTAAAGATCCTTCATGTTGACACATCAGTTGGTATATTGGAATTTGTTTCTTGAGATAGAATGGAAATTTCATTTGGCTTGAAATTAAATTTATAATTTTATTCACGTAAATTAACACGATCATGCATTTAAATGACCTGGTTGAAAAGTCAAGCAAATTAACTTAGAAACGTTAAATTTTGCAAGGAGGCTGTAGTGAGGGCACCATTTTGCCTAAGGAAGAAATTTTCAAAAATTCCTACGAACAGGATACCGAGAATCTATTATTTGTACTGAATAGAGTATCAAGCTTGCCATTTTGTCGTATGACCGTTTATATGCAGCACGAAATAGGACCTAATATCGAACTACGGTCTTAAGGGGACGGTGGTAGTCAATACGTTTAATTGTAATTATATTTTACGTAAAGTAGAGCATAATTTATTTTGCTTTATTTTTATATTAATCTTATATACAGCTAGTAACTATTTTCAATAATAATTCGTGTGATTTCTTTTCAAAAAACCAAAGACGGGTCTAATTATCGCTAAAAATCCAGTTGTAACCAATCCAAGTGTAAATAATGTATTTTTCGATATCGAATGTTTCGAAATAGATGTGATGAACAATTAATTCTGTAGTCATCGTCTTTTATATAATTACTAGCGACCCGCCCCGGCTTCGCACGGGTGCAATGCTGATACTAAATGTACTACAGAAGGTCTTTGCGCTTTGTCCTATCCAGTCCTTCCCCAGTTATAAGCACACGCCGCCGGCTCCGCGGCCGGTACCGCCACAGCCGTTATGTCCCTGCATTTTAAATGTGTAATATCTTCTAAACTATTCATTTAAATTACATGCTGTGAAGGGCCATATTGATCTATATTAAATGCGCAATGTATTTAAGGTACTTAATTGGATAAGGATTAATTCTGTATTGCTTAAAATCGCTTCGTAAATAAGGCATTATTTCTTGTAAAAAGCAAAGGATAAAATAACGGTTATTGTGTGTTACCACTAAGAGATAGACATATACCATCGCGAACTTTTTTGTAGACCATTTTAAGGTGAACAATACTGTACTACATTATTTTGATCTATCTCGTTGGGTTCAGCCAGCGTTTGCAATGAAAGAGCAAAAAAATGTGTTTATTTACGACATCACATTAGAAACCTCTAAATTATCAGTGTTTTTCTACTATGTTATGCATATATTATACATATAAACTTTCCAGTTGAATCACTCTATCTATTAAAAAAAACCGCATCATAATCCGTTGCGTAGTTTCAAAGATTTAAGCATACATGGGGACATAGGGACAGAGAAAGCGACTTTGTTTTATACTATGTAGTGATATTCGCAAAAATTTATGAATTATTAGCTGGTACTCACGTTCGCCCGCGTGCTCTTTATTTTAATGAATCCTTGGGACTAAAATGTTTTTCCGAGAAAAGTAGCCTATGTCACTCCCCAGACTTTTCTAAAACTATCTCTCTAAACAAACCATGTCAATTTTCTTTTTGGCGTGATATGAGGACAAATACACTTTCACTTTATAATAGCATACCAATAAAACATTTTCGCAATTAATTCAGGCAACTTACGTGTCTTTATAATAGGATTGTCTTAACAGCTAGCATCCCCTTAAGAGTTAATGAGTTTTTAACTGAGTATATTTATGCGTTGATTAACTCACCACTTTATACTGCATCAAAGGTGGAATTCTGCTTCGTGCAGTGTACCGTCGCTGTCCATCAAAGTGCCTGCTAAACTCTGAACTAGGCCGATGTTCGCCGCCCTTAAACGTTTCATAGAAAATGTTCGAGCTCCCATGACCCATTTGCCTCGACCGAGTTACATGAATTTACGATACAGATACCTACTACTGTAGAGAATATATTTTTGTCTGTATATATACATACATATATTCAATTAATATATAATACATAGAAAATACCCAGACCAAGACAAACAGTTCATGCACACAAATGTTTGTCTTGTGCGGGGATCGAACCCGCGACCTCGGAGTCAAAGTGGCCATTGCTAACCATTCCACCACCGGGCTCGTCAAATACAAGGTTTGCAGTAGCGGGCTTTTGAAGAATCTCGTCCAGCCAACCATTGCCTTTGAGTTACTGATGATAAGGATATAAAGAACCATTATATCGCCCAAGAAAAGCCAAGGCATCCGCTACTTGCATTATACTGGTACATTAAGACTCCATTCGAGAATTATAATGTAATGTTAACATTGAACAAGTTTCAAGGGCACTGGAATTATCTTCGTTCAGCCCACGGCATGTACTAACTTTGGAACATATCTTAACAACAAATTGTACTTAAATATACTCGAACAATGTTGATATACGAGCTTCCACCTGCGGCTTCGCCCGCGTTTACTTTTTGTTTATGACAGATAGATAGATAGATAGGTACGTTTATTACAAACTACAGTCACACACATCAAAAATTAAATTCAAAAATAACAGGGAGAGAACTTATACACTAGGAAACAGAATGCAGATTAAAAGATGCATGTGTGTGCTGCAGCAAGCAAATGGCCTCACAGCTCAGTGCGACTTTTTTGCACGTCGCGCAAAAAAACACTGTTTACAAAAACACGTTTACAAAAAGTGTACTGTTTACAAAAACTATCCTATGTCCTTCCTACCTACCTTCCTACATTTAAGAACATGCGTACAAAATTTCATGATGATCGGTTGAGTAGTTTTGGCGAGGAAGCGTAACATACAAACTAACAATCACATTTATAATACTAGTAGGGTTACTAAAGACATGAAGTAATCTTCATGTCTCTACTACTAATTAGATAGAGTATACGTACTATACTATATGTCATCATCATCAGGTTCATTTTAGTCTCCACTACAGGAGCACGACCCTCTCACGTCCGTCCTAGACGGAAGGAGGATTTGGCCTACACTCCCCACGGTGGCCAAACGTGTTGGGGAGGCCTGATCAATATTTGATAATGTATTTCCCTTAGTCGCTTTGTACGACATCCACGGGAAGAAACGGAGTGATTCTATTCTAGTCTGCCGGAAACCACACGGTCAATACTATAAGTATCAAGTATATATTGTGTATTGAATACTGTTTATGATTTTGTTCACGCAATGTTAATTTTGGTGTGTAATTGGTTCATCAACATCTTTGAACCAAAGCCAACTTCACCTGCACGCGGTGCACCTGCTGACTGACAAACGCAGCTCTGTCGAAAAGAGAGGTAGGGAGCGTAATTGTAAGCTGCCCGACTGGGGAATGTACCTCCACCTCACAGAATACCGCAGCCAAATAACGATTCCCTTGAGGGTCGTTGTGGTCCTGCGAGAGAGTGAGGTCACCAGAAGGGAAGGAGCGCGAGCGATATTTTATGTTGTAAGCGTTAATATGGCTACAGTAACCGCTTCACATTAGGCGGGCCGTATGCTAGTCTACCACGCGATGTAGTACAAAAAAAAAAGGTAATTTTGCGAGTTGCCACACTAGCTGCTAATCTAACACGTTCCATCCAGGGTCCCTACTGCCGAAGCTGAAGCCGATTACCTTCGGATTTTTTGTTCCAAAAATTAATCTCAAGTTAAAGTGATTGCCAAACATCTTCAGCTTAGTCAGTAGAGCTCTAGAGTTTCATCTAGCTGACTAAACTAAGCTAAACGTCAAGCTAAGCTGTAGTTTTTTTTTTTTATACTACGTCGGGTGGCAGACAAGAATACGGCCCGCCTGATGTGAAGCGGTTACCATAGCCATATTTACGCTCGCAACATAAAATATCGCTCGCGCGCCGCCACCCCCGCTGCCATTGCAGCATCTCCTTCCTTTCTGGTGACCTCACTCACTCGCAGGAACACAACAGCCCTCAAAGGAACCGTTATTTGGCTGCGGTATTCTGTGAGGAGTAGGTACATTCCCCAGTCGTCAGTAGCTTACAATTACGCTCCCTACCTCTCTTTTCGCCAGAGCTTCGTTTGTCAGTCAGCAGGGTGCACTGCGTGCAGGTGAAGTTGGCTTTGGTTCAAAATGTTGATGAACCACTTACACCCCTGATGAACTACTTACACCCCAAGCTTCACTTTCTCATTCAAAAAATCCGATGACGATCGGCTTTAGCTTCGGCGGTTGGTCCCCAGTTAAATGAGATAACTTTCTTATTTCACTAACCAACTTTTATACGTTTTATTCGACGGAACTGTAATCCCCTGTAATACCCTGGCCTTCCTCATCCAACCACTTCTATCCTCTTTTTTTAGGTCATCGGACTGTCTGACGAGCCCGGTGGTCGAATGGTCGCTGGCAATGGCCACTGTGACTCCGAGGTTGCGGGTTCGATTCCCGCACAAGACAAATATTTGTGTGCATGAACATGTCTGTTTGTCTTGGTCTGCGCATTTTCTATGTATTATACGTATGTATTTACAAAAAAATAATGTATTTAAGTATTATTTCAGTTATCTAGTACCCATAGTACAAGCTTTGCTTAGTTTGGGACTGGATGGCCGTGTGTAATTTGTCCAGGAATATTTATTTATTTAACCGACTTCAAAAAAAGAGGAGGTTCTCAATTCGTCTGTATATTTTTTTTGTATGTATATTATTCAATATCTTTGCGAATTGTGAACTGATTTTCATAATTCTTTTTTTATTTGAAAGGGTATGATTGCAAGGTGGTCCCATATTCATTAAGTCAGGATCTGATGATGGAATGCCAGGGAAATCAAGGGAAACCCTTAATTTTATAAGCACGTATGGTCAAATTCTTTTTTTTTTTATTTGAATGGGTAATTGCGAGGTGGTTCCATATTCACCAAGACAGGGTCTGATAATGGGATCCCAGAAAAATCGAGGGAAATCCTTAAATTTGCCTTATGGTAGCCGGCAGAATAAAATTGTGCCACTCCATTGCTCTGCGCTGGATGTCGTACAAGGCGACTAAGGAATCTTGTGTCATGCAATAACTTTTCTCCCGGAAGACGGGCAGCAGCGTCTGCCGGGGTAATCCATCAATAAGCTGCGCTCGCCAACTGAAGTCGGTTTCAATTTTTTTTTAAATTCAACTTTATTATTATTTATTATCTAAATAGGAGACGTCCAACGCTTCGTCACTCCACACTCGGCCTCCACTCTAGGACGTTAATACTACATTATAATAATAAATTACAATAAATCAACACCTCCTTCTTACAACTAGTATCATTTGTCAACTTTTCGCAAACTTAGTTATTGCTCGGATGAAGTTTCCTCTCGAATATTTACGGAGTCTGTCGGCCGCGACCGCAGCGCGAGCTAGTTCGGGAAACAACTTCATTCTGGAACTGTTAGTCGTTGCAGCTGAGAGCAATATGTGCATCAAACAGCGGAAAAAGTGTTTAGTTTAAATATTATTTTTATACTACGGTAAGTATACGACCAGCCTGAAGAAGCGATTACCGTGGCCATATTAACGCTTACAATATGAAATGTCGATCACGCACTGCCACCTTCGCTGCCAACGCAGTAATTCCATCCCTTCTGGTTACTCACTCGCAGGAGCACCATAACCGTCAAGGGAATCGTTATTTGACTGCGGCATTCTGTGAAGTGGAGATACATGCTCAGTCGGACAATGAGGCTCTTGCGTAAAGAGAGGTAGTGAGCGTAATTATAAGCTACCCGACCAGGGAGGTACCTCCACTTTACAGAATACTGCAGCCAAATAATAATTTCCATAAGGTTGTTGAATTGCTGCGTTGGCCGCAGGGTTGGTGGCACGCGAGCGAGCGCGAGCTTGTTGCGAGCTCTTGTTGCGAGCGTTAATATGACTAAGGTAACCGCTACACATCAGGCAGGTCGTATGCTTGTCTGCCATCCGACATAGTATAAAAAAATCGAACAGTACTGAAAACAACGGCCAGCACCGTTAGGCTATCGGTGCCGGCTTGTATAGTTCTCTATACTTTTGAGTTCCTGCTTTTCATAGACAATCAATTGCGCAAGGAACGCCCGCAATAGTTTGTCTATAGTTTCAATAAGAACTCTAACAATATTTATTGTTTAAAAGAAATCGCTTTCGCTTATCACTATGAACGCAGTCTAATTGCGGTCAAGTGGCCGCCACAGTCGCTCTCAGAAGTGGCAAGTGGGCCAACGCATTTCCTTACATAGACACAGTTCTATGTAACTCGGTACACTCAGCTTGTTATTCAAACTTGCGCTGACTGTACGACGACGGGCGGTTAATTAAATGTTTCTTTGTAAAGCGTAATGATTGTATGTAGGTACAGTCAACTGCGCGTAAAGCTCATTCCGCCTGTCTTAAATAAACCTTTGAACATATGGTAAATATAGGCCGATCGCCCCATACGTATATGGGGCATCAGATGCTCAAGCATTCATAAAACTTCGTTCCCGGATCCATAAAGGTAAGTTCCTATGGAAACCAGAAGAAAACCAGCATGCCCGAACTAGGGTATCAACAATACACGCAATAATTGGTGGGGAGGAGGAGATCTCTAGATTCATTGATTTATTTGGGATATTTAGGAATATTTGGAATGTGATTGCCGTTTGTGAGCTGTCCGTCTGTCCTCGAACAATCGAACAAAAAATGCATTTTGACCCTGCCGTGTCTGATTGATGGAAGTCAGCATTATAACAAAGATGAAGAAGCAAACCAGTAAAAATATCTTATACCACCATACAATTCCCCCAACATCAAAGATGTCATCAAAACGTATTAACTCTACGGAATAAACCATAACATTAAATACTCAGTAAGTAATAGTCCATTAGAAATATTATCATTTTACAGTCGAAGTAACGATCCAGCGCCATTACATTGTAGGAGTCATAACTCGTTCCTAATAAAAGTGGGGGAATAAAACTTGGAGATTAACTTGGAAATTGCAATAGAATATATTCGATTTGATGGTCATTATTTTTAATATTGTCAACTTTGCCATCATGGGAGCATGCATAGGGATTTGATGAAAGCTAGAGAATTAGCAAAAGTGTTGGGGCTAAATCTGATTGGGGAAACAAAACTTATTAAACTGCCCTAACTTGGTCAAGAATTAGTAATTATGCAGGCAAATGTTACCTTCTTTTATGTGTCATTATTTGTTTATCAGTTGTATTGTGTCTGTTTGCACATTTGTAGTGTCACTAACTGGTCCCAGATGAAAAACAGCGCCGGGTCTGACTTAGTCAGATCGCGGCACATTGCTAAATTGGGTCCAATTTGCCTGTTCTTTCTGTCTCATGTACATACTCGTAAACTACTGTTATGTTATGCTACAATAAATGTTTCTTTTGCTTCTTCTACTTAACTTTGCCTATATTTTGTTAGACTTATCACGTTAATAAAATGAGAGACGATTGCAGTATGGAGTGCTGATAGCGAGTTCCAGTTTTCTGACTGGCAAGAGATTTTTTTTTAATAAATGGTGTAGCATTTGAAGAAATGGTGGAATCTCAACACCGGCCATAAACAATCCAATATACGTATTATTTTTTAATAACACATCTTTTTTATATCACTAAAGAGTACGGGCCGCCTGATAGTAAACGGTTACCGCAAACTACGCACACCAGGGGCATCACTTACGCATTTGAAGAACTGCATACTAGTAGTATACAACAAGAAATTTATTCCACAACTTAGTAGAGGGAGGGAAAAAGTCTCTCTGAAATCCAACAATATGTGAGGATATTCTGGTGATGGCGAGTGGTACGACTGTAGAAGGATAATGGGCGTCACGTCCAATAACTCCTTTGAATACGGACTGTATTGTACAGTCGTTTAAATAAAATAAAAATGGAATTTATTCAATTCTTAATAACCGTTGAAAGGGTTCGTTAAAGGAAACAAAATGTCCAACGCCGACCCCTCACAGCTCCAATGAGATGTATTTCGCTGAAATAAATTTAATTAAAGCCCTACTAAGGGCACCATTAAATTCAATTTGAATTTCCTTATTTCTTGGATTTATATTTAGGCCCAATTTATAAATACGTTATTGCACTCTTAAATAAATGACCGATGAATGAAAATAATTTTCCCAGCATGACGTAATTAAAGAATGTGTCATGCAGTACGATCTATTATATATCTTAAAAGAAGACGCATCGACTGAAAACGGCAAACTCATTATCGTCAATATTTAGTTTTATAATGTAGTATTATGTAAAGTAATATAATGTAGTCTCACTTCTGCGAGGAATCCTGGACGAACACAAAGAGAAGATCCGGCCGCTGATGATCCAAATTTTTACAAAAAAAAAAAAAATGTATTGAAGTATTATATTAGTTATATAAGCAATCGCCCCAGATAAGGCGTTATGGAAAAATACATACGTATATAAAAGTAAAATATTGATATTTAAAAGATCACATCGCACCGAAAAATATGAAGACCCTTATAATTATCTGGCGGAAAAACAAACTAATTTCCACGACCGCCGGGATCCCTTGGTCAGCGTGGCGCCTATCTGACAAGTTTACCCTCCATATTCATTCATCCCAGTTAACACATTACAGCTCAGCGAGGTTTTAACAAGCAATTTGCGAAAATACTGAAATTTAAACAAATGTATACTTTAGGAGAGAGCAACGCTTCTGGTTTCTTTAAGGGATCAAATCCAGAACGAAGAAATTCGACGAAGAAATAAAGTGATCGACATGGCTCTCAGAGTCAGCAAACTGAAGTGGCAGTGGGCTAGCCATATCTGCCGAGTCAGCGATGGCAGATGGAGGAGGAGGAAGTCGTCGACACTGCATATGGGGTGAAGAAGCGTGGGGTACGCCCTTTTTAGATTGACTCAAACCTCAAAAAAATGACTGATAGCGGTTGGATGCGGAACGGATTCTGAATGGATCGTATATGGTGGAAAGCATTCGAGAAGGCCTATATCCAGCAGTGGGTAGATACAGGCTGATAATGATGATGATGTTTCATTTTTGCAATTTAAATCTAAGAGAGGTATGTCACGTCGAGCCGGACTGAGTAAGCACCTCGGAGTCATAAAGGCGAAAGAGAGGTAAGGCGAACTTGATTGTAAGCTGCGGGACTGGAGAAGTACCTTACAAAAGACCACAACCATAAAAAAATCCGTCCGCAAGAACACAACAATCCTAAAGGGAACCGTTATTTGGCTGCGGTATTCTGTCAAGTCGAGATACTTCCCCAGTCGGGTAGCTTAAATAATACGCTATGCGCTACCTTTCTTTTCGCCAGAGCATCGTTTGTCAGTCAGCAGGGTGCGCCACATGCAAGTGGAGTTGGCTTTGGTTCAAAGATGTTGATGAACTACTTACACCCTAAAAGTACATGTATTAGTGAACCATACAACAGTCTTGCAATTTACTGCTACCATAATAAACAAATAAAATAAATAAAACCGTTTAAGAACGATATGGCCGCCAACACAATTACAAACGCTATACAAGTACATACTTTAAACAAAGTGAATGACAATAGTAAAGCTGCAAACGCTGGAATCAACAGCTTGTCCGTTGACTAAGCAGCAAACAAATTAATGCGCGGACAGGTCCACGAGTCCAAACAGCATATTTAGCATAATTCCAAGATCACCCCGCGTCCTCTACAAATGGAGACGCAAACTGCAAACATGGCTCGTTCGTTGTTTGCTGTAGTTAATTTTGTTTAAATACGTGATTATGATATTGCATACGTCTGGGACTAGAAAATCGTCTTTTGTATTTTCTTTATACTTACTAGTTTTGGTGGCAAACAAGAATATTGCTCATCTGATTTGAAAAACTAGGCAAATGCGACTCGGACATGAAAGGTTTTGTATTTCTGTGTCATGTTTTCAGTGCCCGCCTCATGTGAAGCGATTAATGCAGGCATATTAACGCACACAACAACTGTCAACGCAGCAACTCCTTCCGTTCTGGTAACCTCACTCACTCGCAGGAACACAACAATCCTCAAGGTAATTGTTATTTGGCTATGAGGTCGAGGTACTTCCCCAGTAGGGCAGCTTCAAAAAATACGCTGTGCCATAACTCTCTTTTTGCCAGTGCTCTCTTCGTATGTCAGTGAGACGAATGCACTACGTGTAGGTGAGGTTAGCTTTGGTTCAAAGATGAACCGCTTACATCCCAAAATTATACGTGAAATCACATTATAAAAACCAATGTCAAAGTGGATTGTTAGGACATTATAATACATAAATGAGACAGTAACATTAAAAAAGCCTGTGTTCCTAATAATTACTAATAAATATTTAAAGGAGAGGTAGGGAGCGTAATTGTGGGCTGCCCGATAGCCAAATAACAATTCCCTTAAGGGTTGTTGCGTTCCTGCGAGTGAGTGAGGTCACCAGAAAGGAGGGAGATGCTGCGTTGGCAGCGGGGGTGGCGGCGCGCCAGCGATGTTTTATGTTTCGTGCGTTAATATGGCTACGGCAAGGGCTTCACATCAGACGTGCCGTATGCTTGTCTGCCACCCGACGTAGTATAAAAAAAAAAAATACCGGTGAATAAATTAAATATTGTATTCAATATAATTTCGTTATTCACGTGCCTGTTCAGGGACACCCACAAAAGGCTAATAACCGTTACACGGCCGTATTTTTCAGGCCGAGAAGACCAGTAATGCCAATTAAATTTGACAGGTACGAGGTATCCCCGGGTCGAGCCCTGGGGAGCACATTGGACCCTTTTTTGCGGCTGCGAACGAATCTGCTGCACAAATTTTTAATTCAAACTTCAATGTTAGTGGAATTGGTTTCCGCTGAATAAGTAATGGTTATGTATTTGTTACGCTGTAGTGCAGATTAAATTACAATCAAGGGTTAAGCCCACGAGAAATTGCAAATAGTTTTTTGAAGTGAAATCTTGTTTATTAGGCGCGCTGTGGACAGCTTTAGTAGTTAGTGAATGACACTGAGACATAACGCTCAGCTCTTTGAGTTAGAGTGAAGTCGGCAGGGCAGAAATTTCGATGTGAATCAGCCTCGGCCTAGGCGGTAGAGATCCAGTATCAAGGATTGGAATAGACTATCCTAATCTAAGCCTATTCAACTGCAGCGGGGCGCACGTCAAGGAGATGTCATTTCCCGCAAACTATTTACCGCTGCTCTGAAAGACGTATTTAAAACGCTGGACTGGATAAAACGGGCCATCAGTGTGAAATGCGAGTAATTCTCACACCATCGGTAATTGTAACAAAGAGATCGATAGATGCAATCAATTAGGTTGGGATGCTTTTTTTTTTTTAAAAAAAAAGCTTCAGAACATCATCGCCGAACAGAGACCACAATGCTTGAAGACTAAAAGTCTGCAACCAGTGCGCCCTCCCTGCAATGACCTATGTTGCAGACACTTGGACACTGACCATCGGACTGGTCCACAAACTAAAGGTCGCGCAGCGAGCGATGGCGAGGGCTATGTTCGGGTTTTATTTGAGGGATTGAATATGGAACGAAGAATTTCGATGGAGAGCCAAGGTTGTTGAAGTATCTATCAAAGTTTGCAAGCTGAAGTGGCAATGGGCCAGTCACTTCTGCCGAGTAAGTGATAGCAGATGGGGAGGAAGGTATTAAAGTGGAGGCCGCGCGAAGGACGACGAAAGGTTAAACGCCCTCTTTCTAGATGGTCGGATGACCTTTAGAAAGCGGCTGGAAGCGGCTGGATGCGGAAGGCGGAGGATCGTATTTGGTGGAAAGCATAGCATAAGATAAGAAAGCATAGCATAAGAAAGCATTAGGGAAGGCCTATGTATATACGAGTACCTGGTAGATACAGGCTGATGATGACTTTATATTCATCTTTACTTCCGATGAACATATTACGAGAAATGTGTTGAATACAATTTATTATTAGAAAACAGACAGCGAATGATTGAAAGGTTCTTTGAAGAAAATATTTACTTTCAGATAAAATAGCCTTCGTATTGAAAGTATTCGCTGAAAATAACTTTTTGTTAAAAGGGTCGAAAACGTGAACAATATTTTTCTGGGCTGCTCGATATAAATCAAGGTAGGTATCTAAATTTGGAACAAATAAATACGAGTTTATTTTGGAGGTATATACACAAACATTCAATTGACTAGGTAGCTGTGTATTTTATACTACTTCGGGAGGCAGACAAGCGTACGGCCCGCCTGATGTGAAGCGGTTACCGTAGCCATATTAACGCTCGCAACATAAAATATCAACATAAGCCGTGGAGAGTCAAGGTGAGGCATTAGCTGTTAGTCTTGATATGGCGAAGGCGTTCGATCGGGTCTGGCACCGTAGTCTTCTTTCGAAGTTGCCTGCGTACGGTCTCCCTGAGGGTTTATGCGAATGGGTCGCTAGCTTTTTGTCCTGCAGAAGCATTAGAGCCGTTGTGGATGGCAGTTGCTCCGGTAGCATGTGTCGGTATTGTATATGTAGAACGAATGAGGGTAATGAAATAAACCAATCTTTGTCCGAAACTAGTGTTTGATTGACGTACCTCACACTACATGGCGCAGCCGGCTTAGAATAATACGAAACATAGTGGAATAATCCGCAAAATATACTATGTAATACATGCATTGATTTGGAGTTAAAGACGTTGTGTTTATAAATCATTATAGTGAATTGTTATAGACTCAGTGTGAACCTATAATGGAAACCGTATTGCCTCCTCCGCCGCCATTTGCATTTATACACAATTTAGAAAATATCACAGCAGGAAATGTTTCCAAGGACTGGCAAAAATGGAAAAAATCCTTTCTTATTTATTACGATGCGTGCGAATTTTCAAAGAAAGACGCAAAAGTTCAAATTAATATTTTTCTTCACCTAATAGGAGAACAGGGTCGTGAAGTATACGACCAATTCCAAGAAAGTTTTTTGAATATAACCAGTTTAATTCAAAGGTTTGACAAGTTTTTCGTGCAGAAGAAAAATGTAACTGTATTGCGTCATTGTTTTTTCACTCGTGATCAGCTTGAGGGTGAGTCCATAGAACAATATACATTTGAATTAAGGAAGCTGGCCGCAACATGTGAATTTAAAGAACTATGTGATGATTTAATACGGGATCGACTAATCTGTGGATTAAAAGAAAACGCACTGAGAGAAAGGTTGCTTCGAGAACCAGATTTAACGTTACAAAAATCGTTGGACATTTGTAATGTTGCACAGCTATCGAAAATGCACGCTGGTTCTATCAAGAAGGAATGCGCGGATCATCACAATTATTTGATTGATTGAGTATAAGAACAGTAACACTATATTATATAATCAAGATGAGGATGAACAGAGAGTCTACTGGATATCAAGACGGGGGCAAAGGTCGAGTCGCGGCCGTGGAGTAGGTCGGGGACGACCCCGGCCAGCTCAGTCGTGCACAGCTATCGAAAATGCACGCTGGTTCTATCAAGAAGGAATGCGCGGATCATCACAATTATTTGATTGATTGAGTATAAGAACAGTAACACTATATTATATAATCAAGATGAGGATGAACAGAGAGTCTACTGGATATCAAGACGGGGGCAAAGGTCGAGTCGCGGCCGTGGAGTAGGTCGGGGACGACCCCGGCCAGCTCAGTCGCGCCAATCACTGTTACCGAGTACTTCATTTCAAGATAAACAAATGTCAACGCAACGCTTCGGGGATTGTACAAAATGTGGCATGAAGCATAATAATACATATAGATGTCCAGCGTTCGGAAAGAAATGTTTGAAGTGCAACAGATATAATCATTTTTCAAGAGTATGTCATACTGTTTTTGAAATGCAAGTTCACGACGATATCCCCGATCAGGTAATATATTATGTAAATAATTGTAGCAATAGTTGGTCTGTAAATTTATTAATAAACAATCAGGAGATATCTTTTAAAATTGATACAGGTTCTGACGTAAACGTGCTTCCTCGTAGTTTTTTGAAGCGAGTAGGTATTTGCGATAGAGAATTGATTGCAACATCTGTTAGGTTGCGGGGTTATTCTGGTGGCGACATAAAAGTTATCGGCAAGTGTAATTTAAAAATTAAATATAAACAAAATGAGTATATTTTGGAATTTTTAATAGCAGACGTTAATTCTCCTCCAATTTTAGGCCGTGAGACATGTCAAGAATTATATTTAATAAAATTAACACTTGCCATAGATCAAATAAGTTACAGTTACAATAGCGAAATATTTAGAGAATATGCGGATGTATTTGAAGGAATGGGTTGCATGCCTGGGGTTTATAAAATTGGCATAGATGAAAGCATAAGGCCTGTTGTACACCCCCCTAGAAAATTGCCAATAGCACTTAGAGAGAGCGTAAAAAAGAAATTAGATGAAATGGAAAAAAATAACATTATTGTAAAAGTTGAAGGTCCGACGGATTGGGTGAATAGTATGACTGTAGTAAAAAAGCCAAATGGCGATCTTCGTATATGTTTAGATCCAAGGGATTTGAATATAGCTATCAAGCGAGAATATTTTAGTTTACCAACTTTGGAAGAAATTACCGTTAGGCTATCAGGTGCGAAGTATTTCAGTACTATTGATGCTAAAAATGGCTTCTGGCAACAGAAATTACATAGTGATAGCACAGACCTATGTACTTTTAACACTGCATTTGGGAGATATAATTTTTTACGTTTACCGTATGGTATAGTTTCAGCTTCAGAAATTTTTCACAAAAAAATGTCTGATCACTTCGATGATATCCAAGGAGTATGCCTTTTCATTGACGATTTATTAATTTTTGCCAAAACAAAACAGGAACATGACAAAATATTAAAGAAAGTATTAGATAGATGTAGGGCGATTAATCTAAAACTTAATAAAAAGAAGAGTAAAATTGGGCTAAAAGAAATAAAATATAGGGCACAAAATTACTTCAGCAGGGATATATCCAGATGAATCGCATACATCCGCGATTTTGAAAATGCAAAGGCCAGCATGTAGCAAAGAATTAGAAAGATTTCTTGGTTTAGTTAATTATATAGGCAAATTTGTTCCAAATTTATCGGAAAAAACACATGCACTCAGACAGCTTTTAAAAAAAGATGTGGAGTGGCATTGGATGTCCACACATCAAAAATCATTTGAGGCTCTTAAACAATGTTTAACGGATGTCCCAATTTTACAATATTTTAACATAAATAAACCGGTCGTGATATCCGTAGATGCCAGTAAAAATGGCATTGGAATGTGTTTGTTGCAGAATAACCTCCCTGTTTGTTATGCGTCAAGATCTCTCACAAAAGCAGAACAAAATTACGCGCAGATAGAAAAAGAACTATTAGCTTGTGTGTACGCCTGTGAAAGATTCTATACGTATATATATGGTAGAAATGATGTCATAATTGAGACAGATCATAAACCCCTCGTTAGCATTATTAAAAAACCAATAGCCAGTGCACCAGCTAGGTTACAAAGAATGTTATTGCGTTTACAGCTATACTCATTTCAGTTACTTTATAAACCGGGTAAATACCTATACATCGCGGATACATTATCGCGTGCGCCAGAACCGGTTTCAGACTATGAACGACAATCACAAGAATACAAACATTTCGACGCGCAAGCACAGGTGTGTGCTATCACGGCATGTAACCCGCTCACAGATACACATTTCAGTCGATTACAAAAAGAAACTCACTCGGATAAAGAGTTGCAATTGCTTATCAAATATATCAAAGACGGTTGGCCGGAGCATAAACATCAAGTATGTGATGAAGTAAAACCCTTCTGGTGTTACAGACAAGAGCTGTCGACGTCATATAACATCGTGTGGAAGGGAGACCGCGTAGTAATACCCAAAAGCATGCGAAAGGAAATGCTTACAAAAATACATGTCGGCCATTTAGGTTTAGAAAAGTGCAAGTTACGAGCGCGCGATACTATGTTTTGGCCTAACTTAAACAGTCAGCTGAAAGACTATATTGATAAATGCGAAGCATGTTTGTTGCATAAAAATCAAAATAGAAAGGAAACTATGATTTCTCACGAAATTCCTAACAGTGCGTGGTCGAAGCTAGGGACGGATACTTTTCATTTTAATGGATTCGTATACTTAATAGTAGTTGATTATTACAGTAAATACGTTGAAGTTGTAAAATTAAAAAACTTAACATCTGAAGAAGTAATTGATCAATTAAAAATAATATTCTCTAGGCAGGGAATTCCAAATGTAATTATATCTGATAATGGGCCAGAATACAGCTCATTTGCTTTTAAAAATTTCGCCCGCCAGTGGGGTTTTCGTCATGTAACGTCATCACCATACTATGCACAGTCAAATGGCCAAGCAGAAAGATCGGTACAGATTATAAAACATATGTTAAAGAAAACACTGCACGATAAAACTGACTATAGATTAGCGTTGCTTGAATATTTAAATACACCCATAAGTAAAGATTTAGCCTCACCTGCTGAATTATTATATAATCGAAGATTGAGAAGTATCATTCCGTGTTCTCCAAAATTATTGAAACCCAAACTTCAAAAAAATGTACAAATTAAACTTGATTTACGACAGGCGAAACAAAAATTATATTATGACAGAGGAGCTCGCGACTTGCTGCCTTTGTCAAAAGGTCAAAATGTTAAAGTCAGGATTAACAAGTGCTGGGCTAAAGGCATTATTATTGGTATAATAGGTATTCGTTCCTACAGTATCAAGTTAATTGGTGGAGGGACCGTAATTAGAAACCGTCGACATTTAATAATTGACAAAAATGTTCACTCCTCACAAACTTTGAATCCATCGGATTATATTGAACAAGCCTATCTTCCATATGAGGACGTCACTACACAGAGTAATTCCGCACCAACTATGGCTGCAAATCAGCACCAAGATATTTTAGATAGAAATGAACCTTATGTTACTCGTTTTGGCAGGAAGCTAAGACAGCCTGATCGGTGGATGTTCGTCAACTCATAGGTATGATGAAAACCTTTTTTTTGTTTGCTACTTTAGCGTACCTACTGCATGCAAAGTTAAATTATTGAATGCATAATAACTTTAATTATTTCATAAGTAAGAGTATATGAACACAATAATCATAAAGTATACAGTTTATTATAGTCCTATAATAATTTATGTTTACTTATTTTTTAAAGAATGTTATGTTAAGATATAATATATTTGTAATGATTGTGAAATGTAATATTACGTGATCATAATTTGATTTGACATTAATAAAAAATAAAAATAAAATAAAATAAAAAAATACTTCACATAATATATTTTACTGTGAAAACACATATAAAAAAAAATGAAATAATTTGTAATTCTTTAAAATAAAATATGTAAATTGTATTTGTCTAAAATATAAATAGATGCACGTTTCCGAAATTTATATTATTATTCTCATACAAATAAAGTAAAATAATATTATCATACCTACGCTTGTATCTTTTGTTATTTTGTATCTTTGTTATGAAATGTCACGAATGAATTTTGTTATACACTAAGTGAATCTTTTTCTTTTCTTTTTTGAAAAGGGGATTGTCGGTATTGTATATGTACAACGAATGAGGGTAATGAAATAAACCAGTCTTTGTCCGAAACTAGTGTTTGATTGACGTACCTCACACAACAGCATGGACATTAATGCTGGCGTCCCGCAAGGCTCGGTATTGACCCCGACGCTGTTTTTGCTGCATATCAATGATATGTTGTCTATTGACAGCATTCATTGCTATGCTGACGACAGCACTGGGGACGCTTATTACACGGACCGCGCTAATATACCCCGTTCTCTGGTGGAGGAGAGTCGAGAACAACATGTGTCCGAGACCGAGAGCACATTGAATTGTGTCTCCGATTGGGGGCGAAAGAACCTAGTTCAGTTCAATTCCACTAAGACACAAGTTTGCGCGTTCACCGCTAAGAAAACCCCTTTTGCTGTGGCTCCCCAATTCCAGAACACACCCCTTACCATCGCCAAAAATATTGGGATTCTCGGAATTGAAATCTCCAGCGACGTCCAGTTTCGATGTCACCTGGAGGAGAAGGTCAAGCTGGCGTCGAAGAAACTAGGTGTGCTCAACAGGGCGAAGCAGTACTTCAACCCGCGGCAACGACTTCTGCTTTATAAAGCGCAAGTACGGCCGCATATGGAGTACTGTTGCCATCTATGGGCGGGAGCGCCTAGATACCAGCTTGCACCTTGTGACTCGATTCAAAGGCGTGCTGTGAGGATTGTTGATGATTCCAAACTGACAGACGGTTTAGAACTTTTAAGTCTGAGAAGAGATTTCGCGTCTCTTTGTGTGTTCTACCGATTGTATAATGGGGTGTGTTCAGAGGAGTTGTTTGACATGATGCCCACGGTCTCTTTCTACAGTCGCACCGCTCGCCATCGACAGGGAATTCATCCTCACACATTGGAGCACATTGGTCGCGTACTGTGCGGTTTCAGAGAAGTTTTCTCCCGCGTACTGTCAAACTGTGGAATGAACTGCCTGTCGAGGTTTTCTCAGGAGACTACAGCATGGGGTTCTTCAAAAAGGGCGTGAAGAGGTTTTTACAGGGTCGGCAACGCGCGTGTGATGCCCCTGGTGTTACAGGCGTTCATAGGCTACGGTAACTGCTTTCCATCAGGCGGGCCGTATGCATGCTTGTCACTTTAGTTGTATAAAAAAAAAAAAAAAATGCTCAGCTCCGGCGGAACGTGACAATGAATCAAGCTTTTTCGTGCGTGCAGCCGGCGTTCATCGATTTATAAGACGTCAAAAAAAAATCATTATAGCAAATGAACGTTATGCCAAATGGATTTTATTTTATTTATTTATGAAACCACTAGCTGGCCCGGTGAACTTCGTATCGCCTTTAAATATTTTTACGTTAATTTTTCTGATGAGTTATAAACTATTATACCTCTTAAGTTGCATCAAACCGAGCAAAATTTTATTAAAATCAGTTCAGTAGTTTAGGATTCCATCGCGGACAAACAACGTGACACGAAATTTTTATATTATTAAGACCGCACCTCACAAGCCTCACTGGGCTTGTTTTAGTGCCGGTTGGTCATTAACATAAAGCGCTTTAATATATCTTTTACATTAAAAAAAATTGCATTGCGTGTATATATTATTATTATCTTGAATTTGTGTCGTGGATTCATTTACGTTACACGGAGAGGTAGGTAGCGTAATTGTAAGCTGCCCGACTGGGGATTATACCTCCACCTCACAGAATACCGCAGCCAAATAACAATTCCCTTGAGAGTTTTTGTGTTCCTGTGAGCGAGTGAGCTCACCAGAAAGGAAGGAGATGCTGCGCTGGCAGCGGGGGTGCCGGCACGCGAGCGATATTTTATGTTGCGAGCGTTAATATGGCTACGGTAACCGCTTCACATCAGGTGGACCGTATGCTTGTCTGCCACCCTACGTAGTATAAAAAAAAAATAAGATAATTTGAGTGTCGTGTACCATATACATTAGTCCATTTGAGCAGAACATAATTATATATACATTAGTCTATTTGGGCAGAATATAAATCTTTTTCACTAATTGATCTTAAATTAGGTGTTGCTGTTTCCTCTAATTGCGCTGGGTGTTTGCATTCAGATTACACAAGTAGTTTAGCTTTATCAAAAACATTAATAATTATATAATACATAAAATTTTCAGCATCCTTCCTTTCATTCATGTGCTTTCATTCAAAAATCTTTATTTACCAAAGTATTGGTAAATAAAGATTTTTTGCCCGTGACTCGATCTGACATACCAGCCCCCTTACCACCATCTCTTATTGTATCAACATCTATTTCAAATGGAATATAGCGATCTATTCAGTTATTGAATCGCAATAAGAGATGGTGGTAAGGGGGCAGGGGCCCTAACGCCAAAGCATAAGCCGACTACCGTCGAATATTTTGATTCTAAAAATAGGTCTTGCGTTTAAGTAATTCACTTGTTTCCTTTTGTTTTCTAATACATAAAGCCAAGATATAGCCTCTTAACACAACTCTGTCATATCAGGGCCCCTGGGGCCCAACCGCTGAAGCAGAAGCCGATTAACATCGGATTTATCGGTTACGAAAATCAATCTTCAGCTTAGATTTATGCTACTTGTTTTTAGTTGCTGGTGCAAACCCTAGAGCTCTACCGACTGAGTTGAAAATGTTTGTCAATAACTTATTTTTCGAATCAAAATATTCGATGGCAATCGGCTTCGGCGGTAGCGCCTCTCTGCACGGATATGACAGGGTTATGTTAATAGGCTATATCTTGACGGGCCCTAAGGTATAGTATAATAATGTAATATAAAGTAACACGAAACAAATGAACATCCGGTGCCTATAATAATTCGTTTAGTAAAGTTTGCCAAAAGAAACAAACTAAGATCCGGGTATAATAGTCCTTCTACTATCAAGTATAACAAGAGTACCTACAAGTATAACAAGAGTACCTACAAGTATAACAAGAGTACTTACCAAGAATACGCTTGATTACTGTAAGTTAAACTTGAGTATCGACCTCGGCTTGTCACGAAGGCATTAACAAAGTACATTAATTACTTCTGTTCGTGACCGGTGGCCCAAATTAAACGCTGTAGCGATTTATATTGTATTAGGTTAAACTGAAATTGGCCACAATTATATTTCTTGCACAATTGGTAACTGACACCGTAACGTAACTACAGGACCTAGCAGAGAATTGTGCGTTGTAAATGAGAGGCCTATACTTACTAGTAGGAATCGTTCGGTTGAAAAGACAATAGGCTATTTGACAATGTTCAAAAATTATATAAATTATTTAACAATATCGTAAAATACACAAAACTATAAAGATCTGCAAACTTTCATTCTAATATCTTCAGATCGACTTATTTTAGGATCGATCAAAGTTTGGCGGGAAAGTCCATTTTCAACGTATGAAATTATTAAAAAAATATATTTCCATTGGAGAAACAATAAAAAATACTATAACTTTTATTATGATACTAATTACATAAACGTAATATTTAACATAGCTACCGTACAAATTTCTGATTTGATGCATATAAAATACAAACCTGTGACGTCATAACTCAGCAGACAAAAGTAGTAGTGTTTTCGGGAAAGTCCAAAATTGTGAATGTCAAATTAACATATCTCAAGAGATGTTTGTGCTATCGAAGTAATTCTTTCACCTATGGTTATATTATGGAGACGTCCTTACATATAAAAACGAAAAAAATGTTGATCAAATAGCCTATTATGAAGACTAGCTTGCGCCTCCAACTACATACATACGTATCTCATTATTTCGTAGGAATTAAAAAAAAATCGTTTCTCAGCAGTTAATTACATAGCTGAGCGTTACAGCGTCACATAGCCGAGCATGACGACTCAGTCTCATTCAACATATCCATATAATAAAATGGGCCTAACGAATTTCACTTTAAAAATAATTCGCACGTCTAGCGGCGAAAATTGGCAATAATCGTCCTCATTTGCCGGCTTGCCGGTGACTTGGACCACACGCCAAGCCGCACATTAATCTGACCCATCCGATATCGACACGGGTAGCGACCGACCCAACTATTGCATTAGTACCGCCACGCCCTTATAATTAGTCTGTATCGAGGCTCTATTACTTCATTTATAACTTGGCAACAGTTGTGGATGTTAGTGTGCCAAAGAGGAAAATCGTCACGGTCGCACAATGGTTTTCAAGCGAGAAAAAAAAAAAAAAACTAAGCTGTAGACATGTACTGTCTACAGCTTAGTTTTTTTTTTTTTTTTTTTTTTTTTTATACAACGTCGGGTAGCAGACAAGCATACGGCCTGAAGGCCAATTCTCGTAATTTTTCTACGAACGCAGATTGAAAGTTGACAGAATCGAGATTGAATTGTGAATTGACTAAAATTATATACTTGATTTCATTAATTAATTATTATCAATTCTTGTTGTTGGCAAAGTAACATTCTTAGTTTGTTTAATTTTGACTCATAATTATCGATATAAACCCGCTTAAATTGAATTTTGAAGTTACATATTGTGTTACGAGAATACCAAATGTAACATTTATGAGATCGAGACTGGATCGAAACTGAATTTTGACTATATTTTAATTAGGAGAATTGTCCCTCTGATTGAAGCGGTTACTGTAGCCATATTAACGCTCGCAATATAAAATACCGCGCGCCACCCCCGCTGCCAACGCAGCATCTCCTTCCTTTCTGGTGACCTCACTCACTTGCAGGAACACAACAATCCTGAAGGGAATTGTTATTTGACTGCGGTATTCTGTGAGGTGAGACTTCCTCAGTCGGGCAGCTTAAAAATACGCTATGCCCTACCTCTCTTTTCGCCAGAGCTTCGTTTCTCAGTCAGCAGGGTGCACCACGCGCAAGTGAAGTTGGCTTTGGTTAAAAAATGTTAATGAACCACTTACACCCCTAGTTCGGAACATACCTACAAGATACCGGCGTACTTTTTCTGAATTGAGCGGATTGAAAACTTTGTCAATGGTTACATAACCGTAAAGTTACCTTAACAGTACTCTCAAGATTTAGTAAGCAAGTTCTTTTAAGCCTAGGGAACGGTTAGACTTGATATTTTTTATAAAATAATTCCCAACAAAACTTACTTTCCCGAAATTTTAAGTAAAATCAATTTCGTAATACCCGAGTCTCTCGCAATCCGCTTGAACCCTCTCTGCCGAACAGTTTTCGGACCTAACTCCCGGTTGCCAGAATGTGTTAACTTTAAATTGCCTGTACCAATATCATTGTTAAAAATTGTATTTTCCTAGTTTCTAAGGATGTCCAGGAGTCACATAAACAACTGTATAATAAATAAATAAAAATAAATTTATATAGTCAGATATATAGTACGTTATATAGTCTTGTATCTTGCCTTATTTATGTGACTCCATCTTAAATCTAAGCTGAGGAGCTCGGTGGCGTAGTCGCGCGTGTCAGTTTGATCGAACATGCAATTTAAGCGAAGTCGAACGTACCCTGTATGGATGGGTTTATTGATCTCGAGCTCCTCCGTGCTTCAGAGGTCACGTTAATCCGTCGGTACCAGCTGTTGTGGCGTCAGGGCGGCTTGAAAACATTGGCCTCCACCAACCCACAGTTGAGCAGCGTGGTGGAGTAACTCAACACCTTTGAGAGTTCTTTCGATTGAGGGGAGACCCGTATCCCAACAGTGGGATGTTTATGAGTTGATGCCACTCTAATGTTGCCTTAAAATGTAAAGTATTCTGTTGTTTATTGTTTTAAAATGTATTTTTTACTGAGCGTGATAAATAAATGAATAGTCTGTAAATGTTTCTATGTGGTTTGCGATTGTGACTAACCATGGTTTATCTCATTATACTTCCACAGAACTCCTGGCTTTTAAGTCACTGTTCATGCTGAGAGAGTTCCTTTTATATTGGACGGTGAAAATTTGCTGTTGTACTCGTATATATGTTGAGCATCGCTCATTACGCTCGCTCGGTTTTTATTAATTGCAAGCATAATCTAACCTAACAAACTTCATTGGTCAAAATTACTTTCGACCTAGGACGTAGGTTAAGTTATGTTGATCACTAGGATCGACAGAAGCTGTGAGAGTGAAGCGAGCGAGGTTCGACTTATCTTTGGAGAGCGAGGGGTGAGGTACCCGAGGTTTAACTAGTCAAACCTAGGAGTGCCTAGTTTCGAGTATTGACTCTAACATATACATGGTGTATTTTTGCTTTCTCTGAATGTTTATATACATAAATTTACAAATACAAATACACAAATTTATTTACTAGCAAACACGGTACATAACACGTGCCGTACCAAAAATTATCATGCAAAGTAAGGAGAAATAATTACATTTTTATTCTAAAATTCAAAAAGTCATAGTCATAATGTCAATGTTAAAACATCGGACGCGCAGCATGCGCCACCATAGCGAATTTTTTTTTTCCGAAATCCCGAATTGATATCGGAAAACCAAGGTCACTTCACATACATACTACTTTTTGATGCTCTACACGCATCCGAAGTCAGAATTTCGAATTTTGAGTTTCATGGCAACGGACGGACAGACAGAACGACTTTTTTTCGGAAAACCAAGGTCACTTTACATTACTACTTTTTGATGCTCTACACGAATCCGAAGTCAGAATTTCTAAATTTTGAGTTTCATGGCAACGGACAGACAGAACGACCGGACGATTTCATAAGCTCAACGAATTTCGCTGAAAAATGTCAAATGTCAAAATATCGTAATCATAATGTCAATATCAATTCAATTAATTCCAGTGGTAAAAATAATTGCAAATTCAAATACACACATAATAATTATTCATAATATCGATATAATAATATAATTTCAAAAAGAAAATTTATTGATATTTATGTCAAGTTATGTCAAATTTAGTAAATAGTAAACTGATTTAATTATCTAATAATTCATTCTCATAAATTCGTCAATATTGTACACACAGTTGTCACAAAGCAAACGAAACAAACGGGACTTAAAAGTGTTTATAGGCAAGTCTTAGCCTCAGGTAACAAGTTGTACAAGAAAATTTACATATTGTAACAATTTTTAGAAAAACAAGTGGTACTATGGGAGGGACCGACCAGGCGATTTGGATATCTCGTTAGAAAGTTTACCACATCATGTTTTTTTGTATACAAATTTAGGTTCTTCCTAACGAAAATGCAATGTCAAAAATTAACATCGCCGGTAGTTTTAATAGTTTTAACTTTTTGAATAGCGGTCGACAGGAATCTAAAAGGCCCACACCACACATCGCTCTTATGCATTTTTTTGTATAAGAAAAGCTCGATTTATGTCGGCTGAGTTGCACCACATACTTAAGATAGAGCATACGAAGCCATGATAAGCCATCAGCGCATTTGTTGACTATATATTTTTGTTAAACGATATAGCGCATAGACAAATCTGCTTATTTTTTTTGCATACGGAATCTACATTTTCTCTCCATGTTAATACACAATAAATTTTATTAACTTTTTACGGTTGTCAGTGTTCACATTGTTGTTTATCACAGAGCGTCCCGTTCAATACAATCGGTTTTTATTATATTTAAAACGTTGTATTTGTTAGTGATTTAAAAATAAATTTCATTTTTTTTTAATTAACGTGTTCTTGTCAAAGAACTCATAAATGAATTTAAAAATTTTATCATTGTTACGAGGCGGTTCATTTATATTTTTATTGACCGACCTTTGGTTTGTCCATTACCATTTTGTCCACAATATTTTTTTTTTTCTGCTCGGATTTATTGTTCAAACATGGAGGCAAATTTTTGTATGAGTTATAACCACGTAACATTTTTTTCAATTAGTAACATAAGCAGACCAGTTAGTGCTATTATGTGAATCTTGGTATATAATTTATTTTTGTTTCACGTGGATCGATGCTGTTTTTGTGTGGATCGATCGATCGGTTTATGGAAATTGAACAACAGATAGTCTCATTTCATGTCAAGTTGATAACGACCCAAAGTGACGGTAATAAGTAATTTTTAAGCAATATGAATTAAATGTGACAAGGTATTCGGCATCAACCCATAACCATCTCATTATTGGGATACGGGTCTCCCCTCAATCGAAGGGGTTTAGAGCATACTCCACCACGCTGCTCAACTGCGGGTTAGCAGAGGCCAGGGTTTTCGAGCCGCGCCGTAAGGCCATTGACTTGGCTTGACGACTATCATGCTGTGTTGCGCGTGTTAGTGTAATCGAACACGCAAGTTAAGCAATGTGGACCGTAGCCTGCCCATTGATGTGCTTATTTATTTCAAGCTTCTAAATGCCTCGGAAGGCACATTAACTCGTCTGTTGTTATTAGATGACATTCGTTAAGTCAAGTGAGACCAGCGGTGTAATAACACTGGCCCCCTCCAACCTGAGTATGCTCTAATCCTCTTTGATTGAGGGTAAAGCCAGCAGTGGGGTCGACATAATATACTATTTTGAGGTTGTTGTGTTCCTGAGAGTGAGTGAGGTCACCAGAAAGAAAGGAAGGAGATGCTGCGTTGGCAGCGGGGGTGGCGGCGCGCGAGCAATATTTTATGTTGGAAGCGTTAATATGGCTACGGTAACCGCTTCACATCAGGCGGGCCGTGTGCTTGTCTACCACCGGACGTGATATAAAAAAAAATACTATGTTACTAGATCAAATGCATGTTTGGCAATAAAAAATAAATTTACTACTTACAAATAAAAAATAGTCCCAAGATTGTCTGCCGGCAGAGTCCCCAGAATACTGGCAGCTTAACTTGGTTGGATAGGGATACTAATTTCTAAGCAAGGTAATGAAATTAGTCAGTAATACTTTTGACGGCTAGACGCGCGACAAAGAACTTGTGTCTTAGTAAAAATGCTTTTTACAGAATATTCAAAATGTTTTAAAAGTGTCTTTCATCTTAAAGGTAAATATTAATATATGGTATAATGTCTAAACCTATGACATTTTATGTATAGACTGAACATAGACGAATACCACGGCGAAAATAATGGCTAAGAAATGCTTGCTCAATACCTACACAGTACGCAAAGGAAGGAAAGGAACGTGAACATGTTTCTGTGGAACGTGTTTCTGTGGAAGGCATTTTGTCTACAACTATTTATAATTATTCAATCAATAATTGTTACATAATTGTGCAATCAATAATTGTGATATTAAATAATTATTGACCAAATATAGTCCACCCATAAGGTGGACAGACGACCTCATTAAGACCGTAGGATCGCGCTGGATGCAAGCCGCTTCCAACCTCTTTCAAGGTCTTATTGGAGATCTAGAGCGAAGGCCTATGTCCAGCAGTCGACTTTCAATGGCTGAGATGATGATGATGATGATGATGATGATGAGACCAAATATAATTTTATTGTTATACCAATAATGGTTTCTGACGTGATAACGTCATATAAATCCATGTACGCCAGCTGCACGCACGAAAAATCATGACTCGTTCGTTGATTCGTTGACGTTCCGCCTGAGCCGAGCATGCAAGCGAAAGCGCGGCTTGCGATGCATCTATATCTCTTCCACTCCATCGGCCGACGTTCTCTTATGACGTTATCACGTAAAATTATCGTCCGTAAACCGACTTTACAAACAACCAATTTTTTTTCATTAGACTTGTCGGGTGAATACCGGACAATTATTTTGGTATAGAACGCATTTGAAGATAAAAACATCCTAGGTCTAAGTATCACGGCCTGGCATATAAGAAACTGAACAATTGCGTTAAAAGCCTGTTGATGTATTTCACCTCAGGCAATTTATAGACATTTTAGTGTTTCTGAAAACACCCAGAGAGAATTATGTTACTTATATTTTTTGTTAGGGAGAACCTTTTACTTAACTCCGTAAGTTATTGTTGCGAAGTTTAAATCGGGTGGTTTATTTATTAGAGGCGGAAGTTTAAATGGTTTATAAATTACAATGTTTTATTGGAGTCCTTGGACAGGTTGGACGAAGAAAACAAAGTTAAAGGAAATCTTTAGGTTGTACAGCCTGGTTACTTCATACAAACCCCGTGTTAGGGTCCTTTTAGATTCATGCGTTTATCGCCCCGCGTGCGGGTTTGTCATAGTAGAAAACACGCATGCGGAAAATTTACTATGACAGATCCCGCATGCGGGGAGAAAAACGCATGACTTCAAAAAGGCCAGGCTAGGTATTACTACATTCGCAGAAGACGTTCGTAAACGGCGCGTAAACGTATGCATGTGTGTAAACTCGCGTGTACTTTCTATTGATAAAGCTTCGTTTGTCAGTCATCAGCTTGCGCCGTGTGCAAGTAACGTTGGCTTTTGCTCAAAGATGATGTTGAACTTACACTCCAAATGAAATTTAACTATAGTGTGTAATGAAGGCCGTGTGGTTTCCGCCAGACTAGAATAGAATCACTCCGTCTCTACCCGTGGATGTCGTACAAGGCGACTTAGGGAAATACATTACCAAACATTGATCAGGCCTCCCCAACCCGTTTGGCCAGCGTGGGGAGTGTAGGCCAAATCCTCCTTCTGTCTGTGACGGACGAGAGAGGGTCGTGCGCCTGTTGTGGAGACTAAAATGACCTGATGATGATGATGATGATGTGTAATGAAGAGCACGATGGCGTCATTGTTGCGCGTGTCAGTCTAATCGCACACGTAAGTTAAGCAACGTCCACCGTAGCCTGTCCATGGATGGGTTTATATTACAATTAGATAGTCCAATGACCTAAAAAAAAGAGTGTAGAAGTGGCTGGAGGAGACAGGCTGAGGATCACTTTTGGAGGATAACATTGGAGAAGGTCTATATCCAGGAACAGATAGATGATTACAATTCATCATCATCAGGTAATTTTTTTTAGTCTCCACTACAGGAGCACGAACCTCTCTCGTCCGCCCTAGACAGAAGGAGGATTTGGTCTACACTCCCCACGCTGCGCTGGCCAGACGGGTTGGGGAGGCCTGATCGATGTTTGATAGATGTATTTCCCTTAGTCGCCTTGTACGAAATCCACGGAAAGAGACGGAGTGATTCTACTCTAGTCTGCCGGAAACCACGCGGCCAGATGATTATAATTACGAGAGCTTAACTACTCATAAATCAATAAGAAGGATCCGTGATTCGGAGGGCACGTTAAACCATCAGTCCCGGCTGTTGTCAGTAGATGACAGTCGTTAAGCCAAGTCGGTGGCCTATAAGCGGCTTGAAAACAGTGGCCTCTGCCAACCTGCAGTTGAGCAGCATGGTGAAGTATGCTCTAAAACCTTTTCGATTGACGGCTTCTACAATAAACTTCCAAACGACGCGTTTAAATTATCCTTGGGTAAATTTAAGAAATATATCAAAAGTAAACTTTGTCGAAAGGCTTACTATTGTATCTCAGATTACATAAATGATTAAAGTATTTGGAAATGAATTGCTCTTGTTATGTTATGTTAATGATTGTATTTGTATTTAATGTAACGATATTGGCAATGAAAAGAGTCGGCCTTGAGTTTCCTGCCAGTTCTTCTCAAGAAGCCCCGTCGCCGGAACTGGCACTTAAATTCACTTTCACATTCAAGATAGTGTGATGAAAGTGAATCTAAGCTCTGCGGATTTAGAGTAGTGATGATTTATACATGTTTTTATATTTAATTTGTATGACGTTTCTAAGTGCTTTATAAAGTCCAAGGAATAAAGATATTTTGATTTGATTTGATTTGATTGAGGAAACACCTAGCACCTAGCAGTGAGATGAATAAGGGTTGCGGAAGGAGAAGAAGTGTAATGAAACTTCGCTATGTAATATTTATAATATTTATGCAGTATTTCGGATCGGAAGTACAGCCGAGGCTCGGCTATTATTCAAAATGAATACTAACTATTGTACCTATAAGCAATATTTTAACAGCTCACCACTACCGACTGTACCGACTGTACCGACTGCGCCATAAATAATAAAATGAAATGAATAGCACGCCGAGCGCGCCTCATTCGCGTTTCCGCAACCGGCATTCAAGGGGAGAATAATGAGCACGTATTTTATTACAAAGATTTAACATTTTATGCAGAAAAATAATTATGTCCTTTCATTCTTGTGAATGATAAAATGATTTAGTCGTGATTTTCGTTTAAACACCTCATAATTTTTACT
Organism: Hypsopygia costalis; assembly: GCA_937001555.2. Lineage (NCBI taxonomy): Eukaryota > Metazoa > Arthropoda > Insecta > Lepidoptera > Pyralidae > Hypsopygia > Hypsopygia costalis. The sequence goes on from OW443329.2 coordinate 32,761,531, forward strand.
CCTTTACGAGTATAGTTTCTTCAGTGCTTTTCAAATTCAATTAAAATTTTCTTATATAGTTGTCTTGGCCAACTTTCCAGATAAATATTTTTTGAAAAATGGAAAAATTCACCTGCCCCCCCAGGTGGGATTTGAACCCACGAGAGTCATCGAGAGGTCGTGAGTTCAAACCCCACCTAGGGGGGGCAGGTGAATTTTTCCATTTTTCAAAAAATATTTATCTGTTGGCCAAGACAACTATATTATTATAGATAATAATAATTACTTTAAATCTATTTTAATACAAAAATATTTAATGGTTTACTAATTGGACAGAATAAATAGAAACCTTCACTTAATAGAGTTGATTCGATCTTATTAGAGTAGAGTCGTTGATTTTCACGATGTTGTAGTGACCAGAGATGTTTATACACATTTTTAAGCAGTGTAATTTTAAGAAGAGCTCGATGGCGTTGCAGCGCGCGGCAGTCTAACCGATCACGTAAGTCAAGCTACGTCGACCGTAACCTGTCTTTGGATGGGTCTATTTATCTCAAGTTCCTCTGTGCTTCTACCTTTAGTCCCGGCTGTTGTCAAATCAGTGGTCTTTATTCAGCTTGAAATCACTGACCTCCAACTCGCAATTGAGCAGCGTGTTGGAGTATGCTCTAAACCCCTTGCACTGAAGACAGACCAGTGTTCCAGCAGTAGTGCACGTATGTTTTGAAATGTAAGAACAAAACGCCCGAAAACGCTGCGTAAGACTGCCTCCCAGTAGTATTGCAGCCATAAAAATATACCACAGCAGATTGAGTATTAAAATCGCATTCACTTACTTTCACAGGCCTTTCCTTAGTACCTACTTGAAGTTGAACAAATTACGTTTGTATGGAGCACACTAATATATTTCATACGACGAGCTCGGTGGCGTAACGGTCAATGACGCGGCTTCGACACCAACGCTCGTGGGTTCGATTCCCACACGGGACAAACATTTGTGTGCATGAACATGTCTGTTTGCCTTGGTCTGGGTGTTTTCTATGTATCATAAGTATGTATTTACAAAAAAAAAAGTGTATTTACGTATGTTTATCAGTTGTCTAGTACCCATAACACAAGCTTCGCTTACTTTGGGGCTAGATGGTGCTGTGTAATTTGTGTGACAATATTTATTTATTTATTATTTATACGAATGAAAAACGAAGCCTAAGTGGATCACCTAACAAGATTATAGTCTGTCGTCGACCACCCACATTCATCCCACTACTGGAATACGAGTCTAACCTCAGTGGAAGGGGTCAAGATTTTGGGGTGTAAGTGGTTCATCAACACCTTTGAACCAAAGCCAACTTCACCTGCACACGGTCCGGCGAAAAGAGAGGTAGGGAGCGTAATTGTAAGCTACCCGACTGGGGAATGTACCTCCACCTTACAGAATACCGCAGCCAAATAACAATTCCCTTGAGGGTTGTTGTGTTCCTGCGAGTGAGTGAGGTCAACAGAAAGGAAGGAGATGCTGCGTTGGCAGCGGGGGTGGCGGCGCGCGAGCGATATTTTATGTTGCGAGCGTTAATATGGCTACGGCAACCGCTTCACATCAGGCGGGCCGTATGCTTGTCTGCCACCCGACGTAGTATATAAAAAAATAAAAACATATTCCATCATGTTGCTCAACTGCGGTTGGCCGAGGCCAGTTTTTTCAAGCCGCCAAAAGCCACTGACTTGACTTAACGACTGTCATCTAATGACAACAGCCGGGACTGACGGCTTAACGTGCGTGAGCTCGCGATAAATAAACCCATCCATGGACAGGCTGCAGTCGACGTTGCTTAACTTGCGTGTTCGATTAGACAGGCACGCGCAACGACGCCTCGAGCTCCTCAGAAAAAAAGGATACAACAGAATAGAAGCAAAAAGCGCACCATTTTTGTGCATTACAAATGTGCCTTACCAGTTCTTTAAGTTAAGGAATTTCTTATTCAAAAAAGTCCAAAATATTAACGGGCTATGGGTTGAGATACGTCTGGTATCCTAATATATTGCGTGTTCGATTAGACAGGCACGCGCAACGACGCCTCGAGCTCCTCAGAAAAAAAGGATTTTTTTATACTACGTCTGGTGGCAGACAAGCATACGGCCCGCCTAATGTGAAGCGGTTATCGTAGCCATGTTAACGCTCGCATCCTAAAATATCGCTCGCGCGCAACCACCCCCGCTGCCAACGTAGCATCTCCTTCCTTTCTGGTGACCTCTAAACTGACCGATATAAATTTAAAGGTAGAACACGTGATACTGGCACAAAGCATATAAGTAGTTGGTGTAAAACCTGCGCCCCTCGAATCTGCTAGACGCCATCTTACATTGTTTAACCCCTTGCGTGCCACGTTCCCATGGTGGGCACATAGTTAGTACAGCGCTAAAATTCGCGGCATGCGAAAGGTTAAATTAGTTCAGAGTAGTCCCTATAGAATTAAAAAAATATGTAACTTCACTGGAACACCACGTCATAACAAAACAAAAAACATAATTTAAATTTAAAACAAAAAACACAATTAAACCGAAAACATATAAACCATAAAACAAGCAACAGAATTAAAGAAACAAGACACTTAAATACAAATTTTGTTGAACCGTGAAGGAACTCCGAGGAAAATTACTTGTACAACTCCCTAAACGTATTTCTGTTGGCCAATTAGATGTTGGAGATAACGTGATTTGTATTCCGCAGAGACAAAGGCGAACAAACAAACAAACAAAACTTTTAGTAATTAATGCCAGAAATACCGCCCATTATGACAATTGAATTAACTTTGTGGATCTTCTAACTGTTACAACCGAGCGAGATGTTGTTGCTTGAAGCTTGTTTTAAATTCGTTATTTCATAACCTTATTATGTAAAAGAAAAAAAAAATCGGTTGTCTGTAAAGTCGGTTTACTGATGATAGTTGAACGTGACAACGTCATAAGAAAATACTGATGGAATGTTTGCATTTTTGAAAAGAAAATTTTAATGGAACGCCTCAGAGCGAGGTAACGCCGCATACGTCATGTTTTTTCGTGCGTGCAGCCGGCTCCATCGAATTATAAGACGTTGTCACGTCAAAAAAATTGGTTGTTTTTAAAGTCGGTTTACGGGCGAAAATATTACTTGATAACGTCATAAGAAAACATCGGCCGATTGAGTGGAAGTGAAATAACGAACGCGGCCGATCGTGCCTCTCTATCGCTTGTTCCGCACTTTCGCTTACACGCTCGGCTTATACCTCGGGTGACAGACAAGGATATGGCCCGCCAGATGTGAAGCGGTTACAGTAGCCATATTAACGCTCGCAACATAAAATATCGCTCGCGCGGCGCCACCCCCGCCACCCCCACTGCCAACGCAGCATCTCCTTCCTTTCTGGTGACCTCATTCACTCGCAGGAACACAACAACCCTCTTTTTTTTTTTTTTTTTTTTTTTTTATACTACTTCGGGTGGCAGACAAGCATACGGCCCGCCTGATGTGAAGCGGTTACCGTAGCCATATTAACGCTTGCAACAAAAAATATTGCTCGCGCGCCGCCACCCCCGCTGCCAATGCAGCATCTCCTTCCTTTCCTTCTGGTGACCCCACTCACTCGCAGGAACACAACAACCCTCAGGGGAATTGTTATTTGGCTGCGGTATTCTGTGAGGTGGAGGTACATTCCCCAGTCGGGTAGCTTACAATTACGCTCCCTACCTCTCTTTTCGCCAGAGCTTCGTTTGTCAGTCAGCAGGGTGCACCGCGTGCAGGTGAAGTTGGCTTTGGTTCAAAGATGTTGATGAACCTTAATAGTTATGAATTTGATTAACTTAAAAAACTTTTTGTCACTGACAGAGTCCCTTCGTTTGCCTTTTGTACTGAAAATGGTAAAAGCTTTTAAAATATTACTTTAACAAATTAATTAAAACTATAAATTAAGAGTTTCATGACATCAAATATGGCGACTAAATTGAATTAAAATTTATAATAAGTTCTTAGAGTTCGCCAACTTTCGTTCTCAGATGTGTTAACATAATTTAGGGAACTATGCCGAATAGCGAACGAGGCTCTGCCGAAAGACAGGTAGGGTACAGCTTATTTATAAATTGCCCGATTGGGGAAGTACCTCCGCTCACCGGATCATCATCATCATCATCAGGTCTATTTTAGTCTCCACTACAGGCGCACGACCCTCTCTCGTCCGTTTCGTACGGAAGGAGGATTTGGCCTACACTCCCCACTCTGGCCAAACGGGTTGGGGAGGCCTGATCGATATTTGATAATGTATTTCCCTTAGTCGCCATCCACGGACATCGACACGACACGACATCCACGGCAAGAAACGGAGTGATTGTATTCTAGTCTACCGGAAACCACACGGCCACCGGATACCACAGCCAAATAACAATTTCTTTGATAGTTGTTGTGTTCCTGCGAGTGACTGAGGTCATCAGAAAAAAAGTAGTTGCTGCGTTGGCAGCGGAGATAGTAGCGCGCGAGCGTATTTCATCTTGCGAGCGTTAATATGCCTACGTTAACCGCTTCACATTAGATGGGCCGCATGCTTATCTGTCATCCGACGTTTAAAGAAAAAAGAAAGAACTAATGCTACAATAACAGAGCATTCACGCGTTGCCGACCCTGTGAAAGTATTTTCAGACCTTTCTTGAAGAACCCTACACTGAATTGAGTGTGGGTTATATAGTTATATAATATCGATATAAGTATGCCGGTAAATAATAATACCATGCTAATATCTTGAAATTCCTTTAATTGGAATTGGTCTTAGATATGTAAATTCATTTGGATTACACGAAACCTACAGGGTGCTGCAGGGTAGGTCCGTGTAGCTCTGGGCCATTAGAGACGTCGTTAAGTAACAGTGATTTATACCCGTCGATCAATCACGTGCGTACGAGTACGCGTTCCACCGTGTCGGACGTACTCGATACTCGGTAACATGATTAATTTATTTGGAACTGGTTTGATACTTAATTTGAATCGATAATCATGGAATTAATCCTTACCACCTCACGTTTGTGTAATTAGTGTTCCTACTCTCTTTGCTGAAGAGTATAGTAGTACTAGAATAGAATCACTCCATCTCTTCCCGTGGATGTCGTACAAGGCGACTAAGGAAAATACATTATAAAACATCGATCAGGCCTCCCCAACCCGTCTGGCCAGCGTGGGGAGTGTAGGCCAAATCATCCTGTCTGTGACGGACGAGAGAGGGTCGTGCACCTGTAGTGGAGACTATAAATGATCTGATGATGATGATAGTAGTACTGAGGAGTAGACTATAGTTGTTGTTTTTTTCTTGTTGCGAACTGAGAGACTCTTTCTTTCTTTGATCAATTGCAATACCTATCTCAAAATCTACTAAACCGAATAATGAAATGAAACCATAGCCATTTTTTAATATTAGAGCGCGCAAACGAGCATGTGGGTCACCTGATGGGAAGCAATCATCAACATCCATGGAGATCAGCAACACGAAGGGGTCGCCGATCCGTTGCCAGCCTATACTCCTTCCTTTCTTTCTTTCTGGTCACCTCACTCACTCGCAGGAACACAACAACCTTCAAGAAAATTATTATATGGCTGCGGTATTCTGTGAGGTGGAGGTACTTCCCCAGTCGGGCAGCTTACAAAATACGCTATGCCATACCTCTCATTTCGTCAGAGGATCGTTTGTCAGTCAGCAGGGTGCACCACGTGTAGGTGAGGTTTTGGTTCAAATAAGATCCTGAAAAATTAACCACTTACACCCCAAATATACATACATAATAATATGGTCGTGGTGCATTCGGTTTAGTAGGCAGTTTAGGTGGTGTATTCGGTTTATAATTCGTATTATGAGCCCAAAAAGGATTAACGACGAACAAAAGAGAAATTAACTTTATAAAAGGAGACTCAACTTCAAACTCCAAGAACAAGCCTTACTCAATCCTGAGTGCAGCACCTGACTGGACTATTTTAATAGACACGTATGAAAAGCACTATAAAATCGACATCCAGACCGGACATTTTCCTTTTCTCCAGAGCTACAAAACGTATAGTACTTGTAGAGCTTACCGTACCGTGGGAAACTAACATATCCTAAGACCACGCGATAAAACAAAACAAATATTATGACCTCCTAAACGAATTAACAAAAAGCGGCTATGTAGTTAATCTATACGCTGTAGAAGTAGGAGCGAGAGGTATACCAGCAAAATCTCTCTATAACCTGCTGAAGGACCTTAGCTTGTCCAGAAGTGCAGTAAATTCTATACTAGAACGAGTATCTAAAGCTGCATTACCAGGTTCATACCAGATTTGGCTGGGCAGCGAGAGAAACACAAGTAGTGAAGGTGAGTGTTGACGTACGTCGGAATGGGGCCCCTTAAACCTACACCCGTGTCACAAGTCTCGGGATCAGCTTGGGTTTCTCTCTCTGCCACACGATGGACCCGGCACCCGCACGGTGAATCCATGGAAGCTAAGAAGTTCGTCTCTGCAAATGCATGACTTACTTTATAATTAGCCGATCAAGAGTAATAGTGTGACAGCGACACAACCATACGTACAAACTAAATAGACTTTGTTCGTTAGATTAATAAAGGTTTCTAGACAAATAAGGACGTAATTCTAGAATAAGTAAAGTTTTAAAAAAGAAACATACTCTGTTATGACGGGCCCGATGGTCGAATGGCTAGTAATTGCTACTTTGACTCCGAGGTCGCGGGTTCGATCCCCGCACAAGGCAAACATTTGAGTGCATGAACATGTTTGTTTGTCTTGATCTGGGTGTTTTCTATGTATTATAAGTATGTATTTACAAAAAAAAAAAAATTAAGTAGGTACATATATCAGTTGTCTAATACCTATTGTCCAGTAAATTGTACAGAAATATTTATTTATTATCGTGTACTTAACGGTGCTCACACACCACCGTTACTGATTCGAACATTACATCAATGCAATCTTATTCAATAAAGCAATTGACATTAACCCTAGAAGTTAACGCAACCCTCATAGGTTAGTTTTCTATGAAACGCCGGCAACTGAAAAATACAGTCGAAATTGTTTATGTATGTGTATTAGACTATTTAATAAATTACCAAGTGACAAAAAAAAATGCCCAACAAAGAATTCAAGACAAATTTGTATAAATGATAAAAATTACTATGCTATTAAAGAATTTTTAGAATAGTTATATTTATTTTGTATTGTAATGTAATGTAATTTAATTGTAATGTAATGTAATTTAATCAAATTTAATATTTTCCTTTGTATTCTCATTTAATGTAATTTAATGATGTTTTTATTTTTATTTTTAGGGTTCCGTACCTCAAAAGGAAAAACGGAACCCTTATAAGATCACTTTGTTGTCCGTCTGTCTGTCTGTCAATACCCTTTATGTCGAAAATGCGTGGAGGTATCAAGTAGAAATTTGAACTGTATACTCAGATCTACGGTCCCATGACGTTGTAAAAAAATCAAACTGCTAAGTTTACGTAAAAAAAAGTTACGGCCGTTTATTGAGCAAAAAACGCATATTTCGATACATTCTCAAGGGAATCAAAACCTATAGGCAAGTAACATCATTATAGACTACAAGTACAAGAATAAATCTCAAAACTATACATTTGTAATTTAATCTTACAAATTAAGGGTCTATATTTTTTATAGTGTGGTCGAAATTTCAAATTGAAGCTACTAGTTCAAATGGGGTATCATATGAAAGGGCTTGATGTGCACATTATAAAATATATTTTATTTATTTTTTCCGACGCATTATTTCTTATTTATAATGAAAAATATCAAATGTATAAATGATCTTAGTTACGGAACCCTCTGTGGGCGAGTCCGACTCGCACTTGGCCGGTTTTATTTAATATTGACCCGCAATTATTTAAGTTGCATGCTTATTCTAATAAGCGGAACATGATGTACAACTACTATTATTTACAATGTCACCTAAACTACCATGTTTCATGCAAATAAATGATTGAATTGAATTGAATTGAATGACGGAGGAGAACACTGAGCATTAAAGTGAGCAACTTGAATACAATTTACAATATTTTGATACGACTTGTAACATGTACTTGTAATTGACTGATGCAAATTGAACCTGAAATGTTTCATGCGAATGCTCGTCAGTCTGACTGGCAGTAATGTGATGGAATCGGTAACGTAGTTACATTAGAGACGAACACTCCCGGTGAGTGAGCAACCTAATATTCACAGTGAATATTGGGAAATAGAATACAACTTTTTACTTAACTTAACGTAAATGACTTATTGCAATCATCAGAATCAAAGTGATCCGAAAATCAATTAAAAAACATAACAATCACATAAATAGTTCTCGCGTGAACACCTACCTACCACAACAGCTGAAGATTATTTTCGCGACATGCATCGAATTGTTTCTACCAGGAAATTGGACGACCAACAACGAGAAAATAGCTTTATTGGTTGCTTAAATGAAATACACGATAGTATTGTCCATTGACGGCAATTCTTTGTCTGATTATGGATTGCCTTTCAACGGAGCTTTCAAATACTTTCCGTAATTGTATTCCGTCTTTACGATAGAAAAAACCGGACAAGTGCGAGTCAGACTCGCCCACCGAGGGTTCCGTAGGTACGTAGTATCATTATTAAATTTGATATTTTTCATTATAAATAAGAAATAATGCGTCGAAAAAAATAAATAAAATATATTTTGCAATGTGTACATCAAGCCCTTTCATATGATACCCCATTTGAACTAGTAGTTTCAATTTGAAATTTCGACACCCTATAAATAATATAGACCCCCTATTTTTTAAGATCTATTTACAAATGTATAGTTTTCAGATTTATTCCTGTACTTGTAGTCTATAACGATGTTACTTGCCAAATCTTATAGTTCTAGGTCAACGGGAAGTACCCTATAGGTTTTGATTCCCTTGAGTGTGTCGAAATATGCGTTTTTTGCCGAATAAACGGCCGTAACTTTTTTCTATGTAAACTTAGCAGTTTGATTTTTTTTTAACTTCATGGGACCGTAGACCTGAGTATACAGTTCAAATTTCAGCTTGATACCTCCACGCATTCTCGAAATAGAAATTCTTGACAGACAGACAGACAGACAGACAGACAGACAGACAGACAGACAGACAGACAGACGGACAACAAAGTGATCTTATAAGGGTTCCGTTTTTCCTTTTGAGGTTCGGAACCCTAAAAACGGGCTATTTTCTATCGTGTTTGCAACAATGCTAATAATTCGCAGTGAGACGTACTTTTTCTGGATAGACCTGGTCGTATTGGGATAACGTTTCTTGCTTAAGTTGTTCTTGCACAATTTCGACACGATTACTAAATATCACTGGCAGATGCATCTTCTGGGATAGCAGCTATAACTCTTGCCTGGTGAAAATATGCACATACAATGCTCAAGATTCCCCTATAATTAGTTTGTAATGCGTCACGAAATAGTGATAAAGCGAGACTACTGCGTGATTGTCTAATTTTATAAGATGAGTGCACAATGGCACATCGCAAAGCAGTTGAAGATGTATACCGAACGCTTCAGGACATTTGTGAAAGTGATCGGGCCGTGGGTGGCATTACACTTCTATTTTGTGGTGATTTTAGTCACACTTTGCCTGTAGTGACACGGGGTAAGAGGTCTGATGAGTGTCTCAAGAGTTCGATACTTTAGCCTCATATCACAAAACGGCGACTTACAATTAACATGAGGGTGCGCTTTCTTCTGATTAAATTCGTTGTGAGTTCCAAGGCAGCCATAGTTTTACCCCCGGAACTGCAATGGACTTTACTGTTCATTGCTATTTTTGGCGGTCGCCGCTGTTAATCCTGGCTACACAGGAGACACAGTGGTGGGAATGAGTGGTAGGCCCCCATAAAAAATGAGGGTGCGCAGACAGGAGACAGCGAAAATGCTCAAGAATTTGCTTTTAAAAATTGGTTCCTATCCCAGAGAAAAAGGGCTGATTAGTTTGCGACATGAATTATGCCAAGTTGTCACTTCACTTGAGCAACTAATTTCATTAGCATATGACGATCCAGTTAATATCGTATCTCAGGCGGGCTCTTGGCTTTGCGTACGTGCAATTTTGTGCCCTGCCAAGAAGTCACTGTAATAAATAATATCATTATGGTACCTACGTATTGAAGGGTCGCAAGTACAGTACACAGTGATTAAAATATAAAAAATGTTGTCAATGATGAGATGAAAGCAACAACTTACCATGTCGAGGTTTTAAATTCTTTGTCCATATCTGGTCTTCCGGTACATATTATTAAACTAGCTTTTGCCCGCGGCTTCGCTCGCGTGAAATTCGGGCATTTTAGATTATTCAAGCCAAGTCTAACACGCAACGCAACCATCATGTAGCACCTTTAATTGTACTAAATACGTACTAATACTGTGCGTTGATCAGTCATTGGTCAGTCAGTCAGTTTCTTCTTTTATATATTTAGATTAAAAGTCGGTGTACCCATAATTTTACTGAGAAATTTAGGTTCACAAAACCGTGTAACGGCACACGTTTAATTAATGTCATATGTCTTCAACGGAACGCGATAGAGGCGCAAATTTTAACAGAATGTGGAGTAATTGAGCGTGTTTTCATCCCTCGTATAATACTTGCACCAAATAATTATCCGTTCCGGTTTAAACTTAAGCAGTTCCCAATAAGTGTTAGTTTTTGCATGATCATTAGCAAAGCTCAAGGACTATGAGTCGTGTTGGAATGGACCACCGGAAACCCTGTTTTTCTCACGGCCAGCTTTATGTAGCTTTGTCACGAGTGAGCAGTGCACGAAGCCTGTTTGTATTCGTTAATACACAGGATTAAACTTCTAACAAAGTTTAAGAGGAAATTTTATAATATTTGTAATATTGTGTATACATTACAAAACTTCTTCGTAAACACAAAATGCTTGCGCGAACGAAGTCGCGGGCACAACTAGTATTTTATAAAAGATTAAGAGTTCACCACTTTGCAAGCAAGGTCGGCTTTGGATCTAAAGGAAATAGCAGGGTTGCTACCTCTTACTGAGTAAATTCTTATATAAAGTGTCTTCTTTCCTACTTTCCACTCAGATTACTTATAAACAAACTGTCACTTTTTCTCGCTGTCCAACTTTCTGCCGATTAGCGCTGAAAAACTTCGCTGTAAAGAGAGTTTCAAACAAAGGAAATCTTGGGAAATACTTACTTTAACTTGTGAATTCTTTATTCTGTTTGGAAACATTGTGGGATTTCAAAGAATGCTGAAATTCTGTAACTGCGATTAAAGGATTAACAAATATTGTTCTGTGAAAGGGTAGAATAATAAAAGGTAATGAATCGTACCGCTAGTATAAAAATGTAAATTTACTTGGGATATCGTGTCAACTTATATTCATCCCACTGCTGGGATATGGGTCATCCGTCATTCGAAGAGTTCTATCACTCTATCACGGTAAGTATGCTCAAGTGCGGATTGATGAAGTTACTTACCATATCTGATTCATTTACCGTAATCATTTATATTCTATATCCATTATTAATTGGCTGTTTGGAACGGACGAGAAAAGGTCGTGCTCCTGTTGTGGAGACTTAAATGACCTGATTATGATATGATGAATGCAAACTTCATGGTTTACTGCGACATAGACGCTTATTGTTTGGTCAGCGACATTCCAGTAGTATAAATAGCAATAAGACATTAAAATAAAGGCTCTGTTCTTTTACAACAAGTGTCTACATCTTTGGTGATCCTCGGAGCACCAGTGACCCTTTTATTCACGATATTCCACTACTTTTGATACCCCTCAACATTGGCAATTTTAGTTTAGTTCGTTATTAGCAATCCTGTGTAGTCCCAGTATTTGATTAGCTAATTAACGTGAGTTCTAGCTTAAAGCCCAATCGGAGCATTGTGCAATATTTGATGCAACGTTTGGTCGTTTACTTTTGATTAGGCGTTTAACTGGATCTCAGTCCCAGTAGTAGTGTCGGTACGGTACGGGGTTCCACCACTGTGTCTCCTGTGTAGTCAGGATTAACAGCAGGGTGGGAAACAACAAAAAAAAATAGTACAGTTTGGACGCTCTCTGCCGCTCTTTCATATTAACCTCACCTCTCCTCTGAGTTGAATCAGGAACAGTTTGTAGAGTGCCGCGCGCATACATTGCTCATTCAGAGCGTGATCTGCGCCAACGTCATTGTTTATGTAAAAGGTAACGATGCGAAATTTCTATAGAGTGACCCAGGTGTGACTCTGGTATGAGGCGGAGGCCCACCACACATTCCCACCGCTGTGCCTCCTATTTAGACAGGATTAAGAGTGGCAACCGCAAAAAAGGCAATGAACAACGAAATCCGTTGTCCCACTGTCCACTATACCAGGAGTAAAACTACGGCTGCCTTGAAACTCACAACGAATTTAATCAAAAGAAATTTGTAGGAGTAGGAGGCTTTGCAATTTGACTTCCCTCTTGGGAATATGAGAGACAGCAATATTACATGAAGCTGGCATGTTAAAGATTTATCATGGATACAATTGTCAAGAATAACAATATTCATTTACATTCCCTACACTGTGTCTCCTGTGTAGCCAGGATTAACAGCAGGGCCGGTAATAGTACAGTTTGGACGCTGCCTGCCAATATAGACGAGTCCGGTTCCGAGGTTTGATCCCCGCTCATTACAAATATGAAAATCCGCACGAAAACGCCTGTTTATCTTGGCCTGGGTGTTTTTTTTTTATACTACGTTGGGTGGCAGGCAAGCATACGGCCCGCCTGATTTGAAGCGGTTGCCGTAGCCATATTAACGCTCGCAACATAAAATATCGCTCGCGCGCCGCAACCCCCGCTGCCAACTCAGCATCTCCTTCCTTTCTGGTGACCTCACTCACTCGCAGGAACACAACAACCCTCAAGGGAATTGTTATTTGGCTGCGGAATTCTGTGAGGTGGAGGTACATTACCCAGTCGGGTAGCTTACAATTAGGCTCCCTCCCTCTCTTTTCGCCAGAGCTTCGTTTGTCAGTCAGCAGGGTGCACCGCGTGCAGGTGAAGTTGGCTTAGGTTCAAAGATGTTGATGAACTTACACCCCAAAAATGGGGTGTTTTCTATGTACTATGTTTGGGTCACTAGTTTAGAAGTATAGAAGTTTATTATGGTTAGATGGTAGTGGTATGGAGAGTAAATAAAGTCCTTGGTGATCGACACAATTTATTACGTTATTCACATAATAAAAATACCTAATAATAATTTCAGTTACACAAAACTACAAATATTTATGACAATATGTAAATCTAACCTATATTCGTAATGGATGCGGCCCGACTGGCGAACGTAGCCGGGAATGCATCGCGCGATATGCAATATTGCTGATGTCGCTACATGATTTTTACAAAAAAAAAATGGGTGTTTGTAAAGTCGGTTTACGGACGATAATTTTACGTGATAACGTCATAAGAAAACATCGGCCTATGGAGTGGAAGAGAGATAGATGCTTGCACGCTCGGCTCAGTCGGAACGTGACAATGAGTCATGCTTTTTCGTGCGTGCAGCGGGCGTTCATCGATTTACAAGAAGTTATTCATCATCATCAGGTCCATTTTAGTTTCCACTACAGGAGCACGACCCTCTCTCGTCCGTCCTAGACGGAAGGAGGATTTGGCTTACACTCCCCACGCTGTCCAGACGGGTTAGAGAGGCCTGATCGATATTTGATAATGTATTTCCCTTAGTCGCCTTGTACGACATCCATGGGAAGAAACGGAGTGATTCTGTTCTAGTCTGCCGGAAACCACACGGCACACAAGAAGTTAAACTAATGTTAGTTATCTAGTACCCATAGTTAGCAGTACAAGCGTTTCTTAGTCTGGGACTAGATAGCATGGGTCTGTAACTTGTCCTGGAGTATTTATTTATTCTCATCACAATGCCACAAGCACTGAATTAAAATAGAAACCAGCTAATAATCCAAAGCGATTACTCTTGCAACATCTGCTTCAGCAATTCGAGACTCATTCCGTTTCAATTCCGCTTTATTTGGAGCGGCAAACAATTCTTTTGATAAATCGTTTTTAATCCCAACAAAAACAGGATTATGCCAATTTAAGGAGACTTCATAATGGAATTAGTTCGTTTGAGTTGTTCTGGGCTGTTTGCGGATAGCGCTTTTGTCGGCATTCTTGTGCCCGTTATTTCTAAAATGAGTCTTGTAAGAAGGGGTTTAGTTTTAACTTAGTCTTGTTAACATTTTTTTGTAATTTATATTTTTATTATAACTGTTACGTTAACTGTTAAATGTAAAAAATTGTTTTAGAATTATTTTTAATCACGTGTCAAGCCCGGTCATGGGTCCAAAGCGTAGAGGCCCCTTGAGAATGCTAATGTAATGTTGTACTATTATTAGATTTTTTATTATTGTTACACACAAAACCATCCTTTAGGCTTCCGGAAAATTGTTATACGGCTACGCAGTACGTACGTACGAATTTATGTGAGGTGAAATGTATCCTAATATCAGTTACTTACCTTAAACAAACCCCATTACTATTAGTTTCAATCCTACTTTTGATATTGAAACCAGTTTGAAAGCAAATAGATGTTTCTAAAGGCAATCGATTAATCGTGGAAACCTTTGAATATAGAATGTTTTGAATACCTGTTCGCGTTTATTAACAGGAACTGTATTAGCAATATTTGCTTTCCAGATCAGTATTTTGCTGATAGATATATTTAATGCTTTACAACATTATGTGTAACGATATTCTTAACATAGTATACCAATAATACATCATTTCAAATATTGCAAAGCATTATTTCCTAGCTTCCTTTAGCTCTAACAAGACCAAATCGAAACTTCGATCAGAAACTACTTGTAACATTGCAATACCGCGGAACCTTGCGCTCGCCTTTCACCTTTCCTTGAAAGCTTCAGTCCATTCGAGTACCAAAGGCTACCTTGTATTTCCTTACCGACATCAGTTCCTTCCTATATTTTATTTCACGCTGCGCTACAGTTTGTTACAGTTAAATGAAAGGAAATAACAGGAAATACCATGTATTGCAGTTACACTTCTGTTAGCTGGATGTAGTTTTGTTTTTATTGAGTTTGCATGGCTTCGTGTTTTTTATTTACGAGTGCATATTGGAAATGTTACAGTAGATCTTGTTATATTTTTAGTTGCAGTAGATTTTAAGAGGCAATTTGAATCTACAATATCGTATTATATCGTACAATAACAGTGGAGTGTGAATGAGTGTGAATTCGTCGTCAACCCTTATTCATCCCACTGTTGGCATACGGGCCTCCCCTCAATCGAAGGGGTTTAGAGCATACTCCACCACATTGCTCCACTGCGGGTTGGCGGAGGCCAGTGTGTTCAAGCCGCCTAAAGGCTACTGACTTGGTTTAACGACTGTCATGTAATGACAACCGACGGCTTAACGTGCCCTTCGAAGCGCAAGAGGAGCTCGAGACCCATCCCTGGGTAGGCTATGGTCGACGTTGCTTGCGTGTTCGATTAGATTGACACGCGTAACGACGCCATCGAGTCAACGTAGTATACCATATAACTATTATTTATGCTGTGATAGAGCTCCTCGTGATGTTGAAATTATTTTTATCTAATCTCATACTGAAATTTACACATTAAGAAACTGAACACAGTATCTTAATGACAGTCTTTACGCACAAGCTATCAAAATAAATTTAAAAAGTTATTTTTCGATACAGCTCTTCTATGGACAACTGTATCGTAAAATAACTTTTTTACCATTTCGATACAGCTTCAGCCCTGGATACAGGTATTTTAAACAGGTTTCAATGCAAATACATTGCAACTGTGCAAAATTTTTCTACATAATCTGTGAACGCGGCGCCGCGCGGCGCGTCGCGCATGCGCACTACGCATGCTCGATCTGCAAATGGATTTATAGGTAAGAATTATAGCTGTTAAATTAACTTCATGGTTGTATTTAAAATATTATTATCATATATTTCATGAGATTAGATAAAGTAGTGTATGAAACTGCACATAATTAGGTATTAAAATACTCGTGTGGTCTATTATAACATTCGCCTTCGGCTCATGTTATAAACTCACACTCGTATTTTAATAACCCTTATTATGCAACGGTTTCATAAACTACTATTATTATTTATTTCTTGCAAAAAACTTTTTAATTTGGAGTGTGAATACACAAGTATTTCTACACATTCAAAAATTGTTATACTTGCATTTAAAAACGTTTGTCTATGTGAAATGAGATGAAAACATTTATTCTGTAATTAGGCCCTTGTGGGATATTAGACACATCTTACACATAATAAAAATAAATAAAATAAATAAAGTATATTTATTTCAGGTGATGACAACCCATATTGACAGTTTATGACTATAATATTAAATTTCATTTCATTTCAATTACATTTCAATATATAAATACAATAAGAATTAATACCTACATTATAATAGTCTCTCATACATCAATAACTTTAAAATTTTCGCGTTTTATGATTTATAAAAATAACAACGGGAATTAACGCACTCATGCTTAAGGGTGCATTTACATGCCTTTTATTATCATGTCAACGTCAGGCAATAATAAAAGGTATGTAAATACTCTTAAAATTTAATTCACGTTGTTATTTTCATAAAACGTTTTAAACATTTTTAATAATAATATATTTTTTCTGATCTTTTATTTTTATCTACTAGCGTTTCGGTATTGACCATTGGCGAAGAAGAAATGCATAAAAGAAATTGGTCAATATGGGCCTTTTTTTTAAATAATTACATAATGTACATTTTAAATATAAAGAGAGTCCCGTAATAATGTACCTATACAGTGATATTATTTTAAAATTATATTGAATATAATATTAAGGTTTGTGTTTGATTTATTATGTGATTAGCTTTACTTTGTCGTAAACCTAGTTCGCTTTCAAAACTATTTCTCGTCTTTTTCTGCTGTGTTTTTTGTTATTGAATGAATAATATATCAAAATAATTGCCCTCACACGTACTAGATAATCTGGCCGTAATTTTTCATAAATATCCAACATTAATATTCGTCGCGAAGTTACGTATAAACCCTCAAAATTAACGCTCACTGAGTCCGATATTGTACCAGGCGCTCGGTAGCGAGCTCGAGCGATTTTTTTGTAGATATATTTGATATTGGCAATTTTTTTCTAATCATGTAACGAATCGAGGAATACTATTAAATCAGGTGCTCAATTATAACATTTTTTTTCAATGCTTCAGTATCATATGGATAACGAATAAACCTGGGGCTCAACAGCCTAAGCTGAAGCCCAATCCCATTGAATATTTTGATTTCTAAATTGAAGTTATTGACAAACATCTTTAGCTTTATCGGTAGAGCTTCAGGGTTTCTACTATCTAAGCTAAACACAAGTGCGACTAATCTAAGCTAAAGACTGATTTTCGCAATAGAAAAATTCGTTGGGAGTCCGCTTCAAAAATCCCAAATTATGAACTTACGTCGCCTTAAAATTATATTCGATATAATTTTATAACAGTATTGTATGGTATCTTATTACGGGACTGTCTTTATATATAAAATGTACATAAACAAATATTTTTAAATTACGAATTTACGTTGCCTTATCGCCCAGACTTAGGGTTACCATCTGACCGGATAAATCCGGTCTAGACCGGATTTTAAAAGCTTAGACCAGACTCCGCCCGGATTTCATTCGAGACCGGATTTTTCGTCGTGCTAATAAATAACATACACCCGGCAATTACCCGGAAGATTCATCAGTACTTTTTTAGTATCATGCCACATAACGCAAACGTGCAAAGGGTTTTAGTCGCTTATGACTTCACAGTAGACGAAGCAAAGAAACCGGTTATCTGTTGAATCAATAAGAGCAGTGCTACTAACACAATATAACTTAAAAAATCTGACATGTGACCAATTTTACAGTGTAATTTCATTAAAACAAGACTTTTGAAAGCTGTTTCTGGTGCGCAGAAATACAAGTACAATTAGTACAAATAACATTATAATTAAAGTGAATAAAACGTAATTATAATATCGACTGAGTTTTATTTTTAGCCAAAAATCTGATTTTTTTACATAAATCAGGATTTTTTAACACTTGCAACCGGCTTTTCGATTTAAAGTCCTGGTAACCCTACCCAGACTCCAGCAAAACGGAACGGAGACGAGCGGAGAGGAGATGTCATAAATCTGACAGCGCATGCGGCGTCAAGCGGAGTGTTTAATGTATAGAAACACAATCTCTTTTCCGCACTTATAGCTCCGGACCTAAGAGTTCTCATAAATATGTCGGACCTGTTCAAACATTCCGATAATTATAAATTAAAACTTGCGATAACGAAATCCGAACTTATTGAAGACGACGCTATTTTAAATTGTTGTATATAATTAAAAGCGTCCCTTTTATATGATTACATTTTTAATCTGAATGTCCCCTAGCACCAAACTAAAAGGACATACTTTTCACTAAATCTGTAAAATACTATGCGTAGGAGATACCAAAACTTGTCATTTGGCCAATATGGTAATAGAAATATCAGATACCGACATTATTATAATTTAAAATATATTTTATCGCTTCAAGTGCTAATCAAGAACATTAAAAATTCATAACTGCAAGAGAAAATAAAAATTATCTTTAAAAACTTCAAAGCATGAGAACTAGCACAAGAAAAAACTACCGATACAACTGCAAAGAGGAAAGTTTTAAATAATAACTTTACATAAAAGAAACGCATTACGTTTCCTAATAAAAGCAATCCAATCTTCAACACAGCAAACGATGCAGTTACTTTCACGGCACACGAAGGAAATAATCCTTAATGCGTGGGGAAAGAAGACCAGAATTTTATAAAGAAAATTTTTGTAGATGAAATATTAAAGTTGTTATTTAAAAGATAAATTCTCGAGAAGCCAAGAGTCGAAAACAATCTGGCGGAGCAGCTCTTGAGCGGAACTTAAAACTTGAATCAATGAGCCAACGAAGTGTTTCGCCCGAGATATTGATCAAGTTTTAATGATACTTGATGGAATGGAATGATGTTTGACATTCGGTGTTTATTGATAGTTAGATATAGGTATAAAGGATTTATTTTATTTTTTAGAGCCATACAAAAGAATTGAAATAGATTTAAAAACCATACATTCATATTCATATTCATTTATTCACTTGCTTTGCAAAAAAAAAACACATGACATACAGGTCAGGTTAGGTGGTAAATAGATTTTTACAAATCACCTATTCAAGGCATTCGTGAAATATGTAGGTACCATTATCAACAAAAAATAACAATAATAAGATTAGATTATACAATATTATGATATAGTCTATACACTACATAACAGATTAGAACATTAATTTAAATAGTTTTAGTAAACCATACATTAAGTACCTCCACTTCACAGAATATTGCAGCCAAATAACAACCTCGTTAAGGGTTATTATGCTCCTGCGAGTGAGTGAGGTCACCAGAAAGGAAGGAGTAAAGGCTGGCAATGGATCGGCGATCCCTTGGTGTTGCTGATCTCCATGGGCGGTGGTGAGAGCTTTCCATCAGGTGATCTACATGCTCATTTGCCCTCCTCTCACATATAAAACAAAAAAAGGTGTGTAACAAATAAGCAAACCGTGTATGTTTTGCAATAGAAATAAAAAGAATAGCTAAGTACATAGATTTGCTCTAGTCGATCACAGCTTTGCTACTGCACTAATGGGTCAGTTACAATAAACAACTGCAGTGTCGTGTAAATACTGAAAAATGGTATCAAAACTTTTTTAAACTACGCTGGATTCAAAATAGGCAAAATACCCTCAT
Organism: Hypsopygia costalis; assembly: GCA_937001555.2. Classification (NCBI taxonomy): domain Eukaryota; kingdom Metazoa; phylum Arthropoda; class Insecta; order Lepidoptera; family Pyralidae; genus Hypsopygia; species Hypsopygia costalis. Next base: position 32,781,380 of record OW443329.2, read on the forward strand.
AATATTAAAGAGTTATCATAGCCTACAATTCAACTAGGTCCCATACTACTAACGCAGCATCTGCTCGCTTCAAGTGAACTCAGTTATTCACAGGAACATAACGAATCTCAAGGATATTCCTCTCGTAAGAACCTTGTGAATCGGCAGGGCGCACCTCGTGCAAACGAGATCGTCTTTGAGTCTAATTTGTATTTTTTTGAAGCAACTACCAATATTTTACAAGTTTCCGTATAGTTGCTCTTTACAACAACTAAAGGTAACTCTACCTTTAGTTGACGGCTGTTGCAACAGCCAATAAGATGATTCAAATTTAGATATGGGTCAGCTATTAATTTCTACAACCAGCAACTTCCAACAACTGACACAAAGGCTAGTTGCAGCAATTGCTACAATCACTCATTGCGTCAATCAACTGAGTGAAACAGAAACTAGTTGGTTGCGAGTTGCATATAATGTTAGCTATACACATACGAAAGATCTAGCTTTATACGTCCATGTATCATGTGTAATGGATTGGCAGTGATGTATGCATGAATATTATGAATATAAGTAGAGAAAGTAAGCATGGGACAGTTAACAAATTGTACGCAAATCGTGAAAATGGCTACCTAAATGTCGGACTGCACAACTAATAAATAAATAAATAAATATTTCTGGACAATTTACACAGCGCCATCTAGTCCCAAATTAAGCGCAAAGCTTGTGTTATGGGTACGAGACAGCTGATAAATGTACTTAAATACATTTTTTTTTAAATACATACTTATAATACATAGAAAACACCCAGACCAAGACAAACAGACATGTTCATGCACACAAATGTTTGTCTTGTGCGGGAATCAAACCCACGACCTCGGAGTCAAAGTGGCCATTGCTAACCATTCGACCACCGAGCTCGTTATTACTGGGAGATAAAATTTGTTATATTCTGCAAAGTACTAAATAAGAGTAAATATTCTCTAAGAGTAAATAACTCTACAATATCAAAAGTTCTATAACTCCTAAAGAAAATGCTGCTCCTTGAGAAGATATGTTTAAATTAATTTAACATAACTATACTCTAGTATTCTGAGCTGTTTTTCTAAATGCCAGTAAAACATTTCTGCAAAAAAACAGCTGTTTAATATTCTCTCCTTCTTTTCCACGGCTAAGCGTTAACAGAATGAAGTGCTCAGATTACCGCTATTTATTTCATTTTCAGCGATTCAGAGTGCTAGTTTTAAGCGTAAACAGTTTATAACCGGTATTTAGATGAAGAAACAACATATTTTTGCTAGATCGTTAATTCTAAATAATATTGTATGATATGTTAAAGTAATATTTAAAGTGACGTATTCGATTGAAATCGATATAATACTTAATAATTTAAAATGAGAACCTAATCTTGTCATTCATCTATTTTTTTTATACTACGTCGAGTGGCAGCCAAGCATACGGCCCGCCTGATGTGAAGCGGTTACCGTAGCCATATTGAAGCTCGAAACATAAAATATGGTTCGTGCGCCGCCAACCCCGCTGCCAACGTAGCATCTCCTTCTTTTCTGATGACCTCACTCACACGCAGGAACACAACAACCCTCAAAGGAATTGTTATTTGGCTGCGGTATTCTGTGAGGTGGAGGTTCATTCTCCTGTCGGGTAGCTAACAATTACGCTCCCTACCTCTCATTTCGCCAAAGCTTCGTTTGTCAGTCACCAGAGTCACCAGGGTGCACCGCGTGCAGGTGAAGTTGGCTTTGGTTCAAACACGTTGATGAACCGCTTACACATTAAAATCTAATAAGGAGTCTGCGGAATGTTCATCAAGTGATCAATAGCTGTACAACATCACAAATGGATATATTGGGGTGTAAGTGGTTCATCAACATATTTGAACCAAAGCCAACTTCACCTGCACGCGGTGCACCCTGCTGACTGACAAACGAAGCACTAGCGAAAAGAGAGGTAGGGTGCGTAATTGCAAGCTACCCGACTGGGGAATGTACCTCCACCTCACAGAATACCGCAGCCAAATAACGGTTCCCTTGAGGGCTGTTGTGTTCCTGCAAGTGAGTGAGGTCACCAGAAAGGACGGAGATGCTGCGATGGCAGCGGGGGTGGCGGCGCGCGAGCGATATTTTATGTTGCGAGCGTTAATATGACTACGGTAACCGCTTCACATCAGGCGGGCCGTGTGCTTGTCTGCCACCCGACATAGTATAAAAAAATTAAATAAAAAAATAATTAAGAAAATCATGTTATTGGCCTTAGTAAAGTGCTAATATGTATAAGAAATTTCAAACCGTAAACCGTGTTGGTTTTTTCCTTAAATATACGACTTTTTGATATGTCGCTTCTAAAAATGTGCTTGTTAGCCTCGAATTTATCGCCCAGTTTAGTGTCCAGGTGAATTAATCGCTTCCCAGAGTGCTTTTAGGTTCTCCCAGGTAGATGTATCCTTCAAAAAGAACAACAAAGAAAATCATGATTGCATATCAGACGAGCTCGGTGGTCGAATGGTTAGCAATGACCACTTTGACTCCGAGGTCGCGGGTTCGATCCCCGCACAAGACAAATATTTGTGTGCATGAACATGCCTGTTTGTCTTGGTCTGGGTATTTTCTATTTATTATATGTATGTATTTACAAAAAAAAAATGTATTTAAGTATTATATCAGTTATCTAGTACCCATAGTACAAGCTTTGCTTAGTCTGGGACTAGTCTATCTCAACGAAAGCAGCAAATCAAATTTTGATTAAATCGCCCATTGAGGTTTCCTCAGAAAACTACAGCATGGTATTTTAAAAAATGAGCGTTTTTTAAACATTACCACATAAAAATAATAACAAAAAATTCACATTTTGATGGCTAACATGATTTTATTTCATTGTTTATGGCGTCCATTTCAGTAAGCGTACGTAAAACTTGCGTTTTACGAGTTTAGAGCTCGAATCACCCCGAGGAGCGTTACCTACGGAATCAATTTTAGATGGAACCTGCCGATTTTATGACTGTTTAAAAACCAATTCGCAAGGTCAAACCTCAAAGTGTTGACATTGATGTAAATAATAATTTATGTTAGACGTTGGATAATAGACTAGGGCTGAAGCCTTCGAAAATGGTTAAAGGGAAAAAAATATAGTAGGATGAAACCTATTGGAAAAGGAAGACAATACGACAAAAAATAAAGGAAAAATAATTTACGGGTGACCTGAGGTCGGGAAGTGGTAAGGGGCAAGCTTTTAAGGGTAAAAAATTGGTTGCCTGTAAAGTCGGTATACGGGCGAAAGTTTTACGTGACAACGACTTTGAGTGGTAAAATGTTTTCGAGTGGAAGGGACGCATGCCTTTCACTTTTTATGTCTGTCTCTCTCGCTCTTAGAAGGGACGCGTGCCTTTCACTCGCTCTCATTGTAAGCGCATAACGTGAGCCAGTTTCTTGAAGTGTCACCCGGCTAACCAATTTATAAGACGTTGTCACGTCAAAAACGGTTTATCTCGATTTTCAAAAAGCAAGAAAAAATATTTTAATCTCTATTTTTTTTGCCGAGGTCAATCGTAGGTCTAATATGGTTATCTACGTCCGCCATCAGTGTAGGTGATTACACTAACTGTGTCATACCATAGGGTAAAGTCGTATAATATTCATTCAGCATGGTTAGTAGACTGTGAACCTAGCCGTTCGGCGTGATGGACATTAAAGCGCTAAGTATGAATTATTCCCAGTCGCCCCCGCGGGGACTGCCACCGGTGGCAAAAGGGAATAAAAAGTCCCAGTCGCCGCCGGTGGCAACTGGGAAGTCCTTGTCTCCACTTCAGTATCGCTGTACTTTGCTCCATCGTAGAGTGTAACAGGATTAGGCAAGTTATTCTAAATCTGCCTTATTTAGACGATATCATTCAAATGAAGTTTCCTACTTTTTAGTATTAAAAAAAACTGGTGTTTTGTATCATAGGTAATCGGTCTCTTTATAATAATAGAATTAGGAAAGTAATAGTAATTAATAGGAAAAATATTTTAATGATATACAGTACAAAATCCTTAGTAGGTAGGTAGGTTAGGTAGGTACTTATAGGAGTCATATAAGTTTATTCATAATTTTTATAAAGTTGGTTCCAATTTTTAAATACATAATTCTATTTTAAAACACGTTACCATCATCCGATCATTCGCACAATCGTATAATCATGTTATTCTCTAAGATGGAGCAAGCAATGTACAGCGAAACTGAAGTGGGAGCAAGGACTTCCTAGTCGCCACCGGAGGCAAATGGGAATAAAAATTCCCAATCGCCGCCGGTGGCAGTCCCCGCGGGGGCGACTGGGAATAATCAGTTGAAGGCATCTGCTGGCATGAATTAATTGATGCAAAAAGTATGTAATAAATTTTAATGTCTAAAGTATGTAATAAATATTAAATTTTAATCAATGAATATAACTTCACATTTTTTTAATATTTAGGAAACTACGCGTATAAAACCGGTTTTGCAGCAACAATTTATCTTGATTGGTAATATTTATCATTATTAATATTCAAAATTTGTTTATCGGAAGGAGATTGTCTCAAAACAATGTTTGTGTGAATTGAATCACTTTTCACTGAATGTACAGAATTATGAATCGGTTGACACCTTATCATCACATTACAATCGGATAAATACTTTGGGCGCTACGGAGAACCATTTCAATTTAAAACCTAGTAAACCAACCAGGCAAAATGACCTTTACCCGCCCCGCTATCGCGCCCAGCAAACCAACATAGACAGTTTGTAATTTAGAGCATAGATCATACAACCTATAAAATAACGGATAATGTCTTCCATGGAAATAGATATATTCTAATTATCATCCTATTCCATTACAACGTCAATAATATGGCATCATTTGTTACAAAACTTTAAATTAATACTCATCAACAGACAGACACTACATGACTTTTACAAAACTTCTATTAGAGTTAAATAAACAGTAATAAATTTATTCACTGTGTTTATTTTCTTAGTTACAATTTTGTGCAAAATTTATTTCTTCTTGTCTCATATTTCTTTATTATTGTACAACAAAGCTAATTCAAATACAAAATTTCATTCGTGGCACTGCAACTGCTATATGTTCTTGTTATTCATAATGTTTTCATAACGGTTAGTTTAAATAAATGCACATTTTAGAATCACAAACCGTAATTGATCCACGACTTTAACCTGTTTTAAATTAAATAACATCATAACGAAATGCGCTGATAATCATACACAAGTAGGCGTTCTATATTTGGACATGAGCAAGGCTTTCGACACAGTCGATCATAATATACTTCTGAACAAAATGGAAAAATGCGGCATAAGAGGAATAGCTTTATCTTGGTTTGAAAGTTATTTGAAAAACAGACTACAGTGTGTCCAAATTAATAGAGTAGAGGGATCAGTCCAAAATAATTACGAGTCATCATATAAAGTAAACAAATTCGGTGTCCCGCAAGGCAGTATATTAGGACCATTATTGTTTCTAATATACATTAACGACCTTCCGGAAGCAATAGCACATCAATGCTTGCTATTTGCTGATGACACGACTATAATAATAAAAAATAAAAATACTGACACATTTGAAAATGATATTAATATAGCTCTCAACGACATTATAAATTGGTTAAATAATAATAATTTAAAAATTAATCTTTCTAAAACGCAATTCATGCAATTTCTGACTTATCAAGCTAAACCTCTCAATCTGACTATTAAATATAATGATATCAGGATACAGGAAGTTACAAGAAACAAATTTTTAGGCATCACTCTGGATTCTAACTGTAACTGGAAAGACCAGATATCAGAATTGTGCAAAAAAATAAACAAATTTATCTTTGCTCTTTGGAGGCTCAAAAAAATTGTGTCTCGAGAAGCTGCTCTTTTGGCTTACCATGGCTACGTCTGTTCGCTACTTAGATATGGCATAGTTCTTTGGGGAAACTCGGTAGACTCGGACCGAGCATTTGTAGCCCAAAAAAAATGTATTCGTACCATATGCGGAGCAGATCGACGCGACACATGTGTGCCTTTGTTCAAAGAACTCCGTCTTCTGACCGTTCCATCTCTGTACATATATGAAACGGCTCTTTTTGTTAAACGTAACCTAGACTTATTTGAAAAACTTGACGATGTAATGAAAAGATCGAACAGACGTAAATACAATTTAATTTACCCTAATACTAAATTAAAATATAGGAGCAACAACTCATACTGCATGTGCATTAAAATATATAATAAACTACCAGACTCATTGAAATGTTTGACATTATATAAGTTTAAAAAATGTTTATTTGATTTCCTGGTTACAAATTGTTTTTATTCCATAAATGACTTTTTCAATTATAAATTCTAAAATCATGACATGTTTATAAGTATGTACTTAATATTTAATTTGCAATGTAAAATGTTAATTTAAATATATAACTTTGTTTTCTTATTTTTATATAAATATTCACATGCCATTTTGGTGGAATATGCTAAGGACCATACAATTTATAACGCCTTATTGTTGTTAACCATATTCTGTGAATAAAGTATCATTCATCATTCATTCATTCATTCATTCGAAAACAAATGAATCTATTTCCGCTTAAAAAAGCAAACGCTTTCTCAATAAATATGTTGAGTTAAGTTAATCACTTATTTAAATATTGTACTCAATCTAAAATTAGCTCTCAAGTGAATGAGCAAAGCAAACCGCGAGCAGCGAGTATCGTTTGCGGCCTGCGATGGGGCCGTGTTGAAAACTTTGGTTTGCTCAGCGATTTTGATTGAGTAAAGAATGTAATTTACCGGAAAATGGTTGAAAAGGGTAAAAAGGAACATTCTGTCGCGACTGGCTTCTCTTTATGTGGAGAGGAGTTGAAACCCGCCACTTTTGGAGCAAGTTTCAATGCCTCTAAGTCGAAAGCTTCAAGTTTCAAATATCATTACGAGTACGGTTAATTCGCTTTTCTGTTCCGCTGTTTGACATTTGTTTCTACGAGTAAGTTTGAATGCCTTTGTCCCGGTAACATAAAAAGCTTTGTCTTTTTAGGGGTCCAATTTTTAGCGAAAAAATAAGGGCGCCAGGTGGGTTCGGATTACACGCATCGATTTTTCTATGACGCAGTTACAATGACTTCAATGATGCGAATATGTATATATTTTATTTTTATTTTTTTATACTACGACGGGTGGCAGACAAGCATACGGCCCGCCTGATGTGAAGCGGTTACCGTAGCCATATTAACGCTTGCAACATAAAATATTGCTCGCGCGCCGCCACCCCCGCTGCCAACGCAGAATCTCCTTCTTTTTTTCTACGACTTATTTGATACGACTATTGAAATTCATCACAGATTTTTCTTATTAAGGTAATTGTGACATTTTGGGAAATGCTTGAATTCTAAGACCCGCGAGTTATTCTTGAAAACTCAGCCTACTCTACGCACATGTATAGAACACCCATTGCCAAAATAGACTGAAGCCATGCTGACTGTGATTATGGTCAAGTAAAGGGAAACAGTCCTGAAGCACTAGCTTAGCTGTCCTAATAGCACAGCTGCTATAAAATACATAGGCTCATTGCTTGGGTGTGTTACATTATGTTTTTATACACAATTATGATCCAAATAGTGCGTATAAGGTCCGCCTGATAGTAAGCAGTTTTTTATACTTCCTGGGGTGGCAGACACGGATGAGCCTGATGTGTGTTACCACATTCTATAGACGCTTGTAACATAAAGTCTCGGTCGCACGCCGCCACCCCGGCTACAATCGCAACACCCACCTTCCCGGCAACAGGTTGACAATACGCTTTTAGAAATTGTTATTTCCGTAGTCTTCTGTGACGTGAAGGTACTTCACAAGTAGCGTAGCTTATACTCGTAATTAAGGCTATCTTTTGCTAGAACCTAACATGTATCCACATAGTCATAAGAATGATATTAATATAAACTTTCCCTAATTAATATAACTGAATAATTAAAATACATCTTACGTAATAATTAATTTAAATTATACAAGTTAGAGCAAAGAGGACAACTTTAGCACAGTTATTTTCACTTAGCATATAGAGGGAGCTTGTGACATGGCTTTTGCAGCGAGTTTAGATGCCTTTCGAGAACTGGAGTAACTCGGAGCAAGTTTCATAATATCGTTCAAGTTAATGCGCCGTTCTATTTTGCTTTGTTTAACATTTGTGTCGTTTGCGAACGTTTTTGAATTACTTAGAGCTTTCATGTTCTAGTTAAATGGCAAAGAAATCCAAGATTGAAGTGAATAGGGATGGTGAATGTACGACATCAAATTACCTAATGAATTATGATAAATTGGGGTGGAAGTGGATCATCCACATCTTTCGAACTAGAGTCTTTTTGGAGTGGTAGAGCAATTATGAAATGGGCTTGCTCGACCGGGGAAGTACCACCCTCTCACAGAATATCGACGTGAAGCAGCAATGCGTTTCGTTCGGTGAGTGAGAGATCCGGAAGCCCAACCTTCCTTCCCTATCCCCTCCTTCCTTCCTTCCCTTCCTCCAACACCTTAGTGGACAACGCATTGGTAGCGCCCCTTGTGTTACTAATGTCTATAGGCGGCGGTGACCACTTTCTATCAGGTAGCCCGCTTGCTTGTTTGCCTACTGTATGACATAAAAAAAAAAAAAAAAAAACTAAAGCCAGCCTCAGGTGATACACTTCTGTCGACCAGCTAACGAAGCTACTAAATCAGGAGAAAGCCGATATGCTGGGGAATCTCTTTGCTTATACACGCATTTAAACGACGGGGACGCCGCACCACCTATCATCCCGTGGTGTGATAATTCCATGTCGGATGGAATAGATGCGTTCTGCCTCCATCGGTTTTGTCAAGAAGAAAGCAATGTTGTCCGGCATTCACTCTTCAAGTGCCGCTTCTAGTCGCGGAAAGACATTAGCGTTTATCAAAAATAATTATTATTGTATGCTGTGTTCACGTTATTTTCTTTTTCGTACGTACTGCATGTACTCGTATACACGCGTAAGTGTTGAATAAGCGCTTTGTAGTCAATTTTTACTGTCGTGATGTTCGGCTATGGCTCATATATAATTTATATGAGCTGAGTCACACATACAAACTATGTTTCAAATCAGAACGTAATCCGATTACAATTTTCAGCACTAAATAAAATAAATGTTTCAGCAAAGACACACGCGATCCTACTAAATGAAACCGAGTGTAAAATAATCCTCGGATGTTTAAAGTTTTATTAGCATTTCAAATTCCGTTACTCATTCGCCATTTTCAGGGCTACTGTAAAATTTATGGGTGTGGTGTAAAATAGACGAAGGAACAATGAGCGAGTGAATCATCTATATATCATATTATGAAGGGAAAGTAGCTCGTGGATTTAAGTACCATAGATACCGCAAGCGGTAATAGATATAATAGAATAGGGTGTATGTAGCTCGAGTAATTTTTATTAGACAGGCTATAAATAAACGTGGCTCTGGCGAAAGATAGCACATACTGCAGCCAAATAGCAAAACCTTCGAGGATTGTTGTTTTCCTGCCAGTGAGGTACCAGACGTAAGGAGAAACCATGCAGGTATTGAACAGCATGCATGCAGGTATTGAGGGTACCAGGCGTGCTTCTTGCGTACAGGCTTTATATTTTTCAGGTTTTATACTTCACTATGACAACATAACATCTGGCGGATCGAATGTTTGTTTGAAATATGTGCTACGCTACAACTTAAGTTTGTATTCGAACAGAACGGTGACAAGATATTCAGACACATGCTAATTAGTACTTGTCGGCAAGCCTTACTCATGCCACTGCTGGGATACGAGTCTCCCCTCAATTGAAGAAGAAGAAAACATTTATTGGAACATAACACAACACTATTACACAAGTTACAAGATAGCTGTATAAATAATATAGAAAGGAGAACGAAATAGTGCTGCATGATGCCCCAAATTGGACCCAGCTCAGCATTATCCCGTGGACTGACTATGTCAAGTGTCTCAAAACTGAAGAATCCAGCCAGGATTATTACAAAAAATATTAGACAAGAGAAGATATTTACAATAGGTTGGTTAGTTGACTATTTTTTTTTTATGTGAAAACGTCGCAATAGCTGCAGTATTCTGTGAGGTGGAGGTACTTCCCATGTCGGGTAGTTTAAATATACGCTGTACCCTACCACTCTTCTGCTAGAGCCTCGTTAGTAAATCAGCAGGGTGCATCATTTACAAGTGAGGTTGGCTTTGGCTCTAAATATCGTGGCGAGTTTCATACACCCTAAATATGTTCTTACAAAATTATATAAAATCTGCCCTTTATAAATAACTTAGCAATAGAATAACGAGATGAAAAGACCTACTTTAAAATTTCAAGCAGGATTTTCAAAGGAAGGAATTTAATGGTGCTCACGAGGCGGAACAGCGGAGGTTCTACTCAGCTGGCTTGCTAACACCCGCACTTATTCAATGCCTTCCAACCGATTGTGCATTGTAAGTATTTTGAGAAATTGGTACCTACAACAGCTTGCATTATGATGCAGTTGGCATCTTTGTTACTGAGTGAAGGTGGATCTTTATTACTGAGTGAAGTACCAGAGGATCAATTCTCGTAATTAAAATAATAAATATAATATTTAATATTTCTTGTCAATTTTACACAGCGCCATCTAGTCCTAAATTAAGCGTAAAGCTTGTTCTATGGGTACTAGAAACTGATAAATGTATTTAAATACATTTTTTTTTTGTAAATACGTACATAAAATACATAGAAAATACCCAGACAAACAGACATGTTCATGCACACAAATGTTTGTCATGTGCGGGAATCGAACCAGCGACCTCGGAGTCAAAGTGGCCATTGCTAACCATTCACCACCAAGTTCGTCAAATTAAATGTAAATAAAATTTAGTCAAAATTCACGTAATTAAAATGTACTCATAATTCAGTTCCGATCCAGTCTCGACCTCACAAATGTCAAATTTGGTACAATATGAAACTTCAAACTTTAATTTGAATGAGATTATGTCGAAATATGATCGAAAATTAAACTAATTTTGAATGGTATTTTGCCAAAAATAAGAATTAATAATAATTAATTAATGAAATCAAGTGTATATTTTTTAGCAATTCATAATTCAATCTCGATTCGGTCAACTTTAATATTGCGATCGTTGGCCTTCAGGTTTATACCTATACACGTGTTTCATTATTTTTTTAATACCACTAGGGTGGAAACCAAACATACGATCTGCCTGATGGTAAGCATTCATTGCAGCCTGGACGCTTGCGACACCAAAGGTATCACTCACGGGTTGTCGATATTGTAAAAACCTTTAGCCTTTATTTCAATAAAGCCCATACTGATGAAATCTATATATATAAAAGAAAGTCGTGTTTGTTACAACACTTATAACTCGAGAACGGCTGGACCGATTGCCATGGTTTTTGATTTGTTGGATTTGTCTCCGTCCAGAATAGCAGAATAACTATTAAAAACATTGGAAAAATTTACGAAAAAAATAAAATAAAAGAAAAATCATTTTTCCATACAAAATGTTCGTGGATGTCGGACCTGTCAAATGTATGCGTGCGTTCAGAAATGTGGGTATAGGATAATAAGTATTAAAACATTGACAAAATTGTCGAAAAATTAAATTTGAAAACGGATTGGGATATTTATTGATTTTCAATTAAATGTCAAATCGATTGGTCTAACTTTTACGTCGCGAAAGTTGTCCGTTGTTGTTTTGAAAATTGTTTATGAATGAATGCTTGAAAATTAATATTAATTGGTTGTCAAGTGTCATGGTACTTTATTTTGTGACATAGTAAAATACTGAACTTAATATTTACCCACTGCTGGGTAATATTTACTCACTGCTGGGTAATATTAAATACGGGTCTTCCTTCAACTGAATATGTTTCGAGCATACTCCACCACGCTGCTCAACTGCGAGTTGGCGGACGCCAGTAATTTCAAGCCGCCTAAAGGCCACTTGGCTTAACGACTGCCATCTAATGATAACAACCAGGACCGACGGCTTAACGTGCCTTCCGAAGCACGGAGGAGCTCGAGATAATCTAATGATAACAACCGGGACCGACGTCTTACGGGCCTTCCGAAGCACGGAGGAGCTCGAGATAATCTAATGATAACAACCGGGACCGACGGATTAACGTGCCCTCCGAAGCACGGAGGATCTCGAATTAATCTAATGATTACAACCGGGACCGACGGATTAACGTACCTTCCGAAGCACGGAGGAGCTCGAGATAATATAAACTCATCCATGGACAGGCTACGGTTGACGTTGCTTAACTTGCGTGTACAATTAGACTGACACGCGCAATGACGCCATCGTGCTTCTCTATTATTTTCTATTATTCATTATACCTATATTAATTTCAAGACATCATAAATTCGACATTCATTGACAATTAGGCGGTACGAAGTTCGCCGGGCCAGCTAGTAATTAAATAATTAAGAGTGCTTACACTCTAAAACGTCGCTTACGCTCAAAATGTGGTATGTGTTAACTAAAAATTTTGTACTTAGGACCTTTTTATAATCATAAGCTTTTCACATCGCATGCGATTTGTCATAGTAAAAATAAATATAAATATTGTCAGACAAATTACACAGCGCCATCTAGCCCCAAAGTAAGCGAAGCTTGTGTTATGGGTACTAGACAACTGATAAACATACTTATGATACATAGAAAACACCCAGACCAAGACAAACAGACATGTTCATGCACACAAATGTTTGTCCTGTGTGGGAATCGAACCCACGAGCGTTGGTGTCGAAGCCGCGTCATTGACCGCTACGCCACCGAGCTCGTCAAAAAATACGCATACGGGTAATTTACGATTACGACAGATCTGCATGCGAGGTAAAAAACGCTAGTCTCTAAAAAGGCCCTAAAGTACAAAATTTTACGTTAGCACATAAAATACAAACTTTCATCCCCTATTTTACACATTTAGATATTGAAATTCACAAAATTCTTTATCAGTTATTATTGCTTGTCTAGGCTATAAAAGGAACCTATTTGGAAATTTCATAGTTCTTGTTTCGGTTGATTCGGCCGTTGAAAAGTCAGTGGCGCGAAAAATGCCTGCCTCTTTATATTACTAGTGCAAGTACATTTGGTAGTTTAGATTTGTGGAACTATTTCTGGTATAGTTGTGTTTCTATACAATTTTACTTATCTTCGAAAATACAAAATATAAATATATACAAGAGATACAAAATAAAGAATGTAACTATTAAGTAATTTCGGTGTTTTCTTAAGGTAAAAAATGTTATCGTCAATATTTATATTTTGTCTCCCGAGGGTCTTTTATGATTAAAATTTCAAAGTATAAGCCGAAAAATTCGATTTCTTTTCTTATGCATAGGCACTTCATTTGAACCAATTATATAAGGTTCACGGCAATAAATCTTATCTAATGTACAGCATATAATAATAATATATGTATCAGATATTGAGATTTATTTTGTTGTTATCATGACATGGAAAAAGTCGTATTTTTGGGTGGAAATTGTAAATATTTGCCACAGAACTATTATTTAATTTTTCATTTCGGAGTTGGCGCGGTTTATTCTTTTTGTCTATATACAGTAGTAATAATTAGTTTAATACTCAAGTTTCCAATTTTTTTGGCATTATTTATACGCAGTTGTGTAGTTAAAATTATTGAATCGACTTGCTTATTGCTCATTCTTTCATGAGATATTGAAATTTTTTGCAGCATATCGTTCACATCCCACACATATAGATGTACCATTATGTATATACATATACATATTGATGAGCTCGGTTGTCGAATGGCTAGCAATAACACTTCCGACTCCGAGGTCGCAGGTTCGATCCCCGCACAAGACAAATATTTGTGCGCATGAACATATCTGTTTGTCTTGTGAGTGTTTTCTATTTATTATGTATGTATTTACAAAGAAATAATGTATTTAAGTATAATGTCAGGTATCTAGTACCCATAGTACAAGCTTTGCTTAGTTTGGGATTGGATAGTAGTGTGCAATTCTTCCAAGAATATTTATATCTATTTATTTATACCCGTGCATGCACAAGTGTTATCCCTCTATTCATTCATTTTCAGAGACTTCTCAAGTTAATGTTTAACATTCATGCTGAAGTATAAATTCAAAGTAACGTACTTAAAGAACATTTTCGCGTGCACGTCTGCATTGAGCGAGGCTTTAAAATCGTTTTCGCGTCCCACTGAACTCGGCACAACCGGTTTAAAACCATTTATTACATTGGCCTCGCATCGATTTGTCCAAGCTTAAATTGTTTCCTATTTTGCTGAATATTTTATTGTACTGTTGATGCTTATACAGACGTTTCGGGTTATTTTGTTTCTCGTTTAATTTAAGTGATTTTGTTTTAGTCTATCGGTCATTCAGTCACTCATAATTCCGTTTCGTCCACTGCCGAATATTTAACCTGCCTCCATGACAAAAATATTCAATAGACAGATAAATATCTTCCATATAGATACAATTTTGAAAGTAGCACGAACCACCTATGGCGGGAATGATGAGGAGGAAATCGCTTGAAATGCGACGGACATAAAAAAGGCAAAATCGACTTTATATACATATTTATAATCCATAAACCAAAGAAAAAGTTATAATCCATACATATATAATATTATGAGGAATAAAATAGTAGTAAAAAAAATGAGAAAATTAGGTCTCATAAGGCGAGCCAACTCCTTCATTTTGTTGGACCGTTTGTCTAAGTTCTTTAGAAATTTGATAAAGAAACTAAGTCACTCAGTTGGTCACCCAGTTGCACTTTCGACGTTCAACGTCCGAATGATACAACTAAGTATTAGGCATTCGGCACACGGCTGGTCGCATCATCGTACTGATTACTAACCAGCGTACAAGTACGAACTTGTACTTGTACGTTGGCGTTTTAAGTATGCAGTATGAGAGCGTGCCGAGCGCGTACAACTCTCAACTATTCCGCACACAGCTCGTCGCTTCGACTTCCCATCGCGGCATTAAAGTATCATTCGATGGTCGTTCTGTCTTTCTTGGTTAATATCCCGGATCTGGTGATCTGATTAAATTAAAATTGCACTTATATAAAAAGTTAAACACCAAGTCCTTATCAAAATAAGGACTTGGTGTTTAACTTTTTATACTATGACGGTGTATTTTTTTATATTTTTTCTAATTTGGCCTTAAAAAGAAATTTTCAAGATTGCCATAGTATAGAAAGTCAAACGCCAAGTCCTTAACAAAGTGTAATTTCTGATGTAACTTTCGTTTATTTTGAATAGTTTTTTTTTTCAGCTTATCGTACACTGTAATGTTGTTAGTAATGTTTTTAGTCTGTCCAAAAGCCACTAGCTAGATTTCTTAATACGGCTTCATTTCAAGCGGGCATCCCACGCCTCGTCCTAATTTTTTATATAATGTAAAACGTGTCACAGTCACTTCTTTATAAAGACTCTTGTAGCATTCGGGACATCGTTCATATACCTACAGATTTTCATTACAGATTTATTCTGCAGAAGAAACAGGTACTATATATATTACTGATCAATTAATTTCTTCCCATAGATTTACTGCTGAATCCCAATCAAGTATAAAATTACGTAAATACAATTTGAATGAATAATGTCTATTGATGGCTATTAAAATTTTGATAGGACTGAAATTATTCCTGACGACGGGGACTAAATTAACAGAGAGTGTTCACGGCCTTGAACTCGAATTGCGGACGGATTCCTGGAATTCCGATCTTAAGGCTAACAAGGGAAGGCTTCAGACCCGAAGATTCTAAAATGTTCTGATAAAACGTTATCGGTATGTAAAGCAAAGATATTAAAGGGACTCCAGTCAATACTCCGGTATCTAGGGACAATTTGGATCTGAAAATAAAAATACATTTTTAAGCAGTACGACAGAGAAAATATATTCCACAACTACACTTGTTTTGTAAACTCCTTGATCTCTACCACCTCATTACTAGGATAAGTCAAGACGTCATGTAGAGTTTCTGCATGTCGCATCTGGGGTTCATATTCTGATTAGGTAGCAACAAGGGATAATTACCAAGCGTTCAGACGATTTTGCAATTAATGTTATTGGAATCGATGTGTTAGGTAACACACTCACTGTTTTAGGTCCCCGATAATGCTAGATTTTTAAAATCAGTGGTGCACGGCAGTTGACCTTTATTTGACTAGTCTACTTCTTTCAGCTTTAAATGCCTTATTTGCCATATTGGTGTCTCTCACATTTCCTACAGGGGAAGTCAAATTACAGCACATTCCTACTGCTACTAATTTCTTCTGATTAAATTCGTTGTAAGTTCCAAGGCAGCCGTACTTATAACAATTCCCGGGATTACAGTAGTGGCTTCATTGTTCATTGACTTTTTGGCCAATGTGATCGCCGCTGTTAATTCTGGCTACACAGGAGACATTGTGATGGGAATATGACGTAGTCCTCGTTAAATAGCAGGAGGTCTTTTTTTGCATCATCAGCACTACTACGGATACTGCTACGGATGTCCTCATTCCCGAGTATTATTACGTAGACATACTCTAAGCATAGCTCTCTCGATCGCACGCTGTGGAAACTTGAATATGCCGTAACCGTATAAACGCTTTTAATACAAGGAGTATTGCTCGCGCCCTGGCACCCGCACTGCTACCGCCGTATTTCCTCATATCAAGTAACTACACTCACTCGCAGGAACACAACAATCTTAGGAATATTCTACAAATACAAATTCAAAATAATTTATTTGCAATAAACAGGGTAACATTTAAACAGATGTTATTGTAAAATACATCACCAGCCTATTTAGCCACTTTAAAATAGCATGCCAAATGAATTTAATTTTAATCTAATTAAAAATATTTATTTCAATACATTTAGAATTGATAAATTAACATTAAATTTGTCAGTAATCATACATCACCAGTCTATTAATTAAATTATTGTACAATTGCATTCAAATGTCATTGGAAGTAAATTAAACTAAATTTTATAAATGTAAATAAAATGTAATTGATTAAAAATTTAACTTTCTAATTTAGCTGCGGTCTTCTGTAAGGTGGAGACACTTTTTCAATCGGGCTCAACATGTTCTACCTATCTTTAGACAGAACTTTTTCAGTTTAGTTGCCGAGATGCTGCTCCAGGGGTGCCACCACATATTATTTTTATATCGCCATGAGCACCAAAGAAGCATATAGCCTGACTGATGTAAAGCGGCGATCGCAATTCAAAGACGCTTGTAAGAGTAGGAAAATCGTTCGCAAGTCCACACCACTGCTGTTAAGTCAGCATTTCCTCACGTCGTGATGTCGTTTGATGAAATTGTAGTAAGTAGGAGTCCAGGTGGCAGTAATCTAACCACACGATTGAAGTTACAGAAATTCGCTAGTTAGTGCATAACGTTGCATTCTTCAGACAAAAAAATGAGACATGTATTTAAATACTAATAAACAATCTTAAAAATTGTAAGAAAGGGGCCGAAAATAAAAGGAAGACATTCGACGGAGAACCAAATTTATCGACATTATGTCTAATCAGCAAGCTAAAGTGACAGTTGCCCGGCCACATTTGACGAGTCAGCGATTGTAGATAAGGAATATTGCATATGCAATATTCCGCTATAGACAATAGTGGGTAGATATAGACTGATAATAATAATAATGAATCAGATAAATAAGCTATAATACATAATATTAAGTGGATTTCCATTACTTTGCAACTAAGGAACTAGAAGCATCAGAATTCCGTATTTAACGGAAGAGTTGACTACGAAGTACGTAATCAGAATGGACTACTTTGGAAAATTAAAACAGAATCAGCGCGGACGACGCGGCCGGCAGAGTTTCTGCACCTTACTTGTTAATAAGAAAGCTCTTCCGGACTGAAAGTAAACACGGCGAGTGGCTCTTAGCTATGAATTCCAACTCTGACACAGACACACTAGAATAGACAGGGCCATTGGGTAGAAAAAATATTCTCTTTCGTTGTCATGAAACTGAAGATTTGCCTAAGAAACGTGGGTCGTATATGTGTAAACTATTTTATATTCTAATAATCCTTACATTTATATTGTTTGACTAGCAAAGTACCCGTGCTTCGCTACGGGAACACTCCTGATTTGCGTCTATTTTTGTTTCGTATTGACCATTATCACAAACATACACCATTTAGGTTAAGACGTCCCGGTAAACAATATTTTTGGCATTCTCACCAGGAGCAATAATTGCAATGCTTCCAGGAGATCTTACTCCTGAGCAAACTACATAAAACTGATCATGAGAGAAGCAGTCCTGTCTCAAGTCAACCCCAGCGACCTTTAGAGACTGCCCCTCATCTTTGTTAATGGTCATAGCGAAACACCTTTATGGGAAATTGAAGTGAAGTCTCTTAAATTGAACTGGGTGGTCTTATGGAATAATGGGAATGCGGGTTATCAAGAGAGATTCCTCAACAGCGCATCCTTTACTGTCCTCACTCAACAACTCATCGTTCCAGTTGTTTAATACGTGAACAATGGTGGCACGAACCTCCTGATGATACACCTCCGTTCCATGCAAGTGGTAGGAGATGGAGCGGAACAGGCCAGCTCCATCACCTTCCAAAGCTATAATGGTATGGGGCATCATCACACCTTCCACAAATATAAATTTAGTGAATCTTGACTTCATTGTTTGAAAAATACGGAAATTCATTAAGTAGGTAAAAACCTATTCTAAGTACCGACTTTATGGGAAAGTCGGTACTTAGAATATATTTTTCAATTAGTTTTCGACACCAGATATAGCTTCATTTGAAGGACGCAGTTTCTTTTACGCCCTACGCGCGCGATGGATTACCTCCGGGGGTAACTACTGGAATGAGGTGAGCGATAAACCGTCATGGATAACCCCATGGTTTGAAATAATCTCTCGTATATACCCTTTCCTTAATAACGAAACCATAGCGCGCTGTACAAATGCTAGGTATAGCGCCATCTAGTGATAAGTTAATTCAAATATAAATATAACATTTTTTGACATTTCTTGTCTGGGCGCTGGTCAAAAGTTAATCAGTTACCCATAAACATCCCCTTTTTTTTCTATACAACTATTCTACCAAGTCTCAAAATCGTAGGTGAATCGGTTTCCAAGAGGGTTTTTTTTTCAACCCCCTATTTTAACCTCTTAGGTGTGAAATTTCGGAAAATCCCGTCTTAGTGCGCGCTTACATTGTATGAGGAACACATATCCAAAGTTTCAGGTTTCTAGCTTCAGGGGTTTGGGCTGTGCGTTGATTAGTGCGTCAGTCAGTCAAGTCAGTGAGGACAAAGCCTTTTACTATCTAGCTTTTGTCTGCGGCTTCGCTCGCGTGAAGTTCGCGCTTTTTAGATTATCCAAGTCTAACACTCAACCCAACCACCCTCATGTAGCACCTATAATTGTACTAAATACGGATGCAAGAACTTTCCAGATAACTACTACTACACCCGTCCCGTCCTCACCGCGCCGTCCGCCCGCGATCGTATAAGCACTGATTTACGCCAAATACAAATTTAAAAACCTATAAGGGTAACACTTCAGTCAACACACAAGTCTCATTCCATCAGCTTAAAAAGGTTAAATCAAAGTTAAAAAAAATTACATGATGATGGTCACGTTAGCCACTTTTCCCTACACAAACTTTGGACCTCCGTTTCACCCTTTTAGGGGAAAAATTTGAAAAATCCTTTTAAGTTATATCGTGTCCACTGTGTTATATTTTCAAATCGATGCGATTTTCGTAATTGACGTCCCAGAAAACCATAGAATCAACATCCATATTGATATTATGACATTTCAACTCCATCGTACCCCCATAGGGGGATGATGATGATGAGGGGGGGGATTTTATGTCACGTCGGCTATGTTGGATTATAAAATAGTTGTTGTTTTCGTAATCAGCGACCCGATAAACCATAAAAACAATACCCATGACGATTTTCAGACTTTTTCACTCCATTATACCCCTTTAGGGGTTGAATTTTGAAAAATCCTGGAACACGTGTTTTTTCATTTATCTATAGAAGTACTCGTGTAAAGTTTCGGATAAAATAGTCCAACTAATTTTGTTTCCCCATACAAACTTTGGACCCCCGTTTCACCCCCTTAGGGGATGAATTTTGAAAAATCCTTTCTTAGTGCACCCCTAGACGTCATAAGGAACCTACTTGCCAAATTTGGAATCTCTAGACCCAGCGGTTTGGGCTGTGCGTTGATTAGTCAGTCAGTCAGTCAGTCAGTCAGTCAGTGAGGACAAAGCCTTTTATTATTATAGATTATCTGATTGGTATTGGAAATGGACAAAATCGCATTGTCAAAGTTTCATTTAATTAATTCTTACCATTGAAATTACATGGCACGAAAATGTCATTTTTGATTATTTGCATTTATATTTGTGTCGTGGTAAAGCTCATATCGATGCCTTACAGCCGAAAAGGGATAAGCGCCATTTTTTGGAGAATGGACTTATATATATGGCCAGAATCGTCTTTTTTTTCTGCGTCGTTTGGTCTGGGTTACATGTTTCTAAGTGACACTTTATGTCGCTTAGGCGGTAGTAATAATGGGGTCATGAGCTAAATTTATTCGCTGTAAACGACAGAAATTTTGAAGTTTTTTTTTTTTTGGTTGTTGATCAAAGAATATTTGAAAACAAAATAACTTATGCTTTTTGGGCTCTCTGTAATATTCAATCACTAGAACCTTAACCTATTTTTGCTGGAAGCAAACATTCAGAAACATACGTTTATGATATTTTGCTTATAAATAATTATTTGTTAAATTCGGGTTAGTATTTTATGCCTGTTCCTTTATAAAATATATTGGTCGTTTATTGTAATTAGGCCACATTTTTGAGACTTTATTTGGCGTTTAGTATATTTTTCCCGTTTCATAAATAGAAAGCAAAAAGGAGGTTATTACATAATAGCCCCTGTAATATTTAGAATTAGTTTGTCGCTTATCCTTTTTTTTCCCTCCCAATAATTAAACGATTCCGGCGGTTAGATAAAAAGGTAGAACTAAAAGTTATCCATAGACCAGTCCATTCTCAACGTCTTTGTCGTGTACCTGTTCAATAAAAATCTTCAAATGTCAGTTGTCGGTATCGTTTTATTGAAACTACGGGTCCAAGCGACAAAAAGACGAACCTTCAATTATGATAATTCTATAAAGATCAAGTTATGTTTTTGTTACACTCCTATAGTTGATACTTTAAAATATTTTATGAATGAAACAAAGACTTGAGACAAACAATTGTGATATTAACAGTGTACTAATCTTAAGAATACTTGTATATACTTAAATTAACGTTGTAAACTTCAATTTCATAATTAACTAGCTTTCGCCCGCGACTTCGCTCGCGTTACATTCGGGGCAAACACATGTTTACTCATTAATCAATAGAACGATACAATACCCATGACAATTTTCAGACTTTTTGACCCCCATTTTACCCTTTTAGGAATTGATATTTTCAAATCGATGCCATTTTTGTAATTGACTTCCCAGAAAACCATAGAATTAATACCCATCAATATGGGTATATCAATATAATTATGACATTTTAACCCCACCGTACCCCCCACAGGGGTGATTTTAAGTCATGTCGGCTATGTTGTATTATAAAATAGTTGTTGTTTTCGTAATCAGCGACCCGATAAACCATAAAAACAATATCCATGACGATTTTCAGACTTTTTCACCCTGTTTTATCGCTTTAGGGATGAATTTTGAAAAATCCTGAAACATGTGTTTACTAATTTATCTATAGAAGTACTCGTGTAAAGTTTCGGATAAAATAGTCCAACTAATCTTGTTTCCCTATACAAACTTTGGACCCCCGTTTCACCCCCTTAGGGGATGAATTTTGAAAAATCTTGCCAAATTTGGAATCTCTAGACCCAGCGGCTTGGGCTGTGCGTTGATATATAAGTCAGTCAGTCAGTTGCTTCTTTTATAGATTTAGATAGATGAATGAAAATTGATTTCGACTAGATATTTCAATTGTGATAATTCTAAGTTGATTTGATCTCTGGTACTTATGACCGTAATAAGAGCATTTATTACAAACAATTGTTATTAAGTATTACCTATTACATTTTAGTATGTGGCATTAATTTCTGTGTCAATTAAAGACTGATTTGATTCATTTTTTTTTTCATTTTAGTACCCCTAGGGCGAACCTGAAATCTTTTCTACACGAAAAAATATTTTTTAAGAAGAAACACATCGAAAGAGTATTCTAATATGCAAATTATTCCTATTAAAAAAATCTACTTAATACAATTTCGCATTCAGTAAATTTTCATTTGATAGCTGGTTATACCATATTTCCTCAATTTTATTTCCAATAATCACACACTTGTGCTATTTTAGTTCAATTATAATGAAAGATGAGGTGTAGTTATATCATTTTTGCTGGAAGCGAATAATTCTTGTATTTTCATTTACGACATTTTGGCTGTTTGTGAAATGAGATCATTTGAGGATTACCGACACTAAATAGGGGTTGCAAGTTGAATTATAAAAAAATAACACTGTAATTCAATAGATAGTATGTTAAATACAACATAAACACATTTTCAGCCTCTCGGGAACTAAACTATAGTTTTTATGAATTTTTTTCAAAAAAATTTAACTTTAAATCACTCTCCTGTAAAGTTTGAAATATGGCGCTTATCCCTTTTCGGCTGTAAGGCATCGATATCAAAATTTTCTGTTCGCGGCGAATGGCTAATCGGCTAATATATTTCGATCAAAGACGACGCGGTTGCGTACTCAGGACACATTTTTTATACTACGTCAACCAACCAGGGACGACCAGTACAGTCAATGTGACTCATTAATCGGCGGAGTTTCATCGTGGGGTTTTAGTTAGTATGGTTGCCACATCCCCATGGTAGTAGATCCCGACATAACTACGCTGCACCGAAATGGTTAGGTTATACTTGCGATTACTAAAAGCCAAGAGAGCGAAGCGAGCAAGACTCTTGGAATGTTTTTGAAAGGATACGGGTACTTCACTTCTCTTTCTCCAAAAACAAGTATATATATCAACTTAGTGTGTGAACAGCACTAGCCTTATTTGCTACTTTAGTAAATGTGAAAACTCAAATGAAATCCCTGCAAAACCATAAACGTCGAAGCGACTGTTACTAGTCTCAAAAGAAACCACATTACATTAAAACATGCTTTCTACAAAATGCAGACTTGAGAAGCTTTTTGAGACAGTTCCGTGTATGCATATTTACATGAGAGCAACACGTGTGCACAGCGGAGATAATCTCTCCTTTGAGTGAACGTGGTGTGTGGTCGACGGTAGCGCACAATAAACTTGCTATATTAAAGAATTCAGTGAACTACTTTGCTGTGAAAATGTATTATTTTGATACAACAGAAACAAGAAAGTAAAAAAGGAAAAATGCAAATCTTATTCTTAAAAGAGATCTCTTTCAAGTGAATTTCCTTAAGTGTGAAGTCCATGAAGGTAGAGTCATCATCATAGTTGGTCATTTATGTCTGGTAGGCAGAATGATGCCTGCTAACTAATAAAGTAATGAATAAATTCGTCATGTCATTTCTTTATCTTTGGACTTTTTAACCGACTTCAAAAAAGGAGGAGGTTCTCAATTCGACTGTTTTTTAGGGTTCCGAACCTCAAAAGGAAAAACGGAACCCTTATAAGATCACTTTGTTGTCCGTCTGTCTGTCTGTCTGTCTGTCTGTCTGTCTGTCTGTCTGTCTGTCTGTCTGTCAAACATTTCTATGTCGAGAATGCGTGGAGGTATCAAGCTGAAATTTGAACTGTATACACAGGTCTACGGTCCCATGAAGTTAAAAAAAAATCAAACTGCTAAGTTTACGTAGAAAAAAGTTACGGTCGTTTATTCAGCAAAAAACGCATATTTCGGCACACTCAAAGGAATCAAAACCTATAGGGTACTTCCCGTTGACCTAGAACTATGAAATTTGGCAAGTAACATCGTTATAGACTACAAGTACAGGAATAAATCTCAAAACTATACATTTGTAAATAGATCTAAAAAAATAGGGGGTCTATATTTTTTATAGGGTGTCGAAATTTCAAATTGAAACTACTAGTTCAAATGGGGTATCATATGAAAGGGCTTGATGTACACATTGCAAAATATATTTTATTTATTTTTTTCGACGCATTATTTCTTATTTATAATGAAAAATATCAAATTTAATAATGATACTACGTACCTACGGAACCCTCGGTGGGCGAGTCCGACTCGCACTTGTCCGGTTTTTTTATATATGTTATTCTATATCTTCGAGAATTGTGAACCGATTTTCAAAATTATTTTTTTTATTCGAAAGGGTATGATAGCAAGGTGGTCCCACATTCACCAAGTCAGGATCTGATGATGGGATCCCAGGGAAATCAAAGAAACCCTTAAAATTTATAACCACGTATGGTCAAATTATTATTTTTTATTTGAAAGGGAATGATTGCGAGGTGGTCCCATATTCACCAAGTCAGGATCTGATGATTGGATCCCAGAAAAATCGAGGGATACTATTAAATTTGCCGTGTGGTAGCCGGCAAAATAAAATTACATCACTATAGTGCTCTGCGCTGGATGTCAAGGCGACTAAGGAATCTTGTGTGACGCAATAACTTTTCTCCCGGAAGACGGGCAGCAGCATCTCCCGGGGTATTATCCACCAAAAAGCTGCGCTCGCCAACTGAAGTCGGTTTTTTTTTTTCAAAAATCAACTTTTTGTCATAAATTTTATACAATAGTATTAAAAAATCAATCGATGTGTCAATTTTTTAATACTATTTACCTTAGTATTTTTTTAAGTAATAAAATATTTTTTTAAGTTAAGTACAAGCTTTGCTTACTTAGATGGCAGTGTGTAATTCGTCCAAGAATATTTATTCATTTTGAAAATCACCCACTTCATAACGTTTAATCTGAATAGTTTCGCAATTACCAGCGTTGAATAGACAAGGCGAGCTTTTGCTAAAAGTTCACGAGTCAATGGTTCGAGCAGCGCCGATATTACTTTACACCAGAACTTGCTCTCGGCGCAACAGGTGCTTTTGTTCTAACTCTGCATTCATACGAGGCTATTCAGGACCTGGGATCATTTCCTATGAATTACTCTACATATTTCAAAATTAACTTGGGCGTGCCAAATGATGTCATACGCGTATTTCTGTTTATGTTCTCTTGCCATTTTTATTTCAAACTATCTGACCCGACACACGTTCTCCTGTCTTCTTAATAATGAGTACCTATTGAATTCCAATTGGTTTTCCAATCTGTCAAATGACTGACATTTCTATCAAACGACATAAAGTTACGTTAGTTAAGTATATAGCCGTTCAGTTTACTTGCATTTTCTAATTTTCCGCGCAGTTTCTCATTTTTTTCTTTCATAAGAACCTTCTATATCTCTGGTTAAAGTATAAAACAATGTTTTGTACTTACTAAAAAAAATGCAGTCGTAAAGCAAAATCTATCTATATCGGACTAGTAGTATTTGAGAAAACCACGAACATACGTACATACATATGGGTTAGAAATTTTTACTTTATTTCTTTGAATTATTAAAACAATACATAAAATATAATTATAAAACTAAAATACCTAAAACTAAATAACACTAATTTAAACTAACCTAAAACTAAAATAAATGTAAAAAGTTTGTCCCATGTGGCATCGTTTCCAAGATGCTAGCAGCATTACCTCGCTGGATGGCTAAAGTAATCCTTTGGCCGAAGAAAAGGTTAGAAATTAAACCTCCTTATTTGAAATGACACAAGAGGTTTCCTATTCTACGGTATGTAGGTAATTTTCTGGCATATAAGAAGAGCGTGGACACCATGATCATACTTCTAGATGTCTGCGCTGCCCGAAAGGGGAATCCCTGAGCTAGGAAAGGTCACAGTCTCCGGCGAATCGTCGAGAAAGAAAACCTCTTTAAAAATTACAGAGAAGGCGAAAGGTGGAAACGAGGCCGGGAATGTATATTGACGGTGCTCCGTATATATCCCTATGCACCACTGGTCGAGGAGGGGAAGAAACACGGGTTACCCAGTAAGTTTCTCAAGAACAACCGCCAGCGTCGCGCATGTCATGCTACCGCATTTCCCGTAGCCTCGCCAATCGGAAGAGAGAAGAAGATCGTGGGGTTTTAGTCGGTATGACGGCCACTTCCCTGTGGCTGCAGACTCCAACATGACCACGCTGCCCCTATGGGTGGCGTGGTTTCCTTAACGGATTTAAAAAAAAAAGGCTTTAAAATAGTAAGTCACAGCCCTCTATGTGTTGTATTACTATATAAATAAAGTATTTAAATACTGGGGACCGACGCTTCACGTACTTTGATACAATAAATAAAGTAATTTATTTATTACATACACATCACATAAACGATAATACATATAAAACTTTTCCCCAAACTACGATTTCAACCATCTTTATTAGCCTTCATGAGCGCAGAACAAAAGCGGTGGAAATATTTAACGAGATTATTACCGACAACATTGATTGATTATTGCCTTTAATTTTTCTAATTAATTAATTAATTAGTAGAGTAAAATGATTGCAACGAGCAACAAAAATCTTTTTAGAGATAACAGGAATAAAATTGGATAATTGGAAGAGCACTCTACCGGTCATCGAGAGGACCTGGTTCGAAACCAAACTAGGCGGGAGGTGAATTTTTCAATTTAAAAAAATATTTGTAGACATAACATAGTGTAGACCGCAACATTACGTAACACTTCCAAAATGAAGGGGTCTCCGTAGTGCTACGAATGTTTTTTTTTTATATTAAAGAAGAAGGCAAACGAGCAATAATCAATCATTGTTGTCGGTAATAATAATTTGGGATGTAAGTTGTTCATCAACATCTTTGAACCAAAGCCAACTTCACCTGCACGCGGTGCATCCTTCTGACTGACAAACGAAGCCCTGGCGAAAAGAGAGTTAGGGAGCGTAATTGTAAGCTACCAAACTGGGGAATATAGCTCCACCTCACAGAATACCGCAGCCAAATAACAATTCCCTTGTGGGTTGTTGTGTTCCTGCGAGTGAGTGAGGTCACCAGAAAGGAAGGAGATGCTGCGTTGGCAGCGGGGGTGGCGGCGCGCGAGCGATATTTTATGTTGCGAGCGTTAATATGGCTACGGTAACCGCTTCACATCAGGTGGGCCGTATGCTTGTCTGCAACCCGACGTAGTATAAAAAAAATCAAGGTAAACAGATGGTCATGACCATCTGAACATCTGAACAGTACAAGTGCGTTGTATAATAACGCACTTGTACTGTTCAGATGTTTATGATAATAATGTTCTACCAAGTGTCAACAATCAACAGTATCAACTTTAATGCTTAAAGAAATTGACCTTAGTCTATAAACTCTACTGTAATATTATTAAAACTCACGTGAGACATTATACTAAATTAATTAGATAAATTAGACAGGTCACTCACGTCTTTTTTTTTTTTTTTTTTTTTTTTATAGACGTGTAGGTACCTATGAGAAATGAAATGAGATATAAAGGAAGTAATTTCTAGAAAAAATCTCAGTATGTAGTCAAAACATATATATTTCTAATTTTATGTTACAATTTTCTAACAATTTATTCGCATGTCTTTATTATGCTAATAAAGATACCTTTGTCTAATATTAATACAAGGAATATAACAACATAAGCATTGTCAACCTTTCAAGATCTCAATCCGAATTACTATTGGTTGATAATCAATCAGCCATATCAATTTGGGTCATGTGGACCACAAGCCTTTCAATGCCGAAAGGATAAATTACTCAGCTCTATACACGTTATCCCTCCAGCAAACAGGTCGAAACAGCTCCACCTCGTGTGTATTTTAAACTAATTAAAGTGGAGCGATTGTCCACTTGTCCGTAATGGATCCGACATTTTGACCTAGGACATTTTATTAATAGACGGGCCATTGGTAAACATCATGACAGTAAAAATTTACTATAAAGAACCTTTTCATGTACACATGCAGAATGCAAAGAAAGGAAAAGAACGTGAACATATAATTTGACATTTTTGAAAGAAATTTTGCAAAGTTGCTGAGAAGTTTTCTCTCGTGTACTGTTAAGCTGTGGCATGAACTGACTGTCTGAGGTCTTCTCAGGAGACTACATGATTTAAAAAGGTCGTAAAAAGGTTTTAATGGGTCGGCAAAACGCTTGTGATGCCCCTGGTTTTATAGGCGTTTAAAGGCTACGGTAACTACTTTCCATCATCCGGGCCGTATCTTGTTTGTCACTTTAGTGGTATAAAAAAAATATCAACAACTTTTCAATAACTGTTTTGATTAGCACTAACGTCTTGCTGTGATGTTAAGTGGTGCGGCACTGAGCTAAAACTGGGCAATTACCCTACTTTATTCTCGCCACAATGGAGGCAGGTAGATGACATCTATTGGTAAAAACATCTTAGGCTTTGACGGATACAGAAGCGGCTCATATATTTGTATGGACCGTCTGTTCTCAGGATTCGTCAACAATCCAGATTCCGAATATCACGTGGACAAATAATCCATACTAAAGTAATACTGTTGATTGTTGGCACTTGGTGGAACATTATTATCATAATGCAAACAGATGGTGTTGTGTTTCTACATTTTTTTTTTGTATAAACACAAACACCATCTGTTTATCTTGATAATGCCTTAGTGGCAAAACCAGTCGGTAAAATTAAACATGAAATAGTACAAGTGCTTTAGTATAAAATTATGTCCATACTAATATATTGCTTCTTCAGTTCGTCGAAAAACCGGATCTATGACGAACCAGTGGACAAGCGCCGTACATCGCATCTGATTGTCTATCGACGCAGTTGCCCACAGGACGCGGTCAGATTGGCTAACGTATTTAGTGCGCGTATGATTGATTGACCACAAATGCCATAAACTCAAAGGAAGGATTATCTGCCCGAGCGTACGGCTTATGGATGAGATCTATTAGGCAATTAATATTTAGTAATAGTGTATATTGTATTGTTTTGGGATATTCACATTTGGTATCTACTCACATCTGATAAGCTTACTCACTCGCACACACAACAATCTTGAAGGATACTTTTTATTTGGCTGCGTTTTTATATTATTGATCAAACTCGATAGCCAGATAGCCAGATTTCTATAGCCAGAACAACGTCTGCTAAGCGGCAGGCTATGCTATACCTCGTGCAGATGAGGTGACGTAAATCATGCGCTTAATCACCTTAGACAGAAGGGTAACAGTGATAGGCCTGTAATTCAATGAGTCGGTTCTGTCACCCTTTTTGAGCACAGGATGTACGTTCGCAGTTTTCCCCATTGATGGAACTTGCCTAGTGGAATAGGAGAGCGTAAAAAGGCGCGTCAGTACATGACACAACTTAAAAGCATTCATCCTACTGCTGGGATACGGGTCTCACGTCTCACCTCAATCGATGGGGTTTAGAGAATACTATACTATGCTGTTCAGCTGTAGGTTGGCGGAGGCCAGTGTTTTGAAGCCGCCTAAAGGCCACTGACTTGGCTTAACGATTGGTAGTCGTGTCACCCTGATATTTGCCAATAATACCAAATACCGGCCTGAATTATTATTGATACATAGAATATGCTTTATTCACAGTTTACGTCACAAAGAAAACAATTAAAAATATTAATTTAACATGTAAATATGTAACAAGGTGACCTTATGGCTAAAATTCATTTTTTTCAAGACAACCTATAGGTAACGAATTTGTGTATGAACATAGGCAAGTTATTGATGAAATAAATTTGCATATTTTCCAGACTATCAACGCACAACCGTCAACCACTAGCCCACAGCATAGTAATACAACTATGCTGTGACTAGACGGTTTGGACTGAATTTAAAATTTTGTTCCACAGGTAGCTATTATAACGTAGGCATTCACTAAGAAGGAATTTTTGAAAATCATACGATAGCCACGGTATACGAATATATTCGCGTACGAAGTCGCTGGAGCTAGCTAGTCGAAAATAAATTGTGCGTACGAAAATAAAAACATCATTGCGTAACACCTGTTTATTTGAAATTCTTTCAGTAAGTGTACATTTTAATTTGTAGAGCACATCCAGACGAGTGTCCAAAGGGGCCTCTCACTTCAGTCTCGCAGCAGTTTGTTCAGACGACACTTTGAGCTGCCTTCAAATGTAAATGCAGAGATGGTATCTCCAACTCAGACAAAACTTAATATGTATGTAAATAAGTCTGTACTTACACGGACGAGGCGGGGCAGAGAGTAATATTTTTGGATAGGATTTATGTGTGACAACAGACAGTACCTACATGATTCGTCTTAATTAGTCCCTAAGGCTGAAGTAGGATTAGCGAGTTTGTGACAAGAACACAGTTTATTGAACAGTTATTTTTGTATAAAATTTAATTAATTTAAGTCGAATGTTTTTTTTAATTTAAATATTCAGTTACAATAATAAATTAATACAAAAGGCGGACTTAGTGCTAATGGCAGTCTCTTTTATTTAATGTCAATTTTAATTATTAACTTTAAGCATCGAGATACTCCTTCGTTAAAATAAATAATAAACAAATATTTCTGGACAATTTACACAGTGCCAACTAGTCCCAAATGAAGCGCAAAGCTTGTACTACTACTACCAGACAACTGATAATTTGTTCTTAAATACATTTGTTTAAATGCATAGAAAATACACAGGCGAAGACAAACAGACATGTTAATGCACACAAATGTTTGTCTAGTGAGGGGATCGAACCCACGACCTCGGAGCCAAAGTACATCATCCTTAGATGCGATACCTCCCATTCAAAATCCCGCTATGTCCATTGTATCCATGGAGATAATGGGAATGCTGTTCTGATAGATGATGGTCCCACAATCTCTATTACCCATTTTGCAAAATGAATGATAAGTAATATTATTAGTTATTAGCCCGCCATTGTATTAACTTCATTCTACACTTTTGTTTTATGTATGTGTGTACAATAAAGTTTTACAAACAAACCAGTGTAACATGAACTAAAGGTGATATAAAATTATTGAACGGTAAAGCGACGACATTAAGCTCAGTGCAAACAGAGCGCGGCACGTCCGCGGCATCTCCCGTCTCCCCAATAGACAGCTGCACGTGACTGCAGCCCACGGCAGCTCGATGCGCACCATTTATAACGAAATGATACGCTGCAGGTGCACTGTTATTACTGCTTACTACTGCGAACGGCTGATTGCCCATTCAATACAGGTATGGACGATAGCCAAGGTCTTTAAGTCAAAGTGAATTTTAATGCTGGCTGTTAGGAAGAATGCGGATAAAGAAAAATCGTTTATTCATTTGTAGAAGGATTAAATAGCTTAGTATTGCGACGTCAAAGATTTAGGGTTGGTACATCGTAATACATCTATCATTTTTAGGGTTCCGTACGTCGAAAGGAAAAACGGAACCCTTATAAGATCACTTTGTTGTCCGTCTGTCTGTCTCTCTGGCTGTCTGTCTGTCTGTCGGTCTGTCTGTCAAGACCCTCTATGTCGAGAATGCGTGGAGGTATCAAGCTGAAATTTGAACTGTATACTCAGGTCTACGGTCCCATGAAGTTGTAAAAAATCAAACTGCTAAGTTTACGTAAAAAAAAGTTACGGCCGTTTATTTAGCAAAAAACGCATATTTCGACACATTCTCAAGGGAATCAAAATCTATAGGGTACTTCCCATTGACCTAGAACTATGAAATTTGGCAAGTAACATTGTTATAGACTACAAGTACAGGAATAAATCTTAAAACTTTTGTAAATAGATCTTAAAAAATAGGGGGTCTATATTTTTTATAGGGTATCGAAATTTCAAATTGAAGCTACTAGTTCAAATGGGGTATTATATGAAAGGGCTTGACGTACACATTGCAAAATATATTTTATTTATTTTTTTCGATGCATTATTTCTTATTTATAATGAAAAATATCAAATTTTATAATGATCCTACGTACGGAACCCTCAGTGGGCGAGTCCGACTCGCACTTGTCCGGTTTTTTTATATGAGTTGGGGCAAACGAGCATGTAGGTCACCTGATGGAAAGCAATCACTACCGTCCATGTAGATTATCGTCTATGTAGATCCGACCGGGCAACCTGGGTCGAGCCGGATTTGGGTCACGGCATATTTAGGAAGCGGCTGTACGGTCTGGGGCTATATGAGTCCAGTGAGTGTGCTTGTGTGGAAGGAGTAGAGGACAGAGACGAGGATTTGCGCAGCGAGCTTCTTGACATAGTTCAGCGCAGCGAGGAGTGCCCGGGCCCGGTGTACTTTTCAGATCTCGTTTCTACGGAGGCGAACTTCGCAGCCTTGCGGAGGTTCGCTCATGCTTGGCACGCGCGTAGGAGCAAAGAGGAACGATTGGAGAAGAATGGAAGTGGTGCGTAAACGGTTGACAGCGTAGGCGGAAATGTATTCGTCGCCGCCCAGAAGGGGGAGAGGGCCAACTAGGCACAAGGTGCATAGAGTAAATAATTTGTAGGGAGTCAAGAATTGCCCGCGGCACGAAAGAGCCTCAGAGCAAAGTCTCCCGCGATTCGGCTCATATGACCGCGAGGTCGGTGGAGCCATGGGAGGAGGAGGGTTCTATGTACGTCCATGTAGATCAGCAACACTAAGGGGTCGCCGATCCGTTGCCAGCCTATACACCTTCCTTACAACAGCACAAGTGATTTTACTAATAACAAAAAGAGGATACAGTTAAATGTCAACTTTTGATATGAGTGCTTGTCACCGGATTTAATAAATAATAAAAAAATATTTCTGGTCAATTTACACAGCGCCATCAAGCTTGTGTTATGGGTACTAGACAACTGATAAATGTACTTAAATACATTTTTTTTTAACTACGTACTTATAATACATAGAAATCACCCAGACCAAGACAAACAGACATGTTCATGCACACAAATGTTTGTCTTGTGCGGGAATCTAACCCGCGACCTCGGAGTCAAAGTGGTCATTACTAACCATTCGGCCACCGAGCTCGTCTCTTATTAAAAAAAAATAGTACAAAAGTAAAAAGAGTACGAACTCTCAAATGCTGTATACTAATTATTTTTCCTCTATCTATATCTATATATATTATCTAAACCAATAATACAAAACACAGAACAAAATATTCTCTAAGCCCCTTCGATTGAACATAACACCCAAAATGTAGGTTCACATCATAGTGTGTTTGGGGATTAAGTAGTTCATCAACATTTTTCAACAAAGGCTAACTTCTCCTGCACGCGGTGCACCCTGTTGACTGACAAATGAAGCTCTGGCGAAAAGAGAGGTAGGGATAATTGTAAGCTACCCGACTTGGGAATGTACCTCCACCACACAGAATACCGCAGCCAATTCCCTTGAGGGTTGTTGTGTTCCTGCGAGTGAGTGAGGTCACCAGAAAGGAGATGCTGCGTTGGCAGCGGGGGTGGCGGCGCGCGAGCGACATTTTATGTGGCGAGCGTTAATATGGCTACGGTAACCGCTTTACATCAGGCGGGCCGTATGCTTGTCTGCCACCCGACGTATTATAACTACCTTGTCGGCAAAGAAACATTAATAAACAGAGACGGTGCAACCGGCACTACTGAAACTTTTTTAATTCTCCAAAGTAGTCCATTCCGATTACTACCGTAGTTCGCAGTTAACTTGCATTAGGGCGGGTCGAGGCATTCTGTTGATGCTACGAGTTTCTCGGCGCTGCAACTAACTGAAGTCAGATTAGTTTTCTTATCTTGTAGTAGTTTCTCATTAGATTGCATAAATAAAATATAATGAAATGATCGACGAGCTCGGTGGTCGAATGGTTAACAATGCCCACTTTGACTCCGAGGTCGCAGGTTCGATTCCCTTGTGCGGGAAACATTTGTGTGTATGAACATGTCTGTTTGTCTTGGTCTAGGTGTTTTCTGTGTATTATAAGTATGTATTTACAAAAAAATAAAAAAGTATTTAAGTTCTTAAATTTGTTGCCGGCTAGTGCAGTACAGTCATGTATGGCTGATTTCGAAAATTAGTTATACGGATTCTACCTGTATTTGATTGAGGTGGCTGCTTTATAATTTAAGTACTTTTTTAAATTCTGTTCTCATGTAAGTGGATTATTGTAATCTTTTATGAGAATAAATTCTTTAAACCTACGTTTATCAGTTATCTAGTACCCATAACACAAGCTTTGCGCTTAATTTGGGACTAGATAGTGCTGTGTAAAATTGTCCAGAAATATTTATTTATTTAATTACCTTTTGCAATAGGTACTAGTACGTATCCGACTTGTTAAGTAGACTCTTAATAAGTCTGTGACTTCTACTAAAGAATGTAGACACGTTCTTTAGGAGAAGTTGAGAGCGTTATCTAATTAGGAAAGAGTCTATTCATATTGACCTCGTGGCACATTATTTTAGGGCTGGAAGTGACACACAATCTTTAGAGCTAAAGCCAACCTCACCTGCACGCGGTGCACCCTGCCGATTAGGATCTGGCAAAAGAGAAGTAGTGTTTAGCGTACTGGGAAAGTACCTCAACCTCAGAGAATACCGGAGCAAAAAACAATTCTCTTGACGGTAGTTGTATTCCTGTGAGTAAGCGAGGTCACCAAAAAAGAAGTACTGATGCAGGGATGGGGGCGCACGAGCGATCTCATTGCGAGTTAATATGGCTACGGTTACTGCTACACATCAGGTGGGACGTATGCTTGTCTGCCACCCGACGTAGGGTAAAAAAGATCTTGGTGTATGAGTGGCTAAATTATCTTTGTAAGCATCTAGTCTGGCGTCGTTCTTTAGCAATACATGCTAGCAACGGCCACTTTGCCTCGGAGGTCGCGGGATCGATCCCCGCACATGACAAATATTTGTGTGCATAAACGTCTGTTTGTCATGATCTGGGTGTTTTCTATATATTACTAGCTGGTCCAACGAAATTCGTATCGCTTTTAAATATTCTTTACTTTGATTTTTCCCATCTTTTAACAGTTATTCTGTTATTCGCGGTGGAAACACATCCAACAAATCAAAGATCATAAAATCGGACGTGAAATAAATAGTACCTTATATGAAAAGTTTGGACTTTTAACATAGCGCCATCTATTGGATACTTACTCAATTACCTTACCAAATGCTATAAATTGAGTTATGAACTATCTTATCTCTCAAGTTGGATCAAACTGCACACAGTGTGGAAAATTTGATTAAAATCGGTTCAGTAGTTCAGGACTCCATTGCGGACAAACAACGTGACACGAAATTTTTATATATTAAGAAGATAAGTATTTATTTATAACAAAATGTATTTATGTATACATATCAGTTATACATGTTGGCCCAGCGAAACGAAAGGTAAATAGTAACATATACAAAGCATATTTGGCTTGCCTTGATAGCGTTTGGTGCCGCTCGCCTAGCAGACCGAGTGAAGGTAAGCACAAACATTTACAGAACTCATTTCGCTCACCTTTTCACGACTCGTTCGTGACCACATTTGTGTCACTTCAAATCTCCTTCCTTTCTGGTGACCTCACTCACTCGCAGGAACACAACAACCCTCAAGGGAATTGTTATTTGGGTGCGGTAGTCTGTGAGGTGGAGGTACATTCCCCAGTTACAATTACGCTCCCTACCTCTCTTTTCGCCAGAGCTTCGTTTGTCAGTCAGCAGGGTGCACCGCGTGCAGGTGAAGTTGGCTTTGGTTCAAAAATGTTGATGAACCACTTACACTCCAAGTTGATGAACCACTTTCACCCCACGAGGCCAAAAGTATTCGCATGTTACCCGCTCATTTATATTAGTTTTCTTGCCGAATGTCTATAGCCTAATACTAATTTGCCTACGGTCGTGTTAACCTAAGATCAACTATAAAGTATTGCTCTACGAGCCCGGTGGTCGAATGGCTAGCGATAGCGATACTTTGACTTTGAGGTCGCGGGTTCGATCGCCGCACATGACAAATATTTGTGTACATGAACATCTCTTTGTCATGGTCAGCGTGTTTTCTATGTATTATATATATTCAATTACAATATTATAGTGCAAGCTTTCCTTAGTTTAGGACTAGATGGCGCTGTGTATGTCAAGGAATATTTATTATTGTTGCTGTCTTTACGCGTACACCACACACATGCAACTGAGCATTATTCCTTGTATGGGTTAACAGATTGTTATACAATGTATTGCCTCTTTCACACTTCCAATAATTCTCCTCCAGCTTGATTCGTCGTGAACCCTTATTCATGCCCCTGCTGAAATACGGGTCTCCCTCAATCGAAGGGGTTTAGAGCGTACTCCACCATCCACCACGCTACTCAACTGCGGGTTGGCGGAGGGCAGTATTTTCAAGCCTCCTAAAGGCTTAACGGCTGTCATCTAACGACATCAGCTGGGACTGGCGGCTTAACTTGCCCTCCCGTATGAGCTCGAGATAAATAAACCCATCCAGCGACAGGCTACGGCTGACGTTGCTTAACTTGCATGTTTGATTAGACTGACACGCGTAGAACTCCATCGAACTCCTCATTAGACTGACACGAGCAACAACGCCATCAAGCTCCAGCGTGATAGTGACAAAATACTTCTTCGTCAATTATTATTCATCACACCCCTTAATCGAAGGGGTTTAGAGCATACTCCACTATCTACCACGCTACTCAAATGTGGGTTGGCGGAGGCCAGTATTTTTAAGCCTCCTAAAAGCCACTGATTTGGCTTAACGGCTGTCATCTAATGACATCAACCGGGAATGACGGCTTAACTTGCCGTCCGAAGCCTGGAGGAGCTCGAAATAAATAAACCCATCCTTGGACAGGATAGAGTCGATGTTGTTTAACTTACATATTTGATTAGACTGGCACACGTAGAACTCCATCGAGCTCCTCATTAGGTCTTAAGAGTTCCAGCATGATAGTGACAAAATACTTCTTCATCAACTATTATTCATCACACCCCTCAATCGAAGGGGTTTAGAGCATACTCTACTACGCTGCTCAACTGCGGGTTGACGGAGGCGAGCTAAAGCATCTAAAGTCTAAAGTACCTATTCGTATAAAAAGAAACACTATATGCACTGAACATTTTTCCTCGAGCGGTACTAAACTGCCAAGATCTGTATTTCCGGCCAACAGCCGCCGTTAAACACAATATATCTGACAAATGGTTCAATTTTCCATCGTTCAGAGTTACGGGAAATACACAACACGTGCAAATAGAAAATCTTAAAAGCTGGAAAGTTCGCAGGCGTTGAGAAAAGCTCAGATGCAACTTTTACTTCATCTTGAGATTGAGACGTTTTTGATTTCATTTGTTACGTTGATGGCAATATTAACGTTGTACTATGGTAAAAATAACTTAGATCTTGTAAAGGTTTGAATTTAATTTTAAGCCTAGTTTTTTTTTTAATTTAACTATACAAGAAAACTACACAGTAAACTTTGGAGTGTATTTACTTCTTTAACTCCGTTTACACAGTCAATAATATTGTCATTATTTACAATATTAACAATGCTATCGATTGTGTAAATCCGCGAATTCTCATCAATATTCATACATATTCGCATCTGGATTATTAACTGTGTAAACGAGGTCTTTATTTCTACACTTAAGCGAATATACAAATATATTTTGGGGTGTTTGTGGCTCATCATCATCAGACCTCGATGACACAAAAAGCCAAAGCAAACCTTATCCCATAAGAGTTTATAGCGAAAAAGATGTAGAACACATCGATCTCGACTGGAATACCGTCACCTCAAAGAACATCTCAGCCAAGTAACAATTATCCTGGAGAGTTGTAGGGTCAGTGAGAGCAAATGAGGACACCAGATGTGTAGAAATGAGACGATACTGCGTTAGCATCGGAGGCGGCAGCGCGTAATATAGAGCATAACTGGGGTACCACCATCTCACAGAACAACTCGACCATGTAATAGTACCCTTCAATGTTGTTGGGTTCGTGAGAGTGAATAGGGTCACGAGACGTATAGAAGTGAGAAAATACTGCATTGGGGATGGTAGTACGTAATATTCCTGTAGTTGTACATGCATCTGTCCGTATTGTTTTTTTTATATGAAGGGGGCAAACGAGCGTGTGGGTCACTGGCAAACGAGCGTGTGGGAAAGCAATCACCACCGCCCATGGAAATCAGCATAACTAAGGCGTCGTCCACTACGTATACAGGAGTATACGTAGTACCAGAAAGAAGGAAAGGAAGGATCCTTTCCTTCTTTCTGGTTACCTTACTCTCTCGTAGGAATACAGCAACCCTCAAGGGAATTATTATTAAGCTGCGGTATTTTGTGAGGTGGAGGTACTTCCCGAGTCGAACAACTTAAAAAATAAGTAGGACATACCCTACTTCTATTAAAATGTATGTATATTTATTTGGCATGATGATGATGAGCACCAAGAATAAACAATGAACGCTACTCGTATGTAACATGTAATTAATAATCTAATTTCCACATATAATTGCTTCATTACTTCGATTCAAGAACTCGTTGAATCGTAAGCTCCGTTAATTAATGTTGCTCGTCAAAGTCTCTACACAATCATACAGTTGTATTATTGCGGCTTTAGTGTATCCTAGATACCGTAATTACCATTGACATAGAAACGTATGATATTCTCCCGCGTACTATCAAACTGTGAAATAAACTGTATGTCGAGCATTGCCCAGGAGATTACAGCATGGGATTCTTTAAAAAGGCCGTGTAGAGGTTTTTTTATTGATAATAATTACAATCTACAGACCCCACAGTTCTTACCTTCTGTTTTATTTGATTTTTATGGCAAAATTTTAATGTATATGATCCAATGGATTAGCATGATTTTGTTAAGGGATAGTTTAATGATTTTTATTATATATTTTTTTATAATTGCAATGTACAGACCCCGGGGTCCGTACCTTTTGTTTACAATCATCTAATCTTCTGTCACAATTTTCTTACAATGTATTAATTGCACGATAGTTAGTGTTTGAAAATACATCTTACTCCCACGGTGGAAAAAATGTTTTTTTTAAATAATGACCACGCGGGGGAAGCCGCGAGTAACAGTTAAAAAAAAACCGGCCAAGTGCGAGTCGGACTCGCGCACGAAGGGTTCCGTACGGTTATCTATAAAAACGGCAAAAAAAAATCACGTTTGTTGTATGGGAGCCCCCTTAAATATTTGTTTTATTTTTATTTAATTATTTATTTTTAAAGTGAATATAATTATAACTAAATATTATGTGAGTATTTCAAACGTCTACCTATTGCCGTCAATTGCGAGAAAAACCGACCAAAAAATCATGTTTGTGTATGGGAGCCCCCTTAAATATTTATTTTATTCTATTTTTCAGTATTTGTTATTATAGCGGCAACAGAAATACATCATGTGTGAAAATTTCAACCGTCTAACACGGTTCATGAGATACAGACTGGTGACAGTGGTGACAGACGGACGGGCGGACGGACGGACGGACGGATGGACAGCGGAGCCTTAGTAATAGGGTTCCTTTTTACCCTTTGGGTACGGAACCCTAAAAATTGCGAATATTGAAATTGATGGAACTAGTCTCTAGAACTCATTTATATTCAGTAATGATCGGTTGTACTCGTATGTTATCAAACTATTAATGGGTATCTAGCTCGCCTCGGAGTCCGTATCAATCTCTCTAAAATATGGCGCACATTCACTACTGACACATTCATTATTAAAAGGAACGTATTTCGTAGTTCAGCTGAGATTTGAAAATGAGTGGTTAGAATTTAAAGCAAGGATTTGATGACAAAATGTATCAACGTGTTTGGTTTCTGCAAGTGTATACATAATTTATTTGCGGTATATACCTACTCGTATTGTAAAGATACGTTAAGAGTACTATTACTTGCTCTTGTGGTAAAAGGTATACAATGAACAGCTTTTACTATTAAATGCGACTGTGTCTATATCGCAAAAACGTTAACTTAATTGATGGTTATTTTATTATATTATATGGTATTGAGTATTTTTTAGGGCTCCGTACCTCAAAAGGAAAAACGGAACCCTTATAAGATCACTTTGTTGTCCGTCTGTCTGTCTGTCTGTCAAGACCCTCGAAATCAAAAATGCGTGGAGGTATCAAGCTGAAATTTAAACTGTATACTCAGGTCTACGGTCCCATGAAGTTGTAAAAAAATCAAACTGCTATGTTTACGTAAAAAAAAGTTATGGCCGTTTATTGAGCAAAAAACGCATATTTCGACACATTCTCATGAGAATCAAAACCTATAGGTACTTCCCGTTGACCTAGAACTATGAAATTTGGCAAATAACATCATTATAGACTACATGTACAAGAATAAATCTCAAAACTATACATTTATAATTAAATCTAAAAAAATAGGGGGTCTATATTTTTATAGGAGGTCGAAACTTCAAATTGAAGCTACTAGTTCAAATGGGGTATCATATGAAAGGGCTTGATGTGCACATCGCAAAATATATTTTATTTATTTTTTCCGACGCATTATTTCTTATTTATAATGAAAAATATCAAATTTATAATGATCTTACGTACGGAACCCTCGGTGGGCGAGTCCGACTCGCACTTGCCCGTTTTTTTTTTATAATATTTAGGTAGCAAACAAGCATATAACTGAAAACAGTTTACGCAGCGTATGGACATTTGTGTTTGTAACACTGGAGGTAACACCCGCCTGTGGTAAATAATGTAAAAAATTATTCACGCTCTTCAAAAACAATGTGAACAGAAGACAGATTTTTAGAGATATGTGGAACCATTATTATCTTTACGTTTGGCTGTTGCAAATAATATAAAAAATTAAGAAATTTTTACATTATTCGCTACAGCCAAATGGTGCCACGTATTTCTACAAACGTGTCTTTTGTGTAGCAACAATATTAAAATAAGAATAAACAATGATGTTTCTTTGGAGACTGTAGCTGCTGTGATGATAAGATACGTGAAGTTTTGGAATTTGACGTCTACTACGTTATTGATAGCAAGCAGCGCAATTGTAGAGGGTACAAACGTGGGTCATGTGGGTCACCTGGTGGAAAGCAATCGCCACCGCCCGAGATCAGTAACAACAAGGGGTCGCCGAACCGTTACCAGCCTATACTCCTTCCTTTCTTTCTTTCTGGTGACCTCAGTCACTCGCAGGAACACAACTACCATGAAGGGGATTGTATCTCTACTTCTTTCTTCCACGTTATCGATACTAATTCAATATAACCCATTGTTGGAATATCAGAAATATTAGGGGCAGCAATATAAAGGCTCATTACGCCGCCGACATGATTAAAGGCATTAGTAAAAACCGCGGCGGCCGCAATCGCGGTTGCGAAATCTGCTATGCAAAATTCGGATAACATTCGGCTTTATCGAGTTCATTTGTGATGCTTTTATTAACTGGAAAATTAACTGATTCTAGAATTTTCAGCGTCGATGGATAATACCGACAAAGTTACTCTAAAAGCAGTTTGAAATTCAGTACGAGTAGTATTTGTCTAGATTTTAACCTAATTTCATAATGCACGTGAATTTAGTGGTAAAAGCTACGTATGATGAAGCTGATATTATCATGAGAACATCGTGTAAATCCAATGCAACACGTATTCATACAATTTCAACTGAAGCACTTTCATATCTCGCGCACGACGCTTGGAAACACCACCGTAAAATTATTTAAAAGGAAAATATTTTTACTGTCTTTCTACCTTGTAGCGTCTGCTGAAAATTCAACAGTTCTTACAAGAATGCTTTCTGGAATAATAACTTGGCTGAAATAGAGAGGTATGTTTATGAGAAGTATCACAAGGATAGTGATTACATATTTTTGATTGAT
Organism: Hypsopygia costalis; assembly: GCA_937001555.2. Taxonomy (NCBI): domain Eukaryota; kingdom Metazoa; phylum Arthropoda; class Insecta; order Lepidoptera; family Pyralidae; genus Hypsopygia; species Hypsopygia costalis. The sequence continues at coordinate 32,823,298 of OW443329.2, forward strand.
TTCTAAAGAAAGAGCTCTCAATTATTCTGTAAGTTAATTATTTAGAAATACATTTACGAGATGATATTTTGAACGATAATTTTATTAAACAGGAGAAAACGTTTTAGCAACTTTTATTATCCTGTGACAGTTTTTTTTTCATATGAGGGTCACCTGGTGGAAAGCAATCACCACCGCCCATGGAGATCAGCAAAACCAAGGGTACACCGATCCGTTGTCAGCCTTTTAAGGGGAATAAAGACTCTGTTCTTGAAGGCTCCCATGTCGTAATTGTTTTGAAATACCGCCGAGGGAAGCCATTGAAATATTATATTTCTATATCTGGTTAAAATTTGTATTAATTTTGATTTTGGACCAAATTAAAAAAAAAACCAGTAATCTTGATACTGGTGATTGTTGAAAAATCCGATTGTAATCGGCTTCAGCTTCAGCGGTAGGGCTCCTGTTGGAGTTCATTTCGCTAAGTATGTCAGTAAAGTTAATGAATCTTTTTTACTTATTTTTAACGTAGTTTAAAAGTGGATAACCGATGGCGTGTTTCAGTAAACGTAAGAAATTAAATCGCGCAGCTATTTTTAGGGTTTCAGAGTCGTATCAGTAACCCTTACATGATCACTCTGTCCGTCCGCCATTTTATTTTATTTTATGACTCTACGTGGTCAAGTGTGTGTTATCTTATCTACTACTACTACAGGACGAGTCCGGTGGTCGAATGGCTAGCAATGGCTGACTCCGAGGTCACGGGTTCGATCCCTGCACAAGACAAACATTTGTGTGCATGAACATGTCTGCTTGTCTTGGCATGGGTGTTTTCTATGTATTATTGGTATGTAATAGGTCGGGGAAAAAGTCTTTTCGCATTATAGTATGTATGAACTTGTAATAAAATCTCTTTGGTTATACCATTTGTATCTAGCAGGTTTTGATATCTTTAAAAAGTTTAAATTTTAATAAAGATAATTCCAAATTCAAATTAGGTAAATGTGTGATTTTCATTTGTTTTTTTTACTGTCAAGATGAGTGAATCTAATGAAGAAATTCGATACTTTTTAAAATTTTACTACAAAAAAGGTAAAAATTCAACGCAAGCTGCGAAAAAAATTTGTGACGTTTATGGACCTAGTGCAGTGTCTGTGAGAGTAGCACTAATTTGGTTTATGCGTTTTCAATCAGGAAATTTTGATGTGAAAGATGCACGTCGCTCTGGTCGCCCTGTTACGGATAAAATTGATGCCATTTTTGAAAAAATGGAGCAAGATCGGCATATCAGTAGTTATGACGTAGCTGAAGAATTAGGAATTGACCACAAAACAGTTTTGGCGCATTTGAAAAAAGCTGGGTACACTAAAAAGCTCGATATTTGGGTGCCTCACGATCTCACTGAAAGAAACCTAATGAACCGTGTACTCATTTGCGGTTCTTTACTAAGACGTAATGAAAGCGAACCGTTTTTGAAGAAGCTTATAACTGGTGATGAAAAGTGGATCACGTACGACAAGAACGTGCGAAAAAGGTCGTGGTCAAAGGCCGGTCAGGCTTCACAGACTCTGGCAAAACCCGGGTTAACCCGCAACAAGGTGATGCTGTGTGTATGGTGGGATTGGAAGGGCATTATTCATTATGAGCTGTTACCGCCAGGCAGGACTATCGATTCTGAACTCTACTGTGAACAACTGATGAGATTAAAGCAAAAAGTTGAGAGAAAGCGGCCGGAATTAATTAACAGAAGGGGTGTGATTTTTCATCATGATAACGCTAGACCTCACACATCTTCAGCCACTCAGCAAAAATTAAGAGAGTTTGACTGGGAGGTGTTAATGCATCCGCCGTATAGTCCTGACCTTGCACCTTCTGATTTCCACCTGTTTTGGTCTCTTCAGAATTCTTTAGGCAATGTCAGGTTAACATCACGAGAAGACTGCCAAAACCACTTGTCGTGGTTTTTTAAACAGAAGTCCCAAAATTTCTATAGTAATGGGATCATGTCTGTACCTACAAGATGGCAAAAAGTTATCGAACAAAATGGCACCTACATACTTTAGTTAAATGTAAATAAACTTTATTAAAAAATGTTTTGAATTTTCATATAAAATACGAAAAGACTTTTTCCCCAACCTAATATTTACAAAAAAATGCATTTAAGTCTATTTAAGTACATTTATCAGTTGTCTAGTACCCATAATACAAGCTTTGCACTTAATTTGAGACTTGTTAGCGCTGTGTAAATTTTCTAGAAATATAAATTTATTACTTGAAGATATATCAATAAACTATTAGCCGTGTGGTTTCCGGTAGACTAGAATAGAATCACTCTGTCTCTTCCCGTGGATGTCGTACAAGGCGACTAAGGGAAATACATTGTAAAACATCGATCAGGCCTCCCCAACCCGTCTGGCCAGCGTGGGGAGTGTAGGCCAAATCCTCCTTCTGTCTGAGACGGACGAGAGAGGGTCGTGCTCCTGTAGTGGAGACTAAAATGACCTGATGATGATATCAATATACGAAGTCGTGGCCCTCAGCTCAATGAGGCTAAATTCTTTCTCATCTCATTATTCTAGACTTAGTTGCTCGAGGGCTTTGTAAAAATCTAAAGGAAGTAACACATCGCGTGTCTTTGTACAATTATCTATTTGACCAACATTTTTTCGGTTTTATATATATATTATTTATATTATTTATAATAAGTTGACCGAAACATTTTCACGCCCCTGCGAGGGTAGAATAAATTGGACATGTAATTTGTGTAACATCTTTGTTGTACCTTATTTTCGCAAAAAAATTATCTTATCTTATAAAGAAACATAAGTGAAAGAATTACTCCGATAGCACCAAAACTTCTCGAGATATGATAACTTGAAAATCTCATTTCGTTCTTATATGTAGGGACGTCTCAATAATTTACCCTTAGGTGAAAGAATTACTTCGATAGCACAAACATATCTTGAGATATGATAACTTGAAAACACAATTTTAGACTTTCCCGAAAATACAAAATATAAATCCATACAAAAAGCTACTATGTATACTATGGCTATGACGTTACACTCAAGTATTTTGTATGCATTAAATCAGAAATTTGTGCGACAGCTATGTTAAATATTGCGTTTATGTAGCTAGGCGCTGTAACAAAAGTTACAGTATTTTATACATATTATTTTATAAGTAGTATTTTATATACTGTTGTTGAGGAGCAAGATGGCGTCGTTGCGCTTGTCAGTCTAATCGAACACGCAAGTTAAGCAACGTCGACCGTAGCCTTTCCGTGGATGTGTTTATTTATCTCGAGTTCCTCCGTGCTTCGGAGGGCACGTTAAGCCGGTCGGTCGGTCCTGGCTGTTGTCGTTAAGCCAAGTCAGTGGCCTTTAGGCGGCTTGAAAACACTGGCCTCCGCCAACTCGCACTTGGGCAGCGTGGTGGAGTACGCTCTAAACCCCTTCGATTGAGGGAAGACCCATATCTCAGCAGTGGGATGAATAAGGGTTTTCGACGACGATTTATATTGTTTCTCAATAATAACAATCTTCTTCTTAGTCGTGTTCTTCATTGCTGAAGGTCGTGTCTAGTTTGAAGTCTTGGTCGCTCTGTGCAGTATACTCCTCCACGTTTTCCTGTCCTCGGCGGTCTTAAAAGCTTCGGCTATTGGCAGGCCAGTTAGCGTTTTGACTAGGTCTGACCAACGGGTAGGTGAGCGACCGCGTGGTCTTTTCCCGTCGACCTTGCCAACTACCATAAGCTTCTCAAGGCTGTCAGAGTAATTATATATACTGATAACAATATAACTTTTTTATTTTATAATTTTCTTTTTTTTATACTACGTCGGGTGGCAGACAAGCATACGGCCCGCCTGATGTGAAGCGGTTACCGTAACCGTATTAACGCTCGCAACATAATATATCACTTGCGCGCTGCCACCCCCGCTGCCAACGCAGCATCTCCTTCTTTTCTGGTGACTTCACTCACTTGCAGGAACACAACAACCCTCACACAAGGGAATTGTTATTTGGCTGCGGTATTCTGTGAGGTGGAGGTACATTCCCCAGTCGGGTAGCTTACAATTACGCTCCCTACCTCTCTTTTCGCCAGAGCTTCGTTTGTCTGTCAGCAGGGTGCATCACGTGCAGGTGAAGTTGGCTTTGGCTCAAAGATGTTGATGAACCCCTTACACTCCAAATTGTTGTTGTGTTCCTGCAAGTGAGTGGGGTCAAAAGGAAGGACGTAGTTGCTGCGATGGTAGAGGTGATGGCGACGCGCAAGCAATTTTATACTATGCCACCCGACATAGTATGAAAAAAATGCCATCACTATATCTTTATTGATCTTTGTTGGAAAATGTAGAACACTCTTTTCTACTCAACGGGCATTTCATTTTTATAGCTCGATTTAAAGAATAAAAGTCTTAACTGGAAAGACATAAAATTGTCACTTCTAGAGCAATTTAAAACTGTGCGCTTCAGACCAAGTCAGAACATTTACGCCTGCTATAAACCCGGCGGTGTCAGGAAAAGTTTTCTCTCGCGTGCTCCACTTGGAACAGCGATCGGTTAAAAAGAATGCATTTTTAACAATTCGTTACGAAATTGTTAGAAAAAAAATTATTGTCTTTTAGTCGGTTTACGGACGATAATTTTACCTGATAACGTTATAAGAAAACATCGGCCGATGAAGTGGAAGAGAGATAGATGCGTCACAAGCCGAACGCTTAGGCCGATCGAGCCTCTCTATAGCTTGTTCCGCGCTCTCGCTTGCACGTCCGGCTCAGGCGGAACGTGACAATGAGTCATGCTTTTTCGTGTGTGCAGCCGGCATTTATTTTATCACGTCAAACATTAACAACAGCTACCAAACATTTATTTAAAATAACACTATAATTAGATATCTAAAATTAAATACGAGAATATTTAAAACGAAAATAAGCTAAGATGTTGACCTTTGGACGGCCTTGATTCAAAGAGGAAAAGGCGGATGCGTTTTCTGCTTTTAGCCCGAAGGCTTTTGAAGCTTATACTGACTTAGGCCCGCACTCCACCAAATTGGAGATGTGCGGAAAGCAATCTAATCAATCGAAAGTATTTCTGTATACACCTCGCTATAAACCGATTGACGCCGCATTCGATGTGGTGTCAAATGTATTAAAACACTACTCTCTGATCGTTTTTGCTGTAGTGAAGTGAGAGCTAGAGCACAGGGCGCTTAGTCTAGAGACAACGCAGAGTGTAAAAAAACAGCATGCTGACGCGCGTCCTCTTGACCACAGGGTTCCCGGCACTGTAACGAGCTGTCTTAAGTAGCTTCATGCCCGCGCCATAAGCTGTTAGTTCCGGTAGGGCTTCAGGGTAGTTAGGAATAATAAATAAATAAATTTTCCTGGACATATTACACACGGCTATCTAATCCCAAACTAGGCAAAGCTTGTACTATGGGTACTAGATAACTGATATTATACTTACGAGTAAATACATTTTTTTTAAATACATACATATAATATATAGAAAACACCCAGACTAAGACAAACAGACAAGTTCCTGCACACAAATATTTATCTTGTGCGGGGATCAAACCCGCGACCTCGGTGTCGAAGTGCCATTTCTAGCCATTCGACTACTGAGATCGTCTTATACATATAGGAATAACAGAATACTAATAGTCGAATGGTGCTGATAGGTAATTGAAGTCCACGATTGTTACAATTTTAGCAGTAAAATGAGACCACACCTATGAACAGTACTTGTGCCAGTTTTTATAGGTGTTATCGAACAAACTGTGCCAGTGTGTGCCTTGTATACAGTTTAGTAGCGGATTGTGGTCATATAATGTTTAATTCTATGACCACATGTGGGGTGTAAGTGGTTCATCAACATCTTTGAACCAAAGCCAACTTCACCTGCACGCGGTGCACCCTGCTGACTGACAAACGAAGCTCTGGCGAAAAGAGAGGTAGGTAGGGAGCGTAATTGTAAGCTACCCGACTGGGGAATGTACCTCCACCTCACAGAATACCGCAGCGAAATAACGGTTTCCTTGAGGGCTGTTGTGTTCCTGCGAGTGAGTGAGGTCACCAGAAAGGAAGGAGATGCTGCGATGGCAGCGGGGGTGGCGGCGCGCGAGCGATATTTTATGTTGCGAGCGTTAATATGGCTACGGTAACCGCTTCACATCAGGCGGGCCGTATGCTTGTCTGCCACCCAACATAGTATAAAAAAAAAACTACCAGCAAGTAAGATAAAATTTAGAATGTTAAGATTGACACGGATTCCTTATTGTTTTATTTTATTGTAATATATAATCGGGATTTGTATGTTATACAAATTACTTTAGCACTTCGCTATTTATTTAATCCAACTAGATTTAATACCATAAATAAGTTTCACTATATGTATGATTATATAGGACATTACTTTGATAATTGGAGACCTACCATAGTCAGTCCGCCTTTCAAGACACAGGTCTAAATGAAGACGTTGCTCACGCTCACTTATCCATTTTTCAACACTTATTAGCTTTTTGGATGACAAACAAGTATACAACCCGCCTGATGTGAAGCTATACCGTAGCCATATCGCTCGCGCTCTGCCATAGCCTCTGCAGACACAACAACTCTTCCCTTTGTGGCGACCTCACTCACTGGCAGGAACACAACAACCGTCAAGGAAATTATTATTTGGCTGTGACATTCTGTGAAGTGGAGGTACTTCCCCAGTCGGGCAGGTTACGAAATACGCTGTCCCTACCTTACTTTCACTTTTTCAAAAAGTAATAATCGCATTATTCTAAATTAGTTTTGCAGTGCAACTATTACACTTTATAGACCGTTGATGTTACGTCGTCTCGTCAACCCTTATTCATCCCACTGCTGGGATACGGGTCTCCCCTCAAATGAAGGGGTTTAGAGCATACTCCACCACACTGCTCAACTGTGGGTTGGTGGAGGCCAGTGTTTTCAAGCGGCCTAATGGCTACTGTTGGCGACTGGCTGGTTGTGCGCAAACTTTTTGTATATATTTGTTTTTCTATATTTCTTTTTGATTTGACGTATGTTTTTAAATTTTTAGTTGTCACGTAAGCCCACTAGATGAAACATTGTAAAAACCAGCATATTAATTTATTATAGTATTTTTCCATTTATTTTGCATTTAAATTGTCCACTCTTCGTCGCTAACAGCTACTGACTTAGCTTAACGTCTGTCGTCTAATGACAACAATCGGGACCGACGGCTTAACGTGCCCTCAGCAGCACGGAGGAGCTCGAGATAAATAAACCCATCCATGGACAGGCTACGGTCGGCGTTGCTTAACTTGCGTGTTCGATTAGACTGACATGCGCAACAACGCCATCCGGCTCCTCTGATATTACGTACTTCGTACAAATATAGTATTTCTACAATTCGTACAACTATAGTACAAACCAAGAAGCTATTTATCTATAAAAAGATTGTATCTTACAGAAACTATTTGCGATTGGACCTGAAAAGATAGCATCACGCTTTATGCCGTTTTACGACAGCTGCTCGTCGGTCGTAGCGACCCTAATGTTTAATTCACTGCACCCATTCACTTCCTTTTGCGACCCGGCGGTTAAGTGATTGAAAGAAACCGTATGGTAGATTCCATAGTCGGTTTTATATAAATTAGAACAACGGATTTTGTGCCCATATAATTTTATTGCCTTATGCCTATGACATTATCGTTTGCCTTCTTCACTCAAGTAAAAAAATGTAGAAAAACCAAGGTGCGGACAGTATCTAGTGACAAATAAAACAGTTTGATTAGTACCTGTGCCAATTAAATTTATGAAAATGACTTAGGTATACAAAAGCATTATGTTTATATCACGAAGAGGATAAGTGAGAAGAATGGTAATATATAGGGGGTCGAAAAAGGCCTGAAGTGCTTCGAGAAAAGGATGGTACGGCCGTGCCGCTTTTTGCTCGACTTGGTGGGGGCACTCCCGTGCCCTCAAATCAACAGAAAATATTGATACTAAGTATAAAAATAATTAAACCACAGTAGGGTAAGCACACAGAACTAATAATAGTTCTGTGGGTAAGTATAATCCTTTTGTAAATAAGATGGTATCTTTATATTTCTTTTATGCATTCTTAGATAGATATTTCTTTAAATCTAATTATAATATTAGCTGGGCAGCGGCAGACATCGAATATGGTTTAAAACTCATTTGTTTACATCTCACCACAAATTGAAAAAACCGGCTAAGAACGCATCGGCCTCGTCAACTGAGGGTTTCTTAATTCTGTATCATTAAAGTTATATAAAAGCTTCCATTAGTTGGCAACTAACCATTCTCTTCGTATGAAACAAGAGTCATAATATTATTCCACAGAATAATCGAAATTGTAAATTCTCCGATTTTTTTTCTTTTACTTTGTTGTTGTTGTTGTAAATATCTTACACTCAAATCGAAAAATTCGAATTACGAATTCAAAGACGGTTTTATATAGACGCAGTTTATAAACGCATATACATAAAATTAAAAATAAAACTCATTATAGTACCGCTATCTTTTTTTTTATTAATTAATTAAACTAGTCTATGGTTTTAGGCTGAATATGAAAAAAAAGGCGCACGTATGCGCAGTTCGAACTTTGAAAAAAATGGCGCACGCATAAGTAGTTTGAACTTAATTTCCCTCGCTTCCCATACATTTTTTGCCGATCGTGTGTGTGATAAGTGATTAAAATATGATTGGAGAAGAAAGTAGTGACGGCGAGATTTTCACTCCGCCAGATATTCTAGACGCGACATCGGCGTTAACTGAAAGTCTCCTGCCAGAAAAGAACCTACCTACTTTGTTTAATTTCAATTTTTACTATGTGTGAAGATAAAGTAGTGTATAAAACTGCATATAACTTAGGTATTAAAACACTCGAGTCAACCTATTATCGCATTCGGCTTCGCCTCATGCGATAAACAGACTCTCGTGTTTTAATACCCCTTCTTATATGACAGTTGAATAAACTACTATTATTGTACAAAAACAGTAGCAGTGCTTTATTATGTTCTGTGACTGGGACACAAGATAAAATTACACAGAAAAAAAATGCAATACTTTATTCGTTTGTTATGATATCCCTATCTTCATTAAGCCAGCCATGTAGCCTGTCGTGGGGTCCTATAGCCTAAGCTGAAGCCGAATACGATCGGAATTTTTGATTATATATATATATACATACATAAATATAAGGTCATGTAATGTATATAACTGTGCATGTGTAAGTATATATATTAATTTTATTTTTGGAGTCGAAACGCTTGGCCCATGGGGTCCGAGTGCAAGGCTTCTATTTAGAGAAATAGCAAAGCGCTTGGTCGATACCTCCCGTGACCAGAAGGCCGGCCTCTATTTGGCACAATGTATAAGCATTGCCATTCAGCGTGGCAATGCCGCCAGCCTTCTGGGCACGATGCCTGTAGACAATGATGCGGAGGAATTTTTCGACGCCGTTTAGTTATATTTTTCTTTTTTTTTCTTTCTTTATTTATTTGTAATTACTTAAGTTTGTATTTTAGATTTAGTCTATTTTTAGTTAATTTAGTTAATAGTGTAAATTTATATACTTTACATTATATTACAAACTGAAATTTATGAAATAAAAAAAATATATTTTTATATTATTTGTCTTTTAAGTATATGTATCATGTTTACAATATTAAGTTAATATTTTGGCTGCAATCATATCACTCTCACCTAAAAGGTAGAGAATGTAATAGCTTTAAGTCCGCCTTTTGTATAATTTTACAGTGGTCAGTCACGTTTTAAATAACTCAATAACTAAATACAACATTTTTAAAGATGCCTAACAGGCTATCTATTTCCAATAGTCACCAGCTGAACGCGGGACTTTATTGCTACAAATCGAAGTGAAGCCAATGTAACGAATAGTTTTAAACTGCTCGTGAAAAGTTCAGTGGGATGTGAAAACGAGTCTAAAGCCTTCGCTGCCGACGTGCAGTCGCCTCCATTTCTTTAACATACTTTTATATTCAAGGTGGCGTCAATTTGCTTACCTTTTCCGTCTGTTTGGTGGCTGTTATGTGGCTTTTCCGGAGTTTTCCGTATACCAGCAGTAGAATAAATAAATATAAATATTCCTATACAAATTACACACCGCCATCTAGTCCCAAACTAAGCAAAGCTTGTACTATGGGTACTAGACAACTGATAAATGTACTTAAAATGTAATAAAATGATAAATATATTTTTTTGTAAATACATATATATAATACATACTTAGAAAATACCCAGACCAAGACAAACAGACATGTTCATACACACAAATATTTGTCTTGTGCGGGGTTCGAAATGCCTGTTTATGATGAATTAAAGTTCTAGTCCATAATTTTGAGTTTTCGAGTTAGAGAATCATCTAATGACAACAATCGGGACCGACGTCGTAACGTGCCCTCCGCAGCATGGAGGAGCTGGAGATAAATAAACCCATCCATGGCCAGACTACTTGAACTGTTAAGAACTCATACTCGGAACCTCCTTGATGTAGTTTCTTTTAATTTGTTTTGCTCGCGCAATTATTTATAACGTTATATTGTTAAAACTTTAGGTTAAAAACAAGAAACTTGAAAACAACTGAAGAAATTAAAATTAGTGATTCTAGCGACGAACATGTTTAACAGAATTGACTTAAAATGTAAATAATGCGGAAATAAGCTTTCTCCCTCAACTCTTGTGATTGTGAATGATTTTTTTGCATTTAGTAACTTCCTCGCTGAGGTGGGATGCTCTTTTGATTCCCTCGGTAACGCTCAGGATTCAATTTTTTTAATCACTCGCTGCGCTCGTGATTCAATTTTGAGTTCCTTCGCTTGCTCGGTCATCAAAATTGAGCACGCGGTTAAAAAGCAACTTTGCAAGCTTGTATAACAAATAACTATATCGGATAAAAGAAAATCGGCTTATTTCTTGTATTAAACTAGATGAAATATAAATAGAAAGGAAAAATATATAAAATAAAACATGTGTACATATGAGGAATGAACTATATAAAGAATTCTGTTATTTCGGCAACTGGTTCGTTTTCACTGGAAATATCGATTTTTCGAGATCCTTTGCGGTTTCAACTACGTTTGCGGTTGTTCCAATGTTGCGATGACGGAGAAATTCAAATTTTCTGAATTTAATTTAAATTTTTAGATTTCATTTAAATTCTTACTTTGTAAAAAATAATTAGTTGTAATAAATAACTATTTCTATTATTTCAAAATGTCAGTAAAAATATTTATCATTTTAATAAATATGGCAATATAATTTATAATTAATTAAATCATATGGGTCGTATTTTTATCGTGGATTTCGAGATTTTGAGATTGCATAGTAGCGGTTATCCCTCTCTGTTGTCAAGAAGAATATTGCGTGTCAATGCTTCTACTTCGTTCGTTTGTCTGTACTTTTTACCCTGATATAAGAATGTCAGGGTAAAAAGTACAAAGTAAGTAAAGAAAGATCTTTAGTCTGAACTTCTACGTAACTTCTTATCGTATTGATTTACAGATTTGCCAACCATATTTGCATCTGGTGACAATATAATTTCACAATGGCCGAGCTGCCCCCTTACCACCATCTCTTATTGCGATTCAATAATTAAATAGATTGCTTATTATGTCAAATGGAATAGAGTCGCTTATTCATTGGTATGAATAAGCAATCTATTCAGTTATTGAATCGCAATAAGAGATGGTGGTAAGGGGGCTGGAATGATGCTAGAGATGGAAGTCCTCAATCCAACATTAAGTCTTCACTAATCGTATATATTACAACGAATTTCGTTTTCCTTGTAACGACCAAGTGATTTATTCCGAAGCCTACAAGTGAGGTTCATTCTGACTGACCACCTGCACCACAATTTATCGGCCGCTGTACAACCAGTTGGCGAGTTGCCACTCGCTGGTCTTGCACCGTGTTACACCTCTAATAACATTTAATTAATAAAATCACTCCTCTCACTAATTGAGACTAGTTTCGCCTGTACGGTGTTACCGAGGCACAGAACACTTCGTATTACCATGTTGCCAATGTTATTTGAATTGTTCATTTCACTTTTAATTAACTTTTTCGGTTTTTTTTTTTTTTTATTCTACGTCGGGTGGTAGACAAGACTGCGGCCCGCCTGATGTGAAGCGGTTATCGCAGCCATATTAACGCACGCAACATAAAATATCGCTCGCGCGCCACCACCCCCGCTGCCAACGCAGCATCTCCTTCCTTTCTGGTGACCTCACTCACTCGCAGGAACACAACAACCCTCAATGGAATTGTTATTTGGCTGCGGTATTCTGTGAGGTGGAGGTACATTCCCCAGTCGGGTAGCTTACAATTACGCTCCCTACCTCTCTTTTCGCCAGGGCCTCTTTCGCTAGTCGACAGGTTGCACCACGTGCAGGTGAGGTTGGCTCTAGGGATCGTGGTGACACCAGGGGTATATATAAGTGGCTACTTATATATACCCCTGGTGAGCCACTAACACCCCAATCTAAATGATATTACCAGGTCTAAACGTATTTTCATTAAACTGTTTCGCTATCAAAAGTAGGTAGTAATTTTTCTTGAAATTTATTTAATTTTCATTTGATAGTAAACATGTTTCTATATATATTTTTTTATAATTTATTTGAAAAGCATACTCATACTCTTATGCTGACTTACGGAATTTTTGAAGTATAATCCCGTATAAATTTAGGAGAGTCCTCTTAACATCGCTGCATCGTATTGATCAAACATGTTCGTTTCTTTCTCGACTCAACCGCCCGGACCGTCTGACCCGTTTCTGTACAAAGCATTTTATTTTCTTGCTACAAATTGAAACCTTTTATCAAAGATCGCACTTAAACTTGATCAAATATCAGAAGCATCCCCAAGGAGTAAGATAAAAGAATCCCAAATATCATTCTCACAGTAAAAAAGCAATTTCGAGAATATATAACGCATTTACATCGGCACTTAAAGCAAGACCCGAAAAAATAGTCATAAACTAGACTGAAACTGCTGTATTTTTTGCAACAGATCGGGAACCCGGTCATCCGTCGTTCGAAGAGTTATACAGGTTATCACTAAACATATGGGAGCTAGGCGCCGATTTATGACGGGTCACTATCCCTGCAACATTACTATTACAGTCCCACCAATGTTATCATGAGGGAATAGAGTTTGTAATCCTCTGAATTTTAGGAAATAACATGTTGGTCAGGAGAGGAAAAGCTATGTAGTTGTACGTCCAATTTGTGTCCGGAAACGCGTGTAAATTTGGTGACGCAGCCGTTGGCGAGGAGCGATGCTAAGTAATGGCACTTTAGTATGAATAATTTGAAAGAAACGTCCCCGTTAAAGTTGTTAAGTAGGCTATTTCATGATCCTTTTAACTAAGCAAGGTATAAATTTGAATATTTAAGTTAGATGAATTGCATGTACAGGCCCATCGGCTTGTAGTATTTGCATTGTAGAAGGAAATTCAGTTAATGTCACTTTACTAGGCAATATATTTCGTTAAATGAAACGAAACGAAACGAAACGAAACCATGTTGTACACCATAATTGTTGTGCCTGCGAGTAGATTCTTAGATTCATTATTTGCTGTATCAACTCTCTTTACCTCAGTACGTTCCATTCAAATTGACAAATAGATTTTAAGCCATTCTTGTGTTGTACCACAGTATAAGTAATAGCGGCTGTATGCGGAAGGCGGAGGATCGTATCTGGTGGAAAGCATAGGGGAAGGCTTATATCCAGCAGATACAGGCTGATGAGGATGACAAGTAATTGTACCAACGTAGTTGTACTCTGTATACCATACTTTTCACATTTTTCCAAAAGTAGCTTATGTTCGACAAAGTCGAACGCCTTGGTCATATCATAGAAATTGTGGAATACGCCTGTCAATACATTCAGTTTTTTTTAGAAAAATAAAATCTTACCTAAGGGTAGGAAAACAGGGGATGATTTTTAGTTCATTCACAGATTTTAATGCTGAGTTGTGTATTACAAAAAAAAACAAGTTTAGTGTGCAAGTGGTTCATCAACATCTTTGAACCAAAGCCAACTTCACCTGCACGTGGTGCACCCTGCTGACTGACAAACGAAGTTCTGGCGAAAAGAGAGGTAGGTAGCGTAATTTTAAGCTACCGGACTGGGATATGTACTTCCACCTCACAGAATACCGCAGCCAAATAACAATTCCCTTGAGGGTTGTTGTGTTCCTGCGAGTGAGTGAGGTCACCAGAAAGGAAGGAGTTGTTGCGGTGGCAGCGAGGGTGGCGGCGTACGAGCAATATGTTATGTTGCGAGCGTTAATATGGCTATGGCAACTGCTTCACATCAAGCGGGCCATATGCTTGTCTGCCACCCGACGTAGTATAAAAAAAACCTCACCAAGAATGAGCTTCAGACCAGCTATTTTAAAAGTAATCAAAAATTAAGCCTGTAGTAATTAGTACAGTCACAAAAAAATATAAAATAAAAACTTTTTAACAAAAAAATTAAACCGCCGAAAATAATAAAAGTCTATCACGCAAAAATGGCTGAATGTATTTGGACACAATTTGGCATGCAGAATACCTACTTAGTTTATAACATTTCTCTTTTTTTAAAGTGTACGTATATTTATATATACAGAAATAAAAAAATACATAGGAACAATGAACCTAAAACTAAAAAAACCTTAAAAAATATCTAGACACACGGCAGCGTGTCAAGCCAAGTTCAAGCAAAGGAACTGGCTAGCCAGGGCCGAGTGTAATATTACACGAACCACTTGGTGCCACTTTTGACCCTTCTATAACTCAAAACCTCTTTAACGTAAAAACATAAAACTACGTGTGTTTGATTATATCCACAAGGACATCTAGAAGCCCAAATTTCATGAAGCTAGCTCAAACGGTTATAAAGATAAGAATGTCAAAAAGTCGTAAATTTAAGCACTGACTGACTGACTGATTTATAGTACCTAAACCTAACCTACTTCCAGATGACCTAGAAGGATGAAATTTGGAATCCAACTCGGTAATTGTGTGTAAGCGTAGGAAAAAAAATAAAAATAAAAAAAAAGTAAAAAAAATATAATCCCCATACATTTTTTTAAATTGTAGCGTTGGAACCGTTACAACGTTACAAGCAGATATTTAAAAGTATCTCAATATATGTATTATTATATTTTCTATATAACAGAAATATAAAAATAAAGTTAAGTCAAAAAATAAGTGGTGTCCCCATACAAAAAACTTGTAATACGCGCTAAACGACCGGCCAACGGTGTGTCTTCGGAGGCGCGCGGCACCACATAGTTATACACAGAACAGAAGTAAATCTAGATAAAAGCGCTCCCGAGCAACAAATAAACATAGGCACGGTTAAAATTTAGCGGGTCGGTTGATTTATACATGCATGGTAGTGATTTTATAGTCCACGACTCACTAAAATAACAAAGATCAGCGCCCAAGGTTCGTTTCTCTGATTTCTTTTGAAAATAAGAAATAATATTTTAAGGTATAACTTTGTTAGTTCGAACTCTTTGTACTTTAAAACTTTAAAAGAAAGTCCATATCGCCCGGACTTGGCTAATTTAAGCATAAACAGGAAGCGTATTAAAAAGGTAGCAGATAATGAATGGGCAATGCGCACTATTATCTCTAACATTCAAGAGAATGTAGACAATAGCAAAAAAAAAGAATACTATGCAGCAGAAACGCAAGAAAAAACATTAAATCTCAATACCTGCCTAGTTTTCTTTACAAAAAGTAATGATATCCGACCAAAAACATAAATGTAAAAAAGGAGATTCAAGTTCAATACAAAAATTATGCTTGGCTGTGGGCTTCGCCGCAAAAAGAATGGAGATCTAAATGAGTGCCAAGTTCTATGCAAAATCCAAATATGTATTTTATAGGAACAAAATAACATTATGAACAAGTATTAAACTCTATTTCTTTGCTTTGGATAACTATAACAATTGCTGTTATTTAAAAAAAATGTGAGATCTTAAAGTAGGTGAGATTCAAGGAGGCCAAGTCAAATCTAACCTACTTTAAGATCTCCATTCTTTTTGCGGCGAAGCCCACAGCCAAGCATAATTTTTGTATTGAACTTGGCTCTCCTTTTGTACATTTATGTTTTTGGTGGGATAATATAATAACTAAAATATATTATTAAAAGAAGTCCCTTTAGGCAAGGTTCCGAAGATACTGGCAGCGTTCCCCCTTTGAATAGCTAGACAAATTTTTTGTCCGAGGTTTGTCCAGCTCTTCGGTCTCCTGTGATGTCGACTAACCTTTTTGCTATTTCCTTAAAAAGCCTTATAGCGCTAGGACCCCACGGACCAAGGGTTTCGACACCGAATGGGACAAAATCATATTCGGAGCCTAGACCCCTGTATTTGCATGCTTTTTCAGCCGCGTCACAAGCCGCACCAGCTCTGTTGTTGGTTCCATGTAGATGGGAAGGGGCCAGCGGGAACCGTTTTATGACACAATTTAGTACGGATATGTCATATCTATAGAAATATAACATCATTGGCTACAGTCTACGATATTTTGTGTATAAAAATACATTTTATGGTCATCATCATCATCGTCGTCTGTATCTATCCACTGCTGGACATAGGTCTTCCCTAATGCCTTCCACCATATGCCTTCCACGTCTAGCCTCTTTTGGCCGTTCACTCGAGGTCATCGGTCCATTTAGAGTGGTCAAAATATAGTATATTTTACATAAAAAAAAAATACATTACATTTAAAGTTCAATTAATTTATTACTGCACTACATTAAACTTTCTGGTCTTGAAAACACGCAGTCCTTAATTTACTGTTAGTAACGATCCATCTATCACGTGTAAGCCGTCATTCCGGCGAGTTACAAGACACGCAGGTGTAAAGACGGTCGTACTTCTCGGGAAATACAAAAACTAAAATGAACAAGGGCAAGAAACACTTAAAGGTAGACGTCGGAAATTCTCGTGAGGCCTTTGGAATTTGGTGAGAATTTTTGGACATGAAGTGGGATGGGCCGCTAACAGTGCGTAATGGTGCCACTCTACGGGCCATTCTGCATTGGAGCTTGGGTGCTTTTGAAAAGACGATATTATTGGTGATAAATTGACGATATTAGTGGTCGGAATATAGTGTAGTGCAAATTGCACTGGTTTTTACCCACTTCAATAAAGATGGTTCTCTATTTCATCCGTATGTATCCATCGATGATCGTGGTTTTATGAATCTTGCAGGAACGAAAAATCGAGCTGGTGCGGCGGCTGACACGGCTGAGCGACTTAAAATCAAGAAATATAGTGTTATCGGCCCCGAATACTCATTTGTTCCACTCGGGGTCGAAACTCTTGGTCCATGGGGTCCCAGTACAAAAAACTTTATAAGAGAATTAGGAAAAAGATTGGTCGACGTAACCGGTGACCCAGGATCTGGCACATTCCTCGCCCAAAGGATTAGTTTAGCCATCCAGCGAGGTAATGCTGCTAGCATCTTGGGAACGATACCACATGGGCCAAACTTTTTGAATTTTTATTTTAGTAGTAGTAGTAGTAGTAGTAAAAACTTTATTGTACAATAAAAACATAAATACACAATTACAGAGATTAAAAAGAAGATACTTTATTGTACAATGGCGGACTTATCCCATTAGGGATTTCTTCCAGTCAACCATAGAAAACCTGAAAGGATATATGAATTTTATAATTTGGCGATAGCTTAGTAGGAACTCATTTTAGATAGAAAAAATAATAATAAAAAGATACTATGAAGAATATTTTTACGAAAACAGAACTGATTTAAAATTTATTAAAAGATATAGACATATAAATATCACAAGCGTTAAAAGACATACTGTATACAATACCATCCAAGATGTATAAATAAATACGAAAACATTACTAACTCAAAATATCGGGAGTGCTAATCAAGTACTTCCTCACGCTCGATTTAAATCCAGAAAGAGTTTGTGACATTTTGACATCCACTGGGAGCAAGTTCCAAAGGCGCGCTGCATGTACACTGAAGGATTTAGTATAGGAATAAGAGTTGGGGACAGGAATATTTAATAACGGATTGTTGCTTTAGTTTTAGGTTAGTTTTATTTTCGTGTTATTTAATATTAGGTACTTAAGTTTTATAGTTTATCTATATGTATTGTTTATAGCTTAAGTTTATTAGAATAATTTATTACCTACTTGTCTGTGTTGTGTTAGAATCACACAATACAAATATTTGTGCACACAAACACGCCTATCTAGACACGAATATCTAAACGTAGATGTTCACTGATTTTGTTAATATAATAATCTTACATTGAAACATTGTCATTTGGTTCCAAAATAGAAACACTCAGACATAGAAAACAACATAGGAAATAGCCAGACTAATACAAAAAGACCTTGTAGTCGATTTGACCTTAGGTGGTAATCCGACCGTCGGGCTCGTAAGTAGAATATCTGACTGTTACGGACGAGAATTTGACACAAGATGTAGCTGTGTAACTTGTCCTGAAGACACAATAATGAGGCTACGTGAAGGCCGACGAATTTGTGGCCAATGGAGAGGAGATGAGGAAAAAAGATGACTTCTGAGAGCGGAGGATCACACGTGGTGGAAAGCATTAGGAAATGCCTATTTCTAGCAGTGCGTAAATACCGGTTGATGATGATGATACTCCAAAGTAACAATCCTTAAAACCAAACTATCTTATTAAGGAGAAATTCTTTTCATATATTTTTTAACCATGTTTTTTTTATACTACGTCGGGTGGCAAACAAGCATACGGCCCGCCTGATGTGAAGCGGTTACCGTTACCGTATTAACGCTCGCAACATAATGTAATATATCACTTCATATAGAGACAGCATCTACTTCTTTTCCGGTGACCTCACTCACTCGCAGGAACACAACAACCCTCAAGGAAATTGTTATTTGGCTGCGGTATTATGTGAGGTGGAGGTACATTCCCCAGTCATGTAGCTTACAATTACGCTCCCTACCTCTCTTTTCGCCAGAGCTTCGTTTGTCAGTCAGCAGGGTGCACCACGTGCAGGTGAAGTTGGCTTTGGTTCAAAGATGTTGATACACCACTTACACCCCAAACAAATGTTGAGACAACATACGGCTCACCTGACGTAATGTATAAACGATTGTAATACAATTATCGCTACCCCTTCTGTTTACTATTAACATACATCAGGGTATGGTGTACGAAGAGAGCGAGTGCTAGGAGTATATAAAACATTAAGTGGGTAAGTGCATTTCCATAATAGCGGCAATTTGCGAAGTAGGCCGCGCAATTTTATAGCCCGACTGTATTGTGAACTCCCATTTCAGGGTACTGGGTAAGAACGAATCCACATTCGCTCATGTGTCTGTCAACGTCTTGGAAACTTTCCTGGTATAAGTTTTTCAAGAAAACTATGGAATATTGCGTCTTGGAAACATGGATACTTGAAAATGTTCTACTAATAAATTATTTTATATCGTTTTGTATATATACGAATATTATGTTGATATTTTACATAAAAAAAAATATTTTAATACAGTCATAAAAAATATATTTTAATATATTTATAACATAAAAAAATATTTTAATAAAGCTGCATTAGCAGGTTCATACCCGATTTGGCTGGGCAGGGAGGGAAACACAAGTAGTGAAGGTGAGTGTTGATGTACGTCGGAAAGGGGCCCCTTAAACCTACACCCGTGTCACAAGTCTCGGGATCTACTTGGGGTTTCTCTCTCTGCCACACGATGGACCCGTCACACGGTGAATCCATGGAAGCTAAGAAGTTCGTCTCTTCCTGTATAAGTTTCTTTAGTCAACCAAATCCACAATTAAGAAACACCTGGATTTGAATACATAATTTAAATTTCTAAACATAAGGAAAAACAATAGTAACATTTCTTTACAAACATCGGATTCCTTTATAATTAAGAAATTTTATTTTTCAGTGTAATTCAAATATTAATAAATGTTGTCCAACGGATATTAAAATCTATAAAGTTATCAAACTAAATTTAGAAATTAAAAGTCGTGAAAAAGTTTAGAAGCATAAAACGTCTTCAAGTGCTCTTCAAAGTTCAACTTAACTAAGGAAGTGTGACACAAATTTTCTAAAGTTTATAGGAAATGTCTTAAAGTTTGCGTGTATATGCTTCCATCACTTGCGGCATCAGACTTTCAGTGTGTACAGCCCCCTTACCACCATCTCTTATTGCGATTCAATAACTGAATAGAATGCTTATTCATATCAATGAATAAGCGACTCTATTTCAAATGGAATAGAGTCGCTTATTGGTATGAATAAGCATTCTATTCAGTTATTGAATCGCAATAAGAGATGGTGGTAAAGGGGCTGAGCTTGTACAGAGGCGGTAGAAGCAGTTACGCAAATCCTCTCAGCGTGCTATGATGTAACATAAAAAAATAAGCAGAGCTCTCTCTGATATTACATCTCCCGAGATTTTAGATCCTCATATCCAGCATACTCTATGCTTGGTTTTCTTGAGACCCTGAATTAGTGTAACGACTTCAATTAACGCAAATTACGCGCATTAACCTCGTGTTAAGTTAAAAATAATTAAATAAATAAATATTTCTGGACAATTTACACAGCGCCATCTAGTCCCAATTTAAGCGTAAAGCTATGGCTACTAAACAACTGATAAATGTACTTAAGTACATTTTTTATGCAAATACGTAGAAAATATCCAGACCAAATCAAATAGACATGTTCATGTACACAAATGTTTATCTTGTGCGGGGATCGAACCCACAACCTAGGAGTCGAAGTAGCCATTGCTAGCCAATTGACCACCGGGCTTGTCACAATTGAACGAATCGAGTAAAGTAACGCCAACCCGCAGTTGAACAGCGTGGTGGAGTACGCTCTAAACCCCTTCCATTGAAGGGAGACCCGTATCCCAACAGTGGGATAATCATTAGTTGATGTCGAGTAACCCTCCCCAACCCGTCTGGCCAGAATGGGGAGTGTAGGCCAAATCCTCCTTCTGTCTGGAACGGAAGAGAGAGGGTCGTGCTCCTGTAGTGGAGACTAAAATGACCTGATGATGATGATGATAATGATGTCGAGTAAAGTAAGCATGGTCTTCAAATTGCAGCCTATATTCCCTCTAAACTTTGCAGATGCTACCCATCATTACTTTTACAAACCATCCATCGCTTGCCTTGCGTGACGCAGCACTAGCCGTGTGTAAAGTGTGTACTATATTTCCATAATAGTGCAATTTGCGAAGTAGGTCGCGAGACTTTGTAGCGGTGTAGGCGGGCCTAGTTTATCGCAAACAACCATTTTTCCTACAAAATACACGTACATTAGAGCTATGTTTCAGCCTGAATACGATTTACTAGCATTTCAGCTTTAGGGGTTGAAAGTCTACTCTGAAAAAAAAGCAATGAAATGAAGTTACTTTATTTGCTACTGGACCCTTGTGCGCACTTAGACACGTCTAAAATTTTTTATATATAAAATTTATGTTCTTTTCTTTTTATTCGTCTACTAGCATTTACCTTTTAATACTACTTTGGTAAAGAATACAATATCTAGAATCCCAGTGGAGGTCGCGTCGTACTTAAAATAGTTACGGTAAACGCCTTGTGTTAATCATTATATTATTTAATTTGGTACTAGTGATCTTTTCCAGCTTAGCAAAGAATGCCATTTTTGGGTAATCTTCTACTTACATGACATTTGCTTGATTTGGGACTAGATGGCTATTTGTGTCCAGGAATATTAAAAAAAAGGTATATTTTGAATCTACGCTGACATGTATTGTTCCATCATCATCATCAGGTCCATTTTAGTCTCCACTACAGGAGCACGACCCTCTCTCGTCCGTCCTAGACGGAAGGAGGATTTGGTCTACACTCCCCACGCTGGCCAAATGGGTTGGGGAGGCCTGATCGATATTTGATAATGTATTTCCCTTAGTCGCCTTGTACGACATCCACGGGAAGAAACGGTGTGATTCTATTCTACTCTGCCGGAAACTACACGGCCATTGTATTGCAAGTATTGTTTATTTATCTCTAAATGTCATGAAAGTCGTTCCCCTGTATATTTCCATATTCAGGTCTGTCGTCGACCGTAATGGGCTTACAGTGCTTTTTACAGCACTGTGCAACTTTTGTACAGCAAAGTTATGAGGCGATTTGTCAAGCGGCGGGATGCTGGTGTGTTGTCGCATTTTACGCTTTTTGTAGCTGCATTATAAACTTTTAGAAAAGGTACATTTGTTTTGGCTGGAACACTCAAGCTGAACGTAGCGACCAGTCTGGGAAAAGATCGTATGGGTTATTGGATCGGTTAATTGGTTTTTGTATAAAGAGCAATACGAATTATGACATTCTGTAATATACTAATAAATAACATAATGTATTATGGTTTACTGTAATAGTGTTACTGCTGCCACGACGGTAGAAAGTAAAATAGAGTGGTCATAGAACAACAACCCTCAAGGGAATTGTTATTTGGCTGCGGTATTCTGTGAGGTAGAGGAACATTCCCCAGCCGGGTAGCTTACATTTACGCTCCCTACCTCTCTTTTCGCCAGAGCTTCGTTTGTCAGTTAGCAGGGTGCACCGCGTGCAGACGAAATTGGCTTTCGTTCAAAGATGTTGATAAACCACTTACACCCCGTACATATTCTTTATGTCTGCCAAATTTCACCCAAATCCGTTTAGTTAGTTATGGGATAGGAAGTAAGTTAATAAATGCCATCTAGTTGCCTCAATAAATAAATTTGATAGAGCACGCGGCTTTATATCTGAGCTGGCTGTCAAACAAGAGCCTCTCGTAGGCATTTATCAATCCCTGAATAATTGATGGATAATTACAAGCGTAGCAAGTCATCAATTTGGCCGCAGATTGATGACTTGCTCTCACATCGCGGCCGCCGATGAAAACTTTGTCCGTGTTTGTACGATGGATATAAAAAATGACATTCTGAAACTAATAACTGTAATGACGGTCAAGAATTGCATGTCGAGAGTTTAATATTGACAATGATGTAGCATAACAGTGCTTTTTGATATTGAACGTTCAATACGTCGGTTATTAGCATGGCCAACGCATCGCCACACGCTCATTCGTAACTCTGCGACTCTCTTCTATCGGTTCAGCAATTTCCCCATTTGCTCAGGCGTATTTTCTATAAAAAAAACAGTTCCCATGTTTCACATTCTGTCAGGCGTCTCGCGAAAGAGCATTTTTTTCAAGCTTTTATTTAATTTCACCGTATATCTGTAATCAAATCTTGCAAGTTAAATACCGACTTCTCTAATTCCGATTGAACTGAAATTTAACAAATTCATTTGGTTACTGTTACAATGGACGATTATATCTCGCCATTTTTAATCAAATGTAGCGGTTGCCTTAAAATGGCGATAGGCGAATGGCGATGGATACTGCGTTATGACTTGTGATATGAGTAGGTATCAAATTGCAGTATGTATGTAGTAGACATAGCGAGATATAAGAGTGTATGATGCTATTGTATTAAGCCAGTATTAAGCTTATATTCAAACGATTCACATGTGATCCTTATAATACCTCCGGCGCTCCAGAAACCTACACAAAATGAAAGGGCTTGATGAGGGAAACATAGCAAGTACCTAATCTGTTTAAACATATATTTATGTACATATATAACACTAAAACCACAAAATACAGAGCTGTATTTTGTGCAAAAAATATCGCTCGCGTGCTGGCGCTGGCGTCCACGCAACTAACGCAGCATGGCCTCATGTCGGGTAACCTCACTTTATTAGAGGAACAGTATTGTAATGTTGATGGTGTTGTTATAATCTCTTTGTTTGTTTGTTTGTAAAAACTTTATTGGACAATAACATAACATTAATACACACAGTGTTTATAACATTTTTGTACAATGGCGGACTTATCCCATCAGGGATCTCTTCCAGTCAACCATAGAATACTCATAGGAAACTGAAAGATTAGCGACGCAGTTGAAATTAAGCACCATGTCTAAATAATTATAAACATACATATACTACATACATATATACACAAATACATACATATGTCTACTCTTTATTGTACAAAGTTAATATACATAACAATATAAATACCTGGGTGCAGTATACAAAGTCAAATTACAGTATACAGTATACAAACAAAAATTTAAACAGAGTAATTTCTATTAGAAACTGTCTTCTTAACAATTACATTTCATCATCAGGTCATTTTTTATTTTTTTTAGTCTCCAGTACAGGAGCACGACCCTCTCTCTCCATCTCACACAGAAGGAGGATTTGGCCTACAGGGAGTGTACTTAAGAGGAGATGAGTACTTAAGAGGATTACACGTGCTAACTGGCGCCATCTATATATATAAAAACTAGCGACCCGCCCCGGCTTCGCACGGGTGCAATGCTGATACTAAATGTACTACAGAAGGTCTTTGCGCTTTGTCCTATCCAGTCCTTCCCCAGTTATAGGCACACGCCGCCGGCTCCGCGGCCGGTACCGCCACAGCCGTTATGTCCCTGCATTTTAAATGTGTAATATCTTCTAAACTATTCATTTAAATTACATGCTGTGAAGGGCCATATTGATCTATATTAAATGCGCAATGTATTTAAGGTACTTAATTGGATAAGGATTAATTCTGTATTGCTTAAAATCGCTTCGTAAATAAGGCATTATTTCTTGTAAAAAGCAAAGGATAAAATAACGGTTATTGTGTGTTACCACTAAGAGATAGACATATACCATCGCGAACTTTTTTGTAGACCATTTTAAGGTGAACAATACTGTACTACATTATTTTGATCTATCTCGTTGGGTTCAGCCAGCGTTTGCAATGAAAGAGCAAAAAAATGTGTTTATTTACGACATCACATTAGAAACCTCTAAATTATCAGTGTTTTTCTACTATGTTATGCATATATTATACATATAAACTTTCCAGTTGAATCACTCTATCTATTAAAAAAAACCGCATCATAATCCGTTGCGTAGTTTCAAAGATTTAAGCATACATGGGGACATAGGGACAGAGAAAGCGACTTTGTTTTATACTATGTAGTGATGAATCACTATTTCCATTGATCTCTGCATCCACAACGGCTGGACCGATTTCGCTATTTCTTTTTATGTTGCATTTGTTATTATCAGGAAAAGGTTCTTATGAAAGAAACAAATAAGAAAGTTACGCGGAAAATTAGAAAATTTTATATAAAGGAACGACCATATTAACTTTTCTAATGTAACTTTGTTGTTTGAGAGAGCTGTTAGTCATTTGATAGATTGCACGAAACCATTTCGAATTCAATAAATGCAATTGTTTCGCCGTGTGGTTTCCGGCAGACTGGAATAGAATCACTCCGTCTCTTCCCGTGGATGTCGTACAAGGCGACTAAGGGATATACATTATAAAACATCGATCAGGCCTCCCCAATCCGTTTGGCCAGCGTGGGGACTGTACGCCAAATCCTCCTTCCGTCTAGAACGGACGAGAGAGGGTTGTGCTCCTGTAGTGGAGACTAAAATGGACCTGATGATGATGATTATCATTTGATCGCCACCGCGGCCTTTCACACAAGTACGTAACACCACAGGTCTCAGAAGTACGAGGTTGATAGATCAGCTCATTGTTAGCTTTGTTCGTTCTAGAAAATATAATTTTACTGCTTTTATTTATTTCCATACCACTTAGGTGCAAACAACGACACAGCAGCCAATAATTCAGCGATGTTTGTAATATTACATGTTGCGATTTGCGAATGTTAATATGGCTAAGATAACCGTTTACCAATGCGGGCCGTATGCTTATCTGCCACCCGACGTAGTATAAAAAAATGAATTGTTTCGAATTAGCCGTTCTGAAGATTATACTAGACAAAGAGCACCTACTCTAAAATTTTATTAATATAATTGGATTTTGATAAATAAAACGCTATGTTACCAGAGTTTGGTTGCAGTTTGCTATTCATTGTACATTAGCCACATTCTTCTTCTTCTTCTTCGTTGGGCTCTTGACAGGTGAGCGGTCGTGGTCGTCATGAGGGAGGATTCGGGGTTGTAATTGCTCGCCTCACAATATCCCGCCATCTCGTCCGATTTGAGACACTTCTGGTGCATTCATTTCGGCAACGCGCGTGTGATGCCCCTGGTGTTACTGGCGTTCATAGGCTATGGTAACTGCTTTCCATCAGGCGGGCCGTATGCTTGTTTGCCACTTAAGTGGTATAAAAAAAAAACAATCAGTGGGCCGCCCACGGCAGACTTTATCTAGTCGATCCACCGCATAAGTGATCTGCCGCGGGGTCTTGTGCCCTCGACTCTACGCTGAACCACCAGGCGTTCGATGGAGTCACCTTCTCGTCTTGAAACTTGGCCGAAGAATTTTAGTATACGTGTCTGTACTAGAGCAGATAGTCGCTGCTTGATGCCGAGTTGTATAAGTATGGAGACATTTGTGCGATGTTCGGTCTACGATACTCCAAGCATTCGTCTCCAGCACCACATTTCTAAAGCGTCTATCTTCTTCTTTTCCACTTAAAGTCCACGTCTCTGCAGCGTATAAAAATATGGGGAAGACTAATATGTTGCTACGAGCCGGGTCTCAGTGGCTTTAGTTATGTTCCTGTTCTTCTACCACAGATTTAGCTACATTAGATGTTTCAAATCTAAAACAATCTTAACTTCATTCCAAATACATAGAACCTCCTTTTTGATGCGGTATCGGATAACAGCATCAGTCAACCCGGAAGCGGACGCGGACAGCCGGCATCCGCGCGATTACAATAAATTACAGCGATCACGACACCTGTGATTAAGCAGATTACATGTAATATATCTCGGCCATTGACGGCTGGGCTTTGTGCCAAATCTGAGATTCACAGTTATTAGATTTCGAGCCGAAAACTATGCAGTTCTTGGAGTTGGGACGAACTCTTAAAAACTCTTTTGTTTAATTTTAAACTCAGAGATTGCATTGCTAATTACTATATTTTTATACAATAAGCATCGCTTAATCGTTGGCAGCTTCACTGCTTATACAACTACTTGGTGAAGCAGCGATCTGATGACGTTTCACTCACTCGCAAGAACACAATAATCCTTGTTATTTGGCTTCGGTCTTCTGCGAGGTGTAAGTATTCCCCAAATTCGGCTCAATATGCCTGTTAGCACTGAAGAGAGGGGCGGCTTAGGCGGCGATGGAAGGAAAAAGGAAATCAAGTGACATCTCTTTCGCCAGAGCCTCTTTTCTTTAAGAACAGGGTGCACCTCGTGCAGGTGATGTTGGCTTTGGGTATAAAGGTAATGGTGAGCCGCTTATACCTCAAACTGTTTTCCTTGAGTTAAAACTCAGAGAGTATAATGTTACTAATCAGAATTTTTATACATGGCCGTCGTAAAACAAGCATACGGCCTTGCTGATGTAGGATGTTCCGATTACCGTAATTTTTACTATCTGCGTGGAAATTGTTATTGGGCTGCTGTCTACTGTAAGGTTCAATAAGCCATATCTCTATGTCGACAGAGCTTTGCTTGCTATTGCTTGGCATTGTATCATGTGCAAATCTTCATACTGCATTGCATTTTAGACTCAATCAAGGCACGTTACATTGATTTTAGATGTTGTTAAGCCATTTCACCCGCTTGAATGAGTTATGGCTAATGGCTAATGCTGAGTGAGTTCCTTTTTAACCCCCGACGCAAAAAGAGGGGTGTTATAAGTTTGACGTGTCTGTGTGTGTGTGTGTGTGTGATTCTGTCTGTCCGTGGCATCGTAGCTCCGGAACGGATGAAGCGATTTCAATTTAGTTTATTTTTGTATTAAAGGTGACTTATTTGCGAGTAAGAACACTCGCATAAGTCACCTGACATGTTTGATGAAAATCGGTTGGGCCGTTTAAAAGATGTGGGGGGTTAAAGTGGGGAAGAATAACCGAATGTCTGCAAATATACTCGAGTGGGGTCTCAAATGAAAGCGCATCACGTGCATATTACAAAATCGCTCCAAACCTAACAATTTAATTACAAATAGTCTAACCTAACCAAACTAAGCAACATAGATGAATCTAAAAATTAAAAAAAATATTTTTTTTATAATTTACTTTAAAATATTGCGTTTAGGATACGACCGTCAACGGTGTCTGCCGTCGCAGCGGTCCCCCAACGCGACGTATTTTTTTAGAATTATTAATACATACTTAGGTACTTTAAGATTGAATTTCTTTTATTATTTTTTACTTTTTAAAGGGAACTTGGTTATTGTGTCTGGGTTTTTTTTTAATTTTAAATTTAATATTTTATATATTGTGCACTGCGACACGGTTGACATTGATGGCTATGTTAGTATTCTTAATAATTATATGTTTGCTGTATCTCTGTATGTTCTCATACGTTGTATAATTGTGTATTTTTGTGTGCAAATTGTGTCAAATGTATCTTGTTGTGTTGTAGTGTGCTTTATAATAAATAAATATTTCTGGACAATTTACACAGCGCCATCTAGTCCCAAATATGATTTTTAGAGAAGGTTTACACTAAAATGGACATAAAACAGCCCGTGTACGCTATATATCTAGATATGACGAAAGCATTTGACTTTGTGGACCACAGCATACTATTGACTAAATTAGAAACATATGGCATAAGAGGAGTACCACTCAATCTACTAAAGTCATATTTAACTGAAAGGTTACAAGTTACGTACATTAATAAAATATGCGCAAAGACAAGAACAGAGAAAACATATAAATCATCTGAAAGATTTGTGAAGCGTGGAGTTCCTCAGGGGAGTGTCTTAGGGCCACTCCTATTCCTCATTTATATAAATGATCTACCAATGTCAACAAAAAGTTCCACAATTTTATATGCTGATGACTGTACAATAATATGTCATAACGAAAATGAAATAAGGGATAACCTGACCTCAATAATAAAGTGGTTACAGGAGAACAAACTACAAATAAACTTACAAAAAACAAACGTAATGAACTTTAAGCAGACGGCAGTGCAAACATCAGGAACTGACATTGTATATGAAAATAATAAAGTTAATGAGACTAAAACAACAAAATTCTTAGGACTGTTCATCGACAACAATATGAAGTGGCAAACGCACCTCGAGTATGTCCAACAAAAACTACTGCAATTCTCCTATGCACTACGTATGCTGAGAAAAGTAGTGAATCAAAAAGCTGTTATTGCAGCATATCATGGTTTGGTAGCCTCAATATTAAGATATGGCATCATATTCTGGGGAAATGCTGCGAACATTCATCGTTTATTATTAGCACAAAAAAGATGTATTCGGTCTATCTGTAACCTAACAAGAAGAGACAGTTGTAGAATATTTTTCAAGAAGCTTGGTATATTAACGTTGCCTTCACTATACATTTACGAAATAGTCCTTCACATAAAACGCAATCCAAATCTATTCCCCAATACTGTAAGTACTAGAAGAGGAGATACGCTACAACTCAGGTTGAATAATAAAACGGCTCTATTTGGTAGTAGTGTATTTGTAATGTCTGCTAGAATATATAATAAATTGCCAGCAGACATTAGAAGATGTAATGAGTTCAGGACGTTTAAAACTAAGCTGTATGACTATCTGTTAGAAAAGACATTTTACTCAATGAATGAATATTTTGACATTCGATAATAATTGTATTTAATTTTAATTTATACACATATCAATATAAACAATATTTCTGACATTATAAATAAAAATATTTAAGCTATAATTTAAAAATGCTGAAACCTATATTTGTATGCCTGAATTATAAACCTATAAAACAAAATTTGTATGCCTGTTGGCGAATTACAGTTGAACGAAATGTAATTTAAGACCTTGTAATGAAACCTGTAATTTACAAATAAAATTTATCTTATCTTAAAATTTATCTTAATTAAGCGTAAAGCTTGTACTATGTGTGCTAGATAACTGATATTATACTTAAATACTATATTTTTTGTAAATACATACATATAATACATAGAAAACAGTCAGACAAACAGACATGTTCATGCACACAAATATTTGTCTTGTGCAGGAATCGAACCCGCGACCTCGGAGTCAAAGTGGCCATTGCTAACCATTCGACCACCGAGCTCGTCAAATCAAATAATAAATGTTTTATCTATCTTCAGTAATTCATTTTGCTTAGACAGCCGCAGATACCCCTTTAAACATATAACAATCTCATGTCACGGTCCTCCGAAACGGCTCCACCGATTTTTATGAATTTTTTTATGTATATTGGGTAGGTCGTAAAGTATTCGTATATTTCGTGCCTGCAGATGATATAATTTTTTACTGTAGAACAACCTTATCCGCTTCAGCTAAGAAATATAATACAATAACTCCTTATTGCACCAAATAGAATTTGTAAATTTCAAAATGTTTTTTAGAGCTAATTCCAACCTCATCTGCACGTGGAGCACCCTGCCGAGTCGCCAGTCGGCGAAAGAGGTTCTGGAGAAAGAGCGGTAGGGTACATCGTATTCCTCACAGAATAACGCAGCCAAATAACAATTCCCTTATGGGTCGTTGTGTTCTTGCGAGTGAGTGAGGTCACCAGGAAGGAAGGAGTTGCTGCATTGACAGCGGGCGTGGCAGCGCACAAGCGATATTTAAATATTGTGAATGTTAATATGTCTACGGTAACCGCGTCACATTAAGTGAGCTTGTCTACCACCCGACGTAGTATAAAAAAATATAAAAATATTACAGACACAAAAAAAAAAACAATTTAATCACTACAGATCGTTATGAGCAATCTCTTCCAGACAACCTTAGAGTAGAAAGTACAAAATCCATATTTCTTACAAGTGGGAGGCGCAATGAAATTAAAACAATATTATTACGAGCCCGGTGGCGTAGCGGTCAATGACGCGCCTTCGACACCAACGCTCGTGGGTTCGATTCCCACATAAGACAAACATTTATGTGAATGAACATGTCTGTTTGTCTTAGTCTGGGTGTTTTCTATGTATCATACATAGGTATGTATTTACATATGTTTGTCAGTTGTCTAGTACCCATAACACAAGCTTCTCTTACTTTGGGGCTAGATGGCGATGTGTAATTTGTCTGACAATATTTATTTATTTATTTATTATTAAAGATCAACTGTAAAATATTATTAAAAATAATTACAATTTGCCATTCTTTGTCGAGTTTGATAGTTACATAGTATGTCGATAATTCAGCATAAGAAATTATAATACAAGAGACTGAGGATTAATTCAATATTCTCAATTTCGCTGAATATTCTAGGAGAGCTTAAAACTTCCAGTCTCATCAAATTACATTAAAACAGCCTTTTTCTCCGGATCGAGGTTTTCTTTTTGCCTTTATTAAAATAGTAATTTTACGCAGCCAATTTTACAGACAGAAATAAATGGAAAAATTTAGACTAGGTTTTGGTAAGTGGTTCATCAACATCTTTGAACCAAAACCAACTTCACCTGCACGCGGTGCACCCTGCTCACTGACAAACGAAGCTCTGGCGAAAAGAGAGGTAGGGAGCGTAATTGTAAGCTACCCGACTGGGGAATCTACCTCCACCTCACAGACTACCGCAGCCAAATAAAAATTCCCTTGAGGGTTGTTGTGTTCCTGCGAGTGAGTGAGGTCACCAGAAAGGAAGGAGATGCTGCGTTGGCAGCGGCGTTGGCGGCGCGCGAGCGATATTTTATGTCGCGAGCGTTAATAACGCTTCACATCAGGCGGGCCACCCGACGTAATATAAAAAAACACAATGTTAATTAAGATTCCCTATAACAATTTGGTTGAATATTGAACAAATTTGGTTTGGCCTTATATATACTCGTATGACCTTTAGTTTATTAATACTCGTATACAAGTAACTAATAAATCTTATAATATGCTATAACTCAATTTGAAGTTGTTAGCTGGTGTACATATTTTATTGATAGGCCTACGCGGGCCTCCGAGGATGCAGCCTGGCGAGCCTAATGCGTCCCCCGGGCTTCGTCCACGTTGGCAAACTTATTTATTACGCCGGCCAAGGGCCCTTGTTTAAAGGTGTTTTGTTGATGGGTTCAGAAACTGGGCGAGATAATGGAACTCTAGGGGATTGTGTTAGAAATACGGTACGAAGAGATTGTTTAGTTGTAATTAAATTAAGTAGATATTGATATGGGACAAGACCAAAGTGTATTAACAATGTACAAGCTTTAGGGCATCGTAGCGCGTAATCAAACATGCAAGTTAAGTAACGTCGACTGCAGCCTGTCAATGGATGCGTTTATTTATCTGGAGCTCCTTCGTACTTGACTCCTTTGTACAACGTGCCCGAAGTACGTGCGTACTTCGGGCACGTTGAGCCGCCGGTCCCGGGTTCTTATTTTTAACCGACTTCAAAAAAGGAGGAGGTTCTCAATTCGACTGAATATTTTTTTTTGTATGTATGTTATTCGATATCTTTGCGAATTGTGAACCGATTTTCATAATTCTTTTTTCATTTGAAAGGGTATGATTGCAAGGTGGTTCCATATTCACCAAGTCAGGGTCTGATGATGGGATCCCAGAAAAATCGAGGGAAACCCTTAAATTTGCCCTATGGTAGCCGGCAGAATAAAATTGTGCCACTCCATTGCTCTGCGCTGGATGTCGTACAAGGCGACTAATGAATCTTGTGTCACGCGATAACTTTTCTCCCGGAAGACGGGCAGCAGCGTCTGCCGGGGTATTCTAACAATAAGCTGCGCTAAATGAAGTCGGTTTAAATTTTTTTTACAAAATTAACTTTATATACATTAGATGACAGTCGTTAAGCCAAGTCAGTGGCCTTTAGACGGCTTGAAAACACTGGCCTCCGCCAACGCGCAGTTGAGCAGCGTGGTGGAATATGCTCTAAACCCGTGCGATTGAGGGGAGACCCGCAACCCAGCAGTGGGATGAATAAGTGTTGACGACGTACACTTTTATTTAGTTCCATCGCGGTGTCTGTAACCAATCATGTAAGTTAAATGTAGCGTGGCCTAATTTGGATGACATCCGTCCATCCCTTTCCAGCAGATCTGTTATGTCTGTCTTCCAAATCTTATTTTAAGTTTAAAATGACAATTGTTTAATAAAATAACGTAATAATAGTATGTGTAACGCCATAGTCGCTGAGGCGTAGCCCCATCGTTTTTTAGTTGGAACTATCACGGCGTTTGTAAGTTTGTGTAGTACAAACGGGGTTCAATCAAATAATATAAAACAAATTACAATAATTCCAGCCAATAGCCAGATAGCTGCCTTTTGGCTGCAATTATTGTAATTTGTTTCATGTATATATATATACATATATATATATATCTATATATATCATCATCATCATCAGGCCCATTTTAGTCTCCACTACAGGAGCACGACCCTCTCTCGTCCGTCCTAGACGTAAGAAGGATTTGTCCTACACTCCTCACGCTGGCCAAACGGGTTGGGTAGGTGATATATGTATATAATTACATATATATTGGTCCGCCAAAATATCTCGTCTTTGCCATCATGCAATGTAATGTAAATGAAGAGCGCCATCACTGTGAGCAGCGCAGCGCTACTTGAGGACATCAACTGTGTCCTATGAAGATGAGATTTCAGACGAATGGCTCTGAGGAGAAAGGGAGAAGCGGTCAAGATTGAAGAGCTCTTCAACGTGTCAAACCTTCAAACGTTTAAAACCTAACATCAGCTATGATTTTTTGCCTTCCCTATCTCTATGTATTATACCGTAGTATGTAACTAAGCTGGGAGTATAATGTTGTATTGATAGAATCACAAACCCTCCTCCCCTCTAGGGACTTGTTCCCGAACTTGCTCATTAAAGCTCTAGTCCTCTAGCAACAAAACCTTTGTTAAGTTCTCATCGTTGTAATTACAATCAAGCTTTTTACACGCCTCCCGAGCTTTATGTACCCTTGTCAGGACTTGACGTTGATGGTCTCTGTTCAAAGTTTTGGGAAAAATTGTTAATAATGTTGAGTAACTTTAATTCATTTCATGTTTTTAATTTAATTCCGAATTTATAAACACTTCTAATTTCTATAAGTCAAACACTAAAAGCTTCCTACTACCACCAGTTTTTATTGATTAAATTCGTTGTGTGTTCCAAGGCAGCCGTAGTTTTATCCCCCGAGCTACAGTGTAGTTCATTGTTCACTGCCTTTTTGGTGGTCACCGAATTTAATCCTGGCTACACAGGAAACACAGTAGTGCCAATGTGTCGATGTATTATTGTAATTGGCTCACCACTTTAAAGCCAAAGTTAATCTAGCCTGCACGTTAAGCAAATAAGACACTGGTAAAAGAGTACCTCTCTTTGCCGGGTGCAGTAGAGCTCACCTGAGAAAGTATCTCCCGAAATACCCCAGCCAAATAACAATGCCCTATTTCTTTGAGTGACTAGGGTCACCTTGCGTGAGAGGGTGCTGCGTTAGCAGCGGAGATGCCAACACGTAAGCAAGACTGCTTTTATTGTGAGCGGCTACGGTAACCGCTATACACCGTAATAAAATTATATTTACTTGTTTAAAAAAATATATATTTAAGTATTATATCAGTTTTACACCCATAGCACAAGCTTTGCTTACTTTGGCTAGAGAGTAATTTGTCAAGAATATTTATTTTATTTATTTAAACAGTATGTATGGCGGCATGAGGGTGAAGTTCTTAGTACGTAAACCGACAATAAATGGGTTTAGTTTTTGTTCCACAAAGAGTCTTCTTCACAGATTATCCACTTTTACAATAACGTTGTTAGCACGCCGTACCCATGTTAATTTCATTTCGACGTTATCACGAGAAACAATACCGGCGCGATTGGCTTCCAAAAATAACCAGCACCCACCTAACAAATTTAATTCCAATTTGCCCGCTGTACACAATTATACTGAATATTGATGGGGCATTGTTCCACGTTTTATTGTGCGATTTGTAAACGTGAGGCGCTTTTCAATGCGAGGAAATTGAAGTACAGTTAATGTTTGCCCGTTAAATGATTGTTTCGCAATCCGTAGCTGAATCTCATGCTGATATTTTTATTATGTATTTACATACAAAAGTTACACAAAATGTTGAATGTAGAGATTGGCGAAGAGTCGAGAGGTTAGATTTCCAATAAATGAACTTTTGAATATTTATGAGCGCTTATTGGGAATCTATCTCAAATGACCGGTATGCTATATGTAGAAAGCAATAGCTGAAAAATTAAATAAAATATCTAAGCATCTATGTAATGGAGAACAAACATAAGGCCCGCCTGATGACAGTGTGTAGACAAATTAGTATAGTAGCAGAAGTTCCGAACTAAGCAAACCTTGTACTATAGGTACTAGATGGATGACAAATATAAATAAATACATTTTTTGTTAATACGTACATTATATACAAAGAAAACACTCAGACTGAGACAAACAGACATGTTTCAGCACAAGACAAACATTTGTGTGCATAACCCGGGACAACTCCAAAGTAGCTATTGCTAGTAATTCGACCATCCATAGGCCCGTCATGGACACACCACGTGCAGTCGAGAACATTTATATACTTTTAATCTCAGACTATTACTATTGTCTGAGATACTTTAATAGGACAAAATAAAAACAATTGGATTTTATTATAAACATTATTAATCTGATAATTTTTTATTCAAATTCTCTTTGCAAACCTCTTAGGCTGCTATTCGTCATTGTCGTAGGGCGAACTTTTGGCTGTCCGACTTATCCCGCAGAGACCTTTATCCGGCCTTTAGGCAGACCTATTTTTAGACGCGAAATAAGAACGATCAATTTCAGATTGTCTTTGAAAGGAAGCTGCTAACAAAGTCAGATGCTGATAAATGTACGAGTCCACTGTCTGTCGGCTTTTTATATAGCTCTAATTGGATTATGGCAGTTATAGATTCGGTTCTGGACATACTCTCTTTACAATAGATTTTTGTTATACCACTAATGTGTGAAACAAGCATACGGCCCGCCTGATGGAAAACAGTTACCATAGTCTATGGACTCCTGTAGCACAGAGTACCTTCACATACGCGTTGCCGACCCTATATTACATTTATTCATTTAGAGACGGATTTTGTTGGGAAAAATGAGTCTATAGAATGTCGCAAAAATAAGTATATTAACAGGAAAGAAGTAGAAAAAGGTTAGAAATATTAAAATAACATTTCCAGAAAAACCATTGGTGCGCTTCGCTAAGTTGCCTTAAATTAAAGAGCCTCTAGCGAAATAAGATGTAGGGCACTGCGATATTTGATTGAGGCGCAGCGTAGCCCGTTTGGTGAAGTACCTACCTTTCAAAAGACTGCAAGCAAATCATTTCTTAGAGAGTTGTTGTCATTTCGTAGAGAGTTGTAACTATTTTAAAACAGCTTAAAATTGTAAAGTAAAGCTTACATTAGGGATTAAGTAGTCAAAAATTTCAGTCGTATGTTTTGTAATTGCTGTGCAAAATTCAGATCCCTGCCTTCAAAATTGTCAAGCCGTCGTCTTAACTAAGTGTGAGCGAAATCAGAAACTAGTAAAAAAATA
This sequence comes from Hypsopygia costalis, assembly GCA_937001555.2. Lineage (NCBI taxonomy): Eukaryota > Metazoa > Arthropoda > Insecta > Lepidoptera > Pyralidae > Hypsopygia > Hypsopygia costalis. The sequence continues at coordinate 32,859,848 of OW443329.2, forward strand.
AATATATTTCTATATAATGTCACATAAATAAATAAGTAATGTACTTAAAACCGAATGTAGACTAAATTCTTCCTGTGAATTCCTAATTTTATTTAAGTAACCTGACCCGAAACCTTCAATTTGCTGGAAAGGTTAATTTTAAAACCTATTCTCCGGAAAATTCTTGCTGAGTACAAAGTTTTAGTAATAATTTCGTGAACTTTTCGGATCTAATTCTAACTTGTAATGGAGTTAGGGAATTGAACCGATACCACGGTTTAACTAACTACTACAATGTTTCCGATAGATAGGTTTTGAACAATAGTTCAAGAGCGCCAGTGTTAGAAATGGAAACTAAAGAAAATATTTTCTATTCATAAATAATACATACAATTAAAATATATGGGTTTTTGGTTTTGACCAAAGATTTATGGTAAATATTATGGTTGGTTAAAATCCAACCTCACCTGCACGTGCAGGCGAGGGCGATGAGGATGCACCACATGGTGCATCCTCGCAAAAGAGGCCCTTGCAAAAGAGAGGTCGGGTACAGCGTATTTATAAGCTGCCTGAATGGGGAAGTACCTCCATCTCACAGAATACCGCAGCCAAATTACAATTCCCTTGAGGATTGTTGTGTTCCAGTGAGTGAGTGAGGAATTAATAAGTAAATAAAATAAAAATAAAACCTACAAACTTCATGAACTTACATAAATTTTTTCAAAAGCGATATTTTATTTAAATACTATTGAAAACATCCCGTTTGATACGCCACCCATTTTGTGATTTGAATAAATTTGTGCCTACATAAATTATCGCTCGTGGCATATGAAATTTTAATACTCATCCATCATCAATTATTATTTATTATTGAAATTGAAGTACTCAATTTCTTTTAGAAATTATTAAAGCACTTTTTAGGAAACATTGTGCTTTACCGATAATTTCCAAATACAATTCAATTACGCAGCGGGCAATTGTATAATGTTTCGAATGACAAAACCAGACGGCGCCGGCCTCGATCTCTTAACTTCATAGACTGCACAAATAATAAATACTCTACTGTCATTTGACGATCATGGTCTTTAAAGTGTAAGTAGCTCAACATCATTTTTGAGAGTAAGTTTGCATCACCTGCATGTAGTGCACCCAGCGGATAATTAACGAGGCTTTAACTAAAGAGAGGTACGGCTCGACTTTTTCTACTATAAAGTTTACTTTTACGACTAGGAGAATTTTAGGCTACCCGTTTGGAGCATTGGTTGTTGTATTCTTGCGAGCGAGTGAGGTTACCAGAAGGAAAAAAAATGCATATTTTTATGCCACTAAAGTGACAAACAAGCGGTCCGCTTGATGGAAAGCAGCTACCGTAACCTACGGACGTCCATCTGCTAAATATTATCGTCAAAGTAGTAAAGGGCACAAAATCAATATACTTATGTGCAAGGCTAAGGGGAAGCCCTGTTTAGCAGAAGCCGTCATGGATGTTAGACGTAGTGGATGGAAAATGATCTTGCTAATAACTATTACTACTATGTAAGGGCAACTATGCTATTGCTATACTACACAGATAGTTCTCGTATTCACTAAATCTCTCGATTCAATCAGCCTTAGCTCCTACGTTGATCCAGTCCAGTTTCTAAATCTATGGATCATCTAAATTCAATTTGAGTTTTCATAAGTGATCGTGTAATCCCCGCGGGCCATCGTTCTGGCATATCGCATAACATTTGAATAATCGATACCTCTTGAATACGAACGGGATTCGGTTCCGGTGGGATGCTCATTACGCATGCGAACCAATTTGCGTGGACAGATTAGCGCGTGATTTCTAATTACCTACCTGTCTCATTAGCCGGGATTGCGTTATGAAATGGAATAAATTGGGTTAATTCAAACTGATATTTGAGATACCTACTTAGGGTGGCGAACAAGCATACAACCCGCCAAATGGTAAACAGTCATCAAACACTAAGGATTCATGCGAAACCAGAGGCATCATCCATGCATTGTCGACTCTGTAAAGAACCCCATACTATAGTATAATATAATATATAGATTTATCTATCTATGGAGTATAACATATATAGATTTGAGATGCTTCTCTTGAAAGCTGTGACATTGAAGCCTTCTAATGATCTATCTGAAAATCAGCATTGCAGTCTCAATTGAATATTCTGCCGAGATGAATATCCTTTTCTGGCAGGCAGCTGGTCATATTTTATGTCATCCCAATGTATGAGATTGATATGTTTTGCTGTCAGAATAAAGTGTTCATGCAAATTACTATCGGCCGGCACCCATCCGCCACTTTTAGTAGATGCAAGCCACTGTCGTGGCTGTTTTCGTCATTTCTGCTTCAGCGGCTGCGGTCGTCTCTGAGATTTTCCAACATCTTAAACAGAAGAAACGTGCGACCTGCCGCCGCTATGTAGGTTGTTTATCTACTAACGGTAGTGGGTGGGTGCCGGCCGACAATAGTTTGCATGAACTAATTGGTGGCGGAAGCACGCAAAGCATTGTAGATCAAATTGTCTGTAATGTGTTTTTCTTTTCGTTTCTATATTTTATATCCAGGAAAAATCTGGACAAAACTACTGCTTGGAACTCACAACGAATCTCTGCGAGTGAGTGTGGTCTACAGACGTAAAGATGTGCTGTTTTAACTGCGGGTTACCCGGAGAGAGAGAAATATGCTAGTATATATAAGGACTTTTGTCTTACATTGCAATCATCTATAGGCTACGGTACAGCTTTACATTAGATGGGTATCCGTTAGTATCCAACAACGTACAAAAAATAAGTATTGAAATATCAATTTACACAGAAAATTGTCGGTACTATATATTTAGGTCAGTAAGGTACAATCAGCAAAGAAAACGAGTAATAAAAAAAACAGTAATTTAAAAAACTAAAAAACCCGACTGCTGATAAATAAAATAGATATAAATAAAACTGAAAAACATAAAATAAAAACGGTAATTTATAAAACTAAAATCCCGACTGCTTTTCAATGTAATTTGGATATGAAAACCCCTAAAACAAGAAAACATGTAGCAGTCGAGACCCATTCTAGAAATGGAGGCTTAGTGAATTTAGAGCACATGTAGGGTCCCGACTGCTACATGTTTTCTTATTTTAGGGGTTTTTTCATATCCAAATTACACAGAAAAGCAGTCGGGATTTTAGTTTTTTAAATTACCGTTTTTATTTTTTGTTTTTCAGTTTTATTTATTTTTATTTTATTTTATTTTATTTTATTTAAACTTTATTGACCATAGAATAAGGGTACAAAAGGCGGACTTAATGCTAAGAGCATTCTCTACCAGTCAACCTTTGGGAAAATCAGATAAAACTCGAATGCGGTACACAAAATAACAGTAACGAACATACACAGAATTAATACCGATGAAAAGTAAAATTATATATGATACATAGACATAATATGCTAATTATACACATATACAAAATCATACACATATACATAGTTATATACATATACATAGTTATACACATATACATAGTTATACACATATACATAGTTATACACATATACATAGTCATACACATATACACAACCATACACATATACATAATCATATACAGAAATAAATATAACAGTAAATAGGAAAATGATGATTATTGCTTGGATAAATTCTCAAATAAAAAAGCTTGAACATTTTTTTTGAAAGTAAATTTACTAGAAGATTCTCTGATGGAATCAGGTAACGTGTTCCAGAGACGTGATGCTTGCAATGTAAAAGAGTCTGACATGAAGCCAGAACGAAAAAGTGGAGTATAGAGTACTAGAGAGTTATTGGACCGGAGTTCGCGATCATGGGTGTCACGGAGATACTGAAATTTACATTTCAAGTAATCGGGAGAAAGAGGGTTAAAAAGAATAGAGAAAAGGGTGCAAAGTAATCTCTGTTGTCTACGCTGGCGGATAGGAAGCCATCTAAGTTGAGACCGATACTGCGATATATGATCAAATTTGCGGAGACAAAATATGAAGCGGATAGCATTATTGATAAGTCGGTCTAACTTATTGAGAAGTTCTTCATTCAAATCAGGATAACAGACATCAGCATAATCAATGAGCGGAAAAATAAGAGATGTGACCAGTGTGACCTTAGTATGGATAGGTAGAAAGTTCCTGAACCGATTAAGAAATCGTAACGTAGAAGTAACTGCACGGCTAACTTCAGCAATTTGTGTTATCCAGCTCAACGTAGAGTCAATGTGGAGACCAAGGTTTTTGACACTAAGACTTAACGGAATGGCAGAATTATCAAACAAGATAGGCGATAAATTACCGGAATCAAGGTTAGCGACCTGCTTAGAACTACCCACTAAGATCGCCTGACATTTTACAGGATTTACAGGTATTCCAAAATCTTTAGACCAAGAGCTAATGATATTCAAATCAGTATTAAGCTGTGCAATTGCGGTATTTACTTGCTCTACAGGTGTTTGAACGTATATTTGTAAATCATCAGCGTATAAATGGTAAGAGCAACTTAGCGAGAAAGACAATAAATTTATAAATATAGAAAATAATAAGGGTGACAATATTCCACCCTGGGGAACGCCAGCAGTGAGATCATTCCAGTCAGATAAGTCACGACCGATACGCACAGCCTGCTGACGACCACGAAGATAAGATGTAAACCAACTCAGAGCGACGGATGAGAAATTCAGCGACTCGAGGATAGCAAGAAGAATGTCGTGATCTACCATGTTGAAAGCGTTGGAAAAATCAATAAGCACAATAATGGTGACCAACCTGTTCTCCATGCCTATTCTGATATCCTCGGTGACTTTAAGAAGTGCAGTAGTTGTACTGTGTCCAGACCGAAAGCCAGACTGAAATGGACTGAGAAGAGAGTAAGAGTGAACAAAAGAAGATAATTGCCTATGTGCAGCAGCCTCTAAGATTTTTGAAAGGAAAGGTAATATAGAAATAGGTCTGAAATTATTCAATTGAAGTGGAGTAGGAATTTTAGGAAGAGGAAAAACGTAAGCTTTGCCCCAAAGAGTTGGAAAGCTACCTGTCAAGAAAGAAAAGTTTATGATGTGAGCAATGACAGGAAGAAGTTGATCTATAATACATATAACCATTTGTCTACTCACATCATCACAACCGACTGCTTTAGATTTTATAGACAGGATAATCTTGCGTATCTCATCCATGGTCACTGGGGAAAATAAGAAAGGACTGCTACTGTGAGATTGAGCCTTGGAAGAGATTTTTGAGATGGTTTTAGATTTGATCCACGGGTCGATGGATGGAGTAGAAGAGAAATGATTGTTAAAATCATTTAGAGAAAAGGGGGAACGAAGAGGTTGAGTGGGGCACTTGCCCACACCAAGAGAATGGAGAAACTTCCATACATTGGCTGACGACGAATTCGCAATATTATTATGAAAATGTTGTCGCTTAGCTGCTCTTACCACTTGGTTACAGCGGTTTCGCGCTATTTTGTAGAGATTCCAGTTAGCATCCGTTCTATCCCGTTTGAAAGAACGAAAAGCTCTATCGCGTCGCGTCATGGCCATCCGAACATCCCTACCCATCCAAGGAGCAGGTGGCCGCTTTACTTTTATAGCTTTTAAGGGTGCGTGAGCATCGAACAGTTCGAGCAATAACTGATTAAAGTGAGAGACTTTCACATCAACTGTTGACGCTGCAAATACTGAAGAAAAGTCTATGTCGGCAGCATCGTTCTTTAATTTAGTTTGGTCAACACGTGCAAAATTACGCATCCAAATAGTCGTAGGTTTAGCCTTGGGAGGCCTCAACTTATATTGTAGAAAAATAAGGTCATGTTTCGAGAAGCCTGGGGCAAGTAATTGACCATAGTTTGTAACATGATCCGGAGAAGTTATTATTAAGTCAAGCCACGTGTCGCAGGAAGAGGAATTATGATGCGTCGGCGCCAAAGGCAAAATAGACAAATTGACTGACTTGACTATATTCTGAAGTCTTAGAGAACGAGTAGTATTACTCAAGAGATCAGTGTTGAAGTCGCCCATGATTATGAGATGCCTGTAATCAGCGCAGAGCGGTTCCAAAATAGACTCAAGTTGGGAGAAGTAATCAATAGTTGGTGGACAATAGATGACTCCAAGAACGGCTTTTGAGCCCTGAATTGAGATTTCGATGAAGAGATACTCAGCAGATCCAGTATATGAAGAAGAAGAGGAACATAAATGCACGTAGGGTATATCACCACGCAAGTAGATGGCTACACCACCGCCACCCTTGTCAATACGATCGTTACGTATCAAAACATACCCAGGAAGTGTATAAGATAAGGAGGAAAGACATGGCTTGAGCCAGCTTTCCGAAATGAGAATAGAGTGAAAAGTAGTGGACGAGAAAGTATCAAGGAGATCAGAATAGTGTGAGGGTATGCTTTGCGCGTTCAGATGACAGACATTAAAAGAGTGGGGTGCACCAACAACTGCTTCATTTAACAGAGTGCCTAGGGTCTCCGGTACAGCTAATGTGTCATTACTAGTGTTTGAGGAAACACTGAGATCCAAGGCGGAATGAAAAGAATCATCATTATCTGACATAAAAATAAAATAAATACAAAATATATATATAAAAATATAGATATACAATATATAATATTTATAACAAAAAAAAATACAAATTATAATACCTGCATGTCCTGCCGGTTGACAAAGAAAAGAAATATAAAACAAAGAAAACGTATACTACAAAAAACAGGCAGCCAGGGCAGTAAAAAAAAACAAAACAAAAGTTAATTAAGACAATGTTCAGAGTGGTTGCCAGAAAATAAATAAAGAAAAAAGTGTTGACATTGACATCGCAATGAGTGACTTGATTTGAATGTTGAATGAAATATCGAGATTCGAAAGAAACAAAAACAAAAGTAAATCTAAATAAATATGAGGTAGAAAGTAAAAATTAAATATTTTCGCTATAATGTTAATTAAAAGTGTTTTCAATAATATTAAGGGTTCAACATAAAAGAGTATATATACTTATTTCTTTACCCTGGTTGCCCGTAGTGGCTTATTTCGAGACTCTTGAGTTGCCGATGATGATGCCGCTGATGACGCCGCTGATGACGCCGCTGAAGACACCGCTGAAGACACCGTACTTGGCACAATCGGCTGGGGCTCATCCTCCGTATCAGCAAGCGCAGACAAGTCACTCTCCGTGTACAGGCGAAATCTTGTCCCATCCTTTAGCTTGACAATAACGTTGCCCTCCATCGTCCAGCAACGCCGCATACCAAATCTCTTACGAGCCTGTCGAAACACAGACTGCCTCTGGCGAGTGAGGAATTCGGAAATGGTGTGAGGTGATCCTTTAAAGGCCGTCTTCTTGCCCCACACAGTGGATCTAAGCTGCATGTCGGCAAAGCGCACCAACACTGGTCTGCACTTACCCTCTGAGGGGGAACCCAAGCGATGACATGCAGTTAGGTTCTCCGAAGAAATATCCAGCCCCAGTTTGCTACGGAACAGACCACATGTAATTTCAGAGAGATTGTCGTTGTCATCTTCCGGGATGCCACCAACCAGCAGGTATTATTTATATCTATTTTATTTATATCTCACAGTAAATACTAATGACACCCCTCGAGCTAAAATCCATCGAGCCGTCCAGACTGAGGCACGCATTTGCATTTGAACTTGACGCCAAAAATCCGCCATTTTTATGTTTTTTATTTTGACGTACCCAGTGTCACTCTCACAGCAAATACGAATCTAACGACACCTCTCAAGCTAAAATCCATCCAGCCGTTCGGGCTGCAGAGCGTGCCAAACAATTATACATACATACATACATACTCTCGAAAAACATAACCCTCCTTCTGTCGCAGTCGGGTAATAAGGCCATGATGTCTAGTGAATATTTGAATCGTTTGATTTTGAAGACCTACATAGCAAGTTTGATTCTAGTAGCTTGCTCATAGATTATGTTTCGAAGGATCGTTCATTAAATAAATAACTAAACATTAAATAAAATATTTCTGGACAATTTACACAGCGCCATCTAGTCCCAAATTAAGCGCAAAGCTTGTACTATAGTTGGCACTAGACAACTGATAAAGGTACATACTTAAATACATTCTTTTTCTTATACACATACTTATCATACATAGAAATCACCCAGAGCGAGACAAACAGACATGTTTATGCACACAAATGTTTGTCTTGTGCGGGGATCGAACCCGCGACCTCGGAGCCAAAGTATCCATTGCTAGCCATTCGACCACCGGGCTCGTCGAATTAAACAAGCATTATTACTTATTATATTATTTTGCGACAACAATTCTTCAACATAAGAAATAATTTCATATGCATCTAAACCTATAATGTTTTTAATTAAAGATCCTTCAAACTTAATTTGTTAGCAACCTACTACTAGGATCAATCACCTTAAAATTTGATCTATTGTTTGCGAGTGACAGCGCGATATTTATATTCACGTTACTTTTTTTTTTCAAAATCGAAACAGCGCTTTTAGTTTTATTGGAAACACAACACACATAAAAAAATGTGTTTTTCCACCTCAGCTGGATTACGAGTCCTCGCTCTCTCGCAATTATGACGCTCTTTTACTACCCAAAAAATCCATATAAATAAACCACTGATCATTTTTTTAACAAATTGATGTTTAATCAGCGACCTGGGTTATATATCTCAATTGCTGACTGTACATGTGTTGCGTGCAACGCGTAAGTTCCACCGTTTCCGGCAGAAATATGTCCGCGGGACCGCACTTTACTAGACGAATTTATTACCACCACGACGGCAAGTGACCTCTCAGGAATGCTAGGATTTTGTACAGTGGATGTTGAAAAATAGGAATGTATGTTCGAGAAATTACGAGTCGTGTTTCCGTATGAATAATGATAATGGATTTGTGTAGCGTTCTGAAAGCGAGGAATAGTAGTAACTTTTTTAAGAAAAATAAACAGACTTCAATAATAAATTCGCTGGCTCGTATATTTCATTTTCTAGTTAGTATAAAACATCGTTTATAACAATGTTTAATACATCCATATATCCGCGGATAAATATGTAATCGAATAACAAAAACCTAAGTCACTTGACTTTGTAGTTTTTGTTAAAACTGTGAATAAACACATCAAAATTACTTTTTTTTATTTAAAAAAAATATGTACAAAATATTAAAGAAATATGGTACAAAATATAACAACTATAAAACTAAAGTACGTAACTATATAATACTAAAATAAACTTAACTAAAATGAATGTAAAAAGTTTGGCCTACGTGGCATCGTTTCTAGGATGCTGGCAGCCTTACCTCGCTATCTCACCTGGGATGGCTAAACAGCTCCCTTACCACTCACCAGTCGCTTATTCATTGGTATGAATAAGGAATCTATGCTTGTTCATACCAATGAATAAGCGACTCTATTTCAATTGCAATAGAGTCGCTTATTCATTGGTATGAATAAGCAATCTATTCAATTATTGAATCGCAATAAGAGATGGTGGTAAGGGGGCTGATCCTTTGGGCGCAAGAGGACGACGGACAATGTCGTTGCGAGTGGCGTAACGGGACAGACGGCCGTCACTCCTGATACAAGACATCCCATGGCGTCCCAGTTGGTCGACGTCGGTGCTACATGGGCATTTGTGTGGACTGCACACCTTGGCTCCGAGTCTTAGACTGAGAGGCAAATTACATTACATTAAAATTTTCTTACTTTTAACCAGTCTTTCACAACTCTAACTATCAATTCTGAAAAATAATAGAAACATACTCAAAGTGAAGAAATTTTAACAAATACCTCAAAGTACCTTTTTTTGACTAGCCATCGCTTTATGCTTTTATTGCCTTATTTATTTTTGCAATCCTGTCAAATATTCAAAGGTTGGCTCGAAGAGATCCCTTACAGCAATAAACCCGCCTTTATACTGTAAATATCTATGAGTGTATATGGTTTATAAGAACGGTAACAGGTACAATAAATATATTAATAACAAAGAACAAAAGCTTCCTACTAATTTCTTCTGATTAAATTAGTTGTGAGTTTCACAGTGAGACAATTCTGTTGTTCTTTTACCTTATCTAAGCCAAAAATGTTTGTTTATTAAAAGATCCTTCCAAACATTTCCCGGGACTGCAGTGGACTTCACTGTTCATTGCCTTTTTGGTGATCGTCGCTGTTAATCCTGGCTAAACACGAGACTCAAATGTGTAGTGACCGTCCGTAAATACACGTATTACTTATATATATTAGTAATACTTTTTATCTTCGCTAAAAATCACTGGATAGCTGGATCGAATCGGAAGCTGAAATTTATATTGGGATACATTTATAACGAACTCAAAGAAACCTAGAGGTTCATTATAATTAATTTGGTTTAAAAATGTTACTGACTGCCGGCTGATATCATATTTTATCCAGAATACCTGCGCTCTAATTGTAAAGATTACGTTCATTATATTTTATGACAATTACAAGCTTTTATTTCCTTTTTCCATTTTGGAGACGAAAACCTAATCAAATATTATGATGATATAATATTTATGTCCAAAACTGGACTCTTGGAGTGTATGTCGTTCACCACGATCTATAGAGCCAAAGACAACCTCGACTGCACGTTTTGTACCCTGCCGGCTAGCGAAAGAAGCTCTGGCAAAAAAGGGGTAGGGCAGGGTATTTGCAAGATGTCTGATTGACGAAGTACCTTCACCTCACAGAATACCACAGCCAAATAACGATTGTCTTGAGGGTTGTTATATTCCTGCGAGTGAGTGAGGTCTTCAAAGTGGAAGGAGTTGCTGCTGTTGTATAGTATGTTGTGTAGCTATAAATAGTCGTCTTGCATGGTGCTTCATCGCCAAAACCAGATTGAAGCCGAGCGATGCTCTGTTGAGCTGTAAAATTACACTTAAAATCGTAGAAAATCATACTACGAAAATTTTCGCTAGTTAAATCCATGTAGATATGCAATTTTTAAAATGGCACCACAATGTAAAGGCAATAGGCTTGTATACCATTTTTTTTTTTCGATTTGTTATTTAAAGACGTCACAATAATCTATCTAAAGGTGAAAGAATTACTTCGATAGGCTAAAAACTTCTCGAGATAATTATGATAACTTGAAGATCACAATTTTGGACTATCCCGAAAACGCTCCATACAAAAGGCATACAGTATTATGACGTCACGATACGCTATTTTATATGCATTAAATCAGAAATTTGTACGACAGGTATGTTAAATATTGCGTTTATGTAGCTAGTGCCGTAACAAAAGTTATAGTATTTTTTATTGTTTCTACAATGGTAATATTTATTGTTTTATAATTTCATACTTTTAAAATGGACTTTCCCACCAAACATTGATCGACCATAAAACACGTCGGACATAAGTTATTAAATTTTTGAGATCGCAGATCGTTCTACTTTTATGTATTTTACGTTACTGATAGAGAGTTTTTATAGTTTTAGAACATTGGTCACACGCCCATTGTCAGTCAGATGAAACAAACTGCATTCTACAGCCTAACAGTTCCATTTTCAAATGTTGTAATTACTTCTAAAATATTGTTTATGTAAGTGGCCAGTTCCGAAAACTTTTAGTGTGACCTATGTATGAGATTTCCCCCCTGAAAGCGAGCATGTGGGTCATCCGATGGAAAGCAATCACCACCATCCATAGAAATCAGCAACACCAAGGGGTCGCAAATAATAAAACAAAAAAAATAAAATGTTTCATCATAAAACTTGATGAGTGTTTATAGTTTTTAAAGTCTTTTGAAATACAAAGAACAAACGGTTTAGCTTCGTAACGCTTGAACAATACGCATGAATGAACAATGAAAGTTGAATAACTGTCGACAACAATGTTTGGTGGAGGATACGTTAGCCGCTAACTAAGCCTTTGGAGGTATGGCACAAAGTACACGCTGATGACATCGTATTCTAGTCTGAATACGATGTCATTCTATGATTTCGAATTCTGAATACGATGTCTGTCTAACATTTGACGAGCTCGGTGGCGTAGCGGTCATTGACGCAGCTTCGACACCAACGCTCGTGGGTTCGATTCCCACACAGGTCAAACATTTGTGTGCATGAACATGTCTGTTTGTCTTGGTCTGGGTGTTTTCTATGTATCATAAGTATGTATTTACAAAAAAAAATGTATTTACGTATGTTTATCAGTTGTCTAGTACCCGTAACACAATCTTCGCTTACTTTGGGGCTAGATGGCGCTGCGTAATTTGGCTTGACAATATTTATTATTTAGGTATTTATTTATTTATTTGTATGTGTAGTTGCATAAGTGATGATAATCCATTTACGATATGACAAAACTCTATTATCATAGACTGCGGACACCTGAGGTCTTGCCGCCTAAGCTGAAGCCGATTTTGATTGACTTTTTTAGTCCAAGAAATCCAACTTCAAGTTAGGATAATGAGAATTGTGTTTAGTTTTGATAGTAGGAATAACAGAGTTCCACTGAGTAAGCTGGAGATGTTCGTCAATAAATTAAATTTTAACACATGTATTGGCTGCCTTACCTTTTGAAGTCTATCATAATATTTAAAAAAAAATACTTATTTTTAACCGACTTCAAAAAAGGAGGAGGTTCTCAATTCGACTGAATAATGTTTTTGTATGTATGTTATTCGATATCTTTGCGAATTGTGAACCGATTTTCATAATTATTTTTTTATTTGAAAGGGTATGATTGCAAGGTGGTCCCATATTCACCAAGTCAGGATCTGATGATGTGATGCCAGGGAAATCATGGGAAATCCTTAAATTTTATAAGCACGTATGGTCAAATTATTATTTTTTATTTGAAAGGGTAATTGCGAAGTGGTTCCATATTCACCAAGTCAGGGTCTGATGATGGGATCCCAGAAAAATCGAGGGAACCCCTTAAATTTGCCCTATGGTAGCCGGCAGAATAAAATTGTGCCACTCCATTGCTCTGCGCTGGATGTCGTACAAGGCGACTAAAGAATCTTGTGTCACGCGATAACTTTTCTCCCGGAAGACGGGCAGCAGCGTCTGCCGGGGTATTCCACCAATAAGCTGCGCTCGCCAACTGAAGTCGGTTTAAATTTTTTTTATATTTTAAATTTTTGGCGGAATTTGGTGGAGAAATTGTTGACCGTACATATAAAAAATATACATTATAGTCGAACATGGAACCTCCTCCTTTTCTTAGTCGGTTAATAAAACAGATATCAATGACTCGCATAGCGCTTTAGCATTCATTGTTAGAGAGTTTATATAAAATGAGGGGAATAAAGCCCACATAGAAGGCGTTAAACTGACAACTAAGCCTTATAGGGTATGGCTCAAAGTACACACTGACGATATCGTATTTACACCTGAACAACTGTGCAATCATTAATACTACGGCTTCCAATCCCGCAGCGTATATTCAATCTCGATATTTGCGGGAGTCTGATTTTACAATCCCGCGGCATCCCGCGCCCGTAATCCCGTAACACGCGGGACTGAGACAAGACGCAGGATCCCGGAATACCCAGATCTCGGTACTGCGTGATTGGAAGCAGTAATTAATATTGCACACGTGGGGATAATAAAGATTGGATATGTTAAGGCTGATAAATAAACCTTTGAAGGGCTATTACGTATAAACTGATGTTATCGCGTTCATCTCAATGAACGTTGTATGCTTAACGGAGGATTTTTTTATTCGAATAGGATGACATGCAGCCTAATGGTAAGTAGTCATCACAGCCTACGGATGCTTGCGACAATAGAGGCATTCACTAAAGAGATTCACTCTCTACTACTCTGTAAAAACCCCTTTACGTCTTACATGAAGAAACCCATACTGTACTCGTAGTCTCCTATGAAAATCTTGGCAGGGAGTTTATTCTACAACTTAAGAGTTGGGAGGTAGAATACCCCTTTGGAACCGCACAGTATGCGCCCATTAGATTTCAATGTGAATTAAAAATTACGATACGATAAAAAATTACACAAGATTATGTTAAAACTGACAACTAACTATAACCGTATTCAATCCGCTTGCAAATGAGCTTTGGCTCAAAAGGTACGAATAAGCTGCTCTTAGCATTAAGTCGCCCTTTTGTACACGTATTCTAAGGTCAATAATGTTTAAAAATATAAAAAAAAATGTCTCTCCATACTATACATGCACCCTTAAGATAATACCACAGTTTATGTAATAGTACTACGTAATACCACAGTATAAGTAATAGTACTAACGTAGTAATACGTCATTTTCCGCCGATGCTTATAACTTGGCTTATTCGCAATTGTATAGCATCGAGGCTCGACTGTCTCGCGGCGTTTCCGGCGCTTTACACAACCGGCAGAGACGAATACACAGAAACAGGATGCGTCCTAGCTTATTGAATACACAACGTGCCACTATCGAGAGCAACTTTTACCTGCAGCGTGTCTTTGTTCACGCAGCAACTGCGAAATGAAACATTTGTGTTTATGGTCGAAATAAATGTGGAATTGTGAACATTGGAAATTGAATTTCCTATATATATTGAACAATGTAGGTTTATGATGTAAAAAGATGTGTAGTTTATTTTAAAATGGACTTTAAAGATGCCTCGTAAAAGATACTGGTTTTGTTTGTGAGTATAGGAGGAGAAAGAAAGAAATGTACATGGCTTGTTTTTCTTTTTTTTTTAATAATATGTTCGGTGGCGTGTATTTGCAACACAAAAAGAACAGATTACCTCACTGCTATAACAACATTTTCTCATGACTGGTAGCTTCGCTTACTTGCAGGTACTCAAGGGTATTGTCATTTAACAATCGCTTAGTACGGAAACTAGCTCAGCTCTTCAGATGCAAGTATCTCTATACCACCTCTCTACTCATATTAAGGTGCTCTCTCACCGGAAGCATTCGCCTGTAATGTAACATTTCAAATTCGATTCGGATTGGCCAATTACAGGTACAGTTTAGGGTGTAAGTGGTTCATCAACAACTTTGAATCAAAGCCAAGCTCTGGCAGCGGGGGTAACGGCGCGCAAGCTATATTTCATGTCGCGAGCGTTAATATGGCTACGGTAACCGCTTCACAAAGGCGGGCGCCGTATGCTTGTCTGCCACATGACGTAGTACAAAAAAAACCGTCTACTTTGTAGACTACCACAGTCTACTCCATAACCATAGGTACTTTCAAAGTTTGCTCGATTTGTCTTAGCTCTCTTACCATTTTTGAATTGTGTATAAATTGATTGCTTAGGCATTCTAAATATTGCGATCAATTTTTGATGGGACTATTTCAATTGTGATATTTTTTAATACCTACTTAGTGTATTTTTAAAATTCTGTTATGCTCTATTATCCGCAGTGTTGTTTTATCTCGCTCTATATACGGCCCTGCATGGGGTAGTTTGTAGGGAAGTCGGAGTTTCCAGCGATTGCATCTGTTTGCAGCAGGTTTGAAATGGCCAAGTGGGACAGATTGTGTGAGGGTTACACGTTGTGGGGGAATCTGTTTATGGGACATTAGGTCAACGGTGTGAGAGATTCGAAAATATCTCTAAGTATATTAACAATGGTTACGTTACATTATATAGTGTGTTGTAGTTGCTGACACAATTTCCACTGAAGTTTTAAAACTCAATACGAATATTTCTACATTTGAAGAATTCTGCAGCAATCTGTTGTATATCAATCAAGTATATACTTTTTTTATGTACTACGATGGGTGGCAGACAAGCATGCGGCCCTCCTGTTGTGAAGCGGTTGCTATAGCTATATTAACGCTCGCAAGATAAAATGTCGCTTGCGCGCCGCTACCCCCGCTGTTACCGCAACATCTAAGGAGATGTTCCGGTAACAGGTCTCCAGAAGTGAAGGCCCTTCTGGTGACCTCACTCACCCGCAAGAAGACAAAAATCCTCAATAGAATTGTCATTTAGCTGTAGGAGGTGGAGGTACTTATCCAGTCGTATAATGAAGTTCTTCTGCCACGTTACAAGTAGTCACATGTAGACCAGGCGGCAGATCACCCTTAATATGAACCAACCAGATAGTCTGTTGTAGACGGTTCATTGTATAAGTGTACTCAAAAAGGACGAATCCCTCATGGCGACCATGACCGGTATATCAAGGGCGTAACGAAGGACAGCATAAAAACTATATTGCATATAGTCGTAATGGAAATCGGTTTGAAAGACTAAGAAGAACTAAACTCTAGAACTCGATAAACGAGGAACTGGCATAAGAGAGGTAGTGCACGTAGAGCTCTAGCATGGATACTGCTGCGTTCGAGTTTCGTTTAGCCTGTGTCTCCACCAACCATAAGAACGCATCCAAATAGCAATAGCTTTAAGGAGTGTTGTGTTCTTGCGTGTGACTGAGATCACCAAACGCAAGGGTGCCAGCGAGCAAACAATAATAATTGTTTTGTAGGTATAGGCTACAGTAATCACTTTACATTAGGATAAACATACGTTTGTCTTATTTTATAACAGAGAAGAGCAAAGGATCATGTGAGTCACCTGATGCTAAGCACTCATCACAGGCCATGGACATTAATAACACCAAACACTCACTGTTCCGTTGCCAGCCTTTTTAGGGGAATAGGAATATAGGGAATATATCCTTGAGTACTTCCAAGTCGTACTTTTTCGTAAACACCTTTGAAGAAAATTTTACTGTACTAGGCAAAAAATATCTTACAACCGTACTGTGGTAGAGGGCCAGTCATAAACCCTACGATAGTGGAATTCAGCAAAACATTGGTCTGGAACTCAAAATAATAAAGTAAACATAAAATATGGATAAGAAATGCAATATGATTAGAATCGTAACTAATACTTTTCCATGATAAAAAAAACCTACATGAAATAAAACAAAAATTTGCTGCGATGTTGAGATCATTGACCAAAAATCAAAGATAAAATACCTAGTTTCATTTAAAAATAACTTTAGCTAATTGTATTTTATTTCTTCTGTCTGCGTTTTAATTAATAGTGGATTTTCTTTGTTGATATTTGATGACCGTCACAGATATTATGTTCACTGGCTGCTCTTCAGATACTGGTATTTAGATATTACTAGATAGAAAATTCCACTGTTTTGGTTTAATTGAACTTGGTTTATTTGAAAGTTTTAGTTAAATTAGAAACTGTATTTTTAGCTCAGGATTCATTGCTTTTATTACTAAGAATAAATGTTATTTTTTGTGATTATCTGAGACTGTTCGTTAAAAAAGCTATGCATTAGAATATCAAAAAAGTGTGTTTGTTTGTCCTTGTTCACGTCGAAAGTAACAAGTAAATTGGCATGATTATGACCTAGACTACTTTTTATCCCGGAAAAGCATCTTAATGTCATGAAAAGAAAAAACATTTAAAGTGATGACATTTAGTTTTATATCAGTTTTATATCAAATTCAACATTTAAACAAAAAAAGACATAATTTTAATGAGTATTTAAAAGTCATCAGGCAGTCGATTATGTAGACCAACTGGGGAAGTAGGTACTCGTATCTTCATCTTTCAGACCGCAGCCAATCAAAAGGTTTAGGATTGTTGTGTATCTGCGAGTGATTGTATGTGGTGTTATAAAAATAATACCAAAAGGCGGTGATAAACCACCGGACGATCCGTAGTCCTACCGCACTATTACTCTGCTACCGTCGTTGGGTAAGCTGCTTGAGCGCTTGGTTGTGCCACGGTTGCTGCCCGGTGGCCCGCAATTTCATAAAAATCAGTATGGATTCACCATTGGCAAGTCTACTGTTGATGCTGCGCTCGCAGTGTGCAAAGTTGTTGAACTCTCGGAAAGTAAGTATGTTGTAACTATTTTCTTAGATATCTCAGGTGCCTTTGATAATGCTTATGGTGGCCAATGTTGTTGCTGAAACTTAAGTTGAGAGGTTGCCCTAGCAATATCTACTCTCTCATTCGATCGTACTTTTTGAATGGTACAACTAAATTAAAACTTGGCCATTATGTTGCTTCAAAGGTGCTCACGCAGGGCTGCCCTCAGGGTTCAGTGTTGGGACCGTATCTCTGGAATATCGCTTTTGATGATTTTTTTAGCCTACCCTTACCGGAAGGGTGCTCGTTAACTGGTTACGCTGACGATGGTCTCTTATTAATCAATGCTAATTCAAGATCTAGCATAGAGAAACTAGCCAACACTAGCCTAGGCTTAATTTCAGATTGGGGTTATCGTAATCGTCTCGATTTTGCGCCACATAAAACATATCAACTCTTGCTTAAGGGAAATTTACAGGTTTCACCGCGATTTCATTTTAATGGAGTATCAGTTGCTAATAGAAGTTCGGTTTGTTACTTAGGTTTGCTTTTGGATAGAAATTTTAATTATATCGAACACATGAAGCAAGTAGGTGAAAAAGCAAAAAAGAATATCTATGACTTAACACGAATTTCTACCTCTACGTGGGGATTAACTTTCAAAACGTTAAAAACTATTTATACCGCCACATACTTAGGTTGTGTTACGTACGGTTCACCTGCGTGGGCAGATAGGGCTACTATAGGTGCAGCACGTCGTAAATTGCTTCAAAGCCAGCGCCTTGCTCTGATATTTTTATGTAAGTCGTATAGAACTGTAAGCACCGAGGCACTACCCGTGCTAGCAGGTGTGTTACCAGTAGACTTAGAAGTACAACGCCGCGCTTCAATGTACTATACATCTAAAAATATGGTCCCTGATTTCTTGAAAACGCGTGATCGCGAAAAAATAGTTAGACTGTTCAAACCTATTAATGAAGTATTTGAAACATTACTGTCTGAATGGCAGGAAAGGTGGGAAACTTCTACCAAAGGACGCCACTTGTATCTGTTCTCTAAACTCTTTTCGTTTAAATTAGTGCCGTCGCTCTTATGCGAATGTTCTACTGCTAATTCTGAATTCGATCAAACAGCACACCATGTTCTCTGGGAGTGTGATCTTTGGCGGCGGGAGCGTGATGACATGTTGAATTCATTGCAAGTTGCATCCGGGGTAGTATACTATTCAGATTTTGTAGCAACAAGGGAGAATTACCAAGCGTTCAGACGATTTTGCAATTCATATTATTGGAATCGATGTGTTAGGTAACAACTCAATGTCTTAGGTCCCCAATAGTGTTAGAAACTTAAAATCCGTGGTGCACGGCAGGTGAGTTTCATTTGACTAGCCATCTCTTTAGGCTTTTAATGCCTTATTTGCCATATTGCTGTCTCTCACATTGCTAAGAGGGGAAGTCAAATTCCAAAATCTTCCTACTCCAACTAATTTCTTCTGATTAAATTCGTTGTGAGTTCCAAGGCAGCCGTAGTTTTTACCCCTGGGACTGCAATGGACTTCACTGTTCATTGCCTTTTTGGCGGTCGCCGCTGTTAATCCTGGCTACACAGGAGATACAGTGGTGGGAATGTGTGGTGGGCCAAAATTTATCTGCGAGTGAGTGAGGTTACCAGATTTAAAGAAATGCTGCCTACCAGCCGCGTCCGAATAATTCTCCTTGTATTATATGCTTCTATAACTGAATATCTCTCTATCTGGGTTCCGCACAATGTGGTTCTGACATTGCAAGCGATTTAAGGCTGCATCCACACTATAAGGTCGATCACACTTCGTTCGCGGCCCGATCTCGGTCTGGTAAAATTTCTTCAAGACTGATCGTGACTGGAATGGGATTCTACCGAAACTAGACTGTTACGTATCCATATGTATACACACATTGTTTTTCATAGAATAATATTTTACCAGACCGAGGTCGGACGGCGAACGAACCGTGAGCGACCTTATTTATAGTGCGGGTCCGGCCTAAAGCGTCAATTAAGTACTTGCCAAAACGTCCCAGAGAACAATACTCAATACACGAGCAACCCTAAATGAAAATGAAGCACTTTAAAATTACAGAACACGAGATAAAATTTTAAATAACACAATTGCCACAATCATATCCAATTTGTAAAAGCACCCACGATTTATATCTTTTTCGTAACACATCTGCTTTATTGACAGATTCCGAAATATTTTCCATGCATTACCGGCTTCAATGTAAACATTTGTGCCAATCTCCACGTATTGTGGCCGCACATAACACACGAGGCGCAAATTGCGTCGCGTTCTCTTGTTATTCGCAATAAAGGATACGTTTTTCGGCGGATTTTATGTATCCGCAGCTCGTTCACGTTCCGCCGAACGCGTTCGTTAAACGCTGCTGAGAATGTTGCAAAAATTAAACATACGATGAGGTATTTTAACGGCACCTGGACCTTTTATTGTGTTGAATACAACGTGGGATCGTCATTTTTGCATAATGTATGATAATGTCTTCGATCGTTAATACTATAATAATATTTCTTTATTGTAGTACATACATACCTAATATGTAAATGTTGTCATTGATACACAATATTATGATCAGCTATGACCTGCCAACATGCTTTTTTTTTTTTTTTATATACTACGTCGGGTGGCAGACAAGCATACGGCCCGCCTGATGTGAAGCGGTTACCGTAGCCATATTAACGCTCGCAACATAAAAAATCGCTCTCGCGCCGCCAGCCCCGCTGCCAACGCAGCATCTCCTTCTTTTCTGGTGACCTCACTCACTCGCAGGAACACAACAACCCTGAAGGGAATTGTTATTTGGCTGCGGCATTCTGTGAGGTGGAGGTACATTCCCCAGTCGGGTAGCTTACAATTACGCTCCCTACCTCTCTTTTCGCCAGAGCTTCGTTTGTCAGTCAGCAGGGTGCACCGCGTGCAGGTGAAGTTGGCTTTGGTTCATAGATGTTGAGGAATCACTTACACCCCAAAATAAATACACGTAATGCTTACAATATAAATACACGTAAATACGTTTTTGTCTCTCGAATATATGAGATATACATAAAATACTAGTATTAATGTATCACTCATCATCATTACCTATTTATTGTTAATGTAATTACTAGTATGAATATGAATGTTGTATATAGGTAACATTAAAAGCTTTCTTTAAGTGCGTTCTACATTTTTATGTAAACAATGGTAAAATCTACATAGGATTCTGTTTGTTTTTTGTTATACTACGTTAGGTGACAGACAAGCATTATGGCCCGGCTAATGTGAAGCGGATACCGTACGCGATATTAACGCTCTTAATATAAAAGATAGCGTGCCGCCACCCCAACTGCCAACGCAACAATTCCTACCTTTCTAGTGACCTCACTCGCAGGAACATAACAACTTTCAAGGTAATCGTTATTTGTTTGCGGTATTTTGCAAGATGGAGGTATTTCCCCAATTGGGCAGCTTACAAATACGCTGTACCATATCTCTATTTCGCCAGAGCCTTTTTCGCTAAACGGCAAGGTCGACCATGTGCAGGAAAACTTGGTTTTGGCTCTAAAAACCGATGAGTCACTAACCCCCTAAAATTGGTATTATTAAAAAATCCCGTGTTTTTTCCGGGTTAAAGAGTATCCCGGGAAGAGAAACTATCACCGTAAAAAAAACATGTAGGTACTGATTTCTTTAGATTTAAAAGAACGACAAATAATTGTAACTTTACCTGTGTGTTTATTATTATAATAAAACTTTTTTCCCGTGGGAACAAGAAGTAAGGGTCGACATGAGAAAATTATTCCTACGAATAAAGTGGCGCCCCTAAACAGACAATTTGAAACCTAGTGAAAATACAAACTTATTTACATTTAGATGCATTTTGTGCATTTCTTCGTGAAACGCGGCAGCCCAATTACATGTTTAAATATTATTTGCATAATTCAAGCTGGAAATAACTGAACATTTTAGCTTTAATACATGAAACGCCATTTTGTAATTGTATTCGTTTCAAATTAATGTATTCTTTAGGGGTACGATAAATTTATTCACTAAATGAAATTTATTCAACAATGTCTTTTTTCACCAGCGCTATTTCAAGCAATCCATGTTTTTTAATTAATTAAATTAAACCAATCACGCGCGTATTTTGTCGGAAAAACCTCAAAATCAAACGAAGATCGTAATCTACCGCCGAAACTGAAGCCGATCACCATGGTGTGGCGAAGCCACATATATAAACTATATAAAATATATACAAGTAAATATGATATAATATAAATATATATTTATTAAAATATATATATAACACACATATACATAAATACAATACACATTACATACAAACATAAACAACACTTACCTGCAGTCGTTAGCCAGTCGTCGAGTATCGTCGCGTCGTGTCGGAAGATGTCACGGCGCCTCCCGATGTTCGTCGCAAGCGCAGGCCACCGGTCTGCACCGCACTTCACT
This sequence comes from Hypsopygia costalis, assembly GCA_937001555.2. Lineage (NCBI taxonomy): Eukaryota > Metazoa > Arthropoda > Insecta > Lepidoptera > Pyralidae > Hypsopygia > Hypsopygia costalis. The sequence goes on from OW443329.2 coordinate 32,882,109, forward strand.
CCGCTGATGGCTCACGCACCGGACGCACGCTTGCTGCTTTGTATATTATTTTCGTTGCTACATACCTGCGCTTCCCGCTTAATAATCTATACTAGTCTTTTCTGTTCTTCCGCTATTATTGGTGTATTGTGCTTGTGACTTTCTTGATACTGTATATTGTGTGTGGATTACACGTAAGTAAGTGATCGGTGTTTTTTATTGGGAATATTCCGATACACACCCCGACTACCCCACATTGGTGACCCCCGAATTGGACATATACCTGGATTGGATTCGAACACAGTAAGCAATCAATTTATATATTTATAATGGCGCTAAATAAAGAAACCGCCAATGACGCTGCAAGAATCGAACCATCGACGATGCCCTTTACACCAGCCGACTTATGTCGTGTCGGAATCCGAGTACCACCATTTTGGCCACAAGAACCAGGCGTTTGGTTTGCTCAATTGGATGGTCAATTCGCTTTGGCAAATGTTACGATAGACAGTACCAAGTACTATTATGCACTATCTCAACTTGACCACCAATATGCAGCCGAAGTAAAAGACATAATCTTGTCTCCACCTGAGACCAACAAATATGAGAAGTTAAAGACTGAGTTAATAAAAAGACTTTCAGCTTCACGAGAAAAAGAAGTCAAACAGCTACTCGTTCACGAGGAGTTGGGAGACAGAAAAGCGTCCCAATTCTTGAGACATCTGCAACATCTTGCTGGCCCAGACGTACCTCAGGATTTTTTGAAGACAATATGGACGAGCCGATTGCCGCAAAACATACAAACGGTAATTGCTTCACAGCCTGACGCGTCATTAACAGTATTAGCAGATTTAGCAGACCGCGTTCAAGAGATCGTACCATCAGCGCCTCATATTGCCAGCACTTCACGGAGTACAGCATCGGATGAGATGGCAAGGCAGATCGCGGAACTTACAAAACAGGTTAGATCCCTGTCTGCTCAAATTAACACCAGATCCCGCCCGCAAGCCAGACGCGCTGACAAATCGCCAAGAAGAAACAGCACCAGCAGATCTCAATCCAGCTTTCGCCGACACCCAAATTGTTGGTACCACTGGAAGTTTGGTGACAAGTCCACGAAATGCGTGAAACCTTGCGACTTTAAAGCAGGATCGGGAAACTTCCAGGGCGATCGGTAAGCGCGACCGACGATTGCCCTAGTTCCGGTCGCCTATTCGTGACGGATCAACGCTCAAAGGTGCAGTTTCTCGTTGATACAGGAAGCGACGTCTGCGTCTTTCCCAAATCCGCATTGAATGAACGCAGACCGAAGACCAACTACCAACTATATGCCGCAAATGGGTCAGTCATTAACACATATGGCTACACACATCTTCAGCTGAACTTAGGGTTACGTCGTGATTACAGGTGGCAGTTTATCGTAGCTGATGTTACCAAAGCCATCATAGGGGTCGACTTCTTATCATATTACAACCTAGTAGTCGACTGCAGAAACCAACGGCTCTTAGACAACATGACGTCTTTATCAGCACGAGCAGCAGTAGGGAGTTCCCCGAACACGATATCTTCAGTGAAGACCCTGTTCGGTGATACAAGATATCATGCCATTCTCAAAGACTTCGCTGACATCACACGCCCGTCTGGAGTACATCGTGAACCACGCCACAGCACGGTTCATCACATCAGAACGACAGCAGGACAGCCAGTACACAGCAATCCCCGTCGATTGGCTCCAGACAAGCTCAAAATTGCAAAGCAGGAGTTCGAAGCTATGTTGAAAAACGGAACAGCCAGACCATCCGAAAGCCCATGGTCATCTCCGCTCCACCTCGCCCCGAAAAAAGACAACGGCTGGCGACCTTGTGGCGATTACCGTATGCTCAACGCTCGAACCATTTCAGATAGTTATCCCATCCGTCATATACATGACTTCTCCCACAACATAGCTGGATGCAAAGTCTTCACAACGATCGACCTTGTGAAGGCTTATAATCAAATCCCCGTTAGCCCTTCAGATATTCAGAAGACCGCCATAACAACGCCATTCGGATTATTTGAATTCCCATATATGACGTTTGGACTGAGAAACGCCGGTCAGACGTTCCAACGCTTCGTCGACGAAGTCACTAGAGGCATGGACTTCGTATATACGTACCTGGACGACTTCTTAGTTTTTTCTAAGGATGAGGAGACTCATGAATCCCACTTACGTCTAGTATTTGAGAAGCTGAGAGAATACGGCATCGTGATCAACGCAGCCAAATGCAACTTCGGTGTACCTACAGTCAAATTCTTAGGCTACTTGATCACAGACGAGGGCGCAAGACCTTTAAAGGAAAAAGTAGAAGCCATTCAAGCATTCCCTCCTCCAAAAACCGTGAAGGAGCTCAGGAGATTCTTAGGAATGATAAACTTCTACCGAAGATTCATCCCTAGAGCAGCAGAACACCAAGGACCGCTCAATGATCTTCTCACCGGTTCCGTAAAAGGATCTCACCCAGTCCATTTGAAAGGAGATCTCAAGGAAGCTTTTGAAAAATGCAAGAAGAGCTTATGCGACGCTGCACTACTAGCCCATCCTGATTGTGAAGCCAGACTAGCTCTGGTCACCGACGCTTCAGACGTTGCAGTAGGAGCAGTCTTACAACAATACCAGAACAACTCCTGGCAACCATTGGCGTTCTTCTCAAAGAAGCTCAGCTTAGCCCAGCGAAATTATTCTCCGTATGATCGAGAACTACTCGCGATTTACATGGCAATAAAACATTTTAGGCATATGTTGGAAGCACGATTGTTCACGATATACACAGACCACAAGCCACTATGTTACGCTTTCAACTCAAGGAAAGAAAACTGTTCCCCACGACAATTTCGGCACCTGGATTTTATATCTCAGTTTACTACGGACATACGTCACATCTCAGGAAAAGACAACATAGTAGCTGATACTCTATCTAGGATCGAAGAGCTGGAACAACCAATCAACCTACAACTTTTGGCCAAACTACAAGCCGAAGATACAGGGTTGAAGGAAATTCTCAGCGGCAGCACATCTCTTCAAATGAAAAAAGTTACCATACCTGGGACCCACACTGAGTTGTACTGTGATGACAGCATGTCGGTTCCCAGACCTTACGTCCCGCCGCAGTTACGTAAACAAGCGTTCAGAAGTTTGCATTGCTTGAGTCATCCTGGTGCAAACGCCTCGGCAAAACTCGTGGCCGAGAGATTTGTATGGCCTGAAATGCGAAAAGATTGCAGGGAATGGGCACGAGCATGCATTGACTGTCAACGCTCTAAAGTGACACGACATGTAACAGCACCCATAGGCTCTTACCAATTACCAAGAGCTCGATTTACAGAAGTTCACATCGACATAGTTGGCCCACTTCGTCCATCACATGGATATCGATATTGCCTTACTGCTATCGACAGATTCACGCGATGGCCTGAGGCAATACCAATAGAAGATATAACGGCAGAAACAGTAGCGAAGGCTCTGCTCTCAGGCTGGATATCACGATTCGGTTCCCCGAGCGTCATCGTCACAGATCGCGGCAGCCAATTCGAGTCTGCGTTATTTAGGCACCTCGGCCAAATCGCAGGCTTCAAACACCGGAGAACAACGGCATACCATCCAGCCTGCAACGGAATGGTGGAAAGATTCCATCGACAGATGAAAGCAGCCATTACCTGTCACGCTGATGCAAACTGGACAGAGTCACTTCCACTCGTTTTGCTGGGGATACGAAGCGCGTACAAAGACGACTTACAGACTTCCGCAGCACAACTTGTTTACGGAGAACCTCTCAGATTACCTGGAGAATTCTTCACGCCTAATGTCGTCACCACCACTGACATAACTGACTTCACTGCGCGCCTGACGAATATTACGAAAAACCTTCAACCTGTGCCGGCATCCCGGCATGGTAAGAAGACATCTTTCGTATACAAGGACCTAGTTACCACCAGCCATGTCTTCTTACGAGAAGATGCTGTGCGAGGTGCGCTGCAACCCGCCTACACAGGACCGCATGCAGTATTAGAAAGAGGTGACAAGGTGTACAAAATAAAAATAAAAGGCAAACCTGTTACAGTATCCATCGACCGCATCAAGCCGGCCTATATACTAGATGACATCAAAGAAGAAATTTGTCAACGTTCTGCAACAGAAAAAGAAATTAAGAAAAAGTCAGAGAAAGTCGAAGAAAAATACGAGACTGAAAGACGAACTCGATCTGGGCGCCGCATCCACTTCCTATCACCCTTGACGGTCTCTGGAGGGGAGTGATGTGGCGAAGCCACATATATAAACTATATAAAATATATACAAGTAAATATGATATAATATAAATATATATTTATTAAAATATATATATAACACACATATACATAAATACAATACACATTACATACAAACATAAACAACACTTACCTGCAGTCGTTAGCCAGTCGTCGAGTATCGTCGCGTCGTGTCGGAAGATGTCACGGCGCCTCCCGATGTTCGTCGCAAGCGCAGGCCACCGGTCTGCACCGCACTTCACTCCGCTGATGGCTCACGCACCGGACGCACGCTTGCTGCTTTGTAAATTATTTTCGTTGCTACATACCTGCGCTTCCCGCTTAATAATCTATACTAGTCTTTTCTGTTCTTCCGCTATTATTGGTGTATTGTGCTTGTGACTTTCTTGATACTGTATATTGTGTGTGGATTACACGTAAGTAAGTGATCGGTGTTTTTTATTGGGAATATTCCGATACACACCCCGACTACCCCACAATGGAATATTTTGATTCCAAAAATACGTCTTACGTTTTAGTCATTGGAAAACATCTTCAGCTCAGTCAGTAGAGCTCCAGGAGAAACTAAGCTGAAATTTGATATTTGCAATAAAAAAAACCGATGGTAATCGGCTTCAGCTTCGGCGGTGGGGCCCAGCCCCCTAGCCAAGTGTAATTCGTAGCGTAACGAACGTTAGATAGATCACGTGACATTTATCAATTCTCATACTAAAATGTTCGATTTTGACAAATGTCACGTGATTTATCTAACGTTCGTTACGCTACGAATTACACTTGGCTAGGGGGGCTGCGGCCCTACCGCCGAAGCTGAAGCTGATTACCATTGACTATCTTGATCGAAAAATAGGTCTTACGTTTAAGTTTTTGCCAAACACCTTCGGCTTAGTCGGTAGAGCTCCATCGTCTCTACCAGCAAATCTAAACACAAGTGGCACCAATCTAAGCTGAAATTTGATATTTGTAATAAAAAAATCCGATGGTAAACGACTTCAGCATCGGCGATTGGGCACCAGGGGCCCTGAAGCCGATTCATCATCATCATCATCAGGTCATTTTAGTCTCCACTACAGGAGCACGACCCTCTCTCGTCCGTTCCAGACAGAAGGAGGATTTAGCCTACACTCCCCACGCTGGCCAGACGGGTTGGGGAGGCCTGATGGATGTTTTATAATATATTTCCCTTAGTCGCCTTGTACGACATCCACGGGAAGAGACGGAGTGCTTCTATTCTAGTCTGCCGGAAACCACACAGCGCGAAGCCGATTACAATCGGATTTTTTGAATGCGAAAATGTCACCATTGCTTAGATTGCTGGTAATTATGTTTAGCTCTGCTTGAAGAAACCCCAGAGCTCTACCAACTAAGCTGGAGTTGTTTGTCAATAAATTTAACCTAAGACCAATTTGTGGAAACAAAAAATCCGATGGTAATATATAATAGTTGTACCGTACAACTATTATTATAAAACGTACTTTTATGTACGGCTTTAGCTCGAAAGATGTTGATGATATACTTACATCCCAAAAGGTCACCAGAAAGGAAGGAGATGCTGGGTTGGCAGCGAGGGTGGCGGCGCGCGAGCGAAATTTCTGTTGCGAGCGTTAATATACCTACGGTAACCGCTTCATATAAGGTATAAACTAGCGGTGTCCGCGACTCGGTTCGCGTGAACCAGTGGACCTTTGGTAAGATCCGTACATAAAAAGATGTCAGGATGTCAATTAATGTCAAAATGGTGTCAAAGTAAACCACGGGTGGTTGTGAGCGCGTTTATTGCACGACTGACTTGATATATGACATGAAAGCATTGCATAGCGAGGGCAGACTGCAGCGTCAGCCCTTTACACGATTGTGCAAAATGTTCGTGATAGCTCGAACAATAGTATCAACTATTTAAATAATCATTTGATATACACGGATTTTGTCATACAAAATATTAGATATATATTAAAAAATATAAAAAAAGTTATGGTGAATATTTCACCATAACTGTTTTTATATTTTCTACTTCGACTCTTTAGTGTTGCTGATCTCCATAGGCGGTGGTGATTGCTTTCCACCAGGTGACCCACATACTCGTTTGCCCCCCTCTCATTTCAAAACAAATATGTGCCCGAAAACTGTCTCCCGTCTCCCTTATCACTATTTAATTTTTATACAGAAAGGATCCATTTTTACATTCAGTCGTACGGAACGTTTTTATTTACTACTTGTGGCGGCAGAAAAGCCCGGCCCGCCTGATGTGAAGCGGTTACTGTAGCCATACTGACGCAGCCACCCCCGCTGCCAACGCAGCAAATCCTTTCTTTCTGGTGACCCCACTCACTCGCAGGATCACAACAAAAGGGAATTGTTATTTCTCTAAAGATTGATGAGCGACTTATAAATTATTATTATTATCTCTTTTGCAAAATACGTAAGTAATATAGGTACATTAACTCATTTCCAAGAACGTATTTTGCAAAAGATGTTCATCATATTATATATTCAGAGAATTGACAATATTATTTAGGTACATAATATTGTCAATTCTCTGAAATAATAATAAAATCGAGAAAGAGTTCTGTATAATAAATATTTTTTTCGAGAAAACATTTTTTTATTCATTGTATTTATGTTACCGAAACCAAAAAAAAATTTTTTGATCTTTTGTCTGTTTGTCCGTTTGTTGGCGCTAATCTCAGAAACGGCTTAGCCGATTTGAGTGCAATTTTCACTTATGTATTATAGCAAGCTTCCCGTTAGATTCAGTGTTTGTAACATTGTAATCGGTTCACAAACAAAAAAAAAACATTCTTACCAAAGGTCCACTGGTTCACGCGAACCGAGTGGCGGACACCGCTAGTTTACATTTGATCTGAAGCGGTTACCGTAGCCATATTATCGCTCGCAACAGAAAATTTCGATCGCGCGCCGCCACCCCCGCTGCCAACCCAGCATCCCCTTTCTTTCTGGTGACCTCACTCACTCGCAGGAACACAACAACCCTCAAGGGAATTGTTATTTGGCTGCGGTATTCTGTGAGGTGGAGGTACTTCCCCAGTTGGCCAGCTTATAATTACGCTCCCTACCTCTCTTTTCGCCAGATATATTCTTCGAATTGAGTTAATATATCGTATTGACAAACAATTCTCTGAAATCTTTATTGCCTTTTCCTTTACCTGCTATAATACATATGTAAACAGACTAATTTATTTCTTCTGGCAATACCTCTGGTTTTTAGGGTTCCGTAGACAAGGAACCCTTATTTTTCTCCATATCCGTTTGTCTGCCTGTCTGTCTGTCTATCCATCCGAGGCTTAGCTCAGAGACTACTATTATTATTAGACATATATATATATTTATACCACTAAAGTGGCAAACAAGCAAACGGTCCGCCTGATGAAAAGCAGTTACTGTAGCCTATGAATGCCTGTAACACCACACACATCACACGCGCCGACCCTGTAAAAACCTCGACAGGCAGTTCATTCCACAGTTTGACGCGGGAGAAAACTTCTCTGGAACCACACAGTACGCGACCACTTAGGCTCCAATGTGTGAGGATGAATTCCTTGTCGATGGCGAGCGGTGCAACTGTAGAAGGAGGCCGTGGGCATCATGTCAAACAACTCCTCTGAACACACCCCATTATTCAATCGGTAGAACACACAAAGAGACGCAAAATCTCTTCTCAGACTTTAAGGACCTAAATCGTATTAAATAATTTGTGAGGTTGTAAGGGGTAATATCTGGATCTACTGAACCGATTCTGAAATTTTTTTACTAATAGAAAGCCACGTTATTTGTGAGTATTATAAGGATACATAATAACTTTCTTCATAAGTAAACGTCGGACGCGCAGCATGCGCCACCATAGCGAAATTTATTTATTTATTTATTTCGGCCACTTTCCCGAATTGATATCGGAAAACCAAGGTCACTTTACATTACTACTTTTTGATGCTCTACACGAATCCGAAGACAGAATTTCGAAATTTTGAGTTTCATGGCCACGGACGAACAGCCAGAACGACCGGACAATTTTATAAGCTCAATAAATTTCAATGAAAATATTTACAGCCCTACGTAGTGGGCACGGGTCACTTAGTATTTTATAGTATTTTATACAGTACTAGCTGACCCGATGGATATTGTCCTGTCTTCTTAACAATTTCGTCGAGCTCGGTGGCGTAGCGGTCAATGACGCGGCTTCAACACCAACGCTCGTGGGTTCGATTCCCACACAGGACAAACATTTGTGTGCATGAGCATATCTGTTTGTCTTAGTCTGGGTGTTTTCTGTGTATCATAAGTATGTATTTACAAAAAAAAATGTATTTACGTATGTTTATCAGTTGTCTAGTACCCATAAAGCTTCGCTTACTTTGGGGCTGGATGGCGCTGTGTAATTTGTCTGACAATATTTATTTATTTATATATTTTATATTTATTTATTTAAATATTGATTTCCAATCGGTATCCGCAATCTGTCAAATGACTGACAGTTCAACCAAACGACATAAATAAAGTAACATTAGAAAAGTTAATATAGTCGTAGTTTTCTTATATATAAAATTTTCCGTCCAACGTTATTATTTGTTTTGTCGCCCTTCTCCTGACAATAACAAATACAAGATAAAAAGAAATAGCGAAATCGGTCCAGCCGTTCACGCGTGACGCCGTGAGCCCATGACTAAGAAAAATAGGCATTCATTTTTATATACTCGTATTATATAGATTCATGCAATTTTATAGATATAGATATAGATATAGATATAGATATAGATATAGATATAGATATAGATATAGATATAGATATAGATATAGATATAGATATAGATATAGATATAGATATAGATATAGATATAGATATAGATATAGATATAGATATAGATATAGATATAGATATAGATATAGATATAGATATAGATATAGATATAGATATAGATATAGATATAGATATAGATATAGATATAGATATAGATATAGATATAGATATAGATATAGATATAGATATAGATATAGATATAGATATAGATATAGATATTTCTGGACAATTTACACAGCGCCATCTAGTCCCAAATTAAGCGCAAAGCTCGTGTTATGGGTACTAGACAACTGATAAATGTACTTTAATACATTTTTTTTTGTAAATACATACTTATTATACATAGAAAACACCCAGACAAAGACAAACAGACATGCTCATGCACACAAATATTTGTCTTGTGCGGGAATCGAACCCGCGACCTCGGAGTCAAAGTGGCCATTGCTAACCATTCGACCACCGAGCTCGTCAATTCAGCTTGTAACCATAATGTTGAAATTCAGCGTTTGCTTTGGGCAAAATGCACACTCTGCTTGCGGGCATTATTATGTTGCCTATTTTACAAGTTTGTGTTGCTACAACACGCAACTGAATGTTATTTATAAAATAATTGAAATATTGTGTGCCTGCTATTTGCAAGCATGTAAAATTGTATGTTTGTTAGGGTTCCGTAATAAACAACGAACCCTTATAATCTCGCTATGTTCGTCTGTCTACATATGTATAGTCTGTCTAACTGTCTGTTTGTGTGTCCGTCTGTCCGTGCGTCCGTCCGTCCGTGACTTGGCAACTATTAATGAAGTAAACTATTAATAAAATAAAGCTCAAATTTGGTTTGGGTATGCATATTATTGACGCCGGCAAAATGGTAAAATACAATCTGGAAATATTTTTTTACCTCCCCTGCAATAATATAAGGATGACATTTTATGACATTTTATACCTTGACTATCCTATGGTGTTGTGTGTCTTTGTGTAGGTCTTTAAAAGATATTGCGAGTATGATAGCACCATTTTTCGATTCAAGGTTCCGTTTGCGGAAATATTGAGATTTACAGTGCAAATTTTTGTTCGAGTCAAGTGTCCATAACGATTGTTTACGGATATATGGAAAATTTGACCAAAGTAGCGTATGTGATGGATTTCAAAGGAAGACTATCACAGCTTAGTGTTGCATTGGCAACACTAAGTTTGATAACCTGTGGTTACTATTAAGTTCACTCTTGTGTTTCGATTAAATAGTTCATTATATTCATTCCTTCCTTTTTATCTATATAGAATGGCGTCTTATCCTCGCTCTCGTAATTAAGACGCACATTAATTTTATATTTGTGATTTTGTTAATCTTGCTCACCGCTTTGCCACTTTGTACACTGTAACGTGCCCTTGGATCAATACATTCTTTGAAGCAACCAGCGATTTTTATTTATTCGGAGCAGCCCACCTCAAGCCCGCACATGGTCCTACGAGCAACGGTTCGACGAAGAAATCCAGGTGCGTACCAAGAAGGGACAAATCGACGCATAATATTGTTGAGCCAGAACTTTCGGACAACAACGTCGGCATACCTGTATTCACGTGTTTCTTAAGGAGGCCCAGATTGCTAACGCTACAAATTCGTCAGCAGTCCTACAAGGCTGAGCAAGCATCATTTCATTTTATTGGGAACCTCGGCGCATAAAATTGTTGAGCCTGATTTTCGGACAACAACGTCGGCAGTACCTACCATCCTACTTCAAGCTGAGCGAGCATCATTTCATATCTATTGAAACGTCGTCGGCGCATAAAATTGTTGAGCCTGATTTTTCGGACAGCAACGTCGGCATTACCACTACCTACCTACCCGATTTTTTTTTGGAGTGTCTACATTGGAGACGCAAGAAAATCGTCAACATTCTACATTCCTGTAAAGCTAGAAGAAGCATAATTTCGTTTTTTACAATCGTGTCGCATTTGCATCAAACATTCGAGAAGATTCCGCTTCAATCAAATCAAACAAGAATAATCATCGATCGATATCTTCCTTCGAGCATCGAGTTACTTCACACAAGCGATCACTTGGTGGCGCCACCGCACTTGCATCGAGGCGCATCGGAAGTTCCGTGCAACATTCATTCGGCTACACTCGGTAGATCTCGCATTTGCTCGTGTGCATGATTTGACAGATTTGACAGGTTTCGTGCACATAGTTCGTTCCTAATCGGTCTTTCTTCATTACCGAATATTCAATCAACCGCAAGGAAGCCGATCCAAACGCATAATTACGCCATTTTTTTTCCTGTGTGTGATAAATTTTGTTTAAAATAGTGTAATTGCGCATCATTGCAGTGTTTATTTATACTCATTGGTATTTCTGTATACCGTTGTATACGGTTTAAGTGTTATTTCAATTAAAGTTTACAAATATGGAGCGATCAGAATTGGTTGCGGCACGTGGACATTATAAAGGTACGATCACGAAATTATATAAATTTATCCAAGATAGGGATCAATTGTTAAACTGCACTAATGAGGTTTTATTAGTTAAAAAGCAAAGACTTATAGATACATTTGCGTTGTACGAATCATACAGTGTTAAAATCATTTCATTAGATCCCCCCGAAATTGATCAAGCCGCTGAAGATGACGAGGTTGAGGATAAATATGTGGCCATTTTGTCCTCCATAAATGAGGAGCTCAAATGCCGTAACTCGGACTCCAACCTCGGTCCAATACTCAGAACGGCCCCAACTTCTAAAGTCAACTTGCCTCCAATAGACGTACCAATTTTTACTGGTAAGCCTACTGATTTTGTACCTTTTATTAATCTCTTCACCTCGCTAATAAATGACAACCAAAACATAGATCACGTTCAGAAATTATACTATTTAAGGTCTTATTTAAGAAATGAACCGCTAGATTTAATAAAAAATTTGCCATTAACCGCCGACAGTTATAAAAAGGCGCTGCAATTATTAAATGACAGGTTTAACAACAAATATAAAATCATAAATGAGCACATTAATGCAATAATAGATATAAAACCATTGTTAAAGTCCACAGCAAGCAATTTAAGAGAATTCTTATCTAATGTTAGACAGGAACTTGCTGCATTAAATAACTTAGAGCCTAACGTGCAGTATTGGGACGCTATAATGTTGTGCATCCTTTCTCGCAAAATAGATTTGTACACGTCTCGGGCATATCAGCTTGAGCGTGACACCGAGGAAGAACCAACACTGGACGGATTTCTCTCCTACATTGAAAAGAGAGCACTGGCGCTTGAGAATGCCGAGCCTGGTTTTGGTCAGCATCGTCAGCCTTTCAAGGAGCATAAGGAACGTCCAGTCCCTCCCGGTAGGGTTGCCTACACTGCAACGAAGGAGTTAACATGCATCTTGTGTAAGTATAACCACAGATTACATTTGTGTAAAAAGTTTCAACTAATGCCAATAAATAAGAGGCTAGAGTTTGTTAAGGTAAATGACCTATGCAAGATATGTTTGGCTGCACACAAGGGCAAGTGCAGATACCACTTTCGCTGCGGGGAGTGCAGAGAAGCACACAACACTCTTCTGCACATCAGAAGCGAAGGTGGTGCCTTGTCTGTCGCCGCATCTCCTGCCACATTGGCAGCATGTAATAGTAACAATGATGTTCTTTTACCCACAGCAAAGGTTAAACTTCTAGCTCAAGACGGCACAGAGCTTCAATTTAAAGCTCTTCTTGACTCTGGATCTCAACTGTCCTTCATATCGGAGAAGGCTGTACAGCTGCTCAATTTAAAGCCCACACAAAATAATATGAACGTAGTAGGTATCACTAACTCTAAAACAAATTTAAAGCAATGCCTACCTATAGAAATTTATTCATTAAACAAGCCTTTTAAAATTAAAACAACTTGCCATGTTGTTAAGCAAATCACATGTGACCTGCCACAGAGAAGGTTTAATCTGGCCAAGCTCAATATCCCTAAACACATCACGTTAGCAGACGATGACTTCAACATCCCTAGTGAGATTGATTTACTAATGGGAGCTGATGTATTTTTCCAGATACTGCTACCTTCGGAGTCGCTGGGCGTTCAACCGCGCGCGCTGCTTAAAGAGCAGCCTTCACTATCCTCGGTCTCCACTGCACAATCACAGCCCGGTATCATAAATACTTACTTTGGTCATGTCATCGGGGGAAGCTTACCACAGCCTGAGTCAACCTCTCTCTGCAACAAGGTAGCTTTAAAATGTACATGTGAGTCAGATATTAATGAAAGTTTAACTAAATTTTGGAAAACTGAAAGTGTACCTGAAATCTATAATGAAAAATCTTCAGAGCAGGAACTGTCAGAATATATATTTAAAAATGCTTTTCAATTGAAGGATAATCGTTTTGAAGTCTCTTTACCTTTGAAATTACCTCTCAATGAAGTCAATGATGCTTTAGGTGAATCTTTCCACTTAGCTTTGAAACGGTTTTTAAATTTAGAGAAAAAGTTGCACCAAAATCCCAATCTTTTCTCAGAATATCAAAAGTTCATTCATGACTATATAAAGTTAAATCATGGTCATTACGTAGATATTGCGTTGTATCAATTAAATAAAGATGCTGTCTACTTTTTACCGCATCACGCCGTCATTAAACCTGATAGTAAAACTACTAAGTTGCGCACAGTCTTTGACGCCTCTATGAAGACTAACAAGAAAGTCTCGCTTAACGATTTGCTTATGAATGGCCCTATAGTACAAAGGGAGCTTTTCGAGATTTTACTGTTATTTCGTTTTGGCGATTATACATTCACAACTGATATTAAACAGATGTTTCGCAACGTGCGTTTAGCACCCGAGCACACGTCCCTACAAAACATACTGTGGAGGGACAGCCCTGACGAGAATATTAAGTGCATTAGGCTTGACACAGTTACCTATGGTCTTAAAAGCTCAAGTTATCTAGCTACCCGTTGTCTAGATGAACTCGCAGTGCAAAATGAAAGCGAACTGCCATTAGCCTCATTCATTCTTAAAAATTGCACTTATGTAGATGACATTCTCTATTGCAATAACAACTTAAATAATGTACTAGAAGCCAAGTCACAACTCTGTCAGCTCTTACAGAAAGGTAGCTTTCAGACTCATAAATGGGCATCAAATGACAGTAGAATACTAACAAATATTCCTTCAGTTGAACAGCATTTCGATGATGTAGAACTTCAGCATGATGATTGCAGTTTAAAAACACTAGGCTTGCAGTTAGTCATGAAAGATGATAAGTTTAAAATCACTTGCCCAGAGCCCTTCAATAAAAATAATTGCACAAAAAGGGACATTCTGGCTTATATAGGTAAATTCTATGACCCCATGGGATTTATTAGTCCTACCATAGTGCAAGCTAAAGCTATTATGCAAAAATTATGGTCCACTAAAACTGACTGGAATTCCACCCCTGAAGATGATATTCGGAGTGAGTGGCTACAATTTGCCTCCAGCCTAGCTAATATGGAACCAATTTTAATTAACAGAAACATTCATGTATCTGACTCGGACACAGTGGAGCTTATAGGCTTCTCTGATGCAGCGAGTTCCACTGGATTTGGTTGCTGTGTGTACATACGTGTGGTAAGTCCAGCTAAAGAGGTCGCAGTGCATCTACTCTGTTCGAAATCACGCATAAATCCGCTTCAAAATAAATGCATGACTGTGCCGCGCTTAGAACTCAACGCTGCGTTACTCCTGTCTATACTAATCGTTAAGGTTCGCGACACGCTTATACTTAAATTTAATTTATCTCGGATTTGCCTTTTCACTGACTCAAAAATTGTCTTAGCTTGGCTACGAACTGCACCAATGAAGCTGAAGGCATACATTGCAAACAGAGTGAATGCAATTGCTAAAAACACCGCTGACTGTCACTGGCTTTACGTCAACACTAAAGACAACCCCGCTGATTTAATAAGCAGGGGAGCTAGTCCACGTGAGCTCAGTGCATGCAGCATGTGGTGGCACGGACCTGCATTCTTGCACGATTGCAACTACAATTTTGATCCCTCTGTAGAATTGCCCACTGTCTTACCAGAGACCAAGCCGGACACGGCATTCTCCAGCAACCAGGTTACCTCAGTTTCACAATCTAATGATATTTTTGAAAGAATGCACAACTACTCTAGTATTCATATGATGATACGCACGTTAGCCTATATTTTAAGGTTCATAAATAATTTAAAAGGTAGCAAAATCTCACATACTTACCTACTCAGTAAGGAATTAAATACTGCATTAATGTTACTTATTAAACATGAACAACAAATTTATTTCAAGCAGGAAATGGAATGTCTGAAAAGGAATACATGTGTAAAAGGTCCTTTACAAAGTTTACATCCATTTATCGATGACCTAGGTATCCTACGCGTCGGTGGCCGACTGCACCATTCAGATATTCCATTTGCTCAAAAACATCAAATCATATTACCTAAAGAATCTCATGTTACTGAATGTTTAGTTAGAAGCGAACATGAAAGGCTCCTGCACGCAGGACCTAAACTTTTACTGTCTAATTTAAACCAAAGGTACTGGCTTACTAATGGTCTCCAATATATTAGAAAAATAACATTTAAATGTATCACATGTTTCAGGCAAAAAGCCGCTGTATCGAGGCAGCTGATGGGTTCTCTGCCAGCTGGCAGGGTGACTGCTATGAGTCGTCCATTTGAAAAAGTAGGAGTGGATTTCGCTGGGCCAATAAATACAAAGCTCTCGCGCGTTAGACGATCCGTCGTAGGTAAAGGATATATTTGTGTGTATGTTTGTTTCGCCACTAAGGCCATACACTTAGAGCTTACTTCGGACCTCACTACAGAGGCTTATCTAGCGTGCCTTAAAAGATTTATTTCACGTAGAGGGCTGCCCAAAGAAATCTACTCAGACAATGCTAGCACCTTTAAAGGGGCAAAG
This sequence comes from Hypsopygia costalis, assembly GCA_937001555.2. NCBI lineage: Eukaryota > Metazoa > Arthropoda > Insecta > Lepidoptera > Pyralidae > Hypsopygia > Hypsopygia costalis. Next base: position 32,898,120 of record OW443329.2, read on the forward strand.
AACCAATTAGCTGAACTTCACAAGCTTCAGTCTTCTCAGAGCCACCAGAGCAAGGTCTTTGAATTCGCAGCTCAGCGCGGAATTGACTTTCACTTTATTCCAAGCTATTCACCAACCTTTGGCGGCCTCTGGGAGGCTGGAGTAAAAAGTACCAAATATCACTTGCGTAGAACCTTGCAAGGTCATTTGTTGACTTATGAACAGTTAAACACCATTTTAGTAGAGATCGAATGTGTATTAAACTCTAGACCATTGATACCTATATCTTCATCTGATGTTAATGATTATAGTTATCTAACACCAGGCCATTTCTTAATAGGAAGTGCTCTTACTATGTATCCTGAAAATGATTGTACTTACATTCCTGAAAACAGACTTAAGTTCTGGCAATTATGTACTCAGGTAAAGCAGAAATTTTGGAAATTGTTTTATAAACAGTATCTTAATTTATTACAAAATCGACCTAAGTGGTTAAATACTGTTCCTAATGTTAAGATTGGTACTTTAGTAATTTTAAAAGAAGACAATGTTCCTACCATGTCCTGGCCAATGGCAAGGGTCAACAAAGTTTTTCCCGGCCAGGATGGCTACGTTAGAGCCGTAGAAGTTGTAAATTCAAAAGGTAAAACACATATTCGTTCTATACATAAAATATGTGTCTTGCCTATTGATGATGTTGTTAAACTCAAAGATACCTAAATGCATTTATTTTGTTTATGATGTATAAGAAAGTACATACTTCAAATACGTTGTTATTTGACCTAAGTGCATTTATTTTGTTTATGATGTATAAGAAAGCACATACTTCAAATACGTTGTTATTTGAAATTGCCTTCAGATAGCAATATTACATATGTTAACTTTAGTAAAAGACAATTTAGCTTTAAGTTAATAATAATTTTAGTCCTAAGGCATAGGTTGCACAAAAAAAATATATCACATTTCCTTGTGCTTAGCATTCAATCTTATTATTGTGAAACAAAGTTCAGCCTTTGTATTAGTTATAAATTTTGAAATTTGGATTCAAGTTTTGTTTGAATTCATTCTTGCCTAGGCCGCAGCATGTTGCATTGGCAACACTAAGTTTGATAACCTGTGGTTACTATTAAGTTCACTCTTGTGTTTCGATTAAATAGTTCATTATATTCATTCCTTCCTTTTTATCTATATAGAATGGCGTCTTATCCTCGCTCTCGTAATTAAGACGCACATTAATTTTATATTTGTGATTTTGTTAATCTTGCTCACCGCTTTGCCACTTTGTACACTGTAACGTGCCCTTGGATCAATACATTCTTTGAAGCAACCAGCGATTTTTATTTATTCGGAGCAGCCCACCTCAAGCCCGCACACTTAGTAGCCTTAACATGTTAACGAGTAATAGTCGACCATCTTATTTATTTATTTATTTATTTATTGACTTCCTTTTGACAAGCATTACAGCAAGCCAATGCGCTTGTCAAAGGCTACATAACATAAACAAGACAAAACAAAACAAAACAAAACGAAACGAAACGAAACGAAACGAAACGAAACGAAACGAAACGAAACGAAACGAAACGAAACGAAACGAAACGAAACGAAACGAAACGAAACGAAACGAAACGAAACGAAACGAAACGAAACGAAACGAAACGAAACGAAACGAAACGAAACGAAACGAAACGAAACGAAACGAAACGAAACGAAACGAAACGAAACGAAACGAAACGAAACGAAACGAAACGAAACGAAACGAAACGAAACGAAACGAAACGAAACGAAACGAAACGAAACGAAACGAAACGAAACGAAACGAAACGAAACGAAACGAAACGAAACGAAACGAAACGAAACGAAACGAAACGAAACGAAACGAAACGAAACGAAACGAAACGAAACGAAACGAAACGAAACGAAACGAAACGAAACGAAACGAAACGAAACGAAACGAAACGAAACGAAACGAAACGAAACGAAACGAAACGAAACGAAACGAAACGAAACGAAACGAAACGAAACGAAACGAAACGAAACGAAACGAAACGAAACGAAACGAAACGAAACGAAACGAAACGAAACGAAACGAAACGAAACGAAACGAAACGAAACGAAACGAAACGAAACGAAACGAAACGAAACGAAACGAAACGAAACGAAACGAAACGAAACGAAACGAAACGAAACGAAACGAAACGAAACGAAACGAAACGAAACGAAACGAAACGAAACGAAACGAAACGAAACGAAACGAAACGAAACAAAACAAAACAAAACAAAACAAAACAAAACAAAACTTAAATAAATTACTTGGAGAAGACAAAATTTAGTACAAACTTCATTGAAAATTATTAATCCTACCATACATGTAAGGCTAGAATACATAGAACACGTAACATATTTTCAGCAATACTTCACAATAAGCTCGATTTAAACGAAATATTGTGAATGAGAACTACGGAACCTTAACTATACCCTTAGCCATAAAGTGCCACCCGACGTTTTAATAAAAGTAAAAATATTTTTGTTTCAGATGTTGGAGATTCGCCGAGACGACCACAGCAGCTGGAGCAGAGACGACCAAAGCAGCCACGGCAGTCGCATGCAGCTACTAACGGTAGTGGGTGGGTGCCGGCCGGCAGAAGTTTACATGAACTAATTGGTGGCGGAAGCACGCAAAGTAGTGTATTTTGCGGACGCAGGTGTTATTTTGCGAAAGTCAAAAGTGCGAGTCGAACTCGCCCACCGAGGGTTCCGTACGTAGGATCATTATAAATTTGATGTTTTTCATCATAAATGAGAAATAATGCGTCGAAAAAAATAAATAAAATATATTTTGCTATGTGCACATCAAGCCCTTTCATATGATACCCCATTTGAACTAGTAGCTTCAATTTGAAATTTCGACCTCCTATAAAAATATAGACACCCTATTTTTAAGATTTAAATACAAATGTATAGTTTTGAGATTTATTCCTGTACTTGTAGTCTCTAACGATGTTACATGCCAAATTTCATAGTTCTAGGTCAACGAGAAGTACCCTATAGGTTTTGATTCCCTTGAGAATGACGAAATATGCGTTTTTTGCTGATTATACGGCTGTAACTTTTTTTTACATAAACTTAGCAGTTTGATTTTTTTACAACTTCATGGGACCGTAGACCTGAGTATACAGTTCAAATTTCAGCTTGATACCTCCACGCATTCTCGACATAGAAATTCTTGACAGACAGACAGACGGACAACAAAGTGATCTTATAAGGGTTCCGTTTTTCCTTTTGAGGTATGGAACCCTAAAAAAAACACTAAGTATAAAACTTATATAAAATATAAAACTTTCTTTCTCCTAACTCAAATAATACTTATTGTAGTTCACCGACACAATTTCCCCTACTTCAATTTTCTTTTATTCAATTAACTTTACTGTGTTGGGGGCAGTTAAAATGCAATATAAAGTGCACTCTAATTTATTGTTGTTTGTTGCAAGAGTTATGAGGCTATAAATGAATAAATTATACTTCGGCCTTTGTTAGAATGGAACGCTGGTATTCTATATAGAAGTATTTATGTATGTGCTTGATCATTGTTCACAGGTTGGGTAATGTAGTGAAGCTATTTATGAACGGTCATCATCAGGTCACTTTATCTCCACTACTGGAGCACGACCCTCTCTTGCCCGTCCCAGACAGAAGGAGGATTTGGCCTACACTCCCCACGCTGGCCAGACGGGTTGGGGAGGCCTGATGTTTTATAATGTATTTCCCTTAGTCGCCTTGTACGACATCCACGGGAAGAGACGGAGTGATTCTATTCTAGTCTGCTGGAAACCACACGGCCAACGGTATGAACGGTATTGATGTATTAACCCGCATTTGGATTGGTTTTTTGGGGTGCAAGTGGTTCATCAACATCTTTGAACCAAAGCCAACTTCACCTGCACGCGGTGCACCCTGCTGACTGCCAAACGAAGCTCTGGCGAAAAGAGAGGCAGGGAGCGTAACTGTAAGCTACCCGACAGGGGAATATACCTCCACCTCACAGAATACCGCAACCAAATGACAATTCTCTTGAGGGTTGTTATGTTCCTGAGAGTGAGTAAGGTTACCGAAAGAAAGGGTGGAGATGCTCCGTTGGCAGCAGGGGTGGTGGCGCACAAGCGATATTTTATGTTGCGAGTGTAAATATGGATACGGTAACTGCTCCACATCAGGCGGGCCGTATGCTTGTCTGCCACCCGACGTAGCATAAAAATAAAACTTCCGTACTTCTAAATACATGCGGAGGTATTGAGTAACTGTTTTGTAGCCAATTTTTACTACCGTGATGTTCACCTATGTCCAGTCTATATTATAATGTCATAAAATTAACAGCTAAAAATCTAAATTAATTTGATAAATTAAACGGGTCACTCACGTCTTTTTGTCGGGAAAGCCGACTAGTCTAACTTTAAAATCATTTAGGTCTTTAGCAATTCCAAATTGATATCATATTTTTTTAGTATAGATGTTAATGTGAAGTTGAAACATGAAATATCGCTCATCTGCTGCCTATACGACAACTCCTTCCTACCCCGACGTAGTTTAAAAAAAAAGGCCAAGTGCGAGTCGGACTCCCGCACGAAGGGTTCCGTACCATTATCTGTAAAAACGGCCAAAAAAATCACGTTTGTTGTATGGGAGTCCCCTTAAAAATTTATTTTGTTTTTATTTAATTATTTATTTATAAAGTGAATATAAAACTAAATATTATGTGAGTATTTCAAGCGTCTACCTATTACCGTTATCAATTGCGAACAAAAAAATCACGTTTGTTGTATGGGATCCCCCATAAATATTAATTTTATTCTGTTTTTTTAGTATTTGTTGTTATAGCGGCAATAGAAATACATCATCTGTGAAAATTTCAACTGTCTAACTATCACGGTTCATGAGATACAGCCTGGTGACAGACGGACGGACGGACAGCGGAGCCTTAGTAATAGGATTCCTTTTTACCCTTTGGGTACAGAACCCTAAAAAAAAGAGGGAGGTGGTGCAAGGTAGGTAGTTCAAAAACGTTGGTGAGTTACATACGCCCCAAAATGCTTCATCTTGAGTGAATTCGAAAATCCTATTTGTCCTAATGACTCGTCCCTTTAACGCTCGTGGCGTGGAGGCACGTCTAATGTCCCATTTCGTGGAATCGGCTCATTAGGCGGTTAACGCGCGCACGTCTCGTGCCGCAGGCTCCATTAATAAGACGTGTGTTTGATTGAGTCTTTCAGTCGTTTCAGTATTACCATATCAGTATTTTTAACGTGGTCGACATAAATATCTCCACTTTGCCTCCAAAGCAAAGTTTTTGGTGTGGGAAATCAACAATTGTATTATGCATGGCGATTCAGACAAGTACGAGTGGACCTAAGAAATCCTAAAATGGTTCGTCGTTCTACGCGCGGCCTCCACTCTTATACCTACCTCCCCCATCTGCCATCACTTACTCGGTGGATGTGACCGGCCCATTGCTACTTCAGCTTCCAAACTCTGATGGCTACGTCAACAACTTTTTTTTTTATACTACGACCGGTGACAGACAAGCATACGGCCCACCTGATGTGAAGCGGTTACCGTAGACATATTAATGCTCGCAACATGAAATATCGCTGGCGCGCTGCCACCTCCACTGCCAAAGCAGCAACTCCTTCCATTCTGGTGACCTCACTCACTCGCAGGAACACAACGACCCTCAAGGGAATTGTTATTTGACTGCAGTATTCTGTGACGTGGAGGTACTTCCCCAGTCGGGCAGCTTAAAAAATACGCTATGCCCTACCTCTCTTTTCGCCAGAGCCTCTTCTGTCAGTCACGTGCACTTTGGTTCAAAGATGTTGATGAACCACTTACACCCCAAAAATCTTTAGTTCTCCGTCGAACAGTTAGGTACCTGCAATTATATTATTGTTATTTATTTATCAATATAAATAAATAACTATTATTGTTATTTATTTCTATTCATAAATAAATAACAATAATTGTATTGTAAGATTCCTATTATAAGCACAATAATTAAATACTTTTAACAAGTAATTATTAACCGAAACAAAAATTATCATTTTTTTATGTATATTAAATTTTTTTTCCGTATATCATATTGATATAATACTCTATGTCACTCACACAGCTTAGATAATCTATTGACACATCATATGCTGAAATCCGTCAAACGATTTCGTCTGTAGAGCGTGCCAAAATAATAATAATAAACATTCCTGATTCTCCCCATGATTGAGCCTCCCCAACCCGTCTGGCCAGCGTGGGGAGTGTAGGCCAAGTTCTTCTGTCTGTGACAGACGAGAGAGGGTCGTGCTCCTGTAGTGGAGACTAAAATGACCTGATGATGATGATGATGATTAGCCTTTATGCGGCTTGAAAACACTGAGTTCCACCAACTCGCAGTTGAGCAGCGTGATGGAGTGAATCTAAATCCCTTCCATTGAGGGGAGACCCGTATTCCAGCAGAGGGACAAGTAAGAGTTGACAACGACGACATTACACACCGCCATCGATCCCAAACTAAGCAAAGCTTATACTATGGGTTTTGTAAAATACAAATTAGCCGAGTGGTTTCCGGCAGACTAGAATAGAATCACTCCGGTTCTTCCCGTGGATGTCGTACAAGGCGACTAAGGGAAATACATTATCAACGATAACGATCAGGCCTCCCCAACCCGTTTGGCCAGCGTGGGGAGTGTAGGCTAAATCCTCCTTCCGTCTAGGACGGACGAGAGAGGATCGTGCTCCTGTAGTGGAGACTAAAATGGACCTGATGATGATGAAATACATAGGAAATACCCAGAACAAGACAAAAAGACATGTTCATGCACACAAATAAATAAATATAAATAATAAATAAATATTCCTGGACAATTTACACAGCACCATCTAGTCCCAAATTAAGCGAAAAGCTTTTGTTATGGGTACTAGACAACTGATAAAATATGTAGGTACTTAAATACATTTTTTTTTTGTAAATATTATACTTATAATACATAGAAAACACCCAGACCAAGACAAACAGACATGTTCATGCACACAAATGTTTGTCTTGTACGGGAATCGAACCCGCGACCTCGGAGTCAAAGTGGCCATTGCTAACCATTCGACCACCGAGCTCTTTAACAAATATTTGTCATGTGCGGGGATCGATCCCGCGACCCCGAAGTCAAAGGAGCCATTGCTAGCAATTCGACCATCGGGCTCGTTGATATTACATACATACCCCTTCTTATAAAAATATACACAGTGTTATGTCTGTAATAAGTACGATGATGATGATGATGATGATGATGAAACTGTCACACCGAAATGTTCAGCAAAAAAACACAAACAATCTTTTTACCCGACTACGGCGAAGCCTAAAGGAAGATTTCGCAGTTTATGTATATTTGTAGTTATGAATGTACTGCGTAGCGCCTAAACTGCTCATCCCATTTTGATGAATAAGGTGTCGTTGTCAAACCTTATTCATCTCACTGCTGGGATACGGGCCTCCACTTAAACGAATGGGTTTAGAGCTTACTCCACCACGCTCAACTGCGATTTGGTGGAGGCCATTGTTTTATAGCTGCGTAAAGGCTACTGACTTGGTTTAACGACTGTCATCGAATGACAACAACTGAAAACGACGGCTTAACGTGCCCTCCGAAGCACGAAATAATCCCACCCATGGACATGGGTCACATTGCTTAACTTGCGCGTTCGATTAAACCGACACATTAGCTCCTCGACTAAGGTGATCGATATCATCAACATTTACTACTTTTTAACCGACTTGAACAATAGGATGGTTGGTTTTTATCATTTAGTGTTGTTTTTAGGGTTCCGTATCTCAAAAGGAAAAACGGAACCCTTATAAGATCACTTTGTCTGTCTGTCTGTCTGTCTGTCAAGAATTTCTATGTCGAGAGAATACGTGGAGGTATCAAGCTGAAATTTGAACTGTATACTCAGGTCTACGGTCCCATGAAGTTGTAAAAAAAATCAAACTGCTAAGTTTACGTAAAAAAAAGTTACGGCCGTTTATTCAGCAAAAAACGCATATTTCGACACATTCTCAAGGGAATCAAAACCTATAGGGTACTTCCCGTTGACCTAGAACTATGAAATTTGGCAAGTAACATCGTTATAGACTACAAGTACAGGAATAAATCTCAAAACTATACATTTGTAAATAGATCTTAAAAAATAGGGGGTCTATATTTTTTATAGCGTGTCGAAATTTCAAATTGAAACTACTAGTTCAAATGGGGTATCATATGAAAGGGCTTGATGTACACATTGCAAAATATTTTTTTTTTTTCAACGCATTATTTCTTATTTATAATGAAAAATATCAAATTTAATAATGATACTACGTACGGAACCCTCAGTGGGCGAGTCCGACTCGCACTTGTCCGGTTTTGTTTCCGTAATCAATTTACAGATTTTTAAACTTTACTTATTGAAGACAAATTTACTAGAAGATGGTGCTGTATGTGAAAAACTCAATATTATTCATTCTACTCTATGCGAAAGAAAATTTCTAAATTAGGAAGAACTTCTCGTTCAAAGACTGAAAAACGACTTTCAAACGTTACAAAGCCCGTAACGCTGCAATTGAATAAACCATATTTCCCTAACTAAAATCCACTATTACATTTCTAATTTGAATATTATACAAAGCATTCCATAATGAGTGAGTCGCTCGGTCGCGGCCGGCCGATATTAAAATCATAAATTCTCCTTATGGAGCCTTGTACCCACGAAAAAGGTTAACGAGCCCTCGGTAACAACGGTTAAGACTGACTATATTTCCCATTAAGTTATGTCGCGGCGTGTAATGAGTTACAACCACGCGTTGAGTAACAAAAGTTTTTTTTAACCGACTAGATTTCAGCCGCGGCTTTCTACGTGTAAGTCCTGAAGGCCTGAATTGAAATATATACTGAAGAATTTTATCAAGCTTCACTAACAATTTGTCTAGCCGTAGTAGTCTAGAGAAAAAGCTGACTGGAGGTTTCTTTGCTGCTCGATTGTGGCTGGAGTAAGGACGTTAGAAGAATGTTTTTTGTTCTGTTGATCAGAATAATTACAGATGTAAAAATTAAGACCAATTTGTAGTTCATCAGACGTAACTTTGGTAAAAATCCCGCTGGCTGGAGGTCAGTTAGAAAAGTTTATATTTCCGTTATTAATACGGAACAAATTCTGTTTTCAGCATAATTCCGTAGAACAAATTCAGATGTAATTCTCTGCATCACTCATAAGTCTCCCAAATATGGGATCCTGCTGGCTGTAGACACATGATGTAACGTAATCTGGGGGCACGGCAGTGCCCCCACCAAGTCGAGCAAAAAGCGGCACGGCCGTACCATCCTTTTCTCGAAGCACTTCGAGCCTTTTTCGACCCCCTATAACTTTGTTGTGGATAAAACTAGGAGCCTGAATTTTTAGTAACCAAGCAGGTATTGTATAAACACGGTATATTTAAAATTTCATTCAATTTGAACCAGTAGTTTTAGAATTATAACTAGTCAAAGTTCCTTAATTTTGTCACTCACTCACTGACTCACCGATCATCAAAATTCTAAGGCACTTCTAGCAGACACAGAAGTTTCAAATTTAGAATACAATTCGTGTTTACTGTACAAATCAAGGAAAAATTAAAATATTTTGCAATTTCCGTCCAGTTTTCTAGATACGCTAACTGCATAAATAACTTTGTAATCCCATATAAATATATGAGATTACAAAGTTACATATGCGGTAAAAGAATCAGTATACCTGTATTATCATTTTTTTAATGGGGACGGTCTGGAGAGTGACATAAGCTGCTTTTTATCCTGGAAAAACATCTTATTTCCATGGGATAAAAAATAAACTTTGTAATCATTTGTCCTTCTATCACGTCGAAAGGAACCTAAGTACCGACATGATTTTTTTAACGGGGATAGTTTACGGTCTGGGGAGTGACATAAGCTACTGTTTATCCCGGAAAAACATCTTATTTCCATGGGATAAAAAATAAACTTTGTAATCATTTGTCCTTCTATAACGTCGAAAGGAACCTAAGTACCGACATGATTTTTTTAACGGGGATAGTTTATGGTCTGGAGAGTGACATAAGCTACTTTTTATCCCGGAAAAACATCTTATTTCCATGGGATAAAAAATAAACTTTGTAATCATTTGTCCTTCTATCACGTCGAAAGGAACCTAAGTACCCACATGATTTTTTTAACGGGGATAGTTTACGGTCTGGAGAGTGACATAAGCTACTTTTTATCTCGGAAAAACATCTTATTTCCATGGGATAAAAAATAAACTTTGTAATCATTTGTCCTTCTATCACGTCGAAAGGAACCTAAGTACCGACATGATTTTTTTAACGGGGATAGTTTACGGACTGGAGAGTGACATAAGCTACTTTTTATCTGGGAAAAACATCTTATTTCCATGCGATAAAAAATATATATTTTTTATCCCATATTATATATATATATATATATTTTATATATGTGTGTATGTATGTATGTATATATATATATATATATATATATTCATCCGCAGACGGTTACTACGTTTTATCTCACGAAGTAAAAAAAATGCAACAAGAAAAAAATATACACAATTGTATGGCAGCGCTCCTGGACCACGCGAGCGAAACCGCGGGTAACAGCTAGTAAAATAATATACCCATGAGCAGCTCTCGGCAGGCATTAGAACTATTGCTAAGTGTGTTAGAAAATAAATGGACTATGGACATGAGATCAGTCCATTACGTAATCCACCCAAATCTCATGTTTTGGGTGGATTACGTAATGGACTGACTATCGATCGTTATGTGCAGCAGGCGGTGGCTCGCCACTTACTAGATGGGCCCCCGAATTGCCAGGAAATCAGCAGAGGGCAACACCGATGTGAGTAACTCAGGGGTGTTCAATAGGTGTGCTGCACTTTCTCCGAAGTTACTCGCGGCATTATGCCCTTTATCACTTCCACCCCTGGAGTATATAGCTCTAACGACTTCACTCTGGACGGCCAATGAAGGCAAGCCAGAGCTGAGAGTCTTGCGGGGGCCTTCTTCTGTTTCCACTCCGACCAACGAAGACATGCCGGGGACGAAGGCCCTCTGGAGATTCGATACCGTAGTGTTGTTACTCCCCAACAACTCGCCATATGCTGCCTTGCGGGCTTATGTATACCATACACAAAAATATTATAATATATCTATAGATATACAGCGAGCGATGGAGAGGGATATGCTCGGGATTTCTCCGAAGGATCGAATCCGGAACGAAGAAATTCGACGAAGAACCAAAGTTGTTGACATAGCTCTTAGAGTTTGCAAGCTGAAGTGGTAATGGGCCGGTCACATCTGCCGAGTAAGTGATGGCAGATGGCGGAGGAAGACATTAGGAGCCCGCGCGTAGGATAACGAAGCGTTGGCCCTCCTTCTAGATGGTCCGATATCCTTAAGAAAACGGCTGGAAGCTGCTGAATGCGGAAGGCGGAAGATCGTATTTGGTGGAGAGAATTGGGGAAGGCTTATATCCAGCATTGGGTAGATGCAGGCTGATGATGATGATGATAGATATACAAATACTAGTTAATAGTTTTTATTAATTATACAATAGACTAGGAAGTATTTTCTGTCCAAACTTGTCAAAAATTGTAACATCAAAGCCTCCGAGAAAAATCCCTAGAGACAGGAAGTGGGCTTTGAGAAAAACTATGGCTGAAGCTCAAGAACTAGTACCGGATAGGGAAAAGGAGGACTACTTATCTACAAAAAGCAATGAGATGCCATCAAAAACATAACTTGTAAAAAAAAACAAGTCTCGCAACTCAGTTCTTCTACCGTAAAAAGTTGTGAGATCCATGTAATACCAAGTCGGTTAATTCATTCAGTCCCTATATAAGGGACCTTCCCTCTTAACTTATTACGTAATTAGCTAACCAAACAACATCTTATACTGACCATATCAATATTAAAAATCTTTTATGTTTTAAATAAACAGATCGACTTGGCCATATATATATATATATATATATATATCCTTCTTATCTCTTTCTGTGTTCACAAACGAAGTAGCAGGCAGAACTTAGATTACATCGATTACATAGAAAATACTCTCACCAAGTACCCATGAAACTCGCGAAATGAATAAGTATAATTTTATTAGTTTAGTAAGACGTCTTGTCGGTGAAACCACAAAAGCAGATCATTCATCAAAACTTTGCCCGTGTTTATAACGGAGTTCTCAATGTGGATAAAAAGAACATTTTGGGAACTAATAACGGAGAGTGATCGCCCGCCGACACGAACTTTATCTCTGCGACTAACTAATGACTAAAAGTAGTACCTCAAATTCATTTAGACTTGAGATCAACTATTATACAGGATATATTTGTAAAAGCTGGTCAAATTCATGGAGACGATTATATTGATAGTATTAATCACGGACCAATAAAAAAACTTAAAAAATAATCAACCATAAACGCGGTATTTCAACATAGCGATCGATAGACACATTTGATAGGGCTGGAAAGCTTAGGCACATCTTCGCGGCACACATACCCCAATGCTTGAAAACTAGAGTCTTCAACCAGTGCATCATCCCTGCAATGACCAATGTTGCAGAGACTTGGGCACTGACCATCGGACTGGTCCACAGGCTAAAAAGGTCGCGCAGCGAGCGATGGAATGGGATGTCCTTGGGGTTTCTCTGAGGGGACGAATCCGGAACTAAGAAATTCGACGGAGAACCAAAGTTGTCGACGGAGCCTTCAGAGTTTGCAAGCTGAAGTGGCAATGGGCGGGTCACATCTGCCGAGTAAGTGATGGCAGATGGCAACGAAGGTATTAGAGGTGGTTCGCGCGTAGGACAAAGCGCTGGGCTCCCTCCTTCTAGATGGTCCGATAACCTTAAGAAAGCGGCTGGATGCGGAAGGCGGAGGATCGTATTTGGTGGAAAGCATTGGGGAAGGCTTATATCCAGCAGTGGGTAGATACAGGCTGATGATGATGAAACGGGAATGGCTATCGAAAGATTTCTTGTTTATCTCCGAGATTCATGTTTACAAAAGTCCTTACGAGAATCAAGGGTCCATACGAGGACATAAATTCTTATATCTTTCGCATATACAATATTAGCAATTATTTATACTGTGTTATTAATAAATTAAGAGAAGTTGGTTGGCTTTATATATATCTGCATAATTATTCTAAACTAATTTCTGTGATCTTCCTTTATATGATGAAAAATAATTAAAAAAATAAATTGGAAATGCCTCAATAAAATTGGAACCGTCCCGTCGGAGCGCACCAATTACTAGCGCGTCACTTCGCCCCTTGTTTCGACATGTTTTAATTAGATTCAAAACTGTTAGTGACTTGGCAAAGAGCCGGTTCGGTTAAGTTTTTAAATAGGAGATAGATTGTCTACTTACTTAGATACACAATAAATAATGATAATATTTAATAAATGAATTAAAAAAAATGTATATTGTCGATTGAGACAACAGCACACGGCGGCAGTTTTTAATTTTTAGTTGTTGCTCGTTTTTGCTCATGGCATTATTATATTTTTGTATACTACTGTCAGGTGACAGACAAGCATAGAGCCCGCCTGATGTGAAGCGGTTACCGTAGCCATATGCTCGCAGCATGAAATATTTCTCACACGCTGCTACCAACGCATCTCTCTTCAAATCAACTCCTTTCTTACTGGTGACATCATTCACTCGCAGGAACACAACAACCCTCAAGGGAATTTGTTATTTAGCTGCGGTATTCTGTGAGGTGAAGGTACTTTTTCTGTCAGGCAAATTACAGATACACTTACTCAATACTCAATAATTTATTGCTTTTTATCGTATACTTAGTTTCCTCCCTTTGGCCAGAGCCTCTTGCGCTAGTCCACATGATGCACCACGTCGGTTGGCTTTGGCTCTAAAGATGATGGTGAGCCTTTTACGCCACAAAATATAATTTATTATACTAGGGAATAAATTAAAAAATAATAGGTAACTAACTATATAATAATGCTATTTGATAAAAAGTATATGAATTTTACCGGAACACACGCGTATAAACTTTCTATTTACTTCAAGAACAATTTCTGCGAGGAAAGTTTTCGCTGTGAGATTAAATCAGAGCAATTTGACATAAGCTCGCAAACTAAGTGGCTGTGTAGTTTCCTCCAAATGAAAGCTCGCGATGTGCGACGGAGCTTCTCGTTCGTTGTTTTTTCAAGCTATTGGTCATAAAGTCATGTAACGAGACTTAATATATATTTTCCGATATTCAATACAATTATCAAGGGAATTAAGCCAACCTTTACTGTTATATTAACTAAATTTACAACTATAACTCTCCCTATTACAATTTAAGGCACGCTCAGACCAATTTACTTTAATTAATATAACTGGAGTTATCTAAGCGATCCACCTTAACCGCACTTGTTTAATTTGAAAATATCAATTACCTAGCTATTCGCTTCAATAGTCAGGTATTTAGTATTCCCGGATATCTTCCCGAAACAGTCATTAGGAAGTTGGTGTTAATTGCGTTTGGTTTTGAGATGTGCGGACGTTGTCTAGATTCTAGGCAAAGTTGTAAATTATTTACGGACATCACTCTGTAATGTTTCTGGTTGAAGTAACTATGTAGCAACAAATGTAAACAACAACAACAAACAGCCTGTTTTTGAAGTGAAAACTTCTTTAGCAGCGTTGTGCACTTTTTGGGATGGATAAAAAATGTTAAACTCGTGTTCGTAAGACGGACGGAGAGTAAACCGTGCAGCGTAGGAGAGAAATAAATATCCCCCTCTCTTTCTACCGCGCGGCGAAAATGTATGCCTGCTCCTGCTGTTTATTTTTAATATAATATAAATTGTCATGTTCGTGTACGATAGCTCAATAAATAAATATTGTATTTTACCACATAAATGATAGTACTTTTATACTGATAAATAAAGCAATTCGTGCGAAATTATTCCCTAAACATTCCAAAATATTAAAAAATGCACAACGTTAATGTTCAAGTTTTTACTTCTGCCGGCACTCCCGGAGTGCAACCCTTTTTTTTATGCTATGTCGGGTGGCAGAACTGGCAGACAAACATACGGCTCGCCTGATGTGAAGCGGTTACCGTAGCCATATTAACGCTCGTAACAGGCCTTTAGCAGGGTGCACCACGTGCAGGTGAAATTGGCTTTGATTCAAAGATGTTGCTGAACCACTTTCACCCGCTTACAGCCTGTATCTATCCACTGTTGATTATATCCTTCACTTTCAGGACATTTTTTAAATTCATTGAACTCTCTGCTTTCAGCGTCTAGCAACTTCTGGTCAACATTTTGGTCTGTACAGTGAGGATAAATGAACGTGCCACTGCCGTTTTGTTTATCGTATATTTACTTAAACACCGCGCTATCTACTGAAAGATTTGCTACGTTGCTACAGCGAGCCGTAAGCGTAACTTATACTGTACCAGAGGATATGTCGCATGCAGTCTCAGTCTCGCACAGTTTCTCACTTAGACCTAAAATAATACTAATATGCCTCATACCCGCAACATCGCCTGCATCGAATATTCCATTACATGAATTTTAATAATTTTTACTGAGGCAATTTAACTCCTTTTCTAAACAAAAGTAGCTTAAGTTATCCCTTATAAAATCTGCTTTTTGCCAGCAACATTTGCCAGTGATAGTAGAGTCAACATTTATTTTAAAAAATATTTTAAGTACCATATAGGCTTTCATATGCATTTATATTACTTAGTAAAACCTATTATTTTGACATACCAAACAATAATTCATTTCATATATATTTGTATAGACTATTACTGCCTGTAGAGGTTTTATCAGGAACAGCATGGGGTTCTACAAAAAGGGCGTGAAGAGGTTTTTACAGGATCGGCATCGCGCATGTGATGCCTCTGGTGTTATGGGCGTCCATAGGCTACGGTAACTGCTTTCCATCAGGCGGACTGTATGCTTGTTTGTCACCTTAGTTGTATAAAAAAATATATATAGATAATTATACAATTTCCAATAGCTTTACATTATATTATTGAATATAATACAAATATCTTACTATCAATTACGCCAAATATAACACAATCAATTAAATTACGAATATAATTACAGAGACAATAGCGAAGATAAACCGGGAGATATCATTTAATATCTCTTCTATTAAACTGGTACAGTGAGCGATTACAATAAATCACCCAGCTTATTAATAAACCCACAGAGAATCGTTATTCAAATCCAGCAAGTAAAGCAATTTGAGACAAAATGGTTCTTTGCTATGAGAAACGGTGCAGTATGTTAACTTTGTTTAAACATACGATTGAATTTCATGTGAAGTTTATTATTTTGTCTAGATATATCGTTTATTTAAAGTTAAGAAAAATAAACGATTTGTATACCTTTAAAGTACAATTTAAGAATATCTATCCTATCTAAGAATGTTTACCCCCCCCCCCCCAAACGTGCATGTGGGTCACCTGAAAATTACTTCCCGTAGCAATCTAAATAGTGTCGAATTAGTGTATAGGCATGCCTGTTATTATGGCACAGTGTGTCGGTTACTTTGGTGTAAAATTCATGTAGCTTTTACTGTTCGCCCGACATTTCGTCATACTGTATTCGGCCTCTACTACAGAGCTTTCTTCCTCCATCTGACATTGAACCGGCTCAATATTGATTTAGCTTGCTGTTTTAGAGCTTGTAGCACTTTCGTAGGCAAAATCAAATGGCGTATTAATCAGTCATAAATCGATCGTTTTTAGGGTTCCGTACTTCAAAAGGAAAAACGGAACCCTTATAAGATCACATTGTTGTCCGTCTGTCTGTCCGTCTGTCGGTCTGTCTGTCAAGATCCTCTGAACTGTATACTCAGGTCTGCGGTCCCATGAAGTTGTAAAAAAATCAAACTGATAAGATTACGTAAAAAAAGATACGGCCGTATCTTTTATTCAGCAAAAAACGCATATTTCGACACATTATTAAAGGAATCAAAACTCATAGGGTACTTCCCGTTGACCTAGAAGTATGAAATTTGGCAAGTAACATCGTTATAGACAACAAATACAAGAATATATCTCAAAACTATACATTTGTAATTAAATCTTAAAAAATAGGGGTTTAGATTCCTGAACCATTTCAAATGATCCTACGTACGGAACCGTCGGTGGGCGAGTCCGCCTCGCACTTGTCCGGTTTTATTTCAAATTGAGGTACTGTTTCATGATAAACATGTAATGTGTCTCAGGACTGCGTCAGTAATAGGACTTGTAGGACCGTATACACACCTGCGGTGTTACGGCATAAATTACAATCGGTCCGCATAAATTGATTACATCTACCCGTGTAATTGAAGTTAGCTAATTGGAATTTATGGACACCCCCAATTTTGCCGGTTAACCAAAGAAATTTATTATCCCAGAAGTCAGGTAAATTATAATAATTGATAATTGTTATTTGATCTTTCGTTGTGGTGATTGTATTGTAATTGTGGAAATTATCGACTTAGCCGGTTAGCATACAACGATTAACAGCATAATCGACACGACGAGCTCGGTGGTCGAATGGTTAGCAATGGCCACTTTGACTCCGAGGTCGTGGGTTCTATTCCCGCACAAGTCAAACATTTGTGTGCATGAACATGTTTGTTTGTCTTGGTCTGGGTGTTTTCTATGTATTATAAGTATATATTTACAAAAAAAAATGTATTGAATTACATTTATCAGTTGTCTAGTACCCATAACACAAGCTTTACACTTAATTTGGGAGTAGATGGCGCTGTGTACATTGTCCAGGAATATTTATTTATTTATTTATTTATAATTTGGAACAACATGACTAGGCCGAGGACCTTCATTTGTAACCAAAGGGCCATCCGCTAGACAAGCACTGTGCAGTTTGGATATAAGTAAACTAGCGGCCGCCCGCGACTTCGTACGCGTGGAGTTAGTTACTTGCTCATATTTTTTAATTATATTCGAAAAATCTGTGCACCTCCATACCATCTACAGAATATACATTTAGAATTTCAAGTCTCTTACTTCAAAAACTTTTGACTTTCATACAAACTTCCAACCCCCGTTTTAACCTAAAAAAAGGTGTTAATTTTTAAAGATACATTATTAGTACACCTCCACACCATCTATAGAGCATAAATTTTTAAATTTTATAAATTCCCTTGAGGGCTGGTGTATTCCGGCGAGTGCATGAGCATTCAGCAACTGCTTCCTTTCTGGTTCTCATGAACTTTAGCCAGGTGGCGGCGCGCGAGCGATATTTCATATTAACTGCTTCACATCGGGCTGCGAAAAGATGTTGTTAAGGAAAGAGATTATGATGCGATAACTATATAATAAAAAGATTTTATAAGGGAAAGATAAGTAATTTTATTGCTTTACTCATCGTTAAAAATGATTAATAAATCATCGAACGACTGTACAGGAGAATAGATGTGACCTCTTTGAAAGTAGTTAAGGCTATAAATCAGCGCTCCAGCTATAGTAAATCACTCTATAAATGTATACTATTAACTTACTTATTACTGAAACGTGTTGCACATTAAAAATGTATTAACTAAAATTGAATTTAAATATCATTTCCTTTTCAACTGTTGCTGATAGCGGAAATTACAGGCGACACTCAGAATGCCTCGTACGAGTGCAGTGATAAACTAAAATTAACGGCGCATAAACTCGAGTGTACGGTCAGCAACAAAAGTTTATTAACGTACAGGAAATAAGTACTTGCTAATGTTATATGTTATTGTGAATGGTTTCGTCATATTGTGATGTTATAAAACATATTTTCTGTCTTTCTGTCTACATAAATTTTAGTAGCGATCAGAAAAGGAATCTGTCCTTATAAACGTTTGAAGACTGACTTACATAAGTACTTTTAAAATATTCGTTTTAAAAATATTGTGTGCTCGATGCTATTATTGCTCAGGATATTTTAATGAAGGTTTTACTGACCACAGACTTTGTACGTATTATACACGTTTTACAGCCTGGTTGGCATGGCAATAATGAGATAGCGAATATCGAGATTTTATTTAGCGCTGTCATACAACTGTATCGCATATTATTGTGCTTTCGTTTGAAAAAAATGGAATGTGATGTGTAACAAAAAAAAAAACATTAATTTATCTCATTTCCTTAATTGATGATGGCATAGGTTACTCTTTTTCTTGTGTGAATGCAATTTAGCACTATCAATTCTTCTATAGTTTTATCTGGCCACGTACTGATCTATGTTTTAGTTTATAGCCGCACAGCGACGCACAACGCTTCGCCATCTACTTCTGTTTTTAGCGGCGTGAATGGCACCGCTCACCGTCGTGTCCAGAGTGGTACGGATCTGGTCAGTCCAACGCATCGGACTACGGCCACGGGGTCTTTTGCTCTCGATTTTCCCGGTGACTACGAGTTTCTCAAGGCAGTCTCCTTCTCTCCGATGCGATGTGTCCGAAATACTCCAGTATTCTTTGCAGACATATGGTAGTTAGCCTTGTTTTTACTCGTAGTTCCTTCAGTATCGAGACGTTGGTGCGTCGCGTCGTCCAAGGAATGCGCAGCATTCGTCTCCAAACCCACATCTCAAAGGCATCTATTCGGCTCCGGTCGGCGGCCTTTAAAGTCCAAGTCTCACATGCGTAAAGGAAGATTGGGAATACCAGTGATCGTACGAGCCCAATCTTTGTGGTGACACGGATGTTTCTGTCCCTCCATATGTTCTGCAACTGAGACATGGCACTCTTTGCCATCCCGATGCGTCTACGCACCTCTGATTCGCACGATCCGTTATTGCAAATTGTGGAGCCCAGGTAATTAATGCTTTGAACGGTGTCAAGTGTCAGAGTGCCTCTGGGTTGTAATTTGCCTGAGCGATCCACCACCATCGCCTTTGTTTTGGACCTGTTCACAGAGAGCCCCATGCCGTTGCTGACATGTTCAAGTCTCTTTAGCAGCTCAGTCATTTCAGCCTCGCTCGCTGCCACGAGTGTCGTGTCGTCGGCGTAGCGCAGATTGGTGAGTTTCACCCCGCCGATGCTCACTCCACCATCCCAGCCTTCCAAGGTTTGACGAATGATGTGCTCCCCGTAGACATTGAACAATATAGGAGACAATATGCAGCCCTGTCGTACCCCTTTCTCAAATTTAAAGGGTTTCGAAGTAATGGTGTCGACCCTAACTATACCCTGGCTGTATCGATACAGGGACTGCAATAGTGCAACAAGATGTCTTGGTACTCCCATATCACACAGCACTCTCCACATACAGTTCCAATCGACGCAGTCGAACGCCTTACTGTAGTCGACAAAACACATGACGATTGGAGTGTCGAATTCGTAGCCTTTTTCCACAATTTGCCTGATGTTTAGAATTTGCTCCCGCGTGCCTATCCCTTTAACAAAACCTGCCTGCTCTTGGGGTATTTGCCAATCCAGGTAGTGACGGATGCGACTGTTAATAATATGAAGCAGGACTTTGCTGCCATGAGAAATCAGGGCAAGTGTGCGGTAGTTATTGCAGACCCTCGTAGATCCCTTTTTGTGGAGCAATATGATGATAGACTCAACCCAGTCTCGTGACCATTTACCGCTTCGCCATATGTTGTTACAGATCCTGTGAAGAGTGTCTATACCATTGTCCCCTAACATTTTAAGCATCTCCGCTGTTATGTGATCAGGACCTGGGGCTTTCTTGTCCTTAAGATGTCGCAAAGCGGCAGTGATTTCAGAACGCAATATATTAGGTTCTAGTTCTATACTGCTCCAATCAAGATCGAAATCAGGGATGTCCAGGGATCTACGGTATAACTGTGAGCAGTACCCACGCCATCTCTCCGCAATGCCATCAAGCTCATATATATATATGTAAATCTTCTAAAAAAAAATGCAGTCGCAAAATGAAAAGCTCATTCGTATCGATTCGTATTCGAGTGAGAGTCATAGATTTATAAGCGTTGGAAACACGTCGAGCTGACCTCCGAATATACATTTTCACATTAGAAAAATCATTTGTTAATCTACTTTTGTTACTGACTGTACTAACGTGGTGCATAAAACTGGTGCACCCTCGTAAAGTGTTAGAATGAGACTGCACGGTTGATTAGGAATCACGCCACTCTGTGGCTTGGTTCAACGACTGCCGCTTGGTGGGTGCGGTTGGTTTGCAAATATCATGACCGCCATTTTATATACCACCTATATATACACACTAGCTACCCGGCGAACGTTGTACCACCTAACAGCCAATGAATGTCGTGATGTGTGAATCACAGACAACTTTTGTGACGTAAAAGTAAGACCGATCGATTTGACATCTTTTTAGAGTTCCGTACTCCCAAAGCAAAAAAAAAACTGAAGCCTTATAAGATCACTTCATTGTCCGTCCGTCCGTCCGCCTGCCAAAACCCTTTTTCTTAGGCATGCGTTCTTAGGAATTTCGAGTTGAAATTAATATCACATACATTTTTTTTAATTAAGTCATTTGTTCTATATTTAAGGAGCTTGATATAAATTTCAATTCCAAAATTTCAATATACGCATAAATATTTAACAACCAATAAATATCTCAATCCTTTTGCAACTGACACTATTTGTATGGGAAAATGTTTTTTCTTTTATTTTATTTTTTCGTCAATTTTTCAATGCTTTTTGTTAGTTATTCTGCTATACGGGACGGAGACAAATCCAACAAATCAAAAGCCATGAAAATTCTCTCGAGTTATAAGTGTTCGAATAAACACGACTTTGATTTATATACTTAGAAGATTTTAATACATTATCACATATTCAATTTAATTCGTATATATCCATAAGTATTTCATCACGCACGCATGAGCTTGAGAGAAAAGCCAGTGAATCGCCCAACCGTGTTTGAATGTGCGGAAGACACGTATTGTGTGCATAACACGATGACATCACATAATATATTCATTTAATTGAGTAAAAAGTGATTCCATTGTCAAATTGTATTTATCCTCATCCAAAAGATTCATTTTTACAGGGTCGGCAACGCGTAAGTGATGTCTCTGATGGTTGTTTGCTTGTTTTTGACACATGTCGTTGAGGAGCTCGATGACGTCGATGTGCGTGTCGGTTCTATCGAATACGCAAGTTAAGCAAGGTCGACCGTAGTCAGTCCATGGATGAGTTTATATTATCTCGAGCTCGACGGTTGACGGCGACGTATGGAAAAAAGATTCATAATTATTATAGGTCTGTATCTATCTATTGCTGACCGACACTTTCAGCAGTCAGTTCTGGCTGATCTTTTGAGGTGGTCTGACCACATTTTAGAGGTAGGGCACTCCATACGGTGCTTTCATACTAAAATTTTCCTCCATCTACCTGCCATCACTGAGCTAATTATACTTTTATTCTATTGACGAGCTCTGTGGTCGAATGGTTAGCAATGGCCACTTTGACTCCGAGGCCGCGGATTCGATTCCCGCACAAGACAAACATTTTTGTGCATGAACATGTCTGTTGTCTTGGTCTGGGTATTTAATATGTATTGTAAGTATGTATTTAAAAAAAAATGTATTTAAGTACATTTATCAGTTGTCTAATACCCATAACACGAGCTTTGCGCTTAATTTGAGACTAGATGGCGCTGTGTAAATTGTCCAGAAATATTTATTATAAATATTTATTCTTTCTCCTTTTATGCTTTCATCATGTACACTTGTATTCCTTTGGGATCATAATAACTAAAGTACTAAAATGTCTAATTATATAGAATACAAGAAATTGCTCGGAGGCTGGCTGGCGGGTTACCAACCTCAGTAACTTCAGAACACAACAATCCTGAAGGGATCAATTTGATAGCTTGGCCTGGATGTAAAAAAAAGGTATTTAAATATGTTAAAAAAATCTCCAGTATCCGTAGAACAATCTTTGCTCAGTATCAATTGTTTTTATTTTATTTCTAAGTATGATACCTGGAGCGGCGAGCGGGTCTAGATGGCGAGCGGTGTCAAGCGGTCCCGCCGCTCCGCGCGGATGGGGAATAAAAAAAAATATATAAATGGTCCGAGGGGATAAATCACCCTATGGGACAGGTGTAGTAACCACGGGTTAACAAACAAGAAAATTACTATAACAGAATAATAATTGGCACAATATAATCCCGAGGGACTACTAGATACGTGATCGAAATAGTGGGTGGCAGTATTGATAAGATGTATAGGTAAAAGTATTAAGGCCAAACAGGAATATAGGAGCATGAGTACATGTCGCGACTAACCTGCAAGTTCCCGTAGTGTTGTATTGCTGGTTTGTATCCCAGGATCATGAAATGTGGCCACGGTTTCACACGGCGATTATGCGCACATACCACTGTCCAAAATGGCGTCTTTACACCTCCACTATTGTCTCACATAATTTAGTCCACCAATATTAATGTTCTATGGCACTACACTGCGGTCAGAGAAGGCGAACCTATCTCTAAAGTTAATAATAATTACACTTATGCGCGAATATAATAACTAAAAGTTGAACTCGTGATTTCCAACTCGCGGTGCGGTGACGCGACAAATCGCGTCGATGGCGGCCGGTTCCGTCTGCGGTGTGGGGTGCGGTATGTGTTTACTTGGCGGCTCCGGCGCGCGTTCTGCCGAGACAAGTATTGCTCGGCGCGGGCGGCGAATCTCCGACAACCCTCAAATTGTCGCGCATGTATAAAGGATGTGGGAAAGGAATTCGCTGCTACCCACTGTAGACTTTTACAAATATTGCGCGCGGTTTTAAGTATAAAATTATTGGCGATAACATTTCCCCGCGACCTTAAAGGGTTACCTTTAATTAAATTACATTAAGTTAATTAAACTATTCTAAACTATTATACTCTAAGCTAAACGACAGTGAGCTATGATTATAAATCCTATTGGCTAGGCAGTGGGCACAATCGAACCACTGGACGTACTAGTTTGCCTTTAGTGGTCCGTACAGTAACAACGCGTGTAGTACCGTCCTTGGAGGGATGAACCGCTTCAACAATACCCAAAGGCCACATAAAAGGTGGAGCGTTATCCACTATAATAATTACCACTGTCCCAGGCTGAATAGGGGTAGATGGAATATTCCATTTCGCTCTGGATTGCAATTGGTGCAAATAATCTGTACTCCAGCGTCTCCAAAAAGACTGTACAAGATTGTTCAGAAGCGAATGCCTCTCCTGTAGATTAACCGATTCCACTAGCGGTGCGGGTAAAGATAAAAGTGGAGCGGTATGGAGGAAGTGAGCCGGAGTAAGTGCTAAGGGCTCCGACGGATCGCTGCTCATTGCGGTGAGAGGACGCGAATTAACTAGAGCCTCGATCTGAGTTAACACGGTTAAAAGCTCTTCGTACGAAAGTATTTGCTGACCAATAACTTTGTACAGCGTGGACTTAACCAGCTTAACCATGCTTTCCCAACATCCTCCCCAATGCGGAGAAGCAGGAGGAATGAATTTCCAGTCTATGCGGTTCTCAGAAAGCTCCTGTTGGAAGCGCGGGCGGTATTCATCTAAGAATTTATAAAGGTCGCGTAAATATGAGCGAGCTCCCACAAAATTCGTGCCATTGTCCGAGTACATACATTGTACAGGACCTCGGCGCGATAAAAAGCGTTTTAAAGCGGATAAAAAATTAATAGTGCTCAGATCTGTTGCTATTTCAATATGTAGGCAACGAGTAGTGAGGCATGTAAATATACATAGCCACGCTTTTCGGCTTTTAGCACCCCTACCACGCACTGGCGTATACAGTAGGGGGCCAGCGAAATCGCAGCCAGTATGGGTGAAAGCTTTGTCAACCTGGTTGACGCGGAAACTAGGCATGTCAGCCATTAGCGGAAAAGACGGTCGCGGTTTTGCTCGAAAGCAAGTATTGCATTTATGTATGCACTGACGGATAACTCCACGCGCTGAGAGTATCCAATACTGATGCCTGAGTAAGGACATCAGCAGTTCAGGGCCTGCATGTAAATGCTTAATATGGAAATAATCGATCATAATACGCACCACGTGATCGCGGCTTGGCAATATAATTGGATGCTTCTGCGTATAGTCGATATCGGCGTTCGTTAATCTTCCGCCGACGCGGATAAGACAGTCTTTGTCAATAAAAGGCTTTAACTTTTGCAAAGCGGGAGAACAGCGTTCATTGTTTTTCAAATTAGGAAAATCTTCACTGAAATGAACATTCTGAACAGACAGCAATATCTTATTTTCAGCAAACTCTAAGTCATTACGAGTTATAACTGTGCTACGTGGCAACAGCTTCAGAAAGCGGCATACGTGCACCGTAATGCGTAGTAGTCGGGCCCAGGATGAAGTGCGCTGGGCCAGTGCGTACATGGAGGACTCTGCGGGATCCGTAGTCACAATATGCGCGAGCGGTTTGCGTTCAGGTATTTCACCTATCGAGTCGCGATCTAGTTCCTTTAGAGGCCACTCATCTAAGGGTCTCGAAGCCCACGGAGGGCCATTAAACCACAATGGATGATCGATTAACCTGGCGGGCGAAAGGCCACGAGATAGGCAGTCGGCGGGATTTTCAACACCTGCAATGTGATGGAAACATGTGGCAGGGACGTTATCTATTATTTTTACAACGCGGTTTGCAACGAATGTCTGCCAACGGTGTGGCGAAGCGGCGATCCAACAGAGCACAATCTTTGAGTCTGTGAAGGCATACACATCATCAATTTTAATTCGCGGGTTAAAGCTATCCAAAACCTTACGGATAAGCTGAGACAAAAGCACGACTGCACAGAGCTCTAAACGAGCCACGGAGAGCGTCTTTAGAGGAGCAACCTTCGACTTTGAACAAACCAGCCGAACGGTGATTTCATCCTCGTCTAGAACCTGTAGGTAAATGACGGCTCCGTAAGCACGCTCGCTGGCATCAGCAAACCCCAAGAGGTTTACCTTACAGCCCTGTACTATACCCAAATGGCGCGGTATGCGGATTTGATCCAATCTAGGCAACTCATTACAAAATGTCTCCCAAAGCTTCACATTATGCTGAGGGGGAGTGTCATCCCACCCACATTTCAACAACCACAGCTCCTGAATAAGTAACTTGGCATACAAAATGGTGGGAGCGACTAAACCCATGTTATCCCATAAGCGAGCGACGGTAGACAAGATAGTCCGCTTAGTGCACTCTGGGTCCGGTGCAGTGACCTTGAAATAAAAGGTGTCCTGAGATCTGTTCCAATGCAGTCCTAAAACTTTATGTGGAACTCCTCTGTCGATTTCAAGGTCTGTAGACGCTCTATATGATTCGGGAATGTTGCACAAGACTGAATCCGAGTTGCTAGTCCATTTCACAAGGTCAAATTGACCACATTTGAATAAGTTTATGAGGTCCCTAGCTGCAGCACTAGCCACAGATACATCGTTGTCTGGTGAGTCGTCGGCCATTACGCTGAAGCAAATATCGTCCATATACGTGGAATCAGCTGCAATGGCCGCAGCTTCAGGGTACCTATGTCCTTCATCAGAGATCAGCTGACGAATGACGCGGAGCGCGTGAAATGGGCTGGATTTCATGCCGAAGCAAACGCGGTTAAATTCGTATACAGATAGCGGTTCTTGCGGATTGAATCTATATAAGATTCGCTGGAACTTACGATCGGACTGGCGGACACCGATTTGTAAAAACATTTGACGACAATCGGCAGAGAGTGCAATTGTGAACAAACGAAAATTCAAGAGTATGCATAACAAGTCACCTTGAAGGTTAGGGCCTGAATGCAAGATGTCATTTATTGATAGCCCTGTGCTTGTTTTGCTACTAGAGTCTAAAACCATGCGTACTTTGGTTGAGGACTTTCCCTCGTTGACCACGGCTAGATGTGGTATATAATAAGCGGCGGCGGAGGTGGAGACACCATCTAAGGGGGTGCTCAACTTGGTTATATATTCCTTAGCGAGATATTCACTAATTATTTCATCATAAGCGATGCGTAACTTTTCTGACGCTTCTAGCTTTCTTTCAAGGCATCGAAAGCGTCTATGTGCGGCGGAGAATGATTCTCCTAACTTAAAGACATCGTCACGAAATGGTAACGCGACGGTGTATCTACCACTAGCATCCCGTGTAGTGGTGGCGCGGAAGTGTTCCTCACATTCGAGTTCTTCCCTACTCGAAGCGGGCGATGATGCGGTTACTTCCTCAAGTTCCCAAAACTGCTTGAGGAGGCGGTCCAATGGATCTTGGACAATAGTACAACATGCGGAGACGGGACGGTAAGACGTAGCCCGTAAAGCGGGAGCGGAACCCATTATAATATATCCTAACACAGTTTGAATAGCAGGTGGTATACCAAGCACATTACTATGCACAGTACCTGGCAATAATAGGTGTGGGAATACAGACGCACCTATCAATACGTCTATATTAGCGGGAGTGGCAAACAAATCGTCAGCGAGCGAAAGCGGGTTCAAATGCGCAAACGCTGATAAGTCTATGGGTGCCGTAGGCAGGCTATCCGTTATGCGGTCAACTACAAGGCCTGACAAATCAAAATGAATATTTCTATTATAGCGTGAAAATATTCTAAAATTTGCAGAACCTCTAACAGACTTCTCCGATCCACCTATGCCACGAACCATCATATGTGATGGAGTTTTGCTGCAACGTATACCCAAACGGTTGCAGGTGTTCACAGTAATAAAATTACTCTGAGACGCGGAATCCAATAAACACCTAACTACGTGAGGAGCACCAGCACTATCGTATATGACGACCTGTGCTGTAGACAACAGGACCGTTGCGGGTTGTATCCGCGGCGCGCTGCAGCCGGGCAAACCCTGCACCGCATAATATTGTGCGGCCGTGGAAGTATTACACGACGTGATGGTGGCGGGTGTGGTTTGACTTACAGTAGGTGGCGAGTTCAAGTGATATGGCGTGACAGCGGAAGGGGACTGAGCGACTACATGATGTATCGAGTTCGAAGTGCTAGGGGCGGATCCACCTTGTGTTTTATCGAAATGCAATAAGGTGTGATGCCTTTGAGTACATATACGACACCTTTGTTTCGATTGACAACCGCGGGTTGAGTGTTTGACACTTAAACAATTAATACAAGCATTGCGCTCTTTGACACAACTGAAACGAGCGGACGGAGACAAAGTCTCAAAGGACGGACATTTATAAAAGTGATCGTGATGAGCATTAGTGCATATGCACCTATGTCCCAACTCGTTTACTACATAGCTCTGCGGGTTAGGAGCACGAATCTGTGTGCGTGGATTACTCTGACGCATGTTGCGGGATGTATCGGTGCTTGTATGGGACAAAACCACCTTATATATTTTATGCTGACTCCTAATAAAGTCTACAAGATTCGCAAAGGTTGGTACCTTCACATCACGATACTGTGATTCAAATGCGCGGATAGTAGTCCCGTCCAATTTCTTTAATGCTATATGTAGCAACATATAATCGGTGAGGTCGAATACACTGAGCGATCTAAATGCATTAGCGGCGGTGACAAACTTGTCTAAGAACGCCTCATAATACGCGGGTGAAGCGGGACCATTTAATTTTAGATTAAGCATCTGATCAACATAAGAGGAGGCGAGGGAGCGAGTATCTGAATACCTATCAATAAGGCTTGTAATAATAAGCTGATAGTTTTCAGCGCACGGAGTAATACCAGAGAGTACAGATTGAGCTTTTGGAGATAGCTTCCCCATTAAATAATATAATCGCTCAGCATCAGTGAGCGATGCATTGCGATGAACCGTTGACTCAAAACTGGCATAGAATAAAGGCCAGCTTTTTAAATCCCCATCGAATGACATAATTTCGAGAGGAGGTAACCTAGGACCACTGGCATGCTGTGACACATGGGGTAGCGGTGATTCATCCTTCGAAGGCGGCGCGGGTTCGAGCTTTTTAACTGCTCGTTTAATACAACAATATAACTCGTCGAAGGATTTTAGCGGTTGGTAATTAGGCAAGGCACCTGGTTTCTGCTTCAGAATCAAGCGATTGTGCTCATTGACTATATTTTTGTACTCTAAACGATTATCTTCCAAAGTGTCGACTGATTCTAAAAATATTTCCTTATGCATCTCACTCATGTGAGCGAGCTTTGATTTTTCATAAGTCTCTTGAACGAATTCAAAGAGATAATTACGTCTCGCTTCTAAAAGTGCTAACTCACTGTCGTCCATGTCCGCGGGAGGCTTATCTTTATTATTTTTTGACATATTGAAAGCGCGGTATAACAATGAAAATTATTAGTACAATAAAAGCATATAGGTAACCACTTTAAATGCGTAGGTACTGTTATGCGCGAAATATAGGAGTGAACCAGCTATAAATAAGCCGTACCTACTAGAAAATCAATATGCGTTTGAAAATTATATAAACAAATAAAGTGATAGGTCAAATATGACCCAATGCGGGTGATGAAATAAATTAAATAGTAGGCCAAATATGGGCCGATGCGAGTTGTGAACTAAATAGAAATATAAAACGGGATTCAAATAAAACGATAAGTGAATAAAATTAAATGCGGGTATGGGATGGTTCGAAAACCAATCCGACTAGACCGAAATGGATGAATCAAGATTAATCCGGCTCGAAGGACCAAATGGAGCGGCGAGCGGGTCTAGATGGCGAGCGGTGTCAAGCGGTCCCGCCGCTCCGCGCGGATGGGGAATAAAAAAAAATATATAAATGGTCCGAGGGGATAAATCACCCTATGGGACAGGTGTAGTAACCACGGGTTAACAAACAAGAAAATTACTATAACAGAATAATAATTGGCACAATATAATCCCGAGGGACTACTAGATACGTGATCGAAATAGTGGGTGGCAGTATTGATAAGATGTATAGGTAAAAGTATTAAGGCCAAACAGGAATATAGGAGCATGAGTACATGTCGCGACTAACCTGCAAGTTCCCGTAGTGTTGTATTGCTGGTTTGTATCCCAGGATCATGAAATGTGGCCACGGTTTCACACGGCGATTATGCGCACATACCACTGTCCAAAATGGCGTCTTTACACCTCCACTATTGTCTCACATAATTTAGTCCACCAATATTAATGTTCTATGGCACTACACTGCGGTCAGAGAAGGCGAACCTATCTCTAAAGTTAATAATAATTACACTTATGCGCGAATATAATAACTAAAAGTTGAACTCGTGATTTCCAACTCGCGGTGCGGTGACGCGACAAATCGCGTCGATGGCGGCCGGTTCCGTCTGCGGTGTGGGGTGCGGTATGTGTTTACTTGGCGGCTCCGGCGCGCGTTCTGCCGAGACAAGTATTGCTCGGCGCGGGCGGCGAATCTCCGACAACCCTCAAATTGTCGCGCATGTATAAAGGATGTGGGAAAGGAATTCGCTGCTACCCACTGTAGACTTTTACAAATATTGCGCGCGGTTTTAAGTATAAAATTATTGGCGATAACAATACCCTAAAGACTTATGTATTGTATTGCAAAAGAGAATTCGCATTGCTCGAACAATGCTTTCCTTTCAAACCGTTATAATTTGAAACTGTATCCGGTATTCAGGCAAACAGTTGCCTAAAGCCTTCTCTTTGACGTTGATTCCTAAATATTTCCCTTTGTTTCTCGACACACATTCTTTGTTTTGCTTCGAACCCGCTTTTGTAACGAGAGCTTCGGAACATGTGCAAACATTTGATATAATTTATTTAGGACTATTAAGGATGATGTACATTTTGAGCTACAATTTTTAGGTTCGATACATCCTCATTTGGTATGTTACGCCGTCGCGTCGGTCCTAGTAGTTATCATTACATGACAGTTGTTAAGCCCAAGTCTGTAACCCAGAATGATGAAGCTCTAATCCCTTTCGACTGAGGTAAGACCCTTATCGCCGTAGTGTATAGGGACTTGAAGACTAAAGACAAGTTATTATTATTTAAATAGTTGTCTTGGCCAATACTATACTCAATACTCAATATGTTTATTGTATATAATATGTAGGTACATGTCGATCTTAGAATACATGTTAGTTTTAAGTTATTACATATTATGACCCTATAAGGGTATGGCAACAGTCTGAAGTGTACGGAACGGTTTATTATATGTCATCTAATTTATAATTTAAAACTACTTTAACTACTTAAATTGAAAACTTGTCTTAAATATGTTTTGAAAAATGGAAAAATTCACCTGCTCCATAGGTGGGATTTGAACCCATGACCTCTCGGTGACCGGTCGAGTGCTCACGTAGTACAATATAAGATGCAAAAATTCGTCAGCAACACAAACCTTCCTGGTAGCTCAGTTGCAAGAAGCACTCGACCGGTCATCGAGAGGTCGTGGGTTCAAATCCCACCTACGGGGGGGCAGGTGAATTTTTCCATTTTTCAAAAAATATTTAAAGACAAGTTTTCAGTCAATGCGTCCTGTGTCCCCTATGATCTACGGTCCAGATACTTGAAGGATGATTGTCGGGCTGGTCGACAGACTAAAAGTTGCACAGGAGGTTATGGAGAGAGAGCTTGGGGTTGCTTCATCCATATTTCATGAAATTTTTTGAACGCGTGTGTAGTCGATCTTAATTGAGCAAATTTTTAACAAAATGCTTGAGCATTCGAATTTTCATACCTATACAAGGGGCCGCGTTGTTACTGTCATAGTTTAAACATTCCTATGTTTCGTACTATCACCTACGATAGTATTAGCACACATAGAAAAGTGGTCGGCTACTCTTTCCCTATATACATTGATAAAGTCAAAGTCAAAGTCAAAATTCTTTATTCTGTGGGCCCTCGCGGGCACTTAGACACGTCTTTTACAATTAGGTATATTTTTTATCTACCAGCATTTCGGAATGACCATTGACGAGAAGAAATGCCGAAAGAAACTCTGTCAATATAGGTCTTTTTTTTTTAAATAGCCATACAATATTATCATAATACAATAAAAATAATGTCAATGTACAATAAAAAAAATGGTATGTCAACCAAAATAAGAGAGATAATAAAAAATAAAAAAACAAGTAAAATAAAATAGTAAAAAAAAATAAAAATATAAAAAATCATAGTATAGAGTGTATATACATATTGTATAAAGTCTAAATATGTATATCCACAATACTACTTGTAAAGATAAGACGCCTGTGCTTCACATCCTGTGCCGAGAATTAGCCATACATTTTTATCATTAAGGTAATCGTCGGTCCTGTAGTAAGCCTTTTTACATAAGGTGGTCTTAATAAGCTGTTTGAATTTAGTGTCGGGTAAAATCAGGACCGACTCCGGCAACTTATTGTAGTAGCGGATGCAGTTTACGACAAACGAATTATTGACCTTCCCCAGTCTATGTTTTGGAATAACCAATTTGTTTTTGTTCCGCAAGTTGACATTAGTTATATCACATACTTTTGTAAAATTCGAAATATTTTTACGGACGTACATAATATTTACATAAATATATTGAGAAGCGACAGTGAGGATGTTTATCTCCTTAAATAACTCACGGAGTGAATCCCTAGAACCCAAATTGTAAATTGATCTAATGGCTCTCTTTTGTAATACAAAAATTTTATCAATGTCAGCTGCTTTACCCCAAAGCAATATGCCATATGACATAATGCTATGGAAATAACTAAAATAA
Organism: Hypsopygia costalis; assembly: GCA_937001555.2. Lineage (NCBI taxonomy): Eukaryota > Metazoa > Arthropoda > Insecta > Lepidoptera > Pyralidae > Hypsopygia > Hypsopygia costalis. The sequence continues at coordinate 32,930,774 of OW443329.2, forward strand.
ACGAGCCTAGCAGTTGTCTCGTCCGCTATCTGTCTTATTCTCCTAACCGCATAAGCTGCGGAACTGAGTCTGCGAGCTAGTTTAGTTATATGAGGGCCCCATTGCAACTTTGAATCAATGGTAATACCAAGAAAAACAGTATCATTGTCATAAACTAGGGTGTTATCCTTTATGACTACATCAGCATGGACTTGCCTGACATTGGGTAACGTGAATTTAATACATTTAGTTTTGTGTGAGTTAAGAAGGAGATTATTTGTAGTAAACCAGTTCAAAATTGCAGAGAGAGCATTATTAACATCATCAATTTTGTCTTTATACCTAGTAACTTTAAAAATAAGTGAGGTATCGTCGGCAAACAGTACTACGTTGGCAAATTTTTCTACCAAATCAGGCAAATCATTGATGTATACCAAGAATAAGAGAGGACCCAAAATTGAACCCTGGGGCACGCCCATTTTTACATCAAATGCATTTGATTTTGTGCCATTTACATCCACCGTTTGAGTTCTATTACTAAGGTATGATTCTACCATTTGCAGAGCCTTCTCTTTAATACCATAATGATTTAATTTGAGCAGCAGTGTCTGATGATCAACACAATCAAATGCTTTGGAGAGGTCGCAAAACACACCGATAGCGTCCTGAGACGTCTCCCAAGCCTCAAATATGTATTTCACGAGCGCGATTTCTGCGTCTGTAGTGGACATTCCGGCGGTGAACCCGTATTGCTTCTTATGTAGAATGTGGAACTTATTAAGATGTGCGAGCAGCTGATTTGACATGATCTTTTCAAACACTTTACTCAATACTGGCAGAATAGAGATTGGTCTGTAATTCCCAGGCTCACGATTATCTCCTGATTTAAATAAAGGTATAAGTTTGCCAAGTTTCATTAAGTCTGGGAAAATACCACTCTCTATACTTTCATTAAAAACTATAGCCAGGTGAGCAGCAACAGTATCCAAAATAGGAAGTACAATTTGAGTGGACATTCCCCAGAGATCCTCAGATTTCTTAATATTTAAACGTTTGAATGTTCGAATAATGTCATCTGGGGTAATGTGACAAAATTTAAATGCATGCTCACAGGGCTGTACATTATCCTCAAGTAATCTTATGGATTCTGAGGCTGATGAATTGAGAGAGGCAGTCGTATCAATGGGAACATTGGTAAAAAAGTTTCCAAATGCATTAGCAACATCTTGATTTGAAGTTAATATATTATTATTACATTTGAAAGAGTAGTCGTTTTCTTTAACTTTTATTTTGCCAGTCTCTTTGTTGACAATGTTCCAAACAGTTTTACACTTGTTGGTAGAATTTTTAATTTTATTATTTATGTAGTTAGATAAACGCCATAGCATTCCTGTCCATATGAACATTTGTTCAGTTGGCCGGCGAGTTCACCGAATGTGGACGTTGAATTTATGCCCGAAAATTATAACAGTCATATATCAGGCATTGCCAAATCAGATCAAATGATGTTGTATTATTTTGATATGTTGATGTGGAATGCATTTTATCTTTATAATAAAAATTGTAATACAAACACTACCATTCTTAAATTTCCCGAGAGCATAATAAATTCATATCTACGGATAACAGACATTACTTTTGCTGAAATAAAAGCACAAAACCAAAACCGAAAAACAACGGCCAGATGTGGCTGGATGCAGAAAATGGAGGATTGTATAACGTGGAATGCAATGAGGAAGATCTATTTCCAGCAGCGGGTAGATACAGGCTAATAACGATAATTATATTAGACTGGAGGAATCCTGGAGACCATATTCATTCGCAGAAACAATCCTCCTACAATAATCCTCAAGGATTTTTTTTATTTGGCTGTGGTATTCTGTAAGGTGGAAGTATTTCCCCAGTCGGGCAGCTTACAAAATACGCTATGGCCTACCTCTCTTCACCATAGCCTCGTTTGTTAGTCAGCAGGGTGCACCACGTGCAGGTGAGGTTGACTATGGTTCAAAAATTTTGACGAACCACTTGGTTGTTGTTATCAGTGAAAGAGGAATATTATATTATTATTTTGGTACGTTTTGATTTAATAATGTTTTTTTTTTTCACACAATGTCTTTTACGTGTTTGCACTCTAAACTCTATTTATCATTGTTTCGTAAAGTTACGAAAAAGCGGGCGGTTCTCAAGGGGCTCAACTTTTTTAAGACTTTCTTACTACATCAAATGTCAATTTGTGTGAAGGCGGTGTCATCGCTTGACTCAACGCGATTTATCTTATTTTCCAATAAATTTCTAAGTCAAACTTTCCCAATTACATAACAGTTTTAATCTTACTCTTTTTTTGTCTAAAATACCAATAAAATTCTTCACAGTGAAGACAAACTATTTTTTTTTCTTTCATTTATTTGGGTCTAACAAACGGTTTTACATTATGTTAAATGTAAAACCAACACCGTTAACCACAGTTTAAGATAACAATACATTGAGGGAGTTTAACCACTTCACAAAATCAATATGATTGAGTTGACTATTCTACAATATTAAATAATTTCTTAATCCATTCATTGCCGGGTTAGGTATTCAGAACTTTACCATGTGATTAATGATTTTTGGGACGCCGATGGGCGACCTCGGCACTGAATGGATTAAGAGACGAACTTCTTAGCTTCCATGGATTCACCGTGCGGGTGCCGGGTCCATCGTATGGCAGAGAGAGAAACCCCAAGCAGATCCAAAGACTTGTGACACGGGTGTAGGTTTAAGGGGCCCCTTTCTGACGTACATCAACACTCACCTTGACTACTTGTGTTATGTACGTCGGAAAGGGGTCCCTTAAACCTACACCAGAAAATATATTTCAACAAGAATTACCTAACTTAAATTCTACTGTTTCATGCTCGCCTTCCCATCTCCGGATGGCCACCTCAAGCGTTTATTACAACAAACGTGGTACAATTGGATATTTACATCACTCACGGTGTCAGATGACTATCTGAATTTGCGATATACCACTAAAATAGCAAACAAGCATAGTCATATAAGCCATCGTGGCCTATGGACGCTCGCAATACGAGACCAATTTTTTTACATTTTATTTTTACAGAGCTTTGTTTGTTTGTTTGTAATATCTTTATTGTACATAAAATAAAATTTACAATATAGTAAATTAAAGGGAAAGTACTCAAAAGAATTACAACAACATTAATTTTGTTTATATCTGTCAATCTTCAATCCATTAGCGTCGACCTCGTTTTTAGTTTTTCCAATTTTAATTCCGGGGCTTTAAAATCATAATTGTTTTAAAGCCAATAAAGTTGTGAACCAGTTCTGTTAGCTTCCATTATGTTGATTTATTATTGCAAACAACAACTTTGTAATGATTTAACTTTTAAAATAACCCGAGATAAATTATTCCAACTAAAATAGAATCCAATTTATTAACATAAATTGGATTATGCGGTTCAATTTACATTAGTTTCGGGTTCAAATAATTTGGTTTATTTTTTTAACCACGACTGATGGTACCTCAAAACCGGTGTAACCCACGTTGGCTAGTTTTTAAATTTTAAATAAATCTAGGTCTAGGTCTGTAATGCTCTTAATCTAAGAAATTGCTCAGAGGCTGGCTTGGTATCCTCTGCAACTTTAGAACACAACAATCCTGAAGGGATCGATTTGATCGCTTGGCCGTGGTCTTCGGTAAGATGGAGTAACTTCCCCATTTAGGCTCGACAATTAAGAATAAGAAGATAAAACGAAAATTACCCAACACTATACATAAGAGAAATATTTTGTATCTAGAGCATGTCTATTTGTATAAACTTTAGTATTTTACTCGTAGTAAAATTACGTATGTAAAAAAAAGGTATTTCAATATGTTAAAAAATCTCCAGTATCCATAGAACAATCTTTGCTCAGTTCAACATGAAATAATGCTATTGAATTGTTTATTTAAGACCAAGATTAATATTGCGTGCCTCATCTTCGTAACACTTGTAATAAAGGCATGAGTACTTTCATAAATATTTCATTAGCTTCAACAACTAAAACTTTAAACAGCACTTTATATTCAACAAGATTAAGTTAAGCAGAAAAAGTATCTCGACAACTAACTGCAAATTGAAAAGTTTGCAAGTAGAGCCGTCTCCGTCTCAGACTGTTCAATGAACAATGCCTACTTAGTTCTGAAGTTTTATATAACTTAGTGATGTGTACTAAAGTACACATCACTAAGTTATATAAAACTTACACATGGAACGCAAACTAATGATGGTAACGTGTGTAAACACACGTTACCATCATTAGTTTGCGTCTATCCATTGCGGGCTATAGGCGTTTTGTTTTCACACGTTTTGTTTTTTATACTCCGTCGGGTGGCAGACAAAAATACGTCTTGCCTGATGTGAAGCGGTTGCCGCAACCATATTAACGCTCGCAACGTGGAATATTAAACTTACACATGGAACGCAAACTAATGATGGTAACGTGTGTAAACACACGTTACCATCATTAGTTTGCGTCTATCCATTGCGGGCTATAGGCGTTTTGTTTTCACACGTTTTGTTTTTTATACTCCGTCGGGTGGCAGACAAAAATACGTCTTGCCTGATGTGAAGCGGTTGCCGCAACCATATTAACGCTCGCAACGTGGAATATTAAACGCGCGCCGCCACCCCACTGTCAACGCTGCCTCTTCTTCATTTCTGGTGACCTCACTCACTCAGGCAGGAACACAACAGCCTCAAGGCCCTGGAGGTGTCCGCCCGGCTCCAGGCAACCTGAGTCGAGCCGGGTTATCAGACCTCCCAGATCCTCATGGGACATGGCATTTTTAGGAAACGGCTGTTCGACCTGGGGCTCTACGGGTCTAGTGAGTGCGCTTGAGGGGAAGATGTAGAGGACAGAGATCACATCTTGTGGTCCTGTCCTAGATACGGGGACCTGCGCAGCGAGCGAGCTTTTTGGTATAGTTCAGTGCAGAGAAGAGTACCCGGGTGCAGTGTATTTCCAGGTATCGTGTCGTCGGAGGCGAACTTCACGGCCTTACGTAGGTTCGCCCACGCACGCACGCCCTACTTCTCTTTTGCCAGAGTCTCTTTCGCTAGCCGGCAGAGTGCACCACGTGCAGGTGAGATTTACTTTGGCTCTAAAGATCATGGTGAGCGACTTACACCCCAAATAATATATGTATTTTGTAATATACGTTTTGCAGAGAATGTAATACGTGCAATAGCCGCTCGGTCAATTGTCCGCGCTGCACCTGCCGTGGGGAGATTCGTCTCGCAAGCTTTTTTGTACGTTCCGAATTCCCACTCTGTGATTGTCCATTGTTCCACTCCATGTGTTAGTTATGACTCAACCCGCACAGGAATATAGCACTTTTAGCATTGTAAGGGTCTAAATACAAAAATATTCTCAATAAACAAGCTTAAAAACACATTCTTAAGGTGACGTCAGTTCACAATTTCAAAATCAACGCGCGCTCTACTGAGCTCCTTATAACATGTATTTATTTCAGTGCTTCAGTACATATTTGGATATGGTATAAATCTGGTTAAAAATCCGAAATTACTTACGTGGCCTTATACTTCTTAAATAGTTTTTTTTATTATCCGTCGGGTGGAAAAACAGCATACGGCCTGATGTGATGCGATTAACGTATCCTTATACACGTTAGTAACATGAAACATCGCTTGCACGCCGCCATCGCCGCTATCAACGCAGCACACACACTCGCAGGAATACCACAAGCCTCAAGGTGCATTTACACGCTTGCATTTATCGGGCACAAGCACGGGTAGGAGTACGTAACGTGGATGTGGTTGGCTGGCGTAGTCCGCCGACGCGCGCCGGGATGCGTGCTGAGCTGCATGCTAGCACACCCTGAGCACTCTATACAAAAGACTGAAACACAAACAGATTACGTCGGTACACGTGCAAGTGTGTGCGTAGACACCCTAGGGTTGTCTGCAATATACAAGTCGTCGTACGCCTTAACAAATTGGTACCTCGCGCTGTGACGTAACAATCAATATAAATATCTTTAAACGTTTATTGTGGCTGATTGTCATTATGAAACTGGATAAAATGCAGTTATGTTACCGTGGTATATGAATAGTATCGTGCGGCGCGGGTTGTAATTGATATTTTTTTATACATTATATTCCACGTGGTCGTCTATTAAAAATGTGGAAACAATATCACAATTTCAAAAATTGTCGGATGCCGACTCAATGTTTCTTATCAGTGAATTGTGTCCATATATTCAAATTAATATCATTACGACAGTAACACGCCTTGACATTAAAGATCATACAATTGGAAATTCAATAATTTTGACGATATATTTGTAAAGTTCATTAATAAAACTAGAAAAGATAAATTGGTTTTATAATGAAAAAAGAAATATGTCATCAAAAACATAACTTGTAAAAAAAAACAAGTCTCGCAACTCAGTTCTTCTACCGTAAAAAGTTGTGAGATCCATGTAATACCAAGTCGGTTAATTCATTCAGTTCCTACTTAAGGGACCTTCCCTCTTAACTTATTACGTACCTAATTAGCTAACCAAACAACGTCTTATACTGACCATATCAATATTAAAAATCTTTTATGTTTTAAATAAACAGATTGACTTGGTCATCGCACTACACAATCTAATTTAATATAATATGTATCACTTGTGAGATACATTGTGTTTTCATGCGATGGCCAAGTCGATCTGTTTATTTAAAACATAAAAGATTTTTAATATTGATATGGTCATATTATAATTAATGTATTCCATGAGGACCTACTTGCCCAGTTGGGCAAGAAGGTCCTCCTCATGGAATACAGCAGGCAAATAACAATTCCTATAATGGTACGTTTCAACGCTTGCCATATTATGATGTCTGTACCCTGGTTGATACCACTTACACCCCAAAACTAGCAGTAGTTTTAATTACTTTTAATACTATGACACAACCCTAACACATCCTACAGTTATAACAACGATTTTTTTATATACGCCCATTTACCTTATATAACATAGTTGCGAACATAGTATGTGTAATATCGGCCTATTGTATACAGGACTTCCTAAAAGTTTGCCTACTTCTCTTAGGACAAATAATAAAATATTTTTAACATCAAATCAAAATAATTCATGTTTCTTACAAAGCGTTCTAAAAAACAGGAAAATATTTTCTGGAATTTAAATATCTGTCTTTGTTATTTACTCAGCTAAGTCAATAAAGATCTCAAAGGTAGTAAAGTAAATCTGGACGTAAACAGAGTATTTTTACAATTTTTTTATAATCTGTGTTTGCGCAATACCCGCAGAATAGACTAGAATAGACGTAGCATTTTTACCGGTCATGTTTGGAGTAAATGAGATTTCGTTCCTGAAGTAAATTTAGAGTTACTTTACGTGTACTATTTTCGTAATTTCAGAGAACCTCAACTATGTAAATAACACCTCATTAGAGTTACAATCCTTTAGTGAAGTGTAATTTAATTGAGGTTCTTTTGTAGTGTTCCTGCGAGTGAGTGAGACATCCGAAAGGAATATTTGTTGTGTTGGCAGAGTGATTGGCAATGCGTGAGCGTTAGAGGTATATATAAAAAAAGTACTCGTGATAATAAATATTCGGTACATAAAAAGTCACATCTGCCGAGTAAGTGATGGCAGATGGGGGAGGAAGGTATTAGAGTGGAGGCCGCGCGTAGGACGACGAAGTGTTGGGCGCCCTCCCTCTAGATGGTCCGATGACCTAAAGAGAGCGGCTGGGAGCGGCTGGATGCGGAAGGCGGAGGATCGTATCTGGTGGAAAGCATTGGGGAAGGCTTATATCCAGCAGTGGGTAGATACAGGCTGATGATGATGATGATGACATAAAAAGTTAGGGCCACGATTTCTCTTGTGAAGATCAAGATTTCTATTGTGCTTAAAAAGGAGTGCTCACGCACATGCACTTACGCTGCTAACACACCTACTTGCTTCTGGTAACCTCAGTAACTACATAAATAAATAATAAATAAATATTTCTTTACAAATTACACAGCGCCATCTAGTCCCAAATTAAGCGCATTAATAGATCTTCTGTTATGGGTACTAGACAACAGATAAATGTACTTAAATACTTTTTTTTTCTAAATACATACTTATAATACATAGACAATACCCAGACCAAGACAAACAGACATGTTCATGCACACAAATGTTTGTCTTGTACGGGAATCGAACCCGCGACCTCGGAGTCAAAGTGGACATTGTAACCATTCGTCCACCGAGCTCATCTGACATACCCTACCTCTTATAAGATCTTTCTTCTTTCTCTTTCGCCGCTTTTACTAGTAAACGGGGTGAATCAAAAGTGATTCATCAGGAGTATAAGTTGTTCATCATCACTTTCGGATCAAAGCCAACTTCGCCTGCATGTGATGCACCCTGCTGGCTGACATATGAGTCTCTGGCAAAAGAGAGAGGCTTTAGAGATACGCACCAATTATCTCTTGAGTTACGTATTTTATAACTCAAATGCTAATACAGTAATTTAAATATTATATTTATTCGTTATCACTTCATTAAAACGTATCCAATAAGTGAGTTCTGATTTTGATTACTTCTATTTGAGTATTATTTCTAATATATAAAAATAATTGTCTGTTAGTTTCATAGTCTGTACTGGAACCTAACGATATATGAAAAAGTTGGCTACATCTTTCGAAAGGAATTTCTAAATAAAATTGACGTACAAGATCTAACATAATTAACTTCAAGCCAAGTGTAACATCATAAGCAAACTTCGAGAAGTTTAACAATATCATCTAATTATGTATATATGTTTAATAAAATTCCTCCATATTTATAAATCACTTAGGTACGTGACTGAAAGTCGTTCAATATTGAAATATACATTTACAAATTTTACGCAGGAAAATAAAAATAATTCTTATAAATAACGGCTTTGAATGAACGCACCGGGGGGGTAAAGCGGAACGGAAATGTTATAACAATACGGTGAAGAATTATTCGGTCTGTTATCGACGCTTTTACGCTATAAAATTATCTCAATACTTTGGAAATATAAGACAGAATGTAAAAAAAATCTTCGGTAAAATTTGTTCCGGAAATTATTGGGTGATAGGATATTTGTGTCAAAGCTGTGGCGTTATGTTCGCAAATTTATATTTCACGTGTTTTTATGTCTATATAACCCAGTGAATATATTCATTTGTTCCCTTGAGGGTTGTTGTGTTCCTGCGCGAGTGAGTGAGGTTACCAGAAACAAAGGAAGGAGTATACGTTGGCAACGGATCGGTGACCCCTTAGTGTTGCTGATCTCCGTGGGCGATGGCGATTGATTTCCATCAGGTGACCTACATGCTTGTTAGCTCACCCTACTTCCATATAAAAAACATGAAACGTGAAAACGAGCACCGATCCTGGTTTTATTTTTCACAAAAAAATAAATTTAAGACATGAATAAATATTTCTGGATAAATTACACCATCTAGTTCCAAACTAAGCAAACCTGCACAAGGTTTGCTTAGTTTGGAACTAGATGGTGTATGCGTACTGGATGACTGATATATTACATAAATACATTTTTTTGTAAATACATATCGGTAATATATATAAAACACCAAGACACACAGATATGTTCATGCATACAAATTTTTGTCTTGTGCGGGGCGATCCACGATCTCGTGAGCCAAAGTGGCCATTGCCAGCCGTTTTACCACCGAGCTTACCAAAATCTATACCATCATCATATAATCTTATAATACCTCGGTTTTTTGCAATTTTAGAAAGACCAGTGAACCTTACATGTTTTTTACTGGAATGCCCGCCGGGACAACGGAGATAATTGAATTCACTTCAAAAGTGTCTAACTCTCATGAGGTCTTAGTACCGAAATAAATAATTTTATTTCAACTTATTATATATACATTGATTTACAAGCATAGGTGGTATAACTGGTAATTATCAGGCTACTATTTATTGTTTTTACTCGTTATGATGTAGAAAAAGTTTCTATAAAGGTGCTCCCTCATCGGGAGCACTCACAGATTCGCACAGTGCCGTAGTGAGAGGTGAGAACCGAGAATTACAATGCGCTACCTCACACAATTTGAACTCATACAATTCGAGTATTACATCGGTGAGGAAGAAAAACTCCTTGTCCTCGGCCTGATTCCCGTGATGTTGAAACGTTACGTTACTGCAGCGACTTAGTCGTTGTCGCCATTCGGCTGTGTTCACACGACGACTATCAAATTCGTTAGATTTTGTAAGATCATTCCATACGTTATCATTGTACGTTGTAATTGAATGGAATTGTTCTCGTGTGCGTCGAGTATACGCGAAAATGAGATACGTGAGAAATTCGATTAGCTAATTTTCTAGACTTTTAATTCTAATTAGGCTTCTTAGCGGTTGAACATTTGCAGGAATTGGAACACTGTAATCATAGATTTCACTGTAACTACGCAATCTGGAATATTATGGTACGCCGGGTGGCAGACAGGCAAACGATCCGCCTGATATGAAGCGGTTATCATAGCCATATTAACGCTCGCAACATGAAATGTCCACCCCTCCAACCACCCCCAACAAACTTCTACTGCACGTGGTCCACCCCTCCAACACCCCCATCAGGGTGCACCACGTGCAGTAGAAGTTTGCTTTGGTTCAAAGTTGTTGTTGAACCACTTACACCCTAAACTGTACTTGTAATTGGCCGATCCGAATCGAATTTTAAATGTTACATTACATGCGAATGCTCCCGGTGAGAGAGCACCTTAATACGAGTAGAGAGGTAACTTGTATAGAGATACTTGCATCTGAAGAGCTGAGCTAGTTTCCGTACTGAGCGAACTGAGCTTATGTAAAACTGTTGATAGGCCGTGTGCGGAAATGACGCGCGCTCGCTCGGATATTGGAACGAGGAGGAGTAGGCCAGTGTGCAGTTTATATCTGTTTATATATAAAGGAGGAAGCTGCCTGGCTGATTGATCGATGAACGCACAGCTCAAACCACTGGATTGATCGGGCTGTAATTTGGCGTACTGATAGCTTTTACGCGTATATCGTAAGCGTGCATTAGGAAAGGAAATTTTCAGCGAAATTTATTGAGCTTATAAAATCGTCCGGTCGTTCTGTCTGTGTTGAAACTCAAAATTTCGAATTTCTGACTTCGGATTCGTGTAGAGCATCAAAAAGTAGTAATGTAAAGTGACCTTGGTTTTCCGATATCAATTCGGGTAAGTGGCCAAAATAAATAAATAAAAAAATTATGTCTGTCCGTCCGTTGCCATGAAACTCAAAATTTCGAAATGCTGACTTCGGATTCGTGTAGAGCATCAAAAAGTAGTAATGTAAAGTGACCTTGGTTTTCTGATATCAATTCGGGAACGTGGCCAAAATAAATAAATAAATTTCGCTATGGTGGCGCATGCTTCGCGTCCGATGTTTTTATAATGAGAGGGTGGGAAACGAGCACGTGGGTCACCTGATGGAAAGCAACCACCACCGCCCATGGAGACCAGCAACACCAAGGGGTCGCCGTTTGTGTGCATAAACATGTCTGTTGGTCTTTGGGTGTATTATGTATGTATTTAAAAAAATAATTTAAGTATAATATCAGTTATCTAGTACCCATAGTACAAGCTTTGCTTAGTTTGGGACTGGATGGCCGTGTGTGATTTGCCTGGGAATATTTATTTATTTATTGGGGTATAAGTGGTTCATCAACATCTTTGAACCAAAGCCAACTTCACCTGCACGCGGTGCACCCTGCTTACAGACAGAGTCTGACTGACAGACAGAGAGAAAAGAGGGGTAGGGTTTGTAATTGTAAGCTACCCGACTGGGGACTGTACCTCCACCTCATAGAATACCGCAGCCAAATAACAATACCCTTGAGGGTGGTTGTGTTCCTGCGAGTGAGTGAGGTTACCAGAAAGGAAGGAGATGCTGCTTTGGCAGCAGGGTTGGTGGCGCGCAAGCGATATTTTATGTTGCGATCGTTAATATGGCTACGGTAACCGCTTCACATCAGGCGGGCCGTATATTTGTCTACCACCCGACTTGGTATAAAAAAAATATATTAAAGATAAGGCCAGACCCAGATATCTCTTATGAGTATTAGTTTTATCTTAGGAAACCAAGTGATCCTCCGTCATTAGCGAGATGGACTCTCGGCACAATAAGCGATAAATCAAATCAGTTGAATAGAAGCTTAATAGAAGTCATAATATCGCAAAATCAAGGGATTAATTAGTATATTCCATTCAATGGCCATGTAAGACATGGAGTACGCAAGAACAAAGCAGTCATTAGTAACAGTAGGTCGTTTGTATCAATAACTTATTCAGGGTTCGAGGGTTGCCCTGCCCGCGCTGGATGCGAACACCGTTTAATTTTGGGGCTTATTGTCTAAACAATTGGTTCGTCGTGTTACATCAATGTAGGGCGTGTAGTGATGTGATTTTATTGATGTGAACAGAGCGGGTTTGTTTGGTAAGTATAAAGATATAAATTACACACTGCCATCTAGTCCCAAACTAAGCAAAGTTTCTACTATGGGTACTAGATAACTGATACCATACTTACCGTATACATTTTTTTAAACATCCAGACAAAGACAAATATACATGTTCATGCACAGAAATGTTTGTCAGGTGCCGGGATCGAACCCTCGGAGTCAAAGTGGCCATTGCTAGACATTCGATCACCGAGCTCGTCAAATTGCATCTAAAACTGTTAAATTATCACGTGTGAAAACCGCTCTTGTACCCAACATACTCGTACCCTACATAATAAAATGTCGTTAATATTCATTAAACGTCCGCTCTGACTTACAGCCGCCCCGCGCCTCGCGCCCCGCGCCGCCGCCGCCCGCCGCACAGACTGACACGACTGTTGATTATTGTTGTTTAGAATTATGCACACTGTTTTCATGTGACATGTACGAGACGTGCGTGGGGAGGCGACGTCATAAATTGACGTTTTTATTACATTTGACTATACTATATTGAATTATATAAAACTTAACTCAGCCTCCAAAATGAAAATAAAATTGTACATTTTCAGAATCTTTGTCATTAAAATCATCATCATCATTATCAGGTCCATTTCAGTCTCCACTACAGGACCACGACCCTCTCTCGTCCGTCCTAGACGGGAGGAGGATTTGGCCAACACTCCCCAAACGGGTTGGGGAGGCTTGATCGATATTTGATAATGTATTTCCCTTAGCCTTAGTTTCGGGGTGTAAGTGATTTATCAACATCTATGAACCAAAGCCAACTTCACCTGCACGTGGTGCACCCTGCTGGCTGACAAACGAAGCTCTGGCGAAAAGAGGGGTAGGGAGCGTAATTGTAAGCTACCCGACTGGGGAATGTATCTCCACCTCACAGAATACCGCAGCCAAATAACAATTCCTTTGAGGGTTGTTGTGTTCCTGCGAGTGAATGAGGTCACCAGAAAAGAAGGAGATGCTGCGTTGGCAGCGGGGGTGGCGGCGCGCAAGTGATATATTATATTGCAAGCGTTAATACGGTTACGGTAACCGCTTCATATCAGGCGGGCCGTATGCTTGTCTGCCACCCGACGTAGTATAAAAAAAAAGTCGCCTTGGACGACATCCACGGGAAGAAACGGAGTGATTCTATTCTAGTCTGGCGGAAACCACACGGCCATCATGTCATTAAAATATAACCTAGAAACTCGATTGCGGTTATACAATTTAAACGTTTCCTAAATTCAAAAAATTCTTATCCTGAATTACCTTTCGATACAGACCGAATACTATATATATAGCGAACTGTATGCTTAGTTATTCGGCACCTAGCGTTGTATAAAACATGATAGTTTGGATGTTTGCTAACAGATCAATAATTATTAAATATCACCTATTTCATTGCGATATTATCTAAAATGACAAAATTTATAAACTAATTATTTGCCCGAGCCATCGATGGTCCGACCTAATAGTGCATTATTCATTACTTATATCATCATCATCATCAGGTCATTTTAGTCTCCACTACAGGAGCACGACCCTCTCTCGTCCGTCCCAGACAGAAGGAGGATTTGGCCTACACTCCCCACGCTGGCCAAATGGGTTGTGGAGGCCTGATCGATGTTCGAAATTATATTTCCCTTAGTCGCCTTGTACAACATCCACGGGAAGAGACGGAATAATTCTATTCTAATCTGCCGGAAACCATACGGCATACTTATATACCAATATACCAGTAACTGCAATTGGAAAGCTCATCTAAATAATATTTGTAAAAGGCTAAATAAATTCGTTTACGCTCTCAAAACAGTACGCAAGACTACATGTGAAAAAACAGCCTTAATCTCTTATCACGGATATGTTGGTTCAGTTCTTCGCTATGGAATACTGTTGTGGGGTAACTCAACTCTTTTTAATAAAGCTTTCATCACACAAAAAAATGCGTTCGAGCTATTTGTAAAGCTCATCCAATGGAGTCGTGCAGACCTCTATTCAAAAAGTTGAGTTTATTAACATTGCCGTCTTTGTATATACTGGAGGCTGGATTATTTGTTAAAAAGCATCCAGAAATATTTAAAAAAGCGAATGAAAGTAAAAAGCATTTGTCCAGGGATCCAACGAAATTACAGTTACCCAACGCAAATTCAACGCTATACCAAAAAAACTGTTTCTATATGGCAATAAAAATCTATAATAACATTCCAAAAACCATAAGGGAACTAAACGTTAATCTATTTAAAATTAGATTAACGAATTGGTTAAAAGACAAATGTTTTTATTTATTAAGTGACTTTTTATCCTGTAAGCATGACATTATATGAAACCGACATCAACCTATTACATTATTGACATTAATATTTTTTGACATGTTATTAATTTATTACATACTTAACTTAATTTTTTTTTTTTTTCAATTTAATAATTTAATTAACTATTCTCGAATGTATACAAATTTGCACGCCATCAAAATATGGCAAAATATGAGAACTGTAATTAACAAATAAGATCTGTATATAACCATATTTTATGCAAATAAATTATCTTTATCTTTATAAATTACTTACCAGTTACATTACCAGTTAGAAAATTATAACAGTATCTCTTGTCTGAAAGTTTGCCTCGAGTGGGCTCCATAACAACTCAACGAATTTCAATGAAAATAGTTGGGACTATTAATTACTCTCGCGAATACAAATTGAAATCGAAGGAGAGTTACTAGTGTTTACTAGAATTCCAAATACGATTTTATTTTCAGTACTCGAAATTGTTCTTGTCTGAGAGATTGCGAAACTACTGAATTTAGATTAAACCTTTTCTACTTAGTGTCTGTGTTGTTTGTTAATATTTGAATAAGTTAGTTTTACGATCGTTTGACTCCCGACCGGGGAGTCGTTACTAGTGATGGGACACTCACGAGCGCCGAAGAGTTACTCGTTTTTAATTTGTGAACCGCTTCATTTGCCTCATTTTATAAGCAAGTTAATTTCATGAGTGAACGATTCAAAGAGAGTTAATTGATTCTGATATTATTTTGCGGAAGTCAAATTTACAGGCAATATCTACACTATTTTGCGTGCTTCCGTCCCCAGTCAGTTCATACAAACTACTGTCGGCTGGTATCCACCCACTACCGTTAGTATTGTAATCACTGATTTAGTTGTCTCTGACACAGCTGTTATGGTTCTTCCTATGCTTATTCAATATCTAAAAGAGAAGATACATGCTATTACCACCGCCCTGAATATGTTGATAGACGGTGCGATATATGTATCAATATGGCATACCAAAATGTTGCTCATGTTGACCTTTGATTATTTTTCACAGCAAAAATACATTCTGAGACACGTACAAACAACTGTCAATAATTTAAAGATAGCAGATGACTGAATGATCTGTACTACACCTTGCCAAAAGCGATGGGCACCTCCTGAGTACCTCGCGTAGTAATACGAGGTTATTCCTCATACGTTTTCTAAAATATGCAGACGACTTACCCATCACTAGCCATTACAGTGTATTTCTAGATTATAACGTTACTGTATTATGTAGGTGAATTTGATATTACCGGACCTTTGGCATCAGATTATAATATGATACCCGCGAAGGTGTACTACCTTCACTATTTTGAGGTTTTTAGTTGATATGACGTCAAAGTTAAAGATTCCTTGTACATGGAATATCGGTTAAGGTACAATCAGCTGATGGAGGGTGATCAATATCAGCAAAATGAACTGTATCTTGTTTAGTAGTGTAATAATTAATTTGTAGATGGCGCCACACTGCGACCTTACAGCAGTAAAATATAAAATGCAAAAATTCACCACAATCACAAACCTATCTGGTAGCTCAGTTGGAAGAGCACTCGACCGGTAATCGAGAGGTCGTGGGTTTAAATCACACTAGGCGGTGAATTTTCCCATTTTTAAAATATTTATAAAATGAACTATTTTTACAATGGATCGGCGACCCCAAATTTCCATGGGCGGCGGTGAAAAAATCTGATGACTTTGACAAGTTCAAATCACGTGACCACATCTTTGATATCTGGGGCTTTTCTACCGTGCTTTGGGCTTTTTTTACGGGACGGGGGGCCCACCACACATTCCCACCACTGTGCCTCCTGTGTAGCCAGAATTAACACCGGCATCTACCAAAAAAAAAACAATGAACAGTGAAGTCCATTGCAGTCCCGGGGGTAAAACTACGGCTGCCTTAGAATTCACAATGAATTTAATTAAAACAAATTAGTAGGAGTAAGAAGCTTTTGGAATTTGACTTCCCCTCTTAGCAATGTGAGAGATAGCAATATGACATTGTTTGGACTATCAAATACGTAAGAACATCAGGAAAAATTAGGCCCTCAAAAGACGTGTAAGTGGCCAACATGTTCATTGGCATTCAGCTTCGACACCGGGTTTTATTATGAAGCCGTGCGCTCCCCCACGGCTTTACGAGGCCAATTCACGCCAAGACATATGTAAGCATTGCTGCTCATAAATCTTGACAAAGTTACATTTGCCATCGGCTCTAGTGCAATGCCACCCTTATCCAACTGTAATAAAGTACAAAGTAGATATAACGTTAACGGTGCCAGCAAAAAGGGCATATGATTTGCGTACGTCTGCGGCTGTGTCCAATTACTGCGAGAAAATATCTGCCTTGTGTTTTGAATATTTGCGAAGAGACTTGTTATATAAGCCATTTATATTATCTTATTTAGAGAGGAGGTCAATGCTGATTATATACTTTTTACTTACTTACTTTTTACTTCTCTTACTCATCCCACTGCGGGATACGAGTCTCCCCTCAATTGAAGGGGTTTAGAATATACTCCACCACACTGCGGATTAAGAAATATTAATAAACTGACATTTTATAATATATGTATTGATATTTATTTATAATAATATATATTATTATAAATAAATATCAATATGTATATAATATATATGTATTGATATTTATTTATAATAAGATATTTATTTATAATAATAAATAAATATTGTCAGACAAATTACACAGCGCCATCTAGCCCCAAAGTAAGCGAAGCTTGTGTTATGGGTACTAGACAACTGATAAACATACGTAAATACATTTTTTTTTGTAAATACATACATATAATACACAGAAAACACCCAAACCATGACAAACAGACATGTTCATGCACACAAATGTTTGTCTTGTGCGGGTATC
The DNA here is from genome assembly GCA_937001555.2 of Hypsopygia costalis. Classification (NCBI taxonomy): domain Eukaryota; kingdom Metazoa; phylum Arthropoda; class Insecta; order Lepidoptera; family Pyralidae; genus Hypsopygia; species Hypsopygia costalis. Next base: position 32,948,461 of record OW443329.2, read on the forward strand.
GCACCCGCGACCTCAGAGTCAAAGTGGTCATTGCAACCCTTCGACCACCGAGCTCGTCGAAATTAAGCGCAATGCTTCTGTTATGGGTACTAGACAACTGATAAATGTACTTAAATACATTTTTTTTTGTAAATACATACATATAATACATAGTAAACCCCCAAACCAAGACAAACAGACATGTTCATGCACACAAATGTTTGTCTTGTGCGGGAATGGAACCCGCGACCTCGGAATCAAAGTGGCCATCGCTAACCATTCGACCACCGAGCTCGTCCGAATAGGATGATCAATGATTTTATAGCAGAACTATTACATATTTCCTAACATCAAGCTGGTAATTTTTTTTTATACAACGTCGGATGGCAGACAAGCATACGATCTGCCTGATGTGAAGCGGTTACCGTAGCCATATTAACGCTCGTAACATAAAATATCGCTCGCGCGCCGCAACCCCCGCTGCCAACGCATCCCCTTTCTGGTGACACTCACTCGCAGGAACACAAGAACCCTCAAGGGAATTGTTATTTGGCTGCGGTAGTACCTCATAAGGTGGAGGTACGTTCCCCAGTCGGGTAGCTTAGGTACAATTACGCTCCCTACCTCTCTTTTCGCCAGAGCTTCGTTTGTCAGTCAGTCAGTCAGCAGGGTGTACCGCGTGCAGGTGAAGTAGGCTTTGGTTCAAAGATGTTGATGAACCACTTACACCCCAAATCTAATTTATTCATTGGTTTCAAGTATAACATTGTCAAACATCTCTCTCGCCTTTACAACGTCTATAGAGTTTAAATTATGATTAAAACAAATCTTGATTATTACAAAAGAATTATGCGAAGTCAGGCTTAGTCGCCGGTTCAAATTATTTCCTTACAATTCCAATCTTTCCCATCATCAATTTCAATATTGCCCCCGAAACGTCACAGCTTTACTGAAATTGTAAATTTCGGCGATCCGGCTAATTCGCACGGCGGAACATTTTTCTGTCTCACCCCAACCCTGTTTGATCCTGTTGTGATTTATTAATCTCGGGGGAGGAACAAAAGCGATCAGGTTTCCTGTACCTCCAGCGTCAGGATTACCAACCTTCCGATGTTTAATACGCTCTTTAATCTCGTTAATACTAATGAACTTTGGTGTTCGACATTTTTTTTAAATTTCACGACAATGATTAATAGTATATCAGTTGCCAAGTTTAAAATGTCTCACAAAATTATCACGTTAGTTTATAAACATGGTGCATAAACGATATTGTCAATCATTGACCTACCATCAAAATTGGATGCTAGGTATTCAATAGCATTTACAATAAAATTATGTACGACATGGCAGCCTTCAAGAACAGAGTCAATATTTTCCATAAAAGACTGGCAAAGGATTGACAACCCCATTGGTGTTGCTAATTTCCATGGGCGGTGGAGCTTGCTTTCCACGAGGTGACTCACATACTCAGTTGACTCACATAAAAAAACGACGAAATTTCATTAACAATATTTTAATGTCAAAATATGGCAGAATACCTTTACCTGCTTTACGCGGCTGTACTTTGGCTCTGGGTTCTTATAGTCAAAGATCTAAGACAATATTATATACACCTAAATATTCCCAGAAAAATATGTAGTCGAATAGCGTAAACCTCATCCAAATCACATCGGTAGTTTTGAGAAACACACATAGATAAATACATACGTTTATTGTTTTTAAGTCGGTTTCGAATAAAACGCCCGCTTTTTGCCTTTCGTTTTATTATACCGTTATATATTTAGGTGTAGATATTAAAATTGAGGAAATATGTGAGTTAATGGATACAAGAAAAATAGATGTACTTCGTATTAGTGAAACGTCTTCCGTCGTCCGATTTAGTGGTAAATATCCATGGAGTGACAACACAAGTGGGTAAATGATTTCAGAATACCCTTTTAACATTTTAATTTTTGATACCTAATTTTTGTCATTGATTGCACGGTATAAAAATATTTTGTAGAAACACAAACACCATTTGTTTACCTTGATAATGTCTTAGCGGCGAAACCGGTCGTTAAAAATAAGAATAAATATACATAATTACGTGGAACAGTACAAGTACTTTATAGTAACATTATGAAACGTCTTCGTTTTACTAGTATCAAGTACCTGACTGTTTGGCTTCTTTATCGATAGTACCTGCATCACTAGTTCAATATTTTTTTATACCTTTTTAACTTACTCTAGTTAGTTTTTAGGGTTCCGTATCCAAAGGGTACAAAGGAACCCTATTACTAAGGCTCCGCTGTCCGTCCGTCCATCCGTCCGTCCGTCCGTCTGTCACCAGGCTGTATCTCATGAACCGTGATAGTTAGACAGTTGAAATTTTCACAGATGATGTATTTCTGTTGCCGCTATAACAACAAATACTAAAAAACAGAATAAAATATATATTTAACTTCCACTTAAAAATAAATATTTGGGCTCCCATACAACAAACGTAATTTTTTTGCTCGTTTTTGCTCGCAATTGATAACGGCAATAGGTAGACGCTTGAAGTACTCACATAATATTTAGTAATAAAACAAATATTAAACAAATATTTAAAGGGGGCTACCATACAACAAACGTGATTTTTTTTTGCCGTTTTTATAGATAATGGTACGGAACCCTTAGTGCGCGAGTCCGACTCGCACTTGGCCGCTTTTCTATACTACGACGGGTGGCAGACAAGTAAACGAACCTTACTCACTCTCAGAAACACAACAACCCTCAAGGGAATTGTTTCGATCAATATCTTCTATACAATTAGTCATAATCAATTGTACCTCATATATTGCTACTAGTATGTAATTGAAGTCTGTCATATCTATATCCGAAGTAATGATAGACTCCTAGAACAGATGCGCTAGCTGTCCATTCATCTGCATAATTGATGGATGCACCTGCACACCTGCGCTGGATCCAGACTGATGACTGTGCATATGATGCCACATGTTATACCCAGTTTATTTAAGACTATGTATCACACATTATTACTTTTGCAATATTATTTGCAGTGACAAACAGCAAAACAAAAGCAACAAAACGATCGGTTTGTTAGTTGTTCATCAACATCTTTGAACCAAAGCCAACCTCACCTGCACGTGGTACACCCTGCTGACTGCCAAACAAGGCTCTGGCGAAAAGAATGATAGGCGTACATTAGCGTATATTTCTTCCATTTAAAATGCACTTTCCCATTAAACTGTAATCGTTCTACTTTTGTGCATTTAACGGTGATGTAATTTTTTTTTTTTAATAATTTTAGACCATTGTCATGTAACAGCTGTGTCTACAATCTCCAGATATCTTCTATCTCATTGTAAATCTTCAGCAATTCAAAACGACCATCATAATTATTTATTTCCACCGCTCCCCGGCCATCATCAATTACAATAAGCCGCCATTTTATCCACAATTGCGTCAAGCTAACGTTATTAAGATGCGGACTCGGACAGCTGCGCCGGTGACAAATAGTCCCGTCTCTTGACAATGAAGCATCTACAATTCGGTTTCTCGTCTGTTTAGTAGAAACGTAATGCTATAGTCAAAATTGTTTTCAGAGTTACAGGTAATTTGATCGACATTTTTACATTTACTTTGTGAGTTTCCGTCGCTTGTGGAATGGAACCCTTCGTGCGCGAGTCCGACACGCACTTTTTTATTGCGAAAATATATTTTCGCAATAAAATATATACAATAAAAATAATGATAATAATTTTATTATTCGTACAATTTCCTTTCTTTTTCACTAATAATACTAATGTCAATTTAGTATTAACAGACTTTTTTTTATACTACATCGGGTGGCAGACAAGCATACGGCCCGCCTGATGTGAACCCGTTACCGAAGCCATAATAACGCTCGCAACATAAAATATCGCTGTCGCGCCGCCACCCCCCTGCCATCGCAGCATCTCCTTCCTTTCTGGTGAACTCACTCACTCGCAGGAACACAACAACCCTCCAGGGAATTGTTATTTGGCTGCGGTAGGTATTCTGTGAGGTGGAGGTACATTCCCCAGTCGGGTAGCTCACAAATTACGCTCCCTACCTCTCTGTTCGCCAGAGCTTCGTTTGTCAGTCAGCAGGGTGCACCGCATGCAGGTGAAGATGGCTTTGGTTTAAAGATGTTGATGAACCGCTTACACCCCAAAAATTAAAACAGATTAAGTTGCATCGTGACGTTACAAAATATATTTCACTTCTGGCAGTCATGTAAGACATCACCCAAGCTCAAATTTGTCCACTCCTTGGCAGATATATCCAGATGATATGAAGGAGGCAAAGAAAAATGACCCAGTTATATTTATGTTTCTCTAATAAGACACACAATCTCAACGGCTGTTGCCTAATGTGCCCGGACGCGGGCGGGCGTAATAAAGTACGGATCAACGAAACTGCTGGCCTTTAGGGTCCTGTGTCGAAAAATAGAACGTAACATCTACATGGTCATTCTACGTCTATTGGAGGTCGCATTTGCATACTACAGGTGTACGTACGTGTAAGGTTTTCTGGACCTTTCTTTCAGCGTTTCTTAACCTTTTCTGCTCCGCGGTCCCCTAGAAAATCAAGAACAATTTCAAGGGCCCCCTTAATCAAATAAAACACAGGAATTAATTTAAGACGCTGTAAACGAATTACATTTTTAAAATCATAATCAAAATGTTCATAGATAAGGCGGACCCCCAGACACATACTCGCGGACCCCCAGCTGTCCGCGGACCACAGGTTAAGAAACACTGCTTTAGAGTGTTGGCATAATTAATGCGAATCAGGTACATTTCTAGGGATAGATTGAAGTAAATTTCAGATTTTTATTTCGGCCCACTTTCTTTGCAACGGGTTAAGTACCATTACCTTGTTTTTACATATTTGAAATTGGCAAGTTTGTTAAACAGAATAAGTGTGTTGTCAATAGCTAAATACCAAATACAAAGAGGTAAGATATACCATAACAAACTATTTTTTTATAACTACTACTATTCATGATCAAAGGCCTATTACTTTGATCATTGATGCACAATTGACACCCAAAAATCGTCCTCACCAAAAGAGCTCCCAAACATTATATCAATGCTCCCAAATGACCATCTGGGAACTCTTCTACTTAACTATATTCGACTGCTTGTACATTTGACATTATTTTCAAATTAATGTTTGTATTTGTCTTAACCTTGTTTTTAAAATGACTTACTTATTAAGAACTACTCTGAATTGTAAAACTTAAACCGAAAGCTTAATAACGAATTTACAATGCATGTTATGGAGTTCAACCGCAATGATTGCTAAAAATTTTTTATGATTTGTTTACAATAAATAGGATGGATACCATATTTATTGCCAACAAATTATATAAAATTTGTATTTGTATAAAAAATCGACCAAAGAGTATATATGCCTGTCTGTGTCAAATATATGGTAGTGTTGTTTTTATTGATTTAATATATTTTTATGCATAATTTAAAAAAATTAGAGCATTTTTGCACTCCTTCTCTCCGGCAATTTTCGTAAAAAGGGCTACAAGGATTTCGCTTCACGTATTAACATACAGATGTTAGTTTAAATACATGCAAGCTAGATTAAAAGAAAAGAAATCGTTGTCCAAAAGAAAGTAAAAGTAACCCAATTAACGTCATCAAAGTTACCATTCATTCCTTATATTCATACTGTTTCAAACTTTATAGAGAGTATAACCTAATTGCACTACCATTTAAAACTGACTCTTACAAAGTTGTCAACAAAAAGCGAATTACCGAGCATAAAGCCACGAACGCTCGCGGTAAGATCCTGAGTACCTCATTAGGAGGATGGTGCCTCCGGAGTTAGACTATATGCAAGGCGATACTCCTCGTAATGGGCTTTATGCCATAAAACATACGGTTCATTATCGAGCATTATGCCACCGCTTTGCTTCAATCAGCGGTTTTGCCTGAAGCAGCCTTTAAAAAATAAACTGTTATGTAGTAAGCTATAATTTCTACTTAGCTATCGTTATTGCCAACTTGCGTGGCAAAGGTGTATTTCTGATTTCTGGACCGATAAATTGCTGTAGTGTTATTTTCCTTGGAAGTTGTTTTACATAATATTTTAGTAGTTTCATATTCTGGCTCCAGTCCAAGTATAACGTTCCTGGGTCAATATTGACACGGTCTATTGCCCCATATCGCTGCGCGTTTCGAATTTTCTAGATAATTTCATTTCGTATATGTGAATGGACTTTCGAAAAAATTGTGCGTGAAATATATTGGGTCATATCTGTAATGGTTTTTTTTTTGTGCCTTAAATTGTTTGATTTCAAATAAAAAAAAACAATTTCAAGTTCTAATACAGAGAATATATAATAAAAAAATGTTTAGATCAGGCATTGTATTAGAGTTTCATATTATACGAAACGCTTTTACCATTCTTTTTATATTTTCGTAAAACCCTAAGCTCTAACTCGTACATAAATATCTAAATATTTTAGTTTTGTGTCAATATTTTACATAAAATATACATATAAGTGTGTACTTCATGTATAATCCGCCAACTCTCCTTTGAGCAGCATGGTGGTGTATGCTCTAAATCCCTTCGATTGAGGGGAGACCAGTATGCCAGCAGTGGGTGGAATAAGAGTTGACAACGATGTAATTCATTCTTATTGAACTACAAATGCTCGCATAGACATATGAGGTGAGATAGAGTAATTCCTTAGACGTTATGTCTCACATACACTGTTTTTTTATATACTACGTCGGGTGGCAGACAAGCATACGGCCCGCCTGATGTGAAGCGGTTACCGTAGCCATATTAACGCTCGCAACATAAAATATAGCTCGCGCACCGCCACCCCTGCTGCCAACGTAGCATCTCCTTTCTTTCTCTTTTTTGGTGACCTCACTCACACGCAGGAACACAATAACCCTCAAGGGAATTGTTATTTGGCTGCGGTATTCAGTGAGGTGGAGGTACATTCCCCAGTGGGGTAGCTTACAATTACGCTCCCTACCTCTCTTTTCGCCAGAGCTTCGTTTGTCAGTCAGCAGGGTGCACCGTGTGCAGGTGAAGTAGACTTTGGTTTAAAGATGTTGATGAATCACTTACACCACAATAGTAAAAAAAACTGGGGATTGGACTGTCAAGGTTTTCCCAGGAGACTGCATTAGGGCGTGAATCGGTTTAGGGCCGGTAACACGAGTGTGAGGTCTTGTTGTAACTACTTGTCAACTGGAGAGGCGAGGAGGAGTTGAAATGTATGTAAATAAATATTGTCAGACAAATTGCACAGCGCCATCTAGCACCAAAGTAAGCGAAGCTTGTGTTATGGATACTAGACAAATAATAAACTTATGATACATAGAAAACACCCAGACCAAGACAAACAGACATGTTCATGCACACAAATGTTTGTCCTATGTGGGAATCGAACCCACGAGTGTTGGTGTCGAAGCCGCGTCATTGACCGCTACGCCACCGAGCTCGTCAAAAGGAGTATGTATGCTTTCCACCTTAATGGTATTAAAAAGAGTCAGTGAAATGTAGCCAGCTTCCGTTTTAACATTCGGTTTATGGAACTGTAACAATACCAAAGCAATTCCAGTTATATTAATAATATGTATCTCTTTTTAATCACGGGCCAAGCCCGGCCAACTTATAGACGTGCGCGGGGATATGGATCCAACGCGTAGAAGTATCTTTGAGAAGTTTGATGTAATGTTGTACACCCGCCGTGACCCGCTCCAGGATATATCAATGGAACAATATACCCATGAGCAGGTCTCGGCAGGCATATGAATTATTGCAAAATGAATTGAAGAATAAATGAGTTATTAATTATATTATTAACTATTATTATGTAATATTCTCACTTTTTATATTATAATACAAATATTGCTAATATTATAATGTGATCGATCAATATCACATTACGCGGAATACAAAAGAAAACCGTAAAAAGATAAGTTTCAGGCAATGAAAAAAGCGAACAACGAGGAAAACACATTACGCGAAATTCCTTCCCTCTGTAAGTAGCTATTTTTTCTCAATTAGTTCAATACCTTCCCCATTGTTTCTCCAAAGGAAATCCTTCTAGAGTTATAGCGGAAATAACTCGTTACGAGCGAGATGGTTATTTAGGAGTGTGTATTAGATAAAAAGAGATGGAAGATAGAAACCGGTGGCGACAACAGATACTAATGTGTTGTCTTAAAGAGTTGGGTTATTAACGCGCGATGTAAATCAAGCAAATGGTTGGGTAACTTGAAGTTATTGTTATAGCTATGATATTTGGATTGAAATCTAACATGGAAATATATATGAGAGTCTCTCTTTGTTTTTTTGTTGTGTTAATAATGCATATGCTTTATTTCTTTTTTTTAGGGTTTTGTACCCAAAGGGTATCATCATCAGGTCATTTTAGTCTCCACTACAGGAGCACGACCTTCTCTCGTCCGTCCCAGACAGACGGAGGATTTGGCCTACACTCCCCACGCTGGCCAGACGGGTTGGGGAGGCCTGATCGATGTTTTATAATGTATTTCCCTTAGTCGCCTTGTACGACATCCACGGGAAGAGACGGAGTGATTCTATTCTAGTCTGCCGGAAACCACACGGTCATAAAAGCCAAAGGGTATAACGGGCCTTATTACTGAGACTCCGCTGTCCATCCGTCCGTCCGTCTGTCACCAAGCTGTATCTCATGAACCGTGATAGTTATACAGTTGAAATTTTCACAGATGATGTATTTCTTTTGCCGCTATAACAACAAATACTAAAAAATAGAATAAAATAAATATTTAACGAGGCTCCCAAACAACAAACGTGATTTTTTTTTGCTCGATATTGATAACGGCTACAGGTAGACGCTTGAAATAATCACAGAGTATTGAGTTATATTATTCACTTTAAAAATAAATAATTAAAATAAATATTTAATCCCATACAACAAACGTGATTTCTTTTCTATTTTTTTTTATAGATGGTTCGAACCCTTCGTGCGTGAGTCCGACTCGCACTTGGCCGGTTTTTTTTAACACGTGAGCGATGCAATTGATTTTGCCAATGCCTATATGCGGCAACCGTTTCCATTAGGCGGCAAGTATTCTTGTTTACCACCTTAGATTTCTTTTTATACTACGTCGGGTGGCAGACAAGCATACGGCCCGCCTGATGTGAAGCGGTTACCGTAGCCATATTAACGCTCGCAACAAAAAATATCGCTCGCGCGCCGCCACCCCCACTGCCACCGCAGCATCTCCTTCATTTCTGGTGACCTCACTCACTCGCAGGAACACAACAGCCCTCAAGGGAACCGTTATTTGGCTGCGGTATTCTGTGAGGTGGAGGTACATTCACCAGTCGGGTAGCTTACAATTACGCTCCCTACCTATCTTTTCGCCAGAGCTTCGTTTGTCAGTCAGCAGGGTGCACCGCGGGCAGGTGAAGTTGGCTTTGGTTCAAAGATGTTGATGAACCACTTACACCCCATTAGTAGTCTAAAAAACAATTATCTATTTCATGCTTTAGAGACAGGTAACATTTACTAATGCTATACATTACAATCAAATATAGTCATAAAATTCTTCTTTACGTCGTTTGAAATTACATCGACTTTATTCTAGATTCTAACAATACAAAACAAGTATTGTAACAAGACCTATCTAAAATAGTGGAACGGCCCCTAAAGACCGATTAAGCTGCAGCGGTCCGCATCCGTATTCCTCGGACAATCCGTCAGGCGGCTTAAACTGGTGTGCGACTGGTCGGAAAATTCCATTTGAAAAAAAAACATTGATGTATGAGACTGTGGATTGGAAATAGTTTTGGTAGATATGTGGAATAATATAGAACTGGGGACCGTGATAAAGGTACTTTGGACTTGGACTAGATGACTATCGCTCGTCTTAGGGCGGCACCATCTAAGCCACTTATTCCTCCATTATATTTTTTTGTTATACTAAATCAGGCTAGCACACGGCTCGCTTTATGTGAAGCGGTTACTGTAGCCATATGTTTATGTGGTTACTTGCTTGAAGTACTAAACCGCTGTAGATGACATATTGTGACGGGTAACTATGATACTCTAACACTGCGCGTGTCCAGGCACGAACTTGGGTGGTTTTATTATATTCCGGTTCCCAGCCAGACAAGCATGCGATTATACGGTCTACCTGGCGTGAAGTGTTTACCATAGCCTATAGATGCTTGGAAAGTTGGAATACAAAAAAATGTTGCTAACGCGCTGCTACTGCATACTAAGACATGGGAGCATCTCGTCTGATAGCCTCACACAAAAACACAACGATCTTCAAAGGTATATGGCAGTGGTCTTTTATGACGTCGAGGCACTTACCTAGTCGAGCTAGGCAGCTCTTTAATTTTATCGCCAGAGACTCGTTTGGTACATGGCAGGTTGCACCACGTGACGGTAAGGTTGGCTTTGGTTTATAACCACTTACAATATAAATTAATTATTAATAAATAAATAAAAACAATTATATCTGGACAACTTGTACTATGGGTACTAGGCAAATGATAAATGTACGTAAATACATATTTTTAGGGTTCCGTACCTCAAAAAAAAACGGAACCCTTATAAGTTCACTTTGTTGTCCGTCTGTCTGTCTGTCTGTCAAGAATTTCTATGTCGAGAACGCGTGGAGGTATCAAGCTGAAATTTGAACTGTATACTCAGGTCTACGGTCCCATGAAGTTGTAAAAAAATCAAACTGCTAAGTTTACGTAGAAAAAAGTTACGGCCGTTTATTCAACAAAAAACGCATATTTCGACACACTCAAGGGAATCAAAACCTATAGGGTACTTCCCGTTGACCTAGAACTATGAAATTTGGCAAGTAACATCGTTATAGACTACAAGTACAGGAATAAATCTCAAAACTATACATTTGTAAATAGATTTTAAAAAACAGGGGTCTATATTTTTATAGGGTGTCGAAATTTCAAATTGAAACTACTAGTTCAAATGGGGTATCATATGAAAGGGCAAGCCCATTCATATGATACCCATTGCATTTCATATGTACACATTGCAAAATATATATTTTTTATTTTTTTCGACGCATTATTTCTTATTTATAATGAAAAATATCAAATTTAAGAATGATACTACGTACCTACGGAACCCTCGGTGGGCGAGTCCGACTCGCACTTGTCCGGTTTTTTTTTTATCGAACCCGCGACCTCGAACTCAAAGTCATTGCTAGCCATTCGACCACCGAACTCGTAAAATATGATTTTGATATAAGCTAATATTATCAGCTAATATTTTCATAATGAAGTTTACCTTCTTGGAATATTCCTTAATTAAGTTTTTATGACGAATTTCCTTGTTGTTTTCGGCCTCACAATAGGATGTAATTACCGTTAAAATGGATTCAGGAGGTTCAGTACAGTCGTTAAAGCTCGACTTAAAGATTTTGCTAAAAGCCCGCCATTGACCTGTAATCGAATAATGTAAATGAACCAGCTTATTTTTGTACTTTGTAAATATGGCTACAAATTAAGTGAATTGTTTGTACTGTGTTGTATTGGAACGAGTATTTACTGGTATGTATATTGATTGGAGCAAATAAACACATAATAATGACTATATTGGTAATCTATATTAACAATTTAATCAATGAAATTTTATGCTATGTCTGAAAAAGAAATTTGTGTGTTACAATTACTTTATAAAAAAATGCATAATTATTTCTTTATTTTGACATCGTGCAGGCTCGCGATATCACAGGTTTACCGTTGGTATCATTCCGTCGCGTACTAAAAAGTTTGGCAACTCCTATCTATGTCGCACTATTAAAAAGTGGAACACGTTGCCGGCATATGTATTTCCTCAATCATACAATATGGGATCCTTCAAGCGAAGCGTGAAGAAGCATCTTGTTGGCCAACATGGCAGCGTCAGCTGACAAGACATCAAGGTCTCTTGTCCGTTGCCGATGCGATGGGGGCTCCTCTTTTCGCTTACCATCAGGCGAAGCAGAGCCAATATGCTGAGTTATTATAAAAAAAAAATCGTTTAGACGAAGCGTGAAGAAACATTTACGTGGGTCGTCAGGGGGTGGACCGCCAGCCCTGCGCTAATCTCAGTGATGGCGGTTCTCACAATTAGCCTTCACTTGTGCTTTCCATTAAGCAAGATGGAGACATTTTGACCGATTACATAAAAAAGCCGTCATCGGGGGTACATAATATATAATAAATATATAAATAAATAAATACTGTGAGACAAATTACATAGCGCCATCTAGCCCCAAAGTAAGCGAAGCTTGTGTTATGGGTACTAGACAACTGATAAACATACGTAAATTTTATTTTTTTTGTAAATACATACTTATGATACATAGAAAACACCCAGACTAAAACAAACAGACATGTTCATGCACACAAATGTTTGTCCTATGTGGGAATCGAAACGACGAGCGTCGGTGTCGAAGCCACGTCATTGACCGCTACGCCATCGAGCTCGTCAAATTTAAATATAATAAATATAAATTTATTACACATAATAATTTTCGTACATAATCAACTTAAAAAAATTCGCTGGCGATGCGTTATTACTATTGGCTTTCCTGTCAACCACCTGTTACCAGTGAGAGCGTAGCGCACGTAGCCATTGCATCAGCTACGTCGTAGACATGTCGTAGCCGTATCGTAGCAATTTATTAACCTCTCCGTTGTACTTGTAGAGCATAAAATTACACACGAATTACATAAATTAAAACTATGACGCAACTATGATAGGATTTCGATTCATTATTCACATATTCATAAAGAAGCATTACAGCCTTTGTCAGCGCCGACAGCGCGTTAATTAATGCGAGTGAATACTATTTATATTCATAAAGGGGTTTAGTTAAGCGCGAGCCACACCGCAAGCTAATCTAAGCTAACCTATTTGTTATTCTGGATGGGAAATGATAATAAATAACACGTCACTAAGGGTATAGTGACGTAGTTACTTTGCAGTCCTAATTCAAAGGGAAGGGCTCTCACCAAATTTTGCTGATATGGTTACCTTTACAATAACTAACGATGTTCCTTATCACTTTATATTTCGGAGGCTTATTAGTGTCCTTACTTTGCCGGTGATTTAATATATACATATTACATATACATTTTAACCCGCTTTTGTTTTTTTTTTTTATACTACGTCGTGTGGCAGACAAGCATACGGCCCGTCTGATGTGAAGCGGTTGCCGTAGCCATATTAATGCTCGCAACATAAAATATTGCTCGCACGCCGCCACCTCCGCTGCCAACGCAGCATCTCCTTCCTTTCTGGTGACCTCGCTCACTTGCAGGAACACAACAACCTTCAAGAGAATTGTTATTTGGCTGCGGTATTCTGTGAGGTGGAGATACATTCCCCAGGCGGGTAGCTTACAATTACGCTCCCTACCTCTCTTTTGCCAGAGCTTCGTTTGTCAGTCAGCAGGGGTGCACCGCGTGCTGGTTCAAAGGTGTTGATACTTACATTTACACCCCAAAAATTCAATTCGTATAGGAATGATTTTAATGCAAATTCTCAATCGAAATAAGTTTGAGATTTAAGTTAAATCATCGTATCCGTTACATTTTTGTACCACATTGGCAGTTAAATAAGCATAAGTTCTGATTGATGACAGTGACCGTAACTTCGTTGGTAATAAAAAGTATTGGTCACGCTCTAGCATAGACACACCTAGATATCTCCTAGAGTTTCATGTCTTCACCCGTGATAACACAAAAATACATAAAAATATTGTTATTTGATTGAGGTCTTCTGTGAGTTGGAATATTCTCTCAATCTGACGCGACTACTAAGCCAGATAAAATATCTGAATTTACACCGAACCTAAAACGATACGCGTGTCGGTCTAACCGAACACTCAAGTTAAGCAACGTCGACCATAGCCTGTCCATGGATGGGTTTATTTATCTCGACTCCTCCGTGCTTCGAAGGGCACCGATCCCTTTTAAGCCGTCGGTCCCAACTGTTATTAGATGACAGTCGTTAAGCCAAGTCAGTGGCCTGTAGGCGGATTGAAAACACTGGCCTCCGCCAACCCGCAGTTGAGCAGCGTGGTGGAATACGCTCTAAATCCCTTCAGTGGAGGGGAGGTCCATATCCTAGCAGTGGGATGAATAAGGGTTGATGAGGACTCCCATTGCAGCGCCCGACAGGGTCCTTAATTGTTACTGTTATATGTAAGACAAGATCTATTACGGATTATTATACGGATTAAAGCGATGTACCTCATGTAGAAAATGTCGCTTCCTACAACTGCAACCTTAATGCAATAATATGCCGTGTGGTTTCCGGCAGACTAGAATAGAATCACTCCGTTCCTTCCCGTGGATGTCGTACAAGGCGATTAAGGGAAATACATTATAAAAGTTCCCCAACCCGTTTGGCCAGCGTGGGGAGTGTAGGCCAAATCCTTCCGTCTAGGACGGACGAGAAGGGGTCGTGCTCCTGTAATAGAGACTAAAATGGACCGGATGGTGATGATGATAATATGAATAGCTAAATATTGAACTTGAATGTTCAACTCTCCTTTCTGTTAACTCTGTATAAATGAGAAGCTCTCATCTGGTGTTTGAATTGAGGCGGACGAGGTGATTATTTTGATTTTAATATTTAAATTGTATAGCTTAGCTTAGTTTTCGGTATAATTGGTGCCTAATACTTTCATTTGCATACAACGGTTTTTATCTTTTACGCGTCTTAGCAATATTCAAGATTTCATGGTAAAGCTGATGTGATTTGGTTATGTCTTTTTACAATATTAGTTTCACGGCGGTGTCTCAAATAAAATTAATTTATGTAATATGTATTTGCATATGTTAAAATTTATACTATACCTAAATTAATATTTAAATTTAATTTCAATTATGCTCTCCCTATGCACCCATCCCATGTCTTATCTTTGCATCACTACAACATAAATAGTATTCGTGCGCTGGCACCTCCCACTGTAAATGCAGCATCTCTCAACGTCCAATGACCTGATACACTTATAGGAGCACTACAATCCTCAAGGGTATGATTATTTCATTGCAGTCTTCTGTGAGGTGTTATGAAAGATATATGATGGAAAGGTTCCCCATTCCCTACCTCTCGATTACCAGAGCCTCCTTAATTAACCAGCATTAATATGGGCGTGTGCTTTCCGGCAGACTAGAATAGTATCACCCCGTCTCTTCCCGTGGATGTCGACTACGGGAAATACATTATAAAACATCGATCAGGCCTCCCCAACCCGTCTGGCCAGCGTGGGGAGTGTAGGACAAATCCTCCTTCTGTCAGGGACGGACGAGACAGGGTCGTGCTCCTGTAGTGGAGACTAAAATGACCTGATGATGATGAATATCCTTATGCAAGTGAGGATCTGTTAGGCTTCGTTGCTGGTAAGCCACTTACACCGCAAATTGACTATTAAGTCCGCCTGATATCAGATGGTTATGTTTGTACCACCTGATGTTTTTTCCTATACCACGTCGGGTGGCAGACAAGCATACAGTCCGCCTGATGTGAAGCAGTTTTTTATTATTATTTATTTATAAAACTCTCACACATATATTTAAACACATTAATGCTGTACCACGAAAACCTCACAGGGTTTATCTGGGTAGGCGATTTGTTATAATAACTGTATTAACGCTATATTAACGCTCGCAACATGTAAAATCGCTCGCACGCCGCTACCCCCTCTGCTTACGCCTCACTCACTCGCAAGAACACAACGACCCTCAAGGGAATTGTTATTTGTCTGGGGTATTCTGTGAGGTGGAGGCGCGCACTTTATAATTCAGTTAGGGCTACTTTTCAACCTACAATCATTTCCCAATGATACTAAACAAATATAATATCATCTCATATGAATGTAACATGAATATAACAGTGAGAAGCAAACAATTTGTTTTGGGGTATAAGTGGTTCATCAACATCAAAACTCAATCTTTGAACCAAAGCCAACTTCACCTGCACGTGGTGCACCCTGCTGACCGACAAACGAAGCTCTGGCGAAAAGATAGACAGGGAGCCTAATTGTAAGCTACCCGACTGGGTAATGTACCTCCACCTCACAGAGCGAGTAGCGAGTGAGTGAGGTCACCAGAAAGGAAGGAGATGCCGATTTGACAGCGGGGGTGGCGGCGCGCGAGCGATATTTTATGTTGCGAGCGTTAATATGGCTACGGCAACCGCTTCAAATCAGGCGGGCCGTATGCTTGTCTGCCACCCAACGTAGAATAAAAAAAAAAAAGAAAAAAAGGTGGAGCTACGCTCTTTATAATTCAGTTAGGGCTACTTTTCAACCTACAATCATTTTGCCAATGATACTAAACAAATATAATATCATCCCATATGAATATAACATGAATATAACAGCGAAAAGCAAACGTTTCCCTTTGCGAATCACTAGAACATATGCCTATATTAGATATTAAACGCGAGCTTCGTTTTGTTCCTCGTTTATTGGCGTAGTATTGTGCGCCGATAAAAATGTATCGGTAGTAAAATATGAGGACTTCCAGCCGTAAACCGGTATACGCCTACCGGTTATTACCTGTAAAACGGTTCACGTGACCGTAAAACCGGTGGATAGGAATCATTTCTCGTGTTCAAAGTGTTTCTCTTGCGGTTGGAATAAAGGAGACAAGAACTGAATTTGAATGTATAAACTTTAGGTGTTGGTGAATTAACTAGGGTAAGAGGTATGTTTAGAGTAGTGCATATATGGGGTGTAAGTGATTCATCAAGATCTTTGAACACAAGCCAACTTCACCTGCACGTGGTGCACCCTGCTGACTGATAAACGAAGCTCTGGCGAAAAGAGAAGTAGGGAGCGTAATTGTAAGCTACCCGACTGGGGAATGTACCTCCACCTCACAGAATACCGCAGCCAAATAACAATTCCCTTGAGGGTTGTTGTGTTCCTTCGAGTGAGTGAGGTCACCAGAAAGAAAGGAAGAAGATGCTGCGTTGGCAGTGGGGGTGGCGGCGCGCGAGCATTATTTTATGTTGAAAGCGTTAATATGGCTACGGTAACCGCTTCACATCAGGCGGGCCGTATGCTTGTCTGCCACCCGACGTAGTATAAAAAAATATAAATATATATTTGCACTCGAGTAGTATAGGAAATGAGGTGTTTTAGGACTATGATTCCGACGACGGTAGAGTCGGAGTGTCATTTTGTCGATATTCTCCGTGGTGCACAGACGAGCTCCTCACTCAGTTGTTCTTCGTTATAAATTTAATAAAATTACAAAATATCGATCAGGTCTCCCCAACCCGTCTGGCCAGCGTGGGGACTGTAGGCCAAATCCTCCTGTCTGTGACGGACGAGAGAGGGTCGTGCTCCTGTAGTGTAGACTAAAATGACCTGATGATGATACCCTTTGAGTACAAAACCCAAATAAATAATTAGAGTGAGAATTATACGCTGCTTGAAATATTACAGGAGACACGTGAGACACTTCGATTTCGACCAGGGAATCTAGGGAAACCTCCGTCTCGCAGAGGAAAATGCAACCAAATTTGACGAGCTCGGCGGCGTAGCGGTCAATGACGCGGCTTCGACACCAGCGCTCGTGGGTTCGATTCCCACATAGGACAAACATTTGTGTGCATGAACATGCCTGTTTGTCTTGCTCTGGGTGTTTCCTATGTATCATAAGTATGTATATACAAAAAAAATGTATTTAAGTTTTTTTGGCGGGTAGCTGCAGAATAAGTGACACATAAATTTTATTGTTCTCGTTTATTTAAATAATATAAAATTAAATATTTCACTTACTGAAGTTATTATCCCTGTAAATGTGCTAATACTACTACACGCATCCACTGATATATAAAGTTTCACACAACTGGCACTATGGACTCAGCATCACAACTGAACAAAAACTTTGAGGAATTAACAGCTCTTTTTAATTCAAGGATGGATGAATTTGAGAAAGGTTTCCAGCAACAAACTACATCTTCCAATGTTCCACCACAGCCTACAATCAAGAGCCTCTCTGCGGATTACCTTCATTTCAAAACTTTCATCTGGAAGGCTGTATCAATGATGAAGGCACAGTTACAACTTATTACTTCAAATCTGGACAGTCTGGAAACTCACGCCCGTAGGAAGGTCCTACTCTTTCATGGTGTTCCGGAGGAAAGTGATGAGGTACTGTCAGACAAGTTACATACGCTTTTATCTAGTCAAATGAAGCTAACTTTCGTTGATACTTCACCATCCTCTATAGAAACTTGCCATCGCCTGGGTGCACAGAAGGACACTCCACGGCCTATTTTAGTGAGGTTTGCTAGCTTTACCCACCGTTCTGCTGTCTGGAGTGCAAAAAAGATATTAAAAGGCACAAAAATTTCCATCTCTGAATTCCTCACGAAGTCGCGGCAGGAGGTATTCGTGGCTGCTAGAAAACATTTTAGCATGAAGAACTGCTGGTCTTCTGACGGGAGTATAGTCATTCTGCTGCCTGATAACACACGTGTGAAAATTACTACTTTGGCTGAGTTTCAACAATTGCAGTCTGAACATCCAAGCAGCGCTTCACAACCATCGGAGAGGTCTCGGCGTCGCCGCGAACAATAAGCCTGCGGCGGTTGGAGCAAGGTGAAATGTTTGTGTGATCTCGTCTGGTTTTGCAACGATCATATTTGGTGTTGTTATAATAATATCACCACGCGTAGTTTTGTCTATGCACATCAGGTAGGCGATATAAAATGCATGTAGGTAATTTCCATTTTTAACTTTGTCAATAATGTATTTTTCACTCTCTCAAAACTGTATTTATTTTTAACAGGCATACGACAATTATAATGAAGTTGTCATAACTTGACATAACAGTTGACAGCTCCTGTTGTTTTGCGAATTGTTTTCGTTGTTGGCAACCATTCCGAGATCGCATTAAATAGTTTGATTAATCGATAATTTAATTCTTTTAATTTTTTCACTTTGCTCTGGTGAAGAGTATGTAAATGTATTTTGTTAATTGAACTTTTTATGTTGTGACGCTGCAAAGTGTCAATCGGTGAATTACATTTTAATACGACATTTTACCAGTGATGCGTATATTGTTACTGATAAAAAGAAATTATTGTAGTGGATATATTTTTATTTTATTTTATTTCTTTTTGTATCTGATTTCGTTTTTTTTTTTTTTTTTACTATACTTACATATGTTATTTGATAATGACTTCAATGATGAAATTTTTGAATCCTGTTCTTCTGATGATTATGAAAGTGCTGTTAGTGATACATCATCAACATCAGAGTCTTTAAGCTTGGAATCAAAGTTGTTGACTGTTTTCGGAAATAATTCTCCATATCTTAATATTGTGCACATTAATGCTCAGAGTATAATTGCTCACTACCCTGATTTTCTCGCATCTTTTAGCAGTGGTGTGGTCGACGGAATATTAGTTTCCGAATCGTGGCTAAAGCCTTCACTCACGTCTACCCTCTGTGCTCTTCCCGGTTTCCGGCTCTATCGTAATGATAGGACTGGGGTTGGAGGTGGTGGTGTGTGTATATTTCTTCGTGATCATATTCCCTGCACAGTCGTTTCTCATTCGCCTAGCGAATACACATCCTCCATAGAGCATCTTTTTCTAGAAATAACACTCCACCACACGAAAATCCTTTTGGGCGTTGTTTACAGCCCCAGTGACAAGGTAGACTACTTCCAATCCTTGGAATCAACATTGGAAATCTTACGACCATTATATAGCCATATGATCATAATGGGCGATTTTAACACCTGCTTGTTAAAAAGTGACAATCGTGCTGAAAAATTGAATAATTTGGTTACCGCGATGGATCTCCATATTCTTCCTTTAACTGCTACACATCATATGCCGAACTGCAAAGCATCTATCTTAGATCTTATGTTTGTCTCCAATGTTGATTCTGTTATTTCACACGGACAACTTCCTGCACCTTTCTCTTATCATGACTTAATATTTCTTGCTTATAAGGTGCGTCCTCCAAAGCATAAAATCAAAACTATTTTCCAGCGTAATTTTAGAAACGTGGATGTGAGTCGTTTGAGGGATGATGCGTGTAATCTCGACTGGTCTCAACTTTTCGCAGCTTCTAAAATTGATGAAAAGGTAGCCATCTTCAACTCGATTTTAACCAAATTGTATGACACTCACGCTCCAATAAGACCGGTCAGAGTGAAACATGTTCCTGCTCCATGGTTAACAAACGAAATTAAATCTGTAATGAATAAACGCAATAAAGCTAAAAGCAGGCTTAAACAATGGCCTTCTGAGGCGAACCTCTTAGTGTATAAAAAAATGCGCAACATCTGCAATAGAATGTGTAGGGATGCTAAACGTCACTATATACACTCCACGATTGAAAACATGCCCCCTACTCGTATTTGGAAATTTCTGCGGTCACTGGGTGTAGGTAAACAGCCTGCGACTTCCAATAATTCTCTAGATTTAAATAATCTAAACAAACATTTTTGTACACCTCCAATTTCTGTGGATACTTCGACTAAAGCTTCTACTCTGTTTTCACTTTCCCAACAGGCTTCACCCACTTGTGACTCATTCTCATTTCACGACATCACAGAGGAGGAAGTTAAAAGGATCATTTTATCGATAACTACTAATGCTGTAGGTAGTGATGATATGAGTCGTGATATGCTGCTCCCAATTCTTGACTGTATCACAGCAGTGGTCACTCATATACTGAATTTTTCTCTCGCATCTAACGTCTTTCCGACAGCATGGAAACTGGCTCACGTCATCCCCCTTCCTAAAATATCCAATCCAACTTCTTTTTCCCAATACCGACCTATTTCTATTCTTCCGCTACTCTCTAAGGTTCTAGAAAGTGCTGTATATAACCAGCTTCATACCTTTCTATCTCATAACAATCTTCTCTGTCCTTTTCAATCTGGCTTTCGTCCCAATCACAGTACCGTGAGCGCGCTGCTGAATGTCACTGATGACATACGCCAGGCTATGGACAACAAAAAACTCACTTTGATCATTTTGTTAGACTTCAGTAGTGCGTTCAATTCTGTCGATTTTGACATACTTCTTGGAATTCTTCGGTCTATTAACATATCTCCTTCTGTGGTGGCATGGTTCGACTCCTATCTCCGTGACCGCCGGCAATGTATCAAAACTGATGAGTTTTCGTCTGATTGGTCCGATCTAGTAGCCGGTGTGCCACAGGGCGGCGTTTTATCTCCTTTACTTTTCTCAGTCTTCATCAATGAACTATCTAAAGTCATTACTTCGCGCTACCACCTATATGCAGATGATTTGCAGATTTATAGCCATTTTTCCATCTCTGATTCTTTGGAAGCGTTTAACATTATAAATCGAGATCTAAATGCAATTAAGGAATGGGCTGACAACTATGGTTTGCTTGTAAATCCATCAAAGTCTCAAGCTATCGTAGTTGGTAGCAGTCAGATGAAAAGTAGATTAAATGTAAACAATTTACCTCAAGTTATTTTCAATGATCTTAATATTGCCTTCACAAATAAAACAAAGAACCTTGGGTTAATCATTGATGAAACATTGTCCTGGACCCCACATATTAATGATGTTAGTAAACGCATGCATTACACGTTTCATTCGCTCAAGCGACTCCAAAACTTTTTGCCTTTCAAAACTAAAATTATGCTGGCTCAGTCTCTATTACTCCCAATTCTCGACTACGCCGATATCTGCTTTTTGGATGTGACTGAGGAGCTTCTGAACAAACTGGAGCGCCTGCAAAATTTAGCTATTCGTTTCGTGTTTGGTCTCAAAAAATTTGATCATGTTTCTGAATTTCGCACTCAGTTAAAATGGCTCCCGATCCGCTTTCGCAGAAATGTGCACATATTATCTTTCCTTTATAAATTATTTAAAAATCCTAGATCTCCTCAGTACCTCACTTCTCGCTTTCCCCTATTACCACCCTCATCTAGATCCCAACGCTCCTGTCATATAAAAACACTAGACTATCCCCCTTCCAACACTAAATTCTTTTTCAATTCATTCACTGTCCGCGCAGCACAACTTTGGAATAAATTACCGCCTCAAATAAGAGATTGTCCATCCCTTATTGGTTTCAAAAAAAGATTGAAGGAACACTATTTGTGTCAGTTATGAATGTGTATGTATTTATAGTTGATATGTATCTAATATTTATTTGTGTTTATTATTATTTGTTTAGCACTTAGTTTTTCTATTTTTGGTTATGAGTCAAAATATCGTTTGTTTGTATTTTTTTTTTTCCTCTCTCTCTCTGTACGTATTGTAACTATCCGTCAAATAACTATTGTTGTTACTGCCTATAGGGTCGGCTGGAAGAGATCTCTTGTAGAGATAAGCTCACCTTTGTACACTTTTTTATGTAACAATGTTGTAATAATTTATGTGCAATAAAGAATATATATAAGTATGTTTATCAGTTGTCTAGTAGCCATAACACAAGCTTCGCTTACTTTGGGGCTAAATGGCGCTGTGTAATTTGTATGGCAATATTTATTTATTTATTAAATAACAATGCCCTTACGAGTGACGTCACCAAAAATTAACCAGTAGGGGACTGTAGATTTTCTTTCACGGTGGTTGGAACCCCCGCCCCGTGCCCCGTGCTGGAGCACGCGAGGAGCTCTCCTTAAATTGATAGCGTCTATAGCCGCATTATATCAGGCGGGCCATATGTTTGTTTGACACCTGACATAATAAAAAGAATATGGTGTTTGTTTAACCACACGAAGAAGCAAAAACTTTATCTCACGCTCCGTCTCGCTCCCTCTCTACCACGAACGAGTGTTACAGAGCCAAGCATGACGCGTTACATACCTGAGTCACGCGCAGTCTCTTTTACTAGCCGACTTTTGACGAGCTCGGTGGTCGAATGGTTAGCAATGGCCACTTTGACTCCGAGGTCGCGGGTTCGATTCCCGCACAAGCCAAACATTTGTGTACATGAACATGTCTGTTTGTCTTGGTCTGGGTGTTTTCTATGTATTTACAAAAAAAAATGTATTTAAGTACATTTATCAGTTATCTAGTACTCATAACACAAGCTTTGCGCTTAATTTGGGACTAGATGGCGCTATGTAAATTATCCAGAAATATTTATTTATTTACTAGCCACAAAATAAAGTATAGTGCCTAAAGAATTTTTCACTTGAAAAACGTAATGAAGAAGTTGAGGGTTAACAGGTAGTTGGTCTCTCAAAATGTCCCTTGAACGTAAAACCAGCCATAAGCATGCAGACGTTGAGTTATATTTACGGAGCCGAGTATGAAGACGTGATTTTAGAACGCTTTAAAAACGTCATTACAGAAATCTTAAGTATACGAGCTCTTTTATGCGGTGATTCCAACGTTTATAGAGCTTTCATAAATGTATTTATGACACTGTGGCGAATTTCATCTGAAAACTGTGTTTTTAAATCTTTGCGTATACGTCATACTGCAGTTAAAGAAAAATAAATGTATAGATAAAGGAAAGGAAAATAACTAACAAAAGTGTTATTCAGTCCTCAAAATACTACTAGCGCCATCTATGCGATCTGTATGTTAACTAGTAACTGAAGTAAAAACTTAGTAAAGTAGATCCGATTTGCCAGCCATAACGTGCACAGAGTTTTATTTAAAACAATCATAAAATTATTAAAAAGCTATCTTAAATAGATGCAACTTATACAATAAAAAATGGTTGTCTGTAAAGTCAATTTACGGACGATAATTTTACGTCATAAGAAAACATCGGCCGATGGAGTGGAAGGGAGATAGAAGCATCACAAGCCGAACGCGTACCGCGCTCTCGCTCGGCTCAGGCGGAACGTGACAATGAGTCATGTTTTTTTGTGCGTGCAGCTGGCGTTGATCTATTTAAAAGATATTATGACACCAAAAATACCACCAAAAAGATCTATACATTTATAAATCTTTTCGGTGGTATTTTTGAAGAAAATCTTACGCCGCTGCCTGTTCACTTGTCTGTCACAAATCTGACATTTTAACGGATCGAATAGCGGACCAAACTGTCGTATTAACCGTTTGCCCATGCGCTCGAAGTCCGGTTTCTGGTTTTTTGCCGCATCGTGCAGAGAATAGTTCACAAGAATATATAACGCTTCTTCGGTCCGTTAAAATGCTGAGTCCGTGTTGGATGTAGCCGATAGAAGATCCGCAGCATTTTACTATATTAGAGATAAGCGAGTATATGGGTCACTTGATGGAAAATAATCATCACCGCTCATAAAAATCAGCAACACCAAGGGATCCCCAATCCGTTATAAGCCATTTAAGGAAAACATTGACTCGGTTCTGGAACGGTACCATGTCTGTGAATACTGCTGATACGCATATGCAGCGCAGATATATTGGCTCACTAAGCGTATTTTACCACCTATGCCATGGAAATCCCTTCCTCCCCTTTTCCTCACAGAACGTCACGTGCAGGCTTGCGATATCACAAGTTCATCGTTGGGATCATTCCTTCGCGTACTAAAAAGTTTGGCAACTCCTATCTATGTCCCACCATTAAAAAATGGAACGCGTTGCCGGCATATGTATTTCCTCATTCATACAATATGGGATTCAAGCGAAGCGTGAAGAAACATCTTGTAGGCCAACATGGCAGCGTCAACTGACAAGACATCAAGGTCTCTTGTCCGTTGCCGATGCGATTGGGGCTCCTCTTTTCGCTTACCATCAGGCGAGGCGGAGCCAATATGCCGAGCTAATATAAAAAAAAGTGCCAATGTGGCACGGACATTAGTTAACGCATGTATGTCAGCCTTTACTCATACCAGTTGTAAATCAATCAGTGACATTCGTCGATGGGAACATCTTTTTTTACACAAAAAGAAAAGTTGGGAAACTATTTTCTCGAATTCAGCAAAAAGGAGCAGTGGAAGGTAGTATCACAACACATCACCAACGTGCAGTTCCGTAGAGCAGCCAAGTGCATTCTAAGCCCCTTTAATTGAAGAAAAACCTGTATACCAGCAGTGAGATAAGTGTGGTTTACTGAAGATATCATATTACGAGAGTGTATTAAGTCGGTTACATATTATAATAACTTAACCCATTGTAACTATTTTCGATGTAACTACGGTCAGAAGACCTACTGTTAAGGAGAATTCACCTACGGTTTATTCAACTACAATTAATTAACCTAAAGTTGATTGAAGTAACGGACGATTCACCTACTGATGATTTATTCATAAATTTTCATTTTCGTTACTCAATAACTATGCAGTGCGCTATTACTTAGCGCACGGCATAGTTATTGAGTAACGAAAATGAAAGCGCTAAGTTTTTATTAATAAAACCAAAGGGGGGACGCCCGTCATTTCGGGGGGCGAAGCCCCCCGCCATATAAGAAAAATATTGCCAACCTGAACTTCACGTAGACTTGTCGGATCGATACTAGAGTGTTTTTTGTAAGCCCGGAGGCGCTGAGGGATGGTGATCTTCTGGTATATTTGACTCACCGTTGGGCGGAGACAGTGGAAAGCAAGGGCGAGGCTTTGGCTGCTAGTCTGGACATAGCAAAATAATTTGATCGGGTGTGGCATAAAGCACTACTATCCAAGCTTCCTTCTTTTGGGTTACCCGAGAGACTCTGCACATGGATTGCCAGCTTTCTCACTGGGCGGATCATTAAAGTTGTGATTGGCGGCGCACGCTCGGATCCATTGCCCCTGAACGCTGGTTTGCCACAAGGCTGCGTATTGTCCCCCACATTGTTTCTTCTGCATATCAATGACTAGCTGCATGTATACAGCATCCATTGCTATGCAGATCACAGTACCGTGGACGCAAGATACAGTGGTCTATGCAATGTTTCTCGGGATTGCGTCGATGAGTACTGAACAAAACTAGTGTCTGAGATTGAGACGTCTCTTGGACACGTCTCTGATTGGTGTAGACTGAACTTAGTCCAGCTGAATCCCTCAAAGACACAAGTTTGTGCGTTTACCGCAAAAAAAGTCCCCATTTGTCGTATATCCCAGATTGGAAGGTACTCCCCTTACTATTAGCTCCAGCATTGGTGTCTTGGGTGTTGACATATCGAGTGATGTTCAGTTCCGTGGTCACATGGAGTGCAAGGCCAAATTGGCCTCTAGAAAAATTGGCGTCATCTGTAAAGCCAGACGGTATTTAAACCACAGCATCGCCTTCAACTGTATAAAGCCCAAGTTAGCCTCATACTGTTCACACATCTCTGGGCTGGTGCGCCCCAGTACTTATTTGCTCCATTTGACTGCATACAACGAAGAGCTGTTCGAATCGTCGGTGACCCAATGATTTCTGATCGGCTGGAGTCTCTCTCTACACGCAGAGATGTTGCATCTCTTTGCGTTCTATATTTTAATATCAAAGTTAATTAAAAAAAAATAACTATCTTGGGCAGCAATCGTATCAACGCAATAAAATCCAACACGCAATTATAGCAGACCGTAATAAAAAACTAATGAATCTGGTATGATGAACTTAGACACAACCAAACCTGTATACGATGTTTACGAAATAATATTACTAGGACACGCAACCTTCTTCTTACTTCTTGCCAGACTGCATTTTAGGGTAAAATTATTCACATGTGTCAGAGTGTATGTGTATTTCCCTTCTTCAGCGTCCTAAAAAATACATTGAAAATCTATAATATCGATATTTGGATGTAATACAATCACTTGTCCCTGTTTCAGTTTATTAAGTTTTGTTAAAATTTAATTTTGTTACCGAACGGTTTAGCCTTTACAGCATTATCTAGATGGTATTTAGATGGTTTTCTCGTGTCTACAAAATATTCAAGTACCGTACAATTAATGACAACTGCTTATCCAAAATCAAAATAAAACTACAAGTGAGGCCGTGATGAATATCGACGCGGTATACTTTTATTTCATCCAGGTTCCTGAAAAATATCGTTAGGTGTATAATGTACATGATACAGCTGACCCGATACACGTTGTCCTGTCTTCTTAACAATGAATATTGAATTCGAATTGGATTCGGGCAATCTGTCAAATGATTGACAAACGATATAAAGTTACAGAAAAGTCAATATGGTCGTTTAATTTTCTTAAATGTTCTGATTTTACGGGAATTTTCTTATTTTTTTCATTCCTAAGAACCTTCTCCTGAGATAACAAATATTATACGACATAAAAAGAAATAGCGAAATTGGTCCAGCGTAATGCCGTAGCCAAGGCAAATGGAGATTCATTTTTATATTAATACATACTTATTTGCTATCTATAAAGGAAAGGGCAAAAGCCCTCCGCCCCTCGTACTCCATGAAGAGGAACAACATGCTAATAATGTTTCTAGTGTAAAATAATCGCCTTTTTACTTATTTTATTAACATTGAAATTATGACGAGCTTTATGTATGACGATTTAGGTCGAATGGCTAGCAATAACCACTTTGACTTTGAGGTCGCGGGTTCAATCCACGGACATGACAAACATTTGTGTACATGAATATGTGTGTTTATCTTGGTCTGGGTGTTTTCTATGTATTATATGTATTTAGTACCCATAGTACAAGCTATGCTTAGTTTGGGACTAGATGGCCGTGTGTAATTTGTAGAGGAATATTTATTTATTTATTGAAAGTTTACAAATATTACCAATTTAAGTTTATTTCCGAGTCAAAACAAGTGAATTTTGATAAGGAGCAAACATTAAAATGAAATATTAAGGTCGCCAGACCCTGTTACCTACTATTTTATTATCTCTATAATAGTTACGAGCTTATAGAGCTATCGCAGTACATTATTTGTATAGTAAATGGCCAAGTTAATTGCCTATTGTCGGTATACACTCCGCACCTTACAACTCAGTTATAACGCACTTGGGTAATTAAAATGAAATAGGATACTACCCTTTTTGAATGCGGCAACACTCTGGGGTAGTTCTGACTTTACTATTGCTTTGAATTTTGCCCTTAGGATCAGTAGTACCATTGACTAGTACCATTGATGGTACAAGTGACCCAACTTTGTATCTCTAGTACCATCAATGGTACTAGTGACACTAATTTGCGATCAGTTGTACCATCATAAATATTGGTTGTATCACTAGTACCATTAATGGTACTAGTGATACAATCAATATTTACTATATTATAAACTATGTACTTACAACTAAACAAACGCGAAGTATAGACAAAGTATTATAAATACTGTAGGTATTGTATTGACTGATATGCCAAGTACTGGCCACTTGAAATCCCTTTTTTAACCGACTTCAAAAAAGGAGGAGGTTCACAATTCGACTGAATATTTTTTTGTATGTATGTTATTTGTATCTTCGCGAATTGTGAACCGATTTTCAAAATTCTTTTTTTATTTGAAAGGGTATGATTGCAAGATGGTCCCATATTCACGAAGTCAGGATCTGATGATGTGATCCCAGGGAAATCAAGGGAAACTCTTAAATTTTAAGCACGTATGGTCAAATTCTTTTTTTTTATTTAAAAGCGTATGATTGCGAGGTGGTTCCATATTCACCAAGTCAGGGTCTAGTGAGGGGATCCCAGAAAAATCGATGGAAACCCTTAAATTTGCCCTGTTGCCAGCTGAAGTCGGTTTTTATTTTTTCTTAAAAATCATTAATTATCCACGTAACTAAACTTACGTAACCAGTTACAAGAGAAAAATTTTTTTTCGCTGTTTGGTAACTAGTTGTGAAAGAAGAATATTTTTTTCCTCTTTGGTAACTTTTGATAGTTACGAACGTAAACTAGTCGCATTTCGTGAATCAGTCACATTTTTTTTATTTTACGTCGGGTGGCAAACCAAGCATATGGCCTACTTGATGTGTGTATAAAAGCGCGCAACAAATGCTACTTGTGTGTTACCACCCCGGTCGCTGGCGCTCCTCAGGAGCGTCCTGGTAACCTCACTCACTCGCAGAAAACTACCATTCACTAGGGATTTCTTATTTGGTTGCTGTAGAGGTACTTTTCCAGACGGGCTATCGTCATGGCCTACTTCTCACTAACCTTGCCTTCTTGTTATTTTTTAGGGTGTACCACGTGCAGGTAAAGTTGGTTTGTCTTGTCTCTAAAGATGATATTGAGCCCCCTACACCACAAAATAAAAATACCACAGAATAACTAATAGTACTTACATACGAAATTAGCACTCTCGCAACTGAAAGGAGTTTCCTCTCCCGCTCCCCCGCTTAAACCCGCGGGCGCAAAATAGTTTCAACTCGCTTGACGCCATAGAACGCCTCGGGTCGGTATTCATTTGTTTTCTCAACCCCAGCTCAAGTGGCCAGGTTGTGATAGTGATATACAATATGTATAATCACATAGGTACTTAAAACCTCTTTGTTAGTAAATTTTTTATACTTAACACATCGCAAAACCATTCTTAACACATCCCAAAACAATCCTTATCATATCCCAAAACCTTCCTTAACATATCCCAAAACAATCCTTAACACATCCCAAAACCATCCTGAATACATCCTAAAACAATCCTAAACACATCCCAAAACCATCCTTAACACATCCCAAAATCATCCTTAACACATCCCAAAACCATCCTAAACACATCCCAAAATCATCCTAAACACATCCCTAAACCATCCTAAACACATCCCAAAACCATCCTTCACACATCCCAAAACCATCCTAAACACATCCCAAAATCATCCTTAACACATCCCAAAACCATCCTAAACACATCCCAAAATCATCCTAAACACATCCCAAAACCATCCTTAACACATCCCAAAACCATCCTAAACACATCCCAAAATCATCCTAAACACATCCCAAAACCATCCTTAACACATCCCAAAACCATCCTTAACACATCCCAAAATCATCCTTAACACATCCCAAAATCATCCTTAACACATCCCAAAACCATCCTAAACACATCCCAAAACCATCCTTAACACATCCCAAAACCATCCTAAACACATCCCAAAATCATCCTAAACACATCCCAAAACCATCCTTAACACATCCCAAAACCATCCTTAACACATCCCAAAATCATCCTTAACACATCCCAAAATCATCCTTAACACATCCCAAAACCATCCTAAACACATCCCAAAATCATCCTAAACACATCCCAAAACCATCCTTAACACATCCCAAAATCATCCTTAACACATCCCAAAACCATCCTAAACACATCCCAAAACCATCCTAAACACATCCCAAAATCATCCTAAACACATCCCAAAACCATCCTTAACACATCCCAAAACCATCCTAAACACATCCCAAAATCATCCTAAACACATCCCAAAACCATCCTTAACACATCCCAAAACCATCCTTAACACATCCCAAAATCATCCTTAACACATCCCAAAATCATCCTTAACACATCCCAAAACCATCCTAAACACATCCCAAAACCATCCTAAACACATCCCAAAATCATCCTAAACACATCCCAAAAGCATCCTTAACACATCCCAAAACCATCCTTAACACATCCCAAAACAATCCTTAACACATCCCAAAACCATCCTTAACACATCCCAAAACAATCCATAACACATCCTAAAACAATCCTGAATACATCCCAAAAACATCCTGATCACGGGGAATATCTTTAGTTTTCTTTAATGGTACAAGAGATACAAAATTGTATCATTAGTTCCATCAGTTATCACAGGGAATATCTTTAGTTTTCTTTAATGGTACTAGAGATACAAAGTTGTGTCACTTGTACCATCAATGGTACTAGTCAATGGTACTACTGATCTTAAGGCGAATTTTGGTGGCACAAATTTTGATGTCATAATTATTATCCGCTGAATTGCCCGTGTCGACCTACGGTCGACAAGTGACGTCACGACCTTGAAACGCTTGAATTGCCCGTGTCGACCTACGGTCGACATTTGCAGTTTGGCGTTCAGTTTTGGGCAGATTGAACAATACTCATCTGTCATACATTCAGGCCCATTTGTTTATGTTTTTTTCGTTTCTCCGCCATATTAGCTATCGGATTAAGGCCAAAGAATCAAACTCAATGGAAAAAAAAATAAAAAAAGGGGTTTAAGAGACTCGCCTTAACAGCGCCAGATGTTCGGGCCGGTGTCAAGTGCTATAAAAACTTATTTTGTTTAGGTAAGTGTAGGTTTTTGTTTATTAACATCGGGTTTTATCTCCCTAGCGTATTTTTAAATAAAAAACTATACGTTATCGCCTTAGTTCATAAGGTATTTTTTTGAATACAAGTAGGGCTATGAAACACCACTTGAGAATGTTTAGACCATCGTAATTCTACACTATAGTCGAGTGTTGAACAAAAAAAGACGGCATTGTATAGTGCTGTTCTTAGTAAACGTAAAAAACACCACTTGTAGGCACTCAATAACAAAATTGCGTCTCAATGACCGTTTTTATGGGGCCCCGACCACCCGCGGCGCCGGGCAGGTAGGAACAAAAAACAAATGGGCATAGTTCCGCCGCGTTTTTGCGCGGGGGGGGGCGCGGGGGGCTCAACGTGGGGGGCAAAAGAGCGGTTATAGAGATTCCGATCTTTGATGAAATACAATAAAATCTTTAATGATCTACGGTGCAGATACTTGGACGTTGGGCTGGTTCACTGACTAAAAGTCGCACAGCGAGTGATGGAGTGAGCAATGCTTGGAGTTTCTCTAAGGGATCGAATCCGGAATCGACGGAGAACCAAAGTATTGTCGCCATAGCTCTCAAAGTCAGCGAGTTGAAGTGGCAGTGGGCTGGCTACATCTGCTGAGTCAGTGGTGGCAGATGGGGGAGGAAAGTCCTAGAGTGGATACCACGTATGGGGCGACGAAGCTTAGGATACTCTCTCTCTCTCTCTAGATGGACCAACGATCTCAAAAAAGTGGCTGGTAGCTGTTCGATGCGGGAAGCGGAGAATTGCATATGGTGGAAAGCATTGGGAAAGGCATACATTCAGCAGGCTGATAATGATGATGATGATGAAAATCTTCTACAAAAAAGTAATATTACCAGGGTATATAAAACCCGATTGCATTAGGGTTATGTTCTATGCATAAGTCTATGTATATATATTAAAATTCATGTATGATACAGATTATATAGCTTATCCAGCTTGTCTTTCAGGCTTAAGCTTTCGGAGTGTAAGTGGTTCATCAACATGTTTGAGCCGAAGCCAACCTCAACTGCACGACGCACACTCTGCTGACCGACGAACGAGGCTCTAGTGAAAAGAAAGGTAGGGCATAGCGTATTTTGTAAGCTGCCCAACTGGGGTAGTACCGCCACCTCACAGAATACCGCAGCCCAGTAACTATTCCCTTGATGGTTGTTGCGTACCTGCGATTGAGTAAGGTGGCCAAGAAGTAAGGAGTTGCCGTGGCAGAGAGAGTGAGTATTCCATGTGGCGAGCATCAGGCAGGCCGTATGCTTGTTTGTCACCCGACGTAGTATAAAAAAATATATTTATCATCAGCTTCTTAGTCAACCCAAGTTGTTCGCTAAGAAATAGGTCTGGAATATTTATCTCAAAATCCCACACTTTCTATTACCCTGAGCCGCACTGTTACAATATCTCAAAAGACCATTAAATTATACTCGCATTTCATTCATTAAATTATAGGGTTCTACAAATTTTGTGGAACCCTTTTTCAGTTCCTTAAAACACACACATTGGATCTCCTAAGTTAAAATTTCAATTTCATATCTCCTTCCTCCGATCTTCAGTTCTTCATTCTTCCCTGCACCTCACTCAATAAATTTTAAGTACTAACTGTAAAGTACTATAACTTATACTGTGCTGTAACCGATTTATTTGCAAACATCGCTTCTCCTTTCTGTGCTTTTTAATTTGTAAGGTACCCCAAATTTTGTTTCACCAGTTAACGAAATTAAATTTTCAATGGATTAATTTACGCTCAATTTTCGCCACATTCACTATTTTATCAGGAATAATCTGGCTGCCAAATAATCGATTTCGAATGTTGAAAAGTGGGTTTCGATACAATTTTAATACTTGATAAAATCTGATACGAAATTGGAATTATTATGATAATCGAAGGTTATCTTCAAACACTTTATCCAGTTTGTCCTCTACAAATAAAATTATGATAAACACATTCTATGAATATGAATCGGCAGTTTATTATTATCGCACACACAAGTCTGGCCATGCTTCGCCGGTGATCGAACCCGGGACCTTTTCAAATACTGAGTTGGTCGTATTATTTACATATATTTTTAGGAATCCCTTGGTGTTGCTGATCTTTATGGGCGGTGGTGATTACTTTCCATCAGGTGACCCACATGCTGGTTTGCCCCTGTCATATAAAAAAATGGATTGTGATTTTTTTCAAAGAAGGATTGGAGAGTGACGATACTTTTTATCCTAGAAAAACATACCTTTACCTAGGGAACCAAATATTTTATTAAAAGACCATACGGGCAAAGCCACTGGTAACAGCTAATTATAAATAAAACATGGATAAAAGATTACCGACCGAACATATCGATTTAACCCCACGTGTCAAAAACTTCTGTACTGTTTCCCAGCATTCATTAGAGGGTTAAAGATGACGAGCCAGTTATACTCCAAACTTGTGCCATATTTCTTGTTAATACTGCATCCAACTCCAGTTTTCATTTAAACTCCGCAGCCATTAGACCTCGCCAAAGCTGGCGACTTCGCTCGAAGTAACTCTGTCCCGGTGCGTCGCGGTGCTCTCGTAACTTATGTGACCTAGATTGTATTCATGTTACTTCGTGTATATGTTTGCAATTTCATTTAGGCGTCACTAGGGCATGTATACTATACGTCAATTTATAAGTAAACCGACCCTACGTAGACCCTCTTGGATTAAACCTATTTATTGTTACGTATATTACATACGACATAATGTTAGGATATGGGTCTCTACTCAATCGAAGCGATTAAGAGCCAGCTCCACTAACATACTTAACTGCTGGTTGGCTGGTTAGCTAGGCATTCTCAGAGAATCGAGAAGAGAAGTGAGCGTGCCTTACAACTCCGGTATCTGTCATGGACATCAGGTAGCCCAAGTGTGGATACAATTACACTAGGTGTAAAGAGTGCATCGGAAAGTGAGCAAGCGACCCTCTTTAGGAGAGTGCACCTACAGCTCTGGTACCCGTCATGGAGATTGGGGAGTGGTGGTAAGGCACGATGCTTGGGAAACCGAGCGTCGGTCGCCGGAAGCTACTCGACTTAAGAGTGCCTATGTAATCTGCTTGCAGGCTAAAGGGGAGTAAGATCTGGTATCAATCCGTTTAAAGGCCTGGTTGTTTTACTGGGCAAGAGACTCGCAACCCTGTGATATAACTGAAAGGTTGGTGCACAGGGGAGCATTAGCTGTAGGCATAGGGCCGTTGCTGGTTGGAAGAAGCAAGTGTTTTCAAGCCGAACCCACTACTACTAACACATGCAGACCTGCAAACTGCATGCGTTTCGGCTATAAAATTCCAAACAAACTGAGTTCTACAACTCGGGGAAATACTCAGACGGTACCCCTCCCAATTAAGAGCGTGCCCAGGTTCGTAGTCCGGGACGATTACTAAAAGAAAAACCTTCCCGCCCTGCCGACCCTTAGAGGATAGGTACACAATTCGTACGCGCTATAACATATTATTATTCCACTGTCTGGGGTGAAATAGTACTGAAGTGCCGTAGTTTAGTTAGATTAAATGCTTATTCCTCTTACTTTTTCTTTAATATTTTGGTAAAGTTCACTTTTTCATTTTCACTTATATAGATTTAAAGAAATTTATAAAGTAATATAAATAGTGTGTTACATGTAACGTTCTTATTTAGTTAGAGTCGATATTAAGATTTTAAATAATTCAGACTTTCTTACTGCATTATTGCTATTGAAGGTCCGCATGGACTCAAATATCCATAATGGCCGTTTTTTATGAAGGAATTTACCAGAAAAAGAAAAACACACGTGTGCTCGCGTCACGGTTCAGCGGGCAATAACGAACTAAGAGGCTATTAGGGTAGGGCAAGGCGGATGCTCGTTAGATGTTGACGGAATAATGTAAAATGAGTTTTCTCGCGGGTCCCTATGGACTCATAGAGCATTTGGTGGGTTAAATAAAAGAAATAAGAAATAAAATAAATTGAGATAAAAAGTCGCTTGCATGTACATTATACTGAATCAACTTTTAACACTATGCTATTGCTTTTTGGCCTATGGGTCAAACATAGATGTATACAATTCAGAACTGTCAACCACACTTGTACGTACTCGTATTGCAACTAATTATTGCTTAGTAGCTGGCGAAATCAATCTAGGGCATATCGAGCCTGGCTGAGGAAGCAGGACTACCGGACAGAAGACCCCAGCCAAATAACTATGCCCTTGATGATCGTTGTATTCCAGGGGGTATGTGAGGTCTCCAGATGAAAGGAGATGCTGCGATAGTAACTGGGCTACCAGCGTGTGAGCAATATTACTTGTATTGTAATTTTCTATACACTATGGTAACTGCTTTACATCAGGCGGGCCGTACATTTGATTAGAATTCCGACCGGTACGACGTGGTATCTATAGATATACATATATGTATTATCATAGAGAAGGAAACGCCGAAAATGATGCACCTCGTGTGATTATAATAGCTACGGGAACTGCTTTACACCATGTGGGCCGGATGCTTGTTTGCCACCCGACATGGTATAAAAATATCGATGTGACTTGAAATAAATTTAGCTGCAACTGTGTTGCATTTAACATTTACATTAGGCTCTCAGCCAGGCGAGCATATACAACTCTCAAAAGACGTGCTACGGTGACGCGATGATACGTGTGCTGAGGCACTTATATTGACATTGCCTGATACTCAGACTTATATCATCTACCAGTCATCCAACAGGAACGTCTAAACAGAGTAATCATGCGGGCATGCGGGGCGAGGGAGGGGCAGGCGCGAGTAGCCCTCGTTACTCGCGATACTGTACTTAAAAGAGGTATGTCTTGACGCCAGTGGCGTTTCGCGAAACTTCGAAGGTATTGTTCTACTCGTAGTTTTTAGGGTTCCGTACCTCAAAAGGAAAGGAAGGTCTGTTTGTCTGTCTGTCTGTCTGTTTGTCTGTCTGTCTGTTTGTCTGTCTGTCTGTCAAGACCCTTTATCTCGAGAATGCGTGAAGGTATCAAGGTGAAATTTGAACTGTATACTCAGGTCTACGGTCCCATGTAGTTGTAAAAAAATCAAACTGATAAGTTTACGTAAAAAAAAGATACGGCCGCTTATTCATCAAAAAACGCATGTTGCGACACATTTTCAAGGGAATCAAAACCCATAGGGTTCTTCCCGTTGACCTAGAACTGTAAAATTTAGCAAGCAACATCGTTATAGACTATAAATACAAGAATAAATCTCAAAACTATACATTTGTAATTAAATCTTAAAAAATAGGGGACCTATATTTTTTATTTCAATTGAATTTCAAATTAAAGCCACTGGAAAAAAATGGGATATCATATGAAAGGGCTTGAAGTGCACAATGCAAAATATATTTTATTTATTTTTCCGACGGATTATTTCTTATTTAAAATGAAAAATATCAAATTTATAATGATGTACGGAACACTCGGTGGGCGAGTCGGACTCGCACTTGTCCGGTTTTTTATTTATACTTATGCTTATATCTAATCTCACTACCTTACTCTCCTTTAGGTATGGGACTTTAATAGTATAAGTTTTCATAATGATTATCAAAGTCAAAATTAATTTTAATTTTATCTACAAAATCTCTGTCTAATAAATCAACTTTTTCATAATTATTATTAATTAACTTAGTCTAGAAATTACAAAAAACGACCTGACAAGTTCACCTTTTATCGAACTGGCAGATATTTAATTACGTTTCACGTCATGTGATAATTAATTCTACTCGATAGGTTTTTTGCAATAAACTGGAATATTTTTAATAAGCGTCTACTTAGAAATATATAAGAAGCCTCGCTTAAGGTATAACATGATACTATATTATATTTACTCGACTGCTCCAAAAGGACGTTATGGTTTTCGAGAGATAACTAAAAAGCATGATGGATATTAGCTTGAGAGGTGTTGTTAGATTCAGTTTAATTGTGAGTGTAAAACAGGGTACATGACAATAAATAATAAATAAAAATTTGCGGATTTTTGGCGACAAATGTTATATTGAAAAACTTACAAAATATCGTACGCAAGATCACTCCGAAAGGAAATGAAATTAGTAGAATTTTGCAGTTTTTTTTAATTCAGTTAATAATTTAAAAATATATTTATTGAAACAAAATAAACCCATATCTCAAAGACCGTATTCTGTCTTAATGATTATCACAGTAAAACTCGCACAAAGTTTCCATATGTTCTGTCGTAAAGTCAAACTGAATTAGCTGAGAAACTTGATATCTATATGCAGCGACCCTTTACACAGCTAATTGGAATACCTAAACTCAAGGCATTGTTTTAGCAGCGAGCGTCTCTTTGCTAGTTTGGATAGTACATGCCGTTGTTATTCCAGCATGCATTAGCTCGTATCCAGCTGAATTTATATATAATGGCGGCTCTACATTAGTGCCGCGAAATTATGTCATGAATTCGCGCCGTGATTTTACGGTAGAACTTGTGCCACTCTACATTCACGGGTGACACATTCGTGAGTGAAACCTGCCGCGAAATGGATGTGGAAGCTGCGGCTGCAATAACAAATATGTAAATAAAAAGTACAAAATAAGCAAATAATTAGAAATCGTTGGAGAAGAAGAAGATGGTGGATGACTGAAATTGTAATGACTTGTAATGGTGATTTTTTGAATTCCGTAGTACATTTTACGAATGATAATGTTCTTTAGATTTAGATGCGCTTTCTAAAGCGCATTTCCATTTCGTTGTTCCAAGTGTTAGGCTGCTACGCTGCCATCCTGGTTATTTTTTTATTGATAATAATTACAATCTACAGACCTCGGGGTCCTTTTGTTACCAATTTTCTATTTTTCTGTCACAATTTTCTTATAATTAATTTATTTCACGTAGCTGTTATACTAATAATTATACTATTGTCTAATACTAACCATTTTAGCTGCGAATGCACGCATCCGTATGCATCGTCAAGAGTAAATTGGCAATGCGCCGTGAATGTGGATGTGTACGCGCGCACACCGCGCAAACGAAACGCGAACACTTTGTCGCAGGATAAAATACCGACTCCGATCGGGGAACAGGCGCGAATGCCCGTGAACCTAGCGAAAACCATTTACAGTCACGTTTACGCCTGTTTGCGGAGCTTCGCGTCACAAATGTGGATTAACTTTAAAATAATAGTTCTGTGGCTAAAAAAGTTAAAAATCTTTCTTAAATCATGTTCTTTTTCAGCCTGTTGTCGCCCAAAGCTGAGTATAGAGCTCTTGCATTACACGTCATTCGTTTTGATCTCAAGCTTTCCTCATCAATTTTCCAATAAATTTGATAAGGCCGTCAGTCCATCGCACGGTTGCCTGCTCATCTGTTTGTTTATGTGACCAGTTCTGGGTCTCCACTGAAGTACCTACATATTTACCCTACTCAATGTCTTTTCTGCGGCATGTGGCCCGCCCAATCCACTCCCTTCGAGCCTTCATTATTTTCAGGATATCTGTGTTTCTGATTTTGTCACGGAGAGAAATACCTTTTCTCAGTGTCTTACAGCTTATCGATGACTTGGGCATACATCCAGCTCCATACATCATCAC
The DNA here is from genome assembly GCA_937001555.2 of Hypsopygia costalis. Taxonomy (NCBI): domain Eukaryota; kingdom Metazoa; phylum Arthropoda; class Insecta; order Lepidoptera; family Pyralidae; genus Hypsopygia; species Hypsopygia costalis. The sequence continues at coordinate 32,987,152 of OW443329.2, forward strand.
TGGAAGGACACATTGTTCAAAAGCTCGGCGTTTGTTATATATATGTTTATAGGTATGTCTCCCTTAAACACGTCGGACAGTTTGCCGAATGCTTCCTATCCTGAATACGGCGTTGGTTCTCTTTATTTTGCTCGTACATATCCAGGCTATCTATCGGCCCAAGGCAGGCATACCCATCAACTCTCTCCACAGCGTGTTCATGTACAGCAATGTGGTTGGCGTTAGTGTTCTTACAAATAATCTTTGTTTTTGCGATATTAATTTTTAACTCCAAAATCCAGTGCCCATTTGACAGCGGCGCGTAGTGGTCGTGTCACAGTGTCTTATAGGTTTATTGAGCGATAGTTAGTTATTACCTGCAAAACCGGTTATAACACCGCGCGGCCGCCGCCGCAGGTAGCCGGCGCGGTTTGTTTACATTATGGAGGACGAAGATTTGATAAATACTTGCAATAAGAGTGATTCGGAGATAGATGATATTATTAAGGAATGCGAACGGGAACTTCAAGACATTAATTCTAAGAGCCAGAACTTCGAATATGATAAAAATGTGGAGAAAAGAGTGCGTGAACAAAGTGATGACGAGAGTGGTTATACAGTGGTTACAAGGAGAAAACCTAAACGCCTAATCAGAAGCGACTCGTTGGACTATAACAATATTTTGAATGTGAAAGATAATAACGAAGTATGCATAACCTCCTTGGAGGTATTACCCAAACAGATCGCTTTAGCTAAATTAATGAATGCAGAAAGGATCGACAACATTTCTAAGATTAAATATAAGAGCCCATACAAAGTGATTATTGAATTTACTGACAAAAGTTCCGCCGAAAAACTTGTAAAATGTCAAAGAATAATAGACTTAGGATACAGAAGTCAACTAACCTCAGAGTTAAATATAACCTACGGTGTTATCAAAGGAATCGACTTGGATTTAAAAGATGAGGATATTTTGTCTATTTTAGAAACAACCACTCCCATTTCATCTACAAAGAGATTAAAACGTTTAGATATAGACGGAAAATGGACAGACAGTGAGTCAGTTCGAGTTGGCTTCAAAAGTAACGTCATACCCGACTTTGTCTATGTTTATGGATGTAGACTAAAAGTGGAATCATATGTATTTCCAGTGACACAGTGCTCCGTATGCTGGAAATTTGGACACCACAAAAAATTCTGTCCCTCTAATAAGTGCTATTGCCCAAAATGCGGGGAAAATCACGTAAACTGCGAGACGAAAGAGTACCGCTGCGTAAACTGCAAAGGTAAACATATGACAATAGATAAGAGTTGTCCAATGTTTATTAAGGAAAAAAAAATTCGTCACATTATGAGTAGAGACAATATACCTTACCGCATTGCTCTTGAGGTATATCTAAAAGAAAAGAAAGTTGTGCATGATTTTTCTTTTCCTCCCCTTTCTAATGACACACCCATTGTGCCGAAAAGACAAACGTTTGCTGATAGATCATATTATAGTGTGCTAACTACACAAGCAATAGTTCACGATACCCCAGCAAACAGTGAGAGAGAAATTCAACCAGAGTCATCGGTAAATCGGCTACAGGCTGCGAGTGAAAAGGAGAAAAAGCGCAAAAAGCAAGTAAAAAAAAAGTATATTCACGAAGAACAGCCGTTTATAGAAGATGATGACGAAGAGTCTACGTTAAGCGCTATGGAATTTAATGAGAGTGAGGGATACAACAAAATAGAGGAGAATAGCTTAAAAAGAATTATACTGAAACTTAAGAAAATAATATCATCCAGAGAGAAATTTGAAGAAAAGCTAATAGAATTTCTTAAAGTTATGTTTGAGGAGTGTAAAATATTTTTGGTGAATCTTTTTAGCGGTGAAACACTAATGGATAAATTATTTAGTCTAGTCACTAATTATGGATAGTACAGCTTTAAGACATTGCTCCTTAAACATATTTCAGTGGAATGCACAAAGTTTGCGGCCCAAGTCAGTGATATTTGGTGAGCTTTTAAATCAACAGAAAGTGCATATTGCGATTATTAGCGAGACCTGGTTAGAGCCAGAAAGTTCATTTAGATTATCGGGATATAATATATATAGAAAAGATAGGGTCGATTCATATGGTGGTGTTGCAATTTTGGTCCATAAATCAATAAAAACTCAAGTATGTACAGTTAATGCTTCTATAAATCCAGGGATTGAACTTGTCCACATCAGACTGCTAAACTGTAAGTATTTAGAAAACATTGTATCTATCTACTGCCCATCTTCTGTTACTACTACTGATGCGGACTGGGAGACTGTTTTTTCATTATGTCCTAAAAAATCGTTAATAGCAGGGGACTTCAATGGCCACCACACAAATTGGTCATACAAAACTGATAGCAGGGGAACTCAATTATTCGATGTTTCATTGAGTAATGGTTTCTGTCATCTTAACACTGGTCATCACACTAGAGTAAAGTTAGTTGAAGGTGTAGTACAGCAGACTTCTCCTGATATTACGTTTGTATCTTCCGATATAGCCATATATTTTGAGTGGAAAGTATTTAATGAAAACCTAGGAAGCGACCACCTTATTATTGACATTAATATGAGATATAATTCCAAATTATACTTTACAGAAAAACTAAATTTCAAAAAAGCAGATTGGCTCGCCTATCGTAAAAGTCTCGAAAAATCTTTTGAGAATATTAATAGCTTGACGAATAATAAAAGTATTCAAAACCAGTATGACCTTTTTCTGGAACAAATTAAAGTAGCAGTAAACAAAAACATTCCTTTAGTTAAAATATGTACCAACCCCGAGTCTAAATTCAAACCAAAACAGTACTGGAACTCGACATTGTCTGAAGCAGTTGCGAAACGAAGATTAGCTTTAAGTAAATTTAGAAGAAACCCCACCCCAGAAAATCTACAAAATCTAGAAAGAAAAACTAAGGAAGCAAAAAATGTAATTAACCAAGCTAAATCTGAAAATTGGCGTAAATTCTGTAGTAGACTCGATGAATCTTCTTCAGTTTCAGATATGTGGTTACACATGCGTTGGATTAAAGGTATTCAGAAACCTAAGTTTAACCCACCTGATGATAAGATAGACGATTTATTAAGTTCTCTAACTCCTGACACAGTTCGTAATTTGCCACCGCTTTTTAACTCATCTAATGACTTGCTAGAAAAAGCTTTTACATTGAGTGAGTTAGATAATAGTATAAAATGTAAAGACACTGCCCCTGGTTGTGACGGTATTACATACTCTATGATACACAATCTGCCAGACATAGGAAAATTATACTTACTAACTTTGTACAATCTTATCTTTCAAACTGGTTATATTCCATCTCAGTGGCGCAGTACATTGATTGTTCCTATTCCTAAAACTTCTAATGAATCAAATCATGATGTCAAGCTTAGACCGATATCACTGATGTCATGTTTATGCAAAATTTTTCATTCCATGATTGCAAAGCGATTAGAGTGGTATATTGAAAAGAATGAATTTTTATCCTCTTATACTTCCGGCTTTCGGAGAGCTCAATCATGTTTGGATTGTTTAACTAGACTTACATCAAGTATCCAAATAGGCTTCTCTAAAAATATACCAACACTTAGCTGTTTTTTGGATATAGAAAATGCCTATAACAACATTGCTATCTCGAAATTAATGGTGATAATGGATGATCTCAATGTAGGTAAAAAGATTTGCAGTTACCTATGGTCCTTCTTGAATGACAGAGAGCTTAAAATAAAAAAAGGAAATAACACTATATCGAGATGGACTAACAAAGGTCTAGCTCAAGGAGATCCTATATCTCCCTTATTATTCAATATTGCAACATACAGCATATGCAATCAAATCAGTAACGTTCAGATATGCCAGTATGCTGATGATTATGCGCTATTTGTGAGTAATAAAGATTTGTCCTACTGTGAACGTAATATGCAATCCGCTTTAAACTCCATGATATCAATTTTGAATGAGCTGGGTCTAGATCTATCCCCGAGTAAATCTAAATATTGCCTTTTCAGTAGAGGTTTCAGAAAACAACTAGTAGAACTTCAGATAAATCATTGCGGCCTAAATTCAACTGACTGTATAAAATACCTAGGTCTTTGGATGGATAGATCTCTTTTATGGCGAAAACATATAAATGAAACGGTGGCCAAAACTGCAAAATTTTTGAATATGTTAAAAATGCTCACTGGACCTGGTTGGGGAGTTCATCCGAAACATTTGCGCACACTATATATCTCCTTAATTAGAAGTAGAATGGACTACGCTAGCTTTTTATATGACTCTGCAGCAAAAACTCATACAACAAAATTAGATAAAATTCAAAATCAAGCGCTAAGAATAATAGGAGGGTTTATTAAAAGCTCACCAATCCATGTCATGGAAAGTGAATTGTGCATCCCACCATTACATCTGAGAAGAAAGTACCTTGCATATAAGTTCTGTCTAAAAGCCCAGTCATGGTCAAATAACCATATTATAGAACTTTTGACCAACTTAGAAGGCCATTGCAATAGTATATATTGGCGTAAAAAGAAGAAACCACTGCTAGTCGTGACATATCAAGAGACAAAATTATATAATATTCATTCGGCCTATCCATTAGAAATGTTTACATTAGATATTTGGCTATCATATATTGAGATTAAAAAGATAATAGATTTAAACTTAAATAGTGTTACAGATGCTAAAAGAAATATGAACTTGAACATCTTGAAATATAATATATTGAGAGAAATATACATTAAATATAATAATTGGAAAAAGATCTATACAGATGGTTCAAAAACTGGCAATGCAAGGGGAGCGGCCTTTTATGATTCTTCTCAGGCGCATAGTAGTATGTTTCAAATAGATGTGGATATTTCTGTTATGTCTTTAGAACTATTGGCAATATCGAAAGCTTTAGAATATGTCATAGGTTGTGAGCGACAAAATGTTGTTATAATTTCTGACAGCAAGAGTGCTCTACAGCATTTGGCTCGATGCGCCTCTGGAGTCAGAGGTGTATCGATAGCCTATGCTATTCTCAGACAGATTCTTTTACTTCAGAATAAAGGTGTTACTTTAAGACTGCAGTGGATACCATCCCATATTGGGATAAGCGGAAATGAGAAAGCTGATCAATTAGCAAAAATGGCCACCACTATGGGTACGGAAATATTAATTAAACCTTACTTTTCGGAAATTTTAAACACATTCAAAACATCAATATTTAATCTGTGGGTGGAATACTTTAATAACATATCACAAACAAAAGGAATTTGGTACAAAAGTATAAAAAATCAGCTTTCTCAACTCCCATGGTTTGCAACTGCCGACTTAAGCAGGCGTTATACAGTTTTAGCTCACAGAATTCGTTCAGGCCACATTCCATCGGGAAAATTTGGACATCTCATGAAAAAAGTTGACTCTGCTAACTGTATTGAGTGCGGTGTTATTGACGATGTACATCATGTCTTGATGGAGTGCGTGAAGAATGATTGTGAAAGAAATGCTCTGGTGTCCGATTTTGGGATAAATGTCTGGGATGTAGGAGCTTTTCACGGCATTCTAGCCCACCCAACATCTTCTGGGGCTAAAGCTGTATACGATATGGTAGCACGTCGGTTATGAATTACGATGTATGTATGGATGCTTATGCCTATATGCATACGTCTATATGTATATGTGTGTTTTTATGTATGCGTGTAATGTAAATATGTGTATGAAATCTAAAGTGTAAAATAGGATAAGGTACGATGGGACTGACATGTCTTTTTAAGACCAAAGTCCCTAAATAAAATAAAGAAAAAAAAAAAAAAAAAAAAAACTCCAAAATCGCTGATACTTCGTACAATTCCTCGACCATGACTTCCTAGTTTTCGGCAAAGAGTATGATCTTCGTCCGCAAATCGAAGATGAGTTAGACATTTGCCGTTAATGTTTCGGCCTCTGTTTGACCAGACGAGAAGCTTGAATAAATCTTCTAAACATGAAGTAATTAGTTTTCGTGAAATAATGTCTCTTTGTTCACTAAACTCCTATTTTCACAAATATTAGGTTAGATACTTTGTGTTGTTTGACTTACTTTCCAGCGGTATGATAAACCGCTTTGATGGCATCTATATACCTGGTGTCAACTAGGCATCTTTGTAGAGACTGTACTACAGTATAATGTTCCACTGTATCAAACACCTTTGCAAAATCGATGAAAGCCACCACTAAGGGCACACACTTCTCTATAACTTCGATATCGAGTATATTAGTTAAACGTAAAGTTATTTACTTCATCAACCTTATTCATCCCATTGATGGGATATGGGTCTCCCCGCAATCCAAGGGGTTTAGAGCATACTCCACCACGTTGCTTGATTGCGGGTTGGTGGAGAATAAAGATGTAACCTTAGCTTAATTATGTCTTAGTTATTACTATCGCTGTGGCTTGTGGAGGGTAACCCATAAAATCAAAACCACGACTTCATCCGCATGGACTTCACATAATAAATAATTATTGTCAATTAAATAAATAAAACTAAATATGATTAAAATAACACATATATCTCGTATGCATATAGACATTGACCTGTTAAAATTTTATTATATGTATTCATTAGTTTTATGTGAAGCACTCTTTCGCCAGCGCCATATTTGCCAGTTGGCAGGGTGCATCAGGTGCGTGGAATACTTCAAAATCAGCATGAACCCCTTACACACCAATAAGCCAATATCTTTTGTGATTCTGTAATAGTTAAGTCATAAAATAAAGGCTACGCAAGAAAACCACAATGAAGATCTAATGGACTCTATAATAATAAAGATAATGCATCACTCAAAAAGACAAAAGGAGCCCTTATCAGCGTTACGAGTGTTGTAATGTGTACATTTTTGCGCAAATAAAGTGAGGTGCCTGTGAAGAGTTTGAGAGGTGTCATTGTTCGGCTAAATGAAATCATTAACCGGATACCCGTAGATACCACAACACAACAAAGGAAAAACTCTGCCGCCACTATCCCGCAGACGAAATTAGAAGGATAGTAGGGTAACCATGACGTTATAAAGGGTGAGTTAGTTTTGTTATTTTACGTGAATTAAATGAGAATATCTTTAAAAATGGGTTTTCTGGGATGCACGAGAAAAAATCATGCTCAATTTACGTGCCGAGCATCTGCTATACACTGAAGTCCAAGGAAAGAAAAAGCAAAAATATGCCTTTCTAATTTGAAAAGTAACGTCAATCAAAAGTGGTATTTATGATGCCTACAATAATGTAAAAATACTTTTTATTTTAAGATTTTGTTTAAGTACTTTGTCGACGTCACTAATATCAAATTACACATTTCTAGTACCGTGTTTCACCGATTTAAGTCGCGGACACACAGATGGATGGACATGGAATAACTGTATAAAATTGGAAGTTTGTTTGGTGACACTTAAAAATTATACATTAAACCAAATACATCCCTGCAAAAATCACGGTCACCCTACCAATATGAGCTTGAGACAAAAATGTTGCGAGGAGGGTTGAAAAATAGCCAGCAAGAGCAGGGTTTGTGGCTATAAATAATTTTGGCAGCTCTCGCAGCCTCGGCGGTGGTGTGAACGACGGACGTTTTTGATAGTAAATTTGTAATTTAGAAGAATCGAATGAGACCTAGGAAAAGCCTAATAAATTGTAGCAAAAGGGTAAAGCAAAGATCGATAGACTGCTTTTAGTGAGACACAAGATGCTATATCAATCTTTTACATGCATATAGCAGTATCTCGCTCTAAATATATGTATTTCTTATATTATAAATCACTAGGCTTCGCCTGGGTCTACAAGGTTGTCTATTCATTTTTCGGTTTAATATATAGCCTATAACACTACCAAACAACGTGGCTTTATATTGGTAAAATTATTTTCAAAATCGATTCTCTGAACACTAGCAACCAACACAAGAAGCGTGAAAACTCCAGATTTTGAATCTTAAAAGCCAATGTGGTATACAATAATAACCGGTCAAGTTCAAGTCGGATCCGTACATGATCCGTACCTCCGTACAATGTTCTCTGCACAAAAACACGTTTCTTGTATGACGACCCCCTTTAATTTAATTTTATTTTTAGTATTAGTTTTATTTATTTATTTATATTATTTATAGGCCGTGTGGTTTCCGGCAGACTAGAATAGAATCACTCCATCTCTTCCCGTGTCGTACAAGGCGACTAAGGGAAATACATTATAAAACATCGATCAGGCCTCCCCAACCCGTCTGGCCAACGTAGGGAGTGTAAGCCAAATCCTCCTTCTGTCTGGGACGGAAGAGAGAGGGTCGTGCTCCTGTAGTGGAGATTAAAATGATCTGATGATGATTATGATGATGATTAATTTTATAGCGGCTACAGTAAAACACATTCTATGAAAATTTCAAGTATCTAGCTCATTTCAACAGATAAAGGCGTGCAAGTTGAAATGGTGAATTAAAAAGGGGATGTGTCTGTTTCATGGACAGGGATTGAACACCGGTACAAATTTGGGTTCCGGTTCGTCATTTCGGTTCCTAAAAAGGTTCATCTTTTCGGTACGGTTCCGGTTCAGGTTCCGGTTCCGAAGAACCGGTTCTGAATAAAGGTTCCAATATACCGGTTCCAAATTAAAGGTTCCTTAAAAAGAAGTGATACGTTCGACCGTGTCTGGCATATTTCTTATTTCTTGCAGCTGACAGTTAGTACGCAGCTTGGAATAATGGAACGCAACTTTAATTTTCTACTACTGATTGTATTAATAACATTAATAATAATAATTCCCATACTTCCAAGTATGGGATTTTCCCATAATCCTAAGTATGGGAATTTCCTTTGATTTTTGATTAATTGCTCATAAATCATTATTCACGATCATTTGATTGTGAATTTTAGAATTTGTAACTAATTAACTATACCTACTTAAATTTAATACGTACGGCATTTATTATTAAAAATTTTAATAAAAAAGTGTATGTAGCGCCTGAGTGGCCGGCAATGCGCCAAAATTATTAAGTTACGACGGCATAACGCGTCGCGTGGACGCACTCTAAGTTTAATTCAAGTTCGGACAGGATTTAAAGAAGAACCTGTAAAATATAGGTTTCGGTCCAGGTTCCAGATTTAGGTTCCGGTTCCGGTACGGGTTCTAGTATCAGAACCTCTAAGTACCGGTACTTTACCGGTATTTTACGAACCTTTTCGATCCCTGGTCATGGACACGGCCGTGTGTCCTACGTGAATACGTTATATACACTAAAATTATCTCAAAATGGCAGCGCTTTCTCCTTCCCCGCACGCGATGTTCCATAGTCCTTACTTAGCGTAGTAAATTCGTTGATCATTCATCTATCCAATGGTGTGATTGAATTTAGGGTGGAGATGATAGATATGTAGCTGCAATACCAAAATGTATCCCCCGATTTTGTTATCATTCGTTTTTAGGGTTCCGTATCTCAAAAGGAAAAATGGAACCCTTATAAGATCACTTTGTTGTCCGTCTGTCTGTCAAGACCCTCTATGTCGAAAATGCATGGAGGTATCAAGCTGAAATTTGAACTGTATACTCAGGTCTACGGTCCCATGAGGTTGTAAAAAAATCAAATTGCTAAGTTTACGTAAAAAAAAGTTATGGCCGTTTATTGAGCAAAAAACGCATATTTCGACACATTCTCAAGGGAATCAAAACCTATACTTCCCGTTGACCTAGAACTATGAAATTTGGCAAGTAACATCATTATAGACTACAAGTACAAGAATAAATCTCAAAACTATACATTTGTAATTAAATCTTAAAGAATAGGGGGTCTATATTTTTTATATGGGTCGAAATTTCAAATTGAAGCTACTAGTTCAAATAGGGTATTATTATGAAAGGGCTTGATGTGCACATTGCAAAATATATTTTATTTATTTTTTCCGACGCATTACTTATTATTTATAATGAAAAATATCAAATTTATAATGATCTTACGTACGGAACCATCGGTGGGCGAGTCCGACTCGCACTTGGCCGGTTTTTATTTTCAGTTGCCTCCCTATGGAAGCAATTTTAAAGACGAATTCATGTCAGACACGTATTTTGTATGATACCCCTTTATTTTTAACTTTATCTATTATATAATATTTGGTTATTTTGGCTGTGATCTGTCTGTATCTGTGTGATCTTTATATTTGGGGTGTAAGTGGTTCATCAAGATCCTTGAACCAAAGCCAACTTCACCTGCATGCGGTGCACCCTGCTGACTGACAAACGAAGCTCTGGCGAAAAGAGAGGTAGGGAACGTAATTGTAAGCCACCCGACTGGGGAATGTACCTCCACCTCACAGAATACCGCAGCCAAATATCAATTCCATTAAGGGTTGTTGTGTTCCTGCGAGTGAGGTCACCAGAAAGGAAGGAGTTGCTGCGTTGGCAGCGGGGGTGATAGAACGCGAGCGATATCTCTTTTTAGCGAGCGTTAATATGGCTACGGTAACCGCTTCACATCAGGTGGGCCGTATGCTTGTCTGCCACCCGAAGTAGTATATAAAAAAAAAATATACATAATCGGTGAAAATTTCAATTGTCTAGCTGTTACGGTTCAGAAGATAGGCCCCCTACATAAATAAATATTGTCAGACAAATTACACAGCGCCATCTAGCCCCAAAGTAAGCGAAGCTTGTGTTATGGGTACTAGATAACTGATAAACATACGTAAATACATTTTTTTTTGTAAATACATACTTATTATACATAGAAAACACCCAGACTAGGACAAACAGACATGTTCATGCACACAAATGTTTGTCCTGTGTGGGAATCAAACCCACGTGCGTTGGTGTCGATGTCGTGTCATTGACCGCTACGCCACCGAGCTCGTCATAACTTCTTAACAGACGGAGACCGACAGACAACGGAGCCTCAGCAATACGGTTCCGTTTTCCTTTGGGCACAGAACTCTAAAGATGGTTTACTACTTTTTAAAGTATTTATCAATCGCTATCCAGTGATATATGTAACCGATCAACCAACAATCACATCATCCCCACTAATGTTTCCGCCGCTTCACCAAACCCTCTCTGCTCTTTGTTTTCGTAGTTTGATTTATAGTCACCATCGCTTATTGTCTAGTATCAATGGTAAGAGCTAAGGTGTGCTCACTGTCTCTGGTAAAAGGTTAGCTATGCATTAGTCACTATCATTAAACATGATTGTAGATCTAAGAAATAAATAAATATTCCTATATTCCTTTTCTATATATAGATGAGCCCTGTGGTCGAATGGCTAGCAATGGCTAAATGACTCCGAGGTCGCGGGTTCGATCCCCGCATACGACAAATATTTGTGTGCATAAACATGTCTGTTTGCCTTGGTCTGGGTGTTATCTATGTATTATAACATAAATGTACAAAAAAAAAATGTATTTAAGTACATTTATCAGTTGTCTAGTACCCATAGTACAAGCTTTACGCTTAATTTGGGACTAGAGGATGTTGTGTAAATTGTCAAGAAAAAAATATATATTTATTTATTATTCCTGGGCAAATACCACAACGCCATTTAGTAAGCAGTTCGACGGAATTGTTGCGCGCAGCAGTCTTATCGATCACGCAAGTCAAGCAACGTCGATCGTAGCCTGTCCCCGCGGTTTATTAATCCCGAGCTCCTCGCACATTTAGCCTACTTTTTTAGCTCGACTGTTGTAGTTAGATGACAGTCATTAAGCCCAGTCAGTGGACTTTAGGCATCTGGAAAATACTGACTGTACGGTTTACACCACACATATTTTATATTTTGCTGATGCGGCGACTCCGCGCGCACGCGTCACATTTGATTACTATAAAAGTAAATATTGTCACTAATATCGGTGAGTGCAATCATAACATCGAACCAATACACGAGAGAAAGGAATTGCCAGTATCTGAGTTATAATCACCATAACTAAGAAATTATACTAACTACAACTATTGGTGACTTTCCTTTCTGCACTCCACATCAAGCAAACAAGTAACTAGTAATGTAAGGGAAACCACCCTTACATTTGGTCCTTCAAGCTATCAAGAACTTGGTGTTTTTTTGTGTCTCTAAACGACAGTGGCGAATCGGTTCGGCTGGCCTCTCACAAGCGAGAATCACCAGCTGGATTGAGAAGGCGCACACACTGCGTATAGAGTGCAAGGACACTGAGATCTACAACGAACCAACCCAACGCTCTACGCCTGTCACCGTCAACTACGTGCCAGATATCCGGAGCTATAACTTCAACAAGCTTGTCTCGGGAACATAAGGACCGTGCGTGTCAACCATCGCAAGGATTCTTCGTCTCGAGATACACAACTAACTGAAGCAACACTATATCTGTCATTAATCCGTGCCAGATATTTACACAACTAACTGAAGCAACACTATATCTGTCATTAATCCGTGCCAGATATTTACACAACTAACTGAAGCAACACTATATCTGTCATCAATCCGTGCCAGATATTGTAAGTTATAACAACACAAACGCAACAACATGGAGAAGCTGGAACTTCAACAAACCTGTTTTGAGAACATCAAGTCCTTGTGTGTCAACTATCGCAAGGACTCTTCGTCTCGGAAAACTGAAGATTATCTTAACTTACGTCTAGCGTCACTCGAAGAGCAATGGATAGACTTCGATAAGCGACATGCCCTTCTGATGCTGGAATTTGAAGACAAAACTATCAACTATTTCACTGAGGACATCTACGGAAAAACTAAGGAGATGTACCTTACAACTAAAACTAATATGAACAATCGCCTTAACGATATCGGCAAACAACAACGCATCAAGTTTGACTTAGCGGGAACTTTTGAGGGCGACGCTCAAGAGACGGACGACAGCTCTGTCCGGAGCCTTCTCAACAAACAAGAATGCAACTTTAACGCCATTCAGCGTGCTATGGCAAAAATTAACTTACCAATTGTTTCGGAGAAATGGGAACTGGAGGAAAACTTAGCTATTTTGAAATCTAAATAGGAACCCATTGACAATCTACACTGGCAAATAGATTTCCGTCTAAAGGGATCGAATAACTATTACAATCAAACATTTTCGGAAATTGAAGCACAGTACGACGAACTACGTAAGAAGCTCAACTCCGAAATTTGGGCGAACGCACACTACCAACAATCTGCACCGAAAGTGGAACTCCCGGATTTTTTTGGGAATTATAGCAAGTGGATTTCTTTCAAGGATTTGTTCCTTGAGACTATCCACAACAACCCAACTATCAACAAGGCTCAGAAAATGAAGCACCTCAAGACCAAACTCAAGGGCGAAGCTGAGACCTTGGTACAGCATTTATCTGTCAGCGCTGAAAACTACTCTTCCTGCTGGGAAATATTAACACAGCGTTACGACAACCATCGCTTACAATTTACATCATTTTTCAACACAATGATGAATCTTCCAGTCATACAACATCCAGATGCAAACAACTTGAGAAAAATGCATGACACCATAAAGGAATGCATGAGCGGAATAGCTAACATCGGTATCGATACATCTACTTGGGACCCGATGGTGGTGCAATTAATGTTGCCAAATTTGGATCAAACCACTTTGAACGAATACATGAACGAGATCAGAGATCATCGAGAACTTCAAAATTTATCTGATTTTTTATACTTCCTGGAATGCAAATTCATGGCATACGAGACCGCCAGATCAACTAAAAAGGGAAATACACCGTCTGAAAAATCATCTCAATAGAAACCTTCGCCGAAACAAACATCAAAAAAATTTGAATTCAAGAAGTCATACAACTATCATACTACTTACGGAAATTGCCCACATTGCACCGGAAATCATGTGCTGATGCATTGTCCTAATTTCAATAACATGGACATAGCTCAACGCAGTAACACAATTGCAAAACTGAAACTATGCAAAAACTGTCTATTTCGACATAACGAAGTATGCAAGTCGCAGAAAACGTGCAGGGAATGTAATTTGAAACACCACACGCTATTGCACAATCCCAACTGGAAAAAACAATTTTCGAATAAACCAAATTATATGGAGCAACATCCTTCAACATCTTCACGACTTCCAACTTCGAATCACTTAGCTAACTGCAATACGGAGATATTACTTACAACAATTCAACTACAAATTAAAACTATGGATGGAAGTTATCTTACACTTCGAGCCCTTCTGGATCAAGGCTCGCAAGTCAACTTAATCACTGAAAACGCAGCACAACTGCTACGTCTTCCCCGAAACAAATTCTCAGCTACTGTCACTGGCATCGCATCGGTGTCCGAGGATTGCAAGGGACAACTCAACTTATCTTGCAAGTCGATACACTCTGACTTCACCTTTGAAACTCAAGCACTTATTATGAAGAAACTAACTAATAACTTACCCAGCTCAACTTTTGAAAAATCTAACTGGCCACACCTGGAAAATCTGAAACTTGCAGATCCAGAATTCAACAAGTCTCGCCCTGTTGACCTTCTATTGGGAGCAGACGTGTATTCTGAAATAATTCTGGACGGGGTACTAAAGGGAAGCCAACAATCCCCTGTTGCCCAACAGACACACCTAGGGTGGATATTATGCGGGAAAATGAAAACATTTAACTGTCATATGACACTGATCAATTTGGAGGAACTAACAAAATTTTGGGAGACCGAAGAAATCCAGAACTCTAAGGATATTTCTAAGGACGACCAATGCGAACTTTTTTACAAGGAAACAGTACAACGAGCCTCGGACGGAAAATACATCGTCAAGATGCCACTTTGCTCCGATTACGAGGAAAAACTGGGAACATCAAGACCCATCGCTGTTTCCCAATTTCTACAACTAGAGAAACGCCTTAATAAAAATAAACAACTATCTACTATGTACAAAGATTTTATTAAGGAATACAAAGAACTAGGACATATGAAGCCATCGTCTCCTATATCAACTACTATGTGCTATATACCGCACCACGGAGTCTTGAAAGAAAGCTCCACAACTAGCAAACTAAGAGTTGTGTTTAACGCATCTCAAAAAAATAGCAACGGCCACAGTCTCAACAGCCTCCTTGAGAAAGGCCCCAAACTTCAAAAGGATATTCAAGCGCTCATTTTGAAGTGGAGATCATACAAATACGCCTTTACTGCGGACATTGAGAAAATGTACCGTTGTATATGGATCACAGCAGAACAACAACCCCTGCAAAAAATAATCTGGAGGGATACACCAAACGAACCCCTCAGGGAATACCAACTTTGCACCCTTACATATGGCCTGAAATGCGCCCCATGGATTGCCCTGCGAACTTTAAAACAGCTAGCGGACGACGACGGGCACAAGTTTCCCGAAGCCGCAAACGCATTGAAACACGCATTTTATGTCGATGACCTTATCAGCGGTCATAACTCGTACGATGATGCGAAACAACTACAACAATCACTCATCGAGTTGCTAAAGGGTGGCGGAATGAACCTCCGCAAGTGGTCAAGCAATCATCTTCCACTATTACAAGATTTGCCAGAAGATCAGATTTCCTCCAACAATACCTACAACTTCAAAACCGATGAGCCGTCGAAAACACTGGGACTACGCTGGAACCCCACGAGCGATACATTTAACTTCAACTGGCCTACGACAGAAAACTCGAAGCACATAACAAAGCGATCCTTACTCTCGGAAATATCCAAACTATATGATCCTTTGGGCTGGCTGTCTCCTGTAACAGTCAAAGCTAAGCTATTATTCCAGAAACTTTGGATATCTAAACTCAACTGGGATGACAACGTACCCGAGGACATTGAGGGAGAATGGATGAAACTCAAGACCGAACTCTCGTTAATCAAAAACATAAACTTAAACCGATGGATCGGCGACACCGAACAATGCGTGGAATTGCTCGGTTTCTGCGACGCAAGCGAAAAAGCATATGCTTGTGTCGTATACAGCCGCATCATGGATGGACAGGGATCACTAAAGATCTCCCTACTAGCGTCACGTACACGGGTAGCTCCCGTGACACAGAAGACTACATTGCCGAGGCTTGAGCTTTGTGGCGCTCAACTCTTAGCCGAACTTATGGAGAAGATAAAAGACGCTCTCTCCGATTACAAAACAACAATAACTGCCTGGTGTGATTCCCAGGTGGTATTAGCATGGATTCAAGGCGATACGTCAAACAGAGAGGCGTATGTTGCTAACAGAGTCGTCAAAATCAAGCGCGTCATCCCCGCGACTAACTGGCGTTATGTCAGATCAGAGCATAACGCCGCTGACTGCGCCTCGAGAGGCATGTTGCCAAGCAAACTCATGAGACACAACTTATGGTGGCAAGGACCTGAATTTCTGAAAGAACGGGAGACTGAAGAAAACAAGAAACAACTCTGTAACTTTCAAACTAACTTCGGCTCCATAACTCATCACGTTCGGAAAACAGCCTCGCCTGAGAACGAAGAACATTTTACAACTACATTATTAAATAAATGTAGTTCATTAACACGAGTGATACGAATTACTGCATGGATACTACGCTATATTTCTATATTACGCAACAAACAGAAATCCGAACCGGAATACCTAACAACAAGCGAATTAAATGAAGCTAACATACTTATTATAAGTCACGTACAAAAAACACAATTTACGGAAGATTATAAACAACTGATTAATAATGAAGCTTTATCTAAGAAGAGTACACTATTGAAACTGAACCCTCAAATCGATAAGAACCAGCTGATACGTGTCGGCGGACGTCTCAAGAACTCCGACTTGCCTATGAACATGAAAAACCCCATCATAATACCATACTCTGGTCGATACACACAACTATTAATCGAAAATGCACACTTAAGCACTTTGCATGGAGGAGCTCGGCTAACGTTGACTCATCTAAGGCAGCGATACTGGATAGTCGGCGGCAATAGGGCTGTCAAAGCCCAGCTACAAAAGTGTGTGCGTTGTCACCGCTTCAACCAAACTAATAACAGTCAGCTGATGGCAGATCTTCCAACATCACGAGTGACTCCAAGTAGACCGTTCACACACACAGGGGTGGATTTCTCTGGATTCGTGGATGTGAAAATCAACAAAGGCAGAGGCGTCAAAACTACGAAGGGTTATATCGCAATATTCATATGCATGAGTACCAAAGCCGTGCATATCGAACTGGTTTCCGACCTCACTACAGAAACCTTTATAGCAGCTTTTCAACGCTTGTGCGCGAGGCGCGGCACCCCTAAACATATGTACTCGGATTGCGGAACTAACTTTGTCGGAGCAGCAAAAGTACTTCGACAGGAATTCGATGAATTCAAGAAAATTATAAATACAGACTTTTTCAACGAACTTACGAAGCTGGAAGTCCAATGGCACTTTAACGCGCCTGCCTGGCCTAGTGCAGGAGGCTTATGGGAAGCCGCAGTAAAGTCGATGAAGCGTCATCTACGCCGAGTGCTGGGCGACCAGAAATTAACCTATGAGGAGTTTACCACACTTCTTACCAAAATCGAGGCGTGCTTGAACTCGAGGCCACTGTGCCCGTTGACCGAAGACCCGGAGGAGTTTTATAACTGTTTGACTCCCGGACACTTCCTCACCGGCAGCTCGATAATGACCCTGCCACTCTCAAACTACACTGACGACAACATCGATATACGTCGCCGATGGCAGATGGTTGAACAAATGTTCCAACGATATTGGAAAACCTGGTCCTTTGACTATCTATCTCAGCTACAAACACGGAGCAAATGGAACCAGCCTACCAAAAACATTCGGATTGGTGACATTGTACTGGTTAAAGACAATAACTTGCCGCCAGGAAAATGGGCTATGGGTCGCGTCCTGGAGACACATCCCGGATCCGACGGATATGTTCGCGTGACTACCATCAAAACTCAGACTGGAGTCATCACACGTCCTATCGTCAAACTGTCGCCTCTCCCATTGAGCTCTGAAAGTGAATCAGAACCGGAAACTGAAAATAAACAAAAAAAGAACTCAGAACAGAAAAAACGGAAAGGAAATAAACTTATTAATTCCAATCTATTAATAACAATGCTGACAATGTTTACATTGTTATCGCCATCATATGGCTCCCTCGACGCCGGGTCGTCTGGAGCTCGGGTTACGGCCTTAGAAAACAGCCGACCTATTTATTATGACACGGTGGGCAAACTGCGTACGGTGCATAATGAGTGGACGCTTATTATGTATTACAACTTATCAACTTATTGGGAAGGAACTCGCCGTATCAACGACTATTTCAATAACTTGAAAAACTTGTGTCATAACTCCAACTTACTACAATGCAACACTACAATGGAACAACTAAGTCACGAGATGGATCTTTTACAACATTATAACGACATTTTAATAAACCCACACAAACATCTAACTGCAAGCCGAAAGAAACGAGGATTAGTGGACGGAGTGGGATACCTCGCTAATAGCTTATTTGGCATTTTAGACCAACGATTTGCTGACAAATACGAAGAAGATATTGAATCTCTTCGAAACAATGACAACTATCTATTGGAACTTATCAAAAACCAAACAACTATTGTGGAACTTGAGAATAAGATTCTAAAGAAAAGTGAAGATAACATTCAGCGCCAATTCATTATGATCGATCAATTCGTGAATCAAACTAACCAGAATATTGGTGCACTAGAGACAGAAATACAAGTCCTGTCAGCTACAACTTACATCAACTCAGCTTCACTAACTTTGTATCTCCTGATGAACAGCCTGAAAACTTTTCAAGAGATGCTCTTTGACACACTGACTAACGTCTATCAAGGACATGTCGACGTTCATTTGATAACGCCTGCTCATCTCATTCAGCAACTCAATGAGATATCTGGAACCATCCCGAAAACATTATCTTTACCGGCAGATAACTATAAGGAAGAAATCCAAGACATTTACAAGCAGATACATGTCAAAGCACGAGTAACTGAAAACTACTTTCTTTTCGAAATGAACATTCCACTCATATCGAACGAGGACTTCACACTCTATAAACCTACTGCACTGCCCATAAAAGGAGACTCAGAAGCGGTTTATATACGAGTGACTTCGAAGTACATAGCTGTTAACTTTGAAAAGAACATCTACATGTTGATGAGTGATGATGACTTCAAACATTGCTCACTACAGAAATCGAACAAGTTTACCTGCAAATTGAATCCACCTATATTCGATTCACACAACAACAAGGCACCATGCGAAGCGAAACTGCTGTCGCATCAAAACATTCAGCCTTGTGAAGTCGAGCGCCGAGCGTGCTACGACTCGTGGATTGAATTACATACACAGAACAGCTGGCTGATCATATGTTGTGAAACTTGTCCACTACGTATTATATGTGGTAATGACGTTACCTCTTATACTATAACGTCATCCGGGATAATCACAATGCCGCAAGGATGCGTGGTGCAATCTAAGGGACTGACGATCCACTCTCATCGCCACTATAACAGCCGCATGAAGATGGATTATGATTTTTCGGTCCCAGCTTTCAACACGTCTATCAACAAGATAGTTAACTTGACAACTTACCACGATGTCCCACGATTGCTACAGACAACAAACTCCGACTTTGCGAAGATTGAAGAGGATATCGCCCATCAAAAGGAACAAGAAGCCAGATTACCAACTCTATCTACTCATGACGTACATCAATACGCCATTTGCTATACTCTACTAATAGCAGTCATTTTTACTGTGCTGGTGCTGGTTGGGAGGAAGCGCTGTCACTACTGTGCAAGAAACCGACCACGCGCACCAGCTCGTCAACACTCTGAAGATATCGAGCTTCAAGTAATACAGCGACCGGACGAGCCCCAGCAACGGAGCATCCACATTGAGGTCCCGCCAGCAGAGACGTCACGTCAGAGCGTCACCGGTGGAATTAAGAACCTCGCGTTTAATTTCGAATAATTTCAATTTATTTTGTTATGGCATTTCCTTATCTCTTTGTGTTGAGCATTTTCTTTTAACTTTTTATCTCTTTTCTGGTGTTCCCAAAATGTACGGTTTACACCACACATATTTTATATTTTGCTGATGCGGCGACTCCGCGCGCACGCGTCACATTTGATTACTATAAAAGTAAATATTGTCACTAATATCGGTGAGTGCAATCATAACATCGAACCAATACACGAGAGAAAGGAATTGCCAGTATCTGAGTTATAATCACCATAACTAAGAAATTATACTAACTACAACTATTGGTGACTTTCCTTTCTGCACTCCACATCAAGCAAACAAGTAACTAGTAATGTAAGGGAAACCACCCTTACACTGACCTCCGCCAACCCGCAGTTGAGCAGCGTGGTGGAGTATGCTCTAAATCCCATCGATTGAGGGGAGACTCGTATCTTACAGTGGATGAATAACGGCTGACGACGATTTAGTGCCAAACCACAGCCAAACTAAGCAAAGCATGTGCTACTAGATAACTGATATTATGTACTTAAACAAATTTTATTTAAATACATGCAATAATAATAATTTTACTACTAAATAAGTTAAGATTGTGAACCTGTTTATGGTCCAAATATATAAATAAATAAATAAAAAAAATAGGTAAAAACAAACAGACATGTTCAGGCACACATTACCTGTGTTTGGACTGTGCCGTGACCGAATCCGCGAGCTCGAAGTCAAAGTGGCCATTGCTATTTTTTATAGTCGACCATTTCATGTAAATGCCGTGTCGTTCATTATTACATAAACAATGACGTCTGTATAGAGCGACAATGAGCATGTGTGTGCGGCGCCATACAAATTGTTCCAGATTCGCCTCAGAGGAGAGGTGAGGTCGATACAAGAGAGCTCAAGTGGACATGCTATACGTTGTACAATTACTTATTCTGTGATATTATGGAACGAATTCTTTATCCATTCTAATATTATAAATTCTGTACGTAGGAGTATGTATGTCTATCTGTTTGTTACTGTATCACGGCTAAACGGCTGATCTGATTAGAATGAAATTTGGAATAGGCATAGATTATATTCCCAAGAAGGAGTTAAAGCTATTGCCGCGGTATAATCGACACTCATACTAGCGAAGCTGTGGGTGGAAGGTGAGGATGTAGTTATATACATACACAAAATTGGTACAACATGAATAATTTTGTAATTGTTGTTTGTATGTATTTGTATTAAAATTATGTACACAGGACTGGGCTAGGGTTGCGATCACCCAGTAAATGTCAGGTAAATTCCCAAAGCAGGTAAAAACGGAGTATTTACCGTCCGGAACTGAAAGCGGAACCGGAACCGAAACATGTACCCGAACGGGAATCTAAAACGGATCGAAATCGAAATTGTATTTCAAAATCGGAACCGGAATTCGTTTTCAAATTCCCAACAAAAAAGACCATCGGATTTCATGCAGTAGTTTTTGCTTGATGCCCATACAAACATATAGACAGACAAAATTTCTAACAATCATTGTTTTAGCTTACTTTGTTTTCTCCGATAAAGTTTTTTTTATTCTCCTTTGTGCATACTTCACACTACCCAAATACGGCACAGTGCGATAGACGTGTGTCCCGTGTAGAGATGGGCAAAATGCCCTGTATTTACAATAAGTGCCCAGTAAGTACCTGTAAATGCCCAATAAATGCCTAGTTTTGGGCTTAAATAGGGAATTTATAAGTACTTTTTGGGCATTTATCGTAAATGCCCGGCATTTTGCCAATCTCCAGTCCCGTGACAGCGAAGAGGGCCTGACTCGGCACAAAGCTGCGGAGTACCCATTGCGCTGATACTAGGTCAGCGCCTTGCCTTTGTGTGTAAACATGTCGCTTGGGTATTGATAAATAGCTGTTAGGAAGACATTATAAATAACTCAATATAAATATATAAAAGAAGAAACTGACTGACTGACTGACTGACTCATATATATATGAACGCACAACCCAAACCGCTGGGTCTAGAGATTGCAAATTTGCCACGTAAGTTCCTTATGATGTCTAGGGGTGCACTAAGAAAGGATTTTTCAAAATTCATCCCCTAAGGGAGTGAAACGGCGGTCCAAAGTTATAAAAGTTATAAAGTTATAAAGCGGAGAAACAAGATTAGTTGGACTATTTTATACGAAACTTTACATGAGTACTTCTAAAGAGAAATAAGTAAACACGTGTTTCAGGATTTTTCAAAATTCAACCCCTAAAGGGGTAAAATGGTATTCGTACCATCTTTCAGTCTGAAAATCTTCATAGGTATTGTTTTTACGGTTTATCGGGTCTCTGATTATGAAAACAACAACTATTTTATGATCTAACATAGCCGACGTGACATAAAATCACCCCTGTGGGGATGCGATGGTTGAAGTATATAAAAGAAGAAACTGAGTGACTGACTGATATATATCAACGCACAGCCCAAACTGCTGGGTCTAGAGATTCCAAATTTGGCACGTAGGTTCCTTATGATGTCTAGGAGTGCACAAGGATTTTTCAAAATTCATCTCCTAATCGGAGTGAAGTATAAGGGGGTGAAACAGGGGTCCAAAGTTTGTATGGGAAAACGAGATTAGTTGGACTATTTTATCCTAAATTTTACACGAGTACTTTTATTGATTAATGAGTAAACACGTGTTTGCCCCGAATGTTACGCGAGCGAAGCCGCGGGCGAAAGCTAGTAATTCTATATACAGTTAAATAATAATGTTTTACCAGAAGCGTCAAAATTATGGCGAGCCCCTCACATCCCGAACTATAGGTACTATAAGAACACTTGATAGGTTTTTTTATACTACTGAACAAACAAGCATACGGTCTGCCTGACAGAAAGCAATTACCGCAGCTTATAAATGCATGCAACACTAAGGGCATCACTCTCGCATTGCCGACCCTGTAAAAACTGCTTCACACCCTTTTTGAAAAACCTCATGCTGTAGGGTCTCGAGAAAACCTCGACACAGAGTTTATTCCATAAATTAATAGTCATGGTCAACTCTTATTCAATCCACTGCTGGAATACAGGCCTCCCCTCAATTAAAGGTGTTTAGAGAATACTCAACTTATTAGTCATAATTATCAGCCTGTATCTATCCACTGCCGGATATCGTCATTGTCAAACCAAAATCTGCTATGTGCATTTAAAAAAAAATACATTTTGACAGTTGCGACTGGTAAATGAACCAAACCATCGTATGAAAAATACTGCTATGTATGTTTGTTTGGTTCATTTACCAGTCGCAATTGTCAAAATGTAAAAATTATAAAAAATGCACATAGCAGATTTTGGTTTGACAACGACGAATATAGGCCTTCCCTAATGCTTTCCACCATATGAGATCCTCCGCTTTCTACCATCCTGTATACCTGTATCCACCCGCTATCAGCCGCTTTCTTAAGGTCATCAGTTCATATAGAGATGGGGCGGGGGAACGGGGGTCCAACACTTTTCTGCGGCATACAGGACCTCCACTTCAGGACTTTCCTCCCCCATCTGCCATCTTGGCAGATACGGCTGGCCCACCGCCACTTCAGCTTGCTGATTTTGAGAGCTATGTCTATGTCACTTTGGTTCCTCGTATTAATTCCTACATAATTAAATCCCTCTGAGAAATTCCGAGCATAGTTTTCTCCAAAGCTCGCTGTGCAACTTTTAGCTTGTGAATTAGTGCACGGGATAAATTCTAGAAAACAATTTCAAAGAAATTTAAGAATTGGAACAACGTATTTTTGTACTCTCTATCTATATACATAAAAATGAATCTCTACTTTCCTTGGTCACGCCATCACGCGTCAACGGCGAGACCGATTTCGATATTTCTTTTTATGTTGTATTTGTTATTGTCAGTACAAGGTTCTTATGCAAGAACAAAATAATAAAGCTACGCGAAAAGTTAGAAAATTTAAGAAAACTGAACGACCATATTAACTTTTCTATTGTTACTTTATGTCGTTTGACAGAACTGTCAATCATTTGACAGATTGTGCGAATTCGAATTCGAAATAACGGCTGTTTGGTCAGCTAGTGATAATATAGAACATCGAAAAATATACCACAGTTAATGTTCCGTCTATAAAAACATTAGCAATCCACTTGAATTATGTAACTCAAAATACACCCAGCATCGCAGAATGCACATAAATTGGTGCCATTTCCATCCCGTCCTGTTCCGTGGAGATAAGAATGGACAAATTGATGCCACGGCGAGCGATACGACACTACTCCTAATTTATGTACGCATAAATCAACTCCGATTACTACAATTCAATAATGCCGACCCTAACATTATGAATTCACAGAACAAGCGCTCACTTACCTTTCAATTTATGACAAAGTATTTAAACTGTGAACCGAAGAAGTATAAATATTGTTCTTCTGATGTTCGACCCTTAATACATCATCTTCTTCGGAAACAAATGATTTCATTTAACTATTATCGACGTCTATACAACGCTGTTGATAAGCTGTTTCTTGAACTTATGGTCGGATATGGACAGTCCATAGATTTTTTTATACTACGCTAAGTGACAAACAAGCATACCGCCCGTCTGATATGAAGCGGTTACCGTAGCCATATAAACGCTCGCATAATTAATTGCACGCCCGCTGCCAACGCACTAACTTCTTCCTTCTTTTTGACCTCACTCGATCGCAAGTATACCATGATCGCGTTAATTCCCGTTCTTATATTTCATAAATTATGCAACGCGAAAGTTTAAAAGTTATTATAAGTACACAACCACTTTCAAGGGAATTGTTACTTAGCTACTGTATTCTGTGAGGTGGAGGTACATCCCCAGTCGGACAACTTTACCCTACCTCTCTTAATCCTACTATGTATACATCCTAACGTTACTGTATTAATTTACAATTTCATCTTAATGAACGTTACATGCAACTGCAGTTCATGACACAAAATGGCTTTAGAGATAGTGCTTGTCGGCAGTTACGGCATAAAATGGTTCTAGAGATAGAAGTGCCTTGTCGGTCTCGACCTAGAAACATTGGCAAAATTAACAAGAGTAAACTAAAAATTATGTAAACCCTCGACTAAGAAAAACACTCTACTTTTCTTCTTGCGGTGCCTCTCCACTAGTGGAAGTTGGCTGTCAGCTCCGCATATCTCTCCTTGTCTCTTGCCAGACGTAATAGTTCTTCTATGCTGGAAATACTGGTCCACTCACTGATATTTCGGAGCCACGACTTGTTGACTCTTTCTTTTTCTCTCTCTCTGATTGCTGTTTATGTCCTGTTCATGGAAACCATTATAATTAACCCCAATCCCATTATATTGCACATGTAGGTATTCATTTTCTTAGAGTCAGTCCATTGAGACAATGATACGTTAATATTTTCATTGTTTTCTCAACGCTCTGATTCTTTTTTTAGTTACTTTTCCATGACTGTGTGCAGACAATTTTCACCTACATACACCTATATACTGCTCAATGGGTACAGTACAACAGTAGTCCTCCAAGACCGCGTATGACTTTCCTGGGATTTCCATTCGATTGCTAGCCAGGGCGCTACATTGATACATCAAGTGTCATCAAGTGACTACACCAATGTCACAGTATAAGTAGTAGTACTATATATGGTATGAGCACAGCATAGTAATACAACCAGCACTTTGACTTCATACTAGCGCCCATTGGTGCGTCGCGCACAAAAATTTCCTGAGCGGTCGTGTAAATGACGCTCGGCTGTGTGCGTGCGCCGATTTTGGCGCTAGTATGAAGTCAAAGTGGTATGAGTACACTCTGCAGCTCTCTTGTATCGGCCTCACAACCCCTCTGAGATGAATTTGAAATAGTTAATATGGCGCCACACGCACACACGCTCATTTATGCACTGCACATACACCAATGTTTATGTAATAGTTAACGCACGATATTTGTATGGAGTGGACGGGGTATGCTGATGTGGTAGGTTTAATTTTATGTTTCAATACTCTCTTAGTATGAAATTTAGATACTGCTTCATATATTTATCTTACAAACGTCTTTTGGGACCGTGATATTGTTTATTTAATTACTGCGCTATGAATGTTAATAGGATCATACTATTATCCAACAAGGCAATGAATGCTCACTTAATTGATTTGGTTAAGGTTTACGGCTCCGTTTAATATACTGTATTACTGGAATATGATAGGCACTACTACCGCGGCGTGACCTATTTTCAAGCCATAATTTTTTTTTTTTTTTTTTACTACGTCGGGTGGCAAACAAGCATACGGCCCGCCTGATGTGAAGCGGTTACCGTAGCCATATTAACGCTTGCAACATAAAATATTGCTTGCGCGCCGCCACCCCCGCTGCCAACGCAGCATCTCCTTCCTTTCTTTCTGGTGACCTCACTCACTCGCAGGAACACAACAACTCTCAAGGGAATTGTTATTTGGCTGCGGTATTCTGTGAGGTGGAGGTACATTCCCCAGTCGGGTAGCTTACAATTACGCTCCCTACCTCTCTTTTCGCCAGAGCTTCGTTTGTCAGTCAGCAGGGTGCACCACGTGCAGGTGAAGTTGGCTTTGGTTCTAAGATCTTGATGAACCACTTACACCCCAAAAAATTGGGGCTAATGTTGAATAAAATGACTTAATTTTATAGATACAGAATAGTTAGTGGGATTTAATTGGTCACATTCGAACGTGTTAATGTTTAAAAGCCGAACAAATTTAGAAAAAGTTTCATTTGTGAATTTACGCGAACAGACTCGTGTTACATATCCAAATTAGCCGGGTTGCTCACTTCAAAATGTGAGCAAGTAACCCTCATAATTTTGATATGTAACACGTGTCTTATAAATTCACAAATTGAGATTTCTTCTCTATTTTGTCAGTTTGTTTACGTTGACATGAACGAACGCGAACAAAAAACTTGCACTAAGCACTCAGATGAGATCACTTTGGTATACATGCTCTACTGTACATTACATGATATATTATGTTGTATATCACAATAAGCCATTTCTTTGTTTGATACCATGTATCTGTATTAACGATTTATACATAGAGATTCTTCACTCTGGGCAAGCAAATCTCTTCAAGAGACTCGGAACGTCATTTCTTTGAAACATTCTATAATTAACGCTTCTATCCCCACTGAGTTTATTAGATAGTTCGTTCTTGTGTCGTGTTAATCTGCTCTGGTATTTTTCGCTGTATTCTTTTTTTTTTATACTACGTCGGGTGGTAGACAAGCATACGCCCCGCCTGATGTGAAGCGGTTACCATAGCCATATTAACGCTCGTAACATAAAAAAACATAAAATATCGCTCGCGCGCCGCCACCCCCGCTTCCAACGCAGCATCTCCTTCCTTTCTGGTGACCTCACTTACTCGTAGGAACACAACAACCCTCAAGGGAATTGTTATTTGGCTGCGGTATTCTGTGAGGCGGAGGTACATTCCCCAGTCGGGTAGCTTACAATTACGCTCCCTACCTCTCTTTTCGCCAGAGCTTCGTTTGTCAATCAGCAGGGTGCACCGCGTGCAAGTGAAGTTAGCTTTGGTTCAAAGATCTTGATGAACCACTTACACCCCAATTCTATTATAATATATTATGTATGTAGTCTTATGAACAAATAAATTTAGTAGCGACATTACAACATGCCTGTAACTGAAAATATCTCGTTTCTCTCAAAAGCCTCTCTATTCTATTTGACGTGGGCCGTGAGCCTAGCTCATAATTAAGATAGCCTAGCTCAGCGGGCTCCGCGAGCTAGTTATGAACTACGAGCTGCGGTAAATAGAACGGGCCGGACAAGTTCATTTTGTAAGCAATTTGTTTCTGAGATGTCGTTGAAAGTTTATTATTGTTGTTTATTTTAGCGAAGCAAAAGGTTTTTTACTGGTGTAAGTAGCTGTTCGTTAGTAGAATGTGCATTAGTTTCTAAGGAGTATAATATAATACATATTCACGAGCTCGGTGGTCGAATGGCTAGCAATGGGTAATTTCTTCAAGGACGCGGGTTCGATCCCCGCACACGACAAACATTTCTGTACATGAACATGTCTGTTTGGCTTAGTCTGTGTGTTTTCTATGTATTTTATGTATGCATTTACTAAAAAAAAAATGTATACTTATAAGTACATTTATCTAGTACCCATAACTTAGTTTGAGGCTAGATGGCGCTGTGTAATTTGTCAAGAAAAGTATCTATAGGTACTATCCGTATCCATACTTAATAGGTATTATAAATTTTAGCATATAAATACTTGCACAATAAGTATCCGTCAATCGCAATTTGCCCGTAAACACAATAATTCGTAGCAGTTGCTTAGACTGTTTACCATACGCGTCCATATTGGATACAGTAGAAGCATCACTCACGCGTTAAGTGGTTAAGGATATAGGTACAAAGTTAATATATCTAGTTTTGTCTCATTCGTAAGTCAACAGGGTGCACCACGTGCAGGTTAGATTGGCTTTGGCTCAAAGACTGTGGTGAGTCACTAATACTCCAACTGTCTTGCTCTTAAATCTAATGATGATGATTAATTTCACTTTCCCAATCAAGCCGCTCCAGAGTTACAAACATAACTTGGCAAGTAGCGGGGAGGTCACCAGAAAGGAAGGAGATGCTGCGATGGCAGCGGGGGTGGCGGCGCGCGAGCGATATTTTATGTTGCGGGCGTTGATATGGCTGCGGTAACCTTTTCACATCTGGCGGCCCGTATGCTTGTCTGCCACCCGACGTAGTATAAAAAAAAAGTTCCCAATCGATCAGTAATCCCACCAAATTGCTTCAACAGATTGGCCATGGCTTGACGTGTGGTGTGACGTTACCTTTGGCTGTAAAATGATGAACCTCTTACACTCCCTTAGTTTTCTAACTATGCGATATAACACCCGGTTATAGCTAATTCTCGCATACGTACAGACGAAGTTCGGGATTAGCCTCCACCTTGATGTAGTTAGGAGTTAGTAGTTTGTTGGATTCTGCTAATTATGCAACGCGAAGCGAGTTCATTGTTTGCATCGTTACTGTTATTCAGATTAGCTACATAGCGAAGAAATTACTTCAGGAAGTTGCTGCCTTAATAATAACAAAAGTTTTTATTTTGGAACAAAGGCGTCATGCCTCTTTAGTGTTGGAGACTGTTTATAGTTCTTAATGACATTTATGCGACGAGTACGTCAATTAAAAAAGCGAGGTAAAAATATAACTTTAAATATTATTAGTATTTATTTTGAGATTAAGAATTTAATTTATTTTATGAAGTACAGAATGTAAGGAGGTAATGGCGCGTGTTGAACACGCAAGTTAACCAACGTCGACCATAGCCTGTCCATGGATGGGTTAATATTATCTCGATCTCCTCCGTGCTTCGGAGGGCACGTTAAGCCGACAGCCAACAGTACTTGCTTCGTTAATTTTCAGATGGTATAAAAGAATAAAAGAGTAACATTTAATAAGTTTATTAGTCATAATACGGATAGGTAAAATATTCCTACGGTTTTTTAGGGTTCCGTACCTCAAAAGGAAAAACGGAACCCTTATAAGATCATTTTGTTGTCCGTCTGTCTGTCTGTCAAGAATTTCTATGTCGATAATGCGTAGAGGTATCAAGCTGAAATTTGTACTGTTTACTCAGGTCTACGGTCCCATGAAGTGGTAAAAAAATCAAACTGCTAAGTTTACGTAAAAAAACGTTACGGCCGTTCATTCAGCAAAAAACGCATATTTCGATACATTCTCAAGGGAATCAAAACCTATAGGGTACTTCCCGTTGACCTAGAACTATGAAATTTGGCAAGTAACATCGTTATAGACTACAAGTACAGGAATAAATCTCAAAACTATACATTTGTAAATAGATCTTAAAAAATAGGGGTCTATATTTTTTATAGGGTGTCGAAATTTCAAATTGAAACTACTAGTTCAAATGGGGTATCATATGAAAGGGCTTGATGTACAAATTGCAAAATATATTTTATTTATTTTTTTCGACGCATTATTTCTTAATTATAATGAAAAATATCAAATTTAATAATGATATAGTACGGAACCCTCGGTGGGTGAGTCCGACTCGCACTTGTCCGGCTTTTTTTATTTATGAAATGCCTTAGAGAATAAATTTTACATAACACGAGATAAAAAAAGGTCCGGTTCAATTACGAGTTCCGTAGGCCAAGATTAAGTCTGAACAGCTCTCCTGAATACCAATATGACCCCCATAATCCCTAAATAATTTTAGTGTGCCCTAAAACTAAGACGATAAAAAAACACGGGCCAAGTTTGTGTACGGAGCGACAAAATAAAAACATAAAAGTAACAAGGGATGCGATAGAAAACCGTGGTCGCAAAGTCCGGCCTTAAAGGGGATTTATGTATTGAACTTTAAGGAGGCCGGTGGAAGTTATTCGCCTCTAAAAGGGTCACGTTTGTAGCGAAAAGGAATATATTTTATCTGTGGAATGTCGCTGGTGTCGGTGGTTGCTATCGTACTAAATCATAGTGAAATCTATCCGGTGACATCCTTGTATTTATGTTTGTATTTGAAAAAGATTCCGTATAGAGTTTAGAGTTGATTTAAGAAAATGCGTACAAACGATTTGTATCGTATCATAAATACATGGTACAGAGAAATAAGTAAAGTGGTACGTTAGTACTATTACTTATACTGTACGGTCTTTGGTCGCATTATTTGAAAATGCATACGTTATCAGCTGTAATTTGTATGGAAAATTACAGATTTTGACAACTAAGTTCGTATTTTTTGAAAAATGGAAAAGATCACCTCCCCCCTCCCCCCTAGGCCACCTATGGGGGGCAGGTGAATTTTTCCATTTTTCAAAAAATATTTATCTGGAGAGTTGGCCAAGACAACTATTTAAATAATAATAACTAAGTTCGTGACGTAGTCTAGGCAAGATACGGGAAGAGCATACCTTTTCGTTTCTACCATAGATAGATCATTTTCCTCTTAAATCATTTACCATATCATACTCCACTACGGTTGGCGGAGCTAATAGTGTTTTTAAGCCAACTAAAGGCCACTGACTTAGCTTAACGACTGTCATCTAACGACAACAGCCGGAACCGACAGCTTAACGTCCCTTCAAAGCACGGAGGAGCTCGAAGTAAGTAAACCCATGACTAAACAGGTTACGGTCGGGTCGTACTATGGTAGGAATATTAAAATTTGAAAATGTATATTAAAATTATTACAATAGTATAATAAACCTTTACAAGCATTGAAAAATATATTTAGAACTTAAATAAACTGGTTACATTTTGATGCTTAATATTTTGTTCCTAGTTCTGCGGTAAGACTCGATAAGTTAGGTAACCTTGTGACAGTTGTGACCAAAGTTAAGTGACCGGCTTCCAAGCGTCACACCAGGCGGGCGTGACGCCGGCACGTAATCCTTTAATGTCTAGACCAGAACGACGGACGTCACGAAAGCTAATTCCAGGCCGCACATTCCACTATTACGGTGATGATCATTTTGACGTAAAATGCGAAATAGTTTTTAAACTGTTAAAAGTATATTATAATAAATAAATAAATAAATATTGTCAGACCTGTAAATGGCCTGTCGATGGGTCTGATATGTCGCCCTTTTTGGACACAGGATGCACTTTCGCAGTCTTCTACGATGACGGAACTTGGCTGTTGTGATTTAACTCTTTGTTACAACACTGTTATTTTACTTTTATAGTCGCGGATGGTTTCATTCATATTTATCAATATAAATATAAATAAAATATTGTCAGACAAATTACACAGCGCCATCTAGCCCCAAAGTAAGCGAAGCTTGTGTTATGGGTACGAAACAACTGATAAACATACGTAAATACATTTTTTTTTTGTAAATACATACTTATGATACATAGAAAACACCCATACCAAGACAAACATCCATGTATGCACACAAATGTTTGTCCTATGTGGGAATCGAACCCACGAGCGTTGGTGTCGAAGCCGCGTCATTGACCGCTACGCCACCGAGCTCGTCATAATAATAAATAATGAGCATCGGTTTACTTCATCTTCTCTGTCTATAAAAGGCAACCGTTACTGACAGATGCGTCAACGCACAGCCCCCTTACCACCATCTCTTATTGCGATTCAATAACTGAATAGAATGCTTATTTATTAATAAGCATTCTGATGAGATGGTGGTAAGGGGGCAGCTCAAACTACTGGACGGATCGGGGGCGCTACCGCCGGAGCTGGAGCCGATTACCATCGGGTTTTTTTATCGCGGAATTAGATCTTAGGTTAAAGTTAATGACAAACCTCTTCAGCTTAGTGGGCAGAGCTCTATGATTTCTACCAGCTAAGCTAAACACAATTACCGCCAATCTAAGATAAAGTTTGATTTTCGTAATCAAACAATCCGATGGTTTCTGTTTCGGCGGCAGGGCCCCAAGTCAAAATTTAGCATACAAGTAGCGATTGATATAGCTATCTTTTAACTTTTTTTTTGGGGTGTATGCCATTCGCCTGATGTGAAGCGGTTACCGTAACCGTATTAACGCTCGCAACATAATATTTCACTTGCGCGCTGCCACCCCCGCTGCCAACGCAGCATCTCCTTCTTTTCTGGAGACCTCACTCACTCGCAGGAACACAACAACCCTCATGGGAATTGTTATTTAGCTGCGGTATTCAGTGAGGTGGAGGTACATTCCCCAGTCGGGTAGCTTACAATTACGCTCCCTACCTCTCTTGAGGCAGTTACTCCCTACCTCGCCAGAGCTTCGTTTGAAAGATGTTGATAAACTTACACCCCACAATATCGCTGTAATACAAGATAATACACATACTTAATTGCCCATTATTTTAAATCACTGCCACCCTATCGTAACCGCTTAAATGACACCTCTAATTTCTCAACCCTTTGTCTCGTATAGCCACAGTCGAGACCTTAACGACCTTTATTGAATACCCTCAGACACCGGCGAGTTCGTTACTGATGCCTCTCGTGAGCAAAGTTGGTGGTTTGCAAGTTTTCAAACAACGGAAATTGACTCGTAGAAGCCGGAGTAGCGTTGGTATAATTTACATCACGAATGTACTAGTTATAGGTTATCATGTAACCTATTAAAAGTTATAGTTTAAAAAAAGAAAATTATTACTTCTTACTTTTTTTTATTTTTATTCTACGTCGGGTGGCAGACAAGCATACGGCCCGCCTGATGTGAAGCGGTTACCGTAGCCATATTAACGCTCGCAACATAAAGTACGCCGCCACCCCCGCTGCCAATGCAGCATCTCCCTCCTTTCTGGTAACCTCACTCACTCGCAGGAACACAACAACCCTCAAGGGAACTGTTATTTGGCTGCGGTATTCTGTGAGGTGGAGGTACATTCCCCAGTCGGGTAGCTTACAATTACGCTCCCTACCTCTCTTTTCGCCAGAGCTTCGTTTGTCAGTCAGCAGGGTGCACCGCGTGCAGGTGAAGTTGGCTTTGTTTCAAAGATGTTGATGAACCACTTACACCCCATACTTATTACTTCTTACTTACTTCCTACGGCGTTACGATCCTTTATGGGTCTTAGTCTCTGACTCTCCTCGAAGATGTATTCTTGTTCCTACTCCTCAAATGCTCCACTACGCAATTTTTGCACCGCTTTCTGTGATTCCCAAAAGGAAAGGGATTCCCAGTAATTTCTGTACCCAAGTAACTGCTGTAAGTGTAGTGAGACCCAATTGGAGGTGACTTAAACTGCTTTAGATAAGGAAAATGATAATAAATAAAATTATTATCGGTCAAATTTTATGTGGTAAAATAAAGATTGCTATCTAGACCGGATCTAGGCAAAGTTTGTGGCTACATACCCATAGACTGATACTTGCATATATATGCATATTGCCATGTCATGTCGGGTCATCGTCGTCGTCTGATTTTCGTCATCGTCTGGTCTTCGTCACTGTTTGTTTCTCCGTCACTGTCTGTAACAATCGTCTTTGGGTGTGTGTTACTCCCCCCCCCACCCCCACTCCATCGCCTTATACCATCTTACTACGTACATACATACGCCAACCAAATTAAAATCCTTTTCTTTCCCATACCGCGTATAGCGGCTCTAAATTACCTGTGGGTGGTTGCCCACGGAGACAGTCTGGGTAAAGAGCTACGTTTTTTTATACTACAGTGGAAAAACAAGCATAAGACCCGCCTGATGTGAAGCGGTTACCATAGTATTTAAACGCTTGCAACACAAAACCAAAAACATTGATCGCGCGCCGCCACCCCCTCAGAAAATAACTTTTTCAAGCAACTGTGGTGAAAAAAAAATAATAGAACGTACGAACTTTTCTTCAACTCATTCAACTTTAATACGACACAGAAACAAATATGACAACATTTCGGAACTATTGGCCCTTTTTCAAAACATTAACATCGCTGCAATCAGTTTCATTGCTTTTTCTAATGACATCTACAAATCGATAGTTACGTTTCGCCAAGCAATGTATGTAGTGGTGTTGAAAGTATACAATAATAGGTAAAGTTTGTATAATGTCCTTGTTTTCTGTGGAAACTAGTTGGAATTACATTTCCGGGACCCTTGAGGAGAACCGTCACGCGATGTCAAGGGGCTCGTTTCTATAGAATTTGTGAAAGCGTGTATTGAACGATGTGAGGTGTTGTGACAAAACATTGTTTGGTCCGTAGACATAGTAAGCTCTAGACAAATTTATAGTACGGAAAATTTTAAATATTTATTTAATGATACAGATTGATTCGATTTTTTGTTTCGCGTGTTGTTCTGGTTGTTTCTATGAAAAGCTAAATAATTTGCTAAACAGTTATATGACTCGGAGTCTCTCTGCGAGATCGAATCAGAAATGAGGAGATCCGTAGAAGAATCAAGGTTACCGACATAACCCAGCGGATTAGCAAGTTGAAGTGGCAGTGGGCAGGGCACATAGCACGAAGGACGGATGACCGATGGGGTCAAAAGGTTCTCGAGTGGAGACCACGTACCGGCAACCGCAGCGTAGGACGTCCACCCACGAGGTGGACAGACGACCTCATTAAGACCGTAGGATCGCGCTGGATGCAAGCCGCTTCCAACCGGTCTTATTGGAGATCTAGAGGGGAGGCCTATGTCCAGCAGTGGACTTTCAATGGCTGAGATGATGATATAATAGGTAGGGGAAAAAGTCTTTTCGCATTATAGTATGTATGAACTTGTAATAAAATCTCTTTGGTTATACCATTTGTATCTAGCAGGTTTTGATATCTTTAAAAAGTTTAAATTTTAAAAAAGATAATTCCAAATTCAATTTAGGTAAATGTGTGATTTTCATTTGTTTTTTTTACTGTCAAGATGAGTGAATCTAATGAAGAAATTCGATACATTTTAAAATTTTACTACAAAAAAGGTAAAAATTCAACGCAAGCTGCGAAAAAAATTTGTGACGTTTATGGACCTAGTGCAGTGTCTGTGAGAGTAGCACAAATTTGGTTTAAGCGTTTTCAATCCGGAAATTTTGATGTCAAAGATGCACGTCGCTGTGGTCGCCCTGTTACGGATAAAATGGATGCCATTTCTGAAAAAGTGGAGCAAGATCGGCATATCAGTAGTTACGACGTAGCTGAAGAACTAGGAATTGACCACATAACAGTTTTGGCGCATAAAAAGGTCGTGGTCAAAGGCCGGCCAGGCTTCACAGACTCTGGCGAAACCCGGGTTAACCCGCAACAAGGTGATGTTGTGTGTATGGTGGGATTGGAAGGGAAGATATTCATTATGAGCTGTTACCGCCAGGCAGGACTATCGATTCTGAACTCTACTGTGAACAACTGATGAGATTAAAGCAAAAAGTTGAGAGAAAGCGGCCGGAATTAATTAATAGAAGGGGTGTGATTTTTCATCATGATAACGCTAAACCTCACACATCTTTAGCCACTCAGCAAAAATTAAGAGAGTTTGACTAGGAGGTGTTAATGCATCCACCGTATAGTCCTGACCTTGCACCTTCTGATTTCCACCTCTTTCGGTCTCTTAAGAATTCTTTAGGCAATGTCAGGTTAACATCACGAGAAGACTGCCAAAACCACTTGTCGCGGTTTTTTGAACAGAAGTCCCAAAATTTCTATAGTAATGGGATCATGTCTCTACCTACAAGATGACAAAAAGTTATCGAACATAATGGCACCTACATACTTTAGTTAAATGTAAATAAACTTTATTAAAAAATGTTTTGAATTTTCATATAAAATACGAAAAGACTTTTTCCCCAACCTAATATGACAGCGAAAGAAATCTGTCATATTCTCTATCATATTTGCCACGCCTTACATTGAGTGCTGAAACTATTTTCAAAAACCATTTTCTTAAATATTCGAACCCATTGAAATTTTCCACTTTTGTAATTCTCATCGGATGAACTACAGACCGATGAAGTTTGAACAAAACATCGTTTGAAAATCCTGTGGATTGTAGGCGTCTATATAAGGTAGTGGAGGAAATCATCATGGAAATGAAAGCAAATGGAAATGGTGTACACTTACAATTTGACGAGCTCGGTGGTCGAATGGTTAGCAATGGCCATTTTGACTCCGAGGTCGCGGGTTCGATTTTCGCACAAGACAAACATTTTGTGTGTATGAACATGTCTGTTTGTCTTAGTCTGGGTATTTTCTATGTATTATAAGAATGTATTTAAAAAAAAATCTATGCAAGTACATTTATCAGTTGCCTAGTACCTGTAACACAAGCTTTGCGCTTAATTTGGGACTAGATGGCACTGTGTAGATTATCTAGAAATATTTATTATTATTATTATTTGTATGAAAATCGAGCGTGTGTGAGCGTGTGTTGGAATTGGTTGAATTTGGATTGCGAGCGTTATTATGGCTACGGAAACCGCTTCACATCAGGCGAGCCACATTCTTGTCTGCCACCCGACGTAATATAAAAAAAGATACAATTTTTGGTTTTTATTACAGAAATATGAGTAGTTTGCATATATTGAAATTTAATTTAATTAGGTATTATTATTTGTTCATTAGTATTATTACTGTTTACATTAAAATAAAACGGAATAGATACATTCAGGTAGTTAGCATATTGTATGTATCAAGCGTCAAAGGTCGCCTATAAACTATTTTGCAATTTGGCGAACATTAGAAATAAGTTAAAAAAACCTTTTTTGCCCTAGGTGCTACTGCGTGGCGCTGTCAGTAGTGTCATGGAAGATTTTTCTTTCTTGAGGCTCTACTGGTAGTGTCATGGGGAAAATTGTATTTCCCGTACACATCTTTGATGCCAGTAGTGTCACAGGAAATTTCAGCTCCCGTGGCACTATCGAGGAATATACCCAAGCATTTGTAGTTCATTACGGTGAATAAAAAAGAAAATATCCTCTTAACCCAAATCCTCTCTAGGTGGTTCAGCAAGCGAACTCGAGTTACTTTGAACTCATGTGTAAGATCTGTCCTTGGCGGCCGGTTCGTTTGCTCTTAAATTAGTCTCTTCAATTTAAAATATTTTTCGTTTTAGAAATATTTCATAAAGGCTTTCCCGCTTGTTTAGGCTCCATATTATTTACGCTTCTATTGTGTGTCGTACAACAAGCGTTGCTGACGGAAAAACATTTTTCATTGCCTTCAAAACTCAATTACTACGAAAATGAAACACGTATCGGGTTTTTAATGCTCATTTTGAATATATCATGAAAATGCTGGTCTTTAATACGTATATTAAATATGGTAGGTTATCCCAATGTATATTTTGTGTTAAATTATATACTAAAGTAAAAATTAATGTAGTCTAAATATAATTTTTAATTATGTACTTGTAGTTACGAAGTTTTTAGTCTATATAACCGAAAAACTAGGATCGAGATCGAATTGCTTGTAAAATATTAAAAATCAACATAATTGTAACATATATTTTTTTTTATCAAAGTTCAAACACTAATCAACTTAAAAAAAAAATTAACTCCTATCATAAGTGTCATGTCTCAAAAATGACAACTGTCGAACTTTAGTAATTTTTATTGACAGTTAGGGCATAATTGCTTCGCACACTGCAAACACACATGTTTTTTGCATGACATACATTGGTAATTCGATTTACGGTTCAATTTAGGAGGACAACTTGCACATGTTTTCTGTGTTTTCAGTCTGTTTTCAGGATTTTGTGGTTCAGGTGGCAAATCAGAATCCAGAATACGCACCAAGTTGATTTTTATATCACGTGGAATATGAGTATTATAAACTCTGCGCTTCATGTGTTGTAAAGCCGTGTTTCTCGCCAAGATCTTGATGAACTGTCCCCGATCAATAGTATTGGCACGTAAGTAACTTTTATGGAATTTCACTATATTGATTTATTGCGGTTATTTTTAGATATTACTTACAATGAATATGTCGGCACCATCTCTACGCTTTTTTCTAGGAGGTCCAGAGTTATTCATTGTAAGTAATATCTGAAAATAACCGCAATAAATCAATATAGTGAAATTCCAAAAAAGTTACTTGAGTGGTGACATAAGGTCTGAGAGGCCGCTCGATAATTTTAAACCGATCTAACTTACCGATTTGGGTCTGGCCGACGCAAATATACCCCTCTAGGGCACTGGCGATACTAAACTCGAAGCTACTCAGGCGCTCAAACACGGGAAGTGCGGGGAGGGGGGTGATATGAAGTTTCGCTTGCGCCGCTCGGCCTGTGAGACCGCACGTCACCAGTTAAAGGTTAAATATTGTTTACATCTGAAAAAATAAATGAAGATCCTGTGGAGAAAACCGATTGATTTCAATAAGTTACAGCCAAAACTCATAATCAGTCAAATTCACTTTTGACCGTAAAAATCAGGCTAAAATATTTTCAATCGATATTCTTAGTCAAAAACAATTTTGCCTCCCTTCTCTCCAAAACCAAGTCGAGTCTCGGTCGCTCCGCTTTTGTTGATCTCAAGCACAACCTAACCTAACCATTAATTTAAACTACGTTTGACAGTATAAGTTAGTCAAAATAAGTGTTGATCAACGTCCATACGCAAATCCCACCCAGGCGAGGAAGGTGAAATTTTCAAATATTTATAATGTTCTGGCAAGTTGGGCGAAATCAATTAGGTATTTAAATAATAATTGTCCTTACTCAAAATTACTTTAGACTATTTTTTACAGACAGGATCAGTTTTTTCAGTTTTAGCTAATTATGAAATTTGTATGTATTATAAATAAAGCAATCAGCTTACGCTAGCGACTTCGTATATGAGCATCCCGGTATGCCTTGAGAATTTACAACAATCCTTTCTAAGAAGGAGCCTCAGTCTTAATAGCTACTTGTATGGTAAATTTAAGCCCGATTTTTTTTTTTTTTTTTTATATTGTCAGTCAAATTACATAACGCCATCTAGCCCTAAAGTAAGCGAAGCTTGTGTTATGGGTACTATACAACTGATAAACATACGTAAATACATATATTTTTTATTAAATACATACTTATCCGCTCTTTTGCCCCCCACGTTGAGCCCCCCGCGTCCCCCCCCCCCCCGCGCAAAAACGCGGCGGAACTATGCCCATTTGTTTTTTGTTCCTACCTGCCCGGCGCCGCGGGTGGTCGGGGCCCCATAAAAACGGTCATTGAGACGCAACTTTGTTATTGAGTGCCTACAAGTGGTGTTTTTTACGTTTACTAAAAACAGCACTATACAATGCCGTCTTTTGTTGTTCAACACTCGACTATAGTGTAGAATTACGATGGTCTAAACATTCTCAAGTGGTGTTTCATAGCCCTACTTGTATTCAAAAAAATACCTTATGAACTAAGGCGATAACGTATAGTTTTTTATTTAAAAATACGCTAGGGAGATAAAACCCGATGTTAATAAACAAAAACCTACACTTACCTAAACAAAATAAGTTTTTATAGCACTTGACACCGGCCCGAACATCTGGCGCCGTTAAGGCGAGTCTCTTAAACCCCTTTTTTTATTTTTTTTTCCATTGAGTTTATGATTCTTTGGCCTTAATCCGATAGCTAATATGGCGGAGAAACGAAAAAAACATAAACAAATGGGCCTGAATGTATGACAGATGAGTATTGTTCAATCTGCCCAAAACTGAACGCCAAACTGCAAATGTCGACCGTAGGTCGACACGGGCAATTCAAGCGTTTCAAGGTCGTGACGTCACTTGTCGACCGTAGGTCGACACGGGCAATTCAGCGGGTATGATACATAGAAAACACCCAGACCAAGACAAACAGATATGTTCATGCACACAAATGTTTGTCCTGTGTGGGAATCGGACCCACGAGCGTTGGTGTCGAAGCCGCGTCATTGACCGCTACGCCACCGAGCTCGTCTTCTCTTCGAGATTCTTTCAGTAATATGGACTGTGCGCTGAGAGATACATATATCGTTTATTTATATTTTCGGACACACACTTAACGGTACATAAAAATGTTAAACAGATCAGTTGACGACATTATACATAGATTTGCGCACGTGTACGCAGCAGTAATGCCTACCACGCCGTGACTCAGTGTATACCTTCATTCATATCAGTGAAACAGTGATATTCTTTGGGGTGTACATCAATATCTTTGAACCAAAGCTAACCTCACCTGCACATGGTGCACCCTGCCGACTGACAAACGAGGCTCTGGCGAAAAGAGAGGTAGAGCATAGCATATTCCTTAAGCTGCCCGACTGAATACCGCAGCCAAATAACAATTCCCTTGAATACTGTTGTGTTCCTGCGAGTGAGTGAAGTCAACAGAAAGAAAGGAAGGAGTATAGGCTGGCAACGGATCGGCGACCCAATGGTGTTGCTGATCTCCATGGGCGGTGGCGATTGCTTTCCATCAGGTGACACACATGGTCGTTTCCCCCTTTCATATAAAAAAATGAACATGTCTGTTTGTCTTGATCTGGGTGTTTTCTATATACAAAAAAAAAATAGTGTATTTTAGTATTCTATCAGTATTTATATCAGATACCTAGTACACATACCTAGTACAAGCTTTTTTTTAAGCTATTGCATAGCTTCTATCGCAGGCCTTGAGCGCGGGGACCGAATCCAGAAATTCCGTAACGAAAAAACCTCACGCTCCCCACTCCGACGGGCAAGGAGGTGTGGCTTGAAGGCCGTGCATCGTCTAACGTCGTTTCAGTTCGGCAGTCTTCGACACGGCGTTGTGTGCGTGCGATTAGACGTATTGTACGACTCTACGAAACTCGTTTTATTTATTTAATAATAGAAAAATTTGTTTTCTTATCGGTCACCACGCTCAAAAAGTGTAACTTGAATTAATATCAAAGAAAAAGCAATACTGCATGAATAAAATAAATAAATAAAATTATAATTACATAAGTTGATACAAAATGCTATGCAATAGCTTTACCGCGGCAGTCCCCGAGTGCCACACGTCTTTTTTTTTATACTACATCGGATGGCAGACAAGCATTCGGCCCGCCTGATGTGAAACGGTTAGTACAGTAGCCATATTAACGCTCGCAACATAAAATATCGCTCGCGCGCC
Source organism: Hypsopygia costalis (assembly GCA_937001555.2). Lineage (NCBI taxonomy): Eukaryota > Metazoa > Arthropoda > Insecta > Lepidoptera > Pyralidae > Hypsopygia > Hypsopygia costalis. The sequence continues at coordinate 33,028,549 of OW443329.2, forward strand.
GCCACCCCCGCTGCCAACGCAGCATCTCCTTCCTTTCTTTGCTTAGCTTTGCTTAGTTCGGGACAAGATGGCAGTGTGTACTTGGTCGTAGGAATATTTACTATTTATTATGTAAAAGTATCTGTGTAGGTAATTATATCTCTGTTATGTTTCAATTGATTTAAAGATCAATACAAAGATATAATCAGCCCGAGAACGAGATGAACACCGCGGCCCTCAACTCCGCTGTAACATTTATTTACAAAGGGATCACGACCAACTTTCACAATTTCATTAAACTTTTAATCCGTTATAATACTTGGCAGTGATATTAAATAGAAATAACAAGGGAGGTTGTAGCTACATACATATGTATGATTTATAGTTTGTATAGTATATATTAATCGTTTGTATATCTATTAATACTGAGGACGTGTTGCGTTGTCTACGGGGATGGCAAGAAATCATTACCGTTATAAGTTTACAAAACAGTTTTTTTTTTGTATATGGCGGGGGGGGGACATGCATGTGGACAATCTGATGGACAGTAATCACCACCGCCCATAGCAACTCCTTCCTTCCTGCTGACATCACTCACTCGCAGAAACACAACAACCCTCAAGGGAATTTTAATTTAAAGTTGATACTGTTGATTGTTGGCACTTGGTGGAACATTATTATCATAATGTTATAATAAAGCACTTGTACTATTCCACGTTATTATATTTAATATTACCGACCGGTTTCGCCGCTAAGGCATTATCAAGGTAAACAGTTGGTGTTTGTGTTTCTACAAAACAAACAAGTTGAAATGTTTTGTAGAAACACAAACACCATCTGTTTACCTTGATAATGCCTTAGCGGCGAAACCGGTCGGTAATATTAAATACATATAATAACGTGGAATAGTACAAGTGCTTTATTATAACATTATGAATTTTAATTTGGCTGCGGTATGCCGTGAGATGGTGGTACTTCCCCAGTCGGGCAGCTTAAAAATACGCTGTTTCCTACGTCTCTTTTCCCAGAGCCTCTTTCGCTAGTGGACAGGGAGCATCACGTGCAGGTCAAGTTGGCTTTGATTCTAAAGATCGTGATGAAACACTTACACGCCAATTGTAAAAAAAAAAACTGTTAAATTGCGAGTCATTCCAAGAAGTCGAGCAAAGCAGCAGAAAAAAATAGATTTTACTGTTGACTTATTACAAATAATGGAGGAACAAAGAGATTCCTGACATGTCCCTGAAGCTGATAAGATAAAGAAATAATACAAAGACGGGCTCCAAATTTCATTGATTCCAGAGCCGTAAAGCTATTTGATAAATAAAATAACTATCTTCAAGAGCACTGCTAGTTATTTTATTTATTAAAAAAAAAACTGTTACTTGACTGCGATAATCTGTGATGTGAAGGCGCTTTCCTAGTCAGGGTTGATATACCCTACCACTCTATCGTATCTCTGCTTAACAGCTGGGTACACCGGGTACATTGTTGTAATAATAAAATAATTGAAGCCCATTTACTTTTATATATATAATTACATTGCTGGCTTGATATGGACTAGAAAATATTAAACTTAACCTAACCTACAATGAGTATCAAATTATAGCAAATGAACATTATGCCAAAGGAAATCATATTACCTTTTAATACAAATTATGTTATTTTACGCACTGGTTTCCACCACGTGCAGGCGAAGTTGACTCTAAAGATCGTTGCGAGCCTTGTAAACCCCAAAATCTTGTAACAGTTTGTTTCTCTCGATTTTTCCGATATAGAATGGATTCGCATATCAAAGTATATGAAAGAATCAAGGCGACATCAAACGCAATAGGACACAAACCAAGTTACAAAGCGCCCTCGTAACCCTTTCCGAGCAAAGAGAATATAATACTAGTAAATGTATTCCCTTTGCTGAAAATATTCTTTTAGAAATAGCTAAAGTACTTATATAAGTAAAGTGAGACACAAATTCTTTGAGACGTGAATCGGATCTGGTGGGACACAGTACAGAAGTAAGGTCCAGAAGAGATGAAAACAGTCATTCATGAGATTGGTGGTCGAATGGGTCGCGTGTTCAATCCCCGCACAAGACAAACATTTGTGTGCATAAACATGTCTGTTTGTCTTAGTCTGGTTGTTTTCTATGTATTAGATAGTTAATTCATTCAGGTGTTATTTTGCGGAAGTCAAATTTACAGGCAATTTGATCTACATTACTTTGCGTGCTTCCGCTACCAATTAGTTCATGTAAATTACTGCCGGCCGGCACCCAACCGTTACGTACTACCGTTTAGTAGTTGCATGCGACTGCCGTGGCTGCTTTGATCGTCTCTGCTCCAGCTGCTGTGGTCGTCTCGGCCAATCTCCAACATCTCAACAGAAGAAACATGCGACTGCAGCCGCTCCGACTGCCGTGGTCGTCTTTGCGACACGTATTCCGCCTCTGCGCGAGGCATCCTCAGGCGATCTGTAGATGTTGATCGTTAGAACTATCGTTACGATAACGATCGTTAGGCTAGTGTAGATCAAATTGCCTTCTATGTAGGTATTATATGTATTCATTTACAAAAAAAAATGTATTTAAGTACATTTATCAGTTGTCTAGTACCCATAGTACAAGCTTTGCGCTTAATTTGGGACTAGATGGCGCTGTGTAAAAGAGACCAGAGAAGCAGTACAACAGACAAGAGAAAAAGTAGGTTAAATATAGAATGTATTTTTTTTATACTACGTCGGATGGCAGACAAGCATACGGCTCGCCTGATGTGAAGCGGTTACCGGTAATGCTCGGAACATGTATTTCATGTCACGCTCACGGTCCGCCACCAACGCAGCAACTCGTTCCTTTCTGGTGGCCTCAATCACTTGCAGAAACACAACGTCCCTCAAGGCAATTTTTATTTGGGATTTGTGAGGTTTTTGCAATGTGGAGTTGAAGTAATTCAATCAGGCAATACACTATCTCTCTTCTGTAATGTAATATAGTAAATATAGATTTCGTCCGCGACATCGTACCTTAGTACCTACTCTACCGTGATAATTTTCATAAATTCTTTCTTCGCAGAAGCCTAGGTCCAAATAGCTATCAGCAAAGCAAAAAAAACAAGCAAAATTTTGCTAAAGACCCTAGATTGATGTCAAAACCGTCACAGTTATATATTATTATACAATAGTTTCTTGTTTAATAATATAGTAATAATAATTCTTTTTTTTGTCTATATAAAGTTACACAAAGGTTCTTTGCGAGTACCTCGTTTTAAGCATAGGTAATACCTGTATTAGGAGGTACTGCTCTCCAATAGGTACAAAGCATAAATAAAAAAATAACAAAATTACTATGAATAGTTTTACGACTAATAAGTAGCTCGTTGGCGTAGTTGCGCGTATCGGTCTAATCGAACACGCAAGGTAAGCAACGTCAACTGTAGCCTGTCCGTGGATGGGTTTATCTCGAGTTCCACCGTTCTTCGGGTCTACGTTAAGCCGTCGGCACCGGCTGTTGTCGTTAGATGACAGTCGTTAAGCCAAGTCAGTTCAAAGTAACCTTTAGGTCGCTTGAAATCACTGGCCTCTGCCAACCCGCAGTTGAGCAGTATGGTGGAGTATGCTCTAAACCACTTCGATTGAGGGAAGAACCGTATCCCAGTAGTGGGATGAAGGGTTGACCAAGACTATCAAAAAATCAAAATATATTTATTTCTGTAACAACATATTTGTTTGACATATTAAAGGTTGATTCCTTCCGTTAAGTGTGAAAACACCTGTATTGGAAGGAGCCACTCCTCCGTAACAATAGGTATTTATATGTTAAAAAAAAAAAAAAAAACAAACAATTAATTATTAAATGTGTTCTGTGTACTTGGTAGGTACTCAGAAGTGTGTTTAGTGATATGTGTGTGTCGTCGTATATATTAGGTTGGGGAAAAAGTCTTTTCGTATTTTATATGAAAATTCAAAACATTTTTTAATAAAGTTTATTTACATTTAACTAAAATATGTAGGTGCCATTATGTTCGATAACTTTTTGTCATCTTGTAGGTAGAGACATGATCCCATTACTATAGAAATTTTGGGACTTCTGTTCAAAAAACCGCGACAAGTGGTTTTGGCAGTCTTCTCGTGATGTTATCCTGACATTGCCTAAAGAATTCTTAAGAGACCGAAACAGGTGGAAATCAGAAGGTGCAAGGTCAGGACTATACGGCGGATGCATTAACACCTCCCAGTCAAACTCTCTTAATTTTTGCTGAGTGGCTAAAGATGTGTGAGGTTTAGCGTTATCATGATGAAAAATCACACCCCTTCTATTAATTAATTCCGGCCGCTTTCTCTCAACTTTTTGCTTTAATCTCATCAGTTGTTCACAGTAGAGTTCAGAATCGATAGTCCTGCCTGGCGGTAACAGCTCATAATGAATATCTTCCCTTCCAATCCCACCATACACACAGCATCACCTTGTTGCGGATTAACCCGGGTTTCGCCAGAGTCTCTGAAGCCTGGCCGGTCTTTGACCACGACCTTTTTATGCGCCAAAACTGTTATGTGGTCAATTCCTAGTTCTTCAGCTACGTCGTAACTACTGATATGCCGATCTTGCTCCACTTTTTCAGAAATGGCATCCATTTTATCCGTAACAGGGCGACCAGAGCGACGTGCATCTTTGACATCAAAATTTCCGGATTGAAAACGCTTAAACCAAATTTGTGCTACTCTCACAGACACTGCACTAAGTCCATAATAATCACAAATTTTTTTCGCAGCTTGCGTTGAATTTTTACTTTTTTTGTAGTAAAATTTTAAAATGTATCGAATTTCTTCATTAGATTCACTCATCTTGACAGTAAAAAAAACAAATGAAAATCACACATTTACCTAATTTGAATTTGGAATTATCTTTTTTAAAATTTAAACTTTTTATAGATATCAAAACCTGCCAGATACAAATGATATAACCAAAGAGATTTTATTACAAGTTCATACATACTATAATGCGAAAAGACTTTTTCCCCTACCTATTATTTGTATATGATGTGTATGTATATTTGCCAGCTCTACGATTAATAGGTAATCTTGAGATCGGGAGCCACTAAAATAACCAGTTTATACCGACATTTAGTGACTCCCACTGACAATATAATAATGACTATGTATAGTAAGTTAATTAACATACCACACAGTCTTGCACACACATTATTAATAAGCCACATATAATATTTAATAAAATATTTACTAAGATACATTATTGTATTTATTTTAATTAGAGCCCTGGTTACATATTTGCTTTGGTGACCGTACTTAGAAACCGCGTCTGTGACGTGAACTCCGTATTCACTAATTAAATAGAACTCGGAACTGTTTGTCCCAACAAGTACGAAGTCACCAGGGATACTCGACCGAGCCGTTTTGGGATTAATCAAATTATATTTCCTATTATAATGTTTATAGATAACGTGATAACCGTTTAACTACTTCCATAAGAGGGCACCGCATGCCATAGCCAAGGAATTCAGTCATTTTGACGACCCCGGAGGATTCGACCACCGGGGTCGTCAAAGTCACTTGAAAAATCACTAGTACGATACCTGTTCCGATATAATATGAATTATCGATACTTACCATAGACATAATATTGATAATAATAACTGATGGCCCTACATTAATCTGACGACCCCGGTGGTCGAATGGCTAGCAATATCCACTTTGACTCCGAGGTCTCGGGTCAATCCCCGCACAAGACAAATATTTGTGTGCATGAACATGTCTATTTTTCTTGGTCTTAGTGTTTTCTATGTATTGTATGTATGTAAAAAATGTATTTAAGTATATTATCAGTTATCTAGTACCCATAATACAAGCTTTGGTTGGTTTGGGACTAGATGGCAGTGTATAATTTGTCCTGGAATACGAGTATTTATATAAATTCTCATACATTGAAACCAAAATGGGTGCATAATGTGACGTTCCAGACGAATTTTCTAGCTGGAGCTCTCAGGTTGTGGAATGCAGTCCCTGCCAAAGTTTTCCCAGGAGACTTTAGTTTAAAGTTCTTCAAGAACGCCGTAAAGAAGGCAATGCATCAGTGATTTGTGGTGATGCCTGTGGTGTCGCTAGGGTCAATAGGTTGCGATGACGATGAAATAAAATCACGGCAACAACTATTTGCGCCATCCGTGCGATTTCCATTGGAATTGAAAAACGCCCATTAACATAATAAACTATTTGGAGCGCGCGGCACGCGACCCAACTGTAAATAATGTTATGAGCGGCTTAGCGATGCCGCACTGCGTCCGAATTAATTCATTTACCGGCTAACAACTAATACGATATTTGAGATGATAGAACTGTGAACACGTTGACATCGTTTAAACTTATATTTAATCAATCACGCGAGTTAAGAAACATTGACTGTAGCCTGTTTATGGAATATAAGATTAATGTAAGGCCATCAGTTATTATTATCAATATATCTATGGTAAGTATCGATCATTCATATTATATCGGAACAGGTATCATACTAGTGATTTTTCAAGTGACTTATTAGTCTGGCAACACTGAATGAACGTACGACACTTAGCTGCAGTTCGCTACGAGATTCGAATGAGGAACGTTCTTATGCAATAGGAAGTCCAATTTAATTACTGCAATCGTAGTTTCATTTCAAAAATTACAACCGAGCATAATAAGATAGTGTCATTTATCTTGAGTTCGACCGACCTTCGGAGGGCCCGTTAAGCCGTTGGTCCTAGCTGTTGTTATTAGATGACAGCCGTTAACACCAGTCAGTAGCCTATAGATGGTTTGAAAACACTGCCTTCTCCGCGAATCCGCAGTTGAGCGTGTGAAGTATGCGCGTGTCAAAATTTATTTTGGGTTACATAAACTGAAAACATACCTATTTATATGGTCTCAAGGGTATGCCATACTGGAAACTTTACTGAAAGCAGATTTTACTTTATTTATAACTAGCTGTGTCCGCGTCTTGGCCCGCATTAATGTCGGTTATCGCGCAGAGGTAACGATGTCCTTTCTCAGAATATAATTTATGTCCAAGCCTAATTTCATTCAAGTGAATTCAGCAATTTAGTTATATTAATCCTGTTTGGAGGTACAGGCCAGTGATCAATAAAATATTTAAGGCACATAGAACTTACCATGTATTCATAACAGATTCACAGATTGACAAGAAGCAACTAACAAGTAAAACAAATTGTATTAAAAATATAATATGCAAATATAAAAAGAAAATAATATAAAAATGTAAATGTATCTAAAGAGAGTCTGTCGCCAACAAGTTGCGGTAAAGTAACAAATAGATAGGCACACTTTATGAATGGTAAGTAAAACTATGCAAGTCAATAGGGTCACTCTTTCCAACAGACCCTATCGATTTGTGTTATACAAATGCAGGATTTTGCTTTCATGCGTTTCGTAGCCTCTATAGAAATCTTTGAAGACAAGTAAATATGGTCCACGAGAGTATAATATATAATATTTTACCAATATAACCCAATACCAATGTAAATAAAAAATTGGCATACCAATGTAAATAGAAGATTTTCTATTTATAAGTATTTATTCTGCTTCCCTTATAGAAAGAGAATGCCATAGATCCGTTTGAATTAGTTAAATCTATTATCATAGTAAGTAAACCTTCCGAGGGAACAATAAATCATTTGGCAACCTACGCGGGCTTAGGACAAAGATTGTTAATTTAAACAGAGCCGCCGCTGCTTTCAGGCCGTGGCGCCGGGGCCGGAGTGGGCGAAGGACCTCACAAAGGCTCTCATCAAGCACAGTCATCGTCCTAATGTCCGTAATAAAGCAGGGACAAGTAACTGCGGTACCTAGGCATACCAATCTTCATATGAACGAACAAATTCAATTACCAACTGCTTAATTAAAACCCTTATATTGAACTATGTTTCGCTCGTGACTTCGTACGCGTGTACCAGGGTATTGCACGAGAATTTTTAATAAACTTTTATTAGTGTTAAAGCATCTAAGCGCCAACGCGCGCCAAACATCAGAACTAACGCGCGGTGTGAATGCAGCAGCTAGCAACGGCGCGGCGACGTGAACTTCGCATGAATCATAGGCTCGGTAACGGCCGGGCTCCATTTCTTTGTTCTTGTATAAAATGTCATCGTATCGAAATAAAATTTTGTAAATTTACACAAAAATTAACGTTATACGAAAAAATATACAGGATTTCGTTCTCTAAATAATTAGTTTTATTGTATTCACTTCGAGAAGATCATACACTCGAACATGAATTTTAATAATATTATTAAAACTCACGTGAGACTTTATAATAAATTAATTAAATAAATTAAACGGGTCACTCACGTCTTTTTGTCGGAAAAGCCGACTAATTTCGATCTCAAAAGGAGACCTTCATCAGGGCGAATGTCCAGACACGTCCACCCTTTGTCTCTCGCGCCGGACACTGCGCGCCAATGCGCGCGCCGCCCGACTGGAAAGGGTGGTGGGGGGTTGGTGCGCTGATTGATGGAGCGCTGCCCTCGACGATGACGTAGTAGTAAAATATAGTACTACATATGAATTTTAATACTTAAATTGTAAGCAATATATTTTGTAGTAAACCGCAGTTTAGTTATGTAAACTAACAAGGCTGCTCAACTAAGCGTATATTTATAATCTATGCGACTTTGGAATATCTATTTTACAGAATACCGCAGTCAAATAACAATTCCCTAGATGGTTGTTGGGTTTCTGCAAGGAGGTGAAGCCAGCATGAAGGAACAAGTTATTGTGTTAGCAACAGGACGGGGGTGGTAGCGCCCCTCTGAATCAGTTGTACCATTGACTAGTACCAAGAATGGTGCAAGTGATACAACTTTGTATTCTCAATACCATCAATACTACCAGTAACACTAATTTAAGGTCAGTAGTACCATCATAAATATTGGTTGTATCACTATTCCCCGCGCAGGAGCAATATTTCTTGTTACGAGTGTTTATATGGCTACGGTAACTGCTTCACATGCTGTTAGGTAGATTTTTATATTCTCATATAATGTACTTACTCATACTTATATAATACTTACTTTTGTTACTCATAGAAACATTCTGTAGCAACAAGCAGTCTACAATAAAGAGCTGAACAAACCACACGTAGTTTTCATGATGATCCAAAGGCATATACAGCAATATCAACCTTATTAACACAAACACATGCATATACGTCTCCCCTCAATCGAGGAGGTTTAGAGCATACTCCAAGCCGTCCAAAGGCCATTGTCTTGGCTTATCGACTGTCGTCTAAAAAACGACAACTCCCAGCTCTAAAGGACTTGAGTTTCTCGGGGTTGAAGCCCTCGAAGTGTCGCCCGAGTAAAGAGCGTCTCGCTCGAGATAAATAACCCCATACGTAGTCATGCTACGGTTGACGTTGTTTAACTTGCGTGATCTATTAGATAATATTAGCAACAACGCCATCGAGCTCCTCCTCCACCGAGGGATCCGACGTAGTATGAAACAATAAAACATAGTACTACATATATTAATACTTTACAGGCAATTTGATCTACACTACTTTGCGTGCTTCCGCCACCAATTAGTTCATGCAAATTACTGCCGGCCGGCACCCAACCACTGCCGTAAGCAACTACGGACGTAGTTACATGCAACTGCTAACGGCAGTGGTTGGTGGTTGGTGGCGGAAGCACGCAAAGTAGTGTAGATCAAATTTCCTGTAAATTTGACTTACGCCAAAATAACACCTGAATTATGCCTGAATCAATTAACTATCTATTAATACTTTATTATAAGTGCCAACACTTAAGTCGCTGCATGGAGTTTACAATTGCAGTATTATTTAAGAAAATGATTGTGTATATTACTTGATAGTGCAACGGGAGATAAAATTGCCTGTGACACTACTGGCATCAAAGTAGTGTCACGGGAAATAAAAATCTCCCATGACACTACTGATTGTACCAAACAGTAGTGCCAAGGGCAATAAAGGAAAATATATGTAGCAATCTGTTGTCGCCTGAAAGTACTCGAAAAGAGTTATAAAATAAACCACTTCTACTAGATTTGTCTAAGAACATAATCTCGACGGGCGGTTGTCTCGCCGCATTACAAATAAAGCAAAAATGTAAGAATTGCGTCCCGCGCAAAAAGAACAATGTTACGCTGGAAAGATAAGACTCCGTCCGACTCTTTTTAATTTCGTCTCTGACAAAACGCAGCTCGCAAGGCGTTTCAGATTTTTGTGTTTTTTTTCTAAAATTGGCACGTCTTTCAAGAAATTGCCTTTTTAGATTTTCATTTGTAGATTAAGGCTTCCTTTAAATAAAAAGAGCTGTCCTTTTTTATTTGTATTCGGTATTCTAAACAACTTCTATTGGAATAAATTGAGTGCAAAAATACGAATAGGTACTGGGTTACAAAATTTTAATAGTAATACTACGTTACTACGTAGCCATAATAACGCGCGCAATGTAAAAAAATACTCACGCACCCATACCCCCGTTGCCAACGCAACAACTCCTTCATTTCTTGTGACCTCACTCACTCGCAAGAACACAACATCAAGAGAATTGTTATTTGGCTCTAGTATTCAGTATTCAGTGAGGTGGAGGTACGTCCCTACTCGCGCAGCTTATAAATACCTACGTTGTACCTACCTCTCTTTTGCCAGAGCCTCTTTGGCCGGGTGCACCACGTGCAGGTAAGGTTGGCTTTGGCTCAAAAATCATGGGGAGGCATTTATACCGCCATTAATTATGGTTTTATATTTTAAATATTCCTGGACAAATTACACACTACCATCTAGTCCCAAACTAAGCAAAGCTTGTATTATGGGTACTAGATAACTGATATCTTAAATTTATTTATTTGTAAATAGATAAATATAATACATAGAAAACACCCAGACCAGAACAGACATTTTCAAGCGCCACAAATAATTGTCTTGTGCGGGGATCGATCCGCGACCTCAAGGTCAAAGTGGCAATTGCTAACCATTTGACCACCGAGCTCGTCATCATATTCTAAGATAATGTAAGATAATATTAGAAGATAATGTAAGAGACTCTTAATAATTGCACCTGTGCGAAGCCGGGGTATGTCGCAAATGTTTTCGAGTAACTAACTTTTATAAATGCTTAAATTAATGTTTCATTATTAAAGTTCGCTCGATTTTAATTTATAAAATCGTCGAATAATTAACGCTCTCGTTGGATAACGAGAAATTTTAATACATTTGCAATTCGAAATTTATAACGAACGACATTCGATGATTTAAATCAGATTTTAATAAATGTATATTCAATTTAAGACATTCGTTGATTGAAGAATTATGGGTTACTAGCTGTTAGCCGCAGCTTTGTCCGCGTGGTATTTTTTTTAATAAAACGTTTTTTTCCTATGGGAATAAGATGTTTTCCCGAGATAAAAAGTAGCCTACGTCACTCTCCAAACTATAACTTATCCCCTTAAAAAATCATGCCAATCTATTGGTTTCTTTCGACGTCAAAGATGGACGAACAAACACGCTTTTACTTATTTATAATATTAAGTATGGATTTGTGTGAACTCGTAGCGTTGTCTTTAAACGATTCAAAACCTGTCTCACTGCACGTAGAGCACCCTGCGGATTAACAACCTACCTCTCCAGTAGTGTATAGCGATATAGCTCAATTAGGTTTATAAAAACAGGTAAAATTTTACTTTTTTTTTTACATGAGAGGGGGTAAACGGAGATCTGCAACACCAATAGGTCGCCGATCCATTGCCAACCTATATCCCCCTTCCTTTTTTAGGGTTCCGAACCTCAAAAGGAAAAACGGAATCCTTATAAGATCACTTTGTTGTCCGTCTGTCTGTCTGTTTGTCTGTCTGTCTGTCTGTCTGTCTGTCTGTCTGTCTGTCAAGAATTTCTATGTCGAGAATGCGTGGAGGTATCAAGCTGAAATTTGAACTGTATACTCAGGTCTACGGTCCCATGAAGTTGTAAAAAAATCAAACTGCTAAGTTTACGTAGAAAAAAGTTACGGCCGTTTATTCAGCAAAAAACGCATATTTCGACACACTCAAGGGAATCAAAACCTATAGGGTACTTCCCGTTGACCTAGAACTATGAAATTTGGCAAGTAACATCGTTATAGACTATAAGTACAGGAATAAATCTCAAAACTATACATTTGTAAATAGATCTTAAAAAATAGGGGGTCTATATTTTTTATAGGGTGTCGAAATTTCAAATTGAAACTACTAGTTCAAATGGGGTATCATATGAAAGGGCTTGATGTACACATTGCAAAATATATTTTATTTATTTTTTTCGACGCATTATTTCTTATTTATAATGAAAAATATCAAATTTAATAATGATACTACGTACCTACGGAACCCTCGGTGGGCGAGACCGACTCGCACTTGCCCGGTTTTTTTCTTGTGACCTCACTTACCCGCACGAACACAACAACGCGCAAGGGAATTGTTATTTGGCTGCTGTATTCTGTGAGGTGAAGGTGCTTTTCCAGTCGGGTAGCTTAAAAAATACGCTGTGCCCTATTTCCCTTATAAAATTACTGTGTATAAAAAGTTTACATACTGTGTTTTTCTCATTGAACCCTTTTATTTGATACCCATATCATAGCGGTTAAATTGAATATTATATTATATAATAACCGCCATTTTGTGGCAGACCGCCGTAAATTAAAAATGACGGCACTTAGATAATAGTGCATTGTCACGGGTACTAAGTGCTACTTGTAGTGGGTACTAGGTACTAAGTGAGTGTACCAAATTTCAGCTCAATCGGGCACTGGAAAGAGGCTCCGATTTAAATTGCGATATTTGTAACAGACACCGCGGTAAACTAAATAAAACTTGTAAATGGATGTGAAGAGGTTTTTACATGGTCGGCATTACGCAAGTGATACGCCTGGCAATGGCTCTGGTAACTGCTTTCCACCAGGAATACCGTGAGCTTGTTTGCCACCTTAGTTAATATACAAACTATATATCATCAATATTACGTACACAAGTATTATAAAACTTTCAATATTTTTCAAGTAATCATTTCTCTGCGGATATTCAGTTTTTTCATATAAAATTCCCTTGAAGAGGAGCTCGCCGGACATGATTTATTTCTGTTCATAAATCCTCAACGCGAGAACTAACTCGCCCTAGTCTCGACGGTTTTTACAATTTTGGGCGTTTTTAATTTGTCATCGTTTTCAGACAATAATTTACTATTAACAGTTATTTTACAAGATTTTATATAGAGGCTCAACTAGTGACGGAAGTAGTGTAGATCGAATTGTTTTTTTTTAACAGTACGCCCCAATACTTGCTTGCTTTGCAAAGGAGTTCGAATCTTCGGTGACTCAATGATCTCGGATCGACTGGACTCTCTCTACACGTACGAGTAGATATGTAGCGTCTCTTTGCGTTCTATACAAATTATATCGCAATAATACAAACTCATATATGTATACATAAATACATAAAATGAGCAATATTCATTTCATATTAGCAAAGTTTATTTTTTCTTACGATTCATGTTTTTACGGCTTTTTGCAGATTTTTTTATATGTGAGGGGTGACAAACGAGCATGTAGATCACCTGATGGAAAGCAATCGCCACCGCCCATGGACATCAGTAACACCAAGGGGTCGCCGATCCGTTGCCACACTTTTAAGTGAAATAAAGACTCTGTTCTTGAAGGCTCCCATGTCATAATTGTTCGGAAACACCGCTGAGAGAAGTTGATTCCACAGTTTTACCTTTCGTGGTATAAAATGTGTTAGGAAACGTACTGTAATAGATCGCCAATTATCAAGATGATATGGATGGAATTTTAATTTATAGCGAGTTGTACGATAGTGGAACTCAGCGGTGGGTATGAAATCAAACAGCATTGTAAGCACTCCACTTGATATTATTTGTATAGAATGCAAAGAGACGCTACATATAGTATAGAGAGAGAGAGAGTCCAGTCGATCCGAGATCATCGGATCACCGACATTTCGAACTGCACTTCGTTGTATGCGGATTCTTTTTCTTACGTAGCTGCGAATCTCGTAGAAAGCGCTACGTTGTTCGTAGCACGTAGCCAAAGTGAGTCGAAAGCGGTTTAAAGGCATACAATCTAATAACTGCTTGTGGACCATACGTGTGTAGAGTGGTGTGAACTGCTTGTGGATCATATTAGGTTGGGGAAAAAGTCTTTTCGTATTTTATATGAAAATTCAAAACATTTTTTACTAAAGTTTATTTACATTTAACTAAAGTATGTAGGTGCCATTTTGTTCGATAACTTTTTGCCATCTTGTAGGTAGAGACATGATCCCATTACTATAGAAATTTTGGGACTTCTGTTCAAAAAACCACGACAAGTGGTTTTGGCAGTCTTCTCGTGATGTTAACCTGACATTGCCTAAAGAATTCTGAAGAGACCGAAACAGGTGGAAATCAGAAGGTGCAAGGTCAGGACTATACGGCGGATGCATTAACACCTTCCAGTCAAACTCTCTTAATTTTTGCTGAGTGGCTAAAGATGTGTGAGGTCTAGCGTTATCATGATAAAAAATCACACTCCTTCTGTTAATTAATTCCGGCCGCTTTCTCCCAACTTTTTGCTTTAATCTCATCAGTTGTTCACAGTAGAGTTCAGAATCGATAGTCCTGCCTGGCGGTAACAGCTCATATTGAATAATGCCCTTCCAATCCCACCATACACACAGCATCACCTTATTGCGGGTTAACCCGGGTTTTGCCAGAGTCTGTGAAGCCTGACCGGCCTTTGACCACGACCTTTTTCGCACGTTCTTGTCGTACGTGATCCACTTTTCATCACCAGTTATAAGCTTTTTCAAAAACGGTTCGCTTTCAATACGTCGTAGTAAAGAATCGCAAATGAGTACACGGTTCATTAAGTTTCTTTCAGTGAGATCGTGAGGCACCCAAATATCGAGCTTTTTAGTGTACCCAGCTTTTTTCAATTGCGCCAAAACTGTTTTGTGGTCAATTCCTAATTCTTCAGCTACGTCGTAACTACTGATATGCTGATCTTGCTCCACTTTTTCAAAAATGGCATCCATTTTGTTGCGCATAGAGATCGCTCCAAGACGACTCCAGTGGTCTGTCATTACCATATAAGGAAATGTGTTGGAGAGGTCGCTCCAAGACGAATCCAGTGGTTTGTTATTACCATTTAAGGATAGGTGTTGACGGTACAGGCGGCGTTGCCACCGTACAGCGCGGGGCGGTGTCTTCCCCGCGCCCCGACAACCGGAGGGTGGCATTTGAATCTGTGGAGCGCAGTCGTCCGTAAACATTACTAGAGCGCGCCCGCGCGCACGCTCTCCGCTACCGCCCGCCGTCGACGCGTATATATAGTACCTAGTGTTAAGTTAGTACTTGTAAATATCTCTACTAGTTTAACTTTGGTATCTGAATAAAATTCCAATCTAGTAAACGGTCTATCTTTTGGCTCCAACGCTCGAATATCGCACCCTTGACTCGTAAGCTATTACGCATTCTCAACAACGTTGGTCACTTCGAGCCGGATCGCGTATTGAGCCGGGAGATATCGCGTAGTTACTTACATAGTGGTGGTCGGTGTAAATGGTGCTCACGAGAAGTATGGGGCAAGAAGGATCAGAGGCTGACAAGGACACGAGAGGGCTGCCGGCGGCTACAGACGCAGCGGCCGCACAGTCGGCAACAGAAGCGGAGGCTGGGCAGCCGGCGTCAGGCACGGCGTCGGAGACACCGCCCCTACAGACACCGCTTCTCGGCGTAGCAGTCGACGTGACACCGACCACGATGGGACAGGCAGTTAAGGGTGCGACTGGGGCAGATAGTCGAGCGTTGGCGAAAGCTAGGTTGGAACTCGCGGCGGCGCGGTTAGCAGTGTTAGAACTTGAGTGTAATGTGAAATACGACGGCTGCGAAGCGGCGGCGACAACATCGGGCCCTGTGTTCCCTAGTCATTTGGCGACAGGGGAGGGAGCACCACAGCTCGATTACGACACCGGTATGCCCGACGCGTCGGAGGCGTACGCACCGGGCAACCACGCCAGCAGCGGGACAGAAGACGCATGGGAAGCGAGACAACGGGGCACGCCGGCAACAACGCGGTCCACGGGTGGAGCCGCAGCGACGTCGGCCGAGCGTGCAAACCAAGCGGCGCCACAGCGACATCAAGGCGGCGACGAGCCGTCGTTTAGAGAATTCGCAACAGCGTTCTTAGAGGTAGTACGTGGGACAAACCCCACGCCTAGAAGGTATGTATACGATTTACCACTGTTTAACGGGTCACCTTTTGATTGGCTTTTTTATAAAAGAGCGTTCACAGAATCTTATTCCGATTACACTGATACCGAAAATATAGCCCGTTTAAGAAAATCGTTGAAGGGCACAGCTATGGACGCCGTCCGGGGGTTATTTCTAAGCTCGACAGCGAAAGAAATAATTGACAGTTTAGAGGCTCGTTTTGGGCGACCACACGCCCTTATCATGTATGAATTAGATAAGTTAAGGCACTTACCTAAGTTAACCGACTCACCAAGGGAAATTTGTATGTTTGCGTCAAAAGTAATAAATATTATAGCCGCCGTACGGGCATTAGAGAGGCCGGAATATTTATACAGTCCAGAGCTTTTAAATGGGTTAGTCGACAGATTGACACCGATTCTGCGCAGCAGATGGTTCGACTACGAATCGGAGGCCGGTCCGTCACAACCGGGGTTAATAATATTAGGACAGTTCTTAAAACGCGAAGCAGACTTAAATGCTCGACACGCTAGATCGGAGATAATGGTTGACGTGAGGCACCGGAGTCACCCCGGGCCTAGAGTGCATACTACAAAATCTAATGGCGATTCACAGACGAGTGCATGTGCCGCATGTGGTACAAAAGGGCATATAATTACAGCGTGTCCCACATTCACCACTGTGCCGGTGAGTGAAAGGTGGGACATAGCACGAAAAAATAAATTATGTTTCAGGTGTTTAAAGAAGAGAACGTGGCAACACCGATGTAAGGGTCAAAAGTGTGCGGCTCCTGGCTGCACTTACTACCACCACAGGCTGCTCCACGGGGGGTATGGCGGGACGCATCAACGTGCGGAGGGAGCTACGGACGAGCGCGCCCAGACGCACCACGCAGCTCCAAACAGCGTGCAGCCGAATGCTACAGCAGTCGCCTCAGCATGGACACCGCCTGGCCATCTGCAGACGATGTTGAAAGTACTGCCAGTAACGTTGTCAGGACCTTTGGGTAAAGTAGAAACATATGCTCTTTTGGACGACGGTTCGACTGTAACATTACTTACGTCGGAAATGGCTCAGCGAGTGGGCGCAGTGGGCCCCAGTGAACCCTTTTATATAGAAGGTGTAGGGGGAATTAATATAGACGCCGGTAACTCGCAACGCGTATCAGTAAGCATTCAAGGACGACACCTAGATACCCGCCTGGATATGGAAGCGCGTACCATAGACCGTCTTAATATTTCATCACAATCGGTACCCATAGCTGCACTAACGAACTGCACACACTTAGTAGATATAGCGAGTCAATTGGTCTACGATAAGGGCACGCCCACCATCCTGATAGGGCAGGACAATTGGAGCTTGCTGATAGCGTCGGAGGTGCGTAAAGGTAACACACATCAACCTGTCGCATCCAGAACCCCCTTAGGTTGGGTCCTGCATGGTCAAAGTTGCTATCACCTGCGCACAACATTAGCACGTCGAACGGAACGTTGCACCCAGATGAGTAGTGACATCTCACTAGATCAACTCTTAAAGGAATACTTCAGTTTGGAATCAATAGGGGTGGAACCGCGCTATCCGCAGGCGGATCCAGAGACCAAGGCGATGAAAATCCTGGAAAACACGACACGCCCTCGTCCAGAGGGGGGCTATGAGACCGGATTGTTATGGAAGGAGGAAGGTAAGGAATTTCCTGATAACTACGACAGTGCAGTAAGCCGTCTACAGGGTCTGGAGAGGCGATTTCAGCGAGACCCCACACTGAAAAGTAAATACTCCGAACAGATAGCTCTTATGCTACACAATGGGTATGCCGAGCGGGCCCCGTTACCCCCGCCTAAGGGACACACTTGGTATTTACCTCATTTCCCAGTAATAAGCCCATCCAAGCCCGATAAGGTCAGAGTAGTACATGATGCAGCAGCTCGCACCAAAGGTGTCTGCCTAAACGACTACCTGTATACAGGCCCTGACTTATTACGCTCTCTTATAGGAGTGCTTATGCGATTTAGACAAAGGAAGGTAGCCATAACAGCTGATATAAAAGACATGTTCTTACGCATACAGATTCGCGTGGAAGATAGGGACGCACTACGCTTTTTGTGGCGTACAGACCCGACACATCCATTGACGGAATATCGGATGAAAGCTCTACTGTTTGGAGCTACCTCGTCCCCTAGCACAGCCATTTTTGTCAAAGATTATAATGCTCGCAGGCATGCCACAGATAAAATTGAAGTAGTAGTGCCAATATTGAAAAATCACTATATGGATGATTTTTTACAGAGTTTCGACAACACTGAAGAAGCGATTCAGGTGTCACGAGCGGTAGATGAGGTGCACAGGCGAGGCAACTTCGTGCTACAGAAGTGGGCGTCGAACGAGCCTATGGTAGTCGCCGCCCTGACTGCTGAAGCGACATCGGCAGAGGAGGTCCCCCTGAGCAAGGAGGAGAAAGTTCTAGGACTTGTCTGGCGTACTTCCGATGACACCTTGACCTTCAACTTCAGGAACATAAATTCTGATTATTTTAAAGAATCTGTAACGAAACGACAGTTATTAAAAATAGCGATGTCTTTATACGACCCGTTAGGGTTGGCCACCCCTGTCACAGTGCAGGCAAAGCGTATATTACAAGATTCGTGGCGTTCGCGTATAGACTGGGATGATCAACTATCAGACGACTTGAAATGCAAGTGGCATAGGTGGCTAACGGCTTTACAGAATTTAAAATCAGTAACAATTCCCCGTCAACTCTCGGGATTCAGCGATGCTCAACAGCTGGAGCTGCACACATTCGTCGATGCGAGCGAACATGCCTATGCAGCGGCAGCCTATTGGCGATCAGTAAATAGAGAAGGCAAAGTCAGTGTTTCGCTCGCGGCGGCTAAAGGTCGTGTAGCCCCGGTAAGAATTGTTTCTATACCTAGGCTTGAATTGCAGGCTGCGGTGATCGGCGGGCGCTTGGCGCGGACTGTCACCGAGCAACACGACAGGCAACCGGAGCGTCAAATCTTCTGGTCGGACTCACGCACCGTGCTCGCGTGGTTGCGCGCAGGCGCGCGGTCGTTCAAACCCTTCGTCGCACATCGAGTGGCGGAGCTGGAGGAAACAACCGCAGCCGCCGGCGCTGAGTGGCGCTGGGTACCTTCCATACACAACTGCGCAGACGACGCTACACGTGACGTACCTCGTGACTTGGCAGCTGATCATCGGTGGTTTCACGGCCCACGATTCCTGTACGACGACGAACTCTCATGGCCACGTGAGCATGCCCCGGTTGATAATATTATCGCCACGGGAGAGGAGCGTGTCACAGCAACCACGACCAACAAAGCACACTGCCTACGCGGAGCCCTGCCCGACATAACCCGCTTTTCTTCTTGGCTACGACTCATCCACGCCACAGCCCGCGTCCTACAATTCACAGAACTATGCAGACTGCAAGTCATCGCGACCACTCGACGGCGGACCAAACCGACACCAGACGATGACCCGACGTGGAAGAGACAGCCTCCCTCACACACACGGGCACGACACCGTAGCGCTTCGCGCAGATCGGAGCCGATTTCTGAGAGGACCTATCTTCCACTGGGCGAGTTTTCCCGACGTGCGGAACAATTATGGATTCGTGCTAGTCAAGAAGATAACTTTCCCATAGAACTACGAGAAGTTACCGGCGGGAGAACTGTACCCACTAACAGTCGTCTACATCAACTTTCTCTCGTTATGGATTCTTACGGTATGTTGAGATTACGTTCACGAATATCAGCGGCAGCGGGGATATCGGAGGAAGGGTTGACCCCAGCTATCCTGGACGGCGAACATAGATATAGCAGATTATACATAGACTGGGTGCACCGACGACTTCATCACAGTGGAGTCGAGAGTGTCGTCAATGAGATCCGACAGCGCTTTTGGGTGATACGTCTACGCCCTACTGTTAGAACTGTCATCAAGCAATGCCAGCTCTGTCGCCTCCGACGGGCCGTACCCGCAGAGCCACTTACTGGGGATTTACCGGCGTGTCGGCTAGCTCACCACAATCGTCCATTCACCCATGTAGGATGGGACTACTTTAGTCCAGTATCGGTCACAGTAGCTCGACGACAAGAGAAACGCTACGTGGCATTATTCACTTGTTTGACCACACGCGCCATACACTTAGAAGTGGCCGCCTCCCTGTCTACAGATGCCGCCATCCTGGCGTTACGTCGCATGATGGCCCGTCGGGGTTCTCCAGAATCAATATGGAGTGACAACGGCACCAACTTCAGAGGGGCAGACGCTGAACTCCGCAGAGCAGCCTTACAGTCGACGCAGAGTGAAGCCGACATACGACATATCAAATGGAATTTTATACCTCCTGGGGCGCCGTTCATGGGTGGTGCATGGGAAAGGATGGTGAGAACAGTGAAGACCGCACTAGCTACTACGTTACACGAACGATACCCGCACGAAGACGTACTGCATACATTACTTACGGAAGTAGAATACACCGTGAATTCTCGACCATTAAGCCATGTGTCAGTGTCAGCAGGAGACGATGAAGCATTGACACCCAATCATTTTTTGTTAGGAGGCCCAGGCAGAGTACCACTCCCAGGATCATTCACCAGGATAGATGAATTGAAACGCTCACACTGGAGAGCAGCACAAAGACTGGCAGACTTGTTTTGGCAACGGTGGACAAAGGAGGTCCTCCCCACTCTGCAACATCGGCGGGAGCCGCAAGGGCGCGGCGGTACGATAACGGAAGGCGATGTAGTCATCGTCATGGACTCCAACGCACCAAGAAACGTGTGGCTGAAGGGCAGGGTGGAGCGTTTATACCCCGGCAAGGACGGGGTCGTGAGAGTCGTAGACATAATGACAAAAAACGGAATCATGCGTAGGCCGGTCAAGCGTCTCATCGTAATACCAACAAGTAATGTACCTCGGGATAATTAATGTACATGCACATACAGTCACATTATTAATTGCACTTTGTCTTGCACTGTCGAATTGTATAAATATGGATGGAATTTATGGGAAATCGCATTTGTTTAAAAATAATAAAATTGGAAAGTTCATAGATAATATAATTTGCTGTTTCTATCCGACTAATTAAATTCTGGCTGTAATTTATCATTATTAGGTGTAAATAATCAGATTCATCCAACAGACTGCCAAATTGTCTCTGTCCTTAGGTCTTATCCAAGGTACAGACTAACTCAGTAATTGTTGGCGTTGCTTCGAAGCACACTGTAGGCGTAGAAATTATTGATGGCAGAGTGGGGCGACGAAGCAACTACCCTTAGCTGTAAAATATATATTATAAACAAATATCTATAAACATATCAATCTCTAAGAGATTTGCTTCAGAATGTAATGTAATAGGTAAATTGTAAATTAGTCAGTTTGTAGATGGCGCTGTCTGCACATACACTGTGGCCGCACCAATTATTTATAGCAGAGTGGAGTGTGCAGGCAGCTACCCTAATGTATTAGTTAGGACTCGATAATGTCAGTTTTCACTAACGCCGCCATTCCGGAGCATTCCCAACCCAGTAGTGGGACTGCCCCGGAAATGGTGACTGGAAGCCTGCTTGGAGCGACTTAGACAACGCGCCACACGTAGATTATCCGATGCACGTTGCACGTGCACGGCGGGAGGATGTTGCGCATAGAGATCGCTCCAAGACGACTCCAGTGGTCTGTCATTACCATATAAGGAAATGTGTTGGAGAGGTCGCTCCAAGACGAATCCAGTGGTTTGTTATTACCATTTAAGGATAGGTGTTGACGGTACAGGCGGCGTTGCCACCGTACAGCGCGGGGCGGTGTCTTCCCCGCGCCCCGACAACCGCAGGGTGGCATTTGAATCTGTGGAGCGCAGTCGTCCGTAAACATTACTAGAGCGCGCCCGCGCGCACGCTCTCCGCTACCGCCCGCCGTCGACGCGTATATATAGTACCTAGTGTTAAGTTAGTACTTGTAAATATCTCTACTAGTTTAACTTTGGTATCTGAATAAAATTCCAATCTAGTAAACGGTCTATCTTTTGGCTCCAACGCTCGAATATCGCACCCTTGACTCGTAAGCTATTACGCATTCTCAACACATTTTATCCGTAACAGGGCGACCAGAGCGACGTGCATCTTTCACATCAAAATTTCCTGATTGAAAACGCTTAAACCAAATTTGTGCTACTCTCACAGACACTGCACTAGAACCATAAACGTCACAAATTTTTTTCGCAGCTTGCGTTGCATTTTTACTTTTTTTGTAGTAGAATTTTAAAATGAATCGAATTTCTTCATTAGATTCACTCATCTTGACAGTAAAAAAAACAAATGAAAATCACACATTTACCTAATTTGAATTTGGAATTATCTTTTTTAAAATTTAAACTTTTTAAAGATATCAAAACCTGCCAGATACAAATGGTATAACCAAAGAGATTTGATTACAAGTTCATACATACTAAAATGCGAAAAGACTTTTTCCCCTACCTATTATTACTACAGTAGTACTGTTACTTACTCTTTGATATTACTTCTACCATAAGAGGCTATTGTGTAGTAAATGCTACGTCTCGTGGCTACAGAGGACCTCAGGAAAAACCCCTTAGACTTTTACAAAGATAGGTTTTGTACCGTTTGCATCCATCGTCATTCTACGCTGCATTTTCCGATCCGTGGACGACGTTCAAGAATCTTTCTGCCTCAACCCCGATGAACGCCGGCTGAACGCACTAAAAAGTATGACTCATTGTCACGTTCCGCCTGAGCCGAGCGAGCAAACGAGAGCGCGGAACAAGCGATAGAGATACACTTCGACTTATGATGGCATCTATCTCTCTTCCACTGATCTGCCGATGTTTTCTTGCATTTATCACGTAAAATTATAGTCCGACTTTACAGACAACCGTTCTTTTTTAATTGCGACTTTATATCAGTAGAAATGAAGAAATTCGTCACCAGTACAAAGCTTTCTGGTAGCTTAACTGGAAAGAGCACGCGACCAGATAAGTCATAAGTTCAAGTCCCACCTAGGCGGTTGAGATGATAATTTTCATTTTAAAATATGCTCCTTTTTAGAGTCGGTAAAAAAAACTTACTTAAGTAAGAACAGTGTTTCTTGTATATAACTGACAAAGAAACAGATTTTTTCTTAATTTATTTTTTAATTTTTATTTTATTAAGAAAATTTACAGCTACAAAACTGCTTGAATACAAGTGAAAATGCAATTATCTAGAAGCCATTTACAAGTTTTCACCTTTGATAGTTGAGTTTCATCCATTTAATACGAACCATATAATTGCTTACGCCTTGAAGCTGAAGCATTTATTAAGTCTAAATAGCAGTGCTGTACATTTGATTCCCACCTTGTTCCCTTCCGTTCACAAAACGGTGGTAATTTCAAGCAACAGCCCATCCTACTTCAGAAACTGTACGAAAGCGCTGCAGCGCTAATTTATAGCTGCAGTCTGCAGCCATTTCCACAATGAGCTGCTAATTCGACTGAGTTATGTCCATGTAATGCTACACCTACACTGTGGTCATTTTACAAAGCCTTTTTAGACAATCTGATTCAGAGGACTTTGCGTGCTTACTCCACTAGTTAGTTCGTGAAATGTAAGAAAGATACAAGCGACTGCCATGGCTGCTTAGGCTCTAAAGATTGTGGTAAGCTACGCACTTCCGCTGCGGTGGCAAGAATCTCTAACTTCAGACTAAAAGTAACGCTATCGATATAATACTATTCAAAATATTCCTAAAAATAATAAAAAAGAATAAAAGGGAATTTCGACAGCGTCGACAGAACTTGGCTGTATGAATAAATTATTGTCGACTTTGTCGCACAGTTTTACCGTATTGTTTGTATTCCGCGCTCGGAAGCTGAACATCGCTCCAACTTTGTTTGTTTTTGGCTGTGTCACGGCTTGCTAAATTAGTAGGTGTTGGATATAGGTGTAGCTTGAGGTGAATTTATTACAACAGCATGGAAAAATACAGTATTTTACAAATCCATGTTATTATTATATCGTTGTCAACCCCGCATTCATCCCACTACAGGGATACGTCCCAAGATATGTAGTATAGGAGAGATCCGTAGGTTACATCTCAAACTAAAGGGTTTAGAGTTAGTTATTATTACCATAGTATAAGTAATAGTACTACGTGCACTATGGCCACTCTCTGCCGCTTTCACTAGTCGACCTCACCTCCCCTCTGAGACCGATGTGGAACCGTTCACAAGGTATGTCACAACGTACCAATTGACATCTCTCATATTTTATTCTCCATTCAGTTTAAAATAAAAGATGGGAGTTACTTGTGCAGTGGACGGATGTCTCAACACATGGAAAATCAAAAAGAAAATTTTATTCGTTCCCTTTGGATGAAATAAGGTACAGATATTTTTTACATTTTATAAATTACCTAAAAGCATATGGCAGCCATAGTTTCATCATAACTAATTTATGTCTGTCAGAGTAGGATACAAGATACAATTAATACGAGATGTGAACAGGATCCTCCTCCATGTTTCGTTATCCTCAGATTTGAGGATTCTTCCTGGTGGAGGTCACGCTCCACCAGGAAGCACCTTTTCTCTGATGATGTTGCGCCATTTATGTCGATCTCCGGCAGTCTTTAAAGCATCGTGGACTGACATAGTGAAGGAACCTCGAATTTGATCGGACCAACGAGTCGGGCTGCGGCCTCGTTCTCTCTTACCCTCCACCTTGCCAGTGACTATGAGTCTCTCGAGATTGTCCGCAGGTTTCCTGGCAATGTGACCAAAGTACTCGAGAATCTTGCGCAGGCAGATGGTGGAAAGTCTGGTAGTAACTTTTAATTCCTTCAGAATTGACTCATTAGTCCGATGTGCCGTCCACGGTATGGCGAGCATCTTCCGCCAACACCACATTTCAAAGGCGTCTATACGCTTACGATCGGCAGATTTCACTGTCCAAGTTTCCGAGGCATACAGGAAGACTGAGTACACAAGGGTGCGAACGAGATTAATCTTTGTTTTGCGTGAGATGTTTCTGTCCTTCCAAATTCGCTGTAATTGTGTCATAGCATTTTTGGCCATTCCAATACGTCTGCGGATTTCAATCTCCGAGGAGCCATCGTTGCTAATGTTGGAACCCAGGTAGATGTAATTGCTAACAGTTTCGAGTCCAAGTCCTCCAGTAAGTTGCAATCTATTGGCTCGATCTACCACCAAGACCTTCGTTTTCAACCTATTTATGGCAAGACCCATGCTGGCGCTAATTGTTTCCATCCTGTTCAGCAGGGCTATCATTTCTGGTTCGTTTGCGGCTAAGAGTGTTGTGTCGTCAGCGTACCGTAAATTAGTTAATTTTACTCCACCAATGCTAACGCCGCCGTTCCAACCTTCGCAAGTTCTTCGGATGATATATTCGCCATAAATGTTGAACAGAATGGGGGACAGGATACAGCCCTGCCGTACTCCTCGGCCTAATTTGAAAGGCGACGAGGTTGATTTGTCAACTCGGACGATTCCCCGGCCGTTATGATATAGGGTTTGAAGTAGATAGATCAAGTGTTGTGGTACTCCCAAGTCCTCAAGAACTCGCCACAAACAGCCCCAGTCAACACAGTCAAAGGCCTTGGAATAGTCAACAAAGCAAATGATAACCGGTGTATTGTACTCGTAGGCTTTTTCCACTATTTGCCGTACGTTTAATATCTGTTCACGCGTACCCTTGCCTTTCATGAAACCCGCCTGCTCTTGCGGGATTTGTCAATCCAGAAAATGTCGTATTCGTTTATTTAGTGAACAGGATAGCATTATAGCAAATTAGGTCACAGGGCGCGTGAGCGCGCAAGCGCGAATGCGACAGTGCTGCTTGAGTTGTGGTTTTTTACAATTTGTTTGCTTACATGTCACTGTTTTTATGTGTTATTAGTGTTAGTTTTCAATTACGTTTATTATATGTGAATGTGAATATGAATTACATTACGCATGCAGTTATATGGATAGTAAGAAGCTACAATTAGTGAACATGAGATGTTTTTACCATTTACAATGAGCCGGTGTTCGGAAGGCGGACATTCTATTTAGTGATGATTAGAAAATATAAAAGTATGGGTAAGTTAGCAATGGCAATTAAACAAGGCGTCTTGTGAATATTGACTGGAGACAGTGTAGTGTATTTTCTATGTCCGACTAATAATTGAATAATGTCAGCCCTAGAGATCATCACGCAAACATAGGCACGTGTACAGACGTCATTGTATGGAGTGGCCAGGGTTTGAATAATCAAAATTTAGATTTATTTATCAAAATAAAGAATTAGTTACGTAATAATACGTAACTTTGTCCAATCAAAATTAATATTATGTAATGATTTGCGTGATACATGCAGATGTGATTTCTCAGAAACTGTTCAATGCTGTATTGGAAGTCGTATTTAAGCGTGTATACGTGAAAAGGTACGGCATCAATATCAACAACGAGTATATATCCATTTAGTTGTCGATGATATAATGGTCTAGAATCGCTGGAGGAACCGGGTTCCTAAATTGAAATAAATAAATAATTTACACAGCGCCATCTACACAGCGCAGAAATATTTATTTATTTCAACTTAGGATCCACTCATTCTGATCGGGCACAAAAAAAGATCTTCGACTATTGAACACCCCAAAAGTGACAATTAAAAAAACTATTAAGGGTTTTTTTTATTATGTCTTTTGGGGCGGAGAAGACCAGTGCCACCTCTCTACCCTTATCCAAGGAGCACATTGGCTTTTTTCAGTCTTTATACGTCATCTTAGGATTAACACGGACAAAACGAAGATTAAGTCAAACATCCATGTTGTACACACATTTATCACAGTCGGAAACTCCGTTCTCGAAGTTATATGTAAACTTACGACTAACTATGGAACCCATTCGAAATCTCAAGATTGCGCAGCGTGCGATGGAGAAAGGTATGCTCGGAGTGCTTGCATGATAAGCTCAGGAATGAGTACGAGTATATGTATGTAGTAAAACTTTACTCACATAGCTCTAAAGACAATCAGATTGAAGTGGCAGTGAAACTATAAAATAGTATATACGTCATATACTATTTTATAAACTAAACCAAATTTTCCTCATATAAAATTACTGAAATTGTTTTTTTCCTGACATCTTAGAAATAAAGGCGCTCCCCATTCTTTTCGGCATAAAAGAAAGTCAATTCGAATCCGGAGTTCCTCTTGTATTTCGTAAACCCTCGATTTGGGAAGTTTTCGCCCATTCGATGCCATCGGAATTATTTATCCGCTCTCCGAGTCCAATTCGGAAGGTGAGTAAAAAGTTTTCAAGGGGAGTTATCGGCTACCTTCTCTGGTAACATTAATTTATATCGATCGTCTTCAGCGTTTTGAATTCCTGAAAATGACAGATTCTTTTGAAAAAGGTACACTAACTTTGGAGAAGTTTTCGGTGTTGTTTAAAGAGTTTTGGAACTTCAAATAAATTGTCTTTCTTTTTGCGTTTAATTTTTATACAAATGTTATGTTTACTGTCAGTGTGTTTCTTTCAGAGCTCTGAAATTATAGCAGTTTAGCTAAGCTACTACAATGTCATCATCACCATCATCAGCCTGTATCTATCTACTGCCAGCAGGATCGCATGTGGTGGAAGGCTTTAGGGAAGACCTATATCCAGCTATAGGTCTTCCCTAAATCCGCATCCAGCCGTTTCCGGCCGATCCCTTGGTCATTTGTCCATCTAGAGGAGGAGCGCCCAACGCTTCGTCGCCCCACTCTAGAACTTTCCTTCACACAATATCTTCTAGGACCTACAATGTAATGGCAATCAATCAATCAAATATTTTATTTCATGAATATGAGTAACGCTAAAGAACATTTATAAATAGCGTTTTCTGGAATCTTACTTTTAGCAGATTATTAAACCGTCTATAACTATCTATGAATAAGATCATCAGAATATTATAAATGTCATACATATCATACAAGGTTAGACGAATAGAACTCGTCATTCGTCTTCGCCATGCGTGTGCATAGGGCGACACTCGCGCGCGTACTAGCCCTGCTTAGCCCGGTATTTCTTGGGTTGTGTGCTTTCTTGGAGAGCGGTTTTGTATGTACCTCTACTTCTGTATTCTCTGTATTTTGGGGTAGTGATATTGACGAACACGGGATCGATGAAGATTCATCCACCTCCACTACGGAGGCAGACTGACGTCGCTAGGACACTAAGCCTGTGACCACGGCTGGAGCAAACTGGTCGAAACGTCAGACAAGTATACAAGTATGGCAAAGGTACGTAGGTATTTTTAATACCTTATTTTTAGGATCGCGTAAATTCTCGTGGTTATTATTATTCTAACGTTTATCATATTTGTGTATTACAAAACCTATGCCACTACACTGTGATACGGTGCTGGGTATTTTGAATAGAGTGAACGGTGAAAGCTTAAATCTTGCTAACATTTATACAAAGTTTGCGAGAGTGTTTGAATTGTTACGAGCTACATGTTCAAAGATTTAAGAGTTAGTCTGTTCTAGAGACGTTAGCGATGTTGATTTCTTTTATAATATGTCGATACAATACGTTAATGGTAAAATGTGTTTTTAAATATATACTCGTACCGATAGATATCCCTATGATGCCTCGTTCACGAGATGTCGGTTTTGGTGGAATAATTTGGAAAATATTAAATAGATCCACAAAAAATACCTGATACACATCAAATTAATCTGATCGCACATCAAATCCTGCACTTGATGCACACAAACACACACACAAGTTATTTTATATCTCACTGTGTTAGACTATTTTATGTAAATCTAACAATTAAAAAAAATACAAATCGCTCTAATATTATTATTCGAATTATTTTAGGTATATAACACTGTTTTGTTGTTGTATTTGAATGTTTGCTTTGATTTTTTTAGCGAGACCGTTTGTTGCTATGGTAACAGTTGATATTTCCTTTTTTCTCTTTATTTTTACAAATTACACACTGCCATCTAGTCCCAAACTAAGCGAAGCTTGTACTATGGGTACTAGATAACTGATATTATACTTAAATATACATTTTTTTTAAATACGTACCTATAATACATAGAAAATACCAAGACCAAGACCAAAACAAACACACATGTTCATGCACACAAAATGTTTGTCATGGACGGGGATCGAACCCGCAACCTCGAAGTCAATGTGGTCATTGCTAGCCATCGACCACCGTGCTCGTCATATCTTACTGAATAAAATTATGAAATTCTTATTAAAAATGTTTTACTTTACACGCAGCTTTTAGAATAATATATTTTAATATAATATTTTTACTGTACTTATTATTTTGCTCGACAAAGGCTCGACCAACTCGGCAAATTTTAGTTTTAATATTTTCCTTATGGCATAAGATCAGTTCTTACTGAGTACTGAATCAGTTGGTACTGATAAAAATTGCAAAGAGAATAGTAAAAATTTAGGATCGCGTAAATTCTCGTGGTTATTATTATTCTAACGTTTATCATATCTATATATCATATATATATATTTCTTTTTAAATAAATTTCACAAAAAAAAAAAAAAAAAATTTTTAATCCTTGGACTTTATAAAGCACTTAGAAACGTCATACAAATTAAATATAAGAATATGTATAAATCATTACTACTCTAAATCCGCAGAGCTTAGATTCACTTTCATCACACTATCTTGATTGTGAAAGTGAATTTAAGTGCCAGTTCCGGCGACGGGGCTTCTTGAGAAGAACTGGCAAGAAACTCAAGGCCGACTCTTTTAATTGCCAATATCGTTACATTAAATACAAATACAATCATTAACATAACATAACAAGAGCAATTCATTTCCAAATACTTTTATCATTTATGTAATCCGAGATACAATAGTAAGCCTTTTGACATAGTCTAGTTTTGATATATTTCTTAAATTTACCCATGGATAATTTAAACGCGTCGTTTGGAAGTTTATTGTAGAAGCGTATACATTGACCTGGGAACGAGTTAGAGATTTTATTAATAATTTAAACATTTGATGTCGATCATAAAAAAACAAAGTCTCTACGCGTCTAAGTTCGAGTTGACAAGGCTTTATAGATATAAATCCATGCGTGCCGAAAATTATTGTTTGTATTGGACTTCCACCCAAGTGAAGCCGGGGCGGGCCGCTAGTTAGTTGTAAATTTAACACTTGAAAACCAAAAATCATACATTTAATTTTGTATATTCTCATCATCTCATCATCATCAGGTCATTTTAGTGTCTCCACTACAGGAGCACGTGCACCCTCTCTCGTCCGTCCCAGACAGAAGTAGGATTTGGCCTACACTCCCCACGCTGGCCAGACGGGTTGGGGAGGCCTGAGGGGCAATTCTCGTAATTAAAATATAGTCAAAATTCAGTTTCGATCCAGTCTCGATCTCACAAAATGTCACATTTGGTATTCTCGTAACACAATATGTAACATCAAAATTAAATTTAAGCGAGATTATATCGAAATATGAGTGAAAATTAAACAAACTAAGAATGTTACTTTGCCAACAACAAGAATTGATAATAATTAATTAATGAAATCAAGTATGAAATTTTAGTCAATTCACAATTCAATCTCGATTCGGTCAACTTTCAATCTGCGTTCGTAGAAAAAATACGAGAATTGGCCTCCTGATCGATGTTTTATAACGTATTTCCCTTAGTCGCCTTGTACGACATCCACGGGAAGAGATGGAGTGATTCTATTCTAGTCTGCCGGAAACGACACGGCCAAAAAAAAAATGACCTGATGATGACGAAGTTTACGTCAGTTGTATAGTACCCATAGTACAACTTTTGCGCTTAATTTGAGACTAGTTCGTGCTACCTCGTAAATTGTCCAGAAATATTTTATTTGTTAATGACATTCATTGTTATGCAGACTATAGTACCAGGGACACTTACAACATGGGTCATGCTAATATCCTTCTTTCTTTGAATCTGAATATTTGTATATTCACATTTTGATAATACTGACAAACTAAGAAACAGGTTGCTTGGTGCAAAACGTGCAGGCTTTGAATCTTACAACACAGTAAGTTACGCTCGAGAAATCGCTCCCTCCTTAGGATTATGAGCAGTTGGCCAATCTAAACTCTATATTTTAAATTATTAATTAAATATTTAGAATGCTTTTAGCATTAAGACCGCCTAAGTACCCTTAAATTGTGGTAAATAAAGTTTAAATAAATAAAATAAATAAATTCCACATAGTCAAAACTGAAGACAGACAGCTAGTCTAATAACACAAGTGAGAAAGATCACATTTTCCTCATTCCCTCAAATATTCAAAGTTACAAAAGATGTCATTCAACTTTCAACCATCCATTCGGTCTCATGGCTGATGACCCTTGATTTATTCACGGCGTGTTGACAACCCTGGGCAGTGCGCTCAAATATTCAATACTTTATCATGCCCTTTGAATAGACGAGAGGGGTTTTTATTTATTCCGAGAGAGGGCGAAATAAAACAACTTTGTATACGGAGCGATGTAGATTGCTTTCGCTACGGCGGCTTCGGACGTCTCGGGGTTAACTTTGAGAGGTAGGTTTTTAAGGTTGAGTGTTGTTATGCCTTGTTAATGATATAGCCTGTGTTGTTTGTTAAGTTATATTCCAACCTACCTACTAGCGGGTACCCGCGAGTTTGTAAGCGTCGGTTCATTATTCAGTTTAAAGAAACGTTAGTTTTATGAGACAGTAGCTGACTCGCGCAACTTCGTCTGCGTGTGACAGAGCGTTGAGAGTGAAGCGTAAGGTTACCATTTGAAAGGTTATAGTGAGCCAATCTTAAAAGATAGACATATGCTGTCACGGACTTTTTTTTTTTTACTTTTTAAGATGAATAATTCCTTCGTATAATTGTTGTGTAGCTTGAACCTTTTACGCAGCGACGTAACGAAAGCTCTCAAAAGGAATACTTTTTCCCATTTTTGCAACATTTGTCATTGGTGCTGCGCTCCTATTGGTGGTAGCGTGATGTTATATAGCCTTCTTCGATAAATAGGATATCTAACACTAAAATATTTTTTCAATTCGAATGAGTAGTTTCTGAGATTAGTGCGTTCAAACAAACAAACAAACCCGTCAACTTTATAATTACTTTATAACTTAATAGATTATAACTTAATACACGTCACATAAGTGAATGAGGTTACTAGAAAGAAAATAATTCCTACTGAATAGCGGCGTGCAAGAGATTTATCTTTAAGCGTCTATATGCACCGGTCGCCACTTAACTTAACTTAGACTTACTTGGACTTAACGTAAAAAAAATACCCCAATCTAATCAGAAAACAACCGAAATCAACTTGAATCAATAATGTTTTTATATCTCGGTGCATTAGTCATATTTTTTAAATTTACGTTAAATATTTTTTAAGAGGGAAAATTCACTTTTTGCATGTATGTGACATATATCAAGTCTTAGTAAGTCTAAGTAACCAACAAGAATGTTAGTGAATCACTTATTCTCCAATAGATATTGGAGAATAAGTGATTCACTAACATTCTTACTTACATAGATATGTAATTCAATTGAAAGGACTCAATTCAAATCAAGCAAAATTTTGCCTCAAAGCCTGATGTAATGAGGTACCTACAAGCCCTCACAATAAAATTACGGTCTGAGTACTAGAGAGACCAATAAATCGTACGTCAGCGAAAACCTGATATTACATTATGTAGATACTAGCGGTTACACGCGGCTTCGTCCGCTTGGCTATATTTTAAGAAAAATTATGTAAATCCATTGATTCCTTTTGAAATGAAAGAAGGACAAAACAAACAAACCCACTTTCACATTTATAATATTATGGCACACATAGTGTAGTGTAGCATAGCGTAGCGTAGTATAGGATAGCATAGCGTAGTATAGCAGAGGATAGCACAGCATTATGTTGTATATTGTAGTGCAGCGTAGCAGTGTAGTGTAGTATAAGTAAATATTATGGAAGTATGGATATGGATGTTACTCAGGCTCGATTTTGAGACTCAATAAATGTCACATCTCGCTATCAAGCCGGATTGTAACGTCTGAACGTGTGCCAGTCGATGTAAAACTAAGAACAACATTTCGACCTTTGTACCGTTCTTATACCGTACGTGTTAAACTCAAATTAAAGTTCATATTATAACAAAGTAACGTATCTATAATATAAAATATCACAACCAGATATTCTATTTGCCATAGAATGAAACAATATACAATACATATCATTACGCTGATTCGGTCGCAGCGAAAGAACGATGGGTCTTGAAAGGTATTTATGGTCCATTGCGGCTGTTGAGACACTGACTAATGATGGAAGCCATTGTTTAGTGAAGCACTTATGAATAGCCTCATAAGATGCCCTGGGAACAGTGGCTTTTATGAAAATTATGGGATAACATTAGCTAATTGATCGGAATATGGAGAAAACATATCCCGTAATAAATTGTTGTAATAATATTTCTTGTTCAGATTTATTTAGCTGCTTAGTTTGGGATTGGCAAAGCACGCAAGGCTCGCAAGTGTTGTCCCCGAAGCTAGCTACCTTCTGCTGCACATCAATAACATGTTGTCCATTCACCCCGACCCCGATGACGACCCCAGTGGTGGTGCTAGAATTGGCTACTTTGACTCCGAGGTTGCGGGTTCGATCCTTGCACTAGACAAAACTTTCGTGTGCAACATGTCTGTTTGTCTTGGCCTGGGTGTTTTCTGTGTATTATAAGTATGTATTTACAAAAAAAAGTACTTAAGTATATATAAGTACATTACATCAGTTATATAGTACCCATAGTACAAGTTTTGCGCTTAATTTGGGACTAGATCGTGCTAAGTAAATTGTCCAGAAATATGTAAAAGGCCTGAAGTGCTTCGAGAAAAGGATGGTACGGCCGTGCCGCTTTTTGCTCGACTTGGTGGGGGCACTGCCGTACCCTCAGGTTTATTAATGACATTCATTGTTATGCAGACTATAGTACCAGGGACACTTACAACATGGGTCATGCTAATATCCCCTCTTTCTCATTTAGAGGAGAGCCGTGAACATCTTGTATCAGATATTGAGTGCACTCTGACCAAAGTGTCAGACTGGGGGCGACTGAATTCAGTCTAATTCAACCCAATAAAGACACAAGTTTGCACCTTCACTGCTAAGAAAACCCCATTTGCATGTAGCTCCTCAATTCCAGGGTACATCTCTTTACATCGCTAAGAGTTATGAGGATGCTTGGTGTCAAGAAGCCCAGTGACGTCTAGTTACGAAGTCATTTAGAGAAGGTTAATCTATCGTCAAAGAAACTCCGCGTGCTCAATAGAGCGAAACAGTACTTCAGCTCGCAGCAAAGACTATTGCTTTACAAGGTTAGACCTCATATGCAATACTGTTTTGCATCTTTAGGCAGGAGTATAAGCTGTGAGGATTATTGACAATCTTAAGCATACTGACGGTATTCAAACCTTAAGTCTAAGGAGAAATTTTGACTCACTTTGTGATTTCTACCGAGGAATTGTTTAGAAGTAATTCTCAGGAAGTGTTCGATATGATGCCAACGGTTTTTTTCTACAAGCGCACCACTCGCCATCGGCAAGGGGTGCAACCTCACTCTTTAGAACCGACATGGTCGCGTACTGTCCGATTCCAGAGAGGATTTCTACCGCGGACTATCAACTTGTGGAATGAGTTCTCTGTCGAGGTTTTCCCTGGAGAGTACAGCGTCACGTTTTTCAAAAGGGATGTGAAGGGGTTTCAGTTATTAGTTTGCAAAAATAGTTAATGTACAGATACTGAAAGTCTATGGTTTTTTATAACAAGTATGGATATATAGAGTTACGAAATAACAGGACACTCGAATGGAAAGGTGAAAGCGAATGCTAATCTGTTATAAAATATTTCCTATCAATGAATTTGTCAGCGACAATGTTTCTTATATTGTTAAGGCTTTGATAACCGCTTTACATCAGGTAGGCCGTTTTGTTCGGTACTTGGTTTTTTATAAATATAATAATAATAATAAATATTTCTGGACAATTTACGCAGCGCCATCTAGTCCCAAATTAAGCGTAAAACTTGTGTTATCTTAAATACATTTTTTTTTTTGGAAATACGTACTTATAATAGGTACATAGAAAACACCCAGACCAAGACAAACAGACATGTTCATGCACACAAATGTTTGTCTTGTGCGGGAATCGAACCCGCCACCTCGGAGTCAAAGTGGCCATTGCTAACAATTCGACCACCGAACTCGTCTAAATAAAAAAAAAATGTCTTATAAATTTTATTCTCTTGCTTCCCATTCTACTATAATGTAAATTCAGACCTAGTTTTCAGTTGTGACCAACGGCGACTCTACAAGCAACGCTGTGGGGAGTAAAAATTAAAACATCTTTACTTCAAAAACAGTAACTGCGTTCGTCTGAATATACACAGTGAAAAGCGTTTCAGTTGCGGAGCGCCGCATGACACGAAACAAGATTCTGAGCGGGAAACTCTCAAGAGATATCAGTCAAAGCGAATTGCATTCGGAGCATGTGACGTTTTAGGAAGCAAACGCCATTTAGTTAAGAAGTTAGAGATTCATTTCAATATCAATATCTAGATTTTGTTTTAGGTCCCCAATACTGTTGCACGGCAGTTGAGCTTCACTTGACCGGCCGTCTCTTTAGGCTTTTAATGCCTTATTTGCCATATTGCTGTCTCTCAAATGCTAAGAGGGGAAGTCAAATTAAAAGCTACTAATTTCTTCTAATTAAATTCGTGGTGAGTTCCAAAGCAGCCGTAGTTTTACCCCCGGGACTGCAATGGACTTCACTGTTCATTGCCTTTTTATTTTTTTACATTTTACTTTGGCAGTCGCCGCTGTTAATCCTGTCTACACAGGAGACACAGTGATGGGAATGTTGACGAGGCTCTCGACAGGTTGCAGCGACGAGCGGTCCGCATAATTGGTGACGAAGAGGTCACCAAGAATCTTGAACCTCTTCAACTCCGGAGAGATATTGGCTCACTAAGCGTATTTTACCGCCTATATCACGGAGAGTGCTCTGAAGAACTGTTTTCCCTTATCCCTTCCTCCCCTTTCCGTCACCGAACAACACGTACTGGCTTGCGGTACCATAAATTCACCGTTGGTATCATTCCGTCGCGTACTAAAAAGTTTGGCAACTCATATCTATGTCGCACTATTAAAAAGTGGAACACGTTGCCGGCATATGTATTTCCTCAATCATATAATATGGGATCCTTCAAGCGAAGCGTGAAGAAGCATCTTGTAGGCCAGCATGGCAGCGTCAACTGACAAGACATCTAGGTCTCTTGTCCGTTGCCGTTGCGATTGGGGCTCTTCTTTTCGCTTACCATCAGGTGAAGTAGAGCCAATATGCTGAGCTATTATAAAAAAAAGAATGTGTGGTGGGCCCCCGTCCCGTAGTCACTAGAATCCAACAATACTCTAGACTTTTAGGAATTGCTATTTGGCTGCGGTCTCGTGTCATACAGAGATACTTCCCCAGTGTCGGGCAGCTCCTAATTACGCAGTGCCCTATCTCTCTTTAGATTTTTTTTTGTTTATTAATTTAACATGCAGGTGAGTTTGCTTTTAGTTCACAGATGATAATGAAATATTTACGGTCCAAACTGTTTGATTCCTGCTGTTCTATACTGTATCATATACATACTGTGCCATCCGGTGCCGTCTGTCTGTTCGGCATGTGTTGTGGGGAACTGTCCCCATTATACGTGCTGGATAGTCTGACGGACTTGGAGGCGTCAATCGATTTTTTTTAAAAGGTATACCTCGGCCGACGACGTTCGTGTCGGCACCTGTTGGCTGTCGCAGAAAACCGGTGCTGTATGTATTACACAGCATTAATGCCGAGTGATGACCAATTGACATCATAATTATGTGTACATAATTATGATGTCAATTGGTCATCATAACATGTATGTTGTTTGAAATGTTATATTGTTATTGTGTATTGTATAAATTTATTGTTTCATGTTGTGATGTTAATAAACATATGTTCTTTGTTTCTATGAAAATAACAATGGGAATTAACGCGATAATCGCATATTTCCTGCTATTATGTCACTATGAATAGAACCGTAAAATAACGGCAATAAATATTCCCCGTCGATGACTTGACCCGGCAAAATCATTCTAGAGAGTTAAATTACCTCTCGAGAACAAATCAACGATGAATTCGATAACTAATTTGTCAATTCGCTTGTCAATTACGCACTCAAGAAAGGGATCTCAATCCTTGAGTTTGTAGAGTAGGTTCAATGCTTTGTCATTGCATAATCAAATGACGGAATAAATAACTTACGTAGTAATATCGTGCTATAGTGTCTGGGAAGTCACTAGAGCACTAGTGTCTGGGAAGTGGGCAGATCGATTGGGTTGAATGCAGACGAAGTAACAGAGAGACAATGGAGTGTAGGTAAGTATTTATTATTGGGGTGTAAGTGGTTCATCAACATCTTTGAACCAAAGCAAACTTCACCTACACGCGGTGCACCCTGCTGACTGACAAACGAAGCTCTGGCGAAAAGAGAGGTAGGGAGCGTAATTGTAAGCTACCCGACTGGCGAATGTGCCTCCACCTCACAGAATACCGCAGCCAAATAACAATTCTCTTGAGAGTTGTTGTGTTCCTGCGAGTGAGTGAGGTCACCAGAAAGGAAGTAGATGCTGCGTTGGCAGCGGGGGTGGCGGCGGGCGAGCAATATTTTATGTTGTGAGCGTTAATATGGCTACGGTAACCGCTTCACATTAGGCGGGCCGTATGCTTGTCTGCCACCCGACGTGGTGTAAAAAAAAAAAAAAAAAAAAAAAAAAAAAAAAAAAAAAAAGAACGCTTACGAGAGCAGAGACATGACTCACGCGTTGACTATCCTTTAGAAATATGTAGTCTTTTGGTGAAATCTTGGCAGGGAGTTCATTTCGAAACTTGAGAGCTCGTGGTAGAAAATTCCTATGAAACCGTACAGTAGTATTAGGTAACTGTAAAATACTAAATCGACATCAATCCATGATTATCCCACTGTTAGCATACGGGTCACCTTTCAATAAGGGGTTTAGAGCGTACTCCACGCTGCTCAACTATGGGTTGCGGAGGCCAGTGATTTTCCCAAAATACACTGGCCTCCTTCTCGCCCAAAGACCAGGACCGACGGCTTAGCGTACCCTCTAAAGCACGAAGGAGCTCGCTATAAACAGACCCATCCGTAGATAGGATACGGTCGATGTTGATTAACCTGCGTGATCGATTATGACTCGCGCAACAACGCCATCGAGCTCCTCGTATCTAATAATAAATAGGATAAAACTAATATGTTCTAGAGATTAAAACACTGCCTTGAATAACCGGTATCAAGCTGTGAATAATATAAACAGCAAATGAGAGCAGGGCGGTGGTCCCGCAGGACGCTTCCGTCCCGATAACGATATCATCGCAAACTTCCTCGCACATTGGAAAATATATTCATGATACAATTGTGTTTTAGAATAGCATAATATGGATTATACTCGTATTAGTCTATTGCTTAGTTTGTTATTTAATAGTCAGTTGTTGGCCGTGTGGTTTCCGGCAGACTAGAATAGAATCACTCCGTCTCTTCCCGTGGATGTCGTACAAGGCGACTAAGGGAAATACATTATTGATCAGGCCTCCCCAACCCGTCTGACAGCGTGGGGAGTGTAAGCCAAATCCTCTTTCTGTCTGGGACGGACGAGAGAGGGTCGTGCTCTTGCAGTGGAGACTAAAATGACCTGATGATGATGATTATGATGTTGTGGACAGTCGGCAGTAATTTGCATGAAGTTACTGGTGAGTGGAAGAGCTAGTTGACGTCGTTACGCGTGTCAGTCTAAGCGAACACGCAAGTTAAGCAACGTCGACCGTAGCCTGTCTATGGATGCGTTTATTTATTTCGAGCTCCTCCGTTCTTCGGAGGGCACGTTAAGCCGTTGGCACAGAATAATATACTCTACCGTCGGTCCCGGCTGTTGTCATTAGATGACAGTCGTTAAGTCAAGTCGGTGGCCTTTAGGCGGCTTGAAAACACTGGCCTCCGCCAATCCGCAGTTGAGCAGTGTGATAGAGTTTACTCTAAACTAATTCGATTTAGTGGAGGCCCGTATCCCAGCAGTAGGATGAACAAGGGTTGACGACTGGTGGCTGAAAAAAAAAACTGAAGCACGCAAAGTAGTGAAGATCAAATTGCCTCATACTTTAAGTATCTCCTTAACAAAATCAGCAGCCAAATAACGATTCCGTAAGACATTGCGAGTGAGTGAGGTTACCAGGACCGAATTGCTGCATCAGATATACTTTGCCTCGTTTGCAGGCTTCAATATTATATATAGATTCAAAGTCTGAGAACCCTATCTATTATTTTTTTTTTATACTACGTCGGGTGGCAGGCAAACATACGGCCGACCTGATGTGAAGCGGTAACCGTAGCCATTTTAACGCTCGCAACATGAAATGTCGCCACCCCCGCTGCCAATGCAGCAACTCCTTCCTTTCTGGTAACCTCAACCACTCGCATTAACAATCCCTTAAGGGAATTTTATTCGGATGCATTATTTTTTTTTCTGTGAGGTGGAGGTACTTCCCCGGTCGACCTCACAAAATACACAATTCCCTATCTCTTTTTTGCCAGAGCCTCATTTGTCAGTCAAGAGAGTGCACCACGTGCAGGAGACGTTGGCTTTAGTTCAAAGATGTTTATGAACCACTTATATATATTCTTTATTGCACATAAATTATTACAACATTGTTACATAAAAAAGTGTACAAAGGTGAGCTTATCTCTACAAGAGATCTCTTCCAGCCGACCCTATAGGTAGTAACAACAATAGTTATTTGACGGATAGTTACAATACGTACAGAGAGAGAGAGGAAAAAAAAAATACAAACAAACGATATTTTGACTCATAACCAAAAATAGAAAAACTAAGTGCTAAACAAATAATAATAAACACAAATAAATATTAGATACATATCAACTATAAATACATACACATTCATAACTGACACAAATAGTGTTCCTTCAATCTTTTTTTGAAACCAATAAGGGATGGACAATCTCTTATTTGAGGCGGTAATTTATTCCAAAGTTGTGCTGCGCGGACAGTGAATGAATTGAAAAAGAATTTAGTGTTGGAAGGGGGATAGTCTAGTGTTTTTATATGACAGGAGCGTTGGGATCTAGATGAGGGTGGTAATAGGGGAAAGCGAGAAGTGAGGTACTGAGGAGATCTAGGATTTTTAAATAATTTATAAAGGAAAGATAATATGTGCACATTTCTGCGAAAGCGGATCGGGAGCCATTTTAACTGAGTGCGAAATTCAGAAACATGATCAAATTTTTTGAGACCAAACACGAAACGAATAGCTAAATTTTGCAGGCGCTCCAGTTTGTTCAGAAGCTCCTCAGTCACATCCAAAAAGCAGATATCGGCGTAGTCGAGAATTGGGAGTAATAGAGACTGAGCCAGCATAATTTTAGTTTTGAAAGGCAAAAAGTTTTGGAGTCGCTTGAGCGAATGAAACGTGTAATGCATGCGTTTACTAACATCATTAATATGTGGGGTCCAGGACAATGTTTCATCAATGATTAACCCAAGGTTCTTTGTTTTATTTGTGAAGGCAATATTAAGATCATTGAAAATAACTTGAGGTAAATTGTTTACATTTAATCTACTTTTCATCTGACTGCTACCAACTACGATAGCTTGAGACTTTGATGGATTTACAAGCAAACCATAGTTGTCAGCCCATTCCTTAATTGCATTTAGATCTCGATTTATAATGTTAAACGCTTCCAAAGAATCAGAGATGGAAAAATGGCTATAAATCTGCAAATCATCTGCATATAGGTGGTAGCGCGAAGTAATGACTTTAGATAGTTCATTGATGAAGACTGAGAAAAGTAAAGGAGATAAAACGCCGCCCTGTGGCACACCGGCTACTAGATCGGACCAATCAGACGAAAACTCATCAGTTTTGATACATTGCCGGCGGTCACGGAGATAGGAGTCGAACCATGCCACCACAGAAGGAGATATGTTAATAGACCGAAGAATTCCAAGAAGTATGTCAAAATCGACAGAATTGAACGCACTACTGAAGTCTAACAAAATGATCAAAGTGAGTTTTTTGTTGTCCATAGCCTGGCGTATGTCATCAGTGACATTCAGCAGCGCGCTCACGGTACTGTGATTGGGACGAAAGCCAGATTGAAAAGGACAGAGAAGATTGTTATGAGATAGAAAGGTATGAAGCTGGTTATATACAGCACTTTCTAGAACCTTAGAGAGTAGCGGAAGAATAGAAATAGGTCGGTATTGGGAAAAAGAAGTTGGATTGGATATTTTAGGAAGAGGGATGACGTGAGCCAGTTTCCATGCTGTCGGAAAGACGTTAGATGCGAGAGAAAAATTCAGTATATGAGTGACCACTGCTGTGATACAGTCAAGAATTGGGAGCAGCATATCACGACTCATATCATCACTACCTACAGCATTAGTAGTTATCGATAAAATGATCCTTTTAACTTCCTCCTCTGTGATGTCGTGAAATGAGAATGAGTCACA
This sequence comes from Hypsopygia costalis, assembly GCA_937001555.2. NCBI lineage: Eukaryota > Metazoa > Arthropoda > Insecta > Lepidoptera > Pyralidae > Hypsopygia > Hypsopygia costalis. The sequence continues at coordinate 33,070,419 of OW443329.2, forward strand.
AGTGGGTGAAGCCTGTTGGGAAAGTGAAAACAGAGTAGAAGCTTTAGTCGAAGTATCCACAGAAATTGGAGGTGTACAAAAATGTTTGTTTAGATTATTTAAATCTAGAGAATTATTGGAAGTCGCAGGCTGTTTACCTACACCCAGTGACCGCAGAAATTTCCAAATACGAGTAGGGGGCATGTTTTCAATCGTGGAGTGTATATAGTGACGTTTAGCATCCCTACACATTCTATTGCAGATGTTGCGCATTTTTTTATACACTAAGAGGTTCGCCTCAGAAGGCCATTGTTTAAGCCTGCTTTTAGCTTTATTGCGTTTATTCATTACAGATTTAATTTCGTTTGTTAACCATGGAGCAGGAACATGTTTCACTCTGACCGGTCTTATTGGAGCGTGAGTGTCATACAATTTGGTTAAAATCGAGTTGAAGATGGCTACCTTTTCATCAATTTTAGAAGCTGCGAAAAGTTGAGACCAGTCGAGATTACACGCATCATCCCTCAAACGACTCACATCCACGTTTCTAAAATTACGCTGGAAAATAGTTTTGATTTTATGCTTTGGAGGACGCACCTTATAAGCAAGAAATATTAAGTCATGATAAGAGAAAGGTGCAGGAAGTTGTCCGTGTGAAATAACAGAATCAACATTGGAGACAAACATAAGATCTAAGATAGATGCTTTGCAGTTCGGCATATGATGTGTAGCAGTTAAAGGAAGAATATGGAGATCCATCGCGGTAACCAAATTATTCAATTTTTCAGCACGATTGTCACTTTTTAACAAGCAGGTGTTAAAATCGCCCATTATGATCATATGGCTATATAATGGTCGTAAGATTTCCAATGTTGATTCCAAGGATTGGAAGTAGTCTACCTTGTCACTGGGGCTGTAAACAACGCCCAAAAGGATTTTCGTGTGGTGGAGTGTTATTTCTAGAAAAAGATGCTCTATGGAGGATGTGTATTCGCTAGGCGAATGAGAAACGACTGTGCAGGGAATATGATCACGAAGAAATATACACACACCACCACCTCCAACCCCAGTCCTATCATTACGATAGAGCCGGAAACCGGGAAGAGCACAGAGGGTAGACGTGAGTGAAGGCTTTAGCCACGATTCGGAAACTAATATTCCGTCGACCACACCACTGCTAAAAGATGCGAGAAAATCAGGGTAGTGAGCAATTATACTCTGAGCATTAATGTGCACAATATTAAGATATGGAGAATTATTTCCGAAAACAGTCAACAACTTTGATTCCAAGCTTAAAGACTCTGATGTTGATGATGTATCACTAACAGCACTTTCATAATCATCAGAAGAACAGGATTCAAAAATTTCATCATTGAAGTCATTATCAAATAACATATGTAAGTATAGTAAAAAAAAAAAAACGAAATCAGATACAAAAAGAAATAAAATAAAATAAAAATATATCCACTACAATAATTTCTTTTTTTCAGTAACAATATACGCATCACTGGTAAAATGTCGTATTAAAATGTAATTCACCGATTGACACTTTGCAGCGTCACAACATAAAAAGTTCAATTAACAAAATACATTTACATACTCTTCACCAGAGCAAAGTGAAAAAATTAAAAGAATTAAATTATCGATTAATCAAACTATTTAATGCGATCTCGGAATGGTTGCCAACAACGAAAACAATTCGCAAAACAACAGGAGCTGTCAACTGTTATGTCAAGTTATGACAACTTCATTATAATTGTCGTATGCCTGTTAAAAATAAATACAGTTTTGAGAGAGTGAAAAATACATTATTGACAAAGTTAAAAATGGAAATTACCTACATGCATTTTATATCGCCTACCTGATGTGCATAGACAAAACTACGCGTGGTGATATTATTATAACAACACCAAATATGATCGTTGCAAAACCAGACGAGATCACACAAACATTTCACCTTGCTCCAACCGCCGCAGGCTTATTGTTCGCGGCGACGCCGAGACCTCTCCGATGGTTGTGAAGCGCTGCTTGGATGTTCAGACTGCAATTGTTGAAACTCAGCCAAAGTAGTAATTTTCACACGTGTGTTATCAGGCAGCAGAATGACTATACTCCCGTCAGAAGACCAGCAGTTCTTCATGCTAAAATGTTTTCTAGCAGCCACGAATACCTCCTGCCGCGACTTCGTGAGGAATTCAGAGATGGAAATTTTTGTGCCTTTTAATATTACTTACACCGTAAAACCTACCTATCTAACCCTTGTTTTATACTAAGTGCATGATATTAGGATTCAAGTAATGTGGACTGCGTTTTTATGACTTCTCCGTAATGCGCAATTCCGACATGAACTAGGTTGGATTTTTCAATATAATTTCAATCGAAATGCTAGCCTTTTGCAAAATATTTCCTACAACATTGAGCTCTGTTGAAACTAGCGCGGCGTGCTCATGAAGCGTGAGCGTGGCTTGTTTGAACAAGCGGAATTGTCACGCTCAGAGCAATAACAAACGGGAGCGGGCACGACGGTGGTCCCGAGGGACCTGTCGGATCCAATATTGATTACATTGTAAACCTCCTCGAGAATGGGATTATAGGTATCTGTGACGATATTTTATTCGAGCTGGTACAATAAGTACCAGCTCGGCTAATAAAGCCTCTAGGCTAATAAAGCTCGGCTAATAAAGTGGAATTAGGTTAAGATTATTGTTAAAAAAGATATTCTTATATCACGTCCAGTAATAAACAATTATACAGCCCGCCTCATGTAAAGCAGACCGTAACCTTTGATAGATAAACCATTTAATAATTATGTATGTAAAAAACGAATTGAGGTAGTGTTACAATACAACGAAACCAAGCGTTCAGACGATTTTGCAATTCATATTATTGGAATCGAAGTGTAAGTAACTCATTGTTTTAGGTCCCCAATAGCGTTAGATATATAAAATCCGTGGTGCACGGCAGTTGAACTTCACTTGACTAGCCACCTCTTTAGACTTTTAATGCCTTATTTGCCATATAGCTGTCTCTCACATTGCCAAGAGGGGAAATTAAATTCCCAAAGCTTCCTACTCCTGCTAATTATTTCTGATTAAATTCTTTGTGAGTTCCAAGGCAGCTGTAGTCTTACCCCCGGGACTACGATACAGTGGACTTCATTGTCAATTGCCTTTTTTGGTGGTCGCCGCTGGTCCTGGCTACACAGGAGCCACAGTGGTGGGAATGTGTGGTGAGCCACCATCCTGTTAAAAAGTAAAACAACGAAACCAAATATGTTTTTATAGAACTGTAATACCTGTCTCTTTTGTGGCAACAAGAAAGCAAGGTAATTACCTGGAATTCATTCAATCACAGTGGATACATAGACTTAGTGCCGCGCCATTTATCGTCACGGTAAGTTGTTAGCGTTAATCAAAACAATTATTGAAAAGTTGTAGATAAATGCTTTCCTGTGTGTTGACGTCCTTCTCCTTTTTTTGCGTAATGCATGAGTAGGTGTGAATAAGCATGTTATAGCCACTTTTGACCGTGATGTTTGCCTACGGCATCTATACATAGGATGTCATGAACGAAATCAATTAGTCGGCAATATTATTAAAACCCACGTGAGGTAACATACAAAATTAATTACCAGATCGAAAATACGCGAGTAAGTAAACAGTTTTAATTAGCAATTAGGTTGTGGTAGTAGTATTTAACACCTCAATGTCTCAAGAAGAAGGTCTTTAACCAGTGTGAGTTGACAGTTTGCCAGTGATGACACTGTACAGAGACATGATCCCTTATGGGACTTATGTTTTAAATGAATCAATTATGAAACTAAGCTTGGCCGTGTGGTTTCCGGCAGACTAGAATAGAATCACTCCGTCTCTACCCGTGGATGTCGTATAAGACGACTAATGGAAATACATTATAAAACATCGACCAGGCCTCCCCAACCCATCTGGCCAGCGTGGGGAGTGTAGGCCAAATCCTCCTTCTGTCTGGGACGGACGAGAGAGGGTCGTGCTTCTACAGTGGAGACTAAAATGACCTGATGATGATGAAACTGGGTGTTTAGTTGAATGACGTTATACAATGAAACAGCTTGCCATTCAATTTAATGGCTATTTTAATCAGTTGGCTTGGAAGTAAATTAAAAGAGGACCCAAATATCACCCTGTTTTTAGATGAAAATAAACAACAGGCTGATACGTCCATTTTCAGTTTACTATTTCAAACTTACACAAAGACATTATGAAGAGACTTAAAATGAAATTGTTACGTTAAATTACCAAAATAACTTAATAAAGCTAAACACGAAACTACCCAATTTATGCTGTCATAATAATTAATAATAATGATAATAACACATCAAATGACTCGTGTGACAAGTTAACTACGTGTGGGCGCCTTAATGTGCTTAGGTCTTTTGTGTGCCAAATAAATTACCGCTTTGTCCTCCAGTGCGGTGCTCGCTTTCATTTGCCATTACCCCCAAATGCCGAAAATATTTATTCATAACATGCTAATAGTCCGCTTTAAATGCGCCGTTCAATGAGGATATAATAGGAAAACGGTTCCGTGAATGAGATAAAAAAATCCATCAATGTCGTTCGATGCGAGGGCGCCTTTCTTATTTCCATTATTATTGCATTACTCAAAAAGGTCGTGTGTGAGAAGTGAAGCTTTATGAGCAGACAGTCTATGTACATTATAATGTATAGACGTGCCATAGACGAATATCGAGGTGATAAAAAGTAACAATTAATCAAGCGATTTTTTTTTTAATGGGACGGGGGTCCACCACGCATTCCCACCACTGTGGGCAAATTTCAGGCCTTAAATTTTGAATGACTTGTAGGCATTCCCGACTTACTTTAGTAAGTGCGAGGTTGCGACACTTCCCAGCACGGTCTGTCTAGATATGCCCTTCTCTGTCACTTTTCACTCGACTTGAGCACATCAAGAAACGAATTCATCTAAACATAGAATGAAAAGAAGTAATGTGCAATATTTATTTCACCGCTAGGATACGGATCTTCCTTATATCGAAGGGGTTTAGAGTATCCTTCACTACGTTGCTCAACTGCTGGTTGGTGGAAGTCTGTGATTATAGGCTGCCCAAGATAACTGGACTTAACGGCTTAACGTGCCCTCCGAAACGCAAAGGAACACGGATTAATAAACCCATCTCTACGATACGCTCAAGGTTGCTTGACTTGCGTGATCGATGATTGACATGCTACAAATTCATCGAGCTCCTCCTTAAAACGTTTAATTAATATCTTAATTAATATCAAGATCCTTTTCTTGTCCCCGCAACCTCGCAAACGGCTCAAACGATTTCGACAAAATTTACAATAAAGGGTTTTACGGAGTCGAGATATCGATCTATCTAAGTCTCAACATTGGGAAAATTCATTTTCTCTTGAATAACCTTGAGCAAAGCTCGGTTTTCCAGGTACTAATAAATTAGTACACGTTTCAGTGCCGCAAACTACGTATCTCATCTATAATCGAAAATAAAGACTATTTATAGGTCTTGAAAGGAAAATCACGTAACAATAAAATTTCCACTGAATAGTTTAGGGCAGTCGTGTAAATATGATCGTGTTTGAGAATTGTTATTGTGAAGAAATCTCTAGCGCGTGTTAACGAAAATATCTGGAAAACGAAGTTGAAAACTTATTGTCTCGGTGGACATACAAATATAATTATGAAAGTTGAATTCTGCCTGTTAGGGCGGTGAGGTACTTTGTTACATAAGAGGGGGGCAAACGAGCATATTATGAGTAATCTGAAAGTAAAAGCAATCACCCTCGCCCATGGAATTCAGCTAATACCAAAGGATCACCGACCAGTTGCCAGAGGAAAATATTAACTGTGCATTTAAAGGCTCCCATGTCGTATAATGTTCATCTAGCTAGGTAAACGTTTGTATAGCTTATAAGATATACTGCCTGTTATTATTATTTAGTTTTTTTTTTTCTTTATGTATGTATCATTGAATTATAGTGTATTGCCATAGATGTTGTCACGTTTGGTTAGCACTGAAAAACAGGGCTGAGATCACTCTGTGATCCCAGCAATGATACCTGAGGGCGGAACAAAGTTTTAACATCACACTTTCTATTATAATATATATACGTAGGTCACACTGAAGTTTTGCGTAACTTAAAAAAACAACATGTTATAACCAAAATATTATGTTTATTGCTTTTCAAAATACTCTCCTTTACATTTTAAACATTTTTTCATGTGATCGAACCATTTTTTAAAACAGGAGGACCACAGTTCTGAAGGCATGTTTTCTACGTACTGATTGAACGCTATCACTGTCTCTTCCACCAGCTATTTTAATAGTAATCAAAAATTAAGCCTGTAGTAATTAGTACATTACAGCCACAAAAAATTATAAAATAAAAACTTATTAACAAAAAAATTAAACCGCCGAAAAAAATGAAAAGCAAAAAATTATAAACTTTGTTTTTATTGACCTTAATAACTAAATTCTTAAAATAATTTAAGTACACCTAAGTAATTTTGAGTCGGCGCCAAACAATCAATGAACAAAGATCACAATTACCTCAAATTTAAAGAAATAAAAATAACCAAATCAAATTAACAATGCAACGTGAAATCTCCAACGATTAACAAAAATATTCCAAAAAATGCGTGTGCGAAAAGAGAGAACTTTTAAAATCATAAAAATTCGTCGCTCTAGAATCTTTTCGACGTAATTCCATTTTCGTTGCGCACGTAGAACTTTGATGTGTGATAAAAAACAATTGACAAATGATTTCCCGCCATTTTTTGTTTATTACTAAGAAGGTTGCAAGTCGATTCAAAAAATATACCATTCGAAATTAAAATAGTTCCCATTAGCTAGAAGTGCAAAACTAGTGTGCCCCATGTATAATGTAATGTTGTATTTGTGTTGTTTATGTGTACTTTGTTTATGTGTGATGTTGAAATTAATATATTTCTATTTCTATATATGTATATGACTTTTTTCTTCTTTTCGGCATTATGTGTTGGTCCACTGCTGGACAAATAATTCTTGAAGTGCTCTCCACTCCACTCTCAGTGCGACAATTTTAATCTTTATCTTTTTTTTTCAGCTACCAAGACAACAACGCAGAATTTTGAGAAAAGGGTAAAGAGGATGGAGAGGAAGACGTGTGCCCCACCCTGTCCCCTCTTTTTGCGTCAATTCCATACGTTGTAGTTGTGTTCCATATATTTTTGAATCAGAATTGGTTAGGTTAGACTATTTGTAATTAAATTTGTTAGGTTTGGAGCGGTCCCCCAACGCGACGTATTTATTTTAGAATTATTAATACATAGGTACTTTAACTTTGGTTATTGTGTCGGGGGTTTTTTTATTTTTTTAATTTAATATTTTATTGATAGAAATTGCTTCATGCAAATTCATTGAAAGCACCTCGAAATAGAATCCTTGTAAAACACGGTAATCCCTGTTTCCTAAATAACAAACTTTTATACAAAAAAAATCTAAATTACAAGTACTTAGACAGAACCGACCGAGCTAATCAGATTACAAACAGTTAACCTCGAAATAAAAAGGAGTTAATTAATGAGAAAAGTTTAAATTAACCGAAAGAATATCAAGTGAACTGAGTGGAGGGAATTTAAAATAATCCTCTGTATCACGGAGGTAAAATGAGTGCTGTGAAATATCTGATTAACTAATAACTAATTTATATTAGTAAAAACGGCGTGTAAAGTCATTGTTAGGAAGTAGTTACTTGTCCTCAGTTATGATGACACTGAAATGCTTAGATTTTTAACAACGCTATATTACTTTGTGGTTTTTGACGTGACAACGTCTTATAATTCGATGGAGCCGGCTGCTCACACGAAAAAACATGACGTATGGGGCGTTACCTCGCTCTGAGGCGTTCCATTAAAAAATTCTTTTGAAAAATGCAAACATTCCATCAGTATTTTCTTATGACGTTGTCACGTTCAACTATCGTCTGTAAACCGACTTTACAGACAACCGATTTTTTTTCAGGCATGCCAAGTTTACACTGTTCTGTATGACCCTTTGCACTATCTACGTTTATTTTCTCACACTGATCATAACATACATATACAGTGGAACACAAAAGAGTAGAAAGGGAACTAAATTTATTGACAATAGCAACATTGTCTTTTTTCATACAAAAGTGCTCAAAGGTTGCCATGTGAGAACTGTTCTTGCGAAGAAAGTGGCGCCCCTATTTTTGTCTACTCTTTTGTGTCGCACTGTACATACCATCACGTATTTATACGATTTAATCCACATACTTACACGTCATGTCAGAAAAGTGATGGATTTCTTGGTGTGTTATTATTTTCGTATCTATTTTCTTGTATTTTCAAATGTTAGTTGTTAGTTACCTTAAAGCCAACTGCCCCCTTACCACCATCTCTTATTGCGATTCAATAATTGAATAGATCGCTTATTCATACCAATGAATAAGCGACTCTATGCCATTTGAAATAGAGTCGCTTATTTATTGGTATGAATAAGCAATCTATTCAGTTATTGAATCGCAATAAGAGATGGTGGTAAGGGGGCTGTATGTTAACCCCGTCCACCATCAAGGGCCCTACCGCCGAAGCTGAAGCCGATTACTATCGGATTTTTATTCGCGAAAATAGATCATAGGTTTAAGTTAATGACAAACATCTTCAGCTTAATCGGTAGAGCTCTGTGGTTTCTACTAGCTAAACACAATTACCGTGAATCTAAGCTTAAGTTTGATCTCCGGTAGCAATCTTCGAAGGCTTCAGGTTCGGCGGTGGGGCCCCTCGTGACCTGTGTGTTATGTGAACACCTTTATAAAATATATTAGTATATAAGTTAAAACGCTAATATCTAGGAGGAGAAGTAATAAATCCGTTGCAGTGAAACCATATTCTTATTGCAAACGAACACTTTCATACAGTACAAATTTTTAATCTATAATAATAAAAGGCTTTGTCCTCACTGACTCACTAATCAACGCACAGCCCAAACCGCTGGGTCTAGAGATTCCAAATTTGGCAAGTAGGTTCCTTATGACGTCTAGGGGTGTACTAAGAAAGGATTTGTCAAAATTCATTCCCTAAAGGGGTGAAACGGGGGTCCAAAGTTTGTATGGGGAAACAAGATTAGTTGGACTATTTTATTCGAAACTTTACACGAGTACTTCTATAGATAAATGAGTAAACACGTGTTTCAGGATTTTTCAAAATACAACCCCTAAAGGGGTAAAATGGAGTGAAAAAGTCTAAAAATCGTCATGGGTATTGTTTTTATGGTTTATCGGGTCGCTGATTACGAAAACAACAACTATTTTATAATCCAACATAGCCGACGTGACATAAAATCACCCCTATGGGGGTGCGATGGGGTTGAAATGTCATAATAACAATATGGGTGTTGATTATATGGTTTTCTGGGACGTCAATTACGAAAATGGAATCGATTTGAAATATAACATAGTGGACACGAATAATTACTTAAAAGGATTTTTCAAATTTTACCCCTAAGAGGGTGAAATAGAGATCCACAGTTTGTGTAGGGAAATGAGATTAGTTAGACTATTTTATCCTAAACTTTACACGAGTACTTCTATAGATTAATGAGTAAACACGTGTTTCAGGATTTATCGAAATTTAACCCAAAAATAAAAGAGTAAAATGGGGTCATAAAGTCTGAAAATCATCAAGGATATTATTGTTTTTATATTTTATCGGGTCGCTGATTACGAAACGATTTTAAAATTAAACGTGGCTAACGTGACCATCATCATGTAATTTTTTTAAACCTTGATTTATCCTTTTTAGGCTGATGGAATAAGACTTGTGTGTTGACTGAAGTGTTATCCTAATAGTTTTTTAAATTGGTATTTGGCGTTAATCAGTTCTTATATGTATAATCGCGGGCGGCCGGCGCGGCGTTCTTGCATCCGTATTTAGTACAATTAAAGGTACTACTTGAAGGTGGTTGCGTTGCGTGTTAGACTTATCTAAAATCATAAGATAATCTAAAATGCGCGAATTTCACGCGAGCGAAGCTGCGGGCAAAAGCTAGATAGTAAAAGGCTTTGTCCTCACTGACTGACTCACTAATCAACGCACAGCCCAGACCACTGACTTTGGATATGTGTTCCCTATACAATGTAAGCGCGCACTAAGACGGAATTTTGCGAAATTTTACTGTAGAAGCTTGAAAATAGGGGGTTGAAAAAAACCCTCTTTATGGAAATCGATTCACCTACGATTTTGAGACTTGGTGGAATAGTTGTTCATAAAAAAAGGTTTATGGGTTACTGATTAACTTTTGACCAGCGACAAGCCAAGAAATGTCCAAAAATGTTATATTTATATTTTAATTAACTCATCACTAGATGGCGCAATATCTAGCATTTGTTTAGCGCGCTATGCTTTCGTTATTAAGGAAAGAGTATATACGAGAGATTATTTCAAACCATGGGGTTATCTATGACGGTTTATCGCTCACCTCATCCCAGTAGTTACCCCCGGAGGTAATCCATCGCGCGCGTAGGACGTAAATAAAACTGCGTCCTTCAAATGAAGCTACATTTGGTGCAGAAAACTAATTAAAAAATCTATTCTAAGTACCGATTTTATGGGGTATATCTACTTAATATAAGAATTTCGGTATTTTTAAACAGTGACGTCAAGATTGACTAAATTTATACTTGTGGAAGGTGTGATGATGCCCCATACCATTATAGCTATGGAAGGTGATGGAGCTGGCCTATTCCGCTCCATCTCCTACCACTTGCATGGAACGGAGGTGTATCATTGTTCACGTATTAAACAACAGGCACGATGAGTTGTTGAGTGAGGACAGTAAGGGATGTGCTGTTGAGGAATCTCTCTTTATACCCTGCCTTCCCATTATTCCATCAGACCATCCCGTTCAATTTAAGAGACTTAAATTTTGCATAAAGGTGTTTTGCTATGACCATTAACAAAGCTCAGGGGGCAGTCTCTAAAGGTCGCTGGGGTTGACTTGTGACAGGACTGTTTCTCTCATGATCAGTTGTATGTAGCTTGCTCAGGAGTAAGTTCTACTGGAAGCCTTGCAATTTTGGCTCCTGGTGCGAATGCCAAAAATATTATTTACCGGGACGTCTTAACCTTAAATGGTGCATGTTTGTAATAATGCTCAATATGAAACAGTCCTTTAAATTGAAAAAATGAAATATCTGGAATCTTAACAAAAATAGACGCAAATCAGGAGTGATCCCGTAGCGAAGCACGGGTACTTTGCTAGTATTAAATAAAATAAATAATTGGGTTCGTCACAATCCGTAGAGGAATCCGTTGTTGGCCAAAATAGTGAAACAGACAAACAGACACAACTGAGGCAACTGTCATTTAGTCTTCTGCAAAGAACTGTTACTAAAAATTGTTTACATCACTATATTTTGTATTTGTTTGTGAAAGAAATTAATTATTTATTTTACTTATTTGTAATGTATATTGTAATGAAAGAAGGGTTTACGTTTGCAAGAAGGGTTTGCTCGTATCGCCCTGTATCTATTTACTGGAACCTTTCGGGCGCTTTATAATAATAAAACATTTATTTTCAGACCAACATTTTTACAAATAAATACAAATATTAGACGATACATTAAAACTAACATACATACAATATCTATACTAATATTATAAAGAGGTAAAATTTGTGAGTTTGCGAGGGGTAGGTAATCTCTGGATCAACTGAACTGATTTTGAAAATTCTTTTATCAATAGAAAGCCACGTTATTTGTGAGTGTGAAAAAAAACTTATGTCACCGTGCAGACCTTAAACTATCCCCGTAAAAATCCTATAAATAGTAATAAATAATAAATAAATATTGTCAGACAAATTACACAGCGCCATCTAGCCCCAAAGTAAGCGAAGCTTGTGTTATGGGTATTAGACAACTGTTAAACATACGTAAATACATTTTTTTTTTGTAAATACATACTTTTGATACATAGAAAACACCCAGACCAAGACAAACAGACATGTTCATGCACACAAATATTTGTCCTGTGTGGGAATCGAACCCACGAGCGTTGGTGTCGAAGCCGCGTCATTGACCGCTACGCCACCGAGCTCAATGAAAAGACTTTTTGTAAACGCGGGCGAAGCCGCAGGTGGAAGCTAGTAATGACTAAACTAGATTATACGATAGTTCGGCGACGTGTATCGCATTACATACGGCAGCCATCCTCTGGACTTCCGAAATACGACGCCCACCTGTTAAAATTTCTGCTTAAGGTACGCGCACATTATGTCGGGCCGCAGCGGGGCGGAGCGGGCCGCAGCGCAAAGCAAAATGCTCACCTAGCACACTAGTGACGGGCCGGGTCGCAGCGCATTGACGGATTTTGAATACAGTTTACTTCCAGAAGTTGCGTGCAACTGTACGTTATAGATAGATCTAACGAAGAACTTTCTTTTTTTTTCCTGTTGTTAGAATAAGAAGTTAATGACCAGCATAGACAAGAATACGAAAATACCAAAAAAAGCAAATATCGTAAAGTTAACACGTGCATATAAAATACATACAAGCGATTTGAGAGGATTTTTGCGCTCCGCCCCGACACGCTGCGACCTGACACATTGTGTGCGTACCTTAAAAGGTCGATAGATGATGGGTTGGCACTCTTACCGCCAATCATTCTCCTTACGGTGAGGCTCCAACCTCTTAACCTTAAGGGTGATTAATAACAAAATCTTGAGGGTGAACTTTGACTTCATCTTTGAGGCCTGAACACTTAGTCACTTCTAATGGGGCTTCCAATCTTGATCATTTCTTTCCTATCAATCATAACAGAATTTGACACGGCAGATGCCGCGACCACAGACTATGCAGTTCTGTCGGCAACTTTGGTTCTCCATTAGATTTCCTCATTCTAGTTTCAATTATCTAAAGAAACCCCGTAAAGTTTTCTTCGTTACTCGCTGACGTTTTCAGTCTGTTGAGACCCCGCCTACCATTAATTAATTTATTTGATAAGTTCTTGGTTCTCTTACATTAGTTTCAAGAACGACATTGTTATTTAACATATTATTGAAATAAGTTATTCATCCTCGCGGCCGTCCAGGCGTCCAGCGTCCGCAGAGACCCGGCAATTTATATCAATTTATTCCACGCGTCGCCATTAATTAAATACAGCCGTTACACGTAATTACTTTATCACCACAAGTTCCCCGGGGGGTTATTGCTTGGTTATCTCGAAAATTGTTTGTTTATGAAAAGAAAACATGTTATTGAGGATCGTTGTTATGATGTTAACCTAGTTATGATCGAATAAATCCAGAAACGGATTAACAGACCAGTTATGTTAATCTCCAACGACGAGCAAACGTTTTACACGACCAAGGTCAAGAAGTATCTATTAAATTGTCTGTAACCAGGGCTTAAAAATCTACATCTTATAATCATTTCTTTTGTAAGTCGTTTTGTGTACAACTCTTAAATAGAAGTGGTTATATAGGCAAGCTTGATTGTGTAGTAAGTAAAGAACAAAAGCCTCCCCAACCCATCTGGCCAGCGTGGGGAGTGTAGGCTAAATCCTCCTTCTGTCTGTGATGGACGAGAGAGGGTCGTGCTCCTATAATAGAGACTAAAATGACCTGATGATGATGATGAAGGAGTGCTTACACAGTATGGACGCTCTATAAAGCTATTGTTTGTTTGGGGTATTCTGTAGGATGCAAGTAATTTTCCATTCCAGTTCTGTCACGTTTTCGTCAGAACAGCGATTACTAGTTAGATGGGTGCATCTTGTTCAGGAGAGATCGACCTTGGTTGTAAATATAATGGTGATCTGATTACACTCCGAACATCAATTCCTATGTTAGTAAACTAATCCGCACCACTCACGCAGTAAAATACAAAATGCAAAAATTCGTCACCAACACAAACCTTCCAGGTAGCTCAGTTGGAAGAGCACTCGACCGGAAGAGGTCGTGGGTTTAAATCCCACCTAGGCGGGGTAGGTGATTTTTTAAAATATTTATTATAATTCGCACCACTTGTGATTTATCTGTCTTATTCAATACAAATTTATTTTAGTTTAACTATATTCAGTCCTATCTGCCGTGTTAGTGATGGCAGATGTAGATGGAGAAGGAAAGTCCTAGAGTGGAGGCCGCGTGGTGAATGACAAATCGTGGGGCGCCGCCTCTCCATGGACCGACGACCTCAAAAAAGCGGCTGAATGTAGAAAGCCAAAGATCTTATATGGTGGAATTTGAAGTGGATATTATATGGTGGTGGTAGAAAGCATTAGGGAAGACCTATAACCAGCAGTGGGGACAAACAGACAGATGACGATGACGATGAGATTCAATCCTATCGTTTTCAATGCGTCCTATTTTTTTCAACCTAGCTCAATGTACTTTGTAACACATAAAGTTGATTTAAAAAAAAAATTAAACCGACTTTAGTTGGCGAGCGCAGCTTATTAGTGGAATACCCCGGCAGACGCTGCTGCCCGTCTTCCGGGAGAAAAGTTATCGCGTGACACAAGATTCCTTAGTCGCCTTGTACGACATCCAGCGCAGTGCAATGGAGTGGCACAATTTTATTCTGCCGGCTACCATATGGCAAATTTAAGGGTTTCTCTCGATTTTTCTGGGATCCCATCATCAGACCCTGACTTGATGAATATGGAACCACCTCGCAATTACCCTTTTAAATAAAAAAAGAATTATGAAAATCGATACACAATTCGCAAAGATATCGAATAACATACGTACAAAAAAAATATTCAGTCGAATTGAGAACCTCCTCTTTTTTTTAAGTCTGTTAAAAATCAGAAGCCATAAGGAAATGTCTACTTAAAATACTTACATCTGCAGAATCAGTCGGTAGTCCGAGTCAGCAATTCAAGCCAACGAACAAAGCAAATGAGCCAAAAGGCGCTGGAAATATCTCAGTTCACCTGAATTCTCGCTTTGGCAAAATCCAGGTGACCGACGTTGACCTCGTAAGTCTGGACAATCGGATTCACAAACTATGGGCCCTGGGAGTTAGGTTTTATATCTTATTCAGTTTAAACTTCGTGGGTGTGGGTGTCAAGGCGGAAAGTCTTGCCGTCGGTTTTGGCTCGTATTTTAAAGTTGCATCTTACATTGTTAGTAAACTTGTCGTAGTCTGAAAGAATAGCTGCAATTTTGAAAATCCTACATGAATAATATCCTATTTTATACCCTTACACTTGCAATTTCGATAATACTCTTTTGTACGGTTTTGGGTTTTCAGCGGATCAACATCATTATTCGCCAAAGAGGACGAGCGCGGTAGTCGAATGGATACTAAAGGCAACTTTGACTCCGAGGTCGCATCGTTCGATCCCCGCACAAGAGAAACATTTGTGTGAATAAAGATGTATATATGTCTTGGTATGGATGTTTTTTATATTAGTATGTATTTTTAAAAAATGTATTTAAGCATATCAGTTATACAAATACAAGCTTTGTTTAGTTTGAGACTAGACAGCAGTGTGTCATTTGTCCTAGATTTTTTAGAGCCAACCTCGATTGCCCGTGTTGCACCCCTCTTAATAACAAATGAGAGGCTCTAGCAAAAAATAAGTAAGGCGTAGTTATTGCCTGACTGATGAAGTACCTCCAATTCCCAGATGATCGGAATTTTTAGAGGCCTAGAAAATTGATTTGTTTGTGCGAGTGAGTGAAGTTAATAGGAAGGAAGCTGATGTTACGATGACAGCAGAGGTGGCGGTATTTTTAATTATTTAGACGCAGTTTATGATACTGGGGTCTCTTATCTTAGCCGACATTGCTTCTTTATGAACTGATGCATAAAATAAGCCATTATGTGACTGCGTACTATTGTGAGGATAATAAACAGGTATTTGATTTTTTTAATATTCTATATCTCTTCAATCTTCACAACAAACATGTTCAGCAGTGACGTCACTTCATACTATATTGCAATTCTGGTAAAGGAGCTCAGTTAATGTATTTTCTTGTAGTACATAATTCTAATAGTGTGTTAATTACACATCTTATAGGGTCTTGTTTACATTTTCATTCAGATAGACACACTGCTACACACAATTTAGTACACTAGATAGTTTGTTTGAGAGCAGGAGGCCAAATTACGTACAATTAAGATAGTATAAGAAGGGAAACATATTATTATGTTGATGACCCCGGGCAAACAAAGCGATAATATCAAAAATCCAATTTTACAATAGAAGTAAAACAAGCTTGATTGTTTATAAGTCTGCAAAGAATCATTCAGAATGAACGTTTTTTATATCAAAAGAAAGCTAATTATCTAATGATATATAAAGCGGAGTATGCTCTAAACCCCTTCAATTGAGGGGAGACCCATATCTCAGTAGTGGGGTGAAGAAGGGTTGACAACGACGTCGAAAAAATCTAAAAAATGACTAATATAAATTATAGATAACCATAAAATTTTAATTGTAACAGCAATAACGACTTTACAATAATATCGACTACTGACATTCAGAAACCTACATGCTTTCCTTACGTTGCCTGTCTGTATACAAAATGGGTATTTCAGTTTATTGTAATAACATTAGCGTTGTTCCTACTGCTTGATTTATTCACTGTGACATAAAGATGTCGTCCGAATGCTAATACGTTAGCTAATCCTTCTTTATGAAAAAGTTCCCCAGATTCCAATCTAAATTATATTTGAGCTCAAACGTGAAAGAATCTAAGTAATAAAATTAAGAAGATATCACGGCTATAGCAGAACATGCCTAAATTTTTGCTGTAATATCCAAACCACAGATGTAAAATAAACAAGATGCCGCAAATATTATATATATATATTTTAAAACATATCGTCAATACAATTGCATTTCAATAGTAGTTTATAAAACTGTTACATAATAAGGATTCTTAAAATACGAGTGTGAGTTTACCACCAATATGAGCCGAAGGCGAATGTGATAATAGCATCACACGAGTATTTTAAGACCTAATTATGTACAGTTTCATGCACTACTTAAAATAAAACTAATATCTAGTAATACTTTAAATAAAACCATGAAGTTAATTTAACAGCTATTTTTTACTTATAAATCCATTTGCAGATCGAGCATGCGTGGTGCGCATATACGACGCGCCGCATACACAGATTATGTAGAAATTTTTTGCAAAGGTGCAATGCATTGACACCTCCTTGATATAGCTGAACCCAGGGCTGAAGCTGTATCGAAATGGAAAAAAAGTTATTTTTCGATACAGTCCATAAAGAGCTGTATCAAAAAGTTACTTTTTAAATTTATTTTGATGGCTTGTGCGTAAAAGACAGACATTAAGATCCTGTGTTTCGTTTTTTAATCTCTAAATTTCAGTATGAGAGTAGATAGAAATATAAACGGAATATTTTTATAACGTAATGCATCGATGTTTACCTTCCGATACGCTTTAAATAACAAGGCAAATTAACATGCCAGTTTGAAAGCTACCTAATTAGGTATGTCAGCATTCAATCTCAATAAACTTAAAATTAATATTTAAAAAAGGAGTTTATAAAATTGATTGCAGTTGTGGAAGTGCATATATCGGACGAACGAAAAGATCTGTGACTCAGCGGATCAAGGAACACATAGCTGCAGTCAAAAATAGGAAAATTGAGAAGTTAATTAAAAATTGAAAGACAATAGCGAAACACCTGCTGCAAACATATACACATCACTGGATTGAGTTATATAAACCTACAATTATTTCAACTCCTCGTTAGTGAAGCGATTGAAATAAAAAGCTCCCTAACTTCAATCTTGAGGATGGCTGTAAGTTGTCGGGAACGTGGAGTCAGTGGTTGAGCTGTGTAAACGTAGTGTGTGGAACCCTCTTTACAATTTCCAGCCAAACACCGTGACAGTAGTGTGTGAAGAGCCTAACAATATATAAAGAAGATACGAGTAGAGGGTAGACAGATATATGCCCTTAACAGACTACCGTCTACTCGCTGTCTTCAGTCATCCCTTGACTATGGCGCCTGCAACGTCTCACAAATATTGAGAAAATGTGAAAACTGATCGCGGTAAGTCCCGTACAGACAATAGTGAACACTATCTATTGTAATAAAAATCAGATAACAATTCATGCTTAGTTTTCAAACAACTTCGTGAACAAACGGTATGTATCTACACCATTTTAAATCTTTGCTCGGCAGGGTTGGCACTCGAGATATTTATCGATGTTACGTGAATGCCCGTCATCTATTTTTTTTTTATTTGTCAATCATGTAGAGGATGATGACTGGAATTTTATGACCATTGAAAGAAATTCGCATTGGCCTTTTTTACATTGCCTTGATCTTGTCCTATTCTAATTTTATGCTGTTTGGCATTGATTTCCTATTTGTAAGCGTCTTCTGACGTTTAGAACTAAATCCAACCTTACTTGCGCATAGTGAACTCGGCCGCTTATTATACAAACATAGAGCATAATAATATTATAAGATGAGCGGACCGTCCGCGGGAGTGCTTTCAATTATTTACAGAAGATCGCAGTCAAGCAACAACTTCCCTAAACGCTTGTGGTATTCTTATTAGAGTCGGTAAAGTCTTCAGACTTAAGTCCTCCAAAAACAAGACTCGAGTAACTTGTTTATATTATGATCGCAATAAGAACGTAGGCCTTCTGACTCATCGCCCTGAGAAACTAAATTGTAACTTGCTCTGCCGCTGATTATAATTACTGTATTTTTGACCTGGCATAAACAGGTCTGGCGCCCATTAGATATTTTATTAACTGAATATTGTAAAATTTGCTTTTAATATATATGAAATGTGAATTTGTTATGTGGGAGACAATGGAGAGGTTTTGAACCATAGGAATAAACCCTGTCTGGCAATTTGTAACTTTCATTTACTTCCCACCCTCAGAATTGTGTACTATACTTATACTGAGAGAGCGCTTACCATAAGCGGGTCTCTTACCTTACTGTTGCTTATACTTCCAATTTCAGGTTTCTGTACTATTACTTTACTCTCTCTACCTTCATTCTATTCTACTCTTCCGCTTACTTACTTTTACTTCACTTTTTCCTTTTCAACCAACTTCAAACATTAAAACATTACACTTTAAACAAACTTTTACTAGTGGTTAGTATAAAAGGTAGTCCCTCCCCACCAAGGGGTTACTATCGGGGCTACTATCGCTACTACCGGCTTCAGCCTCGGCGGTAAGACCCAACGGTTACTCTCATTAAGTCCTTTTATATTGATACTCATATTATACGGGTTAGTGTGGACATTAAACATTGGCATTTTATGACTGCCGCTATTATTGGATTTAAAATTAATTACGTATTTATTTAAGTATTCGTGCATTGTCACGAGAACCAAGCCAATGCGTCGAATTTCAACTCAATCGGACACTGGGAACTGGGTCAAATCATCGCAGCGAAACTAAACAAAGGTTGTAAGAATAGAATCGATCAGAAAACTTCCTATTTGAAGTCAAATAAAAATAGGTCATTAATTTCCACGCACGTGCTCCATTAAGTTATCGCGATGTTTAATAAGTCCGCTGTAATGAGTCGTAACGACCTCCTGTTTACGTTAAAGGCTGTTATTAATAAAACCACTATTATTAGCTCTGGTGAGATTACATTTCTAGATATGAGAAAATAAAGTGGTGGCACTATATTAACGAGCATTCACACCGAAGTAATATTTTGTAGAGCGACATTATGGAACATTTTATAACTTTTGAAGCTACTAGTTGATGCTTGATTGCCTAACTAGTCGTTAGCCGCAAACTGAGATCTCACGATAGTTTTTTCAAAACAATTTTGATATCTAGAAACTATTAAATCGATTACAATGTTTTTATTTGTTTTATTTGGGTCAACAAACATGTGTATATTATAATAAACAAAACAGTAATTTATTGTACCACCAACCTCGCTAATCACAATTTACTGTGTGAACATTCGAAAATAACCCCTTAGGATCAGTAGTACCATTGACTAGTCTGAGAGTAGCTTCGAATATTTTCTTTGATGAAACAAATGAAAATATTATTATTTATATACATCGTTTCTATAGATATTAAGATAAGAAACACTTTGAAAATAAAATTGGTTGCCTGTAAAGTCGGTATACGGGCGAAAGTTTTACGTGACAACGACTTTGAGTGGTAAAATGTTTTCGAGTGGAAGGGACGCATGCCTTTCACTTTTTATGTCTGTCTCTCTCGCTCTTAGAAGGGACACGCGTCCACGACACGCTTACAATGAGAGCGAGTGAAAGGCACGCGCCTTTCACTCGCTCTCATTGTAAGCGCATAACGTGACCCAGTTTCTTGAAGTGTCACCCGGCTAACCAATTTATAAGACGTTGTCACGTCAAAAATAGCGTTGTTTAAAAAGTCAACTAGTAACTTATATTTGTTTCACATAAATTTGCTGATAAAAAAAATAGTTAACACAGCCCTAAAGTCGGAATGTCGGCGCTACAGCGATGGTTTTTTTTTTATATCTAGAGCAATATTTTATAATAATAAAAAAATAAAATAAATATCATTTTAACAACTATTTATGACCAAAACTTTGAAAAAAAAGAGAATGATATTATTATTCGTTTTAGTAAAAATAAATGTCTAATACTACTCGAAAACTCGGTTTTAATTATTTCTTACTTTAATCCGAGTTTAGGTTACAAGTAGTGTTAGATATTTCGTTATAATAAAACAGTAATTTTCATTTAATTTTAAAAACTTGCTATTTTTGCGAAAAAAAATATTTTTTTTTGTTTCCATTTGTTGCCTATTTGCTTTTCTCTTTACTTTATCTTCATCTTTGCTCCAAAAATTCCGGTATTCGGTGTGAATGCACGTTTAGACATTATAATGACTTTGAATTGTGATTCATGATGTTACAATTGTTGATAACACGTGCTGTGAATGATACGACATTGTTGATTTATACGTAATATTACATCTTGCAGAATGTTGGTTTGATAACTGTTACAATATAATATCCTTTATTACTCATAATCTTCTGCTCGTGTCTCCGCCCCACTTGAGGATAAAAACCAGTGTACCAGGATAAAAAGCTTCAAATATGTCGCTACAGGTTCTGTGCTATATGAATGCCAAATTTCATTCAAATCTTTTTAGCCATTTATCCGTGACAAAATAACAAAGTTCTGGATTGACAGATATGATACTATTAATCTAGGTACTATAATCACACGGGGCGGGAAGCCGCGGGTAAAAGTTAGTCACATTATAAATTGTTAACAGATTACTTATAAAGAAATACATTTTAAACTGTATATATTAAAGCATACATAAATACGAGCAAAGACGAAGTAAAATAATGTCTAGAATGGTTGTAAGAGATTTAAACGTTCTTGAATATCACTTATGATAGCTTTCCTAAAAGAAGAAGAAATCCTTTCTATAATCATTATATATTAATTTTTTTAGAAGAATGAAATAAATGTCATATCAAGAATAAGACCTATTTATCGTATCTCTTTAGTAAAACATTCCACATGCATTTTCCACTGAAGCCCGCACGCCAGTGTTTGCACGCAAATGTTTACGCTGCACAAACGTCAGACTTGAACGACATAATTTTCAAAAGCATTTTTGGTATGAAAAAGAAAGTTCTTTGATTCATTTGAGAAGAAAGGGTAAGGTGAATTATTTTGAACACGAAATGTCAAATGAGTTGAGTTAATGAATATTATGAACTTTCTTCTTCTCAGTCGGACACTCTTGGCAGAGTGGTCGTGATCATGGGCAGCCCCCTTACCACCAACTCTTATTGCGATTCAATAACTGAATGGAATGCTTATTCATACCAATGAAAAGGCGACTCTATTTCAAATTGCATAGAGTCGCTGATTCATTGGTATGAATAAGCATTCTATTCAGTTATTGAATCGCAATAAGAGTTGGTGGTAAGGGGGCAGGTCATTACGAATGGCGGCTACTGTTATATTTCTCCATTTGGTTCTGTTGGAGGCATTGCGGGATTGCTTAATTAAATCTCCCCATCTGGTTGGAGAGCGGCCGCGGGGTCTCTTGCCTTCCACTTATTTTATTACGAACTTACTACTCTTAGTCATATATAGAAAACCATCTCTCGTTTACTGGATACCTGGAATGTCACGTACGCTTCGCCCATAGATAGAGCGCAAATTACACTGCGTGAGAATGAAAGGAAAGAAGCATTTTAGAATAGTATACAAAAAATATGCCTAAATTAATGAGAGTGCCGATTTGACAGTAAATAAAACAAAAACAATTCTAGTTACTTACGTTACGTCTTAAGAGAAGTAGAGTACTGCATATTTGTAAGCCGCCCGACTGAGGAAGTACCTTCACCTCACAGAATACCGCAGCCATATGTGTGAAACTATGCGTGTCTTTGAAATTTAAGTAATAATGTCGGGGAATTTATTTAAATTGGGAAAAAAATCTCAATTCAAATAAATGATATTGTCTAAAATTCAATTTTAGAATGCAAAGAAGTATATGTTGAAATACTGACTTGGAGCATCATTGTATTGGCCTAGAGATATATCGTAATATTTTTGTTTATTTTGTAAGATACTGTTATTTGTAAATACGTACGTTCTCGGAGATATTTTGTAACATATTAGGTTGGGGAAAAAGTCGTTTCGTATTTTATATGAAAATTCAAAACATTTTTTAATAAAGTTTATTTACATTTAACTAAAGTATGTAGGTGCCATTTTGTTCGATAACTTTTTGCCATCTTGTAGGTAGAGACATGATCCCATTACTATAGAAATTTTGGGACTTCTGTTCAAAAAACCACGACAAGTGGTTTTGGCAGTCTTCTCGTGATGTTAACCTGACATTGCCTAAAGAATTCTGAAGAGACCGAAACAGGTGGAAATCAGAAGGTGCAAGGTCAGGACTATACGGCGGATGCATTAACACCTCCCAGTCAAACTCTCTTAATTTTTGCTGAGTGGCTAAAGATGTGTGAGGTCTAGCGTTATCATAATGAAAAATCACACCCCTTCTGTTAATTAATTCCGGCCGCTTTCTCTCAACTTTTTGCTTTAATCTCATCAGTTATTCACAGTAGAGTTCAGAATCGATAGTCCTGCCTGGCGATAACAGCTCATAATGAATAATGCCCTTCCAATCCCACCATACACACAGCATCACCTTGTTGCGGGTTAACCCGGGTTTTGCCAGAGTCTGTGAAGCCTGACCGGCCTTTGACCACGACCTTTTTCGCACGTTCTTGTCGTACGTGATCCACTTTTCATCACCAGTTATAAGCTTCTTCAAAAACGGTTCGCTTTCATTACGTCGTAGTAAAGAATCGCAAATGAGTACACGGTTCATTAGGTTTCTTTCAGTGAGATCGTGAGGCACCCAAATATCGAGCTTTTTAGTGTACCCAGCTTTTATCAAATGCGCCAAAACTGTTTTGTGGTCAATTCCTAATTCTTCAGCTACGTCGTAACTACTGATATGCCGATCTTGCTCCACTTTTTCAAAAATGGCATCCATTTTATCCGTAACAGGGCGAACAGGGCGACGTGCATCTTTCACATCAAAATTTCCTGATTGAAAACCCTTAAACCAAATTTGTGCTACTCTCACAGACACTGCACTAGGTCCATAAACGTCACAAATTTTTTTCGCAGCTTGCGTTGCATTTTTACCTTTTTTGTAGTAAAATTTTAAAATGAATCGAATTTCTTCATTAGATTCACTCATGTTGACAGTAAAAAAAACAAATGAAAATCACACATTTACCTAATTTGAATTTGGAATTATCTTTTTTTAAATTTAAACTTTTTAAAGATATCAAAACCTGCCAGATACAAATGGTATAACCAAAGAGATTTTATTACAAGTTCATACATACTATAATGCGAAAAGACTTTTTCCCCTACCTATTATTTAGTTAATCAAGTATTATTTCTATTCTGAATTGGGTTTCACTGACTTATAATAAGAATATACCTATTTCATTATTTTGCAAGCCTATATTTTCAAGGCAATTTACAGTTGCCAAACAGTGAGACATTGGTCTAGTATTTGCAATAACGACTGTAAATGTGCAAATAAAGAATTTCATTACATTCCATCCTATTTCATTTCAAAAATATAGTACGAGTATAACATAATGCTGGTTTTATAACAAACCTGTAATTCAGTATTACTATTTTTCGTTACGATTTAAAAGGTTGGTTTCTATGTGCTCACTGGAGTTGCCATAATTCTGAAGCCAAAACCCCAACACGCCAAATAAGTTTTATCTATTCTAGGCCTGAATTGAAACTCTGACATTTTTACACAAACATCAATTACCTTTCTCCGACCATTTTAACTTCTAAGCGGTATTATGAGACTTTTGGCAACTTCAACAAAGTTCTGTTTTCCCAGTTAGCGAAATATTGTCGGCGCCAGGTTCTAGACGATACTTTGGTAATTTATTTTGGTTCGTTAGTGACCTAATTATTCATTCCTTTATTATAATAGTCAGCTGCTTGGTACCTTATTGTACAAACAAATTACGCAATATTTTTCCTAGTCCATTCAGAAATTCTTTCGTATGTTGCCTTGAAGGTTTTCAGTACACAATACTTCGCGTAAAGAATAATTACATTAATTTAGCTCAATTCAGCTTTTGGCTATTGAAAACTGGTTTTGGAGTACGGAAGCATCCGTTCAGTTTTCAGTCTATTGAGTCCATCCAGTATTCAGGGCTTGTAATTGTCGCGTTCTGCTGTTCCACCTCATATACGTATCCATGCAAAACGGTGTTTTTAGACAAAAACTCATTTCAGGGGCCCTACTGCCGAAGCTGAAGCCGATTACCATCGATTTTTTGATTACAAAAAATTGTCTTATGTTAAAATTATTGACATACATGTTCAGCTTACTGGGTAGAGCTCTAAGGTAACTACCAGCTGAGCTAAACATAATTACCAACAATCTAAGCAGTAGTTTTATATTAGCATTCAAAAATTCCGATGGTAATCGGCTTCAGCGTCGGCGGTAGGGCCCCTGAAATGAGCTGAATAATAATAACAGTAAACATTATTGAAAAAAATTGCTATTTTTTATACTCCAGGTCCATGATCTGTCATTTTTGTTATCTCTATGTATTATTAAAAGTCTGAGTTATTTGTTGATCTCAGAAACTATTGTAAAAATTCTCATGTGGTTTTCGACAATATAGAGACTGATTTATCTGTGAACATAGCAACTTCATACTAAACATTTCATATACTATATCGTCCGCATTAAAAATCATCTTAAGATAAGGTATATTCAAAAAGCGTACATCAAAAAATGTTCACAAAATATCAAAACTCAAACGTTTACCTACAAATAGATTTATCCCCCTTTGAAATTTGGAGTTATAAAACCACTCAAGATAAGCTCAGCGGAACATGAAATTTTCAGCAATTTCGTGTCATTAATACTTCCTGGGTCGGGTCGGAGGGGGTTCGAGAGGCGGCCAGAGGGCATCGATAGCAGAGTGTAACTGTATCGAGGGGCATTGCGGTGAAACGGGAAATAAATGGCAAAATGATCGAACTTTTTTGTTTACAATTTTTTCGATAATTGACCGATTGTCAGATTATCGGTCGCTGTGGTTTTAAAATTGCATATTGATACTTATGAAGAAGTACACATTGAATAAGAAAACTTTTTAAATACCAGTGTATATACATATATATACATTATACAGATATAGAAATTTCTCTTCTTACAAAATATGTTTAAGAAACACATCAAAAGTATCTCAGTAAAAAGTTTAGAGATGTGGCTTATTGTTATAGAGTTGATGAATGGCTTATTGTTATACATAACCGACAAAGATGTCGGGAAATTATAACTTATATGATAACTTTAAACCACTAATATATAAAAAAAATACGATTTTCTGTAAAAACACTAATATTGGTGGGTTTCTTTCCAGCGTTTCTTCTTCGTCAATGGTCACTTCAGAAATGGTAGTACATAAAAATAAAACCGGCCAAGTGCGAGTCGGACTCACCCACGAAGGGTTCCGTACCATCTAAGATTTGTTTGTTTTTTTGTTTGTTTGTTTGTAACGAATAGGCTCCAAAACTACTGGACCGATTTCAAAAATTCTTTCACCAATAGAAAGCTACATTATCAGGGAGTTACATAGGCTATATTTTAATTTCAAAAAAATTAGGGATCCTTACTAAAACTCTATTAACGTAAAAAAAATACCTAAAAAATTCCTTACACCGCGTGCGCTGCGAAAACTATTGATGATAGAACAAAATAATGCACTACGACTTTGCAGGACACATCATTATCTACAAAAAGTGTCGCGACGGCATATTGCTAACTATTATAGTAATGTCACAATAAGTGTTCTTTTATTTTATAAATTTATAATTGAAATGCCGCCGCTAAAAAAGTCACTTTATTTGTATCTTGATATTAATCCTTATCAAAATAAATTACTTTCATTCATATTTACGACTGTTTCAATACCTTTATATAACTTTTTGAATTATTCAATTCGGACATTCCATTTGAAAGATATCACGTGTTTAAAATGTAAGTATTAGAAAAAGTCCACGCTCGGTTAGCTATAAACTAAATGCGATGTAGGGACGTCACTGGGGCACGGGAGGGGGAGTCAATGGCCCAAAGTGAGAGAGTTCCGCGTCAGGATCACGTGGCCTGATCGAAAATTCGTAAGACGGAGGGAGAGTAGACCGCCGCGCGGCGTAGGAGGGAAGTAATAACCTCTCTCTTTCTACCGCGCGGCGTAAATGTATGCCTACTCTTGCTGTTTATGTTTAATGTAATATAAATTGTTATGTTTGTGTAGCGCAATAAATGAATATTGTATTTTATCACATAAATGATAGTACTTTTATATAAATAAAGCAATTCGTGCGAAAATATTCCCTAACCATTCCAAAATATTAAAAATTTGCACAACGTTAATGTTCAAGTTTAGTTTTCACTTCTGCCGGCACTCCCGTTTTATTTAACACTATATTTCACTTAAGTATATAAGTATTATGCTGGATATACAAATAAATGTTTCATTAATTCATACATAAAGTAATATTTCACAAATGCATACTTTTTTTTCGTCGAAATAAGTATTATCTTCGCAAGAATATAATCGCAATCATTCACACATATTCGGCATCGAATACAGTGTTTACGTGGGAGGACAAAGTTTTCTCATCAATACTCAGAGGAGATTCTGGACAGATTAGGATTAGAAATAGATACCACAATCAGTTTGAGCATAGTCAGCAAACTTTGTGCTGTATACAAGCTTGCTGCATTTCTCCTTTGATTTTCCACCCCGCCTGGGTAGCAAGTCTTATTGTTCAAACTATGCGATGGGATGCGATAATATTTCACTTAAAAAAGCGACTTTACTGAATTAGTTAAAAAATAAATAGATAAGGAACTACATATTCCATGTAAAATATTATATACGTAATTTTTCTAATTTGAAATTTGAACATACCCCTAATGAAATATATTATCTATAGAACGACCACAGAAACACCCACTCTTGAACTCAGAAAAAAAACAAAAATCTTTTCACGAAAGTTTGCACCACCGGAAAGGAAGGAGTTGCTTCATTGGCAGCAGGGGTGGCGGTGTGCGAGCCATATTTCGTGCTTTTATATGGTTACGGTAACCGCTTCACATGAGGCGGACGTATGCTTGTCTGCTACCGGACGTAGAATATTAAAAAAAAATATCTGTACCCAACAAAGCTGCCAGAATCATGCGATCAAAGATAACAAGCTTGTTAAAAGTTTTTTGCATGCGATAATATAGACGAGTCAGTTACGCCTCAAGTATATTATCACATGCTTCTCAGTCGACACCTTGCGGTATCTATGTTGTGCCTGCGTCTGTGAGTTTCTCTGCCGACTCGTGTATCGCGGTTCACTTGAGGTTTAATCTACTCTATGGCATAATACATACAACGTGCAGTGTAAGCAGGTGCCATCGTAAACATTGTATACACTGTAATTAATTTACCTATGAACATACGGATTAGAACCTTTATGCATGAGAACATACTTTGCGACCCTTTGTGTGTTCTACCGATTGTACAATGGGGTGTGTTGTTAACCCTGGCTGCACAGATGACACAGTGATGGAAATGTGTGGTGGGCTCCCGTCCCGTTAGAAAAATGGGATGTATTCAGAGGAGTTATGTCTATGTCTTACCTCTCTTTCGTCCTCTCCTCAGATGGAAATCCAAATGGACTTACAGCAAGCAGTAAGTAGCAATCATAGCACTATCCAGGATCTTCTTATACAGGAAGTGATACGATCTATGAGTAGGTGATTGTACATTAATTAAATTAGTAAACGAATAAACAATGTGATCCCTAAAAATATTGAATTCTTTTTAATTCTTCCTCTGCTTAAACGTATCACTCTTGATAGAGCGGTCATGGTTACGGATCGGGGGTGTTACGTCTGGCAGCAGCTGCTGCCATTCTTCTCCACTCTCTCTTTTGGAATCTCGCGAGAACATTGATATTAAATAGACCCCAGACAAATCACAACAAATTTATAACACAACTGTAAATGAGAACGCTTTATATTAGTGCTCGTACAATGCGCCTGTTATTTCTCATCTCCACAACTACACTCTATAACGTAAAAGTTGTTCCACAGAATTTCGTTGAAAATAACCGTGTAATGTTATTTTTGAAGTTGCGAAGGCAACTATGCTCGCGTAGAGAAATTAACTTACAGCTTAGTGCAGTCTAGTAGTCATGCTTGACTGTGACGTGTCAAAGTTATGGGATTTAAAAAAAGGAACGGAACGGAATGGAGCGAAATGATTTATTCAGCCATTGGGCCCTTGTGGGCACTTATAGACATCTTATACTTCTTGGCGATATATGATTTCCGTATTAACCTATGATATTGATTTCATATTTGGCCTTGTGATTTGGCCGTGTGGTTTCCGGCAGACTAGAATAGAATCACTCCGTTTCTTCCCGTGGATGGCGTACAAGGCGACTAAGGGAAATACATTATCAAATATCGATCAGGCCTCCCCAACCCGTTTGGCCAGCGTGGGGAGTGTTTGCCAAAATCCTCCTTCCGTCTAGGATGGACAAGAGAGGGTCGTGCTCCTGTAGTGGAGACTAAAATGGACCTGATGATGATGATTGATTTCATATGAAAAAGCTTAATGAGCGAAATGCAATACTTTTTTTTTATTAACAACTAATTAGAACAAGTTTATAAAAAAATACTCTTTTTTTTATTCTTATTTCTATGGCAAATTTGTTTCGACCTAAACAAAACTGAATTAATAATATTGTTACCCTTGATGTTGTATTTTGTTTAGAAAAAAAAAACATTCATCAGCTAAACACGTAACAAAATGGTATTTTGTTGAAAATTTTCGACACTTTATTTCGCGAACTGAATTACGCGTGGCCTGTTTTGTATGCGAGCACATTTTTCAGAATGAAAAAGTAAAACAAAACTGAAGTTATGCGGGGAATTGTAAAAAGGCCGAATATAACCAATTGGCGCCGTGTTACGGGAGAAGTCTGACACTTCGTGCATCCTAATGCCTTATTATATTACCCATTTGCTATGTACGCACTCAATTCATATTTACTAGTAGTCGCCCTGTGGTCGAAATTGGACCATAATTAATTTGTTAACGTTAGCTGCTGTAAGGCTATTAATACTGTAATACCACTGTAACAACTGTAATTGTCTGACTATCTAAAGGTGCTATGGGTTGTTAATTAATAAAAGTTACTTTCCGAAAATGACTTCTTTTATTACGCCACAACCGTTACACTTTTCTAAATTTACAAAGTACATAAACTAATACTTTTAACCAATAATTTAAACCAACAATTTGAACCAATAACTTGACCAATACGAGTGTGTACTTGGCACGGAAACTCGGTGACGACTAATATGTCGTGCTCGCGCGTCAGACCGCCCCGGAAAAAACGCTGAATCGGCAACATGTTTTCGGATCGGCAAATTTAAATTATATCTTTAACAATAAACAAAAGAGTATATATATATATATATGTATATATATATATATATATACATATATGCGTGTTTGTGTCAAACACACGGTCTTTTTACTTTGGTCCTCATTCGTCCATATCTTCTCGACTTTATCGACTTTGGTTCTCCGATTATCACAACTGTCGTCATCGCTAGCTATAGCTAAGTCTCTGCACCGTAAGTCATAGCGGGAAGAACGCACTGATTGAAAACTTTGGTGCTTAATGCTTACAGCATTAGGGCATATCTACGGTGATGGTATGGTATAGTGGCTCATTACCATATTTTCAGCCAAAGTAAATTTCACTTACACGGGATACAGCCTGCTGTCTAACAGACGAGGCTTTGGTAACAGTGGTCAACCTGCTTGCCCACCTAAGGCCATCTCTCTTTAATGAATCTCTCTGAGGCACGCTGCTCAGCAATTGTAATATAAGAGAGGAATTAATTTTATTTGACATAACTTGAACTGAAACTACAGAAACAATAAATAGCTGAGATGCAGCCCAAGAGGTGGTTTTCACTTGGAACCATTACAGCGACTGAACAAGCTCCCCCATCATATTCAACCAGATACTTCAACAAAAATAACACTATCTGTATGATTCCGCCATGAATTCGACAAAGCCTATTACAATAAAAGTTTTACAACAAAAACACAATATAAGTAATAGTACTACGTACTGTGCGGTCACTCTCTGCCGTTCTCTCGTGTCGACCTCACCTCACCTCTGAGACAAATTTGAAAAGCGTAGTTTCAGTTTGTAAAGCGCCGCAACCACAAACGCTTATTCACGCTCTGCACAGGCGTCATTGTTTATGTAGTACTAAACGACGCGACGTTTGTATGGAGTGACCGGGGTGTGACAAAAGTCAACTCAGTAATTATATACTTCTACCGATTAACAGTACGACTATCTGTATGACGAGCGTATACGAGTATCGTCAAAGTCCTTCAGGCTGAGAACGACAACTTCCTAAAACGACAACTTCCTAAAAAGACAACTTCCTAAAACGGCTACTTGCGAAAATGGCAACTTCCTAAAACGGCTACTTGAGAAAATGACAACTTCCTAAAACGGCTACTTGCGAAAATGACAACTTCCTAAAACGGCTACTTGCGAAAATGACAACTTCCTAAAACGGCTACTTGCAAAAATGACAACTTCCTAAAACGGCTACTTGCGAAAATGACAACTTCCTAAAACGGCTACTTGCGAAAATGCGCCTTAGCAGAGTCTAACGCATCGCCGAAAAATTTGACGAGATTCTGGAATATTTTTTCATCATCATCTCAGCCATTGAAAGTCCACTGCTGGACATAGGCCTCCCCTCTAGATCTCCAATAAGACCGGTTGGAAGCGGCTTGCATCCAGCGCGATCCTACGGTCTTAATGAGGTCGTCTGTCCACCTTGTGGGTGGACGTCCTACGCTGCGCTTGCCGGTACGTGGTCTCCACTCGAGAACCTTTCGACCCCATCGGTCATCCGTCCTCCGTGCTATGTGCCCTGCCCACTGCCACTTCAACTTGCTAATCCGCTGGGCTATGTCGGTAACCTTGGTTCTTCTACGGATCTCCTCATTTCTGATTCGATCTCGCAGAGAGACTCCGAGCATAGCCCTCTCCACAGCTCGTTGGGCTACTTTGAGCTTCTTCATAAGGCCCATAGTGAGGGACCACGTTTCAGTGCCGTAAGTCATCACTGGTAACACACACTGGTCGAAGACTTTCGACTTAAGTCACAGCGGTATGTCGGACGAGAAGACATCACGCAATTTTCCGAACGCTGCCCAGTCGAGTTGGATTCGGCGACTGACCTCTTTCTTGAAGTTGGACCTACCTAACTGGACTACTTGTCCTAGGTAGACGTACGAGTCAACAACTTTAAGAACCGAGCTCTCAACAGATATTGGAGTGGGTACAACATGGGCATTACACATTACCTTCGTCTTGTCCATGTTCATTTTAAGACCCACTTGTTGAGAAACTTGATTGAGGCCTTCGAGCATCGTGCTGAGATCTTCCATCGAATTTGCCATGACTACGATATCGTCGGCAAACCGAAGGTGAGTGATGTATTCGCCGTTAACATTGATGCCGAATCCTTTCCATTCCAGGAGCTTGAAGGCGCTCTCCAAAGTGGCCGTAAACAGTTTCGGAGATATCACGTCTCCCTGTCTTATGCCTCTTTTCAAAGGGATCGCCTTCGAGCTCTGATCCTGTACTCGGACCGACATAGTGGCGTTATTATACAAACACTTCAACACTTCGATATACCGATAGTCAATACGGCATCGCTGGAGAGACTCAAGCACAGCCCATGTCTCGACCGAATCAAAGGCTTTCTCATAGTCCACAAACGCTAAGCAAAGTGGCAAGTTATACTCTTCGGTCTTCTGTATAACCTGCCGCAGCGTGTGGATGTGGTCTATGGTACTGAAGCCTCTTCGGAAACCGGCTTATTCGGAAGACTGGAAGTCATCAAGCCTGCGCTCGAGACGGTTCGTAATGACCCTTGAAAACAGCTTATAAACATGGCTCAGAAGCGAGATGGGTCTATAGTTCTTTAATAGGGTATTGTCGCCTTTCTTAAAGAACAGCACCACCACGCCTCTGTTCCATGCTTCAGGCGTTATGCCCTCGAGGACGACGGTGTTAAAGAGCTTCTGAAGGACTTTTAGTACTGGTGTTCACCCGCTTTCAGAAGCTCTGACGTGATTCCGTCATCACCCGGCGCCTTGTTGTTTTTAAGCTGATTCAGAGCCATTCTAATCTCGTACAGGCTGATGTCCGGGATATCCTCGGTGAAGTGTCGGGTCAGCTTGGCTCTTGGGTCTTTGGCCGTGCTGTTAGCAGGCTTGGCAACGGAAGCATATAACTGTCCATAGAACCTTTCGATCTCCTCCAATACCTCGGCCTTGGTCGACGCTATACTGCCATCTTCTCTCTTCAGTTTGGTCAATTGGCTTTGCCCTATAGACAGATTCCTTGCAAACACTTTGGAGCCTTTGTTCCACTCTATCGTCTCTTTAATATATTTCATATTAAAGAGACGTATATCGTGCCGCAAGGATTTCGAGATCTGTCTATTGAGCCGCCTGTATGACTGCGCGTCATAGGAAGACTGCAGTCTCAGCGAGCGTCGTTCAGCCATAAGGTTTAGAGTTTAATCTCGTCCACTGATGCTAAGTTCTCCAGGCAATCAAAGCGATTGGAGAGTTCGAGCTGAAAGTTCTCGGGGTTTTGGATATCGACACGAGTAGGTCGGTGCGTGGACTTCACCAAGCGGGACCTTTCGAGTTTAACGTTAATATTCATTGTGCCTCTTACCATCCTGTGATCGCTACCGGTTTTCACCCTGTGGATCACGGAGACATCATTGAATATTCGTTTCTCGCTGGTCATGATGAAATCGATCTCATTTCTCGTGGAACCATCGGGACTTATCCAGGTCCATTTCCTGTGAGGCGCCTTCTGGAAGAAAGAGTTCATCATGAAGAGTCCCTCCTTCTCCAGAAAGTCGGCCAGCCTCTGTCCCCTAGGGGTCCGTTGTCCATATCCAAATTGCCCCACTCTCAACTCATCATCGCTTTTCTTGCCCAACTTAGTGTTGAAGTCCTCCATAACAACGGTGAAGTGGGTCTTGGTCGTT
This sequence comes from Hypsopygia costalis, assembly GCA_937001555.2. NCBI lineage: Eukaryota > Metazoa > Arthropoda > Insecta > Lepidoptera > Pyralidae > Hypsopygia > Hypsopygia costalis. The sequence continues at coordinate 33,104,116 of OW443329.2, forward strand.
TGTATGGCTCGACTTACGTCCTCATACATAGACTCCACTTCATCATCTGACGAGCGTGACGAGATCGGTGCATATACCTGAATGACCTTCATCGAATATCTCTCAGATATTCTGAGTATTAGGTATATAACCCTGCTCGACACGCTTTCGATGGTAATAACGTTGTTAATAAGGGCCTTGTGGACGAGAAATCCGACACCACCTTGGGACTGTTGGTCACCTTCCCGGTAGAAGAGGAGATTGCTGGATTGTAGGGTTATCGTGTCCTCTCCCTCTCTACGGACTTCGGACAACCCCACAATATCCCATCGCATCCATCTCAACTCTTCCTCCAGCTCAACAATCTTCTCGTCAGTCCTCATCGTGCGTACGTTGTGTGTTACCAGGGCCAGTCGTCTGTTGGGGTGGTAGCCGGGTCTCTGCCGGGGATTCTTAGCACCCCCTGCTCCGTCGTTTCCCTGACCGCTACCGGAGCCAGGACTAGCGGAGCTGCCGGGGACTGGGGGCCTGGTCTTATTTAGAGTTTTCATTAGGGGGGGTTTGTTGTTGTTGTTAAATCTTTATTGTACAAAATAAATTACATAAACATTGTAATAAAAGAGTTACATGTACAATGGCGGACTTATCCCATAAGGGATCTCTTCCAGTCAACCATTCAATGAGTAATTAAAATAACATAAAATTTGTGCGAAAACTTGTGTACAATCTGAATATACAAATTATTATTGGGAATAAAATAAAAATAACTATAAAACAAGAACAATTATGCCATAATTAATCCTATCTTACAATCACTTAGAAACAATGAAAGATAAAACATATTACACTAAATATAAATATTACTGCAGCGCAATGCATACATTATATACACTACAGCCGCCGTTTTAATCAATTCTATGGACATCTGTAGCACCACTCAGATGTTTCCTCAGGTGCAGCTTGAATGATGCCATAGTTTGCGACTGTGATGAAGTCGCAAACTATGGCATCATTCAATTGGTAGTGAATTCCAAAGACGTGCTGCTTGCACAGTAAAAGATTTAGTATAGGAATAGGAATTTGGGACAGGGATATTTAATAAGGGAAGATTGCTCGATCGAAGACGATCATCTATAGTGCGAAACTGGAAGCTTTCACGTAGATAACAGGGTGACGAAGGATTGAAAAGCACATGAAAGAGAAAGGAAAGGATGTGGAGGATTCTTCGTTCCCTCATTGGTAAAATGTCTAAACGCGCACGGTATTCAGAAATATGATCAGATTTCCTCAAACTAAAAACGAACCGTATGCACAAGTTTTGAATGCGTTCCAATTTATTAAGTAATTCCTCCGTTGGATCCAAATAAGCCACATCTGCATAATCGATAAGTGGAAGGAGAAGACTACGTGCCAATAAAGCCTTGGTGTTGACAGGAAGAAAAGCTTGAAGTCGTTTCAGGGAGTGGAGTGAGGCAAAAACCTTGCGGCTTACTTCGCTTATTTGAGGGGCCCAAGATAAGGTTTGATCAAGAATGATACCCAGATTTTTAACAGTTGATGAGTAAGGAATGATGTTATTATTAAATACAATGTCTTGGCAAACAACATTCATATTTTGCAATTTTGATACATAGTAAGGGCTACCAATGATAATTGATTGAGATTTGGAGGGATTGACCTTCAAACCAAAGTCATTAGACCATTTAGCAATGGCGGAAAGGTCTTTATTAATTACGTTAATGGCATCATCAAGATTATCAAGCGAAGCAGCCGCATATATTTGGAGATCATCAGCATAAAGATGATGTGAAGAAGACAGTGATGAAGTTATGCTATTAATAAAAATAGAAAACAGAATAGGAGAAAGTACCCCTCCCTGGGGAACTCCCGAGATGAGCTGGCACCAGTCAGATCTGGTTTCATCAATCTTCACCAATTGGCGACGATTGAGGAGATACGAATTAAACCAAGACAAAGCTGATGGAGATGGGTTAACTGAACGCAGCATGCCAAGCAATATGTCAAAGTCTACCGTGTTAAACGCATTTGTGAAATCTAGAAGGACTAAGACGGTTAACTTTTTGTTGTCAATATGAAGCCTAATATCATCGGTAACCTTAACAAGTGCAGAGACAGTACTGTGCCCAGCGCGAAATCCTGACTGGTGCTCACTCAGAAGATTATACTGACGGAGATGTTTGGATAAGCGTTGGTGCACAAAGTGCTCCAAAACCTTTGAAAGAATAGGTAGAATAGAAATGGGACGATAGTCTGAAAAGGAAGAGGGGTTTGATTTTTTTGGAAGAGGAAATACATGGGCATCCTTCCACAGAGAAGGAAAAACACCAGAAGAGAGAGAGCAATTTAAAATATCAGCAAGGAAGGGAGCAATCTGGTCTTTTATGGGCTCTAACATATTTATGCCAATGTTGTCACTACCAATAGACTTAGATTTGATGGAGCCTAACAGTTTTATCACCTCGGCCGCTGATATTTCACCTAACTCAAATTGGGCGAAATTGGGGGTCACGGAGTTTAATTGAGCTAATGTAGACAGCTTCATAATGGGGTTAAGACCGGTGGGAGAGGAGCAGAAATGCTTATTCAAGGCATTGATATCAACATTGGCTGACACTGAAGGATGCTCACTGCCAACACCATTAGACTTCAGAAATTTCCAGAGTTTGTTAGGAGGACAGTCTTCTATTGATGAGTGCATATACGCACGCCTAGCTTCTCTGCAAACCTTATTGCACCGATTACGTAATTCGACGTACCTATTACGATTTTCCAAAGAACCATCCTGTCGCAATTTAATTTTGGATCTATCGCGTCGGGCCATAAGTTTTCTGATTTCTGGCGTGAGCCACGGTGCAGGAAGATGTCTGACGCGGACAGGGTGAAGAGGCGCGTGTTTATCATATAACTCTAAAATAATGTTATTAAAGGCACTGAGTTTAGAATCAACATCTGTGGCGGAAAGGACGGATTCCCAGTCAGCGTCATAAACGTCCTTTAATAGCTCGTCCCTATCGACAGCAGCAAAATTACGTAATAACAGTGTTCTATTCTTGCGCTTAGGTGGTCGAACCCTGAACGATGCATAAATCAAATCATGGGCAGAAAAAGCAGGTGCGTTGAATTGCCCATGTACAGAAACCAATTCAGGTGACGAAGTAATGATTAGATCTAATAGGGACGGAGGACCATTGTGGGGGAAGTGGGTTGGATTAAGAGGAAGGCGGTGTAAATTAGTGGCATTCAAAAGATCAAGAAACTTTTTTGCGCGAGAATCGTCCTTTAGGAGACAGGTTTTGCCTATAATCGCCACGCTGGGCAGGCGTGCTGGCGATCGCAGAAACGTAGCTTCGCCACAGGGATGCTGCTGCCCATCCCTGCCCTGTGCCATTTGAGCTACGTTTGTTTTGGATGGTTATACCGCCATCAGTCGGTTCCGTTGTACCTCAGTCGGTTCCTACGACACCTGGTACTAGAGGGAGGTACTATTCTACTCTGCCGGTACCCCACGGCAATATAAATATTTTTTAAGGATCGCATTTCCACCTCTAAGTTCCACCCAAATATTAAGTGTCAGATGAATGTCAAAGCACTTCAGTGTTTCCTAAAAGTAAGAACACTCCAGCGAGTGACACCTGATGTCTCTGTCGACCGAAATAGCATTGTAGTACTGAGAAATTGGATATCTGAACTGAAGTAGGCTTTTATTACATTTGAAATGTGTACCTCCGACAAATTTAAGGTTTAAACATTTTATTTCTACTGTCTTTCGTTTGACGAATTCTGAATGGTTGGGTTTTGCCGGCTAAGTTGAATTTTTTGATTGCGAAAATTTTACTTCAGCTTAGATTTATGGTATTTGCATTTTTTTTTATACTATGATGGGTGGCAGACAAGCATACGGGCCGCCTGTTGTGAAGCGGTCACCGCTTAAGTAGCCATATTAACCTTCGCAACATATAATATCGCTCGCGCGCTGCTACCCCCGCTGCCAACGCAGCATCTCCTTCCTTTCTGGTGACCTCACTCACTCGCAGGAACACAACAACTCTCCAGGAAATTGTTATTTGGCTGCGGTATTATGTGAGGTGGAGGTACATTCCTCAGTCGGGTAGCTTACAATTAGGCTCCCTACCTCTCTTTTCGTCAGAGCTTCGTTTGTCAGTCAGCAGGGTGCACAGCGTGCAGGTGAAGTTGGCTTTGGTTAAAAGATGTCGATGAACCTCTTACACCCCAAACTTGCTTCTTTGCGTGTAGCTTAGCTGCCAGAAACTTTGGAGCTCTACCAACTAAGCTGAAGATATTTGTCAATAACTATAACGTCGAGACCTATCATCATCATCATCTCAGCCATTGGAAGTCCACTGCTGGACATAGGCCTCCCCTCTAGATCTCCAATAAGACCGGTTGGAAGCGGCTTGCATCCAGCGCGATCCTACGGTCTTAATGAGGTTGTCTGTCCACCTCGTGGGTTGACGTCCTACGCTGCGCTTGCCGGTACGTGGTCTCCACTCGAGAACCTTTCGACCCCATCGGTCATCCGTCCTCCGTGCTATGTGCCCTGCCCACTGCCACTTCAACTTGCTAATCCGCTGGGCTATGTCGGTGACCTTGGTTCTTCTACGAGACCTATATTTCGAATCAATATATTCGGTAGTAATCGGCTTCAAATTCGACCGTTGGGCCCCTGAGCTGAATCATTTTAATTCTGTTTTACGCCAGCTTAGCCCCGTTTAAGATGTTTATTTTCATTCGTTTACAATTTATGCGCACTAATTTAATTGTTACGCCGAGCTGCGATTCACGTTTCAAGGAAAACTGTTACCATTGTTGTTTAATTTAAATTACTACAGTTAAAACACTTTACAACTGTCTGCCGCCTGACTATTAGCGTGAACAGATTGTGTGTTTAAAGTTTTAAATAACGAAAATTTAAAGAAATGAATTCAGTAAACAGGTAAACCTGCACATATTCGGAAACGAAAGGTTTACATACGTTTGTGTAATGTGAAACACATTCTAAGAAATAATTTATTTGTATTTTGTAATAACATCAAAGAACTTGACTTATTTGTGTACTTTTTTGATAATGACTCTAACGATTTAGACGAAATAGGAACTTGTAGCAAAGAAAAATCTTTGGAACAGCTTTATAAGTTAGAAAACATCATTTATCGTCATCAGACTAGCCTACCCAGATAAACCCTGTGAGGTTTTCGTGGTATGGCATTAACGTGTTGAAATGTATGTGTGAGAGTTTTAGAAATAAATTATTAAAAAAAAAAATGGTCATTTTAGTCTCCACTACAGGAGCACGACCCTCTCTCGTCCGCCCCAGACAGAAGGAGGACCTACACTTCCCACGCTGGCCAGACGGGTTGGGGAGGCCTGATCGATGTTTTATAATGTATTTCCCTTAGTCGCCTTGTACGACATCCATGGGAAGAGACGGAGTGATTCTATTCTAGTCTGCCGGAAACCACACAGCCATGCCGGAAACCACATGGCCAAGAAAAAAAAAATCTTTGGAACAGCTTTCTAAGTTAGAAAACATCATTAATGAGGTAAATCTATCAAGCAAAAAACATATTCCCTGTACTTCAATAACAATGTACGATGATAAACTTATAACGTACAAAAATGTATAAATAATTTATTTCAAAGATATAGTACAGTGTAAATGTTTATGAAGCTCTGCGCTATAAACTCTGTCCTTGACATTGCATTGGTTTAAATTTGAGATATCTTGATATTATACCTACTGCATTCAACATAACGTACAAATTCGTCTGCCCCACAACCCCCTTCGCAAGTTGTGAATCTTTCCCCAAAGTGGCAACCGTTTATGGCGACGTCACGCCACACACGAAACTACCATTATCATCTCACGTTGACAAACTTTTCCGATTTGTCCAAGAAAATAGAATACAATTTTGTTTTTCATTAGCGAGGCACTTCGCTAAATCGCTGCGAGGCAATCTCTTAAGGGGTCTTGATCCATCGAACACCCATTAACTTGATTTGTACCGTTACTGACTTATCAGAGGTTTAAATGAGGACCAATCAGGACTCCGCAATGAGACTACTCCAATTATAATATCAAAGCAACAAATTGTGGTCGACGACAAAATATATATTCGCAGGGAACCTTTGAGCAGTTACTTTGCTTTCATTTTGATTGCTTTGCCGTGTCTGTGGATGGACGAAATTGTGCGAAGAGGTAAATAACGCGGTTGGCATGTAATTAACGTTCTACAGTGCCACTTTGAACGCGAAGGCTGTTGTTGTTACTAGGGAATAAAGGATCCCAAAACACAATATAAAAATTAATAAATAATGATGAAGTGGCCTCGTGTTGTATTTTTGTATCAGTACAAAGTAGGTAATAGTTTAGTTTGGTGTTAAAATATGATTTTTTTTTGTACAAAGCAACTAATTTAATTGGATGCACCTACAAAAAAAATCTTTACTGGGCAATATGAGTGAATGTGCAATTCATAGTAGCAAAAAGAATCCCAACAACGCCAATCTTAAAAAGTAAATATCTATCTCTACCTAAAGTCAATCGGTTTGTATGACATTAAATTTCCCTTCAGACATTCTTTTTTGTGCTTAAAGATGTAATAAATAAATGAATCCCTCCCTACTAAACTCCAAAATTAACCAATTCTAAATCCTATAATTTTACCTGTGTTAAACCAAAGTGACATTTCTCTCCGATTAAAATTAAGAAGTAGTAGCTGTGTCGATTTCGTTCAGATTCATATTTGCCTAGAACAATAGCAATATAACGTGCTACAATATCCAAGACAGATACGCTTGCTTCAATTCCTTTATGCAGATGAGTCCTTGCCAAATAACGATATCATCCTCTATATGGACGCTCTCCCCCAGGCCATGCCTCACAAAAAGTGCCTCTGTTTCCTCATCTGCCATTCCGAGTGGTCGTACTTTAAATATTGCATAACAAGCGCAGGGTGCTTGTAATTTATTGCTGCAGAGACGTAAAGCCATCAACACACTGAGGCTCACGCTTAACTGCCGTGTACCATGGATTCTACAATCTAACACTGTTTGGAAACCTAAAACAGAGTGGTTATCTTAATAGGTAATGTTTTTGAAATCTATATAAGGTCCTAACCTTTTAATTGACAATACTATATGGTTGGCATCTATAGCTTGTATACATCGTATTGTGAATGAAATTTTGCATAAATAAAAATGTTTTTAAAATGATATTATTTTTCTGTATACCAAGAAAAAATATTCTAACGTGCTCCCTTACGCATTTACCATCACGCGTAAGAATGAAATTGTACTAATGACTAGTTAGGTACGACGATACGTATACGACCAAGTACCTGCCACATATGACAGCTACGGTGACGCGTGCGAGCGTTGAACTCTGTTTTTCCCTCTCTTTTTAACTTTTTTATACCACGTCGCGTGGCAGACAAGTATACAGTCCGCCTGATGTGAAGTAGTTATCTTAGAGTGGGTCCAGTGCTGCAGCACCGGTGACACGTCGACCCTCATGGATCTTTTGTGTTCTCCCTAATCCTTTAGTCACTCTCCCCTGCTTGTCTGGAGACATGTTCCATGTGAAGTAGTTACCGTAGTCGTATTAACGGTCGCGACGGTAACAACGCTCGCGCGCCCCCGCCAACCCCGCTACCAACGCAGCAACTCCTTTCATTTTTGTGACCTCACTCACTCGCTGGAACACAAGACCCTCAATGGAATTGTAAATTAGCTGCGATGTTCTGTGATGTAGAGGTATTCCCCACTCAGGCAACTTACAAATACGTTTTACCCTACCTCTCTTTCGCCAGAGTCTCTTTCGCTAGTCGGCAGGATGCACCACGTGCAGGCTTTGGATCTAAAGATCGCGGTAAGCCAAACATACCCCTTTACTTTTTTATAGGGCCGCAAGACTCATTGTTGCAAAAGATTCAAAAGAAACATTCAATAACATTAAAATCATAATAACAACTTTGTCAAAAAATTAGTTAGGTACCTAAAATTTCATCTAAACTCAATCGCGCCGTATTTAAATAAAAGAAGTCATCGCCCATATACGAGTTGACGGCATAGGTATGTAGCTAGCTTTCTAACTTCCGTACATACCCCAATAAGTAAAGTAGAGGGCCAGCCGTAACGGCCGATAAATAAATAAATAATAAATAAATAAATATTGTCAGACAAACTACACAGCGCCATCTAGCCCCAAAGTAAGCGAAGCTTGTGTTATGGGTACTAGACAACTGATAAACATACGTAAATACATTTTTTTTTTTGTAAATACATACTTATGATACATAGAAAACACCCTGACTAAGACAAACAGACATGTTCATGCACACAAATGTTTGTCCTATGTGGGAATCGAACCCGCGAGCGTTGGTGTCGAAGCCGCGTTATTGACCACTACGCCACCGAGCTCGTCAAATCTGTTGATTTCTCGGAAGTCGATGTCTGTTGATTTCTCGGAAGCACAAGGTCATCGCCCTCACAGCTGTCTTTCATAAGCGAACGGCCATTAGTATCATTATTATCAATGCACTACCAATTACCTACTAGGGTTAAAGCTGATCTTTAGTGCACGTGGTGCAGCCAGCTGATAAACAGACGCGGTTTTGGCAAGATGTAGGGTATATCGAGACCAACGGTACAGTATTTATTTTTTCTTTCGATCTAATGAGGTCTCAATTCAATAGCGTAGATTGAAATGTCGAGAACTCGCAATCGCAGCTGATATGTAGATACGTCAGAGGTACTTGCCATCGGATGCTGACTAAAAAAGTCCAATATTTCCTCCTCAAGACAGCAGGATATCGAGTCCTACCAGCGTCCACCGCAGGTTGGTCGAACCGTCCATGTTCTCGGAAGGGTAAACAGCTGTGAGAATCGTGTTCCTGCTGACACGTGTTCCGAGCCTTCGCTCTAGTAGATTCTACGCTTGCAGAACAATCTCCCCACTATCACTTCACTATCACGGTACGCAATTACCATTGCCAGGTATTCCTGGTTGGTGTAACGTCGGTTTGGCATGGCAAATTTGAACAAATCACACTAAAACTAAAACGTGCGAGCAAGAGCACTACGTTGTCGGGCGGTAGCGGCGCCGGCCGGTAATGCAGAAAACACGCGTGCGCTCACAAACTCAGTTTAGCGGCGACTGATTGTCTTTCGCCGTTCGCGCAGCGCGCAAGCATGAATGGTAGGTAGACTGCACATGCGCACATGATACTACCAACATTTGCACTGGTATGAACTCGTGAACAAGGACGGTTTTATGTAAAGATAAAAAAGAACATTTTAAACATGTTTTAATGATAAATAAATTTTGTTATACAAACACTTTTCTTCACTAAAGCGTTCAGTATATGGTATTTATTTGATTAAAATGATAATTTATTTTTTCTTAAAATAAAAAAATAATAATTGCTAGCCGTGAAATTCCATTAGTAATGTGATGTATTTAAGCAATACGCATCCTCAATTCAGTATTGTCAATTAATAAGTTAGGACCTTATATTAAAGATGAAATCGATGTGATCATCGATTTCATTAATATAGATTTCAGAAACATCTAAATGCCTGGTTTAATAAACTCTTTTGTTGCACGCAGAATAGTATACTAGCTTAAACTAATGAAAAGTTGTCGGTGTGTCTTGCACTTTTGCCCGCAATTGGCTGGAGATGACGGATCACTTCGCGTGTTCTTGTTTCTGTATACGCATGAGTTCCGTAAGTGATATTGTTGGTTTTCCGCCATCAAGTTTTGGATTGTAGCAAATGGGTATTAAATACTTGAAAGAAACGAATGAAGCAGCAAGCTCATTTAACATACATTTTTGACAAAGTCTTTAGAGTAACTTTAATTGGAGTTAGTTCTTAAAAACTCCTTATGAATCGATTACCGTAGACTGTACGGAATAGGCATCGCGGTTTACCAGAGATGTTTAGTTTATTTTTCACATATTCGTACTTAGCAAATATTTCAATTCGTTCGCTATAACCTATTGGATACCTTGAAACACGCAAATAAAAAGAACAAAAATGTGTAGAGGAAGATGAAAGAGAAGGTAAGGAAGAATCAAAAATAAACGCATGATAAGGTCCAATAAATTCAGAGCCAATTCAGCTAAAAAATTAAAAAAAGTCGTGACTTACTCGTAAGTAAGTCAGGACTTTTTTAATTATAATAAATAAAAAATTAAAAAAGTCACGACTTTTTTATTTTTTAGGGTTCCGAACCTCAAAAGGAAAAACGGAACCCTTATAAGATCACTTTGTTGTCCGTCTGTCTGTCTGTCTGTCTGTCTGTCTGTCAAGAATTTCTATCTCGAGAATGCGTGGAGGTATCAAGCTGGAATTTGAACTGTATACTCAGGTCTACGGTCCCGTGAAGTTAAAAAAAAATCAAACTGCTAAGTTTACGTAGAAAAAAGTTACGGCCGTTTATTCAGCAAAAAACGCATATTTCGACACACTCAAGGGAATCAAAACCTATAGGGTACTTCCAGTTGATATAGAACTATGAAATTTGGCAAGTAACATCGTTATAGACTACAAGTACAGGAATAAATCTCAAAACTATACATTTGTAAATAGATCTTAAAAAATAGGGGGTCTATATTTTTTATAGGGTGTCGAAATTTCAAATTGAAACTACTAGTTCGAATGGGGTATCATATGAAAGGGCTTGATGTACACATGGCAAAATATATTTTATTTATTTTTTTCGACGCATTATTTCTTATTTATAATGAAAAATATCAAATTTAATAATGATACTACGTACCTACGGAACCCTCGGTGGGCGAGTCCGATTCGCACTTGTCCGGTTTTTTACATACAGAAACGATTTAGACACTGCAATAAAAATCATACGCTAAAAATAGATAAGGTCCAATAAATTCAGAGCCAATTCCTCCACATCAAAAATTATTTCGGCACATATAAAATTATTGCATTGGTTTTTTTTTTACATAAAAAAACACTTTCATGTGGAAAAACAAGAGTAGTGCTCCGATTTTGTTAGTCGCAATTTTGAATTTATGGGCCTATAAGTATCTACCTGATATGCGCAAAAATATCAATTTAATTTTATCTTCAGAAGATCACAGGAGAATCCGATTAGCTACTATAAAACCCTTTCGGGGAACTCGTAAATCCTTTACACGTGTGCACATTTATTGGTCTCAATCTCTCGATGTTTTGATTCGTGAAGCAAATGTCTTGCTCACACGTCTTACTAGAGAGAGGGTTGGAAGTCGAGTGACCAGGTCAATGGGATTATAGTGTACAGCGAGATTCATAAATATGTAAATTGAGCAATGGGTGGTTAGCGCGACCAATCGAGAGCTCTGAGAGTTGCCACAGTGTAATTTGCAAACAGTAGGGTATATTGCTTGATGCACTAACCTAGTTGAGTGGAGCGAGTGGATACACTTATATACGCCGAAAAGTCATTCTTGGAAATGAATAGGCTACAAAACCACGGAACCGATTTTTATTAACCTTGCCGCAATTAAAGATCTAGACATGCTTGAGGTTTGTGCCGAAAAAAAATTTAGATCGATGATGTCCTTGACGTATGATCATCAAATATATTTTCCATTGATATCAATCACATCTCCGCATCTTTCGCATCCAGCCGGAGATGCGAAGGCGGGCATGAGTGCCTTCCCTTCGTTACGCAAAGGCGAAGGGGCTGCACTTCCCTCAGCGCCGGAGACGTCGCAGAGCTTGCTTATTAGGTAGGTACCTGCATGAGCCGGGGATAAAAGTGTTTCGTTCACTGTCTTCCGCAATTTAACGGTGTGCTATCCGTTACTATGCAAATTAACTAGGTAAAGTGCAAATATCAGCGTTTTTAAATAAAATTTCGCACTTTAACGGTTTGTATCAGGAATCTGCAGATTACCTAGTTAATGTGCACATTAACGTATTCTGCATTCTAACGGTAACATATATACTGCGTAGGGTGGCAGACAAACATTCGGCCCGCCTGATGAGAACTGGTTACAATTGCCATATTCTTTTTTATTTCGTATCTTTTAGTTTACAGTTGTATATCCTTGGCTTTAATTAATTAATCAGAAGTCAAAAAATTGACACAGAACCACAGAATGATATACTCTACAGAAAATCCACTTCCGGAACAATTGGAATAAAATATCAACCTTCGATACGCGGTAATACGGTCCTCAATAATTCTGCAGCTGTACTCGTACCTAAGTCTTTCAGTGGCAGGGACAATCGAAAGTAAACCCTATATCTAACGCGTTACGAGCGACCGCCGCTGCTTTTACAAAATGCTTTATCATGGCCTTGACGTAACTCGGCTGCGTGTCGCTCATAGGGTTGAACCACGTTGAACACGAAGCGCTCGCGGCCGAGCCGCGTATCGATCACCTACGTGTTGGACAGACTGTATGAAGGCTGCCACACAAGACATTATAGTCCAATGTTCCCGTAACGCTGAAGATCGCAACAAGTGGAGGCGCATCGCGAGGGCTGCGTTATCCAGAGACGCATCATCATGAAACCACGACCGCTCTGTCAAGTGTAAACGACTGACGAGGAGGATATATATAAACCGACCTTGCTGGTCGTGCATGTAGTGTGATCACAGCCAAATGGATTGTACTAACGGCCACTTACTTATGTTTTATGCAGCTTGGATAGTCGGTTCCTGTTTTATTGCTGCGCTTCTGTACGTTTAATAGTTATAGCACAATAACATGTTTACTACAATATGGATCAAGTGTTAATAATTCACAGATAACTGTGTGTTCTTTGGAGCGTACTCTCGGCTTCGGCTCTCATCTTATTTTTAATTATTGGTTGTCACAGAGTTATATGAGCAAGTATTCCTTTTATCTCTGTGCGGTTTAGTATATTTTTTCCTGTTATATTTTTATTTTCTCGTGCGTGTCGTGTAATATTTTTATTTTCTCGCAGAGCGGCCGTGGTCGTTGAATGAAGAATATCAGGGGCTGTCGGCCCTCTAGATAAGTAGTGCCATTAATGGTATAAGTGACACAACTTTGTACTTATTTTTTTAGTTGTACATACAAATGTTGCGTCGGTAACTACTACACAAATAATGACGTCTGTGCATGGCGTGAATAAGCGTGTGTGAGTGCGGCGCCATACAAACTGTTCCAGATTCGTCTCGGAGGGGAGGTGAGGTCGACTCGAGTCAGCGGCAGAGAGTGTCATACTGTACGTAGTAGGTACGATTAATTATACTGTGATAATAATAATAAATATTTCTGGACAATTTACACAGCGCCATCTAGTCCCAAATTAAGCGCAAAGCTTTTGCTATGGGTACTAGACAACTGATATTATACTTAAATACATGTAAACACAAACATATAACACATAGAAAACACCCAGACTAAGACAAACAGACATGTTCATGCACACAAATGTTTGTCTTGTGCGGGAATCGAACCCGCGACCTCAGAGTCATTTGAGAGTGGCCATTGCTAACCATTCGACCACCGAGCTCGTCAATATATATATATATATAAATATATAAAGTTATAATGGACCTAATAATTGTCTGAAATAAAAGATTTTTACTTTTATTTCATTTTAATTTTTTATAGAAACCTGGTTTCCCTAGGACCTTAGTATTGCTAGCGATAGTAACGACACATCCAATATTTAAGATGGTAGCACTGACCCTAAATTAGTGTCACTAGTACTATTAATGGTATTAAAGTTACAAAGTTGTATCACTTGTATACTAGACAGTGGTACTACTGATCCACAGGGGATTCATGAACTCTCTTCAGACATACACTTGCATGACTAATACTCAGTAGCGGGTCCATTGCATGCGTCGTGATTTTATGGTCTCGATGCTTTCTGTTTATATTCATCGGGTGATGAACAAGCATAAAACCCGCCTGATATGAAGCTGTTACCGTAGCCATATACGCTCTGACAACATGAAATATCGTTTTTAGAAAACACCCAGACCAAGACAAACAGACATGTTCATGCACACAAATGTTTGTTTTGTGCGGAAATCGAACCCGCGACCTCGGAGTCAAAGTGGACATTGCTAACTATTCGACCATCGAGCTCGTCAAATGATGATGTCAAATGATGATGATGATAAAAACATAGATTTATTTTTTTTAAGATTTAATTACAAACTAGCTGTCCCGGCGAACTTCGTACCGCCTAACAATTAATGAATGTCGTGGTACATATTAGCTGAACTAAATTTATGATTTTATGGAATTAAAACAATGAATAGTAGAATATAATAGAGAAGCTCGATGGCGTCATTGCGTGTGTCAGTCTAATTGAACACGCAAGTTAAGCAACGTCGACCGTAGCCTGTACACGGATGGGTTTATATTACCTCGAGCTCCTCCGTGATTCGAAAGACACGTTAAGCCGTCGGTCCCGGTTGTTATCATTAGCTCATCTTGAGCTCCTCCGTGCTTCGGAAGGCACGTTAAGCCGTCGGTCCCGGTTGTTATCATTAGCTCATCTTGAGCTCCTCCGTGCTTCGGAAGGCACGTTAAGCCATCGGTCCCGGTTGTTATCATTAGCTCATCTTGAGCTCCTCCGTGCTTCGGAAGGCACGTTAAGCCGTCGGTCCCGGTTGTTATCATTAGCTCATCTTGAGCTCCTCCGTGCTTCGGAAGGCACGTTAAGCCGTCGGTCCCGGTTGTTATCATTAGCTCATCTTGAGCTCCTCCGTGCTTCGGAAGGCACGTTAAGCCGTCGGTCCCGGTTGTTATCATTAGCTCATCTTGAGCTCCTCCGTGCTTCGGAAGGCACGTTAAGCCATCGGTCCCGGTTGTTATCATTAGCTCATCTTGAGCTCCTCCGTGCTTCGGAAGGCTCGTTAAGCCGTCGGTCCCGGTTGTTATCATTAGCTCATCTTGAGCTCCTCCGTGCTTCGGAAGGCACGTTAAGCCGTCGGTCCCGGTTGTTATCATTAGCTCATCTTGAGCTCCTCCGTGCTTCGGAAGGCACGTTAAGCCGTCGGTCCCGGTTGTTATCATTAGCTCATCTTGAGCTCCTCCGTGCTTCGGAAGGCACGTTAAGCCGTCGGTCCCGGTTGTTATCATTAGCTCATCTTGAGCTCCTCCGTGCTTCGGAAGGCACGTTAAGCTGTCGGTCCCGGTTGTTATCATTAGCTCATCTTGAGCTCCTCCGTGCTTCGGAAGGCACGTTAAGCCGTCGGTCCCGGTTGTTATCATTAGCTCATCTTGAGCTCCTCCGTGCTTCGGAAGGCACGTTAAGCCGTCGGTCCCGGTTGTTATCATTAGCTCATCTTGAGCTCCTCCGTGCTTCGGAAGGCACGTTAAGCCGTCGGTCCCGGTTGTTATCATTAGCTCATCTTGAGCTCCTCCGTGCTTCGGAAGGCACGTTAAGCTGTCGGTCCCGGTTGTTATCATTTAATGACAGTCGTTAAGTTAAGTCAGTGGCCTTTAGGCGGTTCGAAAACACTGGCCTCCGCCAACCCGCAGTTGAGCAGCGTGTTGGAGTACGCTCTAAACCCCTTCGGTTGAGGGAAGACCCGTATCCATAAAAACTGAAGATTTCATAAAAATAAAGATTTCCTTATTGTTATTTTTTTTTTAAAAAAAACGTTTTGTTTTACTTTTTTTAGTTTTGAAATAGGTTTTATCATTTTGGTGATTTGTAATTGTCATTTCTTTTGATGTTTACTCTGATTTGATTCTTGCGCTCGAACCCCATGGGAAAAGCGTTTTCACCCCTATCGATTTGACATTTTTAAATTTTCATAACAAATCACAGACAACTTTCGCGACATAAAAGTGACACCAATCGATTTGACGTTTTGATATTTGACAACCAATAAATTCTTTTTTCAACTGACACTTTCAGTTGTATGGGAAAATGTTTTTTCTTTTATTTTATTTTTTCGAGAATTTTCCAATGTTTTTAAGAGTTATTCTGCTATTCGGGACGGAAACAAATCCAACAAATCAAAAACCATGGCAATCGGTCCAGCCGTTCTCGAGTTATAAGTGTTGTAACAAACACGACTTTCTTTTATATATATAGATGTATAGTATTGAGATTTATTCTTCTATAACGATGTTACTTGCCAAATTTCATAGTTCTAGGTCAACGGGAAGTACCCTATGAGTTTTGATTCCCTTGAGAATGTCTCGAAATATGCATTTTTTGCTGAATAAACGGCCGTATCTTTTTTTTACGTAAACTTAGCAGTTTGATTTTTTTACAACTTCATGGGACCGTAGACCTGAGTATACAGTTCAAATTTCAGCTTGATACCTCCACACATTCTCGACATAGAGGGTCTTGACAGACAGACAGACAGAGAGACAAACGGACAACAAAGTGATCTTATAAGGGTTCCGTTTTTCCTTTTGAGGTACGTAACCCTAAAAAAGACGCTTTTCCTTTATTATGACAGTAATGTAATGTAGTGTGATTGATTACAGAACTTCTCCTCCGCGAGGTAACATTATTATCTATATAATTGTACGAGTGAATGCGATCATACACTTCCAAACAAACTTATGTTCATCTATAGAGTTGTGTTACCGTACCGACTTAGTTGAGTTTGGATAGCTAGCCTCGATACTGATAACAGCTTAACTTAATAAAAAGTAAATTAAAATACTAAAACCCAACAACTGTAAAACTACGCTATAAAAAGTCTGAAAGCAAAAAATATTCTACGCCTTGTGAGACGAACTTCTTAGCTTCCATGGATTCACCGTGCGGGTGCCGGGTCCATCGTGTGGCAGAGAGAGAAACCCAAGCAGATCCCGAGACTTGTGATACGGGTGTAGGTTTAAGGGGCCCCTTTCCGACGTACATCAACACTCACCTTCACTACTTGTGTTAACGTAAAAGGTTCTCAATGTAATTAATACATATTTTTATATGAGAGCATGTGGGTCACCTGATGGAAAGCAATCACCACTGCCCATGGAGATCAGCAATATCAAGGGGTCGCCGATCCGTTGCCAACCTTTAGTACTTTTTTTTTATACTATTTCGGGTGGCAGACAGGCACACGGCCGCCTTGACGTGAAGAGATTACCATAGCCATGTTAACGCTCGCAATATAAAATATCGCTCGCGCGCTGCCACTCCCACTGCCAACGCATCTCCTTCCGTTCTGGTGACCTCACTCACTCGTAGGCACAACAACCCTCAAGGGAATTGTTATTTGGCTGCGGTATTCTGTGAGGTGGAGGTACATTCCCCGGTCGAGCAGCTTACAAATACGCTCCCTACGCCTCTTTTCGCCAGAGCTTCGTTTGTCAGTCAGCAGGATGCACCGCGTGCAGGTGAAGGTGGCTTTGGTTCAAAGATGTTGATAAACCACTTACACAGCAAAATATTCATAATTTCAAAGTGATGTTCAGGGGTCACCCGTGGCCATATGCCACTTCATATTTATAGCGTGATGCTTTTTGCACTGAAGCTTATGAACGAGGCGGCGTATGACCACAGTAACTAATAATAATAAACAATAAAAAATAATAATAAATATTCCTGGACAAATTACACACGGCCATCTAGTCCCAAACTAAGCAAAGCTTGTACTATGGGTCCTAGATAACTGATATAATACTTAAATACATTTTTTTTTGTAAATACATACATATAATACATAGAAAATACCCAGACCAAGACAAACAGAAATGTTCATGCACACAAATATTTGTCTTGTGCGGGGATCGAACCCGCGACCTCGGAGTGAAAGTGGCCATTGCTAACCATTTGACCACCGAGCTCGTCAATATATAATTAATAATATATAAGTACCACCCCAGTCTTCGCCCGCCTTAATGTGGGTTATATTACGCCAAAAATTAGCCTATGATCCTCGGGTATAATCTATTCCCATACCAAATTTCATTCAAATCGGTTCAGCCGTTAATAAGGTAACAAACAGAGAGACATACACTCAGAAACATACACTTTCGCATAATTTATATTATTAGTATATAATAATATATACAACTGCGGGTTAGCGGAGATACTAATAATATTCGTAATTTTTAATTAGTATCATCATCATCATCATCAGGTCCATTTTAGTCTCCACTACAGGAGCACGACCCTCTCTCGTCCGTCCTAGACGGAAGGAGGATTTGGCCTATACTCCCCACGCTGGCCAAACGGGTTGGGGAGGCAATTTTATATTAATTAATATATTAGTTAGGGAGGTTAATTAGTATATTATATACTAATTAAAAATTATCTCCGCTAACCCGCAGTTGAGCAGCGTAGTAGAGTATGCTCTAAACCTGTTAGATCGAGGAGAGACCCGTATCCATCAGTGGGATGAATAAGCGTCGACGGAGATATTATTAGTATGGTGCATTAAGATGGTGCGATGGCATCGGGGCAGCGTGTGGGCGATACACCTTGTTTTACAAGCGTCTGTAGGCTTTAGTAACGCGCTTTACATGAGGCGAGACGTAGTTTACATTTAGGTAATCGTACAAAATGAATGTGACAAATTTCAACTCAATCGGAGACTAGGATGCTGGTCAAATTTAACTTAAAAAATGCTGCGGTGAAATTAAACAAAAGCTTGTAAATAATAACAAGGTTTAAATGGAAATATAGATACAGATGTATCATAGATGTACAGATGTATCATAGTGGCAATTATTTGCCATGTCAAGAGTATTTTTGATGCGGCGCGTCTGGCTGTAGGCGTGTCAATGTGTCGCCACGCGGTCCTAACTGAACGACTTTCTCCCTGATATTTCACATGTGCTAGCTCAGCTACGGCACTTTTTTTTTTTATTGAAAGTGGTTCCGATTCCTTGAAAGGAAATAGGCAAATATGAAAAAAGCATTACCCTAATCTCATTCTACAAATCCTCAGCAAGGGGCAGAAAAGAACAAATAAACAATAAATATAATACATATAAAACACCCAGACTAAGACAAACAGACAAGTTCATGCAACAAATGTTTGTCTTGTACGCGGATCGAACATGTGATCTCCCAGTCAAAGTGGCCATTGTTAGCCATTGTCCACCGAGCTGGTCTTTGTTTTGGCTCTAAAGATTATTGTGAGCTACTTACCCCAAAAGTCTTATCTAGCTGAAATAATCGCGTAGATTATTTCAGCCTAACGCCGTACCTTTCCCGTAGATAATTAATTTATATTATGTAGACTGTAAATAAAGCTTAAACGGGCAATAAAACGAACTCAGCGCTTAATGCCGCTGTCTCGCTTTACGAATTTTTTTATCGCCCGTCAAATGATTCGCGTCCGGCTTTATAGCGGCGAGATGGCGCTGTTTATGCTAATTGCGTTTATTTTCAGGGGATCGGTTTAATTTAACAGCGATAATTCTTAAATTAGCACGGAATATTTTATTTTATCAGATCTGTAGGCGATGAAGATAACAAATCAGGTGGCAAAGATTAAATTATACTTGTGATGTTGCAAGGAACGACTCTGTTGAGTCGAGTCGCCATGGAGAAGCTCAATTTTAAGTGACGCATTGTTGAATGAAATATTCTATACTGATTATACCTATTATTTCATAGGGTTTTAAAAAAAAAGTCTATAACCTATTTAAAGAAATTTGACTGGAATTTTGAAGTGTGTGTTCAGAGTTTATATAAGAAATTTAGAGGAATTACTAGCTAGGTTCATATTCTGATTTTTTTTTCTGTTATGAAAGTTACCAATTTGTGTAACAGCAACAGACAAAATGAAGCTCACTACATACATCAGGTGTCATATAGTCAAAAGTGGCATATTCTACATTTTGCAAAGATTTGTCCATCGTCTATTGAGCTTACTAAGACTATTTATAACGACGAAAAATAATGTTGGATCAAGTACGCCTCCTTGCGGTATACCACAAAGTTGGGCACTAACACTCCTTGAAAAAAGACCACGGAGTTCAGTTACACTCCATATACAATCTTCACTACTCTGTTACACTATTGTCGTCAACCCTTTTTTACCCTTCTGCTGGGATACGGGTCTCCCCTCAATTACGTTTACGTTTAGAGCTTTCTCCAACACGCTGCTCAACTGCGAGTTGGCGGAGGTCGGAGTTTTCACTTGACTTAACGACTGTCATCTAACGACAACAACCGGGAACGATGGCTTAACGTGCTCTCTGAAACACGCAGAAGCTTTAGGTAAATAGAACCCATCCATCGATAGACTATGGTCGACGTTGCTTGACTTACGTGATCGATTAGACTGCCACGCGTAACGACGCCATCGAGCTACTCTATACTGTTACACTATATTATTGTCTCATTCTCTTAGAAATTCAACCGATGTTCTAAAAACGTGATGGAACAATGTTTCTGAGTCTTTCTACGGCTCTTAAAATGTATTCAACAAATTTCAATAGGAATAAAAATACATCTTATTTATCAAAAACATAAAGATACAAAGCTGCCTAAATATAAGAGCACCTTGAAAAACATCCGTGAAGAGGAAAATACGAAAAGAAAACTCGACGACAGAAATCTTCGCGACTAATCAGAAGATTTCACTTAAACACCGAGCTCCTTATAAAATACCTTTCTCAAATATATGCGACGTGAATTTGTAAGAAAAATACTTAATTAAATACGCTGTAAAAAGGACACGAACGTGAAAAAACCTTATGAGAAACAAGAATTCCCTTTTGGATTAGCAATTATTCAGTTCATTAGCTTCGGATTGAACCTAGAGTCTTTGTTGAGCAAACATTTTCGTTGCCTTATAAAATTCATATTAATTAAATTCTTCTTATATTTATGTATATTACCGCGTAGTACGTGAGGTTTGCGTTGGCTATATTATCTCCTAAAACAAACCACACAGGTGCTAAATTCGCGAACACCAAAAAATAATAAAACACAAAAGATAAATGGAATCATTCAACCGTCATTACTCGGGTGTTCGTTTGCGACCCTGCGATGTCCTTTTAGCAGTTACAACGAATCTTAAACTATATATTGTGGACGGTAGGGTTTAAGTTAGGTCGTAGAGGATGGGACAGATAAGGAATTCAGGTATTTTCACAGTCACACGCTGACCGGGCCGCGCTGAGCCCGAGCAAACAATTATTTGGCGCACAATGGCACGAGGAATGTTATTCATTTTTTCTCTATGTCTCGTTTTGCGTGTTCATTTATGTGATGTACCATGTGCGAAGAAAAATGTTGAGTTAACCACAGTACGAATTTGTTATTTTGTATGTAAAACGTCTACATCTATATTTTTTTTTGAGTTTCGTACGTCTACTAAACGTTTCTTCTGATTAAATTCGTTCTGAGTTCCAAGGCAGCCATAGTTTTAACCGGCGGGACTGCAATGAACTTCATTGCCGTTTTTGGTGGTCGCTGCTGTTAATTCTGGCTACACAGGAGATACAGTGGTGAGAATGTGTGGTAGGCCCCCGTCTCGTTAAAAAATCGGTTGTCTGTAAAGTCGGTTTACTGACGATAGTTGAACGTGACAACGTCATAAGAAAATACTGATGGAATGTTTGAATTTTTCAAAAGAAAATTTTAATGGAACGCCTCAGAGCGAGGTAACGCCACATGAGTCATGTTTTTTCGTGCGTGCAGCCGGCTCCATCGAATTATAAGACGTTGTCACGTCAAAATAAACTGTCTTATCTGCCGTTTCCTAAGACAGTGCTTGTAACACACGTAGAAACAACAAATATGTAAATGTAGAGGTGACAGCGCGACTGTGTCGGCTTAATTAAATGGCTCCCGCTCCGTCGCACACACTTGATTCATAAGCCCGGAGCGTCTACTACCGCCGAGATTATGCGCTAAGACGCACAGGATGGTATATATTGGGGTTGTTAACTTTACGAGACTTTTAACGGTCGTAAGCTCTGTGTACTTTACCTACATGAAAAGCTGCTGGCTTATTGTAAGAAGTCGCTCACGTGAGGATGAGAATGTTTCGTAGACTCTCTACAGAGGACTGGCTATGTGAAAGAGAAGGAAGGATAATGAAATCATATTTTCCCGCTATAAGAACTCATACGAACCTTTGTAATTTTGATACGAGTACCCATTTATTTAACTTCTACAACGGAACATGTGTTTAGTGGTTAGTTGTACACAATGTTACCACAAATGTTTTATATATGAATAGACGTGAAAACTTACTGCGAACCCACTATACAATAATAACAAATACTTATAACCATAAATTTCCCTTCATTTTCGTCTAAAACTAAGCGTGTGTGCTCACATGTACATAAGTGCTTTTCATTATTGTACTTTTTTTATTTTTTTATACAACTAAGGTGGCAAAAAAGCTTAAGACTCGCCTGATAGTAAGCAGTCATCGCAGTCTATAGACATTCTTGAAGAACCCCAAAGCCTCGTGGGCAGCCTGTCTTGGCTTGGACTCATTTTGTTCTGTCGATTGTCAATTTTTTTTTTATACTACGTCGGATGGCAGACAAGCATACGGCCCACCTGATGTGAAGCGGTTACCGTAGCCATATTAACGCTCGCAACATAAAATATCGCTCGCTCGCTGCCACCCCCGCTGCCAACCAGCAACTCCTTCCTCTCTGGTGACCTCACTCACTCGCAGGAACACAACAACCCTCAAGGGAATTGTTATTTGGCTGCGGAATTCTGTGAGGTGGAGGCACTTCCCCATTCAGGCAGCTTAAGAAATACGCTAGGCCCTACCTCTCTTTTCGCCAGAGCCTATTCTGTCAGTCGGCAGGGCACACCACGTGCAGGTGAGGTTGACTTTGGGTCAAAGATGTTGATGAACCACTTACACCCCAAAATTTACTTTACTATATCAATGGGCCCACTACACATTTATATCACAGTGCCTGCTGTATCACCAGCAAACTGCAGCGATCATCAAAAATGTAACAGTGAAGTTCTGCCAATGATGAAAAATGCCAATGCCACTCTCGAGCACGTGAGGGCGTGGGGGGTCAGAAACCGGTTAAAGTTTGCGCCGCAAAAGACCAGCGCCATGCTGGTCACGCGCAAACTCAGGTATGACACTCCGCGCCTCAGCATGGGCGGGATGGGCATTGGCATGTCTCGGCAGATCAAACTCCTCGGGTTGACCATCGACGCGGGTCTTACGTTCGATGCGCATGTGGCCACCGTCTGTAAACGGGCGGTGGACATATATAAGCGCCTTGCACGTACGGCCCGCGTCGGTTGGGGTCTTCATCCTGAGGTAGTGAAGATCATATATACAGCTGTAGTGGAGCCGACGATGCTTTACGCCGCGGCCGTATGGGCACCAGCGGTGAACAAGCTGGGCATCCAAAAGCAGCTCGACAGCGTACAGCGGGGCTTCGCGCTGAAGATCTGCAAGGCCTACCGAACGGTTTCCTTGAACTCCGCATTGCTGCTGGCTGGGGTGCTCCCCCTTGACCTTAGGGTGCGAGAAATCGCATCTCTTTACGAGGCCAGGAGGGGACTGCCCCATCCGGTGCTGGGAGACAGGGAGATCGAGCGGATGGCCTCTAAGATCGAGGCCCCGCACCCAGCGGAGCTGGAGAGGGTCGAGTTCGATCACCTGGTGGACGAGGAACAATACAGGTCAGCCAACATCTTTGCCCTGCGAATGTTCACGGACGGCAGTAAGATTGAGGGTCGGGTAGGTGCCGCTGTTTCAATTTGGAACAGCGATGCCGAAACCAAGGCCGTCAAGCTTACTTTGTCGTCCTACTGCACCGTCTACCAGGCCGAACTCCTCGCTCTCTGCACCGCGGCAAAATACGCGTTGAGCTGTAATGGATCCAGCGTGGGCATCTTCAGCGACTCCATGGCGGCGCTCCAGGCGATAGGTAACGTTGATTCTCCTCACCCCCTTGCGGTACAGACGCGGGACGCTCTTAAACTGTGCAAAGCGAAAGGTAAGAGCGTCTCGATGTTCTGGATTAAGGCGCATGTGGGTCTTGAGGGGAATGAACGAGCCGATGAACTCGCCAAGAGTGCGGCCCTGAGGTCGAAGAAGAGGCCCGATTACGACCGCTGCCCTGTCTCATTCGTCAAGGGTATGATCCGTAAGGCGACTATTGACGAATGGGACAGGAGATATCGCTCGGGAACTACAGCTTCAACAACGAAGCTGTTTTTCCCGAGTGCGACCGCCGCGTACAGTATCGTGGGCAAAATGGCTCCGTCTGGCTTCACCACGCAAGTCTTATCGGGACATGGTGGGTTTGCCGCGTACTTGTACAGGTTCAAGTGCGCGGACGATCCATCGTGTTTCTGTGAAGCTGGCGAGGGTCAGACAGTGCAGCACATTTTGTTTCAGTGTCCCGCATTCTCCAAACAAAGATGGGAGTTGGAGCAGCGTTTGGGAATGCGGGTCACTGAAACGAACGTATCCGAGGTGATGGCTGGAAAAAATAGATTTAAGTTTATTGACTACTGTTCAATCTAGCCACGGCTGTCATCAGGCGGAACAAGCAGGATGGCTCCACTTAGGACCAATGTTGACTTGGGCGCCTATATTTTCCGATAGGCGTCTCGATCGCGGTGGCTAGGTGGGGCTATTGAGCTAAGTGTCTGCCGAGGACAGCTGTGGATGGATTGACAATAATCAGATCGTAAGTTTGACCAAGCCATCGCCTCCAATTTGTCGGCGTCCTATAAGTGGACACAATATTTTGTATTATTTAAATTTGTTTTGTGTGACATACTTATTTTAATTGTGTTTTAAGCTATTGCTCCATTTGTCTTATTATTATAATTTTAATTTTATCGCTATTGCGTCATTAATATTAATTAATGTAGTAAAAATTATGTATCGGTTATATTTAGGAAATATTTTAAACTATGTAAAAAAATTATTTTGATCAAAAAAGAACCTTGTCCACGACAGGGGTGTGCGCACGCCATTTCTAAAGTAAGCCGATCTGCGCATACTCAGCGGCTATTTACACCCCTGAGTGTGCGCATATTGCGATAGGCGATAAAAAAAAAAAAAAAAAAAAAAAACAGTGAAGTTCACGTAGTTCCGGAGGTAAAACTGCGGGTGTCTTGCGGCTCACAAAGAATTTAATCAGAAGTAATAAGTAAGAGCAGGGAGTTTTAGAATTTCTTCTTAGAATATAGTAGAAATAGAAATAATTTTATAACCAAATTCGAGTACAATTTCATTTATATTTTACACTTACTTAAACTTGTTATGTACTTAAAATAGAGAAAATATTTATTGACGAGTGGTCGCCACACTAGGTCGAGCCTGTCTCGTGGACGCCATAATGATACTTGTTCATAGTGATACGTGTTTTCAAAAAACCGGACAAGTGCGAGTCGGGCTCGCCCACCGAGGGTTCCGTACGTAGGACTATTATAAATAGTTCATGAATCTGACCCCCTATTTTTTAAGATTTAATTACAAATGTATAGTTTTGAGATTTATTCTTGTACTTGTAGTCTATAACGATGTTACTTGTCAAATTTAATAGTTCTAGGTCAATGGGAAGTACCCTATGAATTTTGATTCCCTTGAGAATGTGTCGAAATAAGCGTTTTTTGCTGAATAAACGGTCGTATCTTTTTTTTTACGTAATCTTAGCAGTTTGATTTTTTTACAACTTCATGAGATCGTAGACCTGAGTATACAGTTCAAATTTCAGCTTGATACCTCCACGCATTTTCGACTTTGAGGGTCTTGACAGACAGACAGACAGACGGACAACAAACTGATCTTATAAAGGTACCGTTTTTCCTTTTAAGGTACGGAGCCCTAAATACGATCGAACGTAATAAAAAAAATACTCGTATATTTTAATAAAATAGTAATACATATATAATGTAAATAATATATACAGTGTTGTGTTTCACATAAAATAGTTTAAATTTTTTATCCGCCAGATGAGTCCAGTTTTTGAAGTGAAAACCTCTTTAGCGGCGTTGTGCACTTTTTGGGTAAAAAATATTAAACTCGCGTCAGGACACGTGGCGTGATCGAAAATTCGTAAGACGGAGGGAGAGTAGACCGCCGGCGCGGCGTAGGAGAGGAAGTAATATCACCCTCTCTTTCTACCGTGTGGCGAAAATGTACGCCTGCTACTGCTGTTTATTTTTAATGTAATATAAATTGTCATGTTTGTGTACGATAGCGCAATGAATATTGTATATTTTACCACATAAATGACAGTACTTTTATACTGATAGATAAAGCAATTCGTGCGAAGTTATTCCCTAACCATTCCAAAATATCCAAAAATGCACAACCTTAATGTTCAAGTTTTCACTTCTGCCGGCACTCCAGGAGTGTTTTTTTTTATTTGTACAAACAAGTAGGTATATAATACACACACAGTGTAAGTAATAATAAAACGTAGCAGAGGCTAAATCTCCCCAAGGAATTCATGTTTTTTTAGCATTGTCTTCTATAGATAACAGTTCTTCGAATTGATTCTATTGAAATAGCTGACATTGACATTATCCAATGTTTTTGTTAGTTCGCCGGAGACCGACGCTTTTCTTAAGAGCCGATAATTTTCCTCTGAGGGCACTTACTAAAAGGAAATGTGAACTTGAAACAATATTAGGAAATCTTACGATTTTTGCGCAAATATATTTTCTTTTATATATGAGTGGGGGGTAAACTGATGAAAGGCAATCACCACCGCTCATGAAGATCGGCACCACCAAAGGGTCGCCGATCCATTGCCAGCCTCATTGCTATGTTTCCCTCATTAAGCCTGCTATTTAATGTGGAAATTGTATAAACCAACATTTTGCGGCGGCCTCCATATTGGATTGAAAATGGTGGCATTTAGTTAATGGTATATTGTCACAAGCACCAAATTATTGTGTCAAATTTCAGCTCAACCACACTGGCACAGGGAAGTGGGTTTTTAACTTGCGAGCTTGTAATAAACGGAAGGATATTTTCTCCTCTACGCCAAATGAAATAGGGCGAGACAATCCCGCATTGAGACCGTTATCGTCGATCTACCGTAAGATTAAAATGTCAAACGGTATTTTCGGAATCCGTCGGTCAAATATTTGGTGGGAACTTAGATATAGAATCAACTAGATACCGCGCGCATGTATCTTAACAATTTTAATGCACATACTTAATAATACTGCACCCCGGCCATTCCATACAAATGTCGCGTGGGTAACTACTACATAAAGAGAGAGAGCGGCAGAGAGTGGCCACGCTGTGTGGTAATCTATATAAATAAAACCGGCCAAGTGCGAGTCGGACTCGCACACGAAGGGTTCCGTACCATTATCTATAAAAAATGGCAAAAAAAAATCACATTTGTTGTATGGCAGCCATTAAAAATTAAATATTTGTTTTATTTTTATTTAATTTAATTATTTATTTTTAAAGTGAATATATAACTACATATTATGTGAGTATTTCCAGCGTCTACCTATTGCCGTTATCAATTACGAGCAAAAACGAGCAAAAAAAATCACGTTTGTTGTAATGGAAAAGAACCTTTAAATTTTTATTTTATTCTGTTTTTTAGTATTTGTGGCGGCAACAGAAATACATCATCTGTGAAAATTTCAACTGTCTTACTATCACGGTTCCTGCGGTTCATGAGATATAACCTGGTGACAGACGGACGGACAGCAGAGCCTTAGTAATAGGGTTCCTTTTTACCCTTTGGGTACGGATACGGATTTTACCATAATAAAAATGAATCTCTATTTCTCTTGGTCATCGCATCGCATCGCCGGCGTGAACGGATGGAACAATTTCGCTAATTATTTTTTTGTTATTTTCTTATTATTGTCAAGAGAGGAGAAGAGTATTATAAAAGAATAAAAATAAGGAAGTTGAGCGGAATATCATAAATTAAGAAAACTGAACCACCATATTAACTTTTCTTATGTAACTTCATGGCATTTGATTATATGTGTTAAATTATAAAGTGTTCCTTACTCGTACCTTCATTCAATTTTATTATTTTTGTTTAGTCAAGTGATTGCAGACCACAATCCACATGGAGCGCTTCACTTGCCTTAACTTGGTGTGGATTTCTATCAGTAGCAAACGTAATAAATAGTGGTAACTC
Source organism: Hypsopygia costalis (assembly GCA_937001555.2). Classification (NCBI taxonomy): domain Eukaryota; kingdom Metazoa; phylum Arthropoda; class Insecta; order Lepidoptera; family Pyralidae; genus Hypsopygia; species Hypsopygia costalis. The sequence continues at coordinate 33,132,153 of OW443329.2, forward strand.
GATATTATTTGCTTTATGATTTTATGACACAATACAAACCACGACTAATTACAACAAAAAGTGATCAGTAGTATACTCATATGGCTTGCTTGTCATTAGTGAGTTTGGCACGCTTGGTTCAGATTGCATTTCTCGATTGTAGATCGTATCAGGTAGTGCTACAAATACTACGTATGTCTCGTAGCTACATAGACCCTCGCTAGTCGCGTACTAATTTCATTCTATTCACTTATACAACTATTGACTGGAATAGCACCCTCTTAGGCATGAGTCTGACTTTGTACAATTTTCTTTTATGCTATGTATATTTGTGCTAATATATATTAAAGATTAGGTAAATATAAATTTGTCGCAAAGCATATCATTGTGCAGGCTATTGTTATCTTTTTAACGAAAAACATTCCTACCAGCGCGTGTGATCGCAAACTGGACTAGACCAACATTTTCTCTATAACAATAACTATAACTTCGTAAACACATTTAATACACAGAGTATCGACATCACTTGCTACATCTATGACTATATAAATCCACGAACGGAAAACTATTTGTCTGAAAGGAATTGATTCCGATTCACAAATATTTGGTCCAAAGCACCTTTAGTAGTGTATTTATGATGTTTGTGTGTGGATTCAACAGTGCGAATAGTTATAGGGCCATTGGCAATCTCAATACATTTTGGTATAAACTTAAGCTTGATATCCCACATATTGTGATTATCCTGGCCTATGTTCTGTACTATTAAACGATCATTTTTTTGTACACTGTACCTTTAGCATTAAAGCAATATGTATTTATTACGATATTAAAAATTTCTTTAACTATTATTTTGAAGCCCTATCATTCCCAAGAAACGAAGCTGCCAGAACCAAACGTAGCTACTAAATGTGGTGTATTTTTTATACTAGGTCGGGTGGGAAACAAGCATAAGATCTGCCTGATATAAAGCGGTAGCAGTAGCTATTATTGCTGATATTACTCACTTGTAGGAACAACAACCTCCATGGGAACTGTTTTTTGGCTTCTCCAGCCGGAACGATATGCTCTACCTTCCTTTTGCCTCTTTTGATAGTCAGCAGAGTGCACCACATGCAGGTGACTGCGGTATTTCGTGCAGTGGAGGTACTTCCTCAGGCGGAACATCAACAGCAAAGTGCATCACATGCAGGTGAGGTTGACTTTGGCTTTAAAGACCATGGTGATTCACTTACTTTTATATATAATTTATATGTTATTTGTTATAGGCCAATGCTGTGGCTTAATTTAGTTAACGAAACTAATAAACCCACCAAGTAAATTCATTACAAATTGAGAAAATTGTGCCCGTGTAGCATAGCCGCGAAAACGCTGACTGAGTTTTCTCACCGAATAAAAGAAACTGATAATGTTTTGATATTTATAATTACTGTTTTAATCTAAAAATAGCTTTTTTTTAATCAAGAGTAAATGCCGCTGATGAACGAATAATTAACACTTAATCTACAATAATCTATGAACATCTTACAAGCGGGATAGAAAAGTGACATTAGTCACATTAATAATAATGCATGGAATAAATTTGTCCATCTAGTTACATTAATGGAACTACCATGTAACTATTCGGAACGGAGGATTTTTCCGAGCTAATATAGAGAGACTGCAAGAAAAACGCCATTCCCATTAAGTAAAAAATAAAACCTATTAATGGAAAAAAAAATAAACAAAACAAAACAAAGTAAAATGAGCCAGTCTCCTCTTCATTTTCTAAAACAATGAACGGAAAGATTTTGAAATACACAATCGCATTTTTCTTTTCCTTTTAATCCATCGGACGGACTCGTTCGTTACCTTTTGATTGTACGATCGTCCAGAGTCACAGACAATAACAATTCTCCACACCGATGATTCAGTGCTAAAATAAAAGAAAATAACAGCGATTTCTGCTGAATAACTAGAGTAATGAGTGGAGCCACCTCTCGTCCCAATCCTACCCCATTGTGGCTTCGATTCGTGGCAATTAGAACATTATCAAGGACCACTCAGGGCTACTACCTATTATGAAATGGTTCGTTTTGTTAGCTCTCGGATTGAATAGCTCGATGAGTTGTTGGTTCAGAGAAGATTTCTTAATCAACGTATTTCTAGATTTTGTCGGTGGCTAGTTAATATTGTAAGATTTTTTTTAAATCACTAAGGTGCAAAACTATAAAGTCGGCATGATGAAAATAATTTACTTTTATAGTATGGATATGTGCAAGGCCATGCTTCGGAGTGGCACGTTAAGCCGTCGGTCACGGCAGTTGTCATTAGATGACAGTCGTTAAGCCAAGTCGGTGGCCTTTAGGCGGCTTGAAAACACAGGCCTTCGTCAACCAGCAGTTGAGTGGTGTGGTGGAGTATCCTATAAACCCCTTGATTTGTGGGAGGGGAGACCCGTCTCCCAGCAGTGGGATGAATAAATGCAACACTGGACACATCATTCACGCATTGTTGTTGCTGTAAATGTCTCTGCAAGCCCTTTTTATCCAAGTACTATAAAGCCAAAAGAAAGGATACACTAGGGTATATGTACCTCCCCGTAAAGGTTAACAATAATATTATTCAAACTCACGTGAGACATTATACTAAATTTATTAAATAAATTAAACGGACACTCGAGTGTCCGGCGCGAGAGACAAAGGGTGGACGTGTCTGGACATTCGCCCTGATGAAGGTCTCCTTTTGAGATCGAAAGTAGTCGGCTTACCCGACAAAAAGACGTGAGTGACCCGTTTAATTTATTTAATTAATTTAGTACATGTACCTATTTGTATACTCAACAAAATTGAATAATTTTGATGATTGACATTGGTGCAATAATGTTTTGGGCAGGTCAACTGATTTTTCTTATAGTCCGGTTAACATACGCTACGTTTTATAATAACCAAATTCACTGACAGAAGTTATGTTGAAGAATTTGGTGTCTTATTTTTTTTTCTGTTATCATAGCGAGCGGAATGTCAAATGAAAAAGGCTGAAAAAGGAAAAATTTCAGTAAAAATCAGCTACGTCCACGTGAAATGTGCAAGCGCTGTGTACCCAATTTATATCGCCGTAATGTTCGCCTGTGGCCCATAATGTCATAGCATTTCAGTGACTAAATAAAACCCTTAAAAGGGATAGAGGTAAATAAACTATGTACAAACCGAAATCGGAATGTAATTAACAAACACTGATTGATGTTTCAAATTACCAAACATAATTCGGAGCACATCGATAGATCCAATCGATGGTCTTTGATGTGGAAGAAACCAATTAATGGCGGCCAAAAACAAAGCTGAAATTAATATTTTGCTAAATGAGTTCCTACTAACATTAAACTTGATTAAGTCTGTAATAAGTTCCGCGTTTTTATTCCACTGACCTTTGGAATTAATTTTAGCAGTAACGGCGGGAAGGCCGGGGAATTAATGGTATCAAGATTTAAACTGACCGTTTATTGTTAATTATTGACGTAATTATTACGATTTTTGGATAATTTAACTGCTAAATATTGTACTAATAATATACTATTAACGCTATTAACGCACAAATATTAATATTTACTAACTTGTCAGATCATTTTGGCATATTGTACTAACTCGTTGGAACCCCGCGAGATTCAAAAAAACATTTCTTAGCTATTATGACGTAGGCATCCGCCTACGTCATAATAGCTACGTATAGGCCAAATTCCAACATGATCCGTTCATAGGTTGAAACGGGACTATGAAAGCAAAGAACTTGAAAATAATAAAAAAAACACCAAAAAACTATGGAAAACTATAAGAAACGTCTGTGAATACTCAGTCGACAAAAACGTTCCGAACGAGTTATGTAATATAAAATCTGACGTCAAAGAAGCATTAAACACCTGTAACGAATATTTTGCAAATATCGGAAAAAACTTGGCAAACAACATAATAAACAAGCAGCTCTACACTAATCAACCAGAGCTCTCTAAAAGTAACAATACCGATTATAACAGCCCTAACTCTTTCTTTATGCACCCCACTGATATTCACGAGGTAAAAAAATATATATGTCAATTAAAAAATCATAGCGCACCTGGATTAGACTCATATACTCCAATCCTAATCAAAGAAATCAGAGAGGTAATTCTGGAGCCGTTAACCTATATAATTAATCTGAGTTTGTCAACAGGTGTATTCCCAACGGAATGGAAAAAAGCAGTAGTAATTCCAATCCACAAAATAGGTGACAAAACAAAGCCAGAAAACTATAGACCTATCTCTCTTCTGAGTGTTCTCTCCAAGATTCTGGAAAAGATTGTAAATAAGCGACTTATTTGCTATTTGGAATCTTGTAATCTGATCAGTGGCAAACAGTACGGGTTTAGGCGTGGAAAATCTGCAGAGGATGCAGTAGACCATGTTACTAGAGTAGTTTGTGACTATCTTGATAAAGGCAAAAAATGTGTAGGTATATTTCTGGACCTAGCGAAGGCCTTTGATACTGTTTCGGTGCCTATGCTTCTGGCAAAACTTGAAAACAGTGGAGTCAGAGGCTTGCCACTAGAATGGTTTCGAAGCTACCTTACAACGAGGTGTCAATGTGTAAGGGTGGGAGATTCGGTGAGTGATGATTTGCCCTTTGAATTCGGTATCCCTCAAGGTAGTGTGCTCGGGCCCACCTTATTCCTCCTATATATGGAGAACATACACGCGGTGCCACTGGACAGCGTGGAGCTTATCTGTTATGCTGACGATACCGTCGCATTATTCACGGGTGAGGATTGGGACCTAGTCACGAAAAACGCGGAAGTAGGTCTTAACAAACTAGGACTGTGGTTGAACAAAAATCTCCTTACTTTGAATGTTCAGAAAACAAAATTCTTATGTTTTCACAAAACAAGTGCATCTGCGCCAAGACAAGAGGTCTCTATTAAAGTCCATTGTCCATCATGCAATACATCCAATTGCCAATGTGAGATAATTACCAGGGAAAGAACCGTAAGATACTTGGGTGTCGAAGTGGATGAAAACTTAACGTTTAAGCCCCATATAGCCAGAACATCTGCAAGGATCAGGAAAGTCATCTACGCTATGAAACTTCTCCGTGATTCAGCTGATCAGCGCGTTCTTCGCCTTGTTTATACGTCACTCTGTGAATCACTTTTGAACTACTGCATTACAACGTGTGAGGTGTATGTAAGTCGTACATGCTGAAACTAGAACGTGCCCAACGTTCTGTGCTGAAAGTGATGTACAGGAAGCCCTACAGGTATCCTACAGCTGAACTCTACGGAGAAGCGGAAGTGCTGAGCGTACGGCAGCTGTACATTTTTCGCATGGCCCTCATGATGCATCGCAGTATCAATAGAAGCTCTCTCGCTGCCATGTCACAAAAAAGAGTTCCATCTGTTCCTCGACCTTGTGTTAAGTCATCCTTTGCTAGACACTTCACATACTTTTTGCTTCCACACATTTACAACAGGGTCTTGAAGAGATGTTGCATTTTAGAGTCTACCTACTATCAGGCAAAACAAAAATTACGAACTTGGCTTCTCACGTTAGATTACAGTGACACGGAAAATTTCATTGCCATAGTCACATGACACATTGCTTGTAACGTGACAACACCACACACACTAACACACAAACACCACACACAAACACTATACCAATAATATTATGCTGTATTATCACAATTATAATTATTTATTTATTTTTCCTCCATCAAAATTTAATCCTATCAATTCATAATAATAATAATCAATATATAAATTATAATACTATAAATATAAAAATACAATATTATCAACTTAGCATCGAACGTACCTTTGTAATAATTTGTTAATGTAATTTTTGGTGCCCCAGAGACGGGTTCGACCCATGTTGGGGACCATAGGTAACCAATATAATGTAAAAACAAATTTGAAAATAAACTATTTGTATTTGTATTTGTAGTAGTTTGAGCTGTGTCATAGATCAATGAACATTCGTTCGTTTCAATTCATCTTCACACATTAGAACCGAAGTAGTCACGTACTGTGCGGTTCGAGAGAAGTTTTTTTTCCACGTACTATCAAGCTGTGGAATGATCTGCCTGTTGAGGTTTTCTCAGGAGACTACAGCATGGGGTTCTTCAAAAAGGGCGTGAAGAGGTTTTTACAGGGTCGACAACGCGCACTTGATGCCTCTGGTGTTAAAGGCGTCCATAGGCTACGGTAACTGCTTTCCATCAGTTATTAGTGGTATAAAAAAAACAACGATTGCCTTTTATCGATTCAAAGAAGAATCCGCAAATTCAATGCCCTAGACTGCCCTAGAGTCATAGAGAGTTGTTGTGTTCTGGAGACTAAGTAAGGCCATCACGCCCAGGAAGACAGGAGTCGCGGCGTTGGCAGCAGTCGTGGTGGTGTGATACTTTGTTACAAGCATCTATAGAAGATCTTACATCAAACAACTATATCCTTATTTGCCAACTGACGTAATATAAAAATATAAATAATGTAACTATATTTTTCGGTACTGCATTGGTATTCATTTATCAAAGTCAATAAATAAAAGTTTGGGTGGTTGCCATGCCATACGATGATATATTCCCTTTTTAAAATTTTATTGGAACATTCGCTATGTTTCAGGCGCGACGACAGAACTTACACACCCTTTGTGTAAGGCTTCCGCGGCAATCCCTGCTATCCTCGCCTAATCTTCTAGTCTGGACTGGTTTTAATTTTTATTAAATGAAGCCTTCACATCCATGATTTAGCTACAGGTTTTAATTTTTAGTAAGTAACTTTTTAAGCTCCGTGAAACCGCAGTTGCAAGTTTGCTTCAGAGCAAACTTCGATTGAGACCAATTCGATTGAGGGGAGTCCCGTATCCCACCAGTGGGATGAATAAGGGTTGTCAACTACCTTTTTTAGACTACGTATACTGCTGTCCTCCTAATATGTACATGTGCTGGGGTTAAGCATGTGAACGCTTGATATATAAGATGTATTTATTACTCATTTGAATACCTTCAAGTTTTACAGGAACAGAAGGAAACCATACTACTGTCTCTAGAGACCAAGCACATCACCTCTGAACGTAGTGCATCCTGTCGACCTCTCAGTCTCAGGCTGCTACTGGAAAAGTACATGCTCCTCACTGAAGACCGCAAATAACCTTGATTGAGGATAGTTATATTCCTGCGAGTAACTGACTGGACATGCTGCGAACATCTCTATGGCTAAGGTAACCGCGCTGCATCAGGTGGGCCGGACACTTGTTTTAAATCCGGCATCCTATAAATATGTATTCCGACTGTCTATATTCTTTAACCATTTGCATTGCGTTACTTACATATCACACTATCACACACTGCATCCACCAGAGGCACAAAACTGCAGTTTCCATTAGCGAAGGTTTCTTAGTAGATTAAGGAGTGCTTATTGTACGCAGCACAAAGAGCGCGTTACAGACGCCGCACAGTGGGACGCAATCGCACAACGTGTTGGGCATTTGCTGGTAACAATTTAATTAATTTAATTAAAAAACTTACATTATGAATACAAATTAAATATTAAAACTCAAAACTTCTCGAAGGTGAATGAGTTCTAACATGAGACTTCAGTGACAATACTTACAAATAAATAATTACTACAATAAAAATAAAAATAAAAATAAAAATAAATTTATATATCAATGACAGACACAAAAGGCAATGCAGCCAATACGTATATATTGAAAATCATAAAATTGCGAAAAACTGAAAATCATTTGAAGGCAGTGCCAGGCTGATCAAAACACTATAATATGTATAAGAATATTTTTGCATCGACTTCAAATAGTTTTCTTCGAGTTCTTGTAATATAAAACTAATATTATAACAATAAATTTCACATTTATGACAATTAGTGAAAAAATAAAAAAATACACTGTACTGGATTATTATTATTTTATGATTTCCAGTATGTATGTATGTATGCATGCATATTGGCTGCCTAGTCTTTTGAAGTATAATCGATAGATCTACAAATTGTATGATCAGATTCTAACGAAATTTACACGAAACCGCTATCACAAATCCTAATGAAATTCATATGGGACTACCGATGGATTGCCGTCTTTCGAACACAAAAAGAATTTTGAAAATCGGTTAACAATCGACGGACAAATCGATGAACATACCTAATAAAAGATACAGTCAAACATAAAACCTCCTCCTTTTTTGAAGTCGGTTAATTATAATAGTTGGCCTAGTCATATTGCTTAAGACTGTTTTTTTTTTGCCCAGTTCAGCAAACAGCTCTACTGTTTGCTGAACGGGGCAAAAAAAAAACTCATCTCTGAACTCAATCAAAACAATAAAAAAAAATTAAATCAATTCTCCTTGTCAACGAGTATGTCTATCATATAAGACAAGGTAACTAACAAAGGAGTTGTACCTTCCATCAACAGATCAAGAATATGATATGATGACTAACAGTCAGGTCATACCATGAAATAATGAATGCAAGGAATGTAAAAAAGTGCCTATACAATTTAGTTAACAACAAGGTTGCTTTAGGATTCCGCGGAATCAGCAAATCCTGTCATGGCAACAATACATGGGAAAACACTATTTTAATTATACAAAAAAATGGTTCATAATTGGCTGAGAAATAATTGAAAATACATTAAAAAATATACATACAGTCGACCATAGCACCTCCTCCGTTTTTGATGTCGGTTAAAAAGAACTCATTGTATTCCATGATAGTATGCGGAAGTTTTACTTTAATCTAGAGAAATATTTTTACATGAAATATTAAAGGTACATGACTACACAAGAGGTATTTTCAAAAATATTTGGTAGGAAATTGTTTAGAACACTACATAATTCAATTAGCTGGAGGATATTTTTGTATAAAATCTTCTTTTTTTTCTACCACTAAACTGACAAAGAAGCATACGGCCTGCCTGGTGGAAAGCAGTTACCATAGCCTATGAACGCTTGTAACATCAGGGGCATCACACACGCTTTGCCGACCCTGTAAAAACCTCTTCACGCCTTTTTTGAAGAACCCCATGCTGTAGTCTCCTGAGAAAATCTATTCCACTATTCGATATTGCTAAAATTAAATTAGAAAGAAGTGACAGACGAAATAAGAAACCTCATGAGTTTTGTTTCAGCAAACAATTCAGGTCACTAATAGGATTTTAAAGAGATACAGTAATATGCAATTGTTACCATTTAGTAATTAGTAATTCACGTGATAAATTTTCTTGGGATTAATTTAAGAATTGTAGCAATGTTCAAGACTTTGCAGAGTTCGTTCCACTGTGCAGAATCCCAACTGCTCACTGCTGAGATCACATTGTAATTACTCTTCATCTCGGCTGAGTGCTGCCGTGTAAGTACTTACTTCTACGTGTAATATTGTCAAGATGCCATTGTTACTGATTTTACTATTCTGAATTTGTACAGGCTGCAGTTGTCATCCTTAGCTTGAAGTTTTACGAATTTTCGATAAGACAAGATTAATGTCCAGGGATTTTGATATGACTACATTATGGGTGAAGTAATTCGCTTTTAGTCGAAATCTAAGATAAATAGCTTTTAGTCGAAATCTAAGATAGATAGCTTTTAGTCGAAATCTAAGATAGATAGCTTTTAGTCGAAATCTAAGATAGATAGCTTTTAGTCGAAATCTAAGATAGATAGCTTTTAGTCGAAATCTAAGATAGATAGCTTTTAGTCGAAATCTAAGATAGATAGCTTTTAGTCGAAATCTAAGATAGATAGCTTTTAGTCGAAATCGAAGACTAAGATAAACTGACAACGATAAATGTTATCGTTGTTTTACTGAAGTATCGTTGTTTTTTGTAGCGAAGCCATGGGAGGCCATGGATCATCCACCTATACGTCAGCGGTGGCATGTGAAGGCCGGTTTCTAGACACAAAACACCGCCACTTTACAGAAAACCGCAGCCAAATACAAATACCCTGAAAGACTGTTATATTCCTGCGAAGAAGGTACGGGGGTGCCAGCAGGCAATATTTCTTGTATTTCGAGCTCTATATGGTGGCGTATCATACCCTTGTTTGGCACCCGGCATCGTATAAAACGAATATTATAAAGCACATGCTTCATTGTCTTCTCTCAATTTGAGTGTTTGGTGTTGTTATTTTTAAGGTACTTATGTAGATGTGTTTTTTTTTAAGGTTTATTGCTGTCATAAGACGCTACGGCAGCGTTCGTGATAATTTTGAACACGAGCCATCGGTCGGAACAAATAAGGGCCCCGGCATTCTTCGTTTACTGTTATTGTGGTGCAGGTTGCGCACATAATATGTATGTTTGCCGTGATCTGGGTGTTTTCTATATACAATAAGTATGTATTTACAAAAAAAAAGTATTTAAGTTTATTAGTTATCTAATACCCTTAGTACCAACTTTGCTTAGTTTGGAACTAGATGAGAGACTTTTATCAGGTCAACAAACAAATAAATAATATATTAACAAATAAATACAATAAATACTTATTTGTTAATACTTATTTGCGGCCTAAAATTCACTTTCAATTCAATACATATTTCTTTTTACATTTATAATTGTGAAATAAATTAAAAGGAAGTTATTGATAAACAAATATATATAATACGACTGATGCTATACATTTCGTTCGGTTTCATTCAAAGATATCAACCCAAGAAACCTCACCTTACATCCAAGCCATACAATACATTTGTCAATGTAAGTTGAAGGTTAGTATCTAAAACCAGCACAGTAGACGTCCGGCACCGTTCCGGTAACGCCACCGCCCGCCCATATCGCGGTCTGTTAACTTTAAGTGTTCCGTCGGCGAAAAGGACCGGAACGGTATATACCTCCGGCGATGCTTTAATACTGTCAAGTTCAAGATTATATTATAAGATTGTGTAATAAAGTTGTAATTTCCGAATCAGAGCCTCGATCTTTAGTATGAGTATTCTTTAATCAGTGAACAATACATCGTCCGGCATACGGCTCGCTTGAAATGTGAAGTGGTTACCGCAGCCATATAACGCAGTTATTTGCGCAACAACGCCAACAACCACCCCCGCTGCCAACGCAGCAACTCCCTCCATCCTGGTGACCCCACTCACTTCCAAGTACACAGCAACCCTCAAAGGTATTGTAATTGGGCTGCGGTGTTCTGTGAGGTGGAGGTACTTATAAATATGCTGACTTGGCTCCCTTTCGCCAGGACAGGGTGCACCCCGTGCAGGTGAGATTGGATTTGGCTCTAAAGATCGTGGAGAGCTATTTACACACAACTAGTAGCTCATCGCTATCTTTGGGGCTCAGGTAAACCTCACTTACACATATGAATCTCTGTAAGCCGTTCATTGTTGTTCATTGCTAGACGAGCTCGGTGGCGTAGCGGTCAATGACGCGGCTTCGACACCAACGCTCGTGGGTTCGATTCCCACATAGGACAAACATTTGTGCGCATGAACATGTCTGTTTGTTTTCTATGTATAATAAGTATGTATTTACAAAAAAAAATGTATTTACGTATGTTTATCAGTTGTCTAGTACCCATAACACAAGCTTCGCTTACTTTGGGGCTAGATGGCGCTGTGTAATTTGTCTGACAATATTTATTTATTGTAGTTTCTTTTGTGGTCTTTCTATTATTTACTTATATTTTATTATTTATTTATTTCTTTTCTGCTTTTAGGGTTCCGAACCTCAAAAGGAAAAACGGAACCCTTATAAGATCACTTTGTTGTCCGTCTGTCTGTCTGTCTGTCTGTCTGTCTGTCTGTCTGTCTGTCTGTCTGTCTGTCTGTCTGTCAAGAATTTCTATGTCGAGAATGCGTGGAGGTATCAAGCTGAAATTTGAACTGTATACTCAGGTCTACGGTCCCATGAAGTTAAAAAATAATCAAACTGCTAAGTTTACGTAGAAAAAAGTTACGGCCGTTTATTCAGCAAAAAACGCATATTTCGACACACTCAAGGGAATCAAAACCTATAGGGTACTTCCCGTTGACCTAGAACTATGAAATTTGGCAAGTAATATCGTTATAGACTACAAGTACAGGAATAAATCTCACAACTATACATTTGTAAATAGATCTTAAAAAATAGGGGGTCTATATTTTTTATAGGGTGTCGAAATTTCAAATTGAAACTACTAGTTCAAATGGGGTATCATATGAAAGGGCTTGATGTACACATTGCAAAATATATTTTATTTATTTTTTTCGACGCATTATTTCTTATTTATAATGAAAAATATCAAATTTAATAATGATACTACGTACCTACGGAACCCTCAGTGGGCGAGTCCGACTCGCACTTGTCCGGTTTTTTTTATTAAATACTACCCATGTACTTAAAAAAAAGGAAGGAATGAATTTCCGTATCAACTATTCTCGATACTACCAAAGTTTACTGTACATGAAACACGCTGCAACATTGTAAACGTTCGATTTACGGTTATTGCTGAAATCCGAGTGGATTCGTGTATCAGAGTATCTACACGTGATCCGAGGATATGTCCGCGGGTTTACAACTAAGCCTTAGTAACACGTCGGCATGTCACAGGTGATCGTATGAATGTTTGAGCTGGTGCTATTTGTTGACAGATTGGCTCTGACATGTGCCTTTTGCTTTGGAGTTCTCAAATAGTATTGAACTTTAAACTACTTTGCCATTCGCTATTTGCTAATTAAATCCGCTATTATATTAAACACATTTAAAATCCGTGGCGCACAGCAGTTGAGTTTGACTTATGCTTGTTTGTCACTAAACTAAACGAATTAAGAAGAAGAAAGAAGGACAAGAATTACTTACACTTTCTAAAATAATAGAGTTTAGTCTGGTTAAATGCTTTAGTCAGGTCTCAGAATAGGATTGGGGATGGAAAGGACCAAGGGATGAACCGACTTAGTTCGTCAGGAATTAAAAATACTTTCCGACAGAGTTTACAACAAATGTCTCACTTCTAATTACCTACAAAATGTTTCGGCATTAATTAACATCTACTTTAAGTAAATATTTAGTATCACCCCCTGGCATTCCCAATATCTTTTTCGAACCACAACAAGTATTGAAAATTTAATTTAATTTGACCTCGACGAGAATAAAACACTTCCACTGTGAGAGCAAGTCAATAAATACGACTGCATAAACTAATTGGTGGCGGAAGCACGCAAAGTAGTGTAGACCAAATTGCCTATTTTTTTAGGATTTTGTAGATTGAGGTGGTCGTTTTATACCGCTCAGGTACACAAGTATATGGGCTCGCCTGATGGTACCCGTAATCCATGGATGGTTGCAGCACTAAACTTTAACAAACATCACGCGTGCGTTGCCAGATCTGTCTTATGTTGCTTGATCTCTGTTCATGACTTTTTTGCAGAATCCTATGTTAATCTCTTGGGAAAACTTTCACAGCGAATTAACTGTGCCTTCATCAATCATTTATAAAGCTTTTATTTGACGGGAATTACGAAAGAGCTTTGAGAGCACGGCCGACTATTGGATTTGGGTGTTATTTGATTTTCCGTTCACATTTTAATCGTGTGCTCGGTCACTCGGGCTTGATACTCGATTGGCCGGTATATCGCCGATTGCCTCCCACCACGAGCTGCGGTCCATTTTAATAAAAGATTCACTTCACTGGACCACGGAATACTTTTTTAAGCACCTGTCCTTTGCGCTGTATTCCATTTGTGTTATTAAATATTTTATTTAGACAGAAATGCAAGCTTTGCATACTGCCATACAGCGTAAAGTTCACATTTGGGTCACGCGGTTAGTTCAAATATGGGCTACTTATAACGATTGAAAAAGTTACTGGGAGAAGGAGACACGAACGATGATGGAAGTCAAGGTGAAACATACGCAATTGGACAAGAGGATTACGATTGCTCCTGAGGGTCCATCTTTCGACCAGAAGTAATCGTTCGATCTGCTTCGAAGATAGCGTACACGAAGAACCGAAAACGTGCCAACCGACAGAGCATCTCTACCACGTTGCTGGGATTTGCGTGGTAGAGCACACTATAAACCTTTGTGATTGATCAGGGGTTTAGAGTGATCTCTGCTCAACTGCGAGTTGGGGATGAGTTAAGAATTTAAATTGTATGATGTCGTTTTATTTGTGATTTTGATCAGTACATTGCCTACATATTGGTAAGTAATAGACTTGTCAAGTGATCAATAACTAACTGGGTTGACAATTATTCATAAAACAATATCTACGAGACACACGAATTACAATCAATTCATCTTGACTGACTTGACTTGAGATCAAGCATTGACTTGACTTGGATACCTACACAAGATGAGAGTTGTTGATAACCCAGATTGCAGAATATGCAATGAGTCTAACGAGACCATGAAACACGTGATGTGTCGTCCAAGCCGGCAAACGAATGGAAATCCTATTAAGGTCCGGAAGAACTTCGGGTTTTCACCAATAAGTGGCGTACTGAAGTACTTGGAACATGTCTCCAGACAGTCAGAGGAAAGTGACAAAAGGATTAGGGAGTGCACAAAAGATGCACGAGGGTCGACCCCTCCGGACTCGTTGTCATACTAATTGTGTCGACGTATCACCGGTGCTGCAGCACTGGACCCACTCCAAGATAATAAAGCATTAACTTTATAACCGTTGGATAGTCCTTTAATCGTTGTAATGTAAGGTTGTTCGTAGTACATTTATATAAAAAAAAACTTAGAAGAGCTGGAACCTAAGACACAAGTCGCAGAATAATAATATTTTTGGTGCGTAACAAGAAATCGATAAGAAAGATCTAGATAATAATAGACGTATTCATAAAAAGACGAAAACATAATTTGGTATTCAGCAAAAGTCAAAAAGGTGAGAGTTTTCCTTATTGCCTGCGCGATGTAATCAGGGGTGCTCGGGGGATGCAGGATAAAGCGATAATGAGATAGGATCTCGATATTCCTGTAAGACATATTATTACACGGATTATGGAAATCACTGAGGGTAGAACAAAGTTTTGCAACTTGATTTTCAGGTAAGTAATATTTTCTTTTATCCATTTTTCATTCCCCACGGATTTTGATCTTATAAAAGCTGTGCAGGAATTTTGGGGTATAATGTGGAATTATGGAATATCCTATAACTCTATCTTACATTCGTACTGATATTATAAATATGAAAATTATTTTTATTCACACAAAAATTGCTTAACGGATTTAAATGAATTATTGATGAATTGATTAGAATGACTCATGTAGTCCATAATTGCATTAAATATTATAATCACCGCACCTCTATACTATATGCACCTCGGAACTCTCAACTTTGGGCCACCTTCTTTGACTGTTTAGTGAGGATATATTCCTCGACCATTAATATTAAATCGAAGGATACATCAAACTTATATGCTCTAAGGTATTATTGCTAAATAGATGACGTGCTTTATTTGCATAATATAAATTTAAAGTATAGTGAATTAATAAATTATATCATATATGCGGCCTTATTGCTAGGTGTAATCTTTTCAAGGCAACCTTAGGGTAACTAATTTGACACTTGCTGGATATAAGCCTTCGCAAGTGCTTCCTACCATATGACATATTCCTCTTTTCGCATCCAGTTGGTTCCAGCCGCTTGTTGAAAGTCATCCGACTATCTAGAGTAGAAACGCCTCACGCTTCTACGTCCTATATGCAGTTTCCAATCTAGAATTTTCCTTCCCGATCCATGACCGGAAATATCTAAATATTACATTTATGGGTACAGGGTTTTCGTAAAAACTGTGATGTTAGCGGCTCATTTTCATCTACACGAAACCTATCAACTAACAAATGAGGGTCGGGCATAAGAGAAATAAGTAGATTAAGATAATCTTCAATACGACTGGTAATCACATCAGGATGGTACAGAAGAAAAAAATGTCGTAATAAATTTTCATTACCTATAAGTATGCGTCTCAAAGCTGCCACCTTGAAGGCCCACGTGTACGAAGATTGAATTAATTCACATTGGAATTGCGTTAATGGGGAAAAAAGGATCAGCGAATTGAACACCGTGTACTCACAGACGTACGGAGTCCTATCTAATCCTATTACATCTTCAAAATGAGATTTCCCTTATAAAATGGCCCGGGGGAATAAAACAGCTTTGCTTTGTGTTTGATTGAATTTCGGAAAGACCCGGTATTTTGCTATCATTTCTTTGGGGAAAATATACAAGTGTAGCACAAGTATAAATTTATTTAAGAGGTTTATGTCTCATCTGGACTCCAGCACAGTGAAGTTTCTAGTACTCGCAATAGTACCTCGTCCAAAATAACACATCCACAACATCCCGATTCCCATCTTTTTTTTTTTTTTCGACATTTTGATTGCGAAATTCGAACTACAGCTTGGTTTAGTGGCAATTATGTTTAGCTTAGCTAGTAGAAACCATGAAGTTTTACTAACAAAGCTAAAAATATTTGCCAATCATCATCATCATCATCATCAGGTCATTTGAGTCTCCACTACAGGAGCATGACCCTCTCTCGTTCGTCCTAGACGGAAGGAGGATTTGGCCTACACTCCCCACGCTGGCCAGACGGGTTGGGGAGGCCTGATCGATGTTTTATAATGTATTTCCCTTAGTCGCTTTGTACGACATCCACGGGAAGAGACGGAGTGATTCTATTCTTTGACGAGCTCGGTGGCGTAGCGGTCAATGACGCGGCTTCGACACCAACGTTCGTGGGTTCGATTCCCACATAGGACAAACATTTGTGTGCATGAACATGTCTGTTTGTCTTAGTCTGGGTGTTTTCTATGTATCATAAGTATGTATTTACAAAAAAAAAATGTATTTAAGTATGTTTATCAGTTGTCTAGTACCCATAACACAAGCTTCGCTTACTTTGGGGCTAGATGGCGCTGTGTAATTTGTATGACAATATTTATTTATTTATTATTATTATTTATTCTAGTCTGCCGGAAACCACACGGCCACTTGCCAATAACTCAAACCTAAAACCTATTTTTGGGAATCAAAATATGCGATGGGAATCGGTTTCAGCTTAGGCGGTAAGGCCCCTGAATGAGACAAAAATCCTTAACCAGTGTATGTTACTAGTACTGACATACAGCTTAGATAATGGTCCTTCACTATGGGCCTATCTGTAATAGAAGTAAAGTTACTGACATAGCTCTAAAGATTGGCAGACTGAAGTGGGAGTGGCAGGCCACATAGCACGCAGTACCTACTACTAGAATGTCAACCGCGGAGCGGAAAACATCATCGCATGACTCCCCTGATGAACGATGATAAAGATCGCGGGAAGCCGATGGATACAACTGACACAAAATCTATCATTGTAGAAGTCTTTAATCCAATTTTTCACCGGTTTGAGAATTATATTTCTTCATCTCAACCTAATTACCTGAGTCATTTCGACCACTCGGTAATATAATACCGAGACATTATACCGGGAAAAGGAAAAAAAATACAGTTTGTGCATACACCGAAAAAAATATTTCCCAGAGAAATTATTATTACTATTTTGTATAAACCACAAACAGATCTAAATACATATATCATAGGAACAATATAAAATCATAAAGGTATTATTAATTACAAACCCAACATAATGATTACAAATTATTTCAAGCACTTTGTAATCTTGCAGTGAAATTATGGAATTATTAATAATAGTTTTCGAGTTACAGCTTACGAAAGAACTTACAGAAAAGGTCAATTATCATGCTAAACCAGCTGATTACGTATAAAAGCAATGACCGGAATTTCTGAGATTATTAGTGTGGCGCCTTAGCGCGGTCAACGTAGTACCTACTATTACTTATACTGTGATATTGTTAGCGTTTTCTATGGGATGCGATTATTGTAAAGCACCATGCGGGTCGTGTGCTTATTTGTAATTTAGTGATGAAAAAAAAGTTATAAATTTAAGATAGCAAATATATATTTTTTCTTTTTGCCTAAATTGCTTCCATAGCTATTACGTGTCCATTTTTAACATTTATTAATTAATCTTTCTCTTTGAGTTATGAAAAGTAAACCAAAAGAAACAACAGTTTTGACGTAAAATATTTTTATTAAACATTTGGACGTGATCTATTTTGACCTCGGCAACCAATTAGCGTACAAAGGCTACCCGTTTGTTGGTCCCGCAGATTTAGAATAGACTAGATACAAATTCGCCATTAATAATAGTTCCGTTGCTCAATCGATTTAAAACTGTATGTATGCTTATACATATCATTGTGTGCATGTTTGTTATCCACACATAATAATTGTGGGCATTATTGCTATCTGACATAAATATAACTAAAATAATGTACATTTTAGATAAAATTGGATAGCAATAATGCCCAGAAATAATGTAGGTACAATTCGTAAAAAAAATATATAATTGGAATGCATTAGTGATGTGTTTCCGACTTTTATTTTCAACAACAAGACTCCATTTCGTTGTTACTCTTGAGCTGCAGCTGACCTATTAAACAGTAGCTTAACTCAGACGTTCTCATCCGACGCTATAACTTAGAGATTTGATGCCCGCTATACGATTCTAAGCATGTAAATTGAAAAGTGGCTTACGATCATATAGCGAAATATGTTTGTTGAGTCTATAACAAATTTGTTTGAAATTGAAATGAAATATGTTTTTATTGACTTCACAAAAACCAACGACAACAAAGCCTATTATTTAACGTGATGCCTATTGCCCATCGCTTAGCACTAAAGCTGCGCAATATCTATGCAGATGTTACGTAACACCGATATTCTGCGACAGCCAATTGGTGCCGAGATACTGCCTATAAGTATACTATTCGTGAACTGAAGACTTACGGTATCTAGCCGTTTCTAAGTCTGTGGCTCCTTCCCCTTTGCCCTTTAATGTTTTAAATAAATTGAAATCGAAGAAACTAACGACTAAGTTGAAAATAATATTATCCGAGTTCCTTTGAAGTTAGAACAAAGGCTGTAAACGAATTAACAAAATGAAATGCTATAAATGTGTGTACCTACTATTTAAGTTAGTAGGAAGTATTTTTTTTAATTTTTTTTTTATATTTCTGTATGACAATTTACTCAGCACCATCAAGTCCCAAATTAAGCGTAAAGCTTGTACTGTGGGTACTTGACAACTGATAAATGAACTTAAATACATTTTTTTTTTGTTAATACATATAATACATAGGAAACATCCAGACAAAGATAAACAGACATGTTCATGCACACAAATATTTGTCTTGTGTGGGAATCGAACCCACGACTCCGGAGTTAAAGTGGACATGGTTAGCCATTCGACCACCGGGGTCGTCTTTTAATATTACATTATAGGTTGAAATATACATTTAAAGGCTGTTTGGTCAGCATGTATTTGATTATGGTCATCGTCATCTGCCTGTATATCACTCAATACTACTCCACTCACTCATATATACTCGTACATATATAGGCAGTCTATATCCCCAATGCTTTTTAATATATGAAATTCTTTACTTTCCGCGTTCAACCACTTCCAGCCGCTTTTTAAAATCTTGATTTCATCTAGAGCATCCGACGTCTCGTCGCCGTCTTCTCTTGGAACCAGTGAGATTATTAATAATCTTATCAACTGAAACATATTATAGAAACTTTATACGGGTAACTTTAAAGTCTTTGAACTACCAGAAGAGAATAGTTTTCCCGACATTTCCTGAAGTTTTCCATGTTTCCTTTACAAAGCCAAAGCTTTTAGGCTTTAAGGGAAAAAGGTAAAATCTCAAACAAAACAGAAAATTTTGACATTGATAGATGCTTGGTAAATTGAGTAAAAAGATGCCTTTTAAAGAAATTCTTGTACATAGGATTTATATTTTAAAAAAGTATACCAAGATATTCATTCATTTATAATATACCTACTTTAATTCATTGTTATTATTTTTTATCGAAACTGATTCGAATTTGACAAAGGAAATTGGGCAACACAAAATCTCAATTTTCTCATAAAATCTGCTTGAAGCGCAGTTGTCCTTTCGATAATTTACGTGAAAGGGCGGAGGCGGAAATAGCACATGCCACACGAAGGCACTGTCCAACCCAAAATGTCCTATCTTTATGTGAATATGAATTTTGTTCAGTATAGAAGACATCAAGCTAACATTGCTGAGCGAAATGTCTCATGTCACTGCCAGTAAATTATTACAAAATGGGCTCATTGTTCGCATATATTGATGTGGTGTTGGCAGAAAATCCTCGCCATATCGTGGATTCGTCGACGGTTCCATAAAAACTACAATATCCGTGATAATATCACAAAAACTACTGTATCGATATTCTTCCACCATATTATCGATACAATGGCAACATTCAAGAACTAAATCGATCTGTTTCTGCAGTATTGCTCAAAGAAGGACATCAAAGAGTTATGGCAACGGAGCTCCATTATACTCCGCGGCGCAGTACAAAGGGCAGCCACAAATTTTTACGAGGGCAGCCAGCTACAAAAGATGCAATTAACGTTTTATCACCACCTCTAGCCGACCTCGTAAACACTTTTGGTGTTCCGTAGACTTGAGTAAGAATCGTTTGAGACTTTTTAAATTCAGAGTTCAAAATTGTTTTTTATTATTGAACATGTCTGTTTGTCTTGGTATGGGTGTTTTCTGTGTATTATAAGTATGTATTTACAAAAAAAAAATATTTAAGTACATATATCAGTTGTCTAATACCCATAACACAAGCTTTACGCTTAATTTGGGACTATATGGCACTAATTGATGTAAATTGTCCAGAAATATTTATTTATATTATTATATTTATTTATTAGAGGAGCTCAGATTTTTGCACGAGTGGAACTGCCATACACGGTTCATCTTTTTAGTGTGTATAAAAAGCGACCGTAATTGACTGATTATTTCAAACACAGCTCAAACAACTAGACAGATCGAGTTGAAATCTGGCATAGAGCTGTTATGAAGTAGGCATCCGCTAAGAAAGGATTTCTGAAAATTGGTACGAGATACTAGGATATGTACGTACGAAACCTCGGGCGCAAGCTAGTATATTATAATTTTATTTCGTTAGCACCTTTTATTATTAATCATAGAATAGCTTAAATATTTTTTTTTGTAATTGAGTCATAACATAAGTACTCTCTTACATTTTTTTGGTATTTGAAGCAATAGTCATTATCTGTAATATGCTTAATCAAAGTTATAATTTCAAAGGTAGAATTGGAAGGGTAACCTTGTATTTAGACTGTTTTACATCGGAGATCACGATTTTTTTCCTGTAGCAGCTTCCTCTTTTTCTTGTGGTTTCATTGATTTGTACTCTCCTTATGTGTAAGGAAACAGTTTCTCAGTTATACAGCAAATGCTTATAGATAGACTAGCAAAGTACCCGTGCTTCGCTACGGGATCACTCTTGATTTGCGTATATTTTTGTTAAGATTCCAGATATTTCATTTTTTCCTCTTATATGACTGTTTCGTATTGACCATTATTACAAACATGCACCATTTAGGTTAAGACGTCCCGGTAGACAATATTTTTGGCATTCGCACCATGAGCCAAAATTGCAAGGCTTCCAGGAGAACTTACTCGTAAGCAAGCTACATACAACTGATCATGAGAGAAACAGTCCTGTCTCAAGTCAACCCCAGCGACCTTTAGAGACTGCCCCCTGAGCTTTGTTAATGATCATAGCAAAGCACTTTTATGGAAAATTTAAGTCTCTTAAATTGAACGGGGTGGTCTGATGGAATAATGGGAAGGCGGGGTATAAAGAGAGATTCCTCAACAGCGCATCCCTTACTGTCCTCACTCAACAACTCGTCGTTCCAGTTGTTTAATACGTGAACAATGGTGGCACGAACCTCCTGATGATACACCTCCGTTCCATGCAAGTGGTAGGAGATGGAGCGGAACAGGCCAGCTCCATCACCTTCCACAGCTATAATGGTATGGGACATCATCACACCTTCCACAAGTATACATTTAATCAATCTTGACGTCATTGTTAAAAAATACCGAAATTCTTATATTAAGTAGGTAAACCCCACAAAGTCGGTACTTGGAATAGGTTTTTCAATTAGTTTTATGCACCAAATGTAGCTTCATTTGAAGGACGCAGTTTTTTTACGCCCTACGCGCGCGATGGACAACCCCCGGGGGTAACTATTGGGATGAGGTGAGCGATATACCGTCATGGATAACCCCATGGTTTGAAATAATCTCTCGTATATACCCTTTCCTTAATAACGAAAGCATAGCGCTCTGTACAAATGCTAGGTATAGCGCCATCTAGTAATGAGTTAATTAAAATATATATATAACATTTTTAGACATTTCTTGGCTTGGCGCTGGTCAAAAGTTAATCACTAACCCATTAACCCTATTTTTATGAACAGCTATTCAACCAAGTCTCAAAATCGTAGGTGAATCGATTTCCAAAAAGAGAGTTTTTTTTTCAACCCCTATTTTCAACCTCTTAGGGGTGAAATTTCGGAAAATTCCATCTTAGTGCGCGCTTACATTATAGGGAACACATATCCAAAATCAGTGGTCTGGGCTGTGCGGTGACAAAGCCTTTTACTATTTAGCTTTTGTCCGCAGCTTCGCTCGCGTGAAATTTGCGCATTTTAGATTATCCAAGTCAAGTCTAACACGCAACGCAACCACCTTCAAGTAGTACCTTTAATTGTACTAAATACGGATGCAAGAACTTTCCAGTTAACTACTACACCCGTCCCACCCTCGCCATGCCGGCCGCCCGTGATCGTATAAGCACTTATTGAAGCCAAATACAAACACACAAGTCTTATTCCATCAGCCTAAAAAGGATAAATCAAAGTTTAAAAAAATTACATGATAATGGTCACGTTAGCCACGTTGAATTTTAAAATCGTTTTTGTTTTCGTAATCAGCGACCCGATAAAATATAAAAACAATAATATCCTTGATGATTTTCAGACTTTTTGACCCCATTTTACACCTTTTTTTTTGGGTTGAATTTCAAAAAATCCTGAAACACGTGTTCACTCATTTATCTATAGAAGTACTCATGTAAAGTTTAGGATAAAATTGTCTAACTAATCTCATTTTCCTACACAAACTGTGGGACCTCTGTTTCACTCTCTTAGGGGTAAAATTTTAAAAATCCTTTCAAGTCATTTCGTGTCCACCATGTTATATTTTCAAATCGATTCCATTTTCGTAATTGACGTCCCAGAAAACCATATAATCAACACCCATATCGATATTATAACATTTCAACCCCATCGCACCCCCATAGGGGTGATTTTATGTCACGTCGGCTATGTTGGATTATAAAATAGTTGTTGTTTTCGTAATCAGCGACCCGATAAACCATAAAAACAATACCCATGATGATTTTCAGATCTTTTCACCCCATTTTACCCCTTTAGGGGTTGAATTTTGAAAAATCCTGAAACACGTGTTTACTCATTTATCTATAGAAGTACTCGTGTAAAGTTTCGAATAAAATAGTCCAACTAATCTTGTTTCCCCATACAAACTTTGGACCCCCGATTCACCCCCTTAGGGGATGAATTTTGAAAAATCCTTTCTTAGTGCACCCCTAGACGTCATAAGGAACGTACTTGTCAAATTTGGAATCTCTAGACCCAGCAGTTTGGGCTGTGCGTTGATTAGTGAGTCAGTCAGTCAGTCAGTCAGTCAGTCAGTGAGGACAAAGCCTTTTATTATTATAGATTTAGAATGTGATGTCAGAAATGTAACGAATATACCTACATACATTATTAACGATATAACGTTTGATACTTGATAGCTAAATGCAAATCCGGCTCGAATGATCAAACGTTCCATACTGCGGTAATATAGCACGTCGAGGTTTGGTTTCTCAAATGCTCGCCAATTAATATGCAACCATATTTGAATCAAGAACAAAGAAGATACATTCACTGTACCAAATATGTAACAATTGCCGTATGCATTAATGCAAACAATCTGAATAAGTTGCCGGAGTTGCCAATAAGTTGCCGGAGTCGGTCCTGATTTTACCCGACACTAAATTCAAACAGCTTATTAAGACCACCCTATGTAAAAAGGCTTACTACAGGACCGACGATTACCTTAATGATAAAAATGTATGGCAAATTCTCGGCACAGGATGTGAAGCACAGGCGTCTTATCTTTACAAGTAGTATTGTGGATATACATATTTAGACTTTATACAATATGTATATACACTCTATACTATGATTTTTTATATTTTTATATTTTTTTACTATTTTATTTTACTTGTTTTTTTATTTTTTATTATCTCTATTATTTTGGTTGACATACCATTTTTTTTATTGTACATTGACATTATTTTTATTGTATTATGATAATATTGTATGGCTATTTAAAAAAAAAAGACCTATATTGACAGAGTTTCTTTCGGCATTTCTTCTCGTCAATGGTCATTCCGAAATGCTGGTAGATAAAAAATATACCTAATTGTAAAAGACGTGTCTAAGTGCCCGCGAGGGCCCACAGAATAAAGAATTTTGACTTTGACTTTGACTTTGAATTTCATTTAGCCTTTTGTATAATGGGCTATTTGACCAACATTTTCTTCGGTTTTATATATATTTTTTTTTTCAGGCAAATTACACAGCGCCATCTAGCCCCAAAGTAAGCGAAGCTTGTGTTATGGGTACTAGACAACTGGTATACATACGTAAATACATTTTTTTTTTGTAAATACATACTTATGATACATAGAAAACACCCAGACCAAGACAAACAGACATGTTCATGCACACAAATGTTTGTCCTGTGTGGGAATCGAACCCACGAGCGTTGGTGTCGAAGCCGCGTCATTGACCGCTACGCCACCGAGCTCGTCATATATATAAGGGCGTCATAATAATAAAACCACACGTGAAATAATTACTTTGCTAGAACAAAAATCTCTCGAGATATGTTAATTTGAAAATTACAATTTTCGACTTTCCCGAAAACGGCTACTAGGTTATGACGTCACAAGCAAGTATTTTGTATACAGCAAATCGGAAATTTGTGCGACAGCTATGTTAAATATTACATTTATGTAATCAGTATCATAGTAAACGTTATAGTATTTTTATTGCTTCTCCAAAGGAAATATTATTTTTTTATTAATTTAATAATTTTAAAATGGACTTTCCCACTAAATTTGGATCTATTCTAAAATAAGTTGGACTGAAGATATTAGATTGAAAGTTTGGAGATCTTTATAGTTTTGTGTATTTACGATATTGTTAAATAATTTATACAATTTTTGAACATTGTCAAATAGCCGATTGAAGGCCACTAGATTTCCCACATTTAACGCTGAAATTATTGAATGTTATTGCGTCACAATTTTATTTTTATAAAATGCATGGGACTAGTTTGATGTAAAGTAGTTACTTAGTTTATAGATAAATAATTATTGCTCGCATTGCTGGCAACGCTGCTAACGCTGCAGCTCACGTAACCTCATTCACTCGCGGGAACACAAGTACAATAATCCTCACTTAATAGTATTGACTATTGACTATGATTTGGCTACTTAAACTTGTCCTCCAATGAATCATTGTCACTGGTTATATAATAATCGTTCCACGTTCGACGGAACCTAGATGTAGGGGCAATAGAAAAATATTCTACAGAACACTACATCAAGAAACGATTCAGACTTATCAGATATTTTTTTCGCTTTATCTTTATATAAATTCCTTCTCGCCACGGGAGCATCCTCGCCTACATACGCGTTACAGCTATTGACTCAAGTGTTATGGTAGCCTACGAACGGCCGTACTGCCGGTAAGTGGTCGGCAAGTGTTTATAGTAATGGCGCTAGTGCCCGCAGTGATTATACGAATTAAGTGGCCATGTTTCCTGTGTGGTGTACTGCACAGGGAGAATTCAACGTGGTGGGTCGGTTTTTAAGTTAACATTAAGGGGTTTGGATTTGGAGCGCCTGTTATTAGAAATGTTCGTGGAACGCGTTTCATGTATTTTTGACGAGCTCGGTGGTCGAATGGCTAAAAATGGCTACTTTGACTTTGAGGTCGCGGGTTCGATCCCGCACGAGACAAATATTTTTGTGCATAAACATGTCTGTTTATTTTGGTCTGGGTGTTTTCTATTATGTATGTAGTTACAAAAAATGTATATATTTAAGTATGATATCAGTTATCTAGCAACGTTAGTATAAGCACAATATAAGTAATAGTACAGTATGGCCACTCTCTGCCGCTCTCTCGTGTCGACCTCACCTCCCCTCTGAGACGAATCAGGAACAGTTTGTATGGCGCCGCACGCTCACACGCTCACTCACGCTCTGCACAGACGTCATTGTTTATGTAGTAGTTAGCGGCGCGACATTTGTATGGAATGGCCGGGGTGTGGTATAAGCTTTGCTTAGTTTGGGTCTAGATGGTAGTGTATAATGTGTCTGCAATATTTATTTATTATTTTTATAATAAAGACACGGCTTCATTATAAAAATAATAGCACTATAAAAATAAATAGCAACTGGGAGTTTGGAGCGAAGTGCTAATGGCACGAGAATCTCTCCTGTATTGCCACTTATACTGATATGATGCTTGGTAACACCAAAGTAATCACTCATCCGTTCCTTACAATATAAAAACACACTTGACGCCTTTAATCAACTCTTTGCTGTTGTCTCTAGGTTGTAGTACAATTACTTATACTATGCTCTAGGGAAACCTAAGATTGAGACAGATAATTTATTATACACCTACAGCTTAAGGCTTCTCAGAAAAAACTCTTTCGAATTGCACGGGACGTTCCTGACTATGATGCATAGTACTATAGAAGGACGTCGAATGTGGGCATTATCTCAAACAACTCCACCCAGGGTAGAATCGCAAACTTAGATGTTTTACTACATATTCGTTCTACCTACTTAAATTGTGGTAAGAAAGCAAGTTAATTGCCCGGTATTCACTCAGTCCTGCGCCATTTACCGTCACGGCAAGACTTTAGCTCTAATCAAAAGCAATTATTAAAAAGTTGTAGGTACTATTTTATGTTTTCCTGTGTGTTTACGTTCTTCTCCTTTCTTTGCGTACTGCATGTTATATAATTATGGTACGCATGTATTGAGTAAGCGCTTTGTAGGCAATTTTAACTGCCGTGATGTTGGCATATAGCCCGTCTATATATAAAATTTAACATAGTATCACAACTAGTAACGAAGCTACCTTTCGTGCACGGCCGAATGGTATTTCTATATAAACGCTCGTAACACGAAATATCGCTCGCGCGCTGCCACCCTCGCTGCCAACGGGGAAACTCCTTCCATACTGGTGACCTCACTCATTCGCAGAAACACAACAATCCTCAAGGGTATTGTTATTTGGTTGCGGTTTCTATGAGGTGGAGGTAGTTGCCCAGTCGAGCAGTTTAAACTTACGCTGTGTTTTAAAAATAAAAATAAGCCAAGAAATTAAAAAAAAACACATTCATACTATTCAAAGCTCCACTCTATGAAAGATGCTCTACATCTTTTGACTTTTCAACTCCATCGTTTGAGGGGCGACCCGTATCCCAGCAGTGGGCTGAATAAGCATTGACGACTGCGACCATTCATGAGCATGTCATGAGGCACATATGTAATGTGTACATGACACTACAAAAATGAAGTAATTAACAGAAAATCGAGTACCAGTACGTGAATCATTACATCATTCGCCGCCTCGATGAAATGGGGACACGATTCAAGTTCAAGCAAGGGGAGTAAGTAGAACAAGCCAAGGCCGCTCTTGGAATATGTAACGTGGTGCGATCGATAACGCGGTGCTCGTGGTAAGTGGTCGGTGAACCGAGTTGGCTCGAATCTTACTAGGTGTGCACGACAGAATAAATTAATTAGAGTAATAAAAACAATTATGTATACATAGTAAATATAGCGCAAGTCATATAAAAGTATAACCAAATACCTAAGATAGGAATAAGTGTTTTCGTTTTCGTTTTGTATTAGATATAAGTGAATGTTAAAATATGTAAATGTTATAAGTATAACTGTAAAATTGAGAAATAAAGAAATTGAAGCTTCGTGTAAATTATTACCCCATAGAGGTGTGAACAGCGCGGCGGCCGCGTAACACTGGCAGCGAGGGACTCACGTCAGGTTATATTTATAACCTCGCATACGAGTAAAAGAGACTACGAGCCCTCGCGCACAGGCCGACCGCCTTAGTGTGATAATTAATACATAAATATGGAAAATAGATTAAAGTTAATAACGTAGTATAAGTTAGAATAAGTAAAATGTATTAGTTATAAGAAATATTAAGAAATAAATAAACGATTCGCTGAGGGGTGGGGGAATGCAGGCGGGGGCGGAGGTACGCCTCCGCCCAGTATAAATATAGGATCAAGTCGCCGTACAAGACACAACCGATCGAGACTCCGAGCGAAGCAGACCACTAGAAGAAAATAGAAAAAAGAAATCAAGAAAACTAGAAAACTAGTCTACTGACTGCATTCCTCAACCCAGCGGCGCTACAAAAATAAAACGGTGTATTGTTTCTGACACCGCACCACCGCATCGGTGTATCGTTTCTGACACCGTTACGGCTCACCTCACCAACGTCAAATTTATACAGTCCACTCTTTAACATCGAAGGCCCACGCTACAACCGCAACATTGTTTGGTCCTTCTGGAAGCCGGATCACTGATCTAGAAGAAAGAAAATTACAAGATGGTCGTCACTAGAAGCGAACACGGAAAGAAGACTTCAGCTACGTCAGGCAGCGGCGACACCACAACGACACCTGAAACAGACGCAACAGCGACCACGTCGGGCACTGGCACCACGGCGACCTCGTCAGGCACGGGTACTACGGAAGCTACGGCCGGCACCGGCACAACCACAAACACCGGTGCAACGGCCTCATCCACCGGCACGGCGAGGCCACCAGACACGTCGGGTATCAAGGCAACACCCGCCGCCAGCACCGCCACAGTCGTCGAGCGTCAGCAAACAGAATTGATGCCGCCACCAGCAACTACGGAAACGCTAAGGCCCGCTCGGTCACGCCGATCTGAAGCCTCCCGCAAGAAGCTCCTCGCGGAGTTGGAGGCTAAGGAAAGGCTGGCTGAGTTAGAGCTGAAGCGGATCCGCGCCGAAGCAGCATTAGAACAAGCCAGACAAGCCAGATTAGAAGCTGAATCTTCATCGGAGTCAGAAGCAAGCGATGACCTAGCGCCGCAAAGGATATCCGATTG
Organism: Hypsopygia costalis; assembly: GCA_937001555.2. Classification (NCBI taxonomy): domain Eukaryota; kingdom Metazoa; phylum Arthropoda; class Insecta; order Lepidoptera; family Pyralidae; genus Hypsopygia; species Hypsopygia costalis. Next base: position 33,161,333 of record OW443329.2, read on the forward strand.
GTTCGAGAGGCAGCCCACACAGAAGAAGCAGCTGCCGCCCGTGGAAGAGGCTGACAACGCACCGCCGGCAGAAAGAGACACAGCGATAGAGCTACATCCAGTCAACGAAATTGAAGGAGGCCTGGCTGCGCGCACATACACAATGCGCGAGCAGCAGAACAAAGAAGCACAGACCCGTCAAGTTTCGTCGATGGACGTTACGTCGCTGGCCGCCGCGTTAACAGAAGCCATCCACACCAGCAAATCGAAGAGGAATTATATACCGGACTTGCCTCAGTTCGGCGGCCTAACAACAGAATGGCTGCCGTTCAAGGCGAGTTATAGCGAATCCGCAGCGAGCTTCACGGCGAGCGAGAACGTCGCCAGAATAAGAAGAAGTCTAAGGGGAACCGCTTTGGAGGCAGTCAGTGCCCTCCTCATCAGTCAAGCCCACCCCGAAGTCATTATAAGCTCGCTGGAGAGAAGATTTGGAAGACCTGACACATTACTTATGTGTGAAATGGAGAAGATGAAGACTCTCCCTCGACTCGCGGATAGCCCGCGAGACCTGTGCATCTTCGCAAGCCGCATCGCTAACACCGTAGCTACGATTGAATTACTGAAGCGGCCGCAGTACCTACACAACCCCGAGATACTGCGACTCATCGTCGACAAGTTGACGCCTATACTACGGAACAAGTGGTACGACTACGCAGCTACGAGCGAAGATACGCCAGAATTAAAGAAAATAGCAGAATTTCTCAACAACGAAGCCGACAAATGCGCCCCTTACGCAGCGCCCGAGTCGACTAACGAAAACAGAAACATAAGAAGAAAAGTTGAACGTGCTTACACCGTCACTACAGAAAACAACGCGGAGCCTACAGAAGAAAAGACTTCGTGTGCCTGCTGTCAGGGACATCACCGGCTACCAGCGTGTCCGCGATTTCTCAAAGCGGACACGAACGAGCGCTGGGAGATCGCGAAGAAGAGTCATATATGTTTCCGCTGCCTCGTCAACAAGCATCGCCGCTCCGTATGCCGCGCCAAGACCTGCGGCCACAACGGCTGCCCTATGCGCCATCATCGCCTCTTACACCACGAGAGACCACCAGCAAACGAAGCAGCACAGCCACGGCCACAAGACAAAGCCGAACAAGTCGTCGCGTCGGCGATTGAACAAGTAGCAAGCAACAAGACGAAGGCAAGCCGCGCGTATCTGAAAATCACACCAGTTACGCTGCGCGGCCCGCAAACTACAGTTCAAACCTACGCGCTACTCGACGAAGGGAGCACCGTGACTATAATAGATTCTTCGCTAGCCAGCACGCTCGGCCTTGATGGACCTACAGAACCGATGTGGGTACAAGGAGTGAGCGGGACAGAGATAGCACACGACAAGAGCAAGAGAGTGAACGTCAGCATAAGGGGCAGACACACCGACAACGAGCTGCAGATACGAAACGCACACACCGTCGCAAGTCTGGACTTCACTACTCAGTCAGTGAGCGAGCAAGAAATAAGGGGCTGCTCACACCTAGAAGATATCAAGCACGAACTATTGTACATCAACGCCACACCCAAGCTGCTGATCGGGCAAGACAACTGGGAGCTCATCGTATCGCGCGACATAAGACAAGGACGGCGCGATCAACTCGTCGCATCGAAGACTCTTCTGGGATGGGTGCTACACGGCTGCCGTACTTCACAAGCGGCGCCTGTAGCATTCTGCTGCACGCACCTCACACAAACCGAGCGTGCAGATCCCATAGAAGAGATGATGAAGAGGTACTTCGCTCTAGAGTCGCTGTCTATCGAACCAAGGAAACAGGATAGCGACCCCGAACTACAAGCGCTCAAAATATTAAAAGAAAAAAGCCGGCGTCTACCCGATGGCAGATACGAGACAGGACTACTGTGGCGCGAGCAGGTTACTAATGTACCTAGTAACCGACCGGACGCGCTCAAACGTCTATACACACTCGAGAAGAAACTTGATCGCGATGAAAACCTAAAGAAGAAGTATGAAGAACAAATTACCAACATGCTGTCGTCGAACTACGCTGAACAAGCAACAGCACCATCCAACGAGAGAACCTGGTACCTGCCGCACTTCGCAGTCTGCAACCCGGAGAAACAGAAGATACGAGTGGTCCATGATGCTGCGGCTAAATCACACGGCCGCAGCCTCAACGACATGCTCCTACCCGGGCCAGACCTACTGCAGTCACTACCAGGCGTCATCATGAGGTTCCGTCAACATGGCATTGCTGTATCGGCCGACATCAAGGAAATGTTTATGCAGATCAAGATCCGAGAAGAAGACAGAGACGCGCTCCGCTTCTTGTGGAGGGGCGGCCGACGAGAGGGCGCACCGGAGGAGTACCGTATGACTTCCGTCATATTCGGTGCATCGTCGTCGCCATGCACCGCACTCTATATCAAGAATAGAAACGCACAAGAACACGCGGCCGAATACCCAGAAGCCGCGCGAGCGATAGAAAGAAATCACTACATGGACGACTATCTCCAAAGCTTCCAGACGAAGGGCGAAGCGAAGCGGATAACTAGAGACGTCGACTACGTGCACAAACAAGCCGGTTTTCAGCTACGCGGATGGTCCACAAACAACAAAGAAGCTGTCAGTAACGTCGCAGACTGCGTAGAGCGAGAGGGAACTACAGTCGCCATCGGCGGGAGCGAGATTGAGAAGACACTCGGCTTGCTATGGCACACGAAAGAAGACTGCATTCGCTTCAAACTCAATGTACGCAGAGCTCCGCCCGAGGTGCTGGATGACTTGCGCCCTCCGACGAAGAGAGAAGCCCTCAGCATTATAATGTCGATTTTCGACCCACTGGGCCTCATCTCGCCTGTTACCACGCCAGCGAAGCGCATCATGCAAGACACGTGGCGCTACAAGACAGGCTGGGACGACACAATTCCGGAGGAGCTACAAAAAAGATGGAGTGATTGGCTACGACAGCTACGTGACCTAGGAAACCTAGGCATACCCAGGTGCTACGACTCCGAGCCAGCAGCCCGCTACGAGCTACACACCTTCGTAGACGCAAGCGAGGAAGCCTACGCCGCCGCTGTCTATTGGCGGATGACGCGCATGGACGGCAGTATCAAAGTCGCGCTTGCAGCAGCCAAGAGTCGGGTCACACCTACGAAGCTCGTCTCAGTACCTAGGCTGGAACTACAAGCGGCAGTCCTCGGCGTTCGTCTCGCTAGAGCGGTAGCGGAAGAACACGATTACGAGATAGCGCAGAAAACGTACTGGAGCGACTCACGCACAGCGCTAACGTGGATACGCGCCGAGCCCCGCACATACAAGACGTTCGTAGCTCACCGTCTCGCCGAAATTGAAGACTCCACCAAGAAGAATGAATGGCGTTGGCTGCCATCGGCTGACAACGTAGCGGACGACGCCACAAGGGCGACACCGGCGAATTTCGACGCGCAACATAGATGGTACGACGGGCCGCGATTCCTGTATCAATCGGAATCGACTTGGCCCGTAGAGAACAAAGTCGAAATTCCTGCGACCGGCGAAGAAAAGGGACAAGAAAAATGCAACACACTACAGCGACAAGAACACGGTCACTTACCCGACATCGAACGATTCTCCCGATGGACAAGGCTACTACGAGCGACCGCGCGAGTTCTGCAATTCGTCGATCTGTGCCGCGGCAAGACCAACGATCCGGCGAGACAGCTGATTGCGGCGGCGAAGCGAAAACGAACCCGAGCAAACGAAGAAAAAGACGGAAAATGGAACGAACCCGCACCTCGAAACCGCAAGCCGGCCAAACCAGCCTCCGCGCCTGAAGGGAAAAATAAGTTTCTCACGTTGGACGCACAGTACTTGGTCGCAGCAGAACAATTATGGATCCGCGCCTCGCAGGAAGATAGCTATAAGAGCGAGAAAGAGAGAATAAAGAAAAACCAAACGCCGACTAAGAATGATCGTCTAGCCGCGCTGAGTGTGTACATCGACGAGAATAATATAATACGCCTCAATAGCAGAATAGCAGCGGCCAACGACATACCTCAAGAAACGACGCGCCCGGCTGTGCTACACGGCAAGCATAGCTACACCAAGTTGTACATAGCCTATGTACATGAAAAGCTACACCACGGAGGATCGGAGATAGTCGTGACCGAGCTGCGCCAACGTGTGTACATCATGAAAATAAGACCAGCTGTGAAAGGAGTCATCGCCCGCTGCGCCGTCTGCCGTCTGAAGAAAGCAAAGCCTGCGGTCCCTTATACCGGGGATCTGCCGGCCGCACGATTAGCTCATCATGTACGACCTTTCACCTTCGCAGGCCTAGACTATCTCGGACCCTTCGAGGTAACAGTGGGCCGTCACCGAGAGAAGAGGTACGTCGCGCTCTTCACGTGCATGACTTCGAGGGCGGTTCACCTGGAGGTCGCCGCCTCACTCAGCACCAGCTCCGCCATCTGCGCCCTCCGCCGCTTCATTGCCAGGCGAGGGTGCCCTACCGAGCTGTGGAGCGACAACGCCACAGCCTTCCGAGGTGCAGACCGCGAGCTCACCGAGGCGGTGAAAGAGGAAGCCGCAGCGCGCCGCATCAACTGGCGCTTCCTGCCCCCTGCCGCTCCATTCATGGCAGGGGTCTGGGAGCGCATGGTGCGCACGGTGAAGGAAGCCCTACGAGTCACGCTGCACGAGCGTTACCCGAGCGACGAGACGCTGCAAACACTGCTGGCCGAAGTAGAGATGACGGTCAACTCTCGACCGCTCACCCACGTTGCGGTGACCCCCGATGACCCACCGGCGCTGACCCCGAACATGATCCTGCTCGGGCCCGACTGCCACACGCCCGGCCCCGGCACTTTCACCGAGCACGACGGCAACGCGCGCCAACACTGGAGGCGCGCCCAGCTGCTCGCCGACACCTTCTGGCGACGCTGGGTGCGCGAGTACATGCCGCTACTCCAAAACCGGCGGGAGCCTCACAGCAGCGGCGTCGGTCCAGTCGTCGGAGACGTCGTGATCATCTGCGACTCCAACCTACCTCGCAACACGTGGCCACGGGGACGCGTAACGAAGACCTACCCTGGCAGCGACGGCGTGGTACGCGTCGTGGACGTCACCACCAGCAAGGGACACATTCTGCGGCGGCCCACCAAGAAGATCGTCGTGCTACCAGTGGGATCGCAAGGCGACGGCGGGAGAAATGTGCACGACAGAATAAATTAATTAGAGTAATAAAAACAATTATGTATACATAGTAAATATAGCGCAAGTCATATAAAAGTATAACCAAATACCTAAGATAGGAATAAGTGTTTTCGTTTTCGTTTTGTATTAGATATAAGTGAATGTTAAAATATGTAAATGTTATAAGTATAACTGTAAAATTGAGAAATAAAGAAATTGAAGCTTCGTGTAAATTATTACCCCATAGAGGTGTGAACAGCGCGGCGGCCGCGTAACACTGGCAGCGAGGGACTCACGTCAGGTTATATTTATAACCTCGCATACGAGTAAAAGAGACTACGAGCCCTCGCGCACAGGCCGACCGCCTTAGTGTGATAATTAATACATAAATATGGAAAATAGATTAAAGTTAATAACGTAGTATAAGTTAGAATAAGTAAAATGTATTAGTTATAAGAAATATTAAGAAATAAATAAACGATTCGCTGAGGGGTGGGGGAATGCAGGCGGGGGCGGAGGTACGCCTCCGCCCAGTATAAATATAGGATCAAGTCGCCGTACAAGACGATGTCTGTAATTACTTTCAGTGTCATGTATTTGTAGTCCGTTCGCTTGTTGTTCGTATTTGGTCCGTATTCGGGTGCATTTGCTTGCATATTGTATAATATCGTATTGCGTCCGTATATCGTGTTGTGTCCATATAGTGTGGTGCTATATGTAAATGTATCTTGCTCGGTAGGCCATTGAAGCCACTGCCGCGCGGCCAAGTGCGTGCGTGTCGGCTAGTACCTCGAGAGGTCGTGTCGACACGTACCCGCTGGCTGCGTGGCAGTGGAATCAATCAGAGTAGTATTGTCCAGCCTACTTTGAGTGTGTTGTCTATAGTGCATTGTCTGTATTGTATGTTTTGTATGTTGGGTAGGGGGCTTTCGCTAGCGGCTGGGCAAATGTCTGTTTAGTCGTTGCCTTTGGGCGCGGGAACAGGCAGAGGCCCGCTGCGACCCGAAACATAAAAACAAACATAAATAATATTTTCAATGTAACAAAAATCAAAATTAAACTTACTGTCGTGTTGACTAGGTGTTTCGATTGCGGCTGGATCAATGCATGTTGACTGTTGTCGTTTGGCAGCGGGAACATGCAGGGGTCCGCTGCAATCTGAAACAAAAGAAATACTGTCAATTAACTGTCTCATATATGTCGTTTCAATGTTCTATTCGTTGTCCGTCATAAAATTGTACTGTATCTGTGTCGTCCTAATGTCAAATTTGTTTGTACATTATTCGTCATATTATTGTCTGTAATTGTGTCGTGTTATGTATCGTATCCGTCATAATATTATTGTTTTAAACAACTTGTGTATGAGTGTGAGTCGTCCCATGTTGTTTAGTCGTTTGTTCGTTTAGTCAGTTCAGTCTACCACACCATTCCCCCCCCACACCCGCGCATGCGTGGTAAAGTTTCGCAGGGGTTGACGCCCCTGCAGTTTGGCCCGGGCAAAGAGCGTCTAGCTCGAGGCCCGTACGCGCTTCGGCGCACGATTCCACTGACTGACGTACAAGACACAACCGATCGAGACTCCGAGCGAAGCAGACCACTAGAAGAAAATAGAAAAAAGAAATCAAGAAAACTAGAAAACTAGTCTACTGACTGCATTCCTCAACCCAGCGGCGCTACAAAAATAAAACGGTGTATTGTTTCTGACACCGCACCACCGCATCGGTGTATCGTTTCTGACACCGTTACGGCTCACCTCACCAACGTCAAATTTATACAGTCCACTCTTTAACATCGAAGGCCCACGCTACAACCGCAACACTAGGGTTATTAGTCGATTCGCACGAATTGTGTTAGTACACTAGTAAATATCATTTGTGCCAATCGCCTTAGAAAAAAATATTGATATCTGAAAGGGTCGTTTCGCACATCTCATACAAGTTTAGTTTGTGCGAATTCATTGGTTAGGTTAGGTTAGGTTAGCTAGGCATTTCATTTTTTGTCTAGTTTCTAAATGCAACATTACTTATGAATACTAAAAACTCCTATGTGGTCCATATTTCACTCTATATCATCCGAGGTCAAGTCGCATCCGGGGTAGTATACTATTCTGATTTGGTAGCAACAAGCGTACATACCTACAATTTTGCAATTCATGTTATTGGGATCGATGTGTTAGGTAACAACTCAATGTTTCAGCTACCCAATAGTGTTAGATACTTAAAGTCCGTAGTACACGGCTGTTGAGCTTCACTTGACTAGCCATCTCTTTAGGCTTTTAATGCCTTATTTGCCATACTTTTGTCTCTCACGTTGCTATCAGGGGAGTTCAAATTCCAAAAGCTTCCTACTCCTACTAATTTCTTCTGATTAAATTCGTTGTGAGTTCCAAGGCAGTCGTAGTTGTACCCGTTCACTGTTCATTGCCTTTTTTGGGGTCGCCGCTGGTAATCCTGGCTACACAGGAGGCACAGTGGTGGGAATGTGTGGTGGGGCCAAAAAAAATAAATTACATTCTATAGTATGACAAATACACAGATCAATTGTCCTGTTTACGCGTGAAAGAGTAACAAAGATACATACATTCATACTTACAATCGTAGCTTCACCCACAGAATAATATATAATAAAATAAAAATAAGTGAATTTATATTGCATTATAAATTGTAACCAATGTTGCAGGCTAATTAAAATAAGATAGCTAATTGATTCAGGTGTTATTTCGCGGAAGTCAAATTTACAGGCAACTTGATCTACACTACTTTGCGTACTACTACTATGCGTATAGTGTAGATCAAATTGCCTAAAATAAGCAACTTCAAGTTTCAAAAAGGTCATCTAATATCGAAAAACAATGTGGTCCTGATAAATAGACATCATAGTGAAACAGACTCGGCTCCAACAAAAGGGTGGACAAACGGTACAAAGCCAGCGATGGAGCCGGCGATAGCCGCCACGCGCCGACCGGCGGCGGCACAAAAACTATTGTTGGAGAAAGAGTGTGAACATCTCGATAAGAACTAGTGACTGTGGGGCTAAGAAATGTTATGAGCTGTGAGTCTGCAGTCTGCACTATCACTGTATATTTTACTTTTATTTTATACATAAATTATACTCAATACTCAATTATTTGGAGTGGATTTATATTTTTGAACCCGAAAAAGAACAGCAATTTTGTGAATGGGTGTTTGAAAATGAGAAGAGGCCAACAAAAGTGAGGCAGGCGAGAAACGTTGGTAAAAAAATGATCGCGTTTTTTTTCTCAGCTACGGGTCCCATCTGCGCAATTCCATGTGAAGATCAAAAGAGTGTTAATGCGGAGTGGTATTCTACCATTTGTTTACCCAGGGTGTTAGAAAACGTTCGCGAAAGATGACCAAAAAGCCGCGTTCTCCTACATCATGACAACGCTTCTTCATACACGGCCAACAAAACAAAGTCATTTTTAGCTTCCGAAAAAGTACAACTCGTCACCCATCCTGCACATAGCCCCGACCTGTGTGTGATTTCTGTATTTTCCCCAAAATCAAAGATTTGATGAGAGGTTTCATTTTTACCAACTCCAAAGAGGCAGTGATAGCGTTCAATCAGCACGTAGAAAACATGCCTTCAGATCTGTGGTCCTGCTGTTTAAATAAATGGTTCGATCGCATGAAAAAATGTTTAAAATGTAAAGGAGAGTATTTTGAAAAGCATTATACATAATATTTTGGCTATAACATATTGTTGTTGTTGTTGTTGTTGTAAATATCTTTATTGTACAAAACATATTTCAGTACACAGAATAATAAGAAATGTTGACATACAATTTGTACAAAGGCGGACTTATCCCATAAAGGGATCTCTTCCAGCCAACCTTTGAGCATATTAAATGACACAACAAAAATAATAGGAGGAGTATCCATAAGGTCAGAACTATGTTAGGACATATAAGTAAGTATAATAAGTAAGAGAACATCATGAATAAGTAAGCCTTCTACTTTTGTAGAAGTGCCGATATCACCAAATCTATACCTCACCATATGCACACTCGTACAATTTGAAGATATTAATTATATAAATGTAAATTACAATCACAATTATGAAAAGTGACGAACTCGTAGCCTTTAGGACCTGTCACAAGCGAACTTCTCCAGTGCCGACTTAAAGGAATGGATTGTAGGAGCCTTTCTCAAAATATTGGGTAATGCGTTCCAGAGCTTTGCGGCCCTCACTGTAAACGAGTTAGTATTAGTACTGTGGAGAGGGATTTCCAAGATCATATCACCTTTACAACGCAGACGACATTGTTTTGTTAAGTTGCGCAAAACTTTTAGTGTGACCTACGTATATAGACAAGGAGTGCAGAATGCTAATACTTTTTAAAAAAATACGCATAGAAATACATTAAATCAATAAAAAAAAACATTACACACACTACCATGTATTTGCCACACACACACGTATATATACTCTTTTGATTATTGTTAAAGTCATAATTTCAATTAATGTACTTTTAATTCAGTCACAAATGGGAGGTTGTAACAGTATTCTGGCGACTCCAATTAAATTGGTAAGGTTAGGCCTCAAACATAGGCAGTAAATTAACAAAAGGGCGCATAACAGAGAGAAAAAGTCGCAACTGTAACTAGGGTCCTTAAAAACGGAATTAAATTATTTCACATTCTATTTTTAAAATGTTTGAATAAGATAATATAATAAAATCAACGATAACCTTTATGTTCGATTTTCCCTCATCTCAATTTAATCACAAGATTTGGAGCACCTTTAAGTTGGATTCAATCAATCGGAAGAGGAGCTTTCCATCTTAATTTAGTTAATCTTCGTGATTGAGAGGAATTCGTACTTAAACTTCGAGTTTTTAAGAAAATACAGACATTTCAAAATCGGTGGCAGCTGTTCGTTAATGGAATTTGTTTTAAAAATAATAGCGATTTCAATGTGAATGGATGGTACATGACAGTAAGATGTACATTTCAAATCTCTGTTAATTTTCATAACTATACATACGTAATAGTTATGAAAAGCTAGTAACTAAGATGTTTTACCTACTGATGCGTTCTACTTTTTTTTTAATAGAGATATATTATAATAATTATATTTGTCAGACAAGTTATACAGCGCCATCTAGCCCCAAAGTAAGCGAAGCTTGTGTTATGGGTACTAGACAACTGATAAACATACGTAAATACATTTTTTTTTTGTATATACATACTTATGATACATAGAAAACACCCAGACCAAGACAAACAGACGCACACAAATGTTTGTCCTGTGTGGGAATCGAACCCACGAGCGTTGGTGTCGAAGCCGTGTCATTGACCGCTACGCCACCGAGCTCGTCAACTTGCATCAATTGTGGCAAGAAGAAATTAAATAATAAATAAATAATAATTTCTTTCTTTGCAGACTGCATAAGTATACTCGTATACTCGCGTTGGTACTGAGAAAGCGGATTGTGGTCAAATTATTATGACCCAGGGAATGTAAGCAAAAGTGCTAACTGGCATTTATGACCAATCAAGACATTTCTTAACAAGGAAAGATTGTTGTTGTTGACATAATAACTTCTAAACTTTCGCGTTGCATGATTTATGAAATATAAGAACGGGAATTAACGCGATCATGCATAAGGGTATTTACATACCTTTATTATTGCCTGACGTTTCGACCAGGTTGCACCGGCCATGGGCACAGGCTGACTGTGTCAGCGTTGTCACTCTGTCTCCGTTGTCTAGGTCGATGAATCTTCATCTACCTCCGTGTTGTTGAATATCCACGTACTGCGACACACCACACTAACGACGTCCGTATTCTGTCAAACTATCGACGGGCCTTTATTCTGCAAATTACACGACTGCAAGCCACAACGAGGTTGACTGATATTAATCACTGGATTCCATGTTGATGAAGATTTGTAACATGCTCTCGGTTGATTGAATTGGTGTACTTCTTCATTTCAATCGCTTCACGCACAACTCTCGAGAAGAAATGGCGATCCGCAGAGAGAACTTGCGTGCGATGGAATTCGATCCAGTGATTTATAGTGCCCGATTCAAGTTGTGTTCTGCAATCGCTGATTTGGTAGTCTGGCGGTTCTTTACAGCGGCGATGTGTTCTTTGATCCGTTCAGCAATGGTTCAATTGGCCTATGTAGGAATAATTGTTGTTTGTTATTGTTGACGATCCCAAAGTGACAGACGGTTTAGAACCTTTAAGTCTGAAACGAGATTGGGCGTCCCTTTGTGTACCAATTCTACCGATTGTGCAATGGGGTGTGTTCAGAGGAGTTGTTTGACATGATGCTCACGGCCTCCTTCTACAATCGCACCGCTCGCTATCGACACCGAAATTATCTTCACACATCTCCCGCGTACCTACTGTCAAGCTGTAGAATAAATTGCCTGTCGAGGTTTTCTCAGGAGACTATGGTGAGATAGAGCATGGGGTTCTACAAAAAGGGCGTGACAAGGTTTTTACGGGATCGGCAACGCGCGTGTTACGAGCGTTCATAGACTACGGTAACAGCTTTCCATCGGGCGGGCCGCTCGTCTGCCACTTTAGTTGTTTAAAAACAGGTAAAGAAACTTTAATTTTTATAATTATTTACGAATTATTCTTTATTCAGCGGTGGCGCTAGTAGATACATGTAATTCCCTTAACATAATTTAATACACACCACATTTTCAAAGAACCCCCAAATTCGAGTGATTCGTAAGCTTGATTGATACGTTTTATATTTGGCGGACGAAAGAAAATATTTGTATTACTTGGAGCGTGATAGAAGGATCAAAGTACGTCGCCACAAAAGAGTAAGACAGTGTTCAGTGGAGCTGAAAAATAATTATTTTTCTAATATTTTCTCGAGCCTTCATGCTTCGAACACTTAACGTTTCTCCAGGTCTGCGAATTATGAATTAAAATACGATGTAATAAAATATGAAAGAACATGTTTTAATGTTGTTATTGTCGATTGTTGGCAATTGGAGGGACATTATTATTTTGTTATTAATAAAAGCTTTTGTACTGTTCCACGCAAATTCGGTGTAAAGTGTTTCACAAACACCATCTGTTTACTTTGACAATGCCGAAAAAGCGAAACCGGTAATTAAAAATTAATTTAATTACGTGGAACACTACACTGCTTTTAGTATGAATGAACTTAATGTATTGTATTATTTTCGGCACTGTTAGGTCTTTTGTTAACATTAGTTAAAATTTCTGTTTACTCTGTTTGTTGCCAAAATAAAAATAAAAATAAATAACAATGTTGTACAAGTTTCACCACGGTCTTTAATCCATGGTGTTCAAAGAGCTATAGAGCGGTAGAGTATAGCGTATTTGTACGCTGCCAGACTGGCGAAGTACCTCCACCTCACAGAAGACCGCAGCCAAATAACAATTCCCTTGAGGGTTGTGTTCCTTCGAGTGACTGAGGTTACCAGAAAGGAAGGAGCTGCCGCGTTGACAGCGGAAATGACGGTTGGTTTTACAGGGTCGACAATGCGCGTGTGATGATGCCCCTGGTGTTACAGGCTTTCATAGGCTACGGTAACTGCTTTCCATTAGGCGGGCCGTATGCTTATTTACAGCTTTAGTGGTATAATAAAAAAACTCGTAACTACCTTAAACTCTAACGTTGTGAAATGAACTCCCTTCTATGGTTTTCCCATGTTTTTACAATATGGGATTATTGTAGAAAGGCGTAAAGTGGTTCTTAAACGGTCGGCAACACGAGAGTGATGCCTCTGGCGCCGCGAGCGTACAGAGACTGCGATGACTGCTTAACTTCACAGTCGTACGTTTGTTCGTCACCCAAGTGATATAAATAAATCTATTATATTCTTTATACTTTCAACTATAAAACGTGTTTGTTTTTATACTAATTAGCAAGCTATGATTTTTTATCATTTGTAGCAGTATTTTAGCAGCAAGTAATAATAATATAATTGTGTGGAGTGAACGCTTACATACGCCGAAAAGTCACTCTTGGAATCGAATAGGCTCTATAACCACTGAACGGATTTTGATGAAACTTGTTACAATAAAAACCTTACCATGCTTGAGGTTTGTGTCGAAAAAAAAATGGAGATCGATCATGTCCTTGAGGAATGATCATCAAATACATATTCCATTGAAATCAATGGAAAACATACACTCAGCAAATCTACTCACTCTACGCAACTGCTACCTCTAGAATCCGGTCTAGTATTAACAGCTTCCCCCAAAATATCGCAACTTGAAATACTAAATTAAACAAAGAACCAAATAACTATACCTACAAAGACGTTAGCGACAACATCGGTTCCCTAAAACCTTTATACAGCACGTGTTTAGAACTTACATTCAATAATTAGGTCCCGGCGTCAATACAATTCACTATCACGTCAGAGATCTAAATTGGATGGCCCAATTTCTATCCGACTTCTATTAACTCAGAGTTTATAAAGCAAAGTTCCGTTTGTGTGTTGAGACCTCAGATTCGGAGTGTACTAGATATCGCATGTCGTCTTTCGCAAATTATTTACATTGTAAGTACATCAGTAACTGAAAGGAAAAGATCACATGTTAATTTTTCATACCTTTTCTGGTGGCAAATAAGCGTACGATCTGCCAGATGACCCGCTTCGTTTTAATACCCTTATTTTTTTATTAAAAAAACCTTAACCTTACACAGATTATTCGTCCAACAAAGAAATATAGCGGCAAATGTACAAGGCGGACTTTTCACCATTAGAGGAGTATGTGGTAGGAACTAGGACTTAAAATGGGTTCATAATAAACAGTTTTTGGTTTTTTGTAATATTCCTTTCCGGAATGGAATTAAATCCGAAGGACCACTTTGTTTTGATGACTTCATCTTACGCAGCCGCACGCAGCACTTTTCTGCTCTCTACTTGACGGACAAGTACTTATGCATCCGTCACTTATATAGAGAGGCTATTTATTGGTAACAGAAATACAAACAGCTATAATGAAGTTTGTGAGAGTATGTGACAAGTATAACCTGGTTTATGAAAAAACTCGTTATTTATTTAAACTTTAATAACCAATTTAAAATAGAACCTTCACTAAAAATTTCTGCGTGTACTTCGAGCTGCTTCAGAAATAAAACAAGCCTTCATAGGAACACTTCCCAATAATTACTCAGCCTTGAAGCGGTATCTAGTGGTCTGTAAATCTATAGTAGCCGTCGTACAGTTAGCGCCCTAACAGCGAGATAACTGCCAGATAAGACCGACGCGAGAATGGAGGCACGTGCCGGTTTGTAAAACTCAAATCCATTCATGTCGGACTAACACGTTATAGTACACATTTGTGCGATTTTATACCACGTCGTTTTAGAGAGTCGGCAGCGCGTGAGTGATATTTCTGGTGTTGCAAGCAATAGGCTGTGACGATTGCTTACCGACAAACAGATCATACCCTTGGTTTTACCCTATCGTATATAAAAAGGTGTATCACACAGACATTTTGGAAGCCAAAGTCAACCTCACCTGCACGTGGTACACCTTGCCGGTTAACTAACGAGGCTCTGGTGTTAGTCGTCAATCCGCCTGCCCAACGTGGCGACTTTAGAGCATTTTCTGCTTTATACATGTGTACAGAGAAACCTATTTATAAGGCCACTAGTACCCGGCAACCCTGCTATCCCGGGCCAAGTGGCGGTTTCAGTTGCAGCAGGGCTGTGGGTGCTGAGAATCTCTCGTCGGCAGGCCACCAACACCAAAGGACCATTAGCACATACAACACCCGGACTTTCAGTCGCGATGTTGATGTCGGGGAGCTGGAAGTAGAATTAAGGTATATAAAAGGGCAGATTCTGGAGCTGTCGGAATCCTAACGACAAGGGGAGGATAGCGTGATCCTTGAATCTGGGAACCTTTTCTACCACCGTAAAGAAGACCAGGATAGTGTTGGGTTTCTTGTCCATAGAACCCTCGTCAACAACATAGTGGAGTTCTCCAGTGTGTCGTCGTAGGTAGCATATCTTGTTCTAAAACTGGCAGAGAGATATTCTCTAAAAGTGGTACAAGTTTATGCTCCAACGACGGCACACCCGGATGATGAAGTCGAGGCCATGTATGAAGATATCACCAAGGCCATACACCATACCACCAAAATTCGCTTCACGGTTGTTGTCGGGGACTTCAACGCTAAGGTAGGAGTATAAGAAGGCGATGAATCTGTAATCGGAGGGTTTGCTAGTCAATGCCTTTCATATGGAGGGGCTTTATTTAGTGAATTCGTTCTTCCAGAAGAAGCCCCAGAAGAGTTGGATCTGGCAGAGTCCCGATAACATGACGAACTACGAGATTAACTTTATCTATCAGATAAAAGGCGTAAATTTATGGATGTCTCAGTGGTCAACCGGCTTAGTACGGAAGCGACCATAGGCTCATACGAGACACCCTAAATATGAGCTTCAATGTCGAAAGAGCCCGTGGATACGAATATTTCTGTTTTAATGTTTGGAGGATAATTGCGAAGCAGTACAATCGTAGAAGGCCCCGGGCGTCATAATCAAACAACACCTTTAACATAAATATACAATCAGTAGAACATACAAAGATCCAAAACAGAACATAATGTTTAATGAACCAACATATCGTAAACTTGTTATTCGTTAACTTGTCGAGCACATTGTCTGTCTGCAGCTAGTGTAATTTTTTTTCATTGCTGTGTTTTCTCCCCTTATGTTACATATTTGGAATTTATTTCGAAGGGTGCTTGGTTACTGACTAAGCAGGGAGGGATGAATTTAACTGCGTTGCTTTCAAATGGCAATAATAGTCATTTATTCCTAAGAAAATGATACACAAGCGATTTGATAATGACTAATTCATAGTCATTTATTCCCAAGAATATGGTATATGAGATATTATAGTTCAGTCCTCTATGCAAAGTATTTATTAGCGTAGGATAATTTATATTTATTAAAAAGTTTGGTACACATGTTTATAAACTTATAGGTGGTGAAGGGCTAACAATGGCCACTTTGGACTCCGAGGTCGCGGGTTCGATCCCCGTACAAGGCAAATATTTATGTGTTTATCTTGCTCTGGGCGTTGTCTATATGTTATGTCTTTGAATTTACAAAAAAAAATTAAGTATCATATCAGTTATTTGGTATATTTTTTTTATTAAAAACTATTTATTATACAACTTAGGTAGTAAACAAGCATACTACGACCTGCCTGATACTTAGCAGTCATCGCAGCTATTGAATTTTGATTACAAAGATTCATTATATGTTTAATAAATTTCAACTAAGGGCTCAGTAAATTCGAAGAAATTTGGCGATGGCTGTGACTAGAAAAGACATTTACGATAAATGCCCAATAAGTATATCTAAATGCCCAATAAATGCCTTATTTTTGGGCATAAATAGGGCATTTATATTTGTGCATTTATCGTAAATTTTGCCCATCTCTAGCTGTGACAGACAAACATACTATTCTCCTATAAGAGTTAGTTCTTTCATTCCACTGTACAAAACTTAAAAATTTTGATAAACACTGAAAATTATTTCCAGTATTCCTGTATTCGAGTAAAATCCAATGAAGCCGTTAGTTGTGAAAACTTAATTGAAAGCTGTACCAGTTTTATGTTCGGATGCCGCTGTTTCAGTAAAGCTTAGTTTTCAATCCATTTAGCTTTAATCTTGTTAGTCGCTGTGTACGTTCTCGTTATTGATATGAATTATATTCTCTATATTTCGAATGAAATTGTAAAATGTCAGCAAACCTGCATAACTATTTGATTGACTCCATGTATTTGGAACATGTTTATTACCAGTGACATACAGGTGTTATTAAAAATATCAGACATTTTTTTTACTAAATGTACATTCAGTAAAAAAATGTTACAGCGAACTCCGTCATGCTCAACAGAGGTGGGCCTCTGCCCACCTCTGGCGAAAAGAGAGGTAAGGAGCGTAATTGTAAGCTACCCGACTGGGAAATGCACCTCACAGAATACCGCAGCCAAATAACAACTCCACTGAGGGTTGTTGTGTTCCTGCGAGTGAGTGAGGTCACCAGAAAGGAAGGAGTTGCTGGTTGGCAGCGGGGGTGGCAGCGGGGGTGGCAGCGGGGGTGGCAGCGCGCAAGCGATATTTTATCTTGCAAGCGTTAATATGATTACGGTAACCGCTTCACATCAGGTGGGCCGTATGCTTGCACGCCATCCGACGTAGTATAAAAAAAAAAAAACAAATGTACCCTTACAAATCGAATATAAATCCAGGGCTCTCGGAACCGTTCCACAAACTCAGCATCGTGCATACTTTAACTAAAAACGTATTCTCCTAGATCAGCATACGCTTGCATTGTAACATCTTGTGATATAATATAAAACAGTGGAATTCCGACCGAGGGCCAAAAGGGTTGAGGGCGCGATCTCGTTACAATGAGGCCGATCCGCGGCGCGGGCGGAATAACGAAATGAGGCGGCGCGGAATAATGAACATATTTGTATTTCGAAGGATACTGTACACCATTTCTTATGAATGTAGGACAAGTTAACATGGAGATTTACAAAGCGATATGTATTTATTTTTCTTTATCGTTTTCAATTGGCATGTGATTGAAGAGCATATTACACGATATTGGCTGTGTGGTTTCCGGCAGACTAGAATAGAATCACTCCGTTTCTTCCCGTGGATGTCGTACAAGGCGACAAAGGGAAATACACTATCAAATATCGATCAGGCCTCCCCAACCCGTTTGGCCAGCGTGGGGAGTGTAGGCCAAATCCTCCTTCGGTTTAGGACGGACGAGAGAGGGTCGTGCTCCTGTAGTGGAGACTAAAATGGACCTGATGATGATGATTACACGATATTACTTTTTTGCGTTTCGGCATTCGCTTCCCAATCTATCTAAATTATCTACGCACTGCTGGGAATAGACCTTAATGCATTACATCATATGAGAAGGCCTATATCAAGCAGTGGGTAAATACAGGCTGATGAAGATGATGATGATCTCTAAGAGTATCATCGTCAATACCATGTCGAAATAAAGTTGGAATGTATTGAATATTTTGAGCTAATAAGAATTTTAGCGCCATCTGCCTAAATCAGGGGTAGATGAGAATTAAAAGTTTTGTCTGCCTTCAAAATATTCAATACGGAATGGCGCTAAAATTCTTATTAGCTCCGACGTGGGGGCAAACATAGTAATAGATCCTAAGTCATCTAAAATTGAAGTTACCAAACTGAAGATAAATTCAATAAAAATCACTATCATAAGACTGTAGCCAAACAGGTACCGTTTACCTATAGACTACGTTTTTTGCTGTTAAACTAAAAAAAAAACTAGAAACTTATTATAAAAACTAAGTATAATTGTTTTAAAATACTATAAATATTTCAAGATGAAATATATTTTAAAATTAAATGGAAAAATTCATCTCCCCGTCTAAATGGGACTTGAATCCACGACCTCACGATTACCGGTCGAGTGCTCTTTCCAGGGTTTGTGATGTTGGCGAATTTTTGCATTTATATTTACTGCTGTGAAGTCGCAGTTTGGTGCCATCTATCTGTTAAGTATTACACTATTAAACAATGGGGGAGGTGAATTTCGCCATTTTTTTAAATATAAATATTTATATTCTAACAGTTGGCCAAAATCAACTATTTAAATAATAATCGAGTAGAATACGTTAAAAAGGTACATTATTCAAGTCAGGAACATTCACGAACAGCTGTGACTTTTTGTTCTAATTATATTTCTCGACACTGACGCGCTACACATAAATTATTAGACGAACACAAATATCCTGTTTCAAGACACACCAGAGACGAAAATCATTCAGATTTTTTTCTATATTTGGACCATAAATTTGCTATGACTTATGGTGCAGAAACCCTGGAAGTTAACCGTTCGGCTGGTTAACGAGCTAAAGCTAGCACTTATCTTGAAATGGGTCCACCGCTACGGCACCGGTGGCACATCAACCATTTTGTATCTTTTGTGCACACCCTGTCCTTTAATAACTTTCCCCTGACGGTCTGGAGACATGTTCGATGTAAATCTAGAAATAATAGAAATAATCTGGTAAATCTCCGCTCTTAAACATTTTAGTCTTATTTCTATTAGTTTTATGTTAGTTAGGTGTACATGTAAAATTATTTGGTTATGTTTTTTGCATGCCTCTTTTTTTCGCTATCGATATTTATTTTTTTCTTATGTTATGTTATTAAGTTATTCTGTCAGAACTAACTCATCTTTTTTGTTTATGGGTCTTTTCTGTAGTCCTTTTCTTTTTAGTTCTTTTCTTTTCGTATTTTATTATGCGTATTGTCTATGTACACAGCACACAGAGCTCTATGGTTTGTATCAGCTAAGTTAAATATAATTACCATAAGTTTAAGATGAAGTTTGATATTCACTATCAAAAAATCACATATGAATCGGCTTCAGCTCAGCCGGTAGCGCCCCAGGTCCGAGTATTTCCTAGGATTTCCATTCGTTTGCCAGCTAGGACATGACATTTACACATCAAGTGAGTCATGGTTTCGAAAGGTTCCTTGCATGTTCTACATTCTGGGCTATTGACATCTTGTATAGATGCTCACGGCAAGCATAATGGCCGGTCAGTGCTTCAAAGTGGAGAGGAATCCGTTTTCTGTTGTATTTCTGTACATGACGGAACGTGCGGCCGCGAGGCTATCGCTAGTTCATGGGAGAGACCTTAGGATATTAAGTCCATTACATTAAATTTAAGATAAAAAGTCTCACCGAAAACATCTCTTCTGAATGTTTGCGATGCGAAAACGATGCGACGGCAAAAGTCTACGGTAACTCACTACCTGCTACTATTGCGAAAATAATTCATCCAAGCCGTGGTATGTTTGGAACAACTGTCGAGTAATATCTTGATTTAGATTTACTTTTATTTGAGAAAAGTAAATCTCACCCAGTGATTCTATTGAAACTATTTCTTGATCTATAGGATTCAAGTTTCAACTAAAGCGAACCTGAAAGTCTGCGCCGCGCTGCGCGGAAGTTTCCTTCGTTACGTCCCATTCTCCGAACAAAAGTAATGTCTTGCGACGCGAGTCGCGTACTAAGTACGATCTGGCTGGATACTTAGCAATACGGTTCTTTTTGTTTGCTCTGTCACCCCTCATCTGACCCTCACAAGACATGCAGGTACCTACAGTGGACCTCTAACAAACACGTCTACCAGCGTTTTAATTGAATAATTTTATACGATTATATCTCATTTATGAGGGCCTTGTAGTCGTCGTTGCGCGCAATTTAAGCAACATTGACTGTACCCTGTTTACGCATGGATTTATTTACCTAGAGCTCCTTCGTGTTTCGAAGTGAAGCCGTTGATCCAGGCTTTTGCCATTAAGCCACAGTCATTAAGTCAAGATAGTGAACTTTTGGCGGCTTGAAAATAGCCTCCACCAACCCGCAGTTGGAGTATGGTCTAAACTCCTTTAACTGAGGAGAGACCCGTTTTCCAGTATTAGGATTAAGGGTTGTTGCTAAAAAAAATACATCACTTATTTCTGTAGGCTTCCTAGACTGGATTGATATGCCTAGAATAAAAAAATAAAAACATACTAGCTTCTGCCACGGGGCTTTGCTGCCCTGAACCCGTTACTAAATTAACTCTCAAACAGGTATAGGATTTTATATAAACGTAAAAAAAAAAACGTATCGTGTTGTGAGATCTCAATATGCGAGTGATGCATCATAGAAATACCCGTATAGCATCCGGGATCCTCACAGCATTTTATCGTATCTTGCGATGGTACGTCACAAGACACAAGTCCCTAAAATCTGCGGTGAATACTTTCGGGTCGGATTTAGTCTCGTGTGATATTTGCACTGTCACCCCTCGTCTCACCGACTTCTTAGTGCCTCTGTATCTCGATGATAAGTTCACTGTAAAAATAATGAAGATGAAAGTACCCGTATATTTTCTGTCGATAGTTGTTATTTAAATTAGTAGTTGTTATGTAATTTAGTAGTCGGTAGGGTGCACCACGTGTAGGTGAGGTTAGTTTGGGCTCTAAACATCGTGACGAGCTACTTACACGTCAAAAAAGCCAAATTTCAAGTATAAAAGTTTTTACTTTTATCACAAAAAACAATCATGTACAATATAATATGTAACATCACCTCCCCGCACTCAATACGGGCGATAAGAGGTTTCGATTTCAATCTCGGCCCGATATATCTTCCCGCAAGACGAGAGGGTCTCCGTTACGAGCACGTTATTTATATCTATCGGAAAGACAAAAGCCTTCTAACTTCGCGGATTATTACTTGAAAACTACCTTTTATTCCGATGTACACTTTTTGTGGCTTTATTTGCAGGCACTCAAACTTTTTCTATATGTTGTTAGCGACGGGCTGGTTTTAAATTTATATTTTTTATCTGTGACGTTCTGTTTCTGATATTGTCTTGTCTTTACCTAATAGTTCTTGTGTCTTCTCGTACAACATAAGTGATCTCACCAATTATAATTTCTATCATTTTTACTAAGCGTTTTCTTCATATTTCCTTCATTTATACAGTCCACAAGTAACCATATATTCTTCAGTAGTTATCAATGTAGGACAATATTTATTTATTTATTTATTATAGAAGTTACAAAGACAAAAACAGAAATCTATTTTCTGTGTAAAACAAGAGAAGTATCTAAATAATAAATTCAATATCCTTGTTTTTATTCTAAATTAATTAACTATATTACTAAACTGAATATTTACAAATAAAATATTTACAAAGAGGTACAAAAAAAAGCGAAGAAAAGAAATAAAACAAAAATTATAAGTAAAAAATTTCCCCCAAATCGTTGCCCGTCGGTAGCGTACCAAGAATGCTAAGGCAGCATTACCTAATCCTCTGAGCAAGGTAATGGCCAGCCCTCTGGTCACCTGAAGCCTCGACCAACCTCCCGCATATCTCTTTAAAAAGATTGCGGGCTGATGGACCCCACGGCCCTAACGTCTCTACTCCAAACGGCTCAAATATGTAAGTGTTAGTGAGTCCAGCATATTTGCGCCGTTTGAGTGACTCTGCTGAAGCCGCAGCCGTGCCGGCCTTAACTCAGTGACCGGGAGGTGGGAGGGAGCCAGAGTGTCAACGCAAGTGGAATCCCATACTAAGGCACGTCCCAACCTCCAGGGCACTAAAGTCATTCCGTCTGGTCTCTTGCCATCATCCCGAGCTAAGCCGTTCGGTTCCAGAACGGCAGGGGCGGAGACGCTGACAAGAGCCCGACGAATTATATCGTTAAGGCCGGCATGACGTGCTAAACGCCCAGCACTTCTAGGACAGGAAAGGCCGTGATGCCCGAATTGGTCGACGGCGTGACCACACGGGCAACGATGAGGGACAATGCAAGGAGCCCCGATACGGAGGCATGTAGCCAAAGGAAATGTGGTGTGGTCTAGCAAATTACCTACATTGGACGAAGGCAAAGCCTGCAGCCAGAGCCCCGACTCCCACTCTGATACGGCTAAAAGACGAGCTCGCTCCGCAGAACATACGGACGTTTGAATGAGATTATCCCACACGATTTTGCAAAGCGGCTCGTCCCACTGCCTCTGAGAAGAGATACAAAATGGAAATTTTGAATTTTGACTTAGCTTTGACCAAGCATTTCTGGCCTCTGTTGCATACCTAATTTCGAGATTAGTGTCAGATATCTTTTTTTTTCACAAATCACTAATGCTATGAACAGAGGACAGAAATGCTGGTAAAGCAATACTCGAAATTTTGCGAATACCTAAACCACCCATCCTAATAGGAAGAGTGGCCTGGTCCCAAATTCTATACCATTAAGCTCTTGCGGGTACTTAGATAATTTATTTTCATATATACCTATATTATACGCAGCACTCAACCCTGCCAATAACGCCCTCCATCATCTCCAAAAAAAAAACAAAAAATATATATGACGTTTAAAATTGATATTTAGATGTAGTCCTTTGTCCTGTATGCATATCAAATACAAATCTCCACTTAAAAATAGATTACTTAGCGATTTTATTTTTCTGTTATGAAAGTTAACAATTCGTGTAATTCAAAGCAACTGTCAAAATAAAGTTCATTACATGAAGTGTCAGGTAGTCTAAAATTACATTCGTATGTTTTGTAATGGATTAGATAATTTCTTCCTGGATTCCTGCTTCAAAAACGTCAAGGCGTCGCCTTAATAGAAGAGTGCACGTGCAGCTGACCTAAAGATAGTATAGTGTTGACCCACTTACATCCCAAACCCACAAAATTCTAGTTTAATATTTGAATTCAAACAGTCGTATAATTTTAAATTGTTTTAAATATTGATTCTGAAGAGGTAGCCCGGAGTCCCGGGTTATTCCTCTGTGCGCGGGCCGATCGTGTTTGCCCACAGTGGGACGGTTTCACCCCAACTTCGCCAAAACAAATTTTACGTTGCCCCTTGTTTGAGTTCGCAACTATCCGCCCGCCGAAACACACCACCAAATAAACCTAGCAGTATCTAAAGTTCGACGTTCATTAAATTGCTAAAATTGACAAGTTCATTTTAGCATTTTTCTTTTACCTATATTTGTTTCCGAAATGCTGGTAGGTAAAATATAATGATGAGAAACCAGCATGATAATAAAATGTTTTAAATAGAAAGAGGCCGAGGGTACCGACTTAATTGAAGTTAATGGTTTTCGTCGACTTCTGTTTTATTTTTAGCTTATTTTAATTTATTTATTGTATAATCGACAGCTCCAGATTGAATTATCATATCATAATGAAATTTACTTAGGATTACCGCGGAAGTTGTACTATGGGTAGTAGATAACTTATACTTAAATACATTTTTTTTTTGTAAATATGTACATAGAATACATTCGACCAATGGACATGTTCATGCACACAAATACTTGTCATGTGCGTAGATCGAACTCGCGACCTCGGAGCCAAAGTGGCCAATTGCCAGTCATTCAACCACCGAGCTCGTCTAATATATTAAATAATCATTGCACTGCCGCAGTATAAGTAATATTAGGTACGGTACGGCCTCTCCCTGATACTCTCTCGTATCCACCTCACCTCGCCGTTGAGACAAATCTGGAACAGTTTGTATAACGCCGCACGCACACACGCTTATTAACGCTCTGCACAGAAGTAATTGTTTATGTAGTAGTAAACGACGCGACATTTGTATGGAGTGGTTGGGGTGTGGTTGTTGCACTACAATAACCACTACACCCAAAATGATTGAATTATTACCAGAGAACGCAGACCATTTAATAATATGACCATTGAATTACGGCAATACCAATATAGGAGATTAGAAAACGCGACTGCCAATCCAAAAAGAAAGTAATCGATCAAGATGTTTCTCGGAGCACTCGATTATACGCTCCCGTTACAAAGTTATACCCATCCATCACTCGAATATTCAGTTATTGGTGTTTTATGATTGTCATAAAATAAACAGGCGATGCATTACCGGTGATATTGGGCTGTAATGGCGACGGGGGCCGTAACGATAGTCCCCCGGGACGACGTAACGTTTTAGAACCAATTTTAAGGTAGGCCCGTATCGCCAAGCTTTATTGCTGTACTGATGGAATGTGACTTTATTGACCCTTAGTTTAAATTAACTAGAGTATAATTTCCTTGAGCAGCCATTTTAGATATACGAGTACGTTGTTGGCAGACTTGAAAGAAGTTGTTGCAGATGGAGAAAATACATACATGAGAATTGTACATAGAAAACACCCAGTTAAGTCATAGTAATGATTATTATACTATAGTAAGATAATATACTTCGTGCTTCTTTGTTGTCGGCTGTTTTGTTGGAGGACAGTCGTTAAGCCAAGTCAGTAATTTGTGTACATATCGAATAAGTCTGAGAATCGGTCAATAACAATTTTTCATACCCCTAAATGATAAGGGTGTCCCACGTCTATTTTTTTTAATTTTGTTGTCAATTTTTATTTTTTATTTTGTTATGATTTAGCATTGGAAAATACATATGTACTTACAACTTCAAATTTTCACCCTTCTACCATCAACCCCTAAATTTCTATGGCAAAATAACGTTTGCCGGGTCAGCTAGTGTAATACATAAAATTCTCGTGTTTTAGTCACCATACTCCAGAAACGGCTTGACCGATTTTTTTATGAAATTTTATATGTTTTTATTTTATTTTTATTGAAATTTTATTATTTTAGTAGAAAAAAAATGATAACGACCTATTTTTTTTCTACTAAAAAAATCCTATGAACAATTTATATGACAAAACAACGTTTGCCGGCTCAGCTAGTTAGTATTTCCTATAACATTTACAACAGTTTCCTTCATCAATGAACCAATTAAATCTACCAATTCGACTGTTACTAACAATCCACCAAGTTATTATCACCACGGCCTCCAAGGCAAAGATCTCTATTAATAAAACGATAGCACAGTAAGCGCACGAATCCGGCAAATGAGATACGGGCACATATCTAAATTGAAATCGTATGAAAGCGGCGCGCACCCCGCACCCCGCACGCCCCATACGCTCCCCTCAAACAGACGAGATAGCGGGCTCATCCTTTCATCGCTCTAACTTTTCCTGTTTATTTCAGTTACAGTATTGTATGCTGAAAACAAACAAGAGAAGTTTTGAAGATTTTTCATACTTGCTTGCTTATATCAATGTCGTCGCGAAACAATAGACATTAGTTAGTGAAGTAATGCAATGTTGATACTGGTGATCGTTGGCATTTGGTGGAACGTTTTCAACATTTTTAAATAAATAAATCACTTGTACTATTTCACTTAATTATATTTATTTTGGCCGGCCGTGTGATTTCCGGCAGACTAGAATAGAATCACTCCGTCTCTTCCCGTGGATGTCGTACAAGGCGACTAAGGGAAATAAATTATAGAACATCGATCAGGCCTCCCCAACCCGTCTGGCCAGCGTGGGGCAAGTGTAGGCCAAATCCTCCTTCTGTCTGGGACGGACGAGAGAGGGTCGTGCTCCTGCAGTGGAGACTAAAATGACCTGATGATGATGACATTTATTTTTACCGACCAGGGTCCTATCGCCGATGCTGAAGCCGATTATCATCGGATTTATTATTATTTAAATAGTTAGAGCCCAACTTGCCTGAATTTCATTTTTTTTTTATTTATTTATACTATGACGGGGGGGGGGGGGGAGAGGTGAATTTAGATGAAACTTGGATTGGCGGTAATTGTGTTTAGCTTAGCCGGAAGAAACCTTAAAGCTCTACCAACTAAGCTGAATGTGTTTATCATTAACTTAAACCTTAGATCTATTTTGGCATTCAAAAAATTTTAGTTTTACTTTTATAGCATTATCAAGATATTTAGATGGTTTTCTCTTCATCATCATCAGCCCGTATCTACCACTGCTGCCTTCCCCAAAGCTTTCCACCAAACACGATCCTCCGCCTTCCGCATCCAGCCGCTCCCAGCCGCTTTTCTAAGATCATCGGACCATCTAGAAGGAGGGCGCCTAACACTTCGTCGTCCTACGCGCGGCCTCCACTCTAATACCTTCCTCCCCTATCTGCCATCACTTACTTGGCAGATGTGACCGGCCCATGCCACTTCAGCTTGCAGACTCTGAAGTGTATGTCGACAACTTTGGTTCTCTGTCAAATTTCTTCGTTCCGGATTCGATCCCCTAGAGAAATCCCGAGCATAGCCCTCTCCATCGCTCGCTGCGCAACCTTTAGCCTATGGGTCAGTCCGATGGTCAGTGTCCAAGTTTCTGCATCATATGTCATTGCAGGGAGGACGCGATGGTTGAAGACATAGGCTTCAAGCATTGGGGTATCTGTCCGGCGAAAATGTGACGAAGCTTTCCAAAAGTAAAGTTTCACGGAGTAATTAAGTATCAAACTTTAAAAAAAAATACAGCCGAATTGAGAACCTCCTCTTTTTTTGTAGTCGGTTAAAAATCTCTAATAATAAGGCAAGAAGCGAGAAGGAGGTAAGAAGCGAAAATGTTCAAACCTTCGCCTGATACTTCCAATTTTCGCTTCAGGAGTAATCCTCTTAATTTGTGAAAAACGTAAAACTGAAATCAGAAGCCTTGTGTAAAAAAAAAAATTTCAAAGTACGTTAAGTTCTTACGTTTTCATTTATTCATGAGATATCGCAACCTGTGATTTCAATACATTACGCTTTGGAATCCTGAATATTAAAATTATAGATAATATTTTTTTTCGGCGGTAGGAGTAAATAAAGTATAGACTGTACTCATCAATTCAAAATATATTTAAATTAATTAAAATAACTTACAGCACTTTTGTACAGTTGAAATAGTGTCCAATTAGTGTAATTAACACACACAAGTGTTATCTGCTGGTTTTAGATGAACTAAGCAGAGTTCTAACTGCATCGTCCTGTCGGGCACTTTCACACATTTTTCACAAGCACTTTAACTCAATTATGGCGAATTATGGGGATGTTCTGGAGACGCAGCATGCCTTGGAGGCCACGTTATTGCAGAAATTCAGTGAGTTTGAAGAGCGGTTGAAAGCCACTACTCCGCAGGCCAATAACTCCGTTGCTCGCTTGTATGAAGAAGTCTGTGATTTTAAGACTCAGGTATGGGGTATTCTTTCATTACTGCGCCAACAGATATCTGGACTCGCCAAGGCCATCGATGCTGTAGAGATGAGACACCGGAAGAAATCCTTCTAGTTAGTGGCATCCCGGAGGATACAACTGATCTACCTAAAATCACTGCAGGCCTCTTCCACGATATACTGGGCATAGATGTCTCACCGGAAAAGCTCATTGCGTGCCATCGTCTCGGCAAACAGTCAGAAGGAAAATCTAGACCTGTGTTGGTACGGTTTGCTGAGTTTTCATTACGGGCCCAGGTGTGGAACACAAAGACCGCTTTCAAAGGGACTCCATATGCTGTGGCTGAGTTTCTCACCCGTCAACGGCAGACACTATTCGGTCGGGCGCGGAAGAGGTTCGGCATGAGAAGGTGCTGGACTATGGAGGGTGTTATCATTGTCAAGTTGAAGGACGGCTCCAAACTACGCATTTTCACTGAGAATGACCTCTCCGTTATCCCTGTGACGGAAGACGAACCTCAGCCAGCTGCGCAGAGCTCGTCAGCTGCGGCAGATTCACAGGAAACGAACCCTAGGCAAAAGAGGACCACCAGGAAAAAGTAAACAATCCATCTATATCCAATCTTACTTAGTACTATTACGTAATTGTCAATATAATTATAATGCTGTAGTTAAACCTATTTGTTAATTTATTAGTGGGTGCACTTGTTATTATTTTTTCCATTCTACCACTTTTCATTTTTATTCTTTATTGTAGTGTAGATGTAGATTATTTTATAACACACACTTTTTTATATGTCACCCACTGTCACAAATGTCAAAACTTGTCTTCCTCTCCTTTTTAACTGTGGCAACCAACACTCTTACAAAATGTTTACTTATGTAATTGTTTAAACATAATTGAGTACTAATGAGTCAATTGACTCTTGTTTTGTTACAGATTACTTTATATATATTGTTTTGTTATTATTTTCATTTTAGCAAACCGGCAGGACATGCAGTGAATGGATTTTTTTTTAATATATATATATATATTTTTATTTTAAATATTTATTTATCTAATATTATAATTTATTTATTGTACTTATGTCTGATGATGACTCTTTCCTGTCTGCATTAGATTTTAGTCTCAGTTCGAGTGTTAGCACTGACTCGGAACCAGAAACATTACGCAATATACTTGGTAATGCTATCATTGATACACCTCACTGTTTCAACACTTGTCATCTCAATGCTCAAAGCATACCCGCTCATTACTCTGACTTACTTGAAACTTTCTCATCCTCTTCTTTCCACACTATTCTAGTATCTGAAAGCTGGCTCAAGCCATGCCTACCTTCTGCATCTTACGCACTTCCAGGGTACGTCTTGATACGTAATGATCGCACTGGGAAGGGTGGGGGAGGTGTAGCTATATATCTACGTAGTGATATTCCCTTTACTGTTTTGGCCTCTTCACCCTCTATGTATTCCGGTTCTGCAGAGTACCTGTTCCTAGAAATTTCAATTAAGGGTATTAAAGCCGTTCTAGGGGTCGTGTACTGTCCACCTTCTATTGATTATTTCTCTCATCTTGAATCTATCCTGGAACCTCTTTGTGCGGATTACAGACATCACATAATCATGGGTGATTTTAATACTGATCTTCTTAGTAAAACTTCCCAATCTCTGAAACTCAACGATATCATCAAGTCAGTTAATTTATCTATTTTGCCTTCTGAGGCTACTCATCACAACCCTACTTCTAACGACACATGGCTTGATTTGATTATTACATCTTCTCCAGACCATGTCATCAAACATGGTCAACTCCCTGCCCCCGGTTTCTCTAAACATGACCTTATTTCTCCAGTACAAACTTAAACCACCTAAGCCTAAACCTACTATAATTTGGATGCGTAATTTTGCGCGATTAGATGTCCCCAAATTAGTGAAAGATGCTGCTATGACTGATTTCTCTTCAATTTTTTCAGCCACGACGGTAAATGAAAAAGTCTCTAAATTGATTCAATGTGTACTTGAACTGTTTGATGCGCATGCTCCTCTTAGAGCTGTTAAAGTAAAGCGGCCACCTACACCCTGGATCACTAGGGATGTTCGTATGGCGATGACTCGGCGGGATCGTGCTTTTCGCTCTTTCAAGCGTAACAGGTCAGATGAAAACTGGAATCTATATAAAGTAGCACGTAATCGTTGCAATCAAATGGTAAGGACAGCTAAACGGCAATATTTTCACGCGAATATCATTAACACGTCCGCAGCCAATATATGGAAGTTTCTTCATTCAATTGGTGTGGGTAAATGTGTCACTCAACATCAAGTCTCTACCTTCTCTCCCAATGATTTTAACAATCATTTCGTTTCAACTCCTTCTCTTGACCCTTCCATTAAATCTAGAACTATTTTGAAAATTTCTTCCATGGCTTATTCTAACTCCGGCTCCTTTTCTTTCTCCCCTGTGTCAATGGATGAGATACGTAAAATAATATTTTCTATAAAATCTAAAGCGGTCGGCTCTGATGATGTGAGTAGGCAAATGATTATCTGCATTATTGATCAAATTCTTCCTGTTATTGCTCACATCATCAACTTCTCCTTTTTAGTAGGTGACTTTCCTTTTCATTGGCATAAGGCTTTCGTAATACCACTGCCTAAAATTTCCATGCCTTTGCTTTTAAACAACTATAGGCCAATCTTACCATTTCTCTCTAAAATATCAGAAGCCGCCGCACACAAACAGGTGTCAACCTATATATATTCTAACAGCCTTATCAACCCACTTCAGTCTGGTTTTCGTCCTGGCCACAGTACTACTACTGCACTACTTAAAGTTACTGAAGATATCAGGCTAGGCATATTCGATAACTCTGTCATTCCATTCAGCCGTAACGTTAAAAACCTTGGTCTCCATATCGACTCCACTCTGAGTTGGACATCGCAAATCACTGAGGTGAGTCGAGCAGTCATATCGGCATTAAGATCCCTTAATCGGTTTAGAAATTTTCTTCCGTTTAGCACTAAGGTCACTCTCGTTAATTCACTTATTCTACCAATCATTGATTATGCTGATGTCTGCTATCCGGACCTAAATGTAGATCTTCTCAATAAGTTGGACCGGCTTATCAACAACGCTATCCGTTTTATCTTTAACCTTCGAAAATTTGATCATGTCTCTTCATACCGGTCTCAACTTAAATGGCTTCCTATTCGCCAGCGCAGGCAGCAGAGATTGCTTTGTGTACTTCACTCAATTTTAACTAATCCCCTTTCTCCAGAATACTTAAAATGCAAATTTCAGTATCTTCGTGATTCTCATAGTCTCCAACTGCGTTCTGACAATACATGTCTACTTTCTATTCCACTCTTCCACTCTGGCTTTATGTCTGACTCCTTCACCTTACAAGCCTCACGCCTCTGGAACGCGCTACCCGAGTCTGTCAGGGCAATTTCGAACAAACTCAGTTTCAAAAAGAAAACCCATGCAATTCTTTTAGACGATCTAACTAAGCACTAAATCATCATCATCTTTATCATCATCGCTGAATTTATGTATTTCTATGTATGTATATGTATGTTTATTAAATATATAAATATGCTATGTATGTGTATTTTATTAGTCGTAGTATTATATTTTAGTACTTAAATCTGTTTCTCTTTTAACTTTGCTTCTTCAGTGCCGCATTCGTGATTTTCTGCTTGTCCCAAAGGTTGACTGGTAGAGAATGCTATTAGCATTAAGTCCGCCTTTTGTACCCTTATTTATAATTTGTGGTCAATAAAGTTTTTAAATAAATAAATAAATAAAATAATATAATATTTCTATTGAAACTGAGATCAGATATATTTTTTGTTCAATATCGAAGACGTTGAAATCTGCTTGTACGTACTTAGAATTTTGATATTTTTTTATTATAGATAGTTAAAGTAAAATTTGTAATTATTATCGCAATACGTGCTCGTTATTGAAATTATCAGCAGCCGAGAAGCAACAGGCAATTAATCTTTCTCGGAGACTTGCTCAAAGGGATGACATTTAAAGGTTCTTGGAGTTCTCAGGTCATCTGACTTGAACGCACCATCTCTTCACTATACTTATGCTACAGTCTATTTCCGACTTTTGCACAGAGTAGATTTTTAAGAGCTCTATAACGTAGTTGTGCACGTTAGTTTAAACGATCACGCAGGTTAAGCAACGTTGGCCGTAGCCTGTCAATTCTCTCAAACTCCTCCGTGCTTTGGAGGTCACTTGAGGTGTTATAGTTTTCATTTATCGTCTTAGGCCCCAAAAATGGTGGTGAAGCACCCCAAATTTTCTTTCTTTTTTTGTACGAATATCTGAAAAAAACACCTTTGGAAATAAAAAAGTACAGTCACCGCATTACGTCCTAACCCATAACGGAAGTCAAATCGTTGCTATAAGTCTTGTGAATGTAAATAATAGATTACCCTCAGGAAACGTCGATGGCTCACAGGGCACAGAACATGCCCTTAGCTTCTCAGCCGAGGGCAGGCCTGGGCAGGGCTGCTAATCGGATCGATGGGTCGGCACGCAGCGGGAATAGCCGGGTCCGTGATTACCGAGTACGTGACTTGACTACCATCGGCGAGCCCTACTCAGATCTGTGTACTAGTGATCGATTTTTAGGATTCGATAAGGAAAAGAACAAGACAATTAAATTAAAAATTTAAAAACCCCCGACCTTCTAGTCAAACCCTTTCATTTGGTACCCATATTGAAGGAGTGGGGGAAAAATATATTCGTCATTTTTAGGCGCAGACATCTTGGATTTGAAATTTATCATCGGGGTATAGCATTCTACTAGTAAAGCCCAATTGATACCCATTTTGAAGGGGTTGTGAAAAAATATGCAATCCGTCATTTTGTGGCGGCGGCTATCTTGGTTGACTTTCATCAAACATAGTTAAGAACCCTCCCGACTACTTCACCTTTCAAATTAAAAAAATCATAATCTGTTCATCCGTTCGGGGGCTATGAAACCACAGACACACACACACACACCGACATTTATGCGTCGAGAGTTGAAAAGATCCATCATAGTACAAACCAGGCCATGGCGTCAAAGTCGTGCCATAATCGAACATCACAGCAGTAAAAATCAGCTTTGAGCCTCAGTGCTCAGTACTCAATGAGACTTGAGAATTGAGGAAGCACTTCCTCAATCCTACCTATCCCACGATATTCTGAAACATTTACACATACAGTACGCAAAGACAGGAAAATATCCTGTATGGTTTTGTAAGTACTTTAAACTCTAATTTCCATCAGTGACAAAGAGCTACTCTGTCAGTCAGTATACAGTTTGAAAATATTATTATACAATGCCCCCTCGTAAATACACGTAAGTACACTTCGGCAATCATCGCATTTTTGAGTATAAACGAATGTAAATATCTATGTCCATCGATTGTATTAGATTTATCGTGTTTCAGAATTTAAATTCAGATCTAAGTACTTTAATGTTGTTTTGTTTTGATTCCCGCGTGAACTATATAGAGTTGTAAAACCACTTCCTCTTTTGGTCTCCCTTTTTTTGAAGAGCTGAACTTAATTGCTTTGGAATGTGTTTCAGTACTGACTTCTTTTGATATTTTGTTCCAAGTTCCTCTTGAAATTCCAGTAACATTTGCAACTCTCTCTTGAAACTTCTTAAAGTAATGCCTTATATTTTCGTCCTAATTTTTTAAATCTGTCACTGTAAAGTACCGCTGAGCACTTTACTAAAACGAAATCGCAGGCGAAAGTTTACAAACCAGACTAATAAAATAAAAATAAGACCATTTTCATTATCACAGACTTTTTTACTACAAAAAGAGATGAGTGTGTATATATATATAATAGATTCTTACTAAACAATCTAATTTAATATAATATGTATCACTAATGGCATTGTGTACTCATGCGATGGCCAAGTCATTCTGTTTATTTTAAACATAAAAGATTTTTGATATTAATATGGTCGCTATAAGATTTTGTTAGGTTAGCTAATTAGTAATAACTGAAGACAGAAGGTCCGTTAAGTAGGGACTGAATAAATTAACTGACTTGGATCTCACAACTTTTTTATGGTAGAAGATCTGAGTTGCGAGACTTGGTTTTTTTACAAGTTATTTTTTGATGGCATTTTTTATTCGGCTGCAGTCTTCTGTCGGATGGAGGTACTTCTCTAGTCGCACGCAACATCCGAGATTGACTTGGGCCTCAATGATGAAGACGAGCAAATATTACCACAAATTTAAGCATAGTTTATTTTTAAAAAGTCTGCTTAGTTTTTTTTTATATTAAACGAATCACATGCGCGTCTGTAGAGGCTCATTCTACCATGAAAAAGCCAAGCAATTGTTGGAATGCGATCGCTAGTTACATTTATATAATATTCTTTATTGCACATAAATAATAGTAGTTTATGAAACTGTTGCATAATAAAGGTTCTTAAAATACGAGTGTGAGTTTATAACATGAGCTGAAGGCGAATTTGATAATGGCAACACACGAGTATTTTAAGACCTAATTATGTGCAGTTTCATACACTACTTTATCTAATGTCATGAAATAGATAACAATAATATTATAAATAAAACCACGAAGTTAATTTAACAGCTTTATTTCTTACTTATAAATGCTTTTGCAGATCGAGCATGCTTGGTGCGCATGCGCGACGCATGCGCGACGCGCCGTACGGTGCGGCGTTCACAGATTATGTAGATTTTTTTTGCAAAGTTGCAATGCACTTGCATTGCAATCTCCTTAATATACCTGAATCCAGGGCTTGAGCTGTATCGAAATGGAAAAAAAAATATTTTTCGATACAGTTGTCCTTAAAGAGCTGTATCAAAAAGTAACTTTTTAATTTTATTTTGAAGTCTTGTGCGTAAAAGACTGTCATTAAGATTCTGTGTTTAGTTTTTTAATCTCTAAATTTCAGTATGAGATTAGATAAAATAACATACAAGTTTAACTGTTACAAATGAACACAATATAAAAATTCTCAAAAGTAATACAAATTACTATAATAATCGCGCAATCGTTTAGTCGCTCAAGCGATAGTATCCGATGTGCGGCCGGCTTAAATGTACCTACACAAACTTCTAGATTCTAGAATAATATTTCACCTTAATGATGAGAACATTACATATAAATATTTAATACAGTTTAGCAGTTGTTATGTAATTCTTTGTAAACACGCGCATCGACCTCTCGCGTAACTTTCCTTCAAAGGCACCTTGCTGGTAGGGTTACCAGATTTAAAAATTATAATTCCCGGTAAAGTTTATTTTTACTAGACTTCAAAAAAGAAGATTCTGTTTCATCAGTAATTAAGTATTTTCATGATTTTGTCAAAAACTACTGACACGATTTTGATGGGGGGATTAGCATCCTAAATAATAATGTTTTTTTCTTATAGTATGGTTGTTTACGCCTTTTCACAAAAATACATAATTTATTCTTAGATCTTGGACAAATTACACACTGCCAATTAGTCTCAAACTAAGCAAAGATTGTACCATGAGTACAGTTGGATTACGATCCAACTGGATATTTTTCTGAAAAAAAAACACAAGAGAACTAAAGACTAAAACATGGAAGACAATGAAGCTTTCATTAAAATTCATTCATTTTATCATATACTATTTGCATATTGGCAACAATCGGCAAACTCCAAATCTCAATCTCTCCAAACATAAAAAAAATAGTTTGCTAGGTAATTCTAGAATAATTAATTGACAGTGTGGACTGAGAGACATACATAAATCTTTAAATCTAGTAATTCTGAGAATTCAATATTTTCTACATTGCTTTACTAAAAGATCTAAATTTTCGATATATCAGTCAGTTCTGACGTGTGGCAACCCTAGCAGGTGAACTTTAGATGACACAGTGGGTCGAATCGTTCAAAGCGTTGTTATAATAACGCCAGATTAATTTGTCTCCAGACTTTATAACTATGTTAATGAATTCAACACCTCGATATGTGTCGGTGTGCCACGAACTCGCTGCCAAAGGCACTTTAAGTGTCTGATGCTACATTATCTTTTTGTAGAATAGATTAAACTTTAAAACCATATAATTTTATTATAAATATGTTCACAATGAAATAATTCTCGATTACCTATCGAGTGCTTTTTCCAAATGAGCTACCAGGAACATTTGTGACGATGGTAATTTTTTGCATTTTATAATTACTGCTGTGAAGTCGTAGTGTGGCGCCATCTACCTATTAAGTATTACACTACTAAACAAGACATAGCAGGCAGATGAATTTCGGCTATGTTTTTATAACACTAGACTTCTGTTGCATATTAAGGGTTCTTAAAATATGAGTGTGAGTTTATCAAATGCGCCGAAGGCGAATTTGATAATAGCATCACACGAGTATTTTAAGACCTAATTATGTGCAGTTTCATACACTACTTTATCTAATCTCATGAAATAGATGAAGTTAATTTAACTTAAATTATTTTAAATAAAACCATGAAGTTAATTATCAGCTTTATTTCTTACTTATAAATGCATCTGCAGATCAGCGGGGCGATGCCGCTTTCATAGATTATGTAGATTTTTTTGCAAAGTTGCAATGCATTTGTTTGACTGTTAGCTGATTCCGTTCGGATTTCTTATTGCGAAAATCTAACTTCACCTTTAAAAGTGCTAATAGTAATAAGCTTAGAAGGTAGAGACGGAGGTGATCTATCGACTAAACTGAAGATGTCTGTCACAAATATAAACACGAGTCCAATTTTCGTAATCAAAAAACCCGGTAGGAATCGGCTTCAGCTCAGGAGTAGGCACCCAGGACTGATGGTTTTGAAGATAGTCCTTGAATCTCATGAGACAATTAATGATGACCCTAAGGATCGGTCCCATTGTGTTCATCTACATGAGTACGTGATTAATATAATGCCTTTTTATGCCGTTTTACAGAATAAAAAGAAAGGAGAATGATTAATGAGTGAATCCAGTTTTTTAAATGAATTGAATAATGAATTGCGCAGTTTTATTAGGGTTTCGTACTACAATGTTAAGTTGGTTTTTAGGATATTTTTTTTTTAATTATTGTCATACAAATTACACAGCGCCATCTAGCCCCAAAGTAAGCGAAGCTTGTATTATGGGTACTAGACAACTGATAAACATACGTAAATACATTTTTTTTTTGTAAATACATACTTATGATACATAGAAAACACCCAGACCAAGACAAACAGACATGTTCATGCACACAAATGTTTGTCCTGTGTGGGAATCGAACCCACGAGCGTTGGTGTCGAAGCCGCGTCATTGACCGCTACGCCACCGAGCTCGTCAATTATTGGTAGTATTCGTTCGATGTAACAAGTCATTGCTACTATGATATTATTTGACGAGCCAGGTGGTCGAATGGTTAGCAATGATCACTTTGACTGCGAAGTCGCGGGTTCGATCCCCACACAAGACAAATATTTGTATGCATGAACATGTCAGTTTGTCATGGTCTGGGTGTTTTGTATGTATTATATGTATTTATTTACAAAAAAAAGTATTTATGTACATATATCAGGTGTCTAGTACCCATAGTACAAGCTTTGCTAAATTTGGGATTAGATGCCGCTGTGTAATATGTCAAAGAATATTTATTTATTTATGAGGAAAAAATCGTAAGCTACGATCGAAATTATGGTATATTTTTTAAAAGCTTTTCATTATACAGCCTAATGTATTGATAAACATAAAACTATAATGCAATATTGACATGTGATTACTACAGCGAATTGAAAATCCAAACTTTTCAGATAGATTACATTTCAGAGGTACTCCGAAAATAGTGGCAGATGTGGATGGCCCATTGTCACTTCAGCTGGCAAACTGTGAAGGCTATGTCGAATATAATAATTAAAAATAATCTTAAATGTTTATCAAATAATAGAAGTTGACCGAAATATTTAGATACAGAGGGACATAGTCATAAGTGTGACTGACTATGCTCCTTAACCCTAGAAGCCCAATTTTACTAGCTATAAAGCCCGAACATAGTCAAATTAACCTACACGAACAAATATACTGGTGACTCAGTTTATTCTATTATATCTATTATTTTTTAATAATGCACAGTTATGTTCTGTTGTTGTTAAATGAAAATTTGTGTAGTATTTATTTATTTAACTATAAAAATGAAAACTTTAAGTAATCATACAAAAAATTGGTACAAAATGAGATCCTTTGGGTTTTATATTTAGAATACTATATTGATTAAAAAAAAGCAAATTCCTCGTCCCCCCTCTTTATCATAGTCCCCATTTATAAATGAAAGCGTGTTACATTGTGATAGCTTGAGGAAAATGTTGTGTTGTATTAAATGTAACACGCTTTCATTTATAAATGGGGACTATGATAAAGAGGGGGGACGAGATTGAATAATTATGTATGGTGAAAAGTTTTAGTGTTAAAATTAAATAAATTTGTACAATATGGAATTATTTTGTCCTAGACGAAGACGCTTATTTGTCGTTAAAGGTTACAATCAAGTTACAAAGTGTTATATTTCTTTTCAGAGTTAATTTATTTTTAACTTTTTAGTTCATTTTATAAACAAATAATAAAAGCTTGTTTTTAAAAAATTGGTTGCCTGTAAAGTCGGTATACGGGCGAAAGTTTTACGTGACAACGACTTTGAGTGGTAAAATGTTTTCGAGTGGAAGGGACGCATGCCTTTCACTTTTTATGTCTGTCTCTCTCGCTCTTAGAAGGGACGCGTGCCTTTCACTCGCTCTCATTGTAAGCGCATAACGTGAGCCAGTTTCTTGAAGTGTCACCCGGCTAACCAATTTATAAGACGTTGTCACGTCAAAAGGTTTTTTTTTCTTTAATTTTATTACGACTATATTGTCAAGTTTTAATAATAATATTAACAGTTTTAGAATATTATTTTCACTTTATAAACACTTATCAATATCGTGTTCATGTGGATCAACTTGCGATAACTACACAATGACGATACTTACCAAAGCGATACGACCGTCTCATGTTAGCTCTTGACAGGCACTAAGCTGGTTTGGTCAATCACGGCGATCGAATGAAACGTGCCAAAGATACAGTAATTATAAGTTTGCGTGTAGGCAAAATTGACCTAGATTGGACTTCTAAGGGTTAAATAAAAGAAAACAAAAAGTCATTTAAATAATAATTAAATGTTGAACATTTATAAAATTGTTTGCGAACTAAAATTTTATTCATTAGCAGTGCAAGTTAACGAAAGCTACAAATTCGGTAATATAATTACAGAAGTTAGTTAACAAATATTATTACGTTTATCCATATTTTAATGATCCCGTATTTAATAATATAAGTGTAATATAAAATACGTGTTGCGGTTTTACGACTCGCCGTTACTGGCAGTACACACGCACCAGTTTATTAATGTTACGTACGTGTATTACGTTTTAGTTAGGTTGCTAAACTTATTGCTAAATTCACATCACTACATTCAGAAGTAACTTACTATCAAAATAGTAATATACATTATAAGCTATGAAATATACTCGTAGTTATTATACAACTGCAAATGTAAGTTTGTATGCACATTATTAGGAGTATTGCATATACATACTTCTTACAGACTGACGATGATAGCTTCTTATAGATTATACTCTTGGCATCGCCGCTGCGCCGGGGACAAGAGAGATCAGCCCCCTTACCACCATCTCTTATTGCGACTCAATAACTGAATAGATTGCTTATTCATGCCAATGAATAAGCGACTCTCTTTCAAATGCAATAGAGTCACTTATTCATTGCTATGAACAAGCAATCTATTCAATTATTGAGTCGCAATAAGAGATGGTGGTAAGGGGGCAGATGGCCCTTTCTTCGCACAGAAAATAAGCCACCATGCCACACAGGCACGACTGTTTGAAGTTTTTTTTATAAGATATGCTATTTTTAGTTATTTTTAGACAAGTTAAATTATAATGTCATGTTTTATTTTGTCTGGTTAGTTTCTAATTTAGATGTATATTTTACTAGCTGTTGCCCGCGACTTCGTCCGCGTGAATATCAGTTACCGTGGTAAGTTTACCGTTTAGTGCATTTCTTTGAATATTTGTTTGCAAATAATGCATTAATTGCAAGCAAATTTGATTACCATAAGAAAAGGTTATAGTGAGTCGATCTTAAAAGATAGACATATTATTATGTCAAAAATTATTATGTTAAAAAATATATTATCTTCGAAAAAACAATAAAAAATACTATAATTTTTGTTACGGCACTAGCGACAAACCTGTAACATTTATCATGGCTCTTGTACAAATTTCTGATTTATTGCATTCGTAACAAAGCAAAAGGAAGACACGTTAAACGATTTTATTGAAAATAAATATAATAATAATGTAAAGAATGTAGTAAAGGCTAAAAGAATCATTAATTAGGTCCCTGTTCAAACCTGGGGCATTGATCAGAGTGAAAAAAAATTGTGGGCATAGCGTAGTTCTATTATTGTCGTTGTCAACCCTTGTTCATCCCACTGTTGGGATACGGCCCTCCCCTCAATCGAAATGGTTTAGAGCATACTCTACCACATTGCTCAATCGCGGGTTGGTGGAGGTCAATGTTTTCAAGCCGCTTAAAGGCCACTGACTTGGCCTAACGACTGTCATCTAATGACAACAGATAGGGCCGACGGCTTGACGTGTCCTCCGAAACACTGAGGAGCTCGAGATAAATAATCCAATCTATGGACAGGCTACGGTTGCTTAACTTAAGTGTTCGATTCGACTTCACACACGCAACAACGCCATCGAGCTATTGATGGCGTTGTTGGCGTTGTTCTTAATAGAATAATTTGTGGCGATCTTAGTTAACAAATCGAAAAAAATGACAAATAGCCTATTCTATAAACTGCTATATCAAACTGGGTTTCCTTTTAAAAAGTAATTTGACACATTTTGTCTAGTAAAGAGCCAGTATATGACTCCATACATCAATATGAGAGCGGTGGAGCCGGCGAATAGACGCGCTATCTCGGCGGTCCCCCCGGACCGGCCGATAACGCCGGAACAATCGACTATAACACTCGCCTTTATGTTCTACATGATGCATTCGTTTTTGATAAAATTTTGTCTGGGACTCGACGAAAAATTCTTAGTTTTTACACCGACTGCGACATAAAAAGTGAGTATTGTTTTTCACATTACTATAAGTATGTAATAAAAGGGAAGTCCGTAGTCTATGATGTTTTATATATACTACGGGCTACAGGCGGACATCGCGTCAGTTAAAAGTGGCTACAAAGCACTTGTTCAATACCTACGCGTGTATACATACAGCAAGGAAAGAACGTGAAAACACAGGAAGAATTTTTTTCTACAACTTTTCAATAATGGTTTTTATTAGCGCTAACGTCTTGTCGTGACGGTAAATGACGCGGGACCGAGTGATTGTTGGGCAATTACCTTGCTTTTTATTGCCACAACATAGGCAAACAGAATGCGTCTATGGGTAAAAACAACTTAGTATGTAGTGTAGGTTCGTTATAATTTATCACGGAAATAAAGCAATATGGACAGTAGTCTGTACATGGGCGGATTTATTTATCTGGAAATTCATAGTAAAATTTCATAGCAAATCATCATCATCATCAGGTCCATTTTAGTCTCCACTACAGGAGCACGACCCTCTCGTCCGTCCTAGACGGAAGGAGGATTTGTCCTACACTCCCAACGCTGGCCAGACGGGTTGGGGAGGCCTCGATGTTTTATAATGTATTTCCCTTAGTCGCCTTGTACGACATCCACGGGAAGAGACGAAGTGATTCTATTCTAGTCTGCCGAAAATGACACGGCCACATAGCAAATATAAACCATCTATTTCAGCTGTTTTCTTTAGATGACAGAGGTTAAGTCAAGTGAGTGACCTTTGTGTGGCAAAATAATCTAGCTTCCGCCAACCCGCAGTTGAGCACTGTCACAGAATAATGCACTGTGGCAGAGTGCACTTTAAATCTGACGATATTTAAGTTGACTGGTAATAAATAACAAAAAAAAAAATAATACTATAACAAATTTTATATTTTCTTACAAGACGAAATTTGATTATGTATTTAAGAATTTTGTCGCGTAAGAAAATAAGAAAAGAAATAAAACCATTTGTGTATATAATTATAAACGTTCACGGTTGTTTACATCGACAAAACGAAGAAAGAGGGTAGGCAGATATGTTTGTCTTGATAGACTACCATCTACTCGCTGTCTTCAGTCGTCCCTTGACCAGTCTGCACCGTCGCCGAAATATCGGGAAAATACAAAAATGGATCGCGTTAAGTCAATACATACAATAGTGATAAAAAACGAGTGGTGTCGTGGGACTCTAGATAGGAACGAAGTTCCTTATTATAAAAATATTAATTTCAAGTTCTATTCGAGGTATAAAGAAAATAATTATTCGGGTATACATAAAAAAAAAAAAAAAACTCATAAAATACTAATTAAACTAATAATAACAAAAAAAAAAGCAAACTGCAATAACAATAACAGTCATCACGTAGACTATACATTAGACACTGTATAGCCATCATACATGTACTAGGTATACATAAAAATGTTACTGTTTTTTTAACGTTGCGGACGTTTTTTGCCGGCTAGGGTACTCCTCCGCAACGCCCCCTAAGGAACTTCGTTCCAAAAACGATTTGCCTTCTAAAAATAATTTAAAAAATAAAACCATCACTATTTTCGGCGCAAAATAAAAACGCAACGTGTTATCTCGTACGAAAACGGTTTTTATATAAATCCTAAAGCGATCACGTCTTCATATGCCGTGGGTAGGCCATTATTGGATCTTTATAGTGTTTCACATTTCATACCCTTTCTCTGATAATAGTAATCTCGCAAGCGAACAAAAAATATTTGCCTGCGAGGCGCTCGGTCGGACCCTTCCCGTCGCCGCGTCGCCCGCGTCGGTGTGGGACGGTGCCGAGCTACATCTAACGTGATATTCAATTTTATTACTCGAATGTGCTTTTCTAAGCTTTTAACCGACTCCAAAAAAGAGGAGCTTCTCAATTCGGCTGTATTTTTTTTTTAATGTTTGTTACCTTATTACTCCGTGATTTATAAACCGATTTAAAAAAAAACTTTTTTTTATTTGAAAGTGTGTACATCTAGATTGGTCTCATATTTTTTCCATCATCATCATCATCATCAGCCTCATCAACATACATAAATGTAGAGTAATGTTTGGAGAAGGTTTTTTTTTTGTTATAAACATTATTAACTGCTACATATTGTAAAAAAAGGACTTTGAAAATTGTCGCAAGCAAGCTGTGGTGACTGTTTACCATCAGACAATTAAACAAAACGCTTTTTTGTAAACTAGTAATATATTGTATTTAAAAATTTATATGTCTACAGTAACTGCTTCACATCAGGAGGCCCGCATGTATACTTGTTTGTACCTACCAACCGACGAAGTATTAAAAAAAACTATAAGAAAAATATACAAAAAATTCAAATTTTCGATGATCTACATAATACATATAATCTATTTATTCTATACATAACACAAAATCTCTTTCCTCGTCTGTCTATTCGCGAATTCTGCCTAAACAACGCGCAGGGTGATTGATGTGGTTTTCACTATTAGTTACAAAAATTATATTTGTATTGTATTTAATGCAATAAATACTTTATTCCATAACATTTTATAGGCGTTACACTTAACATAATTACTATATTCTGTGGGAATTAGAATAATAATAACAATCTTCTTTGACAAAACGTAAGCTAAGATACGCATACTACAAAAATAAAACACTAGAAAATAAAACCAAATATATAAAATTTGAAAAGGTATTGAAGAGTTGTATTAATAACTCAAAAAGAAATAATAACAAAAAGTACATTCAAAAATCTAAGCATAAAGGTAAAGCGACTTGGCAAATAATTCAAAATAAATTAGATAATATACAATTTACAAACGATATATGTAGTATAAAAGTTAATAATAAGGAAATGACCGATGCCAACGATATTGCTGATGCTTTCAATAATCATTTTCTATCAAGTAACAATATACATAAAGACAAAATTCATCCTAATTATAATCTTATAGAGTCAGTTAATGAGACATTATTCCTAGCACCAACCTCAAGAGATGAAGTTTTAAAAACTATCAGCTCCTTAAA
The DNA here is from genome assembly GCA_937001555.2 of Hypsopygia costalis. Classification (NCBI taxonomy): domain Eukaryota; kingdom Metazoa; phylum Arthropoda; class Insecta; order Lepidoptera; family Pyralidae; genus Hypsopygia; species Hypsopygia costalis. The sequence goes on from OW443329.2 coordinate 33,205,250, forward strand.
TAACACTAGTTCTGTTGGTTATGACGGTGTATCGACATACGTGATCAAACAAGCTGCTTCTGAACTTGCAGATATACTATGTCACCTCATAAATCTGTCGTTAAGCGAGGGAAAATGTCCGGAGAAACTTAGATATTCTATTTATTATAACCTTATCAAGAACATTGTAGAAAACATTAATAAAAGGAAACGAGTGTCAGCCATTTTTTTTGACATGAGTAAGGCATTTGATTTTGTTGACCGTACCATCTTATTAAATAAATGCGAACGTTACGGAATTAGAGGAAAATCATGGGAATGGATCAGTAGTTATATGAGAGACCGTCACCAATGCGTGGAAATATCACGAATCGATAAAAATCGTTTACTTACTTCATCCAGATCCACATATAAATTAAATAATCGCGGTGTTCCGCAAGGGAGCGTGTTAGGACCGCTTTTATTCTTAATATATATTAATGTCATACCCAACATAACCAAATATCCGTGTGTACTCTTTGCAGATGACATATCGGTGGTAATACCTGATGATGGCAAATCTGCCAATTATGACAACACGTTAAGTACAACAATCGACATATTTACAGAATGGATGAATAATAATAATTTGACATTAAATATATCCAAGACTAAAGTGGTACAATTCGGTAATTATAAATCCAAAAGACATACCTCTAATATTATATCAAATAACGATGTAGTTGAAAATATAACTGAAATAAATTTCTTAGGACTCATTATAGATAGTAACTGTAATTGGAAAGCTCATATAAATAATATCTGTAAAAGGCTAAATAAATTCGTTTATGCTCTCAGAACAGTACGCAAAACTACATGTGAAAAACAGCCTTAATCTCTTATCACGGATACGTTGGTTCAGTTCTTCGCTATGGAATACTGTTGTGGGGTAACTCAACTCTTTTGACGTGACAACGTCTTATAAATTGGTTAGCCGGGTGACACTTCAAGAAACTGGGTCACGTTATGCGCTTACAATGAGAGCGAGTGAAAGGCGCGTGCCTTTCACTCGCTCTCATTGTAAGCGTGTCGTGGACGCGTGTCCCTTCTAAGAGCGAGAGAGACAGACATAAAAAGTGAAAGGCATGCGTCCCTTCCACTCGAAAACATTTTACCACTCAAAGTCGTTGTCACGTAAAACTTTCGCCCGTATACCGACTTTACAGGCAACCAATTTTTTAATAAAGCTTTTATCACACAAAAGAAATGCATTCGAGCTATATGTAGAGCTCATCCAATGGACTCGTGCAGACCTCTTTTCAAAAAGTTGAATTTATTAACATTGCCGTCTTTATATATACTAGAGGCTGGATTATTTGTCAAAAAGCATCCGGAAATGTTTAAAAAAGCAAACGAAAGTAAAAAGCATTTGTCCAGAGATCCAACGAAGTTACAGTTACCCAACGCACATTCAACGCTGTATCAAAAAAACTGTTTCTATATGGCTATAAAAATTTATAATAAAATCCCAAAAATCATAAGGGAACTAAATGCTAATTTATTTAAAATTAGATTAAAAAATTGGCTAAAAGACAAATGTTTTTATTCATTAAGTGACTTTTTATCCTGTAAGCATGACATTATATGAAACGGACATCAACTTATTACATTATTATTAATATTTTTTGACATATTTCTTAATTGATTACTTAATTTAATTAGATTTTTTTTTCTCAATTTAATAAATTCATTAAGTATTTTTGAATGTATACAAATTTGCACGCCATCAAAATATGGCAAAATATGAGAACTGTTGTTAACATTATAAGATCTGTATAACCATATTTTACGCAAATAAATTATCTTTATCTTTATCTTATCTTATCTTTGCCATAAGTAATTCGTCTTGTATTTAGAAGAAAATGTCTTCCCGAAGGTTTATAAATATTATAATACATTTACATCATTCTAAACGGGCGAAGCCAGGGCCGGTTGCTAGTGTCATAAGCACAAAATAGTATAACCTAAACAGTTTATTTCTCCGCTTACTTCTTTTAGCTATTTGGTACCTAACAACTAGTCTTCACTAGGCTAACTAATAGGCAAATTGATTTACACTACTTTGCGTGCTTCCGCCACCAATTAGTTCATGCTAACTACTGCCGGCCGACACCCACCCGTTAGTAGATGCATGCGACTGCCGTGGCTGCTTTGGACGTCTCTGCTCCAGCTGCTGCGGTCGTTTCTGCGACTCTCCACCATCTGAAACAGAAGAAACGTGCCACTACCGCCGCCCCGACTGCCGTGGTCGTCTCTGCTTTATATATTTACTATCACACGGGACAAGCCGGGGCGAGTTGATGGTATGAAATAAAACAAAGAGTAAATTGACTACAAATGACGTCGACTTTGAAAACCGATATATCTTGTTTGGTAATATTAATGTCTAAAATATTTCTAACAAGTCTATGTCAGCCGCCGGCAGTGTGGCGTTGTTTATGTTATTTTATCATTGTTTATTTAGGATCGCAGGCCGCGCTCAATTTAACAGATTTCATTTTAATCATGCTAAAATAACATTGAACAAATTAATAAAATTTTAAGCCGATAATTGGCTTTAGGCGCTGACAGGATCAAAAGATTATAGAGAAGCAATGACGTACGTCGCTAGCTGCGTATCATCAATAAAAGAATAAACGTGAAAAAAAATTGTTGAAAATAAATAAAAGAAATTAAAAATTTCACTTGCTCTACTTAGCTCATCGAGCCTATTTTTTTCATATTAATGTCAATGGCAATTTATTATAAAAAGCGTGCATGGTTTATAACGTAAGATTTTTTGAGATTACCAAGTCTTCGTTTTGTTATTGTCAGTTCGTGATTGTGTCGAAAATTGGTACAACCACTACAATCACTTACTCTAACATCATTAAATGTTTTTGCAGCGCGCCTTATTTACCATTGATTGTCCATTTTTTTAAATGAAAATATATCTTAAGTTACTCAGTGATAAGGTAGCTTTAGCCTTTAGCTACTCATAAAGGATTTTAAAAAAAAACAGATGAGTACTTTCGAAGATGCCCTATTACATGCAAACTTATAAACATTGCCTCTTTACAATATTAGTATATTACTTATTTACAAAAAAAAATGTCTATTCATTGTAAAAAAAATGTATACATATCTCTATTAATACATAAGGTCTAGGTAGATAGATTTTACCGCTGCTCTCGAATACGTATCTAAGAAGCTGGACTGGAAAAAACGGGGCGTCAGTCTGAATGGCGAGTACATCTCACACCTTCGGTTTGCCGACGACGTGGTCATAATGGCTGAATCGCTGGAGGATCTCGGTCGTATGTTGGTCGATCTCAATGCTGCATCTCGACGTGTGGGGCTGGGGATGAATTTCGACAAGACGAAAGTCATGTACAACGATTTTGTCATCCCTAGCCCGGTTATCGTAGAGAATGCAGCAATTGAAGTGGTTATAGACTATTTCTACCTCGGTCATTCCATACAGTTTGGCCGAGGTAATTTCAACAAAGAGATCGATAGACGCATTCGCACTGGGCTGCGTAGCTTTTGGAAAGCTTCGTCACATCTTCGCCGCACAGATACCCCAGTGCTTGAAGACTAAAGTCTTCAACCAGTGCATCCTCCCTGCAATGACATATGGTGCAGAGACTTAAACACTGACCATCGGACTGGTCCACAGGCTAAAGGTCGCGCAGCGAGCGATGGAGAGGGCTATGCTCGAGGTTTCTCTGTGGGATCGAATTCGGAACGAAGAAATTCGACGCAGAACCAAAGTTGTCGACATAGCCTTCAGAGTTAGCAAGCTGAAGTGGCAATGGGCCGGTCACATCTGCCGAGTAAGTGATGGCAGATGGGGGAGAAAGGTATTAGAGTGGAGGCCGCGCGTAGGACGACGAAGTGTTAGGCGCCCTCCTTCTAGACGGTCCGATGACCTTAAAAAAGTGGCTGGGAGCGGCTGAATGCGGAAGGCGGAGGATCGTATCTGGTGGAAAGCATTGGGGAAGGCTTATATCCAGTAGTGGGTAGATACAGGCTGATGATGATGATGATGATGAGGTAGATAGATTAAACTAGGTACTAGGTATATTTCTTTATTTTTGCCTTCGGTGATTTTTATTATACTTTTTAAATAGCCCTTATCAGCTGAACGCAGTGCCTTAATCCCGGCAATGTATTCGAACCGTCGTACTTTCAACACTTCCTACTCCCACTGAGGAGCTCGACATCAAGGGGGGTGTCAGTTTAATAGAACAAGCAAGTTAAGCAACGTCGAACGTAGCCTATCCATGAATGGATTTATTTATCTCGAGCTTCTACGTGCTTTGTAGGGCACGTTAAGCATCGGTCCCGGCTGTTATCATTAGATGACAGTCCAGAGCTCCTCCAACCCGCAGTAGAGCAGTGTGGTAGAGTAAGCTGTACAGCTCGCTCACATAGCAGTCATAGCACGTTTAATCTCAGGGACGGTAGTGAACCTCACCTAACCTTAGTTGTAATTTCGGTGGTCGTCGTTGTTAATTCTGATTACACAAGAGTATTACGGTAGTATGTTGCGTAATGAGAGTACCTTTTGGGTGTAAGTGGTTCATCAACATCTTTGAACCAAAGCCAACTTCACCTGCACGCGGTGCACCCTGCTCACTGATAAACGAAGCTCTGGCGAAAAGAGAGGTAGGGAGCGTAATTGTAAGCTACCCGACTGGGGAACGTACCTCCACCTCACAGAATACCGCAGCCAAATAACGGTTTCATTGAGGGCTGTTGTGTTCCTGCGAGCGAGTGACTTCACCAGAAAGGAAGTAGAGGCTGCGATGGCAGCGGGGGTGGCGGCGCGCGAGCGATATTTTGAAATGAAATGAAATGAAATGAAATCTTTATTTGCTCAGATAAAGGTACAAAGTGGTCTTATGAGATAAATACATAGCTTCCTTCATCTGCTACTTGAATAGCATGCAAATATTATTATGTTGCGGGCATTAATATGGTAACCGCTTCACATCAGGCGGGCCGTATGCTTGTCTGCCACCCGACGTAGTATATATATAAAAAGAAGGTAATAGTTACAATGGGTTCCAATCGTTCGTATCCCAGCAGTGAGACGAATTACGTTGATAACATTAATTTTCCCATGTCTCTTGTTTAAAATTGTTAGTAGATCTTCGGTATATCAGAGTACCGAAGATCTACTAACAATTTTAACTTAAAATTTAAGTTAAAATTGCAGTCAGTGTCATTGCAGTGCAGTGGATATTACTTGCTGTTGTTTTACGCATTTGACTCGACACTGACCTCCGCAACAAATTTGTAAAACTCCTTATGCGTCTCTGTTGCCTCAAACCTTAGTTGAAACCATAGATGTAGGTCGACTATAGAGCGGGCATTCCAAGCTTAAAACTGAAGTTTGTGGGGTGTAAGCGGTTCTTAATCATCTTTAGAACCAAAGCCCTGGCTTATTATGTATGATCACTGGCTTATTATGTATGATATATGCTGCCCGACTGGGGAAGTACCTCCACCACACAGAAGACCGCAGACAAATTGCAATTCATTTGAGGGTTGTTGTGTTCCTGCGAGTGAGTGTGGTTACCAGAAAGGAAGGAGTTTCTACGTTGGCAGCAAGGATGGCGGCACACGAGAGTTAATTAGGCCACGGTAACCGCTTTGCATCAGGCGGGCCGTATGCTTGTCTGTCACTCGACGTTATATAAAAAATATATATTATAATACTTTTTATATGCTCGTTCCGCTTCGCACGACTATACAGGCAACTGCTTGTAGGCCATAACACTGCCCGTATTAGATGCAACAAACAAAGATGCAACAAACAAAGGACTACGAATAAATAATTTGTAGGGAGTCATACATTGCCCGCGGCACGAAAGAGCCTCAGAGCAAAGTGCCGCGCGCATCTCCAGCGATTCATCTCATATGACCGCGAGGTCGGTGGAGGTGGGGTGGTTTGACTAGGGTCAATTTTAGATGGCTTTGCGCATCCTAGAAAGACATATGGTACGTTCTTTAGCGACAAATATCGTCACGTGATTTGAGTAGTAGGAACACGTCATCAGGTGTACTTTGTATAGAAAATGACAGATAACTAAATTCGTAACGTAGTCTAGGCAACATACGGGAAGAACATACCTTAGGTCTTTTTACCAAAGCCCCTTGCGTAGCGGCCAAGAAACGTACGTAGCATTTGTAGCACTACTAGGGACTCTCATATAACGGAAGTGTCACGGTCTATAAGCGGTTGTCTGTGCCAGTGAAAAAAAATACTTAAGAGCCATATTACATTTTGACTGTGATTTTTGCGTAAAATGGCCAATTTTGGCGTTCTCGATCTCGGAAACCAAAATACATTAACAATGTTGACTTATTGAATGGTACAGAATAGCTATTGGCATAGTACATAGCGGCCTCGCTTTTTGTAAATTTTGCTTAACTTTTTAAATAAACCCAAAATTGCAGAGAAAGATTTTCATAAAATGCGCGCATTCACTATTTTGAGCTCCTGGATTGTACTACTGTTCCAAACAAATGAAATAAAAAAAATAGAATGTTATTTGTTATATAGTCGTATAGTACATAGCGGCCTCGGAATTTTGAAATATCATTGATTTAATATAGAAAAAGAAACATTCTTTTAACCAAAAAAATTTCGAAAATCGCTTTAAGTAAACTGTTAATTTCTCGAAGAAACGATAATATTATTGAGCAAAATTTATACGAGAATAATTGTTACTTCATGATGAATAAACTTTGTAGCATGAATTTATTATCTTATTTCAATAAAAACGATAAATATAACTTCAAAAATACTACAAAAAACGATGCACCGGCGGCCTTCGCGTGTTTAGTACTGCGCGAGAGCTCGTCAGTGTGCAAATGTAATAGGGCTCTTAATCTTCCCCTTACTTTACTAACCGCTCACTTTTTAATGGACATTTTACCTCCAAATTTTTCATTTTTCCGATTTTTCAAACACTTTCTTTTATACCAATCTTTTCTTGGCAATTTCAAACAAAACATAAAATTACCCAAATAGGGGCATCCGTTCTGAAGCGCTTATACACATTTGATAAATAACATAACATTTTTTTTATTCCATCCCCCAACTTTTTGTGGTCGCCACGAATATACATTATCCCACCTTCACAACTGTGGCAAATTGATTGACACCTCATGTTGAAATCCGTGGAGCGGTTTAGGATGTATAGTAGACATGGGCGTTATCGGCAATTTTTAGTAACCGATATCTAACCGATATTCGGTTTTAATACCGATATTGATAACCGTTGCCGAATACCGGTATCAACGCTAAGGCTATATACCTAACTGGCAACTGCTATCACTCCAATACCAAATCACTGAAATCACTCACGTATCGTTTGCTAGCTAACTGTAGTTCAGCTACAATAAAAACCAAAATATCTTGAACATCTATCATAAAAGTTCCAAACTAAACAGGAACTTATTTCCATACGCGGAGAGTTTATCTAAAAGCCATTCATAGGTCAATCTAAGATGAACCATTCGTTCATTTTAATTTGATGTATTAACGATTCAACTTATTCTTTATAGTAATGGACATAAGGTTGTGTTTAGTTTGATAAGAAGGTTTACTTCATTGGACTCAACAACGAACGGTCGGCGATGAGTGCGTGCGTGAGCTACACCGATTAGGAATATTCGCTTCATCTCTTTCTTTGGCTTTGGGAATAGCTAAGTGGGAGTGAGAAGGCATAATTATTTTAGCTATCGCAGTTGCGCTAGCGCGCGCGACCCGCTGCCGCGTTTGGCTCTTGTGGTGCGCTCTCGTTAGATATTTGATACCGGACCACCGTTACTAACTATTACAATATCGATAGTTATGGTTAGAGATATGGTAACCGTTTTTAGTTACGTTTTGGTATAGCGGACACATGTCTAATGTATAGCGTGCCAAAAATATATAAATATATACACCCAAAAAACATAACCCTCCCTTCCTCATCGTCGGGTAAAAATGCATGTAGTTTACATAGTACATAGATGACACTAACTATTTTTATGTCGGTTTCAATAACTCAAATTCCCCGCGGAAGGATTCGCGAGCAATGCTACTATTTAATATTGAAGTGGTGTCTACTTTGCTCTAAGTCTATGTTTGATGATTTGGCAAATACTAGACCAAATGTGGGCCGTAAGCTGAGGATTTGCTCCTGAGCCGGGATCAGCTCCTCATTGAGGCAGCACGTGAGATATTACACTCTTCGTCATGTCACGTCAGCCAGATTTGCGGATATTACGTTTTATAGGACAGAGTATTTCGAGGCCTACATTTGCATACACTTGTAAAGATAACAAAAATAATTCCATTATAATTCAGAAGTTCCAAAATCATCACAATTCATGAAGTTAAAATACCGAATTCATTCATTCTACAAACATTAATTTTTATTGACACCATCCATAAAGTGTTAGTAAAAAAAAATTGAGAATCTTATACACTATGTTAGTAAGTTTATTTTAAAATTGAAAAATATTTAATTCGAATAATGTCCCCCTCTCCTGGATGCACTAGGCACAGAAACATGTGTATGCACCCAGTGCCTTCACATGCGGCTGTCAGGTTTATCTCTAACGACTTCCAGGATGCTCTCAAATGTGGTGTCAATTTTTTTTAATATGTATAAAATCGACACCACTTTTGACTCTCCGATTATGGTGGTTTCATGAGGGAATAATTTATCCGATTTACATATTATTTGATTTATTTGTTGATAGCTGTTCTGTGTTCATGCTAGGTTATAGGATGTATCCAATACGAGCGGAGCCATATGCATAGCCATTATAATTCATAATTTTAATATCATCAGTTTTAAGTTCATAAAATCAAAACACCGAATAGACAAAAATAATTTCAAATTTTAATTAAATATTTAACTAGTTTAGGCATTCGGAACTCATAACAAACACGTCATCAGGCACTGCGTTGCAAACACTTACTCTGCAACTATGCAGTGTTTATGCAGCAGTCAAACGATTAAATTGAAAATTTACCCAATAATTAAACTGTTTAGAGTTAATTAAATGGAAATTAAATTTTCTGTTTAGTTGCTGGTCGTGATTAAACAGTAATTATTTAGTGTTTGATGCACAATGGCTGACACTGATTAAATAATGAACGAGCACAATATATCCACAATAGTGTTAATAAATCATTCCAGTGAGGGCAGGGATTAATATAGTACATCCTCCCAATATTCCATATATATATATATATATAGAATATTATATATATATATATATATATATATATATATATATATATATATATATATATATATATATATATATATATATATATATATATATATATATATAATGAAGACAGAATGAGATACATATTTTATTTGTTTTATTATATCTCTTGTATTAGTAAAATTAAAAGCTTTAAAATTTATCCTAGAGGTGCCCACCTCTAGTTAAAAGTTATAACAACAAAATTTTTGTACATGCACACTGTCAAGAATTAAAAAAAATATATTTTGGTTTCTATTGCTCTTTAAAGAGCCCTCATAGCTTTTTCACTTAAATATCCTAATATGTACACATATATCGACCAGTTAGAATTTCTATATATGTACAGATTTATCGCCTACAAATTTACCACACCTGGACAAATTTAGCGTTTGTAGTACAACTACGCGGACTCTCATACAGCGGCTTTCTTTTTTATTTATTCTACGTTGGGTGGCAGACAAGCATACCCGTCTGATGTGAAGCGATTACTATAACGCAACATGACATTTCGCTCGCACGCTGCAACACCCCCTACCAACACAGCTACTCCTGTTTTTCTCGTATTTTCACACACACACACACACACACATGACTACCTATAAAATCCCTTAAGGGAATTATTATTTGGCTGCGGTATTCCGTGAGGTAGAGGTACTTCCCCAGACGAGCAACTTACAATTACGCTGTATCCGACCTCTCTACCACCAGAGCCTCTTTCGTCAGTCGACAGGATGCACCAGGTGCAGGTGAGGTTGACTTTGACTCTAAAGATCGTGGTAAGCCGCTAACACCTCAAAATTTTACAACTATTTCTTTTGTCATTGGTTGAATGTACAAATTATGTTTAGTTTGAAAAAAATATATATTATTTAAAACCTTTTGTAAATGTACACACATTTACGAAGCCTCTCATAAACAGGCAAAACGATGAGCACATTCATGTTAAAAAGATACTCTTCGCGTATACTCCTTTGAAAGTAATCTCGTTACACAAATGAAGTTGTCGACGGCCCATTCGCGACTCGCGGCCCATTCGCGAGGTAATCTACATAAATTTGGGAGGTAAAGGCGGAATAACTGTTGATACGTCAACATCCATCAACGTGACACAGTAGACATTATATAGTATAGTATTTTAACTCCGTACAGAATTTCGTCCAAACGCTTTCACAGACACACGTCGATCGCTACGCGATCAATATGTGAATATCGTCACTGCTGGCCATAGGTCTTTCCTAATGCCTTCTATCATTTGCGATCCTCCGCTTTCCACATCCAGCTGCTACCGCCGTTCCCTTGAGGTCAACGGTCCCTTAAAAGAAGAAAATACTCTACACGGAGGACCCGACTGTGGGGAGTTCGCAGGGGGAACTACGGGTCCCCCTGTTTGGATCAGGGTACCTCGGGGACTGGCGGCAGCCCAATTTGCTAGTCATGGGTTCGGACTCAAGGTGGCTATATGTGCGTGTAATCACTCACGTGCATGTGGTTTAGCTACAGAGGTCGGGCATGTTCGTCTGCCTTGCCAAATTGTTGGCCGGGCGTTCGACCTCGCGCGTTCGAGTTGGTTATCACTGGCCTAAGGCGAAGGGCCGCCACAGTGATTTTCAACGGGGCTTGGAGCGGCCCTTACAGCGGCCGTCGGCTTCCCAGCTGACGTCGCAGCTCGGGTACTTGCCTGCTTAGCAAGGAGGATGACGGGCGATCGCTTCCGTCACCCCGGTCACCCTACCGTAGGCCCGGGGTAGGCGTTTCTTATTTGAAGGACGTCGGGAAGTGAGCGCGCCTTATACAGCTCCGGTACCTGTCAAGGAAATCAGGGAGCCGGCTATCCGGCGCCCCAGTGTGGGTACAGAAACACTAGGCGCGCTTGTACTTGTACTTGTGCGCCGGGATGTGAGCGTGCCATACTGCTCCGGCTACCCATCATGGAGAATGGGGAGTGGTAGTAAGGCCTCGATGCTTGGGTTCTCTGAGCGTCGGTCGCAACGAGCTACTCGACTCAAGAGTACGTAAGTACGCTTGCGTGCTCGGTTGGTTTACTGAACGCAAAAGCGGTGTAGGTAAAGGTTCTCTCGTCTGGTTGGTTTACTGGACGAGAGACTCGCAACCCGTGATATAACCAGAAGGTTGGCACACGGGGCGCATTAGCCGTTAGGTATAGGGTACGTTGGTCCATTAAAAGGGGCTGCGCCCGATAGCGACGCTGCGTCGCCCCATAATTTTTTTCTACTCCCCTTAGCCGATAGAGTCCTTATTCCCCCATCTGCCATTAGTGACTCGGCAGATCACCGGCTGGCTCACCACCAGTTCAGCTTAAGCTATGTCGACAACTTTGATTCTCCGGTGAATTTCTTCGTTCCGGATTCGGTCCCTTAGAGAAATTCCGAGCATAGCTTTCTCCATAGCTCGCTACGCGACTTACGCGAATTTATGGACCCAACGGTCACAGCCCAAGTTTCTGCACCGTAGGTCATGACGAGAAGGATGCACCGGTTAAAGACTTTGGTTTTTAATTTTTTCAGTATTTGCGTTGTGAGGATGTGCCAAAGTTTCCAAATGCTGCCCAGTCCAGTCCAATGCGCCTATCGATCTCTTTGTTCATGTTACCCCGGCCAAGCTGTATCACTTGTCCGAGGTAGACGTTGTGTTTAACTGCCTTATGTAGTTGTACTGCCTTATGAGTATACTGTGGTGTTGATAGCGACATTTTGGGGGCTGATAATATGATTGTTGGAAGTTATGAAATTTTATTAGAGAGTGCCATGTTTGGGGTATATAGGCATAAATTTATGTGGTTGCTACGAAGGATGGCAAACAAGCATACCGTCTGCCTCATATGAAACGGTTACCGCTATAGCTGACATGCTTTTCTATTTGTCTTTTTCTTTTTGACGTCACAACGTCTTATAAATTGGTTAGCCGGGTGACACTTCAAGAAACGCGCTCACGTTATGCGCTCACAATGAGAGCGAGTGAGAGGCACGCGTCCCTTCTAAGAGCGAGAGAGACAGACATAAAAAGTGAAAGGCATGCGTCCCTTCCACTCGAAAACGTTTTACCACTCAAAGTCGTTGTCACGTAAAACTTTCGCCCGTATACCGACTTTACAGGCAACCAATTTTTTTCTTATAGAAGATGTATTGCTTACGCGCAAGCGCTCTCGCTGCCAAACGCTCTCAATGCAAACGCAACATCGCCTTATCGCTCGCAAGGCTCGTGAGGATTGTCCTGTTCCTGCGAGTCAAAGAGATCAGAATGCCAGCGAAATACGCCACGGTCTTCTGTGATGGGGTATGAAAAACCCAGATCTCTACTTTGAAAATCGTCAAGGTGTCGTCTTAAATAACCAGGGGTCCTACCGCCGAAGCTAAAGCCGATTACATTATGTTACGTTAGCCTATTAGGCTTGTTGCCCATGTTACAAAATTATAAAAACTCTCTATCAGTAACGTAAAATACATAAAACTAGAACGATCTGCGATCTTAAAATTTTAATAACTTATGTCCGACGTGTTTTATGTTCGGACAAAGTTTGGTGGGAAAGTCCATTTTAAAGGTATGAAATTATAAAAAATAAATATTACCATTGTTTAAACAATAAAACATACTATAACTTTTGTTACGGCACTGGCTACATAAACGCAACATTTAACATAGCTGTCGTACAAATTTCTGATTTAATGCATACAAAATAGCACGGTGTGACGTCATAAAGTGGTGGCCTTTTGTATGGAGCGTTTTCGGGATAGTCCAAAATTGTGATCTTCAAGTTATCATATCTCGAGAAATTTTTATGCAATCGAAGTAATTATTTCACCTATATTTATATTATTGTGACGTCTTTAAATAACAAATCGAAAAAAAAAATGGGATACAAGCCTATTATTACCAAACATCTTCAGCTTAGTCGCTAGAGCTCTAGGGTTTCTACCAACTGAGCTAAACATAATCACCAACAAACTAAGCAGTAATGTCATTTTTGCATTCAAAAATCCATTTCGGCGGTAGGCCCCCTGTGCTGGTAATTTTTAGTTTAGTTTAGTTTAGTTTAGTCAGCTATAGTAATAACAGCACGCTTCGCTAACACATTAGTTATAGTTCTAAACCTATCAACTTTAATTAATTTGAAACGTTAGACTTCTTAATTAAATTCTAGTTGTTTCTGTAATTACCTGATTAATAAATTGCGTGTTATGTTCTAGTTGTTATAAAATGTTAATTTCCTGTGGCTTTGTTGCAAAGTTCAGCTACGATATCCTGCGGAGTATAATCACTGTATCGGTTACGCGAGAGTTTGAAACTGATACGATATATGTATTACAAAGTTTCACTGTTGTTCTCATATATAACTTATAAACATGTTAACTACTTTTTAGAATTATATAAATACACCTATATTAAGGTGTTTGTTTGTTAATTTGGCCGTGTGGTTTCCGGCAGACTAGAATGGAATCACTCCGTCTCTTCCCGTGGATGTCGTACAAGGCGACTAAGGGATATAGGTACATTATAAAACATCGATCAGGCCTAACCCAACCCGTCTGGCCAGCGTGGGGAGTGTAGGCCAAATCCTCCTTCCGTCTGGGACGGACGCGAGAGGTTCGTGCTCATGTAGTGGAGACTAAAATGACCTGATGATGATGATGATGACCTATTAAGAGAACCAGGTACCCTGCCGACAAAAGTGAAGCCTTTTACCATTGTATTTTTGACGTGACAACGTCTTATAAATTGGTTAACCGGGTGACACTTCAAGAAACTGGGTCACGTTATGCGCTTACAATGAGAGCGAGTGAAAGGCGCGTGCCTTTCACTCGCTCTCATTGTAGGCGTGTCGTGGACGCGTGTCCCTTCTAAGAGCGAGAGAGACAGACATAAAAAGTGAAAGGCATGCGTCCCTTCCACTCGAAAACATTTTACCACTCAAAGTCGTTGTCACGTAAAACTTTCGCCCGTATACCGACTTTACAGGCAACCATTTTTTTTTATTTATGCTATTTGTGTTTAGATTAGCTGGTATAAACGATGGAGCCCTACCGTCTAAGCTGAAGGTATTTGGCAATATCTTAAAACGTAAAACCTATTTTTAGAATCTTCGAAGATATTCGGTGGTAATCAGCTTCAGCTCCGGCGGTAGGGCCCCGGAAGGGATGTTCTCGTAATTATTTTACGATCGAAGAATGAAAGTTGACCGAATCGAGATTGAATTGTGAATTGACTAAAAATTATGCGCTTGATTTTCATTCATTAATTATTATCAATTTTTATTGCTATCAAAATAACATTCTTAGTATATTTAGTTTTCGGTAATATTACGTTATAATCCCACATTAATTAAACTATGGAATTTCGTACTATATTACGAAATTACCAAATGTGACATTTGTGAGATCGAGACTGGATCGGAATTGAATTCTGATTACATTTAATTACGAGAATTTGCCGCTCTGATGGTAAGCAAACCCATGATTCTTCTTTATTCCACAAAGTTGCCAAATGAGCATAATAATATGTTCTGTCTGATAGCAAGCAGTCATTGTAGCCCATAGCCTATAGATAGCGTATAGACGTTACCGAACATCTAAACATCCAAAAATACAAAATGTCACATTTATATTATTGGTAGAATTAGATATTTTTATGTTAGTGTGCCTCCCCAACCCGTCTGGCCAGCGTGGGGAGTGTAGGCCAAATCCTCCTCCTTCTGTCTGGGACGGATGAGAGAGGGTCGTGCTCCTGTAGTGGAGACTGAAATGACCTGATGAAGATGTTAGTGTAGTGATGTAAATATACAGCATCTTTAGAATTTTTCCTCGTAGTAGAACATCATAATTATACACTAGCCTGATGCTTTTTAAGGCATTCAAATTGTTACTATTTGTATAGTATTTATTTAATTATTAATTATAATTATTTTTAAAAAGGAAAAATTCCCCTCTCCCGCCTAGGTGGGACTCGAACCCTCTCGGTAACCGGTCCCAATAATCTTGTTTATTAGTGTAATAATTATTAGGTTGATGGCGCCACATTGCAACGTTATAGCAGTAAATAGATATTAATGAAAAAAATTGTCACCATCACAACCAAACCTTCCTGGTAGCTCAGTTGGAAAGAGTACTCGACTGGTTATCGAGAGGTTGTGGATTCAAATCCCATCGAGGCTGCGAGGTGAAATTATTCATTTTCAAAATGTTTACATTAAAATTGATTTGTGAGCTCAATCGCGTGGTATCAGTGTACGGCAAACGACTGCGCATTTTAAGCTTCCGCTTACATTGTCCGCAGGGAATCGACGCGCCGCACAATCCGCAGTAATGTTAATTATTCACGGAGCCTATGTTGTGGTTGATTTATTCAAGCAGCAAAGCGCCGAAGCCTATGTAGCTACGTTTATGTAAATCACTCGAATCCCATGAATTCCAATCGCCTGACTTGACTCCGTTTAAACCTGTTATTGTTATTACATTAATATACTATTTGGGTGTAATTGGCTCATCACGATATTTAGAGCCAAAACGAACGAAATTGAAAGCATAGCAATGCATGCTTTAAATTGTTTCCGATCGTAAGGACATCCGTATCGTCAATCGGGACGAGTAAACGTAATTCTATTGAAGTCGTCGCAAAACAGTCTCTACGGAGTACTGTGACGTGCACTGAATTTAAACGAAACCACAGCCCGACAAACTATACAGACGAAGGGTTATATGACTATTATATTATCATAATGTATGGAATGTAAGTGGCTCATCACGATATGTAGAGCCAAAGCCATGCGCACCTGCACGTAGTCCAACAGGCAGAGAGGTAAGAGTACAGCGTATTTGTAAGCTGTCCGATTGGTTAAGTACTTCCACCTTACAGGATACCGCAGCCAAATAACAATTCCCTTGGGGGTTATTGTGTTCTTGCGAGTGAGTAAGGTTACCAGAAAAGAAGGGGTTGTTGCAATGGCAGCGGGGGTGGCAGCGCGGGAACGATATTTCATGATGCGAGCGTTAATATTCACACCGCACAGTTCGCGACCATCTTGGTTCCAACGGCTTCATCCTCACAGGATAAATTTCCTGCCGATGGCGAGCGTTGCGACTATAGAAAGAGGCTGTAGGCACCATATCGAACAACAAACTCTTCCAAACACAACCCATTGTATATTCGGTAGAACACACAAAGTAGGGACTACGGCAACTAATACTACTAATACTACAGTTAGTAGCACCTTCTATTCAGTGGAAACTTAAGAAATCTAACAAATTACCACCGAATTCATATAAATCTGACAATTTAAGCCTAATTAAGCTGGAATTTAATGCAGAAGTTAAACGATTAAGGTTCATTGAGCAGTCTGTTCCTTCGAATAGCAATTCGTGTGATTTGCATAAATGCAGCTACGGCTGAATTGCGACGTGCAGTGAAGCATTTCTGTATAAACTAGCTTCAATATAATAAGCATGTCTGTAACATTAGAGACCAATATTACTCGTAAATGGACTTGGTTTTCGTAATTTCATCAAAACTGGTTGCCGTCTCTGGAAACAGGAGGGCTGGCTCTTACTTCGCTCAAAAAGTCAACATTGCAATTCAGCGAGGAAACGCAGCCGGGTGTTCTTGCCTCCCTGCCGCATGGGACCGATATTTTTGAGGAATAGATTCGTTTATATTTTATCTTTTTATTAGTTTTCTTTTTAAGTAATTTTAAGATTTTTATTTACTTTAGTTTAGCAGTATTTTGTTTTTCTTTAAGTATTTAATATTTCTTACCAAGCATATAAATAAATAAATATTCTTGGACAAATTACACCCGGTCATATAAGTCCCAAACTAAGCAAAGCTTGTACTATGGGTACTAGATGATATTAAAATACATTTTTTTTTTAAATTCATACATAGAAAATACCTAGGCCAACACAAACAGACATGTCCATGCACACAAATATTTGCCTTGTGCGGGGATCGAACCCGCGACCCCGGAGTCAAAGTGGACATGATTAGCCATTCGACCACCGGGGTCGTCTATATAAACACTCGCAGCATGAAGTAAAATTCGCGCGATGGCGCGGGGGTATTGATCCCCGCTACCAAAGCAGCAGCTCCTTCCCTCGTAGGGACCTCACTCACTTGTAAAAACACAGCAACCTCCAGAGAGCTGCTGTATTTTGTAAGATTTCCCCAGTCAGACTGCTTATAAATACATGAGCCGCTCTACCTTATTAGGGTTCCGTACCTCAAAAGGAAAAACGGAACCCTTATAAGATCACTTTGTTGTCTGTCTGTCTGTCTGTCTGTCTGTCTGACTGTCTGTCTGTCTGACTGTCTGACTGTCTGTCTGTCTGTCTGTCTGTTTGTCTGTTTGTCTGTTTGTCTGTTTGTCTGTCTGTCTGTCTGTCTGTCTGTCTGTCTGTCTGTCTGTCAAGACCCTCTAAGTCGAGAATGCGTGGAGGTATCAAGCTGAAATTTGAACTGCATACTCAGGTCTACGGTCCCATGAAATTAAACTGCTAAGTTTACGTAAAAAAAAAGATACGGCCGTTTATTCAGCAAAAAACGCATATTTCGACATTCTCAAGGGAATCAAAACTCATAGGGTTCACTTCCCGTTGACCTAGAACTATGAAATTTGGCAAGTAACATCGTTATAGACTACAAGTACAAGAATAAATCACAAAACTATACATTTGTAATTAAATCTTAAAAAATAGGGGTTAGATTCCTCAATTATTTATAATGATCCTACGTACGAAACCCTCGGTGGCCGGTTTTTTTTTCCAGAGCCCCGTTTATCAGTCAGCTTGGTGTACCACGTGAAGGTGAGGTTAGCTTTGGCTCAAACCCCAAGACTTAGAATGCTTAAAAAAATCGAGAGTGGTTTATTCTAATAAACCACACTCGTTTTTTAAAGCATCTTTATATGTGATAGATCACACGACTGATGTAAAACTTCTTTCTTTAACTCTCCTAACTTATATCGCCCTCTCAACTTCCGTTCGTCGTTTCCGTAACGCTCTCATCACACATTCACCAGCTTACTCTCCAAGCCAAGTGTACGTAAAAAAGTTTTACTTCAAAAACTTTTGGGGTGTAAGTGGTTCATCAACATCTTTGAACCAAAGCCAATTTCACCTGCACGCGGTGCACCCTGCTGACTGACAAACGAAGCTCTGGCGAAAAGAGAGGTAGGGAGCGTAATTGTAAGCTACCCCACTGGGGAATGTACCTCCACCTCACAGAATACCGCAGTCAAATAACGGTTCCCTTGAGGACTGTTGTGTTCCTGCGAGTGAGTGAGGTCACCAGAAAGGAAGGAGATGCTGCGATGGCAGTGGGGGTGGTGGCGCGCGAGCGATATTTTATGTTACGAGCGTTAATATGGCTACGGTAACCGCTTCACATCAGGCGGGCCGTATGCTTGTCTGCCACCCGACGTAGTAGAAAAAAAGAAAAAAAACTTAGAAGTAAATAAAACAAATGGATGAATAAGATTATCTAAACGCGATTCTTGCATTCTTAACCAGCATCACTTAGTACGCGCAATGCCACTGCTGGCTCCTGAATGTTTGATGCCCGCAGATAATTTAATTTCTCTTGCCAATGAATAATAAACGCTAATGCTGAGATTGTTTGCTCCGCCCGTCTCCCGTTACATTTTGCATGGCTTATTGGCCTAATACGGATGTGTGCGAAACAGCGCCCGGGCGGGACTTGAGTGCGTTCCCACTGTTTGCCGATATTATTGATTCACATCACATATATGTCACATAGACTTACGTCTTTAAAATTTATCGTGTTTAATATGTACATAATTTTTTTAAGCTATTGCATAGCTTCTATCGCGGGCCTTGAGCGCGGGGACCGAATCCAGAAATTCCGTAACGAAAAAACCTCACGCTCCCCACTCCGACGGGCAAGGAGGTGTGGCTTGAAGGCCGTGCATCGTCTAACGTCGTTTCAGTTCGGCAGTCTTCGACACGGCGTTGTGTGCGTGCGATTAGACGTATTGTACGACTCTACGAAACTCGTTTTATTTATTTAATAATAGAAAAAATTGTTTTCTTATCGGTCACCACGCTCAAAAAGTGTAACTTGAATTAATATCAAAGAAAAAGCAATACTGCATGAATAGAATAAATAAATAAAATTATAATTGCATAAGTTGATACAAAATGCTATGCAATAGCTTTACCGCGGCAGTCCCCGAGTGACACACGTCTTTTTTTTTTATTTATTTATAAGTCGACGTATTCACATACGTCTTTAAAATTGCTTCCATCCTCCTCCTCAGTCGTTCACTCTTGACAGAGCGGTCGTGGCTTCATGATGATGCGTCTCTGGATAACGCAGCTCTCGCGATACGCCTCCACTTGTTGCGGTCTTCAGCATTACGGGAACTTTGAACTATAGTATTTTGTGGCAGCCTTTATACATTCTTCCTTCTTCCATAGGGAGGCCATTAAAAAAAACGAATGATAACAAAATCGGGGGATACAGTTTAGTGTTGCAGCTTCATATCTATCATCGCCATCCAAAATTAAATCACACAGGTGAAGGATCAATGAATTTATTACGCTAAGTAAGGACTATGGAACATCGCGTGGGGGGAGGGGAAGCGCTGCCATTATGAGATAATTTTAGTGTATATAGCGTATTTACATTTTACATAGTTATGTTTATTTTTACCAACCGATGTCTTCATTCATACTTCAATTCCTAAGATTTTGACTCACGAAATAAAGGCAAAAGTCTTCAACCAATGTGTCTACGGGATACATGGTCCTTTAGGGTAAGGCCAAACGAGCGTAATTTTGTGAGTTGTGAGTCGCGTAATTAACGCCGGTTTCATATAAATGTACAGTGACGACGTAAAACGAATTCGTCATTTGTATGAAACCGACGCAAATTACGCGACTCACAGCTCGTTTGGTCTCACCCTTACTACTTACTCATCTCGTACGTAAACTGAACATGGCACAGCGTGCGAAGCAAAGAGCTGTACCCAGAGCGCCGTGGGGTGCAATAAACTCAGGAATTATTGGCCTACTAAAGATGACGCGCATCATGAATTAAAGACAGAAGGACTTAAAGAACTGTATGTATTCAATGTAGATCTAAAAATGTATATTGGACAGGAAAAAGTATCGCTGGTTCGCGACTTATGTTGGAATCTGAGTATGACCATCTAAGAGAACCTGATTACGTGGAAAGTGAAGCGAGATGGTTTTGTATCCCCAAAACTGCGATAAAGAATAAGAAATAAAACAGAAATTTACTGTCAAACTTTGTTACCTAATGTCCCAACGGTAAGCTGGTAGACATAACAATGATTTAGCATTATGTTCGCCTTTTACACTAAATACATTTAAGTGTTATGTAATAACGATTAAAAGAATTAAAACCCGGTCTCTAAGGGACTAGTGTTCAGGATCCTAAAACTAATAATAAAAAGAAATTCCTTCAAGAAAAGATTAGTACCAGTAATTTTGCAGTAATTTCAATGTTCTAAGCATAATTAAATTTGCAAAAGAAATAAAGAAAAATTAGACTGTTATAACAATTTCGATGAAATTTGTAATATAGAGAAAAATAGATTTAGCTAAGTGTCAATTTTAGAAAAAATCATTCACTAAAAACCTCAAATTTATTTAAAAGTCATGCTCTATCCCATTTACCCTCACGTGTGTTTCTCCATTTGGCGACAAGGTACCAATAATTATGCCTACTGCAAATGCTACCCCGTACACCGACTTTCTGGATATGAGTTGCGACTCTTTCGCCTAGTAAACTAACAAGTCAAGAGAATATTTACCCTCCCCGGTCTCGCGCACAGTAAATTAACCAAGCACTCAACCAGTCTGGAACAGTTGTTTGCCCCATTTAAAGACATATCGAGAATAGTCTTAAGATTTATCCCCAAAATTTATGAATGGAGACATTTCATACAAAACCATGAAAAAAAATATTTTTAAATGAAAATTTTAAAATTTCACACACAACAATATATGGTACCGCATCTCATATATGGATTGTACAAAGGAACATCGAGCAAAGCTTGGTCAATCAGATATTTAATAACCAATTTTACAGTTGACTTACGTTATGGTCAATGTAATAAATTGGGCATTATTCCTATTGTATGATACTTGGTCAATGTAATAAAACTTGTTTTGGTTAGATTTGAGTTGATTTTTGGTTAGGTTAGGGTTTTCTTATATCCTGCCATCGGAAATACCAATTTATTATATTGACCATAACATAAACATTATATAGTTTCAGTCGTTTACTCGTGAAAAGATAATAAACAGACAGACAGTCACACTTTCACATTTATAATATTAGTATAGATCTTATAAAAATTAAAAAGCAAGGCGAGCCAATAAGTAATTATTTACGTGCCTATATTCTTATGCGTGGCCGTGTGGTTTCCGGCAGACTAGAATAGAATCACTCCGTCTCTTCCCGTGGATGTCGTACAAGGCGACTAAGGGTAAGACTAATACATTATCGAACATCGATCATGCCTCTCCAACCCGTTTGGCCAGTGTGGGGAATGTTGGCCAAATCCTCCTTCTGCCTGGGACAGACGAGATAAGGTCATCCTCCTGTAGTGGAGACTAAAATGACCTGAAGATGATGATTATTATGCGTAATAGTAAAATGCTTCAAGTACCCTGGACAGCTCAAAGAACCAATGCATCAATATTCGAATAAGTTAAAACGCACACGAGACTCTCCACCACAACTCTCCGCAGTTCTAGAATACATTCGCCATATTTCCAGGAAAGCGGAGACACCCTTGAGAAGCTGTTAATAATCGGCAAGTTTGAGGAAAAGCGATCAAAGGGGCGGAGTCCAATCCGTTGGTCCGATCAAGTTCAATCATATGGAAACAGACAGTCACAAATGGCGTAATTTTGTCCGTACAAAAAGCATGAGAGATCACTACCCTCATCAAAGAGGAAGACGACGACAGGCGAAGGATTATTGAGTGGAACCCTTATATATGCCGAAAAGTCGCTCTTGGAAATTAATAGGCTCCAAAATCACTGAACCGATTTCGATGAAACTTGACATAATTAAAGAACTCGAAATGCTTGAGGTCCTTGAAGAATAATCACCAAATAGATTTTCTATTGAAATCATTGGAAAACATACACTCATCAAATCTACTCGCTTCACTAGACCTCGATTTGGGCCTCGTTAGGGTAAAATCCGGGCTAGTTACGCGTAATATAATCATGAGTATCGACAGCCATTTGATAAAGTATTGCCGAAAATGTTATATAATCGATTCTTTTAAATCGTTTCAACTTTAGCAATAAGTAGTATTGAGTAGCATCTATCGTTCAGTAGCCTTCAAAGTTAGATATTAATAAAGTTCCAAGAGCACTCTAACCGGAACTGAAATCCGTTGCACATTGAAAACGAACTCCAACAGAGCTCACCGGGTTATTACGTACTAGCACCGATTCCACTAATATCATCTGATTACATGCCTGGCATCCGGTAACGGGGATTTGACTTGAGTTGCAAAGCGACTTGACAAATTGGAAACGGTTTCTGTTAATGACAACTAGAATGTACATATAACTAGAATCAAAATACATATTAGAAGTTTAGTTGGATTAATTTAGTATTTCTGTAGACATTATTACTACTTAACAAAAGAAAAGTATGTACCAGTAGTAGCGGACTATATCTCGACACAGTGCCGAATTACTAATGACCGAACATTCTTGACCGATGCTGTTGTAAATCCAAAGCTTAGAATCTCGAACGTACAAAATCCCGATAGCTCTAGATCGAATTATAAAGTGATTTGGGATGTAAGTAGCTCACTGCGATCTTTGGAACCAAAGCCAACGTTGTCTGCACGTGGTGCAGTCTGCTGACTAGCGAGAGAGGTTCTGGCATAAGAGCGGTAGGGTATAGCGTATTTGTAAGCTGCCCGACTGGGGAAGTACCTCCACCTCACAGAATACCGCAGCCAAATAACAATTGCTTTGAGGGTTGTAGTGTTCCTGCAGGTGAGTGAGGTAACCGAAAAGGAAGGACTTGCTACCAGCAATATTTCATGTAGTAAGCGTAAACATTGCTACGGTAAGCACTGCACATCAGGTAGGTCGTATGCTTGTCTGTCACCCGACGTTATATAAATCGAATGACTAAGCAAGAACACCCGGAGTTGCGATTCATAATCCCGAAAGTTCGTCGGTACTACGTTACCCCATTAGTTATTCGATATTCGCGACATTCAAAACATAGACGTAACACAAAATTGGGTTTAATATTATTTCAGCTCTAGCAAAACAGAATAACAATAATTTTGAAATTAAATTAATGATATTTGTTATTATTTGGAATAAGCGAAGTTAAATATATGTGGACTAACTTTGCTGTTGAAATAATGCTAAAGAAATCTAATGTACCTACCATAACTGCAAGAAATAAAGATGATTATTATTATTTAATAAGCGATTCCAAAAACACACAAAAATATACTCAAAACACGTTAACATAATGTTTAAAATTTTTAGCTGAGCACTACTTGCGTCGCAATACTTGATATTCTGTTTCTTGATAAAAGAGGCTCGAGATTTCAAATGTAAGTACTTATGTACTTACATTTAAAATCTCGACATAATAGAATACAAAGTAGCTCTTTGCATAATAATACAAAGAATGTAACTTAAAAAGATAAGGATCTGAATAAACCAAAGAGACTTAAAATAATATAGTCTTTTTTTTAAAATAACATTAGTCCTATCTAGTCCTAAATTAAACAAAGCTTGTGTTATAGGTACTAGATAACTTATAAGATACTTTAAAACATGTTTTCAATCCATACATTATATTACATGAAATATACCTTATGTTCATGCACACAAATAGTTGTTGTCTTGTGCGAGGATCGAACCTGCGTCCTCGGAGTCAAAGTAGCCATTGCTAGCCATTCGACCGACGTAGTACGTCATATGGGTGATATCTGAAATAATTACTGAATTGATTGTTACAATTTTTTTGCCATTTCAATATATCAAACAATTTTGGAAACGTCGGATGAATAATGAGTTTCCCTTGATTTCCCTGGGATTCCATCATCAGATCCTGACTTTGTGAATATGGGACCACCTTGCAATCATACCCTTTCAAATAAAAAAAGAATTTTGAAAATCGGTTCACAATTCGCGAAGATATCAAATACAAAAAATACATACAAAAAAATTGGTTGCCTGTAAAGTCGGTATACGGGCGAAAGTTTTACGTGACAACGACTTTGAGTGGTAAAATGTTTTCGAGTGGAAGGGACGCATGCCTTTCACTTTTTATGTCTGTCTCTCTCGCTCTTAGGCGGGCTAACCATGCCCGAGTGGAAGGGACGCGTGCCTCTCACTCGCTCTCATTGTGAGCGCATAACGTGAGCGCGTTTCTTGAAGTGTCACCCGGCTAACCAATTTATAAGACGTTGTCACGTCAAAAAACAGTCGAATTGAGAACCTCCTCCTTTTTTGAAGTCGGTTAAAAAGGGAGTACATTACTATGACTTCAATCGTAACAAAATAATATAAGTGTCCCACTAGCACTTTATTTATTTCATCCTTAGCAAAATCAAAAGTAGAATCAGTGCCACTCTCGCGAGATCGTTTCGCGGCTTTCACCGACTCAATCAAACTTATCTCGGTGTCAGCAACTTTTAACGAATTGCTAACGCCTCTGTCATCGCAATAATCCCTTGTTACCTCAATCGAAACTAGGCACAATTGTTCTAAAGTTATGTTTGTGTCGAATCCACTTCTTTGAAGATTGTTTGCGGATTTATTAAGTTTCTGGAGTCTAGGCTATGTCGAAAACTTTTAATGATCCCCGAACAATGTTTTCGCTATTCTACAGATACACCTTAATTATGATTCTGTATGGAATAAAGTTGCTTTTATTATGACCTAAGTTTGCTTTTAAGAATGTTGTAAGTAACTCATTTCTCTCTCGAAAAGCAAGTCGAGTCTCGCTCGCATCGTTCGCTCAGCTTTTGGTGGTAGCAGGCTTAACCTAAGCCAATCTAACTGTGTCTGATTGGCAACGCTGCCGAAATTCTTTAATACGTATTATGAATACTTGGGTAGTAGTTTTGTGACATTCAAGAAGTAAGGAGGTCCATCTTAATTTGGAGGAGTTAAAGTACAGTCGGTTCCCTAAGATAACTGACCACTCTGCCATACATTTCAGTATGGCAGATATCTTAGGGCACCGAGTATACAGTCTATATACAGATATACAGATATCTGAATCATGAAAAAAATACTGGATCTAGAAGTATCTCTAGATTATATTTACTGAGAACACGCAATAAACAAGAATATTTGACGTTTCCGTGGTTTCGCTGTATCCCTTGGAATTTAGCGAAATCCCTGGAATGAAATACAGAAAGTACAGGAGTAAACCTTGTGCATATACTTAATTCTTGATACCTATTGGGCGAAGCGCTATGACCGTCAAAATGCCTACGCGCGCGTTAATGCGGTAAATCTACAGAGAGAATTTAAATTTTAAATGGCAGCAATAAAAAAAACTGACGAAATGTGATGTATTCACATTATCACATTATAATAAAAGCTTTGTACAAAATATGTTATTGTTTTTTTTTTTTTTACTAAGTATAGTCATTGTGTGTTTTCTTGAAGAGCGTATTGTACGTACTTTACTTCTGTACTCTCTCTCTCTCTGTATGTTGTGTCCCTGGTTTCCTCAATTTTCTGCGACATATACTCGCGTAGCTATTGATAAAGCTAATATTTACTATCGTGATATTATTATTATTGGCCTATGGCTCGTCTATGTCAATAAAATGTCATAGATCATGCCATAATAATTATTATCAAACTATATCTACTGTTTACTATGAAATAAAGCAACGCACAGATTAGTATTATTTCTTATTCATTTCAGACATCAAATTATTTTCTCAAAAATATTATACACCTTTCTGACCAGTCGTGTAAAAAGAACGAATCTTCAATAATCCCAATTATGCATTCATCTTCAAGTTATAATTAACTTCTATCACAATGGATTTTCAGTTCATTGTAGTGTTCAATGTAGTGTGTAATATAATATTGGATATTTGCCTTTTGCCCCTGCGGTATTGCGGTAAGTCAATTGCCGTAACAGGATTAGAGCGATCGTCGGCCGATCGTTAGTATGAAGACGATGGCCCCAAATTGAGGCCCTAATAAATGGCGTATTACAAACGCCGTTACACCGATCAGCGGTGAAATCCCTCAAGTTATGAAAGGACTTTGGAACTTTTAATATATTGAATGTCCTCCGGGACCAAAGTTTCAGTCGAGGGTATAAAGGAGTTTAATATTTATTATGAATACTGTAATGGTGAATGAGAATAGACGGAATATTGATTAGCAGTCAATTTTGATGGATCAAGTAAAGACAGCTAACGGAAGGGAGGATATGTAATGTGGTAACGTCAAAAGGGTACTTACTAGTTGAAGGCCAATACTTATAAATAAATAAAATTTCCCCTTTGGCTGTGTTTCTTGGATAAATTCCTGGCATTTTGTGGTTTGTGTAAGATTATTTTGTAGGTAGGCAACTGACAAATATGCTTAGAATACGAGTACCGTCGAGCTTGTCAGTATAGTATAGGTTTGAACTTATTGGATCTTAACATATAGATGCCCATCACAAATCCAGTTTTACAAACAATACTCGTGAAAGAGACGAGCTCGGTGGTCGAATGGCTAGCAATAACCATTTTGACTTCGAGGTCGCGGGTTCGATTCCCGCACAAGACAAATATTTGTGTGCATGAACATGTCTGTTTGTCTTGGTCTGGGTGTTTTCTATGTATTACCTATATGTATATATTTACAAAAAAAAAAGTATTTAAGTATAATATCAGTTATCTGAGTCCCATACTTTTGTCCTCCCAATACAGCTCTTTCATGAATACAAACTTAGCCCTTATTGTTATGATGTACGTCTAGAAGATATAAAATTGTGGCATGAAATGTACATATAATAACTTGACACGTCGCCAAAATATTTACATATGTCTCGTGGATAGAAATTTTAAATGTATATCTTCCTGTTTTAGTCATCATTCATCTGTTTAAATCATGTCACATATATCACGAACTTCATATTAAACTGAGGTATCAAAAACTACCAGATCTCTCATGATAAAATATTGTCTAAAAGTATTTTTCATGTCTTTGTATTTCTTATATTTCCACCGCACATGAAATATGACAACTTCAAACTTTACGTTTAAGGTAAAATAACGTTAGTTATATATAGTGCATTGACCACACATTTAAAGCAGACTAGATACATACCGATTAATGGATCTTAACGCTAAGTGAGCTGTCCACCCATCTATTAGTTGGATGCTACTATTTCAATTCTAGAATTGTTTAAAGTAATCAATATTAAAGTCACGTCTCAATATGACTTTGCAAAAAAGTTATGAATAAATTATTATAAGAGAAAGAAACAATAAGAAAGATTTTGGAACTGAACTTGTTTTGTACTATTGTAATAAACTGTTAGGAGTAAATACGTGACGATTTAAAAGAGCATTTGTTTTTTGTTATTTCTTCAAGTCTTCAAGTCAAGCGACTTGACCTCTAACTCAATTCTCCAGCCAAAAGTAATGTTTCTGTTTATAATTTTAGAAAATTTCCTATATTTGTAATATTTACATTCAAACTATGAACGAAAATACTAGAGAAATGAATAACAATTGAATTTCTGTCAAACAAAACCATGCATAAGTAACGATACTGCTGGCAGATAATGCTACGCGAGACGTAGATATGGCAATCGTATATTTATATCAATTGAAGATACTACGGGAAATATATTACTGTCTTCGCGAAATACGATCTGGAACTGACACATAGCAAATTGTGCTGGAGAGATCAAACGCATTGAACGTGGAAGCCGAGCCTCGGGCAATAGCCACAGAGATATCAAATAGCAAATACGTACTCACAAACACGAAGGCATCGTAGCATATGGTAAATGTCTACATTATCTGTTATTAAACGTATCTAGATTTTGATTGCGCGTGTATTTATACCTTCAATGAGACATTTCACAATTTCGTTAATTAGTTTCGAATTCAAACTTTGATGCCTAATGCTGGCGTCAAATTTTGTGATTTTCCCGATATTCTGAATCTGGTACCAATATATAATAACTTCTGTACATCCGAAGAAGGTTTCCGTTTTTATTTAAACAACCTACTTTTGAAGATTTAGCGATTTTCGCCTTCTAGATATATCACAGGACTGTTCTATATATATATCTAGAGGACGAAAATGCTAGAGTACAATTTAGGGTTATAATATATAAAATCACTCCTGAATGTTGCAGAATATTCTGAAACATTGTGGATCATTCAACCCCTGAGCAAAGTTGGGAACGTTAAGTTAGTCAGGACTTCTATATTTAAGGTATATATATATATATATATATATATATATATATATATATATATATATAGATTATCTAAATTCCTGTGCGAATTCGAGGCTATTGCACTCGAATATATAATATTTCTCGTTTTGTCGATTGCAATATTGAGCGGACCGACATCCGATATACGCAGCGCGTCGCTACTACGTGAAAATACGAGTTCATATTGGGACACACATAAGTATCTGTTCCGGAAGCACTCGCTCCTGCGAATGGACTATTTGACTATTTTATTTTTTTAACGTCCTCCACTGCGGAAATTGTCATCAAAATATTAGTCAGCTAATATTTGTCTGCAAAACTTTCGATAGATAGCATATCGTAGCGTTAGTTTGATAAAGATAAGTTTTGATTATCCAGTTTTATAGGTTTTGTCTGGATTGTTTTATTCATCTCAGAAATTTTCTTTTTTATCTCTCTTTTTAACTTTGTTCCATCAGTTTTCCTTAATGATATTTATTTGTTATTTTATAGTTTCTTTTTTTCTTTGAAATAGACAATACTATTGTTCTACTTTACTAACACTAGGTAGCTATAAACCACCAACGTGTCATAAAATATACCGTAAACCTTCGATCACTATATATTAGTGATCGAAGTCGTAAAGTATATATTATTCTACCTCCTTTCGTCGCCATAACATGACGGATATTTTGACAACCAGGCACCAAACACTACACGATGGAAGAAAAATGATAATCCGGCGTCCTTCGCAAACATTTGTGTTTGAACCTCTTTACCTTGGAAATGCGAGAGGATCTATTTCAAAACTTCAGGTGTGTTTTTTCAAGGAAGTCTTAGTTTATCATTGAATCAGCTGGCTGCCGGCGATATTGCGCTAGTGAAATCTCGATTTATTAAACTTATTGTAATATAATTTTCTCTCTCCGCTGTTCTTTCAAATGTGTCCTCAATATTATTTTTCCTCTTCTTCTTTCCTACATTTTTCAATTACCTTACTAAGCTTTAAGCAGAGTCTTTGATCTTTTCAAGTATTCTATTAACATATAAGCTTATTTTATCTTCGGAATTAATTTAATATCTAAAGAGTTCTGTACTCAAATTATCTTAAATTTAAAGAATTTTTACAGAACATTCCGTAAAGGAAATTCAGCCAAATAACATACATAGTCTTTGATAATTTGTACACAAAAAGTACCATTAAAAGGTACGTAGTGGAGAGAAAAGAAAGAAACATTACCACGGACAAAGTACGTAAAGCGTCCGATTACTTTGCCATGGGCTGCCAAGGGTAACAAATTGAAGTACGATTTCAATTTTTCCTAACTATCAACGCAGGATATTGTCCAAAGCGTTACATTCGACGTGTTGGTGCGGGTGTATTTTATTACGTTGTTAATGCTTGTTATTTGTTTATATAGCTATATTTATCAAAGATTTAATTTTACTGATATCAAAAATCGCGCGTTTGCATGTCTGTACACGTGCCTATGTTTGCGTTATGTTATCTAGGGCTGACATTATGCAATTATTAGTCGGACATAGTAAACTTACAAAACTAAAATTCACACAACGCCTTGTTTAATTGCCATAAACTTATCAAAATTTTATATTTTCTAATCACCACTAAATAGAATGTCCGCTTTCCGAACACCGGTTCATTGTAAATGGTAAAACCATTTCATGTTCACTAATTGTAGCTTTTTACTATCCATATAACTGCATGTGTAATGTAATTCATTTTCACATTCACATAGAATAAATGTAATTTAAAACTAATAGGTACCACAACACAAAAAACAATATATCTGTAAATAAAGTTGTAAACAAACAATAACGAACAAACAACTCCAGCGAGCAGCACTGTCGCGTTCGCGCCTGCGCACTCACGCGCTTTTTGAGACGGCAGAGTCATGATGTAAATTTGAATAAGCGGCATTTTGGCATGCAATCGATCTGTTCGGAAAATTATAGGAACGAAGCTTAAGATACCGAAGATGACATACAATTCATACAAAAAAGTAAAAAGCTGTTTAATTCCCTTTCGGAGCATAATGTACCAAACGCAAAATGAGCACCACACTCAAAATGTACAAATCGCAAAATGTACAAGGAGGCCTAAGGTCTTATTCACAGAGACGATGCCCCTTTTATATTTTCTTTCCTTTAAAAAAAATGTATTCATTTGGAGATAAGTGGCTCATCGTCACTTTTGGAGCCAAAGCCTCACCTGCACGTGGTGCACCCCGCCGAGCAGCGAACAAAAATAGTACAATACTGTATTTTAGTATAATACTGCAGTCATTATTGTGATTTATATACCTACATCTTCCTCCCGATTCTATCCCGGATGATAGATAGGTAGCGAGCCCGGCGTGATAGGTAGCGAGTTCTAAAAAATATATTTTCATATTATTATTTACAATTATATTATTATTAACAATAAAGAGTCTTCAGTACACTAAAATAGCAAATTATTTTGAGACTGTTTATTAACCGTACCACCTAAAGATGAAATGAAATAAGAGTTTGTAAAATAAACCATAAAAGGTATCAGCGTGACGCAAATCGGTGGCATATTGCCGACGTCGACGGAGCGCGAGCGTGCATGTTTTGACAAGCGCGACAACAAACTCCGGCTGATGGAAGAATAATGTTGCTCCGCTGTCCTCTTCAAATATTGGCTGACATCCCGTCAGCGGCGCGACTTGGTTGACTTTACCGCAGTTTATAGTAGACTTGCGCAAAACAGTTCACTGAACTGAAAAGAAAGATGCAGTTCTTTTGACGCAAATGAACTATATCACTCATCTAGTTCATTTAGTTCATTTAGTTCAATTGCTTCTGTAGTTCTTTTGACTCATTTAGTTCGTTTAGTTCAATGTATCTTTGATTCAATCGACTCGGTAGTTCTGTTGACTGATTCCTTCTACATTCTTCTATGTTCTATTGCATCATTTTGATGACATTGTATTTTTGTATTAAATAAGTAAGTAATTAAATATTTTATAAATTTCCTTCCAAATATTGATTTTCCTTCAAACTTGAGTAAAAAGAAATTATTTGGTGGTTAAAATAATAATTAATATAAAAATTGAGCCTTGTACTACTACTATAGCATATTTTCGCTAACAGCTTATGGTTCTTATGTCCTTAGCCTTAGAGTTCTAATTCGGTCAGTCAACCACGCACGAAACTATCTGTCTCGTTTTATCACGAACAATTTCAGAATCTTCCGTCCTTTTCGCTCTCTATCAGCAATTTTGGCATTACAACGTATCTCTCTCATTCTAACTCGTACGCTTTATGTATTTCCGTTCTTTTTACTCTTTGTCACTCATTGAACTAAATGACGCAGTGAACTACATGGGACAAGAAAGAGTGAGTGACAAGAACCGGCTTGTATGGTGAACTGGTACAATTGAACTACTCACTCAGGAACTACACAAGTCTAGTTTATAGGGAATACGGAAAGATCGGAGCTAAACTGGCGTTTGTTACCGGTAGAAAAGAAATTATATCGATATATGTCAATGACGCGGCTTCGACACCAACGCTCGTGGGTTCGATTCCCACATACGACAAACATTTGTGTGCATGAACATGTCTGTTTGTCTTAGTCTGGGTGTTTGCTATGTATCATAAGTATGTATTTACAAAAAAAAATGTATTTACGTATGTTTATCAGTTGTCTAGTACCCATAACACAAGCTTCGCTTACTTTAGGGCTAGATGGCGCTGTGTAATTTGTCTGACAATATTAAAACAATATTATATAAATGGATTAATGAGAAGAAAATGTTACTTACTGTATTGGCATTATTGGCGGGCTGAAGAAGAATGATCAGCGTTTTGTTCGTTGGAACAAAACATGTAGCTGAGCTACAGCCAATTTTGTGTTACTGCGGCACATATATAATTCTTTTTGTGTTTTTTAGGGTTCCGTACCTCAAAAGGAAAAAACGGAACCCAATAAGATCACTTTGCTGTCCGTCGGTCTGTCAAGACCCTCTATCTCGAGATGCGTAAATGCATCAAACTGAAATTTGAACTGTATACGTAACATCGTTATAGACTACAAGTATAAGAATAAATCTCAAAAACTTAATTAAAAATTTCATTTAACCGTAATTAAATCTTAAAAATTAGGGGGTCTATATTTTTTATAGGGGGTTGAAATTTCAAATTGAAGCTACTTGTTCAAATGGGGTATCATATGAAAGGGCTTGATATAGCACATTGCAATATATATTTTATTTATTTTTTCCGGCGCATTATTTCTTATTTATAATGAATAATATCAAATTTATAATGATCTCTCGGTGGGGGAATCCGATTCGCCCTTGTCCTTTTTTTTTAATACTAAATTTCACTTAAGTTTATAAGTAAATTATAAGACTAGAAATAAATAATTATGTGTGTGCTGGAGATACAAATAAATAGTTAATTGATGTAGGTGTTGAACGCCACCGATAGTTTGCATGAACTAATTATTACATATATTTAGTTAAAAATGTAATATTAATTCCCTACTGGAGAAATACTCAGGGACTTTCCCACTCGACTGGGGTACTCCATCCAATTCCAAATACCTCCATCTCAGAGAGACCATAGCCTAATAAGGGAATGAAGTTACAATGAATGAAGGAGTTGCTATTAGTGTCCGACCGAATGTTCGGTTTCGGTTTCGGTTTCGGTCGAGTTTCGGCAAAAAAAGCGAGTTTCGGTTTAGTTTCGGTTTCGGCGGCAAACCTGCCGAAACTGCGACCGAAACCGAAACTGCATTCGGGAGTTCCCGCGCTGTGCTCGGCCATGTTCAGCTCGGTAAATTCCATTCAAGAGACGAAGACATTTTGCCGCGTCTACGTGCCTAATCAGGTCGTGACTTGTTTGTGTTTGCATTGCGTTTTGTTTGTTGTTTGTGAGTTATCATGTGATTTGTTTTGAATTGGGTAAGTTTTATCATTGTGATATTGTATAAGAGTAGGTAGTAAACATCGAAAAATAATTTAGTATAACAAACTAATGCATAGATTATAGTAGAATCAAGTTTAACATAACTATCTCAATATTTTGTGGTTAATTTAACTCATTCACTCATTTTTTGGGGTGTAAGTGGTTCATCAACATCTTTAAACCAAAGTCAACTTCACCTGCACGCGGTACACCGTGCTGACTGACAAACGAAGCTCTGGCGAAAAGAGAGGTAGGGAGTGTAATTGTAAGCTACCCGACTGGGGAATGTACGTCCACCTCACAGAATACCGCAGCCAAATAACGATTCCCTTGAAGGAAGGAGATGCTGCGCTGGCAGCGGGGGTAGCGGCGCGCGAGCGATATTTTATGTTGCGAGCGTTAATATGGCTACTGTAACCGCTTCACATCAGGCGGACCGTATGCTTGTCTGCCAGCTGACGTAGTATAAAAAAAATCATTCGCTAATGCTGTACGTAAACAAACAATAGTTAGGTACTTGGTACTTACTACATGGGGCACACTAAAAGTTATGTACTTCTAGCTAATCGGAACTATTTTAATTTCGAATGTTATATTTTTTGAAACGACTTGCAACTTTATTAGTAACTAGCTGTGCCCGCGACTTTGTCCGCTTGGTTGTGGATGAGAATGTGGATGTGAATATCGATGTGGTCACGGATGTCGATATGTATAAAAATTACAACAACGCTTCTCTGTACACGACATTAGATATATTACCATCAATGATCAAAGCATATAAGTTTCTGGGATCGCTCACGCGCGATAAAGCCACATAAAGCTGACCGTGCGAAAAACAGCTAACAATTAAATCCACACTCGCAACTTTCCTTTTGTCCTTGAGCTTTGTTAATGGTCATGGCATGGCATAGGTTTACTGGAAATTGGACCCGTTTGAAAGTAAATGAGCAATTATTAGGTATTAAAGGAATTCGAGGTATGAAAATACTCTCTCCAGCTCCACATCCCGTTAAAGCCTTCTGCCTTTATGACATACGGCTGCTAATTATAAACTTTTGACCTGGTACCATTGCAAAGTTCTGGGAGACTTAAATTTCTATACAGCATTATAGGTACCCCGACTTTTAAATTTATCTTCTGAGCCGGCAATCCTGGGGCACTAAGGGATTCTAAAAATTCTACCGGATAGTTCGTAGATTCTGCGTCTTCCATTACCCTGTTAATGGAAACACACTCTACACTATCCCCCGAAACACAATTTAAAATTTCAGCATTTATTGCTGCCACTTAATCGCGGAGTTAAAATAACTCTTTCGCATAACCAGAAGTTTTCGTTGCTGGCTATTTGCATTGCGTTTCCATTACAGAGTATTATACTGCAACAGGAGCATTGTACCATCCACGATGTTCTGTTGCAGTACGTCTATCAGCCTTAATGACAACTTTGTAGTCGTTATTTTGACCTCGTGGGACAGAGTTAAAACTTCTAATATGTGGATTTACCTGATGTAACATAATTTTGAAGTTGAGATATAAGGTTTGGAAAAAATCCTAATGTACCTACATATATTTTACCTACATATATTTATTTAATTAACGTCTCCTTAAGAAAATTCAACTGAAGAGTTATTGTATAAATTATATTATTTTTTTCCGTGTTTCTTTAAATCGATAAAACAAATTTTATTTATGGAATCGAATGAAATTAAACAATGTACACATATCAAAATTTAATTATTATATGCTTAGTAGCTAAGGCGTGAAAGCGTAACAACCAGGTCGTGCTTGGCGATGATCAATTTCTGCACACAGATTTATTACTAAGCCACTTGATATATTTTTTGCGCCAATTGTGGGCGCCCATCCTAGTTGGAACCACGACAGGGGTTGCTTAACTTGCGTTAGCGCTACGATCTCTAAGCATCTCCATCATTGTATTATTTACTTTAACGATAATAACATAATACCTTTATAAAGTTTCAGTCAATTCAACTGAAAAGTTTCAGTCAATTCAACGAATTAGTTATTTTGTACCATTTTATATGTGATTTTTTAGATTGATATAACTTTTTTGTTTATGAACCGATTGAAATGAAACAAACACTAAATGTTAAGTTGAGCAAACCTTAACGCATTAGTGAAAACCGCATTCAAATAGGTTAAGCCGTTTCTGAGATTAGCGTGCACAAACGTACGGACAAACAGACAAACAGACATACAGACAAACAGACAAACAGACAAAAAATCTAAAAATCATTGTTTTGGGTTCTATTGCGTTCATAAAGCACCCCTATATTCGTTTTTCTTAAATATCTTCAATGTACAGACAGCGGCCAGTTACGATTTTATTATATGTATTGATAAAAAAAAAATTGGCGGGAAATCATTTGTCAATTGTTTTTTATCACACATCAAAGTTCTACGCACGCAACGAAAATGGAATTAAGTCGAAAAGATTTTAGAGCGATGTTTTTTTATGATTTTAAAAGTTCTCTCTCTCCGCAAGACTGTGCCGCTCGTCTTCAAAATGCTTTTGGGAGAGAAGCACCTTGTTGAAGCACCGTGAGGCGATGGTTTGCTGAATTTGAGAGAGGTCGGGTTTCTTTACATAACGAATTTCGTGAAGAGCGGCCTGCAACTGCCGTCAACGAAAATAATATGGCTACTGTTAAGCGGTTAATTGAAGAAAACCCGCGGATTACCTATGAGACAATTCGAGGACTATTGGGGATTGGTATGAGCCAAATTCATATATAACGTATATTATAACATGTTGTTTTTTCTAGTTACGCAAAACTTTTAATGTGACCTACGTATACGTACTATAGTGCATTTTAATAAATAAATAATAAGATTTAGAGTTTCAACGTTCAATTTTATTTTCTTTAGGGTGTAAGTGCTTCATCAAAATCTTTGAACCAAAGCCACCTTCACCTGCACGCGGTGCACCCTGCTGACTGACAAACGAAGCTCTGGCGAAAAGAGAGTTAGGTAGCGTAATTGTAAGCTACCCGACTGGGGAATGTACCTCCACGTCACAGAATACCGCAGCCAAATAACAATTTCCTTGAGGGTTGTTTTGTTCCTGCGAGTGAGTGAGGTTACCAGAAAGAAAGCAGATGCTGCGATGGCAGCGGGGGTGGCAGCGCGCCAGCGATATTTTATGTTGCGAGCGTTACCGCTTCACATCAGGTGGGACGTAAGCTTGTCTGCCGCCCGACGTCGTATA
This sequence comes from Hypsopygia costalis, assembly GCA_937001555.2. Classification (NCBI taxonomy): domain Eukaryota; kingdom Metazoa; phylum Arthropoda; class Insecta; order Lepidoptera; family Pyralidae; genus Hypsopygia; species Hypsopygia costalis. The sequence goes on from OW443329.2 coordinate 33,242,166, forward strand.
AAAAAAAATATAACCAAGTAGCAATTATAACGTAACGTAATTATAAGAAAAGTACCTACAGTTAGATAATTGTTTCGTAAAAGTTTCGGTTTCGGTTTCGGTTTCGGCCGAAACTGAGACTGTTGCCGAAATTCGGTTTCGGTTTCGGTTTCGGTCGTAAAAACCAGTTTCGGTCGGACACTAGTTGCTATAATGGCAACACTGTGTCAGCACACCGGCGATTTTCGAATACGAAAACAGGTGCGGAAGTACGCACCCATAAATAAATAAACACGAAAATTGTACACAGCGCGCCTGAAGAACTTCTCTGAAACACTTCAATAAATAACGTACGAGTAAGCATAAATGAAAAAAACCACCAAGAAGTGGTCTCATTTAAATTTTCTTTGAAACTTTTTTGAGGTGCTCACCACCATCTTTGTGCTAAAGCCAACCTCACCTGCACGTGGTGCACCCTGCTGTTTTACTAACGAGGATCTGGCGAAAAGAGAGGTAGGGTATAGCGTATTTTTTAAGCTGCCTGACTGGGGAGGTACCTCCACTTCACAGACTACCGCAGCCATATAACATTTCCCTTGAGGATTGTTGTATTCCTGCGAGTGAGTGAGGTCACCAGAAAGAAAGAAAGGAAGGTGGCGGGCAACGGATCGACAACCCCTTGGTGTTGCTGATCTCCATGGGCGTTGGTGATTGCTTTCTATCAGGTGACCCACATGCTCGTTTGCTCCCCTCTCATATAGAAAAAACGTGTGCGTCTCGGGACGCGCGACAGAAGTGATAACTTAAACTAATCTAAGATGAACTATTTAATATTGAAATTGTTTAACTTGAGAAATTGTTCGTTTGTATTTGAATAATAAATATTATCATTTTTTGTTTTGATTGAATTGTAAATAGGATTTTGATAGAAAGCGTGCCCGGCGTTGCCCGGGCAGTTTCAATTAAAATAAGTACTTTTATAGAAATTCCCCGTATAAGTAATAAAATAAGTATAGATAGATACATTTAGTTCGGTTCGAATTATAATTAATTTACGATATCTTCTAAACTATTAACGCAAATTACATAGTTTAAACAAACTATAAAGGCAAATTTAATCTACATTTGATGCTGGTACTTAATAAACAAGCCATTTTCTAACCGATTAAGTCATTACTTTAGGAAATAGTTCGTAACTTTAAGTTTTTTTTAATACAAATTCAATATATTAAAACGGTCACTGTGTGTGTTATCTAATGAAGATAGGTATATGCTCTCGCGGACTTTTTTGTAGTACTCGTTATTTCTAACAATTCTTCTGAACTTAATTTTCATATATCTCTAACGTTTTAGACTACATAAGCCAAGAAAGCGCAAACAGAGGTATTTTTTCGCTGACTTGCTTGATTAATATCATCACTGCTCAACCCCTACGTTATTTAGCGTAATGAAATATAGCCTATAACCATTCCAAAGAACCAAGCTATCGATTGGTGCGGGTTTCATTAAAATCGGCCTACCGCTGCCTACGTTAGAGAAAGAGAAGCCAGCACTTCAGACCCACCGTATCCCTGAACGTACCTCTGGTGGTACGGTGGGTATTTTAAATTTAAACCATACTACTATCTAATAGTGTTGTAAGCATCACTACTTTAAGGCATTTCAAATAATAAAAGATTAATATAATAGTATCAGTAACGGGATTACTATGTATTAGACAGACTGGGCGCCGCCGTTACTTTCGTTAGCATGACATAACCAAAGAAGTTATCACTTCAAAAAAACTTAATAGAACCTAAATGTATGAAATAAAATTGATTAAATAAACAGGATTACTTTCGTAGATATGTATTCTTATCGTTGCTTAAACCCGGGGCGGAAAATGGTTCCATATCATACATTTAAGCTATCCCGTTGTCTATACTTATAAAAAAAACTGACTGATATAGACGAGCTCGGTGGTCGAATGCTTTGACTTCGAGGTTGCGGTTTCGATCCCGCATAATGTATGTGCATGAACATATGTGTTTGTCTTGGTCTGGGGGTTTTCTATGTATTATAAGTATGTATTTAAGTACTAAAAATAAGTATTTAAATATTATATCAGTTTTATCTACTACCTGTAGCACAAGCTTTGCTTAGTTTGGGACTAGTCGCAAGTCGTAGTTCTATGTGCCAAATTATGAATAGCTTGCGATTTGGGCTGTGCGTTGATTTTTTTTTTATAAATATTCTTGGACAAATTATACAGCGCCATATAGTCCTTATGAGGTCTACGGGTGCACTGAGAAAGGATTTTTGAAAATTCCCGCAGGATACCGAGATACGTGCGTACGAATTCGCGGGCGCAAGCTAGTGGAATATACGTGTATAATAATGCGTCCTCCCCGCTATGACCTACGGTGCAGGGGCTTGGACGCTTACCGTTGGGCTGGTTCCTGGTTCTCAGACTAAAAGTCGCACAGCGAGCGATGGTAAGAGCAATGCTTGGAGCTTCTCTAAGGGATCACATTCGAAACGAAGAAACTGGTCTACGTAGCTCTCAGAGTCAGCGAGTTGAAGTGGCAGTGGGTTGGTCACATATGCCGAGTCAGCAATGGCAGTTGGGGGAGGAAAGTTCTAGAGTGGAGAAGGGCGACGAAACGTAAGCCATCGTTGACGACATCATCGTCAACGATGGCTTACGTTTCGTCGCCCTATATAATGATGATTATATTATCCTCTCTAGATGGACCGACGACCCCAAAAAAGTGGCTGGTATCAGTTGGATGCGAAAAACGGAGGATTGTATATGATCATTGGATCCATAGGATCCATCTGGAGGAAAGCATTGGATCATTGGATCCAGCAGTGGGTAGATATAGGCTGAAAATGATGATGATGATGACTAATGATGAGGAACCATAGTAACGTTACTAACACTATTAATCATATAATACTAGTAACAATATTGTTGAAGTAAACATATATTAATATGCTATTATTAGAGTTCTGAATATAATAGTCCTCGATAAAGCCCCCGCGATCAATGAGAGCCTTGTTTGAACACGACATTATTGTAGGCAGTGTTTACAAATACATTGTGTGCCGTTGTCCAATAGTGGACGCCATTGAAGCCTTTGAAGTAATGTAGGTATATAATTGCTGCAACAATGTTGCTTTGAGGTTCTGAATAATAAAAGTTGTCATTTACAGATCGCCAAGGTTGCTTTCAAAGCTGCAGTTTTAGTGTGATTTCAATGAACGGTCTTGAAGTCTGCGTTTAGACTCTTAAATCTTCAAGTAATAGTTGCATCCCCGTGAAGATCCATTTTGACAACCATCTGTCTCCCGCGATAACCTCATACACTGAAAGTGAGGTGCCGCATATCGCCCGCGCAGTACAACTTGATTTAGTATCGAAACTCCTCAAATAGCTCGAATTCTACTTATCTCATTTTTTTTAAAGATATTGTACGTAAATAAATGTGACGAATAGATATCCAACTTTTCTCTCATCTATGGTTTAATTAATTTTATTATTTTTTTAATTGTATTAGGTTTTCAATGTATGGATGCAACCTAACCTAATGAATGTCCATATTTTGCCATTTAAGTAGAATTTTTAAATTATTGTCCGTATGTACCTAAAATATCAAGGTATCTATTACGCCGAAATCGGGAAAAAAAATCTGAAAAACCATTTTTTAATGGACAAAACTCAAACTAAATTTCCTCAAATGTCGAGACAATGATAAAAAAGGTGCTTCCATTTTTACTGCATTATCACAATAACCGCTATTTATTTCGAAATTATTTTTAAGAAGGAAGTAAAAAATACTTTATCATCTGTGAACAAAGCTAAATTGACCAGGGTTCAGGTTCATTTAATTCAGCGGCCGTTGTCAAGGCGAGGGTATAATTTCGAGTACAAAATACCCCTTTTAATCACATCCTATTTATTTTCCGACATTGTCCGACGGAGGCTCGCGATAAATCGTTTACCGTTCATTCGCACAATGACCGCAGATTATTTTAAAGCCGCTAAAGTGAGCAACCAGACGATCATTTGTCATGTTGCGGGTATATAAAGGTTGTAGTTAATGAAGTCTTCTCGTATAATGTGATTGTAGAGATTGCTAAGAATCTTTTAGACGTCCCTTACATCTTGCCATGCTTTGACATCGACGAAGAGCGTGTTTGCTATTGCATCGATTTTGCATCGCATTTTGCCGACTTGCAGTGTTGAAATGCAGTAGAACCCCGCGATTTAGCGACTGTATCGATGCCGTATCGCGTTTTAGCGACTTGTTCTACGTCTGGCATCGGAATGTGAGCGAAGTGTAGCTTTCGGTCTCTGCATCGAGCATCCAAAATTAGCTGCGACCGGCATTCAAATATGTGCAGGGTGTAGCGCTTTGGAGAAACAATTCTCGTAATTAAAATGTAGTCAAAATTCAGTTCCATTTTTTTTTATACTACGGCAGGCAAGCATATGGCCCGCCTGATGTGAAGCGGTTACCGTAGCCATGTTAACGCTCGCAACATAAAATATCGCTCGCGCGCCGTCACCCCCGCTGCATATGCAACATCTCCTTCCTTCTGGTGACCTCACTCAGTCGCAGGAACACAACAATCCTCAAGGGAATTGTTATTTGGCTGCAGTATTCTGTGAGGTGGAGGTACATTCCCCAGTCGGGTAGCTTACAATTACGCTCCCTACCTCTCTTAAATCTTCGATCTCACAAAATGTCAAATTAGGTATTCTCGTATCAGAATATGAAACTTCAAAGTCTAATTTACGTGGAACTATGTCGAAGTATGACCGAATATTAAACAAACTAAGAATGTTATTTTTCCAACAATAACAATAGTAATTAGTAACGAAATCAAGATTTTTTTTTTGTAAATACACAATTTCAATTTTGAATCGGTCAACTTTCGTTCTGCGATCGTAAAATAATTACGAGAATTGGCCTTCAGATGTTGTGGAGGGTAACTCGATTGCCACGATCCAGCGTTAAAAGAATAGGCTTGTATCCCATTTTTTTTTTCGATTTGTTATTTAAAGACGTCACAATAATATAAATATAGGTGAAATAATTACTTCGATTGCATAAAAACTTCTCGAGATATGATAACTTGAAGATCACAATTTTGGACTATCCCGAAAACGCTTCATACAAAAGGCCACCACGTTATACCGTACTATTTTATATGCATTAAATCAGAAATTTGTACGACAGCTATGTTAAATATTGCGTTTATGTAGCCAGTGCCGTAACAAAAGTTATAGTATTTTTTATTGTTTTACAATGGTAATATTTATTTTTTATAATTTCATACCTTTAAAATGGACTTTCCTACCAAACTTTGACCGAACATAAAACACGTCGTACATAAGTTATTAAAATTTTAAGATCGCAGGTCGTTCTAGTTTTATGTATTTTACGTTACTGATAGAGAGTTTTTATAATTTTGTGACATGGGCAACAAGCCTATTTTCATATACACGGCGGAAACGATAAATAATCTTATTCGATTATTTTTAAACTATAAAAGATATTAAAACTGATTAATGATCCTGAAAGTGCTTCCCTCGCTATATCAAATAGTATTAATAGACCATATTGCCAGACTAATATTATAAATGTGAAAGTGTGTTTGTTTGTTTATTTGTTTGTCCTTCTTTCACGTCGAAAGGAAGTGACACAGTATACTTTTTATCGCGGAGCAACGTCTTAATCTATTATTAAACTAGCTGTCCCGGCGAACTTCGTACCGCCTAACAGTCAATGAATGTCGTGATGTACATATATATATGAACAAAATTTATGATTTCTTGAAATTAATACAATGAATAATAGAAAATAATAGAGAAGCACGATGGCGTGAAGCACGTGTCAGTCTAATTGTACACGCAAGTTAAGCAACGTCAACCGTAGCCTGTTCATGGATGAGTTTATGTTATCTCGAGCTCGTCCGTGCTTCGGAAGGCACGTTAAGCCGTCGGTCCTGGTGTTTATCATTAGATGGCAGTCCTTAAGCCAAGTTAGTGGCCCAACCCGTAGTTGAGCAGCGTGTTGGAGTATGCTCTAAACATCTTCGGTTGAGGGAAGACCCGTATCCCAGCAGTGGGTAAATAATAAGTTCAGTACTTTACAAAGTCACAAAAATAGTACCAATTGACAACAATAAATATTTCAATCCACAAAACAAATCACAGACAACATTCGCGACGTAAAAGTGAGACCAATCGATTTGACATTTACATAACAATCAATAAATATTCCAATCCTTTTTAACTGGCACTATTTGTATGGGAAAACGTTTTTTCTTTTATTTAATTCTTTCGTCAATTTTTCAATGTTTATAATACTTTCCCGACCAAGACACGACATTATTTTTATAGATTTATGGAGCTTGATTTAAATTTCTGAACGCACGCATAAATATTTTAGAACCAATAATTGCCTGGCGCAACTCAAAGTAAAAAAACGACTCTATGAATCGGAAGCGAATTTGGTACAAATTCTGATTGTTTTCGCTTCCATTTCATACATATTAGAATTACGCTATTTGTATGGCACATCCGTCTCTTAAAACGTAGAGGTTACATTCTCTTTGCAATAAATATTTAAATCCACAAAACTGTTTTCAAAACAAATCACAGCCAACTTTCAAGACGTAAAAATGAGACCAATAGAGTTAACATTTGTTTTTAATCTATGGCATTTGTTCTATAATGAGCTTAATATACATTTCTGAACGCACGCATACATTTGGCGTACGCACGTACGACGTCACATTTGACAGCTACGACAACCACGAACATTTTGTATGGGAAAATGTCTTTTCTTTTGTTTTATTTTTTCGAGAATTTTCCAATGTTTTTAAGAGTTATTCTGCTATTCGGGACGGAAACAAATCCAACAAATCAAAAACCATGGCAATCGGTCCAGCCGTTCTCGAGTTATAAGTGTTGTAACAAACACGACTTTCTTTTATATATATAGATAATAACAACGCGGGCAAAGCCGCGGGTAATAGCTTGTAGTTTATAAGATAAACTGGATCTATTTCAATATTCCATGTTTGCGTTATGCCATACATTTGGTATGATGACAAGACATAGAGTGAGATATTAAAATGTCACGTGTCAATTGTAATCAATCATAGGAATACAAAATCTATCTGATTATTAACAAGTGAATAGCGTCTTTCACCTACCTAAATGATAAAATTCTCACTCTATGAGTGCAATGTTTAATGACTCTCCACGATCTTTAGAGCCAAAGTCAACCTCACCTGCACTACGTGCACCATAAGCTCTGGCGAAAGAGGTAGGGCATGACGGGAGCAACTGGGGAAGTATCTCCTTCTCACAAAATACCGCAGCTTTATTGCTATTTTTAATATTATCAAACATGTCATATACATGGCCGACTTCAGCCAAGGTATTTAAAAATAAATACTTTACCGCCGTAAAAATAATCCCGTTAAAAATTAAAAACATAAAGTGATTAAACGGTTCTTTGTGAAATATTTAAAGTACGCGAGCTGTAGCGGCGGATAATTTCATTTTAACATGGGAAAGGGGAAAAATGTATTTTAATTTTGTAAGCTCGCTTGTCCGAAACATGAACGCATACGGAACTGGGTGAAGGGTGCTCCGGCGCGGGCTGCAGCTTCATACTTAATCTGATATTCGCTTACATTTGTGTTTCCGCATATCTCTTATAACGAATGTTTGCTACATAGAATTATGAAAATTGCAATTATTTTCTTATAAAACTTTATTTCGAAAATACGTTGATTTTTGATATTGCGTGGGAAAAATTATGTCACAGCTTACCCGATTCAGTAGTATACCTACCGGCGCCTGCGAGATGGACTGACGACTTGCTGAGGATTGCGAAGAGTCTTTGTATACAGGTGGTGGTGGGAGCGGTCACACGTTTTTTCAGCAGTGGATAGCAATAGGCGGAAATGATGATTAATAAACATTGTATAATTTCAAGCATATCATCGTCACAGAATACCGCATCCAAATAATTATTCCCTTGAGGAACACAACATGTTCCTACGAGTAAGTGAAGTCACCAGGAACTGAATAGAAGGGAAGCAGTTGCTGCGTTGGCAGTGGGGTAGAGGCGCGCGAGCGTTAATATGGTTACGGTAACCGTTTCACATCAGGCGGGCCGTATGTTTGTCTGTCACCCGACGTAGTATAAATAAAAAAAGTGACAAGACTAGTCCCAGTATTATTTATTTGGATGGAAAGTGGCTCGTCACGATCTTTAGAGCTAAATCCAACCTCACTTGCACGTGGTGCACCCTGCCGACGAGCGGAAGAGGCTCTGTCAAAAGAGACGTACAGTGTATTTGTAAGCTGCCCGACTGATGCTTCATCTCACAGAATATCGCAGCCAAATAACAATTCCCTTGACAGTTGTTGTTTTCCTGAAAGTAAATAAATATTCCTGGACAAATTACACACGGCCATCTAGTCCCAAAGTAAGCAAAGCTTGTACTATGGATAAAAAAAAATGTATTTAAGTATAATTACAGTTATCGAACTGTAATTATACTTAAATACATTTTTTTTAAATACATACATATAATACATAGAAAACGCCCAGACCGAGACAAACAGACATGTTCATGCACACAAATGTTTGTCTTGTGCGGGAATCGAACCCGCGACCTCGGTGTCAAAGTGGCCATTGCTAACCATTCGACCACCGAGCTCGTCATGAGAGTAGTTCGCGCGCTGGGGATATATCGTGTTGCGAGCGTTAATATGGCTACGGTAACCGCTTCACATCAGGTGAGCCGTGTGCTTGTCCGTCATCCGACGTATAAAAAAGAAATTGTCTATTGCACTAGACAATTGCATAAGTTAGTAACCTCCACAAAATCGATATATTACCAAATCTAAACTCTTCCAACACAGGTCATGACGCCAATCAATTTACCGAAAGAACCTGTGATATCGTTGTGCCAATCGTAATCGCATCGGAATCGAATCGGCCGACGCGAACAAATAGCGACCATTGCCTTTGATCGGGTGACATCGTTTCTGCCAATTCGCGCGTTTCAATTTCCCCCGCCATCCTTCCAAATCATTCATATTTAATTTGATACCCGGATCGTTTGCTTCACTTATTACGTTTAATTTTTCCCCACTCGGCAATTTTATGATATTTATTTACGTTACGTAATTGTTTGTTATTTATTCAAATACATTTCCCTCCTCCTCTATTTTTTGTTATTTTGTTATTCCCTCGCGAGGCGATTTGATTTCGGAAATGTTTTTTCGAGGAATATGCTATCATTTTATTTTGCCGTCGATATTATTTGTGTAATAGATAGGAAAAGTACTTACCTATATAAATTATTTCTTTTCGTAACGCACATTTTGGACGTGACGTCTTATAAATCGATGAACGCCGGCTGCACGCACGAAAAAGCATGTCACGTTCCGCCTGAGACGAGCGAGAAAGCAAGATCGCGGAACAAGCGATAGAGAGGCACGATCGGCCTAAACGTTTTGCTAGTGATGCATCTATATCTCTTCCACTCCATCGGCCGATGTTTTCTTATAACGTTATCACGTAAAATTATCGTCCGTAAACTGACTTTTATGACCACTTCGAATGACCGACAGGTGAGATTGGATTTGCCTCAAAATGGTGGTGAGTCATTTAAATACCAAAATTATTTATTTGTAGCTTTCTTCAATGTATTTTATTTCTGTTCTGCTTGCTTTGCCTGGAGTTTATTAAGCAATCATCAATCTAAGTAGTCACATTGAGGAGTAGGCAATGAGTAATTTGATATTTGATAGATAGACACCTGACGCTGAGGCCGCGAGGGGCTTGGAGTTTAATACATTCGGCATCAGATAGATGGATAGATATAACATTTATTGGGTCGCTGTTACATATTTTACTCAATCTAAGACAGTGACAGTGTTGAACGCTCCCGCTAGATGGTCCGATAACCTTAAGAAAGCGGCTGGGAGCGGCTGGATGCGGAAGGCGGAGGATCGTATCTGGTGGAAAGCATTGGGGAAGGCTTATATCCAGCAGTGGGTAGATACAGGCTGATGATGATGAAGACAGTGACAAATACTTAAATAAATGCAAACAGAAATTCATAAAATTATGAATAAGTTTAAAAAGCGCGTATGTGCTCCAGCAACACCAATGGGTTGAAGGCTCAGTGATAATTACTGCCCCTAGAGGCAAACCTGACTTCCACCTATTGAAAAATCACTGAATCGCCGAGAGGGCATAAACAGCGCCAAACAAAAAGTGAATCAAAGAGTAATACCAGAAAGTGTGATTATGCAGAGGTGTCTATGTATATAAGGATGTGTTATGGTGAGACGATGAGTGTGTTGTGCGTATGTGAGAGTTTGTGACGTAAACATGAAGGAGGACTATATCTTCACTGCCGTTAGTATTGAACTAGTTTTCAAATTGCCAAGCTTTTAAACGAGTAGTCCGCGTAACGCTATTGCCTTTACTTTTGCTATTAGATTTTATTTTATTGCATTAGATTTTATAGGTTCGTTATGTTATCTACTGCCATGTTTTTTTCACTATTAAAATAATTAAATATTTTTGATGAAATTGTGATAAAGACAGTAATGACCTGGAGCCTAGAGACGAATAACTAATTTAAATTACAGCGACACCAAGATTCACACAGGGTGAAACCGTAAACCAAAATATAATTACGCAAATGCCGACATATTATTGGTCTTTAAACACATATATTTCTTTATTAATATTTAAATAGTTGTCTTGGCCAACTTGCCTGATAAATATCCTGACATATATTTCTGTTAATCTTCCGTATGAGACGTGATGAAATGAAGTGAGATGAGAAAATAAGAGATGACATGAGATGATATGAAATGAAATTCTTTATTTCAACTCTGACTGATCTTTGTTCCCACAGCTTATACAATAACATTTTATTTGTAACAAAAATCTATGAGATAAAATTGACGAGCCCGGTGGCTGAATGGCTAACCATGCCCACTTTGACTCCGGGGTCGCGGGTTCGATCCCCACACATGACGAACATTTGTGTGCATGAACATGTCTGTTTGTCTAAGCTCTGCGGATTTTGAGTAGTAATGATTTAGATACATGTTCTTATATTTATTTTGTATGACGTTTTTAAGTGCCTTATAAAGTCCAAGGAATAAAGATATTTTGATTTGATTTGATTTGTATTGGTCTGGGTATTTTCCATGTATTATATGAATGTATTCACAAAAAATGTATGTAAGTATAATATCAGTTATCTAGCACCCATAGTACAAAGCTTTGCTCAGTTTGAGATTAGATGGCTGTCTGCAATTCGTCCAGGAATATTTATTTATTGGAGGTGAGCATACTGTGTACATTATCAGGTATACAGTAGGCGCATCACCAATGATTTCATTTTTAATTAATGTTTCTCATATTTTCATTTCATAAAACATTTTCTGTGAAACGAAATTCTATAAAATAACTGTGTATGAAACAACTTACAACCATACAACATTAAAACGATCCTTAGGTTCAGCAACCAAACTAAAGGTAAATTCAATCGGAGCCCAGGTACATTTTTAAAGCCTTTATCTACAAATTAAATGAGCAAGTTTCTTCGCAACTTTCGCGACGAGAGCCCTCGGGTCGAAGTAACGAGCTTCGTTATAATATTGTGTTGGAGACTCACCGATCGTCTGAAGCTCTGATTGATTCCTGTAAGGGCACTTAAAGCTCTCAACAAAGTGTTATCTAATCTTATCTTATCTCCACTTGTTCATTTTGAGCGTCAATGTTGAATTTTTTAGAAATTCACTTCATTAACCGTATTATGAAAATGCTTCAATTAATTGAACTGACTGCGTCTACTATTTTCATGTTGATTTATCGATTCTTCAGTAAGAAAATGTATAACAGAGTTATTGCATTAGCAGCGTGGTTTTGATAGCACGCAAAAAATGCTCATTGTATTGTAAACTATGACAGTTTATAAATAGTCGGGCCATAGGAGAACATCAAAGCAGTAAAATTTGGTTACAAAGCGATTACTCAATACCTAATCATTACGGTGATGATGTTGAGAAAAATACGAGTTTAGAATAGAGTCGAGAATGGAAATATTCCTTTTGATAGAGTTATCTCAAATTTAAAATGGCAATGAAAATGTTCTGTTAGAAATTTAAGTTGAGTAGAAAGCATGGGGTGTAAGCGGTTCATCAAAATCTTTGAACCAAAGAACCAAAGCCAACCTCACCTGCACATGGTGCACCGAAAAGAGAGGTAGGGCATAGCATATTTTCTAAGCTACCCGACTGACAAGTACCCCCCCCCCCCATCTCACAAAATACCGCAGCCAAATTTCCATGAAAGTTGTTGAGTTCCTGTGAGTCAGTGACCTCCAGAAAGAAATGAAGGAGTATAGGCTAGCAACGGATCGGCGTACCTTTGGTGTTGCTGATCTCCATGGGCGGTGATTGCTTTCCATCAGGTGACCTACATGCTCGTTTACCCACCTCTCATATAACAAAAACATTGCCTCCAAATGCACAATAACTATTCAGGTACCATTTTTCCTGAATTCAAGTTGCCTTAGAATCAGCGTGTCGATTAATTGCAATTATTTGGTATTGTTAAGTGTTCAACGCTAATATTTCATGAGAACTTAATCGCGCTTCCGTGCGTGCTTAATATGAATGTCAGGTACGTGGCTTATGTAGGATGTCCATGTGTTGATTGAACTCCGAATGTCATCTAAAATTCAAAGCAATTTTGATGTGAAACATTAAATACGGTGGGTCAGGCCGGTGGTTGGCATAGCGGTGCGTCGCCATGCTCTTGTTGCTTTGCGACTCTCTCTATTCGACTCGGCATTCTGCCTTTGCCGTGTGGTTTCCGGCAGACTAGAATAGAATCACTTCGTCTCTTGCCGTGGATGTCGTACAAGGCGACTAAGGGAAATACATTATAAAACATCGATCAGGCCTCCCCAACCCGTCTGGTCAGTGTGGGGAGTGTAGGCCAAATCCGCCTTCTGTCTGGGACGGACGAGGGATTGTCGTGCTCATGTAGTGGAGACTAAAATGACCTGATGATGATGATTATTATTCTGCCTTTTCGATCACGCATATTTTCTTTACAAAGGGAGTAGTTGCCGCTATGGCAGTAGGGGTGGCGACGTGCGAGCTGCTTTAAACTACAAGCGTCTATTGGCTACGATAACTGCTTTACATCAGGTGGATCGTATGTTTGTCTTGATGACATAAGATAAATAAAATCGATCAAGTGCGAGTCGGGCTTGTACATAAAAGGTTCCATACCTCCATACAATATTCTCCTAATTGTAATTACAGTATGATATGCAGATATCTCATTCTGATCTGAGTTTCACTTCGTAGCTCGCTTTCACGATTGTAGAACCAATTTGTTTTTACCTCGAACTCGATATTGCCGGCGCCTGATTGTTGTATGGCGTGATAGTGGTTACAGGACTCATTTAAACCGGCCTCGGATTCAGAAAAAGGTAGATACCACCCGCTACTAAATTAAAATTACATTTAATAAAAAATAAAAGGGGCGGGACTTTTTAGGGTACTAAGAATAAACCAGGGTGGGGTGTAAGTGGTTCATCAACATCCTTGAACCAAAGCCAACGTCACCTGCACGCGGTACACCCTGCTGACTGACAAACGAAGCTCTGGCGAAAAGAGAGGTAGGGAGCGTAATTGTAAGCTACCCGACTGGGGAATGTACCTCCATCTCACAGAATACCGCAGCCAAATAGCAATTCCCTTGAGGGTTGTTGTGTTCCTGCGAGTGAGTGAGGTCACCAGAAAAGAAGGAGATGCTGCGTTGGCAGCGGAGTGGCGGAGCGCCAGCGATATTTTATGTTGCGTGCGTTAATATGGCTACGGTAACTGCTTCACATCAGGCGGGCCGTATGCTTGTCTGCCATCCGACGTAGTATAAAAACCAGTCTTTGTCCCCGTCTAGATATTTAGTAGGCTTTCTGTTCATCCTTATCATGATTAGATGTTACGTTACACCGATTCTCGAACCAATCTTTATCTCAATGCGTCTTCTTTTATTCCACAGATTAATCGATTGCGTATTAAACCATCACAAAGTTCTTTAAATGAATATTGTTCGATCAACTCACCCTCAATCTGATCACGAATGAAAAAACATTGACGTAATACAGTATTTTTTCTTCCACACGAAAATCTTGTCAAACCTTTGGATTAAATTGGTTATATTCAAAATACTTTCTTTGAATTTGTCGTATACTTCACAACTGTTCTCCTATTAGGTGCAGAATAATATAAATTTAAACTTTAACGTCTTTCTTAAAAATTCTCACACATCGTAATAAACAAGAAAGGATTAGTATCCTAATACTTGGAAAAGTGGAAAAAATCCAGATGAATCCCCTGATGTAATATTTTCTAAATTGTGTACAAATGCAAATGGTGGCGGAGTAGACAGCACGGTTTCCATTTTAGGTTCACAATATAACACAGAATCAATAACAATTCACTATATGTTTTATAAGCACAAAATGTTTAACTCCAAATGTACGCATGTATTTACCATAGTACCTTATTAATAAACATGCATTTAGTTCATTTTAAATTCCTAAATCTACAAAATTGAACTGCCATTAATCTATGTTTTTATTTATTTATACTTATTCACTTATTTTGTTTATCGTTCTGAGATATCATTATAATTTATGTCTGACACGTCATTTTAATATAAAATAAAAATTCCCTTCATTCTGACGCTGCAAATAATTAACACTGTCAATCAAAATCGATTTAACGACATATTCAGAGGTAATTTACAATAACTCATGAGAAAAGAATGAGTTGGGGACTTACAGACTACGTTTACTACTGCGAGTTTTACTACAGATAGATCCATTTCAAACGCAGGAGCTGGCAATTCATTTCATCTCATCTCATTTCATAAAACAACCTCCTTTTTAATTTGTGAAAGGATACCTATATATAAACCTAAATGACATCATCAGATTCGAATGAAATGACACGTTCGATTTTGGCTTTATGAAGAAAGACAAGCGGTATCTATTACAGTTTACATCTGTGACATAACATCAGCCGCTACGATCACTCCACAATAATTGTATGTACACACCGGCTCACTGTTCTCGTGGGAATTTATTAAATGGAATTGACATTACATATAACTATATAATACACTAAATTACAATATGAATATAGAGTATAATGCTGGTCTGTATCACAGCAGTTGGTTGAATAATGAATATGGTTTTGGGTATGATTTTATCAATTACCTAATAAATGCACTTTCAGTGACCTAATAAATTATATTTGTTCCTATAATAGTAGATCTGTCACCTAAATTTAATCACGAAATAATATAAAAAGGCTTACCTAAATATAAATTAATAATTACTTGGAAATAATATCAATCATCAAATAATTATATTGGGATTTCAAAAAATGAAATTGTCACTAAATCAGAAATAACAAACAGTATGAAAATGTTTACCTTAAAATTAATTCATCGTCTAGGTTGACGGAGCTCCAAGCGGAGCTCCGTCTCCTATTTCCGATGACAGCACACAAGAAAACCCTAACCTAACCAAAAAATCAACCTAAATATAACCAAAACATGATTTATTACATTGACCAAGTATTGGTAAGACTCGTCAGTGAATATGACGCCAATTTGACTCCGCCCCTATTAGCCATTTTTTCATTAAATTAAGGAGTAGATCTATTTATTAGGTGGCAGATATCTATTATTTTGATGATCAAACGAATTAAATGATACTAATAGTTTGTTGATTAGATTTATAAGGTGAAAGATTTGCAATTTTGACGTGACAACGTCTTATAAATTGGTTAGCCGGGTGACACTTCAAGAAACGCGCTCACGTTATGCGCTTACAATGAGAGCGAGTGAGAGGCACGCGTCCCGCCTAAGAGCGAGAGAGACAGACATAAAAAGTGAAAGGCATGCGTCCCTTCCACTCGAAAACATTTTACCACTCAAAGTCGTTGTCACGTAAAACTTTCGCCCGTATACCGACTTTACAGGCAACCAATTTTTTAGATACAAATGTATTATTGCTGCTCGTGACTTACTTTTTAGAGGACAGATCTTATATTCAGGCTATATAAAAATGTGATCAAACTGTAATTTAAGAAACATATTTACATTAAGCCTATGATTTGTATTTGGAGAATATTTGGAGACAGTCTTGATTAAAATGATGACTAATATATTTCTTGGGTATAGATATTATTATTAGGGTACTGCAGATTAGTGACACATCTAAACTTAGGTGACAGTAAATATTGTTCGCTATGGTTTTTTTTTGTAGAAATAACAACAAATAATTCAATATTTCCTTGCAAGTGATCGCACGATCTGACCAAATATTAATCGTGTGTACTATAGGCAAATCTGTATCTATAAAAAAAAGTACGGTTAGTTACACCGTTTATAACTCAGGATCAGCTGGACCGACTTTTATGATCTTTGATTTGTTGGATTTGTCTCCATCCCGAATAGCAAAATAGCTAACTTTAAATCAGAGCAATTAATGAAAAAAATGATGAAATTGTCAAGACAATACACTATTATGGTGTATTTGGGGTGTAAGTGGTTCTTCAACATTTTTGAACCAAATCCAACTTCACCTGCTCGCGGTGCACCCTGCTGACTGACAAACGAAGCTCTTGCGAAAAGAGAGGTAGGGATCGTAATGGTAAGCTACCCGACTGGGGAATGTCGAGTACATTACCTTCACCTCACAGAATACCGCAGCGAAATATCAATTCCCTTGAATTGGTTGTTGTGTTCTTGCGAGTGAGTCAGGTAACCAAAAAGGAAGGAGATGCTGCGTTGGCAGCGGGGGTGGCGGCGCGCGAGCGATATTTTATATTGCGAGCGTTAATATGGCTACGGTAACCGCTTCACATCAGGCGGGCCGTGTGCTTGTCTGCCACCTGACGTATTATAAAAAAAAACCGCATGCCGCCGGCTTCCAGACGGTCGGCGCTGCCGACGGCCGTGTAGCCGGGCATATGTGGATACACCATCATACTCCAGTATAAGATGGCCTCGCATAACCCCGAAACAGGTAGAATCACGTGGCCATCTTATACCGGCAGTGGGACTTGACTTTACAAGCCACGTTTGTGTGAAATGGCTGGCTTGTGGAGATATAACAATTATGTTATTCAAATGTGACTGTAAGTAAATTGTTCGGATTACAGTGTAGAGCAAAGGCATATACCTATACTTACGGCTTTAACAGAGTTACTTTGCGTCGGGTGACTTCGGTAAGAGTCCATTATTTTCCCCGATGTTTTAGGAAGTGGCCCTTATAAACCAAAATGGTTTCAAAAAGACGTGTCAGAATTATATTTCATAACTGTAATGAGAGAAAACATATTTATATTTAGAATACAAACATACATATTTTTTTGCAAAAAATAAAAATCTTACCTAATTAATTCAACATACAGTTCTTAGCGGGAGAGCCAGCGCTAGAAACAAAGTCGCCAGTGTCTCACGCAATTCTCATATTTAATATGAGAATTGCGTGAGACACTGGCGACTCTGGCGAGCGCCCTACTGGTCGAAAATCAATTGAATAATCGAATAAAAATTTTAAAGATGTAATAAAAAACATCTATCGGGTATAATACCTCCAGTTATTTATGACCTTTTTTTTAGTAAATGACTAATGTCAAATTACTTATTTTAAGAATAAATCCGAAAATAGAAGATAAAATGACACGAAAATAGAGGTAACTTCGTGAATTTATTTTATCGAGTCAACTTCATCAAATCATGTTTCCATTGGATATATTCCCTAGTATATATCCTCAACAATATCAATATAATTTTCCTAGATTTTAATTCTCCGTTTATTACTTCAAAGATCAATTCTAAATTGTGGATTTTGCAGTACCACTGGTACCACCCCGCCTTAACTTAAAGGAGATGTTTGATTTTTTTTTTTGACATTAGATGTCGCTAGGTAGGCGTCGGGTCCAGATTGTAAAAATGTACTGAATTTTTTGACAGTGAAACTTTAAGACGACAAGACAACACAAGACGTCAACAAGACATTTGACAAGATGCTATGAATTGACAAATGATTGGACCCTACGCTACAGTGCTGCCAAAAGACCCTCATTATGTATACATGCAGGAATCGATTCTGGAACGAGGAAAACAGACGAAGAACTAAAGTCGTCGACATGGATATTAAAATCAGCAAGCTGAAGTGGCAGTGGGCCGGCCACATCTGCCGAGTCAGTGATGGCAGATGCGGAAAGCGGAGGATCGCATATAAAGCTTTATATCCAGCAGTGGGTAGTATAGGCTAATGATCATGATGATATTGATGATGCATGCATGTAATTCTGCTTTTTATCGGTAGATGGCGTTGTGCCAATTTCATACAAAATGAAGAAATTCGAATCACGCACCCAGCACCAATGAATTAAAATAAGAAGTCTATTCCGGAAGAATTATTTATTCTCACTAGGATTTTATGAACAGAAGTATTTGTTTTTGACAAATGATAAATAATGGACATAATACCCAGCAATAAGTAACTAATTCGTTCGATACAAGATCGAACGGAACTCATCAGTTTATTTTACCATTCGTAATTGGTGGAACACACGCGAGCTGCCAAGCAATTTGTCTTGGATATTACAAGTACAACATTTCCGAAACTATGTCCAAACAAGTACGTGAGGCCGGACTAATAACATACACAGAATACATAATATAACACATCCACATTCAAAGGAAGTTTAACCATAAAACGAATAGCATAGAGGTGATATTTTTGTGAAGACAGTTTGGTTTGAAATATCTTTAGTCTTAATGTGTGTTGTACGTGATAATAGACGCCTTAGCGCTAAATCTGGGCTTTGTTCTTTTCTACAAAGTTGTTCATCGGCTATCTCTATTGAAATAGTCGAGCTCCACCACTTGCCACCTGCTCTTCAAAAGGCACTTCACCCAACTGTGAGAATTCAAAAAGTTTATTTTGATCCAGTTAAAGTTGAGAATTTGTATGGACAATGACTACAGCTAATGGTCCCCTGTGCACCAACCTTGCGGTTATATTACAGAGTTTCTATGGACAGTTGTGTACCAAATTTACAGAACACGCTTTTTGTTCGCCAGCAAAACCAAGAATAAAATTGGCCCAACATTTCACCTAGAATATGCCAGACGATACCTGCGAGACTAAATTGCTTTCAATCTGATTAATAACAATAAGGCACATGGTAATGAAGGAATCACTTCTGTACTTCTGAAATTGGTGCTTCTGGTTGGTAAACAGGTACATTCGGTCCTTCATAGGCTTTCTAATTCCATGATCCTTGAGGGCAAAACGTGGAAGCTTGGTCATTTTGTTTTTTAAGAAACGTGATGATATATAAAGTTTTAAAGAACAAGATATTATAATTATAAAAAAATGTGAAAGATAGATGAAATATAGATAAAATATTATATCATGTTGCTTACACCTTTCGAACATTATTTTAGCTCGAAGCCCATGCCAAGCAAGTTTATAAAATCTATGAGTCAAACATATCTATTAGAAGATTACTTCTTACACATCCTTTGCTACGCAACGTAGCACATCTTTGACTGAAAAGCATCCCACTTACCATTCACAATGCAACGAACGTTTGAATTGTTTAAATACAATACAATCAGCGCAATCGAAACACTGGAGCCAAGGCAACAGAAGTGCAAGGAGATTGACTGATTAGCATAGAGCTGTTAGTCACTGTAATGACTTTGAATTGCAAACAAGACACACGTTTAGCACAATGCGAACTGCTGCATCTTACTTAAGTACTTTAACGTGAGCTGGATGGATGGATAAACAAGTGCTGATCTATCCACTTTAATAATAACAGATAATATATATACATATATCATAATAACATAACTATTACTAGCTATATATAACTAATAACTATAACAGATATATAAAACTAATAACATAAATATTTACAAAACATTAGATAGAACTTTTTCATTTTTTTATTTTTTATTATTATTCCTAAACTTTATTTTTATATTTGGCTATTGACCGCGCGAGAAATCGACTTCGCTTTCATCAATGACCATTCGATCAAACACAGGTATCACTTCTGCATGTTATAGTGATGTCTATAACGGACGGGTGCTCCGCTCGCACAACCAAACTTGTACGTGGTCTCCCGCGATCATCGATCATCTTACGGATAGGCGGCACTGGTCCGTATTCCATTACGAATGTAATCAAATAATTCATTTCTCATACACAAAATATAATTGTAAAAGTTTTCTCCATCATTACAAACGTCAAAATAAAAACACTCACTAGGTCCCTATTTCACTATGTCCCTTATTGCGATATTCTGTTTGTTGTTGACTTTTGTCATTAGGGCTACTTTTTTTTACAGTTCTCGTATTCAACAAACCACCAAGTACAAATTAGCCAGGATTTAAGTGGCTCATTGTCATCTTTTGGGGTGTAAGTGGTTTATCAACATCTTTGAACCAAAGTCAACTTCACCTGCTGAGTGACAAACGAAGCTCTGGCGAAAAGAGAGGTAGGGAGCGTAATTGTAAGCTACCCGACTGGGGAATGTACCTCCACCTCACAGAATACCGCAGCCAAATAACAATTCCCTTGAGGGTTGTTGTGTTCCTGCGAGTGAGTGAGGTCACCAGAAAAGAAGGAGATGCTGCGTTGGCAGCGGGGGTGGCGGAGCGCAAGTGATATATTATGTTGCGAGCGTTAATACGGTTACGGTAACCGCTTCACATCAGGCGGGCCGTATGCTTGTCTGCCACCCGACGTAGTATAAAAAAAAAATTCTTTAGAACCTCGAATATGCAATTCGATGTTCTAAATATGACAATGAGCCACTTAAATCCCGGCAAATTTTTACTTGGTGCTGTTTCATCTATTTGCAAGTTAATAGCTTTATTTTCATTACTAGGATACATGTAGTATCATTAAAAACTGCAAATGAAATGGTAGCTAGCAAAGGCAGTAATAAAGTGAATCGAAGTTAAAAAGATCAGCTGGTAATTACACGCGACATTACACTCCCTCCGCGTGACGAACAAGATACGGATCCTCGACGTAATTGAGTCAAGCGATTACGACATTATTACGATTTAAATTGTGGAACTTTTGTGATACTAAGACTGTTATTATGGCACGATATTAATTTGTTGCGTGACGAATACGATACAGACCCGTTACGAAGTTAGAAAACTGGATAATATAAATGACAACGATAATATTTCTATTGTTTAGTAATAACGTACCAATGTTTGTTTTGTAATGTTAAATCCTCTTATTTAAATCATTTGTTATATTGTTATTAATGAGAAACTGTATTTCTGACATGAGAAGGTATATTCTTTGAATAAAACTTTAAGTACACGCGCTTTACACTCTACACGGTGCGCATGGCAAATGTTTTTATAACCATTCTGAACTCGTGCTTTGTAAGATACTAGCGACCCGCCCCGGCTTCGCACGGGTGCAATGCTGATACTAAATGTACTACAGAAGGTCTTTGCGCTTTGTCCTATCCAGTCCTTCCCCAGTTATAAGCACACGCCGCCGGCTCCGCGGCCGGTACCGCCACAGCCGTTATGTCCCTGCATTTTAAATGTGTAATATCTTCTAAACTATTCATTTAAATTACATGCTGTGAAGGGCCATATTGATCTATATTAAATGCGCAATGTATTTAAGGTACTTAATTGGATAAGGATTAATTCTGTATTGCTTAAAATCGCTTCGTAAATAAGGCATTATTTCTTGTAAAAAGCAAAGGATAAAATAACGGTTATTGTGTGTTACCACTAAGAGATAGACATATACCATCGCGAACTTTTTTGTAGACCATTTTAAGGTGAACAATACTGTACTACATTATTTTGATCTATCTCGTTGGGTTCAGCCAGCGTTTGCAATGAAAGAGCAAAAAAATGTGTTTATTTACGACATCACATTAGAAACCTCTAAATTATCAGTGTTTTTCTACTATGTTATGCATATATTATACATATAAACTTTCCAGTTGAATCACTCTATCTATTAAAAAAAACCGCATCATAATCCGTTGCGTAGTTTCAAAGATTTAAGTATACATGGGGACATAGGGACAGAGAAAGCGACTTTGTTTTATACTATGTAGTGATGTAGTGATGTAGTGATATGCCGTCAGTCCTGAATAAATCAGTGAGTTTTTGACTTGAAAACTTTTTAAAGATACATAATTAATTATGTGGCATCTTATGTATCAGTTTATTGATTTACGAATTATTTTGCCAAAGTCAAATTTACACGCAACTAGATCTACACTACTTTTCGTGCTTTCGCCACCAATTAGTTCATGGTAACTACTGCCGGCCAGCACCCAGCCACTACCGTTAATAGATGCATGCGACTGCCGTGACTGCTTTGGTCGTCTTTACTCCAGCTGCTGCGGTCGTCTCTCTAACACCCGAAACAGAAGAAACGTACGACTGCCGCCGCCCCGACTGCCGTGGTCGTCTCTGCGACACGTGTTTCGCCTCTACGCGAGGCATCATCGGGCAATCTGTAGATGTTGATGGCTAGCTAACCATATTGCTTTTTTTATATTACGCCGAGTGGCAGACGTAGTATGAAATTGATGTTTAAAAGAGCCCCAGCCAAAATACAAAACAATTGCTTAAATGCCTGGTAAATATAATTTTAAACCATAATTCATTAAGCTGTGGCCGCAGCTATTGACCACAGACTGTCAGTATGTAGTTACCATTATGTAACCAGATACATCGGTTGGTTTCGTTTGTACTGTTAATAATGGACGGCTATAAACCACGATTAATGAAATAAATTCTGGTTTCGCGTGATATAATATAGTAATAAAGGGAATATTTGAATTTCACATTAGTGCATATAACCGCAATATACATGCGGTCCGCCCATATGAGTAAAGTCAAAATATAGCCCGCATGGTGTCATCATCATCATCATCTCAGCCATTGAAAGTCCACTGCTGGACATAGACCTCCCCTCTAGATCTCCAATAAGACCGGTTGGAAGCGGCTTGCACCCAGCGCGATCCTACATGTGGTAAATAGGTAGAACATCCTTTACTCACCCTTATTCATTCACTGCTGGGGCATGAGTCCCCGCTCAATCGAAGGGATTTAGACTCATGCTCGACCACGTTGCTCAACTGTAGGTTGGAGGCCAATCCGCCTAAAGGCCACTGACTTGGCTTAACCAACGTCATTTAAATATAACAGCAGCCCCACATAGCACGGCGGAGCTTGAGGTAAAAAAAAAAACCAATGGCACAACTTCTACTAATACTACTATTATTATATTAGTAGTAGGTGGTTGGTATTATATTATCTTAAAATATGGTGACCTCCTGCATTCTTAGAAACTAGGAATACCTATAACAATCATTTATTGACATGACATTACAAGACAAGAATTAATATACCTAATATTTATTCATGTCTTTTATCGTATTGCTATTATTATTTAGGAGATGTCTTCTTTAAGAATCAGGTCTTTCCCCACTCAAATTTGACATGTTCTTTCTATTGTCAGAGCGTCATTTTTTTGTCGCCAGGATGCACCACGAGCAGATGAAGTTGGCTTTGACTCGAAAGACAGTAGTAAGCCACTTGCACTTCAACGAAGCAAGTATTTTTGACGTCTTTACAGGCACACACTAACAGCGGGTTGTTATTTGGTTACGTAGAAATGACTTCTGTTTTCGACTTTCGTATTGCATTTGAGGTTTGACTTCTCCGCGGCGCGAGTTTGTTTGTTTTGGTTGAATTTCGCATTTCACAAACTTTTGTGCTTTTTATTTATGTGAATCATCTAATGTTGTGAATCAGACGATTAATTATAAAGGTACTACTCTGACCTCATATTATTATGCACTTTGTATACCAGAACCTTGTTTGATACTACGTATACGTAACAGTTATTAGACTATAAAAGAATTACGAATAGTACCAAAAAATATGAAGCCAAGAAAATTTAAACAAAATTTTAAGTTCAGTATAAATGATATACTCATACCAAAATGATGTTTGATAAGCGAGATTTGAGTCATAATTTAAAGTTATATAAGGATACAACAGCAATTATACGTGACGGGATAAAATCGGCGCGTCAGCCGACACGCTACGAAAGACGCGTGACGTGACGATCCGGAGCCGTTGCAAATTGGATAGCAATTATTATTGTTGGCGCCAGCTGGCACGATGCTGAAAATTATAGTAATTATAAGGCGAGCTGTTATCGCGATTAATGATTTTGTAAACAACGTGAAAGTCCATTTATGGTATTTATGGTTTAGGCAAATATGATCACTTGGCCGTGTGGTTTCCGGCAGACTAGAATAGAATCACTCCGTATCTTCCCGTGGATGTCGTACGAGGCGACTAAGGGAAATACATTATCAAATATCGATCAGGCCTTCCCAACCCGTTTGGCCAGCGTGGGGAGTGTAGGCCAAATCCTCCTTCCGTCTAGGACGGACGAGAGAGGGTCGTGCTCCTGTAGTGGAGACTAAAATGAACCTGATGATGATGATGATGATGATCCAATCACTGCAATCAGTAATATATACGTAGTTAACCCTTGTGCTATTTTGAGACGTGTCTCATCCGACGTAGTAAAAAAAAATCCAGTCACTCTATATATAAATTTCGCGGCGTTTACATAAACAATAACGCATGTGTAAAGTATGAAAAGTATGAATGTACATGTGTACATGCGGCGCCAAACAAACTGTTCCAGATTCGTTTCACATAAGTACATACGGAACGGATGGAGGGGAGGGGGCGGGGGGCACCACACCCTACACTGTGTCTCCTGTGTAGTCAGGATTAATTTCGGCGACCACCAAAAAAGGCAATTAACATTGAATTCCACTGCAGTCCCGTGGGTAAAAAAAACTACGGCTGCCATGGAATTTGTCTTCCCCTCTTAGCAACGTGAGAGACAGCAATATGGCAAATAAAGCATTAAAACACAGAAGCACATACGTCTACGTAAGTCTATTTTACTTGTAATGTGACAGTGTATTTGAGTATGTAGTGTAATTTAAAAAACCCCCGACTTAAAGAATTTATGCTATGAACTTAATAAAAAAAGCCAATAACATCCGTTGGGGCTGCCATTAAATGAACTAGTTTGGCAGTTTTATAGCAACTTGTATACTTATTTACATTTATGTTGAAATTTAAAATAGAGATGGCAGCCCCCGACGGAGTTTCATGTTTTGTTTTTATTAAGTTCATAGCATAAATTCTTTAAGTCGGGGGTTTCAAAATTATATATTTTATCCTTTTTCAACTACGTTTTAACCGTCGTGGGATTTTTCAAAATTTTTAATTTTGTTTTTATTTCAAACTTTTTAGAGAGCAAGTATAAGTATTACAAATGAAAATCGCATCAGAATCAGACTAGTAGTTTTGGTTTTGCACAACAAACAAATGTTTACTGCAGCGCCCTCTGGTTAGTTGTCACTGTGACACCTATTTAAGAACATGCTCCAATCTAACCCGAACTCATCACTGAAATCCGCATCAAAATCGGACTACTAGTTTTGGAGATAATTGGATACATTGGTAGCACATACAAATGTTTACTGCAGCGCCCCCTGGTGAGTTGTCACCGTAACACCTATCTAAGAACATGCGGCAATCAAACCCGAACCCATCACTGAAAACCGCATCAAAATCGGACTCGTAGTTTTGGAGATAAATGGCAACATTGATTTGCACAAACATCCTAGCACCCCAAACGCAAATACCGTGTCTGTTCCGTAGCGGGTAAAAATATCCAACGATGCCACTTATCACGGTTGCCACCCGTTATTCCCAACAAAATTTGTCCATTTTCACATTAGAATGTGTTTCAAGATAATATTTCATAAGAGAACACGACTCAATTATATAAAGTCTCATATCGAAATGTGATTCAATTGAGATATAATTTGGAAATAAGTACTATTCGAATAACACTTTACTTTTTTGTAGAGCGTATCAGTCGCCCTCGAACGTTACTGTCACTGGCATACCAGGCGCCCGTCGCAAGGCAATTTTGATTGGTACATGGATTTAAAATCCACTAGATACTGCAATGTCCGTTAGCCAGGAGACCAAACGTATTAACTAAGTTTTGTGCGATTGCTGCGCTTTAGCATGTATCTATCCACCGCTGGATATTCCTTCCCTAATGCCTTCCACCATACGCGATCCGCCGCTTTCCGCAGTCAACCGCTTCCGGCCGTTCCCTTGAGTTCATAGGTCCATCTAGAGGAGGGGCGCCCGACGCTACGTCGTCGTCACCCCATATGAGGCGACTTTCCATCTGCCATCACTGACTCGCCAGACGCGGCCGGCCCACTTCCCCTTCAGCTTGCTGACTCTGAGAGCTATGTCGACAACTTTGGTTCTCTGTCGAATTTCTACGTTCCGGATTCAGTCTCGTAGAAAAATACCGAGTATAGCCCTCTACAACGCTCGCTGCGCGACTTTCAACTTATGGGCCAGCCCAACAGTCAGAGTCCAAGTCCCCGCACCGTAGGTCATGGCGGGGTGCCCCGTGTCTTCCAGTTCAACATCTTGAATACGTCTTCCATGATGATATAATACTTAGGAATAGAGATATAATGTTATCGTACCTTCATTTTATGATTTATATCGTAAAAAACGTACTTCTGTTTTCGACTTTCGTATTGCATTTGAGGTTTGACTTCTCCGCGGCGCGAGTTTGTAGTAATATGTATATTTCGCATTTTACAAACTTTTGTGGTTTTTATAGATGTGAAACATCCTCGTAACACTGGCACTCTCTCTGCACTCGGCTCCATGATCTCCTTTTATGGTATATTTTCTATACAATATACTTTTGACGTTTCCCATCTGCCCGGCGTCCCGCGACAGTACAACTTTTTTTATATTATTATGGCTCATTATTTATAAACAAAATAATATAGAATTGTCTAGGAGTTTGTAGAAAATGTACTCTATTGTATTTCAAATTCAGTAAAATAAAATTTCACACTCTTTTACTTATGAATAAGTTACATCTAGCCTAATCTAAGTCTGCGAGTACAGCCATATCTTCGTCTATTTCTGCGCGTGACAGCCAGCTAACCAATTATCCATTTACCAACCACTGGGGAAAATATCGTTATTTTATTGATACAAGAATGTATTGCAATATTTGTATCGACTGTTAAAAGAAAAAATGGTCAAGCTGTAATTTGGAGCATTGAATTGAGTATCATTATAGCTAAGATGTGAGAGATTTCGCCACAGGTGCTACAATAATTTTCTTATATTGTCATTTCCTATCTTGTGCATTCTAGTCAAACCACACATGCATCTGAAAATTCACATCCTTTCTTTCATACTTCCATTCTTACCTAATATTGTGATATATCTATGACGACATAACATATTTTGCTTTTAAGCTTAAGTTGGGGTTGCATTTATTCCCCGAGACCTGTCGCCATGTCATCCATTCTGTCACAACCTATTTCACCTTTATTCTGCACTATCGAACTGAGGTCATTTAAAGTCGGGGCAAACTGGATTACCTCACCTCCTCACATTTTTACCTCATTACTAACTTAGTGTTGCATTAGCAACACTGTCAGTTTCAGTGTCATAGGAACAAAACTGCAGAGGCAACCAAAACCACAAAACATTTTATAGGCAATTTGATCTACACTACTATGCGTGCTTCCGCCACCAATTTTTTTTTCAACCGCCGCTTTCTATGGCGAAAGCACGCAAAGTAGTTTAGATCAAATTGCCTGTAAAATTGACTTCCTCAAAATAACACCTGAATCAATTAACTATCTAAAACATTTTATATTTCGTAATTCGTTTCACAGATAGATAGTATCTCAATTTGCTGGTTTTAATTACTAGAAAAATTGCAAGAAAGCAAGAGGACAAGTGGGCAAACCTCGGCTAGTTTTTCGGTCAAGCTAAGGCTTAAATTGAAAATGTCGAAAAATAAACTGCACATATTTCATCGTCCAATGATAACTCTGTGTAAATGAATTGAATAGTTCTTATTATTTTTAAGCAAATATAGGACCCGCCTGATGTAAAGCAGGTACTACATTTGGATCTTCTTTAGTTGCTTGTTACTTGAAAGGTAGTAATGTGGCTCAAACTTAAATTGCATAGAGGACAGGTGAGATGCAAGACATAGTGAAATAAAATTGACCACGGGATGGTGAGCTACTTCGTCATGTAGGTATATAGATTTAACATATCTGTATCATCTTTTATGTACAAAAATAGAACCCCGCTCAAAGGCAACTATGGCATCTTTTTGGGGCAAATTACAAAAACAAAAACATAGCTAGTCCGACTGCAGATCGCCCACGGCACACTTCACAAAGTAATACATGTAGCAACGTGTATATTGTACATGTATCATACCAATTTTAACAAAACTCAACTGTGTGCAGATGACATACAGTTTAAATTCGCGCGAAATCGACTCAATGAGCAATGTTTTTGAAACACACAGTCTGTGTTTGCATACCGGGGCTGGTCCATCTCTGACAGTTGTGACGTAGAAAAGAAATATAGTACGCAGTAACTCAACTGCGTATAAATGTAGGATCAGGAGGATTAGGGTTTTTTTCTCGATATGGAATGCTGTGCTTTTAGCCCGAAGGCTTTTAAAGCGAAAACTAACCCAGTGAGAGGGAGGGCGAGCGCCGAGTGTACTCAGCCCGAAAGAAAAAGCACCAGCGAGCCACCGCAGTGGTTCGTGGTTCAGCAGGGACCTCAGGATCGTGGGGATTCCAGCACTGAAAACAGCACTGGATTCCCCTGTAACACGTCGAGTCCAACCCTACACCGATACATCGAGCAAAGCAAGTCTGGCGAATCTGAAAAGACTTGCTAAAAACAAAAAAGCCCGGTACTGACGACCACTGTCCCTCCGGCACCCGGTAAAAACAGCTCGGCAAGCAGCTCGGGAAACAGCTCGGCGCGCAGCCCGGCGGGTGTCGGCGGACTGAACCAGCCAATCACGCGCGGAATTCACGATCACAAGAACGGGCGCAGGCGCGACTTACCAATTCACATGTTCGTGCCCGTGCTTATGCCCGTTGAATATAGCGTTGAATACTACCGTGTAAACGTACCATACCACCCGGTATCGTATAAACAAAAAAAAATCTGGTTGCACTCCAGGAGTGCCGGCTGAAGTGAAAAGTTGAACAATGTTGTGCATTTGTGAATATTTTGGAATGGTTAGGGAATAATTTAGCACGAATTGCTTTATTTATCAGTATAAAAGTACTATCATTTATGTGGTAAAATGCAATATTCATTTATTGCGCTATCGTACACAAAATGACAATTTGTATTACATTAAAAATAAATACCAGGAGCAGGCATACATTTTCGCCGCACGGTAGATAGAGAGGGGGATATCACTTCTATTCCTACGCAACGCCGGCGGTCAACGGTCCCTCCGTCTTACGAATTTTCGGCCAGGTCACGTGTTCTAACGCGAGTTTAACATTTTTACCCATCCCAAAAAGTACAAAACGCCGCTAAAGAAGTTGTCACTTTAAAAATATATAACAAATAGCTACAAATCACCATTGCAGTCAGCAGTGTGTCAATGCCCTACAAATAGGTAAAGGTAAGTTCAAACACCGCTCACAATAAAGTTTCAAAAACAGTTTTCCATCAACAACAATGTTGATGAATTCCGACGAACTAAATAAACGTTTCCACAAAGCAACCACAACGTTTTTCCAAAAGTAACAACTTTGCCAAACTCCTTATTAACTTATTTGAGTTTCGCGAACAAAAAACATTACTTCATTTATAAATATCTTCTAGGAATAAGGCGGCCGTCGCAGTGACGTCATCAGAAAGGATCGGAAATGAAACTTCGCTGAAAACAAGTCCGTTGTTCGTTGGTATGGGTACTTTAATCAGAACTGTCAACTGTTTCCATTTTTATGACACAAGTTTGCAACTTTGGCTCTGTTTCTACTGCAATTAATTTATATGTGTCCAAGTTCTCGTGTATCTTTGGCCATGGACTATATGTTTTTATATAAATAATTCTTCTCTATGTGTGCATTTTACTAAACTCTTCCTAAACGGCTAATTTCCAGTGGACCGTATAAATTCACAACTGAACCCATATTTTTTTTCCAATACCAGCTGGTATTGGAAAAAAAAAAGATTACAAATACTAAATTAATTAAATAAATTCAACGGGTCACTCACGTTGTTTTGTCGGGAAAGCCGACTAGTTTCGATCTCAAAAGGAGACCTTCATCAGGGCGAATGTCCAGACACGCCCACCCTTTGTCTCTTGCGCCGAACACTGTGTCCAGCGCGACAAAAAGACGTGAGTGACCCGTTGAATTTATTTAATTAATTTAGTATAATGTCTCACGTGAGTTTTAATAATATTATGATTACAAATTTTGAAAATCGAAGTTTAACATTCTGTATAGCTATATGTGTGCTGTAGTTGCCATGCGAAGTTCAGATGGTAATATTACCAACAGTACGAATTGACCGGATTGACTTGATTACTTGCATTATTTAGGTACTACAAAGTTCAGATCAAATTCTACGTTAATGTAACTCTTTATGGAACAAAAAGTCCACCAATCAAATTTCTATCAAAAAAATCAAAAACGATAAACCCTCTAGATCGAATCAACGATCTTCAAAAGTAGAAGTTGATGCAAAAAAATGGAGGCATATATCGAAGATCTATATCTTGCGATACATGTTAATGATGATGAATGAATGAATGATGGCGAAATAGTATTGTTTTGATCGAGTGGAAATTAAACTGAAATATAAAAGTTACTGCACTATAAATCTAAAAGAGTGTGTATTAATAATATTACACGTTACACGAGTATAAAGCTATTACAAGTATGTAGTAAGTAATATAGTGACACGGTGACGCAGCATAAAGCCGGCCGGTCATCTGCAAAGTGTAGTAGAAGCGAGCGCCAAAGAGCTCGGCTCGGCAAATATTTGCGAGCCGACGACCGCGGGCGACAACGCGTCTCTGGATCAATCCATAAGCGGCTAGCGGATTACTTTTGTATAGAAAGTGTTGTGTCGATTTCAATGAAGCATTCAAGACATAGTGATCATAAATCAAAGGTGGCAGGCGACAGCAGGTGATATGGGAAAGAAGAAGAAGCCGCCTCCCTGACGTCCGCAAACGGGTTGTCTTATCCTAAAGTGGATTCAGTGCTGCATCACCAGTGGCATGTCAGCCCTTACTAATCTTTAGTGCACTTTTTAATGCCTTCACTCTTTTCTGACTGTCTGGAGATATGTTACATGCAGTCCTTGAAGTATATGGAACATGAAGCCGCAAATGGATTGCTTATGCAATCCAAAATAGGTTGCTTATGGAGGAGAGAAAGAATGTTCATATCCTTGCGCTGGCATATAGAAAGCTATTTGAACAGATCACGATAGCCTGGATACGCGATTGTACTTACGCAAACCAAAGTTAAATCTAATGCTGAGATTTTGGAGTCTTTCTAGTTTATTTAATACGTAACTTTTATGTCCTTAAGAGATACGTATCACTCGCGTTTTATCCTGGGACACTTGAGTTTGCCACCTGACGTGATAATAAAAAAACAAGCCTCGCAAAAAGTAAGTTATTATAGTGTTTATGTTAGCGCATTAAAACTAAATATAGTTTCCGCTTGTGACTTGTCCCACAGTCCAGCACTAGACCGAAACCGGCGAGTTCGCTATAACCCCGTGTCCTCTTCACAGGAGTCATTTGATGGTTTTTGTGCGGCACGATGCCCATTTTCTCGACCCACATCGACTCAATGGCGATATTGAGTCGCAAGATCTTTACACTGTTTGATTGTTCTAATGGATATCAGAACAGAATAAAAAACTAACTGGAAGAGGTTTGAAAGTGATCTAATTTAATGAGTATCACTTGAATTGTACGTTTGTCTGTCATTTTGATAGGCAATTTCTCTCCTTTCTCTGGAACAGATTTTCTATAAGAAAATAATTTGTATAAAGTTTCGATGTTTCGCATCTGCCAGTCATCTCGTGACGGGTCAAATCTTTAATATTGAGTCACTGTATGATTGTAAATTAAAATTTACAACATCTATCGATTAGCACGTTCTTATATAGTTTGTAAAACTAGGTAGGTATTACAAAAAAAAATCATAACACATAACATGTGCCGCCAATATGGTCTCAGCTCAGCGTAACTGAAGCTGCGCTGATGTTCCGTTGGAGCCATACGACTACGCGAGCGCCTCTGTGGGGTTAAAATTGGGATCTCCTTTTAGAAAGAACTCTCGAAAGAGGAGCTCGATGTTGTGATTGAGCACGTGAGCCTAATGGATCACGAAATTTAAGCAAGTCGACCATATCTTGCTTATAGATGGGATTATTTATCTAGCTTCTCAATGGAGGGCACGTTAAATCGTCAATTCCGGTTGTTGTCACTAGACACTCGTCAAGCCAAGTCAGTGGCTTTTAGGCGACTTGAAGACACACCTTCCCCGATCCGCAACATGGTAGAGTATGCTATAAACCTCCATTTGATCGAAAGGAGAGATTTGATCTAATTCAAGAGAAAACTTATGAGGGTGGTGGCAACAATCGATACAATAAATATGATAGCGAAATTCATTGACACCAAACAAGTTTCCAACTTGTTTCCACTCGACCTTTGGTTAAATAAGTACTTACCAATACGGGGAAAGTTAAGTGTAAGCAGGGTCCGCATAGAATCTCAATAAACAAGTCCAAGTTTCAGGTCACATTGTTTTGTAGAGCACACGTAGCCTAAAGATATACGCGGCAAGTTGCCGGCCAGGGCGGGCAGGATCGAGGCGGCCGAGGGCGGGCGCGCGCGGCCCCGACGAACGGTCATTTCTGTAACTTTGTAGCGTTTTGTTAACAAGCTACTCTTTTATCTCTCTAATGTTATTTCTACTGCTATAGACTTATAAAGTAAGACATTTTCGGCAACAAAAGTAGTACATGCTTGAGTTATTGGAATCAATTTGAATACCGCTGTCAATATTTGAATATTAATATTTCAAAATCACAGGGAACCAATGTGAATGAAATGAGTGAAAATATCTCATACTAGCGATTTACCGATGACGTGGTCATAATGGTTGAATCGCTGGAGGAACTCACGTCGAAAGCTAAACGATCTCAATGCTGCTTCTCAATCCGTTGGGTTGAGGATGAGTTTTGACAAAATGAATATTATGTACAACCACTTCATCATCCCTAGCCCAGTTAACGTAGATAATAATTTGGATTTAAGAAGACCTCGGCACATCCTCATCGCAGATATACCCCAAATTCATGAAGACCATAGTTTTCAATCAGTGCGTCGTCCCCGCTATGACCTACAGTACAGTGCAGACTTGGACGCTGACCTGACAGGGCTGGTTCGCAGACTAAAAGTCGCGACAACCGATTTTTTTTATACATCTGATACAAAACACAAATAGTATCTGTCAAAGAAGCCTCTTTACAGACCCAGCCTCAATTGAAATCTTGCGACTTTACCTGCTCACAGGAACATAAGAACTTATGCTATACTTACAGAACACTCTGTGAATATAGCACAAGACCGCCGCTCTCCGCTCATGAATTGCAACCAGGTGTATTCAACAACAAGGGTGCGTTGAAATAAGCAAGTTTAAGTTTATGTGGAGTCAACGAGGCGTGTTATTTATATCGCCGAGAACTACCGACCAGGACCCTCGCCGGGCGCCTGCCGGCCCAAACTAATTCAATGTTTGTCGACGATATATTCAGTTGCCAATGCCAAGAGTTTAACACAGGTGATTCGTACTCTAGTTCGGGTGACTGTTATGCTTTAAGTACAGACATTTAGTCTTTAGACCCCAGCTGGCACTTGACTTACTAGTCTACTATTTTCCTGGTACAATACGGATCTCTGACTTTTTTTATAAGAGAGTTGGCAAACCCCCTCTCTTACCAGGTGACAAGCATTCACCACCGTCAACACGTCATTAGCAACACCAAGGGATCGCCGATCCGTTGCCTCTGTCCTTGAGGGCATGAAAACTCTGTTCTTGAAGGCTCCCATGTTGTAATTATTCGGAGGTTTTTAGTAGCTGCAAAGAAAAAATAAAGGAAATATGTTGTTTAAAACACTTGTCATATTATATGCATATATTAAGCCTCACGTCAGTATTGAAGGCTGGCATCGGATCGGCGACCCGTTGGTGTTGCTGGTCTCCATGGGCGGTGGTGATTGCTTTCCACCAGGTGACCCACATGCTCGTTTGCCCCCCTTCCATATATAAAAAAAGTATTAGAGCTACAAAATATGATCATTCACACAGGTTAAGTCAAAGAAAAGAAAAAGAAAATCAAATTTAATGCTAAAGAATTTATTGGGAAATTAGTTACAACGAAGGACACAGTTCGTAGAAGTTAATTTGATAAGTACTGTAACGCGAAGGCAGATAATTACGTAATTACATCTCAGGGTATCCGCAGTGGTCCCTTGAAATTAGTTTAACATCATTTACGTCATTGATGTGGTCTTTCTTTACCATTACGTCATTTAATATTTGATTGACGTGGGTAGACTTTCCTCGGACAAATCTTACTCTAATTCAATCTTGCTTGCTGTAAACTGAGCTCTACTATCGGTAAATTTTAACAAACTAGTATTTATACTAAACCGAACGTGATTGACAAAACTAGCGGCTGTCTCTCGCCCTAACTCGCTGTGGCTAAATTTTCCTGTTCCCATCTCATTCCTGTGGATTTTCCATTTAAACCTTGTTTTTTTTTTTTTTTTTTATACCACCAGTGTGGAAAACAAGCATACGGCCCGCCTGATGGAAAGCAGTTACCGTAGCCTATGAACGCCTGTAACACCAGAGGCATCACACGCGCGTTGCCGACCCTGTAAAAACCTCTTCACGCCCTTTTTGAAGAACCCCATGCTGTAGACCCCTGAGAAAACCTCGACAGGCAGTTCATTCCACAGCTTGACAGTACGCGGGAGAAAACTTCTCTGGAACCGCACAGTACGTGACCACTTAGGCTGCAATGTGTGAGGATGAATTCCCTGTCGATGGCGAGCGGTGCGACTGTAGAAGGAGGCCGTTGGCATCATATCAAACAACTCCTCTGAACACACCCCATTGTACAGACGGTAGAACACACAAAGGGACGCAAAATCTCTTCTCAGACTTAACGGTTCTAAACCGTCTGTTAGTTTGGGATCATCGACAATCCTCACAGCGCGCCTTTGAATCGAGTCACAAGGTGCAAGCTGGTATCTAAGCGCTCCCGCCCATAGATGGCAACAGTACTCCATATGCGGCCGTACTTGAGCTTTGTAAAGCATAAGTCTCTGCTGCGGATTGAAGTACTGCTTCGCCCTGTTGAGCACACCTAGTTTCTTCGACGCCAGCTTGACCTTCCCCTCCAGGTGACAACGAAACTGGACATCGCTGGAGATTTCAACTCCAAGAATCCCAATGTTTTTGACGATGGTAAGGGGTGTGTTTAGGAATTGAGGAGCCACAGCAAAAGGGGTTTTCTTAGCGGTGAACGCGCAGACTTGTGTCTTAGTGGGATTGAAATGAACCAGGTTCGTTCGCCCCCAATCGGACACACTATTCAGTGTGCTCTCGATCTTCGACACAAGCTGTACGCGGCTCTCCTCCACCAGAGAGCGGGGAATATTAGCGCGGCCCGTATAATAAGCATCCCCGGTGCTGTCGTCAGCATAGCAATGAATGCTGTCAATGGACAACATATCATTGATATGCAGCAAAAACAGCGTCGGGGACAATACCGAGCCTTGCGGGACGCCAGCATTAATGTCCATGCTATCGGAGCAACTGCCATCTACAACGGCTCTAATGCTTCTGCAGGACAAGAAGCTAGCGACCCATTCGCATAAACCCTCTGGTAAACCGTATGCAGGCAACTTCGAAAGAAGACCACGGTGCCAGACCCGATCGAACGCCTTCGCCATATCAAGACTGACAGCTAATGCCTCACCTTGACTCTCCACGGCTGAAGCCCAGCGATGTGTAAGATACACTAGAAGATCACCAGTCGAGCGACCATGGCGAAAACCGTATTGATGGTCGCTGATTAAGTCGTGCTCTTCTAGGTATTTCAGGAGCCGGTTGTTAATAACGCGCTCCATTACCTTGGAGAGAAGGGAGGTAACAGCGATAGGCCTGTAATTCGATGGGTCTGATCTGTCACCCTTTTTGGGCACAGGGTGCACGTTCGCAGTCTTCCACGACGACGGTACCTGCCCGGTGGAATAAGAGAGCGCGAAAAGGCGCGTAAGAACAGGACACAACTCAGGTGCACACAGCTTTAACACCACTGCCGGAATGCCATCTGGCCCACTCGACTTATGAACGTCAAGGGATAGCAATGCCCGCCGAACATCTCGTTGAGTAAATGAGATTTCCGGCATGGAATTACCACACCGCGGGATGGAAGGCGGTGCGGCGTCCCCGTCGTTCAAAGTCGAGTTTGAGGCAAAGAGATTCCCCAATAGATCGGCTTTCTCCTTTGCACTGTGGGCCAGACTACCATCCGGTTTTCGGAGTGGTGGAAAGGACGACTGACAAAAGTTGCCCTCGGCAGCCTTAGCAAGCGACCAAAAAGCACGGCTCCCAGATGGGTGCTTAGCTAGGCGCTCACCAATCCTGCCGATGAACTCAAACTTTGCCCTGGTAATTACTCTCTTACTGAACCTCGAGGCAGCATTGAACTCCCGTTTCAAGTCGGAAACACCAGGATCTCCATTAATACGAGCCGTGGTCCAAGCCTCATATGCAGCTTGCTTGCGAAATTTAGCTTCTCTGCAAGACCGATTAAACCACGACCGCTTCTTAGCACCTGAAGTAGCCACCCGCCGGTTTGGAATAAATAATTCCATCCCAGCCAAAATCGTCTCCGCTACATCAGATGCACAGGTGTCTATATTTTCCGACCCGAAACAAAGCCGCCTCCACGGGTACGATGCGTAAAATTCACGCAGTCCATCCCAGTCTGCTGACTTATAGTGCCACATACGACGCCATCCGGTATACCGGGGTGGGTCAGGGCTTGCACATGGCACTTGGGTCCGGATGAGGCAGTGGTCCGACGAGCCAAGAGGCGCATCCACCGAGACTGTATACCCATCCGGATGTGTGGTCAGCAGAAGGTCCAGTAGAGAGCTAGTATGGTCCTCTATATCTGGTATTCTCGTTGGAGAATGCACCAGCTGTGAGAGACCATAGGCCAGAGCAAAATCATGAACAGACCTCCCCGCGAAGTCAGTGGACCGAGAGCTGAGCCACTCGGCATGGTGGGCATTGAAGTCTCCCAAAATCACTAACTCCGCGGAGGGGTACTTCTCAATGACTTTGTCAGTCGCCAATTGCAGGTGCTCGATCAACCGAGTTGTGTCTGCATCACCGCTATGAGACCTGTAAAGGCACGCGTAGATACGGGTGCGGCCGCCCTGATCCACGCGTACCCACAACACTGACAGGTCCCTGTCTTCAAGGCCGTGAAGACGTCGACAGCAAATATCGTCCCGGACGTACATACATACCCCGGCTCGACGTACAAAAGAATGTTCAAGTTTGTACCCGGGGTATAATAAGTAAGAAGTATCGGCCGGGCAAGATATTTGCGTCTCCGTTAAAAAAAGGAGGGTCGGCTTTGCAGTTTCGAGGTGCTGGTGAACTGCATTTATGTTTGTGTGAAGTCCTCTGACGTTACAAAAGTCCACGTCGAATGTGGATGAGGACGCCGCTGAAAAAACCTTCTTTTTTTTGTTCCTGGCCATTAAAAGGGGGTAAGAGGATTTAGAGAGAAGTTATTTCACTGACGGCGCGAGGGACAAGAAAAGCGCGGTGTCTACCCCCGCAGCACAGTGCAGGTAGTGCGGTTTGCTAGCGCGGCGGGCGGAAGGGCCCCCGGTCCCCCCCTGCTGCAGCAGCCGGGTCCACTCCGGTCTCCTCCTCCGGCACGACTACTACAACAGGGACTTTTCACAAGTTGGCGGTTCAGCCTCCCGGGGCGGAGATTAGGTGATCCCCGGGTTCGGGAACCCTACTAACCTGCGGGCGGCCAGCGGACAGCCGTTTCACCGGGTCTCCCTGACCGCCGCGCCAACACGCCGCGCCTACACCGCTAGCGGCGGTTCGACAGCCGCTGGTCCCTCTGCCGTCAGCATAACAACTCCTCTAAAACAGCCCTGGTGACCTAGTTAACTCGCAGGAACACGGCATAGCCATTATGGCTGCGGTTTTTTGCCAGGTGGAGGTACTTCCCCAGTCGGATGCTGGCCAAGCCTGGAGCGAAAGACCACACTATGCCCCTCCCCCATCTGACAAGTAAAAGAGAAGCACAGTGTGATCCTTCACTGCGTCCTACCTCTCTTTCGCCATCGCCTCGTTAGCTGGTCGGCAGGGTGCACCACGTGCAGGTGAGGTTGGCTTTAGCTCGAAAGATGTTGATGAGCTACTTACACCCCAAAACTGTACTGAGAAATTCGTCATATTTTTTATTATTATTAATAAGTAACCCAATTTTGTTCTATATATATATATATATAAAGTATAAAGTAGTGACTTTGCGTGCTACCGCCACCAATCATGCAAATTACTGACGGCCTGACCCACCCACTACTAGTAGATGCATGCGACTGCCGCGGCTGCTGCGGTCGTCTCACAACAGCATGATTTACTCATCCAGTAAGCGACGTTGGCTTCCCTATTGCCGACTCTGTTGCTAGTCACTATCACTACATAGTATAAAACAAAGTCGCTTTCTCTGTCCCTATGTCCCCATGTATGCTTATATCTTTGAAACTACGCAACGGATTATGATGCGGTTTTTTTTAATAGATAGAGTGATTCAACTGGAAAGTTTATATGTATAATATATGCATAACATAGTAGAAAAACACTGATAATTTAGAGGTTTCTAATGTGATGTCGTAAATAAACACATTTTTTTGCTCTTTCATTGCAAACGCTGGCTGAACCCAACGAGATAGATCAAAATAATGTAGTACAGTATTGTTCACCTTAAAATGGTCTACAAAAAAGTTCGCGATGGTATATGTCTATCTCTTAGTGGTAACACACAATAACCGTTATTTTATCCTTTGCTTTTTACAAGAAATAATGCCTTATTTACGAAGCGATTTTAAGCAATACAGAATTAATCCTTATCCAATTAAGTACCTTAAATACATTGCGCATTTAATATAGATCAATATGGCCCTTCACAGCATGTAATTTAAATGAATAGTTTAGAAGATATTACACATTTAAAATGCAGGGACATAACGGCTGTGGCGGTACCGGCCGCGGAGCCGGCGGCGTGTGCTTATAACTGGGGAAGGACTGGATAGGACAAAGCGCAAAGACCTTCTGTAGTACATTTAGTATCAGCATTGCACCCGTGCGAAGCCGGGGCGGGTCGCTAGTGTATTATAAATGGTAGATAAACTTTAATCACATCATACAACATTTAATACCACTCCATTTATTTGACTGCTACATTTGACTCTTTTATGAATTCTATATCACAAAACACTATATTCTATGACAGTTTCATTTATGAGGATCATAATATCACTTCATTAGTTGACAGTACCTAATGCCGAATGATAAATATTGTTACTCCAATATTATCTGTGTGTTTGTATGTATTGTCACTGAGCTGGACTATAGAGTTA
Source organism: Hypsopygia costalis (assembly GCA_937001555.2). Lineage (NCBI taxonomy): Eukaryota > Metazoa > Arthropoda > Insecta > Lepidoptera > Pyralidae > Hypsopygia > Hypsopygia costalis. Next base: position 33,282,036 of record OW443329.2, read on the forward strand.
TAATTTATTTATTTGCTATTGTAATCTTTGCTAATGTTAATGTTATAAAAACCCCTTTGTTGCCAACCTCTTAATGATAATCGATTTGCAGTATTAGTAGTATCTGGCATACTATATATTCGTTTACACTTGCTGCATATGTAAAAAATATATTTAAACCTGTTTGAGTTTCTTTTTAGGGCAAAATGATGATGATGATAAATAGATAAGTTTGTTGACTTTCATTTTTGCACATTTTAAACTAATACCCGAAATAATAAGTTATTTTTTTTTAAATAACTTTTTTTTATTCTACGTCGGGTGGCAGACAAGCATACGGCCCGCCTGATTTGAAGCGGTTACCGTAGCCATATTAACACTTGCAACATAAAATATCGCTCGCACGCCGCCACCTCCGCTGCCAACGCAGTATCTCCATCCTTTCTGGTGACCTCACTCACTCGCAGGAACACAACAACCCTCACGGGAATTCTTATTTGGCTGCGGTATTCTGTGAGGTGGAGGTACATTCCCCAGTCGGGTAGCTTACAATTAAGCTCCCTACCTCTCTTTTCGCCAGAACTTCGTTTGTCAGTCAGCAGGGCGCACCACGTGCAGGTGAAGTTGGCTTTGGTTCAAAGATGTTGGTGAACCACTTGCACCCCAACTTGGTTTATTGATGATGAATCTATCATAGACACACACACAGACAGCACAGATAAACCCTGTGGGTTTTCGTGGTACAGCTATTGTAATAATTAAGCATATATTGTTATGTCATGAATAAAAGATTTAAAAAATAAAAAAAAATCTAGATCTTAATAGCCCAAAATACTTATCTCAATGAAAATATCACACATTAACATAAAAGATACAGCCTTTTAGTCCTTCGACTCTGCTATTATACCTAAGGCTTTTATTAACTAAGCTGAAAATAAATGACGTTAAGCCTTGTAGCTTTATTCTTGCCGTATTTAATTGAATTAGTCGCATTGCGTGTCGTAATATACATTAATTAACTCTTACATTACTCGCGTTAAATTACAAGATGTAATTTAACTTCCAAACACAGAGAAACACAGGCGACGTTAACACGGAGAGTGTCAACTTGATGAATCGAGTATTGAGTACACTGAAAGATTTACGGGGTGATCAAATCACAGGTAAGCTGAAAAGTTTTATTTATAGATGCATTCTATCTACCTCCATTGTAGCTATAAGAAATAAATAATACTAAATATTAAACTAAGCAAAGCTTGTACTATGGGCACTAGATCACTGATTTATATCAACTTAACACTAATTTTTTTCTATTAAATGCATATATATAATACATAAAACACCTAGACCAAGACAAATATACATGTTCATGCATACAAATATTTATCTTGTGCGGGATCGAACTCATAACCTCGAAAGAAATTACGGTAATTGCACAAGGTCCTGCACCAATAACTGTCATTTAATCAAAAGCAATTATTGAGCAGTTCTATATAAAATGCCTGTATAAATACATTGGTATAAAATATGCGCTTTGAAGCCATTTATTACTGCCGTGATTCGCCTATGGCCCGTCTATTATATAAAATGTAGCATGCATGCATAGCAGGCAGATAAGGCAGTTAATGAAAAAATATTACTTGCAAGGCAAAATCATGGAAACATCTTCCAGCATGGTCTGTTGATCGTAATCCGAGCCATTCGACGTGGTGGGCATTAAATTCAGCCAGTACCACAAACTCCGCCGAAGGCATCTGCTAGAGTATACTGTCGGTCGTCGGAAAATGGAGGACGGTACTCTCCTAGGGAACCATCCTCCATTTTACTTTGTAGTACCGCTGCCATATCTAGGGGTTTGAATTACACTCCGGATCTCAACAATCACCGTACAAAACGCAATAGCCAGCTATTACTTCACGCCAGTCTTCTGCGAGAGAGTGGTACTGCCTCGGTCGAGCCGGCCCAATTACGAGCCACAATCATTAAATTTCAGCAGCTTGACCGCGAACATGTTCTGGACACTAAACGACTATAGCTTCGCTCTACCACTTCATAAAAAAAGCTACTCGATTAGCATCACTTGGGGGTCACATGCAGGTAGGGTTGCCAACTATACTGTTCAAAACAGTATTATACTGTTTTTCACTGCATTATACTTTTTACTGTTGAACAAAAATAAAGTATCCAAAATACTGTTTTCAGCATCAAAATGCTTAACACTAAACTAACGCATTTTTTGAATTTGTAATTAAAAATGAGGTGCTTATTTATATTTAGTTATAATTGTGGTGAGGCGTATGTAATATTTTAAATAATCTGTTAATTAATAAGTTGTGTGAGAAACTCTAAAACATATGTATTTAAAACATTAAATAATTAAAATACTGTTCGTTTTTCTAAAATACTGTTCAAAATTTTTCGCAGACCTAAATATACTTTATTTCTTGTAAAAAAAGTTGGCAACCCTACATGCAGGGAAACGAGGATAATGCCTGCGGACCTGAGTAGCATCAACCCCCAAAATTATTTTCACGTCGGATCACAACTACGACTAATAACTAGAACTTTTAAAACGACACTCATCGCATTACGAAAATGAACGGCCCATCCCCAAACCTATTAGGTTAAAAAGTATCGCAAAAATAAGTGCTTCATCTAACCAGCTCAGATCGGGCGCACTTAATAAATCAGTGTCAAGTAATAAACGTCACGATAAATGTATATTTGTTGCGCGTCACAGCAAAATGTTGGCGACGTTCAAGAAAAATATACGGAGAGTGTAGCGCATGGCTTCTTCATAGAGTTAAAGAAGACTAGATACCACAAGCCGTGTCCGTGGGTTAATTACATTAGCGAACACACGTAATCTAAATTACGATACAAAATAACTATAACATTAATTTGTAGTAAAAGTCTGAATTTGATGTGAACATATCATTTTAAAAACTATTACTACTATTTGTAATATATTTTGATACTGTTAAAATTAAGAATATTTAAAACAAAACATTTTTCTTCTCAATACGTTTTTTTTTTCAAATATTCCAAAATCAATACCAAAAACCAGTAGGTATGCAAATAGAATGGATAGATGGAAACGTATTTCCGAGTATCCATCGTAAAAATCGCAGCCCCCAACCTGAAGTCAGACTTACAAACATCAAAAAGATTTCCGTGAGACAGCTAAAAGAATCGGTAATCAAATATGCCGCCCCTAAAATCCGCTACTCTAAGTTCAAGACTATTCAGACTACTGGTAAATCCACTGTGCTACCAGGGCAATTCAAACCATTATTAGATATCACTATTAGATACACATTGCGAAATTCACTTAAGATTGTGTAGCGCGCCGTGTCTGTCCTACCTATCCGAAGGCGTCAACTGGGAAACTTGTGTCCTACTACTACTGCATGTGCTATTATATCCATTACTCTATTATATCTACTGTCCAAACGGCGTGCGTGACGTCATCAAAATTATTTTTATTGATATTATTAAATGAACAATTTCTATCTAATAGACACTAAGTCTATGGGTTTATTGCTGAAATAGGGGCGAATTGGGACGAGTGTACAAGATGGAATTAGAGGGTGTCGCCGTGTGGTGATTCGGGTGATTAATATGTGTCTTTGGTGTTGTGAGGCTAAAGGCTATTGCGTTTTCCAAGATCTTATTACGAGTGGTGGAGGATCGATAGAAAAATGCTGCCGCAGAAAAAACAAGGATAACATTGAAGCTTACGGGTTAAAAATGATTAAATCTGTTAAAAATGAAATGCTATTAGCATTTGTAGGGGAGCTGTCGTCGCTCGTATCACTATATCTCGCAATTTTGCCCGATTTGAAAATCATTTCAAACGAGTAATTACCGCTATCGCGTACCTAAAAATACATACTTAAAAACCTCATTTTTGAAGTAAATTAAAAAGTCAAGGCTATTTTAAGTTTTTAACTACATTATCAGCTGAGGGCCAATTTAAAATCCATTAACGGCATTTGAAGAACAGACTCGCCACTCCTTCCACTCTGGAGCGTCTTTGATCACGGGCTGGAGCGCGAGGTGGCAACGCAGCCAGGCGACACGTCGAACTTAATGGCCTATTACGACACTTTTGGACATTTTCGCTAATTACCCCGAGGCAGTTACCTCTAAGCTTGTTTCGTTTGCCAATTACAGCGGTTTGATATTCGTGAAACGTATCTGTGGTGACTTTGTAATTGGAGTAGGTGTTGCCAATTTTGATACAGACTCAACATCTTATTAAGGTACTAGCTGTGCCCGCGACTTCATCCGGGCAGAATAGATATTTTTTATTATTTATGTATATTTATAAAAATAAATAAATTTTCTAAAATAAAAGTAGGCTAAGTTACTACTTATTACATCAGCTATCTGCCAGTGAAAGTCCCGTCAAAATCAGTCCAGCCATTTAAGACAGGCAAAAATTGTAAAAAATGATATTTAAGTGATGTACCGTGTCTACATCCATATGCATTTAGTAAAAACTATTATTTTAATATCATAAACAGACATTCCAATTATATTTATCCTTGTGGATTATGAAGTAAAGTAGTGAATGTATTACAAAAACATGCAGGGACAGATAGAGAATTGACTCTTGTTTTCGCTAACAAAAATACTCGCAGAACCAAGTTTTCTGAGAAGATTTTATGATTCTAATTTAAAAAAATACTAAGTAATATCACAGTCATACAAATTAGAAGCAAACCATTTTTCATTACAACGTATTGAATCGGCAACGAATTATGAGGTGTGGCGAATAATCCACACAGAAGAAGGTAGATGCTCATAAAATATCCACTATTATTAAGGTATTAATAAGATTATCATAATCATAGTGGATAATCATTGATGAATATCGTAGTACCCACCTACAGAGTGGATTGCCTTTTATGTCCACGAAAATTTCTAGAAAGTCAGATATATCAATATTCTGTAATAAATAAAGTATTATTTTCTGCACGTAGGTTCGCCCCGCGTAAATATAACGAACATAAGTACTGCAACTGGGATAAGAAGTCTGGATTGATAGATTGGATTATGTATCAATCCATAATCCAATCTATCAATCCAGAGAGAGATATATTCTAAATGCCAAATTTCATCTAAATAACTCGTGAAGTAGTAACGAACATCCATACATCTGTGCATCAATCTTACAAACTTGCACGTTCGTTATATTTAGTTAGAAGTATGATTAATAAACAATGATATTTAATTTTGGAGCTTTAAATCTTAGTAATATCACAAGAAAGTGCTTAGTAAACGAATAAAAACTCAATGTGTCACCATTAAAGTTTTGGGGCATGCGAAAGGGCCCAATAAAGTGGGCGGCCATCTTGAAAATATAATGTGTGGCCAGCAATAACTGTCGCACGGCCATGCCTCACCGGCTATCGGGCCGCAGATATTTATGGCCGATAGCTGGCAAACATTACAATGTAATGCCGCCATCGCGCCGTCTATCGGCGATGTATCAATAGCTTTATCAACTGTGATTTGTTTATTGTCACTAAGCGAACCGAGCTATTGGAACAACTTCATCATACTTATGCTATTTTTATAACAGCGATGTGCTAGGAATCTGCCAGCGATGCGATGATGCATAGCGAAACTATGATACGTTGTGATTCGTTGTACCAGAGATATGCGAGGAAGCAATCCGCTCCGCATTTCACGAAAGCGCAGATGTGCGGAGAGAAGACAGTTGTATGCAAAATATAAGCAAATCCATACTCCGCTCGAGTACACTTTAGTGGTACAAACCTAACTATGTGTGGCTGAGCCGTTCGAGGAGCCGAACTATTTTCTCTATCAAACTGGTAGCCCAACCCCACCGTGCTCACTTCTCTTGCACACTTCCTTCTCAGTCATTTCTTTAAGCATATTTTATCTTGTTCCCGTGCTCTTCCCCTAAGTAGTTCTTTTGTTTGTTTTGTAAATACAAAGTCTACGCTCCGCTAATCCTTTTCCACTACATTTGAAGCGAGCGAGGCTACAAAAATAAATCTATTCATTTTTTCCTCCCGCACCAGTTACTTGCACATCTCTGGTCTTTGCTGCACAGTTTTGAAACAGTCATGGAACAGGGCAGGAATACATTTTTTACGTGTTGGTATGTATACAATAACAACGCCGTCAAATACAATAGTACATAGAAACGTGAACACTATTATTTATTTTATTCGATAAAAATCGATTCAGTATTTGTGATAATGGAAACGCAGTTTGTGACGTTCTATTAGTTGTATTTAAAGAAATTGCAGTTCATGTTTTCATATATAAGTTTAAAAAGTACGATGATATTGTACATAATGTGTAAAAATATGCACAAATTTTCTATAATTCTCAGGAAATGCATAAAACAATAGATTTGGATTTTTTTTCACTTATATACTAAGTCTCGTACTCTAGAAATAGAGGTATAATGACGTGTAAATCATAAATTACCGCTGTTATCACTGGGGCGACGTTCAGAGGTGTGCTTGGTAGCAAATGGTACACAACAACAGTAAACATGAAAAATGTTTATTTCTTCCACAATTTACATATTAGAATGTGGGGACCCCCCCACAATTAAAAGAAGGAGCCCACCCGGGCTCCTTCTTTTAAGTGTGAGACACCTGTGTCAGAAGGAGCCACTCTTCCATAACAAATGGTTCTACATAAATTAATAATTAATATCAATAACATGCAGAATACGTGTTTATTTAGATATCTACGTTATATTTTAACGAAAATATAAGGAATCCAATATTGATTTTAATTTTGTCTACATGAAGTTCCAAATCCCTTCGTATTGATGAATGTACTGAATTTAGTGAACAAATATGTTTATATCTATTTACATAAATCCAACAGAGGCGGAGTCTATCTTACATAACGTCAGTAGATCATATCGTGACATTATTACAGACCCCAATAGAACGATATGTCAGCCCGAAGGAGATCACTTACACCAATATGCGCTCAAAGTACTGCAAAATTGTTGTCATTTGGCGGCCATCCAGCTGGAACATACCCATAGCTGGGGTACTTCAGCGCGCCACAAAGCCGGCAAAAATTAAAAATTCCTAAATAATTATTACAATGGAATATTGCTCGGGGGTGATCACGTTTACGAGACATTGATAAACGTTTGCTAAATAAAGAAATACCTCGCCTTTCATTTCACCCTGATGAATTCCCTTTAATGAAACGGGGCCCTCGCGATCGACGCGCTCGTACCCCATTTAAATTTGCCGAATATCGAAAAGATTGGTAGTCACCGTGTACCAGCGCAATTCACTCGGCAAACAATGGAAACTTGGGAACAATACGCGACAACTCCGAAACTGTGCAGACTGTTCAAAACAATTAAAATTTTCGACTTGGACGAAGTTCATACGTATACTTTAGATAAATAGGCATATTTTGCATAGTTGTTAAAGTTCGTGTTACCTATTTGTAGAACGGCGTTTTATCATGTAAGTGAGTGTTCATATGTGTATGTCTCAGCCAATATATAAAATTGGTCAGTATGTATAATAGCTGGCCAAAGTAATTCAAGATACAAGATATTCATTTTTGTAAAAATATGCGTGGTATACTTATAGATCTTATGCTAAGGACAATCCGGTCATGTTTCACCATAAAGGTATACAAAAAGTCTGTAGAGATCATGGTTAATATAATAAATTGACAATTATCATAATGAAGCTTACTTAGCACCACATCATTCATCATCTAGGGTGTTGATCCTATCCCCGATGACAGGACACAAGTAAACCCTAACCTGATCAAAAATCAACTCAAATCTAACGAAAACATGATTTATCAAATTGACCAGGTCAGTATGAATAATAACTAATTTATTACATTGACTATAACATATAAACTGTGTATACACAGAGTATATATACATTTATACTGTACTTATTCTTGATTAGCCCATTTATAACGACCGATCGTTATAAAGATCAAAAAAGAGTATGGGGAATACCCTCACTTTAAAAATATAACCGAGCGAAAAACTTTGGATTATTGTTTACCAATCGCCACAGTGATCGTTTGACAGTGTTTCGGTGCATAGATAATTATCTTATGATCATAATTTTGAAGTGTTTTTGTATTTTAATGCGCAATAGCGTAATTAACTTTCACTATGTCTTCAAAACGGTAAGTGTTTACTAATTAGCTTGTGATTGAAATTTATTTTATACGCGTTTTTTATAAATTTATAACCTGTGTAACAAAACTGTGAAATAAAATTTAATCTTGTCATATCTATCATAAAACATAAATGAAGTTTTATTTGATGATCGTTTTAACGATCGGTAGTAATTTGGGGATGTATTTTTGACTTTCAGAGTCAGGAAAACCAATAAACAATTGTCTCTCAATGAAATCATTGACGAATTGGAGTAATTAGGTGACGATGACCCATTTCCAAGAAATATAACCATTTTACCACCAGATAACGCGAATGCTGATTTTACAGATGAAGATTCTGGTAATGAGGAGTTATACATATATATATATATATATATATATACAGTGACGAGGACAACAAAGTCTTATCTTCTTTAGGATTCGAACCACGGAAGAACCCCTGGTTGTGGGAGGTCATCAACCTGAGCCATCTACGTCTAATTCAGCTCCAGTTATTAGCAGCACGTCAGCCGTTCCTTTTGTTGATCCTACCGTACCAAAAAATCAAAATTATACTTGGAGAAATCGGCATATTCCTCACGATCGACCACAATGGCAAGAAAACCATGGGCCAAGACACCTTCAAACGCCCATGTATTACTTTGGCTGTATGTTTGATGACTGTGTTATCGAAATATTGGTCAAATATACAAATATTTACGCAATTTAAAAGAACAAAGTGGGCAATGTGACAACGAGTGAAATGAAGTGTTTCCTAGCTATACTTCTTTACAGTGGATATATTGTAGTTCCCCGAAGATACATGTACTGGGAGAAATCATCAGATACTGATTTTAGTATTATATATAACGCCATGTCGAGGGATAGATTAACATTTCTCATGACCCACCACTGTTGTGACAATGCTCAGATAACTACTGAAAGTGACAAATTTGCAAAGTTGAGACCGTTTTTCGATATTCTGAACGAAATATTCATGAATATGGTTCCTTTAGAAGAAATGTACAGCATTGACGAGGCTATGGTACCTTATTATGGAGGACACAGCTGTAAACAATTTATTCATGGAAAACCGATAGATGGAGATATAAGTTCTGGGTTGGAGTGACTAGATTGGGATACGTACTATGGTTTGATCCATACCAAGGCCATGCAGCAATTATTCCACCGGCTTATAGGCAGTTAGGTATGGGAGCTGGTGTAATTTTGCGTTTTGCTGATCATTTACAATTTCGTCACCCAGGTGTGCCTTGTCTGTGAGATGGAATTGATCATCTAGTAGAGTACAATGACTCTCAGCTGCGATGTTCGCTTTGCAAAAAAAATACAAACTTCATTTGTCAAAAATGTAAAATCCATTTGCACCCTACAACATGTTTTGTTACTTACCATACTCCTACATAGATTTGTTTGTTAATTAACGTAATAAATAAATCCTTTTTCTTCCAACTATGCTTTAAATCACAATCACACTAAAAACTCAGTACAAAACGAGTCTTTAATGCTCTAGAGCAATAAAAATGTATGAAATTTCATTATTGCACAGTTTTTTTTAATCGCACCAAAAGGTGCCAATCTCAATGGATTAGCTCTATTCAGCCAGCCGATATCAATACTTTTTTTTTCGTACGTATTATTCGTTTCTATCCTACTTGTTCCAAATTTAAAAAATGATTGCTGCTAACTGTGAGTTAAAAATGAAAGAAATTTAAAAAAGTGATTTGGCGGGAACTTTGTCAATTTTGCTTGACAATATATTTGGAAACGATAAAAGTGTGATACTATCTGATTTTGAGTGCTTCGGCTTCGGATTAAATTGGAATCATCTAGCGACACATTAACTCCGGAAAACATTCTAAATGAAGCCGACAGTGTTATAGAAACTTCTATTTTAACTGTTTGATATGAGTTTCTTTTATCTACTATTCCTATAGGTATTAGTTGAAAGAAAAGCAGATTATGCACCTCGCCTTAAGTAATTTATATTGCCCTCGTGCCTGTTAGATTAGAGCCCTCGCTGACGCTCGGGCTCTAAATCAGGCACTCGGTGCAATAATAAATTACTTTGTGCTCGATGCAATAATCTACTATTTAATTGTAATAACTGTGTATCTTTAATTTAAAATAGGATACAATCGATAAAGTGGTAGTTATATGAACGTTAACCTACCCGTCTATTACTACTGATCGTTAAAACGATCCGCATTTTCCGAGTTTTCCTGAAGACTGAGATTTTTTTTGATATTTTTCCATGTTTACTATGTGCATCAAGGTAACAATACTAAAAAATTACTGTGATACGAGATAAAAAAAAGTTTCAGTAACAACTGGGTTAGACGAGCTATTATGTGTACTTAAATATCTAGATAGCTGATATTTAAGTATACATAAATAATTTTTTTTTGTAAATTCACCGTACCTAAATAGTACCCATAATAAATAAATAAATATTGTCAGACAAATTACACAGCGCCATCTAGCCCCAAAGTAAGCGAAGCCTTTGTTATGGGCACTAGACAACTGATAAACATACGTAAATACATTTTTTTTGTAAATACATACTTATGATACATAGAAAACAACCAGACTAAGACAAACAGACATGTTCATGCACACAAATCTTTGTCCTATGTGGGAATCGAACCCACGAGCGTTGGTGTCGAAGCCGCGTCATTGACCGCTATGCCATCGAGCTCGTCAAATAAATTAAATAATATAATACAAGCATTGCTTAGTTTGGGACTAGATGGCAGTATATGTATAGTATTGTCCAGGAATATTAATTATTATATTTAATCCAATTCAAGTTCTACTTTTAATAGTTACAACAAATTGTCAGCATTTTTTATATTCCTGAAATTTGTTTTAAAGAGTTCATACTTCCTGTAGTAGGGGTTAATATCATAATCATGCTGTTATGTTATAATCTTGTCATGTAATAAATTAGAGTTAATAGCGTTATGAAGCATGCGAGAGGTCATGTCAGGCGAGCCACGTTCGTGCCCAAAGTTTGTACGAGTAAGTTTGCAGTATAGGTACATTTTGTAGCTAAGTAACTAAGGACCCTAGTAATATTGTGATGCGGAAAGAGGTAAGCGTGTATCACTGGATAAATTGATGTATAATACTCATTAACGTCTAAATTCATCATCATCATCATCAGGTCATTTTAGTCTCCACTACAGGAGCACGACCCTCTCTCGTCCGTCCCAGACAGAAGGAGGATTTGGCCTACACTCCCCACGCTGGCCAGACGGGTTGGGGAGGAACGCCTAAATTAATATGGCTGAAAGCTAGTACTTCCCCTAGCGTTAATCCTGCTTACATTCAAAGCTTCCTCTACAGATCGCTGAGTCCGTTTGCTACTCAACAAGCGTACGGCCCTCCTGATGTACAGTTGCCGCAGCCATAGAAGAACTACTTTGTGAATAATTTATTATTTGATATTATAGAAAAACTACTAACATAGTCTTCTCCACAGCTGATGATATATCAGACAGAGTAATCTCGGATCCACAAGACATCACTCGTTTGAACACCCGTTAGGCACTTTGTGCGCCTTATTATTTTGCGGTTTAAACTATTTAGTATGAAGTTTGGGAAAATTTGCCTTTTTCTGTTTCTGTTGGATCTACTCATTTGGTCAACGTGGCATGACTACTTAAATGCTGCCATTTGAGAATTAATATGGTGGCCGCTTCAAAATGGCGATTTTTAATTTCCACATCTACCTTTAATAAAATGTTATTATGTTTGTATATTTTTGTTATCAGCAGGACAGATAACAACGAAAGGAGGCAAAATTACGAGACAAAATTGTTACTTATCGTTTTAATTTAAAACCAAAACTATTAAAGTTATAAATACCAAAAGCATACTACATAAGTCGCTATGCTTGGCGGATAGTAAGAAAGTGAGAGGGCAATGTTACAAGGAGATAGCAAAGGTGGTACAAAATAGAGGAGAAAATTTGAAAGAATTTGAAATTTGGACACAATAGAAATTTGGACACACCAAAGTCTTTTAACATTGCGAGCGAACCCGTGCGGCGTAAAATTAGTTATAAACAGGTCACGTGTCGTTAATGCAATCAGGGGGAGAGGCGGGCCCTGGAGATTAACTGACAATTTGGTTAAGTGGCACGGAATTAATTAACTTTTTCCGTAAATGAGTGGAGGGCAAACCTACTTAAACATGGGTCGGTGTTCAGGTGGTCGCGGGGGTTTTATTTAAAGCTCCTGGCGTTATGTAACTGTTTGTGTAAGTGGTGTCTTTCGTCCGCAACTTACTACGCGTATATCCCGGCATGCATGAGAATTTATTTATTTAGACTTTATTTAGGTACCTACCTCAATTTAAGGGCACATAGGCGGTCTTAATGCTAATAGCAATCTCTACCAGACAATCTTTGGGAAGAGCGATACACTAATGCGGCATACAAAAATAAAATAAATTTGATAATTTTTAGGGTTCCGTACACAAAGGGTAAAACGACCCTATTACTGAGACTCGCTGTCCGCCCGTCCATCCGTCTGAACCGTGATAGTTAGACAGTTGAAAATTTCACTGATGTATTTCTGTTGCCGATATAATAACAAATACTAAAAAACAGAATAAAATAAATATTGAAGGGGGCTCCCAAACAACAGACGTGATTTTTTGCTCGATATTGATAACGACAACAGGTAGATGCTTGAAATATTCACAGAATATTTAGTTATATATTCACGTTAAAAATAAAGAAGTAAATTTAAATAAAACAAATACTTAAGGGAAGCTCCCATACAACAAACGTGTTTTTTTTGCTGTTTTTATAGATAATGGTACAGAACCCTTCGTGCGCGAGTAAGACTCGCACTTGGCCGCTTTTTAAATATTAACTTCTTACCGGATGGCACGTATAATAGTAGCTATGTCAAATTTGCAGTCATTTCTTTTATCAATCAAATCAATCAATCAAAAACAATAATAAATAAAAAAAATAAAAAAATCTAAGCTTTATTTGTTAAACATACTCGTAAGTACAGTAATACAGAATTATTATAAATACACAAGAGTAGATCGCTATGTTTTGCCACAGATAGCATACCTCTAAATTATACTTTCAAGGCAAACAATCGTAATAGAAAGCATTTCCCACAAATTACGGGCGCGGTCAACACCAGAGGCATTATTGTCGAATTGCCGAACCTGTAAGAACATCTTCACATATTTGTTGAAGAATCCCATGCTGTAGTCTCTAGGAGAATCCTCGAGAGCATACCAAAAAGTTCAACCAGATCTATCCAATAATTTAATTAATTTATCCAATAATTTGGAGTGTAAGTGGTTCATCAACATCTTTGAACCTAAGCCAACTTCACCTGCACGCGGTACACCCTGCTGACTGACTAACGAAGCTCTGGTGAAGAGAAAGGTAGGGAGCGTAATTGTAAGTTACCCGACAGGGAATGTACCTCCACCTCACAGAATACCGCAGCCAAATAACAATTCTCTTGAGAGTTGTTGTGTTCCTGCGAGTGAGTGAGGTCACCAGAAAGGAAGGAAGTAGATGCTGCATTGGCAGCGGAGGTGGCGGCGCGCGAGTGATATTTTATGTTGCGAGCGTTAATATGGCTACGGTAACCGCTCCACATTAGGCGGGCCGTATGCTTGTCTGCCACGCGACGTAGTATAAAAAAAAATTGTTGATAGATCAAGGTTTCCTTTCACGTTTCCAAAATTTGCATGCAATTTCTTCATCCTGAATTTTGTGGAATTGAACACTATACTCTCCACCAAGCCGCAGTTGGGCAGCGTGGTGGAGTTTACTCTAAACCTCCTTTGATTGAAGGGAGACTTGAATCCCAGCAGTGGGGAGAATATGAGTTGATATACAAAAAAATGAGTAGTTCAATGGCGTCATTGCGCGAGTCCGTCTAATCGAAGACTTTCGAGCTCCTCAGTGCTTCGGAAGGCACGTTAAGCTGTCGATTCCGGCTGTTATCTTTGATGATAGTCGTTAAGCCAAGACAGTGGCTTTTAGTTGGTTTGAAAACACTGGCCTCCGCCAACCAGCAGTTGAGCAGCATGGTGGAGTATGCTCTAAACCCTTCGATTGAGGGGAGACCCGTATTCCAGCAGTGGGATGAATAAGGGTTGTCGATGAAACCAATAAAAACAAACTTTAAATCAACAGTAAAAGTAATCACGCAAGTGAGAACTGAGTGCAGTCTAAAATCAAATGTAATACTGCAATTCCAGCACCTAATTGATCAAAACTATAAAGTTTTGATCAATTAGGTGCTGGAATTGCAGTAAAGAATAAACAAAGCTGGAGAAATTTCGCTGCGTTTGGCTTCATGTAAAGGAATTAGGAGCCGAGCAAAGCCACAGCTTATTTATTTAGTGTCGGCCGTCGTCGCCGCGACGTTCTCTGGGCCATTAATTCGCAGCTGTTGTTAGGAACACATCTCCGTAGTCTGTGGCGATCAGTATTTGAACGTAGCCGACTGTAGAAGAATAAGGAGGCTTATAAATCGAATTTTACGTATTTAAAATTGCTTCCACAGGGAGGCAATTCAAAAAACTAATGACAACAAAATCGTGGGATACAGTTTGGTGTTGCAGCTACATATCTATCATCTCCATCCAAAATTCAATCACACAAATGAAGGATCAAATAATGTATTACGCTAAGTAAGGACTATGGAGCATCGCGTGCGGGAGAGGGGGAATCACTGCCATTTTGAGATAATTTTATTGCATATAACGTATTCACGTATACAACACATATATTTGGGGTGTAAGTGGTTCATCAACATCTTTGAACCAAAGCCAACTTCACCTGCACGCGGTGCACCCTGCTGACTGACAAACGAAGCTCTGGCGAAAAGAGAGGTAGGGAGCGTAATTGTAAGCTACCCGACTGGGGAATGTAGTAATGGGTAATGTAATGAGTGAGGTCACAAAAGAAAAGAAGGAGATGCTGCGTTGGCAGCGGCGGGTGGCAGCACGCATGTGATATATTATGTTGCGAGCGTTAATACGGTTACGGTAACCGCTTCACATCAGGCGGGCCGTATGCTTGTCTGCCACCCGACGTAGAATAAAAAAAAAAAAAAACAAAAATACAGTACATGTTTTATATATATTAAAAAATATATAATATATAAAAATCGCATTAAAATATACGTAAAACAGAATCCCCCCGTTAGCGGAAATAAAATCCAAACTATTGGTGGTTAAGGTCACAAAGACAGAAACCTCCTCACAATACGTGCCGTGCATAGGAGGACAGCTTTCTGTTAATGTGTTTCAATTTCTTAATAATATTATTATTAAAGAAAGGTATGCCAGAAAGTGGTTTGGAGAACAGAAGGGTACAAACAATCTCAAATCACTAACATAAAATTTTATATTCGATCAACATGCGACTTTATTTTAAACTACTTTTAAACTTTATACGGAATATCCCCAATGAATTGATCTATATCCGACAATGTTAGGGCCGGCCGTTAGTAATTATAAGGATACTATCGTGTATAATAACTATCGATTTGTCTGTGTGTACTGTCCGTGTATATTAGGAGATACAGTGTCGGTGAATTAATCTGAGCTGGACATCGATGTAATTGTTTGTCGTGGCCCGTATTTGCCGGCCTTTGATCGGCTGTGAGTGCACAACAACGGTTCCCTCGATGCGTTGACGATCTAAGCAAGCAATGGTAAAATTATACAATTGATATGTCTGTTTGTAATGTCAAAATGCTACTAATAATAAAAAGATCATAAATTGTTTATCTTAATGTTATAATGAAGCACTATTATATATATTCAATATTACCGACCGGTTTCGCCGCTAAGGCATTATCAAGGTAAAAACAATCAATTTTTTTATCTGACTGTCTCCAAAATTACTGGACCTAATTTGACTTTATTTTTTGTGGTAATCGTAAAATTCTAACCTGTTTAATCCATCGGGATCAAACGATTTTTTTTTTATTTCTTTTGATATTTTTTTATTTAACTGTGATCCCACGGATTGACAGAATCTTCATTGCACCATCACATCTAAGAGTGTTTTCTTGAAGATATATTGCTTCTCCGAATTCCTTCCGAACCCTTCCGAACCACAGCAACAGAACCTTTAAACGAAGAGTAACGGAGCAGCTCGCGGGCCAGCATGGCAGTGTCAACTCGCAGAACACTCCCATTGTTGAGGATCCAATTAAAATAAATAAATAAACACTATTGTCTAGTTTTTTGTCAGTGTATATGCGAAAAGAGGAGCTCTTTTCGCATACCGAATGAGTATGACAAATTAAAGTTTGACTCTTCATTCAATGTTTCGTCTAAAGTTATATTACATAAAACGACGGTTTCATAAATGGCTTTCACTAATTGCGAGCCATATAGAAGCCATTTCGCTATATCTCTTGATACATATGAGGGATTAGACATTGTGTTTAATTGCCTTACCCTACCAAAATTTTTCGTGAAGAGATATAATGGAAACCCTAAAGATATAGAAATGATTTGGCATCAAATTTGATTTCAAACCCGATTTCGATATATTAAATTCGCGGAGTCAGTGAAAATATAATCTCCTGACAGACAGATGATATGGAAGACGAGTTCAGATAGCTCGCAATGGATTATAAAAAATCCGGCAAAGGAGTCGGACTCACGCATCAAGGGTTCCGTATTATAATAAAATCTGTCCACATTACTTGAACTTTATCTTTAACACAATACACTTATCGTGTAACAAATGATTTCGACTTTGACCACTAATAAATTAACAATATTTGAAATTGTAAATTTTCGATTTTTTTTTCTTGACATGTACAGGTATATAGGTTGCTCACCTTTGCTTCCTACCAAATTTCATGATTCTTGAGATCAACAGGAAATACATTATGATGTGAGGAACCCTAAAATGAGAAGGATGTAGGAAATATACATTTAGTATGTTTTATTCGTGAAAATTTGATGACAAGGCATTACGGAACAAAATAATAAAATAGCTAGTTAGAAGAAGAAGAAGAAGAAGAAGAAGAAAAACATTTATTTGCTCATTACACAGCACATTATGTTTACACAAGACAACAAACAGATAATGTGGTATTAAAAAGAAGAATAATAAAGTACTGTGCAATGTCGCAAAATGGTCCTAACTCAGCATAAAGACCGAAATCTGCAACAGACTAGTTAATAGGTATATCTTGCAGAAATTTTATTTATATTCTCTCTGTTTAAACCTGTGTGAAAAATCAACGTGAACTGAATTTAGGCAACGGAAAACAATTAGATCTATTTTCCTAAATAAAATAATATTTAAATAAGTAGTTAAGTAATAAAAATATCACAAACAAATAAGGAAATATGGAAGAATAAGAAGAGAAGAATAAGAGTTAAATAAACCCCTCAATAATCAGTGTGTTTGTTCAGTTAGACTGACGCAACGAAACCATGCCGTCGAGTTCCTCATGCGTAGGTACTAAATTTAAACAAAAGTCAGTAGGTATACTTGTTCATAACTTTTTAACACACTTTTATTAGGTCGACCTGTATGTAACTAACTATGTAATGGAATCTAAGGTAACTAATTTAACCATCTTCCAAGGATGGTAGCGTAATGACAATTGGCAGCTGTATGTAGTTCTGATGACAATACAATAATATGGTGCTATCGAACTGATCTGATGATGGAGCCGAAAGATATGAACTGGAACTTCATGGTGGAACATCGTATCATAGCTGTTTTTGGATTTCTTAGAAAAGTCATGTAATGAACTTTGACCACGATTAGGTTTCAAGGTCTGATGATGAAGCGGGAAGATAGGCATTGACATTGCATGATGGAATATCATATCATAGTCGTGTTTGCACTTGTGAGAAAGGCCACGTAATGGACTTTGAACACGATCAGGTGCATTTATAAAAGCGTGTTTTTCTAGTGTTTTTTTAAACTATTAATTTATATTATTACGTAGCAGGGACATTTGGCTGCAAATGAGTGAATGATAAATTATAACCTACATGCTCTAGTATATTTATAATATACTAATTGTGACTTACAATGTCTATAATTTTTGTGACAATTTATTTAGTCTTTGTAACTTTTTCTTTTTCTGGAACTATCTGAATTCTGTTACCTCGAAGACCCTTGAGCGTTGTTGTGTTCCTGCGAATGCACTCATCAACGGTCAACGTCACCGTCAGAAAGGAAGGAGTTGCTGGTTGGCAGCGAGGGTGGCAGCGCGCGAGCGATATTTAATGTTGCGAGCGTTATGATGGCTACGGTAACCGATTCACATCAGGTGGGCCATATGCTTGTCTGCCATCCGAAGTAGTATAAACAAAAACTATTGTTGTTAAATAAACTCTTTACTCATTTAAAAACAGAATATGGAACCAACTCTGAAATTATATAGCTACTCCTGAATAACGAAGTTACTTTATAACAAAATATCTAAAAAGTCGTCCTCAATTTATGTCCAATACACGGACTAGACACCACGCCGCGTCGTAACGTGATTTGGTATGATAAAATTCATAATACGAAGGACCCTCGTCAAGCGCCGCCGCCGACGCCGCCGCCGACGCCGCACCCACACTGACTCCCACTTTCATGCTTCGCTTGAATTTTATTGTTTCACGCTTGTCATTCAGGGATCCATGCGGTATGGTAATTTAGACAAGATAAATAAACTTAACCTATCTGAAAATGAAGCTCGCTGGTTTTACGAAAAATAACAATTACTTGACTGACACCCATTTCCGTCATATTTATTATTGTTTTTTGCATAAATGTAGAAGCACAATGGCATTGTTGTGCGTGTCAGTTTCATCATGCAAGTTAAGCAACGGCAACTATAGCCTGTCCGTGGATGGGTTTATTTACCTAGAGCTTGTTCGTGTATATGAGAGCACGTTAAGCCGTCAGCCGTTATCATTAGACCATCGAAGGAATTAGGAGCATACTCCACCACGCGGCTCAACTGCGGGTTAGCGGAGGCCAGGGTTTCCAAGCCACCTACAAGCCACTGACTTGGCTTCACGACTGCCATCTAATCACAACAGCCGGTACTAACGGCTTAGCGTGTCCTTCGAAGTACGGAGGAGCTCAAGGAGGAGCTAAATAATCCCATCCATGGACAGGCTACGTTCGACGTTGCTTAACTTGCGTGTTCGATTAGACTGACACGCGCTATGATGCTACCGACCTCGCTATCGAGTCTATCTCTAACGTAATTTGTACTACTTAATGTGGCATGGCATCGCATAAACTTAATTTAAACGCGGCTTTTTATAATTTTCACTCGCTCCCTTGTACACGACATTTTTCTATGTAATTGTTATTTAGGTGCGGCCTGCTGTAAGGTGGAGGTACTTCTCCAGAAATTAAATTAAGGGCACAGCGTGATTAATAAGCAGTCTGATGTTTCCGTTCATTAATATGAATGATACGCTATCAATTAGGGTAAGTCGCTGTAGTATAATGTTATATGCGGTGTGAGACTATGCATACGGTGCCTATATATGTGAATAATATATTTATATAAATAAATAAATATTTCTGGACGATTTACACAGCGCCATCTAGTCCCAAATTAAGCGCAAAGCTTGTGTTATGGGTACCAGACAACTGATAAATATTTTTTTTTGTAAATACATACTTATAATACATAGAAAACACCCACACCAAGACAAACAGACATGTTCATGCACACAAATGTTTGATTTATGCGGGGATCGATCCCGCGAACTCGGAGTCAAAGTGGCCATTGCTAACCATTCCACCACCGATCTCGAATGTATTGTATAAGAAATATTGTGAAAAATGATATATTTATGAATTACTGTATTCCTTTCACATATTTTTTTATATGCAATACCCACAAAAACTACCAACTATGCTGGATAGGTAATGAAGTAGGCATTATCCATAACTATACAATGAATTAAAACACGTTAACACAAATTAAGATACATTACGTGTATTTTCTGAGATACTGCTCGTAGAAACGTGGGCAAGCAACCGATGCGATGGACTGACGACATCGTCAAAATCGCTGGGAAAAGATGAATGAGAAAAGCTCAAGATCGAAGCGAATGGCGTGCAATGCAAGAGGCCTTTACTCAGCATTGGGTGGCAACAGGCTGAAGAAGAAGAAGAAGACATGTGTTTTCAAACATTATGTATTATCGCAATCTTAGAGACCACTGTACGGTTTGTCATATATTTTTATCAACAAAAAGAAGAATAGATAGGTTACATTTGGGTTCATGAAGTATTAAACAGTCATCATAGTATCAAAAAGTCTAGTTATTCATTAGGTCTAAAGTATTACAATAATTTATGAACATTTTGTATAAATAAGTACTGATAGAGTTATTGGCGTGCGACGCGTAACGCGCAAGTAAACCAATAAGGTGTACCTGTGCGAATTCAAGTCGGATCACTAATAAAATATCTTTAGAAGTGAACTTATACTTATACTTAGGGGTGTAAGTGGTTTATCAACATCTTTGAACCAAAGCCAACTTCACCTGCTCGTGGTGCACCCTGCCGACTGACAAACGAAGCTCTGGCGAAAAGAGAGGTAGGGAGCGTAATTGTAAGCTACCCGACTGGGGAATGTACCTCCACCTCACAGAATACCGCAGCCAAATACCAATTCCCTTGAGGGTTGTTGTGTTCCTGCGAGTGAGTGAGGTCACCAGAAAAGAAGGAGATGCTGCGTTGCCAGTGGGGGTGGTGGAGCGCAAGTGATAAGTGATATATTATGTTGCGAGCGTTAATACGGTAACGGTAACGACTTCACATCAGGCGGGCCGTATGCTTGTCTGCCACCCGATGTAGTATAAAAAAAAATACAAACCCTTCATGCTTTACTGCGATCGCATCCGGCATAGCGTGCAATACCTACTATACCTAGGTACAATTCCACAACTGACTCAATTTGGTGTGGACCAATCAATATCTGGCTTCACTGAACTAGAAATTCCATTAACTAACCGGTACAGGTGACTTATACAGCTTTAATTTAATAACGGCTGGACCACAGCGCCTCTGATAACTCGCCGCCATTGAATATTTTACCCGAATAGCAATTACTCGCAAATTGATTAAAACATTTCGTAAAGTATTAATTTAAGAGAACAGTTTGAAGTTTTGAAGTGTTGCTATCGTTTTTGTAATTATAAATTGTAGACAGCAATCGTTCGCCGCGAGCCGAGACCTCGCTGTTGAGTTTAAAACTACTAAAATGAAATACATTACCCGAATTTGAAAATAAAATTAGCTTTAAGGCTTCTGAATAAGTTGTGTTGCATAAAATATAGCTTTGATATCTAAATATATGAAAGATAACTCTACTAGCTGGAAAAAAATGTATGCCACTTATAATAATATATATTTTCAATAATAATATTTTCCTGGCATCTCGGGGGTCCAACTAGTGAGTGGCAAGCCACCGCCTGTCACAAACAACAGCCCCCTTACCACCAACTCTTATTGCGATTCAATAACTAAATAGAATGCTTATTCATACCAATGAATAAGCGACTATATTCAATTCGAAATAGAGTCGCTTCTTCATTGGTATGAATATTCAATTCAAAATAGAGTACTTACGTACGTAGTACTTACGCACCCGACGTAGTAAGTATAAAAAAACCTCTTTTTGTTTGTCTCGATAATGTGCCGATAATCAGAAACGCATAGATTAACAATTGGCCGCCGCTCCGCTTCGACTAGATGCCGCACTATCTAAAAACAACAGCTCCGTGAAAGCGGCAACTCAATATTGTAGTGTGCGTAAAACAATGTGCAGAGATGCTAGTGTGCGTGAAGAATTGTATTGCAACAGGCTCGGGTACGCCGAGTTCGGCGTAGTATTTGTTGCCGCATTTTACAAGTGCGCCGCGGCATCTAGTCGATGCGGCGCGGAGACCAATTGATAATCTAAGCAGAAACGTCAACGATTTTTTAAACTCGTGAAGTGTGAATAACTGCGTACAAAATTGCGTGTGAAAGATGAATGCGTTATATGTGGATAGATGTCGTTGTAATTATTAGCTACTACGGCATTCGTCCATATTCATTGAACTGCCCAAATACATGTCTCCCCTTTATCGAAGAGGTTTATGTGCGTTCACACACGGCTCCACAGAGGTCAATGTATTTTAAACACTCAACGACTGACTTAATCTAATGACAACGGCTTAACTTGCGCTGTCGAAGTACAGAGGAGATATAAATACATGAGCCGCTCTACCTTTTTTCCAGAGCCTCGTTAATCAGTCAGCCAGGTGCACCACGTGAAGGTGAGGTTAGCTTTGGCTCAAACGCCAAGACGTAGAATGCTTAAAAAAATAACGAGTGCGCTTTAGACCACACGACTGAAGTAAAACTTCTTTACTCACTGGTCTTGTCAACCGTAATCATACAACATGGGTTCCACATCATCGCATCAAAACGAGCAGATCAGCATGGTCGATGGATGTGGAGGAACTTCGAGAGACGGTTGGAAGACACGCTAAGACGAGCAGCAAACAACGTATAACAAGTAGCGTCAAATTAATATTAAGTCATACATCAAGGGATATTTTCTTTTAACTTATAACTTGTTAGCTTCATTTTTCCTCGAGGGGGGAGTATTATGGGATATAGCATATTAATGTATTCACACCTTTAGAATAAGTATGTATCCTCCTTTAAAGAAATACGTGAGTGAAATAACAGATGCAGTAAAATAAATATAGCAAGCATATGACAATTATAAACCCCAAACATCACGTTGAGATGTCCAGATTAATATCCCTTTGTTATAGTGATATTTCTTTGTTGTGATAAGTATATTGGGACGGGGGCCCACCACACATTCCCACCACTGTATCTCCTGTGTAGCCAGGATTAACAGCGGCGACCGCCAAAAAAGGCAATGAACAATGAAGTCCATTGCAGTCCCAGGGGTAAAACTACGGCTGCCTTGGAACTCACAACGAATTTAATCAGAAGAAATTAGAAGGAGTAGGAAGCTTTTGGAATTTGACTTCCCCTCTTAGCAATGTGAGAGACAGCAATATGGCAAATAAGGCATTAAAAGCCTAAAGAGATGGCTAGTCAAGTGAAGCTCAACTGCCGTGCACCACGGATTTTAAGTTTCTAACACTATTAGGGACCTAAAACACTGAGTTGTTACCTAACACATCGATTCCAATAATATGAATTGCAAAATCGTCTGAACGCTTGGTAATTCTCCCTTGTTGCTACCAAATCTGAATAGTATACTACCCCGGATGCAACTTGCAATGAATTCAACATGTCATCCCGCTCCCGCTGCCAAAGATCACACTCCCAGAGAACATGGTGTGCTGTTTGATCGAATTCAGAATTAGCAGTAGAACATTCGCATAAGGGCGACGGCACTAATTTAAACGAAAAGAGTTTAGCTTTAAAATTGCCATGTCCAGTTAAAAATTGCGCAACGGGGTGGTCTACTTCTAACCACTTTTTCTTTAATCTATCTCTTACCGATTGAAAGAACAGATACAAGTGGCGTCCTTTGGTAGAAGTTTCCCACCTTTCCTGCCATTCAGACAGCAATGTTTCAAATACTTCATTAATAGGTTTGAACAGTCTAACTATTTTTTCACGATCACGCGTTTTCAAGAAATCAGGGACCATATTTTTAGATGTATAGTACATTGAAGCGCGGCGTTGTACTTCTAAGTCTACCGGTAACACACCTGCTAGCACGGGTAGTGCCTCGGTGCTTACAGTTCTATACGACTTACATAAAAATATCAGAGCAAGGCGCTGGCTTTGAAGCAATTTACGACGTGCTGCACCTATAGTAGCCCTATCTGCCCACGCAGGTGAACCGTACGTAACACAACCTAAGTATGTGGCGGTATAAATAGTTTTTAACGTTTTGAAAGTTAATCCCCACGTAGAGGTAGAAATTCGTGTTAAGGCATAGAAATTCTTTTTTGCTTTTTCACCTACTTGCTTCATGTGCTCAATATAATTAAAATATAGTGATAAGTATATATAGACTGTTTGTTATTATGTAAGTTAGTCAGTCCATAGACGATAGAATATACACACGTTCCTGAAACCACTGGTCTTATTATAACCCGCAACAGTTCTACCAACTTATATCTATCTCCCTCTCAACTTCCGTTCGTCTAACTCGATCACACTTTTTGTAACGCTCTCGTCACGCATTCGCCTGCTTACTCCCCAAGTCAAGCGTAAAGAAGTTTTACTTCAAAAAATAAACTCATCCATATACAGGCTACAGTCGACGTTGCTTAACTTGATATCACAATAATTACATAAGATTACGAAATGGTAGTATTATCCTGTTCCACAAACTCGGAGTAGTAACGTCTTTGTTCGTAACTCCCAACTACGGCTGTGTATCTGTGCGGCGCGCCTGCGGTTAATATCACGCAGCCCGCCAACTTCTATCTACATTAGTAATTACATCGCCTATTATTTACACGAGTTTGAGAACGTTTGAGTTGATAGAAAATCCCTTTGAGAATCACTGTCGTATATCATTTTGACATAGATAAAATGTACTTTATTTTGTTTAACGCACTCTGAAGAATAGTGGTACATTCGGGTTTTTTATTACTCTTGAAGTGGAGGTTTTTCAAGTACTTTTATATAGGTTTTGCGATCGCTATTTTCATCCGACTGACAAAGAAAGCAGGGTTATGGTTTTCGAATATATATAGGTATATTTTTTTGGCACGGTCTAAGCCGCTTGACGAATTTCAACATGTGACGTGTCAATCGTCAGCTGTGAGGTGACATGGGGTACATTATTTCAACATTATGTGTCATTTGTAAAAAATATGAATATATCTAAATTACACTTACTCATATTTTTGCAAGAAAAAAAAAGAAAGAAAAATTGGCGCCATTTTGTGCTCGGCGAGGAAAAGAGATAGCAAGTATATTAAATCGCTGATAAGATAAGGATGGCGATAGTCTATATTCGGACCTACTTTACTTATTATAGCTAGGTATCCCAGCAAGAGCTGGAACCGATTCTATAGAAATATGACATCATTGAAAGTAAGTAAATAAATAAATATCAAATTAAAAATACTCTTGACTGTACCTACTTATTAATAAGCAGCAGGGTGACTTTTGACGCAATCGAAATAGAATCGAATCGAAATGAGATCGAATAGATGTCAAATGGTACTCTTGACATTGAAATCACCATCAAATCGAAATGAAATCGACTTGAACTCAAATGTCACTTTTGAATGGTACTTTTGAAGTTTGAGATCGCGCCAAAATCGAGAATGAGATCGAATTCATCTGTCAAAATTTTCGATTCCGCGCTTGGTATCGTGTTGTGTGGTTTTCTCATAGTTTTCTCAAAGTTTATTAAGTTTTCGCTTGTTTATTGAGTAAAGTGTATTTATATAGCGTTAAAAATTAAAATGGCAAGATTTGCTAGTATGTATCTTGATTGAAGAAGCTTGTCGTCTCGACAAACGACATCGCAGGAAGGCTATGATTAAAGCTCACTATGTGAGCGTGTTGGACTGGATGGATGACTGTGAATTTGTGAAGAATTACAGATTAAACAAAAGCCTCTTTTGGACTCTAGTGAGATACTTGACACCTTATTTACAATGACCGAAAATATCAAGTGATCTATCAATTATGTACAAAGTAAGTTAAGTTTTAGCACTTTTGCTATAGGATACGTATTAAAATAGTATCTGTACTTGCATGCTTTTAAGCAAGGAATAGAATAGCTAAATCTCTGTTTTTGTAACTTTCTAGTAATTTACATTATAGTCTCATTTTTGAGCTTCATGTAATCTAGCAGCATTTAGTCAAAACCTCTCATGATATTTCTTGTTTATTTACAGGTATCATTTTAGCCACAGGCAGGCAGCAATGGCACTACAATGTCTCTGCAATCTGTCTCAAAATGCATAAGAGAAGTTACGGTTGCACTAAATCATTCTGATATATTAAAATTATTAAGGTTCCTGGCACTTGAGAAAACAATGCAATTAAATTGAAGTAAGAACATTTTCTTATTATTATTTTATATAGTTGTTTCGGCCAACTGGCCAGGATATTATAAATATTTTTTTAAATGGAAAAATCCCACCTAGACGGGGGAGGTGAATTTTTCTATTTTTTTTTTAATTTATAAGAATATTTTTTTCTACACATTTTGATTTATTACATATTAGATTTCAGTCTACTAAGTAATTATAATGTTTTCTAAAGAAGTTGGCAAAATTACACTTTATATTAAGTAATTATATTTATTTTTTTCTTATTTTGCTTTATGCCTCAGGTTCTATGAAAAATACCAATTGCCAGAAACTATTAGGTGTATTGATGGAACCCAAGTAGCTATGGTTCGGCCATCAGAAAATGATGAGTGGTATTTCAATAAACAACATTACCAGTCTCGAAATGTTCAAATTGTAAGTAATTATTTTTGTATTGCAACTCCCTTATTGGGCTATAAAATTTATCTTGTGAACTAACAGTCACTAAATTTTATTAAACAAATCTAACTGCATCTGTTATTTGATTGTATATTTTTTCTGTGTGGCTAATAAGATATGTGAAACAGTTTACATGGACAAAGTTAAGCCTTAAACTTAATTCAATAAATTTATATTGCAGCACGAAGAAAAATATCTTACAAACCTATTAAGAGTTTTAAATGGCAATCGCATAGTTGTCTTTGAATTTACTTTTTGATTAGAATTTGTTAAACATCAGTTTTAATTTTTTTTTATTAATAACTTGTTTCTTGTTACAGATGTGATTTTGATTTAAATATAATCAGCATAGGTACATATCAAGCTGGTGTCACGCATGATTCATAGTTACCATCAACCATGAAGTGAAAAGTTTATTGCAGTCACAGACAAGACAAAGAGGAAATGGTGTGTTTATTTGGTGAGTTTATGTGTTATATGTATATACTTTTTATCAGTCAATTCTTATTAAATGTGTATTTTGTTTAATAATCTTCATTATAAAATTTTATTTTATTCCTACAACTGAAACTAGAAAGTTTACAATGAATATTTAACTTGACTAACAAAAATAATTTCGTCGTTTCAGGTGATTCTGGTTATGCACAAAGAGAGTTTATGATGATCCCAAAAGCATCACACAAAAGCATTACTTGTCTGCTTGTAATAGAGTGAAGGGGACCATCGATCTTCTTAATGCTCGGTGATGTCTATTGAAACAACCGTAATGCATTATAAGCCAGACCGAGTGGAAAAAATTATTAATGCTTGCACTGTGTTGCATAAAAAGAGGTACATAGGCAAGAATTACAGGAGTCGCACACAATATGTCATGCAAGCGGTTTGCGTCAGCAGCAGAGATAAACTGATGAGTTAAGAAGTGGCAATCTTGCTAGAGCACATACATGGACCCGTTATGACAGACCAAACGGTTTAATACATAAATAAATATTCAAACTACTGTTATGTTTTTATTATTAACTCATTTAATATACCCTTTAACAGAATCAATATTTTTTGTAATAGCATTATTTATTTTCATATTAACAATCATACATCTTAGTTGTTGATAGAATCAATACTATTTAACAAAATTACTATGCTAAAAACAAATTACTATTTCTTATCCTTGTAGTCGCACTATATCATATATGCACTCAAAAGTGCATAACACACTAAGCACATGCGATTATTGTTTTCGCCTCAATATCTACTAGGCGATCCCACTCATCTTGCAGATGTGAGCGGCCACTGATGTACAATGTCTACCAGTCTCACACCCTTGTCTGGCCCTTTCTCTTGACTATGTAGCAGGTCTCTGTGCTCTGTTGGGCTGCTGAAGACGTCGAGTAATATTTGTAGGATGGGATGGTGTCGATGCGTTGCTGAGTAATGGAAGAATTGGTGAACCCAAAGGTCTTGGTAGACAGGTCGACAGTTCATTGTGAACTACCGGGCTGAGAATCTGTTAACAAAATAAATATCAATTAATAGTACCACTATTACTATAAAGTTGTAAGTATGCTAGTTTACATGTAACGTAATCATGTAATAATTCCTACGCCAACATTGGCAGAATATGTTTGCACCATACAGCCTTGTACGATCATGTTAATACCGTATTCTGAGGAATAAATGAATCTATCTATCTATCTATCTGCTACCTCCTCCAGGAAGGCTTCCTGGTAACTCACACACTGGGGGAAACGACTATCATTAAAAGAACAGCCGGGATTGACAGCTTAATGTGCCCTACGAAGCACGAAGGAGTTCGCTATCAATATACCCATCCATGGACAGGCTACATTGCTTATTTTTATTTCCACTGTATTAAATAAAAAAAAACTGCCTTCCAAGAGTTCCATCACTTTGTTATCCTCAAAAGGAACTACAGGTGAATAATATCTTCTGTATCTGGGTGCTCTAATAAATAGAAACTTAAATGTATCAAAAGATAAAGAAAGAAGAGAAAAGCATAAAAAAATATTATACCTGAAAAAGTATGAGTTACTTACAACAAGAGGGACAGAAAATCCCATATCACGTAGTGGCAAAGCAACTGCCACACAACAAAGCTAACATCCGCTCCTCGATTGGGCTTATAGTGGGAAGAAAGTCCTTTCCTCGGCCAGTTTACAGCATAATTTTTGTCTGTCCAAAAACTGCAAAGGAAAGCGGTCTTTAACTTAGGATTATGTTCAATAAAAATGAATATATATTAACTACCTTTTGACACTACTGGGATAAAAAGGATCCTTCATGTTAATCCAGAGTATATTCATTCTATGCGCCAAGTTTCATTCAATCATTTTAGTGGATTCATCCATCCTCGCACACTTTTAAAGCTTTTAATAGATTTCATTAAACTTGCAGATTATTTTAACCGAAGTCAGTTAATACAGTTGGTTCCCTAAGACAACGGACCACTTCACCATCCTAGTCAGTTATCTTAGGGAACCAACCGTACGATAGACGAAGATATGGTAATTGCATTCTGTATTACTAGTCTACCATTTGGAATGGAGAGAAATATGATAGTCTACTAAATGAACTTACTTTAGCTCACCTCGCCCCATTTTTCACTGCACATCCTAATGAATTCTAGACCTTGGAGAACTCCTGCCATTCCCTCTTTGCCTCTTACTTTCCCATCGCGGTGCGCAAATGTCCTTTAGAAATTCCAGGATTTGTTTCCAAGCATTCCAGCAAAGATTGCATTTGTATCTGGGTGGGTTGCATTTTCTACAAAAAAACATATGTTTTATTGAAATATTAACATTGAAGATATCCCAATTTAAAAGTTTAATGTAGATCATAACTACAATAACTAAATAATTACCTTTTTACAAAAGCTCATTATACACTTGTACCAAACATTAAACAAACAAGAAATTAAAATTTCGCGGGAAAGAAACTTTATTTTGACATTTCGTAACATGACATTTGTTTGTTTTTAATTCACATTTTCCGTGTGTTGTACATTTTTTTTTCGAATATAAAAGGCTCTTACGTGACTTATGCACTATAAGTGAACTTATTTTCTTCGAGTCTAGAGAAATACGTATTAATACAATTTAATTATTATTAATTTCGGTAAATCGATAAAATTATTTTACAAGAAATTGTCAACGAAAACAGTCTAACTTTTGCCCATATGCCGGAAGTTACGTCAGCGTTTGATGCTAATACGATCCTAAATTCGATTTCGATTTGATTTCGATTCCGTTCAAAAGTACAAAACTTGAATCGAATTGAAATCAGATCGAACTCAAATCAAAATCGAAATCAGAATCAAATCAAATTCAAAAGTCAGCCCCCAGTTCTACTGAATTTGTACGTAAATGTACAGCCAGAGATATAGAATAATTATTTCGTAACCTTAGAAACGAAGAATCCCAATGGGCCGGATGTTAAGATACGAGTGAGCCAGGAGTGTCCTCGAATTGCTGCTTAAAAATTAACATACAAAAGGGCCTAATGGCGGAAACGAGAGGCTGACACAATTGGTATATCAACCAGTGTATCAACTGAGACAAATGTCATGTTTTGGCTCTGAGCGGGTACTAAATATTTCTGGACAATTTACACAGCGCCATCTAGTCCCAAATTAAGCGCAAAGCTTGTGTTATGGGTACTAGACAACTGATAAATGTACTCAAGTACATTTTTTTTTGTAAATATAATACTTATAATATGTAGTATATTTATAATATATAATATAATATAGATAGTTATAATAAATAGACATCCAGACCAAGACAAAGAGATATGTTCATGCACACAAATGTTCGTCTTGTGCAGGAATCGAAACCGCGACCTCTGAGTCTAAGTGACCATTGAGTGACCACCGAGCTCTAATTGTTTCTAATGGCATCATCAACCCATAGTCATCCCACTGTTGGGATACGGCACTGCGCCCAATCGAAGCGGTTTAAAGCATACTCCACGACGCTGCCCAACTGCGGGTTGGCGGAAGCCATTATTTTTAAGCCACCAGAATGGCCACTGATTTGGCTTAACGACTTTCACCTAATGACAACAGTCGGTACCGACGGCGTAACGTGCTTCAAATGGACTGCAGGGAAATACATAAAATGGGTTACGTGTCTGATTTGAATGTGTGTATGTTTGTGATCGTCGACTGTGCAACTACGAATCCTCAAATACTTCGGACACATTGTTCGGAACCAGAACTCCATAGAACGACTTATTGTCCAGGGGCAAGTGGAGGGCAAGCGGTCCAGAGGTCGATCACCTACGCGTTGGACAGACTGCATAAAAGCTGCCACACAAAATACTATGGTCCAATGTTCCCGTAATGCTGAAGACCGCAACAAGTGGAGGCGTATCGCGAGAGCTGCGTTATCCAGAGACGCATCATCGTGAAACCACGACCACTCTGTCAAGAGTGAACGACTGAGGAGGATGTTTGTGATACGTACATAATTATGTATGTATGCCCGATCCTATGTAACTACTGAAAACTGAATTAATTTTGAGTAACGCTGAGTATATAAATAAAAAAATTGCTTGTTTGCTTCAACAGGTCTCACGAATTTTCATACTTTTAATTTTCCAGTCAGGATAGCCTCTTTCAACAGAGCTTTAACTCGGTAGGGTGCACCACGTACAAGTGAGTTTGGCTGAGGTTCTAAAGTACGTGGTAAGTCTTTCAAACCTCAATGGGGTTACCCATGTGACAAAAATATATGCAGTTTAGTTACTTCTATGTTATTTGCGTGTCGCCGATCCCAAGGGCCAAGAATAAAAAGGAAACACTACGGATCGACACACAGGTGCTCTTCTAAGAAAACATGAAAGGGATCGACCTAAGGCCACGAGAGAAGACATTTTTTTTTTATATGAGCGGTGGCAAACGAGCATTTGGGTCACCTTACGGAAAGCAATCACCACCGCCTATGGAGATCAGCAACTCAAGGGATCGCCGATCCGTTGCCAGCCTTTACTCCTTCCTTTCTTTCTGGTGACCTCACTCACTTGCAGGAACACAACAATCCTCAAGGGAATTGTTATTTGGCTGCGGTATTATGTGAGGTGGAGGTACTTCCCCAGTCGAGTAGCTTAAAAAATACGTCATGCCCTACCTCTCTTTTCGCCAAAGCCTCGTTTGACAGTCAGGTTACACCACGTGTAGTTGAGGTTGGCTTTGGTTCAAGATGTTGATGAACTATTTATACCCCAAATTATATCGCTCTAAATAATAAGACCTCTGTATAAAAGCTTACAACGAACTAAGTAATATTAACTTGAAAGTTACGTGCTATTATCCAATTTTCTGTACAATAATGAAACATTCTTGGGAGATAAATTTTTAATCAACTTATTTCTTTGCTACATTATCAAATGAAGTAGTCAATTTTCAAGTATTGCGATATTACTTAAGCTGGAGTAACATTATTACAGTTGTTTTTGATATAACTTTATCTAAATTTTAGTCTAGTCTAACGAGCGAGCTAATTTGTAAACTTAATTCATTTTCTAATTGTGCAATGAAACCTTATCTCGATACGTTTTATTGTCTTTTAAATCTGGATTAGTTTACTGGGCTATTATAGAGCGTATTGTATATTGGAGTGAAAGTAACTCATCAACCTCATCTGCACGTGGTGTATCCTATTGACCAGCTAAAGTAACGCGAGTGTGACCTCGTGAGAGGGTCGTGCTCCTATAGTGGAGACTAAATGACCATGAATGATGATGATGCCTCCGGTGTTGTTAGCATCCATAAGGTACGATACCTGTTTGCCATCACACGAGCCGTGTGCTTGTTGCTATATTATGATATAAAAACAGTCATTCAGACCTATGGTCAATAAAAAAACCAACCTAACATATATTATATTCTATACAAAGACATTTCTGGGTTCATATGCGCCCGTATGAGATGTCCACACAACAATAATCTTGATTTTTTTTTTTTTATCAGATCTTCTGTATGGTGAAGGTAAGTTGATCAAGTTGCTCCTTTTATAATTTTACTACATATCTTTCGACAGAGCATTAATTACTGTAATTAGATAATTATTAACACGTAGATACGTGTACAACGTGGAGCTGAGGAGGTGTGTGGCGTCGCTGCGCGTGTCCGTCTAATCGGACATGCAAGTTAAGCAACGTCGCCCGTAGTCAGTCCATGGATGGGTTTATTTATCTTGAGCTTCTCCGTGCTTCGGAGGACACGTCAAGACGTCGATCCAGGCTGTTGTTATTAGATGACAGTCGTTAAGCCAAGTCAGTGGCCTTTAGGCGGCTTGAAAACCACTGACATCCGCTAACCCGCAGACGAACAGCGTGGTGGAGTGTGCTCTAAACCCCTTATCCCAAAAGTACCCTATCCCAAAAGTAGGATATTCTTTTTCTAGCCAAAGAAATCTTTTGGAGAATATTATATTTAGTAATTATTATAAATTAGTAGTCACATTCTCGTATCTGCTGTGTATGGCCGTGTGGTTTCCGGCAGAGTAGAATAGAATCACTCCGTCTCTTCCCGTGGATGTCGTACAAAGCGACTAAGGGAAATACATTATCAAACATCGATCAGGCTTCCCCCAACACGTCTGGCCAGCGTGGGGAGTGTAGGCCAAAACCTCCTTCTGTCTTTTGGACGGACGAGGGAGGGTCGTGCTCCTGTAGTGGAGACTAAAATGACCTGATGATGATGATTCTCGTATCTCGAGCTATCTCGGCGCTTCTCGCCTGGAGTTTAAGGGTTATCAAAAGCGGTGCAGATTGTGAACCTTTTACATACTCTCTTATTATATTTGTATTTCATATATAGGCGTTGTTGTAAACAATACATAAATTACACCGGCAAAGCGTGTGCGTTCCGTGTATCGTAGAAGGCAAATAAGGTAGTTGTTCGTCGGCAGCCGATCACAAAGGCCCGCATACGGGCCGTGACAAACACTCTGCTACTCTGGCCGCCTAATTGGAGCCCGTTTGTATATTTTATATAACTCTGATAATGAACAAGGGTATTTAACTGACAGCCTGCTATATTAGAATATAGATACTTGAGCCATTTTTAGGGTTCCGTACCTCAAAAGGAAAAACGGAACCCTTATAAGATCACTTTGTTGTCCGTCTGTCTGTCTGTCTGTCTGTCTGTCTGTCTGTCTGTCTGTCTGTCTGTCAAGAATTTCTATGTCGAGAATGCGTGGAGGTATCAAGCTGAAATTTGAACTGTATACTCAGGTCTACGGTCCCATGAAGTTGTAAAAAAATCACACTGCTAAGTTTACGTAAAAAAAAGTTACGGCCGTTTATTCAGCAAAAAACGCATATTTCGAATTCTCAAGGGAATCAAAACCTATAGGGTACTTCCCGTTGACCTAGAACTATGAAATTTGGCAAGTAACATCGTTATAGACTACAAGTACAGGAATAAATCTCAAAACTATACGTTTGTAAATAGATCTTAAAAAATAGGGAGTCTATATTTTTTATAGGGTGTCGAAATTTCAAATTGAAACTACTAGTGAACTAGTAGTTTCAATGGGGTATCCTATGAAAGGGCTTGATGTACACATTGCAAAATATATTTTATTTATTTTTTTCGACGCATTATTTCTTATTTATAATGAAAAATATCAAATTTAATATTGATACTACGTACGGAACCCTCGGTGGGCGAGTCCGACTCGCACCTGTCCGGTTTTTTTTTATATGAGAGGGGGCCAAACGAGCATGTGGGTCACCTGGTGGGAAGCAATCACCACCGCCCATGGAGATCAGCAACACCAAAGGGTCGCCGTTCCGTGGCCAGTCTTCTAATTGAAAAAAAGATATATATACTCGTACTTGGCATACTACTCCCGCGTAGCCCACGCGCGCTGTCTAACACTGCTCCATAAGTATTTCTGCTAATAAAAGTAAACTAGGTTAAAGTGCTGCTTCCTAAGTAAATGTATTTGTTTATTCTTATGGTTTATCTGACTACGGAAAAGCCAAAATGGAAATGATTTTAGCAATGTCGACGGCTCCGGAGAATAAAATGATAAATGCAAAAACACAACTTTACAGGAGAGGCAAAAAACATATAAACTGAGTTTACTCCTCTTGGGTCCAAGGGAGAAACTTGGGAGTTGTATGTAATGATAGCTAATTTTTTGAGTTATCATTTTAATTAGTAAATATTGTATATTATGAAACAGAAATTAAGATATTTTGATGAATTGCATATTAGACGAAATTTTATGATTAACTAGTTTTGTTAATGTGCACTTATAATATTATTCTAATTTAAGACTCGTTAATAAAAATATCATAAAATATATTTGTCATCATATTCTACAATATACGAACTTTCCAACGATGTCAATAAAGATATATTATCATTTTTTTCTTAAAAATATTCACTTATGAATTTACGATAAGAGTAACTTATATTATTTTTATGGGTATGGAAATTAAACTATTTTAAGATAATTAAACTTTATTTATTTTGGCAACAAAATTGAAACTACTAAAAATAATAACAAAAAGTTTTTATGAAAATAAAACTTAAACTTAACAATTATTGGTTATTTTTTAAATGGTCTACCTATAAAAAACGTTGTTCTCTAGGCTTAAATCATAGAAACATAATACAATAATAGCTCCCGAATAAATCAACCTATAATAATCAGTCTGTCATTTTAATCATTCAACTTCAAAAAATATTAGTAAAAATAAAAAAAACAACAAAAATCTTGATCAATCTTCATCAGCACAGTTATCATAATTTGATCCTTCTACCTCATCAGCATATTTTAAACATTCATAGAATGCATGATAATAGGTTGGAATGTCATTTGATTTACAAAGACTTATGAGATCAGAATGTAGGGCTTTGCTGATTAGCAAAATCTCCGTGTATGCATTCTTTAAATCAAGACTGCCACTAGAATTAGATGAATTTGAAGCTGCATGCCTAGTACCCCGTTTGAATCTTTGTTGCCGCTCAGTATTAAGTACAGAATAATCAGAATCAAAATCGTATTTAAACCGCAATATGGATGGTTCGGAACAGGTTACATTGACTTCCATTATTTTAGACCACATTATTTTTTTACCATCGCCATCATGACTCCAGTTTTTATCGTCGAGTAATTCCTTTATGTTGTAAAAATCTTGTTGTAGCATTTCTATAATAATGTACTTTTCACCGTTTACTTTGGCATTGGTAATAATTGCGTATATTTGATCTGGAGTGTACACAACTTGGTTTTTCATTTCGCGTTCTATATTAGAGTGCATCGAGTCCGTTTTCGTGTTAGCAGTTTTGTTTTTTTAGTAGTAGTAAATGATGACGAACCTTCGCCTACACTTGCAGAACCTTCGCCGACACTTGTGGAACCTTCGCCTACATTTGCAGAACCTTCGCCTACACTTGTAGAACCTTCGCCCTCACTTGCAGTAAAAGTTTCAGGTCTGGAGTTTATATCGAGAGTTTGACAGGCAGTTAAGGTAATATCGCCATCATCTACTCTAGTTAAAATATCTGTCAATTAGAATTTGAATTGTTTTCAGGCTGTAATTTGTTCATATCAACTATGGCTACAGTGTCTTCACGGTGGTTGACCTCAGACTCAGGTTCGTCGTGTCCATCGTTTTCTTGTGAAGTACAAGCTATTTTGTTAAACATAATATTTAAACAACGTTTTGTGATACGTGTTTTTCTATAATTAACATCGAGTTGTTTGACAGAAACATGTGCCACTGAAGTACTTGCCTTTGTGAAAGATTTGGGTGTCTCTATTAACTTATCAGATTTGTATATAATTGAAGGTGATGCAACAAAGTCGACATTTTCGTTCAATATGAAGGACACATTGGAAACACTCGAAGGAGTTTTTAAAATATTTTCAGTAGCTACTGTTAATTAATCAGAGTCTCCTCCTAAACTTGATGGACTCTTACTAAGTCTATGTTTACCAGGACTTGGCACATACTCTGATACGTCCGGCGAGAAGTCAACATCAGTATGTTCATCGTCTCCGTCACAGTATTGTTTGATCGGCAATTCTGAAATCAATTAACAAAAATTTTAAACATTTGCTATAAGCCTTACTATAAACATCCATAAATATCAAACTAAATAAACGGTAGATACAAAGTTAAACGTACCTCTTAAATTATATTCACGGGTATTTGATGCTTCTCCTTGTTCTGCGGCTGCGTTTTTCATTAATATCTCTGAAAGTTAATAATAATAATATGCACACAGTCATATTCATACATCGACCTCTAGTCCCAAACTAAGCGAAGCTTGTAATATGGGTAAACATACATACAACAACGGATAAACATACTATACTTTTTTTGTAAATACATACTTATACTTAATACATAGAAATTACACCTAGACCTAGGACAAACCTTTGTGGGCCACACAAAGTTTTATCCTATGTGGGAATCGAACCCACGACTCTCGTGTTTAGCAGTCACATACACATACTACTGGACCACCGAGGCAGTTTATTACTCACTTTAATGTAAATCGATCTGATATATAGTTACAGAAGACAACATTCATTCATAAAAATATCATACGCTATTCTAGCCTCAAAAAAAATGCAGCCACGGTTGACGTGTCATGCAGTACCTAGTCAACACTACACCAGCTAGTTCCAAACTAAGCAGAGATAGACTGACGTATATAATAATACATTTATTTTAAAAATGCAAAAAAACACTCAGAAGCCCAGACCCAGACAAACACTCATATTTATAAAATTTTGTTTAACTTTAGCGGGAATCGAACCCGCGGTCTCTGTGCAACAAGCTTAGTCTTAGTAGTGACGAATTTAATTTGTAATTTCAAAATATAATTTCAAATTGAGCCATTTACCTAATACTTAGGCTTAATAATCTTCAATTAAATCGGATACGTAGCAATGTTTGTATAGTATTAATTTTAAAAGTTACCCTTGAACATAACACAACATTTTTGTACTTAATAAAAACTCAGAGCTAAGTACTTACCTTGTTCACAACGTTCTGGTTCTGGATTAAGACTCATCATCATCATCATCATCATCAGGTCATTTTAGTCTCCACTACAGAAGCACGACCCTCTCTCGTCCGTCCCTGACGGAAGGAGGATTTGGCCTACACTCCCCACGCTGGCCAGACGGGTTGGGGAGGCCTGATCGATGTTTTATAGTGTATTTCCCTTAGTCGCCTTGTACGACATCCACGGGAAGAGACGGAGTGATTCTATTCTAGTCTGCCGGAACCCACACGGCCCTTCATTAGGTCTCGTACATTAGCTCACGGTTCATACGGCAGAGAGAAACAACAACACACTTCGTAGTTTCACACCTAACAGCGATGTTAGGCTAAGAATGCATTAGCAAACGCGCTTAGATGTTTTTGAACGAGAATAAAATGACAAATGCGGTTATCATTGCGGCGGTAACTATTATTTACGAGAATAGTATGTTAACTACAGATATTATTCATAGTTAAGAAAAAAAAATTTGCTAAGAATATAATATTGTTTTATTCGTGTAAATTGTTATATCAAAAAAATCGTTGAATAAAATAATAACATTTTGTAACTTTTGAAATAATCATAGAAAAAATCGGAAAAAAAATATGGAGATGCATTATCACGTCAGGGTATCGAATATGCCATAACATTAAAACTATGATTATAGCCATTATCATTTTGTTCTCCGGAGCCGACGATGTATGGATGTATGTATGTGTGTATCTTTGTATATTATATGTAAGTATGTTTCTTATAGGCTGGGTAACATGGGTTATATTTTAACCGACTTCACAATAGGAGGAGTCCATTTACATTTTAGTATTTTTTCCGTAGTGGGGTTTATAGGTTTTTAAACATTTTCTTGTTAAGTTAGGTTAATCGGCTGTGGAGCTTGCCAAATAAAAAGTCATACATATACTCTAGTTATATTAGTACATGTGAATCATTAAGACTCAGGGTTTTTCTTGAAGCTGCTGTTTGATGGATCTTCTCGATGTTCACAAAATCACTCAAAGACAATTTAATATGAACAGCTTGTTGGAGCGCGCTGGCTCCCGATTGGCCAGCAATATTACCGCTGTCGACCATTTTGGTCTTAGGCGTCTCTACTTTTCTCGACTCGATGTTATTGTAGATAAACGTGAATAATGAGGAGAAGTAAGGATCTGTTCATTGATTGTGGAAAAGAAACGAAAATGAGAAAACTATACGTGTTGTGCTGACAATCAATACTCGAGGAGCCCGGTGGTCGAATGGTTAGCAATGGCCACACATAACAGTTACCTAGTATGTTGGTAGTACAAGGTTTGCTTAGTTTGGAACTGCATGGCCGTGTGTAATTTGTCCAGGAATATTTATACATTATCATTTATTCCTCATTTTGCTCCTTTTTTTACATTTTTAAATATAAATAAAATATTAAAAAAAATACATTTAAAAATATAAAAAAGAGGGGCACCCGCCGGTAGTGGAGCGAAGACCCAAACTACCGGTGGTCAGGGCTCCTGAGTGAGGAATCTTCTCACAATGCGGGCCGTGTCCAGAAGAACCGCCTTCTGCATCTGGTTCTTGACCCAACTGCCTAGCGTGAGCCTCTCGAGGTGATGGTCGAGGCTCTTAGCTATAAGTCCATTTACTGACACGACTATCGGAACAATAATCGTTGAGTCCATATGCCACATGTTGGTAACCTCGTGGGCCAAGTCTAAGTACTTAGAAAATTTCTCTTTCTCGGCCTTCACGAGGTTCTCATCATGGGGAATGGTGACGTCAACGAGAATTGCACGGTTCGTCACCCGGTCTAATACCACAATATCAGGTCTATTTGCGAGAATAGTCCTGTCAGTGATAATAGACCGGTCCCAGTAGAGCGTGACACTACCGTTCTCGAGAAATGGCGCAGGTGCATACTGTAGTATGGTACTTCAGAGCTCACAAGGCGATATTTAAGAGCAAGTTGCTGGTGTATAATCCTAGCTACTTGATTGTGTCTATGCAAGTACTCACCGTTAGCAAGATGAGAACAACCGAAAACCATATGCCTGAGTGACTCACCGGGACGGTGACATGCTCGAAAGATGTCGACTGTACCGTCCTTCAGGATATATTTCCGGTAGTTATTCGTCTTGATAACTTCGTCCATAATTGCATAGACAAAACCTTCGGTTTCCCCAAAGAGGTCACCGAAACATAGCCAGGTCACCGACGCGAGCGAGTCTACATCAGGCCCATTATGAGCCCGGTAGAATCGCCCAAATAGCTCCTTGCTCATCCATATATCCTTGCAGCCCTGAGTGGTAAGCACAGCTGATTTACGCCAATTTCGTTTGCCAAGGATAGTGGTGTAAGTCCCTTATCAACTGCTACCACGTCGCGATGCATCCCACCATAACAGTTTAGAAAATATTCCCTGAGATTGCACACCTCACGGTTGTGTAGGTTTTTGGCATTTAAAAAGCCACGATCCCCACACTTCCGTGGGATGTACAATCTCATCACTGATGATCGTGGGTGATGCATGCGATGCTTCGTAAGCAGTTTTCGGACCTTTACATCCAGGGCATCCAGTTCAGCCTGACTCCATCTTAGTATGCCGAAGGTGTATATCAACAGGGGCATAACCCAACCGTTGAAGGCCCGAACCTTATTACCACCTGACAACAGACTTTTTAGGACTTTTGTCAGGCGACCAAAGAATCGGTCCATCACCGATTGTTTTATGTCCCCGCCGGCTATACTTAAAGACTCCGACATACCAAGATATTTGTAGGTTTCGACTTCAGAGAGAGATCTGAGAGACATTGTCTCTGAGAGTTGCAAACTCTCCGAATTTGCAACTCTACCCCGCTGAACATGTATGACCGAACATTTGTCAACGCCAAACTCCATACCAATGGCGTTACTGAAAGTTTCGGATACTTTAAGCAACTCCACAAGGTCTGGTTTGTTTGGTGCAAACAACTTGAGATCATCCATATACAGCAGATGAAAAATGATCTCACCCTCTCTATGAAGTCGAATGCCTAACTTTGAATCCCTTAACAGAGTGCTAAGTGGGTTCAGAGCCAGGCAGAAGCATAACGGGCTCAGGCTGTCACCCTGGAAGATATTTATTATTATTTATATATTTATTATTATTTATGTCCAATGTCTCTTAATATTAATTTTAGTTCTGAATGCTAATCCGTCTGACGACTATAAATCCACCCATATCAGAAAAACCTTCCAAAGATATACCCAATAATTTGAAGTCAAACCTACTCGTACATATCTGTCCATGAGTTATCACTCGTGATGCTGGGTTGTCTCTCGCAGTGGCGTGTCCATCAAAGTTATGATACAGACGTCAAGCACAGCCTGTGGCCTGGTATATCGGCCGGCTGTCGCTGCAATGGAC
Organism: Hypsopygia costalis; assembly: GCA_937001555.2. Lineage (NCBI taxonomy): Eukaryota > Metazoa > Arthropoda > Insecta > Lepidoptera > Pyralidae > Hypsopygia > Hypsopygia costalis. Next base: position 33,323,114 of record OW443329.2, read on the forward strand.
TGTCGTAATTTACTGACGCATCAGTACTTTAATTGACTAGGATACAGTATTTAGAGAGTAAGTAGTAATATTGCACTTGAAATCGGAGGATTTCAAAGGCGTAGGAATCATAGCACTAACGAATGGAAAAACTGGGATCAAGGAGTTATAAGAGATAATGATAATGACGATGAATAGGATAATATGTTTAGTGCTGAATATTAAAAAAGGTAATAAATAAAAACCGGCCAAGTGCGAGTCGGACTCGCGCACGAAGGGTTCCGTACCATTATTTACAAAAACGGCAAAAAATCACGTTTGTTGTATGGGAGCCCCCCTTAAATATTTGTTTTATTATTATTTAATTATTTATTTTTAACGTGATTATAAAACTAAATATTATGTGAGTATTTCAAACGTCTGCCTATTGCCGTTATCAAACGCAAGCAAAAACAAGCAAAAAAAAATCACGTTTGTTGTATAAAAGCCTCCGTATATATTTATTTTAATCTATTTCTTAGTATTTGTTGTTATAGCAGCAACAGAAATGCATCATCTGTGAAAATTTCAACTGTCTAACTATCACGGTTCATGAGATACAGCCTGGTGGCAGACGGACGGACGGACGAACAGCGGAGCCTTAGTAATAGGGTTCCTTTTTACCCTTTCGGTACGGAACCCTAAAAAACTATATGTGCTTGAGCACACGACAGAAGTAAAAACATCATTTCTACCTCTGTCTCGCTCCCTTCCTGCGATCTTTACCCGAACGAGCGTTACGAGCACGATGCGTTGCATACACGAACATAACTGGTGAGTCTCTTTTACAAGCCACAAAAGAGCACAACGCGACTAAAGAAAGTTCTGCTTCAAAAATTGTGCCGTAGCTGGACGCCTGGTAAAAATGAACGATCAAAACTATTTCAATTAAATAACAACATACTTGGTATAGGTAACTTGCTATAGGTAACGAGGTAAGCGCAGTGTGAGAGAGGTGAGATCACCCGAGCAAAAAGACGATTAAAACGTAGCGTTACGACACGTAGCCATGCTAACAGCCGACCCGACTTGCCGCATTAAATCCTGCATCAATAATAAAAATTCTTACATTTCTTTTAACAAAGTTTATTATCCCCTCAAATTAGCTGGCATTTGATACTACAAGCGGGTAGCTAAATATAATTTATTCATACACTGCGGTAAAACCAAATAAGTTATGAGTGTAATTTTAATGAACACTGTACAATGCAAATTTAAGCGGTTGCCTGCTATCTCCATTCTCGATATATGCCGCAATGAAGGCTGAACATTAGAGGTGCAGATAATACCTTCTCGGGACTGCATGCAATAAGTATCTCGTGAGGTAACTCAATACTTTACAAACGGCTGATCATCTACCGGTTTTCAAATGTAATCTACAAGTACTACTAGTATGAGTGTGGTATAAGTTCTATTTTGCAGCTAATAGACTTTTTTTTATTAAAAATATAGTATTTATATCTCCCCAATCCCACAGATTCGCCGCACAGATACCCCAATGCTTGAAGACTAAAGTCTTCAACCAGTGCGTCCTCCCTGGAATAACACATGGTGCAGAGACTTGGACACTGACCATCGGACTGGTCCACAGGTTAAAGGTCGCGCAACGAACGATGGAGAGGGCTATACTCGGGGTTTCTCTGCGGGATCGAATCCGGAACGAAGAAATTCGACGGAGAACTAAAGTTGTCGACATAGCCTTCAGAGTTTGCAAGCTGAAGTGGCAATGGGCGGGTCACATCTGACGAGTAAGTGATGGCAGATGGGGGAGGAAGGTATTAGAGTGGAGGCCGCGCATAGGACGACGAAGTGTTGGGCGCCCTCCCTATAGATGGTCCGATGACCTAAAGAGAGCGGCTGGGAGCGGCTGGATGCGGAAGGCGGAGGATCGTATCTGTTGGAAAGCATTGGGGAAGGCTTATATCCAGCAGTGGGTAGATACAGGCTGATGATGATGATGATGAATCCCACAGATATAACCCAATACTTGAAAACCAAAGTGTTAAATCAGTGCGTCCTCCCCGCTATGACCTACGGTGCAGAGACTTGGACGCTGACCACTGGGCTGGTTCATAGACTAAAAATCGCACAGCAAAGGATGGAGAGGACCATACTTGGAGTTTCTTTAAGGGATCTCCGGAACGAAGAAATTTGACTGAGAACCAAAGCGGTCGACATAGCTCTCAAAGTCAGCAAGTTGAAGTGGCAGTAGGCTGGCCGCATCTGCCGAGTCAGCGATGTCTGTTGGGATGTCTTCTAAAGTGGAGGCCATGACCAGGGCGACGAAGCGTAGGATACCTTACTAAATGAACCGACGACCTGAAAAAAGTGGCTGATATCGGTTGGATGTGGAAAGCGGAGGATCTCATAATATGGTAGAAAGCATTGTGAAAGACCTATGCTCGACTTGGCGGGGGCACTACCGTGCCTCCAGGTATCCAGCAGTGGGTAGATACAGGATGATAATGATGATTCAATAAGATAGCTGTTCCGAGTTTATGTGTCGTAACTGTCAAATTAGTGTACCGAATTTGATAATCAGTATGATCCTAGAGATACAACGATAAAAAACAAAACGAGTATAATATTTTGTGTTATTTATTTTAATTTTCCATTCCAAACACATACGTATCGGATCAGACGTTTATGAAAATTGAGATACTTAGACAATATATTTTTTGGTCGGTGACGATGGCCACGTGCCAGCTGCAGCGCTGCCTACGTAGCGTGTAGCTCGACCCGGCCGTGCAGTGCTTTACGTAGCGGCACGTGGCTACGATTCCGTAGCCCCGGTCTACAAACATTTTTGGATCAGGAAATAGTTCATCTGCAATATTGTGCTGTTTAGTTTGGAGATAAATTGTATTTTTACGTTTTGCAATAGTTGGAAATTTTTTGACACTCATTCTTTTCATTCAATATTAGGTAACTAGGCTCTTATTACACTACACTACATTATAGTAATATACGCGAGAGCCTATAATGGACAAGGTAGCGAATTATTTATTTTTTATTTTAGTAAATTAAAAATAGGTGTGTAATTAGCTCACTAACAACAAAAACAATTCACCTGCACGTGGTGCACCTTGTCTACTAGTGAAAAAGACTCTGGCGAAAGGGAGGCAGTAGGCTATAGTAACCGCTTTACATCACCGTGCACCGTATGCTTGTCTAACACCAATCTTGTATTGAAAAAAAAAAAGTAAATGAGTACCCAAGTAGATCCTCTATCTACTAGGATCTACAATCTCTATCCACACGTGGGTCCTCGGATTCGTTCGTCCCCTTTGAGTACTCATAATTCTACACTTTTGTCTCCACTCCTGCCTCGAATGTGGCACATGAATATGCGCTTTGAACTAAGTCGGCAAATTAGTCTCAATGCAAAATCAAGACCATTTCACATTTCCAATCACAGTTCCTATCACAAAGGCATATTGACTATCAATTAGCTACCTAGAAAGGTGATTAGCTCTCCATTCGGTCGACGTCGGGGTCTAATTACTAAGTTTCTTAGTGCCTAAACAATGTAGCCTTCTGAAGGACTATGGACCTTAATCGGGCTGCTTTAACGGATCGCTGGAGTTTGTCAAAACCGTGGTCCATTAGTATATGTCAAATTACCCAATTTATTAAGTAGATTGAGTAATTATGCGAGATTTAAACTAGCGACAATAAAATAATACTTCGTTAATTGATTTAGATGTTATTCTGCGCAAGTCAAATTTACTATTTGCGTGCTTCAGCCACCAATTAGTTTATGCCAACTACTGCCAGCCGGCACCCATCCACTACCGTTAGTAGATGCATGCGGCTGCCGTGGCTACTTTGGTCGTCACTGCTTCAACTGCTGCGGTCGACTCGGCGAATCTCCGACATCTGAAACGGAAGAACCGTGCGACTGCTGCCGCCCCGACCGCCGTGGTCGTCTCTGCGACACGTGTTTCGCCACTTCGCCTCTATGTGAGGCATTACCAGGCGATCTGTAGATGTTAATGGTTAGAATTACATGTTGTTATGTAAATAATACTTCATTTTATTTTTTGCCAGTATTTTAATATCACGATGGGTGCGAAACGTAGCTTGTATGTTCATTTTATACTAACAAAATATGGACCGGAAAGGCTGAAATAAAGTGTCCTATTTTATTTATAAACTATACGCCACTAACGTAGCATTTCCATGAATTTGGTGATAAAATTCACTCGCAGAAACGCCGCATTCCTCAAAAGTATTGTTATTTGGCTATGTGAGATGGAGATTGTTGATACTTTCCCAGATGAGATGGATATGCTCTACCACTTATTCATCAATGCCGCGTTAGTTAGTCAGCAAGGTGCACCATATGTAGACGAGGTTGGCTTAGGACCAAAACACAATGGTGGGATTAGTTTACTATTTCTTGTATTTTGTTTATATTATTGTTATTTTTCACAATTCAGTAATTACGACGACATACGAAATATTTTTCTGCAACAAAACTTTTTCGTCGCTCACTAGAGCAGGACTTAATATGGCAGCCTTTATTTAACGGTTTCTCGTTAAAAATAACCCTTTTTTCGTCAGTAAACATTGTACCACTTAAATATAAGCAGCTCTTCCCAGCCACTTCATGCGAAGGCTTCCGAAGCTTAATGTAGGTTGCTTGTTTCACAATAACGGGCTGTGTCGCCACAAAGCGATGATAGGGTTTTATCGCCGCGAGCCACGCGGACTCGCCGAAGAATATCATATTCACAACCCACGTACCACTGTGTACCACGGTTTCGGAAGACGACAATTTTTACTGGCGACGTACATTGCTTCATAAACATGACGTTTTCGTGGCAAAAAAATACAGCTATGAGGGAATGTGGCGGAGAATGCTTTAACCTCTTCGATTGAAAGAAATTTTCTTTATTTAATTGATTCAGGTGTTATTTTGCGGAATTCAAATTTACAGGCAATTTGATCTACACTACTACTTTGCGTGCTTCCGCCACCAATTTCAAATCAATTTTGTCAATAAGGGATGTCAAATTGAAAAACTGTCTACTTCTACTATATTATTCTGATTAAATTCTTTGTGAATTTGGAACTCAGCCGTAGTTTGCAGTGATCTTGGATCCCCCAGACCTGCAGTGGACTTCACTGTTTTTGCATTTTTGTGGTCGTCGCTGTTAATGTTTGTTACACAGGAGACACAGTGATGGGAATGTGAGGTTGCCTGTGAGCATGAGTATATATCACATGCAAAAACAACACTATCTAGTCACTGCAGTAATAACTTGTTTTAAATAATAGAAATAACTCATTGCAACATAGCGTTTTATTTAACCTAGATACTTTTGGTGAAAAAACATTACTGAAGCAGAAGGACGAAGCAATGTTAAGAATCTGTCCAACACAGCCCGAAAGGAGACTATGCACATAAATTGTACGCGGTGGCTAGCGCTGAATAATTTTAGGAAAATTATTATGCTATAATTTTTATATATACTTTTTTCCCATATTACATTTTTCTGAAAAATAATGCCTTAATTTTTGAGCTGTACGTTGATATATATATTTCTACGTGGAATATTTTCTGATAATTTTCAAAAATTACCTATCAAATAAAATCTATTTTACTTATATTATTTCCAACTCATCAATGTACTTTTTTTTTTATGAAGTAGTATAAAAAAAAAAAGTACATTGATGAGTTGGAAATAATATATATATATAGGTGGCAGACAAGCATACGGCCCGCCTGATGTGAAGCGGCTACCGTAGCCGTATTAACGCTCGCAACATAATATATCACTTGCGCGCCGCCACCCCCGCTGCCAGCGCAGCATCTCCTCCTTTTCTGGTGACCTCACTCACTAGCAGGAACACAACCCTCAAGGGAATTGTTATTTGGCTGCGGTATTCTGTGAGGTGGAGGTACATTCCCCAGTCGGGTAGCTTACAATTACGCTCCCTACCTCTCTTTTCGCCAGAGCTTCGTTTGTCAGTCAGCAGGGTGCACCACGAGCAGGTGGCTTTGGTTCAAAGATGTTGATAAACCACTTACACCCCAAATTTCTTCTTACTTACGTACTTCATCAAATAGCGCAATGTAAAGCAAACAAGGTACAGTCGTGTTTATTGTCGTCGTCACGTGTTCTCGAAACACAAAGCATGTTGTCTGACGAAGTGAATGCTTATATTTTTAGAAACGAAGCAGATAATATAAAGACAGTATCTTAATATTGTATAGCTAATGTATTAATTTCAGAATCAAATCTCATTGTAATACAGTATTGAGGTCACTCAATACTGTATTACAATGAGATTTGATTCTGAATATATGTCAATATATCTGTGAGTTTGAACTTTCAAACAGGCGAGCTCTAATTTCGTCGTCGTCGCAAATCTTATTCATTTCACTGCTGAGATACAGGTCTCCCCTCGATTGAAGGAGGTTTAGAGCATACTCCACCACGCTTCTCAAATGCGGGTTGGCAGGGATACTTTGTATAAACACTCCCAAAAAGAAAAATTGCTCGCGCGCCGCCAACTCTACTGCAAACGCAGCAAACTCGCACGAACACAACAACCCACAAGGGAATTGTCATTTACCCTAGCCTTTAGTATTTTGTAAGTTGCCTACAAAATACGCTATCTCCTAGCTCTCTTTTCGTCAGAGCCTCGTTTGTCTGTCAGCAAAGTGCACCACGCGCAGGTGGGGTTTGGTTCAACGGTGTTGATGAACCACTTACATCCCCATAACGATGTTTACGATACAGCAGTATGTCGCAGTTATGACACTGTTACACTAAAATACGGTGTCGGAGCCAGCCCGACATGGCACCGGCGTAATCATTGTCGCCGCGTCTCTCGCGTTTCCTACGGAACCAATTTGCTCTCACCTCGCTCTCGAAATTTCATTTGAGTTTGCTAAACTGCAATTTCTATCAGCTAACGTTTGATGTGTTTTGCGCGCTCCGTGATTAATTTAATAATGATAAATTTTATATTCAGTTTAACAACGTTGTTTCACACAATAGGAGTAGATTATTACATTTCACATAGGTATACAATTTAATCGTTAAATACACTTTAACTTCGAAAGTTCAGTGTATTTAACGATTCGCAGTATTCTCTTCCTTAGTGTGCGTCAATGAAAACAGGTCTTAAAAACGACTCCGCTGACGTTTTCATGCATATTACGAACATATATTTTTTTTAAGATAAGATACAGTCAAAATATTTATTTCTTAACTTAACTTAATAATACCCCAGATATCTATATATATTAGCTTCCCGGACATACTTCGTTCTGTCAAAAGTTAAGTTTTATTTTTACTATTGTCCACTCAATTTTTATATTTTCTCTTTATTAAAACGTTACAATACAATACAATACAATATTCTTTATTGCACCAAATGACAGATTTTACAGAGGTATTAAGCTAATAAAAGTACAAAAGGCGGTCTTATCGCTAAGCGATCTCTTCCAGACAACCTTAAGGTAGAGGAAACGAGAATGATAGAAAACAAATGGGAGGCGCACAAACTACATAAACATATCTAAATACACATACACATATAATACATACGCAATATAACAATACGAGTACATACACAATAATATAATTATAGTATATACAAACATTACATATACTAAATACCAGCTAAGATATATACATAATAAGTACAATATAGCGACTGACCAGAGAATAAAGGAAAATAAAAGAGAAAAAGATTACACAGGAACAAGTGAGAGATAGTGAGCTTTCACAAGATTTTTAAAGTGAAACGTTCCGTGTGTCTTAAGGAAAATACGAAAAAAAAATACCCCTATTGGTCGAGCCGTTCTCGAGTTTTGCGCTTAGCAATATTAATTTTTATTTATTTAGATTTATGAGCAATATATATATTTTGGCGGGCCATATTGCCAGGAAAAGGAGAGACAATCTTGGAAAGCTATAAATAACTAGCAAAATCGAGGGCAAGGTGTGATCAGGATCGATCCACGCTCAACACCACTGTTTGCGCGGTTCTCCATACTGCAGCAGATAGAAACAAATGGCGTAATATTGTCCGCACGGGATATAAGACATCACGACCCTCACCAGCGATTGACACGACTAGAAGAGGACGAGGAGTACGTGATGCACTCCGGCGCAAAAGCTTCATTTAGCTTTTGCGAAACAGAAATAAGTTATTTTAAGCTTGACTGTGAAACTACTTCCTTACAACAATGACTTTGAAGAAAGTTGGATGCAATAACAAAACTATTGAAGATTGCTGTATACCTGAGAGAGGGAGGTTATCAGGTGTAACCCCGGATACTGCGTTAGAAACGATGGTAGCAGCAGACTAGTATTACTCCTCATATAACGAGCATACTGACGCTGTGATAACTGCTTTAAAGAGGGCGGGCTGTATGTTTGTTAGATAAACGACGAGAAAAAAATGTTTTTAACAAATGTTAAAAAAAACCCTTTAATCGTCATTTGTTGCATTTTTATTAATAAATAGAAGATGTGTTTATAAGTTTTATAACAAAACTATTTCCATTATCCTCATAATCATTATACTTGATTTGATATTATTAAAAATTTAAGTCAAAATGAAACTTGGGTAAACATTTTGTCTGTGTGCCAAATTAAAGAGAATATAAAAATAAATTATTTATATATTACAGTTTCAATTAAAGATATATCCAGAATGAATTGTAAAATTGGAAGTATTTCATAAAACGACATTTATTTGCATCAGAGATATTACGGAGCAGAGAATGGAAGCGGTTTGCGGTTGGCTGTAGCACTTTGTAGCGGTGTAGACCGCGTAGCACGTAGCGCCCCAACTACGTGCAGAGGTGCTACGTAAGGCTTATCGGCCGGCTATGTGAAAATAGTATTTTATTTGCAGTTTTCACTAGAACTACGTTAGTACTATTACCTATACTGTGTACAAAAGTTTATGCAACAGTACGAGTCAATTTCGGCTATCGAGTTGTTACCAATCTAAACTTACCTTAATTAATAAATTAAGGTAAGTTTTAAAAATATTATACTTAGACGGACCCTTATTAATACTTAAATGTATAAATAATGTAATAAGTGAGGGCTATATTAGGATTACAGTGGCAAGTAAACACACATTATCATCAGAATAGTATTGGGGAGAGCAAATGCAAAGACAAATTTAGTGATTAATAGTTATTTGTTATGCAAGGCTGCAAAGTTAATTTTTGGCGCGAGTACCTTGTATTGAAACCTGAGCAAGCGAAGGATTCTAGGATTGAGCCACGAGCGAAGCGAGTGGTTCAAATATAGAATCCGGAGCGTAGCGAGGGTTTCAAAGGTACGAGACGCTAAATAACTTTGCTGCCGAGCGCAACACACAACTTTTCACCTCACTAAAGCGAGGAAAATGTTAGGTGCAAGAAAAACAGTTTTAATAAATATTAAATTACTTGAACAAATCGTACGCTTTTATGTATTTTTCGCGCGATTTTTCCGGAAGAAAACTCAATTCGGCATTATGTACCGCTTGCACTAATTCTGCAGGTGTTAAATTTATATCTTCGTCGCTGCTAGCTTTGCTCATATTTTATGATTTCTTTCGATTTTATCAAAAAACAAACCAAAATAATGGAAGTAAAGTGAATTCAATAAAGAGAAGAAAAAATTAAAGTTTTTTTTTTTAATCAAATTTTCTTGCCGGCCAGTGCGATTCTTTAAATGAGGCTGGCGCATGACATGAAATAAGTATTTGCATTTCAATCATCAATGGACTGGCTGCAGAGAATATAAACTATTACGAAACCAATGAGGTTCTATATATATGTAATTTATTGTACGAAACCTTTATTGAATAAAAATATTCGAATTTTAAAAACACTTTCCACGCTAGCGGATAAAGTGCGATTTTCCACGCAGACTTCGAATGATAAACAGAGCTTTTACGAGCTAGTGAGGTGAAAACATTATTTTCATACAATTAACAAAAACAAATGGAAACATCTTCAATCATTGACACTAGAACTTGGAATCAACACGTAAAAAAATCAACATGAAAACAGCTTGCAAAATACGATCTGGCAGCTCTTTTATTTAACAATTTTCGAATTTATTTCACATTTCACATTATTCAAATATTTACAACAATATTTTCAAATGTTTTTTTTTTTATACTACGTCGGGTGGCAGACAAGCATACGGCCCGCCTGATGTGAAGCGGTTACCGTAACCGTATTATTAACGCTCGCAACATAATATATCACTCGCGCGCCACCACCCCCGCTGCCAAAGCAGCATCTCCTTCTTTTCTGGTGACCTCACTCACTCGCAGGAACACAACAACCCTCAAGGGAATTGTTATTTGGCTGCGGTATTCTGTGAGGTGGAGGTACATTCCCCAGTCGGGTAGCTTACAATTACGCTCCCTACCTCTCTTTTCGCCAGAGCTTCGTTTGTCAGTCAGCAGGGTGCACCATGAGCAGGTGAAGTTGGCTTTGGTTCAAAGATGGTATAAACCACTTACACCCCATATGAATGAGTGTCTTTGTCTTAACCTTGTTTTTATATAAAGGCATAAGACTAGTCTTCAACCGAAAGCATAAGAGCGAATGTACAATGCGCGTTGTAGAGTTAAAGTTTCTTTTAATATTGCTCCGAACAAATGACAGATCCAAAGTCAGGAATCTCTGAGGGCGCGTCTTTATTTCGGAGTAAATATTTAACAAAAAGGTGTATTTATCCCTGCGACATTTCTTTTTGATGGACTTCCTGAGTTTGGAGTGACTTTTCCGCGTCCCGTCATTTACCTTTGCTCTTTCAGCTTTATATTTGTGTATGGTCTCCCAAGTGTTATCAGACAACCAAATTTCTGACTTGCGTACTGAATCGGCTGATTTTCTGCCTACGCGAATGATGACGTCAAGCGTTACACATATTTGATTTTTCAGTTGATTTCAGCATTTGTTAGCGCTCTCATTAGTGATAGATTGATTGGAAAGCTTATTGTCTATATCGTTCTCAAGAACACCTCTTTTGTGTGGATGTAGTGATCTGTGTGTCGACTTTATTTTGTTTATGATAGCCTTCAGGCGGAGTGCAAATCTGGCAACCAGAAGGTTATATCTGCTTAGAATTTGGTATAATAACGTTATGAAAAAATAACTGGTTTAGTTTCAACTGAAATGATCTTTTGAATGAAAACTCATATTTTATTGTAAGTTTTATTTCAATATCCAGCTAGAAACCTGTAATAACAAATATCGTTGTAAACTCCAACAAGTATCTTCGTTTTTAACATGCCACTAAAAAAACTGCCGCTTTAATGAAATCGAAATAATTTCTAGTTGTGTCGGTAGTGACTCATATATAACGCAGTGCATGCGGCCGACCTGTTCGTCCAAAACATCCAAAATATAACTTTACGTAGTTTAGGCAAACGACAACAAGAAGTTTCCGATTCACCTTCAGTAACTAAGCGAGCTCAGCGCACACACGCGGGCGCCGCCCGGCCGCGCGGAGCTGACAGTTTAATTATGCGTTCAGTGTGAGATTAACCCACTTTACGTTGTTGCTGGAACTTTTGAATTTTATCGCCGCCTAACTTTATTATACTCCACTTTGATAACTCATTTGGGGTACATAAACAAAAAAATGCTCTATTAAAACGAATGTTGTATTATTCATATTCATATGTTTTATTGCACATGTAAGTATTGGAGTAGTCAGCTAATGTGATGTACGAGTACACAATATGGACTCAATATAATACAAACCATGCCAGGGTATTGCAAATTTGCAGCATTATTATTATTTGTCTAAATTACATGTTTAGAGTCAAAGTTTACTTTGACTCAATCTGTCCATAATGCGTGAAATGTGCATTAGGAGCTTCAGACAGGCTTTCTCCAGGGTCTGGAAAGGGGAAATGCTACTAGCGGAAAAAAGCTCTAGCGAAAACAAACTACCAATCCAACATAAACACCGAATCGGAACATGTAGTACAACCAGAAAAACTCACAGGATTGTTGAAGAACAAACCGAGTCACATCGTGTCTCAATTTTGGGGCACAGTGAAATACACATGTGTGAGGGCCAAGTCCAAACACCTAACGTCAACATCTTGTATTATTCAGGCTGCATAAACAAAAGTTGGAACGGGGTGGGCATTTTACTTCCGCCCCAAAATAATAAATTTGTTCTAGGATACAACACAGTGTCAGATCAGGCTTAACGCAAAACCAAACAGCCTCAAAATCGTATCGATATATGCTCCGACAGAGAAGGCTAGCGACGAGGATATCGATAGATTCTACGAGCATTTTTTAGCCTATATTTTAATCTGCCCGACTGGGGATGTACCTTCACCATACAGAATACCGCAGCCAAAAAACAATTCCCGTGAGGGATGTTGTGTTCCTGTGAGTGAGTGAGGTCACCGGGAAGAAACAGAGGAAGGAGTATAGGCTAGCAACGGATCGACGACCCCTTGGTGTTACTGATCTCCATGGGCGGTGGTGATTGCTTTCCAACAGGTGACTGGAATGCTAAAGTCGGAAATACCACAAACGATAATCATATTCATAATATCCTAGAAGGATTTAGGATAGGTTTCAGGAACGACCGTGGGCAGAAATCACCATCCAAGGCGTTTGTATACATGGACATCATCAGGTGCACGCTCATTCAATTTGATCACGCAATTGATTACGAGTACATACTACTGGATGCCCGTTGGAAATCCTCTATCAGAAACGTGAAGACATTCCTCGGCTCGGATTCTAGGCAGTTGGGTAATAATAGCTTAGTTTGAGACTAGATGACGCTGTGTCATTTATCTAAGAATTTTATTATTATTAATTATACTGCGATATTATTTATTGGCATAGGTAGATCGACCAGTATTAACATAGAGTGTAACAGTGCAATCCGAATGACTGCCAACCTAATATTACCAATATTTTGTACACTTCGCCATTTCGACGTAAATGAATAAATCATTAACGTTCGCATAAAACAACCAATGAATATCTCGATCGGCTCGTAATTACGGCCGCTTTCGCAGAAAATCCTATTACTTATGAATGTTTTATGAACACGATATATCTATATGTATCTATCGACGAATCATAATCTCTATATTCCAAAAAACTTTCATATATACACTTAGATGTATATAACATAATCAAAGCTTTTAGATTATAAGAACGTACATTACATGTAGATGTAGTAGAGTTAATGTACATTTCGTAATTAAATAATATTCCTGGACAAATTACAAATTGCCATCTAGTAGTACTAAGCAAAGCTTGAACTATGGGTAATAGGATCATAATCTAACTTTGAAACACTATATTTTATAGTACCTAAGATGACTTTCGATGTTTTACGTACGGACCGTTGATATTGTACATACTAACGACCCGCCTCTGCTTCATCCGTGTAGATTTTCCCCGTTACATTTTCACTACATTCAACGGGGACTTTTTAGCGGTAAACGCACAAAGGTTTGTGCGTCTGTACCAAATTCAATCTACCCCAATCCTAGACGTGTCCAAGGGACGTCTCTATCTCAGACACAAGTTTTGCTTGGTAGTTATAAACACAATCCCGAGAAACATTACCTTGGCCAGTGTATCTTACGTTCACTGTACTGTCATCATACTCGTATGGCTACCGTCACCGCTTCAAAAAAACAACGGGTTGCAACCCGGGAGTGCCGGCAGAAGTGAAAACTTGAACATTAACGTCATGCATTTTTGTATATTTTGGAATGGTTAGGAAATAATTTCGCACGAATTGCTTTATTTACCAGTAAAACCGTACTATCTTTTATGTGGTAAAATACAATGTTCATATATTGCACTATCGTACACAAACATAAACTATTCAACGCAATCTCAATCGTAACGTCTTTGGTTAAAGTTGGATTTTGTAGTCTCGCAGCTTTGTCTTACGAAATGTCAATTTCGGATCATTAAAATATTCAAAGAATTCTCAATCGTATCGTCTTCGCTTAAAGTTGAATTTTGTACTTTCGCAGCTTTATCTTACGGATTCTCGATCAGGACACGTGATCCTGACGCGAGTCCAACATTTCTTACCCATCCCAAAAAAGTGCACAGCGCCGCTAAAGAAGTTTTCACTTAACAAAAAACTACTCATTGATATTATGAAGTAGGCATGCGCTTAGAAAATAATTTGGAAAATACTCACAGATGTACGAAGTCGCCGGCGTCAGAGTATATTATGAATAATTCACTGCAGTTACTGATATTCTCCATAGCCTCATACTAGAAGTTTCCGAAAATTCTCCATAAATTGATACTCAAAATATCAGATACCTAAAATCTCCCTGACTTGTAATCGTATGAAATATTCGCCTTCTAATTGTTTCAAACTCGATTCCAACTGGGCTTACTAGAATAATTTCAATTTACGGCGAGGGAGCCTACGGGTGAGTTAGAGCCGCTTCTAACTCACCCGTATTATTTATTTGCGGGGATTCTGGAAAATATAGAGTTTATATAATCGTGTAGGGAACTGGCCTTGCATGCCGATGATTTCGCGGCTCGTGACCTGTATATGCACTCCGAATGACCTTTAAAATTTTTTCAAGCTCATACTTCAAAAATAATTTTGGTTCGCTGGATTGCTCAATTGGACTCTGTGACAAAACATTAGGTTAGGTTTGAAACATGTTAACTTAGGTTACTACGTTAGTTAGGTTGGATTGAGTTAGCCCTACTATTACTATTACTACTACTACTACTACGGTCATGGTATCGGATATGTAACTACAGCATCTACACACACACGCTATAGTAAATACTACACAAACTCCTGAGCAGTAACCCCCTGGACGCTTGTTCGGCGAATTTCATTGAAACTTTCGGTTACATTCTGTCAGTAAATTCCCTTGAATAATCAATAATTCGGGTGTAAGTGATTCATCAACATCTTTGCACCAAAGAAACCTCACCTGCACTTGGTGCATCCTGCTGACTGACAAACGTGGCTCTGGCGAAAAGAAAGGTAGAGTATAGTCTACTTTTTAAGCTGCCCGACTGTGGAAGTACCTCCACCTCACAGAATATCACAGCCAAATAATAATTCCCTTGAGGGTAGTTGTGTTACTCCGAGTGAGTGAGGTCACCAGTAAGAAAGAAAGGAAGGAATGAGCCACGGGTGAAAGCCAGTACTATATATTTCTTATATTAAAGTTATTTAACCCCTCGCGTGCCGCGATATTTGGCGCTGTACCAATGAAGTACCCACCATGGGATTCTGGCACGCGAAATGTTAATGGTTTATCGGTTAAGATGTCAAAGATGCGATAAGAACGGTGGACACAATAGCCTCGCGTCTGCCGATAATCCTCTTGCTCCATAATCGTATTGTACGTTATTCCAGTCTCCAATCTATTGTTTATCGTAGCTTTATTTCATCCAGCACTTAAGAAGTATCCCAAAATGAGGCTAACTCACTTGAAGATTCTATTAATACGACTCGGAGCCAGTCTGCGCCTTTAATGTTTGCACAAATTGTCTTTTGAAATGTTTTCTAAATTGTTTTACTTATTTTTTACTTCTATAAAGTGGACTTGATAAGATTTTTTTGTGAAATTTATTCAATACTCAATTTCTTGAGCTGTTTTAAGTATCTTGTAGAAAGATTTTGAAATAGAAATTCTCACATATTGAAACTAAAATAAGAATATTCTTCTGCGAGGTCTCAAGTTGTAGAATGATCTCTCATTCCAGGATACTTTCCTTTAAGAAACGTGTGAAAATGTCAGCTTTTATATAATGCATTGCCACGAGAAATCTTCGAGAATTTTGGCAAATTTTAGCCCAATTGGGATACTGATTTAGTAATAATATTAATTTATTATTATTAGATAATATTGATTTGACTTCTGTTAACTTCTTACCTGTTTTTTTTTATACTACATCGGTGGCAGACAAGCATGCGGTCCGCCCGATGTGAAGCGGTTACCGCAGCAATATAAAATATCGCTCGCGCGCCGCCACCCCCGCTTCTAACGCAGCATCGCCTTCCATTCTGGTGACCTCACTCACTCGCAGGAACACAACAACCCTCAAGGAGATTGTTATTTGGCTGCGGTATTCTATGAGGTGGAGTTACATTCCCCAGTCGGGTAGCTTACAATTACGCTCCCTACCTCTCTTTTCGCCAGAGCTTCGTTTGTCAGTCAGTAGGGTGCACCGCGGGCAGGTGAAGTTGGCTTTGGTTCAAAGATGTAGATGAACCCCTTACACCCCAAATATGTTCAAGAAACATATCAAAAAGACTCTTAGTAAAAGGCCATACTATAGAATTGATGTATGCCTTAAAGACAACGATGTATGAAATGAATCAGCACAAACATATAATAAATATTTAATAAACATATAATAATATTTAAATCAAATACCTTATATCTTATGAATCAAATACTTTATAAGTAGCTGCTGCGCAGGTGGCAGTGCGCGACCGAAATTACATGTTAGTGTTGATATGTCTACAGTAACCGCTTTACATCATTCGGGCCGTATGCTTTTATGCCACCTGACGTAATATAAAAAAAGAAGTATTTATCTTTTTGTTAGTATGGAGTTACTAATGAAATAATGTTTTAATCACCGACCTAGGATATGCTATCGACAGTTATATGCGTTAAATATTAAATTCTTTTGTATATTTTGCCTAGACTTTACGACGATGTCGCACACGGTACTAACAATTTTGATGATATTTACGAGTGGGAAAGTCACAATTCTGGGAAAAAACAGTTTTCTCTTGTAATTTTATTATTATATTTAAAAAAAAAGACATATATTGACAAGTTTCTTTGCACAATTCTTCTACGATTTCTTCTACGGTCAATACCGAAATATAGTAAATAAAAAAAAATAAGAATTTTTTTAAATAAGAATTTTGTTTATAAAAAGTTTCAGTAAAAAAGACGTTTCAGTAGTCAAAAGTTTAGGACGTTAGGTTCCTGCATGGGCGCAATGGCTGAATAAATAATTTCATTTCATTTCACTGGAAAGTGTGTCAAAAACTTGAAAAATTTGATTACAGAAGTGAAAATAAATAAAATATCGTTCTATCCATCAATTAGTGTATTACTCTACAGCACTGTCAAATAACAACGATGCAAAATGCATTTAGTTTTCATGTATGTACGCGAGCAACGCGACCGTGCATCCGCTGCCGGAGTCGCATGTGCACTGTTCCGTTCATTAAAATTGATACGCACTGCTGGATACAAAAATAGTGGCGCGGAGCCGATGTACAAAATGAATATGTGTATTGGAAACTGACTAATGAATCAATATACCATTTGACTGTGCGGCAGTTGTCTGTATTGTGGCTTGCTTTTATTTCATTTTTACAACTTCCGGTGAGAAGCAAGCATATGTCCCGCCTGATGTGAAGCTTTACCGTAGCCATTTCAACACGCGCAACATAAAATGCTGCTCGCGCGCCGCCACGCCCGCTTCAAATTCTTTCTTCCAGGTGACCTCACTCACTCGCAGGATCACAAGAACCCTCAAAAGATTGTTATTTGGCTGCGTTATTGTGAGGTGGAGGTACTTCCCCAGATAGTACGTTATATATATATAAAATTGAGCAGTCTGTTTTATTTGTCCGCAGTAATAAAATATGGCTATGGAACATACGGAAATGAATAGGAATTCCCAGCGCTGAGCAATTATTTCGATTGACAAAAAATATAGATGAATTCGACAAACTGACGGCCAACAGCCAATAGTGGAGAGCAACAGGAAGAAGAAGATACTTTTCAACAACGTCGTGAATTTGTCATAATTGCGGCAAGACTACTATTGACGGAAACCTTCGGGTATTGAACATTAATAATGCTTTTTTCAACAACATTCCCGAAGGTTTCATTCATTGCCTTTTTCAACAGCGGCTAAGAATATATACGAGTATGTTCAATACAAGAAGGTTTCCGTCAATGCCCAAAATCTAGACGCTCCTAGGTTTGACTAGTTAAACCTAAGCCACCTCACCTCCGTCTCCATAAGCAAGTGGAGCCGCGCTGGCTGCGTTCGCTCGGCTTTTGTATCAAAAGCTTAATTTAACTTAACCTTTAATTTTGGGGTATAAATGGTTCATCAACATCTTTGAACCAAAGCCAACTTTACCTGCACGCGGTGCACCGTGCTGACTGACAAACGAAGCTCTGGCGAAAAGCGTTGTAGGGAGCGTAATTGTAAGCTACCCGATTGGGAATGTACCGCCACCTCACAGAATACAGCAGCCAAATACTACCCTTACAAATAATTCCCTTGTGGGTTGTTGTATACCTGCGAGTGAGTGAGGTCACCAGAAAGGAAGTAGATGCTGCCTTGGCAGGGGGGGTGACGGCGCGCGCGCGCTATTTTATGTTGCAAGCGTTAATATGGCTACTTGAACCGCTTCACATCAGGAGGGCCGTATGCTTGTCTGCCACCCGATGTAGTAAAAAACAAAAAAAACATGGACTTGCTTTTGGAGAGGGAGGTGAGGTACCTTAGATTTAACTAGGCAAACCTAGGAGCGCCTAGATTTTGGACATTGACCATAACATATACATTACGCGAATTATCAATCAGTCAGTCATCACATAATTAGGAATAGAGGTTAGAAAGGCGGTCGCTTGTCTTGTCCTACAAAACCGGCTGCCACTCGGCACAGCTCCAGCCTTAATTGTTTACTGATGCCGATGATTTATTGCTTCTACTCGATTGCCCCCAGGTTCACAATATACCACAGTTAAAGGACTAACAGTGTTCGAATATGAAAGAAACAAGCACTGTTGGCACTTTTTTTACCTACACGATTGGCGTTCCCATATTAAATCAAAGATATAACGACCAGAAACTTCTGTTTTAAAGAATATAATAAAGAAATCTAGACTAGAGTCTTGGCCTAAAGTCGTTTACTAGACATTAACGTAATTTTAACTTCTGTGGCAAAAAATGAGGAGACGACGCCTTGACGTGTTTGTAGTTGGATATTTGGATTTTTTTTTTCAGCAAGGACAAAACAGATGAATGCAATTTTTGACTACCTGATACTTCATGTCAATGATGATAAATGAGCAATGATGTTTTATTTCTAGAATAGAAGTATAATATGATTCCTTCGTGTAATAGGCTTTATTTTGTCAGTTGCCGTTAAACAAATTTTAAATTTTTAAATCAGAAAAAAAATCGTATAACGTTTTAAAAGAAATTTGTATTTTATAGGCATACGATACTAAGGAATTCCTGTAAATTTCCTATATAGGTTAGTCTAAGCACACACTATAAAATGTCAGTTGGATTTTTTAATTAGGACTTTTTTACGCCTGGGTATTTTGAACACCGAGGGCAACACGAAATGACTTTACTGTTTGGTAAATTGATTGTGACATCAATGAGTGGAATGTTATTAAAGCATTACGTTGTAAACAATTTAATCTTGTCAAATCTTGTTTTGCGTGAAATAGATTGTACAACAAGCTGTTTTATAGATGTTTGTGTCGATTAAGTCGGGGATAAAATGGTTTTCAATATAATCAAATTTTACTGCTTTTAACTGCCATTGAGCGTAAATAAATCATTGTCAACTCACTTTAAATTAAAAGGGATAATTAATTTATTGCTACAAGTGGATTATAAAATGCAAATAATTTAAAATAACTTGGTAAAATAATAGTTTTAAATAGTTGCAATGCTGTTAAATTAGATACTGCTTCTAAATTAATCAAAACAAAATAAGACGCAACTAGGCAAATATTGCACCACGTCTGGAAAACTAATAATAATAATATTGCAATAACCTCAACGCCTGCCGAGACCTGCTCATGGATATATTGTTCCATTGACATATCCTGGAGCGGGTCACGGCGGGCGTACAACATTACATCAAACTTCTCAAAGGGGCCTCTACGCGTTGGATCTATATCCCCGCGCACGCCTATCAAATGACCGGGCTTGACCCGTGAGTCCAAGAGAGATATAATAATAATATTAATCTTTATTTAATAAATAAGCATGCATTACAAAATCAAGAATACATTGTGTGTAAACTTATTTTATATATTTGTGTAGAAAAATATGAACCTGTATTAAATTACGACAATTGTCCTAATTCCACTGCCACATTTTCCGCACACTACTGCGATATCTACCTTTTTTAAATAAATATAACACAATAGAATAATGCGCAAGATAAAGAGAATTACACAAAGATATAAAATAATTAATATATTACAAAATTATTACTAAAAATACTTATTAGGTTATCATAAAATATTGTAGTCTACGCGGAACTTCCGTTAGGCGATCTGTCTCAAAGAGTACTTTTTTTTTATACCACTAAGGTGGCAAACAAGCATACGGTCCGCCTGATGGAAAGCAGTTACCGCAGCCTATGGACGCCTGTAATACCGGAAGCATCACATTGCCGACCCTGTAAAAACCTCTTCACGCCATTTTTGAAGAACCCCATGCTGTAGTCTCCTGGGAAAACTTCGACAGACAATTCTTCCACAGCTTGATAGTACGTGGAAGAAAACTTCTCTGGAACCGTACAGTACGTGACCACTTCAAATGATACTGAAATCTGACTCCCTTCACTGGTTCTAACTTATTTTTTTTTCTGTTTACTTGACATCTTTGGATTTATGTACTTTTCTGATAAACTTTACTACGTCTTTGCAATTCGCTCGCAATCCAGTTTCAAAATAGCATCAATTTCGAATAACAATACCACGAATTTGTTCTCGAAATTTTTAACACATTTTCAAACATCGAATTATTAATAATGGTAAATATATATTCAAAAAAATATATAGAAATACAAAAAGAAATGCGGCTTAAACATATATTTATAATTTACTAGCGGCCCGGTACGTGCTTCGCTACGTATAAAGTGAAATACTAAAAAAAAATAATTGGAACATCAAATTCATTTATTCAAACAAAAAAATATTTTATTAATTGCTAACTATTTTAAAATTTAATCCAAAACATTTGGATAAACAATATTTTTTGTATTTCCATTTTGAGCATGAATAAACAAATGGGGGTATAGTACGGGAAACATAACTTGACCCATGCGCAGAACACATTTTCAGGTCCCAAACGTAATGAGGTACGAGGTGCGACGCGAGGGGCCGCGCGTAACTATAGCAACGCGGTGACGCTAACCCCCACGCAGTCGCACTCTACCCCCCGCCGCCCGCGCAAACTCCGCGCGGTCCTAGAGTACAATCGCGCACTAAATTTTCAGTTGTTTGACATTTCCTATTCCTGTGAATTGTGATTGTGATCATAATAAGTCAAGACAATTGAAGATGCTTACGTTAAAAGCGACCACGTCATCGATAAAATGACGGAAGAATTTATAACACGAGTTAGAGATTCCGACAGCAGTGATACTGAATTAGATTAAAGATGGAAAAGACGCAATTCCTGGCCCAAGTTCTGGTGCCATACCACTCGCAAATTATATAAAACGTGTCATGCCAATGAGTGACAATGATTAAACATGTACCTAGTACATAAACTTTTTTTGGTATTAAATTTTTATTATTAATCCTTTAACTGATATGTTTATTAAAATACCTAGCGACCCGATACTCCAGTTTTGTTTGATTATTTTTACTGAAATTTGGTTTTCTGTTTAACTTGCGTTTAATTAGGTATATGATTACAAAATTACTTAAAAAAATTGATTTTTTTCCTTTAGATTCTAAGAATCTAAAGGAAAAAAATCAATTTTTCTAAGTAACAATTTTTAGAAATGTTTATTTGTACTTACAAAGGGGCTATTTTTTTTTTTTGGTAGTAATAAACTTTGGTTTTAATCATTCATCTTAAAATCATACATCTGAAAATCTTTACCTACATAACATTTTCAGTCCAGGGGCTCAAAACCCACTCGGAAAGTGGATCTGCTACTGGAACATCTCTAATAATAGGTACTACTTCTAGTTGGTTATACACGTCGTCGACGTCGTCGATATCCATCCATTCCACATCAGCCCCGATGATCTTACGTAATCTTACGTAAGAACTATCAAGACTCCCTCCCACCCCCTTGTAAGAAAAAATAAGACATGGCCGACCCCACTCCCCCCTAAATCGTCTTACGTAATAAATGAATGGCCCCATACGACGAAATCACTTTCACACGACAACTCACATTACTATTTCCCAGGCAACCGCGGAGCATTCGTCTAACACTTTTTCTCCTTAATTGTACCTGCGCAGACGACCGCCATTTTGGTTCAACTTATGTTTCCCGAACTATACCGACTCTGGAACAGGCAACATAAAGTCGAAGCACGTCCAAAATGAAATGACCGCAGGAATGACTGATAAAAGTTTCAATTTGACAGCAAAATCCCCATTAACAAAATGATCCGCCATTTATTGAACTCATTTGTTACAAAAAATGTGATAAATGAAGAACCGCTCTACCGATTTTGTGCAAACTTCACATAAACCATCTACTAAATAGTCCGAACAAAGCCTAAACATTTGGTTTGGATAGGTGAGCCCGTTCTTGAGTTATAAAATTACAACGAAAATTGGCATTGATTTATAATAGATAATAACTATTTTAACTTTGGTCCCGAAGGCACTGCTATCTATCAAACGTTTAGAAAAAAAGAAAAATGTACACCATCCATCGTAATTATATCTTACTGAACCACATTTTAATGAAGATTTATTCACTTTATAGTAAGACACATTTTAGCTTAAAATTATGTAAAAAGAAAAAATTGTTAATCTAATAGATATTACATATTAATTAATTTCATTAATTCCAGAGAATATAATAATCTTCTGTATAAATAAAAATGAATGTTGCTAAGCGTAAAACTCAAGAACGGCTCGTCCAATTCTGCTAATTTTTGTTTTCTTATTTTCGTTAAAGTAATGTTTTTTTATGGAGAGAAAATATTCAATAATTGCGAGGAAATTAAAATGCATTTTTATACCCGTGTGAAGCTGTGGCTGATAGCTAGTAATAAATAAATATTCCTGAACGCAAAATATACTGGTGGTCAAGTCCCAAATTAGGCAAAGCTTCTACTGTGGGTGCTGGATACTCGTAACTGATAAATTATAATAAATAAATATTATCAGACAAATTATACAGCGCCATCTAGCCCCAAAGTAAGCGAAGCATGTGTTATGTGTACTAGACAACTGATAAATATACGTAAGTACATAGAAAACACCCAGACCAAGACAAACAGACGTGTTCATGCACACAAATGTTTGTCCTGTGTGGGAATCGAACCCACGAGCGTTGGTGTCGAAGCCGCGTCATTGACCGCTACGCCACCGATATAGCACGTCAATAAATATACTTAAATAGATTGTTTTTTTAAATACATATTTAAAATACATATAAAACACCCAGACCAAGACAAAGAGTAATTAACATGTTCATGTCCACAAATGTTTGTCTTGTGTCGGGTTCGAACCTCGGAGTCAAAGTAGCCCTAGCTATCTATTTGACCACCGAGGTCATCGTCAACGTCAATATGTCCACGTGAGTGGTTTATATATCGCATTGCATCCTTCCGCCTCGCCTCAGTTCACGAATACTACTGCCGGCAAAAGTAAGCGCTCCACATACAGCTGCTGTCTCTGCTCCAGTAGCTGTGGTCGTCTCTGCGGCTCTCCAACACCATTTAATCGAAAATACATACACTCTGCGTGTCATTTTTTATCTTTATTTTATACCACTAAAGCATCAAACAAATATATAACCAGTCTGAAGGAAAGCAGTTACCGCAGCCTGCAATATCAGGGGTTTTAGAAGCGCGTTGCCTGTAAACTGAACTTCCGGAATATAACAATGAAATCAATTAACTATCGAAAAGCAGTTGTATCTGTTTGTTACCCCTACCTACATTATTTAATATTCCGCGACCCCAACCCGATATCCCGTTACCGACAAATGAGAACTCCGACTTAGAAGCTTAAAATTGCCTTTTATAAGTACAATTTATTATTTATATTAAAAGCTTCAGTACCCAAAAGGCATCCGCTTCAGGAGCTTTGCCTGGAAATTAAATTGGGTTTATTTCTTTAGTAGTTATTGTTGTTGCGGAATATCTGCCGTCTTTGTTGTCGCGATACTGCCTTTATCACACAATCCGGCCTCAGACACAAACATAGATGTTTAATGAATATGGCGTAAATATTATATAAAAATAATTAAAAAACAATGGCGTAAATGTGGGGGCATGCGAGGGGAAATGATTCCAAATTAATTTCACAAGACAAGAAGAGTATAGAAAAGATGTATGGCGAACAACTTGCCTATTGACAGACGTTATGCAAGAAATATTGAGCGCAGATCTGTCCTTACATTGCTGATATAGCACGGCCTCAGAACTTACTGGAAAGCTCATATACTTAAACTTCTTTAACCCAAAATTTTAAGATGCTAAAGGCGGACTTATTGTGAAGAACATTATTTACTAACCAACATTTAGCAAGACCAGCCATTCCAGAATGCTTCTTAGCATTAATATGTACATAGATAAATGAAATACACATAATACATTATATACATACATAGTCATATGCAAATATATATAATCAGAAACAATATTTTAAAGAATAGTGATTATTATCTTTGTTAATTTTTCATTAGCAGATCCTGTCTCTCTATTTTTATACATTACCTACAAAATTTCATCAAAGCCCTACTACTACTGCTATCATTAAAAGTTCTAGCACTGCAGGTCGAAAATGATCGCGGCACAAACAAATATACAAAACCTTTTTTTTGCCTCAATTCGATATATCATAAAAAGAAAATGTATTCAAAATATCTACTTTCTATACTCGTATACAAAAGTTAAGGCTGAACGCCGTTGAATAACATAACGCATCGAAACTTTTTATATTTTATATAAGTTTATATGCGGCGTTAGTCTGTAATCGATCGCTGCTTGAAAGCCATCGAGTGTCCCATTTTCCACGCGTCCCGCGGGAGTCATGGCTCACCGACTTATTGAGATACCAGTCGACAACTCGCTGCATGGTCAACTTGACTTACTGGTTACACACGGGATATTAGCTTGTATTGCCTCTAAGACAAGGTTTAAAACTGGGTTTTATTGTCGACGAAGTGATCACATTGCACTCTCCTCGTGGCGCACCACGGAGACATAATCAAGTGTTATAGAGATTGAATTTAAAATATTACTAAGCCACCGTATTATTTTATGGAAAGAAGATGATATGAAGATGTAAAATGAAGTACGTCTTTATTGTATTGTGTTCAATAGAATTTCAAAATGATAAAGTATGAAATTTATGCTTTTTTGTATTTTATACTTTTAAAAGAGATTATATAAAGTTCATTTGAACTCTCTTGTTAAATGTCCCTGTCTGTCTCTATTTGGGGCTATTTATAGATCCATGTATGTTCTTACTTCTATTGACTTCGATATCTTTCGTGTGATTTTGTAATTAAAATTATAGTTGTGATTCATTAATTAAATTGTATTTGATATCATTCGTGAGGAGATAGGTGTTTGGCCAAACGTAAGACATATCCTTCTGGAGTACAATGTCTTTACATTATTTTACATACATGTACACAATGATAGTTTATTACTTCCTTCTCTTTAATATTTTCCACTTTAAATATAAAGTGAAAAGGAAAGGGATGCATTCTGTTTTCGTACATCCTAGGTTTAGTTATAGCCAATGCTTGGTATCTCTATTTCCTGATTGCTGAACTAAAAATAAACTAAACATGCTCCAGTTTCGCTGAAGTATCATCCGATTTTATTGGAGAAGTGTAAATACTGAAAGACCGGACGAAAGGCGCCGTAAACCTCGTTCAGTGTCTGAAACTGTCAAGCCAGCTACAATGCATCTAACGCCACTTTAAATAATATATGCAAATCATTATTTTGTAATTATAAATAAATAAATATTGTCAGACAAATTACACAACGCCATCTAGCCCCAAAGTAAGCGAAGCTTGTGTTATGGGTACTAGACAACTGATAAACATACGTAAATACATTTTCTTTGTAAATACATACTTATAATACATAGAAAACACCCAGACTAAGACAAACAGACATGTTCATGCACACAAATGTTTATCCTATGTGGGAATCGAACCCACGAGCGTTGGTGTCGAAGCCGCGTCATTGACCGCTACGCCACCGAGCTCGTCGCAATATATCATATTATATATAATATGGTTAGTGCCATATTATAGGCAAATGAAAAATATGCGAAAATAAATTGGGTCCATAGTTTGTTTGTTTGTTTGTTTATAAAACTTTATTGCATGCAACTACATAAGCTTAGACTATTGACTTAATTTATTTGCAATAGCGGATATTCCTTGGAGGAATCTCTTCCAGTCAATCGTTGCATTTGAGTTATGAAATGGAGATTGTAGCTGGCAGCGGTTTGGAAATATTACTACACATATTAATGTATAAATTGAGAAATAATAAATAAAATTGATGCATAAACTAACATCAAACACAAACACAAAGTATCATAGAGGTTCTAGTACATAACATGTCCAAAGTTAATACGTGTAACGGCAACTGAAATGAAGCTCATCATATGCAGTATCAGGTAATCAGAAATTACATTTTGATAATGATTACTATCTACAGATACCGGGGTCTGTACCTTTGTACCTGTTAACAATCGTCACAATTTTCTTACAATTTACTAATTGCACGTCGCTGTTATGCTAATAATTATACTATTGCCTAATACTACGTAATGTAAATCCTCCTATTGTTTACCTTGCAACCATAACAACAACGACAGACCAGTTACCTCTGGCAGCACCCGTTCACGAGTTGATGCATGGGGCAGCCATCGCCGCATTCAACCATTTTATTAGGAATGCGGCGACCCGCTACACGACACCACCACTAGTGTACGGTGCAATGCAACCGCACAATTCGATGTATCAGCACTTTACGCTATGTGCAACATTTATACATATTTTAAGTTAGTTCGTAATTCGCCAAGCAACGCGTCGTACGTGCTCCTATCAATTATCAATTATATCAATCAATTATCATCATCATCAATCACATAAATATAAGTTGAAATAATACAGACAGTTTCCCACAAGTCCTGCAGCGTATCATTTATTTCATATCAAATTATCAAATATCATTCAAAGGTGTGTATAGGCATCAATAGACCGTACATATCCTTTTGTGGTCCTTCGAGTAAAGAACAGTGACTCTACCAGTGCTATCGAACTAACAGTGACTTTATCAAGCAGTAAATTTATCAAGTGACTATATCTAGTGATCATAAAGTGCCCAAACGGATTGGAACCAGCCGTAAGCCGTAAGCAGTAATCTTCCTCATCAAGTAAGATCTTTCCATTATTTGCTTATTGACATTATATCAAATTTGTGTGCTCATACACAATGGAACAAAAATATCAGCAACATGAGCAGAGGTCAGGCGAACAGGGTAACGAGACTTGTGGGCAATCATCGCAAGTCTTAATGTTATCCACAGGCACATCTAACAATTTAGATGAGATGCTAAAACGACAAGCAAGCAATTTTAGGGCATTTCAGAGAACTATATCAGGTATAAATTTAGATGTTATCAATGAGCAGTGGGAATTAAAAGACGCACTGCGGATTTTACAATCAAGATGGGCAACAATCGACTCGTTGCACATAGAGATCGACAGCGAGTTAGAAGGTGCTGACGAATCATATGATAGGTCTTTTACTAAATACGAAAGCATTTTTAATGATCTTAGAAAACAAATTAATAGCAAGTTATGGTCTGAATCTCACCGGGAGCAAGCCACGCCCCGTTTAGACATTCCATTCTATTCTGGCAATTACCAACAGTGGGTTTCCTTCAAGGATTTATTTACTGAGGCTATACATACTAACAGAGCATTATCTAGTGCACAAAAAAGGGCAAATTAAGAGGAGAGGCCGAGCGCCTAGTTCAACATCTGTCGATTAGCTCCGAAAATTACAATGTTTGCTGGGAGATATTAAATCATCGTTATAATAACGTAAGGTTGATTTTTACGTCGCATGTTAATACAATAATGAATATGCCAGCGGTTCAACAAGTATCGGCTAATCATATCAAAAGAGTCCACGATACGACTCTCGAATGTTTGCATGCTATCAAAAATTTAGGCGTTGATATCAGTAGCTGGGATCCACTGATTATGCATATTTTGTTACAAAAAATAGACGTAGAGACGCACAATCATTATTTGGAGTCACTCAAAAATCCGCGAGATCTACCGAAATTACAGGATTTCATGGAGTTTTTGGAGAGCAAGTTTACATCATTAGAGTCTTCCAGGAAACGGTCACCAGATCAGATAAGACAGCCAAGTACATCTCATAATATACCTACGTATCAACGACAAAATAAATCAAGCAATTATAACGCCAACTTTATAAATTCAATTCCACACAATAAGGTCGCGTTGCCGCAATCATTCGATAGCAAGTCAGCAAAATCCGTCTGTCCATTGTGCAACGATTTACATGGTTTATTTTATTGTACAAAATTCCTAAGTATGACACCTCATCAAAAGCGTAATGCAGTGACGAAACTTCACTTATGCCAAAACTGTCTGTATGATCATAAAAATAAGGCATGTTTTTCGGAAAAACGGTGTCGTATCTGCAACGGTAATCATAACACAATTTTGCACGAAGCGTTCATTAAACAATCACATAATGATGCATACAATGGAGAATCATCTCAAATGATTAGAACAGCGGTTGAGCCTCAAAATCGACCCCAGCAAGCAAGTTATAACTATACATTGCAGCAGAATAATGTCGAGTCAGAAGTTTTATTATCAACAGCCATCATTCAGGTCCAATCGAGTAATGGGACATATCATAAGTTGCGAGCGCTTATCGATCAAGGAGCGCAATCATCTCTAATTACTGAGCGCGCGGCTCAGCTATTAGAGCTACCGAGAAGTTGGTGTAAGGGTATCATATCAGGCGTAGGGGAGAAGGAAAGTAGCAGTAAGGGGATGAGCACTATATCATGTATGTCATCAGATGGTCAGTATTCGTTTAGTACTGAAGTTGTTATATTAAACACAATTACTAAGAATCTGCCTAGATTCTCATTCTTGAAACCCGCTTGGAAGCACATGGAGGATTTAAAACTCGCCGATCCTGAATTTTATATCAGTCGCTCTATCGATATTTTGTTAGGAGCAAAAATATACTCAAATATAATTATGAATGGTTTGCATAGAGCCAACGACAAAATTCCAGTCGCCCAGGAGTCCAAGTTGGGTTGGCTTCTAATTGGTGGTGTTGAGGGCATAAAGACACTGCATTGCCATATTGTCATCAATGAAGTTAACGAAATCAATAAATTTTGGCAACTAGAGGAAATTGCTGAGCCATCATCATTATCAGACGAAGATCAAAATTGCATACAGTATTACGAATCAACTACGAAGCGACGGAACGACAGTTCATATGAAGCAAAAACCCCGTTCAAGGAAAACTTTGAAAAGGAGTTACGGGAATCAAAACATATGTCTGTTGCTCAATTTTGCCGAACGGAAAGGAAATGTCGCAATAATAGCGAAGCGGCACAAAATTATAAATTGTATATTAACGAGTATATTTCAATGGGTCATATGATACCGTCGCCGTCATCGCCCGGTACTCAGAAACATAATTGTTATTTGCCGCATCACCCTGTACTAAGCAATGACTCGTCTACTACGGCGCTCCGAGTCGTTATTGATGGGTCGAGAAAAACAAAGTCAGCAAAAAGTATCAATGATTTGATGCTTAAGAGACCCAAGCTACAGCAGGACATTAAAATATTAATATCAAAATTAAGGCAGCATATATATGAGTTTACGGTAGATATAGAAAAAATGTTCCGCTTCATATGGGTAAATGCGGAAAATCAAGCATATCAGAAAATTGTGTCGCGAGATCATCTTACAGCAGAATTACAAGATTATCAATTATGTACCAATGGCACCAAGGCCTTGTGGTGGGAGGGGCCAACGTGGCTACTCGCTGAAAACTCTTACAGCAAAGAAAATGAGCAAACTTATTTTACAAACGAAGAGGAAAAGAAGCAAAGTTATCAAGTATATTACGTAGCAAAACAAGAAGACAGCAATTTGAATCAATTATTAGCGAGATACAGCTCCTTCTCTAAACTAACACGCGTATTAGCATGGATGCAAAGATTTATCAAGCAAGTTAGAGAAAAACAAATACATAAAAAGCAAAATTACTTTTTGCTACCAGAAATAAAGCAAGCAGAGCATATCATAATCAGACAACATGGTGAGTTTAGGGAAGAAACAAATAATTTAAAGCAAAGTAAGCAGATAAGCACAAAGAGTAAGACATTGGAGCTTAACCCATTTTTGGATGAATATGGTCTTCTTAGAGTCGACGGAAGACTGCGAAATGCGAACGTGGTTCCAGAAATGATGCATCCAATCATAATACCTCACAGTGGTCTATTAACCGACCTTATAATAGACCATGCTCACATGGTCACCTTTCACGGAGGTGCTCGAGTGACTGCAGCATCGATACGCCAAAAGTTATGGATCATCGGTGAATACCATATGAAAAGAGTCATCGGTGACCAACGACTCACCTACGAAGAATTTGCTACGTTATTAGCTCAACTTGAAGCCGTCTTGAGTTCAAGGCCACTGTGCCCTCTTACTGAGGACCCGGAAGATCTGGAGTTTCTAACACCCTTCAACTTTATCAACGTGAGCAGCATCTTGAACATATTAGAAACCGAGTCAGATATGCGAACACGATGGTATTTGACGCAAAAAATAGCTCAAGACATCTGGCAGCGATGGCGTACCGAATATTTCAGCGCACTTACAGCGAGGAGTAAATGGAAAACTGTAAAAAGCAAGGACATAGTGACGATCAATGATGCAAAATTACCAGCAGGAAAATGGGCAATGGACCGGGTTGTCGAATTACACCCCGGCAATGACGGATTAGTCAGAGTTGTGACACAAAAAACAAAAAATGGTAACATCAAGCGCGCAATTATCAAGATATCACCCTTACCTGTAAACAAAGAAATCGAGGAAGAGTCACTAGAAGAAAGTCCTGTTCCAACCAGAAGGAGTGCGAGTCCACATATAAGAAAGAGTTTCGTGTTTTTAGTAACCCAACTGTTATTTTTTATGAGCATACTAACAACATCATATAGCTCATTCAACATTACACCTATAAATAACAACCAAGTATTCTATTTTGATAAAAAAGCAAGCATGCAACTTATCAGAGATGAGTGGAAAATTGTGAGTTACTATAATATGGACCCATACTGGCAAGGAACAACAGCATGTAAACAATATTTAACACATTTAGAAACATTGTGTTCAAGTATCAAAGATAACTCTCATTGCAAAATAATATTAGTACAATTACAACAGGAATTATCAGAACTCAATTACTATAATATCATGTTACTAAGTCAACATTCAAGCTCGCGCCACGCCAGACAGCGTCGGCGCCGGGGAATCATCGATGGAGTCGGATATCTTGCGAACAGCTTATTCGGCGTTCTTGACGCTCGATTCGCGGAAAAGTATCAGACAGACATACAGCTCGTGCGAGATAATGAGAATCACTTAGCTTTGCTTATCAAAAATCAAACTTCAATAATAGAGGCCGAGTACAACATTTTAAAGCGCAATGAAGAAGCAATTGACACCCAGCATAAATATTTAAATCAACTATCACTAAAATTGGAACAATTTACTAAAGAAACAAACACTGAAATGACAAGAAATTATGTCATTAGTGACTTTAGTTTAGAAGCATTAGCTGCAACCAACTTGTTAAGGCACTTAAAGAGTATTCAAAACACCTTATTGGACACAATTACGGACATCTACCATGGACGTTTCAATTTTCATTTGCTTTCTCCGGAACAACTTAAACAAGAATTAAATATAATTTCAAATCATATTTCAAAAGAACTATTACTGCCAATTAACAACATACAAACAGATTTAAGCAAAATTTATCATTTAATAAAAGTAAAAACACGAATGTCGGAAGAATACTTAATATTTGAATTACGAGTGCCCTTAGTAAGTCGAGATGCCTACGAGATTCTGAAGATCATACCTATCCCACAATTGTCAAACAACAGCATGGTGAGCGTTTCCCCTATAGCAGAGTACGTTGCGATTAATTTAAAAAAAGATGCGTATTTTAGTATGTCTAGCCAGGACGTTGGATCATGTTTACACGACGACGCATACACGTATATGTGCTATATGCAGAAGCCAGTTTATCATATAGCAAGCAATGAAAAATTTTGTACTATTGACCAAAAAACAGGAAAATGCCAGGTAAAAATGGATGTGTGTAGCAACCAATGGACAGAAATTAATACATTTAATAAATATTTCTATTTCTGCTGTGACCAATGCCCAATACGTATATTTTGTGAAAATCAAGCACTTTCGTATAGATTATCAAAAACAGGAATTATAAGCATTGATCACGGTTGCTTAGTAAAGACTGAAAATTTTACAGTGTATTCCCACTACAAAGGCAAGAGCGAAATAAACATCAAACCTGAAATAGTGCAGTCTGAAATTGAGCCCATCAATCACGTTTTCAATTTGACAATCCCGACATTTGAACTTCATGATTCTTCAATTTATAACAATTCTAACGACTTACGAGAGATTCAAAAACAGATAAAGCATCTACAACAAAATACAAATTTAGCTGACCGCATAACATACCACGACATCCATCACTATGCAGCATTGTATATTGTTATCGGAGGTGTCGTTCTAGTCGCCCTGTTTCTCTGGTGGCGAAGGATCCGGAGGAGCAAGCAGCAACGAAACTCACAGCCAGTCGAGGCCCAGGCGGACTCACCTGGCTATGCCATGAATCAAGTAAACACAGCAGAGCACGCCAGCACTCGTTCTCGGGCGAGTCCGGGCGTAAATGATAACTGTGAAGTGCAATGTGAGAGTGAACAAGTTATCAGTGTAGTGCAATGTGAAAGTGAAACATCAAAAAAGGTTAAAGTGAACAGGTGTACCACCCCTATAGTGAAAAGGACAGTATTCGTTTAGGGACATTAAGCATAGCATAAGAAAATTTTGTAACTTCACCTTGTAAAACATTATTATCATTCATTCATTCATCTTTCATCTCCTGTGGCTGGGAGCATGTACGGTGCAATGCAACCGCACAATTCGATGTATCAGCACTTTACGCTATGTGCAACATTTATACATATTTTAAGTTAGTTCGTAATTCGCCAAGCAACGCGTCGTACGTGCTCCTATCAATTATCAATTATATCAATCAATTATCATCATCATCAATCACATAAATATAAGTTGAAATAATACAGACAGTTTCCCACAAGTCCTGCAGCGTATCATTTATTTCATATCAAATTATCAAATATCATTCAAAGGTGTGTATAGGCATCAATAGACCGTACAACTAGTTTGAACACTTTAGTGAGCATGACTACCTAGGCTGTCAGGGATGCACAGCAAAACCTCTATTTAATTCCCTATCGTTCTTTTTAGGGTTCCGAACCTCAAAAGGAAAAACGGAACCCTTATAAGATCACTTTGTTGTCCGTCTGTCTGTCTGTCTGTCTGTCTGTCTGTCTGTCTGTCTGTCTGTCTGTCTGTCTGTCTGTCAAGAATTTCTGTGTCGAGAATGCGTGGAGGTATCAAGCTGAAATTTGAACTGTATACTCAGGTCTACGGTCCCATGAAGTTAAAAAAAATCAAACTGCTAAGTTTACGTAGAAAAAAGTTACGGCCGTTTATTCAGCAAAAAACGCATATTTCGACACACTCAAGGGAATCAAAACCTATAGGGTACTTCCCGTTGACCTAGAACTATGAAATTTGGCAAGTAACATCGTTATAGACTACAAGTACAGGAATAAATCTCAAAACTATACATTTGTAAATAGATCTAAAAAAATAGGGGGTCTATATTTTTTATAGGGTGTCGAAATTTCAAATTGAAACTACTAGTTCAAATGGGGTATTATATGAAAGGGCTTGATGTATACATTGCAAAATATATTTTATTTATTTTTTTCGACGCATTATTACTTATTTATAATGAAAAATATCAAATTTAATAATGATACTACGCACCTACGGAACCCTCGGTGGGCGAGTCCGACTCGCACTTGTCCGGTTTTTTTTCTTCTTTCCTACTTCATCCACTAGATACTTACATTGTTTGACCCCGCGTATTCCGTCCGTCGCTGTCACTGCCTGATATTGCACGGGCAACCATCTCGTTTCATCAGTTCCTTACGGAGCTGAGTAGTCGCGGTCCCATTGTTTTCCCAATTCTTTCATGACGGTGTATCATTTTTTTGTATGTTTTGTAATTTGCTGAGAAAACACCAGATGCCCTCAAAATCGTCAAAGCGTCGTCTTAGAAATATAATTCAATGAAGAAAATGTTTCAGGCTTTCTGTTTTATTTCGCTGGTAATATTGCGGTTACAATTCAATAAATTTGAATATTTTTTGTGATAACTCCGAGTTAGCTATTTTGCTTTGCAATAAACTTTACGCTTCTTTAATTTTGTTTCGAAACTTTCTTTTCAATAATCTAATAAAAAGAAAAACTGGTTGTTTTTTGAAAACTCTTGAAGTTGAATTATAATCCTGTATAGATTATATTATACATATATTTATTTGCTAAGAGTGCACGCCATTTTTAATAATTGCACAATTTTACCATATAATGCCTTTCTAATCCATTTCTGAATTAGAAAATAGTAAATTTGATAAATAATAGTTTCCTACCCAATCAAAAACTGGTAACAAATAATTTGGAAGCACGTTAATCATCTTTTCAACACCTTTGCTCGTAAAGCTGATGTAATTCCACCGGTTTTAAATATGTAAAGCGGGTCTTAAAAAACGCGTGTGTTACCAAAACAAATAGTTAAGTTATAGTCCATACAAATTCCATAACAGTATTATTTGCCATTTCGCGCGCTGTTGCTATTCAAATTTCGAACTAATCGCCGCACGGCGCCAATCAGTAGGCAGCGCTAGCGCGCTGCTAAAATGGCGGGAAAGCAACAGTGTGCATTCACAGATTGAGTTTATTTAAAATAAAAAAAATCAGTTTATTCGGTAATTTAAAAACTTGGCTGCATGCTCTAAACATAATTAAAAAACCAACTACAACTACGTATCATTTTAATAATTGTAATTTCACTAACTGTTTCAATAATTAAAAATGAACAAAATATATTTTTTTTTTCTGTTTCCTCGCAAATGTGTTAAAAAACGTCGTACGATATGTGCGTATTGGTTATAACATGCTCGGCTCATTACGCCCTCGCCTTCGGCTCGGGCTGAAATTCCGCCTCGCATGTTATAACCATCATAACGCACTAATATCGTAATGTACTATTACGTCATATGAACACAACAACACCCCAGACAATTGTTATTTGTCTATTACTTATAAAGGTATATAGACCAGTAATTTCCAACTACCTATAGATAATGACATTTAGTGTTTGTCAACTTTGGAAATTCGCGGTAACATAATGACATTTACGATATCTGTTTCAGATGTTGGGGAGTCGCAGAGACGGCCGCAGCAGATGGAGCAGATTCCACCAAAGCAGCCACGGCAGTCGCATGCATCTACTAACTAGCTACGGCCGCGCTAACGAGTTACGAGGTAACATCTATTTGTGTTTTGATGTAAGACGACATTAGGCGCATTGTGCACGCATTTTGTGGCTAGTGAATGACACTGAGCCGTCACGTTCGGGTATGTAACGCGTCACGCTCGGCTCTGTTACGCTGGTTCGTGTGAATTCAGGAGGGAGGGAGCCAGATGGAGGGAGAGATGAAGTTTTCCCTTCTCTCGTGTAGTCAAGCACATATCATTATTGAAGTAAAACTTCTTAACGCAAGCTTGAAGAAGTTTTACTGGTGAAACTGGCGAATGCGTGACGAGAGCGTTACGGAAACGGCGAACGGAAATTGAGAGGGAGTTAGTAGAACTAAAGAAGTTTTACTTCAATTGTGTGGTTTAAGACACTCGTATTTTTTTAGTTAAGCAGGTAAGTAGATTTAATTTTGTATTAGGATTTTTTTATAATTTCCTAATTAATTATCTACGCTGTATTCAAAATTAAATTTCACATCAATTGTAAAATAAGTTACATAATATTGTATTTTACATATTCTGTAGTCTTTTACCTTTGTATTTGAATTATTTTATCACCACTATTACCGTGAATAAACTTTTAAGTGTCTCGAGTGTAACTGGCACATAACGTTTGAATGCGAGCAATAAAATGTACACATTCGTATATTAAATTGAAATTGATCTCAAATTTTATTGTGCGCAGTAAACCCGGCAATCAGCCGTTTACGACAACAAAAGTGTAGGCGCGCCGACTGAGGATGACATCGGCACGTTTTAAATCTTTTCACTTGATTAATGGATTCCCTCTCGCTTATAATTTTAAGGTATTTTGATCGTGACCTTTAAGCGTATTATTTTAATTTCTTTATTTTTAAAATAACTTAGGAGGCAATGCCTACCTAGAGACCAAAGGGATCGTGAATCGGTCAATGCCTGAATCTTGGTCTACGTGTTTTCTATGTACATATATTTTCAAAAACTATTTAATTGATGAATTTGAAGTGTGGTGTGGGAGTACTATTACTTATACTGTGGTGTGGGTCTGGATATAATGACAGAATAAAACCAATAAAGAGATGGTTGGATTGTGTGACAGATGATATGGGTAAGAAAGGTGTAACTGTAGATACTCGTATGACGGCTGATAAGGTGAATGGAAGAATAATCGGCACATTTAATAATGTACGTAGTCGTTGCGTTTACCATGTTTAAGTGTAACCACCGGTAATAGATATGCTCGATAGTTACATTAGTGTAACTATCGGTCATAAGTGTGCTCAGTAGTTACACCGGTGTAACAAATCAGTGTAACCATGGGTCGGAAGGGAGAAAAAGACATACTGCGCCGACGGCAAATAATAGGAAAATGATAAGCCAGTTTATGACTCTATCATGCCTATAAATTACCTCCCACATTCGACAGTATTAGTTTAATTTGCACTGTTGTGGTGGAAAATTTGTCAACTAAAATTATTTTAAATAAAAAATGCGCAAAAAGCGATAAGTTAAACAAATTTGATTATACCGAAGATGATTTTAACTAACGATAGGAGTAAAAAATCTAGTTGATGTGCAAGTTTGCTCAACACGATCTTTAGAGCCAAAGCCAACCTCACCTGTACTTGGTGCACCCTGTTGACTAGAGAAGGAGACTCTGGCGACAGAGAGGTTGGGTACAGCGTATTTAAGGCTGCCCGACTGGGCAACTACCTCCCCCTCACACAATATCGCAGGCAAATAACGGTTCCTTTTAGGGTTGCTGTGCTCCTACGAGTGAGTGAGGTTACCAGAAAGGAAGGAGTAGCTGCAGAGGTGGTGACGCACGAGCGATATTTCATGTTGCCTGCGTTAATATGTCTATGGTAACTGCTTCACATCAGGCGAGCCTACCACCCGACGTAGTATAAAAAAAAAACAATATAAGTATCCACATTACATACTTTCCTTACTTGATTCATAATGCACGTTGGTTGAAATATAGACTCAATAAATAATATAATATTGGTAAATAATTTGCTGTTATTTTCAAATTAAAGCAGATATTTTCTTAAGTATAATTTCTACCTTTCTGAAAGAATTTTCTAAATGGATGGATGGATGGGATTAGGTCATTTGGATGTTTGGCACAGTAAATAAATAAACAACAGCCGGGGCCAACGGCTTAACGTGCCCTCCGAAACACGGAGGAGCTCAAGCTAAATAAACCCATCCATGGACTGGCCACGGTAGACGTTGCTTAACTTGCGTGTTAAATTAGACTAACACACGCAACGATGGCACCGAGCTCCTCAATAATAAATAATATAGTTTGGAAAATATTAAATTGAATTTAAATTAAATTCCACTAAAATAACCTGATTTGTACATCAAATCCTTTTGCATTTGATGTGCCACAAGTATTTTTGATGTAATAAGTTTGCAATATATTTACTTGATGTTACATTAAATAGTATCCATATATTATTTCTTTTCCTGGAAATATATGCAAAGCCTGTGCGAAGCTTACATATTTGACGCTGGTTCTCATCCTTATATTACGCCGTATTTCTCTGCCACCAACGATTTTCAGACAATGTATTTGGAGCTTTTATTTATGCTGTATCCGACGCCTCGTAAAGCAGATATCATGTAATATTTCGATCCCCATACAACGAATGCGTACTTTTCCTCTCCGCCCTTTGCGGCCCTCTTCATCCCCTTCACCGACCTTACCCCCCTTCACTCGCCCCAATCACAAGGTCGATCTATCGGATAATAAGACAGTGTTACTACGTAGATTACATCTACAGTATCCCGAATCTGAGATAAAACAAACATCATTGTGTTATGATAACACGGAAGCAGATTATTACTTTTTATTTGTTTCTTAATTGGTTTGTCCAGGGCCCCTACCACCGAAGTAATAGCCGATTGCCATCGGATTTTGCAAACACCAAACTTAGCTTATAGCCGACTAGCTAGCGGGGCTCTGGCAAAAATAAGAAAGAGCAAAGCGAGCCCTGTAACGGAGAAAGTAACTTCGCAGGAGATTGCAGTGAAATAATACCTTTGAAGACAGTTTTGTTTCTGTAAGTGAGGTGGCCGTAAAGAGATGCTGCGTTAACAGTACTGATATGCTATGATAACTGCAACATATATGATAGTAAACAATCTACATTTTTTTTTATTCTTGTTCTTTTTGAAGGAACTTGGCTCCACAATGTTACTATACAGTAATATACAGTGGGAAAAAAAAAACGGTATTGAGAGAGGATTGTAATATACAACCGATCGTGAAGATTGTGTCGATGGTTTATTACTTTATGGCTAAATGCCAGTCACCAAACGACAGTGGGGCCAGAGCAAGTAATCCTACTTCCTTACTGATATTATAAATGCGAGAGTGTGTTTGTTAATAATGTTTACACGCCTTAACTACTACAGAGATTGTCATGAAATCTTGCATACATGATATTAGAAATCCAGATTAAATAAATAGGACATCTTTTACCACGACAAAAAGAGCTGTTTCCGAGCAATGATTATAAGTTTGTCGTTAATTCACGCAGGCGAAGGCGTAAGCTACCGGCGGAAGTACCTCTATAATCGTTAACTTTATTGCGAACTTTTTCAGTGAATGAAAATTTACTTCAATTTCACGTTTTCCATTTGGGACCGTGCATTTAGTTGATTACATTCACAATCTCAAAGCAATCTGAGAAAAAAAATCTGTAATTATTATACACTGACTAATGACGAACTAACTAAGTTTGAATTCATGCTTTTTTATCCATTATATTTTATTTGCCACAAATTAAGGCGGCCTTAAAGCTAATTGCATTATCTACTAAACCATTTTTCGGAAGAGCAATTGCAGGAATGCAGTATACAAAGAAAATAACAACAAAGTTTATTATGTTGTACAAATGTTAATTACATACATACAAATGACATAAACAGCAATAATATATATGGAAGTATATTTATAAATACTTCCATGTATATTTTCTGAACTCCCTCAATATGGGTATCAAATGAAAGGGCTTGACTAGGCAGGAAGGCCGGGGCATTTTTTAATTTTTAATTTAATTGCCTTGTATCTATCTATAACTTTATTTTAATTAGGCCAGTATGGCAGCGTCAACTGACATCAAGGTCTCTTTTCCGTTGCCGATGCGATTCAGGCTCTTTCTCTCTGATTTTCGCTTACCATCAGGCGAAGCAGAGCAAATATGCTGAGCTAATATTAAAAAAAAACTCTTCAGTGTTAAAAAAATGAGGGGTGTTATTTTCGTTGTTATCTGTACATTTCTCACAACTGTTGTCAAAGTCAAAGTCAAAACATCTTTAGTCACTTAGAAACGTCATACAAATTAAATATAAGACATGTATCTAAATCATTACTACTCTAAATCCGCAGAGCTTAGATTCACTTTTGTTATACTTTATTTATTATCACTGCTCATTCAGAGTTGGCAACACTCGCAGCTTTGATTCCCTATTGATGTCGGAATGAATCAAGGATGAACCATGCTTCAAATTTATGATTACAATTTGACTAATGGTTTTTGAAATGTTTACAATTTTCCTGTTGATTTTTAGCAGCCGATATTTTTACACAGCCGCATGCACCGACGGGCACATCTTAGTCACGGAAACAACTTGATTTTATGATAAATTTACATTAATCTTTAATTATGTAAGCTGTTGATTGATGTTATTTTCGAAAATATATACAAGAATGCTTTAAAAACAAGTTGATGGTTTACTAATAATAATCTCACTTATTCCAATGGTCTCGCGTATTTCTCTGGACGTGTAATATTTCCATCATCATCTACGGCTGTACTATTATAGTATTATATACTCACACAATGTTATACACTAATTGACTAATGACGAGCTCGGTGGCGTAGCGGTCAATGACGCTGCTTCGACACCAACGCTCGTGGGTTCGATTCCCACACGGACAAACATTTGTGTGCACGAACATGTCTGTTTGTCTTGGTCTGGGTGTTTTCTATGTATCATAAGTATGTATTTACAAAAAAAATGTATGTTTATCAGTTGTCTAGTACCCATAACACAAGCTTCGCTTACTTTGGAGCTTGATGGCGCTGTGTAATTTGTCAAATAAAATATTGGCATCAACCTATAATCATCCCACTTTTGGGATACACGTTTCCCCTAAAACGAATGGGTTTAGAGCATACTCCATCACGCTGCTCAACTGCGGGTTGGTAGAGGCCAGTGTTTTCAAGTGGCCCTAAGGCGACTGACTTGGCTTAACGACTGGTATCTAATGACAACACGAAACAAATAAACTCATCCATAAACAGGCTGCGGTCGATGTTGCTTAACTTGCGTGTTCGATTAGACTCAGACGCACAACGACGCGATCGCGCTACTCAATACTTATACAGCCCCCACCACCAATTCTTATTGCGATCCAATAACTGAATAGATTGCTTATTCATACCAATGAATAAGCGACTTTATTTCAACTTGAATAGAGTCGCTTATTCATTGGTATGAATAAGCAATCTATTCAGTTATTAAATCGCAATAAGAGTTGGTGGTAAGGAGGCTGTTTATTCTCACATAATGTCACATAATAACAAACAATGTTAAATTATTCCGGACTCTTCCATATAATCATGATAAGAACGCAGGAACTTACTCGCAGGAATGTCATTGCACGATGCAACGACATTCCTGCGAGTAATTGAAGTCACTAGTTAAGGAAGGAGCTTCCCCTCCCATCCCCGCTGCGGGGATGGCGACGCGCGAGCAACATAAAACCTTAGTAAATATAAAAAAAACCGGCCAAGTGCGAGTAGGACTCGCGCACGAAGGGTTCCGTATCAATAAAATTTGGCAAAAAAAAAAACACGTTTGTTGTATGGGAGCCCCCCTGAAATATTTGTTTTATTTTTATTTAATTATTTATTTATGTTAGTATTTCAAGTGTCTACCTATTGCCGTTATCAATTGCAAGCAAAAACGAGCAAAAAAAAATAACACGTTTGTTGTATGGGAGCCCCTAAATTAAATATTTATTTTATTCTGTTTTTTAGTGTTTGTTGTTCTAGCGGCAACAGAAATACATCATCTGTGAAAATTTCAACTGTCTAACTATCATGGTTCATGAGAAACAGCCTGGTGACAGACGGACGGACGGATGGACTGACGGACGGACGGACGGACAGCGGAGCCTTAGTAATAGGGTTTTTACCCTTTGCTTTTTACCCTTTGGGTACGGAACCCTAAAAATTACTACGGTACAGACAAAATAACTTGTATATCGTAACACTTCCATTGTAAGATGGTCCGGCAATTCCGGCAATTCCTCTGTATAGCTGAGAGTCGTACGTAGCATTCGAGGCAATACGCGGGGCTATACTGCTATACTGGAAGTGTCTATTTACAAGCTGTTAACTGTGGCATATTTTATTAATTATAAGTTTCAATATTTTTTCGAAAAATTATCTTTTGTTACATACGCCTAGTTGGCGCCCGCGACTTCTTACGCGAGTATCCTGGTATCTGGTGGGAATTATTATGAAAAAATCATTTCTTAGCAAATGGTTCATACAACAAATGCTTAGAACCATCAAGTGGCATGAGTTATGCGCTAATAAATCAGTCAGTAGTGTTTGCCTGGTATAGATACAGAAGAAGATGAATTTATATAATAGTACTTTTAGAGACTGTTGTAGGTTTGCTAGTTTGACACAGTTTTGAGTCCAGGAAAATGTTATAGATAGTAGGCACGTAGCAACAAACACTATAATTATTTGTAGGCGCCTACAAAAGGGACAATGGACGGCCAGTCGACGGGATCAACGAGCTTACTCGAGTTTTATTCGAGCTTAGTTTGTCGACGAGGACGTGCCGGGCATCTCACGCCGGGCTATTAGTCTATATAGGGCTATTACTATAAATCTATTATTAATACAATAATATAAAATTATATTTTCTCTCTAAAATTTAGAGTAAATACTTCCCCAATCGGGCAGCTTACAAATACGCTGTACTCTAACTTTCTTTCGCCTCTTTCGCAAGTCGGCAGGGTGAAACGTGTACAGATGAGGTTGGCTTTGGCCCTAAAGATCCTGGCGAGCCACTTACAAACCAAAAGAATTTTCAAAAACATCTTTGCAACCTTTATATATTCATTTATTTTAATAAAAAATGCGGACAAACGAGGATGTTATTAAACGAGCATATTTATCTCAATAGATAAAAATCGTCATCTACTGGTAGTCACAGTAATCACGAGGTG
The DNA here is from genome assembly GCA_937001555.2 of Hypsopygia costalis. NCBI lineage: Eukaryota > Metazoa > Arthropoda > Insecta > Lepidoptera > Pyralidae > Hypsopygia > Hypsopygia costalis. Next base: position 33,366,128 of record OW443329.2, read on the forward strand.
GTTGTGGAAATATGACCTATTCGTCTAGGCAACTCTTTACTGCGCGAATCCAGCGTACAGTTGTGAATTACAATTTGAATATCAGACTTGGCCGGCTTTAATAATTGTAATTCACAATAACATGTAACGAACTTTTTTCTGTTCATTCGGATTTGTATTTTATTTGAATATCCATTTAAAAAGTCTGCACGGACGTCATCTCACGTCATTGTCAGCTGTCAAACCCACGCTCGTCGCGTCACATGTCCAGTGACGGCCCCAAGAGACAGCCTTTGTTTGAGCTATGAAAATAAATATTTTACCCTGTCAAAAACAAATAAAATCTACGCAGCTTTTGAAATTCTAATTCAAATACTTTTATTCCGCCATTCAGTTCTAGCAGGCACTTTGATGCCTCATACATGCATTTATAAAATCAACAACAAAAAAAATGGTACATAAGGTATGTTCTACTTGTGACAGGTATATCGACAAGACGTCACGAGTTTGGTACAGCTATATATATTACGTAGCAATCTCAAGTCACGTGACCACGTTTGTCACTAAAGAAACTTATGTTTTTGTACCATGATAAAATTATGATTTATCATTTAGGTACATTTTTTTTATGGCTATGTAAATACCTCAAAAGAAAAAAGAACCCTTATCGATTCATTCTGCGTGCCAGAGCCGTTTTCTTTGGAAGTTGTAGCGGTATAAAGTTGAATGTAATATTCAAGTCTGCAGAATAAAACATCTATGACAATGCAGTGAATAAATATTGCCCGTTTACGTTGCATATTGTAACACTAGCGAATGAATCAAAACCTATATGATGCTTACCATTGATCAAGAATACGAATTTATACTTCAAAGATTCGAAAATTCTTAATTTCGAATATCATGAGGCGAATATATGTGTGTGGTATAAATTACCAAAGACCTTGATCTACGCCTTGTTTGACACTAGTTGGAAGTTAGGGCTCAAGAGATAAACTAGGTTCTAGATAACTTGTATTATCTTGTAACGGGTGATTTTGCATTGTTGCACATGTTTTGGGTTTTTGAACACATCATATAGTATTTTAAAGCTAGAAAGCATTCATTACCTACGTTATAGAAGTGTTGACAACCAGCTATCTGCTGTCAAAGGACAGTTGATCTAATAATGTTTTGCGGGAATGCAGACCCTGGAAGCGCGCACTTGTTGATTGTCGGGTGGCTTGAACGTTTTTTTTTGTTTGTAATTTGAATTTTCGTTATTTTTTTAGGGGATATATCAAAAACTACCCGTAAGGATTGAGCGCGGGTTGGATAAATGTCTTTTTCTCTTGAAGGAAAACCATTTGGGAGATTTCTGTTCACGAATGGAATAACCTTGTTTAATTTCTTAATCTTAATTCTAAAGTATTTAATTTCCGAATTTAGGTTGAGAAAATTGCTTTGAGTATTTTGAGTGAGATGTAATTGGCTGCAGGTGGTTGCCACGTTTTTATATACGAAGAAACGTGCCCTCGGCCGTCGAGTGACTACAAAATGTAGTGTATAGTGCCACAAACTTATCTGACCCGGTGGCCAAATTTAGAACTAAAGCCGCCATCTTGAAAGGTTAGTATTGCCAGGTACAATTAATTTATTTACCACATATGCACATTCCATTGGGGGGTATTTTTTTAATACATATATTTCTTTTTCTATAAATACAATAAAAAAATTGTCAACGAGTTGTTTCTGTGCAATATTATTACTCTATTATTATAATAGCTATGATCGCGACTTAACGTGGAGCATTTTTAAAACTAAACAACAAAAAAAAGAGAAGAAATATTGAAAGATATTGAAACACCTCACAACACAATTAATCAGTTTAGCAATGCTATTATTTAGGGTAGTATACTATTCAGATTTGGTAGCAACAAGGGAGAATTACCAAGCGTTCAGACGATTTTGCAATTCATATTATTGGAATCGATGTGTTAGGTAACAACTCAATGTTTTAGGTCCCTAATAGTGTTAGACACTTAAAATCCGTGGTGCACGGCAGTTGAGCTTCACTTGACTAGCCATCTCTTTAGGCTTTTAATGCCTTATTTGCCATATTGCTGTCTCTCACATTGCTAAGAGGGGAAGTCAAATTCCAAAAGCTTCCTACTCCTACTAATTTCTTCTGATTAAATTCGTTGTGAGTTCCAAGGCAGCCGTAGTTTTACCCCTGGGACTGCAATGGACTTCATTGTTCATTGCCTTTTTTGGCGGTCGCCGCTGTTAATCCTGGCTACACAGGAGATACAGTGGTGGGAATGTGTGGTGGGCCCCTGTCCCATTTAATGCTATTATTTTAACCGTGTATATATTTCTTTGACTTTAATGTTTCCTCTAAAACGGGCGGCGTTTCGTTTAATGGCAACACTTAAGTCGATCGTACCGCCCCCGCCACCGGGCCAGATAACTTTGTAGCACTGTATGTAATGTAATGTAGTGTAGTCGAATATTTCAAATATTTTCCAATGGAGGTTGCACACGAAAGTTTATTGAAAATATTTCGGGTATTTTTTAAATTTTCGAGAACATTCGATAGAAATTTTGAGTGGGGATAGAAATTTTGAGACGTTACACTGCATCTCGGCCACCCCGACCTCCTGTCGGCTGCCTGCTGCGGCACCCAGATCGTGTCACGTTCGTTCGTCGTTCACCAGACCTCGGAGCTAAGTAGAGATAACCGACCAAACGTTTGGGGGGACCTTTTGCCGGAGCTGTGAAATTTTAGTACCAAATTGATAATAAGACCGCAGGCATTCAGACTCATTGCCCTGAGAAATTTAATTGTAACTTTTGCTCTGCTGATTAGGATTTTTGTATTTGTGACATGGCATTGGATCATGTCTGGCGTCCATCTTATAATTATTGATATTTTGTAATATGTATCTTGTAATCCTTGATATCTTGAATTGTGTATTTGATGTAAGCGGGATGAGGAGGAGGGTTTGACCCATATAATAAACTCTGTATGGTAATTTGGAAATTTTATTTATTTACTACCTTCAAAATTTTGTACTAAGACTTGTACTGAGAAAGCTTACCATAAGCAGGTTATAAAATATTTCTAACTTCTAGTACCTATTCTTTCTTACACTTTCAGCTTAGAAGTACTATTACTTTTGTTTCTGTAACTTCTTACTATTCTTCTCTTTAAAATTACTTTTCTTTATATATTATGAATATTACTGAATTAGCTAATATCGTTTAAGTATGTATCTCATATTGTATAACGGCCGGGTTACATGCGTCGCAATCGACTCGCGCGCTCTGTTTTTATGCTACGAGGCGCTCTGTTGTCAAGCGCATGCCGCCGATCCCTCATTTTTTTATTGTTTATTAGTAAAAGTAATTAATTTTACGTGAGAAGCTCATCATGATCTTTGGAGCCAAGACCAACCTCACATGTACGTGGTGCAGCCTATCGACTAGCGAAGAATACAGCGTATTTGTACACGTTACATAGCTGGCCGACTGGGGAAATACCTCCACCTCACAGAATACTGCACTTAAATAACAATTCCCTTAATGATTATTGTGTTCCTGCGAGTGAGTTTGCTCATCGGAAAGGATGGAGTTGTTGCAGCAGGAGTGGCGGCACGCAAGCGATATTTCAAGTTGCGAGCGTTAAAAATATTTTAGGAAATTATACTCAAAACACCCCTCATATTTTATTTTCCGAGTTAACAAGAACGACTTAAATATTTTGCGAGCGCCGTCAGTATAAAAGCGCTTATTTGCGTACGAGGATAATACCGAGCAGCTTAAAATACATCTTGTTAGATGTGTGGAGTTATATTATTTCATTGCCCGGAATATTTGAGGCGAAATGTACCTTCATTCGGTTGAACTCCGATTATTTAGTAATATACTACGGGTATGGTACTGATGTAAAGCGGTGACCGAGTCCTATAGATGCTAGCAAGTTAAATTTATGCTCGCGCGCCACCGCCTCTAATGGCAATTCAGAAATTCATTTCTTCTTGTGACCTCATTTACTGGCAGAAACATAATAGATCTTTAGTAGAGGCCAAATAAACATTTCCACTACTGTGTCTCCAGTGTGCTCAGAATTAACAGCGGCGAGGAATAAAAAGCGGTGAACAATGAAGTCTACTGCAAAATCGTGGATTAAACTACGGCTGCCTTGGAACAGGTAACGAAATTTTTCAGAAGAAATTAGTAAGAGCAGGATGGTTTTAGAATTTGACCTCTCAAGGAGATGAATCAGGTCTCTAAGAGATAAATATATTGATTCATAGACAGACACTAGTCAACATGGCGCAACGGCGTCATCAAGCTTCTGCGTAAATTTAATCTGTACAAAATTCGTGAAGAAAATATTTAAATTAAAATGTGTCAAGTCAGACAAGTGCCCGAATACATTATGTTCGAAAAGTACACTTAGTCTATACGACAATGGAATGATCTTTATAGAAATTTCCACTTACAGAACGCTTCCCGACCACCATTCAGTCTCCCCCCTGTATTACATTATAGCAGGTTCAACCAGCGGAAAGTATCGAACATTGGTATTCGCGGCGAGCAATTTACTTCGGAATTGTTGGTTATCATTGGACTCACTCGCCTGTGAAATTCGCTTAACCTTGTCACATCACATCACTAACCTATCGAGGGTAAACACGACCCATTTACGACCTTAACGCATTCGAGTCAAGATGAAAATTCGTTTGAAACTCAATTTCACGATATCGTATTCGTGACAAGCATTTTAGGGTGAATAAAAGTGGTGTACCGTGTTTCAGTTGTCGCGTGACGTGTCGCCGTAACGCGATTGATTCGGCGAAGTTACAGAAATGTGATTGTTTCCTATACAAACCCGGTGTTGTTTTGCGATTTGCGGGTGCACCAATTGTGCGGGGTGTGCTCAAGCGCGGATAATGACACGTGACAATGTGAAGTGATCACTTGATAATTATACAGATTATCTCATTGGCACGAATTATGGAATAATTTTAGGATGTAAGTGGTTCATCAACATCTTTGAACCAAAGCCAACTTCACCTGCACGCGGTGCAACATGTTGACTGACAAACGAAACTCTGGCGAAAAGAGTGGTAGGGAGCGTTATTTTAAGGTACCCGACTGGGGAATGTACCTCCACCTCACAGAATACCGCAGCCAAATAACAATTCAATCAAGGGAATTGTTATTGGTAATAACCAATCAAGGGAATTGTTATTTGGCTGCGGACGCAATAGTGTTCCTGCGAGTGAGGTCACCAGAAAGGAAGGAGATGCCGCGTTGGCAGCGGGGGTGGCGGACGGATATTTTTTGTAGCGAGCGTTAATATGGCTTGGTAACCACTTCACATCAGGCGGGTCGTATGCTTGTCTGCCACCCAGCGTAGTATAAAGAAAAATTAAAACAATAGATTAGAATGTATTCAGGTTAATTAGGTACCCTAATTTTTTTTTTTTTATACACAGCGCCATTTAGCCCCAAAGTAAGCGAAGCTTGTGTTATGGGTACTAGACAACTGATAAACATACGTAAATACATTTTTTTTTTGTAAGTACATACTTATGATACATATAAAACACCCAGACTAAAACAAACAGACATGTTCATGTACACAAATGTTTGTCCTATGTGGGAATCGAACCCACGAGCGTTGGTGTCGAAGCCGCGTCATTGACCGCTACGCCACCGAGCTCGTCTTCATCCTCTATTTTTCGCATTTAATTAATTATTTAATTATCTATATTATTTAATTATCTCTATGATCATATCCAGCCTGCAACCCACTGCTTGGATATAGGCCTTCCTCATGCTATTCTAATTCTTCCACATCCAGCCATTTCCAGTTGCTCTTTTCAGGTTAACCTCGGAGCCCCCTTCTGAAGCGTCCAACGTTTAGTCACAACAACTTTAGTTCTTCAAATTTCTTCGGACCGCATTCGGTCCCTTCGAAACCCCGAGCATCGCTCACTGAGAACCTCATGTAAACCCAGCCTCACTATTTAAATACAAACTGCGTATGTGGATTATCTCTATAGTCTATTCATATTATAATTCGAATGATTGAGCATTTAATTTTATTTTTTCATTTTTGACAAAGATCTGCTTCGGTACATGGGAATGAGCGACAACGAAGTAGACTTGTGTAGTTCGCGAGTGAGTAGTTCAATTGTACCAGTTCACCATACCAGCCGGTTCTTGTCACTGACTCTTTCTTGTCCCATATAGTTCACTGCGTCATTTAGTTCAATCGAGTGACAAAGAGTAAAAAGAACGGAAATACATAAAGCATACGAGCTAGAATGAGAGAGATACGTTGTAATGCCAAAATTGCTAGCGATAGAGAGCGAAAAGGACGGAAGATTCTCAAATTGTTCGAGATAAAACGGGACAGATAGTTTCGTGCGTGGTTGACTGACCGAATTAGAACTCGAAGGCTAAGAACATAAGAACCATAAGCTGTTAGCGAAAATAGGCTCAATTTGTATATTAATTATTATTTTAACCACTAAGTAATTTCTTTATACTCAAGGTTGACAGTCCTAAGCCTGTGAAAAGTTTGAAGGAAAATCAATATTTGTAAGGGAATTTATAAAATATTTAATTAGTTATAGGTACTTATTTAATACAAAAATACAATTTTCATGTTGTCAATGTCATCAAAATGATGCAATAGAAATGAGAAGAATGTAGAAGGAATCAGTCAACAGAACTACTGAGTCGATTGAATCAAAGATACATTGAACTAAACGAACTAAGTGAGTCAAAAGAACTACAGAAGTAATTGAACTAAATGAAGCAATTGAACTAAATGAACTAGATGAGTGATGTAGTTCATTTGCGTCAAAAGAACTGCATCTCTCTTTTCAGTTCAGTGAACTGTTTTGCGCAAGTCTACAACGAAGAGCGAAATGGTAAGCTCGTTTGAGATTCCTACTCAGCCATCGTTTGTATGAAGGCAGCGTAAATTAAGTATATCGCGAGGAAAACCTTTCACAATCTAAATAGTAATCAAAAATGGGGTTTGTCTGTGTCATGAACACTGGCGTGTGTTGTGCGTGAATACGTTATATGCATTAAAATGGCACTGCTTCCCCCCCCCCCCCCTTACAAAGTCCTCACTTAGCGTAATAAATTCTTTGATCCTTCATCTATGCAGTGCGCAGTGGTGTGATTGAATTTTGGTTGGAGACGATAGACATGTAGCTGCAACACCAAACTGTGTCCCCCGAGTCTGTTATCGTTCCTTTTTTCAGCCGCCTCCCTGTGGAAGCTATTTTAAAGTATTCAGGTCAAAAAATCGAATCGATTATGGGGTGTAAGTGGTTTATCAACATCTTTGAACCAAAGCCAACTTCACCTGCACGCGGTGCACCCTGCTGACTGACAAACGAAGCTCTGGCAAAAAGAGAGGTGGGGAGCGTAATTGTAAGCTACCCGACTGGGGAATGTACCTCCACCTCACAGAATATCGCAGCCAAATAACAATTCCCTTGACGATTGTTGTGTTCCTGCGAGTGAGTGAGGTCACCAGAAAGGATGGAGATGCTGCGTTGGCAGCGGGGGTGGCGGCGTGCAAGTGATATATTATGTTGCGAGCGTTAATACGGTTACGGTAACCACTTCACATCAGGCGGGCCGTATGCTTGTCTGACACCCGACGTAGTATAAACAAAAAATCGAATCTCACTGCAAATAAAAAATTGAAAATTTTCCTTATTCTTACAAAAATCAAAATTTATACTCGTATACCTTTTATGCGATTTTGATAAAAAATAAAACGTAGTCGATAAATATATTTTCATAGAATTCTATATTTCATTATTACTTGCAAAAAAATCTCTTAGAATAATTTAGTTACGCCGAAGAAATCTGAATACTTAGAAACTTAAGACTCACCCTTATACTGAAATTTATTACATAATGGTTCTCTAGATTTTACCGCTTTGCAAAATCATTAAAACAAATTGACGACATTATAACTAGAGGCGCATTTATCAAATCACTTCAGCATTAATCAAGAGCCCAGTGAGTACTGTATAATTAGAGCTGATAGTAATCAGTGATTAACGAATTCAGCGGACGGTATAACGGCATGCCCGACATACGGTAATAAGATCCGCGCACATTACATCCGCGCCGGGCAGTGGATGACCGCGCGACGCTTCCAAAGCGCATTGCAAACATTTGTTTCTTTGTATTGAGATGATTGTCTTGAAGCTATTAATAATAAATTGGAACCAATGAATGATAGTGTAGTGTTTGTATTACTATTATAGCTAAATCATAGTTATAAACATTGTCTCGTGCTCATCGTATGGTGGGGAGCGCGTCAGTATTGCGTGAGCTACGAGCGAGAGCAGACGTGTAAACCTGCACATATAGTGAGTTGCCGAGCCAGTGAACCGTGTGAGACGGGGTACATAACAGATAGTACGGAATTTTTTATACCACTAAAGTGGCCTGCTTGATAGACGCTAGAAATACTAGAGGCAACACTCGCTTTACCGATCCTGGAACATATCTTAACGCCCTTCTTGAAGAATCTTATATAGTCTCCTGTGAAAGCCTCGACAGGAAGCTAATTCCACAACTTAAGAGTTCGTTAAAGAAAACCTCTCTGGAACCACATTGTATACGACCATTTTGCCTCTAATGTGTGAGGATGACTTCTATTTTGATGGGGAAGCTACAGTTTTATAAGAACTGCCTATAGGCATTTCTTATAAAACTGTAGCGTTCTAATAAAATGTAGGTATGTTCTAATAAAATATAAGTTCAATTTATGTATTCAAATGTAGGTATTGAAAATGATTCGGCAGTGTTTTGTGTCATTTTCAATACCTGCTTTGCGGTTCGGCACCCTCTAATGTGCACCGAGCTTAAAGTCAACATTTCTGATTGATGCCCGCGTGTTTTGCATGGATTTAATGCCGGGATGTTACTCTAGATTATGACTGTACTAAATATGCTTTCATATTTCTCTGTCGGCCATTTTCAGTGACAGTGTCACATCACAATTGAGATGGGAATAAACCAGAGACAAGGCTTTTAGAGCGTGACAATGATCGCCTGATAAACAGGTACTTACTTTTGTACAAAATAGTAATAACTGGTGCGGAGTGTATGCTATATAAATTTCAAATCTCCTTTTTGTTTTTTTTTTATATCACTAAAATGGCAAACAAGCATACGATCCGCCTGATGGAAAGCAGTTACGGCAGCATATGGATGCGTGCAAAATAACCTCTTCATAATACATACCTACTTTAGTCTCCCGGGAAACCCTCGCCAGAGAGTTTATACCACAGCTTAATAGTGCACATTAGATATCCCCTCTTGAACTGTACGCAACCATTTCGACTTGTAATATTTTTTTGTTGTGTGGGAGTTTGGGAGAGATTCTGATGCCTAGCATCTCGAAAGGAAGGCCAAACACTACATCTTACAAATACTTATGTATTATTATCTTTAAGAAAGGCATGAAGGAGTTTTTACACGATCTGCAACACCTAAGTACCTAACTGCCTTTGGTGTTGCAAGCGTCCATAGGCTACGATGGCTGCTTATCACTGTGCAGCATACGATCTGCACAGTCGTTTTATACGCCCACTAGCTGTGGCCCGTGGTTTCGCCCACCCATTTAGCTCTTTTTGTAAGCATTATAACTTCAATATATATAACTTCAATAAACGGTGACAATAAATATTAACATACAGGAGCACTGGCGACAACTATACAGCTCTGTTCAATGATATATAGCTACATTGTTACCATGTCATCGCCTGTTGCTTATATGGCAAAAATGTCATGTATCTGCTAATTAAACAATTTCCTTTCCTTTGTTACTATCCACCTTGTTTAGATAGAACAAAAATGTTTTAAATTTCTTTTCTTTATTCTTTATGTACGTACTATTTTATTGCGTAAACATTATATATTTCATTGTATACATTTAAGACAATATTTTGAATATGTTAAAGACAAAAACATCAGACTAAGTAAAACAACTCTCTCGCACCTATACATAATTTGTTAGATCGCTTGGCAGGTAGACAGTCCCACCAAAATGTCCTGTCTTATTGAGTATTTTATTTTTACACAACATATAAAAATTGCATATTGCCTCAAATATATTGGAGGAAAAAAAAAAATTATAAATGTGAGGGTTGATTTAGCCCCGCCAGCCAAGTCTGTAGTTCCACGGGGTATAATTATAAGGAGAGGTTTGTGACAAGTTTACAACTTGCCTCAAGTACCCACCCAAAAATTGGTACCAGCTCTCCTACTATTTTATATTATGTTATTTTTTTATCTGCTTTATTGAAATTTAGTATAATTATAAACAAAGTAGATGATTGTTATCTCGAAAAGATTATTAAAATCAAATTAGTAATTTCGAAAAGTATCTTTAAACTTAAACCTACATACTTTGCCTCTTTACTATGTTAGGAAACGGAGTTATGTACACAGCTACACTGTGATGCTAGTATAGATTTACATATGCAGTGGTCGGCGCCAGCCTCCGACTATATAGAGTAGGAAAGCATAGCAATGCATGCTTCAAATCGTTTCCGATTGTAAGGACGTCCTTATAGTCACAGCGGACGAGTAAACGTAATTCTATTGAAGACGTCGCAAAACGGTCTCTACGGAGTACTATGACGTGCACTGAATTTAAAACAAACCACAGCCCGACAAACTATATACAGGCTTCCTAAACAAACTATATACGAAGGATTATACGACTATTATATTATCATAATATATGGAGAGTGGCAGAGTGGTGGCGGTGTGTGAGCGATATTTCTTGCTGCTAGCGTTGATATTTCTCCGGTAATCGCTTCACATCAGGCGGGGCGTATGCCTATCTGCCACCCGACGTAATATAAAATATATAAATAAATATTAAAGGTATAAGTTACCATCAACTTTAGAGCCAAAGCTAAATTAACCTACCTACACGTGTTGTAGCCTGCTGACTGACATCTAGTAATAAGTTTTTTTTAAATATGATATACTTCAAAAATACAAAAGCAAGGTAGCCAAAAAGATATAAATAATTTCGAGTACCTCCGTGCTTCGGAGGGCACAATAAGCCGTCGGCCCCGGCTGTGGTTGTTAGATGACATTCTAATGGTGGAGTATGCTCTAAATTCCCTCGATTGATGGGAATCCCGTATTCCAGGATTAATATGAATAAGAGGTGACGAAGTAGACATTTAAAATGGGTCAAATATAGCCTTCAAGATTTGATTACAAGAAACTCAATAAAGACATCTAAATAAATATTTGACCTCGGTGGTCGAATGGTTAGCAATGGCCACTTTGACTCCGAGGTTGCGGGTTCGATTTCCGCACAAAACAAATATTTGTGTGGATGAACATGTCTGTCTTGTTCTGGGTGTTTTCTATGTATTATATGTATGTATTTACAAATGTATGTAATTATAATCAGGGGGCACGGTAGTGCCGCATGTTGCTCGACTTGGCGGAGGCCATGGAGGGGGGGGGGGGGGGGGGGGGGGCAGGTGTTAATGAAACACTTACACCCAGAATGAAAATAGTATTAAATCCAGGGAGTATTTAACTGGGGCTAAATGCTGCAGCTTCATGGAGATAGCAAAAAAAGGGCCACGGCCTCGATGCCGTGGTCTTTTTAACCGACTCGATCGGCCGTAGGAGGAGTATTTTTTATGTTTGTTACCTAATGACTCCGTGATTTATAAACCGATTATAAAATACTTTTTTTATTTGAAAGAGTATACTTCCAGATTGGTCCCATTTTTTTATCATCATCATCATCATCAGCCAGTATCTACATACAAATGTAGAGTAATGTTTGGAATCAATTTCTTTTTGTTAAAATTATTTGTTAATAGAATTCTTATAATTCGCGTGAGTAATTCGTTCAATAGTACATGGTGCAGTAAAAAGTTCTCTATCTTACAAATATTATAAACTAATTGTGTCCGGACTCCGTTCGCTCGGCAGTTCGGTAAAGACTATAAATTAACTTTACTTTTTTATTTATTGTGGCATGCAATTAAAGAAACAGTACATGTTACAGAAAGCATGCCATAATACATTAGTGTAAACTTCATTTAAATCAAAATTTTAATATTGTGTCGTTACTAATATTAGCATGAACAAATGCACAGGCAAACGGACAATCAAGTTCGCTATTAAAATTTAGGTATAGCTGACAAACAGTCATAGTACTTATGTTTGCTTCGTGTAAAATTCAACAAAATTACTAAATTGTTGCAAGTTCTGACAACCCTAGCGGATGCCGTAAAGTGAGTTAAGCTGGAAGCCAATTTTCCGTGTGAGGTCAACATAGTAACCAGATCGCATTTCTTGCCTGTGTCGCACCCCTGCACAGTGGGTCATACTAAAACATTTTTGGGAATAAGACTTTTCATTCCGAAAACAGAGTGGATTAATAATTTAAAAATCTAGAATAGAACTCTCGAATGGAAAATGTGCTTATGAAGAAAAATAAAATTACTATTTTATTATATTTAGAAGAAAAATATACAATTGAAAAGTGTTTTGTTTATCGGGGTAATATTTTATATAGGTAACTCAATTTTCTTGGAATTTTAAATGAAATTTAAATAATGGTAATGGTGATAATGGTAATGGAGTTTATAGATCCAACCATAGAATGTTTTCATATTAGAAGTAGTTATGATTATTGTATGAGTAACCGTGTCTGACAATGTGCGTCTTTTGAGGAGTAGTGTTGGGCAGAAGAAAATCCTAAAAATAACGCTTAGTGTCGCTATATTGTATATGAAGGGCAAAGCGGAAAGCTTGGAGGAGCCATTGTGACGCCATTATACGGCGCCGGAGGGTATGAGACTGGCGAAAGCAATGTCTACTATTAAGGAAAGTCCCCTAACAGCGGATCGGACTGAGAATGGAAAACTCACGGAAACTGGAAAAGAAACATTGAAACAAATGTTCAAAACCCACTTCCCAGGTTTTAATGAACTCGATAAAGATGACACTGAGTACATCAATGTTGCAGATACTAACACTGTAAGAACGCATAGATATGATTGGGATGTAGCTAAGAAGGTGGTGGATGACAATAGAATCAGATGGGCCATCAGGAGCTTGCAGCCATACAAGTCTCCAGGTCTAGATGGCATCTACCCCATTATGCTACAGCAAGGAGCCTCCATACTTATACCACACCTGTGCTGGGTATATAGAGCCAGTTTAGCATTTGGATACACACAAAAAGCATTAGGCAGGGTAAAAGTGACGTTTATACCAAAGCCGGGTAAGCCAACATATGAGGACGCTAAAGCGTATCGACCTATAAGTCTACAATCGTTTGTTCTAAAAGTATTGGAGAAAATGGTAGACAGATATGTAAGGGATGGACCCTTGAGTAGATATCCATTACACAAGCTACAATGTGCATACCAATCAGGTAAGTCGACCGAGACTTCCTTACACCATGTTGTTAGCAGAGCTGAAAAAGCAATTGAAAGCAAGGAAATTTGTGTAGCAGCATTCCTTGACATTGAAGGAGCCTTCGATAAAACTACATTTGACTCTATCAATAAAGCGGCAACAGCGCACGGTATTCCGAATACAATATGTAGATGGATACAAAGCATGCTCAAAGGCAGGATTATCAACGCCGAGCTTATGGACGAAAAGTTATTCGCCAGTACCACAAAAGGCTGCCCTCAAGGAGGCGTCTTATCACCGACGCTATGGAGCCTTGAACTCACTTCTGATTGAGCTAAACAAGGGGCAAACAGTGGCTGTCGGATATGCGAATGACATAGGCATCCTAATCAATGGAAAATTTCCTAATATAGTAACGGAACTTATGATGGTAGCCCTTAAGGTGGTTTAGAATTGGTGTAAAACAAATAGCTTGACTATCAATCCAAAGAAGACCACATTAGTTCCATTTACAAGGCTGAGGAACCTAACAGGTCTAAAAACAGTATCATTATATGGCAAGGAATTGCAATGGTCTGATGAGGTTAAATATCTAGGAGTGACATTGGATAAGGGACTCAGTTGGAATACCCATATGAACAATGTGCTTCAAAAGGCAACACGAGCCTTCAACATGTGCAGGAATACGGAAAAACATGGGGGTTAAAACCAAGCATTCTGCGCTGGCTATATACAGCAATGATAAGACCCAAGGTGACTTATGGCTGCCTAGTATGGTGGCCGAAAGTAAGACAAGTGACTAGTAAGATGTCCCTGATGAAACTGCAGAGACTAGTCTGCTGTGCAATCACGGGTGCATTCCCCACTACACCCACAGCAGCAATGGAAGTGGTCCTTGATCTCTTATAATTGCATATATTCATTGAGACGGAGGCTTGTAAAGCCTTATACAGTATCGAAACGACTGGTCTATGGGATATGGATATACGGGATGTCTATGGGATAGACATTCCCCTCAGACCAGGCAAACACATATGGAGTTCACTTTATAACTAAAGAGGAAGATGGAAATGTGCAGTGATAAGATGTTGCCGAAGTACATTTTCAAGAGGAACTACAGAATACATCTTCCAACCAGAGATGAGTGGAAGAAAAATGAATTCAAACCTAAGGAGAAAAATAGCCTCATATGGTATACCGATGGTTCCAAAACTGAAGAAGGTACAGGAGCGGGCATTTTCTCTAAGGACATACAACACAGTCAGAGTATGGGGCAATATGCTACTGTATTTCAAACTAAAATGTATGCCATAACTGCTTGTGCAAAAATGAATCTAGATAATAGATTCGCAAATCGACACATCTACATTCTTAGCGACAGCCAGGCAGCTCTGATGGCCCTGAGCTCTGACAGGGTGGAATCTAGGCTAGCTCTTGCGGGTATGGATGCCCTTAATAAATTGGGCAAAAATAATCGGCTGGAGTTGGTCTGGGTTCCAGGACACACAGGCGTTGAGGGCAATGAGAGGGCTGGTGAATTGTAGGTCTCTCATATGGGACAGTAATTGGGGCTATAAATGGCAGGGCAAAGTCTAGGCATCAGGCTGAATGGAAGGAAATGAGTGGAATGCTATACTCCAAAGAAACCATTGGCGAAGGTACAATGAATTGGTACAGACGTGTACATAAATATGACAGAAAACGGATGCGTCTCATTCTTGGTGCACTAACGGGTCATTATGCCTGTCAAGAACACCTATACAAAATGAGACGTGTTGATAGCCCAGAGTGCAGAGCATGCAAAGGGCCTAACGAGTCCATGAAACACTTGACGTGTCAATGTGACGCCCTAGCCGGCAAACGAATGGAAATCCTAGGAAAGGCATACCCGGACCTGGAGGACTACAGACTCTTCCCAATAAGCGGCATACTGAAGTACATGGAACATGTCTCCAGACAGTCAGGGGAGAGTGACTAAAGGATTAGGGAGAGCACAAAAGATCCATGAGGGTCGACGTGTCACCGGTGCTTCAGCACTGGACCCACTCTAGGATAAGATAAAATGTCTTCCGATATCTGGAACAAACGCCGGCGAGTCGCGGGTGTTAAGTCGCCCCATTCAAACTCGTCATAAGACGGAGAGAAGGAGATCGGTGTCAGTCGGTATATCACCGTTTCACGGCATTATATTCCCTCATAAACGCCTCATAAAAATATTCACGCGGCCCTACTGGGTGGTGAGATTTCCGCAGTCAGGCTCGTCATACCTTATCTCTCTTTCATTAGCCAGTCGTACACATTAGGTCGACTTTGACTCTATTGATAGTGATGAACTACGAAGCCTGATTTTATCACTTGAATTATTCTTTACCATTTTAAATTATTTACTCAGATTTTGTAACACAAACCCGATATTGTAAAAATATCCTCGGTGCCCCACTGTGCGAACTGAAGTTATGTCTATTGTTGCGGCGACTTGCGAACAGCTCCGCTTGCCCGGAGTTTAGCGCAGCCGGGCCCTAATTACCCGAACTTAAGCTCTTAAACCGAAAACAAATTATCGGACCGAGTTACAAGTTCCTTTGCAACGACTGGCGTGTAAATGGTGCACCATCATCTTCGGAGCTAAAATAAACCTCACTCGCACGTGATGCATCCTGTCAACTAAAGTAGTATCGTCACTTACAGACGACAGCAACCAATTAACAATGTCCTTGAGGATTGTTATGGTGGTGCACCCTGCTGACTGACAAACGAGGCTCTGGAAAAAAATTCCTGTGAGATGGAGATAGAGGTACTTCCCCATATGGCCAACTAAAAAAATATTCGCTATGCCCTACCTCATAGCGAATATTTTTAAGCTACTCGACTGGGGAATGTACCTCCATCTCACAGAATACTGTAGCCTAATAACAATTACCTTTCTCTTTTGGCATTGATCTCATTTTGCACTATTTTTATATGAGAGAGGTGCAAACGAGCAAGACACCCGATGGACAGCAATCACCACCGCCCATGGAGTTCAGCAACACCAAGGGGTCGCTGATCTGTTGCCAGCTCCATCTCTCTCCTCATTCCTTTCTTTCTTTCTGAGTGCTGAGTGCGAGATTTTTATTCACGTTCGATAGTGTCAACGTAAACAAACCGACCAAATAGAGAAGTACTCTCATGTTGTGAATGTATATGACGCGTGTTACATATCAAAATTATATAGCTTACCCGCTCACATTTCGAAGTGAGCAACCCGGCTAAATTGGATTTGTAACACGCGTCTTATAAATTCACAACATGAGAGTACTTTTGGGGTGTAAGTAGTTCATCAACATCTTTGAACCAAAGCCAACTTCACCTGCACGTGGTGCACCCTGCTGACTGACAAACGAAGCTCTGGCGAAAAGAGAGGTAGGGAGCGTAATTGTAAGCTACTCGACTGGGGAATGTACCTCCACCTCACAGAATACCGCAGCTAAATAACAACTCTCTTGAGGGTTGTTGTGTTCCTGCGAGTGAGTGAGATGGCAGCGGTGTGGCGGCGCGCGAGCGATATTGATATTATGTTGCGAGCGTTAATATGGCCACGGTAACCGCTTCACATCAGGCGGGCCGTATGCTTGTCTGCCACCCGACGTAGTATAAAAAAAGGTACTTATCTATTTGGTCGGTTTGTTTACGTTGACGTTATCGAACGTGAATAAAAAAATCGCACTCAGCACTCTGGTGACTACACTCACTCGCGATAAGAAAGTCATTGTCAGATTTGATTTAGTTGTGTAATAACCCGTGGATTGCAACTTATACCAATGGCGTTGTTTATTTTTACGACAATATTTACCAAACAAGGATAAGGCCCGCCTTATATAAAGAGGGCACCGAAGTCTATAGATGCTTTCAACACACGATGTATTTACACTTATATACCTCCGCTGTTAACGTAGCATTTTTTATTTCGCATTGATCTCATTTACACTTTTTTATATTATAGAGGTGCAAACGAACAGGTCACCTGATGGAAAACAGTCACCACCGCCCATGGAGATCAGCAACACCAAGGGGTCGACGATGCGTTGCCAGCTTATACTCCTTCCTTTCTTTCTTTCTGGTGACCTCACTCACTCGCAGTAACACAACAACCCTTAACGGAATTGTTATTTGGTTGCGGTATTTTTGGGGTGGAGGTACTACCCCAGTCGGGCAGCTTAAAGAATACCCTATGCCCTACCTCTTTTTTCGCCAGAGCCTCGTTTGTCAGTCAGCAGGGTGCACCACGTGCAGGTGATGTTGGCTTTGGTCCAAAGATATTGATGAACCACTTGCCACAAAATTATGAAACAAATGCCGCGTGGCGTGTGACTCCTTGCTAGACTGACAGATAGACACTCATCCTGTTCGCGGTATTTATCGTATTTAACTAGGCCCACAGAGGTCAATTAAACAATTGTGTGGCACGTAATTATTCCTAGAAATTTTAATTTTTCGTTGTCAATGTCGTGTGGTTTATTATTGTTTAAAATAGAAATAGTAATTTATTTATTTTATTTTATACTACGGGTGGCAGTCAAGCAACTACCCGCCTGATGTGAAGCGGTTAGAGTAGCCATATTAATGCAAATCATAATTTAAAAAAAAGTTAAAGTTATAAATCGCCCTTTTGTGGCGTTTGTACGTTACTTTACCGTTTACATATTATCATATAGTAACGTCCATTACTTTCAGGTATACGTAAACTTTTAAGTATTTGTAAGTCTTGGTTGTCACCCTAGTCATAAGCATAAAAATCAATTTTTGAATCTACACTATTGTGTAGAGCAGAAACACTCAAAATAAATTAATTAAAATTAACCATCTCATTTACAAAACCAGTTACGTTTTTGTGTACTTAATTCATTGCAGAACAAGCCATTAAATTTCCGTTATTAAAGTACGAACACTGTTTCTTATTTTTCAATTAAAGTTCCGTTCAACAGCAAATGTTCACATCACAGAGAAAATGTGAAACAAACCGCGGTGCAAATAGAAGAGCATGCGAGAGGAAATGAGCAGGATTCGAACGGCCACTTGTTGATCACGCCGCAACATCTGTGCGAGCGGGGCTATGGAGAGCTCACTCTTGCCCCTCACTATTTTGCTCTTATTGCCAAGTATTGGTGTACTGTTGTGGGGCAAAAATATATCCAGTTTCGAAAATTTCAAAATGATTTTATTCCCATCTGCCTCCACACGCTTGCCTTCACTTTGTTTCAGATAGATTATTTAATGTCATTTTTGCCAAATTTGAATTTAGTTTGATGCCGAAATATTATTTATCATATTGCATCCAGCGCCTCCCTACAACTTTATTGAGGTTGTCGCCGACTATTGGGGATTCGTCACACGCTACGTCCAAAAGCACGGGGTAGTTTTATAAACTGTGCGGCTTCTCTATTGAACTTTCTGCGAATTTTCTAATTTTTGTTCTTATTTTATTTCATTCGGAAAACCACAAGCTGAACATATCTTAATATAATTTTACAATAGCTTATCACACGGATATTTTGCTGTATTTACTGCACAAGACTTCTCTTTATTGGGTCAAAACAAGGCCCTATTTTCCTTTGTCTCTGACGGACAGACAGACAGACAATAAAGTTAATCTATAAAGGTATTTGATCATAAAAAGCGGTTGGAAGCAGCTGGAAGCGGCTGGACGCGAAAGTGGAAGGTCACATATGTTGTTGCATTGGTCTATTTTTAGCAGTCGGCAGATACAGTCTGGTAATGATGATGGTGATGATAAAAGTTCCTTTTGTGTTTTAAGGTACGGCGCCCTAAAACACATTCCGTCTTGAAATATGATACAAAATGAATAATTTAGCGGCAATCACGTTTTGTCGCTAACTCCAGCGGGACCTAGGCAAGAAAACGTTAGGAACGTGTTTATATTCCATTAGTCTAGCCAGACGTGTAGCGCTTGCAGCTGGATATTGACATAGGTAACCTCCAAGACGACCACAATTTACAAAGTGCACAGAGATGCGCTCCAATCGAATGAAGTCACAGCGGTGTTCCAACAAGATTACTCTGAGACTGCAGTACTATGCAAGCTTGCATTTGCTTGGTGTGCATCTATCTGGCGGACCCCGATGAGATATTTCAACTAATGACAACTTTTCAAAAAGACATTATTTTGTACCTAAAGAAAATATAAGTATCAATATATTTTGTATCTTGACAATTTGTGGATAATGTGTTTTTTATGCAGTCTTCGGGCCCCTTATGCTTATTTTTATTATTATTATTATACTTTTGTATCATCCAATAGTATTAGGAGCTATCAATCATTTTGTATCTTCCAAATCTAAAATTTCTATTTTCTATGAGCTATACTGTATAAAATTTACCTCAAATGGGTAGCAAAACTAATAGAAATTAAAATCTTTAATCTATTTAAAGATATTGTATTATATGTAGATGTCTAAACATGTCGACACTAATAGAAATAATTTGAAAATTTCAGGCAACGCAAGTCAAATGTCTTAAAAAGGAAAAAGCATACCAATTCATAGGAAAAACATGAACAAACGGATACAGAGAGCAGCACAAAATATTAGTTGTGTAATAATAATGCATGAAAACGTCATTTAACAAAAAACTATGGAGATATAAAATAATGTCGTTTTGAAAAGCTATCATCACTGGTTAAAATATTTCAATGAAGCCCGCTAGATAGACGCCCACATTTGCTTAACTTAAGTATACAAGAACATTTCATGCTATATAATGCGCAAAATTTTATATATAACTTATGAAATCTCATAGCTGTATTCTATAATCTGGCCAGACACATAACTACTAAATAAAAACATCTATGCAACTTGTTATGTAGATTTCTGTGTTAAAAACTATTGGATAAAAAAAAAATAGACCGACAGACAGACGGAGAAACGTTGAGTGATATAGTATATAAATATTATTAACTTAATTAAGATTATTATATTTGACGAACCAGATGGTCGAATAGCGCTTTGATTTGAGCTGCCTTGACACCAAAGGTCGCGGATTCGCTTCCTCCATAAAACAAATATTGCCTGCAGTGCTATGAACATGTCTGTTTGTCATTGTCTTTTCTACGTATTATGTATCGTTGTTGTCAAACCAAAATCTGCTATGTGCATTTTTTACAATTTTAACATTTTGACAATTGCGACTGGTAAATGAACAAAACTATCGTATGAAGAAACTGCTATGTGCTTATAAGTACTATACGACGCACTATGACAACTATTAAGCACATAGCAGTTTTTTCATACAATAGTTTTGTTCATTTACCAGTCGCAATTGACAAAATGTTAAAATTATAAAAAATGCACATAGCAGATTTTGGTTTGACAACGACGGTATGCAGTGTATCCGGGTATAAAATTTCAACACGGGAAAAATTATCAACTAAAAAATATTAAAATAATATTTCACATACAATCCTTCATCATCATCAGGTCATTTTAGTCTCCACTACAGAGGCACGACCCTCTCTCTTCCGTCTCAGACAGGAGGATTTGGCCTACACTCCCCACGCTGGCCAGACGGCTTGGGGAGGAATACAATCCTTACTGAAAAATAAAAATCGTAATTCGTGAAAATTTTTTTTAAATATTTTTTTGCAGATTTTTAAAAATTTTTGATCTATTTTCAGCCTCTTTCAGGGTTACACATTATCCCGGGATACACTGTATATATCGTCTGACAAAGTGGCAAACTTAAAACGACAGAGATATAGAAGGTTATTTAATTTACTTTCATTGCAACTAATATACAATAGTTTATCAATGTTTTATTGATTGCTCGGAGCGATATCGTAAACTTCATTATTGACACAGCGGTGACTCGAGTCGCCATCGCGATTATTTATTAACTCGATAGCCGGTATCTGTCATTTTTATCGCATCGTAAACAGCGACCGTTAAGTGTTCAGCATTACCAGTTAATTGTGTAAGGCTGCCCGAGCACTGGTAGAGCGGTATTTTATTAGTTAGCAGACTTTGAAGTTGCTAGCTTTATTGCAAAAAATCTGTTGTTTTGATACCTATATTTTTTTTAATAGTAGGGGGCAATCGAGCATGCGAATCACCTGATGGTACGCAATTACTACACCCCATGGATATTAATATTAGTAACGGGGGCCCACTTCTCATTCCCACCACTGTGTCTCCTGTGTAGCCACGGTTACCAGCGGGGACCAACAAAAAGGCAACGAACAGTGAAGTCCACAGCAGTCCCGGGCATAAAACTATGGCTCTCTGGGAACTCACAATGAATTTAATCAGAGGAAATTAATAAGAGTAGGAAGCTTTTGGAATATTGACCTTTGCAGTGTTGTTTCTAGCCTTTATAGGGAAATGTATATTTAAATAAATAAATAAAATTACTTAATTAAATTACTGAAATTCTAAAATAAAAGTTAAAAGACAGTTTTTGATGATAATGTGTAAATATTGACTTATCATTTTCAAAAGACAAGGGTCTAGATTTTGGTCTGTATTTTGAATTTACAAAAATATTTTTCGAATAATAAATAATCGCTATAAGATTTCTAAGGTAATGAAGATACTTTTTGAGTCCGACAACTTATTCAGGCTCCATTTTGAATAAACATTCAAACATGGACACTTTCATATAATAATACTAGCTGTGCCCGCGACTTCGTCCGCGTGGAATAGTGTCTTTGGGCATCATTTTTAAATATTTCGGCTAATTATTTTACAAATAAGATACATACGTATTAATACTTATATGAGTTGCAGTGTGCCATCTAGTGCTTATATAGCTCTTTTGTGGAACATTGTACATTCATCCCAACCAACAGCTTACACTGCTGCAAATTTCTTCCGCGCTCACTGCTTTTGCTAATGTTACATACCGGCATGTCCTCATCAGCTAAGTTCAATGGTAGTTTTAGAACCGAGTGCGCTATACCCCTATAACTATTTACACTTTATTTTGCTTTTAACCGTAAACACAGAAAACAAAACTTCTTATTATGAAAATAACTTATTTAAGTATTTTATTTAATTGTATAAAAACCTATTTAAAAAAATATTATAAACCCAAATGAATTAAATTTAACTAATTTTATTAACTCAAATAAACAAAATCTCTATACTAAGTATAACTTTTTACACTTGTACTTAAGAACTTGTTTTTATGAACCATTTGTAACCGATTCCTAGAAATCCCTTTCTGATATTGCGACTTCTGACTGAGTCGGCATGCAAAGGCATAAAGACTCATTCATAAAACTATTAAGCTTTCTTATCTTTTGTTTACATTCACAGATGGTCAAATGCTTTGTTTGTACAATGCTCAAAAAAGTACTGTTTATTTGGTGAGGGCAATTAACTTACCGTTCTTAGGTACCTGCCTAGCATACAAATGTGCAACAAAAAAAAATGACGTAATAACATCTAATTAAACTCGAAAGTAATCTACTTTTAACGAATGAAATAAATAAAACAATGACCCAACTAAAGAAAAAAATATTTAATAACTTATCTACTAAAGTAAGCAAATCGAATTGTAAACAATGTGCAGTGAATAATAATGCATTTGTAGCGGAAAAAATAATAATTGTCACGTGTCTGCACGTTTGGGCAAGCCCACTTGGGCATATTTTTTCTGTGCCGTACCACCGTTTTTTACTCATGTGGTACCACGCCGCGTAACGACCCCCGGCCCGCTCCTTGACGGGGGTACACATTGAAAGCTGCCTTTCAATGTGTACGGGTGGTGTACGGCGTTGAGATAGGCAAAATGCCTGGCATTTACAATAAGTGTCCAGTAAGTACATGTATGCCCAATAAATGCCTAGTTTTGGGCATAAATAGAGAATTTATAACTATTTTTTGGACATTTATTGTAAATGCCCGGCATTTTGCCCATCTTTAGTACGGCGCGATGCTTGGCAAGTTTTTTACTCGCGTTAATTTCAGTTTCTCATTTTGTAATGACTGCGTAAATGTTATCTACATCAGGATAGCACTAATATTTTGTCTCTTGTCGCAAACTTATAAAACATTCACTTATACCTTACATATTTCCATACAAACTTTCATCCCCTATTCCCTATTGTTATTTTACCCCCGTGTGGTTAAAACTTTTACAAACTTTGAATGTCATATTTATTTATATCGAATCAACAGCCTAAAAAATAAATTTCAAGCTTCTAGCTCTAAAAATAACGATACTTCCATACAACCTTTCACCCCCCCTTTTAACCCCTTACAACCCTTTTTTTGCATTAAAAAGTAGCCTATGTCCTTCCTCAGGCTCTAAACTATCTGTGTACCAAATTTCATTTAAATCGGTTCAGTAGTTTTGCCGTGAAAGCAGGACAGACAGACAGACAGACAGACAGACAGACAGAGTTACTTTCGCATTTATAATATTAGTAAGGAAGTAAGGATAAGGATGTAATAATACGATTTGATCAGGCTCATGGCTTTTCAATTTAGAAATTTTGGAACCCTTTTGTACAGTTTTGAAATAATTGGTAAGTACTTAAGCTTCATTTGAAACAGTCATCAGTCAAGTTTCCGAACAGCGCATCACTCTGAGCGGTATAGCTAAGCCGGCCTCATAGCTCGTTTATACGCGGTGTCTAAGTTTAAAATATAAAATTGAACGGTAAATTAGATCAGTTTTACCTTTCACCCAATTCCGCTTAATAGGGTTCTGGCATTTTGATCATTGTCTTTGTTGCCATGACTTGCTTCATTTTTCAAACCTCATCAACCTTTCAAGTTACCGCCAAGTTGTATTAGGATGAGACTACTGTTGTTAAATTTCATTACTATGTAGTTATCTATAACATTTATAACAATCCATCAACTTGTTTAATTGTCTGTAGCTCTGTACTTACTCAATATTTTGTCAATGTTATAAACACCTATAACAGATATAGTTATATATTTAGTTGTAAGACCCTGTAAATTATTGCAACCAAAAATAATACGTGTACTGTTGGTGTATCTAGTAACTAAACAAATATTAAGGAAATATTTCGGGAAGATGCTGCAGAAGTACTTAAAGACTTCAATGTATTTACTTGATTACAGTGTTTGCTTTGTATACCGCCGACATATTAATAGTCTCTAAACGTCCTCCTCAGTTTCAATATTACAGACATTGCGACGTTTAGCATTAATTGCAGCGTCTAATTTGCATTGTGGCGCGTGTTGACGCGAGGCACCGAGGCAACGAGGCGACGAGCCGGGACGACGCAGTGTGGGGACGTTTAAAAGGCGTCTATCGCTAGACCTCGAGGGCATAATTGCTTGTTCATCTACCGTAAAAGAGTTTTTTACACTCAGACACTTAATGGAAGCGATAATCTTTTAAAATGTGAATAAAGCTGTTTATAATTAAATGGACGATATTAAAAATATAACATAAACAAATTTAAAAATAAAATATTTGTTTATAAATTAAGTCAGTAAAAGAGTATTGTCCCCAAAGGTATATAGTCTGTAACATGTTGTAGAAAACGAAATACGAAGTCGTATTTTTTGTTAACAGATTGCGGATACATTGGGTGTAACTAGTTCATCAAGATTGAACCAAAGCCAACTTCTCCTGCACGTGGTGCACCCTGCTGACTGACAAACGATGCTCTGGCGAAAAGAGAGGTAGGGAGCGTAATTGTAAGCTACCCGACTGGAGAATGTATCTCCACCTCACAGAATACCGCAGCCAAATAACAATTCCCTTGAGGGTGGTTGTGTTCCTGCGAATGAGTGAAATCACCAGAAAGAAAATAAGGAGATGCTGCGTTGGCAGCGGGGGTGGCGGCGTGCGAGCAATATTTTATGTTGCAAGCGTTAATATGGCTGCGGTAACCGCTTCACATCAGGCGGGCCGTATGCTTGTCTGCCACCCGACGTAGTATAAAAAAAAATACAGATCCTGAGATAGCTATTATATGAGCGCTATTATACGTAGTATAAATAGATAGCTATTATACGTAGTATAAAAAAAAATACAGATCCTGAGATAGCTGAGATGGCTTTGAAGCCCATTGAGCTCGATAATAGTACAAGTGTGGGATGTGAACGTCAATACTGCCAGATCGTCATCTCTACTTAAACTTTCATAGTGAGATTACATGATCGAAGCGTAGCTGTCATACACATTTGCCACTGTGTAAGAAACATGATTGACTTCCAGGAAAAACTATCTCTTAATCACCTATTCTTCAGTGTCAGCTTATCAAATGGAAAATAAAAATAAGGAGAAAACGATAGAGGTGAATGAATTGTGTGAAAGATAATATGACAAAGGGATGACTATAGATGAAAATGAATATAAGAAAAAGCCGGGTAGCCTACGGGAGTACCGGCAGAAGTGAAAACTTGAACATTAACGTTGTGCATTTTTGAATATTTTGGTATGGTTAGCGAATAATTTCGAACAAATTGCTTTATTTATCAGTATAAAAGTGCTATCATTTATGTGGTAAAATACAATATTCATTTATTGAACTGCTTTATTTATCAATATAAAAGTGCTATCATTTATGTGGTAAAATACAATATTCATTTATTGAATTGCTTTATTTATCAGTATAAAAGTGCTATCATTTATGTGGTAAAATACAATATTCATTTATTGAACTGCTTTATTTATCAATATAAAAGTGCTATCATTTATGTGGTAAAATACAATATTCATTTAGTGAATTGCTTTATTTATCAATATAAAAGTGCTATCATTTATGTGGTAAAATACAATATTCATTTATTGAATTGCTTTATTTATCAATATAAAAGTGCTATCATTTATGTGGTAAAATACAATATTCATTTATTGCTTATATCTTACACAAACATCATAATTTATTTTACATTAAAAATAAACAGCAGGAGCAGGCATGCATTTTCGCCGCGCGGTAGAAAGAGAGGACGCCTCCTGCTCCGTTTTACGAATTTTCGATCAGGCCACGTGTCCTGACGCGAGTTTAACATTTTTTACCTATCTCAAAAAATGCACAACGTCGCTAACGAAGTTTTCACTTTAAAAACATACTGCGCAGATCCCAAATACCTAATAGGAAAATGACCAGAGAATGACTAAAATGAATAAAATCAAAGTCTCTTAGCAGATTATAAACGACAAAAATTGAATAAAATAGGCAGGCGAGAACGGGGAGTAACTCGCTCCTGCAAACTGCCGAGATAGTTTTTCCAGCTCATTTCCCATCTCAACTAGATATTAATGAAACGCTCTCGGCGGGTTAAAAGAAACGCCTCGGTGAGAGGATGCAAGTGATCCGAACGGCCTCTCCGCGCCACTGGCCGGCGACTTCGAGCGGTCGGCGCGCAATTAGAACAAATTACTTTCCAGAACGACACCGGTGTGGGGTGCTTTGCACTGGAGTGGTTCCTTTCTATTGCCTTTTAAATATTAGAACGTACATCTACGTACGTGATGTGATTTGAACGACCGACTATATGATTTTGCAAGGTTATAGAGATGTTATCGTCATTTCAGCTGAAGAGTGTCTACAGTTCAAATAAATAGATAGATAGATAGATAGATATAATTTTATTTGCACACTACAATACACAATACATCATACACATTTCAATTTATACAGTTACACAATCACTAGGCAAGTAATAATAATAGTAAAACATACAGTTCGCTTACAACATTTACACATTGACAAAAAAAAAATATTCCAGGACAAATTACTGGCATCTAGTCTCAAACTGCGCAAAGCTTGTACTATGGGTACTACATAACTAATATGATACTTAAATACATTTATTTTTGTAAATACATAAACAGAAAACACCCAATCAATACAAACATACGGCTTTGCTTGCATGACAACGCTGTCTGGATAATAAGTATTCTACTCATTAATTCAAATCAAAATTTCAAGTTTAAATGTGTATGTTATTAATTTCTGAGAGTTGTATATTATTATTTACCTCAGAAAGAGGAGCAGATGCGAGAGTAGTCCTATAGAGGTTTCTTGTTTAAATAAGAAACCTTAAAAATACTTCTAGTGAGCTGGATTTCCGTTATTGTACTGCCGCCCATTGTCTCAAGTTACCTTAAGTTTGATTGGTTAAGTTGGCGAAGGCTCTCAGTGTGAATTACAAACATCTTAATCCCAATTAATTAGGTCAGTTCGATTGCCTTGTTTATTACAACAGCTTCATATACGGCACATAATATGTAGATACAGTATAAGTAGCTAATAGTAAAACAAAATTCTAAACTTAAAACTAGAATTAAAAAAAGTTTTTTTTAATCAAGCTTTTATTAATTCTATTACTTCTGTTGTTAATAAAAAAAACCGAAAAATATAAACCCCATATTTTTTAACTTTAAATTACAAATATATAGTCTGTTTTGAGATTTATTCTTGTTATGATTAGTCTATAATGATTTTACTTGCCAAATTTCATAGTTCTAGGTCAACCGTAAGTACCCTATGAGCTTTGATTCCTTTGAGAATGTGTCGAAATATGCGTTTTTTGCTGAATAAACGGCCGTATCTTTTTTTTACGTAACTTAGCAGGTTGAATTTTTTACAACTTCATGGGACCGTAGACCTGAGTATACAGTTCAAATTTCAACTTGATACCTTCACGCATTCTCGGCATAGAGGGTCTTGACAGACAGACAGGCGGACAACAAAGTGATCTTATAAGGGTTTTTCTTTTTGAGGTACCGAACCCTAACGGAACTACTTACTGTATTTTGCTCATCAATCTCTATCATGCAGTTCTAAGGAGCCCAACCTGCTAAGCTGAAGATTTGCTAAGAAGAATTCCCATCGGATTTTTTGATTGCGAATATCTAGCTCCAGCTTATATTTATGGTACCTGTGTTTAGTTTACCTGGTAGAAACCGTGTAGCTCTACCGACTGAACTGAACATGTTTGTCAATAACGAAAACGACGACTTATTTTTCGAATCAAAATATACGTTGGTACGATTACCATGAGGCCCTACCGCCTAACCTACCGCCGAAGCTGGAGCCGATGCTTGAGTTAAAGACCAAATCATGTACACATGAGACTAAAAAAATTTCTTGTATAATGAAGTTCACAATAAAACTAAACTTGTTTTTCAAATAAAAAAGCAGGTCGTCGAGCCGACAGCTTTAGATATATTTTTATCAGATCCGAATTTATTTCAATTCGTTCGGTAAATGTGAAATATTTATTTCGCACGTCATGAATTATCGTCAAAATGACACAATAAAGATGAAATATCGACATTTCTTTGACGAAGGCCCAATTATTACCTATGTATAAGAAAAAGTCTGAACTTTCGAGGTCAAGCCAGTGAACATATTAAATTGTAATCATATTTGACTTTGTTATCGTTGTTTATTACAACATGAACAACACAAATTAAACAAGGCATGATAATTATTATTTCGGGATACTCTTCATGTGTGTACATGTCTTTATGTACAGGTGTTGAGCCGTGTGGGTGAGGTTTAATATCAATATCGGGTATCAAGTGGTCGCTCAAACTTGAGGGGTGTATGAAACTCGTTAACTAATTCGACGGAAGTGGTTCGCCCCCCGCCCCGCCGCTTCTCGCCTACATGCACAGGAAACATTATGACAGGAAATATATGTAGGACAAGCAAAGCCGTAATCAATACGAGTGTGGCATTAGAAAGAGGAAAGGGTTACAAAGTTGTAAGGCTTCCTAATCGGACGGTGGTTGAACTACGGGGACTTTTGTAGTGTGTATTAAGAGTTATTCTCACCCTCTCACGTTAATTGATACGACCAAATCTCCAGAGGGTCGGTCAAGAACTTCGTCTCAAAATAAGAAGTCCATATAATAAATACCTTAAACTAAAAATATATATTTATATAAGTATTATTTATAATTAAACGCATATAGTCGGCACTGTCGGCAGCGTATTCGCGCTGTGTTCTGTAACCGACCACGAAAGTGCCCAAAAGGAAGCTTTTTAAATGCTCA
Organism: Hypsopygia costalis; assembly: GCA_937001555.2. Lineage (NCBI taxonomy): Eukaryota > Metazoa > Arthropoda > Insecta > Lepidoptera > Pyralidae > Hypsopygia > Hypsopygia costalis. Next base: position 33,395,546 of record OW443329.2, read on the forward strand.
TCGACCACGTTGATCACATTTTGATCATGCCGTCAACCTACACATCAAAATTTGCACGCGAATGAAGTCGCAGGCATCATCTAGTACAAATATAAAAAAGAAAATAGTTATATCACACGAGATATTTTTGTGTTCTTATAAGGGTTTCGCTGTGTGGAGCACAATTTTTTTACGAATGTAATATTACGCGTACAAAGGAAAGGTACACAATGTTGTTCTTTCCAATATAGACGTACAACAATCAACTTCGTTTAAATCCTATACAATTCCACGTAATCCCGTTAAGTTCGCTCACCTTCCGTCTTCATTAGGCCGTGTCCCAAAATGCGACACTCATCAACGGGCCGTCGCTGTATCGACTGCGAACATCTCCGACAGGGGTATTCAATTAGCTGGCACAAAGAGCGCCCGTTCCGGCCGTGCAAACAAGCCGCGTTATCAGCTCGTGATTACGTCTCCCGTACGAGGCACAGGTGATGATGTGGACAGTATCTGAAGCCTATGTAGGAGGATAATATAAGAATTATTGCCTACATGATTATTTAGGTGCAATTTGCTCAGTTTTAAAGTCAAGTCAATAAAGTCGTTTGCGATTAGTGCACCCTTCGATAAGCAAAGCAATGCTCTGTACGACTCAACAACTTCAGGAACAGTTCAACTGAGGAAGTATGCTAAGACCAAAGTCAATTTATCAATCCGAACAATTTCTCTCAGAACAAAGCTAAAGAGCTGTTGATTTTGTAAAACACACATTGTTAGAAAATTAGTACCTCTACCCAAAGGGTGATTACATAGCGCGGCTGGTTACCGGTATCAAGTCCCGGTATGTCAAAATAACTGTATGGAATATAGCACCGTTTGCTTTAAATTCAGGTAATCTGGCTCTTAATATAAGCACCCGAAGACGTAATACATATGCATTACCCGTACCTCTCTACTATCTCACTGACCATAGGCATCGTAAAAGTAGAAGTCATTTTGCTGCGCAGCTAGCGAACCTGGTCGTATGGTCATCGATACGCGTCAGCAGAACCAGTCCAATGGATGCAATAAAATGGAAAAAACATGGTGCTATCTTATTAGTCTCTATGCAGCGTTATACCGAAATGAGGCTTTGGCAAAGGATAGGGGACTGAAGAAGTTCCCCGACCGCGAAGAAACCCGCAGACAAATAACAATGCCCTTGAAGATTGTTGTACTACAACGAGTAATTGTGCGCTGGTAGCAGGTATACCATCGCGTAAAAAATAGTAGTAATATGAAACTGTTGCATAATAAGCGTTTTAAAATACGAGTGTGAGTTTAAAACATGAGCCGAAGGAGAATGTTTTAATATACCACACGAGTATTTTAATACCTAATTATGTGCAGTTTCATACACTACTTTATCTAATCTCATGAAATATATGATAATAATATTTTAAATACAACTATGAAGTTAATTTAACAGCTATAATTCTTACTTATAAATCCATTTGCAGATCGAGCATGCGTAGTGCGCATGCGCGACGCGCCGCGCGGTGCCGCGTTCACAGATTATGTAGAAAAATTTTGCATAGTTGCAATGTATTTGCATTGCAACCTGTTTAAAATACCTGTATCCAGCCCCCTTACCACCATCTCTTATTGCGATTCAATAACTGAATAGAATACTTATTTATACCAATGAATAAGCGACTCTATTTCAAATGGAATAGAGTCGCTTATTCATTGGTATGAATAAGCAATCTATTCAATTATTGAATCGCAATAAGAGATGGTGGTAAGGGGGCTGGGCTGAAGCTGTATCGAAATGGTAAAAAAGTTATTTTACGATACAGTTGTCCATACAAGAGCTGTATCGAAAAATAACTTTTTAAATTTATTTTGATAGCTTGTGCGTAAAGACTGTCATTAAGATACTGTGTTCAGTTTTATAATGTGTAAATTTCAGTATGAGATTAGATAAAATATATAATTATACTACTACATTGCAGCGACGGTACTATCTGCATACCTAACATCTATAATCGACCCCCTCTCTGAAGTTGTGTTACTGCTGGTCTTATAGCTGGTGTGTAAGCACTGTTAGACTTTTGTAGAGCCTGTTGACGCCGGCCTAATAGTATTTCTCGGTAATCGGATCTACGCATTTGTTTGTGTTAGTACAATATTCCCGAGGGTCTTTTTGTTTAGCCACTGTGGCGTTTCTGTTTCAGTAATTTCGTTAATTATTTTTTTTTATTGTTAAATACAACGGACATAAATGAGGTTGTTTAAGGATCGCCATGGTCTTCAAAGTCGAAGTCTTGCGTCTTTGCTGATTAGTGATTGAGCATTGAGCAGTTTCTTTGTGTTAGGATATTTTTTTTATATCTAGAGCAATTTTATTGCTCTAGATATAAAAAAAATATCCTATAATGCATTTAATAAGCTATAATGCATTCAGAATATGGAATGGATCAGTGCCATAGACTGCACGGGCATTTATTTCCACATGTGTCGCGATATTGAGTCCTTCAAAAGGAATGCGGAGAGGCACCTTCTAGGCCGGCGCAGTGGCCGCGACGAGACGACATGATCATCACAGACCAGCCCCCTTACCACCATCTCTTATTGCGATTCAATAACTGAGTAGATTGCTTATTCATATCAATGAATGAGCGACTCTATGTCAAATGGAATAGAGTCGCTTATTCATTGGTATGAATAAGCAATCTACTCAATTATTGAATCGCAATAAGAGATGGTGGTAAGGGGGCAGTTAAATACAAATAACGCAAATTTTCTAGGCTTAATGCTAGCATTATGCATTTAGATAGAGTATTAAATTGGACATATATAAACTAATATCTCTGGTTATAAAAACGGAATTCTTCTCTGGTAACTGGTTATGAAATAAAACTTTTTTACTAGCTCCAATAGGATCTTTTTAACTATCAACTATTTGTATTTTAAATGTGACCACTGGTAATAAGTGTGCTCAGTGGTTACACCAGTGTAACAAATCAGTGTAACCATGGGTCGGAAGGGATTTATTCAAATAGACAAAGTTTGCAAAAAAATAAATAGTTTCTCTTTTGTCATACATACAAGCTATCTAGAGTTGCAAATAAAAGTACAGCACTTACAACTTACTTTACTTATTTAGAATCTGTACTAAGATATGGCTTCGTAATTTCGGGAAATGACACAGACATATCTAGGCTCTTCAGAGCTCAGAAGAGATGTATACGTGCAATATGTAATATAGCGCCAGATGTATCCTGTAAACCCTACTTTAAATTATTTAACATGCTGCCACTACCTTGCCTATATGTTTTTGAGGTAGCTAAGTTTGTCAAAAGAAATATTCACTTATTTACACTGGTCAAAGATGAAGTCCAAAGAAGTAACAGGAACCCTGAAAAACTAATATATAACACCGTTCCAAGAAGTGAACGGTACAAAAGTAACTGCTTCGTAATGTGCAATAAAATATACAATAAAATCATCATCATCATCATCAGGTCATTTTTGTCTCCACTACAGGATCACGACCCTCTCTCGTCCGTCCCAGAGAAGGAGGATTTGGCCTACACTCCCCACGCTGGCCAGACGGGTTGGGGAGGTCCGATCGATGTTTCATAATGTATTTCCCTTAGTCGCCTTGTACGACATCCACGGGAAGAGACGGAGTGATTCTAGTCTAGTCTGCCGGAAACCACATGGCTATAAAATACTGCTATTTAATAAGTTCAAAAGTTCACTTCGTGGATGGATTCATAACAGACAATTTTATTCCATAAATGACTATTTCAAACATAAATATTAATACGATAAATTTAGTCCACGCAGGACTCAATTTATCTTTCAATTACCATTCAATTTATTATCAGTTTGTAATTTTACATGAATGTCTACAATAGTAACATTTCCATAAATACGGTAATTAATTTCATTTCATTAATTGTTTTGTCAAAAATGAAAGATTAAAGCTATTTATATTTTAATTGTATTTAAATTTTAATATAGAACCTGTAACTTTAATATTTGCATACCATTGAAGATGGCTAGATAAGTTAATCGACATTAGAACAGCATTAATATCAACATGTAATGTATCTACCCTATTTAAGTGCAAATAAAGAATTACTAAATTAAAAAAGAAAATTATAAAAAAATACTAAATAAAAAAAAAATGAAGAAGAAAGAAAGAAAGGAGTATAAGGCTGACAACGGATCGGCGACTCCTTGGTGTTGCTGGTCTCCATGGGCGGTGGTGGTTGATTTCCAACAGGTAACCCCACTACTTACTTTTTTACTTTACAAAAACCTCTTTATGCTATTTCCAAACAACCCCAAGCAGTATCCTGAAAAAACTTTATCTTTATTATATACGGTCATGTGCTTTCTTTGTTTATTGTGCCTCTACTTTGGGTAAGATAGGACAGTATCCTTTCCTACCACCATCGGTATCGCTAAAGTCTTGTCTGGGATAATCAAATACAAATTTTTAGAGAGCATTTATGCTCCTACCTACCCTTTGTTTATCCACAGCAAATATATTGATTACACAGATTTGGGGGAAATTAGAGGTCACCCTCTAATTTCCCCCAAATCTGTGTAATCAATATTCATCCATATCAGATGAAACATTTACTTAGACTTCATCAAGATTACCAACTAGAATTTAAACTCCGTATTCCCGTAATCTACAAACCGCTTTCAAGTGAACTCTCCGACGTAATAATGTATGCGGATTATGAATACTGAATCCGCTGGAATCCTCTCGAGCCGTAGCTGTACATCGTCGTGTTCGATACAAGGTCATACATTATGCATCGTATTAAAGTGTAAATGGATGATACAAAAAGCCGTGCATTTTTTATCGGAGCCAGCAGCGGGTTCCGTCGCGTGTTCGAGTGTGGCCGATGTGAATAATTCACTATCGCGCGCTTAGCGTTATCTTTTTACACTACTTGGCTACACACGACAGTTCCAAAGCCATCGACATAGACATTCATCTCCTTTTTACGTAAGTACTCAGAGGAACGTTTTTAGGTCATGTTTATCCAGCACTAGCGACTTCGTGCCCTAATAAATAGTCAGCCTAGGTCAACGTAACATGTCAGTTCGATTAGGCAGGCGGACACAATGCTGTCGAGCTTCTCGCTTAATTTTTATGCTATAAGCTATTTATTTTATGCTATAAGTACAGCATACAAATAAAGCGAGAAGCTCGAGTCCTGTAATCTTAACCATTAACCGGAGAGAAAGTATATATTATTTCATCTTAAATTTCCGGGGCTTTTTTAACAAACAAGAGTACGACCTGCCTGATCGTAGGCAGCCTATGGACGCTATGGACACCAGAGCTATCACTCACGCGCTGCTGATCCTGTAACTACTCCTTTATGCTTTTCTTGAAGAACCCCATAATATAGTCTACTGAGAAAACCTTTGTAGGGAGTTTATTCCACAACTTGAGAGTTCGAGGTAGAAAATCCCTCTGAAACTATCCGGTACGCGCGCTATTTGATTCCAATATGTGAGGATAAATTCCCTGCCTATGGCGAGCGGTACGACTATAGTAAGAGGCTGTGGCCATCAGGCGGTAGAATACGCATAGAGACGCAAAGTCTATCATCATACTTAATGGCTCGATTGCATCTATGAGCTTGGAATCGGCCATAAGTGGTTCTGCTCTTCTATAAATTTTATACATTTTTTTTAATCTACCTCGACAACAACCCGTAATCATCTCACTGCTAGGATACGGGTCTTCCCTCAATCGAAGGGGTTTAGAGCATACTCCACAACTGCGGGTTGGCGGAGAAATCCACCTCAATGAAATAATTTTATTGAGTGAATAAAAGAGAGCATAAAAACCCCAAAAGAGTCAAAGAGCCATTGGTTGTTGATGTGATAATATAAAATTGGACGCGTTAAAAGATGAGATAAAACACTAGCATGGCTGTGTTAAATCCGTAATATCTGGAGCGTGCAAGTCATTGTTGTCTGTATCGCTCGACTGCGACCTCAGTGAATGGCTCTTACTGACATCATCGCCGTCATGACATCATTGTTTGCGATGTCATTGAGAGTCTCGTCGTTATCGTTTAACAGAGTATTTATTTCCTCACGGTTAAAAGCGCCCGCGACCTTCCAAAGTCATCATCATCATTATCAGCCTATATCTACATACTGTTGGATAAAGGCCTTCCCCAACGGTTTCCACAATATGCTATCCTCCGCTTTCCGCATCCAGCCGCTTTCCTGAGGTCGTCGGTCTAGAGTGGGACGCCCCATACGCTAGAACTTTCCTCTCCCATCTGCCGTCACTGACACGACAGATATGGCGAGCCCACTGCCACTTAATCTTGCTGACTCTGAGAACTATCTCAACAACCTTGGTACTCCGTGAAATTTCTTCGTTCCGGATTAGATTCCTTAGAGAAACTCCAAACATCTCTCCATCCCAGAATCAGGCATTTAATGGCCTCAATTCTACTTCCAGCTCCCACACATCCTCATCGCTCCTCAAATTCCGGGTATTAATAGCGCCTATAGTCTGTTGGTTGTGGTGGCCTATCGACCGGGGATTCTTCGCATTCCCTTCCCTGTCGTAACCGAAACCGCCCCCTTGGCCACGAATAGCAGGACTGCTGGATACTGGTGGCCCCACATTGGGATTAATATTCATTTGGGAGTCCGAAATCGCCACGCTGCTGGGCAGACTTGTTGGCGACTATCGCCTGAGCCTCCTCTGTTAAACAGCAGGGTGCATCACGTGCAGGTGAGGTTGGTTTTGGCTGCAAATTTGGTCGCGAGCCCCTTACACCTAAAGTGCTTATTCCTAAACATCTTCCAAAGTGCTTATTGAATTTAAAAAGTTTTGAAGGAAGACTCGTAGGTCTCCTTTCAATCTAATGGAATTTAGAGAGTACTCCAGACGTAACTTAATTGCGATTTGGTGGCGTCCATTACTTTAAAGTCGCTCAAATGCCACTGGCAATTGACTTAAGGACTGCTATCTAATGACAATCTCTAGGGCCAACGCCTTGGCGTGGCTTCCAGGGCCCGGAGTCGATCGAAATAAAAACCCCATTCGGGTTGACGTTGCTTAACTTTCGCGTTCGATTAACAGTCTAATCAACGTCAACCGCAACTTGTTTATACATGTCGTCATGGAGATCCACAATAATACTTAATTATGAAAATATTTCTCAAGTCCAACAGCACGATATTTACTAAAAGCAACATTTTGTATCTCAAAATACTTCATTTATGTATCTCAAACCAACAAATCATGGCAACGGAAGGAGTGCGTACGATAATTGCGCCTTTTGTGAAGCCCCCATTGTACTGCTAACAATGAATCGAACCCGTAGCTACCTCGCAGGTAAAAATCATAGAATATAAAAGAAAACGTCTCCGGGACTTTTCACGTCAATATATAAGGTTTTTTAATCTGAAATAAAAAGAAGTTAAACTGGTCCTCCTTTGTGCCTTTCTCGACATATTCGATTATATGCTATCAGCAAGCACTACCTCCAGTCTTATAAAGTCAGGGATATGGATTCCACTCTAGGTCTTATTGCTACAAGCGTGCTTATTCTGAGATCTTGGATGTTGCAGCGATTTTTAACCTATGACCAGGCGCGACGGCATAGTCGGTAGAGATGAACGCCAAGAGTGCCTAGTGCGAGTTTTTTGTACGCGTTCGATAATGTGAACGTAAACAAACCGACCAAATAGATAGGTACTCTCATGTTGTGAATTTATATGACGCGTGTTACATATCAAAACTATATAGCTTACTCGCTCACATTTCGAAGTGAGCAACCCGGGTAATTTGGATATGTAACACGCGTCTGGTAAATTCACAACATGAGAGTACTTCTCTATTTGGTCAGTTTGTTTACGTTGACATTATCGAACGTGAATAAAAAACTCGCACTCAGCACTAACAAAACTTTCGTAATAGGTAGTGTTTTTACCACTAGGTAATATTAAAGACGTAAGTATATAAGTAGCACTTATCACTTCTAGATGTATATCTGGGTTGTAGAAATACCCGTAAATATACTTTATCACTTAAAGTGCTAAAAGAGGGGCCATTTTACCGTTGTAGTTACGTTTCTAACGCACATATATGACTGTTTATGTTACAGATATATAGCTATATTTTCAGTCATTTTGCTAGTTGAAGGTAAACAGCACATCAACGACGCACAGTGGTCCGGATTTTGGATATGGTGGACTTAGAACCCAAGATCAGTATTTCTGGCTGAAAAAATTCATACGGACAATTAAGTGAACGCTCATCAACGTTTGTTCTAGCGGTTTTCATGAAATTGTTTAATTTAGCGAAAACAAAATTATTGAAAAAAAAATGTATGGAGCAAATCGGAAATTATTCTTTTTCTCGTATAATACGTTTAAAAGTGTTAGCAATGAAACCTATTGTAAACTATTGTATTACATTTATTTGTTAAATTTACACAGAAATTTTTTGCTTGTACTTGCAGTCTTGGCGTTTATACAGGGTTTAACTTAAATATTTAATTAAAAAAAATACATTAAATACATATTATTTTAGTCTGTTAAGTGGTTTCGGGAAAGTAAAATACTAAGAAAAAAATTATTATATGCACTGCACACAAACATCAATTTTGAAAAAATTTCATAATGATATTTTACTTCTTGGTTATTAGCGTTGTTACTGAAAGCGCAGTTATTGACGGAATGACGCATTACCTGCTAATATTCCCCTCCCCAATTCCCAAATATTGCTATCTCTCTCTCTCTCTTTCATTCCTTTAATCCCTTGCTAGATGCGCGCTTATGAATCAAATAAAACAGACGGGTGCTCATGTTGACGCGTCATTAGACATTCAACCCTTGAAGAGTCAACATACCTGAAAATTGTAAAGTGAAGAATTTACCTACTCAATCATGGCTGGATTTGGTACTAACCTGAACATTTACTTGTTTCTGCGAAAAGGGGACCTCAAGGACTACAAACGACTTCATCAAGCAATTTTGGATTGCGTTATGCTTGAAGAAGTTGCGCAAGAAGATTCTGAAAAAATATTGAATTTTGCACTGTGAACTTAAATCGTCGATGGGTCGAAGCACATAGGATACAAAAAACATTCATGAAGAAGCATATGAACTGGTTAGAAACAAGAATTAAGTGGCCAGAATGTGAATCTGTAAATCTCACCGAAGTTTTTGAAGGGATCGAGAATTTGGACCGTCCTCGTTCTACAGAAGAAGAAGCAACTGTTCTACCCTTTGCATCTACTTCGAAGGCGACTAGTGACGTGAGTACTTCTACAGACATTGCATCAAGGAAGCCATTTGAGGACTTGGGGAATAAGCAAAAGAAAAGGCGATCGGGTACATTACTCCTCTATCCGGAAGAGGAACTGACTTTTGCTTTTGTCACAAAGTTAAAGTCTAATGGGAAAGGTCTTGCTCGCATCATCGATCATCTCATGAAGAAACCTGGAAAGATTGAAGCTGTCGAATCACTTTTATCAACAGACGAAAAGAAGAAGACTATGCAGGAAGATCAAGCGTTGGCCTTAACTACTTCATTGGCTCTGTCAAAGTGGTAGTATCTCACTTTACGGTCTGCATTATCACAGCAATTGAAGTTTCCGTCTTACCACAAGTTGTTAGAGGCTAAGAAAAGGTGTTATCCAGATCCCACAGATATGGAAATATCAGAAGATACAGTGAAAGTGAAACTACAAGCACTTTTAGACGTGACAACTCGAAGAATCCTGCAAGTCGTTGGTAATGATGTAAATATATGCAGTGGAAACTTGAAGCTAACCTCCAAATGGGGATTCGATGGATCTTCAGCTCAGAGTAACTACAAGCAAAGAAGTGAACTGGCAGAAATCAACGACTCCACTGTGTTCATGACGAGCCTCTTTCCTCTGAAGCTAGCGAGTGGAAATGTTGTTATTTGGAGCAATCCAAACCCATCTTCAACATCCTATTGCAGACCTATTAAATTTCAGTTTGCGAAAGAAACGACTGACTTTGTAAAGTAAGAACGAGCGGAAATGGAGGAAGAAATACGAAATTTGACTATTTCAAGTTGCGGAAACTTGGAAGTTACTCATGGAAGGTGACTACAATTGTTACAGATACTCCATCTGCAGCTACGTGCAATGTTTGTCTTGCAAAACCTAGTGAGATGAATGATCTTTCACAAATGTTTTCAAGACCTGTACGAGAAGATGTATATCAATATGGATTATCAACACTTCATATTATGTGGATTCGAAGCATGGAGTGTCTTTTACATATTTCATATAATTTGGATTTCAAAATGTGGAGTGCTCGAGGGGACAACAAGAACCTTAAGAAGTTAAGGAAGGATATGGTACAATCGGAGTTCAAACAACAAATGGGACTATTGATTGATGTTGTCAAACAGGACTTTGGAACTACGAATGATGGAAACACGGCCAGAAGATTTTTTCGGGAATACGAAAAAAGTGCTCAAATAAGGAAGATTGATGCTGATTTCATAAAACACTTCGCAGTCATATTGCAAGTGTTATCTTGTGGGAAGGCTGTCAATATCGATGGATTCCGTGAATACTGCAAGAGGACCGCAGAGATCTTTGTACATCACTACCCCTGGTACAATATGCCTTCCAGTGTACACAAAATGTTGATACATGGCGCTGACATATGCAAACATTTCTCTTGTCTTCCTATCGGAATTTTGTCAGAAGAAGAAGGAGAAGCCAGGAATAAGGACTTCCGAAATACCAGAGAGCGCCACACAAGGAAAACGGGAAGAATCCAGAATAATGAAGACATTATGCACAATTTTTTTATATCTTCAGATCCTTATATATCTCATCTGAAACCTAAATACACCAATTTTAAATCATCAAGAATGTTTCCAGAAGCTATGCAGTTATTAATACCAGACGAAATAATTGTAAGTAATTGACTGTATTATGTTGGATTTTAGAATATATGAGTGTACGTCCTTTAAATTATAGGACATCGAATATTTCTAACAATTATGTTATAAATACTATAAATATGTTTTCTTAGTATTTTACTTTCCCGAAACCACTTAACAGGCCAAAAAAATTCATATCTCGTGTTATTTTTTTAAAATTAAATATTTTAAGTTAAACCCTGTATAAACGCCAAGACTGCAAGTACAAGCAAAAAATTTCTTTGTAAATTTAACAAAAAAATGTAATACAATAGTTTACAGTAGGTTTCATTGCTAACACTTTTAAACGTTTTGAGAAAAAGAATAATTTCCGATTTGCTCCATACATTTTTTTTTTCAGTAATTTTTTTTCGCTAAATTAAACAATTTCATGAAAACCGCTAGAACAAACATTGATAAGCGTTCACTTAATTGTCCGTATGAATTTTTTCAGCCAGAAATACTGATCTTGGGTTCTAAGTCCACCATATTCAAAATCCGGACCACTGTGCGACGTAGTAATGCCTGTTCAGTTCAGTTTTCTCTCTCTAGCGCCGCTGCATAATTTAAACCAATCTCTACAATGCGTTACATTAGTACTTCGAATCGTACTGCTGGCAGCACATGTCAGTGCAAGTGCCTCTCTCTACTTTTTTTATAAGTGTCAACTACAAAGTTCCATGACCAAATTGTAAACGCTAGCAATACATGGGGTATCCCGTGCGTGCTGGCGCTACCTGCTATCAAAGCAGTTTTTCATATATGTAGTCACTCCTTAGAACACAAAATTCACATCTAGAGTTTGTGTTTACATTTTGTTTGTGAACTAACATCCCTCTTAAGCGTGATGTTGAGATCTGTTTTGTATCACACCGGGCGAACATCGATCTTCAAGTTGTGTCATCAAAGTTGGAGCGCGCCGCCCGGCCTGCACATCACGTCCGGCGCTGGACAGCAATTGATAGATAGTGGACATCGAGCCAGACGAGTGATCGATGCTCATCCGCATGGAATAAGAATATCAAGGAGATAAATCCCTGCTTTACCTAGATATCGAGAATTATTACAAAAAAAAAAATGTTTAAAATTGTATATAATCTATGTTATGACAAACCTTCCTTTCTCTCCTCTTTTCAGTTCTGTCCTATTCACTGCTACCCGGCTTAATATATCCATCTAACACTATGTAGTCCTAAGCTAAGTATAGCATATAAGTTTTCAATGGTACTAAATATCTGATATAAATAGTTTATTTGTGTTTTCGGGGATTTTTTACGGCTATTAAAGACAATGAATAAAACCCGTCTATTGAAAAATAAAAAATAAAAACCATAAAAAAACACATAGACCTAAATGCATATACATATAGAGGTACATAATGTCTTGTGCGGATATCGATAAATATAAATAAATAAATAAATGTTGTCAGACAATTACACAGCGCCATCTAGCCCCAAAGTAAGCGAAGCTTGTGTTATGGGTACTAGATAACTGATAAACATACGTAAGTACATTTTTTTTGTAAATACATACTTATGATACATAGAAAAAACCCAGACCAAGACAAACAGACATGTTCATGCACACAAATGTTTGTCCTATGTGGGAATCGAACCCACGAGCGTTGGTGTTGAAGCCGCATCATTGACCGCTACGCCACCGAGCTCGTCGAAAATCGATGTAGCGACTTTTTGTGTTTTATGTAACTATTACCCCACAGAATTCTTCAAATTTTCACTATCCGTTTTGTGAAACAATATAGCAGTAAAGTAGAGCAGCGTCGCAAAATAAGTGAACAGTACTAACGCAGTAGCGTAAAGTTTCATAAAAAAAGTTGTAGAAACTGCAAATGTTCCCCAATAGAAGTCACGAAGAGAGACTGTGTGATATTTTTGTTCGAAATGTGAGTTAGGCTCATATCCCCAGCTACTCGCTTGTTCCTTGAAACTTATTCTACCGTGAAAATGCGTAATCGTGATCCGCCTCGTCGCGTCTGTCCTGTTCTAATTACTCAAAGAGAACAAAAACAAACTCCAACTACATTGTTCTATTTCATTCAATTAATTATTGGCACAAAGCATTTCTATATAAATAAATTATTATTGTTTGCAATTGAATATATCAAGCCTTGTAATTTGGTTATAATAAATTTCATGCATCTATAATATATATAAAAGCGAAATACCACTCATTGATTAATCACGAAATCTCAGAAACTATAACACTACAAACTTGAAATTTGGCAGGTAGGTTCCGTATAGGGTGTAGATATCCGCTAAGAACGGATTTTACCCCTAAGGGGGTAAAACGGGGGTTGAAAGTTTCTATGAAAGTCGTATGTTTTTGAAGCAAGAGCCTTGAAATTTAAAATGTATGCTTTATAGATGGTGCGGAGGTGTACTAATAATGTATCTTTAGAAAATTCCTGTTTGGGCTTAAAACGGGAGTAGGTAGTTCATACGAAAGTCGAATGTTATTGAAGTTAAAGTAATTATGGCAGAAGGACTTTTAATTATATTTAAGTATAAGAATTATTGAAAACAAGTACATACTTACTAAGAGTATAAGTAGTGATGTTTTATTATAACAACAAAAAGTATATTAGGTTTTAGAGAGAAATTTGAAAAAATAATATCCGTCGACTTCATTGATTCTAAAAATTCGTCAAGATATTGGTTGTTTTTATGTTTCTTTTATTTTTTCTTTTCATTAGGTATTTAGCTTATTCGAATATAATAAAAAAAATATGTGCAACTAAATAACTCAACGCGTACGAAGTCGCGGGCGGCCGCTCGTTATATCTATAAAACATTCGCTCGCATCTTATAATCTCCTCGGCTATACGTTATTAACCGCTGTGCTGTCACTGTGGCATGTGTATCACGGGCATTTACCGCGAAGAGACTGTCGTCTACATCTTATGATATCTTGGTATCCGGAACGTTGCTGCGCTGACGCTACGTCTTACATACTGATCCTGATGAACTGAGGAGTAGGTATTCGGTGTTTTGCCAACATAACATGTAACCACTTTATGTCAGACATGTTGTCACCAAAGTGATATAAAAAATCTTTGTTTACTTAAAACAAAATGCATTGCATCTCTTCTAAAAATAGCATCCCGTTGTATGACCACAGCGTGATGAAGCCAACTTTCCAAGATGTAAACCAGGCACAGTAAACTTTTTACATATTTTTTTTAATTAAGCTCAATTAAATTCGTCCCAAAAGTTTATGAAAGATAAACTTTTGAGACGAATTTAATTGAGCTTAATTAAAAATTTATCATGTTTTTAAATATGCTCTAAAAACTTATCATGTTTTTAGAGCATATTTATTTTTTTCTAAACAAATATTGACATTTTAATAAGTTGATATTACGCTGTTAAATCGCTTAGTCCTTTGGCTGTTAATTGTCTTCGATGCCCAGATCTGAGAGCCTACCGCCGACGCTAAAACCGATTAGCATTGATCGCAAAAATAGATCTTACGTTTAAGTTAATTATAGACATCTACAGCTTAGTCGGTAGAGTTCTGTGGTTTTTATCTGCTAAGCTAAACACAATTACCACAAATCTAAGCTAAAGTTTGATTTTCGCACTCAAAAAATCCTATAGTAATCGAATCGAATGATGGTCGGCTTCAGCTTCGGCAATAGGGCCCCTGTTCAAACTGGCAAAGTAATAAGAAACTACTTTCTTACTACTACTCAAGCCTAAACTGCCGATGCAAAAAACTAAATGTTTGTGTAGTATGATACTATCATCATATTTTTCTACATTAACTTTAGATACGTTCTTAGATAAACCCCGTACATGGATGACAGTAGAGAGGAGATCAGCTTTCTTGGCGAATTTTGCTTCTGAATGTCGACGATCAAATATCGAATGTTCCCTGTGGGTTTAATTCCCTGTGCATTTGAATGATCTGAGTTGTACAAATTAGCCTTTGATTATTTTGTGTGCTCACGGTGCCATCAGGGAAATCGACAAATTAATTGGAACGCGTGAGTGAGCAAGCGAGCAAGTAAATAATACATTAATTATAACGGTAATAGGGGCTTTTCACGCAGAGAGATCCCGAGCATAGTTCTCTCCATCGCTGAGCAATCTTGAGCTTCCCTATACGGCCCGCAGTGAAAGACTATGTCTCAGTTCCGTATGTCTTAATTCGCAACACTCACTATTCGAAGACTTTAGTCTTTCAGTCTTTAGACATGTGGTTATCTGCAGTAGACTATGCAACCGACATAGTTCAAATGATAAGCAAGCTAAGATAATATATTAAACCTGACTGCACTTCAAGGTGTTCAACGTTAAAAACTTGTTATTCGATTATTTCGAACGACTCACCAAACTGCGGATAAATCATTTACGGTTTGCATCGGTTGGTACATATGTAATTTCATAAGTTAAGAAGTTATCATGAATAAAGAATTATAAAAAAAAAGCTGAAGCGCCAGCGGGTCGGCCACGTAACTCGTAGAACTAACAACCGCTGGAGAAAAAAGGTTCTCGAGTGGCGACCCCATCCGTTGGAACGGCTAATCTGATTGTATTGGGAATTCCATATAGCAGTTATTTACACTCCTGTACAAAAAAGAAACATTATTTAAATTGAAAATAAAACGCAAGATAACTGGAACGATGTCGCAGGTTGCTTGGGCCTACTAGTTATATAAGATAAAAAAAATAGGTTTACCGTTTGACCAGTATCCTTTTTGTTAAACTACTGATGCGATATGCATGGAGGTTTTGCTATTCGACGGCATATTTTTATAGTAAAAATATAGTATACAGATAATCGTTCGATAATATAAGAAACAAGTTAGAGAATAAAACATACGAATATGTCAATTAAATTTTCATCAAAAATGGTCAATTTTCTTTAAAATTTTGGATTTTGTTAACCTTTCTTTTACCTATCAGTATATTCGTCTTGTAATTGTGTTGATATTTGCGTTGAGTAAAAAAAGAGTGATTAAATGCTTTGTGAGTAGAGGGTATTGTGAGCCGCGGCGGCGAGCCCGCGTCCCGCACGCAGCGTGCCGGAAAAATGGCGATTAGCGCGTGTTAACGCAACTTTTTCCACCAGTTAGCGAGTTTTTGCGACTGTTAACAAGTTTTTGTTGCCGCTAACAGCTTGTTCCCGTCTTGTACACTTTAATATGACTTTAATGTGATAATGTCTACCGAGCGGAAGACGTTACAAGGGAAGTAGAAAAATATATTAAAACCCCGGCCAAGGAAAAAATTGCATTCCTGCTCCTTAAAAGATCCTGAACACCGCTTCTATACTATTCTTCACATTGAGCTTAAATATAATAGCTTTGTAAATACGTGCCTATGTTGTAAGTTCGTGTAGTGTTCGGTAGACGTTGCCATATGCCTTCCTAGAATAGACAAGAGCAAATTGCTTTTATACGCAACTGGCAACCACCGCACGTCGAGCGACCTCACACTCTACTTCTCTATTATACTCGTAGTTGCCGTCAATTCCGCTTTTTACTTCTGCAATAACTATCACGGAATAACTTGTAAAATAGTCGACCATATATTTTTTTTTATATTACGTCGGACCGCCCGCCTGATGTGAAGCGATTACCATAGCCATAATAACGCTCGCAACATAGAATATCGCTCGCGCGCCGCAACGCCCGCTGCCAATGCAGCATCTCCTTCCTTCCTGGTGACCTCTCACACTCGCAGGAGCACAATAACCCTCAAGAGAATTGTTATTTGGTTGCGGTATTCTGTGAGGTGGAGGTACATTCCCCAGTCGGATAGCTTACAATTCTGTTACGCTCCCTACCTCTCTTTTCGCCAGAGCTTCGTTTGTTAGTCAGCATGGTGCACCGCGTGCAGGTGAAGTTGGCTTTGTTTCAAAGATGGTGATGAACCACTTATACCCCAACTTTCACTTACAACCCGTACTTTGTTTATACAGATACTTAAGTATAGCAATAAATTTATTAAAACTTATGACATTAACGTAACAAGCACAAGTTCGATACAAGCGCAAACTCCAATCCGCATTATTGGTGTTAGCTGAAATCTGGCCCAATTATATAGTTAGCAATCCAATTATATAGTTAGCAACTAGCGGGCCGATGAGACGGCAACTTGGCTCATTATCCCCACTCAGACACAATTAAACAATGAAATCTTCGCGCGAGATAAGCACCGCATTTGATTGATACGCCCGAGAGGCGGCAACTTTGCGGAAGGGTTACTTCGAAGTACTTTATTAGTGTTGCGACTTGTGTGGTGTGACTTTGTGTGTAATAAGGCAACATACTTCCAACATAGTAGTTGTATCTAAACATCAATCATGGCTGAGCAATCCGGTTTTTTTTCTAGTACATGCTCTACAGTGTTTCATTCGGGCTTCATGTCCAACTCTTTTACTTGACAAAGTTCACGACTTTGGAATGCGCTTTCTGAACATCTGAAAAGCTCCCAGTAAATTTGTTTTTAAAACAAAATTGCGTGTCTATCTTTTTAAAACTTTTTCAGAGCAGTAATCATCATCATCAACAGTATATGTAGTGTACTGTATTACTTAATATCTTTGCTAAAAAATACCAAATAAATTTTCCTTGTCTTTTTGAGAGTTTTCTATGTATATATTTACAAAAAAAAAGTATTTAAGTATATATATCAGTTATCTAGTGCCCATAGTACAAGCTTTGCTTAATTTGGGACTAGATGGCGCTGTGAAATATGTACAATCATATTTATTTATTAATAACTGCCAGCTGATATAATATTTTATCTAGAATAGGTATTTTA
Source organism: Hypsopygia costalis (assembly GCA_937001555.2). Classification (NCBI taxonomy): domain Eukaryota; kingdom Metazoa; phylum Arthropoda; class Insecta; order Lepidoptera; family Pyralidae; genus Hypsopygia; species Hypsopygia costalis. Next base: position 33,413,279 of record OW443329.2, read on the forward strand.
TCTAGAATAGGCGCTCTGATGGTAAAGACTACGTTCATTACATTTTCTCGACGACGTGGACTAATACGCTGGACTAAGACCACGTTTACTACAAGCTTTCATTCCCTTTTTTACCATTTCGAAGACGAATACCTAATCCAATATTATGATGATATAATATTTATGAACAAAAACTGGACTTTTGTGGTGTAAATAGCTCACCATGATTTTTAAAAGCTGCTCGATAGGGGATAACTTCACCTCACAGAATACCGCAGCCAAATAACAATTCCTTTGAGGGTTGCGGTATTCAGTGAGGTGGAGGTACTGCCTCAGTCGAGCAGCTGAAAAAATACGCCAAGTTCTTCCTTTCTTTTCCCCAGAGCCTCGTTTGTCAGTCAACAGGGTGCACCACGTGCAGGCTTACACGCCAAAATGGTTTTTGCAGGGTCAGCTACGCGTGAGTGATGCCTCTGATGTCGCAAGCGTCCATTCGCTACGATGATTGTCGCCCTAGCGGTATAAAAATAAAAGTCGGCAAAACTGAGTGATCTCATGCACGTGAGGTTGGTTTACCGTGCAGATGGTTGTAAACTAATTACATCACAAATTGATATGATAAATTGATATATTTAGATGTATTTATTTATTTTAAGATTAGATTATTTTTAGTTAATTTAGTTTGTAGTGTAAATTTATATTATAACAATGTTATGTTTTCAGTAAAATATTATGAATAAATACATATATAATATGATAATTCAGATTTATAAGCGTAGATTTAAATTCAAAGAAGTGGCTCGGTCTGGCAAGGATTTTTGATGTACCCTAGATGATATTAAGTGGTTCTGATTATTCAGCCATACGCCATAGAAGAACGCTTTCTGAGAGAATAATGTCGCTACACTATTCTCTCAATTTAAAGCAACTCGGCTGAGGAAGTACCTAACAAAAGCAGCTAATAATCATCAGTAACTTCTTAACTTTCTTGAGTAGACACCATGATTGTGGGGTGGCAACTCCCCACCAACTTTCTTATTAAGTGATCGCCAGTCTTCAAGATAGTAAGAATGGAATTTCCATTTATGCTATCGGCATAGTGTAGTTAATAAACTATTCAAATGAATAGACAAAAGTACTTTCCCCGTTTCCAAATAGCAGCGATTTCCAAATTCACAGGAAAAAACACTTCAAGGAACGAAGCCGTTCTCATCTCTGACAATAAATCGGAAGATTTAATTTATCGTCTGGACGCTTTTGGAAGGATTATCGGGACTCAATCAGTGTCGCGAGGTGAGGGCTCGGGCGGGCGGTTGGCGCGCCGCCAAACGCCGCGCGCCGCCCGCCCGCCGCCCGCCCGCCGCACGCCGCGCGGTTGAATTATTCATAATGTGATGCCTCTTCACGTGTCCAATTAACTCGGACGAGGCACGTACGTGATGACTGGCAATGTACCGCTGTATTGAAACTTACAACGGGATGGTTATTGGCAGGATACGTTCGCAGCGAGATTCAATGGGCGATTGTAATGGGAGAATCAAAAGTTACGTTGTTATTTACAAATAAAATTGTTATTGTAAGTCAATCAGTAAAAAACTATGTTATTATGTTGTAACGGAGATTATCTCGTTTCTGAGGGAACACCGAATCAACTCTGTTAGTTCGAAACGTTTGGACATGTTCCTCGGTATGTCGAGTCAATGGATCGAGGTATGGTGTGGCAGGGACAAGGTTGCGCTTGTTGATGCCGCCGTACTAGTTCCATCAATGTGACGACGAGGATTTTTTTCCTTGTCGAAAAACCGCTGCATTGATTTAATCTATTATTCATACGTTATCATCTCACAATGCTGCATATTTGAGAATGTTTTTCACACCATTAAGGAGGCAAATAAGCATACGACTGCGGTAACTGCTTTCCATCAGGCGAGCCATATGGTAGCTAACATGTAAAAATCTCTTCATGCCCATCCAGTCCATGCAGAAACCCCAGCTATGACTTCCGGAGAAAATATAGAGAAGAATCGCGAGAGTCGCTGCTGATCGTGATATCCACTGCGTAAGCACGAGCTCTCTGTTAAGAGCAGATGACTAAGAAGAATGAATATTGTGGTCTAATTATCTTGATTTAGGTATATTTCAAATACTCATTACAACTTAAATTATTAATTTCCCCAGCCTGACTTTTCCAAATTACACAATAACGTCGTACTCTGTCCTTTACCAGTCTTTTTTGTTAATAGATACGGTACATCACATGGAGGTGAGCTGGCTTTAGACTTTTAGAGCAATTATCTTATATCTGGTGGTTCCATACAGCTTGGCCGGGGTAATTTCAACAAAGAGATCGATAGACGCATTCGACTGGGCTGGGCAGCTTTTGGAAAGCTTCGGCACATCTTCGCCGCACAGATACCCCAATGCTTGAAGACTAAAGTCTTCAACCAGTGCGTCCTCCCTGCAATGACATATGGTGCAGAGACTTGGACACTGACCATCGGACTGGTCCACAGGCTAAAGGTCGCGCAGCGAGCGATGGAGAGGGCTATGCTCGGGGTTTCTCTGCGGGATCGAATCCGAAATGAAGAAATTCGACGGAGAACTAAAGTGGTCGACATAGCCTTCAGAGTTTGCAAGCTGAAGTGGCAATGGGCCGGTCACATCTGCCGAGTAAGTGATGGCAGATGGGGGAGGAAGTTATTAGAGTGGAGGCCGCGCATAGGACGACGAAGTGTTGGACGCCCTCCTACTAGATGGTCCGATGACCTTAAGAAAGCGGCTGGGAGCGGCTGGATGCGGAAGGCGGAGGATCGTATCTGGTGGAAAGCATTGGGGAAGGCTTATATCCAGCAGTGGGTAGATACAGGCTGATGATGATGATGATGATGATGGTGGGTGACATACTAGCATATGGCCTGTCTGATGTAAAGCGGTTACATATCTTTTCGTTTGATGACCTCACTCGTTCGCAGGAATGCAACAAACCTCAAGAGATTATTAGGTTCCTATTTTAATTATTTATTACTATGTTATTTGGCTATATCTTCTGTGAGGTGAAAGTAGATCCCCAGTCGGACTCGACATAACCTTTCTTTCGCCAGAGTGTTGTTTGCTAGGACGATCCACGTGCAAGTGAAGTTGACTTAGGCTCTATGATGATTCTGTACCACTTACATTCCATTTACATACATTATTTCTGCGAAATATAATAGATACCTATTAACGCAGCATGCCAACATATCTTCACAGTAGTGTCGAGGAAGACGCCCCGCGCCGCGCCGCCCGCCGTCTCGCGAGCGAGGGAGGGTGTTATTGATAGCGGGTAATGCGGCTCGGATTGATGGATGAACTCTTTGTGCTAAAAACATTTTTTACGAAGCCGTCAAACTTGTGATAGCGTTCAGTGCGCATTAGAATACATGGCGGACATTAATGTGACTATTTTAGAGTATGAGAAATAATACTTCACACGATTGAGGTGCGCAAGTCGTGTAATCACACATAAAATTTTAATTTATTACGATTTTGTCGATTTTTCAAGGGAGTAGTTTTGGTAAAATAGTCATAAATAATTTACATTCATCTTACTTTCTATTAAGATCTTTCAACGAGGCCATATTGGCAAGTCTCTTTCCGAATTTCTTGTACGCCAATGGTCATTTCCGAAATGACATTTATCTAGTAGATAAAAATCTTATTAAAGATTAGAAATAAGAACGAATAGTTATGAAAGGTAAAATTTTGATTCACAAAGAAAGTATAAAAAGTTAATTAACAAACATAAATAAGTTAAGTGGTTATTTTGTTGAGACCCCAATCCGAACTTCTTTCCTTACGTATTATTATTAATGGACTATCAGCTTTTCTATCATAATTCAGAAAACAAAATATTCAAAGAAACATATTTTGTTTTATTTACTAATTAAAAAGCAAATGGTTAGACTGAAGCCTGTGCGCCGCAGTCACGCAACGCTTGTTACATCGCGAAGCGCACGCCAGCGAGCGGCGCATTCATTTCCTGCGCCCGCCGCTGCTCGGGAGCCGCACGCGATCATTACCGCTGACAGTGCGACCACAACCCAACCGAACGAGCTATTTAAAATTAATATACATAGGGTATATTCATTTTGAATAATTTATTTTATGATTAATTAAAAAAAATACAATCATAACAAGACCCTTACAAGGTTTTCCCAAAGTAAATAATGCGTGAGTAATGTCTCTGGTTACGTACATGAGCTGCCATGACTCCTTATCATCTAGCAGGTCGTACACTTGTTTTCCAGCGGTAGTAGTACCCCGACTGGAGACTTGCCCACCTTCCAGAATACCGTAGTCGAATAAAAAATACCTAGATAGTCGTGAAGTTCATGCAGGTTAGTAAGATTCCTCATAAATGAAGTTTAAAGAGTACGCACAATACTTAGACAGAGTCGTAGGTAGGTAATTTCTAAAATGGTTGTTACTTTGTTAAGCACCTTGTGAGATAGTTTCAATGATGAACAATTTTTAGCTAGTTCACACACATAGGGAAGCAAATTGAGGAGAACTGGAATTACAGGAAAACTCCTCAATGTACTTACGCAAAATAAAGTTATTCAAACTTTCGAATAAATAAACAATGCCTGTTGTTTAATTATTTTGAAGTTTTTATATTCTAACGGTATTTATTCATGTCCAAAGTTGCGTAAAAGTGTCAAAAAACTGATTTTTCGAGTCTTTTTTATGCAAGCCTAGATTATGATGGGACAAATTCTATCTCCATAATTATCTCCATAATTATATCCATAAATATCATGCATAATTTTGTACGTACACCATCAAAGAGTAAAGTAATTTTATTTCTACATTTGTATAGTAATATAACTGGACGGGAGAGCCTTAAATAACTGGCAACCCGCGAACGGTATTTAGAAAAAGAAGAAGAAGAAAATCATTATTTTGTACATTAAACAGCATTATACAACCAAGTGAAAAAGATACAATAAATTGAAAGTACTGTGCAAAGTCGCAAAATGGTCCCAACTCAGTGTAAAAACCGAAATCTGTAGCAGACACGGTACTGACTTTCAGTTAGGGCCAGTTGCGACATCACTGACATACATGCTTAAAACGACAAGAAACAACATAAAAAATATACACAAAATAGAAGATGAGTTTAAAACAACAAATTATGTTAGGCATTTCACCCAAGAAATATTATTAGGGTGGCAACAACAAGTTACAATTAATAAAAAAAAAACTGTCATTCGTCAACAATCAGAAGCTTCATTCATTCGCACTCATATGACTTACGTTCCATCACTAATCCGCACATTCTGAGGACAGAATGTGCGGATTAGTGATTGAAATGATTGAATAAAATGAATGATTGATAGGAAGGAATCAATCATTCATTTTATTCAATCATTTGAAGTTGCAAACAAAACAAGAACATTTACTTTTAAAAAAAGTATATGTTTACAAATACAGTAAACAAGTATAATCTGAACGAGATTCGCATAATTGTTAAAACTATGTTGCGTGCAGCTCAAGAAAATCAAGAAAAAGAAGAAAATCAAGGTTTCTAAAGCAGAGCTAAAATCATTAAGGCAATCTCAAGCCCGCAGCCAGGACGCGGCATCGGAATCGAAAGGGATAAATGGCGGCTTCACGTTGATGGACAAATTATTTATGTGATAAGAACTTGGAACATGAAGGATAAGAAATAAGATTCTACTAAGTGGTTCGTCAACAAACCGGTGAGTATAGAATATAGATTGCACAGAAAATTATATAAACTGACATCACTTGTACTTATGCCTTACTATTTTAGATAGATAAGATATTTCTAGTATTGCTGCGTACAGCTTCACATATTATTTGCCACCAAACAAAACGTATATAATCAGAATCCGTGCCAGTAAACGTCAAATTGCCCATTAGCAGCGTCACTTTATTATTAGAGCTTAGTGCACCTTTCCGCTGACTCACCGCCAACTCTACTGCGTACTATTTTAGTCCATTTAGTGTGCAGTACCTTAATTTCGAAGATATAATCTCATTTGGAGCCTGTATTTTTTGAAATAAAATATTGTTATGTTCTTATCTGTTTGTTGTCTGGGGGCACGGCAGTGCCTCCGCCAAGTCGAGCAAAAAGCGGCACGGCCATACCATCCTCTTCTCGAAGTACTTCAGGCCTTTTTCGACCTTCGTTATGGATAAAACTAGGAGCCTGAATTTTTAGTAACCAAGCAGGTATTGTATAAACACGGTATATTTAAAATTTCATTCAATTTGAACTAGTAGTTTTGGAAAAATAACTAGTCAAAGTTCCTTAATTTTGTCACTCACTCACTCACTGACTTACCGATCATCAAAATTCTAAGGCACTTCTAGCAGACATATTAGCTTCAAATTTAGAATACAATTTATGTTTACTATATAAATCAAGAAAAACTAAAATATTTTGCAATTTCCGTGCAGTTTTCAAGATACACTAACTGCATAAATACCTTTGTAATCCCATATAAATGTATGGGATTACAAAGTTACATTAGCGGTGAATAAATCAGTGTACCTGTATTATCAATACATATAATAAAATCGTAACTGGCCGCTGTCTGTACATTGAAGATATATAAAAAAAACTAATATAGGGGGCTTTATGAACGCAATAGAACACAAAACAATGATTTTTAGAATTTTTGTCTGTTTGTCTGTTTGTCGGTTTGTCTGTTTGTCTGTTTGTCCGTACGTTTGTGCACGCTAATCTCAGAAACGGCTTAACCTATTTGAATACGGTTTTCACTAATGCTTTAAGGTTTGCTCAACTTAACATTTAGTGTTTGTTTCATTTCAATCGGTTCATAAATAAAAAAGTTATATCAATCTAAAGAATCACATATAAAATGGTACAAAATAACCAATCAATTGAATTGACTGAAACTTTTCAGTTGAATTAACTGAAACTTTATGAAGGTATTATGTTATCATCGTTAAAGTAAATAATACAATGAGAGAGATAACGGAAGTTAAGCAACCCCTGTCGTTGTTCCAACTAGGATGGGTGACCACAATTGGCACAAAAAATATATCAATTGGCTTAGTAATAACTCTGTGTGCAAAAATGGAATACATATAAGAAAATCTATTACAGGGGGGCTTTATGAACGCAGTAGAACCCAAAACAATGATTTTTAGAATTTTTGTCTGTTTGTCTGTACGTTTGTGCACGCTAATCTTAGAAACGTCTTAACCTATTTGAACGCAGTTTTCCCTAATGCGTTACGGTTTGCTCTACATAACATTTAGCGTTTGTTTCATGTCAATCGGTTCATAAACAAAAAAGTTCTATCAATCTAAAGAATCTATCTATATACATTAAATTCAAAGTCCTGACTGACTGACTGACTGATATATCAACGCACAGCCCAAACCGCTGGGTCTAGAGATTCCAAATTTGGCACGTAGGTTCCTTATGAGGTCTAGGGGTACACTAAGAAATGATTTTTCAAAATTCATCCCCTAAGGGGATGAAACTGGGGTTCAAAGTTTGTATGGGTAGACAAGATTAGTTGGACTATTTTATCCGAAACTTTTCAAAAGTACTTTTATAGATAAATGAGTAAATACGTGTTTCAGGATTTTTCAATATTCAACCCCTAAAGGGGTAAAGTGGGGTGAAAAAGTCTAAAAATCATCATGGGTATTGTTTTTATAGTTTATCGGGTCGCTGATTACGAAAACAACAACGATTTTAAAATTCAACGTGGGTAACTACCCCAATATGGGATGATTGTCAAGAATCATCCCTGAGGTGCGATGGGGTTGAAATTTCTAAAATGGGATGAAAAAGTCTGAATATCGTCATGGGTATTATTTTTATGGTTTATTGGGTCGCTGGTTGCGAAAAAACAAATAAAATATAATCAAACGTAGCCGACGTGACATAAAATCACCCCTATGGGGGTGCAGTGGGGTTGAAATGTCATAATATGAATATGGGTGTCGATGCCATGGTTTTCTGGGACGTCAATTCTGAAAATGGCATCGATTTGAAAATATAACATAGTGTACACGAAATTACTTAAAAGGTTTTTTTATTAATTTTATTCCTAAGAGGGTGAAACGGAGGTTCAAAGTTTGTATGGGGAAACGAGTTTAGTTGGACTATTTTACCTTAAAATTTACACGAGTACTTCTATAGATAAATGAATAAACACGTGTTTTAGTATTTTTCCAAAATTCAACTCCAAAAAGGGTAAAATGGGACCAAAAAGTCTGAAAATTGACATGGGTATTGTTTTTATAGTTTATCAGGTCGCTAATTACGAAAAAGAACAAATATTTTATAATCCAACATAGCCGACGTGACATAAAATCACCCCTGTGGAGATGCGATGGGGTTGAAAAGTCATAATATCAATATGGGTGTTGATTCTATGGTTGCCTGGGACGTCAATTACGAAAATAGCATTAATTTGAAAATATAACACAGTGGACACGAAATTACTTCAAATGATTTTTCAAATTTTACCTCTAAGAGGGTGAAACGGAGGTCAAAAGTTTGTATGGGGCAACGAGATTAGTTGGACTATTTTATCCTAAACTTTACACGAGTACTTCTATAGATAAATGAGTAAACATGTATTACCCCAAATTTCACGCGAGCGAAGCCGCGGGCGAAAGCTAGTGTATAATATAATGGAATAATAGGTGTAGATAGGTAGTGACATATAATTATGTTCAAAAATAACTTGACTAGGGTGAAATGGTCAATGGATTATGTTCAAAGATAAGTTGTAAAATCCCGAGAGACGGGGAGCGGGCTTTGAGAAAAACTATAGCTGAAGCTCAAGAAGTAGGACCAGATAGGAAAAAAAGGAGGACTGTTACAAAAAGCAATGAAATGCCATCAAAAACATAACTTGTAAAAAAACCAAGTCTCGCAACTTATTTCTTCTACCGTAAAAAGTTGTGAAATCCATGTAATACCATGTCGATTAATTCATTCAGTCCTTACTTAAGGGACCTTCCGGCTTTAACTTATTACATTAGTTCAATTCGATAAGTAACTATAAATTGATACTCAAATAATTAATTAACTTTGAATGTAGTTTGTACGTGCACTAGCTCTCGTATATTTATTTTATTATTTGACAATTTACTCTGTTAGTTACCTACGCTACGTGCTACACAGCTAACTTTAATAAGCAACTGATGGTTTAAGTTCATCCACTTACTACATTTCTACTTTTATCAAACTGCCTAAATGTATAATAACAACTGAATACGACTCTTAGCCTTTGAAACCGAAAGTTCTCAATTAGGCTTTGATTTTTTTTTCTTGTATTTATTTATTTATTTATTACAGCAAAGATGGCGAACCTACCTATCAATAGTTTATAATAATATACAAATAACTTATAAATAAAATACCTAATTAAACTTTGATTTGAAATGATATTTTCGGACTAACCTTATATAAAAACTGCCAATGTTAACTCCAACCTGGGCGCTAACAAGTGAAAGTATTAATTAAAAACAAGTGGCTTAAAGTACAATTAATAATAAAGTTTGTGTTACTAACCATAGTTTACTAAGATTCTACTAACAATTTTTTTTTTTTTTTTTTTATACCACCAGTGTGGCAAGCAAGCCTGATGGAAAGCAGTTACCGTAGCCTATGAACGCCTGTAACACCAGAGGCATCACACGCGCGTTGCCGACCCTGTAAAAACCTCTTCACGCCCTTTTTGAAGAACCCCATGCTGTAGTCCCCTGAGAAAACCTCGACAGGCAGTTCATTCCACAGCTTGACAGTACGCGGGAGAAAACTTCTCTGGAACCGCACAGTACGTGACCACTTAGGCTCCAATGTGTGAGGATGAATTCCCTGTCGATGGCGAGCGGTGCGACTGTAGAAGGAGGCCGTTGGCATCATATCAAACAACTCCTCTGAACACACCCCATTGTACAGACGGTAGAACACACAAAGGGACGCAAAATCTCTTCTCAGACTTAACGGTTCTAAACCGTCTGTTAGTTTGGGATCATCGACAATCCTCACAGCGCGCCTTTGAATCGAGTCACAAGGTGCAAGCTGGTATCTAGGCGCTCCCGCCCATAGATGGCAACAGTACTCCATATGCGGCCGTACTTGAGCTTTGTAAAGCATAAGTCTCTGCCGCGGATTGAAATACTATAAGTATAGTAAGTAAAATATATTCATTCATTCATTCATTCATTAAAGGGCATTAGGAAGGAAACTGGTAGAGACCAAACAAACAATGTATGAGAAAAAGCAAAGTCGAAGAAAAAAGCGCGTGACGTGGCAGTGTTCGGGTCATATTGGACATGGAAACAAGACTTCTGGTGTAAAGTAGTCTTAGAGTGGCGATCTTGGGGAGACAAATGCCCCAGACGAAGGCCGCAAAAGACGTGGAAAAATGACGTGAAGAACTTGGCAGGAGTGAACTGGATGCAAATGGTACAAGAACAAGGCAGATGGCGAAAATTAAAGGTTGCCTACACCATCTTGATGATAGAAAAAGGGCTAAAATAAGATAAAAAGTAACTGACCCAGATAAGTTGTCACGTTACGCCACAGCAAACATGCACTGAATGGAAGTTGAGACACTGTTAAATATATTCAACACCGCACTGGGCGTCACTATTATTAATGTATACACGTCAAATAAAAATAACTGGGATTGATTTATCACCAGCTTTATTACGTTGTCATTGCTGTCAACGTAGTGCTCATGTTTTATCAAAATAAAAGTATTTTTTCAACTAGCGCTTTATCTTTGAGTTTGCGATCCGAGCATTTTCCAGCTAATTTCAAGCTGCCCAATCTGACAGTTCCTTTGATAAATGAAAGTAAGGCAACTTCTTTAAAAGAAACACTTAGCCGTGGACGCTTGAATGGGAGGCTATTGAAGCGCCGTAAACAACACAGGGCGGGCGGTCGCGGGTGTTCATTAGCGGGACTTTTGTTCGCGCCGCCCGCCGCGGTCGTCCTCGCACAAATAGTAGCTCTCTCAACTTTCTTTGTTGTCCACGTGAATGATAATTGCCTTATCTCTAATACTAGCAAGCTCTCTTACTAGTTTCTACCCGCGATTTATCATGTGTATATTTTGTAAATTTTATTTAAATTATTAACTTTTTTGACTTTTATTCATCACATTAGTCAAATTTTGTTTCAAACCATCCAGTAAATTGGGTCTCAAGTTTGGGTACATACTATTTATTTACAATCAGTTTTAATCTCTTTGTGAGCCGACGAAACACTTAATATATCAATGTATTTGGCAAAGGCTGGTAAGGCCTATTCGGATCTAGAGAACTATTTTCACCAAGCAGCGTAAGTTCGTGGAGCATATCTTCAGAAAAGAAGGGTAGCGGAATCAGAAAATGAAATCATAATTCTTTATTTTTAATTTCTTAGTCAACGTATAGGTAAGATTGAAATCGTGTTTAAGACGCAGCAAAAATTGCCTTCTGATCCTTTAATCTTCACAATCCACAGTGGCAGTCACCTGACTGCCATTGTTAATCCCAAGCACACAAACCAGAGGGAATATCTAACAAACTTGCAGCACGGTGATGACTACAGTTCTGCAATTCGTCCTCATTACAGCGAGAAACTCTCGCCTCGCGAGCGTTGCGGAAACGAGCACCTAATTGTAATAAATGATAATTGGCGCGCAGATGTCACCAATTTGGGAATCATTATTAGTTGCCACCCTAGTCGACGAACTTTAACAGGCCAGCGGGTCGGTCGACCGTGGGAAATAAATGATATAGTAAACTATTTTTATGTCCCCGTTTTCCATCGCCGTTACAATGAAAGAAAGGGACGAGAATGCATTTAATCCGGCAACACAAAAGATATGGCCGAGAAATAACAGACCACCAAAATTATTTATATTCCTGGCAGAAACGAGCTGGTTTTGAAATTAAATTTAAAATTGTTTAAAACTGATATATTCTGCAACTATAAATTAAACATTATTTGAACTAGATATGTTCTCGATAATTTATATTTGCCCAGCAATTTTTAAATACGGAGTTTCGTTTTCAAATACCAAAATTGATTATATTTGCAAACAAATAATTTAAGTTTATAGTCGAACTGGACTACAATGGGAATGCTTTTCAAACATTGTTTATTTATTACCGGAAATGGCTGAAATCCGATAACTCTTTATCATACGAGTGTTTTGTGAATCATCTTTAATTAAATATCTGCAAGCTTTTGTCCAGTTTGTCATCTAGGTTGAAGCCAGACTTATTTATTTTTGCTGGTTAATAGAAAATACTAACAGAACTGAAAAACTACACAACCCTAACCCATGTTACCAGCGCACACAACCTGGATTAGGGTTATGTTGCTTTTCAGTAAGTTTAGTATTTTCTTGTAATCAGTAAAAAGATGCTAGTCAAACAACAACAAGTTGCTTTACAGGAACAAAAACATTGGATATCACATAATTTGTGAATCGTTAAATGAAAAATACATTTATCTCAGTGATCTCATTCTCAAAGATTTATCAAGTCATTTCAAACTTACACCACGGCAATTGGTGATTATTGACACACCTCAAGGCCTCTTGTACACGCTAAGAAAAGTCGCCGGGCCCGTGCAAGAATTCGTGTCGTTTCTAAACACGAACTGTGTACACTGCTTCCGCGCTGGCCAAGAAAAAAACCTTGTCTGCGCTAGACATGACGCGCGACGTTTTGCTGCGGTGCGGTGGTTTTCGTGCCTAGATCCGACAAAATTCTTGTTGTGTACATGATGAATTGGTCCTATCTGCAGTAGACACGGTAAAAGTTCTTAGCGTGTACAAGAGGCCTTAGTGCGCTCTGACAGTTTCTGATATGACAAATGTAACTTAAATTTTAAATTACAAAAATACTTACAAAATGATCGAACATCAGAGCCCCGTGCACAAGACGGATCACAAGACGAACTTTATCGAAGCGTAAAACTACCTTAAACCTTTTAATTTCGTATCCTAATTCTATAGAATCCTATAATTATATAGAAATCCTGCACATCAAACATTTTCGGTAACTACCAGTGGTAACGGTATAATACTCAAACACTTGTTTCAACAACTGTAGAATTACATAAAATACAATATTATCTGCAAAGTAGACAATATTCACGCTTACTTTTCTTGAGACGGGACACTATTCTCACATTATTCGAGAACTTGAGATCGTCAGCCGAGCGTTATCTGCAGCGAAAAAGGAATCGCGCACTCGCCCGACGTAATAGGCAAATCTCACAACTGGCCAGCGGGTTGCAGTAAACGCCAGCAACAATGCGCCTCGCCGCCCGTCTCCCACGATAATTCTTCTCCGACATCTCGTATATTTCCCGCTTATTATTTCCCTTTTCTTCGCTCCTTTACATTGCCTACGTAATTCTCCATAAATTAAGTGCTTCACGAAGCTCAATTTCACATAAATTCCGCCAAAAATTCACTCGTTGTCTATTTGCCGCAGCCATTTATAAATTAACCGCTGTTTAAACAAAGCCGCGCCATTTATAAATAAAATGTGTGATTTAACTTTGCGTCGAGAATTTCGCAGGCTCGTGAAATGTGGCTGCTCAAATCAACTGCGATAATCGGCGGACTAAGCGGATCAGTAATTGCACCAATTTATTATCATGCTAATTTTGTTAATTAATAATTTTGCGCTCCGTGTCCATACCTACTTCAATAAAACTAATTTAAATTGATTGTCGAGACGTACATTGTCTCCATTTAAAGTGTTAAAAAAATCTAAGTAAAACGAAATTTGACGTTTTTTTAACAAAATGTTAATAGAACTTAATGCCATTGAAATCTAAAAAAATAATTGCGTTTATTATTCAGCATTTAAAGTAACCAATTTTACACCGAAAGTTGTTGAGAGCTAACCCATATTTTTTCAAGAAATTTATTTATTTTGTAATCATAATCGTGTCATGTCGACGAGCAATTTTTATATTCTGAAACTGTATTATCTGAAACACAAACTTCAGTTCCATTTAATACGTAGTTCAAAGTGTATGTAAATTCATTTTCAATTACTTTACATAGAATGACTTCTATTCCATTATACGAATTTCATTGAACGAGCACTATTACGTCAATAAAATACTGTCGATAATCCTGCTCTCTTTTATTCAAAATCGGTTAAAGATATCAGTGCGTAAAAATGTGTCATCGCTCCATATATTGGCAGCGTTTCGCGGTAGCTCGCGAGCGCGGCCGTCAATACGTAATATTTGCGGAGAGAAATGAAAAATGCCAACAGAGCCTGCAAACACGGGCATATTGCTCCGCCTTTTCACAGACCACTGAAATAATACCCATATTTTTCTGGTCGTTTATCGCTTCAAATATGTCGCTAAGGAATTATAATGCGCTTTTGATATATTTTCTTGGGAAGGGATGAAATCGGTATGGGTTAACCTCACACTTAGGATCGGCTAGATACATCGTGTTCTTTTGATTTGATAAAAACGAATACTGAAAACATTGAGAGTAGTCAGCGGATCACCGCCGCGTGCCACGGATTCATTGTGGCACGCGGATTCACGGATTAATATTATATTTTAAGTTATTCAGTGTTCTCGTGGAACTATTAACAGCGAGAGATAGAGAAGAATCGCAGCAGCTGCTGTGGTAGTAACATCCAATCGATAACCACGACCATACCACGCCGATCCATATCGACTGCTCTGTCAAAAGCGGACGACTGAGAATAAGAATATTTTAAGTATTTATTGTGTCATCGCGGCACGAGCGCTAATTAAATTTATTAAGTTGTACTTACGTTGAGTTGTATGGGCGTCGTCGTAGAGTCAGAGCTAAAAGAATTACTAAATGGAGTAGTAATTCTTTTAACTCTGAGAATAATATTTTTATTTCTAATACTTATTTGTTATATAATAAATAAGTATTAAATTATAAGATTTTTTATCGCAATCAAAACCAGTAACCAAAGTTATTTAAATGTGCGTGTAAAATCGAAAGCTATTAGCATAGTGTTAGACCAGAGTTTCACAAATTAGTGGTACGTGTACAGCGTAACGCTGCATTAAGAGGTTCATGCGCCAATCTCTTGCTTAACTAAGGTAATTTAGTAAAGAAAATTATACACAAACAACAATAAGAATTACGCAGAAAAAATATTTGGAAACCACTGTGCTAGACTGTAGAGGTGCAGGAAGGAGCTGCGTTAGCAGCAATAATAACGGTGTGCGATAGCGCAATGGATAATTTGTATTGCAAACGTCTAAGAGCTATGCAGCCGCTACATCGCTTGACGGTATGATTGTTTGCCAACTAACGTAGCATATAAAGTAAAGAGAAACTTCTTAATCGCTTCACTGTCACTTTTGAACGCAAAATGTATGTTGATACGCAGTCATGTTTGAGTATTGCACAAACTTTACTGACGTAATGTGTAGACGTCTTGCAGATGCAGGTTACTCTAAAGCTGTGGGTCAATCTTACGATGTTTATCTTGCGATGTCGTGTGTCATTTCCTCTACAAGAGCTAATTCCATGTGATCCCTCACTTGAGCCATGGTATTTGTGATGCTATGTCTTGGTAAACGGAAAGTACCTACGTTGGGCGAGTGAGTTAAAATAGGTTTATTTTTATCACACCAATTTTGCTAGGGTAAATTTCAGTTGATATTAATTTAAACTTAGTCTTTTTAGCACGCTACAAGTAAATAATACTACATACTCAATGTAACTCGTATAACTGAATTTTAAGCAGGAAAAGACAATACTAATAGTCAAAGACAGAATTAATGCAAATTAAGGCTTTTGCTTATTTAGAAACAGGGAGATTTTCTAAATCCCACATTTGTAAGTACTAAAGAGCTGATAAAAAAAAACTAAATAACTTTTAAGGTTTCAAGCATTTCGAATTAAAAAATGGACCCCTATTTATAAAATCTCTTAAGGGTCTGTCTGTCCACCATTCAAAACCAATTTTCTCTGAAATAACAGGACTAATCGGGAATTGAAACGGTGATCATTTGTGTTAAAGATATTGCTAGTTTTGCAACCTAAATTTTATAAAAAGAAAACAGCAAATAAATTATTATTAAAACTCATGTAAGACATTATACTAAATGAATTAATTATATTAAAAAAAACCGGACAAGTGCGAGTCGGACTCGCCCACCGAGGGTTCCGTAGGTACGTAGTATCATTATTAAATTTGATATTTTTCATTATAAATAAGAAATAATGCGTCGAAAAAAAAAAAATATATTTTGCAATGTGTACATCAAGCCCTTTCATATGATATCCCATTTGAACTAGTAGTTTCAATTTGAAATTTCGACACCCTATAAAAAATATAGACCCCCTATTTTTTAAGATCTATTTACAAATGTATAGTTTTCAGATTTATTCCTGTACTTGTAGTATATAACGATGTTACTTGTCAAATTTCATAGTTCTAGGTCAACGGGAAGTACCCTATAGGTTTTGATTCCCTTGAGTGTGTCGAAATATGCGTTTTTTGCTCAATAAACGGCCGTAACTTTTTTCTACGTAAACTTAGCAGTTTGAATTTTTTTTAACTTAATGGGACCGTAGACCTGAGTATACAGTTCAAATTACAGCTTGATACCTCCACGCCTTCTCGACATAGAAATTCTTGACAGACAGACAGACAGACAGACAGACAGACAGACAGACAGACAGACAGACGGACAGACAGACAGACGGACAACAAAGTGATCTTATAAGGGTTCCGTTTTTCCTTTTGAGGTTCGGAACCCTAAAAATAATTTATTAAAATTATAATGGACCGTTATCCGGGCGTATCATTAAGTTCTGTCTAAAGAACCGTTTTTAGGGTTCCGTAGCCAAATGGCAAAAGACGGAACCCTTATGGATTCGTCATGTCTGTCTGTCTGTCCGTCCGTATGTCACAGCCACTTTTTTCCGAAACTATAAGAACTATAACTGTTGAAACTTGGTAAGTAGATGTATTCTGTGAACCACATTAAGATTTTCACACAAAAAAAGAAAAAAAAACAATAAAATTTTGGGAGTTCCCCATACTTAGATCGAAAACTAAAATTTTTTTTTTTCATCAAACCCATATGTTTGGGGTATATATAGATATACCCATATGTTTGGGGTATATATCCCTGTCTTCAAAAATGATATTGAGGTTTCTAATATCATTTTTTTTTTCAATATATATATTTCACGCAAACTGAATGGTTTGCGCGAGAGACTTCCAAAGTGGTGAAATGTGTTAACATTACCATGCAAACTTCCACCGAAAATTGGTTTGAACGAGATCTATTAAGTAGTTTTTTTTAATACGTCATAGATCGTAACTTTTATATTATGTTACTTGCTGCTACGGAACCCTTTATGGGCGAATCCGACTCGCACTTGGCCACTTTTTTCGTCTGGTGGATTGAATGTAATACACGAACAGATGGAATTGCCATGGGGTCACCCATTGCTGCAGTAGTGGCGAAAATATTAATGGAGTGGTTTGAGGACCAGGCACTTGAAACGGCGTCACACGGACCAAGATACTGGTGGCGATACGTAGATGACGTGTTCGCGATTGTGTACAGGGATCACGTGACCAGTTTTCTTAAAGACATAAATTCTATGTATTCTAAAATTTCGTTTACCGCGGAGCGTGACAAAGAGACTTGCACCTTTTCTTGGATGTATTGGTACGGCGGGAGCCAGGCGTTACATAAACTATATACAGACACATACGGTCTAACGTATCGGTATTTGAGAGGAGATTCACAGCATCATCCAAATCTGTTAGCTGCGGTTCTACGCGCACAGATTGACAGAGCCCTACGCATAATATGTGATCCACAGTATGTACGAGTAGGCGCAGAGCTTAAACATGTGAGACAAATGCTGGAACACAATGGCTGCCGATGGAGACAGTGGGTATTTATTTAAAACTTTATTGACCACAAATTATATAAGGGTACAAAGGGCGGACTTAACGCTAAAAGCACGTACGTTTAAATGACATGTACATGTGAGCACTAATTCAAAACTCAGACCAACCTCGATGGAGAGAGGGCCCATGTGTCCGCCATTTGTAAACGGTGTCAAGGATAAAATAGCAAAAATGATAGGTCGAAAATTTTGTATTAAAACTAGGTTTCGGCCTGTGACACACTTAAGACAATGAGAGTGGTCTCCGAAGGATAGTGACCCGCTGGGAACCCCAGGTGTTTACATGATACCTAACGACTATAGCAGCAGGTACGTGGGAGAAACAGGACGCAATGTACCGATGAGACTGTCAGAATCAGTTCGGAGATCACGGAGCACGTACTGAGTAGTATAATCACTTATTCGATAAGGCTAAAAGTGGCAAGAGAAAAGTCGACTATGCGCGTTTAATTATAGATGTAATTAATTACAAATTATATAAATATATATGTTTAGTTTAAGGTATTTTATTATATGGCCTTTTTTTTTTTTTTATACTACGTCGGGTGGAAGACAAGCATACGGCCCGTCTGATGCGAAGCGGTTACCGTAGCCATATTAACGCTTGCAACATAAAATATTGCACGCGCGCCGCCACCCCCGCTGCCAACGCAGCATCTACTTCCTTCCTTTCTGGTGACCTCACTCACTCGCAGGAACACAACAACCCTCAAGGGAATTGTTATTTGGCTGCGGTATTCTGTGAGGTGGAGGTACATTCCCCAGTCGGGTAGCTTACAATTACGCTCCCTACCTCTCTTTTCGCCAGAGCTTCGTTTGTCAATCAGCAGGGTGCACCACGTGCAGGTGAAGTTGGCTTTGGTTATAAGATCTTGATGAACCACTTACACTTGTTGTGTTTATAAATGATTATTATTATAAAAGTCTTGTTTCCCGAAAAATCCGCGTGGCGATCAAAACCAGACGACGCCGACGTCTGAATTTCAACCGTGATACCCGGTGGGTATTGCCGGCTGTCTCGGTGTTTCAGGTTGAGTCTGAAGAGGATGACCATACTGTCGACAATACTGACACGATTAGTTTTTACCACCACATGGTGAGCACACTATTCTACTAATCTACTAGAGCGATCATTCTCCCGAAGACATAGATGAGCTAGATCCACATCCTGCCACCACGTCATCGTCAAAGGCGGCGCACCACCAATCAACGCACCAATGCCCCCTACCCTTTCGAGTCATGCGAGCATTAGCCCGCGTTGTTCGTCGCGATCGAGATAGAGTGGACGCCTCTGGACACTCGTCCATGATGAAGGTCTCCATTTGAGATCGAAACTAGTCGGCTTTCCCGACAAATATACGTGTTAAGTAACCCGTTTAATATTATTAGTAAACAAATTTACGAAAAGCAGAATATTTCAATACGTATTAAGAAAAAATCTTCATAAGTTTTCAATAAACTTGTCTGAAATACAGATCCACTGTAATTAATGTCTGCCCTTAATTCACGACACCTGTAAATAACACCGCATTAAATATTCAGCGGGCGTGTATGATGAGCACGCACGCTTACCAATAACATATCGAACAGCCGTACTTCAAAGATTGTCGTTATGTATTCATGAGTTACGAAATTAACAGTCCCTACTCCCTGATAGTAATATGTCACGTACCCTCGGATGAAAAAATGAGGGATCGGGCACCGCAGGTCACTCGTCGGGATTAAAGGTCCCGGGGGAGTCAGGGCCGACACGTTTGAAAGAGTTTTATCTGTGGAAATGCTGGTTGGAACTGAATAAAGTTGTCTCGAAGACATTAAAGATTTTTTTTAATGAAAAAATATTTTTAGTATTGTTTAAACCCAGTGGAATGTGAAAAGAAAATCAATTTAATAATCCCAATTAGTCACAAAACGACCGTGAACATACTAGAACAGGCTTCAGTATGCCACTGCAGCATTCGATACCTACGGCATGCTTCATCGCGTCGAGGGTCAGACACGCGTGCGAGTAGTACGGAGTGGTACGAACTAGGTGTGAGTCGAGAAGCCTCTCGTCCCATCACATTATCACTAAAACCCAGTTTACTATTTTTATTCTACAACCAATTCGTGTGTCGTACAAGAACTGAAAGAGTAGATCGGCATTGAGCACTAGTCGCGTCAAAATGCTGCTGCACTAAGCGTCCTTCGGCATTCCAGTAAATACTTTTCAGTGCCGCGGCGCACCGCTGGTGACCGTTAGTATTTGATCAGAAATATGTTTAATTAATTAAATTTTGACCTGTTATTTATACATTAGAATATACCTTCATCTCATACATAGAATACAAATTGTTCTCTTCTGTATTAAATTATGTTTTTCCTTTAAATTCCTCTTCTTTATAATAATAAAATAATCGTTATTGGTCTTTCTGGATGTGATGTGGCTGTTTACTTATTTACTACTCGTTTCGTTGTGCCTTGATCTTCGCATTCCAGTGGATTTCCCATACAAACCTTATCCTGACAATTTCATCATATTTGTGTTTCGTTAAAGCTGTTCTTTACTTATAAAATGATGTAACTAACCCGACTTTGTTATATATAATTATAAAACAAAGTCCTATAAAAGAAAAAAATATAAACAATATACTAGCTGTGCCCGCGACTTCGTTCGCGCGAAATAGGTATTTTTATTGTTTATTTGTATTAATAAAAATAAATATTTTTTTTTAAATAAAAGTAGCCTAACTTACTCCTATATACTATTACATCAGATATGTTGAAAGTTCCGTCTAAAACGGTCCAGCCGTTTCAGAGATTAGCCGGTACAAACTGACAGACAGATAGACAAAAATTTTAAAAATGTTATTTTGGTATATGTACCGTATATACACGTCTATATGCATTTAGTAAAAAGCGGTTATTTTAATACTACAAACAGACACTCCAATTTTATTTATCTACTAGCATTCGCCCGCGGCTTTCATTTTCATTTTTAATTCATTCTTAGTGCACCCGTAGACATCATAAGGAACCTACGTGCCAAATTTGGAATCTCTAGACCCAGCAGTTTGGGCTGTGGGTTGATATATATCAGTCAGTCACTCAGTTTCCTCTTTTATAATTTCAACCCCATCGCATCTCCACAGGGGTGAATTTATATCACCTCAACTATGTTGGATTATAAAATATATTTGTGGTTTTCGTAATCAGCGACCCGATAAACCATAAAAACCATGCCCATGACGATTATCAGAGTTTTTCACCCCATTTTACCCTTTTAGGGGTTGAATTTTGAAAAATCCTGAAACACGTGTTTATTCATTTATCTATAGAAGTACTCGTGTAAAGTTTCAGATAAAACAGTCCAACTAATCTCGTTTCCCCATACAAACTTTGGACCCCCGTTTCACCCCCTTAGGGGATGAATTTTGAAAAATCCTTTCTTAGTGCACCCCTAGACGTCTTATGGAACCTACATGCCAAATTTGGAATCTCTAGACCCAGCGGTTTGGGCTGTGCGTTGATATATAAGTCAGTCAGTTAGTCAGTCAGTTTCTTCTTTTATATATTTAGATATAGATTTTCTGATCTTTATTCTGCGTAACATCAATATTATAGAAATCGTCATTTGGAATTTGGAATCTGGGTTTAAACATAATAGTTATTATGTTTAAACCCACATTCCAATTGCTAATAATAATTAATACAGTGCATAATGAAATTAAACGCTGCATTAGTAACGTTATCTGCGTATTACATTTCAGTTCATGTTCGTTTTATCTGGCGGTCCAAAAGTATGAGCAGAACGTGAGCTTTTGAATTTGAGTCAACAAACGTGCATGCGAGCGAATCGTAAACGTCCTCGAGCGGCGACGATCGCAAACAACAGCAAGCACCGAGTCAATTTAGCAACGCAAACTGACATCCTCCATGGATCATTGGAGAATGGAGCTGTGCAATGAATTTACTGTGGACGTTTGGATTCTCAGATGAAAACAATAAGTCATTCGCTTGTCAGTTATTCTGTTCATTCCACATAAGTTGTAACATCTATTAAAACATTGACACTCCTTGACAGGAAAGTCGGAGACGATTTCATTCATTTTGCGTACTGTAGTGTATTAATTAAAAAAATATACATATTTTTTTATTCGTGTTCTAATAGTCTTCATAAAATTTTAAGATACGTTAGAAGCAAGCAAAAAAAAACATATTGTATAGCTGTCGCCCAGGTATATAAATTGCTTTTCCGGAAAACGGATAAGTGTTTTTCCCGCAAAAAGCCACACACGAACCAAATAGATTGAAAATTGTTGCGTTTTATAGTATGTACTTATGTGTCCGTCCAAGGTAATAAGAGCAGTACCACCGCACTTATGACCCTGGACTATACATTACTTTAACATTGAATACAATATGTATTTATTTCGATAATAAAAAATCTTTAATTTATTTTGGGGTGTAAGTGGTTTATCAACATCTTTGAACCAAAGCCAACTTCACCTGCACGCGGTGCACCCTGCTGACTGACAAACGAAGCTCTGGCGAAAAGAGAGGTAGGGAGCGTAATTGTAAGCTACCCGACTGGTGAATGTACCTTCACCTCACAGAATACCGCAGCCAAATAACGGTTCCCTTGAGGGCTGTTGTGTTCCTGCGAGTGAGTGAGGTCACCCGAAAGGAAGGAGATGCTGCGGTGGCAGCGAGGGTGGCGGCGCGCGAGATATATTTTATGTTGCGTGCGTTAATATGGCTACGGTAACCGCTTCACATCAGGCGGGCCGTATGCTTGTCTGCCACCCGAATAGTATAAAAAAAAATCCTAACCATTTTAAGGAAATATAAAGGAAATTAAATTTTTAAAATGAATACGTTTTATTCAAAATTAAAGGTAAGGTGGATGGTACTGCACTTATGATCATTGACTGTACAATGTATAGATATTTATATAACAGACTGCCTAATAAAATCAATGAACATACTAAACCAAATTAATCTCTAAGGCTAAGCCAATGGATATGTAAGTCATTGCCAATGTGTCAAGCGAATGAAGAGATAGGCTAAGGCTCAATTTACAACGCCGCCGAATGGAATGGAAGCCTGAACTTCGCCTCATGACGCAATAAGGCGCGCGAATTCGCTGGAATGCTCGAGTATTCTCGCGTATTCCATTCCTGTGACCAACCCGGCCGTCTCCCCGTTCGGGCCACTTCCCGCGGATTCCACAGGCAGCGCGCTGACAGTAGTTAGGGGCAATTCTCGAGAATGCGCGAGGATTTATAAGTTATTCAATTGACATAAAGTTTATAATGCTATATTCAATTTCGTTGCAAGAAGTCACTTCCATTCCATTCCGCGGTGGTATAAATTGAGTCTAAGACAAAATTGTGATTTGGTCTAAGCGGACCCCAGCGATCGTCTAGCTCAGTAATAAACTCGTGTGTCGTGATCGTAAATCGTTCGTTATCAGCTTCATTTTCCTCCGTCACGGGCGGAGTGAGTCCCAGTAATTGGTCCGCCCGCGCCCCCCGCAACTACATCCATTACGAGTTGACTCGGCGCTGCACTGAGATAGTGCTGCACTATTGATTCATTGAGAAGCAGACCGGTAGACAATTAGAAGGATATTGGCTTCATTTTCCTCTGTCACTGTGATTGGTCAACTCTAAATCGATACATTAGATCCCAACCGGTGGTCTGCGGACCACCAGTGGTCCATGAGAGGTAAATTATGGTGATACAAACTTATAATGAAAGAGATTAAGCACTGTTATGAAAAATACTCAAACCTCGAGTTATAAAATAATGGGTTTACATGACAGCTGGGGACCCTACGCGCAACAAAAACCTCGTAGTGGTCCGCGGACAAAAAAAGGTTGGGAACCACTGCATTAGATAGACCATGATACAAAGTGGTACAAAAAATGTGAACACGTGAGTTGACCACATTTTTTGTACCTATTGTATTTGTGGTCTATCTAATGTATCGATCTAGAGTCGACCAACTTTGAGTTGCCTATGTCATGTATTATGTATGGAAAATGACAGATTTTGACCAAATTCGACACGTAGTCTTGGCAATACACGGGAAGAATTTTGCCATGACATAGAGTATTGCACTGGCTGTCTTGCCTAGTACGTTAGTACTATTACTTATACTGTGCTAGTATTCTTAATTCTGTTCACTACCTACTGCCCGCGACTTTGTCTTGTATGAATAGAGTAACGGGACAAAAAGTACTATATGTAAAAATTGCGCTGTAAGTGTTTCATCAACATCTTTGAACCAAAGCCAGTAACGGGATATAAAGTAGGTATAGTATGTAAAAATTGTAAAAATTGGGATGTAAGTGGTTTATCAACATCTTTGAACCAAAGCCATGGAAAATAAAATTGTTATTAGACTGCGGTGGGGTAATCTTAAAGGTTTTTAGACAACCCAATTGCGATATTTTTTTTGATGTATTAAATTTTATATAAAATATTATTCATAAAAATTCGTAAAAACTTGAGTGAGGGTCGTATTTTAGACCTGTAACCTCTTTATATCAGGCGGGCTGTATGCTTGTCTGCAACACGACGTCGTATAATAAAATACTATGAGGTTATAATAAAAAAGCAAAGATTATTATTTTCCAGTCATGAATGCATCTATATTTGCCAATTTAATAATTTACTCGTCTTAAAATCCCACAGCGCTGGGCCAGGCTGGTCTGTCCTATGGGAATCTTAACACGTAAATTGAGCACTAAGTTAACATTGCTAATCACTCAGACTATAACATACATCTAATTATAATATTTTGATTGTACTAAATAATTTTGTATGTTACAAATTAATAATAAATACATTCCACAAATAGATACACACATTTCATAAAATTAAATACAGTTACTTCATTAACATTAAATTTACTTTAATTATGCGTAGGTTGCCAAATAAATAAATACACGTAATTCAATCAAAATGATTCCAATATTATTACTAGCGAATTCAATTTACGTTACAGATATTCCATAATGCAACTATAGTAATGAGAAAATTAATAATTCACGATTTTTGAACTTAAAACTTCTTTAACGGCGTTGTGCACTTTTTGAGATGGGTAAAAAAAAAATATTTTCCTCGCAATTTTTAGGTTTTATTTCTGCATAAGAACCTTCCTTATACCTTAAAGAAAATATTAAAAATTTGCAGAATTGGTCGATCGGTTCTAGAGGTTTGCGCTTAACAACATTAATTTTTATTAGGATTCCATACCCAAAGGGTAAAACGGACCCTATTACTGAGACTCAGCCGTCCGTCCATCCGTCCGTCCGTCCGTCTGTCACCAGGCTGTATCTCATGAACCGTGATAGATAGACAGTTGAAATATTCACAGATGATGTATTTCTGTTGCCGCTATAACAACAAATACTAAAAAACAGAATAAAATAAATATTTAAGAGGACTCCCATACAACAAACGTGATTTTTTTTGCTGGTTTTTGCTCGATATTAATAACGGCAACAGGTGGGCGCTTGAAATATTCAAAGAATATTTAGTTATATATTCACTTTAAAATTAAGTTATTAAATTAAAATAAAACAAAGGGGGTTCCTATACAACAAACGTGATTTTTTTGCAGATAATGGTACGGAACCCTTCGTGCGCGAGTCCGACTCGTACTTGACCGGGTTTTTTTTATATAGATTTATGAAAAGCAGCTGTTACTATCAATGCACAGCTCAAACCACTAAATGGAAATTTGGGTCATTATTATGACGTACGCTAGGAAAGAATTTTTGAAAATTCCTACGGGTTATCAAGATACGCGCGTACGAAGTCTTAGGCACAAGATAGTATGATATACTTACTATATGAACTTGCGTCAACTCTTGTTAAATAGGTGCGCCAGTTCCCTAGCCGGGAGCCCCCAATAGCCCGCAGTTCCGGCGGGATATTTATGTTCGGAGGCAACGCTTTGTCGTAAGCGATTACATCCTCCTGCACGCAAACCGATGCACGCAGAATTTTACTAGTAACTTTTAACATCAAGTTGGGCAATAAGCAAGTATATGACCCGGTAATATAGTTATGGTCTTCTGTGAGTAGGAGCAAACCCCGGCCACTCCATACAAAAATGGCGCTTTTGCATGTAGTAACCAAATGACGTCTGTACACGTGTCTATGTTTGAGTGACGTTCTCTAGGGCTGACATTATTCAATTATTAGTCGGACATGTAAAGGGGTGTAAGTGGTTCATCAACATCTTTGAACCAAAGTCAATCTTACTTGCACGGGGTACACCCTGCTGACTGACAGACGAGGCTCTGACGAAAAGAGAGGTAGGACATAGCGTATTTTTTAAGCAGCCCGACTGACGAAGTACCACCACCTCACAGAATACCGCAGTCAAATAACAATTTCCTTGAGGATTGTTGTGTTCCTGCGAGTGAGTGAGGTCATCAGAGAGGATGGAGTTACTGCGTTGGCAGCGGGGATGGCAGCGCGCGTGCGATATTTAATGTTGTGAGCGTTAATATGGTTACGGTAACCGCTTCACATCAGGTGGGCGTAGTGAAGAAAAAAAAACATAGTAAATACACTACTCTGACTTCAGCCAATATTTACAAAACGCCTTGTTTAATTGCCATTGCTACCTTACCCAAAATTTTATATTTTTTAATCACCACTAAATCGATTGTTCGCCTTCCGAACACCGGTTCATTGTAATGATCAAACCATTTCATTCTCACTAATTGTAGCTTTCTACTATTCATATATATGCGTAATGATTTGATTCATTTTCATATTCGCATGGAATAAACGTAATTTAAAACTAATACCACACATGACACCACGCGCAATAAACATTGAAATGTAAATAAGAAAATTGTAAATATTAGGTTGGGGAAAAAGTCTTTTCGTATTTTATATGAAAATTCAAAACATTTTTTAATAAAGTTTATTTACATTTAACTAAAGTATGTAGGTGCCATTATGTTCGATAACTTTTTGTCATCTTGTAGGTAGAGACATGATCCCATTACTATAGAAATTTTGGGAACTTCTGTTCAAAAAACCGCGACAAGTGGTTTTGGCAGTCTTCTCGTGATGTTAACCTGACATTGCCTAAAGAATTCTTAAGAGACCGAAACAGGTGGAAATCAGAAGGTGCAAGGTCAGGACTATACGGCGGATGCATTAACACCTCCCAGTCAAACTCTCTTAATTTTTGCTGAGTGGCTAAAGATGTGTGAGGTTTAGCGTTATCATGATGAAAAATCACACCCCTTCTATTAATTAATTCCGGCCGCTTTCTCTCAACTTTTTGCTTTAATCTCATCAGTTGTTCACAGTAGAGTTCAGAATCGATAGTCCTGCCTGGCGGTAACAGCTCATAATGAATATCTTCCCTTCCAATCCCACCATACACACAGCATCACCTTGTTGCGGGTTAACCCGGGTTTCGCCAGAGTCTCTGAAGCCTGGCCGGTCTTTGACCACGACCTTTTTATGCGCCAAAACTGTTATGTGGTCAATTCCTAGTTCTTCAGCTACGTCGTAACTACTGATATGCCGATCTTGCTCCACTTTTTCAGAAATGGCATCCATTTTATCCGTAACAGGGCGACCAGAGCGACGTGCATCTTTGACATCAAAATTTCCGGATTGAAAACGCTTAAACCAAATTTGTGCTACTCTCACAGACACTGCACTAGGTCCATAATAATCACAAATTTTTTTCGCAGCTTGCGTTGAATTTTTACCTTTTTTGTAGTAACATTTTAAAATGTATCGAATTTCTTCATTAGATTCACTCATCTTGACAGTAAAAAAAAACAAATGAAAATCACACATTTACCTAATTTGAATTTGGAATTATCTTTTTTAAAATTTAAACTTTTTATAGATATCAAAACCTGCTAGATACAAATGGTATAACCAAAGAGATTTTATTACAAGTTCATACATACTATAATGCGAAAAGACTTTTTCCCCTACCTATTATTAACAATAAACCACCATAACTCAAGTGACAGCAATGTCATATCCGCGTCTGCGCACTCACTTGCTCTTTGAGACATAAACCTGCTATAACGCTATCCTTTTCTCATCTCGTATTAATTGTATCTTGTATCCTACTTTGACAGACATGAATTAGTTATGATGAAACTATGGCTACCGCATGCTTTTTAGGTAATTTATAAAAAAAATCAGTACTTTATTTCAAAAAGGGATCGAATTGATTTCTTTTTTTGATTTCCATGTGTTGAAACATCCGTCCACTGCACAAGTCACTCGCACTCGCACGCACAAAACACGAGCGACGTCAATTCGCACGTTGTGGCATTCCTTGCGAATGGTTCCAAATCGGTTCCATAGGGGAGGTGAGGTCGACTAGTGAGAGCGGCAGAGAGTGTCCATACTGTACGTTAGTACTATTACTTATACTGTGGTAGGAGGTAAAGCAGTCGGGCTCTTCGTTCACCCTTTGCGATATCCGTTTTGCATGATATCAGAGAAATAGGTCAAGAGCACTTATTTAAGGAACTCTTCCCGGTATACATATAGGAACCACTCGAATCCACTGAGCCGGGACAAAGCCCCGAGAATGGCATTTGTTATAGAGAGTTAACAATGCTTTACTAGTAGGAGGAAGATGCGTAATCATTAACAAAGATATGTCGTCGCAACCAGGCTCTGTCTGATTTTTTAATACAGCTCTCCAAGTCGTGTATAGAAATTTCTGAATCAAGATTTATATTATTTGATACAAAATCAGGTTGAGGCGAAGTTACAAAATCGGAAGATAATTGATTTAATAATATCTGGGCTTTAGTTGCATCCACACTTTGACTGGGGGATCGTC
The DNA here is from genome assembly GCA_937001555.2 of Hypsopygia costalis. Lineage (NCBI taxonomy): Eukaryota > Metazoa > Arthropoda > Insecta > Lepidoptera > Pyralidae > Hypsopygia > Hypsopygia costalis. Next base: position 33,442,064 of record OW443329.2, read on the forward strand.
GCCCTTTTAGCCACCTCATTTTACGACATAATTCAGATGGGGTTGTAGTTGCATCGGCTGTAGATCAAAATCTTTGCTATTCGATACGTTTCTCGGCACAGATTAATTTTTGAGAAATATTTATTTTGTTCTGCAAAATGTCAAAATTTTTGGGGAGTGGGATTTCGCCTAAATTTTGGTGATGTCAATCTGCACACTGCTACCGCTTTTCACAACTCAGAAGTCCAATATGGTTTTGGACTAAGTTTTGGAATAATGTTTTGAGTAAAATTGAAATAAGGAATGTGATTATTCGCAGCTTCCTGTAACGTGCGTTCAAAAAAATTGTAAAAGTCCTGCTGATTTTCTTAAACTTTTCGATAAAAAGTGAATAAGCAATCAAATTCCTTTTTTTTAATTTCCTATTTTAGCAACATTTGGCCGTTGATCTATTCAATTTAACAATTAAATGTCAATACCCAGCATTCATTGGTAGTTTTACAGGAAAAGTCCAAATCTAGATAGGATGAAATGAAAGATATGCCAGGTGACGACTTTTACAGAGAATCGTTAACCATTTTAATAGGGAACATGCAAATATAATATTTATGAAAATTTTGTTATTAAAATGTTAAAAAAATATAAAAGAAGGGCCACTGCAAGGTTTATATTTTATATAATGTTGTTTTTTTAACAATAATTACGAATTTAAAGTATCTTGAAACGGAACGGATTTGAAACACCAATCAGCGTTCAGTGACGTCACTCCTGTTATGACAGTAGTTAATTTGATGTTACAGTCAGTAGAAGTGAACATTAAAACGAAAATTAATTGTGTTTTTCGAATAAAAATGGAAGTTGGGTTTGTCAAAGCTGATTCTAGGAATTTACCAAAAGTTAGTGTTGACATGGTAGTGACTTTTTTTGTCGAAAGTGCAGAGTTTTCAAGTGTAGAAATGAAAGGGACTAAACTACTACGGTGTGTAAATCATAGTTAGTCAAATTTGTATTTCATTCAGCGGCTTCTATAATATAGCAGTTATTTCAGCTCAACAAGAGAATCTTACGGCGATAATGCAATCGGCTATGTCCAAATCAAGAGAGATGGAGAATTATGTACAGTAAAAAGTCGAGTTACTCCGGAACATAAAGTACGTGAAAAAGGTTATCGTGTTACTGCTATTATAAATGAAATGCAAGGCTCGGTTCAGTCCTGCAAATGCGAAGACTGTGCAGCTTCTGAAGGTAAAAAAAACAGGTTTATTTTTAAATAGTTAAACTGTGGCATGGATTATTGCAACTAAAATCTATTTGCAGGTGGGTGTAAGCATGCTGCTGCACTGTTGCTATGGTTGCACAGAAGGTCTGAGGAGCCTCCGATTACGTCCGTCACATGTTATTGGAAGAAGTCTAAATTATCTACATGTGCATCTGGAAAATCCATTATAAAAGCCAAAGAAATAGGGCATATTCCAGTTAATAACAGTTTCTCTCAAGTAAGTAGTTTTTTCAACATTTTTGTTTAAAGAAATAATCAAATATATGTTACAATAATAACTGCACATTTTTAGGTGAATATTTTAAGTGAATATCTAGATGCCGTCAAGAAAAAAGATTGTCGAGCAAGTATTCTTCGTTACTTTCCAAACTATAAGCATTCATAAATTGTGTTCAAGCCTGATTGGAAAATTGGACTCTCCACAATCATTTCTTGAAATATTATCAAAGCAAATGACCACTGATAAAATTAACACGATTTTTTCCACCACTAAACATCAAAGTGATTCACCATTGTGGTTTGAGTTGAGGTAAGTAGTCAGACTTCTAGTTTAGTTTTATTTATGTTTTTATTACAAAATATCATGAATCTCCAGAATCATTTACAGAAACATAGTAAAATATTGGACAATCAAACTCACTTTCATATACATATAGCACTTGAATGACATATTTACTGTAATGTTTTCATTTTTATAGGTACGGAAGGATCACTGGTTCAACTCTTCATGAAGCCGCTCATTGTAGAACTAAAATTGGTTCCCTTCTGAACAAAATTATGGGAGAACATTCAAAATTTACTTCCATTGCGATAGATAGAGGGAAAAACTAGAAAAAGAAGTTCTTGAAGTAGTGAGCAGAAAAGAAAAGGTAATTTCATTCATCATCACAGCCTGGTAAGCGGCGACTACAGTAACTTCCCGAACGCTGCCCAGCAGAGCTGGATTTACTGAGTAACCTCTTTCTCGAATTTCTTTCACTTTTCTGTTATTTAAATATTTTTGATAAAAGAAGAATAAATGGGTATCTCTTGGATAGGCATGTAACTTCCTAGTCTTCATCATCACTTTCCATCAGGTGAGATAGAGGACAAATGCCTAATACTATCACTACATAGTATATAACAAAGTCACTTCCCGCTGTCTGTCTGTCCCTATGTATGCTTAGAACTTTAAAACAACGCAATGGATTTTGATGCGGTTTTTAGTAGATAGAGTGGTTCTTGAGGAAGGTTTTTGTATATAGAAATATCCCGGACGCAGCCCGGGGCGGGCTGCTAGTATATATGTTTTATAAAAAAAAAATATAATATTATGTTCAAGGCTTGTGTAGTAATTTATATCATTGTTTCTGCATTTCAGATTAAAATTGAAGAAGCTGGACTTCTTCTTAATGCTGAGTATCCTATTTTTGGTGCAACACCTGACGAGCTTACTGAAAATTACATAGTGGAGGTGAAATGCCCTTCTACAGAAGCTACCATACCTTCCTATGTGAAAGAAAATAAAATAACAACAAAATTTTGGGCACAAGTACAACTTCAAATGTTTTTCAGCAATAGAAAAATGGCACTTTTCTGTATAGCACATCCAGATTTCGAAAAATCCAAAAAAGTAGATATTTATAATGTGCCATTTGATGAGAAAATTGTATGTGTTATGAATGCTGCAAAGAAATTCTGGATAGATGCTGTATTTCCAAAATTAAAAAATATATATAACTTGTAAGCACATTTTTTTGTAAAACCTTTTAGTAAATAAAACTATGTTTTGTAAATAAAGTTTTTTATTCAATTTTAATTAAAGGTGATTGTAAATTGACAAGCGCACAGCAAATGATTATGCTATAGTCTAAATAGGGAACATGCAAATATAATATTTATGAAAATTTTGTTATTAAAATGTTAAAAAAATATAAAAGAAGGGCCACTGCAAGGTTTATATTTTATATAATGTTGTTTTTTTAACAATAATTACGAATTTAAAGTATCTTGAAACGGAACGGATTTGAAACACCAATCAGCGTTCAGTGACGTCACTCCTGTTATGACAGTAGTTAATTTGATGTTACAGTTAGTAGAAGTGAACATTAAAACGAAAATTAATTGTGTTTTTCGAATAAAAATGGAAGTTGGGTTTGTCAAAGCTGATTCTAGGAATTTACCAAAAGTTAGTGTTGACATGGTAGTGACTTTTTTTGTCGAAAGTGCAGAGTTTTCAAGTGTAGAAATGAAAGGGACTAAACTACTACGGTGTGTAAATCATAGTTAGTCAAATTTGTATTTCATTCAGCGGCTTCTATAATATAGCAGTTATTTCAGCTCAACAAGAGAATCTTACGGCGATAATGCAATCGGCTATGTCCAAATCAAGAGAGATGGAGAATTATGTACAGTAAAAAGTCGAGTTACTCCGGAACATAAAGTACGTGAAAAAGGTTATCGTGTTACTGCTATTATAAATGAAATGCAAGGCTCGGTTCAGTCCTGCAAATGCGAAGACTGTGCAGCTTCTGAAGGTAAAAAAAACAGGTTTATTTTTAAATAGTTAAACTGTGGCATGGATTATTGCAACTAAAATCTATTTGCAGGTGGGTGTAAGCATGCTGCTGCACTGTTGCTATGGTTGCACAGAAGGTCTGAGGAGCCTCCGATTACGTCCGTCACATGTTATTGGAAGAAGTCTAAATTATCTACATGTGCATCTGGAAAATCCATTATAAAAGCCAAAGAAATAGGGCATATTCCAGTTAATAACAGTTTCTCTCAAGTAAGTAGTTTTTTCAACATTTTTGTTTAAAGAAATAATCAAATATATGTTACAATAATAACTGCACATTTTTAGGTGAATATTTTAAGTGAATATCTAGATGCCGTCAAGAAAAAAGATTGTCGAGCAAGTATTCTTCGTTACTTTCCAAACTATAAGCATTCATAAATTGTGTTCAAGCCTGATTGGAAAATTGGACTCTCCACAATCATTTCTTGAAATATTATCAAAGCAAATGACCACTGATAAAATTAACACGATTTTTTCCACCACTAAACATCAAAGTGATTCACCATTGTGGTTTGAGTTGAGGTAAGTAGTCAGACTTCTAGTTTAGTTTTATTTATGTTTTTATTACAAAATATCATGAATCTCCAGAATCATTTACAGAAACATAGTAAAATATTGGACAATCAAACTCACTTTCATATACATATAGCACTTGAATGACATATTTACTGTAATGTTTTCATTTTTGTAGGTACGGAAGGATCACTGGTTCAACTCTTCATGAAGCCGCTCATTGTAGAACTAAAATTGGTTCCCTTCTGAACAAAATTATGGGAGAACATTCAAAATTTACTTCCATTGCGATAGATAGAGGGAAAAACTAGAAAAAGAAGTTCTTGAAGTAGTGAGCAGAAAAGAAAAGGTAATTTCATTCATCATCACAGCCTGGTAAGCGGCGACTACAGTAACTTCCCGAACGCTGCCCAGCAGAGCTGGATTTACTGAGTAACCTCTTTCTCGAATTTCTTTCACTTTTCTGTTATTTAAATATTTTTGATAAAAGAAGAATAAATGGGTATCTCTTGGATAGGCATGTAACTTCCTAGTCTTCATCATCACTTTCCATCAGGTGAGATAGAGGACAAATGCCTAATACTATCACTACATAGTATATAACAAAGTCACTTCCCGCTGTCTGTCTGTCCCTATGTATGCTTAGAACTTTAAAACAACGCAATGGATTTTGATGCGGTTTTTAGTAGATAGAGTGGTTCTTGAGGAAGGTTTTTGTATATAGAAATATCCCGGACGCAGCCCGGGGCGGGCTGCTAGTATATATGTTTTATAAAAAAAAAAAAAAATATTATGTTCAAGGCTTGTGTAGTAATTTATATCATTGTTTCTGCATTTCAGATTAAAATTGAAGAAGCTGGACTTCTTCTTAATGCTGAGTATTTTTGGTGCAACACCTGACGGGCTTACTGAAAATTACATAGTGGAGGTGAAATGCCCTTCTACAGAAGCTACCATACCTTCCTATGTGAAAGAAAATAAAATAACACCAAAATTTTGGGCACAAGTACAACTTCAAATGTTTTTCAGCAATAGAAAAATGGCACTTTTCTGTATAGCACATCCAGATTTCGAAAAATCCAAAAAAGTAGATATTTATAATGTGCCATTTGATGAGAAAATTGTATGTGTTATGAATGCTGCAAAGAAATTCTGGATAGATGCTGTATTTCCAAAATTAAAAAATATATATAACTTGTAAGCACATTTTTTTGTAAAACCTTTTAGTAAATAAAACTATGTTTTGTAAATAAAGTTTTTTATTCAATTTTAATTAAAGGTGATTGTAAATTGACAAGCGCACAGCAAATGATTATGCTATAGTCTAAATTGGGAATCAGAAAGTGATCAACACAGGCATGTGCTTTAAAAAAGCAAATTCGCGTAGTCTTCTGATCACCCTTTCAATATGAATTCGAAGGCTTGCAATTTTCTTCGAACTTAGTACATCATCCCTTGAACTTTTCTTGGTGTTGCTAACGCTAGGTGGTCTAATCAACTGAAATTGTTTTTTTGCCAACACTCCTTCGATGTGCTTGAAGCCTCTGTCTGCCATGATACAAGCTCCAGGTGGTAAAATGTCCATAAATCCAGATTCTTCAAAAATTTTTATGTCAGAAGTTCGGCCACCAAAACCTTCTGAGACAAAATTTATAACTCCGTCAGGTGTTGAAGATATCAAATATTTTAGAGTGTTGCAGTTCTTGTAAGAGGAATAGGTCAGAGATTGGTGCACTGCATTACTGGGAATTTTAATTTCTATTTCAAGGCAATCAATTATACAGTATGTTTTAGAATACGAATTTCTGAAGCTAATCGGCAAGTTGGCAAGAACTGACTCTCGTGATGGCCTTATAATGAAATTCTTTAATACTTCAGCCATTTTCCAGCAAGTTCTTGAAAATATTCTACTTGCTGTTGTTTCATGTATATCAAAATCTTCAGCTAAGATAGAAAATGATTCATTCAGTCGTAACTTTTTTAAAACTAAGCAAATATGATAGAGACTGCATTTTAAGTATTTTTGTAAAAGTTGTAGAAGAATACTGCTGCTACAAATTGGAATTCCTATGTACAACTGCGGCTGTGCCATTATCCGACCCATTGTTATGTCACATAACTGTCTTTGTTTTGACTGTTTACATCCACTTAAAACAGATTCTGAAGTACTATCACTCTCTTCTTCAGGTTTAAATAAAGTGATACTGTCACTATCAGAATCAGAGTAAATAAATTTATATATATTTAGTTTCATTGGCGATGTTTTACAATCCCTTACATTGACTTGCTTAGGTGATAAAGCTACAGTCCTTTGAGGTATTTTCATTTCTACTTGAACTTGTTTTGATCGTTTATGAGGATATATGGACACCTGAACACTTTTATCATGGGATAATTTAATATTTTGAGAGTCATGCGTTTCTGTAATGAATGAACACTCTAAAGATGGATCTGAAACACAGAAGAAATAATAATCAATTCCTTCATAAATAAAATAAATAAATAAAGAAAGCATTATTCTAATAATATTATAAACTAGCAGCCCGCCCGGCTTCGCCTGGGGTAATGGTATATAATATACCCTATAGCCTTCCTCAATAAATGAGCTATGTAACAGTGAAATAATTTTACAAATCGGACCAGTAGTTCCTGAGATTAGCGCGTTCAAACAAACTTCAGTTTTATAATATTGGTATAGATGTGAAAGTTTGAATGTTTGTCTGTCTCCAGAAAATAATATATTAATATGATACCTGGTGTATTTTCAATGCTCTCTAGAATTTCACGTCTTTTCCTTTTCATTACTGCTGATCTAGGTTTCAATGGCATCATTCTATTTTGGCATTCGAAAATATGAGGTATCTAGGTATCCACATCTTTCTTCAGAAAAAGTTTCCCTCCAATCATTTTAAACTTCATCCAATTTTCGACGTCGTTCTCCAACTGTAAAATAAAAAGTCATAAGTTTGGATAAGTATTAGGTAGGTTAGGTAACTATGTTTCTTTTGCGAACAAGCAGATTAACTAAGCGTATAACAAATATATCCGCCGACTTACGTCAAAATGGTCTTCACAGCATCGAATGATAGTCTTTGAGGAATAATTGTCATTTCTCTTCGCAGCTTGAAACCACTTTTTTCTCAGTTCTGGGTCAGAGGGTCCAGTCAAAAACAATTTATTTGGAAACTTATTTGAAGTAGATGGACACATTGGCACAAAACATACGTCAACACGGCTTTTTCTCGGAGTAGCGATTGTATAGTTATGATCACCTGATGTTGATGGATAGTCCATTTTAATTTTTTACAAAAAAATATCTCGAAAGTCGAGAAAAATGCAAAAGTATGAAGCCAGTGAGGACACAAGCGCAGTACAATCAGTGGGCCAGCGACTAATGACAGACAGGAGTGACGTCATACGAACTACAGATCCGTTTTCGCGGGAAAATTTAAATTGACAGTTTTAAACCGCATTTTTTGCAGTAAATTACAGTATTTTTATTTTTTAATATACTTGTGGTCTATACTACATGGAGTTCTTTAAAATAAACACAAAAATAAAAAAAAACGCATCTTCCCTATTCTAGATGTGGGTACTTATATCATTTAGCACATAAAAAATGTTTTCTCTTTTAATATAATCTATTATCTTGTTATCATTAAGTAAACAAGCCAATGAAAACTGTTTAGGCAATATATCCTTAGGTGTAATACATTTGCCATCAAAAACAGAACTTGTAAAAAAATCAAGTCAGACTCTCTTCTCAGAAGAGAACTCAGATCTTCTACCGTAAAAAGTTATGAGATCCATGTTTTACCAAGTCGGTTAATTTATTCAGTCCCTACGTTTATTTATTTATTCAATAATTGCATTACATGTGTTACTGATTACATAATATTACACAGCACATACATACACATGTACCTTTTCAGGCATAGCAATATAATAAATTAAGACAGAAGGTCCCTTGAGTAGGGACTGAATAAATTAACCGACTTGGTATTTCATGGATCTCATAACTTTTTACGGTAGAAGATCTGAGTTGCGAGACTTGATTTTTTACAAGTTCTGTTTTTGATGGCAAATGTAAGGATATATTGCCTAAACAGTTTTCATTGGCTCACCCACAGCCCACTCCATGTCTCTATGGGTTTTTTCCACGGAGGCTTTTAGTATTTGGAGCCGCACTCGTCAAACGTCAGTTAAAGTTAATCCTTATGTGAAATAGTCATCTTTCACTTACTATAAATACTGTCAATGTACCTAACAGAAAATTACAACATGAAGCTAGAGAATTAACTTGAACTAATGTACGGCATTCGCTGCGGCACTCAAAGTTTTTAAATTAATAAATTACTGAACCCATTATTTTTCTATATATGCGGAAAGCGAAGGATCGCATACGGTGGAAAGCATTGGGAAAGGCTTATAACCAGCAGCGGATAGATACAGGCTGATAATGATGATGATGAAGTTAATTTTAAACATAATTATATCTAGGTACATACACAGGTACAGATTCATTCACTGCAAATGTAACTTTGTAATCCCATACATTTATATGGGATTACAAAGTTATTTATGCGGTGTATCTAGAAAACTGGACCGAAATTGCAAATTATTTTAGTTTTTCCTTTTTAGTTTTTAATTTATATACTAAATACTAACTGTATTCTAAATTTGAAGCTTCTATGTCTGCTAGAGATGGTTAGAAGTGCCTTAGAATTTTGATGACCAGTCAGTCAGTGAGTGAGTGACAAAATTAAGAAACTTTGCCTAGTTATAATTCTTAAACTACTGGTTCGAATTGAATGAAATTTGCAATATACTATCTTTGTACAATGCCTGCTTAGGTACTAAAAATTCAGACAGCCGTGCCGCTTTTTGCTCGACTTGGCGGGGGCACTGCCATGCCCCCAGATTTGTAGTTTTTCGTAACTGTCTGTTTCATGTAGAGATGGGCAAAATGTCGGACATTTACAATAAATGCCCAAAAAGTTACTTATAAATTCCCTATTTATGCCCCTATATAAACTTATAAATTCCCTATTTATGCCCAAAACTAGGCATTTATTGGGCATTTACAGGTACTTACTGGGCACTTATTGTTAATGCCTGGCATTTTACCCATCTCTAGTTTCATGTGATCTTGATGTTTGTGTGATTTTTTCCTAAATCTCCTGCCTTCATTCCACCTTTCCAATGTATCATCCTCCCTAAGCATTTTCCTACGCATGATTAAAAAAATCCTTATATTTTTTACCAACTGTAGTGAATTTGTACAAATGAAACTAGGTTATGCGCTAAGGTTACCCAATATTGTTGTTATAATTCATATTATACTAAACACATTATGATATTTATAAATTGTATCAAAATAAATAAATAAATCAAACATAGTCACAATAGATTTTTTCAGCCAGAGTCACGAAATGGTACAAATTAGCAAATAGTTCATTCACTTTGCGGCGTCGCCGCATCGCCGCGCCGGTCGTTGTTTGCTTAACGTCACGTCATGTCACGTCACGTCGACTCACCTTGACCCCGTCTGTGTAATAATTATTATGTTAACTTGATAATAGGCACAATAGCTCGAGCAGCGATTGTGTGATGGCAGGACACCATATTAGTCGCAGTCTAACAGTAATCTGTACTAATATTGTAGAGAAAGCGGCTTTTAGGAACTTGCATTATATGTTGTTTTTTAGGGTTCCGTACCTCAAAAGGAAAAACGGAACCCTTATTAAATTAAATTAAATATTCATTTATTTCAGATTTGAGTATCCATATAAAACTTATAGGATCACTTTGTTGTCCGTCTGTCTGTCTGTCCGTCTGTCTGTCTGTCTGTCTGTCGTGAAGGTATCAAGCTGAAATTTGAACTGTATACTCAGGTCTTCGGTCCCATGAAGTTGTAAAAAAATCAAACCGCTCAGTTTACGTAAAAAAAAGTTACGGCTGTTTATTCAGCAAAAAACGCATATTTCGACATTCTCAAGGGAATCAAAACCTATAGGGTACTTCCCGTTGACCTAGAACTATGAAATTTGGCAAGTAACATCGTTATAGACTACAAGTACAGGAATAAATTTCAAAACTATACATTTGTAATTAAATCTTAAAAAATAGGGGGTCTATATTTTTATAGGAAGTCGAAATTTCAAATTGAAGCTACTAGTTCAAATGTGGTATCATATGAAAGGGCTTGATGTGCACATTGCAAAATATATTTTATTTATTTTTCAACGCATTATTTCTTATTTATAATGAAAAATATCAAATTTATAATGATCCTACGTACGGAACCCTCGGTGGGCGAGTCCGACTCGCACTTGGCCGGTTTTTTTTATATATCGAATGGATGACTAGCATATGACCCACCTGATAGGACATTTAGATGTCCCTTGGATACGTCACGAATTGGTGTAGATTGAATTTGATACAGCTAAATCCCTCGGTTTGGTACAGTTAACACACATCGATGTGAAGCGGTTACCGTAGCCATATCGACGATCGCAATATGAAATAACGCTCGCCTGCCGCTATCACTGCTGTCAACGCAGCAACGTACACAACAACCCTCAAAGGATTTTTTATTGGGCTGCGATATTCTGCAAGTCAGAGGTACATCCCCAGTCGAGCAGCTTACAAATACGCTGTATCCTACATGTCTTGCCAAAGCTTCTTTCGCTTGTCGGCCGGGTGCACCACTGGCTTTGGCTCCAAAGATCTTGATGAGCCATTTACACCCCAAAAACTTTCTTGAAAACCTAGTACCGTAGTCTCCTGGAAAACGATGGCAGGGAGTTCTTTCGACAACCTGACAACTAATATGTATTCACAATTAAGATTTTCACGGAGACATCTTAATCGTACCTGTCCGTAGTACCATTAAAAAAAGGAAAGCGGTGCCGATACATTTGTTTCCGCCTTCCTACAAGACGGGATCCTTCAAAAGAAGAGTGAAGAGGCACCTCGCGGTCCAGCGTGGCAATGTTAACTGACAGAACACTGTTGTCTAGTCTTTTTTCGGTTCCCGCTGCAATTCGGGCTCCTCTTTTCGCTTACCATCAGACGAAGCGGAGCCACTATGCTGTGCTAATATAAAAAAATCAGTGGGATAGTATTCGAGATATCGAAGGTTTTTGAAAATATAAATCGCCTAAACGACTGAATGTCTGACTGAATGACTGGAGAATGACTACGATGGGTGCTAGGTGCTTTAAGGATTCTCAAAGCAGGTGGTGAATTAAATAAGTTTGAGAACATATGACCTATACAATGAACATCACCACATAATGATTTTCTATAAATAGAGGACCAACGTGAACTATGGGGTCGGAAGCAAGTGGCAGGAGGCGCGCGCCCGCGACGTCGCCGCCTCGCCTCTACACGCTAGTAAATCTATCAGTCGGAGGCAAATTTTAATGTAGTAATTATTAGTTCAACTTTGTTTTGAGTGTCAGCCCTGACCATCAGTCTAAGACAACCTCATCTGCACGTGGTGCATCCTGCTCAATAACGACGCTATGGCAAAAGAGATGTAGGTGTAACGAGTAGTAAGTTATTATGGTCCTGCGAAATTACAAAAAGAACGTTACGTGGTGCACCCTACTGACTGACAAACGAGGCTTTTGGCGAAAAGAGAGGCAGGGCATAGCGTATTTTTGAAGCTGCCTGACTGGGGAAGTACCTCATCTTTACAGAATACCGCAGCCAAATAAGAATTACCTTGAGGATTGTTATGCTCCTGCGAGTGATTCAGGTCACCAGAGAGAAAGAAAGGAAGGAGTATAGGCAGGCAACGGATCAGCGGCCCCTTGGTGTTGCTGGTCTCCATGGGCGGTGGCGATTGCTTTCCATCAATTGACCCACATTTTTTTTTATACTACGTCGGGTGGCAGACAAGCATACGGCCCGCCTGATGTGAAGCGGTTACCGTTGCCATATTAACGCTCGCTGAAAATCTCTTGGCGGGACAAAGTAACAAATGTAGAGGTTATCCAAAGGATGAAGAAAAAACTAGAACTCCTCAATTCTATAAAGCAAAGAAAGCTTTGTTACTTTGGACACGTGATGCGAAATGAGAAATACAGAGTTCTTCAGCTCATTATACAGGGAAAGATTGCAGGCAAACGCAGCGTGGGAAGAAGGCGACACTCGTGGCTTAAAAACTTACGGGACTGGTTCGGCTGCAGTACCACCTCCTTATTCAGAACAGCGGCATCAAAAGTCAGAATTGCTGTGATGTTGTCCAACCTCCGATAGGAGAGGAACCGGAAGAAGAAGAATTAACGCTCGCAACATAAAATATCGCTCGCGCGCCGCCACTCCCGCTGCCATCGCAGCATCTCCTTCCTTTCTGGTAACCTCACTCATTCGCAGGAACACAACAGCTCTCAAGAGAACCGTTAAAATGCTCGTTTGGCCCCCGTCTATTATAAAAAAGAAAGATATGCTGCGTTGGCAGCGAGGGTGGAGGCACGGGAGCGATACTTTATGTTGCAAGGGGTAACTAAACGTTACAAGATTAAGGTGGCGTAGGTTAGTAGGGTCAGTTGGTCTTATTGCCATAGCATTACAGTGCAACAGCGGGCTTCTAGCGAATAAGTTTATTTTTGAGACATCCCCCATTAAAAAAACATTGTCGTAGATACTGACATCAGTATATTTTTCCTGTGAATTTGCATCTACCTCACCTCTCATTACTTCAGATTTTTCTTTTGCAATCTTCAGAGATAAGGAGCAAGTATGAGGGGGGGCATTTTTTTTTTGTAGCTTGTATAAAATGGCGCAGAGTGATCTCGTGACGGTTTCAATACCGCAACGCTAAAAATGTGTGCTTGACCACGCGATAGGATTTTTTTCGGCGGGTAGGCGTAAATAAGTTAAGACGTACATAATTTGCTCTAATCTTTATTTAATTTTAAATAATAAATACTTAATATATTATATGCTATGAAAACATAGTATAAGTTACCTACCAGCAAGCATTATTTTCCTCAGTAAATCACTTCATAAAACTTCATTTCACAAAACTACAATACAAAACTACAATATAACAAACTTAACATTGCAAAATGGATACCACGATGCAAACAGTTCAAGACATTGCAGATCAATTAAACAGCCGGATGGCAAAATTTGATATGGAGTTGGCAGCAGTCCGTGGATCTCCAGGTAATCAGCACACATTGGATTCTCTCTCGGCTGAATTCAAGTCCTTCAGGTCTGACAGCGTTGCTATCCTGACCAGTCTCCTAACAATAGTTTCCCTTCTGGTCCGAGATGTTGACAGACTGGAAATGCGGAGCCGACGGAAGATTTTACTGCTCCACGGTGTGCCGGAGCAAAAGGACGAGGATGCTGTTGCGACTGCATTGGCAGTGTTTACAGACTACATGCAGGATTCCAACATCAATCCATGTGATATAAGTAGGTGTCATCGCATGGGAAAAACCAATGATGAGAAACATCGACCGTTGCTCATCAAGTTCTGTGGTGTAGTGGAGAGGGACAGAGTGTGGTTGGCAAAGAAACAGTTGAAAAATACTGGCAAAACTCTGTCTGAGTTCCTGACAGCATCCCGCCATAAGCTGTTTGTTGCTGCGCGTACAAAGCTTGGTGTGACTCGGTGCTGGACGCGCAATGGCGACATTTACTGCGTGGATGCCAGTGGTAAGAAGCAACGCGTCACATCCCCTGCCGACTTGGAAGCTCTCGATGGCCCTAGTTCAGTGAGCGGAACTGATGCAGATGCAGAGAAGCCACAGGTGAAAGCACAGGCACAGCCCTCTGGTCACCAGAGCATTCAGACCAGAAGACGCGGAGCACCGGCCGCCAAAAAGTAGTGGTACATATTTCTGTTCTGCATTGGGTTTTTTGTAATTTATATTTTTGTCCGCACGTATAATTTTATTGTGTTTGTTTAACAGTCATTTCAAAATTTAGTTCCAAACATGCATGCACCATAATTCTATTTCACTATATATATTTTCTTTTGTTTTTATTATGAGACTATAGGGTATTATAATAATTAAATTCATAGACACTTTCCATGTTACTTGAAGGTTATTTTGTTTACTGTTTTATTTGTACTAACTAAATGTCACTGTAAGTCAAACTTTTAAAACGTCAATGTATTATTGATATTTTCTTTGTTGGCAATCACTCGAAACTTGAAGACTTTTATATTCTTGTGTTAGTATTGGAATAGTCATAGTAAAAATTATAATTCAATTGACTTTGTTTGTTGCGTTGCGGACATATCATGCATGTGCAGTTGTTGTAATTTGTTTGTTTTATTCACTTTAAAACCGAGTTATAGTATTTTAAATAAGTTTAATTTGTTGTAATTTTTAATGCTGCTGGCGGGTGACATTGGTGCATTGACATAGTAAACTTTTACTATTATTTATTTTTATATTATATTATATTTTTTATTTAAGTAGGTATTATTATTATTTTATTTAAATATATTTATTGTATATATAATTTATGTCAGGCACTGAGGATGAAGAAACTAGCAATGAATACTTGTCATTAAGTGATGATAGTTTTCAAAGTCTTGATTACACAACTCTTACAGACTCTCTTAATTATACCTTCTCAGATGTTCCGAAAAATTTTAATACTGTGCACATTAATGCGCAAAGCATCCCCGCCCATTATGCTGATATGCTGCTCACTTTTGGTAGTAACAGGAATATTCATGCCATCCTAGTATCCGAATCCTTCCTTCATCCTTCTTTACCATCCACCAGTTACTCCCTCCCTGGATTCCAACTCATCCGCAATGATCGTACCTCCTCTGCCCATGGTGGCGTAGCCATCTATCTTCGCAGTCACATTCCTTTTACTATCATTAGTAAGTCTCCGCAACCTCCTCCAAAAGACACGGCTGAGCACCTCTTTTTAGAAATATCTCTTTCCGGCATCAAAGTACTTCTTGGCGTTTATTACAGCCCGAATCTGTCCATTAATTACTTTTCTTCCTTCGAAACCTTACTCGAAGACTTCAGTTCTTCATACAGTCATTCTATTGTTATGGGTGATTTCAATACTTGTCTTTTAAAAGATGATTTCCGTGCTCGCCGTCTCCGAACTCTGATTAATTCCGTTAACATGAACATACTCCCTTCAGATGCTACTCATTCTTTTCCAAACTGTGTTCCCTCCCTTCTCGATCTTATTATGGTTAATTCACTCGATCATGTTGCGAAGCATGGTCAGCTAAATGCAGATGCGTTTTCGTATCATGATTTAGTGTACCTTTCGTATAAAATCCGTCCGCCGAAGCCTAAACC
Source organism: Hypsopygia costalis (assembly GCA_937001555.2). Lineage (NCBI taxonomy): Eukaryota > Metazoa > Arthropoda > Insecta > Lepidoptera > Pyralidae > Hypsopygia > Hypsopygia costalis. The sequence continues at coordinate 33,457,698 of OW443329.2, forward strand.
CAAGATCCTTTTGCAGCGTAACTTTAGTGGTATGGATCTTGACCAATTACGCAATGACGCGAAGGAAATAAACTGGTCTAGCATTGATAGAGCTGATACAATTGACGAAAAAGTAAACATTTTTAATGAACTACTCATACAGCTCTATGATGCTCATGCACCTATTCGTCCTGTAAAAATCAAGCATCTTCCTGCTCCCTGGCTAACAGATGAGATCAGGTTGCTCCGCGATACAAAAAATCGGACCAAAGCTCGTTATAAAGCAGATCCATCAAACATAACTAAGCGAGATAAATATTACAGAGCAAGAAATCACTGCAATAAGGTGTGTAGGGATGCACAGCGACGCCATATTCATCAATCAGTCGAAAATGAGGACCAAGCGAAAGTTTGGAAATTTCTTAGAACTATGGGAGTTGGCAAATCTCGCAATACTTGTATTTCTGATCTTGACTTAGACTCATTAAATAATCATTTCTCATCGTGCTCTTTTCTTGACAAAAAAGTCAAAACCGATACTTTATATCAACTTTCTTTGATATCACCTCCCGACCACTCCCCGTTTGCTTTCAAACCATTCACTGATTGTGATGTTAAGAGAAGTATACTGTCCATCACATCTAATGCTGTAGGGGGTGACTGCATTAGCCGTAAAATGATAATTCCTCTAATTGATCTCCTTGTTCCCGTCCTGACAAAAATCCTTAACTTTTCGATCTTGAATGGTTCTTTTCCTGAGTGCTGGAAAGAAGCACAGATCATTCCATTACCTAAAAAGATTCATCCTTCTGCTTTCAGTGACTATCGTCCTATTTCTATACTCCCCTTCCTCTCGAAAGTTTTAGAAAGGCTAGTCCATTGGCAGTTGAATTCCTTCCTCACCTCCAACAACCTTCATAATCCCTTCCAATCCGGATTTCGTCCTGGTCATAGTACGGCTACTGCTTTGGTCAAGATTACTGACGACATTAGATGTGGTATGGAAAATCATCAGCTCACAGTATTAACTTTACTTGATTTTAGTAATGCTTTTAATGCAGTTGACTTCGACATTCTTTTAGGAGTTCTCTCTTCTCTTAACATATCTCCAGCAGTGTTTGATTGGTTTCCTAATTACCTGTACGGGCGTCGGCAACGTGTCAAAATTGATACCTCCAATTCCACTTGGTGTGACACAACTGCTGGCGTGCCGCAGGGTGGTGTGCTGTCTCCTTTGTTATTTGCTATTTTTATTACCTCAATAACTTACACACTTTCTTCTTCCTACCATCTTTATGCAGATGATTTGCAGATTTATACTCAGGCATCATTTGACAATATTGCGCAAGCTGTTTCACAAACTAATAATGACCTAGAGCTGATCTCATCTTGGAGTAAACGTTACGGACTGACAGTAAATCCAACAAAGTCGCAAACTATTATCATAGGCAGTCCGACGTTTATGTCCAGGCTTGATGTTTCACAAATTCCTTCGGTTGTGTTTGATGGTATCTGTATTCCTTTTAGTACGTCGGTCAAAAACCTCGGAGTTATTTTTGACTCCACTTTATCCTGGAGGGCTCACGTGGCTGAGGTCAGCAGGAGAATGTTTGCGGCTTCTGCGTCTCTTCGTCGTCTCAGAAATTTTTTACCCACTGCCACTAAAGTTGCTCTTGCGCAATCCCTACTCCTGCCTATCCTCGACTATGCTGATGTGTCGTATCCGGATCTTAATGTGGAGTTATTGAATAAATTAGAACGTCTTCAAAATTTGTGCATCCGATTCATTTATGGCTTACGAAAGTATGACCACGTATCCCACTATCGGCAACAACTTAAATGGCTTTCTATACGCCAGCGTAGGAATATGCACATTTTATCCTTTCTATATACTATACTCTTCAATCCTAAAGCTCCTTCATATCTTAAAGACTGCTTCGCCTTCTCATCTTCTTCACATGGTCTATCTCTACGTTCCACCGAGAACCTTACTCTTTTGGTACCTCTTCATTCTTCCAAATTTTTCAATCAATCTTTTAACGTTCAAGCTATCAGACTTTGGAATTCCTTACCCGTAGCTATTAGAACTGCAAAGTCTATAGATAGTTTCAAAAAACAAGTAAAAGATCATTTCCTCGCTCTTTAATTTTAACTTCAGTAAACTGACATTTTATAATATTAATATTTATGTATTTATTATATATTTTATAATATGTATGTAGTGTAAGTATTATTATTATTTATTTATTTATTTTATTTATTTATTATATATTTTACAATCTGTAGTGTATGTATTTTATTTATTATTCATTTATTTATCAGTAATAGGTTACACATTTTGGTCTAAATTTATAGTAATGATTCCTATAACTATACTTAAATTTTTCATTATATTCTTTTGATTTGCGATTCCTGCCCACTTCATGCACAAATTCGTTACCTTAAGGTTGCCTTGAAAAGATTGCTCTCAGCAATAAGGCCGCCTTGTTGCATATATACAAGTCAACTGTCTGTAATAATTTATTGATTCACTGTACTTTAAATTGGTATTATGCAAATAAAGCATATTCTATCTATCTATCTATAGAAGTGAAAACTTCAACTCAGGGCTCCGTCCTGCTCCCTCCCTGCCAACTATACTCCAACGAGCGGTAGAAATCCGAGCGTGACGCGCTAATATTCAAATGTGACACCTCAGTGTCATTGACTATCGAAGACGGACTTAAAGAAGATTTTTAATTCAAAATTTTATAATGTCAGCAAGGAGACTACATCCACTCATATAATAACCAGTATGACTTATAATAATACGAGTAGTTATTTCTACTGGCATTTATCATCGAAAACGTGATGTCAGTAGAAAACTTTTGAGTAAGACTTTGTTGCATATCACCGGAGTTTCCTCTTAAGTATATAATTACTCTGCCACAGGTAACGTCGTACTATAGAACATATAATTCTATACTGGTAATTACATACATTTCAAGTTCGAAGAACTTTCCAGTAACTGAGACAGTTAGAAGTTGGTCGTATTTGACTTCCAAGATTTAATTAAAATTACATTGTTAGCTATTTTGTTTGTCGACAAAATTACAGTCAAATAGGGTATCAAGATACAAACATAGGGCTTAGGATGGTAGGCAGTTGTCGAAGCCTGTATGTTAGTAACACAAATATCATTAATTTGTTTATTGTGATACATAAAAATAGGTACCTGTTATGCGAAATAGTATTAAGTGTTAACAGATTAATAATGAGTGCATATGTTTTTCGCCAATTAACTGCAAAATGTTGACACTGGAACTCGATGTTTGAAAGTCGATCGAATCTAGGCGCGTTTGTTTCGATATCATGAGCACTTTCCATCATATATTATATTTTAGGCGATAGCTAAAAATCATATTTTTTACACAATGATTAAAAAAATTACACAGAGTGGCCTTTTGCACACACGCATCATTTATCTGTAATATGATTGGTATCCCTAGTTTATATATATATACGATTCTTCGGTTTTAAATTTTGTACCTATACATATATGTTATCGTAGCTGGTAATAAACGAATCCATGTACGAGTATCTATCTATTTTTGACATGACATTTTGACATGAAATTCACCGCCATTTTTAGAGCGTAAGTAAACCTCACCTACATCTGATATACCCGTCGTCTCAGACAAGAGAACAAGACGGACAAGTGCGCGACTGGGGAAGAATCTCCACCTCAAAGAAAATAGCAGCCAAATAACAATACCGTCGTGAATTATTGTGTTCTTATGAATGAGTGAGGTGACGAGACATGAGCAGATGCTGCATAGCAGCAGTGCGCGCAACATTGCTTCTATCGCATGCGTTTATAGGATACGATAACCGCTTTCAAGTGTGCCGTCTGGTTGTTTGCTATATGGCGTGATATAACTTAAAATTCCAACCATTTGGTTGAAGAGAAAAAGGATTAAGGGCACGTGGCGACGTATCGCCACGTCAACAACCCGCTTGACCCATCCCATGAGATGTCTCATATCAATGTCTAACTGTGATTAAAGTAGATCTGTCGATCGTACAACACACGACCTCCGTTAATTTGCCCTCGTCACTTAACTACATCTGTTAGATGAAGTAACGGAGCAGGAAGTTGTTCGTAGTTGCCGAGTGTACAGACGGCAATCCGTAACAATGTTGTCAACACGTGAAGTTTTCCAACTCAGTGTGTCTACATCAGGACCGTCTCTACACTAACGACTCAACCACTATTACTTAGTAGTTAGTGCTACACTGTGTTGCACTCTGTATAATGGACCTTGTCACAGTGTAAGGTAGTGTTCCGCACATTAGTACTCATTGCCGCTCTCTCAAATGAGTCGTATACCTCTTGTTTGAGAATATAAAAATTTTGAGGATTCGTGATAAGATACAAACTGGAGGGTGGTAAATATCATTATGTACTTGATACTGTCGATTGTTGGCACTTGGTGGAACATTATTATCATAATCACTACATAGTATAAAACAAAGTCGCTTTCTCTGTCCCTATGTCCCCATGTATGCTTAAATCTTTGAAACTACGCAACGGATTATGATGCGGTTTTTTTTAATAGATAGAGTGATTCAACTGGAAAGTTTATATGTATAATATATGCATAACATAGTAGAAAAACACTGATAATTTAGAGGTTTCTAATGAGATGTCGTAAATAAACACATTTTTTTGCTCTTTCATTGCAAACGCTGGCTGAACCCAACGAGATAGATCAAAATAATGTAGTACAGTATTGTTCACCTTAAAATGGTCTACAAAAAAGTTCGCGATGGTATATGTCTATCTCTTAGTGGTAACACACAATAACCGTTATTTTATCCTTTGCTTTTTACAAGAAATAATGCCTTATTTACGAAGCGATTTTAAGCAATACAGAATTAATCCTTATCCAATTAAGTACCTTAAATACATTGCGCATTTAATATAGATGAATATGGCCCTTCACAGCATGTAATTTAAATGAATAGTTTAGAAGATATTACACATTTAAAATGCAGGGACATAACGGCTGTGGCGGTACCGGCCGCGGAGCCGGCGGCGTGTGCCTATAACTGGGGAAGGACTGGATAGGACAAAGCGCAAAGACCTTCTGTAGTACATTTAGTATCAGCATTGCACCCGTGCGAAGCCGGGGCGGGTCGCTAGTGTTATAATAAAGCACTTGTACTGTTCCACTTAATTACATTTATTTTTACCGACCGGTTTCGCCGCAAAGGCATTATCGAGCTAAGCAGAGGGTGTTTGTGTTCCTACTCTACTAGTGGTGTGTGTGTTGGTAGAAACACAAACACCATCTGCTTACCTCGATAATGCCTTAGCGGCGAAACCGGTCGGTAAAAATAAATGTACCTAATTACGTGGGACAGTACAAGTGCTTTAGTAGAACATTATCATTATGCATCTGCATTATTTTATATTGAGGTGTAAGCAGCTCAACATTATCTTTGAGTCAAAGTTAGGTTAGTAATTATTTTGCCAGAATGTTAGCTACAATATATAGAAATAGCGTTAGGATATAAAAAGAGCGATATTTAGAGAGCGATGCTCCATAGACACCGTGCAGTGACTCCCATATTTTCAAGTAGAGTTGGAAAACCAAATAATTGAGTTAGCGACGATAAAACGAATTTGCTGAAGAAAGGGTCGTTGAAATTGAATTTTAAACAAGCCGATCATTTCTTGCTACCCAGATTTTAATGACGCCCACGTAGTTTAAAGTTTTATTTTATTCTGAAAATCGTCGTGAGCGGTTGTGCTGAGATATACTCCTACAGTGAGTCCTGAAACTGGGATGGGACATTAGTTTCATGCATTATACAGTACACACGTCGGCCAGGTAGTCCGTATAAACTCGTACAAAAACAGTACACTTTTTTAAACAAGTGACCAAATTCTGCTGATCACACAAAAAAAGAGCAGAATTTGGGGCACAATAGTGCACACCAGTGCAGTTTCTTACCACAGAAATCTTAAAACTTTTAGGGTCATCCCTCTCCCAACTTGGTGGTCAACAGTATCCAATCACCTAAAGCGATCCCAAATGCCTAAGAAATAATATATACAACACTTGGCGGTACAAACCTTGAGTCACAAGATATATCGACGGTTATGGCGACAACAAAAGCGTTTCATCGCTAGCTCTGGCCCGACCTCAGTATGGGAGCCTTTTTAAAAACGTTCAGAACAGAGTCGCCTGGCGCAGATGTGCGAGGTAGTGATGTGTCGTCGACGGGTTTGCCGTCAACGAAGACCGTTTATCCTCAACGTTAAACTAGTTTAAAAAACAGTCTAATTTTCGACTAGTTTACGTCGTTGACTAGTGGTGGGTGGGTCGGCGACGATTTTACAGTCGACGCAACGAGACCGTTTACCGTCGACGATGAACTAGTTTAAAAAAAACGGTCTAATTTTCGACTAGTTTACGTCGTCGTCGATAAGACTATTTCTTCACATAAACGATTGGTAAACGTAAACGAACGAAAATCTCATTTGTCAAGTCACTAGACGAGACGAGACGATCACGACGCGACGCAACGGACTCATCAACCAGTCGAAGAATAAACTAGTTTATCTTTGAACTGTAAACTAGTTTAATCATTCACGCACAAAAAAGAGTTTAAAAAAACGGTTCGTTTATTCAACGCCCATCTCTAGTGCGAGGAGACCCGACCCCAAGTAATAGTAACAGGGAATGAATGACTAAGAAGAAGAAACACGGCAGGCAAGCATACGGCCCGCCTGATGTGAAGCAGTTACCGAAGCCATATTAACGCTCGCCATATGCTATATAGCTCGCGCGCTGCTAACCCCGCTGCCGATGCATTAATTCCTTACTTTTTGCTGTCCTCGCTCACACGCTGGAACACAACAACTCATAAAGTATTGATATTTGGCTGTGGTTTTCGGTTAGGTACTTCCCCAAACGGGCAGCTTACAAATAAACTATTCCCTACTTATAAGTTTCATGATGATCAGTTGAGTAGTTTCGGCGTGAATGCGTAGCAAACAAACTCACATTCACTTAATTAATATTATATAAGTAGGGATACGGGTAGGTGCTACATATGAAATGCAAGAAAGATAATAAGTATTTAATTTAAACATATTTTTCAAGCGGACAGTATCCATGTTGGGCTCGTGGTGTGATATAAAAAATAAAACTCCAACTATAAGTACGATGTAATAACCTTCAACGATTAACTTTAATAAGTACGTAAGACATTTTAAGATATCATACAAATAGATAATGCATTACTATACATCGTTGCTAACACAAGCTGTGTTGTTTCCGTATATTTGCCGGCATTGGATGCAGAATTTGTTCATTTGCTTCTCGCTAATTACCCTCATTTCGTTGGTCAGGCCCGGCCCGCCGGACAGCCGCCGGACAGCCGCCGGACAGCCGCCGGACCGCCGCCAGATCGCCGTCGGCCGGGGGGCGGCGAGCCGTCTCCGACGCGGGACAAATGATGTCGCGAGCTGGCCACACACAGATCTATAGTATTATCACCATTGCAGAACAATAAATAAATAAATATATTTTCCTGAACGAATTACCCACGGCCATCTAGTCCCAAAATAAGCAACGCTTGTACTATGGTACTAGATAGACTGACATTTTTTTGTAAATACATATCATACATAGAAAACACGCAGACCAAGACAAACAGACATGTTCATGCACACAAATATTTGTCTTGGGCGGGGATCGAACCCGCAACTTCGGAGTCAAAATGGCCATTGCTAACCATTCGACCACCGTGCTCGTCATTATGGATAGAACAAGAGGAAATAGCTATTAAAAAGCTTCGGAACATCCTCACCGCACATTTAGGACTGTGAGACGACTAAAGTCTCCAACCAGTACATCCTTTCAACTATGACCTACGATATAGAGACCTGGACGCTGACCCTCAAGCTCTTAAAATCAGCAATCTAACAGCAGTTGGGCCGTCGTGTATCTGCCGAGTCAGCGATGGCAAATGGCGGAGGAAAACAGTGGAGGCCGCGTGTGGAGCGATGAAGTGTTGAGCGTTTCGTGTCTAGATGAACCGATGGCATAAAAAAAACAGCTGGATACGCAAAGCAGAGGATCGCTTATAGTAGAAAGCATCAAAAAAGGACTAGCAGTGGGTACAGGCTGATGATGATGATGATGAGAACAACTAGGGCATTAAAATTGTAAGTAAAAGTCTGCTATTATTGTTTCTTCGTCATTGTTTAGAAGTCGCGATTAATCTGCTGAAATAGAAGTCCTTTGAACAGATCACAGAGTTCATGAATAGTCGAGCACTCAATGTGATTAAACGGCCTTACTTTACAAGAAAGTTATAGCATAATATTAATATTTGTCCAAAGATATTTTAATAAGTCGTTATAATATCTATGTATTTGTCAGCCAATCAGCCAGGTGTGTTCAGAGGAGTTGTTCGACATGATGCCTACGGCCTCCTTCTACAGCCGCACCGCTCGCCATCGACAGGGAATTCATCCTCACACATTGGAGCCTAAGTAGTCGCGTACTGTGCGGTTCCAGAGAAGTTTTCTCCCGTGTACTGTCAAGCTGTGGAATGAACTGCCTGTCGAGGTTTTCTCAGGAGACTACAGCATGGGGTTCTTCAAGAAGGGTGTGAAGAGGGTTTTACAGGGTCGGCAACGCGCGTGTGATGCCCTTGGTGTTACAGGCGTTCATAGGCAACGGTAACTGCTTTCCATCAGGTGGGCCGTATGCTTGTTTGCCACTTTAGTGGGATAAAAAAAAATCAGCCAGGAGCAGTACAAGTGACAGTAATATCGTACCTGTGGCCATATTACTGAGGGACAAAGCAACTCGTTTCTTTCCATAGTCCACCAGTGGGGCCCAATGGGAAGATGTCAGCGGCGTTGTCCCCCACTGGCGGATATTGCAACGTTATGTTACCGATGTAATGTATGTGATGGTAGGGGACCACAGGAATAGAGGATTTTAACCTCTGATGAAAGTTGTCATACAACAAACGTTTTTTTAGGGTTCCGTACCTCAAAAGGAAAAACGGAACCCTTATAAGATCACTTTGTTGTCCGTCTGTCTGTCTGTCTGTCTGTCTGTCTGTCTGTCTGTCTGTCTGTCTGTCCGTCTGTCTGTCAAGAATTTCTATGTCGAGAATGCGTGGAGGTATCAAGCTGAAATTTGAACTGTATACTCAGGTCTACGGTCCCATGAAGTAGTAAAATAATCAAACTGCTAAGTTTACGTAGAAAAAAGTTACGGCCGTTTATTCAGCAAAAAACGCATATTTCGACACACTCAAGGGAATCAAAACCTATAGGGTTCTTCCCGTTGACCTAGAACTATGAAATTTGGCAAGTAACATCGTTATAGACTACAAGTATAGGAATAAATCTCAAAACTATACATTTGTAAATAGATCTTAAAAAATAGGGGGCCTATATTTTTATAGGGTGTCGAAATTTCAAATTGAAACTACTAGTTCAAATGGGGTATCATATGAAAGGGCTTGATGTACACATTGCAAAATATATTTTATTTATTTTTTTCGACGCATTATTTCTTAGTTATAATTAAAAATATCAAATTTAATAGTGATACTACGTACCTACGGAACCCTAGGTGGGCGAGTCCGACTCGCACTTGTCCGGTTTTTTTTGTATGGAGAACGTTATACGGAACCGTTCAAGTACGAGTGCGACTCGTACTTGACCGATTTATATATTAATCTGGTTATTGAAAAGTTCAAATTTTGTGCAAAAAAGAGTGATTTTTGAATTTATTCTTGAATTACATAATTATCTGAATCTGCATACTGAGTGCTTCCACCAGTTCGTTCTTGACACATTATTTGTTATAGAGCTATCTGTTGTTATTAAGAAGCAGGCTGGGGTATCCGTTTGTTCGGCAAAAAAGTGCTTCAATAACTGTATATAAAAGTTAAATAGATTCTACTAGACCCAAGAAATCGTCCCGTAACCCTACATTTTTGTCGAAATCTCCAGAGCCGTTTGCGGTATTGAAGTGGCATATATAATAGCATATAAGAGTAGGTTTATTTATCCGCTCAAGTAGTAGATGTAAAGGATAGATGGGGATTAAATTCTCACGTACATTTTTAATGACTGTCAAGGGCTGTCCTTCAAACTGTATCATATATGATGCAAAAATGGCGGCCTGTGCAGTGATGTAATCCAGCTGTAATTTGGAGAAAAATGTCGACTCGGAGTATTAAATACACGGCAGAGCTAGCCCTGTATTATTTTTAAAGTATACATCGTCATTGGAGATAATGTACACTTCGCATATATATGGACTATTTTTAACGGGTAAGTCGCTAGAGGCGTTGGATCTGGAAAACTGTCATGTACGTGAACATGTTTGTACTTTTACATTTCGCTATCGCCGAAAAAAAAAACAAATGCTATAAATCGAATGTGTAAAATGGATCGCTGTGTGAAAGAGACGCAACTGTTAAGTCATTTGTGGTATTACCACAGTATAAGTAATAGTATGGTATTACATAGGTAAAAGTTATAAAAAATATCACGTTATATAGACGCGCCATAAGCTAACATTATACAATACAATACAATGTTCTTTGTTGCACTAACAATATAAATATTACAAAGGACAGTAGCATATTAAAGAAACAGGCGGCCTTATCGCTACGCAATCTCTTCCTTTGGGTAGAGGAGAGTCTCAGACTAGAAAGGATAGATAGCGCAGCAAACATACGACTAAGTATAACTTTAACCTACACATACATAGCCATTACCTACCCATACATAGGTACATTCATCAACATGTACAATAACCTTTTAAAATATTATAAATATATAATATTAAAATAGTAGGGCAAAAAGAAACTAACACATATGAGAACTACTGGTAACGAAATCAATTTCATATATTGTAATGATTTTTGACCAGGTTCATTATGGCCCTAATAAGTGGCAATTAATTCAAACTATATCTACGTACATATGCTTATATACAAACAGTACGCAAAGAAACAAAAAGAATGTCATCATCATAATCATCAGCCCGTATCTACCCACTGCTGGATATAAGCCTTCCCCATTGCTTTTCACCAGTTACGATCCTCCTCCTTCCGCATTCAGCCGCTCCCAGCCGCTTTCTTAGGGTAATCGGACCATCTAGTAGGAGGCCGTCCAACACTTCGTCGTCCTATGCGCGGCCTCCACTTTAATAACTTGCTCTCCCATCTGCCATCACTTACTCGGCAGATGTGACCGGCCCATTGCCACTTCAGCTTGCAAACTCTGAAGGCTATGTCGACAACTTTAGTTCTTCGTCGAATTTCTTCGTTTCGGATTCGATCCCGCAGAGAAACCCCGAGCATAGCCCTCTCCATCGCTCGCTGCGCGACCTGTGGACCAGTCCGATGGTCAGTGTCCAAGTCTCTGCACCATAGGTCATTGCAGGGAGGACGCACCGGTTGAAGACTTTAGTCTTTTAACTAAAAAGAACGTGAATGTCTAATTTTATTTTGATAACCTTCAAAGTACGTGCGAGGTTGCGACATTTCCGAACACCGTCCGCCGTGCATGTTCCTTAGCTCTACATCTAAGGTGACTGTACTGTCAGTGTGAGTAATATAAAACGCCATCTTGGATCTATTGCACAGCCTATAATTATCGCGACTATTTTAATTAGTGCCGCTCGAGATAATAACAAAGTAGTTATCCATTTAAGGAGTCGGTATACTTCGCTACAATGTCACACTTGTTAACTACAGCTTTTTATTATTAACTAACAAACGTTCGCCTGGTTCTTTCACGAGAACCAGACTATCATGGCCCCCGTTTTACATGAGACTTTATAGAAAACAAAGTCCAAGTTTATTTACGGAAACTTAGATAATAAAATGTCAGGCTATTCGCTAAAGGCTAGTTAAGGTCACGGATAGCATTTTTAACTTCTATTGCGGGGTGTATAAGGTCAAAGCTTGATGGTCTATATCCGTATCAACCACATTCACCCCATTACTAGGATACATCTCGCCACGAATCGAATGGATTTAGAGTGTATACAATCACACTCTCAGCTGTAGATTGGCAATCATAGAATATTTAAAGAGACGTAATCACTCGCACGGTGTGGAACCTGCAAATATCTCTTCACGCCCTTAAAGAACACTATACCAAAGCGTCCTTGGAAAACTTTCACAAAGAGTTCATTCCCCATTATTCTAATATCTGCTCAACTGTTTCTGCCACTGTCAAGTACATACGAACAGACGAACAAATAGACTAATGTCAATACACCAAAGATGTCACAATCATTGCATCACACCGACGAAGTTCCCAAATAATTTCCTTTAAAGGTATTTCTTCTAAAAAGGTCTGATAATGCGTTTCAAATAATGTTGGCCAACATTGCCCGGTTAAAAGGAACGCCTACGGTCAGCAACCAAATTTAATTAACAAGTCCATACTTTCATAGATGTCTAAGAAGAAAACAATGTATTTTTAGGGTTCCGAACCTCAAAAGGAAAAACGGAACCCTTATAAGATCACTTTGTTGTCCGTCTGTCTGTCTGTCTGTCTGTCTGTCTGTCTGTCTGTCAAGAATTTCTATTTCGAGAATGCGTGGAGGTATCAAGCTGAAATTTGAACTGTATACTCAGGTCTACGGTCCCATGAAGTTAAAAAAACATCAAACTCCTAAGTTTACATAGAAAAAAGTTACGGCCGTTTATTCAGCAAAAAACGCATATTTCGACACACTCAAGGGAATCAAAACCTATAGGGTACTTCCCGTTGACCTAGAACTATGAAATTTAGCAAGTAACATCGTTATAGACTACAAGTACAGGAATAAATCTCAAAACTATACATTTGTAAATAGATCTTAAAAAATAGGGGGTCTATATTTTTATAGGGTGTCGAAATTTCAAATTGAAACTACTAGTTCAAATGCCCTTCAGCCACTTTGGTAACTATATGATTCATAACCAGCTACGAAACAGTAATAAATGGGGTATCATATGAAAGGGCTTGATGTACACACTGCAAAATATATTTTATTTATTTTTTTCGACGCATTATTTCTTATTTATAATGAAAAATATCAAATTTAATAATGATACTACGTACCTACGGAACCCTCGGTGGGCGAGTCCGACTCGCACTTGTCCGGTTTTTTTTACAATCAATTTGATTTACGCTACACAACAGAGACGACGAAAGCAGCCACTGCAGTCGCATGCATCTACTAACGGTAGTGGACGGGTGCCGGCCGGCAGTAATTTGCATGAATTAATTGATGGCGAAAGCACGCAAAGTAAATTTGGCTTCTGCAAAATAACACCTGAATCAATTAACTATGTATTTTTTTTCATAATGCGACGTCGAGTGGCAGACATAAATATTTTGTGTTATGTATTATTATTTGTATCGTATTGTATTTTAATAGCTGATAACAGGCTTGTGAACCATTTTTTTTTTCGATTTGTTATTTAAAGACGTCACAATAATATAACTATAGATGAAAGAATTACTTCCATAGCATAAAAACTTCTCGAGATATGATAACTTGAAGATCTCAAAAAGAAAAACGAAAAACCGCCAGAGGGCGCCGCACAGTAAACATAGGCTCCGTTTATATATTATTTAAAAATGTCTAAAGTGTAAAGTTATTACTAAAACCTACATAAATTTTAAGAATAACATATAATTAATCAGTGATAGTGTTTGTGACAAGATTAAATCCAAAAGCAGTGCAAAATTAATAACGAAATAATAATAGTGATATAAACAATATGGTACACTAAAATCAAAAATAATTAAGGAAAACATATGTGCATTGACCCACTAAACTATGTAATATTAAATTTAGATAAGTTAATCAGTGAAATATAGTGAAATATTAATAAGTATACCTTCAATAGACCGTTAACCAGTGTATCTTAAAGTGACTCATATTTCAATAAATAGCACCAACACGCACTGATTCTAATCAATGGATTTTAACTAGTTCTATTATTCATCAACGTCTTCAATGCACTGGTAGCATCTTTTTTAATAAACCATTTCCAAAATTATATGAAGGATCCCGAGTTCGAATCTCAAGAAATATTGAACTTTTTGCACGAAAAGTTTATTTTATTATTTTTAAAAGCGCAAACAACGTCAACCTTTTGCTTTTGCAATGCTTTTTGAACTACACCTGCTGCCATCTATAATCAAATGAGTTTAACTAATCATTGGACTACAGCACTGTCTTAATCATATCTAGAAGGTTATTTTCAACGGTATATTCAACAGTTGCAGTGGCGTGTCCGTCTAATACGCTGCAACATTTGATACCCAGACGTTCAGGTATCGATCCTCAACGCTTCCATGACTTTTTGCATATGATTTTCTAATAAGATTACCGAGTCATTTCACAATGCATAATGTAAACATGGCTAATAGACATAAAACAAAAAGAGTGAGAAATGAATCTTTCGAATCTTTACCAAATATAGATACCAGCTCATCATCTCTGTCCACTATCTCAGATCGAAGGAATAGCCTACCTGACATATCAACGTTGAATATCGAGGAAAAGAGCGAATTAAAAAGGACCATTGATGATTTAAGAACACAATTAGACAGTGCACACGACGAAATAGAAAGATTACTGCTGGAAAATAATACTCTTCGAAATATAAACAAATGCAATGAACTTAAAATAAATGAATTATTACATATTTGCACAAACACGAAGAACAAAACGCAAACCAGTTCTTTACGAAAAAAAAGAAGTCTAAATAAAAGACGTATTGACTTTTCTGACTTGGATTCACCTGACACCCGCAGTAACAGCAAAACTAGATACAAAGACAAAATAACTCAAACCAATAATAACTTACCAACGAATAATAATCTGCAGGAGGAAAGTTTGAGAATACCAGAAAATGAGAAAAAACTACCCACTAGAGAAATACGCATTTTTGGTACTCAACAATGCACCGGAATGGCGACAGAAATTATAAATAGTAGAAAAGATAGCAAATACGAAAAATATATGGTTTCTGCTACTACTAAACCATTTGCATTTTGTAATGAGGTTTTAAAGGGATGTATCGACTTAAAATCTACAGATAAAATAATCTTATGTATTGGGGAAAATGACCACAACCCCACATCATTACTTATTGAATTGTCATCGATCCTTAAAAAAATTAAACATGCTACAGTAATTGTATTAAATGTACTTAATAATCAATATTTAAATGTAGACTATCTTAATAATAATATTCGTATGATTTGCAATTATTTTGATAATTGTCATTATGTACATTGTGAGCCAACTATGACTATAAATTATTTGTCTAATATAACCAAGAAACTAAATTTTGTAATAGACTGTTTAGATTATGATGAAAAATACTTACCATTTAATAAAAAAGGTATTCTTTCAAAAGTAAGTAATCGGTATGGACAAAACATGGGATCTTCGTATCATAGGCGGAAGCAAACATTGGGCAATAATAATACTAAATCGTCTAAACAAATGAAACAAACAACTTTGCTTGACTTTTTTACTAGAATAACCCGCAAAAAATATTTATCTAGACGAAGAGAATTTTGTGATGAAATTCCTGATAACGGTAGCAGTCCCAATAATAACGTAGTGATTTCGGAAATAATTTCAAGCGTAACACAATCCAATAATGACAAACATTTTTTTCGATAACTCTGATAACACATTGACAGTTATGCATCAAAATATTGCTGGAATAATAAATAAAGTAAATATTTTACAAATAGCTCTTGACGAATTAAACACAAACGGTAAAGAAATTGACGTAGTATGCCTTAGTGAAACCTTTATTAAATTGGGAGATGAGAATAATTTACATTTACCTGGATTTCATTTGGCAGATTCATATTCTAGACATAATCAACGACGTGGCGGGGTTTGTATATTGTGCAGAGATCATTATACTTACAACAAAATACCATATCTTACTGAACTTAAGTCAGAAGGTATATTCGAATGTTGCGGTATTGAAATCCCACAGATTAAATGCATAATTATATGTATTTATAGAATACCAAATTCTAATGCAAATGTCTTTCTTAAAAAACTTGAAATCTTATTAAGTAAGTTACGATATAAAAGGAATACTAAAGTAATTTTAACTGGAGACTTTAATATAAATATATTAAAAAATTCTTACATTCAAAGCGAATACACGAGAATAACTGAAAACTACGGAGTTACGATACATATCAAAGAACCAACACGAAAAAATGCGTGCTTAGATCAAATTATAAGTAATATTCCTACCGCTATTGGTGAAACTCATCGCCTAGGATTATCGGATCATGATACCTGTCAAACTATTCGATTCACTTTAAATAACAAACACAAACCTAAAACAACATGGTATGTGTATAAAAGAGATTTCAGTAGAGATAATATGAATACATTCGCAAGATGCATATCTTCACTTTCTTGGAATGATGTTTACGAATGCAAAGATGTAAACTCAGCATTTAATCTATTTCATGAAACGTTGATATTGTTCTTTAAATTATGTTTCCCGATTCGGAAGATTAAAATCACAAATAGACACAAATCTCCTGCCTGGATCACACAAGGCTTGAGACGATCTTGTGTGGTAAAAAGAACATTAAGATTTAGATATTATACTAATAAAGACCCGCTGACAAAAAATAGATATCGTAAATATTCGTCTTTGTTAAAAAAATGTATTATAAAAGCACAAAAATTAAGCAATGAAAAATATATCAAACAATCAAATAATATATGCAAAGCGACCTGGAATGTTATAAAAAAATATGACCAAACTACTAATAATAATAAATACATAAATGAAATCAACTATAATAACAAATTAATTCAAAATCCTACTGACATCTGTAATATTTTTAACAATTATTTCATAAATATATCTAATAGTATTAATTCATCTAATTCTCACTTGACATGTAACCATCATAAAGACATTGAATACTCAAAATCAAGCATATTTTTACAGCCTACTACATGTAGTGAAATATTCAACATAATAAAATCTCTGAAAGATACAAAATCAGCAGGGTATGATGAAATCCCATCAAAAGTTATAAAGTATTGTAATATAATATTGTGTCCTGTTCTGTGCTATCTTACCAATATGTCATTATCTGAAGGTACATTTCCTGACGCCCTTAGAATTATGGTTGTAAAACCCGCTCATAAAAAAGGCGAAAAAGACAAAATGGACAACTATAGACCAATCGCTTTGATACCAATATTAGCCAAAATTGTAGAAAAAGTAATGCACATTCGAATTACAAAATTTCTAGATAAATTTCATATTCTTAAAGATGAGCAAAATGGATTTCGCGAAGGTAAATCTACCTCTTTGGCCGCATTCAACTTAATAAAAAAAGTTACTGAAAATATAGACAAAAACATTGATACAACAGCAGTGTTTTTCGATATGAGCAAAGCCTTTGACTTTGTTTCACATGAAATACTTTTACTGAAATGTGAAAAATATGGACTAAGGGGTGTTGCGCAAAAGTGGTTAAAAAGTTACCTTCATAACCGTCAACAATATGTAGAAATTAAAAATATTGACCATACCAATATAGAAAAAACTTATAAATCTAGTAGGGCAACAAATAAAATGGGTGTCCCTCAGGGTACTATATTGGGTCCATTATTGTTTATTATATATATAAATGATTTGCCTAATATAACAAAACATCAATGTAATTTATTTGCAGATGACATATCTATTGTAATATCGAACTTAGAATCCTCTGACATACAATATAATAATGACATAAATGACACTATAACTAATGTTACTGACTGGCTCTCTAATAATAATCTGCATATAAATATTGAAAAAACAAAATATGTTCGATTCCATAATAGGAAGGCCAAAGATAATACTCTCACGATACACGCTCTAAATAAGCCTTTATCAGAGTCGTCAGAAGTCAACTTTTTAGGAATTACCATTGATAATCAGTGTGAATGGAAACAACATATCAAGAAAGTATGCAAAAAAATAAACAGGTTTGCTTATGCACTATGGAGGTTGTCAACACAAATAAATCAAAAGAGTGCGTTAATGGCCTATCATGGCTATGTTGCGTCAAATATAAAATACGGAATACTAATATGGGGTAACTCTGTAGACATAAATAGAGTATTTATATCACAAAAGCAGTGTATACGGGCCATATGCAATGTACCACCGATGACATCATGTGTTTCACTATTTAAGAAATTGAATATTTTGACTGTCCCATCATTATACATTCTGGAATGCTGTGTTTTTGTAAAAACTCATTCAAATCTATTTGACCGTAGAGATGCTCAAATAAATCAAAGGTCAACTCGATATCTTGATAAATTATTATTGCCCAATGCGAACCCATTATTATAGTAGAAATTGTTATCCTAATTGTATACGAATATATAATAAATTACCTAACTCATTAAAAGATTTAAGAATAAAACAATTCAAAATGAAATTATTTAAATGGTTAAGTACTAAATGTTTTTATTCTGTCAAAGAGTTCCTTGGCTGTAAAATTGGAAAAAAAATATGACATTGTTGAACATCATTTATTTAGATATATATTTTCATTAATTAATTTGACATCTGAACTAATATGACATATTTTTATAATCAATTAATATTCAATGTTTTTTATTACTATTTTATATTTTGCATGCCATTTATTGGCTGAATGTTCAGGAACATTATTGTAAATTGAAGTCAAGACCACTTGCTGTACCACATTTAAAGCAAATAAATCATTCATTCATTCATTCATTCATTCATTCATTCATTCATTCATTCATTCATTCATTCATTCAATTTTGGACTATCCCGAAAAGGCTCCATACAAAAGGCTACCATGTTATGACGTCACACCACGCTATTTTATATGCATTAAAATCAAAAATTTGTACGACAGCTATGTTAAATATTGCGTTTATGTAGCTAATGGCGTAACAAAAGTTTATAGTAACTATTTTTTATTGTTTCTACAATGGTAATATATATATTTTATAATTTCATATTTTTAAAATGGACTTTCCCACCAAAGTTTGATCGACCATAAAACACGTCGGACATAAGTTATTAAAATTTTAAGAGCGCAGATCGTTCTAGTTTTATGTATTATACGTTACTGATAGAGAGCTTTTATTTTTTTCCAGAGCTACAAAACGTTTAGTACTTGTAGACCTTACCGTACCGTGGGAAACTAACATACCCAAAGACCACGCGATAAAACAAAACAAATATTATGACCTCCTAAACGAAATAACAAAAAGCAGCTATGTAGTTAATCTATACGCTGTAGATGTAGGAG
Organism: Hypsopygia costalis; assembly: GCA_937001555.2. Lineage (NCBI taxonomy): Eukaryota > Metazoa > Arthropoda > Insecta > Lepidoptera > Pyralidae > Hypsopygia > Hypsopygia costalis. Next base: position 33,477,070 of record OW443329.2, read on the forward strand.
CGAGAGGTATACTAGCAAAATCTCTCTATAACCTGCTGAAAGACCTTGGCTTGTCCAGAAGTGCAGTAAGTTCTATACTAGAACGAGTATCTAAAGCTGCATTAGCAGGTTCATACCAGATTTGGCTGGGCAGGGAGAGAAACACAAGTAGTGAAGGTGAGTGTTGACGTACGTCGGAAAGGGGCCCCTGAAACCTACATCCATCCTACTCCCGGGATCTGCTTGGGGTTTCTCTCTCTGCCACACGATGGACCCGGCACCCGCACGGTGAATCCATGGAAGCTAATAAGTTTGTCTCATTTTAGAACATTGGACACACGCCTATTTCAGACAGCCGAATGGTTTGATCTCATGAAACTTATGTGCATTTTTAATCAGTCTCTCATAAGTACAGCGGAAAAATAGTAAATTGATGTTGAAACAAAGGACTATTTTTTATACTTTGTCGGGTAACAGACAAGCATACAACCCGCCCTGATAGGAAGCGATTAATGTAACCATAATAACGTTGACAACATGAAATATCGCTCGCATGCCGCCACCCCCGTATCACAACAACCATTCCTTTTGGGAATTGTTTCTTGGCTGCGGTATTCTGTGAGGTGGAGGTACTTCCCCAGGCGGGCAGCTTACAAATACGCTACCCTATCTCTCTTGCCAGAGTCTTGCTAGTCGGCAAAGTGCACCACGTGCAGGCGAGGTTGGTTTGGCTCTAAATATCGTAGTGAGCCACTTATACCCCAAAATATATTTATTATTTATTACGTGACAGAGAAACTCGATGGCGTAGCGAGTTTTAGTCTAATCGATCACGCAAGTTAAGCAACGTCGACCGTAGCCTGTCTGGGTTTATTTATCACGAGCTCATCAGTGCTTCGGAGGGCATGTTAAGCCGTCCATATATGGACATTAGATGACAGTAGACTAAGTCAGTTGCCTTTGGGCGGCTTGACAACACTACTGGTCTCACGCAGTTAAGCAACGTGAAGCAGTACGCACACGACAGAACTCCCTTTGATTGAGGGGAGACCCTCGTCAACTTTCAATACCGTGTTTTATTTTATATATCTATTGACTATCTGACCCGCCAAACGTTGTTTTGCCATAAAAAATAGGTAACCTATTAGGTTGGGGAAAAAGTCTTTTCGTATTTTATATGAAAATTCAAAACATTTTTTAATAAAGTTTATTTACATTTAACTAAAGTATGTAGGTACCATTTTGTTCGATAACTTTTGGCCATCTTGTAGGTAGAGACATGATCCCATTACTATAGAAATTTTGGAACTTCTGTTCAAAAAACCACGACAAGTGGTTTTGGCAGTCTTCTCGTGATGGTAACCTGACATTGCCTAAAGAATTCTGAAGAGACCGAAACAGGTGGAAATCAGAAGGTGCAAGGTCAGGACTATACGGCGGATGCATTAACACCTCCCAGTCAAACTCTCTTAATTTTTGCTGAGTGGCTAAAGATGTGTGAGGTCTAGCGTTATCATGATGAAAAATCACACCCCTTCTGTTAATTAATTCCGGCCGCTTTCTCTCAACTTTTTGCTTTAATCTCATCAGTTGTTCACAGTAGAGTTCAGAATCGATAGTCCTGCCTGGCGGTAACAGCTCATAATGAATAATACCCTTCCAATCCCACCATACACACAGCATCACCTTGTTGCGGGTTAACCCGGGTTTTGCCAGAGTCTGTGAAGCCTGACCGGCCTTTGACCACGACCTTTTTCGCACGTTCTTGTCGTACGTGATCCACTTTTCATCACCAGTTATAAGCTTCTTCAAAAACTGTTCGCTTTCATTACGTCGTAGTAAAGAATCGCAAATGAGTACACGGTTCATTAGGTTTCTTTCAGTGAGATCGTGAGGCACCCAAATATCGAGCTTTTTAGTGTACCCAGCTTTTTTCAATTGCGCCAAAACTGTTTTGTGGTCAATTCCTAATTCTTCAGCTACGTCGTAACTACTGAAATGCCGCTCTTGCTCCACTTTTTCAAAAATGGCATCCATTTTATCCGTAACAGGGCGACCAGAGCGACATGCATCTTTCACATCAAAATTTCCTGATTGAAAACGCTTAAACCAAATTTGTGCTACTCTCACAGACACTGCACTAGGTCCATAAACGTCACAAATTTTATTCGCAGCTTGCGTTGCATTTTTACCTTTTTTGTAGTAAAATTTTAAAATGAATCGAATTTCTTCATTAGATTCACTCATTTTGACAGTAAAAAAAACAAATGAAAATCACACATTTACCTAATTTGAATTTGGAATTATCTTTTTTAAAATATAAACTTTTTAAAGATATCAAAACCTGCCAGACACAAATGGTATAACCAAAGAGATTTTATTACAAGTTCATACATACTATAATGCGAAAAGACTTTTTCCCCTACCTATTATTCTCAGACCTACAGCATATACATATAAAATTTCATCAAAATCGGTCAAGACGTTTCGGAGGAGTATGGTGACAAAAACTGTGACATGAGAATTTTATATATTTGATTATTAATATTTCAATATTTCAAATTTAATGTTTCGTACATGTATCAAAACAAAGCTCACAGCCATTCTCTGAGCTCAGCGCGCATCTCCCCGCGGCGGTATCGCCGTATTTACAGCCCCTATGAAAAGTTGTCGCAATGCGTCTCAACACAAGATGTACGACTTGGCGAATATATTCACTGCTTCACTTTCGGTCCGCACCCACACGGCACACGGGAGTGATTGTATGTCGGGCATCAAACCAGGTGCCTTAAAAATTGAAGATTTATTTTTAAATTGATGAGCTCGGTGGCGTAGCGGTCATTGACGCGGCTTCGACACCAACGCTCGTGGGTTCGATTCCCACATAGGACAAACATTTGTGTGCATGAACATGTCTGTTTGTCTTAGGCTGGGTGTTTTCTATGTATTGTGGTGTGTGAACACCTTTATATTTTATATTAGTATATAAGTCAAAACTTCAATGTATTAAAGGAGAGTAGTAATAAATCCGTTGCAATGAACACATCTTATTATTGACAAATTCCATACCTCATATGGCGACCGCTGCCATTTGAGATGCGGCGCGTGCATCTTCGAAATGTGTGCTATAGAACAATTTGAAGTGCGGTGCAAACGTACACTTTCATACAGTGCAAATTTTTATATATCAAAAATAAAATAAATAATATGGGTTCGTCACAATCCGTCGAGGAAACCGTTGTTGCCCAAAATAGTGCCGGTGGAGGTACAAATAATGCGTCAATCGAGCAGTTAAAATCGCACTTGGACATTACTAATATTTTACTGGCGGTCCTCACCATCGTCGCCTTGGCGTTATTCATATTTGGTGGATGGTATTTGTACAAAAAGTGCCATAAACAATGGATAAGGAAAGAAGTCAACCAGGCGTTCCTGCGGCGAGTCTCGTGGAGGAGGAATCGCGAAAAGGTGATGTGTAACCACGATAGTGTACCATGTGAATAAAATGTGAGTAAAAATTTGTTAAATCAGTGAATTTGCGTGTGAAATCAGTAATCCATTTGCGGAACCATGAACATTTTGAACTATACTTTTTTTAATCCCACTGACAGCGCTTATGTTTATTTAGTTTTAATTAATTTCTATAATAAATGTATCAAGATAATTAAATAATGGGTATACTATAAATAAACCCTATCAAAAAAAAAAAAAAATTAAATATGATAATTATAAGTTATAAGTAAGATTATTTCTTTAATGATATAAAGTTTATTTCAATTAATGGAGTCTATTTTAAAAGATTTTTATGAACGATTAAATAAAATTAAAGAATCTTTAATTAAAGCTGGTCCTAGCAGGCGAAGCTCGTCGAAGGCTTGCCAAGAGAAATATTTAGAATCTAATAATATTTATGACGAATTTAATTATATATTAAAAGATATTAAGGATAATGTTAAAAAATACAAATCAAAGGAATTAGAGACATTGAATATTTTATCTGATAATATTGAATCATTGTTTTTTAGTATTAAAAAATTGTATGACTCAGAAACTGAAACAATGGAAAAATTTGATTTAAAAACGGCTGTGGCCTTATTGCCGGTCATGAACGGTAAAGAAGAGGTCACTAAACAGCTGATCTCGGCAATAGAAATGTATGACTCTATGATAGGAGACGGTGATAAGAAGTTGCTGATCAATTTTATTCTTAAAACAAGACTCTCTGAGACAGCTACATTAAGGATGTCACAAAGTTATGACAATGTTAAATCATTAGTTGATGATATGAAAAAACATTTACTTGTCAAAAAATCATTTACGGCCTTGCAACAACAATTATTGCATGCTAGACAAAATCATAGGAGTATAGATAATTACGGAAAAGAAATAGAATCTTTATTCTCTGAATTGACTATTTCGCAAGCAGATGGCGATAGTAGTAAAATTGATATTTTGAAACCACTGAATGAGCAATTGGCGATTAAAAGGTTCGCCGACGGCCTGCAAAATAGTCATTTAAGAACAGTAATTGCAGCAAGAAATTATAGCACCCTAAAGGACGCTATAAGGGGTGCCAAGGACGAGGAATTATCGTGTGTGCCGGATGGTAGCATTATGAACTTTCAAAGAGGTAAGAGTAACAGCCGCTTTTATTCACAGAAATTTACTGGAACTCGCCAGCCGTCTTCGTTTAACAGTTCGAGAGGTCATGGATTTCACGGTCGATTGTACTATAATAATAATAACAATGGAGGACGTGGATACCCTACTCGTGGGCCGCGTGGGTCTCCAACGCGTGGCTATACACCGCGTGGGCATTCTACGCGCGGACAATATTATACGAATCGCGGAAGAGGTTTTAATCGGGATAATATGCAAATACATCATTATCAATCGGTACAGAATACAGAACAGGTAGAGGCTGAAAGTCAAAACATGCCTAATAGTAATAGTTCGGAAGCCCAGTTAAATCAGTTTTTTCGTGCCTAACAATAATTCTATTTGTCATTATAATAATTATAACTCAGTTCAGTTATATCTCAATGATACAAATTATACTTGGTTGGTAGATACGGGCGCATCACTCAGTGCAATCAAATATGATACGCTGATAAAGCATAACATTCCATTCCGTAATGAGCGTGTAAGAATATACGGAGTGTGTGGAGAACTTTACTCAGAAGGTTTTGTTTATCTAACTTTAACTTTTATGGGAAAGGAATTTCAAAACAAGTTTTATGTCTTTAAGAACCTATGTTGTGTGAGTGATGGAATATTAGGTCAAGATTTTTTAAGTAAATACAAAAGTATTTTAAACTATGAGCTAAATACTTTACAGTTAAATTATTATGATGAGTCAGTTATTTTACCTTTGTTGATGGGAAAAAGTGGCAGTAACAATTATTTAATTATTCCGCCCCGTTCAGAGTCGATTCATTACGTATCAGTAGGAGCAAAAAATGATTGCGTAGTATATCCTAAACAGCTATGCGAGGGAGTTTTCGTAGCTGGAATGATATCTAAGCCGGTTAAGGGCGTAATACCGATACAAATATTGAACACACGTGAAGATGAAGTACGGTTAAGCTATTTTAGCCCAGATTTAGGACAATTAAGCGATTACAATTTATTAACATTTCAACATGAAACTAACAACGCTAGTCGAGTACGAAAACTTTTTTCGGAACTTGATTTGAGTCAACTAAATAAAGAAGAACAAATAGAAATCGAAAAAATATGTGCTAAATTTAGTGATATATTTCATTTAGAGGGTGATAGGCTGACAACCACGAATATTTGCGAACAAAATATTTATTTGAAACCAAATTCGACACCCGCTTATACCAAACAATATCGTTTACCTAAAACGCAATTAGGAGAAATTAAAAAGCAAATAAATAAAATGATTGAAGACGATATCATTGAGGAGACCATCAGTGACTGGTCTAGCCCTATTCTTCTAGTTCCCAAAAAATCTGGAAAAGGCGAAAAACAGTTTAGGCTTGTGGTAGACTATAGGAAATTAAATAATAAAATTTCTGATGACCGATTTCCCTTACCGAATATTGTTGAAATACTTGATTCACTTTCAGGCGCAGTTTATTTTAGCCACCTAGATCTTCAGTCGAGCTATTATCAAGTAAAATTAACTGAAGAAAGTAGAAAATGTACTGCTTTCACATTTGATAAACAATATCAAATGAAGCGCCTACCTATGGGGTTAAAAATTAGCCCGAGTGCCTTTTCAAGAGTAATGACAGTTGCACTTTCAGGTCTTAATTACGACAAGTGTTTCGTATACCTAGACGACCTAATCATTTTCGGCAGAAACTTAGATAATCACAATAAAAACTTAATAGACGTATTTTCTAGGCTCAGAAAAGTAAATTTAAAACTTAACCCGCGAAAATGCCATTTTCTGAAAAAAGAAATTTTATATTTAGGACATACGGTTACGGCTGATGGTATTAAACCGGATCCGGATAAAATAAAAGCAATTAAAGAATATCCAGTCCCAAAATCTGCTGACGAAGTCAAGCGATTTGTGGCTTTTTCTAATTATTATCGACGTTTCATACCAAATTTTGCAGAGAAAGTAATTGCATTGAATAATTTATGTAGGAAAAACGTACCATTTATATGGACGGATGAATGTCAAAAATCATTTTTAACCTTAAAGCAATCACTCATGACCCCGCCCTTATTGCAGTTTCCCAATTTTTCATCGGAATTTCGACTTTATACGGACGCGTCTGGGAAATCAATCGGTTCTATATTATGCAATAGTGACAATAGGCCCGTTGCATACGCGAGTCGTAGCTTAAATAAAGCTGAGGTTAATTATCCTACTATCGAAAAAGAGTTACTGGCAATAGTATGGTCAATTAATTATTTTCGACCTTACTTATATGGCACAAAATTTAAAATATTTACAGATCATCGTCCATTGATTTATCTTTTTAATATGAGCAACCCATCTAGCCGCTTGACTAAGTTTATGTTGAAATTGGAGGAATATGACTTTGAAATAAATTATATAAAAGGCAGAGATAACGTAGCTGCAGATGCGTTATCCAGAGTGATTCTGACGTCAGATGAGTTGAAAGGAACGAGAGAAAATATTGTGAATGTTATGACTAGAAAGCAGTATAAAAATAGTGAAAATCCAATAGATAACTCTTCTACTAGCGTTTCTAGCGATATACGGACTGATCACCCGAATATTGTGGAAATGTTAAGTAAGCCAAAGAAATCAGTCGAGTTAGTATTTATCGATAAGGAGGCAATGAAAAGTGTGAGGAATGAATGCAATGAGAGAAGTGATACCTTGTTTACTTTCTGTGATAAATATTTGATAATATATACAAGTCCCGATTCCCGCTCATGTTTGACGCGAGACGTTTTCGTGAGGGGTCTGGCAAATTTTTGTAAAGAAAAAAATATAGAAGAGATATATATCGTGAAAGATAATAATAATATGAAATACATACAATGGTTGTATGATATAATAAATAAAAATAAAATGTGGTCCGGGCCACGAGTTTGTTTATTAAATGGAAGAAAAAGAATAATGAATGATGACGATAAAAAAGTAATTTTAAACGACTTTCATATTTTGCCGACTAGCGGCCATGCCGGCATAAGACGAATGACCAATAATATAAAGCGCTATTATTTTTGGTCAAAAATGGACAAGGATATAAATAACTTTGTATCGAAGTGCAGCAAGTGTCAAAAACAAAAACACTCTGCCACCTTAAAGGAACCGATGACTGTTACGACAACGGCTCAATCGGCCTTTGATAAATTATACTTAGATATAGTTGGGCCCATAGATAGAGATTATTATAATAAGGCATATATCTTAACAATACAATGCGAACTTACAAAATATATAGAAGCGTATCCATTAGAAGATAAGAGTAGTATTAGCGTAGCAAAAGCTTTTGTAGAAAACTTTATACTTAGGTATGGCATACCTCGTGCTATAGCGTCAGATAGAGGTACCGAGTTCATATCTTCAACTATGAAAGACGTCTGTAAGTTGTTAAATATCGATCACCTGACAGCAACCGCTTATCACCACGAATCGATAGGATCTTTAGAAAATACACATAAGCATTTAAATGCATACTTGCGTATACAAACAGATAATGAACCCAGGACGTGGAGCACATGGCTACCATTCTGGTGTTTCAGCTATAATACTAGTGTGCATACATCTACAAAATTTTCTCCATTCGAGCTTGTATTTGGAAAGAAATGTAATCTGCCTTCTAATTTATGTAAACAAGCCGAGCCTTTGTATAATTGTGAAGATTATGCACCATGTTTAAAATATAGACTTCAAAAAACACAACAACAAGCACGAGAGAATTTATTATTGTCAAAACAAAATAGGAAAGAAAAATATGATATAAATGTAACTACACGTATCTATAGACCTAATGATTTAATTTTAGTAAAAAATTAAATTGGAAATAAATTGCAAGAAATATATAATGGTCCGTATGTTGTATTAGAAGATATGTCACCAAATGTAAAAATAATAAAAAATAATAAAATTGACATTGTTCATAAAAACAGGACCAAACCATATAAAATGTAACCTAATAATAATTAATTTACTTTATTTTATTTTTATGTATACTTAATTATGAATGTAATCAAAATTTGTTTACCTTTTAAAATTATGTACTTATGTAAGTAAAGGAAAAAAAAATATTAATCTAAGTAATTATATTTTTTTTTTTCAATCGCTGTGGAGGTGTGGTGTGTGAACACCTTTATATTTTATATTAGTATATAAGTCAAAACTTCAATGTATTAAAGGAGAGTAGTAATAAATCCGTTGCAATGAACACATCTTATTATTGACAAATTCCATACCTCATAGTATCATTAGTAAGTAGGTATTTACAAAAAAAAATGTATTTACGAATGTTTATCAGTTGTCTAGTACCCATAACACAAGCTTCGCTTACTTTGGGGCTAGATGGTGCTGTGTAATTTATCTAACAACATTTATTATATTTATTAAATCTCGGTAGTCAAATGGCTAGCAATAAAGAAGATGAAGAAGAAACATTTATTGCAACATAACACAACACTATTACATTAATTACAAGTTAGCTGTATAAGCATGACAGAAAGATTAAAACGAAATAGTGCTGCATGATGCCACAAATTGGACCCAACTCAGCATTATGCCGGGGTCTATGTCAGACCCCAGCGCTGATGTTCAGCTGGGACCAGTTTGTGACACCACGGATGGACAAACAGACGCAAAACAGGTAATTTAAATCTATATGTAAATTATTATAGTCAATGGTTCTTTTGATCCCTAGAGTCGCGGATTAAATACCCGCACAAGTCAAACACTTGTGTACATGAACAAATATTTGTTATGGCCTGAATGTTTTCTATGTATGTATATGTACTGTATGTATTTAAAAAAAAGTTTAAACCATAGCGTCTGTCGCTACTATCAACTGCCTTATTGAAAGCTCATCAGGAAACAAGAGAGAACCGAGCTAGGCTGTTGGCAGTGTCTAGATTCGAATCTAGACTAATGTAATGCTTCACGCTTATCTTTCTGTATTCAATACCGGAATGTTCATCCACACCACCACACTCTGGATAGCGATCTTTCTCCGGGTCGGTGTCTAAGTGCTGACATGTCAAAATGCTAAACAAATATAGGATGCTTCTTACAAAAAAAAATGTTGGTGAGTGGAATGAGAAGATATCAGATATCCGCTCAATAAAACAATAATCTAGAATGTTCCACCAGCTCGATCGAAGACAGAATACGGTAAAAGGCATCGAGAAAGGCCTATATCCAGCCGTGGATATACCCTACATTATTTACACATTCCAAAACCATCTAAAAGTTATGAAAACAAAATAGGTTTTGTTTTCAAAACTTTTTGTTGTTATTTATTGAATTAATTGTATGATGTATGTATGATGTACACACATCTAAATTTTCATAGATAAATTTAGATGTGTGTACATCATACATAAATATGGCAAGTAAATATAGATGTCGTATTCGATTCGAGTCGATGTGTGTGTAGACTAAGTACATCTATATTTACTTGCCATATTTATTTCTACTTCTTGTCTTTTTTATTATTTCTCGTGTTCTATTCTTTACGTACAAGGGCCCTCGCCTCTCCACAGTTTTATAACCAACACTCAAAGGTTGGCTGGTATAGATCTCTTTAAGAAATATACCCGCCTTTGTACATCTATATTTTAAATGTTTTATGTATATCTATTTATGTCCATTATGTACAACAAAAATAGTACAAACAAATCTTATCTAACCATTAAGGACTCTGTCTGACGTTGCAATAGTTCAGGACTTAACTTTTTGTATACATGGTGTATATGGAGTTCAGTTGCTACTTCAAACAGCTGTGATCTGTTAGCTCGACTGAAAACACAACAGGCCGAAGATGATGATGAGCATTATAACTAATAATTTCTTGATTTTTATAACATGTAAAAAGATTTAATGTGTTTAATAAGACACCTCATTTCTCTTTTCTTAGAAGCGTAGATTCTGATTCCATATTTACCGCAAGATTTATAATGACCTCTCTTGCACTAAATTAGGTTTAAATACACAATGAGCACTAGTTTATTATGAAGCTAGTGCTCCCAGGTGCCGCGTCAAGTCAAGGACGACGCGACGCCGCTACTCGTCGCGACTCACAATAAAACAGCTTAATTGCGACGAGTTCCGCTACATTTTATATTACTCTTTACACTCCTTCGACCTTCAGATAACTATAAAAAGCAGGGCAAATTGTTTGCTGCTTTTATTTCATTTTTATGTTTCGCATCAAGAGATTCAAAGACCTACCCTATATACATAAAGTATCATTGCTTAACAAATAAACGAGAACATGATTGTCCAAGTTAAGAGCTCAACCGACGAGTTTGGACATTATCTAGATATCTAGAGGGTCATTAGTTCTCCGGAAAATGCTGTTATGCCAGTCATGTTCATAATTTTCATCGAGTTGGGAGAAAATTTAAAGAGCGCTCGTGTCTCCTGAGGAAATGAAGCGAAAGATTGTGCTACTAAATACCCCGGCGAGCCCGGCAGTTTCTCAAAACTATTTTAAATCGCTTGTAAGCTAGTTAGGCAGTTGAAATATGGCTCGGTTTGTTCGTTATCTGACTAATGAGGGTAGTTGCGGCCGCAATTATATAAGGTTGTAATGAATTTGAACAAAATCTATTCTTGTTCATCCGTTTCTATGAAAAACAACCGTCACTGGCTGATCTATCAACGCAGAGCTCGAACCACTGCTGCCCTGGACGTATCGGGTTCAAATTTTACATACAGGTAGGTACATGTACCGTAAGCATTTTTGAAAATTCTCTCGACATACTGGTATAATCGCGTACGATGGACCTAACGTCTGATATACTCGTAGCAGTTACTGCTAGGTATCTTGAACAGTGGTGCAAAGTATTTCCGAAATATTAAATATCACTAAAAATAGTCAAAGACTGATTTTTATTATTTAGAAATAATAGGTACGTAAGTTAGAAATAAGAAACAAAGAAAAAAGGCTCAGAGACTTATATAGAACGCCAGGTCTGATACGGCTAGTAGTATTGAACTTGTTGTTACACATAAGTTAAGGGGCACAGCGTGTTTAAGCTGCCCATCTGGGGAAGTAACACCACCTCACAGAATACCGTAGCCAAATAACAATTCCTTTGAGAGTTGTTGTGTTCCTGCGAGTGAGTTAGGTCACCAGGTTGAAAAGAGTTGCTGCATGGGCAGCGGGAGTAGCAGCGCGCGAGCACTATTTCATATTACGAGAGTTAAGAGGCGGGCCGTATGCTTGTTTGGCACCCGATGATTAGAATAAAAAAACCGGTTATCTAGCATTGATATTAATACTAGTACGAGATATCCCTTACTTACCAAAAATTCTAGATCTAAAAATCATTTCAACATGGAATAATTGCCAATAGTAAAACTTACAATACGTTTGTATACGTATACAAAGCAAGCTTTGTATACGTATACAAACGTTGTTGGGGTGTAAGTGGTTCATCAACATCTTTGAACCAAAGCCAACTTCACCTGCACGCGGTGCACCCTGCTGACTGACAAACGAAGCTCTGGCGAAAAGAGAGGTAGGGAGCGTAATTGTAAGCTACCCGACTGGTGAATGTACCTCCACCTCACAGAATACCGCAGCCAAATAACGGTTCCCGTTGTGTTCCTGCGAGTGAGTGAGGTCACCAGAAAGGAAGGAGATGCTGCAGTGGCAGCGGGGGTGGCGGCGTGCGAGCGATATTTTATGTTGTGAGCGTTAATATGGCTACGGTAACCGCTTCACATCAGGCGGGCCGTATGCTTGTCTGCCACCCGACGTAGTATAAAAAAAAAAAAAAAAAAAGCTTTATTTCCCTCTATTCCTTCGATACGTCATTCCAACAAATTGTGTCACGAACTCCAATTATCATGAAATACGTCATAAAAGTGTCAAATAATTCAGTTAGAGAGGCGGCCGCGCGACGGGCGTGTTTGTACACCTGAGCCCGGGCCCTGAGCCTAAACACATTTGCATGGCCACCGCGTCCGCCGCGCCCTCCTCCACATTTTTTACCAATCTAAGCCTACTTTAGCCTTTACTGTATATTTTTGTATTACCTTGAATCTTTGAAAGATTGTTTTTATTGCCATATAGGCCCTTGAAATTCAACTTGAATTGGTCGCATGGGCTGGGCAGCTTTTGGGAAACTTCGGCACATCCTCACCGCAGATATACCTCAAAGCTTGAAGACCGAAGTGTTCAATCATGTGCGTCCTCCCCGCTATGACGTACTGTGCAGACTTGGACGCTGACCATTTGGCTAGTTCACATACTAAAAGTCGCACAGCGAGCGATGGAGCGAGCAATACTTGGAGTTTCTCTAAGGGATCGAATCCGGAACGAAGAAATTTGACGGAGAACCAAAGTGGTCGACATAGCTCACAGCAAGTTGAAGTGGCAGCAATGGAAGATGGGGGAGAAAAGTCCTAGAGTGGAGGCCACGTATGGGGCGACGAAGCGTAGGACGCCCTCTCTCTAGATGGACCGACGACATGAAAAAAGTGACTGGTAGTGGTTGGATGCGGATATCGGAGGATCCCAAAATATGATGGAAAGCATCGGTGTAGGGTCACATTATGCCAGATCAGCGTTTTTGCCGTAGCGATCCGGCACAGTGTGTCCCTACAATCGGAAAAGACCTATATGCAGCAGTGGGTAGATACAGGCTGATGATGATGATGATGTATAGTGAGATAACTCTATTTGCATGACAACATAATATTCGTAACTAAATCTGAACTAGTAGAAATTCGTAAGTTAAAATTGTGCATAATATTTTTTTATGCTTTTTCTTGTAGACAGTTGACTTTATATTATCTGGTTTCGGTGAACTATTTTCTGATTTGATCAAAATCTTCACCTGCACGAGGTGCACCCTGCTGACTGAAAAACGAGGCTCTGATAATAGAGAGGAAAGAGCGTATTTATAATAATACGTAATACCTACGTGACTATGCAGCGGAAACAATGGCGAGCTCCCAGTTTTCGGTGACGTTCTGACCGCTATAAAAATAGATTTCAACCTTTCTTTACCCTTACAATAACTCATAGTGCAACATAAATATTATGCACGTACTTATAATGTACATATTAATTAAAGCTTGTTTTATATTAAAATTGTAAACACTAACGACGAATACTGTCCGTCTGTCCGTCAGTCGCTACAATGACAAGTTGCCATTGCTCATCGGAAACCTGTCATGGTGCAGGTTTTATTACATATCGGTGTTTCGAGATTATTCGATGTTTACCATACGATATTATCGATGATTCTCAGTCGATGAAGTTTCGACGAATTGAATGCATTTTGATCGGCTAACCGGAAAAAGGTCCTATTTTAACGAGTTGGGGCGAACCTTTTGCATTACTCCCAAAGATATGGGCTAATGTTCCCTCGGGCTATTTTTAAGTCTCATAAAAAAAACACTTTGTGCAATGACATTGATATTTTTTTTTATAATGTCGGGTCGGGCGGGTCCCAAACAAATGGCTTGCCGCTTACCTGATATAAAGCAGTTATCCTAGACTAATAGATGTTTGGAAAACAAGTACACCCGTTACTAACAAAGCATCATGCCTCGTAGCCTGGTAGCTTCACTCACTCGTACTTACGAGTGAGTAAATCTACCAGAACATGTGTCCTTAGATACTCTCTCCTCGAGGACATTATTACTTGGCTGTGGTCTTCTGTGTGACAATTTTTGTGATATTTTAATTAATGAAGCAAACATTGTTATTTATTTTATGATATGGCCTAATTTGATGTCGTGTTTTGATATTGCAGACTCACCTTTGTATCGCCCATGACAAATGCGTTAGCTAAGATTAACAGTCGTGAGTACTTAAACGACTAAGAACTGGCAATTTAATTGCAGTGCCAGTGATAAAAATTCTCGTAGAGATAAAAAGGTTTTTATACATCACGTCGCGAAAAAGCATCGATGTTTTTCCAAAGTGGACATCCCTAGCACTAGAGTCCTGTGTCACGGACACAAACTCGATACCCCAACATGTATTGAGTCGTTCTGCAGCGCTTTGTGTTCACCGTCGACATATTTTTGTTATTTTTACCGTGATTGGTCTGCCTCGGTCATAAGGACTGCCTTTATTAAAGTGTACGTTTTTAGATATAAACAGTAATGAAATATATTCATAATTTACTAGATAACAAATTGTCTGAAAAATATGTTCAAGAAACATATCGAAAATACTCTTAGTAGAAAGCCTCATTATAGAATTGATGAATACCTTAGACAACGACGTGTGGAATGAAATGATACGTCATATTTATTTTGCTTCTACTCGTAGATTTCAACCCACCGTACTACCAAAGGTACGGCCAGGGGTACTATATATCCTCAAAAACTTTCACATTTATAATATTAGAACTACGAGTCTTTATAGATAGACTTTTGGTCGAAGCCATCTGTCTAGACTAGACTAGATATCCCCAAACGTTTTTAATTCGTAGAAAGAAGTAGGTGAGATGGCGTAAGGGGACGCCATCTCACCTACTTCCGTACTTCCAGGGTACACCAGGTGCTGGTGAGGTTGACTTCGGTTCTAAATATGATACTGAGCCACTTACCTATGATAATTCAATAAATAAATATAAACCAACACATCCCAATGTTTTCTGTTTTTATCCCCATGTATCTGAAATCGTGTAAAATGTTGCTTAATACGCGGCCCAATTAGCGAGGCGCGCCGGCTGATTTCAGGCGAAATTCAATTTAGCCATGTATTTACAAAACGAGACACGGAAATGTGGCGCAGGCTTGCGTTTTTACCGCTCGCTTGTGTAATATACATAAGGTTTTACATATCAACTCGCAAACGTATCTACACGTTACATAAACATTCTGAAAATGCGGAAGTCAACTGGTAAAAGCTGCGAGGTTTTCTGAAGAGCATACCTTGGCCATTCCGAACAAATGCTGCCTCGTCAACTATTACGTAAACGAAGACTTCTGTGTAAAGCTATATAGGCATGTTAGAGTGGGACGTCAAACAAACTGTTCCAGATTTAACTCCGAGGCGAGGTGAGGTCGAGAGAGCGGCAGAGGGTGTCCATAATATACGTAAGTATTACGTATTCATCGCCTGGACTACGTATATTATACACACAGTTCATCCAGTCAAAGTTACACTGCAATTTTTTCTACAAAACTCAATATGTTTAGAGCTAAAGCTAGCCTCACTTGTGCATGGTGCCCCCTATCATTAGGCAAATCGAGAACCGGGTAGTCATTATGATCGCCAAGCCTAAGGAGGTGCTGAGTTTGTAGCCAGTGCGCGAGCAATACTTGTTGTATTGCGAGCCACTGTATAGTTACAGTTAGCTTGCTTGTCACGTCACGTCGACTCTGTATGTTTTATGCAATGTTATAAAAAAAATAAAGACAATAGGAAAGTTTCAAGGTGAACATGTTTTCTTACATAGACTAGACTATATGTCTCTTGTTTAACCCTGCCTTGCTAGTAATTGGACTATTATGTCTGAACAAAACTATTCCAATTTGTTAGGTACGTTTCCTATTGGTTTTGTCCTATATAGAACTAGGACTCTTACGTCGCAATCAAATCGACAAATGTATTCACAAAAAATTAATGGCATATTATTCACTCAGTATTCCTTAAAAATAAGTTTACCTTCTTGTTATAATATTTACGTAAATGGCGTAATATTACCCGTATAAATATAACAAGAACAGGCCACGCTTCCCTGGGCGCCGCCGCCCGCCGCGCTCCACGCCGGCTCGCTTAAAATAACCTTTATAAATAAGGTAAAATTATTGTCTACACATTTCAAGACAGCCAGGTAAATCGGTCTTTTATCCTGGAAGCCGATTATGCCATGTCGTCGTTATTGGGCCGTCGATTTCGGTCGTCTTCCGGTCCGCGTTCGTGATCGGAATGCACTCTGGCGCGGCTTATCCGGTCCGGTCCCGTCCGGTGAAAATTAACCGATTCACAGCGATGATAAATGCTAAATATTAGATATAGAATTAAGGTTTTTTTGTGCTCCTGAAAAAAGTAGCTAAACCATGATAATACCCATGTTTTCACCCTTCCTGAACTGAGGATCTAATAAATTAAATGTTATCGTATATTTTATATGTCAATCCAGGAGCCCTACCGCCGAAGCTGTAGCCGATTACCATTGGAATTTTTGTATGCGAAAATGAAATTATTGAAATTATTGCTTAGATTGCTGCTAATTATGTATAGCTCAGCTGGTAGAAACCCTGGAGCTGTACTGACTTATCTGAACATATTTGTCAATAACTTTAACCTCAGACCAATTTTTGGAATCATAAAATCCGATGGTAATCGGCTTCAGCTTCGGCGGTAGGGCCCCAGGTCACAGTCTATGTGTATGTCAAATTTCATTCTAATCAGTTCAGACCTTTTCCCGTACGTAGGATAATGAATGTTAATCATCTATTCCTTGGTATACGTATCCAATACGGTTTCTGTTGTGCGTTCTATTTTATTTTAACATCATATTTTATCCGGATGTCCTCGTTGCAAACTTTGTGACGTATTTGAATTTCAACTCATAATTTAAACAGTTTAATTATAATTTATTTCGATGTTCTCTTCATCAGCGGCATTTGGCAGCCCTGCCGCCCGCCCTCCGCCGCCGCCGCCGCCCGCCCGCTACGAACGCGCGTTATTGCCAAACTTTTCTCCGAAGGCATATTTCCCTCCTCTCGACATTGACATACATGCAAGTTGTATAAAAGTTTTTATGGATGATCTATGTGAGCGTTCGCGTCGATGGACGCAGCTTGCAAATGTACATATTTATGTACTACACAGACTTTGTATGTGTGTGATAATTATAACCTTCAGTGCACCTGCTTTTCTATCTCTCATGTTTTCACCCCATCGTCGTAGTAAACGTGATCTTAAATCACGAAAATAAATATTTTTATCTAATCTTATACTGAAATTTAGAGATTAAAAAACTAAACACAGAATCTTAATGTCAGTTTACGCACAAGACATCAAAATAAATTTAAAAAAATACTTTTCAATACAGCTCTTCTATGGACAACTGTATCGAAAAATAACTTTTTCTCCATTTAGATACAGCTTCAGCCCTGGATACAGGTATATTAACAGGTTGCAATGCAAATGCATTGATACATTTGTATTTTTTCTAATGACACGTTTTTTATAAGAAACTTTTGTTGAGTAGATTAAAAAAAATAGTTCCGAACAACAAATTTGGTCTTAAACTTGAACAACTTTTACTAAATGAAGTGAGCATGTTCATTTCATTTGGAAGTTGGTTAAAGGTCAGGTGTCGCTTCCACGCACGCCTAACCTTTATGTAAATTTAAAATTTATTAGCGTCCAGTAGTAGAAACAAAGCCGCAATCGGCGTATTCTCTTAGGACATTGATGCATTTAAATATTTATTAGTAGTCTAACAAATGTTTTGTATGTGTATACTGAAGTTTCCAACAACCCATAGTTTTATCCCTCTGCTGAGATTGGAGTCTCCTTTCAACGTAGTGTATTGTTAGAGATCGCCACCGAAGCTGACGCACACGCCTGACGACGAATGCCCCACCCTGCTCGTCGGCTATAAAAACGATTGCCGAGGACCGATTCGGGGATTGCCACTTTAGACGTCGTGCTGGACGGGCGTGCTGGGTGCTCTCTAGTTCGATTACTTTTTATTAGTTAGTTGTGTGATTGTATGAATAATCACGGTAACGGTTAATTTGGCTTCACAATTATCAAATTGTGTGTAGTAGATATTCTTTCTTTTAATATAACCGACTCTGATAGCCCAGCGGATTAGCAAGTTAAAGTGGCAGTGGGCAGGGCACATAGCACGGAGGACGGATGACCGATGGGGTCGAAAGGTTCTCGAGTGGAGACCACGTACCGGCAAGCGCAGCGTAGGACGTCCACCCACAAGGTGGACAGACGACCTCATTAAGACCGTAGGATCGCGCTGGATGCAAGCAGCTTCCAACCGGTCTTATTGGAGATCTAGAGGGGAGGCCTATGTCCAGCAGTGGACTTGCAATGGCTGAGATGATGATGATGATGATGACTCTGATACCTAATAGTACAATATATTTTTAAAACTTTCACGGTTGTTTACATCACTATTGTATGTACGATACATACCGCGATCGTTTATTACATTTTCCCGATATGTCTGCGACGTTGCAGACGCCGCCGTGGCGTGGTCGTGGGTCGCGGTAAGTCCCGTACATGCAATAGTAGGGTATAACCAGTCTGGTAACGTACATAACTCTATTAAACAGCTCAATTGCAGGTTAACGGAAAGCAGGGTTTCACAAAGACCATTAACTCTTTTAATGACAACAACCCGGGGCCCTACCGCCGAAGCTGAAGACGATTACCATCGAATAGTTTGATTCGAAAAATAGCTCTTACGTTTTAATTATTGACAAACATCTTCAGCTTACTCGGTACAGCTCCGGGGTTTCTACCACCTAAGCTAAACACAAGCACCATAAATATAAGCTGAAGTTTGTCACAATCAAACAATCCGATGGGAATCGGCTTCACCAAAGCCGGTGGGCTCCTGAACCGGCCTGCCTCCTTACCACCAACTCTTATTGCGATTCAATAACTGAACAGAATGCTTATTCATACCAATGAAAAAGAGACTCTATTTCAAATTGCACAGAGTCGCTTATTCATTGGTATGAACAAGCATTCTATTCAGTTACTTAATCGCAATAAGAGTTGGTGGTAAGGGGCGTCTGATACGTGGGCTACAAAATATAGAGGAGCTCAAGATGAATAAACCAATCTATACTCAGGCTATGGTGAACGTTATACGTTAACGTTCTTCTATATATAGTGTCTAGAACAATCTCATCATCTGTCGGTCTATCCGTGCTAAACTTTATAACCACTTAACTTTGATCAAATTTAATATGATAGCGAAGGAAAAAAGGACAGGCTACATACACTTCCCGAACACGAGTGGAGCCGCTATCGCAAACTAGTCTCTATTGAACTGCGTTATGTTAGATCATATATCATGTTGCACGCTATGCATACACTGTAACCGAGCCCCGACCTGGCGGTCCACCAGCAACCCGACGATGTCCAGACGGCCGAGCAGAGCGTCGCGGGCGGCGGCGGCTTCCTCGTACCACACGAAACTAAACAAATATGCCAGAGTATATATAGGGTTGTCAATAGAACAATGCTCAGAGAATCGGTATCGGCGGACACAGAATCGGTGTCGGTCATATCCACCGATACCGATTCATAAGTAGTAGTTTGAAAAAACTATTCATTTACTTGTATGTATCATGCATGCACCATACAGTAATACTCGCAGTATTTCTATACTCTCTTATTTACTTCTATATACTTTTTAATTATTCTCTCCTCATCTATATATATAAAATTCAAAGTCCTGACTGACTGAGTGACTGTCTGATATATCAACGCACAGCCCAAACCGCTGGGTCTAGGGATTCCAAATTTGGCACGTAGGTTCCTTATGACGTCTAGGGGACTACTAAGAAAGGATTTTTCAAAATTCTTTCCCTAAGGGGATGAAACGGGGGTCCAAAGTTTGTATGGGGAAACGAGATTAGTTGGACTATTTTATCCGAAACTTTACACGAGTACTTCTATAGATAAATGAGTAAACACGTGTTTCAGAATTTTTCAATATTCAACCCCTAAAGTCTGAAAAACGTCATGGGTATTGTTTTTATAGTTTATCGGGTCGCTGATTACGAAAATAACAACTATTATCTAATCAAACATAGCCGACGTGACAAAAAGTCGCCCCTGTGGGGGTGCGATGGGATGGAAATATCTAAAATGGGGTGAAAAAGTCTGAAAATCATGATAAGTATTGTTTTTATGGTTTATCTGGTCACTGATTATGAAAATAATAACTATTTTCTAATCAAACGTACCCGACGTGACATAAAACCCCCCTGTGGGAGTGTGTTATGGGGTTGAAATGTCATAATATCAATATGGGTGTTGATTCTATGGTTTTCTGGGATGTCAATTACGAAAATGGCATCGATTTGAAAATGTAACATAGTGGACAAGAAATCACTTAAAAGGATTTTTCAAATTTTATCCCTAAATTCAAAATTCAACGCTTAAAAGGGTAAAATGGGTCCCGAAAGTCTGAAAAACGTCATGGGTATTATTTTTATGGTTTATCGGGTCACTGATTACGGAAATAACAACTATTTTCTAATCAAACTAGCTGACGTGACAAAAAGTCGCCCCTGTGGGGGTGCGATGGGATGGAAATATCTATAAGGGGGTGAAAAAGTCTGAAAATCAACATGGGTATTGTTTTTATGGTTTATCGGGTCGCTGATTAGGAAAATAACAACTATTTTCTAATCAAACGTAGCCGACGTGACACAAAATCCCCCCTGTGGGGGTGCGATGGGCTTGAAATGTTATAATATCAATATGGGTGTTGATTCTATGGTTTTCTAGGACGTCAATTACGAAAATGGCATCGATTTGAAAATATAACATAGTGAACAAGGAATTATCTAAAAGGATTTTTCAAATTTTACCCCTAAGAGAGTGAAGCTGTGGTTCAAAGTTTGTATGGGGACACGAGTTTGGTTAGGCTATTTTATTCTAAATTTTACACGAGTACTTCTGTAGATAATTGACTAAACACGTGTTTCATGATTTTTCAAAATTCAACCCTTAAAAGGGTAAAATGGTTCCCAATAGTCTGTAAAACGTCATGGGTATTGTTTTTATGGTTTATCGGGTCGCTGATTACGAAAACAACAATGATATTAAAATTCAACGTGGCTAACGTGACCATCATCTCCCATTGGGGTGCCATGGGGTTGAAATGTCTAAAATGCGGTCAAAAAGTCTGAAAATCGTCATGGGTATTGTTTTATAGTTTATCGGGTCGCTGATTATGGAAAAAACAACTATTTTGTATTAGTTATTAACACAAATTTTGTATTAGTTGTTATCCAATACAAAGTTGAAATGCCATAAGGCCATAATACCAATATGGGTGTTGAATCTATGGTTTTCTGGAACGTTAATTACGAAAATGGCATCGATTTGTAAATATAACATAGTGGACACAAAATTAGTTAAAAGGACTTTTCAAATTTTACCCCTAAGAGGGTGAAACGGAGGTCCAAAAATTTTATGGGGAAACGAGATTAGTTGACTATTTTATCTTAAACTTTACACGACTACTTCTATAGATAAATGAGTAAATACGTGTTTGTCCCGAATTTCACGCGAGCGAAGCCGCGGGCGAAAGCTAGTAAAATAAATAAAATTTACAAGAGCCAACAAAGAAACAAATCGCTTGGCAAGAAACAAATTGACCCTTCCGCGGCGAAAAAAGAAAACAGTACGATGTGAAAATTAAAACACGCAATAATAATAATATCTACCAGAGCAGAATGTATTAGTTTGTGATGACATAACAAAATAATACATTCTGCTCTGTTAGATAGTGGACAAATCAGTACTTAGAATATCAACAAACTCAATATTATTCTTTGCAAAGGTTAACATGTTTGTAGCAGGTAAATAGCATGTTTTTAGGGTTCCGTACCTCAAAAGGAAAAACGGAACCCTTATAAGATCACTTTGTTGTCCGTCTGTCTGTCTGTCTGTCAAGAATTTCTATGTCGAGAATGCGTGGAGGTATCAAGCTGAAATTTGAACTGTATACTCAGGTCTACGGTCCCATGAAGTTAAAAAAAAATCAAACTGCTAAGTTTACGTAGAAAAAAGTTACGGCCGTTTATTCAGCAAAAAACGCATATTTCGACACACTCAAAGGAATCAAAACCTATAGGGTACTTCCCGTTGACCTAGGACTATGAAATTTGGCAAGTAACATCGTTATAAACTACAAGTACAGGAATAAATCTCAAAACTATACATTTGTAAATAGATCTTAAAAAATAGGGGGTCTATATTTTTTATAGGGTGTCGAAATTTCAAATTGAAACTACTAGTTCAAATGGTATCATATGAAAGGGCTTGATGTACACATTGCAAAATATATTTTATTTATTTTTTTCGACGCATTATTTCTTATTTATAATGAAAAATATCAAATTTAAATAATGATACTACGTACCTACGGAACCCTCGGTGGGCGAGTCCGACTCGCACTTGTCCGGTTTTTTTTATATTCTTCTATTCGATATACTACTATTATTTCTCTATTTGTAAATTCACACCTCGCACACATCCCTGGCGGCGGGGCAGTCTCAACACAACAGATGTACAAATGGACAGCAAAAATAAATAAATTCAGTGTTCGTTGCATCGGTTTATCGCGTCGGTAACGCTCCGGTGTTATATTTGTGTGCTGTAAAGATTCGGTGAATTCCAGCCAGCCCACCGTTGTTCGTTGCGGTTGTCTTGTTATTGACTCTACGAGGGTATGGCGTTTACCGGTTTTTGGTGAAGTATTCAGTTCCGAATTCAGACGTCAAACAAAATCAATCTCACAAAATTAGGATTCTTCGCAAACATAATATCATCAATATCAAATATTTTTTGGCCATGATCTCAACACTATATATGTAGTTAGCTACACATAGGTAACCAAAATTGAATAGTGTGTTTCTTTGGGTTAATTAGTTAATCATCGGAACATCTAATTCAATTTTATTGAGATTGATACTGGAAGGTAAAGGAGTTTATATGGCATGGGATATTTTTTATCCCATAAACATTCTGAGTTCCTGCATAAATTCCTGCAATAAACATTATTAGAACTGAAAAATAAAAAATATTTAACCATGTGGAAGAAGTCGACGGAAATAGTTTTAATAAAATTTAAATATTTCCAAAAAATTTACTCTACCGTCAACGAAATATCCTGAAACGAATTTAGTAACATTTTTATATGTTTGAGTGAGTGAGGACATCACAAAGAAAGGATAAAGGAGATAGGCTGGCAACGGATCGGCGATCCCTTGGTGTTGCTGATCTCCGTGGGCGGTGGTAATTGCTTTCCATCAGGTGACCCTCATACACGTTTGCCCCCGTCTCATATAAAAAAAGTCATCTGATCGACGCCGAGGTTATAACAATCTTCAAACACACTTGTTTGAAGATTGTTATTATTATTGTTGGCTGAAACCAACTCTTTTTGAAGTAAGTAAATAGGTTCATATTTTATTATAAAGTACACCATTTTTATTACCATTTATTTTTTTAAACTATTAAAATTTTAAGAGGTTAGATTTAATATTTATTTATTTCTGGTGAAAATGTGAAAATCAATGTAGCGGATTTTGTTAAAAGTGATATTCTCGTTACTAGTTCGTGTTGGAATTTCGCATTTTTCTTTTTACTAGAAATGTTTGGAAAAAATATCGCGCAGCGCTCGAGTGATCTATCCAATATGCATATTTGGCCTAGATTGACGCCGGACGGCGGACGACGGACAGCGGACGTCGGACGGACGGTGAGTCGTCCGGCACGCATTGACGAAGGTTCGATCCCACGTCCGCCACATTGTCAATTCACTGACCTCGCGTAATATATAGGTTACGGCGACCAAACTCGCTCTCAATGAGATCCCACACAATGATACTAGAGAGATTGTGAAATGGTACTCCAACGCGTCATTCACAGTGCGAGTATTGTCGCCAAGCACCGCCTTTTGTCTAAATCGTGTTTACGCAACGTATGATACTTTCACAATGTATCAAACATCTTATCAAAACAACCTTCCAACCATAATGGCAGTTCACCATCAACAGTGAATTCATCTTCACACGTTGAAACGCAACTATTTGTTGAGTATTGTGTGGTTTAGAGGAGTTTCTCACTTAGCAAACTCTCAAGTTGTGAGGTAATTCAAGAGATAGTGTCTAATCTTCTAATAATAGGGTTCTTTAGCGATCTTACAAAGGGAGTTGTGATCGAACACCATCTGACAAGTACGCTTGTTTGTCATCTCAGTCTATATCATATATCTCAGATAGATTCGGAGCAAATTGGATGTGTATGATAGTCGGACGTATATTTCAGAATCCTTAAAAAAAATATTCATATCACTTGAAGCACAAACACTACTACAAACAATAAGTCTTGTATATATTAGTACAATGACGCCAAAATGGTTCCAACTCCCCCAGCCCCAGTAGCCCCAGCGCTGGTTTTAGTAGGAATTAGAATCATCACGGCGATTGAACATACACCCCCATAGAGTTCACTAAACATCCCTGTAGAAAACACTATCTGAATGATTCCATCATAGATCTGGCATTTGAGATAAAACAAATTGATCTTACAATATGTATGGTAAAAAATCACCACAAATTTCCCCCATGATGAAACCATGCAGTCAATACTCGGTTGTAGAGCCTCAGTTCCAACAAAATTAATTACAACAATATTAAAAGTCATAGTGGACGAAAAAAAAACATTATTATACAGTTTCAATTATTTATCATAGCATTTAATGAAAACTTTATAACCTATAAAGAAATTATTGCTCGCAGCATCGTCAATGTATGGTTAGCAAAGTGTTCAACATCCTAGTTCTCGTTCCGCTGGCGTAGTTCAGCGGCATTAAAGCTTACAAGCGACTTGCACTCATCTCGCCGTAACAAGGTTATGTCCTGGCAAATGTATAAGACGCAGTAGATTCGGTTTATAAAAGCAGATGTTTGAAACAGCTTGCATAGGAACTTCATTTGTAGCACATCGGTCCTACTGTATCTTTTGTACCGACATTCTTTTTAACTATTTCTTCTTCCTGTTTGGAGACAGCTTCTGCGCCATCTTCAATTTAGTATTTTTTTAGCACATACTGAACTTCAACAAACTGGTCAGTTTCTCTCCTACTTCCCAGTACATTTTCATCTTCATTTTCACCTGTTACTTGTTAGGAACCGACCGTATCCATGAAGAAATGTTCCATTTTGGATCAAAGACTAATCTATATGTCAATTAGCTCATAAAAGTTTGATACGAAGTAGCGAACTGATTTTAATATCGGAAACAGCTGTAGCAAAGCAAACAAGGAAGGAACTGGTACGGGGTGGCTGGCGTGCGAGCGATATTTCATGTTGCGAGCGCTTATATGACTACAGTTACCGCTTCACATCCACCATAACCGCACACAACTAAATGACAATTTCTTTTTGTTTTATTTTGCTGCTAGTTGAGCAATATAAATCAGAAATATAATACGCACTAAAACGTAGTATAAAAAAAACGCAGCAAGTATACCTACATTGATATTAAAATTCGTGTATATCTGCTCGTCCCAAAGTTTGTTATCTGGTAGAGAATGCTATTAGCATCAAGGCCGCCTATGTATCCTTGACTTGTGAACAAAGTTTAAATAAATAAATAAAATATTGAAAAATATATCGTAATCAAAATACACTGCTTTAAATATTAGTGATTATTATCTTCTTGTCAAAACACACTTACTGCATCCTATATTTCTGTCGGTTGTGCGCCGCTGCTAACTATGAAATAACTACCGCCGCGTTAGTAGCTCGTCCTCATTACTGGCTGCTGAGTCGTAACCCTCGCTTTATATAGTTTTTTTATTAACAGCGTTAGGATATTGCTTCTATCTATCTTGGATCGTAGGCTAGAGGCGACGACCTGAAGAATATGACATGTGGCTTATGAAAAGTGTACTTATAAAGTTCAGAACTGACATTAGCATCTAAGACAGCTCTGGCGAAAGAGTAGGGCGCTGTCCAGGCTCCAATTAAATCAGTGGTATTAACCAGCGGCACCCCTGAATATAATCGGAACTCTCATTTGGTTCTTATTCAATAGTAGCTGGCCTTCAGACTGAGAACGACAACTTCCTTAAAGGACAACTTCCTAAAAGGACAACTTCCTAAAACGACAACTTCCCAAAACGTCTCTTCCAAAAAAGTCAATTTCCGAAAATGACAATTTCCAAAAATGACACCTTCCGAAAATGACAAATTCCGATTCATTGCACATTTCAGAAAATTACGAGCCTTTTTACTAGTTTATTTGACTTTAGTGAATTTTACTGACATTCATTTACGCTTTGGACGGACTAACGGCTTGCACGCGTTTAATAACAGCCAGTAAATCCAAACTACGCCGAATAATTACACGCGCTTTGTTTGTGTACGTTTGTGTATTTATGTGTACGCATTCGGCTGGTCAACGAACTCCACGTGGACGTGTACCCGGTGTGGCATAAACAAATCTCTGTGTGGTATGTAACTATTACCCGCTGCTGAGATGTAGACGTCCATAAACGTTACTAGCAACGATATTGCATCACACCGATGACGTAATGACAGTTAAACCAGGTTCATATACAAGCCAGGGTCCAGGTCTATACTGCTGATGGTTTACTCCATTAATTCCCAACTTTACATCTCTGACACACCCTGACTCACTCTATCGTCGAGTTTTCCCAAAGACCAAGAATTCACTAAGAGATTCCTCACATAGTGGGAAATTCCCATATCCATGATAGTCTGATTTGACAAATAACTTTAAGCAGTAGTACTTATGTCCGGGTTCCCTCGTCTGTAATAGTCATTTTCTAGTCCACCTAGATCTCATCTCCACAGCTCATTTAATTTCTAACATTCTTTACAATAGTTCCAATAGCTGCCGAGATATAATAGTCACAGAATTAATATGTAGTATGTCAAAGGTTTGTTATTCCATTGATATAATACTGGAACCACGTTGGCTCCATATTCCCGCGTACGCATATCATATTGAGTTAAAGGTAAGAAGAATGTTTTAATTTTCTATTCAAAGTTTTGTTGGTATTTGGTTGCATATTCCATGAGTTGGAGATATTTTCCCGTTTGATATTTCTCCTATCTTTTAGAACCTGGTTCGCTAGCCGATTCCAAAGAAGGTGCTCCCACCATATGACGTGGATAGCATGTTACTGTTTCAAAACTCATAAACCCAACATACCTATTCGCAATCATAGAATTTCGCTGAAGAAAGATTTACAGGCCACACCACATCATCGCCGGCCGATTCTAAATTAATGGAATCCATTTCTTTCATTCGCATCAATATATCAGCGAGTCGGTATTAAGAGTCGGTGCGTCTGGTCGGCTCTGCGTATCTGATATCAGCAGGAAGCAGCGTAAATCATTCCTCGTGAGACTCATTAACTGATCTAATTGAACCGAGGTATTTGAGCCACTTGTATTTGTGATTGTATCTAGAAATTTATTGCTTAAAGGAATGCAGACTAGTTCGACGCTCGATACATAAGGACAATTAAATAGGTATATAATAACCGCATTGTTTCTACAGCCAATGTTATCAACTACACCATTATCTTATAAATTACTACTAGCGACCTGATCCTATTTATCGTAGCGTGATATTATATAGCCTATAGCCTTCGTCGATTAATGGGCTATCCAACACTAAGATTTTTTTTTCAGTTGACACCAATAGTTTCTCGGATTAACGCGTCTGTTTTTTATTAATCTATGCTAATGTTTTAGTATAGATAGATGAATTCTGAAAAATGGTAATACGTATTTTTTTTAGTTTAAGTACAAAATTTCTAGTCACAATATAATGTTCGTGTTACACACCTCATACAAACTTTCAACCTTTATTTTGCATTATTAGAGATTGAATTTCTAAAAAAAAGTTCGTGTATTGTCAACGACACCACCGAACCACACCACTGTGGTGTCGTTTACAAATTTTTTTAGGTTTAAAGGTTTTGGAGAGAACGAACACTTAAAAACATATTTTAAACAGGCTTTTTCAAAAAATATAAGTAATTATAACACAAATAGCAAATGAGGTTAAAAAAAGTTATCGTGAAAAAAATGAATAGTAATTGTATAATATGAGGTATAGATATTTTAATTTAGTTTTGATACGAAGTTCTGTTATGATTAATTTTATTTTGTTGTAAAGACAATTATTATTACGTTTTACGAATCCATTGAGGACTCGCCCAATTTCAGCAACTAATACTTAATATCATTAAAAATTTAAACATAACGAATTGTTTTTATCCGCTCACGTGCTTGCGTCATTTAGCCGTGCAGCACACATTACACATCACTAGTCGGCAGTGGTGTTGTTTAGTGGTGTCGTTGACAATACACGAAAAAGTTTCTTATTTTATTTATTTATTGGTTGCTTATACCATACTAATAGGAACCTATTGTTCAAATTTCATAATTATATTATTCGGAAATTTCGGCTTTAAATTGTGAATCAGTCAGAGTCACGGCAAAAAGGGCTACCTCTTAAAGTTAAAGTAAAGGGATGGATGGACCAAAAAGCTGAATTTATATCCAGAGTTGTAAAATAATTACAATTTATAGTTCTTGTTATTAAATCCTCTATGAGAGGAAATGATTGTGATTGAGGTATTATTATTTTATTTAAATCTCTGAAGTCTATGCATAGTCTGCTTTTCTTTCCTTCGTCCCTTTTAAAAGCTAAAGTAACCGGTGCCGCAAACGGACTGTAAGATTCCTCAATCAATTCATGTTTTAATGGTAGTGAGATTTGATTTTCTATTTCTATCTTGTCTTGGACTGAACATCTATTGTTAAATAATTTCAATATATACTGAATAACTTTCTAAAATTCCACATAGACACCAACTCTATGTAATAGATAGACGATAAACCTTGCTGATAACGGATTACAACTATTATCCAGCATTAAACCAATTATATCCATGTTCGTGCTGGCACTAGGGTTGAGTGCGTGTTTGATTTTATTATCATATTTAATATATCGACCACCGCGGCACGCCTGATAATACATATTTCAGTACTAAGTAACTACTCACCACAGTGATGTATTATGTTATTTGTTCATGCATATACTGCTCCATATACATATAGTCTGACGAGCCTATATAACGAGAGATATAATGTATATGTATATATATCTATAGAACGATAGAGATATATATAAAGAGAGAGAGAGAGAATGGCTAGCAATGGCTACTTTAACTCCGAGGTCGCGGGTTCGATCCCCGCACAAGACAAACATTTGTGTGCATGCACATATCTGTTTGTCTTGGTCTGGGTGTTTTCTATGTATAAGTATGTATTTACAATAAAACTATTTATGTACATTTATAAGTTAAAAAACGTCTAGTATCCATAGTACTATCTATGGCTTCTGGACTTTTTTGGGTGCTTAATTTGGGATTAGATGGAATGGAATATTGTTCACATCTCTCGGCTGGTGCCCCAGTACTTACTTGCTCCATTTGACCGCATACAACGAAGAGCTGTTCGAATCGTCGGTGACCCAATTATTTCTGATCGGCTGGAGTCTCTCTCTACACGCAGAGATGTTGCATCTCTTGGCGTTCTATATAAATAATACCACGGGGAGTGCTTGGGTGAGCTATTTGATTTGATACCTGCCACTGAGTTCCACTATCGTCTACTCTACACTACTCGCCAAAAATTGAAATTCCATCCACATCATCTTGATATTTGGCGGATCTACTACAGGTCGCTTTTAAGACATTTTCTACCACGAACTGTGAAGTTGTGTAATCAACATGCTGATATTCCGAAATAAATACGACATGGGAGCCTTCAAGAACAGAGTCAATATTTCCCTTAAAAGGCTGGCAACTGATCGGTGGCGACCCCTTAGTGTTGCTGATTTCTATGGGCGTATGGGCGGTGGTGATTGGTTTCCATCAGGTGACCCACATGCAGTGCTTGCCCCCCTCTCATATAAAAGAAAAGAAATAAATATAACGCTGAGTAAATTGTCTAGAAATATTCAAAAAAAATATATAACTGCACCCCGGCCATCACGATCACGATCACGATGCTCGCGACTTCGTCCGCGTGGAAATTTTGATGTGGCTTGATCAATCAATATGTAATCAATAAAGGCGATGTGTACATACTGCACGCTTCGGAGCTTTTCTTCGATTTCGGAGAGCACCTTAAGCTGTCGATCCCGGTTGTATCATTAGATGACAGTCGGACTAGATGATAGTCTAGATGAAAGCCGAGTCTATAGCTTGCGTGGGATGAAAGTACTATCCCTTATTTAACTTTTACCAGCAGCTCAATTGGCTTCTGATTAGGCAGCGTCGGAACATCAATATCTTCACTTTTTTGTTTAACATTATAAATTATTAATACTCTACTTGTATCTTCGAGTAGGGTTCAACTTTCGTGATGTGGATGAGCGATTCCGTCTCAGTGGTGAGCCATTATTAGTTACAACCACCTGTAGAAACAACTAACAACCTATTTGATTCTTTTCAACATGTAAGCAGCAGCTGTGAAACAGCTGCTGCTCGTGTTTCTATCCAGTCAACTCAGTTAACGCTACGCCCAACGATTTTATTATTTTGTCTGATCAATGCCTTAGATTGATGAGGGAGAGGGGTGTGATGACTGAAACCTCGGACCTACCGAATTATTTTTTAGCTTTTAGTACATAACTTTCAATAAAACCATTTAAATTAAAAATGTATCTTTTCATAATTTTTATTTTCAAGTTTTTAGTCTATAATTTCATTACATAGTACTTCTCATTTAATTAAGTTTAGATTTGACTTTTGTCATTATTATTATTATTTTTTACTTTTAAATTTGTCTTGTATTAATGTGATACCCATATTGAAAATTGAGAAAATATGTAACCGCCAACCGGCCATTTTGTTGACGGCCATCTTGGATTTTTTTATAATATTCATCGTGAGCTGTGTTCTACTAGTCAAGCTCTTTCATTTGATACCCATATAGTGGTAGTCGTGACAAAATGTGTAAACCACCATTTTGTACCGGCGGCCATCTTGGATTTTCATTTTTTTTTTCATGTGAACTATGTTCTACTAGTCAAGCCCTTTCATTTGATACCCATATTGAGTAATCTTGGATTTACAATGAAACAGAATTTATTTAATTGTGTTGTCACCAGAACTAATGGTGTGTACCAAATTTCAATTACTAGATTTGACCCAAAAATATAAACAAACAAATAAACAAACAGGTCAAGCTAAATAACACCGTTTAAAAAGATATCGATTGTAATATCGCTTTTCTCAAATGACTGCTCACCATCTTTACAATCTTTTTAATCCAAACAAAATATAAATGAAAGGTAGTAGTGAAATAACAAGCAACATAGTCATACTCACCGGCAGGTCGGTCCGTGCGTCCTCCGTAATCTTTAAAAGGCCGTAAATCCAAAGTATCCAAACTGTCAATATCCCAATAGTATTTCTGAACCCAGGTATTGTTTAACATATTTGTTTGAGTAAATCCAGGTCGAGCCCCGAAATAAGCGGATTAGAGAGGTCCCTCGTCGCGGCCGAGCCCGTACAGCCGGACGCACGGGCTTATACTCAAGTCCCTATCTATACTAGGCTGTAGTAGCACAAAATTTACTACAATATCTTTACCTATACATCTATATATCCATGTCTATATATAACAAAATCGTAGAAGTTCCTTGTTCCTGTATATGACAAGACCGCTGGTCTAACTTAGTCTTGGTCTGGGTGTTTTCTGTGAAATAAAATGCAATAATTTCTATAGCCACTGGGCCATCGATCTCTTTGTTGAAGTTTAAGTATAATTATCAGTTATCTAGTACCCATATTTTTTTATTGGGACATGATATGTGGCAGTCAGCGCCTGCCTGATGGGCCGTAGGATACCGGAGTCCAGGAATGGAAGCGACAAAATCACACGTTTCATGTCATCTCGTCGCGTCCAATAAAAGTCACGGTCTAGAAGGTGCTTCTTCATATTCCTTTTGAAGGACCCAATACTGTACACATGAAATACAGGAAATACTAAATATTCCACCGGTCAGTGATTCAGTAGAGAAAAGATTGGCTGCATCTTGGCGAGGTAACGGGTAGATGTTTTCAACTGCATGAGAATGTGCACGCTGAGATTGATGGTAGTTCCGGTATTTAAACGGAGAAGGACTAATAAGGTCGTAGAGCTCTGCTGAACATTCGCCGTGGTTGTTCATATTCCTCCTCCATAACTGAATACTCTGTCATACACGTAGAGCCGGAAACCTGTTAGCTCATTAAAGCCTATTAAATGGAACTGAGTAGTTTAACAATCAGATAGATAATAAATATAACTAATAATAACAATACATACAAAAGGCGGTCTTATAGCTAATTTAATTTGGTGCAAAATAAATGAATGAAAAAAATATGTAGCATGTAACTTGCCGCATCCCTAGGTAAGATTTATCAATTTAAACCACATTTGAACAATAAATGAGAATGTAATCAAAATGTATATATATATATAGGAATAACGAAATAAAAACATATTTGTATACACGTTAATGCATTATGCATGTATTAAGTGATAATAGCAAAGTACCACATTTAATTTACACATAAATCGAATAGCGAATGCACAATGCGAACATATTCAATGAAAACTATTTAACTCGCAGCAACACCGCCCCTGATTCGTACGCAGACTTTCGAAAAACCATTTTGTGCTCAATTTAAATGAATATATGATTCGGTTATTGCTTTTCATTCATAATAATAGCCGCGATAAACTTCATTCGACAAAAGATATCTTGATGCTTGAAATATTAATGTTTTTGATTCGCTGAATGTTGAATTTTAAAATTTAAAACAATGACAGTAGTTACCGTTGTATTATATAAGTACTTTAATGTTATACGAAGTTAACTGATAACATTGTGGATAAAACTACTTCATTTTCGTAGATAAATAAACTAAGCATCATAAGACCATTTACGAGTACGTCGGTTAACCTTAAAATTAATAAAGAAATATTTTGATCACCTCGATATATTGAGCTGCCGCTTCTGTCGATTCTCACAAAAGGGAGACAGCATGAAAAAACATTAAGGAATGAATTAACTTTTTAACTAAACAAAAACTTTACTTTTAATTTTAATAGTACAGGCTTGACGTATTTATTAGGATATTAGCATCAGGGTTAGTTAAATACCATATCACTCCCGCAATATTACGCCAAATTATTTTTAGATCAGGCAGAGCGCCTGTGGAAAGCTTTACCAGCTGAGATCAGGAATGACCGACCAATCCCTAGCTTCTTTCATAAGTCTCGGTAAATATGAACCTTTAGTTAATTGTAATTTCATTTTACTCTTTTTTATTTCTGTTTATATATTGTGCAGAGAGATGTTGACCTGGTAAAACAAATAATCAAATTAATAAATTCATTAAAAAAACATGGCATTTGCAGAGGCGAGTCCAATCCACACTGTAACCACTGCGCTTCCTCGTAACAGAAATTAACAGCGCAATAATATTCTGGTCCAACCGACGCATTGTGTTGCCACGGGCGGACATGAACCAAATTTTAATACTTGAAAGTAAATGAAAAATATTTTTTTTACATGTAAAATGAATATATATGTTATTAGAACTTTACTTCATCATCATCATCAGGTAATTTTAGTCTCCACTACAGGAGCACGACCCTCTCTTATCCGTCTCAGACAGAAGGAGTATTTGGCCTACACTCCCCACGCTGGCCAGACGTGTTGGGAAGGATATCAAAAACTAGAAGAAATCACTTGTCAAAGTACGGCATCGATAACAACGGTTATGCGAAGCGAAATCTTGGCGTTGTTCAATTAAACACAATTCTATTATTTATACAGTCACCAACATGGATTTAGGACTTCAAGGTATTTTCCTTTAAAAAATATAATGGTGTTTTTTTTTTAAGTTAGATATGTCTAAATTTACAGCGTAGTTAAAACTAACGAATAAAAATGAAATTTTAAAAAGTTTGCATCGCTAATTAGTATGTTCGCGACGGTACTTAACGTAAATAATCTTCAGACTTCGTACTATTAGACTGTGGTAACAAATGTTGCTACGACATGCCGCCCCACGTTGTTATCGTCATTTCTTTATCGTAGGACGCACGCTCGAATTTATTCGTTGCGAACCGGCTATTTACAAGATCAAGGAGGCAACAAGCATACAGACAGGAAAACCTGGACAGGCAATATCATTCCACAACTTGGAATCGAACAGTTCGCGAGCATTTGAATTCTAATATGGTGAGGACGTTTTTAATTTCGCCTATAAATAATAATAAATAAATATTTCTGGACAATTTACACAGCGCCATCTAGTCCCAAATTAAGCGCAAAGCTTGTGTTATGGGTACTAGACAACTGATAAATGTACTTGAATACATTTTTTTTTGTAAATACATACTTATCTACTATATAAAAATAAGTCGGGTTTTCCTTCCTGACGCTATAACTCCAGAACGCACGAACCGATTTCCACGGTTTTGCATTCGTTGGAAAGGTCTCGGGCTCCGTGAGGTTTATAGCAAAAAAAATTCTGGAAAAAAATTGAAAAGAAAAGCGGGAAAATCTTTTTTCACATACAGCGCCATCTCTAAGGAAATGGATGGAAACGAAAAGATTGAGCCACTGCGAAGCGTGGTCGGGCCGCTAGTAATACATAGAAAACACCCAGACCAAGACAAACAGACATGCTCATGCACACAAATGTTTGTCTTGTGCGGGAATCGAACCCGTGACCTCGGAGTCAAAGTAGCCATTGCTAACCATTCGACCACCGAGCTCGACATATATTAATAAACTAGCTGTGCCCGCGACTTCGTCCGCTTGGTTGTGAATGTGGATGTGAATATCGATGTGGTCACGGATGTGGATATGTATAAAAATTACAACAACGCTTCTCTGTACACGACATTAGATATATTACCGTCGATGTTAAAAGCATATACTCGTAGCTTTGATCATCGTTTCTGGGATCGCTCACGCGCGATAAAGCCACATAAAGCTGACCGTGCGAAAAACAGCTAACAATTAAATCCACACTCGCAGCTTTCTGCGTTTGTCCTTGAACTTTGGTAATGGTCATTGCATAGCATAGGCTTACTGGAAATTGGCCCCGTTTGAAAGTAAATGGGCAATTATTGGGTATTAAAGGAATTCGAGGTATGAAAACACTCTCTCCAGCTCCACATCCCGTTAAAGCCTCTGCCTTTATGTCATATGGCTGCTAATTAATAACTTTTAACCTGGTACCATTGCAAAGTTCTGGGGTTTTAGATTTCTAATCAGCATTATAGGTACCTCGACTTTTAAATTTATCTTGTGAGCCGGCAATCCTGAGGCCCTAAGGGATTCTAAAAATTCTACCGGATAGTTCGTATATTCTGCGTCTTCCGTTACCCTGTTAATAGAAACACACTCTACACTATCCCCCGAAACACAATTTAAAATTTCAGCATTTATTGCTGCCACTTAATCATTGCGCGGAGTTAAAATAACTCTTTCGCATAACCAGAAGTTATCGTTGCTGGCTATTTGCATTGCGTTTCCATATACAGAGTGTTATACTGCAACAGGAGCATTATACCATCCACGATGTTCTGTTGCAGGACGTCTATCAGCCTTAATGACAACTTTGTAGTCGTTATTTTGACTTCGTGGGATAGAGTTAAAACTTCTGATATACGGATTTACTGATGTAACATAATTTTGAAGTTGAGATATAAGGTTGATGTTCAGATTTGGAAAAAATCCTAAAGTACCTACTTACATATATTTATTTAATTAACGTTTCCTTAAGAAAATTTAACTGAAGAGTTATTGTATAAATTATATTATTTTTTTCCGTGTTTCTTTAAATCGATAAAACAAATTTTATTTATGGAATCGAATGAAATTAAACAATGTATACATATCAAAATTTAATTATTATTTGTTTAGTAACTAAGGCGTGAAAGCGAACAACCAGGTTGTGCTTGGCGATGATCAATTTCTGCACACAGATTTATTACTAAGCTACTTGATATATTTTTTGCGCTAATTGTGGTCACCCATCCTAGGAACCACGACAGGGGTTGCTTAGCTTGCGTTAGCGCTACGACCTCTAAGTATCTCTATCATTGTATTATTTACTTTAACGATGATAACATAATACCTTTATAAAGTTTCAGTCAATTCAACTGATTAGTTACTTTTGTACCATTTTATATGTGATTTTTACATTGATATAACTTTTTTGTTTATGAACCGATTGAAATGAAACAAACACTAAATGTTAAGTTGAGCAAACCTTAGCGCAATAGTGAAAACCGCATTCAAATAGGTTAAGCCGTTTCTGAGATTAGCGTACACAAACGTACAGACAAACAGACAAACAGACAAAAATTCTAAAAATCATTGTTTTGGGTTCTATTGCGTTCATAAAGCACCCCTATATTAGTTTTCCTTAAATATCTTCAATGTACAGACAGCGGCCAGTTACGATTTTATTATATGTATTGATATTGATGATAAATAATTATAATATATTAATAAAATAATAGAGTATAATCACTATAATCTATATTACTTTTATATATAGTTATATAGTATTTTATATAAAGTTATTTATTATACGTTCTCATTCCGAACATTCTCATATGGTGGGAGACATCAGGGAAGGTAATGTAGCGATGGGCACATACAGGCTCATGATGATAATTATATGATTGAACACTGTCTCTGAAATGTTGATGCTCAGAATAAGTCGGCTTCCACAGAGACGTAAAGCTTGCAGAGAGAATGAGTTGGACTTAAAACCGGAATGGAAAAGAATAATAAAACCTTATAGCACCACGCAATTGGATTATTATACAAAGAATTAATTACTCAAAGAATAATAGAGATTATGCAATCGAAATAGGCATGTGAACTAAGTTTTAAAATTATAAAAACTCTCTATCAGTACCGTAAAATAAATAAAACTACATCTGCGATCTGCGATCTCAAAATTTTAATAACTTATGTCCGACGTGTTTTACGGTCGATCAAAGTTTGGTGGGAAAGTCCATTTTAAAAGTAAGAAATTATAAAAAATAAATATTACCATTGTACCAACAATAAAAAATACTATAACTTTTATTACGCCATTAGCTACATAAACGCAATATTTAACATGGCTGTCGTACAAATTTCTGACATATAGAATAGCGTTACATGACGTCATAATACTGTAACCTTTTATATGGAGCGTTTTGGGGATAGTCCAAAATTGTGATCTCCAAGTTATCATATCTCGAGAAATTTTTATGCTATCGAAGTGATTATTTCACCCATAGTTATATTATTGTGACGTCTTTAAATAACAAATCTAAAAAAAATGGTTCAGAAGATTATTATGTCTATAAAATAGTTAGTTAGTACTAGCTTTTTTAGCTTCGGAAGTCATTCACGTCCGACTCGACACTTCCACCGGTGGCGTGTTATGACGGCTGATTGAATTACATAACAGCACCGCCATTCGTCATACACCCCGGCACATGGCCGCCGCCCGCCCACCGAAATAAATAGAGTTTGTTCACAACTACTGCCTGATAGCCATCACCCACTGCGCTGCAATTGAATCTCGAGTTTTGTTCACTGTGCCAAATAAAGCCGCTTATCGGCGATCGTTCCGATGCGTGTAAAATATTCTCGTGTCGATTTTTTAGCTCAATTTTCCTTTTTGATTCGTATCGCAGTTCAAAACGCATTAGTTAGCTAACGGGAAAACTGAACATGTAAATGTATTGAAAAATAGAGCAAAACAACATCCGCTATTGATTGAAATACGTGCAATTGAAGGAAAACGGTGAATGAAATGTAAAGGATATGTAGATCAAAGCGAATGATTTGATCAAACTATTTGGCACGGGAAACGTTCTTTTGTAGTTTTAACGCAAAAAGAGCGTGACAGTTTCGTGACTGAAACTAAAATTCTCAACTGAAACGTTAGAAATCTTGGGCAATGTTGGGCATACTAGAGTGGTATATAAATATACGACCTGCCTAATAGGAAGCAGTCATCATAGCCTATGAACACTTGTGACACCAAAGCTATTACTGCTGTATTACATTCTGTAGTCTCCTGATAAAAGCGGCAGGGAGTGTATCTTCAACCTGAGAGCTCTTGCTACGACACTTTTTAGGAACTGTCCAATATGCATCCGTTATGGTTCCAATGTGAGGGGCTGATTTAGTCCCAAAAATTTGCTTGCTTCGATCTATCAATACCCATCAATTGAATGGCAAATATATTAATCCATTTAAAAACCAAAGACCGTCCTATGGCAATGTTTCGCGGAACTACCTTCGGTTTACGAGTTGTGAGTAAGCCGAGCCTCCTGAAGTGTCTCCCTCCTGCCGCCGCAACCTGCCCGAGTACAATTAATAAACATGCCCGCACCAGCTCCTCCTTACGAGCGATCTCCACTGTTTACGACGTGCGAAGTTACAACCCTCGGCCACACTGTAAATTACAGTCCTTCATCACACACGCCGGCTTGCGATTGCCGCTAACTCTGTGCCACTCTCGTGCTGAGATTGAAATCGTCGACCCATATTCGCGACTGTTTTCCACCAATATTGAGTAAATAGTTTCAATATTCGTCTTCTAGTTGACGGTTGCTAGTATTCATCTGACTCCACAGACAATATAAGTCAATAAAACTCCATATTTGAAACGTTGTTAGGTCTAAGATAACCAAAACTAAAAACATCGGACGCGCAGCATGCGCCACCATAGCGAATTTTTTATTTTTTTTTCCAAATCCCGAATTGATATCGGAAAACCAAGGTTACTTCACATTACTACTTTTTGATACTCTACACGAGTCCGAAGTCAGAATTTCTAAATTTTGAGTTTCATGGCAACGGACAGACAGAACGACCGGATGATTTTATAAGCTCAATGAATTTCGCTGAATATAAAAATGTAGTTTAAACTTTAATTTTTTTTTTTTACAATCTTTTTTTAGTGTCACCGCTTTGTCTGTAATCAATTCTTGAAAGTTAATTTTGAACCACTTCTCAGTGTGCAACTGAGCTGAAATTTGGCAAACTCTTTCGGTTCTTGTGACAATGCACAATTATTTAAGTGCCGCGATTTTTAATCCAACATAGCGGCCACCACAAAATTTATAATTTCCATATTAAATCTTACGATAATAGCACAGTATAAGTAATAGTACTAACGTATAATAGTATCAAATAAAAGGACTTTACAAGCGAAACAGTAAATAAACATTATAGGTATGTAGTTAATTTTTTAACAAACAACTAGTAAAAGCTTCTTGCAGAATCATTTCTTTTTGTTTTTAGGGTTCCGAACCTCAAAAGGAAAAACGGAACCCTTATAAGATCACTTTGTTGTCCGTCTGTCTGTCTGTCTGTCTGTCTGTCTGTCAAGAATTTCTATGTCGAGAATGCGTGGAGGTATCAAGCTGAAATTTTAACTGTATACTCAGGTCTACGGTCCCGTAAAGTAAAAAAAAAAATCAAACTGCTAAGTTTACGTAGAAAAAAGTTACGGCCGTTTATTCAGCAAAAAACGCATATTTCGACACACTCAAGAGAATCAAAACCTATAGGGTACTTCCCGTTGACCTAGAACTATGAAATTTGGCAAGTAACATCGTTATAGACTACAAGTACAGGAATAAATCTCAAAACTATACATTTGTAAATAGATCTTAAAAAATAGGGGGTCTATATTTTTTATAGGGTGTCGAAATTTCAAATTGAAACTACTAGTTCAAATGGGGTATCATATGAAAGGGCTTGATGTACACATTGCAAAATATATTTTATTTATTTTTTTCGACGCATTATTTCTTATTTATAATGAAAAATATCAAATTTAATAATGATACTACGTACCTACGGAACCCTCGGTGGGCGAGTACGACTCGCACTTGTCCGATTTTCTTTTATATTACGTCGGGTGGCAGACAAGCATAGGCCTAAGCCTGGTATGAAGCGATTACAGTAGCCATATTAACACTTGCAACATTAACTATCACTCGCGCTCCGCCACCCCCGCTGCCAGCACACTCCTGCCTCTCTAGTAACCTCACTCGCAGGAACACAACAACCCTCAAGGAAATATACATTTGGCTGCGGTATTCTGTGAGGAGATACAGTCGTGCAGATAACAACTACGCTGTACGCTACCTGTCTTTTGCCAGAGCCTCTGTAGCTAATCGGCAGGATGCACCACGTGCAAGTGAGGTTGGCTTTGGCTCTAAAGATCGTGGTGAGCCACTTACACCCCAATGTAAGTAGTTTAAACGAAAAATCTGAAGCGGCGAGTCAGAGTGATAATTTACGATTACTTTACTGTTGATGGGTTCTCTACGATGTGACTGTAACAGTCCAATCCAGCGCGCTGAGATCACAACAACTGGCACCAACGAAGAATTTATCGATAGTCCGCTACGTCTGACCCTGACTTCGATTTGTATCTTTACCGCCTCTTTTGCTGGTACCGCAATTTTTTGTATTTATTTATTTGATTGTGTCTACATGACGAGCTCGGTGGTCGAATGGTTAGCAATGGCCACTTTGACTCCGAGGTCGCAGGTTCGATTCCCGCACAAGACAAACATTTGTGTGCATGAACATGTCTGTTTGTCTTGGACTGGGTGTTTTCTATGTATGTATTTACAAAAAAAATGTATTTAAGTACATTTATCAGTTGTCTAGTACCCATAACACAAGCTTTGCGCTTAATTTGGGACTAGATGGCGCTGTGTAAATTGTCTAGAAATATTTATTTATTTACATATTTTTTTCTTTAAAAAAATGCAGAATTTATCATATTATATCATGAATATTTAGAAGTTTATTAATATTGACTACTACAAGTACAAGAATGAAACGAGAACTACTTTATAAATCGACCCATGTTCACGATTATCTACAGAGCGAAGTAAAGCGAATTATTTAACGAATGAAGTGATAAGTCAAAATTTAGCTTACAATTATTTGTTTCATATAAATCCGAAATATGATATTTGTGACGATAA
Organism: Hypsopygia costalis; assembly: GCA_937001555.2. Taxonomy (NCBI): domain Eukaryota; kingdom Metazoa; phylum Arthropoda; class Insecta; order Lepidoptera; family Pyralidae; genus Hypsopygia; species Hypsopygia costalis. Next base: position 33,518,543 of record OW443329.2, read on the forward strand.
ATTCAGAATTTGTTCACAGCGAACAAGAGAATGTTCCGCTCCGAGCCGCTCGGCCGCCGGCTATATGTATATCGTGTCGATCAAGGAAAGTGGCTCCACATATCTGTTCATCACATATATGTTCTGCCCAAATGTACTAATGTGTATAGTACACGAAACTCAAAATATCTTATGTCGTGTTACATAAACGAAATTACAACACAAATTCGAGATATGTATGCTCAACACAATTTTGACGTGACAACGTCTTATAAATTGGTTAGCCGGGTGACACTTCAAGAAACTGGCTCACGTTATGCGCTTACAATGAGAGCGAGTGAAAGGCACGCGTCCCTTCTAAGAGCGAGAGAGACAGACATAAAAAGTGAAAGGCATGCGTCCCTTCCACTCGAAAACATTTTACCACTCAAAGTCGTTGTCACGTAAAACTTTCGCCCGTATACCGACTTTACAGGCAACCAATTTTTTTTAAATGTAAAAGATATCTTAAAGCACTTCATGCTAATGACCAACCGGCACCAAGATAAGCCTAGTGAAGCTTGTAAGGTGCGGTTTTAATTACTGTATATCCAATGTGAAATATTGAATCAACATAAAAAGAAATTAATGTTGCTAAGCGCAAAACTCGAGAACGCCTCGACCAATTCGGCATTTTTTTTTTATTATTCCTTAAGGCACACGGAAAGTTTTAATAAAGAGAAAAATTGCGTGGACAAACAATTAGAAAATTAATAAATACAGAAGGACCATACTAACTTTTCTAATGTAATTTTATGTAGTTTGACAGAACTATGAGTCATTTGATAGATTGCACGAAACCAAATCGAATTCAATATTAATTGTTAAGAAGGCATTACAACGTCTGTCGTGTCAGCTGGTAAATAAATAAAACTGTGGACCGCAGTCAATAACAATACCCTTGAGGATTGTCAAAACTGCTTCTTCTTGAAGTCGCAAACCGTAGCTCACAGGCTTTTTAGGGTTTACCCAAAGGGTAAAAAGGAACCCTATTACTAAGGCTCCGCTGTCCGTCCGTCCGTCCGTCCGTCTGTCACCAGGCTGTATCTCATGAACCGCGAAAGTTAGACAGTTGAAATTTTCACAGATGATGTATTTCTTTTGCCGCTATAACAACAAATACTAAAAAACAGAATAAAATAAATATTTAAGGGGGCTCCCATACAACAAACGTGATTTTTTTGCCGTTTTTCTAGATAATGGTATGGAACCCTACGTGCGCGAGTTCGACTCGCACTTGGCCGGTTTTTATGACACTAAGGTGGAAATCAGCACACGACCAGCCAAATAGCAAACATCGCAGCTTACGGACGCTTGCAACATCAAGCATCACTAACGCATTGCAGACCCTGTGTATCCCCTTAACGTCCTCTTTGAACCCCGCTTTGTAAAATAGGCTCGCAAAGATACTGTTTGCCAGAAATAATTGCCTTCGACCTCGCCCCGGAACACGGACGGTTCACAGGCTTCGGGAACTTCCTCTTTGCGATCCGGAAATGGCTAAACATAAAATATACCAGAGATCCTGCGGTGAAATAATGTACCACGAATAATTAATCGTCGAGACGACGAAAAAAAAAAGAAATCATTGTGTAATTGAATACTTTTGCTTGCTCAAACCGAGCGGTTTGATAGTCATTCCATCGCAGGGTTCAAGATATATTGAATAGGTACAATGAGTTAATTATGTTGACGAGCTCAACATAATTGTCTCAGCATAATTGATTGACGAGCTCGGTGGTCGAATGGTTAGCAATGGCCACCGACTCCGAGGTCGCGGGTTCGATCCCCGCACAAGACAAATATTTCTGTGCATGAACAATAATGAACATGTCTGTTTGTCTTGATCCAGACCAAGACCAACAGACATGTTCATTATATATAGATATGAATAATGGAAAACACCCAGGTGTTTTCCACTATTATTTGTATTTACAAAAAAAAGGATTTAAGTACATTTATCAGTTGTTTAGTACTCATTCATAGTACAAGCTTTGCGCTTAGTTTGGGACTAGATAGATGGCGCTGTGTAAATTGTCTAGAAATATTTATTTATTTATGTAAATCTATTACCCAAAACCTTTAACATTCTTTTGTACTTTTCTAATTAATATCTATATAATAAGGTCTTTTTTCACTTTCAAAAATAATAAAAGATACCCCAGGTATCATAGTGCGTGTCAATCTAATCCAGTACGCGAGTTAAGCAACGTCAACATATCTTGTCTATGAATGGATTTATTTATCTCGAGTTCTTTCTTGCTTAATAGGATACGGTAGCCCGTCGGTGCAGGCTGGTGGCATTAGATGACAGGCGTTAAGACAAGGTCAGTGGCCGTTAGGCGGTAGAATGCTCTAAACCCCTTCGATTCAGGATATATAACCCTATACCAACAGTGCGATGATAGTGGTTGGATGCCGAGTGGAACTAATCGTCGATGGAAAGCGAATGCATGTGCGCCCGCTAGCGGAAAACGGCCGCCAAAGCAGGTATTTAGGGCGAGGACATATCACATTCGTTACAAATTTTATGGTCAGCGGCCCTCCGGCAGATCAGCCCGTGCGCCCTCGCGCCCACACGATCCGGACGAACTTCGCAGCTTCGGCACAAATATTTTCAAACTGTAATGAGAGAAATTAAAAGTATACAGCTCCGGTACCTCGCCCACATACTCGTATTGCGTCATATTCGTCAAGACGTCATGTTATTAAACATTTTATTTTAACTTGTCGCACCTCTCGCGCATAAAATGTCTACAAACATCTACCTTGATTTGTGGAAATGCATGTTACACCCTCAGTGCATAAGCGATATTTATAAAATAATGAAATTATTTTATTGTTCGAGAGATATTTAATCTTAGACGGACAGAGTCAGCTTTAAAATGAGAGGCATCGATATACACAAGAAATAGTGGATGTTTGGCGGGTGAGGGTGAAAATTCTGCGTTAAAATCGCAACATGAAAAATAACTCACAACACACGATTAAAAGTCATTCTGGGTCCACTAGCACCGAGACGTGACTCGAGACGACGACGAGCACGCTCCTTATTATAATTGATACCAATGCCAAAGTACATAAACCGTCCGCCCTCAATTACTTTGCCAATACATTACGTAACTATTTACTACAAGAAAGTCATAAACTTCAACAGAGCGCGAAGCTGCTTTAATGTTACCGTAATTACTTCTAAACGTTATATATACACTTATACGTAGACGTTTACTAATTATATATTTTTTTACTTTAATATAAATAATATAAAATATAATTCGCTGTCTAACTTTTATAGTATTATTATTTAATAAAATTATTATTTATACTTTTTTATTGAATTATATTGTACATGGGGCCCACTAAAAGTTTTGCACTTCTAGCTAATCGGAACTATTTTAATTTCGAATGTTATATTTTTTGAAACGACTTGCAACCTTCTTAATAATAAATAAAAAATTGGCGGAAAATCATTGGTGAATTGTTTTTTATCACACATCAGAGTTCTACGTACGCAACGAAAATGGAATTAAGTCGAAAAGATTTTTCGTTCGGTTTAAGGTTTCATTTTTACCAACTCCGAAGAGGCAGTGATAGCGTTCAATCAGCACGTAGAAAACATGCCTTCAGATCTGTGGTCCTGCTGTTTTAAAAAATGGTTCGATCGCATGAAAAAATATTTTGAAAAGCAATAAACATAATATTTTGGTTATAACACGTTGTTTTTTTCAAGTTACGCAAAACTTTTAATGTGAGCTACGTATAATTAAATAAAAAAGTATAAATAATAATTTTATTAAATATTTATATAAATATATGTATATTATAGCAATGGACCCATAATATGTCCATTGCTAGCGACGACGTTGTCTGCACAAAACTAAAAATAAAATAACTACCTAACATATGTATGATATTGTAACAAGTTAAACTTTTTTTATGTACATTATAATTTAATTTCAGTGCACAAGCATTACAACGGCATTTCATTTTCTCTCTGAACGATAAACAAACTTGTAGCGGGTCTAACGGGTCCAATCGACCGACTCAAACTATTTCCAATTAAATCGATTTAAAAGCCCACTAAAATGTAAATGTTCAACATACTTTATCATTCTAACAGTACGCGATATGACGTGAACGTGTGTGAATTGAAAACAATGTGAAAAGCAACGTCACTGATTATGAAATGTTTGGGCCCGGAGTTGCCACCTCCGCGTCATCGTACGTGCATAGCTATAGTTCTCTTCGCGTCGAACAGCGCTCGGGTGTTTACAATGGAGGTCGTTGGCCTCCATACACCTATTATTACAAGCGATAAATAAACCGCTCAAACGTGGTAAAATACTATGTATGAAAATCGTAAAATTAAACACAATTGAATTTTTTAACACGAAATATTTTATAGGTAAATCGTTTACGTGCTCTGAGGTCTTATTCATCACGCTTGGTAGGTATTAAACAAGTCTACAGCCTGCACAGCGGCAGCCGCATGTGAACTTTGCCTGAACTCGAACGTCAATAAACATGTTCTTGATATCGCCAATCTCTACCACGATGATTTATCGTAAACGCATTCCAATTTTATGAGATTTGTTTTGTAGGTTCTGTCCAATTCCGAGCTATAATAACCTGCCACTATAACTTCTGAAGGGATACACCGTAAACTTTACCACGTAATTTATACATGCCAATGAAAAACAAAAGAAATAATTCTCCTGTGCTCTCCATCCTACTTTTTATTAAATTCCACCGTGGCGTGCTATAATTTATACTGACCGCGATGTAGTGTTACTTACAAATGTTGCAAGTTAAATGTGACACACTTCCTAGTTGAAATTTGGTACATTTGTTTGGTTCTCGTGAGAATGTTTGTTACTTTTTTGTTTATTCTTATTCCTTTCTAGCTTTATGTCCAACTTTTAACGCTTCATGAGTGACTTTGGAATGCGTCAGCAGGCGTCAGTCATCCTAATCCATCAGAGAGCACGTGCAGGCCGCGGGTGATATCGACTTTCACCTACACAGAAGACTGTTCATATTCTTCTTCGTCACACCACCGTAGTTTAGAGTTGAAAGAGGTACGAGATCTGCCACCAAGCTAAGCGTACGGTCAGCCTTATGTAAAGATTGCTAGCCATTCCACCACCAGATTCTACTTTGTAACAAATCGGGTGCCAAACGAGCATAGTCCGCCTGATCTTACTAATATTAGATATGGTAAAGTGAGTTTGTTGTCTGTTTCGTAAAACCACTTGCTCCTTTACGTTTATTTTATTTAGTCCGATTTTTATGAAATGTGTTTATGCAGCTGAATCTGAATATAAAACCCTGATTCAGCGAGGGGAGTGTTAAATGGGTTCTATCAATGGCCGAGTGCCAGCCGAATTGGGATATTGCCAGGTACGAGATTACATCCACAATATAGAATATAATACAGCCTTTAATATCGTATAGTATAGTATAGTTGCACTTAAGGAAGCTCTCGGGCGCCATCCCTCGCCCGCTCTAATGCAGGTGAAAATAAGGGGCTCTAATTGAATGATCCGCGCCGGCGAGAGCATGCAGCCCCTCTTAGCACTTCGTGTGCACTCGCACAATTAGCTCGACACCGCGAAGTGCTGCGAATTACTTCTCGTGATTTATGGGCGCTGTCAACGAATAATATAGGAAGCTCTAAAGTTTCGTCACAACAAAGTTGTGGGTGTGCCCCTTTATTTTTTATTTATATATTTGAACTCTTTAACAACAGTAAGCGACGGCACAAAGGGCGGACTTAATGCTAAAAGCATTGTTTAATCCTTTTAAGGTTTTAAAGGAAATTCTTTCTGTAGTTAATATTTATTTATTTTATTAATGTAGGCGGGCCGTAGGCTAAGTAAAAAAGATATAAAAATATGTGCAGTACTATTACAGTATATTGTATAAGTTCTAAATAAATAAAAAAAGATTTTATTTAAACAAGCTTTTATCGGTTGTTAAAAAAACCTAAAAGTTTACTTATAGTACTTCCCTTATAGTACCCATGAAGCCTTTTTATTTGATACTCATATCATAGAATTAGGTTGATGTGTAAATTACAAATCGTCATTTTGTTTTGGACTAAAAACCGCGCATTGTCATGAGAACCAAACGAATGTGCCAAATTTCAACTCAATCGGCCGCTGGGAAGTGGATCGAATTTAATTTGCTAGATTTGGTTAGAGACACCGCGGTGAAACTAAATAAAAGCTTGTAAATATACAGCGACTTGAACAAAATAATGTGAAAGCTCGCGAGTTACGGCAGCGAGCAACCCGCACCGCCGCCGCCCGCCGCTGCCGCCCGCCCTGCGACCTCCGCCGCAACTTGCCAACTACTTCGCTAATTACCTCCTCCTCCAAATAATCCCCCTACTCTTTTTGGCTTGTTACATTTTATACAAAAACTAGATAATGTATAATTGTTACCTTAGAAAAAGTGAAGAAGAAATATGTACCTTATATTACTTATAAGAGTTACAAACTTCTAAAGTTGGAACTCTATAACAACTAGACAGACACTTTCTCGAGTATCTAATGAACAAACCCGCAGGCCAAACCTTGCTCTTTAGACGAGTGGCCCGATAGGATAGTTGTCACCGTCATTAAATGAGTTATTCTTTTGCATCCATAAAAACAAACAAATTTATAAAAAAATTACAGAATATACCTACGCACGTGTCAAATTAAGCTGCTGTATATATAAATAAGTATATGGGGGAGTTCTTTCAACTATAATAATAAAACCATGAAAGTATATTGTAGGTTTGTATAATAACACTATTTCAGTAACATTGAAGTTAATAATAAATCCTTATAACCAATATTTACTTTTATTTTACATCTTGTACACAATTCAGCGTAGTAATGTTTTTAAATTATCATTCTGCTTCTATATAAAATTATATACATACACCATATATGTATATATAACATCATACACCTATAGGACCTTATATACATCCAGTCAGCTTATATACCTATTAGTATATAATTTATGTATCCATATATAACAATATATACCCACACTGTATATGTAACATTATATACTTCTAGACACTTTATATACTTATGAACATAATTGATAAATGGTTTAGAAATTATATTACTAGTTATAGAAATTATACTTAGCTTGTTTATCTTTCATAAACAATAGCAGCACGTGGCCTACTGGCGAACTTGTCTACAAGACTACGAGCAGAGCTTCCGCTCTCTCTTTATACTTTCATAAACAATAGTAGCACGTGGTCTCACCAACCCGCCCACCAGACTACGGGCAGAGCTTCCGCTCTCTCCGACGATCAGACGGCAAGTGTCGTGTCCGACCGAGCTCCGGCCATTTTATAGCATAGCATAAACAAGATGGCGAGGACACGTGATTCACCAACACTATCAAATTCAATACTATTTTATCAATGAATTTACAGTAATTTGATTAGTTTTACAAAATAAAATATTAAAAATGTATCCAGTACGTATAATATTAATTACAACAAGTTATGTTGTAATTAATATTGATATAATCGTATTAATTACTGTTTTCATATTTCTTAAATTACAAATCACTAAATTTATTATCAATTGAGGCATTTTTAAATAGTAAAAATGCTTATCGATTCATTTCATATATTTTGACACACTGTAATATTTAAATAAATCTATCACGGCCATACTGACATTGTACTTTGTTCTCAAAGTACATAGTTTTGTTTTAATCAATATTTTGTTTTAATCAAATACACTGGCCATGACAATGTTATTTCTATCACCTGCTGCACGTGCATTCGAAAATAACATCTGGGCAGTGCAGACCAGCAGAAAAACAATAGCATCTGGCCTTCAACCATATTAGACCTATCACTTGCTGCTAGTGCATTCAGTCTAATATAAGGGCAGTGCTGACCAGCAATTTTTTTTTTTATAATATCTCTGTCCTTGGCATATCAGTCATTCATACGCTGCCAATGAATCTACAGACCGACATCGGGACAGAGATAGACCAGCGTGTTTTTTTTTTATAGTATCCCTGTCCTTGGCATATCAGTCATTCATACGCTGCCAATGAATCTACAGACTGACATCAGGACAGTGATAGACCAGCGTTTTTTTTTTTTTTTATAGTATCCCTGTCCTTGGCATATCAGTCATTCATACGCTGCCAATGAATCTACAGACTGACATCAGGACAGCGATAGACCAGCGTTTTTTTTTTTTTTGTTTTTGTTTTTGTAGATATTGGCCACCTTAAATTAAAATGTCAAAAAGCCAATTGTGTCAAAATATATTCACAAAACTGTGGACTAAACATCATGTACACTTATCGCTTATTTTGCATTTTTCATAATTTTCATAATAGTACTAGAACATCTATACATTATCATATCTATCACATTTATTATTCTTAATAACATTTTTATATCTATCACGGTACATCAACCTTAAATTTACAGGGCTATTCTTCAAAAAAAATGTTTTTTATAGACTGTATGTTTCCATCTCTACCTATCAACAATCTAATGGGGCTAAATCCTGTTGTTTTTTGGACAGCTGTACCTTCCAAAGCAAGCTCGGCCGTTCTGATATATTTTGGATCATTGTTGTTAATAACGGTAGTGACATATATCTTTTAACTCGCCCGTTGCTTCGTTAAATTAGATTTCTAAGCAAATCTCATCGAACCTGACTGGCACCAATACTTAGCAAAAATATGAAGCTTCCCATTGCCTATCCCTTCAAGTATTATAGAACATGGGAACCATTTTACAGCCGGTTTTTCTGGCGACGAATCCTTCATTACACTACAGCTGGCACTAGTATCAATGAGAACTAAGATCCGGTGCGATATTGCAATGGAGCTGCTTCTTGTCTGGATCAAACGATGGCAGCGCCACATCGTCAGTTCGCTGGTTCCATCTCGAATGGCTTTCAACAAGCCTTTCACGACGGACGGATCCATGAGAACACAGTATCTGAAAATATATATATGTATATGTATATATATTAAAATACCACTTAGTTCTGATCCCACTTCTGATGTCAAATTAAGCTGCTGTATATATAAATAAGTATATGGGGGAGTTCTTTCAACTATAATAATAAAACCATGAAAGTATATTGTAGGTTTGTATAATAACACTATTTCAGTAACATTGAAGTTAATAATAAATCCTTATAACCAATATTTACTTTTATTTTACATCTTGTACACAATTCAGCGTAGTAATGTTTTTAAATTATCATTCTGCTTCTATATAAAATTATATACATACACCATATATGTATATATAACATCATACACCTATAGGACCTTATATACATCCAGTCAGCTTATATACCTATTAGTATATAATTTATGTATCCATATATAACAATATATACCCACACTGTATATGTAACATTATATACTTCTAGACACTTTATATACTTATGAACATAATTGATAAATGGTTTAGAAATTATATTACTAGTTATAGAAATTATACTTAGCTTGTTTATCTTTCATAAACAATAGCAGCACGTGGCCTACTGGCGAACTTGTCTACAAGACTACGAGCAGAGCTTCCGCTCTCTCTTTATACTTTCATAAACAATAGTAGCACGTGGTCTCACCAACCCGCCCACCAGACTACGGGCAGAGCTTCCGCTCTCTCCGACGATCAGACGGCAAGTGTCGTGTCCGACCGAGCTCCGGCCATTTTATAGCATAGCATAAACAAGATGGCGAGGACACGTGATTCACCAACACTATCAAATTCAATACTATTTTATCAATGAATTTACAGTAATTTGATTAGTTTTACAAAATAAAATATTAAAAATGTATCCAGTACGTATAATATTAATTACAACAAGTTATGTTGTAATTAATATTGATATAATCGTATTAATTACTGTTTTCATATTTCTTAAATTACAAATCACTAAATTTATTATCAATTGAGGCATTTTTAAATAGTAAAAATGCTTATCGATTCATTTCATATATTTTGACACACTGTAATATTTAAATAAATCTATCACACGTATATTCTGCAATTTTTAGTACTGTTATTACTGCGCTACTTTTCACTTTCTACTTTATACTACATCGCGTGGCAGACAAGCGTACGGCCCATGTGATGTGATACGGTTACCGTAGCCATATTAACGCTCGCAACATTAAATATTCCTCTCGCGCAGCCACCCCAACTGCCAACGCAATCGCAAGATCATAACAACCCTCATGGGAATCGTTATTATTTTGTTTTATATCAGAGGGCGGCAAACGAGCGTGTGGGTCACTTGAAGGAAAGCAATCACCACCGCCCATGGAGAACAGCAGCCGATCCGTTGCCAGCCTATTCTCCTTCATTTCTTTCTGGTAATCTCACTCACTCGCAGCAACACAACAACCCTCAAGGGAATTGTTATTTGGCTGCGGTATTCTGTGGGGTGGAGGTACTTCCCCAGTCGGGCAGCTTAAAGAATATGCTATACCCTGCCTCTCTTTTCGCCAGAGCCTCGTTTGTCAGTCATCAGGGTGCACTACGTGCAGGTGAGGTTGACTTTGGTTCAAAGATATTAATGAACCACTTACACCCCATTATTTATTTTGTAACACATATAAAAATTGTTGGCAGTTGTTTACATGAACCAACTGGCGGTGGAAGCACGCAAAGAAGTGTATGATCACATTGCCATTGGGTTCAACAATAATTCTTTCAACTTTGTCACTCTACCGAGTCACGCGTTTTCAAGTCACAAAAACAACCCATCGAAATTTTTGATTGCGAAAATCAAACTTCAGCTTAGATTTATGACGCATGTGTTCAGCTCAGCTGGTAGAACCGCTGCACCTCTACCGTCTGAAGACGCTGTAAGACTTTTTTTTCGAATCAAAATACTCGATGGTAAGCGGCTTGAGCTTAGGCAATAGGACATTTTGTTCTCGCGACATTTTTTTTTTATAATACCTCCTCACTCACTCGCAGGAACACAACAGCCCTCAAGGGAACCGTTATTTGGCTGCGGTATTCTGTAAGGTGGAGGTACATTCCCCAGTCGGGTAGCTTACAATTACGCTCTCTACCTCTCTTTTCGCCAGAGCTTCGTTTGTCAGTCAGCAGGGTGCACCGCGTGCAGGTGAAGTTGGCTTTGGTTCAAAAATGTTAATGAACCACTTACACATATAGGTATTTTGCCGTGACTACGTCACGAGATTGGTCAAAATCTATGATTTCCCAGACGAAACACAGCTGATAACGTAGGCAAGTTCAAATCACATGACCACTTTTGTCGCTATAGTACATGCAGTGTGTTTTTGTACTTTGCTATTATCCGTATCCGCCCAAACTTGTCTTCAATAGTTAATGTGAAGTGGAATTTGTGACTTGTACAGCCTGCAGCAGTATTTGTCTAGAACTTTTCTTACAAGTGACTTTGACACTGAAACTCTCGACTCTTAGAATCCCAATGCTATTAGCGAAAGTAAAGGATGTGTTCTTGAATTGCTTTACAAAGCTTGCAACACGTGAATGTTTATCAAGATGCGCCGTCGTGTCACACGGCGGCGGCAGCTACTCGTAAACTAACTAAATAGTTTGCTCACTAATTGCCTGTGCTAGCAACTACATACATATTCATATCTGGTGGCAGAATTTAACTGATGCATAGAAACGTAAACTAACTTAATTCAGTTCCAAGAAATGTTTAAATCTTAGTGACTGACGTACGCGACGCGGCTAACGCTAGTACTAACGCTATGTGCACGACAGTAACGTCATGTAGCATACACAACTATTCGGAATTATGTTAAATAACACATACAAAGTCTTTTATTGTTTTCAGATTAATAAAGTAATGAAAAGATAACAGAAATAGTATTTCCTTCCAATGCTCTCGCGAGGAGGAGGTTGTGCGTTTATTGGTGATATGCTGCCTCCGATGATGACAAGATAGCAGCTCGTAGATCCAATCCATCTATGTCTTTGAGAGAGTGGTCTCTTAGTGCATACCAAGTGGTAGAAACATCCTGCAACTTTATGATGCACGGAAGAAACCCTCTCTAAAGCTGCACAATATCTACGGTGTCGCATGGTTCCAAAGTGCAAGTATGAATCGACTGATTTATTGACAACCGCTGGTGAACGGTGCTATTGTAGAAACTGAGAGTATCATCGGGCATAATGTTTAATTAGGAGCAGTCAGGATAACAACCATTTCACGTCGGCTCGTAAACTTGTGTGGCATCAGTTGTATATAAAAAAGAAACTGTTCGATTACGGATAAACCGTTAGGTACCACTGTAGATTTATACAGCCCTAGTTCAACACAAACAACGTTCTAACTTCACTAATGCATCTATAGGTACTATAGTTGCATTAGTGAAATTGGAACTTTGTCTGTCGAGGGTGACTGCAACTGCAGTATAATTATGTATTTCCGCACTTGGCGGCAGGTCGTCCAGATGTCTTGGTGACGCATAAGCAGGCTCCGCAGGTGGCTTGCCGGCCACCGACGGGAACACGGACACAATAGCACGGGTAAGTCCAGTGGTTTTTCAGAATATCCAAATTTATTTGAAAAATAAAAAGGATTCAAATCCATTCGTCGGAAACTGACATCCAGAAATTAGATTCAAACATATTACTTAGTTCGCTATGCTATAAACGGCGCTCGTCTGTTGAACACTGTTAACGCAGTATATGGACGGTGGAGGTGTACTATTAATATTAAGATCATTCCCAGACGCCGCCGCGCTGGGCCCTGCGGCTGCGGCCCGCTACTCGCCAACTAGTTCGTTAATTGCCTCAACTATTCATTGTGCTCGTAAAACTAAGTCTTCCACGTAATCCACAGACGACTCTCTATGTAACTATTTTAAATAAATAACGCTAACCATGGCGCATTGTGAGTTATTTTCACTATATCCTGCCTTACTTTATTGCACTAACATAGTTATTTAGTCTTTGTTCTTTAATCGATCGCTCGTGTCAAAACCGGCGTGGTTTGAGACGACGATGGTGATGGTGAGGGATCTTGTGTACCCTCATTAATCGCATAGGCGAGAATTGTACCTTACGCATGATATGAATTTCCTTCTCTGTCTATTCAATGTGTTTCAAGAACAATGAACCATTGTGGACTGGCTGGTATACGAGTCTGTGTACGGAACGGCCTCGTGCCGTTTTACCGTCCGCCTGCAGTTAGATCACAACTCTGTCCATTGATAACTCATAAAGATAGATTATGACCATAGAACTTTTGCATCTGGCGGTACTGCAATCATAATGACCTGGTTTGACTAATGTATAGCGGTTACCGTAGCCATATTGACGTCCGCAACATGAAATATCGCTTGCGCGCCGCCACCCGCGCTGCCATCGCATCAACTCCTTCCGTCCTGGTGACCGCACTCACTCGCAGGAACACAACAATCCTCAAGGGAATTGTTATTTGGCTGCGGTATTCTGTGAGGAGGAGGTACCCCACTCGGGCACCCTAAAAAATATGATAAAATCTTCTTCATTTTGCTTATCTTTTTATTTATATGACTAGGGTAATAAACAAGCGTACGACCTGCCTGATAATAAGTAATAACTCCCTGTCATCTATGAAGCTCTTGTTGAGAGATCTCTTCCAGCCAATCTTAATGGTTGTACTCGAAACAATTCATTATTGGAAGGATAGACAACGTAAGAATGCAAAAAATAAAACTGAATACATGACAAAATAGATCTACTTCGTGGTACTACATTGATAAATAAATACATACACGTATGTACATAATATTAACATATCTAATCATCAATCAATCTATACTACATCAATAAATACTTATGTACCTACATAAACATACATAAATTTATTACATTACTGTATGTTTGTCAAATAGTGCTCGTTTAGCCTTTTTTTTTTAAGTTATTGACGTGACAACGTCTTATAAATTGGTTAGCCGGGTGACACTTCAAGAAACTGGGTCACGTTATGCGCTTACAATGAGAGCGAGTGAAAGGCGCGTGCCTTTCACTCGCTCTCATTGTAAGCGTGTCGTGGACGCGTGTCCCTTCTAAGAGCGAGAGAGACAGACATAAAAAGTGAAAGGCATGCGTCCCTTCCACTCGAAAACATTTTACCACTCAAAGTCGTTGTCACGTAAAACTTTCGCCCGTATACCGACTTTACAGGCAACCAATTTTTTGCATATGTGCTACTCTCAAAATTTTGTTGGCAGTTTGTTCCAAAGTTGCGCTCCGCGAACAGTGTATGAATTTACTAGTCAATTGAACTTTGTTCCCCAACGTTGTTCGTCTAAAAATAAATATAAATAATTAAAAGGAGCACATTTTTGTAGTTTGACTGCGTCAGAATTTCTGCTTCAAGTCACTATATAGTTTAATTTATAGCGGTTAAATACAACTGGTGATAATAATTATGCAAACGAACAAATTGTCACTACAAATTGATATGAATCAAGGAAAGCCTTTGTCTCTGTGATATGCGTTTACTTATTACTGTTTACCATCTTCATCAGAGGAACAAATTCATCGAAATAGCGCTAAACATCTACATCGCTATACAACCTCTTCGGATGTATAACTGAAGGTAAGTTTACCTACAAGGAAGTATGACACATTTTTGTTACTACATTTTAATTACATCCGTGAAGATTTAGGATCTATCCAGCCCGTTATTGAAACCCGTTGATCATTTCCTCTGCTCTTGCTCTTCTATCGCCTGGGAGGTGGACAATTTCTCAAGAATTTGTGTCCTTAATGGTGGGTGAATGCTCTAAAATACTGAATCCACGGCGCGCGGGAGTAACCAATGGCCTAGACTAGGATGGAAGACGCTTGCTTTCCTGCATTTTTCTTTCAAAAAAATCACATAACACATTTAATTCATCACCATAAACCATTTTAAATGTAATTAAATAAATTACGCTGCTGAGATGCCCTGCGAATGAGTGAGGTCACCCAAAAAAAGACAGGAGTATAGGATAGTAACGGATCAGCTGTTGCTGATCTCCATGGGCGATGGTGCTTTCCATCAGGCTCCACAGGCCCACATGCTCATTGCCCCTCTCTCATATAAAAAAAATGCTTACACAAAAAGAACGAATGAAGTCACGGCGCGCGGGGGTTACAGAGTGGTGTGACATCAGCCTAAGGCTGTGATTTATCGATTTTTTTTTCATGGAGTGAAATTGGACAGGAATTGTACAATATCGTTATAAAACCTCTACAGATGTAAAATCTCATATATTTAATAGCAAAGTGTCAGCGGTGTGTGAATTGTTTATATTTCGATATCAATCGAAACGTTAAGGCCGTTTGAACGCAACGATCTTGTCGTTGTCAGTTGTCAGGGCTGGAGAAGATTAGAGGCAGGGCGAGCATGTGCATTGAACAAACTTGGCAGACACCAAAGACATTAATATTCTCCAGTAATATGTTAATTATCTTTTGCTGACACGTACCGAGAGTATCAGATACCGAGTCTGATCTAAACAATCCTGCTATATTTTATTGTCACCCTTCTGCATGCTATATGCTCACGCGTCGCTATGACTTATAAATCCAATGAAAAAAAATATGCAACAGTAAAACAAATTCAAATATGCTCACAATCTTGTGTCTGCCTACTACATTCAGAGGTCTTGCCTTACTGAATCACATGTTTAAATGAAACAGAGATTCTGCTGTATAAAGACTCGGTGACTGGTGCTCGACCAACCCCATTACCGGCCGTGACCTTTGGAACCGGCCTCGAGCCGCCACCGTTTTGATACGACGCGACGTATCACATTTCGAGCATACGTTTCGGTTTACTATGTTGAATATATGTGTTAACACGATACACGCGATTTGTCATGTCGGGTAGTCACGACCATATCTGATAACAGATTGCCCCGTTTTTATCCATAAAAGATATAAGATGGTTTGTTTAATGCGTAGGTATAAATTAAGCGGAAATCCTTTGAATGTTTTAGAATTAAAATCTAGAAAACACATTTTCCTTTAATACTTTATTTGCTATTATATGAAATGGAAGCTAAGCTCATACAAAAGGAATACAGAATTGTTGTTTAACCGGTGATTAAGATTTCTAAATAGGTATATATACAAAAGAAACTAAAGATTTAGAATTATGAGGTACCTATACCTGCATAAATTAAAATATCATAGAAAATTTTAAATCATAACAACTAAAGAAAACAAAAAATATTTTCTAATTACTATATACTCGAACTAAAGAATTATTATAATAATCCATGATCTGGTTTCTTTTGTAAATACCTATTTAGAAATCTAATTCTGTATGGACTTGGCTTCCATTTCATGTAATAGCAAATACAGCTAGTAAAGGAAAATGTGTTCTGTAGATTTTAATTCCAATTGGTTTTATTCAGCTAAATTGATAAGCCATTTTAACACAATACCGTATTATAATAATGGATTTAATAGGCCCTTTGTCTTCTCGTAACTCTCACGTTATGATTTATGATAATTTTGAACGTAACACATTCATGGAGTTATGCAATTAATTCCGTGTCGTGTTCCGAAAGTGGATGTGCTAATGAAATATATGTTTATTATATTTTGATAATTGCTCAGCCCGCGGCATCCGGCGCGGCGGCGGCGCGACGTGCGGCTCGGAGTGAATCCGCACCGCCATTGACACCAACAACAAATCTTGTTTGCAAACTTTAGATTAAGTTCGCCGAGAACCCCTTTTCCAAGTTAGTGAATTAGCCGTTATTTCGTGTGCGCTCCTACACACTCTGTCGGGAGCGAGCCGTAAATAATTCACGAGGTGTTCTAACTCGCTCTCGAGTTATATTTTTACGGAGCTGAAGATCGCTTCGAATAACAGAGCGCTTTAAAATTTGATGCGATTGTTTGTGAAATACTACATTCGAAGACGAGAGTCGCTCTCGTTGCCGACGCGTCGTCGTCGTCGCGGAAACGACCCGTCCGCGTCGAGAGGCTTTGTGTCTGCGGTGGCATTGTTGTGCTCGTGTCTCACATCTCCG
Organism: Hypsopygia costalis; assembly: GCA_937001555.2. Taxonomy (NCBI): domain Eukaryota; kingdom Metazoa; phylum Arthropoda; class Insecta; order Lepidoptera; family Pyralidae; genus Hypsopygia; species Hypsopygia costalis. The sequence continues at coordinate 33,535,592 of OW443329.2, forward strand.
TCGTTGGAGCGCCGCGGGTGGAGTGTAATGATACCGGCGCATTGTGTTTCTTGGTGAGACAACGTGTATGTTGGGAAATAATGTTAAATTAATATGAAATCTAGCGACTCTCAGCACTGCAAAATAATTTCGTAATAGTACAATGGAAATGGAGATAGCGAGTGCAGAGGCGTCCACTAAATATTATTGACTAGCTGCCGCCCGCGGTTTCGCATACACGGCTCTAAACCCTGCCGGATACTGAATTGAACGACAATCAAAGTTAAAATATATAAAAAAAATACAATTCGATTCTGACTATTATGTCTACTGCCTCCTCCTATAATCTCACCGCTCACCATCTGGTCTGACATCTGGCAAATGGTCGCGCATTGGAAGGATCCAGAGAGGTTTTCTTCCGTGAGCTCTCAAATTGTGGAATGAAGTCCCTGCCAACTTTTCCCAGGGCTCTACAGTCGAGCCCGTACGCATAACTTAAAACTGTTTACCATTACACAGGTCCTAAACTTGTTTGAAAAAACTTGTTTCAATCCCAAAAATTTCATGCAAATCCTAAATGGATTTGCATGAAATTTTTGAAACTATTTCGAAGCCATTTGCCATCAGACATAATTTTAAATTGCATTTATTTTGAAAATCTGCGCCATACACGTTCTGGATGGCTAAGTCTCAATGGTGTAATAAGCGTGCGTACGTGTGTAGTCTTCTGGCAGAGACTAATTTTCTACAATACATTATTTTCTAATTAAGTCCATATTGTGAGTAATAATTGCCATTTTGGCTTCGGGCAATGTGCCAACGACCATCCAGTCGGCCCTAAACACTGCCAGCAGGTTAGAAGTATCTCTTATTGCTCGTTCACCCTTCTTTTGAAAGATCACTATTGTGAATGTGTTAGTTTTAATTCTAATAGATTGATTAGGTATATAGCATATTTGATTATAGAATAATTCAGTAGGTATATAGTATATGCTGCTCCATCTACCTTTATTTCAGGTCTCCTCTACCCAAAGGTTGCCTGGAAGAGATCGCTAAGCGATAATGCCTCTTTCTGTACTTTATTTTTTAAGTGTTTATTGTTAAAACTTTACTGTTTTTTGGTGCAATAAAGAGTATTGTATTGTAAATTCTGAATTACGTATGCTGCATTCTAGTGTGTAAGTGCAATTGACAGCTTTTCTTCCACGATCACAACCACGTATGTACCACACCAACTGCCTCCTGTCCCAGTAACAGGAACCAGTGGCTATTGGTTCAAAAAACGAGAGTGAGTCCAAACGCATACACCAGTTGCACGGATCCAGACATTTCTTCTATTACCTTATGTACCGATTCGTTTCGTATCTCTCTTTCAGCCATCTGTCAGCCCGCCAGATATCCAGCATTCCCCCACATTATTTATTTAAACGCGTTTTACGTCAAAACATCCCCTCATCGCTTGTACTCCGTTACGACTAAAATAGAATTCGGCTTGTGTAAGTAACGTTTGATTCAATATAGAAGTTTACCTGCAGCTCTCGTATTTATCTGCTCGTGAATTCTTTAGCCGTTCACTGAGAAGTTTCGCGGAGTCCACTCGGCCGGCGGCGCGGGCTCTTCAATATTTTACGTACCTACTAAAATGTAATGGGATGGCCTCTTTGTAACACGTGAATGTAGATCGAAGCTGTTTATTGTTGAAGCATGTTTCCATCGAAATAAAATTAGTATTCCGGTTCGGGCGCGTGCACACTTACCTACGTGTGGGGCGAGTGAAAAATTCATGTGGCAGGGAACTGATTGATTGATTTGAATTGATTGCTCGGTTCAGTTAGTTTTGGAGCTCACGCGAAGCACCTTTTCATGCGTGATCTGGATAAGTGAAATCAAAATGCCGCCTTTAATCTACTACTCCAAGTTCGTTACAAACTGGCGTAAACAGACTAGGGTCATACGCAACTGCTAACGTAACAAATCTGAGAAATAATTATGGCAGACTATCGAATTGTTAGAAAATTTTAGTTTTTCTAAAATATTTGAGAAATATCCTTAATATTTTCAATTATGACATTTACACCATTTTTTTGACGTGATTACGTCTTATAAACACGACAAAAGCATGACTCATTGTCACGTTCCGCCATAGCCACTTCAGCTGTGCTCTGAAGGCTATGTAGACTACTTTGGTTCTCCGTCGAATTTCTTCGTTCCGGATTCGATCCCTCAGAGCAACCCTGAGCATAGCCCGCTCCATCGCTCGCTGCGCGACCCTTAGCCTGTGGACCAGTCCGATGGTCAGTGTCAAAGTTTCTGAACCAGAGGTCATTGCAGGTTACCAGGTTCAATGGTCTCTTCCCGTGGATGTCGTACAAGGCGACTAAGGGAAAGGACATTAAAAAACATCGATCAGGCCTCCCCAACCCGTCTGGCCAGCGTGGGGAGTGTAGGCCAAATCCTCCTGTCTGGGATGGACGAGAGAGGGTCGTGCTCCTGTAGCGGAGACTAAAATGACCTGATGATGATGATGATGACAAAATAATGATTCGTTCTAACTAATGTGAACAGGGTAATGGTTCCCTTTGTACATAGGTGTGTTACCACTACTAGCGGCTGTGAAGCACGCGGCGGCACACTGACCCATAAAACTCGCACATCTGTTATTTCCTCTCGCTTTTCTCTGGCCTCTTGTAAAGGCTTGTACGATATATATTCTGTGGTAAAGAAACTATAGTACAGCATTAGTGCCCTTCACACAGTGCGCCAGTTTACACCGCTATCTGTTAATTTATGCTTTCTCAAATAAACCAATTCTATATGCCTAATTTGTGAGCGAAAATAAATTTATTAATAGGTCAATAAACACTTCGGTTTAATATATCTTTATTTTCATTAAGACGTTTGCACATCGCTTACATGAAAAACTATAATTAAATTTAAAACTAAAGTTAACACTTTCAACTACATACCCCAGAACGACGCGCAAAACATTGTTCAAACTTGTAACCGGACTGAGGTAGCCGCTCTTTTGCCCCCCAAAGTGACCCCCCCCCCCCCACCCCCGCGCGCGCAAAAACGCGGCGGAACGATGCCCATTTGTTTTTTGTTCCTACCTGCCCGGCGCCGCGGGTGGTAGCCCCATAAAAACCCCATAAAAACGGTCATTGAGACGCAACTTTGTTATTGAGTGCCTACAAGTGGTGTTTTTTACGTTTACTAAGAACAGCACTATACAATGCCGTCTTTTGTTGTTCAACACTCGACTATAGTGTAGAATTACGATGGTCTAAACATTCTCAAGTGGTGTTTCATAGCCCTACCTGTATTCAAAAAAATACCTTATGAACTAAGGCGATAACGTATAGTTTTTTATTTAAAAATACGCTAGGGAGATAAAACCCGATGTTAATAAACAAAAACTTACACTTACCTAAACAAAATAAGTTTTTATAGCACTTGACACCGGCCCGAACATCTGGCGCCGTTAAGGCGAGTCTCTTAAACCCCTTTTTTTATTATTTTTTTCCATTGAGTTTATGATTCTTTGGCCTTAATCCGATAGCTAATATGGCGGAGAAACGAAAAAAACATAAACAAATGGGCCTGAATGTATGACAGATGAGTATTGTTCAATCTGCCCAAAACTGAACGCCAAACTGCAAATGTCGACCGTAGGTCGACACGGGCATTTCAAGCGTTTCAAGGTCGTGACGAGGAATTCAGCGGGTAGAGCAGGTAAGACGTATCGGCGCCGGACAGGATACTTGTGTCTCTGTCAGGAATAATATTGACGGCTGTTATGGACCTCATTAAGGTTGGCGTGAAGTCCTCTGACGTCGCAGAAACCTACATTTGTTGTGGAAGAGGACTCCGCTGAAAATCTATATATTTTCTTTTATCATTGAAAATGTTATTTCGTTTGCTCCAGTAGGCCCCCATTTTCGCTGAAAGTGTGACTCGCCCGTGATACCCTGAGGTTTAGGGCCACGAGGACGTAAGAGGGCTCAAAATACGCTGAATTTGAAGGGCTTTCAAAAAAATTATTTTGGAAAAGTCAAAAACTTTTTTGGAAATCGAACATAACCCACTTTTTTCGACCGAAAAATCGTGTGTTTTCACAGAAAATTTCTGATATCTCGAGAATGGGGCCGAATTTCAAAAATAAGGAAAAAAAGCACCTCGGTATTGAACCAAGGAACATTTTAGGTCATTACACTTTTTTCGACATTGGTGACGGTTGAGGCTGTAGAGGTGCCCTTAGCCGCGAGTTTTGCGCGGCGCGAGGTGCGATATCACGCGGCGGGCGGCTCGCGTGCGTGCAAAAATATTTTGGAAAAGTTAGTTTTGAAAAAAAAAAAATTGGCAGATTCATTTTCAAGTCGTGTAGAGCACAAGATCTGTAAATTTTCTGGCCATAGATTGTCGAGTTTTTTTTTTTTTATAAAATAATTGCGTTAGGATGTACGCCGACAGCACTAGAGACAAAAAGCACAGTATCTTACACACATGGGGTGTAAGTGGTTCATCAACATCTTTGAACCAAAGCCAACTTCACCTGCACGCGGTGCACCCTGCTGACTGACAAACGAAGCTCTGGCGAAAAGAGAGGTAGGGAGCGTAATTGTAAGCTACCCGACTGGGGAATGTGCCTCCACCTCACAGAATACCGCAGCCAAATAACGGTTCCCTTGAGGGCTGTTGTGTTCCTGCGAGTGAGTGAGGTCACCAGAAAGGAAGGAGATGCTGCGATGGCAGCGGGGGTGGCGGCGCGCGAGCGATATTTTATGTTGCGAGCGTTAATATGGCTACGGTAACCGCTTCACATCAGGTGGGCCGTATGCTTGTCTGCCACCCAACGTAGTATAAAAAAAAAAAAAAAACACACTCTTACTGCCACAGTGTTTTACAGGTTGTGTGTTCAAAAATTAAATCCTTAAAATTAAGATTAAAATTAACTACCTAATATAGATTATGATAAATTGTTACTGACTACTATTACTATGGACAGAACAGTCATTATTGTCATTAATAAAATTAATTTTATTTATATAAAATAACTTTTTTTATTTGTTGATCGTCAAAATCATCACCATGTTTAATGGTACTATACGGTAGATGTATCTTTTTAAATTGGCTAGCAATATTATGACTATCATTTGACAGCATGGTCGTAACTATATTTAATTATAATTAATTGCTATTGCTTTCCGTTGTGTATAATTATAATATGCGTTTCTAGTACGGTACTCTTCTCTTAGAGGTCCTTAGACCTAAAAAAGTACCCACATTATAACGTCACAGTTGTTCAACTGTGATTCTTACTAAGTTCCCGTAACGTCGGAGCGTTTTCAGGAAGATCGTAAACAACAATTTGTACTACAATTTTTACAAGAAAAGTTTCATTTGCTTCTGCGTACTTTACAAGTATTGTTAACAGGAGTACATATTAAGTAGGAACAACAGAAATAAACCATTACAAATGCAGAGCTATCCCTCAAAGGCATTAATAAGTAGAAGGATTTTCTTCAATTTTGTTGTGGGTTTTTAGATGTGGGTTTCTTTGACGGAAGCGTTTGTTTGTCACCTCAATAATAAGCTGTTTATATTAAGTACATACGGAATAATTAGAAACAAATCTTACCAAGCCTTGTTAATGAGTTTCGGTATCTTGTAATGTGCTGCCAGCGTGGCTTCTAATAATTCCGTGATGATACCTGTCCAGTTCATGGCTCTTAAACAATGTCAACGAACATCTCTTTCTGGCGCTTTCTGTAAATTGTAAAATATACGTATATGATCTTGCTACTACCGTAACTTATTTATCTGGTTCTTTATTTACATATTCATTAATTGGGTGAGTTGTAGCAGAATAGATATAAAGTATGTTATACCTGTGAGTAGACCTAAGCTAATTACGTCTCCATCGATAGATATTATCATCGTATTCAAGTGACTGTGAAATATTTCCCTTGTGAAATCTATGCAGTCCTGTGTCGGTAGCCATTACGCATGCACGATATACACTCCGGATATTAACAAGTTGTCAAGTGACGTAGTGCCGTTCGCCTGTTTACCAAGTTCATTTACATACCATTTCGTTTAACTTCCACTCCAACGGCACCACCAACTTTTACATAATAGCTTCGGAAGTAAACAAAATCAATGGACATGCGTGGGTTGAATGCGTTCAGTCAGCTGAGCATTACGCAGCTGTATTAAAGGTAAATATACAAAACGATGAAATAATAATGAAAGGAGCAAATAATAAGAATTAAATTGTAAGATGTGTCCAAGTGTCCGCAACTATTCAGTGATAAAATTGATAAATCCTTTCATTTAATTTTTTTGCGTACACTTTATAAAGATGGTGCATGTAAGGCATGAGGTATGTTCGTTAGTACAACATAGCTATCAAACGGATGGAATGATTTCAATAGCTACTTATGTTGATGATGAGAATCGGCTTGTTGGCGTTCGTGAAATACCGCGATAAGTCAGAGCTTTTCATAAATCTTTAATAAACACTTGTCCACATTGTTGAAAACTTGAACATTCTTAGCGAAACAGCTCCCTATTCAGACATTCCCATTAATATTTAAGCAAACCCCGATCGAGGGCTGCACCGTTGCGAAAAAATGTAATCAAAAATTGTTCGATGGGGCGAGCGTTCATCAATTTAGTATAATGCTGGAGGAACACAATAGGGAGCTGATCACCCCACCTTACTTCGTACTCGAATATGTGTTGAAAAAGACTGCGATGTAATAGCGATTATACCTACTCGAAACTTTAGTAATTTCGTCCACAAGTCTCAGTGGGTAGTAAAAAGTACGAAGTAAAAAGTAATCATGGTAATCTACGAAGTCTAGTGTTATTTTCGACGATTTCCATATTATTCTATAGAATCGGAAATCGGAGTCAAAGTGGCCATTGCTAACCACTCGACCACCGCGCTCGTCATAAACAACATATAAATATGCAAATCTAGTGTTGTTCTTTTGTATTTTTTTTATGTTTCCTTTGGCTACTGTCACAGTGGCATTTCACTAGCCAACGTGACAGTTGCCACCACAACTGTTAAGACAGCTATTTCAGAAACTACACTACACTCATTTGTAGGTAAAACAATCCTGCAAAGATTTAGGATTGTTATTTGGCTGCGATGCTGTGTAAGGTGGAGGTACTTCGCCACTCGGATTATCACTGAATGTACCCCATACAGGTGAGGCTCGTTTTGGCCCTGAAAATGCTGGCGAGTTACTTACTCTATACCAGAGGTTCCCAACCGGTCTCACGGACCACAAGTGGTCCGTGAGAGGTAAATTATGGTCCGTGATTATTGACTATTATACAAAATACTCACATCTCGAGATATAGAATAATGGATTTATATGACACTTGTGGACCCTGCACGCAACAACAATCTCGTAGTGGTCCGCAAACAAAAAAAGATTGGGAACCACTGCTCTACACTCTGACAGTGCTCTAGACTGTGATAGTGCAGTAGTAGTAGCGAAGCCAGGACGAATACCGAAATGACTAATGGTGACATATTAAATATGTATGGCGGAGGAGCCGTCCGGTGGAGACCGATGTTTGGGCGTTCATTTAAATTCATGAAGACGTTAACAAAGCAATTAGGACGAATCGCTGAGAGGAGGAGCGCATCGCCGGGTTAATTAACAAAAGTGATTGTGCTGGTTGGGATGCAAGAAATGATCGGCTCCGCGGGTCGCATTATTATTATATTTTTTTTATACTACGTCGGGTGGCAGACAAGCATACGGCCCGGCTGATGTGAAGCGGTTGCCGTAGCCATATTAACGCTCGCAACATAAAATAACGCTCGCGCGCCACTACCCCCGCTGCCAACGCAGCATCTCCTTCCTTTCTGGTGACCTCACTCACTCGCAGGAACACAACAACCCTCAAGGGAATTGTTATTTGGCTGCGGTATTCTGTAAGGTGGAGGTACATTCCCCAGTCGGGTAGCTTACAATTACGCTCCCTACCTCTCTTTTCGCCAGAGCTTCGTTTGTCAGTCAGCAGGGTGCACCGCGTGCAGGTGAAGTTGGCTTTGGTTCAAAGGTATTGATGAACCACTTACACCCCAAAATACTCGCATACTGAATAGCGGCACTAAAACTAGCTTTAACTAACATATTATTAATAATAACTAGCGTCCCAACCACAAGAGGTTTCCGCGAAAAGTGTTTCGCGCTATTGGTTTCCGGGGCGCATGCCACGCCAGTAAAACTCCCAATCAGCATGATTCTTCTTTTATCTCCAACAATACAAGTCATATTTCAGCTAAATCATCTATTGGTGGACACTTATACCAGAACTTAAACGAAACTTACAAAAACACTGATATCAATTACATCACAAATGTGATTTACTACGAAAGGTTTACAAAGTCTAGGTACTTTGTAGAGGTTTACATTGACATATGTAATTGTAACTATACTATAAATAAATATAAATATTCTTGAAAGAATTGCACACAGACATCTAGTGCCAAACTAAACAAAGTTTGTAGGTATTATGGGTACTAGACAACTAATATTATACTTATTTTTTTTTATAGTCTAAAATAAATATTATTATTTATATAAATAAAAAGAAAGAAAAAATAATAATAATTAATAACTAAACCGCGTCAAAAAATTCCTCCGCATCACTGTCAAAAGGCATCGTGCCCAGAACGCTGGCAGCATTGCCACGCTGAATGGCAATGCTTATACGTTGTGCCAAATATAGGCCAGCCCTCTGGTCACGGGAAGTATCAACCAAGCGCTTTGCTAAATCTCTAAATAGAAGCCTTGCACTCGGACCCCATGGGCCAAGCGTTTTGACCCCAAACGGCTCAAATATATAATACATTTTTTTTTTGTAAATACATACATGTAATACATCAAGCACACAAATATTTGTCTTGTGCGGGGATCGAACCCGCGACTACCGAACGGAGTCAAAGAGGACATGGTTAGCCATTCGACCACCGGAGTCGGGGGCTATGATAGTTATACCTTATAATACACACAATGTTATATACTAACATATAAAGCACAAGTTAAAGCACATTTAATTTATAGTCAACATGACTTTCAATTTGACGATACCCATGTGCCGTCTTGTATTTTTGTGTGTCACACTTGCATATGACACAAATTTATTTTTAACTCCTAAATTGTATGCGTGCGCCCTCATGTCACACAAAAACAAATTAATTTTAAGCCCAACTTTCGCGTTCCGTTCTCAATCGAACGACACGTTGACATAAAATCATATTCAATATTGTGCAATATACAATTTCCAAGTGAACAAGTTCGGTCCCGGCGGCGACGAGTCAGCGCCGCGGTACACGTTCATGATCACTTCCATGAAAGCGAAAGAGAGTTTTCTGATATTAATATAGTAGTCCCTCTGGCTGCTGTAAAATACGCTACGTTGTCGAAAGTACGAATCGAACAACATTGATTTATTAATTCGTGGATTATAGTGATAAGACAGCCTGTTGTAGATTATAATTACCGTTTTTCATTGTAAATTGTATTTTGGTGCAATGCTCCAAAATAAAATTTACAATACCCTTTGCATTGTATAGCGTAGCTATGTTGTATATATTATTGTTCATAATTTGACCAGATTTGACAAAGCATAATTCAGTAAAAACAAATAGTTTAGAGTTATTGGATTTACAAGATACTCCAAACTTGTGGAGTATTTTGTAAATTCAATATCCAATAATAATGCGGTGGCGAACTCCTCCTCAGAGACGAATAATGTTGCTGGTGAGTCGCGGACATCGCCAGTCGCGTCTTTTGCTCTTCTAAGAACTGATTCTGATACGAAACTCTAATGAGTTTAAAATCCGAAAGTGCTCCGGGCTGGGATAATATACCCACGCGGTGTCTAAAAATGGCGAAATTGTAGTTCCCATAATAATGCACCTCGCAAATCTATGTTTTGAGCATGGAATTTTCCCACCCGCTCTTAAAAAAGCAATAATTTTGCCTTTGTATAAGAGTGGAGATAAGATCAACGTGTCGATCTATAGGCCAACTGCAGTTTTAACTGCAATATCAAAAATACTAGAGAGACTCATAAATAAACGCCTAATAAACTATTTTAACAAAATTGATTTTCTGTCTAAATCACAGTACGAGTTCCGTCAAACCCTTTCTACCGAAGATGCAGTTACAGCGATTACCTCACATAATTATAGTGCTGAATGTTGACAAAGGGAAGAAATGTATTGCAGTGTTTTTAGACCTAAAAATGGCGTTCGATACCGTCTCTGTAATCATTACTTACTATGCCATTACTTTACAAAAAATGCAGAATATCTTTTAATAATAAATATTTTTTAAACATTTACCCGATGAATAAATGTATCTGCAAAACGACACTGCTAAAAAGTTGGAATTATGAAGAAACTGAGAGATTTTTAGTATAATTACTTAAACATTAAAAAAAGTAAAAATATTTTATTATAAGTAAACACATCAAAACACACACACACACCCATACACAAAAGTTAGTCTTCTAAATGTCTACTAAGTATCACTCTGGATCTAAACTATTGTTATGGAGAGGCAGGATTTCTAACACAAATATATTTTTATTTAAAAGAAATCCTAAAACAACACGTTAATGTAATCTGATACTGAATAAATAATTTTGTATTTTTGTATTGTATTTTGTATTACCACGACCCTTAAGCCTAAGACGAGACCGATTTTGATTTCGAAAATCAGACGTCGCTTTAGAGTAACTAGATGTTTTAAAGACGCATAATATAGGAAATTTCTGTGCCAATCATTAGCTTCACCTAAAAAACCTGTGTAGTAAACGGTTTTTGAATTTAAATACTATTAATTGCTAATTAAAAAGCCCGATTATCGAATAACCGCTGTACAATGGGAGGTTATATAATATAGTCAATCTAAAATCCGTAGTGTATAGCGCCAGATCAGATTTATTAACCTACTAGGTTCGACTTGGGAAGTTATACGTATATTAAGTAGTATATTAGTACGTATATTATGACTACTTCATGATCCGTTTGTAGAAACGGATCATGAAGTAGAAAAAAGAAAATTGTTTTCGCATGCGATGACATCGAGTATCCTGCCGACAGCACATGGACTACAGTGTTTAAACATGACCAGCGCTACACAAATGGACGGTTCAATCTAAATCTCAACAAAAACTCGATATCAGTGAAATGAGGCGGACGAAACAAAACCGGCATCACGTTTAATGGCGTCCTGTTAATACTGAGGGAAATCAAGCACTTAAGTGGGCATTAACTTTTTCCTCTATAAAGAGGCATTTGTTGAGCGTCAGTCTCGAGGGATCGCCGCTGCCGAGAGGGGGGGAGGGGGAGGGCGACGCCAGAAATACTGCGTGAAGAAAAAAAATATGTCGCGTTTTCAGTACATTCAAATATCCATGTCATGTATACTGGATAGTTGGAATCGCGAATGGTTGGAATCGCCAATCCAGTTTGCACCATGAGTCATGCGACATGAAATACCAATGAATAAGCGACTCTATTCAATTTGAAATAGGGTCGCTTATTCATTGGTATGAATAAGCATTCTATTTAGTTAATGAATCGCAATAAGAGATGGTGGTAACGGGGCTGGACAAAAACATCTTCTCATGGAGTTCGTCTCCACTTATATTGGACTGTCGATTTAATCACTAACATATAATCCCTTCATTGATAACAGCTAGGGAACCCTCGATCCTTGGAACCATGGCTAGAATGGAACGCACTGCTGCCACTGGCAGACTTGTACATTTGTACGACACGATACCACCACAGACATTCAATTATTATTGGATGTCTGTGGATACCACACGTGTGATAATAATGATTCAAGATTCAAGATTTTATTTTAGCCATTAAGTACATTAGATCTTTTAATAGGAAGTACAGTTCAACTTAGCACCTTTTTCAGGTATTGCAAATGATGACAGCAGCTAGTCCTACTCTACAGATTATCTCATTACAATTTATATAGTTGATGATTATGCTGTTCTGGTCGCCATGTATACAAAGTACCAAATTTCATGATGCTCATCAGGGTTCATCTCCTCTCGTATATGATTGGTGAAGGTGAACGTCATAGTGACGGCGCGCGAGCCATACTTTTGGGTTGCAATGTCGCTCCACATCAAGTTGACCATTTTTTTTTTCACCATATCAGTTACTACGCATATGACCCGCCTGATTTAAAGCGGGTACCGTAGTCTAGAAGCTTGCAATTTAAGGAGTATTGCAGACGCGGTGGCTAAGCCTACTGTTAACGCAGTATGTCCTTCCTTATATCTGGTGACCTCACTTTCTCAGAGAAATACATCAATTCTACAGATATTCTAAGGATCGGCATTTGGCGGCAGTCTACCGTGAGGTAGATGTACATTCTCCAGTCGGGCTTGACAATCTCTCTTTTGCCAAAGCCTTGTTTGCTAGCAGGGTACTCCATGTGCATGTGTGGTTGCTCTAGGTACTAAAGATGGCAGAGAACTTGCATTTTAAGTGTTACCAAGCTCCGATTTCTTTCACAACCGAAAGTGTTCAACCGCTAAACCATAATGCTTGTTTTCCACTTGTACAAAAATTTCTGACGTGGAATCGGTAGAGCCTTTCGACGAAAGCTCCTGTTGGCCGTTCCTCGTTTAATATTACAGGATTTATTATTCTTAAGATCCGGTCTCCCGGAGTAATCCCCGCCCGCCCGGGCCGCGCCCGAGCGTCCGCCGCCCGCCCGCTGGCACTCTACCAATACATATGCATGTTTTGATTTATTCTTTCTCATCATACCTCATTTAGCTGACGCATCGCCGATATCATAAACGTTCAGTTGTACTCCAGGCAGACCTTGACGTATTTCAGTAGCTCTCATTACGACTGAAAGTATCAAATGGGCAAATGTTTACATCTCGTACCTGTTGTTTCGTCTGCAAATTCTACGAAGTTTATTCTTTCCTACCAGATTCTCACCTACTTGGGAATTTTTGGGGTGTAAATGGTTCATAAACATCTTTGAGCCGAGGCCAACATCACCTGCACGTGGACACTCTGCTGACTGACAGACGATGCTCAGGCGAAAAGAGGGTAGGTGCATAGCAGTATACCGCGGCCAAATGACAATTCTATTGAGGGTTGTAGTGTTCCTGCGAGTGAGTGAGGTCAAAGAAAGATAGGAAGGAGTATAGGCTGGAAACGGATCGGTGACCCCTTGGTGTTGCTAATCTCCACGAGCGGTGGTGATTGCTTTCCATCAGGCGACCCACATGCTCGTTTGCCGCCTTTGAAGGAAATGTGAAACGATAAATCAGAAAAATAGGTACTTATTTATTGCCCCTCTTTAAATATTATGAGTAAGTAACTCATGAACAAATCCTATAAATAACAAATGTGATCGGCTGAGAGAATTAATATTTTCATTGGTATTATATTAATTGAATAAATAATAAATGTGGATCCCAACCCAATGAACGTAATAATAAGAGTCAATGTGTAAGCGATAAACTACACTACGCCATCTTGACTAACAAAACTTGTAATAAAGGTACGAGCGAACTGTCTAAATACAAACAAATAATAAATAAATATTGTCAGACAAATTACACAGCGCCATCTAGCCCCAAAGTAAGCGTAGCTTGTGTTATGGGTAATAGACAACTGATAAACATACGTAAATACATTTTTTTTTTTTTGTAAATACATACTTATGACATGTTCATGCACACAAATATTTGTCCTATGTGACAATCGAACCCACGAGCGTTGGTGTCGAAGCCGCATCATTGACCGCTACGCCACCGAGCTCGTCAATAAATATCGTAAAGAAATATTTCAAGAATGTAAACAACACAAAAACTCAGAGACGGTAAATATTTACACTAAGACAAAGATTTAGAACATTAAGAAAAATCCGGAATCCACCTTTGGTATTAAATCAGCCATTGCTGACTACTCGTCCACCACTCTCGGGAACCTTCCCATAATTCTTCTAAACATTGTTGATGACGCGACGACGGTGGTAAAAGTCCCAGTATCCAACTCTGACATCGTTGAGACCAAAAAACAAATATTAACATGATGCAGTGCCAATATTTGCATGCAGGCTTTAGCGACTCGGGCGCCAATTGCGTTGTTTGTGTCCTGTCGCCTGTCGCCTGCCGCCTGTCGCCGACGTAGTGGTCGTGTTCTGTTTGCTCCTCCGACCGCAGTCTTTTCTGCCACTTTGCTACAAATACTTTTTGTCGCTCGCCGCCGCCATGACTAACAACTCGGGCATTAGGTCACGTTGTTTGCATTTATATTTTTCCAACGTTTCACATATTTACATCTCTTCAGTAAGAAACAAATTCTTTAGAGCCAAAGATATTCTTATCTGCACATCCACGCCCACGCCGATTAGCAAACGAAGCTCTGGCGGAAGAGAGGTAAGACAGAGAAACGTATTAGGAGCCGGCTGATTAGGAAAGTACCTCCACGTTACGGAAAACCAATGCCAAATGATAATCTCTGAGATAACTGTTGTCTTTCTGCTAAATACTAAGAGGAATAAGGTCACCAGGGCGCTTCAGTGGTGTACGAGGGTAGCGCCCAAGGAGGAACACTTCTTAAGTCGCAAGTGTGTTATGGCATGCTATGGTAACCGCATCACAACAGGCGGGTTGCAGTATTTTTGTTTTCCTTTCCACTGGGTATAAAAAAAAATACTGATAGCCTTTTAGGCACAAAGATACTAGAATGGCACTGGCCTAAGCCAAACCGCAGTTGAGCAGCCTGGTGGAGTATACTCTATACCCCGTCGATGTTCACACTTCATAGATAGATGCAGATTCATAGCATCTATCTATGAATTGTGAACAAGTGCGTTATAATTGATCATAATTTTATATCCAAAACATCAAATATTTTAAAATATCTCTCAAATGTTATTAAAGTTTACTCGTATTACTTTTTTGCATATATTTATATTTGTAATACTGTGTTTATTAAAAATCTAAGACTATTGGCGGGTAAATCAATACGTTCAAAGCTGTGTATGAAATTAATTAGTTACCTGTTCATGGATGATTCAATTACATCATAGAACCCTATTGCGGTTTTACCGACCCCTAGGGGTCGATCCGACCTGTAATACGTCTGCGAAATACATATAAATTCAAATGTTATTAAAGGAATGAGAAAATAGCAGAGGCAGCAGGAAATAATCGTTGGAATTCTTGGTTTTTCCTTATTTAAATGAAAAAACGAAGTGAAGATAATACGAGTATTACCAGAACAAAAAGACAACACCCATTTCACGTCTGCGATAGAGCCGCCCGTTGCCCACATTTCACAACGAAATTCCACAGCGGGAATATTCCGTCGTTTCAGCGAACTATCACAATCGAGGTGCGGATGTTCCCGAGTCGTTAGGGAGTGCGAACGCAGCGTTGTGGTGCGGTCGGCATTAGTGCGTTACGTCTGTTTGTATTTAGTAGGTAGTCACCAGTAGGGTTACCGTGAACTGGAATTTTCCTAACATGTGCGGAATTTCGGCAAGTTGTTAGGGAAATAAACAAAATGTGTCAGGATTTTTTCTAAATTGTAATATTGAATCCATATCCAATTAATGTGCCAGTGGTTCTTGAAATTTAAATATTGAATCCAATTATCCATGCTAATATTATAATGTGAAAGTGTGTTTGTCTGGTATTTCTCTGAGTAAAATCTAGACACCGTAGGCGTAAAATACTGCCTAACTTTACTGATGGCACCGATCTTCCTAGAGGTAATTTTATTCCAAATTGCTTATTTACGTACACTCCAAATGGTCGAGAAACTGAACACCAGAGATGCTAGGACTAATAGTAAGGGGACCATCTAGGAACTACCACGAGAGATCCCGCGATCCCCCCACGATCATTTTAGTATGGAAACGGAATTTACGAATACAAATAAATTACGATTACAGCTAGATCATGGGTGCGGCATAAGAACAATACAATCGTCAATATGTCAAGCTTGCGTGCTCTTAGCCATATCTATATAAAATACATTTATAGAAAGCCACGACGCCGAAGAAGGCAGGGTAATGTTTTTGAGCGTATGTATGTATGTATGCCTAATTCTTTGGAACGCTCCACCACAGCATTGTGGCTGTGTGCGTGCGCCGATTTGGGCGCTAGTATGAAGTTAAAGTACTGGTTGTATTACTATACTGTGGCTCTACAGTGTACAGTAACCGCTTGACGAGTTCCAATATTTTATTATGAGTTATTGAATTCATCTCAGGTATGGAAATGACATAGGGATATTATTACAGAATGGTGTCGGCAGAAATAAAATTGGAGGCTAATAAATTACAATTTAGAGTTAGGAGTTTATAGTCGGGTTTTTTGTTTCTGTTAATAATTTATTGTTATATCTGGCAACCCTATGCCGAGGCTGAATTAATGTTTATATCACGTTGATGGGCTTTCGCAGGACACGTCCATTTAGTAACTGGTGCGTTGGGCGGCCGCCGCTCGCCGCCGCCGCCGCGGTGACGTGATCACGTGATGCAATTCGGTCCCACTGCACCGCCGCACCGTCCCGGCGAGTGACATTATCATGCGCGGTGTTATTATGTGTTACGAAACGTGCCCTGAATGTGACGAAACGATTCAGCGTAAATACCAACTGGAAAGATGACGAACAGTTCCTGAGAAGTAATAATGTCTGTCGTTAATTTAAAATGGGTGTTACAGTGGAGGCTGAGAGACGGGTGTAATCTTTATCTGCTCGTGTGGTAGATGTTTTTAATAGTGGTTTTCATTAAGACAATTTACCAAACTTCTATAAAAAATTTAAGTTCTGACTGGAGATGTATGTACCTTCATCTCAAAGAACACCGCAGGAAATGACAGTTCCCTTGAGAGTTATTATGTTCCTGCGTATATGTCAGGCCATCAGAAAAAAAGGAGCTGCTGCATTGGCAGCGAGAGTGGCGGCGCAGCCGACTGCCGCCCGATGTAGTATATAAAAAGCAAAGAAACCCGACACCTCTACATATAGAGAGCGCATCCAGCCGATCTAAATTCATTGGGTCGCCGACAATTCTGACTGCTCTTCTTTGAATGCTGTCAAATGCAGCAAGCTAGTACTTAAGGTTGACTGGAAGAGATCTCTATTAGGGATAAGTCCGCCTATGTATCTTTATTTTTAAGAATTGTATTACATATTGTTATTGCATTTAGGAACTTACAAACAAACAAACTTACTAGAAGGCGATATCGTTGCGTTGCGTCGTATTTAAGTAACAGGATATTAAGATTCGGGCGGCCGTTGCAAAGTCCGTAATGCGTGCAGTACACCATTACCGGGTCGTTCCCGAAGCCCGGCGCATTTGGCAGCCGCCGCCCGCCCCGGCCGCCCGCCCGCGCTGCCAAATGAACCGCCATTAGCCGCGCCGGCCGGGCACCGCTGTAGGCATAATAGGCACTGCACTTCGTGACCAGTATTTGCGATATTTGCTATATCCACCGATTTCATTTTATAACGTTTAGTACTATGTCGGATGAAGTCGTGACCAATAACCTATAAAATATAGCCTATAAAATAGACGCTTGTAACATAAAGTCTCAATCACGGTCATCGCTGCCATCGCAGGAACGCGTCCCTTTATATATTTAAATTGGCTCAGTATAGCGGCACTTCACCACCAGCACCAGCGAAAAGACGAGCCCAAACTACAGCAGATTAAAGACTTAGACACCAGTGTTCTGTCAGGCGACACTGCCAAGCTTGTCCCTGCCTGGTAAACTCCCTTTTACTCGCACGGGCAAGACAGTCTGTCCCTTTAGCTTCTCATTAATGTGATATGCTGTGCTACCTCTCATTTGCTAGTAAGTGAACACAGTGGCAACGCAATTCTGCTGAAGGAAAATAATCATATATATAAATAGAAGAGAACATAAATTCTCCTTCTTTTTATTTATACTACTGAAGTGAAATAAGCATACGGCCCGCCTGATGTAAAGCAGTTAACGAAGCCTATGAACCAGGAGCATCACACACGCGTTTCCGACCCTGTACAAACCTCTTCATGCCCTTTTTGAAGACCCCATGCTGTAGTCTCCTGAGAAACACTCGACAGACAGTTCATTCTACATCTTGCCAGTAGTATCAGGTCCTGATAGTATATGTGGCATCATGGCTAGTTTCTGTGTTTAACTGTAACTTCGCAGTTTACTACGACATAGACGCATATTGCTAGATCAACGAGAACCCAGAGTTATAAATAGTATAAGGACGCTTGAATAAAGGTTCCGTCCTTACCATATCACAAGATTGTACATCATTGGTGCCCTTTAGATCTCGGCTCCTCTCCACCATCACCCTTCTTCATCCGTCGTTACATTAGTTTAGCTAGTTCACTATCGGCACAGGTAATCTATGCTCTGCCTTATGTAGAGTTTTGCTCTCTGGTAAGTACGTGGTAGGTAGATAAATAATGTTTTTTATCGCTATGTATTAAATCGCTATGTATATAATTATTATTAATGGCTTTTTGCATTTGAATTTCAAACATGAATGATTCTTATTGGATCTCTACGACAGCCCGGTCACTCCATACAAATGCCGCATCAACAAATGACGTTTACTACAAAGCGAGAATATGTGTGTGTGTATACTATTGTAAACAAACTGTTAAAAAATTTGACCCACAGGGACTGTAGAGACGAGTTGAGAGCGCGGCAGTGTGTCCATACTGTAGGTATTGTTTACTTATACTATGACTCTATCATGGATACATTTTATTATATACAATAGTATATATAAAGTACATTTTATTATATACTATTGTATATAATAAAATTGATTAAAAATTAAAAAGGTCCAATAGGACCACAATTAAATTGAATGTTTTTAATCAATTGACAAACAAGCGCAATGGTAAACCTTATGAAGACAAGTGTCAACTGCAGGAAGCCACTTTTTAGTAGTTTTTTGATGGATAACCTCATTCCCATGAATACAAAACTCAAGGCGTTTGTAAAGTCATCTGTGGAATAAAGTGTGAAAAAAATAAAGGAAGGAGATGCTGCTTTGGCAGCGGGGGTGGCGGCGCGCGAGCGATATTTTATGTTGCGAGCGATAATATAGCTACGGTAACCCCTTCACAACAGGCGGGCTGTATGCTTGTCTGCCACCCGACGTAGAATAAAAAGAAATTGTTAATATGCTCATTTTGGAAGGCCATCAGAAGTAGTAGGTATGCGTCCTACCTCTAAGTCTTTCTGAAGGGAGTCGTCGACTGGACACTACAGCCAGACAATACAACATAGTAATCAAATATTTACGTGGCATGCTCGGCCTATATCAAGTGGTGTCCCCGGCTGAGGCCGTGCTCGGCGATATTGGACCCTAAGTCGTGGCGACATGGGTCAAAATGCAGGGTGCATGTATGGTGCTGTCGTGTCGGGCGCTAATTGCTCTCATTGTGTTTATTGGTTGCCCGCGGTGGTCGCGACATTCCTGTGCGCTGACACGACACTCGCCTACTATGCAACCTGCAATGCCGATAGTTTATCAAACTTGAGTTATCAAAATTATATAATTTTCGAACGAAGTTCTTTATGGGGCGTTGCGGAGGGGTACCCTAGCCGGCAAAAAACTTCCGTAATGTTAAAAAAACCCTAAGATTTTTATTATGTATGATATGTATGATGATAAACAAAATAAAGGTGTTAAGATAATTTTGTAAAGTAGTTTCTTTGTTTTCAGTTTATTTTTTTTATTTCCAGTTTATTGTTTTAAACGGTCTGGGTGTTTTCTATGTAATGTAAATATGTATTTACAAAAAAAAAAAAAAGTACATTTATCAGTTGTCTAGTACCCATAACACAAGCTTTGTGCTTAATTTGGGACTAGATGGCGCTGTGTAAAATTGTCAAGAAATATCAAGAAATATTCCTGAATAAGTATTTTTATTTTTGACTAGCTGGCCCGGCGAACTTCGTACCGCCTAAATTGTCAATGAATGTCGTGGTATACATATTAGTTGAACAAAATTTATGATGTCTTGAAATTAACATAATGAATAATAGAAAATAATAGAGAAGCACGATGGCGTCATTGCGCGTGTCAGTCTAATTGTACACGCAAGTTAAGCAACGTCAACCGTAGCCTGTCCAGGGATGAGTTTATATTATCTCGAGCTCCTCCGTGCTTCGGAAGGTACGTTAATCCGTCGGTCCCGGTTGTAATCATTAGATTAACTCGAGGTCCTCCGTGCTTCGGAGGGCACGTTAATCCGTCGGTCCCGGTTGTTATCATTAGATTATCTCGAGCTACTCCGTGCTTCGGAAGGCACGTAAGACGTCGGTCCCGGTTGTTATCATTAGATTATCTCGAGCTCCTCTGTGCTTCGGAAGGCACGTAAGCCGTCGGTCCCGGTTGTTATCATTAGATTATCTCGAGCTCCTCCGTGCTTCGGAAGGCACGTTAAGCCGTCGGTCCTGGTTGTTATCAATAGATGGCAGTCGTTAAGCTGTGGTATAAATGTAATGCAATATGATTATTAACCAGTGAATAAACGGAGTTCGAACTAAATGAACGTGTAGTTTGTTATCAACACTCATACCTCCTCCGCCGAACACCAGATGGCGACCCTGGGCAGGCAGACAACATAGAATCGGAACGGCGTGCGCACGGCTGCGCTCTGCGCGCCGTGCGCCGCGCGCTTATCGCGTAAAAATAAATGAACAATAGTGATGAACATTTAGTGTACAGACATTGTGATTAAAAACAAAAGTGCGAATATGAACAAATATAAACTATGAATATAGACATTGTGTTAGTGATAAATTGAACTTTAAAAATATTCTACATCGAAATTTCGAAAAATGGGTGTACTTGAAGTAAATGCGGACATAGATAAAATAAATACAGAGATACAAAATGATTTGAAAAATGAAATAAATATAAGTACTAATAATGAATACCTATTGATAACAATTTTATTAGTATTAATTATGATTATCATCTGTGGCGCAATCTTCTTATGCAAGTTATTTTATAATAAACATATCGAGAAAATGGTGGAATTAAGAACATTAAGAGCAGAAATAAGGAAGAAAGGAAACGATTCAAGAATAATAGAATAAAGATAAATAATTAGAGAGTAGAGCAGCCGGGAGATGTTGGAGACTTGTAGAGCTGTTGGAAAACTATAAGGAAAGCAGCCGGGTGTTGTTGGAGACTCGTAGAGCTGCCGGGAGTAGGAGTACCGATTATTGATAAAACAAAGTGATAGTGATGTGCGGAACGAATCTACAAGTTCAGTATGTATTTAAATATTAATTATTATTGACTTTCAGAGCAGAAAAATTTAATTAAAATTTAATTACGTTGTGTAAGATTAACGAACAGAGACTATATAATTAAAAATATGAATATGAAATAAGTTGAATTATTAAAACAAGGATCGAAGGTGGCCAAGGCACAATTTTATGCCTCATCTCTTCTAGGTGGGGTTACCGGCCGATTGTAAACGTGTCAAAATATATATATAAAAAAATATCTATTTACCTAAAGTCGACCTTGCCAAGAGCATGCGTTGCATTACTTATACTATTTATGATGAGATATGTTAAGAACATATTGTTATAATTGTGTTATGTTATATGATACATTTTATTATTAGTGTAATACTGTGTTAATGTTAATAATGGTTACTTTAGATTATGGAAGAATTGGAGCCTACAGTTGTGGAAATAGAATTAGAATTAGGGAAAATTAAAACGGATTTAACGAAATTAGGTTCTAAAAGAAAACAAAGAAAAGATTATGTTTTGAAAAAGATAGAGTTAGCGGAAAATTTAATTGAAAAGTTTAACGAGTTAATTAAAGACAAGGAAATTAAAACAGATTTAATTGAGTATATTAAATTAATAAAAGAACATTATAAGCAGATAAAAATTTATAAAACAGAAATAAATAAAGAAGATTTTATTGAGGATAAAAATATAAACGATAAAACATTAAATATGGATAAATTCGATTTAAAAACGGCATCATCTCTGATACCGGAATTAAACGGTAAACAAGACACAGTACATAAATTAATAAATACATCGGAATTATATTTGAGTTGTATAGATCCAAATAATGAGGATAAATTAGTGAATTTCATATTGAAAACAAGACTGGATAGGAATTCCAAAATAAAATTAAATCAAAAATACGAATCATTAAAATCACTTCTAGATGATATAAAAAAATACATATTAACAAGTAAAAATGCAACCTCGATTATGACGCAAATGCAAAATACTTATCAACGAGATGGTACTATTGCTCAACTAGGCTCACGTCTAGAAACACTATTCTCTGAATTGACAATATCTCAGACAAAATCAGACGAATCGTCAGAAACGATTCTTAAACCTATAAATGAAAAGTTTGCAATAAGGCAATTTATTAACGGCTTACGAAACCGTCAAATAGCAACGATAATATCGGCTCGTAATTATGACAATTTAAAGGACGCTGTTCGCGCCGCGATTGAAGAAGACGTAGAAGATAATGCTAGACGAAATATTGACGCAAGTACATCAGCAATGTACTACAGGGGTAATTACAGAGGAAATAGATTCCATAGATCACATGGGTATAGGAGACCACAAGGTAATTACAGAGGGTTCGGACAGTCGCGCGGTCAAAATTTTGGAAATTATTATCAACATAATAACGCAATTCGTTACCAAAACTATAACCACAGAAATAATTACGGTAATGGTAGAAATAATTACCAAAATAATAACAGAGGTCAATTCTACCAAAGAGGACAAAATAACTACAGAGGTCAATTTTATCAAAGGGGACAAAATAATAATAGAGGCCAAGGTCAATTTTATAGAGGCCAAGGGATAAATTCGCGAGGAAATTACCAAACGAACGCGGTAATAAATAAAGGAAAAGAAGAAAATAATAAAGAAACCGAAAAATTTTTTCGTGACTAAAGGGGAAAATTACTATATATGTAACACGAATTCAAAATTTACGATTAAATTATTTGTACACAATAAAATAAAAACCTTTTTAGTAGATACAGGAGCAAATATTTCTTTAATAAAACAGGATGCAATCAGATTTAAAAATATAAACAAAAATTCAACAAAGGTGTCCGGAATAGGAGGAATTATAAACACGCTAGGCGAACAACATATAAATCTGTATATACCTAATACAAAAACATACATTGTTCATACATTCCAAGTAGTAACGGAACTACCAAATGGTTTTCATGGTATACTAGGCCTTGATTTCATTTATAAACATATTTCAAACATAAACTTTTTGTCGAATACAATTACTCTTAATACAATACGATGCCAGTACAAAGTTAAAGTACATAACAACTCATATTGTAATTCATCGGAAACGATAAGTCATAATAACACAATAAGAAGAACAGAAGGCGTCT
Source organism: Hypsopygia costalis (assembly GCA_937001555.2). Lineage (NCBI taxonomy): Eukaryota > Metazoa > Arthropoda > Insecta > Lepidoptera > Pyralidae > Hypsopygia > Hypsopygia costalis. Next base: position 33,559,057 of record OW443329.2, read on the forward strand.
CAAACCCGACACTTTGCGATATAAGCATATCGCAATCGGTAGCAAAACAATCGTGCACTGAAATTCCGCCTCGTTGCGAAAGAGTTATCAAGTATTGCATTACGAATAACGAATACAAAGAACAATGTGACTACGTGTTACATTCTACAGAAATAAAGCCAGGCTTACACGTGGCGAGTCAAATCGTAAAAATAAAAAACGGAAAAATACCTATAACAATTTTAAACACAAATGAAGAGTGTACTTTTATAGAGAATATAAATATAAATTTAGAACCATTAAATAACTACACATTATGCAATTTCAACAAAGTTAATAATGATAGTCCGAGAGCACAGAGAGTATTAAAACAATTAAAATTAAACCATTTAAAAGGAAATAATAAAGAAACAATAAAAAATATTTGTAGTAAATATGCGGATATATTTCATTTAGAAGGCGATAAACTAACATATACAAACATAGGTACACAATCAATAAAAGTAAAACCTAATACTCAGCCAGTCCACTCTAAACCATATAGAATACCAATTCCATTAAGAAATGAAGTAGATAAACAAATAAAAAAGATGTTAGATGAGAATATAATAGAAGAAACTTCAAGCGCGTGGAATTCACCTATTTTATTGGTAAAGAAAAAACCTAATGATGACGGCAGTAAATCATACAGACTTGTAATAGATCTTAGGAAAGTGAACGAATCAATTGAAAATCTATCATTCCCAATTCCAAATATTACTGATATTATAGATTCATTGTCAGGGGCAGTATATTTCACAAAAATGGACCTTTCAAATGGGTTTTACCAACTTAAATTAGATGAGGACAGTAGAGACATTACATCATTCTCAGCAAATTCAAAACAGTATAGAATGGTTCGTCTACCTCAAGGACTAAAAATAAGTCCATCTGCCTTCAGCAGAATAATGTCTATAGGCTTATCGGGACTCACCCAAGACAAATGTTTCGTATACTGTGATGATATTGTTTGCTTCGGCAAGGACCTTGAAACACATAATAAAAATTTAATATCAATATTCGAGAGATTTAGAAAAATAAAATTGAAACTCAACCCACAAAAATGTGATTTCCTACAAAAACAAATAGTATACCTAGGTCACTTAGTAACGGAAAAGGGAGTATTACCCGACCCAAGTAAAACTACAGTAGTAAAGAATTATCCGGTACCAAAAAATTCCGACGAAGTAAGAAGGTTTGTAGCATTTTGTAACTATTATAGGAAGTTCATAGAAAATTTTGCGACTATAACAATACCATTAAATCAACTATGCAGAAAACACGTAAAATTTAACTGGTCAAAAGAGTGTCAAAATTCATTTGAGACATTAAAAGAAAAATTAACGACACCACCTTTATTGGAATTTCCTGACTTCAACAAAAACAATTATTTCATTCTTCAGACAGATGCAAGTCAAAATGCAATTGGTAGTGTTCTAATGAATAAAAATAATAAACCAATAGCTTACACTAGTCGACCATTAAATAAAGCAGAACAAAACTATCCGACAATACATAAAGAGTTATTAAGTATAGTATGGAGTGTTAAATATTTTAAAGTTTACTTGACAGGCAAAAGATTCGAAATACAAACAGATCACCGTCCTTTAGTTAGTTTATTTAAAGCTAAAGACCCGGAAAGTCGATTATTGAAATATAGATTAGAATTGGAAGAATTCGATTACGATATTGTATACATAAAGGGATCGACAAACGTTGTAGCAGATAGTTTGAGTAGGATAATAATAACATCAGATGAGTTGAAGGAAATGACAAGAGAAAATAATTGTAACGTATTAACGAGAAAACAAAAACAATTATTAGACAAAGTACAAAATGACAGTTCTCAAGGTAGTTCTGATTGGAGGACGTCCGAAAAATCAGAAATACCGCGAAAACAAGACATTGACAAGACAATAAAAGAAAATATACGAGATGAAATACCAATAATGTCAGAGATATTACAAAAACCTATCGATAGTGTTGACTTAATATTTAAAACAAAGGACGAGATAATTAAGTATAGAAAACAAAATAAAATAAGTTACGAAGAAAAATTATTATTATTCGTACCTAATAAAAATATAATACTTACAGACTTAAGTTTCAAACAGCATTTTACTCGAGCAGAATTTGCTGACATGTTACAAGAGTTTTGTAAAAAATTAAATATAAAAAGTATAAATATAATAAAAGAGGAAGATAAATTATCGTTCTTAAAAGACTTAAAGAAAGAAATATCTAATAGAAAAACGTGGAAAGGTCCAAGAATAAATATTTTGAGTAAAATAATAAGAATTACTGATGAAAACGAGAAATTAAAAATATTAAATGATTATCATTTATTGCCAACAAGTGCACATGCAGGTGTAAGGCGTATGATGAACAATATAAAACGTAAATATACATGGAGTAATTTAGAAAGAGATGTAAACAAATTTGTGACAACATGCAAGAAATGTCAAACTATGAAACATTCTATAAATATAAAACAACCATTAGAAATTACTACAACGGCATGTAAACCACTAGAAACTATTTATCTAGATTTGCTAGGTCCTCTTCCTAGAGACGAAAACGGAAATACATACGTGTTAACAATTCAATGTGAAATGTCAAAATATGTAAACGCATTTCCAATCACATCAAAAGATACTGTAACAGTTGCAAAATCAATTGTAAACAACTACATATTAATTTACGGAATTCCAAAACGTATTGTGTCCGATCGCGGAACAGAATTTATGAGTTCAACTATGTCGGAAATTTGTAAACTACTATGTATAGAAAAAATTAATTCAACAGCATATCACCACGAAACAATAGGCGCTCTGGAGAATACGCATAAAAACCTAAGAGCTTTTATAAGAATTCAAAGTACAAATTCTCCGTACGAGTGGGCGAAATGGTTACCGTACTGGACATTCGCATTCAATACCACTGTACATTCTGAAACTAATTATACACCGTATGAATTAATTTTTGGAAATTTATGTAATCTACCATCATCTATAACACAAAATCCCGTTGATCCACTTTATAATATAGACAGTTATATAAGCGAATTAAAATACAAACTAAAAATAGCTCATAGTCACGCTAGAGATAATTTGATAACACAGAAAAAATTACGTAAACAAAAATATGACGAAAATGTAAGACCATATTGGTTTAATAAAGGAGATATGCTATTGATAAAGAACGAAACGAATGATAAAACGCAACCTATTTATTTAGGACCATATAATGTAATTGAGGACCTAGGCACAAATGTAAGAATAGAAAAAGGGGATAAGATAGATACTGTTCATAAAAATCGTACTAAAATATATAAAACATGCGATTAGTTTCATACGAGACAGTAGTTATTATATAAGTAAATTAGTATAGGGAGCTCTCTATTAGGTTAATATACTCTCTATTAGGTTAATATACTTTCTATTATGTTAAAAAGTTTCTATTATGATAAAAAGTCTAGTATATGCACTCTGTTATGTTAATAAGTCTAGTATGTAATGTCTATTATATTAATAAGTGTCTACTATGTAATTTGTATAGTCTACTGTATAATGCGTAATCGCTATTCATTGTTATATACTATATACTATTGTAATATTCGTTGTAATACGAATTATTGTCTTGTAGTATATAAAATGTTCTTAATAAGTTATAGACATGTAAGAAAACATTATATTCTACTAGGCTAAGTTTTGAAAAAGAAATATATATATTTTTTTTCTCTATTTCTATAAAAGGTATAAATAAAACTCAAAGTTATTAAAATCGTTTATTACTTGCAAAATAATTTCAATTACATATTACATTCACTATTAAAACATTATAAAATCAACATATTTAAGAACACATAATGTAATTCAAATTCATTAATACAATATTAAAGAATCCATTCTTGAAACAATGTAAGTAACATTCCTTAGTCTATAAATAGAACGCTGACAAAGAATTGTACGAAGTAACTCTGTCACACAGCGATAACATAAACATTGTATAAGTACACTGAGCGAGAAAAATAAATTGTAATAGATGTAAAAAAAAAATAAGTTATGTTAAACATTTTTTTTTTAATATTTTTTTTTTGAAAAGGGTGATGATGTGGTATAAATGTAATGCAATATGATTATTAACCAGTGAATAAACGGAGTTCGAACTAAATGAACGTGTAGTTTGTTATCAACACTCATACCTCCTCCGCCGAACACCAGAAAGCCAAGTGGCCTTTAGGCGGCTTGAAATTACTGGCGTCCGCCAACTCGCAGTTGAGCAGCGTGGTGGAGTATGCTCGAAACATATTCAGTTGAAGGAAGACCCGTATTTAATATTACCCAGCAGTGGGTAAATATTACCCAGCAGTGGGTAAATATTAAGTTCAGTATTTTACTATGTCACAAAATAAAGTACCATGACACTTGACAACCAATTAATATTCATTTTCAAGCATTCATTCATAAACAATTTTCAAAACAACAACGGACAACTATCGCGACGTAAAAGTTAGACCAATCGATTTGACATTTAATTGAAAATCAATAAATATCCCAATCCGTTTTCAAATTTAATTTTTCGACAATTTTGTCAATGTTTTAATACTATTATCCTATACCCACATTTCTGCTATTTAGTTATTCTGCTATTCGGGACGGAAACAAATCCAACAAATCAAAAACCATGGCAATCGGTCCAGCCGTTCTCGAGTTATAAGTGTTGTAACAAACACGACTTTCTTTTATATATATAGATTAAAAAATCATAATAAAAAATGTATACCCGAATAATAATTTTCTTTATACCTCGAATAGAAAGTAATATTTTTATAATAAGGAACTTCGTTCCTATTGGTGACACACCACTAGTATATCTCAGTATCAGGGGAGAGCAGCCGAGTCGATATGCTAGTAAACATAAAGTAAACAAGCATTATTATATCAACAACCTGTAAATTGGAGCATATACATAGATAACAAAGTATGTAATCGTAATTAAACGACTAAATAACTTTATAAATACCTGTTCAACGCGTCGCACGCGGCGAAGATGTTCTGATATTTCATATTACAATAACTTACGTAAATATAAAGTTGATACTGTTGATTGTTGGCACTTGGTGGAACATTATTATCGTAATGTTTTGTAGGAACTTGATAATGCCTTAGCGGCGAAACCGGTCGGTAATATTAAATATAATAACGTGGAATAATACAAGTGTTTTATTATAACATTATTACGTAAATATGTTATTGAAGGCTTAAACGTCTCAAGATATTACGTAATGGATACATTAATTATATTGTAAACCTTTTAAATCCTTTGAAAATCTGCCTACGATCCTTTGAATTATATCTAGGATCCTTTGAAAGTCTGCGTGAAAGGTGTTTGTGAAATATTAACGATAAACACAAATAGTATAATATGAACTATGTTATTGGAGCTTAAGTGGTCGCGTACTGTGCGGTTCCAGAGAAGTTTTCTCCCGCGTACTGTCAAGCTATGGAATGAACTGCGTGTCGAGGTTTTCCCAGGAGACTACAGCATGGGGTTCTTCAAAAATCGGTCGCCAACGCGCGTGTGATGCCTCTGGTGTTACAGGCGTTTATAGGCTACGGTAACTGCTTTCCATCAGGCCGGTCGTATGCTTCTTTGCCACTTTAGTGGTATAAAAAAAATGTGCGTAAAATTTCCTCATAGATCGGTTTAATACTGTTACTTACACCCCTCTGCATAGTTTTACTTTTACCTCATCTATCTAAGCAATATCTACGCGTAAGACGAACTCGCCCGATATCGGATTTATTCGATAACATACTATTTATACGAAAAATCAATCTTCATATAATGAGTCGGTTTACTCATTATATGAACATTTGTCGTGTGACTACACTCACTATCCTCGTGTGGCACGGCCGCCATTATTTATGTGACAGTTATGTTGTCCCGCACCCCTTTGTTGCCTTTTACCGAGCGACACAACACCAATTTGGTTTGATTAGTCGGGAGTCTCGAAACTCTACATACTATTTCTACGGCAAACAAAGTACTGTCGCATAACTTATTAGTAATCTGTTATAGTTCCATCCTTGCAAGAACCGGGGCCTTACCACAAGCTCTAAACGCAGGAATGGAACTATGATGGTTGCGTATTTATCAATGAATTTCATTCATAAATTCGCGACCATGATGGTTCCATTCCTGCGTGGTAAGGCCCCAGAACGTAGGTACATACGTATGGGTACATAGTGTATATATAGTACATATAATGTTCTATTCTTTATTAGAACATACACTGCACAAGTTGTATAGTTTTAGTGACATACAACTCGTTATCATATTTAGATGTGTATTGTGCTTGAGTTAATGTTGCCCCTGTTGGGGTGTAAAGGGCTCACCGTCATCTTTGAAACCTAACCTGCACATTCACGCGGCTCACCCTGGGGACTAGCTAGTAGCTAACGAGGCTGTGTCAAAAAGGAGCTAGTGAAGTCACCAGACGTGAGGGAGATGCTACGTAAATAGCCGGGATACCAACGCTCCTTGTATTGCCAGCGTCTATAGGCGGATCGTATCATTGTCTGGCTCTCGGCATAATATGAACAGAAACAATGATCCAGTATCGCAACAATCTCATACCGAATGTCTATTGGGTCACTGGCGCAGGCATAAAAGTCTATCGTGCATTCTACTCACACAAGTTCGATTCCAACAGCAGTCAACGTCACTTTTGTCCGGTGCTCCATTCCGATGAAGATCTAAATTGTTTAAAACAAATCAAATGTCACGCAAAAATTGTTTTTTTTGTACAACATCGGGTGGCAGACAAGCATACGGCCCGCCTGATGTGAAGCAGTTACCGTATCCATAATATCGCAACAAAAAATATCACTTGCGCGGCTGCGATATTCTGTGAGGTAGCTTACAATTACGCTCCCTACCTCTCTTTTCGCCAGAGCTTCGTTTGTCAGTCAGCAGGGTGCACCGCGTGCAGGTGAAGTTGGCTTTGGTTCAAAGATGTTGATAAACCACTTACACCCGAAATTGTGTTGTAAACTCGACCCTTTTCCGCTCTGTAAGTCTGGGGAGTGTTGCATATGTTACTCACACCCGCATAACCGGGTTCAAATTACCTGGAGGCGGTTCGCCTTCTGAGATCGGCCTAGGCAAAGACCTTCGGCTCGAGGCCTACTCGCACTCGAAATACGGACGCACCAGTGACCTGACAGAATGTCCGTACAATAACCACCACTTAATCGATGACATAATTATGACGTCGGTCATCGTTGACCTCTGACCGTGAATTGACGGCCGGTTGCAACTTCTGGCGCGTCGCTACTCACAGACACATGGACTGAATGGGATTAGAAGATACTGCTACTAATCTATATACTGCATACTGCGTAGGTGGATGAAAGCGAACGCAATGGCGAAGCGTTTCCGATGCGGTGACACAACATTTCAATGTGAAGCGGTGCGATAAGGCTGCTTTGTCCTTCGAATGCGCGATTTTCCCTGCGCCAGCCGCAAATAACAAAAGAACGGCGCATGGAACCAATTCGCGCAAAAAAAAATAAAAGCAAAAAGATGGCGTTCGAAACGGCGCGCACCCCGCGACCCGCGTGCGCATGCAGGACGCATCAATAGGAATCGACTGTATGTTTTCTTCGCCACACACGCATCTCGTCAAGATGCCCTACACGGGACGCGACGTAAGTACCTAATAAAGATACTGCGTCAACACGTACCCTATACCGAACAGCTAATGCGCCCTTGTGTGCCAACCTTCCGATTATATCACAGGATTGAGAGTCTCTCGTCCAGTAAACCAATCAGACGAGAGGACCTTTACCCGCACCGCTCATGCACTCAGTAAACCAACCGAGCACGCAAGCGGATCGGTAGCAGGTCTTACTCCCCTTTCACCTGCATGCAGGCTAATCAGATGGTCTTTTACGTCGAGTAAAAGAATACCTGATTAGCCTGCAAGCAGGCGAACCGACGCTCTGTTTCCCAAGAATCGGGGCCCTACCACCTCTCCCCAATCTCCATGATGGGTACCGGAGCTGTAGCCACGCTCACTTCCCGAAGATGACTCTGGACACTTTTCAATTTTATTTATTTTTAAATAAATATGTGCGTAGATTATAATTATTTTTTTTACGTGCCAGGGGTTATACAGACTTTGTGCGCAAATTCGATTTGTACTGTCATTTCCCACGTCACTGGTATATTTTGAACAGTGTGTCGTGTCGTGTCGCAGCGAGCGCGGCGTGCTGCGGCCCCAGAGGAAATCACCGCGCCAGACAATCTGCCGCTTCCGCGACACTCCGCCTCCGCCGCCGATCGGCGCGTCACGGTGACACGGAAGGCTCTTATTATCGCCTGTGACGGCGGGACTCATCTACGCGACATTATTTGGAACGCGTCCCTGAAATCCCCTGGCGATTGTCGCAGTCGCAGGCGTTTACCGACAATTTTTCTCTCAAAAATTTTTTTTTAATACCACGCTAAATTGTTTATTTACGGTCCGTCTGATGTAAAGCGGCGGTTATCGTAATTTATAACATATGTTATAGAGTCAGATATCAGTCGCCCCCTGGTACTACAACTGCTAACACAGCATCTTCTGATAACTGGTCTACTACTATTTTTTTTATTCTGTGGTCTCGTGACCTCACACATTCACAGAAACACCTCGATTCTCAAGAAATTAAATTGTTGTTTGGCCATACAAGATCGTTGTAAAGACGACCGTAGCCAGATGACGACAGGGAAAGTTCCTTGCTAGCACAGTCGTGCAATCGAGGTACTTTCCCAGCTAGTATAAGCCAGGAGTTATTTGGTACTGCGACCATTATTGTATTGTTCATACTGAAATATGTATTATAAAAAATAATAATAATACAGGAGCTAAAAGACAAACTGACAAACATAACGATATGTTCATAGGTGTACGACATCGATTGCACAAACACATATACTTCGTGCATAAACATCGTTTATTTCTGCAGTGGCCAACTGTCGTATCTCAAGGACCTGCTCCTTAAGATACTACAGTTGTAAGAAGAGACCGAGTTGTACCCGTTTACAAAATAAAACCGACTCGCGTTCTAGTTCCGCGTAGCCGCACATTACGAGACGAGCGGCTAAACTCTGAACGTGCCGCGATAGGGACACAGCATCCAGATTGTAAAGATTAAAAAGCCATTTGCGGCCATCCATCTCCCGGCCGCTCCGCCGCTCCGCCGCGGCCGCGTGCGACGCTGCAGTGGAGCCCCAATTAAGCGCGCCGCAGCCTTTCAGCTGCCGAGCCTGCCGATGCCGCTCCGAAGCCATCTCGATAGCGCGATCTGTGACCTAGTTCACGGCAGACATTTAGCGTTATTGATAGCTCGACTTTAGCCCCTCGTACTGCAGCTCTATTAACACTGTGTCTAGTCTAGACACGTCTTGTTTTCTTTCTAAATAATACTGGTAATTCATTTCAAGGATTCATATTCATAATGTCAATAAAATGCCCGTCAAATGATTTTCGGTACTAGGTCACGTACTCCACAAAATATTTCTCAAACATTGTAACATCTTGCACATGTTCACGTATCTATTTTCTATTCACGTTTCCGGCGACTTCACTTTGACACTTCAAGCATAGTTTGACAATGTCGAGTGGCAAAGTTCATAAACACGGCGAAGTAAATCACTACCGCGGAGACGTGACGGAGTTACGATATAGCGCTCCACTATCGAGAAAGTAATCAGCGAGTGCGGTATCTCGCCGGTCTGCCGTGTCGCCGCGCCGTGTAGTTATCGCGAGCCCGCACGGCTCTCCGCCGCCCCGTATCGTGTGTCGCCGCACTTACCGGGTTTCCTGCTCCGCCGGCGCCGGTGCGGGCAATGCGGGCTTCATTACATAATCGCACTGAGAATTTACGTCGTTCTTCGACGAAAACACAAAGCCCGTTTTAACCGCGCTCCCATCCAGGTCAATTTGTTTGCATCGCCTATCTCGCATACCACACTTATCTAATAAGGTTCGTTATCTTTGGGCAGTAAACTTTATGAATATTATCAGTCGCAGCTACTATTTGGGTAATATTTTTTTAAACCGCCTTTAATGTGATCTCCTTTAACAGCTATATTTTGCCGGCGGCTTCGCACATGGTCTCAGAATTTAGAACCGCTGCGATCGGTTTCTCCTTATCGGACGTTCACCTTATAACAAAAACACGAGCGCTTTTCAAATATAGATAATCAAAACTTTCTATATGTTTTTCTATAAGATATTGTAAACATATTAAATTATTTTAATCTGCTTCAGTAGTCGGCAATAACAATCATTAATGCCGTAACGAATATTAATAATTAGTATTTTATCACACTTCCGATATCAACGACTAATTAGGCCTATATGTAGCATAATAATTTGTACCGAGCATATGAGTACGCGACGAATATCGACGGCCAAATCGATATATAATAATACTGTACGTCGCGCGCGACTCTACCTAATGAATAGTGCGAGAATGCGGGAGTTTGGGCATCAATCATGTTATTATGGGGGTGTGGCAATGAGGAAATGAATACATCAAGCTGGAAGGGGGCGCTTCCATTCCCTATTTGATTTCACTTGATTGTGTCAATATGGCCCTAGCTCCACATAGCTGGTATTCTGCTGGAACCACAACCGCTGCACGAGCGCCGCTGTGGGATTTAGTTAGCCTGACAGTGAACCAACAATTTTTTTGGGGTGTAAGTGGTTCATCAACATCTTTGAGCCTAAGCCAACTTCACCTGCATGCCGTAGATCCTGCTGACTGACAAATGAAGCTCTGACGAAAAGAGAGGTAGGGAGCGTAATTGTAAGCTACCCGACTGGGAAATGTACCTCCACCTCACAGAATACCGCAGCCAAATAACTATTCCCTTGAGGATTGTTTTGTTCCTGCGAGTGAGTGAGGTCACCGGAAAGGAAGGAGTGCTGCTTTGGCAGCGGGGGTAGCGGGGTAGCGGCGCGCGAGCGATATTTTATGTTGCGAGCGTTAATATGGCTACGGTAACCGCTGCACATCATGCACATGAATGCTCACACACATGAAAAGCAACCATTTTATGCACCAAAAGAAATACCAATATCAAGAGATGGAATTACGTATAAGTAATTCCATCTGCTCAAGATCATCTCTACCATATCGGAGCTATTCATATAATAGCTGCATCTATCGCAGCTGCTTTTGTATGATACTCTTACAGACTGACAGTCAAGATTTGATAAAAAATTGTTTTGGTTTCTATTGCTCCTATGAACACCAACATTATTTATTTTTTATTCTAATATCTTCTATCTAGGTAGGTACAGACATCGTCCGGCAGTTTTCACAATTTTAATACATGTTAAGAATTCTTCCATCTGCTGCGCGGCTCCCAATCAGTGGTTGCTTAGTGATAAGAAAGCAGCAGCTGTATTTCATTACGCTATATATTTGTTTAAATAATGTTCATATTTGTGGTGCCAAGTGAAATATTTTGTTGTTATCCAACTAAAGATATACGTCAAAATTAGTACAGCCGCTACAGACTAAAGGTCCCGCAGCGAGCGAGGGAGAAGACTATGCTAGGGGTTTCATTAGGTGGTAAGCATTGGGGAAGACCTCAATCCAGCTATGGATAGATACAGTCTGATAATTAATGATGACGACGATGATAATGAACAGCAGCCGGGACCACTGTCTTCCGAAGCACGTGCCACACGAAATACACAAACCCACCCACAAAAAGGGCTTCGGTTCACGTTGCTTAACTTACGTGTTTTATCAGCTGGTCACTCGCTACCATGTCATCGAGCTCCTCGTTGCGTATTAGTCAGCGTAATCTGATATCCGAGGCGCAGTACACGTGGAGACACGTTTTAGAGCGATATTTACGTGGCCTACATTAGTCATGCACATGGTGCCGCCAGCTGCGACACACTGACTACAAACAATAAACATTGGTGCCATATTGTCGATGCATGTACATTTTTTTTTATTACTGAACATAAGTTGCACAATAAGTATAAATTTTTAATATTTGATCTGATGAAATGGCGATTTCGCGGCAAACTCCACCTCACCTGTATATGGTGCGTCCTGCTGATTAACTACCTAGGCTCTGACAAAAGAGAGGTAGGATACAACATCATTCCTAGAGGTATCTAAGGTTGTTATTTGATTAAGTGAGGTTACCAAGAAAGAAGCAGTAGCTACTACAGCAGCAGGGGCGGCGGCGCGCCAGCCATCACTTATGTTTCAATAACTAATTAAATTCTTTCTTGTTCGTAGATGTAAGTCTTACGATGAAGGTTGCTAATTAATTTTAAAAAATAATAATAATAAATTTAATTAAATTAAAGTTATTTAGTTTAGTTTATTAGTAGCTGTCATTCTCGCGGTGGTTAAGATATATACAGTACACGAGGCATCATAATTGGTTCAGTATGTCCAAATTATTTTGGAAAACTAATTGTAAGGTAAGTTTGCACCAAATTTATGTATCGTGTTGTATTAGGTACTTTTAGCATCAGACTCTGGCTGTTGAATGACGGACCGGGCGTGAGCTGCGGGCTGGCAGATCTTCGCTCGCTAAATCTAGAGCCGATATCCGTAATGCATATAAAACGAAACTGCAACTTTGTAGGGAATTCTGAATGTTTACAAGAAATACGCGACGCGAGCTGTCGGCTACTGATAGCAATGTGGTGACAACATTTCTAACTGTACTGGTAACAGTATAAAAGAACCAAATCTATAAAGACACGATTCTATTTGTAATTACATAGGTGAGTATGTCCATGTGTCATATCGACGGCGAAGTGCCAATACCTCCTATCTAACATTTTTCGAGAAATTGACTTTCTTTATGCCATCCACTTTAAAATCAATTTCTATTTTATATTTCAAATATATTTCTATTTCATTGAAACTCTAGCTTTCCAAATTTGTATATTCACCATACAAATGAATTTATTATTTTTAAAGTTTTCAGGAAACTAAACGTTTTTTTTACTTTCTGTGAAATTTTGTCTGTGTTAGTTAGAAGATATTGACACTTCGCCGTCGATATAACATCTTCGTATATTAACAATTCATTGCACTATTCTTAGAAATACATACATACAGGTGGACACGGGTGCAGTGTGTGCGGTGGAAGGGAAGACGTAGAGCTGGCAACACCATTTTACTTTGAAGATGGGTTAAGTTATAGAATATCAGTATTAATAACGTTATTTTAGTATAGATACTAAACGTGACGTCATTTCTGAAAACAATGGTATTTCTTGAACAAGTATCGTTATTTTTATGATAACGTTATCAGTACACCTCCCTGTGTTTGGTATGTATTTCTATTCATTGGTATGAATAAGCACTCTATTCAGTTATTGAATATAAATATATGAATATATACCAATGAATAAGCGACTCTACTCCATTTGAAATAGAGTCGCTTATTCATTGGTATGAATAAGCATTCTATTCAGTTATTGAATATTAATATATGAATATATACCAATGAATAAGCGACTCTACTCCATTTGAAATAGAGTCGCTTATTCATTGGTATGAATAAGCAATCTATTCAATTATTGAATTGCAATAAGAGATGGTGGTAAGGGGGCTGGACGCGGTTTGACGGTTTTCCTGAACAGTATCAATCGAACAATTACATGTTGCATGTGACACAAGTCCCGTTCTGATTCTGAGAGTAATTTAGAACGACAGGCATCATTTAACTCTGCCATGTAATGAACTATGACCGACAGCTTAACGTGCCCTACCAAGCGAGAAGATATGAGTCGGGCTGCGGGCAACGTCGTTGACTTGCGTGTTCGATTAGGCCGGTATGAGCAACGATACAATCGACCTCCTCCAGGCCTGCTCCAGCTCGCCGACGTATATATAAACCTCGCCTGCCTCCACTTTCTTGCCGTGTATCCGACTGTTTGATCTATTCGTTAATCATATGCTCGCAGTCTCCGCTGAATGGCACGTTAATGTGCTATAACTTGCACAAGAAATCGTTTCTTACAATCGTACATAAATTAGCTCGCGGCGCTGATAATATCGCTTATCACCTGCGCGGAGCACAGTATGAATGTGAACAGCAGTATCTCAACTGCAAGTGCAGAACTGAACGCATACGGAACCTACGGGCTAAGCAATGATCGCTCACGGCACACCAAATCGTACGTAAGGCTGTTTACACATTATCTCGCAAACCGCCGCGCCGGAGCCGCACGGCTGCACTAGGCACTAGTTTCCCTTGGATTTGTATGAACTCTTCCACACGGCGCCGCAGCAGCGACGACGAGTCTTCATACCGCGATAGATCCACGGCGGCGAAAAACTCTGCCGCTGCGTCATAATGAATGAATGCATATTTTATTTAATCAAGTAACAAAGACTCATGTTGTTAGTAACGCTTATAAATGTTAGTACAGATATTATACGGAATAATGTGCAAACTTCCTATGGCTTGCAAACAGTGTTGTAGGTAGTTGAGCTGATCAGGTGGGTGGCTGCCTTTAAGGAACACATTATGTATACATTTTAAAATTATTCCTTTCGCATCTCTCATTGGAAGGCGAAAAATATTTTTTTTGCCAAATGTATGATACGGTGTATGTGAGATACTGCTTACATTTATTCTAATATTATAGAAATAAAACATATAAATCTACGTAAATAATGGAATAATGTTCGAAATTCGCGTGGCCTAATCATAAGCGAGTTCCACAATCCGCTGCATAGGGACAGCGCTTACGCTACATATGCTGTATTTAATAACAGGCAAATACATCATTTCGCTGACTAGTAATTTACATCACTCAATCCGACAAAGCACATTTATTGCAGGTGGATGCATTCACCTCACTACATCGCAACTAAATTTGCCTCTAATTTTGCAGCTCAGAGGCAAATTTCGATTCGTTGCGTATCAACAAACAGCTGGTAGCCTACTTAGAGGATCACCAGCTGATAAATGATCGCCAATATGGCTTCCGCCATGGTCGCTCAGCTGGTGATCTTCTGGTATACTTGACTCACCGTTGGGCGGAGTCAGTGGAAAGCAAGGGCGAGGCATTGGCTGCTAGTCTGGACGTAGCTAAAGCTTTTGATCGGGTGTGGCATAAAACATTACTTTCCAAGCTTCCTTCTTTTGGGCTACCTGAGAAGCTTTGCATATGGATTGCCAGTGTTCTATCTGAGCGTAGCATCAAAGTTGTAGTTGACGGAGCACGCTCGGACCCACTACGCTTGAATGCTGGCGTACCACAAGGCTGTGTATTGTCCCCCACGCTGTTTCTTCTGCATATCAATGACTTGCTGCTTATACACAATGTTCATTGCTATGCGGATGACAGTACAGTGGACGTAAGATACACTGGCCAATGTAATGTTTCTCGGGATTGCGTCGATGAGTACCGAACAAAACTTGTGTCTGAGATTGAGACGTCCCTTGGACGTGTCCAAGGGACGTCTCAATCTCTCTTTTCTCGTCTCGGACGTCTCGGATTGGGGTTGATTGAATTTGGTGCAGCTAAATCCCTCCAAGACACAGGGTTGTGCGTTTACCGCTAAAAAGTCCCCATTCGTCGTAGCTCCTAGTTTGGAAGGTACTCCCCTTAGTGTAAGAACTAGCATTACCATCTTGGGTGTCGACATATCGAGTGATGTTCAGTTTCGCGGTCACTTGGAATGCAAGGCCAAACTGGTTTCCAGGAAGATTGGTTTGATTAGTAAAGCCAGGCGGTATTTTACACCCCGACACCGCCTTCAACTATACAAAGCCCAGGTTCGACCTCACATGAAGTACTGTTCGCATCTCTGGGCCGGTGCGCCCCAGTACTTGCTTGCTCCATTTGACCGCATACAACGAAGAGCAGCTCGAATCGTCGATGACCCAATGATCTCGGATCGATTGGACTCTCTCTCTACACGCAGAGATGTAGCGTTTCTTTGCGTTCTATACAAATTATATCACGGGGAATGCTCCGATGAGCTGTTTGATTTGATACCTGCCGCTGAATTCCACTATCGTACAACTCGCCATAAATTAAAATTCCATCCATACGGTTCCTAAGGCATTTCATACCACGAACAGTGAAACTGTGGAATCAACTTCCCTCAGCGGTATTTCCGAACAACTACGACATGGGTGCCTTCAAGAACAGAGTTTTCATTTTCCTTAAAAGGCTGGCAACGGATCGGCGACCCCTTGGTGTCACTGGTCTCCATGGACGGTGGTGATTGCTTTCCATCAGGTGACCCACATGCTCGTTTGCCCCCCGCTCACATAAAAAAAAATCATCATCATCATTATTACCTTGCGTATATTGCGAATAATTTATTTTTTACTCGAGTTGAATGTTACACACTTCATTTTATAGCAGGATCACCTCAACGATGCCACCCTAGATCCATAAAGCGAGTATGTGCCGGCCGATGTGGACGAGGCAGAGCTGGCCGCGCGCTGGGCCGGCGGCCGGCGGCCGCAGTAGGCCGGCGGCCACCTGTTGTCTCCGGGGCCCTGATCGATAAGGCCAGCTCCACACACTCCGTTCGCTATTTTTACTCCACATTGATTTCCCGTTCGCGAGTCCTTGGAACACTGAATTATTAGTGGGCGAGACGAGCGCGGTCGCGAGCTACGTTAAGTTTTCAATTTCAGCCTCCCCTCACCTTTGCCCTTTACAAAAAGGTACGAGTGCCCGTCGAGTCGCGCGGGCCGTTAACATACTGGCGCCTCTGCAAACTACCCGCCGCCTCTATTTGAGTTCGAGCAAGGGACTCCTACCGTTAGAAATGTGCTAATAAAATAAAGATACTTGTGAACTTTCATTCTGTTACTAACACATATCTATGAGTACTTTCAAAACGAACGTTTCTAATATTATCAAAAAAACATTGTGAATATTCCGAGTACGTAACTAAATATTAACTATTGAACAACACTCAACGTGGCCATGCTACGGGAATAAGATCGTAACAATTGATTGTTCGCTACCCTAATAATGGGAAAAGGAAACTAGAATATTTATTCGTACCTATAGCAACCGGCAGGCAGTAATTTGCATATAATACCAAGCAGGTATTATATGCAAACTACTGCCTGCCGGTACCCAACCACTACCGTGAATGCAACTACCACTGCCAGCACTCCAACTACTGCGCTCATCTCTGCACGTCTCTAACATATGAAACAGAAGATACGTGCCACTGCTGCCGCCTTCGCTTCCGTGGTCATCTCATCAATACGTCTAGCCTCACCGCCAGTCATGCTCGAGCAATCTGTAGAAACTACATCATAATTGTCCACCTTATTGCAACCCGTATATCGTAAACTAGTTCATACCATCATAACGCTGCAATGCATACAGATTTTATTGAAAGTTTATTGGCGGTTTGCTCGCGGCTGTCATAACACCACTCATATTGGTTTCACTTCGTCATTATTTTGGAGAAAGTAATTTGGTAAATGTATCGCACACGTAAAGTTGAAACGCGCCGCTATCGCTGCCGATCAGGCGATGTTATCGCGCGGCGCGGGGCGGCCGGGGCTCCTCACCGCGGCGGGAGTGTGGGCTCCGGGTCGTGGTCGGACACGTGGGCGATCACCGCGCGATAACTCTATGTGTCGGTAAATCGCGTCGAGTTGAATGTTAACTGGTTGTGACATATTTTATCAAGTAGCCTTGATTCTACAGTACTTTCGAGCAAAACAATTATAGGCTACTTGGTGAGCAGTATGAACTAAAACTTTGATATAGCTTTGACACAAAGATGATGCTAAACTACTTAAGTTTAGCAAGAGTGGATAGGGCATGCCAAGTCTGATTAGGGAAAAACCTCCACCTCACAGAAAACCGTATCCAAATAACAATACCTTTGAAGATTGTTGTGTACTGCAAATAATACTGCATTCCAGTGAGCCAACACTGCTCCTTATATTACGTCTGTAGGCTACGGTAACTGCTTTACATTAGGCGGGCTAGTGGTAAAAAGACAGACTACAGTTTATTGTCAGTCTTGACTTACACATTTAATTATGTCATTATTGATAGAGTTCATTGTCCGAAATTTCAGATGAGTACTTTTATGTGTGTAAGTCGAGCGGTCGAGCCTGTGTGGCAAACAGCGATCCAATTCGGCACAATTATGGATTCACTTGATCCCGCACTACGAATATGGCAGCGTGACACGCTCGATTGAGTCACTCGGTGACGGCAACGGAGCAATTGACAAATTGACACGGCCGGTCGTGGCGCCTCGCCGTCAGCGTTAGAACAAAGAACATCTTGAATTTAAAATTCATTAATTTTTAATTAAAGGTAATTTGTTCTTCGAAATTAAATCAGATAGCAGTCATTCACACTCACTGGCAAAGATAGCCCAGCAGGAGATAATAGAACGGTGTCATCCGGAGTTTTTCGGACAGAAATTCCGGTACTTGTGTCAGCGCGCTTACATGTGATGCATCACCGTTTTTCAAACAAACTATCACAACATACTGCAGCCAAATAACAATGCTCTTGATTTATTATTATTTAAATAGTTGTCTTGGCCAACTTGCCAGATAAATATATTTTGAAAATTTTAAAAATTCACCTGCCCTCCCTAGGTGGGATTTGAACCCACGACCTCTCGATGACCGGTCGAGTGCTCTTCCAACTGAGCTACCAGGAAGGTTTGTGTGGCTGACGAATTTTTGCATCTTATATTGTACTGCGTCAGTCACAGTGTGGCGTCATCAACCTATTAAGTAATTAGACTACTAAACAAGGCATAGCAGTCCATCGTTGCAGATGAAATTCAGCTTTTTTTTGATAACACCAAATTAATTAAATTATTATTATTTAAATAATTGTCTTGGCCAACTTGCCAGATAAATAATGCTCTTGATGATTATTGTATTCTGCATTAGCAGTAGGGGTGCCAATGTATGAGCAATACTCCACTATGTGGCTGCGGTGTCATTAAGTGGCTCGTCGCGTCTTCGTAGCGTACCCACTTGTGCTGAGGGCTGAGGGAAGTTATTTTTTACACCACATTCGACATCAAACAAGCATACAGCACACCTGGTGTAAAGCAATTACCATAGCATGTAGACGCGTGCATACAATACCAGCAGCGGTCCTCGCACGCTGGCATCCTCACTACTAACGCGACATCTCCTCACATCTGTTTCTTTCAAACATTCATGTTACGGCCATGTTTAGTGTTATTCATATTAGTTTGTGCTGAATGAGCGTCGTCGGCGCGGCGCCGTGTGTCCAGGAATAGCCGCGCGGTGTCGCGAGGACGAGGAGTCTGCGCTCACTGCTCGGCGGTGAGGCGGGCTCCGGCCGACGCCCCGACGACTACAACACGTGTCCGACTTCGTCAAACGAATCTAATATTACAACGAAGAACCCCTTCTCTGTTCACTTTAGTTCCATATAAATTCAATCGCTATAAAAAGAAGTTCCGATTAGGGATTACAATGCTGGATTGGCAATCCAGGAATACAGCTGGATCCAGGACATTTTTGGGCTTGCTGGATCTAGCATCTGGTGCTGGATCCAGCGGTGCGGATCCGCATTTAGCTGAAAACAAGTAACTAACTTTCCTTTCGCACGAAAACGCCATAAAATTTTACGTACCTAAGCAATTGATGTAGGCATTCTGTCGCCCTTGTGGCATATGCCACTCTCCATCTCTTCACCACACGGCCTAGTTTTCATTTCTACTACAGTAGACGACTTTCGGTTCAATCTGAGTAAATCAACGTGTGCATTATAATGGTAATGGTATAAAGTTGTGCATTATAATGGTAATCATGAAAACACCTCGTGAATAAAAATCTTAATTATTCAAGTTTCTACAGTTTTAAAGAAAATATAATAAGTCCTGGATCCGCGCTGGATCCAGCTGGATTTGCTTTAATCCAGCAAAAATCTGGCTGAATTGAAAATACCGCTGGATTGCAATCCCTAGTTCCGATTCTCTATTTGACTCATCGATGTAGAAGTGGTCCTTATATGCAAACGAGATACGAGAAGGGAATTTGTAAATGGGTGTAACATAGCTCGCCGTCATCTTCGAGCCATAGACAACAGTAAGTGGTGCACCCAGCTGATTAACTAACGAGGATATGACAAAATGTAGAACACAGCGAAAATATAAACTACCGACGGCTATCTACAATAATATTGACTAATATTGACGCGCCCAATGGTGGAATGTTTAGCAATGGTAGTTTGGTAGATCACGGGTCCGAACTCCACATAAGACAAATATTTATGTGCATGAATATTATGTATATATATTTACAAAAATGGTGTGTGGCTGTGTCATACACGTGTGTACGTGAATACGTTATATACACTAAAATTATCTCAAAATGGCAGCACTTCCCCCTCCCCCGCACGCAATGTTCCTTAGCCCTTACTTAGCGTAATACATTCTTTGATGCTTCATCTATCCAGTGGTTGATAAATTTGTAGCTGCAACGCCAAACTGTATCCCTCGATTTTGTTGTAATTTCGTTTTTTTTAAATTGCCATATGGAAGCAATTTTGAAGATATATTTAAGTATATTTGTCAATTAACTAGTACTATAGTACAAGCTTTTCTTAGTTTAGGAGTAAATGGTGCTGTGTTATTTGGCCAAAAATATTTATATCACGTTCAAACGTAGCCCCTTCCCGTCTGGTGAGTCGTAATGTCGAATGCCACCCGATGATGAAGAAAAAGAAACAGTCAACAAATGATACGAAAATAACAGTGAATTGAGAAACACTTGATAGTTTTCGACGGGCGACTAATAAGAGATTGCACCCGACAGATGCAGCGAGTTTAAATTAAAATTCCAGCGCGTCGTCGCCTCGTCGCTCGTCGTCGTCATCCCGTCGCGTGTGATCGCGCGGCGCCCTAACCGCGGTATTTCTGTTTGTCACACGGAGGGCGGAGGGCACCCTGTTGAAGCACTATGGAAATTCCTCACAAAGACGAGTTCAATAACGTGAATTAAGAATTAATTAACAGGGTGAGTTCAAAATTGAGATATCGATGCCAGACGGCATGTCCTAAGGACGTCACGAGATGGTACGCACAAAACTTTAACTAGGAATTTAAGTAATTATGCTGTTAAATATTAGCTCATACATTGTAGCACATTATCTATCGCCTTAGAAGGTGCCACAGGCCTAGAAGTACGAACATTAACCATCATCGATATATCATCTCGTGCCTTTAAACTGGTAGATGTCTTTTCCGATAATTTCTAGATTATTCAAATGTCCCCTTTCCTTATACACTTCCGGCCTGTCCAGGTCATCAGGTCCTAATTACTCTACCGATGTTTATTACTCGTTGACGAGATTAATAATATTTATGTATCGCCGGCGTCTCGCGGGGATACCATCGACGTCGTAATTCTCGGTAATCTTTACAAACATCCTACATTAATCACTGTCGTCATTAAACTCATTTACAGTAATTTTACAGTCGATAAACTCCACTCCGCTCGCAGCTCATCGGAGCATATAACATTTTCATCGAGTACGACATCTCCCCACAAATACAGTATGTTGTACTAATCTGCGTTACTCATCTAAGTGAGGTCATCGAAATGAAAGTTGTATGCGAGAGTCGTGACTAACTTGGCCGTTGCGTTTTGATGCAAGCTACGTCGACTCACTGGTAGTCCTTTTGGGAAATGTTAATTCACTATATACGTATAAGTCTCGCTTGATACCGTTGTACAAATACCGCAGCCGAAAACATTCTCGCTCCTTTTGTTGTGGTCTGATGAAGAACACAACAAAAGGAAGATAATCAACAGAAAGCTTCTAAGAGAATGTTGCGTTGATGCCGAGTGTGCATTATTTATCACACCAGGTGACGACGCAGAATTTGGTCCTCCTCTCACAAGTGCTATTAATTTCTTCCGATTAAATACATTATGAGTTCTGTGGCAGATGTCATTTTATTTTTACCCGACTGCGACAGAAGGAGGGTTATGTTTTTCGAGAGTATGTGTGTATGTATAATTGTTTGGCACGCTCTGCAGCCTGAACGGCTGGATGGATTTTAGCTTGAGAGGTGTCGTTAGATTCGTATTTGCTGTGAGAGTGACAGGCTACATCAAATATAAAAAAAAAATCAATATGTCGGCTGTGAGCCGCAAAATTGTCGTTGTCGTTGTTGTAATTTTTTTTTCTTCTAAATATTAGGTTGGGGAAAAAGTCTTTTCATATTTTATATGAAAATTCAAAACATTTTTTAATAAAGTTTATTTACATTTAACTAAAGTATGTAGGTGCCATTTTGTTCGATAACTTTTTGCCATCTTGTAGGTACAGACATGATCCCATTACTATAGAAATTTTGGGACTTCTGTTTAAAAAACTACGACAAGTGGTTTTGGTAGTCTTCTCGTGATGTTAACCTGACATTGCCTAAAGAATTCTGAAGAGACCAAAACAGGTGGAAATCAGAAGGTGCAAGGTCAGGACTATACGGTGGATGCATTAACACCTCCCAGTCAAACTCTCTTAATTTTTGATGAGTGGCTAAAGATGTGTGAGGTCTAGCGTTATCATGATGAAAAATCACACCCCTTCTGTTAATTAATTCCGGCCGCTTTCTCTCAACTTTTTGCTTTAATCTCATCAGTTGTTCACAGTAGAGTTCAGAATCGATAGTCCTGCCTGGCGGTAACAGCTCATAATGAATAATGCCCTTCCAATCCCACCATACACACAGCATCACCTTGTTGCGGGTTAACCCGGGTTTTGCCAGAGTCTGTGAAGCCTGACCGGCCTTTGACTACGACCTTTTTCGCACGTTCTTGTCGTACGTGATCCACTTTTCATCACCAGTTATAAGCTTCTTCAAAAACGGTTCGCTTTCATTACGTCTTAGTAAAGAATCGCAAATGAGTACACGGTTCATTAGGTTTCTTTCAGTGAGATCGTGAGGCACCCAAATATCGAGCTTTTTAGTGTACCCAGCTTTTTTCAAATGCGCCAAAACTGTTTTGTGGTCAATTCCTAATTCTTCAGCTACGTCATAACTACTGATATGCCGATCTTGCCCCATTTTTTCAAAAATGGCATCAATTTTATCCGTAGCAGGGCGACCAGAGCGACGTGCATCTTTCACATCAAAATTTCCTGATTGAAAACGCTTAAACCAAATTTGTGCTACTCTCACAGACACTGCACTAGGTCCATAAACGTCACAAATTTTTTTCGCAGCTTGCGTTGCATTGTTACCTTTTTTGTAGTAAAATTTTAAAATGAATCGAATTTCTTCATTAGATTCACTCATCTTGACAGTAAAAAAAACAAATGAAAATCACACATTTACCTAATTTGAATTTGGAATTATCTTTTTTAAAATTTAAACTTTTTAAAGATATCAAAACCTGCCAGATACAAATGGTATAACCAAAGAGATTTTATTACAAGTTCATACATACTATAATGCGAAAAGACTTTTTCCCCTACCTATTATATCGATATGGGTATCAAAATAAAGGTCTCGATGACCTGATTTCAAATATATATTTGATATATATATATACATATACATATAGTCT
The DNA here is from genome assembly GCA_937001555.2 of Hypsopygia costalis. Classification (NCBI taxonomy): domain Eukaryota; kingdom Metazoa; phylum Arthropoda; class Insecta; order Lepidoptera; family Pyralidae; genus Hypsopygia; species Hypsopygia costalis. The sequence continues at coordinate 33,582,700 of OW443329.2, forward strand.
GTCTGATGCAGTTACTACATACCATAACTCATTAACTTCACGGTGTAATGTGTCTTTCGTATAAATGAAGTTTTTTCTTTCTAGTTTACACATTTCAACGCTGTGTCTCCTGTGTAGCCAGCATCAACAGAGGCAACAATAAATAGTGCACTTCATTGCAGATATACCTAACAAGTTTAGTTAATTAAAAAAATCAAAAACCCGACTGCACCTACAACAGATTTATTAAATTAATCACGCGTAACAATAATATAAATCCATACAAGCAAAGCAGCAGGCAAAAACTATATATATATATATATATATATATATATATATATATATATATATATATATACATAGTTTTTGCCTGCTGCTTTGCTATAATATATAATATATATATATATATATATATATATATATATATATATATATATATATATATATATATATACATAGTTTTTGCCTGCTGCTTTGCTATAATATATAATATATATATATATATATATATATATATAGTTTTTGCCTGCTGCTTTGCTTGTATGGATTTATATTATTGTTACGCGTGATTAATTTAATAAATCTGTTGTAGGTGCAGTCGGGTTTTTGATTTTTTTAATTAACTAAACTTGTTAGGTATATCTGCAATGAAGTGCACTATTTATTGTTGCCTCTGTTGATGCTGGCTACACAGGAGACACAGCGTTGAAATGTGTAAACTAGAAAGAAAAAACTTCATTTATACGAAAGACACATTACACCGTGAAGTTAATGAGTTATGGTATGTAGTAACTGCATCAGACAGAACGAATGCTTGTATGATATGAAAATGAATGAATGTTCGCTCAATACTATGTCCTCAAAAGCGTAAAATTTTCAGTAAAATACAATACTTGAAGTTGACGAGAGGCCGCCTCCGCGAGTAATCGGCCGGCTCATTACGACTCGCTTCAAATCCCATCAGCGGCGGTACTCCGCTGTGCTCGAGCTGCCGTACGACCGCCGCGCCGCGTCGCACGATAGTCTTATGTATGAAATTTAATTTCCTGGTTCTTTCTTGGTTCCTTATTTACAAGCAAATAACTCATTCTATAGTATTTTGTAGTATAAGCGTGTTACTAAAAGTAAAAAGAACAATGTAGACTTTTAATTATTGTTAATACTAGTACTTTTTAGGGTTCCGTACCTCAAAAGGAAAAACGGAACCCTTATAAGATCACTTTGTTGTCCGTCTGTCTGTCTGTCTGTCTGTCTGTCTGTCAAGAATTTCTATGTCGAGAATGCGTGGAGGTATCAAGCTGAAATTTGAACTGTATACTCAGGTCTACGGTCCCATGAAGTTGTAAAAAAATCAAACTGCTAAGTTTACGTAGAAAAAAGTTACGGCCGGTTATTCAGCAAAAAACGCATATTTCGACACACTCAACGGAATCAAAACCTATAGGGTACTTCCCGTTGACCTAGAACTATGAAATTTGGCAAGTAACATCGTTATAGACTACAAGTACAGGAATAAATCTCAAAACTATACATTTGTAAATAGATCTTAAAAAATAGGGGGTCTATATTTTTTATAGGGTGTCGAAATTTCAAATTGAAACTACTAGTTCAAATGGCGTATCATATGAAAGGGCTTGATGTACACATTGCAAAATATATTTTACTAGCGACCCGCCCCGGCTTCGCACGGATGCAATGCTGATACTAAATGTACTACAGAAGGTCTTTGCGCTTTGTCCTATCCAGTCCTTCCCCAGTTATAGGCACACGCCGCCGGCTCCGCGGCCGGTACCGCCACAGCCGTTATGTCCCTGCATTTTAAATGTGTAATATCTTCTAAACTATTCATTTAAATTACATGCTGTGAAGGGCCATATTGATCTATATTAAATGCGCAATGTATTTAAGGTACTTAATTGGATAAGGATTAATTCTGTATTGCTTAAAATCGCTTCGTAAATAAGGCATTATTTCTTGTAAAAAGCAAAGGATAAAATAACGGTTATTGTGTGTTACCACTAAGAGATAGACATATACCATCGCGAACTTTTTTGTAGACCATTTTAAGGTGAACAATACTGTACTACATTATTTTGATCTATCTCGTTGGGTTCAGCCAGCGTTTGCAATGAAAGAGCAAAAAAATGTGTTTATTTACGACATCACATTAGAAACCTGTAAATTATCAGTGTTTTTCTACTATGTTATGCATATATTATACATATAAACTTTCCAGTTGAATCACTCTATCTATTAAAAAAAACCGCATCATAATCCGTTGCGTAGTTTCAAAGATTTAAGCATACAAAGGGACATAGGGACAGAGAAAGCGACTGTGTTTTATACTATGTAGTGATTTATTTTTTTCGACGCATTATTTCTTATTTATAATGAAAAATATCAAATTTAATAATGATACTACGTACCTACGGAACCCTCGGTGGGCGAGTCCGACTCGCACTTGTCCGGTTTTTTTTTTATATCCAAATGAACTGCACACACGATTGTAATCTATTTTTGATGTGTATACATACAATAAACTCATACCAGGGACTAGTTTGTGATATATGACTAAACTTTTAGTTTGACAAAAAATTTAGTGTAAGGTTAGACTAACAGTGACCTTTAAGAAATCTGTATTTTTATTTATGTGATGAGCATGCGTTACGCAAAAACTACTGAACGGATTTAGAAATGAAAATTTGGTCGGTGGTAGCTGAATATAGTGACTCACCATTGAGGCTTTTATTTATTTTTAAAAAAAGTAGATTCTCTTATACAACCATGCATCATGTAATGATATATTAAATCGCTATAGTAACGGCGGACGAAGTCGCAGGCACAGTAATTTGTCCAATGAACTGTTTGCGGTCATGTGTTATATCTTGATAAGATAAAAGTTTTCCTCCGCATTTAGTTGTTTCCGAGTGGTCCCTCCTGATGTTTTGGCGGTGAGGTTTTGTTAGACGAGCGGCTGAAACTCTGAACGACTACCGCAGTTTTTCGGTTCAACTAGGGTCCGTATAAAACCAGTATTAATGTTGTGGTCTAATTCGACTACCACTTATTGAGACAAGAGTTTTTCGATACAACGCAAGTTATTTTTTCCTTTTTTACCTTTTTGTAAAATTGTAGGACCATCGTTAGTCTTTTTTAGGGTTTCGTTCGTCCATTAATAAATGAAAGCATTAAAAGGTGACTTGTGTATCTAGTCGGAGGTAATTTTCTCCAAATCTACTGATCCTGTGAGAAATGTATTTCTGTGAAAAGGTTTGAAAAGATACAAAAGTAATTGATGAAAAATGAGAATCAATGTTTGGTTCCCTTACGAATATTCGACTTTATTTATTATTACATATTGCGTCTCAAATTAATAAAAAACGAAAAAACGAACTTGTCCAATTTTTGTGCATGTTATGTATCTATAGCCGCGTCCACACGCTTGCCAAATAATGGCCAAAGAGCAACAAGATGCCAAATGCCACAAGGTTGTGTTTGTTGTTCGTTGGTTGCTGTTTGGCCGTTGTTTGGCACGCATGTGATCTATATGTCGCGACCGTAACAAGCACCAACATATTATAAGAATCGGATGCACAAATTTTGTAGACGTTCTAATTTATTCAATAACTCCACATTAAGATCCGGATACGACACATCAGCATAGTCGAGGATAGGCAGGAGTAGGGATTGCGCAAGAGCAACTTTAGTGGCAGTGGGTAAAAAATTACTGAGACGACGAAGAGACGCAGAAGCCGCAAACATTCTCCTGCTGACCTCAGCCACGTGAGCCCTTCAGGATAAAGTGGAGTCAAAAATAACTCCGAGGTTTTTGACCGACGTACTAAAAGGAATACAGATACCATCAAACACAACCGAAGGAATTTGTGAAACGTCAAGCCTGGACATAAACGTCGGACTGCCTATGATAATAGTTTGCGACTTTGTTGGATTTACTGTCAGTCCGTAACGTTTACTCCAAGATGAGATCAGCTCTAGGTCATTATTAGTTTGTAAAATAGCATGCGCAATATTGTCAAATGATGCCTGAGTATAAATCTGCAAATCATCTGCATAAAGATGGTAGGAAGAAGAAAGTGTGTAAGTTATTGAGGTAATAAAAATAGCAAATAACAAAGGAGACAGCACACCACCCTGCGGCACGCCAGCAGTTGTGTCACACCAAGTGGAATTGGAGGTATCTATTTTGACACGTTGCCGACGCCCGTACAGGTAATTATGAAACCAATACAAACCAAACCAAACCAAAGAAATCCAAAAGACCTCCATTTGCATTTTCCCTTTCTTTTTATACTAAAGTACAGTTTTACGTTTTATTTATGATTTTAACAGTTTTCAACAATGAGATAATATTAGAATTCAAAGTAATATTTTTAGAGAGCTTAGCAAACATTATTTTACATTTTAGAGACGGTTTTGTAATAATTGAAACGATTTCGGTATGAGACAAATTACACAATGGCTGAACAAGAAATGAGGGCTGTTGTCCCTCAACACTTCCAAACCTAACTATGTCTGCTTTCACAAAACAATCATTTCAGCACCAAACCAATCACTGAGCCTGAAAATTCACTCTCTTCACTGCAACCCTTCAGCTTGTGTATGTAACACAATACAAAGAATGGAGACTGTTAAATATCTGGGAGTCATGCTGGACAGTAGATTATCTTTTAAGTCCCACATTACATTGGTTTCTAAGAGAATTAGAAAAAATATTTTTACACTAAAAGCGTTACGTAATGGTGCAAGTAGAGAGATATTACTATTGGTGTACGCGGCTTTATGTGAATCTATAATCAGTTATTGTATATCTGTATGAGGTGGAGAGGGTATAACGAAAATGGACGAAATAGAAAAAGCTCAACGCTCGGTGCTAAAAGTCTTGTTAAAAAAGGCATTTCGATATCCCACCGCCCAGCTCTACGTTGAGGCAGCAGTACTAAGCGTTCGCCAGCTCTACATTTTGAGAATTACGCTCAAACAACATAAAATAGTCCTCCAGTCAGCTTCGTATGAAAGGTTGCTGCAACGCCGTATTTTCAAATCCCAACTAGTGAAAGTAAACACTACATTTGCACGAAGTATGCAGCAATTTATGTTACCCTTCATCTACAATAAAATTGTTAATGTTTGCAGTATTGAGGCACTCACGATAAGACAAGCAAGGCATCGAATTAAACATTTTTTACTAAGCCTACTTACGCTGAAACGGAGAAATTCATTAGAGTAATCACTTAAAACTCTCATTGTTCCTATTAATTTATTCTTTATTTTATTTTCTAATTTGTAATTAATAATTTCGATCGTTTTTTGAAAATATGACATATCTAACATGTATCACTATGGCCTCCATGAGACAGGCTCGGCCTAGTGTGGAGACCACTGGTCAATAAATATTTTCTATATTTTAAGTTATATGATTAAATAAGTGTACAGTGTAAAACGTAAAGGAAATTGTACTTTAATTGGTAATAAAATTATTTCTATTTCTATTTCCTAGTCGATAAATCGTTACTTCTATTATTAATGTTTAAATTCTAATATTACCTCGAATACATGTAAGTAGCTCTTATGTGTAGGCATCGGCGAAGAGAGGATTTTTTAAAATTCCCAAGGGTTACCAGCAAACGAAGTCGCGGGCGCAAACAAATCTGTAATAAGTCTCAGAATACAGGAAGTAAATATTTGTATTCTTTCTAGTGTAGTAAGTAAACTCGTACAGTGCAGTGTAATTTGCACGATGTCACCGAGTCGACAGGAGCGACGCCGAGTGTATAATATTCTCAGGCAGCTCGGCGGCCTGGCGCCGACACGCGCTGGGCCCGCTTATTACATATCACATACTAAATAGCAAATCCATTTCAATCCGCGGAGTATTTTCGATTCGTCAGGATTATAGGTGACTTCGAGTTCGATGCAGGTCGACTTGTAGCGCGCAGCCTTGACAGCTAATTTATAATTTGGTTCACACTCACTTACTGATATATTTCATTATTCATAACATAAATTCTTACAATGCCTTTTTGAAGGTATTTCTAGTAATTTCTTCTTATTGAATTCGTTGTGAGTTCATAGGTAGTTCTTTGACTTCTTAGTGGCTGCACTGGCTGCCTCTGTCAACACTGGCCACGGTGGAGACACAGCTGGGAGCATGTCACGAAGTGTGAATTATTTTCAAATAAGTTTACCAACTTCTTACAAAAGTATTTTATTTCACTTAGTAGAAAAAAACAAATCACATTGATCTATGGCCGCCAAACCAACCCCCAATTGTGTAGGTCTTAGCACTAGGACTAAACCAGTGTTACTTATATCAAATTTATACTAGTTAACTAAACTAACAAACTCCAAATTATTATGATTCGGACTGCAAAAAACACGGGCAATGTACGGTCGCGGAGAGGTGATAATAACGTGTTGTAGAATTGGTTCATACTTGAATTATGTAATAAACTTGTAAATTGTAGTTAACGATAAAATACTGTTTTTTTTTATACGACTAAGATGGCCAACCAGCATACGACCCGCCTGATGGAAAGCGGTCATCTCAGCCTATGGACGCTCGCTACACCAGAGGCATACCTCACGCGTTGCTGATACTGTAAAAGCATCTTCACGCCTTTCTTAAAGAACCCCACGCTGTAGTGTCCTGGGAAAACCTCGGCAGGCAAATCATTCCACAACCTGAGGAGTCTATGAAATAAAACTTCTCTGGAACGCAGTTCGTGATTATCTTGGCTCCAATGTGTAAGAATTAATTTCCTGCCGATGGCGAGCAGTGCGACTGTAGATCGAGTCTGTAGGCATCACATCGAACAACTCTTCACAGTTTAACTCATCAATACAAATTGTGAAGCGGCCGTTTCCCTCGTCTAGTACTGTTGTTATTGCGATATAGGTCATGGCGTCAGCATAAATGAATTATGAGTTTTCTTGCAATATGGATGTTTTTACAAGTCCATGTTTCGAGCATATGTTTTGTTTTACAAACTAGATCACCCGCCGGCCGCCGACCGCCGCCGGCGAGCGCGCGGTTGATTTCGTCAGAATAAGTAAATGTGAATCCTTTCACGACGTTGTCTCGTCGTCGCGACACTTGTTATTTTCGTCCGAAATGCATTCTGGAAATATACCTCCCGCCCTCGCGCCGGCGGCCGTGCTTCCGCCCCGCGCGGGCGGGCGGGCGGCAGCACGCGTGTCCGCACGACACGCGCCGCGCGTAAACTCGTGTTTATTCGTCTTGAAAGTGGAGCCAAATAAACGCTACACAACATGTTCTACGCACCGGCCTTATTCATGAATAGTTGGTAGTAACGGCTATGCTATGTAACGAGCGTGCCGGCCGGCGGGGATCAAACGACTTACTTATTCGAGAACTAGCTTGCGCTTGCGACTTCGTACGCGCGTATCCTGATATATCGTGGAAATTTTGCAAAGTTCTTTCTTAGCGGATAGCTACGTCATAATAGCTAATTATATATAGCATGGCAAAGTTCAACCCGATTCCAGTAGCGTCTTAAGCTGTGCATTGATATATCAGTCAGTAACGGTTGCCTTTCATAACACAGAAGTCATAGTGCGTATTTGATATCTGTACATTACATTTTGGCACACTTGACGTGTTTGACCGGCGAAATGTACGTTCATACATAATTACAATGTAGTTCATACACGAAAAACGCTTACGTGACAAGTTACGATACTTTGTTTTGTCGTAACCTCGTCTGATGGAAAACCATTATGCAGCGTGATGCCGCCCACTTTGTATGAGGCGACACCGTAGTAGCTTATACTCTTGCGACTTGCTAGCAACACGATGTATCGAACGTCGACATCCTCGCTGGCTACAGAGCAACATTCCTTCCTGATAACCTCACTTGACACTTACTCGCCGGTACCTTGTAAGATGGAGGCCCTTCCAGTCGTGCTCTATCTCTCTTTTATTAATGGGCAAGATGCACCACATGCAGACTACTTTGGGTTTGGTTCACAGAGCAGGTAGCCGCTTACATCTCAACGAATTACAAAATGCAGTGATTATACAACAGAATTTTTCTAGGTAAGTTTAAGAACTTACCTCGAAAAATTAAAAAGTGTATTTTTATTCTGAAGCTATTTTAATTAAGCTTGAAAAGTTGAAACATTTTGTAACAAAATTGTGTTAATTTTGATATTTTCGACTCAGTGTATCTAGTGACGGAAGTGAAATCAAATAGTAATATGGTCTGCAAATAGATTTGTACGGCACCAAGCGTGCCGCACTCACACAGCGACAGGACAGGCAGCAATATGAGGGTACTACCACAGTATAAGTAATAGTACTAACGTACAGTATGGACACTCTCTGCCGCTCTCACTAGTCGACCTCACCTCCCCTATGGAACCGATTTGGAACCGTTCGCAAGGAATGCCACAACGTACGAATTGACGTCGCTTGTATTTTATTCTCCATTCAGTTTAAAATAATATGCGAGTATGTAAAAGATGAGAGTTATTTGTGCAGTGGATGGATGTGTCAACACATGGAAAGTAAAAAAAAACAATTTGGATGGATGGATGGATGGACGGACGGACGGATTGATGGATGGAAGGTTGGATGGATTGATGTATGGATTGATGGATGGATGGATTGATGGATGGATGGATGGATGGATTGATGGATGGATGGATGGGTGGATGGGTGGGTGGATGGGTGGATGGGTGGATGGATGGGTGGATGGATGGATGGATAGATGGATGGATGGATAGATGGATTTGGGTAGATGGATGGATGGATGGGTGGATGGATGGGTGGATGGGTGGATGGGTGGATGGATGGATGGATGGGTGGATGAATGGATGGATGGATGGATGGATGGATGGATGGATGGATGGGTGGATGGATGGGTGGATGGGTGGATGGATGGATGGATGGGTGGGTGGGTGGATGGGTGGATGGGTGGATGGATGGATGGATGGGTGGATGAATGGGTGGATGGGTGGATGGATGAATGGATGGATGGATGGATGGATAGATGAATGGATGGTGGATGGATGAACGAGCAAACGAGCATTAGTTGATAAAAAATGCTATTTTATGCTATGCAATAGCTTTACCGCGGCAGTCCCCGAGTGTCACACGTTTTTTTTTTCTTCACTACGCCCACCTGATGTGAAGCGGTTACCGTAACCATATTAACGCTCGCAACATTAAATATCGCTCGCGCGCTGCCATCCCCGCTGCCAACGCAGCAACTCCATCCTCTCTGGTGACCTCACTCACTCGCAGGAACACAACAACCCTCAAGGAAATTGTTATTTGACTGCGGTATTCTGTGAGGTGGTGGTACTTCGTCAATCGGGCTGCTTAAAAAATATGCTATGTCCTACCTCTCTTTTCGTCAGAGCCTCGTCTGTCAGTCAGCAGGGTGTACCCCGTGCAGGTAAGATTGACTTTGGTTCAAAGATGTTGATGAACCACTTACACCCCCTTACATGTCCGACTAATAATTGAATAATGTCAGCCCTAGAGAACGTCACTCAAACATAGGCACGTGTACAGACGTCATTTGGTTACTACATGCAAAAGCGCCATTTTTGTATGGAGTGGCCGGGGTTTGGTACTACTACCACAGTATAAGTAATAGTACTAACTAATTCTACTTCGTGTTGTAATTCGTTTTGTTTGGTTGTATGTAGTATTGTGTCATAAAACCATAAAGCAGATTAAAGTATAAAAATCAATTTATCACATTTTTTTACGAATGCGACTGATAGAAATCTAATCTAAGCAATAATGTTATATTTCTATAGGTATGCCACTAAGCGTCAAAAACAAACACCGGCAAAGTGAGCCAACTGTCTTACCTCGCGATTAGTTCGCACGAGCAAGCCGACCAACCTGACATTTGTGACAGTTGATTGAAACAGGTTCAAATGCCGTCTTCTGTATTTCAGAAATGCTTAATTTATGTTGATAAACTCATTACAGGCCAAGAGATCACATATCGCGAAGGTACACAAAAATATTTGATTTTAACACGTACTTTAAGGAGATTTCATGTTTTTGCAAGAAAAAATTGGCGCAATTTTGCACTCGACGAGGAAAAGAGGTAGCAAGTTTATTAAGTAGCTGATTTGATAAGGATGGCGATAGTCTATGTAACTATCTATAGCTAGCTATCCATGCAACAGCAGGAACCGTTTTTTGATGCAATTTAGTAAGGGCACAGTATAAGTAATAGTACTAACGTACAGTATGGACACTCTCTGCCGCTCTCACTAGTCGACCTCACCTCCCCTATGGAACCGATTTGGAACCGTTCGCAAGGAATGCCACAACGTACGAATTGAAGTCGCTTGTATTTTATTCTCCATTCAGTTTAAAATAATAAGCGAGTATGTAAAAGATGAGAGTTATTTGTGCAGTGGATGGATGTCTCAACACATGGAAAGTAAAAAAAAAAACAATTTGGATGGATGGATGGATGGACGGACGGACGGACGGATTGATGGATGGATGGTTGGATGGATTGATGGATGGATGGATTGATGGATGGATGGATGGATGAATGGATGGATGGATGGATGGATGGATGGATGGATGGGTGGATGGGTGGATGGGTGGATGGATGGATGGATGGATGGATAGGTGGGTGGGTGGGTGGATGGATGTATGGATGGATGAATGGATGGGTGGATGGGTGGATGAATGGATGGATGGATGGATTTGGGTGGATGGATGGATGGATGGGTGGATGGATGGATGGATGGGTGGATGGATGCGTGGATGGGTGGATGAATGGATGGATGGATGGATGGATGGGTGGGTGATAAAAAATGCTATGCAATAGCTTTACCGCGGCAGTCCCCGAGTGCCACATGTTTTTTTTTCTTCACTACGCCCACCTGATGTGAAGCGGTTACCGTAACCATATTAACGCTCGCAACATTAAATATCGCTCGCGCGCTGCCATCCTCGCTGCCAACGCAGCAACTCCATCGTCTCTGGTGACCTCACTCACTCGCAGCAACACAACAACCCTCAAGGAAATTGTTATTTGACTGCGGTATTCTGTGAGATGGTGGTACTTCGTCAGTCGGGTTGTTTAAAAAATACGCTATGTCCTACCTCTCTTTTCGTCAGAGCCTCGTCTGTCAGTCAGCAGGGTGTACCCCGTGCAGGTAAGATTGACTTTGGTTCAAAGATGTTGATGAACCACTTACACCCCCATACATGTCCGACTAATAATTGAATAATGTCAGCCCTAGAGAACGTCACTCAAACATAGGCACGTGTACAGACGTCATTTGGTTACTACATGCAAAAGTGCCATTTTTGTATGGAGTGGCCGGGGTTTGGTAAGGGTGTGTGATATCTATAGAAATATACCATCATGATACTGAGTTATTCTTTCGGACGCTTACTGATGATACGCTCGCCGCGTCTAGGTACATTCCATGTCTACTATATACTTGTTCTGTGGTCTAAGTATTATGTTTTGTGACGGCCTAGACGACACACCTGACCACAGGCCCTACCGACGAAGCTAAAGCCCATTTCCACCGGATTGCAAATATCAAACTCTAGAATAGATTAGTGGCAATTGTGTTTAACTTAGCTGGCAGGAACCCTGAAGGTTTATCGATAAAGCTAAAAATGTTTGTTAATAACTTAAACCAAAGCCCTATTTTTGGGAATTAAAATATTCGATGGAAATTGGCTTCAGCTTAGGCAGTAGGGTCCCAGTAGTCGCAACAGGTTGCACAGCTACTGCAGCCGACCGGCGACGAGAGGCATGTCAGTTATTAGGTTCATCATCTCAGCCATTGGAAGTCCACTGCTGGACATAGGCCTCCCCTCTAGATCTCCAATAAGACCGGTTGGAAGCGGCTTGCATCCAGCGCGATCCTATGGTCTTAATGAGGTCGTCTGTCCACCTTGTGGGTGGACGTCCTACGCTGCGCTTGCCGGTACGTGGTCTCCACTCGAGAACCTTTCGACCCCATCGGTCATCCGTCCTCCGTGCTATGTGCCCTGCCCACTGCCACTTCAACTTGCTAATCCGCTGGGCTATGTCGGTAACCTTGGTTCTTCTACGGATCTCCTCATTTCTGATTCGATCTCGCAGAGAGACTCCGAGCATAGCCCTCTCCATAGCTCGTTGGGCTACTTTGAGCTTGTTCATAAGGCCCATAGTGAGAGACCACGTTTCAGTGCCGTAAGTCATCACTGGTAACACACACTGGTCGAAGACTTTCGACTTGAGGCACTGCGGTATGTCGGACGAGAAGACATCACGTAATTTTCCGAACGCTGCCCAGCCGAGTTGGATTCGGCGACTGACCTCTTTCTTGAAGTTGGACCTACCTAACTGGACTACTTGTCCTAGGTAGACGTACGAGTCAACAACTTCAAGAACCGAGCTCTCAACAGATATTGGAGTGGGTACAACATGGGCATTACACATTACCTTCGTCTTGTCCATGTTCATTTTAAGACCCACTTGTTGAGAAACTCGATTGAGGCCTTCGAGCATCGTGCTGAGATCTTCCATCGAATTTGCCATGACTACGATATCGTCGGCAAACCGAAGGTGAGTGATGTATTCGCCGTTAACATTGATGCCGAATCCTTTCCATTCCAGGAGCTTGAAGGCGTTCTCCAAAGTGGCCGTAAACAGTTTCGGAGATATCACGTCTCCCTGTCTTACGCCTCTTTTCAAAGGGATCGCCTTTGAACTCTGTTCCTGTACTCGGACCGACATAGTGGCGTTATTATACAAACACTTCAATACTTCGATGTACCGATAGTCAATACGGCATCGCTGGAGAGACTCAAGCACAGCCCATGTCTCGACCGAATCAAAGGCTTTCTCATAGTCCACAAACGCTAAGCAAAGTGGCAAGTTATACTCTTCGGTCTTCTGTATAACCTGCCGCAGCGTGTGGATGTGGTCTATGGTACTGAAGCCTCTTCGGAAACCGGCTTGTTCGGAAGGCTGGAAGTCATCAAGCCTGCGCTCGAGACGGTTCGTAATGACCCTTGAAAACAGCTTATAAACATGGCTCAGAAGCGAGATGGGTCTATAGTTCTTTAATAAGGTGTTGTCGCCTTTCTTAAAGAACAGCACCACCACGCCTCTGTTCCATGCTTCAGGCGTTATTAGGTTATGATTAGTATAACTTAGACACGCGTTGGCGGCTCGTCTCGTCGGATTCAAATACGTTTTTAATTATTTAGGAGCGCGCGGCGTCGTCGTCGGGAGCGCAGTGCCGCGCCGGCTGCCTTTCCAATTATATTCCCCACTAGCTTTCGCCCGCGGCTTCGCTCGCGTGAAATTTGGGGTAATACATGTTTACTAATTTATCTATAGAAGTACTCGTGTAAAGTTTAGGATAAAATAGTCCAACAAATCTCGTTGCCCCATTCAAACTTTTGACCTCCGTTTCACCCTCTTAGAGGTAAAATTTGAAAAATCATTTGAAGTAATTTCGTGTCCACTGTGTTATATTTTCAAATCGATGCTATTTTCGTAATTGACGTCCCAGGCAACCATAGAATCAACACCCATATTGATATTATGACATTTCAACCCTATCGCATCTCCACAGGGGTGATTTTATGTCACGTCGGCTATGTTGGATTATAAAATATTTGTTCTTTTTCGTAATTAGCGACCCGATAAACTATAAAAACAATACCTATGACGATTTTCAGACATGTCGACCCCATCGTACCCCAAAAGTGGATGATGGTTAGGTTAGCCACGTTGAATTTTAAAATCGTTGTTGTTTTCGTAATCAGAGACCCGATAAACCATAAAAACTATACCCATGTCAATTTTCAGACTTTTTGGCCCCATTTTACCCTTTTTGGGGTTGAATTTTGGAAAAATACTAAAACACGTGTTTACTCATTTATAGATTTATAGAAGTACTCGTGTCAATTTTAAGGTAAAATAGTCCAACTAATCTCGTTTCCCCATACAAACTTTGGACCTCCGTTTCACCGTCTTAAGAATAAAATTAATAAAAAAACCTTTCTAATTTCGTGTACACTATGTTATATTTTCAAATCGATGCCATTTTCAGAATTGACGTCCCAGAAAACCATGGCATCAACACCCATATTCATATTATGACATTTCAACCCCATTGCACCCCCATAGGGGTGATTTTATGTCACGTCGGCTACGTTTGATTATAATTTAGTTGTTTTTTCGTAACCAGTGACCCAATAAACCATAAAAATAATACCCATGACGATATTCAGACTTTTTCATCCCATTTTAGAAATTTCAACCCCATCGCACCCCAGGGATGATTCTTGACAATCCTCCCCTATTGGGGTAGTTACCCACCTTTAATTTTAAAATCGTTGTTGTTTTCGTAATCAGCGACCCGATAAACTATATAAAACAATACCCATGACGATTTTTAGTCTTTTTCATCCCACTTTACTCCTTTAGGGGTTGAATATTGAAAAATCCTGAAACACGTATTTACTCATTTATCTATAGAAGTACTTTTGAAAAGTTTCGGATAAAATAGTCCAACTAATCTTGTCTCCCCATACAAACTTTGAACCCCAGTTTCATCCCCTTAGGAGATGAATTTTGAAAAATCATTTCTTAGTGTACCTCTAGACGTCATAAGGAACCTACGTGCCAAATTTGGAATCTCTAGACCCAGCGGTTTGGGCTGTGCGTTGATATATCAGTCAGTCAGTCAGTCAGGACTTTGAATTTTATGTATATAGATTCTTTAGATTGATAGAACTTTTTTATTTATGAACCGATTGAAATGAAACAAACATTAATTGTTATATAGAGCAAATTGTAACGCATTAGTGAAAACTGCGTTCAAATAGGTTAAGACGTTTGTAAGATTAGCGTGCACAAAGGTACAGACTAACAGACAAACAGACAAAAATTCTAAAAATCATTGTTTTGGGTTCTATTGCGTTCATAAAGCCCCCCTGTAATATATTTTCTTATATATCTTCCATTTCTGCACACAGAGTTATTACTAAGCCAATGGATATATTTTTTGTGCCAATTGTGGTCACCCATCCTAGTTGGAACCACGACAGGGGTTGCTTAACTTGCGTTAGCGCTACGACCTCTAAGCATCTCTCTCATTGTATTATTTACTTTAACGATGATAACATAATACCTTCATAAAGTTTCAGTCAATTCAATTGATTGGTTATTTTGTACCATTTTATATGTGATTCTTTAGATTGATATAACTTTTTTATTTATGAACCGATTGAAATGAAACAAACACTAAATGTTAAGTTGAGCAAACCTTAACGCATTAGTGAAAACCGTATTCAAATAGGTTAAGCCGTTTCTGAGATTAGCGTGCACAAACGTACGGACAATCAGACAAACAGACAAACCGACAAACAGACAAAAATTCTAAAAATCATTGTTTTGGGTTCTATTGCGTTCATAAAGCCCTCCTATATTAGTTTTTTTTATATATCTTCAATGTACAGACAGCGGCCAGTTACGATTTTATTATATGTATTGATAAGGATTTACTCGCGTTGCGTGCGATCAATGTCGGCCTGTGAACACGTGATACTTGTCATCTACCGCATTCATGGCTGTTATATTTACGAGTATATCCACTTTGTTTATGTATGGTGAACGTTTACAGTCGTACTTCGTATTCAAAATATTGTGTGTTGTGTATATTGTGCGTATATGTTTATACAAAAAAACGGCTACCAAAACTAGAGCCAACAGAGAAAAAAAAACTAAAATATATATATATGACCAATTCCAAATCTGATAGATTAATTAATGAAACTTTGTTTCTGAACTACAGTTTTTTTTTTCTATTTTTAATTGATATATATTATTTATTTACTAATTATTACAATTAAAAAGATTGTACAATTAATTTACTACAAAGCCATTTCTAATAGTTTTAAGAACTTTATTAATTAGGTACAAGTTTCTGTTTGCATTTCTTCTTTGCCAGTGGTCATTTCCACTGGCAAAGAAGAAATGCAAACAGACAAATTCTAGTAAACAAACAAATAAATGTTTCTATTATCATTTAAGTCTTTATTAAAATATGTTATAACATAATTTTAGCCCACTTCGTCTATTCTTTTGAGCAAATAAATAATCACAGAGACAGACTACTTACTGCCTCTCTGTTGCTAATTATGATGCTACTGTATACTCTATTATACTGCATATACCATATTATATGATGTAAAAATTTCAAGCATTTTGAAATATCTTTTAAAAATACCTTCATTATTTCCGACTTTCAAATGAAAATTGTCCTTTCCGCCAGAATTTTACACGACGCGGGCAAACCGCAGATAAATGGTGACAAGACAAAAATGCGTCCATGTTTTTTGCCGAGTGGCCGCGCCGCGACCGCGGCCGAATCAATTCCGTCTCGCAGACAACTTTAAGTCAGCAATAACGAAAACACAGCCCTCGCTCAGCCGCCCATCGCCCGCCCGGGACCGAGCGCCGCGAGCCCGCCGCCGCCCGCCCGCTGACGAGCTTCCGCCGAGCTTATACATTGCTACTATCAAACGTGTCATCTGTTCGTTTCCATCGAAAACCAGTCAATGAAACAACTGCATTGCGAACTAATCGAATAACGCAGGGTAACTACATTATAATATAATGCAAATACGAGTAATGTTTACCACTGAGAACGTGATACATACATACACACTACTAATTATTGTAGTATTTGGATTTTAAGTGGCTTCAAATGAGATTTCCTTATATCAATATGTCGTGTTCCTTGGTTCGTTACTAATGCCGAGATACATAAGGAATTGCAAATGAACACTGTGAAGGAAGAAATCCTTATTGCTGCTCAATTTATTTATTTATCGGAAGCGACTCAAAAGGAAGGATACCTTGATTGATGAGAAATGGAGTAGAGGTTCTCACTGGAGGACACACTCAAAATGTGACTGCAGCCTTCACTACATCTGCTTAAAGCACACATTATTGCTGAATGCAGATACAACTCACAAGAAAAAAAAAGTTGATGACAATAAGACAAAGGTTCTATAACAGTTCTATATCTGTTTTGTTTGTTTAACGAATCACTTACTAAGTACATATAGCGCCGGCCACGACTTTGCCGGTTGTTAGTGCCGAACCAAAGAGGCGGACGCTTTCCGTACTTTGCCAAAGATGAATTAGACATTACTAAGTCAACTTGAAATCAACACGCTGTCGTATCTCCAGTTCAGCAGGATAGCGGCTATCACCGGTAATGAAAAAATCAACGATTTAAGCAGAAGACATTAGGAGTAGGAACTAACACATACGATCCAGATCAGAATTTAGAAATTCGAGAATTAAGCTTCGATTTAGCTGAGTCGTTATGGACTTCGAGTTCACGGGTAGAGCTCTATTTACGGTTATGTTATACTAAATGTGCCCCTAGGTATCACCCGCCCTTTTGGGCTCCTAATGGTCGCGGTCATGTCATAATGTTAAATAGCCTATAACCTTCCTCAAGAAATGTAGCTAAAATCTGGTAGTTCTTCAAATAAATAATTTCTTTAGGTTTATATTATTACGTCACCAAATGACATCACTCCAAATCCATGGTGGTACGTATGACGTTGGATAGAATATTCGACGGTGGCATTGCGACAGTGCAAGTAATAGTACTACGTAATAATGCTTTACACGTTTCATAAATTATACTATGGATTTTAACGTTAAATCTACCACAATAATATTCATAAACCCAGGTAATGGAACAAATTAAATGATTCAATGACACTAATTTGTATGTAATTTGACACGCTTTTGCTGTGAATATAATGCAGACCACACAAATATTTAATACCTATATGTTGATTTATATGCGCTGAGTTATAATATGTTTTATATACAAATTGTCACTTCTACTTTTTTTTCAGCACTGCTGATACAACAAACAAACAGTCGGCTCCCTGTTTAGATTTAGGAGCTGATTTCTGCGGCATTATTTGGACGTTCCCAGAAATGCCAATCCTGCATAATTTCCGCGCAGCAGTATTAGCCTATCGGTGCCTTCCCTGGCCACCTAGCTATAGATCATCGACCCGACCGTCCACAGTGATAATAATCGCTAGTTTTAATACTCCACAGGAGGCATGTTTACATTAGAGTGCATCGATGCCCAATTACGAATATAGGTCGGTGTGATTGAACATTCGTGCCGTATTCGGGTGTGGTGATATCACACCCAGCCATATATTGCCTGCTTTTATAGTTGATTAATCAAATACTTGGTGATATGAGTGCGCGTTCACTGGTGCGTGTCCGCCGGCCCGAGCGCCGCCAGAACACTATCTGCTGATAAGTCACCGACATCCGGCGCCTCCCGCACGCCTCCAGTCGAACTCGCCGTGTTTACGTTTCACTTCAAAGTATGTAATCGTGCACTAAATTAATGTTAGATTATCTAATCAGTAGCCGTTCGGTGTTTCTTCGATGTGTGTATTTGAACCTGTAATATCTCCTTCCAAATATCAATGGATAAATATCAAATGTCCCTTGGATTCGCTTCGTTTAGAATAGTTATTTTAACTTTAAAGTTCTTTCTGCATAGCTTATTATCACAATTCACGTGGAATATGAAGAGTGAGTCTGGGACACTTGGAAAAACGATAAGTATTTTCTCCTTCTCCAATCCACTATAATAGACAGCACAAGTAGTTATAATCGTATTCGTATCCAGCTTTAAGTCCTTGCTCCGATCTGTCGGACAAAGCAGTCGGTCCACGCGGCCACAGGAAGCGAGAGTTACCCGTTACAGCTCTGCAATATACACGTTGATGATAATATTGAGTGACGTCTCCCGATCTACTAATTTGGTCGTTTAAAAAATTCCGGCTATTATCGTTGACAAGGAGCGTGTTCGCGTCCGTGTACCGAATTCCGATGCGACATAAAACACGCGGCGGTACTTCGGCCCATAATTTGTTGGGGCGACTCGCGCCGCCCGCCATCTGTCTAATTGACGCTCTCGTTACTGCGCTGCACGAGACGGGCCCGGGGCCAGCCCGCCGCCGCTCGCTGCTACGTTTAATATTGTATTATGGCGCTCTGAGGAATTTCAATATTATTTCCATTGACATCGCGGGACGTCGCCTAACAGTCGCCCGGTTTGATTAACGCTGTGCAAAAGTCTATCGACCGCATGTCCCGTTCCAGCTGCATGCAAAGACAATAAGGGTCATAATCCCGAGGTCAAAGAAAGATATTGACTTGGTAATAAACAGGAAAATTCTTAAACAGATTATCCAATTCCCGTTTCTCGGGGCATCATAAAGCTATAAATAGTGTTCGGTGCGAGGCGGCGTCCTCGGGGCTGCGGGGAGCCGCAGCGGCCGCACCCTTATCGCAGGTGCACCCGCGCTGCTACAGCCGGAATCCCTTTAACCTACTTGTGTCTTTATGGGTATATATCGTTAGGAATACTGTGAACCAATTTAACAGAAACTACAACTAAGGGGCCGACTTGATTGAAGTATTAAACATCTTTGAATTTAAATTTACTGTCTTTGAAGGAATTTCCACCTCAACCGACTGAATGCGTGCGATTACATTCGAGTTTCATATTTGTGCGCACATTGAAATCGTTCCTCATTTCTAATATGTTTCCAATTATGAAAGTTTGATAATTTTATATGTTTATAACTTTTATTTATTTTCTTATATACCTAAGATGGTAAAGAAGCATACAACACGCCTGATGGTAAGCATTCATCTCAGTCTATGGAGCCAGAGATATCACTCACGCGTTGCCGACTCTGTAAAAACAAAAACTTCTTCACATCTTGAAGAACCTTATGCTGTCTCTTAGGAAAACCTCGGCAGGTAATTCATTCCACAACCTGAGAGTCCGTGGAAGAAAATCTCTCTGGACAGTTCGCGACCGTCTTGACTTCTATCTCTATCTCTGAGGATGAATATCCTGCGGATGGCGAGCTGTGCGACTGTAGAAGGAGACTGTATTATCTTAAGAACACAACCCATTGTATAATCGGTAGAACGCATAAAGGGAGGCAAGTCTCTTCTTTATCGTAAGGGATTTAGAAATACTACACTTTAAATTCAGTCATGATTGCCCTTTTTTACCAGCTTCCACCCCTGGGACCACCTGACCAACGGCGTACCTCTCAGATGAAACAATGACCGCCCCTTACTTTATATTGATGACGGTATCCCTTAGAATGAAGATGCTGGCCATTATAATATCTTCGGATGTCCAATATGTTGCATTTTGACAAATTATATCGTTTAACTTATTGTATAGTTTAGTCGTCAACCTTTATTCATCCTAATGCTGGAATACGGGTCTCTCTTCAATTGAAGAGGTTTAGAGCGTACTGCACCACGCTGCTCCACTGCAGGTTGGCAGATTGTATAGATTATATATTAATATACTCGTAATTAGGTCTTAACAATGTTTATTGTCTTTGATCTTATTCGCACAAATAACCATATTGTGAAATTATTGCCGTTATAATTTGTTAAAAGGTTTTAGCGTGGTGGAGTATATTGAAGGGATACCGTTTATACTAATAATGGTATGAAGATGGTCTGATACCGTGAATTCCAACATGATTGGCACAAGACTAAATTATAATCCAAAACAAAAGAAGCTGTACCACAGCTAGTGTCTAATTTTCCCTTAGTTTTTTACACAAAAGACAGCACACTTTATAAAAACAATATTATAAAAAAATGTTTGCTATAAATATATTGTCTTTCTTTAATCGGGTTGGATTTTGGCGTACAGGTAACTATTATGACGTAGGCATCCGCTAGAAAAGGATTTTAGAAGATTCCCGCGGGATACCAGGGTACCGTGACACGCGCGTACGACGTCACCGTCGTAAGCTAGTTAGGCATAAAGTAACGCTTTTGTTATTGATTCATGCACCCTTCGGTCGATCAGTCCACATTGTCAGTCGTCCACAAATCCCGGAATCGAATGCAGCCGTTTGGAAAAAGTTAATGATCCATTTCGGGACGTGCTCCATCACACGGCCGAGTAGCGAGTCGTAGCCGACAGCGGCGCGGCGCTCGTTTGTGTGGTGGTTTTAGAATTAACAGTGCATTATGAGTGTGACCACAAGCCACTGACTTCGGTTACAGACGTTAAGACTGGAAGTCAGGAAGGAGAAACATGATCCGCGGGAGCTGGTCGACGTCATCGTACCACATCGTATATATTTTCTTTCGTCGACAACCCATATCCATTCCACTTCCTGGGATTACAGGTCTCCCCTAAATCCATCGGATTTAGAGTGTACTCTGTGTATACTGTGGCTAAAGGTAGAATGCTGATACATTGCTGATTATTTATTCAATATTTTTAAATTAACTAACACATACTAATATACATCATCATCAGGTCATTTTAGTCTCCACTACAGGAGCACGACCCTCTCTCGTCCGTCCCAGACAGAAGGAGGATTTGGCCTACACTCCCCACGCTGGCCAGACGGGATGGGGAGGCCTGATCGATGTTTTATTATGTATTTCCCTTAGTCGCCTTGTACGACATCCACAGGAAGAGACGAAGTGATTCTATTCTAGTCTACCGGAAACCACACGACTCATATCGAGGTCATAACGAACTCAAGCATATCGAGGTCTTTAATTGTGTTTTGGAGCTTATTCATTTCAAGAATGACTTTTCGGCGTATATTAGAGTTCTGCTCGCTCCACTCAATAAATATGTAAGCTATATGTTTATTACAAACTAATTTCAAATCGGGTTAATGCACAAATTTGAATTAACGCGCGGAATACTTTTCGTCTATCTTCGTAATGTCTCCACACGGGTAAAGTTGCGAGCTGACGCAAGTTTATTGTAATAATTGCTATATTGAATCATTTCCTGACGTCTTTGTCAATTAGATATTTATCATCTCTAAAATAAGCCCTTTCACAATAAAGTATTGTAAAATGTTGCTTGAGTATTATTCAGATAGAGAATTGTTTCAGGCAATTTATTAAAGAATCGAATGCAATTTTACCACAAAAGGCGTTATCAAGTTGTTGCATCAGCATACGCAAGAAGTAATGTCTACCGGTTACTATATTTATATGCGTTGAAAAAGTAAAAGACTATTCTACACCACCTTGTCAGTCTCGATGTATCTCAATATAGGTATATTATAAATACAATAATGATAATATTTTCGCAGCGGTTCACATTAAAAAAACAATGAGTTATAAACAGAGAATCCTGAGGCACCACAATTTTTACATTTGTGTACAAGTTTCAAAAAATTACGATTAGATAAATTCTAAGCGACCTCACAAACTTTTAAAGAATGCGAAATACTTTATTCAAACACTTGTTGTAGACAAGTGTTACTACACTACTTCACTTGTCTACAATATTTAATCTATTATTTACATCACAATGATGACAAAAATATTTCATTTTTTTTTAAACGTACACGTACGTAATAATACACTTATTTCTAGTTTGATACGTAAATCTATTGAACAATTCCGAAATACATATTAAGTGAACCATTATAGACATTCAATTAAACATTATTTATTTTCCTATCATCGGTTTTAAAACCCAGCTCGGTAATAATCTTTTCTCAATAATATGAAGGCGTTGGAACATGTACACATTGCATCTTGAGTCACTAAAGCTGGTCAGTGTTTCGTCACTTCGGTCTTCCTACGCACAGAGGGCCGACGCTTCGGTCCGCAGGTCATTGCATTAAGCGCTCCGCGGGACCGGGCCCGACGCCTCCTTCAATGAAACCTACGTGTATGTGACATTACACTCTCACTCGACACCATTCGATGTTGCGGCACAATTTTATGCCTAACACTGTGAGCAAATTATTCGTACGTAGCGTAAAAATATGGCCGATAGTAACCCTTTAAATGCGTGATTGATAATGTTTATTTTACACAAACATAAGTGTGCCTACTCTATATGGAACTCATTCCTGGCGGCGATATAGGCCGTCGTACTGCAAACATGTATCAAGTGCAGACACGGTGCGGCGATGCAAATGCAAATACTTTGCCTTTCACAAAACTGCACGGAGCCAGCCAGCCAGCCTGCCCGCGATATGAGAGCAGGCAGAAACCAAGTTTATAGGGCAAGTTGCGGAGAGCAGCCCGTCCCCGCCCGCCCCCGCCGCCGCCCCCGCGGGCTCGGCCGCCGCCGCTCGCGCCAGTTCGTCGCTGGCGGCCCGCGACCGCACACGTACCTACGACGGAGCGTCGCTCCCCGCACGCCGCAACTTACATTCGCTCGAAGTAGTCAGATCGCGAGTGACCGTCGGAGTGTTACTTGTGAATATCACTGAAACCCTCGGATTGGTGTTGTGCTTTACATGGGCGACGCTCGCCGATAGTTTTGTGTACAAATAAGTATTAGTGCATTGTTGTAGAAGCCGGTTCACCTCGTGCGCGAGGCCGGTTCGAGTGCCGGTCGGGGCCTGTCCGTACCCTTTCGAGTTGTGCTTTCTAAACGAAGCGAACCAACGCACGCCGACTGTAGGCTCGCCTACATGTCCCTACGCTCCTCCGATACATATTGGGATTATATTTGAGATTTTGAAGGTGAGAATTCGACTGATGAACGTTGAATAGCAGAGTGATGTGCTATATATATAGCCAATAGTGTTCTTCAGATCACTTCAAAATTCATGCTATCCATGACTTACGGCATACCGTAGTTAACCTTCTGCATGAATATTTTATTATTGTGGTGCAAGCAAGAAATAATAAAGAGAAAGATTCTGAATACGCGTTGTAATACGCGCGTATTATTAAAATATAGGACAAAAATAAAAAGAACAAATATAAGAAGAAAGAAAGTTGTAAAAGATCAGCTCTTAATACTTAGTAAATTAATGAAGAAAACCTCACTTCTGTTATACTGGTATACACCTACCTAATCCACTAACAGCCCCGTAAGAAGACTTCCATCCATCCTCCATCGTCATGTCTTCCAAAAATCATGATTGATACCATATAAAAGTAATGCATCATCATTCAATGAAGATTAAAATGAATTTGATACATTTTTAAGTGTCATTTATTTGAATGCCTGCTCTACTATCTACTATTTTTTTGTAAACACATTATACATTTATTGCCCTAAGTTAAAACAAGTTTTGAAATTATCTGTACATCAGTGAGGTGGAACGTACTTACTGTGTGTGGTGCTGACTGTATGCACAAGGCCCTAAAACTGGGTTAGATGAAGTAATCAGTAGAGCGCCGACCGGGCTCAGCCAACCCACGGCCAATTTCGTGTCGCTGAGCCCTCGCCCTCTGCAGCCACTCATTAACCACCCCTCCATTTTACGCTCCTCACTTCATGTGCTATAGTGTTCATCTTAAAAATCTTTGAAATTGTATCAACTGATGGAATGAACGTGGTTAACAATTTAATTTAAGTTTAAGAAAATGATCGGTGTTTTACTACTATAAAATATTCAGTTGGCCTAATGAAACGTCTAGTGGAGTAGACAAACTATTGTACGCGTTAATAGAGCTGGAATCAATTAGTAAATCGGAACTAAGCGATAGCTCTGGGACTGTAATCAGACTGTCTATGAATTTGACCTCCATGCCGCTAGTATCAAACTATCAAAGCATGCTCGTAATCTTCCTGTTCTTCATAAATTGACATAGCGTAGCTACGGAATAGTTCCCGTTAGATCATTATTTATACTTCGCTACTTGCTACTATTGAGAGCTACACTGTATATGGTATCGGAAATGGACTATTTAATTGACAAACACTCAGTGCATTACAATATATTGATTGTCATCGATAATTGATTGGAGGAAAAATTATAAGAATTATGTAGACAAAAATTGATAAAAACCCAGAAGCTCCTAAAAATACAAGCAGGTGAAGAAAATGATATTTCCAAAACTAATCCATATTGTTAATTAGGGGTGTAAGTGGTTCATCAACATCTTTGAACCAAAGCCAACTTCACCTGCACGCGGTGCACCCTGCTGACTGACAAACGAAGCTCTGGCGAAAAGAGAGGTAGGGAGCGTAATTGTAAGCTACCCGACTGGGGAATGTACCTCCACCTCACAGAATACCGCAGCCAAATAACGGTTCCCTTGAGGGCTGTTGTGTTCCTGCGAGTGAGTGAGGTCACCAGAAAGGAAGGAGATGCTGCGATGGCAGCGGGGGTGGCGGCGCGCGAGCGATATTTTATGTTGCGAGCGTTAATATGGCTACGGTAACCGCTTCACATGAGGCGGGCCGTGTGCTTGTCTGCCACCCAACGTAGTATAAAAAAAAAAAAAAAAAAAAAAAAATTAGCAATATTAAAATGAAACAAATTCGAGAGCATAGTCAAAGTAATTGTGCCATAAACAGTCTGTTTAGCCTGTGTATCGTGATTTAATAGTAAAACTGTCGATTATTTAAAAAATCTGTTATTTAAAGCGATCTTTTAAAAACAAATAATTGGCATCTCTCAAATTATAATGTTCTATACGTATATACCTCGGTTTTAGAAGTTTATAATGTCAACTAATAAGGAGGAAATGGATCATGAGAAATGAATGATGAATCAGACGCTTACGTCTATGGTACTAAGAAATTATCGTGTCACTGATAAAGTTTAATCGAAGATTACAGATAAAGCCCGTATTCCTCGTGCACATTTACAGCTTTATATATTACAAGGCATTTGATAACATACATAAATATGCGTTTAAGTTTTAGTGCTACATAGGAATAAAGAAAATATCTTAAATTTACGTCGGTGCACTCGTTTATATCCACAATGTTTTAATATTTTTTGAAAAAAAACTAGTGTTAAAATGTCGAGAAAATCTCATTTAGTTGAATCATTTGTATAACAGAAAAAATACTTTTATGGAAAACCAACAAAATATATATAAATGTTCCAGACCACGACAATTTTACGGACAACTTGTGCCATCTAGCGAGTGGTGCGCGGCAACGGGCTGAAATTTTTACCTAAGTTATTTAGTACGACACACCGTAACTTGAAAAAGAAATATAATTATAAATTTTGCAAAGATATGTTTATGTGACATAATTTATTCTTCAAATATTAGTAACACATAAATAAAGAAAAATAACAATAATACGAATCAATATTGTCAAAAACTAGTACAAAAAGAAAGTAAATAGCTGAAGAAAATAAAATAACTGTAACATCTTGTTAACGATTTATTTAATGACAGTCAAGTAACCGTCAATTTCATTTCATGGCATAGAACACATTTGTTGTGCATTTATTGAGAAAGCACATGTCGGTTATTGCGTCTCCGGGCCGCTCCCGAGTTTTATATTTATTGTCTACATCCCGCACTCCAATAAGTCTAAATACGTAGAACTGAGATTTGAGCAGATGTGATTTTATTCGCATAAGTTCTAAAAGCATTTTGTAATTTTGCCATCTGTACCGTACCTCCCTTGTTTCATATAACTTATGGAACTGAACGTCACTTTTATTGAATTGCCACTCAATCCACCCACACACAGCCCCTCTCTTCTGTACTGTGCACTTTATAAGCTGTTACAAATTGTATATTTAATCAAAACATCGTTCCTTTGCCAGTATACATTAGTTACTAATGCACTCCAAAAAATTAAGAACGCGCGATAAATAAATAACAATTACTTACACATCACGCTGGTCCGAATTATAAAAGATTGGCTCTTTATTAACGATAGCAATAATATATTTATGCCATGGCCAGACTTTACAACTATTACATGCTACACAAACATTAATACAAATTACTTAGAAATCGATCCTGTGAGCCTTGGAGTCAAAATAGCCGTTTCTAGCTATTCGGTCACAAAGATCGTTAAATGCAACGAATGAACAAGACCGTTATTAAAGTAAAACTTATACAGTGTGCTAAGCCGTTATTCGAAGAGTGGTATACGATAGGATATATACTCATATATGAAGTATAGAATTTGTAAGAACTTTATATGAGATACAAACATTTGAACCTTGAAATTAATCGTGAGAGCTCTGGTATCAGATTAGCCATTTGCTGCAGCTGTTCGGCCCCGCTATCGTTAAATGAGGATGTTCGAATTTTAACAAAACTCGTACGATGCAAGCCTGCTTATACCCTGACTTTTGTATGACCTAACTTGATAATGTAAAGGATGCACAAATAATATAAACCAGCATTTGAGTACAAAGATTTCCATGGATTTTTTATTTTGTGTGAAAGCTACACAGGAAAACTCATCGCTATCTGATGATGATATTTTACAAAAACAAAAATAATTCCTCATGTAGTAAACAAGTTGCGAAAGAGTATTTTCATGAGTATATAATTTCCAATGTATGTTCGTCTTGGAATGAAATTCCTCTTTGTAAACGGCCCTAATTGCAATCAAAACTTGTCTCGGGAGCGGAAATGGACTTTTCCAAGTGATATGTGGCGAGGAGCCGCCCGCCGCCCGCCCCCGCCCCTCCGCTGGCCGGCGGCGCTTCGGCATACTCGTGTACTACATTTATGGATATTGGTGGTCGTGAATTCGCGTGTTAATGACTCATGCACGACGACAAAATACCCTTTAAGCGCTCTTGATTATTCTGAGTGGGATGTTTATGAACAAGAGATCATTTATTATGAGATTTTTTGGTAGGTCATTTACATTAACATTATAAACGGAGTTACTAAATAAGCAAGTCACAATATATTCTTGTAATTCCAAATAAACAAATGGAAACTTGGAAGAAGTCATCAATTTGACGAAAACAGTGAATACAACTTTCTGGTAATCAAATTCTCTACCACTACAATGCATACGAATAAATGTCAATAAATACATATTTTTAACAATCTATTGTCCATTTGAGAAATCTCAACTAGTCTACTGTAGAAAGACCATGCTCGATATTTATTTGCATGGGAACTATATAAATGAAGATCTAAAAAATGGAGATTTGTTTTTTGTATCACTATAGTCAAATTTATTTCTTACGATCCAAATGTTAGGCACAGACCTAATGAAGTTCATTAGTCATCACAAATAAACCTTGCGAGAGTCATGAAAATTTAATATCAAAAAATATTTAGATCAGAATCAGTAAAGTCTTCCCATCTTCCGTTGAGCCTACCTACCACAAAGTACCTACACAAAGGTGTGTGAGGTATCGGAATTTAGCACGCGGCCTACGTAACTCGATTTGAGTTCACAAACTTGACTTTTATGAACATTGATGATTGATATGTTTTTGAGTGGTACTCGTACATGGTAGCTGACTGTCGGAAATTACATAAGTTGAGAAAACTATTCGATACTTTTTAATAAATGTATTATAATAATGTAACACCCATTTAATCAAACATTACGATGTTTATGATGATTATGATGATTAATCGTATTAAGGACTGTCTTAAGAGGCTTTATAAAAATAATCATAAGTATATTTTATAAGTTATGTTATGAGTTATGTCGTTTTTACCATAATTTCATCCCACTGTGCGCTCTGCCGGTAAAGAGAAACGAATGTAATTTCTGCAAGCTATTCAGTATATTTTACATTCAACAATATTTTTTAATAAAACATAAACGAATAAGAACTACATATTTCGGCGCAGTTGTTTAATACATTGTAATTGTAAAACAACAATTGGATTGTGTTCATTTTGGGAACCGAAATAAATATGACGAAAAGAACAATAATTATTCTGATTAACGCTCAATTATCGTATAATGGTTACATTTATTTTGGGTGTATTTTCTTCTAGACAGTTATAATAATCTAATATTTATGTGAGGATTTTCAGCGTATAAAAGTAACTATTATTTTGGTCTACTTTTGGGTAACGATTAAAATGAAAAAAAATATTCTAACAATATGTATTTACGTCTCGTGTAATAGTTATATTTATGGAGCTTATTTCCAGACATCCAATGTTCTCAAAAAATATAATTTCATACACACCTTCACGACATTTTAAATAAATATTTTTCTTTCCCGCGAATTTATGGCATGTTTGCCTTTTTTACCTGCTCAGTAGTTTTTTAATGCTGCCTGCCTACGACGCCTACACACCAAAGACTTCTATTATAAGAAGTCTTTGCTACACACTCATTCACTATTCTGCAGCACTGCATGCAACGGTATGTGAAGAGTTACTTTCGGGAGAAAAAATAAGCGAGAACGAACCGGGGTATAACGGCGCCGTCGTGACAAAAGATCATTGCGTCAGTTTGCGAACACAATATGCTCCCTGCGTCGCCTCGACAGTGGCAAACAATAAGAAAGTAGAGTAACTCGAACTCCAAACTCGCTTCAAGGCATTTCAAGGGAAAGGTCACATTCCTTCGAGACAAAGACTTCAAGAATTCTTCTTTAATGGGATAGTTGCCAATGGCCTAAAGTTAAAATAACTACCTATTTATCAGTATAGTAAATACATAAAACTAGAACGATCAGCGATCTTAAAATTTTAATAACTTATGTCCGATGTATTTTATGGTCGATCAAAATTTGGTGAAAAAGTGATAAAATTATTTAAAAAATTACTTACCGTTGGAAAAGCTATAAAAAATACTAGGTACATATAACTTTTGTGACGGCACTAGCTACACAAACGCAATGTTTAACATAGCTGTCGTATAAATTTCTGATTTAATGCAATAATATAATATAGGAAGGTGTGACGTCACAACATGGTGGCCTTTTGTGTGGAGCGTTTTCCAACGAAATATAGATTTTCAAATTATCATATCTCGAAAAATTTTTATGCTAACGCGACGTACATAACAAATCGAAAAAAAATGTTCACAAGCCTATTCTATTCATAATAGCATATAGTGCCCCTATATGCTATTATGAAAAGAATAGGCTTGTGAACATTTTTTTTATGTATTCAAATATTTGGAATTCAAATAAAAAAGAGATCTTGGAAATCCACACCAATGTGAATAAACGTCGAATAACTTTTTAATAGTTGTTATTTTCGTCTCCAAAATATGGGACCACCCTGGTAACCCTTTAAATTCAGACAAAAAAGGAAGACCCAAATCGGATTAGAAACTGTCTAACAAATAAGGTTACGGACCCGCATGTTCAGGTGTACCGGGTGATGCAGAACTTACAACTACTACTTCGTTATTGCTTAATCAACTTCTTAAGTCGATCTCAGATTTAAGGATTTTATAGTTATGGAGAACAGGCGATTTCGAGCGTATCATATGTTATGCTCTAAATCTGCCGTTGTTGTATTACGTACCTACATACAAAATTATGTCAATTTCTGAGAGTTCGGGTCGGAAACCTTCCCTAGTGAGTTATGTCCGACGGGTGCCCGGGCCCCGGGTCGGATCGAACTGGAAGGATTCTCGCAATCATCTCATCAATATGAACAACATTTACTGAGGTTTCGATATCACACAACAAAATTCGGCTTTCCCTAATAAAAGCAAACCAAAAATACACATAAGAATTTATAAACTCTGCCCAAAAGAATTTTCTTTAAGTTATGGTGAAAGCATCATGTAAAAAATGCTCAAACAGACAGATGTATAGACGTTATTTTCTACTATATATTTAGAGATCAAAGAAGAGATTCGTCTGAACGCTGTCTTAAAGTCCTATACCTAGGTCTAGAGTTATGGACAGAAGATTTTGTAGAGGCTACAGAGCTTTTATATTGCGCCTTTGAGATGTAGACTCCGCTAGATCTGTGAGTCACAGAGTCACAGAGATCACACATCCTTTGAAATATAATATCGTAGCGAATTATGTAAATCGCTGACTGTTATTTATAGAGCCAAAACCAACCTCCCCTGCATATGGTGCATCCTGAGGCACGCAAGTGAAACGCTGGAATCAGAGACGTAACGATATTTAAACAAGAGCTGCCAGTCTAGAGTAATAAGAGCTGCTACTCTAGAGTAATGACTTAGCCTAATTACAATTTCTGAAGAAATTCTTGTATTCCAACAAATTAGTGAGCTACTGCGTTAGCAGCGGGGTGACAGTACACAAATTACGCTTTGAGTTAAAAACGTATATATAATTTACGGTAATCACTCAACTCACTAACACAGGAATATGCTCCTTTGTACTACGAGGATACTCTCATTAATTTGAACACATGTTGACGGAACAGAATGGGTCGTTTAGAAAATACTTTGGGGTGTAAGCGGCTCACCACGACGTTTAGAGTGAAAACCAACCTCGCCTGCACGTGGTGCACCCTGCAGACTAGCGAGAGAGATAAGGCACGGCGGTTTTGTAAGTTGCCCGACTGGAGAAGTACCTCCACTTCACAGAATACCACAGCCAAATAATAATTCCACCGAGGATTGTTTTTTTTTTTCAATACAATCTTAATGTAACGAATTTGTGCGTGGGCAGGATTCGCAAATCAAAAGAAATAAATAAATAATTCTTATACCTGAAATTCTCTAAATAGTCCAAGACATATCTTTGTCCAATTGAAGAATTCGAATTAAAGACTACTACTCTGCAGTAAACTCACGGAATCAAAATTCTGGTCCAATTGATGTGAAATGGAATGATTGAGGCGAAATGAACTTCAACAAAGTATATAAAATGTATTTTACAGCCGCGCCGCCGATACAAGTGCCGCGAGTTATCTGCAGGCGTTGGTTTGACTCCGAGCGGGCGCAGATAAGATGAAATACTTCGTTAAGGATGCGACGCCGGCCTTGAACATAAATAGAACCGACAGCATGGTGCCTGCCCGTTGACTCGCGTCTGGCGATGGCCAGTTATTGCTGTCTTAAATATTTACATTCTCAACACTACATAGATATGTACATAGCATGTATGACTTTGTTATGGAGCTGTATGAAGCCAAATAGACATCTTTGATTATGGAAACTGCGGACTAAGGGAACTTTTGCCAAAGTATGGTAACTCGCGCAACAGGCAACGCGCGGATGGGCGTCGATGTGGAAATTAACAAATGGGCAGACGCAACTTGTTGGCCAGGCTAAGATTTATATTACTTGAGTGTAAGTGGTTTATAGTCATCTATCAGCCACATCCATACTTGTCTGCACATGGGACACCCCGCTGACTTTTGATGTTTGATGTTTGACGTTTGATGGGTTAAGATCAACTCAACTATGAAAAAAATGTGTTGTCTCTACATCTCTTAATACATACGTCATGTCTAAAACTGACATAGATATTCTACAATATATATATTGGTACCTTATAAGTGTACAATATGCATGCAAAGTATCTAGTGTGGAATTCGCGGAAATGGGCGACGGCACAAAAAGAGAAATTATGGGCGCACTTCCGCAATTAACGTCCCTGGTGTCGAGTGCAGGCTCGCCGGCCGTGATGTTGACATCAGGTAGTTTCAGAGACTAGCTGACTGCCGGCCGCCCCGCCGCCCCGCCGCCCCGCCCGCCCCGCTCTATGCGGTAATAATAAACAAACGGGCCGGCGCGGTCATGTACCTCGACGCGCGGCGCCGCGGGCTCGAGGTGCAGCGTATAATGAAAGAACTCACCAGGGATGGGCCGCCCGATCTCATCCATTTGCGTCGAAAATTAAAATTAATCATACAAAACCGGTTTACCGTTACTACCACAGACATAGGATTCTGCGCTACGACACTGTGAATAAGTATTTCTGGGAGGTTATAAGTACTCCCCACAACGGCTGTGTCTCACTCACGACACACGCGTTGTGGGGACACACTAGCCTTATGGTTCGAAGTGTCCTGGAAGCCTAACCATACGTACTCATCAAATTCGTTGATGTATTCGTACAAGAAGAATATCAAGGAACTCGATAAAGTCGTTATAATGTCAGCTTAATGGAACACGCAAGTTAAGCGACGTCGACCGTAGCCTATCTAAGGATGAGTTAAATTATGCCAGTGACCTTTGGTAGGCTTGAAACCATATAACAGACCAACACATAAATCGTAACAAAAAATTCGTGCTCCCCATCTGATTTTGTTGGTAAAATCGAAGATTCGTATTGCCTCATTCAGGTAGTCGCGAGAATTAAACGAATGTATGTACCAAATTTCATCTCAATCGGACACTGGGAAGTAGATGTTTAACTTGAATGATTTGATTTGATTACTTTGTGGGCAAACTAAATAAAAGCTTGTAAAAACTGTTGCATTTAGATTCCGACAGTGTGTTTTGGAAGCTCATAACTTTTGAACATATAAACAGGCCGCCATAAGGACATGTTCAAAGTGAATGTTACGTGACAGTATATACTCGTAGTTGAGATCCGTGCTCGTAGTATGAAAAAATACGAATCTACAGTCAAATTCTCACCATACACCTATTTATTTCCTAAAAAAAAACTACCTAAAAAAATACTACGTGTGTATGGTAAAAACACCGCAGGTACAGTTTTTCGTTTACATTCTAATATTATAAGGTTGAAAGATCTATTTGTTATAAATACACGTCCACACAATTGAAAGATTTAAATAATTCTTTCGTCACCTAGATATATTACCCAGAAGTAGCCACATCAATATTATTATTGAAACAAAATAATCTTCATATGTATAAATGAACGTATGTGTGTTTGTCCTCTGTGTGTTCGTTTACTGCTCGTCAGATTGCAATAAAGTCATCTAGTAAAATAGCTATAGAGTGAGCTGTATTGCAATTTATATTTTTAAGCTATTGCATAGCTTCTATCGCGGGCCTTGAGCGCGGGGACCGAATCCAGAAATTCCGTAACGAAAAAACCTCACGCTCCTCACTCCGACGGGCAAGGAGGTGTGGCTTGAAGGCCGTGCATCGTCTAACGTCGTTTCAGTTCGGCAGTCTTCGACACGGCGTTGTGTGCGTGCGATTAGACGTATTGTACGACTCTACGAAACTCGTTTTATTTATTTAATAATAGAAAAAATTGTTTTCTTATCGGTCACCACGCTCAAAAAGTGTAACTTGAATTAATATCAAAGAATACTGCATGAATAAAATAAATAAATAAAATTATAATTGCATAAGTTGATACAAAATGCTATGCAATAGCTTTACCGCGGCAGTCCCCGAGTGCCACACGTCTTTTTTTTTGTAATAATAGCAAACCCCGGCCACTCCATACAAAAATGGCGCTTTTGCATGTAGTAACCAAATGACGTCTGTACACGTGCCTATGTTTGAGTGACGTTCTCTAGGGTTGACATTATACAATTGTTAGTCGGACATGTAAGGGGGTAAGTGGTTCATCAACATCTTTGAACCAAAGTCAATATTACCTGCACGTGGTACACCCTGCTGACTGACAGACGAGGCTCTGACGAAAAGAGAGGTAGGACATAGCGTAATTTTTAAGCAGCCCGACTGACGAAGTATCACCACCTCACAGAATACCGCAGTCAAATAACAATTTCCTTGAGGGTTGTTGTGTTCCTGCGAGTGAGTGAGGTCACCAGAGAGGATGGAGTTGCTGCGTTGATGGCATGGCGCGAGCGATATTTAATGTTGCGACCGTTAATATGGTTACGGTAACCGCTTCACATCAGGTGGGCGTAGTGAAGAAAAAAAAACATAGTAAATACACTACACTGACTTCAGCCAATATTTACAAAGCGCCTTGTATAATTGCCATTGCTAACTTACCCAAAATTTTATATGTTCTAATCACCATTAACTGAAACGTTCGCCTTCCGAACACCGGTTCATTGTAGTGGTCAAACCATTTTATTCTTACTAATTGTAGCTTTTTACTATTCATATAAATGCATGCGTAATGATTTGATTCATTTTCATATTCACATGGAACAAACGTAATTTAAAACTAATACCACACATGATATCACGC